>CM077306.1:189625000-194625000 GCA_039655065.1 Glossophaga mutica
CATGTGCAGTCTGGAAAGCCAAAGGAGTGCTCGCACTGTGTTCCATCCAGAGCAATTTGGAACTAATGAATAAAAGTGATCCTTTCAAATTGTGGGCTCTACAAAGTCCATGGAATTTCTCTTTACTTATTTAAATCCTTACAGGTTTTTTAGGAAAAGCCATCACAAAAAGTCATTTTAAAAATAGAAGTGATATTGTCTTTCAACTTATTTCCAATGCATCCTTAGAGGGAAAGGAGAGAAATGGCCCTGCCTGACAGAATTGAAAGCATTGGAGTAGGAAGGTGAGGGGAGGAGGGTCACTGGTGACTGCTTAATCCCTGTAGATTTGAGATCTAGACGTGCTCTCATACACTACCATAACATCAGGACATTAGAAAGATAGGGGCATTTGAATTAGGAAAGAGGGATTTGACTGGTAGGAAGTAGGGTATATCAAAATATCACATTTAGGGAGATGTGAAATGTTATCCAAAGAAATTTTGGATAAGCTCTGGGAATAAGTCATCAAAAGTTCCACTGACATGAGAAATGAGCCAATGCATTAATTCTACAAAATTCCTCCAGTTAATGGCAAGTTGCATTATTGGTAGGATTGGTAGGAAGGAAACAAGTATGTATGATCATATTTCGCCATTCTCTCTCATCCTGATTTAAAGAACACTGCTCCAAAATAAATAAATAAATATAGATGCATATACACATTTAAAAATCACCTGTGATGCTGACATAGGAAAAATAAGTCAGAACATATAAGTTTCTCCCCAACTAACATTTGAGTTATTCATAAGAATTTGTATATGACTTCCCATAAATCATTTTAACAGTATATGCTGAAGTCATTAGTTCTTCTTAAAATACAAACATAAATTCTCAAAATACTTGTGTCTTATTAACTAAGGAAGTTGGTTCACTTCCATCTTGTGTTACCTGATGTTCAGAAGCAAGCAAGAACCCTTCATACACAGGGAAATGAAATTTTGCTTCTCAAACTGCTTTAGTGAGGCCTCAGAAGATTTTCCCTGGACTCTACTACAGGACGTAAAGTGATCCTGCAAATACTAATTTAAATTCAGTTCTTGCGTATTCAGGAGGAAAAAAAGTCTTCCTTGATTATTTCTCTGGGATGGCTCCAGCAAGTATTTATGGAGCATTTATTCACTTCCAAAATGCTGCACTGATTGTTACAAGGATACAAAGAAAACTTGTTGATCTCCAGGACTTTATATTCTGATTTGGGAGCAGGACACAGACATCCACAAAGAGACATGGAACCTGATATTACAATAAGTTCCTCTAAACCTACTATGAAGAATGTAGCAGAGCCATTAACTTTTGTCAGCACTTAAAGGAGGAAGCAATACTGTGGGCAATGCTGGTGAGCAGGTTTTGTAAACACTGACAGCATTTGGCTTGGTGGGGAGGCCAGAAAAGGAATCCAAGGCGGAAGGGACGATTTAAAGGTGTGGAAGCAAAACTTAAAAGGCACATTTAATCAACTGCTGATTGAATCATTTCCTGAGATTTGGAGGCTCATGGGAGAAATGATTGGAAGCTTGGTAGAAGCCAGATGGTAGAAGGCTTTGAACCTCAATGTGGCCTTTACACTGAGGGAATTTGGCAGTTTGTATGAAAGACCGGAGTCAGAAAAGACCCAAGTTGAAGAGATTAGGAGGCTGCTTGTACCATGTGCCATCCGAAGAAAGTTGAGAGCATGATGAGGACTGTAAAAACGGAAAGAAAAGGGTGGTGTGAAGGGCAGTTGGGATGATTTGGTAAGACTTGATGAATGACTGGAAATGAGGAAGATGGAAGAGTCCCTAAATTTCAGAGCTTTGGAACTTGGTGACTAGGAGGATGGGCAAATGCGGTCACAGCTGTCCGTGGTCTCTGGCAGTTAAAAGAACCAGGGCCTGTCTTGCACATGTGAGTTCTTCTGGGAAAACTTGCTCCATCCCTGACCTGCCCAGGCCATGTCATCTTTCTGTGCTTGGTGGCGAGGTTTCACGTGCAGTCATGGGCAGGTGGGTGTCTCTAGCTTCTACCTCTGGGCCACAATCCCCCGCTTCACACTACTGCACTACAGCCAGCATTCCACAGGCTGTGTCTCTGGTGTCACTAAGCTCCACCCTCATAAAGATGAGTTTGGACAAGGACAGCAGGAGTCTTGTGAATGAATTTCATCAGATATAGTGGATCTTATGTTTTCAGCCCCGTGAGCTAATGATTTATCCTCATTTAGTTTAACATTAATTACATCCATATAATATGGAGCATAGGGACTGTCCCCAGCCCCTGAAGGGACTGTGATGCTAAGCCACTAGACAAATGTTCTTCCTTTTGTGGCTTTATTTCACTTGCCTTTTTGTTGGTTCTTGACATTCTTCAGTTTGGTTCTTGTGACTATGAATTGCGTAAGGCAATTTGCCACCCAACCCACTTACTTATTTCTGTTTCCTGCCTGGCCCAACAAGTGTTTCAGTTTCAACCTCTGGTCTACATAAAGTCAAGATGTCCAGGTTAAATCTTTATTAAATCAGATGTTTTCTATAGTCTGTCTCAGTAGTAGAGGGCTAGAGTCTAAGTTTGACTATTATATTTAAAGATGTCAGTTGAAAACTGGTATTGCTTTCTCGAAACTTGGAATTATCCTCAATTTTGAGATTGATTCAGTTATATATTTCTTTCAACAAACACGAGTAGTTACTTATTGTGTAGTAGGCACAGTGCTAGACGCCACAGGCATAGATGGGAACCAGATGGACGAGGTGCTGCCCTGTAGCGCTTATTTCTAATGCTGGCAGCTGAGAAAAGTGCTCTGAAGGCAATGACAAACAGTGACATGAGTAGGCAGCGAGGTGATATGTGGTCATTTGAGATGTGTTTTTGTTGGTTTTTTGTTTTTGATAGGTGGGTGGGAGAAGTAATTCTGTTTTTCATTTTAGATGTTTTCAGGGAGTCCATGTTCTGACATAGTTTTTTTTTTTTTAATAATATCACCATAATCAGTGATCACACATCTTCATTTGAAAGTTGAAACACAAAACAAATTAAGCACTCTGATTTGGTTTGTCAGGAATCCAGGTCAAACCTGGATATGTATTCTATACTATACTATAGAATATTATATATTCTATACTAAAGCATATCATTAAATTCTTAAAAATTATTTTGTGACATGGTAGTTGACAATCACATTGTATTTGGCTCAGAAAAGGTAATCAATACATGGTTATTGACTGTATCATTGCTTTGATAGAACTCAAAAGATTAAAGTGGCCAAAGTTAATATATCACAGAATAATAGTATTTTGTGGACAGGACAGATTTCACAGATGACTTAGTGCAGCCTCCTTGTTTAATATATGAGAAATAGATTCTGAAAGAGGTGAAATGACTTAAAGAAGCTCACACAGTCAGAAATTATTTATGTTGTTTCTAATGTATCCACTGTGGTTAAAAGATGCCTTCTAACACTTATTTTAGAGCAAAGTTGACAGAAACAATTAGATACAGTGCTTTAAAGCATGGCTTTGGACTTAGATAGCCCTGGAATGAAATACAGCAGCCTTATGCTTGGAGGTGGCCCTGGGCAAGTTACATAGTAATCTTTTTTAGGCTTAGCCTCCTTTTTGGAAAAATTGACAAAATTAGAGTTAGGGTTAAGGTTAGGGTGAGTTTTAGCTCCCTAGGGGTCAATAATGGATAGGCGTTATTATCTATGGTCACACAATCAAATATGTTAGGAGGAGTATGACCTTAGAATGGAGACTGGAAGAGGGAATGTTTGGATAGAAAAAGTTTACTCTGTTAATTGAATTCTCTGTATGCAAATAATATTGACAAAAGTAAAAGGACTTCTTTCCAGGCACTCAGGCTGGAACGTTGTTTGCTCAGGCAGCTGTGTGGCTCTCATTTCCTTCAAGCGTCTCCTCCTTCCACCTTCGCAGTGGGGCCTTTTCTGATACTCTGTTCAAAACAGGAAGTCGCTGTGTTATCTATTTCCACGGCACTTAACCCCTCCTCATGTATAATTGTCTTATTCATTTTTGATGATCTCTTGTAAATTTCATGAGTCCTAAAGGGGTGCTTGACACATAGTAGGCATTCAATAAACATTTGCTGAGTGATTGCATCATCAATCCCTAAACAACTGAAGATATAGACTATAAATCCTGGTTAAGATAGTAGAATTAAAGGAGGTAGTTAGTCATGTGCCACAATGTTGCGGTGTGACATTGTCTTCCTTTCTGCCAGTGGTTAACCTTCTTGCAATCGGGGTGTTAGGGTGCTGCAGTGATGTAGGGTGGGGTTCACTCAGAGTAGTTCATGCATCTGTAAATGATTGGGAGTAAGAGAAACTACTGCTCAATTTAGCAGTGAGGCTGGGACCAGGCCCGCTGTTAAGCTCCTGACATTGCCATTCCATCTCATTCTTACTTTTATTTTTGCACAAGATGTAGAAGATTGTTTAGGCTATACTCTGCTACCGAATATACTTAGTAGAAAAAACTATTAATGATTGGCCAATTTCATCTTTCAGGTTAATGTGGCTGGGAAAAAATAATCTTTGAAACTGCTTAGATTCAGGCTCAATGCCATCAATCATTTGGATTTATACATGACTAGTGCATGGCTAGATTTTTTCCCCCATTGAAGATTGCTTTTTTTAGTGATTCTCAATCATGGCCACACATTACAAGGAGGAGCTTAAATACCAGTGCCAGAAGAGGGAAGAGGGGCCTGAGGCATCAGTATATTCTCAAGGTCCCCAGGGATCCCTTGCTTAAAACTACTTCCATCAAACAGAAGTAATAATGATTAAGTGTTATTTATCCAGTGGGTACGGGGTTGGGGGGGAAGCTAAATATACCTATTTTAGGGTCATTGTACCATATAAGGGTAATACAAGAAATGATTCCCAGACCTAAGTTAGATAATCAAACACATCCACTCCTAGTCTTCATGGAGGAAAGAGAAATATTTGAATATCTCTCATTGCACATGACAATATATTCCTCAGTATTTTTCTTCTTGAGCTTACCTTCAAAATGGTATTTGACAAGAGGAGAAAAAAAGAAACTTGAATCTGGATTTTATGTGAGATTCTAGGAATAATGTTCCTATAGCTTCCTTACACAGAAGCTTTGTGAGATTTAAGGCCCATTTGATTATAATTTGTTCTGTGCTGTAATTTTTGATGTTTAGTTTTCTTTTAATAAAAATGTCTGATACTCAATCTTCCAATAACACTTTAACCAAGTGCAATTGCCAACAAATACATAGTTTCTTTTTCCTTCTGCAAATGGAATAAGACATCTCGGTTTAAATACCTGCTGTTTTTCTCATGCAGTAAGCTAACTGTACAGTATTTAATGGTCTTCAGGTCTAAAAATATTTCTTATATGTCTTGGCTTGCACAGAGTGCTTCTGCAAAACCAGTTAATAATCTGGCCATCCCAAGAGTCTCGAATGTTGAGTTAATTTTTTTACAGAGGTTCCCGGATGTGCTGGAAGACTCACTCTTCACAGATCTGGCCAACATTTTTTTTAGATTTCATTTGACCTTTCTTGTATCTGATATGAAACATATGTTGAAAACAATACCTGACCATTATGAAATATATTTTTTTTGCATAAGCAAAAAAAAACACCATGAATACATCTTTTACAAAGTTTTGAATGGCAGAGATGGAAGGTTTTCCTTGCGAAACTGTGTCAGCATTTAGCCAAGTTAATCATATGTCTTGACAATGATTCTTTATCCAACGTCTCTTCGGTATTCAGTGGGTAGATCATTAGACCCATGGAGAAACAAGTGGGAGAATGTCCAGGGAATAAAACACATCTATATAACATGTGGAGAAATGGATAGTTTTACTAAACACTGAATTGCAGCTTTAGGAGGTGCAGGTTCTGATTCCAGCCAGATCGCTTGAGCTCTTAGCTTCTGGGAAGTAAGCAGAATAACAGGGTGAGGCTGTGAGTGCTCCAAGCAGACCCTGCATTAGTTGTTTCCCTTTGCAGGCATTTTCCATACACGTGGTTTTACTTTCACCCTTTTTTCGGTCTGCATTTTCTATTTATTGTTCAGTGGGCTCTAGAAAACCCGAACATAAAATGAATCTGTATTTCATAATTTCTTATAGAGATCCTACACTATTTATGAAATATAATTGCAGGTCCACAGTTGGGTTAAGGTTTGAAAAACATTCTAGATTTTTAAAGGCAACAGACTGCTACTGAGGAATAAATGGTGCTACCTTTAGTGGCCTTAAAAAAAGGAAATAAACACCACAGCAATCCAGTATTGAAGTTTGTCCTAGACCTGAAGTACCCAGCCTTTAAAGTCACACTGAATGTCAGCATAATAACTGCTAATAATATTTTAATGGTGTGTTTACAATGGGCCAGGCATACTTACAATATCATTTCTTGGTTAATTCTCAGAACAACCTCTGACATTCTTGTTGTCCTGTTTTAGGGGGAGGGGAAGTAAGGACAAGTTAACCTTTAAAATCTTTTCCGTGAGGTGGCATCAGCAAAATGGCAGGATAAGAATCTCCAAGCTCCTGCCCCAGACAGAAACATCAAAGAACAAGCAGATCCACCAAGACACTTTATACTCAAACTGTTGAAAGACAAAGACAAAAAGAGAACCTTAAAAATAGCAGGAAAAAGCCCTGGCTGGTGTAGCTCAGTGGATTGAGTGCGGGCCTGCGAACCGAAGGATCGCGGTTCGATTCCCAGTCAGGGCACATGCCTGGGTTGCCAGGCCAGTTCCCGGCAGGGGACATACAAGAGGCAACCGCACATTGATGTTTCTCTCCCTCTCTCCTTCCCTTCCCCTCTGAAGATAAATAAATAAAATCTAAAAGAAAAAAAAATTTATTAAAAAAAAATAGCAGGAAAGAAGTAATTCATTGTGTATTAAAAGGATTCTGCTATATAAGTGGGTTAAAGATGGTCCCTGTAGATTGCTCATATGTTATTTACTTCTTCAAGCAGGCTAGGAACATTAGCTCAAAGTCCGTTGGCACCAAACTCTAATTTTACACATTCACTGTTTTAAATGTAACCTTAAAATAGATTTTTTAGCCATTTCCATAGATCCTGCCTGCTTTGCATACCCATGAAATTGCACCCAACATCTGCTGACTATAGATAAAACAAACTCTGGTTATAAAGGATCCCAAACTTCTGCGACTATTCAGAGCTCGCTGACCCAGAAACTCTCCACCTTGTTGCTGGGCAACATCACCTGGACATCACTTAAACTCTGTCTCCAATTCTCCTCTCCCATGTGAGTCCCCTTGCCCCTTCCCACTCCTGAGTGGTAACCCTGTGTCACTGTCTCCTGAAGCTTTCCGACTGTTAGAGACTTCCCCTCTCATGAAATTCTACCCAAGTGCTGCACAATAAAGCTTGTTGTGCAGTACTGCTTAGTGGAAAACATAGGCTGGAAAATTTCAGCTATGTCATGTAGCAATATTTTTTGCCAATGTATTTTATTTCTAGGTCAAGAGAAATAAAAAATAAACAATGGGACTCCATCAAATTAAAAATCTTCTGCATGGCTAAAAAAACCATCATTCACATAAAAAGGGAATTGACTATATGGGAGACCATATTTGTAAATGATACATTGGACAATGGTTTAATCTCCAAAATATATAAAATATATAAAGAACTCATGTGATTCGATACTAGAAAGACACACTGCCCAATTAAAAAATGGGCAAAAAATCTGAACAGATACTTCTCCAAGGAGAACATACAGATGGCCCATAGACATATGAAGAAATCACTAGTCATCAGAGAGATGCAAATTAAAACCACAATGAGATAGCACTTCGTACCTGCCAAGATAGCCATCATTAATACATCAACACACAGCAAGTGATGGCAAGGATGTGGAGAAAAGGGAATCCTAGTGCACTCTTGGTGGGAATGCAGACTGCTGCAGTCACTATGGAAAACAGTATGGAATCTCCTCAGAAAAATTAAAAACAGAACTACCTTTTGACCCAGTGATTCCACTGATGGAAATAAACCCCGAAACACCAGTTCAAAAGAACTTATGCATCCAATGTTCATAGCAGTGCTATTTACAATAGGTAAGTGCTGGAAGCAACCTATGTGCCCATCAGTAGGTGAATGAATTGAAAAGCTGTGGTATATTTACATAATGGAACATTACACAGCAGAAAGAAGGAACTCCTCCCCTTTGTGACAGCATGGATGGAACTGGAGAGAATTATGCTAAGTGAAATAAGCCAGTCAGTGAAATACAAATACCATATGATCTCACTTATACATAAGAGGAATATAATGAACAAAATAAACTAATGACCGGAGGAGAAACAAAGGCATAGATTCATGGAATAGACTGACAGCGACAAGAGGGGAAGTGGGAGGTAGGGACTGATTGAAGGAAGGTGGAGGGATTAGTTAAAGAACATGTATGAAGGACCGACCCATAGACACGGACAACAGTGTGGGAATTGGCTATGGAAGTGGGGAACAAGCCGGGCAGAGGGGAGCGAGGGGGAAAATTTGGAAAACTGTAACAGCATAAACAATAAAACATTATTTAAAAAAACAGAAACTGTCAAATTTGTTAAAACTCTGGAAAACAGTTGAAAGTTTGTGGCAACCAAATGAAGACCTAATAAAAAATGTGGGGGGAGGGGCTGGTGAGAACTAAAATGATAGGAAAGCTTTGTGCTCTTTTTCACTTACCCTCATCATCCTCCCTTACCCAGCTCAGCGGCAGTCTTAAAGTGTCAGCTCCCTCCACCCCCATTCCCACCATTCTCAGTCCCTATTTCCTGGTCCAGGAATGTATATCTCTTTGAATCTGTCGGGAGCTACCTATGAACTAATGCAAGGGGTTCATCCCTCTGCCAGGCTAGAAAAGCAGCTGGTAAAGCGATAGGCAAGCTGCCGCCTTCTTAGGGCAAAGGACTGCTCCTATAGCCGAGGAAAAATCATGTTATTCGGTGTTGCAGTGCCTTAGCACAGTACTATACTAGCACTGGCCACAGTAGTCAATCAACAGGTACTTGCTAAATGAATAAATGATAAACCATGATTTTACTTACATATATTTCACTATTCAGTTCTGCTCAAAACTGGAAGTGCATCCTAACTAAACAGATACAAGTGGTTGCTTATGTTACCTTATTTTCAATGCATCCCAAGCTCTCCTATGGGAAGTTGCAAATGCTGCGTACAAAGGGAATGAAAACTCAGGTCTTATACCTGCTTTGGTGGGTGCTACAAGTCACCGTGGCTGCAGAAAAGAGGTACTGGGGTAGGTTTATGGCAAAGCGTTGTCTCCCGTATACTGTGCGTGTTAGTCACCTTGACTAGGTCCCCAAACTGTCTTTACGCTGTCCATCGAGTATTTTAACCTCACAACAGTAAGCCTGTAGCACTTAAGAGCGTAAGGAAAAATGAATCTGAACAGTCTCTTACTTAAACATCGGCTGGAGTCACTCCATCCTGTTCCTTTTACTCCATATTCATATAAAAGTACCAATTCCATTTATGTTGGTCACATATGCTTAATTTCTTCAAGGAAATAGAAGAACATGTTTTACGAGTGTTAATGAAATAGAACATTTGTGGAAGTGATCCATTTTTTAACTAAATTGATTAAGGAGGGTAAAGGTAATTCCTGATTATCTGATAAAGTACCTGGAGAAGAGGTCTGTCCCCAGTCCTACACCCCAGTGATCACCAACAAAAATTTGTTATGGGTTCTTCCAGAAAATGCTCATGCATATATATGCAAATATATATCTGCAGTAATTTCTTGTGCATGTGTGTGAGCATGCACACTGACCCACACATCTCTGGGTTTTATTTTCTAGAGAATAACAAGCATGAAACCTCAAGGTCAGAAATCGGGAATCAGGTAAAAAGAAATGAACATGTTTGCTTTGAGTCTCTGTAATTTCATTCTTGAACTCAACACTTCTTTTATCAACACCTTGTTTCCCAATGAAAGCCACTAAAAATTCTAATGCAAAATGCCATTTAGTTTGGGGTGCAAGAGTTTGTCATGACAACTAACAGGACCTGACCTTACAGTATAGCTGCTGAGTAAGGCTGAAAGATTAGCAGCTCAGAATACAATGGTTTATGTAACTCCTCAAGAAAAGATGGACTTTAACTGTAAATGCTATGAAAAATCTGCCTCAGAGATTATTGTGGCAGATCAGAACTGAGAATAATGTGCTGGTTTATCATCACTCTCCTTAAGTAATCCAAGCTACTTGTTGAAAACCTAAATAGAAAATGCTTTGTCTGTATACTTTAAATAATACATATTTGACTTTTTTCCCCCATGTGAAAAATTAGGGTTAGCAATGATGGTATTTTGTTAGAATATTCATACTCAAAAAGAATATTATATTCATCATAATATATGGAACTAATTTTTAAAATGGCAATATTCAATGCTGGCAAGAGTTTAGTAAAACTGGGATTCCCATAGACTGATTATTGTATTTTAATTTAAAAACATTTTCTGAAAATGACTATAGTATATTTTAAGAGCTTTCAGATGCTCAATACTTTTATCTCGTTTATCTTATTTTAGGTAATTCGTTCTAAATAAATAATTCATAAATCTACATGTACAAAGTTGTCTTCACATTATTCATAATGACAAAACCCTGGAAGCAACCTAACATTGAGTGGGGCAATGATTAAGTAAAGAATGACATAACCACTAATCACAGGGTGTCCTTAAGTGTTTTTAATCATGAGAAATGTGTTACCCATCTCGTGTTAAATGAACTAAATCACAATGGAAAACTGTGTTTCAATTGTGTGTAGAAGGACAGACAAGTCAATGCATGAAATGATGCTTACTGTTTTACTCTGGAGGTATTATGGGTGCTTTTCTTTTGTTTTCTATTTTTAAGATCTTAATATTTTGTTATCTTCATAATTTAAAAAGTATCTAGCATCTATACTTATCCATCATTTATCTATCTATCTATCTATCTATCTATCTATCTATCTATCTATCTATCTATCTATCTTGTAAACAGAATAACTTTATCCATATCTAAGAAATGGAGTGGAGGGATGCATGTACTAATGATTGGAAAAGGTTCTGATATAAGGTGTTATTATAAAAAAAGATATGCATTTTGAGGCTACAATTTCATACTTCTTTCAGCATGGACCTATTGATCATGAACCTGAATGTTCGTTCACTCCACCTTCAGTCTTCTAGCTGGGTTTTCTCAAGTTTTTCTGGATGTGTGCAAAGATAAGGCTCTCTAGTACTGGTCCATGACAGGTTCATTTTGTGTCATTGACAGGGAGTGTAAAAATTCCCCTGTGAACATTTTCCTTTAAGTCGCATGGGCCTCGATCACTATTGCCATTGCCTAGTTTCCCCATGGGCCTGCTCGTCTCCCAAGGTAAATGAAAATCCACATGGTTGGGAGTAAAAGACAGAAAACTGTACAAGATTGACAATTTAAAAAAATAAAATAAATAAATTTAAAAAAGAAAATAGACAGGGGGAGGGCAAGAATAGTGTGGGAAATGTAGAAGCTAAAGAACTTATGACACATGGACATGAACTAAAGGGAGGGGAATGTGGGTGGGAGGGGTATGCAGGGTGGAGGGGAATTATGGGGGAGAAATGGGACAACTGTAATAGCATAATCAATAAAATATATTTTTAAAAAACCACAATGAGATACCACTTGACACCAGTCAGAATGGCCCTTATAAACAAAGCAACAAACAGCAAGTGCTGGAGAGGTTGTGGAGAAAAGGGGACCCTAGTGCACTGTTGGCGGGAGTTCAGACTGGTACAACCACTATGGAAAACAGTATGGAATTTTCTAAGAAAACTAAAAATGGACATACCTTTTGACCCAGCAATTCCACTGATCGGATGATATCCTAAGAACCCTGAAACACCAATCCAAAAGAACCTATGCACCCCTATGTTTATAGCAGCACAATTTACAATAGCCAAGTGTTGGAAGCAACCTAGGTGCCCATCAGTAAATGAATGGATCAAAAAACTGTGGTGCATTTACACAATGGAATTCTATGCAGCAGAAAGAAAGGAGCTCCTACCCTTTGCAACAGCATGGATGGAACTGGAGAGCATCATGCTAAGCAAAATAAGCCAGGCAGTGAAAGACAAATACCATATGATCTCACCCTTAACAGGAACCTAATCAACAAAACAAACAAACAAGCAAAATATAACCAAAGACACTGAAATTGAGAATAGGCTGACAGTCACCAGAGGGGAGAAGGGTGGAAATTTCAGGGGAAAGGGGGAAGGGTTTACAGGAACAAGTGTTAAGGACACATGGACAAAAACTATGGGGGGTAGAAATGGGAGGGAAGTGAGGAGGGCTAGGGTGATGGGCTGGGGTGGGAGTAAAAGACAGAAAACTGTACAAGATCAACAATAAAAATAAAAATAAAAAAAATTTCAAAAAAAAATTCACATGCTGGAGCAGCACTTTGTTGAACTTCCAAAGACCACTACTGGAAGGGTTGCCAAGTAAGGTTGCCCTTTCCGAAGACCTGAATCTTCAGAGGAATTAATAAAGTTAATAAACTACAAGTTACATACTTAATTATCTTCAGCCCACTTTCCAAATTGGGGGGAAAAGGGGGAAAAAGAATGAAAAAGACAAAAAGAAAAACAATGGACTTGGATGCAGAAATAGCCTGAAACATTCCTAAAGGCTCTAAATTTGTTCAGAATCATACAGATGCCAAACTAAATTGGCATAGTTCTTGTATGCAGCTAGCGTTATGCAGCTAGTTTTTGATTCAGGGTTTTTTTTTTTGTGTGTGTGTGTGTATGTTTTTTTTTTTTTTTTTTTTTTGCCAGAAACTTGCTGAGAAATTCATCCAAGATTAGATAAAAAATATTAGACAAAATATTAAATGGAGAAACAATACATCTATTTTAGCTATAGTATAATTTCTAGAAATGCTTTCTTCCTGAAGAAATTTTATGCATGTATCAATGTTGCATTAAAATGTCAACTCCGTATAGACACCCTTATTTAAAACCAATAAATGCAAAAAATGTATTAAAATAAATACATTTTATTTTAATTTACTGGGTTTTTTTTTTTTGCATTTTTTGCATTTATTGGTTTGACAGTGAAAAGACAGCAAACTCACAGCTATTAACAACCACACCTAAAACAAAAGCAGACTAAGCAAACAACTAGAACAGGAACAGAACCACAAAAATGGAGATCACATGGAAGGTTAGCAACAGGTGAGTGGGAGGGGGAGGGAGGGGGGAAGGTACAGAGAATAAGTAGCATAGACAGTGGGTAGAAAATAGACAGGGGGAGGGCAAGAATTGTGTGGGAAATGTAGAAGCTACAGAATTTATGACACGTGAACATGAAATAAAGGGGGGGAATGTGGGTGGGAGAGGGTGTGCAGGGTGGAGGGGAATGATGGGGGAGAAATGGGACAACTGTAATAGCATAATCAATAACATATATTTAAAAAAAATAGCCAGTTACATTAAAAAATCCAAATCTAGACAGAAACTGCTTTTGATACTAGAACACTTAAAAAGATCAATATAAAATAAATAAATGTGGAATGAGAGTATGATATGAAGGAACTGTTAGATACTCTCAGTATTATTCTGAAATGTGAACTCCTGAATTCTGTGTTAAGACTGATGGGAGAACGTGGAAATTGTTTGGAAGGCAACCACAAAGACGGCAAAATGATTCAAGTGCTGGAAAATAAAACCAATGAAGAGAGGTAAACAAGACTGTTATTCATTTTCTTGAAGAGAAAGCCAGATGGCTATTGAATGCATTCTTTGAGTATATGGAGCACTTTTTATAAGATGGTTGGCTATCTGCATTGAGTATAAAACCAGGGGAACAGGATGAATTTGAAGTATGAAGGCTTTGGTTAGACAGAGTAGTAGCATTTAAATGTCAAAATGAGATGCAGGTTGAGGTTGTGCAACCTTCTCTAAAGCCATGAAAAATAATCTATGTGTGGCATCTTCTTTAGGTGGCTCTGATCAAAGGTGAGGGCTGTAAAATTTAACTTTCACCTCCTTTCTAGTCCTAAGATTCAGGTCTCTGGAGGAACTATTAGTCAGGGTGTTCATGTGAACTCTGAAACCAAGTAAGCTGAAGCCACTAAACAGAAGGGAGAGAAAGCAATTAAGATGATTATAAAATTGTAGTTCCAGACCCTTTTTAGAAAAAATACAGTAATGGAATCAGTTAAGGACAATACAACTTATTATAAAAAAAGTTTAGACAAGTTTTGACAGAAAGGAAGTGGAAAAGTAGATATTTTAAATGAAGAACAAAATCAAGTGTTAAATTACAGACAAGCTATTTCTAATCAACTCGCTTTTCCAAACAGAGCATCAGGAAACAACTTTGAAACAGGGAGACTTTAGGTCAGCCTCAACTTGGAGGCCATATGGTCAGTGTTTGTACAGAGCTAGATGTGTGTGAAGCTCTTAGTCTTATCTGATTATCCCATTAATCTCCGACTTTTCTGTATGAATACTAATGTGTAGTGAAAGGCTTGTAGCACTGGCAGGTTTGTCCCAAAATAGATTGTGAGTCAGTTATGAAGGAAGGATTCCATGAACTAGAATTTAAGAGTGAAGTTTAAAAAATCACCTATGACTCAATTTCAACCTATTTTACATACTATCGGGTACTTTCACTTCCTATAATTGCTTCTATGCTTCAACCCTAGAGTTTGTTGTTTCCGTCAATAGCTCTACATAAGTGATTTTAAATAGTCATTAAGAAATGACTATTTGGGGGTAGCTTGCCAGCAACTAAAATTATCTGAAATAGCCTGATGGTAAGTGTTGAATGTTAAAGTTTTTGCAGATAATTATATTAATTGTAGAATGGCGTGGTTGGCTATTAGTTGAATTCCAGTTTTCCCCTTGTCAAAATGAGGAGGCTGTGTTAACTTTCAAGTGCTAATGGGATTCAAGATGAAGCCACTGCGGCTATTTTCAGTTTCCCTACACCTCCCACCAACATCACAGCTGAACAACAAAGCGCCCACGGCAAGCATCCAAACACTGCGATTATATTATTTATAAATAAGTTCTTTGTTGGGTGAATACATTCTGCTTGTGGAATTCATTTTCATTGGCCTTATTTTAATAAAATAAACTCAATTTCACTTATATATACTTTTTTAAGTAGGTGTTTTTCCAGTTTTGATTTCTACTAGCTTATTTTTTCTGTCCTATTGCATAGTCTGACTCCACTGAAATACCTTGCACCAAAAAACTCTCTTCTCTCAAGCAAAGCTATACTGGAGAAGTAAATAAGTTATGGTTTGCACTTCCAGAGGCTCTAAATAAGAATAAACTTGCCAGTGGAAAAATACACTGTAAATAATTCATATAACTCATAAAATTTTGCACTGGTAAAAGTCTGTATAGCAATCTCGTTTCCCAGTATGATGGCTCCCTCAATTTATGTGACTTAATGATTTTATTCTAGAATGTAATGTCCTGGCATCCACACGTTTTTAAAAGTGATTATCTGTATCTCTGGGAAAGGACTGCTTCCCAGCTGGAAAGACAATCTCTCTCCTGTTCTCTCACCTTTTGCATGGAAAAGTAAATAACCAACTTCCTGCCCTGGACACCTGGATTACTTCTCATGAGAGGAAGAAATGGGTTGACTGATAAATTATGAAAGTGACCAACCATAGGTCTTTGAGAATCGCTGACTTTAAATGTAGGAAAGATCTTGGAGGTCTGGTTTTAACTCCTTCAGAAATAACAAAGATTAGATTTAAAAACAAACAAACAAACAAACCCTGCTTCAGAGGAACCCATTAGCATCAGGAGTGAGGTAAGTCCCCTTTCAACATTAATTATATTAAATGCTGTATAAAGAAAGGGGATTCTGTACAAGAACAACAATTAGAATAAAAAAATAAAAAAAAAAGAAAGGGGATTCTGTCAACTAAGGACTTCCCTCGTGGCAGAAATCCAGAACAGACCCGAAACCATAGACATAGTGTAGGGTTGAAAGTCAAATGCACTGGCCTAGAGACTTTTTTTAAATTAAAGGACTGAAGTATATTAATTTTCTCACTTGATTCTCAAAGTCAGTCATTTAAAAAAATTTCCTCAGAACTTCCATGCATCAAAAGATGGTCCTGGGATATGAACATGGAAATAATTAGTACTTTTAATTAGTACAACTGGGAAATGAGGCAGACAGGACTTAATAAGGGTCTCCAATCTGGAGCACATTAAAGTAAAAACACTTTTTTTAATATCAAAGTATAGCCTACTGATGAGCATGCAAAATGAGTTATTTTGCAAAATGGAAAAATATAATTGGATTCAGAACAAGTTCATTGTATTAAGAAAGGAGACGCCTTGGAACTCTGGGACCTGGGAATTTCGGGCTGTCTCAGATGTTCACCAATGCATTTCTAGAGCACATGATTCATACAGAAAGCTTTTTAACTACTTAAATTCTAAATATCTTTAAGTAATGCATAATGCCTATTTTATGGATCAAAAATTAAACCTGAAAATTATCGAGTCTGTTAGAGGCATGCCAAAGAGCGTATCAGAGTACAGCCTCGCAGCTGAACACCTGCTTGGCAAGATGAGGGTTGCAGCCACATTACCGCAGATCGACAGTAGCAGACACATCTGGAATCCTCATGATTCCAGGAGCTTAGGGGCCTTTTGGGGGACAGCCATCTGGTGCAAAGGAAATCTGGACACAGTGTCCCACCCAGCAGAAAGAAACTCATTGTGCTGCTGTGAAAATCGGCCGGCCCTACTTCCCTCTGATAACACACAAGTTTCTCAGCTAGTGAGTGATCAAGGAGAAACGTATGTGTACAGAGTGTTCACTCATGGACTGGAATCTATAACCTGGCAGAGAAGTAGTCAGGAATATATTCTCGAAATAAATTTCTTTTTGAAAGGGCATAGGCAAATTCTATCACCTTTATTTAATCTTCCAGCAATTTTTATTGATAATATCAGTTTATGAGTTCCTCCAGGCCACATTTTTTGTTTTTATTGTTTTTTTTACCTGTAAAATGAAGGGCCTAGGTTATATACATGTTATGGCCCCTTCAAATCCTAATATTCCATGAGTTTGAGATTTTACAGAAAATGTGCTGGGCACCAAGAGAAAGGTTTGCTGAGGAACAAGGAATTTAAAGGTGGTTCTGGGAGAGCATGTTGCTGGATGGGGAGGAAGGTTCCACTCCAAGGTGACCTCTCAAATAATTATAAATATGTTGTAGAATCCTGCTAGCAAATTAAGTGGCCATCATCTTTCCTCTAAGCTGTCTGCAAATTATGCGCATCTTCTGGGGTCTATCCCACATTAAACACACTGCAGGAATCTCTGGTAGATGAAGAGGGGACTTAGAGCTTCAGCAGATAATAGCGGCATCTTATATGAAGAAGATCAGCAGTACAAGGAAAATGGCTGGAGGGCATGATGAAGGAGAAGAGCAGAGGGCAGAAAGCCTTAGTCAAGAACAAGCTGCAGGATTTAAAATCTTGGAGAAGGAGCAGTTTAGGTTAATTACAAGACCCCCAAAATTGCTATGTCTATAGGTTGATGAAAAAGTGAAGCTAGAGAGGTATGGTAGAACTAAAGAGTTTTAATAACTATAAAGCTGGGAAAGATATTTTGGATCATTTATATATGGCTCTGAATCTTGGTTCTGCCATGTTCCTGTATATCTTTGGAAATGTTAAGTAATGTATTTTCCTCTTGAGCAAATTGAAAGTAATGATATCTCTTTCTTACAGTGGTTGTGGAGATTAAATGCAATAATGAATATCAAGTGTTAACAATACCTCTTGGTGTACAGCAGACATTCACAATGACATATTAGTTATTATTACTGTTACTATTGTTATTATTAGCTGAGTCATGAGTGAAATGTTAAATCTTCCCAGAATGATTGCTTGAGAAAGGGAGGAAAACGATTGCATCAGGCACCAAAGTGATGAAAAGATCGGGAGAAGTGTCTTGGTTGGGGGCTAGTAGATGATGATGATAAAGGTTGTGGCTGAGTAAAGGTGGTGAAGTTCTCCAAGGCTGAGGTAGAGAACACCTGCCAAGCTCTTTGCCTCCGGACATTTCTGCTTGAGCATTTTGGAGTAGATGTCATCATTAGTAGAAAGCCAAATATCAACTAAGACAGCACCTTCCTGAAGATGTCCCTGTAAAAGAGATTTTTGGTTCAGTGTAGCTGGGGAATGCTTGAACTCTTTCCTCTTGGGGAGCCACAGAGCACGTTGCCCAAACGCAGGCTTGGGGGAATCTAACCTGGCCAACAAATCCTGACTAATAATATGGCACATTTGAAGATCTTGCATGACAAGGGGAGAGGGCAGACGGAGGGTTTTGGGGAAAAGTTGAATGATTTCAAAGAGTTTACTGACAAAAGTCCCAGAGGATGACGTAGAAAGGGGAAGCAAGGGGATTAGTGGCAGGTTAAGTGAGAAAAGGGCCATACCAGAGCCGAGTGGGATTAAGGCTGGGAGAGGGACAGACGGAGTTGAAGTGACTGCCGCGGGGCTGAGGCTCAGGGATCAGCGTGGAAGAGGAGGGGTTGAGGAGGGGGGTGGCGGCAGTGGGATGCGCTGTCCGTCCCAGTCCACGTCGGAACGGAATCTGACCTAAGGGAGCGTGGGGGAGACAGGGAGTCTGGGCCCGCGGGGAGTTATTTTGAACGTGTGAAATTCATGCAATTTTGCTTTGTAACCCTTTGAACATTTAGAATTTTTAAAAAATCTTCAAACTATTAACCTGTTCTTGAGTGAGAACTAGATTATACAGTGATAGTCTGAATGGGTATTTGAACTAGGGATAAAAATGAAAAATCTTAAAAAGATTCTCATGTCTTCCAAATAAAATACTCAGAAGTGTGGTCATGGATAGGTTTCTCTATTTAGATTTTCCCTTCTGGTATAGAAAATATAGACTCATGGATTAACATATGAATCATAAAGAATACATGCCATCTTTAAGACAGTACTAATGATTAAGTTTTATTTCTAAATTGCTTGAATGGAGGCTATTAAAAGTAAATTATAGAAGTATAACTGGGATAATTCACTATATGCCAAGTTATAGCCTTGTTATTTTCATTGTAATTTACTGTTTTAAAGTCAAATTCTTAAAGAAATTCAATTGCTGGTGATTTTTCAATCTATATTATTTATTATCACTGGACAAAGGAATTATATTGTCTGGCTTATGCTTAGAAAGCTTAAAACACTACTCAGCAACCCAAATAACTGTTACGTATGTTTTTAAAATTCCATTGCATTTTTATCTTTATAGGTGAAGGAAAAATAAGTCTTGATGAGATTAAAGTTTAAAATAATAAAATTGAGTTCAGGACAACCCTAAACAACAATAAAAATTCTAGGAGCTGTGGTTTTATTTACATTTGAGACCCTAGCAGTTTAGTCTTCCAGGCAGCAATTACCTCCCAGAATTAAAGACAGGAGATCCGGAGAGGCCTTGTGCTGAGATGATGCGGAGAATCTGCCCTTCCGGAGGAGGGTGGGAGCAGGGGCGGGGGGTGCTGCAGGGACTGCAGTTCAGTGGGACAAAAAGCCAGTGGATTTCTTTTTCGGCAAGAACACTTTAGGTCGCAGGGAGGGCTGGGTAAATAATCTAGGTGGTGTTGCCAATCAAATAGGTATTTAGGAAAGATATAACCTTCAGAATCGGTGATGGAAATCCTAAAACTTTTGCCCTAGAGGAAGGTAAACTTGAAAATCTCTCATCTAGTTTTCCCACGGGTGTAGCTCAGGGTACTCAGAAACAAGGCGGAAGTGAGACAAGAAACAAGTTGACAAATACCTTGACTAGTAAAAAGCTCACTTGTTCTACAAGTTACACCGACACAACTCATTTAATAATGGACTTGTTTTGCAATCTCTATTTCCTCTTTTAATTTTCTTTTTGTTGAACAAAAGGCACAAGACACAAGGCTTATGATTAATGTGTTGTATACAACGGATTCAAATTACACAGTAAGAAGAAGTAATAGATCGGGTACATTACACACAGTTCGGAATCACCATATAAGTTTCCTTGCATAGACCTCTTTGATTTCTTTCAGGTTCGGGGAAATTGGGTGGGGTTTGGGGGAGGGTGGAAGTGGAGACAAATGAAATAAATGTCCATACACCCTCTTGTTTAAACCTCACAGCAATCCTTTTAATTTGTATTATCATCCATTTTATAGATAGGGAAACTCAAGGATACAGCTGGAAAGTGTCAGAGCTGGGCTTTGAACTGAGATCAGACACAAAACCATGCTTGATACGTATGTGGGCCATTGATAGTTTTTGTCACTATTGGGTTTTATCAAGTAGCATGCCCAGAGACAAGATGGGCTGACTGGAGTGTTCCAGGGGTCTTGTTCTTACAGCCCAGAATTCCCCCTCATTCCCTGTCCTCACCCGCCTCATACAGCCAGCTATGACAGGATACTCTGTTAACTGGTTTAGGAATACTTTTTTATTGTAGAGTTGAGGAAGGGGAAGTAAGTAATGTGTTCCAGAGCAGAGGGGAAAATCCCTCTTTTGATGAAACATCCTGTGTGGCAACTGCGAAGCTTGGATTTCCCCAAAGCGAGGTTAGGGTAGCATGCTGCTGCTGGTCACATGGCCTCAGTTCAAAGTCACATCTACTGTGGCATTTTGTAAAATTTACCTAAATATGGCCCACACAAAGCCGCAGACGTAAAACCCAAAATGTCATTCACTTCTGAGATACTCAACAGGAAGAAATAGCAGGTTCTGTTTTTTTTTTTTTTTTTTTTTTTTAATGAATTAAGTGCATATATATGCTATGAGGAGGAAATGAACCCTATTAACTTGAATTTGCACATTTTCTCAACACTAAAGATCGATTTGGTGGCCAAGGTTAGTAATGCAGTTATTTGTGTCTGGATATGAGTATAACTTGACTGATTGGGAAAGCAGGTGCTAGAGCGATGCACCATGCCCGAGACCCATGAGTCACGCCACTGATTTACAAGCTGCCTCTACCATGAAAATGGAGGCCAGAGCCAACTCTGTGCCGTACAATTTACGCCATTCAGTGAAATTACAGATAATTTCAGCCTGTGCATTTGCAAAATAGTCTGTGCCATTTTTGCTTTATACATCTTTTGTACTTGGTAGTTCTGACTCGTCTAAATAAATATTATCATCCATAATAAGCATTGCCAATCCATTATGAGACTTCATGAAAGTGCACGCAGCTTTTAGACTTAATCTGTGAAATAAAGCCTATGACTTCTGCTTGTGTCTTGATAAACAGTTGAGCTCTCACAGCTGTCGTGATTTCAATTATGAAGAAAATTGGAACCTTTGCCCTCTTCAGTGGCTAAAAACCACTCAAGAAAAAAGTCCGTTGTTTCTTTTATTCACATGTACCGTAAGCTGTGAGTCTGCCTAGTATAGTTGATTGGAGCCATAAAACACAAGGCTTCTTGTTCAAGTCCAGGGAAGGTCAGTTAGATTAGTCCTCCAAGTCTACTGAAAATTTGTTGTCAGTCTTCAGTGAGATTGGTCACGCGAGTATAAACAGGGGGAGGGAGGTATAAGGGGGATCAATGGTAATGGGAAATACAGTAAAAATAAATACAATAAACGAGTAAAAGACAACAATAATAGGAAACAGAGAGTAAGGAGAGGGCAGCACCGACTCAATCTTCCATGCTAGAAAACACGCTAAACATGGCTGCAGGGGCAGTCGTGTCATCTTCCCCCACAAAGACCCACACGACACCCACGCGGAGCCACTTCAGAAACTCCTTCCTGCGCGCCTGCACATTTCACAGCCTTGCACAGCCTCACTCCTCTACAGCCCGTCCTGCTGGAGCGAATTCCCTGACTCTGACCCGGGGAGGCGCTGACTCTCCAAGGGGAGGCGCTGACTCTCCAAGAAGCCGGTAGATTTCGCAAGTCGAACACAAAACGGGGCACAGCCTGTAACTATTTTTGTTTCCCACCCCAAGGGGTTCTTCCCTCTTCCCCTTGTTCCCTTCTTCCTCCCAACTACTCTCTTTAAAGCTCTCCAAGTCTTTCACCTCTTAATTTTACCTTTTCTCTTTAGTCCCTAAATACTGAGGAACTTGGCCGATGTCAAAGTTTGTTCATGGTTTCAGACTCCTTTTTTGAATCATATTTTTCCAGCTCATTAGTGAGAGCTCCTCAGTTAATGTTACCCTTCCTCAAATCCAGAATCCTTGTTTCTCCTTGCAAAACAAGAATTAAGCTTATTGCATTAAATCTCAAGCATAGTTATCCTTAACAGGGGCAGAGCCATAATAAACCTTAATCCAAAGCCATAAATCTCCAGTGAGAGAATTTCTGAAATTTGGCCCTCTCCCATTTATTCCTTGTGCCTAATGATAACATTGTTATGACTGCACATTTAAATGGATCTTTGTTTTTGGAGGATAGCATATAAATTATTTAAGTGCCTTGGAATAAACCTTAATGATCTGAATGCTTCTTTCCCAGTTCAGCTTTATTTTCCTTGCTTCAAATTTACTGTCAGTCTTCCAGACTTTTGGTTATTCGTTCCATCTGCCTGGGCCTCTCTTCTCCACCTTTCCCTGCTTCGCTACTTTGCTTCTTCTTCACCTCTTAGTTTAGCTTTCTTTTCTGCTGAAGCCTTCATTGAGCCCCAAAATATGCAGTTTATACCTTCTCCTATCACAATTGCATGGTTCCTTGTCAGTATCTCCCCTCTCTTGGAAGTACTGAGTGGGACACTCACTGCCTTACCTATTGTGAAACTGGTTGAGAGAACAAATCCAGGCTCCGTGGTGGGCCGGTAGGGCATTCAGCAGTCTCATGTCCCTGTCACCATTTGTCCAGGTGCTCGCTACCTGGAAGGTCTGCAGTCATGCTGAAATCAGACTGTTTGCTTTAAAAATACCTCAGTGTTGCTGAGACATGCAATTCTTTCTTTTTCCCTTTTTTTAATGATACCACCAATCTACAGAGACTGATAACCCCTCCTCTCTGTGTCACAGAACAGGGGAGTCACCTGTCTGCATCTCATCCAACCTGGTCAGAGGTGTGGAGTTCTTGCATTTCTTCCCAAGTAGAAATCTAGGTGAATCTTTTGATGTAGTTATTTTAAAAATCAACTCAACAGAAAAACAACATACCAACGTGCGAGGGAAGAGAGAATAGAGAATAGAATTGTGTACTTATAGCTATCAGGGTTGATGGACAGTGGAAAAATAAACTAAAATTATAGATAGCAAGCTGTGGAGTTTGGCTTGACTTCAAAGGGAGTTTTAATATGTTCTTTTGCCAATATATGCTATTCAAGGTGAATAAAAAGAGTTTAACATTCTGATGAAATACAGCTGAGTCACAAGGTATTGGTGGACTTCTGGCCACGATAAGTCTCTCCAAAAATGATGCAACCCAAATTGATTGATATGCCAGCTCACAAAGACAGGGAGATCTAAAATCAGCGACGAGTGAAAATAGAATGATCTATTTATCTTGCAAGTGAAAATAGAATGATCTATTTATCCTGAACACCATGGAAAATGTGTGTCCTGGCACACTCAGTTGTTTTTCCAAGGTGCTCTCTGTATGCCGAAGGGACAAGAAGCAATTTACTCTATGTCAATAGGAAATATCAAGGTGATAGTAACCATTTTTACTTCTGTTTCTTTAGAGAATGTATAAAAAGAGTCTTTTCAGGTCCCCAAAGGCAAATTTTGGAATTAAGTTATACTGTTTTAAGAAATAATCATAAAATACTTTCTGAAATTCTTTATGATTTTTTATTTACCTGGCTCTTTACAGAGTACTTTACACTACAGAAAGGCTACTTAATAGATTAAATTTTATCATTTTGGTAAGCAATCCAAGGAAACATATAGTTGTATACTTTTAGAAAAAGAGAAATAATGGCAAATGAAATGAAATACAATTAAATTTTGTTTTACTTCTTAAATTCTGTTCTTGCTTGTAAATTTTTAGTAGTGTGTAAAAATTCTTCTTTTAAAAATTTCAAAGACTCAAAACCACTAAGAAGGATATTATTTTAGTGGAAAATAGCCACATGGTTTTTGGGAAGCACCATACTAAAAGGAATAAGTTTAATTAGAAGCAGGAAAGATTTGGTTACACACAACAAGAGCCAACGAAATATGCTCCAACCCAAGGGTAAGTGTAACCACGGGTTGGAGATTTCCAGGAGCAGAGAGGGAATAGCTTTCTTGGAATATTTTACATGCTAAATAGCCTGAATGGAGTTCCGTATCCCCTTCCAGACTCACCGCCTGGGAAGGAGGCATGCTGGTGAGTTTAGGCAATAAAACACAAAGTGAACCGTGAGTGCAGACATCACCTGGTTTTACCCCGAAGTGCTGACTGTAAAGTTTAGTTTTTGTGATTTGAAGCATGCTTTTCAATACAGCAGAAGCACTTGCTTGTATCTGAAGCACTATGGATAAAGCACTCCTTTGGCCAGTGCCCACAGGGGAGACGCTGTGACCCGGAGCCCCTGCTGCCTCCTCCTGGGCCCTGCTTCCTGGCAGAATCCCTGCAGATTCCAGGCCCTTGCCTCTGGAGGAGAAGGCAGCATCGAATCAGATGGAGGTGGCCTCCTGGCACAAAGGGGCCTGGAAACAGGCTGGAAACATGGAAGTGGTCCCGGAAGAGAAGCCAGCTTCCTGGTTATCAAGCTGTCTGGCCAGAGAGAAGGTGCATGTGGCACAGACAGAAAGCCGTAATCACCCCAGACCTGGCATTCTTTCACATGCAACCCTTCTGTTGGCAACGGGACTTTTTGGGAGAGTGTACTTATTTCAGCTTTAAGCTAACATAGGCATTCCCTCTCCCACGGCACAAAAAGCAGGCCTGCTCCATTTCTGAGCATGTGATAACCAAGCCTCAGATTGGGAAAAAAGTCTGCCTCAGATAGGAATGCAAGGGAATTTACATCTACATAGAAATAATTCATTTAAATTGACAAAATAAATGGGAAACTCCAGCAGATAAAAAGGCAAGAACAGAAGAGAAACAATTCCCATTAGAAATTACAAGTAACAAATTAAAAGATGGAAAAATTCCTTAACTTTTTTGGTAATCAAAAAAATGCATATCACATCATTTAATTAAATTAACACAAATTAAAATATGCCCCAACCTTCAGGGGATGGAGTGCCAGTGTAGTTGGGGTATTTAGATAATGCTGGTGGCATTTATTTTTATTGATTTGACTCTAAATTGGTCTCAAAAGTACTTTAGCAAGAACCATAATTATCTTCAAACTCTACTCCACTACTGGGAATTTATACTAAGGTTCAATTTATCCTAAGGTTATTCAAATTACTTTCAGCCTTATCAAAGAGAAAATAATTAATAAAATGGAAGTGCCAACAGTAGTTACATAAAATGATATCAATTTGATGCAATGTGAAACATAATGACAACAATTAAATATGTTGCAACATACAAATGTTATTTCCAATACATGTTAAGTGGAAAAGCCGTTTCCATATCATTTACACACTATGACAAGAATTGTAGACAAAGTAAGTGCACATGGAGAAAAACTGAAAAATACAAAAAAATAAAAGCCACTGATATGTAAAGGAAATGGAGTGATTTATTTCTAAATGTCTCAGTGATGCCATTATCATAATTTTAACATCGTTTTTCAAAATCATGGGGGAAAGCCAGGAAGAAGGTGGATTTGTAGTAAAAGACATGAAACCTAAGGATGAAAATTTTAGCTGACCAATAGCTCTTAGTAGGAGCTATTGAATAATGCAGTAACCATTTCTCTACCTACTAGCCAAAAAGAGTTTCTTGAATTGAAAGTTACTTAGGACATTTCAAATTACTATAAAACAAAGAAAAAAATATTGAAAACTTCAAGGAGAAACTAACAGAGTTTTCTCTATTTTATATGTCCCTACTTGAAATATACATCGTTTTAAATGCTGCTTTGCTAGGAAAAAGAATTCCAGGTTTTACTGGGTAAAACTATCTTTTCTTCCAATTCTGCCTCAGTATTAGAATATTAATATCCAGATAAATAATGGCAAGAGTAATTATAAGGATTTTCACTATGTTAAAAGGGCAACCTACTAAGTCATTTTAAATGTTTCCCAAGACATTATTTTCCAGGTAGTATTCTTTATTATTATTATTATTTTAATTAAGAAAGTTTGGAAATGTGATGAATTTTTTGCTTAAGGCCTATTTACTTGCTTTAAGTCTTTTCACATTTTAGTACCCTTAGATGTATTTGCCAACTAATAATATTTTGAATGCTGTTAAGGTTATTTTTTTTTAAAGAGCTTCCACATGATCCCTCATTTGATCCCCATCCTCTCATCAGCCAAGTGAAGTGGGCACCATTGTGTTATTTTTCACAGCAGGCAGGTGAGCCCCAGGAGATCAAGTAACAAGCCAGCATCAGGTCACGTGGCCGCCAACGGCTGGGCCGGGTGCAGAACCCAGGCTTTGTTGTGGGTGGAATGTCCTCTATCACACTGAGTACACACAACGAAAGGAAGCAGCCTTTTCTTACCCTTTCTTCAGTAGTCTAACCTTTCATTTTATGTAATGAGTGCTTTCTCAATGATTACATGACTTAAAATTTGGGGCAGAATCAGGATGACTGTGGGTGATCAGCTTAGAAATCAGCCGACTTACCCCGGAGACCCTAACTCGTCAAGAGCAGAAAACTGGGGGAAGAGAACAATTTGAAGCAATATTATTTTATTCTTTGGAGCCTTCGTAAAATCCCATTTTTACTATGTAAATTGAAAGAAACCAGAAATCTGTAAAGCCATCTGACTGATTAAGTATATTTTATAGACTCTTCTTAAGAAAGATCAGAAAAACTCAGGACAATATGAGAGTCAGTCAGTATGGAAACTATTCCTCAGCTGACCACTTTACAGCCGAGCTTCCTGGACTTCAAAGGAACAGCTCGACAATTCTGAGATGAAATAGAAAGGTCACAGCACACCTCCTTGGACATGGGAGCCTGACAGATGGAGGTTTGGCATCTGAAACACAGTAAGGGACGGAAGGCAGACTCCCTCCCAGAAGTGTGTGAAGTCAGCTTAATTCAAAGAGCCTTCTATGACTGTCTTTGGTGATTTGCTGGGGAGGAAGAGGCAGTAATCTCATGTTTAGTCATGTCCAAGATTCAGTGTTAATTGTTTGTAGTAATGTGGCTAATAACTTCTTTGAGTTGCATGGCCACTTCCAGAGGCCTGACTTCACTAGGCCGTAAAAGCAGCACACACTGCCCGGGCTCCAGCCGCTGGTCGCTGACGCAGCACCTTTTGAGCAGTCCTGAACTGAAACACAGAGAAGCCTGAGGAAATCCCCACTCAGCCAAATCTATCCCATATGGGGGGGGGGGGCGGGGGGCAATCTTAATGAGAATCAGGCGTGCCTCTGGAATGCATGTGATTTACAGCCAGTGTGTGGGCTGCAGAGTTTTCTTAGTCTGTCCTTTTCATGTTAAAAAACATTTGCATGAACAAAAATTTCAATTTTAGCTAACAAAGGCAAAGAAAAAAAGAGAACACATAACTGGCATTTGTAGGTAAGGCCCTGGGAGGAGGCAAGGAAATAAACACGTTAGGTTCAATGACTGCCAGGAACTTAACGGAATAAGTGGACACTCACACAAACATCACAAAGGCTGGGTGAAACGAACGGCCGGAAGAAGGGTAAGTGGGGCGCGGTGAGAGCATGACACTGTGTGGTTTCCGTTTTCCTCCAGGAGCCTTCCTCTGCTGTGATGGGATGGTCCCCTGGTGTGACACCCTTTTTATGATGGTGCCTGACTTTCTACCAACAGGGATGAGTTGTGACTGTTCATTTTCTATACGTAAGTCCCCTGGCGGGCACGGTATTGTCTCCAAATCAACAGGTAACATATTAATATGGTCTTGAAAAGTTCAAGCAATATAGACAAAGCCACATAGATAATAAATTCAAACCAATACAGACAAAGCTAAAGTCCTTCTTGACTACTCTCCCCACCTCATCACCTCTCAGTTTTAATGCCTTGAAGCTGGTAATCGCCATTTCAATTTGATGTACATCCAGATCTTGGTATTTGCATTTATACAAACACACAAACATGTGATACGCAGACATGGAGAAAGAAATATGAAGTCTTAAAAATATAAATAGGATAATGCTAGTAGCTACATATTCATCTTCAACTGCTTTCCTAACTTAATATACCTTGGGACATGTCAACACATATAGATCTCATTTTTGATGAGATTCCATTGTATGAATATACCATAATTAATAATCCCCTACAAGTTTAAAAGTTTGTTATGCACATGGTATGAATTAGTATGAGGATGCCATAATTCCGTAGTATTCCTTAGTATGAATATGCCATAATTAATAATTCTCTATGAGTTACAGTTTTGTTACCCACTGATGTTACCATTTTTTTTTTTTTTTTTTTTACCATCTCTAATACTGCAACGGATGTCTTTGTACTGGTCCTCATGGTCATGTAAACTAGTACAGAGACATAGATTTGCATTACAAGGACTGACATTTCAAAGTTTTTAATAGAGGAACAAGGCCAAAACCTCTTCACCATGTTTTGGCCCATACTTTTATCAATACAACCTTTGACAATCTGAGGGATCAAAACCAAATGGGATTTCCTTGTTTCAATTTGCATTTTCCTGGTGCTGATGTAAGTATTTAAAGCAGTTTTTAATTTCCTTTTTTCTTCCTGTGTAAGCCCAGAGTTATGAGGCAGCATGGTCATGGACCCCAGGTGAATGGGTTGTCTGGGGAGGGAGGTCGGCTCTTACATTACTGTGAGTTGCTAATTTTATCAAACTGTAATCAGCCTGTGTGGCCTGTGTGATTTCTGCATTTTGGAATTTGATGAAATATCCTTTGTGATCTAATTCTTGGTCAGTTTTTGTAACTGTTCCATGTGTGCTTAAAATAATGTTTATTCTTTGTTTATTAGATACAAATCTCCACATAAATTTTATTTGGTCAACTGTTTTATTAAAATCCCTTACCCTTACATATTTTTAGTCCTCTTGAACTGGTAATTTCTGGAATAATTATGATAAAAACTCCCCTCTATGACATGAATTTGCCAATTTTTTTAATGTTCTATAAGTTGCTGCTTTAAAGATTTCCATGTTATGTTGTTAAATGCATAAAGGTTTCTAAATGCTTTATCTTCTTAGTAGACATCTTTCATTAGTGTGAAACATTCCTCTTTAATTCTTTCAATTTTTTTGGTCTTATATAATATTTTGTCCAAAATTTATATCGCTAGAACTACTCTCCTTTTACTAGGCCATTCCAGAAACATCTTTGTCTTCAAACTTACCAAGTCCTTTTGAATATACAGGATTGCAGTGTCCCCACCCTGTTCTTTGATGGGATCATTTTGGACTATGGTGTCCTCATTAGTCTCATAGTTCTACCAGAGAGTCTTATCCGTATAATGGCATACTTTATTTTCTAGCACTATTATAAATTAAAATATTGTGTGTGTATTTTCTGTCATTTAAAACAGGAAGGAGATATGACATTGTATGTTCAGGCTGCCACCTTGATCCAACCCTATGCTTCGCCTCATAGATTTCCTTCCCTACTCCCACTCCAAAACACTCCTCTCCTTCCACTTGCTTGGTCAGGATGTTGCAGGTGCTGTGAGGGACGTGGTGTAGAACAGAATTTGTGAATGTGTCTAGTCGGCGCGCACCCATTGGAAAACTCCTTCGGTTTCCACCTCTTTAGGGCCTAAAAGTTCATTTCAGACTGAAATGCTACAACTTCAGTTCCAATAGCATGCATTATTCAGTAGCAGCTTGTCATCATCTTTCCATCTCATTTCCAGAAAGGTCTATTTAATTTTCAAACATTTGAAATAGCACTACTAGAAACATCACCATATCACTATTCATTTGGATAGTGTATTGGCAATACATACTCATATATCCTAGTTTCTTCCATAGGTGAAACATGTTTAAAGGCTACTAATTAGACTATCGGCAAAGCCTGGTGCAACCTAACTCAGTGATATTTGGCCACTACAGGTAGCAGTTAGAATGTATTATTTTTAAAGTCAGGGAAAAAAAAATTCCACAATTACTCATAAAGGACTAAAATTTTCTTGTTTGATTCAAAACATTCTCACCTCATTTTCTATGTTTATCTTTGCACATCAAATAGAGAGTTTATTTTCATTTAAGGTTATCAAAGTCCAATTGTAGAATTTCAGACTAAAAAGGACTTTATAGTTAACTGGCTTAGGCCTATCATATGATGTTTGAGAGGTTTCGTAACTTATCCAAGTTCATATATTGACTTTGTGGTAGAGCTGGTCCAGAATGTTGCCTGAGTCCAACACTATTTTCACATAAGTTTACATTTACAAAAGATTTTTAAAATCCCATCTCAAATGCAAATTTCTAAAAAAAAAAAAAAAAACAAAAAAAACCCCCACAAAAACCCTCCTGGAAAGAAACTGGATGGCAAGCATGAATAATCTGTTTTCATAGGAGGGAACATTGAGAGGGAAGGATGAATTAATGACTTGCTTAAAATAGTCCACATCAGGAGTTGTCAAGGGAACAAGCTGGAGTTTTTGCTCCCAGGCCTCTGCACCTAAGAGCGTCTCCATCACGCAACTCCACTCTCTAAAAGGAGTGAGGTACCTTCTCAAGGAACTAGTTCATGGTTTAATCCTGACACTAACACACAATACAGGTTTGCTTTAACATTTTTAAAATCGAAGTGTCTTCTTCATTTGTGGTGACCTTAAGAAAAATAATCCAGCAAAGCCAGAACCAGGTAATCCATTGTAAATTGGAGAATGATTCACCTACTATCCCCGAGAAAGTAAAAGAATGAGTCACAATGTTGTTTTAAATTCCTTCCAGTTCTTTGTTTATTGTCTCCCTTGTGTGGAATTCCAGGCATTCATTTATCTATTCCCAGCTCCTACCAGAGGGGGCATCTCACAGGCCCTTAAGTAAACATTTAGTCCTAGGCATTTCTGCTCTGTATAGGATCTGCAGAGCCCTCTCTGCTTTTAATTCATGAATAGTTCTTTAGACTCTAAAGAACTGGCAAACTGTTTTAGACTCTAAGAGTCTAAGAGTCTGCAAACTATGGCTGGTGGACTAGCCACATGTTTTTGTAAATAAAAGTTTTATTAGGGCACAGCCAGACCCATTTATTTGTCTATTATTTATGGCCACTTTCTCTACAAAAACAGAGCTGAATGGAGCGGGCAGAGACTGTATGGCCTGCAAAGCCTAAACTATTAACTATCTGGTCTTTCACAGAATAAGTTTGCCAATTCTTGTCTTTAGAATCTATTTATTGTCTTTTAAGGCCAACCTGGCATTGAGCCAGTGTGTAACCAAACAATAAATGCACCATGGCAAATGTTCCTCAATCAGCAAAGTGCTAACTGAGTCATGGAAGTGTGATTTAATGTTACAGATTCACAGTCTTCACTAACATATAAATTAGCAAACATGAATAATAATGAATTACAGCTTCATGACTCTTAATAGATTATGAACTATTCCATATGTATTATCTCATTTGACCTTTCCAATAGCTCTAACAAGTAGGCAGGCGATGTTAATTTTCATGGCAGAACAGATTCTGAAATATTGGGTATCCCAGGGTTAAAAGGGACTCAGAGTCAAGGGTTTACAATCTTTTGTTTTAGCAGCTAAAATGATTTCTTTATCTCTGGAAAACACCATTTAAAAAGAAAAGTAGACAAGAAGTTTTTAATATTTATCATCTTATGATGCACTGATTTAAAATAACATATTGGAAGATCGCTTGCAATTAATTCTACTTTGTAATAACATGTTTTGTCTTCTTACTGTTGTGTTTTTATGTCAATAAGATGGAAATAAAAATAACATAAACATTTAATCTAATGGCTTAAAAAGTCAAAATAAATATGAGCCTAACTGACAATATTACAAGTTAAAAACACAACTGTAAATTTTTGAAATCTTACAATGTGTAAGTTAAGTCAGTTATCTGGATTTCTTGGATTAGTAAAATTAAAATTAAAAAAATTCTTGGAGTAGCAGAGGAAAATAAGCTTTAGTAAAAATACGAGTAGATACGAAAACCATAGGTATGTATGGGAAATATAGGGCTAGGTCGATACAGTGCTCTCTTATGGGTCAAATCGTTTCCAGCTAAATATTTCAGTGGGAGCTACAAACCTGTAGATGACTCTTATGATCCATTTCTTGCATCATACAAGGATTAATCTGTGTGTGATCCAACAACTAATGAGATTTTCTAATGAACTGAAATATTGCTGCATCAGTCTTGTAAAAGCATGAAATAGTACAGCATACTATATGATTCCAAGTATGTGGCAATTGGAAAAGGCAAAACTATGGAAACAGCAAAAAAGATGTGTTGTCGTCAGGGGTTGTGGGGAGAGAGGGTTAAACAGGTGGGGAACGGACAGTTTTTAGGACAGTGCAACTACTCTGTGTGATACTCTAAGGATAGATACTCGTACATGCCATTAGAATCGGTCTAAACCCATAGAATGTACAACATTAAGAGTGAACCCTAATGTAAACTACAGAATTTGGGTGATGCTGTCTCATTGTAAATTCATTAATTGTCACAAATATACCGCCCTGGTGGGGGCTGTTGATAGTGGGGGGACCTATGCATGTCTGGGGACAGAGGGTATACAGGAAATCTCCCTACCTTCCTCTTAATTTGTTGTAGACCTAGAACTGCTCTAAAAATAATAGTCTATTTTAAAAATGAGTATTAGTATTTTAACAATCTGCTAACAAAAGCTATAATTCTGTATCCTCCTCAGAAGCTTTATGAATGTACATTAAAAACTATTTTTTTTTGGCATACTACAACATAAAAATAGAAGAAAAACAAAGGCCTAGGATCCTTTTAGGAGAATGGATCCAGAGCAAAAATAAACTTACTTCACACCCAGATTGAGTTTCCCAGGAACACGACTCCTTCTCCTGGGGGAGAACCGCCCTTTGGAAAGCGTGGTCTCCCAGGCACGTCTGACATAAGGAAGGCTCCAAGTCAGGCTCCACGGGTGGGATGGGCACCACTGGTGGGCCCGTGTACTTCAGGCTGGGACTCTGATGCTTGTCCACGCTGACCATGGGGCTCTTGATCCATCTTCGTACCTACAGTGTGAACAAGAAGAGAGTAAACAAATACATCTGACCTCCTTAGATGATGAATGGGGGCTTCAGTGGAGAATTTGGTGCATGGTTATTCATGAAAGGAGAATTCAGTCTCACAGCTTCTCTAGCACTGGTCAGTGCTGACCAATGACCTTTTAGGAGTGGATGGTTTTTATTGGCAGGTTATTTCATCTCTCTGAGTCTCTCTCCCCATCTGTAAGACCAGGGAAATAATATTTCCTCCCAGGTTGTAGTGAACATTTTACAATGTTTCCAAATGCCCAAGTGTTTCCCCTGGCGCATAGTGTTCTGTAGGTGAGGACTATTTTACTTTGACCCTCGCTGTCCTAATTATGCTGATGGAATGGTAGTTCATAAATCTCTAAGGTGGATTCTTAGTTATTCTAACTTGAGAAAGTCTTAACCTTATAGCTTAGGTTCTGATTGCTGCTAAATGAGTTACCGTATATTTCACTATTGCAAATACTTGATTATGAAAGAAATGGCTTCTGGCTAAGAAATTATCTCGTTTGTTTTTAAAGTTCCAAAACTCACCACATGTCTTGTTTGCATGTAGAACTCCTGGAAGGTATAGGAAAAATATAAAGCTATTCTAATCTTAAAAGAAATAATATTTATATAGCATTTTAAATGTGAAGGACATGTTCTAAATATTTGACATGCATAGTCCTGTTTAATCCTCAGAACAGTTTTATGCAATAGGTACTATTATTAATCCATTTTACAGCTGAGAAAACAGAGGCAGAGAGATAAAGTAAGTTTCTCTAAAATGCAATGCTGATATCAGGCAAAGGCAGGATCTAGGCACCTTGAATCCAGAGTTTACTCATTACCAGCATGTAATTTTCACAAGCATGTGAAAATTTCACAAGTGCTGTAAGACCTGTGGTCATCAAAAGCTTGAAATTTGTCTTGATTTAATATGTCTTTCCATAAAAACCCCTGAGGATTCTTTTCTAGTCAGTTAATTAGTGAAGTTATAATAGCATATACCGGCAGGAGAAAGAAGAAAATCAAGTATTATATTCTAGTTAGTAATGCCACAATTAAAATTTTAAACAATGTTTGGTGAAATAAACTAAAATTGCAGTAGCAAAAAAATATTTAAGCAATGTGCTAGAATGATGTGCCATCACTAAAAATAAATATTATGAAGACTGTAGTAAATGAAAATTGTTTCAAACATAACTATGAAAAAGCCAAATACAGAATTGTTCAATTACTATAATTAGAAATGTACTATATATACTTACTGCCTATAGACAAAGCAAGAAAGTAACATGCAAAAATAGAAACTGATGTATTCATTGTTAAGATTATGGTTGTTTTAGTTTTCCCTTTTCTTTTTACAATGCCTTGACCTTTCATTTTTTTTTTAAATATTTTATTTATTTATTTATTTTTAGAGAGAGGGGAAGGGAAGGAGAAAGAGAGGGAGAGAAACACCATTGAGTGGTTGCCTCTCACATGGCCCCCACCGGGGACCTGGCCCGCAACCCAGGCATGTGCCCTGACTGGGAATCGAACCGCAACCCTTTGGTTCACAGCCCGCGCTCAATCCACCGAGCTACACCAGCCAGGGCTACCTTTCATTTTTTTAAAGAATAAATACTTTTAAAGTTTATAAGACTCTCATGCAATTAAAATAATATTTCTTCCTTTGATTACATGTATCTTTTAATTGCTCTATTTGTTTTATTTATACTTATCCTTTTCAATAGCCATTTAAAGTATCTTTTTTGAGTTAACTATCCTAATGTTAACATTTGAGAGGTTTCCATCAGTATTTCTTGCACTTGATGGCCCCATGAGAATATTAGTAGGTGCAGTCAAAGTATTTATTTGATTCATTAGTCAAAGTCTAAATGAAAATCTGAAAGTTTGAGACTATAATAGAATCTCTCTTCCTGATGTTAGTACCAATAGTGTTTTTGATCAACCTAAAAAGTACTATATGTTACTAGAGATGAAAAATGTTTTTTATTATTTTTATTTAGAGCATTTGGAGCTTGACGTTTGGTAATTGTTCCTGATTACTGGCCAACACTGTATTTTAACAACAATCTTTTATTCTGGCTTACTTTCAATGTCTCTTCTGCTGAATAGATTTAACTTTGGGGTTACTATGAATAGAATTTTAAACAGATTTATCTTCAAATGAATTTGTATGGCCTGATTGATTAAAAGTCTTGGTATTTTGAAATGTAAATCTTATATTTACGGACAACTCTATTTCAAGTAAATCTCATGCAGTATCACCTTACCGCTATTCATTTATAATGGAGAATGTCCATGTGACTGAATCGAACCTTCATTGGGTTGTGGACTGGTTTTAGCAAAGAACAAGCACTTAGAGACATGATATCCCACCTCCAAGTATACAAATGACCAGTAAACTTAAATGAGTTATTGGATATTCAAAATCAAAGGGATTAAGAATTGCATAAAATTGTGATTTTATTTGATATCCAGCTACGAATTCCCAAAATAGTTCATATGACCTTGAGTAAAAGCTGTTAAACAACCGATAGATGTTTTTTATACAATTTCAGAGTGAGAAGAATCCCAAAGATGTTAATGATTTGCCCAAAATCATGCTGCAAATTATTATGTGGTCAACACTATACCTCTTGGTTAAAGCAAACCGAACTGGTTTCTAGTAGGCTATAAACGGGCAAACCCAGGGCCTTCAGGTGCTGGCAGGACAGAAAGTTTGTAAAGCCCTATGACCAGGGTGTAAAAATAGGGAGTGGTGGGGACTGTGGCATATGTCCCAGTTTACTAAGGGCATTTAAATTTAAATTATAAGGCAACAAACACAAGCTGCAAGCAAACAAACAATGATGGCTAAACAAAAACCCCCAGTCAAACCTGCCCCACCCCTTCAAGGGGCACTGCTTGAGCCTTGAAGTTACTCTGTGAAGTAGAACAAGTATCAAGTAGAATTCTAAGAAGTGGAAATAAAATGATTTGATATCTTCTAACTAAAAAAAAAGTAATGCTTTCAACATTTTAACTTTTATTCATTCATTCATCATTCATTATTGAAGACCAACTAAGTGTTAGGCATAATCCAGGCATTGATAATACACCAGCTAACAAAACAGATCCGCTTGAGTTATAGCCAAGGGAATAAACTTATCTATTAAGGGAATAAATTATTTAATAAAATAAGTAAACTATAGTATATAAGGGAAAAATAAAGCAGAGACAAGTGATCGGCAGGATCATTTGGGGTCGGAGGGTTCCATTTTAATTGTATGAGAAAGGAAATTCTCCCCCCGCCCTTCGAGAAGGTGGCTTTTCAGCAAAGACCTGAGAGGCGACAAGGCTATAAGACATCGAAGTGAGCTATCCAATAGGCAACTGAATGGTCAAGTCTGGATTTCAGGGGAAACGCTCAAGCTGCAAATGTGAATTGGAGACTTGAAACAAACAGCCATAGTCTACCGAAGTCACCCAGGGGGAAAAAAATCCAATGACTTGCCTGGATCTGCTGGTGAAGTATGTGTCTAGGTATTAAGCTCATATTTCTGGGACTTTGATTATTATAATCTATATTTTACTTACTGAAATATGTGATTAGCTCAAGTCTTCAAAGAGTGGGTGGGTGTTTTACACCTTACCACATTCCATAGGGGACAAGGTGTGGGTGGAGGTGATATTTTAATGGAAAGGCCATTATTTGAAATGACCTTCAACCAATTAACCCATTCTGAGCCTTGTGGACATTGGAAGATGATATTTCCTTTCTTTCTGCAGAGAATGTGGCAAAGGCAATCTAGAAATATTCCATTTCTCTAGAAGCATCAGGGGGAAAGTTGTCACAAAAACAGTAATACATTTTGTAAGAGCACTGTTGCTGCATTGATTACATGCTTTGTCTTGAAATGTTTAATCTCTTCTGGCTAAGTCCCCATCCCAGTTTGAATGTGTCCCTTCCCCATTACTCCTTAACACATTTCACTGGTTTTGTAGCCTCCCAAATGCTTCTTATAGGCTGATTAATGACAGGGTTTATGATGTTTACTTGATCTTGAGAGAGGCCTGGTTGTGAGTAAATGCGCTGGGTTCTCCCTCCGGCCTTAGTCAGGCAAGGTGCCCTCTAAAACTGCCGAGTGGAGAAAGGCTCCCTCCGCCCCTGAGGAATTCAAGCCAGAACTGGCCGATTGTGTTCCTTCAGGTCGGAATTGCTCTGCTGCAGGGAGTAACCCGCTGTGAGAGGCTTTCTGAGCCCCTGAGGGCCCAGTCACAATGGCTGTCCGAAAGCTGTAGCAGCTGTGTGCGCGAGAAAAGTGAATGCCCAGATACAAGGTGCAGCCCTGGCTCCTTGGCCACCTGGGCTGTGGTTTCATTCAGGGCTACACGGCCATTCTTGGACAGCATCGTAAACAATCGTGGACTGGGGTGAACCACCCTCCTTACCCTGAACAAATCAAGAATTCCTTCCCTCGGGGGTTTCCAGCAGCCTGGTCTCCAAAGTGCACGCAGCTTAGAAGCAACTACCTCTCAAGACTCTGGGATTGAGAAATAAGGCCCTTCTATTAAGTCTACAGCTACTCTTAATGAACCCTGTGCATGCAAAATATTAATCTAATTCTTTACTAAATCCATTCTACTGCCCTGATTTCATTTATTTATTTATTTGAAGACATACAGAGAGAGAGAGAGAGAGAGAGAGAGAGAGAGAGAGAGAGAGAGAGAGAGAGAGAGAGAGAAAGATAGCGCAAAGCAATAATAGTTCAGGCTAGAAAATGGCCAGATATGATCAAAGACATGGGGCAGCTTCTGGAGATTTTCCAAGTACGGTTCCCCCCTACTATGTAATAGTAAGCAGGTACCCTTCTTAATTTACCATGGGTCAGCTGATAATGATATCGGCTGATGCAGAAAAATTATAGAGTGTTCAGGTACTTATTTGTGAAGTCATATGGCAGCACCCGCTGGTCTCATACCCCTTTTGTTGTCCAGGAGTGGAAAGCTAGCTGTCTTTTCTTTGAAACCCAAGTGAACTAGGTATTAGGTGCAAACTTGTGCAGTCTCTGAAGATGCATATTTATTACAGAAATCTGACTAGTTCATATGATGCTGCAGGAACTTTCCATTGGGATAGAGTCAAGCAGGTGTTCCAGTGAAATTATTGGAATAATTCAATTGATTATAAAAAGGGACCTCCACATCTACTCCTTTTCAGAGGGTGCCTGTCTGCAGGCTGCTGATGACATTAATGTGTATCAGGAGAAGGTTCCTGGAAGCAAATTCCTCTCGTTGGTGCCCGGGGCCACTTCATAGCATGAATCCTAATATATAACAGTGCTATAATACAAGGTCAGTGATGTTAATCTGACATCTTCACTCCAGCTAGACGTGGTTGTCATATAGCTTTCTTTCCCCTGAACATCTGTATGGCTTATTGCCTACAAAAAACCATGGGACTTGTATGCCTACTCGTTATATCTATGTCATCTTCCCAACTGGACCATAATGATGAGTACAGCTTCTTAGGCTTTTTTAAAATTCCCCAGAGGCTGGCACATGGTCTTACAAATGGTATGCAATAAAAATAGGGATTGCTTGGTTATTTTTGATAACTGTATGTCTTCATTTATGGATCGAGACATGCTTTTCCATCATCCTCTCTCAAGGTCCTAAATACACTGTACATAACTACTCCCCTTACATAGCAATACCTTCCCAGAGCAGGCCCCCTCACAAGACTGAGTGGCTTTCAGAACTCCCCATCCATCCCTTGCCCTTGGGATTTCCAGGTCTTTTCCTTGCAGCATTGATCAGGTACTTGCATCCTGTTCTAGAATCTCGGGGTCTAAACCCTGAGTTTCCCCAGGCCCAGTCTGAGGGATGGAAGATCGTGGAGCACTAGGGGGAAGAGGAAGGAAGGAGTGGCGACACATCTCTCCATACTGTCCTCTATTGCTGCTGACACTGGGAAGCTCCCCTCATGCAGCTGCCAGCCCTCTCCCTCCACTACAGTGTGTTCTCGTGAGCACTGGACGTCAAACACAGTCTGTGCCCTGTGCTCAGCTCTGGACGTACCGAGGTATCCACTCCACCCCATTGAGGTACCTACTCCACCCACTAAGTTTAAACAGAAAAAGCACCCTCACGTGAATTCATTTGACATATACTTTTCTTTTTGAAATGAAGGCAAAACCTTTTGTAGTCCTTTAAATTATGGGGCTGATTCTTTCAGTTTGCATTAGTCTTTCTTGGATTTAGAAAATTAAAAAGAAAAAAAAAGAGGAAGCAGGAGAGAATTATTTCAGGTAATATCTCCAAGGGACAGCATGTGTTGTTGCTCTTGGAACTGAAAAACATGGCTTGGGGAAACGGCAGTGCTGTGCTGGTTGCTGGGAAAGAACCTGGCCTGCGTGTCCACTGCTCATCCACTGCGCTTTGGAAACTTGCCCTGCTGTTTCTTCCAAAGATATCCCATTTTTCCAGTATTTTTATTATCTCCCTCTCTTGGCTACTGTCTCTCAGCATACTCAACATGTCGTTCTTGCAGTATCTCTAAAAAGCTACCAGTCTAACTAAAAACATAAAACCCCTTTTAATCCACAGACCTCCTCATTTCAGCAAGCCTCTTTCACTACCACCCCAACTCTCTTCCTTCTTGGCCAAGCTTCACAAAAAATGATCATTGCCTCCCCTTGCATTTACTCCTCAACCCATTGCAATGTATTCAGTAAACACTATTTTTTTTAGTGGATCAACTAATGTTTGCTGGGACTAAAATGAAGTACACGACAGAAGAGTCTCATTCCATTAGAACAAGTTCTCACCAAGATGCCAATCAACCTCATTGCCAACTCCAATGGACATTGTTTGGTCCTTAACCTGTAACACTTAAAGGTTTCAACACAATTCAACTATCTGCTTGGCATTCTGGTGGGGACACAACACACTCAGCTGCTTGAGTGATCTCTGAGTGAGGATGCTGTATTTCTGAGACTGACCCATGCATGAGCCTGGGCTTAGCACAGCAGAGTGAGCAGACAGTGCAGCAGATCGTTGAAAGCACAAGCTCTAGATAACACTGTCTGGCTGACAGGCCAGCACCACTCACTGGGCAACTGGCTGAGCCTTCTCAGTGCTCACCTTCTGTAGTTATGAGATGAAGATAATAAGATCCACCTCATCAGAGTTTTGTAAGGACTAAATGAGATGATGCAAGTTAAGCCCAGCACTTGGCACTGGGTGAACATTTGCTTAATATTTGCTATGATACTTATGGCTCCAAGCCATGAGAGAGTTTTATACAAAGTGCGGTGGAAGATAAGATGGGGGGTATTTGGCCCAGTTGGGAGAAATCATTGAAAGCGTCCTGAAGGAAGTGATAGTTAAACTGAACCTTGAAGGCTGAGTTAAAGGAAGTCAGGTGATTTAAAATGGGAAAGACATTTCCGGCAGAGAGGAAACAAAAGCCAAAATACTGGGGTAAGATTCTGTATGAGATGTGAAGAAAATGAACCAAAGAGGAGAGGTAAGAACTGAAGCTTGACAGAAAGGTTGGGTCGTGAGGCAGTAAGTGGTCACTGAAGCATGTGCAGGACAGTGGGATTGTCAGATGTGTCTTTCCATGCAGGATGAAGGATGACTTTAAGGTGGTCCAGAACACTAGTAGCTAGATGAGTCAGGAACTGATATAAAAGAAATGGTAAGAGCCATGCAAGAAGAGTAGCATAGTAGCAGCGAGAATAGAAAGAGGCAATGAATCCTCAAGTCTATCTACTATTTAGCTCTCACGTCTACATCCTTTTGTCTGTTCAAGTATCACTATTTTACTGTCTTTCTTCTGGATTCCTAAAGCCATCCCTTAGATGGTCTTGCCCTTTATGCTTACTGAAACCGTAACATCTTTCTAAATACAAAAATCCCATCTCTTCAGTGGTCCCCCATCATGAGCAGCGGCGGCTTTCAGACCTGTTTGATCAGGATTGAAATTCTGCAAAAATTACCTGTGCATGTGTGATTTTATAATATATAGAGCTATATAACTGAAACAACTGGTTCTATCAAAAAATGTAGCCTTTCTACATGAAATATGCTGACATTTTTTATTCTAGCCTATTCTTTTAAATTGCTGATGGCAACTCACTGATTAGTGGATTTCATGATCCACTAATGGGTGCCACCCAAACTGAAGAACATCTCTAAATGGTCAAATCTAAAGTTCTTGCCCCGGGATACCAAGTCCCCTAGGATTTGAATTCTCCTCTCCCATTGTGCCCCCAGTGAACCCAGGGCCCCTACAAAGTCATTTGATTTGTGTTGTCTTACAAACTGTTCTTCTACATCTTAGGTGGTGTTCAAACTCTTCCCTGTGGCCCACGTTGGAAGACACATTGTGGCATTTATTTGTTTAAATGGAAACACGTTTGCTCTGATTTACTTGCTTATTTTCTCTATTACAATGTGAGTGTCACAAAGACACTTTTTCTGTCACATTTTATTAATAGGATATTTACAAAGTCCCTTCTGTGTGTTCCTTCTTTTTAACTTATCCCCTCCCCGTTTCCTGTCTGCCTTTACTTTGCGCTGGAGCTCCCCAGAACAGAAGCTCACTCTTACACCCCCAGAGCTCCTCACAGCTCCCAGCAGGGAGTAAAGATGAAAGCTTTCTTGTTGATCACTTCAAAGCCAGGTACTATGTAAGATACGGGGACTAAAAATGAGAAGCAATCGTCCTTAAGAAGCAACAAGGAAATCAACAGTGGTAAACAGTGTTGAAGCCAGTGTGAATCATCTTTGGGGACAAGTAGGGTAGGGCTGGGATGGGGATGGGTTTTGGATAGAGGGGACAGCATGCTTGAAAGCGTGCTCATAGAGAGGGCCTGACTGGAGCCAATCTTAGGGATGAGCATGCATGGCAAGACAGAAAGCCAAAGGGGTAAGGGGGTCAGATATTGAAGAGACTGGCATGTCTGAATGCTTAAATGTTATCCTTCTCTCACAGGGAGGGAACACTTAAGAATTTTAAACTTGAGAGTGGTATGATCGGATTTGCTATATTCTGGACGAATTACAGTATAGTAGGTCCAGGGGAAAGGCATCCTAGCTATAGGAATGAGCACTGTGCTCAAAAGGGAGTTTTAAGAATGCACATCTCACACATTTGTAAACCTAGGGGAGCTTTTAAAACATGAAACCAGAGGCTTTAAAAAGATTTTTATTTTCAAGCTCTGTGTGACCTGGATGAAGATCAAAGGAGGCTCAGTGGAGCATGGAATGAGTGGGGTCTTGGAGGTCTGGGAGGCCAGTAGGATAGTGGGAGGACCCTGGGACCCAGCAGCAGGCACTGGTCGGGGGAGTTCTCTCTGTATTTAACACAGAGTGGAAGTGCCACTCTGCACCCCTTGTCGGAGCTCCACAGTGCTGTCCTTCAGAGACCATCTCCTTCTTTCTCCATTCTCTCCCCTCCTCCAAAGTCAGGTCAGGGCTTCGTTATTTCATGTAGCTGTTAATTTCTATAAAAATCTAGGTATATTTTAGGTTACTAAACTGCGTTATTGCAAGGTTAGGTGATTATTCTGTAGTGATTTGGATTTCCTCACAATATACTGAACAAAAAAATCATTTATGATATAACCATTTTCTACAGACATGAAGATGAACTGGAGTGAGGGATTGGATTCTAGTTCTAGCTTTTCAACTACTTTGAGCAAGTCACTTAACCCATTTGTACATGTGTCCTCATCTGTGAAATGAAGGGCTTGGGGCTGCTAAGCTCTGCAGTCCTTTCCAGCCCTGTTCCAGATTCAAGGCTATTTATTCCCTGGAGTTCTGCTAATATGATTTGGATGCCCCTCCATCTATAGTGTGCAGCACTCAGCACAGGTTCATTGAATGAAAAACCGATCAATAACATTTGCTTTACCCAGTCACGCACTGCCGTAACTTCATGTCACCTCCATTAGAGAAACTGGAAAAAAACAAAACAAAACCAACCACAAGGCCTTTAAAGTACTTTTATGGTGGTTAGAAAATCCATTTAAATTTCAGTGAAAAAGACTGAATGCAAGTCTTAGTATTCAAACTGTGTGCACTACTTAATTAAATTGGAAGTGTTAACTGAAAGGGAAGATGATTAACACCCAAAATGGAGCTTATTACTACTCCCTGGCGACTCTGCTTCTCCGTTGAGTCCTCTTATCCAAGAAGCTGCACAGCACACTCAGTTTCAATTTTATGCAAAACCAGTTTTCCTCCAAATGATGCTGTGCTGCCTTGGTAATTTAGGTTTCTATTTTGGTATTCTATTTTTTCTCACTTCATATTTTATAAAAGAAAATGGTAAGCCTTAATTGTTCCCTGAAAACAAGAAGAGAGTCAAAGCTAATAAATAGATATTTACTAAGTACCTAGTGTGTCCAAGAATTGTGTGAGGTGCTAGAAATGTGGAAGATGGGAGGATAGATTGAGAATGAGTTGCAGATGTTTGAAGGTCCCCCGGAAACTGCTGAAATTGGAAAACTCACTGAGACTTCGGGACAGTTAAGACAGAGAAAAATGACTGTTAATACAAGTCTGTATAAGTGGAGAAGGACAAAAGATCTTTTTCAGGAAAGATGCATTTTTTTTGTAATTGAAAAATGGTAAAAATATTAAAGCTAATGGATCAGAAATGAAGAACGGTCCTAGCAACATTATCCCTGGTGACCTCACCCCCTTCAGATCTGGTGTGACCTGCCCATGGATATCAATATTGTGCCTCACAAGCTACTTATGAAAGAAAACAAATAGGACACCCATTTATTGGATTACATTAATATGGTCCTCATTAAACCCCCCAAAGAAACAGCAGGCCCTTTAGCTCAATGGGGAGAGCTTCACAGAAAACATTGTGCGCGAAGAGGTGATTTATAGAAACTACTGATCATCATGCTGTGCCAATCTTTTACTATAAAACCAACATGCAAGTGAGTCAGGTACTGAGTTTACACACAAATTTGGAATCCACAGATGCTCAGTAAGTACTAGTCACAATCTTGTAAGCAAGGATATTAACATTCAGCCTTGCTTGGAAAGTCTAGTGTGGGGTAGATTCATCGTTTTGTCAGCCTGGCACCCCTTCCCCTTTTTATAGTAAAAGCAGCCCTCATCCCATCCCACCTCCACTTTCTCATTTGGAAACTACTCATCCCAAATACTACAATTTTCGGGACCTGCCATGGACAGTCCATGGATGCCTGTACAGGATAGGTATGTCACTGAGGCAAAGTCAGTTATAAAACCCACCATGACCACTGTGGCTCTGTTGGCTGGGCATCATCCCAAAAAGCAAAAGGTTGCTGGTTCAATTCCTGGTCAGGGTACATGCCTGGGTTGGGGGTTCAGTCCCCAGCTGGGGCACATACAGGACGTAACTGATTGACATTTCTTTCTCACATCGATGTTTCTCTCTCTTTCTCCCTCCCTTCCCCTCTCTGTAAAAATAAATAAATGAAATCTTTAAAAAATAAAATCCCACACCTCTGGCCATGGGGGTTGGTCCAAGGGTTGGCATGTGACTCAACTGGAGCCCAAAAGAATCCTTCTCTGTGATCTTTATTTTTTATTTTTTAAGCTTTCGCTCCGAAGCGGGGAGGTAGTGTTCTCTCTTTCCTTCTGAACTGCAAGCTGGAGGGATGTGCCCCGAGGAAATACCAGCAGCAGCACATCTGTTTTCATGTGGAAGAACCTGAGATGGTAGTTCACCCAGTGAGAGCAGAAGTGGGAGGCAGAGATACCTGGAACCCAGATTTCAGTATGTGCTTTAATTTAAAGTGGGGACCAAAGTGTAGGTAGATGCAAAGAATGAAATTACACGGGGAAAAAGTTGCTCTTACGTAGATATACTAATTTGAACTATTTTGCAAGCTGAATCGTGGGGGCACAGTGCACAGGTGTTGACCTGGGAGGTGTCCCTGAGGGTGTCTGCTGGGCCAAGCATTCGCCCCTTTGCTTGCTGGATTGTGCAGAGTTCTTCAAGAGACCTTTGGGGAGGACAGAAATGCCACATGGAAACATTTCAATATTTTAAAATCAGCATGACTTACCATGCGTACCAACTAGACATCATCTCGGATTTAGGGAACGAAGAGATGGAATTGGAGCTATTCTTCGTGAAAATCACAGAGAAGACTGTGTGATATAGTTTGCACATGGCTATTTTAAAAATTTTTTTAAATCAAATTACTTGAACTCTAATTGTTCTGACAGGTCTGGATCTTGGAGTTTTTATATTTATCCTAAATTGATGATGACCAAGATTCCATTTCTTTCAACAATCCAGCTGCCCCTGAACACTCCACCAAGTGCCAGAAGTTAATAAAGAGTGTAGAAAAAAAAATCGTTTGTCCATATGCAGGCTTAAGTAAAATAAGAACTTAAATGTTATAATAAATACGAGGCAAATCCTCTGAGCATAGGAAACTAATATAAAAATAAGGAAGATTTTAAAAAATATATGGATTAAAATTTCTTGGATTTTTGTGGGTACTCTGGCTAATAAATCCACTAAAACAAAACCAAACAAAAACTGAGAGTACTACTGAAAACAAGGAATTTTGCTTCAGGCCTGTCTTTACCGAACTGAATAGTAAAGAAAAGCTATTGACTGAATGAAGGGCTATGATCAGCACACAACTGTTCGGTAGCATGATTTCTCTGCTCGGCCCCATAGGGAACATTCCTTAGGAACCCGAGAGTCACAGGTTGCGGGGTTATTCAACGCCACTGCAGTAGTCTTCCTGCTCATTTCCCTTCCTTCACTCACCCCCTTCCCACACACCCTACACTGTGCTGCTAGATCTTCCCAAAACCTTGTTTTGATGATATTATTAATATTTCCTTGTTTTGTATCTTCAATGACTCTTCACTGTCTACCCAGTAAGAGCTAAGACACTTTTTTTTAGTATCTTACCTTAACTGTCTTCATTCTCTGGCCCTAGCACAATTTACCATCCTCTTCCCCCTGACTCATCCGAAACAGATTATTCGCTTGTTTTTTTCTAACAAATCCTACACTTTTCAACCTTTGAGTCTCATTGCTCATGTGTTCTTGTCAATAAAGGTGTTCTTTATTCCTTACCTCATCCCAGTTTAGCTCTGCCAAATCTTACCCAGACTTCAGTGGCCCTCAAATCGTCTTCACAAATGTTCATTACAACTCCCTGAAGTAGGAGAGTTGTAATGAAACTTGAACCTTCATTTCACTTCATACTACTCATGTAAATGTATCATATTCTACAGCACCAAAACTCATGCAATCTTAAATGATCCCAGCTAGTAATGATATTTGTTGAATGAAAAGATAGGTAAAGGAATGGATAGATGTCTTGTGTTGGTAATTTAGCTACTTAATTTGTGTCCCTTACTAAATTGTAAATTCTTTATGGATAAAGATTTCACTTTGCACATCTTGGTGTCACTTGTCACTCCAAACAGTGTCTTGCATGGGTCAAGTTGAGTAACTATTTGTTGTCTGTGTTGTTAAGTGTGCACCTATCATCCCATGGGGTCTGAATGAAGTAGCAGACCCAATCTTTGGAAATTTCACCTCATTTCTTGTTTCCAATTCCGGACCATGATGGATTTTTAAGTTCCTGATCCAATTTTTTCATCCACCTACCCATTCATAGTTTTAGCTTTTGTTTATTTTGGTGTTTATCTTTGTATCCTAGTACTATTATAAGATGTGATTTCAAATTGTTTTTACCACTTATTAGATTTGTGACCTTGAGCAACTAGCTTAACCTCTGAGTGTTTTCTTAGCCAGTAACAGGTCATGATCACAACTATGGGAGGCAACCTCCCCCAAAACTGGAATTATCTTCTGCAGGGAAGGTCCTTTGTAGTACAGGCTTCCTGTGCTAGGTGAGTGTTCTAGGAACCCATCTGTATCAGTGTACCAGTGTACCTGGCGTTTTTGTGAGAGGCTTCAGTAAATTCTTTTTGAAGACTCTTCTAACACATTTGTCCATTTTATGATGGGTGATTTATGAGTTCACCTGCCCACACTGCACTGAGTGTTCAGCAGTTTTGACCAAAAATGGCATGACCTTTGTGTCCTATCCTTCCTATTTATCCAATCTTACCCAGAGTGAACTTTCTTTTTCTTTTCCCCCAATGATGAAACACCTCAAATGGAAATGTTTTGCCCATATGGAAGAGGTGAAACAAAAAATGGCAGAAGTGCTAAAAAGCATCAAAACTGACAAGTTCAAGAACTGTTTTGAGCAGTGGGAAAGTCTCAATAGGTGTATTGCATTAAATGGAGAGTACTTTGAAAGTGACTAAAGTTTAAATATATGAGAATAAATACACAATTTTTAATAAATACATTTTGGTTTTTTGGGGGGTTTCCCCAGGTATCTAACAAGTGGGGAAGATTAGATGGTAGATAAGAAGATGTGAGTCCTCTGTGAGCATGTAAAATAAATGAACATATATAAGGATAACTAGCTCCCCAAAAGTAAACTTGACTATCAGAAGAGACAGAAAGATTTTAGTCCCTAGACTTACTTTATAGAAAGTTTCAAGCACTTGGTAAGTATGGGCACAGAGAATTCAAGATCTTTATGATTTTGTTCAATATCGACATTCTATAATCTCATGTATAATTTGTACTAGGAAAATCACTCACATGCTAATACTGTTTACTTATCTACTTGAGCTTTTTTACACTTGAAATACAACAGATCAACTCACAAATTATTCTCCTTCCAACTGTAGAAGGAGAGAGACTGGCTTAAAATCAGTTTAAGTAGAAAAATCCCATGAGTTTTGTTCACTCTGAACCTTATGGGAATAGTCTAATCCAACTTCTGGATTATTGAACGAAGCTATTTCAGTAGAACCACTGAGGTAAAAACAAAGGAGGTGATACGCTTATCTCTGTCCTGTTAAATTAAATCTGGAGTTTCATACTTGTTGGTTTTCAGCTGGAAACAGCTGGTTTCATACTTGTTCTGATTTTAATAGGTGTATTGGCAAACTAAGGAACGCTCAAATCAAGAGCAGGTGGACTGGGAAAGGAGATTGTCATGGTTAGTTACATGTAGTATCAACTTGGCGAGTCTATAGTACCTAGTTATTAAATTAAATATGAATCAATGTATTGCTATGAAGGAATTTTGTAGATGTGATCAACATCTACAATCAGTTGACTTTAACTAAGAGAGCTCTCTATAATCTGGGTGGGATCCAATCCTTTGAAAGGCTTTAGGAAAAAAACTGAGATTTCCCTAAGAAGAAATTCTTCCTCAACATTGCAGCATCTACCTTCTGGTCTGCCTTATGCATTTCAGACTTGCTATTTCCGCAGTCCCATGAGCCAATTCATTGAAATAACTCTCTTCATGTATATCTCCTAATGGTTCTGCTTCTCTGGAGAACTCTGCTACAGAGAGCAAACAAGAAATATAGAGATGAAAAACTTAGAAAGGCCATGGACACAGTTTTCCAGTATGTGAATAGCTATTATGTGAAAAACGAACCAATGGATGGAGGTCACAGTAAGGCATATTTGGGCCTCCCAGGTACACAAGTGAAATGGAGTTTCCTTTTAGAAAAGGCAACTGCCCTACAGAGAACACATTAAAGGTGAAGTCTGACAATCTTTCACGCCATGAGGGCATGCCAAAATAATGCATTTTTTTTTGGTCCTAGGCATTAGATGAGTCCCTTCCTTATAACACTTTAAAGTTTATTTGTTCTCATAACTCTTCTTCCCCGAACTTTACTTTGGCTTTTATAAATACTACTTCTAATCTGTGGATCATTGTATTAAGCCCCAAGACTCTTAGATGCATATTCATCAACATTCGTACTCACATGGTTCTGATTTCATAGAAGATAGAGATGATGCTTTCCTGATATCATCCAGTCATTCTGGGATAAATCAGGATTTGGATAAGGATAAAAAGTTCATAAAATTTCAGCCAGTGTTTTTCTTACCAAACAAGGTGGCATCTCTCAACCCAATGTCTTTAGTGATGCACAATTTCCATATATTTTTGTGAGACTGTAGCAAACAAAATAAAACAAAACAAAATTCTATGCTAGATGAGCCTAGAATCAAGAACTGAACTTTTAAAGACTATCTTTGAAATGTACCAATGACATTATGTTGTAATGCCTAACGCTACTACTGTCTGCGTCTCTCAAAACTTCTCAGTGAATCTTATGAAAATTACCTCATAGCTGGCAGGTGACTTAGAAATCAGCCAAATATGCCTTTGAAATACGTACTTTAACTCTACCTTATGCACCCAACTCTGGTGCCACCAGGCAAGCATGTACTCGTGGAGGGCTTCTCCCTTAAATTTTACCTCCCCCAATGTACACTTTGTGCAATCGCTTGCTCTAATTATTTTTCTTCTCTTCAGCAACTTTGGCTGAAATATGAAGCCAATATAAAATATAATTACAATATAATAATCATCCCTTGCCACTAGAGATGAATATAATGGATTTCCTCATTTAAAATAAGACACCTTTTAACTCTAATCATTAGTTCTTAGATGAAAATTATACCTGTTTTAAGTCATTGTGTCTAGTTGGCTTGGAGGATTTTTGTGTTCTAATACTGGTTAACTTAATCTTGTTTCTGCTTTCTTTTATTTCACTAAATTATACACAATTATATTAGTTCAGTAACATACAGATTTTGACATATTTTAAAAATAAATTAAAAGGGGAAAGGTGTTGTTTTATATAAATCTGAAAAGAAATAATAGACCTCAGAATTGAATATATTTCTCATTACTTTTCAGATCCTAAAATCTCCATGGTGCTCTTAATTATTTAATATTTCTTATTTTCCTGGAAATGAAGAAATGTTTAACAAATATATTTTAAAATCTTCAGAGATGGTCTGTCATGAAAAATATTGTTTTTAGTTCTTGACTAAAAGAAAAGTTCATTCATTTAGAATTTGAAGTTATTGTAAAATTGAAGTTCAATTGATACTAATTTTTTAGTTAACCCAGGTTTTTCAAACATATTTCATAATTTTATATATAATAGCTTCTTAAAAAGAAAGCATATTTCAGAATTGTAGTTAAATGATCAATTCAGTTTATAGCGTATAAATAGGCAACCAGAAAGACATTGACTGTTTTTTTCAAATTCAGTTTTCACAGTTCTTGCTTTCCTCTCCAGGACTAGGACATTTATGAGAGAAAAAGAAAATGATGGTCCTATTCTCAGCAGATCAGGAATTTGAACTGGGGTCACCTAGGTTGCCTCTAGATAAAACTGTTGGCTGACAGTTTGCCCTTGGCACTCCACAGATGTCAGAGGTAGTGCCCAGAGCTGCCTGAGGCCCTGAGCCAGGACCTCTACCTCCACCCTCTGTCAGAGACCCCAGCTCCAGCTCCAACCCTGCCCCCCAACATTACCCAAAGGTCCACCTTAAGGCAGTGGGCTTTCACAAAAGGCTAATGGTCATTTGTACAACAAAGGCCAGGTGGGGGCTGGGGGAGTGGTCTATAGGGGATGTAGTCTATAGGGGTGTGGTCAGCAGGGGGTCAGTGCTCTGGTGGGTCTGGGCCTGGGCTCCACTCACACTGCTCCAAAAGGCCAACCAAGGAGACACTACAGGAACTGGGACCAAAGGGACCCCTGTTGCCCTGGCCCTAAGGGCAATATCAATGCCAGGGCTCCTTGCCACTTCAAGGGCCGCCCCCATTTCTCTCAAGTTCCACTAGGCCAGTGGTTCTCAAACTTAAGCCTGCATCAGAATCACATGGAGAGCTTGTTAAAACAACGATTTTGAGACCCCCATTTCCAGAGTTTCTCATTCGGTAGCTTTAAGGCGGTAGCAGGCTTTGCATTTCCCTGAGTTTCTAGGAGAAGCTGATGCTGCCGTTCCTGGGACCCCGAGTTTAAGAACCACTGCTCTGAGCCTTGCAGAGTTCTTGCTTTTCCCAGGTGTCTCTCCTCCTCTTCCCTCAAGTCAAGAAAGAGTTTTTGTAGCCCTGGTATCCTCTCTTCCCTCACAATGATAACATTTTTTTCTCCTTGCCACAAGCGAAGTTGCCAGTACTTTCCAAAATGACTATTTACTAACCTCATTAGCTCATTTGACTATGTCTCAGCTCTCAGGAGCCTGTTGGTACAAACAAGGTCAGCTTAAGGGTAACAGCCAAATTATGCCTCTTAGTCGCAGTCTGCCTTCAGAGTGTGCCCAGACATAAATCCAGTTTTGTGTCTGTGTGTACGTGTGGTCTCTAACCTCATCTACGCCTCTAGCCCAGCTTGTGGTTTCTGGGTTTCTCACAGTCACCTTTGCCCGTGGTTACCTGGCTCGGTGCTGATGCTGGCACAAGGGGGCAAGAATGGGGTCAGAATGTTGAGGGGTAGAAAACACCCCTCTGCCCAGCTTTCTGTCTCCTTCAGTCTTTACCAGAACCCAAGTGGCTCAATTCATGAGCAGAGTTTCCAAGCCACTGGAAAACACTGCCCAACAGGGTCTCATCCTGACAACCTCTCCACACGCCCTGCCCCTGCCCAAGCACATCCCTAGAGGTGGACAGGGAAAAAGGTGCTACGCATTCCCTCCCAACTCTTCACCTTCTCCGTTCTCAGGGGCCTGCACTCTCCCAATCCCTCTCTTACTCCTGTACAGTGCCTTCTCCCTCCTTCAATTAAAAACAAAAAGCACACATGCATATCATTTTGCATAAATAGATATATACTGAGCAATTCTCTCCCAATTCCACAGATGGATGAAGATTTCCATTTTGGGGTTCATCTGGGTCAGTGTGCTATATTGTCAATGCAAATTCATTTCTTCATATGTTTGAACGTTCTTGAAGCCTGTTATTTGTTAGGAGTTTGTAGAAGCATAAAAAGTATATGGTTATAGTGAAAAAACACTATTGTTGGCACTTGGCAGGATGGGATTCAAATTCTGGCTGGAACGCTTGCTCTAACCTCAGTCATGTTACTAAACTTTCTGAGACTCAAGGTCCTTATATACTAACTGGGATTCTTGTCTAATGACAGGACTATTGCAGGGACCAAATAAAACATGTGACAGTTACTATGCATCTAACTGATATTGCTTTCTTACTTTCCTCCTTTTATCTGGATTAAGGATTAGATTTAAGAACTCTGGGCTCCATGGCTTGTGTGTTCTTATGTATGCAAACTCTCCTCTACCCAGTGAGACTACTATTTTTCCCTAATAATGATCATTATCGTCATGATCATTATCATCATCAGACAGCTATTTCCAGAACAGAATAGTTATTGTTAGGATTAAGATAACATTTGTGAAAACACTTTGTAAACTGTAAAAGTCTATACAAATGTACATTATTATTAAAGGCTACACTGATTTGCCACAAGGTTGTCATGCTGGCTACCATATACACTAAAATCCAAATGATTGATTAGGTAGTTTTGTTTTGTTTTCTTTGGATATTTGGTGCCATATATGTGTATAATCAGTGACTATACACAATGTCATAAATTTCTGAAGGATGTAATTTCTGAGGTTATAGAACCTGAGTTTGATATTTCTCCTCCAGTCTAGATTCACAAATGTTCATTACTCAATGAAATAAGGACACTTATTTCAATAAAAATGAAGCCAAATTTCTACTATTGTATCCAACAATAATGTCCCAATACATTAAAAGCAGTTTTCTATTTTTGAAGGTTTGCTGTCTCCAAGACATTATGCAATTATCACCTCTTACGCATAATGCCCCACAAGGTTAATATCACCATCATTTTATAGATAAAAAATACTGAGGCTCAGAGAAGTCACAGACTTGCCTAAAGTCATGCTGCAAGTGCAAGGGAGAATCCTGGTCTGATTCCCTTCAGAGTTCTATCTACTCCCTCCTGCTGCCTCTCCAAAAAAAAATGTATGGAATCTCACCAACAAATTTCCAAGCACATTTTAATTCTAGCACCCATCATATACAGAGTAATTGATATCATTAAATAAATCATTTCTACCAAAAAGCTATTTGAGCTTAGGAAGAAACGGTATTCCCATAAGTAGGTGTGACACAGTTTATTAGAGAGGAGCTTACTAGTTGAGTGTCAGCCACTCCCTCTGCTCCTGCTCAGGAAAAAACAGTTACGTGACTTTGTCACACTGGTCACAGACAGCTGCACCCAAGCCAGGCACCTGGCACAGGAGCAACCTGCTGTAGGCTGCTGTTGCCCTGTGGGAGGGACTAGTAAAAGAATTGCTTCTGTACTTGATCTTCAGCAGCAATCCGACAACCCTCTGAGGGGAATAGGTCTGTGAGACACTCAGAGAGAATCCTTGGTTGGGAGCAGGGTGGAGGGAGAGATGAATATAGATAAGCAGCAGGCCATACAAGGGTCAATGAGGGAGGTTTGGTTGAAGCGGAAGGCTCTCAGGCCAAGAGAGTAACAGAAAATAAGCCCGGAGAGAAGTCTGAAACTAAACATCTTTTCTAGGTATACAATTGCATTTCCTCCAAATTAATTTCTAATTGGCAGAGGTGTCTCCTACCATTTTATGATTAGAAATATGTTTGTTTGTCCTCAAAGGCCCCTTAACAAAAAGGAGATTGTATATGAAGGGTCACCAAGGGGGAGCCTCTGGGAACCCTAAGGAGAAAATCAGTCCAAACAAAACAATCCGTAACATTACAGATGTGGTACTAGGAAGTCCTAAATGCTTTTCTCTCATACCAGAAATCTTTGCTATCCTAATAACTTTTCCTCTGTGTTATGTTTTCTGTACATTTCATAATTTTCCTTGGTCTATGTGTCATCATTAAAGAGGACCAAGTCAACACCAGAAAACATCCCTTAGCAGGAAACCACAGTGTATTCCATCACTCATGAGTTATCATTTGTAATAATCAGTGTCAACTTAGCTATAGCAACGGATGTTAAAACACGCAGAGGAACTACAAAGGTTCCTTTTATGTCAGTTTAATTTAAACCTTCACCTCAGACTTTTTTCCACAGATACAGCGAGAAACCACAAGGATCCTCCTGTCCCAGTATCTCTGCCACAGACTGCAGTAGAAGTTCTTGTTTTGGAAACAGAGTCACCTTCTGAGTCAGCAGTCGGGGCTCCTCGGTTTGCCACGGTCAGGCCACCTGTTTCATACATTAGCCTCCTAGGGCCCAGGGAGAAACGTGCTCTGCCCCCCAACCCATGGTCTTCACTGTGGAGTTCTGGCTACACGTTTCAGGCACACAGTAGTGTACTAAAACTGTAAAGTCCTTTTTCAAAAACCTTGAAAGAATGGCAATAAATTTAAGCAGCATTTACTGGGTCTTTACTGTGGACAAGTTTAGTGTTTCTTAGGGACATAAATGTGTGCACAATTGAATAAACATTCACTATTCAGGAAGTGTATAATCCAGAAGGGCGTTTCCAACAGAAATATAATGTGGGCCACATACATAATTTTACATGTTCTATTAGGCACATTAAATAAAAGTAAAGATGAAGTTAATGTTAATAAGATAACTTGTTTAACCCAGTGTACCTAAAATATTTTTATTTCAAAATGTACTCAATATAAAATTATTAGTGAGAGATTTTTGTATTAATTGTTTTCATAGTAAGCCCTTAAACTCTTACTTGCACTTTACACTCATAGCACATCTCAGTTCAGACTAGCCACACTTCAGTCAATAACTTCACAGGTACTGTGTGCTCAAGTGCCCCATCAAGCTAGGAGTTAACATACTAGACCCTCTACATCCAGTACTTAAAAGAGCTAAGGATGGACGTGACTGCAATAAAAGTTACATTTGGTTTAGGAAGAGGAGGAGATGCTCCATGGAAGAGATGCCATTTGAAGTTCGTGCTCTAAAAACTGGTTATAAGTTGGAGAGATGAAGGGTATAGTTCATGCTGATGGAACTGTAGAAACAACAACTTGCGGGAGAAAAACCACAGGGAATTGCAGCTCCATTCAATAAATGGCATCTTTTCATTGAGTTTAAGTTAATGACTAAATTTTAAAGGAGATCTATGAGGTCCTATCAAATTTTTCTACTTTACTGTCTAAAATTATCCCCTGTATTCAGTCTCTCTGCTTAAGTCTCATGGTCTACATGCCACCTCTCATAAACTCCCCTCTTTCCTCCTGAGTTACGAGAAGGGCCCTGCCTGGAACTTAATCAGTTTGGCTCGTCATTGCTCCTAGCATGTGGCAGAGTGCTCAGCGGATAGTCAGTCTGAAGGAGCAAATGAATGATTGCAGGGAACATGTGGGGAGGAAGAAGTTGGGAAGGTGGGAAAGGTCCTTTTGCTAGGGCCTGGGGCTCTAGCTTCAGGGTTTGTACTGGATTCTGTGAGCAAGCCAGTCATGCCCCTGTCAGTGTATATTAAATGTTTATCTGCCGCTCCACTTGTGGGGGATGGTTTGGAGTGAAGAGAGAGAGGTGGAGAGGAGCTCTGTTAGGACCTTTCTGAAGAAGCTGAATGAGGATTCATCCGGTCATTCTGTGACAGAGTGGTGGCCGTATGCATTAGGTACTAATTACAGCAGGGGAGCCAGTCACGTCACAGAAACTGTACCCTCTTCGTTTGACAAGAACTTCTGCCACTGTCCAGATGCAGCAAGCGAGACTCAGCTCAATGAAATTACTTAAAAAAAATTAGAAGTTAAAGAGTTCATTGCTCTGCACAAATGGAGTTCATTAGGAACATGAAGCCTACAAATAGGGTCTATACTATAGAAAAAAGAATCACTTTACAAACATATTAAGTATTAAACACACGCAAGTGGGTGGAAAAGATGAAAGGGATCCCAGATGAAAGAAACAGCTTTAGAAAGTTTTCAACATTAGACATAACTAATCTTAAAACACAGAAGCTGGTCACATAGTATCCAGTCAAGGGTTCTGATTTAGCAGTCACTTAAATGTTTCTAATGTCTACGAATGTTAGGAACACTCCCAGTATATCTTCACAATGACGGAAATGTCAAAGGGTCCCCATTCAACAGAATTTATTTAAAAAGTCCAAAAGAGGGAACTTAAATGACAGCTCCACGATTAGGAAGTTTCTTCTCTAAGTCACATGTTGTTTTAATAATTAGATGACTCACTTGTTTCTAGGCACTGTTCTCTACTAAATTCTCCACTTTTTTTGTCTGTCTCAGAAGAAGATGAGAAGGAGAGATTTTTTTTTTTAAGAATTAAGCTTTGGAAATCTATGCGTTAGGACCTAGACAACGTAAGATGGCTCAAAATTTGCCAGTTTTTAATAAGCTATAAGAGTTTTATTATTTTACTGAGAAAGATTTGTAAATTAAAAACATCTCAAATAGTTACAATTAACTAAGATAACATTACTAAGTTGTATTACATTTAATATTTCATGAGGCTTTGCCAGTCATAGTACCCCTAACTGATGAAACCTTCAGGTTAGAGGCACATAAGCATACTAGAAGATCTGCATTTGCTTACTGGTCACACTACAGTTAGAGAAAAAGGTTAGCTAGGCCATGCAATTGACATTGTAAAGCCAAAACAGAGTTGATTGGGTAGAAGTTACACTGTATAACCAAGTTTTTTTAAAAATATTATGTAGATAAAACCTTAAGCCTTAAGATTTGATAACATTTGCTTTACATAAAGATTTGTATTTAAAATGTCAAGAAAAAAATAAATAAAATGTCAAGAAAAAAGAAGTCAGACCACTTACTAAAGGATTATGATTAGACTTGGAATCCATATTGATTATTTTTTTGTGAGTTAAGACAAGTAAGTACTGTAAAACCAGGTTCAAGGAAGTGTGGATATCAAGGTGATTTATGAGACATTGGAGACATAAATGAGATATAATTAACTGATTTTCAAACACTTGTCATCTTCACTTCCTCAAATGGTCTCATAATTCTTTGATGACGCATGGCAGAGAAGTGCTTACGTCAAACCGAAATGTGGGCAAGGAAAGATAACTGGTAGATTTGAGTAACCATGTGAGATGTAATGTTTTTCTTGAGGATTTTACTCATTGACTGATCTTTCAAGGAAAAGCCAGGGAGAATGTAAAGCATCCAGGACTCAGGAATTTAGCGACACCCATGACATGACCAAAGCTGCACTTTTGTACCCACTGATAATCAGTGGGAGATTTAGGGCTTTCTGGATCTTCTTCCGGACACAGAGTTGTGCACGAAGCTCAGGTCTTGAGCAAGAAGTTGTGCAGAAGTGAAGCCTCGCCTAGCCAGCTACCTCTCGGCCCTTCCTCTCCCCCTTCCCACCTTTATTTCTCTCCAGCACCTTTCCCATCTAGTGTGTTCTGCTTTTTCTAAAAAAATTGTGGTGAAATACACAACATAAAATTTATCATTTTAACCATTTTGAGTGGGTAGTTTATTATATTCACATTGTCGTTCAACCACACCAACATCACTCTCCATCTTTCTCATTCCATGAGAAGAACTTCTCATCTTCCCAGACTGAAATGCTGCACCCGTTAAACACCATTCTCCTCCCCCACTCCCTCTCAGCCCCTGGCAACCACCATTCTGCTTTCTGTCTCCAGGAATGTGACTATGCTGGGTGCCTTATATTAGCGGAATCACGCTGTATCTGTTCTTTTGTGATAGGAGTGTCTCACTTTTTAAATTTCATTTATTGGCTAGATCACGTTTTGAGAATATAAGCATCTAGGGAAGGTATTTCTGTCTGTATTATCCTCTGTTGCATTTTCAGTGTTTAGAAAGTCCCTGGGACTTAGTAGAGTCTCGATAAATATTCGTCTGAATGAACAGTTCAGGGTGAGCCGCAATGCTACAGTGGGGTTAGAATCAGTGCACCTGGAGCAGAGGACTGCTGTGTACTCACTACATGTTAGGCACTGTGGATATGGCAGGGATAAGTCACAGCTCTGTCCTCAAAGAGCTTGTGTATGTTCCAGAGCCAAATGATGAAAGGTAATCATACCATAGTGATATCAGTGCCATAACTGAGGAAAGCTCACTGCTAAAGAGACAGAAAGAAGGTGTTTTCAGTCTTAGAGGATCAGGGAACAGGACTTTTAAGAGTGTACCTTTAAACCAAGCCCCAAAGAATGAGTGGATATTGCCAGGCCAAGAGTGTGGAATTTAAGATCAGAAGAACATTCTCAGGACTTCTTTTGAGCCTTAAATCCTTCTGATGGACTGGTGAAGCCAAAGGTAACATCAAAGGATGACAAAAGCAATCAATTATATTAAAGTACAGTTGGCAAAGTATTTTTAATGCTATTTCTGGTACTATACAAATACTTTTTCTCAGTGCTATATGTGATTCTTTGTTAATGCATTCGATAACAGGGTCTAGACGAGAGCCAATAACTACTGTGAATATCTCAGTAACGACGAGAATACGCGATATATTGGGACCTTCAACAACTGTCACCTGATATGAAGATATCAGTGATTTCTATTAGTGATAAAAAATTACAGGTCCTGGTAATACTACTGAAGTTCGTTGGCTACATTCATAATTGGAAGAAGTACTAAATTTCAGTTAGCAGTTAATGAAAATAAACACGCAATTTTTTTCCCATCCAAGTTCCTGAATTTCACCCATAAACATCTCTCTTCCTGCAAGGGGCCTATCGATACCCGGCCGGCGAAGAGCCCCTGGACTGGGGGCAGGAAGGTGCAGTTGGGGAAGAGTCAACTGTTCAGCATGTTGGGAGAATGGAATTCGGCGGTTTAGGAAGGCGAACAAGAATAAAAGAAAAGAGAGGAAGGGTGAGGGAGGATTGCAAGGGTCCGTTTTAGTAAGTTTTATGTACAACGCTGAGGAGGTAGCAGTGTATTTTGAAATTGTGACGCACCACTGAAATGTTGCAAGCGCAGGGATGCCGCACTCCGCCTGTGTCTAGCTCTTCTCCGTAGGGCGGAACTGGCAGCAGGGGACCGGGTAGGCGGTGGAGACGGTTCTCCAGGGAAGGGTAAAGGTCGCCTAAGCTAGGGAAACGGCAAAGCTGTTTGGGAGCTAGAAATGACCGAAGTGGATTCCATTCTCCTCCTAAACCAAAGATCCTGACAATCTTAGCATGAAAGCAAAAACAAGTCCATTTCAATTTTCTGATGTTCCTACAGTAATAGATCAAATGCCAGACAAAAACAAAACAAAACCCACAACTGTTGCCAGAAAAGTGATGTGATGTAATGGAAAGAGACTCTCACGTGCTGTCAATTGACGTGAGCCTTTCTGAGCGACCATGGGGAAGTGACTTCACCTTCCCGATGCCTCCAGTCCTTGTTGGTGAAGTAAGATTAAGGAAACCTGCGTCCCTGAGCTGCGAGGCACAAGAGAGACAAAGGGGTCATTGATAACTTTCTGAATTAGGTGCTATGGAAATGCCACTGTGCTGGTATGTTGTAATCAAATGAAGGGCGGTTACTACTGTAAGTCGACATTTACTAAGGGTTAAAGAGATATTTGAAGAAAGCAGTCCGTGCAATTCATGGTAGCCAGGCCAGCACTGTGGACCTCACAAAAGTACAGTTTGCTCTGGACAAGTATGTAGAATTTAGCTCAGGGTGAGGTCAGTGGAGAGGAGGGCAGAAGGAGGACTTTTCAGGTAGTAAGAATGAAGATGAAGGCCCAGGCTATCCCTGAGATAACCCATGCGGGGAGCCAAGCCAGAGAGGCAGGGATAAAATCAAGTATGCTGGATGTGTCCAGAATGGGGAAGACTTTGAAAACTACCCCAAATGGTCATCTGACATACAATAAGACCCATAAAAAGTATGCTCCCTAACATTATTATTGTATTCTGGCTTGGTAAGCCAATTAAAAAAAAAGTAAAAAGATTCCCAATCTGGAAATACTCAGTGCTTGGATATGTCTGTTTATTCTAGTTTCAAAGAAAGAATTATTAGGCCATTTCCTTCTGACAGGGTTTTGGAGCCTGTGGTACCTTTTCCATTCCCTGTGACTTTGCCTTGAGGTAGGTGGGGATGAATAATGTAATTTAAATGAAAGCATAATATTAGCTATTCTCAGAGGGTCCCAACATCTCGATCCTTCACAAAACAAAATGCTTCTTTTTATTCAGGAAAAGACAATCTATCAAGAAGGCCAAAAACTGCAGCTATCTGAGAGTAAATGAGTTTATTGCTACAAAGAAGGAACCTGGCTTCTCAGTCAAGTTGGCCAGTTCACTAGATGCCTCTGGTGAAGCTCCATCCGCTTCCACTGCCTTGTTCCCGCAGGAAAACTCACTATCATGGGAAGGCTGTCTAGAGCGCTGTGACTTCTTTGTGGGGAAGTCCGGGAGGCGAAAGGCAGGAAAGGGTAGATGTGTTGAGAAGAGTAAAGAGTTTATCAAAAGTTTATCAAAAGTTTAGACATGACGGTGGCTTGCACCAAGGCGCTTGGAGACAAAGGGAAGGGGATTTTTCTTTTTAAAATCTGTTTGAGGAGTTAGTAAAACGGGTCCATGGATTGTGTCAGTGTTGGAAGAAAAGAAAGAAGGATGTGTAGGTTTCTGGCTCAAACGAATTAGTAAATGACAGTTTCACTTACTGAACTGGGGAAAATTGGAGAAGGAGCAATATCAGGGAGGAAACGCAATGTTCAATGTCAATGCTGGATGTGATCAGTCCAAGGCGTCTGTGAGGCGCTTGCCTGGGAAAGCAGATGACAGGACTAGGCATGTGGCATTCGGAGAAATGGTGAATTTATGGAAGACGCATGGATTGTACTTAAGGTGTGGGAATGAACCAACCTGAGTGTTGCTGGGGAGGAGGCAGAGTGTCTGGAAAAGTGAGAAAGATGAGGAACCAGAGTAAGAAGGAAAAGAGAAACAGAGATTGTGGAGAAACAGGGCTAGTTAGCCATGGGTTAAGGCTGAGACCCTCCCATATGGGAGGCAGACTGGAGCAGGAGAAGCCTGAAGGGAAACTAATAAACCCAGTGGTAGGAGAGCCTGGAGTCCGCTGGGCCTCTGAGGACACAACTGAGTTTTCACGGTGGCAGTGGTCGCCAGGGAGGCATATGGGGAAAGGGAAAGCTAGGGTGAGGATGGATAAGGGTCCACAAAACTAAAGAAATGCAAAACCGAAGAGCTTGATCTTAGAGGTAATGAGAACAGAGGAGTGAAATGCCTTGCAATACAAGTTTTTGAGACTTTAAATAGAAGTATTTTCACAAAAAGAAAGCATTTAAAGATCATTTCAGAGTGTTCATGAGTTACAGGGGTTGTGATTTAGAATTTCATATGGATTTCAAGTCTTAACCTTGCAAGGCAGATTAGACAACAAAACTGGGCATTACATCCAGGGAGAATCTCATCGATAACTGATTGCATGTTGGACATAAGTTTTTAGGTATCTGTTCCTTCCTCAGTGCCTTGCACAAATGTAACTAAAAAGGCAGGGTAATTTGGTGTCACTTGATTTAATGAGGTCTTGAGCAAATGAAATACTGTTTCAGCAACGAGGCGGGACCATTGCAGTTGCTCTAGGGACAAGCATCTACTGAAGATAAATTCATTTGTTTACTAGTTCCTAAGCCTCTGGAAACAACAAAATAACTCAATAACAGTGTGAAGTTGCTGACCATGCAGAGGTCTTCTGAGAAAAGACCTTTAAACAATAAAATCCAAAACAAAGAGGTTTTATAATAGCACATCTACAAATAGACTCATGAGTAAAACCACAATTTATACCATAATAAAAAAGGGAGAAAGGTAGGCTAAATAATTCTGAGGTCTGCCTTGATAACACCTAACGTGTTGTGAGTGCCAAGTATATACCCGGTTCTGGGGCTGAACGCATTACAGGCATTATGTCATTTAATCCTCACGGTAGTTCTCTGAGGTCAGTGTTGTTATTTCAGATAAGCCAACAGGCTTTGAATATTAAATAAGTTGCCCAACATTACAAGGCTTGTATATAGTGCAGTTAAGAGTCCAGTGGGTTTATCTGATCCCATAGTAGGAGTTTTTAATTTTCTCCTATGAGAGTTTGGGTGTTTCTTCTACTTTTTGATTGTAACTGAAAATGTTTTGATTAAGAAAGTTACAGATAAATGCAGTACAGCTGGATACAATTTGAAAAATTATGCATTCAAAAGTTTCACTGCGCCACTCTTTCCACTGACAGGTGAAGTGATTCCTCCTCCTCGAGTCTGAGCTGGCCCTGTGACTTTTTTAACGAACCAAAGGCAGAAAAGTGACACTCTACGGCCTCCAAGGCTGGGCCTTACAAGGTCTGCAGCTTCCACTGCTCTCTTGAAGCACATTTCCTTGGAAGCCAAAAGCCTTTTAAAAAGTTTATCTTAAAACTGTGAGGCTGTAGAGAACACCAAGGTGCACAGAGAGAGACAGAGGCCAACAGAGAAGGGATGAGATGCCAAACCACAGAGTGAAGCTGCCTTGGACTTTCTGGCTCCGCTTAGGCACCAGCTGAGTGCAACCGAGGTGTGACGCGGCCAACAGCACGGGCAGACCATCCTAGTAAGTCAGTGCAAATTCTCAATCCACAGAATCGTGAGGGGAAAAAGTGGTGTTTTTGATCACTGAGATTTGGGTATTTTGTCATAAACTTAGTACAGCTGGTGCAATGTGGAAAAATCTACTAGGTTTTGGTGGGATAAACTGAAAACGTTCCTATATTTTTACTTTGAGTCCAAGTGGCTTATATTTTATATCAGAGAGAATAAAGCTACGGTTTTAAAAGTTAGCTTTGGTCTGGTGGTTAATTTCATCTGGTCTGAAATAAGCATTTTCAAGAAGAAAAGCAGGTGGAGAAGCACTTCATATTTTGTAACTGCATTTCTTCTGTGTGTTGTTTATCATCATAGTGGTATATCAGTGTAATGATTATCTACCTTTAATATTTGCAACTAGATCTTGAGAGTTGATCTTTGCTTTTTTTGTTTCATTAAAGGCCTTTTACATTACTTTTAAAAACATCAGAGGCATTTACAATGAGAGTCACATTAACAAGAGGGTTGAAAACATAATATTAAAACTGAATTCAACAACTGAGAAGTTATTTATATTTTTTTATTTTTAAACACTTTTTAAAGATTTTATTTATTTATTTTTAGACAGAGAAGAAGGGAGGGGGAAAGAGGGAGAGAAACATCAGTGTATGGTTGCCTTCTGAGCGCCCTCTGAGAAGTTACTCCTAAATATTTGTCTAATTTGTTCACTAAATTTACCTTTGAGTTTCCTAGCAACTGAGTTAAATGTGTGGGATTATATCATTCTAAAGTGATTTCTTTCAGAAAGGAAAAAATCTTTAATTTACTGCTAAAGTGTAAGAGGAATTTATTATGCGGATCTCTTCACAAGGACCAGTAAATGACAGAAGACAACGTCTTCAAAAGAGATCTCATTTAGACTACAAATGTTCCTCCCACGTGGAGTCTTAGCATATGTGCCTGTTTAAAACAAAACAGAACAAAATTTAAAGGACGTCTGATTTCTATGTGGGTTTGCAGATTAATTCCCTTCCTCTTTCCCCCTCAGATCAGACATTCATAATTTCTTATCCTTCTATTTGTTTCAGAAAAAATTTATTGATAATACCCAGGAGCCAAGTCCTGAGAGTATAATTGTAAGTGAAAGAGAGAAAAACTCCTGCCCTCATAGAGACCATAGTCTAAGAGGATATTGATTAATGCTGAGAACATTAATTAAATACCTACAGCAATATGTGACTATAGATTGACAGGTGTCATTAAAAAAAGTACAGAGAGCTGTAAAGAGTATTTAACAGGGAGATGTGATCCAAGTTTCTAGGGATGGGGAGAATGAAGAAAAGTATAATTTCTCATCACCCCATTCCTACCATAAGGCCCGTCCCATGTAGATGCTCAATTCATGTTGGCTGTTGATGCTGCAAATACAGAAAAGGGGTGAGGGGGAGGTTTAACACTAATCCTGAACCTGCTTTTGGAAAGGTAATGATTTTAGGAAGGAAGGCACTGTTACAAGTTTCCGCAGCTCTGATTTTTGGAAAAGAATAAAGTGTATCACACCAGAGCTAACTGTCAAGATATTAGATAAAAAAAAATTACACAATTTGAAATTCCATCTGAATGAGGTCAGGTCTCAAGGGTTACTTTCTAATGCCTGATTTAAGGTGTGGGCCTTTTTAATCAAAGTTGGCTAATAGACAAATAAGATATGACTACTTCATGAGGCCTGAATACAGTAAGTGCTAGGTCCTAGTTCTTACCGTGTAACAGTTAATCTTTGAGGTCAAGTAGTTAAAGGAGTAAGCAATTTTTAAAACGTTCTCTATTGATGTTCTTTCGAGAACTTCATTGCTAAATCATTGCTGGATAGTTGCAAGCTCTTAAGTGCTACATTAGACACCCCATCATCAATTTAGCTCCTAAAGCAATATTATGTGTAACATTAGCAGCAATTTTCCCCAGTTACTAGTCACTTTCTACTTCTCCCACATTACCATTTTTACACATATCCTTGCTTGCCAAACCTCTCTGCCTTACCTGATACTCTCCCTGTTGCAAATTTTCTGCAATAATGTTTTCAAAAACTTAACTAAAATTTTTATAAGTAAAAAATGCTACCTTAGAGCCCATTCCCTTGGGCATGCTCCATTTCAGATATAAATGAGGCTTCAATGACAAGGAAGAACTTTTGTTAATGGTTAAATCGTACTCCCCCTCTCTCAATTTGTAAACATTTGACCCTTGAACAATGCAGGGGTAGGGGCACCAATCTCCATGCAGTCAAAAATCCAAGTATAACTTTTGACTCCCTGCAAAACTTAACTATTAATAGCCTACTGTTTACCAGAAGACTTACCAGTAACAAACAGTAGATTAACCCATACTTTGCATGTTATATGCATTATATGCTGTATCCTTACAATAAAGGAAGCTAGAGAAAAGAAAATGTTATTAAGAAAATCCTAAGAGAAAGTACATTTACAATACTGTACATATCTACTGGAGAAAGGGGCCCATTAGCTCAAACCCATGCTGTTCAAGGGTATACTGTATTATAGTCCTAATCCCAGAACCTCAGAATGTAAACTTATTTGGAGATAGGGTCTTTGGAGAGATACTTAAGTTAAAAAGTAGGCTCTAATCCAATATGGCCAGTGCCCTTGTAAGAAGGGCAAATTTGGACAGATGCAAACAGAAGGGAAAAAATGTAAAGAAATAGGGAGAAGAAAGCCATCTATAAGCTAAGGAGGCAGGCCTGTAACAAATTCTCTCAGAGCCCTCAGAAGGACCCAGCCCTGCCAACACCCTCATTTCAGACTTCCAGTCCCCAGAACTGTGAGATTCTGTTGTTTAAACCACCTATTTCTGTTATTTAAACCACCCAGTTTGTGATACTTTGTTATAGCAGCCTTAGCCAACTAGAGCAACCTATATTTCCCTGTAAAAATCAAAGAGACATCACTTTTGGAAGCTTTTCTCACTTTTAATCCAAACATGGATTAGAAATTTTATAATTTCATTCCATGAATTAAGTACCATAGATGTCTTTGATGTCTCTTAATTCCTTAACCTTTATAATGTTGTTAAACATATCCTTCAGCAAGCCATTAATATTTTCATTAATCTTTTTTAATCATAGTAAAATTGATGTAAAAGATATGAGCATTCATAAATCAAGCTCTCAACTTGTTACAAAGATTTTAAAAAATTACTTACATCCTGCATCATAAAAATGACAAACTACTCATCAAAGCAGAATACAGTTTAGAGTTTATTGCTCAAATCTAGTTTCTACCAAGCTTAACCAAGCAAACATGTCATTACATTACCTCCTTTGGAGTGTATTAACCCATTAAGGCATTAGCTTCTGATTCTTCCTTGCTTTTATTTGTTAGAATGCCAAACAGCACCACTATACTTGGGAATAATGCCAAGATTTTCTTTAAATTCTTACTTTCTCTCTTTATCTATTCCTTCTCTATTTAACAAAGTAATTACATTATAATTACACATGACACCTCTTCTCCAAACCCATGATTACATTGTTTTTATTGTTTCACTAAACATCTATTACTGAGTGTCTACTTTGTACCAGGTACTCAGACAGAGCTGTGAACAAGACAGATGAAATGTCTACCCTCAGGGAGTTTATAGTCTAGGTTTCAGAGAGGCTATATGAGCCTATTTTTCCATTACTTTTCCACTGTATTGCTACTTAACCTTGCTCTGATTTTTTAACTGCAATAGAAGCTGTATACTCATAGTTTTCTTTCCCATATTTTTTCTATACTATAAACAAAATTAGTACTGGTCCAGAAAAATTCCATGTTCAGAGAAAATTCAGTCAATTTTCAGAAGGATCATTATATGGAAAAGGTATTTGTGACTAGTAAACATTGAAAATATATTTTTGCCTAATTAACTCTCTTTCCCCCCTTCCTTGACATAGTTAATGTTGGTCCTATAAAGACTTGAGTCTTAAAATGTTTTAACTGTTTTGGGAACCTTTTCACCTTGCTATTTCTAGAAACTAAAATCTTTGAATGGCCAAGGTGTTCTATATTGGGCAATTTCACTCTAACAGACTCGGGTGGCAAGATGTTCCTGAAGCCACTGGATTAGAAAAACACAAGTCCTCTGTTTTGTAAAGAGTATGAGTCTAGGGGTATTTCACTTCAGGCTTTTCTCTCTTTTGAGTTGATGTGAGCTCATCCTCCAGAGACAGAAGAAAGAGAAGAGAAAGGAGAGAGAGAGACAGAGAGAGAGAGAGAGAGACATTGAGATTGAGAAGAAGAAGAGAAAAAGGGAAGAACCATAAAGGTGGACCCTAAAAAAGTCCCGGAATTATCTTCTGGAGGGTGGGCCCTTTGTAGTATAGGCTTACCCCTCTAGGTGAGTGTTCCAGAAATCCATCTGTATCAGTGTGACAGCTGGCATTATTGTGAGAGGCTGGGTGACGTATGAGCACTCCTGCCCACAGCACGCTGAGCGTTCAGCAGTTTTTCATCAAAAAACGGCATGACCTTCATGTCCTATCCTCCCTATTCATACAATCTTACCCCAAGTCAATGTTCTTTTTGTTTCCCCGGATGACAGAAGTCCTCAAAGGGGACTTTTCCCATATGGAAGAGGTGAAACAAACAAATGGCAGAAGCACTAAAAAGCATCAAAATTGAAGAGTTCAAAAACTGTTTTTGAGCCATGGAAGAAATGTCTTGATGGCTGTGCCGCCTCACGTAGAGAGTAGTTTGAAAGTGACTGAAGTTTAAACACATGAGGATAAATACAGCCCTGGCTGGTGTGCCTCAGTGGATTGAGCACCAGCCTGCAAACTGAGGTCACAGGTTCAATTTGAGGTCAGGGCACATGCCTGGGATTCAGGCCAGGTCCCCAGTTGGGGGTGCATAATAGGCAACTGATCACTGTTTCTCTCGTACATCAGTGTTTCTCTCCTTCTTTCTGCTTCCCTTCCCCTCTCTCTAAAAATAAATAAAAATAAAGGAATCATTTAAAAAAGAACAAATAATTTTTTTGTTTATAAATCATCTGAGCGGTCATTCCTAAGCAAATGGCATTTTGGGTGAATGCCCTGACCTAGGCAGGGAAAATAAACCAAGGTAACCCCAATGCTATAAAAATAGGTAAGTGGACTCTTCCCAGGAAAATGTCACAGCAGGCTCTGGACAGAAATTTGAGTAATATTTTGGCATCTTGCACTACCAAAGGGAAGATTCTCCTACCACCCTAGTTACAGCCTTGATTTTTATTTCATTCTGTTGTAAATACTTATGAAATAATTATGGAGTGCTGTGAAGAAATAGGTGTGAAAGTAAACAAATAATAGTAATCCTTTCTCCAAATGCCTGAGCAGCTGCCTAAGGCAGCCAAGGTGGTTCTTTATGTGACTTGCTCTCTTTTTGGTCCTCCTCCTGACTCCTCCTCTTCCTTCTACTCATAATCTTTTAAAATTTACCAGTTTCACTATGCAGTCTACCAGAGAAGCCTGGCTACTTGGTGGGTACTCCTGCCCTAAGGCCAAAGCCAAGGGCAGGCCGTTGAAAATGCTCTCCTCATTTCTGGGCCAGCAGGGTGCACTGAGGCTAAGGGTCAGAGAAGTTTGCTTTCCCAACAGAAAGGGCTTGGAGAGATCCAAGTGCATATTCCTTTTGCCCTATGAACCTAACTTTCTTAAATTCCATAGAGGGAATGAAGGTCCTTATTCCCATGTTGGTGAGGAGACAATTTCACACTCGGACAAGGTGACGAGCCAAGAACTAAGTCTTTAGTTAGCAGGCAGAAAGCAGCATTCCACTGGAAGGTCTGCAGTCTTCTCCTTATGTCAGGGTTAAGAATGTTGATATTTACTATTTAACTGTTTGGGCTTGCTTCTAAAAAAATTAACTATGCATTTAAACAGCATGCCTCTACATGATTTCCTCTAGTAAACCATCTTTAGCTTGACCTAAATTTTTAATTAAACTTTCCTAGTGATCCAATTCCCATATGCTTTTCTAACCAGAAATTTCCAGTTGGGGATGTGCATTTCAATGGGTCTTCCCCTCCTCCTCGATTTCCAATTTGCTTGATCTTAGTAAACATTTATAGATCATGAAATATGGGCCACCTCAGGCTATTTCTTACTCCATATGATACCAACACTTCAACATCAGTTCTTCAAAAAAAAAAACAAAAAAAAAAAAAAACTTTCAAGCAACTCTGCTACAATTTTCATTCAAAGTATTTCCCACGCAGTATAGCAGGATAAAAGCTTAGCTCTCAAAAGGCTGCTGAGGTGACAAATGTCCACTACATGAGAGTGGCTTCTCACCTGCAATTTGTGGTAACTCCCAAGCAGAGCCAAATCTAGCCAGACAAAGTCACCCTGCTCTGCTGATCCAAACTCTCAGAGGCTTGGTGGGGGGAGTGGAAAAAGCATGTTGAGTTCAAACTCTTTTCACACTCAGTGGCTCCTAGGACCACGCTGAAAAGGAGGAAGAATAATTCTAGGTAGCAGAATACATAATGCAGAGCTACATATTGTTGAAGTCAATGATCTGTGTTAGTATAAAAGAAAAAGAGATGAATCAATCATTATCATACTTCTGTTTTGTCTGGCCTAACAGGATATGCATTATAGAGAAGAAATTGTTCTATGGGCACCGGTCAGCGAACAAGCTAAGGTCAAGTCTCCCTAAGTACCTGCCAGCTATTAAGGGTAGCGACACTTATCTTTGAACCAGATTTAAGTTATTTTTCACAGTCTTCCTTTATATATTATCCATACCCAAACCCGGAACTAAAATACATTCGATTTCTAAGCCATTCATCTGTTTCAAGAAGGAAGACGAGAAAGGAGGAGGACAAGACGATGACATGGGGGCAAATTCATACAAGAATCAGTTCATTCGCTTTATTCATACTTTCACTTAACAGATGTGGTTTGAGCAAGGAGGGGATATAGTGAACAGGTGACAGGGTTCGCTGTGCTCAGGGACATCAACAGCACGGCACACGGCCCCAGTCACACCGCACTGTAATATCAGGACTGTCTATTCACCTGTGGCTCCCACTGGTGTGCTGTGTTGTTGGAGCTCACACAGGAGGGAGTCAGACAGCTCAGGTTTTAGCTACTTCTACTGAAGAAAGCACAGTAGAAGCCACCATGGAGTCGCCACCATGGTTCCAGGAAGTGTGATCAAATGTATCTTGGAGAAATCTAAGTACGGTCAAATACACCTTCTGATTTGTTGGAAAGTATTCTTAGAGCCCTCAGGAGTCCCTGAGGAAATGTATCTCTCCATAGCTACCACCCCTTCCACCCTCAAACACTCAGGACCATCTTCACAGGTGGTTTCCAGCAGGGATAACCAACTCTGCAGCTGCGTTCGTGCCCAGATGTTGGCTCCCACAACGCAAACTTAAAGACTGGCTGAGCTCGAATTCCACTACAACTGTCCCCAGCAGTATAACCTGGGCCAGTGACCTAACCTCTCTGACCCTCAGTTCCTTTCACAGTAAGATGGGCATAATGGAGTGATTGTGAGGATTATGCTTGTAAAATACTTTCAATAGTGACTGACCCTTAGCTTTGTAAACACTCAATAAATGTTAGAATCCTCTGAAAAGACATTGAAGATTTCACATAAGAAAAGGACCTTTGTTATCATTCCAATGTAGATGCTTTTAAGCAGGCATAGAGCAGTAAAGGAAAATGAAACGTAGAGGCGTGCTATTATTCATGGAACAGTTGTGGGAAATAACCACTTCAGAGGCACCTGATTTCATTTCTCAGCTCTGTTAGAGTAAACATCACAGCCAGGCTGAAAACCTTTGCTTGGTTCCCCATCATTTTTAGAGAAAGGAGGAAGCTGGAGGCCGTCCTACCTTTTCACTTCTCCTCTGACCAGCCTGGACTGTTTAACGTCAGCAGGCAGGCTGGAGAGTGGTTAAGAATATCGACTGTGGTGCCGGGTGCTTTGATCCACACCCTGACTCTGCCACTGACTTGTTGTGTGAATTAGGGTTGGTTCCTGCACCTCAACACACCTCGGTTTCTTTACCTGTGAAACCAGGACAACAATAGTATCTACCTTCAGTTTCTTTTGTTTGTGAGAATTTAAATATGTAATATACTAAAGCCTCTTAGAACGTGCCCAGGAATACAAGTGCTGTATAAGTGATTGTTAGTATAAAATTTGTTGTTATTAAAATATAATACAAAACAATCATGAGAGAGTGCATCAAGACAGAAGTGTCTTGCCAAAGGTCATGGTCACTGTTAGTTAGCTCTATGAAGAGAAGTACTGTGTTTTGGTCCTTTTGTTAAAAAAAAAATAAAGAAAATGAATGCAGGAGGCATAAAGCACTAGACTTGCCTGAGCGCAGAATGAAGAGCAGAGCACACTAGGTCTGGAAGGGAAAACCCTACGTGCGAGGAGCGGCCCGGTGCCATTCTTATCTGAATAGGCAATTCACCTGCCAGGCACGCAATTTCCTCATCTTTGAAACAGGAAGGTCCGATGAGAGGGTTTCTAAGGTTCGTTCCAAATCGAAAATTTTACATATCTAGATGCCCTTTGAAATTTTACGAAAGCTAACGTAATTATGGCAGCGGAAGTCCTTTTTACCTATAGCGTTCCCAAAATGGATTATCAAGTTGAAGGTCGTGTCATTTGTTTGTGTTTTCTGACTCACAATGAAAGAATCTGAATCACAAACAAATCTTTAAATGCATGAAAATTAATTATCTTTAGCACAACCGATTAACTTTTAAAGTGCTTGGATTTAAGGGTAAAACTAGTAAGGACATTTTTTCCCATTCATCGTAAATGAGTTTTTTAGAGACTCTAAGAATAAAACATAATCCACAGGTATCTAATGCTAATTTACTAACACAGAGAAAATGGAAGTACCACATTTTTAGAACCATAAGACGCACCTAGGTTTTAGAGGAGGAAAATAGGAAAACATTTTTGAAGCAAAAATGTGGTAAAATATTTAATAGCATAAATAACATAGTATTTCACCAATGTAAATGTAAGCAGGACTCAAGTGCAGCTTAACAACCCTTATTTCTCTCAAATTTGGCAGCGGGAAGTATATCTTATAGTCCAAAAAATACATAGAACTCTTAACTGAGTTTAGCTTAGCAATTTTCAACTAAACGAAAATAAACCAATTTAGTTGAGCTTTTGAGACAGGAGGGTGGAAAGCTAAGTCCGCAGGGTTTGCGGGAACAAACACCAGAACTGTGTTTCCTCAGACCGCATCCCTAGAAGCCGGGCTCCCCACAGCTGCCTTGGCCACTGTCGGTACTGAGGGCTGGGAAGGGGCTTCGAGAGGCCTGTCTGTCTTCACAGGTCTGATAAATTGGGGAGTGCTGTAAGAATTTGAGCGGGGAAAAAAGAATCAAGATTCTCTTATGAAAAAAAAAGAAGAGAGAGTGATTTGAAATAAAAATCTGAATTAGGAATACGGTCTTTGGGTCAAACAAGGTTTGAATTTTAGCTTTGCCACTTTTGAGCCATGTGGACTTGGCTGTTAAAGTCTCTAAGTTGCACTTTGCACATTTAATCATTTTTCCTGCTTCGAAGGTTTGCTGTGAGGATTAAATGAAATAATACATGCGAAGTGCCTGTCCTAGGATGTCTAAAACATAAGCACTCAACAAATGAATGGCTTCACTCACTCTCCTGAGTCAATGGCAGGGGCAGATAATGTATATTCCCTTTTGGTGAGCCTCTCACGCTCCATTTGGAATGTCTCAGAGGTATAGGAAGAACCATTCAGGCTTTCTGCAATCAAAATTTGGGTTCAAACCTCAGTCTTTTTAAATAAGCGCTCACAAAAACCTATGGTTCTTTCCTTCAAGACCCATTCACGGGTTTATGTGGGCACCAGCCAAGGGTACACTTTGTAAGACTGTCCCGCTAGGTTAAAAATAACGTGTGCAGAAATGTGTGTAACTCGAACACCAGAATATTGAAAAATGGATTTTCTTTGCCAAAACACAGGCATCCCAGAATGTGAATGTGTACGCCAATGCATTGAAAGGCCTGGAAAGTGGGGGCACCCACAGGGTAACCTCAGTTACCTCTGGGGAAGGAAGGAAGATTGGGGAGAAAAATGGGTATTGTCTTAATGTTTTACACATTTATTTATGCATTAGTTGTGTCATTAAAAACCAAAGCAAATGAACAGAAAAGCAAAACCCCAAATAAAGTCACCCATAAACTGAACCAGTAGATAAGTCCTGAGGAATTTGTCCCTGGGCTGTCTTGACTTGGCACAAGGTCATCTTCTGCTTCGTGTGCCATCCTTGAGGGGTAAGGAAAGCAGGACAGGGGATTTCTGATCCTCTCTCCAGCAAGTGATAGACACAGGTTCAAGGCAGGTGAAGCTGCCTGCCAGATCTTTGTGTAAACTTCCTTCTCTCTGCATGTGCTCAGGTAAGACATCAGTACCCTGGCTAGTTCTTTGCAAAATTCAAGGTCTACAGAGGCACCAGCTGAAGGCTATTGGTGAATTATGCTTTTAAACAACAACAACAACAACACAAGGTAAATTAGTATAGCAATTTGTACATTTCAATAGCAGAAGAAAGAAAGAAAGAAAGAAAGAAAGAAAGAAAGAAAGAAAGAAAGAAAGAAAGAAAGAGGAAGAAAGGACTTTAAAAAATGTACTTGACAACTACTTGGTAAGTCAAATATCCCTGCTGACGAATTTTACATTATCACCAACCGCCAGTCCCCCCGCCCACCAATACCACCAAATAAACAAATTAATTAAAAGACAGTAAAGAGTTTGAGTACTGAAGTATGAGCTATGGCATTTTTTTAATCAGCAAAACAGTTGTTTGCTGTTGGAAGTTAACTTTTCACAAAGGGCCCTTTCCTTGCAAAAATGTTTTCACCATAGGGAAAACTAAGAAGCATTGTGGAGCTGTGAAAAATTGCACCCACTTGCTTTGATTCAGCTTGATATCGGCACTAGTGAGGGACCTATCTCGCCTGGCGATCAGGCTCCATGAGCAGCAGCCAGGGAGGGGTGGTTTTGCTTTGGTTTTAATGCATATACGTTTTTTGGTTCACCGACTTGAAGGTGCTTTACTGAACAGAACTCAGTCAAAGCACGTGGGAGCCTGTGCTGGCCTCTGGCTGGACCTGACATGCTGTCTTCCCTGCTTGCCCAGTTAGTGTAGGGCGGTAGCCCAGCCCAGCCTGTGATTCATTGCGTTCTGCTGGTGGCTTAAGTGAAGGACTGCATCAGGAGCAGCACCGAAAGGACCTGAATGAAGTACCAATGAATGGAGAGAGCCATTTTGACGGTATTAAATAGGACGGGGCAGCTGGAGGCTGAAGGAAGCTTCTGTTGCTTAAGAAACTCTCCATAAAAGGGTCAGTCATTGGCCCCTTAACAATTATTCATTTCTTACCTCCCACTAGTGTAGAAATTTGTAGATTTATGTACACCACCAGTGTGACCATGACAATGAACAGAGTTTATTATGAAACACACACAGAAATAAAAATCTTTTTTTTCTCATATGTTAACCCCTGTAACATTAATACTATGAATGGAAGAACAAGGAATTGAAGACATAAATGTATACACAGCAGCATAACCTGTTATTATCACTTGAATGCAGATCGCCCACTGCTCCAAAAGAAAAGCAGTCATACTGAGCAAAATTAAGGGAACTTGAAATAGAGGATTTGACATGCTGGATTCCATCATTTCTGCAAAAGGTCATTCTAGTCCTCTGCTATTTTTACCCTGGATACAGTCAGCAAGCTATTGGCTGAATGGATCTGGGAAGCCAGAGCTGCCGCTTCTGAGGGATGAAGATGATAATGCAGTGCTTGAGACTGAGTGAATGAAAGGGGTGGAAAAAGTTGAACCCTTCAAAGATAGGACAGAGAGCTGCTGAATTGGTCCCTGACGAAATTACTAGCCATAACTGTATCCAGGCCAAGTCACTTTAAAACTGCCTGTGATCTTGTGGCTTTGATTGAGAAATTCCCTTTCCAGCTCAAACCCTTCTTAAGGCATCCCGCTCCAAACCCCTCCTCCCAAAGCAACTCTTCCTAGGCGCCCCCTCCCCCAGAAGGAGAATTTACATCAAGGGAGGGCTATTTCCCAGCTGGACCACTGCCGCCAGAAGCAGGGCTTTCTTTCAGGGCTGGGCAACAAAACGTTAGGCTTACCTCAAGCAAGCAATTAAAAGCGTTTAAGAGAAGAGCAGAAAACAAAAGAAACAAAACCTATTCTTACCCGCTTCTTAAAAAATTGGAAGGCTGAGCATTTCTTGACTGGGAATCCATTCATGTCTTTGTTTACCATTTTCCACAGTGAGAAGTTCACAGTTATAGATCCAGGGTGGCACGCGCCTGGTTAGTGCCTCTGGTTCCCGGCTTCCCTCCTAGAGACAGTTAACGCAGACGGAGCGGGACGGAGAGTCCAGAGGGGCGCAGGCAGGTCCTCACTCACACATTCTGCAGCAGCGGCTACTGCAGTAACCTCGCCCTGCTCTCAGTGGCCACCGGCAGTGGCTTTCCTCTTTCCATCATTGTTCCGAAACAGAAACACATGCATCACTGTTAAGCGGCTCTGGGATGCAGCAGATTCCGGGGAGATGCCGCGGCCACTGCTGCGCGAGAGAAGTTCCCCCACCCTGCGCGCCCCCAGCTACCTGGCGGCTCTGCAGCTGGTGCAGTGAACGAGTCGCGCTGCTCCAGGTGATGCACTCCTGGGGGCTGCTCCAGAAGAGAGCTGTTTTTGACTGTGCAAGTTCCAGTGGGAGCTGTAGTTAAGCAGCTGAGAGAAGGAGTAAGAAGGAGCAGAAGCCAGAGGGAGGGAGGGAGAGTCGCGCCAGAAAGGCAGAGGGAGAGAGAAACCGCTGCTGAAAGACGCAAGGATTCATGAATATCTGAGCAGCGGATGGAGAGAGGGCACTAGCGCAGGACGCACAGAAGAGCAGTTGACTCCCCTCGGGAGGGCTACTTTAATAGATTTTTTTTTTTTTTTTTGGTGGTTGTTGTTGTAGGGAATCATTTAAATCAGAATTTCATGTAAGATACAGACCGTTTTCATTTTGTGCTCATTCAAATTCTTTTGATACGTATTCCAGAGGAAAAGCCTCTCGATGGAAATGGAATCATATTTATTCCTGATCTGTCCGAATGTGCAGAAAAAAGAAAGAAAGAAAATGCAAGCACAGGCATGACGATGGGTGCTCTCTTGCAATGTAGAGCCAGAGAGAGAGAGAGAGAGAGAGAGAGAGAGAGAGAGAGAGAGAGAGAGAGAATCCTCTCCCTACTTGTCATAACACAACAACAGTGAAGGCAATTGTGTCTTTTTCACTAAAGAAGCCCGTTTAAAAAAAGAACACAATAGATATACAAAGTGTGCTGTGAAGAAACATCAAGAGCATCACCAAAACGTCTCACGGATCAATTTAATGGAGAAAGACTGCTGAATAAGAGAGTAAAGCATTCTTCTCATCAAGTGAGAATATGCCCCTCAAATCCTTACTCATGTTATCTTTGCACATTAAATTCATTTTTTAAATAGCTATTTAGTTTGTGCATGTCCTGTTTTCCCATTTCTACTTTTTAACGTTGATATTTTAGGGAGACTTTTAAAAACTGGAGTTGATAACTACAGAGAGAGCACAGAAAATAAACTGGGCATCTGATCAGGCGCTGCTCCAACATCGATGTGTGGCTTTCTGCCAGGCACCTGAACGCGCTGCGCCTCTCGGAGGGCCCCTCATCCACGGAATAGAGGCAACCACTCATTCACTCCTCCACTCACTCATTCACCTACTTAGTCATTCACTTGTTCACTGTGCCATTCCATTTGTCCATCCAATCCAATCCAAAGGTAGCACGTGTTCCCAGAATGTGGTGACAGCCTTTTCACAGTCACCACAGTATGGGAAAGGCACAATGCCTACCTGAAAAAACCAACCTCATTAAAAACAACCTACCTAACGTTGTTAAAATACTTACATGACAGTCTCTGGTAAGAAGAGAAATGTACAGGTTTACTGGGGAAGAGATGCATTGATTTCTTTCAATTGGAATACAAATGTCTACAGTTGGACCAGTTAAAAAATAACAATAAATTCTTATTTGCTAAATGCTTTGAGGTTTTCAAAAGAAATGTACAATACAACCAAATGATGGCATTATGGGCAAAGGAAAATAAACTATTCATTTTGGAGAGACAGGTTAAGTGATCCAAGATGCAAGGTACATTAATCTGTAACATTGATAGGTTTTGTGTTTTTTTCTAAAGAGCTCATTTAAAATTCTGGTAATTTTTGAGGATAATAAAAATGTTCTTTATCATGATAATGGTAGTGGTTGTATAAGTATGCATTTTTCAAAACTCATCAAACTTTATACATTAAAAAACAAGGAAACTTTGCTGTATGTAAATTATAGTTCAATAGACCTGATTTAAAAGAAAATCACGGCCATTTACATTCTCTCCAGTTCCTAGTTTTGCCTTTCTCCCACAAGTATTTTCACAGGGATTTGTTGAGCTTGAGTGCTATGTGGGGAGGGGCTTTCTAAGCACCTGGTAGGAAGCGGTGCTGGGGCCCTTGTCCTGATTGCACATTGGCCTAGTGTGCATACTGGCTTTCAGAACTGCATGCTTCTTTGGGGTGAAGAGGGGGTGGCTAACAGAAACTACAAGGGAAGAGGTCATGGTTAATTCCTATTTCTCCTCCTCACTATATGCCACCCCTTGGACTTGCTGCCATTGTCACCTCATCTATGCTAGGTCCGATTGAATGTCCTGTGACTGCAAACATCAGTGGTCTCGGTGGCTAAGAAGTTCCAGGCTGGTGAAGAAACATACTGTGATCAGAATGACACGGTGGAGTGTGTGCATATGTGTGTGTGTGTGTGTGTGTGTGTGTGTGTGTGTGATATAAGCATTAACCTCATCTTGGTTTAGAAGGGTGGTGGGATGGATTAGAGTGGGTGAGGGGGCCCACAAAGTTTTCCATTTTCCTCAAAGGGTTAATGTTAGTGCAGAGCTTTAAAAAATGAGTAGAGTTCAGTGAGATGAAGAAGTGTAGGACAGGGGCTCTGACCAGATCAGGGAGCCTATTATTTTGGACTACATTTTGGCCATTGCAATAACAGAGAAATGAGTTAAGTACTGTGTGTTGGCTACTTGGGGAAAAGAAGGCATCTCTTATCCCACTCTTACCTCTATTTTCATAACAAAACTGCCTGCAGATAGGCCCGGGTGACTGCTCTTCACTAAATGTCCTCTTTGCCAGGTTTGTTAATACAAAAGAACACAGACTACTGCTTATGGCAAAAAAGAAAATAACCCCTGGACTCTGACAACATTCTATTTGCATATTGGACTTGTTTTAATTTAAGTACTGTATTGACTTACCTCCTCTTCTCATTAAACATCCTTATTCATTTTGAAACCCCAGCATGCAGTGGAGTGCCTGAGCTATGCTGGGTGCTCAGTGAATGGTTTTCAAATCAATTAAGCAAAAAACTAGGTAGAGCTAACATCAGTGACCCCAGCACCAGATGATTTATAGGAATTATTAAATACCTTTGAGATTTTTAAACCATTAAGTGGACTCCCATCCTAACCAATGCACTGAGCTCCAGCAAGAGCAAACAACCCTCAGTCCTTACTCTTTCAGCTTTCTTTAAAATATATCTTATTGATTATGCTATTACAGTTGTCCCATTTCTCCCCCATCATTCCCCTCCACCCTACACACCCTCTCCCACCCACATTCCCCCCTTTAGTTCATGTCCATGTGTCATAAGTTCTTTAGCTTCTAAGCCTCAATGTATCGCTACCCTGGGAAGACACATCATTTTTATGGAAAACTCTAATGCTAAGGAGAATCCCTTGAATATTTGCTTTTTTGTATGTATTCACTTTTTATCCCAACAATCTTGTTTAAACTATAACACAAAGAAAAAATAAAGTAGCTAGAAAAGGCTGACTACCAATACACATTCCAAGTGAAAGCGCTAAATGGATTCGGAAGATCTGCTTACCAACCTCCATTTTCTAATTTTCTGCCTTGCACAAGTCCCTTCAGTTCCCTGAGCCTCCAGTTCTTCATCTGTAAAATAACAGTAATAAAATGCATCCCTTCCACCTCCTAAGGCAATCGGCAGTACCAGGTTACATATGAAAGAGCCTTGCAAAACAATAAGTAACTCTACATTTAGCCGTATGAAAATAAGAGACATATACTGCTGTAATTCTTTTTTAAGAAAGTTAATCTTTGGTTATATTATGCTTGTTTGTTTATTTTGTTGATTAGTAAAAGACAGAAAACTGTACAAGATCAACAATTAAAATAAAAATTAGAAAAAAAAGAAAGTTAATCTTTCCATAGATTAAAGTGTTTTTGTGAGATATGTTTAGTTATTGAATGGAATGTAAACATTCCTTTTATCGCACCCTGGAAAATACAAGAGACAATAAATAATAAAATATCTGTCTAATGACAAGTGTCCCTAAGGAGAAAGGGACACAAATAGAACACATAGTAAGAAATTCTTTACATTCCTCTGTAGCCTGGATGACTTGGTCATACGCTTAAAGGCAGCCACAGTAGGAGGGATGTACGTAATTGGAATTAGGACAGCTCATTGGGGATTCTGGGTTTGTTTTTATACAATGTGAAAGATCTTTTTTTTAAAAAAAATAAAGATGAGAATCCTTTGGCTTTACTAAATTAGATTTAATTCATGCATATATCAAAGAAAAAGTTACAAAAGAAAAAACAAACCTAAAATATCAGTTAATTTATATTTTTTGAGAGAAAAAATTATGCACAAACTAAAAGAATCAATACCAGCATGGATTTGCAGCATTTTGCAGAAAAGATGCAAGTAGCAATGGCTTCTCTTTCCTTTTGTAGATGAGAATGAGTGTTGCATGCTTGCATACTTGCAATGTGTTCATTCTCACTATGTTGAAAAGTAGTCATTCATTTCATAAACACACAGCTTCCTTACAGAGTCGTTATTTACCAACTATCTTCTAATTGACGAAAAGGTAAACAAATTCGTGTTAACTTACTTGATACTGTTTATTGAATGTCAAGTACGTGCTAATCATTACACTTACAAGAAAGGTAACAAAGCGATAAAAAGGCTCTCGCATTTGTCTTGGAAAATTCCATTTGATAGTAGCATTTAATTCATGTTTAAGGCATTCAGCTTTATTCTAGGGAAATGGGTTTAGCCAGATTATGAAATAAACTTGACTTTTATTTATTTCTAGTACCTGAAGTATTTTACATAGAATTACCAAATTTACTTTCTCAGCTCAAGAAAAGCTGTAACAGCTGATTAAAAATTCATGCTGCTTACTTATACCTCGTGATTTGCTTTTTACTTGGGCTTGCTCACCCACGCTGGCACCCCACCCCCAACTCACACATCTTTCTCCCTTTCCTTTGTGTTTTCTCTTATTGGCTCTCTATTATAAAATGTTCCCGAAGGTATTTATGACACAGCTTCTTTTGACACAAAGTCATATAGAAATCCTCTCTTTCTTGTGGCAATGTGACAACATGTAGCCGGAGGGGACAAATCAACTTGTTAGTAATTGCTCATTTGAATATTAGTGATAATTCATTGAACATAAACAGTGAATTTTACAGCTTTCCCAGATTTCACACTTAACCATTTTTTCTATTCCCTTGTTTAAATGATGTGAAGGATTTAGAACCTTCAAAGACAGCTGATTTTAAAGAAAATACAGCCTTTCGAGCTCTCTTTTGATCTGACTGTCCTTCGTATGGTGATATTTTGTGTCCTCAGCGAGGCTATTTTCAATGTTGTAGCAAGACTTTGTCATTGTAGAAGTCTCCTTGATGGAGACCCAGCAAACACATGCAAACCACACACAAACACACACGGATGGGGACACTGGGTAGGAAGGGAGCAGGTCAGCAGAGCATTCTGCAAAGGCTGCTATTATCTACGATTTGAATTGCCCTCCGAATGACTTTGAGAAATGAAGGAGAAACTCTAGATGGCAGTGGATTTTACAGCCTTTTTATAAGATGTCATTTCTTTGTATTTTTAGTGATTCTTTTTTTCCCCCAATACTCAACCTTTCAGATCAGGTTCAATATAATTTCTAACTGAGGCCCGAAGATCATGTTTTCAACCTGACTTGTCCCAAAGATGTTCGTTAGCTACTCTTCTTGGTGCAGCAAAGAAGGAACTGTGGTGTGGGGGTGGGTGCTCGGTCAGTGTGTCCCCGTGCTGTGTCTGTGATGGAACGGGCTTTTGTGATTAGTACTGACTGCGAAGATGTCAGAGGGAACTGCCGGCCTGTACCAGAGTCTTGTTTTCTCTGCTGTCTAAGCGTGACCTTTGCCTTTATCTCTAGGTGCACCATGAAATTAAAAACTTATTTTTATAATGCCTATGTAACAAATTTGTATGAGGAGTTATAGCTACTGATGTTGATGACTCCCCCCCACCATTACTGATGACAAAATCAGTCAAGTAACCTCTCCCTATAAATAACCTTCTTAACCAAAAGAGATACACTCCTCCAAATCTGATTCTGGTAGTGATGAAGAATTTGATTGAATTGGAGTCATAAGGTTTACACAAATCTTTCCATCAGCACGTAAAGTAAAGAGATCTACCACTAAGGAGTAGGAAGAAAAGTTTAGACATTTCCAGATGGGTTGGAAAAAATAATTTTTGGTTAAAAATATAATAACATTCTGAGAGTAACTGGCTACTCTGGAAAGTTATGTGCAACCAAAAGTTGGAAAGTTAGGTGCACCATGAAAAGGCAGATGCCCTCAATCAATGAACACGGTGGACGTACGTGTTCCTCATCTGACTTGACTTTTCCTTGCACCGTCTTGTCGCTGGAGCAGGGACTCGCCATGTGAACGCAAGCTGTTGAACACAGTGGGGGAGGGCCAATATGCTCTTCTAAAAGTCTCCTGTTTACTTATATCTAAAAAATACTTATTCCTTACCTAGCCTATCATTTTGCATTTCTATTTTTAATTTTTAATATAGGCTTTTACTAGAGAGTTCTGCCCAGAATTTCTTCTCAAATTTGGCTGAACAGAGTAACAACATTTTAGCTTTCTGGAAGGGGTTAAAGTGTCCTTAAAGTGGAATGCTCTTATTTTATCCCAGTATGTGCTATTTTTAGAATATGAATGGTCCAATGAAATGGACCATTGAAAGGCTTTTAAATGCAACACAAATTTGTGCTTTGTTGAAGATACTCTAGATGCTAAATAAATATGAAATCTTAAAAACATACTTTAGAAAGAATTGAAAGTGAAACTTTCCTTCTATTGGTAAGGGTCTACATGCTAAGCTGTATTTATTTAGTTCACTAGGGGTATATCACCACTGCCTGGATGAAAAAGGGGAAAATCTAAATAAAGGACATAGGTTTCACCTCTTCATCTCAGGGATCCGACATGCGTAGTTAGATCAATATCATAAAAATGATACAACAGCGAGTCACTGCGCTAGTGGTCCAGTGGCCAAGCATGATGCTGTTTGGGTGTGAGTGTCTCCGCCACTTTCCAGCTATATGACTTGGGACGCGCTATGTAGGCCTTCCCAGCTTGTTCCCATCTTTAAGAGGTGCTAATAGTTGCACTTATGTCTCTCTGGGTTCTGACAATAATGTAAAGATGTTCCATATGTGAGTCATTTAACAGGGTGCCCGGCACACTCCAGGATATCAGTCGGGGTTGGCTATTATTATTATTGTTACCTGAAAACATGCATGGAGAAGGTTCTCATCAAACCCCATGACTATGAAAGAGCACACCTCATGTGGAAGGCAGGAAGGGTTTTCAATGTCCTGCCAGGTATCAGACAGTACTCTCCCAGGGCAGTGGACTAGTTTCTGAAAGGGTCTGATACCCAAACTAGCCACCTTCAAGTAAGAATTTCTCTTGAAGATTTATGTTTTATCTTTTGAAAAATCAACACACATTTTGTATTATATTCCATAATATATGCCGATAGGTGTCAATATCAGAATAACGTGCCTCCTTCACCTTGCATTTCAAGTCTTCAAGTACAATTTCTTCTTTTGGGGGCTGAGACCTACTTATTGTGTGGCTTCTGGCACTCTGTCCTCTATGCCAGATGGCAAAACACAAGGGGAAGAGGAGAAAGGAGAGACACGCAGGCTGGCGGCAGGAATTCAGTTGGATCTTGAGGTAACTTTAAAAAAAGATGCCGAATGAAATATTCTAGTACCATGTATGAGAGTGGACATTAACTATATCACGAGTGCATTGTACATGCCAGACACTGAGTTGGGCACTTTATCAGTAACTCACTGGCTACTCACAACATCTCTGAGCACAAGCTATTACCATCTGCACACGCAGAGGAGAACATTGCCCTGGAAAGATGGGGGTCCAGGGGCAATGTGATCATTTATCAGGATGCAACTGGTCACATTGTGACATGATAATAATTTGTCTCAAGAGGGTAACAATACCAAGTTTTAAAAGTACATATTTTATTATTCCATTCAACAAGCATGGGTTATGTGTTATCTACCTCACAATGGAAGGTTGGTGGTCAGTTTCAGGGCTGTGTGTAAGTGTTAAGGAAGTGATGAGCACAAGGTGTCTGGCAGGCCCTAGGCAAAACCAGCCCAACTTTGGGGATCTAAAGCACCTTTAATAGACAGATGTTGTGAAGAGAAACATTGTAACTGAGTCGATGCAGGGCATGGAAGCCAACCGTGGTAGCTAAAAGCAAAAACCCTGGAGTCAGACTACTTGAGTTCAATTTCTCCCGGCACTGCCTGCTAGCATTGTGGTCTTGGGCAAGTTTCTTAACTTCCAACCCCTAGTTTCCTCATTTGGAAATAAATATAAAAATAACAGCTGCCTCATAGGGTTGTGCAGATTGATATGTGGTAATATATAAATTTTGGAATAGTGCCTGGCCCTTAGGAAGTTCTATGCACTTATTTGCCTGTTGCTACGGAAAGAGGAGAGAGAGTAAGTTATGAGTGCAAACATGCAAGAAGCGAACGTTGTAATCCTATTGATAAATTAGTTGATATTTTTGAGGTTTCTCTCACTGATACAGACTTCGCTCTCTCACCTCCAATGTTTAGGCCAGGTCAAAAACTTCAAACTTGTTCAGGGCCAAGGGAGTAAGGGAAAGGGGTGCACAGTTGGGCACTGCCAGGAACTGAGCTGAGCGGGGGGCCCTCTGAAAAGGGCAGCTGCTACTCGGCTCCAACCGATTGCTGCCACATGGACGTGTCAGTCCAATGATGCCAGAGCTTCTGGCATTTTAGAGAAGCTGCAACACCGAAACTCTCTATGAGACAAAAGAAATTGTCTGTAGGATGGATCTAGCCTTTTGAGACCCCTTCTAGGTTCTCTCTAGCCTCAGGGAATATATATATATATATATATATATATATATATATATGTATAGATATAGATATATGTATAAATATAGATATATATGTATAGATATAGATATATATCAAAACACACACATATATACATATATAATATATATGATATATATGATATGAAACAGCTTTTCCTTTCAAGTTCTCCACAACAGAGAGGGAGGAAGAAAGAGGTTACTGAGCCAGGGGAGCCAATTTCAGACAGGCTGTGGCTTTCTCATGTCTGAGCTCCTGAGCAGTGCAGGCTGGGGTGCTCCCTGGACCTGAACCACCCTCTGTGTGGGTCCATTTTCTACCTCATCCCCAGTTGTGTGTGTGTGTGTGTGTGTGTGTGCGCGCGCGCGCGCGTGCGCGCATGTAGCTGGTTATTGACTGTCCCACAGATGGTGTTATTTGTTATATTCAGGTGTTAGGGAACAATTCATATGTATCACACATAAATGACTAGTTTTAGTTCCTCTGAGACTCTCATTGTTTCATCCTCAGATATTTTACAATATGGAATAACCAAATTTGGCTTAAAAGGGATGCCATTTATGATAGCTGCTGCCAATGGTAACATTTGTGGCTGTAATTTCAACCAACATTCATTCTATGACTGTTTATTGAGCATCGACTGCATGCTGCTCTCTTCATGCTTTTTCATCTGGTCCCCCCGGGACAAGCGATGTGAATATATTAAGGTACAATGAGTGGCAGTGAAGGCAAAGGGGCTCATGTGGATTAGGGGACATGCAATTTTTCCCTAATCAGCCCATAGCTTTATCAAATGATCCAACCCACAGAACCTCATTCAGAAAACTAAACGTCAAAACTGACCATAATTTTATTACCATGGTTTGAGTAGAGAATAAAATGAACCACTTAGAGATAATCATATTCATCCGGGGTCTAAAAAGAAATCAACAACTAAACCAGGTTGAGAAGTTTATACTACTTCCTTCAGCTTTTCCTTATTTGGTTGAGTCCCATAACTCCATAAATTTGAACTTCCTGGAAAAATAAAATAAAATAAAATTTAATAGCCAATAATAATGGCAGCATTTCCCTACCCAAATGTAGATCTTGAATATGTTTTTTGAGGATAGCCTGTGTTTTACTTTCCCTACCACAGCAAATTCAGCCTCCTGTCTCTCCACTGTCTTGTCCCAGCTCAGGAATTTAATTTACATCCTAAGTAAACACAGTGCTGACATTAGACCACGCGAGACTCAATGACTGAACCCTCGAGACTGAGCTAGCCACATCCAGTTTGAGGATGCACGATCCATTTCTACTGTAAATGAGCTGTGCCATTCACAGCAGCCATACGAAGGAGCGAAGGAAGAGAAATACCGTGACGACTTGTAACAAGCATGATCACAGTGCCGACGTGTATCGCAGCAGAGCCCCTCTTCCCGTCTTCAATTAGTGTCTCCCTGCACACAGCTTCCTCAAGTCTTTCACATCTTGGGACTCCAACTGCCTAAGTCTTTGCTTCCTCTAATTGGGTGGAAATCCTTTTCCTTGGTAATGTAAAGTTGTAGAGCACCACAAAATGCAAATGCCTTTAAAAGTATGCAATGCACCGTTTCCTCCTGGGATGAGCATTAAGACTTTTAATGGGAAAGGACACTAACTGGAAAACTTTATCTTTTTCCATTCTATTTTGCTGTGTCACATTGAGCCCATTCTTTTATGTCATACACAGATGTGTTCTACATGACCATAGAACACATACACTATTTGTTATATGAATTAGTTTATACATGTAAAGGGTCTAGAACATTATCCAAAGCATAATAAATAGTCAGATGAATATCATCAATAAATATCATCATCACCATCATTATCATCAATGTAAACTTTCCTCTAGAGTTTTGTCACTTTGCCACTTTAGGTTGTGTGATTCCTGTCTTGCATTTTGTGTCAGGACCTCTGAGGACAATACTCAGGATGGGGGGGTTCCCCTGTCTCAAAGCTTTGGAGTACCACTTCATGTCACCTAATTTCCCTCCTCTCTTTGTCACATGTACCTCGTAGATGCTTCCAGGCGGGGACCTGATCGATGCATCAGCAGATTATTACTGCGTATGTATTGTGCGTGAGGCACAGTAACTTGTAAAATATTTTGAGAAATTTATTTTGCTCTGCGGGAGCTGATAACCTGTTAGAAGAACGAAACAGAAGCTGAATTGAAAATTTATTAAAAGACAACAACACCAAAATTATACTGAGGCCAAATGTGATCAAGAGAGATAAATGAGGGGTGTAGACAGGGCGATTCTGAGGAGCAAACAGCCCTACCTGTTGGAGCAGCGCGAGAGACTCTCAAGGAAGAAGTGGGTCTCCGGGTAAAAACCGTGGAGGATTCCATTCAGCATGCAGAAGGGTTCCATCTTGAAATACTAATTTGTGCATTTTCCAGGGGTAGTCTCCCCTATGGCCGTTTCCTTTTTCTCCAGCCAGAGTGAAGGAAAAAACAAAGGTTCACAGTAAACTTCATCCTAAGTGGGAAACTTTTAAGGTCAATGGAGCAGAGTTTTAGCTCACTCTTTAAAAAACACTGGATCTGGAGAAGAGACAGGAGAGGGCTGATGAGTCATTGAAACTGGAGAGAGAAGAGAAGGAATAGGGAGCAAAAGAAGGACCTTCGGCCTGTGAGGCCTGGGGGCCGCGCAGAAGCAGATGTGCCACAGGTTTTCGGCTGACAAGGACCCCACGGAGCCTTTGGGTGGCGGCCTGCTCTTCCGCCTCCTGCTCCCTGCCTGTGAATGACCTGCCATCTTCAGGTGATAGACTCCTCTGGGTCCCTCTTCTGCCTCACCCCTAACTGAGGTGAAGGGGGCATGGACATCTTGGGAGTGGGAGGCGTGTCATGCAGGACCCTCAGATCAAAGTAGGGCCCGGCAGGACCGATCGGGAATTCCGCTTTGAGTGAGGACACTGGTGACCACAGTGACCCTAATGCATACAAAAAAGAACAGGCATAGGAAGTAGCCTCTAATCCATTTAGAACAGGTAAATTGGAATAATTCTTAAGTTCATAAAAAGTGCCACTGACAATTGGGCTGTTGCTTAAATACAGAGTCTGCCCCATGAGGCAGATACTATGTTCAACCACACACAAAGGCTTGAGATACCCCTCACCCCACAGACACACTCTTCAGTAACCCTTTTAATCTTCCCTTTTAACCAAACCATGAAACACTATCCTTTTAGGATTGCCTCAAAGAATTTGCACCATATGGCTGTCCTGCATAAGTGAAGAAATTACTGGGTAGTGGTATTATCAACATGGGATTTCAGGATTGAAATGGTAGTGTTGTCTTGTAAAGCAGAAGATTTAATAACTGCCACAAGCGGAAAAAGAAGAGCTGAGAATTCCTTTATTTACTTCTGGACCTGTACTCTCTGGATAAGATTCCAACCAACTGAAAAAGTTTGTGGGTCCACTGAACATCCATCCATCCATCCATCCACCCACCCACCCAACAATATTTACTGAATGACTACTGTATCCTAGGGATTCATTTAAGAGCAGGAATTTTAGCAGTGAGGAAAAAGGAAAAACTCTCTGGTCTCATGGTACTTATATTTTAGTCAGGGCAGATAGACATAAACAAGATAAAAAGGTGTAAAATAAAGTAGATCATGAAGAAAAAGAAAATGGGAAAGGGGCATAGGAAATTCCAGGGCTGGTAGAGGGAGAGCTTAAGTTTTTTAAAAAATGGTCATGGAAGTCCTGTCTGAGAAGGGGATTGAATGAAGGCCTGAAGGGGCCAGTGCAGTGAAGTGTCCCGGCAGGGAATTCGGTGAGGGCGAAGGCCCTGAGCTGGTCTGTGGTGCATGGAAGCTATGGTGTAGGTAGCAAGCTGAAATTTCCAGAATTTCAATGACTAACAGATTTATAACGGCAAAAGATACATGATAAGTCTTTGGTCAAGGGGAATTGACGTACATTCTATGTGGATGTCAATTACCTATTACCAGAAGATACTTAAGCTAAATATTGACTGATTTTTGTACACACTACTATTTTCTTCTTTGGAAATACAATTCTAAGTCATCCCAGAAGGATCGGCAGGCTCTCTAATACTGGCACCTCGGAAGCTGGTGATGGTGGCAGTCTGTTAGGACAATTCTGATTGCCTACTGACAAATTAAAACAGAAGTTGTCCTGACCTGACCTCATTCTAATGTAAGTCCTTAACTACCAGAGTAACAAAGAAAGTCTTCTTGGTGTCACGCCCTCTTCCCAACACCGGGTATTAGATTTACATAGTGTTGCAACCTTTCATGGAGGTCAGCACTCAGCATGTTTGGCTTTTAACTGGCATCATTAATCACTGTGATGGTAATCCAGAAAGAGTAGCTATCACCCTAGGGCAAGTGGCAGGAAGCAACCTGGTTAAGGCAACCCTCGATTGCAGAGTTTATTCATCCTTAGGCACTTTACACCCTTGTCAAGTCTCCTGAGACCCCTTGCAAGGGCTGTCTTCAAACCCTCTCGCAGCCTCACTCCTGCTACGGCGGCAGCAGCATGGCCTTCAGACTAAGTGGACATTTGAGGTATCACACTTCACAGCAAGAAACAATTGTCTGCATTTGAAGCGACATTCCCGATGCTAACAGGGAACTCAGTTTGAATGCTTTTGTTTGTGGTGCTACAATTGCAAACGCATTTGTCTTTTCATAATTGTAATCTATACCTGAGAACAAAGTAGGCTAGAAAGCAGGACAGAACTCAGTCACCCTTACTGTGAGCCGATTTGGGGATCCACCAGACCTGGTTCGTAGTTAAATTATCAGTGAGATCTTATAATTTATTTCTCAAGATGCCTGGAAAGTTTATAAAGAATCTGTGTTATATGAATTACACATCTAGCTCTTCACGAGCTCTTTTCTCATCTTTTTTTTTTTCCCCATAAGTGAAGTATTTCTGTCTGTGTGTATGTATGGGTAGCAGTGAATCAGAAGACAGAAAATGGGCTTTTCCCCACTCCCACTACACAGTTACTGGAAGTACATTTCTCCATCTTTAAATTTATCTCTCTGTCTCAATTTTCTCATCAGTATGAGGATGTCTTCTTCTTAAAAGGGTTTTTGTGGGGATAAAATGAGCCTATATATGTGAAAAACACAGACGCTCTAAGTATCGCAGTTTTAAAACATGGATCGTGAGTGCAGACAAGCCCCTCCCTACTCCCAGTTAACCCCAAACTGCTACTTACCAGCTTTGGGAAATTCGTTAAAAAAATTATCGCGGTTACTCCACCAGGGTGACGAGGGTATGTATTATGCAATCGACAGCACAGGACCTGACAACAGGTAATAGCAGTATTATAACAAATAGCAGTATTGTGGTTTACAGGGGGTGTGGGGAGTGTGCCAAGTCCCGAGCAAGCCAGAGCCCCGGAAACCCAGGAGACTTCAAGCCGCACTGAAAGTCTGCTACAAGGGCGGTGGCGCGGCAGTCTCCGGCCCCTGGGACTGTGCATCCTGCTCCTGGCTCCAGCGCCCGAGGCCGTCCCCGCCCTTTCCTGGCTCTGGCCCCGACACTCTGGCCTCGGAGCTCTTAGGGCAGGAACCGGAGCAAGAACTTCTTGGATAACTCCGCCCTCGGAAATGAATTGCAACGCCTAACTGCAGATTTCATTCATCTTAACAAAGGACTACTCCTATTCAGTCTGATTAAAATAGAAAACGGACTTCCTAGGAATTATCCACGTGCAGTCCTATTTGCCACACATTTCGTATATGTGAGAATCCTGAAGAACAGCGAGATACTATTTGCAGTTCAGTGTCTGGAATGCTTTCCCTTCCCCAGGTGTTTCACACCGGGACTGTTGTCTGTGGTCACAGAACCCAAAATGAGACACTTGTGCACATTTCCTTCTTCCAGTCTGCAAATTTATTGTATAGTACTTAAATAAACTGCACACAACACAAACTTTTCAACTATACTTTGGTAGTAAATCAGTTAGCATTTTATTTAACCTGCTGTTGGTCGGACAAGGGCTAGATTACACAAAAAATAATATTTAGAGTGTGGACAGAAAAGGGGTTCTGTAGACAGTGACCTCACAGGGAGATCTGTTCATAAATTCCTAACTGGGACAGCTTATTTGGTGGTGGCTAGGCCCCAGGTGTATAACTTTTTCGCAAATGTTTATCTCTGCCTTATGCAAGCCCTGTCCATTTTTCTTGTGCATCTAGGTTAACACAGTTTTGAAACAAGCATAACCACCCCAAAGAGAACATATAATCCCGTTAACTGTCCTGTCATCCAGTCCCCACCTTGCTGCCTCCCCACCTTCAGGTAACAATCTTCCTTAACCTCAAATTCATGGAAAAAACTGAAAAACTGTTATTCTCCAGAGCATTTGGGATCTTGCTTCCCAAAAATTGTCATCGGTTTTGGCTCAAGTCAACTCTTGCGCAAATTCCCTACAGGCTTGGACATTTCTTATGTCAACAAGTATGTTTGAGCAAACATTGACTGAGTGCCTGCTCGGTAACAGGCACTGTGCTTGGCATGGGGGACCCCAAGCTTGGGAAGTGTTTGGGGTGGAGTAGGTAGGTGGGGAACAGCAAATCACTATGTTTCATATGTAAATGTGCTGGGAGAAAACCCTGCCGGCAATGGAAGCCAGAAGTGACACTTCCAATCTGGAAGTTCAGAGAAGACTGCCCTGGGCTTGAGTCCAGTCTCAGAGGATGAATGGGAGCGGCCAGCAAAATTGACGGAAGGGTGGGGGAGAGAGGGAGGAGTCTGTGGTTGAGTGAATAGCAGGGGCCACAGAATAGAGATGTGAAACAATGGCATGCCTGCAAATAAATGTACAAGGAAAGCAAGAGGCAGGATATGGAGGAAGATGAACCTGGAGAGAAATGTAGGCAGAGGCGGGCCCCATGCTAAGAAAGTTGTACTTGACTTTAGGACAGGTGGTGGTTGGAAAGGTTGGGAGTGAATTCATCACTTGGCCGGAGACTTAGAGGATCTAGGAATTTTTGCGATAAAGCTCATCACGCCACCAAGTGCAAAGGAAATGTCCAAAAGGCCCACACCCAGAAAGCATGCATTGATCTTAAGAACTGATAAATAACGTGCCTTCAGTCTCCAAATGTTGCTCATGCACAAGGTTTGTTACTAAACTTCCTTTTCCAAATTTCAACTCCACGTTTTTGTAAGTACCAGGATCGATTATTTTAACACAGTGCTTTACAATTTTTTTCTTTTTTAAGTGTGTTTTTTATTGCTATATTGTCAGCAGCTACAATAGTACCCAAAGACCAAAACAAATATTTAAAGGACCTTTGAATAATAAAAGTTATTAATTATTGAAGGCCTGCTAATGCGAGGCACTTTTCTTTTTTTATAAATTAATTTATTTTTATTTTTTATTTTTTTAAACATTTTTAAAATTATTTTTAATCAGTATTTTTTTAATTGTTGATATTGTACAGTTTTCTGTCTTTTACCCCGCCCCGGCCCACCACCCCAGCCCTCCCCACCTTCCTCCCATTTCCACCCCCCATAGTTTTTGTCCATATGTCCTTTATGTTTGTTGCTCTAAAGCTTTACAATTTGAAAAGTTTTCATGTTAAAAAGGATGGCAGCCCACACTTGGATAAAAAGATACAGCTGTTCTCAGTCAAAGAGAAACCCACCCTTTGCACACCCGTCTCTGGAGGCTTCGAGGACAAGGGCTGAGGGAAAAGCCCCATTTTGGGTGGAAACCATTTGAGACAGAGCCAAGACTCTCTGGTTGGAAGGTTTTCTATTCCCTTCTATTCCCAAATCCTCTAATTCTCCAACTAGAATGTTGAGTGAACCAGTATGCATTTTATTCAACAATGATTTAGTAAGTACCTAGCATGTTTGGGCATTGGGCTGGGTATCAGGGATGCAGTGGGGAGCAAGATAAATTGGATTTCTGTCCTCTAGGGGCATGAAGGCCAGTGATGAGGGTGGTTGGGGAATGAGGCGAACTTGGAGAAGTGCATAGGAATTCCTAGGAAGCACGCCAAACGTGATGGTGGGGGAACTGTGTCTGGCAGAACGTAACAGGAGCATGATCCTAGACCAGGCATCAGAAAAGACTTCCCTACAGGAAGTGATACTTCAGCTGAGAGCTGGAGGATGCATAGGAGGGAGCCGAACACGCAGAAGGAAGAAGAGTGTCCCAGGCAGAGAGACAGCATAAGTAAGAGTCTCAAAGGCACTTGCAAGAATTCAAAGGAAATCCCTCTAGCCAGAGAGGAGCATGGGGGAGAAGAGAACTTGGAGATGAGGGGAGGAAGGTGGGAAGGAGACAGGGGCCAGGTCCAAGGGCTTTGGCAGCCTCTCAAAGCTGCCCTGTGCTTGCTGCGGTGACCAAGTGAGACTTCACATTCCTTTCTTTAGTTTACTTTTGAGGACAGCGGCTCACAGAGAGGTTAAATGGCTTTCCTAAAATCAAATGATGATAAATTGACAAACACACCATGTCTTCTTTTGGTTCCTTCAGGATCAGACCTTGACACAAAGATTTCATTGTCTGAGGGATAAGTTAAGGAAGCACCAGCAAGGAAAGTGGGAAAAGGAGCAAGAAGGGAAGGCGGCTAACAACTGGGCAACCAGTTGTCCCCTGGACAACCAGGGGACACTCAACGGCATGCCATAGAGTCACTGCACCTGAGGGTGATGGGAGCTGGAAACCTTACTGCTTGTCAGTTTGGGGTTGAAGGTCACAGGAGAGGTGGGAGGGAGGTGTCCACTCTCCAGTGTTTTCAATCAGCTGCACAGGTGGGTGGGCAGGTTTTGGGGTTCAGAGAATACCCTCAAGTAAAGGGATACAGTGTGGAGATGTGCCCTTTTGGAGGCTGGTCAGTGTGCACTAAAGTTGCAGGGGCGAGAGAGGACTTGGACCAGCACCGTAAAAGCTGCCGCACAGTGCTCGGGCCCCGGATACCTGTGTTCCAGTTCCAAGCCCTTACACCGTACCATGCTGACGGGGTTTCCACCTGAGTGACAGGTGAGAGACAGCTGGCAGTGGATAGAACCAGTAAAGCCATAGATTGCTCTGGAACTCTGGGCTCAGGCCTCAGCAACTCTCAGGCCTATGGCTCTAAACTATTTCTCCTTAATCACAGCAAAGATCTCCCATAATTCTTTTCTTCACTCTGGAGTCTCAATAATGAAGGAAAACATGCCAACTTGAGTGTCCTAGTAATTGAAGAATGTCAAGTTTAACTAGGGAAATGAATGAAACTTTACAAAATGAGGATGTTGTGAGGCATGGGGTATTGAACAAGGTCAAGCACTTAGCTTCAAACAGCTGGATTAATTAGGGTAAAGTCATTTGGTTTGGGATTTTGGGGGCAATCTGACTCATAGAATTTTTCAGGCAATAAATGGGTCATAATATTGGGAAATCTGATACTTAATAACTTAGCTTTTGGAGCTAAAATGTTCATAGTAATTATCTTAATAACATTTTTTCTTAATAAGAGGCTGTGGAACTAAGGGAAGCACAGGCTCTGGTCTTTCATTTTCTTCCTGGTTTTCTGTCCTCATCAATCATTTATTGTGGCAAGCATTTAAGTGTCAATATCATGGTTTAGGCACTCAAGGATTTCATGGTCTGGAAGAAGACAAACAGATTAGGGCACACTAACTAACAAGGACTGGGGCCTTAGGACAGTCTGCCAGCCTCTCTGGGTCCCAGTTTCATTGGGAAGCGCCTTGATGGATGAGATCAGTGGTTCTCAACCTTGGCCAGCCATTAGAAGCGCTTTGGGGAACTTTGCAAGAATAGCAATGCCCTGGGTGGCCCCACTCCCAGAGATTCTGTCTGGTCTCTTCTAGGGTAGGGTACTGGCACTGGTATTTTTTTTTAAAGCTCTTAAGGTGATTCTAATGAGCTGCTGAGTTTGAGAATCACTAGATAATAACTTTCAAGTTTTCAGTAACTGTAGAACTCATGCTTTTTCTGAAGAGAGTTTTTTTTCTGTGTAAAGTCTAGTGTATAAGGCAGAAGGTAGCAACTAGAACTTACTGGTAAAAACACAGCAAGAGGGCCATGGAGCTCTGGGTTAGGTGACCACAGGTTGGCCAGTACCTGTGCTCTGAATAGATAGTTTACCTCAATAGAATGCATAGAACAACCATTCCAGAAACAGCAGGTGCCCACATTATTTTTTTCCTCAGAAGACACATTCATAATGCCAACAACTAATATCATACCAAGAAAACAAAAACTGAGGGAGAGCAGAGGCGGGCTGGCGGCACCATCTAGTTGTACAAACCATGACTCACGCTTGTCCTAGGCTAAAGTATCTTTGTAGCAGTTCTCCGAGAAGTACCTGCTGGTTGCTTTGCAAAGGAAAGAAGGCAGTGTTCTTTGCTGTGGGCCTGGAGGAAAAGGAAAATCTTCTCCAAGCTCCTACATGCTCTGGTTGGCTTCAGACCACAGCTCTCATGAACTTTCCGTGGTAGGAATAGAGAACAGTTGGCTTACACATCCCTGTTCTGGCTTGTTCACTACACTAACAACCTCTTCTATTACGTGTAAGGCAATTAAAGGATGAGCATAGAAGCTGGCATCTTCCCTTTAAAGTAAAAGCCGGAGCTTATGTTTTGCTAGTGACAGTTTCCTGTAAAAACAAAATTTCTTATTAGTGATGACAGAAGAGCCACTGGAACAATCTCAGCTCATGGTTCACTTGGAGCCTGCCTCACACCCTTCTGAAACCCTCTTTCTGATACATGTCTGACAAAATCTCTCCCTAAGAGTGCCAGCACCAACAGAGTTACCTCACCTTGAAAGAGTCTATTAATTTTTTAAAGGGACTGATTCTTCAGAGCATGTCGAGGGAATGAGAGGCATGTATAAATTGCTTGTACTTTTCTTTGTTGGCTGTGAAGCAGGTATTGCTCCATCTAATGGAATGTCTACAAAAAGCCAAAGGAACTTCATTCATTGGCAAACACATTTCCTATTTTATCTTCTGCAGCAGATTTTGTATGAGAGAACTTTGGAATGTGTACTGACCACTTGGATCATGAGACTGAATTAATCAATTGATTACCAAGGGGCCCTCAATTTAAAAGATGGAGACCCGTATCAGCCCAGTGAGAACTGGGTGGGTTAAAACTTGGAGCAACATAACCAGCCAAAACTAGCTTTGTAGAGTGCAATGTGGGCAGATTATTCAGACATTAAAAAATGAGAATAAAGTTTTTCCAATTAGATATGTTTTTGTACTTAAATTGTATTATTGTTTTATTTGGAAAGCAACATATACTCTTAAGTAAAATATAAAAAATAAAGGGATAAAAATTTAGAAATCATTATATTCTTATCCAAATAATGAGCAGAGCAGCTTATTATATTTTTGTCTAGTCTTATTTATTTATATTTCCAGGCTAGATATTCTAACCAAAATATTGTTAAATAAAATTCAATTTTTTTTGAATGGCTTGCCAAATAAAATTCAGAATTCCAGGTTAAACTTGAACTTCAGATAAATAAAAAATCTTTTAATATAAGTATTTCCCAAATTTTGCATGGAATATATTTATACTGAAATATTATTTGTAGTTTATCTAAAATTCAAATTTAACTTGGCTATCTGTTTTTCTATTTTGTAAATCTGGCAACCTCATGAGTAAAATGAAAAAAAGCGAGAGGATCTGTTTACCTTAACTGATACTAATTTTTTACAAAAAGAAATTAGTTTTAATAAAAACATGAACACTCTACCACCACTTGTTAATAACTAAGTGAAAATGAAAGTGCAAAAGAAAAAGAGAGAAAGAAGAAAAGAAAAATAAGCGCATGATATTTATAGTATCAAAAATGTGAACTGAAGCAGTCATACTACACCTCACCAAAGTTGTTTAAAATGTATAAAACAACAGAAGGTATTTCTGAGTAGCCATTAGTTTTATGTTTTGAAAGTACTGCAGGAAATTCATTTTGGTTTTGTAGATGATCATCAACACTGTTTATATCTTATGGAGCAGTTCTAGGCTTTTGCCTTTCAGATAGAATATGATTTGCGGCTGTTCATATCTGAAACGACTCTTTGGGAAATTCACTGGAAGATCAGCCAATGGCCAAACTATCCGTTGTCAGTTTCAGGAGCAATGGTAATCAGTGAGGAATGGAGACTCTCTCCCTAGGCCTCACCTGCCGTGTCTTGTCCTGACCATTTGGACACCACTGGGTTTCTGAGGGAGGTTTCCCATAGGGCCTTACACAAGAAGGCATTGTGAGACCCCTAAAGCCTGGGAAAAAAAACAAAGGATCACTTGTGAATCCGTTGCTGCAGTCGGTGGGAGCTGTAGAATTTGCATAGAGGAAGGGTTCCCTAGAGCAGCAGGTGGCTGGAGCAGGGCGAGTGGCCCTGTGTTGAAGCGGCCGTTCTGGAGCACGCACACTGTCTTTATTTCAGATGGAATGTTTGTATGGCCTCGCTGATGGAGCAGTTAAAAAAGGGACAGTGGCAATGGTCTCAACGCACCTACCCCCCAACACATATGTTCCGTGTCATTGCCACTGACATTATTATCAGTTGGCACGAGTTTGAAGGATTAGAAGAAAAGGAAGGCTAGTGCTCTAAAATAGGACTTAAATGATTACAGCAATATTGGGAAGAAACATTTCTAACCGGACTATACAAACTATAGGCTATCACCATGATTTCTCTCATTTTGTTTTCACCCAGAGACGTCTATTCAAAATGCAAATCTGACCATGTTTCTTCTGACAGTAGGTATAGTACAGGTGGGTGGCCCTGGGCAGCTGATGACCTCTAGCAGTACCCACTCCCATCGCACCAGGCACCTACTTGCCTCCCATCACCTTGCTCACCTAACTCACCGATAATACCGACTTCGAGTTTTATCGGATAACGTACAATTTCATGCCTCCATTTGCACCTGCTGTTTTCCTTGCTGCCAAGAAAGCACTGCTCCCTTCCTCCACTCTTTTGTCCACCAAAGGCTGCCTGGTGACCTCTGGTTCCTCCTTCAAAATCACCTCAGATGTCAGTTTCTGCAGGACCCTCTCTTAAGGACTCCTGACACCCCCGGGGTTAAAAAGCTCTCCCCTTTATGCTATTTCTGCATCTTTCTCACACTTTATGTCACATCAGTTTCTTTGTTCGTTTTGTTTACACTTCCTCCTTCCATTCTTAAGGTTGTTAAGAGCTGGGTACATCTTATTACTCATCTCTGTTTCCCTCCTACCTCATAGATAATCACCACAGATGATTTGTTGGATGAATAAATCCTAAATTTTAGGATTAGCAATTATTCAATATTCAGTTAATGTCAATGTATTCCATTAAAATAAATTATTCAATGAATTTTGAAACCCTGAATTCCCATCTGTGCTGAAGGGACAGTCAATCATGATGCCCTGTCCAGGTCTACGCCTTTGAGAAACAGGAGAATCCTCAGCCAGAGAAATCACAGTACTCACATTACAGAGAGTAGCTGCTTTCATGCCGTCCATCAACACAAGCCTTTGGATACCTGCTAGGATTCAAGTCCTGGTTTGAGGTGAAATGTTACAGTCACCCCCTCTCCTTAAACTCATGCATAAATAAATCCTTCCTTGGAAACAGGAATGGATTGCTTGTCAGTATTCCTCAGAGACTTCCCTGGGGGGACGGGGGGGCCGGTGATTCATTTCATGAGACATCAAGCCTCTTTGACTACAATGCCTCAAAGAAGTCATGCAAGTGACTAGCAGATGGGAAAGTTCTCAGGAGAGAGTAACTTGATTGTCAGTTTCCTGAGCCTCTGTGAAGAATCCCTGAGAGCCACTTTTGAGTTGCTTTTCATTCTGAGCATACATTGTTAATTTAAAATGGCTTAAAAGTGGCCTACTAGTTTCGGCTTGCCCTTCCACAAATCTTAAACAGAACTTCTGCTTTTAAACAAATGTTACAGATCAAGTATATCCTAAAATTAAGTAGTAACCTCTGAATTTGTGACTATTTTATGAGAATTGAACTGGAGTAAATGGAGTTTGCAGTACCTAGAACATGGTTCATGGATTGAGACATTTTGGAGCAGAGACTCTTCGTTGTTACTGGCGTTTTCTTCCTCCCCTCTCTCGTCACGCAGCTCTGCTCCAGTCCAGTGCTTTGGGTTAGTAAAGCCTTCTTTGGCCCCATTTGGAATAGCCTTGCGAGCCTGGTGTCTCAGTGCGAGTCTAATATCTACTTCCCTTAAAGACACTAACTGAACATAGTCTCCTTTTTCTAAGGACCCTGGATTGGCCTTCCAAAAAGGAGAAGAGGGGATTCTAGGTCGTCACTGCTAAGTGCAGCCCATCTGTGTACACACACACACTTATATCCATGTGGTCATACTGACACCTCTGCTTCTGGTCCAACACTACTGCCTCATTTTACCTATCCTTCCCTTTCTTAATTCATAACTCCTTTTTTCCAACAGTTTCATCATCTGCAGTAGAATTACTTCTTGTTCAATCCTAATACACACATATAATAGTTTTGGAATTGCTAACCCCTATCCACGAGAAACACAGTTTACTTGAGTATATATTTGTGTACAGCTCTTTTTGTATATTACGTTTTAGTATGTAGACCAAAAACTATTCCCCAAACCTACTATGGTTAACTCTTTTCTTTCCCTCCCACTGAAGTGTGATTTTGTTATTCATTTGTAATAAAAGGGTTAATTTGTTATTGTTTGAATTTCACTTTACACCCCCACTCTCTATCACTATCTTTAGAGTGTTAATTATGGTAGGATTGAGTTTATGATCCAGTCGAGCTGAACTAGTGGGTAAATTCCAGGTTTCCTGGAGAAGGTAAATGACTTGTGCATTTCTTACCTCTTCTGTTCTCCATTGACCTGGCCTCTGGGGAGAAGTTGCTCTATGACAACATGAAATCCACAGCCGCATCGCATTTGCTTTTCAACCTCTTCTCTTTCCCATTTCCCTGCCCTCATTTTCTGGTCTCATTTTCATAAGCATTCCTAAGTAAGAGAAAAACTGGTTTTAGGCACCTCCCTAATCCTTTTAATTTGGGAGGAGAATCAGTTGTCAAAAGGATGGAAGAGAGGTAGTAGGTGGGAGGAGGAACAGTGGCCAGGTGCAAGAGTAATTTATAAAATAGACCATAGAGATTTCATATTAATTTAGCAGTAATCCAATGAAGAATGGGCATGACCTGGGTTGCTTGGTGGGGCTCCATCGGTGCCAGAGCACACGTCAAGCCAAGATGCCATTAGGATTAGCAGGCTCTTGTCTAAGGGAGCCTCTGATATTGGCAGGGCCTCATTCCCCATAAAGTTTAGCTACATGTCCTCTTCCTGCTCCTTCCTTAGTGTGTTCCTTCATTTATTAATTATCCATTGACAGACACAGACCTGAGTTCTTATTCTGCATGAAGGACTTTGCAGATGTATCATAACTGAGGCTTTTCTAGCCACCAAACATCCTTCTGCCCAGTGTCACTGTCTCTGTTTTGTGACCATTCTTAATTGTAGATGTCTCAACACCAAAACACTGGGGAGCTAAACAAATAGAATCATGGCATTATGCTCAGAACCAACCATGCAAAGAAAAATGCGGGACTCCTGCAGGGGAGGTTGTTTTGAAAATCTCATGCCTTACGCTTTCTTCCCATCTAGACTTCAAGGAGAGAGCTGGCTACCCAGATGGCTTGCCTTGCTGCTCTTCCCCAAAGCAGTTCAAACAGCCCAGCCCAGACATGTATTTGAGTCCATGTGAACAGACTTCTTCAATTAATGGGGAAAAACAGCTTTGTGTCAGTGCTGGGAAACCACGGGCTGGTCGACCAGGCATGATTCATCAAGCAGGTCACAACAAGGCCAATGCAAATTCTACGATGTGTGTTTGACTAGAATGTTATTGCTAGCACAGTAAACAGGACTACAACACAATTGCGTCAGTACTGCAAACAACACGAAACATTGCAAAAGTGTTCAACGTGAAGCAAGAGATTATCACGAATGCCCGAGTCAAGGACTTAAGGTCATGTTGAGGAGTAGGATGAAGTTTCAAACTTTACAACCTGGTGTTGATAATATCAGTTTGTTAGTAACGTGTTTCACTGAAAGAAAGATGCATAATGTTGTGGACTAGATGAGCTTCGTCTGCTTTATGCAGGGGCTTCTGGTCTTTGTGGGAAGATCAGGCAGTTAACAGGGGTAGTTCTCTCTCTCTCTCTCCCTCTCCCTCCCTCCCTCTCTCTCTCTCTCCCTCTCCCTCTCCCTCTCTCTCTCTCTCTGTCTCTCTCTCCCCCCTTTGTTTCTTCCGTATAATGCACCGGAGAAAGGAAATCTCTTTTATTTTACCTTGGAACCTGACTGAAGTGAAAATACTTAGCTGTGCAAGGACTGGACAGTGAATCTAACAATCCTTTTCTCAACAAATAAGACTTAGTCTTCTCTGGTTTTGTTGGTAATCTTCTTTTTTTCTCTGTTTGACAATTAAAGTTGGTATTTGAAACAATATTTCCAATAGAAATGCAATTTGTTATTTCTCAGGGCCTTGCAGTTTTTTTTTTAAAAAAAATGTTATTCAGTCCCTTATTTTAGCATTTCATATGTGAGATCCATACCCACCCAGCGGCCACCAAAGATCGGGAGGAAAGGTGTTTCCAATGTCTGTGGCTTATCTGAGCCTCACCTGAGTTATGCAGGGGCCCTGCATTTATGCATTCAGGTTGGCTTTTTATTGGGGAATAGCTCACATAAGGTTGTTGGTATTTCCTGCCCCTGTTAGGCCAAGACTATTGCAATAACAGATTTTCTGGCTGGATTCAGGTATGTTTGCTTCAAGCCCAGACCAGAATCAGGAAATGAAGAGGTCTGTATATAAAGGAAAACTACTGGGGTGGAGGTCTGGGGGTGAGGAAAGGGGAATCTGTCGATTTTTTTCATGACATTGAAATGTTCAACATGGATAAATCATTGGAGAAAAAAAAGGGAGACCTACACTTAGCGGAAATTACCACTGGTCAGATTCTCCATGGTCACTTCCGATTCTGACCGCATGAATGGTTGGGTGGGTCTGAGAGACTGCAGTGTATGTCAGACTAGAAGTTAGAATTTATTATTTTATTATTTATTATTTAGTTTGTGAGTATTTTCAGTGCTTATACAGTTTGGCATAGGTCTTTAAGAAAAAGAGTACAAATTAGAAACACAAAATTAGGTATAAAAGTGAGTATCTGTAATGAGAGAAGAAACACTAAGAATCACAAAACTTAAAAAGCTGGCAAATGCCATATGTATCACAAAGTCTGTAAGAATGACACAATGTCTTTACTAGCCTGGCGCACTTCTATCACACTCTTTTCCCAATAATTTTTGTCTGCGTGCTCTACAGTCAGTTCTTGAGAAGATAACAATTTTGTAATATTTTTTATAAAGAATGAAATGATAATCCAGTCTTTATATGTGAAAACTTGTTTCTCTCCCACTATTCACACCCACATACCTCCAGTGCAGGGTGCTGTAGAAAAACCTGTAGCCTATTTGTAGAAGCCAGAGGAGTTGGCACAGGGGAGTGTGTGTGTGTGTGTGTGTGTGTGTGTGTGTGTGAGAGAGAGAGAGAGAGAGAGAGAGAGAGAGAGAGAGAGAACAAGTAGGGGTTGGAGAGTACAGGACTGGAAGCCAGTCCTACACCAGGAAGTTTTGCAAGAATGTGACCACACACATAAGTGACTTTGGATCACAAAAATTGATCTTATAAAACTTAAACTATATACATTAAGTCCTCACTTAATATTGTTGATAGATTCTGTGACTTTAAGCGAAACAACATATAATGAAACCAATTTACCATAGGCTGACTGATATAAACAATAATTAAGTTTCTATGCCATTGCTTCATTATATCCAAAAGACTTAGAATGAAATGATGTAATGATGTTTTTCAAGGCCCTGCTCATATCCCCAACTCAACTTTTCATTAGACAGATCCTGAAAATTCTCTGGGCCATCCAATGGGAAAGGAAGTCTGACAGAGGGAACATTGGAATGGAAGAAGCTGGTATATAGCACTTGTGATTTCGTCACCAATTGCGATCGAAGTGTCTTACTTTTACAAATTTTATTGAAATGTATGGCCAATTGAACACTTTGGTGGACCTCTTTTCCTTTCAGGATCTTCAAAGGAACCTATGCAAGAGAAGAGCCCTGATGTCTAACAATCATTAGTTTTACATTGTGGTCCAATGTGAATGGCAGCAAGTGACTTAACTCCCTGACCTCAGTTTCTCCATCTGTCTATTCCCTGGATTCTTCTGAAGACCAAATAAGATAAGCGCATGTCATAGCCTGAAAAGAATAGACTCACCTGTTTTGCAGTTGACTCAGTACAAGCCTCATGCACTTCGTCTTCCAGATCTAAATGAAATTTTGCTTTCCCCTCAGGACATCCATTCTGTGCATCACTTTCAAGTGGGGGTGGTTTCTCCCATACCTCAGGTAGTCCAGGGCCAGAAGGTGAAGTAGCTGCTGCTTGGTCCTTGTTGCTAATTCTGGATAATTTCTCCTTCCTAATTTCCTTTTTTCTAATAATTTTAATTTTGAATTTGTAGATGACATACAATATTTATATTGGTTGCAGGAGTACAACACAGTGATTAGGCACTTATATAACTTACAAAATGACCCCCCGATAACCCCTGTACCCATCTGACAGCAGGGTGTTGTTCCACGTGCCCTCCAAATGTTCTTCTTTGGCTATTAGCCTGCCAGTTTTGCCCACCTGGCTAGAACGTGGGCTGCATGTCTGTAGATGTTGTCTCCTATCCCCAGGACCTAGAAAAGTGCCAGGCACCTAATAAATAGGCTTCCAATCAATATTTGTTGAAGTTAAGAAGGAACATGGAGAACAAAAGAGTGAAAACATCTGTCTGTGAGGTACATGTTCCCTATGAAATTGAGGGTCCTTATGACCCGACTTTGATTAAATTTGGTCTTAAATTCTAGCTCCAGAAATTAACTCTTACTCTACATATACCCCTCAGAGACCTTGCCTTTCCCCCCAAATCAGCAACTCCTCAAGGCATCAGAAGACAATAGTTTGACCTGACAATGGCCACATGGTCTGACCTCTGGCAAGCTAAAAATAACCTTTTGACCTGAGTTGTATTTCAGCTCCTGAGTCCTAAGCTGGAGCTACCTTGTGGCTACTTTCTTATAAAAACAGGGACCCTAGAAAGACCTTGGAGCCTACCTCAAGTCCTGGAGAAATGATTCATCACTTCACCTCTAACCATTCACCTCCCAGCATGGTCCCAAGTCCCTAAGCCACAGTGTCTAGTGATTTTGCCCTAGCTGTGACCTACACACCACTGGGGAGTTCAGGCTTTCGAGCATTAGCTTCCCTTCTTGTTCTCCTGGGTGGTGCCATTCATATAAAACAGCCAACATTTCTCCACTGCAATTCTCGGTGTCTGGTGTTTGTTTCTATTAGGGCCTGTGGATGACTCTTTCTCTTCTATAACAAGTGCTACCTACATTCAGATCTGCAACCTTCTTGGATTAGACATTAATTTTCCCACCACACATCATCGCAGGCCCATTTTCATGCCTTTGTTTCTGTGTTCTATGTTCTGTACAATATAATATTTCAGACCCTGACCTTTGGCCTCTCTTTCCAATTTTTTATTTTAAGGCAGCTCACACCTGATATCCTTGACAAAGCTTGTACTGGCTGTTGAAGTCAAGCCAACTTCTTTTTTTGGCTCATATTATACTTGGAGCTAAACACTTCTGTACAGTACTTATCATAGGTTTTGGCAATAATTGTACTTTGAGTGACAGGAGCCTTAGTTTTATCTACCCAAGTAATGCAAATTAGCCTTTAGGGCAGCAGACACTGTTCCTTTCTCTTCTTTTATACCCCCCACTATGGCTAGCCTCTGCTGGATGCTTAATAAATGTATACTATTGACCTACTGATAATAATCACATGACAATCAAAGCAAAATGTTGAGCTTATTTTTAATTTCAAAGAGAAATTATGTACATGAACACATACACACAAAATACAATTTTATATTCAATCAGCAAAGGTATATAGGTAAATAATTACTGAAATTATTTTTACTGTTGCAGAGAAAATCAATAGAAATTCACTGAATTCTGACCCAGTTTTTGAAACATTTGGGATGAAGGCTCCCATATGTTTGAGGAGGGACCAAAAAAACCCTGGAATTATCTTGTAGAGGGAGGGCTTCTTGTAGTACAGGCTTCCCTCTGTGTTCTAGGAACCCATTTGTATCAGTGTACCAACTGGCGTTGTTGTGAGAGGCTGTGTTAGGCTTCAGTGAATTGTTTTTGAAGACTCTTTCAACTTGTTTGCCTCTTTTATGATGGGTGATTTATGAGTGCATCTGCCTACACTATGCTGAGTAGTCAACAGTTTTTCTGATCTCACCCCAAGTGACTTTTTTGTTTCCCCAGATGAAAAAAGTCCTTAGAGGGAAACATTTTGCTGGTGTGGAAGAGGTAAAACAAAAAAAGACAGAAGCACTAAAAGCATCAAAATTGATGAGTTTAAAAACTGTTTTGAGCAATGGAAAAACATCTCAATAGGTTGTCAAAAACATCTCATTGCATCAAATGGAGAACACTTGGAAGGCAACTGAAGTTTAAACATGTAAAAATAAATACATGATGTTTTAATAAGTAAATTCCAGGCTTTGGGGGTCCCCTTTATATATGATACAGTTTTGGCTCTGGGGACCAGAGGCCCAGACTGTCCCCAGGACACATCCCCATTTTGATGGCCGTCAGGACGACACTAGCACCTGTGGTGACTTGCTCCCCAGCTGGCTCAGCCAGATCCCAAACATTGCCATCTTCATGGACCCCATGTAGTGAGAGCCTCTTAAGCCTCACGGGCGGGATGACTGGGAATAAAGTTCCAGTATTTGAGGGCTGGGGCACACAGGAATTAGGAGAAAGAAGCAGACGGAACAGCAACTAGAGCTTTGGTTGAAGGAATGACGATAGAACCTAAAGTATCTGGGTCACCCTGGAGCAGCTGTGATTCCTCTGAAATGGTTGCCAATAATGAAAACCCAGGAGGCCTTCTAGTTCCGAAGAACTGGCAGTTGGAATTGCTTTCTTTCATTTGACTTCTTGGCTTAGGAGTAGGGATAAATAAGGAATTATATTCTACTATCTTCTGAAAGTTTTTGGTGAAGAATTATGTATTAAAAATATGTAACTTCTTATTTCCTGCATGAGCTTATGCATCTGCTGTAAGAGGACAGGAACTGTGATATTCACGAGATGATAAGGAAGAATGCAGAAGTCCTTACCCAGGTCACCTCACCCCTTACACACCTGTATTCCATGGAATGTACTCTCCTATCCTTATGGAAACCATTACACATTCATATGTTCCAGTCAAACAGAAATAAGCTGCATTCAAATGCCAAAGAGATAACAGTTATCATCAGATATGGCATTTAAAAATCATATATATCATATAATACATGTAAAATCATACACACACACAATATTTTTCCCAAAGGAGATCTTCAGAATACTAATACATCAATTGGAAAGAAATGTGTACAATTAGATTTTTTTCTAACCAGTTCTTTTCCTCATCACTGCTTTCAGCCTTGTCTATGGTATTTCCAAAGGTGATGGTCTTTGATCTCCTGCCAACATCCCTGTACTAATTTGCTAAGGCCTGCAGTAAAAAAAAAAAAAAAAAAAAAAAAAAAAAAAAAAAAAAAAAAAAAAAAAGAAAAGAAAGAAAAAAGGCACTACAAAGCAGGTGGTTTAAACAAGAAAATTTATTGTCTCACAGTTTTGGAGGTTAGAAGTCTGAGGTCAGAGGTTGGGTCCCTCTGAGGGCTGTGAGGGACAATCAGTTCCATTCCTTTCTCCCAGCTTCTGGTGGTTTGCTGACACATCACTCTGACCTCTGCCTATGTATCTGTCTGTTTTTATGTCTGAGTTTTCCCTTTTTTAGAGGGGCACCAGTCATGTTGAATTTACAAGGCTCACTCTAACGGCCTCATGGTAACTTGTTTAAACCTGCCAAATCCCTATTTCCAGACAGGTGAATTCTGAGGCTCTGGGATTTAGGACTTCAACACATCTTTTCTGTGGGGCACAACCCAACCCAGAACAACCCTTAGCTACACATTAATAATCAGATTATTAATGTGATTCAATAATCACATTGAAAGGATGGTGATGGCTCTCACAGCTATGGTTCGTGGTGTGTGATGTCCTTGCAATATTTCAGTCGATTATCTCAGTTGATGATGTTTGCTTTCTAAAGAGAAAGGTTGAGATGTCTACAAGTGTGGCCTCCATGTTCAAATGGGTACTGGAGGCTTGAGTGTTGTTGGAACAGAAGTTCAAGTGCACTTAGTATATTTGGCCAGTGCACATGAGAGTAAATGTCCCTTGACTCACATGAGTCCCATCCCATTTCATTACCCAGGATGGCTGAAAAGCAAAAGAAAGAGTGAGAATACAGGACAAAAATAATTTTAAGAAATCTTAGCTTAAGATGTTATCACTTTGATATCTTTTCAAAACTCTTACCACCAGGTGAGTGTGGACCATGTTCGCATGGAGAGTTTACCAGTAATAACATGAACAACAGAAAAAGGACTCTTTGTTTTGCTTCTTTGGATTCTGCTCTTGATTAGTTGTTCATCACTCACTCCTGCCTAAGGCACAGTGAATGATCAGCATTCATCCAAATGACTCAACTAATAACAAACTGCATGCTGGGCACTGTGAGATGACTCAGATGAAGCAAAGAGCCATTAAGAATGCTGTTCCAAAGGAATATGTTGGGTAAATCTGCATGAATTATCTGGGGGCTGTGTGCACTGAGCTTTCATTGGAAAATTCTTTCAACTTTGCTATATGTTCGAATACTTCTATAACAAAATGTTAAGGGGAAAAATCAAGTAAATCAACTCTCGTGAAGAACTTTAATTTAGAGTGAAAGAGCAAGGTCTGTTAGCATCCATTTGCTGCAGAATTAGAGAAGACTCAGAAATAAAGAGATCAGTGCCAATTTTAACTCTCTTTGTAGATAGCTGGGTAAACAAAGCATCGTTACTTCTGGTTTTGATCGTTGTTCTCTCATTTTCAATTATTGGGATGTGGTAAGCAGCCATTTGGTTTTGTTTTATTTTGTTAGGTTTAATTAAGAGCTGCCAGATTCCTCCAATCTGCACATTTACAAACTAGCCTACCTATCTTTTTAAAAACTGTCTCCATTTATTTGTTTGCTAGGTATGATTATGAATTTGATAGCAGGGGTGCAATAAAGTGCATATAAAACCGGGCATTCTAGTGTGCGAGCCACCTTTTTGTTGTTTCTAAAGCAGAGTAGCTAAGTACGCAGCGTCTGGAGTCAGACTGCCTAGCTTATCAGAATTTCAGAATTTTAGCTTAGTAGTGCGTTGGGCAAATTACCTAACTTTTTTGTGCCTTATCTTACGGTGCAGGTAGCATGAGTTCCTGCACGCTGTGACTGTTAGTGCCCATAGTGAGAGCTCAGTAAATTTAGCTGTCTCTCTCTAGAAAGCTTTATTTTACCCACCATTCTCTCCCTCTCCTCTTCTTTCTCCCCTCTCGCATCTGTATCTCTAACTCTATTTCTATCTCTACCCCATTTCTCTATCTGTCCAAATCTATTTCCCTCAGACTAGAGCCGTGTCGACAGAAGTGGCCTTCCTCTCGTCCAGACAGTGACCCTTGGGTGGCTTTCACAAACCCCATCCTATTTCCTTCCCATTATGAACGGCGTCCTTCTTTGCACACGGAACTCCCTCAGCATCTTGTTTATGTCTCTCTGCCTCACAGATAACTGTTCCCTGCACAAGCCGTTATCTTCTCCACCACCACTATTTCGCTCTTCGCCATTTTGACCTTTTCCACAATCGGCTCTTTTCTCTGCAGTCTGCTGGTCTGTATGGAGTCCCTTCTGATGCTGGATGAAATATTTAGTCACATCTCTTACTGGACACACAATCAGTCCACCAATATTTATGTCAGTGCCCTTGTGTGGAAGCCACCAAAAACTGCATTCCTTTTTTCTCTATGAAAGCAACATGAGGATAATAATGGTAACAGTAATAACAATGACACAATAATAATACCCCCCCATTAAGTTAAACTGGTTTATATGTAGACATAGGTTTTACAAATGCAAATTACAAAATGTCTAAACAGTGAGCTTGTGACCAGTATGTAGGCTAATGAAAAGTTAATGATCCAAACGTTAACTGCCCAGGATATTGCAATACGTCCCCGCCACACGGCCAAGTAGGCCGACGTAGAATACCTGACTGGGGGAGAGGGAAGTCAGAGCACAGACAGGGGGCTGGCGGTGGTGATGGAGGGGCCCCATGGGCACCCCTCAGTGGGAGAGAGTGATTTTCTTACTGTTTCCTTTAGAGACGGAAGCTGGGCTGTAATGCCTCAGAAACATGTATTGTTCACATTAATTAATAAAGTCCTTTCTAAAAGGATTGTATTCATTTTCAGGGGACCGTTGTCAGAGGTAACTGATACAGTTTCTTGTCTTTGTCCTTATGCTCAAAATGCACAAACAGGGTTCCTGTGCTTGTCTTTCATCAATGAGTTCTGAGGACTCTCTACTGCCTGACCTGGAGGTGTGCATCTTTAAACTGCAGATTCAGAATCAACAGGTGCTTTCGGCATGCTCTAGAGAGTAAGTGCCATTGCTTTCTGGACATCGGGCCCAAGCAGGACCCATTTCCCACCTGGGGGAGCTACACACACACACACACACACACACACACACACACACACACACGCCATAGTAATAAGATTTTATATACATATCACTAAGGTTACTTGACCTTGAGACATCCTGTCATTTGTCAAAAGCAATTTTTATAGTTGTGGCGATATATCAGATTAATTACAAAAATAATTCCCTAGAAATATAAAATTACAGTAACTCCACAGCTAAATCCTATGGGTTTGAGTCAGTCCTCTCCTGGAAGCAGATGAGGACCTCATTTGGGACCATGAACCCTGCTGGCCCCAGACAGCTTCCAGAAGTGGAGTCAGCCCAGGTGAAGGGAAAGCCTTAGTCACTTCAACAGAAGGTCCTAATTCTTCCTGACTGATTGAACCCTGTGAACAACGGAAGGAGGATACTGGAACTGGATCAAGGAATAGTGCCTTCTTGGTATAGAAAGCCTCACTTAGCTCTTGAAGACTCACTCCTTCAAGGCTAAGGGGAGGCTAGTTTCTTCCCTGTGGATCAGTGAAGGACTTTTGTGGAACAGGGAAGGGCTCCAGGTGCGGAGCCCTTGCAACCTCTGCACCATGGATGAGGATGAGGGAGCTGGGCAGCCTTGCTCCTGGGGCCACCTGGAGTCAGAAGTCCCCACCGGCTTTCCTGCCAGCTGCCTCCCACCTTCATCAAGTCCCAGCTTTCTTCAGAAAAATCATCTTCAAAGTCCCTTTGCACTAATGTCTACTGTGCTTCAATTGCACAGTCTGCACAAATCAAATGCTTTGGCTCTCTTTTTGTCTCCAAAATGGCACTCTGGGGACTTGGACAAATAGGAATGTACTTGAAATGCCTAGGATGGAGGTGTGTCTAGTTAATGATGAGTTTAGTTCAGTTAATTATGCACTTTTTTGTATGTCTCCACACACAACACCTCTTAAATTTGCATTTCCAGCTACAGCGTGGTGGTTTTCAACTCTGGCTGCACACTGGATTCATCAGGGGAGCTTTGAGGCAGCCCAACGCCCAGGCCCCATCCCGGGGAAGACTGGGATTCAACTGGTCTTGGGTAGGGGCTGAGCACTGTATTTTTCAGAGCTTCCAGGTGATTCCGAGTGTAGTCAAAGTTGAGAACCCCTGCTAGCTTTAGGATATGACATTTATAAAAGTCAATTCTATTAAAATCAACCACCATCACCAACAAGAAAACTTGATCTGACAACGTCCTAATAGCTGAATAGTTTATGCAGATATTACTCTCACCTTATGATTTTTTGGGGAATTTGACTATATTTCCTAATTTAAATGACAGGAGCAGAATTCCAGGATTCAGCACCCAACAAAATAGAGAGAAGATCTCCCTCTACACAAAAGTGAAGTAGTAGTAACAATTCCCAAGTTCATATTTTTATACTGTTTAGAAGCAGAATTCATCAAAAAATAGTTAGCAAAATTGCTGGAGAAAACATATATTTTTTTTCAATTTGCCCATAAAATTTGTAACCTCAAAGCTTTGGAGAATTTAGTCCCAGTAAAGTCCAAAGAGTGTAACAACATCACCTGTGATGTTTTTCCAGTTAGGTTACATTTAACTGATTTTTGGGACTTTAAGTCTGGAGCAAACTATGTCCACAAAGCCAATCCAAGCTGTGAAACTTCCATTTGGCCACATATGTTTATCTCCTTTCAGAAGCTGGTTAATAACTTTCATAAGGGTGACAGCAGGCAAGAATAAGGCTGGTTTGGCTTTGGAGAGCAGTGCTTGCGTGAGATAATAATTCACTAGGTGTCATTTGATGGGAGAGGTTCACTGGACTCCTGCCTGGTCAGCTGAGAGGGCAGTAGTGTGCCCTTTCTATCTGATGGTGCTTCTGTCAATTTGACGGACAGAGTTTTATGAGTTCAGTTGCTGGCTTCTGAGGTTGGTGATGGATAAATGTAAAGGATTTATGAGTGCTAAGTTGCTAACCTCTTGGAAAATATGACAAACACACACTATAAACCTTTTCTAGAGGGTGAGGGGGCAAGGGAAACAATCTGGCAGATAGAATAAAAAAATTACCAGACTTTTTAAGTGAATTCATTTAGATGGCATCCTTAGCCAGTGTCTGCCCCTATGTTGAACTGAAGGCACTTAACATTTGGCAGCTGCAATCACTTAATAACTGCACCTTTACCATGAGAGCTGGGGGGTGGGAAGGGGGCAGAAATTCAATATAATCACTGCTAACATCCTTTTAAAGCCAAAGTCACAGAGGGAAGTCATTGGAGTTAATGAAAATGGAGTTTTAGAATGAAAGTGCAGGGGACTTGATTCAGTTAATTTAATTAAACTTATACTTTAGATTATCTCATTTAAACTGCCTGTGTTTCCATTTATGGTCCGAATCCCTGGCCTTTACTCAATAAACGGAGTTTTCCTAATCCAAAGTAATGAAGACCTGTTTACCTCTCCTTCAGGGCCCTGCTGTGTCTCACCACCAGCCCAGGCCACCTGATTGCACCCCCCACCCCCCAGGCCTTCCTTTCAGAGCAGTGCTGGCTGGCGGAGAATGGGAGTGCCTGCCTGGACTTGAAGCTCCAGCGCTGACTGCTCTGGTGCTCTCTCCCGCACGCACGGTGTAAGGGCTTCACCCTCTGAGACTCTGGTTGGTTGGTAGCTATGGGAGCCTGCCTTACTTGTGCAGCAGGATACATACTCCCGAGGGCGCCCAATACTCCCAAGGGCAAGAACCACGGGGACTTTACCAACACATCAGGTGAGAACTAACTGTTCATTTCCAGAATGAAAATGAGTCTTGCCGGGTCATGCAAGATACTTAATTCCAATCACAAAAACCAACTATATGAAATCAACTAGTGAGACCTCATAGTAAGCTGATGATGGTGAATTCCTCCTGGCCTACATCCAAACATCCCTTAGCTTTGGTTGGTGTTTCTGTCCTTGGAAAGTAGGAAGTGTGGCAGAGCAGACTGGCTGGTAAGGAAAGGCCCAGGTGAAGAGGGAGGGAGCAACCCCTCCCTGCCATGGCTTTTGTGGAGGTCCCAGGGGAGGGGTGGAACAGACAGCAGGCCTTCTCATAACTTCTCCCTCCTTTGAAGCCCTCCTTGAAGGCTGAAATGACTGTCTTCAAGCCCCTCTGTTCACCTCATTCCTCTTATTCCTTTGAGATTTTCAGAAAATCTGTGTTATGACTAATGATGAATTGATGTTTTTGTTACCTTTTTGAAAGACAATATTATTGGGGATATATATTTGCATTAATTTAAACACATGTACATCCATATTTGTGCTTTTCAGTATAATGATCTGCTTTCTCCACTTTTGTAATTCTTTGTCAATAACTTGCAGGTATATGAATCTCAATTATGGTTATTCATTAACTTTCCTTAGAATAGGCAAGGCAGCAATATAGACAGTGATCAACTCAAAAGGCATTTATTGGGTAATCACTTAAGGCACTGAGCCCAGGTACTGTGCTTAGTACAAAAATGTAGAAGACTTGACCACTCTCCCATGGGTCTCTATCTAAAATAAAGGAGATTAAGCTACAGGTACAAATACTAATTCAAAGTAGGAAGTGGCAAATACAAGGAAAGTACTATGAGATTTCTGAGGATGGTAAGATCATATCTGACTTGTGGGTGGGTGGGTGGAGGAAATGCTTTCTGCACTGGGCAGGTAATGAGGGTGGGTGGAGATGGGGCGGGCACCCTAGGTAGTGGGAGTAGTGAGAGCAAGCATGTGGACCTGTGAAAGTGTTGGGCACTTTCTGGATCCATAAATTAGCTGTTTGGTTGTGATGTAGAGCACACGTCTGAAGTTCTGCTGGAGCAAGATCTTGAGAGTATCTGGTGTCAAACTAAGCAGTTTAAACTTTACCAGTTTCAATGGCCAGGTATAGAGACACTGATTTTAGTCTTTTTAAAGCAGGAAATACACTGGCAGCCTCAGACCTCCCCAGGTTGGACCTGGCATGCCTTTGATGAGCTCCTGACATGTGGTTGCCCTGAGTCAAACCCTGCACAGCCACCTACATGCACTGGCTGGGTGCCCTTGGGGGCTTCCATCTCAGTCCACCAGAATGTGACCCTAGCATCCATCTACCTTGTTGGGGAAATACGTTCTTGTCCCAATATCTGACCTGCCCACCAGCTGCTGGCTAAGACTCGTGAGTAAGGTGGAGCATGTGATTCAACCCAGTGCTCTGCTTCTTCTCACCCACATGGGCTTCCTAGGGTCTTTACAGTGGCGTGTTCATTGTATTACACGTGGAGGACTCTGAGAGTAGGAAGGAGAACTTTCATCTACGTAGTGCTTCTCAAAGTTTGCTTTTTTCCTTAAAGCCACCTAAATAGCCGTGTTAGAAGAAACATCAGTGGAAAGACAACTTTGGGGCACTTATTCATGAGTACTTTTTTGAAGTAATGAATGCATTGAATGTTTCCTATGTGATAGACACTGTACTAAGCCTGCATCTTATTAATCCTTTTAAACTTTCAGAGATGTGAAGAGAAAAAAACATGTTTAACATCAAAACAACACAGTCCCCTTATGTTACCATTTATAGTTGCAAGAATTAAGTGGAATAATATATTTAGAAGTCTTAACACATTGCATACAGTCGTCACTGGCTATTATTGCCACTAATAACTCTATGTGCTGTCAACTGTCTGGCTCAAAGAAAGATTTTTTAGTTGGATACGATATATTTTGCTTCTTAGTTTTAGGTTTTACTATTTTTTATCCTCAAAGGATTGACACACTTTTCTGGAAAAGGTTGGAGATTTGGTTTCTTCCAAGCTACGACAATCATTACAATGTGTCCCAATGTAGATACTTTGGTTGCTAAGGACTGTATAAATCAGGGTAAAAAGTGGGCTGATGACAACTGTCATTTTCTTTTATTTTTTTATTTTTGTCGCTTGGAAGAAAAAAGCAGAGTGGCAGATGTTCGGGCTTGTGTCTGAGACATTGGAGCAACATTGTGAAAATGAATCAGTCAGCATGACGGCAACCTTGTTTGACTTCTGGACTAAGCTGCCATCCCACAGCTGTACTTCGCTGTAATTCAGGGGCCTGTGAATGCAAATGCGTGTGTTAGAGAAATGTCCGCGTCAGCAGTTCACAATGCAGAGCATTCAAAGTTTCGAAGTCTTCCTCTTCCCTAGAGATTGTAGGGTAGAGCCCTCCGCTGATCCTGAGCAGGAATCTCTGCAGGAAAATGATTTTCCAACACCACAAGATTTTGCATCAATTATCCAAGGACAAAATAGCTACAAAATAGAATCTTAACTTGATCTAAGTTTAGAGAGTTGTGAATCTAGATTTAAAGACATCATAAAGAGAAAGGGTTACTAGGTCAAGGAAGGTGATTTTCACTAAGGAACTGATGTGTAATCTTAGGGTTTTATTTGTAGCATTGATGTTATATGAACACGTTTTATATAAAGGTCATAGGGAGACAAAAAGAGGGAAGAAATTAATTTTCTGCCTAAACACAAAAATGAAAACACAAGTTGAAAAAAGGGAGTTAATTTTAACATCAAAGTGCTCACTCAGTTTGTCTCGTAGAAACAACAAAACACAAATACATCACATCGGACTGGGTAGGAAAGTTGCAAAAGCTTGTCATTTCCATTTTTTTAAAAAGGAGAACCAAATGTGCATGGCTTACTTAATTTTTTCCTAATGTCAAGCTTTGCACTTTAAATAAACATTATGGAGACTTGCTGACTCATAGCACTTACCTTCTGATTGGTTGTTTAAGAGCCAAAAATGATGCCACCAAGAAAGGACAGACTAACAATGAAAATTATTTATATACACAAGTAATATAATCTTATACATTTATGTCTGTTACTTGTCAAAAGTTTGCATGAGATCATCTCTTAGAGAGTTGTTTTTCAAAATACTAAGCCAAGGTCATAAATCTATCAACAGCTTTTAAATGTGCAGGTGAAGCCTCACCTGATTTTCCACCTCTGGCAGGTCAGGCACATGTTTTCATGCTCCCATCATACTTAGGATTTACATTATGCTGTTGGCACCACAGCACTTAATGTTTATTGGCTTAAGTATCTCTCTCCCCAACCTTGTAAATTTCTTGAGGATAGGGACTGTCTTGCCCACCTTGGTTTCAGCACTCAAACCAAAGGCCTTATCAGCCAGCAGATGGAAGATTCTGTCTATGAGCTGCTGGGTTTTTATTTCAGGTCTTTACATTCCAGGGCTCGGACACCTGTAATTTCATTGTCAGAGTCAGGACTAAGAAAGAAGCATCCACCTTGCTCATCTAGAGTGAGGAATATAGGGCTAAGTCTTCTTGAAGACACACAATTATTTGAATAAGGTAGATGAAAAATTAAAGCAGAGATGGGGAACCACAACAGCTTCCTGTTTGCTTTCGTTCCTTATCTACATTGTTTCCCAGTGAGCTTTTAAAAATGCAAGTCTAATTCATTCACTTCTCTGCTTAAAACCTTTAATGCATCCAAGGGTACATGGGATAAAGGCCAAAGCCTTCACCTGCTGATGAGACCTTGAGTCACTGGCTCTTTTCCTTGCCCACTGGAGCCGCTCTCCTTGAGCCTCTGCACTCCACCGCACATGCTCTCTTTCAGTTCATTAAAACAGAAGGCTCCCTCCTGCCTCAGGGCCATTGCACCTGCTCTGCCCTCTGTCTGAATCATTGGAGCCTGCCAGCCCTTCTGCTATCTTTGACTACACACCTCTTTTGTTTGGCCAGCCCAGAGATTATTAAATTGTGAATTTGAATACACTAAGGCCAGTCAGCTTCTTCCAGTCTGCCCAGGGCCTTAATATTTCCATCAGTCTTACCTCTGATGGAAATTATTTATGGATGCGCACATGTGTTACCCGCCTGCCACTCGGAAGGAATTTGAGTTTGCAATCCCTGGCCTAATTAAGTTCTACAAATCAAGCAGCAATTTACATGAATGTCACTTCCTAAAGTCCTTACAGCCCCACACCCTCAAAGCATCCTGTACTTTCTACTGTGTAAAGCTTATATGGATAGTGATTTTGTGTGAATGAAGTATGTTCCAAAGGACAGAAGGAATGGGGAAACCGAGGGCTCCAGACTCCCTACACATAATTAAATACAAGTATCTCTCCTCTTTTCATTATTCACATTCTATCTTTTATGTAAATGCAATGGACTTCTACACAAGCTTTTCCTGAACAAAATTTTCATCAGTATTGAGACAATGTCTTTCTTATAAATTATGGTATCAATAGCCCCAAGAATGGTGCCAGTCACTGAGTGTGTGATTCTTAAGTGCTATATTTGGTGATAACATCTATGTATGGTAACCTACTTTTGGGTGAAGATGTATTTTCAAAGCTAGGATCAGCTTTATAGTGTGTTTTAGAAGTAAGAAATGGCAATGCTTTTCCATTGCAGGTAATATAAGCATTAACTGCTCTGTACTGAGTGTTTCCTCCAATCCAATTACAAAAACAAAACAAATTACATCCCTTTCCAAACTATATTAATGCAAGCCATTTAAATGCATTTGAGAAAACTTTGGCCATGGTTCTTCTGAATGCTACATTATGCTCTCTGTCTGCAGGCATATCCAAAATGCAATGAATGAATTATCTTTACAGATATGTTTTTATATGCAAATGGATCAGAATGTGCCTAAAGAATGGTTCACTAAAGTGTTTGTTAAGGAAATATGAATTATTATTATCATTTGGCCTCATTGTGTTTGATGCAAACTGACATAAAGTGGACAACTTTCCATAGCAATAAGGTATTTTCTTAGTGTGGCAATTAACAGCAAAATATAGAATAAAAGAAACTATGTGAAGTAGTGTGTGCCATTTTCACTGCACCAAACATCCTCCATTTTCATCCTCCCACCAGCCACTCCTCACCCTCCGCACCCTTCTCCTCCCTGGGGACAGACCTTGCAGATAACTTTTAACAGGCTCACTTGCTCTCTGTTTCCAGGTGGGTTTGTCCAATGGGGAGCCCCTGCAGGAGGTCAGAGGAAGGAGTGCAGTTAGTTCAGTTTCTATATTGCCTTGCTTCCTCCATGAAAACTGGCCTTGAGCTTGTGGCATAAGACCACCAAAGGCCCAAGGTCACAGCTCCTCTCCAGGTGACCTCTTCCACACTCTCCCCGCTGGGTTCACCTCCCTCCTCTTGCACCTTCATGCTTGTAGGTTGTAACACCTGCTATGATTAGCCCAGGAACACCTCACTCTTCTGTGGTTCCCCCACATCTGCTTCTGTCTCATAACCAAACCCTCCTGGAGGGTGTCATTTGCTTTCTGTTGGGTCCTTTGGTTGGTGCATCTACTAGGGGTTGGATTTGCCATTTCTCTCATTTTGATCAGGAATCATAGTTAAGGTGAAGGCCTGGCATTTACTGGTTTAACTACTTGCTTTTTCAGTTTGCTTTAATATATTTTGATCTCCACAAAAGCAGTTGTCTTAGTCTTTTAAACAGCAGCGTATCGTAGCATACAAAAGTTCTCTAATGTAGTTATCCAATACCCAATTGTGGAGCTTTTTTAAAAAATTCTTTCCTGTTTTTTTTTCCAGTGTACATCCTTGAACATACATCTTTATACAAGATAAATTCTTAAAAGAGAATTGTTGGGGAAACATTTTCTTTTTTCAAAGGATAATACCACTAAGCTACTGTGACTAAGAATGCACTGCATTGAGGAATTTAACTTTTTCAAGATGTTCACCAATGAATTAAGACTTTGCTCTTTGCTTTTTATTCCCTAGATTTGAGTAGCATAGCACTTTTAAAGCAAAAAGAAAAAGAAAACTTTAATTCTAGAAGAATTACAGCTGTGAAAATCCTGGCTTACAAAACAAACATCTAATTTTTTTGAAATTGCTTTCAATTACTGGTTCACCATAAAAGAAAACCCATTAACATAACTGGCAATATGTACTTTCTAGATTATAATTATACAAACACACTACTATTTCTCTGGAATTTATGGACTCCTGGAATTCATCCATGTAATTTCACAAGGAAAAGAGAACTATGTTCCTAACTGCCTCACACATACCCAGCATTTCAACTTATCTCGCAGGCCCTTATTTTTGTGTTTCCTTCCTTCCTTCCTTCCTTCCTTCCTTCCTTCCTTCCTTCCTTCCTTCCTTCCTTCTTTCCCTCCCTCTGCTGGGGGTGAAAAAGACTGAGCTCCAGCCCTCTTAACTGCCACACCTCGTGTATGTGGAGCTTCAGGACAGCCTGATTAAGGACTGGATGACATGCCTGGTTCAGGACCCTGGTCCTCATCAGTGTCCGTCTGAACTGTCCTGGTTGGAAAAGATGGTAGGGCTGCACGTTGCCTCAAACACAAGAGGCGCAGTGAATATCGAAATGGCTACTATGCTTTGGGCACAACCTGTGTAATAGGTGGCAAAGAGTAAATAAGCATTTACTCACCTGGGAGATTTCTGCAAGGTCCCCATTTTCCCCCAGCTCTTTTCTTCATGACTTGTTGAGGATTTGCTATAGGCCTGGCATTATGCTTGGGATAACAAATAAAGCACTGAATAAGATAAGACTATTTAGAGCAGAAGTTTTTACATTTTTTCCAGTGTATTCCGTGAAGTAATTTTGAAAAACTATATGGCCCCTTATAGGTTTTTCAGTTGATGTATTATCTTAAAATCAAACTGGCAAAGGGTGTAATTTCAAATATTTGTGACTATAAAAAATCCATTATTCTGGGATAAATTTCTTCAAAATATGAAACTTTTCTGCCTACCAACCCCATTAAATTAACATGTATTAATTTTGAATTCCTACTAAGTTTGGATGGGAAAAAAACATAGTGGGACTTTTATCTAATGAAACAGAACTAAGAAAGGGCTGCCTAGGTCTTATCATTCACCACCCAACTGTATACAAGTTGCTGAGTCACTGAAAGCAGCTGGTCTCCTGGCTCCTCTGTTAATGCCTGAATTCACAGTCACAGGATTTTATAATTTTAAAGAGAATGCTTAGGGAATATATGTTCCAGCATTCTACTGTCCAGCAGAGACAAACGAGACTCAGAGGCGCAAGGTGGCTTGCCAAAGCCTCCCAGATGGGTGGTGGATTTGGGATCTTTGGTTGTCATTTGGTGACCTGTTTATTACTGTGTGATTCAAAGTGCTACAGTCTCTTTAGTAGGCTTGCGTAAAAGTTCATAAGAGCGAATAACAACAGTGGCAACCATAACAATCCTGGTATATAAGAATGAGAAAAAGTCTCAAATACGGTCATTTCTTTTTTAATGGGAGCAAATAACAACAGCAACAGTAGTAATACTGTATTATTACGTACAAATGAGGCAAAGTCATAGATCCAATCATTTCTTTTCACTTCCTCTTGCATTTTTACCATTTTATATCTTCCACACTATCCATAAAACATTTTATTTGAAACTTTGAACTAGCTTTTTACATTTCTATTTGGACCAAATTTTTCATCTCTCTTTAATTTTCACACCCTCTATTTCACTGAGAGAAATGGAATACATTTAACTATAAAGGTAAAACCTAGAAAGATTTGTTTTCATCCCTTAGTGTCCTAGGTAATACAGAAAACTTGACAAATAATGCAATCTTTAAAAATAATTTTAGGATGCCCCTATGAGCTAATTTGTTACAGTTCAATCCAGTGATTAGAAGAAGGTTTTAAGACCCTGTTATATTAGTAAATTAACTTAATTCTGTCTAACTCAATTATTATCAACAATATAACAACCTCCTGGTATAGTCAAAGCTTTATTTAGTTTTCACTTTGAAACTGTAGAACTTTTTCGAAGTGAAAACTAATAAAGCTTATAAACTGCTATGAAGGTCCTATAGGAATACTTTACAGAGTTACTATTTAAATTAATAAAAGAGACTTCAAACATATTTAATAACTGTTCTTATTTCTGATACAATTTTAGCAATGAGAAAATTAACAAAAAGAGCTATATTATAGACCTTCCTAGCTGGCTACTGCTATTCATACCCAAATTTGTTACTTGTCATGCAGATGTCTTTGTCAGGTATGGGCACTGACATAAAATAGAAACTACTGTTTTTAATGTTACATTTAGTATATTTTTTATTGCTCTCAGGATAACTGAAGTTAACATTTAGGGAAAATGTTCACTGAGAATAAAATTAGGTCATATATAAATTTATAATATGAAATGGAGTTTGTACTGAGGATTCCTCACCTGAAGAAAACCTAAAATAAAACCTAGGCTAATGAAAAACAATCTGTATCGGGTGGTAATTCACGGCACAAATTTTTTGAACCATAAAATTGCAATGCCCCAAATGTCAAAAGGAAAATTTATTTTGAAAATCCCTTTGAGCATAATTTTGACTAAAGTGAAGGACACCTGTTTTATTTGTTTAATTATTTAATTAAAAAATTGGGGAAACTATTATTTGGGCCTCCTCAATAGATGAGTTCTCTAAATGCTCATTTTAATAATATTTTCTCCCTAACTGCAAGCCTACACATTCCTAATCCTATTACTTTGTGGGTCAGAGAAAACTTGTCACCTTTATTCCAAACGAAATTCCTTTATCTGTGTATTACCAATACATGACCAAGTGCCCAGCTAGACACAAAAACAAACATCCCTTTTCTTTAGGTCTCCATCCTTCAGTCCCACAGGGAAAAAGGAAAGAAAAGAGAAGGAACAGCAGAAGATTTGAAGTTAAGAGCTTTTTCAGTAAAAACACCCAGTTCTGCAAAGGGCTGCCTACCATACAAATCCCCCGAAATGGAAAGGAAGAAGTCTGAAGATGTATTTTTTTCTTGCTGCACAGCAATTTCCCCAGGGATGGGAGTTGGGGGTTGGGATGGTTCAGTGTGGTGAAATTTACTTCACATGAAATTTAACAAAGCTATGTTTGGAAGCTGTTCTGAAATCATAGCAATATTGGGAGCTGAGGTGCACTTAAAATCTGTGCTGTCGTTGCCTTTTCATAACCTAGTTCTCTGGTGTAGAACTATTATGCTTAAGTATAGTATCAGAGGTGTGCTGGAAAAGATGATGGTTAAATTTTCAGGAATGGCACCAGCCAGTTGTCAAACACAGTCATGATTAAAAATTAAATTCTGTAAACTTAAAATTTAAATCCTGTTCAAAAGAAAGGTAATAAAAACCTAAAACCTATCATTCCATTTGACTATTATTTATACACTTGAGGTTATTTATGTCTATAGTATTGACATTAGGATTGCCAGATAAAATCCAGGATGCCTAGTTACATTTGAATTTCAGATAAACAATGAATGATTTCTTCATATAAATGTGTCTCAAATATTACATGGAAATACTTACACTGTACTAAAATAATTATTTGTTGTTCACCTGAAATTTAAATTTAATTGGGTATTCTGGCTTTTTATTTGCTAACTCTGGCCCATTCATTCTACAACATACTTCTTTCTACTTCTGTGTTCAGTGACTTTGCATTGATAATTTGCAATCAGTCGCAGCAGGTGTGTCTTCCCCGCAGCTACCAGCACAGCCACAAATCCGGGCTCCCATGCCCTGAACAGTTGTCAAACATTGAGCAGCACACTACTTTGTATAAGCAGTTTCAATAATCTTTAACAATATTGCATGACACTGTCCGGATACTTAAGGTGATTAGGTTCTTCGGTCACTATGATAAAAATGTTAGTTTACACATATGATCTTATTATTTTCTCTATGCTCATCATTCCATGAAAAAGGCAATATCATTTGCAGGAAACTTCTAATAGAGAACATTCACCTGAAGTTTTGAGAGAAATTATGTTTTGCTCAACATCCATTGACAACTATAAAAGCAAACACATTTTTAAAACTGTCTTAAATATTTCCTCTACAAAAATCCAATTGTATCTCCATATCTGCCAGTATATTCTTTCAATTCCTATAACTATATACCTTTTGAGCTAGAATAACATGAAGGATTATAGAGAGAGGATTAAACTTGGGGTAACAAATTATTTAATATAAGGAAAATGTGTAAAAAAAGCTTTGGTTTCTTTGCTCACTCATCTCTGTTATGGAATATATTGATGCTTCTCATACTATTAATAAGTGTCTTAGAGGATGCAGCAAGCTAAGTACAATTGTTTACAGGTCAATTCATTGGAAATATTTATACTTTTCCCCTTTAAATGAAATGAGTGAAACGAGAGAATGGATCAATTAATCATTTTAGTAGCTGAGCTCTGAGTAATCGAGGTCAGTGACCTTGGTGGGCTGATCGATGAATCTGATCCCAGGGAAGACTGGCGAGATCAGGTTTCTGGTTGCCGTGTTTTAATCATTTATGTGTGCCCTGTTATCCACAGAGAGTGGTACAGTGCAGCAGCTCCAAACTCAGGCTCATCAATATTACACAACAGACTCAGGTGTTTCCAGGACAGCTAAGTCAGAATAGAACTTCTCACTAGAAAATGTGAAAACCAAGGTAATCTTCTTCTAAATATGTGACAGGCACAGAAGTGCATATTAGCATTACTTTAGCTGAAATTTTTACCTGATTCTCATTTGCATCTTTCCATATTTTGCAATAAGATCATTATTCTCCCCCAACTCCTCCTCCTCCCTCTTCTTCCTTCTCCTTCTCTTTCTCCTTTTTTTAATTTCAAAAATCATAAGACCAATATTTTCAAAGCATGGGTAGTCATTTTCTTCATACAGATTTGAGCTAAATGCCCACGCTTTTTCACACACTCTTGCTTACTATGGACTGAGCAAGGCTGGATTTGAGGAATGCTCATACTTTAGTCTTACTCATTTTCTTCCACCAAATGTTTTGTCTCCACATACAAAGTATTGTATAAAGAGAAACTGAGGGAATTCTAACAACAGCAAAACAAAAGCAAAAACAAAAAACAAACCTTGGTTGCTTTGAAAACAGACATTTGAATGAATGAGAAAAAAGAAAGTAGCCAGTGAGGTTTTTTACCTGAATCAAACCACTTAAAAATGGGTCTAGAGATAGGCTAACACTCAATTTCCAACAGTCACAGGGCAGGAATTTTTCAGCACCCATAAACAGTGCGGGGCAGGGGGAGTTCAAACCCAAAGAAAACAATACTGAGTCTTCTCTGTGATTTCAAATTCTGGAAGGTAATTCCTCTCTACCCAGCTAAGCTTCCACTTCCAAATTCTCTGACTAATTATGAAGATGTGACATTTTAAGGATGAGAAATATTGAATATTATTCTTACTGCTATAAAGAATATAATAATACACATAGACTAAGATGGAAACCTGGTGTCATTTCCTCTTCTTTTCCTGTATACTCAGAGGACTAACATAAACATTTAGAATTGGTCCTTAAAGGAATTATGCTTTGAGAAGTGATCTGAAAAGAAAAGATGAGAGGAGTGGTTCCAAAAAGGAACATTCGTTGGGCTGGAGAAGTATGTAACATTACAGCCAGAGAGGAGTCATCCATTTGAACTTTCCAAATAGCACAAAGCTTGAATGCTTGAGATGAAAATGTGCCATTTGCCTGGGTATGTACCTCCTCAGAATGACTGTGGTCCAATATTCTTTGTTTTTTACTGAACTTCACTTCAACAGTTAACAGTATTTCACTTTTATCTAGCATTTTACAGTTCATGTGACTCTTTCAACAACAACTAAAATATTTATCAAATAGTTTGAATGTGTCATTTTCTTATTTAATTTTCACAGCAATTGCATACCATGAATTCTATTATCCTGATTTCCCAAATGAAGACCGTGAGCACAGAGAGAGGAAGCAACTTGCTTCTCAGCCACTCTGCTCTCATGCTTCATCTTAGTCCTCTGACAAAGCTGTAAGTGCTATCAGGCTTGCTGAGAAGCGCAACTGATGATCAGGGAGACTGGGAAATTTGCTCAAGGTCGCTCAGCTAATAAACAGTACAAGTGGGGCACCGAGCCAAGTTTTTAAATTCTTTCCAGTTGCTTCTAGTGACATCTTTGTGAATAGAAAACATGGGACCAGCTGGTAAAATATTCAGTTGGCTGGCGATAATTTTTGTGTGAGTCTGAAATCTTTGAATCTATATAATATACGCAGATGCAATAAATTTAATTTAATTTTAACCTTATGTAAGTAGCTTTGGGGAATCACATATAAACATTCTACCCTGTCTTTTGCTATTATTGTTCTCTCTGAAGGGCTTAGCACTCTTCTTGACCACAGCGTGTGCTCAGTATATTGTAAATGTTACATGAATAAATGAAAGCACACGCCTATATAGAAAAGTTCAGTGCGTGGAAGGCAAGGACAGCCTCTCCTTAAAATGCAGGAGTGGCGATTCATATTGCCCTTGGACGAGAGGAGGAAGTAAAGTGTATCGGTACCATCTGTTGGGCTCACCTGCGGAGCTGCTTTGCTTGTGAAACAGAAATCTGCAGCCTGAAGCAAGATGCCTGCTCAGTCTGCCCCGGAAAGAGCTGGCCTGGTGGAAGGCAGAGTCACAGCTGCTTAGATTTCTCCCCTTCCATCTCTCAGAAAATTGGAATTGAAGACCCTATAAAACTCAGGGGCTCCACCTCATACAGCAGCAGAGTACACTCGATTGATGGACAAAAGCCAATTTTCCTCGTCAATAAGGTGAAAAGTTCAAATTACATGACCTGTACATCCCTTCCAGCCCTGAACCTCTGCAGTGTATTGCCTAAGGGAATACTACAAAAACATGTATCAGTCTCTCAGGCTTAGCTCAGGCCATGCCTTTGCAAACCAGATACTTCAAACAGGAGGTCCACAATTTCTTCCTCTGTTATGGTAGGATAATCATAAAACAACAGTGAGAAATGTTTCCTGATGATATCTTGGTTAACTAACTACGTAGTATTTATTTTAATTACTAAACAAAATCTCCAAATTTTTTATAACTCTTGTGACCTTGTGACTTGGTGGACTCGTAAGTAAATTGGATTTCAGTGAAGACTGGCAAGATCAAGTCTCTGGTTGCTTAGCTTTAATCATTGATGGGTACCTGTGGGCTCTGTGTGTGTGTGGTTGTCAGAGTCACCCAGATGCACAGTGGGTGCGGTGCAGGAACAAAGCTGCTTAACTGCATAGGCGTTTGTTTTGTTTCCCCAAAACCAAATTGATGGTCATCAGGATATTTATGGAAACTACTGTGCAGCTACAGAAATGGCAGGTCTGGCATTGAAATTTCTGTCAGTGGTCTGGTCACTGTACATGGAAAATGAAACAGGATTTGGTGATGGATTCCTTTCGCCCACTAATTTGTGTCCTGTTGTTGAATTTCTTTTCAACTGATTTTCTTTTGAGGGTTTTTTTTTAGATTTGGGAGGTATCTTTCACTGAATGTGGTTGTTTATTATACACTAAATATGTTTCCTTTATTTTCTGAGAGAAGAATAAGTGAATATCCCTGTGTTCATCTTCAAAAACACACTAATCTTAACAAACATCAAAATTAGAGCAGATCAATTCATGTAATGCATAGATTATCTATTGATAAAAAAACTACCTGGAAGTGCTAGTTTAAAGCTAGCATTTAGTAACAGGAGTATCAATTTATCTTACGAACCTTTTTGACTATAACCAGCAATAAGAAACACGTTTTTTTTTCATTGTGATCTAGTTTATGTGGTATATCTGAAGGAATATCGGTGCTCTGATATTTTTTAAATCTCTTGTTTTATTTTTTAAATGATAGCTGTAATTTACTAAGCTGATTTGTGACCCACTAGTGCACAGTGACCTGCAGTCAGCAAAATACTGTTCGAAGCCAAAAATATACCATGAAGCTCATATCTATACTATAGACAAATATAGATGTGTATATATATACTACACACACGCACACACACACACACACACACATATATATATACATGATTATATACCGTATTTTTCTGGGGTCTGCACCATAAGACACACCTAGGTTTTGGAGGAGGAAAACAGGAAAAAATTTTGAAGCAAAAAATGTGGTAAGAAAGTGTGTCTTATAGTCCAAAAAATACAGGAGATAGATAGATAGATAGATAGATAGATAGATAGATAGATAGATAGATAGACAGACACACATATACGCATATATATACATATATATGATTGAAGCAGCTCTACTTTGAATATTTGCTTTTTAAAATTAGTAGCAATACTGATCATTTTTCATTGTCGTCAATAAACAGTTAGGCCAGGAGCCACTACTGTCCCTTGCAGACTTTACTCATTGATGGTAGTGGCTTCCTCAGGGCGCCAGAGGTTCTGCTGAGAGTGGGCTTATCTGATCCGACTTGGAGAAACAGGGGCCCCTACTTGTCATGCAGCTCCCCCACAGCGGGCTTTGTGAATTGAAGTCAGGGAGAGGGTGGGACTCTGGGCATAAGCTCCACTGTGACTGACTGGCTGGCTTGAGATGCTTTGCTGGCCTGGGAGGAAGTAATATCATTGTGAAGTTCCATTGCTGTCCATCCATTGAATTTCCCCGGGAAGCTCACTGAGATAGTCTCCCTCATTGCTGTTTCTTGTTTGCACAGCATAGACTGAGCTGTTTCAGAGATTACAGTGCTCATCCCCATCCAGGCTTTTCCTGGCAGTCAGATGTGGTCATGTGACTGAGTTTCTCTTCCTTCTGGGCATGTAGTTAGACCACTTTCCCTGGCAGTCAGATGTGGTCATGTGACTTAATTTTGTCCAACGATGTAAGTGGAAGTGATGTGTGTCCCTCCAGGCCCGGCCCATTGGCCCTCTTCCCACAAATGCTGCTGGGAAATTCTCGAGAACACTGATGGCCTAGGGCAGGGACAGTCAACCTCCAAATGACGTTGTGCTGTGATGTGAGCTTGGAATTCCCCTTTATTATGGTAGATCTTTGAAATTTGGAGGTTGTTACAGCATTTCCTACCCCCACACATTGGTCTCCTCCAAGATTCTCCTAAGGAGTGTATTCGAATCCCACTTAGCCTTCCTTCAACCCTTTCTTCCTAGCGTGGCTTCAGTGGTCTTCCCCTGGGAACTAACCATGCCAGCTCTGCCACCTCCTTTCTGTCTCCATCATGCCTAAAATTCAGGTGGCTTCTGAGACAAAGCTAAAACTCCTTACTACAGCTTTCTACAGCTTGGGCCTTCCCGCCGCTCTGCCTGTACCTCTCACCGTGTTCACCATCTCTCACCGTACTCTCCCCACACTGACTGTGTTAGCCTTGTCAGTGGTTCCTCCGCTCTGTCCCCTCTCTGGCCACAGGGCTTTGTGCATATCCTATTCCGTCTGCCTAGAATCTGGGCTGGTGAAATATGTTCTTTAATGGTCCAGATAGTAAATATTTTAGACTTTGCAAACCAGATGGTATCTGTCCCAACTACCTTGTCTTATTGTATCTTACTGCAAAGGAAGCCATAAAACAATATGTAAATAAATGGGCACAGCTGTGATCCAGGAAAATTTTACTTATAAACGCATGTGATGGGCTGGTTGGAACCACTGGTCATATTTTGCTGATCCCTGGCAAGGAATGTTCTTTCTACCCTTCTTTCCTAATGAACAACTCCATACATCCTTTACCTCTCTCCCCAGAAAGCTTTCATTGGTATCCCTGGCTGGATCAAATCCTCCCAGTATATGTCCTCATGCCTGTTACACTGAAAATTTTATACGGCTCACATTAGTCATCAGAAGGAGTTGTAAACCTCTTGCTTATTCATTATTTATTTATTGTTAACTGGGCAGTAAGTGAGCACATCTTATTTATTGTCTAGTATATAGAGCAGAGTAAAAAAGGTCAATGTTTAGCCTCTGTGATTTAAATTAATGCATTCAGCCATTGTTCAATTGACAAATATTTATTGAAGTTGTATCGAGTAAGCATGAGACACGAGGTCATTATTTCAGATATATTAGTTGTTGTTCTCCCATCTGAAAAGTAAAGATAAAATAGGGGGCTGAGGGGGAAGCAAAAATGGAATCAATAAAAACAAGGCTTTGGCACATGAGCATATTTTTATAGGTGTAGAATCTGATTTTTAGGATACTGTAGGTTAGAGATGATACATGTATTGCTAACGCACTCATAATTTTCTCCTTTTCACATGCCGTTCAACCTGGGCAAGTATCATAGATTTCTTTTTGGCACTCTAAATCTTGCTATCTAGAGCTCTTTATATTACCTGCCGGACTTGAGAAGTTGCTGCCCCATCAGAATCAGAATCAGACTCAGACTCAGAGGCTACACTGTCCACACAGGCATTGGTCAGAGCCAGATGTGCTTGCCCCGCTCTCCGGAATGCTCGAGTTGCATTGCTATTATTTTATGAAAAGAAGGCCAGGAAAAACAACGCTCTAACAGTTGATGCAGACGTAAGAACCAGACTTCCCAGATGCTTCTGGGTGTTTCTGGATATGTAAGTTTTTATGTATGAGAGCTGAGAGCGTCTTGAGCAAGACAACACTATTGCAACATCTCAGCTTAAGAGTGGAGCCGTTGCCAAGCACAGACTATGTCAGGCATGGGTGCACATACACTCGTCTCTGATTGAGTTTAATAAGCTAGAAGTGAAGTCATTTTAAAAGCAGAGTTACTTTAAATCAGATGCAACATAGCACATGTTCCTTCTTGTCTTCCCCCAGCCAGCTGTGTCTGGCTTATAGATTTGTTTGGTTTGGCTTTTACCAAATTCGAACAACAATAATAACCAAAAATCTGATTTGTTAATGTGGGAGATTTCATATAAAAATCCAGAGTTCCAGCATCTGAGTGATCTGGTTGCCCTAGATGGTGTTCCCTTGTGGGAGGGGGGCAGGATGCTTCCTTGCTCAGGTGAGTCATGGGCTTGCCAGGAGGCTGACCCTAACTGACCACCTCCACTCACTTATTTTACCTTCCTGACATGGAGTTTGAGCCTGCCTAAAAAGGACATTCGGTAGCACAGTAATATTTTATAAACAAAAGACTCATGGACATCGACAACAGGATAGGGGTTGACTGTGGGATTCAGCGGGGGGTAGGTATGGTGGGCAGGACAGGGGAGAGCAACAGGGGAAAATTGGGACAACTATAATAGAGCAACAATAAAAATAAATAAATAACAAAAAACAACTTTTAAATGTTACTGTATTATTTGGATATTTGCACATCATTTTGTATTTTTATAGGGATTGCCCCCTCAATGAAATCAAAAGATCTTGCAAAAGTTCAAGGATAAAAAACCACTGACCCATCTTGTCCAGGTGGACTACAGTGGCCTGAAGAACTATACAGTCTGACTGAGAAGTGCCTTATTGAGAAGAATGTGCCTAAAAGGGCATTCTGCCTGAGACAAAGTTCTCTCAGGGGTCCTTTGATGGGTACTGAGCACGTGAATCAAATAAGGATGTGCTGAGGAGCCAGTGGGAGCCGAGATGTCCCACTCTGCCTACAGGGATTTGTTTAGGGGCCCGGCTATGGCCATGCACTGGGCAGGTCTAGTCCCAGGAGACCTAGCATTGGAGATAACCCCAGAGGAGAAGCAGCAACTTAGTAGACAGAGATGGACTTTAGAGAACAAGTCACCAGGAATGAAATGAGCAGAAGCTCAGAAATGTTAAAAACAATGTTAGGTTGGTGGGTAGAATGTGGGACTGAAATTATGAGCCATTTTTTCTCAATCCATGTCCCCTGGAACATGGGAGCATTTAGACCAGATAAACTGTCATGCCTCAAACACTTTTTAAAAAATATTTTATTTATTTCTTTTTGGAAAAAGGGTAAGGGAAGGTGAAAGAGAGGGAGAGAAACATCAATGTGTGGTTGCTTCTCACGAGTCCCATACTGGGGACCTGACCCAGGGGGTAGTGGGTCAGGAATCGAACTGGTGACCCTTTGGTTCACGGGCAGACACTCAATCCACTGAGCTACACCAGCCAGGGCCCTAAACCCTTTTTGAGTCAGCTGCTCAAGGACTGATTCATCAGTGGACCAGTGGCATCAGCATCTCTTGGAAGCCTGTTGGAAACAGAAACAAACTCTATTCTGGAACCACTAAGTCAGACACCCAGTAAATAATATAATTACTATTATTTCATATTTTAAAAGAAGTAAATCATTCTTTTCCTAAAGAAATTGAGTCTTGGTTTTCCCATCTCCTCCTCCTTCTTTTTAGTCACATAGATAGTAGTCATAACAAAGATCAGGTAGAGTCTCTTAAAAACATAGAGCCCATTCTTGTCCTTTGCACTTAAACATTAATAAAAAGAACACAGATTATTGAGTTATTTATTACATTCATGAGCTTACTTAAATTCCAGTTTATGGCAGGAAGCTATATAAAAATACTCTTGTTTTTATTTAATGAGTAATGAAGATGATAAACTAACGGCTTTGTAAGAGAAAGATATCATTACTGAATGGGTGCTGTGTGCTTAACTCTTCACATACTTCACTTATCTTCCACAACATAAGGCATCCACCAGCATTAATTCATAAATGGGGGATTGAGGTTACAGACATTAAGTTGCTTATGTAAGGTCACACAATTGTTGCTTTGTTGTTAAGATCCAAACACACACTTGGATTTAAATCCTACATTGTTTGTCTTTCCCTACAGGCACCCTCACTGAACTGCAGATTTTTAAAACTCTTCTGTGATCTGGCCAGTTTTTTTAAAATCTTGATCATCAAAATGAAAAGGTCTACTTGATTTCATCTTTTCTATTGAAAGAAAACCATTTAAAAAATACTAGTTGTACTTACAGTGACTTTTTTCCCCATGACGGTAAAATCAACAGGGTTCATTAGGTAAAATATGGAAAATATAGAATAACATAATGGAATAAAATGTGGAGTAATCATAATCCTGTCACTGTTAACATATTATATATGCTTATTTTGTTAATGAATTTATACCCATATCTATATAAAACATAAAAAGTAAAGTTAGACTCATGCCGCATATACTATCTTATAGCAAATATTTTCACATGCTAATAGATATTGTTTCTACAACGTAACTTTCATGGTTCCGTAGTCTCCTACCCATACAAAGTCCAGGCACCTTTCTAAGTACCTTAGAAGTGTTATCTCTCTCTTCCTCCATCCCCCCCCCACTACCACACAAACAATATGTAGTAGATGATTTTTATTATTCTTATTTTACATCTGAGGAAACCGAGTCCCACGGAAGTAACATGACATTATTTGAGTTTGAACACATGGCTATCAAATGGTAAACTTCCACAGTCGAGATGTAGAGAGACATCCTTAGCCCCTCTTCTGGATAAGTCACCGAACCTTCAGAAGTCCTAGTCCTTTTAAACACAACAAATGGATTCCTGGTAAATTCTTCCATACAGCACAGCCGGAGTCCATTCTGTGAGAGCAATGCCATGCTTCCTTTCCTTCCCCTTTTATCCTTTCATTATCTCCACAAACTCACACTGATTTTTGGCAGTCATCATCTTTGCTACTCCTTGTCCTGACAGGCTCAGTAAACGGTAGTAGAAATAATTCTTGTATTATTATTTTTTCTTTTCTTCTTCCTCCCTCCTCTCCCATCACCTCTTCTCCTTTCACCTCCCCACCCTTCCTCTCTGCTCCCTTCCTTTCCTTCCTTCCTTCCTTCCTTCCTTCCTTCCTTCCTTCCTTCCTTCCTTCCTTCCTTATGCTAACACTTAGTTGCTTGATTTTACTTACCAAGATCAACTTAGACTAAAACATATATAATATTTGAAAAGAAAATATAGTTCTAGTAAAGCCTTCAGGCATCTCAAAACAATGCATGTTACAGCTTCAAAGAATAAAGATTTTGAATGGTGAGGATTTAAACACATCAAAGAGACTTTCAGGTGGCTATTTTACAATTCAAAACACACCTTTAACTTAAAAAGCAAGCTATTTAACCTAAGCTGTCTCATTATACAATCGTAAAATCATGGAAATTTTGTGGGAAAATAAATCTTTACTTCAAGAAAGAACTTGGAAATATTAAAACATATAAGTTGATATTTTGTTTCCAAGAGTTGATACTGAAACAGTAAACCAGGAATGACTCTGCTGGATCACATTAAGAATAGCAATAATGTTAGCTTTCTGCTATTAGCCTGCTTAAATAGGAGGTACACACTTGTACAACTGAACTGACGACTGAAACAATTCGGTGATCCCAGATTTGCTTCATCAGACCAGTCTGGCTTCTAACAGTGTGTCCTAACAAGCAGGTCATGGCACAATGGAGACCAGCAGACAAGATGCCAAACCCATCAGCAAGACCTGCTTTGGACCCCTGGGGACCTTTCTGTGAGTGCTGGTGTTACCACTGAGTTTGTACATAGCAGCACTAACCCTGATGTGGTCATTTGGAAAATGGTTAAAAACAGAAGATCTGGAGTGGTTTGGGGTTTGAATCCCAACTCTGTCATGTATTATTGTGGACATCCTGTGTTTTTGCTCACCCAGCATCCCCTCCTCCATCTTCTGAAAACAGCAACTTACTTTCCCTTAAGAAATTTCTTCTCCCCTATTTTTGTTAATAATCAAGATCCCTACCCTCCCACTGAAAAATAGGAAGGCATGGGACCCAAGGTAGGCCAATCAGATTTAACCCCCCAGAAATTCAAACTGTGAGCCATACCAACAGGAAGTGACCAGAGTCGATCATCTCTATGGTGTTTTCCTGAAGAAGCTGGTCCATTAGTTCCTGTTACCTGGATGCTGGGAATTCTTGTTTTTTTTTTTTGTTTGTTTGTTTGTTTTCCTTCCAAAGGTCCAGTTTTCAGCCTTGACACTATGAGCTTCTCCATGTCTTTCCAATGTGTTTCAGCAGTTGGGTTAACCAGACTCTGTTTTCCTTGTTTGTCACCAAAGAGCTCAAATAATCTAAATATTTACAATAAATATTTGAATGATGTCTCTAACCTTCATGGACCTCAGCAAGTGAAAATACCTCATTCAACCTAACAGCTTTATAGTAATGATTTCAAAATACTTAACATTTAAAATATTATTTGGGTAATTGTGAAATATTACTTAATATTCCTAAGAAGTTATGTCACATGTAGAACTTGATAATACCTACTCTCCAGATTTGTATGAATTAAATGAGAACATGGCTGGAAGATGTCTAGCACAGTGTCTTCTAGAGTAAATGATCTGTGTCCACTGGCCCTTACCACTCTAGCATCTGTAAACTTGAACATCTTAGTCCAAGGCAAGTTCAAACTTTAAATGAGTTATGCTAATAGTTCATCATATAACAACTTCTTTAAGTTTTTGACAATGCAAGAATGACTGATGGATAGTTCTATTTAAACTAAAAAATTGGTAATTTGAACATTTTAGTGGAACACTAATCAAATTAGTATTCAGTTAAAAAATAGATTTAACTCACCAAAGGGAAAAAAAAGGAGCTTGTTTCTATAAGAACATCTAAGCAGGATTTTCTCTACGCAAATGAGCAGTTTTGAATTTCCCCAGAAATTTATGGTATTTTGTTCTAAATAATGAAGTATTCTAGTGAAGAGGCATTTTCAGATTTATGCCAACCAAGTGAATAACTAATTTAGCCTTTACTGTCCATGTATTTTAACATAAATGTACACATGGGCACATGATAAAGACACTTGAAATTGCTCTTAAGATTGTGTGGAATATAGATGTACAGAAAATTAAATCAAAATCTGAGATGCCCTTGGTCATTTGTTTTAATTCACTCAAGTACCTGAAGGTTTAGAGGTTTGTACAGCATCAGCCTCACTCTAGTAGGCACTTGACATGAAAAGTATTTCATTAAAGCTTCTGTTGAAGCCAATGTTTAAGAGTGTCAGTTCATTTGTCTCTGCTTCCTCAGCTTTTAAAATTTTATCCAGTGTTGAGAGAGCACACAGATGATCTGTTTTCACAAGAGCCTTCCCAATGAACTGACACTACGACAGTCACTTAGCCTGTCCGGTGAGGCACTCCAATTGTTCCAGCAGAATGAGAGGGGGAAGGCATTTTGAAGGGCACTTGTGCAACAGAATCCTGACTTCATTCAGACCTCTAAGTCTCAAGGCAGGTGGTGATCTCCAGGGAATGAATCTCACAGGTTTTAGCCATCCATAGTAATTTGGTTCCTCTTTGCCAGCATTTGATTTAATGTTTGGTATGTAACCAATTTCTACCTGAAAAGATTATTAGGGAATCTGTTGGAGAAGGAAAAATTCTAGAAGAGATTTTCTTGCTGGTTAAACTGTAGAGATTTTTGAAAAGGGCCTTTGACCCTAAACCTTTCTTCTTATCTTGAAAGTAGGTAAGGGAGGATGACTTGTTTGTATCTACATTGCCTATACTGTAATCACAAAGTGACATGATGATTGGATAAAAGACAATGTACTACACATAGCAGAGTGGAAATATAAAAAAAGGGCCTAAAACCTAGAGGTCACTTTTAGTTATTGCCCTCAAATTGAATCAGAACTGCCTACCTCTAGACAACTTGCTAGATGAAATAATTGAATGTCTTTATTTGTTTCTGTTACTTGCAGCTGAAAGCATTCCTAAGGGCATTAACACTTATACATCTTCTAAACCCCTTAATTTTAAATGCTTCATGTCATTAGACAAAAATAATAAGGTCAGGAGAGGCTGAGGGATCCCAACAATATAATCTTTCAAACATGAGCTCAAAGTTCTATTTAGTGTTTTACTACTAGACATCAGAGGGCAGTTTGTATTTGCTGGAACTGCCAGAGTAAGCTCTTGCAAGATGCAGTGAGACTACTCCTGGTCTCCCCCAGGGGTAGGTCCGTTGCCATGAGGCAGGTCTCTTGCCGTGAGAGTAAACTAGGACATACATATTTCACAGATAGGTTGGTTCACAAAAACCGGCAAGAGAAAAAGAGTCTAAAGTAGGAAAGTCCAGTGTCATCAAATAAATCACTTATTCCCCTGCTTAAGGAGGAGAGGAAGGTGGTAGGAAGAAAGATCGCAGGTGTTCCTGGTGGGGTCTTTCAATATGAAACATGCATCAAGGGTGATAAAGTCCTGTTCATGGGTAGGGTTGGGAAGGGGACTCAGTTGTAAAATGGGTGAGGGAAGCTGGACATGTAAAAAAAAATACATCTTCTTTATAAGAGACAAAGCTAGTTACATTTTAAAAGATACATTTTAATTCATTTGCTAGTGAGGCTGAAGCATTTTTCACACCAAATTGCATTAGTTCTTATGTGAGTTGTCTTTTTATAAGTACATTTTTTTGGTGGAAAACTGTTCACTTAAATTTATTTACTTATTTTATAATTTACTGTGCTTATTATATAAAATTTTGTTTTTATTTTTTATTGCTGTTCTATTACATTTGTCCCAATTTTCCCCTGTTGTTCTCCCCTGCCTCCCTACCCCTCTGCCCTCAAAGTCGATCCCCTCTTTGTTGTCCATGACCATGGGTCATTCATACGTGTTCTTTAACTAGATCCTTCCTCTTTTTTCCTCCCTTATCTCCCTCCCTTCTGGTCCCTGTCAGTTTGTTCTTTGTTTCCATGCCTCTGGTCTATTTTTGCTCATTTGTTTGTTTTGTTCATTAGGTTCCTCTTATAGGTGAGATCATATGGTATTTGTCTTTCACTGTCTGGCTTATTTCACTTAGCATAATACTCTTCAATTCCATCCATGCTGTAGTGAAGGATAACAGTTCCTTCTTGCTTTCTGCTGCATAGAATTCCATTGTGTAAATGTACCAGTTTTTTGATCCACTCATTTACTGATGGGCACTTAGGCTGTTTCCAGCATCATCAGTACATTATTTATTTATTTATTTATTTATTATAATTTTAAAAATGTTTTATTTGTTTATTTTTAGAGAGAAGGGAAAGGAGGGAGAAAGAGAGGGAGAGAAATATCGATGTGAGAGAGAAACATCGATCAGTTGCCTTTCGCGTGTGCTCCAACCAAGACCAGGGCCTACAACCCAGGCATGTGCCCCAACAAGTAATCCAACTGGTGACCCTTTGCCCCCTCCCCGATGATGCCCAACCAACTCAGACACGCTGGTCAAGGCTAAGCACATTTTTAAAGGCTGTTAAAAATGTACCCTGTGGAAAAGGAATATTTGTCATTTGTCCCTGAGCCTGGAATGGAGTACTGAAAGAGTTACAGGTGAGCATAGGGAAAAAAGTCAGTTTCTATCATTTTTACCCATGATGAAAAACATTTTTCTATAAGTTCAATGTGTTCTGGAGAGAGTCTGGATTTTCTTTCATAAATGTCTGCATGTGCCCCCTCCTCTCCCTGGTGAACCTGAACCAAGAATGAGCTTCCACATTTGCTTTGCCTTGCCTACACCGAGGAGATGGGCCTCCTAAGAAAATTGCACACCATTGGAACTGGAATTACTGTACATTCTTAATTACACCCTCAGCACAGCCTTGCAAACTTGTTCAGCTTCTCTAGAAAGCTTGCCCTCATTCTCTGCAATTTCATACCTTTTCCACTCTCCTCCAGAGAACAACAGACACTCCCACACACCCACCACCCACTCTCAGCAATGAATCATGTATATTATGTTGCAGAGAGAAAGCTGAAAACATCAGTCAGGGAGTGCCTTGCCTTCCCACTTCACATCCACAACTGCCTGTGTTTGCACCTGCCTTCTTCTTCTTCCCTGGTAAAAACGAGCAATCGGCTCTCCTGCCAAAAGTTGATTCCAGGTTCCCTGAGATCAACTTCCTTCCTCCTTCCCTCCCTCCCTGCTTTCTTTTCTCCTTTCTCCCCTCCTTTCCCCCCTGCCAAAATGACATGACACTTCAGTGGAAACTTCCTCACTGCACATGTCTCTACTCCAGCATACAGACATACTACACCATCCTCCACAGTCTCCCTGACCCAGCCTTACTCCTCCCTGTACCCCATCATTTCCCACCAAGAAAACTTCTCAAAGCAGCTTTCTCTTTACATCTCCATAACCCTATTAGGCTTCTTCCTCCCTGATAAAAATGAGCAATAAAAATCAGCTCTCCTGTATGAGGGGCAGAGGAAGGTCCCTAATGTGTTCAGAGGTCTGGAGAAATGGCTTCTAGTCTGATGGTCAGGACTGACTGTATTAGATATCTTTGGGCAGAGACCCAGGAATCTCCATATACTAGCTGCTTCAGGTCACTATTATTGTTTTCATGATAAAGACATAGAAAATCCTTCTTTTAATTGGTTGAAAGCAACTTTAAAATACTAAAACCTTGGTGGTCACCAGGGTGCAGGGATGGGGTTAGGGTTGGGGGATAGGACGTAACTGTTTAATGTGACAGTGGTTTTCTTTGGTGGTCATGAAAATGTTTTGGAATTAGGTAGAGGTGATAGTCGAATAACATTGTGAATGTACTAAATGCCATTGAATTGTGCCCTTTACAGTGGCTAATTTTGTATTCCATGAATTTTAACTTAACTTTAAAATCTACTGAGAAAGAAAAACAAATCTGATTTAGTGCTCTGGAACCGAAAATGCTTAAAAATATTTTCAATGGCTTGCTTATCAGGGAATAAAATTATAACTAATTAGCAGGAGAGGTGGGTTCTTATATACATGAACAGTCTAGAAGTTGTCTTGATAAACAAAATGTTGGGCCATAAAGATTTTATTCATATCTAACTTGGCCTGGTATCTATGATTTGTCTGCATTGGGCCCCTAGGAAAGAAGATAAAGTAATATTTCTAATATATGAGGAAATATGTTTTATTATATCCTTTAACCAATTTGGAAACTGTTGTTTGCACATAAGACACCAAATATTAAAAATACCATATAATTAAATTATATAAAACATGGAAAGAAGAAAAAAGGCTCTAATTATTCAACAATTCCCAGGCTATTTCAACTTCAGTTTTGTGCCACCTTGTTCCAGGAGTCAGTAGACTAACTGGGGACTAATTTGCAGTGATGACATGCTGTGCCTTAATGGACCCTCTGTGAAAGCCAAGGCTGAGCAGCATCGGTAGTGCATATTCTTTACTAAAGCTTTTCAGTGCATCTAACCACATTTGGGTGTTAGTCTTAATAAGCTTTCTGAGCTTTGACTATTATTGTTCCTTAGAGTATTAATGAGAAATATGGAATTGAAGATTGTATTCCCATTAAATAAACAAATTTATATTACAACTTGCTGTTTAATTATTTAGGAAAAGAAAAGTCATGCTACTGGTCAGGAAATCTTCATATGATCTTTCTGAGATATGAAAAACACCCTTCATTTTTAGTGCATCTTCCCCAAAGTAATGTTGGAGTATATTTTCCCATTCCAAATCACTCCTTCTGCTTCCCTGCGTGAGGATGAAAGCCAGCTGCTTGTGTGGATTTCATTTTTCTGGGTTGGGAGGACTTCCCAAGGCTTAAGAAGACCAAGTCTGGCCCACCAGCCAGATTGTTACCGGGCTGGACTCTACACTGGCTGTTCACTGTTGCACCTGCCATTGATTGTCCACTGTGCCCTGGGCACCTTACATCTGCCATCTTGGTTATCTCTTAAAAACAGCAATTCTGACTTCACAAACCAAAAACAGTCCACACATCTACAAAGTGGGAACTAAATTTCAAACCTGAGTTGGTAAAACTATTAAATCCTTTATTTTCTCTGAGACTTAAACCCCTGTCTGCTGGGAATTAGCAAAAGGAAAAATTCCTATCTTTCTCCAGACAGACTGGAATAAGACTACCACGGCGGCTTCCTGTTTTCTCAAGGGTTGGGTATGCTTGTGCTCAATGACCACTGAGGACCTGGGAGATGGAAGACTTTGTGTTGGCCTCCTTCCTAAGAAGAGTACATTAGTGTACTTGAAAAGAGGGTCAGGGTCATTAAGTTGGCTCCTTGACGCTCTTGGAAAAGGTAAATATTGTTGGTTTTCCATCTAGAGAAACATTAAGGCAGAAACATTTAAGAAGTGTCTTCCATAGTCAGGGAGGTGGGACAGGGGTGTCTGGAGGCTGAAAATGAATTGACTTCTCAGATCTCTTACTCTAATTGCTACACTATATTTTCACTATGTTTTTAAACATTAAAGTGTCTCAAGCTTTTAGCAAGAAGTTTTAAAACATCAAAATTCAATTCTCTGCCAGTTAACAGTCATTTAATTTAGGAGTACTTAATTGAGTTGTCTGATTTTAAAGTACTTATGGACTTGAAACTCACATGCTGTATTTTAGCCCAAAGCCAAAATTTTATGGGCAAGTTATAGCTTTTCTAATAGACCTTGAACTGCAGTGACTTTCTCTTGCAGGTATAACAATAATGAGCTTTGATCCATTGCTTGAGCGTATTCTACACCTGGACTTGAATTTATAATGAATCATCAGCTGGAATCCAAGTTGCCATCTCAGGAGGACAGCTGGCAAAAAGGTCAGGGGAAATTGGTCTATGTTTTACGTGACTCCAGCAAAAATATCGCATTTAAAATCTGCCAGAGGTTGGCATTTTCTTTTCTTGTGTCCATGCCTACACTCTGACGAAGAAGGGAGAAGAGAAGCAAAATTTTGTTAATGTAATGAGATCTAAGGATCTAAGAAACTTCAGAAATCAAAGAGACAATATATGACATTTTAAATATTAGGTTCTATGTTGGATATCATAGGCATGTTTTTGAACTAATTTGACTTGATATGCAGCCAAGGGACACTTACATATCATTTTGGATCGTGATGAGTCACACTCAAGTTCAAGGCATACATATGTTGATGACTATGCTTCATCCAAATGTTTCTACAAGGAAGGAACTGCTTCTTTTTTTTTTTTTTAAGATTTTATTTATTTATTTTTAGAGAGAAGATGGGCAGGAGAAAGAGAGGGAGAGAAACATCAATGTGTGGTTGCTTCTTGCACCCCCTACTGGGACATGGCCAGCAAGCCTGGCATGTGCACTGACTGGGAATCGAACCAGCAACCCTTTGATTCATAGGCTGGCGCTCAATCCACTGAGTCAACCCAGCTAGGGCTGTGGAACTCCTTCTTATAGTCATATAAGCAGGGTTCAAAGTTCCAAAGATGGAAACAACCAAAACGTTTACTACAAAACAGCATGTTTTAACCTTCCTACTTTTACTGTAATGATTAGAGAGATAAAACTAATACATTTAAATGGAGCTCCTGACACAATGTCTTATTAGTAGTGGAGACTATATACATGTTTGTTAAATGGAAGTATGAGTACATAAACGCAAAATAAAGTGTGACAGAACCAACTAAGACCCTTCTGTGTTACACTGGCTTTTAAAAGAAGTTTTTAAGTTGAGTCCAAACATGCTCTCAAGGTGAACATGACTGTACTACAGAAATAGTCCTTGGGCAAAATAAGTTTTTTTCTGTAAGCATTCCTGCATAGAAAATTAGTGTTGTCCTCAGAATTTGCTTGGCAGAACGACTAAGGCATTCTGAGAGTGAAGACAACCTGCCTCTTGGCCCCCAGTAGAACATGGTATGGGCAGGTCTCCCCACTTCTGGGGATGACCCTACGAGTGGGAAGGAGAAGCCCCTACAAGAAAAATAATTTTCATACATAAATGCATCCAAATGCCAGGAATCCTTTTAAAAGGATTACCTATGGACTCAAGAAGGTGTTGTAGAAGTTCTGGGTTTTCTGCATGACCGAGACAGTGTGAGAAGATTATAGCTGTCTGAAAGGCACTGAGTACCTAAAACTGAACATGTGGGGGATGATAGGCTTTGAAATATAATGGGCTTTGAAATTGGTTTTGGGTTTAAATAGAAACACAACCCCTAGCTATGAGTCTTCTTTGACCTGTTTGAGACTCAATTTCTTTAAGTGTAAAACGAAAGCACTATAGTCTACCCTGCAGAATGGTCAAATAACACATGTAAAACTACTAGGGCAATGCCATTCTCTTAGCAGTTGCTCGATAAATGGTAACTATTAATAATACTGAACAGATACACATCCTACCTTGAAATGTTCATTACCTGCCTCTACCTCTTCAGACAGTCATACAATGTTTGTTGCTTACCTATTATAAGCCAGAGATGGCTAGGTATTACAGAGAAAGTGTTGATTAAATAATATGGCCCCTGTTCTTATGGAGTTTACAGTCTGGAAGGAAAAATGGACATTTAACCAGTAATCCTTAGGCAGAAGAAAATCAGAAAATGTGAAATGGCCATCGAAGATCCAACAATCCAAGCTTTATTATTTTGAGCTATTTTTAACTCTTTGTTTTTCTTGTCTCCAGCCTCTTCCCATGGACTTTAGAGAAATTCAGAAGAAAGGTAGTACTATCCATTTTTCTAGTCTTAATAATTTTAAAGTTAAAGGCTTAAGAAAGCTTAAAATGGGCAATTCAATATATTAATCAGTATTCTTACTGCAGAGAACAGAGTTGTCTCTGGCTGGCGTAAACAGAATGGTACTTGCTAGGGAGTGCTGGTATTTCCCGCACTGCTGGGAGATGAGAGCAAATGGGTCTGGGCTTCCTCACCAGGAGTGAGCCCCAAGCCATGTTGTAGAATCAGGCCAGTAAGGGTGGCTGTCACTTCCACATTGATCAGAAAGCTATCGAATCATGAAGCTGCCAGGTGCCAATCCACACAACTCTACTCCAGCAAAGTGGGTGCCCTATGCGCTGCCTTTCTCCTCGGGTGACTCAGTTCTGAATCAAAGTCTCGTGTGAGTACATCTAATCAGAGGTTCATAAACCACACACAGAACTGCACTGCAAATCACACCTGGGAAATGTGGTTTTACCTTTTTAACCTTAGCACTCTTAAAGATACCTGGGGTGGATGTAAAGCTAGGTAATCCCCAGGATCCATCACCAAATTATTGGTAGGGCAAGAACCGTCAGTTGAACAAAGGCATCCCTTTATAAGAAGAAGGGCAGATTCTCTTGCTTCTCCAATCATTTCATTGCCATGGAGCCACCCCTTTTTAATTGTTTAGTACCTTAATTCAGCTCAACCTATAATAGATGGAGTAGATATTAAGTAATTTATTGCTCTTGTAATCATTTTTTTCCCCAGTGTCTGACCTGGGATTATTTATTAAGAAAATGCTGTAAGTGGAACCTAATCAACAAAACAAACAAGCAAGCCAATCAGAACCAGAGACATTGAAATAAAGAACAAGCTAACAGTAACCAGAGGGGAGGGAGAGGAGGATAATGGAAAAAAGGGGAAGTGTCATCAAGGGACATGTATAAAGGACACATGGACAAAGCCAAAGGGGGACAGGATCGAGGGTGAGAGGTGGGGATGGGTGGGGGTGGGGAGTGAGTGGTAGGAGGAAATGGAGACAACTGTACTTGAACAACAATAAAAAAATGTTAGAGAGAGAGAGAATGCTATCAGTATCTGGTGTCAATTTCTTGATGTGTCATAAAGTTTCTTTATTGGTTTTGCTAGTCAATGTGATTTGCAGGTGTAGTTCATGAAGTGGATCCAGAAACGGAATATAACATCTGTGACCAATCCACATCCTTCAACATCCTTACCTGTTTATCAGAAACCAAACTTATTAAGATGAAAGTAAAAGAGGAAGAAAAATATATCCAATATAAACCATTCATCATAAATTTGAAAATAAATAGCCTCATGTGCATGGATATGTGTGTGTGTAGACCAAATTTTAAAAAATAACAAATTAGAGCCAGGGGATTGTTGATTGGGGGTAACTAACCTTCTAGAGTTTTCCAGGACTCAAGCAGTTTCCTGAACCATGGGACTTGCACTGCCACAACAGGGATAGTCTTGGGCAAATCTGGCTGACTGGCCAGGCTAATGGGTCCTTAAGCCTGGAGATCTGGTCACTTGTGGTCTGGATCTTCGAGTTCCAAATTGTTGATTCATAAATTTAATGGTGTCTGATTTTTTTAAAAAAGGTGTTGCCAGCATTTAAAAACATGGATATTTTACAAAACTGAACATGTCCAACTCCTTTCGTAACACTCTTGATAACGCTTTATAATCTAGAAATGCTGGACATTGGCACCTGTGCTTCAGGGTAAGAAATGTACTGTCCAATTTGTCACAATCTCCATCACTCCCTATTGTCTTAACCGTTACTGAGCTCAATTTCAGTTGCTGTTTATCATCTTGCTTGTGCTGCTGCTTTTCTTATAACTGAGAAAATGAATTTTTTATACATCTCCATAAAAAGTAAAGTACATGAAATGTACACGGAAAAATCCATGTCTTTCAAGAGAGTGTAGGAGAGTCCATACTTCTTTGAGCTGAACTCCTTCTCCCAGTCACATCGCCAGCCTGACCTCTGCAGACGCTTGTTTGTGGTTTCCACTTCAAAGAAAAGATGTTCAGCTTACAAAATAATTATCCTGATTAGTCTTTTATGGAGTTTTTTATTGTCTTAACAGAGAACTTAAGATGCTCCTTCTCATATATACAGCCACCTACATAAGTTTTCAAAGATTTTTTTATTGACATGAAAACCATTTATTTAATTAAATGAATGAAAGATGGATACACTATTGCACTTACAGAGTCTACATATACCTGCACGTATGGTATACCACTGAGGTCAGAAATATGTACATGTATGAAAAAAACACCAATTTTTAAAAAAAATTATTAAATTTATTGGGATGACATCGGTTGATACTTTTATATAGGTTTCAAATGCACGAGTCTGTGATACATCATCTGTAAATGGCATTGCGTGTTCACCACCCAAAGTCAGATCTCCTTCCATCACCATGCATTGGATCCTTGTCACCCTCTTCTTCCTCCCCGCACTCCTCTTTCCCTCCGGTAACCACTATACTACTGTTGGAAGCACACCGATATCAGACCTCTAAAGGGGAGGAATCTCCCTTGCCCTACCTATTTACCTAGTGACCTCACATGCACAATCTCTGCCATGCTTGCTACAAACAAAATGTCAGACTCTCCACAGGTCTTTATTAAACTTCCCATTGTCCTCTTGTCCTCATTCAGAAACTTTAGCAGATGGAAAATCCATATTTATAGATCAGAAAGGGTTAAAAAATTCTGTAAACAGCCACAGAGTAAGTACCATATTCTGCTATGTGTACTTTTTTGCCCAAATTTTTGAGGGAAAATGAGGATACACATTATACATGGGTAGTATAATTTTATATCTACCTTCTTTGATGCATTAATATTGTAAATTTGTTACCGGTACATAAAATGTCTTGTTCCTTATTTCTGTTTTTGTGTTTTTAATTTTTTGCTACAAAAAATTTCTTGTACCATAATATGTCTTTATAATACAAAAAATGAGTATCTAAATATCAATAAACTAAAAACTGAATTAAGGTGGGGTGGGGGGTCATGCTGGGGGAGAAGGAGACAACTGTACTTGAACGATGATAAAAAATTGTGTTAAAAAATTAACATGAGAGATTTTTTTCCCCTGACAGCTGGGGCCAGCAACACGGGTGTGCGTTTCACACGGTAAGATGCGGTAGTTTCTGTTGTGCAGGCTGTGGTCTCGGTTCGGGCTGCTCAGGTCTGCTCCTGGACTGCAAAAACGGCCACACACAATGAACGCCGAGGAGAACGAGGGAGGGTGGGTGCCACGACACGTTTTATGGACACTGACGTTTTTTTTTTTTTTTTTAAATTTATTATTTATTTATCTTTTAGAGGGGAAGGGTAGGAGAGAAGGAGAGGGAGAGAAATATCAATGTACGGTTGCCTCTCGTGTGCCCCCTGCCGGGAACTGGCCTGCAACCCAGGCATGTGCCCTGACTGGGAATCGAACTGCGATCCTCTGGTTCGCAGGCCCGCGCTCAATCCACTGAGCTACACCAGCCAGGGCGACACTGACGTTTTAATTTCGTATAATTTCGATGCTCACACCGCATTTTTAAAAATCTTTCCCCTACACTTAAAAAAATGTAAAAACCATTCTCAGCTCACAGGCTCTGCAAAACCAGGTGGCAGGCGAGATTTGATCATCTGGATCCAGTTTGCCGACCACTGTTACATATCATCGGTGTTTCCACCCAGGTCGGCTGAAGGGTCATGGATCCCGACAAGATGTAGAGTAACCTCTGGGGCGACAGTGCATTATTATGACCTCTGCTATGGAAATAAATACTACTGCATAATGATGATCCAACCACAGAGCCGGATGGTGACCATTCAGATTACACACCAAGTGTCCATGGAGGGAGGGAGGTGTGGACGCGCATCTGGTAAGGAAAGTGGCGTGTTCGCAGCTGGCTCACCCAGAGACTGCCCCACTTGCTAGCTCCGTGTACGGTGAACACATTAACTTATTTTGAGGAAAAATACCTAATGCAGACAGGGCAGTAGCACGATTCATCGGGATATTATGTCATTGAATAACAGTTTGTATGCACTGTGAAATTATTGATAGATCTACTTTAATTTTTATCAGTTATAATTTTTTAAAATTAATAGATGGAGGGGAGAAAAATTATGGACTGTGGGAGTGACAAAAAAATTGTATCAGCTTTGCTGTTAGGGACATGAGTGCTGGGCCCTAAAGACGCAAAGAACTTATTTTTAGAAACATGGTTTCTGTTATGCTTATTTGCAAAGAGGAGGCCCTCCTGCAGGCATGAAAAGAGCACTGGGTGGTCATGTTTCACCTTTGCCGAAGTTTCTGAGTGGAGTCATGCATCTGCTAGTGTGGAGGGCTAAGCTCTGCCCCAGAGCCACTACTCAGGCAGAAGCATTCTGGCTTTTCAACAAGTGATTATGATGCCCAGGCGAAGCCTCTGATTTATGTGAGCCTTCTTTTGCCCTGGAATCAAGTGTTCTTCAGATCTAGAGCTTTGTTTCCTGTCTACATATGGGGGCAAAGAACTCTCTTGAGAGGCCAAGAACCCCAAGACCTGAAGTTGTAGAGGTCGCTCTATGCACATTGGACTTTGCCCTCAGGGTTTTGCCACCTCCTGGCCCTGATACAGGTGATGCTGCTCCGGGTTTCCCTAACTCTACCACATTCTCTTCCTCCCCTCTTGTTGCTTATGAAGCCACTGCCCATGGCCCACTACCCCCCTCCCCATCTTCTCTGCCCTCTCTCCCTGCCCTTCAATAAATGTCAGCTCTCCCAGATGTCAGAGGTGCTGCTTCTGCTCTCAGCTCTGCAATAGCAAGATGGTACCAGAAGCCTGGCTAACTTCTAGGAACACAGCAAGGAGAAAACACAGAGAACATACACCAAATAATACCTCAGCAGAGAATTCTGCCACTCATTGAAGCCTGGAAACTACAGATCTACATGCAGAAGTTAGTTTGAAAAATCCGAACTGAATCAGAAAGCCAGCCAACCAGCATGTGGCTGGCATGGACGGGGAGTGGTCAGGTCCTGCCTGAAGATCCTTGTACTCACACCCTTCCCACAGCCAAAAGGTTCAGTTGTCACTAGAAGAAAACAGCCAGGCTGTGGCTCTGAAGCAGGAGGGACTTAGAAAGCCTTGGTCAAACACTCAAGTCTGAAGCACTATCATTCTCCTTGCTTCCCTAGTCCTGATCTTTAGTCCACTGCTGCTGATTGGATTTCTGGCTATTTCAGACACCAGGTTGCTGAGGGCCCCCATTCTCACAGGGTCTTGCCCTTCTCATTTTTAGTGCAGTCCTCTGCTTTCTCATTCACTCTGCCTTCAAACCCTGTGATATTGAGGTGCTGCCTCAATTGCACCTCAATTACATGCAGGGAGTGGTGAGTCCTGGTGTGAACTGATTCCCACTCCTTACTGACAGAGTTCCCCAGGCAAACCTCCTTATTTCCGAATTTACCTGCTCCTCAATTCTTCACTGCAGGCTAAGCCCATTGCTTACTGAGACTCCTGCCTGTTGGCTTTTGCTTCCTTCTAGTGACTACAGAGGCCTAGTGGTTCTGAAATTTCAGTGTGCATCAGAAAGCCCTGGAGGTTCTGTTACAACACAGAAGCTCCAACTCTGGTTTTCCGGTTCTGCAGGCCAGGGGTGGGGTCTGGGGAGTTTGTGTTGCTAACTTGTTCCCAGGTGATGCCAAGACTACCATGCTGGGAGCCACCACAAGCCTATAAACTGATTGCTAGAATATACTTTCCTCCTCCAGAAGTTTGGGCTGGACCCATCCCCCAGCAAGCCATGTGATTCATGGTCCCAGGGCTTCTGATTTTTCCTGATTCTGTTTGTTTATGAGGTCATGTCTAGCCAGATGAAAGTTGTTTTTTATACAGTGGGTCTTTGACTGAATTCATCCATTCATTTCACTTCCAAACCACTTTGTAGCTATAGATGCAGAATCACATTTTTGCAGGTTATTTTCCTTTCTGAGCAAGAAACAGGGCCTTCGAACATACTTCATACTTGGTAACAGAGTTGGTGGACATCATCACCATCTGCTGAGCCTCCGTGTGCTCAGCCAGGGGCCCTTGTGAATATCATTCAGGGTCCTAGCAGAAAAGAGGCTCCAGTCTCAACAGGTATTTTCGGTAGAGTTCAACTAAGTGTGGGCAGAGTGTACAGAAACCATACAGGATGGCGTCGTGCCCTGGTGCTGGAAAAAGTGAGACTTCGGAGATGGACCCCACAAAGTGTATGTGTTTGGAGAAGGCTGCCTGGCAGGAGCTGTGGGCTTCCGTGTGAGGAGCGGGAGACCCAGGGCACCCTGACAGGGAGGAAGCTGGCGGAGTACACACCTGCCTCTCCCTTTCCTCCCTCCCTCCCTCCCTCCCTCCCCACTCCCTCCACTGCTGCTGCCATGGACAGAACTCGCCGGAATTAGGCAGTTTCTCTTTTCTTAAGCATTTAAAAAGTACATATTTTTTAATTTAGAGACAGGGGAAGGGAGGGCAAAGGAGAGGGGAAGAAACATCAATGTGAGAGAGAAACATCGATTGGTTGCCCCTTGCATGGCCCCAACCAGGGACCCGGCCCACAACCCAGGCGTGTGCCCTGACCGGGAAGTGACCTTTCGCATTGCAGGACAACGCCCAAACCACTGAGCCACACTGGTCAGGGCCAGGCAGCTTCTCTTGACTGCACTTGATTCATTGCTATTTAGGAGCATGTGCCCCAACTTCCTGATCTCATTTATCTTAAAAAGCCAGGATCTGAAATTTAAATTTTCATTGTTGACCAATAAAAAATAATGGACTAAATAAAACACATTTAAAATAAAAATAGCATAAAATTGAAAATACACACACACCCACACAAACAGTAAATGAAATGAATCTAATATATTGTCTGCCCCCTCTGAGTCCAGGTTAGAGAACCTAAGAATAGAATCCCATTATTCTATAAAATAAAGAGACTCATTGAATGAACTATATCTCATCTTAAAATGTAAAACATCTTCTTGAACTGAAGTTGGTTGTGGGTACAGGACTAAATATTTAGAACGCCATTCTTTGGAGCTCACTTTACTTAGGGGCGCTTGCTCTGATCATACCTTTGTTCTTTCGCTCCCTTTATGAAGGGCATAGGTACCCCTTACATATTTACTTTTAATATATTTTTAAAATTCAGACTGGAAAGCAAAACCCCCTTGCCCCTCATTTGCTTAACTTCGTAAGGCAAAAATAGACCTCTTTTTCATCACCACTTGCACAAGCCATTTTATTAATAATTTATCACAATGTTCCGCAGCAGAGATAAAGCAGAGGCCTACGTGATTGTTAAGCGTTCAGGGGCTCTGCAGTGCCTTTAATTTCCCTGCACCTGCTGTCACCTGCTCTCTCCCATCTTTCAAAGGTTTGTATTTTCTATTATGCTGCCTGTGAAACCTTTAGCTTCACATTGCAAGCTGCCTGTGCAGGTTGCTGCTGATTAGAAAAAGCAGAAGGATGGATACAGCTTGCTGCGACCCCATTCTCACCCACGCGCTGCCTTCACACAGGGGACCGCACCAGTGAAGCGGCGTGGAGAGGACTGGGGCCGTGATGAATCAGAACCCTCAGGCTGGTCTTGGCTCAGCCACTAACCAGCTGGAAAAAGAGGCATTCTGGGGTGGAGCCCTTTGTTTATTAAGTATGGGTATCTGACCCAATTTTAGGTTGCCCTTTCCAGTTCAGAGGGAAAACAGGTTCCTTACCACATGAAATCTTATATATGATGTCCTCAAAGCTAGTCGTTCTCTCCTCAAAGGTTAGGCTGCATTGGATCCGAATGGCGGGAAGCCCAGGACCTCTGGTCACCAAACTCTCTCACCTTTCCATTATGTCTGACTGGGTATACAGTCTTCTCTCATCCCCTGCAAAAGGCACCCAGCCTCAGCTTCTTGCTTAGCCTCTGTGAGCAACGCATTCAGTCCTTTTGAGGTGTTGATGTTTATAGGAATACCATGTATTAAGGACTGACATGGATTATTTCACTGAATGCAACTTGATGAGGTAGGAGTTGCTGTTTTCATTTTGCAAATGTGAACGCAGAGTTTAAGGGCACAGAATTAGTAGACGATGGAGCTGAGATTCAAACCCTTCTAAGAGTATCATCTGCCACTATATGTTAACAGAAAAGGTGTTTTAAAAGCTTTTCTCTTAGTCACCTTTCTCTCTTCCTCTTTCTCTATTTACTTAGATTCTGTGCACATACACAAAAAGTCTACACCTCTCACAAATGCAATTATATATGTTTGTGATTTGGTAGTAAAAAGGTCTTTGAGCACACAGAGGCCAGAAGCAAATCAGCTTCTCTCTGTGGTCCATGAACCTCTGGCACATGGGCCCTGGAGGATGGAAAAAAGAAAGGGGAAGAAGAGTAGATGGGGGTTTAGGAATTCCAAATGGTGTGGAGTCTGCAATAAAAAGGGGAGGAAAGAGAAGTATTCAGAAGTAGAAAGCAAGTAATAAAGGAAATGCTCTTCCCACCAGAGTGTCAGTTTTCCCCATAGATATTAATCAGATGTAATTTATTATCAGCATAAGTAGTTTGAAGTATATATTTGACTTTTCATGTGGTCATTCTTTAGTCCTTGTTTGGATATCAGAGTTATAGCACTTGTTCTTTTATATTCTTAGGTGGGGAGAGGGTGAGGAAGGAGAGTATTACCACACAGAACTGAGGTCATAATGGTGGAATTTTGGACATCAGCCCACTATATATATTGAAGATAATTTGGGCAAGGGTGTTTTCCTGGAATTGTTTACCCTGCTGTTGTCTACTTCATCTGAGGCCACACAGGCAAGATCAAGTGGATTAAAAAGGCAATCTAACCTGGTCAGTAAGAAAGCTGAAACTGGAAGGCAGACATTCTTTTGCAGCAAAGAGTTTGTTTTCTTCACAATAGTTGCCATTAGGAGAGTGTGATAGCTAAGAGTAGCTCAGTCCCTGTCTCACTATTTCCCAGCTGCCCTTGACAACTCACCTCTGCCTCAGCTGTCTCATGTGTGGGATGAAGATGGGGCACCACCCACATGCCAGTGAGTGGTTCTGAGGTTTAGCTGGAGCAATGTGTTTACAGCACTTAGGACAGCATCTGACAAATGGTAAGTGCTGTGTTGTGTGTGTTTACATGCATTATATTTGCATATACACATGTAGTCAAACATCAGTTTGGAACCATCTAGGGAATGTTGCATAAGGACACTAATTTTTTTTTTTAAATGTGTGTGAAAAATGGTACAGAGCAAGACATCTGGGGACACTTCTTTTTATACATCTGTGTACAATAGAATTTGGTTGTTTCTTTTTGCCTTTTACTGACATCTTGTTGTGATGTTGTGTACATAGTGAGAGCACCTCAAGGTAGAGCTGCCAGAGCCTTGTGCCTGTGTGTAGGTTAGTGAGAAGGGCTGCACCCCCAAAGAGGGAACTAAGGAAGCCTGTGGTGCTTGGTCTGTCCTCCTCCCCATTCATTCCTTCTGGAAGGTCCCTACTTGCCTTGATGGTGCCCCTGTATGGGCCTGAGTTGGATGGCATGGAATTCCTTAATTGGAACTAATTGGACATGGGGTGTTGGTCTGACCTAGAAAACACATTGTTGATGGTTCTGATATTTGTCACCAATGAACACCCAGGAAGAGATGGTACATCAGTTATTACAAAGCCGAGGACTCACAAATGCAGTTATTTGTGTGTTTGTGATTCAGTAGGAAAAGGAGGAGGAATCGAATTCATTAGCCAGGAAATCGCCCTTCGGTCTCATAGTCCTGGCTGCCGCTGCAGGTGGGAGATTTCTTCCTGTGCATTGGTGAGTCTACCAACATTTACTGGTTTGGCCAAGGCCCCTCCCACCTCTGCTGCATCCAGAACCTGACATTCATCTGCTTTCTAGCTCAGTTGATCAATCCACATGAATATATGTTACTATTTACTTACTGCTGAGTGCTATTGTGGGATTTTGAATATGTAAAATGATACACTTGAAAAGCATGCAGAAAATGTTGTCATGTTTGAGTACTTGAACAAGATTTCGTGGAAGGGGTGGGGGCAGTTTGGACAAATAGCACAGATTAAACACACCTGTTACTTGAATCAGTCACTGAATTATATGGGACTTGTTTTTTAAGGCTGGAGATCAAATAAAATGGGTTCAGGATGAATTGATCCACAGAGCACACAGGGAAGTGGTTGAATGCACTGGTTTTGGGCTCAGACAGGCCTGAGTTCTACCTCTGGGTCTGCCTATTTGCTCACTATGTGTCCCTGATATAATCCGCTAACCTGCTGACCTTCAATTTCCTCATCTGAAAAGGGGATGGTAATACCTATTTCAGAAGACTGAAAAGGCTAAATCAAATAAGGTGAATAGAGAACTCAGCATAATGCCTGGCACAAAGGCTTTAATTGATCCATGTTGGCTGAACAGCTTCAGAATGAATGCCTCACTGTACCGTGCTGTTTTCACCATTTGAGGATGACACGTGAAAAGGAATCTAAATAACACAGAATTTTGGATGAGATTGCTGATTGACCTTTTGTTCTTTTGAGAAATTAAAGTGTTACTTTGTTTGCTCTTCTCAATACTTAAGGGATTTTATTTTTTAACTAGAGGTTCATGACGCTACACACTGCAGGAGAACCTCGTTTTATAAGCAGGTTGCTGTCTAAAAGTTTGGCTGCAAGCTTTTCAAAAGTAAAAATATATTTTCAATAGAAATATGTTGTAAATAGCGAGGAGATCCCTAGTTCGAGCCACAACGGCTCATTTAAGATAATATAATTGAATTGACGTAGAGCTGATGAGTTGTTCTACTCCACGACTCCTATAGACCCCCCTCTCTAAGCTCAGAAGTATATGCTGTTTCCTCCCTTCTCAGAGATGTATGGTTCTCCTTCACTTCCAGGATGACCCAGTCTTTGCCCAGCAAAGAAACTAAACTCTGCCTCATGTTCCCACCACTCTCTCCACTCAGACCACCACACTTCCTTCCATCCGCCATCCCCAGACTGGACTTTCCATCATCAACAAGGGAAACTTGCAGAAGTATTAAGAGTGAAGGGTTCAAGCCTTCAGGTGATTAAACCACTTTTTTTCCCTTCTCAGTTCAGGGTCTGCTCTTCGCAGCGATGTTTGCGTGGATATAATGATGATGTATCTTAGTTTGTCTTTCCTAGAGCTGCAAATACATGGATATGGGAAGGATGTAGGAGTGTCAGCTCTCACCTTGGCTAGGTCATCTCAGTAAAAAGCAGATGTGTGTCATGGGGATGTAGAGCACCCAGGCTTTTTTTTATGTTCATTACTGCGTGCATCTGCTCAGCCCCTCACACCAAATTGTAAAGGTCTTGAGAAACAGGGATTTTTGTATCTTCCAGTATACCCAGTATGGCACTTGGTCAATAGGGTGGGGAAGGTGTTCAGTTTGTATAATTTTTTATGATGGTGTTTCAGATCCTTGTATGTACTTTTAATTTATCTTGTCCTACATAAATTGAAGGGTCCAGAAAAGAAGAAAAGTAATAGTATGATGTGGACATGTGTTCTTCCTATCTAATAACAATCTAAAAGATATCCAAGTACAGTCTCTATGGAAGAACGGTATAGCAGTTCCTCAAGAAATTAAAAACAGAAATATCATGTGACTCAGCATCTCCACTCCTGGGTATTTATCTGAAGAAATTCAAAACACTAATTCAAAACACTATATGCAGCCTTATATTCCTTGCAGCGTTATTTACAATAGCCAAGATATAGAAGCAACCTAAGTGCCCCTGACAGATGAATGAATAAAGAAGATGTAGTATGTATACACAATGAAATATTGCTTGGTCATAAAAATGAAATTTTACCATTTGTGACAACGTGGTTAGACCTAGAGGATGAAATAAGTTAGAACAAGAAAGAAAAATACCATATGATCTCATTTATATGTGGAATCTAAAAAACAAAATAAGCAAACAAAACAGAAAGAACTTCACAGGTACAAAGAACAAATTGATGGTCATCAAGTAAGAGAGGGTTGGGGGGATGTGTGAAAAAGGTGAAGGAATTAAGGAGTGCAAATTGGTAGTTACAAAATAGTCATGGGGATGCAAAGTACAGCACAGAAAATATGGTCAATAATATTGTAATAACTATGTTAGGTGCCAGGTGGGTACTAGCTTTACCAGAAGATCACTTTGTAAGTCATATACATATCTAATCACTATGCTGTACTCTTTAGATTAATATAATACTGTATGCCACTGTAATGGAAAAATAAATTTAAAAAGTAAAGAGAACCAGGTAAGTTTATTTTTAGCAATATACTTTATTTAACCAATTATACATCCAAAATAGTATTTCAACATGTGTTTAATGTAAAAATGATTGAGATAGTTTACATTCCCTTTTTGTGTACTAAATCCTTAAAATACAGTGTGTTTATACTTAGAATGTGTCTTAAATCAGACTATCCACATTTCCAGTGCTTGATAACTAACCAAGGCCAGTGGCCACCACACTGGGGAATGAAGCCCTACCAGGGGTGTCAAACTCATTTTCACCGGGGGCCACATCAGCCTTGCAGTTGCCTTCAAAGGGCCAGATGTCATTTTAAGACTAGAAATGTAACTACTCCTTAACAGTTAAGGGAGAGTTTGGTGCTGCCGCCAGGCCAGATGAAACAAGGTGGAGGGCTGGATTCGGCCCTCGGGCCTTGTGTTTGCCACCTGTGCACTAGACTAACTTTCCCAAGAATACTAGCTTTATCAACTGTTCAGTGGAAACAGCTAGGAGATGGCCTAATATACTTCCCTTCTTGTGATTCAAACAAGAGTTTAATACATGAAAGTTTTTGAGAAGACTTCCAGAAATAAATGGTTCTACCTACTGTTTCTCAAACTTGTGTAGCCCCAGAACCCCTCCCAGTACAATAAACCACGTACAGTACGTGCTCTTGGGCAACTCTGCATGATGCGGTAGCAGGATGCTGAAGGGACTTACAGGTGACAGGGTCAGATAGCCCATTCTAACAGCAGCAGGTAGAACACGTTGAAGAGAAGAAAAGTGGGACAAAGGTCTCTAAGGAGGTTGTCTGGCCCATGATGCAAGGCACTAGGACAATTGTCAGGAAGGAGCACAGACATTTTTCATTGTAACTTCAGAACCAGCTCAAAATGGTCCTGTTTAAGAAGATCCTGAGACAACAGATCAAAACTGCAAGTATGCAGCCAAAGTGTGCATAGAGGAGAGAACTCTGATATCCAGTTGTGTGTAGAACCAAAGTCACTGCAGCCCAACCCCCCAACCTGCAGCCAGAGGACCAGGACACAACCAGGACTTGAACAGCAGAACCCTCTTAAAGGCAGAGGGTCCCTTGTCCAGGAAGATCTTGTGCTGATGCCCCTTACCATAAATGGCCAGTCGCCAAGGTCTTCCAGTTAAAACTCGCCCCGATAGCAGTTCTGCCTACCTGTTCCCCCATACCCTTAAAAACCCATCTGGACCGAGGACCAGGAAACTGGGGCTTCTGAGCATTAGTCTTCATTCTCTGGGCGGTGCCATTCATAGTAACAAACTTTGGCTCTGCCGGTGCCGGGTGGATGAACTCTGTTCTGTAACACTGGTCCAATCAGTAGTTAGCAATTTGCAGGGGGGTTTTCTGAGCTCTTGGAAAGTTGTAGATTTGGTAAAAATACTTTCCTCACTCATTGTTATTGTTTTGCTCAATAATTAAATCCTAATTCAATAATTTGTAAAGCCTTATTCAAAATTTTTCCGTGGGATGTACTCAATAACAACCTGCTCACTTTTCCCATTACCAGTTTTTAAAAATCTATGCAGGACTGCCTTTTCGAAGATTTTCTATTTCTTTTTTCCTCTTATACCTTTTCAGTACTTCAATGTTGTATTTTCTGCTTCTAGGATAATCATAATTTTTACTTACCCTAAAGGAGTAAAAAATAAAAATGTAATTATAATCAAAATGTGCAAAAGTTTGTTATGTTTTTGTCAAAATTATAAATCACAGTAAAGAATAAAATTTATGTAGATTTTTGAAATACTTTAAATAAACTATTAAAATTAAAAACAAAGTACAAATTGTAAAGTGCAATGAGAATGAAAATCAAAATTCTTTAGGTAAGTGAAACTTTTTGTTGAGTTTTTATAAAATTTAATAAGATCGTATTAAATTTTATAAAAACACAACTATTTGTAATTTTAATTTTAATATCCACCTTATTGGTAATATTAAAATTAACACAGTACTTCCCATGTTATGTTGGACATATATATACATATATGTTATATACATACAAATTTAAGAGTAATAAAAATTACTCTGGTCTAATGTTGCGCGATGGCCCCCTCTGCGTGTGTGGCAGTGACACACACGGCTCTACTTTGTGAGTCCCACCAGCGTCATCAAGCCTGTTCCTAATATTTGTGGGGTTTAAAGCAAAGTAGGAAGACCTACACATTACAGGTCTAAATATATAAAGGTTATGAACCACAAAATAAACTACATCCTATTCTCTCATCTTAAGGGCCCGGAAGCTCAGGTTCAAATTAAGCATTCCTGGGCTCCTCAGAGACTCATGCAGAAGGCCACTGACCAAGTGAGGCCGGCCTCAGCCTGCAGCGCCCAGCTGCACACTTGGCCCCTCTCCTGCCACCTCCCAGCTCCCTCCCAGACCATTAGTGTCTGGCACACTTGCACATGGACAGACCAGTCTACATGTACAGTTCTGATCCCATCACCCACAAATAGCTGCTCTGTGCCATCTTTCAGACTTAGGAGTGTGCATGACAGTGACACAGTCTGTCCTCATGAGGAAGGATTCCGGGAGGAGGCCAGCCCAGTCCCTGCTGATGGGCTCAGAGCTATTCGCCCAGGGAATTCTGGGGTGGGAGGAGATACAGGCTTCAGGAAGGCACATCAAGGCACTCTGTGGCTTTAGGGCACGTGATGGGGTTGAGTAATCCAGTTTCTTCCCCTCAGAAATACAGTCTAATGTGTTCTAAAGCAATCATGCCAAAAACCAGTAGACATGAACTTACACCTCAATTACTGAATATGAGACCCCCACAGTATTCCAGAATATAACAATTTTCTGTTTAATAGATACTGATTATCATTTGAAATAAGGTTTTTGGGTCATCGGTTCACTCTCAATGCAAGAAACCCAATCTAAAAGCATCTTTAGAGATGAGTTCCTCTGGGTCATTTCTAGTTGCCGCATTTATAGGCAATGTCCTACTTTTAAATTTAAAAAACCAAGTAAAAAACCTTATTATGAGTTCTTGGTAGGAAAAAAAAACATGAGGCAAAATCCCCCAACAGTCTCTGTTTCTCAAATTTGCAAGCCCTTTTCCCTTAAGCAATCAGATCTAATATTTTTCTGCATTATTGTTTTGATGTTTAAAATAAACTTTTTATTTTAGAATATTCTTAGATTTATAGAAAAGTTAAAAAGCAGTCTTCTGCACCTCACATCCATTTCCCCTGTTGATGACGTTAGTGTGGTACATCTGTAGCCAGTAACAAACCAATATTAATACATTACTGCTAACTAAAGTCCACATTATATTCAGATATCTATAGTTTTACCTAAAATCCCATTTCTAGTCCAGGATCCTTTGAAGAATACTACATTACACTTAGTTATCTTGTCTCCCTAGGCTCGAGACTGTGAGAATTTCTGACTCCCCTTGTCTTTAAAGGCCTTCACAGATTTGAACACAGTTTGGACAGCTGTTTTGTAGAATGTCCCCCAATTGGGTTTTCTTGGATGTTTTCCTCATGATTAAGCTGGGATTGCGAGTGTTTGGGAGGAAGATCAGAGAGGTAAAGTGCCATTCTCATCATATTGTATCAAGGAAAACTGTGGATTACTCAACCCTACTGTGTGCTCTAAACCCACACAATAGGTTTATTTCTTTATTGTGGTTAAAAAATAAAATATATATCTATATAAATAACTTAAAATTTGCCATTTTAACTTTTTAAATGTATAATTTAGTGACATTAATCACTCACAATGTTAACCGTCACCATTACCTAATTCAAAAACTTTTTCTCAGAACAGAAACTCTGTATCCATGAAACAATAACTTCTTATTTTCCCCTCCTGCCAGCTCCTGGTAAACTCTAATCTCCTTTCCGCCTCTATGAATTCGCTCATCCTAGACATTTTGTGTAAATGGAATCATACAATATTTGTCCTTTGTCTTTTTGTGTCTAGCTGATTTTACTTAGCATAACATTTTCAAGGTTCATCCATGTTTTAACACTATCAACACTTTATTCCTTTTTAGGACCGAATAATATTCCATTGAATATACATACCAGATTGCATTTACCCATTCTTCTGTTGAGGGACATTAGGGTTATTTCCATTTCCTGGCTATTCTATACAACATATTTTATAAGTGTAGTCTTTTAGAAAGAAAAGAGAGTTTGCTGAACTTTTCTGGCATTTAAAAGTTGCTTAATTGTAGTTACATTGGTGTGTGGCATTTGATGCCAAGCGATAAGTAAATGCATTTTACTTATCAAAAGTAGCTTTGATAAGTTAGCATCAAATCTCTGAATCTTGTGTCTCTGGCATCGTCGGAAGTGGCTCTAGAGGCCGAGACCAAAGTCGAACCTAAATAAGCAGCATTCTTCCGGAAAGGCTTGCTTCTTTTGCTCATTTATGATTGGTGTTATTTTTGCACAACTCTTTCATATGGTATGCCCTTGTCTTATTCCTCTTTCTTTCTCCCCCTTTCCACGGCTATATTATCATTAATAAACTCAGGGAAATCACTTTTGGACAGTTGCCTTTGTTTGGAAGATCTGAGGGAACAGATGTGGAGAAGACTGTGGAGAAGTGTTTCCCTGGGGCTCGAACAGGGTTGACCATCACATTGGATGTTTGGGTTGCAAGCTGACTGTTGCAATGCTGAGCACCACATTCTGTGTGACAGTCAGCATGGGTTCTTCAACAATTTTTTTGTGATATGCATGTCCCTCTATAGTACAGAACTATAATACAATATAGTTCTGTACTATAGAGGGGAAGGGCCTTCCTGTCTAAATCACCAGGGAGTATTGCAAAGACTGATGACAGCTTTCCTTACAGCATGTATTGGATAGAGGAATAGAGTGTTAGGGGACAATTTCATAAGTAGTGACAGGAGGCAACACCTGTAGGATTTAGAGTAGGAAGTGAGAAGAAGGAAGGAGTCAAGAGTCATTCCCTGGGATCTTGTTCTCTTAAAATAATACTGATGTTAAGTATTTGCGTGTACTTGGTCCCCGTATTGTCATGTGTTAGCAAAATGACTGAAGACTGGTGGTGGTGACTTCAGTAACCCGGCGGAGGTAGATTTCTTTACTGCGGTTACTCTTCTTCCTCTGCTTTCACACCGCAAGCTTCGGGAAGAAGCCGCCGTGGGCAGCTCGCATGTAATCAGGTGTGACCATGCTCCAGTTCCTTGAGTGGGGATAGGACTTCACAGGACAAAAAGTGATCCTGAACATACGCAAATTTTTGGAGGGTAAAAGGGTATTTTTATTGAGAACACTTAGATCAAAGATACACTTCCAAAAATTTCTATGTCAGTAAAATGGATTTATCTACTTTAAGCCCCATGTAGAGAAGACCAAAATAATCATAACTTTTCCCTTTCTTGTAATAAAAAATAAGAGAATGTAGCATAAATGAGCGTTTATTGTAAGCACTGTTTTAAGGAAACAAATGAGGTTTGTATTTTGTCAAGTTGGTGATAAGTAGTTCTATGAGATAAAAGCACGGATAAAACAGAGATCAATGTGGTGACAAAGTAGGGGAAAAGTCAGCGGGGGTCCAAAAGCAGAACCCGGGCAGGCATCTAAAGAAAGCTAGAGGAGGGAAATTAATTTAGAGCCATGACAGGATGCCAACTTTACCATAACATGTTTTTATTAAGTTTGAAAATCAGTTCACTTCTTTCTTTGTGAGAGTAAGCATCTTTAGAAAAATACAATAAAAATGTCCTGGTCCCAAGTCCAGAAGGTACCAGTCCCTGCTGACTTTGGGAAAGTTCATGAACGAGTACGTTACCCCACCCTGGGGTAAGGCTGGGGTACCAAAAGAGATATATGACTGCTAACATTATATTATTTCTTTAATGCATGCAAAATTTTAAAAAATCATTTAGGCAATTGTGGAATCTCAGGATGTATAAAATAATCTTACCAAAGGGGGTGGGGGGGAATATTGCTGATCTCTAGGTAACTTTGGAAATGAATGGAGACTGTAAGACTAACAAAGGAACTGTATTATACATAAACACCGTACTCTAGTTGGTAAAACTGTGTCTCATAGCAGTATGAGCTAATTCTGAAATCACTGTACGAGTGTACTGGAACCGAACAGTAAGTCAGTGGATGGTGGGTGTCAGAAGTGTGGTTTCTCTCTTTTGGGATGGAAAGTTACAGACAAGCAAAGGGGAAAGAATAGACAACCGATCTATGTGGCCCTGGAATAGAATAATGCACGTGGTACTGACTGGACACGCATGTTCATGTTTGGCTTCATACAGACACAAATAAATACATATGGAAATATTCATAGATACTGTGCATTTACTGGTTGGCGCACACACAAACATTTCCTTGTTTTGTCAACTGAGAAGGCCTGAAGGCAGCAATGGTTCAGCAGGTTTCTAACAACATTCTCCAATAAAAGGAACCAAGACTCCTTGGAAAATTAGCTGATTTTAGGACTGGGTAAGAAATATACAAGATGAGCTGTGACATCTGAGAATTCCAGAAGCTAAGAAAAGGTTCGAAAACAACAGCAACAACATCAGAAACCCTCACGAAAACAGGGGTATGTCAAAGGGACACAGGAGCCAACTGGAAAAGCTCCTACAGACCAGAGCTGGAACAATTTGAGCAAGAAAATGAATAAAGAGACATTGAATTATAACTCAAAGTATAAAATAAATATCCACATGTCCATACTGATCTGATTAAATAAACAGATAGATGGATGGATAGATAGATAGATAGGAGAGAATATTTAAATCCTCTGTGCAAAAGAATTCTAAATGATTTTGGTAAATTTAATTTTTATGCCTATAATTCTCACTTCATCATAAAACTATGAGTTGTTAAAAATGCTATATTTGAAGTGGCAGGACTAAGGGATGATAAGGCCACAGGGCGCCCTTTAACTGAGTGAGCAGACTAAGGGTCACACAAAGCCATCAGCGGGCAGATTTTCAACCGCTTTCCGCTTCGGTTTCCTTGGCAATGCACCTTATCTGGCAACTACTACTTATTCCTGCTTAGATCTTAAAAGGATACCTCTCTTGAGTCTTTCCATAGCTATTTGAATTCTTAGGTGTATGTGTCCTTACACAAGGGTACAGCTACATCCATATATACACACCCTCAAGAAGGAAAACAATGTAAAATTTTTCTGGTTGTATTCGTAGCTAAAATGAGTTTTCAGCGTTTCCCAGTTTCTGAACAGCACAGCACTGAAGGAATGCAGTCATCCTCCTGGTCTGCCATCACTGACTCTGTGCTGACATTCGGCCCACCGAACGTCATGACGACAGTGACTCAGGAGTAAACAAGGCAGACACGCCCTTATCCTTCGGAAATGCACATTCAAAGGAGGGCGGGCCATGTGACTAAGCCTGCGGACATTTACAGTAAGTTCTGTGTTACTCAGAAGTGGGCACCAACAAAGACTTGTTTTAAAAAACAAAACAAGCACCGCCGCAGTGAATACTGAAAATTCTGTTTACCATTTCACCATGGAATTTTGCCATTCTGAGATGACTGAAACGCTGGCCTTGCAGGCTCAATCCCGGTTATTTTTCCTGCATGGTCTGCATCACAGCGTCTGGGTCCTGCCTGCTCCATCTCGCCAACTGGCTGGATGACAGTCTTCCCTAGAGAACCTCTGAGTCCCAGAGGGTATTCCACACCCCCCACTGCTGTGGTCAGAGGAATGGTAGGTCACAGGGAGCCTTCATATATTCTCAAGTGGCATCTTGTCTCTAAAATCCTTTGTTCTTCTGTTACAAATGTAACAAGCGTTAGAGTAAATATGAGCCAGAAAGAAGGGCAATTAAGAAAAAATTCTTAAGAAACCCAAATTAGCTTTAATTACAAATAACAGATGTGCCTTTAAAAAAATAACGTACCCCATCTATAAAAACCAGGCAAAGCAGAAATCAGTTGTCATATAACAATTACAAAATTTAGGTATGTATAAAATGTCACAACTGGATTGGAAGGCTACTTCCTCAAATCTTACTCTCTTGGAAGTCGTCTCCAAAGCATACGTAGGATGATGATGTACCTGAAAAGCACCAAGGACATCAAGATTTTCAATGTAAGTAACTAAATAAAAGTCCCAAAATGTTCATCTTTAAGATTTGTTAATTCCTATCCCTGGCAAATATTTCATGCTGCTCTGAAATTGTTAAACCATAGCAAACAAAACAAAGCAAAACAAAACAAAACAAAAAAACAAAGATTCAATATTATAACTATGCTATGGGATTTGGGTATATTATATTTGTAATTTCTTTTATGTAATGGAAATATTTCTCCTTCCAGGACCATATAAACACTCAAAGAAAGGACAAGGTCAGGTTGACAGATTGCAGAATTTAGATTAGCTGCCTAAACTATTTGAGACCTCACTGTAATCTTTACTGTTTATACCTGCTGTGACGTAAGTCCATGTCCTTGGGCACCTTACAAAGCTGATCTTGCACACATCTGGAGAAGAAGAGGCTGGGAGAGTTACTTTCTTACCACCCCACTCAGCCCCTTCTCCATCTCCTTCCATGACATTTTGTTTCTATCAATAGCAAAGACGTAAGAGTCATCTTCCACTTCAGAGCTACAAATAAACAAGTGACCTCTACTCAGGTTTGGTTGCTGGTCAGGGCACATGCCTAGGTTGCAGGTTCAGTCCTGGTCAGGGTGGATGAGAGAGGTAGTTGATGTTTCTCGCTCACATCAATGTTTCTTTCCCTCTCTTTCTCCCTCCCTTCCTGTCTCTCTAAAAATAAATACATAAAATCTTTTTTTCTTAAAGTTAAAAAAAAAGTGACCTCTCACACCCACAAAGCATGACTGGCACTCAAATGCTGACACGATATGCCAGGCCCTGATGATGTGAACTGGGGAGATATTCTGCCCTGGCGGCCTTTCTCCATGTTAGATGCCACCCTTTGGCTTCGGTGTTCCCCTTACAGAAATATATGTGGTAGTTGTTGCCTCTGTGAAGAACCATGCCATTGTTGCAAACTCTGGAATGAAGATAAGGCATTAAAAATCATCCTTCATTAAAATGATTCCCCTTCTAGATTAGGTAGCTTATAATTAGGGTAACCAGATTTCCAAAACAGGGATGGCAAGGGAGGGCTGGAGGAAGAAGAGAGAGTGCTGGAGAGGAATGCCATCACAAGGAAAGGATATAAGTAAGAAAACGAAACAAACAAAGATTGCACCTTTCAAAAAGAGCTTTTCTGCCACCTTGCAAGGATTATACAAAATTTACAAATTACCATCAAATAAATAAAACGTTTAGTGACAGAAATGCGTGCCCTTCACATGAGTACTGAGTGTCGCTGCCAGATGCTGTGGTAGGAACCTGGGGTTCAGAGAGAGAGCTGGTCTTCCCCAGCTGGAGCTGCATGAGAGTTGTTTGGCATCAGAGACCAAATAGAAATGCTCACTGTTTCTGCTCATGTTTGCAAAATGGGAAACAGTTATGTTATCCAAGTTACTGAAAGAAGGAACAAAATCTTTAAAAAATAGTATATAATTTGCTGGTCATCTTACTGTTTATTTCATTTAAAACTATCTACCTTCTTACAGTTACATCCTAAGGTAAAAATCAGCAGGTCTGCCTAGTACTGCCAATTTTTACATCGATCTGGTAAGACCTTGTCATTTATTTCCTCTGTATTTTTGCTTTCCTAACATGTGAAACATGTCTGTCTACATTCTAATTTGTAACATGAGACTTGGAAATTTCTTTCAACTCTTCTGGAGGACATCTGTTCTAAACACAGAGTGCTCTTATACTTTAGAACGAACTCTGTGTATGACAATAGAGGATCCATGAGGGTAGTCATTAATGCTTTCTAAAGTATTCAGGAAGTGAGTCTTTTCTAGTATTCTACCAAACCTTAGCAGAATTGCAAGTGAGAGTTGCCCAAGAGAGGGATTAATAAGGGAGGCTGGGTAGGAGAAATACAGGCTCAAGTTAGCAACAGAGCACAGCAAATCTCCTGTGGATAGGCTCAAAGGCTTTGAAATTTGATGAAAGATTGTCTCAGGTTTGCCAGATATGAAATGTTTAAACATTATCAGAGAATAACGTGGAAAAGTAGACTAAGGCCTATCCAAATTACGGTACCCTTTAGAATTACGTGGCTCAAGATGTTTTGAAAAATCACATGAAATCTATCAAATTAAATGTTTTCCAGGTAGTTTTGATTCTAAACTAAGTATGTGCAATTGTGAGCATTCAGGAGAATATTTTAAAGCTTACTGGTTTTTCTCTGGAGCAATAACAATTCAGTGAGGCATTGAGGGAGAGAGATTGGAAGAGGAAAGAAGCCAGAGAATTGATCGGAATATGGAGGACTACTTTTCCCTCTAAGGTGATTGTCAATTTCAATACTAGACAAGCCCTCTTAGAGACTGAATCTCTTCTTTGAATCATCTGAATCCATAATTGGATTTACAGTGATTTCACATAACTAGAGCTGAAAGCCTAGCTATTTGATAGAAGCAACCTTAGAGAAAGATGATATCATTAAGAGCTTAAACTTTCTTCCAAAAGTCTTTATATGTAATGTCTACCACTCAGTTAAAAATAACCAAGCATTAAAGGAAAAAAACAAAACAAAACAAATAACAACCCATAGAAAGAGACCTATATGGATCTAGATAATGCACCTATAAGACTTTCATTTTTAAATGCTATACTTAATATATTTAAGGAATTAAAGGACAGAACAAAAAATTTTGGCAAAATATCTATCGATGAGAACCAAATGGAAATTTTAGCTGAAAAATACAATATCTGAATTAGAAGTCAGTGAATAGCTACAAAAAAACCTTCCAACATTTCACCATATGGTGAAAATAATCGAGGAAAAATGTATACAGAGAAATATTTGACTTTAATTTCTTTATAGCTGACTGAACTAATAATACATATATTCAACTACAGATTCTCCTCAGTTTACGACAGGGTTACATCCCATTTAATCCATCATAATCTGAAAATATTTTAAGTTAAAAATGTGTTTAATACACCAAATCTACCAAACATTATAGCTTAGCCTTGTTTACCTTAAACATGCTCAGAACACTTACATTAGCTTATAAATAGGCAAAATCATGCAACGCAAAACCTATTTTACAATGCCCAGCATCACAGAAGAGTATCATACTGCATATTGCTAGTCCAGGAAAATTCAAAACTTGAAGTGCAGTTTCTACCAAGTGCACATCACTTTTGCACCATCATAAAGTCAAAATAGTGCAAGTCAAACCATATTAAGTTGGGGCTATCTATATTTCAACAAAACAGTTTAGATATTGCAAGAAAATATAGAGCTCGTCTATTCTGACATTTGTTTTTCCAAAAGAGTCATTCTAAGTCAATAAATAATTCACATTTTTTAAATCCTACTAAACACCGATTTAATGTGACTTTCCTTTCCCTGAGCCCAAAGCTTAAGAATCCTCAAAACTTGCATTTATTTTTTTCCTCTTGGGCCAAATGCTCCAGACAAAATACTTAATCAGCATTTAGGGATCTGTGCCTTAGCCTTGTCTTCACCGCTATGTGTGACTGCCATCGCTTCGTGTGGCTCATCTCTTCATCTGTAACATGAAGAGATGGCTAGGCGAATTCAAGATTCAGTCTCTTTCAGCAGCAAAAGACCAGATGACAATAATAGGAACAACCACAATACTGTTTATTAGGCTCTTTGAGGAAGGGAGGGCTTATGTTTAAAATTAAGAGGGGGAGGGGGAAGAGAGGGAGAGAGAGAGGGAAGGAAGCAAAAGGAAACCAGAAATAAAGGGCAACATATAGTCTTTACCATGGAGGAAAGTTACAATTGGCTCAGATTATCTGTGGGACAATAAAAAGTTAGATGCTGACCAATTTTCAATGTTTTCTGGTAGGAGAGATACACCTTTGTACACTACAAGCTTCTTAAATTTGACCCTATAAATGTCTTTGTGTAAAAAACCTATGCAAATAATGATTTCACTTTACATATATATGGCACTTTGAGTTCACAAATTCCCCTTACATTCATTTATTTCGATCTTCACAACAAACCTATTAGGTACAAATTGGGGCCTAGAAAAAGTATGTGACTGAAAAAAATGTTCAGCCCTTTGTTTGGGGTCTCATGATTGTGTTCTCATTTAGAGGATGGATTTCTGTTGAACTTATTATACTCTCTCACTTTTCTCTCTAATAATCAAAATATGTAAGAATTTTTTATTGTCAGGAAAGCATAATGGGGACAATATTTATTACAGCGATATTCTAAACCAACTGGATTATCCTATCTTAGACTGAAAATGAGAACATAGCTCAGAATTTTTCTGAGCATAGTGCTGATGTTCAAAAAAAGTAGAAGGTTAGTTTACATTCCCTGTATCACAGGTAATGAGTTGTATCGGCAATGCTTTGCCCGGGATCTTGCGTGTAGTAGGTGCTTAATAAATATTTATTGAATTACACCCTTGAATTAAATTAGCATTCTGTGGGTATCATATCAAACCTCTAGGGCTTACCAGGTAAGTTGAAGACAAACCTTTAAGAAATTTGCAATTCAATGTCCAGATATTTTTAAATGAAGAAATTCGGAGGCATTTGTATTAGGTTTTGCTTGTATGTTTTGAATAGCAACGTCACTTCATAATGGTCTTTTTGCTTCTAACCCTATTGGTTTAGTTTTGTTAAATGTGGCTTAAGCAGAATTTCTCTGGGTTTTCTTTAGCTTTTAAGCTTGTCATGCTGAACAGCAATGATTAATAACAGAAGAAAACGAATCAAACTTATTGCCAAGTGTTTCTGAGCCTATATAGCACTAAGTAAATATATGTGATGGGAAAGAATTACACTTCTCCCCCAAGAGAGTTAGTGAGTGGTGATAATATTTAGAGAAGGATAGGGAGAATGTTTTTTTAATCGGTAAGAAGGATTGTTACTAGGGAGAGTGACTAGGTGAGAATGGAAATTTAAAAGAAAGAAAACAAGGTTATCTTTGATAGAACTATGTATAATAGCTGAACTTCTTGCATGTCTAAAGTCTATATTTATTACTCCTTTTTTGCATTTACTTTCATTGTTCATTAATGACATGAGAAAAAAATTTTTAACCAACTTGTAAGTTTCTTTAAAATGAATAGATTAATAAATATTATGTTTGCATTATTTTGTGGTGCTTATGTCTAAACAATGCACCGTATTTTGCCGTATATAATGCATAATTTTTTGCTCAAATTTTTGAGGGAAAAATAAGGATGTGCATTATACATGGGTAGTACTAATTCCATATCTATGTAGGTGTTTTTAATTCTTTTATTTATTCTTATGAATTAAGAGTGCAACTCTAGAAAGCAATAATGATATCCATATGCAAAATAACACCGTGGAATACGATCATCGATTTTGTTTCTAAGTGTAAATACATAAATAAATTGAATTCAAAAATTAAAATGAAAGATTTTTTTTTCCTGAAAGCTTGTGCCAAAAATGTGGGTGCACCTTACACACGGGAGTGCATTATACAGGACAAAATATGGCAAATGGATATTTGGTATATGGATCTAGTTATTATTCAGTACAATGGTGTCTGTTCTGCATGACAGGCTAGTCTCACTCTAGTACTGTATAAACTGCATAATATAATCTCTTAACAGACAGTCTTTATTTTTCAAAATATAAATTACCTGGTGGCTAGTGGCATTGGCATAAGAGACTATTTATCTTGTCTTCTCCAGTGAGACTCCTAGCAGAAATAGTTTATATCAGGATAAAAAAATTCAATTGGATCACATGAAAATAAAACCTAAGTTGCAAGAACCTAGCTAAAAGTAGAAAACAATCCTGTTGAATTGAAAACTAATCCAGTGGGTTGTTTTGTATTTTTGTTTTTGGGGGGGGGGGTTGGTTCTATTTTGACTAAATGAAAATATCTGCCTACATACTTGTCCATTTTCAGGTTAATCAGTTCATTTCTTTTTCTCGTTTTCAGTTTCTAAATGTTTCACTTCTTTTATAAGCCCATTCTTTCCCCATTATCTTTCCTCTCTTCTTGTGTTAGCTTTCCCAAGACATTTTCATTGTTAACACATAATCAGTTACACCAGAGGTTAACTTGTTTAAGAAGAAATAGTATTATTTCTTTTCCTAACCCCTAGCCAGGTACAGTAAATCTTCCCTTAATGCTGTTTATAGGTTTTGCAACTTTAAGTGAAATGACATATAATGAAACCAATTTACCATAGACTAATTGCTATAAACGAAGGTTAAGTTTCTATGACATCACAATGCTGAATGACCCGCTGTTTTTCCTGGAGCTGCTTTACCAACTCCTAGCGGCCTGGCTGGAGCCGTGGCTGCTGTCCTGCCTTGTGGCCCCAACTCCTCTGGATCGGAGGGCAGCTGGATGAGTGGGGTGCTGGGACCAGTTCCCGAGAGCTGGTTGTGTGCATCTTTTCGGCTCCATGTTCAGTAATGTCAGGTGGGGAACTTCCAACCGGCCATGCGAGGAGTATTTACATCAGGGAAATCAGCAGGCATTACAAATCAGGGCTTTTCTGCTTCGCACCCAGACAGAGCTGTAGATAAATGTTTACCAGCACACCACTGGGAGGCTGTGAGGTGGAGAGAGACGTTGAAGAGAGATGGAGAATGCAATCACAAGCTATTGAAAGGTCCCATCGTAAAACGCGAGAGTGAACCTGAGTGGCTCCACGTTCTCCAGTCCTCATCAACGCCAACCGGTCTCGCGGAGAGAGACAGCTCTTTTCGGGAGTCAGTGCAACAGCGTGGAGGAGCACGGGACCGGGACTGGAAGGAGCTGGGTTCGGGCCCTCACGCTGCCACTGAGTGTCTACGTGGCCCTGACAAACACTCTCATTCTCTGTTTTCTCGCCTGTAGGACAGAGTTTGGAAGATGATTAGGTTCTTCTCACTCAAAGTGTGTATGGTTCAGGAACCATCAGTGTGAGCATCACTGGGAGCTTGTGAGGGAAGCAGAGTCTCAGGCCAAGAGGACACCTACGGAAACAGAAACAGAAATTGCGTTTTAAGGAGATCCCTGGTTGTGCTGTGCACACATTTGGAGAAGCACTGGATTGACTAGGTAGTAGTTTCCCAACTGGGCTCAGTATTTAGAGAGATTAAAAAAAAGGGGAGAGCGGTATTTCTCGCCTTCATTCCTCATCCATTGAATGAAGAGCTCTAGGAATAAATATCATAAATTTGAATTTTAAGGAGGTCCCCAGGAGATCTTGAAGGGCACCCGTGATGGGGTCCACTGGCCCAGGGAGCCCATTTCCTTTTCACACTCTGTGGAAAGTGGCTAGCCTTCCAGGTTTGCTGTCCATTTCCTGCCCAGCCACTCTGCTGACAGTTACAAAAATTGGTAAAAAAAGCAGCTCTTGAAGGGCATGGGGGACGATAAATTTTTAAACCACCTTTATTTTGTGAAATATAAGAAGGCACTGAAAAAAGATTAGATGTTACAGTTGATACAACAGTCTTCAAAATATAAAAAAAAAATGCCAGCAGAGACAGATTACTTCATAGAGTTGGAGGAGAAACTAAAGAAAAAGACATGACACTGTAACTATATCTGGCCCTTGAAATCCGAGCTGACTTGCTTGGTCCATGGCCATGCAGGAGGTTTTAGATGTGTGCATCTGAGACAGTGAGGATTAATGGCCTAAATTGCCTGAAAGCTCAGAAAGCTGCTTTCAGCTACAAATTATGAAAGGGATATAGATAGATTCATATGTGTATATGCATTCTGTACAGGGTGGGGCAAAAGTGGGCTTACAGTTGTGAGTATGCAAAACAGTTTATTCTTGTTTTATAAAGAATAGTTTATTCTTTTATTAATTATTGTATTACATGAACTGTAAACCTTTTTGCCCCACCCTGTTTATATTATTGTTTGTTATTAAGTATACAAGATATAAAACAATCATTTTCTCATGAAATAATCCTATGAGCACATGTATTTTAAAGCTAGTTTTATGAAATACAACTAAAATATGGGCAACTTCTTCCTGGCCCAAAATGCACCTAAGAATATCAATTGGGGATATGCTCAGCTACAAATAATAGAAAATGTGACTTACAACCAAAAAGAGTTATTTTTCCCACCTTAAAAATGAGGGCTCGGAGATGCTGAGTCCAGTGTCTCATGGTTCTCTGGCCTTTCCTTCCTGCTGGAAGATGCTGCTGCAGCTTCGGACATCTGATCTTCCCAGGCAGGAGTGCGGGTGAAGCAGGCTGGGGCTGGCCTCTCTGCATCAACATTAGTGAAGCTTTCTCAGTCTGGCATCCAGCACAGTTGTGCTGACCTGTTGGTCAGAAATAGATCACATGGCCACCTTTTAACCAGAAGGAATTTGTGGAATAGGTGAGTTTTAAAATTTCTTTTTATTTTTTATTGTTGTTCTATTATAGTTGTCCCAGTTTCCCCCCATTTCTCTCCCCTGCCCTGCCCCCTTCCGCTGCTCCCATAGTCAATCCCCACCCTGTTGTCCATGTCCATGGGCCATTTAGACCTGTTCATTCATTAGACTCTTCCCTTTCTTTTCCCCCTTATCCCCCTCCCCTCTCTCACCTGGTTGCTCTCATCTCCTCTTTGTTTCCATGCCTCTGGTTCTATTCTGCTCATTTGTTTTGTTCATTAGGTTCCTCTTATAGGTGAGATCATATGGTATTTGCCTTCCACTGTCTGGTTTATTTCACTTAGCATAAAACTCTCCAGTTCCATCCATGCTGTCATGAAAGGTAGGAGCTCCTTCTTTTTTCCTGCTGTGTAGTATTCCATTGTATAAATGTACCACAGTTTTTTGATCCACTCATTTACTGATGGGCACCTAGGTTGCTTCCAACACTTGGCTATTATTGTAAATTGTGCCGCTATGAACATTGGTGTGCATAGGTTCTTTTGAATTGGTGATTCAGGATTCTTAGGGTATAATCCCAGCAGTGGAATTGCTGGGTCAGAAGGCAACTCCATCTTTAGTTTTTGAGGAAATTCCATACTGTTTTCCACAGTGGCTGCACCAGTCTACATTCCCACCAACAGCGCACTAGGGTTCCCTTTCCTCCCCATCCTTGCCAGCACTCTAGTTTGTTGATTTATTAATGATGGCCATTCTGACTGGTGTGAGGCAGTATCTCATCATGGTTCTCCCATACAGTAGTATTTTTGCCAATATAGCCTCTCAGGCAAGGGGAATAAGGGAAAGACTAAACAAGTGGGACTGCATCAAATTAAAAAGCTTCTGCACAGCTAAAGAAAACATCATCAAAATGAAAAGGGAACCAACCATATGGGAAAATGCATTTGCCAATGATACCTCAGACAAGGGTTTGATCTCCAAAATATATAAAGAACTTATATGACTCAACACCAGGAAGACAAACAATCCAATAGAAAATGGGCAAAGGACCTGAACAGATCCTTCTCCAAGGAGGATATACAGAGGGCCCAGAGGCACATGCAAAGAAGCTCAACATCACCAGCTATCAGAGAGATAAGTTTTAAATTTCAAAGGACATTACCGGGGCTTTTGCTTTCTACTCTTTTATTTTTACTTTTCCTCCACAACTCAAAAGACATTCTCCTTCTACTTGGCCAAACTAAATCTTAGAGTTCTGACAATGGTCTGATTAGTAATTAATTCTACAATGAAGTCTGCTGAGATTGTTTTCACAAAATGATTAGTTCATTTTCTAAGATTTTGTAGGCACCTTTCTATAACCACAGCACATGTTTATGTTTCTGTTGTTCTAGCATAGCTTATCTCCTGAGCTCCTTAAGAATAAGTTACTTTATAATTCCCTCTGCATGGAAGACAATGCTAGGCTTAGTAATTGCCTCACTAAGCTGAACTGAGACACACGTAGCCTGTGTCACTATTCTTTTCCACTACACAGCATGGCATACGCCATGCTCTGTAAGCAACACAAACCCTAACTATCTTTGGTGCCATTGCAGTGAACTCTTTCTGACACTTTGGAAACCTACTGTTAATACAAATCACAGGGACCAGACATACAAATTATAACTGGGGGCCCTGTACATTTCAGTGACCCCAAGTCACTGAAGGATTGGATTTGAGTGATTGTACAGCATCCAAGACATTTTCCCAAGGAACTTTGTGATTAGAATGAAGCTACGTTTCATATATTAAAAGAGTAGCCAGGAAAGGAACAGGCTAGATGCATGAATTACCACTAACAGGCATGAGCCCTGAGAGTCAGTGGCCTGGAACCCCACTAATGCCTAGAGCACAGGCCCCAAGCCAACCTTATAGCAAGCAGTGACATGTGGCTTAGTTTATGGGGGAGGAAGTCAACAAACTACTACATATTATGTATAGTCCTCTCCTTCCCATTTCTAAGCCTTCTGTTTTGAGTTATTTTTGTACTGATCTTACAGTTTCTGTATTTTTCAGATGTGCATGAACAACCTAGAGAGACGATTTTTATTGGCATTTGCAATTTTCTTCTGATGGATATATCCCTGAAATGTATGTGTGAAACACATTAGTTTGAAAACAATTGCAAGTGGTGAAACGGTCATTTGGGAATTCTGGGGTCAGAAATGAAGAAAACAAGAAAGAATCTGGATGAAAAATCCACAAGGAAGAAAGCAATGACAACATACATAGAAAGTAAGAAATGCAAATTGTAACAGTCAAATTAAAAAGTCAAAAATATATCATCTCTTTTTTCATGGAATAATTTATCAATGTAGCATATTTCTGAGTATACATTTTGTTCTTCAAATCATAGCTATGTCTACAAACAAAATAAATTTGAGGGGAGAAAACTCAACCAAAAATAACACTGGGTTATTATTTTTAAATGAACTGATGCTAAATGGTCTATGTAAATGAATTTTTCACTTTCAGGTCCGCTGTCTACATGGTTAAGAAATATGATACATATCTTACTAACCAATGTTGTGGTCTATTTATTTCCCCACTCTTGATCTGTATTTGGAAGGGGTGAAGAATCCTTTCAGGAAAAAAGTGTTCACCCATACCTGCTAAGTGGCTATGCTCACCTTCCCAGTCATTGTGTTGTTCTGACCTTTGTGGCCTAATAATTCTAGGAAGAGATGCATGAAAAGCCAAACCAGAACACACTGATATATTTCCACTTTGAACGTTTCAGATGTTATTACTTTTTATTACTTATTAGAAGGAAGGATACTTAAGTACACATTTTTTTTTTTTTTTTTTACAAAAGTGCTCCATAGTGAACAAGCAGAGGAAAGTAGCACAGCTAATTTTATCTGCTAATACTTGTTTCAACAACTGATGGTTTCTAGGAGCTGTAAGACTTTTTGGTAGCCAAGAGGAGGACAGAATAGATTAGTTAAGTTCTATACTCACACTATAAGATTCTTAGGTGGAGTGTGGAAACTCAAGATTCAGACTAACATTTAAAGCACTAAGTTTTATTTTTTTAAGATTTAAAAGACATGGACACACTCATAACCCAACAATATGGCACACATCCAAAAGAATTGAAAGTATATGTCCACACAAAACTCATATGAATATTAATAGCAGCCAAAAGGTGGGACCAACCCAAACTTACACCAACTAATAAGTAGATAAAATTATAGGATATTTGCACAATGAAATACACAGCACAAAAAAATGAAGTGCTGGTTTATACCACAATGTGAAGGAATCTTGCAAACTTTATTCTCAGTGAAAGAAGGCAGACATAAAAGGCCAACCGAGGGGGGCTGCAAATGGCTGCCTTTGGCCATCACCAGACTAGGGATGCAGTTAATATCTGTGATGCTGTGACTTGAAAAATTGGTCCACACAGGTTCTGGAAGCAGGTTTAGACATTTAGGAAGTAAATTTTGGAGTTCAAGGTATCTAAGGCAAGGACTACAAGGAAGTATAGGTATATTGGTTCCAGGTGGACACATCCCCTTGGCCTCATGGATTTCTCTCCTCTTAAACTAAAACATAGGCCTTGGGCTAGGGCCCCATTTGCCTGGGACTAAGGGCAGAACTGGCTGGAGATCCTATCCCACCAGTATTCCAGACAGACACCGTCTCAGAAATGCACGTTACCTCTGACGGGAAACTGAGCTCAGTCTTAAACCACCTTCTTACCTATACCCTTTTGTTCGCAATACAGAACACACTTTTTATATGTGTCTCTAAGACACGCAAATAAGAGGAGGTTGCCTAATTCTTTTGTAGAAGAAAGGGGAAAAGTCCATGTGACTTGGAATAAACTGGGCCAAGGTTTAGGTCTTTGAAGAGACCGTCTTAGAATACACACGCACTCCTTCTTCCACATGTAATTACTAAGCTCTTGTTCTCTCTCACTGAGATGCTCAGCAGGACTCAGGAGTTTAATGGGTTTTTCTCCCTTTATTGAGCATCTAAAGTGGCTTTTAATTCTATGTGGGTAATTTAGAAATTGCTGTAAAATGTAATTGATTTTTATAAACATGCATGTAGTATATTCTGCACTCATAAGCATTTGCATTGTGATTTGTTTCTGAATGTGTGCCCTCTGCTCCCCAGAATGCTAATAAACAAAGCGTGAGCATATTTTCTGAAAACACACTTTATTATTTTCACTTTTGAAAAATTAGCTCTTTCCTCAAAAGGAGAACAGTAGAAAGTTGCTGGAAAGATTCATTTCAAGGAAGAAAGTTGAACTGAACTCATTTTTATAATTGTGTTTTTCCTCCCGACATTGTTTAGCAAAAGCCAAAGAGCTTGTCTGTTGAACTCCCTGTACTTTCTCTATTAGTCCTGGCTTCGTATACATACATATACATAAGGACCGTTTAAAATAATTGTTTGTGCTGCATATAATTAAGCAGGGCTGTGTCATGGTCTATAATCACTAGAGACTCTCTCCTGGGAAAATGCTCTTCTTACTCAACCTCACAATTTGCTCCACAGTGTACTGTTTTAAGGAATACACCCTTGAAATGCTTGTTAAGGGAGGAGCTTCTTCCAATAAGTCCTCCCTTTTCCCACACATGTCATTCGATTCTTCCCACCCTGGAAGTCCTCATCAGAACCCACACCCAGGGCAAACCCCGCCCCTCAGAGTCTATTTGAAAAGCAGGAAGAACTACTTTCCTTTTTTGCCCTCTGTCTCTCTTGACCTGAGACAATGTTTTTTATTTACTTTTTTAACATCGTGCTTCCTCGAGCATAGGCATGATACACGCTGTGTTCAGAGCCACTTAGGTGCTCTGGGCTTGTCCAGAAACATGGTGTGCAATCAGGGGTGGCCAACCTTTTGGTGTCTCTGGGCCACACTGGAAGAAGAAGAGTTGCCTCAGGCCACACATTAAATACACAGACACTAACAAAAACTGATGAATGAAAAAAAGGTTTTAAGTAAATTTATGATTCTGTATGGGGCTGTATTCATAGCATCATGCTGGGCTGCATATGGCCTGCAGGCCGTGGGTTCAACACCCCTGAGACAGACTATGTACACCTGACTTCCAGCCTCCCTGTACCTGTGTCCAGGCCTCTGCCTGCCCTGATGATTGCAGGCACTGGGTGTCAGAGGGGAGCAGGAGGCCAGCAACCTGTGGCAGGGGGAGGCAATGGGGGTGATGGCCAAGCTCCTCCCCATGCCCCATGCTCTGTTGTTCCTTTGGACTTCACTTACAAAACACTAATTCAAAGATAAAATCATTAAGAATTTTAAGAGGTGATCACAGAGCATTAAGCCCCAAGTGCGGGGTCCCTTCAGAGCCTGGAGATGCACTGGTGGCCTTCATTCTTTACCTCCTTGATATCTTCTCTAGGGCCTAACCTGGTGGTGGGTGCAGGGTAGACAATTAATATGCACCTGCTGAGAGCAGTTCCTAAACTTCAGGTAGCTCTGGTCAGTTGGGGTTCGGTGAGCATCTTCCACCAGACCATCTCCTGAAGATATTCCTATCACTTACCTGTGAGCTCCCACTGTTGGGGAAATCAGGGGTCTGGTCAAGACATCTGTCTGTAATTTACACCATGACTCTGACTTCAGAAAGTGCCACGCCTGTAAGATGGGCAACTCCTATTATAAAAACCCCACCGAAGGCTCCACAACTTCTGTGCCAGGTCAGTACCTGTGGTTTCATTTCTTTCTGTTCCCAGTGATCACCAGGAACACACAGGGTCAGCAGTATGCCCAGCCTTCTGCATTCTCTAATGTATGGCAGTGTCTGTATTCGCTGGGCACAGCTGGGGGGTGGGAGAGGGGCAGGGAATGTTTTCCAGCCTAATTGTAATTTATTTTGGACCCTGCTCCTCAAGCAGACTTAAGTGCTCTCTGTTTTGAGAAACAAGTGTATTCGTTTTATTCATTCATGTCTTGACGTTGTTATTTTTATTTCTCTATTTCTTGTTCATGTATGTCTATATTAGTTTTCTTTCCCTTTTTTAAATATTGGATGGATTTTTAAATTTTTTTAAATTACAATTGATATTGTAATTTTGTACTATTATATTAGTATATATTACTAATTATACTATTATATAATACTAATTAATAACTATTATATTAGTTTCAGGTACACAATAGAGTGATCAGACACTTATATAACTTACAAAATGACATCATACATAATAATTACAATATCATTGACTATATTCCCTATGCTGAGTTTTATATCCCCATGACTATTTTTACAACCGACAAGTTGTTAACTACATCAGAGTTTTCTATTCTCAGGTATAAACACTGAGTCCCCACTCCATAGTTCAATGACACATGCATTATATATGTGGCTTTTTGAAATAACAATTGTTTTTCTCATGAAGTTACACACATTACAGAAAACATCAAAAATTTAGAACAGAATTAAATAAAACACCACCAGATTTTTCACCTTACCGTCCACCCAGAGATAATTTGTGTTCTTGGTGTTTTTTATGCATACATGTCTACGGTACGTAGACATATTTTTGAGATGCTACATATATTTGCTTTGTGATATGTTTTTACCCACTCACTAATATCTGCCACGTTACTAATAATTGATCTAAAACAATTTTCACACTTTTGGGTGTGTAAGAATCTCCTGGGAGCATGTGGGAAATAAAAATTCAAAGATCCCTCACTGACCGACTCTTAAACCTGTGATGTGGATGCAGATGCACCTTTTGGAAGCATCCTAGACAATTTTCAGGGTTTGCTCTGACAAAGATCTACAGCAGGATTTATAGTTGCTGTACTTGTTCCATTATGCCGATGTGCCAGAATTTATCAAACCAATCCCATAGTCTCTGTTTAACTCTAGCTTCCAAATTTTCACTTGCAGGGTAAATGAAAAACCTACTACATAAATCTTTCTGAGCACCTCTGATTATTTCCTTCGGAAAATTTTGCAAAGTGCAAATGAGTCAAAGGGAATGTAAACTTGAGCAATGTGGATAGTAGTTGGAGTGGAAAAGCAACTTCGTGAGCTGTAAAGGACTAGACTAGTGTGAAGTGTACGTCAGAGCTGCCACTTTCAGAGGGACTTTCATACGCCAGGACAGTGGTTCTCGGAATTTATTGTGCCTCAGAATCACCTGGAAGGCTTGTTCAAAACAGCCTCCTCCCCATCTCCTTCAGATTCATCGGGTCTGGGATGGGACGGGCATTTGCATTTCTAACAAGTTTTGGGCATTGCTGATGCTGCTGGTCTGAGGACCACCCTTGGAGAATCACTGCACTAGACACTATCCAGGTCATTTTATGTAAGTTATTTAAATGTCACGATGGTCCTTTAAAATTAAAGACTGAGACTCAGAGTGGGTCTGAGTTTGTGAAGCTAATGATGGCAGAGCTGGGAATAAATTCCAAGTCTGATTATTCAAAGGCTGATGCTCTCCGACAGGCATCCTGGTTTCTTACTTCATTTCACTGCCCACAAATAAAATATTTTGGATGTCTTCATCCTAAGCACCAAAGATTGCAGTATAAACCACCCTCCCTTCTAATCTATAGGAATACATGAGAAAGAAGAGTGATTTGGAAAGAATTGGCTGAGAATTTTTTCAGGGGAAACTTGTTTTTTGAATTATGCCCTAACATTCACAGAACTCTGAAGGGTTGCTTCGCCACCCTTCCACATTTAGTGGCATTACTGAATGTGGATATCAAAAGAATCATTTCTCATAAGTTACTGCACCCAGGTAATAGTCCTTCCTTGGAAGAGAGCTCTATCTTCTCCAAAAACCACCTCCAGGCTTCCCCACACAATGGCCTAAACAACCTGTTTGTTCAGGCAACTCAGGAAATAAGTCACATCAGTGCACAAAACAAAGAACTCCTGCCAAACCAGTTGGCTAATAACACCCAGCGGGGCAAACACCCAGGGGATCGGCAAAATGTGAAGCCAGGTTGGCTGCTACCAGACTCAGTTTAAAGAGAGGTGAGCACTTCCTAACCTACACCCAGCATTACCAAGTGAATCACACATATTTCACAACCACAGAAATTCTAAGACCTAATTAGGCACATTTTTACCTATTTATTATCTTAGGCTCTAGTCACCCTCCTGTCTTTCGGTGTGTTGATGATTGTGAGTATAGATTTTTATTTTTTGCATGCTGTTCAGTTTTCATTTATTCATCTAGTCAGTTGAGGACTCTGCTAAGCACGGTACAAGGAGGAATGAAATGTCTATTTCAAGTGCATTTTGTGTGGCTTCTAGCACAGCTCCATTGGATGTAAGCACTTGAGAACAGCCCATTCTTACTGTTCAATTACATCATGCAAAATGCATTACTTCTATCCATGTTAAAAATAAATTCAGTCTGGGATGCTCCATCATATAAGACAAGGCGATAAATTCCAATAGCAATTTTGTCCAGAGGTTATTAGGAGCCTTGTACAGCCTTTGACTTTGTCATTTCCAATAACTCCCTAACTGGATAAGGAAAGGTCTTAAGCAAAACCTTGGGCAGAGTGAGTGTTGTGGAAGAGGGAGTGTTCATAACTGAGTTGCTCCAGGAGCTAACACTAGTATCAATTGTTGACTGCTTGGGTGGCAGAAGGGTTACAGCAATTACAATTTCCTGACCAAAAAACGTAATGTTCAATGAGACAGAGGTCCCTATAACTAAAAGAATTAAAATTCAGACTGAATTGTTGCCTGCCAGGAATGCTGCCAAAGGCCTGTCTGTATTAAGTAGAAAATTTGATTAACTGAGTTTTAGAGATCTTGTAACACACACACACACACACACACACACACACACACACACACACACAAGAATGGACCTAAAGGGAGAATTTAAATCGGTAGATAAGGGGCAGAGACCAGAATCACACCTGCCCTTCTTCCCTAAGGGTGTATCTGGGAGAGAGTGGAGAGAGGTTGCAGGAATGTACATTCTGTAGAAGTACAGCCTCCTCCCTCTTACAAACAACACTTTCAGTGTTTGTCCTGCATTTCGTATCTTTCACTTTAGAGCTTCCTCTAAACCCAGTGGTTTGAGAATCGTTCGAATCATTAGTGTGGAGCCATACCCTCATTAACTGAAGTCCACTTAGCCAGAGCCACTTTGAAATTCCATTTTTAGAAAACATGGGGAAATGACCTATAAGAAACCCACACTGATGATTTAGTATAAATAGGGGATGTTTTATACTAAATCATCAGCAGTTTCAATATAAATTCAACTTCATATATTTTTAAACAATGATCATTAATATTTATAGTGATTGCATAAGAAATTCTTTCATCAAACGAAGATTCCATTTTTATACTACTAAGAAAAGAAGGTATACTAATATAACTTGGAAACATTTTTTGGTAATAAAGAGGAAAGCAGAAGAAGTTTTATGTTCATCACTTATATAGCCAGAACATTTAATCAGCCAGCATACTCTGGTTACTCATTTCACACACACACTTCCAACTACAAATTAGCAACCATGCCATGAATACCAAGTAGAGCTGTCAAAATCAATATCATGTAAATTAGACAGTACAGCCCTAAAGTTCCCAGAGTCTAGTTTTAAATAATTTTTATGTTTTTAAGCTTCATATCTCACCACATACGTAGAAGGTGAAGTGAGTCAAATTCTGTGGGAGCTGCAAGAAGGCAGCGGAGAGTAATGTACTGACGCATGGGCTCCTGAGTCTGGGCTCAGAATCACTGGGCTCCCTCCGAGTTCACTTCTTGCCAGCTGCACGTGCCCTTGGGCAAGTCATTGCTTTCAGCGCTCTCTGGGAGATGAGCAGGAAAAGCACCGAGGTTACAGAAATCCGAAGCTCCAGGAAGATATACGTGCAGAGTGCTTTTCATAGAGCCTGGCGTGGGGCGGGCCTCAAACGAGTCTCAACTATGACTACCACATTTTCCTTCATGCCTCTGCGTTATGAAGTTCTGTATTTGTTTATACTGTGGTAAAATACACATCCCACAAATTGTACCATTTTAACCATGTTTAGCTGTTGTTTTTATTTGGAGAGGAACTATGACCGTGTATAGCAAATGTCCACATATTAACACTATACAATTTGCCTTAGAACTGAATATTGAAAAAAAAAAAAAAACCAAGGCTGATAAAAACATTTGGTAGGAAGATTAAAACAATACAAATTTCTCTACAGTTTCATAATTTTAAAATGAAGTATATGAAGACCTAAAATAGTTTCTTCAAAAGGTTCAACAATATTTCAAACACACAGAATTTATTGAAAACACTGCTTTCAGCAAATATAAAAGTTATCTATACACAGAGCAGAAAATTGAAATTGTAGAGGAATATAGAAACTAGAAGATGGAAGTCTCCCTCACCCTTTACAAATCTCCCCCTTTGATAGTCTGTGCATCCTTCTAGAAATGTTTTATGCACCTTCAAGCATATAAATCTCCGTGTATAGGTTTCTAAATGGAATCGCACTATAGCCACTATTTTCCACCTAGATATTTTTAAATTAAATGTCTATCTTCAAGACCTTCCTATGCTTTTAAATAATTCATTCTACTGTATAGATATGTCACAATTTATCAATGAGGTTCCTGATGGCATTAAATTTACAGAGATTTTTTCTCTTACAAAGAAAACTGACATAAATGCTTTTGCACAGACATGCATTTTTTAAAAACTAAAGGTAAATTCCTAGCAATGAAGACCAGCAGACCATTTTAATGATACTTGGGAAACAAAGTTAAAATACACATTTAATGGGATCATTTGAGGCAGACTATTATGTTGCGATCCTTGCTTGGTAGCATGTCTTCTTAGAGAAGAAATGGAGGTATATGGCTTTGAAGCCAAAAGTTTAGGATATTGGAATCCTGTAATTTACCAGATAGACAAGGTACTTAAACTCTCTAAGCCTAGTCTTAGAGAGTCAAATGGGGCTATTGTGAGAGTCAAATGGGATGTTAAAAGTAAGCATTTTTCATCGTGACATTTAGTGTAGCATTGGTACCTGCTCAATAAATAGTGACTAAATTATCTGGTAATAATGATTATTTTTAAAAAGATTTTATTTATTTATTTTTAGAGAGAGGGGAAGGGAGGGAGAAAGAGAGGGAGAGAAACATCGATGTATGGTTGTCTCTCGCATGCCCCTGACTGGGGACCCAGCCCACAACGCAGGCATGTGTCCCGACTGGGAATCAAACCAGCAAACCTTTGGTTCACAGGCCAGCAATCAATCCACTGAGCCACACCAGGCAAGACAATGATTAGTTTTAAGGAGCACTAGACCAGGCCTTCCCAAATTTCTAATTTGTTAATATCAACATAAGCAATTTTAATTATTTATAATTTACCTAGTATATATTCCATCCTCAAGACTGTTATTAATTCTTCTCTTGGTATTTCCCATTCCCAAGTTTCAAACATCTTGTCATTTTCCCACAGAACTATTTCTCAAATGGCGATGTAGTTACCACTACCCTGCTTCAGGCCTTTATCAAGTCTGCGGTGGGGCTGGGCACACATCCCACAAGCAAGCTGGTCTAGAGTTGGAGGCAGAGAAAAAAAAGCACATCTCTTTTAAGAAAATGCTCCCTGAGCATCTAGTAATGAGCCCAGCAGTGATTGCAAGACTATCTCAGGGTGTTTGTCACGCTTGCTGGTGGTCAGGCCCTTATGAAGAGTCTTTCTAGCTCTCAAAATCCTCAAGCCAGAAACCAGAGCCCTACAAGCCAGGCTCCTCTGCAGCCTGTGACTGGGATCTGCAGATCTGCCTGTCAGGTGAGAAGCAGGAGCTTGTGTAATACTTGACTGATTCCTATTCTTCTGGAAAGGCGACAGTGACAGCTGGAGCTCCAGCAGCAGGGCCAGAGCTTCCGGTGTCCAGTATCAGCCTGGACTAGGTTGTCTCTGCCCAGTGACCAGGGCCATGGACACTTCTCTGGAGCAGTCTGAGAGCTGTGCTCCCAGCCCCCTGCCCCCTGGCGCTCTGCTCTCCCGAAGCAGGCCGGGATGCTGCTCAATTGTTTCGCTCCTTAAACAGGCCAAGTGACTTCTGTTATTTATTTATAACTGAGTGCCTAAAACCCCATACTCTTCCCATCTCCTCACTTCATTGTGTGGCTGCTCGGTCCTGCCGGTTGCTCAGACCCCACATTCTTGACTTCACCTTTTCTCTCAATTTCTCCCAACTGTGGCAACTTGGGCCTTTCTGCATATCCTCTGAGCCCCCTCGGCTTCTTAAGAACACAACTGCTACAGTGATCTTTGAAAAAGTCAAGCAGATTATGTCACTCCTTTCTTCAGAACCCTCTGATGGCCCACAGCACTAAGTAAAGTGAAATCCCACGGTGGCCTCCAAGGGGCCGCTCCTTTGTTAGTCTGAGGACTTGATCAACTTGCCATTTCCTTCTTCATTCACCGCCCTCCATGCTGGCCCAGATCTGCGATGTCTCAAAACAGCAGCGCCTACCACATCGTTCCTTTGCTGGTCTCAGAACATACCCAGCACCCTCTACCTCCAGGCCTTCTCATCGGCACTTCTCCCGCCTGGAGCCTCCATTTCCAAATTCCTCAGCCCCTTATTTCTTCAGATGTTCTTGCCTAATCTGCCTGGGTTTAACTGTCCTCCCCACCCACTCCCACGCAGCTCCTTTCCTCTCTTTCCCTCTATTTTTCCACAACATTTGCTTACCTTCCAACATATTAATATACTTGCTTATTTGTTTGTTGTCTGTCTCTCTTTTTATTAGAATATAAGCTCCATGAGGGCAGGTACTTTGGTTCCTGCTATATCCTCCGAGACTAGAATATTCGTTAGCTCAGAGTAAATACTTCAAAAATATTTGTTGAACAAGTAAGTGAATAAATATTGATGCATGTGGCATTCTTTACTCTGAAAGTTATAAGGAGGTTATTACCAGTCACTCAAAGAACTATTGTAGAGGCAGCAGCCTTAAATGGAAGTCCGTCAGAAGTCTGAAAGGAAATGATTGATTTTTATCTACATCATTTTAATGAAAATGAAACGTCCTATAAGATTTACTAAAGTCTGAAGACTTTCACAGGCTGAGTCAGAGATGTCTAAGATATGATTTAAGGGGCATGTTGTGGAATCACTTGCTTAAACCAATTATTTTCTCTGCTCTATCATAGTGTCTAAAATTCATAATATTTACCCTTTAATTCTACAAAAGTCTCAGGCCCTGTTCTAAGAAGATGAAATAAAGCAGTTCAAAGTCAAAGCCCTACCCTTGTGGACGGAGGTCACGTGTTATTTGGGAACAGACAAGAAAGAAAGAAACACACACGTAGCAAGCGTCAGGTGGTATGTAAGCACCAAGAGGAAAATTAAAACAGGTGAGGGAGAGTGAGTGGGTGGGTGAAAGCCAATGTTAATGAGGTGACATCCAAGTGGAGGCCTGGATGAGGTGTGGGAGGAGGTCGTGAAGATGGTATTCGCATTAGTCTGGAGGACATCTCAGTGAGAGGAGGGTGAGGTTTCCCTGGGCTGTCCAGGAGATGTAGCCTAGATGCCATTGTCTTGGAGTTTGGGTTCTAGCCTAAATTCCATGCACAGTGTTTTCCTCTACACTATCATATAGGTACTTTACTCTTAAAATAATTTGTTATAGCCATTAATAAAGTACAAGAGCTTGAAGTTCTTTCTACACATATCTCAAAGTTCTGGGGGTGCTCTCTGTGGTGACAATCATTGGTCACCTTGCCCACCTTCCATGGGAAGGAGCAGGGGCTTGGACCAGAGTCAATTCCCAGAGGCTACGTATTTTTAAAATTGTTGTTGTTACACAGCATATGAAGGTGAAAGGCAGAGGTGAGGGAGTACCAACTAGAATTTTTACCACTCCTTATGTCCAATTTTTCAAGTCCTGGATTTTGAACTATAGCATTCTGGATTGATGAAAAGAACTGGATTTTTAGGACCATAAGACGCACTGGACCATAAGATGCACCTAGGTTTTAGAAGAGAAAAATAGGGGGAAAATTTTTGAAGCAAAAAATGTGGTAAAATATTTAATAACCTGTGACCCTGTCCACTGCCATGCCCCCCCAGCGAGCCAGGTAAGCTACATGTGAACTATAAGATGCACCTCCTTTTCCCTTCCAAATTTGGTGGGGGGCGGGGAGTGTGTCTTATAGCCCAAAAAATATGGTATGTTTTCTCAAGACCAAATTCAAGTCATACTTCAAGATGTTTGGATTATTCTCCTGCCAACATTTGGCTGGTTGAGTGAATGTTATACTTTATCTCTAGTGTTTTGGGCAGAAAGTTGTGCGGGAGGTACAACTATTGAATGTACGTATTGGTATTTTATTCGTATTCCGATGGTGTGACCTTAAACAAGCCTGGTAGTCACCGTGTTTCATATGCGCAGCCAGTGAAGTGAGGCTAATGTCTGACAAGGATCTTCTCTTAGAAAGGCTAAAAAAAGAAAAAAAGAAAAGAAAAGAAAGAAGTGCTTTAAAAGCACTGTTTATGCTCTCAGGGGAAAAATGACACACATGTACATTAGCCTTATTAACCCCATTTTGTTAGCATGATTTGTATATCTCTATTAGCTTTAGTCCATTTAGTGGATAGTCTGAGATTATGGGAAAATGGGAGATATAGAAATGTCTGCAGCTCCTGGGAGGAAACCTTTGAGGGAGGGGATGCATCTTTCTTTTGACATTCTTTTTTCTTACCTGCTGAACATAAGTGATGTGGCGAGGGTCATCTGGTAGTATGAGGTGATGTCCTAAGACACCTAAGAAAGCAACATGACTGAAGGACTCTGGGTGCTGGACCCTGGGAGTCAGCCATGCTTTGCTTGGACTGCTCATCTCAGGTCGTCTTTCGTATGATAAATAGATTTTTTTCATGTAAGCCACAGTCATTTAAAATTTTTCTTTTGTGTAGCCAAATCTAACCCTACCTAATGCACACCTATGATTTGAAAGCGTTTCAGCGCCATTTAAAAAAAACACAATACATGTTATCTCATTTCATGTCAATGATCCTATGAACGGCAAGGAACAAGAATTGTCATTCCCATTTTAAAATGTCATTCCCATTTTAAAGAAAAAGACCTTTTAGGATGTTACATGAGCTGCCTATGGTCAAATGACTAGTAGGTACAGAATCTGGATCACAGAGTAGTTCGGTCTCTTTGAACTAGAAATCATGCATGAGCAGATGTGCGCAGAAGCACAGTGTGCGTCTTAGAGTAAGGCAGACCGAACTTCGGGGGTTTTTTTTGGTGGGGCAGGGGTCTGGTATCTTTCGCCTTAGACCAATTACCTACTTTTCTGACCCTCATTTCATTATCTACAAGGTGAGCAAATAACACTTCTGGCAACTGAAAATTGCAAATGAGGTAAGGTTTGTGAAGCTCCTGATCTAGGGCATAGAGCCCTAATTGTGGGCAGATGCTTATCGTCTTAAAGACTGTTCAGGTGAGCGAGTGAGGCAATGGAAGGGATGGGAGAGACTGGAAAGTCTGCTTCATCCGGAAGTTCCGAGTGTCTGTAAATAATTGAAAATAGTTTTATTTATTTCCAGTTCAAAAGACCCAGATTTGAAGGAGTGACCAAGTTTCTTGTGCTCTCTGAACATGTTAAAGGTATTTCTCCATGTCTCCTTTACTTGGGGAGCTATGTCACAGAAATATGGTTTTTGCTTTCAAGCTGCTCACAAGGATCAAGGAGATGGGAGAACACCCATTTCAAAGCAACATTTAAATTTCCTTAAAGAAATAGGAATGGGAACTCCTAGTAGTATGTTGAGTTTTGTCCCCCAGAGATTGCTTGAATGCAGCATGAAGTATGTGATGTCAGGTGGGGTTGGATCATAGAGCTATATGAGTTTCTAGAGCGGGGCTCAGATTTACAAGCTTCTTGAGTGGGCATCTGCAGCCAGGATCCATGAAACCTTGGCAGCTGGTGGCCCCAACAAGTTCAGTGAACACACCATGTGTTACCTGATCCAGTTTCTGGTATAAGTTAGAGCCAGTCCAGACTACAAATATAAGAAGGGTCTGAATAATCATATGAACCTGAATTCATTGCAAGATGCATGACCTTTGTGATTCTGTCAACAATGATAAGTTTTCTTTTTTGTAAAGTTCAACTAGATGAGAAAAAGGGTCATTTAAGCTCCTCAGATCTTTATGCAAAGTTATTCTGATGTACACACAGACACAGCCTTGTGATGAGTTGATATTTACTTCATTTCTATTCAGGACAATTGTCTAGATCAAGTAATCGTACCCTTTATCTATGCCAGTATTAGGCAGCATTCGTTTGATGGAAAAGACTCTGGTAATTTAACTTAGCATCTTAGCACACCTCCCACCGTGACACAGCAGAAGAGCCCAGAGCGACAGCTGTTGGAGTGACCACATTCTTCCTGCTCTTCTGACATTTCCAAGATGGGATTTGATTACAACTAGCAATACGAAATTATGGGCAAAGAGATGAAGTGCAGAGACCAGGAAACATGAAGGGACAAAAATAACAAGCAGTGAGACAGTCTGCATTACATTCCCTTACCAGACCAGGAACAGTAGGCTCACGATCTCACTGAAAAATACCTCCGTGTTTTCAGGATGTAACAACAGATCGATGTTTCTGTCTTTCTCATTCTCTCCCTTCCTCCCTCAATAGAATAAAAGAAACTAAAAAAAGAGAAAACACTGTATGTATGTACATATGTATGTATGTATGTATGTATAAATAAATAAATAAGTAAATAAATAAATAAATAAATTGCTAGCACTTTCAGACCTGGTTAGCACAGACATCAACCTGTGTGGCCCCTCTGAAGTGCTTGGCATCTCAGGCAGACTCAGATTCAACTGCAAGAAATTTTCCAAGAAAATAAGATGAGGAATTCTAAGCTTATGTATACTTATTTATGTGCCCTTTGGGGATTTTTTGGATACAAGTCATATATCTCCTCCCATAATTCAACTTAAGTCACATTTGAGCAGTTACCCAAAGTGCAGAATACTCTAATTAGTTTCTTTCTTTACTTTAAAGCACTGTGTCTTTCTGTATGTATTCCTTCCTCCCTCCATTTTTATCTTTTATGTTTTTTCACTAAATTTGTTGCTGGTAGTTCTCTCTCTTTTTTATCAGATAACTCTAAGCAGCTTTCAAGCGCTTCCCTTTTGAAGCCTTAATGCTTAGGAAAAGCTAAACACCAATAATAAAACATGCGTACATGCATATGATGATGTATGCGTGTGCGTGTGCTTACAAAGCGCTTTTCACACACATTATCTCATTTAACCCTAAGATCAACAGTAACATTCAACCTCCTTTTCTTACTCCTTGTTACCATGATGCGGGCACCATGCTACGAGTTCCCTGTGCAATGTCTCTAGAAATGAAAGAGTCCAGAAAGAAAGGCAATAGAAAATATATTTTGATGCATGAGTCTACGAGGACCATGGAGGATGGTGGCACAAACACTGAGCTAAGCCTGGAGACTGCCTGCCCTGCTGTTCACTTCTACTTCTCTGGCTGTGGGCAAGTGAGGACCTCTCTGGACCTCGGTCTGCTCAAATGCAAAATGAGAGCTGCTCACTCCTGCCCTGACTCCTTCGCAGAGGTGCCCTGAGAATCAAATTAGATAATATATGAGACAATAGTTTGTGGTTTGCCAAATAAAGAACTAACATTTTCATGAGTTTTTTTCTTGCACTTGAATTTACCAACATTTGTAGCATTGACCTAAAACAGAAGCCCCAGTCTATTAAAAAATAGAAAAAAATAAACATTTTTACCACTGTACATGCATGTTCTAATAGTCTTTTGACCATTTCTACTTGTTTAGTAATCAGTACATATGGGTATTAGTTTGGTACCCAGATACCTGAATTACAATCCAGTGAGAGTTGAGCTAAAAAGGAAATCAAAATCTTATAGGATCTTCTCCATACCAGGGCTTTTTCTGTTTTGTATTTTTCTCAAGGTGAAGGCTACTAACAATTTGCATACAAATCATGTAGCTGATTATAAAATTTCTGATTTCTGTACTCTACTTTTACCTATTGAATCCGAAGTTCTGGGGGTAGGGGAGGGGGTGGCCAGGAACCTGCTTTCTTTGGAAAGCTCACCAGCTGAGACTTAGGTCCACTCTAAGAACCCAGAACTCACCGGCTGAAGATTGGAGGTTGTAAGAGAACATTTGCTCTTTCTTTCTTTCCAGCAGTAACAAGGTAGCTCTATCAGCATTCTGTTAAAAACAGATAAGTGTGCTTTTGTGAAATAAAAGCAGCATCCCATTGGTGTGCAAAATTTGATTTCACTTTCTTGAATGCACTTTGAAGTAATATTTTTTCGGCTTTCTCTCATTGGATGGTGCATTCGTAAGAGAACTTTGAAAAGAGTATTCCAGTATCATTTCTGGCCTCCACTCAAGAAATAATCCTCTAAGTAGTTAAACTGATAACTGACCAGTAACCCTCCAAATAAGGAGGCCTCAACCCATTTCAAGCACTATTAAGATTCTCAAGGTGTTAGTAGTCTGTATTTTATGTGGAATAAAAAATTAGAGATTTTGTTTTTGGCAAAAAAAAGTGAGTATAGAATAGTGTAATGGTATTTCAGAAGCTATAAGCATATTTTCAATCAGCTTCATCAAACACAGAACTAAAAGAGATTAATTAGTATGTGCTCAATATGTATTTATTGAGCAACAATTATGTCTCTGACATTGGTTAGATCTAGTGCTACAGGAGTAAGTAAAGCAAAGTTTCCTTAGCACTCATATTCTGGCATGAAGAACAGAAAATAAAGAAAAAGCTAATATCTAGTATTGTTCCCATGTCAAATGGCATATTAGAAGATGATAAAAACAATGAAAAATGGTTTATTCTAAATCTTCACTGCTGAATTATAAATTCTGAAAACTGTAAGACTAGAAACTGATTCATTTAACCACATACATGTAGGGTCACCTTTAGAGTGTACTCAGCCTGGACGGTTGTGATGGATCTTTCTATCCCCTGAGGCACAGCCCTGTCTCCTCGTCATTTCTGACCTTCTCTCACAACTGTACCCTAGGTAATGATGCTCAGAAAAGCAGCCAATCAGGAGGTTTGTTTTCTGTTCCCTTTTAGCACTTCTAACTCAGGCAACCAAACCAGTTTGAACCGGATAGAGCATCAGAGCCTTCTTTCGACTCCACTCAGAGTCTGTGGATATTCAGTTAGCTTCAAGACTGCAAACTAATACCCGCATGTACCAGCCAAAACCACATTTTTTCCCCTCTGCTGTGTTATTCCTATTCAGGGCTGTAATATGACCCATCTGAAACCCCATCATATAAAGTTCGTGCAAGAGAACATAAGGCTGATCTGTGCCCATGAAGTACCGGTAAGTCCCTGTTAGTTTGGTGGAGGGGATGGTGGTGAATCAAACAGAACTAAAATAACCCACCAGCACCTAAACGTTTTCTTCGTGTAACCTGTCATCATTTCACACCAAAGTGGGGAGCCATGTATTTTGTTGGGGTTTTTTTTCAGAAGTATATCAGCAGCAAAGAGGATGTTGGTGTTCTGATTAGAATTAGTCTAGTAGGTGTGTTTTTGGTTAGATTTAATTTTTCATAGTTGACTTTCTGCTTATAAAAAAGTTTTCTCTGGGGGAATGTACATGAGGAAGTTAAACTTTACACGGATCACCTAATTACCTACAAATTGCAGCCTTCAGCAATTTTTAATAAAAGAACACCATTCGCTTCATGCTAAACTGTAAAAACCGATCCCATTTTCATAATATTAATGTTATTCCACTGAACAGTGCTATTAGAGGAAATCCCAGCAGCAAGCACAGTACAAATTGTAGGGCAGCTGTGTCGAGGTGGCTTCTAATCAGAACTGAAAATGAACAAGAAAAACAAATCGAGGCAGAAACTCCTCACTTCTGCTTACCTAGCTAGAGGTGTCAGTTTCAAAGCCAGAAAAATATCAAGCAACCTCCAAGAGAAGTTACATAGCAGCGGAAAGAGTGACAGTAAAGCCTCCCCCGTGACCCACCCCTCGCCCCCGCCAGGGTGCTAGGAACACTTGGATGTATCAGAAGCACAGGAATTCATTTGGAAATCCAGATTACATGTTTGAGACTGCCGGTGTTCCAGACTTCAGCTCCTTGGCGGGATGTGAGCTGAGTGCGCACATTGCAGAGCCGGATGTCAGCAAACAGCCTCTGGGCAGGTAACTCACCTCCCAGCTGCAGACACAGGGCTGCTTCAAGGGCATTTTATAGGGACAGTGCCAGGCCAGGCAGGTGTGACGCTTGCAGAGAGACAAGGCTGGCGCGTGGGGATTTTGTCATCATCGCGTGATTTTAAACATAAGAGTGAATTTTTGGAAGTTGATTTGAGTTGGATTTTCAGCTGAGGCCTCATTATTAGGAAATGGCATGCTGTCAATCAACGTCATCCACAGCTTGTGAGTCTCGGAAGGCTCAAGGGTAAAAGTCATCATTTGGCAAACGTTCCCTGTGCCACCCTCCTCTGCGCCCTTCTTGTGTCCTGCGGCTGCTTTGCCAAACACTCCACCTTCAAAGACTGCTTTCAGGGAGAAGAGGTGCTTCACCTTGAAGAAGGAACAGCTAAAGGAAAAGACAGCTCAGAGGGCAGCTGGGCCTTGGAGCTGCTTTGGAGCCCTGCCTCAGTACTTACAGCCTGCAACTTTCAGGGGTGGAACAGAGAGACTCTGCTTTAAACATGCACACCCTTTCCTTGTTACTATATTATTATAGTCCACAAAAATAAATCAGTGCTTTCATCAGTCATTTAGTTTTAACGAGTTAGTTTAATGATAAGACAGTGCCCTGCGCCTGTGGATATTTCTAACATAGATTTTGTTTAACCCACATGCAGAAAGCTCAAGAATTTCAGACTCAGGACAGCTGGTATGCCTCTCTGCATATAATATATCTCCCATCCATGAATAGACTTACTTATTTTCTGTTAAACAAGGAGTCTCACCCAGTCTGAAATGCTAAGCATGTGTCACATGGGAAGACAGTGTTTACCGTCATCTTTTCCTGAGTATCATTTAAAAGAAAACATTTTCCATTTTTTTAAAAGAGAGAAACCAGGAAACAAACAAATAAACAATTTGTCAAACTATCAGTCCAAACTGAGCCATGGACTTTTCCCCAATATATTGTGCATCTCAGATTTGGGAGTGATGCAAGTTTCGTTGCCTTACTGTTTATTGCCCTGGCTTGTACCCTAGATGTTTTTATCCCATCATCCAAAGGAATGAGGTATATTTGAGCTGAGCTTCTGCTCTGCCAGGAAAATAATCCCCTAATGACCGGTCAGCATTTCCATCCCAGCCAGTCTGACCTTTCAGAAGTGGAGGTGGCTCTAAATTTGCACAAAATAACCTTGGGGACAAATAAAACCCAAGTTTGGGGTGTCATCATCGTTTGCAGCTCCTAGCTTGCCTTTCTGAATGTGGGTACCACAAACACAGCAACTCTTCAAAGCAGTATTTAGTTCTGAAAACATTTGGAGTTAAAGCATAATTTGCATAATTCTATTAAAAGGCTTATTCCTCCGCGTTGAAAAAGATTTGAGCAAATGTGATCTTGGGGGGGAAAGAAAGTCTTATCTTTTGGCCCAGAAGGTGCCTCATAGAACTAAGCTTGTTAACATGAGGAGTGCGTGGTAAGCACATAGAGTGAAAAACAGAGATTTAAAGGGCTCCTTTGATCTGTCTCCCAGTCCCCAGTGGCCTGAAGTTTAAGATAGAAATGGATTTTCAGTTTCTTGCACTGTATTGCAAACGTAAAAATTGGAGTCCTATTACAGTGATGGGAAACACGGGTGAATTTCTATAGAATTTAAAATGAAATTGATTGGCTCCTTTCAATTGAGGACAGTTCATTTTGTTGTCATTACAGACTCAAGAAGATCTTTTGTAGATCAAATGACTGTCATCATGCCTATTTTGATCATATCACTCTGCCATCACTCACAGATTGACAGCAGTCTGACGCACATTTTTCATATCCAGCTTCTAAGACAGTGCTTAGGGGACCAAACACCTTCAATAGTGTAAATGGTACAAAAGCAACTGCAATTAAAATGCCTCCTAGTGGATGTGGCCAAGGTCTTCATTAAATCAGCTGCTGCTCAGGAGCCAAGGGCTGCACCTCTGGAAGATGCCGTGCTGTTGAGAAAGGTGTATGAAGACAGCACCACTACTGTTGCTGAGGAGTGCACACTGCCCTCGGAAACCACCATTCTAGAACTTTCCAGATCCTTAAGCAAGTTTACCGTCCTCTCTCGGAAATCTCCGGCAGAATGTACGGGAGCCTGGGAAACTACCGCGACACGTGTCTTCATTTTCATTCCTTACGCACCTGAATTGCTGCCAGAACCAGAATAAGACTTTTAGTGCCCCTAGCTCTTAAACACACACAAAAAACAAAATAGGAGTTTATTTTCTGAAATTACATATAATTTATCAATATGATGATAGCAGAACAAAGTTGTTTTTCTAGATGGTTGCTGGATTATAAAATTCTGGGTGAATGTATTAAAGTGGACATTTCCTCATGTTTATTTATGCCTATAGGGTAAACGCAGCAGTGACCGGGCCGCTTTTGTCCCCCACCATCTTTCGGGCCCACCGACATAGCAGGTGACTCATGTTTGCTTTTTAATATTGAAGATTGTTTTACAGAGTCGTAACTGTACTTCACATCTAATACAGAGCCTTTCCAGATGGCTGTGTTGCGGTTTTCCTCACCTAACCACCTGCGTTTGTGTTCCTCTGTGCTGACAAGTGACCTTCCTTCCCGGGTTGGCCCCCCAGCAGGCTATCTGATTCTGGATTACACTAAAGCAATCTTTAACTTATTTAGATAAAGAGCATTTAGGAAAGTTTATATCTCATTTAAAAAGTTATGTTTAACTGGTACTGGTTCCGGGAAGTCCTAGACAGCTGGCTATCTGTACATAAATGTATATGCAGTGCTTTGGTGCAGGTGTATAAGTGACATTCATGTGCTGAAAATCATCTGGGCAGCAGTGGAACTCTGTTAACTAGAGTTTCCGGTTTAGCATTGATGCCTGAGAATTACGTTCTTATTATGTAATACACAGGCAGAGTTATGTTACTGTACCTGACACGGGACAAAAATTTATAATGTCCAGCCAAAACTGCCACCTGAGAACAAAGAAACAAAAAGTCCTGATCAGATTAGAGTTTAATGAATCTGTCTCGGGCCAGTTGTGAACTCACTAATGCTGAGCCATTCTGATGAATAAACAGTGGAACAAAACTTGGAGAACAAAAAGTCTTCTCCATTATTTACATTCTTTTGGTAGCTGTAATTACAGGGCATTTGTCATCGTCGGTTACAGCTTGTCCCCGTGTCGGTTATGTTTTCAGGTTGCGGTTTGTTCTCTGTTGCAAGATAGTAATGATAAGCATTAAAATGGACCAAATTTCCTTCCAAAATATATAAAGGGTAAGAGATACATATTTGAACTAGAATTTTAGATGAATGGCAGTTCCAGGTTTTTATATAATTTAGTACAACCACTACTCTACTTAAAATATACCACACACAATGTACCACGTTACATATTATATAGTTAGAGTAAAAAAGATCAGAAAATCTCATAGTGAATATATTTATATATTTGCTATTTATTCCCAAATACAAATTTTTCAGATAACATTATTTTTGATGACTAAAACAGTATGTATTTTAGAAGAGATGGAAACACACAAAAGTAAAAGGAAGTCAATAAGAATCACTCATAACCCTACAACAGAAAGATATACATTCCGTTAACTAGTAGATATTTAAGTGTGTTAACTAGGTACATGTACCCTACTTCTAGTCTTTTTTCTGCTCATTTTATTTTACAAAATTGCATCATAGTTAGCAAATATATAGATATATAGATTTTTTTGCCTGTTACTATTCTTCTACATCACATTTTAAATGTCTGTATAATATTTGTCACGTATATGCTAACATTTTAAAAATGACCCTTTGACCTTGACAAGAGTTACAGTGAGTATTTACAGTTTCAGCCATAGGCTATGGCAGGTTGATATTTGGGACTTCAGCCTCTTATTTAAGACAGAGTTATTATTTTTTAAATTATGCTTTGAAAACCTTCATGTGCTCAAGCTGTTTTCTATTTGTCCTGTTCCACGTGCAAAGCCCAGCATCGCCCATTGCTTTGTGTCTGCCTATTGCATGCATTTTAGTTTCCCACTCAAATTTGCCACATTTTGATGTAGGATGTACAAGAGTTAGGGGAAACATTAAAGGGATTAAAAATGATTGAAAATGACTTTTCCGAACTGTCAATCCCAGTTTAAAAGGAAGCTGTGTTTTTTTTTCGCTATTAAGCATAGCTGTTTTGTCCTCTGTAACTACCCTGATTTGTTGTCTGTGGTGTCAAATGGGTGTGTGTGCGCTATTTGGAAAAGAGAAAGAACAAGAAATTAGGCAAATGGGTCATACACCAGCTTGGGCTTGGTTCTCTTGGCAGCACTTTACCTAAGAGTGGCTGTATCTGTTTAGTCCTGGCCATGCTATAGTAGTAAATTCATCCTGAAGTCTCTGGGGCTCAGGAAGAAAAAAGTTTATTAACTGCTCACATGGAGACTGATGGAGACTGGCAGGGACTTCATCCTTGACTCAGTGATGCAGCCTCCCTCTATGCTGTGACAATGCTGCCTCAAGATGTGACTTCCAAGTTTGCCGCTACAGAGGAGGAGAGGGTATGCAAAGTCACACCAGCTCTTCATGGCCTCAGCCCAGAAAGCACATGTCTCTACCGCTCACTCTCAATCCCTTGGATAAGACTAGTGATGGGATGCAGGGGGTGTGGCAGGAAGGTGTTTAAGAAATATCAGGAATGCAGGGATGTTGGGTGAGTGCAATCTCCGTCGCCTTATCCCACATCAAACCACAGAAACAAGATTAATACCTCCTCTCAGTGAATGAGAGCTAGAACAGTGAATCGAAAGGGTTATTGGGACTGAGACTCTGGAGTAACCAATAAGCCCATTAAGAACTGAGGAGCAGAACTGTATGAAGAGCAGTAATGGCCAAAATGGGAACAAACTGAGCAGCATGGCTACTGTAGAGTGTTAACCAGATAGAATGAGACCATAATACCATGACTTCGGGCCCCTGCCTTGGTTTCTCTGTTCCCAAACCTGGTTACTCAGGTGTAGAACACTTTAGAAAGAACTTTAGAAAATGTGAAGTGCTGGCTGCACCTGAGACCTAATGAATCGGAATCTCCTAAAGAATATCTCACATGGATATTCTGAGTCAAGGGTGAAGGAGAATCCCTGCCAATCTCCATCAGTCTCTATGTGAGCAGTAAATGAAATTACTGTTTTTAAAAATTTTTTCCTTTTGTTCAGCCACAGAGATTTCAGGATTAATTTGTTACTACAGCATGGCTAGGACTAGACAGAGGTATTCCTGATTATTCTGATATAGCTAGGGTTTGAAAATTATGCTTGGAATGGAAAGAGGATGCTCTTAGGAGGAGAGGGCAATGATAAAGTGAACCTTAGAAAGGGAGTAAGCAGAGCCGCATGAGAAGGAGCCAAGTTCATGGTCCTATGGTCCGGCAATGGTGAACATCACAAAGGGAAGTGAGTCTAGCTCTGAGTCATGCTACATTGAGTAGAACCACCTCAACCAACTATTTGGTCAGACCCTTAGTCTCTCGCTCGAGACTATCCTTCACAGACTGGACAGGCTGGAATGATCTGATTTGGTGAGTCAGCTGCCTCTTGGTCAATAAATTGCTAGGTTGCAGCATTGTTTAGTATTCAGAGCATCTGGAAAAGGCCATGCAGATACATCTCCAGCTCTATACAGAGCCCAAGAGGAAAATCTCACCTTTGCCTGATGGCTGGAGTTTTTAACCTATAGTAACTGTTTTATATAGTGCTTTCTCTAGATATATCAAGATATAGCAAGGCCAAAACCTGAGGTGAGCACTGATGAAGTTGTATGTAAATTTTGGATCCAAATGGAGAAATGGGGGGCAGAGTTTGGGGTGATGTCAAGGTCAATTAAAGGATGTCCAAATGTAGGATCACATAGCTGAGTAACAAAAGCACTAAATCAGAGTTGTGGAATGGGAATCAAAACTCTGACTGGGCGAAGACAGATGAGGTGGCTGGACTCATGAATTCAAGGAGGAAACAGCAACAGTCTGCCTTATTTCTAGTGGAAGTCCGGCTGCTTTGTAGTTGTTTTTATGTTGCGGGAGCATGCCTTCCCACTTCATATTTTTAAAGCTGCTGGAAGCATGCCTGACTATATAGAATGTGCCCCTGCAGCCTTATGGTTCTTTCTAAAAGACCATTTTCATGTTTTATACAATTGCTGTATTAGTTACAGCCACCACCATAATTCATTCAGATCACAGAAATGGATTTTGAAAGTAATTCATCTGTTTTTTTTTTTCACTCCATCTCACGCTGTACTTGCTTAGGAGTCCTGCAGGTGGCTGGCTCATCAAGCTGGGAGAGAAAGATTTGGGTGATGTTCGCTTCTGATCCACTGTCCAGGACATGGGGTTATTTTTAGGCTGCAGAGGAAAAGTCTAATAACAGGCATGCAGGGAGCCTTCCTCATCTACTTGCAGGAACAGACTTGCTCTGTGTTGTTTCATAAAGGCCAATATATAAAATTCCAAAAAGTAAGGCTCAAAGTAAAACATCCTAAACGTGTCCAGCATTGACATTGGCTTCCTGAGATGTTATTGAGTTACTTATGCTCCACCAAGTTCTAAATGTTGGGACTCCTTAGATTTCAGTTTGGGGTTATCTTTTCTTTCTACACACTTTTTCTTCAGCACTACATGGATTTTTACTGTTTTAAATCCCATGTATGTATGATAATAAGTGGATTATTTTTTCTCTAGCCAAATATCATCTCTAGACTTATATATTCAATTATCTCTATGGTATTTCATTTGAATGCTTCATCAGCATCTCAAACTTAATATGTGAAAAATAGAACTCTTGATTCCCCTTCATAATCCCCTGCCCCCAAGTCTTGGGGTTGTCCTTGTCTGCCCCAGCTCAATCAGTGGTACCATCATCTACCTGTTGCTTACCCCCAAATTCCTGTCCTTTCTCTGGCTGTCATACTCAGGCCACATCCGACCAATTGCCTCCAGTCTTTGGATAGAGAATGTAAGTGTATTCTTCACAGGGTTCCCCAAGTTACTGGTACACAGTAATAAATATTTGATGAATGAATAAATGATGCGGAATGATCATCTGGAAGAAATAATAATGACCCTTGTAATTTATAAAGCATCTACCACATGCTAGGTGCTTTGAATATTATAAATTTATTCCTAATAACAAGCCTTCAAAATGGGTAGGCCATAAAAAAGGCTCATAGAACTATGAGTTTTGTATGGTTTTGCTTTTATTAAGTTATATTGAGCATTTACTGTGGCTAGATGTTTTATATGGCATTTGTCAAGGCACACATAGGTATAGTGGTAAGTGCTTTATGTATCTTGTGTCATTTAATCCTTACTGATACCTCTAGGGTAGGTTTTATTATTTTATTTAAAAAAATTTATTGAATTTATTGGGGTGACATTGGTTAATAAAATTATATAGGTTCCAGGTGTACAATTCTATAATATATCATCTGTATATTGTATTGTGTGTTCACAACCCAAAGTCAAGTCTCCTGCTCTCGGGTAGATTTGGTGCACCATTTTAGAAATGAGGAAACTGAGGCTAATAGAATTAATCATCTTGAACTACATCAAATAGGCCAGGAAATGATGGTATTTAAGTACTGGTCCACTTGGCTTCTACGGCTACACATTTCCCTTCTTTATCACAGGCAATGTCCAACAGGGATGCGATTGATGGGGTGCCAACATTTGATGAAATGTGGCAGTAGATGATCTTCTAAGCTCCTTCTAATTAGAAATTTCACAATTCTATTATTTCTCTACATCTTTAGATTGTACTTCATCACCTTACCACTTTAAAGAAAATAAAAATAACATCTTAAATTTGATAGAAAGCTAGAAATTTTCTAAATCCAGGCAAATTATACCTGATATGATGAGATTTTTGCAAGTTTAGCCACATTTCAAAATAGGATTCCTATCTTCTTAATATCCAGACCAAATGAAGCAGCCTGTCAATGATTTCTAAAGTCAACTAGCAGCTACACAGTGCAGGGTGCCACACCTGGACTGACTCCCCACATAGAATATCTAGTGACTCCAGGTCTATTGTTCTCAATTATCCAAAGTTACTGAGAGTTATTCTAAGCATCCTTGAACAACAAAAAGACCTTATCACCATTTGCATATCTTTAAAAATAGTACACCAATGCTCAAATTCTCTGCCTATCTGCATAGAGCTCATTTGATTCCTTAATTATATTTCTTATAGTTATACAATTATATGGAAATTATTTTATGGCAACTCCTCAATTCCACCATCATTTTGAGGAAAGAAATTAACAGTGGTGCCCCCCTCCTTGACAAACTTGCAATAGGAAAAGGGCATGAGATAGTCAAATGAAATAGTAGGCAGAATTGAAACAATGGAAAGCAGAGTCAATTTTCTAAGCATGTCCAGATGCACAGATTCAATAAGCTTATGTGTGAAGTCAAGAGACTGAGATTGGGGAAGACACATGAAGAAATCGACTCCTCTTCTTGCTCAGCACAAATGGTCTTAGAACTCTGAAGCATAAATGTTATCTTCCTACCTATAAACCAGTATCAGGTTTTAAGTTAATTACTACAAATTGCTCTTTAAATTCAGGCAAGAGTATTCTGAAACATTTTCAGAAATTATTTGCACCCACATGATGACAGCAGGTACTTAGCCAGGGCTCAGTAGGTGCTGTTCTTACTAGAGCTGGGGTTAGAATCCAGGAACAATACCTCCACACTGGGCTTTCATCCATGACACTGAGCAACCTCCTCCATGACAGGGTATTTTAATAAGGTCCCTAGTTACAGGACCCACCTTTTTGCAGCTCACATTGTTGGAAGAGTGGAGCTGCAAATTGGAGCAGAAAGCCCCATCTTTGCCACCAGCAAGGGGAACTAGAGTCACCAACATTACCCCCTGGTCAGCTGCCAACCACAACTTCAGAAAAAAATATATCACACACTTGGCTCATTGAAAAGGTGAAGGGAGAATGGTATGAGGAGTAAGACCCTCTTGGTGAGTGAGGGGAGCCCCACCTTTGTCCTGGAGGGTGGATGAAAGTGTGGAGGAGGAATCTTGAGAGCGGTGGAGTTCAAGAGAGTGAGAGTTCCAACTTTCCCTCTCCTATTGTAGGTGGTGCTTCTAAAATTGTCTTGGATTTTTAAAATAGAGATGCTTGCTTTGAATGGCTCGCTGGTATTTTTGCTTTGTGTCAACTAAGTGGACAGGATGGATGGGCAGGGAGGTCTATCCCATCCTGTCACTTTGGTGGTACCCATGCAGGGACACACACCTACTGAGTGGTATAAGACTCCAAGCCTAGGAGGTGTCTACAGTATAAGAGAAAGGGGCTGCAAAGGGTAGGAGCTATAATGTCATCTGAAATAAAGAAATTATTACTTTAGAAAAAGAGAGAAGGGGGCTGAAGAGAGAGCTCAGCTGAAAGTGAGATGCCATTCTGCCCCCACCTGTAAATTAGAGGAGCATTTCTGGAGCTTTAATGTGCATGTGACTCACCTAGGAATCTTGTTACAGTGCAGATTGTAATCCAGCTGATCGGGAGTAGGACCTGAGCCTCTGTATTTCTAACAACTCCCGGGTGATGCCAATGCTGCTGGCCTAGGGACCACACTTTCAGTAGCCCAGAGTTAGAGGACATGTTGACTGGGAGTCGGAGGGACCCCATATGCCTGGGTTACACACAATATATTTTCATTGCCCTTCTCTGTTTATTATCTCAGCCTCATAGCCAATTGCTTAGAGAAGAACCTCCACTCCTGTGGTCATATGTTCTGAGGGAACATTCATAAAAATAATACTCCTGGCCTCTCTCTGCCTGTCACACTCAAATCACCTTAAACCAATTGTCTCCAGACTTGCACATGGAACATAAGTAGAGATTTTGTGCCTCCAACCACTGGCACATAGAAAGGAGGGAAGCTTTTCTTTGGAGTCCCTCTTCTGTCTGTGGCACAGTTCAAGTACAGGCAGCCAACACGTTTATCTTTCCCCAGGGGCATCTGTTTTCTGGTCCCGGGGCACCTGGAACAGTTGCCCGGACACTTTGTCAACACCAGTGCTGTCCTCCACTGCTGTGAGAGCATACGGTCTATTGAAAGGTGACGTGTGGCCAGAGCTGAAGCACTGGTGATCTTCAGCCCTGCCTAAGCAGGTAGCACGGCGATCCCTCCGCTGCACGTCACTGAGTTTACTGAGGGAGATGCTGGGGTCTGTGCATCCATATCCAGCTTTAGCTCTGGTTAGAGGAATCCTTTAAGAATCTTTGCCTGCTAGAAATATCAATGAAGAGAATAATTATTGCATTGTCCAAACCATTTTCATAAGAAATATAATGAAATTGAGAAATCTAAATTTGGATTAGGTGCCATGGAGCTATCATCCTGAGTGAGGAAAGGTAATTATAGAAAGACCTGTCAAAGAAAATTGGTGGAAAAACTTTCGAACATTTCCCAGAGATCTTGACAGAGCCATGTTACAGAGAGAGGAAGCTCATCTGGTTAACCTACTACTTCTTTTCCCAAGACAACTCCATGACCCAAGTGATCACCAGAGAGAGCCAAGACAGTGAGTGGGATCAGGCCATGCGTGCGGCCAAGATAAACTGGTCTGATGCCCGGCTGGCCACGCCTGTGAACACGGGCCTCCCAGTCCCTGCCCCAGCCTTCTGACAGGGGGGGTTTCCTCCACCTACCACCTCACAGAACCGCACCCAGCAGGACAGGAGACTGTGCGGTCACTAGATTATAGCATTTTTATGGTATTTCCCGGGATCTTCCTGAGTTTATTTCCTTTAAAGATTTTTTTCAACATGGGTTAAAATCAAAACTACACAAGAAGGTACACAGAGCAGCATTACGTTCCTCTGTCCCCGTTCACCACCTTGGCACCTTGCCCATGCTGAGTTACTCCTTAATTTCGGCTTACTTTACATGATCTCATTGTGCACGTATACCTCTGTTTCTTATACAAAAGTAGAGTTCACAGTTCTACACTTTGCTTCTGTTCTCGTTTAATAATATAGAGATTTCCTCATTTTTGACAGCTGCATCATATTCCAGTATATAAATATATTAGAGTTTACTCCAAGAACCAGCCTCCTAGCTCCTGGACTCTTTGAGTAGTTTCCAGTCTCTGCTATTGAAAACAATGCTGCAAGAAGCATCCTTTTGTATACACTATTTTGTTTGTGTACAGGTCTAACTAAAGGCTAGCTTTCGTGACCAGGTTTTATGGCTTAAAGGATAAATGTATCTATAATGTTAATGGACACCACCCATCCCCCTTCCTTAAGAACTGTAATGTTTTAATCTCCCTTCAGTAATGTACAAAAGTAAGTTTCTCTACAACTTTGCCAAGGGAATGTGTTTCAAACTCCTAAATTTGGCAATCCAATAGGAGATAAATGTTATCTTAGTGTAGCTTTAATATGCCATCTTTTATCATGAGTGTGATGACATATTGTCCTACCTTTAAAAAAACATTTGGGGACTTCCAGTCAAGGTGGTGGCATAGATAAATACTGCTTGCCTCCTCTCAAAACCACACCAAAATTATAAGGGACAACTATAATAGCATAAACAATAAAATGTAATTTTAAAGTTTTTTAATTTATTTTCCTGTGACTTTTTTGTTCATGTCCTTTGCCCATTTCTATTGGGTTGGCCAAAAATTTTGTTCTGTCTTTTTTTTCTGTGTGATGACTCTCAGTAGCGCTTAGTTGTCATTAGTTTTATACAAAACAATTTTGTTAGACTGTATTGTGATAGTTGGCATATTAGCATGCATTTTAAAAAACTTATCAAAATTGTTGAATTTTTGTGTAGCCATTTTGATATTGAGGATGGAAGAAAATACGCAACATTTTTGGCATATTATGCTTTATTATTTCAAGAAAGGTAAAACCACAACGAAACACAAAAAAAGATTTGTGCAGTGTGTGGAGAAGGCACTGTGACTGATCAAACATGTCAAAAGTGGTTTGCAAAGTTTTGTACTAGAGATTTCTCACTGGAAGAAGCTTCATGGTTGGGAAGATCAGTTGAAGTTAATAATGATCAAATAGAGACATCGATTGAGAATAATCAATGTTATACCATGCAGGAGATAGCCAACATACTCAAAATATCCAAGTCAATAAAGTTATTGGTGAAAATTAAAAAATGTGTCTTTTATTACAGAAAAAGTTAAATGAACATTTTGGCCAACCAATATTATTGATGGTTTTTAAATTTTTATTTCTAGGAGCTATTACGTATTGAGGAGATAAGTCTTTGTTTATGAATTGCAATATTTGGCCAGTTTCTCTCTCTCTCTCTCTCTCTCACTCTCACTCTCTCTTTCTTGAATTTTTGGTGAGTTTATTTGAGCCAAACTGAAGACAGTTGCTAGGAAGCAAAACCTCAGTGGATTGACAAATGCTCTGGAGAATGAGAGTTTGGCACCTTGTTTTATACATTACAATCAAAGGAGGAGACATAAGGAGACATTACATAAAATCCATTGAAGATGGATTAGGGAGGCAAGAAAAGGCAAATGCGGGAACCTCTAGGATTGGATAAAAGGTAAAATGATAGACACAAACTTCTTTTTTCTTAAGGCCTTATTTATTTTTAGAGAGAAGGGAAGGAAGGGAGAAAGAGAGGGAGAGAAACATCAATGTGTGGTTCTCCTCTCACACACCCGTCACTGGGGATCTGGCCCACAACCCAGGCATGTGCTCTGACTGGGAATCAAACCAGCAACCCTTTGGTTTGCAGCCCATGCTCAATCCACTGAGCTATACCAGCCAGGGCAACACATGCTTTTACATAGGTGGGTAAAGGATAGATAAGAGTCAACAATTAACATTGAGGGGATTTGTGGTCTCAGATTCTGGTTGTGCCCAATGGATTCGGAAAAGAGGAAACTTACCTTGACATTCCAAAGGTATGTTATAGAAACAAAAAGACAATAGACAGGCTCAGTTGAGATAAAGGCTGACCTTCGTTAGGGAAAAATACCGGCTTAGGACATGACTATCACCATAAACTGCTTTTAGTTAGTGTATTAATGTCAGATCATCCTTCGTGGTTACTTTGGTCTCTGAGTTTGTAAGTCTGCCTCGCAGGCCTCCCCTGAGCTTGTCAGGTGAATGTGTGCCCTGTTTCTTCCACACATCTCCCTTTTGGTCATAAATCAACCGAAAGGCTGGATGCACTGGTGACCGACCATTTGGTTGGATAATGAAGTCCCATGCTGCTAGGAAGGCTCATTCCTAGGAAGTCTCAGAGTCAGGGTTTGTCTTGCTGAACAGGGCAGACCGCTGGGAATGGGGCAAGACTGTAACCTTAGATGGCCTTGAAGGTCAGACTGTTACTATTTAAAAAGGTGGGTGAATGGGAGGCAATCAGATCCTGCACATCCTTGTTAAAAGAATATTCTGGATTGTTTCTAAAATATTTGAGCTACCATGACCCCAGTCTTTTTGTTAGTTAAGTTTTGTTTTCCTGCATCTCGTGTAACATTTACATATCAGGAACAAGAATAACAGCATTAAACCAGTAACACTGATTAGGAGCAGAAAATGTCTAATACTAAGCAAGGAAGAGTCTGAGGGAAACAAGCATCCCAGCCAACCCAAATACCCTTTATATGTATCATCATTATTTTTATTAAGCTAATAATATTTTCCTTCTTCATCCACTGTTATTTTTACCTTGTGATATGCTTGGCCCGATGAATTGAGACTTCCGACTATTTCATTACCCAGAAGCTCTATTTTTCCTTCTGGCCAATTAGTTTCCACAGAAATGACTTCATGGGGAGGACTAAGTTTAATTTCCCAATATATTAGATTTCCAGTATCAATATTTTCATTGGTTTTATCAACCTCAGGCAAAATTATTTTGGCTATAATTTTAGTATTACACCATATTCCAGTAGTGTTTAACGTAAACTTGGTGTTATTACAGTAAAAGTTGCTTAGTATAAAGAAGAATTCTCTAACCCTTCCCAACAAAAATGCCCCTCTCCCATCCGCCATATATTGTTCTTTGTTGGGATAGATACAATTCGCAGGAAGAGGGGTAATTTAGTATTCCTTATAGATCCAGGGCATAACCATTCACCTTTTCAATTTTCACAATCAGACAGTGAGATGGGTCACCCTTATTTATTATTTTTATATAGAAAAATATAAAAATAATATGGTTGGCCAGTTTTTCTTTTATCTTTAAATTTTATTTGTGGTTTTGTTGTTGTTGTCATTTTTGGATTCTGGCTGTACTTAGTTGTGGTTTTTTTTAATGTATTTGATTGTATTATTTTCTTTTTAGAGTCTTGAATTTGAATCACAGGTACAAAGCTCTTCCCCACTATAGTATTACAGATAAATTCTCCTATATCTTCTTCTAGTACTTGCTTGACTCTCTTTTAACATTTGAGTTTTTAATCCATTTGCCATTTATGCTGAAGTTCTGTATGAACTATTCATTACCTTTTACTCAGTAGATAGTATGCCATTTATTCAAAATGATTTGAGGTGCCATGTTTACTAATTCAAATTGCTCCATGTGTTTCTGCCTATTTGAGGAATTTCTACTCTGTCCCACTGGTCTATCTACTCACAAGTCGACACTAGAGTGTTTTAAACAATGAAGTGTTATATTATGTTTTAATCTCTGGAAGCTTTCAAGTTTTCCTGGCTATTCTTGCTTGGATCCTGCTAAATTTATTATCAAGGACAACTGTTGTAATGTTTTTGAGTCTTTTTATCAAGGAACATGATAAATATTTCCGTTTAAGTATACTTTTTTTTTTTATTCTGTCAAGAGTGTTTTATGATTTTCCTCCTGCAGATTTTGCCCATTTCATGATAAATTTATTCCTAGGTATAGTTTTTACTATTGAAACAACAGTAAAGACAATAAATTTTTCCTCTGGATATTGTTTGCAAGTGTGAAAGTTGTTGATCTCTGTATATTAACTTAAATCCTGCTACTTTACTAATTGTCTTAAATTGTAGTAGTTTTTAAAATTATTCTCTTATGTGTTTTACAAAAGAAAAATTACATACGATCGTATCATTTGCAAACAGATATACTCCTTACCTCTTTTTTTTCAGTTCCTATACCTCTGCTTTTCTTCTCTTGTCTAATGATGTAAGTTAATACCCCCAATGAAATCTTGAACAGTACTGGTATGATAGACATCTTTTTGTTGTTCTTGGCTTTATATATAAACCTATTTTCCATGTTAAAATATTTATTAAGATTCATTTTATTAAATTTCAAAAATCAAAAGGGTTATTATATTGTATCAGTATCTTTTTAATTTGCAGAAATGATTTGTGAAGTTTTTTCTTAAATCCCATTACATTTGACAAATCACATTAATTGATTTTCTAGTGTTCAGTATTCTTAAAGTAATGGAGTAAACTTCACTTGGTTATGGTGTATGTTGCTGGCTTCTGTTTATAGTCATCTGTAAAATCAATCTGTAGCTTTTTCTTTCTTAAAATTTAGTTTTTATCAAGGTATAATGACATATAACGTTATAATAGTTTCAGGTACACAACAAAACAATGCAGTATTTGTATAAATTGCAGAATAATCATCATGACTAGTTTAATTAACCTCCATAGTTGTTTTTAATATAAATTATTAATCAGATTTTGTACCAATATTACATTTGCTTCATAAAAAGAATTTTGTTTTGGACAGTTTGAATAGCATTTAAATTATCTTCTCTTTACAGGTTTAATAAAATTCTCCTTTGAAACTTGACCTGACACTCTGTGTTTGTTTACTTGCCACTAAAGAAATTGATGGTGCTATTATTTAGTGTAAAATTTTGTTTCTTGCCAAAGCCAATCTTGTAGAAACAGGTATCATCAGAGTCCAAGTGTTGAAAGCCAAATATAAACAACAAATCTAGAAAGTGGCAAGAGTAAAATACATTTCATGTGAGAGAATAATAATTTAGCTAATAGCTGTTATCTATGAGAAACCAGCAGAGTAGAACAACATCTTTAAAGCTCTGAAAGAAAAAAGAAAATTGCCAATACCAGAGTTCTCTATTCTTCAATAAAGAAGGAGAAATAAAGGCATTCTCTGATGAAAGAAAACTGGGAGAATTCAGTGCAAGCAGATTTATGCTACAAGAAATGCTGTAGTTAGTTCTTGAGGCTGAGGAGAAATGATAAGAAATGGAAACACACTCACAGTTAAGAATGAAGAGCATCAGAAATGGTAACTGCATAACTGGAAAAGACTTGTTTTTGCTTTTCATCCTAATTTCTTTCCAATCAATTTGACTGTTTAAAGCAAAATATATCATCTTGGGGGATTTGTAACACACCTAGCTGTAATACATATAACAAGTATAGGATAAAAATTGGGAGAAGTCAATATGGACTTACACAGTTGCAAGCCTTCTACATTTTATATGAAGCCATAGTGCATACATGTGAGTGGACTATGACAGGTTTTATATAACTTGTCAACTATCTATCCCCAATCTATCACATGTATATGTGTGTGTGTGTATCTACATATTCTCAATCCTTTCCACATCCACCAACATAAATAATGCAAAAAAAAAAAGTGCAGATATAAAGCCCAAAAAATGTAACTCTAAAAAGTACCTAAGGAGAATCAGGAAGGAAAAGAGGAAAACAACATATGGAAAGGACCAATAAAAAATAAATAATAAGATGGCAGAACCAATGACAAGCACATCAATAAATACACCAGTGGTCTAAACTCTCCAATTAAAAATATAGTTTGAATAGATAAAATAAATGACCCAAATATACAGGAGTTGGCAAGAGTAGGTTTACAGTTGTGAGTATGTGAAATGCAGTTTATTCTTGTATTACTATTTATTAAATATTGTATTATTTATTTGTATTACCATTGTAAACCTACATTTACCCACCCCTGTATTCTATCTATAAAAGAAACACTTTAAATATAAAGACAGAAATAGACTGAAAGTGAATCGTTAAAAAAAGATGTACCATGAAAACAAAATAAGGCCAATAAACCAAATAAATTGTATTTTTATAAAATAACTGAACTATAAGAAAATGTTTAAACTTTTATTTATAATAGCCTAAGAATACTTGGGGATAAATTTATTAAAATATGGGTGAGACGCCTATACTGAAAACTACAAATTCTTGCTAAGAGGAATAAAAGTAAACTTAAATAGGTGGAGAAATACACATTCCAATGGATGAGAAGATTCGATGCCCTGAAGATGGCAGTTGTCCCTAAACCGATCTGTGCACTCACTGTGATGCCAGTCAAAGTCCTGAGAAGCTTGCGTGAAGAAATTCATAGTATGCTTCTGAAATTTACAAGGAGAAGCAGAGACATGGAGTAGCAACAATAATTCTGAAAATAAAAAGCAAAGTGGGAGGACTTACACTATCAAATTTCAAAACTTACCACAAAGCTATAGTATTGAAGTTAAATGGCACAGAGGAGTACAATTAGGCCAATGAGACAGCATCCAGAAACAGTGCAAGACATAAAATCAATTAATTTTCAACAAAGGTGGCAAGGTGTTTCAATGCGGGAATATTCTTTAAACAAAATGTGCTAAAACAATTGTATATCTCTATGCCTTAAAAATTAACCCTAAAGTTTCTTCCAACTATAAGCAAAAATAAACTCAAAATGGATCATAAATCAATATGAGTACTAAAGCTCATAGGTGAAGGCCTAGGAAAAAATGTGTGTGATAACAAGTTAATCAAAGATTTCTTAAGTTGGAACAGAAAGCACTGATTATGTAAAACAACACTGATAAAATGGACTTGCACATAAATTGTATCTATAAAATATAACAAATTAAAGTACTGCAGGAAGAAACGGAGAAATAAGAAGCAGTGGAGGGTCAAACCTAGGCTAGTACCTAGTTCTCCTGGATTGTCTGGGTTACCATGTTGTTTGTTAGTTGATTAATTCTTTAAATCACTAAACAAGGGTTTACTGTATTGTACACTTATCTGTGCCAGGAATGTGTTGGGTGCCTGCTGAGAAGGACTTGAAAGTCCAGGGCAGACACAGAATAGTAAGCAAATTCCGATGCATACCAGGGCCAAAGGGAAGTACCGTATGAGATGGGAGTGAGCCTCCAGAGCGATGTCTGAAACCAATTAAGGGACCAGGAAGTAGGCTGGGACAGGCAAGATTGCTTGAACGAGACGAGGCTGCCTAAGCGAGCCAGGGAGTACAACAGGGAGGGTGATCCCACCGGGGCAGGCCGTGCAGAGGCATGGCATCACGACAAATTGGCCTTTTCTGGAACTGTCTGTAATTCTGTTCAATAAGCAGATTCAGTTCCCCTGGTGAAGGAATGAAAAAGGAAGACTGAAAAATTAAACAGAGGTTGATTCGTAAAAGGCCCTCTATGCTTGGGTAAGGTTTTCGAATTTTATCCTAAGGCAAAGGCAGGACGTTCAAGGATTTTAAGCTCCTTAAGCAAAGGAACTTTAACATATTTGTGTTTTGAAAAGGCCATGGCAGCACGATTAGGGAGAAATGAAGAGGCAAGCTGCTGTTGTAATTATACTGGTAAAACATAATGAGTGCCTAAAGTAAGACAGCTGCAGTGAAGAAGGATGAGAGGGAGACACAGAAGACTAAGTTGGCCTACCCACCCACCTTCCGATTAGTCAGAATGAGATTTCTTTTTATCTCCTTTGCTGGTGTTAAGAGAAGAAAGTACAAAGCACCGAGGGGTCCTAGGCTTGGACCTAAGTAGCTGGCGATGGTGCTTACTGAGATGAGGATGCCGGGGGAGCAGGGCTATGTAATACTCCCTTCTTACACTGGGTAGAATCTCAAGCATGTGCACACCAGCTACTCCCAGCTGGATGGTGCTCGACGGTTACCCAAATTGCTCTTTCACGTTAATTTTATTGTTTTTCAACAGGAGTATACTACACTTTTCTCTAGTTCTTTGATCACACCACTATTCATCCATTAATAACCTCTGATATGAATTTGTTAATTCAGGCCACTGGCCAGATGAAATTTATTGATTCTCCAATTGAAGCCATTTTACTGGCCAAAGGAATTAAATTAGTTCAGACTTTTTTTAAGAACAGGAAGTATGCGTGCACAAAAATCCCTGTCCCTTTTTCCTTTTCTCTCTTCCTTTTTTCCTTTCTCCTCTTTTTCTTTTCCCCCTTTCCTTCCTCCTTGTCTTCATTCTTCTCCATTTCTCCATATTCTCTCTCTCTCTCCCCCCGCCCACTTTCTCTTGCTGTCTCCCTCTCATTCCTTCTTTCTTTGTTAATTTGGGAGACATTTTTCAGTTAAACTGTTCCCAGTGATTGGTTCTAGCACAAACATTATCAACTCTAAAATCTGGAGCCACAGAGATATATGACATTGAGTCTGACGTTTCCATGGAGAGCCGCATTAAATGTCTTCTTCTTACTACCTCTAGCTCTTCACATGACCCATGGTTTAACTTCTGCAGGATGGATTACATTCTCTCCCCCAGCTGGTTGTGGATAGCATCTCATGGAAAGAAGTTTAAAAATAATTGTCAGTTTATTCAACGTGGCAGTATCTGGGTGAGAAGGAAGATAATGGATGAGGTGAGAGTGGACACAGGAGACGAGAAAGGGCACATGTTTCTACTTAAAAGCAAGGGCTTTAAAACTGTGCCAAGCAAATCTGCTGGTGGCCCAATGGAGAGTAAGCACATGAACACAAATCACCACATTTGATTCTGACAAAATATGTTGGCTGAAGCAATGAAACAATCTTAAAGTAACCTTTTGGGGGACTTTCAATCATTGCTCCATTGCAATCAGCACATGATATACAGGACCGATGAAAAGAGTAATGCACTGGGAAACCAGCCATGAACTCAAATTATGAGTTTTTTCATTAACTTGTTATAAGAATTTAAAAGACTTTTAAATTCATCTGGCCTTCAGTGTTCTGACCCATCAAAAAAATAAAACAATAATTGCTACCACATAAGATTTTATGAGAATATACTGAGATAGCCTCCGTGGAAAATTCCTCGATATAAATGTGTTTTATTATTATACTTATAATATTTATTGAGAAATAATATTTATAATATTTATTGAGAAACCATTTATAATATTTATTGAGAAACAATTTTCAGAGTTAGAGAGTTTTTAATTATAAAAGCAAGAAGCAAGAAAAATTAATTTGTGTCAAAAAAGCTTTTGTATAAATGCTGATTTCCTTGTAAAACTTTACATAAAATAACAAGCACATTAGTCCTTACTGGAGACCATGTCTGTTACAACAATATCTTCCTGCACAGGAAAATTTTTGATTTGGCTCTTGCAGAATAATTATCACATAGAATAGTTAATGGAATAAAAGCTGTAACTGTGAAAATAAATTTTAGTTTTATAAAAGTATCGCAAATGTTATTTCCTGAAGTGGAAGAAACTTCATGGCAGATATGGTATTGGACCTTCACTAGGATGGCATTACATCAAGCATCTTAAAATTTTTGCGTTTTTTAAAATTTGGCTTTACTTTTACAGTATGTATTCAATTGCTGAAAGCCATAGTACCTAATTTTGTTTCAGCTTCTATAACTCATGATAAATATTATGGTGCATATGCAAATTTATGTAAACCAAGATACAGAAGGTCATAGGAAATTCAGACCTTTTTTTATACTTTCATCACCATATTGGAGCTTTTGCTACATTCTGTTAGTGGATTTGGACAACTTTTAAGTTTCAGGGTTTGATAACAAGGGCTATTAAAATAAACAAACCAAAAACCTCTGAATAAATGCAGGGCATCTTTGAGCACTGCCTCTGGGCAGGCAAATCTGGTTTGCTGCGAATAAGGACTTGATCAGTGGTAAGTGAACCATTATATGCAGTCCATATAACTAGACTCTGTATATAATTGCACTTAAACATTAATGGGGTAAATATTACAGCACATCCTTCTAGTTATGATGACTAAATGTCACACATATTAGTAATACATAGCCAGGGTTTAATTTTTTTTAAATTTCATATGCAGAAATATAGGTTTTATTTTCCATAAGACATACTAACCTACTTAACGTTCAACTCTCTAGAGAGAGTTAGTGTCCAACTTGGCAATTAAAGCACAACCCCATAAGCACACACGCAAAGAAGTCCTGCAGCTGTTGCCCTTTATCTGCTAGTCAGCTGGTTGGAGCAGAAGACCATGAGCTGCAGACCACTTTGATGGATTTAATTAAACTTTCTGCAGGAGACACCACAGAGCACGATCTTCCCTTTGAAGAGCTCAGAGGCAGGGGAACCCATTGTTCATCTGCTCCGTAGTGCCTGCCATCCATGTTCTAACCAGCAGTTCTCATTTAGTCATAGTAGGATAATTACTATTTTATTAGGCACAAAAGAGCTCACTTTACTACATTTATTGTTCTGAGTAAACAGTTTCACCATCATAAAAAAGACATATGAACAAAGTCTGGAAAAAAGAACATGGGAAAAGAAGAAGCAGTTGGTGTTGGAGTATTGGAATTGAGAGTGAATTTCCTTTTTATATTTCTTACTATTGTTCTTAATGTTTTTTTTTTGTACTTTTAAACTCCTGATAGAGTAACAAATGCTTATTTGCCTAGAATATGCACATGGAGAATTTTTAGTTATGTGACCATAAACTAGTCTTGTTTAATTTTGTACCAGCTGTGAAGAGGTGTTACCACAAATTATACATAAAAAAAAAAAAAAAGTTGTGTATGGGAGTACATGGTTTGCCTAATCTGAGAACAAATTACTTTTAAGCATTACCTTCATCTATTTCTATAAAAGCCTCATGGTCCTAAGGAACACACAATCTAAATTGTTTGCTACAGCAGATTTGTCAGAACCAAAGGCAACAGTTATGATTTAATCCTGAGATCACATTATTCTAAGTACTTGGACATTATATACTTAATGTTCCTCAAAAATCTTCTATGATTGAGGACTGTTTTAATGTCCCAGTAACTAGTGTTCCCAATTCTGGGTTCTCACTCTCTTCCTCCATTCCTAGTGCCCCTCAGTCCAGCATCACTGGATCGGTTTTCCTAAAGTCTTGCTTCCTCAGGCCACTCTCCAGTAATGGCTCCCCAGTGCCTAATGAACACTTTTGGTTTTCTTTTCCCCAGCACTTTCTATAATTTGCCCCCACACAAACTGTACAACTTTCTCTTTTAAATCCCCAACAGGGAACTTTAGTTTCTCCCACTTTACTCCTTTCAACTTATCTAAATCTTACCTTGTCTTCCAGCTTAATTTCTGTATCATCCAATGCAAATCTTCAAGAATCATAGCCCAACTTGATAGTTCTTATTTCTGCATTCCCATGAAAATGTATTACATATACTTCTATTACTACACAAGCACAAGTAACCTTGGAGTATTTTTAAATACTTGACATACATTTACATATTATTTTTATCACATTGATGTCCCTTGAAACAGCTACTTTTGTTGTATTTATTCCATATCTGTCTAGCACGTATTACGTGCCCAGGAATTATTAAATTGTAATAACAATTACAATTCAGTGAATGCTTGTTAAATGAACAAATGGAGAGAATACTGCATTCAGACAGGAAGCAAGATTCTGTTACCAACTTCACTCTTTTTTAACCAGAGTGATATTGGCCAAGTCAGTTAATATTTTCAGTCCTCCATTTTCTCATCTATGGCAAGAGCCAGATAAAAAAGATGATCTTTCACTTCAGGTTTATCCTACTTTCAGTAAATATTTATCTCACTCTATCACCAAGCCTCCTCATCTTCCCATAAGAATACTTGTCTGTGGTGATGTAAGAACTTCCTTTGAGCAATCCCTCATCCATCATTCACAGAGCAAATTTGTTGAGACGATTTGCTCTCTGTTACTCTCTTTCCCATAGCTGCACCTTTTGTCCTAAATCTGAGATTTCTTGGAAGCTGGAAACACACAAAAGCCACAGCAAACCTGGGAAATAGGCATGAAGAGACTGACTACAGGGACTCTGCCAGCTTGGCTGTGTGGCCAAGGCGCCAGGCAGGCCGAGGCAGAGCTAGAGCTCAGAGCTGGAGGGAAAGTTCATTAAACATATGTAGAAACATTAAACCTGAGGGGAGGACAAGGTTGAATCCTTGTGTGCAGGAGGCCAGAGATCAGACTTCGTGCTGTGTGGCTGCTCTGAGAGCCAGAGGTTAAGATCCACTGCGACAGAGTTGGGGGTGTGGTCTTGGGGTGGGATGGGGGTGGCAGGGTTGGGTGGGAGGAGGTGTTTTGAGAACCAGAGATCCCAGCTACCCTGACTCATGCACACCTGGAAGAATAAAGTCTGAGGGCCTGGGCGAGTCAGGACTCGGGCAAGCTGGCCTGAGGAGCCCGGGAAGAACGGAGCTCAGCGTGGGAGTCGAGGAGCAGCACTGAAACACCCAGGAGAGCAGCTCAAACGAGTGTGGTCCTGACTCTGTTGAGGCCTGTGGGCCACAGCCACGAGGCCTGACATCATGCCAGGAGTTTGCAGATGAGGATGAGTGGGGTGCACGGCAAGATTCTGCTGGTGCTGGGGAAGGCAATGCTCTCCACAACCTAGGGAGCTTTACAAGTTTTAAAGAGTGTTGGAGGGCCCAGTTTCCCCCGAAGTCCTTACAGAGCTGTTGGTTGATGACAGTTCCAAAAAAGATGGAGCGTGGGCAGCGTGTACCAGGGGCATGCAGTGTGCAGCCTTAATCATTGCAAGAGCTTCCTGAGCTGTGTTCCAGGTCAGCACTCCTCAACAGGCAAGACATCTTCGGTTATGATGGGCTCAGCATCTAGGTCCTTGGGCAGCACACAGATTAATTGGGATCAAGTCCTCAGACACCCAAGGGTGCCCCACAGCCACCTTCTTGTGGTGCCTCTTGCTTGCTTCCTGTGGAAAACTTCACAATGCAAGAAATGGAGACTATGAGGGGGTGGGGAATATGGCATTGATCCCAAATTTCTTGCTTAAGGAAGTTCTTAGCAAGTACCCATCTGCCTTCAGGGAAGAAAACATACTTCACTTTAGTCTTTCATTTTTCCGTGTTCTTGACCAAATGCTGTCATCAGCAATCTGTGCCCCACTGCCTCCCTCGGCAACAGCATTTTCTCATGGACTTACTTGCAAATGTTCTTTCCCAAATAATCCGTTGCTCATGACAAAGAACCCACATACTTGCCCACCGCATTTTATTTCCTTAGTGAGTAATAATGATATTTCTTCTCTGAGTCAGGTGAGGGAGATTGCCATGGTTAACCAACAAGTAATTCTTGGATACTTAACAATATTCTATGCACTTAATCATACTTAAAATTGACTCTTAATGAAGCTTATAAACCATCTTGCAGCTTTGAAAGTGAATTTCTCTGCAGGCTTAGAGAGTATTAAGCCATTTAGATTTTACCAAACAAAACTTATTCATGCATTAATTCCTGGGAAAAGAGATTTAGTTAGAAAATGAGGTTAATGCTTAGTACTTTGCTGAGTTTAACAATTACTCCATCTGGGAAGCCCTGAGCTCAAACATTCTTCTAGTTATTCCCAAACTTAGTGATCATTTGTGACTTACTTTTAAAACTATTATTATTAAAGGATGAAAATGCAAATCAAAGGCATTAAGGAATACCTCTGTTTTAACGTTGGCATTCCAGGTAAATGGATTGTGTTTTTCTCAAAAATTATCAAACCATAGAAAAATGAATTTAAAAAATAGTGTATTTTATTTGCGTGTTTTTTTTAAAAAGGAGGATTCGAATAAATTGCCTTTTCGCATGTTTTTAAAATAAAGGACTGAATGATAGAACATATTTAACAAATATAACAATATATTAAATACCTTTAATTTGATAGCATGTGAAAGTTAAAGGAATAAAAGGGGGAGCAAAGAGAAAGGAGAGTGGAGAATATAAATGTTATTGACCCCTCTTCCAAAATATGACTCATATGGCTTTTTAAGAATACATATATTTTAAAACTGTGAAAGTCTTTCACTTGGTTCAAATTAGATGACTTATTTTGCACTTTAATGGTTAAACTTGTTTAGGCAATTATTCTCTTAGTTTAAATATAACCTAATAGCTGACTTTGCATTCACCTGCTGTGCTAGACTCCTAGTTCCCATATCAGTATGCCAGAAAGTATTTTGAGCATGCGGGACTCTGTCTATTTTACTTTGTATACCTGTAACTTGGAACTTGGTTTCAACTTTGAAACAAAAATTTCCTTTGGGAATTTCTGAATTTTCTCTAATATATATATTAGAGAAATGTATACACACACACACACACACACACACACATTTTTTGCAATGAATACAAGTTGTCTACCTTTTTCAAGGAAAAACAAGGATAAAAGCAGTAGTTCATGTTTTGGTCTCAGGCTACCTTTATCCTTTTAAAAATCATTGAGAAACTCATCAAAACACAAATTTTAAAATAATATCAATGAAAATTGTATAATTGGTTATCTTAAAGTTCACTTGTCTAAAAAAATGTATTGATCTATCTTGCACTTTAAATGAATATTTTCCTCATGGTTTTGTAATATTAAATATTGGTCATCAGAAAATTTGGTTCAATAAGATATGTAGATCTTGTAAATGTCGACACATGCCATTATACAGTATCAAAAAAATCACATCTGTTGATAGTATCACCAACTTCATTAGAACAAAACAAATGTGTTTAAGTTTTGGAAAGCTGTCAAACTCAGATGCAGCTACAGATTTTCCAAAATTCTGATTCTTCCCTTGAAATTTCAGATTTCACCATTCACCACACATACTGCCAGGTCTTTTTTTTTTTTTTTTTTGAAATGACAGACACACTTTGTTTATTTTCAAGAGGATATCTATCAAATACAAAAGTCTAAAGAACCACAGGTGTCTGTCAGTTGTTCTCATAAGTGAAAATAGAGTACCATTTAAAAAGTGGCTAAATTCAGCTCGTAGTCCATCTCACAAGCGATGCTCCTCAGACACTCACATGTAAGTGGGTGATGTCGGTGAAGTCTGTACACTAACCCCCTGACCCACACAGAACATCGTTTGCAAAGGCTGAGACTTAACAAAATTGATCATGTTAATTGCTTTACTTAGGACATTCTCAAATAAAACTAGCCTTTTTCTCCCCTGTTTTACGTATGAGTGGAAGGCAATGAGTACATGGTGCAATGGCTCCTTGTAGAGTTTGTTGCCACAGCTTTCCCTCGGCAAATTATCGCCCACCATTGCCTTTGCACCAACACCAGCAAATGCCAAACAGAGGAAAAAGAAATTCTTAACACATGAAAATAAATTTGACCTCGTGGACCTTCTGGTAGAATATTGGTGACTTTCAGGGCTCTGTGGGCCACACTTTGAGAACTGCTGCTTTTTACTACAGGGAAATAAAAATAAAGAAGGAGAAGAAATAAAAAGTGGAAAATATGAAAATACTGAGAACCCTTGAAATGTCTTCCTGGATATTTCTGCATATACTTGAAATTCCTTCCTTTCCAGGTATTTTATTAATTCATTCATGCAGCAGACATTAACTGAGCACTTTCTGTGTCCTGGCTCTGAGCTATGTGTTTGGAACACAGAGATAAATCAGATAAATGGAGTTCTCTGACTGTAATCAACTTACAGTTTCAAAGGGGAAAAAAAGGTTAGGTATGCACCCTGGTCCAATTATCTGCAGGTAAGAGGTGGTATGGAGCAAAACATGGCCACCTATGCCTAAGGAACTTCCTAGCGTAACTTCCCCAGTGGGCGCCGTGGACTTTTCTTGCTGAAGAGGACTACAGGCATGGCAGCCATGCTAAGGTCTAGTGTGTCTTGTGGACTGGTCATTTCAACAAAGGGAGACTTCAGGGGACTTAGGAGAAAGAATGAGGAAGCCCTCTACCTCCTCTTTGGGGAATCATTTCTCTTTTAATGCTTGCGTTCTTATCAATCTTCCTTCATTCCACTCCACTCTCCTCCTGGTGTTCAGTGCCCTCAACAGATTCCAGATGCCAGTCACCCTACACCCACCATCCTAATTTCACTTTACAACAAACCTCTTACCTCTCTCTGATTTATTTGCCCAGAATCTTGCTTTCTGTGATGATAGCTAATGAATGACTCACCAATCCATGAAAGTGTTAGCAGCAAGAACTCGTAGGAGAATGAGCTTTTCCTGCCCTCTACGTAGTGGGTCTTCCTGTAATTGGTGGCAGGCCAGTGTACAAGTTGAGGGCAAGGGAATCTTGAATAAGGGTACGGTGCTGGGCAGTGAGAAGAAGAGCGTCAGGTAACACCACACGAACAGCCCCTTCGGCATCCTAGGTCTCACAGTAGGTCCAGTTTGGGCCCAGTGGCACCTAAGAAAAAGTTAGCAAAAAACTATACCATTATTTGTATTATTATACCTGAAGTAACTAAAAAACAAGTATCTTTTCATGATCCATTATAACCCTTAAGTCAATTACTGAATTGTTCCTGTATATTATTACATATATAAAACAAACCAATGGGATCTCACTTTCAGATCCATTATTTTCTCCTCTTACCTGTTATAAATCACATGTAATTAAGGTAAAGAATTGCTTCATTGTCCTAACATTTAATAGGAGCATCCAATAACAATGTTAAAGCTTTAATAGAAAGATAACCAAATATTTAACCACAGGTGATTACTTTTCAGATGCACCTATGCAGTAGATAACCTGATAGTTCTGTTGGAAATTAGTATGGTGGTTGTCGTTAATTTAGAGCTTCAATCTACACACTTGTCTCCAAGATTTCAAGTTTCCGTAAGCAGAATAAGGGTTCATCCTATGCATCGTTTGAAGAGTTTGAGAGTGGCCGGGGGGCAATAATTACATATGTGACAAAGGGGGCCACTGCGCTGTCCCACACAGCAGTCAGTGGGCTTTCTTCTGTCTCTGGTAGGCTCCCCCTGGCTCTGTGTATTCAGAGACACTAGAAAGGAAAAGAACATATTTCACACAATTAAGGAAGCTTTGAGCACAGCCTTGTGCTCTTTGTAAGGAGATTATAGAGTCACTCACTAAGCACTATACATTTTTCAATTTCAAAAGAGGTAGATAAGAACATGGGCATATCTAATATAAAAAGTGTATTATACAAGTTTGTGTTTGAATTCCACATTAACCAGCCATGGAGAGGTTATTACAATCCCTCTGGGTTCAGTTTTCACATATCTCAAATTGGGATAACACTTTTCATTATCTGGTGCGGTGGGTATGGGACCAGAGATAATAGTGCTGGTCAAGTGTCTGGCACTGGGTGAGCACTCCCGGTATTGTTATTTGGAGAAGTGCTATGGTAAGCTGTTTACATTGAAAAGACATTCACATTCTCTGAGTAAGACATTGCTTGAAAGCCTTCTTTCCTGCCTGGTGGCCGACTTTCCCTTTTCTTATTGTTCTAAGAATAGTTCCCCACTTGGCCCATTGTAAATAGAAGCAATTGTTTAGTTGTTCCATCAGAAGAGAGAAGCCTTCCTGGAGCCGGGCTGACAGAGCTCCCTGTCTGATCTAACAGCTTTGCAGCCGGAGACAAAGCACAGCCTCACTTCCTCCTGGAGGAAGAGAACAGCGGCCCCAACCAAAATAGATTCTCGTTGTCTTGCAAAAACCCACCCAGAATACATACAAAGGAAATGAGGGCAAAAATCCACTGTAGTGAATAGTAAGACAGAATGTTTCTCCAAATAAAAAGTTTTTCGAAGTTTGTAGGAAGTAGTGATGGGTATTACAACACATGAATCGTTGTCACGGCAATTCCAGATGACAAATTAGTAATATACTGTGTGCAAAGTGGTTCTATTTGGATTACTTGAACATGGATAGATACCATATCGAGAGAAATATGCTCATATAGCTACATTTACAAAAAGGATAGTCTAGTCAAAAGTCATAACCAACCCATCTATGGAATTTAGTGGAAAATTAGTTAAAATCTTGGCATGGAAAAAATAATAAGTTTCAGCTCTCTCATATCTATAATAAAGCTTAAAATAAAAACCATGTGATGCTTTCTATGTCTTTATATCTTTTAAAATTAAAGCGGGATGCAAATTAGTGGTAAAGATGGGGCAGGGGAGATACCAAAGAGCCATTGCTCTACAAGAATAATAAATATCAAACTTCTGAATTAAATTATTGCTAAACTCAATTATTTCTGTTCAGATGAGATCATGATATTTATCACTCATGACATTTTCTAGGTTTTCCCCCTTATTTGCTAATCTTCCTATTGTCTAGACTTCAGACAATGTCTAGGGCTGAAAATATTCTAATTTAAATTCAAGGTCAATTTATGGATAGCATTATTTGACAAATTTTGAAGGATGTCAAATCATGTGACTTTTCAAACATAAAGACTTTTTTCATTTGTCTAAAAATGCAGTTTCATTTATGAGACAACCAATTTGTAATAAGTAGCATCCTGGCCTATAGAGATGTTGTTAAATATCTGGAGAAGAAATGTATCTAATGAATGTTACAGTTATATTTCAGAAATGAGGTAATTATTTCATTTAACAACTATTAAAACTCACAATGAAGCTACTACAATCAAAGCAGAATGGTACTGGTATTGTAACAGATAGAAAAACGGGAAAGATCAGCCCCGAAGTAGATTCCAGTGTGTCTGGGAGTAGAAGTCATTGGAAAAAGATACGCGATAGTCACTAGACAGAAGCTCCTCCTTATCCGTGGCTTTGCTTTATGCAGTTTCAGTTATCCTCGATGAACTGCAATCTAAAAATATTAAATGAAAGATTCCAGACAAATAGTTCACAGGTTTTAAATTGCCTGTTTCTCTGAGCAGCATGACGAACTCCTGCACCAGCCGCTCCTTCCCGCCCAAGGACCTGAACCACCCCTTTGCCCACCGTCACCACACTGCGTGCACCTCCCAGCCATCAGCCCCTTAGCCACACTCTCTTGGTCCTCAGAGTCACTGCCATGGCATAGCAGTGCTGCTGACCTGGGAACCCTTATTTTATGTAACAACGTCTCGTTCTCCTCATTTTGTCTCATCACGTAGCCATTTTATCATCTGGCATCATCACAAGAAGAAGGGTGAGTACAGTACAATAAGATGTTTTTGAGAGAGAGTCCACATTCTTGGGTTTTATTACAGAATATTGTTACAAAAATCCTGTTTTATTATTGTTTTTGTTTATTTCCTATGTGCCTAATTTACAAACTTTATTTGCGGTATGCTTGTATAGCTAAAACGTAGTATAGACAGGATTGGGTACTACTCACAGTTTCAGGCACCCCCGCCCATCTCGGAAAGTAGCCCCCATGTAAACAGGGAGATGACCGTACATACATTTCAAACTGTATATTATAAATCAAATTGAGATAACTGGCTATACATAAGCATGAAAATAATGGCAACTTCTATTTTATAACATATCTAAAAGTGTATTCCAGATAAATTAAACAACTGCATATAAAGCAAGTAAAACTATAAAGGTATTAGAAGAAAAGTTAGGAGAACATTTGTATAACTATGGAATGAAGAAAGCTTTCTTTAGCAAAGTAAGAAACTTAAGGTAAATAAATGATTATATTTTTTAAAAATGCTATTCATACTACATAGTACTATGTAGTTATACAGGAAAATGGAAAGGGTAGATGAAATAAATACGCACAACTTCTATGTAGTATGAAGTAGCTAACAAATGATCTTCTAAGAGAAAATATTTACAACCCATATAACGCAACGGCTTCATATCCCTAATATACAGGAGCTCTTGCAAATTAATTGGAAAATGGCATATGTGAACAGGCAATTCACAGCAGAGGAAAGCAAAGGGCCAGTAAACATAAGACAACATGTTTGACATTTCTGTTAGTAATTGGGGAAGTGAACATGAAAACATTTGAACATTATTTGGGGTGCAAGGGCAGCATTCCCACCAGCAGGATGTAACTTCAGAGAAGTCCCGGCATTCTGTGGTGGGAAGGCTTTGGGGTAGTCGTCACTCTTGGACACCAGGGTTGGTTCTGCAAATTGTTTCAGTCCAAAAGTAATCTGTCTGCATTTGTTAAAATGGAAAAAATGCACAAGAGCTTTACCTACAACCTCAGTTCTGGGTAGTTATTTGACAGAAGTAAAAATAGAGTATGTAAGCATGTGCGGAAGTACACTTACTAAAGGATTGAGGCAGAGCCGTGCGCTGGACAAAAGCGTGGCCTCTATAGATAGAGACTCATTAGGAATCAAATCCATAACTTACTATGACCTCCAGTAAGTTATTTCATCTTTATGTGCCTCAATTGTCTCAGCGGTATGAAAACAGCAAGTCCTATCTCATGAAATTTTTATGAAGATTCAGTGCATGTAAAGTGTTTAGAACATTGTCTTGTACATTTTAAGACCATCATAAATTGGTTATTATTATCATGATTGGTAATAACAAAAGCAACCTAGATATCAATTGAGAAGGAAAATAATTAAACTAACGGTACTATGAAACCGTTAAAAATAATGAGGTATATCTGTATGAATGTATTGGTCCAACATGGAGTAAGTGAAAAAGTGCAAATTATAGTTTCATGTATTACATCATTCCAATTTTGGAATGAAAGCAAAACTAAATACTTCCCCTATAGATATGCCTATTTTTGTGGTAGGATAGTAATTTGAGATATTAACCATTTTTTTCCTTCCAGTAGTTCAGCTTTTACCTCCTGACCCCTACTTGCCCCCTGGCTACTCTGGCCTTCTTGTCAGCAGGGAGGTACAAACAGTCAAAAGAATCATCCCTGTAACTGGTTTCTAAAAGGTCAAACTTGCAAATGTTTGAGGGTTTGAGAAGAGAGGGGTTTCCCCACTGCCTGACTGGAAAAGATACGTGGCAGAAATAAAAATGCAAATCTGTATGGCACTTACCTAAGGATGCGTATTAAAGATTGGAGAGAGATGCTTCCAGCTTGGGGAGGGTGGGAGGATATTGGAAGGAAGCAGCAAGCGTGTGAGGTAAGCTTAGAAGAAAGGGGCCTTATGTCAAATATCACAGATAAAACCTGGACAAATGGAAGGCTCCGGCTAGGGAGTTGGGTCTAAGACCAGAGGGAAGCTGGGCCTCAGTTTCCAGGTAGAAGCCAGGGAAGCTGGCAAGAGCCCACAGAAGAAATGGCTATAGTAAGTCAGGGAAGGTAGGGCCTCAGGCAGCCTGGCAGAGATTACAAAGCTCAAGGTTGGCACAGAATCCACCACACCTGACTGGGTCTGGCAACAAGGGCCAGCACATCTGTGAGGACCAGTGGCAAAAGCCCAGATGGAGTGAAAGCTGTCTCAGCGTCACCATAGTTACCAAGAATCAGATGCTGTCCAGACTCTGCCTCCCACTTAGTTTCCTGGTACTACATAATCCCCCTGCCCTGCCGCTTGACATCTAGGCACAGCTGCAGGAAAAGGGGGGTAGTGCAAATTGACTCAGACTGAGTGGCCACCTAACAAATGTGAATGAAACCTCAAACTAGAAATGAATTTGAGTTAAAGAGAAATGAAGTTACATTTCTTCCTCATCCACGTTATGGGCTCATGTTATTTTTATACATGGGAGAGGCTATACAGTATACAGCTGAAAGGAGAAGGAGAAAGAATTTGTTTTACTTTAGGTACTTCTGTAATGTTTAAATAGTCAAAATGTGTAGGTAATACTTTTGTAAGTTAATTGTCTAAAATGGTATCAAATACAAAGACAAAAATAGCAAGTTCAAAATCATTTTGTACTACATGATAAAAGTCCAGACTCAAAATGCCTATTTTGGCCAAATTATTAGTATCCTTATAACCCAGTTTGCTAATTTATAAAGCGAAGAAGGATTGAGTTAAGTGATTCATATAACCCTTTCCTTCTACAAACTTCTATCAAAGCAGCGAGTTTCCTGTTCTTGAAAAGCTACAACCAGATACAGCAGAAAAGAGTCATATTTGTGAAAGATCTTGGATAAGTGAAGGTCCTTTTATTTAATGTTCTAAAGATAATGATGACAGGAGCTTCAGTGGAGAAACAGAACTGTTCCAAGAAACAGGTTTGGGTTGTCAATTTCAGCTGTTGGTTATTTTTTATCATGACCTTGGGCAAGAGAGTTTTAAAAAATTGGACTTAAATTCTCTCAACATCTGTAAAGTAAAAGTTTTCCAAGTCTGTCTGTACATTAGAATCAGTCTGATACTGAAATACGTATGTATGTATATATGCCATATAGTCAATAAAAATGTGTACTTCTGTCACTAAAAGACATGTACCAGAACATTCACAGCTGCACTACCTGTAACAATGCAAGCCTCAAAACAACCCAAACGTCCATCAGTAGTAGAAGAAATGAAATGTTGGTATACTTGTGATTGGATGCTGTAGAGCAGGGATCAGGCAACTTTTTTCTTAAAGTGCCAGACAGTAAATATTTTCAGCTTTGGCAGCTACGCAGTGTCTGTTGTGACCAAACTCTGCCATAGGAGCGCAAAAGCGCTGTAGACAACACAGCAACAAATTAGCCTGGCGGCGCTCCAGTAACGTTTCCTTACGAAATGGGGAGGGAACTCCCTGCCATGTAGCAAGGAAAATGAATAAACTATGACTACATGCACTAACACAGATGAATTTCACAAATATACTGTTGAGTAAGAGAAGCCAGATGCAAGAGCACACTTGGGGTAGTTCCGTTTATATAAATCGCAAAAACAGCAAATGTAAGCTAGGATGTCAGAAGTCAGAATAAGTGGCCATCTCGGGAGAGTGGCAGGCCTCGAGAGGTGTCTTCTGGACTCGGTTGCTCTATAACCGGATCAGAGACGGTGTTCATTTGGTGAAAATTAAGTGAATTATACACTTACATAATTTGCACTTTTTTTCTTGATGTAAGCTCTACTTCACTGAAAAGTTTACATAAAGAATAGATCTTTCAGGGTCTTACTCTGTAAGAATATGCATTAGCTGGTCCAGGCTGTGGCCTGAGGATCTGTCCTAATCTGGACTTGAAAACGTAGGTGACTCGCCCGAGGTCACATTGCTGGCAGAGCTCACAGGGAGTGAGCTCTTACAGTGTCGGGCATGGGGTGAGTCAGTTCTGCAAAAAAGAGAGGACACAGCACCTGTCCTTGAGAACAAGCTGGTGATCAGCTCACGGGAGTCAAGTTTACGTTCCGGACTTCAATGTAGAGTGAAGTCTATCCGCACTATCACCTGAATATTCTCTTGGCTTCTGCCACCCTGTTCAGAGCTTCACAGATTCTTAGAATTGCCAGGCAGCTGCCAGAAGGCTTTCAGAACGCAGCGTGAGCACAGCAGCCAGCTCGCTAAGTGGATGGATGGTCTCGATGTGCTTCCCACCTCCTGCTCCTCTTACAAGAAGGCACGGTGGTGGAGCGGACGCAACCTGAACTCAGGGTTCAGCCAGATGCAACTTCACATTCTGATTTGGCAACTTGTTGGCAAGTTCTGAATTTTACTGAACCCCAATTTGTCTTATTTGTAAAATAGGTGCAAAATTTACTCCCACTTAGTCTTCCCCTGTGACATGCAAAGTTTTCCCCCTCTCTTCTTCTTCATTCAATATTCCTTGAGCCAATCTTTATATGCCAAGTACTGTTAGGCCTTTTGTAAGGATTATCTCATTTCGTCGTTGGCAGTGAGGAAGGGTCATTGATGATCGTCACTTTTTACATGAAGAGACTTGTAATCAGGGAACTTAAGTGACCTGCCCGAGATCATACAGGTAAATAAGAGGTGGACCCAACTTCCCACCGAGGAAGTGTGACTGGGAGCCTAGCCCTTAACCAGTGCTGTGACGATGGCGGGGCCCGCAGCTGTCACCCTGTCTGGCCCATGGATGGAATTCAGCAGATGCTAATTCTGCGTTTCCTCTTTCCTCACAGAGCCATGAATCAGAGCTCCGGCCTGGCAGTCAGAAAATCTGGATTCCAGTGGCTTGATCAATTACTTTTATTTCCTGGCCAGTGTAATGAACGAATTGGATTAGGTAAATAATGAAATTTTTGTCCTAGAGTAAATGAATATGGCCTCATATTCTTTGAGAATACTTGCTCCAAATAGAAAATAACTTGAAAATATTTTTATCCTCAAATTTTATGAAACCTTTGCCTTTGCTTCCATAACCTGAGTTTGCTTTAATGTTTTAAAAATAGAAATGAGTAAAAGACAGAAAACTGTACTTGAACAACAATTAAAATAAAATTAAAAAATATAGAAATGAAATTATCCCCCAGCTGAACCTTGCTCCATCCCACGCAAACTCGCCTGACCCCATCCTGCAGCAACTGCGCCTCCCTGTGCTCCAGGAGCCCCTCGCTCGTGGCTGCATGGACCTCAGAGTGGAACACTTGACTTGGTTTGAGAAACAGAGGTTTTCGTTGGTTTTATTTTTTTCAGGCCTCTGTACCTATCTATACCATTCTATTAATCTGTGCAATATGGAAGATTATATAACATAGAAGTTCTTGCAGACCTAACTTGAGTCCTTCAAATTCATCTACAACTGAACAAATTCTTCTCGTTGAAACAGTCGATACACTTTTGACATTCTGCCAATTTGGCAGATAATGCTGGATTTTCTGCAAATTGAAAAGTGGTGATGGTGAAGCTGCTGGTAGTGTTAATGCTGATAAAATATAGCTCCAACTCTATATGGATCATTTCTTATAAAGGCAAAATGGAAACTTATGCATCAGATTTGGAAACCATTGAACCAACAAGTGTGTGTAGAGGGCAAGAATGATAAATTCTTTCCCCCTACATCTAAAACCCCATTAGTACGCGAGGGAGAATGAGTTCTGTTAAAGCTATTTACAGAAATAAAAACAAAAGTTAATTTGAAAAGAAGCCAGTAGTTTTCTCTTGATGCAAGTATTAGCAGAATTTCAGAATAACATTTAAAATAAATTGTTATATTAATGGCATATACGTGTGCATTACATTTAAAAAAAACAAACCATAAAAAATGCTGTAAATTTTGAGAGGCACAAACGCCAGTAGGGTGGAAAGATTTAGCATTCCAGTAATAAGAGTTTGGAATTCCGAAGCACACACAAACATGTCATTTTTATTGTTTTGCTTAGTTTGGTTTTATTCCAGGAAGTTAGGAGACACTAGGCTAGACAGTAGAGATGACAAGTCACACTGTGAGTGCTTCCTGTGAGGCAGGAAACACTCTCAGACCCTGCATATGACCCCACCAAATTTGCTCTTTGTTTTCAGTACATCCATTTGCTTCTTTGTGCTTAATTCTGTATATTTCGTTCAGATGAGACAGAGAGAAAACTGCAGTCATAGCACAATATGCCTACTAACCGAATTGCTCTTATAGTACCAGGGGATAAATAAAGAGGCTTATCACTGATTTATCAAGAGATACTTGGTATAAATGAAAGGACTTGTTATAGCAGCCTTACGAAAAAATCTCATAATAAAAACTCAAATGCTAATGATTTCACACACACGGGCACACATACGCACAGTGTGTACATGTATGCACATATGTGATTGGTTTTCGGGTGATTTAAGATACTTGAAAAGGTAATCACTAAAAATCATTTTTAACAATGAGCAAATTTTGAATTTGTATTTCTGAGATATTACCATTTTGATCATGCAGACCTTGGGTACAACTAACCCAGAATATTTTCTTCATTGATTGTCACTAATTTGCCCAGTCATTAAATCTGCCCACGTGGAAGTATCATGAAAATTTCTCCTTAAAAACTGAACTTGGCTTCAGTTCAACTATCAGATTTCATCCAGTGCCCCCAAAGTATGCTCCTATGGTTGCAAACAAGGAAAATATATATCTATATATATTTCTATATAGATAGATAGATAGATCTACATATAATGCATTTAAAATTTTTTAAACAATATAAGCGGAAACTTACAAATTTATAATAACAGCACAAAACAATGGCAAAAGTCTTCCTTTCTATAAGTATTTCTGATGAAATTATAACAATATTATTTCAAGCCATACTACAGAACTACAATAGAATGATGTGTTTTAGCCCATATGCTAAAGAGGTTTTTATTGCAAAAATCCTATTTTTCTTCCATTTCATTTTTAAGGCATATATTTGACAACTGGTTGAGGGAGTGCAATGTCACCTCTCAGTATCTGAAAAGAGAATGCAGGTGTTAGTAGGGCCATGCTCCTTCCATCCATTTGGGAGAGGATCCTTCCTCGCCTCTTCCAGCTCCTGGTGGCCCACAGTATTCCTTGGTTTGGAGCATGACTCCAAGCTCTGCCTGTCTTTACAGAACCATCTTCTCCATGTGTCTGTATCTTCACATCATGTTCTGTGTGTGTGTGTGTTTCTTCTTATAAGCCACGTGTCTTTTTGGATAGAGGCCCACACTGCTCCATATGATCTCACCTTAACTAATTATATCTGCAAGGACTACATTCCAAGTAAAGTCACTCTGAGGTGCTGGGGGTTAGAATGTCAACACATCCTTTCGGGGGGCCAAATTTCAACCCGTAACACCTGCCCCAGCAGGTGTTCTAGATGCTAGGATTACTGAATAAATAAAACAAAGTTCATGTTCTTCAAGTGGAAGGAGATTACATTAAACAAACACAACCCAAGAATATCAGTTAGTGATAAGGGCTACACAGACAGTTATGTAACAGGGCACCTACTTAGCTTGGGGGGTCAGAAAGCTCACTCTAGTGTGACCTTTAAGCTGGGATCCTAAGACAAGAAGGAGGCGAAGAGAAGAGAAACTCCAGTCAAAGGAAACCAAGGCTCCCAGGACCAAAGAGCCTATTCCACTGCCCACCGTCTGTCAGCACAACGGGTTTCCTTTTCCCATGGATTTATGTATTAACTTCACAGATTATCTACCTAAGTTTGGGCTTCTGGTAGAGAAGTTTCTGCAGAGTTATGGACAGATGGAAGAGCAACCCAAGCAATGGAACTTTTAAAGCTCTAAAAAAAGAGTGTTTATCTTTAGTCCGAGGAGCCTATATTGTTTTTTGGACTCTAGGGCAGTTTTTATAGTTCGAAAGCTGCTTTTAAAACATAACAGAATATCATTGCAAAGAATTATAAAAATAGAAAAATTATTAGTGATTTGATAAGTCTTATTCATATCCCCTTAAAAAGATATCAGCTTTGATTTACATCTATGCATTCATAAAAGATGTTAGTACCATTTATTAAAAAGTCATCCCCAAATCTATCAGAAGTTATAGTGATTTTGTTAAAATATAGCTAATTTCACAAAAGCCTCATTTTTTCTAAGAGCCTTCTTCTCTTATTTAATTCTATAAGTTCCATTCTACGTGATATAGTGTTCTGAAGCTGGACCCTAAGTAGTTTCATCTCAAGGAAAATGAAAACATTATACTGTTGGCAGCAAAGTGGCATAGGTGTTAGAACAGTGGAATCAGAATAGACCTTGGTTCAACAACTTCTGTACTTGAGTTCTGGCTAAGAAAGAATTCAGAGCCAAGACTCAAATTGTAAGAGAAAGTTTATTTAGAAAGTCACAGAAATAGAATAAGTGAACCTTAGAAGACATTGGCTTAGGAAACAAGTTATAGAGGTAAAAGAAGTCCCTTGGGACTTATGGTGGGGGTAGGGGGAGAGAGAAGCAAGGACAATGTCTAGGAGCAGGTGTGTCCTTTCACGGTTATGGTCTCTGATTGGTAGGCCCCAGAGCAGGGAGTCATTAGGCAGTGCAGCCAGTCTTGATGTCAGCCATGATGTCGCTTGTCTGGTTTTGCCACTTTTCAGGGCCTGCAGCTGAAATACAAACGAGGCCTAGATATATTTGATGTGGGTTAGAATTTCCTTGTCCTGGGGACCTAATGCTTAAGGGCTCTTCTCCAGCCTCCTGTTCTGTTTCCCTTCAAAGGGAGTCTGACTCCATGACGAGCAACATGACAGTGGAGGAAAGGTCAGGGGAGGGTCCAAGCTACATGACCAGTGATGTGGAAGGTCAGGGGTCTAAACCACATGACCAGCAATATGCTAGCGGAGGAAAGGTTACCCTGGAGGCCAGGTCCTTGTTTTCCCAGTTTTGCCCGTTGCTAGGCACCGAGGGCTTTCCACTCTGGTGACCTTCTGTACCTGGCCCTTTGTCCTTGCTCTGCCCATGTCCGTATAACTGCCTCCTACAGAATGACAATGAACTACTTCTGAGAAGATTTCAGGGCCGAAATCTTTTGTACCTTTCCTCTGTCAAATTTGGGTTTGTGTTCTTAATATTCGTAAGAAGATTCATGGTAAATATAGGGCATCTTTTTTCATCTCTGTTGTTTGCAGATCTAGGCATATTTTGCTCACTGAACTATCAACTTTTCCATATGCCTATCAATGTTTAGAAAAAGGCCAAGAACTTGTAAAATAATATGTGAGAATCTGTGATTCTGAAAGAGAACAAATGCACACAGTCCCAGAATAACCTCAGGACTGACCCAATTAAGTTTTAAATAAGGAGCTTTCTAAGAATATGGTTGCTTCACAGTAACTTTCTATGAATTCCTCCCCCCAAAATTAACAAGGGTCAAGGCCTCTCTTAAGATATTCATAATTATAAACTGCTCATCATCGGGGATGTAAAGTACAGCACAGGAGTGGAGAGCAGGACCAATAAAATGGCTTTGGTCCAGTCATAATAGCATGAAGTATATAAAACAAAGTGGAGTCACTCATATCAACCACGGTGGCTGCCAGTCAGCCAGGACACTTCTGTTCAAGAGGGAAACTACCTAAGTCACACTAGACACATCTGGCAAGGAGGCACACCTACGATATCTGCGCACGTAACCAGAACAGCCGTGTCTGCAGAGCAGGACTACCAGTAGACAGACTTCTGGGGAAATTCCCTGCTAGTCAACAGGGTGCCAAGACACTAATCAAGAGCCCTGGAGGGTGGAGAACACCACTTTCAAGGTATAACTGAGGCAGGATTCAGTCCACTGCTGAGACAGCCGAGCTCCACATGCCAGAGTGCTGCTCCATGCCATGTTGACATCCCTTGGTATCGGCCGCCAAAGGCTCTGCTCTAGTGGTCTGAGGACCTCTTCTGCCCTGCTTCCCACCTGGCTCCGGAGATCCTTCCTTGCAAGACACTGACAGCTCCCTTGCTCACCGTGCTGTCTCTTGGACCTGTAGACTGAGACTCTAGGACTCAGGCACTATTCCCCATTGATTGTTGTGAGTGTGTTATAATTCTCTTAGATTGTTAGAGTGTGAGTAGTATATTAATGTATGTTGATGGTCTCATTTGAGTGACCCTGCATTCAACAGGAGCTGAGTGAATAGCATAGCTACTGTGTGTGACTCTTGTCTATTCCTTGGTGCTGGGCTACTCAGCAGGCAGCTAGCCGAGCAGTTGCCCGGGTGACTTATAGGAAGGACTGTATCATGAATATATGCTTGCAACAATAGGAAATAGAGTCAATAATATTGTAATAACTGTATGTGGTGCCAGATGGTTACTAGATTTATTGGAGAGATCACTTCATGATTTATACAAATGTCTAATCACTATGCTGTACACCTTAGACTAATATAATATTGTATGTCAATTGTAACTAAAATTGTTAAAAAAAAAACATGTAAAAATGATCCTCTTTTCATGCATTTTGAGGGGGAAATATCATGCTATGAATCCTTAAAAATTAAACAAGTAAGCAAAAACCTTTCTATGAAATAAACACTTCAAGAAACTTATAGGAGTGTTGCCTTTTCCTATTGAGTATATTTCAAAGAATTGCATTAGGAGAAAGGCATTAGGACATTAAACAAAGGCAATTTTACTCTATCCCTTGGGGTCATTCTAGACTAGCCTGAGCAAACTAGATCAACGTTCATTCATTTATGGGAGGCTGAAAGCCAGTCCTCACTCTCTCCCTATCCTCCACCACCCCGACCTGTGGTCCCTGGGGGCATTAGACTCAGGTACAGGCATCTCCTGTACCAGCTCAGGGGACAGGCACCCTAAAGTCTGCAGCTACTAAACACCATTTCCCAGGGCATCAGATAGGCAGTCGTTTTTTTTTTTAATTCAGTTGAGTTTTTCATTACTTCTTAAAGGTCCACAATGATAATTTTCAGAGGTCTGAGTAAAATGCTGGTTCCCCGAAAGAGTTAATTAATGAGCTATAAATCCTTGATTAATACTAGCTCACCAGATAATTGACGGAGTTTGGTAGCATTGAAGCTCACATACAAATAAGCCGTCAGAGTACATCGTGGTTGCTGAGAATAAATATCTATTCTGTAGCCTACTGCAGCGAAAGGATCCATGTATGAATATGATTTCAGATATAGGAAGATGGGAGGAGGCTTTCATCCTTTTTCTAAACCAATTGTAGGAAAGCTATTGTTTTTGTCTTCTACCTTTTATGTCACAATCAAAACACACCTCGTTCCCTTGGTTCTAGAAACGTGTTACAAGAACAGCACCCTCCTGGCAAAGTGTTTGAGTGAACCAGGCTGCTGTGGGTGTTTTCCTCCTCAAACCTTTTATTAAGACACTCTGACTTGCTACCAAGCCTGCTTGGGCATGTTGATTCCAGTGAGTTCTATGCATCAGTGGGGACTGAGAATAATTTTAAAAAACAGAGAAGAAACTTTACAGGTGTGGATTATTTCAGAAAAGTGGAGAACAGAAGGGAGGTTGTAGTTCCTAGAGAAACATTAATATTATGAGTCAGACATACCTGAAGTTTCCATACTCTGCAGATTCAATTAAGTGGTGAAGCACACGTCTTTCTCTGTTTACTCTTCCAGATTCTCCTCCTGAGTCTTCCTCCCACTTGGGAATTTCCTCTGCTAGATTTTCAAGCTATGATTGTAATTAAAGCAACCGTCTCTGGCTTAACCAAATTGATTAGATCATGATGATTGTCTAGACAAAGTAAGTAACCAAATAGGATATTTCTAGTGTAAGCACTGTTTTAGTAAAGAAGACTAGTTGGGGTGAACAGACCCGAAGTTGCAATTGGAACTCTACTTGGAGTTGGAATTTGAATTGGTTCAAAGAACCGAATAGTTGTTTATCTCTTTACTGCATTAGATCACAGAAGGTCCCACAGCTGTAGTTCAGAAAAAGCCAAACACAGTAGGAAGTACTGTTCCCATTAGAATCCAAATGAGTCAGTTGCAGAGATGTGGTGGGGGATAGGAAAAGGGAAGAGGGAGCGTCAGCTTTCCACAGACACTCTGAAATCCAAGATCTTCCCACCTTGTGGATCAGCAAACCACAGTCCAAAGGTCAAGTCCAGCTCAATTCTGGAGGCTAATAAAGATTTTCATATTTTAAAATGGTTTAGAAGCAGCATCAGCAGCAACAGAGACATTATGTACCTGCAAAGCCCTAATATTTATCTAACCCTTTACAGAAAAAGTTTGCTAACCCTGAAATGTCAGCAATCCCCTGGAGAATCAAAATGCTTCGCTAGGTCCCCTATAAGCAACCACTGATGAGAGAAGAAAAGAGGGTGTGAGGATTTTTGTGGGAGGTGTTAGAGCCAGGCCTGGAGAAGGTATATTCATATTCACCCGGTGTCTGTATTCCTTTGGGCAGAACACAATCACGTGTTCTGCAGCTACCTGAAAGGAAGGTAAGAGACACCTATCCTTCCTGCTCTGTGCCTAGGAGGCAAAGGAATCTGACTGGCAAAGATAAATGTGTTACAAGGCACACAAGGTTAACTGCTAGAAGAATGACATCGGCAGTTGTTAAAGAGTTCAGGAAAAGGCCAGAGCGCCTCGGACTGAGTTATGAGGTTATCACAGTGGTTTCCCAGAAGAGGTCAAACTATGGTGGTCAATCATCAAGAGGGTGAGAAATGTAGGTGGCTGGAGTGAGATAATGAAAACACGAAGGTGGAAAATATAAGGCTTGCTCAGGGAATCGTATTTAACCAGGCAAGAGGCTCCAAAGGGAAGTTCTGGGAAATATGTTTAAAAAGATTGGGTTCAGCTGGTAAAATCCCTTGAGTGTCAGGCCATTGTAGCTAATAGGTGGATGCCAACTTTCAAAAATCTTTCAACGAGGAATTTTTTTTCCTGATTTTTACTACATTTGTTTACTCTTTGCTCTACGGCAGCATTGACTGCAAGCCTGGAAACTCTGCATCGTTAGCTTTACAGGTATTTCTGGGTGAAGGTTAACTTCAGAAGCTAGGAATGTTAGGATTCCAGTAAATTAAATGAAATGATAAAAATTGACCCAACTCTTTTTTTTTTAATTTATTGATGAGAGAGAGAGAGAGAGAGAGAGAGATTGGTTGCTTCACCTGTCGATGCATTCACTGGTTGCTTCTTGTATGTGCCTGACTGGAGACCAAACTCACAACTCTGGCATATGAAGACAACGCTCTAACCCTGTGAGCCACCTGGCCAGGGTGTAGATACAACTTTTTTTCAAAAAATAAAACTGGAGAGGCACAACTTTATGAGAGTATATGATAACATCTATACTCAGTTTAAAGAATAATAATAAGATGAACATCCAGGCACTGCGCACCAGATGGAACGGTGCCAGCATGTGTGACCACCCCGCCCCCACCATGGCCTCCTTGGTTCCAGGTCTCTCTCTCTTATTGCCTCATCCCACGAAACAATAATACTGAATGTTGTTTGTGGTTCCTTGCTATTTTTTTTTATAGTTTTACCATCTACGTGTGGATTTCTTTAAATATATTATTTATTTTTGCCTACTTTTGACCTTTATACTGATAGGATCGTATTATATATATTCTTCTGTGACTTGCTTTTGCTCGATACTGTTATTGAGATTCATGCAAGTTGCTATTGCTTGTAGCTAGTAGTTAATTCACTTATAAAGCATTCTGCTCTATCTTAACCATTGTACAATTGAGGGCCATTTCTCTTTCTTTTTAAATTGGAGAAAACTTATCTCTTTCAAAGGAGACATTACAGTGAACACTAAACAAAACAGAACAACCATAGGAAATAAGATACTAGTGAGGGATGCATCGCTCTTTGTAGAACGTTTCAAAAGCCCAGCATATCTTTCCTTGCAACTCCTTGTTCTTATAGAAGTGGGAAATTTGGCTTAGCATGTTCGACTTGATTTGCTGTGACATTTATCTGTACTTTTCTTTGGTGGTTTGTTTTTTTCAAATCGCCAGTTCCTGCATGTGATTGACGGGCTCTAGTTACCTCAGAGATAGCCCTTCTCCCCCAGTTCCTCCTCGTGCCGGTTAAGACTATTTGAGGCACCTTTATAACGACTAGTGAGCCTCGGATCCCAGTTCAGGACATTTTTTGCAAGGGCCTGCCTTCATGGGTGAGTTTCCTTGCATACCTCAGGCTGTTGGCAACACAGGACTTGGTTTTTATAACCCAGTTCTTCTGGTCATGATGTAAGTCTGACGGTGATGATTCTGTGTTATAAATCTTTAATGTCAGGCTTTTGGTCTAGAGACGATTATGGCTTGATTTCATAAATGAAATAAGCCGCTGTCCCCTCCATGTTGTTGAGCCTGGCTGAGAGGACGTTTCCCAGCTCGTGCTGACGCACCCATTCACCCACCCACCCAACCACGCTGCAAGACCTGGGCTCGGCACCACGGGAATGTCCAGCCCAGTCACAAGAGAACCTCGCTGCTCAAGTCACTATCAATTGACGTTTTTTCAAGGGTATTGACAACCATCTACTCTCTTTTTCTAGAAAGAGGCAAGTAAGTATTTCTGAGTGGTGGAATACTTTACTTCTCAAACATTTTTAAAGTTTCTTTTCCTTTTGTTGTACATTTTATAGCCAGGACTCGATTCTGAATAATTAGCATATGTTTGCCTCCTGAGAACAACCTGAGTTGCAAACACTCACTTTTAAGCTTCTTTGCTCTAAGCAATCACTTCCATAAATTATACATCTGTTACTTGATATGCATTTTTCGATAGGTATCTAAAGCCATCCCACATCATGAATACTCATTTTCACATTAAAAGTAGAAGATCCTGAAAGCCTGATTTTGTTTCTTTTCTCATCTTTTTTTTTCCCCCTGAGAGGCAGATAGTCTTCTTTTGCAAATCCTATTTATCCCTGATGGGAAGTTTATTTCTATCTTTTGAAATATCATTTTGGATTTGTATAATCAGTTCAGTAAAGTGCTTCTTAAATAGATAAATAAATAGCAAATTAAACTTGCAATTAAAGTTTACTAAAAAAATAGCTTGCTATAATTTTGTTGGTGATAGAAGTACAGAAGTAGAAATGATTAATGATGATTGCTAATTATGCAGCTGTGCCTACAGACCATGGATTTAGCTAAATAAGGGCTTCATCCTAGGAAAAACCTTTGTAGACAGGATCTAAATACAGCTCACTTCTAGTCAGTGCACTGAAATCCTTTAGCTTGACAAATAAAACCAGAAAAATACTTGTAGAATGACCATCTCATGTTTTCTTCCTTTGTTGTCGTTTTATTGTTGGTTGGATTTTAGGTTTTGTTTTTATTTTTTAATGACATCAGTGTGAGAAATTATATAATAATGGTGAAGAGGGGATCATTTTAAAATTCTGACTTGTTTTTTTCCTGAATTTTGAATAACTTATCTTGGAATTTCATATTAAAAATGGCTTATTGGCAAGGCTGATGGAAACCACTATAAAAACAAAATCACTAATTATTTGACCCAGAGACAGAAGAGCTGGGTTTGATCAGCACATCTGTAACTTACAATAAGAAAACCTATAAGTTAGGTAGCTCTCAACTTTTTTTAACCATATGCATTTTTGATTAGCACAAAGATCATGTTTGCCCTTCTGTGTTCTTCGTTCCTGCAGAAAATTACAATTGTAGAGAAAGAATTTGCAAATAAAAATATTTCTATTTTTATTTATTCTTATAACTATGAGGTTATAAGAAATTGTAATAATTCAAGCTTAATTCTTTTATATCCCAATCATGTGTTATTTCAGTACCCAACCAAAGAGCAAGGAGAGAGACAGAGAGGGGGACGGAGAGAGACAGAGAGGGGGACAGAGAGAGAGATTGGGACAGAAAGAGGGAGAAATGGGGAGAGTGAAAGGAGAGAGGAAAGATAGAAGAGGATGATATTACTTTTGTAAATATTAAATAGAGAATGCTGGGTAGGGAAAAATGATAATAGTGGTAGGAAAAATGAATATGGAACTATGGAAAAAGTTGTCCCTTACTGAGACCAGCAAACTATGGCTATAATTTTGCAGATATTTAACCTGAATGTTCAATTAGAAAGATGTATGCACCGTTCCCTAATAAAGATGTCTTGGTCTGATGAAGTAGATTGCAAAAACAGAAGCCTGTAGACTGATGCCTGTGCTGTAGTCGAGTTCCACCACTGAAGTGCAGGGTGACCTTGGCCGTGTTACATAACCTCTTGACTCTTCTTTCCTCCTATGAGAAATGGTGGTGGAGGATCCATCAACCCCACCCACCTCCCAGGGTTATCTGAGGACCCATTCAGATTATTTTTGTGTAAAATATCTGTGAAAGCGGTAAGGCATCAAAGTAATATATAAGTTAGGACCACAAATAAATGGCCTGCTATTCTTGGGCCTGGCAGTTGAAAGTCAAATACAAAAGAAAATGGGAGAGATAGGTTACATCACTCTCAGGAAAAAGGCAGCTTATCCAGTAGCCAGGTTTTTAAGATCATATTTGACATATTCAAGTGCTTAGTATTAAGCAACAGAATGTAAGCAATTTTATTTTAGTATCATGATCATAAAAATCTGCAGATTTTTTTTCCTTTGGACAAAGTGGATCAAAAAGGTGTCGGGGGAGGAAGCAGGGTGTCATGACTAGGCAGTGTCCTCAGGGGACCTCGGCTTTGGCTCCCATTACAGAGCGCTGGGAGATGAAGGGGATGAGCCGACAAGGGGCTTGCCTTTGCCTCTCTCTGACTTCTGAATGACGACGCGCAGCTCACTGCACAGCTAGAGACAGCAACCGCCGGAGGAACGTGCCAGACAGCTCCGCTTGCAGCAACCCAGCCAAGAGCCTCCGGTCAGACCCAGCCAGTCAGTGGTGGCTGAGGACGTGGTCAGAACACGGGCGGGCACAGGATCAGCGCGGCTGACACACGGCCTCTCGCTTTTGACAGCACCTCACACTTCTGAGGCTCCAGAAAGGAAATAGACATTTGGAAATATGACCAAGGGTTTTCCCCTTCCACAGTTTGGCATGTGGGTTTTGGAGGGAATGGGGGAAAAAAAAACCATTGCTTGTCCTCTCAGGGCTTATCAAGTGTTTTATCACATTTTAATAAAATAAAGCCTTAGCTCAAGTTTTGTTTGCATGAGGGTGTGTCCAGTCCGTGAGGGGAAAATTTCCATGACTTTTTCCATTCTGTCCCACATTCCTCCCTCCTTTGTTCCGTTGTTCAGGGTCTCTGCGCATTGCGATCCCAACACACTCTGATGCGAAGGGTCAACTATGTTAAAGATACTATATATCTTTTTTGCAGTCCTTCAACACATTAACTAAGAGGACCAATTTTGTCACTAAAAGGGTAACATTGTGCCCTTCAGTCTCTTTCGCAGTTCAGGTCTTTCCCGACTCCAGAGTCTGAGGCAGGTGCTGACAGCTTTTATCCTGTGATGGGAATTTTTAGAAACACCAGCCCTGTTGGGTGGACAAATGTCTTCATCAGGAAGTCACGAATTGGCCGGTGATGGGGAAGGGCCCATCTGAAAACCATTGTCCCCTGGGTCTCGTTTGTACTCTCCCTTCCTCTGTTGTGAATTCTGTGCTTTCAATCACCGCAAAGCTTATCATGCCGACACGCGCTCAACCCATACATGCTCTAGCCACCCACAGCACAGCCAGCCATCTCACCATTTCTAAGCGAAACCAATGGACTCAGAATATGGGAGACAGAAGTTGATGTCAGCTCTCTGTTAGAAGATAGACTTTAGAAACACAAGAAAAAGAGTGCCGTCTGCACAGGGCCGGGTCCACAGGCTGGGATGCTTTCCCCTTCTGGGACAGCCCGTTCTGCAACCACAATGGCCCTTCCTTCATCGGCAGCCTGGAGAGCAAACTCAGAGGCTTTCTTTTCAGTCCAGTGCACAAGCCTATCGCACTGCCTGCCTCTTGCATACCAGAGGGTGAGGAGTAAATCCCACAAAAAATCAGGGACCCCAAGCCTCAGGAAAATGTCTATGCATCCAGTCCGAGTCACGTTGAGGTGCCCTTCCTGACCCATTTACTGAGTGACTCAAAAAAGCTAGCAGTTATGAGTAGGGCGCAGAATGAGAGAAACCCTTTCCAGAGTCCAGACTGCCCTGAAAGCAGCTCTGCCACAGTGTGAAACCCAGAAGATCCAGCAGTACTTGGCACGTCAGTGACAGGGGTGCTGCTTTGAACCTTTTTCAGGCTCCTAGAGGAGGGTCACAGTGTAGTTCCTTAGGATTTTGGAATAAAGTCCCAACACCCTCTGAGGATAACTATTATTCTTTTAAGAAACAGCTTTTGTTTTGCTACTGGGTGTGAGCAGAAATGGAATGCATGGCCGTGGGTCACCAAGTTACCATGTGACCTGGGCTGCCTATTACTAGGTATCATCTGGCCTGCAGAGTCGAAAGTTGAGCATGCACAGAAGTCCTGCAGTCTAAAATGGGGGTGATAAAAATGAAATTGGGCTTAAGTAGAATTTGAAGGCACAACTATGTTGCATAAGCTAGTGGCCCACATATCCATGGTCCTTACTCCTGATACAGTATCTTCCTTCTCCTAAGCTGCACCTACGGCCTCTAGGGGAGCTCCCTGTGACCACGTGATGGAGAAAGAAAAACTCTGTCTTAGTCTGGACATGGTCCTAAACAAAAGGCAGATGCTACTCCAAAACAGACAGCTAAAAACAAGTTTAACAGCTGGAGCAGCACAACCCTACCCTGGGGTGGCCCTGAAGGGTGGTGATGAGAGGAAATTCTCTCAGTGGACAGAACTTGAGCAGTGCACCTGGCTGTCTCTTTTCCTTGGCAGGACAGATGTCTAGAAGGATAAGTCTACATTAATCCATGGGCCATGGCTAATATTTGGCTGGAAGTGTAGAAATTTGGAAGGAAGATGACTGAAAAGTTGGTGACAAAGAGATGTGGCAGTCCTTTCCAAACGGGCATGGCATGTGAAGATATTTGTGCTCTATGTGAATGCTCGCCAAGGGGTGAGCTCAACTCAACAGAGGAATATTTTAATAATCAGGTGGACTCAGCTCAGTCTCCTCTAGCAACTCCTGTCATCTCCCAATTGTCTGAAGAATAACATGGCCATGGTGGCACAGATGGAGGTTTTGCATGAGCTCAGCAACATAGACTTCTACTTACCAAGGCCCCTTTGGCTATAGCCACTGTGGAGCGCCTGTGGCGAGCAGAGATCAACACTGAGTCTCTGACACAGCACCACGCCTCCCTACTGGCTAGCTAGGTTGATTACATTAGACGAGATCTCTTCCCCCATGGAAGGGGCAGTGTGCTTTGTTCTTACTAGCGTAGGCATGCTGGATACATATTTGCTTTCACCGCACACAATGCTTCTGCCAAAACCACGTACGAAATGACTTATTCACTATCATGGTATTTTACACAGCATCACTTCTGTTCAAGGAACTTATTTCACAGCAAATGAGGTGTAGCAATTGGCTCATGCAGTTCACTAGTCTTACCATGTTCCCCATCACCCCAAAGCAGCTGCCTCGATAGAATGATGGAATGAATGACATTTTGAAGATTCAGTTATGGTCAGTTGTTCAAGATGCAAAGTATGCTAAATCATCATCCAATATATGTTTCTGTCTCTCCCATAGCCAGGACTCACGGGTCTTGGAACAAGTGGAAGTTATGGGAAAGGATCCTCTCCCTATGATCCATAGTGATCCACTGAACTTTTGTTTTCATCCCTGTGAGTATTAGGCTTTGTTGGTCTAGAGGTCTTAGTTCCAAAGGGAAATATGCTTTTACCAGAGGGACCCAGTAATGATTCTACTAAACTTGTATGCTCTTGAACACTTGGACTCATGCCACTGAATCAACAGGCAAAGAGGAGAGTGATTGAAACTGGGCTGCTTCTGCACAGAGACATAAAAGGGGAGGATATTTCCAATGTTTAAGATCCCCTAGGTGGCCTCTCAGTGTTCCCATATGCTGTGATTAAGCTGCGTCCACTCAATTAGCAGGACTGCTAATAACCCAGGCCCTTCAGGAATGAAGATTTGGTTCACCCTGCCAGGCAAGGATCCATGAGTAGCTTAAGTGGTTGCTGAACACAAAGGAAATATGGAATGGGTAGCGAAAGGAAGCAGTTATAAATACCCGCTATGACCACATAACCAATTGAACAAGTGCTGTAACATTTACGAATAGTCTTATTATGGCATGACTATATTATAGTTATATATACATATATGTGCAAGTAAATATATTTTTATGTGTTTAGTTGATTATTTTTGTATTTGTCTTTTTTTCCATTCCTTTATCATCTCATACAAGGTGTGTTAATAATAGTTAACTTAATATCCAGTATCTAAGTGATAGGGTAGCAAAGAGAAATCAGCTTAGTGTGATCAGCTAGAATCACACTAAGAATGAATGTCACCCAAGAGAAGAACTTTGGATCCTCTTCTGGGGAAAGGTTAATGTGTTTTGGGTTGTACTTGGAATAGATGTATCATGTTAGCTGGAGACGTGACTCTTATTACCGTTATTTGGAGATTAAGTTTGATTTACAGAGATGTGGATGAGTGCTAAGTTGTCAAGGCGTGACTTTGTAATGAGTGAATTTGAGGAGGCCGATCTATGTTTCCCAGAATTCCCTTTCCTGTGTGTTTCTGGTCAAGGTGGGCCAGAGGAGACATTCTTGTGAAAAATCTGAAGGGGAAAGTGAAGCAGCAGCAAGTTTATAGCTCATAAATGTTTCTTCTCTGTGGTCTCACCTCCCACATGAGGCAGCAGCTGGGTCTGTAAACGGCTCCCCCTCCCCCTGAATCCACCTCCAGCAACTCTTACTCCTAGGCCAGGCACGCATGTTCAGGTCCATAATGAAGGACCCTGCTTCTTCAGGGCATCCATGCAATCAAGATGACAGACATTAAGAACTAAGACAAGTTTTAGTCTGCCCTTGTGTGCTATAGCTTGTGCTTGTGGGTTCTGTCTTGTTCTGGCTCTTCCCCATTTTACATCCATCTTGTATTCCTGACAGCCTGCCCTTGGACTTCAGGATCCAGCATCAGGGGTGAGGACAACCTTACAGATGTGACTTAATTATACATCACAATTGTGTGAGGTCAAATTCCTATAAACACATTCTAGTGTTGTCCTGTCATTGAACGCTGACTAATGCAGTACTTCAGTTGAATTTTTAAAAGCTACATTTCTTTTAAAAACCCTCAGTTTTATTGATGTGTAACTGACATGCAGTAAACTGCATATACTTAAACTGTGTCATTTGATAAGCTTTGACATATACACCCGTGAAACCATCACTATATTCAAGCTTGAAAATATTCATCACCCTCAGAAGTTTACTGCTTTCTCCTTCCGAACCCCTTCCCCCGCCTCTCCTTCCCAACTCCAAGGCACCCACTGATGTGCTTTCTCTTACTTACCCTAAAATAGTTTGCATTTTCTAGAGTTTTGTATAAATGGAATCAGGCCGTATGTGCTCTTTTTTTCTGGTTTATTTCACTCAGCATAATTATTATGAGATTCATCTGTGTTGTTGTATGTTCATTCTAAAATAGTTTAATCCAAAATGTTAAATTCTTAATGAGCAATATAGGTCAGTCACAAGCATTTAGACGCACTGTGACTGGGCATAATGCAGAGAAGCAGAAATGCAGGCAATCAGACATGCTATTTCCTGATAGCAGAAGGACTAGAGATAGCATCTTTATTTACATCAGCCTCACCTTTGAGGGAAGGAGCATAACCTTCTTTGGAAAGGACTTCGAAAGACTGGACGTTGTGTAAAACAGAAACTTTGGCCAGTGGAGTAGTGCTGGACCATGCCATCTCCTAAGGTTATCTAGGAGATTAGGGAGGGAATGGGACACCACCCACTGATTTTTGAGTGTGGCGCATTCTGAGAGAAACATGGAATGACATCAGCTTAAATAAAGATGAGTCATTTCTGTTCTTACCTTTCTTCAGCACCATCCACATAAGAACTCAGCTATCCTGGAGTGTATCTCCTTTTCCCTGGTTTTGCTCTGTCCCATTTTCTCTCTCGCATTGCTCAGATAAGTCAAGAGTGACAGATTGCCCCAGAAGGTCTCAAAACTTCCAAATTTGAGTGGGCATTTGAGTGAAAAGCAAGAGATCTGGATGGTAACCCAGATCTGGCACTTACTTACTAGCTGTGGGACTACAGATAAATCAGATTCTCTCTCTGAGTTTCATTTCCTTAATTGTAAATTAAAAGAGTTGGAATATGTGGTTTTGAAAATCTTTTCATTCTATGCACTTAAGTGTGAGATAATAAAAGCCTGAAGATTAACAGGTGTGGTCAAGTCCAGGTCCTTACAGACAACCAGAATCAAGTGTCCATTTGTAACTGTGGGCACCGCAACATTGTCAGCCAACCACCTACTCACCCATCCATTCATCTATCCTTCTATCTGTCCATTCATCCATCCATCCATCCATCCATCCATCCATCCATCCAATAAATATTTAGCAAACACTAATATGTACAAGACATTATGCTTGGCAATGGAGACAGGAAATCAATGATTCAGCCTTTTTCCTCAAGTTCACTGAGAGAAATCAAACTTACACTTAACTAATTACAATATTTTATCATTTCAATAATAAATATGTTAAGAATAGAGATGGTGTTTCGGTAACATTGTGATCCTCAAAATTGTGTTTTCTGTTGAAAAACTGAATATGGATACACTTAGGGCAAAGGGCACTTCAGAAAGTACTACCTAGAAATATAAAGGGAAGGATTCAAAATGTTAACCCAAACATTTTCCTTTTAGGGAACTATGGTCACCGTTTTTTCTTGGCATATCTTGCTGGTAGTTTTATATTTCTGATATGCACTATTACTGCAGCAGCCTTTAGAAAAAAAGAGGAAAGAGAAGAAATCCTAATCTACTCTCCATATAGATGAACAGGTGACCATTAACTTTACTTTTCAAAAAGACCCAAACTGAAAAGCTATGGACTTTCAAAGCAAAAGAGACATTATTTAGAATTGGCCAAATTTAATTAATCCAATATTATTAGCTTCCACTCTTAAATATAAAAACAATGATGTTAAATCTGAAGTTCATCCTCATAAAACAAGTATATATTTTTTAGTTTTGTCATAAATGCTAAAATTTTATTTATAAGCATCCAAAGTCTCCAGAGATGGCTTTAAATGAAAAAAAAAATCTGCTTTTAAAACAATTTTCCTTTATCCTTTTCAATTTTATTAGAAAAAGCTTTGAATGAGGTGATTCAAAGGGAAGAAACAGCTATACCAACAGAGAAACTCTGGCCATCCCTTCTGTTTTTTGTTCTTAACTTGTACAGTTGAACATACTAGTAAGTAAACAGCGTATGTGTATTTTAATGGTTTAACTTTAAATGTTCAGCCCTCCAACAGACCTGGGTGAAGTTGCTCCTCTGTCTGACTTCCCCAAAGCCAGCAAGCTGGGTCACGTGGCTGGCTGACCTCCCAGCACCACCTACCTCCACGCCATGAGATGCCATCAGAATCCACCCAAAGGAGCCAGTCGTCCCCATGAAACAATGAGCAATTCTTACAAGACACAACTAGAGCTCTGTTACTGTGGCACAGGAAGCCTTGATAAGATCTCCCGGCCACAGCATTCTTTTGTGTCAGCAGACGCAAGTGGGATGTTCCTTCTGCAGCTCTTACTGAGCAAGAGGAAGCAGGCTTTGAAACACAATGTTCATTGAAATCGGCTTTCATCTGAGGAATCCCGTGTGGCTCCTGCTTCAAGATGTGCTTTCTATCTGCAGCTGAGCTCTCCTGATGCATTTCCGTTGTTTGTTCTTGGGGGAAGGCAGCACCTTAACAAGACTCACTCTTGTACTAGGTAAAGGGCATCTCATTGTGCTGGGCAAGGCATTCTGTCTCAAGATGTCTCCAGTGAGTCTGGAGCCTAGAAGGAACATTAAAAATAAAAAACAATCAAAGCCTCCGCCATCCTGGCTCACTGATGGAACACTTGCCATGTTTGGGGAGGAACACATAGCGGGCCCGCTGACCCCTGGGCAGCATATGTGTGCTTGGCGACTGCAGGAGCGGGAAGTATTTGTTGCTTTAGCTATCACAGTGGGCACAAAGCCATGGCCACAAATTGTGATGCTTAAAGGTGGGTCTGAGTGATGTGGGCCTAATAAAACTTGCCCAGAAGCAATTATCCATTGTGGGGTAATTCTGGCTCTTAAAAGCCAAAAATGGGGAGGAAGCAGTCCACAGTGTCAAATCTTAAAGCTCTTTAACCCTTTGTTCTAGTTTTAAATTTAGCAACCCATCTTCTTTACAGGGAAAAGCATTTCTGGTTCTGATCAAGGGTCTCTCTGATTAAGGAGAGGTCTAAATCAGTACCTGGAGAACCAACTCAATATTGTTAGTTCATCTTTGTTTCTGGCTGGACACCTCCTCCTATCTTTCACTTGGCTAACCATCTTCTAATGCAGATGGACCTAAGCAAGTAACCCTCAGTAAGGAAAGAAGACTAAACACAATACTATGTTTGCTTTCATGACATTTTTACTCTGAATATATTTTTTCCCTCTGACTCTGAAAAGAAGCTGGAAAGGTAAGGTAGACATTATCTATTTCAGCAGTAGAGGGAATCAGCAGAAAGACAGAACAAGGTTAGAGACCCTTGAACCTCATAAATAGCTAGGAGCAGTACATGAAGGAAAACTCATGTGTCTGTTTCCTGGCCCAACCACGTTTATTAGGTCAGGTTCCCTAGACATGCGGTCACACGACCTGTCTCTAATCTGACCATCGATGGTGGCTTTCATGACCACCAGAGGGCTAAAGTCCTACATATGGCTCTGTGTTTACATGAAGGTAGATGAGACAGGTAGGCAAGAAGATACTGATACTGGAAAACTCAAAAAACCTGGAAGTTGTTTCTTGGAATCCAGTGTACTTGTTCTAGTCTAAAAAGAACAGACGTCAATCATATAACTGACGCAAGATGTTGATGAAAACAATCCAGGTAGTTACCTTTCCCAAGAAGAAAAGAATTGAAAGAGTGCCAAGAAATCAAAATTCTAGCTAAATCCCATGAAGAGGACTAAAAACTGCTCTCTAAAAGGTTTATCTTAAACTTACCTAATGACAGAACTCTTGAACACCTGGAAATTTTGTGGAGTCTTTCCTGAGATATTCTGAGGAAAGGATTTGTCCAAACCTAGGCATAACAGAAGTTTCTGGTGACCTTTCTTCTACCTCTGACTTGAGTAGCTCATCCCTGATTGCAACAGGCTTCTGGAAAAGAGCATTTAAATTAGCTATTGGCTTTGGGTAGAAAGGAAATGTATGAAACTATTTCTTCTTCTATCATACCCTTTCCCCAACCCTAGTTAAAAGAATAAAATTAAATGGATAACTAGTAGCCAAAACATTGTAAAGGATATTCCCTCATTGAATTGTTGTGGGATATTCCAGGGTTCTTTCCAATTCTAAGATTCTATGACTTCAAAAATCTTAGGAGAATATGCATAGAATTTATATACATATATTGGTGTTCTTTGGATTAGGACATAAATAACGTCCAGAAGAGCACCATATATTAGATCAAAGCACATCTAATCCATTCATTTTAACTGAGACAAAAAAATATGCTGTATGCCCAAGACTATATAACTTGCAGCAAATAAAAGGATACATTCCTGCCCTCAAGAATATCACAGTCATAGAAACAGTTGATTTTGATATAACATAGTATATGCTGACTCGAGTGGTACCCACAGTAGCATGAGCCTTAACTAGGACCTTAATTCACCTTAAGAAGGAACAATAAAGGTGAAAGTCTTTAAAAAGTGGGGCGGGGGGGGGGGTTAATAAAAGGAAGGCTTTAAAAGGGATAATGTCTGAGATAGCACTGAAAATTTAAAAAGCAGTTGTCTAGATGAAGAAAATAGGGGAGAGATTTTAGACAGAAGAGAAAAGTAAGGGAACTTGAAACACGAGGCTCATTTGAAGAACTACGGGTACCTTGGTATTTCTGAAATGTTGAGGGTATGGTTGAAATGGAGCAGGGCACATCTGCAGGCACCAGGCATGAAAACTGTCTTGAGATTTTAAAGCTTCTGTTAGGATATGGCTAAAGGAAATCGATTTAGGTCTTAGTACTCAGTATCAAGACTCCAGGAATTAGATAAAGTGAGGTTAGGCATTAAATAAACTGAAAAAAACAAGGCTGAGGTTATGTTAAGATCAAAAGATATATTTAAATATGAGGAGAGGCAATTAGAACTGAAGGTGGGGGTATAAACATTACTGATATCTTGACCACTTGGTTATGACTTTTTAGGAGAACTTTAAAGAGCATTAGCAATGTGACTCATTTTTTTTTCTTCGAAGCAACCATCAGGACATCTACAAAGACCTGGGTCCTGACTACAATTCTATGCATCTAAGAATAAATGAGAAAGAAATCAGAACACAAGAAAAAAGGGAGAGAGAGAAAGGATTAAACTCTGCAGGATATGTGTAAAATATTTTTAGTAACCTTAAATTATGAGATTAAAAATGGAATGAAAAGGACATAGTTTTGAAGGTAGATGATTCAATATAAACTCTTGAACTTGCTCTATGGGAAGTAACAATAGTGACTTGAGTTCAACCAAGAGCCATGTGTATTCAGAAAATCAGAAAAGAGGAGGGATATTGGAACTATTCTTTGGCTAGGAAAGTGATAGAAACTACTATTATTAAAATAATTTCAGAAAGGCAAGAAAGACCTTTATTAACACAGTAAAGAGGAGTATTCACAGGGCCTCAAAGGGGAAGGGCTTGAGGAGCCCCCAGTGCCTCACTTCCTCTTGCATTCTTCCCAATCCCCATCCGTTAATGACCTAGCAAGGTCATGAAGCAGACGGATCTGGAGCAAACAGCGCCTGCTGTATCATGTGGGGTCCAGAACAAAACGAAAATGCAGAAGCTCATAGTCAAAAAGCAAGCAAAGCTGTCATTTAGAATGGAAGGACAGATAAAGCGCTTCTCAGATAAGGTCAAGTTCAAGGAGTTCATCATCACCAAGCCCTTATTATATGAAATGTTAAAGGGACTTATCTAAGAAAAAGAAGATAAAAATATGACAGTGAAAAGACAGCAAACTCACAGCTATTAAGAACCACACTAAAACAAAAGCAAAGTAAGCAAACAGCTAGAACAGGAACAGAACCACAGAAATGGAGATCATATGGAGGGTTAGCAACAGGGGTGTGGGAGGAGGAGAGGGAGGAAAGGTACAGAGAATGAGTAGCATAGATAGTGGGTAGAAAATAGACAGGGGGAGGGCAAGAATAGTGTGGGAAATGTAGAAGCTAAAGAACTTATGACACATGGACATGAACTAAAGGGGGGAATGTGGGTGGGAGAGGGTGTGCAGGGTAGAGGGGAATGATGGGGGAGAAATGGGACAACTGTAATAGCATAATCCATAAAATATATTAAAAAACCAAAAAATAAAAACAAAAAGCAAAACCTAACATCCTATCAGAGGTACTAAAATATAAAGCTTTTTCCTTTCTCCCAACAGCCTTTCTTTTGAATCATCATGGTGGCGTTTTTTTTTTTTTAATTTTTTTATTTAATACCATTATAAATAAAGAAAAAATTTCTAAGTTATTATCATACCATTTGTCTTTATATTGTTTATACCTAACTTAAATACAAACATAAAAGCATTTAACACATATATAGAATTATCAAAATTACATAATTTATATTTTGTAGCTCACATATGCATATATATTTTGTTCTTACCATAAGAGTGGAAATACAGCAGAATACTAACAACTGTTTTTATTTCACTTATCAGTATGGATTTATTCTACCAACGTTCTCTACCTTCAACATACTGATGGGTAAGGAAGGACTAAGAGGAAAAGTAACCATAGATCACTCTATCTTTCTCTTTCCTTTAAGTCATAATTTTTAGCATATGTGATTGGCTAATATGGGGAAGTAACATAAGTAAGAAAGGATGTGATAGAGTTTAGGTTTCTTAGAACACCATTGTCTTCTCTCTACATCTGAAGCAAGTTCTCATTCAAAAGGAAAGCGTGGCCTCTCAGGTTTGTCAGACTGCCAACCCCACCCCCTACTCAGTCATAGACCTAACACACTTGCCTTGGATTTGCTGTGTGTCTCAGTAATCTCCTATACGCCGTGGGTCTACCTGAATGTCGTGCTGTGCACCATAGTGCACTAAATAGGAATGGGGCATAAGGAACCACAGCAGTCACGCGTAGGGTATGTGTGTGTTCTGCTCCTGCACATGTTCCATTGTCCTGTTTGATTTCACTTTAAAAAAAACCCCACAAGTTTAAGGATAACATTATTAAGAATCTTAACATGGCAATAATAGAGCATTAATCCAAGTCCTAGGCTCTCCTGAACACCTGTACGAGTTCACAGTTTGCTTGTCCTTGAAGCCAGCTGTGGTAACAATGGACTAGTATTTCCAGCTCTCTTAACCATTGTCTAGAGAAATTGCTTCTTCCCAAGAGTTATTTCTTATCGTGACCCCAGAGGTATTTCAGGTATTTTTGGGATCAGCAAAATCTCCTCCAGTTTATTACCCCAGCGTCATAGAAACAAGGCAATAAGACTAACAACAGTGTAATTTATAACAACCTCATTGAAATTTGGCAACAATGCAGGTAAATACACCTGGAGAAATAATTTAGCTGCCTGAGCCAGACTTTTTATGAAATTAGAGATGAAGATTGAAATGGTTTGTGCTTACATCTTAATGGCTATTACCAATTTTAACCTCAGTCATTCATTCAAGGTCCTACAACAATGACGCGTGAAGCCAGCCCATTGTCTATTTTTCATTTTGGGAGGAGGGAGTTCAATCCCAGGGGGCCCTCTTGTCAACCAGGAAGCAAGATGAAAGGAGCAGCGCAGGAGGGAATAGACTAAATGTTACTTGAGGATCTCTGATATGGGATGTAAGACACTGGAACACCACAGGGCTTTTCACAGGATACCATAGAGGCATTTAAAGGTTGCTTCTTTGCCTCCTTTGAGTGCCAATGGCACCATGTTGAGAAATACTGCTTAGGAATGTGACTCACTTTAAAGAAATTTCTTGGTGATAATATCAATAGCCTACATAGCTTTTTAGTATGTCAACTAGCATCTCTGACGGCAGGTGTTAAAGTAGAATGTCCTAAGGAAAAAGAGTTCCTATTGAAATACCCAGCCTCAGGAATGCTGGGCACTTTTCCTTCCCAGAAAAAAATGACACGGCTCGCATCCAGAAACTCAAAACACTGCAGAGAATGTTGATTGGCAGTGTTAGCCCCTGCATCTGGAGAGTTATTTATAGCCAAATCTTGATAATCCATTGTAAAGGAAAAAAAGGAAAGAATAGATTATTAAAAACCATGCATCATTCACATACTTTATTTCAAACAGTTGTTTTGAACTGCCACTTTTCTATCAAAATTTCCACCAGACTTATTAACAAAGAGTCAATTTACAACTTGGTGTTTAGTTGTTTTTTTTTCCTTTTTATGTCATTTGCTGATCAACAAGAATAAATGTCACAGACTGGGTCAGAGCATTGTTGGGTAGCCATAAACAAACCAAGGATGACAAATGAATGAACTATTGCTATGAAAGAATGACTGATCTGCTCTGACCCTGCGTGACTCCACTGTGCAACTATGGGAGCTCACAAAGACCAAAACCGAAGCACTGAGCCTAATAACTCGAGGTGTACTTACATCATTTAACATACATCTCTTAAATTCCAGGTCATACTTTATTATAGAAATGTGAGCTCACTCAAAATTGAGAAGGAGCCCTGACTGGTGTGGCTCAGTTGGTTGGGTATAGACCCACAAAGGTCACCAGTTCAGTTCCCAGTCAGCACACATGCCTGGGTTACAGGCCTGGTCCTCGGTCTGGGCATGTAGGAGAGGCAACTGATTAATGTTTTTCTCACACATTGAGGTTTCTCTTACTCTTTTTCTACCTCCCTTCCCTTCTCTCTGAATATAAATAAAGAAAATATTTTTTAAAATTAGCAAAGAGCAATTGGTTAGAAAATAATCATTGATTGCTTTTAATTTTTTAGTTTTTATTAAATATTTTGTTGTTCTATTACAGTTGTCCCAATTTTTCCCCTTTTTTCTCTCCTCTACCCAGCCCAACCCCTCCACCCCAAAGTCAATCCCCACCCTGTTGTCCATGTACGTGGGTCATTCATACATGTTCCTTGACTAGTCCCTTCCCCTTCTTTTCTTTTTGTCCTCATCCAAGGATATATTTATTGATTTTTAGATGGAGACAAAGGGAGAGAGAAAGAAACATGGGTCAGTTGCTGCCTATAAAGTGTACCAACCAGGGATAGAACCCACAACCTAGGTATGTGCCCTGAATGGGATCAAACTCTCAATCTTTTGGTGTATGAGAGAATGCTCCAACCAACTGAGCCACCTAGCCAGGGAATAATTACTGACTCCCTAGCTCTTTTTTTTTTTTCTCCCTGAGTCATGATGTGTAGCCAAAAGGCCAAGTCTCAATGATTTTATAAAGGAAGTTTCTGAAAGATCTGTTATATTATGTCACCCTAAAAGAAACAGGTTCACGAAATGGATCATCTGTTTTTGAACTTGTTTGAGAAAAGCCTTAGGATCTTCCTTGAGCAGCAGGAACTGTCCCTGGCATGCAACCCAACTCTAATATTTAACTTAATTAATAATGACTGATGTTAAGAATACCACGAGTTTATCTGATATGGTATTCTTGGATTGTGTTTAGACTCTATCACCTATCAGAATCAAAGCTGGCTACTATTCTACACCCTCTGATTTTTGGCTTGAATGCAGAAAGCTATACACCCGGCCCATAAGTTTTAAGATGACTTAACCTCCTCACCACATTCACAATGAATTGTTTTAAACAAAGTATGGATACTGTATTCAACTTCTTTCTAGTTATATTTTCAATGACATTTGCTCAACCTACCTTGTATGGTGACATTCACTGAGTATCTATTATATACCATGCTCTATGCTAAGCACTATTTGGGGGAGAAGCTCATTTAATATTAACTCAAAACTCATGAAGCAAGTTCTATTACTATACTCATTTGGCACGAGAGAACAAGGACTCAGAATAAAAGTACTTTGCTGAGAACACTCATCTATGAAGTGGTGGAGATGGGGCATGACTCCATGCCTTCTCACATTAGAACTTGAGCTCTTACTCATTATTCTACACTGAACCCTATTTCATTGCACCATAAAATACTGTCTTCAATAACACTTAACAGGTTAGGAATAACACATTTTCAAAAAACAAACTACTAAATTTGCGTAGATTTCTTTAGGTCTAAATTGTGTCAGTGTGTCACTACTGGATCACAGAAAAGCAAAATAATTCAAAAAATGGCCCAAGCAAACAAAACCTTGGTTATGAACAACACCATATACTTGGAGGAGCTGACATGTAGTCAGATCGATCAAGGAAAAAGAGAGCGGGCAACGAGTCTCCAAAAGGAGTCGGTGGCCTACTACTTAAGTGCTTCACAAGGCGCCAGCATAAGTTTTACTGGTCCATGAGTTACTTGTGACTACAAGCACTTCCTAACTATTGCATCTGATATACAACATGCACTTCTCTTTCCCCATTCCTCCTCATTTCCTACCCTTGTTCCCAGTCTTCTCAGAATAAAACGAATCTCTGATCCAGTCCACAGATAGAGTTGAGATATCACTTATTGAACCTAGTTAGTCTCCATTGTATGAATTCACAAACTAAATGTTAGTACCCGAATCATCATGAAACTGACTAGATTCTCATCAGCAAGACTTCTTGTCCAAAAGCTTAGGGTTAGTGTTCATTTGACAGGACTATTCATCCAAATGGCACCATTATTCCCGGTATTATTTCTCTTATAACAACAACAACAACAAATCCTAACTTTTTAAGATTGAGAGCTTTCTCTGGAATGATATTTTCTATCTAAACCAAGAAAAAAGAGAATAAATTACAGTTTTTATGAGATAAATATTGAAGCATAATATTTAGTAGCATGAGAACCTTTTGAGAAACTTCTTTTTGACCTGAGAAAAGATAACAGAATGAAGGTAATTCCTGGTGACTAAATGCAGGAAATATTTTAAGTATTGTTGCTTCTTTGTACATGGAAAAAAATTTCTCCAATCCTAGGATCCTGCTTTAAAAAAATGAGTTGTAAAGTGGGCGATTTCAGTCCATCCTCCCATTTGGAAACTGTTAAAACAGAGGTAGAGAGATTTGGAAGTGCAAGGCCTTCTGTTTCTCCAGTAAGCTTTCATTTCATAAGCTTTCATTCACTAGCAAATTTACTTTTGACTGTATAATCTCTTTTTAAAAAATAATGTATATTTACCTCAAATCCTTAGATCCTGAAACTGTTTTTAGTAGAAGATCACGAGTGTCTGAAAGAATTGGATTAGTATCCAGGTTTTAATTTTTGTTGGATGGTGCTTTACACTGCAAAATAGATACACTCCTATAGCCAGAGAAGGTTGAACCTGAATTAATTTTTAAAAATAACTTAAGTATTAGACACTTTTCAACATTCTTATAGGAATATTATCATGTAAATGTGGAAATAACTTTTTCAGTTTGTCCCAACCTCAGCATCTAGTGTGATTTATTTTATTTTTTCACCCTCCATGTTATTAAATGATAACATTTAGCTAAGTCACATTTCATCATGGCTGACAATATCTTGCAAGCACAGAGCTTAACAAAACAAAGCAGCGATAAAAGCTTTGGCTTTGCTTTTATTTCATTTTCTTTCCATAAATTATTGCTTACCAGGAGGTAGAGGCTTTTGACATTTCTTAGAATATCGAATTTATTTACCATTGGTAGACATTTTTACCAGAGTGAGTGAACAAATGACATTGTGATTCTTAACAATAATTAAGTAGCCCATTTAAAACAATCTTAGAGCAACAAGTATGAAGGACACATGGACAAAAACTAGTGGGGGTGGAAATGGGAGGGAGGTAGGGAGGGCTGGGGCGGTGGGCTGGGATGGGAGTAAGAGACAGAAAACTGTACAAGAACAACAATTAAAATAAAATAAAAAAAAACAATCTTTACTTCTTTCCCTTTTGGAGTTTGAGTTTGAGTTAAGGTGGCTTGATTATTCAGTTACTTGACATAATTTTTTTGCATTTTGACCCTTAAATATAGATCAGACTTTTCGTCCATTCTATCTTAGGCCAAATATTATCTATTTTCAGTGAAGTAAAACTTTCAGTGAAGAGTTGTATTCAACAAAAAGATTATTGGTTGGCTAGAATTTGCCATTTGCTGGCTGGAAAGCATTTACAGGACTTTGAAGTATATTTTCCATTTACAGAAAAATCATTTATGGAAAAATAGCGTTCGTGCGAAAAAAGAGAAAATCTACTTTTTGCTGCTTCACCATCTCTGCACAGCAGGATAGATAGGGGAGAGCACTGCTAACTTTCCTGGCAATAATCAAGGAAACAGAGAAATTCGGATGGAGAATATTTGTTTTAAAAAAGAAAAAAGAGGCAGGTTTGAAACTACTAGGGACGCTTCCTGTGTAGAAGTCAGCAGCAGGCACACAATGGCTGATCCAGGCCAATGTCAGAAACTCCAGTTTTGATTTGTTAATTTATGGAAAATTCTGACACATTTTATGTATGTAAATTCAGGTACATGCAAATCCACCACTTTCTTAGCAAAACCAGTGTTCTTGACTATTACTTATGTTTAACTAAGAAAGAGCGTAACTGGAGGAATTCTTAATGTATAATACATTATAACACAACCTATTTCACCTACACTTCCTCGTCTTTACGTCAAACTAATGAGTCCCTTTGAAAATCAAAATAGGCAACTATCACCACTACAATAAAATTTAATAAGATATATAATTACACACCAAAAATACATTTGCATTGTGAAATATTATTTTTTGAGACTTTAATATCCACTTTCTTAGGGTATGCCTCACAGTCTCAAGGTCAAATACTAGCAAGTGTGAATGCCAAGGTATTTAAAAATAACTGTATTTAAGTCATTGCAGATATTATTGATGTAATGTAAATGATTGAAATTGGGAATGTAAATTGGTGAAAAATTTTTTGTAAAGCAACTTACCAATATCTATTACAATATCTCCTGCGCTACAAGACTTTTAGTTTCAGCAGTGACATGTAAAGACCTTGGAAGTTGCCATGCCCTTTTTTACAACAAAATAAAGCTAAGCAAACTAAAAATGAATAAATTTTCTTGAACTCATCAGAGAACTGAGGTCACAGGAAAAACTGGTCCCCCAAATCTGGAATCCAAAGAGTCACAGATGAGATAGGCTTACCAGGAGCAGATGTTTCTAGAACCATAAACTGGTAGGAACACTTAAATGACAATTTTGACAAATTACTGGTGGCGGCTGAGTGTGGTCTAGCCTGAGAGGGGCCACAGCTTTAAAGCTGAAAGGTGAAAAGTCTCTCTGAGGGCCAATATTTAGGGGTCCATGATATAAGAAAGGAGTAAAAAACAAGTATAGAAATTTAAAGTCACTGGCACCTACTGCTAATTCAAACATTAAATATCACCTAACTTCTAGCAAATTAACATAAAATCTCAACTGGAGGCCGAACTTACCTCAGTTTTTATTACCCAACATTATATACATGGCTTTCAACAAAAAATTACAAGGCAAGCAAAATGCAAGAAAAACAATGTGTAGAGACAAAGAAAACCAGAACTAGACTCGGCTATGACACAGATGTCGGAATGATCTGACTGGGAATTTAAAATAACTGATTAATATTTAGGGGAAAAGTATGGAATACGGAAAAAGTAAATAACATGTAAGGAGAGGTGTAAACTCTAGGAAAGAATAAAAATTCAATGCTAAAACAGACAGTGATAGAAATGAAGATTGCCTTTGGGAGGGTTATGATGAGTAGGTTGGAAGTGGCTGAGAAAAGAATCAATGAGCTTAACAGTAAAACAACAGAAATATTCCAAACCAAAATGCAAAGAAACCAAAATAAAGAAGAAAAAACATAACATAACATGCAGGAACAATAAGATAATTTCAAAAAGTACTACATGAATGTAATTAGAATACCAGAAGGAAAAAGAGAGAATGGATCAGAAGAAATATTTGAGGTAATAATGACCAAGAATTTCCCAAATTAATGATTGACGTGAAAACCACAGATCTAGAAAGCTCAGAGAAAACCAAGAAGGATAAATACGAGGACATACATATCTAATATATAGAAACTGCCTAAAAATCAAACACAGAGGGCAATTCTTGAGAGCAGCCAGAACAACAACAAAAATTACCTCACCTACAGGGGAACAAGGATAAGAATTACGGCGGACTTCTCAGAAATGCTGCAGACTTTTAAGAGATAGATTAAAGTATTTAAAGTGTTGAAAAATAACAACGAAGCACCTACCTAGAATTCTATATCCAATTAAATTCTTCAAAAATCAAGAAGAAATAAAGACTTTGTCTGAAAAAAAAATTGCTAGCAGACTTGCCGTATAAGAATTGTTGAGAATGGAAAACTAGTGAAAAAAGTATAATTTTACAATAGAAAAATCTGTATTTTTATTAATGTCATGCTATGGACAATAAAAATTTAACTCTCTTATACCTCTATCCCATTCTTCAGATATACTTCATTTCCTTTATTTTCTCAATGAATTGAGGAAAAGTAACAATTTTTCATATAGTTATATAACATAATGCCCACTTAGTTCTTCTTAAACAGATGTTAATCAGTCTTCCTGGTTTCAGTCTGATGTTGTCTATGTTTTTGGATGAGCTGGGTCTTTCAGGGGTTTTCTATATGCCTCGATGTTTCTATTACCAACAACTTAGACTTTATCTTCAGCTTTAGGACCCCTTCCTGTATGGAAGGGCACCTTCTGTGTCGCTGAGTTAGTAATCACTCACCTACCTGCTCTCCAAATTTTATTCCTGATTCTATTCTCTTCTCTTGTCTGGCAGGGACAGATCCAGGTTTCATGAAAACTAAAGTTTATATAATATTGAGTACCCTTAAAAAAATAAGGATAACGTTATGAATATAAAACTTGATCCAGAAATGAATACTTGTTTTAAATAAAAAAATAAATCATTAAAAATTGTAACTTACAAATACCATAAATATCACATTCTAATAAAACATAATATTTTAATAGATTAATGGCCTGACATAACTCTAAACTATTTTTCTCCCATATATTTTCTGACTACATATTAATTATCTCTTCATATGAGTACAATTTTATAACACAATGTTATAAATATTTTTTCTTTATATTCTTTGGAAAAATAGAAAATTATTTCAATCTTTTTGCTGGCATAGTTGTTTTTTTTTTTTTTGAGAGTTGGGATGCACAAAATGTGACTTCATGCACAGACATGGTTGACATTATAAACTATATGTATAAACATATTGGTCTGTGTCCTACAAACACAAGAAATCTTATAAATCCTACTTCACAAAATTTTCTTCACAAAGGAAAAATACATATGATCTATATTCTATTCACTTAGAGTTTAATATATCTGATGTTTGGAACAATTTTCCAAATATGAGTTTCTGGCTTTGTATATTTTGACTCTTATTTTTCATGCACTACTTGGATGCACTCATGCATGGTACCATAAAACACAATCTTATTAGAAAATGATCTTTAAATGATCTCTGACCCTGAGTCTTTGCATTGTGGTGCCTAGGGTGTTGGTAAAGTGAGTAGCAGAAGTATTCCTGGAACGATCACCAACATTGCACGCACAAGTTGGCTTGCAATAACATACCTACGCACAGAAGTGATTCTACACAATGTAAATATATCATTGTAAACTAAAACTCAATGTAAAGCCAAATAAATTTCTTTAGTCAAACTTCAAAAGTGACCATAATCACCATCCAACGCAAGGCCTACTGTGATGAAGGAGAAGTCAGGGTAGAAGTACACAGCAGTCTTAACCAATTATGGTTACAGAGGCTTACCTTTGCAAATATTACAAAAATATATGACCACATGAGCACTTGGCTAGAGTCCCTCCAAGAGCTTTGGAAGGCGTGCATGCAAGAAAAAGGGGCCCTGAAGCTCATGCTCCATTACATTTACGGTAAATCTGCCTGTGCTCTTTGTCTTCTGGGTTTTGCCCTTTAAAAAAAAACCCTTTATTTTTGGCTATTATTTCATATACAGGTTTTTGTGGGAACTTAATTTTTATTTCTCTGGGATAAATGCTCAAGAGTACAATTGCTAGGTCATATGGAAAGCACATGTTTAGCTTTGTAAGTAACTGACATAATTTTTTCAGAGTAGCTGTATCATTGTACATCCCCAGTGATGAATGGGAGGTCTAGTTTGGCCACATCCTCACCAGCATTTGGTATTATTATCAATTTTTTAGCCATTCTGATAGATTGGAGTAATGTCTCATTATGGTTTTAATTTTGATGTCCCCAATGACTAATTATGTTGAACATTTTTTGTATGTTCATTTGCCATCTGTGTATCTTTTTCATAAAATGTTTCCTCATGTCTTTTGTCCATTTTCTAACTATACTGCTTGTTTTTAATACTGAGTCTTAAGAATTCTTCATATATTTTAGGTACAAGTTTTTACTGGATATGTGGTTTGCAAATATTTTCTCTGAGTCTGTAGCTTGTCCTTTTAGTCCCTCAATAGAGTCTTTAGTAGAAAAAACTTGCTGTTATTTTTGTTCTGGAAACAACCCAAATATCATTCAATGGGAGAATTGTTAAACAAATTATGGCACATCTATGCCATAAATACTACTTAGCATTAAAAAGGAATACATTATTGATACAAGGAAAAACCAAAACGAACCTCAAGAGAATTATGCTGAGGGAAAGAGTCAGGCTTAAAAAGTAACATACTATATTATTTCCTCCATAATGTCATTTTTGAAATGATAAAATTATAGACATGTAGCATAGACTAATGGCTGTCAGAGGCTGAGGAGGTGGGGGATGGCTGTGGCTACAAGAGGGTAGCAGGAGGTCCTTGTGATGAAACTCTTCTGTATCCTCACTGTGGTGGTCATCACACAAATCTACATGTGATAAAATTGTGTAGAACTAGTACACACATGAAGAAGTGTATCTGAAACTGGTGAGCCTCAAAACGGTGGGTGGATTACATCAATATCAATATCACTTTTGCAAGATGTTATCATTGGGAAAAAGTGAAGGATATACAGGGTCTTTCTGTATTACATCTTACAAATGCATCTGAATCTACAAATATTTCAAAATAAAAAGTTTTTCAAAACCTCTTTGTTGTCACTATACTCAGTATAAACGAGAGAGCAAGCATTACCATGTTTAACTGGAATTCTGGGAAAAAGAGTTTGTAAAGGAACACATTTGTATCCATAAGACTAGACAAAACTTCCAAAGAATTTTTTTAATTGTAGTAATTTTGGATGTAAAAAGTACATGTGAAAAAATATATGTAAAAAATAATAAAATGTTTGGGTAACAAACAAAATAAAGAACAAGGTAGTATGTTTAAATTCAATCACATCAATAATAAAACAATATAAATAGTTTAACCACACCTACTTAAACACAGAGTGTTATATAGAATAAAAAGTAAGGCCTAAGGTGCTCACAAGAAATATACATAAAATATAAATATATAGGTTAGAAGTAAAAAGATGAAAATATGAAAAGTAGATTTGAGCCCTGGCTGGTGTGGTTCAGTGAACTGAGTGCTGACCTGAGAATTAAAGGGTCGTTGGTTCGATTTCCAGTCAGGGCATGTGCCTGGGTTGTGGTTCAGGTCATGTCCCCAGTAGGGGGCACGTGAGAGGCAACCATACAGTGATGCTTCTCTCCCTCTCTTTCTCCCTTCCCCTCTGTCTAAAATAAATAAATAAAATATTTAAAAAGAAAAAGTAGGTTTGAGAGCAAATAATATTAGCAAGGATAATGAAGATCATTTAATTATGCTAAATGCATCAGTTAATCAGGAGAGCATATCAGTTCTAAATTTTATGCACAAAATAACAGAGCTTCAAAATACATAAAGCAAAACTGATAGAACTGTAAAAAGAAATAGACAAATCCTTAATATAATCAGAGATTTCAACATCAACCTCTCAATACTTAATAGAACAAGTAGACAGAAAATCAGGAAAGACAAAGAAGTTTAGGTCATTGAATAAATTTATCTAAAATTGCACATTTTTAAGGTGATGTCTTTATTAAATATACATGTATTGACTGTGTCTAAAAAGAGTTTATCAAAACAGATAATGTGTTCAAATAATTTATACTATTTGTTGCTGCATATTTTAATTACTACTGTGAATTTCTGTGATTATATTGATCATCAGAAATCCCAAATTGTTTTCAGTCTGCAAAGGCTTATCACATGAGTTATGTTTATAATTTTATGGTTGTTTCAGTGCCTGTACTACTTGCAAGATCAGAATCTGAGCCAAGTGATCCTGGACATTCGCATCTGTTTTCCCCAGCCATGGTAAACTACTGCCTTTAGTCTGGGGCTGAGAGAGCTCCACCGGTCATCGTTTGTCACTGTGTGTGAGATCTAGAAAAGGGCCAAGGCCCCAAAACACCTGGGTAAATATTAAGATAAAAAATGAAAAATAACGGATTGGTGGAAAAGTGACACAATCAGAAGGATCTAAAATATGAAATAAGAAACAGGGCGTAAAGCTTAGCATAATTTAGAAGCAAGATGAAAGGAATTTGATAGGTTCTGTAACCACAGGATAGACTCCCATTACCTTTGACAATATCGTTTAAGAAATCCTCAACAGGCCCTGGCTGGTGTAGCTCAGTGGATTGCCGGCCTGTGAACCAAAGGGTCACCAGTTCGATTTCCAGTCAGGGCACATGCCTGGGTTCCCCAATAGGGGTGCACAAGAGGCAACTACACATTAATGTTTCTCTCCCTCTCTTTTCCTTCCTCTTCTGTTTAAAAACAAATAAATAAAATCTTTAAAAAAGAAGAAATCCTAAACAGGACAGACTGATATATTTCAGAGGTAAGGGGAGTTGGGGGAGACTGCAAGAGACTAGCCAAAGAATATTTGCGCATATATTCATTGCCCATGGACACAGACAACAATGTAGTGAAGGCCAGGGCAAGGGCTGGGTGGAGGGGGTAAAGGTGAAGAAAAGGCAGGACATCTGTAACAATGTCCAAAAAAAAAAGAAAGAAAGAAAGAAAGAAAGAAAGAAAGAAAGAAAGAAAGAAAGAAAGAAAGAAAGAAAGAAAGAAAGAAAGAGGAAGGAAGGAATCCAAAATGGAGAAATTACCTTATTGGGGGGACTGAGGTGAAGGACCGACTTACTTGTGATTTGTCTTAAGTGTTCATCATTGTGAAGTTTCTGTGAAAATACACTTTATAGAAGTCAGATGACTCTGCTTAAAACTAGGTGAGAGTCTCAGCTCTGTGAAAGTGCCCCCCAATGTGTCACCTTTGACAAGTCATCTAACCCCTTTCAATCACATTTTTTGCCCATAAAATACAAATAGTGATACCAGTCTACTGATGAGGCTGCTCAGTGCAAATGTAAGATATCAGAAATAATCATCTATACTGTGGAGCACCACTGTCCAGTGGAACTTTCTTAAATAACACAATGTTCTATAATTTTGTTATTCAATATAATGGCAACTACCACATGTGGCTGCTGAGGATTTGAAATACAGCTAGTACAACTGAGGAACTGAATTTTTAGTTTTATAAACTTTAATTTATAAACAGCCACATTTAGAGAGCAACTACCATATTGGACAGCACAAGCATAGAGCTGAAGAAAAATTTCTAGTTCATTTTTATGGGTGCTGTTTTACATGCAACATCAGAAAATCTATCAACCATGGCTTGTACTACCTCCCATTTACATGAAGAAACTTAAAAGTACTGGCATTTAACTTCCTGACTTCACGCTCTGGAATGCGGTATTAAAGATTCCCTCTAGAAAAAAACAATGTTTTCCAACTGTTTGTACTGTGGCTATGATCTTGTATCCAGAAAAGAGGTGGAGAAGTACATTTTCACCTGCCTGTAAGTGAGGGACTCCGAGTGTTTTTCTTACAGGTCTAAAGCCACAATCAACACTTCAGCCCCAGTTCCTTTCCCACCCCCAAACGCAGGTCCAGTCCACCACATGGACTAACACGTAATCTGAGCAGGTTCCTAAGAGAGGTGCTGAGGTTCCTTTTTATGAAAATGTTAAATTTACCCCTCTACAAGGACCTAGGAATGGTTCTAACAAAAGGTAAATAAATACAATTGTACTCTTCTGAGTCAATTAAGTGGCCTTCATGTTTCCAGAAAGGTTAACTTGACTTTCAATCATGTTAACTGTTGCTTTTTATTTTATTTTATTTTATTTTAAGATTTTATTTATTTATTTTTAGACTGAGAGGGAGAGAAATATCAATGTGTGGTTGCCTCTCGCACATACCCTACTGAGGACCTCGCCTGCAACCCAGGCATGTGTCCTAGACTGGAAATCAAACTGGCAGCTCTTTGGTTAGCAGGTTGGCGCTCAATCCACTGAGCCAGACCAGCCAGGGCTGCCCTTTATTTTATTGGAATGTTCTTTTGACAAGTGCATTTTCAGCTGTGCCTTTAGTTTGTATTCATTTGTGTGGGAGTGTTATTTCATATCATGCTAGTGGAATAATTTCCATATGATTTAAAAATACTTGGCTAAATGAAGAGAAAGGTTAGAGCTAGCAAGGGTAAAACTAACTGTTCGCCCTTACTCCTGTGTTCTTTATTTATGCTTTACCTTAAAAGTGGGAAGTAGAATTTTCTTTTTATATTTAATCATCTCGAAATAAGGAAACCTGAATAGACATGTTAGTAGATGAAGGATCCTCGGAATCACCTTTCCTGTGGGTACACTGGCAGAATTTTAGTTCTTATCTGTGCATCGAGTCCTAGATACTTGGTGTCAAGTAGCTAAATCATTTCAAGTAACCAACTCAGTTTTCAACCTTTCATCCTGATAATATGGAAAGAATATCTCTGGATTTGATAGCAGCTTGAATTTCAAAGCTTTGCACTGTTGGTAGATTATTCCATTTACTTTAATTCTTTCATACTGGGAAAGAAAATGAAAGGCGCCTATCTCAACCTCTCCACGCATTGTTGCTGATTATTGGTATTTACTCCTTCCCTTTCTAATATTCTCGTGTGCTGCAATGAAATCAATTTAAAATGCTTTCAAATAGATTCTTTTCTACTAAAGATTTTTGGTAACTGCTTCCTATATGACTTTATGCATTTACTTCATTAAATAATTGCACTGCTTTATTGTTTATTATATTCTTATGTAATATAATGTTAGCGGGATTAAGCATGCAATAATTAGGACATATTCTTTATGGCTAATTTAGGTAATATATTGTTGAATTTTTCTTGCAGTATTTTTATTGACGTTTCTTGTTAGAATGCCTTTCTTCTCAGAACTATTCAACCATAGCAGAGCCTCCTTTTATTCCCTTTATGAAAATGTCAGTAGAAAAGGCTTTAGCATTTTCTTGAAGAGTCATTAGAATTGTAGCATTTTGGTTATATTACATTCTGTCACACAAGAACTATTGCAGAATTGCTGTTGACTTTTAATACTCTGATCAGCAATATTGGAAAGTGACACAAATGATAGGCATAGTGATGTTTCTGTCACTAATTGCCGTGTAGGTGGTCCAGAGCAAACACACTGTCTTCAGGACAGAAACTCTTGAATCAAAGACCAATTAAAGCAATGGTTAGGATATTTCTTAGAGGTTTTTATTATGTACTTAAAGGGTGAATTAGCTTTACTAAGACTCACTTCCTTCCTCCCACTTCACCACCTCTCACCTACCTTACCTTCATATACATGCAACCATTTCATGATATCTTTTCTATATAAAAAGCATAGCCTTACATCTAAAATAAAGATACATCTAGTATCCATGTAACACTGTGGCCATGATACAGAGAAGGACTGAAGCTGATCAAGTATGAGTTGTAAACAGCCCAAGAGGAGTGCTGCTTGTACAAACTCCTCCCCCCTTTTTTGGCAGGATTTATTACTGTGAAATTAGCATGTCACAGCACTGCACTGTTAAGTAATGTGATAATCTCCACCATGCTTACTTAGAGGGGAACAGCTTCATATAATTGGTCCCCATTCTTAAACTAAAGCTCATTATTCAACCACACTCTTATACTCTCCTATCAAAATATAAACCCATTTGGCCTTTTGGGCATAACCGGACAGGAAATGGCATGCACACGCTCCTGGTAGAATCCTATTCTCTGCCTTCCAAGACCGCACACAGAAAATAATTACATTTGATCACTGATTGAACCCCCTGTCCTATGTTTTCTTTACTGGATTCATTTTTTTTTTTTCAGTGTAGTACTTGGTGGAAAACTGTCAGAAATATCTAAAGTATTATGTGATTTTTTTCCTCAAATTTCTGTGTGATTTTTTGTGATTATAATCATGCCCCTAGTCTTTACTGAGAAGCATTGCTAATAACTTAGGTAATAAACATTGAATTCCAAGCATGAACAGTAATTTCTGGCCCTAAATAGGACTCCTTTTCACTCAATGCACCAGCCGGCGTAGGTTCTTGTCCCTGTGCCCTTTACCGTTGACTCTTAAATTATTCTAGCCTGAAAAGAATTCAGCCATAGAAACCTTTTAAGTGACTGTTTGAAGGCATCCTTGGGGAAGTAAAAGCTACTGTGCAGAGAAGAGAGCATTGGTTTTCTCAGGTCAGTTGATGCTGTGGAATGGAAAGAGAATCTAAGTCTTTTCCTTTTGAAGGGATTGTTCACACTATGCATAGACGTGGGGGACAGAGGTGAGTAAGGTGGCTTTAAGACATTATTGAGGTAAAATTAATAACCCTTAAGTATTCTGGCACTTGGCACATTTTGTATTTTGCTGTGCAAGTAAACCTTTGCTAATCCAAACTCAGCCCAGAGACCTGGAATAATGGGCACAGACCCAGTACACTTTGTGCAGCTGGCCGAAACTTGTAGGTGACATGCATGTTATTACTCTGGGAAGGAGAGCAGTTTATGGCTTTAATCTATCAGCATTACTGCCTGGTGGATCAATTAGCCTTTGTAGAATATTTTAGGGCTTTCAGACAAGATAAAGCTGCTTTTCTTCCTTTATGTGACAAATACACCGAGGCATTCCTTGGACTGTGAAAGTTTTAAGAATTGTAGTCTACTTTCAAGGACAGTAGCTATTAGAAGTTTTGTACAAAATAATGATGTTGTATTTGCAGCTAAACTGGTTTGGGCCTAGTTGGAAGTTGGCTGGGCAATAAAATAAGAGTATTCGCCCTTTGTGGATTCCTTCTCTACAAAAACTGCTGGCAGCAGAGAGGCGTGTCTTGTCTGAGTTCAGCCTCACAGCAATGAAAAAGCTTAGAAAAAATAGGGGACAAGGGGCTCTAGTGATAAAAAAGATACATGCTCTTTGGGGTATCAAAACATGTTTACTTGAGCTCTTTTTTCTTTGATCTAGTGAAAGTACTGGCAAAGTGTTTGGTATCTGAAGCATAGTAGTGGGAGTCCTGTCATGATGTAACTAAAGATGGTGGGAAAACCAGTCTGAATAAAATGAGATCCGACTTGAACCTTTGCCCGTGCCTGAACTCAACCCAAGTCAACCCACGGTTAAGTGTCAAAAACATTGAGTCATTAGCCTCCTTTCTGGTTCATCTGTTTCAGAATATCTGTATGTGTCTACTTTTTTTAGACTCTAAAAAAATTAGATTCACCATGATATTCAGGATGCAATTCTTAGCTTATTCTGCCCTCCTGAAGTTTAAAGGGATAAGTATGAAATCCAAATTCTCATCAAAATATATTTATGAATTTAGATGTTTTTTATTTGATTCCTGATACAGTTCTCAGAACCCATCTTTTGGCTTTTCATACAGATTCTGAAAACAGCTAACTGCTCTGGTAGGTGTTATTTCAGAGACTATTGGGAAATGGAGGTGTGAGCCATTTAATACCAGTTCCAAAGCTATTGAGTAACCACTACTTGTTCATCACTGCGAGGTAAGGTCTAGATTTTCAACCCATCCCGTTTTGTCTCCCTCCTCACTTCTGTTACATAAGAACATTGCTTTGGAAACTTTTCGAGTTCTCTTTAGACTTCTTTGGGGAGACAAACTACCTCAGAGATCATCTATCCCAGTGTCAGATAGTCACGACTGTAAAAACTCTCACCAGAATTAGTAGAGAGAACTGAACCATCTGAACCACACGAGAGAAAACCTCAAGGAGAAAATGATTCATGTCAGAACATAATTGTAGTTATTGACTCAGAATATACTAAGTAGCCTATCCATTAATTAACTTGATGAATGCCTTCTAAGAGTATACTGCCCATTAAAAGACTGAATAGATCTCCCCAATGGGAAGGTATAGAGGATTCAGGGGGTCAGAGGCACTCATGCATCCTGTAGCAATAGGATCGGATATGGCCAATTTTATTTTGGCACACCAGGATACATCGAAACGCCAATACATGCACACACACACACACACACACACACACACACACATTTTTTGTGTCTTTCTTGGTCAAGAAAAACTAAGGTAATTGTTTGTGAAACCTTCCCTTCCCTCACTGCTCCAGGCAGAGTTTGTAGTTCCCTCCTCTGGGCTTTCTTTGTTCTTCAGGCATACCTCTAATATGGAACTTATATTTTTATATTATAATCATCTGTGTATATTTCCACCCACCTTTTCCTCCAACTAGACTATGAAAGCAAGGAATATACCCTATTCACATTTGTTCCTCAATGCTTAGCACAATGGTTGGTACATAGTAATTGCTCAATGAATGCTTATTGAATGCACACACTCATTCATTATTGAATGAGTAAATGAATTAATGAAATTCCTGTGGGTCCAAGAAGCCATACATGGGTTCTTGTGAATATCTCCCAACTACCCAGCCTGAAATCTGCAATGGAGGAGACTGCCCTGTGCCTCTAGTATGTCATTAAACAGAACTTCTTTTGATATCACCTGAGTTGAAAGAGACTTAATTTAGTACAGAGGTGAATGAATTGGTTTGCTCTGGCTACGCTGAAGAGTCAATGATGTCAAGATGACAGATAACAATAATTAATCTTTGCAATTTGCCCAGCACAGAAGAATCCTTTGCCTAATATTATTAACTGCTTTCTTTCTATACCTGAGAAAATTAAGATTCATACAAGTGAAATATTTCCCCAGATCACAGTTAGAAAGCATGAAGACGTTATTAGAAGTCAGACCTCTGGCTTCAGATCCCATCATCTTTCTCCTGCGATGCCCACATAATCTCGGAGCTGTCTGAGTGAACAAGAGAGCCATGGACGCACTTCAAATGCCCAAGTCAAAGCTGCCACAAAACTTGTACAAGTTGTTCTCATAACAGGCAGATTCAGACCATGACCAGGAAAGTACCTTATTTTTAATGGGTGTAACTTTGGTTTATAACATCGTATAAGTTTCAGGTATACAACATTATATAATTCGACATCTGTATATACTTCAATACATTATGCTCATTGCCAAAAGTCTAATTTCCATCTGTCCCCATACAATGAACCTCCTTTCCCCGTTGTGCCCTCCCTCCACCCCACTTTTCCTCTGGTAACCACCAATATGTTGTCTGCCTCTATGAGTTTGTTTTTGTTTTTGTTTTAAATATATATTCTACATATAAATGAAATCATAATGATATTTATTTATCTTTCCCCATCTGACACTTCACTTAGCACAATGTTGTCAAGGTTCATCCATGTTGTCACAAGTGGCAAGACTTTATCTTCTTTCTGTTTGAATAGTATCCCATCATGTGTGTATGTTTGTGTATACACATCTTCTTTACAGAAAGGTAATTTAGAATCAACACAACCCATGTGTGGATATAAATCTACATTCTTCTGGAAATAAAATGATCTATCTATTTTGACTTCATTAAGAGAATACTGGAAAGTCTACTTGTTATGAAATTATATAATTTCACTATGCTTAGTTCTTTTTCTATTCTTGAAGAAAAACATGGGAGAACTTTAAAATATCCTAGTCATGGAAGTGGATAAGGGTATGATTCATTTCTATAGATTTGATAAGTAGGGCCTTATTTCCCTAATTCATTCATACTAGAGGAACTCTTGAAACTTATGAAAATTGAATTCTACTTTCTGTAACAATAATAATTTGTAATATGTTATCCTAGCATAATAGGTAAATAAGACATATAAATAGACTTCAAAGAAAACAGTAAAAGTTCATAAATAAATTTAATAGCAAATTATGAAGTTAAGGATAATGTCTTATGGGAAAAAATTGCAGTATGATTTTTGGTACCCTTGTAAAAAGTGCAGTACTGAGCTAGATGGATTGTTGACCCAAAATGATATTTTTAAAGTACCTCCATCCAGTCCAATGATCATAGTTTCTCACTAGGTCTTCTTCTAATAAAATAAAAAGAGCAAGGCTAGTTGAATGCACACATTATTCTCATAGTCCTGAGCACTGTATGGTTCCTCAAATAATGGTGGCTAAAGCCAACAAAACCAATAAAAACAAAATTACTATGCCCAAAAACATTTCTTGAAAGGGAAGCTATGTTTTTTTTTTCCTTTTTCATGTTTATGGACCTTTTCCCTTTTAATCAGTTAGACCTTTATCTAGAAACTGATGCCATGGTAGAAAGCAGAGAGCAAATGGGTCAATTCTTGGCTTTGAGTTTTAAAATTTAGACAGTATGTAGGACAAAGTTTTCCCAGTCCTTAGGATTCTGGGCGAGGCCTCTGGTTGTAGGAAGGAGGAGAGAGCCATAAAGATATTGTGTATTCCTAAGAAAAATGAGTCTTGTGCCTTGTCCCCTTCCAAAGGCCAAGCCCTGAGGTGAATAACAGCAAGACCTTAGGTAAATTGGTAGTTTCCAAGAATGAAGAGGCCTGGAATTTCTCCCTTGGTGTAGTCCCAGGAAAAAAGCAAAAGCAGAGATGATACAGCTCTACAGAATGCATAGGGAGAGAAGGCCCCAGAACTTCAGGCATCATGGGTGCAGTTGGGTGGAATGATAGTATCTGAGAAGAGCAGGATGGAGTTCATAGTCCCTCCATATCCCAAAGTGATTCATGACTGAGAAGTTTCCATTTACATGTGGGAGTGGTACTGAGCGAACTGTCTGACATTGGAGAGGCTTGGGACTTTCCCACGGCCCAACCTGGCCCAGCAGCAGCAGAGTGATCCCCGTGCCCCCTAGAGGGCCCTGGTCGTCTCTACAAGAGAGCTGAGTGTCGTCTGGCTTTGTATGTGGGAATATAAGGCAAACCATCATGGGGCTTCATGGAACAACGATGAAAGGCTGGTAAGACCAGGGAATTTTCAGGGGACACTATCTGAGAAGATACCTGAGGACGAGATGCCACTATGCTCTCGAAGCCTTGGCCCAGGAGAGGCCCTCCAGGAACATATGCAAACCCAGGAGAATGGGAGCTAAAAGTAGATATTACATCAGCATATAGATAAATGCAGTTATTATTTATGCACACTTGAAGAATTTTAACCCACTGTATACCATAGCTAACATTTCAAAGAACTGAGTCTTCCTCAGTTGTGCTGGTTTACTCTAATCAGATGTTAGAGAGATTTGTCAGCAGCTCACAAAACCTCCAGGTATCCCTGAGTCTAAATCTCTCCTGAATCTATGCAATTCAGTACTCTAATTTGGAAAACTCTTATAAGTTTAATGATAATGAACTGAAGGTAGCACTTTCGTACTTTCTAAAACACCCGAAAGGGCATCTCATAATTTATGTCATTTAGTTTATTCATCTCCTGAAATGAGAGCTGCATTAATATATATTTATATATATGTGTATGTGTGTATATAAATTACAACTCATCCTATTATCCTAGAAGTCAGGAATGAGAATTACACATATTGCAGACTTTTTGTCTTGTGGAAATAAAGATTTATTCTGTACATGGGGAACAAGATTTGGCTTGCAACAAATCAAATCTGTCATAGAGAAGAACACTTTAAAACAGACTGGCATTGTATTCAAAAATAAAGATCACTAATAAAGACACCAATAGAAACTATTCAGCCTCCCGTTCAAATATTTTCTAAATTATTGGTCTCTCTGTGAGAACATTTCCCTCTGGTATAAACAGCAGCCATGAATAGGATGAGTGTTTGAGCAGTACAAAAGTACCAGGTTTCTTCCTATTACCCAAACAGCAATAAACACCAACAGCACAGCACCCTGCACAGCAGCCCTTGTCAGACAATGGAGCTTACACATGAGGAGCCGAGACGTTCAGTTCTCTGATAACATGAATGTCTAGTCCCAGCTGGAGAGACACCAATAGCCAAAGTTAACAGTTGCAAAAGGGCCATTGAAGAAGAGTGGAAAGGCTTCCTTTCCCTCCGAAGTCATTGCAAAATGCAACAGAGCTACATCTGGGTGTCTGGGAATGAATCATGTTATTGTGTTAAAGAATTGAGCACATGTTCTGTTACCTTCCCCACCCTACCACCTGTCCCCAAGGATGCTGTATTATTGATTTATCTTATCCGTACATGTCAGCATCAGTGAACGAAGAAAACAAAGAATGAGATTTGCAAATATTGATTAAAATAATTTTGAAGAAGTTAAGGGCAGAAATGGTGACTTGCATAATCTTTAAAAAGCATGAAACATTTAGATCTGTCCCTTTAAAATGTAAAATATAAGTACATTTCAGAGGTAACTGCCATTATTTTCTTCATTTTTCAATTGGTGAACTTAACCATAGAGAGATTAAATAAAAGTTTTATGTCTATGATGCTAGCCCAGGTGTGTCTGGCTCCTGATTTTCTCCTGAGAATTATGAGGATGATAACCAGGGCAGTGACTTTCACACTTTTCTGATTGTAATTCACAAGAAGAAATTCATTTTTTACCCAGACCTAGAGCACAACAAAGCGTGTAAGTGTGACAGAAGTTTCATGAAACAATAACAAAAAAATAGGCAACTGTCCTGCAGGCCCAGAACACAAATACTTCTCACTCATCAGAAAATAAAATGAAACAAAACTGTAATGATCCACCATTTTGTGACTCTCAAACAGGTCTTGAACCACATTGGAAAAACACTTAACTGAAACATCTCCAGAAAATGCTTCCTTGGCTTTTGTTTGAATACCCTTGGTAAAGGAATCTGAATTCTTCTATAACTACTTTATTTTTGAACATTTCTGTGTAGGGAAGTAGGTCTGTGCTCCTGATATTTCTGAGATGGCCTGTATGTGCTGGGAATGACTACTATTCAATCTCTCATGAGTCATCTTTTCTCTGTAACGGACATTGCCACTTTCTTTGATCCTGGTATGATATAGTGTCCATTCTGTCCACTCACCTTAGAATACACACCATTTTAAGTATCCCAGCTCTGTGAGACTGATCGAGACTCCCATCCTTTGTCTTAAACATATATCAAACCTAGGTTTTTCTGCCCAGAGCTATATTTTTATTTACAGTTTAAAATCACATTAACCTTATTTGGTGGCTGCCATCACGCTGTGGTGTTTAATGAACTTATCAGACATAACCAAAAAGTCCATTTGCTTATGACCATGAAACTTTCTGTAGCCTAGCGCCAACCTGATACAGTTGTTTGCAGTCTTAAGTTAAATATTGACAGATTCGGAACATAGAAACAGTGCTACATATAAGTCACAATATGCAAAGGACAGTTCTACTGTTCACTTTAACAGTTACCTTATTTTTAAAGTTAAATAATGCATATTATCTGAGAATGATAAGTTAAAATGATGACTGCAGTTTACACTATTTCTTTGTAGGTCAACATGCATTACTTCTTTTGTGTAAATATGCCTTTGATATGCTTATGTGACCTAAATTTGATTTGCTTTTCTCCTTCAATTAAGATTTTATTATCAAGGCAACTTTATCACTCAGTTGTTTCTATTCTGACATTCCAACACTGATTAAACATTTCATTTTAAGGGCTGTGCTTTTGCGTATGTGTGTATGTAAACATATATAATGTGCATATTTATATATACACATGTGTAAATTGCACATGTGTAAATGTATACACAATAAATGTGTGTACATGCATATATACATTATATATTTACATATGTGCGTGTATACATATTTATGTTTATGTTTACATGCGTGTGCATTTACTTAAGTGGTATTTATTTCCCAGATCCTGATGAAATTGTTCCCCAGTGGATCCTCCTTTTTCCATTTTTTTTTCTGTTTTCAGTATTATTCTGTTCATAATAAGGAATGAAGCATATACTTCAAAGATATTGGTCAGCGGTTCTGTGAACTCCTCTGATTTAAATCATAGGATCTCAAGGTAAAATGTCTTAGTGTGTTAGCAAAGAGTCTTGGTGTGTGGACATTCCAACAGGACAAAGTTTGGGGGTTCAAAAAAAGGAACGACTGACAAAAATACAATGTGCTACTTCAGAGAGGGGACATACATGTGAGGTGGATTTTAAAGAGGGGAATAGGAAATGGGGGCTGGGCTGGACTGGCATTTTTTATGCTCTGCCATCTGAGCAGGGAACGGGTGCTGGCGAGGGAGAGAAAAGCTCTAGTTCTCGTGCCCAATAAATGTCCTCTCTCTTCCCCCAAAGCAGCTCCCCCGTGTCCTTGAAAAGACACATACGTACTGTACCCCTGTATAAACTGCATTTTCCCATGGCTTAAAGAATTGTCCAAATCAGTGGACAACATGGTTTTTAGCTGCTCTTTCAGTCTGATGTTTATCCACCGGAATTGAAATGGTTTCTGTTTGGACATCATTTTGTAAAGTGTGTGTTGACCTATAAGGACAGAAGAGAAGGATAGACAGAGATGATTGGTATTTTCACTTATCAATGTTCAAAAGATTCTGGAAGATTAGCAAAAACATGGGTTTCAGAAAACTAATATCACAAGAGATGGAGGCAAGAGAGTTTAGCAAAGCTATCTTAAGGATAAATAATCTTGCAAACTGATACCCACATTCACTCTTAGCTGACCCTGTGCTTCTCTGCCTCCCCAGCCTCCCAGAAGACTTTTCAGTTCCACCTATACCTGTAGGTCTTAGTATCACTGGGTCCTTTAACCGTGGAAGTGAATTTGGGCTCTTATTCGCAGCCTCAATTCCCCTTTCTTCCAGGCGGACCTTGGCCCAGGACACTGCGGACTGCTGGGCTCCTTGGCAGCAGCTCTCTCATCCTACAGGGCCCTGTGTATTGGCCCTTCCTGAATTACTCTTTCAAGCACCAGGCAAGCCCCCTGCCTCCCTGACACCCAGCTCAACTGTATTTTTTTGTAATTTTGTTTTAATAAGAAAATAAATTATATGGAACCATCTAAATTCTTTATACTTTTCCTATGGTCAAATACCAACTCTATTATTTAAAAGTATATAAATTTAAACCTAGATATATGCAACTATATTGAGTAATAATTTAAATAAGTGTTATCTGTATAAATTGGTTCTTTTATTAAAAACTTAGGTGATACTGTACATTATGTAAGCCTACAAAATTAACTCATTTATACTATGTAAAGTTTTTGTTTGTTTGTTTGTTTTGCTGTGGTAGTCAGAAGCCAGATTGCAGTGTACTTGGGGCCCAAGAATCAGTCCCCTGAAACTGGTTATTTCTCAATGCCCACCTCTCTAACCCAAGCCAGTCCATGAATCCCTAGAAATGTTCTCACCAAATCATAGAAACCCAGAGTTGTGTGTCTAAGTGATCTCCTCGGTGAAAACACAGTTCCATCCTAGGAGATGTGACTTGGAGCATGCATGGAGGGTTAGCCTGGCCCTGCTCTCAATCACCTTCATGATGCTGTGGCACCTGCTAACATCACTCAGGAAAGTCTGGCCTGGCTGCGTGCAGCAGCTTGCCCAGAGCTGCTCCTTCCCTTCTGTTCACGCCATGCTCCTGGGTGTGGGCAATGGCTCTCTTTCTGCTTCTTCTATGATTAACTAAAAAATTCTGACAAAGGCAGACAGAGAAGAGTTCAGTGGTTGTTTGATTTTTGTTTTGCTTTATCTGTGAAAAGTGGTCAAAAGAATGTCTGTAACATGATTTAGGTTCTGTGGCAAGTCATCTCTCTGTTTTTCCACCTAGTTTGGCCTGTGTTCTGCTTTTATTGCTTCCTCTTCCCATGTCCTGTTTACATAGATACCAGTTGAAAATAAAGGTCTATCACATGTCACCCCTTAGATGCCGACAGAGCCCATGTCAGGCAGAGTCAAGAAATATACACATACTGGCTCTTTCATGCTTCACCACAGATCTGTGAAGTGGGTTTCATCAGCCCCCACCCCCTTTTTTTAAAGGAAGTCTAAGTCTCAGAAAGCTGAAGTGACTTTTTCAAGGGAACTCAACTTCTGTGGGATTTCTGCATCTGAAACTTCAAAGTCCATGACATGTCACTGTGTATAATTCAAATTAAGAGCAATTAATCTTTGTTTAGAGTTCTTGAAACTTTAAACCATCAGTATTTTTCAGCACATGTGTTTTTTAGGCAGTCTAGTTCATGTGAAAACCAAAATTTTAGGTAAGCCACCCCCCGCCATACCACCAAAATAAAGTTGTGGAAAAGTAAAAGAACGGTGTATAAGCTTCCCAAGCATCTGCAGTGGCATCCGCTCCTGAGTGGTTAAGGCATGGCTGCGTGGGCTGTGCGAGGCCCGCGGCAGCTCTCAACACTCACACCACCTTCCTTCCCACCATATAGCGACTCAGATCTCGAGTGGGAGTGTTACAGCATTAGAAGGGCAACTGTGAACTTGTGGTAATTTGTCTATAGTTTTTTTAAATGTCCAAATTTTCTGGGCACCCATCTCACAGTTGAGAGTCTGCCATGATATTGTAATTGATAGGTTGGTAAATGCTGAGTCAGATGTTACTCAAGGTTGCATTTGGGCTACATGTGTTTAGCCCTTGCTATGTAGCAAGCCCTCCTCTGTGCTCAACACAGGTCAGTCCTGCCTTAGACCCAGATGTCCAGGGTTCCTCCCCTGCACCCTGTGCTTTATAAACCCCCTTCTCCAGCCCCTTCTCTCCCCACAAAGTAAGGGATGCATGTCTGCCCAAGTCCTGCCCCCAACCCAGTCCACATTCTGATTATTTGGAACCTGGAATTCCTTACCATAATGACCTGAGCCTCCTCCCAGGGTTGGTGCATCCTCTCCCAGGTCTACCTTCTAGGGTACTGAGAGCATCTCTAGAATTCTGGTTTTTAGATACAAAGGGCAACCAAGACGTGACTGTTTGCAGAGCAAGTAGAAGGAAGACGGATTTTGGACAGAGGTTGGATGTGCTTCCATAAGGAATGAAGAAATTGGGGGTAAGAAAAAAAGAGGGTCAGGCTGGAAGGGCACCTCTATTCCCATGGTTGCCTTGACACTGGGTGGCCAGGAATTCAAGGATGATAAAGATTTCTGCTCTCATGGAGTTTTAGTCTGGCCAGAAAGATGGACTCATAGATAGATATCATTGGCCCATCATAGTGAACATCATGCTTAGGATTCTTTGAAATACCAGAGGAGGTCCCTTAGGCCAGCCTGGCTTGAAGTTGTAGGATCAACTGAAAAGAATGAATCTTGAAGAGTGAATAAGACAAATAGGGAAAGAAGGAACTGAGGTGAGGGGGACAGTGGAATGGCAGAGGTTGTAGGAAAGAACACTACCGGGAAAGGCAATGAAGTGTGAAGCAGAAGGCTAGGTTAAAGCCCCTTATCTATGCTCTCATCTCTTACCAAAAACCCCTGCTCAGACATTTGGAAAGAAGATGAATATATGTGTGCTTAACCGACAAAGTCGTGCTGTGGGAGAAGCACCTACAAACATCTTAGTATAATTGGAGCAAAAGTCTTCGGTGCAGAGAGTTAACAAGAAGTGGATTAGAGGTGCTGGCACATCTTTGGCAAACGTTTCTGACACTGGAGATTAATCTTACATTAGCAGTGACAGAGATTTAAACACAAGACTGCATTGCATAGTTAGCAATATGAAGGATTATTTGAAAAGCACTGAAGACTGAAGATGCAAAGAACCAGTTAATCAGAAGTTATAATCCAGGAGAGAGGTGATAAGCACCTGAGCTGTACTAAATCATTATCTCAGCATACACATGGCTGTATCCCTTGCCTGCCATATGGTAGTTGCTTAGTAACTGTTGGGTGAATGAATAAAGTCAATAACAATAGGAATGTAGAGGAAGAGGATATGTTTGGGACAAGTTTATGTCTAGATGCTTGGAGACTGTCAGCCCAGCAAAGATGACTCAGAGGCAAGAAATGCAAACCTACAAAAATGGACACAAATTTTATTTTGTATCAGATTGACCATAAAAGGTAAAGATGATGTGTTGTAGAATTGTGCACCTGAAACCTATATAATTTTGTTTACCAGTGTCACTCCAATAAATTCAATAAAAAAGAAAAAGAGATTGTCTAGGACATTTGTTAAAATACAAATTCCTATATCTCAACCTCAGGCATTCTAATTCATGAAATACTGGGCAAGGTCTAGGAATCTGCATTTTGAATATGCATCCCAGGTGATTCATGTATAGGTTAATAGGACAAATTTTTTAAAGGCACTTTGTTCAAATTTAGTTTGGGTGGCTGACAATTTGGAGGTACAGATTTGTGATCACTGACATAAAGATAGTAACAACCAACAGTGACCATTTGCTACGCAACAAACTGTTGTAAGCATTTTACATAAACCTCACACCTTGACCAAGTAAGTATTATTATTTCCATGCATTTTACAGATTGAAAAACTGAAAACTTAACAAGGCTTGTGAGTGGCAAAGATGAGACTTGAAGTCAGGCAGACTGAGTTCATGGCCAGAGCCTGCGTTTTTTCACCATTATGCTATTCTAGCCCCCCATTACTGGAAAACTTGTTGAAAGTAGTTAATAGTGGCAAAGGGGGTGAGAATGACCAGGAAAGTGTCATGTTCATCAAGCAAACACTGAATTCTGGAGAATACCGCATACAAGTGGCAGATGAAGGTAAAAGGTTATAAGAGATTAAAAGGGATTTGAACCCATACTGGGTTTTTAAGGAGAGCTAGATTTCTTAACAGAGAGAAAACAAATGCAAAGAAAATCTTAATAAATATTTATAGTAATAATATTGATGATGGAAACTTAACAGTTCTTGGGTATTTTTCAGGACAACTTTATGAAGTCATCATTTAATGGGACACTGTGATATTTCTTCATAGTATTTCAACTACATTGGATTTTTTACATTGCCAAAAAGGGAAGAAATAACTTAAAGACAATGTAATCTATATTTTAAAAATTTTAATGAATAGTTTTACAGGTAAATGTAAAATAGTGGATACAAATATGAAGAACCGCTTTTTGTTGATGTTGAGCCATCTAATTCTAATGAAAACAAGCATCAGAATAGGGATTTAAATTCCGATCATTTTTGTACAACTCATCCTCAATAGTTTAGTGAATTATTGAAATAAATTTCAAAGATTGTTGACTTATTTGCTCTAATTGTATATTACTTGGCTTTCTAAAATGTTTGTTCTGGTTCAAAGAAATTTTCTTTCTCCTTGTGCATCCATGAAACCTAAGTGTGCTAAAAGCTTGAAGAAACATAGAACTTCTCCTCCATTATCCTGTCTGTACCCTGTTACAGTATAGCCTTGAAAACTTCAGTGCAGAAGAATCTCTTTCTTAGAAGGTGGTCTACCCCAAAAGGGCATCCCTTATTATAACTTTGCTGAACATTTTTAAACAAAGAACAAGAAAATGCTGGTAGTAAGCATCTGTGTGAGAACCTTAAGGAAGCAAAGGCAGCATTTGTGTAAAAGCCTGTTCCAGTGTTTGCTTTTGCCCACCGTGACTTATCTCCTTTTGCTGCTGCAGGAAGACAGGCAAGTGATGAACGGGTGCTTTGACACAACGTGTTGTGTGAAGGCTGGGAAGACAGGTAAATGCTTTTAGAAAATATTTTGAACACAATCTGTCACTAAATTAGAGGATTTAGGGTAGGAGAGAAAGAGTGTAGAAATGATATTACTACAGTCCGGAGCAAGACCCTCATTTCATCACAAAGATGAATGTACAACAGATCTGCAGCAATTTGCAAATAACACGTAATTAAGGATAGTTTTTGTAATGCAAAAATAAGCCCTCTAATTATACGTAGAACTGATTGCAGATAATGATAGTGATCTACTAGGAATAGATTAAAGGATTTAGACCATTTTTTTCCATCCCATTCAGGCACTGAGGTTTTCTGCACTGACCTGTAGAAATAGCATTCGTGGGAGACACTGGAGGGAGACTGTCTGGGCTGTTGCAGGGGCTTGATTTTCACATTCCCCAGAAGCTTCCTTGCCAGGAAACTTTTAGGATATAATCATTCTTAAATCCTCAACATGCCCACAAGTTAGTCGGAGAGAGATAGAGAGAGAGAGAGAGAGAGAGAGAGAGAGAGAGAGAGAGAGAGAGAGAGAGAGAGAGAGAGAGAGAAAGGCCACTCATGTGGGTCAGTTTCGAAAGATCTAGCTAAAAGTTTCAGCACTTTGGACATTTACCAGAAAACTTTTTTCCCCTCTATCCTTTCTCTTTCTTCCTTCCTTTTTCTATTTTTTTTCTGTCTCTCTTTCTTACTAGTATATCCCTTGACCCTGCACAAGTCTCACTAGATTTGTGTGATTTGGAGGATTTTAGAAATATCTAAAAAGAACTTGAAGCTCTTTGAAAAACAAATTTATCTTGGGAACTTTCAAACCCAACTATTTGTTTTTATTAACTATTATAACATTATTCCCTGGTATAACAAATTATTTCTATCTTCAAAATGGAAAGGCAGCTTTTTGTAATCTAGGCTTTGTCCTAGAATGTTGTCCCCTCTGAGCAGGTGGGGGTCACCTCCACATTACTTAGGGTCCCATGATGTCAGGTTGTCCTGGCCAACCACTGCCACTATTTTTCACTAATTATCCACTGAAAAAGGGCAAGAATGTTAGGATGCCCAGCAGTTTGCTTAGCTAATATATGGACCTTTGGTACAGTATGACCCTAACCTTAAACTTGACCAAAATGGATTAATATAAATGGGGAATAAAAAGGGACCTCAAAGGAGATAAGAGTCTTATATTTCATCCAAACTGGTAAAATGACATCAATAGATTGTGATGAATTACACAGAGTAAAATACTTAGAGCAAGAATTAAAAGAAAATCTTTACAAAATATTCTAAACACTATAGATAAATCAAGATGGAGTTTGAAAATACATTCAAGTAACACTGGAAGGCAGGAAAAATATAACAGGAAACAAACAACAGAGGAAACAGTGGACAAAAAATGAAATGGCAGACATAAGCTCTAGCCTATTAGTAATTACATTAAATGTAAATTGTCTAGATATATAAGGTAAAAGACAGAGACGGGCAGAATGGATTTTTTAAAAAATAAACTATGCGCTATCTACAAAAAATTCCTTTCAATATAATGACACAGGAAGTCTGAGGATGAAACAATGAAAAAAATATGCAGCATGAAAACATTAATCATAAAATAAAAAAGAGTGATAGCCCTGACCAGCATGTTTCACTTGGTTGAGCGTTGCCCTGCAAAGCAAAGGTCGCCAGTTTGATTCCTGGTCAGGACAGATGCCTGGGCCGTGGGCCGCACGCAGGAAGCAGTTGACTGATATTTCTCTCACACATCGATAGTCCTCTTTCTTTTCCCTCCCTTTCTCTCTCTCTAAAAATAAATAAGTAATTTTTTAAAAAGAGAACAATAGGTTAATATCAGATAGAGTAAACTTCAAAGAAAGGAAATTTATCAAGGTCAGAAAGACACATTAAATCATGATGAAAGAGTCAATCCCCCAGGAAGACACAGAAATCTTGAATGTGTACACACCAAACTACAGAGCTGCAAAATACGCAAAATAAAAACTGATAGAACTGAAAAGAGAAATATAAAAATCTACAAATATAGTAAGAGATTTCAACACCTCACTCTGGGAGAACAATTATACAATTGGATAAGGGGTCATGGTAGATAGCATTATCGAAGATGATGATTGCACTGTCCACTGATATAGGGAACATTGGGAAGAAGCAGGTTTTGTGGAAGAATTAAAAAAAGAGTGAGCTGTGTTTAGGTCAAGTTGAAACATTCAAGGAGCAAAGTCAGAGGTGTAGCTGGATGTATGAGAAGGGGAAAAAGATAGAAAAATAGATGTAGAGTCATCCGCACACAAGGTGGGACAAAAGTAGGTTTACAGTTGTTCGTACAGAAAATAATGCAATAAATAATAATACAAGGAAAAATTCTTGTCTCATGTACTCACAATTGTAAACCTACATTTTCCCTATACTGTACAGGGGGTAATTGAAACAATAGATTTATATGAGTTTGCCAAGGGAGAGAGTATAGTGAAATATACATATTGTAGGTATAGACTTTAAGGAATTCTGACATTTGATGTCTATGTAGAGAAAGACTATCCTGGAAAGGAAAATGGAAAAGTGGTCAAATATGTTAGAGAAAAGTCAGTATGTGTGGTGTGGAAATGAAGGGCATAGGGTATTTCAAAAGGAATGAGTGTCCAAAAGTGAATGCTGCTGCAAAGACAAGGAAGACTGGAACTAAAACAATGATCAAAGGATTTCTTGACAGTGAGATTATTAACGACCCTGATGAAAAGAATTTGGTGGAAGAAAGGAAGTAGAAGTCAGCTTGGAGTGAATAAAGGAATGAATGAAAAATTAAAACGTGGAGCTGGTCAGTGAAGATAATTCTTTTGAGAAGTTTTACTATGAAGAAGAGAAGGATGATGAAGGTAAATGAAGCTGAAAGAGATGTTTTATTATTCATTAATTTATTCATTTACTGTTTAAGTATGGGTATAGTCTTTCCTGGTGCCTTTTTTTTTCTTTCTTTTTTTAGGGGAAAAGACTAGACAAAATCGAGTAAAAGGGGGAGTAAGTTCTGTAATCTTTTGTTAAATGAAAGTATGAGCTAGGACTTGGCTTTTCATAGGAGGGATTGTGCCTCTTCTTAACAGGAAAAACAGGTGAAGTACATACAGATCTGATTTGGTTAGTTGTTTGGGAGGGAGAAATTTAGGGAGTTCTTACCTGGTGGTTTTGTTTTTCTTGAATGCCTTACTTTAATAATTCCCACTTATGGAAAATACAAGAGTGTAATAATTATCTTTGATATCCACAGATAAACAAACACCATTTTTCATACCAAAAGAGGAAAACGCTGTGCAAAGAGGTATGAGACTTTTGTTGCAAAGTCTTTTACATGAAAATTCTGACAGTAATATAAAAGTTAAGGTATATGGAGTTTATGGTTAACTAATGCTTAGCTAATTGTCTTAATTGAAAAGAAGAAAGTTATCTAAAATTGGAACCATTCTGAAAAATCAAAATGTACACAGACTCTTGGTTGAAAGTGACACAAAATATCAGCTAAAATGGCTTAGGCAAAAGGAAAATGTTATGATTACAAATTTTAGAAATAAGGGATACCTTCAGCATGTCTTCTCTCAGGCCTGAACCAATACCATGAAAACTTCCACTCTGCCTTCAGCTATGTTACTTCAACGTCAGTTAAACTGCGAAGTAGCAGCAGCAGAATATCGTGCTTTATTCTTTTAGACCCACACCCAGTACAGAAGGTCTAGGAGACCTTTCCTAGAAGAGCTAGAAATGTCTCACTGGCTTTAACTGGGTCATATCCTCATCCCTGAAATAATAACTGAGTTCAGGAAGGATGAGAAGCAGGATCAGCTGAGGTTCCTGGTCACTGCTGGAGGTGGGCGTGGAGTCACGTGGGCTACCGTGGGAATAGATAGCTCACCAAATGACCAAGAAAGGTCAAATTCTGGTTTTTCAAAGTACAATCAAACTAACAATTTCATTTTTCTGCCCTGTTATAACCTTTGAAGATAACAGCTAATAAATATGACAAATCACTGATTTGAGTTTCTCTTCTGCTTGCCTTTACCGTAAACTTGTGCTGACGGTGCTGGAGGCCAACGAAATGACCAAAAGGAAGAGGCTGGATGGATGAATTCCAAATCGTGGTGAGTAGGTTGTGATGGTAACTAATAAGAAACGAAAAAAATCTTAGAGCAAGATAAAAAGCATCTTTTTAAATAATTTAACATTGAATATGTAGAGTTTACTCTAAAAGGTGAAAAGATATAATTCCAATGTTATTAAACATAATTCCATCAGCATACATTCCTCTGAGTAGCATCCTGATAAGGTACCTTCCTAAAATTAGTTTTTATCAAGCACACTCATTAAGCATATTATAGTATATGGCATGATTTTTTGTTCACACTTGGTAAAATACAAAACGAGCCCCCTATCCAGTAAGGCTTAGGTCTAACCCAATGGAACAATACAAAAATGTGTCAGCTCTAGTATTCTGTGAGTTCTCAAGAACTCCAATTAAGCATTATTCACTTCTGTGTTTCTTTTGCCTAGCCCTGGTCTTAGGATGTAATACACATCAATACATAAGGATATATTGATTTGCTATGTTATCAGTCTCTCCTATAAGGTTCATAAGTATCATCACTCCACTGGGTTAGGCTTTTAAAACAACATTTTGGTTGAAATCCTGGAGACAGAGTACCATGTCCTTCCCTGGGCTTCTCCTTACTGTTACTTGTGAACATGTGTCTCTTTCTCCTGAACTACATTTTCTTCCAGAGCAGAAAACCATATCATAAATTATAAATTCATTTAAAGATTCAATAATTGTCCTCCATGTGTTGGGAACTATAACCATGAAAATCTATCAGACACAATCCCAGGAGAACACCAGCAACGAGTTTTAACTCTTCCAGTTGTGACTTTTCTTATTTCTGTCGCAACACCTAGCAAAGGATGTGGTACATATTAGAGGTTTTAGAAATGCTTACTTAATTAATTGACTCAGGAGAGTTGTACCAAATGTAACCTACATCTCCAGCTACTAAATCAAATCACAAAGTATGTAATTCTTTAATCCTTTTTAATTAACACTTGAATAATGGCCATCATTTATTTAAAATCTAACATACAGGGACCTAGCATACATTATGTTTTAAAACATCACGACAGCTTTATAAAGTTCCTCATTTTATGCAGAAGAACACCAATATGGGGGAAGCTAGAAAAGTCTTATCCATTAAGTGGCAGAGCTGGAATTTCAACCCTGATGTCTCTGGGAATGAGGCCCATAGTTTTACTTATTATACATATTGGTTTCAACACTCTGCTGAAATACTTGTCTCTTCAATCCCTATTTTGTTAATGCCTTTCTCTCTCTCTGCCCTCAATGTACCTTAGCTTTTTACAATACAAACATATCACTTCACGCAGCTCAATATAAATTCCTGTGTTCAATAATGTTAATAACCATTGATCCTCTGCAGTAAAAGACTGCACATCCATCATTCTTTTTAACACATGGGTCATTTAGCTACCATTTTGTCAATTCTTTGTTATGCCCCTATCTGTCTGGGCTCAAGGGGAAAGAGCAAGGGCTTCAAGCATCTTCAGAGAAGGCCTCTCTGGGGTGGGGGCAGTTTCCAGCCCTCAGGCAGTTAATCAACCTATGGGAATCCCAGTCTTCCACCATCGGGGTCCTTAAACTCTAAATATTCATGATTCTTCTCTCATTCAAAATGTTCAAGTGTATAAACATCAATAAGAGAGGTTGGTTCTCATTGTCCTTTTTTGTATACGAGATGTACATTTTGCTATTATGCATAAAACCTATTTCTGTTGCATGTTCTTACAACCACAATGAGGCCCTTTTCATTCTGAAATATTATCTCAGTGCTGTAGTGGGAGCAGATTCATCTGAAAACTGGGCTTCTTGTAAACAGTGTAAACAGGGGCTCCCAAAGACTGGTTGCTAGGCTGTCCATACAATGGAAAATATCCACATCACCAGAAGATAATAAAGGACTGAGGTGATGGAAAAACAATCAGTGGCCAGTGGTTCCACTGAAAGGTAGTCTTTGAGGTCAATGTCAACAAGCATCTTCATCATTGTCTTTTTGAAAAGGTTAAAGTTTCCCAGTCCAAATGTGGGAACAAACAAAAAAAAAAAACATATACCCTGGAACAATAATCTGCAGAGACAAGACAGCACCGGAAAAACAGCCTGTTCAGCTGTGTTTCCTGACAGCGCTGCCCAGCACACTTCCACCTCAGGCGGAGAACCAAGTTTCTAAAGAATAAATGTATCATGTGATGTCAGGACAGATGGACGGACTCTTTCCAGCGGCTTCACAGCTTATCTTTTGGGACAGAGTTAGGGGAGATAGAAGAGTGTAATCTGCTGTCATAGTTTGATGGGGAGGGTGGGAGACAGGTCAGTTTTTGCTGTTCTAACTCATACGGGAGTGCAAGGTCTGAGTTCCACCCTCCAAGTCCTTTAATAACCAAGTTCTTTAATTAACCCTGCATTGATGCAGGTCCTTTAATAAGACACATCTCAATATATGATCAACTTCACTTACATATGTAAATTTTTATCCAATAGTTTTGTAACACTAGGCAATGTCCAAAGAGGTTTACATATATTTACTAATCTAATCATCATTGCAACCCGACTTATAAGTGATACCCTTGTCCCCGTTTTATAGATGAGGACACTGAGCACAGAAGGTGAAATGACATGCACAGTCACACAGTAGGTTAACGGTAAAGCCAGGAACAAAACTGACCCCAGAACCTGCCTTTAGCCACTCACAGTACTATCTTTATGATGATGTTTTAAATTATTATTATTATTATTTCTAAACAGCATGTAGTCAAAGCTTACAAAAACAAACCATCTCATATTTCGTAACAAAAATTCAGTCAGAAGTTTTCAGTATAGTATGCCAAAAACTTGGTAATCCTCTTTGTATATTTAAATCACATGTAATTACTGTCTAAAATCATGGGTGAGATAGCTTATTCTTTTAAACATAGCAAGAGAGTCTGTTTTTTGATAGTCTTAGCTTATACTTCTCAAACGGGGGGACACATATCTGCAGGGATGTAGCCAGTTCACAGAAGTACAAGACATGTCTCTTGGGAGGACCCACATTTATATGAAGATTTAGAGGCAATTATATTAAATCCAATGTGAATATATATTATAAGCAGAGAGAATTGAATAAGACAAAGAAAGAACCATCCAAGAAATGGTGAGCTTCTAACGGCTTCAAGTTCTAGCTGGAAACTGGGTGTTTTATGCTTTGTGTTCATGACCTCCTGCCACTTGGAGCTACTTTACTCGAAAAGTCTAAGAAGCCTTAAAGAAAAAAATGCAAATGCCATTGGTGCAAAAGTAAAGTTTCACAAGACTTTGTGTCTTGTGTTCCACAGAAATATTCATACTGATTTTCATCACTTTTATAATGTGATAATGTGAAGGGATGGCTAAAAGAATGAAATGATGAAAATAAAAAAGGATCTCCTGATGCGAGCATCATAAATACAAAACACATTTTACACGAAGTAAGGACAGAAACCATGAACTTCTTGATTTTAAACAAATAAAAGATTATTATTCTTCCCATATTCTTAAAAAGGTAGAGACAGCTTAATTGTCTCTTAGGGACCACGGTGTTTACTGAATCATCCCTGTGGGCACAACGCTATCTCGGGCACCATGGTCAGCTTCCAAGGAAAGGAAAGGAAAAGAGCTTCTTTTAACCCGTGAACACACCCAAGAAAATGGCACAGATAGATGAATACACATTATAATGCTTGGAAATACAAATGCAATGTGTGTGTGTGTAGCAGCTGAGGATAGTTTAGTTTTGGTGATATGATAATACACAATCATATATACAGGGGTGGGCAAAACAAGGTTTATATACAAGGTCTGGCACAAATAACACTCCTGTTTTATTACAAAATCATAAACATGTGATTCTGTAACATAACAATATCACATTCAAGCACACCATATGAAATTTTAGGTGAAATGTTCAAATTAAAACTATAAAGTATCACACCCATATTGTTACCCTACCAACCACACTGAAGCAGCCATTGCTTCAGCCAGACTCTGTATATGTAAGAAAGGGACTATAGGGCCTGGGTCTGTACATATAGCAAGCACTTCAGTGCTCAACAGGTATAATTCCACCAATTCAAAAAGGTAGACTTATGTGTGCCCCCTGTAAATAAAATGTATGTCAACCTTCAATTAACAAAGCAAATGTAAAACTGAGGTATGAAAAGTTCTGAATGAAAGGAGTTCAAGGTGCTATTGCGTCAAAGAATAACTCAAGTTAAATGTTCGCAATCCCTCTATAACAGAACCATCGGATACATAATTAAAGCATTGAATACATAGTGGCTCTTGGCATTCATGGTTTGCAAACTTCACACACCCAACCCAACTACCTTCCTGTGCTGCTACCCTCGTCCTCCCTCATTGTTAATCCGTGTGCACTGTCGTGTGGGCGCTCTACTCAACGCTGCAAGCCATCCCGGAGTCATTCCAGTGAAACATGGAAATTTCCTGTTCTTCTAGTTGTACCACTACTCTCTTAGATTTTAGTAATTAAAATGTAAAGTTTGTTTCAGGTTTAAGGGAAACTCACCTTCAAACATGAAAAGAAATTCAACTTAATAATCTAGTTTTACCAGTTTCTCACTCTGTCTGTTTGACGTCTTGGTCTGGTTTTTGGTTAGGTTTTACTTAAAAAGCAAAATTGAATTAAAAATCCATTTCAATACCAACCACGCTTAGCCATTATTTGCTGGTATGTTAATCTCCAGAAAAACTCTAATTCTATTCAATTCTATAATTGATACAACTATATAAATCTAATCTAATGCAATTATATAATTCTAGTTTTAAGGGAAAAGTATGACCTAATAAAATGTTTTCAAATGTTATGCTCAGCACACTCATAAAGCACAAAAATGCCAACCTTTATCCATTACAAGAAAAGAATAGTTGCTTTTAAAACTTCACTGAAGACTCATAATTATACTTCTATATTAGTTGGTTTTTATTTTTTTCCCTAATTAGAAAGTTGAATACCGAGGAAGCATCAACAAATGTAATATGGATAAGAAGTAGAGGCTATGCTCAAGAGTAGCGTAATTATTCAAATATTTATTTTTTAAATTCTGTTATTCTGAAGAGCAATTACTTTTTAATTAATGTTTTATGACTCTGTCGCTAAGCATTAACATTCTACCTGCGGCATGTTTTAAGCTCTTCTGTCATGTTTTTGCACAGTCATAAAATAACAAATAACAGTGTTAGTATTGCGCAACAAGCACATAACTGCTCTTACAAAAACCTCGCTCGTGATGGGGAAGGTGCATGCCTGCACATGAGTAAGGATGGCAGCCCAGGAATTTCCAGGAAAACACACACTGACTCATCAGCAGATACATAGGCTGGACTTCAGAGCTTCTCAATGGCACCCATCTAGATGGAGGAAGAGGAATGTGGTGGTGACCTGGGGAAAGAGCTCCAGGCTGGCCTTGAGAAAGGCAGGGGTGTGTTCCCTGGATGGTTTTCATCTTCCATCTATATCTCGAACTATGTATAAAAACTTCTTGGGAAACAATAAACTGGGAACTTTGACCAGAGGATACATAGTCATAATACATTAAAAATGCTTTTCGTGACAACAATTATTCAAGCTTGAAAAATGTAACAGTTTGTAAGTGGGCCAGGGGCCTACAGAATATTACTGCTCTAGGTGGTGTTCTTTGAACCCTAAAGGAATAAAGGCTGGACTTCAGGGAAGAGGGACAGGAGTTATTGGAACATGTCCACAGGGATCGGAGGGAATCGGCGGCTCTGCCCTCTCCGTGGAGCACGCCTCCGCCTCCCCCCACCTCTCTCCCCAGGTGTGCTTTCCTTGCCTCTCTTTCCCCTAAGCAACACGGGACCTCCTTTTGCCTCTATAACTTGTTTCCAGAATCCATTTCCTCTATGGCCACCTCTACCTCTGTGACTTTCTAAATAAACTTTATTTTACAAGAAAAAAACAACAGAATGAATCAGAGGTCATAAGGCCCCAGATGTTACCTAGTTTAAGGCCCTAGCGTCTCTCCCTTGGTCTCTTTCTTGTTCCCTCTCATGGCCTCTCTGACTCATTCTCTCTCAGGGACACTCTTGCCCTGACAGCTTTTTCTCTCTTTTCTATGCCACCTGGCGACTGCACCTTGCACGTGGCTTTGGTTTACTCACACCTGTGGCAGTTAGACAGCACAAGTAAAATTGCTTCTTGGCAACTCCTTCCTTGTTTCTTATTCCAAATTGCAAGACAAAGACGTTAGCATGTCAGCCTGAGTCAGCGATGATGAGTTTGAGAAGTGGCTGTCCTTGGGTCCGGCTTGTCCAGACTCAGCGTGAGAGGTACAGCTCATGAAATGAGTGAAGGCTTCACAGAGTAAAGGCTCTAGGAAAGCACATTCCTTAGAAAGGCCTGCAGCAGGGCTGACAGTGGCTGCTATCTCCAGGGCATTTCATTTTTAATATTCCACCTGTTCATTATTAAAATATTAGGTTATTTATTTAACATTTTATTAAGAAATCTCAGTGGATCAGAGAGTAGGGAGAAATAACAATTATTAAAATATCCAGTTATTTATTGAACATTTTTATTAAGTAAGCTCAATGGACCAGATACTAGAGAGAAATAACAGTATTGGAGAGGCTGCTTAACAGCACTGGTCCCTGGTGCCTCCCTTCCCTGCAGGTTCCGTCCCCCCAGAGACCTGCAGAGGCCCCCATGGTTGGCCCTCATCACTGACAGCACATTTTTGACTTGAGAACTCTGTGAAATTTATTTATTCGGTCAGTAGGAAGGAGAGATGTCTTTGTTTGCATAATCTCCACCTTTATATAAAAACTGGACTTGTGTCTTTGCGGTGCAAAATTTAACATCAGAACATTAAATGGCCATGGCGGCATTCTAGTCTCTGAAATGACATAAATATAAGCATCTCACTAATCTGCGAATGAAAACAGATATTGGTGTCAAGGCAGGGAGGGCTGGGGCAGGGGGGTATATGAGGCAGAGAATAGGAGGACCCACGTAAAGAGTGATGTATTCTTCCTTAATGAATTCTGAGAGTCACAGGTTAGAGTCTCGCCATGTTTTGTTTTGGGGCAATGTATTGTCTGTGCATTTCTTACCGAGTTTTTTTTTTTTTTTTCCCTGGCAGTTACTCAAGTTGTGAAATGCTTTGAAAAGAAAGGTCTTTCACTGTGTCAGTCAGGAGGTCACAGTGAACATCAGCAGTGTAAGTCATGCTGATGGTATGTGCACCCTCGATATGAAATGGTGAAAGTGGAACTTCTGTGTTTCTTTTTTTAAAAAGCCATAACCCCAGAAAGATCGCCATTGAGGAACATTCCAGAACACACCTGACCAACACTCACCACAGCCAAGTTTTCACCAGCAAGAAAGTCATAGCCGTGAGAGCCTCAAGACACAGTAAGTTAATGTAGTGTGGTGTCTCGGATAGCAGCCCGGGACAGAAAGAGGGCACTAGGTGAAAATTCTATAAAATGAATAAATCTTGGACTTTAGTTAATACAGTATCAATATTGGTTTAATAGTTGTAACAAATAAAGCATGATAATGTAAAGTGTTAGTAATAAGAAACCAATTAAAGGATACAGCAGAATGTTCTATTAGTATCTTCCTAATGTTTCTGTAAATCTGAAGCTTTTCTAAAAAATATAAAATGTATTTCAAAATCAATACTATTTAGAGAAACATGAAAGGCCTTTTTTGTTTTAATGAGAAATTTGTATATATTAGTTCTAATCTGTTATGCTTGCCCTTCAAATATACTATGATAAATTTTGTAAAGTCATGACACATTATAAACCCATCTTGCTCACAGGTTCTGGGGATTTAAAAGAAATGGAGAAACAGGGAGTGTTCTCTTATCAAATACATGGCTTTAAAAATGGAAATATTTAATGATACAACCACTGAAGACAGGGCTCAAGATCATTTGTGTCGAGGCTGCATTTTAAAAAGCAATGCAATTGTCCTATAACAAATACTATAAATACATAAAAAGGAAACAATTCCCAGTTCCATGCATATAAAAATCACCTATTTTCTCTTTTTTTGGTTCCAAATTCCTTCCGTCTTACTGCAATAATCATAGTGTTGATGAAATTGGGTATTCTGATTTTTAGACTATAATTTTATCATAATCATTTTCCAGGTCACTTGATAGTCTTCAAACTTTCCCTTTAAAAGCCTGCATAATAGTCCATCAAGTGCATAGACCACGACTGGGTTAAACAGCGCCCTTTTGCCAACATATCAAAGAACCATTTCTACCACTGGAAGAATCAACTTCTCCCTTTTCTCTTTCTGTGCTACACAGCTGAAGGTGAGAGGGTGATCGCTGTGCACCTGTTCCTCGGGAAAACATCCCATGTCTAACCTCTTGACCTGTACCTCCTGCTGAGGCCCAGGGAGCAGGTGTACAGAGACCGGCTCAGCAGTCTTCAGGCCGCAGAGCAGAAACTGCAGCTCTTGGCACTATGCTACGCTGCATCCTTCCCTCCCCAGGTCTCATGATGCCTCGCTCTAAAATCAAAGTCATTGGGCCATAGACATTTGCATACCTCTAACCTGCTCATAAAAGAGAAAATGAAAGTGCTGCTCTTAATTTTATGCATCTATTTTATCCATGTCTTAAAAGTGAAATCTCCTCCTGGACAGGAACGTGAAAGAGGGAAGATAACAGGTGAGAAAGGCAATGCTAGATAATAAATCGAGAAGCAGCAGGGGCTAACGGCAGAGGTAATGTGTTATTTATAGGATGTGATCATGCTAAGATCATCACCAAAGCCGTCAACTCCAGAGAGATAAATGCAAGGTACATCTGGCTCCTTTTCACTGTGTGTGCGGGTGTGTGTGTGTGTTGAAATCACAAGTGAGTAAATGAGACTTGTTATTCTTTCTAACGTCATTTCAAAAGTACAAGCTCATATTTGGTCTTGCTACAGATACAGAAAGGAGGGGACATTAGATTGATCACAAATTTAAAAAATGTTCTGTAAGAAAAGGCACAGGAGAATACGGGGCTGGTACCCAAATGTGTAGGAGTGCTCAGTACCAGCTCATAAAAGTGATCCCTAAATTGGCAGAATCTACACCAGGGAGATGAAAAGCATGAGTAATGTTCTTGTCGACAGAGGACGTTCTGGACTATCCCTGTCCCATACAAACAAGCAGTAGAAGGGGGCTGGCGTCCTGCCGACTCAGCCTCATGAGTAAACACTCGTCAGTCCCAGTCCGAAAACACAGGCAGTTCCTTTCTTTCTTTGTAAACTGGAATCAATACATAGAGTCCATAACTCACGCCGAAAGAGAATGGAAGAGCCCAGAAAACTGAGGTGACGCAGGTCATGTCACATCAGTCAGCTGTGATCCACCTGGGTGACAGGGAACCCAGATGCAGGGGGGAGCAGTGTGTCGTGGAAGGGAGAGCACTCCCCGTGGTCTGGCTGCACTGGGCCAGGCTGGGGCACCTTGGGAAACCATGTTAGGGTGCAGGGATCTACAGTCTGCTGGGGACTTTTATCGTTAGGCTTGATAATTAACTTTCTTCGTTGTTAAATTGGCCTGCTTTAATTTAGGTAGGATTTCTTTGTGTGTCAATAGACCTCAGTCCAACACAGGGGAATTCAAAGTCCGGAAAGTTCTCTGCATCCTTCACCCCCACCCCATTTTTGTTCTCTTCATATTTTCCTGTTTCCAGATTATTTCTCCCTTCTTAAATTTTAGTAACATTTTTCTATGTTTAAATGAATAAAACTCAGACAACTTGTGATTTATTTTGTTTAGTTCAGTTGGCCTTGTAGTGCCCAAATTTCTCTTTCTTTATAGAAAATCAATCTGGGTTTTCAAGAGCTTGCTTGATTCACGGTCAATTTCAAATTCTAGTTCATTCTAATAAATCAACCTCCAAATCAGATTTAAGTGATGTGGAAAAAGATGCACTTTTATTTAACTTCTCAGAAACATCAGTTAGTGAGTTCCTATGGCACTGAATCTTTTTATAACTCACAGGGCCTAGTCAAGACCTTTGTCCATAATAGTTTAGTAGTGTTGAATAAAGTAGAAAAATATAGTGTTAAATAAAGGAGACAAAGTTAGAATATGAATATGGGCCAAAAACAGAAATCCAAGACAAGTTTCTCGAAGGCGTGTTTTCATGACTCTCTTCTCCCCATGCTGGGGGTGGGGGTGGGGGTGGGGGTGGGGTGTAGAGCGCTAGGGGAGAGGCTGGTGCTCCTGCACAAACCTGAGTCCCTGCCTCTGGCTGGCTGGACTGGGGGCAAATGCTGCTAAGGAAGGTAGGGCCTGGCAGGCCAGGCAAAAACAGAGGTGTCGGTGGTGTTGGTTTTTTAATATGCATATTTCTAAATTTCTTCATAAAGGTGTTATTTGAATACCTGAAGAACCTTCCGGCCATGGAGCCTTTTGAAGGTGATGTTATGGAGTCCATGGCAGCAACCCTGGCTGGGGATGCTGGGGCTGGACTTCTCATCACAGTCTAACACGAGAGAAGTGCCAGGTCTGGTGGGAGAACGTGTGAGAAGTAAGGTGACGTTGCCCCAGGCAACAAAGGGGTTGAAGGTCAGGCAGAGGGGGAAATCACGCAGTAATGGCAGACAACAGCAGCTGCTCAGCCTGGGGATCCGGCTCAGCTCACGCAGGTGCTTTGGCTGTCACTTAGTGGACAAGTTCACCAAAAGGAGGCTATCACAGGGAGATATACCTGAGCTTGCTGAATCACAGGGAGATACTCCTGAGCTTGCTGCACCAGAAATCTGTCTTCTGAACTACCAAATGGTTGTGAATCCATGAGACCTTTGCTGTGCCAGGACACACAGGCCTCACACGTGCAGGCCAGGAAAGAGAGATGTCAGTGGATGCTGTCTAAGACATGAGTTTTCCTGCCTTTACTGAAGGGCTGGGTGGTTTGGGGGCAGCATTTTCTCAGACCAGAGCCTGTGTACTCCCCACAGAGCAGGCATCATTGATTTCTCCGGGAGCAGGCTCATTCTGTGGCATTATGAAGGAAGGCAGTGGGCTGATTACACTGTAAGGGCAACTGCAGAGTTCGACTCTAAGCAGGGATGTATTCCAGCAAAATGGAATGTCCTGCACAGTTTCTTATCCACTCCTTGGCCTTCCACACAGGTCAATTTCTTTGGGAAGCCAGAGATGATCAGTCATCTTGTAGCACACGCCCCAACCCCTCCATCCCACCCCCACCCCAGGACTCCTCAGAACCGTGACTGCACTGTGGAGTGAGGAGGAACTCGATGGCCGGCAGTGATGTTACCACCTGCCCTGAGCCTGCCGTCCCAACACCGGCCCCCCTTGTTTAGAGCTTGTTCTAAACCCTTGGCTATTTCTGAGTCATTTCGTGTAGGGTCCTTGACAGACACATCTGTTAACCATGTAGAGTGACACCTGGATTCCACGTCGGCTGTTTGACCCAGGAGAAGCAAAATATGGTGTGCAGAAATAGACACTCTCTCAGATCAGATTCAAATCTGCAGTCTTTACGGAGCAAGCACCAATGATTTGGGAATTCGGAGGAATTCTGGGCTTTGGACTTTCATTGATCACAAGGAAGGGAGAAATGCACGTTCTCCCACTCTCCCAGCCCTACTTTGTCTGTCACGCCTTTTATGAATAGACACACTAAGGCTCCTATTTGCCAGTGTGTTGATGTCTATTCACATACACTGTACTGGGGACTTGTAAAACATTTGTATCAAAAGGCTGCACTCTATAATAGCAGAAGGTATCTCATTTTTATGAACGTAGAGTTGTGAGCTATTAATCCTAAAGCCAAGTCTTAAACTTCAGGGAGTTCTGTATTTTTTTTTTAAAGGCTATAATTAAGATGGCAACACTTTATTCTGTGATCAATGTCTCTGGAGTAGAACACTAACTGTTTTTCCATTAGATTCTGGCTTCGTTGAGCTTTTGTTCATGAAGACACAGTAATGGCACATAGTAGGTGCTTGGTTGAAGCTGGGTTCCCTTGAAAACAGAGCCCAAGACACAGTCTGCAGGCCAGCAGTTTATTTAGAAGTACACAGCTACTGTGCATTTACTATATATGTTTTGCTTATTTTGTCTTACTTAATTTTCACAACAATCCTGAAATGAAATAATAATAACAGGTAAACTTTAAACAGCACTGCTCTAAGCAGTGTGCAGATGCTCAGTAGTAATCACCAACAACATTTTTGGTACCCTGTTTTTTAATGAAGAAGCCGAGGCACAGGGAAGCTTTGAGGTTTAGTTTTTTTCTGTAAAATAAAAAAGCATTTTTATTTTCACCAGTAACTTTATTGATTTGTATATTTTGAGTATGTTGGCTCTCTCCTGTGTTTGAGACATTAATTGAGAACAATCAACATTGTTCTCAATTAATGTCTCAAATTGATTGCTGTCAACTTCAACTGGCCTACCCAACCTTGGAGCATTGTCCAGTGAAAAATCCCCAACAAATCTTTGCAAACCACTTTTGACACGTTCAGTCAGTCACAGCTTCGCCACATACTGCACAAACCTTTTTTGCATTTCAGTTGTGTTTTTACCTTTCTTGAAATAATAAAGCATGATATGCCAAAAAGAAAATGTTGTGCATTTTCTTCCATGTGCAGTACTAAAATGGCTACACAAAAATTCACCAATTTTGATAAGTTTTTTTAAAATGCATGGTGATATGACAGCTGTCACAATACAATCTAACAAAATTGTTTTGAACAAGGTTAAAGACAACTAAGCACTACTAGAGTCATCTTATGGAAAAAAAACAAATGAACATTTTGGCCAGCCCAATAGAAAAAGTACCCAGCATTTTGCCGGTAGTGTACAGCCCCACAATGCCGAATTCAAATAACGTCATACCAGAGCCTTTGCCCTTAACCACGAAGTTCTGTTGCTTCTTAATAGTGGGCTAGTATATATGTTTGTTTGTTTGTTTGTTTGTTTGTTTGTTTGTTTGTTTAAATTTGCTTAGGGTTTTTTAAAAAATAAACTCTTTTTTTAGAGCAGTTTTCAGTTTATTGCACAATTGAGTGGAAGGTAGAGATTATTCCACAACGCCCTTGTCCTCGCATGCATAGCATCCCTTGTTATCAGTGTCTCCTACCAAAGTCGTGTATTCTTTACAGTTGATTAACTCACATTGACACACTCTTACCACCCAAAGTCTCTAGTTTACATTAGGATTCACTCTTGGTGCTGTAAACTCTTTGGACTTGTACAAATGTATAACACATGTATCCATCGTCATAATATTATACCAAGTAGTTTCACTGACCTACACACTTTTTTGTGCTTCCCCTATTCATCCATTTCTTCTCCCTAATCCCTGAAAATCACTGCTATTTTTACTGTCACCATAGTTTTGCTTTTTCCAGAATGTCATACAGTTGGAATCATGCAGTATGTAGCCTTTCCAGAGTGGCTTCTTTCACAATAGTAATATTCATTTCATATACTTCATGTCTTTTTATCACTTGATAGCTCATTTATTTTTTAGAACAGAAAAAGCGCCAATTGTGTGGAGGTACCAGCATTTATTTACCCATTCAGCTACCAAAGGACAACTCGTACCTAATGAGGGACATCTCGTTTGCTTCCAACTTTTGGCAGTTATTAATGTCCGTGCGCAGGTCTTTGTGTGGACCTGAGTTTTCAACCCTTTTTTGGTAAGTGCCAAGGAGTATGAATGCTAAATCATGTGGTAAGCGTCTGTTTGATTTCATTACAGAACATAAGACGTCTTTCAAAGGGCATTCCCACCACTTTGCATTCCCACCTGCAGTGGGTAAGAGTTCCTGCCTCTCTGCATCCTGGCCAGCCCTCGGTGTCATCCATGTTCGGATTTCAGCCGCTCTGACGGGCAGCAGGGGGATCTCAGTGTTCTAATCTGCGTTTCTCTGGTGACACAAGATGTGGAGCATTCTTTATATGCTTATTTGCCATCTGTATATCTTCTTTGGCGAGGTGTCTGTTAAGGTGTTTGGTCCAACTTTTAATCATGTTGGTTATTTACAGTTATAGTTGAGTTTTAAGAGTTGTTCATGTTTTGGACAATGTCTTTATTAGATGCAGTTTTTACAAATAGTTTCCCTCAGTCTATGTCTTGTCTGCTGTGATAAAGTGTGGTCTTTTATCCATATGTCTTTCTCTTCGATTTTTAAGGGCACTGATTTACCCTGCGACTTCATTTCCATTATGGATCCAAGACGAGCTGTTGACTTTTCAGATCAGTGGTTGCCAGGGGCTGGATGTGCCAGCTGACTACAAAGTAGCATGAGGGGTCTCGTTGCAGTGATGGAAATATTCTACATTTTGATTGTGGTGGTAGTTACTCTATTATATGCATTTGCCAAAACTCAAAGAATGAGACACTAAAAGTAATTAATTATTCTGTAGGTAAATTACACCTTAATAGAAAAATAATTTTTTCCTTAGTCCAGGCGTTCAGAGTCAGATTACATATAAATCCTGATTCCTTCACATTATTGCCATGTGACCATAGTTTATGTAACCTTTCTGTTTCTCATTTTCTTAACTTGTAAAACAGCCCTAATAACTGCAGAGCATTATTGGGAAAATTAAATAAAACAATGCATATAATTATTCATCACAATGTCAAGCCATATAAGTGCTCAACAAATGGTAGCTATTGTTTTTACCTCCCTATTAAAGAGCTAAGTGGTTGTTTAGGACAGAGGTTACTAGACAGAGTTGTGTGAGTTTCTCTTTTAAAAAGGAAATAGAAGTTTTACTAGGCAGCTTGTTAAAAGCACTACAGTCCCATAAAAAGAGGGCATCTCTTTTATTTCCTAAGCAAAACATTATTCTCCTATAGAATTCCTTTTAATTGCCTCTCAAAAAATATTGAGGATGGATTTCAGAAGTCATTTATTTGTCTTCCTTGAGAGAATAATGGCCATGTTGGGAAAGTTTGAATTGCTAAAAAATAAACTGAGGAAAACATGAAAAAAAATAGATAAATGACCTTTTAGAACCTAGACCACTGTATTTGTTCCTAAGATATCATTCATTCTGCTCTTCATTTAGCCAAAGAGCAGCTCCATGCACCAAATACTGACTGTCCTAAGTGCTGGAGACTCTGCAGTCACCTAGGCAAGGAAAGAGTCACTCTCCTCGTGAAACCTCTGTTCTACCTTTAATGAGACTCATGGAGCAGGCTTCCTGCGGGTCCTCCCCACTGAGATTTGAATGAAAGCCCTCTAGTCTCCAGTCACTTGGAAACAATCCTGAAGACATCTCCCTCAACTGCGCATACCCTCCCATTGAGTCCCACAAATGAAGAGTGTGTACTGCTCTTCATTTTCTCCCTTTTAAGACTATCATCCCTGCCAGAGGCCATATAGCCTCCCTTTTGGTTAACTTTTTAGTTTGAAATAATTGTCAACTTGTAGAAAATAGAAAAAAATAACACAGAGAGTCCTGTGTATCCTTCATTCAGCTTTCTCCAATAATATAATCTTATGTAACACAGCACAGTAGTGAAACTGGGAAACTGACATCGTACTATATTGTTAACTACACTACAGGTCATGCTGCGATTTAAATGCACGCTCCTTGCTTACTGATTGAAATTTTCGTCAGTTTTGAGCTACTTGGTTCCTTTCTAGATAGGAGTTTCTCCTCTCTTGGACACCTGATGCTGAGGCCCCCAAGACTCACTTGGAACATTTCAAACTTCCTTGGTCTGGGAGAGTCTACTCAATGCTGTTGTCACAAACACACAATTTCAAAACCAATTCTTCTGTCTCCACTGAACCTCATGCCAGATTTCATTTGCAACCATAAGGACAGCAATTCCCACTTTGCATCACATCCCATCTCAGTACGTCATTGTCTGAAACTCAAGCTTTGTCTCCTCTCTGTTTCCCCATTCTCATTCTCAGACATCACAGTGTCACATCCTTTTTACTAGCCCGCTCTTCCACTCCTTTTCTTTCTCCAAAATTTTTCAACTAAACTCTCTGAAATTCCTATTCCATGGTAATTAAGCTCTCTTACAGGTACACATGCACAATCCTAAACACATCTTCACAGAATGATCGTTACATATTTCTGTCTTAAGTGAGACTAGATGTTGGCACAAAGTCATCATCTCCCTAGAAGAACATATGTGGAAGATGTTGATTATTCCTTGTTACACGGCAGTAGAAGCCGGCCAAATCCTGCTGCCATCAACTGGCCATGAAGACACAGATGGCACTGGTGTTCCCACAATCTCAGTGGCTCATCCAAACTCTTGTTTCTCCACCTTGGAATGAAGACCCTTGGTATCTCAATATGCTGGCTTCTACCTTCTTGATTGTCATCTCCTACTAACACCTTGATATTTACCCTAGACCTTGGTACCTCACTCACAGCTTACTTCCCTGTGCCATGTCCTTCTATCATATGGAATAACACTGACACCTACTAATGTCCGTGTAGATGACTTTTCCAGTACTCTAGGTTCTCGGGTCCTTGAATTTCTGAATTACAGAGGCCTTTACTTTCTCTGCCCTCTAGCCTCCTACACCTATGACCACATTATAGACATATTTTAAACCAGAATCTTTCTGCATCTGACACCTTGAACTCTAATCCCCACTCTGATCTCCTGTCTTTTGAAGTTTTTCACATTCACTGATGCCTTTAAAGCTACAGTCTATGTTTCTTTCAAGTCCCTTAATTACTCTGTTTTTTTCCCTGATAACTCCATTTTCACCTAACTTATCATTTTCCCCCTAAACTCATTTATTTTTCTACTCAGTCTGGAAGCCATGGTTAATGACTTGAATTCCTCACCAGCAGCCCAAGTCCTAGGTATTTTTCTTATTACACTGTATGTTCCTGCTAAAGTCCAAACATCATATCATACCCCAAATCTATGCTCTGTTCTTCTATGGCTAAAATGTTTAGCATTGCAAAGAAAACATTCTGAACAATCAAACTGATGCCACTACAGATTCATAGTCTTCAGCTAAATTCTCAGTACAACTCAACAAATCTCTCTGCTTGTCCACTGGAACATACTGCTTTCTCTCCCATTCTCTGCAACCGTGCTAAACCTTCACCATGCTGCACGGTGTCCCTGCCCATACCATACTGTCACCACTTCCACTTTAAATCGGAAGGTACAAGTTGAAGAAATCACTCAGATAGCAGTGAAGAGGATGTTAGGGTAACCAGCCTCCAAGATGATCCAGAATCTAGATCTTACAAACCCTATAGATAAGGAATTTGTGGGAAAGGTCTATCATAAAGCTGTAGTTAAGTTGTTGGCTGGACGGTAGTTGTCTGAGGCCTTGACTGGGGCTAGAAGATGCACTTCCCAGGTGGCTCCCACATATCCTTTGTATATGTCACAGCTGGTGGTGGGAGGCCTCATTTCCTCCTTGGCAGCTGTGTCCAACACTTTGGCCTCAATCCCTTGCAGGGGTGTCCAACCTTTTAGCATCTCTGGGCCATGCTGGAAAAGGAAGAGTTGTATTTAATGTCTATATTTAACACACATTAAATACAGAAACACTAATGGAAACTGACGAGAAAAAGAAAAGTTTAAAATAAATTTACGATTGTGTGTTGGGCCGCATTCATAGCCATCCTGGGCTGCATGCAGCCCGCAGGCCACGGGTTGGACAGCCCTGATAGATGAACCAGATCTTCTATTATGACTTTATTAAATTAGCATTTGTTAAGTAGACCACAGGGTGCTAGATGGTGAGCCAAGTTTCAACAACAGATAATAAGACAAATTGAAATAGAGAAATTTATTACCCACAGGACCCCAGAGGAAGTCCATGGTACACCTCAAAAGGCCACACAGGAAGTTCAAAGCAGACAGAGAAAGGCAGCACCTGCAGCAAATGCCTTTATTAGGGTCCACTTCAGAGTGCTTTGGGGCTTCCCGGCTAGGTCTGGATTGGTTAATTTAAACAAAAAGAATGAATGGTTATAAGCCCTGCACAAGTCTCACCTAAGGAGATAAGAAGTGCTAGAAGGCAAGGAAGAATGTTGATCATGAGGGTTATTGGGGAAGTCACATCAGGAAATTTCATTTGCTTGTGACACTGTGGGCTGCTACAATATCTAGGTCACTTGCTGGAGGGGGCCAGTGTCAGTGGAAGGACCCTGCATGCTGCTTGGACAAACAAAATGGAGGCTGAGGCCCCGATACCGCACAGCAGCTTAGCTAAACTCTCTCAACACCTTCTGGTATTCACTTCCTTTTGTAGTCACCTCTCTCCAAATAGACTGTGTATAATCAACAAAGTATGGTGCCGGTGACTTCTGAGGCTAGGTCGTAGAAGAAAATGTAACCTCTGCCTTGACATCTTAGATCCCTTGTTCCCATGGAAGCTAAGCTACCAGGCCATGAGGTGATCCATGGCCGTCTGTGGGGATGACTGCCATAGAGAAACTGAGGCCTCCCCCCACCAACTGTGGGACACAGGGACCGTGTGTGGGAGCCACCTGGGAAATGGATCCTCTAGCGTCAGTCAAGGCCTCAGACAACGGCAGTCCCAGCCAACATCTTAACTACAACTTTATGATAGACCTTTCTCTTGAATTCCTGATCCACAGGATCTGTGAGAGATAACAAGTGTTTATTGTTATTTTAAGTTATAAAATTTTAAAATAGTTTGTTATGCAGACATAGACAACCTATACAGATTTACAGACAGAAGTCCAGAGGCAAGGAGAGTGGTTAGGAGGTTATAAAATAGTCCAGGCAAATGCTAATGAGGGCTCAAATTAGGGCTGTGGGGTACAGATGGATAGGAGAGTGGGATCTGAGAAATATTCAGGAATAGAAATTTGCATGACATTGAGTAGATGTGGGTGTTCTGGGAGCATATAATTATTCTCAGCTTTCTAGCTTTGTGGCTGGATGCCAAAAAATTAAAATAGCAAATGTAGGAGGAAGAGTATGATTAGAAAGAAGGATGATGGCTTTAGAATTGTGAGTTTGGGTTTGAGGTGCATTGAGGTGCTCTGCGCATAAGCCCCCCCAAAGACCTCCCACAGTGCCTTCTGCAATTGTCCCTTTTTAGCCCTGAGCTTCCTAGAGTGCTCTGCCGCACTTAACCCTGTTGATGACTCCCTATTTCTACGAATTCTCTACTTCCTTGGCTCGAAAATACTCCAGCTCTTCTGGAACTCTCACATCTTCTCCTCAGTTTTTCTCATTGCCTACTTTGCTCATCCAAACATTGGTGTTCCAGAGAATTTCACCTCAACCTGCTATTCATCTTCCTCCAAATACCCCGCAACGGGTGCTCCAGAATCTGAGACTTACCTCCTTGGATTCAGAAGAATGAGGTTTTAAACAAATAACCTGATGGAGTTGTCTCTTTTCATGGCTATATATTCAAATTTCTAATTGACAGTTATATCTCTGTCACATCAGTTCTAATTTTCTGTTATTGTTTGTGATATTGTATATTATAATAAGAAATACATATTTAGTTTCATCCCTGTCCCTGGCTCTTGGGGAACTATGAGCAAGGGTTAGAAAACCTTTGTGATTTCCTAAGTAATTAGAACCACAGGGGTATGATTTGTTAGAATATTTAGTTTTTGTCCTCAATTCCTAAAACAGCTCCAGAACAATAAAGGTAAAACAGGTGTTTTTTTGTTATTCATAAAAAGTCTCTTTCAATCACATATAAGTTTATGTTAATAAAGTAACTTTTCAAAAGCCCCTAAGGATGGGTGCTGGTTGCCAGGGAAACCAACCACGTGATTAGAGGTTTAGAACACTCATTCTCACCTCCTCACTTCCGTGGAAGAGAAAGGGGCTGGAGGATGAATCAAGCACTAATGGCCAGTGATTTAATCCATTTTTCTGACATATGAAGTCTCCACAGGGTCTGAGAGCTTCCAGATTAGCAGACAGGTTGGAGGTGCTGGAACAGTAGTCTGCCCAGAGAGACCATGGCAGCTCTGCACGCCATCCCATACACTTACCCATGTGCATTTCTTCCACCTGGTCGTCCCTGAGTTATATCCTTTTTTAAAAAACCAGGAATCTAGTAAGTAAAACGTTTTCCTGAGTTTTGTGAGCCTCTTAAGCAAATTAACCCCAGGAGGGAGTCATGGGGACCTCTGATTGAGAGCTGATTGGTCAGCAATACAGGTGATAACTTGGACTAGCAAATGGCACCTAACGGGGGTTGGGGTAATACAGTCTTCGGGGAATGAAGCTTTAACCTGTGGGATCTGGCCCTGCCTGCAGGTAGATAGTAACAGAATTGAGTTTAATTGTAGGACACCCAACTGCTACATGGAGAATCAGAGATTATTTGGTGTAGAATAAACTCCACACATTTGGTACATAAGTAATGCTGTGAGTGTAGTATGAGTGCAGGGAATGAAAATAAGAGAGTTTTTCTCAAACACTGTTGTAATGTCATATATGAACTTTTGCAAATATTCCTGTTTCCCTTCTGGACACATAGTGAAATTAAACTTGATAGCTCTTTATTTTTTAAACTAAAATATGGTCATTTTTATTGTTTTGGCTAATGAAATGTGAAGATAAGTGACACATAACTTTTCCACAAAAGCATTAGCAGCAATTGTACCTTATCAAGTTCTGTTCTCTTTAACTTGGGTCTAGGCTCCTGAATAATTTTAAGGCATAGAACTCTCTGTTGATGTGCATTAGACGTGAATATGGGGAAGAAATAAATTCAATGAATTTTTGTTGTTCTCAAATCATTACCTAGCCCATCCTAATGGATACAACTGAAATAAAATTCCAGGTAATATAAGTGTGTCTCCTCAATTCTGAGGCTTCTTATGTCATGTGAGTAATACCTGGAAGTTAACAATCTGAAACATCTAAGTTGACTAAGCATGCCTGATGTATATGCTTTCCTAGGATTCATATATGAACCTCAGAAGTGGAAGCTAAAGACTTTCTTCTCTTGTCATGCTCAAGAAAAAGGAGGTCATTAGTTGGTTTAAAATTATTTCTTTACATTTCATTTTAAAATGCAGGCCAAATACAGGGTGGGGCAAAAGTAGGTCTACATAAAATTTTCAGGACATCATTTGTGCAAGATTGCTTGAAAAATATAGTGAAACATTTGTTTCTTTGGTGGTGGTAAGACTAAGGTATTAGAATGGGTATAAAAAAATTTAAATATATTTCTTCTATTGTCTCTATGTATTCATCAACTATCCTCTTTTATGACTGTTGTCAATTTCTTATTGACCTAAGGAATTTTGAGCAATATTGACCCTGAATAATTTGTAATGCTAGTAATTCATGTTAAAATGGATTTTCCCAAGCGTTTCCATATAATGTTAAATGTATATTCTTTTAAATAAAAGCCCTATAAGGCACATCTCAATTTTTATCATTTCAGCACTTCACCTTATGATCTATTGCCATATAAGGAAATCATGTATCTGGGCAAAAATGATAAATAATGGAACACACAAGTGAATAAAATCTTCTTCAATTACTGATTAGATCTTCAGTATGCTCATATCATTCCTCAAATAGCTACATTAGGCACCTTTTCTAGCAATATTTAAGAACTCATTAGATAGAATTTTTCATCACTCTGAAAAAACGTGTGTCTTAGTCATCTCAGACTACCATAGCAAAATACTACAGACAAGGTGGCTTAAAGAGCAGACATTTATTTCTCACAGTTCTGGAAGCTGGGAAGTCTAAGATTAAGGTGCGGGCATGGTTGGATTATGTTGACAGTCCTCTTCCTGGCTGTAGACAGTTTCTGGCTGTGTGCTCATACAGCCTTTCTTCTGTGAGTGTGAGTAACGAAAAAGGTTTTTTGTCTTATAAGGGTACCAGTAACGTAATGGAGTTCCTACTCTCATGACCTCATCCAAACCTAATTACCTCCCAAAGGCCCCACCTCCAACTGCCATCACATTGGGGTTTAGGTCTTCAACATATGCATCAAGAGTGGTCACACACAATAACTATAAGCTCATAACAATATTACATAATACTCTTTTGAACAGTCATACTATAAGTCACCATATGCATTACTGAGTGAAGCGTTGAATATGTAGAGACCGAGGCAACTAAATGCAATGTGGTATTCTGGGTGAGGCTCTGGAACAGAAAAAGGACATTAATGAAAAACCCGGGAAATCCCAGCGAAGTCTGGAGTTTAGCTAATTGTAACATAATGACATCAGTGTATTAGCTCTGACGATCATAGTAGAGTAATGTGAGATGCTAACATTAGGGAAAACTGGAACTGGGTGAGAGCTGTACAAGAGCTCTCAGTACTATCCTTACAACTTTTCTGTAAATCTGTATCATCTCCAAATAAAACAGTTTATTAAAGAATTCATATGTAGCATCTACAACATAAAGAAATATGTGATATAGGGATAAACACAACAAAAATGTGCATGAACATTATGAGCAAATATGAAACTTTATCAAACAATACTAAATATTAAAGGGGGCCTAATTAAACAGAAAGAACTTTCATTGTAATACAGATAGCAGGTCTCCCTAAGTTAATAAATATGTCCAATGTAACTTCAATGAAAATGCTGACAGAATTTTTCATGGATCTCAAGAAACTGATTCTAAAATGTGTATGATATAGCAAATGGACAAGAAAAGCCAATTCCAATGTCAAAGAAGAGCAGAATTACCATAAAAATGTAGTAATTAAAGCAGTATTGTGTTGTCGCAGATACTGACAAACAAAATCAGTGGAACATAAGAAAAGCTGATAAACAAATAAATATGTACACACACAGAAGGAGGGTCATGGTTAAATTTATGTGTCACCTTGACTAAGCTAAGGGATGCCCAGAAGGCTGGTAAACATTATTTCTGGTTGTGTCTGTAAGGATGTTTCTGGAAGAGATTAGCATTTGAGTGTGTGACTGAGTAAAGACCAGCCTCATCAGTGCAGACTGGCATCATCCAGTCTTTTGAGGGCCTGCATAGAACAAAAAGACAGAGTAAAGGAAAATTTATTTTCTCTTTGTTGGAGCTGAGACATCCGTGTTCTCCTGCCCTGACATGTTGTGGGTCCTGGCTCTAGGGAACTGCAGATTCAGACTGGGGCTCACGCCACAGACTGCCCTGGTTCTCAGGCATTCAGGCTCAGACTGGACCTACACCGCTTGCTTTCCTGGGCCTCTGGGGCAGATGGCAAAGCAAGGGACTTAGTTGCACTCTGTGAGCCAATCCTCATAATAAACCTCTATCTGTCATTTAAATTCTATTCTATTCTCTTCTCTTCTATTCTATTCTACTATATTTTATATATCTTATTGGTTCTGTTTCTCTGGAGAACCCTCATTAATAGAGAGACAGAGAGAAGAGAGAAAGCTAGGTTTGCTAATAAATGAATTAATAAATAAGGAAAAGGGGGCATGAAATGAAGGGAGAGCGCTGAGGCTGAGATTTTAGATAGCACAGTCAGGGAAGGCCTCATGAGAAAGTGACTTTGAGTAGAAGGAGCCACACAGGTATCTGGAGGAAGAGCATTCAGGCAGAAAGAACAGAAAGTACAAAAAGGCCCTGAGGCAAGGAAATGCCTGCTGGGTCTGAGGAACAGCAAGAAGGGCAAGGAGGTTCTAGAACATTAAGAAAGGAAATAGCTGAAGAGTCAAAAAGGTAATAAGAAAAACAGGCCATGCCGGGTCTTGTGGGTCCTACCTCAGGTAAGGTAGAAATACTGGAAGGCTTTAAACAGAGGAGTGTCATGATCTATCGAAATTTATTCTGTCCATCATTTTCAGAAGAGACTAGAAGAAAGAATAGAAGCAGACTTTGTCCAAGGTAATGGGATGATGAGAAAGATTAAATTTTGACTACGTTGTCTACGTAGAGCTGACTTGATTGTTGACAGACCAGATATGAGAAAGAAGCTAGATGACTCCAAGGGTTTGGGCTTGAGCACCAGGAGAATGAAGCAGCTATTGCTGATGAAAGAAAAGAATACTGGAGACACAGGTTTAGTGGGAGTATCAGGAGCTCAGTCATGGACAGGATGAGACCGACTACAAAACAACCTTTCCCATGTGGAAAAGTTGATAGGTAGTTGGATAAATGAGTTTGTATTTCACTGGAGATTCTTGGCTAGAAATATAAATTTGGGAGTCAACTCAGCAAATAAATGGCATTTAAGGCCCTGAAATTGGTTAGGATCACTTAGGAAGATCATAAATATTAATGTGCAAATAGATCACCTGGGGATCTTGAAAGGAGGCAGATTTTGATCAAACAAGCCTGGAGAGGGGCATTGCTAACACTGAGTAGTAAAGTTCCCAGCACTGAGTAGGAAGAACATAGAAGGAGACTATAGATTGTGAAGAAAAGAAATGCATAGTCTGAGCCCTGGGGTTCTCCGACATTTAGAGGTTGGGAAACCAGCAAAGGAGACTGAGGAGAAACAGCTAGAGGTAGAGGAAAAACCAGGCATGTGTGTCATCCTGGAAGGAGGAGGGCATGGTCAACTCTGCAAATGCTTCTGATGGGTCGTGTAAGATGAAGACAGAAAATGGACCATTGGAATTGGCTGTGCCTGAGTCATCAGTAACTTGACAAGAACAGCTGCGGTGGGGTGGCAGGGGTTGTGCCTGATTGGATGGATTCAAAAAAGATGGGGGAAGAAAACTTGGAGACAGCTGACATAGTGAACTTCTCCACGGTGAACTGCATGGTGAACTTTTGGTGTGAAGCTTTCGAGGAGCTTTGCACTAAGGAGAATGAGAAAAACTGGGCTATAACTGAAGGAGAAAAGGTCAAAATAAGATCTTTAAAGATGGGAGAACTATATAAAACACTTGTTCCCTAAGAGGAATGATCAGTAGAAAGAGACGCAGAAAGGGGAGAATGCTTGAGAGGGCAAGAGAGGAGGGGTTATTGTGCTTGAGTGAAGGGGTTGGTTTTAGCTAAGAGCACAGCAGTCCAGCCACAGTCACGGGAGAGGATACAGAATTCAAAGCCTTCCAGACAAGGTGGTAAAAAGCCGTGGGGATGATGGGAGCAACCTCCTCTGATTGCGTCTTTTTTCCCATTGAAATAAAAACACGACTATTAGCCTAGAGTGAGAATGGGGGAGGTTTGAGGCTGGAGGAGAAAGTGTGAACTACTCACCTTAGAGAGTAAGAGGCTGACTGGGTTAGAGAAACACAGTATGATTACTGGGCAGCTTCAAGTGCCCACTTCAGATTAATGGTCAGGAATTTAAAGTGAAGGCAGTATTCATGATTGTTATTCTCTAGCCACATTTAGCCCTGTAGGTCAAAGCACAGAACGAACATAGAGCTGAACAGCAGGACTGTGGTTTAGGCACAATAAATCAATTTTTAAAACTTTTCGAGTCTCATGTAAGTCAATAACCATGCTGGACACTGGCATCACAATAATAATAACAATAATAATTATAGAACTCTTTTTATATGCCAAACACCATGCTAAGCTCTGTATTCTGATTTAATCTCCCCCCCCCCAAAAAAAACCTACAACGAAGGACGAATACTATTATTATCACAATATTTTAGATGTAAGAAAGAAACAGAAGCTATGCTGAATCAATTATGCTACACATCTCATAATGGAAGTAACTGGGAGTTGAACTTCGTGTTCTTCATCAGCTTAGTCTAGTAGGGAGACACGTGAGAAATGGAGCGACAGTAGCACATCATCCTAATTTGAAGGCCTGTACAGGCAGCCCAAGGGACACAGAAGAGACCTGCTTTTATTTAAAAAATTGAACAAAAGTAGGTAGACCCCAATATTTTGATGTAAGTATATATTACCATATGTGTGACTATATTGTTTGTATTTTTCTGAAATGGCCGCTAACCCCAGTATGACAAGAACGATTCCTCCCCCAGCTTAGGACTTGGGAGGGGCCCCAGAATGACCATGATTCTTGTCCAGTGACTTCATGAGCCCATGACTGTGGCCATCCAAACAGGCTTCCCACAGATTCCCTCATCAAAGATGTTCCGAGGCTCAACACATTCCAGGGCTTTGAGTGTGTGCCTTTATCCAATATAGTTCCCATGGCTTTGATAGGAGAGCCCATAGTGGACAAAATAAGTGGGAAAAAAGTCTTATTGCATTGAGTTTATTTCAAGTATTGCTAGTGTAAAAGATTAGTTCTTTTTTTTTTTTTTTTTTTTTTGACCCCTCTTATTCTCTTAGGATTTGAAGTGGTCCTTATGGAAAGGAAATCCAGAAACTGATTTGGGGATACCTCCTTTGGAAGAATGTCTAAACACAGCTCAAAAAAAAATTAGACAGGAATCCATTTGTCCCGTTTACGCCTACTATGTGCCAGGCTGGGTGGGTCAGTTTACAAATGGGTTCTCATTTAGACTACTCACCAATCCTGGGAAGAAGCTTTTCCGAACTTGACTAAATTACCCCAGGGTTAGGGGTAAAGGGTTCTCAAGTAGAGAGAGACTGAGCTGAAATTCTAACCTACTTCTCAAGAAATAAAGCCCTCAGCTGGTTAATGAGAAAGAACTCTGCCTCTCTTAGCAGCTTTCTGTGCGGGGAAGCTGGTTCTAATAGAATCTCCTTTCAAAATTTTAGAAATGACCCAACTTTTTCAACATAATTTAATTAAAATATGCTTCAAACCTCCCTTATTCTTTTTTCACCCCCTTAAATCAGAAAATAAAATTTCATTCACAGGTGAGTTTTCTCCTAGGCACTTTGTGGATCTAAATGAAGCCAAGAATAATAATGATGAGCTCTTCCTGCACTTGGTAGACCACCGCTACGAAGACATAGTGGCAAATCCCCATGCTGCCAGGAAATGTGCAAGTGCCAGATGAGGCCCATCACTCTTCAAAGATACAGATCACCCACCCAGGCAGCAGGAAAATTAACACATACCCTCTGGTGAAATGGAGGGCTCTTCTATTCACATGATTAAGAGGCACCCGAAATCTAGCTTGAGCACTCTCACATAATGCTCTGCTTGGACTAGGTGTTCTGTAGTGTTTCATAAAGCAAGTTCTTGCTACAGAGAGAACTTTTTCAGGTGGAAGGAATGTAATAGTGCTTTAGCTAAGATGCCACATCCAGGGCACCACGAAGATGTGAAAATACATGCTTCCCTTGGGAAAGGAAAAGATGGCCAGGATTCCATAAAGAATTTAAAGTATGTCCTGAGGACCAAAAGTATCCCCCGGAGCCCCGCCCTTTTGTCCAAGGCTGCTTTCTTGGAGCAGGTCGTTTTCGGTCCACTAGTGGCACATTCCTGTGGATCTGGGATTGCTGACTGGTGTGGGAGTGCCTGCAATCCCTTCTGGCAACAAACGAGTTCTCAAGTTCTTATACACCTCTGAGTCAAGCCTTAGGCCACTGTCCAGGTGCCAAGAACATCGAGTCTCCATAGTGGGGAAATTGCACCCATTAACATAACAAGATTAGCCAGGAGGACAGGTGAGGTAACCTGTACCTTTGTGCCAACCTGGCAACCCAGTCTGATGCTCATGTATTAAAATGCCCTGCCTAGCAACAGCTCCAATGCCCTGTTAAACTGGCTGGTGTTGCTTGCTTGCTTGCTTGCTTAAATATTTTTCAGCCTCAAACAGGAAGTCTTCAGTGACTCAAATCAGAAGGAACACTGAGGTAAGATTAGAGGGAAAGGTTGTTGGTTCCTGAACCTTTCTTTAGGGGATCAAATAGCTGAAGTCACAGAGTATTAATAAAGCCCTTTGGGAAGTCACAAGAAAGCAGAATAAACAAACAGGTGAGCCAGAGTGGATTTTTCCCTTGCTGGTGTGCTTCAGTGTAATTGAAAAAATCAGAGCCATCTCTCCAGACACTGAGAACTGAAGACTGACCCCTATTAACCCACAGCTCTGAAATTTGCACAGTGGCCAGCTTGTCGTTTAATTTGAGCATCCTCCCCTCCTGGGCACTTCTGTGTCTGCCTGGCTGACCTTCCTCAGAGCCTTTCAGAATGCAGAGCTCTCACGGTGATTGCTCCTGCTCCCGAGCTCCTGGACAATTCCTTGGTCTGATCCTCCTCTGCAAACCTGAGGGACAGAGGGAGCCTACCAGCTCATTTCTTTCCACAATGGGTCAGAGGAATCCTGAAGACTCAGCAAATTGTTTGGGATTTTAACTTTTGATTCTTAAGGAGAAATGATAAATGGTGTCTTGCATCAAAAGAAGGGCAATGAGTGAGGTGAGGGACCTAGTGGTCAGTAAAACCTTTGAAATACGGACAAGTGACTCCATTCTAGAAAATGGGGCACGAGCCCAAGAAGAGAACATCTGAAGAAACTGATTTAACAGCTGTCATTTAGATAAGTGTATTGCTGAGTAATTCCAAGCATGCTCAGAAGCTTAGTATCCACTTGTGGAGTCTCCATTGATATTTCCTTAATGAACTGCAGCAGATGCTCATCTTCCTCAACCTGAGATGGTTGAAAAAATAGTATCACAACCAGAGAGAGGTGGGAGAATTCCCTCTGCCCTGGCCTCTACCTGAGACATGTTCCCTTCTTTTGTGTTTTTCTTCATTTTAGTTTAACATTTTCTGATTTCAAGGAACAGAGATCCCATGAAATCAGTTCTTCATAAAAGCAGGGAGAAGAAGAGGGAGGGTTGTTTAAAGTACAGACCTCCCTTTAAGCACAGCGAGGTCGTGTGCAACCTGAAGCTGGGGCCCCTAAGTCCTCGGGAAGAGCACTGCTGCTCTGCCCTTTCTCCATGCGCCGCTGTGTCTCGGTGGCTCTGCTTCTTCTGCACACCACTTCCATCCTCTGCGCAGCATCTGTATCCTGGACTTCCTCGAGGCACAAGGGCACTTGCAGAGACTGTGTAAACTGGTTTGAGAAGTGCCATACCTGGGTTGCCTCCCAGCTCTGTCACTTACTAGCTGTGTGACCTTAAGGAAAGTGGTCACATCCAAGTCATGGTGTCCTCAGTGCTTGGCACACATAAGCATTTCATAGGTGTTGGCTACTATTATTGCTACTATTTATTACTGTGGTTGGTGCTGTTGTTGTTACTATTATAGTTACTGCTTCCCACTAATTCTAGTTTGCCCCTGACTTTGGCTTCCCATGGTACAATGGCACCCCACTTCCTCTGTGGCTTTGCATTTTGGTTCCCCCAGAGAACCATCTTGGTGTTACTATATTCGGTGTTTCCAGTCAACCTGACATTGGTGCCTTCCACAGTTCCAGCAGCTGCAGCTGAGATGATGGCTACACTACAGGAATGCGGTCACCTAAACCCTCAGCTTCAGAAGAATGGGAGATGTTCCTTAGACACACCTCCAAACATACCTACTGCATTCTTCCATGAACTTTAAACAAAGCTAAGTACTTTCAACACCCCATTTTCCTATCTGAAGTCCAATATATTGTGAATGCTGTCAGTAAACACTTTTAACTATGAGGGTTTCATCTATCTTTTTTAATGCTAAGGTGGGATCCTCTCAGAGGTCGATGCTGAATCAAAAATATCTGTCGGCCTCAAGGATACATTTCTTCTTTCCTAAAGTCCACAGAGTTCAAATCAGTGAGCCTACGTCTGCTGGATAATTTCATGCGATTGGTGTCAGACTCATCAACAGAATTGCTTTTTAATGCAAAAAATTAACAGCTTTTTATTAATACACAGTCCTAACTTAGTTCAACATCCTCTATCTTTACACTGGTTTCTAATACGTGATCAGTACTTGGCTGCTTCCACATTTTCTGCTCATTGATGGTAAAGGATGCTCTAGTTCAGTATTACACTCAGAACCCAGCCGCATACCCCATGCGATTTAAGTGGTCTGTTCAGCCACGCTGCAGCTGTAGGCACCCACACTGCTCTCTGCCACCCGCGTTACTCTTGACTCCACAGACACAGCTGATGAACATCTGAACCTGGATGATACCAACTGAGAGAGGCTGAGTCAGTTCCCGCTAGATTCACACGTACAGAAAGGGCGAAGAGGCTGGATACATTTCAGTAGGTAGCTGGATCTAGGTGGGGCCCAAGCATTTTTTTCAATATAATAATATTCAAAAATGTTTAATTATTTTTAATGTTTAAATCAAGATAATTTATGTACAGTAAAGTTCACCATTTTTAGTGTACAGTTCTCAGGTGTTGACAAACATATATAGTCATGTCACTGCCATCATAGTCAAGATACAGAAAAATTTCATCACCCCCCAAAGTTCCAGCATGCTTTATAGCAAGCATCTCATTTTAAAACACCCCCTAGGTGAATGTAATGGGCAGCTGTGCTTGGGTTATCACTAACACGGCCCCAGACTTTCTGCAAATGGAAAAGTTATGACTCATCCAAGGCCACGCTGCCTGACAACCAGGACTATAGTCTATGTCACCGTTTCTCAGCTTTATCTTTTTTTAACACACATTCCTTATTCTAAATCATCTTCTGTGTGACAGCGGTCCCTCTAAGTAAAAACAAACCTATGAAATAAGCAATAAAACAAAATAACCACAGACTGAAACAAATAAATGCCAAATTAAAACAGAATGAAATAAAGCAACCACAATACATAATCCAGAAAATCCTTAAATTAGCCTGAATATACTCAGAAGCAATAGCAAAATTGGGAGGGTTGATTATACCTGATTCCTAGCACAAAATGCTACTCTTTTCTTCCTTTTTCTCTTTTGCAAATACTCTGTGTGTCCTACCCAGGGCTAACATATATCATGCTGAATTACCTCTAAACGATACCCTGCAGCATAACTAACCTCTTTCTACTCTTACTTTTCCTCTGATCTAGTCAATGGAAAGGGGCAGACCTGGAGAAAGCATGTGCCATAAATATCTCAGGGTGACTGACAGATAGACCTGATCCAATTATGGCCTTAGTGATTAGCATATAAATAAAGTAGCTTTGCCTGTTTTAAATGAACTTCTCAAAGATAGAAGCCATTTTGAGAAGCAAACAACCCCACCTAGGGAATGGATCAAGCAAGGCCAAGGAATTGTGAAATGCTGCATGCTTTTATTTTTTATTTTAAAGATTTTATTTATTTTTTAGAGAGGGCAAGGGAGAGAGAAAGAAAGGGAGAAAAACATTGATGCATGAGAGAAACTTCTACTGGTTGCCTCTCTAACACCCCCAACCAGGGACCTGGTCTGCAACCCAGGCATGTGCCCAGACTGGGAATGGAACCAGCCACCTCGTGGTTCACAGGCCGGCACTCAACCACTGAGCTACACCAGCCAGTGCCCCGAATGTTTTTAAAGGGAAAAGCACTGAAATTCCATGTGGGTATGTCCATATGGTAGAACGATATGTGAGAAAGGTCTGCGCTGGGGTCTAAAGAGCATTTGCTGCTTGGTTCTGCAAATGCCAGAAGCCAAAGTCAAGACTCATTTAAAACCCTAGGCATGAACTCAAAAGACAGAACAGTAAACAACAGTCATCCTTTCTAACAATATGAACCTTTCATGAAGTCTAAAGTAATTTTCCACCCAGAGATTTTTTTTTCACCTTATCCCTTGGTTCTGGGCAGGAAATGATGCCCTCTGCATGCCTCTCAATCCCCGCGGGTCCTTAAGAGTTTCACAGGTCCTTAGGCCTGAATCCTAAACAGTGTCTTTCCTTTTCTTTCTTTGATCTATTATGCTACCAGCATGTTGCTGAATGAAGGTTATGGTGTTCTTATAAAGCCCTGGTTGGAGTCCTTTCTGTAACTTTGAACACAAAATAGTATTCACTGAAAAATTAACTTCCCAGCCAGTAGCCTGGTTGTCTCTGAGTTGCATAGCCTGGCATTTAAGTCCCAGGAGGCTGGCACCAAACCACCTGGGGTGAGTCCTGACTTCACTATTTCCCCATCATGTTAGTGCCCAAGGTACTTAATCTCCTTTGGGTCTCAGTTTCCTCATCTGACTATTGGGTGCAATAATTTGACCTATCTCAGAGGAGCTTTGCATGAAAATGAAAGTGCTTAGCCCTGTATCTAGCTCAGAGTAAAACTATTATCTCGGGTTAAGTTGGAACATTCTAGCTATCCTGACTTCCTTAAGAAATGCTTTGTCTGAAGTATCTCTTGTTAGGGATAGATAACTGAGAACCAGGAGTTACAAAGAATTTATGACTGACATTAAATATTTAACTTCAAAATAGCCTCAGTAGTGCTTCATCAAATGACTTAAAAATATGTATAAATGCCTTTGGCTGGTATAGCTCAGTGGATTGAGCATAGGCCTGAGAACCAAAGGGTAGCAGGTTCAATTTCCAGTCAGGGCACATGCTTGGGTTGCCGGCCAGGTCCCTAGTAAGGGATGCGTGAGAGGCAACCACACATTGATGTTTCTCTCCCTCTTTTTCTCCTTCCCTTCCCTTCTCTCTAAAAATAAATAAACGAAAAATCTAAAAATAATTATATATGTACATATATATGAGTAATTTGTTCAGAATTGTAAAGAAACCAGTGACTAAAGCAATATTCTTCTGAACGCCCATGTGTTTTTGCCATTGTTCGACATACGCTGCCACATCACCACTCCCCACATCCTAACAAGCCACGGGTAGATTTTAGAGTGTCTGAATAGAAACAGACCATTTTTCTTCATCGTCCTTGTTACCCTTAACTGTGCCACACAGACAAATGTGTTTTCCATGTGTGCCGATGAGGCGCATGCATGCGGGCTTATAAGTGTGTGTGCTATTTTTTATTTCCCTGTAGTTTCTCAGTTTCCTACACATTATATCTTAGGGTTACTGAAAAAGGTACCTGTGTGGAATGAAAAGCAGAATTTCTCCACATTCTGCTTCCCTCTTCCGAGTTGGTTTGAGAAGGTGAGAGTCAGTCGTGCTAAAAAGGCTGACATTTTCGGGCGAGGATGTGTTTCCGGAAGCACATTTGAGATAACTGTGGATGAGGTCTGCATTCCCTTCTTTACCGGAGATTTCTTCCACTGTATTTTGCAAACCAATAGCATAAATGGATGCATGAAAAGATTCAGAACTGCCCTGCAATAGAAAGGGCATGACTCTGGAGTGAAAGGGAGCTGGGTTTGAATAGCCCAACTGCCACTTACTAGCTGTTTGATCTTGAGCAAGAGACTTAGCCATTTAAAGCCTGTTTTACCATGTGTTAAATAGCTTGCAGAACTGTCATTAGAACTAAATAGCAAATATAATAAAGGATTGGTACATAGTAGGTGCTTGAAAACCTGGAGTGGTTATCGTTATGAAATTCTAACTCAGTTACTAGCATCTAGCACCACTGCATAGCTATCAAGGTTTTTAACTGAGTGAAATAAAACAAGTTCTGTGGAATCTGTGGAATTAGGTTCTGCTCGAACACAATGGTATGGCTAAGAGTGAGCAACTCCCAAGCCAGACCCTCCTTAAGGAATTCAAAAAAGGGTTATTATAGCAGAGATTGCAACAGGGACAGTGGCAAACTTAAGTTAAAATTCAAACGTTCATTTATAACTCCCATATAGAATAATATCCCTTTCAGAGAGAGAGGTAACACTTTATTAACTAGATTGAGATGCTTTTAAAAAATCATTTTTGCCTCTGACAGGATTAGTTTCTTGGCTTTTTCCATTTTCACTTGAGCTGCTCTCTGTATGTGATCAGACTACAAGCTAGTTAGAGCTAGTTTTCTGAGAACTAATAAAACTTCCTGCATCAACATGGAAAAGTTAATTAATCATAATAGCTGTTCAGGACATTGTGTACCCCATCAAATGAGAGACTTATTTTCTTATTATGATGCCAAAGGCCTAAGTGTTTATAATAAGCTGGTGGCTGGTACACTTGTCTGACTATATGCCCAATATAAATATCACCTGCAGTCCTTTAACCTGACCAAGATATAAAGAGTGGACAGGACAAAGAAATGAAATGGTAATGTGTTTAGATGCGCAGGCATCCAGCTGATAGATGGATATAAGATCAATATCTTTTAAGGTGAACAAACATGTTTAAAATTATTAGATGAATCCTCAGTATGTAATGCAAAAATATAATTCTCTATGCTAGGTTTAATCAATTTTATCTGAATAAAAGCAAAACATTATGCTATAGAATAATCAAATTATTTGGGAGAGAAATTTTATCTATGATCAACCAGAGAATATTTCTGGCCTGTTTCTGGGCTTCACCAAGAACTGTAATTAATTAATTTGACACACGTGGGATCATCTAACTTTTTATACAGATATTTAGTAAGCCAAGTAGTCATCATGACTCTACGAATGTTCACTTTGAGGAAGTTTCACAAGTAGGAGTTCAGCAGAGTGAAGAAGATGAACTCATGCTTCCAGCTTCTAAAAGAGCCCCCGTCGTGTGCTGGGCCACAAGGTCGCCCCCGGAATGGCAAAGAAACAGAAAGGGAAGTGAGACTTTTTCAGAGTGCATCAGAATCTCTCCAAAACGTGTACTCTTTACCCAGCAATTCCTATGTATAAAAATTTACAATAAGAGTGGTTCTGTACATACATCCGGGCACAAAAGTAACTTTAAACATTTTTCATAGCAAAGACAAATTAGAAACAAATAGAATTTCTAACCATAGAGTATCAGTTAAATAAATTCTGTCACTTCCTGAAAAGAAAGAGTACACATGCTGGAAAATTATGCTCCAGGAAGGTATCTACTGACTTTGGGGAAAGAGTTAGGAAATGTATTTAAATAAATAATGTGAGGTGTACGATAGTGTATACAGTATAATAACAATTTTGAAGCATCTACATATAAACACGGATATAATAGACAAATGTGATTACCCCATCTATGCCTCTGAGGTAGAGAGTTTGTTTGACTAAACAGGATGAAGATGATGTTAATGGTGTTAAAGGGATCCCTGATGTGGAGCCCAGCTCGTGGGGTCCACCACATTGTGGATGAGATATGAAAAATTCACATGGACCACCGAGTCCTGTGGAGGAAAAGGGACAGCATGGCTTCTCTCTCAAGGGGAGAAAAAGTTGCAGCCTTCACCATGACAGGCCTTTATTTCTTTTCTGGGCACATTACATGATGGTCCTCATTTACTATGCACAGATTCGCTTTAGGTGGTTACCTTTTACAGAAAGCAAAGGAGCCAATGCCGCTAATCACATCACAAAAGAAGGATATTTGCAAATGAAAAAGGAAAAGTGGTTGAACTGGTTACACTCATCCTTTGAAAGTTTAGCATAGATTTTAGGAAGTTACTTTGCAGTACATGTTTGCTGCCTCAATTCAGGGTGAGGGAGTTTTAGCAAAAGCAAGTCTCATAGCAGTCTAGGTACAGTGCAGGCCTGATTCCCCATGGGAGAACCTATCTGTGGGCATGGGTCCTGTGCACCTCCGAGTAGGAGCTGGGCCCACGCCATGCAGAACAGTCTCCTATAGATTTCATTTTCCTCTTTTAATTCCATGAATTCTAAAAACCATGAACATAAATATCAGGAAGGCTATATATTTTTTACAAATACCAAATAAACACCTCAGTAACTGTCACCTTCTTAGCTCCCAGAGTAAATAGGGGAATTAAAGTTCATAAAACGTCTGCATAAAAGAACCCAATGTACTTCTGACATCATCACCTCATCAAAATTATTTTTGTACCACAGGAACAATGTTAACTATTGTGAAGTTTAACTGAAAAATGAACAAGTCATTACACCCAGGACATTTGCTAGGAATACAAATAAAAAGCAGCCAGGCTAAAAGGAACGCCAAGACTGCACCCAGCTCTGGTCAGAGAGGTCTGTCACCTCTGTGCACAAAACTCAAGTTCCCGCCGAGCATCGGTGCAATAAAACATGTACTGTACATCGTGAGATGAATCAGCACAAACACCATGTGTGGACTGTCATCCCGTGGCAGCGTGGAAGGCCACCTGTTCCTTGTGCAAAGGGCACAGACCGGGCTGGGGCCTGAAACTGAGAAGAGGAAGAGAACTAAATAAGGACACCCTCCCAGACAAGTGTTGAGTCAACCAGTGCAGTCTCTGATATCACAGCCCTTTTATTGCTCAACCTGGGAGAGCTGTGTGCTCAAAATTAGACATTACAGTCAAATAAGGGGGGCATCACGAGTTGAATGACTATTACCCTTGGCCCTCCAAGTCACACTGGTCTTCAGAGGAGAACTGCTAGAGAGTGGGGAAACTTCCACACTCTTGTCAGTGGTGCAGTGAAAACTCCAAGCTTTTAAGACAGAAAGACTTTGGTCCTAGTCCAGCTCAGTTATTAATTAGTTGTTTGAGTTCGTGCAAGTCTCTTATGCTCTCTGAATATGTCCCCTGATACATAAAATGGTGTGAATAATATCTACTTGGCAAGGGGGTTGTAAAGATTAAAAGAAATATTATGTTTAAAATGCCTAGAGTAATGCCTGGCACACAATAGATGTTAATAATAGGTCCTTTTTGCTTGCCTGCTTTTACTGCCTTCTCTAGATATAGCTCTACTCATTTGTTGCTTTAAAATAGTGGGAAAGTAGAAGAGGAGAACAAAGAATTATTTTAGTGAGTTCAGACATTGTAAAAATTTCCCAATGAAATGACAGGTTCTTGCAGACTCTGGAGGTTTGCTGTTTATGTCTAGGTGCCGGTTAATGTGATGTGTGTGTGCGCTCCTTTTTACAAGAATTAGGCTGCTAGCAGAATTAACTGCAAACATTTGTCTGCATGTGTGTTGTGTTGATTTGGTGTGTTCATTTTTATTTTGTTCATAGAATTAAAGAAATGAAACCTGGAAACAAAATGTGTAGGCATTTGTCTAAATATCAAGAAAAACTCAAGACTTGTCTTCAGCAGAACTATGTAAGAATCAAGTGAAGAGATGGCCGAATTTCAGTTAATTTGCATGAAACAAATGGGCTCAGAGAGCTTGAGAGAAACTGTGACTTTGCGGTGTGGTCCTATATCTGGACATTTATAAAACAAATGTGTTCATTTAACAAATTTTTGTTAGGAACATTCCGTGTGCCAGGATTGTGCTAGGGACATAGATGTTTCCCAAGCCACTAACTGCACAAAGCCTCCTGAACAAGAGCTACAAAAGCCCAGTCATTTCCTAGCTGCTTTCCTGTCGTTTTCAGTTCAGGGTCACTACTTGGAGCTAATCTGACAGTTCGTGCCAGATCAGAAGTTCCAGGGTACAATATTTTTCAGCGTATGATGATCAGGAACTAGAAGGAAAAACCGAAGGTTTAGTTACTTTTACAAGCACTGAGAACTACAAACCATGAAGCAAAACAGCAAACTGGTAGCTGGTCCCAGGACAACCACTTAAAATAAAGTGCACTCGCCTGGTTTGAGATGTGTCATCTCCAATTACTGCAAAATGTGTTTCCATGTTGCCTATTCCTGATCTGAAAGCTCATGCAAGGCCCAGCTGCTCCTGGTGCCAGTGGGAGATTTCTAAGTGAAGTAAGGTATTTCTACACAAAACTTGTCAGTATTGTGAGGAAAACCACCTTACAATTGTCAAAAAGTCTTATAATTACACCTAATTTTCTGCAAATAGAACTTGCCAGCATAATAGCCAGGTAAATCACAGTTCTCAACACTTTCAAGAAGGAAAAATAGACCTGGCCCATTTTTCCGGATCCTGCGATAGTGAGAGGCTCACTCGTTAGTTGTTCTCTGGCTTTGGGAACACACCTCACCCCTCCCCGCACCTCCCCTTTTGAAGCATTATGTTGTAGAAAGAGTTGTAGTTAAAGGAAAACAAGGGCTATGAAATGCTCAGATGGCAAGTTATGTTCATAAAAACCAGTTCTTCCCAGCTTGTTGCTCTTTTAGAACGTTTTTGACTAAAAAATAGCAAAGAGGAGAAACCCTTAAACAATTCACTCATAATCACTACTACAAAGAATGTGTAAGCTTTATATTTACTGCTTTGGAAAGCTGTATAGAGGATAATACTATTTTTTGCTTTAAAAATAAGAGGAATACTACCTATCAGTCCATATGCTTGAATGTGCTTGTATGAGCACAAAAATAGGTGTGGAAGACTACACAACATGGCTGACTTTGGAGAGAGAATGGAGCTGCGATGGGGAGGGAACCAATCTCTGTACAACATCTTTTGACAAAAAGCAGGTATCGGCTTGGCAATTTTTTAAACTAGGAAAAAATGTTGTAAGGTAGCCAGGGCTGAAAACATAGCCTTAAAACCACTTGACCATTATATTAGTATTTGCTCATGGAGTACTTATTGTTTGCAAGGATGAGATTACAACATTAGACTTACTACCTGCTAAAGGACCAATAATCTAATTGGGGAGATAAGACCCATTCATATACAAGGATAAGTATTTTTATGCTGAGAATAGAATTAGCTAACTTATGTTTATTTTTTGAAGTAAGTGGAACGGGAGTGAAGTCAGGAGTACAGCTGGAATGTGGCATTCATCTCCAGCTCTGCTACTCACTAGCCTTTGAACTTGGACAAGTTCCCTAACGTGTATAACACCTTTGCTCAGGTCCCTCACCTCTGGCATTCAGAAAGAATACATCTGGATGCAAAGCTATTAACTTCACATCCACTGGCTTGAGAAGCGTGTCCTTCCTCACCGCAGAACTTGGGAATTTGAAGCTGCTCCTTCAGGCCTTCTTCTTCAAAGCAGAACCCTCAGCTCCACAGTCATCTGGAGACCTCTGGGAACCAAACTATCCCCAACTGCCAGTTCAGAATTCTTGGCTCAACACAAACTGTTATATTCAATGGTCAAAACATAAAACCAGACAGCTTTCACTCTCGGTGCTAAGTTACAAACCATCTGTCTCTAGTTTCTAGTGAGTGCTATTGGGAAGCATCAGAACAAAAGTTATCTTCCAAAAATTCTTATTCTAGGCTTCTCTTGGTCTGGACTTAAAAGCTAGGCAATTCTATACAGGTGGCATGCCAGTGCCGTCTGACTGCCAGTATCTCTCGTATGGCGGTTGAGGAAAGGGGCTGAAGAAGAGCCAGAACAGCCTAAGAATTATACACTAATTCAAAAACAGGCAAGGAAGGAGGAGAAGAACACAAAGATAAGCACTTGCCACAGTCCATGCTCCTGACAGCATCAGCAAAAAAGTAACCTTCGGCTCCCATCCAGGGAGTTCCCTATCCCACTGCATGTGTGTCCCGGGTCCGAAGAGCACACGCAGCCTGTCCCTGGTCAGTCCAAGCCTCTATCTGTCCTGCAGTGGGTGACAGATGGCACTTCATGGGCCTTGCATTTTAGAGGACATGCTAAGGAGAAAGAAAATGACATGCATTGTTTCTATCTCACCTGATATATTTAAGAGTATTGCATTTTTTTTTATCGTTGTTCAAGTACGGTTGTCTCCATTCTCACCCCACCACTCTCCCCCGCTCTACCCACCCCCACCTCCCACCCTCAGTCCTACTCCTGTTGGCTTTGTCCATGGGTCCTTTATACACGTTCCTCGATGACCCTTGTACTTTTCTTAAAATGAAAAGACCTAATATTGAAGCTTAGGCTGTGTTATTGGCTTCTGTCCTGCTAGTTTCCCTTCATCCTCAGCTTTTGTTGTTACAGTGCTAGATGCTGTACAAGGAGGAGAACTAAGGCACAGGCCTCATGGAACGGACAAAGCTATCCCAGTATGAGTGAGCAATGAAAAATAAGATATATCGAACACAAGGACTGAGTGCATTTTAGGGATAGAGGTGGGAGCTCCACACACTGCGTGGGAAGTCTGAACCAAGCTGTCAATCAAAATCTCAAGATTATTTAGCAGGAGGAGGGAAAAAGAGGAGGCGATCACTTAGTGAGTTGAGCAAGAGGGGAATACCTTGCAGTTGTAGAGAATGTTAAGAGGTGGAGTGTGAGTGGACAGCCTGCGTTTCTTCTGCACCCAGCCATCACACTATCTCCTTGTCTGCTAAAATTTTGTTATTAAACCCATCAAGTATTCATGCTTCAAATTAAGCAAACTTAAAATGCATCTGATTCCACATAACTGGATTATGTTCAGTAGGCAGAGGCCCTTGCCTAAGAACAGTTTTTAAGGAACTAAAACCTGAGGAAACTTGATTATCTAATCAGACTACTGATGTTCTCTTAAGCTATCCTGTGCTTTTTATGTTTAAGGAGTGCCCAGGGGAGAATATATATTGTTGCGGAAAGAGCAATCCCCTGAAAATCTAGAGACTGGTACCCTAGTTCCCAGTTTGTGTCTCAGATGTTCTGACTGAGCCTTGGAGAATGTCTACCAATGTATTTGTCCCTTAGGGCCCCCCACTGGATTTAAAAAGTGAACTAAGTCACCTCTAAGTTCCCTGTCTACTCCAGAATTCTGTGTTTTGCTAAATATTATTAGAGGAGGACTAATAGTTTGGTAGATTGGCTCCAATGAATCAGCCCATATTTATTAAGCATCTACTAATGAGCCCTCTTGGCTTAAAAAAAATTTCAGGTGGTTGGTAAAAGTGCTTTGCATTCTTGGAAGCAGGCAATGCCCTGGGAGAATCACCACAATTGTATAAACATGCTGTGACTGTGCTTTTACTTAATCTACATGCCACGAAACCTCCCAGGGAAATAACTCAGTGTGGTGGTGGCTTTAGAATGACATAATAATCAAGTCACAGCAAACTGACTTGATTATTATCCATGTGAACTGTGGCAAAGCACTTAACTTCTCTTGGTGTTAATATTCTTATCTGTGACGAGGTGGAAATGAAGCCCACCTTGAAGGGCCCACCTTGAGGAGGACCCTGGCTGCCCGTGGAGCAGTGGAGAAGATTTACCCGTAGGAACAAGGACTGGTTTCATGGTTTCCTAGTTATGTTGCTGTGTGAAAGTCACCCAGTTTCTCCACATCTCAGCTTCTTTGTGTGTGGAATGGGAATAATAACTTTGACCACACACAATTACTGTATGTGAAGAGTTCAGCTTAGTTCACCACACTTGGCAGGAGAAATACTATATATTACCCACAAATTCAGAATTGGCCTAATCTGCCTACAGTAGCTAGAGTTTAATTTTGTATTACAGAGGGAAAGGGTCTTATCAGAAAACAAATGGTAATGTGAGAGAATAATTGTAAACTACCTAAAAGATGAGCTATTGTTACATAGATATAACACATTCCATACATCGAATTTATGCATAAATAGCAATTGCGGTGAAAATAAAAATCAACATTGCTTTGATTTGCAAATTATTGTACTTCTGATAAGGACTTTGACCTAATCTATTATTTGTAAAGTGATTTCAGTATTTAAAATACAGACTAAAATATTGCATTTTCTTGACACAGCTGGGGTTTGGAGGAATGGAGAGTACACTTACTTTGAGGCATTATGAGGTTCTTCAGTTACAAGCAACAAATGCAACTCTGGTTCAATTTATTAGAAGGATGTTGGCGGTGAGCACGACATACCAAACTGACAGAAGTTGCAGGAGCAGGCTTAGCAGTGGGACAGAAACCCAAACAGGGCTCCTGATAAGGCAGTTTCTTCCCTCCTTGCATAGAATTAAAGAGAGAAAATTCAGTTGACCAAGCTTAGATCCTGGAAGGCCATCCCTTAAGATCTGTCCCACAGGAAAAATCTGGCCAAAGGCTACCTCTGCATCCTCTTTGCCATCCTTGAGGAAGAACAACTATCTAAATTCTCTGCTTTACCAAGACTACCCACCACAGGGGAGAAGCAAATCCCCTAAGAAATGTGGACAGGAAGAGGGGATGAATGCTGAGGAGTCAATGCCAGCCAAGGTCCACCGTGGAGGCAGACAGACCTGTTTCCCCACCCACCACCCCCCACCCTGGCCCTGCTATCTTGCTGCGCACTCTCCTCCGTTCCCCCAAGTTGTAAGATGGGGATGACAATAAACCCAACTCTACGGGGTTGCTTTGAAGTATACCTATTGTAATGTTTATGAAGTCCCTGGCACAGTGCCTCTCTCAAGTTCCGTAAGTCACACCATCCTGCGTTATTTCTAGCTGTGCTCGTGTTAAGCTTTTCTAGATTAGCTCCATGTATATTTACTTCTTGTAGCTTCTTACATCCACGCATATTAGTATTCTATTATCGAGGTATGTGCTTCCAGAGAAAAAAGATCATGCCTCCTTTAAACAGTGCCATTTGCTTTTGAACGATAACTGACAACAATAATAACAGGGACGCATACCCTGGTGATTAGTTATGAGTACTGTTTGAGATTTTTTATATCAGCATAATATGGTGTTTATCAACAGTTACGCTTAAGCTATAGGCTTCCGTTTTCTTTTTCATGGTCACGCTGAGGGGCCTTGATGCCACACAGACTGCATCGTCCGTAAAAGGACTGTGATGACAGAAGGGTTGGCACAACCTCACCTTCCTAACTAGTTTGCTGATTCACTTGTTCCATTTTTAAACATCAGCAGATTGCCATTGGTGACATCTGCTCTTTATTTGATTTAACTGGTGGCTGGCGTGCGGTTTCCATCTACAGCCACCAGGAAGACACGATCGGCGATCAGCATGAGGGGAACGCTACACAGTCTGTGACCAATTTGTAATAATGAGGAGCCTTGTCTACTTTTTTCGTTTGTTTGTTTTCCCCGAAGGTATCATTATGTATCCTGTGCGGGAAACATAGCTGTCAGAAGTTTAGCATAAACCTGGGGAGAATGCATCTAACTTCATTCAAGTTGAAATCACATGGTCTTTATACTAATAGCCTATCAACTCTCAAATTGCGTGGGCCCATTATTCAATACATTGTGTATTTAAAGACCTTGCACCTTTCTCCTGTGTTCGCCTCCAACCCCCCCTCCAGTAGGGAATCAGTCTTGAAGGAGCTGAAAACTGTTCTTTCTTGCTGCCTGGGACCAATTTTTTGAGAAGTCCCCTCAAATTACATATTTTTTAAAATCATTATTATGTGACTGCCACAGCCTTATGAAAATCTGCTAGTTGTGCTTTCTGGTTTAATCCACTGTGAATTAAATCATCCCGGACAAATTCACTAAGGGTTTTGTTCCTCTGTCTCAGGGCCACTCTGCTGCAATTAGGTGGCAGTGGCCTCCGACCCCGGGAGTGACCATGTTTGCTAAGTCCTCCTGCAAAACTTTAGGTCAAAATTCGGGTACATTTCCACCGTGGTGTGTTCTACCAAAGCAGACGCAGGAAAATACTTTCTGCCCCCTGGTGCTTCTTGACTTTAACTGCAGCAGATGCCTCAGAAAAGGGATCTTCCGGTTGGAACAGAGGACAGCTCTACTGCTGAGGGCGCAGGGGAAAGCCACAGAGGTGAGGAGTTCATGGATCGAGTAGGTGCTAAATATGTAAGTATCGGGCAAACAAATGGAGAAGAATCCTCAACCCAGGTGTAGATGGCCCTGCTAAGGGAATGGCAGAGACTCTGGGCCCTGGGGCTTGTGGTCCCCCTAGCCCCACATTGAGGAGCCCCTGGGTGCTTCCTGGGCCACCCTGGCCATTGCTCCTTCTCTGAACTATGTCAGCTTCCTCCCCTCTCAGTACATAGACATCTGCCACTCCCTCTGCCTGAAAAGCTCTCCAGCCCCCTTTACCCACTAAACCTAACCCCTCCTTGAAACTGTAGCTGAAAGGACACCTTCGCAGGGAAGAATAAAGCAGGCCTCCATTAAATCTTCTCTCACCACCTGGTTTTTCTCCTCCAGGGCACTATGACTAATCACAGAAATTGTCATTTAATAAGTGTGTCATCTGCTAAAATGCAACCCTTCCAAGAATCCTGTTTATTATATGTTTGCATTTCAAATGCCTTATGCATAGTAGGTACAAAATAATTTTTTTAATAAAAAAATGGATTCTGCATTGAAAAGTCAACATTCTTAAATTTGATAACTCTTCTTTTAGGTTTTGCAGGTCAACCAGAGCTAGGTTCATTACAAAATAGTTTCAAAGATACGGGGCGGGGGGCGGGGGACAGAGAGAAGAGAAGGCAGGGAGGGCTGGACTGGGTCAGCTCAATTTTCTCTTCCCTCTGTTTCACCTAGGAGTAGTGCTATGCTAATGTAATAATGAAAGGCCAAAACAAGCTTGCAGAAACTTTTCTTTCCACAAACTTTTCTAACTGTAGAAAGGGTAGAATTCTTTTCAAACCCCATTTACATTTTACCATTTGCCTATCCTACTCACCTCCCTCCAAGAATCTGACAGTTTTTATTGTGGTACCTGCATTTTTTTAACCTTCACCTAAAGATATTTTTAATTGATTTTAGAGAGAAAGGAAGGGGGGGAGGGAGGGAGAGAGAGAGAGAGAGACATCCATGTGAGAGAGAAACATCCAATAGCTGCTCCCACGCATGCCCCTGACCAGCGGTTGAGCCTGCAATCTAGGTAAGTGCCCTGACCAGGAGTCAAACCCACAACCTTTTGGCACACTGGATGGCACTCCAACCAGCTGAGCCACCCGGCCAAGGCTGTGGTACCTGCGTTTAGAACAGAATCTTAGGTACTGAGTCGATGCTCATTGCTTTGTATGTCAGCAACAATGCTTCTCGCTGCTGGGCATAAGTCACTCTGCCGTTATTTCCCTATGGTCTTAAACTGGAAATAAGCAATAAGTGTTATTTTCCTTTTGCAGATGGAGGAAATAAGCACAGGCAAATCTGGGACCTTGACCACTGTCACACAGAGCCTCAGGGGCAGGCGAGACTGGGCTACCTCTAAAGCAACAAAGGAGGGAAATCCCAGGACTCCAGGCCCCTGGGCAATTTCCAAGGCCTGCAACGGATTAAGATCCTGGTGTTCCTCCCATTGGCTAAAAGTATACTGATTGCAGGTTATAGCCTGACTACCTCTGAGATCATCCTGTAATGCTTAGTAGGGGAAAGGAGAGAATGTCCAGAAGTTTGCCCTCCTTTTTTCCTCCTGCTTAGCGCAAGTTGAATGCTAACTTGAAAGCAGCTTCAATGGTAGACCACAAAGTGCTGCCTCTTCAAGAGGCAACTCCTCATAAGAAAACCAGTCGAACACAGACAATGTAGGTCAATCACAACAGGACATGCATGAAGAAGGGGAAGGGGCACAACGCATGTGTAGTTATTATCCTACCTACCTGAGACATAGCATGAGGGAGGGTAGACTCCAAAAGCAACAGTCATGCACAGGTCCATTGTCTTAAGAGAACACTGATTTCTTATCCATTTAACTCTCAACAAATATATGCTGAAAATTAGCAATATACTGAGCTTTGCAGATATAACAAAGAACAAATTGAAGTCCCTAGTCTTTTAAACTTTTCATTTCGGGGCAGAGGTAGATAGGGGATGGAGAGGGTGATAATATACAAATAAATACACAAGCAATGTAACTTCAAACACCAACGAGTGTTACTATTATGACAAATCATGGTAATATGATAGGAAGTGACTGGGCAGGGGGAGTTTAATTTAGATCTGTGCTGTCTGATACAGTAGCCATGTGTCACATGTGGCTCCTGAGCATTTTAAATCCAAATTTAGATGTCCTGTAAGAGATGTGCTCAATTTCCAAGACTAGTATGAGATAAAGAATGTCAAATAGCTCCTTAATATTTTAATACTAATGGATGCTGAAATGATAATATTTTAGATACAATGGATTAAATAAAATATCATTAAAATTAATTTCACCTCTTTAAAAAATTTTAATGTGACTGCTAAAAAATTTATAATCACATGTAAGCCCCACGTCTGTCTCCCCTAATATATCTACTGGGCAGTACTGTGTTGGGCAGAATGGGCAGGTGCAGCAGCCTGGGGAGGTGATAACGCACTTAGGACGGGACCGGCCTCTTGAAGGTCTGGGGCCAAGTGTGCAGGAGAGGGATGATTAAAGCTGAGTTGGAAAAGAAGGGCAGAAAGCCAGTGCGACTGAAAAGAAGGCCAGGAGAGGGAGCGGTGGGAGGGAGCTAGGCCCTTGTGAACTGGAGGAAGAAGTTAAGATTTTATAGTAATACAAATTTTCTATAAATTATTGTAGATTTGTTTCTGTGCAGTTTCCCAGGCACTGTTCCAAAAATATTAGTAGGAAACCCTGGCTAAAGAAAAAAATGCAAAGAATCCCACTCAGTTGAGAATATCTCCATGCTAATGCAGGCTTACACTGAGATATGCATTTATTAAACTCATTTATTTTCAGACAGTGATTACAATGTTTATACATGGGTACTTTTATGAGCAGGAAGAACACAGGTGGACAGAATGTACTCAAACAAATCCAATGAATATCTCAGTCTCGTCTTCCTCTACTGCACTCATTTCAAGCTCAAGCCCTTCGTATGTGTGTCATAGAGGAAGGCAGGCAAACCCAAGTCCACCCTCAAAACACGGAGTGCAGTTGGGAAAATAAATACTGAAGTTTTCCCTTCTTTACACATCAGTATGTACCCACTATACATATTTTTTCTCTTGGGCAACTCCCAGGAAGAGGAAGGTAAATTGAACATGTTCTCCCTTACGACCCTGGGGGAGTAGTTATAAAAAAAGTAGTACATCATTTAATGGAAAAATATGTCTGATGTATTTTATAGTTTATATAATAAATGTATTGCCAGAAAAGCAAAATTTGAGTTTCACTAGAGAAGTGGAAACCTTTTTGTTCCTAAATATGAAAGGGAAGCTGACATCCGTAATGACCAGGCGACTCTCACACACACACTATCAGGCAAAGCAGACAACACCCTACATTGGGACATGTGGTCACTAAATTAAAAAGGAATGAGTCCAAGTGTTCAGATTACCCAGGACACTGTCGAGATGGGTGCGCAGTCAAAATACATTAAAGCCTGTCAGTCACTGGGGCCTGGCAACCAGCGTATGGGCAAGACAGCTGGGTTACAAACCACAAGTGGGGCCCAAGTGAATCAGCCAGATGTAGTCCTTTGATTGACATCTGAACCTCGGATGTTATGGATGGATAGGGTCATAGCACTTTTTCTTAGTCTACTAATTACTAAAATCCTACATTTATAAGTTTGTAGACCTAGAACCTAGATTTAGGTTTCTTGTTAATCCAACAACAAGAGATAACTTCTGAATGCTGATGCGTTAAACAGATGCTAAGAGCATCAACAACTTACCTTTGTCAAAATAAAAGCCTCTTATTTAAACAAATCTCAAAAAATTTTTCTAGGACAAATCAGGGCTTGGCCCATAGCATGTGTTCCATATACATTTGTTGAATGTTAGAAGGTACAAATGTTAAGATTTGGGGAACCTCAACATGAGATGAGTTAATACAACAGGGAATGCCCTGGCCTATGTGAGCCTGATCACCTCCTTCCACTGTGGTTCCTACCAGAGCTATGCATCTGAGGAACAAGCACAAGTGAAAAATAAAAATACAGTGGTACCTCATTTCTGGTCGTTAACTCGTTCCACAATGCGTGAGGAGTGTCAGAACCAACAAGTCGCAAAGAAGCACCAAGTGCTGAAACTACTTTTTTTTCTCATCAAAATTCAGCGAATACAGGGTTTGACGAGTCCTGAAGCCAGCAAGTGCCGAGGTGCGACTGTACATATTTAATATTAAAAGCGAGTGCTTCCAGTATCCCAAGACAGTCTCTCTGGCAGGCTGAACTGGCACCCTTGTTGTAGACTCAAGCCTGCCATGAGCCTATCTGCGCCTATAAATCATAGCCTTTACAACAGTTAGCGGCAAAGTCTGAAGACATGAGTTCGCCAGAGCTCAGAAAGTTCATTCTGAAATAAGAGAGAAAGTAAACGGCTGGGCCTGGACTTTCCATGCAGTGACTCTGCCAGTTGGCTTGGCTTCCTTCATGGCCTTGAGCTCAACAGATTTGCAACTCCTCCGTCCTGGGGCCTGAGGGCTCTTGAAATAGCATTGACCTTGGTAGGGGGAAAACACAAATGGAAATTGAGGACAGGTAGTCATAATCTGTAACTGACAATTTTGAGAACTTCAGGAATAAAGGTCAAAGCAATTTTGAAAATGTAGTTGCGTATAGTAATTATCATAACTAAACACAAGCCCTGCAGAAATAGTTTTATGAAACTCATTTAAAATTTAATCAAATTGAAGTTCATGGTGATTAAGGCTCTTTGCCAGGGCCAAATGGTGAACAACTGAGGAGCAGATATTTGAGCCCAGGTCAGGCTGCACACGGGCACATTTTTGCGAATTGAAGCAAGAGCAGTGCTTGCTCGCCAACATTAATACTGTGAAAGTGCTAATGGAGTTTGCAAAATAAAAAATTATCTATTACATTGTGCTATTCATTATTGTTATTGATATAAATTGCATTAATTATACTTATGAAGACAAATAATTAACAGTAGAAAATGCAGTAAGGGGAAAGCATTCATAAGGTAAGAATTCCTTCAAGCTTACAGCAAGGAAAAGACCTGTGTGACTTTGGTTTCATTTTCCACATGCCAGGCTGAAACTGCGAGTGTGGACATCTTCACTTCACACAAAATTCGAACGCGTAAATTCTGGTTTATTAACTTCTTTCTCAAACTGCGTCATCTTTTAAGATGTCTGAAGAGAAGGCAGTTCCAGGTTGGTTTAAATCAGTGGCTCAGTAACATCATCAATCAGGAAACGTGGTCATTTGCTTAGTCCACAGACAAGCTCCTCTTCTCATAGCAAAGTGGTGGCATGTTAGTTCCAAGTGCCACATAGAGAAGAAGAGATTGCCTCTTCCTGTGATTCCCTTTCTCAGAAGCAAAAGAGGTTTCCAGAAGATTCCTAGAAAACTTCCTTCACATCCTATGGGCTACAAATGGAGTCATCTGGAGCAGATGCATCCTCCTTAGTTGCTTCTGAAGGGAGCGGGCCTCCTCTTCTGCAGACCACCGCCAGAAAGAAGAGGGTGGATGGTGGAACAAAACAGGATCTAGTTAGGAAGGAAGGAAGGAAGAAGCAGAGAAAGAAATCATGGTGGAGTGACCACTAGCGGTGCATCCTGAATCTCCGGCCTGAGTTGTCACTGCGGACTCTAACCTGTGTCCGAGGACATAGGGTATTTCCATGACAATCTGTTTCATAGTTGCTTTCTAGCCTGGTGAAGCACAGCATTGGTGGTCTTCTATTGTCACAGAACTCAATGCCAGCTTCTCAGTCTAATCTTCAAGGCTCCCTACAATTCACTCCAAATTGTCCTACTCCTAGGCCGTATTCCTCTGCAAGCCTTTTTCCGTCCTAGGTGTCTTTCCCTGGACTTTCTGGTACCATAGCTCATGTATCACATCTATCCTGTCACCAAAGTGATAGTCTTGAAAACGAAGATCTGAACTGCACTGTTTTACTTACAATAATTTCTTAGAGGATGAAGTTTAAATACCAGAGCATGGAATCTACCACCTTTCACAAATTAGTCGCTACGTACCTTTCCAGGCATTTTCTCTTTGAATCTCCATTTCCATTCTGCCCCCTCCCCCTACACTTCAACCACATAGAAAGTTCTCACCCTCTGCAAACACATTTTGCTATTTTATATCTTCATGCCTTGTCGTATGTTGTGCTCACTGCCTGGAATATATTTCTCATCTTTTTCCATCTAGTAAAATTCCAGTCATCACTCAAAGCACAGAGCAAAGTTCATTTCCTTCGTAAACGTTTTCTCAATTCCCCAGGTAGAACTAATTTATTCCTCTCTAATTGCTTCCAACGAGTTCTGTTGCATCAATAATACATTGTATAGTAACAATTTGTTTGCATCCGTGTCTTCCAGCAAGATAACAGACCATTATTTATTATTATTGTTATCATTGTTACATTAATCTTTGTGCCTTCAGCTTCTGGTGAAGGGCATATTCTCAGTATAAATTAGAGGGTGATCTATCTCGAATAGCAACCCTGTCTAAATTCCCCTTACTCTTCAACACCCATCTCAGATGCCATCTCTTTTAGAAGTTTGTTGTCATTCTTCTACTAGGATACGTTTTTCTCATTTAAATCCCCGTAACTTTGATTGTGCAGTTGAGGTCTTCAGCCACACCCTGTCTTGTCCTTGGTTGCCCTACCCTTCCATCTTTGTCTTGCTTGCCTGTGAGCTCCTTCTCGAGGCCTTGGGCCTTTCTTCAGCTTGTTCCACCGTGCCAGTGGTCCGGCCCACTCAGGGCGGTACCAATATGCAGTGTGGTTGGTTAGTACGTGTGTACGTGCAGTTGGGGGAGAATAGTTGGTTTTCTTTGATTTCAGCTTTAAGGTCAGTCTTATTTGGGGATTCTTAGTTTTAGAGAGTAGGAAACTAGGAAAAAAGTAGGTAAGCAAACATGTTAGAGAAGCCAATGTTTCCCAAACATCTGAGGGCCAGGGGGGAATCTTGTATGTACTTTGTGGTAAGTTCTAGAAGTGCTGTAAGAATTTTCTGTGTTAAAATTTTTACTTAGACAATGCATATTTGGAGGGGAATGATGGGGGAAAATGGGACAACTGTAATAGCATAATCAATAAAATATATTTAAAAAAGAAAGAAAGAAAGAAAGAATTAGGCTTATTACAAGAACCTAGAATTAAGTTAGATGATGGCTATACCCCTTTTATATATAAAAATAAACATATTTAGCGGGCCTGCGAACCAGAGGATCGCGGTTCGATTCCCAGTCAGGGCACATGCCTGGGTTGCGGGCCAGTTCCCGGCAGGGGACACACGAGAGGCAACCGTACATTGATATTTCTCTCCCTCTCCTTCTCTCCTACCCTTCCCCTCTAAAAAGATAAATAAATAATAAATTTAAAAAAAAAACATATTTAATATTTTAGAGCAAAAAAAAATAAAATAAAATAAATAAACATTCTTGGTGTTTCTGATTTTATTTTAAAGTCTTGATTGAAGGTTCCTTGCTCTCAATGGCACTATGTTTGCCATCTTGTTGATGTTAAAAGACGCATTTGCAGAAACTTCCCTCAAATGTAGAGATAGGAGGGGCTACCAGTGGGTGTTTGTCTATTTCAGGGGAATTGAAAGACTTTATCTTGTTTAAAAACCACCATTAAATACAAATGTCTCAAGACCAGTAGCATTTTATTAATATGTGGCAAGTTTCTAACTACCAGTAATTATGTCTATCTTCCATCAAACAGCTAATTGTCTTGGTTGATTCAGCGAAGACAATCAAGCTTAAGAAACACTCAAACATAGTGCGTCCCAGAAACTGATGTTTCCCAAGTTGTTATTGTTCACAGACCAGATGCCCAACATGTACTGTGTCTGTGAACCATCTACATGGCGGTAAACTCAATAATTCTTGGAATAAAACAATCAAATTAAATAGCAACATCATTTGTCATAAATAAGAGACAATTATTTTTAAAGAAACAATAAAACATAATAATGTGATTGTAATTCCAACTAAAATGTAAGAAGGCCTCGGTGCCTGAGGCCTGCTTTCTTTATTTAAGAAGGAAGATTAACGAAAGTTTAAAAAGTTGGGGAAAATGCTAGCACTAAAAAGAACTGACAAATGTTTAAAAAGGACATGTCTTTTTCTCTATGTGATTTATTTAATATTAAACCTTGTTATTATGCCCTTTTGAAAATCACCACCCCACCACGAGGGGCACCAGCTTGCATTTGGGATATATAACCATAACCAAAATAATCAACTGGTGGATTAAAATTACAGTTTTTAAATCAGTGTTCTGATTTATGATTATGTTTTGCATTGTGAAAATGTGTTTTGCTGAAGACAGTACTTCACCATTTTTTAAGGATTTACAATACTTGACTAAGTAGGCAATGATCAGGAGTTAAAATATAAACTTGATTTTATGAGAAAACAAGTTACACTTAAACAAGACTTCTGAAGAGAGAACAATGAAGAAAGGTAGGTGGATTCAGAATCTTTCCTTATTTCAGTTGACACCTTAATAGCATTTCTCTTATTATTGGGCACTTACTGGCTCACTCAGTAGAATGCTCACTTCTGAAAGATAAGTTCAAAAAAAACTAAATAATGTTTTTTTAATCTCCTTTATTTCTTCCAGAACATACAAAAAATTAAAAACTATTGCTTGAATATATCTCTTGAGAGTGTTGTACATATCAGCTGTTCCTTTTACCATTCTGAGATTTTTCAGGTTTAAAGGTTAACCTTCAAAGAAATGTCTTTGTTCAGAGAACATTCAGAGCTGCAGCAATTCAACTGTGGAACCCTGGGAGCAGAGATTCCCCTGAGCTTGCACTCAGCATCCGGGTGGGCTGGAAGAAGGCAGCACCAGGTGCTCAGGCCTGTGTTGTCAGCGCCCCAGCTGTGGAACTGGGGTAGCAGAGCACAGTGTACCTAGTGGAGACAGATAGTAAGGGCAGTGTTCTAACACTGCTAACCTATGTCACCGAGTGACCCAGGCAAGCAGGATTTCAACTTCCAGGAAGGGGATTCGGAACCATAGAGGTTCTTTCTTCCTTTAACCAAAATGCAGTGCTCTTTTAATGGGCAACTTTGGACCAAATTATTTCCTGGGCTGGAGGTAGTATATGACTTTTAAGTACCTGAACCGATTGGCACTTAGTACCCAGTTAAGAATTCATTAGGATGGCTCAGCCTTAGGGGCACCAGGAATTGAAAAGAACACAGGTCCATCTAAATGGATTAAGTTTTTAGGGAGCAGATGCAGTTACAGGCAATGGGAAAAGACCAGCCATGTCTTAAAGGTTGGAGATCGGCAAGAGGGTATGGTATAGGTAGCCAGTAGATACCAGCAAGGCCAGCAGAATTTGACTATTACAGCAGATGGGTAGAGAACAAAGTGATAGAAGTCAAAGCTCTCACAAGTAGATAGGCAAGTGGGCAGGTCAGAGAAGACTGGGCAGGGAACAAGGCCAATGCTCAAGACAGAGTTTCTGAGGCAAGAGTTGGGAGAATTGCCTGACTGGGCCAGGTAACAGGAAAGAGCTTAGAGGTGGAGAGGAGTGAGTGCTGGGTGGACTGTCAAAGCATAGTCTTGGGCACAGGAAAACAAGACGCCTGCGCCCCAGAAGAGGAAAGCTCGGTCATTTTCCTGAAAAAGAGTTCAAAAATCCATTTGCTAGAACTGGAGCAGGGCCAGATAGAGGGAGTCAGTAAGTGGCAAGAAGTGGAAAAATGAAGCCATTCCCTAATAATCTGGATTTCTAAGGTTTCTTCTTTTCTATTTGTGTATTTGACTTCTCTTTTGTGTTGGATGCTTTCTTGGAATATATTTGGTGATCCCTGGTCACCAACAAACAATGAAAAACAAGGCACTAAAAAAGCTTTGCATGCAAGCACAGAGTTTATCGACTAATGGGACTCATTATAAAGTAATTGACATCAGAGTTAGATTCTTTAGACAAGATCCCCCACACCCCCAAAAATCAGGATGTAGAAATCTCTTCCCAAGTGACATTCAGTTTCTTCAAAAAGAAATTCTCTGTCTTCTGCTTTAAAAAGTAAATATCTGGTAGATAAAAATAGAGCAGAAAAGGAAGGAGATCCCTACCATTCATGCTGACTCTTTCACCCCCACCCCATGTGTCTCCCATCTTCTTGTGGCCTCCATATCTTAAGTCTCTCCCATTTAATGATGCTTGAGAATAAACTTCATTTCCTTCCCTTGCTGGGGATGTAGGTTAACCTCAGGTGAGCCTTGGTACAGAAAGATATCTAGTCACTCAACAGCATGACTTACGACCTATCCCTTTGTTTAAAATTTCCACCCTCTGCAGAACCTGGTCTCTCCAGTTTTCTAGTGAATCTTAGTTATTTGTGATGAGAAGAAGCTCAGTCTTCATTAGTAGTTTACTTTGAAGACCCTGTAAGTTATAGCTTCCTCTCTTTTGAGTTAGTTACTAATTCTCCATCCTCTTTCCATCTCACAAAGTGGTTGAGCTCTTTCATCTCCTGATTTTTCTTCTGTTTTTCTCTGTCTTTGAGGCTTTGTAATTTTTTCTTTACTAGCATATTAGGTTGTTGAGAAAGATTCAAGTCATCATCTTTAATGAAAACTCCCTGCGATGACTGAGTATTGACAGCATGAAAAATGAGGTGAAGATTTGATCCTTAGAATTCCAAGGGTTGCCTTCATATGTACTGTACAATTAGTAGGTAGACATATAGATGAAGTTATTATAACAGCTCTTGATGGAAGAAAAGAAAATGACTCATAATGACTCTGATGGCTCATAGAGAGTAGGCAAGAGGACACTAGAGCATAATTTATTTCTCCATTGGGTGTGAACGGGGTCGAGCTTGCTAGGCAGAGCTGACCCAGATTTTCCTCGGCAGATTAACTTTACCTGAATTATCAACCCATCTCACCTCTAATTGATTTACATGGAATGATAGTCTAATGCTGCTGGTGCCAGGTGACTAGCTGGCTATATATATGAATAACCTGAAAAGTCTGTTAAAAATAATAGATGTGCAGCTCTCACACCCGCACCCAGAGAAACTTGTTCAATAGGTGGAGCAAGCAGGGAGGGAATTCCCTGCTAATGAAGGAAATTCTGAGTTACTATGATCAGTAATCACTGCATGGATTTGTTCATACTTATCTATATCTCTCTGTACCTATTTGTCTGTATCTATAGTACTCGCCTGTAGATAATGAGCACAGTAGGCATACAGAGTGCCAAGATGAATAGACAGTCTTAATCTTCAAAAACTTTTTATTGAGTAGATGATCTAGACTTAAAAAAAAATCACTTTAATTAGAGTTGATGTATACTCATGAGGGCAACGTGAATTACCTAAATACTGTGGAAATCTGAAGGATGATCGAAGAAAGTCTTGGGAGAAGACAGTCACGATGCCGGGTCTTGAAGAACAGGCGAGGTTTCTATGGGTAGGAATGGGGAGCATTTGAATTGATTTTTTTCAGACATTTTTCTGAAATAAAGTGTTCAAAGTAAAAATTCTGTTATACTACATTCACATTAATCTTGATACATTCTGTGTTGATAAACATAAATAAATTTTTAAGTTAAGTATCTAAGTCGATTGATATGGGCACATATTACCTAAGTTTGTTGATATGGGCACAACAAAATTTTTCAACAGCCTTAGTTAATATTAATAATCCTTATCACATATTAACTAAGTATCCATTGTGTATTGAAATATTGGACAAATTGCAACAATAGTGCAAAACTTGTCTTAGTAGGCAATTATGTCGTATTAACTAAAAAATACTTAATATTTCCTATTAAATATGTTGATAATGTTCCATATTCTTTCAACTTGGTTTACCTCTCCTTTAAGTAATATGTAGTCTAAATATCAGTACAGATTACTTTTTGGGCAAAGATGAACTTTTTTAAGCTCCTATTTTAGTATCATAAATTCTTAGGTAGTAATGGGAAAATTTTTATATTCTCTCTTCCTTATTCCATTTATAGTTAGAAATAATTTTAAAACTTCTCCTTTCCTCTCAAATATTCCATTGTATTTCTTGCACTGCTTTTCCAACTTTAGGTTGCTATGACTTTGCTATTTCTGGGTAATCTTCACTTTCTTTATTAGTTTCAAAAACAATATGCCTTTTATATTAGCCTCAAGCTCTTCTTTCAGTTAAAGTACAAAATTAGGTTGGAATTTTTCCAGATCTTTTTCAAAGAAAAATGCTAATGATAGTAGTGTGATACACTCTGTATGTCATCATTAAAATGATTAAAACAGTTATAAAGCACCTATTTGTGCTCTATGCTGTACAGAGAGATGGAAATTATTGCTGTTCTCTAGGGAATCTAATAATAAGGAGGAGGCATAGGTAAAGGACATAAACTGTGAGCAATGAATACGTAAAGCAACAAGATAATGTAGTTATTATAGAAGATAAGCTCTGGGCATTAATGAAGAGAAAGTGTTACGGGGTACACTTAGTTTCAGAAACGATATACACAGAGGGTGGCATTATTATAGGATATGCATGCTTATCTTCTTTCCCTTTGACTCACTCACCTGCAACAGCCCCCTCTCCACATTCCACCCTCTCTTTTCTCCTCTGTTCTTGCTCATTTCTCTTAGACTTTCCTCAATCTCTTCTTCACTCAATGAAAGAAAGAACAGTTCCCCAGCTTTTCTTGCTGCTAAAAAGAGCATTTATTTTTCTCTCAATTACTACTTGCCCAGTGACACTAGAAACGAAGAGTCTTCGATCCTAAATGGACACTCCGAGGGCTCCTGGACAGTCCCACTGTCCCCTGGCTGGGGACCCTGCCTTCGAGAACACCACTGATTTTTCGGGAAAAGCACGAAAGATGGGCCCCGTGGGCCAGTGGAGAGAAAACTGGGAGCCGGGGACAATGAGCTGCAGTCCAGCTCTGTCCCTAGCTACTTGTCTGGCCTTAGACCACGCTGGACCTGGTGGCTCTTATCTGCCCCATGCGAGGGTTTGTTGCAGACCAAATAATGTGCCCACCCCCCTTTGTGTCTCTCCGAATCCCTGAAAGCTACAAATGTTACCTTATGTGACAAAAGGACTTTGCAAATGTGATGAAGTAAAGGAACTCGAGATGGGGAGATTATCCTGCATAATCTAGGTGGGCCTGAGGCATTCGAAGCTGTCCTCATAAAAGATGCCCAGAAAGGTTCCTTTGGAGGAGAAGGCAAGGTGATAACGGAAGCCCTGATGGCAGCGATATGATTTGAACCTGGGGGAAGTGGCCACAAGACCACAAGTACATGTGTCCACTGGGAGGAACCAGTCCTCCGGCCGTGCTGGCTGTAGCCCAGTTCAATTGATTTTAGACATCTGAGCTGTAAGACTTTAAGACAGTAAATCTGTGTTATTTTAAGCCACTCAATGTGTGGTAATTTGTTACAGCAGCAATAACGAACTAAACAAGTTTGTACTAGGTGATTTCTATGGCTGCTTCTGATTACGTATAATTGCTACTTTATAGCAATTACTCATTGCTAAATGGCCTAGCCTTCGCATATGCAGTACTTGGGTGCTTTAATGGACTTGGTTCAAAGAACATTTTGACAAGACCATTGCTTATTCCACAGGACAAGCACCGTTAAAGAAGACCCTCTGCAGATTCATCTGCTGTTTCGTTCCAAAAAGAATTAGCAGTCAGAGAAGAGCATCAATCCTCCCCCATAACCTGACCCCAACGCACCTTTCCTTCTTTGTCTCCCACGACACCCTCCTCTGTGTCAGTCATCCCTTCCCAAACAGACCTTCTGGGTCCCAGTTGCTTTGTCAATGCTCAATAGCAAATGCCCTCTCCCCAAACCCGCCCAGAGCTCCGGCCAAGGGCAGAGTCTTCTCAAAAGCTTTTCCTGACCACCCAGATCACGTTTAATCGTTTCTTCCTCTATTTTCTCCATGTATACTCTATGTTCTATTTCTATTCAAACTCTTAAATCCACCTGCAATTCGGTGCTTACACCTCGGTCTCCTCCGTTAGACACGAGGAGCATTGCGGGCAGCGTGTGTGGCTGGTCGGTCTGGTGTTTCCTGAGCACGTGACCGGTGCCTGCACGTAGCAGATGTCCGGTGTGTCTCGATTAAAGCCACAGGGGACTAGAACCAAAGAACCAATGATTGTTTGTTCTCATAAATACATATCTTAGCACAGGATTCCCCCACAGGAGAAGTTGCACAGGAACATACAGTTATCAGTGGTCCCTACTCTCTCTCTTTGTGTTCCACAGTGTCTTCCCATAGAGTAAATTTCTCAAGATTACCTCTCCTCTGACATACCACGGACATGTAAAACAAAATCAAACAAATCATACTTGCACAATTTGTTCCAGTAAAAAAGATCAAAGGTTAACTCAGGAGACGAGAGTGAGTAAAAAGTTTTGTTAAAACACCATATGTTACAAGTTACAAGGAGAACATAATCCCTTCTGATTTAGTTTCACACCATAATTCCTGTTATTCCTTTAAATTTAGGATTAGGGGAATTTTAAGACCTTAAAAACTGTTTCAGACTGTCAGGAGTGATCACTGATAACAACTCTTCACCCCCTTGTTCCAAACCACATCCTAATGAAGTCAAGCTCTCCTGTGCCTGAACGGTAATGGCAATTCATTCTACCTGGTTAACATCAAATGGGATCCCAGTATAGATTTGATGACGGGAAATCAAGAGGTAAATTAGTTCACTGCAGAAATACCTTCTAGTGGTAGAATGTCCATCACTTTGCTCATTTCTTTAATCACAGCTGGTGTTCACGCCAAGCTATTCGTTTAGATAACTGAGGGAGGTTAACTCTCAAGTCCTTAGTATACCAAAGTAGGAGGTAAGTAGGTAGTACCAACACGCCTATTACTGTTGTATTTCAGACAGTTAAAAGGCCCAAAGGTCAAACCCACATAGTCTGTCTGTGAGAGAACATGAAGAGAATGATGCTTGTGGATGCCCACTCGTGTTTCGTCACCACCGGCCCAGTCTAACGGAGTCCACCGCACGCCTCCGGCGTGTTTGAACAGAGGTGTCTGAGTTGACGGGGACGGCATTCAACTGGCAGTGGTTCTTGAGGGGAGTCTATGCAGCAGCTGCTTACACTTAGCAATGCCGTCAATAATTTTATCTTTGTAAACAGCAAACGGATACCGATGCTTCAAACAAGAAAAATCTGCTAATTCCTCTGACCATAAAAGAACATCTGTGGTACACCACTACCTACAAGTAAATAAACAAACCTCTCAGACTAAACCCAGGGCGCCCACGCACACTAACATCTTCTTTTGTTATTGATTCTCTGGACACAGTGGAGCTCTATACTGTTTCCCAGTGCAGAGCAGGAATAGAAAACTCCCAGCTAGAAATGGTTCTTGGCAGAATTCTGTCTGACTATCAGCTGATTTCTAAAATTAATTGTTCCTTGCTTCCATGCCTAGCTATTTGGATGAATCAAATTTGGGAGAAAACAAGCGTGTCATCTCAGACTGCATAATACTATGTGTAATCAGACATGTAATTTCCAACAGGAAGTACATCTCAAACTTTCATAAAAAGCACAAGCTGAAGTCAGGCCAATGTAAGTTAAAATTTTGATTGTGCCACTTGGTCTCTGTGACTGGGGACAAGGAACTGAAACTCTCTGTGTCTTAGTCTCCTTATTCACACAACAGGAATAGTAGTACTTCTTTGTCATGCTCAATAAGATGAAATATGTCATCAATGTGACAATCTATAGACATTCTAAAACTAGCAGCTATTATTAGGAGTCATGGGAAAAGCAGCCTTATTTCTATAATGAATGTTTAAGATATCCTGTAGACTATTTTAAACTCCTTGAGCTTGGGTTCTATTGTCACATCCCTTGCAGAGTCTGTCAGACTTGAAGTCTAAGTAGACATTAAAGAAATATTTGTTAATTTGACTTGATTATATATTGTCTTTCAAACAATCAAGTTATGCCAGCTTTCGCACAACTTCCATTGCCTTTGTTTTATTTGTTAATTTCATGGATATCTTTTCAAGTAGTTTGCTACTACATGGCAGAGAGCTGAATTGATGACTTATAACAAAGCAAAATAAAACAAACAAACAAACAAAAACCCCACTTTGACAATAGAACAACATGCAAGCCTCGTTAGAATATAAAAGAAGGATGGACAGCAGGCAAGGCTGTCTCAGGAAGGTTGGCCATCATTGTCTGTGACACTGTGTTGAGACAAAATGTCAGATGATGGGAGGAGGACACAGAATGGTTACATCTGCAGTGGAGACTGGTGCACAAAGTACGGTAATTTCAAGCTCAGCTCTAAAGAAGTCATAACTATTTTGCAGCAGAGCCAGGAGAACGAAGGGCATCAGATTTGCACAGCATCGGCCAAGATAATGGGTCATCAGCCATTAATGCTCTAAGCTCTCTACTGTGCTGCGCTAGCTGGGAGCTCTGGCAAGTTTCGTCACCCTTCCTGATCTGTTTCCTCATCTGTAAACTGAGAGGGTTGCACTAGATGGACGCCCCAGTCCCTTCCAGCACTAATAGTTTACACACAGATGCTTCTGCAAAGTACCACTTGGTTCCCTAGATTATAAGACTGCACATGCGTGACTGTGCTTTTAAGCTGACCAAAAGCTTCTGCAGTTATCCTTCCATTTGACCTTCACAACTACTTTGTAAGTCACACATTTTCATCCCCCATATTTACAGATGAAGGAATTGAGTCTTCAGAGATCAAGCAAGTCAGCCAAGTGCACAAGATTTGCTAGCAATGGAATTGCGCCGACAACCAGGCCTGACAAGAAGCTTTCTGGGGAGATTAATATTAAAAAAAAAGTACATAATATGCAAGGGGAAAAAAGTGCAAGGAAGCAAGATAAAAGGAGAAAGGGTAGGAAAAATATGGCACAGGTTGAAATAAAAGGCAAAGGGCAGAAGCACTTTTGCAAATTGCCAAGGACAAGAAAAAGCTTTTTTAAAAACATAAAAGAGATGGGCCCACTTCTTAACAGATGGCATAAAATTAACAGACAGGAGACTACAGAAACACTTCTTTTCTATTTTGTTTCTGCCTTGGAAAGAGAGTATCTTCAAACTAGAAAATGTAGAACAAATACAGTAAGACTGTGAGATCAAAACAGGGGAGGAAGGAATCATTGCGTTTTGAAAATATGCCCCATTTTCCAGGGTCAAGTTTCCAGGCTCTGAAGAACTACCTCACACTTCTGCAAAGGCTGACATTTTGACAAAAAGGTCAATTTTTAAAATTCTCCATTTATAGAAATAAATGAGATGTTGGAAACCTAGAGATGGACAAATGTTCCAACTTTTTTTAAAAGGCAGTTTCCAGAAATTACATATGAATGAATTTGACATCAATTTTTGTTAAAGTTCTATGAAGGTAAGTTGGTTGAACAAATATATAGAACTTAGAAAGGAAGGTACCCACCAGATGGAGCTCCTCTGAGTGACCAAGAATAAGTCGTGGCCAACTAGCCTCATGTCCTTATGTGATGAAATTATTGCAGTATCAGTTTAGAATGTCGTAAGTGTGATACATATTCATTTCCAAAGGATATTCTGTTTTTGAGAAACTCAATGCAAATCAGAATTCCTAGCTACAGTACTCCGTGTCCTCCTAAAAATCTTTGCTGCCGGTGTTCATTCCACGTTGCCACCTTTGCAGAGGAAAGGTCACTCCCATTGATGCTGGGTGCAGAGTACCAGAAGCCCAGGCAGGCAGAGCGAGAGGGGGCTGGTGTCTCAGGTCTGTAACCCACACTGCCTGCGAAGACAGGTGTGAGTGAGCCCGTAGGTTCCCAGGGGGGAGGTACGGGGTGACAAACATTTGGAATTCATGACTGTCTGTTTACAAAGGCAAATAATGTATTTTATTTCCCTATAGAGTAGCAACTGTGCTTTCCTCCCAGTTGAGATATTTGACCAAAAGATCCCCAGGAAAAATATGCATTCAGGGAAACCCACACTTACATAGGTGAGGCTTCATCGTCATGTAGAAGAGAACTGAAAGTGTTTACACGGTTCACTTCCAAGACTCTTCTCTGTGTGGCTGTGTCCCAGACCATGGGACCGTGACACAGCCCCTGAGGACTGGATGACAGACAGCACACTTCCAGCTCCAGGTACACACCCACAGAAATACCCACACATATACATATTCTGCGTGTAACTATCTACAAATTTGGTTTTCTTTCAGGTATCTTATAACCATCTGATTTCATGACCCCAAATATTTAAAATTCAGGATATAATGCACAATGCTGCTTAATGTACAGAGCCATAATAAATAAACATGTAGTAAGAAAAAGAGATGCTATAAGGAAAAGCTGGAATAATGTTCATTTTGGTAAAAAGACCATTGTATTGCAATTCAGCAAAGATTTCTCCAGCACCTGTGTTGAAGTTTTGCTTGCAGCCACTACAAAATATCCAAAGAGAAGGGCAAAGTTTGCACCCCAGAGGACACGGAAGTAGACACTGACTGGGACACTCAAACGGAAGTGTGATTAAAGTAAGGACTAAGACCTAAAAAGAATAGAAAGAGAACAAAATCACGGCTGGTTGGTTTGTCGGCACCAGAAGAGCCCTGGTGAAGAATGAGGCTTTTGGACAGCAGAGCATCAGGAAAAGTGGAATGTCAGCAAGAAGAGATGGAGTGAGGGGGATAAAACCTCCAAACCATGGCCTGAAATGCACCTGAGGCCTTTAGTTGCATTCTTTCCTCTAACTTCAGGTAGATAAAAATTAGAATCATTCTTCAGCTGACAACACGTTATCCTAAGAGCGTCTGTAAACCTTTTTCATCTTCACTGATAACCGTATAAAGAAAATGCACTAGAATTGCAAGGACGTTATTAAATTCATGTCACATGCTTTATAATTTAAGAATGCCTTGGAAACTGACACCAAGAACCTGAAAAAGGAGGAATCTCAATAACTGGAGAATTTAACTGAGCTTTTTCTTTTCAGGGCCAGGCGTTGGTGAGCAGGAGATCAGAATAAAGACCCTTCTAGGACCCAGTCTTTGAATATACTCGTAACAAACCCTTGCAAGTAAAGACCAAAAAGTACTAGCTTACAATTTTGTCCTATTTTACTGAATGCTGTGCAATCAGGAAATAAAATATGATTCATGCTTTTTTAAATTATGAATACTAATTACACAAAGACAATACTCCAAACAAACAAAAAAAAACATAAAATATGATTCATGCTTTTTTGATTGTGAATACTAATGATATAAAGATGTTATTCCAAACAAACAAAAAAACTGAGCCACAGACAATTTGTATTCATTAGCCTTGTTTTTCAAGATTCCTTATGAACAAATACACAAGTAGACTCTGAACCCTTTCCTTGGTCGTTAGAACTAAATAAAATTTAATTTAAAGGCCCACATATCTATTCCCTGTGTTTTCTAATAACCAACACCAAACCAATGTCAAACATGGCAGACTGCAAAGAAGTGGTCTAGACTGAAGGGGTGATGTTCACAACGACTGGAGGAAGGAAGGGGAGTGTGGACTTCGACAGACAGGAAGAGAGAAGGTCTAGACCAGCTAGTGCAAGGGAACTTGCACTTGCCAAATTATACCAAGGCTCACACAAGAATACAAATTTTGGTAGAGATTCTAAAACAAGAAACCAGGTTAAGGTGAAGTGAACTTCCCGTGGGCTCCTCAAGCCTCCAGTTGTTTCATTGCTATTGCTCTGATCTGAATGTTTGTGCCTTCCCCACCATGGCAATGTTGGATTTTAAACACCCAATGCAATAATATTAGGAAGTGGGCCTTTAGGAGGTAATTAGGTCATGAGGATGGAGCCTTTGTGAATGGAACTGTGCTCTTATAAAAGGGACCCTGAAGAGCTCCCTAGCCCCTTCCACAGTAGGGGTCGGAGGAGAAGGCATTTGTCTGCAACTCAGAAGAGGGCCTGGCACTTTGATCTCAGACTTCCAGCCTCCAGAATAATAAGACATACATTTCTGGGGTTCATAAACTACCCAGCCTGTGGTATTTAATTATAGCAGCCTGAATGGACTGAGACAGTTATAAAACATCTTAATTAAGATCTGTATCTCAAAACTCAAAAGTTAAAGTAAAATAAATCTTCATGTCCACTTGAAAAGATATAATAATTAGTCAGTGTCTAGGTTAATACTGGAGCACAGAATAAAGAAATAACTTGTGCCTGGAGTCCACCCTACTGCCGCCCGCTCTGTCAGATGGACAAGAAGCGAACCAGTCATTAGTCGCTTGCTGATCTCTCCCAGGATGGAAGATAACCTGTCAGGTTACCTCATCTGGGGATATCTTGCTTGCAGTGACCCAGGATTTCCTGGAGCACATCATCAATAGTCCCTAATATCTGCAAAGTTCTCCTTCTGCCTCTGGGACCATGGGGAGCGAGTCAGGAGCCTTATCCCATGGCTCTCAGACCCATGTTCTCAACTGGGCCTGAGAGAGCAGCTGAGAGGCAGCAGTTAGTCCTTCTCCACACGTTGCAGCTGGCCTTGGAGGCGAGAACAAGGCCCCTCTCCCTGTACCCAGCACTGGATACTAGGAGGCTTAGTGCCTTCTCTGCACCCTCTTACCTGCTCGCCCTCACAGGAGTCGAGGCTAATCTGATTGCCAGGGTGCGATGTTTATCGGGACATATTTCCTCATGTGAAGTGTATTAGACACAAATGTGTCCCCTTGCTCTTTTACTTTCCGGGATCAGCAGGCCCTCATGTGTAACAAGAACAGCTGGAAGAGTCTGCTGCGGACACAGATGGGGGCCATTCTCTACTTCTTTTCTAGCTCTGCTCTTGTGCCTGGGCGGATGGGGTTGTGTCTGCCTTTCAGTTTTTAACTCACAGAGGATGGGGTAGAAAGCCGACACAGTTTAGCAGAAGCCTTGAATTTGAGGGATGATAGCATAGTTTTCCAGGTTAATAAAGAGAAACCTGAACTGTTGCTTGACTGGAGATAGGAATACTAGGTTACTACAAATGTCTGTGTGGAGGTGGTGAGAGATTAAATTCAGAGGGGCCATGGGAATAAAGCAGAGTGACCAAATTTGAGATTCGTTTTAAGACCAAATTTCTAGGGTCTGGCAATGAAAAAAGAAATGGGCTAGGAAATGAGAGAAAAGGAAACATGAAGATGTTTCTAAGATTTTTAACTGAGGAGACCAGATCAGTAGACACCATGACCAGGCTAAGCATATATCAAGGTATTTCTTTATTTCTTTTTCTTCTTTTTACACTTAGATTGCATATCCCTTCAAGCTCTGAACGGTTGCACAGATACTGAGCCTAGTCTAACTTCGATGGTAAGAAGAGAATAAATCACTTGCCCTTTTAGATATTTACAATTCCTAGTCCACAAATAAATTGCTTGTAGTACTTGAAAAGGAGATTTAATAAATCCTGTTTCTGGATTCAAAGTAGAAATTCACTACCAACTGATGATCCTACTGTTTAACTCCATCATTCATTATCTCATTAGTCTTCACAACAGCTCTTATGTGTCTTTACTTCTTAAGTGGAAGATAATACAGATTGGCTTATCCGACTCCATTTTAGTCCATTCAGATTTCATAATGTCCTGGAGGCTGACGAGCTAAAAACCTTACATCATTTCCCAAATTTCCTTACAGCTCTAGTTTTTTCCAAAGCCTGGCTCCCACAAAAGAGACCTACCTATGCAAGATTGGAAGACAGAGGTAAACCTCACAATATCAAGTCCATTCCACCACTTTTGCGATTTCCAGTAGCATCATCAGAGTGGCGGTATGTGGTTTTGTTGTGTTTTCTGCCACAGTAGTTACAGAGGTCCTGTTATTGTTTGAACTGTGTCCTCCCAAAATGTTGAAATACAAACCCCCAGTATCTGTGAGTATGACCTTATTTGGAAATAGGGTCTTTGCAGATAATCAAGTTAGGTTGAAGCCATTAGAGTGGGTCCAACTGGATACACTATGTTCTTATAAGATGGGGACATTTGGGCACAGAGACAGATGTTCACACAGGGACCACATCATGTGAACATGAAAATAGAGATCAGAGTCATGCATCTACAAGCCAAGGAAAACCAAAGATTGCTGGTAAACACCAGAAGTTAAAAGAGAGCATGGGACAGATTTTCCTTCATAGTCTTCACAAGGAACCAAACCTCCCAACACCTTGCTGTCAGACTTCCTGTCTCCAGAACCATAAGACAATAAATTTCTGTTGCTTAAGTCATTTTCTTCCCTGGCAAAATAATGCAGATCCCAATGTCTGGTCCCTAGTTTGAGTGGAAGGGAATGCGGAGAGAGTAGTTGTTGAGTGGTAGGGAATGGGGAGAAAGTAACACCCACTTTGATGATGCACATGATGGCATAGAGAAGTGTTCCTAGAGCCAGCAGTTACAGGTTCAGCTTTTAATTTTCTAGATTCTTTATTGTCTTAAAGGCAGCAGCTACCTTGGTAGCCAGTTCAGTGGTGGTTCTTGAAGACTCAACCTAGAACCTGCTCCTGCCCTTCCCATTCCCTGAGTTAAGACCTTTCTCTTAAACTAGGTCTAGTGGACTCTGTAAACTGAAATGGGTGTCCTGTATCCTGCCTGAAGGACAGACACAATGAGGCTCCAAAATGCACCAGTAATTCTCGCTCATAGAAAACAAAAGTTTTGTGGTTTTCTTTGCACAATACAGTATGTAGAGCCATAACAAGTATGAATAAACCAAAGCATAGTGAAATTAGGGAGTAGATTTAATTGAAAATAGGTCACAGATCTCCAAAAAAAAAAAAAGTTTATTCCCTTTGGAGTTTCCTGAATTTCTGACTTCGCTGTAGTAGTAAGCTAGTTGTTTTTTCCCTAACTAGGTAAAATGAGGGAAAGTAGAAAGACAGAAAAATGGGTATGTGGATAAGAATGAATTTTTACATATGGGCATAGACATTAATAAATGAGTGAAGAAGGTGTACGGGCAGCCAGGACTAGATAGCAAGAACATGCTCAAGGTAGACACTTTTGGCGGTGATGGGGCTGGAGAAAAACCACCCTTTCTCTTTGGTCATTTCATTGTGAAGTGCTCCCTGTGCGGCTGTGTGGCACTGTGTGCTACGATTTGTTAAAACGGACGAATTGTAGGGAAAACACCAACTGCACGAAGTGAACTAATTCTTGATGAAACTCTGAAGTAGAAATGTAACATTGCTGTTCCTTTTCTTCCCTTCCCGTTGTCTTTCTTCTCAATGTGAATGGCTTCTACTTGAAGTGTCCTGGGCTAGATTTGCTACGTTTGGAGAGGTCACCACTGGGCCTCCAGCAAGAGAACAGTCTGACCAAAGCATTAGGACAATTATGTTAAGGATCTACAGGCACGCGCCATAAAATATATGTTCACTCAGATGTGTGATTCAGGCACTCAAATGTTCCCTGTAGTTTAGATTTGTACATTTGATTTACCCTTCCCTCATAACCATCATAAAAGTGCCAGGGTGCATGACTCACTTTCCTTCACTTACTCACATTTCAGTGATGGTAATTAACCCTGTCTAATCGCTCTCTTCCCTAGACTGACTCAAGGATTGTTAAAAGCAACAGGCTTATAGATGGTAGGAGATGGTAGAGGTGACAGCAACGTAAAACCAGTAGCTGGGATAGAAGAGCTAGAAAAAAATGGAAGCATTTTCTTGCTATCATTGTATTTTATAATAAAATAGTCTATATAACTCCTGTTTGTCTTAAAATTGCATGTCTTGTTCCTCAGAGTTAAACATAAAATTACTACATGACCCAGCAATTTTACTTTTAAGTGGATGCAGCAGTCCCCCTCCCCTTATCTGCAAGGGGTACATTCCAAGACCCCCAGTGAATGCCTGAAACCACAGATAGTACCAAACCCTAAATATGATACATATTTTTCATATATATATTCAACTTTTCAGCTGAAGCACTTGATGGCTTCTCTTTGGCATATCCAAATTGCCAGCATCACTGCTCTTGAACTTTGGGACTATCAGCAAGTGACATAGGGTTGTGTGAACACAAGCACTGTGGCACTACACACCGCAGCAGACCTGACCAAGGAGGGGGTTACTCAGTGACGAATAGGTGTGGAGTACATACAGCACGGATGAGCTGGACAAAGGGACAGTTCACATTCCAGGTGAGACAGAGCAGGACAGCTTGAGATTTCACCACAACACTCAAAACAGCATAGAATTTATAACTCATGAATTGTGGATTTCTGGAATTTCTCATTTCATGATTCAGACCATAGTTTACAGTGGGTAACAAAAAGCATGGAAAGGAAAACCATGGCTAATTGGTGACCACTGTACCCAAAAGAGCTGAAAATAGGTATTGAAACTGTGGAACAAACTCAAAGAGAGTTTGGATGTTTGGGCTAGAAATACGTGGTAAGATTTATTCAAGGGTCTTCGAGTTTGAAAACTGAAAATGCAGCTGTGTGAAAATCTAGAAGTATTCCAAAGAAGAAAGAAAAATTAAGAATTTTTATGGTAAAAGTGTATTCTTGACAATAAATCAGTCCTGCATTCTGGGCCCTAGGATTGGTTCAAGATGGTTGTTATTAGATTCAGGTGGTCGGGATGATGCATGCCAGGTGGTTTGGAGGAGCGGTGCCAGGAGATCCGCTCATCTACAGCGGTCTGGATAATGGAAGCCAGGTGGTCTCGGTACCCGAGTCCTTCATATGGGGGTCAGATAACCTCCTAATCAGGATTAGGATGGCTGGTATATGTCCCTGTACATCCAAACATTGACACGGGACTGACAAGTTCAAAAAGTTTGAGTTCCCAGTCTAGTCAGAATACGAATAGTCTTTCCTCAAGCCCAGACCTTCACCGTGTTAATAATTTTAGCAACTTGGTTAAAGTGACTCCATTTTATTTATTGCCTATCTTTACTTTTTCATCAGAACTAATACATTTACATGCATGTTCACAGCAGCATCAGGCCCAGCAGCCAAAGATGAAAAAAGCTCGTGTCCACCAATAGATAAATGGATAAACAAATTATGGCATAGACATACTCAGCCATTAAAAAGGAAATTAGTACTGATAGATGCTACGGCATGAGGAACCTTGAACACATCACGCTGAATGAAAGAAGCCATACGCAGAGGTCGCATATTGCACGATTCCAGTCCTATGAAGTGTTCGGAATTGGTAAATCCATGGGGGCAGAGAGCACATTGACGGCAGGCAGAGGAAGAAGAAATGGGGCAGTGATGCCTTAATAGGTATGAGGTTTTCTTTTAAAATAATGAAAATGTTTTGGAATTAAATGAAGGTGATGGTTGTACATTGTGAATGCGCTGAATGCCACTGAATTGTTCACTTTAAAATGATTAATTTTATATTATGTGAGTCTCGCCTCAATTTAAAAATTTTCATGTGTCCCCACCGAGACACTATTAATACATTGAATAAAATGATAAATTTGTCATTCTTTTTGCAAATCAGAATAGTGCACATCCTACCACACAAGGGCGATGTTCACAGTATTTACTAAAGGCAAGGAACGGCTGCCCCTGGTCAGAAATGACACTCCCCTTAAAATTAGAGCAAGCCAGTGGAAAACCAGCTCTGCCAGCCTCCAGACAGAAAACCACCGAAGAATCATTTTCCCTGTTGGCCACACAGTGCAGTTAACCAGACAGAGTTTCACGGAGTCCGAACCAACAACCCGGATGCATTTATGAAGGAATATTTCTTGAGTTTTGCAGAAGTCACTGATATTCATTGAGCTAGGTGATTTGACTCAAGGTTACATAAATGTTAAACATCAGAACAGGCTCACATTTAAGCATTCTTAGTTCGAATGAAGATTTCTTTATTGCATGTAAGTCATTTTTCTCAAGACAACTTGCATCAAAACAACTGAACCGCTACAGATTTTTGGAAAAGATACCAGCCCATCTAAGTGTTCTTCCAGGTTTTTAAACTGTTGAAAGAAGAGGGCAGAAAACAGCAAATAAAGAAACAGACGAGTCTGCCTGGAATAAGCTCACCAGTGCTAATAGAAGCTAGTATTTGACAAGTTAGGAATTTGCAGAAATGTGTGCCCTGGAAATACATGCAGTAAGAAATGACACCCCTCCGCACCAAACCTGATGACATTACGTCATCCAGGGCCCACCTGCCAGAGCACACCTCCTGCCCAGGCACACAGGGCTCCACACTCGGAGCCCTAGTCCTTTAGCGCTCTGCTCTTGCCCTCTCGAAGTTCTTGATCATTGTTTGAACAAGAGGTCCTGCTTTCTCATTTCATACTGAGCACTGCAAATCATGTGGCCAGACTCACCAGTATCCAACAGATTTTAATCCTTACCTGACCTACTTAGAAATAAAGACCAAAGGGGTAAATATTATACTCTTTCCAGTTTATAAAGTATTTTCACATAAAGCTATTAGTCTTCAGTTAACTTATTTATAATTATTTAAATCCACAGACAGGTAGCTCCTTGAGGAACTATTGCTCCTTTGGCAGGTGAGGAAACTGACCAGCATGAGTGGGAGTCTTGCAGAAACAGAGGTGACCTGCCAGGCAGGCCAAAGCCCACTGAGAACCCGGGTCTTGCATCTGGGTTCTTCCCGTGGCTTTCACCGATACCTTTTCGTCCTTCAGCACTAAGGTCCCAGAGACGCCTTGTTTGCCCCCTAAACCATGTGGAAAACCCCTGACTCACTCATTCCCACTGACTCTCTGCTGGGTCGCCCTGTCCATGAGCTTCACAGTTCTGTCACAGTGTGTAATTATTTCACTTTTGTGTGTTCATTACCTGCCAACTTCACCGGCCTGTACACCCTACAAGGGCAGGAAGTTCTCTGTTTCCACCACCGTGTGTTTCCAGCACAGTGCCTGGCACAGAGAAGGCACTGGGTAAGTCATTTTTTGAGTAAGTGAAGAAATGAATGAATAAGTGAGTAAGTATTCTTTTCCGGTACCGGGAGCGGGCTGCTCTCCGAGCTGACTCAAAAGCACTGTACTGTTCTTCGGTCATGTGGCCAACGGGTGGCTTTTGTCGGAATGTATTGGTTTACAAATGTTTAACCATCAGCTTACTTATCTACCTTCTCTGAAAAAGAGATTCTAAACGATAATAAAAATGGCTTTGGAGTTTGTACTAAGCCAGCTATGCACATGGTACAGAATGTTCTCAGAAGCAACAGGACTCATGAATAATAAGGCAGCCACTTCCTGGACTCTCCAGCCCTGTCTGCCTGGTGTCCTCCCTTGCCCACAAACCTTTTGCCTCCTGACCTGAATCTGGATCCTCTCCCCTCCCACGAGAGATAACAGATGAAATCCAAGGAAGTCACCTTTATCCTGAATCTCGGCTGCCTCGTGTGCTCCACCGTTTCCACCCAGCTCCGCACTTGGAGCACTGCTATTTTATGGAAAGAATGTCATTAACACCGCGTACCCCACGCTGCTACCAGCAGCGCCCCTGACCCAAGCAGCATTATTCCGTTCAAACTGTTAATGCTAGATTGCTCCAGATGGCAAAGCTGAATCAACAGAGCCCAGCAGGAAGGTTGGGTTTATTTCACAGCAGGTAGGAATGTGCAGTTGTAGCACAAACAGAAAGTTTCTTTGGCCTTCCCTGAATTATGTGTTTGTCGGACTTAATAAAATCAGGATCTGTCAGCCTATTTGTTCCACATACAAAATTTTTTTGACTAACAAATTTACACTAGCATTACCCATAGGATCTGCTGTCTCTCTCACACACACACACACACACACAATCACAATGCATGCTCGTTGTAAAAAATTCAAGCAATATAAAAGTATATAGAATAAAAATATATAAGGTCCTCCTCTATCTGCCTCACCCTACTTCTCTCTTCCAGAGCTGTCCTGTTCATATTTTAAAGTAAAATATTTCTCCCTTAACATTTTAGAGTATGTTGTTCCGACACTCTTTATACATTTAAAAGCATCTATTTAAAAGCAATTATAAAGAGCACTTATAAAAACTATACTTATTTTAAAATGCATGTGTTTTTCACATATTAGCTTTTCTGAAATTATGTTGTCTTGCATTTGATAGTTTCTGAGATTCAATGAAACACTAAATTTTTAGTTTTTTAATGAAATGGTTTATACTTAATGTATTGTTTTGAAACTTGCTTTTCAGAAGAATCTAAATAAGTTCTTCACACAATGTTTACCATTCTCATTGCCCTTATATTCACATTACTGTTTCGTATTTTTAAGCTGTGAAATATATGGTTATAACTCTCACATCTTTCAAGTGCTTCTAAACTTATTTCTGACCCCTCACACAATGCCATTAGCATAAAAGGTCCAAGTCCTTTATAAAAGTTTTTTTGTGGATGAGATGAGGAATTTGAATCAGACTCTTGGAAGCACCCTCATAATCTGTAGCTAATACGCAACAAAACACGAATAGCTTTCCTAGTGCTAATGGCAATAGGTGGGTCTTTTGACTTACACACTGGTTTGTTGGTATTTTCTTTAATTCTGGGTAAGTAGGAATGTTCTAGCGTGTCACACATCCACATCCACATCGTAATACACGCATCATCAACACACATGAGAGTTGTGTGTTGTGCAACATCTCATCGTCTTCTAATAGGAAGTGGGGAAGGGAGGCTAACTCCATTCCCGTTTTCACCACCACAACTGCCCCAGCCTTTAAGTCACACACCCTCCCCATGCCCTTCTTCCAGTTACTGAGCAACTAGCCCAGCAACTGAGCGGGATGGGGGTAAACTCGAAAAGATTACAGCCACGTGGAATAGGAGTGTAGAGAAAGGGAGGACTCTGGCCTGGACTCGGATTGGCTTTGGTTCAGTGAAAGCCACCACGAAGCAGGGAAGCTCTGGGCCTCACCAGGGAGAGGTCCCAAAGGTTCAGGTGAGGTCAGGACTTCTCAGTGCTTTTTCAGAACTAAGTCACAGATGCCCCATAGACTCTGGATCCTGCCCCACATCAAGAGCAGACCTCTTGGGACTGGTGAAGTCTAGACTTGCTCTACCTCTGACATAGGAGGTAGTCTTGTGAGTCCTGAGTGTTCCCCAGAATATGGGATTTAGCAGCTGAAAATGACCCCTGGGTGTAAACAGCATCTCCCCCTTGGAAGGCAGTAGGGTATTTATGATAGCCACAGTATAGCTATCCTGAGGGTTTAGACGGACAGATGGGGACTTGTACTTTGAACCTGTGAGATTAGTCAGCATTCCGGCCACTTACTTTCACAGGAAGGAGTCACTGCAGTGGCTTTTGACCCAATGGCCCGGTCTACATCTGTCACATAGCCAATCAGAACCCACGAGTCTGCCACAAATACCTTTGCTGCCTCTACCTCCAAAGAGACCTCAACTCAGTCTCCTCTCGCTGTCTCGTCCACTACCCCAAGTCCAAGCTGCCACTGCCTCTCACCCAGGTTGTTGCAATGGCTTCCCCAGTGTTTTCTGACTTCTGCTGTTGCTCACCACCATGGCTCTTCAGACAGAAACCTGAGTCATCTTTGAAAACATCAGTTTCTGGTATCACCTCCCCGCCACCCCATTTCAAAGCCTCTGTGCTTTTCTTCTGCACTTAGAATAAAATCTAAACTTCTTGGCCTGGATGACAAGTCCCTATGCATCTGCTTTTCCAGCATCTTCTTTCTACCACTCTCTCTTACATGTAGTACTCCAGCCATGCTAAGCTTTAATAGGCCCAGCTCTTCCCGAAGCAGAACATGGGCTGTTGCCTCTGCCTGGAGAACATTCGCTTCTCTTCTAAGCATGACTGTCCCTCTCATCTCAACGTCTCCACTGTGGTACCACCTGCTGAGCACGGCAGCCCCTGTGCACCTGTCTGAAGGCTCCTCCCACGTGACTGTCATATCGCTCTATTTATTTCCTCTTTTAAGAGCACTTATACTCTGAAATTATCGTATGTGTTTGTTAATCTTCCTAAATGGAAATTTAAACTTCTGAGTATGAGGAACATTGTTAGTTAGACTCCTTTGGGTCCTCTCTCTCTAATCCAGAGCATTTCCGGAACAATTCAGCCAGTAGGCTTTTTTGAGTGAATGAACGGGTGTTATCTACATATTTAAAATGAACGGGGAACTTCTGCCCGTCTGTAAAATCCACCAGCTCAGGGCTGCCTATGTCAGGACAAGAGAAAAGGCTGAGTGAGAACGGAGAAAAGCAGCTGTTCACCATCCAGGCGCTTATCAGCATCGCCAGCCTGTGGACCCCACTCGGACCTGCCCAACTGCAGTCTGCGGCGGCGGCAGAGCCTGAACACCCTCAGTTAGAAGTTCCATGGGTGTTTCTGATGCTGCTTTGTCTCGGTGTGATCAGAAAGAGCCCTTCCTTTGTCTCTGGAGTCACCATTGCCCACAGTGAGGCTGCCACGGGGTGAAACGTGTGATTGGAGGCAGTGTTTCCGCCTCGTCTCAGTAGGAGCCGCACACGAGGGTGTCCTCCGGGGCTGAGCGCAGAGCAGAGCTCGCAGGAGAGAGGCAGCGTCCTGCCGCACCCCAGCCTTCCCTAGAAGGGAACGAGCCCCCTCAGATCAAAGGGCTTCAGCTTTCACGGGGCTCATGGGAACTCTGTATGAGTCGGGGGCAATGTTTACAATAGCTCTTTTTGTAAAAGCAAAATATGGTAAAAAAATTTTTTTGAAAATACAGGAAAAATGTTAAGAACTTAAAAACCATCTATGAGTCTTCCGCTCAGAGATTATCATGTTCACATCTTGTACCACCATCACCCCCCACAAAAAAATCACCAGAGCCACTAATATTTCTTAGGTGCCAGGCATTACAATCTGCCAGGCATTTTCTTGTATGTGTCACATGTACTTACTTACTTAATACTCACAACAACCCAATGAGGTATTTTCCTTCCCCATTTTACAGATGAGAAAACTGAGGCCCAGGGAAGTTGGGAAATTAGCCCCAAATCAAACAGTTTCAGGATTTTAATTTAGCAATCAGGATTTTAATTTAATTTAGAACAAGAACTCGTGTTCTTAACTACTACATAATAAAGCTCTGTGTGGTTGTATATGTTCATATTTTTACAAACACACACATACTTGTATATGTAATAGGGGGTAATGCTGTAACTATTAATACTCTTTCCTCACCCTCTTCTTGAGGAAGCAATCTCATTTTTAGCTAGCTGCCAGATCTCTGAAAAATAAATGAAATATTTTAGATTCATCTTTATTGGTTTAAAGTAGTAATCATTTTTCTATTGTAGGCAGTTTTATTTGCTTATTTGTTAAATTATTAATGGGTATGTACTTTTATCAAATGTTTTTTATATGATTATAGAAATGGCCATATTCCTTACCCATCCCCCACACCCCCTTAACCCACTAACCAACTTGGCTTTACACTTACTAGATTGGTTGTAATGGTTTTCTAATCAATAACTAAATGTTGCTTGATGGTATTTTGATTTAGAATTTTGCCTCTGTGTTTAATAATTTTCAAAATAAGTTTGGTTCCTCATACTGTCCTTGTCTGGTTTTGGTACCCAGGCTGTCAGAGATGTATAAAATGACCTGTAGTGAGCCGCCTTCTCCTCTTCTCTGTGAGAGTTCAAGTTTGGACTCTCCGATACCTTGAACTCCTCTATAAACACAGTCTGGGCCCAAGACTTGGCTCATGTGTGGATGTTTAATTTTTAATTAACTTTTAGTGTCTATAGCACAAATCAAGTTTTGTCTTAATTTTTGAGTCAGTTCTGAACATTTTTATTTTCTTAGAAATATATCTATTTCTCATAAGTTTTTAGTTAATTGTCATAGACTTCTTTTCTCTCATTTATCTACTCTCTTAATGCTACATTGTAGTAATGTTATCCCTTTAAATTGCTAATATTGCTGATTTATGACTTCTCTATTTTTTCTTGATAAATCCTGACAAGCTACCATTTTTATTTTTTTAAATAAATTTTTAAATATTTTTCTTTGTATCTTTAATTTCTTTTTCATCCAATTCTGCCTCTTCAACTTTCTTTGGGTTATTCAGTGAGTTAGTTTTCCCACCTGACTTCTTAAATTGAATCCCTAGCTCATTTTTTGCCTTTTTTTTCCTTTTTAATGTAAGAATTAAATTTATTTTTAATAAATTTAAATTCTTAAATGTATTAAATGGAAGGTTATAAATTTATCTCAAAGCAGTTTTATCCACATCCCACCAGTTTTGATATAGAGCATTTGGTTATTCTTCATTTCTAAGAATTTTCTAATTTCTATTAATTCTTTTTGATTGATTTAAAATATATTCTAAATGTTATAAATGAGTAAAACATTTTCAATGATCTGCAAGATCTGTCTGGAAAAAGTCCAGCCACTGTTAATATAACGAGAACAGTTTGCACAACATTGATGTAACCTGGCAGCCAAGGAGAGTGGACTGGAATGCACATGCATGAACAATGATGACTTCACAGTACTAGTTAGAGGGGGCAGTAGATGTCACTAGTGAGCATGTGTACTGTGTGGCCATCACATTCAAAATGACTGAGTAGAGCAACAAATCTGCATCAAATTTTGTGTTAAGCTTGAACATTCCTCTGCAGATACTATTCGGGTGATTCAGAAGACTTTCAGGGATGATGCAATGAGTGCAGCGCAAATAAAAGTGTGGCACAAATGCTTCAAAGGTGGTCAAGAATCTGTTGAAAGTGATTCACATTCTGGAAGGCCTGCAACAAGCAGAACATTTGAGAATGTTCTGCGTGTATAGGCTGCAATCAACAAAGACTGGCGACTGACAGTGCTAGAGCTAGAAGCTGATCTGGGGATTCCCAAAACTACTGTGTCTGAGATGCTGATTCAGGATCTTGGCATGAAAGGTGTCGTGGCAACAGTCATTCAGCAGCTTGTGCTACCAGAGCAGAAGGAACAATGGGCTGCTGTTGCTGATGACTTGATTCAAACCACTACCAATCAATCAGGTTTGCTGCCCTGCAACTTCTGGCTTTTTCCAAAACTAAAATCACCTTTGAAAGGGAAGAGATTTTAGACCATCGACGAGATTCAGAAAAATGCAATGAGGTAGCTGATGGCTATTCCAACGAAGGATTTTGCAGACTGTTTTGAACAGTGGAAGAGATGCTGGGAGAATTGTGTGAGGCCCCAAGGTGCCTACTTTGAAGGGGACTAAGGCATCATTGTCCCATGTACAATGTTTCTTGTATCTTGTATCATCTTCAATAAATGTCTCTATTTTTCATATTGCATGGTTGTATACTTTCTGGACAGACCTCTTATTTACTGTATTATAGTAAGAAAATGTGAGTATGTTACCAATCTTTCTAAAATCTGTGAGATCTTCCTTAAAGCCAAATATATCCAATCACTCTGCAGAAATGTCCCATGTGTATTAAAAAATGTAAGATTATGCCATTAACCTCATAAAATGTAGCTTCTATACTGTCTATAGATGTTTCTCCTGGCCTTCAAAGAATTCCCATATTTTCTCACAGGTGGAAATTCATTAAAAGACAATTTATTTTTTTTCAATTTACTGTTGCTCAGTCACCGTTGTCCCACCTTTTCCCCATTGCTCACCCCTACCCTGTCTGCTGCCTCTCCCACAGTCAATCCCCCCACACTGTCTGTACCCACGAGTCCTCTATTCGTGTTCCTTGGCTTGCCCCCTCCCCATCTTTCCCCGTTATCTCCCTACCCCTGCTCCTCTGGTCACTGCCAGTTTGTTCTTTATTTCCAAGTCTCTGGTTCTGTTTTGCTCATTTGTTGGTTTTGTTGATTAGGTTCCACTTATAGGTGAGGTCATATGGCATTTATCTTTTGCTGCCTGGCTTATTTCACTTAGTATAATGCTTTCCAGTTCCATCCATTGCTTGACCTGAATTGTGGTGTGGATTATACTGTATTATGAATACAGTCAGAAATTTTTCTTTCTCTTTTCATATTAAACATCCTGGGGAGAATGCCTATGTCATATTCACTTCATAAACCTTTATTTGTCTGGAACATGGCATGTTCTTAATAGATTTATCATAAATTGATAAAATTATTTAATAGTAACCCTGCCAAATCGGCAAGCTCACGAACAGAGACTTTCTCATCCATCTTTGTATCCTTGAACCCAACGTGGTACCTGTCATAGTAAGAGCTCAAGAGTTTCACTGATCAAATGAGGAAGGCCACTTTTTCAAATACGCAGAGAAGAAATGTATGAGGGGGGACCCCTCAATATCGAATTTATTTATAAAAAATTGTGTGTTTATTCCTACATGTTTAAACTTCAGCCACCTTCAAAGTACTTTCCATTTGATGCAATGCGCCATTGAGATGTTTTTGAAAACAGTTTTTGAACTCGTCAATTTTGATGCCTTTTAGTGCTTCTGCCATTTCTTGTTTCACCTCTTCCACATGGCAAAATGGTTCCCTTTGAGGACTTTTTTCATCTGAAGAAACAAACAGAAAAAATGTCACTCAGATCGAGATCAGGTGAATAGAGAGGGTAGGGTACAGGGGTCATGCCATTTTTGGTCAAAAACTGCTGAACACTCAGTGCGGTGTGGGCTCATAAATTACCCATCATTAAAAAAGCAAATACATTGAAAGAATCTTCCAAAAAAAATTCACTGAAGTTGAACACAGCCTCTCACAACAACACCAGCTGGTCCACTAATAAAACGGGTTCCTAGAACACTCACCTAGTGGGGAGATTCTATATTACAAGGGGCCCGACCTCCAGAAGATAATTCTGGGTTTTAGGGGTGTCTCCCCTAGTATATTACAAACACCAAAGAACACATATGAGTCACCCTTTGAAACATTTAATTCTGTTGTTTGCTAATTAGTCTAAGGAGTTTGAATTTAATTCTTGAAAGAATTTTAATCAACTGTTTAACTCTTCCTGCCTCTCCAAAGACTTTCACTTGAAGTATATTAAATAATTCATTTCTGTGTTTCTAGAAATAATTCTTATAAAAATAGCCACATAGAATCAAACTTCTGATCCTTCACATACCATGTAACAGTACACAATTTATAGACTCCCCCCCACCCCAAGAATCTGACCAGGCACATCAGAATCTAACACAACTCAATCCCCAGGGCAGGGTTTCTGAAATCTTGTCCAATGAGGTGTCACCAGCAGTCAGAGTAGGCGGCCACCACTCTCTTTGCTGCAGAAATGACTTCGTCCCCCAGAACTGGCTCCCAGAAAGAGAAATTTGATTTCTCTTGCAGCCTTACTCAGCCTGGTGTAATTGAGTGCACACTCTACAGGACTCAAATCCCAAAACTTTTCTCATTTATTCAACGCGTATTGAACTCTTTCTGTGTGTATAGTGCTGCGTGTCTTCAGGCAGCCATTTGTCTGTCCGTGTGTCGTTCTATCTTCTTGTTTGAGTTCCCATTACTCTTCTTTCACCAATAATATAAGAATGTTGAGGAGAATGTATGAAGTAAGCCAGAGCTAAGGGTTTGTAACTCAACGCCAGGAGAAACACAGTGGGTATTTTCTACATTTAAATGTGCTACACTTTTAAATTTTATTAAACAATTATAAGGAGCAAGAGCCTGCAAATCTGATAATAAAACCATGAATGAGAACGTTCATGTCTATTATAAAAGAGGATTTAATGCTGAATAAAATGCTAGTGTTTAATATCTTGCCTTGCACTCTTCAGTACTGATGAACTAAAATTGCATAAGGAGAAAGGCTCAATCACTAAGTATTTTTAAAGTGCCAGCCTTCCACTTGGTTTCAGACAAGGATATGAAAACTAGTGTTTATACAGATTAAAAATTCTTTTTTAGGGCAACTGAAATGAAGTGACTTACACCAAGGAGGGAGAGAGAAAGGGAAAGAGGGAGAGAAAAGGAGAGAGGGAGAGAGAGGACTTAAGCCCATATCTATCAGAATGTTACGTTGATCATATGTTCATAAACCTATGCAAAATGAACATCTCAAAACCAGTAAACTCAAAAAGTATGTGTGGGGGTATCAATGTACTTTATTTTGAGTAGGGAATTCAGATTAAATTGTTTCTTTGCAGCCATTTACATAGTATGTATTATTGAATTAATTTCCAATAATTTGTACTCCATTTGATGATAGAGGCGTACTTCTCTTCCTGATTTCAATGACCTGTCCTCTGGCTTTGGCTGGCTGCAGGCATTATTCATCCTTCTTAAATTAGCAAAGGCTCAGGTCCCTTCCATCTGTGTGGGTGTGTGGCAGAGTCAAGTGCTTATTAGCACTGCTTATGATCACTAATCAGCATTCCTGGCTTCTCATTTTCCTGTCACCCTCCTTAAGGAAAGATTGCCACAGGACACCAGACAGCAGCATCCCCAAGAAGTGCAGGTCTTGGTTAGAGAACCTCTTGCTGGACTCCTGAACTCATCAGGGTAGATTTTTTACTATATTTCAAAAGATTTGCTTTACCCTAGGTTATCCCTAGCAACCAACTACACACCAATAGCTATTATTATTATTAATAGTAGTAGTATACATTTAGAAAAGTCAAGATACACATGATAAATTGTATCAAGAAAATTGCCTGTCTTTTGGCTGCACCTGTTACTGTTTTTTCTGCAAAGTGTTGTTGGTGCACGTAGGCTATTGTCAAAATACTTCTTACACTGGGCAATGATAACGAGCTTCGAATCTAACAGTCTGTAAGTTCCTGATTGCCTAATGACAGTTACTCTGAAGTGTTCAAATACATAGCTTCATTCCCTGGACTACTCACAGAAAGTATTGGGTATTTCTTAAATGAATAACAGCAGTTGGAACTATAAGCACACAGATCTTAAAAGCATCAAGTCATAATTGCCAGGCACTCTGGTCTGGCTCAGAAACACTTACATTTTCATAGTGTCCTTAAAAAATAATAACTTGACGGTGGTTTTAAAAATATACCCCCTTTATTTGAATGAAAGCCCTCTATTGTGTTGGTAATATTTGTTTTTTATTATAAAAGTATTAGATTTTCTCCTCTCCCTCCCTCCCTCCCTCCCTCTTTCTTTCTTCTACAGTGGTACAAAAAGGAAGACTTGTAATGTCTGCCTCCCATATGCCACTTCCAGTTATTCACCCACTACTACACATGCGCACACACTGCCACACTTTGCCCTACATCTGCATGCCGTGTGCAGGTGCGTACTAACACACAGCCTACTTGGATGGAGTTGTTTTCACCAAGATGAAATTATGATTTACATAGCGTTTTGTGATTATTCGCACTTCCTACAACATGGACATTTTTCCAAGTCAATACCTCAACTTTCCTCAATTTTTAAACGCTGCATAACATTTGTTTAAATGAATACACCATTGTTTTAACTTTATTTTAAACATTTAAATTGTGTCCAAGTTTTTCCTATTGCAACCAATGCTGCAATGAGCCAAGTCATTTGTTACCAGGAATATACTTAGCTTAGGGGTACTCACATTCTTTCACTTGCCCTGTCTTAGATAACAAATAAAAATTTCTTCAGGATCCTGGGGTTATTATATTGATGCAAAGTGCTGGAAACCAATTTTGCAACTGCCACGGATGTAGTCATATTGCAAATCAATTGAGGTCATTGTGAGAAATCATACCACTCAACTACTCTCCCCACTCCCTGAAAACAGGAAGTCCAAATTCTGTGTGTCAAGCTTGTCCCCCTCAATGCTGTTATTACTTGTTTCCACTGTATTATAAAATATTTTCTCTCTCAAAGGAAGTCAAAAATCAGCTTTCGGTATCATCAAACAAAAGAATTGTTACATCCATTTCCTCATTAGAACTGTATTCGTGGTGTGGTGTGAATGCAGGAAATTGAGAACCTCCTCATGTTACTGAGCGGTGGGTTGGCTGGAAGCTTCCAACAATGTAATGAATTTAGTCTAACAATTTGAATGTTCTGCTTGGAGACTGTACTCAGGAAGCAAATAAACAGCGTAACCTGCCCAGCTCCTTAGAGCAAAGTTAATGTTGTTGGTAAGGAGAAGTAATAGGGTCACACCTCTTCTTTACCCCACTATTTCTAATTTTCAAAGGGAGGTATAAACTCCTAAAAGCGAAGGGGTGGAGGAAATTTTCCATTTCTAATTCTATATTCTATGAGGCGCCAAAGAACTTTATGAGTATATCCCTAAGCAAGCACCGTATGACTTTTACAAGCGAGAAAGTGAGACTGTGGTCTGATGCGATGAATCGGTTGTCCAGTAAGAGGCAGTCCTCTCGGGTTCCCAGGTCTGTGCCCAATTCCCCATCACTGCCACTTCCCCTGCCCTGAATGACATCACCAGGATAATGCATCCTTTCACAGCCACTGAACAAATCCGGCGCTGTCCCTACCAGTCCTAAGAATGCGCTATTTTTCATTTAGCAAGCTGGCTTTTATCTTCTAAATGAGAGCTACCCTATATACCCTCCAAGATTTTTTTCCCCTGCAGTCTTTTCTCCTGGGAAATTGAAAGATTTCCCTGAAACAGATATCCAGCTGATAAAATCTTGACTGCTACTTCCCCTGGAAAGGAAATAACAGCTCAGAGTCATGCCATGGTTTTCTTTATACCTGACAATGTTTCAGATCCCAGGGATGTTCTTAAAGGGTGGCTACTGTTACACTGTGCTGGCTATGCCTAGGTATGGCAGGGGCCGGGAGCCCTAGAGCTCTGCAGAGGAGCTGAGGTTTGCTAGCAACCAGATCACAGCAGCCGGATCCAGGCCAGCCCCGGTGTGAGCTCTGTGTGGACCCAAGGTGCCTCCCTGGGCCCCGCCCTCTGCCTGCCAGCTCACAGACCTGCTGGGACTGGGATGAGTAAGACTAGGAACCGCAGCACCTAGATAGAACCTGAAAGTGGGAGGAAGACTGCGAGTTCCTTGCAAAGCTCTTCTCATCACCTCCCCACACAGTCTCTTCCTCCCCATTCCTCTCGCTGCTGCCCATCACCCCCCACACACTTCGCAGGTAGAGCAGCAAAAGGAATCTACCACTCTACATATCCTGCATGTATTTCTTCAGGAAATGTCTAATTCTCACTGGTCTCATCTTACCTCTCATTCAATCTACGCTTGCTTTTCAAAGACAGGGGATAGTATTCTTTAATCCATGCAACTGTGTAATTTAGGACCTATTATAATATCCTGGAATACAACTTGGAGGAGAGTAAGGATTGTGTTATACATACATTTTTAGTGATTAGCTCATGGCCATTAAGATCATTAAATGCCAAGAGACAGCATTTTGCCACATCTAGCTTATCGGGTTTAAGTGTACTCACAGGCACTCGGGCGGCCAGGACAATGGGAGGCATTGATAAGCCACTTAAGAAGAAAAACCACTGCCTCCTCTCTGACACCTCTCTTCTCTCCCTCCCGCAGTTCCTGCTCTTATCCAGACACTCTGCCTCTCTCATTTGGACAATTGCAGCTGCTTCCACACCTCTTGTCATGGTCCCTCCCAGTGCAATCCAGCCGTCAGAATGATTTCTCAGAGCAAACCCTGACCACGTGACTCCCTCCCCAAACCCCCTGACCACCCCACACGGCTAAGGGGAAAGCTGATGTTCATTAATAGGACGCTCAAGCCCTCTCCCACGTGGCCCCGACCCACTCCATCCTCAGTGCACTCAGGCTTGGAGCTCTCTAACCACACCAGGCTTTTTTCCTGCCTTTGCATTAACTCCCGTGGCTACTACCACCACCTTGGAAGCACTCTCCCCTCCACCCCCAAGTCACCCAATGCACTCAATGATTGTGATGACAGTTTGACTTTCCTGTCACAGAAATCACACCCCACGTGGAATGAGACCCCTCCTTCGTATCTCCACTGTACTCTGTTCACCCTTCGGTCACATGCCTGTAACATCCATCTCCCTGATTCAAACGCAGGGACACGGTCTTGTTACTCTACACGCTCAGTCCTCAGCTGGGAACGTGGCATGCACTGAGCGTGTGAGCACTGGCCTGCTGGCCCTCCAAAGAGCAATTCCATGCTTCTGGCCAGTGCCAGGGACAGCTGAGGATATCAGCAAGCCATCTGCCTTTCCTGGCACTCTCCCAGCCAAGGGTGGCTCCTCTTTTATTGCTGCTGCTGCCGTTGGGGTTACTCTAGTGGCTGCTCCAGGAGGCCTGCTCAGTTGCAGTGGAGCTGCACGGCTTTGTGCTCTTCTTCTTAGTACTTTGCATAGTGGTTTTTAACCTTAGCTCCGTTAGAAGCACCCGAATCCCTTTTACAAAATACAGAAGACCAGGCCCCTACCTGCACCTATTAATCTGAATTCTTGGGGTAGGGCTCAGGCATCCGTACATGGGCCTTTAAGCTCCCCAGGAGATGCTGTGTGGCCTGGATTAACTGTGCCGTATATTTCGCCTGTTTCACTTAGTGACTCCGGGGGACTACAGTTCGGGGGCAAGGAATCGAGATGAGCCATCATACTGCCCATGTGAGGCATGGAAATACCAAAGCACTCCGCAGTGAGTTCTGACCAGAGTCAAGAAAGGGGTTCGCTCCAGATTTTCCTGCTGCTGAGCTCCACTCATGAGGGACAACCCACCTGATCTCGAGTGGCCTTCATTTAGTCACGGCTCACAGCACACGTTCCTGATGTCGGGCCATGTTGTGCAGATCAGAAACTATCCCTGCACTTCAACTCACCATTGACATTCTCCTAAAAATAATGGTACGATTTCCCAGACATTGCTTTTTAAAGACAGTTCAGTATGTGAGATTTGTTTGTTTGCCTACCATGTAGCCATTTCGTAAACTAGATTTTCCGGAACCATTTCCAATACCTTTACCCAACACAGCAAGGAAAGATTTGGTGTTATAAAAATTAATACTTTGGCTGAATTCCTCCTTGCCTCTTTCTACCTCGCCAGTCCCACCCCCAGCTCGACGCACACTGTCTGTCTCTGCAATAGTGTGCTGGGGCCACGTTAGCTGCAGGATCCAGCAACTGTGTCACCCGTGTGTCTGTGAGATGAGCCTCTTCATGAGGTTAGAAAAGAGATCAAATGCTCCTGGGATGTGCCCTCAGCCACCTCAGTGGCAGGACTGATGCAACAATGCTCTTTAATTTACATGAAGAACGTTAAAATGTTTCGAAACACAGGGAGGCTCCCCAGAGTGTCTCTGATCTCAGTCTCCTGAACATAGTTCTTCACAAAGAAAGAAAATGAAATTGTCTTATTACCTGGCAGCTGGTTTTCTCCAAATGTCTTTGAGTGAGGCGATAACAACTGAGCATCTGTTATGTAGGCTGGCTGAGGATCCTGAGGATGGAGACGGGAACGCAAAGCCTGGGCATAAAACTTCCCAAGGAATCGCTGTTAGTGAGCTGCAAAGACACGCACATGCAGAACCACATCTCACATCTGAACGTGATAGTACGTATAATACAGGTTTCCAAAGTGCAATAAAGAACAGGGAAGATCAATTCATTTTACTCAGAAGAGAAAGAGATGGATGTGTTTCCTGAGCAAATGAGATCTTTTAAGCTGGGTGATTTCTGTGGTGTTTGTATACCCCTTTCCTTTGCTCACACACTCACAAATTCACATCACGTCATAGCCAGGATTTTCTTTGAAGCAGTACCATAAAGAACTTGCCATACAGGGGATGGTGGGAGGTCGGGGATTCAAGCAATTTAAAAATAATTTCAGAAGGAACTTCAGCCTTGGGGTATCTGCAGACACCAGCAGCACAGCAACCTGTTCTGGGAGGGAAAGTTTACCGTTATTTTTGCCATCCCTGAAACATGTCTTCAAAAGGTACATATTAAAATGTGCGTTACCCTGTATGTGAAATAAGTTGAAAATAAATCTAGCTGAGAAACCACTTCTTGCAAGATTAACTGTGCACACATATATCACTTATAAAGAATCAGAAATTAAAAATATTGTTGAGTTTCATATGAGACAACATACTTACGTGTATAACCAGCTGTCTTTTAAACAAAATTTTGGTGTAGATGAAATGATTAGGCCACACAGATGTGTGCCTGCTGCAAGGGGACCAGCTTCCTGTCTGTGGTCCCAGCCATAGTCACATGACCAGCATAGCACGTACCTATGTACTGCACTTTTTGGACTATAAGATGTACTTACCCCCTCCTCAAAATTCGGGAGGAATAATGGTTTTTAATGCTGCTGTTGAGTTCTGTTTACATTTACTTTGATGAAATATTATGTTATTTATATTATTAAATACTTTACCACATTTTTTGCTTCATTTTTTTTCCTATTTTCCTCCACCAAAACCTAGGTGTGTCCTATGGTCTGAAAAATACGGTAAGTACAAAGTGCACAGGGTCCACCAGTGTACTTGTCTGAATTTGTTGAAACCTTTAAACATAGCAAGTTATTTAATAACCAAAGAAATATAGAGGTAAGTTCTCCCATAACAGCACAAGGATGCAAACAGGAATGCAAGCCAGAGAGGAGCCAGGCTGCCTGGAGCACAGACGGGGGCAGCCTGGGGGTCCCAAACACTGCAGGCTGTTTGTTCGTCAGGAGGCGGCACCCACAAGCTCTGAGTGAGCCCAGTGGCTCTCTTGCTCTGGCTGGACTGTGTTCTTGAGAAGCCACTGAGCATCTATGTTAACACTCAGAAGAGTATGAGCTTGTGTGCGTGTATGTGTGTGTATTCAAGGATTTAACGAAAAACACTCTTACCCAATAGAAGTAAGCGCTGGAGCTGCCTGCTCAGTTTGTAGAGAATCCACTAGTGACCTTTCCTCTCTCTTCCCTGTAGTTACCATTCTCTTGTATTTCTCTGCTTATTAGTATGCATATAGTTAAGTCTACAGCATTGTTGAAAACATATTTGAAGATTAGCTATCGATTTTTCCCCCATGGGCAAAGATAATTGAGTTACTCAGTTATTTGGCTACTTCAATCACATTGTAAATGACTCTTAAAGATTTTGGAAGAAAGAATTATTTTGTTAATCATCGCGTATTTTGTACACTTGATATATTTCATTTTAAAAGACTGAATCATAAATGCCTAGTAGGCAGAAATTGCACTGCATAGAAAACACAGTTGCTTCCTGTAGTAAAATCGCACACTGAATGCAGGTCAATACATCAGAATTTCTGAGGTCTGTTCTCAATTTCAGTGTCTTTGGTTATATTATGCTTGTTTGTTTGTTTTGTTGATTAGGTAGTCACCAGAGGGGAGAGAATTTCAGGGGAAAAGGGAAAGGGTTTACAGGAACAAGTATAAAGGACACATGGACAAAAACTATGGGGGGGGTGGAAATGGGAGGGAGGTGGGGAGGACTGGGGTGGTGGGCTGAGGTGGGAGTAAAAGACAGAAAACTGTACAAGATCTACAATTAAAATAAAAATTAAAAAAAAAAGAATTTCTGAGGTCTGGTCCTAACAAGCATGTCTTCTCCCTGAGTCCCCCCAGGAGTGGGTGACTCAGCTTGCCTCCAGCTCTTGCTCCAGCTCAGCTATAGGACTGACGAGATGACAACAAGGACACAAAGAGTTCTCCACCTGCAAAGGCAGGACCTGCTTCTCATTTGGCTTTGCTCAAAATAGACCTACATTTGAATGTTTCGATTTTATACTCATTCATTGATTGATTCACCTGGAGACTGCAGAAAAAAACAGAGAGAGAGAGAGAGAGAGAGAACTAAAGGCTATTTGACAAGTCCAGTTTTAAGGTTAGGGGTACGGTTTTGGATGTATTTGCTTACCAGAGTGAACATGAATGGGGTGGGGGGATGATATTAATTCCAAGACTTCTGGAAAGTTCATAATATATTTGGAACAAGTTTTTGAAGAAAAATCACACATTTAATAATTAACCTGCCTCATTAGAGCCAAATCAGGGCTTTTTATATAATCAGAATGAAGTGGATATTAGCAAACAGTTACAGAGCTTCAAAAATCATTTCAATATTTTATTATATGAGTTTCAAACTGTTACATTTTTAGTTTTATGGAACCCTGTTAGACATAGGCATCATGTGATTCTGAAGCTTTAAGAAGAAAAGTAATCTCTAATTATAAGTTGTGCCCAGAGGCAAATATGACCAATGAACAAACTTTATGGCGTGGGGCCCGGAAATGCCTTGTTGTGGAATCAGCTCCCTCTCTAGTGCACTCAGAAAACCCAGGGGTCCTCGACTATTTGTTTTCCCTGGTCTTGTTTGGTACCTAATATCTTTCATACACAATTTCTTAGTTACATGATTTAAAAGAAATTCCCTAATTCACTAAATACTCATAAAGATTCTTTTTCTTTTGTTACTAGATACTCTTGTATGTTGGGGAAGGTGGGGAGTGATTATGGTTTTAAAATGGTATCCCATTTAATTCTGAATACCCATGAATATTTTCTTAAAGACAAAGAAATTCTGAATACCTGGGCACACTGTCTTGAAAACCAACTTTAAAAATTAAAGGAAAAAAATTCTGAATGCCAAAGATTAGTCCTCCTATTTTTCACAAAATTTGTTCCTAGGCTATAGTAGATATGTATTTACTGGCACCAAAACATCTCTGTCCAATGGAGTATTGGGAAAGCTTTAATATGGGCCATATACCAATGAACAAGACATCGTTCCTGACCTCAAGAAGCTCACCATCAACTACACGGTAGAGACACATAAAGAGAAATTGCACTGTACTGTGTGCAATGACCGATCACAGGCACCCAGCTGCCGAGTGAGCAGACTTGGGGATAGAGAGGAAGCACCAAGGAAAGGTGCCTGGAGGGAAAGACACATGAACTGATCTTCAAAGGATGAGTGACTGTTATCCAAGAAGCAACCAAAGTCTTTTTCTAACTTTCAGGCTTTCTGGGCTCTGGTTTGCCCCCTACATCCGTCTTGCCTCTTCCCACCTCTCTCTTCGCATCAGCACCTCTTGGCATTCAGCGTTCCTTCATCTTTAAGGCTCTTCCCTATGCCTGGAGCTTCCCTCCATACCAGGGCAATTCTTGCCAATCCTTCATAGCTCATTCACATATTAGTTTCTCAGGAAGCCTTCCTTAGGGCCCTTTATGTGCTCCCCAGAACCCTACACTTAGCCTTTGTTGCATTTGCCGTCATTTTAATTAATAACGAGTTGTGTAATTGGTTGTTCACTTTATGTTTCCCTTGCAAAAATATAAGCTCTGCAAATGCAGGCAGCATTTTTGACTCCATGTACTTACCGTAGGGTACCACCCAGTATAAACATTCAATGTCTATGTTGTGGTGCACCTGTCTAGACAAGAGATGATGAGAACCTCAAATAGAGAAGTAGGAGGTGAAGGGGAGAGGAGTGCATTCTAGAAATAACTATCAGATGCACATTGGTGTAGCCAGGTCACATGTTTGATGGGGGGAGGAAGGAAAGGAGAAGTGAAAGAAGACTCACAGATTTACTGTCTCACTTATTACTTGGGCTTGCCAGTCATTGAACAGTAGTGTCTTATAGCCCTCTGCACCCTTTCATTTAAATTCACCCCACAGAAATGTATTTATTGCTTTTGATGTTTCACATGGAGATTTGAGAGTTCCATGTAAAGTTGTATACGTAAAGGTGGGTCTTTACACTGAAGCGCCGTATCTCGGCTTTGGTCCAGGCCCAAACACCTGGTGACCTGACAGCCTCCTGGCTGTGACTAGCAATAGTGAAGGAATTCATAGCAATCATAGCACAGTGTGGAGGGGACTTACAGCGATGCTCTATGAAAACTGCCCCCTCTCCACCTTATCCACACTCCCTCGTTTCTTCTTTCCTCTTTCTCTATGCTCCCAGGGCCCCTCCATCTGCCTAGATGAGAGCTCAACCGCGAGATTTTGACTTTGCCTGAAATGTGCAACAGGGTCTTTGCCCTCTCCCACCCCGAGGTTCATATAAAGAGGACTTAGAGTTGCTCCCTTCCCTCCCTGAATTGCAGGGCCTTCTTAACCAAGAATGAACGCAACATGGGATCACTTAAAGTCTACCACAGTTCATTAAGTTTGTGTACAGAAAAAGACCAAATAAAAGCTGAGGCTGGCAGTTAATGGATTATACTACATTTTCAAGTATTTCAAACATTTCTTCCAAACCCATACCTTTTTCTCCAAACCACCTATAGTAGCTCTAGTATTTCTGGTTTAAATACATTTAAAGGTATTTTGGCCAGGAACTTAAATTCCAGGTAATGTTGTCCAATTTTGGAGGAGCAATTTTTCACATAATAGATGGTTTCTGCAAGTTTTCACAGACTAATATGTGATCATGGAAGGAATTTAAGTAAATGTTTATGTAACTAGAGTAATATACCAAATATGAGGCATATCTCCTTAAGTGGAAGAAATCTCACTTGCCTTTCAGAGCCTTAGGTATAACAATAGTTTCCTTAAGTGGAAAGGATTTGTCTGTCTGATGCAATTGATAAAGAAAATGTCGGGATGCTCCTAAGTCCCTGAGCATCTTGGCTCCAGGGTACAGAAATCACATTGAATTGTCTGACCTTATCTGTCAACTGCGTCTATTAACTGAGAACCACCTGGTGCTGATTCTATTTCGTCACTGCAATTGCGCACCCATTCTCTTTCTCAGCCTCTCTCGGTCTGTCTGTCTGTCTCTCTCCTTTTTCCCTCTCAAATTCTTCCTCATGTTGTCTTTCTTTTTCAAACATTCAATAATTCTTATTGGAACATGCCCATGACTAAAAAGGCTACTGATCAGTGATGGAACATACAGTCTAAGACATGTAAAACACCTTCGCTGTCCAGAGCTCTATGTGATGTCCAAGTCGAGGAGGTAACCCCAGGGATGCCTTGGGTTAACAAAGCAATCCCATGCAAAGAGGCTTAAGTAGCAAAGTTGTATAACTCAGCCTGTGGCGCTACAGGCAGACTTCTGTTACCAAAGCTCTGCTTAGATTAAGGGATAGGGTTCAAGGTTCACATTACATAACAACATGTTCCTTCAGTACAAAATATTAGTGACTCACTTCACTTCCACAGTGATATTTTGATATGCTTGGCACTAGCTGGCACGCAATATTGCTAATTCTAAGAGAGTAACCAATCAACAATGGAAAATGCTGTGCCTAACAAACATACCACCTCCCTCCCCTGCTGTTCTATTATATAACACACCCTGATTTGGGAGGAGCGAGTCATCTCGAAGTTCCCCCAACTTTGACTTTGCTCCACTGATGCAGCAAGTTCCAGTGACCCCGTGTTTTTTAGGTCATCCCTGCTGAGAAGTTCTGTTCTCCCTGATCTTTGGCCAACAGCAAGGAGTCCAGGCCATTCACTGAAATTCTGATCATAACTCATGTAAAATCAGACTAGTATTCCCAGACACAAACCCATCATGGCCCTGCTTCCACATTTTGAGAAGGCCACTATAGGGAAAGGCGATTAATGCAAAGTATCAAAAGTGAGTGGGTGTGGCAGCCTCTCTATTCATTCACGAGTATCTTCAGGCTGCCCTTGGTGATTTTTCTTTTCCTTCAAGGCTGCTTTTGCTGTGTATGTTGTCTTGTTTCACTGGGATAAGGGGATTCCATGCAAGTTTGCTTCACAGCCCTTCCTCTCCCCGTGTTCCCAGCACAAACCCAAATGAGATTAAGAGTCGAGTAGCTAATAGAGCAAGAAGCATATCTGGGGCATGGTAAGCTCTGGGTGGCATTACCTATTTTTTTCATTGCTGTCTCATCAGTTATTCTGTCCTCTCCCTGAGAATAAATAGAATATGGACATGATCAAGGAAAATTAAATTCTTCTCTATTAGATAATTCATTACACATAGATAATATATGAATATACAATAAATATACGTGTACTGCACATATATCAAAAATGTGTGTTTGATATTTTGCAAAATAAACTCCTGGCCCAGTCAAAGAGGTAGTAGAGGGTAGTCATCTCTGGATGATAATCTCCTTTTGACAGAATAAACACAAGATGTTGCAGCTACCTAATGTACATACAGAGGAAGAGGCTTTGCCCTGTTTTTCTAGCAGGAAAAGTAAATATTAATCACTCACCCGTCCTCCATGGCCCACTTGCTACTCTGAGCACCTGTGGTAAAGACGGTTGCAGTTTTCAAAAGTTTATAGCTATAAAAGAGTTGCAAGGTGATTTGCTTGCATTGAAATCACACCTTTAAATGCTAACTTACCCTCACTAAAATGAAAGCCCACAACCTTGCAGTGTTAGGTCCCAAAGCTCAACTGCTGACAGCCCAGGCCTAATGCTCCAGGGGATTCCTGAAGCGACCCCAGTGAAACACTCGAAAGGAAGAAGGAAATATTGAGCACATTCCAGATTCTTGCATCACAACAATTACACTTCTCTCCTTGTTTCTGGAGTTCTTTGTGAAAAAAACGGGACAATCCTATCAGTGGTGTCAGTTTTCCTCTTTCTTAAGAGAAACTGCTTTTTCTCAGAATCGTAAAATCTCAGCATGGACAGGGACCTTAAAAGCCACATAGCCCTACACTTTATCCAGAGGATCAACTGCCTCTTAATCACACCCAAGAAGCATGCCTGCTGTCAGCCTTAGCCGCCCTGGCCACAAGGAACTTATCTGCATCAGAACACTGTCCATTCCATTTGTGGACAAGTCGATCTGATGGGAAGTGCTGCATTTTGAATGAGCTCAGTTAGGACTTCAGAAGCCCTAAGCATTAAAAAGATTGTGGTGCTCCCTGTCTTTCAGGAAATAATGTAATATAAATTTTTAAAAAACAATTGTAAAATAAGGGGAAAAAATTTAGTTGAAAATTTCTTCATAATGAAAACACTTGTTTTCTTTTCTATTTCACATGTCATTTTTAAAGAAACGTTCTTTAATTTCCCTTTGGCCTTGATGCCCTGCGTCCCACACTCATGCTCAATGTGCTGGTGGGAAATCCACCACGGCCCCCAACTGTCCCTTTCTGTATACTAAACACTCTTCTTTCCACTGTTCCCCAGAGATCATGATTTCCAGAGTTCTCACCTCTTTTCTAGCTGTATTTCCATTTACCACTGCCCTCTTGTCTGCAATACGTCGGGCTCAGCTTGGGTGCTGAGCACCCTTCTAAATGGCACTTTAGGAAACGCCATCCCCAACTCTATAGCAATAACTTGCTGAGTACGTAGTTAATCAAAACCCCTAACTTGTGTTTTTTCAAAGTATCCACCCCTCTGCTCAATGGTACCTTTTTGCAAATTAGGAAGAGGTGCCCTCTCATAATGAACACAGCCCCGCTCAGGCCCTCAGACCGACCAGCTCCAACACTACCAGGTGGCTTCACAGCATGCCCGCCCCTTCCGTGTTCGTGTTGCTAATTTTTCTGGAGCTAAGGGCAGCCTGCATGGATCTCCCTTTCACACTTTACCATGTTAGGTTTGACCCATTGTTCCATCCTGTCAAGCCAGTTTAGGTTCCATCTCATTGGCCCTCCCACCCAGCTGCAGAGTCATCAACAGACCATGAGTTGCCGAATCCGCCAGCTCCGAGGTCCTATCAAAAGGACCTGAGGTCTGTCAGGGAAGTTCATGTCCATTTCACTCTGACTTCAATGATCACCTACCTCTTCCCTTCCCATGGGCTCATGATAATAATCTATTGCAAAGTTTGTCACTATCAATATTGAATTTTGCATTTGGTGATCTGAGGAGTCTCAACATTTCCCCCTTTCTGAAAACTAGGGCATCTTCCCATCCCCACCCAGCCCCAGCGTTCGTCTCCCATGCTCCACAATTCCTTCACCAGCAGACAGCAATTTTCAACTGAAATTGCACAGAATGAAGGGCACAATCTCCTGAAATTTCTTTTGCGGTAGTTTAACTGGGGATTTGATAAACAGATGGAATGATACAGGGTTTATTTTTCTAACTGCAGTTTAGAAATACCCTTATTCACCTGTTTCAGAAAGGGCAAACTGTTATTCTTTAGCTTAAATGCAGGATATTTTTAATGCAATGATAAAACTCCTGCAACTACAAAAACAGTGATTTTTAAATATATATATACACAAATATATATAATTTTTATATCCTTTCAATTTTGCTTTTTTTCCCTTACCTGGGAACTTCAAACTATTTTTTAAAATGTAAATTAGTATCCCATTTTGTACATGGATTAGTATTTCCGTACAGAAATTTTGTTTGTAACTTTATATAATCATATAATTATAACTATATAACTCTACTATTGGTATATTGTTTTAAAGAATAGAATATACTAAGCTGTTTAGATCAAAGTTCTTTCACTAGATGAAAAATGCAGTCTCTCCCTAGCACTGTTTCTGATCAGCATAAAGAAAAATGTGGTACAGATATACTTTTTCCATACATGAGTTTTCAGATTTCTTGTAAAGAAGTACAAGTAAACCTACAGAAAGAAATCATTTCAACCAGAAAACTTATTCTCCACACTTACATTTCCAAAGCCATATCATCCTTCCTATCTTCTCATGTCTCTGATTGCCCAAGTTGCCTAAATAAGAAATTGCAGGCATCTGCTAGCACCTTATATAGTCAAAAGTTTTCTCAGCTAATTCCGTTCATACAAGAACTGCCAATTCAGTGGTAGCGAGAAGCCAAAGGAAGGCTCTGCGGTTCAAACAGGGAAGAACCTGCCTTCTTCAGAGCTGCTGTGCCGTCAGTGTTCCTGCCTGACCTAGGGCTTGCCAAGTGAAAATGAGGCACAGTGGCTAGACTATCTGGGGAAGACTTGTGAATTAGAGCAGAACCAAATAAAGAAGCTGTGTTTAACACAATTGGCCCAGGGAGTACAAAACTGCTGCTACTATTGCTAATATCATCAGGCAATATTTTTTTAATGCTTACCTTGTTTCAGGCACGAAGCTAAGTTTGTTATATTTTACACGTGCGGGCTTCATAAATTCTCATCATAAGTTCAGGAAATCACAATATGGTCCCCCTTTTACAGATGAGAAAACTGAGAGGTTAGCTAACTTGCTCAAGATCAGACAGCTAGTAAGGGACAGAGTCACAGTTTAAACTCGTCATGACCCTGTGCTTTTTAACGCTTTCTATTCTTTACAAAAGTCTGGTATAGTTTACTTCAGAAGTAAAAGTTTTTCTTTTTCAACAATAGACTTCAGGTGAACAGAATGTAATCAACCACAACCACCACACTTATCACTAATAAGGCATAGCCTGCTTTTCAGTTTTGCAGTTACTTAATTCTAATAATGTAATAAGTACCCAGAGATGTACCTCCCAAAGCAAAAGCCAGAACCTTGACATCACTCTCCATCTAAGTCCACAGTCTCCAGCATCCCACTCCCCAAACTCAACTGATCTGTTGCCAATATTACCCTGAATCCTGTGATCCTGAGCTTCTCATGAACCCCTCCATTCTCTTTAAAGTAGTATTATTGCATCTACATGCACATGTATGTGTGTGTGTGTGTGTGTGTAAGTTTCGTTGTTTTTAACTTTCATTTATGTTATTTTATGTCTCTGTAGCCAACTATTTTTGATAGATGTACAATATCTATTATTCTACAGTCCTGTTGACTGACTTCTGGGCTGCAGGCCAGCCAGTGTTTTGCTATGAAAAACAATGCCGTTATACATTTTCAAGTGCCTATCTCCTGTTAATGATATGTAAGTTTCACTCAGGAGCAGAATTGCTAGGGTTAAGGGTTCATGATCATTCAACTCTAGAAGATAATGTCAGACTATTTTCCAAATAGATGGCACCAACGCCTGCTCTCACCAACAAAATTGACATCTTGTTGATCCTCATCATTTCCAATACTTGAGATAAATCAGACTTTAAAATTTTTGCCAATCGCCTGTGTATAAAATGGTATTTGCTGTGGCTGGGACTTTGCCTTTTCCTGACCACTGAAGATGCTGAATATCTCTTTGTTTGTATACTGGCTTTAAATGTTTTTCTTCCGTGAAGTGCCCTGACCCAAGCGACAAATCTTTGCTCGATAAATGCCTTTATTTTAACCTTGGATTTGGTCACTTTAAGTTACTTCCAGATGTAATTAGAAATGGGCTAGTAACCCCACTTCACCACAGGCCCTAATAGCTATTCAAGGATTGACCAAATGCCTTCAAAATTTTCTACTTTATTTTTTGCTAAAAATTATCACCAGATTTTAAAACCAGACTCAGAGGACCTTTTTACATAGATAAATAGTATTGCAAAAAATCCTTAGTTTTTACTTCCAAATTTCTCCAAAGCACATGCATTTCTAGAGGCCAGTGACAATCACTTCTAAATTTCACACAGATCAAAGGCATGGTGCCTGATTTAAAGGCCAGCTTGCAAAGACTGACACATTAGAGAAAGGTTTTTGCCTTTATAAGGATATCGTAAGCAGCCTTTCATTTGCCAGGAAGTTGTTAGTATATACAAATGCTATTTTAATGTCTGGGAATATTTAATTATACCGTAATCATTATTCTTTATAGTTCCAGATGCTCGTGTCCCGACAATTGTCCAAAGTGTAACAGAAACAAATCCGGCAGCAGGAAGCCCAGAGCCCACTCACAACACCTGCTGTAACTCGAATCACAAGCAATGCTTGCAAGACAATGCATATGGATGCCAACAGGAGAGCAGCAAATGCAGCCGCTGTCCTGCCTCACTAACACAGAAGGTGGTTACACTTCGCCTGCTGCCCCTGGTGACTTTGGAAGCAGAGGAAAAACTGGGACATGCCTTGGAGGGGGGGAATTGAGTAAGGAAAGAGATTTCTAGGAAATAGCCAGAAAAATCTCATTTTCTGTAGATGCCTATAAAATTCTCCTTCTTATATTAACGCCTAGTTGGGAGCACTTGAAAGCAGAAGGAAATATGTAAGAGAAGTTTGCCATTAAAACACCCTGCACAAGAATGTTTGCAGACAAATACCTCTGAAATTAATGTAATTCAGTTTTCCCTTGATGGTCTTTGGTAATAATATGGTCTAATCACTGTTACTTTTTCTTCTTCTTTTTAAAGCTAAGATTTTTATTTATTTTTTAATTATATTTTATTGATTATGCTGTTACAGTTGTCCTGATTTTCCCCTTTGCACTGCTCCACCCAGCACCCTCCACTCCCTCAGGCAATCCCCCCACCATTGCTCATGCCCATGGGTCATGCACGTAAGTTCTTTGGCTACTCCATTTCCTGTACTGTACTTCACATCCCCACGGCTGTTCCGTAACTACCTATTTGTACTCTTTAATCCCCTTGCATTTTTACCCATTCTCCTATACACTCCTGGCAACCATCAAGACATTCTCCATATACAATGGTTCTCTGTTCTTGTTTGCTTAGTTTGTTTTCTAGATTCAATTATTGATAGATATGTATTTTTGCCACTTTATTAGCCATAGCTTTGATCTCTTCTTTTTCTTAAATAAGTCCCTTTAACGTTTCATATAATAATGGTTTGGTGATGATGAGCTCCTTTAGTTTTTTTCTTATCTGGAGAGTTCTGTATCTGCCCTTTGATTCTAAGCAATAGCTAGAGGGTAGAGCAATCTTGGCTATAAGTCCCTGCTTTTCATGACTTTGAATATTTATTGCCATTCCCCTCTACTATGCAAAGTTTCTTTTGGGAAATCAGTTGACAGTCTTATGGGAACTCCTTTCTAGATAAATAACTTCTTTTATCTCACTGCTTTTAAGATTCTCTCTTTATTTTTAACATTGAACATTTTAATAATGATGTGTCTCGGAGTGGGCCTCTTGTTTGGGACTCTCTGTGCTTCCTGGATTTGCATGTCTGTTTCCTTCACCAAATTACAGAAGTTTTCTTTCATTATTTTTTCAAATAGATTTCCAATTTCTTGCTCTTTCCCTTCCCCTTCTGATACTCCTATAATGTGAATGTCAGGCCTCTTGAAGTTGTCCCAGAGGCTGCTTATACTGTCCTCATTTTTTGTATTCTTTTTGTTGTCAGATTGGTTGTTTTTTTCTTCCTTATGTTCCAAGTCATTGATTTGATTCTCAGCTTCATCTGCTCTGTTGTTGTTTCCCTGCAAATTGTTCTTTATTTCAATTAGCGTATCTTTTGTTTCTGACTAGATCTTTTTTATGCTGCTGAGGTCCTCACTAAGTTCCTTGAGCATTCTTATAAACAGTATTTTGAACTCTGCATCCAATAGATTGCTTATTTCCATGTTGTTTAGCTCTCTTTCTGGAGTTTTGATCTGTTCTTTCCTTTGGGTCACATTATTTTGTCTCCTCATTTTGGCAGCCTCCCTATGTTTATTTCTATGTATTAGGTAGAGCTGCTTTGACTCTGAGTCTTGGTAGTGTGGCCTAATGCAGTAGGTGTCCTGTAGGCCCCAGTGGCCCAGCCTACCCTATCACCCAAGCTGGGTATTTGAGTTTTATCCTTCGTGTGGGCTAGGTACACCCTCCTCTTGTAGTTGAGCCTTGGTTGCTGTTGGCAGATGAATGGGAGGGATTTACCCAGGCCAGTCAGCTGTGAGGACTGTCTATGACCACTGACCACCAACCTCTGAGCTCCGTGGAGGATCAGCAGTGCAGGGGCAGGGTGGTGGTGCTCTCATGTGGTCTGTAGCTGTCCATTGGTTGCTCTGCTCCTAGGGATTCCCAGGTGGCACAGGCCAAGGTCAGCCCCTACCTATATTTTGCCCAGAGCCATCTTGCCTGAGCTATAAAGCAATCTGAGATAGCTGTTACTCTTGTTGGGCTTAGAGATCCTCAGGCAAACTGTGAATCTAGGCTGGCTGCTGCTAGTCTGGGCCTAGGGCTCACTAAGGTCAGCTGTTGCTTATTTGAGAGGATTTAGGAAGTTGTGGAGCATGAGCCAAGACCAGTCATTCATATAAAAAACCAGCTTGGGTGGGTCCATAAGTTTGGTGGGGCAGAGTCTCTGGAGACCACAACAGGTCAAACAGTGTTAGCCAGGTTGATGGAGTCTCATATATGGCACCAGCTAGCTGGCTTTATGGTTCTGTGAGTGGAGTGTTTAGAAAATGGACAATGGTCTCTGCTTGCCTTGATGACAGACATTTTAGTTTCTTCCAGCATGCCACTAGTGCCTTTCAAGCTGCTACCCCAGTGCTGGAGCTCAGAGGGAGTGAATCTGAGTAGATGAGTCCTTGTGTGGGTTCTTTAAGAGGAACTGCTTGGGGCCCTAGAAATTTCTTCCACCAACTCAATCCCCACTGGTTTTCACAGCCAGAAATTGTGGGGATTTATCTTCCTGGCACTGGAACCCTGGGCTGGAGGACCTCATTTCTGAGATATCCCTCCCAAATTTTTATCTACCACATGTGGGCGTGGGACCAGCCCATTCCACATCTGTGCCCCTCCTACCAGTCTGGATGGTTGTGGTTTCTCTAATTCCATAGTTGTCAGACTTCCATTCAACTTGATTTATGATGGTTCTGAGTGATAGTTGTTCTATATTTTAGTTGTAATTTTGATGTGGTTGTGCAAAGAGGTGAGCCATGTCTGCCTACATCACCATCTTGAACAGAAGTTCCTGTTACTTTCTCCCATCTGATAAAAAGTGACTCATGCTCTTTAAGTATCACTTGGCTATTTTGGCAATCCCCAGTTATACATAATCAAGTCAGGTTGGAAAATTGGCATGTTACTGAATGCAGATGTACTTCTTTCTTCTACTGTTAATCAGGGCCTCGTTGCCCGGATGTTACAAGGCACCATTACCAACTCTACTGAGGACCTTAGATTTGCCAGACCCTGTTGCCCTTTCTGCTGCACATTGATTCATAGACACTGCTCTTAATTCCACTGGATCTTAAGAGGCTGGTGCTAACCTTAGTTTCCTTTGAAGTGGAAGAAAATACCTCTCTCCAGATATCAAAATCAAATCTTTAGAACTTTAGTAGGAAATGCAAGTCAATAGTTTTTAGACTTCCAAGCAGGAAAGGATATAACACAGAGAACTTGCTAATTTTTAAAAGCCAAAAAAAGACATACATTTGACCAATAAAGCTAAAGAATTAAAGTTAAAAAGTGCATCCTTAAACAGATTGGAAAGACAATTAAAACTAAAAACAAAGAAAAGACATTTGAAACATACAACCAACAAAGGATCAGCCTCAAGAGTATATAAAGAAGGTCAGTAAGTCAATAAGAAGAGCACAAACACTCCAACAGAAAAATAAACAAACAAAGAGACCAGCCCACTTCAGAGGAGTAACACATGCACGGATCTTCTACTGCAGTCCAGTTTCAGGGAGATATAAATGAACGTCACCATAATATACTATTTTATAACCATTCAATTGGAAATATAAATCTATGCCACTATTCGATATCACTTTATACCCATTGGGTTGGCAACAAAGAGTCTAATAATACCACATATTGGAGACAATATATAGCCAAAAAAAATTTCTTAAATATTGGTGGTGAGGGTATACGTTGGTAAAACTATTTAGAGAACACTTTGGCATTAGCTCCCACCTGTAAACATTCTCATACCCTTCAATCCAACGATTTCATTCCTAGGCATATACACAAGAGAAATTCTGTGCATGTTTACCAGAAGATATATACAAGAGTGTTTATAGTTCACAATAACGAAAATCTGGAAAGAGCCCAAATGCCCATCAACGAGAGAGCAGAGGAATGACCTGCGGCACAGCCAGTCACACAAGGGATATTAAACAATGGAAAATGAACTAGAGCCACAGGCAAGCATGGATGAAACTGAAAGATTACCTAAGGATAATACCCTTTCATATGAAGTTTAAACAATTTTTTAAATGATACTAGTAAGGAATATGTAGAGATTTAGCTGAATGAATATAAAAAAGAATAAAAAGAGAATAATGAATACAGGATTCAAGATGTGGTTACCTCAAGAGGGGGAAAGCAAAGAATGGAATTGTGGGGAACCATTGTCTAGCTGAAAGTTATGAAATAGTAGGTTCATGGGTGATCGCTGTATTATAATAAATAACCAATCAAACAAACAAAAAACAAGTAAGTGTCTTGCACAGACCAACGACAGATATGTGCCATGAGCTAAGGAGTACATTTAATCCAATTCTGGGCAGGGAAAAAAGAAAAAAGCTTCTCTACTTTATTTCTCACACATAGTTAGCCATGGAACAAAGCAGTGCCCAGTCTTCTAAAAGAGAGCTTGCAATCGTTTACTTGAGATCCTCCCACCTTCAACCCCAGGGGAATAGTAGGCGCACAGGAGCTGGAACGAAAGCCTTCTCTGATCAATAATTAATGCACGCAGGATGTGAGCCAAGCCGGCTGTGCCAGGCAGCAATTCCTGTTGGATGAGCTCTTCACCAGCCGATGTTTGTCCTTGACTATGATGGAAACGGACCCTCCCCTGGACAGGCGCGCTCACCAAGTGTGAATGCCAGAGCCCACCTCGCTCATTACCACACACTGCGAGGGCAGAGGAGGCAGACAGAGTCACCGAGGACCAGGTCTGCAGAACGAAAGACCCACAGTGCAGAGGTCGTTCTACAGTCACTGGCCATGTTTCATTTTCAATGTGGTTCATTTTTTAACCAACCCTTTTATGGACCTTACAAACTGCCAAGTTAAATGTACTGTTTCAGGAGAGGCACTTGAACAGAAAGGGCCCAGCCAACTCTGTAGTCACTGTCGGTGTCCTGACTGGAAAGGACAGATAAGCCGTTTGTCATAGAGTAGCACTGCACTGCTGCAGGAAGGCTTATTGCCCACAGCGCCCAAAAATTTCTTTCCATGAACCCTTAAAAACAGTATTTATTGTGAGATTTATTTCCGCCTGTAAAATATATATACATATATAAAAATTTGGAATATTCAGAAAAGTATAAACTTAAAATATTGAAAATATCCATTGTTCCCCCCAACATAGAAAAAAACTTCATTTAACTTCTGGTTTATTTCCCTCCTGATGTTATGTTGGTTTTTCTTAATTTATATTCACACACAACTTTCTTCTTGTTTTCCTGCACCCCACCTCCCCCAATATTCAGATCACATCATTTTGTATCCTACTTTTTCTTATAGAATTTATTATTAGCATTTCATCTTGTTATTATTCTTAAAAACACACACACAACTTCCAAAGATTATACAATAGGCCATCATATGGACTTATCAAATTTTATTTAATTATTTCCCTAGTGTTGTACATTTGTTGCTTTCCCAATTTTGGATCACAAGACATGATGCCAGGTGAATATACTTGCACATAAATCATTGTGTACAACTCTTACTATTTCCTTTGGGCAAATTCTTAGAAGTAGAATTTCTGGATCATAGGGCAAATTGTTAAGACTTTTAAAATACGTGTCCTCCAGAAAATTATGTCTATTTATATTTCTATCAGCAGTGAATAGAGTACCTTACAAGACAGAGCATTATGATTTTTCAATTTCTGATAATTTGAAGGGAGAAAAGTGATATTACATTGATATCACTTGCATTTCTTTAGTTATTAGAGATTGAATTTGTGATGATTTTTTGCCATGTGTGTATTTTCTTTTGTCAATTATCTGTTCAATATTTTAGTCAATATTTTTGTATTCTCATTTTCTTGTAGATTCATAAGAACTTTTTATACAATGACATAACACCTAGTTGTATATGCTACCAATATTATTTAATAACTTTTTGCTATTAAAATCTATTTAATTTTATAGACATGCAAACATTCTAAAGGTTCTTTATTTATGTCATCAATTTTTTTATCAGAAAACTTATTTCCTTAATAAGATCAAATAAAAAAGTATCTATATTTTCTTCCAGCTGCTCAATGGTTTCATTTTAGTGTATAACTATTTTATCCATCTTGATCAGTTTTGGTATATGTTATTAAATAAGAAATCTATTGGAATTTTTTATTCAAATAATTAACCAATTGTCCTGACACTGTTTACAAAATATTCTCTTTTCAAGCTGATTTGTGATGTCATCTTTATATATACTAGATGATCTTTTATAATATGATCTATTTCTAGACTACTGTGATTCACTGAGCAATCTGTACTTCCATCAGCACCACACTGGTTTAAATATTATGGTTTTAGAATGCAGTTTAATATGTAAAAAGGCCCCCTACCTCTCACAGGTACTTTCTTTTTTCAAAAGACTTTATTCCATTTTCCCATTTATTCGTCCAGATAACATCTGTTCTCTAATTTACATTGGCCCTTTGGTGAACATCGGATGCAAATATAAGAAAGAGATGCAAAATTCAGGTTAAGGCAAGATAAAACTTATATTCATACCATAATTACAAGTTGAACTAAAATAATTGTGTTCAGAGATTTTTCCCTCCTTTCTTTGGATACACACTAGATTATCAATTATTGATTAACACTAGAACTAGCTATTCATTATCTACATTAATAGAGCAGAATTGAGTGTCAATAAAAATATTACCCACATCTCATTTTAGTTATTGTCTTTGGCTTATTTCCCCTTAAGCTTTTCACCAGTGCTATTAGGGGGGAAAAAGCCAAATGAAAAACTCTGGTTTTTCTCTTTTCTTTTGTTGTTTTGTGTTTTGACCTTTCTTTACAGAGGTAACATCAAATCCAAAAACTTGATGATACACCTAGAGACCCTTCAGGCCTATATAATCCTCCTACTGCAAACAATGCCCAAAAAGTGAAGTAGACAAACTTTAAAGCATCTCTCAAGTATTTTATATTCCTTTCTTTAAAACTAAAGAAATACAAACTCCGAAAACAAGCTGTGGAGCTTCGGTTGCAAAATCATTGTTGTGGAAAATGTGAAATTAGTCACCCCTCCCCCAGGGAGGGAATCCCTCCCACAACACCCATGGTTAATGAATTTTGTTTTTGCACAAACATTTCTTGTGACAGGGAGTTCTCTGACCAACACCCAGAAGATGTTGGAGTGAAAACCTAAAAATAGAAATTAGAAACTGTTCAACAAAGTGACCCCAAATTTGCTTAAAGGCAATTAACTTGAGATGTTCCATGATCCAGAATAACAACTCCAGAAATAATCGCTAATGGGTTTAATGATGTTGCAATATTGGGTGTTCCAATGTTGAACCTTGCAGATGAGAAGAAACACAACCATCACCATCAAGACTAGCAAATATTTAAGGGGCACAGCCTGCACGTAAGGTTTTAAACAAGGCACAGAATTCAAATAAGCTCAAGACAGAGGCCTTGCCCTTGAGAAGCTAACAATCTAATTGAACGGTCAAGGTATACGCCTAGTAACACAAGGTCAAACACAATGTCAAACAAGTATTTTTTAAAAATTAACTTTATGTTTTGCGGACAAATTCACTTGTGGTGCCAATTTACTTCCTACCCTTATGTTCCTTCTGCCTGAATGTTCTGACCTTTATTTAGATTTGCTAAACTATATGCATTTATTTAGCTTCACTGAATTATATGCATCTTAATCATCTCCTTCTTTTAGACACAAGAGGAAGGTACTGCTAAAGGAATCCACAGGAGTAGTTACAAGCTAGGATACAAACAGGGTCTGTGAGATCCCCACGCTGGCTCAGGATCAAGTGTTAAAGCTCTAGACGACCGCTGGGCCGGCTTCTCAGAGCCATGCCTCACTCAGCATCAGGTCCCTTAGCAGTATTACATTTTCTTGGTAAATATTAATCCCATCGCTCAAAAGTTCATTTCAAAGAACTGCATTAAGACTGAAACAGAGTCCTTGGCACAAAAAATAAACTCAGAATCTCAAAACGTTTAAAAACAAACAGCATTGAAAATGTTGCAGTATGACTTTTCGGAACTTGTCGGTCTAATTTGCTTTTGAGTCACTGTTTTACAGTTGCTGAAAGAATTTGTATTTCTAGGATATGTATGACAGCCACCCTGTCCGCAGAGCAATATCAAATGAAAGACCTCACTCGCTGCCGCATCCCCAGCCTACCAAAATAGTGCTGTCTAATCAGGCATCTCTCTGCAGGAAACAGGCCTTCCCACACAGGAAGCACAGGAAGCACAGGAAAGAGGACTGGAGACAGCAGTCCCAGCGGCTTTTTTGCCAGAAAGGACAAAATGGCTCTTCTGGCAACTCCTGACTCAGGAAATCGCTGAATTAAGTAGTCAATCTGCAGAGTAATTTAGCATGTCATCTGCTTCCTGGCAACAGATATTTGGAAGCATTTATATTGTAATTCAACTCTGTCATCATGGGGTTAGAACTCCTTCTCTCCAAGGGCCTCAAGGTCAGATTTTCCTGCAGTTTCTACAGAGCCATTTCTCTGAGTTCTTTTCCCCTTTCCAGGCCCCAGCAGTCTGGCCGCCCCTTTGATTTCTATCCTTGTCTTCGGAGCTAAATATAAGTTGTGCGGGGGTGGGGAGAGGCCCGTGCAGTGGTGCTCCGGGAAAACACACTTGTGAGTGTGCACAAGGATGAAGACGTGGCTGCACGCCCCAGGGTGGCAGCACATTGTCCTCTCGTGGGGGAGGGAACAGGACAAGAGGCCGGTAACGAGGGTTCCCATTCCTGCTTCATCATGGACTTTTTGTGTAATGCTGAACAAATAATTTCCCTCCCTGCTCCTCCACTTCTCCATTTTTGGAGCGAACTTAACTGGTGCCAGTCATCTTCTTCATTTGCAGGCGTTAGAGATACGTAATGCCACAAAGCCATCCGCGCCCCCTGTGTCACGACAAATAGCCCTACTCACGCACACAGGGGAGATCAGTAACTACAGGCCGTGGGGGATAAGAATTGTGTACAGGGACAGAGCAGTTTCCTTACAGCTGGTGAACACATGTACCCACAAGGTACTTAAAAGTAAAGCATGTAAACTATAAGCAGCAGGACCATGTAATTCTTTCTATACACATACATTTGGAGATCTTTACCTCTGGGGATAATGATGGCTAAATCCAGATGAGAGTGATAAGGCATCAGAAGGTAATGATTTTTATCAGGGGCAGAGGTCACTTTGCTCCTCCCTGGTCAGGGGCTCCTGATGGTTCACGGCCCAGGCGAGCGTGTCCCAGAGTCCTGGATGACAGAAAAGAGATCTCAACCAAATCCCACATACATTGAGTCTGGTAACTCCTAGAGTCGAGACCGATATCATCCAAAAAAAGCTAAGCTATGACAGGTAAGGCCTTCTACACACCTTTGTGTCTCAGAGTAATTCTGTGAGATATCAAGAATTATCCCATTTTACAGATGATAAAAATGAGACTTCAAGAGGCTAAGTAGCATGTCCATAGTTCATCGGGGCATGAAGAGATGGAGTTGGGATTTTGAGTCCATCTGTCTGATCCCAAGGTCCACTCCCTTTTCATTAGATCATGCCATCTTCTGCGTGCTATCTCCATTACTGTTTAGAGCTAAGCTTTCTAATTTGTAAAATGGAGAAAATAATACCTTATTTTATGAAACTGCTACAAAGATCAAAAAGAATTACATATGTGACGGTACTATACAGAAATGTAGATTGTTTTTCTAAGAGTAGCAGTGACCTTTACGTCTCTTCCATACCTTCAATCTCATCAATATAAACACATGGGGGAAGTTTATACAGGGGCAGGAATATGCATCTTAACATAACTGAAATACCATTTGCATTTCCATGGCTTCAAGGAATTTACATATTTTAACACAGTTCAACTAGGTTTGGAAGTGCTGTGTCTCAACAGTCCTTATAGGTACCCAGTTCTATGTTAATCATTTATTTACCTTGAATTTATTGCTTCAAAGTTAACATTTTAAAATCCACATGGATTTAAAATTGTTACATTCTTTAAGGAAGAATCTTGCATGGAAATTAGTCTATGGCTAATTAAGTATGACTTCAAATTCATGGGCAAGTATCAAAATAGGAGCCTAATGGAACCAAGGGATTCGTTATTGCCCTGATTTTCTTTTCAATTCTCTGCAGTCATCACCTCCCCATAGGAAGGGAACAGCAATACACATTGCCAGACTTGCCCTGACCTTCAGGAAACCAGAATAAAACATAAATTAATACTGCTTATGCATTATTATAAACAATTTGTTATTCAAATTCACTAAAGGGAGTATTCCTCAGGCAAACTATCCTAAAAGCTTCCTATTGAGAAATAAATTCCAAAGTTTAGCATTTCAAAACTACATAATTTGAATACATTTTTGAACCATCCAATGGAAAATTAGATTGATTCCACATGTGCAGAGCTTGTAAATAGCTCAGTAATTCTTTCACCGTTTCCAGACACAAGCTAATGGCCTCCTTTTCTTTCCCTGGTAGAAAATTAAGCTATTTTTTTCAGGATCAGGGGGAGAAAATAGGGGATTGTAGACTATAATGGAGAAATGTAATTCACTCAGGACTGCAGGGAAATATTAGAGATTATGTAAATCTTTTCTTCCCAGGATGGAGACTCCATGGGGACAAATGCCCCACACAACTTCAAAGATTAGCACACAGCCGTGTGACAAGCTAAACTTTTCCTCTTGTTGAAAAAAAATCTTTCAGTTGCACTGTGTGCATTTATAATACTCATAGAAAACAGTAGTTTCAGTGAAGGGCACTAAATAAACAGAAGAACAGGATTAGCCTTACAGAAAAAATTCTTCTCTATTCAGGAGTTATCCCCTTTTCCTCATTTTGAAACTCTGTAGTTAGAGAAATACCAAGTCCTGAGACACAAGGTCAGAGCATGCGGATCTGACCCAGATTTTGTGATCTTGAAATCATTTTGTGCCTTTGATTAAATCCCAGCACCACTCATACAGCCCTGTGGTTTTTTTGTTTTGTTTTGTTTTATAACTTTTAATTTTTATTTATTGATTTTGAGAGGCAGAAGAGAAGGAAGAGAAAGAGAGGGAGAGAGACATCAATGTGTTGCTCAACTTATTTATGTATTCATTGGTTAATTCTTATGTGTGCCCTGACCAGGGATTGAACCTGCAACCTTGGTGTATGGGGAGGACACTCTAACCAGGCCAGTGTTCTTTTAACTTTGTATCTCCTGCTACCCCCATTTGGAAACCTGCGTGAATAGTGATAATTTGTACAGTTGTCATAAGGATTAAATGAGTAATTCCTAATATGTGAAACATAGGACTGTGCCAGAATGTGATAAATATACAATAAATATTCACTTATGTTCTTGCTGTTATCATTATTACTTAGATAATGGTTGCTAAATAATGGGACCTTCAGTTTCAATCCCACTACCATGTCACTTAAAAGTAATCAAAGTGGAGCTAACGGTTCTGCTTCTTCAGGTATGAACACACAGATATCTTTAAAATCTTTTTCACTCCCTCTCTGAGTTCATGTATGATCATAATCAGTTTGATTTCTTTTCAGAAAGGCCAGCAAACCACCTCAGTGTGGAAACATCCCAACAGTCTCCTTGGTATTGATTTTCTCCATCACATTTAAGGAGGGTGCTTAGAATCCACACACCAGTGAGCATCCGGCCAGGCCGCAGGCACTCGCAGGGCCCCTGAAGAACTCCTGGCAGGGCCTGCCTTCCAGAAAGGTCTGAGTGAGCTTCACCGCAGCACTCTGAACATAGAGCTCAGGAAGTCAACCCTATAAACCCCCTGAAGATGAAAGGAAGTGTGTGACAAAGGGCTGCACATCCTCTGTCCTTCAGGGTCCTCCAGGCTTATAAAAGCACTTTGGACAACAGATCCTTAAATATTACTCGCACTGTAAACAGAAGTCTTTTGAAATTATTTTAATTAGCTTTGGGGTTTTAAATCCACCTTGAGATGGAAGCAGAGAGATCTCTGTTCAAAGAAATTATCCGTTTCCCTTCAGAAGCCCTAAGAAGTACAAGGTAAACTGATAGAAAGGCAAACAGCCCTAGTCTCAGGGGTTTTCTGAGCCTCATTTCTCAAATCAGGTGCTTAGCATAAAATATTAATGACACTGAACCAGTTGTTATTTCAGAAAGACATCTTCAAAATTGTAGATTGTTTCAGGAAGTTTTTTTGCTCAATCAAAGTCCCTTTTACACTATTCAACTCTCTCTGAAAGACCAACAACCCAAACTCGTATTTACAATAAAGAGCTTACTCTGTGCCAGGCATGTTCCAGGTGTTTTCTTATATTAGATATTTAATCCTCACAGTAGTTCACTGAGTGTCGTCGTCCCATTTTACAGATGAGGATGAGATGCAGAGATGTTACACAACTTGCCCAAGATCACACACAGTTAGCACATGATGGAGTCAGTATGTGAACCCCAGAAGTCTGCTCCAGAGTCCTCGGTCTTCACCATTCAATCATATAACCTCTTTTTTCCAAAATAAAAGTGAATATTCTTAAAATTGGTACATCTGCCAGCATATTCCCACTATAATAACATTTTCAATGCCTCCTTTTAGGATGTATTTGAAGGTAATAATGCATCCCAGGAGCCCAACTCATTAACTTAATGAGCTGTAAGTCCAAAACCCTTCCATGTATGCATCACACCAGTCAATCCACAAATGTTTCTTTTTAGAAAATATATAGATAGATAGATATAGATATAAATACAAACAACATAAATATAGAATACATGCCAGAGTACATTGTTCAATTGGCGGTTTTCTTTGAAATGAATATAATCCTTCTCTCTAGGGTAATCACTACCATCAGTTTCAGAGGAAAACTTTTAAGGGGCCTTCATACAGGATGTGGAATTATATGAATTAACATTTAAACCTCAGGCGCCTTCTCCTTGAGAGTTTTAGTAAGTCAGTTTTTGAAACATATTGCTATTTATGCACTAGGAAGTTATGTGGTTTCTAATGATTTTGTGGAAACCCTGAGTACAACAGATAGCTGAATAGGTATCAGGCCAATGATTAATTTCTTTAACATAATGGAAGACATTTATTGATGAGTAGTTCTTATCAAATGTTGACTATTTATAGACACTGGAGTCTCCCAGTCACTTCAGAGGTCAGGGCTTCCCTTGCAGTCGCTGTAAACACGGCTTCCTCCAAGGCTCTGTTTATACGCCTGCTGGTCAGCCCAGCGCCAGTCACTGGCGCTCCCCTTTTCACTGCCGCTGCTCCCTCATCCTGTTTATCGGGGAGGGAGGATAACCCTGGACACCGAACTATTCCAACTCACCAAAGCTTTGGAGAAACCAGCCAATTTTGCTCTGTTTCAAGATGACTGATTCCCCACTTCTGCCTTTAAGCTTAATACTGCTTTTCTGAGAGCCAGTCATATAAATTTCATTGGCCTAAGCAAATACATTATCACTATTTTGAGGCAAATTACACCAAGCCTGGATACCTATCGTCACAAATCTTCCCTGATCTCCTCAAAGGAAAATTTACATTATCAACTCAGGGCAAAGGATTCTGTTATCTTTAACAATGGATCTTGTTAGAATCACCTTGGGAGTATTTTTTTGGATAGATACTTAGGCTCCAAACCAGTCAATCAAACTAGGGTCTCATTTTAAAAAGCTCCTTTTGATTCTGCTGTACAGCCAGGATTATGAACTATGGTTCAGATCAGTCTCCATCACAAACAAATTACCAAACAAATGTTTTACATATGATTAGGTCAGATAGACGCATGCTGATTTTTAGCTAAAGCTTCCAGTTTTAGGCGGCATGAAATGGCCACAGGGGTTACTTCCAGGAAGCAGTGCTCAGACACTGAAGGCTGTACTGCGACACAAGTTTAATTTCTCCCTTCAGCAGACCCTCACTGTAACCTAGTCCCAGAGAATGGGATGGGCTAAGGACTAGCTCCCAGAGCCTCTAGAGCATAAAGAAAAAAATAGGCTTTGATCCTTACCATGAGAGTCCAATGAAAGGAAAGAATTAGGACACCGCATTGACGTTCATTGCAACCCCCTCCGCAGATCAAAAGGCAGACTTGTAAAGAAATTATATAATGTCTTCAATGTACGTAGGAAAGGGAAGATCAGAGATTAAAGCCCAGAGGTCTTCACTCTTGGGATGCCTTCCACCCACCCAGGGAATTCAATAGGAATCTTTGATAAAGAGGTAATGCTGCTGAAATCAGTTCACTTCAACACTGAGAAAGAGCAGAGCAGCTGCTAAGAGCAGAGCTCACAGCTGCACTCTGGTGTCCTCCTGTTGGATGAAAGTGATTTCGCAGAACATCAACACCAGGCAAGGCCCCTCTGTCACCAGGATGGGTCAGGGCAAAAAGAAGACCATTCCAAAATAATGTCTAAACGCAAAAACATGAATGTTGTCCAAAAGAATTAAAATGACCGCAGTCCCCCTATCCTGACTAACATTAGTTACTGCTGCAGCTTTGGCCTTAGGCTAATCTTTTCTCCTTCTAGATCAGACATAGGAAGATAACCAACGATGGAATTACCTCCGCTTCCTGAAAGTATCCAATCCAGAGTGAAGTCGTATTTCCCTGAAACTTCCCCCAAATCACCTAACACAAGCCACATCCTCTAATCTTGTGCACCTACAAGTAGATTTTCAGTGGTCTCTACCAGGAGAGCACTGATAATGTTTTCTTGAAGCATTTACTGTATGCCACTCCAAGAATTTTATTTGTTTGTTTGTTTATTTATTTATTTATTTATTTATTTATTTATGAAGGGTAGGTCCTAGTATTCAAAGCGTTCAAATGGATTGGGAAGGCAGCTAAGAAATAGAACACAATCACATGATCAAAGCTATGTGTCTACACTGGCAATGAGATGCCAGACCATTCTCGAAAACTGTCACACACCTGGCTGGTATGGCTCAGTGGGTTGAGTGCCAGCCTGTGAACGGAAGTGTCGCCAGTTCAATTCCCAGTCAGGGCACATACCTGGATTGTGGACCAGGTTGCCAGTTGAGGGTGTGGAAGAGGCAACCAATCAATGTTTCTCTCACACATCAATCTTTCGCTCCCTCTTTTTCTCCCTCCCTTCCCCTCTCTCTAAAACAATTAATTAAATATTTTTAAAAAAAGAAAAAGAAAACTGTCACAAACAGGGGAGATACAACCTGTGCTTTAAGAGAAACAGAACTGGGAGAAGTGGAAGATGGGCACATGGGGACTCGATGACACGCCGCACCACTTCATCGCCTAAGGATTTCACTCTCCTCTGGGTTCGACAATCGCATCTGTTAGCATTTTGCTCCATCTCTTTCTTGGGGGTTAATAATTTTGGAAAAAAATGCACCTAATATATTCTTCCATCTTTTCACATTTTTATTCTGTGTTTTGAATAGAGAAACAATGTCCAATCCATTGTTTAACCAAGTCCTGGACACACAGTACAGGAATAAAATACTGCTTTTGTTCCAAGATTGTATTGGATTCATGACACACAGAATTTTTTGAAAAAATAATGCATTGAAAGGTCACTGTTGACATCATCTGGGGAAATACATAAGTGTGTCTGAAGCTCATTTAATTGAATTGGAGGGTCTGTCAGTGAATTAAGCCAATAAACAAGCCCACTACTAGCAGTGGTTGTCCAACAGTTTTGCTCCTCTTTCTCCCGCTGTCTTCCATTTCAGAGATTAATTGGCTGAGACGACCAGTCAAATGATACATCCTTGTGTTTCTCAAACAAATCGTATTGCATATTTTATGTATTCAACTATCATTTTATCCTTTCTGCTGTTGAGTGAGCTTTTTGCAATTTAAGCTGTAGAAATGGCTCTTTTTCTTCCCAATGAAAGTTTATGGAAGCTGTGATGTACAACAAAATAAAGAGAAATTGCTCTGGTTGAAGAGGGGTGGAAGTGGGAAACCCAGAGTCACTCTCCCCAGCCTGCTTTTGTGACTTTGAGGATCTCTGAGAAATCTCTGGGATTTCAAAGAACACAGTGCTAAAGCAACTGGTCTACTAAATCGCTGCCATTGTGCCTGGCTGCTCCCTGTCAGTAAATAAAACCTATGCACTGGCAGAACTGGAGACGGGCAAGAGGTTAACTGAAATTTTGGGGATATGGAGAGGCCCGGTCGCATGTGAGTGTTCAGCCACCTGCAAAGCTTCCTCCAAACCACCCTGCTCCACCTGCCTCTTCCAAGGTATTTCTGCAAGTGCCTGGGCGCTTCCTGTGTGCTCTTTTTCAGCCAGTTCCCAAAAGCCATCAGCTATTTTCTCCTCTCTTGACCCCTCCCATTCCTTAAGTGTCTGCGCATCCAACCCTCCTCAGCTGAGCACAGCTGCCCCCTGCGGTGGACACCACCTTCAATGGAATCACCCTTCAGCTGAGCTCTGCCTCAGCTAGGTGCCACCCATCCATCCTTTTTCATGTTACTCCTGTTCGGATGGGACCAAGTCACACTGCCTCTGACCTCCAGGTTTTATGGAATCTTGAGTGCAACAAGTCTCCAAGTTCTTCAACTTACAGTGCTTTATCGTCCTCTCTCTCTGGATACAAGTCTAATAGGAGCCTAGGAAATAAAACCAAAGCGCTTCTCAGATAAGGTCAAGTTCAAGGAGTTCATCATCACCAAGCTCTTATTATATGAAATGTTAAAGGGACTTATCTAAGGAAAAGAAGATAAAAATATGACAGTGAAAAGACAGCAAACTCACAGCTATTAAAAACCACACCTAAAACAAAAGCAAACTAAGCAAACAGCTAGAACAGGAACAGAACCACAGAAATGGAGATCATATGGAGGGTTAGCAACAGGGAAGTGGGAGGAGGAGAGAGAGGGGAAAAGGTACAGAGAATAAATAGCATAGACAGTGGGTAGAAAATAGACAGGGGGAGGGCAAGAACAGTGTGGGAAATATAGAAGCTAAAGAACTTATGATACATGGACATGAACTAAAAAGGGGAATGTGGGTGGGAGAGGGTGTGTAGGGTGGAGGGGAATGATGGGGGAGAAATGGGACAACTGTAATAGCATAGTCAATAAAATATATTTTTAAAAAAGATACTTCACCAAAGAAGTTATATGGATGGCTAATAAATACATGAAAAATGTTTAAAAAAAAAAAAAACCCTAAGTAGCAGATATTAGTCCTGGGATGTCCCCTTTTCTCTAAACACCTCTTTATCTGGCTATGCTGGCCCCTAGGTGACCACACCCAGTCTCATGGTTTCAGAAATCATGCATATACTTAAAGATTCCCAATTTTATACCCCTCACTTCAACCACATCCCTAAATCTAGATTCACATATCCAACTGCCAATATGGTATATATATTGTACTTAGATATCAATCGGTGTCTCAGACTGATATGCCCATATCTTGGTCTCTTCCACAAACCCAATATTCCTAATTTCACTAAATGACACCACTCTAGCACCCTAATAAGAATTAGGGCTCATGAGTCTGACATGGAGAAACCTTAGCAGACCACAGGTGAAAAGCCTCCCCCATTTTATATATGTTATGGCAATATATCAAGCTGATTTTCATCTCAAGTTTCTCGTAAAACCTAACGTAACAGAGTAGCCAACAGTAAAGCAGAATATTAAATCCCCTTCCAAAATAACAATGAGAGAGATTTTACCACAATTATTCTCCGTGTGTGTGTGTGTGTGTGAGGAGAGTCTCAAAGGTGCTATGAAGAGAATCGCATACTATAAAGTGTGTGTTTTAAAAAACCAAATGTCTCTTTTTCTAAAACTGACTTTTCTGCTAGGTCTCAAAAGCAAATGTAGAATATAATTCAAATTGGCTGGTCTGCCAATGCCCAAAAGAGCTACAGTAATGTTCTAGAACACAGGTATTTTCATCAGCGCCATTTCAGGCCTAGTTATTTGGCTGGTCACAACAGCAATAACAGCAGATACCACTCATTATTCCAATCCACATTTTACGGAGGAAGCAATGGAAGCCTAAACATGTTCAACGTCTTCTCCAACCCTGAACAGCCAGTATGGGGCCAAGCGTGCCTCTGCGCTGACACTGGGTGAGCCCAGGGAGTGAGGGAGCTTGGGGCCACCCTCCAGCACCATCACCTCTTCAAGTCATATTCTCTTGGGTTCCCTTGTGGTTTCTGAGATGCTTGGACTCAAACCTATTTAATCAGCCCTTATTTCTCAATCTCTTTGAAGAAAACTACAGAAAATTGCTATCTCCTCTATTGTTTTATTATATCTTCAATTCCCTTCAAGGGATTTGGCCGGTTACAAGAAATTGGCAGCTTACGAAGACATAAACCCCAGATGATCCCATGTAACATGTACACTTCAAGTTATTTGTTCTACTATTCCAAAAATAATCGATGGGGAATAATAAAGTTTAAGAATATATCCTGGATTAGAGGATTTAAAATTTTGCCTTTTTAAATAGAAATGTCCGTATGAAAACAGGAAGGACGTAAAACTGACACTGCCTTCCTCGTGGAGCGTGGGCATTCTGGGGACACTTTCATGACTCAGTGGTGGTCTGATTTACATTTCCCTCTGAGGACATCATTGAGCATTAGATAAATGAGAACTTAAACCTTTTTGGTTTCAGCCAAAGTGGGTGGATGAGGAAATAGTTGAATTACATAAAATTGGTAGTTGCTTTTTTTTGTTGTTTTTCCACTGAATTCAATCATCTATGGTTTTACTTCTCTAAATCTGTTCTTGTGCATAGTCACAGACATATTTAGGAATCGAATCCATTTTTCATTTCGAAGCTCTTGATTCCTGATTCATTTCAGTCCACATACCTTGGCAGGCATCCACTTACACACACAGGCTGTGCTGCAAATGTTTCTTAGTAAATTAGATATTTGGAGTGCCAAGCACATTTTCTCCATACAATTTGTGTTACAGATGGTGGTTGGTTATCCAGTCCAGATAGCAAATGCCTGTGTATACACAATACAGGTGAATGACGCTATTAAGAGACTTATAGATGCTAAGCTTGCTTTCTAGCACTGTTTCCATGGCACTAAAGGAGAATGGTCTCAAGGCTCTGCTCACTCACTGTGCCGGCCCTCCAGGGTGCCAGGGGGAGCTTGCAGAGGAAGCCAGCATGCTCTTCTGGGGTTTCTGAACTAGGGGATGAGCAGCAGCAGCTTGTCCAGAGAGGTAAGTGGTTTCCATGGAGTGAGGCTCACTCCAGAATGCAGCCAGAGAAGGGTGGTGATGGCACAGATGTTCTGGTGTGTGGCCGTCATTCAGACTGCTCATCATGCTAATGACTGTAGGACAGAGGCTACCTCAAATCAAGTCAGAGTTCTGTCACTGAGGAGGAGGAGATGCTGGGTATTCATAGGCAATTAGCAGCCTCTAACCCAACACATGTAACTTCAACTAATTACAACCAGATTAACTTGAGTCTAGATGTTATGCAGAGGGCAACTAAAACCCTGAGTAAGAAAATTGCATATAAACTTTCACTTCTGGAAGCATATAGCTTTAAGAGGAAAAAAATCAACATCTGGTGAGCTTCCAAAGTATTATAGATGTTTCCTTTAAATAGCAGTCAAAGGCAAACCAGGATGTATATATTTTTGCCATCTCTTATACTAGGAAAGGACCTCCAATCTTAACTGACTTTGTTTAGGATTCAGATTTTCTCTCTACTCTGATTTCAAACTATTAAAAACAAAAGAGCTCATTTATGCTAAACATGCAAACATTTTCCAAAACACTTCATGCTCTCTCATTCCTTCAGGGAGTCGTGAGCAAATCAGGTTTGACAGGTGACCTTAATAAAAAATTTCCCCTCTTTTGGATGGGATGGGGGAACTGACTTATAATAAAGTAAGAGCATTTAATTTCAAATTTTCCCAGGGAATACTTTGTAGCTCATGCTTCTCTATTAGTCTATTTTACCACTGATGGGAGATGGATGAGTCAAGAATAATGGGTTTCTGACTTGGGTGCTCCGGCAGATAGAGGAGTAAATGAAAATGAGTTCAATTGGACATATTTAGTTCATGATGCCTGTGGGATATGCAAGTAGTTGAGCAAATCAAAATGAATGTCTGGCATTTAAAATATATGTCTACCTAGCTGGAGTTACTTTGAAATTCATAAGGATATGAAAGTTAAAGTCTGGTACAGAGGTGATTTTTCAGGAAAAGAGAGAAAAGGAGAGGGGACAGAACCTCAGGGAACACCATCACTGAAGCAGTGCTTCTCAGACGTCACTGTGCAAGTGAGTCACCTGGCGGTCTTATCAGAATGCAGATTCCAACTCAGTAGGTCTGGGCTGCAGCCTGAATTCTGCATTTTCAACACGATCTCCCAGGTGTTGCTGATGCTGCTTGTCTCAGAACAACACTACAGTTCTAATGATTTTGAAGACTGCAAATACAGAAAATAGGGAAATGGACCTGAAGAAGAAATAGAGTTGTAGAAAGGGCTGGGGCTGTGGAAACAGGTCAAGACTAAAGAGAGCTCTGTATTCGGCAACTGAGAGGCCATGCAAAGCAGTTTACCTTTGTGAAGCAGTTTAAAAGTTTGCAGGTAGACTTCAGTGGGCTGAAGAATTAGGGAAGTAAATACATTGACTATCAATTTTATGTGACTGAGCAGCACAAATACCAGTAATGGCACCAGCATCCCCTTGGAGGTTCCTGAAGGAGATGCAGGGGGTCTCCTGTTGGCAATTGTTACTATTAAAAGCCATCTGTACCTTGAACAAGGTTTAAAAGTGGCAACGCATTTGTCTGTAATGGGTCCTCCCAGGTTTCTGGGCAAAGGCTTACATAAAAAGTAAATAAAAAGACAACAAATCCATACAGGCGGAACCTGGGGAACATGTCATAAAATTCTAACATTCCTGCGTATACACATGTGGAAAATGGGAGAAACATGTACACGTGACAGTAGCTGCATCACATTGACTTTCAAAATGTTCTTCATTGAAAGAAAGAAGTAATTTATCCATTACTTATCCAGTACAGCCTCATTTTAAAATGTTGAATAAATATCTTGGATGTGTCATTAAAAAACATCACAAAAAGAACCTAAGATTCTTGTCTCTCAGCTACTTGATATAAAAAAAAAATTTCCTCTCCTGTTCTGAATAAACATGAGAACAGTACAATGCTAAGCATATTCTGTGATGATGTGCACAGGCTCATTTATTTCAGGTAGCATTATTTCCTTTCTCTGTCTAGTCATTGCCAAGAAAATAAAGTTAAGGATTCTATTTGTAAAGAACAAATGTTCTTACTTCATAGATATAGATAATTCACATCACAATTTACTCTTGGAGTCCTTCCCTGCATTTCTGATTTTTTTTTCTTAATCAAAAGCCATATTTGGAAATCAATTAATGAACTAAGCAAATCCACAAAATTGTTTTTAAGTGCCTAAAAAAACCCCTTTGGCACCATTATATTAACACAGGAACTTTTTCTATTTCAACACAATGGCACAAATGTTTCTTTCTAACTATATCTGAAAGTAAATTATTTAAGCAATTTTCTTAAAAATTGGAAAATGCTATTTGTGAATTCATTTATTGAATCACAGACAATTTGATGTAGGCCACAGATCCGTATTTACTTTGCTCTGTTAAAACCAAAAATCTAAAGAGAAATGTGTTCTTGAGAGTCTAAAGGCCTCTAAGAAATTGAGTCTCACTGGATCAGAATGTCTTCTACAAAGAAGTGGCAAGAGCACACATCTGGCCATCCATAGGATGTGAAAAGTGTTAATATGTCTCTTAGTTATCCATGTGTCATCATTCACAAAGTACTATTAAGTCCATAAATAGGGCAAAGCAAAAGTCTCTGCTTCTGTAAGGCTCTGACCCAAATTTCTGTCTGGGAAAGTGCACAGAGGACTTTTTATCTCTCAATTTCTATTGTGTATAGAAAATCATTATCAGTTAAAATTGAAAGAAAAAAGGGATTACACAGCAAAGCAATAAATTAGCTGTGAGAGTGTTCACCTTAACATACCCCCTTCCTAAATTGCATATTATCACTGCTTCATTCTTTCCTTTAAATGAGAAATGGTGTATCACCAATACTTTTATAATTGCAAGACCCAAGAATTGTTGATTTTCACCACCGATCCATCCTGCCTCCCACTCCTTCCTTCCCTCTGCCTCAGCTCTCACTCTCAAACACCCTCTCTCTCTACCAGTCTAGATACAATATTCTAAGCTTAATATTCCTAGAGCTTTCTTCAGCACTCCCAAAGCATCATGGCAAAAATCTCTCCTTCACCAAGCTCTACAGTTTCCAACACCTTTTTTATTTCCCTGTTTCTCCTTATACAGGAAGGAGACTTCAAACTGCACACAAGTTGTGTGCTCCAGTGAGTTTCCAACGGGCCACATGTCTGTGAACTAGTATAAATATCTGCCTGAAATCTGTGTGCATGAGGACCTGAGAAGCCTTCGACTTTAAGAGAAGAGTTAGGTATGACAATGATTTAGTTGTCAGAGGGGAGAGACAGTTTGACTCTAAGATGGTGGTCACTTCCAGAGTAACTCCCTAAATTCTTGTTTTGAGTTTTATGGCGAATAACACTCAGGATAAAAAATTAAAGATCTGTTTTATGAAGAATTTCACTGGGGCACACCCAGCAGAGATTTTGTGTCTATTCAACAAGAGAAAAGAAAGGTACTCTCTGGCATATCACATCACAAGAAAACCATCCCGTGCAGCACCCATTGTCTACAGTAGCTCAGCCAAGGCAGTGGCCAATAAAAGAAAGATCCCGCAGTGCCCAGTTTAGCGGGTTTTGGTGGATATGGAGATACCCAGGAAGAAGATATTGGAGCAGAAAGTGAAGATAACAATCAAGTCAGCCTCATGGAACCCCAAACATGACAGAAATAGGAAGATAGGGTGTCTACCTCACACAGGTATAAAGTCAAGGCAAGAAAGGCCAGTAAAACATGCATTCAGTTCTTATAGGAGTGATTTTCATTCGGTAAAATTAATGTATTTTGGAACCATAATTCTCTTGATTACTGAAAAGGTATTAGAAGTAAATTTCATTATGCTTGGATTTAAGTAAGGCAGATTTACAATTCTGGAAAAATTTCTGTGTGCCAGTTTCTATCACAGCAAACAAAAGGGAAGCAAAAGCATCAGAAAGAAAACATTATTTAGAGTGATAAGACCAAAAACTTTTAAAAAATGGATGTTTACTTCATTTTAGGTAAGTAGCCTCAAATTTGCATTTGTAGCTAGTTATAAATCTATGCTATGTGATCAATATCTACTGGATCTCTCTATCTTTAAGTCTCATTAGCATCCAAAATTTTGTAACATTTTTAGCATGGAACATTCCATTAATATTTGGAGCTATTTGCATTTGAATATTCATGCTCCTGATCCCATCTGAAATGAGAAAGTAAGCCAATATAAATATTATACAAGGTCTGTGCAGAAGGTGTCCAGCCACGTAATATGAAAAATAGAGACATTTACTGAAGAAGATAAAAGATAGAAAAAACACTGGACATAGGACAATGATGCCTCAGTCCCCTTCAATGTAGTCACCTTGGGACCTCACACAGTTCTCCCAATACCCATCAGCTGCTCCATCATATTTTCTTGAATTTCACTGACAACCTGAAATCTCTTCCCCTTCAAAGGTGATTTTAGTTTGGGGAAAAGCCAGAAGTTGCAGAGTGCCAAATCAGGGCTGTTGAGGTGGCTGAGTCATGTGGATAATTTGATGTTTCACCAAAAATCTCTGCACAAGATGTGATGCATGACTAGGCACATTGTCATGATGAAGATGCCAATCACCTGTTGCCCATAGCCGTGGCCTTCTGAATCACCCCAACAGTTTTCATGGAAGAATGTTCAAGTTTAATGCAAAATTTAGTGCAGATTCGTTGCCCTACTCGCTGGGTCATTCTGAATACGATGGCCACACAGTACACATGCTCATTCAACAGCATCTACCACCCCCACTGACTAGTACAGTAAAGTCATCGTTGTTTACACATGCACTTTCCAGTTCACTCTCCTTGGCTACCAAGTTACATCAATGTCACATAAACCATTCTCATTACATTAACAATGGCTGGATTTTTTCCAAACAGACCTCATATAAACAATTCCAATTTTTGACTAAATGGTGATCTGTTTTATTTTGTCTTGAAAATATTTTATTTTACTAAAATATGCCAATATATTTGTTAGAAGAAAAATATAGATTCATCACAGAAAAAATATGAAAATTCTGTAGTACTATTTATCTTATGGTTATACTGAAACACAAAGGCAACAGAAATTTTAAAGATCATTCTCATCAGACTCCTTAGCTCGCAAACAAAAAAATAGGGTTTATTCAGTGGCAAATTCAATATCAAAATCTTAGCCTCCATCAGCCTAGTGCTTCTCCCACCCTACTAGAAAACTGAGTTGTTGGGCTTCTCTAACATCAGTTTCTAAGGTGATGTTTTAAATGATTTTTTCCTAGGCTCAGAGAAGGAATCAGGTTCTCCTTTCAATCTCTCACCCAATCCTAAGCGTTGCCTTAAAATAAATTGTCTTCTTAGCTATTGAGGTGATACTAAGGACTATTCTCTTAAAAAATGCAGGAAAGTGAAGCAGATTCCACAGCCCATGATGGGAACTGAGTTCCCATTTATTCCCATTGTTTCTGTCCACATTTGAGGTTTTACCTCAGCTTTAAATCTTATTTATTTATCTATTTTCTGTGCATGCTTATTACGTATTTAGTGGCTTTTTTTTTTTTTTTTTTTTTTGCTTAATCCCTTTGCTTTTCTCACCTGGCCCCTCAAATCCTCTTCCCTCTGACAGCTGTCAATCTGTTTGTATTTTGTTCATTAGATTTCACATATAAGTGAAATCATATGTTATTTGTCTTTCTTTGACCGGCTTATTTCACTTAGCATAATGCTCTCCAGATTCATCCATGCTGTCACAAAAGGTAAGATTTCCTTCTTTTTATGGCTGAGTGCTATTCCATCATGTAAGTGTACCTCAGCTTTTTTATCCACTCATCTACTGATGGGCACTTTGGGCTGTTTCCAAATGTTGGCTATTGTAAATAGTGCTGCTATGAACATAGGGGTGCATATATTCTTTTGAATTAGTGCTTTGAGTATCTTCAGATATATTCCCAGAAGTGGAATTGCTGGGTCATAAGGCAGTTCGACAACCACATAGTTTACAAAGTGTTCCCCTCATATTCCAGTACCCTTGCCTGGCACTGTACATATTTATTACAATATTACTGACTATAGTTAATTGAACAACAATAAAAGAATTTAAATAAAAATATTATCAACTATATTTCTTACGCTTTACTTTACATCCCTGTGACTATTTTGTAACTACCAGTTTGTACTTCTTAGTCAATCAAATACTACTTAAGAGGAAGTATATTTTCCTCATGAAACCTGGAAGAGTTCTTAACACCACTTTGACTTTGTCACCTTTTGCCATACTCCATTCTCTTCATGGTAATTGAGTTGACCACATATCACTGAATAAAGAATCCCCTCTAGGTTTCAGACCTATTCTTCCTTAGACAAATGGACCTTTTTCACCTGCCCTATGATCTACTACTGCATGAGTAAGCAAGTGGAGAAAGAGAGAAAGAAAAGGAGGGAGGGAAGGAGGGAGTGAGGCAGGGAGGAAGCTCTAAATACATGTATTAAACAAGGAAGAATTTCAATATATTAACATTGAGGAGTGAAGAAAATGGAATTTTCCTAGTCATGATCATTATGCTCACTGCCAAATGTCTAGGAAATACACGAAATACCTGATTTCATAATCGTTAGCTATGAAGAGGGAAACTAGAGCAGCAAAATGTAAAGAAGCTAATAATATGATATCAATGAAAGAAGAGCCAAAGAGAAGACAAGGGGATGAAATATGACAAGGCCCGCTCACTGCATCTAGTAAGTGCTTGAATGGGAAATCCCATATCAAATGCCAGGTTCCATTGGGTTGAGTTATGTAGAATGCCAAGAGCACTTCCAAAATTCAGACTTGCATTGACTTTCTTTTGATTTTACAGCGGTGGGGGTAAAAGACACTGTCAGAGAGTGCCTTGGCATCTCTGAATTGGTGTGAAGATACAGGAGAGTAATCAGATGATTTATCCCTGTGGCTGAACTTCCCATGAAGACCAGTTTTGCAGGTAGTATTTCTGAAATAGCAAGCACTGCGGCTGACTGACATTCCAAGGTTAATTCTCACTCAAGATGACACAACCTTCAGCATTGTCTATGGACCAGAGTTAGATTTCACCATTCTCAGAGATTACCAAATTATTTGTATAAACTCCAATTTTCTACATTTTCCACTTCCCTCCCAAACTTTAAATATGTCTATGCTATTTTTATTCCTTCTCCACTTTATTTAGTTCTTAAAATGGGTATTTAATAATTTCCCCCTTAACTGGAAAAAAATTTAAAAAGAAGAAACTCTCAAAGAATACTTCCTAGCTAGATTTAGTCAATAGAATTATGAGAGCTGTACAGTGCAAAGGCAATACTTTTAAGTTTCACTTGAAGAATATGTAGATGCATGATTTATGTCACAGATCACCTTTGCGATCTGAGTCATTGCTGTGACTGGACAGAGACCTCAAGGTGGCCCGTACAGTGGGGCATGCCAGGAAAGCAATGGATAATAGGAGATGGGGTATCTGTCTGAAGTTTACATCAGAGAGTGGTGGAAGGCACTTTCAGAGTTCACACAAGGGAGGTGATTAAGGAAACTTATTGAATTAGATAGGCCCTCACACTTACAGCCTCCCTGTCCGTCACCTCTTTGCCCTTGGGTTTTAGCCTCTTTCTTAACACATCCTGTTCTGCCCACAGGTTGTCAAGGATGCCGCAGGATGCACCCAGACACTGACATGTGGAAGTCATGGCAGCAGCAAGACCAGGTTTGGTTTCAGTCAATAACACATTTATACCAACTGAGCAGGAAGCAGACAAGTTCAGCACAAGTTCAGTTCTACCCCACCCCTTCCCTCTGCCAGGTTTAAGACAGGCTGCAGGACCTAAACTTAGTTTCACATTACCCCCACACAAACTTTGGCTCAGTTGTAAACCGAAGTCAGCAGACAGCATATAAAACGTGAAATACAGACCAGAGTTCTGGTGTCTACGTTGCCAACAGATTTAATCACTGGCAAATTCTGTCTCTCAGGATTGTAATATTTTGCTTACCTCCCTCACTGCCTGCCCAGATGGCTGGTAGGAGGGGAGTGCAGGACCAGGCCCTGCTATATCAGAGGCAGGGTATGCTCATCACGTTCTCAGTGACAAACAGTCTGAAGTGACTGTATGACAGCAAAAGCAGATGGAAGTCATAGCTTTAGTCATGTCCCATATTTCTCCATTTTTTACGAGCCAAGAAGACTGCAGATCAAATGTGAAATGAGATGTCAGTGACCAGCAGGGATGTCGTTCCAGCAGTAGCGATGGAACAGAGGTGAATGAGCCCAGCTGGGCATGACAAATGGCAGACGAGCTCAGGAGTCATACACATGATAAATAGAAATGGCTGGTGGTGAAGGATAGGGAAGATGGTATTTATATTTAATGAGACCACACCAGCATTTCAAAGGTGCCCGATGCAGAAAAGGATTTCCATGGCCAAGTAAATTGGAAAAAAACTGAGTTAAACAAAGATTGGCTTCTTTGTGCTGGGTTTCTCAGAGCCTTTAGCCAGATATTATGTAAACATTTTCACTTATCTTATTTGGTCCTCATAATAACCCCTTATGATAGCATTACTTGCCTACATTTTATAGAATCTAAGTGTGGAAACTGGGATCTTAAATTAAATTGCTCAAAGTCACATTTCGCTGTTAAATGGCACAGATAGGTCTAGACACAGACCATTTTCATTTACCTGCTATGAGCCTCAAGAAAGATTTAATACCTTTATGAACCTTAAGAAGATTTAATAATAAGTTTGTACCCAACATGAAGCTAATCATATGAGACTCCTTTTCCTTCTCAGCAAGACACTAGCATTTTTTTAAAAAACTAGAATTAGCACTGAGTCATGGAATTTTAATACTCTAATTAATAAATCTATCTTCTGGAGAGGCCAAATGTACATCACAACCAGACTCAGAAATCGCAGTTGTAGAATTTGATTAAGGTAAATGTTCTCTAACCGCTGCGGATAAATCCAGCATTAACAAGGGAAATGATTGCGTATTTTCAACATATCTCCCAATTTTCAGTACTTATTATACAAATTCTTTTTGTCATATTGTGGGCTTTATTGCATGTATTCATCATTATTGAACATGATGCTGAAAACAGGGCCTCATTTTCTTCTCCTGCAGTTGCTCAGAAAGGGCAGTAACGAACATGGGAATGGATCACAGCCCAACAATGAATCATAAAACGCAAGACTATCATTAATATTGAACACAACTGGAGCAGGGTTCATTTGCATAATTACCTACCATCATTTTTTGTCTCCAAACTTTGACGTGACACACAGCAGTCACTGGAATGTTTATTATTTTAGAAAAATGTCTTCAATGGTGATAAAAATGCCTTTGAATGGCTTTAAAAGATGCCCTTCAGGGTAGAGCATTTGACCTTTCGGAAAGAGTAGGAAAGGTTTTCATTTCTATATGTACAAGTCTGGAAAAATGGAGTGCATCCTTTGTCAAAACCAACTCCATGATGCCTCCCGCTCAGCTACAGAAGATTCAGAGCAAACACGGGCAAAGGTGCATGGATACGTTAAATTCAATATATTGCTCTGTCCCAAACGCTTAATAAGCTAAGTTTGCAATCACCTGAAGCAATTTCACCAAATTGTCTAAATATACACAGAAAACTAAGCCAGTTTCTATCCAATCCCAGGGTCCTGTTACGTTTCTGATAACACTAGGAATCATTTTTTCTTTTTAATTTTCTGATGAGTATTTATTATGAATGGTATGAAAAAAGAATGTGAAACAAAGACAATGAAGTTTTTAAATATAAGATCAAAAATCTGTTTTCGATAGGGCCTCTCTGAGGCAGCCATGGGGATTTTCTCTACAATATAACTCTGATCACATCACTCTCCTGACTGAAAACATTTGATGGCTTCCCACTTCTCTGGCCTAACCAAACTCCCAGCCTATTTCTGGCCATTTGATCCCTTAAGTTAATATTCCTGCCATACTGCCCACCTGACATCTTACAATGCACCATGCTCTTTCTTCTTTTTCATCCTCAGCATACAATATTTCTCACTCGTAGGATGCCCTCTCCCCACTTCACTTGTTGAATCCCTGCTCCTCCTGCAGGTCATGGCTCAGATGGCCCAGCCTCCTGGATGTCTTGTGTGAGCTTCCTCCTGTATGTGCTTTAATAACCTCTTCCATGAAATACAGCATGATCCCACAGCATATACTTGCCTGTTTACTTCTCACTCTCTCCCTAGAGGCTATCAGTCTCTTGAAGGCAATGTCTGGGACTGTACCATGATATATCCCCAGGGCCTGGCTGAACGCCTGATGTATAGACACTACTCATTTACTAAGTGGAAAAACGGAAATCTTACTATTCTCAAATGACCTATAAGTGAATAATGTTTAACAGGGCAATTTTTTACATTTTTCTGCATCAGGGACAAACCAACCATATTTTATTTTCAATCTCCACCCTGGCAGGCATAGGTTGATTTGTTTGACATCTCCTATGACATATCACAGCTCAGGACTCTGTTTCCCAGACTCCTGGAGTGAAGCTGGACTACGTCTGTGGCCCTGAGAAGTTACTTCATTGTTCTGTACCTGAGTTTCCTCATCTGTAAAACAAAGATGCTTATAAATCCTTCCTCATGGTGTTACTGGGAGGATGCTATATCAGTAAAAGATGAATGATGCTTAGCCAGGAATATAGTTAAAATACCACAACTGTTTGCCATTGTAATTAGTGCTTGCCATATACAACTGACTGCCAATAGTCTTATTTTATTTGGAGGTTTTCATCTGGGCAATTATCTTACTATCCTTTCTCTTCATTTCCTCTTCAATGAAATAATAAAATTAAAATAAACCACCTCTAAGGTCCTTTCAGCTCTAAAGTAGATTGTAAAATGGGTCCAGAGAACTATGCATTTGTAATAATTAAGAATGCAAAGTGGTCAGAGTCAGAGAGGGATGCCAAGGAGGGCATAGGATAGATTTAAAAATAGAGAAGGAGTAAGTTCCAAAATATTTTCCAAAAGAGCAGTTAAGGGGCTTTGAAAGCAGGTCTCATAGTTTAAGGAAAGATGATCAAACAAACAAAAAGCATGACATTTTCATTCCTTCTTGTCAATTGCTTCAGCTACTAGAGAGGAGATACCCCTCGAGATAACTTTAGCTTTTATATATTTGAAATGGCAAATCTATAAACAGACAGAGGCACACAACAGAACAGTTGGTCTCACCATGGAAGAATCAGAAAGAATTTTGTAGAACTTACAGAACCACTATTTAATTAAACTGAATCATTTAGAATTGCAGCTGGCTGCATGAGCAGATACCAACTAGAGTGGCTTATAAAAACAGAAGCCTGTAGATCTCATTTCACAAGGACACTAAACGTAATTAGTCTAGGGCTGAGACAACTGCTCAGGGAACCAACCGCCATCTGTATCATGCTTTGTCATCCTTAACATATGACCTTTATCTCTATGATGACAAAACAGCTGCTGCACCTTAAGGTATAAAGTTCTTACTCCAGGCAGGCAAAAGGAGAAATGGCAAAGGAAAAAAGACATACAACCGCTGAGATTTTCTACTTTTATTAGAAAAAGTAGTTTTATTTACTGGAAGCTTCACCAATAGACTTTCTTTTATGTTTTATTGGCTAAAATGGGGTCACATAGCCACTACTTCTTACACATAATTCTGGGCACATTGTCACTCCAAACAAAAGCATGAAATTCTTTTACTAAAGAAGATGAAGGAAATAGACTTGGCAGGGAACTAGCCTATCTACCACTTGCCTCTTGGTCAATAAGTTAGATCAATAGAATTGACTAGTACACAATGAAACATATTATGTGTGCAGTTTGGTGACAGCTGAAATTAGGTTAAGAGAAGCAGGTTTACAACAAGACAGCAATCTTATATTACTTAGAAATTAATCAAATCTAACCCTTCTTCCCCTTCTACTCCTTGGTCTCCCTTCCATCTCCTGCCTTCCACCTAAAAAGAAAGTTGTGTTTAGCATATCAAAAAAATCTATTACCACTGAGCCAAAAACTTTCCAAATAGATTCATATGCCATGTTATTTAACATTTTTCAAATTAACAACTTTCAAGTTTTCTTACTCATTTCTATCAGATCTTCATAACACATTTCTATGTTAAATTTGTCACATTGTCTCTCAATTCTCCCACCACTATTCTAAGGGTGAGGGAAGCTAATGTGCCCAATCGTTAGGGCCCTGGAGACTCCCGGCTTACCACAATCACTCCTTTGTCTTCTCAATGGCTTGTAACACTTGGTCTAAAATGCACAATGGCTCAGGATATAGAATACACAGTAAATATAGAGAAGTCTCTAGAAGCCAAATACTGTGTTGACTTTAAAAAGAAAACTATGAGAAAACATGAACGCCAACAAACGTCCTATGCGTACACATGCATCTAACTCAAAATATTTGTACAAGGTCATCTAGGAGATATTCAAAGTATAATAAAAGGAGATAGCCCTAAATATCCAAGGTTCTAAATTTTCTAAAATATACAGAAAATTCAAAGCCAGTGTTCTTGTATTCAAATTGCTCTGGACTTAGAAATCAAAAATAACCTTATAAGAACCGGAGAAAGACATGGCGCAATCAGCTGAGAAGTAAGAAGAGAATATGGCAGCTCACCCTTACATTTGAGGTCACTGAGTATTTTTAAATAACTTAAGCAAAGTTTCCAATGCAAATCAGATTGTCTAGACCACAAGGATGATCCAACAGGCTCCAAGAGCTCCTGTACACAAAGTGCAGGGGTGATGATCACATAGTAGTTTGATCAGGATCTTAGCTTAGGATAAGGAAATATATTTAATCATTGTTGCCAATCAGCTCTATTAACATAGAAAAAAGTTTTCAGGTTAGTAAAAAAGACAAAGCAACCAATAAAACTATGGTTTGAGACTTAGACAGATAGAAGTAACAAAACCACTCAAACCACTGTCTTTAGTCTATGACAAGGTTCACAAGAACTTGGCACCAGAAAAGTTGTTCTCTGATCTCATGGCTACAAGGACAAAAAATCGTTGTGCTCTTGTTTTTTGTTCTCACTGTCACTGCTGTTGTTGTTTATTAACCTTTAAATGTTCTCTTGAATTGCTGAGTATAACATTTTTAGTTTTTCATTCTGTAATCTGCAGGCAAAGTATATCTGCTATGAAAATATAATTAGCCAAGTTCCAGGATCATACTGGCAAGAAGTCCAGACTTCTTGCCAGTATGGCTGGTTGAAACCAGTGTCAAGGAAATTAAAGCGCTTACTACTCTGTTAACAAAAATAGAAAAGGGGGAAAAAAAAAAAACAATGGAAGCTGATAATAAGGCACTGGCCCATTGGAAGGGATACATTTAAACAAGACTAAAGAAATGTCAATCATTTCATGTGTCTCGGGATCCTCTGTATGTCCTCCTTGGAGAGGTGTCTGGCCAAGATCCAGAGACACATGAAAAGATGCTCGATACCGCTAGCTATCAGAGAGATGCAAATTAAAACCACAATGAGATACCACTTGACACCAGTCAGAATGGCCCTCATAAACAAAGCAACAAACAGCAAGTGTTGGAGAGGTTGTGGAGAAAAGGGGACACTAGTGCACTGCTGGTGGGAGTGCAGACTGGTACAACCACTATGGAAAACAGTATGGAATTTTCTAAAAAAACTAAAAATGGATATACCTTTTGACCCAGCAATTCCATTGCTAGAACTATATCCTAAGAACCCTGAAACACCAATCCAAAAGAAACTATGCATCCCTATGTTTATAGCAGCACAATTTATAATAGCCAAGTGTTGGAAGCAACCTAGATGCCCATCAGTAAATGAATGGATCAAAAAACTGTGGTACATTTATACAATGGAATTCTATGCAGCAGAAAGAAAGAAGGAGCTCATACCCTTTGCTACAGCATGGATGGAACTTGAGAGCATCATGCTAAGCGAAGTAATCCAGGCAGTGAAAAACAAATACCACATGATCTCACCTTTAACAGGAACCTAATCAACAAAGCAAACAAACAAGCATAATATAACCAAAGACATGGAAATTGGGAACAGGCTGAAAGTCACCAGAGGGGAGAGGGGAGGGAATTTCAGGGGAAAAGGGGAAGGATTTACAGGAACAAGTATAAAGGACACATGGACAAAAACTATGGGGCGGGGGTGGAAATGGGAGGGAGGTGGGGAGGGCTGGGATGGCGGGTTCGGGTGAGAATAAAAGACAGAAAACTGTACAAGATCAACAATTAAAATAAAAATTTAAAAAAAAATTTTGGAGATCCAAGGAAACAGCATAGGCAAATTAAGCCAATTGTCTCCAAGTTGGAGAATTAAAAAATAAAGGTGTCAAAAAATGAAAAAAAAAAGAAAAAAGAAATGTCAATCAGTGAAAATAAAAATCTAGAATCATTTTCAATTGGCTAAAGAAGTAAAATACACCAATATACGCAAATGACAGCATCTCTCCTGGCCCACTACGAGATACACCCATCTAAAATAAAACAATTCACATTTCAAATTACATATAACATCAAGTCTACACTACCAAGCTATCGATACCGCTGTGGATTTCCCAGCTTCCTTTGAAGTGAAGTAGAAATCATGTGACTAAGTTTCCACCAATGGGGATGTGAGTTGAAGTAGTATATGTCTGCTGACCCAAGACAAAGTGTTTGTGAATTGTCCTCATTTCCTCTCTGCTATTGATGTGACTAGAAGGAAACCTCTCCAAAATACAGAGCTTCAAGGTGAAAGTCAGCTAGATCCCAGAGTCACTGTTGGAGGAGAGGTTCTGGGCAGAGCTGCCTGACTTGTTTGTCTTGCCTATGTCAAGAGCAGGACAGAGCTGGGTTGCAATTACATTTCAACTTAATTTGAGTGTGTTCTCACATTTCTCTTCATTTCAAAAAATGAATGCTTCAAGCCAGAAGGGATTGGCACAAATATTCAAAGTGATGAAAAGCAAGGACTTAACCAAGATTATTCCACCCAGCAAGGCTATCATTCATAATTGAAGGAGAGATAAAGAACTTCCCAGACAATAAAAAGCTGAAGGAGTTCAACACTACCAAACTAGTATTACAAGAAATGTTCAAGGGACTTGAAGAAGAATTCCAGAAGAAGAAGGAGGAGGAGGAGAAGGAAGAAGAAGAAAAAGGAGAAAAAGAAGAAGTCAAAAATATGAATAAATATATTAAAAAATTCTCACTGACAAAGCCAACAAACGTAATTAAAATAGTGAATCAACCAACACTAAAGCTAGTACACAGGTTAAAAAACAAAATCAGGAAGATTATGTGTAATTACAACAGTAAATTAAGGAACATACACAAATACACTCACAAAAGTAAAAAAACATAATGACAAAAACATAAACATCAAGGGAATATGTAAAAAATTATAGTGATTTTAGAATATGTTCAAACTTAAGTGACCATCAATTTAAAATAAACAGCTATAAACATAGCCTTGTATATATGGAGCACATGGTAACCATAAACCAAAATCTATAAGAGATATACAAGAAATAAAGAAAAGGGAATCCATACACAACAGTACAGAGAACCATCAATATACAAGAGAAGCTAGCAAGAGAATAAGAAACAGAGAACTACAAAAACAATTAGAAAGCAATAAAATGGCAGAAACTACAAACCTATCAATAATTACTTTAAATGTAAATGGATTAAACACTCCAATTAAAAGACAATTAAATAAAGAAGATGTGGTACACAGATACAAGAGAATTTCACTCAGCCATAAAAACCAGTGAGATCTTACTGTTTGTGACAACACAGATGGATCTGGAAGGTATTATGCTAAGTGAAATAAGTCAGACAGGGAAAGGCAAATACCATGTGATTTCACTTGCATGTGGAATCTAAAAAACAAAATGAACAAACAAAACAGAAACAATCCCATAGATACAGAGAACAGACTGATAGTTGCCAGATGGGAGGGGTTTGGGGGAACTGACTGAAAAGACAAAGAGTTTAAGTACAAATTGGTAGTTACAAAATAATCACTGGGACGAAAGATACAGCATAGAGAATATAGTCAATAATATTGTAGTAAATATATATGCTGTCAGGTGAGTGCAAGACTTATCTGAGGAATCACTTTGAAAGTTATGGGACTCACTAAGCTGTACACCTGAAACTAATGTAATATTGAATGTCAACTATAATTGTAAAATTAAAAGGTAAAAATATAAAACAAATTTAAAAAAGTAAATGTTCAGTCATGTTGGTAAAAATAGAAATCTCTTTTTTTCTGTGAAAAAAGTTTAAGTCAGCAATTTGGCAAGTGAAGAAACAGATTAAATGCTCTGCACTAAGATGATTAAACAACAATTTCTTCCTTTGATGACTTAATTCATAACATAATTGCTCATATATAAAAAAGCGGCACATGAGTTCATTCAGCAAATATCTATTAAGCCCTGCTGAGTGTCAGGAACTCTTTCAGGCATTTGGCACATGTCAGAGAGCAAACCAGATGAAGAGCCCTGCCCTGAAGGAGCACACATTTCTAACAATGGCCAAGTTATCTTAAATCACTTCCTCTTCTAACAAATGTTTTTGTCTTGATCAAGTATTTAAGAAAAAAGCTGTTTCTCCAACAGTTCAATATTTTATGCTCAGTATAATCTTAATCAAATGTCATTACCTTCCCCATCCCTACCTCCAAAAATAAACTTGCTAAATAGATGTGTCTTGATTTTCTATGAAACCAGAGCTTTGATTAAGAGTGGTTATAACCATATCTGATGACCAAAACAGTCTTTAAAAGTGAATGCTATTGTTGGTTCCCATATGTGGGAACCTTTGTTTTCCATGAAGATGGGATAGCAGCAAATGCTGTCAAAGAAATTGAAACGAGGGCAGCGTTTGGGAGATGGGGTGTGTGCCTTCCTTATGGGCATTTAAAGGAGATGGTTCTCATTGTAACACACTACTTTGCATTTACTAGCTGCCAGGTCACATTTTAGTGTTCTTAATAACTTCCTCATGTTTTCAATCATAAATGATAACATCCTGTTGCCAAGCTTGAGTGTCTGTTCTCTTTCAATATGGAATGATTCAAATTATCTGATGTGTTAGTTCCCTGATCTAAAATTGGCTGTCCATTAAGACTGAATGCATAGAATTGCCCTTGATCTCAAATAAAAAATCCTCAGAGAAATCTTGCCATATAATTACTCTAATTCAAAGATCCAGAAAACGAAGGGGGAAGGAAGCGGTAGAGCAACAAACAATCCTGAATTGTGTATATGATGTCTTGAGGTGCATTACTGCTTGACTCTATTTTTTTAAGTTGATATTAAGACTAGCAAGGAATTGAATTCAGAAAATGTGTGTGTGTATGTGTGCATTTTCCAGGGACTGTGGCAGGAAGTAGATATTAGAGGTAATGCTTTCCCAAAGCTTATGGAGTAACAGTAAGCAAAGGTTGAAAAATTCTATACTAGTAATAATAGTAGCCACCATTTATTGGATGTCTACTCTATGCCAGATGCTTTATGCTATCTCATTTAACCCTAAACATTTTTCTCACTTTTTAGGTGAATAAACAGGAACTCAGAAAGGTTAAACAACCCCTAGACCCTAAAGCATCCAGCTAATAATCAAAAGGGCTGATACTTGAATCTTGGTCCACCTGACACGACAGCCAATGCACTTTTGAACATGCCGCACGTCCTCCCATTTAAGGGTCACCTGGGTCCTTTGAAATTTCCATGAAAATTTCCAGATAATTTCCATGAAAAAGAATTTAAAAAAAAAAACTGGACAATTTCAGATGGCTACCTGAGGGTCTAGACTTTTGGTCAGACGAGGTTTAAAGGCAATGTCACCTTGTGAGGCTGAGAGACAGGCAAACTTGCAAGCAGGTGGAAAAGCAGTTATGAAGTACTGCAAAGTATCCAAAGAGGAGACCCAATGGGAGAGAATTTTTTAAAAACTTGAGCCATTGTGTAATGGAACCTCAACTCTCGGAGCCTCTAAACTCCTTAAAATACCATCCAGTTCTCCCTTAGGAAGAAGCTAGACACTTCATGCTCTGCTCTGAGCCCTAAAGCTTTTCCACGGAGTCCATGAATCGCTGCATTCTAAAGGGAACCCTAAACCTGTTCGACAGGTTCTAAAGATGTAGGGAGTTCAGGAATATCAGGGCAGTTGGCCCCATTTTTAAAACCCTATTCAAAATAACCCTCATCCTTGTCTTCCTCTCGACTGTAATGTGGAGGGGAGTTGAAGTTTCCACACTACTGTGGAAACTACGCTCAGACATCCAAGAGGCCATGATGAGCTCCCCATCAGGCCAGGAATTCTATAGCATTCACTGAAAATTAAGGACCAATTAATTATTTTCCTCTTCCTACTAGGTTCAAAAAAATGTGAGAAACATACAAAGGATTCAAACAAAGGATAGGAATTTCAGTCTTATTGCTGGTGCAGCTGGATTAAAAACAATATTTGGACTTATTAAAAAAAGAAGTCCTGGGCCTGAAATGGAGTCATTTTTGCAAAGCCTTACCAAGACTTTACTACCTAGCCTAAGAGCAGTTTCAGCCTCTTTGAGTGGTGGAATTTTAAACCAATCAGTCTGGTATTTCCTGATTTAGACTAGTTAAGTAATCTCCCTGATAAGACCACTTCCTTCCTCTAAGGGAAGGTAACATCACCTGAAAATAATCCATTTCCTTCCTTGTTCCAGTCTCTTTCTGCCTATAAAAGCCTTCCATTTTGGCCTGACTGGGTGGTTCACTTGGTCAGAGTATCATCCCGTACCCAGAAGGTTGTGGGTTCTATTCCCAGTCGGGGCACATACCTAGGTTGCCAACTGGATCCCCATTCCCTGGTCAGGGCATGTATGGGGGGCAACCCGTTGATCTCTCTCTCTCTCGATCTCTCTCTCTCTCTCTCTCTCTCTCTCTCTCTCTCTCTCTCAAATCAGTAAACATATCCTCAGGTGAGGATCTTTTTTTCTTTATTAAAGCCTCCCATTTTGTACAAAACGTCTTCCATTTTGTACAACTCCTCAGAGCCCCTTTCCATTTCTAGATGTGATGCTGCCCAATTCATGAATCATTCAATAAAGCCAATTAGGTATTTAGATTTACTTGGCTGAATTTCTGTTCTTTCATAGACCCAACGCCAAAGGGGGTTTCCTGATATGCAGCCTCACCAAGTTCACTGACTTTCCAGATGTGACTCTCATTGTCCCAGCTGTAGATTTCCTGCTCCCACAGGCAGAAATCACCCAGGAGTTTTGCCAGATCAAAAAGAAACTCCACTCCTTGGCAGGGCAGCTGCAGAGGGAGAGGGTGGAAGATGTGGCCACACTCAGCAGGTGGCCTCTGCCCTCATAACTCCCTCCCTTCACAGGAGGATCATGACGAATAAATGCCAGATTCTTGCCATCTCGCCAGTTAGGTAAATGGGTGCAATAAGGGATGGAGAGAATGGTTAGTGCCTTGCTAACTCAAAATATATTGTGGAACCAGCATGCTCACCTAGAAGCTTCTTGGAATAGTAGTACCTCAGGCCCTGCCCTCACTGAATGGGTTACAACCTGTTTTAGTAAATCTCCAGGTGATTTGCTTGCACACCAAAGTTTCAGAAGCAGTGCTTAACAAAAGTGCTGCCACAGAAACCCCAGGAAGAGGTAAAAGAATTTTTCCAGCAAAACTTTAAATAACATGAGGCTAGGGGTACAAAGGCCATCTTCAGTATCCCAGAGTAAAGCTTCACTTGATGTAGGTAATATAGGATTTAAACAATTTGAAATTTTCAAACAGGGCTATCGTTTTAATTGTCTCAGACTAAATAAATTGGGTAAATTCCTGGTCTGTTTTCCAGGAGTGCTTATCAAGGTACGGACAAAACAAAGACAAGGAAGAAACAGAATACAATGATTGCATTTCTTCACTTAGGAGGCTACAGTTACAAGCATTTCAAGAACTGAGTCACCATCAGATGGAAGGATCTGACTGATAAATCATGCTCAGTGTGCATCACATGGAGAGTTCTTATGGCCAACTTCTGGGTCCACTGAATTTCTACCATGAGATCTCTACTTTATAGGCAGCTTAGCATCGGAAATCCAAGCTGAGAATTCTTGAGGGCAAGTTACTGCTTATTGGCAGATTTACACAAGTAAACCCCAATTACTATGTTTGATAACCCAACTATTATATTTAATTTTCTATCCCACAAAGTAGTCCAGCAATGCAGTTTTGTGACTTTCATATGTAATCATGATCAAAGAGTATTTTAACCATGTTTATTGGTTTCTCTATCAAATGTCAATAGTAAATTACTGCCAGCAAGAGGCTCTCACCTCACGGCCACAGTCTGCCCTGTGAAACATTTCAATCTCACATTGCTGGTGTTGTTCCTATACACTTTTTAGGGCTTCAATCTCACATTGCTGGTGTTGTTTCTATACTTTTGCGGGGGGCTCAGCAGAAGACACCCTGCTTTGCCCACATCGTGCTCTACTCTCTTTCCTCAAGTCTGTACTACTTGTGAGCTGTTGGCTGATCTTTGTTCATACCCTTGATGGCACAGGAAGATAGATGGGAGAATTAAGTCTTTAAGCCTGGTGTTGCCTCTTAAAGAGAGAGAGAGATTGGAAAGAGTGTTTAGTTGAAAAGAAGGGAAATCGCTAATCCTTACTACCCAGAACAGAACTGATGTAAACTGGAACATTCAAAATGAACACTTCAGTTTACCTAACTTCCACTTGGTTCCCAACTAAGGGTTCAAAACATCTTGAAATTGGCCCTGGCTGGTGTGGCTCAGTGGATTGAGTGCTAGCCTACAAACCAAAAGATCACAGGTTGGATTCCCAGTCAGGGCACACCCTGATTTCCAGGGGCCAGGTCCCCAGTTCGGGGCTCAGGAGAGGCAACCACACATTGACGTTTCCCTCTCTTTTTTAACTCCCTTCCCCTCTCTCTAAAAATAAATAGAATCTTTTTTTTTTAATCCTGAAATTGCTCATGACTCTTTCCTACAAAGTCTAATGAAAACTATTCAGTATCAGTATGCCCAATAGCATATGGTATATAACTTTTGGTAACAGGATATATTTCCACAAAGCCTGTCAGAACATTACTACAAGGCATTTTAGCAGTAAACTATTTTAGAAGCACAAAGAAGAGGAAAGATGAACATGTAACTTTAATTAAGTAAACACTTTTTCTTCTTAAACTGAAAATGTCAAAGACCCAGATTATTTGAAAAAAAATCATTTTTCTTGTGTGCTCTTCTTTCTCTGTGAATCTTTCTTTGTTTTGAAACTAATTTTGCCTTTGAAGCTTTATCAGCATAGCACAAAGATTTGATATTTACTCACCAATTTTCTGATTTATTGAATCAGTATAGACTGTTTGGATAATCTCAGGCTGAAAGAGCCTTTTGAATGGTGATTTGATCAGAAATGCCATGCACTTTAATAGGTGGAGTGCAGTGTTATTTGTATTATCTGTCTGGATTTTTCCAGGAAATTTATCCTTTTCCATTTCATCATATTTTGTATAAAATAAGCTAATTCACCTATACCAAATTGTTTTAAGGTTTGAAATGATTGCTTATAATACTGAGATAATTTCATATACAGGGAAAACTGTGTTTAGCGATAACAACCAAGCAGCTAATGGTCCATCCTCTAATACTTTGAGGTAATGCATTCAACTTACATTTGAGTAGCTACTTCACTAAAGCTGTTATATATTTTAGTTACATTTTTTGTTGGCCTTTATTTGCAAACATTGGCACAATGGCTCTGTTTAACTGTATATTTGAAAAAAATACCCAAAACATAAAAAGCTATTTTTACTGTAGTCAAGTCCGTTTACAATATAATGAACTATTATTGGTCATGTCAGAGAAGTAATGCAAAATTACTGTTTGAGCAGAGTTTTATTATAGCTCACTAAGTGGTCTATGTCCATGTCCTCACTTGCTTTCCACAACAATTCTGTTGGGTAGCACTATTTCTATCTTTTTAATTTTGGGGGAAACAAGCTCAGAGAGATAATAGGATCTGCCCAAAGACACACAGCCAATGATGGATTTGGACACAGACTGAAGTAGGTCTGCTGGCTTCTTGTCTAGTTCTGTGGGGTTGTGACAAAGGCCTAGAGAGACACTTGTCACACAATATTGTAAAAGTTCAAGAGAAATAAAATCATCCTAGTGTTGCTTTGAAAATTTCTAACCAGATTACCAAGGAATCTTATTTAAACTAAAGTAGAGATATCAAAAAGAAGAAATTTAGGATGTTGTTAATTTAGTAAAAAATTCTTTTGTAGGCTTTTAACATAATACACAAGATATGATCCACTATAACTTAGAAAAATAATATCTTTCACATCTCTATATTTCAAAAAGCAATTATATATATGTTATTTCATTTAATGTTTGTGATTATCCAATTTGTTGATAGAGCAGATGGAGAAACGAAGTTTCAGAGTATCTAAGGGACTTGCCCAAGGTTTTTAGGTGTCAGAGTTTAGGGCCAGAACCCTGATGGTCTAACTTCAAGGATGGGGTTCTTTCCACTACCCCATAACTTTATATATTGTCACCTTATATACTGTGAGGCTTAATCGAATTAATGAGGCTCAAGTTTCTTTTCTATAATTTCTCTTGTTCCGTTGACCCAGATTTTTCTTGTGTCACCAGGAGACAATCAACAAGTCTGAGGGTATGAAAATGGTCAGCAAAGGAAGTTAGGCTGTAGGTATCACTCCCAAGCATGTGGACTAGCAGCCATATTTTTACTCCTCTGCTCTGAATGGTCACGACTTTCTGCTCAAAGAAGCTCTTCATTGGAGCATACCAGAATGCACATTTTCTGTCCTCTTTCTGGAGACAGTCCAAGTAAGTCTCCTACCCATTTGATGGGGGGTGGGTATGGGGCTTCAGAATCAGAAATGTCTTAAGAATTAATTTTTGCCCTGATGGGCATTGTCCTGCAAACCAGAAGGTTGTCAGTTTAATTCCGGGTCAAGGCACATGCCTGGATTTCGGGCCAGGTCCCAGGCTGGGGGCATGGAAGAGACAACTGGGAGACATTTCTCTCACACATCGATGTTTCCCTTCTGCTCTTTCTCCCTCTCTTCATCTCTCCCTAAAAATAAGTAAATAAAATCTTCAAAAAAAAGAATTAACTTTTGTTGACAAACCCTCTAAAAATACCTAGCATGAAAGAATAACACTTGAAAGAGATTATTCGCATCCTATGTTCAAGCTTTATTTTTCAATTTTTTTTAGTCTTAAAATGTGGTCTGTGATGATTTATAGCTGACAGTCACCTACAAAGTGGCTGAAGATGATAAACTTATTTATTTATTTATTTTAAAGATGTTAACTTATTTTTAGACAGAGGGGATGGGAGGGAGAAGGAGAGGGAGAGAAACATCAATGTGCCTTTCACATGCCCTATACTAGGGTCCTGGCCCACAACCCAGGCATGTGTCTTGACTGGGAAACGAACCAGCTACCCTTTGGTTGGCAGGCCGCTGCTCAATCCACTGAGTCACACCAGCCAGGACAAGATAAACTTATTTAAAATTATATATACATTGCTTCAAAATAATGCTGACTTAGACCGTAAGGAGAAAATATTTGTATCCCAAGAAAGGGAAGGTTTCAGACATTATCTTATCCATACATAAAGATTTGAGGCAAACAAGACATAATCAAGGAATGTGAAAGAGAACGTGTTTCAAATGTCTTCCACCTTTTTTTTCAGTAGCCTAAATATGCAGCAAGAACATCTACTATACATTCAATAAACTTGTTAATCAGCTTCCTGCAATAAAGCTCATCTCTATGAGTACATTACTCATTCAAAAGTTTTTATAATCCTACATGTGAATTTTACTCTCTCAGTAATCTTAATTACCAATTTCACTGCTACAAGCTCAGTTGTTGGTATACAATTTGCAAAGAAAAGCTTTTCAAATTCATTAATTTCTTGGATTTTTAAGGACTTAGTAAACGATGGAAATATCAAAATGCATTGTTAAATTTCTTTGAAGCTTTTTTTTCCTTTCATAATGGTACCCACTGGCTTACAGCAGTGTTTGTATTTGGTCTCATAGTGTTTGCCACCTGTTCCAGACCACATTCACAGCAACTTGGCTACAAGGTCACACAGTCCTGGAATGTTGTGGGCTGCTACCAGCCTTACCTAAGCCAACCATAAGCCAAATTTTGTAATGGACTCGGGGTGCAGGAGTGGGAATGAAAGCATGTTGCTTCTTCCCATTTCAAGAATCGGCATTTGCAAGACTACCTCTCAAAACTACCTTCCCTTCAATTATTTATTCAATATTCATTCAAGCACTCATTGAGCACCTACTATGTGCAAAAGTACACTCAGCCAAGGAAAACCAATTACAAATTAATTAAAGTTTTGCTACCCAGACCTTCCACTGCATCTCACGCTGATCAACCATTTTGCAAAGAGCTCATAGTCCAATGGAAAAGAAAACAATTAATTATAGTGCTATTTGGTAGGCACTAAAGGAGATATGAGCAGCAACATGACTAGTGCAAAATTCTGTTGAACTTGCAATATAATCTTAGAAAAATGTATATATTATACATTTAGAATCTACATTCAAGATGGGGCAAAAGTAGTCTTACATTTGTATGTATGGAAAAATAATACAATAATTAATAAATAAGAATATAAGAATAAACTGTGTTTTGCACATTCACAACTGTAAACCTACCTTTTCCCTACCTTATATATAGTATATAATTTTATATATAATATAATTTATAAAATTTTATATAGGATCCAAATATATATATATTATATTGTCCCCAGAGGATTTCTAATATGAAAACCACAAGTTTGTTCTATACTCTCTCTAATCCTCAGTTTTTCTGCCCACCACCATGAAGCTAATGCCTTCATCTGAGGACTTCTCAGAAAATGATACTACTAGAAATCATCTTGAATGATGCATGGCTTAACATTTTTGTAACACTCCACCTACAAAACTGTTTATTGATTTTATTTTTCGATGCAGAAAAGAGCCAAAAGCCAAGATTACTTGCTAATTTTGCTACATGATTTCCTATTCTTTCAGAATGTCGAAAATGCCCTACAAATGGCAAATTCTCTCTCATTCCTAAAAAAGGAATCTATAAATAAAGAAAATATAATTTAAAATTAAAATTATTTTATCCAAATGTGTCTTGTAATAACCAATTTTGTTTGAAGACTGCTATTCTTTGTTTTATGAATATTCATATGAGGTTAGAAATGACAAAATTGTGTGCATATGTAAAATCTTCTTATAAAAATAGGAGGCTGCAATGTTATGCCTGAGTCTAATTCAGTGCCATGAAGAAAATATCTGTATTTTTCCATATGTAATGTGTATTTTTTGCCCAAATTTTTTAGCGTAAAATAAGGATGTGCATTATACATGGTATAATGATTAGATACCATGGGTATAATAATGCATATAATAATCCCATGTATAATGCGCACAAAAACATAGATGTGCATTATACACAGCAAAATATGGTACTTTCATCTAGGTGTGAGCTGTATTCACCCAACATTTAGGTAAAAAGTCAGCCTTAGCCAATGCTTGGTTCTTGTAATCATCATTATCTTTTTCCACATTATTATCCTTTTCCTCCTTCTTTTCCTCCTCCTCCTTTTCCTCCCCTTCCTCTCACTCATCACCACCATCATCACAATCACCAATATTATCATCATCACTACTATTTATCAAAACTTTGCTAACTCCAGGCAGGGTTCTGGACACTTTATACATACTCCTCCCAACAGCCCTCTAGGAATCTGATACTTAGATTAAGTACTGCCTATGCAACTAGCACAGGACCAGTGCTAGAATCACAATGAAGTTATACCTAAGTACCAGGTCGTTCCTACTGGTTTCTTAGTGGAGGCAGAGCTGCCTTACCACTCAGCCCAGATGCAGGACAGTCCACATTCAGGGCTTTGATGCAAACTACCCTGAGAGCATGGGGCCACAGACCCCACATCCCAGCACTCATATGACCTTGTGACTTGCTTCTGCATCTGCTGAGGCAGTATGACAGAAGCCTAGAAGAGGAGCATGACCTCAGAAAAGATCATCTTTAATCCTTCAATGACTTCTCTGTGCCTCTCCGATTCCAAGGCTGATTTTGCATGAGCCCTCATTTTTCTTCTAACTGCTGCTTTCTTCCTCTTACTCAATCTTTAAAAGAAAACTTAATTCTGCAGGTCAGAGGCTGTAATTTAATAGGAATTTAGAGGTAACTGCAGGTGGTCAGAGGTGCCAGGAGTGGTTTCTACTGGCTCCTTTCCCTCCAATCCTGTAACAAATGTTACCACGTGTTATCAGGGAGCAGCTCAATAGCAAATTCCACGATTAGAATTAAATTACTTTAGCTTCACTACAATTATTTCTTTTGTTGGAAAAAAATGTATGCAAGTCATGCAGTTTAGTGGATTTTTTACCAATCTCTTACTCTTGTCTTATTCTTCCATCTCCTCTCACCTTGCCCGGCATCATTTTCCGTAAGAGCACCCTACCACTCTGTGCTCTACAGGAGGTAAGTCCCTTAATATTACCTTTTTTTTTGGGGGGGGGCGGGGTGTCAGCCTGGGTCATCTTTGCATCCTCCAAAGAGTCTAACAATGTAACTTGCCAATCAAGTTACTCAAATATTCATTGAACTGCATTTGTTATGGCATTAAGACAAGGTAACAAGTATTTACTTTCTAAATCCATATGTAATCACTCTAATACAAAGTTCTATTATATAAGTTGTTCATTTTGACATTAAGGTAACAGTTTGGACTCTCTTGGAGAGCACTTTATACATGGAGCAGTGTTGTGGTAGCTAAAGCAACTGCATTCTTTCTAGAGAATAGGAAAGATTCTTTGAAGCCTCAAAAGCATGTAGGCATTGTATATGTTAGTGGTGCCCTTGAACTAACAAAAGACCTTTTGATAAGAGTTCTAAGCCACAAGTGTTACCATGGATGCTTGAGGATAATGGGCACAGAATCACACTCCTCCATTTACGGCTGATTCATCTCTTTTATGATTCTTCCTGGTGAACAAAGAAGAAAGAAAATAGACATGAAGTGAACATATACTGAGTCATGTGGGGGACATTTTTGCTTAGCTATCAAACAAATGCTTTAGCCCACTGAGTTCAAATATAGGGAATTGTGGGAGTTACACAGATGCAGAAAGCACCTCTGGCAGCCCAAATTTGAGTCAAAGAATGCAACGTAACTCATGTTACACTTTTATTTTTAATTAAAGAGAATCAAATTATAGCTTTGTAAATTTCTAAGGGCTTCTTGAGTTAAATTACTTACTTTTTAAAAAATAAAGTAGAATAAATTTCCAAGCAAAATATTTTAAACAAAAAACAAGCAAACAAAATGCCAGTTTCTGAGTCTGCTGACCACTTGTTTATCCATGTTCTTTGCAGTGGCCTTCAAGACTGCAGGCTGTGGGCTTCAACCCATCCTCCAGCTTCACTTCCGTCCTTCTCCCTCTGCCACACAGGCCACCTTCCTGTTTCTTGACTTTGCTAAGTTCTTTCATACTTTGGGCCTTTGGCCATGGTGTTCCCTGTGCTCTAGGTAATTGTTCCTTCCAACCCCAACTCCAACCTAACATATTGGCTCCTTCTAATCCTTTAAGCCTCAGCCTAAATATGACTTTCTGAGAGAGATCTTCTTAAATTTTTACTCAAAAGCAATCCAACACCAGCAGGCTTTTAATGGAAATTTACAAACTGATTATAAAATGCATATGGAGATGCAAAGGGTCAAGAATGCCTGTGTGTACAAAGTTCTAATGATAAAAGAAAAGAGTATACATTGAAATACAATAGAATTAGAACTTCACCTAATGATGCCATTCAGACTATGAAAAAACAAACCACAAATATGCATGTGTGTTTGTAGTCTTGTGTCCAGAATACACAAAGAATTCCTATAAATCCATATAGAAAAAGACAACCCAATAGAAAAACGTACAAGAGATTTGAACAAGCAATTCACAGAATAAAATCAACAAATGGCCTATTAATACACGAAAAGATGCTCCATCACATTTGTCATCAGGGAAATGTAAATTAAAATCACAATAAGAGAATATATGCACACCCTTTACTATAGTTAAATTAAAAACTCTAACAATATTAAGTGGTAGTAGGTATATGAAAACAACTAGAAGTTTCATTAATTGCTGGTAAGAGTGCAAACTGGTACTACCACCTTGAAAAATAAATTAGATATGTCTACTAAAGATGACTATGTACATATTCTATGATCCAGCAGTTTCTCTCCTGAATATATAAACAAAAGAAATGTATTCATATGTTTCCCAAACAGCATGGAAAAATGTACATAGCAACACTTTTTATAGTATCAGAAAATTGGAAACAACCCATGTATCCATCAACAACAGAATAGGAATGGTTCAATAAAATGTGGCATATTCATGTGATGAAATGTTAAAGAGTAATGAAAATGAACAAACTACACTTCACGAGATACAGAAATCTCACAAGCATAATGAGTGAAATAAGCCAGACACAAAATAGAACATACCATATGATTTTATTTACGTAAATCGAGAAAGCAGGCACACTAATCTATGATGATAGAATCGGGACAACAGTGACATTCTGGAAATAGAGGACACAAGAAGGCTTCTTGGATGACAGTCGCTCACATTTATGACTTTTTTTTTAAGGTAATATAAAAGCAGTGAAGAATTTACTTTTCCCTTTGCACACTACCTTTCTATTTCTTTCTTCTCCATTTCCATGGGGTTGTTCACCAGATTTTTCCAGTTCAGAGCTTCAAAGCATTGCCAAGGACAAATTCCAGGAACATGCTGCATTCAGGATGTCACCATACATGCACACGGGTGCACACACACACTCATGTACCCAAAAACCTATCCAGAAATTATTAAACAGAAGGGCAATTTGCTAATAAATTTATAGCTTATAATAATAAAATGGCCAAGAGTGGTCATGTGCTGTATTTTGTTCATCTAGCACTTCTTTCTCTTCTGGTAACAGCACACATCTTCCCTAAAAGGAGCTCAGTTTATGCATTTTCAATGAGGCTGACCCTACCCTTTTTTGGTCTCCAGTGGGGAAGGCCAGAGTGAACCTTTCCCTGGCTATTGTGAGTCATTCAGGAATGGAACTATGTCCCAAGCAGATGAGCCTAGGTCTTTGCTGAGATTTCCTATGTAGAAGTATTATGAGAAATTGTCTCGCTCCCTCAGCAGTGGTGAGTTTGAGAAGAAAGAAAAAAGAAAGAAAAGACAGGAAGGAAGGAGGGAAGGAAGGAAGGAAGGAAGGAAGGAAGGAAGGAAGGAAGGAAGGAAGGAAGGAAGGAAGGAGAAAGGAGGAAGAAAGAAAGAAAGAAAGAAAGAAAGAAAGAAAGAAAGAAAGAAAGAAAGGGAAAGAAAGAGAAGAAAGAAAGAAGGAAAGAAAGAAAGAAAGAAAGAAAGAAAGAAAGAAAGAAAGAAAGAAAGAAAGAAAGAAAGAAAGAGGAAGGAAGGAAGGAAGGAAGTCTAGAGCTATCTTTTCTAACCATAAGAAATAAACCATCTTATTTAAATAACAGATAAAAGTGAGGCCAATGTGTAAAGCCAAGTCAAGCGAAGCAAGATGGAGAAAGACAGAGCTTTGAAAACTAATCTGTGCCCTGGATTCAAAACTTTTTTTTCTTCTAAGAGTTTATATTGGATTGCTATTTGCAGCTAAGAGTCCCTGTCTACTATAGACCAGAAAACAAATACATCAAAAACTTACTGGAAAAGTAAAGATAACTGTCTATTTATACAATTAGATAGGTCTTAATCAAACAAATTTTAAAGATTTTCCAAAACTGTTTTAGCAGATTTCCTATTGTTTGCAAATTATATTCATTGTGTTGTTTTGATAATACCTACCAAGTTTTTCATATTCAATTCTTTCAGAGAAATTCTAAATTAATTATTTGTTAAAAAAAAAAACTACAGTCTTTTTGCATAACTACTAGGGTCCTTTTAAACATTTTACTGATCAGCAGCATCTTCATCAATAGAAGTTTGGAAAAGGGGATAAAATTCAAACCAAACATTTCCACAGTTTTTATTGACACTCTGAAACTGTGTGTCAGGAGAGGGTGTTAGGAATTAAAATAAGTTTTCTAACCTTGGCAAGCTAGCTCAGTAGGTTAGAGCATCATCCCAATACACCAAGGTTGCAGATTGGATACCTGGTCAGGGCACCTACCTGAATCCACCAATGAATGCATAAATAAGTGGAACCACAAATCATTCTCTCTCTCTTTCTCTCTCAAATCAATAAATAAAAAATTTAGAAATATTAAAATATCAGTTAAATAAGTTTTCTGTATTATGTAGAGATGTTGTTTAGCTATTACACTAGAGAAGGTTAAGATCTTTTGCATAACTTCACTTAGGGTGCCTATTTTGGATTCCCAAATCAATGTCATTTCCTCTGCATCACTAATATCTGGATAGGCCAGGAATTTTAAAACATCTATGTCATGAGCTCCCCCAAGAAAAGATTACCTATTTCTGGTCATTTTAAGGGATCATATTAAAATCATCACCATATGACTTTGGATGTTTTGATTTAAAAGATTGATTTCTGCCATCCAATAACCTACCATTTAGTTTATAAAAAGAGTATCTTCTCTATGCGTTGTGGGTGATCATCAAGGAAAAGATAGCAATTGTTTCAAAGAGCAAAGTCATGGTCAGCCTTGTTCAAACTGTATATCTGACCTCCGCTAGAAGGAGTGGGAGGCAATGCAGGTGTCTGATGCTATAAATTTAGAACCCAGAAAACATGAAGTTAATTTTTGTACTTCTAAGAGAGAAAATAAAATAGTAAAAATATCCTTAGGTATTAATGGTTAACCTTGTTATCTAAGCCAAAACTCAAGAAATAAACCTAAGAAATTTGAACTTAAAAATGCTTATATATTTTTATTTATTTTTGTTAAATAAATGAAGTATATTTATTAAAGCATAGTTGACATACAATATTATATTAGTTTCAGGCATATGAAACATAGTGACTTGACATTTGCATACCTTTCAAAGTGATCACCACAGTAAGTCGAGTAACCATCTGCCACTGTACATAGTGATTACTATCTATTAGTGACCGTATTCCCTGTTGTGCATTGTATCCCCATGATGGCTTATATTCTGAATGTTCACAATCACTCTGTAAATTTTTACTACTGTTCACTGGGACCAAAAAAATCAGGGACAAGTGAATTACCATTTGAACTCATCCACATTCTTGAGAAGCCACTCAAAATACAGATCCTGGGGACCGTTGTTCATGTACGTCAATCATATTGGCCAAGAAACAAAACGTATTTATTATTTATCTAGTCAGGACAAATAACCTACTTTGCCTTATAGCCATAACCTCAGGAACTACAGCCATTCTCCCTGCTAAAGTCTTGATGTGCGTACATGTGTGCATTCATATTTTGTTTTTATTTTTTATAAACTGTCAACAATGGTTTTCAAAATGTCAGGAGAAAGTTGAACACCTCCAGCAGGCATCCGTCTTCAAAGAGTGTGAACCCAACAGCACATGAGTCAGACGCCGAGTGATTCAGCCCGTCGGGGGCTCTGTGCAGCTGGTGATTCATCATCGAACTGGATTTATGCTCATGTTTTCCCATCACTTAAAAGAAAACACAAGAGATTAAATTATTTTTTAAATGTATCTTCTTGAGAAACACACCAGACTTGCAAGTGAAAATGGTAACTTCGTTTGATGCCAAGCTTCTCCAAAGTGAATCACATATCTCTGCCCAGCACAGACTGAGTCTTCTGTTTCAAAGCCACTGAGAGGTGGAATGCCAGGTCTTGGCCTTCTAGCACATCAGAGGCTAATCAGAGGTGTTTGAAGGAAGAAAGAGTAGGCACTAAGCTTCTGCTATCTTCTTGTCTGTGCAAATCACTGTATTTCCCTGAACCTCAGGTTGCTAATCAAATTAAAATGATGCCAGTCAGCTGACATGTCCCATTAGGTGAGGGTGAAGGCTGACCATACCATTTGTCCTCTATACCCCTGGGGGCCAGCAGGGAGGAAAGGAAAGTGTCTCTATTCTGGCCCAGCCCTGATGCCTGTAATTCCCACTTATTACTGCTTTTGAATTAAGGCATTCATTCACAACCCTGCTGCATGATAGCATCACCTGGGGAGCTTTAATAATATCATTACCTAAGCCCCATCCTAAGCCAGCTAAATTGCTATCTCAGGAAGTGGGGTTTAGTCACTCTCCAGCATTTTTTTTTTTTTTTAGAAGTTACATGGTAAACATTTTAGTAGCCAGTGTTGAGAGCCAGGAGACCGAGTGTTCTCATCGTGTGGGTTCCACACCAGCAGCTTTTGCATCACCTTGGAACTTGTTAGAAATGAAATTCTCAGGGCCTACCTCAGAGAGTCTGAGTCGGACACTTTGGGAGCAGGAGGCAGAGATCTGCTCCACATTTTAGCCAGCCCTCCAGGGGATGTTGTAGTGAGCTAAACTTACAAGCATTGCAATGGAATAAGGTCCAGTTACAACTCCGTGTTTATTTAGAAATGGCAACAGGTTGATTCTTTACAGTGACACTAGCACTTTAGATGGATTTAGTTTACCATTTCAGCATTTTAATGCTTTAAACTATCCAGCTGGGCCAATAATTGGTAGGGATAGAGGGCGGGTGGACACAGAAGTCTAAAACACAGGACTTGCTGACCAGCATGGTACAACCTCTTCGAGGAGACCAGGTCTGCTGTTGATTGGTTATCTGACACTTTGTCAAGCTGCAGCAATAACAAGTCTTGATATACATGGCGTGTGATTAAAGAAACAGGATCCCATATGAAGACCAAGTCCCTATAACCTGGTACTGCTTATATGGTTGAAAACCACCTTCATCTTCCGTCTTGGAAAGCAAGTCATTGCTTTCTTCCTACGCAGTGGGGGCCGGGTAATGCAAAAGAAGGAAGGCATTGCCAAACTTGCACTGGTGCCTGCAGTGACTGGTGGCCTCCTGAGGATGTCCAGACCTTCTGGATTAGCATAAATGATTCAGCCTAAACCTAAAATGTAACCCTGGCTGGCGGAAAGCTACTAATGCTAAAGAAGTTGTTAAAACAGACCCAGGAGACATTACTGAATGAGCTCACTTTACTATGTATAGATACGGCTTAAACCCTCATTTGAGCACGAAATTAATGCCTCTTTGAGACACAGCTCATCATGATGAGTAAGAGGAAAATATACGTAAAGGGTCTCTCGCTAAAAGAAATTACAAGTTCATTTACTGCAGTGAGAGTTTGCAGACCTTTGAAATCAAATGATACGGATTAGTGTGCCAAGTGTTAGGACAAGCAAGCAGCAAAGAGGCAGTGGATGTGGGGCTCCGAGGACGAAAAAGTCACATTTCTACAGCCTGAAGAGAAAAATCAACATGGGAAAACACGATGAATTTAAAGTTCTAAACTTCTACAACAACATAACCATAAAGGAAGCAATATTTTTTGGTCTTCAATATCAACCTTCTCTTAACTGCTTTAGGAATGAAAAATTCTGGATGGCTACCTCAATTTATAGCATTGTATAAACTCTGGAATGTAAATAAAATATCATCACCTAATATGTATTGAGAATGTATCATTTTGTCATAATGTTTGGAAGTCTAATTTTCTGAGAATTTATTAAAGACATTGTTTAATTCCCATTGAAAGATGAAAATATGTTTTTTTCCAATTTTTATTTTTGAAAATATGTTTTATATCCATTACTCTTTTAGATTTTTAATTTTTGCTGTTACACTAGTAATTATCGTAATTAATTTTCTTACTTTAGTGCTCATATTAGTGCATTAAATAGTATTCCTGATGAAAGCAAAGCAGTTTAATACCATCTAAAATTTGCCTTTGTAAAGTTAATTTTTCTCCAAGGATGGATCTTAAAAATGCCTCTGCCCCACAGATTCGGAGCCATGGTCATTTCAGTTTAACCTGGATGCTCAGTGACCCAGGAAGAGGATTGCTAGCAGCTTTCTGAGGTGAGAGAATACTGTCCTGAGTCTAATCAAACTCCTACTGTCCCATCAAGTCTTCAGCCATTGAAATCATCCTCTTCCTGCTCTTTCCGATTTTACAGCAGAAAGAACAGGTCCCCACGGAGCCCCGCCTGTCTGATCCAGGGCCTGACGTTGCTACATCATCAACACCTGTTTCTACACTTGCCCACTGTCTCACAGTGGGCAGCATTTTCCCTTCTTAGAACATAGCACAGCTAGCAATCATAAACAGGTGTGATTATTTGATTAATTTCTGCTTTTCCAACAGAACATACGTGCCAACAGGGGGGATGCAGAGTTTAGTTCGCACTGCTGTGCCCCTCCCTGTGCCAGACACTCACCTGGCACCCACCGAATGTTTGTTGACAGAACACATGAAAATTTGAGCTGGGAACAGAATAGCAAGCTTTCTTATGTCTGCCTCACCCGTAATCCAAATGGTAGAAACCCAAAGAAATTTGGTCCTGGTTCTTATTTATACTTGGGCTAAACTTTTTATTTACCGTTTACATAATATTTTAGTTAGAAAAGTATGCTGTGATTTACTAAGAAATTAGTGTGTTTACCATTATTTGATAAACAAGGAAGATGAGCAAGTCACTGCAGAACACTAAGAAGTGCGTTAGCTGCGGGACAATACCAAGGAAGTAGGACACAGAGGCCGGACGGAGAGGAACTGAGGGTCTTTGCAGGCCTGCAGGCCTCACCCCGCCGAATGTGTCCGGTATCAGCAGAACTGCACTTTCACTCTGAGATTCTGCACAACCTGGAGAACGCCTCAGACAAGGACATCCTGTCTGATCTTGTTCTCTCATCTCCTTATCTTCTCTCTCACATCCACATCCTTAACCTTCAAACTGGAGAGCTGAGGGAGGACAAAGGCCACTCCTTTAGATGAAGAGCTCATGTTTTCCTGTTTCCTGCCTTCCTCTCCTGGCAAAGAACCTTTCCATTTTTCTCCCTTTTGGTTCTATTTCCAGTATCGATACATGAGTATCTCCCTCCATCTTCAATCTTGTAAATAATATATATTTTCCATGAGTAGGTTGTCAAAGGCATTAAAACATTTTTCTCGCTGCAGGAGAACAAACCACCCAGCTAGGTCATCAGATAAGCAGTGCTCACTCAACCATTCCTGATGTGGATGTGAAGAGGGGGTGGTCCACGGGGAGAGGGGGTATGGACAGGCAGACCCAGTGTCTCCTCTCCGTGCTTTCTGGCTCCTGGGTGCATCTGGCACCCAGTTCTCATGCTGATCACAACACATTGTGCCTACTTTGCCCTGCACTTTCCACATAAAGAATTCCAGATTCTTAAATTACCTTACCCTTACCATTCACCGCCACCCCCACTCAGTACCCACACCTGGGATGTCCAGCAAGCTAATTCGCAGAGGTGATAAGCTGGTGAGAACTGAAGGAGTTGGTCAACCAATGAGTTTGTGTTGGAAACCAGATGTGCTGCCTTAGGCCCAGAGAAGCAAATCTCCACAGGGGACCTTTCAAGGAATAGAGGGTATGAAGGTGCACGGAGTCAGTAAAAATGAGAGAATATTAGGAGCTAACGATGGTGAGTATTGGACTGGGGTCCTGCAGTCCTCAGGATACACAAATACATGTAAGAAGGTCAGTTTACTTGGCAGTCTACATATAACTGGTGAGACAAAAAAGAGGGGAAAAAAGATAGAAACAAGCATTTGGAAAATGTGACTGAAGCAAGGGAAGGAGAGCTGGTCCAGTTTGGTTGGTCCATTCCCGACATTTCAGGCTACCACTGAATGAATGCATTCTCTTCACTCAAATACCTGAGTCCTCACCACTCAGCCCCTCAGCTAGAGCGCCCTTCAATCCAGGTCACTGTCTCCTTACATTTTTCCTCAACTTATGCCTTTTCTTAAGACCTAGCTCTTGGCCCTGGCTGGATAGCTCAGGTGGTAAGAGCATCATCCAGACACCCCAAAGTTGTGGGTTCATTCCCTGGTTGGGGAGCATATAAGAAGCAACCAATGAATGCATATATGAATGAAACAACTAGTCAATGTTTCTTCCTCTCTCTAAGTAAAATAAACTTTTTAAAAATGACCTAGCTCTCAGCGTAGGAACTTACTAACTTAAGCTACAGAGAAACTCCTTCATTTACCATTCTCTGAGGGCATGTCGATTTATCATCCTTTTCGGCTTTCCCTTTCCTCAGTGAATTTTCCCAGTAAAATTATGGGAACAGGAAGGGATCACTTTACTTGAAATAGCCCGATAATTAGTTGAATTATTATCTCTCAGTGATTTTAGCCATGAAGTTAGTCATTACTGTTAAGAACGTCAACTTAGAATTGACAATACAACTAAGCTTTTTCTTAAAAGATCCTAAACATTTCAAACCCAGCGAAGTTTTGCAGCGATCAAGAAAGCTTTCCGTCAGTCAGAAGAGGAAGGCAGGTGACAGGCACGGGCAGACTCAGGTGAGACCACAGTGACCTAATTATGGGCCAAGCAATATGGGAGCAATCAGCACCACCACTGTTCTAAGACCGGCCCCCTTTGGTCTTAGGGCTAAATGGCAGTCTGACAGCAGCCTTTTCTTTGCTCTTTGCCACAACCCTACCTTGCCTCTTCCTCCTCCTTGTCCCTTTTATTCAGAAGAAAATATCAGTGATGAACCATAACATATCATCTTATTTTCAATATTGTAGCTTGATAAACATTTATGCGGAGGTCAGTGTTCTTCGCATCCTATCTTTTCCCCGGTCTTTGGTTTGGTCGCCCTGCCTCCCACATCTAACCCAGCCTCTCTCACTCTCTCACTTCCATGCTCTCACGCTCGCTTGAGGTCCTCTTTTCTCCCTGCCCTAGAGATTTACTCCTGCAGGATTTTATCAGCTAATCGCCAGATCCTGCTTGGTTGCTAAGAGGATCGCTCTCAGAGGGTCTCATTAAATAGTTTTAATACATTGTCAGGAAGTCTTCAAAACAAGGCTATTTGATGCAAACAGGAAGTAATTTTATACAAAAATATGCCTATGGAGACAGAGAAATGAAGAAGTTCTAGCTTTAGGCAGAAGAAAAACCCAGCTGTGTGTGAAATGGCTCTCGGAGTATTAATAGTCTGCCTACAGTTGTGATGCTTTTAAGACACAGCAAGGGTAGGAGGGGGACTGCCACCATGGCCACACACACGCTAGGTTTTTACGCGCATAGGTTTAATTCCCTTCCACAAACATTGAGCACCCACAGGGAGTCCAGGCGCTGTGACGCCTGCCGGATACAAGCACGTATCTGATTCCTGTCCTCACAGAGCTTGCAGTTCAACGGGCAAGACACACAGTGCAACGTGGCCTGAGAAGAGCTACTATAGGAACACAAAGTGAAGTCAAGGCCCGTAGGAGAATCCTACCCAGACAGAGCAGGGAAGACTTCAGGGGTCAGGGCCATGTCCGCTGGGGACTGAAAGCTGGACAGGAGGTATCCAAACCAAAGTGAGAATTGGGAGAGAAGAGGAGAGTTTGACCTTAACCACAACCCTGTGAGGTCTGTGTGACTGCCCTACTTTCCCAGCAAGAGATCCGAGCCTTGTAGGGGTTAAACGAGTTACCCAAGGCCTCGGATCCACGGGTAGAGGTGGGCTAGGTCCTCAGGACTGTCTTAGCCCAAGACTGGGCTGGCTTCTTGTGCTACGCCAGGCCCCAGGCTGCACCTCAGGTCTTTACTTGTTCTAAGCCTTTAGAGAGGCACCTGACAGGATGGAACTGTCTAGCCAGAAAGGAGGTCAGGACAATGCTGACCTGTGGGAATTTTATCACTAAGCATCAAGGCCCGGATAAGGGCATCTTTCAAATCACTTCAGAGTTCCTGAACATTCTATCTGCTCAGGACAAATCCTAGTGTCCAAGCAGCACACGGTAAGTAAACTTGTTCCTGGAAAAGTATATGCAAATGATTTTTAAAAGCAAAAGAGAAGCTTTATTTAGAACAGATCTGTCATGAGTACCTCTAAGGCAAAAGCTTTTATAAACACAGTAACATCTCCTTGATCTGAAAATGAGGCACACCTGGATTACTGGGAGCCAGCTTTTCCTGTCACAGCAAATCCCAGGAGATAAGACTTAACTGTCAGAGACAGACCGGGGGTGAACCCTGATAAAACCGTTTGCTTTTATTTTGGCCCAGTTCATAGGCTTGAAATACTCTGTGGAACAAATTAAGTGACTGACGTAAATGTCCATTATTAAGTATATTTATTTAATACCTGAATGGCAAAAGGCAAACATTGTAGATGTATTAATGAAGAAATAAAACAAACATGTGACTTCTTTCTTTGCTCAAGGACGTCGAGCTTGTTTGGAAGCCTGATTGCCAGATTTGAGGCCAACTTCTTACAGGTCCCAATAAAGGCCTTTCCAGGCAACGAAAATGTTCATTCTGTATAAATAAAGGTGAGATGCAGAGAGCATGCCCAGGACATATAGATGCAGAGAAGTTTCTTTATCTGAAGTCTGTTTGCTATGCAGGTTACAAAAAGTAATACACCTAATGCTTCACTTTTCATTCAGAGCCCAGAATGTCAGATGAGGCCGTGAAGCCTTCAGAAGGTGCAGACTGTGCTTTCAAAGGGATTAGTGTAATGTGTACAAAGTATGCAAGGTCCACATGCCTGCTGACCGGCATAGATATTTCTGGAAGCCCTGTGAAAGCCTCATTGTGTGAGGCACTTTTTCCTCATCTCTCTTGCCTTCTTTGTACAATGGAGATTAAAAAGCCCTCTGTCAGGGGAACCATTTCTGATGATGGCCCTTTTGGCCGTTAGCAGGTGGCCAATGCGAGCCCTGCTCCAGTCACCCCCCAAAGGCCTGCTCTCTCTCCTTTTCCACACCAAAGACATTTACCCTCACCTAACGCTCCTCACACACAGTTCTGTCCCTGCGAAAATGAGCGTTATCTCAAGTCACACCAAGGATTAGTTCCAACTCCCTTAAGTCTGAAAAAAAGAAATGCTATAATTCTGCCATTCCCCCTAGATTTCCTGTATCTGTCTGTTCTTGAGGGTTATCTCCTCTGAATTCATCCAACAAGAGCTCTCTCTCACCTCTGCACTCCCCCTGCTCACTACAGACCCCCACCCCTCGCCATCACCACCACCATCACTGGGTAAACTTGGATGCAAGTCAATGAGCTATAAACCAGGCCTGTTATTTATTATATTTAGAGGGCTCACATTTATATTATCATATTCTGGGCTGGCAACTAGCCAAAATGGCTTCCTGTTTTCTGCCTCCACAATCTTGCCACTCTGACCCCCAACACACTCACACACTAGAGCCCTTAACCCAGGAGTAACAAGAACACTGTGCATCATTTTAGTTCTCATATTTGAACTTTAATTGCCTCTCATTTTCAACAAGGCTGACATAGTGACTAGAGATAAATCAAGACGAGAGAGAAGGAAGGGAACCAGCCCATTTTGCCCCTGTTGCTCTTCCTAGCCCACCATAGTAGTCAAGAGCACTGACTCTGGAGTCAGGCTGTCCAAGTTCAATACCCCAGAATTATATTTGCTAGCACTGAGCCCTTGACCACTTTACCTGGCCACTGCACCTCTAGGTCCTAATCTGTAAAATAAGGAAAGAAATAGTGCCAATCTCAGGCTTATTATGAGGACTTAACATGTGAAGTATTCAGCACACTAGCCATTGTTACAGCAGGCGAGACAATCTCCGGTCTCAACCAGTAAAGGTTGCTGCTTTCTAAATTAAGAAGAAGGAAAAAAGCAGAATTTAAACAGCTGCTTATTTTTCCTTGCCACTGCTTTCAAGGTTTTTTGTTGTTTTTTTTTTTTTAGTTTAATGTTGCATTGGAGGCCTGGGGAGTATTTCGAGGTTTATGCTCCACAAAAGCTATGCATGGCTGAGAGACTTTTACAAAGTAAATATCAAGTTGGATGGATCCTCTCTCTGTGGATGTGAAAAGATTAGAATTCAGGCAGGTTCTCCTGAGATTTCTTTGTGAAAAGATGAACTAACTGTCCAGCTAGGTCATGAGGGCCAATAACCTACGAATAAATCTCTCTTCAAATCATATTGTTGAAAGAGAGACTGTTATGTTGTGGCTTTTCTTAGAAATCATTGATGCTGTTACATCTCTAGAATCCTTCATCCTAAGAAGAAAAGCCTTCATCCATAACTTGCCCCCATATTTACATTCTATCCCCACCTAAATGGTATTAAACATCCAGTCACAGAAAACCACTTGGTCTAAATGTAATACGCAAGTACGTGCAACCACCACACCTGCCAGACAGTGAGTGCCCAGATTAAAGGTTGAATGAATTGTTGAACAAACAAATGAATGAATGAAACAATTCAACAGTGAAGCAACGAACTGTTGTAGTAGAAAACATATTTCACTTGGGAATAATAAGAAATGACTTTCCAGACAAAGCTTAACCTAAGAGTTATGATTTCCACACATGAAGCTAGGAAGTAATGGGAAAGCTCTCCCCACCCCCACAGTCATAGTACACTTTTACAATCACAGGCATCCTAGAGCAGACCTCTGAGCAAAAGGCACCCTGGCGCTAATTTGCATTACAAAGAGTTGCATTTGCAGTATTTGCTCACTTCAAGAAGTAGGGCAACGACGGTCTTGTTTAATCAGTAATTCTTTTTTTCTGAAATTAAGAAAATTAAATGCTGACTTTTCTAAGCCCATGAATATCTAAAAGCAAAACTCCAGGACTGTTCTTGGACATGATTTTCTCCTGCCTCCAACCTACGCTGTCAACACATGGGATGCAGGTGAGCTGCAAGGGTCCCTGCTTCTCCACTCCTCAGGTCTGAGCCTGACCTCAGAAGCTCTCTGCTGCTGCTGTTCTGGCCACTGGCCAGGCCAACAGCTCAGCTCAGCAAACATTTCATGATCCTGTGACTGGCGGCTCTCTCATCAGCTTTTCTTCTAACCTCTCTGAGGAGAATTGACTTTGACCTCTTCCCACCTAAAGACAAATGTCAGACACCTGGTCAGCAAAGAGCCCCACCCTTTACTTTACAGAGTCAAAATATTCAAGGATCAACCTTCTCTCATTAGATACCTCAACTATTTAGCTGAAATGCAGACATACCACGTACTGATCTGTTTCATCTCAGAAGTTGCCTCACATTCACTGTTACCTTTTTCTGCTCTGAAAACTCCAACCTTTGGCATTGTCAGCAACTAGTATGATTCTTCTCTAGACTCTGGGCCCCGTAACCTGCTGGGCCCTTCTCAGCATATCTAGGGGTGCTACTGATCTTGCCCCTGTAGATTTAGAGAGAAAAATAAATTGTTTCGTTTCAGAGTCTTCTTACAAAGATTGTGTACTCTTTTCTCTGTTTTCTTTTTCATTTCTTATACAAAAATTCTCCCTCTGTTCTTATCTGCCAGTGGGGTGGGAAGGAGAGACCAGTACAGGCTGTGTACACCTGGAGGAAAATCCTGATGAAGGCTTTGATACCCATCCGCACGGTGCCGCTCCGCCCTTACTGCAGACCACGCATGGAAAGGTGGGGCAGTAACTTCTGAGATGTAAGCTAGAAATACCCGATAAAAATGGTAGAGTCTACAATATTTGAAGTTTCATAGCCAAACTATAATTAACTCATGACCAATAATTAAATATAGTTGACCCCTGAACAACATGGGGTTTCGGGGGACTGAGCCCCACGCGGTCAAAAACCTGCATATAACTTGACTCCCAGAAACTGAACAGCTAATAATCTACTCTTGACCTGAAGCCTTAACAATGACATAAATACTTGATAAATACATATTTTGTATGTTATATGTATTACATACTGTATTTTTATAATGAAATAAGCTAAAGAAAAGAAAATGTTATAAGGAAAATTATAAGGAAAAATACATTTACAGTATTTACTTTTAAACAAGCCATGTGTAAGTGGACCCACACTGTGCAAACTCATTGTTCAAAGGTCGACTGCAGTTTCTAGTCTGCGTTCTGAGTAGGCTTCCTACCTGTTTTGTTTTGTGCGGTCTCATGCAAGAATGTAGAATACCTCAGGAGGCAGAGAAATCTTCTAAAACAGGCTTTGGAACAGAAAGAGGCGCTACCATCTGCCATTAATGTGCACTAGAGGAAACTGGAATGAAATACATGCTCTTAAAATTTCAGACTGGGTCCCTCAGAGTGTGCCTGGACTAATTTAGAAAGAGACTAGGTTCAGCAATTAAAAAGCTGATGCTCTAGCTTTAAGATCCAAACAGTTGCAAATAAACTTGGCATTCTCCTTCTGTTTTCCACTAGGTTCTTTCCAACTTTGAGAATGCTTAGCACACCAGTGGCATTATTGGAAGACCAGTAACATGAACCACAGAGGAAAGATTTGCCATTCATTAATAATGGTAACTTGTTAAAAGCCAGCTGCTTACTTAAAACATTCCATGAGAATGCTATAGAGCCCTCTTCTACATGCTACTCAAAGTTTAATACCTAACCACATTACGGTCCAGTGCCTTCAGCTCTGTCCTGCCCTGCAGCTTGTCCCCAAGCTTCTCATAAGTTAATGGGTCATGCATCGCACTGGATTTTTCTTAGCTCACCCACTCTCCTAGAATGCAGGATTTACTGCCAATATTTTCACTCTTCCACAAAATTAATATGGCACTATCAGCACCTGGTATACTCTGAGAACATCCAGCAATCATAATGCCACGTTTAGACATTTGAATCCAAGCAATATTAATCAAAAAGGATAAAAGCTGGAACAAAGAGAAGCATTATATATAGTTCTAATTCATCTATTTTGGCTGTCTCTGCTTCCAGAAATTCAGATAGTGACTCAAAATAAATAAAAGCGTTAAAAGAGTAGAAAAGAAATGCTCTTTTAATGAAGACATTTAATTTCAGTGGCTTTCCAAAAGCTATCCAATTTAATTTTCCCAACAAACCTGCAAGATAGGCATTAGTGTCCTCATTTTACAGATAATGAAATTGAAGCTCACAGAAGTTACTTGCCTAATTTACATTTACTAAATGAATATATAAGCATTAAAACCTATATATAGAATCAAGATTCAAATCCAGGAGCACCCAACCTAGAACTTTTCCACTAAACACATACTGCCTTCCTAAAATCAATTGAGAGTGCTATTATTGGAACCATCAATCAGTATTTTCCCTTTCATTTGAGTAATAAAGTTAAACATACATTATTAACAGTGCTAGTTCCTAAAGTAGAAGTTTTCCAAGACCTCTAGTTCCAAACCTGGCTAATCACCAGAACTGCCTGAAGAACACTTGAGACCGTTCCCAGGCCCCACTGCAGAACTACTGAGTCAGACAGAATCTCCAGGGACGCACCCAGGAACCTTCATGAAAACAAAAGCAATTTTCATAATCAACCAATTAAGAAACCATTGACTCCTAACAGCGGTCGCAAAAACCATACTACTACTTGGAGACACAGTGCATTATATTTTTTCAAAATATTAAAACATCCTTTATTTCTTCTCATATATACCTGTTGGAAACAATGTGGGTAGATATCTTTATCCTCCTTAGATGCAAGCAGAAACCATATTCAACAAGGAAGAGAAATTTGAATTATACTCCACAGCAAAAGATGGAGGGGTTTTTCAGGTATTTGCTAAATTCCCTCCCTCCCTCTCTCAGAGAGGTCTGTGTGGCATCCTCACAACCACACACCCATTGTTTGGGTTGACAAGTTTTTTTTGGACTGATTTCTCTGCAAATAATGAGCATACTTTCAATATTTAGTAAAAGATGTAAAACCAGTATTTTATGCATATTTTGATCATTCTTATTACACAGTCTATTTTGGAGAGTGCATCTTATGGGTGATTTTTATGATGCAAAGTTAAGGTATGTGACCAATTAAAAATACCTATAAGTATATGAAGAGTATGTCAACATAACTAGTATGCAACCAATTATGTAATATTTCCAAACATCTGAATGTTTGACATGTTGGCCAAATATACACGTGTATTTTCTCTTACTTTGGCATATCATGGTCATGTTGTATGTCAAAGAAACCCAGTATGAATTACTAAATCAAAAACACAGTCCAGCCCTGGCCAAATAGATCAGTAGGTTAGAGTATCATCCTGATACACCAAGGTTGCAGGTTTGATCCCAAGTCAGGGCACATGCAAGAATCAACCAATGAATGCATAAATAAGTTGAACAAAAGACTGATCTCTCTCTCTCTTTCTCTCTTCTTTCCTCTCCCTCTATAAAATCAGTACATTAAAAAATTTAGCCCTGGCTGGTGTAGCTCAGTGGATTGAGCGCGGGCCTGTGAACCAAACAATCGCGGTTCGATTCCCAGTCAGGGCACATGCCTGGGTTGCAGGCCAGTTCCCAGCAAGGGACACACGAGAGGCAACCACACATTGATATTTCTCTCCCTCTCCCTCTCTCCTACCCTTCCTCTCTAAAGATAAATAAATTTTAAAAAAAATGTAAAAAAAAAATTTAAAAACACAGTCCACCCAATTCAGTGTTAGATCTCAATGCTGGCACTGGGGAAAGACTGCCTAAGAGCCCAAGGGATTGACTTAAAGCCTGAAGTCACCCCCATAATATCAACCCAAGTGCATCGATGGTTTTACATGTTTTACATGTGCCTGTGTAATAACAGATTAAGCCTAAATTAGGAGAACATGTAAAGGGGAAAAGCCAAAGAAATATTTTGGAGTCATGCCACAGATTTAACACACAGTCCACCGAACAAAGTACAATGCTCCCATGGAGAAACATAGGCCGTGTGTGTACAACAGCAGTTAAATCAAACAGAATTACATTTCGGGGCTCTGGCTGATTCACTACTGCTTATCTACAAAGCCACAGGATGGCAACAGAGAAATTCCTGGTGTGCAACTACTGTCCAAATGGTTTTATGGAAAAAAATGGGGCCAAATGCTCTGGTTCTAGTCCAATTTCCTGTGATCTGGGCACAATCATGCATCAGGGAAGCTCGTACTTCATGCTGGCTACAGGTGTACACAGCCATGGTTTCTCATGGTCTGACTCTATCTTTTTAGCCTCCACTCCCGCACTGACAACAACCCCTTCCTTCCTCCTATCATAGCCTTTTAAAAATAAGTGAAAACAAATACTCACTGGGAATTTACCAGGAATCAGGAACCATTCTATATCCTGGAGTTACAAATGGGATAGAAACAAAAAGATCGTTTTTCCATGGAGCTTACCTTATAATGAAGACAAGTAAATGTATACTGTGTGTTGCACAGATGGACTTCTGTCCAGCAACACTCCCAGAGTTGAGTTGTCACTAGCAGCCAGTGGCCCAAACAACGACTACATTTCCTGGCCTTCCTCATATTCAGCTGTGTCCATATGACTAACTCTTGTCAAAGTAATGCGAGCAGAAGTGATGTTCGTCACTTCCAGAAAGAACCTGGTATGCTTTCCCCATTTATTTTTCTCCCCCACCCCCAGTGTCTGCTGGATAGAGAATACTCTGAGATCCTGAAGGCGGAGCTTCAAATGGAAGGATCTCAGTATCTGAACCCCAGATGAAGGAAAACCACCCGCCAACCAGGAACATGAGCGCTGAACTGTAAGGAAATGTGTGATAGACCTGAAACATGTTAAACTGCAAAACTGTTGAGACTAATATTCACAGGTTCTATCACTAACCTAAGCAAACAGTACATCAGGTGGTTGTAGCACTATGGAGAAAAATAATGCTCAGGTGGGGAATGAGGAATGAAGCAGGTGAAGAGCTGCTAATCTAAACAGAGTGATCAAGACAGATGTCACCAATGAAGTGACAAGAGCAGAGACTAGAAGACAGTGAAGCTTTTCCCAAGTTGTGGAGAAAGAAGGAACAGTGAGTGCAAGGGTGCTGAGAAGGGAGCCTGCCTGCACTGTCCAAGGAATACCAAAGGGCCAGGATGCTTGCAGTGGAGCACACAGTAGGACTGCTGATAGGGCTTGAGATCAGAGAGGAAACAGGGAACCCAATCACAGGGTGTTTAAAAGGCTATCATAAGATCTTTGGGTGATATTCTGAGTGAGCTGTAATGTTATTCAGGGATTTCGAGCAGAGGGAGAAGATATTATTTACATTGTGAGAGGATCATTCTGGATTTTGAGTTGAAATGATGCAGTGCAGGGCTGGAGAGAGCAAAAGTGGAAGCAGTTGGGAAGTTGTTGAAAAACTCCACGTCGAGAGACACTGGTGGCTTAGACTAGGGTCATGACAGCGCAGACGACAAAAATAATCAAATCTTTGTTATCTATCAAGAATATAGAAAAGAGGAATTGGTAATAGGTTAGATAGGAGATGTGAGGGGATAATGAGGGACAGGCTGGCAACAACAGTTCTAACTTTCAGGCACTTCTTGGTGACCCAAATGAAAAAAATCAAGTAGACAGATTATTTTAGTTTGGAGTTCAGTGAAGAGGTCCAGGATGGGGAAAATAAAAAAATAAAAAATAAAGAGGAAGTCATCAGTGTATTATGGTACTTAAGTTCATGAGACTAGATAAGCCATCTAAGAAATGAATGTAAACAAAGAAATGAAAAGGCCCAGAAACCTCCATCATTTGGAGGTTGGTGGGAAGAAGATGGAACAAAAGAGGGTCAAGGGGGAGGGCATCTTACCAAAAAAAAAGAAAAACACAAGGAGAATTTGGGTCTCCAGAGGAAACAAAGTGTTTCATGGAGAAGGGATATTTAATTATATCAAATATTGCTGAGAGTTAAATAAAATGAAGGCTGGATCTTCATATGGGACTTAGCAACATGCAGATTTTGGTTGGTAATGATAGCAACTTCAGGGAAGTGGTTGGGTTTAAGAAAGAACGGAAATAAGAGAAACTAGAATTGACCAATAAAGATAAAACTTTAGTGAAATTTTGTTGTTACAGGGAGCAGAGGAATGGGCAGTTTGTAGGGATGCGGGCTCCTGAGAGGGTTGATTTTTTCAGGATGGGAAACATTACAATGTATTTCACATTGATGGAGATGATTCAGTAGATCGGAGAAAATTAATGATGAAGTAAAGAAAGAGAAGAATTGCTGGAGCCATAGTCTTGATGGGGCAGGAAGTGTGCAGAGAATAGGGAGCTGGCTTTTTTTTTTTTAAGTTATATTTTATTGATCATGCTATTACAGTTGTCCTGATTCTTTCCCCCTTCACCCCTCCTCCATCCAGCACGCACCCACTCCCTCAGGCAATCCTCGAATCATTGTTCTTGTCCATGGGTCATGAGTTTAAGTTCTTTGGCTACTCCATTTCCTGTACTGTACTTTACATCCCCATGGCTATTCTGTAACTACCTATTTGTACTTTTTTTTTTTTTTGCATTCTTTATTTCTAACTGATCCATTTTTATTGTTTTTTTTATTTTTTTATTGGTATTTTTTAATTGTTGATATTGTACAGTTATCTGTCTTTTACCCCAGCCCCAGCCCACCACCCCAGCCCTCCCCATCTTCCTCCCATTTCCACCCCCCATAGTTTTTGTCCATGTGTCCTTTATACTTGTTGCTCTAAACGGAGCTGGCTTTTGATAGGAGTTGACAGTTCATCCACAGCAGTGAGAAAGGAAGATCTATGGGCTCAGGACTGGCTTGTAGGTAGAGGTGATATGGGAGCATGTGGGAGTCCCCTCTGATTGCTATGTTCCCACTGAGACAAGAGGTTAGTCACCAGCTGAGAATGAAGGTATGCTGTTTTGAGGAGAGAGTAGAAGGTATAAAATGATCTTTTACAAGTGCGCATGAGTGAATTGGATTAGGAAGATACAGTAGGACGGCCTGGCTACCCTGAGAACTTCCTTGAGTTCAGTAGACCCAAATGATGCCGGAGCCTATGGACATGAAGGTTTGGGGTTTTTGTTTTGTTTTGTTTTGTTTTTTCCCCAGCCAGGGGCAGCTGTTCAAGTGTAGGGTGAGGTAGGCAGTATTACAGCAAACCAGGGTTGGGGGTTACTGAGTCTTTAAGACACAGTTAGAGAATGGCAAGAGAATTAATAGCTTGTAACCAAGAAATGATGCTAATGATGGTGCCTGGGATTTAGTTTAGGAAACTGAGGACTCCAGTGAAAAGCTGTGGGAGTTGATGGATACCTGGTGCTGCTGTGATCAAAGATACTGAAGGTATTAGAGGCAGCAATCAGGAAGCATCTGATCTGGGCTGGAGGCAGTATGGTGAATGGCAGAGAGAAAGGTATATCAGACTGCCTACCATTCCCAGAAGCTCAGGGCATTTCAAACTACCTTTAAATTTGCCCTTGCTGGTCCTTCTCGCTGAAATAATTTTGAATCTCTTCTTTGGCTCCTATTCATTCTTCAGAGCCCAGATCAGTTGCTACCTCCTGGTACAGCTTCCCCTGATCCTCCAAGTCAAATATAATTGCCTCATCTGCTGGGCTCACGTCTTTTACTCACCATTAATATGAAGCTCATGACATTGTATCATCATTATCTGTTTTCAAGTCTGCCGTCCCATGGCTTGTGATTTTGAATGAGACAGGTTGATATTCTACTCACCACCACATTCCCAATTTGTGGCGAAGAGGCGGGCCCTAATCACCACCTCCTCTCCAGAGACTGTAAGCCTTCTTGCCCTACTCTAATCCATTTCCCAGACTCTAGTCCGAGTGATTTCCTCAAAAGTGTAAATCAGATCACGTTATCCCTAGGCTTAGAACTCTTAATAGACTTTCCAATTGCTCTTAAAGAGCAAATTCTTTCCATGACATATAGGGCCCTGCAGGATTGTGCTTAAGCTTACCTCTCTAGCTCCATTGCTCCTTTTGCCCTTTCCACTCCAGCTGCCCTGGCCCTGCAGTGCTTCTAAAGTGCCATGCTTCTGTCTGAAATCAAGGTCTTTCCCTCAATCTGGCATTCCTACCCTCCAAAGATGAGTTCACATATCATCTCCTGGAGGATGTGTTCCCTGACCCCCAGCTATGTGGGGTGACATCACACACTTTCAAAGCACCCTATGCTTTTCTCACAGCACTTAGTAGCATTTTAACTACATGGTCACAAGTGTGGTTAGACTAATGTTTGCTTCCATTCTAGTCCGGAAGACCCACGAAGACGGCGGCCACATGGCTTTGCTCTTTAGTGTATTTGCAGCACCTACTCAGTGCCTGACTCATGAAAGCACTTCATAAATATTTCTTCACTGAATGACTTTATTAAGCTAATAAATCAGACCTGGCTGGTGTGGCTCAGTGGATTGAGCACCGGACTGCAAACCAAAGGGTCCCCGGTTTGATTCGCAGTCAGGGCACAGGCCTGGGTTGCAGGCCAGGCCCCCAGTGGGGGTTGCATGAGAGTCAACCACATATTAATGTTTCTCTCCCTCTCTTTCTCCCTCCTTTCCCCTCTCTAAAAATAAATGAATAAAATCTTCAAAATAAAAATAAATAAAATCTTCAAAAAACTTTAAAAATATTAATAATTAATCAATGGTTCTAGAGTTTTACTTAATTCTATAAAATATAACCAGTTTGGTTATCCTTATATTTCCTGCACCAAAAGAACATAATCACACACACACACACACACACACACACACACACAGCCAGCCAGCCTTAATGAATTTTCACGCAGGGCTTTAAAACACATAACCACATACATCACATTGTGGCTTGTACCGTATAAGCTATTCTTACCTATTAAAATGACAATGATATGTACGTAGCTATGCCAAGGGGTTTTCCCCTCTTGAATGTGAGTTGTCCGGAAATCATGCTGCACTGAATACTTCAGAGTACCTTGGGTCTGGAATCAATGCTAACTGGAGTTTTCCCGCATGAAGATAGCCAGTGTAATGGAGGCAAATGTATGTATTTACGTGCGTAAAATCAATCAAGAGTCATTCCCTAAGCCTGTCCCAGATGGTGAAAAGTGGACTCTAGTTGTCTACTGTCCATATCTTGATAGAATTTTTCACACTATTAATGAAGTAAGAAAAAATATACAGTCTCTTTAAGAAAACACCTATTTATTCATTTTCTTTCACACAGAAATATAAATAATAAGCATATATAAATGTGTAAAATAAGCAAAATAATAGGCATATATAACTGAATATGTCTTTTTATCTTTTCAGTTGCTTTTCCATTAATAAAATAAATGAGAATATAAGAATCCCTTAAGTTATTTTGTTTTTATTTTAAAAAAGATTTCCTAGAAACTACTTTGGAGAAATATTTTAATTTTTATTATAGAGAATTTCAAACAAAACTAAAGGCAGTGTAATGGCCCCCTTGTCCCTACTGCCAACCTTTAACAGTTGTCAACGTTCTGCCACTATTCTTTCCTCTGAAAAAACATCAGGAGGGCAAAATGCAGGTCCAGGTCAAGTTGTTGTTCAGCATCGTTGCCCGAAACAATCTCGTCACTGTTCTCCATCTCCGCCTCTAGAACTTCTCTGGCCTAACCAAAGGTTAACTGCTTTTTCACTGTGGAAAATAGAAGAGGATTTCTCAGCGACCTGCTCAAAAGGATCCCCTAGTTAGAGTCTCCAAAATAATCTCACTCTACAGCACAGGACTCATATCAGAAGCATCCTGAGATGACTGACAGGAATACGGTCAAGGTCATTGTAGAAATTGACGTGCTGACAGAGTCTGACACAGACGTGCTGGTGATTCATAATCTCTCTTTGTGCGCAGGCTGCTTCACGAATCCATACAAAATGTAATTCAGTTGCAGCTGTTAAAATTTACAATTACACTTCTTTTTTTATGATGCTGGGTTTGAACTTAAGTTGGAAATGTTACTTGTTTTTATGTTCAAGGAACAGTCTCATAATTTTTATACTTTGTCTTGTATTTTGGAAATGACTCCAAACCTGGCTATTTTCCTGACTTTTCAATAGTTTTTGGCAGAGCACATAAAAAATCTGGCTTGACTAAAGACGACAGAAATGAATATTTAAATCATTCAAAATTAAAGTAACCCAGAGAGTATAAAGATGTTGTGCATTTTCTAAGGGAGAAGAAAGGTCATTGGGCCTTATCTTGAAGGACTTCGTCTTGATGAAGTTGGTTCTGCCCTGACCTTGGAGTCCTCGGTCACCAATAGCTGGACTTGTACCTTGCACTCCGTGTCCTAGTGACTGAGCTTGCTGGCAGGCACCCAGACTCTCAGCCAGTGAAGACGGAGGGTTGTGCCTCAAACCCTGTACTCTCCCAACCTCTAAAGTCTCCTTTCGGTTAAATGCATCTGCAGAGACGACCTGCTCTTATTCCCACTTAGACTTATCCAGATCTCAGGCTGCATTATATTCACTTTGCTTGAGGTGCTCAGGTATTTACCCGTTAGAAAGTGCTGACTTGGTATCCACTTCCCTGAGTTGCTGCCAACAGTTTCTTCTTGTTTAGATCCCTACCACTACACGCAGCTGAGCATTCATCACCTCTCGAATTTCCCTGGATTTTGCACCTCTAGCCCGCCCCACATGCACCTTTATCTTGGATAACGTGAGGCTCAGAAACTCCTAGGTCCTAGTGAGGGTCCTTCTAACCCCTGCTCCTTGATTCATTCAATTAATGGTAGTAAGTTCAAGGCGCTAGATGTCAGCTGTTTTCCACTTGACTTTCCCGTGGTGGCCTCTTTCCCGTGGACCTCTTCTTGATGCCTAGCTCCCCACTTTCTTCTTATGGCCTTCTGAGCAAAGCCCAGGGAGCACGGCTTTTTCTAGAAGGTAACCTCTCAAATAGCTGGCTGTTCCTATGTCTGCACTTTCCTAACTCATCAAGTATGAAACTCTAGAACTGACACCTAAATGGCAAGTGTTTCCTCTAAGCAACCCCCAGGAGAATGTCATAACCCCCCACCCCACTCTACAACCTCTCCTCTCAGAGGTTCAAACACCCGCTTTATCCTAGTGGACTCAGACACATTCTTCATCTCCCTGAACCTCAGGAAGCAAACATGTTTTCCAACGCTCGTGGAAGATGTGATGAATGAAACAGCCAGTGCAGATGGCTCAGGGTTTCAGAGGCACGGTGAGGCTGCCCTTTGGGCAATGACCCACATCCTTGTGGGACTAGGGCACCAACAAAAAAAAAATCCAGTAGCACCCTTCTTTACTTCTCCCCAAGACTGTGAGAGACACACTAACCAAGCTACACTCTGTTTCTGGAATGTGAGCCAAACAGCAGCCACAAAACCCTCTCTCCTCCCTGGGCTTTAACTCTCTTCCAATCCGAACAGCAATAGTCTGGAACCTTCTGAGCAGTCCCTATCAAGGGGAAGGGCTGAGCAGCCAGGCAGGCTGCTAGTTTTCAGGAGCTCCTGAACTCTGGCAGAAATAATCTCTGCACCTTGAGAGCTCGCTCTAGCTCACACACTTGGAAAATCATTGCCAAGTACATACAGATTTCTTGGATCATTTTCAATTACTAAGGGAAGGTACCAATTGTTAAAGAAAACTGAAAAACACCCACAATGACTGTGAAATCTTTTCATTCCCCACTCTTTAGGTAATTTGTTCTGATTGCAACTATTTCAAAAGGCAAGATTACACACCAGGGAAGCAACAAGATTTTTAAAAAGGGAAATCTGTTCCCTGCTGAGGCCTGATCAGAGAGCTCAACTCATGTTTGGAAGCAAAAGGCAAATTTTTTTCTCAGCCCTAATGAAAACTTGTGAGCTCTGAACACGAGGCTGCACCGATCTAGTGAGAGGACTTGCTGGATCATTAAGAGGTCATTAGAGGTTATTAGCGCATCAGGGACTATTGCCATTCTTGTCTTTCCTCTTAAAGAAAAAGACCTTAGATATTTACTAAAAACTGTCCTCATTAGAATATATAAAAAGGTAGAATAAAATCGAAGTCTATCATCTTCTTTCAGATAGGAATATATATCACAGCACTTGTAAGATAAAGACTCAAACATTTAGGTTTTCACACCTTGTTTCTTTTTCCCCTATTTTGCCGATTCTCTCTGACAGTCAGCAACTTGCTTATCCTACTTGGACAATATTTTAACAGTGGTATGTAGGTTAAGGGTGTGCTACTTTGTTTACATGGGATAAGTTATTGTTACAATTACTGTAAGGAACAGCAGACAAATGACCTTCAGGACTTGCCAGGAAAAGCAGTGAGCCCCGCTGTGCGTTAAAATGATCCAGGCTCCGTTCACTAAGACAAGGAGCTAGACATTTCCCCTGGATTGGGGGAAGGGAAGGGATGGACACAGCTGCAGCATTTGTCCACCACCATATTCTTACCTTGGAGTCCAATTCCCATCTAAATGAAAACATCTGAAGCAAACAGACAGCAAACACTGCATTTTAGACCTCTGTTACAAGAGTAGCAAGAGGAGCAGCTTGAATCAATAGACAGGTGTTCTGTGTCATTGCTTTACTCAGTGATCCTGTAGGTTTTAAGCAGCCTTCGGAACCTGTGTGTCATACCTAAAAGCCTGCGTAACAACGTGCAGGGCAGAGCTAAGCTGGAGCACAAGTACATGGGTCTGGAACTGCAGCCTCTGAAAAGGAGGGGTAACGTGAAAAAAAATAAGTTTCCCATCCCCCTTGAGAAGATTATGCTTAGATATTATACGAAAAGTAAAGGATATGCTCTGGCCCAGTAGCTCAATTGGTTATAGCGATGCCTCAGTACTCCAAGGTGGAGAGTTTGATCCTCAGTCAGGGCACATACAAGAATCAACCAATGAATGCATAAATAAGTGGAATAACAAGCTGAGTGCACGCGCTCTCGTTGTCTCTCTCTCTCTCTCTCCCTCCGCCCCCCTCTCTCCCCTCCTTAGCCTCTCTCCCTAAAATCAATAGAATTAAAAAAAATTAAGTAAAGGATAGAACTGTGCAATCTCTAAGATTCTTTCTAGCTTTACAATTCTTTGAGTACGTGAAGAAGACTTAACATGAGAAACGTTGCTCGGCTCCAGGAAGGACCAGCAGGTGTGCTATTGCTCATTTCATGCTTGCCAGACCATTTACAGAGTTTAAATATCTAAATGAGATTTAGTTAAATAAAAGCTGGTGTGTTTGTAAAAGATTATGTTTACATAAAAGGCATCTCTGAGGTTTGAATTTTAAAAATAGAAAAAAACGTTGAAAGGCAATTGGCGAGGCTGCAGAAATCACTCAGTCCAGGATTCCTTTGTTTCACAGATGAGGAATCTCCGCGACTCAGAGGCCAGCCCTCCCAGGCCGTGGTTTAGTGAGGGGCAGAGCTGGAGCGGATCCCAGGCCAGGGCCAGCGCTGCCGCCTTGGTGACTGGCGGCCTCCTGGTCGGCAAGTCACACTTTCCTGATGAGGAAACAGTGTCACCTAGTGGCAATTTATCAGAGTCCTCTAGATGCCCTGTGCTTCGATTCTGTACTCAGGGAGATGGAAAACGTCTCATTTTCCTCTCTGCTGTCCCTGATTGCCCAAGACAGCATGCCTTTCGCTAGGTTTTCCAAGCCCCAGGCATTTCCCAGTGGGACCCCCTCCAACAACTCCTTTCCCCACTGACAGTTTCCATCTCTTCTCCCACCACACTTTCCACACGGCTTCAGGAGCCCTCCACCTCCAGGCCCACACCCACATGCTGTTGTTTTCTGACTGCTTCTTCATTCAAGTTTTCAGCAAAATAACACTCTCACCCATGATTTCAGGCCTTCTGCCAACTGATGTGCTGAATCAAAGGAATTTCCTCCTTTTTTATAAAGATTAGGATTAGGCTTTTCATTTAGTCATGCTGATATAACATTCGCTTTCCTCATCCTACCACCAAATCGGGACACTTTTGTTGCCTTTCAAATAATTCTGAGTATTGCCCAAGACAGTTCTGTGAACAAATGTATGGACCAGTTTCAGACAAGTACATCTGTGATGCATCTTTCACGTTTTCAAACACTTACCAATCTCTTCCTATGTTCCAGAAGCCAGACACGTTCCCTGCCTGGAAAACCTAACTTTAAAGGTAGAGAACAAGATATATCAACAAATAATTGTCCCATGTGACACATGTTCTATTATAAATAAACTCAAAGGGGGAAAATCATTCTGTTGAGCTTAGATAGAGCTGCACAAAAGAGAAAAGATTTAGAATTGAGCTTTGAAGGTAGATAAGCCTTTGTTTTCTGAAGGAGGAGCAGGAATGGCATGCTAGGCAAGGGGGAACAGCAAGAGCAAAGGCCCAGAGTTAGGAGAGTACAGAATACGATAAATAAAAATCTACTATGTTTTTAAAAAGGGGTAGACCAAGAAAATAAATGGGAAGTGATGGGGAAAGGCCATTTGGAATTAGAATACAATAAGGATGTTCTCTAGGATGTTCAAGTTCTCTAGGATGGCATCTAAGCCATCCTTTATATGCAATAATATACCATCATATTATGAATCACAGCTAAAATACCATGTTTTGAGGTCTTTAGGAAATAAAGTACTTTATTCATTACAGCCATTCTGATTGTATTTTCTTCGTTTAAAAAAATTAACCAGATTCACACAGCTTCTCTCAGTGGCATCCTCATTAAACCACGGGTAACGCTGAGCCCTGCACATGAATTACTAGTCAGTGTTGGGACGAGAACACAGACCTGATGGCTCCCAATCCATTTCTCTGTAATAAGGAGCTAGCCAAGAAATGAAATATTTATTAGAAGAATAAAATAACTTTAAATTAGAAACTTTCTGGCTTTTCCTTCTATTTTGTTCGTATATAAATTTTGTGAAAGTACAGTTAAACACTCACAATTGTTTTTTTACCCCACATCATCCTTATTCATGGGCCTGCTTTATGAATGAGAAAATAATTGGGTAGACATTCAATTTAAAAGCACCCATAAGAGAAACAGTCATAAACTTTTCAGACTAAAAGGTGTGATAAAAGAGAATAAGGCCAACATAAATCCCCACGCTTGAAGAATAAAGAGCAAAGTAGCTCACCTTCAGCATCAGGAAAGCACAGCTGTGTGAAGATGTTAGAAAAGCCTTTTTCCTTTTCTAAAGGACTCATGGACAGAAACTATGGGGGGTGGAAATGGGGGGGAGGTGGGGAGGGCTGGGGTGGGAGTAAAGGACAGAAAACTGTACACGATCAACAATTAAAATAAAATAAAAATAAAAGATTGGGGAAGCCTAAAAAAAAAAAAAGAAAAGCCCTTTTCCTTTGGCTTTGTGAAGGTGCCACTCCCACTGTTGTCAGGGGAAAAGACAATACACTTGTAGGTGTCAATAAAAGGCAACCTTGGCAACCAGTTCCAACTTGGTAATCAAGGGGCCAATGATTCTTTTCAAGAACGTTCTGTCTCTAACTTGGTCCAGTGTTTTCTATGCCTGCATTGCTTATACACGCAGATAATCTACCTTCTAAATCTTGACCCAAAAGGCAACCCTGCTCCTCCTGCTATTATCTTATTAATTATGTTCATTCAAGTGTCAGGTCTTACAGAGTTCTATTCTCCATGCCTTTGCAGTAGATAATGTGAGATATATATCTGAGCTGCCATTGTTCCCAAAATGAATGTCAGATGTATAATATAGTGCATTGGCCTATGCTGTTACCATAGCATTCCGAGTATTTTATGTCGAGGCTGACATTCCATTCATCGTGAACACCCGGTGGGATCAGGAACAAAATGGATTGTCATGCTCCTGAGCTGCCAGACCACAAAGAATAACCAGACTAACAAAGCTTCTCCTTGACCCAGCTCAAAAATCAACTCAGAGCTTCCGGTGTGTCATTTCGAAATTCTCCTCCCAGAAAAGTGGTAGCTGGGCAGACCACAAGGCCCTGGAACTGGCCCATGGCCAGGCTGCCTCCTCCGCTCCCCACTCTCATAGAGCTGGCTCCCTTGGCACTCTGCCATCCTCAGAACAGCCTCAGAGCCCTGGAGCTCGTGGAGACTCAGAGCCCCCAAAAGCCTGGCTTATGTACCTGTTGGTCGATGGCTATGATGGCTCTACACTTGGCCTTCAGAGAGAAAGTACCTGCTCTGTGGCTTTCAGAGCCTGTCAAATTAAAAGGGAAATCTCTAAGCATTCAAAAAAGAGGATGGGACTGAGTAGAGTCAGATTCTGTGTCTGTTGAGAACCCTGGCCCTACATGCCAGCATACCACAGGGTAGAGTCTCCAGACCTCCAGGGTGGCTGTGAGACAAGGGGGGTGCCATCGGTAAGTACAACAGTTCACACTCATTGTGAATGTGGCTTCTCACATAGGCCACCTTTTGTGAAAAACAGGCATGGGGAATGAGTTTGAATAATGGTAAAAAAATCAACACATAAATGAACACCACAAGCCAACACCATGTTAGACAATGATCATCACTCTGTTCCTGTGGAACTTACGGGTGACATTTAGCAAACAGAGCTACTCTGATCTAGAGTTTGACAGCAAGGACCTCCCAGAGAAAATGACTTTTAAAAAGACTAAGAGAGAGGGGTAGAAAAAACCAGGGTCCTTAAGGCACAGAAACAAAGGGATAAATTCCAGAAATCACTGGGTGTCTTTGACTAAACGAGGCAGGACTGACATTCTGTCTGCCATCATGCAGACTGCTTACCTGCATAAAATCTGGTCCCAAAACTCTACCCAAGTCTGACAAGCTCATTTCTCAGGAGCAGCCTGGAAGGGGTATTGTAAAATCTCAGGTATTTGCAAACTATGGCTCACCCCCTGATTTTGTAAGTGTTATGGGAACACAGCCACGTGTATCCATTTACATATTCTCTATGGCTACTGTGGCTTTACAATGTCAGAATTGAATGGTTGCAAGAGTGAAAATATAGCCCATAAAGCCTTGAATATTTACTGTCTGGCTCTTTATAGAAAAAGTTTGCCAATGCTTGCAATGGTGTGAAGCAAGTTCATGAAATGCTAGGAAAAGGTTCTCAGTAGACCACAGCCCTTCAAACTAATAGTAGTTCATATGCCAAACACAGGGCTCATTCAGTCAAGGGCAACAACCCTACAGAGTCCCATGTTGACAGTAAGAGATGGACAGCTTGGTGAAAACCCTCTACAAGCTAGCACCCACATATTTGTAGAGAACATTGATGTCAGGCTCAGAAAAGTATATCCATTTAGCAGAAAAAGAGGCCATGGCACCAGTGTGATTTCCCGATAGCACTCTGGACCACGGGTCAACTCTTCTCCCTCTACAATGGGAGGTGCTTTCCTATGAGGCATAAGCTCAATATGCTTGACTGGAATCCCTGGCACGATGGCTTCAGTGAGGAGGGAAGCCGACTGTAGACAGAGCCATCCCTGGTGACAGAAAGTAAGGGTATGGTTCTTTGCAAGCAAGCTGGGTCATTGGAGGGATCAGAAAGCACGTAAGCAGCCTGCAAGAACACTGTGACATAGTTTTCCCACAGACCACTGGCTTCCTCAAGCAATAGGGGAGCAGATCCATGCCGACCAGGAAGTAAGAAACAGGCTGATTGACCAGGCCTTGACCGATGATGCTCCATGAGTCTAGCACTTCAGTGTGATGGGACACAGTTCTTCCTGAGGCTGAGAGCTGCAGTGTGATCCAGGCAAGAGCCAGTGAAGTGGGAGAACCTCCAAGGGCTAAGCAATGAAAAAGGGAGCCTTACCTAGCAGAGGTGTGTCACCCAACATGGCAATGGGCCCCCACTGTGGGTGTCAGAATGTTTTGGACACATAGCCAGCAAAAAAACTCCTGGGAGAGGACAGAGTCAGGGAGTCAGCACAGCCGTAGAGCAGTGCTTTTCAACCAGTGTGACGCAGGAATTTTCAAAACATGCAATACCTGTCCACTGAGTCTGGGGCACTGACCTTTTTTCTCTTAGACTGTCATATAAAAAAATGACAACAGCCAAAAAATGACAACTGCACAATAGCTGCCCAGTGTGAATGAATCAAAACTATACTTTTTTTTTTTTTTTTGGTCAGATTGGCCAAAAAATATATTTTTTTTGGTGTGTTGCAGAATTTTAGTAATAAGTTTATGTGTGCCATGGGATGAAAAAGGTTGAAAATTGTTGTTACAGAGGGTGGGGAAAAGGGACAAGAAACACTTTTTATTTTCACGATGTGGACTTTGGAAAGGCTACGCAGGGCCAGGAGTGATTTGGTGCTGGCCCACAAATCAAGGAGCTGAGGATGACGGAGGCCAGCCTGAACACCAAACAGGCAATCCACAGGAAACAGCAACTGAAATGGGCAAGGCAGACACATGATTGTTAAATATTCAGGGCAAGTGGTTGGAAGCCAGACATCCCAGTTGCTAGAGGACAGAGCTTGGAGAGAGCCCCAGGGCAACTGGTGCATTCCCGGGGCCTTCTCCATAGGTGAGCGAGTAGGCTGCTACGGTCAGAGGAGGTCGGATACCTGGGAGAAGCATGATCTGCTAATCCTACCTGACATCCTGGTGTTAGTGAGTAGTGAAATGATAGTTTCCAGGTGAGTCTGTTATGCGTTGTTGGATAGAGTTCTGGACTGTGAACTGAGCTGAGCTATTTCCCTACTTACCAGGGACTGTGTGTGTCTCACTGAACAATTTCTGTACCCAATCTTCATGGTCTCTGACAAAGAGATTCAGCCTCATGAGGAAGCTTCCTAGAGGATGCAGCCAAGAATGTCTGAAGGTCACCTTTACTGAGCTGCTCACAGAAATGGTTTTTATTATTGAGCTGTCAGGTTTTTGCCTCTGCCTTCAAGATTCAGATTCTGTTGATGAAAGATTCCACATATGTTTAGTGTAAAAGGCTTTGCAAAAAGAGTCAGAAGACCTAGCCCTGGCTATGCACCTGATTAGGTCCTCTAGTTTCTAATCTGTGGTCCCGTCCAGAACTAATACCCTACAATTATTCATAAATCAAATTGTATATTGTGATGCATGCTGGCAAAAGACAGGCCCATATGGCATTGTACAATCCTCCACAAATCAATTATTAATGAAGTCTTTGGCTTGCAGATGCTGTGGACAAGAACTGGTCTGGTGCCCACAATGCAATCTTCTGTTTCCAAATCAAGGCTATTGTGATCAATAAGCCTTGTTAAACATTACTAAGGGAGTAGGCAAATGTGCAGAGTTAATAACCTAGTATCCATGCTATTGTTTTCCCCTTGATCCAAAATATCTCCTTGTCCTTCTGAGAGATCATGCTTGCTTGCACTAAACATATTCTAACTCATTTACCTTTAAAATTAGTCATTAATCTTTATTTGTTTGTTTGTTTGTTTATGTTAAAATTCAAAGAGAGTCGCTTCATACTGACTTCCTGTACGGGTCCCAATCTTGTTACTAGTTTTGGGAGTTTAGCTAACGTGGATAGATTGGAAGACTTAATCATTTTAGATGAGACCTAGAAATGTGAACTAAACACTGGTTTTTGGCTCATGTGAAAACAATTGATCGAATAAAAGTATCATGGCATTTCAGTATTTTTTGTTAGAAAAGTCGCTCTCCACTAATGGTGCAAAAACTTCTCTGGTGAGGCATTCGGCATCCAGCCACAAACAGCTGAGGATTGACTTGGACCAGCCTTCCCAATAGAATCTCATTCACTAGGACTCCACAACATGTATACGCAGTTACTTGAATTCAGTTCAGATGAAATGACAGTAACAGCTAACCACTACGGAGGGTTCACTTGCGTCAGGCCCTGGTCTTATGTCTTTGCATACATCACCTTGTTTAATCCTTACAACAACCCAACGAGATATGTTCTACTGCATTCTCTACATGGAACTTGGGAGGTTAAGTACATCATCTCAGAAAAAGTGAACTTAGCCAGCCTAGTTCCAGAACCCCAGAACTGAGCCAAGTGCTTCCACATGGTTTCCTTTCCTTAAGATGAAATACACTGTACTTTTCTCTTACTCTGCCTGCTGGCCGGAACTCTCTGAAGCCACAGTAAAGACATATAACCCATCTTTCTCCTAGCACCTTTGGAACATTTGAAAGAGTAATTTATGCCCCATCCTGAATCATATCCTTTCTGGCTCCTCACTTATCACTCAAGTACCACTATTTTAAGATCCAATTATCCTGGTCATTCTTCACTGGGCTTTCTAAGCTTTGGCAAATTCCATTTGAAATGCAGGGGCTGGAAACTAAGACAGTTGTCAGAAGGCCTGATGATGCAAAGGCATGGCTTGCATGACTGTAAGCCACTTCCCTGGGTGCACCCTGGGATCACCGTGCAGGACGGATGGCCGCCCCGCACTTGACCTCACATACAACTCACAACCCATAAGCAACTTTTTTTCATATTACATTCTCATCAGCTCACACCTCCCACTTGGTGTATTTTTAAATTTGTCCTTTTAAGCACAAGTGGAGGATTTCATATTTATCAATAATGAACGGATATCCCCTCCAGCTTGTAGAGTGACTGTGAGACAGAGGGAAACAGAGGTATTTTACTCTGTGTTCTTTTCACCCCACAAATCTTTCCTATGGACAGTAAAAAATCCAAATGGTCTGTTAATCAGCTCACAGGCATAATGAGTTATTTGAGAAGGGAAAGCAAAACAAGGTAGTATTAGCACAGAGCTAAGCTGCACCTTAAAATATTAAAAAAAAAAAAAAAAGCCAACCAAACAGCTTTTAGAGCCTGGGGCTATTTTCCTGTACTGTTCCCTTGTGGAAAAGGGATCAATTAGATGCTATAATTTTAGACATTTGGTGAAATAAGAGTCAGCCCAAACGTCATAGAGGCCAACCTGAAGTTCGTGGAATGTGGGTCACTGTTTTGTCACATGTGACACTGTTTCCATGAACAATGGATTGCACATGGGATTAGACGTGGGCAACTGCAGTAGTTGACTCTGCCCATCTTAGCTCATGCTAACGAAAAGGTAAGGCAGAAAACTAGGCTTGTAGAGAATAAAATATTCCTTCGTTACATCAACAGCACCAATGATTTTACTGCACCTAAGGAAAAATGATTATTCATCATTTTAGACAATTGTCCTTTATGTTGCATAAACTTCGTTTAAATAATTCATAGCTATATAATCCAGATCCCACACACAAACTGCAGAAGATTTTATCTGTGCGTTCCAAAGGGATTTAAAATATTTGGAGTCATATACTCAGAGATCTTTCTCTTTTTCCTCCAAATCCTTTCATATTCTTTATGTCATAAAACAGATTTCAGGTTTAAAAGTAAACAATGAAACAATGGAACATAGACTTTAAACAATAAGAAATAAACAGCCTAACACTTAGAACAACTTTTCCCCTTCCTTTTTTTCTGCTGCATGATGGAACTGGCTTTTTGTAAAACAGAGCTAACATTAAATTATGATGTGAGTGGTTTTTATTAGATGTTTTGAAATTCAATGAGGCAATATGAAATATGAAAGAGACATTATGGAAAACATCTTATTATTGTGTTGACTATTCAAGGTATCAAAAGCATCTAGATATGCAGGTAGACCTTCGATACACCCACTATCCCCAAGAAAGAGGGGAACTGAGTCAATTACAATAACATTTTCCAAGGACAGTTAAGAGATTTGCGGAGGAACTATGATGTGAATCTATTATTTCCTGGCACCTCATTGTCTTTTTTCTTCAAGGGCATTTTGAATAAGGAGTTAGTAAAGCCTAACATTTCCTTGTTGTAATAATGAAAGAAACCAGATCAAGACCACGTGAGCAGATAAGCAGAAAGGAGCTGTAGAGCCACAGAGAAGCAGCTTTTCCCATGTGCCCCAGCGATGTCAACTAAGACATCAATGTCCTCGGCAAAGATCGACAACCTCTGCCTTCTGTTTTCCTGGGCCCCAAAGGCATCCGTACCTATGTCATTCCATTGCCTACAAGAAAGAAAGAAAGAAAAGTGTGGTGCTGAGTACTTAACATACATGATTCACTGTAATCAGCTTTAGTACAGTGCCCATAAACACAGGAAGAAAAAAGAAAACTGTCTTGCTATTATTTGGGAAACTTAATAATCGTTACATAAGGGAACAACAAAAGAGATGTAAGTAGAGGACTTTTCCCAGGCATAGTTTGTCCACAGGCAGTAAAAAACAAAAAAATACACAAATACACCACTCACCCCCCAACCCCAGAAAATAGTACTGTGTCTTATCTGTTCACTTTCTCTGTGCGGTCACTAACTTGCCATCCCCTCTTGTTCTATCCATTCTCTCTCCAACATCTGTACCTACTAATTCCACAGGGGTGTGATTCTCATTTCAGATGCACTTTTGATTCTCATTCCAGATACATTTTTGAGAAACTATCCTAAAAATGCAAATCAGAAGTAGAATAGAAATTTAGACAAGATCTTATTTTTAAAAAGTGAATTTGTGAACCTCAATGTGGTAAAAATATGTGTTCATCTCTTCATATTTCACAAACATATCTCTTTGAGATTAATGACCTATGAGAAGTCTGGTTTGCTGTCCAAATGACTCAAGGACCCAGGAAGGGTTGACATCGGGGGAGGTTTTGGCAGTGGATTTTGAGTACAAAACACAAAAACACACAATGGGAGTTGGAAAATATTTTAAAAACTCCAAAACAACAGCTTGTGTTAATTCTCAGCTGATTTGTGGCTGGCCTTCACTTTTCACCTCATCGAGCCTGATGGTAAAAGAGCAACACAGGCCCTGTGGCCTGCTCTGGTCCCAGATGCTTTATTCTGATTCCTTCGTTAAAGAAACACGGACCATTGTGAGTGAGATGTGCATTTCTTGGGGACCAGAAATACGTGGCAGTTAAAACAGACTTATCCCCAATTAAAAATAATGCGGCACAATATACTAGGCTTATGAATATGAGTCCCATCATATAACCTACATTTTTCCAAGATGAAAACAAAACAATAACCAAAAATAAAACAACAAAACAAAGAGACATAGTATAACACAGAACTGTAGCCAAGCACTTACATTTAAGAAAACATGTTGCGTGAGTGACTGAGATTTAGACTAGCGATTTCAGAGATAAGAAAGCTCCAGAGCTCTTTGTGAAATTCTTGACATGACCCCTGTGTCGGAACGAATAACGGTGGAGGTATGACTGGTAGTGCAGCAGAGAGGTGGCCGGGAGCTGTCCCTGCAAAGGCCGTTCTTGTTCCCAGTGGAGGCCTCATGGGCCCCAAGACCCTGTAGACTGAAGAACTGTTAACCTAGAGAGAGTGACTAGATCAAAAACTCTATCAGAACATATCCCTGACAGCAAAGTATTTAAATATCTTAAAAGCAACATATGCAAAAATAAAATAAGTGTTAAGGGAACGAGTACTGCATAGTGTCAGGATTATGATTTCTTCTAAAGAGACAGGACCATACGCCCCACGCTCAGTGAGTGGCACTGAGCTCACTTCTCTTCTTCCACATCTCCCTTCAGATTGTCAAGCTCTGTTTGGACTACTCTGGGGCATCTCTCGTTCCATCCCTTCTTCTCCATTCACCTGGCAGCTGTCCTAACTCAGGCCCTTACCAATGCCACTCATATGCCACTCAGTCCAAACATGCCACAGTCCTGAAGTCCTCCCTCCTGCCTTTTTTATTGGCCTCTGCTCTTCTTTCAAAGCTCATCTCCTATGTCCCCTTGTAATTCCCTATATGTGTCCTCACATGGAGTAGAAACTTCTTCCTTTATGCTACATTATACATTATTAAAAACCTCTTTTAGAGTATAAATTTCATTGTATAATGATCATCTATGGATTGATTTTTTTCACTTCCCTACATTGTAAGCTCTCCAATGATAGGAATTAATGTTATTCATTTTTGCATCCACAGAATTTAGCTGGGACTTAGTAGCACTCAAGGCATGTTTACAGGATGAATGAATGCGGGAATGAGTGAACACATGTTCTGGGGACATCCAGGAAGGGAGTTTACCAGATAGAAGGTGAATTCGTATATCAACTCACTTTCGGGAAGTCGATGGGTGAGTCAGCCCTGACCTGTTCCCACACTTCTTGATTTGTTCGTTTGTTTATTCATTCACTTATTTAACCAACATTTGTTGAGTGCCTGCCATGTTTTAAGGACTGCACCAGTCATGAGAGTTCCACAAATAATGAAATATACTCCTGATCTCAAGAACTGCATAGCCCAGAGGGGGCGGGTTTGAGTGAATCTAGTTAGAATAAACTGGCTAATACGAGCACTAGTATGTCCCAATTATGAAATACTTCTATTGCCTTTACACCTCTTAACTACTTGTTCTATTTGCCATGCGATCCAGATTCCAAATTTCAGAGACAGGAAAAGGCCTCTGGGAGATCTAGCCCAACACTCTAGAGCCATCAATTCTATTTTATTTATGGTAGGTCTTGCTTTACTGACACTTTTTTTCAGCCTACTCAAGGAAGAATCAAGGAACAGTCAAAACATAGTGGGTTTTGGACCCTGTCTGTTTCCTCTCAAATGAAGGCTGTATCTGCACCCTAATTCCCTGAAGCGTCCATCCGTAACCAGCTCTTTACTTCCTATAGGGGCAAACGCCTTCAAAAACACTAACCCTAACTTCTGGGATAATGTTACTCAAACCCTATGTGGTCAGTAGCCCTCTTGACTCTCACAGCACACTTATGAAGCAGATTCTCTTGTTTCATCCTTCATTTTACAGATAAGGAAACTGCACTTCAGAGAAGTTTAATAACTTACCCAAGGTCACACAGCTAGTAAATGGTAAGTTCAGGATTTGAACCCAGGTAGTAGTTTGATGATATTAAGAGTTCCAAATCTTAACCACTACACTTAACATTATATACATTATTACAATAAAGTAATTTAAAAATATATGCATTATTAATGCTAATTGATTAGCAATCATTTTGCCTTGTGCTCATGATTCATTTTATAGCTTTTATTCATAACTGCCCCATGCATGAATTTTATTTATTGCCATAGGAAGGAAGAAGCAAATTGAGCCAATTCCCCAGTTTACCACCAACTCCTGGATTTCAGATAAGAACTTGCACAATCCGGTAGGTTTCAAAATGCAGAGTTTTTTAGCACCTGAGTTGCTGGCTATCCACATTACCAACTAACCTACTTTAAAATGTGTTTGTTTTAAAGTGGCCACTAAAGACTAAATCTCCTGATTGAATCCCAGATCAAACTCGAAGCCGCCCAGCTCCATGAAGAGCTAAGGCAGCTGCACCCTGGGACAGGCTCAGGGGAAATTGGTCAGATGAATTCCCATACTTTTTGAACAGGAAACACACTTGAGCCATCAGAGAGGGGACAGTCAGCTTTCTTCCCTGGAGAGACAACAGTCCAGCCTCTGCCTGATCCTGGGCAAAGAGTAAGTTGTCCCCGGGGTTAACAGGCACATGAGTGTCGCAAACTCTGGGGCCGGCTGACACCGACACGTGCAGTCAGCAGGCCAGTCCCCAGCACGCCTTTCAGAGCCCATCTAGGCAAGCCAGAGCTGTGCTCAGAGTGGGGGTTCCCTGACGAGCAAAGAGAGACAAGAATTTGCCCTTCTAGAGTTTACCATTTTGTGTTGGAGGCAGAGTTTAATCAAAAAAGTCTTACTCATGAATACATCATTGCAAATCCAAATAAGTGCTATGGGGCAAAGAAACAGGGCTCTGAGAGAAAATGAAACAAAGACTTCGTGGAAAAAAAATGACACTTTAATGGAAACATGAGCACATATCGACCCGTCAAAGGGGATGGACTTCCAGGCAGAGGGAGCAGCGTGTGCCAAAGCCCAGTGACAGCGAGGCCACCACTGGCCAGAAGCATCTCTGTGCAAATTAGAAAAAGGGCACCATCTCCTCAAGACCCTTTGCTTCTACTGGGAAATTGTTATTTTTACTTATTTTGGCAGAACAAGAGTTTTTACTGTCGGTTTCCAGAAAACTTGTCCATACAATCCTGCATTACCTGGAATGTCGATGGCTCAACCCTATGTCATACAATATTACAGCAACTAGTGGCATCCGGTGCTGAGCACTTAAAATGTGCCTAGTGGAAGGTGAGAAGTGCCACACACATAAAATACACAATGAATTTCAACGATTTAATGTGAAAAAATATACAGGATACTTCAATTATGTTTATACTGATTACACATGGTACTATTTGGACATATTGAGCTGAACGAAATGTTTTATTAAATTCACTTGCTTCTTTGTACTTTTGTTTTTAATGTGGCCACAAGAACATTTAAAATTACGCATGCAGTTCATGTTTGCGGCTCCCAGGCCATTCCCACCGACACCCCCTTTGGCGGAGTGGCCTCGCGCACTGCACAGCGAGGCCAGCCATGCCGGCTGTCGCACATGGCACAGGGACCTGACCGGTGTGAGGAAATGAACGAGGGCAAAGAGGAGAGTGAGGCGAGATAAGACAGAGGCCAGGTGGTGCCAACCTGTGCTTTCTAAGCCAGGAAAATTTAATAAGGTTCATCCTTTGCTTCATGCTCACAGATGCTTCCCTTGCTTCTTTGTCAGGAGTTTGTCTGCTCAGTGATTAATTTTAAAAGCATTTATTGGATACCCACTGTGTGCTGGGCACTGTGCTGAAAGCTGTAGCTGTAAAGGTGAACAAGATAATCTCTCCTGATAAGAGCTCTTCCATCTGTGGGAGATACAGATAAGGAAGCAAGCCATTCAACAGAGAGTGAGAAGCCCTGTGACTGTGCTGACCCCTAGTAATACAAATGCTAAATAACTGTGTGCTGTTGATAATAGAGGGGCTGGGCAAGAGAATGTGGAGAACTCCGCAAACACGTGCACATCCCCCGGGAGAAAGGTGTTGGCACGTGCCTTCTGATGGTGAGCTCTGTCTGTCCAAAGGGCATCGCGTTGGAAGCATCCAGATTTAGTATGAACAGAAGCATACTGTGTGCCTTGAACTAGCTCTTCTCTAAGAGCTTTGCCCCTGTTAGGTCATTCAAACCTCAGACCACCTCTATGGAGCAGGTGTTACGACCGACCCTTTTTACACTCAGAAACAGAAGCACAGAGGAGCTAAGGAAACCTGTCCAAGGCGGCACTGCTGCTAAGTGGCCAGGCAGGGCTTCCCACCCAGATGAGGGCTCTTACTCTGCTCTATCTTGCCTCTTAATCCACATGACTTAGAGCTCCAGGTGCCAAGTACGTATCTATGTTTCACTTGCTAGGAAATAAAAGATTCTAAAAATAAACTAGAACACTGGAAATTATACTTTTAAAAATATTCAACAAAATGGAAAGTAGCTAGATCATTATTTCTATGTATTATTGACTTAAAATGAGAATCATTTTAAAATATCCAAGATGATTCATTTTCCCTTCATTCAGACATCAGTATGCCTGATTTTAAAAGCACAAAATAGCATGCAAAACAGCTCTAATGTGTATTTCTTACCAAGGATGTACACTGAGTGGTGTCATGTGCACACATTAGCCCTCAAGGTCACGACACCGAGACTGCTGCCAGGACTGCCTCAGATGCCAGTGCCAAGCGGCCTCAGTCCCGCCCTTGGGGGTATCTGGAAGAGCTAGAGGTGTGTCCGCACAAACCAATCTGCAGCAAGGGACATCTGTGTGCCCTGGCTCTGAACAAATAGGGACGAAATGGGCTGGTGAGCTTCAGGGTTGGCACAACAGCCAGGGAGGCTACTCTGTTTGTGTAGATAACCTTTGCTGCAGGCTCAGCTTGCACCAACTTTCCACGGAGCCACCCTGAGTTCTTGCACTCACATAACCTCTCAGGATTGCCTTTTCCACAGCCTGCTTGCAGCAATCTTGCTGGAATCCAAACAGTAGGACAGCCCGGGGTCCAGATGGGCACTCTGGAGCCAGACTGCCTGGAGGGGAGCCTCACTCTGCCACCACGCACCAGCTGTCATGCACCAGCAAGTCACCTGATCTCCCTGTGCCTCAGTTCCCTCATCTGTTAAGTGGAGTCAATGACAGCACCCACCGCTGGGAGCTGTTGCTAGGGTTAAACACATGGACACATCAGGTCTTCCGTACAGTGGCTGGCACGTGAGCATGAGCTGCCGTCATTATTATGGAGAGCATTGCAGGACCGGTCACCTCCGAAGCTGCTGCTCACCAGTCCTCATCTTAAGATAACATACCATTCTTTTGTTGCTGATATAATCCCTAATTCATCATTTTAAAGTACACAATTCAGCACGTGTAGTATATTTGCTATGCTGTACAACCATCACCACTGTCTGACCCAGGATGCCTTTCATCACCCAAAAAGAAACCCCGCCCAGTGGCTGTCACCCACCCCCCCCCATCCTCTCACACCCAGTGAATCTACTTTCTGTCTCTGTGAATTTGCCTGGCTGGGACATTTCATGTACGTAAATGGAATCTTGAAATAGGTGGCCTTTTGCAAAGATGACACACTATGAAAGAAGCTTTTACGCTTCACAAGCAAAATAACAGGATCCTAGCACCCTTCCCACCCCCCACCCCCCAATAATAAAGTGTCAGCTGCATTTGCTAGCACTAACAGCCTCTCAGTGGGCTGCCAGGGGGGAGGCTCAGCGTGATCTGCAGTGTTGAGACATTCTGAGCTTTGAAGCTCCTTTTCCATCCCACATAGCACAGCAGAGACCAGAGCGGCAGGCCTGTTGTTCCATCCTCCTCCTTTCCTCTCATCTTCAAAGATCAGCAGAGTACTCCTGATGACTGACTAAGTCTCCTTACCAACTAATTATCTCCCCTGACAGGGGACTCACTCCTCCAGACCTGACCTATAGGAGGAGACGAGGCAGAAGCGTCAGGAGACAAACTCTGGAGCTCTCAGAAGCCCCAGGCTAAAGACTCCCGTGAGCTGAAATCCCACCGCAGAGGCCCCTGCTTTAACTTACATTGAGGCCACAGGGTGTTTTGGCCTGGGGTGCTATTTAATTCCAAGGAAGAAAATTCCAACATTGCTCTTGGAGACAAAAAATGCAAAATAAGCAATGTCTCATTCTCAGTTTGAGAAGAAAACAAAGAAACATTTTATTAGTTTCTCAGATTCCTGAAATCTTGTAACACTGTGGACAGAGCAACACAGGATGGAGGGGAAGAACGGATTCCCACGTAGCTGGAAGTAGATTACACGTTCAGCTGTGAGTTCACGGAAGAAGGCAGCATCAACCTCTGGACTCTCCAAGTGGCCAGTGAGCTGAGGTCCATGGGGAGCAACCTATCAGTCTGTTTATCACAGCACTTGGGGGTCTTGTTTTAGAAAAGCCTATTCTAGATATGTGTGTGTTCATAGAAACCATGCTAAACTTACATTTCATAGCTGAATCTTTTGAACACCTCCGTATAACTTATTGTTAATTATTGTTTTATCATGATAACTATTTGTATCGTCTAATTATGGGACTAGATTTTTTTTTTCCAAAACAGTGTTGTAAAAAGAGCTGTAGACTTAGACCAAATACCTAGGGTGCATCTTTCTTCTTTGTTCAAACTATTCACACGCAGCCAGGACTATGCTTGGAGGTGGAGATTCCACAGTGAGCGATGTTTTTGTGAACTCTAGCACTTGCCCTTCTAGAGTTTACCATTTTGTGTTGGAGACAGAATTTAATTAAAAAATCTCACACATGAATATATCATTGCAAATCTAAATAAGTGCTGTGAGGCAAAGAAACAGAGCTCTGTGAGAAAATGAAGTGTCTGTGTTTTTTGTATATTTTTATTTGGTATTTATTTTTGATTGTTGAATCACAGGAGTTATTTACATATTCTGGATACAAGGCTTTAGAAAGATATATTTATTATAAACATAGTGTCTCAGTGCATGCTTGTCTTTTTATTCTTCCTTTAAAAGCTTTATTGTGGTACACCTTCAACTTACACAATGTTATAATGCTAATTACATCTCAGTGAAGCTGGAAAAAAGATTTTTTAAGACCACTGTTTACAGAAATAGAAAAAAAGCTTTATTGAAATGTACTTGATATGCCAAAAATTGCACGTACTTCATGTCTACATCTTGATGAGCTTGGAGAGATGCATTCACTTGTAGTAGCACCATGACCGGCAAGGGACTAAACATACCCAGCACCTCTGAAACTTTCCTTGAGTCCTTTGCGTGTGCTTTTATTTTGTTTTTGTGTGTGGCAGGAATGTTGAACTTGAGCTTTATCCTCTTAACATATTCAGTATCCTGTGACCTTTAATGAACTTCTATTTCTTTGTCCTGGAATTCTTCAAATGTTAAAACAATGGCGAACTCAAGACCTCTACAGCTCTAAGAATCCACCAAAGTTTCTCTCACTGATTCACTCATGTGAGAAGGTAGTGTTACAGGAGAAACTCCCAGAAACTCGGTTCTTCTCGTTGATGCAGTAAAGAATTACAGGTCAGCGAATCTATTAGCGTGTAAGCAGGATTTATTGGTGATCTGTTCTCATGGAAGAGAACAGGGCCTAGCTGAGGTGGGGGGTTGAGAGGCACAGGCAAAGCAGGGTAAGGGCAGCCAAAGGCCAGGATGGCGAGTGCACCAGGTCCTTTGTTCTGAGGACTTATGCAGTTGGTGGGGTGGGGTGAAGAAGTTGCATGTTGATTGATGGGTAAAGGGGTGCCAGCTTTCTCAGGGGGACATAACTACCCAAACTTAGGCATGTGTGGGGGTCTGTTAGCCCAAATTCCTATCTTGTGCCATTTGTACATGTTGCTGTAAAACAGGTATGTGACAGGAGGCAGGCCATTAAAGTTGGGGCAGTCACCCAAAGTTATTTATGAGCTCTTTCTGTAAGCATTAGCGACTCCCTGTAAAACAGATAGTGGCCAGAGGTAGGCAATTAGCCAAAGCTGTTTTATGGGCCTCTTCCTTTAGGCACTGTGGACCCTCTCCCCACTTTCAGGCCTTGAGGTGGAAGCACAGGCTCAGAGGCTTTCTTTCCTGGACAGTGGAAACAACACACAGAATTTCAAAGACAACCCTCCTCCCAGGTCAGCACCCTGTTTCCTGAATGTCGTAACACCTGGCACTATTATCAGACCAGGCTCAGGACTGCTGAGTCAGTGGGTGAGACATGTCTCCCTCCTCCTCCCTGCCTTGGCTTACTGTCTGTCCTGCCTAACAGTAGCACCAACCTCAAGTCTCTCAGGGCTAAGCACTTTTGCATAGTCAGACTGGTCCAAGAAAGGAAAAGTAAGTGGTCATTTCTGGCCTGCTGAGCTCCTGCTGACTAGTAAGGGGTTTGAGAATTGAATAAAAACGCCTGAATGTCACTGGTCTTCAGTCAAATGAGGACATCACTCAATTAGAAAGGAATATTTTAATATCACAATGGAAATAAAGAACACAGGTGCACCTCTCACCTTGCTTTTTAATTGTCACCAGAGTAGAGAGTTTTAACTCCTCTTAAGCAAGACCAATATCCTCCTGAAGGCATTAAGCTCCAAGCTGGCTAACAGTCAGGCAGCAGGAAGGAACATGGTACGTGAGCTGTGGAACCCATTCCTGAGTAACAGAGAGCTAATTATATAATGGACCTACTGCGGGGCCCCGTTGCCATGGGTCACTCACTGCCCTTCCCCGTTGGATGACCTGGAAAAGGCTGCTTTGTCACCTGAGTGGACTCTGCCTTGAGAGCCAACAGCTAAGTGTCCCATTGCCTGTGTGGTTCTGATTACATGATTCCTCGGGCTGACTTGGATTTCTTTCTTCTAGATCAGCCTTTTTTATCAAAGGACCCAATGACGGTCTCGGCACATTCATTCCTTTACGGTACCAAGGCTATCAATAGCAGTGGGGCCACGTTACCCTCTGGCCCAGGCTGGGAGGGATAAGAGGCCTTCTGTAGGCGCTGCACCCGCCCCTCAGGCTCGGGGTTGTCATTCTGTAGCTTCCCCGAGACTCCGCAGCACATGGTGAAAACTCAGGCACAGGTCTCTGAGTCACGCACGGGCTGAGACTACCTTTCAGAATTAAATGCAGCTTGCATTTGCAGTTTATACACAGTGCCCTGTTGCAATAGAACTTGTGAATTTAACGCAAACCGTAATCCATTTAGGCTTCTTTTCTATCCTGAAAATTTTCACATGGTTTTGTTTCCCAATCCATTTCAGCAAAACAAAATAGATCAGCTTTCACTGTAGTCAAAATATTTTGCAGGAGCTGACGAAAAACTCTCATCATGAGGCAGATAAGAAGGTACGTTTGATGTCAAAACAAGGTCAGGCAAACTTGAAGATAAACATTTCTCAGTGGGCTGTTTTGAACATCGCTCCTTGTTCATTGTAAGATTTTTAATTTTCCAAGCCTTCCCTTCCTGCAAATGCTCAAAAATGATAATCTCACTCGCTTTGCTTATGTGTATAATCATATCATTGTTGGAGCAGCCCAGGTGGACTAGGAGGAAATGTTGATTACTGCCAAAGTGAGAGGAATTTGAGTCAGGGAACAAATTCCCCCCAGATCTGAAGCTGATCCCCCAACAGTATTTACTGAGTACTCACTAACTGACACCCAATTTTTTATTTTTTATCTGTGAGGAGGCTGCTGAAAGGACGAACCACGAGCTCTCCTTGAACCCTGTAAGGACATGGCTTATGGGTAGGTGCTATCATTTACACTGAAGCAGGTGGTGGGATTTTATGTAAACTGGCCCCTGTTTTTCAAAGAATCAGGGTGATCTTTTTTTTTTTAACCAGGTATTAGATGAAAATTGTCAACAATTTCAAAGTAAAGGTCAGTAGAGGATAAGTGTGAAGCCCCAAATTGCCTTTTAATGTGTTCTTTGTGTCTGCTATTCTCACTACTTAGAAGTTCCTTAATCAGTACTTTCCCTCTCGGCGGGGGGGGGGAGGCCTCTGTTCATGTTATTTGCAAGTACTGGAGTGAGTTGATTTTGTTATTTTAAGAGTGCTTGCAAGAAAGGCGGTATTTATAATTTGAAACTAAGCTAAATACTTGTATGTATATTTTTTGGCTGAAATGACGGATGCTGCCTTTCATTTTTTAAAGCAAAGAAGGCATTTAAAAGTGGACAACTAACCAAGTTCCTAATACAAAATAAGCCTTGAGAGATCTATTTAGACCAGGGTTTCTCAACCTTGGCACTGCTATCATTTGGAATGAAACAATGCCTTGTTAAAGAGAACTCTCCTGTGTATTGTAGAATTGTAGACCATCCGGCAGCTTTTCTGCCTCTGTTCACTAGAGGCCAGTAGCACTTGCCCAGCTGTAACACACAGAAGTGTCTCCAGACACTGCCAGGGGCCCCAGGGGGCAAAATCACCCCTGGCTGACAACGCCTGATTTGGATGAAAATGGTTTGGGTTTTACCGAGGCATGGGGAGGCAAGGTAGTATAAAGATTAAGTCTGCAAGAGAATCTGAAATGGATTTCTAGTAATCCAAATAACATCCTGAATTATAAAAACAACAGAGTTGTATAGAAAGCTAGAGTTTCCTTCCTAGAGCCTCGGTTAATATATCACAGTCTTGTTTTGCAAGCTCCTGAGGGAGCAGTTGACTTATCTGAAAGAATGAAAACAATTATACTGACTTTTAAAGATACAGTGTTTTCTAGACTAAATAATCAATTTAATAAGAAGTAAAACTAAATTCCAGACTAAATAATGAAGATGATTCAATTTTTGCTTTAGGTGTTTTAGAGCATATTGCTGAAAGATATGAGAAAAGTTAAAACATTAATTTCTTCCATCTCTAACCCCATAAAATTGATGGCTGGTTTGTGACTTTCTGAGGGTCTCTGCCCCTATGTGCTACTGGGTTTCATTCTGTGTGTTAGAGGTATAACAGGTAAGATTCACTATCGAAGTGTTCCATCAAATCATATGGTCTCTTTATATCACCTTCCTCTCCCCCCTCAAAACACATGCACACACACTTTTTTCTGAGCTTTATTCATCTAGTGTGACTTTCTCTGTAACTATCAATTTTAACCTATGGCAGTGGTTTTCTTTAAAAATAAAATAGGGAATCTCTTTCTTCCAACAGCTTTTTAAACAGAAACCAAGTTCTGATACAAGACTTTTCCTCTCCCCCTGGAACTATTCTTGAAGCAGAGGTTGAAACCCCTGACACAGGGAAGGGAATTAAACTTTTAATTCCATAGTTATTACAGACAACACAAGGCATAATAATATAAGTAAGGTTCATAAGCATTTTAAGATCAAAATGACTATCTTTATATGGGGCAAGTTCTCAACCTCAGGAAAAAAGTCATAGTTTTCAAAGACAGATATAGGCTAACTATAAGGAAGAATCACAACACTCTTATAACAATGCTCTTGAATTGTTAAAAGAGCAAAGCAAACTGCAATGAAAATTCCACTTATTGTACAAAGCCGCTATTCTGTGTAGAAGTCACTATCAGTTCTCTACTGTAAAAAGCCAGCTGTCAATTCAAAATCTCACAGGAACTACACTGAATTCCTATTCTGCAAACCCACAGCCCATCGACCTGTTTTTTAATAGCTTCTCCAGCCCCAACATGGCCCTACCTCTTCAACCAACCAGGACATCATCGTGTTCTTTGGACACCTCTAAACATATTTAGATCTACCAGGAATTCCCACTTCTAGGTCCACAGCAAGTCAACTGCTATGTGTGTTTTTAATTTAGCTCAAATATTGCTCAAAGTCTTTCTTGAGTATTTCTCTCTGGAAAGAGCTCTGCCTCCCTTGAAGACCTCTTCGAATCTCTGCACTGGGCTGAACTAAATCACTGACTCGCCTTTGAATCCCTTTGACTTGTTTCAATGAGCGGGCTGGTTATAGGATTACACCTAAACAACAAGTTCCTCAAAGACAAGGCCCTATTTTCCCCCGATTCCCTCCTTTATGTTTATAGGACGTAGAATAACTTTTCAAATAATGCTTGCTAAAACAGAACTGCATGCACAGTTTTTAAAAAGTGGGTTACTGCAAACCCAGACATTAACAGGCCAGCTCACTGTAAGTAGCAGCTCACTCAGTTGACAGAGTGTGATAGTTAACTTTACGTTTCATCTTGACTAGGCCACAGGGTGCTCAGATATTTGGCCAGACATTATTCTGAATGTTTCTCTGCGGATGCTGGGATGAGATTAATATTTAAACCCATATAATGAATAAAGCAAGCTGCCCTCCAGAATGTGGATGAATCCAATCAGTTGAAGGCCAGGATAGAACCAAAGTCTGACCTTCCCCGCAAGTAAAGGATAATTCTTTTGCCTGATGGCTTTTAAAATGGAACATTAACTCTGCAGGTTTTGGACTTGCCAGCCTCCATAATAGCATGAGCGAATTCATATAATTCATATACATATTATAATATTATCTTATACACATATTATAATATGTATATGAATTATATAAATTCGTATGTATATGACATATACACCCTACTGGCTCTGTTTCTCTGAAAAACCCTGAGTAATGTAATATGCTGGGGCGGGGGGTGTTAATAACTATTACAGGGCCCGACCTGAGCACGGTAGGTCTGCCAGTCTAACCCAGCCCCTGAGGAAGGAGCAGCAGAAACAGAATGTGTGGCTCCTTCCACTTCCTAGGCCAGGAGAGGAAGACACACACAGGTCCGGGGGTCTCTCACATGGCCACAAGGGCAGAGGTGCTCTCGAGTGTTGTAGGACTTGAAACGTAGACCACTGCATGTGTCCGGGGTGGGGGTACTTTTTAAGAGAAAAAATATAAAATCAGAAAAATTTTCAGAAATATGTAAATTCAGATAAACACATTATTTGGGGACCTTTCACTGCCTTGGAAAGAGTGACAGGCCCTGACATTTAAGCTTCATTCACTTTTTAGTCTATTTACTTCCGCACAGGAAAATTGAGCTGAATGACCCAGAATCCTCCACCTGAAGATTCTGGTTCAGTGCTTCAGCAGCTCCAAAAGCGTTGAGGAAGACAGAAAAACAGAAGGGAGAATGAGGGCTGCTGACAAATTTTGACAACTAACTTTGGAAATTATTTCCAGATTTAAAGCAGCAGATGCCCTCCTAAAATAAAAACAAGTCCCAAGTAAAAAAAGATACATGCATTTCACAAAGAAAAAAAAAATCCCTCAATAAGTAAAATATAGTTAGTAAATAAAAGAGAAATGGCAGTTGCTTATAATCCTGGTGGATTGTCAGCGTCCAGTCACATGAATGCTGAGGGTACACACGGCCAGTGACTGCCTCTTACACCTGAGAGGAGGACACCAAAATTGGCTCACTGCCAAGCTGCCCAAGCAGATGTCACCCCTCATGCTCAGTACGTGTTGACAATGCAAGCTGTGGAGAAAAGAAAGCTAGTTTCTTGTTTTTAATGCTTGCAATTAAAAGAATGGGTTGGTTTTCTAGAAATTCTTCAGGGCTAATGTTGTGAATTTTATGTTTATACAAATGAAAGACAGTTTCCAAGTTTGGTTCACCTGAGACTGGGAGTTAATTTGGATGGAAAATGACCACACCTCTATAAGAAGCAGCAACCTTCCATCTAAATTTCTTTTCAGGTGAACACAAGTTACTTAAACACTGTGATGAGGAAATAGCTATTTGGTTCTTTGCCCATACAGTGTCTTATAGATTCCATTTCTTCAATCCTCAGAATCTTAATTTATCAGTGAAAGATTGACAAATACCAAAGCCAGCCATGGCTCTTGCCTTTATTTGTTTTGCAGATGAGGTGTTCTGGGGCAGATAGAAATCACAATATGACTGAGTTCAAGAGATCTGGTTTCCCTATCCTTAACTGCTAGCACAGAACTGAAGACTGCTGGGCCCTCAGCTCATCAGTTATCAACCAGCGCAATCAAGAGATTACAGAAAGGAGAGCAGGCAAGACCTACATCTCTCCAGGGGAACGAAAACATGGCCAGCACCATATTGGGAAAGGTGATACCACTGAGGAATGATGTGTTTAGTTTTATTATAAACCTCACTAGGACAAACCCAAACTATGGAAGGCTGGCTGTGCTTCTGCATTCAGTACGTGCTACAGATGTTCTTTCAACTTGTTCACCATTGCAGAGCCTAAGGGAAAAGAACAGGTGTGCAGAGCTAAAGGAAAGAAGCAATGAAAGAAGATACAAATGAAATTTATGGCAGTGATCACTAGGCCAACAGAAATGGTACATAGCTTCCGTTAGAATCTGCCCTCACTTTAGTGTCATTACAGATAACCTACCAAAATAGTTCCAGTGCCAGAAAGACAAATTCCCATAACTTCTGGCTGCAAAAACCAACCGGGATTGTGGTTAAGTGAGACAGGGGCTCCTGAAGTTTCAGGCATTCTTCTTAAGGGGCTCACACATGGACTCACTCAGACTAACTCACTCTGAGCTCCAGTAATGGAACAGCAGATTGAAAGGCACCAGGGATATGGGGGAGGAACTGAATTGCCTGGCATCACACAGAAGTGCTGGCAGAGGACATTGTTTCTTTGCTGAGCCTTCTCCCCACAGATCAGGCAAGCAGGTGCCATATCTGAGCCTCCACCAATCTGGCTAACACTGTTTGCTTCACCCTAGTGATTCCCTGAGGCCTCACCCCACCCAGCTTACAAACCCAACCCAAGCTGCTTCCAGTGGCTCTTGTATACAAATGGAGTCTCTTGGTTCATGCCTCAGGCTTTACTAAAATCTCTGAAACACGCAGCATCTGACCTCAGTATGCTCCATACCTCTCACTAAGTGGCCCCAGGCCTAGCACTAGTGGCAGCTGGCTCTGGTTCATAGTTTGGCCTCTCCTGGGCACCCCCAAGCCCAGCACAAGTAGCAGCCATCTATAGATCACTTTGTAGCTCGTGCCAGGTGGCCCATGGAAGGACACAGGTGGCAGCATTCCTTGGCTTGCACTTTCTGGGATGCCCCAGAGCTAACACACCCAGTGGACAGCTTCAGACCATGTCAAAGCATTATCCGTCCACTGCCATGAGTGACACACTCAAGGGGCAGACTCAGCTGGCGCTGGAGCCCCACTGAAGTAATATCTGCTCCATGGGGACAGCTCTTGCACAGCTTATCCTCCACAGTGGTCAAAGCCAGTCATTGTAGCCAATCAGCCTGGGGGTACACTCCTACCACTGAGGTACAAACAGTAATCAGGATTCAAATATAACAAGAGGGTGTACACAGCCTACACTGGGGGCACACAGTGAGTGCTCAGCTCAGGTGATCTGGAGAGGCTGTGCAACTGGACCTCACAGGACACCTACTACATAAGGCCACTCTGCTAAGCCCAGGATACATAACAGTTCTACCGAACATGCAGAAACAAACACAGGGAGGCAGCCAAAATGAGGAAACAAGGAAAGATAACCCAAATGAAAGATCAAAAAACATCCCTGAAAAAGAACTGACCAAAATGGAGACAAGCAATCTACCAGATGCAGATTTCAAAACACTGGTTATAAGGATGCGTGGTAAACTTAACAGAAGAATAGATGAATGTAGTGAGAACTTCGCCAAGAAGATAGGAAACATAAAAACAGAGATAGAAAACATTTTTTAAAAAGTCAGAAATGAGGAATACATTAACTGAAATGAAGAATGCATTACAGGAAATCAACAGTGGAGCAGATGAAGCAGAGGATCAAATCAGGGATTTGGAAGATAATGAAGGAAAAATAATCAAAACGGCAAAAATAAAAAAGAATCCAAAAAAAGAGGATAGTATAAAGAGCCTCTGGGACAACTTCAAATATATCAGCATTTGCATCATGGGGGTGCTGGAAGGAGAAAAGAGAGAGAGCAAGGAGTAGAAAATCTGTGTGGAAAAAAAAAAAATAATAATGGTGAACTTCCCTAACTGGGTGAAGGAAATAGATATACGAGTCCAGGAAGTGCAGAGTCCCAAACAAGATGAGCCCAAAGAGACCCACACTAAGACACATCATAATTAAAATGCCAAAGGTTAAAGACAAACAGGGAATCTTAAAAGCAGCAAGAGAAAAGCAGTTACTTATCTACAAGGGAGCTCCCATAAAACTGTTAGCTGACTTCTCAACAGAAACCTTGCAGGCCAGAAGGGACTGGCAAGAAATATTCAAAGTGATGAAAAACCAAGGAACTATGACTCAGATTATTCTACCCACCAAAGCTGCCATTTAGAATCAAAGGACAGGTAAAAAGCTTCCCAGACAAGAAAAAGCTAAAGGAGTTCATCACCACCAAACCAATATTACAATGGTACAGGGCCTTCTTTAAGAAGAAAAAGAAAAAAGATTTAAAAATATGAATAATAAAATGTCAATAAATGCACGGCTAACAATTACTTTAAATGCAAATACATTCAATGTTCCAATCAAAAGACATGGAAGCTAAATGGAGAACAAAACAAGACTCTTAAATGACTGTTACACATGCTGTCGACAAGAGACTCACTTTAGATCAAAAGACACACACAGACTGAAAGGAAAGGGATGGAAAAAGATATTTCGTGAAAATTGAAACTAACAAAAAAAAACTCTATGGCAGCAATACTTATACCAAACAAAGTATACTTTTAAAGAAAGGCTATATAACAAGAGACATGGAAGGACCTAGCAATTCCACCTCTGTGTATTTATCTGAAGAAACCCAAAACACTACATTGAAAAGATATATACACCCATACGTTCACTGCAGCTTTATTTACAATAGCCAAGATGTAGAAGCAACCTATGTATCCTTCAGTAGATGAGTGGATAAAGAAGTGGTGCATATGTACAATGGAATATGACTCAGCCATAAAAAAGAACGAAATTTTGTCATCTGCAACATGGGACAGACCTTGAAGGTGTTGTGCTGAGTGAAATAAGTCAGACAGACGAAGACAAATGCCATATGATTTCCACTTATACGTGGAATCTAAAAAGCAAAATAAACTAGCAGGCAAAAGAGAAAGAGACTCATAGATCAGCCTGATAGATGTCAGAGGGGAGGGGAGTTGGGGGACTGTGTGAAAAATGTGAAGGGATAAAGAAGTACAGATTGGTAGTTAGAGAATACTCGTGGGTATGTAAAGCACAACATAGAGAATATAATCAATACTACTGTAATAACTATGTATGGTGTCAGATGGGTATTAGATTTATTGGGGTGATCACTTAGTAAATTATATAATGTCTAATCACTGGGTCATACACTAACATACTAATGCAACTATAATATTGCATGTCAATTGTTGAAAAATCAAAACGTTAAAGTTAAAAAAAGCTGAAAAAAAAATAACACCAGATTGAGTGGGCAAATTTGAAATACAATAGTGGCAACATTCCTGTTTTATTGGTTTCTGGTAAAAGAGTCTAAGGAAAATTCTATCTCCAAGTCTAATGTTTTGCAAAACCAATATTGAGGTTAGATCAGAAATTTCAGCGATGAGATGGTCTGACTCCTCACATTACTTATTTGTGAATTACAGATGCGCGCAGAGTTCACACTGGGTAACCACACCGATGAAGGAGGAAAAGACGCTGTTTTACCAGAATTCAGTTGTGTGTGTGAGCGTGTGGGCACAGGGACACATACGTGCTGCTAAGCAGTTGGCCTAGAAGGGTACTATTTCTTTTTCTCTGAGCCTCTGACTTTGGTTTTTTTTTCCATTTAAAATCATTTTTATTTTTCAATTATAGTTGATGTACATTATTATATTAGTTCCAGGTATACAGCCCAGTGATTAGACATTACATAACTTATTAAGTGATCATCCCAGTAAATCTCATACCCATTGACACCATAGATAGTTATTAGAATATTATTGATTATATTCCCTATGCTGTACTTTACATCCTCATGACTGTTCTATAAAAATCAGTTTGTATTTCTTAATCCCTTCACCTTTTCACCAATCCCCCAAATCCTCTCCCATCTAATAATTGTCAAAACATTCTCTGTATCTATGAGTCTGTTTCTGTTCTGCTTGTTCATTTTGTTTTTTACATTCAGTTATTTTTTTCTCTGCATTTTGTTTCATTTATTATTTCAATTACTTTATTTATTTATTTGTTGTTATTCTTAAGTTATTTATTTATTTATTTAATCAGTATTTTTTTAATTGTTGATATTGTACAGTTTTCTGTCTTTTACCCCGCCCCCAGCCCACCACCCCAGCCCTCCCCACCTTCCTCCCATTTCCACCCCCCATAGTTTTTGTCCATGTGTCCTTTATACTTGTTGCTCTAAACCGTTCCCCTTTTCCCCTGAAATTCCCTCCCCTGCCCCTCTGGTCACTGTCAGACTGTTCTCAAATTCAGTGAATTTGTTTATATTATGCTTGTTTGTTTGTTTGTTTTGTTGATTAGGTTCCTGTTAAAGGTGAGATCATATGGTATTTGTCTTTCACTGCCTGGCTTATTTTGCTTAGCATGATGCTCTGAGCCTCTGACTTTGTAACACTGGGTTTACAACCTTCCAGGTACATTCAGCCTCTGAGCTTGCAGTGGGTACTGTGAGAAGAAGAGGGAGCGGGAATTCGGGTGTGCATGGGGCTCTTCCTCCACAAGCTCCTGGGAATGGGTATTACTTCTGATCTGTATCACTGAAGTCTGTCATACCTGGCACCCTTTAGAGTAGGATCTTAATGTTTATTATGAGTAACTTTCTTTCAAAGACCATATAAAACATAAAAGTAACAAGGCAAGCATAAGTGGTTCTTACATAGTTTATACAAGTCTGTCATACATACTCACCATATTTACCTACTATACACACTTCGTACATTTAACACTCGAAACATAGCATCTTACTCCTAAAAGTCTAAGATTCTGGATTCTAAGATTTGGTTATATAACCTTGGTCACATTTCAGAAATACATTCAGAGTACATCAAATAAAATGGCATTGGTTGTCCTATCATGTTTAGATCATTTTTACCACCCCACCCTTGTTGCTAATTAGATATAAACTGAATTGAAAGGAAAAGAGTAAACCCTCAAGCTATAACTAAAGCTTTATTTACAATAATACACCAGCACAGTCAATAATTTAGAGGCAGCGACAATGTACCAGGATCCTAAAGTCAGGAGGCTACTGTCAACTTGCATTTGAAACCTGGAATGATTGAACAGCAGTTGTACCCTGCCCTGAGAACACAAACACACCTGTGCTTCCTATTTACGGTCACCTACTAAGTAATATCCCATTTTGTTGCACAATGACTTTCCCGAAAAACTACTTTACTGTAATGTTTTAACCTGTTAAATTCCCACTGTAATATAAAAGTGTTCCTCCCAATCTGTCTGTAGCTGGATATCAACAGTAGGGTGCCAGAACCAGCTTGTACCAGCTGGCAAGAGCTGATGGTTAGGTAGCATCTCTTCCCGATTTATGTCCAATGATGTCACACTGGTGGTTTGAAACTGGCCATGGTGGAAAATTTACACCACAGAAAATGGCAAACACCTCATATCAGGGCTCCTCCCTCCCTAAGAAAGCTGGCTTTTAAAGATTTTTTTTTTAAGTACTTTTTTTTTTCCTTTTAGATTTTATTTATTTATCTTTAGAGAGGAAGGGAAGGAGAGAGGGAGAGAAACATCAATGTGCGGTTGCCTCTTGTATGTCCCCTGCCGGGAACTGGCCTGGCAACCCAGGCATGTACCCTGACTGGGAATCGAACCGCGATCCTTCGGTTCGCAGGCCCGCGCTCAATCCACTGAGCTACACCAGCCAGGGCGAAAGCTGGCTTTTAAACATTTACCAGAGCTACATGCACCACTGTTATTACTTCATACAGGGGACTTCATCCCCACTTCTTCCTAGCCTGGCTGATGTGTGCCTGGTGAAAACCACAAGAATGTATATGTATGAATGATTAAAAAGGTATAAGAATTTACTCAGAGATAATAATGGGGGCCTATCCTATATTCTGTCTTTATAAAGTAGACAGAAGGAGAAAGGATACCAGTTTGTCAGAGTACCTGCTTTAGGGATCTAATATAAGCAAGCAAACATCCTCTGAGCCATAAGTCTATTTATCAGTCAGGGTCCCAGCATTTGCATATGTAAAGATTCAACCAAGTACAGTTTACTAAAAAGACAGTCAGCAAAGTTGAAGGAAGTAAGAAGGAATAGTGAAGTACCTAGGGAGCAGCAATGGAAAAGAGGAAAGTCATTACTACTCCAAAGCCTAAAAGGGCAAAGGGAAGGGCAACTAACATGAGCCACAGGCAGAGAAACTACAGGGACTGTGGCAAGGCGTGCAGGGGCAGGAGGACATAAGTACCCAGACCTCCCCATGCCTTCCTCCCTCCTCACTACTGCCTCCCATTGGACAGGCCAACCAAAACGCAGAGGGCAAGAGCTCAGGCGACAGTCCGTTGGGGTCAGCTCCCTGTTGCAGAGCAGGGCACACAGGGGCAGAGGACAGAGCTGAGGAGCAAAGCAGGCAAAGGAACACCACCTGTCCAGGCTCCTAGGTTCTCCTTTCCCTCCATTCTGTGCTCCTTCTTCTACCTCCATGTGGCCCCAAGAAGAAGCAGGGAATTGAACACTTAGCTATGCAGTCACGTATTTTGAAAAAAAAAAAAAAAGTAAAATTTTTTAAATTCTGATGGAAAGAGAGACTGTGAGAGGGAGAGAAGGAATTTGGAGGAGGTCAGCATGCTGTGGCTGCAATTTCAAACAGAATTCAAATTGCAAAGCATTCTTCATATTGTTTTTTAAATATATTTTATTGATTATGCTATTACAGTTGTCCCGTTTCTCCCCCATCATTCCCCCCACCCTGCACACCCTCTCCCACCCACATTCCCCCCTTTAGTTCATGTCCTTGTGTCATAAGTTCTTTAGCTTCTACATTTCCCATACTATTCTTACCCTGTCCCTATCTATTTTCTACCCACTATCTATGCTACTCATTCTCTGTACCTTCCACCCCCACCTCCTCCCACGCCCCTGTTGCTAACCCTCCACGTGATCTCCATTTCTGTGGTTCTGTTCCTGTTCTAGCTGTTTGCTTAGTTTGCTTTTGTTTTAGGTGTGGTTCTTAATAGCTGTGAGTTTGCTGTCTTTTCATTGTCATATTTTTTATCTTCTTTTTCTTAGATAAGTCCCTTTAACATTTCATATAATAAGAGCTTGGTGATGATGAACTCCTTGAACTTGACCTTATCTGAGAAGCGCCCAAGGAGGAACACATCAAAGCACATTGTAATTACATTAGCCAAGATTAAAATGAAGCAGAGAATTCTAGAAGCAGCAAGGGATAAGGGGACAGTCACCTACAAAGGAGTTCCCATCAGACTGTCAGCTGATTTCTCAAAAGAGACCTTACAGGCAAGAAGGGGCTGGAAAGAAATATTTGAAATCTTGAAAAGCAGGGACCTACATCCAAAATTGCTCTTTCCAGCAAAGCTGTCATTTAGAATGGAAGGACAGATAAAGCGCATTCTTCATATTTTACTTAGGAAAGCCACACAGATTTCCTAAGTAAAATCCACATAAAAGTGCAAAATAGAAGGATGGTGTAAATACATTCTGGAATCATCTTTAACAGGTGAAGTGAAGCTAAGACACTACCTTCTTTTGACACAGAACAGCCATGTCATTCCAACAATTTTGCAGAGATGAACAAATGAGCAATGAAGCCAGATGAGTCTGAATCACTGAGCTTGAACGTGTTAAGGACACCTGCTGTAGTCCGGCACTCCGAGAGTGGAACATAGCGAACGGGGACCTCAGCATTCACTTTGCTCCTACAAGCACAGAGATAAAGAAAATACATTTTGAGATCATAAAAGTTGTTCCAATGTCCTATCCCTAATAGCAACCAATGCTGGCCCAAAGAATCTCTCCATAATAAGCAACATTTCCACATGTGCTTTTGGTTAGTGTGTGGGTTTCCGACAACTGCCATAGCAAACACCATGAAGTGGGCAGGTTAAACACAGAAATGTTTTCCTCACTGTCTGGAGGCTGAAAGTCCAAGATTAAGGGGTCAGCAGGGGTGGTTTCTTCCGAGGCTTCTCTCCTTGGCTTGTAGATGGCTGCCCTTTCCCTGTGCCTTCATATGGCCTTTCCTCTGTCCAAAAAGTGTTCTAATCTTCTTATAAGGACAACAGTCACATTGGATTAGGGCACACCCTAATGACTTAATTTGAAATTACCTCTTAAAAAAAAAAAACCCATCTCCAAATACAGTTACATTTTGAGGTAGTGAGGGTTAGTACTTCAATATATGAATTTGGAAGGGGACACAATTCAGCAAATAACAGCTTGCCCCCACCCCCCACCACTGACCACCAATGCCATAGCTTCCAGGAAGGACATTTTTGCCCTGGTCTACTTTACTTCACCCACTCAAAACACATCATTTTTTGGTTCCTATCTTTCAGTCGATGCATTGCAAGTATTATAGGCAAATTGTCTGACAAATTAGAAATTATAAGCAAGTTGATTCTTTCCATTTGTAAGCATAGCAATCTCCCAGGTAACAGGAACCTTCTAGAGACAATGCTATTATTGAAAACCGATACTAGAATGGCAAGAATTTCAGGAATCTTAAAAGCTGGAAATAGGAATGTTTGAGGAAGGGTGGATATTTGCACCTGGCTTCAGGTAAAGAGGAAATGCACAGAAGGTCCCAGGGCAAGGCCTGGTGCACAGTGGGGTCTGAATGCTCATTAGCTCTCTCAGGCATAGAGGCAGGTACCCATAGATTTGACAGTCACCCTCCTCCAGCCCACCACTGGCCTCTGGTCCACTGCTCCAGCCTCCTAATATGCCTCTCTATTTTCATTCAAGTCCCCTACACTCACTCTCGTGTCCCCAGAGTAAGTTTTTGAAAGTATGAAAGAAGTGATTTTGCAGACACCTCTCCTCACCCCCTTAAAATACTTCAACAAATTCCTATTGCTCTTAGAAAACATTTTTCTCATCATGATCTTTGAGCTGGCCCACTGCCTGTTTTTATACAACCTGCAGCACAAAGATGAATTTTCCATTTTTAAATAGCTGAAAAAATTCAAAGAAGTTCTCGTGATGTTGCTGGTGGAAATAGGACTCTTCCATGGATTCATGAGAAAAGCATTTTGGGGACCCCGGCGTCGGAGGATGAGGTGAGTGGGAAGATTTACTGGAGTAGAAACAAAGGAGTGTCCCCAGGTGCCCGGCGGCTCGGCCCAAGCGAAGGGCTGAGCTGCGTCTTGCTGTGCAGTCAGTCCTGGGCCTGGTGAGCACAGTGCCCTGCCAGGAGGGTCGGGATTCAGAACCGCAACGCCATCATCCGGGACTCAGGTAGTCCCCCATGATCCCTGCTCCCAGCTGCTCTGCTCTTGGGCCACTCTTGGAGCGACGAGGCTGCTCTGAAGAGAGAACACGAGCAGATGAAGGGGTGAATCTACCAACACACACCTGACACGTGTTTGTTAAGCATTGATTGTATCACCTCAAGCTTGGGAGAGAGCAGGCTTTCTTTCAGACTAGCCAATCTTCTTCCTAATCCTTCTGGGGCTTCTGCTGGGCCCTCCCCCTATCCAACCCAGTCTTCACCTCAGGTTCTCCCAGGCTAGACCCCACCCTTTTATTTCACCATTTTGCCTTCTACCTCAGGGCCCCAAAGTTCTGCTGCATCATCCGGTCCCTACTGCGCGTGCGCGTACCTCCCCCTGCGCTATCTAGTTTCTATTGCACCCGCGTCCAGCACAGGAATTTGACTTCCAGACTTAATCAGGCTTAGACTTTGTGGGTTTTGTTCTCTTTTCTTTTGTCAACAACTAAGTAGCTGCCTACACTAACAATGATACATGACTATGACATAAAATTCAAATTACAGGATGGAGAAATCGAGTAAATGGAAACACAGCCACACTGATTTTTTTACATATTGTCTGTGGCTGCTTCTCACACAATGGCAGAGTTGAATAGTTCGTATTGTATGGCCTACAGAGCCTAAAGTAGTAACGATCTCACCCTTCACAGAAAAAGCTTGTCAACCGCTGCCTTAGGAAATCTGGGTCACTTGACACCTTTTCCTCCGCATCTCAGATGCTCCCCTACTGGTCACCGTGCTTCAGCTGCAGGGACCATCCGGCTGTCCCTCACACGAAACGAGCGTACTTGCACCCCCAGGACTTTAAGCGTTTTCCTCTGCCTGGGATGCTCTGGCTCAGCTCTTTATTAACTGGCTTCTTTTTCTTTAGGAATCAGCAAAAAATGTTATTTCTTCTCAGAGGCTCTCTCCCTAAAGACACTGTAAAGTAGCTCCCCAGACCACCTTCCAGATACTGCATGAAATTAAATAATTTACCTCGGTTATACCAAGGCATTTAAAAAAGTTCTAAGTTTTTAGTTGTTGAAAAATAAGATAAAATATTGTTTCTAACTTTTAAGCAAAAATTTGAGCAAAATTAAAGTCATAACATCTTAATAGTTTATTATCTTCTGAAAGTTATATGTGTCTGCTGTGGTGACTTTAAAAACTATGAAAACATATAAAGAAAGAAATTTTAAAAATCATCATGGAATGCTATCTGCCTCAGATTATTACCTTCAATATTTGATGTATATCCTTTGATTTTTCTGTATAGCTTTGTTATTCAACTGAGGCAATATAGTTGATTAACCTATGATTAGATTGGTCTAACTATAAAATATGCATGTAATTGTTTGATGCTATAATATGTATTAGAGAATATCAATTTATTAATTCATGAAGTAAGATACTGTTTATAAGTAAGAATCATGGGCAGAGATATATATAATAGCCAAACTTGATTCTGTATTATGAAATATAAGTGTCACTGCTTCCGCTACATGTTAGGAGATCCCAAAGTATAAGAAAAAGGAAAGAAGGAAGGAAGGAAAGAGATGAAAAATCAAAGAAAGGAAAGAACAGTGGAGAGAAAGGAGGAGGGGGTAGTTATTTTTCCTGAGTTTAATTATTCCTCTTCACTAAATTGCATGCCCATCTCATTTCTGTGTATTCTCTTTAAGGGTTCATACCAATTAGCCCCTGAGCAAACATTTTGGAAACAACTACACAAAAATTAAAAGTGCCTTTGACCTGGGCATTTCATAGGTCTTCACTTCATTATCTCACCTGCACCAGCAGCAGCACCATTTATTCCCTTTTGCGTGGTATGGTCACTGTCAAACATGTCTGCCAAGTTGTTGACACTCCTTCCATTGGGAGGGATGGCCCATGTCCCTCTCCTTGATTCTGGGCAAGCTTATGACAGCTGCCACCAGTAGAGTATGTCAGAAATGGTGCTGTATTATTTCTAGAACGAGGCCAGGAAAGGTCACGAGGCTTACTGCTAGTTCTCAGCATGTTTGCTGGGGTGGGGGGAGTTAGTCAATCATCATATAAGAAGCTTGATGACTCTCACACCACCACCCTTAGGCATTCTGTCAGCAGCCCAGCTGAGCTCCTAACCAGCCTCAACTGCCAACCATTGGAGTGAACCATCTGAGACATTGAGCCCTAAATAGCTGTTATAGATTGAATTGTGATCCCCAGAAAACATACTCATGTCCTAACCTGTGGAATTTGTGACTGTGACCTTATTTGGAAGTAGGGTCTTTGCAGAGATAACTAAGTTAAGATGAAGTCATACTAGATCAGGGTGGTCCCTAATCTAAAGACTGGTGTCCTTAAAAGTGGGAAATTTGGACACAGTGACACATACAAACAGAAGATGACCCTGTGAAGAAGGAGACAGGGAGAATGCCATGTAACAAAAAGGCAAAGATTGATGGGATCCATCTATAATCCAAGGATTGTCAGTAACCACCAGAAGCTAGGAAGAGGCAAGGAATGATCCTCACTATTTCTTCACAAAGATCATGCTGCCGTTCTATGATGTGACCACTGCTGAACCTGTGAGCTGAACCTGGCCCAAACGGAGACTGCTTCCCATAAACCCTTTCAGGGACAATCTGATCATAATCAATGCTTTTCTTCTGACGTAAACCACTATCTCTCCCTGTGACCCACAGCATGCTGGTTCCTGGAACAGGTCATTGTCCCGACATGGACAAGCATGTAAGGCATTTTCCCTTACCTGAAGTAGGTCACATACCAGTTCCCCTATCCATCTTGCCCTATTCTGGTGATTTCTTTTAGGCGCCTGTCCCAGTGGCACAGATGATATCCACTCTGTCTTGTAGCCACCCAAGACACGCCTCCAATGTAAGTTTCCCTACATCCTGTTAATCGCCAGACTGGGGCGGACTGCCTCTTTCTTCTGTCTGTCCCTGCCTTCCACTTACACTGGCAGGTTTTCAGTCTCAGGGCGTTTCCCTGGGTCTGTGGGTGTGAACATCCTGTTGACACCTTGATGTTGGACTTCTAGTCTCTGAATCTGTGAGAAATACACTTCCATAGTTTCATACTGCCCAGTTTGCAGTGCTTGGTCACAGCAGCCCTAGGACACGAATACATGACTGCGGCCCAGTCACCATCGGGCTGCAAACACCTGAGACACTCCGAAGGTGAACTACCCACCACAGCCTTCCCAGTTCCCTGGCCCTCCCAGTTGTGAGCAAAGTGAAATGGTTTTCAGACTCTGAGCTTTGAGGTAATTTGCTACATGAACAGCAGTGACTAGAACACTTGGAGAGCTCCCATTCACCCTTCAATCTAGGAAGCCTTCTTTGACCTATGCACACCTCCATTGCATGACCCTCCTCTCAACTCCCATTGCACTGATCCAAAGTTTGTGTGCTCGATGCTTCAAAAGGCCAAAATTCAAGAGGTCAAAGTTGAGAGTAAGGAAATGTTTACTGATTCAGACGACACACAATCAAGAAGATGAGGGCAATAGACATCCCTCACATCCATCTTCCCCAGCCCAAAGACCAGGCTTCTTTTAAATCAAAGGAAGGGGAAAATGGGTGAGGCAAGAGGTGACTGACACCACATCTGGGTGCCCGAAGGGGTCTGAGGTAGAGCACAGATCTCTAAATCTCTTTGTTCCAGGTCTGTTGACTCCAGCTGATCAGTCTGGAGGCGCCTGCAAATCTTTGATAAACAGTCCTTATGTTTGTACACACGAGTATTTCCCCCTCCCTTTCAGGAGAGATGACCTTGGCAAGGGGATGTTCTTCCAAAAACTCAAGCCTCAAGCAGAATTCCTCCAATAATTAGCATATCTATAGCAGAAGTTATTAAAGAATTAAGCTGGAGTCAGAGAGACCAAACATCTCACCGTTAGACCACTCTTCACTCTGCCTCAGGCAGAACCCACAGGTTAGCTGGTCCCCAAAGCCAGTCTTTCCTTTTGACATATCCTAGTAACTCTTCACATTCACCCCAAAGCATTAATTCGCCCCTCTTCACCTCAAAATATTTTAGTGTTTTTACTAAAGGTTTTGTAGAGAATGTAGAAAAGACTATGATATGCACTCTCAGAACGTGTCACTGAAATCCTCACCGGTGGGCATGTTTTCGTTGTTGTGTGGCCTGATGTCCTCTGGGGAGCTCTCTACTGCAGAAATTCTCAGAAGCCTTCAGATGTCAGAGATGTTCCCTACGGAGGAGAAAATACGGAGGGCTTCCCAAAGTTAGAAAATCACCGAACCCATGGGATTGTCCTAAATCTGATCCAACTACAAATACTCATCATTATTATAAATTTCTTCTAAGTAATGTATTGAATTCTTTCCACCAAAGGTATAGACTCTCTGAAAATAGGGGCAGGACCCTGGTATTTTACTTTGGCTTCTTTATCATCATTAGTAAGTCCCAGAGCAAGTTTCCAGAGAGACCTATGAAGTGATAAGACTGTTACCACTCTGACTCCTGTTCAATGCGCTTCATTCCGAGAGCATGACAGAAGCAGCTCTGCCCGGGCATTCCCACTGTAACTACAAAGCTATCTGGGCTCTCCAAGGACTCAGCTTTCCAGCTCACTGTTTTGTTTTGTTTTGTTTTGTTTTGTTTTGTTTTGTTTTGTTTTTAGATTGAGGCATAATACTAGTAGACAATTTTTAAGGTTTGTGGCTCCAAGGTATATGGCACAGAAAAGGTCCAGTGGGGTCAGAAGCAAGTTCTAGTGTCTCTCCAAGCAAATTTCTCTCACCTCCCAAATGACCATCAGCCCTGAGAAACTGATTGGCCAGCAATGCCCCAGGGCCTGCTGAAAAGTTGTGTTTGTAGATGACAAAGTAAGTGATGTTATTCTCTAACCACTGAGGTGCATGAGTATCCTGTGAGCAGCAGGGTGGCCTGTTCGTGAGCGCTGGTCTGGTGCTGGGTGATGCTGTTGGCAGAGGGGGGCTCCCACAGGACCCCTCTCACGTTTCTCATTTTTTATTGAGCTCTGCATGTGCTCAGTTGTCCTACGGTCCTTATCTGTGTGGTTTTCTGTAGTTGTTTGAGCTTAAAATGCAAGAACAGTGCCTATCTGAACTCCTTTAGGGTAAGGAGAAAACCAAGTCTTTTAATATCTGAAGCGTTATGCCTATGATAAAGGTTGAGGTGTGTGCTATATTCCTGATGGGTGACCATGAGGCCTCCTGAGGATTGTCTTTCTTTAGGCTGAAAGTCATTCACCCTCTAAATTGAAAATATAGCATCCCCATCTCCCAACACACTCCCATTTTCTCGTACATTCACATAAACACCACACACACACATTTTTGTGTGACTACGGTTCCCCCATGACCCGCCTGCTTAGTACTCTTCATTCCACCTGCCTGGTTTGCAAACTAAAACTGGAGGTCATCCTGGGTTCTTTCCTCTCCCTCTGCATCAACGTGAAAAGCTACTATTACTGCACTGAAGGGGTCTGTTTGCCAGTGAACGTCAAAACCGAAAAAACACAAACAGGAGTTTGTAGCACAGAGCGTAAAGGTCTATTTAAGGAAATGGTGGCGGGCCCAGAGACACAGGTGGGTAGCGCCCTGATACCTGGCTCTGAGGTGGCCTCTAGGGGATAGATTAGATAGGGAAAATCATGACTCAGAGTGACGAAGGGAGTTGGGGGCACGGGCTCTACTGGCTGGTCGAGGCCAGGAGAGGGAGGAGTGGATTGCTGGATCAGATCCTGATGTCAGCCATGGCGGCATTCTGTCTGGTTTTTGTGAGGGTATGGTCAGTAAGATCAGCTCTCAGGCCTGGGGAGGCAACGCAGCTGAGGTCAAGATGTTATCTTTAGTTTGACCAAAACTCCGTTCCCTTGATCAACAGACCTGAAGCTTTATTCGTAAGACAGTTTGATGATGGCCAGGACCTGATGTCCTAAGGGAAAGGAGTAGACACACAGTGTGTGCAAAGGGGGAGGGGTCTGGTTGAAAGGAAGCAGGTGAGTTATGGGGCTACTAGATGGGACAAAGCTAGCATGAATTCAGGAAAAAGGCATATTAAAGAAATGAAGCTCCTGTATGGTTACACTACCGTTTGCTGCAACCTACCTCCTTTCCAGCCCTGAAGGCCATCCCCTTCTCTCCCTGCCTCCAGCACTCAGCACTTGCGCATGGGGACCATCAAATCTTTGCCTGGCTCTTCCTTAAAGGCACAGATCTACATTCACATTATCTTTCTGCATTAGGCCCTGACAACATAGTGCCTGGCACCTAGCAGGTCCTCAATCATGTTTGCCAAGTGAAAGATTTTCGTATGCAACCTCTTCGTGCATTTGCAAGAGCATATGGCTGCCCAGGTGGTATGACTGGCAGGCAACCAAATGGAGTACAGAGTGATTTAAACCCACTTCCCTCAAACACGATATAAGGCCAGAAACCCCCACTGGCGAAGTCGAAGTAACTCCTGACCTAAAGCATTGTGTTTCTAGGAGGCCTGTACAAAAAAATTAAATATGCCCTCCAAGATAAAAATCAGTGCATCAGGTCAATTTATGTGCTCAGTTAGCCAGGTTCTAAGTGGGACATAGGACAGGTGAGTTTGGATAGCTGATTAGGTCCAGTGACATCCATGGCATAAGGCGTTGCTCCCTGGAGGGACAGAAATAAAACTCAGGACATTTGGGCTTTCCCTGTAAAATCAGATACATCATAAGAAGGGAAAACCTGTAGTTCATGTCTGGGTCAGAAATAAGAGCGGCTGTACCTGCTGTCTCAGGCCATAGCCTCTATGCTCTGTTTCAACTTAGAGGAATAATTCTCATTCTAGACGTGAATCGAATAAAACCACGTGTCTGAATTTCCTGGAATTTTTCTGACTGTGAATGTGGACTTGTTCCCAAAACTTCCACGTTCCATCTGCCCTCGCGAAAGGGCCATTTCCATGACGTCAGCAGAGGGAACGCAGGAAGCTGCTTGATGCCTGCCCACCGCGGCCAACTCCATCCTCACCGAGATACACGAGCCACCAAATTCACCTTTTCATTTATTGCCTGAGTCAAAATTGGACGCCATGAGAGCTAATAAAACAATTCAGTTGGCTAAACAGTGTTCTGCATCCTATGTCTAAGAGTGCTCAAAACCTGGCCGAACCGTCTAAGGATCTACCAGGTGTCACCGATAATGAGCGCAGCTGCAAGTTCACTGGGCTTCCTCCCGGCTGCCTCTGCTCCTTCCCCGCTCTCCTTCACTTCTTGTGTTTTCTTTCCTTTCCTTCCTTCCCTTCTTTTCTCCTTTTCTCCCGTTCTTGATGTTAGCTTTTGCCACATTAGTTAATGGCACGGCGCTCCTGTTGTTAAGTGGCATGCTAAAGGCCTCGACGGGACAGCGAAGGCGATTGACTGGAGATCTGGGTTGCATTCCTGGCTCTGCCTTTGATTTTATGAATGACCTTGTCCAGGGATCCGGGCGTAAAATCCTCACCTGAAGAAAGGAAGGGTGGGCCTAGATGCCTACTCAGTTCTGTCTGTCTCACCTGATTATAAGATCTGAAAGATCCTCTTGGTGCTTGAAGAAGGGCCCAGGAATAATAATGTGGAACCTGGTCTCCCAAGATCAGAAATGTGAAAATAAAACCATTAAAAATAAAAAATGTAAAAAATTTTAAAAACCTGGCTTTCTGTAACTCTTCTCTATCAAGGAATAGATAATAAATGCTATCAATTCTTATTTGTACTAAGATAAAATGTTCAAAATGCTTTTCTGGGTCAGTCTTTGCGAGAACAATGCCAATCAGATTAGGGAGGCTGAGTAGATAACGCACATTTTCTGTAGTGAGGCAGCGCCACCTGCTGGAAGATAGTCTTGCTGCATGTGTTAAATATAAATCACGACAAAGCGTGGGTCTGGGGCTACGCTGAATACGGAATCAGGAGCATTAGTCTTAATCAGAAGCTGAGCCTTTAAACTTTGACGTGACCACCAGACTGTGGAAAGATTTCTCCACAGGTTATTTTTAGCCATGTTTTAGATTTATTTTTATACCAAACTGCTCATCCATGCTTTCCATCTTTCTTCATAAATCACCCTCAATAACATGTACCAATAAAAGCTACTTAGTCAAAATCTGTTATTTTTGAGTACATAACTAGGTTCAAAGACCTAAAGTATCCTTTAGTCCAGACTCCATTAATCAAAGAGCCAGCCCTTCAGATTTCCCAGTCTCCCTCTGGTACTAGAATTCAGCCACATGGGAAAAATCATGCATTTGTTGATTTTTATCAAACATGCAACATTTTATATACTGAGAGATATATAGAAAACAGTGTAAGAAGTGTAAGTAAGACACATTCCTGATCTTTCATTGTGGAGAACTAGCATGAAAATATACAAACATAAATAGCAATTATAAAAAGTAAATAATTATGCCAATCAACCAATAAAAAACATGTCCCAAGGTGGAGTGAGCCGTAACTACTTTGAGAACCTGGGCTTCAGTCAGGAACACGGAGGCTCTAATGCCTTTGTTTGGAGCCCATTTCACCAAAACCTAGCACAGCAGGTGGCATCAGCTAATGAATTTATTTTTAAAAGTTTGGAACCCAAGTGCAGCCAGGTTGTGTTTCTGGTGACAGGCTACGCAGCCTTGGATCACTCTCCACCACTCCAGCACTTGACCAACTCTGGAAGCACAATCAAATTTCTTGGGTACAGATAGCCCTTGGCCGCGCGATTTAATTGAAAAGCTTCAAAGAGTTCTCTGTGCCACCTCTGAGGAGACAGAGGAGCTCAGAGGTCTGGGAGACAGTAATCCAGATAAGTACCTTCCCATTGAACTAAAAATCAGTCTTGCAATAGAATCTTTACAAGACAAATTTAAATAACAACGAACTCTTTCCTGTAAAGTTAAAGAGGAGCCTGGAGAACGTGACACCCAGCTGTCCTGTCCTTGGGATTTCACTGTCATTCCTTAGTCAATTTTCTTCTTCCCTTCTTCCCTCCCTTCCTTCCTTCCATCCCTCTTTTTTTCTTCCTTTTACTTTCTTTCTGCTGATAACACCCCCTATTTGGGAATACCTGTACAAGGTATTGTGGGATTTCAAAAGAGAAAGATAATAGACTCTGTTCCAAAGGTATGCACCTGACATCTATTCTGAAAATAATTTTTAAATTAGACCTTTCCTTTTGAAAGAAAAAGCTTTCAATGTTTTGATACCTTTACTTTGTACAATTAGTAAGAGATTCCAAAAGGTGGATTATTAATACTTAAATTTTTATATATACACAATAGCAAATGTTTTAAAAATGGATCAATATAAACTGTATAAAGTAGAATAAAATGGCCCCATGCATGCACAATAACAAAGAGAAAAGAAGTCACAGAGTAAAAGTGTGAGTGTGCCCTTGCAGACACTTTCCCATGTACATGCACATTTGTAACATGTATGGAGCAAAATGCTTCAAGGGTCTTCTCCTTTAGACATGAAATCTGGGCTAAAGCTGCAAAGCAGAGGCCAATAAAGCCACACATTGTGAATACAATGCTGAAGAGCTACCCAACCCTCTTCTGCCTCATAGAGTTGGCCGAACTGGTCCTTCTACCCTCACCCCACTGCTCTATCCATCCTCCAGACATAGGTCAGGCTCATGGAAGGACAAAAGTAGTCATCCAGGCCATGAGGTCCAAGCCTGGAGAAAAGACACTTTTGAATGAAGGAGCAGGGACACTCCTTTCCAAACCCTCCCCGCAAACCCACCGCCCAATCCATACAGGGCAGGCACCAAGAGCATCAGTCCCAGAGAAGCGGGGTACCAACCTGCCGTGGGACTTCCGAAGGGAACTTGCTGTGTGTCCCTGAGCACATGGAGACTGGAACCTACTTTTCACCTGGATCTTGAGAAGGCACCGAGGCTGCCTGGGCCGGCAGAGCAGGGGCAGGAGTTAGTGTGACCCAAGACCCAGGTGATTAGGAAGATGTAAATGCAAATATTGAAGCACCGGTGTTCGATGGGTGGGCAGCAATTTAAAAGGCACAGAAAATCTTGTGTTGGCAAGATTATGCAGAAAAGAACATTCTCAGAATCACGTATAGGACTACAAATGTGAATATCTTTTTGAGATGAGAATCGGCAGTATCTATCAAAATTTTAGAAACATATTCCTTTATACCCAATAATTCTACTTTCAGGACTCTATCTTTAAAAATAACAATAATCTTCCCAGGTTGCTGGGAAACACAGACAAAGCTGTTAGGAGGCTTCGAATACACTCAGGTAAAGACTTACACTAAGAGAATGGCAGTGAGGAAAAGGAGGAGATGGACTTGAGAGATAGTTAATAGCAGAATTACCAGGAGTTAGAGGCTGTCTTGGACTGAATTTCATCCCTCAGAAAGACTTACTGAGCGTCAACCCCCAGTATCCCTGACTGTGACTTTATGCAGCTATAAGGTCTTTGCGGATGTAATCAGGTTAAAATAAGATGATACTCAGAGTAAGTCCTAGGTCCAATATGCCTTGTGTCCTTATAAGGAAAGAAGAGACAGACACAGAGGAGAATGTCCTGTGGTGACAGAGACAGAGATTGGAATGTTGCAGCTACAAGCCAACGAACGCCAACATGAACAGAGACGAAGAGAAAGCGTAGGGCAGACACTCCCCAAGAGCCTTCCGAGAGAGCATGGCGCTGCCGACATCGGGTTTCGGCATCTACCCTCCAGGTGTGTAAGAGAACACATTTCTTCTGTCTTGAGCCCCGAAGTTCATGGGACTTTAAGGCAGCTGTAGGAAGCTAATGCAGGGCGGTGTGAGTGATCAGGAAGAGGGAAGAATCAGATGTTCGGCATGGCAGGGGTCAGGAGCTCAGTGTCTGACATCGTGAATCACTGCCCCCAGTCCGGTCCGCCCCTTTGGAGATGTCCGTTTTGCATTTAGAAGGAGAATCTGAGATCAGCAACAGCCTGGAAGTATGAACGTGTCTGTCTTGAGAGATGTTAAAGTCACTTACAAAAGGTCTGTATTCAGACAGGAAAACCTTCCTTCTCTCCGAAGTGAGAGGACTTGACTCTGTGGCAGAGACAGTAGCCTCTCCGTAGCTAACATGGTGAGATCTGGAAACGAGGTCCATTTCCCACCCAGTCCTGAGCTGACTCTAGAGCTGACAGGGGTCTGCTCTGGATCTTTGGGGCGTGCGTGACCCAGACAGCCGAGCACCCCAGCGTCTGTGGACCACAGTGCAGGAAGAACGGGCAGCAGGGACTGGAGTGGGCTTGCCCCTGGTCAGGGGTGCAGTGGACAACACATAAAGGCATGTGAGAACTAAGTAACCCCAGTCAGTTCGAGCATTTCGTTTTATAGGAAAGGGAAATCAGACAGAGAGAAGTGGTTTATTCAAGGTCATGAAGGATTAGTTTCAGAGATAGCACTGGAAAGTACTGTTTTCATTACAGCATCTCTGATGTCTTTTTCAGCCTTTAAATCCTATGCTTATAAAAGCAATTTATAAATAGAATGGGTGCTAGAAGTTTCTAAATAGCGCCAAATACCAAACATTGCTATTTAAAGAACTAACTGGAATTCATCAATCTCACAATTCAGAGGCCCGGCATTAATTTTGTGCATTGGGGCACAGCATTTGCAGGAGGTCGGTCAGACAGATTGCATCTTCAGAACTTCAAGAGCATTCAAGAACACTGACTAAACTCCCTTTTATTACAAAGGTCTGCAGCTGGATTTTCACTGGTGTTCCCTGCTGCACGGCAATCAGGTTGGCCAACAATCTTCCCCCACGTGGCCCCACCCCAGCTCCAAAGGGAAAACGGACATGGTGATAGCAGCCTGGCCCTACAGTCCATACCTTGAAATTGTAAAAAACAGCAGCTTGTCACTTTCTCAGGCGATGTGTTCACTGAAAATGAGCTTCCTTCAAACTAAACACAAGCAGGCTCCAGGGTCCAAGCTGCACTTGGAGTGTGTGTGACAGGTGAAGAGCGGGGACTAGCGTGGATAGGACTGTGGGTGCAGCCACCTGCCAGCTGCCAGCTCCAGATGTGGTCACAGACCAAGGCTGCACCGCCGCCGGAAGCTGCCAGCTTCCCCTCCAGAGAGTGCCGGGGCAAGGGAGGCAGTGGGCTCTCGTTCCTGCTCCCACCTTCTTTCCTCTCCTCTCTCTCGGATCATCCCATTTTTCCTGCCTTTCCCTTTTCTTTGTCTTCATTCTTACTATTTCTTCCCCTCTTCTCTTTCTAGCTTTTTCATATTTTCCCCTCTATCATACCTTTACCAGTAATGCTCAACCCCAACCCTGGTCTATTACTGGGTGCATGGAAATAATGTCACTTTAAATCAGTATAAGTCAATCATTTGACTGCCTCAAAAAGACTAGTCTCATCGTAATGAACGGGTCTGTCCTTTCCTCCAAAAATGTTGCAGTGGGTTCCAGCGGCCATGGGCTGGCCACCGTGACTTCGCCAGCCCGAGGAGGATGCGCCAAGCCCCGTAAAGGAAGCACCGCCTTGGTTCCTTCGTGTCTACGCATCAGGATCATCGGAATTTTCTAATAGTGAGTCTTAGCTCCATTTCTCAGTGGAGAGGGTAAATTGAACATGTACAGGAAATACCCCTCTACTCCCAACATGTAGAATGAGTAGAAATACTAGATAAAATATAAAAAGATATAAATATGTGCTAATAAGCATATGTATGTATGTATGTGTATATATATGTATGTATTATGTATAACAGCCAAATTCAAAAGAAAGAAATTAAGTCTTGAGAACAAGACCTTTAAGAACACAGCTAGGATCAGGTACCGAAGCCCTCGGGTATGTTGAGAGAAGACGTTTCCCCCAGAACGAAAGCTCCGGAGTGGAAGCCCCACGTCCCTCCTCGGCTGGCAGTTGGAACTAGATGCCCTGCGTGAAGCCAGGATTGAAAAAGCCAAGCGCCACCCGTGATGAGGGACCAGAAAATTCTACCCAGAAGTTGTGAAGCTGCTAGCATTCCTCCCAATCACCTTTGATGCTAATGAAACCGTAACTCTATTAATGGGCCCTTTTTGGAGGCTTTCGTCTCAGCAGATGGCAGAAGGAATCTTGCAGGGAAACTTGCTTTATTCCGAATGTTGGATTTCATGTTAAAAAATAAGCACTTAGCAGAGAAATAAGGCTATTGGCTTCTAAAGCCAAATCTCTGGAATTTTTCTTGGAATCAATCCTTCTCCTATTTGCCAAAACCTGCAGACAGTCGTGTACATCCAACAGCCAGCTCTTACTGGTTTTTATGGATGTGAGTCAACAGCTCCATTGTTGGCAGCCCGTTAAGGGTTGCCAACTCAGAGACACTCAGCTAGAAACACTGTCTGCTTGCCTCCTCCGTGGAGGCATCTGAGCTTTCACTGAGGGTTGTACCGTCTTAATGGAGGAGCAGCAGCACAGCGGACAGTTCGGGCCCACTTAGTTTTTGTAACATGTGTGTGAACAGCTGCCTCTTACTTCCATTCTAACCCTTTCCACCACCTGAGGATCCATCCACCCCCAGAACACTGACCTAAGGAAGTGGAGGTCTCCACTTGCCATCCAGGTCACTGAAATATGGATTCACAATGGGTTTGTTCATTTCCTCTAATGGTAAGGTCTTCATTTGTCTAGAATTTTAGAAGTTCACAAAATAGTTTCCCAGGATAACCCAGTTCCTATGAGATAGGTAAAAGGACCAATTTTACCATCCACTAATGTGAAGAAGTTCAGGGAGGTTTGGTGACTTGTTCAAAGTTCCACAGAAGAGCTGGGGCTGGGACCCAGGTTTGGGGCCCACGACACCACATGACAAGTGGCTTCTCCCACCCATCGCCATTTTTTCTATCTTGACACTGATTGACTTTGGCTATCTTGCACTCTTTTTTTTTTTTCTAATGCAGTAAAATATACATAACATAAATTTTACCATTTTAACCATTTCAAGTGTAGAGTTTGGTGGCACTGAATACACTCACATTGTTGTGCAACCTCCACCACCTTCTCCCTCCAAACGGAAACTTTGTGCCCTTTGAATGATGACTCCTGCCCCCGTACCCCAAGCCCCTGGGAAACCACCATTCTATCTTCTGTCTCTATGAAGGTGACTACTCTAGATGCCTCATACAGGTGGGATCGTACACTATTTGCCATTTCGTGTCTGGCTTATTTTACTGAGGATAGTATTTTCAAGTCTCATCCATATTATAGCATGTATCAGAATGTTAATCATTTTTAAGGCTGAATAATATTGCTTTGTATGTATAGTCTACACTTTGTTTATTCATTCATCTGTTGACTGATGCCCTGAACTTTTATCTTCTTCTTTGAGAAATAGCACTTCAATTTTCCTTAAAGAAATTACCTCTTCCCATGGATAAAGCCTGTTGTAAGTATTAATTAAGATGTTCTGGGCTGAGAACAATCCAAGCAGCTGTTCTCTCTTAGAATCTGAAACCCAAGCAACATGGTAAATAGAATAAAAATGGAATAGGCTTTTAGAAAAATACAGCTATAACTAGGCAAGATGGAGCAGTAGTTTTGGCTACATAGAGATGTTCCAGTTCTGATTAATTCTCAAGCTTTCCCTTTGATTATGTGTCTTACACTACAGCCAGTATTGGATTCTGTGGGCAGAAATCAGGAAACTCTAATGGTCATTAAAACCAAACGAAGACTACCCCACTTCCACAGCCTCCATTCTGCTATTGGGCATGATTTTTCCCCTTAAAGAACTCATTCAATGTTGATTTTTACATTATTTACCTACATGGATTTGTGGGGACAAGGTACAGAGTGTAGGGGGCAGGGAGAAGGAAAAAAATAGAAGTTGTTGGCAACTATTTGTCCTATGGATGAACTTGAATTTCCTTTCAAAACCTAGTTATCTTCACTGTGGATTATTTTATGTCAAACCTAAGCCTAATGTATAAGGACTTAATTGTCAGTATTAAGAAGCTATGTCATTCTCTCTGATCTGGTCGCTCCAAATTCCTTGGGGGTCATTGAAATGTACTTACAGGCTGACCTATTTCCAAGCGCTTTACATCACCAAATCCCAACAGTCATGCTTTTGTTTGCACCAACAAAACAAAGCCCCATTTCTCTCAAAATATCCAATTATTCAACAAATAATTATTGAACACCTAAAATACACCAGCCACTAGACTAGGTTCTGGGGACTCAGCCGTGAACAGGAGAGATATGCTCTCTGCCCTCGTGAAGCTTACCTTTCGGTGGGAGGGACCACAGGTAATCAATCAGGCAAAACTCTGAAATTTTAACTCAGCTAAGTGCTCTGAGCAACTTCGAAGTGGGATGTCCCCTGGTCAGGGATGCAGAAAGGGCTTCCCCTAGAAAAGGTAGATGAAATGAGTTTTAAGAGATCATCGGAGTAAGTGGGGGTTACCTGAGGGGAATAGTGAGTTCCGGAGGAGGGAGGGTGCTGGCAGAAGAACAGACAGCATAAGCCTAACCGCTGTGTTTGGAGATGGCATGGCACCTCCATCTCATAAAATTTTAGAATTTCATTCTTATTTGACCTACTAAATGGATTTGCTTTTGGAAAATGCTCTCATATACCTTATCCAACGTTGAACTCACAACAGCCCTGTTAGGCCAAGTATATCAGGTTTGGGCTGAGCCCCAGCTTCCGCAGCCCGTTTCCCCTCCTTCCTTCTCCCATGCACACAGCATCCACTTGACCCTCATAGACAAGGCCAACCTGGCTGGGCCGAGCATCTCGTGGGCTGAGAAAGAAGGGATTAAAGGAGCTCTGGGTTCAAGTCAATGTGATGGCTGGTGTAACCCTGACCTTGTGTCTCAGTTCTCATAACCTCATTGCTAAAATAAGACTATTTTACCCGCAAACGTAGTGACCGCTCCCTCTCTGGGTGACCTTCCTGGAGCTCCTATCTCTCTGTTTAGCCTTAGGGTTTTCTGCCTTGCTTTTTCCTATCTTCCTTCAGGAAACCAGAGCCCCACCCTGAATTCCCACAAAGCCCTTCTATCTACAACTGCAGTCCTTGAGGCCACACTATGCTTGCCAGAGTTTGGGACCTGCTCTTACTCGGTATTTCCCATTGCAATGTCTGTCCTGGTAGGACAGGTGCCCTTCTGCTTCCATCTGTGTGCAGTGACCCCCTCCCCCACAGTGGTCATTGCTAGTGGTGCTCTCACTTTCTAGTTCAGCTCTGCAGGGCTTTGGGCCCTTCAGCACCTGCCCCACTGTTTTGGGGATATCCAGTGCAAGATCCTGTCTCTTTCTAGTTCTCTACAACTAGCCAGACCATACCCCAGTCAGACCACAGCCAAGCAATCTGACTTCCTAGTCCAGGGCTCGTCACACTCCATCCAACCCCTGTACCTAGTAAATAAAACTAGCTGTTACCAAGGATCTGTGCACTCTGATTCAGCTGTAAAAAAATAATCGGTGATTAGACAGGGACTTCATTTTCATTACTTAAGGAACACTGTCATCCTCACTATGTTATTCCCTCGGCTGCTCAAGAAACATCTGTAATGAAGTTATTTTTCTATCAGTGACACTCATACTGTCAACAGATTCACAGAGCATGAGCCAAAGCCAAGCGTCCAGGATCCATAACGGTTAGATCTGGGTACACAGATCTGACCGGATCCCATGCACTTCCCGCTTGAAATCGGCCTGGATTCCTGGGGGGAAGGGCTACCTTCAGCTGCAGTATCTCTGCTCAGCTCTCAGGGCCCACGCTGCTGCCGCATCCCAGGGCTCTCCCTCCCCAGAGCACGCAAGGCATCGATCCACTCTCAGCAATACTGAGCCACCTGTGTAAGCAAACACCCAGTTCAAAAGGAGCCCCTATTTCCCAGCCACCTTACAACCCTCATGCCAGGAGGCTGTTTCAGTGCGTGTTAGCACGTCTGCTGAGTCAGTGCTAAGGATGACAAGCTAGGCTGGACTTTTCCTTTTCTCTGTTCATGCTCTTTGACACAATTCGAAGACACGATAAAATGAGTGTCTCCTCCTGTGTCCTCATTCCCTGCCACCGGCCCAGAACAAAAACCACTCAGCCATTTCCTTGAAAACTGCACAGCGGGCAGAAAGGCCAACCTCAGAAAATGGGCCAGGGAACGGGAGTCGTCACGCCACTTCACCGGATGTCTCAGAGTCTGCAACCTAACACGAGTCCCCTTAATCTTAACACTTCATCTTACTTAGCAATACCCAGTGACAGGGATGCATGCGCAGATGGCCGGAGCCGCTGATAGGAGCTTTGAGTACAGGCTGTTCTGACAGTATCTGAGAAATACCGAAGGGTGGGGGAGATGGAGTAGGTGGAGAATGTTTGATGACGCAGATAGAGAATTTTTTAAATCTAGAGAAGAGCACACTAATAAAATTACTATGTAAAACCTTCCCAAATATAAAAAGAAAGAGGAGGAGAAGGAAAAGGAGGAAGAGGAGGAGGGAAAGAAACGGGAGAAAACAAGAGGCCTCCACAGCCCCTACAGAAAACACACGGATCACCGCAATTCATACTGCAGGTCCACTGTCGGGCTCTAGAGAGAAGGTCTGCCGGTGTTTTCTAAGCGCTCCGCCTTCATTCACCTCCTCCGCTTCAGTAGCTCAGTCCCCATGCCTGTGCAGTAGTTGGAAGCAGTTCACTAATCATTCCCACTGAGGAGTGTTGGGGGTTGGGGATACCAGGTCCAACTCCACATTCTTTTTTCCCATTAGCTTAAAGCTGCTTGCCAGTCGCTTGAGCTCTGCCAGAGGTTGGTAACTGAACACCCTCTGAGCCAGCCCAGGGCACTCCCAGGCAGCCTGTCGTGGTGGTATTTTCCGTCCACTGCAAGGCAGACGGAGTGCCGAGAGCCAGGAGTGTCTGCGGCGATGAGGTGAGGTCAAATGGGATTTCGCAGGCGTGGGGTGCCTCTACATCTGGCCAGTGCAGACAGGTACAGCATTTCACAGCTCAAAGGGTGGGTGGAGGGTATGGAAATGTTCATATTTTCAAATCCCGTGCTGACATTCAGAAGGGAAACCCTGCTAGAGAAATGTGACCATTTGCTAACATAGGCTATAAAGGACTTGAGAAGTTGTTAAAAGAAAGGGAATTCTCCTTATAAAACATATGCTTTCAAGAATGTGATTATATAATCCAGGAAAGCTACAGTCAGTGAAAAATCAGATCAAAAATAAGGGCCTGAATTGGGAAACTCCACATTATAAAATAAATATCTAGCAGGCCAAGTAAAGGTTAACAAAGAGCAAAAACTTCCTGGAGGAAAGGAAAAGAAATGAAACTGTCAACTCCACCAGGAGCCAAATCGCTCCACAGAAGACAGTGAGTGTCCCCAGATTAAACAGGACTCCCAGGACCAGAATGCGTTCCTTCAGTCCTACCTCAGTGCACTTGGCTTTCTTTAAGGAAATGCCCTACACAATACACACAGTCACCTCAGGCTGGGCAAGGAGATAAAAGATACTTCTGTATAGAAACAATCTTCTTTTACAAGTGCCAGTAAATTCAGCAATTCCTGAAGAAGAGAAGTGTCCTCCGGACAGGGATAACATAATCACAATAATGCTGTATTGTCTCCATGCTCGTGAATCCGTTTCCTTTTCTAGAACGTCAGTCTGCCTCTTTCCCAGCAGTCAAACAAACCCTGGGCTTTTTCAAAACTTCCTGACATTTTCCCATGAGGAAAATACCACTTTATGATAATTTCCACCTTGCTTTATATTGTATTATCTTTAAGAGTCAGCATTATTTAATTTTGCTTCTATTCGTCAGCCATCTCTTCTTCATGAGCCCTCTCTGAGAACTCTGTGAATTGATAGGCTCTGAATCTGCTGTTTCTTTGTGCTCCATTATATAAGCCAATAAAGATGGTGGGCATTCAAAGTACGCATTATTGTTGAATGTTGAAAGTATAACACATTAAAAATTATTGCTACAAATATTTTTTTCATATACAGAAATACTGGAAAAAATATGAAAACTGTCCACCTCCATTCTACACTCAGGAACCAAACTTCCTGTCCACGTTCTCACGGTGAACTATTTACAGTTAGACGTGGTAGAGGCCTTGTGGGTTAGTGTGACTCCTTTTCCGTAGATCTTAACATGATGGAACTCACTGGAACTCACCTTCTTCGTTTCCATTCTCAGCATCAGTCTGGAACCCAGAAGTGCAGAACTTGTTCTAGCACCTGCGTTTTATCCTGCTTATGCACTGCTCTCTGAGTACAGGGGGTCTCGAGGACCCTCCTGGGTTTTAGAAACTCTGATCACCCACATCGCTTGCCCTCCATCCGGGCATGCTGTCTTCCAGAATACACTCACCCAGGAGGGTCCCAAATATTCCTTCGGTGACACTCTACTGGATTATTTTTCTCTATGAAGTGTGGAAAACATGAAATGAAGGGGATCAGAATATGGCGCCCCAAAATACACCATTTTGGCATAAAGATTAGTTCAAGCTGGAAACAATTGAGAAAAAGCAGACACAAAAAGAGCTCTCTGCTGTCTTCTTTTCTACGAAGAGTAGGACCTAAACTCCCTTTGTGAAGAAGCCCCCTGCCCTCTCCCACCCAAGGAGAGGAGAACCCTGACCACCAAAGAAGAAGGCAGCACTTCAGTCAGTCTGCAGAAACAAAGCGTGCGCAGCAAGCCTTATCTACCGCCAGTTTTCTGTATATTTAAACACAAGTTACCATCCTTTAGTCACTTCTCCAGAATATATTTATCACCTTTTGTTAAAATGGCATATAAGGCCCCCAAGTCCAACTGCTTCTTTGAGCTTTCACTCCTTTTCTGTGGTGCTCATGTGCAAATTAAATTAAAAATAAAAATGGTGTGCCTTTTCTCTCATCTGTTCTTTGTCAGCTTAATGTACATGTCCCAGGCCCAGAGCCTAAGAAAGTAGAGGAAAAGTTCTCCCTCCCCTACAGAAATAAGATGAAAAATATGTTCATCTAATTTTTGCTCCTCAGGCATGGATCCAATTCAGAACTTTACATTTGCCACGATAACAGAACACAGGAATAAAGAAAATAGGAAACAATGGCTTCTGGGTTTAAGAGCCAAAAGTAGAAACTGTGAATGACATGTCCATGTTCTGGCTCCAGGGACTTTTCTGGCCCAGCAAGTCACCTCCCCAGACTGTCCCTCTAGAAAGCTTCATTGTATAACATATAAATTAAATGTTTCAGTGAGCTTAATATGAAATACTTGAGTTGGTACTTTCCTGATTTTAAAGTCCTACAAAAATTTTAGTTTATGCTCCTAATCTGACTTTTTTCTTACTAGCTTGATTTATTGGTACTTACTCTCTCTCTAAGTTGTTTTTTTTTTTTTTTTTTTTTTTAATTTATCTTTAGAGGGGAAGGGAAGGAGAGAGGGAGAGAAACATCAATGTGCGGTTGCCTCTTGTATGTCCCCTGCTGGGAACTGGCCTGGCAACCCAGGCATGTGCCCTGACTGGGAATCGAACCGCGATCCTTTGGTTCGCAGGCCCGCGCTCAATCCACTGAGCTACACCAGCCAGGGCTCTCTCTAAGTTTTTAACTTCAAGGGATTTTTTTTTCTGCTTCAGAGCCCAGGCACACACATTAGAGAGCATTATAGAAACTCATTATAGAGACTCTAATGTTCATTCAAGGGCTATGAGGCAGCAGTGAGGCAGCCACGGCCTTCCAGTCACTCAGCGCAGCCTTGGGACCTGGGGGCACATTTCCTGAATTCTGGTCCTGAACATGCTGTTCTTGAATGACAGGCTAGGCCAGCGGCACCTGCTTGAGTGGTGGTCCGAGGCCCCGGCTTCATTCCCTGCCACTTGGGCCACGACTCTTGGCCAAGAATCAAGCACCTGGCACCAGAGTTTGCATTGTCTGACAAGCCAGGACAGTGGGCTTCTGTATTCTTGTTTCAGGCACAAATGGGCCTGCCCAGAAATCACTAAAGACTAACATAATTATTACAGCTTGGTTTCAGCCTCATTGCAAATAAGTGTGTTGTTTCTCCAGGATGCAAGACAGTTCATAAGAAGTCACACAGTGATTTGTATTTTTGTTAAATTCACCACAGCAAACTTTTGTTCAGTCTCGACGTGGTCAGAGGCACTGATCTACACTCTGTAGGGATAAAAGAAATGCCGACAGGTGTCTAATATGAAAGCCATCCCCTGACCTCAAGGAGCTTGCACTCTGGAAAATTTTCCGAGCACTGCATCTGAAGCACGGAGATGACTCATATATGTTTCAAAACATGTAAATCACCGAAAAGGAAAACAGGACTGGGCCACTTTAAGGTCCATCAGAGCTTGAAAATTAAATGTCACTTTCTGTACGGTTGACCTCTAAGGCAAGCAAAATAGAACATAAAAAGCTATCTATTGCTGCCAAGATTTGAATCACTTTTCCAAAATGGGTTTGCCAAGACCAAAGGAGGTGTTTTCTGCAGTGAAGGGGAGGTGAATGAGAGGGAGAATGTGTTGAAAAGTCCCGAGTAATCGCAGTTAGGTTTCTGCAATTAGGTTTCTGCAGCTGCCTGGCCCTCTGCTTATGAGAGCCAAGTAGTCGAAAGGCGGAAAGGCAAGGCTCACCTCACCGTGCCCCGGGATGGTGCAGTCCCTCTACAAACAGAGCGGCGCAAAGCTTCCGGGAGAGTGAGGAGTCTGATCTGAAGCCATGTTCCCACAACTCATCATTTCTGACAGTTACAAGAAATCAAAAAAAGAGATTTTCTTGTCTTATCATTCTAACCTTGAAGCTGGGGAGTTAGTCTTTCTCAAGATTAGGATGCACTAAACACAGCCTGAGGAAAGGGCGCAGCACGGTGTCTGCAAACGCCATCCCGGAGATGTGAACTCTCTCCCTTTCTTTAGGATATCAGAGGAGGGGTCCCGAATGGGGAGGAGCGTTCGGTCATCTCAGCTCAGAGCAGATGCTTCACCGCCAACGGGGCAGTAGCCATCCGGAGGGGAGAACTCTGTCTGACTGCTGAGCACTGCAGCAGCCTAAGCCCCAGCCAGTGGTGATGGATCCCAGAGAGCTATAAATAGCCCCCCAGAACTGCCTTCTAGTGACTTATTACTACCAAGTGGACGCGTGCATTTCCTGAGAGATACCTAAAGTGAGTGAAAAAAGGCCTCCAGAAGCATGTCTTTTGCTGAACTTGAAACATCGGAAAATAGTTGAAATATCTTTGAAGAGATAAATATGCTGATCTTCAAGTTTTAACCCATCTCACATGCTTTGACTTCTCAAGGTGGTTGCATGAAAATCAGATTTCTCTGATTTAGGACCTGTGAGCCCCTGCTGCTTATTTCTCAGGGGCGGACCTGGCAGACAGCTCAGTGAGATGCTGCGGCCAGAGCATTTGATTCAGGCACAGAAATCTGTCCCCACACAGGCAATGGGCACCCGGGGCGAAGGGGTCCCGCCACTCATGCTGGCACAAAAATCACTCAGAACCGGAACCTGCCCCCCACCACCCAGCAGCCCAGCCTCACGTAACAGGGGCTTAGAGTCCACCAGAAAAAAGGTTATTACTTTCTACCACCATTCACTCTCTCTGAGCTTGAAATGTTAAAGGTTTCTGGGAGGACGGTCACTTACACAAGAAATACTAGTACAGCAATAAGAAATAAATAAGTATTGTACATCTAGATTTTCATATAAACTCAAACTGTAATTAAGAACCTGTTTCACCCTGGGCAGTGTGGCTCAGTTGGTTGGACTTCGAGTCCCACAAACCAGAAGGTTGTGGGTTCGGTACCCAGTCAGGCCTGGATTGCAGGGTTGGTCCCTGGTCTGGGTGCTACAGAAAACAGCCAGTCGGTGCTTCTCTCATACATCATTGTTTCTCTCCCTCTCTCTCCCTCCATTCCGCTCTCTTTGAAAAATAAATATTAAAAAAAAGAACCTGTCTTCCCTGCCAATATCTTGTCCTCAATGGAGATATAGGACAGCTGCTTGCTCTCTGTAGGAGGAAACTGCAGAATTTGCGATTAGTGTTCATTGTCCCCATAATACCTCTACCCCTCTGGTGCTAGTCTACATGTTTCTGTGCCTCCAGTCCCACCTAGAGGCCATATTTCCTGTGAGACCTTCGACAAGTCAGTTGACTTCTGTGTGCCTCAGTTGTGCATCTGGGAGTGAGGAGAGAGCCACAGAAGGTGATCTCAGGATCCTTGGCAATCCTGCCTTGTGCGGATCCCGAGGCTCCGAGGAGTAGCTCTCAGTGCTTTGTTGGGAACAGTTGAGTCACACTGGGATGGCAACTTTAAGATGAGGGTGGAGTATAATCATATTTCCTGAAACAAGATTGGACTGAGGAATGTGGATGAGGAATGCAGCGCGGGTGGAGTGGGAAAGCGTAATCAGTGCAGAGATGGTATGTCCTCCGCCAACAGAGAAGATTAGGCAAATTTGTGACGCTGGATGAATGGTCAGCGGCCACGGGAAACATGACTCTTCCCTGAAGAGCTGCCCACCACCTGTTCGGTGGAAGCCTCAGAGCAGTGGCCTCGATGATTCGCTCAGGCCCTGCGTGAGTCAGCACTGGGGGTGGGGGGTGCTGACGAGCCTGGTAACAGAGACTGACAAGGTGAGTGCTCAGCATTGTTAGGCTGATGGACACTGGGACACATTCCAGAAGGCTTGCGATAGACACCTGGGTACAAAATGCCTTCACAATTGGAGCGCTCCTCTGCAAAGCCGGAAGTGAAGGGCTGGGCTCCGAGGCACGCTGGGGTCACAAGGCAGCTGCAGGCACCTCCAAGAACAGGGCACCGAAATTCCCAGGAGATATGCCAGTCCGAAGCAAAGAAGGACCACATCTTTGGAGTTTTCTTTTAAAAGTCGAAGCTCAGGTTTAGGGGAACATCCAATCTGATGAGCATTTTCCTGGACCGGCCTCTCACCAGAGAGAAGCAGGTCCAGGAGACAGTAAGCGGGGTGGGAGTAGGGGTCCCTTGGGTTGCCTGTGATGACCTGGGGCTGAGCAGACTGGCAGCCCTTGGGGCACAGGAGGACACCTTCCTCATTGGACCAACCTGGGGCAGGTTTCCCAGGGTCTCTCCAGTCAGGCTGGGTCTCCCAAGATCTCGGGGGATCGCAGATCTCTTAAGGCAGCCAGGGTCCAAGCGCTGAAGACCCAGAGTGCCCCCGGCTAGCATGGAGCGCGTCTTTCCCAATCCCCACATGTGGGGACAACTTCACCGGAAGAGTTTTAAATAGAAATCTCATTATTTATAAAAGGCTGTTCATAACATGTTCAAAAGATAAACCCAAAGCACACCCAGTGATTCAAATGTGTCTTTCTGTTATGTTAAACACCCCCTCTCTCAGCCTTAGTTCTACTTCCCAGAATTAGCCAATTTTTAAATAGCCCTGGTTGTAGGTGTTCTACATGATGGAACTAACCCGTATGTGTGTGCCTGTGTTTCTGGCCTTATCACCATCAGAAGTGTGAATTTAGTATACTTCCCTACATCTCAGCTGTCTGCATTTCACCTTCCGATTCTTGGGGGTCACATGAACATTTTAAGATCTCTAATTTTCAGGTCTCCAGTGGCTACATGCATAACTTTAATATGTGTAAACCCCTGCTTCTTGATTTTTCAGTTTCTAACATTATTGACCTGCTCCCTATTCTTAAGACGAGGAAAGTAGTTCACTGCCTATAACCCGGGCCCCTTCCTTCCTCTTCCCAACTTGTCAGCTGACGAGTTCCATCATCGGGCTTATAACCTTCGAACTCTGCTCTGTAATTATAAGTTGGTTTTCTGAACTGTGTCTGTGGTGTGACTTAAAAAATTAAAAACCAATAAGACACATTTATAATATTGAGATTATATAGATAGTAATTGCAGAATCAAGTAAGGCCCACAGAGTTGGAAATGGGATTTTGTTACCAAAAATAGGCATCCAAAAAATGATTGAAAAATGGATTCCCTTTACTTATACTCCTTCTATTTTTCTAAGTCATGTCACATTTCACTTTGCTTCATCTTTTCATGACTTCAGAACACTTTTAACTCACCTATATTCTAGTGGATAGAATAGCTGTATATGTTCCTTTTTCCATATCTAAGATCTTTCAGATAACTGAACATATTTTTAAAAATCAGTGTCCTTTAATCACTACCTCTTGTCTTCCCTGTTTTAATTTGGGCCAATTGCTTTGTTGGCCTGCTTTGCAGCTAACCACTTGAAATTGCATTTTTTTTTCCTGAGGCAGTTTTTCTATTTGCTGGGTTACTTTTCCTGCATCACATCCCAAGTCACTCCAGGAAAAGGAAACAGGAGAAACTTTCTGAGTCACTAGATGAATTATTTTGCATTAATTCTTGAGCAACAGGTTGCTGGCTATAAAATTTAGGTTCAAAATTATTTTTCCTGAGAATTCTAAAAACTTGCTCCCCTGTCTTCTAGCCTCAATATTATTCAAGCAAAGTGTGATGACAATTTTATGCTTTTTATTTTTTGCAGGTATCCTGTTAATTCTTTCTGCAAGTTTTACACTCGGCATTTTCAAAGTTTTTTTTAAGATTTTGTTTATTTTTAGAGAGAGAGGAAAGGAAGGAAAAAGAGAAGGAGAGAAACATTGATCTGTGAGAGAAACATTGATTGGTTGCTTCTCTATGCCCCCTACTGGGGACCTGGCCTGCAATCCAGGCATGTGCCCTGACTGGGAATTGAACCAACAACTCTTTGGTCTGCAAGGCAATGCCCAACCCACTGAACCACACCAGTCAGGGTTACAATAGGAATTTTTTACTTTCCACTGAACTGTTCTTGGCACATGGTGAAAATTTTCCATCTGAAAATCTTTTTTGTAGTTCAGGAAAATTATCTTTTATTACTTATTTCATTATTCATCTTTGTCCTATCATCTTGGATTAGTTACATATTAATAGCTTTCCAGATCTAGCCTCCCTTTCAGCTTCTTTCTGGTAGTTTTCCTCTCTGTCATCCTCTACATTCTGAGCTATTTTCTCAACTTTATCTTCCATATTACCAGTTCAGTTTTCAGCCATACCAATGACTTGATTCTATTAATTTTTAAAATGCCTTTGGGGAACCAGTGTTCAGTATCTCCGGGGCTCTCTCTCATTCCCTTCCCGCTCCTTTTTCACACTGGTCTGTTCTTCTGTCTGGACACTCTCCTCTCAGGTCCTGGAGACTCACTGGGCTTGCAACGCCTTCTTTCCTTCTTTTATCTGACCTCCCACGGTTTGTAGCTCTTCACACATTTTGGCATTTCTCTTTTACCAAATATTGGCTGATCCTTGACGGATCCTTCATGTTTTCTTGACAAAAAAAATTTGTGTATTTCCTATTTATGAAACAATACAGTAAACACCCATACCTCCATCATCCTGCTTAGAAATGAAACTTTGTAAATATAGTTGAAACTCCTGTGGCCCTCCCCAGATTGCCTTCCTTTCAGCTCTGAGCACAGCGAGGCAGAGGCCCTGGCAGCCCCGCAGCTGTGGGAGTGCCCCCCAGAGGGGCTGTGTCCTGGTGCAGCACAGACCTCACCAGCACCTTTCGCTGATGTGGGACCTGAGATGTCCAGGATGGCTGGGACAGGTGAGGTCTCGGAACTACATTCCCCAACTCGTGTGAGCTAGAATAAAATGAGGAAAGGGCCATCTGGGCTGCTAGGACATAGTAGCCATGGGTCTTACCGCCCAAGGACTGGGAGAGTGTTGGCATGGGGAGAGCGGCATTTGGTCACATGTGCGTCGCTCAGACTGCCCTGTGAGCCCAGGAGGAGCTTCTGCAGGTCCAAAGAGACAAGGAGTGGGGAAAGGGCAACCAGAATGTCTGCCATCAGGAAGCAGGCCCTTCCCGAGGCAGGATCCAGAGCCCGGGCGGGATGTGACAAGAGCAGGGCTGGCGCCACGTCCTGGAGGGGAATCTCCTGGGCAGGAAACAAGTGTGGCAGGAGATGGGCATCCAGGCACAGCGGGCAAGGAGGTTCAGCTGACAGAGTTTGGAATCAAGATACGGCTTTTAGGTCTGAGAAGCAAGGATGAACTTGAGACAGACCAATTACAAAAATGAAGATAAAGATTCTTAGAGACTGGAGCTGCTGAAATTCCTCCTGCTGGTACTCAGAATTGGTCTTAGGCTTAATTAATCAAGGCCAAGGAGCTTCAGTTGGGGAAGAGGGGGGTGAGGAAAGGAGGGGAAAAGGAAAATGGAAGCTGGGAAGCAGATATGATCCAACACAAGCACTTGACTTCAAGGGGGCTTATATTTTTCAGCATTTGTGAACAAGCCAGCATATCCAAGACCCTATGCAAAATTATAAAGATCAATCTGTCACCCCTACTGACCTCCCCCATAAACTATGCAACAAATACCCCAGAGTTCCAGGAAGACCTGGTTCCATTTCTGAAACTTGTTTTGAGCATCTTTTATGCGTCAGGCGCTGTGTTGTGAACTGAGACTTCAGGGTGGATGAACACCTGCCTTGGCCATCGGTGATGCCAGTCCTGTCGGGGTGTCAGACATACGCAAACAGACCATTTCAGGCAGTGTGGAAAGGGCTGCGCTGGAGGTATCCCTGGGCTGCTTGGACAAGCGGAGCAGAGCAGAAGAGAGGAGGGAACAGGCACAGTGGGAGGAACCCCACCATCACGTGTTCCACGCACCTACCTGGCTGCTCTGGAGCACAACCCAAGGCAGGTGCGAAGTGGCCAGAGATCGTGGCTTTGGAGTCAGAGCCCTGGGTTCAGACCTCCCTCGGCCTCACCACCTTTTGTGTGGTCTCAAGGATGCTATTTAATCTCTATAAACTTCAGTCTCCTCTGATCACCAGGACATCTAGGGAAGAAAAGCACTAGAAATACCTTTATTACTTAGTGTAAGTCCACACTTCTAACAGGATGAGGAGAAGAAGGAAGAAGAAAGGGCAATTCAAAAAGAAGGAATGCCATACTGGTTACTAAAATTACTTCACATTTATCACTCTCTGTAGGACTAGTAAATTGTAGGTCTCATGAGGTGCATGCTAAGAATTGGAACTGATTAGACTCCACAGGAGGTGTGGGTCAGATTCTTCTTGTTCTAGGTTTCTTCCAAAAGTAACAGTTATGTTATTTTTCTTTGTGCTTCTACAGGTATATTAATTGGGAGCTACCATCCATGCCTTCTCTAACGAATTCCATGCTGCATTTATCATTGACATTCACGGTCCAATTGAATAATGAGGTGCGGTCAATTCACAGTTAGCCATGCTGCTGGCTGATGGACAGAGACCCTCTGGGCAATCTCCCCAAAGGTAGGAAATTATGGTGATTTGTTTCTCTTTGGCTTTGTAGATTTTTTTTGACCATCCATGTGCAAATGAAAAAAAGTCTGATTATATAATCAAAATGATTTTTTAAAACCCTGTGAAGACACAACACGGGAGGAGCCTGACAATTGTTTGGCTTCCTTTTTGTGTCCTTCTCTGCAGAAGTGTTCTCTTCTTTACCTTCATCTTGAAAGTAGACATCTCTTCTCCAGCAGGTAAAAATACTAACTACTGAAGATAAGCTAGAGAGAAGCTCCTGCTGGGGTGAGAGTGGCTGGAATGGATGCCAGTACATCCTCTGGCCACATTAGACCGCTGACTGTCTGTAGCCAGGCATTGACCATAATAGTTCTCCACTGGCCAAGGTCAGTGTTTAACAGTGACAGTTTTGATTTCAGTGAAGAAGTCATAAGAGTCTTTGGCTCCCTCTCTCCCTATTCCAGAATGCTTCATCCCCCCGAAAGGAAGGTTCAGCTCTCTGATGAGCCAGCAGTTGGTCCAGACCAAGCCTGACTGCAACTTCTTAGCCACCCGATGGACATGCCCCACATTGCTTGACCACACCGTCGCTGACAGCCCATATTTAACACTGTTGGCTCTTTCAATGACTTCCTGTTCTCTCTCAAAGGGGACAACACACGTCACTGGACCAAATATCTCTTCCTTCATGCAGCATGACTCATCCTTAATGTCTGTTATCACGGTGGGAAGCATAAAATAGCCTCCCTGATTCCTCGGGGGGAGACTCAATGTATCCACTCCCTCACCGCACAGAATATGGGCCCCTTCAGCACGAGCTCTCTCAATGTAACTTCTGACCTGGGTGGGTAAAAACCGAGATTAGCAACATCTTACCATTGGCCTTCACACAAAGCAACAAAAAATTCAGTATTTGCAAATCATCCAGGAAAGACGTGTGAGGTCATTGCTGAAAAATCGAAGGTTATCTTATCACTTGGCTGCTAAGACTGAGGGGCAGAAGAGCGCTAAGCATCACTTGGGCATTCATCCCTTGGATGGAAAAGGAGCGAGCAGTTTACTTAATGTCTAGGTGCCAGTCACTCAGGTAAACACTTTTTATATAGTCTCACTGAATTCTCTCAAAAGCCTATTAGCTGGGTACTATCATCCCCCTACTTGCTGAGGATATCATTGAGCCTCAGAGAGAGTGAACATTTCACAAAACTTATAAACAGGAAAACTGGAATTCACACTCAGGCATATTCAGTAGTTGAATATGCAAAAGAATATTTTCTCACTCTTTGAGAGGCTATGTCCTTTGCAGAAAGTGTGAAGTTGAATGGTGTATAAGATATAATTAAAGGTCAGGATGCCTTCAAATATCTGAGCTTCCAGAACAAGTAATTTCTAATTTCTAGTCTCATTACTGATAGGTAATATAGCAAAGCTAACTATAATGGGAAATAAATTAGGCAGTAAGTTAACCCAGTGACTCAGAGACAATGACAGATATGTATTAAAAATGGTTATGGAAATGACTCATTATAATACTGATATATACATTTATATATGAAAATGTTGTTTAAGTCACAGTGATAGATAATGCTACCTCTGAGGGGTGTTATAAGCATGGGAGAAATAAAAAAAATCCCCAAAATTAAAAGTATGCAACAAGAGTCAAGTAGTATACCAAAGGCAAGGTAAATTTTGAAATGTACTTTGGATTCCTACTTATCATTTATTGTCTGAGGATTCTGTCCCAGAATTAAATTAGTACTCCATTGTAGAAGTATATTCAACACAGAGCTATATGTTTGCCATGTAAATATAAAAAAGGTAATCTTATTTATTATTACATTTGCTTCCATTTATAGACCACTTAATAAGCCATGAAGTCAGACTTTATAAAAATAGAACATTTGGTCCAGCTCTGTGTGCCCCTCTGCTCCACCCCCACCCCTAACACTCACAACGATAGTGAAGCCTCCCAGAAAAGCCCCAGGCTGGTGTGTGGGTAGAGATTCAAATAGATTTGGACTTCTCTTTCACCCTACTCTCTTCCTCCTTTTGAAGCAATGCGCCCACATTAAATTAAAAATGCCAAAAGCAGCATCCTGGACAAAGGAAGTCTAAGTGAGGTTCCACTCAGGACGTTGGTCACAATTCCAACAGTTCAAGGAGTGTTCCAGCTTTACGTTGTCACGTGATTATCTCTTAGACACTCAGGATCATCACATATGAACAGAAGTATCAGTTTCAAATGGCGAATTTGTCAAAATATTTGATGTATTAGGCAACTCTTACTGAACTGCATTCATTTTCCAGAGAAGGTATCACTGAAGCATAGAATGATATCTACACTAGCAGCAGCTTAGGAACTGAGATTTTCAGTAAAATCTGGAAAAAAAAAAACCCTCATGACTGGGAATATGCTATACAAGGTGATGAATTACTCTTATAAAACTTTTTTGGAGCAGAGTATAGTTAGTACTTAATAGCCCAACTGTGTTCAAATTACTCAGTAGCTAAGATATTTTAAATGCTGTACGCCTCAGTTTCAGCATCTGAAAAATAGGGTTAACTCGGCCACCTATTCACAGGATTAAATAAACTATGCAGAACGTTTAGCATAATACCTGGTACATAGTAGGCCTTTTGAATGTCAGCAGCTGCTGTTGCTGTAGATGAAGATGATAACATAATGCATGATCTGACACTTACGAACTGAGAGGCTTCAGAGGTGTCCTTCACTCTGTGTGCCATTTGTTTAGCTGACAAAGGAGACAGGAAACTGCAGGAGTGGACCTTAAAGCCTGGTCCCACTGGGGGAAGCACCTGTGAACTTCCTCCAGGCTTCCTCTGGCCTCATTGTAAACACTCAAGAATTCTCTCTCACTATCTCACTTGCATCTATGGGAAGGCAGGCATACAGCCAGATTCTCTAGACAGCCAAGTGGGGAAGGATTAAGGAGAGTAAAAAGAAAAACAAAAAGCAGCTCTCTGAAACAGGCCAGGGTGGCTTTCCTTCATTCCCTGAGGACAGAGTCACCTGCAATTTTCTGTGCATCCCCTGCGGTCACAAGGAAGCTGGGAGGTGACATGCCCACTTAGGAGCATGCTCTATCTCTGTGAATTCCTGAGCCCTTTGCCATTACAAGACAACAATTACGTATTCTACTGGGATGCCTCTGTCACTGCATCACCAACTATCACGCAGAAGTAGGATGGACACGAAGACCCCAGACTCCGCAGGGCCAGTGTGATTTAGAGAAAACACACGCGCTGTGGAAGAGGAGACAAGGAATGCAACGATGGCAGATGGGACCTCCCTCAGCACACAGCCCCCAAAGCTTCCCTGGGAAAGACAGGGAAAGCTATCCCCTGCCTCCTTGACCCCAGATGGTTGGGCAGATTGAACTGAAAAGAGCCACGGTCTGAAAAGGCCAAGATGAAGGCATGAGGGGGAAACCAGGTTCTCCCTACATACCTTACTTAGCCTGGACTCAGATGAGAACTAGCTGGCTTGGCAAAACCCACACGCGGAGCTGGGCTGAGGCAGAAGGAAACGGGCCTGGGGTTGGGGGTACCCAGAGCCTTCGGGTGGTGCATCTTCCCGTCTGTGCACAGGCGCTAAGGGACACACACATGATAAGGGAGGCCCCGGCTTCCTCCTGCCCTCAACACATTCTCAGTCTGTAGCAGGTAATCTTCAGGATCCACCAGGACGCCCCGTGCATGCTTGGGGATCACTGTCATTAGACTCCAACCACCAACTTACTAAAAAGAAGGTAATTTGGGTCTTCACTGTAGAGCCACTCAAAGACACTAAGTTTAAGATGTGTATTTTACTCTGGAAAAGAAATTTGGAAATTTTATACTACAATACTACAATATTTTGATACTGCAACTTAGTAAGTCCTCTGTGTCCATGTTAGAGGTAATTAAAACTACTGAGAATCACGAAAACTAAAGTTTGATAGGATGGAGGAAAATGTTCTTTTCAACTAAAATGTGTTATAACTGAAATATTTTGGTACCTTTTCATAAGTCGGTTTTCTAGAAAACAAGAACATTGGAGGGGGTAGAAATGTGAACTTATGGATAATGTTCCACTTGACTTTTTGTAGTAATGCTGTAAAAAATCTCTAATGAATTTAGAAAATAAGCTGATCATACTTGAAATTCTTTTTTTCATAGAATTAAAAATATGTTTATTCTAGCCTCAATGTGGTTTCTTCTAGTTCTGTAGTTGTAGGACTTCCATGAAGCTCTATTTCTGGAAGTCCTGAACAATGGTTATTCTGTAGTTTAGTTGTAATTTTGATGTGATTGTGTGAAGAGGCAAGCCGTGTGTACCTATGCCGCCATCTTGAATGGAAGTTTCTATTTTTTGAAATTCTTCCTTGGCATTTAAGAAGTTCGATTTTTATAATATTGAGGTATTGAACACCAAATATTTTCCCAAAGATTTTTATGAAACTAGAATTCAACTCTAAAGCTGCATGTGAAATAGCTGAAATAACCAATGGAAAGATGAAGAGTTAAAGGACAGTCTCAAGCAAAACCTCAAAGACTTGTATGTGTTTACATGGACTTTTGTTAGTATAAATTAATGATCAGTGAAACCAGATGCTCCCTGCTTGTGTTTAAGAGGTCAAAGAAAATGGAATCCTCGAGTTTGGGGATTATACTGTAACTAGAACACAGGATAGACTGTTAATTTAATCATCTGTCAAACAAACACTATGCGCCTTTTATGTTCAGGGTACTTTTTTAGGATCTAAGGATTTAGTAGTGAATAAAACTGACCATAAAGCTCTCATTCTAGTCAAGGAAATATAGCCAATACAGGAATAAATAATATATAGTATATCTCAGGTGGTAGTAAGAGTCATGGAGAAAAATAAAGCAGCAAAGAGGCAGAGGAAGTTGTCGGGGGTATGATTTTATGTACGGTGAGAAGGGAAGCGCTCATTTGGACGATAACATTTGATCTAAGCAGAGAGCCAAGCAAACCTCTGAAGGAAGAATATTCCAGGGGTTGTGGGCAGCAAGAGCAAAGGCCAAAAGGAAGGAGTGGGCTGATATTTTTGAGGAAGACTAGGGAGGCCAGCATGCAGCAGCGGACTGAGGGAGGGCAAGGGTGACGGAGGCAACAGGGGACAGAGGTTAACAGGAGACAGTCTCCCGGTTCATTCTAAAGAGTCAGGCTTCCCTGTGAGCAAGATGAGGGTCATACAGATGAATCTGGAAATATCAGCATAGACACAGGACCATCTCAACAGGGAAGTGAGTGAGCTCAGCACAGCCAGGTTTCAAGTCGCCTCCTCCTAAATACCGTCGTCATCATGGGACATCTAATGGGCACCCACAGGGCCAGATGCTGGCCTTCATTGCCCTTCCCCACGGAAAGGAGCCAGGGCTCAGTAGGGTGCGGTCCCATGGCCCGTGTGGGGAAGAGCAACTCAGGGGACTGAGGCTGCTTGCTGTCAGCGAGCAGAGAGGCCCACAGAGTGCCTTGGGTGGAGCTCAGGAGGACAGGAGGCAGGCTAAAGCGGGGGGGCCCGTGGGCAAGTAGGGTCATGCTGAGCATCAGAACTGTGACATGAAGGCCCACAGAAAAATCAAATATTTTGATTTGCTTCACTGATCTATCTCCCTCACTGGGTAAATTAAATAGTGAGTATGGCCTACGACAGAAAAAATCAGTTTCTCTGCTGACTGGATATAAAGAGAACTTGGAACCTCAGGGGAGTAGTGAATTGCAAAGGGGACTTCAGACTGCAGCATACCCCTGAATCTACTGCGAGAAGCTTCTGGAAGTTAACTTTTGTTGCACAGGAAGCATTCAGCATGTGCTTACGCTGCTTTTACCACTTATTTGCAGGTGAGGGTGAGCAGACATGGAGGCCTGGGGTCCAGAACAGCCAGACAAGAGTGAGCAAAGGGACCCCCGGCGTCTGGTGATTCCTCGTTCTGTGACAACTGCAGGTCCCAGGGACGCGCTGGCAACTGCTGCCTATGCACCTGCGATCTCACAGATGAATCGGACTGGAGGGAGACACAGCCACGCTGGCCAGCCTCACTTTAAATAAGTGACCACTGAGGACAAGCCTCAGTGAGCCCTTGGAGCTGCCCTGCTGACAACACAGTCATTTCCAAGTCTGTTCTCTCTTGTGATTTCCTGCCAGACTATTCCACAGCTTCTCCTCCCTCCTGCAACCCCCAACACCTTCTCCCCTCCTCACCTGCTTCACTGAGAACACAGGAGAAAGAAGAAGATACCGTCAAGCTACATTACCTTCCCACCTATGAGCATCCATGTTTCACAGTATTGTGAAGGTCAAAGTTATAATGTGGTAAGTCTGCCAAACCGGTGCAGTGTCAGGGCTGTCTACAAACTTACATAAAAGCTCTGCCCCTTACTGTCTGACTGGTGGAGGCGTATTTTCCTTGGTGAGCCTTCGTTACTGCAACTGAAGACAAGATCCTTCTAGTACCCAAATCTGTGACTTATTTGGGAGGGGCCACATCAGGTAATAAGATGACCTTAGAGATCCAAATTTCATAAGCCACCCAAAGGCCATCAATGGCTTCTCCCACAGAGGCCACCCCTCGTCGCTCCACTAAGACCACGTAATTCGGAGTGTGTACCCTGGCACTTACAGAATGCCATCTGCTGTAAGCCAGAGGCAGATCCTTTCCCACTGGGAACATTTGCTGATGGAAATTCTTGCCACCCTTAAGCCCCATCATTTTGACCTTTATGCTTTGAAAGTTTCTGTTCTCACTCTTCTGGTGGTATGTTAGTGCTGACTTCTCAAGAGCATTCATTTCACCTTGGAGCTGCTTTAAATCTGGATGATTCCCAGCCAACATTTTTAGACTCTGTATCCAGAGATAATTCTCCACAGTTCATAATTGTTCAAAAATAAGGTAGTAGCCGACAGTATTTCGAAGCACAGACATGTGCTATGCTCACACTGAGCTTCTCCCCAAGCAAGAACTCTTTCTGTGATGTACACGGCGGAGACGTGCTTACCTTCTCCAAATGAGTTTTACTGATCAGGGCACCCATGCTGGCCGGTGGGTCGGAGGGAATGCCGACTTTCCACATCCTGGTAGCTGCTATGAACCTCTTGAAAAATTCACTATAGATCCTCTCTGGACAAAGATCCTGCTGGTAGAGGCAGATTTCACCCTGCCAAGAACGACACAGGAGGACAAGGACAGGGCTGGAGGACATGCTCCTCTGTGGGTGGGTCACGCTGCACTTGGAGCACCTGTGAGCCTATATGTAAGTTCCTAAGCCACTTGCTGTAGGAACTTCTGGGAGAAAAATCATTACAATCATAATGATTGCGAAAAAGCCATCAAGGGCTTAAGCCATCATAATTATTGTAAGGAATGTTTTTCATTCTAGACTCACAAAAACCCTATTGGGAGACATTATAGTGCCTTTTCCATAATTTACTGACAAAAAAAAAAAATGAAGTTTCAAAACGCTATGCAAATTATTCAAGTTAGGTTAAATAAAGACACATCTCATTCCACCCATCTTTCCTTCTATGGAAGTTCTAACTCCTTGGCTTAAGTCTTTGTTTTTTGATACAAATTTTAAAAAACACACCCTTTGGAGAAAGGCATTCGGGTCTACGCACACCTGCTCCGTCCTCGGCTCTGTCCGGGTGCCGAGGCCAATGGGCTGCACAGGTGCAGGCCAGGCCATCCGATCCCGCGTCCTTCACCCTTTGGGATGCTATGGCCTTGAAGTCTCTGATGAGAGCTACGGACCCCAGGAAAACATCTGCTACAGTTTCAGGGGATGCAAAGTTGCCCTGAAGTTCATCCATCACTCTAAGGTAAGAAACCAGCTCTAGACTGGTTCCAGTACTTACTTGTATGTTTGGGAATGCATTTGGGTTGCTTTTAGGAGGAGAATAAGGTTTCCTGGAAGTAGGACATCTAGACAGCAGGAAAAGCCTAGGGGCAACTCTATCAATACAAGGCTGGAGTAGCAAAAATCAGTCATTTTGCCCACAGCAGCTCCCTGAGAAAACTTGTGTAACTCGAGAAAAGGAGCTCACTGAACAGAAGCTGTGACCCAACAAGGCCATGGATGGACACTGAGGTTGAACAAATGGAATAACGCCAAGTTAACAACTCTCCTTCCACTGAAATAACACTGGATTGACTTACTCACTCCTGGCTTTGCACTGCGCCGACACAGATCCTGCTCAACGGGGCAACAGAGTTAAAACAAACAACAAAAAACAAACGAACAAACAACAACCCAGAGGACATACCTGGTTGGCAAAGCTGGACCTGACAGTGGTGGGAACACACTCGTCCAGGTTGGCGTCCTCAAAGATGATGGCGGGGTTCTTGCCCCCCAGCTCCAGGGAGAGCTTCTTGCAGTGGGGAGCACTCAGCTGTGAGATCCGCTCAGCTGTGGGCTGGCTCCCGGTGAAGGAGATGAGGGGCACCTCCGGGTGGAACACCAGGGCCTCACCTACCCTGGGCCCTGTTCCGAACACAATATTTACCACACCTGGTGGCACACCTGGATGGGAAACAATATCCAATACGGAAAGTCTTCTCAGTATGTCGAGGACTTCAGGTTATATGGAGATTCTCTTTGAAAGTCCAACAGGTGGGAGTGAACTCTTACAGCTATCCCTGGTTTACTAGTAAAAGAAGAATAACAGCATCACCTAGCATACATCTAGGCAGAATTTCTCCAGGTGCTTTGTCTTACAAAAATGCAGGGTACAGTACAACATTCAGCACTGTTCATTCCATAAAAAACTGACTAGGCCTTAGGGGCTGAGGATGCATAGATATCCCCAAGTAGGTCAAGCCCTGTGAGGGCAGAGAGCCCTGCTTCAGGAAGGCATCAGGAGTCACCGTGCAGTGTAAAAATGTTAGTAGAGGGGAATGAAAATGCTGCGAAGTCCAGAGAAGAGATTGACTATCTTGGCCCAGGGGAGCGAAGGAGGGGTCCCTCCTAGGAAGGTAAGTTTTGAGTTGAAGAGCCTGTGCCCCATGACAGAGATATACCATTACACCCTAGGACTAACTTCAAGTACCAAGAACACACACAAATAGATGCCTTAGTCTTTTCTTTCATCAGGCCCTACTCCCTGCATCTCAGGGACTTACGTACTTATGCATTTTTTGGAGTTACCTGTTTATTACCGATCCACCACTAGAAGGTGAGGGCAGAAATAGCATCTGTCAGAGCAGCAGGGGGGTCTGCTCTCCGTGGCATGTGTTCCTGCATGCAGCCTACTTTGCCACGCAGAATTACCACCAGTGAGCGCTAACTCACATTCATGGGGCGCTGACTGCGGGTCAGTCACCGCTGCGAATGGTTTGCCCCTGTAGACCTGCCGACACCTTCATCGGGTAGGTGGTACGAATGTCCTCACTTCATCCACGAGAAAATTGGGGCACAGCGAAGTTACATAACAACCAATAAGAGGCAGCCCTGGGTGTAGAAGGTCTTGAAAGAATTGTTAAGTAAATGGATGAATGGATGCTTAGTGTACTTTATGCAAATTAGAAATGGTTCTTGACTTTGGAAAACTTCAAGTGTCCAGAAAAAACAAAACTATGAGCCATTTGCGTTGTGTCCTGAACATTCTTAGGCTTGGCCTGGAGGTGGTGGAGTTTATGCCCTCGGTGTTCTCAGGCTTGAGGTAGGGCAGGGGCAGAAACCGTTCCCACCCCGCCCCCACCACTGCCCTACACATGAGGGTTTTAAACTACTTCCCACTCCTAGTGTTTCTCCCTCGCTCCAGGTCAGGCACTTCCCTCTTGGAGTAAAACATTCTCTCCAAAAATATGCTTTTAAAGTATAAATGATAATTTTACATTGGTGACCCATTATCATCCAGAACACCTGTGCACAGAGCCACAGCCTTGGCCCGATCGCCTTGAGGGTCCAGCCGAGGCCCGTTCAGCCGAGCCCCCAAGGAGACAGAGCGGGGGGACGTTTCAGGGAATTGCGATGATGTCCACAGAGCCTCGCTTCCAGTGACGCCACCTCTACACCCAATGTGCGCCCTTGTTGATATCTAGCTCAGGTCGGACTTCTGGATCATATGGCACTGCCAGCTGAGGGCCGGCCCAGAGCCAGGCACCAGGAGAAAGCAGCTGGGCCCAGGGGTGGGGCAAAGAAGATGCTGGGCGAGAGGTCCTCCCCTGGCTGATGGGAGGAAAACAAGAACAAGTTTCCCACCATTGGCAAGTCAGCGTCCTGCATCTCCATCAAATATCAGGCGTGTGGAAGTTTGTCGGATATTTGGATGCGGGAATGAGGGACAAAGTGGGCACAAGAAGGTAGACTCTTCGGTGTTATAAACCCTGAAGGCAAAAAATGGATTGAATCACTTGTAAAGTTTACAGTAGCATTTTAACCAAGGGAGAGAGGAAACCTGGAAACACCTCATATTTATCACCACAGGATAATGAGCTGGTTTCAGCCGGCACTAACATTTTGATTATGTGTTCTTGTGCTCCAGTGTCAAAGCTACCTATTGGCCACTGTTTCTCAGTACTGTGTTGCCAATTGATCAAGACATTAATGACATTTTCAAAAGGGATATCGGAGCTCCACTCTTAAGAGATTCCATTTATAAGAGAAGGAAGGCAATTTAATGGGCAGATGACAACTGGTAAAACTCAGGATGGGTGCTAACAGACAGGGAGGGAACAAAGCCCCTGCAAGGCTAGGATGCAGCCAGGTGACAAGAAGAAGCTGAAGCTTAAATCGGTCAGAACAAAAACCAATAGGAAGGACCCAGAAAACCTCATCAGTCGACACTCCAGAAATGAGGGCAAACATTGGTGCCCCCAAGAAAAATATGAATATTCTAGGACTCCCAAAAAGGTATTCACTGAACACTTCTTAAAATTATTTTATTTCAAAGGAAGGTCATCCATCAAGTCTGTTTGGACACGTGGGACGGGGGGGAGCTAGCTCTGGAAACACCCTGAATGTACCAGGAGGTGACCTCAGCTTTCTTCTCCCTGCCCTACTGAAGGTTTCTCTCAAGCGCTCTGAAGCAGGATTGCGCAGCTGTGATTCACGCCACCTCCAACCCCAGGGGAGAACTGAGGGTTCACACAGGCGCAAGCTGGGCATCCCCTTCTCAATGTTTGTTAGAGGAGGCAAGCGTAACAGATGGAAACATAAAGTTCTCACAGCTCATGCTGTGACCAGGGAGAGCGGTTAGGGAAGAGATGTCATCCTCAATGAAGAGAGGTGATTGAGTTCAGAAGACAGTGGTGTCTGGAACGCAGCTGGGCAGCCCCTTCCCACCTGCACAGTGCCCTCCCCAGTGTGGAGCAAAGCCGAGTTTGGGCTCCCCTCCTGTCTCATGCAAGGGACCCCACCTACAGTCAAAAGGCAGGGAGGAAATGCCTCGGACCTTTGTAGGCATTACAGACTCAATTTTGTAAAGCCTGGGATTAAAGCATGATCCCTTGTGCAAGGGAGGGATGACACAGTCTGGAACATGAGAGACGGAGGCACATTCCTGTCTGCACCCAGGAGAGGCTGGGGCATCCCCCAGAGTAAGCCCCTAGAGTAACAGGAGGCTCCTTTCCCCTGGAGGACACAGGGAAAATGGGCAGCCAAACCAGGGCCACGAAGCCCGGTGCTCTTCCCTAAACAGGCGTGGTTTAACCTGCCATCAAAATCTGAAAGAACTGGCCCAACTGTTTTGGAAGCCTCTGTGTATGTTTTTGCTTCGAGAGAAAAGGCATCCAGTAGAGACAGACAGAGAGAGAGACAGGCTCTTCCCAAACGCCCACTCACTGGACAGGGCAGCGGGCAGCAGTGTCTTCCCTGTGGGCTTGAAGGAGGCGGGCCCAGCAGAGACCAACAGAGCCTGAAAGACAGCCCCTTCCCCACCCCCCACCCCCATCTTTTCTACCCAAGCTATTGGAGACCAGAGCGGAGGGCCCTAACAGCGAGGGCCTTTCTCATGGGGCACAGGACAGGCCTCCTGCTTCCTTCCAACCTTGGTGCAGCACCAGGCCGAACACCCCAGAACTAAACCAGGAACACTGGCCACTACAATATTATCAGAAAGAGCACAAGAATCCAGATTATATCAGCGCCTGAGTAGTGATTCCAAATGCAGGGAAAACTGAGGAATGTATTTCAAATCTCTTGAAAATGGGGTATTTCTATCAGGTATTCTGCAGCCATACAAAGAGTGCCTAGTAATATCCTTATTTTCAGCAAGATGAACTTGTGGTTCCAACATAAGATTTAAATTGACCATCACAGACGCCCTCTGGAGCCGGCTGCTGTCGGGTTTGTTGGGCTCCTTAAGCCTGGGTTGTGCTCCTATCCTGTGCTCGTTGCGCCAGCGACCCCTGCAGGGAGGAACGGGCCGGCAGCAGCACGTCCCACAGTTGAACAGAGGACGCCCTGTGAGCAAACCCCATGGATGAAGGGGATTTCTCAGAAAAGGAACGGGGAGACAAAAACCAAAGATGTCAGTGGAATCTGTTTTGCTGCTGAGCAGACTGCTTTCCGAAATAACTTTTCACATGTCAGTGACCCTCGGGGGGTTGAAGCGTACAAAATGCAGAGCCCCAAAGCTGATCCTCAATCAGACTCGAACACCATTACCTGCTTTCTCCAGGAGCTTGCACATCATCCACGCGGTCTCTGAGGTCAGCTCGCTGGACTTGGCTATCACCATGTTGCCGGCAGCGATCTCCGGAGCTATCTTCCAGGTCAGCAAGTAGAGCGGCAAGTTCCAGGCACTGATCAGCCCAGCTAACAGAGAGCAGAGGCCGTGCCAACAGCCACAGGCCCTCAGAGCGGACCAGCCCCACGGGGTTCACTATCAGGGACCTTCATGCTGAATGAAACTTTAGCTCCTAAAACCCCAAACTTTGCTTGTTTGTAGCCAACTTCCAGGAAATCACTAAAATGCATCACAGACAACTGTGTCCTTTAAAACTATGATGACTGACAGTTGTATTTATGAACAACAGTAAGTTTCAGGGCTCAATGGCTGTCACTTGTCACTGAACATTTCCATAAAGTGACGAGTTTTGACATTTATGGACTGACCTTCACGTGTGGTAGCCCTCTCCCTCCTCATCTTTAAACTGTGCAGCTACCATTTCTTCAAAGCTTCTTCATCTCTGTTTCTAATCGGTTATGGATTGAGCCATAAAATCTCAAGCTTTTAAGAATTATTTGTAAAATCAGAGCAAATACATTCTGAGATGGTGAAATCCATTTTAGCTAGCCAGAGTATTTTTGCATAAAAAAGTTCTCTCTGGGGTCCCACCTGTCTCCTGATCAGACAGGCTTTCTGGGTAAGTAGCAGAAATAGCAGCTAGCACGTGCCTCCGTCCCTGTAACAGCACGAAAGCGTCCAGCCTCCTAACCGTGAGACGCTGGGAAAAGTAAAAGCTGCCTTATAAATAAGTAAATGGATTCATCTTATTTTATGATCTGCCTTCAATTCTGTCCTACACAGGTAAATATATTTTATATTATTAAATTTCCCATTGAAAAATCTTTTCTTTAGGGGGTAAGAATATTTTTGCACCTTTATATCAGCATACTTCTGAGGAGGATGTCTGAATTTTTTATAATTCCTTGAAAAATACCACTTCTGAAGGGTTCAAATAATCAAAGTGCTGAGATGTCCCATTTTCTTTCCTTTTAACTTATGTTCGTTCATCCCATTATAAAATGTAATTAGTAAAATAGGTGTAGTTGGGGTTTTTTTCAGTGGAAACAGTGGCATCTAGTGGATATTTGGAGTCATTGCAGATATTTATGGGTCCTCAAAGGGCAGGAAGCAAAGAACTGAATGAGGAAAGTTCATAGATAATTCAGTCAAGTCTTATTTACCACATTCCTGGCGCTGTTATAATTATCCTACACTAATTAACTGATTTAATTTGTATAAAAATATAAAAAGGCAGAATTAGACTATACTCCTTATTTTTCAGATGAGAGTACTGAATGAGCACACAAAGGCGATGTCACTCGCCCCCACAACCCCAGAAGCCATGCTCTTCACCACAACACTCTCTAGAAGCAGACTTTGTTTGTTTAGTTGGGAAGGGAAAATACTGACTTGTGAATTTACTCTCAGCACCATTCTTCTCCTTGCGATTTCCTAAGGACAAACTTCTAGGAATAAGCAGGGAAAGTCACACAAAGAAAATCAACTAGAAATTGATTTTTAAGGCCAATGATGTGTCAATCAAAGTAGAAGAAATCAGCTCCTTCCTTTTCCTTAGTCTGTTCCTTGAGATCAATTCAATGGAACTGACTGAGCATCTCTGTGTGCAACCGTGGTCCAGTCTTTCACAGAGAGGCACCTACCGATCCCCACGGGGGTCTGCACAGTATACTGCAGACAGCCCACGTGGTCCATCTGGGTGCACTCTGACGTGTGGTGGAGGATGGAGGAGGCAAAGAACCGGAAGTTCTGAACAGACCAGGGAATGTCCATGGCTCTTGCCAGTGCTATGGTTTTCCCTGTAAGAAGTCAACAACCGAAAGCACAGTCAACGGATTTCCTCATGGACCGTGGAGACACTATCGTGCAGAAGTCACCTCCGGTCCTTCCAGCCTGGGACAGACACTCATTGAATAGACAAAGCAGAGATCATGCATTGATAAAACCATGCCATAATTAGACATGAGGTTATAAGACGAGGTGGGGGGCGGTTAACATTGAGTCACATGATGTTTGCTTTGGGGACTGAGCAATTCAGAGCCATCCTCACGAACTTGCCAGATGCTACCACTTCACCCACACCAGCTCTGTCATTTCAGAGCCGCAAGCTCTGTACATGCTACAGAGGGGCTGGAACCGTGGGCGTAAAGACAGCTGTCTTTGCACATCACAGAAAACCACTGTGATAAACACGTGATGTGTATTAAATGTCCCTCCAACACATGGTGGAGCCGTTAAGCAGACACGTGGCAGAACAACAATGGGGACCCCTGGCATGGGGCGTTGCGTGGCCCTTTGTCACCCATCACGTGGCCCACACACATATAGCCCCTGGACTGAACAAAAAGAAACGCTAAGCTGACCTGCCTTGTTACTTAGTAACCCTGAGTGAGGCAGGGACACTGCAGTGTCAGCAGCTTGGGCAGGAAACATTTCCCTCTTAAGGGCTTGGAGCAGTGCTGGCGTGGGGGCCTGGGGTCCAGGCTGTTGCCTAACGCTATGCTGGTTTACAGCATGCGTTCAATTGTAAACGATCTGGGCTTTTCCTAACAGATATTATTGCAAGGGTTTACAGACATTTACTCCATTACCCTTGCTTCTGGGAAGGAGTTTTAAAAAACTGGGAAATGGTGTTGGAAGTAGAATGGTGGAATCTGAGACATCTTTCTGAGTATCGTGGCTGTGCAACTGCTCCTCAAATTATCTCTGCTTTGAAATTTTCCACATAGAATTGATGGAAGATGCTTGATCAACCCTGGTCCCTCCTCTTTCCACAGATCCATGCCCTTAGGCATACATCTTTGCAGTTCCTCCACTGAACAGAGTGTGTTTATTTCCCTGACCCTTGAACTTAGTTTGGGTGGTGACTGGCTTTGGCCACTCAGCCTGCAGAGGCCTTGGGTAGCTTGGTGTCCATGTCTCCCTCTGCTGGAGAAGCACACCCGCTTCCTGACCCTCGTAGCAGCCGTAATGGAAAGTAAGTGCCCAGTTCCATCCATTATGGTTCAGAGGCAAGAGATCATCTGACAAACTGGAAGGAGGGGATGAATCCCAGCATCTGCTTGATGGATTGTACTTTCCATAAAGCATTCAGTAAGAGACAGCTGCACGCAGCCACCTGGCTTTGCTGGAGAGAGGGCCCGGAAGACAGAAGACGCGGAGAAGAGACCACTCTGCAGATGCGCAGGCTCTCACCTTGGTCCTTAGATTCGGCCTGAGCCAGCTCCTCCAGGGACAGCTCCAGCAAGTCCGCCAGCCGGTGCAGCACCTGCAAGCGCTCCTGCGGGCTGCGGGACGCCCAGCCCGGAAATGCGGCTCTGGCAGCCTCCACCGCAGCCTCTACCTTTGAGGAGCAGCAAATGGGGGAGCGCCGCTTTAAAACTGTTGCTCTCGAGGCGTTGCATGAATCCAGAATCCACACACGCCAATTATGTTTTTCTGCCTAATTTCAAATATCCAACACTTCCCAGTGCTGACTTACTCACAAGGTGGTGTTCACGTGACCAGCAAAGCAGGGGGCACCACAAAAACAGAGAAAAATGCTGCGTTTGGACCGATGCATCCAGAATGCGCAGGTAATTAGAAAGCAGCTATTTGAATGGTAACAGATGTACATGTTCAATCATTTCAAAATACAGATTTTCAAAAATATGAGAGGAAATGAGTAGAATCTCTAAACTCTTATTTCAGCTCTGACATGTCGGGTAAAATCTAAAATTTTGTTTGGAATGACCAGTCCTATTGGCAATTCACCAGCTAATTTTTATATATAAGGAAATATGCTAAATGCTTTACACAACTTATTTCATTTAATGCCTTTAAAAATTCTGTAACATGAATATTGCTTTGCGCATTTACAGATGAAAAAAACTGAAGCACAAAGATGCTCCAGCAACTTGCCAGAGGTCAGGCAGCCAATGAGGGGCAGAAGCAAGATTCAAACTCAGATCTCTGTGGCTGCCAAGACCACCAGCTGGCCTGCTCTGGAACGATCGTAGTCCCTGCTCCTTGCTCCCTGCCCATCTCTGCCCAATGAAAGAAGCCTCTTTGGAGAGAAGGGTCTCTCTCCAAAAGGAAATAATACGTGGGAAGGTGTGTGCAAGGCCGATTAACGCAGGCAGAACAAACTTTCGGGTCATCTGCTGCCCTTCTCTCTTAGGCGATGCCAAGCAATGCCTTTTCTAGAGCTAGGGAATCCACACGCTGTGTTCCACCCGCTCCTCTCTCACTTGCACGACAAACGTTGATAATCACAGCCTTTTCCCACCACTGGGCCCACGGGCTCAGCCCCAGAACCCTTTCCCACAGGCTCTTCAGGCAGCCACAGCGCATTTCCTGTGTCACGTGGCCTGACGGTTCAGCCACCAGAGCTTATGCGAGCCCTCTTATCCAAAATCTGATCTACACTTCTCTCCTGTTCTTTCCTGTGAACACAGTCACTTCAGAGAGCTGAAATAAGGTATCAAGTGATTCTCGTCTTAATTAGAAATTTCTGGAAAGGCGATGGTTTCATCTCAAAAACCGAAGCTCTAATGTGGACCGGCAGAGAGGATGAGACAAGACGGGTGGGCCTGCGCTTCCCCCACGAAGTGCAGGCTCGTGGACACTCTGTTGGCAGCCACCAGGAGAAGCGTTCTTGCTACAGCAGTCAGAGCAAAAGCCTAGTCTTACAGTTGCCAATGTAAAAATACAATCTTCCTAGTCGTGTAAAGTCTAGTCCTTTTCATAAGCAGCAAACTCAGTCCCAGTCGTATTTTCTAAATTGTTTTATGTCATATGTCTTATGTCCATTTAATATAGAATACAGATTAACCTACTAAACAGTATTATTATATTACATAAAAACGCATACAATATCAGCAAAAAAATAATACTTAGAACACTTCCTGTATGCCAGACACTAAGGGTTTTACATCAACCAGCCTGTTTAATCCTCAGGACAACACTAGGAAGTAGATATGATTATCCCCATTTCCTAGATAAAGAGACTGAGGCACAAGGAAGTTCAGCTCTAGGTCAAGACCACAGATAACTAAGTGGTACAGGTGGTCTTTTTAGCCAGGCTGTCAGACTCTAGTCTGTGCTTTTGACTGCAAAGCTCTAATGTAAGTGCTATCATACTGTGTGTGTGTCTGTGTGTGTGTGTGTCTGTGTGTGTGCGTGTGTGTGTGTGTGTGTGTGAGAGAGAGAGAGAGAGAGAGAGAGAGAGAGACCACTGATCAAAGCCTAAGCATGGGAAATCAGAGTGTTGGCATACTGTCCCCTGTAAAATAAGGATGATGACAGAGTTTAATTTGTAGGTTATCACTCATGTTTGGGACAATTTATATTAAGTGTATGCGAAGCAAGTAACGAAAACTGAATAAATGGGATCTACTGTGAGCAGCACCAGTGGCACTTTCTGTGAGTGAATTTGAGGGAAATTGAGCAAGTAGTTTGTATAGTGACCATATTTCTCAAGCCAGGAAAAAATAGGATTTATGAGATCAAATAGAATATTTGCAAGTTACATAGTTAGGAAATCCAAAATATTTCATCCTCTACTAGCGGGTGCATCCATGACTCAAAAATGCATATGCCATTCTCTGTAAAAAAAATATTTCAACTGAATTTGCCATATTTTTCATTTTTAACTTCACTTTGGGAAACATTCTGAGATAAGGAGGGCTGAAAACACAGAGATGGATTTCCCACATCTATCCAACATCATCTAAAACAAACAAAAGTGTGGGTACAGTTTAACCAACATTAGCCCATATTTGCAACCTTTAATTCACAAGGCAAGATTCTTTTTAATGCAAAACAGATGTAAAATATTAACACAGAAAAATAATAGCTAGTTCTCTCCCCAAAACTTGCATATTGTACTTCATTATATATTAAGGCTACAATTATCTTACATAATCTAGCTCCTTGTACTTTAAAAAAAATTACTTAAAATCCATTAGGCATTAGATGACTTTATATATATCAGCCACATTTATCAGCCCAGATATATTTTCATTTCAGTGTAGTAACTGATAACTAATAAAGTATATTTCAAATATTTAAAAAATTCTTCAAATACAATTAATTCTATGTCACTAAAAATTTTTAATGTGCGTGACATTAAGCACTCATTGAATAAGAAAAAGGATGCTGCTAAATTTAACTCTAAAAGTATATGGAAATTTTATTTGAATTTCACTGTTGAATGATCATTTTTATTGTACTACGTATTTTGAAAAAGTGAAGAATTATTAGAAGATAATATAGAATAAATGCCTGGGGTTTTTAATTTTATGTTGTAATAAAGTAACATGTTTTTTTAGAAATCCATGGATATAATGGCAAGTTTAGGCAACACTTGGTAGAGAAGAGGGAGCACTAATAATTCTTACGAATAATACATTTTACTAGACACCAAGTAAGAAATGTCTGAGAATCGTGTCTGTGTCTTAGGTTGCCTAGATTAATGACTTGCTTCTACAAATAATAACCTGAGATTTGTTCATTGTATCTATCTGTCCAGTTACAAAGTAAACTATCCTAAAACTAAAATCTGCCCTCTGCTAATATGTAACAAGTCTATACTTTTTCCCAGCCCCACTTTACTTCTAGACAATTAGGTGACAAATAATATGTCACCGGCATCTGAAGACCGTCTCGGTCTTCTGGACGTGAAGAACACTCACCTCTTCTTCCCCACTGTTTGGCACTTGGCAGTACGCCTCCCCGTAGATGGGTCGTAAGAGTCTATGTATGAGCTACAGGGTAAAAATTTCCCACCTATGAACTTTTCCAACGTCAAAAGTGCTGTTGTTCCAGCCATAGTAAGAAAACTCCTGACGGACTCCTGATGTTCTCCTTGACAGTTGTTCCCTTAGGTTATCCCCACTCTTCCCCTACCCTGAGTTAGTCTCCTCCTTGTTCCCAGCCCCGACACCTTCATCTGCCAGTCAGTGAAAGGGCAGGTGGCCTGACACTCAGTTTTCCAGTCTCCAAGCTCTGAATGGAGTTCTCAAGTATTTCACAGACTTTGAATGCATTATGAGAAATGGACAATATGTGAAACGAGTATCAGCTTACGTGTTCACGGTCCTTTAGAATTCTTAGAAGGCACCCTGGCTGGTGTGGCTCAGTGGATTGAGTGCTGGCCTGCGAGCAAAAGGGTCACCTTTTCGATTCCCAGTCAGGGCAGAAGCCTGGGTTGTGGGCCGGGTCCCCAGCTGGGGGCGTGCCATGAGAGGCAACCGACCTGTGTGTCTCTCCTGTTTCTCTCCCTCTCTTTCTCCCTCCCTTCCCCTCCCTCTAAAAGTAAATAAATAAAATCTTTTAAAAAAATAAACAAAACTAAATTCTTAGAACGCTTGCGTGTGTATCATGTTATTGGGCTCACACTGTAAATTGTACATGGCTCAAATGTTGACTGAGCGCCAGGCCCTGAAGCAAGCCCTTTCCCTGTATTTACTCACTTATTGCACACGATACTCTTCTATAAAGCAAGTGTTATTATCTCCCCAGTTTTGTAGAAGAATCTGAGCCTCAGAGAGGTTAATTTGTCCATGATTACATCATAGTCAAGGATGAACTTCAATCCTTTTGTATCTAAACCGTGTGGTTTTTCTTCAACACATCTCTGCCTGCACCCTGCAGAGGTGACTGGGGACAGACCCTCTGTCCCACAGCCCACCAGCTTCTCTGCCTTGGCTGCCTTCTCTCAAAAGGACCTCCCCATCCTGAACCCAGGGCTGCTGAGGCAGCCCCAGCTTCCTGGATATACTGTGGAGACGAAGACACAAACGGCAAATACATGTGAGATACACTGCACACGAGATTCACATCCATCAGGCAGGCAAGAATTTCTGCAAATTGCTAAGAGAAATGAACAACCCAACAGAAAACAGTAAGCTCTGGACCCCCCAGGTGGACAGCTGTATCTTTTCCAGGTTTTTCAGTTAAATGTTTAGATAATTTATTTTAATATATGTTGATAATAAAAATATTTAAGGCTCTACTGGTTCTACTTCATATGTGTATTATATATTACATAACATATTTGCACATATATATATACACTATATATTTGTGTCACTACTTTTTTTTGTTGTAACAAATCTGTTTAATTGAAATACCAGTTTCACTTTTATATTTTCCATTTTTAAGACTTATATTTGGTTGATTTTAAACTTATCTGGTCATTTTTTAGAGTCTATTCTTGGTTATTCATATTTCTACCTTTTGCTTATTTAGATATTAAAGATTTACATATTTCCCCAGCCATTTTATATTCCATAACCAATACCTCCATCATCTGCAGTTCAGGAGGGGAAGCTTCATCTGTTCAAGACACTCTCCAGCCAAAAGACGGCTCCATTCTACGGTCTGACCCACTGAGTTGCCTTCACAGTGTAACTCTCCAAGAGCAGTGTTATTTACCTCATTATCAAATTCTTGATGGAAAGCCCTGACTGGTGTAGCTCAGTGGATTGAGCATGGGCTGCGAACCAAAGTGTCCCAGGTTCGATTCCCAGTCAGGGCACATGCCTGGGTTGTGGGCCAGGTCCCCAGTGGGGGCCATGCAAGAGGCAACCACACATTGATGTTTCTCTCTCTTTCTCCATCCCTTTCCCTCTCTAAAAATAAATAAAATCTTTAAAAAAAATTCTTGATGGAAACGTGACTTACAACTGTATTCTCTTCGCATCCATGTTCCTCCTTTCTACGTTGTTATGTTACTCAAGTCCTCTCTGCCTTGTTTCCATGATCTGTGAGGCAGTGGTGTTGGGACTCCCTTAGTAATTGCATTATATTCTTTTTTAAATTCCTAGTAAATTTTTATTATGCATTTTAATGCTATTTGGTACTAAGTTTTATTTCTGCACTCCTGATTGTACCTCTTATCAACACGAAAAGGTTCTCATGATCGTAGTCAAGGTTGTTTTGTTTGCTGGCTTTAAATTCCTAGTCCAGCATTAATGGTTGTTCCTGGTTTCTGGAGAACCAGTGTAGCGTGGTGAACATGCCTTCCAGTCAGACTTAAATACAAATTTAAATCATGGATCTGTAATTCATTTATTGGTTTTTATTCACCTCTCTGAACTTGTTTTCTTATCTATAGGCTGAAGTTAACAATGCCTGCCTCCTGTAATTATAAAAATGTCGTATTAAATAAACTATTGTGTAAAAATTGCCCGGCCCACGGCAGACACCCCACCCGTGGTTATTTTGCTTCCCTGACACATCTGTGACTTTTTTTCCTGCAATCTCTGGTTTTATTTTAGGGATATCTTTTGTAAATAGCACATCATTACCTGTCAGGTTTGAGTCTGTCTTTTTCATGTTCCCATGTTTGAGGTGTAATTGACCTATTTCATTATCTTGTTTTATACTATTAATTTACTTCTGCACATTTAAGTGGTTTCAATGTGAGAGTGAAAAGGGGCCTTCTGGGGACTAAAAGCTGGCCTGGCCCTTGCATCTCGGCCACAGTGCTCTCCTACTAAACATTAACATTCCCAGATCTCTGCTGTGTGATCCTGATGAAGATGGACCAAAAGTCAACATGCAAACCAAAAAGTGACTAGGTAGCCCCCTCTTGTGGCTAGCACCAGCGACTGCTGCGGCTTGCTTTACCTTGACCCATTTCTATTCTACCTCCTAGCTAAAAACTGAAACCCAGTTGCAGAATTACTCCCACCTCCTGACAGTATCCGATCCAGAAAAGACGCTTGCTCACTTGTGCCCTCCTGAAAATTACCTACATGTGCTCAATTTCTTCAACAAATCCCTTCTTGCTGAGAAGCACCAAAGTGTGTGGTCTCTATTGCTGCAACAAGCCTCAGTAAAAATAATCTCGACTACTACACTTGTGCCTTGGTGGTCTTTGACTAATGGCAACAACAAATGATGTGCTTGCTGCAGAACTTCTACCATGACCCTCCCCACCCAATCCTAAAGCTTTGAACTATGTGTTTATGATGAGTATTTTAAATTCTGCCTCCCTACTCCCTTCTCCTCTCTCCCAGGACATCCTCTGAGACCTTCTAACCTTGACCTACACACAATGCCATAGCTGAGTAACGAATTTGTAGGTTACAACCCTTCTAACTTAAAGTTCTACATATTTAGCTCCGATACCCCTTTGTCTTTTGAAATTCCGTGCTGCAGAAAAGACGGGGGCTAACGTCTTGTTTCCTTGAAGATAACTTTTTGGGGTTTGTTTTGCTCCCAGGCTTTGTTTTAATCTTAAAATTTTAAACATTTTAACAGGAAAAGTGACTACAATCCCTTTGGGATATTTTACATCAAATACAGTGCCCTCTCTTCCTGTGCAATCCTGGGGTCTTCCAGTTCATTTTCAGCTATCTGAATTCTAGGGGTGGCTCCCAAGGACAACTTCTATGTCAATTACAATTCCTGAGATTATTAATTGTTTTTACAGGGTTCAATGAATATTTGAATTTTCCTCTTATGAGTTAGGTTCTTACGTACTCATTTCTAACATAAACTGATTCTTTTCTCAACTCTGAAACCCCAGTTAACACTTACAGACACCGCGCAGCAGTTACAGAAAACTGTTTCCTGCCTTTCACACAAGAGGTTTTTGCCTCCCCATGCTGAAAAAACTGCTCACGCACTGCAGATGTTTCCACAGGCCTGTTACCATATTTTAAAATCATCTTTAAATTAAAATGTATCCAAGTCCAGTGTTGGGAAGTAAGAAGGTAGCAATTACCTTCAGCCACCACACAGACCCTTGAGAGCCAGTAGGATCCCTGGCAGCCCGCTGACTGCAGTTTCCCTTCTCAACAACAAGCGCACTTGACTCTTCGGGCTTGAGAGGCTCGCCTCACCGACAAGAGGACAGCCAGAAGCAGTTCTCAGGTTTGCTTATAACAAGTTTTGTTTTCCCCTTCACTATAGAAACAGCCCCTTCACACACAGCATTGTAATGGAATAACTTGTAACCTTCAGAAATACAGACGGAACTTAAACCATCCAGCACTAATTCTTTCATTCAACAATCAGATGCACTAGGGACTAATTTCTGAATTGGCAAGAGAGAGGTTGTGATTACAGGTTGAGCTCCTTGGACTCAAAAAGAATCTTTTCTACAAGTAAAACTTTACTTCAGGATTATTGCCCCCCACTCCCACCCCACCTAGTCCCTTCTGCACTGTCCTTAGAGTACATTCCTCCTGCATGTTTTGTGCTATTAATTCTCACTTGTATTTTATGGAACTGGAACTACTCCCTGGTTGGACTGTTAGCCCTCTGAAGACCCAAGTTCCAGGGTTCTCTCCTGTACCTGAAATATGGCGGTTCATGTTTATGGAGAAAGGAATGTTTTTCTATTCATGTATTTCCATGGCTATTGTAGAGGGAAATTGGAGCATGATGACCCAACAGTTTTACTGGGCCTTCTTTTCTAGTAGTTTTCATTTATTCATGATCTTGACTAACTCCTATTCATTAGGGTCTGTAATTTTATATTTCATTTACATGATTTTAAAAAGCTACTAATATTTCCACTGAAAATCTAGACTACCTTAAAATGAAAAGATATTAACTAATGATCACAACTATGTAGAAAAATAAATATGTATTGGAGAGGCAGAAAGGAAGTACACCAAAATGTTAGCAGCAGTAATATTTAGACAATGGAACTAGGGGTGAGTTTTACACTTCCCTCTACTTTTCTGTACTTTCCAAATTTTCTAAAGTCACCCCCACCTTCAACAACAATCAATTGTAAACATAATGTGCATAAAATGACTGCACTTTAACCCTGAACAGTGTGGTCCAGTTGGTAGGGCATTGTCCTGCAAAGTGATGGGTCCCAGGTTTGATTCCCACTCAGGGCACATGCCTGGGCTGAGGATGTGGTTCCCATTTGGGGCACTTACAAGAGGTAACCAATTGATGATTCTCCCTCACATTGATGTACCTCTCCTTCCCCTCCTCTCTAAAAATAAATAAATTAAATCTTTTCAAACAAGGACTGTACTTTATCACAATTTGAGGAATAAACTAACTCATCTCTCTTAGTGCTATTATTATGCACTTTATGCTAAATCCTGATTTATAATCCTTAATTATATGATGGCCTTGTAGAGTAGATGCTTCTTGTTTCTGCCGCCACCCCCACAAAGCCACTTCCCTCCCTCACAGCGCCCTGACCTGCCAGCCCTCCCACAATCCTCAGCTGGGTGTTCTGAGTGACGCTCACCGCACATCAAACCCCAGGAATGCCCCAAGGAAATAAATTAAACTCAATTGTAGTCAACAATAACATGTTTCTAAGGCATCTGGGAAGACATGCTCTTTTCGCCGGTCCTCACCCTGGATGAGGGGCTGAGGATCTAAATGTGGAACCTCAGGGGGTTCTGTATGGAGCCCGGAGGCAGCACCGACGCCAGCACAGTGCCAAGAGGCCTCACTGATACTGCAAGCAGCTCCGTCCAGACAGACCCAAAGCCAGGGCCACCGCTACTCTTTCTTTGTTGCTTAAAGTCACTTCAAATTAGTTCCTAGTAAATTCCCAATGAACACAAAATAGAAACAAAACACTTTACCTTAGCAAGTTCACTAAAGTGACAACTGCATAAATACTCCTCAGCAAAGCAATGCATCGTACGGGTGCGTTCCCTTTGTGATCGCTCACCAAGCAGCACGTTTACGCTCTGCGCACTTCGCCACGGACGACATTCTCCAAGTAAGAAGAAAAAATGCTGCTGTCCATGGCAGCCATCAATACACAAATCACACCGCTTCCCAACTGTAAAAGTTTGGCATAAGGTCCATCAGATCACAAGTCCGGGCTCAGTTGAGGACAAAACCTGCTCTAAAGCAGCCTGCACTCCGGGGGCGGCCCGAGAGTGCCTGCCATCTAAATACACCTTGGAGTTTGTTGTTAAAGATTTAAGAAAAACGCGACCCTTCCTCACAGGTGTGTCAGGTAAAGGCAGCATCATCGTACATGCATTTCTCAAAGCAGGAACGGGAAAAGTGAAGTTATGATCAGAAATGAATGAGACTGAATTTGATCCACTATCAAGATAAAAAGCAAGACATCATGTGAAAGTGCTGGGAAACTCTTAGGTGAACAAGATCCCATAAAACCCCAAAGTCACATCCAGTGATACTGCAGAGAATCTTGTACACATTTATGAAACAAAACACATTTTGCTGTTATGCTCAAAGACATTTTATTAGTTGGTTTTACAACTTAAATAATACCTTGAATAACAAAGAAAGAGTTTCCACTATTTCCAACCTAATCTTTCAGAAGTTTGCTTCTTGGAGGAAGAACATTTTTATGCTCAACACAAAATACCTTTATTATAACCTTCAGCAAATTTTAGAGTTAACCAAAAAAAAAATAAATGCGCTGGTCAAATATTAACTACATCAACCACCCGATTTAGTATTTTTCCTTAAAATGTATACAGTAGAGTTGAAAACCAAGAGAAAACTGTAAGCATTCTGTGGTGTGGCTGGAAGTAGAGTTCATTTCATGATGAGCCAGCGTCTTCTAATACACATTCCTAAGAGTTTCCATACATCTCAGCAAAGTAAATCCGTTTACTAACATATCGAAGGGAAAGCTGGTTTCTAAAACCACTTTGGCAACTTGAAATTCTTGCAGTAGTGATGATTAATACTTCTCCACAGCTGATTAGAGCTTTAATTTTCTCTCACTTAAAAAAATATCAACTGCACATTTTTCCTTAATTGAATAACTGGATTCTTTAAAAACAGAGGTTAGTTATTTCCTTGCACTTGGAAACATGGTAGAAATTCTGCCCCATCATTCTTTTATCTGTAAAGGAGAAAAACGTATTTGCTAAAATTTAATGCTTCACATTGAAAGAACAAACTACAAAAGGCAAATGGCAGTAAAATCATTATATCGAGATGAAACTATTTTTGTCGCCACTTTTCCCTTCCTTAGTCATACTATTTCCGAGACTAGCGATAATCTGCCCACTATCTTCCATAAGGAAGTGTATCTTGTTTCCAGAATGCTCTTTTATAGGAAATGCTGCGGCAGAGATACCACACAGCATTCGCTGAACGCGCTGTATGTGCCAATCGGTCCGCCAAGCCTTTGTGCTGACCGCTGCCTCTCACACTCACAACCTGGGAGGCAGACTCCTCTGCTCCTGTTTAGAGAAGGACAAGTCGGAGGGGAGACGCGCTTGGCCGCTCGGAGCCCCTGGAGTGCCCGCCGGGGCAGGCTGCCTCCGGGGCCTTTCACAGGCACGCACACGGCCGGGTTTTGACACGAACTGAAGCCCTACGTTCAAAGTGTGCATCCAGTTAAACGGCTCCAGTAAGTTTCATGCAAAACAAATTACATAAATGGAAAAATCTCCCCTTAAAATATAATATTCATAAGATTTATGTTAATGATGATAGTGTAGAAAAAATTTAAATTACTGAAATTTTCTGGTCCATTTCTGGTTATTTTCTCCAAAAGCTAACTGCATTTCACATAATAGGTTTGTTTCAGAAACATTACTAATATGTTAACTGAACTTTTTGAGCCAATCATTTCAAATGCCCTGAAAACCAGTAATTCAAGGGAAAAATTTTAACAAGTGCTCCGCTCTCAAATAAAACTACTCCTCCCAATTCCCTTGACTGAGGGAGTGTGGACTCTCACGCTCTGGACCGCACACTCGCAGGTTTTTCAGTGGACTCGCTTTCACGCGGAGCACGCTGCTGGTAGAGGGGACAAGTCTCACCGTGAGAGGTTCTAAGACCAAACGTTTTCTTCCCACCTTTCTCCTCAATTTTTTTAATATAAATTTTTAAACCTTATTGTTCTAACACCATAACCGTGTTACTGTGTCTCCCTTAGGCCATGAAATCTCAGTAACCACTGTACAAAGTGGAAAAAGACACCGCGACCAAGGACAGCCGAGCGGCCGCTTGTAAATACCTCCGTGACGACGCCAGCAGCTACCGTGGAGCCGCTGTAGCGCAGCATGAACCTCCCCAGCTCCTTGAAGTCTTTGTACAGCTCGAGCGCGACGGGTCTCTGCGTCTGCAGCTCTACCAGCGCGTTCTGGCCTTTAGTCAGCAGTCTACCAAGAAAAAGGAAAGGAACCGATGAATACCCAACAGAGGTGAAGAAATGCAGTACCAACCTGAAAAGTAAACATTACACAACGATCAAAGCACCTCAGTCTTTCAAAAATTGAAAAAAAAAATACATCTTAAAATGAAAATGTGCCCTTCGAATTTTCCTGGGTTAGTTAAAAGAAAACAAATTCTAGATTTAAGAAACACTAGCTAGTTCACTTATATACATATTTTAAGGAATATCGGCTAGTTCATCTCTCTCTAAATATATACATGCATTACCTTACACACATATACACATATGTATATATATCACACACACATAATGGCAGTAAAATCATTGTATCAAGAGGAAATCTTTCAAATGTAACTCTCTCCTCTGAAGGATGCTCTCAGCCTGAACCGTGCTCAAGGCCCTCCCACCAAAGCCTTCCCCGTCACTCCCTCAAGGAGACCGAGAGGTACGAAGGCCTAACAAAGGACGAGAGGCTCTTGCGCTCTCAGGGAGGAGTGCGGTGCCCTCTGTCTTCCCTAGCAAAGCTCTGACCGGTGGGTTATGTGTTAGAAGTTGTCTATAAAGAGGATAATGTCCTAGTGCCGACAGACTACTCTGGATCTCTCCCCCTCCCTCCTCTCTTTTCTCGCACGGAAACAGTGGTTCTTTAACAGAGCTTCAGGACAAAATCACGTAAGATTTTCTCACAATATGATGTGTGTAGGAAACGAGGGGGGATGGGGCGTGGGCCTGACGGTGAACAGGGTTAGCGAGATAAGCAAACAACCAACCACCCCTGTACATGGACACAACACCCATACTTACTAAAAGAAGCAGAACGCTAAAGGGGACATTTTGAAATTGTTTTCTAATTTAGTCTTGACGTGCTCTAGGAGGTCAGAACACAGCAATCATAAACTCACCTTCTGAAAAACTAGTTCAAGGACAGACTGATAGAATAAGCCAAGCAAGTTTCTAAATAAGTATTGCAAAATTTCCAAATACTGGTTTTAGACAATTTCAGCCCGAAGCCTCATTCCTTAGGAAAGAAAGGATCTAATATATTTACGATTTGTTTAGGAAAGAAAGGATCTAATATATTTAGATCCTTAGGATCCGAAGCCTCATTCCTTAGGAAAGAAAGGATCTAATATATTTACGATTTGCTTAGGAAAGAAAGGATCTAATATATTTAGTTTCTGGAAATGTTGATTCCACTCCACATAAAGCAACTGAGTCTACAAAGTGCCTTTAGTGGACACAAAAAGAAAAGGCCTAACAGCCCTGGTACCAAACAAGAGGAAAGGGCTGGGTTATAAATAAGATGTCAGGAAAAACTAGCATGAGAATATATTAAGACCCAGCAAGGACTGAGCAAGGACTTTACAGCAGGAAGGGGAAACGTCAGGATTCCATTTGGTAAGTCAATTTCAGATTGAGAATCCTCCAAATCACTTGCCTGGGTCAAACAAACTGGCTCCTGTCAAAAAAAAAACATATAGTTTATGTGAACCAACTGACTGTGCTAGAACCCTGGCTCTGCTACTTGCTAGCTCTGAGACCATGAATGTGTCATACAAGCTCTCTGAGCCTCAGTTTCCTCATCTGAAAAATGGGAAAAACACAGTCCTTGCTTCGTATGGTTCCTGAGAACAGAAATCAGGTGAAGCATTCATGACAGAGCCTAGAATATAGTGGCTCTAAGCAGCGTCAGCCATTAGTGATATCACATCTGAAACCCTATGGCAGACACTTGTGCTAGCAGCTAAAGGCTGAGGTTAAAAATAAAGAACTATCTTTAAGAGATTAAGTAGCCCTTTCTTCATAACTAATGGAGAAACAGCCGTGCGTTTAGAGCACTGTGAAGATTCTCTCTTCCACTTGCAGCCAACCCATTAACCCACTAACCACCTCTGCCTCTTACACAGGTGCATATGAGGAGGAACGCTCAAGGACTGAAAAAGGGGATTTTGGGTGGGATTCCCCATAGAGTTGAAGTGAGGAAAGCCCCAAAGCTGAAGCAGCCAAGCCAAACTGTGGTTAGCCTTTACTTGAACTAGGGTAAGAAACTCAAGTTTCTCAGGAAGCACTTCCTTTGAAAAATTCTCACCTCGTCCCAGCCAAAGGGGAATGGCCCAAACCTAGGCCTAGATATTCACGGTAAGCAGAGGGGACCAACACAGTGGCGATTAGCTCAGCTTATGGTTCCAGGCTGTCACTGAGAAGAAGGGAGATGCTTTGCAGGTGGAAAAAACTAGGAGCTGCAGAGTGCAGAGAACGCTTTCTCCCTAGGCCGTTCTGGGCATGGGGAATGGTTCTGATTACGGAGATGATGAGAATGTTAGGAGGAGCAGCACTCAACATTCTAGTGGTGGGCATAATCAAACTCATCTTTTAAAATGTAGAGCTGCTTTTTAAATGCCTTTATTTTTATACCACTTGATACATACATACAAATTTATACTTCTATTTTATTTACAAGTCACACCACCACCACCACCGTACAGAACAGAAATTGAATCTAGCATTCATACCTATGGAGGACCTTGAATCTTTAGTTTTGTGTCTGTTTTAATCTAGCCCTTAAAAAATGATTTCTGGAGCAAGTAGAAATAGACTTCACTTACTACTGCCCCCCAAAATATTACACAAATAAATTAAACTGCAAGAAATTTGCATAAATTACTTGTGTTTGTTATTTATGCATTAAAACACTTACTTAGGTTTCTTCTTGGTGACTTCGCCGGTGCTTTTGTTTAGAACGCTCACCAGCCGTTTAATGACAGCAGGCTCACTCACAGTTTGGTAGTGTAACAGCACCTGAAACGAAAACTGCCAGGCTGAGCACACTGCCGACGAGCACCGCTTCGCAGGCCTGTTCTCCGCGTGCAACGCTCACATTTCACTGCAGGGAACCGGCACTTCCGCCTGCACTCGCCCAGGACCCCCACTGCCTCCTCTGCGTCCCACCGCTTGTCCCACCGCTTATCCCACCACTCGAACCGGGCTGTTGGTCCTTCACCGGGAGGGAAAAGGTCCTGGGGGGCAGTTCAAGTGTCTCCTCCCCCACCTACTGTGGACACTTTAGTGAACTGCGTAACCTTCCTCACAGGGAGGTGACGAGAATTAAGTAGAATCAGAGACAGTGCCTGGTACAGAAGACCTTCAACAAATGCGAACTGTTTCACCATAAAAAGGAGGGAAGGGAAATCATGATATTCAGCGGGAATTAGTGTATGTTGGATAATGAGAATAAAATATCACAGGGGAGTTTAGACAGGCTTTGAAGTCAGACAGACCTGAGTTCAAATTCTGACTCTACACTTTCCAACTCTACATTCGGGGGCAAGCCTTTTAACAACCCTTCACCCCCAACGCCCCCAGCTTCAGGATCCTCATTACTAAAACAGGAAAATCAGGTGTCATTTTAAAGTGGTAACATTTTACAGTGTTACCATTTTAAAATGGTAACATTCAGTTAATTGATGGCCTTATATATTAGCTATTATTGTTCATGTTTTGTATTTAAGAAAAATTTAATATCAAAAAAGCTAAGTAACGATATGGTTGTGGTGAAATGTGTCACAGACAAATTTTTGCTGGGGCCAGCTGGAGTCAGAGTAAGGCTGACAGTCCTCCATTCGAACAGTAAGGATCGAGTGTGCACGAGTGTGCACTTACACTACAGTTCAGGTTAGTGGAAATATCAAATACTCAGGAAATGGCAAAGCTATCAACGTGTAATTGGTTTGCAAATACCCTTTTATGCTGTTTTCCGAGAAACACTGACACTCCTGCTCTGAAATTTCCTGGCTAAAATAGTTTTCATGCTCAGAAAGCAGAAATAAGCACAAAAGGAACTTGCACATGCACATTCTTGGATTTAGGAACTTTCTAAACACTGCGTCACCCAGTCAGCACTCTGTTGACTAGTTCTGTCTCCCTCTCCCCTGCATCAGTCACAACCATCTCTCATCCGAATCATAACAGGCTCCTTGCTGGTCTCTCCGCCACCACTTCTGCCCTTGTTTACCCCGTTCTTCATATGTTTAGGAGACCGAGCTTTTAAACGCAAATGCAATGATATGTCCTTGCTATTTAAAACCATGGAAACTTTAATTCTACTACAAGGCATCAAGGCCCTTCTCAATCGGACCCTTGCTAACTTCACCAGCCTCATCTTTCTCCATCTTCTCTTCCATTCTATGCTCCAAAGATACACAGCGCTCATTGCCTTCATGCACCAAGCCCTTTCTAACAGTTCAGCCGCAGTCTCCCATCCCTGCAGCTTCATTCAGCTAACTTCTACTCATCCTGGAACCAACAGTGCATCTCTTCCTGCAAGAAGCCTGAACCCCGGTCCGAGCTAGCTATCCTTCCTCTATGTCCTATAATCTCGGACACAATATGACACATGCAACATCTCACCTTGACTGTAATTGCTAGTTTGAATGCCTGTCATCCCATGCAAGGTATGAACTCTGTGAGAAGAGGAAGTATGTACACCAGAGCTAGACATTTAATTGGCTTCAGTAAATATTTACAAAATAAATGTAAGAATGAAGGAACAAAGAACACCTAAAACACGTGGAGAAAATCCGTCATGTGGGCTTTGGTTTGTTTTTTTTAAAGGCACAACTGAACCTCTGTGATTCTACAAAGGCAAATTAGCTTTTTTTCCCCAATGGCATTTGACCACTATAAATTGGAAAAATTCCAGAAAAAATTAACCACCGACTCTTAAGGGGAAAAAACCTCCCACAATGCACGCTAAGCAACGTGGTGAGAGCCATGTTTGCACCTTCTATCAAGTCAGGTATCAAACACCACCCGTGTAACCCAAACACTGGTCAACATAACTAACAAGCATTCCTTTTGCAGCAATCAGGTAAATAAGCAGGATTCTCCTTCCTTGAGCTCAGATGTCATTAAGAATTGGAGCTAGTCTTCATGGTTTGCCAAATTTGAAAAAAACAGAGGCATGTTAACTTCAATTCCTTCTAACCTTTGTTAACTACATGTGAGTTACAGCAGGGGCTCCCAACCCTCAGGTCACAGACTGGTACAGTCTACGGTGGCCTGTTAGGAACCAGAACGCACAGCAGGGGGTGAAGCTTCATTTTTATTTACAGCTGTTCCCCAAGGCTCCTGTTACTGCCTGAGCTCTGCCTCCTGTCAGATCGGCAGGGGCTTTAGATTCTCATAGGAGCACAAACCCCACTGTGAATTGCACATGCGAGGGATCTAGGTTGTGCGTTCCTTGTGAGAAACTAATGCCTGATGACCTAAGGTGGCGCTGAAGCGGGGACACTGGCAATGGGGAGCGGCTGCAAATAGAGATTATCATTAGCTGAGAGGTCTGACTACACAGAGACCATAATAAATCAATTGCCTGCAGACTCATATCAAAGCCCTATCAGTGAGCAGGGCAAGTGACAACTAAGCTGCATCTGGTGACAGGCTACAAAGCTATCCCAACCCCCTCCTCCCCCGTCCATGGAAAAACTATCTTCCAGGAAATTGGTCCCTGGTGCCAAAAAGGTGGAGGACTGCTGGGTTACAGGATAAAATGAGGGTGGATGAAGAATGGGTTGTGGCAGTAAGGGTTACATTTGTCTATCCCCACAGTGACTTACAGATAATAGCACAAACAAAATACTTGTTGAACACGAGTAAAAAAATCTACATGTAAATAAACGGGAAGTAATTATATACAGCAGTACCTTGGCACTCGTCATTCATTCATTCCAGAACTCGCGACAAGTGCCAAAACCAACAAGCACCAAACTGTTCCCCTAGTGACCGTGAGGTTGACACAACGACCTCTGTTTCATCACAAGAGAGGGGCTCTGAGTGGCGAGCAAGCCCCAAGCACTGAAACATTTTTTCTCATCAAAATGTGACGAGTACAGGGTTTGACGAGTTCTGAAGCTGACGAGTACCAAGGTATGACTATACTATCTTAACGTTTTATTTCATACTACACATAATCAAAGTCACCTGTAACTCAAAGTGATCCACAGCATAATGTAAAAGGAAATTGAAAAAGTAGTGAATTTCAAAGTGAAAAGTGCAGCTCATGAGTCTTGGCTCAAACACTTTTTATTCAAATAGTCACAACCTCTCACGAGTCTCCAATTCCTCATCTGTAAATGGGTACAATACTAATTCAAGTCCACAATCCTGCAATTTCAAAATCCCAAAACTGATTGTCCTGTTATAAATACATTTAAGTAGTAAAATGGGACTTGTACTGAAGTGATATAATTTACAGTCCTTATTTATTTCACTTAGCATCAATATTAATAAGTTGGGGTGCAAAAATGTTCGATTACAGGGTGCTGACCCATTCTTTGTTAGGAGTTTTATGTAACATGCATGTAATCATATCACCTTTCTAAAATCTGAACATTTCTGAATTCTGAAGCACACTAGCCTTAAGGAGTTTCAGATAAGGGTTGGGAATCTGTACTCCCTATGGGGTTGTGGGGTTGTAGGAATCAAATTATCTGGTGTTTTATAAACTATAATGGGCTACATAATCTAAGTGGCAAAATAAGTCAATGAGAAGAGATAATTTCTTAAAGGAAAATTAAAGGACTATTTCCCAAAGAAGGAGTTAAGAGTTTAGGGGTCTATCAAAATGTGGCATTTCTATACAATGGAATACTGCTCAGCCTTAAAAATAACTAAAATTCTATTACATGCTACAACATAAATGAATCTTGAAAACATTACACTAAGTAAAATAAGCGAGGCATAAAAGGGCAAAGAGTATTTGACTCTACCTACCTATATGAGGTACCCAGAGCAGTCAAGTTCAGAGACAGGAAGTGGAAGAGGGGTTGCCAGGGGACGGAGGTGGGGTGGAGAGTTACTGTTTAATGGGTGCAGAGTTTCAGGCTGGGCCAAGGAAAAGGTTCTGGAAATGGATGGTGATGTGAATGCATAAAAATGTGAATGTATCCATATTCTGCCGTGTATAACACACACTTTTTGCCCAAACTTCTGAGGGCAAAATAAAGACGTGCATTATATATGGGTAGTACCTGAAATACCTTGTATCTGTTTTGTGTTTTGTAATTATTTGTCACATAAAGTTTCTTGTACCATACTATGTTCAAAAATCAATGTTAAAATTCCTTTATAATACAAAAACCAAGTATCTAAATATAAATAATTGAATTAAAAAAATTAAAACGAAAGATTTTTCCCTGAAATTTCGTGCCAAAAACACAGGTGTACATTATACATGGGAGCGCATTATACATGGCAAAATACAGTACTTTATGCCACTAAACTGTACATTTGAAAATGGTTAAAATGGTAAGTTTTATGTTGTATTTTACCACAATAAAAAATCAAGCATGAATTTAATTAAATTCTTCTATTTTTTCTTCTTAAAGATACAGAGTTTACCATATAAATCAAAGAAAACAAATATTTTTGCTTCACTGGGTGAAGCAAAAGTAGGTTTAAGTTGTTCGCATGGAAAATAAGACAATAATTAATAAATGATAATACAAAAATAAACTGTTTCGCATACTTGCAACTATGACCCTACTTTTGCCCCATCCTGTATTTGTGAAGCATTAAGGAATTAGTTCCTAAATGGTAAAACTTTAATTGCCTAGGAAGCCTTTTCATGGTTAAAAAAATGTTTTCTTCCCAGAGGAACTGGACGCCGACGAAGCACGACCACTGGTTCTGAAACGGACGCCATGCGGCGCTCAGGAGTCAGTGTGCACGGGTGGGGTCCCACACGGCAGCCCCGAAGTGCTTTCAATTCGTACTTATTTTTAAGAAATTACAGTAGACAGGAAAACAGTATTACTGTTCAAAGCACTAGTGACCTCCTGACCTCTCTGCCTCTCCATTGGCAAAAATCACTGCTGCATGAGTGAAAACGCTCCGCACCCAGCCGCTCCAGCTTCTCGCCACTGGACACGCTGCTTTCTAAGAACGAGTGCCCTCACTGCACAGCAGCTCTGCTGTAGCTTCTTGCCTAACAATACCTGGATTTTGAATATTTAAAAATGAAATATTTTCAACTATAACAACTTTTTGGAAAGAATGTAATTATAAAACTAAAATACATAAACAGTATCTTATAAACATACTTTTGTATGATCAAATTTACACAGAATTGCAAAGAATAAGGAAAGCACATGGTTATCCCAAGTAAATGCATGTAAGTATAAAACAAATTCAAATGAGCTAAAATCAATGTATTTCCACTATCACTAACTTAAATAAAGTTTAAAGGTCAGTTACTATTACTGTCTCACTTTTATTGCAAAGATGCATCAAATGGTGAAATGACCTGTTTATGTTTTCAAAGGCAAGCCGCTGAATTTCACTTAGAAACATTTTTTACTGTTGTGCAGAATCTGTACTGTTATATAAGCTAATTGAGGAGGAAAAAAGGTCTAATGGGAAAGTACTCACTTGTGAAGTGGCAAAAGCAAGGTACCAACCTATGAACAGAGTACGGCCCCAAATATCTGTAAAAAATTATACCTAAAACAAGAAATTCATGCTATGCACAAGTAGCAGTATCTTCTCTGGATAAGTAATGTTACAACATAAAATCACCCTCCTCCCAGAAATGTGTACATTCAAATGATGCCGGCCAATGACCACCTGCAAACCAGACTCACAACATGCAGGGTCTGAAAGAGCTGCTTTAGTACAATTAAGTTTACCCTACGGCAAGAACCCCCAGAATATACCCGTAAATACCAATGAGTGGACAACATGTACACAGAAAAATACACAAATGTAAACAGTATACATTTATGGAGTTCGCTATTATAGAACATTCTTACCAACTGTATTTTCTTGTGTTTTCCAAAATTTTCTATAACTATGTATCATTTTTTTAACCAGAAGAACTACAAATAAGCATATTAAAACAAAAACAAGAAAGACCCAATATATATAATTAGTCAGGTAACCTTCTGTACACAGCAAAAAAGTTATCTACCAATTTCCCGTGATGAATTTTATTATCATCAATTTGTGATTATGAAATCTCTGCTCAATGCCTCATTAGAAAAATATTCAGACTCAAGGGTCAAAATAATAATTTGCACATCCTAATTTCATGTTTTCCTCAATTAGAATAGTAAGCTGTTAGCTGAAAAGAACCATAGCACCCTCACTGATAAAAAAAATTATTACTTTTTAGCATAAAGGACTTTGAAAACTGTTTATAGAAACAGTAACAATTAAACATTTTAAAACTTACAGGAAAGCCTTTAGTGATCGGAATTTCAATATTAAAGATGAGGATTCGGGCTCTGAAACGAGTGCAAGCTTTAATGGGTTCTTTGGGGCCACAAAATACGCAGCCAACACTGCAACGAAAAAGAGGAGGAGAGAAGGTAGTTGCGGGTCAAATAAATATACATCCCACAGGAATACCTCCAAAACCATTTACAAAGTAAAACAATTAAGCAAATTAGGGACTTTTTCTAAATATTCCCTTCTGGGGTAAAGCCTGGCTTTCCACCACCATTAACCTTGCATCCTTTTCACACATAACAGCTTTCACTCAGGGAACAAGTATGTGTGCTGACATGTATGAATTTCAACTTTAAGTAGGTTTTGCTATCAGTGATAATTTTTGGCCAAATGAGATTGGAATTAATACTCATTCTTTCATTTGAACTCGTCAAATGCTAAGTTTATATGTTTTGAGGTCCTATATCCAAAACAATGGCTGCTTCGAATCATTTTCTCACTCACTTGATTTTGATGATATCCATCCCAACCAACGTAAGACTAACATGATCGCCTGCTGCTGCCCAATCAACAGGTTCATCATGCAGAGTGATTCCTGGAAATGAGTAAGAACCAAAAAGAATACAGTAAAACGCCTCAATATCGAACCATAACAACCCAGAGTTGGGCTGACTGGTGCCTCATCAGTCACTACTCATCATTTTCAATATGAATGGATTGAGAGTGAGAAGGGTAACTGAACACAGAGGAAAACGCACTTCCTCTAGACTTGACTCCTCTGGAAAACCACCCTAAACACAAAGTGACTTGTATTTGTCCATAAAAGGTTCATTTCTGCTTTTTAAATCAAGAATTTTAAACTCACTCACACAACTGAGTATATTCATAAAACAGGCCCCATTCAAATATCTCTCTTATATTAATGGATGCAGGCATAACAATACAGTTCAAACTATTTTTAATAACATAAAAAATAGGATTAGGCAAGGTTGTCTACTCTTCAGGTTTACTTTTAAATAGACAACCACCGAAACAATCACTATGTTCCCTGAGCAACCCACAGGGCATCACTGTTCAGTCAGATGTGCCCTTGGCAGGCCCTTCCATGAATTCCTGCCTCAAAAGGACTGCTTCCCAGAGAGAGAGAAAGAGAGAGAGAGAGACAGAGACAGAGACAGAGAAACAGAGCAGAAATGTACCACGGTGACTGGTCATATAAAAAAAAGAGATTAATAGTGTAAAATATTTTCAATTTAAAAATGATCCCAGGTGCTGCTATACACATATACTTTTATTACATAGCGATAATCTTGGAGAACTGCAAAAGCAATATTCAATTACCTTATTCAAAGACTTTAAAGGAATCTCATATTTGATGATTCTATAGGGTAAGTTTATGCGGTGAGTGCCTTTGCACTGGAACTTTAGCCTTGTTATGAAGACAGTATGTATAGGGCAACAACTGTGGAATAGGTCTTGAATGACATGTTTCTAGGAAATTATAATTTACCTTCATGTTTCTGAAAATACTTATTTTTCCCATGTAGCATACACTTAAGTGAGTTTCTTTAAGACTTTCTGAAAGCTGAAGGAGAGCTTTAAGGGCTCTGAGACAACTTACAGTTGTCTTCAAAATTTCATTTATGTGCATATCTGAATTACTCTAAGCAGAGGGGCCATAACTTTTCTCAAAGTATGAAAGAGGCTCTTGACTCCAAAATGGTTAACAAGTATGATACTAAAGAATGTCTGTTAAATTTTCAACTACTTAAATTTAGTTTTTAAATGTAGATTTTAAATGACCATATCTGATTTTGCTATGGAATGTGGAACTGAAGACAGAAGCTAGCTACTTAACATTTAACTGAGAGTGCCTTAATTTAGGGTTGAAAAGCATTCCTACTAGAAGTTCAAATAACAATATAAAAAAACCTAAAAATAATATGTAATCTGATTTTCTCCCCCCACACGTTACACTGTCCTACAGATGACATCTATCTTCTTAAGGACCTTTCTCGCTGGACAGACGTTACGCATAAAAACTTCTTTTTCAACACTCCGTGAATATGTTATGTTAAAGTAAAAATGTAATGAAGAATTTCCATTTGTTGGTTGCAGACTTAGTCACTTCTCTTTTAGGACACTACTGGTGAGTGAGCTGCAACAGCTCCTTAAGTGATTAGATAGCAGTGTGCACTAAACAACCAAGTAAAGGAAGCAAAGCAGCAGGGTCAGAGATTGAGAACTGAGAGCCTCCAAGCTGGATTCGAAGCGTAGCTGTCAAGGAGCGGGGCGCTGCTCTCCAGGTGCTTCTGATGCAGCCTCCTGTGAGAGTTGCTGCACTAAAGATAAACGGACAGGGTTTTTCTAGCAGGGAAGTGACAGAAAGGAGGGAGGGAAAGGATGTGGGACTTTTGGATGTGACCAAACGGTCACAAAACAGTCAATCTGTAAGGTCCATGGAGAATTTTAAAACCATGGTTTTAATTAATGTCTCCTGATTATTACAAAAGCTATTCTCAAAAATGCTTATTAACATAAATTAGTATTTCAAAAGTACTGTAGCTCTTGATCACTTTATAAAACAAAAACAGATCTGCACTTGAAAACAATACATCTACATAAAATGATTCTTTCTTTAAAAAATGTGTATTACTTTTTATCTAAACAGAATTTTCATGATTCCTAAGCATGCAGAAAGAAAAAGGTAAAATGGAAATAATGTAGGCTTTCATCCCCTTATTCATCTCAAAATTTAGGTTAAACTGTTACCTCAACAGATATTCCTTAATTTCTTATAATCTTTAAGAAATCAGCTTTCAAAGTAAACAAATTAATTTTTTAAATGTACATTCAAATTTATAAACTAGTCAGCACAACTCTGGATATATATTATAAATAAGAGTAACAGAAGGAGAAGTACTGAAATTTTAAAAAATTTTAACATCCCCAGTAGATTATACTTAAGCTTAAAACTGTTATAAATATTACTTTATAGTATAAAACAGATCTTTAGTTTTATATTGAAGTCAGAGGATTAGTTGGAAGACTTAATCTTAAGGTATAAAATTATAAACTTTCAAGCAGAATTCAGAAAAGAATGACATGTACCTATGTAAGATCAAATGATTAGAAGATGAAAATAGTTATCAGCTATCATAAAAAGTCATGTATTAAATTATATGTAAAACCAACAATTGGGGCACTTTAAACTAGCTCACAATTTCTCTTTCAACATTAGGATTCTCTTCATTTACATCTTATTTTCTTAGGTCTTCCTGTAACATATATACTTTTTTTTTAGCATAAACACAATCAAAATTGTTAACATATAGTAATTCTGAAATACACATTTCACAACAACAGACTGTAGCAGTCTGCTTTGCCACTGTCTATTCAGTGCCCACTGGGGTTGGATATAATTTCTGCTACCGAATTCTATTTTAAATGTACCTGTCAGGTGTTTATACATCTGGTGAAATCCTAACCAGACTTCTCAATCCGTGTCAAAAAAAAAAAAAAAAAAAGTGCTACCACAGTTAGAAAGGTATAAGTACACATATACACACATAGTCACAACAGGAGAAAATCGTTTAATGTTTTCACATTTTTATCTTCAACAGTTAGTATCAGTTTGACAGTCAGTTACAATTTCAGTAAGAGGTTATTTGCTCTGGAGTTTAATAACTACACTACTTTTGAAAATCTGCTGTCTCAATGTAAGGGTTGCTTAGCACAAGAGTATTGCAGAGGAATACCTTTTGCAGTACAAGTTTCATTGGGAGGCATTGCTAGTAGTCGGTCACCAGTCTGGATATAACCAGCTTCAATTTTACCAGTTACACAAAATCCAGATCCTTGATCTGCAAAACACGCCCAAATCTTATAATGACTCATACAGCAATGTTATCTGATGATTAATACCATTAGCTTTATTTGGTGCTCTAGTAGTTACATACAACTGCAGTTCAATGAACATTAATGATCATCTTAGAATTTTTAACATACCTACTAAATATGGCATATCACATTCTACTCAACTTTTTTACAAATAAAAATATTCACATTACAAAAAGTGGGAATTCATTTCTTTTTCAAATATTTATTGACTGTTTACTAACTACCAGGCACTCTGGGGATAAAGAGATGAAAATATAAGCACGTACCCATAAGGACTTTATACTACTGAGGAGAATGACATGACAATTACATGGTCCAGAGACAAACATTATTTATAATATACACTAGAAACAGAAAAGCTGCACAGAAGACTCCGTGTTGAGGGGAACGATTACACTTGAGCTGGACCCTTAGAAGAGGAAGGATCAGGTGACTACAAGGTGCCTCCTGTGTGGGGCAGGGGAAGAAGGAGAACACTGCTGACCTAGGACGCTGCATGTTCAAAGTCACAGGGTTATAACCACACATGGGATGCGCTAGACCCATGTGTCGTTTATATGGAATATATATGGGACCCCATAAAATAATGAGGGAAGCAAGACATGAGGAAACAGAGCTCGACAAGGGACAAATGATAAAGGGGCCTCGTAAACGATGCTTAGGGTTTGAGTATCATCCTCAGCTTGAGTAATGGGAGCCAGTTAAAAACGGTGAACAGAGAAGGGACATGATGTCATTTTCACATCAGAGAAGGAGGAAGTCTGATTACAATGCATATGCTGACTGCAGAAAGGGAGTAAACTCAAGAATTTGGGAAGAAGGTACAACAGAGTAAGTAAGGGTGATAAAGTAAGTGGGGGACCATGGCAAAAAGGGAGAAATCTGAGCTGATATAACACATTAAGTGTGAGAAAGAAAATTAAAAAACAAGATTCATTTTAGCCTTGGTGAATCTGAAGTGTTGACACAGCATACAAGTGGAGAAGGTGTATTATTCCAGGGACACTGATCACACCAAATGGGACCAACCACATGAGAAATGGGACCCTGGGAGCACATTGCCTGTGGGAATGTCCAGTGGCAGTTAGCACAGGTATCTGGAGAACATGAGCAGGCCAGGGCTGGAGATGCAGACTTGGGAAGCATCACCACACAGGAGGGAGAACAAAAGGAGCAAGTAGATAAGAGGACTGCGCAGCAAAACACTAGTTAAGAGACAGAGAAAGAGGAGCCCACAGGGAAGATACAGCAAGGTCAAAGACACAGACTGGTGAGCAGGAGAAAAGTAGGTCCAGAAACCAAGGGAGAAAAGTTTTAAGACAGATGTGACTGCCGGCCTCACAAGTAACATGAAATTCAAGTAAGAGGGAAGTAAGATAGAACTGAAAAATGGGCCACCACCAGGACGTTCGGTAACCTCCGCGGGAACACACTGTGGGGGAGCAGCACAGGCAGAAGCCCGGCGGTAGCCTGAAGACGGGACAGGAGACGGCAAAGTAGAGTTAGCAAACGCAGCTAAGCAAAACGGAAAAGCACCTCTTGTATTTTAAATAGATAACAGTAATCTGGAAAACATTATCATATTTCCTCTACTACTCGAATGCTAGAAGCTAGTAACAGATGATAAATTCCAGTTTTTTGAAATGATTTTTGTGAGGCATCTTCAATCTTTCATTTATTAAACATTTATTAAGCACGCACTGGGTGCCGGGCACTGAGCCAGGTCCTGCAGATCCAGAAAAGACAGTACTTGCTGTCAAGGGCGTTTACAATCTTAGTAAAGCAGAAAGCACTAGAACAGTTATAATTCTATGAAATTATAGAAAATGCAATGACAGGATACAGAGAACACAGAGGAACACCTACACAGAGTAGGAGTGTGGTGAATTCACCTGTAATCAATTTATTGCTTCTCAGTTCCAAATCCACTCTTTACTGCCTGTTCTGTGAATAAAGGGCACTTGGGGGACAACTGACATCTTGACTGCACTGATTATTCTAATATATATCTGTGTTACATCCTTCTACTTACTGAGATCTTTTATTCCATTTCCACTTTATAGTTTTCTGTATAGTGTCTTGTACTCAGCAAGTGAGGTTTTAGTCTTAGGTGCTTAATACAGCACCTCCTCCAGTAAGGTCTGCACCTGCTCCTCGGCCCTAGAGCACCATATAGTTTCCTACATCTTATAGTCACTCTTTCATCATATTAATAATTCTTCACGTTAAACCTCCCATTTTACCTATGTGTGATATATGTATCCTGATTGAACCCAGACTCCTACAGATGGTAGGAAATGAATAGAGAGAGGGAAGAGCAAATCATGGGTAGACACTGGCAACAAAGACCATCCTGTGTGGTTACGAAATAGTGAATGATCCAGTTTGGCGGAAGCACAGGGAAACTAAGGTGACCTAGGGAGAGAAAAAAACCTATGAGGAGCAAAGAAAAAGGATAAGGTATTTGCATACCTGGAAGATAAGAAGGAGACGGGGAAATGGTGTGTAAACTGAAGACTTTTCTGGGAATGGGGGTTAACTAACTAAAACTGTGCCCATCCTTTAAGATGAATTTGGCAACGGTCCTCACACCGACACAAAGAACCGAGAATCTGAAGGACTATGTAATAAGTTTGTCCATGAAAAGAGGAGAGAATGAAAAGGCAGACGTCATACTGAAAAAGTAATGTAGAGGTAGCACTTACCTTTGAAAACATCAGATACACATAACCTAAAAGGCTTATCAACAGATCTTTGAGGAGACTTGAAGGAATCTGGAAAAAATGGCAAAAAAAGCAAGGTTTAACTTAAAAGTTACCTTTTGACTCATGTTCAAAGAATCCATTGAATCTCCATTATCTCTTAGAAAATATTTTTTATAAATATAAAATAGTAAATTTACTGTCTTTCATACAACACTTTGTAGTTTATAAAGTATTTTCACACATGTTCAATCATTTAATGTCAGTAACAGTCTGTGAGGTGGGCAGGGCAAGTAAGAGCCTCATTAATTAAATAAGGAAAATTAACTATTTAAATATTACATGTGTTTTCAAAACTGGAAACTTAGCTTGTCTGACTAGAAATCCTATGCTTTCGCATACATATCACTGTCTACTACAAAGAATTCATTAAATATCAAGTTTATAATGCATTAAAGTTAGAGGTAGCCCTGATTGGTGTGGTTGAGTGTCACTCTGCCAACCAAAAGGTCACCAATTAGATTCCCAGTGGGAGCACATGCCTGGGTTTCGGACCAGGTCCCCCGGCTGCATGTGAGAGGCAATCAATCAATGTTTTTCTTACACATCGATGTTTCTCTGCCTCTCTTTCTCCCTCCCTCCCCCTTTCTCTAAAAGAAATATAAATACAATATTAAAAAAAAAAATTAGTGAGGCAGCATTCTTACCAATTTGTTCTAATAAACATAGCCCTTTATACCATTTTGTAAGTTCACTCAACTCAGATCTCGTAATTAAATTTTCACCACTGAGACCACTTGTAGGAATAAAAGCAACATCACTTTCCTATTAAAAGAGATTAAATATAAGAAACTTAATACAACTTTTTTCTAAAGTTAAAAGTTTCATCATTAGCATAATTGCACCAAGTTAGAAAAAGCAACAACAATGTACTTGTAAGGTAGTAACAGAAATCAAAGAATTACAATCCTGAAGTTATCACCTTTTTTGATTTTGTGGGAAATTTACAAGTATGTTCAAAACATAAAAGCCTTTTTACCTAGTATCATAGGCATGTTTCACATTTTTACTGGAGAATTCCTCTCTACTACTTTCCACTTTTCTTTATTATCTACCTAAACCTAAATACCAAATTTAATAGATGGAAAACAAAGCTTTTTACTTACACTAAATCCAAGCCAATTAACAAAATATATGCAATTTAAGGTGAAGTAATCCAAATAATTAAGACAATAGACACACAAGACTGGGGAAATAAAAACAAAAAGAATTAAAGATACTTAAAAAGAACACCAAAGTACTAGTTTTTTCTCTCATAACAACAAAATGAGACTTAAGGAAAGTAACCAAATAAATTTAAAATTATCTTACCTTAAAACCTGCTTGCTTAAGAAAGTGTCCAAGTTTCCCAGTAATCTCTTGAAACCTTTCTTGTTGCCAATTAACCTGATAAAAATCCAATTTATTGTTAAAACTATGCTTTAGACCATGCTATATATAAAATTTAAATTTATGCAATAAAATGTAAATAATCAAGACTATAAAATATGAAATAAAATCTATTAAATATAAAATCCTGTGAAGTTAAAATGCAGAATATAAGACCTAAGTATCAACATGACCTAAAAGTAACCTCTACAACAGAAAGCCTAGAAACAAACTCCAATACATACAGAAATTTTTGCACATGCCAAAACTGATTTCAAAATTGGGGGAGAAAAACAAATAATTTATTAATTGTGCTTGGGCCAAGTGCTGAAATAAAATAAGGCCAAATAGACTAAAAATGTTTATGTAATATGAATTCTAGATAACACTATGCATGCTGTTATACTGAGGGGTAAGTATAGCAATGTCTGTGACTTACTTGAAAATTCAAATCAAAATTAAATGGATTATGGATAGATACAGGGGGAGACAGACAAAACTGTGATCAAGCAAGTAGTAGAATCTTAAGTAGTGGGTATAATATGGGTGTTTAAAATTCTTTCAACTTTTTATATTTGAAAATTTTCATACTAAAACACTGGGGAAAGACAAAAGGGGTGTGTGTGCATATAAAATAATATTACAGAAGAGCTATATAAAAAAATGTAGGAGAGTATGTATCTGATTCCAGGGTAAGAAAATACCTAAGCATAAAAAAAGTAAAAAATATATAGGGTTCAGCACAAATAACGCCCCTCTTTTACTACAAAATCTTTTATTACAAAATCATAAACATGTAATTCTGTAACATAACAACATCACACTCAAGCACACCATATGCCATTTAAGGTGAAATGTTGAAATTAAAACCATAAATTATTACACCCATATTATTACCCTACGACCCACACTCAAGCAGGCATTACTTCTGCTGGACCCTGTATATTTTTATAAATTTGAATATATGTCAAAAATATACCACAAACAAAATGAAAAATAAAATAACAAATTGGTAAAAATATCTAAGACAAGGTAAAAGATTAATATCTTCAATAAATAATGCTTATAAACTGGTAAGAAAAAGTTTCAAAAATTAGCAACTTTATAAATAATTCCAAAAGAAAAATACAAATGGTCAATAATCATACAAAGTATATTTACATATTATTGAAAATTTTGAAAAGTAAATTAAAAAAAGACATATCATGTTTTATATATCAAACTGGAAAACGACCCTTTAGTAACAGCAGGGTTGACAACCATCTGGGGAAGCGACTCTACCACAAATGCCAAGAGGACATAACTACAACTTTTCTGGAAGGCGTTTAGAGTAAGCCTTAAAAAATGTATATGCCATTGGGCACAGAAGTTCCCACAGAATAAACTATTTCTAAATACTCTCTAAACTGGAAATATTCATGAGTAGAATATTACCTGAATAAATTATATCTTTATTATAGACTAGAATAAAGCTATAAAAACCTCTTTGTATCAATACAAAAATTAGTACTTGGAAACATGCACAAGAATACTGTCAATTTTTTAAAAGCAGATAATAAAACAGTTTTTAACCCCATGTTATAATGAAAAAGATTATAATCTATAAAAATAAATTGTATGGATATATACAATGAAAAGTATAAAGTTTTTAGGGGGGAAGTATCATTAGACATATAGGTTATTTAGTTCCAGTCAAGATGGCAACATAGGCAGACATGGCTTGCCTCTTCACACGATCACATCAAAATTACAACTAAAATATAGAACAACCATTACTCAGGAACATCAGAAATCAAACTGAATGGAAGTCTGACAATTATGGAATTGAAGAAGCTGCATCCATCCATACTGGTAGGAAGGGCACAGATGCAGAACGGGCTGGCCCCACACCCACACAGATAAATATTCAGAAGGGATATCTTGGGATTGAAGACTCTCAGATGCACACTAGGTCCCCCAGCCCAGGGTCCCAGTGCCAGGAAGATAAGTCCCCACAACTACTGGTTGCAAAAACCATTGGGGATTGAGTTGGTGGAAGAGGCTGCTGGAGCCCTAAGCAGTTCCTCTTGGGGAACCCACACACAGACTCACCTATTTAGACTCACTCCCTGCTTGAAGGGGACCAGTGGTCCACAGGGAGAGACTGAAGTGTCTGGCATCAGGGTGAGAAGAGGCCACTGTCCTGCTGAACCCACCCCCAACAGAGCCAGTAGGCTGGTACCATAGCTGAGATTCTATCAACCTAGCTAACACTGTTTGATCTGCCTTGGAGATCCACAGAGGCTCTACCCCACCCAACTTAGGGACCACTCAAGCTGACTTTACAAAAGAATGGCTCATGTTGGCTCCTAAAGCCTATCAAACAAGCAACAGCTGGCTTCAGTGAGCCCTAGCAGCAACCAGATTACAGTGCCAGCTTGGCTTCCCCTGGGAATCTCCAAGTCCTGCACAAGTAGCAGCCATCTCAGATTGCTTTGTAGCTCAGGCAAGTGTGTCCCTGGTGAAACACAGGTGGGGCCCGACCTTGGCCTGCAACACGCAGGAAACTCCAGGGCCAGTGTACCCAGTGGACAGCTATAGACTACACTGGAACACCACCACCCTGTCCCCGCACAGATGATCATCTACAGATGGCGGAGGGTGGTGGTCACTGGTCACAGCCAGTCCTTGCAGCTGACTGGCCTGGGTAAATCCCTCCCATTAACCTGTCAACTACAGTCAAGGCTCAACCACAAGAGGAGAGTGTACACAGCCCACAGGAAGGATACACCTCAAGTACCCAGCATGGGTGATAGGGGAGGCTGTGCCACTGGACCCTACAGGACACCTACATTAGGCCACACTACAAAGACAGGGAGACATAGCAGCTCTACCTAATATATAGAAACGAAGACAGGGAGGCTGCCAGAATGAGCAGACAAAGAAACATGGCTCAGATGAAAGAACGGATGAAAATTCCAGAAAAAGAGCTAAACGAAATGGAGATAAGCCATCTATCAGATGCAGAGTTCAAAACACTGTTTGTAAGGATGCTCATGGCAATTAGTGAGGAGCTCAGCAGCATAAAAAAGACCCAGTCAGAAATGAAGGATACACTAATTGAAATAAAGAACAATTTACAAGGAAACAACAGTAGAACAGATGAAGCCAAGAATCAAATCAATGATCTGAAACACAAAGAAGCAAAAACCACCATGCAGAACAAGAAGAGAACAGAATCCAAAAAAATGGGGATATTATAAACAGTCTCTGGGACAACTTTAAGAGGTCCAACGTTCACCTCACAGGGGTACCAGAAGGAGAGGAGAAAGAGTAAGAAATTGGAAATCTGAAAAAATAATGAAAGAAAACTTCCCTGATTTGGTGAAGGAAATAGACATGCAAATCCAGGAAGTGCAGAGAGTCCCAATTATGATGGATGCAAAGAGGCCCACTCCAAGACACATCATTATTATAAGGCCAAAGGTTAAAAATAATGAGACTCTTAAAAACAAGAAAAAGAAGTTAGTTACCAGAAGGTTGCCAGATGGGAGGAGGAGGGGGAGAACAGGTGAAGAGGTGAGGAGATTAAGAAGTACAAACAGGTAGTTAAAGAACAGCCATGGGGATGTGAAATACAGTATAGGAAATGGAGCAGCCGAAAAATTATACACATGACCCATGGACACGAACAATGGTGGAGGGATTGCCTGAGGGAAGGGGGATGCTGGGTTGAGGGGTGCCAAAGGGGGAAAAATCAGGACAACTGTAATAGTATAATCAATAAAATGTAATTTTTAAAAAAGAAATCTGTTATTTTAGGTTCTCTTTACACTAAAATAAACATGCACTATTTTAAAACTAAAAATAATTTTAAAACATTTTAATTAATTTTAAATATAAGACATCTTTTTTTTTTGCTTAAAAGTTACTCATATCGCCTTTATTTAATGTCAGAACCATGAATTTAATTTTTAAAATATGGCAGCTGAACTAATAAAATACATCAGTCACATCTAAGTCATCAATATGGCAGAAAAGCATCTTAATTAGCACCTAAAATGAATTCTCATAAAGCCTTTAAATACCTGGTCCATTTTGTTGACTGCAACTGCAAGCTGTGTCACTCCAAGAGAACGGACCAGGAGGCCATGCTCTCGGGTCTGTCCCCCAGTCTCAAAGCCAGCTTCGAACTCTCCTCGGCTGGCATCTACAACTAAAACAGCCACATCTGCCTAAGGAAGAAAAAAACAACCAAAACTAGAAATAATGCCACTGCATTTTAATTCAAAGGACAGATTATTCAATTAATTAGTTATGTTGGTCAGATGTGAAATACAGACTCTAACCTGACACCAAAACAAATCAAAGAATTACACCGATGGATTAAAAATTTTAACAGTAAATAAAAGTACTAGCATTCAGAAGAAGAAAAAACAAAGAATAAAAAAATCCATATTTGATTAAATAACAATAAAAATATCTTGGTGAAGGAGGAAAATATAAACAAAATTAAAATGTAAGTAATCAGGGACAAACACTTGTAACATATAAGACAAAAGTTACAATCAAGTAAGTCTTTACCAAAAGAAAAGAAAAAAAGACATAGCTGTAAAAAACTAGTTAAAGAACACAATTTGCTAAAGAAACAAAATGGCCAAAAACATGAAAAAATTCAAATTCATTACAAAACAAAAAAAGCCATTAAAAATACAACATATTCCTCCCTTTTCCCACTTGTACCGATCACACTGGTGAAGACTTAAACGACTAAATTTCCACCCTAAGTAAGGGTGGAGAAAGAACCTTGCCTGTGGGACTCTAAGGGTACATATAACCTTCTGGAGGGTGTTGTCACAGGACGTGCCAAGAGCCTTAAAATATATATATATATAGTCTCCCATCAAGTCAACCACTGGGAACTCACCCTAAAAAGTAATTAATGGATCTACCAAGATAATGTCACAGCGTTGCTTATACTAATGAGAAACTGAATAAATGATTTATCAAAAAATAGCATATTCACCGTCTACGGCCACCGAAAAAGAACCTTGAATAACAAATAACCTTTGTGGACCATTTTAAGAATCAGATGAAAGACATTTCTCTTCTCGTACACAATTACACAAAAGAAGAAAACAAAGCAAACCTTAGCGGTACCTCATTTTTCTCATTAGCCTTATAGATACTAGTTTTACAGGCTCCCACTGCTCTCCTGTGTGATGATGCTTCCTTACCTGATTCCACCTGCATCATGTGGACGCAGCCTCTGAAAATTTACAGTAAAGTCTGCGCAACCACAGATGTTCTCCATTTCCAGCCCCATCAACTAGTTGTCAATGCACTGTCAGGACACTTTTCAAAGAACACTCTTTCATTTTCCTTTTCATAGTTGTTGCCTTGCATGCATACCCATTCTCACAGAAATCTGCTTTTCTGTAATCCAGGATACAGTCACTGATTCTGGCATTCCCTCTTTGACTATCTCAGAACGGTACATGATCATCGCCCTATCTCAATCTGACATTCCATCCATGGAAGTCGCCTGGCTTTTTGGTCAGAACAGAGTCTACAACAGCTTTGGTCTTTGTTATTTCCTCAATGACACTTACGTCTGTGCTATCCAGTTTTTAAAGCATTTCACATACATTATCATATAATCCTCACCATAATGGGAAATAAGATGGTCATAAAGTAAGCAAAGACTTTATCAGATACTCTGCTGTGAACACAACTTGGTAATTTAGAGTATCATCCACATACTCTGGTAGGGGATTTTACTCTATTATTTCAACTTGTTTCCTTTTATTCTTACCTAAATATCCCTGCTGTTTTACTTCTCCTAAGTGCAGCATTCAATTCACTCCTTCATAACTTACAATGGTGAACTCTAATTTCCTGAGTGAGACCCAGTTCTTTGGTCAGGGACTGTTAGTTAAGAGCACAAACTGGAGCAACCAATTTGGAAGTTGGTCCTTTCGCTGATGTCACTAGCAGGTACCACACATCACGCAAATTGTGTAATCTCTCTGGGTATCAATTACTCACTTCACAGAAATACTGAGGAGAGTGTTAGTACAGTTTATACAACACACCCAGCCCTGACTTCCAAATCCATATCCAAATTGTAAATCTCTCTCATCAGGTTTTGCTGACAACTGTCAAATTATATTTACTGAGGTTAAAATTGAAATTCATTGACTTAGTATTAAGATACCTTAATATTATACCTTAATACCTTAGTATTAAGGCCATAGTATTCTTCTCAACAGTCTTTCCTATTACCTTCTCAAAAAAAAATCACCAGTCAATCTCTCCATTCTTTCTGCGCAACAGCTTATCTTTGAAAGCCCAACTCCCTACACATTTTCGGGACGGCCTTTTTACGCAGTATAAAAGCTTTCTCTCCTCATCAGGTATACCGCACCTATTCTGCTTGCAGTACCGTGTTGTTACTCTTTGTCTTTGCACGCCTTTTGTTCCTACACTGTGACTTCCTGGAGGAGAGGTGGCATGTCCTGCGTGCTCCTTTGTGTCCCCAAAGCCTACCACAGTATTCGCACACTGGGTAAATGACCCAACAGCTTCAAGTCTGCTTCTTCATTTGTCACATAACGATAGTCAATTAATCTCGAAAATCCTTCCTATCCTACTTCCATAGGAATGTAGAATAAAGGACCTATAAGACTGCTCTGGTTCTAGAATTCAAAAATATTTTACTGTAAATACTTGTTCTGGTGTGTGCCACTCCCATTAATCTATTAAAATGTGCTTAGTAGTCCATCTTACCCCACACTTCTTACCATAGTGTTTGGAACACAGTGGGTATTCAATAAGTATTTATTAAACAAAGAAAAAAATACACACATACATACATACATATGTATATGTATATATACACATACAGAGGTATGTACATACAGAAAAAGAGAAAAACATGCTGTATATATCCTTTGGTAAATGCAGAGAAAAATACTGATTTAAAATGGGGATAATTTGTACTTCATAGAGTTGTTATAAGGATTAAACTAAATGCATACCAAAAACATAGTATAGTGCTTGCCCATATTAGATACTAAAATCAACAGTGATTTTTATTTTTTCAATTTTCATTATCTCATCAGTCCAGGAACTTTAAATTTAATACCCTGGAATTATAAACCAACTTTCTAAAACACTTTCTCATCTATCTTCAAATATATTTTAATTTATTCATATAACATCTTTTTTAGTTTGACAAATGCTCATATTAACATTCCTTTTAAGGAGTGGGAAAAAATGGTCAACTGCTGTAGTCACACTTTTGCCAAGTGACACTGGCCAATGGCTGAACCCTCTCTGTTCTCCAGGAATCACTGATCACAAAAGAAACCAATGGCCTACAGGTATGATGTTATTTTATTATTCCAACTACTTTTATTTTTTTTTTCAGTATTTTTAAGTATCACGTCGTAAATTTACAAACTCTGATTGTTTTTTAACACTATAAAGAAAGTAAATAAACCAAAAAGGGAAACCCCCAAGCGTCATTACTTCTATATAAATTAACTCTTAATAAATACATAGGATTTCAATATAAATACAGTAAAAAGGTAGATGTCAAAATTAGTCACTTCAGCTTAATAAATAAAATATAAGGCTACAAATACCTCATTAAGCATTTTACCATTATTTTTACTATAAAGAAATTCATAGTTGTACATATTTTTCTTTGTAATAAATTAGAAAAGGTGTTATAAAGTACTGATAAAGAGATTATGAAAAACAGTTCTCTATTTTTCAAAGTTTTTTAAAAGTTAAAATTTTAAAATATTTTAGAGGTTAGAACCCTAGAATTTATCCTCAGCATCTGGAAATTTTATGTACAATTACTGCACGATAGTTAAGTGAATATCTGGTACCTGGGCCGCTCCTGTAATCATATTTGGAATGAAGTCCTTATGGCCTGGAGCATCCATTAATGTAATAACTTTGGTTGTGGTCTCAAACTTTGTCATACCAACATCCATTGTTACTCCCCTTAAAGAAAAAAATTAAATGGTTAGAATGCACTATATAAAGAGTCAATGTTATGGATTAAATTATTCCATAAAATAAATTAAATGACAGTCTCAATTCTTAAGTAATAATGGAAATGTCATTTCATTAAATAGTCTATTACTTTGAGAAATTAAGCTACCATTTTTGGGTGGAATTTCTGCTGCAGCAGTATTAAGGCCATGTAACTTTAAAACAAAGTTGTGGCTGCAGCAAGAACTTAAAATAATAAGATACTTCTCATTTCCTTTTTCTGCGGGGCAGCAAGCAATGTAGATTGCAAACAAAAAAAAGACATATGGGGGCATCTCCAGAAAAGGGAACAGTGAACACTGCACATGAGAAACAGTAAAATGAGGAATGACCACTATCGGGAGGTAGTTTTTTCCTCCTCTTCTTATGTTTATGCTTCACTAATTACAGAAATAAACTTATAAAACTTTCATTTGTAAGACTGCTCAGTATGTTACACACTTAGAAAACAGAAAATATCAAAGGAGATGCCCACTTTTTAAAAAATCAGTAAAGGTGAACAGTAATTTGTTTCATATCCCATTTCACCCTTCTTGGGGACCACAGTCACAAAAACGTACAATAGATTCAGATTATAAGAAAGCCCAAGGAGGGTCTACAAAGGTCCTAAATCATTCTAGACTTCAGAAATTTAGATGAGAAACCATGTGGGCAATGGACTAGGTGATCATTCATCTGGTTTGCCAAGGATAACCCAGAGTAATGAATGAGCACTCCCCTTAACCACCTAATACCCCAACAATTACAAGGATACATTTCATGTTCGCCCTAGCAGTAAAGTCACTGTGGGTCTCCTTACTCCAGTCATTCCAGCTTAATCTGAAACCACAGGCCATTTGAGCTTCTGAAAAATGATGCTTTGTTCTCTTTAATACCCCCCAAATAATTGCTTTTAGATTAGTGATGATCCCAGACATACTCCAAGCTCCTCCCTAGACTTCTCTGACTACAACATACTCCTCTGACCCAGCTCTGGTCTGGATTTGTAAGCCTAAGGATGTGAAAATGCCACTCATTTTACTAATTTCTGTTCAACATTTAAGCAGAACAGAGGATTTATAAATATTTAACATGCTGGGATAAGCAACACATTATATTTTTGAAATGTTATTAAGGGACATATAGTAGTGAGTTAAAACTCCCATTATGTATCTGGAAGCTTCTCCCCTCTACAGAATGAAGGAATATTCTAAAAACTGCATCATGCTGAACAATAAAGAACTAGCAGCAGCAAAAATATGACAGATAACCAGCAGGTGTATTATTAAAAAAACACTAAAATTACTGATTATTCTACGAATAAGATTATTATCTTACCTTCCAGCTCAACTCACATATTAAGTAAATTCAAGCAAGTCATTCTAACTTACAGTGTTCTCAATCTGTTTACCTACTTAACAGACGACACAAAGAAAAGTTACATATTTTAATAATCTGTGTGGTAAACTGATAGATGAAAATTACTTAGTCTTCTACTATTTTTCCCTATAAGTTTTCTAAAAATTTGCAACTATCCTACTAACTTTTCTTACAAGGTTGGAAACAAGCTTGTGATACTATATACAAACTGAAGATGACAACTTAAGAAAATTCCTACTTACCAGAAAAGCTAAGGAATAATATGACCTCCTTTATTAATAATTACCTTATATATTATAATGTGACTATCCAATACTCCAATAAAAATACACACTTATAAAAAGTATGAAAATCCGAATATATTCTCTAACCAACTTAGAATGAAGACATTGGGGAACAGAGAATAACCTCTTTGCTGAGTTAGGACTTTCGGAGTCTTTAATTATTTCAATACAGTTAAAACATCTGCCATTTCACGTCATTATTAAGGTGTCCTCTTTCTTCCCTCACATAGGTGCTACTGCCTACCCCATTCCTAACAGTTCTAAGGTGATATACAAGGTCTGTCCAGAAGGTATCCAGCCATGTAATATGAAAAATAGAGACACTTACTGAAGAAGATACAAGAAACACGGTACACAGGTGCCTCCATTCCCTTCAAAGTAGGCACCTAGAGACCTCACATAGTTCTTCCAATCACCATTGGCTGCCCCGTCGTATTTTCCTGAATCTCATCAACAGTCTGAAATCTCTTCCCTTTCAAAGGTGATTTTAGTTTGGGGAAAAGCCAGAAGTCTCAGGGCACCAAATCTTGGCTGTAGGGGTGGCTGAGTCACTTGTACAATTTGATGTTTCACAAAAAACTATGCCTGAAATGTGATGAAGCTGCCCATCACCAGTTGCCCACAGCTGCAGCCTTCTGAATCATCAGAACAGTTTCTGTGGAGGAATGTTCAAGCTTAAGGCAAAATTTGATGCAGAATCGTTGCTCTACTCACTCAGTTATTTTGAATGTGACGGTCACACAGTACACATGCTCGCTCAATGGCATCTACTGCCCCCACTGACTATTACAGTGAGGTTGCCGCTGTTCACACATGGGCATTCCAGTCCACAATCCCTGGCTGCCAGGTTACACTGATGTTGCACAAACAGTTCCCATTATATTAACAATGGCTAGACTTTTTCCAGACAGGCCTGGTATATCACCACCCTAAAAAGACCTCAAAAGAAGTACTATTTTTTGGCCAGAGCTGCACTCTCCTACTAAAATCTCCCCCATAGTAGCACTGAATACAGTACTGGATACAGAAGTGACTGAGCGGATTAAATTTATATGATAAGAGATAGGTGTAATTACTTGTTGACTTTTGTCTCACAAAAACATAGTATAAAAATTATAAAATGAATTAAGTTTGGTCATTTCCATTTACTGGTCATTTTGATTTCAGACAGAAGACGGTTTACTACAAAAAGTTACCTTTCCTTTATAAGCCAATGTAAAATTAAAGAGTCTTACTCAATTTTAATTCAAAATCAAGTCAATTTGACATACAGTTAGGGAAGTAACAACAGAAACTTCCCCCACTGAATAATTAGCTAAGTGTTTTCAATGCTTTTTAAAAACAATTTTTACTAAATGTTCCCTTAAACTATTCTCATAGAACCTGGATAGTAAAAAACATGTAGCTTCATTATGCATGTAGTAATGAAAACCACAATAAAAATATTTCCCAAATAATTGAAAGTTTTTTTCTAAAAATAGTCTAATATAGTTCATGGTATGTTTCACACATATTCAATACATTTTACATACTTAATTAAAAGACTATATATCATTTCAAACTGAAAATTTTGAAATATAGTGACTACCTTTCCCTTTCTTCTCCAGTTTCATCCAAGACCCATGCATATGCAAACGAAGCTTTGCCAGCCTTTTTAGCCTCTTGTTCATACTTATGCATAGTTCTTTTGTTTACATTACCCAGGAGATAAAGCATATGGCCCATCAGAGTACTTTTCCCAGCATCAACATGACCTAAGGAAAATTGATTCAGGATTAATACTAGGTACATTTTCCAGAAGTTGTTCACATTGAGGCATTGCATGAATAGATAATTCAGTAGATCACGTCAGTATTTAGAGTAATAAATACCAATTTTTAACTAAATGATATTTAAAACATCTAAGTGGAGGGAAAAGAGGATGTCTTATTAGAGAGGAGGGGAATTTCCCTGATTTATGGAAATTAAAATTGTCAATAAGACATGCCATTTTCAAAATGTTCACGAGATGAAAATATCACAACAAAGCCAAAATATCACAACAAGGTCATTACCTAATGACCGCAGTAACTTGGCATTATCTCACCCAGGGTGACTAGAAAGCAGCACGATGCAATGCCCTCTTGCTTTCTGTCCATTACACCCACAGAGAAACTCAGAGCGGAACAAGAGTCTCCACGCTGCGGCCAGAAAGCTGTCAGGCTACAGCAGAGCTGAGAGCCCAGAGGAACAAAGGACATTACCGATGACCACTAAGTTGAGAAGCTGCTTCCCTCCTTGCCGCTTCTCCAGCTCTGCTTTGATATCTATCTGTTGCCTCAGCTTGCTAGACTTTTTCACTGGCGTTTGTGTTGAACTCTGCTCTTCTGATGCTTGAATGGTGTGGGATGGAGGAGCTGATTTAGAAACACTCTCAAGAACTTCAGAAGCAGCGATGCTGGTATCTTCACTAGGATGTCCTTTTTGAGGTGTGTGGAAACTATGACCATTTTCTTCAGCAGTTACTCTAAAGAAAGCAGAGACAGGAAAAGAGTGTTTAGACCAACTCCATTGATGTCCTATAAAGTCAAAAGGGCTGAGAAGTTCTCTCTTCATATTCCTTACACTTGCAAACCTAAAACGACCTCTGCTAAGTGGTAGGAGTCTGTTAACATAGAAATGATAAGTAGCTTGGCCCAAACCACACAAACACAGGCTTGCAAGATCCCAGGAGAAAAACATTCTACCAAAACAATGATAAGAAGAAAATATCCTGTAAAATAACTGAAATTCAAAGTCTAAGCCCGTAGACTTAGCCATATAATCCTATCAAAACAGATAGCAGAAAGGAGACATTTTTTTAAAATTGATACTAAATGTGTTCCTGGAGATAAATTTAGTATTAAAAAATAGTTTTATACCTAACACATTCTTTTACCAGAAGAGAGACTTACAATCTCATTTGCTCCAACACTATCTTTAAGGGAGCTATCTCTAAATGTCCACATACCCTTAATACTTTTGGCAAAGGGGCTTCAGTTCATTAATTAAAAAAATACTTGATTTACTAAAACATCCAACATATACTAAACACTGATGTTGAGAAGAAACAATGGTATAAAAATGAGAAAGTTCTCTACTATTCCCAAAAGCTTACGCTCTAGGAAGGGGCTCAGATACATAAAGTCAAAACAAGACCACCTAGCCAAATTTATTCTCCCCTTGACAATGAAGGTGCCTTCAAAAGTGAACACTGATCTCAGTTCTCCATCAACACTCCGACAACTGTCCACAGGAGCTGTAGCAGTCAGTGCTGTCCTGGGGACAGCTATGAACCATGCTCTAACCCACCAGACTGCGACAGGGTTTACCTTTCCCTCACTGACTACAGATAAATAGAATTAGGACAAAGAACAGGTGAAACTGAAAGTTATTAAGAATGAAGCCAATTATATCCAATTTAATGTGGAGCTGGCAAAGACCTACATATAAAAAGTAGCTTATAAAAATCACTTAAGATTCTAGCATAGTGGAAATGTGTAAGAATAGTAAATTTATACTTTCTTCTTATCCACTGTACCAAAAAAGAGATTCAGTTTTCCTTCTCAGGGCACTGACCCTTAATCCTATGCCTCAGGAAATGCACAGATTAGTTACATTTGTAACTTTGTTAAAAACTTCATATCCATTTCGATTTTATTTTGCTTTGCAAATCTCCACTAGCCAATTTTGGTGTTCATTTTTAAACAATGCTTGGACAGACTAGCTTCATCTTGAACTACAGAGAAAAAATTTTACTAATGTAAAAAATATTCCCATTCTTTTAAAGGATTCCAACAGGCCAAATTAAGTGAAATCAAACTCAGATTATACTTTGCAAACATTTATCTGAATGTCCAGAGCTAGTTTTAACACCAAAACATGACAACTCTGTATTTAGGAGTCAAAAAAAAAAAAAAGAGCTCAACTACAATGACTACATGTATGATACAGAGAGATCTGCTTGGGGACGCAACAGCTTCCGTTCTGATCAGAGCTGGGAGAAGTAACAACCTTCGGCTTCGCATCCTTACAGTTTTAGTCACAGAACCTTTCCAAACATGCTGACTCCAACACGAAAAACAGAGGGAGGAACGGCTCTGGCTGACAGAGCAAGCAGAGGCCTGAAGCTCAGCTCACCCACCAACCCAGGCAGGGGCTGCTCAGGATAGGAAGGACTTCACAAAACACCGGTCTGACTTGATTATTTCACTTACAATTCAGTAACATGAAAAGTTTGCTTTTTTCTCACTTTCATGATAATATTCTTTTTTAAGTAGACCTAAGGTAAACTAAAAATTAATTCACTAAATTAAATACAGTTAGAGGAAGTGACTAAAGTAATTAGAAAAGTATTCTGGGTAATGCACACCAAATAAAAAAAGTTCTGCATATTATGAAATAAAAGTTAATACTTTTAAACCTTGAAAAATTTTTAACATAAGTCTAAAAATAACCATTCTGGGTTTTAGGCTCTAATTACTGACTGATATGAAAAAAAAGAGTAATTTGGTTGAATGATTGTTTATGTGGGTGATTTCTGATATAATTTTGTAATTTTAATTATTATTATAAAATGATATTTGTTTTGTTTTACACCATATTTTCAAAAGTGGGAATATGAGCCTAGAGGCTTAGTCCTCCTTCTTGTTTAGATGACGCTGGAAAGCTTATTTGCATGCTGCTTTCGAAGACTTCTGAAACCGTTTGCATGATGATTATAAAATCCTTAGAACAAGAAATTGTGTGACTAACTGATCTCTCAATGGAAATAATCCCGTAACAGGATTAACTGGTACTCCAGACATAAGGGTAAAAAAGGCATTTATGATTCTGACAGCCCAATCCCAATTCAGAGAGAAAAGACATACAGTAAAAGCTTTTTGTGACTGAATCAGGATCTAGAAATCTTTTCATGGTCTAAAATTATGCAAATTAAAAGTTAACTTTTTCATTTATCTAATAATTCAACTAACATATACTGAACACCTACTATGTCCTAGATATAGTGAGGTCTTTCCCTCACTAAATCTAAAATCTTATAAATAAAGTCTTGTTTTTAAAAATTAAATAACTGAACTGGGTGATCACTGATTCTTCCTGACCAAGAGGCATGACACATCCATTGACTCAGAAGAATGTTGTAAGGAAGAAAAAAAAAAGGCCACTGAGTTTATATTTCTTGGAAGTTAAAACAAAACATCCTCTACTATTTATATCTGATATTAGTGCTTCTTATCCATCTAAGTGGCAAAGAAAATATATGTAAGTAAAAAATTTAGGGAATGATTTAAAAATCTAAAACATTTTAAAGAGGCTAAAAGTTAGCATTTTCAAGTTGTGCTGTTCAGCCTCAAGCAATCCACTTCCCTCATCTATAAAAGCTCTGGGGAGAATTTCAGAGACTGAGAAGGCACAAATAATGAGTGTTACCAATGTATGACTTATTATTATTTTTCACTAGATATTTGAAACTTGAGGTATGTTTCATTTTATAGTCTATGACTTTGTTACACTGATACATTTTAATGTGAAAATTTAAAAGTGTTTAAATAAATAGCAAAAAAAAAAATTAATGATTCCTTGATTGACCAACTATACAACACACGTAATTGCCAAATGCTGCTTACACACGCCATCTAGTGGCATAAGTAGTCTCTATCTCACAGCATTAGATTTCACAAAAGCATAGTTTTGTTAAAGTAGCTATAAATAATTTAATTTATATGAGGAAATGGATAGTGAGAGAGCATAAGTAACATACATAGATAAATCTAGAATTAAGTCTAATTTCTCATCCCCTTCTCTTTGTATCATGATCTACTGAAGACTGTGATGGTTCAATGTTAATAGTAGAATTTTCTTACAGTCTAATAGGAGACAAACTAATTTCAAAAAAAGGTGGGGATTATAAGCCTTACCCAGGCACTTCAAATCCCATGGTTTGCTTCCTTCCAGATACAGTCATTTTAGCAACTTTTGGCACAATTTCAGATTCACTTCGAGATGACTGGATATGTACTGATTTTCCTAATGAAAGAGTAAAATATAAAAGTCTAATTAAAGTTCATTTCTAGAAACACACATTACATATTATATGTCCCATAAATATTATAATTACATTTCACAGAATTCATGTCTTTATAAACATGTATCTTTTCTCTAAAAAATTGTAGTGAAATATTAAAAAGCTGAAAAAATTCTTCTGTAGCTCTATTCTGGAAAACCCCCTATATCAGATCTTTGTTATGCTTAACCTCCACCAAATCTCTTCCTAATTTTGAATTGAGTCTTAAGTTTCATTATTAAGAGGTCACAAGACGGTTTCTGCACTAAGCCTCGTTCTGACAATGTACACAGACCCTCTGTCTCCCTCTCCCACCACACCCTTTCACGATACTAAAATGGTTCGGTCAGTTAACAGATGGCGAAACTATTTTTAATCCCGTGATACCTATAAACTGATGAGAAAGCTGAGCCTGCTGAATTGTGCTGAACACTGCACTTATTTTACTTGCACATGATACTAGATTTAGTAAGATATATGCTATCTATAAGGAATAGGGGGGAAGAGGGAAAGCAGAAAAAGTGAATTAAGAACACAGAATAAATTATGAGCTAGAACAAAGTAAGACAATACACTGGATCCTTTAAATATATATAATAATCATGTAATTCATGAAATTCTTTAGTATGTATCATTATAATTTTCAAGAAGAATGCCAGTAGGACTGGGCCCACATAAACTACAGAAACTGCATATGCTACACTGGTAAATGTGTGTGTGTGTGTGTGTGTGTGTGTGTGTGTGTGTGTGTGTACACACAGAGAAAACTTTAAAATTAGAAGAGATTAATGTATGTAATCTCTTTAAAAAGAGATACATTGGCATACAGTAAGTGAAAAACTTTAAAATTGGAAGAGATTAATGTATGTATTCAAAATGTATGTTATTCACCTACTATATGCCAAGCATTATGCTGGAAATACAATAGTGAACAAAAGCAGACATAATCCTTGTGCTGAGAAAGCTTACAGTCTAGTGGGAAAAGGTATTAAGTGATCTCAAAAAATAAAAGTAAAATCAAAACTATTATTAGTGTTACAATCTGCATAGGGTGCTATAAGATTTTGTGATAGAGCACCTGAATTAAAGCATTTCTGTAAAAAAGTGAGAGTTGAGCGAACATGCAAAACATGAGTAAGAATTAACTGCAGAGAAAGAAAGAGCATTCCGACTGGAGGGAGTAGCTTGCATACTGGCCCTGGTGTAGGAGGCAGCTTGATATCATTTCAGAGGGAGGAAAAGTAGGAGGACAGAGGGAGCACAGTTAAATGGCAGGAAGAGGCAGTAGCCAAGTAATGCAGGACCTTAAGGCCATACCAAAGACCCCAATGTTTGTTCGAAAAGAATTGAAAGTCACCAGAATGATGTACACAAATGGGTATGGGAGCAAAGACAGGATAAAGGGTCAGGCTCAAGGGAGAGGTCTGGGCTAAAGCATGTGTTTATGACTTACATGCACATAGTTAGTACTTGAAGGCACAGACATGAGTGAGATCACCAAGGGACAGAAGGCAGAGTAAGAGGAGGAGTGGTCCTGGAACAACGCTCTGGAATAACCCAGCCTGTAAATGCAAGAGAATAGAGGACAATGAGCCTGTAAAAAGGTGCCAGCAGAGAGCCAGGAGAGGACAGTGCCAAGGAGGCTAAGAAAAGAGAGTGCTTGATGGAGCTGGTATCACTACTCAAATGAAATGAGGGCTTAAAACATGCAAACACCTAGTGACATGATCCTTTTAGATAAAGGTCATTTGTACAGTTTTTGCAAGAATCATTTCAGAGAAGTGAGGAAAGCAAAAGCCAGAACGGGTTAAAAAAATATGAGGAAAATAAGAAAACAGAGGTAGCAATGTATGTCCATGATCTCCTATCCATTATTTCAAAATCACCACTCTCTAAAAAATTAAGGGTTTTTGTTTTATTTGATAACTCTTTGGGAAGCAAAACCTGACCTGGAATGACATGAAGCTATTCATAGCCCTTATTTATCCCACTTAGAGTGAAAACCTATAAATTTTAGTGCAGGATAACAATGTGATGACCACCGGGCTCATACCACAGATGGGATGTACATATTAATACTTTTCTAAATCCAGAAAATGCTGAATTCTCAATCAATTCAGGTCTCAAAAGCTTTGCATAAGAGATTATAGATGTGCATAAATTACTCTTAAGGTATGGTGGAAAAGGGAGGAATGTGGTCAAATGGCAGCCAAAGGGGTTGTGGGAGCAGCTGATGGAAAAGACAAAAATAAAAGGGGATGTTTGAAAGTACTAGGAAGAGATAAGATCATTTTAGACATTTGAGAATTTCTGAAAAGGTAGAAAGGGATGGGATCCAAAGCACAGGTAGAAACTGAACTAAGGCAGAAGACAGGCTCTCACATTGTAATAGAAGGCCAATTTGTATGCTGAGGAGCTGGAAGATGAAAATTCCTAATGGTTAGCTTCTGTTCTCTCCATAACACAGCAAGCAGCTAGTTACCTGCTGAGACTAAGGGTGAATGAGGAAAGTAAAAAGCTGGTGAAGCAAATAAAAGCTTCTGGTCATCTCTGACCAAAGGAAAATGATTTGAACACAAAAAAAATTAGAAGAATTGCTGGATAATATTGAGAGCCCACTTAAGATTTGTAACAATGAACTTATAATGAAATCAACTTGCATTTCTATGTGACTTTCTCTAGCAATGTTCAGCAATTCAGGAAGAGGCACAGAGAAGACACTAAATGCCTCATCCAAGGTTAAGTTTCCACCCAAACGGTACAAAAAGCAAGCAGAAAGACAAGGTAGTTGAAGGTATTAGCAAAGGGAGAAAGTTGAAATTACAAATCATAAACCCTAAACTAGATTTAAAAAATAGGAGTACTGACACACTGAGGGAAAGCAGAGAGGTCCAATAGGTCAAGAAAAGGTCATGGCAAGAGAAGCACAACCAGGTGATTGTGGTCAGAATGAAGTGTGTAAATTTATAATTTTGAGTAAGGGGGCATTAGCAAATTGCTGATAAAAAGTGAAGGTCACTAGAAATGAGGTGGTCAAGGAACTGAAAGTCCAGGGTGTCTAACCTGGTGTTTTCCCACCATCAATGCACAAGTAACCTATGGTCATAGCTTAGGTTGGAGAAGAAAATTGTAAGCCAGCTTACAAAGTCTCCAATGAACATGAAAAAGTGGCCATGAGGTTGTTCAGGAGATGACAGCAGTGAGGACTAACCAAAGGCTGCCTCAGACAAAAAGGCAAGAACTTTAAGGGACCAGAGATTTAAAGAAAATAAAAAGGATGGAGCAATAGCAATGTTGGAAAAGTCAGTAAAGAGAACAAAGTTCACCGTCCAGGCAATGAGGTTTCAGAGGATATAAATGAAGTAAAGAAAGGAAGTGGGGAAAAAATACCAGGAAAACATTGAAAATAATAGATTGATTTGCTTTTCATGAAAAAAGTAGTTCCTAGAGTTGTAGCAAATGTAGAGAGAAGTGAAAGATGAGTGAGGGTTAGGAAGGAGGACACAGGCAGTATTATCCTGATGTTTCATGTCTGAGTGTTTGGAGGGTGATGGTGGGGGCAGAATACCGTGATTAAGACAAGAAAAAGAGGCAAGGTGAGTTTTGGCTTCTGTTAAAAGGACAGGGGAGAAGAAGCATAAAGCACAAAAATGTCTCAACCCAGGCTATACAAGACGAACTCCCACTTCCCTCTGATTGACTTTAATACCTCCCAACAATTTTACATGAGGAAAATTTCTTGACCCACTTATGTACATTGAAATACTGTAATTCTGACTTTAAAAAATAGGTGGATCATAATATAAAAGTTCTCTAAGCATAGACAGGAATCATAACATGATTATGTAATATTTCTGGTGATACAATAAATGTATTTTTCATTCCTGGTGATTATTATTTATAGGACATCAAACTCAAGATGTAGTATTTCAAACTTTTGGTTACATAAGTGTGAGTATTTTTTTTAGAGGGAAAAAGTTCACTATTATGGATCTGAATACCACCCACTAAAGAGTGCGTTTTAAAACTTTTATTTCAGACTTGTGAATTTCAATGACATCTTCCACTTGCACATCCATATAATTCAGCCTCTTCAGACTCCCTCCTTTGGTCTTTAAACACACTCAGCATTTGACTACTAGCTCTTCGGGGGCAGAAACTGCCTCACAGGTAGTGACACAGTGCTCTGCTGACAAGCATTCAATAAACGAAGTTTAATGATTAAACCCTAATGGCTTGAAGTTTGAAACCATGAGTTGATCTCTATTGTTTTTGCAAGTTATCTTAGATCTCTTCTTGGGACAATAACCTCCTCAGTTTACCAACTCTACCCACTTCTTGCACTGAATACCAGCTACCTCCTAACGTTTAGAGATCTGGCATCCAGAAAGCCAACTTAGGTGCCTTCACGCGCTCTTCCACCAGGTTCTTTCCACATGCTCCCTACCTTCATAACACCCGAAAGGGTAGGTTTTTATTCCTACTTTAAAGCTGCCAAAGGCCATCCAACCTGTGACCTAGCCAGATTTTTAAAAAAGGTATGAATCATACGACGGCTGCTATGAACGAGCTCATACACTGCTGAGAAACAAGTACAAAAGCTGTGGAAATAGAGACAATAAGCAAGATAATTCAAAGTATGTACCTGAGTGATTATGGAGGAACTTAATGAAATGAGATTTAACCTGACTCTAAAACATAAAGAGACAAAAGTAACAGGAGAAAAGGCACTTATTTTAATAAATGGGACAAAATTCTGAAAAAGGGCAATGATTGATAAACTTTTATAGAAAGACTATATAATTGAGGTTTTCATGAAAGGCCTTTTTTTAAAGAAAAAATATCTTTGATAGATTTGCTTATAAGGATTCTGTTTTTCTCATCTAATAAGTAAAAAAGTGTAAAAGAGAAGGAGTAAACATTCTAAATTAGGAAAGATAATTACTGAGATAGTTTAGAAATGGGGAAGGTTAGGTAAAAGAAAAACCATAGAAACTTATATGTGATTTCTTCATAAATTCAGCTACTATGCCACATCATTCTATAATAACTTTACTTTTCCCAAGCCACTGAGACACTCCAAGCTTCAATCTTAGGGTGCTACTTAAATTGAACAGATACTGTCTACCCTGAAATAATCAATTCTAATTTGTCTAGTATAGCTAGAAATCTAAGGCTCTGCCACTAGAAAATTCCAGAACTTAAGTCTGATCTAGTCATCAAATATTCCAGAGACTGAGTTTATCCCACTGCAAAATGAGGATAGCACCACCTACATCATCTACCTCACAAAGATGTTGTAACAAATATTATACATGTGAAAGCACTCAACTATTAATTTTTTTAAGTATCCTCGAACAAAACCTTCCTTCTATGGAATTATCTCATTATGCATGGAGAATCCTTGCCAGAAAACTAAGTCAAAAACAGCTGCTGAAGTCCGTGGCCAGCACGTTGCCTGCCATCACTTTGAGTTTGAACACTGCTGCACCCGTTAGTACCCCCTTTTAAAGGGATCTTAGGTGATTACAGGGTGAACAAGTGCTAGATGCACCTAGTCATAGACGGGAACACAAAAAGCGTGTCATACGTTGGCCTGAACTTAGCATTAGTATTTTTTAATTTACTGAAGTGTCATGAGAAAAAATTTAAAAAACCATGAATGAGCCGGTAGAGCGAAATGCAACCAACGGGACTATCTGAGAAGAAAACAAGCTGAGCTGATGCTGAAGTTCGTCTGGAAGAGTAAATGTGAGAGGATGTACAATAAAATTTAAATTAAGAATGACAGGGAAACAGAACTACCAGATATCAAGACCTATGAAGCTGAAGTAAATTAATATGTAGTAAGGTACAAGAGTAGCTTGATGAATTACAACAGAGTATCTACAAACGGACCACTTAACAGGAATACATTTGTATTTGTTGTACACAACAATACTACAATGTATGGAAAAATACGTACAGAATAGATCTTATATACACTCACAAACAGAATTCAGCATTTGCAGAGAGAGGTTTCAAATCAGTGCAAAAGATGGGTTACCAATACTTTGTTGGGAATACTGGCCATTCATTTGAGTAAAAGGTTCTATCATGTCCATGGTGTATCATATAAATTTCTTGTTGATTAATGATATTAATGAAGAAAATTATAAAAATATTTATAATATTCAGATAAGACTGATGAATCTTATATAAAAATTTTTGAATTTCTCCCTGATTAAGGTTACCACAAGTGAACATAAAGTATGTGGGGAAAAATATACAAGGGACTAATATATATAATGAAAGAGCTCCTACAAACCTATTAAAAAATACTCAGAAAAAGTGAGCAATAAATAGACCAGATCAAAATATACAACTCAAAGAAAGGTTTGGCGGAAAAAAGGGAGGAGAGGGGACAAGGATGAGCAGGGGTGGGGAGGACTGAAAAGAGGAGGCAGTGGAAGCGGGGTACAGAGGGACAGAGAAGGGCGGGGGGAGCGAGGAAAAGTACTTCTTTTTCATTGGCATCTAGTGTTGCCAAAGGAAGTGGGGGAAGAGCGCTGACACTGTTGGCCAGAGTACCATCTGGTACACGTCTGGCAGGAAGAAATGGGAGAAAATCAGAAGTTATCACTATGTACAGTATACTTCTAGACGTGGGTTCTGTCTTGATTTTTCCTAGACTAAATTAAAACCTATTTAGCAGTAACACTTAGACTTAGTGTACCACAACCCAAACACTTGCCTTCAATGACCCTGATTACAACGTAATACTGAAATATCCACTAGAAAGTTCATGTTTTGAAACAAAGTTACAAAGTTCTCCGATCAATCATTTGATGACAATTTTATATTCTGACTGTTCTAGTGAGGCTGAAAGTAATGCTCTGAACAATTTTGTCTTCAGTGCTAAGTAATCAATCCCCCTGTTTAGACTCCGGGGCTCCAGGACAGCAGGACTGCATGTTTTGGATTTCTCTACTTCCAGCACCCAAGTGTTTGGTACATTATACAGAACTATTTCCCGATAGGTCATCCAATGCTCGGATAAATTCCTAAAGAACTGAAGGTGAAAACTAAAAGGTAATTATAAATGTGACTTCTTTGAACATGTACTTTTACTAGGTTAAATATAAATCATTGTAAAACCCATCCTGTCCTTCTGGGATTCTCAGTAGGATTTCTCAGCCTTGGAACTACTGACATTCTGAGCAGGATATTTTTGCTTTAGGGGGTTGTCCCCTGCATTGTAAGATGTTTAGCAGCACCAAATATGTCTCTGGACATGGCCAACTCTCCCTTTGTAGGGCCAAATCACCTCCAGTTGAGAACTACTGCTCTAAACAGTTATTAGCAAAGAATTAAATACATATTACAAGCCCCACATACATTCAACACCTCAAATATATGTATTATTAATACATATATACATATATGTATCTTATCCTCTTGCCAACAAAATGAGCAATTCTAGTCTTTTCCCATCCAGCCAAGCTTGAAACTTCAGTTATTGTTTCCCCTCTTGAAACCTCTCTATCCAATTAATACTAATTCTACTAACTTCTCCCTCATAAATATTTCTCAGATTTGTCATTTCCTTTCCCATCTCCCGGGGCCAGATCCTCAGGGTCTCAGGCCTGCATGTCAGATACGAGTTCTGTCTGCTTTCCGTCTGACTTACGAAACCATGCCCTACCACTGTCGCTAGGTTTCGCATCATCTCACTCACCGGGTAAAATATACTCAGTGGCCCTGAACAACAACAACAAAAATCTACTTTTATATAGTTCTTTGAAATATGACCCCAATTTACCTTGTAAGACTCATCTCTTCCTTACTACTCCCATAAGCAGACCGGGATTCCCTGGCATAAACACTCTGTTATTTCACGTCCATGGCCATGGTCCATGCTATTTCCATGTTCATGCAAATGCCATTACTTTCATGAAAATTAGTAATACAAGAGAAGTCAAGGCTTCTTGATAATGCATGAATCACAGAGGTCAACCAACCACTGTATGACCAAAGACTCTTGGATTCATTCCACAAAGTTTTACCAAACCTATGAAGTAAAACTACTAATAAAGTACATGTAAATTTGCTTGCATACTTTTATGCTCCCACAGGAGAGCCCCTGTAACCACTACATGTCAAAACCTTCCAATTCATCGGTTACTTAGTGTTTGGGAAAGTGGGTAAGACATGGACTCTGCTGCCAGATAGCCTGGGTTGAATCCAGACTCTGCCACTTACAAGTCATGTGAATTCAAGAGAATCGGTTAACTTCTCTCTTTACCTAGCTTCCTCATCTATGAAATGACAATTATAGAACCTGCCTCATAGTGATGTAGAGGAACTAAATGAGTCACTATATGTAATGCGCTTAGAGCAATACCTAGTATATATTAAGCACTCAACACTAGACACCATGATGTAAACAATCTGTGATCTCTGATATCACCAAAGCAACATAATCTGTGGGTCTCTGATATCACCAAAATACCAACTTTCTTTTCCTCATTTGACACCAGGGAATCTACAGACACAAATTACTCTCTAACAGTCACATATTAATTCATGATAGAAAACAGGGAAATGCCAACTATGTGACACTATGCTAGGTACTGGGATACAGAGATCAAAGAGTAAGATACAATTCCTATCCTGAAGAAACATAGGTCTAATAGAGATAAAACACAAGCACAGTATTATAATGTGAACTGCTAGATGCAGGCATAGTGAGAGTGCATATAAAAAGTACTAACCCACTCACACTGAAAAAATTAGGCAAGGTTTCCTTCAGAAACTTCCTAATGAATCTTGGAACAAAAAAAAAAAAAAGTAGGAGAAAGGGATCAGGGAACACAACACCATCAGCATGGCTGAGACACGGAAAGAGATTAACTGGTGAGACATAATTATGGACAGAAAATCAGGCAACTCACTCAGCCATGAACAACGTTTAGGCACTTGATTTTGAAATATAAGAGTCACTAAAATAATTTAATCATTGGAATATCATACTGTGATTTTAAAACTTATTCTGACCACAGCATGAAAAATGGATTGTGGATGCAAGACTGAAGGAAGAGCAGTTAATAAGTTGTGCTAATATGTATAAGAAACGCTATGGACTGATTGAAGAACAATGGAGAAAGGGATAACTAAAATATATTACAAGGTAAAATTAGGAACACTTGACACCTTGACATATGAAGGGAGGTGCCAGAAAGGACAGTTCTCAGAGTTTTCTAGCAAGGTAGAAAGAGGACAGTTATGTCATCATCAAATGAAGAATACAAATTCCAGAGAACTAAGAGAAGTCTGTTGTCAGGAGCTAACTCCTCTTGGATGGTCCTCTCATTAAGTGCAAAATTACAGCAGTGCACAGAGGAAACGCTTCCCCCTAAATAAATGAGCATCACCACCAAAGACTTATTTTTTAAACACTTCCTAGATACTATCTCAGGTCTTTACATTTTTCAAGTTAAATTATAACATGTTCTTGGCACTGAGGACACAAAGATGAGTAATCATCTATTTTCTTTCAGGTAGCTTTCGTTCTAGATGCAGTGGATGTGCAGACAGACAAGATGGAAAGAAAACACAGACAAGGAAGTAAGAGAATTTTGCAGTGGACCACAAGTGCTATGATTGCAGCTGAGCAAGTACAAGAGCACAGAAAATGAGCAAAGGGGGACAGGCACTAATAGATAGTGGTAATAAATGTTAGGGAGGCAAAAAAAAAAAAAAAAGAGAGATCTAAATTCCTAGGACTCTAAATTAGATATGAATATAAAACACATTGGATTTGAGATTCTTTGAAGACAAACAGCAGTAGGATAGAAACCTGGATAATCAAGTGTACAGAGCAGAAGTGAGAGTCCTATTAAACACATAAAGCGACTGCAGACCTGGGAATGGATGAGTGAGCCTACAGATGATGAAAGGTGAGAAGCCAGCCAGTAAAGGATTCTAAGAGGCAGGCAGAAAATACGTAGTCACATTCCTTGTAAAGTCCTTATATGAATTTAGATTTATATGATCGTGCAATTTTGTGGGCTGTATTTTTTTAAGAGGTCATGTGATTCAACCCGTTATTTACGGATGAAAATTTAAGTAAATTCCTAAAGATCACAAGCCAATCAGGAGATTCTGCTCTTTCTCCAGGCTGCTTCCAAGGCACCCACCACCTGCTTTCTACTCTGTTTCTGGCTGTACCTCCTCATGGCACTGATTTTTCCCAAGATGACTGAACCAGTCTTATTTTGAAATTAAATGTATATAAAAACTACTTGATCAAGTACCTCTATAAAATGCTTTGTCCTGATTATGATTTTGTGATTTTGGTGAGGCTCATAATGATCACTTCAGACACTTCTGATAATAGTGAATAATAAAATCAATAATTCTGATTTGGTTTAATATTTGCATTTCAGAATCTCCTAACAATATACATACATAGTTAGAGCCTAGCAGTCAAACCATTCTCTGCTTAAGAAGGTTTCTAATACAACTGAAGCTTCTGAGAGGAAACCAGAAAGCCACACTGCTGTCCCTAACAAACGCCCGCACACTACCTTCATACCTGTCACTTATGCCGACTCTAGGTGGAGAAAGCACCTGCCATGAACCTATCAATTTCCAGTCACACATCATCTCCAATTCTTGAAAATGGTAACTCCGGTCCAAAAATGGTATAACTTAAAACCAAAAACCTTTATTGCATATCCTCATGTAGCATGTTTTCTGTCTGAATGATAAAACACCAACATAAAGAATGTGCCTTACCTCTCCGACTAACCTGTGAAACCAGAAGGGTACTTTCGATATTTTCCACAATATATAATCCAGGGCCAGACACATATTAGTCACTCAAACATATGATAACATTACATAATTTTATATACGAAAAAAAGTAATATATTCTCTAACCCAGTGATTCTCAGCTTGGGAGATCAAAAAAACAAAGACACCCTTGCCTCTGTCCCTTTGAAAATCATTGTCACTGGCAGATACTAATGCTAACAAGAAAGTGTTATATCTCTCAAGTGTTCTGGGAGAGAAAAATACGATTGTGAATGACTTAGCTGGTATAAAACTAGTATTACAGATGAAGAGGTGAAATTCGTGTAAGTTATACAACTTGTCAAACCTAGCTGAACATTCTTTGCAAATTGTAACTACCTAGCACTGGATGACTGGTGTTAACTTTGTAACAAAAAAGACATTTAAGGATCTGCCACAAATCAGGAAATTAGTTTGGATGACCTTTTGAGGTTCCTGTTCTCATGATCTTATTTTTAAAAAGTAACTATTTAACCTATTCAGTGAGAATCTCTTCCCCCTACACACACATGCATCATTAATCACTAAATAATATCAACTAAATTTTTTTGAAAATTTAATAGTATCACCCATATCAAATAGGTTATTAGTTAATGAAAACTGTTGTTGAGGAAATAATATTCATAAATCCAATAAAAAACCAAGGTTTGGGGTTTTTCATGTAAAATCTATAAATAAACATAACAGATATTACTAAGGACAATTTTTAAAGGTAAGCTTTTTTATCTGACAGCATTAAGTAATTTCAAATTTGAACAGTACCAATAAAGATGTGAAAATCCTAGTTCAGAACGCTAGTTTTTATTTTAAATTAAAAATGCCTTCTATAATTTCTTAACCCAAGTTTTAAAAGTATTCTCTGAATCAAAATGGGATCTAAAGAAAATGATTTCACGTTTGAAAACATGTGTGCAGAGTGGTAGGTAGAGGAATATACATAGATACAAATAAAAAGAAGAAATACACACAAATAAAAAGAAGAATTATGCAGACAAGATATAGAATTGTCTGCATAATAAAACAAAGAATAAAGATGCGCAGGAAAAAAGGAAAGAAAATATGTCAAAACACAAGACTGTTTGTTGTCCTTGGGCAAGAAAATCATGAGCAATTATTTCCCCCTTTTTCTACATTAAGAATGTATTATCTTGACATTGAGTAAAATAAAATAGTAAGTTAACAGCTGATTTGAAAGACTTCAAAGGTGGAAGTCATTTTTTATATTTATACGGTTTAGAGAAATATTCAACATAAATTCACAATAAATTAATGTAAAACAAATTCACAATTTAAAGTCATTCAGATCAAAACACCTTGAGCTTAAAAAACATTTTAGGTTATTTAGGAAAAAAAAACAAGTTTTACAGCTAAGTTCACTTATCAACCATATTGTTCCTATAAATGTTTCAATATGCTACTACATATTGGCACATGTAAAGAAAAATAAGATTCAAAGAAATCACTGTTAAATTTTCAGTGAAAAATTACTTCAAATATGAAGTCTTTTCACTGAATCTGACTACACATTTAAATTCTAGTTATCAGATGTACATTCAGAAAGTACACCAACAGGCTACAGAGAATAAACCACTTCCTTCAATTATACAGATGCGCTGTGATTTATAAAATTCAGTATGAATTATTTTTTCACTTTAAAACATCCTCTATTGCATAACTTGCCTCATCAAATCCATCATGCAGCATCAATCTCCTAACACACAGAAGAAAAATACTTTTTACCCCAAAAGATTCATGGGGATCAGGGTTCAAATTTCTATAACTGACCTAGCAAATTTTTTAAATTAATAAACTTTGGATGAACAGATTCCAACCTGTATATGAGACTGCATTATATACCTCAAGGTAGCATACACACAATTTATAATCTAATACATGCAATGAATTTATGTTTAGGACCATTCTAAATCAACAGAAATTCTTGCTACTTGAAAAGTTAAAGAATAAAGGCAATATTGTGTTACTAATCATTTTTCTTAGAAAAAGAAAAACCGTTTACATCTTTTTATATCTTATTTGTAAATATTTAATGCTGAGATAAAAATTGTTAGACCAGAAAGAGGACAGCCTACAAAACAAAGCCTTATTATTTTACAGAATAAAACTATATAAATCAAAACCCTTCAAAAAATACTACACAAATACATCAATGTTCCTCACCATGCTTCCTTTTACTCTTTGTTTCACTTACCATAAACTCTCCCTGAGAGATCTCATCTATATCCATCCTCCCCACCCCTGAATTATCTACCCTTAAGCATCTCCCTAACAAATCATGTTAATCCTTCATGTCTTCAATTTAGGCATGATGTTATTATGGGCAAAGCTAAGAATGTATATTTGAGAAATAACCTACTCAACAATACAAAATAATCTAAATTTAACAAGCCCCTACTATGTGTCAAGAAATGCTAAATTGGCTTAATATATATTTAACATCACAACTACCCTAAAAAGTAAGAACTATTATTATCCTAATTTTACAAATGAGGAAACTGGGACACAAAGTGTTAAGTAATTTGCTAAGTGGTTCAGCTGGAACATAAATCCCAGAAATCTACAGAAGTACAGTGCTCTTCCAAATTACTGTGGGAACTAGCAGTGAGAATCAGCAACTTCTAGTCATAAAGTCAGAAAAACACTGAATATTTGGGACAGAGGAAAAAGTACAGGGGAAACAAAAGTCTCATAGCATGCATATGAGCTAAAATAAGAAAAAAGTTTACGAGAACATTGAAAATTTTAAGACAGGGGTCTAACTAGCAACAAATGATAAAAATTAAGCTGTGTTAATCAAATGTAAAAGGTATGAAATTTCATTATTTCACTATTTAGGTGTCATTTACACTGTCATTTTAGTGCCTACGAAATACACACAAGCATACAAAGGCCTACACAGATTCGATCTAATCCTTATGTCAACCTAGATCTGAACTTCCTTCCCAAATCCTGCCTTTGGGATTTCCAAGAACATGACCTTAAAGATAGGGACAGGCTACTGTATTTGAATAATCCTAAACATACTTAAGCTTCAGAAAGATAGACAGTAAGTCACCCACTGTCTCTAGACATCATGTTGAATTCATACATGGGACTAAGAGCCATTCCTGAACAGTTTAAAACTTGGTAATATCCAGTATTATTTTATTTACAGAAATAACTCCATAATAATGAATTCAAAGCAATTACTAAAATGAAGGAAAGGGAAACTAACATGGTTTTAAGAGACTACTATATGGTAGATGCTAGGTTAAAGGAAAAAACATAAACTTTGAAGTAAAAATAAAAAAAAACTTTGAAGTATACATTACTGATATTTTGAAAAAATGCACAAATGTACAAAAATGTCTACTGAAGCACTTTGTAATAATTGAAAAACTTAGATTCCTATAATAAGTGGTTAAATGGAATAACAGAATAAAGTGCTAAGAAACCTACAGTTATTGGTACACAAAAGAAAAGATCTATGGGTGGTTGCTAGGGACTGGAGAAGGGGTAAATGGAGAATTGTTAAATGACTATAGTTTCAGTTTTACAAGATGAAATGTTCTGGAGACTGGTTACACAACAATGTGAATATACATAAGACTGCCAAACTATATACTTAAAAATGGTTAACATGGTAAAATATATGTTATATGTATTTTACAATTAAAAATAAAATTTAACCAAGTTCTTAAAAAAGATTTATAAGTACTCCTATAACATATGATTAAGTTAAGAGATTTAAAAAGTAAAGGGCGTCCTGATATTTTAAAAAGTAACTTATATTCCCTCCCTATGTGTAGAAAAACATATACAAAGTATTAAAGAGAACAAACAGGGCTTTGATATTAGAAGCATCTTATTTTAAATGTTGGTTCCATTCACTACTCTGAAGCCTTTGACAAGATGTTTACCCATTTTTGAGCTTGAGAGCTTCCAACTTTAAAACTAGGATAAAAATAATCTTTACTCTAAATGGTTATTGTGACTATTAAATGAGATAACAGATATAAAAGTTTAGTACAATATTTTTTCTACTGCTAGCTCATTTGAGTTTTCTACTCAACACACACAAACTCAAAAATATGAAATTTTTTATAGTTTTACTCAATACACATAAACTCAAAAATATTAAAATACTACTTATTGAAGCTTGTGCCTAAAAATGGCACCATGCCAGCAACTTTTAAAAAGACATTACTCCGGATTTTCAATCAAACCGAACTGTTTCTTAAGTAAGGAATCAAAGACCAAAAATTGATTTAAAATTAAATAACCTACAAAAGGACTTCATTTCCTAGAACTGTTAATTTGCAAATATTTAGAAACTGATACCCATTCTCTATATATGAATGTCAAAGTCTCCTAAGTAATACTAGCAGAAAAAAATATACTTGAAAGTAAGTTTTAAATGCCTCACTAATCATAAAGCTGGTTTCCCTAACAAAGCAGCCTTTATGCTGCAAACACTTATCAACAAAAACCAAACAGGGAAAAATTATTTACAATATAAAATTTTGTTACAAGTAACATGCAATGAAATGGTTGTTGAAGTTCAAAAGAACTCAGTTTGAGTTACAATTTGCCTCTCTGCAGTCATACGGAATAAGCAAATTATTTACAAGCCTCAGTTTCTTTAATCAACCTCAATATGAGAATTATCTCATACTGACCAAACGAGATATATACAAAGTCCTAACACAGAGTTTACACTGAACATATTAATTCACTTCCCTTTCTTCCCTGGAAAGGTAGCAGCTCCCACAACAGAATACTTTAAACATAGCTAATAAAAACAAACAGGTAACACGTTCAGAGAGAAAACACCTGTCTATATTTGGCACTGCTCTCAAATCAGACTTCACCTCTGAAGGACTACTATAAAGCTCTAGGGGAAAGTCTGTGACTTAAATCTATGTCCCCAGTGTCTACCACACTTTTCTGATAAAAACTGAACATGTAATAAATGCTGGCTAAACTGAATTTTGTCCCATCCCTCCTTCCTATCCCTTGCAAAAATACTTACCAAACACAAAAAATATTGAAATTATTTATAATTGCCTTGGGACGAAATAAGAAAGTACCTAGAAAAATGTTTAACCTGATTATAATTTGTATGGTAAAAAAAAATTAAGATTAAAAGAAAACTCTGCATTTAACATTCATGCAATTCTTATAAGGTTCTGGCTATTCATGAAGGTGTTTTGCGTCTGTAGCAAATTATTTTTAAATGAAGCAATTCGTGTTTCAAATTTTCCAGTGTAGGTGTATATACAAAGAGAATCTTAAGACATGTATGAGAACATTCTGAACTAGTTTTTTTTCACTCAAATAAACCACTTCCTTTCAAAAGCCCACATAATTTTAAAGCAGAAGCCAATTGATTCTGAAGTTTTCTGTACAGTATAAAATTATTTTAAATGCTTGAACAAAATTAGTGATTGAAAGTTTTTTCACCAATTTATCTAAGAAAAACATATTTAAAAGGGAATATCAAAAAATTGTTGTTAAATATGCCTACAAAAAAGATATCCTAAAATGAAATGTATAAGTACATTATTGAAAAGTTCATATAGATTTAGAAGCATTCATAACAACCATATTAATAATATTTTTCTAATACAGACTTTCCAAATTAATCACAGGATTTATTTCCAAGATAGGATAAAATCTTATAATACATTTGAAGTGAGAAAGGAGAAAGAAGTTACGTCTCCTCCTAAAAATCTAATGTCACTCTCTCTTCCATTTAGTTAATCAGGTAACATCAAGGAAAGAGAATAAAGAAGCAGAAAAAATGATACTGTTGGAAGCGTTTACAATTCTGCTGTACCTTTAATTTCTTTCATCTTCTCTACAGTACCTACCATCAAAACTTGAAAATATCAAAATCAACACCTAAGTACAAATATATTAAACATATATTCAAATAGTAGTATACAAATATACTATATGAAGTTTATTTAGTAGACTACTGACACTACAAAACCAGAAAAACAATGCTAGCAAATAGCTATATCTTCATTTTGTAAGATCAGGCTTTATTTTCTGAATGAAACTTTATTTGAAGGGAAAACCAGATGAAATTCAAAGGGAAAGGAAAATGATGCACAATAAGTTTCTAAACATTACAAAGCAAACCAGTATTACTATGGCAAATCTTTTCAAAAACAGATCAATTGTACAGTCCAGTATTAAAATATATTTCTCCAAAGCCTTCAACACTAAAATAAACAACCAATTCTCTTAATGGTCTGATTAATATAAACATTTACTGGCTACTTTATTTGTGAGCAATGAAAATACCAATTTTAAGAACCTTGAACAATGTTAAATTTAAATTATACAATTCCTTTGACTTATCTGTAGATTTTTTCTTAATGCTTACTTTTTTAAAATCAAGTGCTTTTCAAAAAAAATCAAAATAAACCCAAGGTTAGAAAAAGGCACAACAGCAATCAAAAGTAAAACCTCACTTCTCACAATAATATTCATTTTGTGGAAACTATTTCTCTTTCAACTTATGTTGACTAATTACAGTTTTATACCATAAACAGTATACATTTTTGTTTTTATTTTTTTTTTCACAACAGATGTCCCTTTCAAACAATAATACTACATGTGTATTTCAAGCTCCACAGTTTTTGTGGAGTAACAAATAACACTATGTTACCCAGTTTTACAGATTTGGGAGTGTTTTCCCTCTTGGGTGTTTTAAGATGGAAAGGAAAATACCATCAGAAAACTGAAAGACTGCCCCACAGTTTTACTCCCTAAATATTCATTTATTTAGGAGTCCATTCATATAAGTGTATCAGAAAGGTATATGATAACCCATTCTAAGCTTACTTGTATTTGCTATTGGTAACTTTCGATATTAACAAAATGAACCAAAATGTTATCTAAGTTAAGAAACATACTAACACAATATATTATTTTAGAAATTACAGTTCTAACTTATTACCATGACAAAAGGCTAATTTTTATGTATTTAAGTTCTCATTTCAAAATCTAAAATTATAAAAATACTGAAAACTTCTCTAAATGAGTAATTAAAGAAATTTTCCTTCTAGACTGTTCAGTAAAAGATCATGGTATGGGGAATGGAATCATTATACCTGACCATCTAACCCTCTGGGACAAGGCCTGCCATGTCACATGCATAGGTAGAAATTACAAGCCTCTCAAATCAATCCAGTGTCACCAGAGAAAAGGGGGTTTCATCTTATTAAGTATATTAGGGAAAAAATATCCAATTAAAGAAACAAAGTAAAGATGTTTCTATCCTATTTTTCTCCCAACAAAACACAGAAAGAGTGGGGGGGGGAGGGCAACAAAAGAAAATGTGAATAAATAAAATGTATTTGTTATATTATTTTGTTTGAAATTTCATAAATTAATTACCTTTAAAATGAATAATGTAAAATGCATTTGAGTTCAATTAAATGTTCCACACAGAAAACAGATTAGGTGTTATATACAATAGGTAAACTCCCTAACTAATGATTTAAAACCAGCAGAATTAATTACCCATCTAAGAGCCAATCTTTGAGGGGGAAAATAAATCACAAAGTAATAAATCAAGAGGGGGAAAAAAAGGTTGGCAAAAGGGAAAAGTAGAAAAAAGACAATTATTTAAAAAAGAAATGGAGATTTAACCACAATATAGAAAAATCTTAAAGAGTAATAAGGCTGTTTTATTCCAAAACTATGCCTTTTGGGATACTGATTTTAAGCTGATTATCAGGAAATCAGGCTCAGAAAGAACTGATCACCCTACTTTCCTACCTAAGAGAGTCAATGATAAGGCCTATTCAAAAGACGGTCACTTTAGGATGCTAACCATGGCCTAACATTAGCCTAGCTGAGTGTGAATGGAAGGAGGGCTCTGGACAGGGCCCTGGTGCCAGCCAGACCACCCTGTGTCACACTGAGGCAGCGATGGGCCTGCCTGCCATGTGAGTGCTGCTCTTCTTCAGCAACCTGTAAATTGCCTGTTTCCTCTGAATCTCAGAACCCTGCTCTGGCCTTTTGTCCAAGATAACATCTATACCTAATTTTACCTTGTTGTCTTTGGAAATTTTCATGCTATGTGAATTCCCCATGCACACATATTAAAATTTTATTTTTGTCCTTTTAATCTGTCTTAGAATTATTAGCCCAGCTAGAACTTAAGAAGGTGGGAGGAAAAGTAATTTTTTTACCCTCTCTGTCAACCTGTATAAAATGCATGGTTTTCTAAGAAAATTAAAATTTTCAAAACTGACCACAGAATACTGAGAATGATAAAGCCTATCATGAAGCAAATAATTTCAATGTCTTTTAAATTATTTAAGGAAAAAGAAAAACTTTCTAAATTTCAATAAAAGCATCACAAGAGAAACGAAAGCCAGAAAAAAAATACACATACCCATAAATTCATTTTATGAATAAATAAAAGTAACCTTAAATAAAATATTAGCAATGGCAAGGAAAAAACAAACCTGAGATGTTTTAAATTAAAATTACAGCACCCAGCAAGCTGGCACTTCTTCCTTGAGGACTTTGCTGTGCCTATTCCAGAATTAGCACCTCTTTACCATCTCCCATTCCCCTTGTCTACAGCTAACATAAATCCTTTCTGCATAATTTACATTGTTCTCCCAGCTACTGCATGTTTGAAAACACTGTAAAACTCTAGGATGATGGACATACTGTCTTCCCTACCTCGACAAGCTGCTGGTGATATAGACTCCATGCCCCGAGACAGGTCTTCTTTATTTGCTAGCAAGGGTCTAAGAAAACTTTTTTAAAAAAGACTTTCAGCTATGGAAGTTAAAAAAAAATTTTTTTTTGTTTTACAGAAAATAAAATCTATCAAATTAAAAGACTAATCCATCCTGACCAATCAGAAATGTTCCAATGTTACAAGACTAGATCAATACTAGAAAATATATTAAAATAGTAACAATGTTTAGTAGTGTAACGTCTGAAGCCTTTGCATCTATGAAGACTGTATTTTTTTCTCTAAAAAATCTTTTAAACATCTCAGACTTCTGGCCAACATGGAGGTGTAGAAAGATATACTGTGCCTCCTAGCACAACCAAAAGAAGGACAACAACCAATTTAAAAACAAAAACAACTGAACTGCCAGAAAATCGAACTGCATGGAAGTCTGACTAAGCAAGGAGTTAAAGAAGAAATATTCATCCAGACTGGTAGGAGGGGCTGAGACAGGCAGCCGGGTGGAAAGGATGTGCCCCAAGGCAGTGGTTGGCAGACCGGGCGGTCCCACATTTGTGTGCGGATAAACTGGGAGGAACAACTGGGGAGCAAGACAGACTGTGCAACCCAGGGTTCCAGTGTGGGGAAATAAAGCCTCAAAACCTCTGGCTGTAAAAACCTGTGGGGGGTTGCGGTGGTGGGAGAAACTCCCAGTCTCACAGAAGAGTCCATTGGAGGGACCCACAGGGTCTTAGAACGTATACAAACCCATCCACCCGGCAATCAGTACCAGAAGGGCACACTTCACTTCAGGGTAACAGGGGAAGTAACTAAACTCAGGGCAGGAGCTGAGCAAGTGGCATTGTTCCCTCTCAGACCCCTCCCCGAAATACAGCACCGCAATGCAGTAAGGTAGGTTGCCCTGTGTTGGTGAACACCTAAGGCTCCGCCCCTTACAACATAACAGGCCTGCTGAGACAAAGAAATATAGACCAAATGAAGAACAGATCAAAGCTCCAGAAAAAATAGAAGTGATGAAGAGATAGCCAACCTATCAGATGGAGAGTTCAAAACACTGGTAATCAGGATGCTCACAGAAATGGTTGAGTGTGGTTGCAAAATACAGGAAAAAATGAAGGCTATGCAAAGTGAAATAAAGGAAAATGTACAGGGAACCAACAGTGAAGGAGAGGAAACTGGGACTCAAATCAACAATTTGGAACAAAAGGAAGAAATAAACATTCAACCAGAAGAGAATGAAGAAACAAGAATTTTTAAAAAGTAAGGAAAGGCTTAGGAACCTCCAGGACAACTTTAAACATTCCAAAATCTGAATCAGAGAGGTGCCAGAAGGAGAAGAGGAAGAGCAACAAATTGAAAACTTATTTGAACAAATCATGAAGGAGAACTTCCCTAGTCTGGCAAAGAAATAGACATCCAGGAGGTCCAGGAAGCTCAGAGAGTCCTAAAGAAGGTGGACCCAAGAAAGCACACAGCTAGGCGCATCATAATTACATTACCCAAGATTAAAGATAAGGAGAGAATCTTAAAAGCAGCAGGAGAAAAGGAGACAGTTACCTACAGAGGAATTCCCATAAGGCTATCAGCTGATTTCTCAAAAGAAACCTTACAGGCAAGAAGAGGCTGGCAAGAAGTCATGGAAGGCAAGGACACACATCGAAGATTCCTCTGTTCCAGCAAAACTATCATTTAGAATGGAAGAAGGGCAGATAAAAGTGCTTCTCAGATAAGGTCAAGTTCAAGGAGTTCATCATCACCAAGCCCTTATTATAGGAAATGTTGAAGGGACTTATCTAAGAAAAAGATGAAAAAGATGAAGAGTAAAATGACAACAAACTCACATCTATCAACACCCGAACCTAAAAAAACAAAAACAAAAGTGGACTAAGTGAACAATGAAAACAGGAACAGATTCACAGAAATGGAGATCCAATCAGGGGGGCGGTTATCAGTGGGAAGGGGGAGGGAAGAGAATGGGAGGAAGGGTGCAGGGAATAAGAAAGAAGCATAACGGTAGGTACAAAACAGACAGGGGGAGGTTAAGAACAGTATGGGAAATGGAGAAGTCAAAGAACTTGCATGTATGACCCATGGACATGATAAGTTGAAGGAATGCTGGTGGTGGCAGTACAGGACAGAGGGGGATAAAGGAGAGATAAAAATGGACAACAGTAATGGCATAATCAGTAAAATATATTTAAAAACATTAAACATCTCAATAAAAATTACAACTGGAAATTTTTCAGTAACTTGACAAGCTCTTTCAAAAGCTCAAGTGCATAAAAGAGCTACATGAGATAACTTTCGAAAACAATTTAAAAAAGAGAAAGATAGCCTACGAAATACTTAAAAATCTAATAGTAATAAAAAACTACAGTAATTAAAAATGTGGTATTGGCATAGAACAAAACAAAGAAATAGAGTCCCAAATAGACAAACAGATAAACAGACAGGAATTCAGTATATCGAAGATGGCATTTCAAATCAGGTTAAAAAAGAGAATGTGTACGTCAACAAAAGGTACTGTGAAAAATCCAGTTATTGAAAAGAGGAAGGGTGTTGGTAGAGAAACTGAGTTCCAACTTACCCACTAATAGTAGCTGGATCAAAGCCTCAAATATTTTAAAAATAAAAAAAAAATGAACATGTCATACATATTAGAAGAAACAATTTTTCAAAAATTATCTTTTAGTGGAGCAGAACTTTGAAAGAAAAACCCATGAAAGACTGATAAATACAAGTATATTAAAATTAACAATCTGTCTTCTAATGACTTTAAAAAATGACAATCAGAAAAAGCATATCACAAAACACTAATTTACTAAGTATTTAAATACATAAATCAAATATAAATGTATTAAATACACACACATTCCTAAAAGTCATTATGAACTATAACCAGCAGAAAAATAGGCAAAGAATAGGAAGAGTTCCAAGAAAAAGAAATACAAAGAATTTAAGTATATAATAAAGCAGTCAGCCTCACTCATTAAAGATACATAAGTAAATGAAAAAAAATTTTCTAATTATCAGGTTGGCATAATACCAAAAAATAACCATATCTGTTAGAATGTGAAGAGAAACACTCATAAACTCATGCAAAAGAGGTTAGGAAGTTACTACTACCTCTATTAAAGACAATGAATACAGTAGCTATCAAAAACTGCAAAGTATACACTTTTTGGCCTAGAAACTCAATTTCTAGAAATGCAGGATATTTATCTTGGGGTCATTAGCAATAGCAACTAAGAACATTTAAAATGTTTATCAACAGTACCTTTTTAATGTACAAACATTATGGAATTCTACATAGCTTTTAAAAGCAATGAGATTGATCTCTGTATGCTGGTAACAAAAAAACTTGCAAAATATTCTAAGTGATACAGATATAGAAGTGTCTAGTATCCTCTCATTTGTGTAAAGATATATATGTACATTTATATATGTTCGATATGCAAGTTTCTAGAAAAATAAAGAAACAATATGCTTACGGATTTATTTCTAACTTCCTGTGGGGAACAAGACTGTGGAACTGTATTAGGTGTGAGTCACTTTTTACTTTAAATCCTTTCTACATTTATGTGGGCATATTCTAAGCTGGGAGAATAAACTCATAAAATCCTTGCCTTTGTAGAAATCACTTTAAATAATGGGGAGCAGTGAGGAGACAGATAATAAACAAAACAACTTTGTAACACACACACCATGGCAGATGATACAAGTGCCGCACGGAACAATAGGAAAGGGACTACTTGTATGGGGGAGGTATGATTTTTACGTAGGGTGGTATTAAAAGGAATACGATGAAATACAACACATATGAAGGTGTCCCTTGTGACATGAATGGGCGTGCAGTGATAAACAAACTACAGCCTAAACAGCAATTGGCCAAGGGAAGAAATGATGGTGGAGGAGGGAGGAGCAAAGCAGAGAAAACTCAGGTAGGTGTTCTTGGGTGGGTTTGGGTAGGGGGGCACACAAGCAGAAACCAGTTCATAAAAGGTCTTATAAAGTAATTTAAAAGGTTTCTACATGGAACCAGAAAATTAACACTATTATTTTAGGAAGTAGAAAAAGTGTTGTGGAGGAATAAACTGAGAAAAAAACCAGTTAGATGTTTCAATAGCTTTGTCCAAAGCTAAGGTGCTTCATGAGAAGACATAGTAATACGGACAGAGTAGTAAGTCAAAAAACGTACAGTAAATCTTCATTATTCGCAGATTCCAAATTAGCTAATTCACCCACTTGCTAAAATTTATAACCCCAAAGTCACCTGTGGCACTTTCACAGTCACTCACAGACAGCGCAGAGGAGCAAAATATTTGGCATTCCCAGCTAAGGGTGAATGAGGCAGCACCCCATCTTGTTTCACTCTCATACTGCACGTACAGAAGTGTCCTTTTCACCAACTGCCTTAGTGCCACACTTTTTGCATTGTAATTTTAGTTTGTGATTTTGCTGTTTAAAATGGCCTCCCAAGAGTAATGCTGAAGCGCTATTTAGTGTTCCCACGACAAGGCAGCTGTGATGCACCTTACAAATAAAAGATGTGTTAGATAAGCTTTGTTTGGGCAAGAGTTACAGTGCTGCTGGCCACGAGTTCAGTGTTAATGAATCAATAATATATAAATAACATATTAAATAAAGTATCTTTAAATTAGTAGATAAAATAAGGTTATGTATTAAATTTATTGACAAAAATATCATGACCAAAAATATCACAGGAACGTAACCTTCTTTTTTTTGTAGGAGCTACGGTTCAGTATTCACACATTCAATATTCACACATTTCATTCAGTGTTCACTAGTATATGACTTCATAAAATATAACTACCACAAGTAACAAACAGCTGTATATGTATACACATATATATTTACTTATTTGTAAAGCGAAAAGGACTGGTTGAGTTATGAAAAGTAAATGAAAGAAAAATCAAAGATTATGTTAGCTTGGTTTCTGGCTTACGCAACTGGAAGAAGGTGATACTATTAATAAAGATGGGAAACAGAGAAGGTGGTGGCTGCTTGGATCAGGAAGGCAAAGACATCAGCTTTTAATGTATGTAATGAAGAGTATAACGTGATGTCTACCCCACTGTAATAAATATAATTATGTGTTTAAGTACTCAAATCCCCTGCCTTTGAGAGTCAAGAATCATATCTCTGTTCATCTTGGTATATCTTCTGCAACTAAACGATGTTTTCCTTTAAGTCATATAATATAAACCAGACATGTCAATACCAGAAATGTGCACTTTATGAATTCTATTAACTTCCACTGCCATCTTTGCAAGTATGTGACTCATATTCACCATAACCTGTAACAGTGTTTCTATGTGAGTCCTAAAAAGTACAAATGTATGTAATTTTACTTTTTTGAAAACAAGAGTCTAAATCACAAATATCTTACAAGAATTCTGCATAACTAAGGAGTTTGTTTTTTAATTTGTTTACAGGAAGATACAGCAGTACCTTCAGCATAAATTATTAATATATTCTGAAATACCAAGCTTATATAAAAAATCCTAATGGATAAATTGTGGTATGTTTTCACACTTGATTTAAGAAAACCTTAGAATTATCTTTACTGCACTGTAGCTTTAATAAAAATGTACACATACACTCAAAAAGTGACAAGTCTTTCTATACCCTAAAAATTATAATATACAACTGAGGCTTATATAACTATAAAAAAAACTAATAAAGATATTCAATCAACCCCTGTCTAGTCAACATTATCTTTGTTTATATATGTAACAGAAAACATTTTGTAGGCTACTACAAAACTGATTTTATAACCAAATATTTATTTGTGGGAACATGAAACAGAAAACTTGATACATAGGTCTTCCTGAATATATAATTGTGTACTTGTTTATTTGCAGTGGTCTACACAGAGATTCAGGGTCATTTTAAAAGGTAAATAATCATATGAGAATCCATTATTTTTTTCTTTGTTTATCCTAACAGTGCTTCCTTTACATACAAAGAAAAGCACTGTGTTAACTTTATCTTTTTGTGACAATTAGTTGCATGACCTCCCAATGAATACTAAAAAATAAATATATTAGACACTGGGAATGGTTATTACCACTTATATGAAAAGAAAAAGTATGAAGGAAAAATCCAAGAGAGAAGGATTCAAAGCCAAAAAAAGAAAAAGAGGTTACAATGCCACTTTAGTAACTAAGAAATAAGAAAAAGGTAAAACAAAAAAGGAGAAGTTAAGCAAAGTGTTCTGTACAGAGCTAAAACACTAGTTCTTGGCAATCAATGCTAAGAATCATAACCAAAAAAGCCAACCAAAGACTTTAGAATGCAAAAAGATAAAACATCTATGACTATCAGATCTTTTAAAAAATAACAACAAAAAATTAAGAGTAAAATGGTAATTTTAAATTTTTTATTTTATATCATTTAGACTGTAATTACAATATTATTTCCATTCCTAAGATAAAATATTAATGCACTTGATCATAATGCAAATAAAAATGGCTTTGCACCTCAAATTTGATATTTGCACTGGAAAATAAACCAAAAACACTTAGCATATCTGAGCTCCCAAGACAGCGGTGGGGGCAGCAGTTGGTACAGAATATGCACTGAGAGCAAGCGTTATTACTAGGAGCACATCCATGAACAAGCAGCCACTTGTCTCTTTTCCAAGGACTAATGGCCAAGGGTGGAAGGGGCAGGGGTTCCTCTTAATTCCACCCTCTGAATCGCAAGACTGTGACACTTCCTTCGTCAGCAGGGCAAGTGCATACCATGTACATGCCTGACAGACCAGTAGCCATGAGAAAAAAAATAGGGAGACATTTTAAAATCGTTGCCTTCCCTATCATCCTGTAATATAGGACTTTTACCCCTAAAATAATTTCATAAATGGTAGTTACAATTCTAATCAGTCAACAAAGGGAGATTTAGCTCATGCTGCAAGATCTACTATGTGACTTAAAAAGTACTGTGTTTCCACTTGAAAACTGGTTTGTTTAAAGGAAGGTATGATACAGTTCAACTTCAGTATGGGTTAGGTAAGCATTTGTGGATTCACATGCAAAGTGGACCACATATTGTAGCACTTACTCTATCAGGAATTATTGTTGGTTGCGAACAAACTCTTAGAACACAATTCACTTGTAAGTTGGAGGCTGCCTATATATAAATCTAGGGATGAGTCATATACTAAAAGTTCAAAATAATTAAGATGTTTCATCTAGAAAAACAAAATCAACAGATGAAGTAATTCAAATTTTAAACTCAATCATAAAATATGTGATTTATTGACCTAAGCATCAGTATAATGTGCACTGAAATATTCAATTAAAAATAAAACCTGAAGACATCATAAGAAAAGTATCTGGTCAAGAACAATAGACATAATGCTGGCTTAGGCTTTCCCCTCAAAACAGTGAATATAACATAAAAGACTGGAATGTCATTCTGCAAATAAATAGAAAATAGAAATACAAAAAAAGTTTATCAAAAGTATAGTGAAGTAGCTGCCAGAGAAATATATATTTTTTTACTGGTAAAAGGCCTATTTTTCTTTTTGTTAAGAAATAATACTTTAGATACTATTTTTTTCCTCCAAGAAACACTACAATATCAACTTCTTTTTATGTAAAGAGCATAATTTCTATTTAGTAATTTTTGGTATTCCTGATTACTAGGAAATATGAATTATAAATTCAAGTTGGTCAAATATTATTCTAAGAATTAGCAATTCCTTCCATTCTACTGATTTCTTTCTCTAAAGCAGTACTTCTCCAGTGGAAGTAACACATCCGAATCCCATTGGGACTAACTGTGAAAACACGCATTCCCAAATGCCACCCTCCAAGACTGGTGTCCACGTCTCAGGGGAAGCCACAGTATCTGAAAAATTCCCCCAGCGATTCTGATTGCTAGTATGAAGAAACATACTGGTTCTATGGACCAGAAGAGCTCTTACTTAGTCTGCTATTGCTGAAACTTAGATTGTAGCACACATAGCTGTCAGGAGCAAAGAGGAAAACTCCACATTTAATTACTTACAGCAAAAAAGAGATATGATAAAATTATCTATTCAAAGAACATGCAACCACACTTGAAAACACTTTCTATAAATTTATTTTAAAGTATGCATTTAGGAAAAATGTTTTTGAAAATGTATAAAAATAATTTCTGCGTTAATCCAACCTCAATATTTATATGGTCCCTTAAAGGATTTTCATTATATTTTCATCAAAAATGTATTTCCACACCCTCCACAGTACTCTTCAAAGTCAGGAATTTAAAGATTTTTCTAATAGAAAAATTTTAGGAATCACCTATAGAAAATTAATGAAACTAGGGATGATATCAGTATTTTAAAATGTAATTATGTCTCAGCTATGCTTATGTTTAGTGATTTAAAAAACTTTTCATCACTAAACTATAATAATCCTAAGTGGTAGCATTTCGTTTAAGAATAAAGCACAAAAAATAATGTCTCATTGTAAAAAACTTCAATGCTCAAAACAAAAATACTGTATCTGAGGTCTGATTTCACAATATCAAGTTTCCATATGCAATCTGTAAACATACACCCATTACAGGCTATCAACTTAAATAAAGCCAGTTATCACTAAAAAAGATAGAGTAAAAATGAAATTTCAGTGCAAAAATATGTGCCAGCTAAAGTTATCAACTGATTTAAGACAGTTTTAATATAAAAATCACAACTTCAATCCATGATATAAAGTCATCCTATAAAGACTTTAAATCACTTTAAAATAACAAGCTCTATAACAGTTATCAAGTTTTCCTTTTGTTACTATTCTCTAGTAAAAACTTTCTTTTGATTAGCTTTTACGATGTCATCAGGAGATGCTGATTTGAAGTCAAATGGTGTTATTGCTATAAGAGGAGTTATTTCTTTGTCTTTTATGTCTTTGACTTGTCTACTATAAAGAAAAGTCTTATAAAGGTCGAGGGTACGTCGCTTGCAGCCTTTCAATGGGTAACGAAGACAAAGTGTTGAAGCAAAAGCTGAAGGTCTAGCAACAAGGGCCTTGGTCCAAGACAAAGAAAAAGGTGGTTTCCTAGCCAGAGAGCCTTTATTGTTTTTCTTATTATCCTTAACAGGCATAGAATTTTTCCCTAGCTTCGAACTCAGAACTTGAGTTCCTGGAGTTGGAGCAACTGATTGGTCTACTACAGGTTTTAGAATAAAATCTGGAGTTTTTATAAGAATGCTAAGATCAATATTTGAATCTATTTCAGGTGACCTCATTTCAGATAAACTGGGCTTCAAGGAATCTTTCTTAATCTGAGAGTTGTCTATATCAATCGTTTCTGCAATCAAATCAGAAAGTGACAAATTCTCAAAGTCTCTTGTAGGAGAAGTTTTGCGAAATGCCAAAGATGACAGAGATCCTGTTAATTCTGATACTCCAGCTGAAGACTGACACCGATTTGCTAGTTGTGATAGGGGAAAGGATCCCAAACTTAGATCGGAGAAACTGGCAGATGGCTGGTTACAAAGATCAGATAAAGAACAGCATTGACTTGAATTGTTTTCTTTGTGGTCCTGACACAGTTCAGCTAGAGATGAACTTCCACATTGAGAAAACTGAAAACTGTCATTTTTTACAATGTAATTCTTCCCACTTTGTTCAACTGAAGGAACATTTCCAATTTCAGTCATTTTATGATCATTTAAATTATCAAGAGCCATATCTTCCAGTGAGCTAGTTAAGAGCAAAGGATTATTTAAACTTTCTAAATTGCTTTGTACTGAAATGTTTTGCAAATCAGGTAGTGAATCATTTTGAATAAATAAGGAGTAATTTGGTGTTGTGTTATTTATCATTAAGGATTTTAAATCCGGTATTCCTTTGAACATAGAGTCATCTTTGGAAACACATTCAGATGCATGAGGACTTAACAAATCAGCATCTCGACTCTCTGAAATTAGACTTTCCAGAGTATCTGTGGATGATAATCTGACCGATGGCTGACTTTTACAAGAATCTCTTGGTGTATCATCAATTAGTTCAGGTAGTGACAGCTCTTTTGTTAACTTACATGATTCTAGTTTCTTTTCACTTTTGAGCCTGTCAAGTTTCTTTTTTTTATGAAGTAAAAAGAGACTTGGTACAATTGAGGAATTACGATATAATCCATATTTTGCTACTGGACCAGAAAAATCAAATGCTTTGCTGCTGCAATCCAAATGGTTTGCAGACTGAGGACAAGAGCTTTGAACATTATCAGCTGAAACTTCAGAGTAAGATAATAAGACTCCTTACCTTACAAGAGCCATTAATTTTCAGATGAATAGGTTCACGCATGCAGAAGACAATCACAGCAACCAAAAGGAAACATGAAATGAGGCATTTAATTACTAAATGTTTCTTTTGATTATGACATGAATAAAATGATACTTAGTCATTATTTCATAAAGAAGTGAATACTCTAAAAATCAGTAATAGAATTTTACCTTCCGTGAACCATCTAAAGTGACCTTCCTACTTTGTTCATTGATATATACAAATGTAAGTATCAAGTTAATCAATGTTCTGATTTCCGCAAAATTTTTAATCTAAGGTTTTAACATACTTAAATTATAGTCAAGATTGTCTCAAAATCAAAATGTCTAAAAAACTAAGTTTAATTTCTATATTTTTAATATATTAAAAATAAGCAAACACCACCGTATAATTTAATTTCTACAATGATCAGGGATAAACTATTGATATAGATGACATATTACAAACCCATTCTCACATTGGTCAGTTAAAGGTACATCCCCCTCAAATTTTTTTAAATTATAATAGAAAATAAAAACCACCCTTATTTCATGGTAGCAGACTGCATGTAACTTTTGGCAAAAATCTAATCTTCAGCTTATAGGAAATATCAACCCCGTTAACAAGTCCTAAGGTTCCTACAAACAGATCTCACACCAATGTCGACTAAATCCCAAATTTAACCCCAAATTCTACAAACTTAAAATTAAACATCTGGCTATAAAATGCAAGAGTGGTATAATTATGATATTTACAATATGTAAATAAAACTAAATTACATGTATAAGTACTATAAGCATAAAGGGCTTTTTTGCTATTATTGGACTATTAATTTCTATCACCTGACCTGTTAAGAGTCAAAAAACAACAGTAATTTAGAAGCTCTCTAAGCTACTAACAAAAAGTAAAAACGTCTTGTCTTGTTTTTAATAGGATTTTATTTCCCCTATATCCTGTTAGTTACGAAAACAAGCCAGGGTTGGGGCGGGTGGGGGGAACAGGCTTTGACAGAGGGGACATAGCACTCAGCTTAAAACTTTGCAAACTAGAAAATCAATTGATGACAATCTAGAGTTACTGTAACATGCAAAATTATCTGCCCATTTCCTTAACAGTTCAAGCAAATCAAAGTCTCTTTTAAAGCATTACTGTAAAACAACTAAAAGAACAAGTAAAAGCATACCTTTTGCTATCTTTCCTGTAGGTATTGCTCCCTCACTGTTGACCTTCAACTTCTGTATTTTATCTTGTTCCAGTACCATTGACGAAGCCTTCTCCACATCAAACTCATTCTTCAAAACTGCTTCAATCAGTATGTCATCTGGCACAGCATCTCCAAATACCTCTCTCATGTGATCAAGGCATGAATAAAGACGAGCTAGAACAGACAATAATGAAAAGCTAGACCAAATGGTGTCATGAAAAAAACCTGAATCTTGAAAACTGAAAGAAGAATTTGAAACTATAATAGGATGTTCAACTCTCCTTTTTCCTCCACAACTTACTTATAATATATTTTTATCCACAGCAGACCTATCTTCCTTTACCAAAGGAATAATTTCATTAATCAAGAAATAACTATAATAAATGTCTCCTAAATAACACTGACTAATGCTTGAAAAAAATGTAAACTGTATACAAGTGGGAACCCCCCCAAAAAAACCCCGGAATTTATTTATAAACAATTGTGTATTTATTCTAACATGTTTAAACTTCAGTCATCTTCAAAATGCTCTCCATTTAATGCAATACAACTATGAGACCTTTTTTCCACTGCTCAAAACAGTTTTTGAACTTCCCAATTTTGATGCCTTTTAGTGCTTCAACCATTTTTTTGTTTTGCCTCTTCCACATCAGCAAAACCTTTCCCTTTACGGGCCTTTTTCATCCAGGGAAATAGAAAAAAGTCACTCAGGGCGAGACTAGCTGAATAGGCAAGGTGGCATATCAGGGTGGCATATCAGGGTCATGCCACTGTCAAAAGACTGCTGCTGAACACTCGGAACAGTGTGGGCAGATGTGCTTGTAAATCACCCATCATGAAATGGGCAAATGTGCTGAGCCTTCAAAAAAAAATCCACTGAAGCTGAATGCAGCCTCCTGCAAAAACACCAGCTGTTATAGGTAGGTTCCTAGAACACTCACCTATAGGGGAAAGCCTGTACTATAAGGGACCCGCCCTCCACAAGATAATTTCGGTTTTAGGGGGTATCCCCCTCATATATTAGTATCTATTTTCAATGATGGTGTTTGCACTGACTTTGTACATGTGTACAAAGGGAAGGGTAGGTGTTAAAGTATTTCTAGATGTTACAAAACCCAGTCAATCACTAAGTATATTTCTTAAAATTCATTAAATTATTATTACTTTAAGTTTTCCTTTAGGCTAGCTTCAGTTTTCCCCAGCCAACTAAAATTACCCTGAATAGCTCTTTAAAAATGGGTGACATAACCTAATATTAAAATGTCATAAAAATAAGGAAGTCCAATAGATTAAGAGAATGGACATTCATTTTAAAAATAAATATTTTAGCCCTGGCTGGTGTAGCTCAGTGGATTGAGCGCGGACTGCGAACCAAAGGGTCACCAGTTCGATTCCCAGTCAGGGCACATGCCTGGGTTGCGGGCCGGGACCCCAATGGGGGCCACGTGAGAGGCAACCACACATTGATGCTTCTGTCTCTTTCTCCCTCCCTTCCCCTCTCTCTAAAAATAAATAAAATCTTAAAAAAAAAAAAAGATACATTTAATAAATAAATAAATAAATAAATAAATAAATATTTTAAGACTTCGGCAAAGATGGAGGTGTAGCTGAACACGCTGTGCCTCCTCGTACAACCAAAATTAAGGACAACAAAGATTTAGAAACAAGAAAACAATCAGAACTTATAGAAAAATTGAACTGAACGGAAGTCAACAACCATTCATCCAGACCGGTAAGAGGGGCAGAGTCCCAGCAGGAAAAAGTGGAGGCTGGCGAACCAGGCGCAAGCAGCAGCAGCTGGCAGATCCCAGGCGTGCAGGCGGCGGCTAGTGGGACCCCAGGCACAGGGTGGCAACAGTGCAGACCCAGTAAGGCCGCGCAAGGCAGATGGCTTACCAGGTTGTCCCACATTTGCGCGCAGATAATCCAGGCAAAGGGGAAGCTGTGGAAGGGACTAGAATCCAAGAGAGCTCAAAGCAAGTGCCATTGTTCCCTCTCAGACCCCGCCCCCACATACAGCATCACTACCCAGGGACTGGGCTGCTCCGCCCTGGGGAACCTAAGGCTCCACCCCTCACTATGTAACAGCTGCGACCAGACCAAAAACAAAACAAAACAAAACAAAAAGGGCTCAAACGGGAGAACAAATCAAAGCCTCAGAGCCAATTCATCTAAGGGACCAAGAGATAGCCAACCTATCAGATGCACAGTTCAAAGCACTGGTGATCAGGATGCTCACAGAATTGGTTGATTTTGCTCACAAATTAGATGAGCAAATGAAGGCTACAATAAGTGAAATGAAGGAAAATGCACAGGGAACCAGTAGAGATGGGAGGAAAACTGGGACTCAAATCAATGGAGTAGACCAGAAGGAAGAAAGGAAGAAAGGAAGAAACAAGAATTTAAAAAAATAAGGAGAGGCTTAGGAACCTCCAGGACAACTTTAAACATCCCAACATCCAAATTATAGGGGTACCAGAAGAGGAAGAAGAGCAACAAGTGAAAAACTTATTTGAACAAATAATAAAGGAGAACTTCCCCAATCTGGCAAAGGAAATAGACTACCAGGAAGTCCAGGAAGCTCAGAGAGTGCCAAAGAAGTTGGACCCAAGGAGGAACACACCAAGGCACATTGTAATTCCATTAGCCAAGATTCAAATGAAGGAGAGAATTCTAGAAGCAGCAACGGATAAGGGCACAGTCACCTACAAAGGAGTTCCCATCAGACTGTCAGCTGATTTCTCAAAAGAGACCTTCCAGGCAAGAAGGGGCTGGAAAGAAGTATTCGAAGTCTTTAAAGGCAAGGACCTACATCCAAAATTGTTCTATTCAGCAAAGCTGTCATTTAGAATGGAAGGGCAGATAAAGTGCTTCTCAGATAAGGTCAAGTTCAAGGAGTTCATCATCACCAAACCCTTATTATAGGAATGGTAAAGGAACTTACCTAAGAAAAAGAAGATAAAAAATATGACAGTAAAAATACAGCAAACTCACAGATATTAACAACCACACCTAAAACAAAAGCAAACTAAACAAACAACTAGAACAGGAACAGAAATACAGAAATGGAGATCACATGGAGGGTTAGCAACAGGGGAGTGGGAGGAGAAGAGAGGGGGGAAAAGGTACAGAGAATAAGTAGCATAGATGGTAGGTAGAAAATAGACAGGGGGAGGGCAAGAACAGTGTAGTAAATGTGGAAGCTAAAGAACTTATGACACATGGACATGAACTAAAGGGGAGGAACGTGAGTGGGAGGGGGTGTGCAGGGTGGAGGGGAATGATGGGGGAGAAATGGGACAACTGTAATAGCATAATCAATAAAATATATAAAGATAAATAAATAAATATTTTAAATCTGAAAGTCTAATCTTTTAAATATTTTTATTTTCTGATGACATTAATTACTTTTAAAAAGTAATTGCTAATAATATTTATTAATGATGTAAATTCCATGAGAATTATATCCCTGGATCCTAAAACAGGACCTGGTAGAGGTCACTACTAATTAAAAATGGATGAATATATTAATTTTATTTGTATAGCATTTGACAGTTTTCAAAAGTTTATATATTTTGTAGTCCTCAAAATAACTCTATAACCTAGATATATCAGGCAAATTAATAATTCATAAATATGATTGAATATCATGGAATTACACCCCACAATGACAATAACTGCCTTCTTTAAAAATTTAATTAAACACTACTGAGAAGTTTTAAACAGAACTGAGGTGTGCAGACTCCCTACTCCACAAAACCATCTCACAAAATGCAACTTACATTGTATTTTATATGCTTACATGTTGAACAGGAATCTACTGGAAATACCCTACCTTTGTTATATTAAATAAAAAGACTACTTGATACTTTTTCCATTGCTTTCTTTTTAATTAGGCATGCACCACATGATGACGTACTGGTCAATAACAAACCATTACACCATGGTGGTCCCGTGAGAGTATAATGGAGCAGAAAAATTTCTATCGTGTAGTGATATCACCATCTTAATGTCCTACACAAGGATGTCCAATCCATGGTCCAGCAGGCTACATGCAGCCCAGGACGGCTATGAATGGGGCACAGCACAAAATCGTAAATTTACTTAAAACATCATGAGACTTTTTTTGTGATTATCTGTCACAATGTATTTAATGTGTGGCCCAAGACCACTCTTCTTCTTCCAGGGTGGCCCAGAGACCCCAAAAGGTTGGACCCCTGTGAGCAACGCACACTTACTTCTTTGTAGTGATGCTGGTGTAAAAAAAACTACTGAGCTACCAGTCATATAACAGTACAGCACAAATAACGAAGTGCACTACATGATACTTGGTAATGATAATAAATGATTGTTACTGGCTTATATATTTAATATGTTTTATCATTACTTTAGAGTAGCAATTTTTAACCATTGTGCCAAACATGCAATACCTGACGATTTCATCAGGAGCACTGCACTCTTTTCACTTACACTGTCAAATAAAAGAAAGGACAATGACCAACACAACAGTAACTGTATGGTGTGAATGGATCAAAATTATAATTTTTTGTCACATTGGCAAAATCCATATTTTTGTTGAGCTGCAGAATTTTAGTAATTAGTTTATGTGTGCCATGAGATGAAAAAGGTTGAAAATTGCTACTGTAGGGTATACTCTTTCTACTTCTAAAAAAAAGTTTGCTATAAAACAGTATGCCATGTTACACAGGCAGCAACCTCATATACCTTATTTACCGAGTCTTCATTTCATCTCGTATTTTACACAGTAACATGCTAAAAGGCTTGTAGGCTAAGAGCAATAGGCATACCTACAGACTAGGAGTATAGCAGGCTGTACTATCTACGTTTGTGTAAGTGCACTCTATGATGTTCGCACACCAATGAAATCACCTGTTTCTCAGAACTTAACCTGTTATTTAGTGGGGCACAACTGTACTAAAAATAAATTTCTCAAATATTTGAGTAATTTTCCTTTGCTTGAGTCCAACATTAATTTTGGACTAATAATATAGACTTGAAAAATTATGCCGTACCAATTTCATAAATACATGAATTATTGAAACTGGAACAGAATACTTAGTATAGCTAGCTAGCATCAGGGGCTCTTCTAATTAACTATGGCAACTATTTTCTACACATACACAAGGAGTAGAAATACAAACTTAGACGGTCTTGATTCACACCCTAGTGCCACTTACTAGCTGGTACAATGTGTCTCATTTTCCTCATCTCTAATATGACGACAATTAACTAGTCTACCTCATAAGATTGCTGTGAAAATTAAACACATTAATACCTGAACAACATTTAGAAGAGTACCACGAAAGGATTTAGTAAAGGTTAGCTACCATCATTATTACTGTTATCATGCCATTAATTATGTCAGATGGGAATGATTAACTTTCATTCTCAAACATAACTTTGTTTCATACCTTCTCAATCATTCTGAAGCATAACAGAAGTATAAGACTTCTACTCTATCCCCAACCTATCACTCCAAAATGACAACTATACCATTTTCTTCAAATACACAAATACTATAAAGAGTATTCATAGCAGTTTCTCTACAAACTTTTACCGAGATTGTTCAATGTATTTGCAGTTGATAAAGAAATTTTTTTTAATTCTATCACTCAGTGACATCACCATTGTAATGTTTCCCTTTCTAATTTCGTGTATTTGTGCTTTCTCTGCATTTTTCTTGATTTGGTTAGCAACTGATATATATTTCACTGATATATTCAATGACCAGCTCTCAGATTCTTAAATTTTCTTTTTATTTTCCAAATAATTGTTACCAATTTTCAATTTATCAACACTTTAGAACAAAGTCATACTCTAGAGAAAGTAAATCAGCTCAACCCTGTTCACTACCAAGAGATGGTTTCACTACGATACCTGGCCATTTTAGCTCTGCTCCACTGTTTGTCTTTCTAAGGCTTGAGTGATATGTTTGAAACTATGTCATGTTTGAAATTTACTTATAAAACACCAAAGCCAAAACACAAATATCTCTGTTAAAATGTTTAAGAGAATTGAAAAGATCAAACTCAGACCAATATTGTTACCACTCACAAGTTCTATCTTGAAAGTTAATTTACATGGATATGACCGATCAGGGTACTTATATAGCGTTACTTTGGACCTAAAATATTTTAAAAGAGAAAAAAATAAAAAACAGCCTTCTGGAACCTAATGTTTTATAAGGAAATGAACTGTTCTAATCTAATCATAAACTCTACATAGAACACACAAAACAATAAATATTATTAAAAGATAATAAAAGTCTGTCTCCTAAGAAGATCAGATGAAAATTTCAATAAAAAAATTCCAGCTATTAAATAGTCATACAATCAATTTTCCTTTTTTTAAGTATATTTTACTGATTATGCTATTACAGTTGACCCATTTTTTGTCTCCCCTTTATCTCCCTCCACCCTATGGGTAACCCCATCCTCCCACGAGCATCCCCTGCCCTTAGTTCATGTCCATGGATTGTACATACAAGTTCTTTGGCTTCTCCATTTCCCATCCTATTCTTAACCTCCCCCTGTCTGTTTTGTACCTACCATTATGCTTCTTATTCCCTGCACCCTTCCTCCCATTCTCTTCCCTCCCCCTTCCCACTGATAACCCTCCCCCCCCGCCATGGGATCTCCATTTCTGTGAATCTGTTCCTGTTTTCATTGTTCACTTAGTCCACTTTTGTTTTTGTTTTTTTAGGTTCGGTTGTTGATAGATGTGAGTTTGTTGTCATTTTACTCTTCATCTTTTTCATCTTTTTCTTAGATAAGTCCCTTCAACATTTCCTATAATAAGGGCTTGGTGATGATGAACTCCTTGAACTTGACCTTATCTGAGAAGCACTTTATCTGCCCTTCCATTCTAAATGATAGTTTTGCTGGAACAGAGGAATCTTCGATGTGGGTCCTTGCCTTCCATGACTTTGAATACTTCTCGCCAGCCTCTTCTTGCCTATAAGGTTTCTTTTGAGAAATCAGCTGACAGCCTTATGGGAATTCCTTTGTAGGTAACTGTCTCCTTTTCTCCTGCTGCTTTTAAGATTCTCTCCTTATCTTTAATCTTGGGTAATGTAATTATGATGTGCCTAACTGTGTGCTTTCTTGGGTCCACCTTCTTTAGGACTCTCTGAGCTTCCTGGACCTCCTGGAAGTCTATTTCTTTGCCAGACTGGGGAAGTTCTCCTTCATTATTTGTTCAAATAAGTTTTCAATTTGTTGCTCTTCCTCTTCTCCTTCTGGCACCTCTCTGATTCAGATTTTGGAATGTTTAAAGCTGTCCTGGAGGTTCCTAAGCCTTTCCTTACTTTTTAAAAATTCTTGTTTCTTCATTCTCTTCTGGTTGAATGTTTATTTCTTCCTTTTGTTCCAAATTGTTGATTTGAGTCCCAGTTTCCTCTCCTTCACTGTTGGTTCCCTGTACATTTTCCTTTATTTCACTTTGCATAGCCTTCATTTTTTCCCTGTATTTTGCAACCACACTCAACCATTTCTGTGAGCATCCTGATTACCAGTGTTTTGAACTCTCCATCTGATAGGTTGGCTATCTCTTCATCACTTCTATTTTTTCTGGAGCTTTGATCTGTTCTTCATTTGGTCTATATTTCTTTGTCTCAGCAGGCCTGTTATGTTGTAAGGGGCGGAGCCTTAGGTGTTCACCAACACAGGGCAACCTACCTTACTGCATCGCGGTGCTGTATGTCGGGGAGGGGTCTGAGAGGGAACAATGCCACTTGCTCAGCTCATACCCTGAGTTTAGTCACTTCCCCTCCTACCCTGAAGTGAAGTGTGCCCTTCTGGTACTGATTCCTGGGTGGATGGGTTTGTATACGTTCTAAGACCCTGTGGGTCCCTCCAATGGACTCTCCTGTGAGACTGGGAGTTTCTCCCACCACCGCAACCCCTACAGGTTTTTACAGCCAGAGGTTTTGAGGCTTTATTTCCCCACACTGGAACCCTGGGTTGCACAGTCTGTCTTGCTCCCCAGTTGTTCCTCCCAGTTTATCCGCACACAAATGTGGGACCACTCAGTCTGCCAACCACTGCCTTGGGGCACATCCTTTCCACCGGCTGCCTGTCTCAGCCCCTCCTACCAGTCTGGATGAATATTTCTTCTTTAACTCCTTGGTTGGTCAGACTTCCATACAGTTCGATTTTCTGGCAGTTCAGTTGTTTTTGTTTTTAAATTGGTTGCTGTCCTTCTTTTGGTTGCTCAAGGAAGCTAAGCATATCTACCTACACCTCCAGATATACAGTTAATCATATACTTGGCACATACTGTACTTAATAAAATATAAGTTTTCTTTGAAAATATAAGATGCATTTGTACCCTTACTACCCACAATCACTATCATGAACAATCACAATGAAACTGGTAAATTCTGGTATACTGATTATTAATCATTATACAAGAAATATGGGCTATTTTTACTTTACCTTGATCCAATTCACTTAGCTGATGGTTCAAAAGATGATCAGAGGATTCCTTCAGATCTTCATAATCACATTCTTCTACAGGCTCAACAACAGGTTTATCACGTCGTGAGTAAATAAACTGAGCAGCTAAAATATAAAATAATGGAAGAACATGATTAAGGAATGCTTCTGTACAGCCATTTCTGAATAACTTTTTAACAAAAGTTAACATAAAAACTAGGTTTTCTGATCTACTACCTATAGCCATTTATCTACATTCTAAAATAATAGCTCAAAACAAAGACAAAACATATCATACCCTATGTGTTGTCCAACTCCATGGCCCAGCATGGCTGTGAAAGTAGCCCAACACAAAATCGTAAATTTACTTAAAATTTTTTTAATCAGTTTTCGTTAGTGTTTGTGTATTTAATGTGTAGCTCAAAACAACTCTTCTTCCAATCTGACCCAGAGACGGCAAAAGGTTGTACACCCCTGCTCAGAGTCAAATGTCCTAACTATTCATTAGCCTCTTATAATCATCTTTCTTCTTTCCTCCTATCTCCAAAACTATTCCTCTGAGCTTACTTTTTCTACAGTTTTCAAAACTACCTTTCCTAATATTTCGTTTGCTCTACCTTCCTTAAAACTTTCTCTTCTTTGGTACAAACATTCCAAATCTCATATCAAACTTGCTTATTGGGGTAATTAAGAAAATCCTAAAAACAGATAGTTTTTAGGCTTCCAATTTCCAAGAACTGCTAATTTGCCGGAATCCAAGGGTTGACCAAAATCACAGGTCTTAACTTTTGAACATCTCATACTTTCAATCATACACTGATACTGTATACTAATATCATACACTTAACTTTGACTTTCAGACATCACTCTGCTACTCTGTACTACTGGTCCAGTGTAATCACTCATACTGGTACAGTGCTATCACTCAATATGCAATTGGGTTATTATATATTTCATTAAAAGGAGGAAAGACAAAATATAAAAGTATCAATGTATGCCTGAGTATCATATATAAACACAAGTGAGCAAAGAAGAAAATAGAAAATCATCATGCATGCCCAAAGCATCAACTCCTCTGCCTCAACTCAATGCCCACTCAACTCGATTCTTGGAGGCTGAGTTCAATTGTGAAGGAATAATATTGAAGAATAAGTTAAGAAGGACAGAAATATAAATACAGTATTCTAAAGGTGAGATGCTATTAGGGGTTTTATACTATTTAGCTTTCTGGAAGAACATGTGATATCTAAGTCTATTGCTTAGCATTCCCACATTTGACTTCTGTGCATGTTTTCAGGAAGTCACTATCTATGAAAATAAGGAAAACTACCTACATTCAAAATTTATAGATAATGCATATGTAGACAATAGAAAATACTATGACTTATGTGTAGAACCTCTGAACACCGTGGCATAATTGCTGTCTATTCGTAATATAAATCAGTGATGGTCTTACAGGTTAACAGGAAGGCACAAAAAAAAAAGTAGTAACGTATTTTAAAAGCCAAATAAATTATACAGATAACAAGTGCTGCAAGAGCACAAAAGACAAAGTAATTGTTGAAGACCGGAGTAGTTATAACAAGGAAGTAAGATTATCAGAAAAACTGAAGAGATGGAAGACATCTTAGACAAGAACAAAATAAGAGAACTAAAGAGCAGGTAAGAGAATTCAATCTATTCCGCTCTAATGCACATCTCCTTAATCAAATGAGCTCGTGCCAAATGACTCACAGGGGAATAATGAGGGTATAATATTCAAGTTGCTTTGGTTTATAAGATCTCCCCCCCATACTTCATTGTTCTGCATCACTGCATAATAGCAGCAGGCACAAAGTCCAATAACACCAACCACAGACTATTATACCATAATTGTAATTATACTGTAATACCAGATAGCCCCATATTCTTTCTTTGGGTCAGTTTGTCCACGTGTTTTGTATTTGTGTGTGCTTACTGTTTGGCTCTCTAAGATCTGTAAGCATTTTGCCTTTGCAACATTACTCATTAGTTTTAACTCTTTCTTATACCATATAAGGTCTGTCCAGAAGGTATCTAGACATGTAATGTGAAAAAGAGAGACATTTATTGAAGGAGACACAATATACAAGAAACACTGTACATAGGAATATGATACCTTAGTCCCCTTCAAAGTAGGCACCTTGGGACCTCACATAGTTCTCCCAATCGCCATGAGCTACCACACTGTATTTTTCTGAATCTCACTGACAGCCTGAGATCTCTCCCCTTTCAAAGGTGATTTCAGTTTTGGTAAAAGCCAGAAGTCGCAGAGCACCAAATCTGGGTTATAGAGGGGCTGAGTCACCTGGGTGATTTGATTCCACCAAAATACTGTACAAGATGTGATGCCTGAACAGGCATGTTGTCATGATGAAGCTTCCTTCGGCTTTCTGAATCATCAGAATAGTTTCCGCGGAGGAATGTTCTAGCTTAACACAAAATTTGATGCAGATTTGTTGCTCTACTCACCTAGTCATTTTGAATGTGACAGTCACACAGTACACATGCTCACTCAACAGCATCTACCACCCCCACTGACTAGGTACAGTGAAGTTGTCATTGTTCACCCATGCACTTTCCAGTCCACTCTCCTTGGCTGCCAGGTGACATTGATGTTGTAGAAATCATTCTCACTATATTAACAATGGCTGGCTATCTTTCACACAGACGTCATATTTGTATCAGGCATTCTTCACCTTTTAACTATCATGTCCTATGTTTACTGGAAGAGTTGTTAGGAAGTTCATGTATCTTTTCAAATGTGCGATAATTTTTATTAAGATGATTACTGTTTTTGTTAGTAGTTCACAGGTTGAGTGGTCTGTCATGACCCTATGTTTTCCCAGAAGTTCTGTAATTTGTTTAGCATACAATTTTGAAGACCACAAGGTGATCACTTTTAAGAATGTGTATATTATGTGGTGTGTGTGTGTGTATATATATATATATAAATATTTCTATTATCCCCTCTTGTGCAAGGAGAATATAATGCTGCTATTATACAGTCAGCCCAGCTAAACAGCAAAAGAAACACCCTACTTCAGAGATACTGTTTAAGATAACCACTTTTTTCACATTACAGTATCAGAAAGAGAGAAATGTTGCAATCACATGGCATTTGAGCATTATATAATAGTTAAGACTGGTGGCTTATTTTTTTAAAGCAGTGGTATCATAAAATAATGGTATGTCTTATAATCCATGGCATCTTAAATTTAATAAAATATGGAAGTACTAACAAATGTAAAGTGGGCCATTTTGTGGTTGGTAACTTATAAATTACTTTCCTGTATGAAATAAATGCTTCGGTTTAGCCTAAAAGTAACAAATACGAGTATACTTTCCCCAATTTCCTCTCATAGTTCTGATTTGTCTTAGGTTTAACCTAAGACAAAAATTAAGTGAGGCAAGAAATTAGATACTTCCCACAACAACTGTCACTTAGGAACTATTGACAGAAAAAGGTAGTTGCCAATGTCCAGGCTACTACTATTCTATCTCCTAGGAGCTGTTTTCTTCTGAGGGGTTTTTCTACCCCAAGCCCACACACAAATCAACTCAGAAACCTACGCTGTAGAAACCTACACCATTGTCTTAGAAGTAGTAATGGGTGGATTTCCAGGGGAGTGGGGACAGGAGGAGGACAGTTAGAGGGGATAAAAATGTCCAAATATATGAAGTTGAAATGAGAGCCCAAAAGGTAACAAATATACTAAAAAGAAAGAAAAGGAAACGCAAAAAGAAAGTAAATATAAAATGCTATTCCGTTCTAAAAAATTAAACGCTTTCTAAAAAACTGGACACCCACTGTAACCTTTAAATTTCAGGCAATTTGACAAACATAAAAATTCCAAGAATTTGAAACCTGACTCCTGAAATTTCCTAAAACTGTTTCTTAAACACCTGAAAATAAAAATCATGTAAGGCATTCATTAAAGATTTGGTTTTCTAGGCCTCCTTCCCTGGAGACAGTTGGATTCAGCAGTGCTGGAATAGCGCAGGGACTCTGTATATTTAAAATCACTCCAGGCTGATTGGTATCTTCAGGGAAGATTAGAAAGCACTAGCCTACAAGGCTCCCCTTTCATCTGTCTCACCTGGAGGCAGGCCACTCTGTGTCACATCATCAGTTACTTCCCTAAAATACTGCCCCCTTACTTTAATAAGCGGCACTACCTGCCTAAAATGAGGAACTGCCTTCCACAAAACGGCTCCTGTTTTCTTCCCTACTGCAGTTGCACTTACTCTGGAGTCTTCCCAAACACACCAAACTCAGAGGCCACTACTCAAGCGCTGTTTCCTCCATCTAGGATGCCATTCTTACCGCCCTGTTTACCAGTCCCAACCACACCCTCCCTCCAGAAGCCTTCCCAGACTCCTTGAGGAAGGACTGTTTCTTTACCCACCACACTGCTGTGTATGCTGTGTATGTATATTGCTTGAATGGGATTTTTAACTGGCTGCCTTATACCACACTACTTTATAAATTTCTTACAATAGGCTTTTTCTTACATGTTAATTAAGGCTCAAAACTGGTTTTGAGTTTAAATAGACTGAATAAGGATCAATACTGTTAAAATAACCATAGAAGTAGGCCATTAGACAGAGATGGCTCTACTAAGGCTTTGCTGGCAAGTGGACAACTAAGCCAGAGTTACTTCCTATAAATGCCTCTGGATTAAAAACAACCAACCACAAAAAGCCAACTAGGCTTTCTCAAATAATGTAACCACTTAAGCTATAGACGAGCAAATTAACTTCCTTGCTTTACTTTGTGTCTTCTCTATAAAAATCTTGACCCTATCTCCAGTAGTGGAGCACTACTGACCACCCGCAGTTTGGAGTTGCCTGATTGAAACTGTTGTACGCTCAAACAAAGTCTTAAAAAAATTTTAATATGCCTCAGTTTATCCTTAACACTTCTAACTGTATTGGTTGAAACAAAATTCAGAACTGTTCAAATAAAGTTTTATATATAGGCTCTTTCTGCTATGTCCAACTCCTTGATGTAATGTTAAATACTCAGTATCAAAGTCAATCGTCCTAAAGGGGAAAAACGTTTAACATTTAGAAATCACCCTTTCATGAAGAAAATTGTGCTTAGTAGAGTTTAAAAAAATACATTTACTGATGAATTATAGAAATTCCAACTAATTGATAAAAAATCACTCAATTACCAAAATTCATTATACCAAGAATATAGTTATCTTTTCTGTGACATTAGCTGCTTCTATAAGAAAGTATCCTTCTAGAACTATTCCTTTTCCGTTAAAAATCACTTGAAAAATATGCCACTAAGGAAAAATTTCTGATATGATATTGCTATTTTATGCAGTCAGGAACTGCTTTACAACAGGGATACATTCTGGAAAATGCAGCACTAGGAGATTCCATCCTTACGCAAACACCAGAATGTACTTACACAAACTCAGAGGGTATGGCTACCCGATTGCACACCTAAGCTTTATGGTATGCCAACTCCATGTATGTGGTCTGTCACTGACTGAAATGTTATGTGGTACATGACTGTACATGTTTTGAAAAATTAAAACAACCCAAAACCACATGCTTTAGTTAAAATACCAGTTTGTCACAGAAGAAATTCAAAACCATTCATCTCTTGCTTTGATAAAACTGGTTGACATCTTGCTGTGTACAAAAGTAACTCTCCAAGAGTCAGTCTGTCCTGGATGTGAATCACACACAAGACACACATCAAGAGCTGTCAGAGACAAGGGTAAATTCTGACCTCAAGAAAACAAGGCCATAAATGCAACTCTCAGAAAAACACTCTCAGAACGCCTAATCTTGTGTACTCATAGCTCATTACTCAAGATTCAACATGATTTATCCAGATTACACTAGATAAATGAATGTGTTAACCTGAAATAGTATGATGTTTTTCAGCACTTCCTCTCACTATTAAGGTTTTCACCCTCGTGCAAGCCATACTCAACCAACTTCCAAATCCTGCAGACCTTAACGCCTATAATTATCTCTTTGAACCTACAAGGGCTGTCCAGAAGTATCCAGACATACAATATGAAAAAGAGACATTTACTGAAGAAGATACAAGATACAAGAAACACTGTACACAGGACAATGACACCTCAGTCCCCTTCAAAGTAGGCACCTTGGTACCTCACATAGTTCTCCCAATCACCATCAGCTGCCCCATTGTATTTTCCTGAATTTCACTGACAGCCTGAAATCTCTTCCCTTTCAAAGGTGATTTTAGTTTTGGTAAAAGCCAGAAGTCACAGAGTGCCAAATCTGGCCTGTTAGAGGGACTGAGTCACCTGGTGACATGATGTTTTGCCAAAAAACTCTGCACGAAATGTGATCCACGAGCGTGTACATTGTCATGTTGAAGCTGCCAATGACCAGTTGCCCATAGCTGAGGCATTCTGAATCAACATTCCACGGAGGAATGTTCTAGCTTAACACAAAATTTGATGCAGATTTGTTGCTCTACTCACCTAGTCATTTTTAATGTGACAATCTCACAGCAGGCATGCTCACTCTACCACCTACCACTGACTGGTACAGTGAAGTCGTCATTGTTCGCGCATGCACATTCCAGTCCACTCTCCTTGGCTGCCAGGTTACATCGATGTCACACAAACTGTTCTTGTTATATTAACACTGGTTGAATTTTTTCTGGACAGACCTCATATTCCCAAATCCAATGCTATCAACGTCCCAAACAAATGGTTCTCAAATCAAGTCTCAGAACACTCCAGAGGGCATGTTAAAACAGCAGCTATACCCTATCCTCAGAGTTTTTGACTCTGGAGTGGGGCCAAAAATTACTTTTCTAATAAGTTATCAAGCGATGCTCGTGGTACACGGACTACATTTTAGGAACACTGTCTAAAATATTTTCACCTTTTCCAAATCAGTGTAAAAATCTCCTAACTAATCTACATATTTCTACTCGTGTACCACCTTCAATCCAGACTCTACTATGTAGAAGAGATTTTTTTTTTAATCTCCTAATTATCACAGCTACAACATCAGTCCATGAACATGCCATGCTCTCTATTGCGCTTACAATGAGTGATCAAATCAGTACTATCAGACATCACTGTGACCTAGTTAACGACGATAACAAATTGCAGGAGCCCAAAACGGTTATCCTCAAGCTCTACGAAATGTGGTCTTTTGAACCCCTGAATGAGTTTAAACGAATGCTGATTAAGCCACCTCTCTGCTTCTAACCAGCCTTCTTTACTGTTTTGTGACACTAGGGTTGAAGTGTATGCAAAGCACGTTTCTTCTTTGACGGCTGGCTCCCTCTTAAGACCAGCTGTCAGGCTGATGCCGAAGGAAGACTGGACGGCTAGAAGAGGAAAACAAATGCTCCTCTCCTTTTCGCTTCTTATCCAGAGACTGTCACCCTAGCAACACTTCACCTTAAAGTAGTTTGTTCTAGTAACAGAAATTAATATCAGTGTGTAGTTTTCCAGAACTCTCAGAACCAGCTTCAACATGCCCCGCCCCCCACCCCCCTACCCAATCCTCAGACACTATAATCAGCCAGTTGTCTAGAACTGCCTCTTCAAAGGCTGAATCCCAGCTCGAAGACACCGATACCAGCTATGTCCTCCTCAGAGGTCTAAGTCCCAGCTCCACAGCCCTTCTTCTGAACTTCAAAGGTAAAGCAACAAAGCAGAACCCTCACAATGTAGGTCAAAGTCTCAGTTCCGAGGAGCCCCTCCACATACTTCTAAGAGGTTGGTTTCAACCTCATCCATTTGTTCCACTAGGAACTAGGATGGTAAATGCTTCCCAAAGTTACTACCTCCTTGATACTTTGGTTGTCCTTTTTGCATTTTTTGTTCTGTAAAACCTACCTAGTTAACAATTTTTTATATTAAATTCTCTCTGGCAAAATAACTGATGCAGTTCCTATCTAAATGGATACTGACTGATAAGAGTGTAATATTAAAGGAAAAGAGAAAAGGCCCTGATTAGTTAGGCTATAAGAGGAAAACATTTAAAAAGAGCTACATGTATTTCACAGTAACAAGAAAAAAAACAACAGAAAGATCAGAAGTACTAAGACAACTTCTAGAGGACCTATGGCTTTAAAAAGAGAATGGGAATTCTAAAAAGTCAAAGAGACATATATGGTCTAAAAGTGATACAGGTTTATAGGACAACTCAGCAAATCACAGTATATTAAAGAAAAGACAGCCCTGGCTGGTGCGGCTCAGTGGCTTCAGCACTAGCCTATGAATCAAAGGGTCACTGGTTCAATTCCAAGTCAGGGCGCATGCCTGGGTTGCAGGCCAGGTCCCCAGTTGGGGGTGTGTGAGAAGCAACCAACTGCTGTTTCTCTCACATGTCAGTGTTTCTCTCCCTCTCTTTCTTTCTCCCTCCCTTCTTCTCTAAAAAAAATAAATAAATAAAATCTTTAAAAAAAAAAAAGGAAAAGACACTCTGAATATGAAAATGTTAATGACATTAAACCTTTAAAATTGAGGAAAATGAGTTTATGAATTATATTTATGCTGTACTTAACTATATTTCATTGTAACCCCCTTTTATGACATAGTAAAACTTAGTAGGGCCTTTTAACTGAGTATAGAGTAGACTGAAATTTGAAGATAGTTGCATTGGTAGAGAAACTAGTGACAAAAAAGTTTGAATCAAAGATTCAGTCTTTGCTGGAAAGAATATATGAATGTTTTCTTTATACAGTGGCAATGAAGAAAACTTTTGGCAGACTCAACCGAAGAGGCAGCTCTCACATGGAATCCTAAAGGAATATGAACTCTAAATCACGCTGTGGCTCCATGCGAAGTCTGAACCACATGTACCTGGTTTATCTGCCCAACTGTTTAACAAGAGATAGACTAAAGTATTGTGCCAAAGAAACTCTGTGCACAATACCTCAATGTTTCTAATGTTCAGGAGATTCCTGAAAATATGTAATTAACTGCTGCCTGCTTTCAGAAGTTTTAGTTTTAGATAAAATTACCATTTTAGTACAATTTAGATTAATTGCATGCTGCAAGGAATACTGGAAAAGCCAGTTTTCTGAGTTTTCTTCAAATTGTTTAAAGCTAAATGATGGAATCAAAACTTTAAATTCTATCAACAAGTAATTACCTTATATACCTTTAAAAGTAAACATATAATTACCTTTTTAAATGTTGCATAGTATTACAGTCTTATGGAACACTCTAATACTAGAATGGCAATAATACTTACGGAACATTTTTAAACAGCCAAGTAATGAAAATCAAATTATTTCTCACCTGTTGATGGTGAAATACAATAATCATCCTCTACAGACTGGCCATAGAGATCATCATCTTCAAAATCTAAAATAAAACCATGAGATAAATTCATTTACAATTCTTTTTATATTCTTAGTTATTAACAAGAAAGCATCTGAATTTTTTCCAAAAGACATTAAACTGATCATCAAACTTAAAGGAAACTGGGCTCCGATCAGTATGGCTCAGTTGGTTGGTCTTCATTCTGCAAAGTGAAAAGTTGCCAGTTCAATTCCCAGTCAGGGCACATGGCTGGGTTGCGGATTCGGTCCCTGGTTGGAGTATGTACAACAGGCAATTGATTGATGTTTCTCTCCCTCTCTTCGTCCCTACCTTCACCTCTCTCTTAAAATTAAATAAATAAAAACTTCAAAATAAAATTAAAGGAACTTGGAATGTACACTTTTTCAGAAAATTCTAAAAATTTTACTTACACAGTAGGTATTTATTGACTTTGTATATTTACACATTTATAGAGACATACATGGTTCTTCAGTTTTTAAGCTAATTGGGTTTTATTGTATTATTCCAATTTTTCGCCTCATGTGATCAAAAAGTAATACATAATCCCACAGATTGCATACTTAGAATTGTCTTTCCAGTGTTGACAAACATCCAACATGAAATCCACCCATTTTTTTCACCAAATGCTCTGTATAACCAAAGCATTCATTTTTCATACAAATAACTAGTATGGGGTATATACTCAGACCATGAAAGCAGTTTTTCTTCACGTAAAACAAAGTAATCTCCGTAAAAACCAATTTATTCAACACTCCCTTGAGTTCATTCTGCTTCAGCTAATTGGCCTTTTTTCCTATAGACTAGAATATGTTTTTAACCAAATATCCCTAAGGCTGTTTCCTCCTCTTGGTTAAGGGTCCCACTCAAATGTCACCTATCTGCAGATGTCTTCCCTGACCGGTCTGGGTAGAAAACAGGAGGCCCCCCTGCCATTTTTACTCTAGTACACTCCTCCACGGAGTATACTCCAACAGGTACAGAGGAGTACAACCTCTATACCTGTTGCACTCCGTGAGACCATAGCTTCTTCAGTGCAACACTCTGTCTAGCCAACTACCTGGCGCATGTTTGGCACTAAATTAATACTTGTTTTATTATAAATTAATGAATCAAACCATTTAAAACTAAAAATTCACGAAGAACATAAATATGTTTGCATAAAGTATTTATTTATTCAACAAATACTGACACTGTGTCAGGGACTATTACAGACATTTGGGGTAAAACAGTGAATGATAGGCACATTCCCAGATCTCTACAAACCTGAAATCTAACAGGGAACAGTCAAGAAAATGGGCAATTACAAAACCATATGACAAGTGTTTGACATGAGAAATACAGAGCCATTGGGGAACACACATATGAACAACAAAAATAGAATTGGGAGTAGGGTAGCTAGGGAAAGATCCCACGGATATTTAAACCAATTCCAAAGGATAGTTAGCTAGTTTCTGAAGGTATTCATGCAGCAAGAATGCATGTTCAAAGACTGAGACCATATGTCTATGGTGAAGAAAAATTAAATAAATGCTACTAGGGGATTAAAACGTGTAATTCAATAAATTAGATCACAATCCTGAGTTAATGATAACTTATTAGTAAATAAATGAAGAGCCATTCACAAAAAAAAAATTTGAGATATAAAAAAACAACAAGAATCTTTTTCACTAGCTCAGTTTTTCAATACTGAAATTGAGTCTAAAAGTAACACAATATAAAAAGATAAAGATTTCTTTCCCGGGATTTTTGTAAAGTAGTTCTTTTTTTCAAAAAAAATTGGGAGTATTTACTTCATCCCATCAGTGTGGCGGCTATTGGAGTAAATATCAAGTATGAACTTTGCCTTCCCGGCACTTTTAAATTAGTAGCTAAGGCAGTCATGTAGAGTGCTATCCAAATTACAGAAAACGAAGTGAGAGTTAAATAGAGGAACCAATAGGTTTTGGAGCACAAACTCTCTCTAATGAAGTTATATTAGTTTTGCAAATTTTTACATTATTCTGAGAGTAAAAGGGAAAGCTTAACTTGAACAAAGAGAAACAAACTGAACTCAAAAAATGAGCAGAAATTTTGTAAGCAGGAAAAGGGGATGACCCTCCTATGCTAAGGAATGGCTTGGATATGATGTCATCAATTGTTCCCAAGAAACCTAACAACCTAGCCTGGGGTTGCCAAGGTAAGAAGATCCTTCGCACTCACTCCTTCAGGCCAAGCACTTCTCCAGGAAGCCTTCCTCACAGAGAACTCCTACTCAAACTCCTCTAACCCACTCTGAATAAGGTGCTCGCACTTCCCTAGCTTCCACGGAACTCTGTGAGTACTTTTTGAACCATCTCATACTCTGATCATCTGTTACTTGTGTATCTCCCCGCATCAGACTCCCTCAAACATCTTATCATCGGTCCCCAAAGCTCAGAACAGTATCTAAGCATTCAATTAATGAAGAATAAGCACTCAATTAATGTTGGTTAAGGAAATTGTATTTAATAAAGAAATAAACTACTTTATTAAAGTAAATAGGCCTCTTCATGTCTTTATAGCATATCTGCAAAAATATCTCCCAGGCTAAAGTTATTTGCAGCTAACAGTGGTCCATCCACATCCAATACCATCACCCACTGCAATACTTAAAACAGCCTCCATCATCAAATGAACACCAGGAACATAACTAACATGTAGCTCAGCGTGTTAGCTACCCTCCACTATGGTAAAGAGCGTAACAGATGCTCTGCAGTAACCTGCTGGGACAGCCAGTAACAACCACCAACATATTAAGCACACTACATGCTTTGCACTTTACAAATAGGTCTTTATGCCTCTTCTGTACTCGATTTTATTTGTCATCATTTTAGTTTGTATGACACTTAGCGTGGCCGATAATTATTCACTGCACAGAGATGTTGTGCTTGTTCTAAACTAATTCTAACTTCTTTTAAACTCCTAGAAAATGTTCATATGCATCTGCTTTTACTTCATTTTTACGAAGCCCTCTTTCTTCTACTATTGCTTTTTTTTTCCATTCCAAAATACGTTTATATTCAGAATAATCAACCAAGAATTACGTATACACCTGATATCATCTAATAGACTTATTATTTGGGCCTTTTTAATATGTATCTTTCCTACCGTCTCCTAAATTTCCAATTTAACTTGAAACTCACAGAAAATAAATTAACCAGTTGGTTCGAGCCAGATTCGGTACTTAATATGTATGAAAATAAAAAAGATTTACCATGTAAATCTAACACAGTAGCAGCAAACAGCTGAATATATAACCATTAAGTCAATCTGTGTTTTACAAACAAGCAACGTTTCATGGGCATTTTTGAAAGGGAGTTAGGGGGTCGGGGAAAGGAGCTAAAAGTAGGCAGTGTATCCTGGATCTGGGAGAAAACAATGGGAGGGAGAGGTGTCAATGCTTACGTGCACAAATACCGGGTCCCAACCTCGCCAAGTCCTTCCCATATGACGCCGTACAGGACCTCCCCCATCCTAAGTAAGATCAATCCCATAAGGCAGAAATCACGACATAAAACTACGCCATTCTCTGGCATGCAGATGGCCTATTATTTTCTCCAACTGAAGTCTCAGTTGCTTTGACTTCCAGGCACACACAACTGACCAGGAACTCTCAGAGAAAAGAGAATGCCAATAAGCTGGGATCCCGGCTGGAACGGAGAAAATGACATCCGGCATAAGCCTGCCACCTACCTTCATCGTAGTTATAACCTCGAACATTCCGATGTCGGGCCATGGCGGCGAAGAAAGCGGTCGCCACAGCCCCTTACAAAACACCGGCTCAGAAACTGATAACGCGCCAACTGCAGCCTGGAGAACACCTAAACGCCATTTTAGCTTCCGGCAAGCCTCAGCGCTGAGCGCCTGCGCACGCCCTACGTCTAGTCTGCGCACTGCGCAGGGTCATCCGCCTGCCTGGGAACGCATGCGCACTCGTGTAGATTGGAGTTGTGTTTTGGCGTGGCCCCGCCTACACGCAGGTTGACTGACAGAATACCGAAGAGGTGGGATTCCACTGCTCCCAGTCTGTGTATTTGCACCAACTGTTACTAGCTACTGTCTCATTCCTACACACCCGCGTTCAAGATTATTTTCCAAATTTGGTTTCTGTTAATCTAGTGAAAAGGCTGTGTGCGGAATAAGAGCCAGCATCCTGTCTTTTACGACTTTCACCTTTGAGGCGGCCTCTTTGGGCCCATGTAATAAGCACTAACAAACTTGTGTATATTTTTTAACGAATTGGCCCAAACCTTAGACAAGAAAAAAAACACTCTTTTTAAGTGTGTATATATGGTTAAATTGAGAATCTGGCTACAATAAGTCACCAGGCTTGCATGTGATTCATGGTTTCATGTACAGGAGTCCTTCATTAATACCTCTAGTAAACTGCCCTTGGCTGTGTAAAGGATCATCTGCATCATAAAAAAAATGATTCACTGGGCATTCATTTAACACATAATCCCCTGTAACATGATAAACTATTAAATATAGCTTTTTAGATATGGCACAGGCTTAGGGAAGTGATGAATGTTGTTGATGAATTAATCTATAACCTGCTATTAACTGTTCTCATTTCTTTGAACACAAAGTGAATCAAGCTATGTAAAAAACAATCTCATTCATTATCTTACTGAACAAACTACCCTTCAGTTTTAGCTTGTGTTCTTGAAATGGTGATACTTTACATAAAAGATAAGTTCTCAAAATCTAGAAAGGAATGAAAAGCTTAATCAGATTTTTATTATCCATAATAGAAAGAAAAGTATAAATTCAATTTGTAAGTGGCTTGAAGCGTAATTTATACATTTACTTGAATGTGTCTGGCTACCAAAAGTTTGTTCTGAACTATTATTACTGTTTACCGTAACTCAAAGACAAAATTTTACAAAAAAAATAGTTAATTTTATGTGGCTTAAGTGTTTTGTTTATTTTACACTTGTAGATAATTTTTATGTTACAGTCTATTTATTAGTAAAATAGAGATAGTAATAGTGTAAAACTCATAAATTTGTGAATAATAAATTTATGTAAGATGATTTCACATAAGTTCTTTAAAATTTCAGATATTAAAATACAAATGGCACTTCCAGCCACCGTAATTGTCAATTACAAACTTCAGTACGACTCACTGAAATATGAAGTAGAAGAGTTATACATTGGCCACGCAAACAGAACTACAGGAAGAATAAAGAAGAAAACATCACTTCTGCCTGAAGTAATATGTAATTCTGCCCGAAGATACTATATAATTTTCCTCTGAGTCATCAAAAATACACTCCCTTAAAATTCTGAGTACTTGAGAGCCTTGATTGCATCTCAAACATTAAGGTTTTAGTAGCAAAGCCTTCATTGATTTCCTCAAAAAGTTTTAGGGATTTTATCATGTGCCCCCAGAGTTCTTTACATGTGCTTGTAAGTTTTGTATTGAGGTTTGATGGAAAGTACCATGACTTTGGAGTCACACAAACCTGGATTTCAGTACTGTTCTGTCACTTTTTGTATGGTAACTTCTTTGGGCTCAATTTTTTCATCTGTAAAATGGATATAAGAAGATATGGCTTCTATTTTGTGAAAAGTAAATAAATTAATGGGTGTAATAACATTAGCTGTTACATAATAGATGCTAGAAGGGAGGGAAAATTCTCTACCTGCTTTAGGTCTCCGATGGGGGTCTAAGAATTAAACTGACATAAAACAAGTTAACAGGAAAAGGCATACAAGTTTAAATTTTTACTGGTATGTGGGACCCCTTCCCAAGAGAATGAAGACCTGGGGAAGTAACCAGAGCAGAAAGCTTTTATACCCCTTAGACAAAGAAACAATAATTTATGAAGAATTGACAAGACAACGGGGCTTGGGCTATGGGTAACAAATTATGGGGAAATAACTAGAAGATATATGGTGCAAGTGGGGGTGGCAAAACTGGTAGAAGATGAGGGTTATTTCAGTAAGTTTGTACAGATCCCTTTCAGCATCAATTTCCAGTCTCTGATGAGAAGGATGCTCTCTCTTCCTGGTATGGGGACAGCACCTTTCCCATGGCCTGTGTTATGCAGAAAAGGATAGGTGAAAGAGCCCTTCTTGCATCTGCTGTTTTTCAAGTTCCTTCAGCTCAAAATAACCAATGTGAAATTTAGGGGGGAACTCCTTCAGTACTCATAAATGCTAGTTCTCCACCAGACTAACTGGAAAGCTTCACCTGTGTTTGTCCAACACCCTGATGTCTGGCACTTTGAATGTTTACTGAATGAATTGCTGAATAAAAAAAGATAAATACAGTGTCTGGCTATAAGATATTTAACAAACGCTATAAATGAGTATACAAATAATTTTTAGCCCTGGTTGATGTTGCTCAGTGGTTTAAGTGCCGGCCTGTGAACCAAAGGGTTGCTGTTTTGATTCCTAGTCAGGACACATGCCTGGGTTTCGGGCCAGGTTCCCCAGTAGGGGCATGTGAGAGGCAACCACACATTGATGTTTCCCTCTCTCCTTCCCTTCCCCTCTCTCTAAAAATAAATAAATAAAACCTTTAAAAAATGATTAAGTTTTATATCAGTTTGTTAAAAATTATAAATGAAAGTAACACCTACATTACCACAAAATTTTAACATCTTATTGAGGAATCTTTGACAAACAATAAATTGCACATACTTCAATTATATGATTTGATATCTTCTCACATATGCTGTCAGGAGTGAGACCGTCAATCCTATCAAGATAATGAACCAGATTCCCTAAAGTTTCCTCAAGTATCTTTATAATCTCTCCCTTCTGCTTCCCACTGTCTCTTCACCCTGGCCCCGGGCAGCTGATCACATTTCTGTCACTATAGATCAGTTTGTATGTTCTAAAATGTGATGTAGAGGAAAGCATATAATATGTATTCTTTGTACCTGACTTTATTCACTCGATATAATAATTTTTATATTTACTCTAGTAGGTACTTGAATCAATAGTTCATTCCTTTTTAATGCAGTTGGGAATTGCATTGTATGGCTATACCACAATTGGTTTTTCCATTTGCTTATGAATATAGAGATTTGGGTTTTCAGTTTTAGCTACAATAAACAAAGCTCCTGTGATCATTCATGTACAACTCCTTGTATGAACATAGTTTTAATGTATCCTAGGTAAATACCAAGGCTCCGGATGGCTGGGTGATGTGATAGGTTATTTTTAGCTTTTTTAAAAACTGCCAACGTGGTAGTAACATTTTATTTTCCCACCATCAGTGTAGTTCCATTTTCTCCACCTCATCATCACTTGCTATGGTCTAAAGTTATTATGCTTATGTGACATTTCTATACCTTTTTGGTGTAGTGTCTGAATCTTTTTAATGGGGCGTTTGTTTTCTTTTTACTTTTAATTTAGAGAGTTCTTTTTATATTCTGGATATAATTTCTTTATCCAATATATAATTTGGAAATATTTCTCCCAGTTTGTAACTATTCTTTTCATATCTAATAGTGTCCTTCAAATACCAGAAATTTTTACTTTTCATTAAATCCAATTTATAATTTTTTTTGTATCATGGGACCATGCTATTGATTTTGTATCTAAGAAATCTTTGCCTATCCCAAGGTCACAAAAATTTTCTTCTTTTTAAGAATAACTTTCACAGTGCTGGGTTTTAAATTTAGATTTATGATCCATTTTCAGTTGATTTTTGTATATAGCATAAGGTCTGAATCAAGTTCGTTTTTACATATGTATATATTTAAGTGTCCTATCACTGCTGTTGGAAAGAAGGTTCTTTCTCCACTGAATTACATCTATGTCAAAAAATGCGTGTATACCAGACATCAGTGCACCAGCACCATTGTTGACAAGAAAGTCTTTTCTCCACTGAATTGCAATTATATAAAAAATCAGTTGTCCATATATGCATGGCTTATTTCTGGACTCTCTATTCTGTTTCATTGACCTACTGATTTATTGACCTACCTTGGCACCAATACCATGATGTCATAATTCTTGCAGCTTCATAAATCTTAAAATGAGATAGTATCCTTGGAATTTCCATATAAATCTTAAAATGCTATTATCAATTACTACAAATATTCCTGCTGGAATTTTTACTGGTATTTTGTTGAAGCTGTAGATAATTCCGAGGAAAATTAACATTTAAAATTGCTACAAACATGCAGTCTTTCAACACATGCATGTCATATGTCTCTGCGGTAACATGTATTCTTTAATTTCTCTTAGTAGTGCTTTCTAGTTTTCAGTGACTGGTCTTGCACTGAAGATTTAATTCTAATCATTCTATATATTTTTTTACAAGAACAGCACTTTATTCATATACTTTATTCATTTATACATATCCATGAACAGACAAAAAGTGGGCATAACCCAAATGTCTTTCAGGGTATACTTACTACTCAGCAACAGAAGGAATTAACTATTTTTGAATCTTGTAACATTATAGATGAATATCAAACTCCGTATATCTTTTTCCTATTGTAATTTTTTAAATTTTAAAGTAAAAGTACATAATTAAACTATTAAAATTAATAAGTTAATCAGTACCATAAGACACAAAAAATTGTGCTTGTATATAACAGGGACAAACAGTTGGAAAATAAAAGTTAAAATACATTAACTATGTTAGCATAAAAAATTATCAAATACTTAGGATAAATACAAAGAAAGATGTACAGGCCTAAACCAAAACTAGAAAACATTGCTAAAAGAAATAGAGAAATTCCCATTAAATGGAAACATATACTATGTTAGTGGCTTGGAAGCATTATTATGATGATGATGATTTAATGTATTATTATTATAATGATTTAACATCATTATTATGCTGTTAAATGGAAGAGATGTCAATTACTCCCAATTTGATCTGTATTCAATATTATCCTAGCCAAATCCTAGCAATGTGTTTGTGGAAATTGACAGATTCTGTAGTTAAAATGAAGAAGGAAAAATCCTAGAAGGGCTAAGGCAATGTCAAAAAAAGAATGAAGTTCAAGAACTTACACCATCACCAAGACTTGCTTTGATGCAATAGTGAGGCAGTGTGATATTAGTACAAGGATAGGCAAATATAACATTGAAACACTGGAGAGTTCAGAAGCAGGCCTGCACATACGTGAACACCCAGTTTACAACTAAGGCACCAGTGCAGTTTTCCAGGAGGAGAGGAGGTAGTCTTGTCAGTGAATCGTTCACAAACCTAGAGAGAGAAAACAGGAAACTATCCACACGCCCATGAGGTAGGCCAAGAGTTTTCATCAGAGCACAGAAAGCACTAACCATTTATGTTAGATCTTTATGTTAGAAGAACTTATGTTATATAGATCTTTAAGAAAATATTTACAAATTGAACTTCATTAAAATTAAAAACTTCTGTAATAATACTGTATTCTCTATTTGAAAGTTATATCTTAGAACAATTTAAGAGAATAGATATTAAAAGTTTTCATCAGAGGAAAATTGTAATGATGTGCGGTGATGGATGTTAGCTAGATTTATCGTTGTAATGATTTAGCAATATATACAAATATTAAATCACTGTGTTGTATATCTGAAACTAATATTATTTCATGGTTCAACTACATCTCAATAAATATACAAAGAACTTCTGTTCCTCGAAAGACAACATTAAGAAAATATAAGGGCAAGCTGCAGCCCAGGAGAAGATACCTGCTGCATGTGTATCTCACGGAGAACTCATATGCAGAATATACAACCAAGCTCGTGCACCCCGTCTAATATTTACCAAATGAAAAATGTTTTTAATAAGTATAAGTACAGACACATCACTAAAAAGAATGTCCACATGGGCACCGAGCAATTAAAAAGGCCCTCAACATCATTAACCATTTAAAAAATGTAGATAAAATAATCCTGGTTACGCCCCCACAAGAATGACTAAAAGGAAAAGCATTGGCAATAGTGAGTGGCGGCAAAGACAGGGAGCAACTGCGGGTCTCCAACATGGCTACTGCACGTGCACATCGGTACAAAACAACCACGTGGAAAACCCTTGGGCAGTACGTCCCAATGCTAAAAGTGTGTGTGCCCTATGACCCAAGAATGCCAGTCTGACGTGCAAACCCAACAAAAATTAGTGTTTGTGTACAAGAATGTTGAGGGAAATATTATTCATAATAGTCCTCAGCTATAAACAAACTGCATGTTTATCAATAATAAATCAATCGGATCCATTCAATACAAAACTGCATAGCATTGAAAAACCACACAGAAGGTTTTATACGTATGTAAATTTTTATTGTTCTATATATTTAAGACTTATGCACCTTGAAGTATATGTTGTACCTCATTTAAAAAATACCAAATAAAAAGAAAATGAAAAAACCATTCAATGGAATTTTCAAACTATTTTGATATCAAAAATATATGTATAAGGACTCATGGACAACAGAGTGGTGACTGCAGGGGGAGGGGAGTAAAGGAGGATAAATGGTAAAGGAAAAATACAATAAAAAATAAATTTAAAATATATATGTACCTACATTTCAAGTGTTTCTTTTATGCCTTCACAGTGTCCCATCCTAAAAATATGGAAAAAAGCTAAGAACTTTTACGTATCTAGGTTAGAATTCATTCAGCAATCAATTCTTTATTTTCTTTTTTAAACTAAACAATTTTTGATCTGTTTGGACTTAAATTTAATTTTTTCTGTTGCCACTCTTGGCAGCTACTTAAACACTCATAGGAGTTATGGTAAATAAATTATGGTGACTTCTGCACTCAATGATTATTAAAAAGAATAAAGAAATTGATCTTAATCACTAGGAAACGAAGAGAGAGAGGGAGGAGGGATAACTGTAATTGTGATATTAAACACGTCATATCAGAAGTCCACAAGGATAATAAGTCTAGAAGAGTCTATTTAGCATCCTCAGCCTGCTTTTCATTCTATGAAATCTACAGCACAGTGTTTGAACACACTTCTGTTTAATTCTAACCTGTCAGGATTTGGAAACACTTTGCAGCTGAGAACACAATTTCTAAACACAAACTCTTCTCACTATGTAACAATTACATGTGACTTTACAGATAATAAAACATGCTATCTTGAAAGACATTTGTCAGCATCTAAAATAAAATAAGGTAAAAACAAACAAACAAAAAAAGTGCTACAGTTTTCTAATGAAGTGCCCAGGAAATTATGGCCTATACTACAAACTAAAAAACCACTTAGGTGTGCAGGAGGATCCTTTTGGTATCCTTTGCAGTTCTGTGATTGTGACTATACATTAATAACAAATCTTTTTATCCTGACTATTATTGCCAAATATCTGTAAAACCTATAAACAGATGACTTAATTTTCCTACTGACCTCCTAAATTAGTTCTACTGTCTGACCTAATGACATTATTCCCCTTCTCTATGGAATTTCCCGACTTTCTTCACACATTATTTATTTTTTCCTTTCTTCTTTTTTTATTGAAGGCAGAAATTTAGTTGAGTGAAAACTGGCAAGATCCAGTGAATAGGTCCTTCATCAAGACAAAGCTTTGCTCCCAAAGGGCTTGAAGCCGTCCAGGGCTTCCATGCTTGACAGAAGCAATGACAGCAGAACTAAACAAACAAGGAGCCATTCAGGGAAGCTGAAACAGGATCTTCAAAGAAGATTCGGCGGGTGATGTTTAATTTCTGTGTGGTATTACAGAGCTTACTGCAGAACATAACAAAACCTTAGAAAGGCAATGGTAAGGTCGTGAACTTCATAACGCAAAACGATTCTCGAGAACAAAAAAATAGAAGTCAAGAGTTTTATATTTAGCTATCACTACTAAATGGAAAATGCCAGCAAAGAAATAATGCCTGGGCAAAACCTTCTTCCTCAACAGGTAGGTCCTTTTAACCATGAATCCAGGATTAGTCAGCTGTCAAGCACTTTATCATGAAATGTAGTAATAAAATAAATAGTGTCCATGAGTTCTTTATAAGATTCACTTTTCAAAGGTTTGTTCACCTTGTTCATATTGTTCCAGTTTAAAACCTTTCAGTGGAGCCATGCTACTTATGAAGTGAGGCCGAACCCTTAGAAAGACATAGGAGTCTATTGTGATTTCACCGCTGCCTGGATTCCCATCTTACCTTCCACCACGCCACCACCCTACCTGAAGCACTGTCTGCTTTCAGGGCTTCAAGTCCAGCCATGGTCTTCCTGCCCCAAGACGTCTGGATGCTATTCCTTCTGCCTAGCATGCCCCTCCATCTTCATCTCCTCTTTAATTGCTCAGGAGATCCCCAGTAGTATCACACATCAAAGGACACCTCCTTGACTCAGACAAAATAAGCACCCTCACCCTTTAACCTCAAAATATCTTCTGTCTCTGCTACAACATATGTTGCCTTAAACCCTTCCCCACCTCCCCAACTAGATATAAATTCCTTAAAGGCAGAACACTCTTAAGTTTATCTTACATCTTCAGCATCCATTATAATTGCTAGTACAAAATTAGAATAAGTAAAATATATATTGTTGAATAAATGTATAACATGTAAAATACATATATTTGTAAGATAGAAGAATTTCATGACTTTGGAGACATCAATACCAATAAGATTCTAGAGAAAGAAACTGTAAGAAATGAAAGAGAGAATGGGTAATGTGGAAATAAAGGCTGTGAGTAGAAACATATAGATTACAAAAGTATTTTATACATACCCAGAATAAATGAAACACATAAACTTATACACAAAAGGTCATAGCAGCATTACTCAAGGTATTCAAAAGTAGGGATAGCTGTAATGTCTATTAACTAATGAATAGATAAATTAAATGTGGTTATCCATAAATCAGAATATTATTTAACAATAAAAAGGAATGAAGTACTGATAATATGCTGCCATATGGATGAGCCTTTAAAATATTTTGCTAAGTGCAAGAAGCCAATCACAAAATAAACACACATTACATGATTCCATTTATATGAAATGTGCAGCATAGGTAAATTTATAGGGACAGAAAGTATTGATTGATTAGTGGTTACATAGGGCTGGGATAGTTGGGGCGAATGGGGAGTGACCACTAATGGACAGGGGGGTGCTTTTTAGGGTGATGGAAATGTTCTAAAATTATGATGCTCTTCCTATTAATTCTATAAACACACCAAAAACTACTTTAAAAATTGTACACTTTAAATGGGTGACTTGTATAGTATATTAATTATATATCAATAAAGCTGGGGTTTTTCCACTTTAAAATGCTTTGAGAGACAGAAGAGAAATGACTCGAGATATAGATTGAATATTGACTATAATACAGCTCCTTGTCTACATGGAGTTTTTAGAGTTTAGTTGATTTATATGTATACAAGTTAAAATTTTATGTTTTCCCAAAATATCCAACTGCAAATTTTTAAATTGGAAAGTCGCAGGCTCCATATCCTGCTACCCTTCGTGTTGTCTTCTTCCAGCGGCAGCAGTCATTCATAGCGTAGTTGTCCTGACCACGCTGAGATTTCCTGTTACCTTCAACACTTTGCTACTTCTCCATCAGCTCTGTGCAAGGCCTGCTCTCCTTCCCCATTCTTCTCAGACTTCACATGAACCATTTGGGCTCTCCCTTAAAATATTCTCAGCTTATTTTCACTGTGATATTTGCAATGATTACAACTGTGTTCATGCTCAGAGAATATGACCTTGGTCAACGGAGGAAACTGGAACTTACCAGAATCATTACAGATGCCTAGCCTCTAACCCCAATTGAAACTTCAACTCTGATCCCCGCTTTTCTTTTTTATTGAATTCACTGGGGTGATATTGCTTAATAAAATTGTATAGGTTTCAGGCATTCAATTCTATGATACATCATCTGTATATTGTATCGTGTGTTCACTATCCCAAGTCAGTCTCCTTCCATCATTATTTATCCCTCATTTACTTTATTTTACCTCTTCCCACCCCTTTTTACCTCTGGTAGTACTACCTAAAGCAATCTATAGATTCGGCTCAATTCCTATCAAGATATCAATGATTTATTTTACAGAACTGGAACAAATATCCCAAAAACTTACATGAAACCATGAAAGACCCCAAATAGCCACAGAAATCTTGAGAAAGAAGAACAAAGTTGGAGAATCACACTGCCTGATATCAGACTATACTACAAAGACATAGTAATCAAAAGAACATGGTACTGACATAAAAACAGAAATGTAGGCAAATGGAATGGAATAGAGAGCACAGAAATAAAACCATGCCTTTATGGTCAATTAATATATGACAAAGGAGACAAGAACATACAATGGAGTAGAGACAGTCTATTCAATAAATAGTGTTGGGAATATTGGACAGATATGAGCAAAAACAGTGAAATTAGACCACCTTCTTACACCCTACACAAGAATAAACTCAAAATGGATTAAAGACTTAAATGTAAGACTTGAAACCATAATAAATCCTAGAAGAAAACATATGCAGTAAAATCTCAGACATTTCTCATAGCAATATTTTTTTCTGATATATCGCCTAGGGCAAGTGAAACAAAAGAAAAAATAAACAAATGGGACTACATCAAACTAAAATGTTTTTGCACAGCCAAGGAAACTATCAACAAAATGAAAAAACCCACTGCATGGGAGGGCATACTCACCAATGATACATCTAATAAGGGTTTAACATACAAAATTTATAAAGAACTTATACAACTCAACACCAAAAAAACATACAATCCAATTAAAAGATGGGCAAAGGACCTAAATAGACACTTCTCAAAGAAGACCTATAGATGACCAATAGACATATGAAAACATGCTTAACATCACTAATCATCAGAGAAATGCAAATTTAAAAACCACAGTGAAATATCTATCACCTCTCTCACCTGTCAGAATGGCCATTATCAATAAATCAACAAATAACAAGTGCTGGGGAGGATGTGAAGAAAAAGAAACCTTCTGCATTCCTGTGGGTGGGAATGCAGATTGGTGCAGCCACTGTGCAAAACAGCATGAAGTTATCTCAAAAAAATAAAAAATGAAACTGCCTTATGCCCCAGCTGTAAATGTATCCAAAGGAACCCAAAGCACTAATTCAAAAGAACATACGCACCCCTGTGTTCATTACAGCATTATTTTCAATAACCACGATTTGGAAGCAGCTCAAGTGTCCATCAGTAGATGAGTGGATAAAACAGCTGTGGTACTTCTACACAAAGGAATGCTACTCAGCTATAGGAAAAAAGAAGGAAATCTTAATTTTGTGATAGTATGGATAAACCTGGAGAGTATTATGCTAAGTGAAATAAGCCAGTCAGAGAAAGACAAATACCATGGGATCTCACATATATGGACTCTAATGAACAAAATAAACTAACAAACAAAATAGAAAGACTCATAGACACAGAGAACAGACTGACAACTGTCAGAGGGGAGGGGGTTTGGGGAGCTATGTGAAAAAGGTAAAGGGATTCAGCAAAAAGAAGAAGCTGGGTTTAAGTCTCTCTGTTGGAGGGAAAGTCAAAGTGAAGAAAGACAGAGCTCTTAATCCATTAGGTTAAATATTTCAGTTTTGAAATCTCACAAAAACTTATGGAAGTGTGAATGACCTAAGAGGGCCTCTCCCAAAGCCTAGAAAGGAGCCCATGGAATTTAGGGGCCCCAAAGCTTAATCTTATTAATTTCATGGTAAATTTGCCTATCTCTCTTCCTTGCATTTGTGTAATTTTTTCAAAAAATATTTTTTAAGAGTGTATTATGTACCTAGCATCATGTACTACCAGCTGGCAACAAGGTAAGTTAATAGTTTGGGTGAGTTCAGATTTCTGGAAAACCTACTTTAAATTTTCATTTGTTGGCATCTTCAACACTTTTTACATGCATCTTTCACATGTATTTATGCTCTGTGATGAAATTAAAAGTATCAGCCCTGACTTAAGGCAATGAAGTACATGTATTAACTCAGTAAGTACAAAGTAGTTTTTAATAAAATATGTTAGAACACTAAGGGAGTGATCTTGTGGAATGAATTCATAAAGAAAAACCCTTAGATTCTCTTAAAAGAAATGGTCATCAAGGAGCAAAGAACAGGATTGGGCTTGATGAACAAATAAATAAACACATGAGTAAACAAATACTACAAAGATAATCTTGTCTGGGCCCCTTGCTATATATATTTTAGGAAACTGAGGTCCTCAGAAATCAAGTTACTTTCTCAAGCATCTATAACTAGAGAATGAACAACTTCCAACTGCGGCTAAGAGAAACCATTCATTTATCATGCATTTTTAAGTGGCCGCAATGTGGTTTGTTAAACTGAACGCTAACAACACCAATGACATTGACTGTATAGAACACCAGCGTATAGAAGGCAGCTACAAGATCCAACAGCATTACTCATGGCAGTCCACACTGTTGTGCTTAATGAAGAATTTGGTAACAATTATAATAAGTCAAACAGTACCTTTCATGAAAATACTTAAGATTAGTATATGGGTTCTGCCATATTTTTTACTTTTTGAGAGACTCCTCTGAGTTGGAGAGACAGAAATTCTTAAATAAGTAAATAAGAAAATCAGTAAAATCTGAGCCCTTCACACATGTTTATTTATTAAAGATTACACACTACATTAAGAAGAAGGTGTGCTTAATATCCTCACATCCTGTCAAATTTCAAGTCAAACAATTTTATTCTCCCGGCCTAAATCCTCTGTGGTTTATTTGAAGGAAGTCTTCACTCAGCTTCCTCAAAAGCTAATGAAATGTGTCCAGAGTTGTTCAAACTATGCAGCATAATGTAATTCTTAGATTTTTTTTTTTTTAAATATTTATTTATTTATTTATTTATCTTTAGAGGGGAAGGGTAGGAGGGAGGGAGAAGGAGAGAAACATCAATGTATGGTTGCCTCTCATGTGTCCCATGCTGGGAACCGGCCTGCAACCCAGGCATGTGCCCTGACTGGGAATCGAACCGCGATCCTTTGGCTCGCAGGCCCGCGCTCAATCCACTGAGCTACACCAGCCAGGGCGTAATTCTTAGATTTTAACAGTCCATGAACTCTTTATATCCCTCAAGAAAAATACTCATTATATTTAGCTTGTTAGCATTTCCCCCAGCAATAACATTTTGGATCTTTATTATGTTAGTAATATATTTATAGGGCATGATGATTAGGAAATATATTCTAACATGATTATCTTTATATAGCGAGGTGTCTTCTTTCCTAAAATGATAGAGAGCAACTTTCAACTTCCCTTGTATTTTATTTGGTTCACCTTAGAATGCTTTTTAGGCTCACCATAGAAATTCCAGAAAACACCAACGCCTGCTTGCTTCTTTTCTTCACCTCTGAGTTGTCAGCTTTTCTGAATTCTCTATTATATTAAGGCAAGACGTAACTTGGCTTGGTTGCTGGAAAATCCTGGCATTTTAGGAGGGTGGAAACTTGGCCCTAATCCAATTAACTTTCATGATAACACCCTTTCAGCTTCATTTTGGTGGTTTAATCTGATAACCAGAAAGAAAGGAACTACTTGAAAACATGTCAGCTTACTATCTAGTTCAGTTCACATGTCTAAAGTATAAAATTCTATCACCCATTGCTAGGATAAATGTCACATCTTGCAAAGACTAATCTTGTTCAACGGATGCACTTTTAAAATGTAAATCTACTTGAAAACCAATCTGATAACAAAGACAGGCCTGCAGAAGGATGATTCAGTTGTATCAATGTACTTGTCACTCAGACCTCAACCCCCCCAAAAATAATGTGACGGGACTGGGTGGGTGCTAAAACATGCAAAGTCTTGATAATAGGAAAACATTAGCCACAAGATGAAAAGAAGAAACATTTTTTTAAAACTTCCAAGCAAAAATTGTTTAATACATTTTTTAGACTTTAAATAGACAAACTGTCAATTTGCCTGAAAAATTAGTAAAACTTAAGAAAGGTTTTATTCACTTTGGCCTTCATTAGTTTAAAATTGAGGTTATACGTATTGTTGACTCATTCTCAAAAGGTTATGTTTGAAGTTGGAAGTATAACTGTTCCTTGCTTCAAACATTGTAGTCAATTTTGTATACTAGTGGGAAGGAAGAGCTGTCTCTTAACTACGCTTGCGGAAAATAGATTCTCTCTCCCCATGATTTCCCAGTTTCTTCTATTTTCTTGCCCAGAATCTTTACTTTTGTGAATATATGTTAATATAACTTTATCTGTAGAAACCAGTGGCCAAGTCCAAAAGCCTATAATTGACAGTGAAGGCTATTTTCTATACATTCTTTAATACTTTAATAGAGCACTTTAATTTAACTATGTACAATTTTACTCAAGAATCGGCTCCTCTGAAAGCTAATTAAATAATTTTAAGATAAGAACACATTTAAAAGTTTGCGAAGTCCAGCCCACCAAAGCCACATTTTCCTAATTAATTCAACCAGCCCCTCAGTACCTCACAAATCAGATCCACACATGCATAGACAAACACGATTATTATTATTTGATATATTGGTTAGGTACTCTACTATTTTCAGGGGCTTACTTTTTTTAATTATAGTAAATTAGGCTGTTATCCTTACTTTGTGAATGTATAATAAATTGCTCTGCACCTGAATTTTTCACACCTGCTTGACCTTGACTTGATTTTACCACAATATCAAGGTGACAGAAAGAGGTTATCTTTCCTTTCTAAGCTCCTTCCTTCCTTCCTTCCTTCCTTCCTTCCTTCCTTCCTTCCTTCCTTCCTTCTTTTCTTTTCATTCCTCTCTTCTTTCTTATCACTTACTCTAGTTAAGAAGTTAGAAATTAAACTAAAGTACTTGTTTTATTTTGCTTTTTAATATTTTTGTTTAGTTTGTTAATGTGTGCTTGTGCATATTTGTTTGATCTAGCTAGCTAGAAATTTGATCATACAGAGCTGTGCTGTGTAAGAGCTCCTATGTTATTTTTAACTACTATATTCATAGAATATCATTTCGCCTGTTACATTTTTAAAAATTTTATGAGAAAAATTCACATACAGACTAAGAAATAACTTTCCATTCCCATGTCCATTTAAAGTGCAAATATTAAAAAATATTAAATAAAGTAGTGCAATGTTTTCTAATTCCATTTTTAAGAAGTGAACAAATAATACTGACATTTTATATTTCAAAGTTTTAAGTAAAGCTAAAAGATCACAACATCTGATTTTTGTCTTTGAAGCCCTAAACCTCTAGTGCTTCAGAAGATCCTAAAATAATAATATCGTCTCTATTTTTTATATTATTGACTGAATATGACTCAATGTATTATTTCTTTTTAAGGGGTGAGGGCTTTGGATTTTAAACTGGGCTTCCTAAAACACAAATGCCAAAATCTATAGATATGGGGATCTAGTAGCTGGAATCTTGGTCACACAAAAATCACACACACACAAAAATTGGTGAGGTTCAATATTTTGAGTAAAGGGAAAATGCACTCACTCATATATTTTTCATTCATTTATTGAACACCCACTATATGGTCAGCCTTTCCTTAGAAGCTGGAGATACAAACTGAAAAATGAAAAATAATATAAAACTGTAAGGAAACTGTCATCTAGAGAAAATAGTATCAATGAATGTGAACTGTTGTCTACCTGGCATATTCTTTTCCTCTCCCCTTTCTCTTGCCTCCCTCCCAGATCCCTCACACCGCCCCACTTCCTCCGTCACTTCCCCACTGCACTTCTTATCACCTACTTAACTGCTATTCCTCCTTCAGGTTTCCGCTTATATCTCGCCCTCAGAAAGCCCTTCTCCAACTCACAAACTTGGTTAGGTACACCGGTTATACACTCACAATTTTTCCTTATAATGAAACCCAACAATTTTCTTGTGTTTATCTTTTGAAATTAAAAGCAGACAGTATCTTGATTTCTTTTGTCACGATATCCCTAACACCTCCCACATTTACAGTGCCCGTGCAAAGTGCTCAATAAATACTTTTTAAATTAACACGTGAATAGATGCAGTTCAACATTTATAAAGAACAAAATATATTTGTTTAATAAATAGGTTGATTAAAATAGAAAATAATTTTTAAAGCACAAACTCTTGGATGAGATTCAGAAACCTTTGTCAGTTCCCACTGAAAATACACACACCTGGTATGAAATTTTGATTCAGTTAAAATGTGTGGTAATTCAGTTAGACATTCTTAATTGTGGGAAATTAAAGTCACAAATATTGAAACTAATTTAATATCATTATTTTATTTACAATATGCCTTATTTTGGGGCGGCTGTTCTCCCACTGAGTCTCACACATAAGGAACTGCAGAAGCCAGCAGCTTCTATGCATTAAGCATGTGTTTTACTATAAAACACGGTCTGTTAAAACATCCAAAAAGGAACATGGAAGTTGTTCCACCAAATTCTAAACATGAGTTTCCCTTAAAAACTTATAAACTTAAATTAGATTAAGTAAGTCTTTATGGATGCTTTTCATAGTTAGTGTCTTCAGAATTTTTTTCTCAATATCCTTTTTATAGATGCTTGGGTTATTCATAATGAATTTTTATTAATTTCAACAGAAGTCTAATCATGCTTTGGGTTATACATAAAAAGACATCAAATGCAACAGAACATTTAAAAACATTCTGAAACATCACCATTCCATATGCCAGAGGGCATATTGCAGTATTACGGTAAATTGTTGGAAGCATAGTTTCCCTGTAAGATTTTTTATGCTAATAATGATATTTAAACAAACAATCTGTTCAAGACTTCTGCCTACTCAATTATTACACTCTAGTCTAATGTAAGCATAATGCATTTATTTCTGTGAACAGCAAGTATTTTTCTGTAGAAAGAAGGTGTTTGTAAGCATTGCCACATGGTCCTTGCTATCGGAACAGTCATTTTTTAAAACTAGAAAACAAAGGCAGTCCATAGACTAGAGAGAAGGAGCATTGAGTTTTGTTATTTAAAAATGTTTTAGGGATTTTTTACATTGCTTTTAACCTAAGACACAGAAATATATGAAATGGTACAACAGCAATTCCTTCTTTATATACTGAAAACTCTCTGCCTGAGAGTCGCAAATGGGCCTCAGCACACACACAAACACACGCTCAGCCCCTCAGCAGAGGGTAGAAATGTACTAGTTAAGGCGTTTTTAAAAATCTGCAACCAATTGCTCTCTGACCACCAAGTTAACTGAGCAGGAATTTTAGTGGCCTCACACAGCAAAATACACAGGTTTCATAGAATGAGTTTGGAAAGTCACTAAATACACAAATAGTAGTAGCAGCAACAACAACAACCACAGATCCTGGGTTTCAAGATTTCCACCCTTGCCCCCTTATATTATTTGAAATGTTCAATTTTCAATATAAAAAATTATAAGACACAAAAATAGGAATGTTTGGCTCATATACAGGATATAAGTAGTCAATAAAAACTATTCCTGAGGAAGCACAGACATTGGATTGCCTAGACAGACTGAAATATTATAAATATGTTTAAAGAACTAAAGAAAATCACGTTTAAAAATTAAGGAGAAGTATGACAATGGCGTCTCATCACATGCAGATATCAATAAAGAAGTGGAAATTATTAGCCAAGTAGAAATTCTGGAGTTGAAAAGTATAGTAACTGAAATGAAAATTTCACTAGAAGGACTCAATATCAGATCTGAACTAACAGTAGAAAGAATCAGTGGACTTGAAAATGAATCAACTGAGATTACCCAGCCTAAAGATCAGAGAGGAAAAAAAGAATGAAGAAAAATAGACAGAGCCTTGGAGACCTGTGGGACAACACCAATTTTACCAAGATAATAAAATGGAAGTTGCAGAAGGAATATTTGATGAAATAATTGTTATAAACTTTCCAAATCTCATGAAAAACCATTTGCACACTCAAAAATTTCAATAAATCTCAAGTAGGATAAACTCAAAAAGATCCAGACCTCGGTAAATCATTACCAAACTGTCAAAAGCCAAAGATTAAGAAAGAATCTTGAAAGTACAGGAGAAAAGTGACATGTACAAGGGATCCTCAGTAAAAAATATGACTTCTAGTCAGAATTTATGAATTCCAGAAGCAGTGTAATGACATATTCAAGGTGAGGAAAGAGAAAGAGAGTCAACCAAGAATTCTATGCACAGCAAAATTTTTCTTCGAAAATGAAAAAGAAATTAAGAAATTATAAAATGAACAAAACACAAAAAATACTAAAGGTAGGCCTTTGAGCTGAAATGAAAGAAACTAGACAGTAATTCTAATGCACAAGAAGCAATAAAAGCACCAGCAAAGGTGAATATAAAAGATAACATAGGTGAATTTTTTTCTCTTTCTTTCTCCTATTTGATTTAAAACATAGCTATATAAACAATAATCACATGATTGTGTTGATGAACTTATAATTTATAAAGATGTCATTTTTAACACAATGACAGTACAATGAAGATGGAGAGAACAGGGCTACATTAAAGGAAAATGTTTGTATACTATTGGAATTAAGTCACTCTTAATCCAAAACTATAGTTTTAAATTTACATGCTAATGACAACCTCCAAGAAAAGCACTAAGAAAGTAACAAAGACACATATACACACATACAGGGTACTGCAAAAGTAGGTTTACAGTTTGTATGGAAAATAATATGATAATTAATAAATAATAATACAAGGATAAATTCTGAAGGCCCTGGCCAGGTAGCTCAGTAGTTTAAAGCATCACCCTGATATGCTAAGGTTTCAGATTTGATCTCTAGTCAGGGTACATACAAGAAACAACCAATGAATTCACAAATAAGTGGAAAAACAAATTGCCTCTCTCCCCCCACCCCTCTCTGTCTTCCTTTCCTCCCTCTCTCTAAAAATCAATGAATTAAAAAAAAATTTTTTTAAGAATAAACTCTGTGTTTCGTGTGCTCTCAACTGTAAACCTACCTTTACTCCACCCTGTATATACACACAGCGAGCAAATTAAACTGTTACATGAGAATATAGCAATTTAACATAAAAACAGGTAATTATGATTAAATTTCATTCAACTTTTGAACTTAATGTGGTGAAATTAAACCACTACTCCTATTAGGTAAGATGATCACATACTTCATCATCAAAATCAAAGTACTGGGTTGACCAAAAATTTCATATGTTTCTTTTCCGTAAGATGGCTCTAGTAGCGCTTAGTTGTCCTCAATGTCATTCAAAACAATTTTGTTAGATTGTGTTGTGACAGCTGTCATATCAGAGTGCATCTTAAAAAATCTTATCAAAATTGGTAAATTTTTGTGTGGCCATTTTAATACTGAGGATGGAAAAAAATAAGCAGCATTTTCAGCATATTATGCTTTATTATTTTAAGGAAAATTAAAAAGCAACTGAAACACACACAAAAAAGTTTATGCAGTATATGGAGAAGGTACTGTGACTTATCAAACATGTCAAACATGGTTTGTGATATCGTGCTGTAGATTTCTCATTGAAAGATACTCCGTAGTCAGACCAGTTGAATTTGACAGCAATCAAATTGAGACATTGAGGACAATCAATGATATGCCATGTGGGAGAGAGCCAACATACTCTAAATATCCAAATCAATGAAGTTACTGGTGGAAATAAGAAATGTGTCTCTTATTTTATGGGAAAAATGAAACAGAATTTTTGGCCAATCCAATAGTTTTAAGAGTAACAGAGAACATTATTAATAATTACGTCAACACAAGTGATATGCATTGGAACTCTTTCTGGCTAAACAGAATGTAAGATTACCTTACTTTTAAGAGAAATGTTTAGGTATTTTGAATAATAAATTTAGTTTATATTGTATCAAACATTGTTTGGTATTCATATTTGACTACTAACTCCTAGAGCAAATTAGACCTTACGTTTTCACATTCTGATACAATCTGATTATGAGAAATTATTTTTAGTTACTCAAATATGACCACTACCGCCAAGTAAATATTTTGTTTGGAATTTAATTGGCTCTATAGAACAATTTTAGGAGAACCATTTTGTAATTTTCATTAGATAAGTCTTCCACATATACTGTTAAACTTACCCTGAGTGTTTCATGCTATTGTAATCTGTATGTTTTCAATTTCTTTATTGCTAATGTAAAGATATAGAATTGATTTTTCTTATATTGACCTTGTATTCTGCAACCTTGATAAATTTCCTTATTAGTTCTAGTAGTTTTTATAGTTTCATTTACCCTGTCAGACAAGGTTAAAATTTGAAAGTACTAATGCTTACTACTGGTGAGGATGCAGAGAAATTAATTGTTTTTGGAAATGTGAATTATTGACACCTTTTGGAAAGTATTTTGATAGCATCTATTAAAATGTACATTGAAATATACAAATTTTTAGCTCAGCCATCTCACTACTGGGAATCTATTTAATACCAGCATAAAGCTACATCTACAAAGATGTTCGTTGTAGCTCTCATTTGGCATAAAATAAAATAGCATAAAATAAAATGGATGCAACCTATAGGTGGGTGTTGAAGTGGTGGTACATCCACCCTCTGTTTAAGCTAAATGAATGGGTTTCTCAGACTAATGGGAAAAACCTATTTCAGCAAAATAATATGTAGTACATAAATAATATTTCAATTCCAGATCTCATAATATATTTTCTGGAAACTAAAAAAGTTTAAAGATCTGTTACTGTCCAGTGGAAACCTCTTTACTCTTTCTGAAGCTTTGTTTTTGTTTGTTCAAAAGCTGTGAGAAGAGGTATTCAGTGTGCAAGGTAAAGGTTTGTTTCCTTTGAATTTTCATAATGGACAGACAACTATGGTTACCCAAGTTTTTATTTAATTGCCAGAAAACTTTTATAACTTATTCAATAGAATTTATTCAAATACAGCAATGTATCTATTTAACCCATTACTAACTTAAAAAAAAAAACAAAAAACCTCTGGTGTCTCTCTCTCTTCTAATATTACTTTCTTAAAAGGAAAAACAAAGGAAACTTTATTCCAACAGGTGACAAGATGACCATGATTGACCAACACCTCCTTTATCACAGTCTTTCATGCCTGCGTTTAGTGCTGATGCAATCTGAAATTACTCATGATATCACTGGGTATCATATCAAATGCCTATTTTTATTGCTCTATTGACATTAGTGCACTTTGAAGAAACACACACAATTACCTCTCTAATAAAAGTAAAAGTAAGGAAGTGTTATGGTCAGATCATCTGCAGGGCCATCAACAGCATAGTACAGTTATCTTCCCAAGGCTTGACATATGAGAAGACTGATTTATAGCACATTCCTGGAACAACTACTATCTGGAAGACCTAGTAGAGAGGAAAAAAACACAAAGACATGAAGAAGCTCAAAAATAAGTCACTTCTGCATAGTCACTAACTGCAGAGAAGATGGTTTATGCTCTTACAAACAAGTCATCGGGGACATCTGATTCGGAGAGGATGTCGGCAGCGACGGGCGCCTGAAATGGGGGCTTAGAGAGCAGCACAGGGCATGGACTGTGAAAACAAGTGGATCGTTTCTTTTTTAATATTTTAAAAGTTATAATTACAATGAAACTCCTTGTTACTTTTTTCTTTATCTGAGACTCCCTTGCCTGAAATGTCCTTATTCTGCTCCAGTGTCCAGTTCTCAGAAATATTATATTTTATCGGACTTTGCTATGAACCGAAGAGTTTATGTAAAATATATTTAAAATTAATGCTAAGCGCATTCTTCAGAAATAACTCATTTCTACTTGAGCAACCCCAGACTTTGAGGTGTTCTTCCAAGTACTCAAAATTCTTAGAACTATTCATTGAGGTAACACGCCAGGAAACCTTTCAGTCGAAGGAAATATACAATAATAATTTTTTGGTGTTTTCATACATTTGATCAGTCTACCCAGCTAATTTCAGTAAGTATGATGGCTAAAAAATTAATATTTTCTTCAGCATTTTGTAGGTTTTATTTACAGTTGGTCAAACCTTCACCTATTTAGAAGAAAATAAAGATTTACTTAAAGTCAATGTATTTTATCTATTATGGAATAACCATGAAAACAATCTAATTAGAAGCAGCGTTTTTAGTTGTCAAATATAGGAAACCATAATTCAGTAAAGAGTGGCAAAAATAAATGAAAGAATGAAGAAATAAATAGCAGGTTCCAAAATTCAATCCTCACTCTATCCAACCTGTTGAGAATGAAATGTAGGCTGCCAATTTAAAACATGTCTCCCCAAAAACATCAAAATTCATGAAAAAAATCTCTTAAATTTGGTGGAGATTTCATCATCAAAATAAGCAGGCATAAAGTCATTATGACCTTAGAGATGCCTTTTACTAAAAATGATATATAGGAAATATTTCACCAAGAAAACCCTAAGAAAGAACACAACTCCATGTTATTGGCTTTGGATTGTCAAAGCAAAGATTATCCAGGATAAATAAGAGGTGGAAGATGATGATTACAACACATTTTTTTCTACATTGGTATATGTCTTTGTGTCAGACTCAGAGCTCCTCCTCCCCACAAATAAATAGAACAGGCTTTAAAATTACTTCCAGTTAAGGACTTGGCTTAGGCCTGTGGGTCCCTAACCTATTTCAGAAGCTCTGACATGTCCTCCTTGGGGCCAGCAGGGAGCCCGTCAGCAGCGGATGCGGGACGGTGCATGCCCGTTTGACATCCCTGGCACACTTCTTGTTTCTGTTATCCATGGCTACAGACACAGACGGATGTGCTGCCGTGGGTCGACTCTAAGAAGGACCTAACTCAGCATGATGCTTTAATGTGTTTCTGCATATGCAATCATACCATAGAAAGACAAATTCAGCTGCTTTCACTTTGCTTTCCTACGTTAGTCTTCTTAGTGTATTTTCTCTTTTTCTTTATGTAATAATTTCCTCAAGCTAACTGGGTTGTAAGTTCATTATGAATTTGATAAAGTCTCTCAATTTTGTGTTTCTATATTACACACCTTGTGTCTGTTACTACTGTTGTGGTTCTGCACTCCGGATTTTAAAGCCTCAAAGATAATCACGGTAAGTCAGTATCAGCGGCTCTGTTTAAAATAGCCCATCAGCAGGAGCTCGGCACAGATAACTTTCATTTGAACACACCAGGCTCTCATAAACCCTTAAGTATCTTTATATTTAAAAGATGTGTTACAAGAATAACACTTATTTTTACTTAATTTCAGCCACATTTGAGGAGGATAAGGAAATTTATTCTCAAGCCATCACTTGAATATTATTGCAAGTTACTTAATTACTAAAACTGGGGAAAATTAGTATGAAATTTGGAAAAAGCATCTAAGTAATTTATTCCAAATTCTTATCCACAATGACTAAACTATGCCCCCCCCCAAAAACAAACAAACAACAACAAAAAAGGAAAAACAAAATACTGTTTCAGCATAGTAGAAAGAGTACAGACTTTAGAGCCACATGTAGATGCAAATCCCCAGGTAAGCTCATTTTGTTAAACTATTTAATATCATTATATCTCAGTTTCCCTACCTAGAAAATGGGGATGACACCTCCTTCAAGGCATTGCCACGAGAATTATGGCATGATGGGTGAACTCCACTACTTTACACACAGCATATACTCAGTGTGTGGGTGCTATTAGGATGAGGAGGGCCTCCTTCTCCCCATGATATAGACAGTAATTAAGAACCAGACCAGGGTATTTATGAAGACTATGGATAAAGACTTTGGGTTCTATGGCAACGTCATGACCATGGGAATTAAGAGACAAAACTTTCTTATCCTTTTGTGAGATTCAACAAAAAAGAAGCTGGGGGTGCTGAGGGCTAAACATCAAGGCAGTGGTGGTTGAATTACACAGCTGGACCAGGTGGTTGAGGACAACCATGTCCTTCCCCTTCCTAACCCATAAATCCTGTGGCTCTTTGCTTGAGCTTTGTCCATTCATGAGGCAGCTAAGTTCTCCCCCGACAGATCTCAGCTGGCATATCTACCAATGACTTTCACCCTATAACACTTGTGTCCCGCCTCCTTTCCATACCTTCCTGCCCTTTCACTACCAGTAATAAATACTGTTAACTCATTGTTACGATTGTGTTTTATTTCTTTAAGCAAAATATTCTGACATTCCACATGTACTTATATTCAAACAGTAAGTTCCACTATTTTAATAATGATTGTGCGGTGGTTTTTTTTTCCCCCCTTAAGGGAATTTTACCTCTGTAAACCATATGGCAAAGGGACAAGGCAGAACACAAGTTACAGGGCACATGGGAACAAACAGCCAAACAGCCAGACATGAAGACAGACAGCGTCACAACAACTCCAGAAGCTGGCAGTTTCTGGGCTTCTAAAGCAGATTTTTTTTTAACTAGGCAAACCACAGCTACTTATGTGGTTGGTGTGCAGCTAAAGGCCATGTCTCCCCTATCACATGATCTAGCACAGAGCTGGAGTACTTCCAGTGAGCAGGTGCTAACGGACCCTGAAAACAGTTTTTAAAAGAGACCATAGAGGGGTCAAAAAGACACCTCTAACTCTTGTCCCAGAATGGCATGCTTTTGAAATGGAAAGAAACCCAGGTTTCTCAGAAAATCGCTATACCCAGGTTGAACAGAGATTCCAGTACATAAGCCCCATACAATTTACCCACCATTGATCTTAGTGAGCACCTGCTGTGTTCCAGGTACTGTGTACCTCTCCAGTTTTGTCTATTTAAATCCTGCTCTTTATTTAAATCTCAGGGAATCATCACTTAGGGAAGGCCTTTCCTTTCTTTCCTAGCCAGGTAAAATCTTCCTATTATATATGCTGGTGATACTGTGTATCTCTCCTTTAGAGTTGTTAGCATGCTAAATTTTACATTGATTTATGTTCTTTGAATAACATCAGTCTCCTGTCCCAAGCTGTAAGCACCATGCCAGCAAGGACCATGCCTGATTTCAGTCATCGCGGTACCCACCGTGTAGAGCAGGCACTCAATATGCATTTGTTAACAAGGGCAGGTCTTCATGCTGCCTGCAGTCCTACACACTCTTAAGGTGATAGCTCAGCTGACCTGACTTGGTGTAAGCTGAGATGAGGTGAGTACATACTAATTGAGGAATAGTGCATATTTACTCCTTTGGAAGATAGACATTACCCATGGTGATAGAAAGCTGGTAAATCAGCTCTCCAAATCCTGGCACTTTAATCCTTTATCAGCCAACACCTTCACTGTAAGTGAAAATAAGAACTGGCAGAAATAGGCTCAGTGGGCCCCAATGTAGGGGAGCAGAAGTACTGGAAGGGGAATTGGAAATGCGCATAAACAGGTTATGTGCTACACACTTATTATTTGCGTATTTCCTCACAAGGTAGCCAGTGACTTCTCTTTAGATGTTTGCCATGCCTAATATTTTACGTTTAGTCATGTATTTATGCTAACATTTACTGAGCAATCACATTTGTTGAGAAAATCTATAGGACGTGGAGATTTAGATCTAAAAAATGGTTAGTTTTAATTATTTGCAACTCTCACACAAACATGACTAAAAATCAATATTGATTTTTGCTAAGTAAAAGCACCAGAGGCCAATTATTTAAATCCCTATCGCTTTCTTAAAAGAAGTTGCCTTGAGGAGGGATAGGGTTCTATATGTATTACAATATTTCCAACATGTACAGAGTCTTTGGAACTTTCAATTACCTCCATTCTAGCAAATCTTTGACCTTGACATTGGAAGAGGATTGATTATTGGGTGCAGCCAGCATCACATGGAGCCAAGTCTAGACTATAGCTCGAGTGAGTGTTAATCTGCTGGATTGTACTGGGAACAAATGAGACACTGTTCCCTGTAATGGTGTATAAACCTCCTGGATATACTCTAAAATCTAAATAGTGCCATACACTGGTACATGTTGAAGCCTCTAGCACAGATATGTACTCCAAAAGCCTTCATTCAATTACCTATACACTTAAATATATGAAATAAGACACCTGTAAGAGATCTTAAGATTGAGAACATATAATAGGTACAAGACTAAAGCTGTAAATGAGGGCAGATATGACAGTAGAGTCTTTGATGTCGCTAGAAAGTCAAACTGGAAAATAGTCATCCTTCAGAAGCTCAAATCCACCCACACTGGAAATTGTCACTAACGTACTCTTGCCCAGGAATAACACATACTCTGACTTGTGAAGCTTGTCTAGTTCTTTTATAATAGTGAGAGGTCAAGGGGCAGAGAGAGGACAATTTACAGCTCTCAAAAAGCCAGGTTGAAATACATTAGAACTTAACTGGGCAAAAATGATGAGCATATGCAGATACTAAAACAGTGAGAAGTTATATGGCCTAGATGTTATGTAGTCTAGAAAATCATTACCCTTCTCATATTCTAAATCTCCACGAGGATAGCCTCCTGGCTTTGAAATATTTTATATCCATTCTGAAGGATCAGGCACTTTCCCCTTCACTTAGTTGCACTCTTTGGCTTGTGATAAAATCTTCTGCAAATATCTCAGTAACCAAACACGAGAGAGTGGTATCTGCTCTGTGATAACTTCCTTTCTTGGGTCCCCTAAAATATTGGTTGTTGTTTGGCAAGAAAATCTGGAGCTATCATCATTTCTCAAAACATAAATATTTATGTTACAGACTGTGGTAAAACAGATTAATGGCCTCCATACACATCCAAGTCCTGATCCCCTGAACTTGTGAATGGGCCTAGTTTACAAGGAAAAAAAGGAACTTTGCAGATGTAGCAATGTAAAGATGAAGGTTACAGACCTTGAGATGAGTAGCTTACCCTGGGTTATCTAGGTGGACCCAACGCAACCACAAGAATCCTTAAAAGCAGAGAACCCTTCCCAGCTGAGGTCAGAGCCAGAAGGAGATATAAATATAAAAGAGGGTTAGAGAAATGTGATTTAACAGTGGAGTTAATCCACTGTTGTCAGTGTTGGAGGAAGAGGCCAGTGTCCCATGGCTTGCCAGCCGCCCTAGAAGCTAGAAACAGATTTTCTAGTCTCTAGAAAGAAATGCAGCACTACCAATATCTAATTTTAGCCTGGTGAAATCTGCATCAGACTTCTGGTCTACAGAACCGTAAGATAATAAATATGTGTTATTTGAAGCTACTAAATATCTATAAATTTGTTTTAGAGACAATAGAAAACTATTATCAAATTTATGCTTCGCTGCTTAGTGTACATGTCTTTTTTTTGTACACACTTTACTTTCAATGCCAAATAATACTATATTCTTTTAAAAGACATCTTCTCTAACAATGAAACTCAGTACATGTAGTGTCAACAATGTGTGCACCTAATTAAATTGAATCAACCATAATACAACCAGCCATGACAAGTTCGTGCATGCTCCGGCGACGATGACAACTACATTACAGCTTCCACCTCCCTGCCAGTGACTGTAGGAGTGTAAGATGCTCCCCAATTTCAGAAATGTTTTTGTTTGTTTAATATTTTATTGATTATGCTTTTACAGTTGTCCCATTCCCCCCCTTCATTCCCCTTCACCCTGCACACCCCCTCCCACCCACATTCCCCCCCTTTAGTTCATGTCCATGTGTCATAAATTCTTTAGCTTCCACATTTCTCACACTATTCTTGCCCTCCCCCTGTCTATTTTCTACCCACCATCTATGCTACTTATTCTCTGTACCTTTTCCACCTCTCTCCTCCTCCCACTCCCCTGTTGCTAACCCTCCAAGAGACCTTACAGGCAAGAAGGGGCTGGAAAGAAGTATTTGAAGTCTTGAAAGGCAGGGACCTACATCCAAAATTGCTCTATCCAGAAAAGCTGTCATTTAGAATGGAAGAGAAGATAAAGTGCTTCTCAGATAAGGTCAAATTCAAGTTCATCATCACCAAGCCTTTATTATATGAAATGCTAAAGGGACTTATCTAAGAAAAAGAAGATAAAAAATAGGACAATGAAAAGACAGCAAACTCACATCTATTAACAACCACACCTAAAACAAAAGCAAACAACTAGAACAGGAACAGAACCAATTTCAGAAATGTCAAAATGCAAACAAGTCCACTCTGTGAACTGTAGACGATAGGAACTGTGCTTTCCAGTTCTTCACAATCCCCACCATTCCCTACCACCAACTTCCTATGCTCGCTGGCTTTGCTTGCCTGGCCTCTGGGGTCCCTGGTTTAACCTCTCAGTTTCCTCTTTTGTAGACAGGAAAAATGATATCCGCTCTATGGGTTCAGCATAAGGGTGAAGGGTGAAATAACATCATAAATACGGAAACGTGTGAATATTACAGATTAACATGCAGATGATTGAGACGCCCCAAGGCTGTGAGCTACCAGACTGGAATCTTTAGCGGCCTTTTTTTTTTTCTTTTCCCTCGCCTCCTCAATTCACATCCAGTAGGGACTTAGATCTTTCCACCTATCTTTTCTTTTTCCACCACCCATTCCACAAGCTAAGGTTTAACCATTTTCATAGACTCCTAATGATTCAAACTCTAGCTGCTGTTTCTCTTCTTCTGTCAGTTATACAAAGTCGTGCCTATATCTGTCCCTCTTGACAGGCAACCTCAAACTTTTAACAGTTCTAAATTTTTACTGAAAAAGCATAAACTCCTTAGCCTGGGAGGCATAAGATAATAGAAAAAGATGTATTTTTAAAGCACTGTTGTTCTCCACAAACACACCATAAACCTGTATGTCTTTACTGAGAGCATTCTCTCTACTCTTCTATGCATATCTAAGCTCTAGGAGTTTGCTAGAATTGAGCTGAAAATCCAGCTCATCCATGAAACCTTTATCAACCAACTCAGGCCGCGATTGTCCTCTCTGACCCCTGGTATCACATGTCAAAGGCCTCTGAATTTTCTGACTTATGCACCATGCCCTAAATCATATAAGATGGCCATTGTAATCTGAAGATCTTCCCAGGTGTTTTATTGTCCCTTAACTCTGTCATGACCACCCCTTATTGGCAGTTTACTGATGCATTTCATTTTGCCTGAAACACCTTTCCCTCACCTGCAAACTGTCTGAATCCTACTCTCCATTTAAGGGTCAGCTCAAGTTTTCCACCTCTACTTAGAGCTTAGCCAGTCTAGCTCATAGCATAGGTGTCGACTGTTTGAGTCATTCAGACACCAGTCTGTTCTGTGCTATATACCTGTTTATCTAGTCGATGTGTGTAACTCATGGTTTTTCCTCCAACCAAACTTCTAGTACTTCAAGACAGGAACCTTTGTCATACTTTTTGAATATTAGAATTCCACCCCTGCTGCATACTTGCTGGGTGGCCCTGGGAAAGTCACTCATATCCTAAGACCTCAATTTTTTTCATTTTCAAAATGAAGCAAATGTATGGCAATAGAGCTATCAAAGTGCCTGGTGCGTAGTACTCCCTCATCACATGTTTACTGTTTGTGTAATATTAGTTTATAAGCTTCTGTCCCATCCCATTCCCACCACTCTGTCCATGTATACATGAAGGCTACTTGTTGGACTAATTATTTCATCCCTAAACCTGTGTAATTCTAATCTTCTGAATGGTTTGCTGCTCACCACAATGACCACAACTAATGACACGCCATCCAGACACGGGCACTCCCAGAGGCTGGTACTTTGTCGGTGAGATACTGAAGGAAAGCGCCGTCATCTTTTGATCCTGTACCTTATACTTTCCATCCATAATAACACTTGCCTCCTTAATAGGAGTTTTGTGAGGTTTAAATGAGATAAATTATAATATGTGAAAGTGTTTTATATGTCTTATAACATACAATTAACATTTATTACTCCAATGTCCTTATTTATAATTTTGTTTTAATTAGATTGGTCTCTCAATTATAGTAAAAGAGGCTGCAAACCCTTTTTAAAGATTACTCATTTATCCATTCATTCTGTTTGTCAACAAATATTTACTGACATGATGTCTTATTATTGGCAAGGAGGATTACAAAGATGTAGTGTATCTACGCTCGAAAACCTTCAGAGGATCCTTTTTTCCTTCTCGCCTTTCACCTTAAACCATCCTGTTTATCACCTGAACATTTTACATTTCTGCACACGAGACAGGATGGGGTGGAGAAAGAAGCTGAGTGGGTGACCCTGAAGGGGATTCATCTGTGTGATCAACTCTGCAGTGAATCTTCTAGACATGAAAAGTTGAGCCCCAGAAAGCAATGCCAAATTACGAAAACTCTGAAATCAGAAGAAAACCACCAAAGGGTAGTGTTGAAAAAAAAGTATACCTACTGAAGTCTCTGACCACATGTCATTATGACTCATAGTAAAATGGTCCTTGGTGATTCACTGCCACTTATTTTTTAAGCATGAGATAATTATCTTTACTGCTTAGATTAAGCTTTTTTTTTTTAATTTCCAAAAACAATTTTTTTAAACCTCGAGGCTTTGTTGGATTTTCATTCCATTGTTTAATGTAAATAAGATTAAATACTCAGAGTCTTTCAAATCTAACATGAGACTTGGTAACATTTTTATAATACAGGGTGTATTTTGAAGTTCCATTCTTGATCATTTACAGAAAGGATAAAAAGTTTTTATTAAATAACAGATTAGCTTATTAAGCAGAATTTTTAAAGATAGAGTATAAAAATGCCATTTCAATGTATTTCAAACATCGAGTCCTTATAGATAAGCAAGGGAGAGAGGGAGGGAAAGAAAAGTTTATGAACTATTTTCACCTTTACTTAAACACATGCTAACCCGTTTCAAAACCAATATCAGTTTTATAGTAAATGAGTTTTAACATGTGCATGATTATGGTTAAATTATAAGTGAAAATGGCCTGGCCGGAGGCTTAGAATCGTCTGCCATACCAACCACTTCAGATATTCTCACTGCTGCATACGTTCACTAATGAGCGAATTTATCTGATAGGAGATTGGATGCAACTGAACTCTCCACGAAGTAATTAAGTTTATTTTTTTAAATGCCTGGTTATTTATAAATAAGGAAATAACCTGAGATACTCTAAAGAAATGCGAAAGCACGTCCTCCACAGACCAGATTACCTCCAGAGTGCGGCCCTTACTCTCCTTTGTAACTCGACAGGTCCACCACAGGACTTGGCACACCGCGGTTTGCTGTGCAATGCGATCTTTTCAAACTGTAAGGAAATCACAGAAAAATAAAGCAAACAGAGAGAAAGTGGGCATTTCTGCATATGTATTTTAATAGTGTTATCTGACTCCGTGGGCAGGAAGCAGTACTTTGCCAAGACTTTTATTAATTCATTAACACTGCTGCTAACTTACAGCATGCGCCTAACCAGCCCACTGCTCCTCTGTTTCTTCGTAACTCCTTTATTTATTTACAAACTAGGAATCTCTTTTCTGACTTTATACATGCACTAATGTACACTTTCTACCTGCCAACCCAGGTAGGATATATGATTAGAACTTGGTATGACATCACAAGCTCATTAAAAGCTGGTGTTCAAGCATATTAAAATACAAAAATAAAACTCACACCTGATACCTTCTCACAGAGTTCTGTAAAATTTTAGGAAACATCAGTCACACTGTCTTGTGTACCTGGAATATATTAGAAAGAAACAGGCGCTCAGACACTTAAGAACTATCGTGTTGTAAGAGTTCTAGGTTTAATCCTAATGAAGATCTTTTAGTCCTTTTATTTTTCTCTGAAACTTCCATAGTTAAAGAAAGCTACTGAGAAGACAACTGACTGATCCAAACTAATCATAAATGCATATTTTTAATAAAAAAGTTTTTCAAATATCTTGTACCATTTAACTAACCAATGAAATGATGAATTTGGTAAGTTCACTGATTCTATTTTTCAGACACTGAAATCAAGCAGAGGGCCAAGTAGGAAAAAGGTAGGAGCCAGTTCAATGTGTACACAGGGACCTCGCTCAAGAGAAATGTGAGTGTGGTAAGAAGGAATTACACAAGTACGAAATTCAAAGAAGCAGACGGCTAGTTCTTCAGTGAACACTATTATCAATATATAATTAGCCACTGGATTGTTTGTATACACAGGGTGCGGCAAAAGTAGGTTTACTGTTGTTCATATGGAAAATAATACAACAATTCATAAATAATACAAGAATAAACTCTGTGTTTCACTTATTCACAACTGTAAAACTACTTTTGCCCCACCCTGTATGAGTGTCTATATGTTGTTTAATAAACACATATTAACACTTTAGTAAGTGCCAAATGCTATTCTAAGCACATTGCAAATAACTTTTAATCTTACTAAGAAGTTTTGAGATAGGTAGTATTATTTATCTCGTTTTACAGATGAAGAAGCTGCGATGTAGGGAAGTTAAAGCCCAAGGTCCACACAGCTAGTAAGTGAAGGACCTTGGGCACGCAAGGCAACAGTCTGGATTTTAAGCCTCTACAGACACAGCAAGGGTCATTTTCAACAAGCATGGACTCCTGCTGTAATGAATGCCGCCGTACCTTGTATTTAGAGACACTTATTAAGTATTTGCTGAATAGAACTATAGCAGCAGTGAAGGCTTTTTTGGTCATCATAATTTAGTGAGCCTTTCTTTGTAAGTCACTGCCAGCAAAGTAAAAACTACTGCCTTTAACTGATGATGTTTACTGGAGCAATCAGGACTTTAGTGAATGAAACGAACTGGAAAGATCACCATACCTGGCTCTGCAACTTAGACTTGAGTAACGGCCAGCAAGCTCTCTGGGCTTCAGTTTCTTCATCAGTAAATTAGGAATACTTAATACCCCAAGAAAGAAGTTGCAAGAATTAGAGATAATATAGTAAGCACTGCAGAAAGTAATATATTATAATCAAGTGGTTAATAATAATAATGCCTGTAATTGTTATTATTATTCTCGTTAGCTTTAATGCGTACTTCTAGTTGATGCAACAAGTAGAACCACAACCTAGGTCTTCAGATTTCCAATCCAGCCTGTGCAGATAATCATTATTCTTCTTCTCCTCTGTATTATTAGGGGTAAGTTAAATAAATAGATTTTACATCTACTTAATATCAGCATCATACTTTCAACACACACCATTTTTAAGTTCTGTTTTTAAGCTTGATTGGGAAAATAATGTTGTGTTGTTTCAAGAGAACAAAGCAATTTGGTCTTTCTGATTAAGGAACTCTACTGACGCTACATCAGTATTAAAGTCACTCTGGAAAGCAGATGTTATTATATCGAAACCACAAAATGTTATCAGGGCGGTTCCCTCAGAAGACACTTACTGGCAAAAAATTATTACACTTCTCAAAAATGTAACACTTTTCTCTTTATTAGAGTTTATGGTAGAAATTATAGAAAGTACAAAGAAAAAAGAGTAAAACTAAAATCTCCATAAATACCATCCCTAAGAAAAGCACAGGCCTGTGGGGCGGGAGGCGGGGCGTGGGGAACGGAACTGTTTTAAAGTATATGCAATATTTCTAATTTGCATCCTACCTCTACAATAGATTATTTTATGTCATTAAATATCCTTATACGAACCACCTTAAAAGGCAATTTGGAAGTCCATTTTATGGATACATAGTAATTTAGTTAACTGAACATATGGTTGTTCATGATTCTTTCACTTACAGGCAATGTTGCTAGGAAGATTCCTGTGCACGGATACAGTCAAATTCTCAGGATAAAATTCTGCAAGTGGATTCCTTGGTCAAAGGTTTTAAATATTTTTAATGCTTGCCCAAGTGCTTCCACCACTGAGTGAACTTTGCCAAGAATAAATGTTATCACTAAAACCCATGTCTATTTATTGTTTTTTAATGATATATTTCTAGGTTTTTTAAACCCTGTATTTTATGGTTACCAACAATACCCAAATTTTGAAATATATTTATCTCTCATTTTATATTTTTTCATGAAATGACTATTAATATACCTCATCACTTTTATACTGGACATTTTTTATTATTTATTTATGTGAACTCTCTAGGTAGTACCTCTTTGTTATACATGTACCCATATATTCATCAGTCCTTGTCTTTTGATTTTTAATTTTTGATGTTTTTTATTAAAAAAAAACCCTCAAGTATTTCATTCATTTTTATGTAATTTAATCTGTTGCCTTTGGCACTAAACTTAGAAATTCACACTCCACCCAAAAAGTGTAAAAATATTAAATTATTCTCTGGCACGTAAAGATTTTAGTTTTATAAGTTAAGAACATAATATCTCTAGGATCTTTTTAGATATTACTTGAGGAGGGAATACACACATATAGAGATTCCTATGTAAAAAGATATATACAATACACATTTTATGTCTTCTCCCTCAATGTTAGGCATTTGTTATAAGGCCACTTATTGGCTACCTATCGACTTCCCCATTGATTTGAAATGCCACTTTATGTATGTACTACATCCTTATTTTCAGTTGCATGTAGGTCTTTTTTGTACTATTGCTGTCTACTCATTCCCATATTAATTCCACACTATTTTAATTGTGCTGGTTTTGTATCACTTTTTAAAATCTCATTGAACAAGTCTCTCCCATTGGTTTTCATTTTATAAAATTCATAGCAAGTCTCACTCCAAATTTATTCTTCCAAATAAATTTAAGTTTAAAGTTATTTTAACATACATTTAAAGCTAAGGATTCCAAATATATGGCGACAGAGGAAGACTAGATTTCAGATGATGAGCACACAATGGAATATACAGATGGTGTATTTCAGAATTACACATGTGAAACAAATAATGTTATTAACCAATGTCATTCTAATAAATTTAAGAAATAAAGCTAAGGATCTACTAGTTGTCCATTAGTGATCTAGTAAAATATTTTATTCCACAAAATGTTTAAAATTGCAATACTTTTGATTGGTAGAAGAAAATAAGGTTGTAGATAATGGAACATGATAGTAGGAAAAGCTGTGAATTATTTTCTCTGTGTCTTTAATTCTAGGATAGTCATTTCATGAAAACAAGGTGTCGGGCCCATTCCTACTTAGTCATAAAATTGTGTTGATTTTTCCCCACATTATTTCTAAAAGTGTGACCTATGTGGTTCAGGCCTAGAATCATGGCATGTTTAAAGTAGGGCAACGTACTCTCTGACCCTTTACAGAAAAAAGCAGGCTGACCCCTGTTCTTGAGAGAGAAAATAAATTGAAAACCAAAATTATATATTGTAATGTCTATAGATCACAATATATTGATGAATGTATTTATGTACATACGCATATATTTTTCATATAAATGAGTGTTAATTACCCGATACTTGAATGAAAAAAAGTTTGAAATATTCATTGTGAATCCAAAAGATAAAGAAAAAGAAATTAAGCCCCGGCTGGTGTGGCTCAGCAGACTGAGTGCCGGCCTGCAAACCAAAGGGTTGCTGGTTGGTTCCCAGTCAGGGCACATGCCTGGGTTGCAGGCCTTGTCCCCAGTTGTGGGTATGCGAGAGGCAATCACACATGAATGTTTCTCTCCCTCTCTTTCCCCTTCCCTTCTCTTCTCTCTAAAAAATAAATAAATAACATTTAAAAAATTTAGTATGTATAAAATAATCTCATTTTTATTAAATCGGTTATGTTCTATCTTCCCATCCATACAACTGCCAGTCCATTTATCCATTCACTCAACTATCTTAAAGAAGTGCAGAGAGATATGTCTGAAATTATGCTCATCATGAGCTAAGGCAATGGGGAGACACATTGCTTTCTACTTGGTACTTTTCTCTGTTGTCTAAAATTAATATGCATATGTTGCCATCTTTTTAAAAAACTATTAAGGCCATTATCTTTTTCTGATCAATAAAGGATTTCTTTTCTTTTTCAACTGAGGTAAAGTATCCATAAAATTTACCATTTTAACCATGCTTAAGTGTACAGCTCTGAGGCATTAAGTACATCCACACAGCATTGTGCAAGAATCAATATTATCCACCTCCAGAACTCTTTCACAATCCCAAGTGGAAACTCTATACCTGTTAAACAGTGATGACTTCCCAGGCCTCCAGCCCCTAGTAACCACTATTCTACTTTATGTTCAGGTCCCTCATATGAGTGGAATCATACAGTATTTGTCCTTTTGTGCCTGTCTTATTTCAAGTAAGTAGCATAACATTTTCAAAGTTTATCCATGTTGTAGCATGTGCAACTTCATTTCTTTTTAAGGCTAAATAACATTCCATTGCATTGTATGTATACACTACATTTTTTTTTATTTATCATGGACATTTGGATTATTTCCCCCTTTGGGCAACTGTGAATAATATGACTATGAACATTGGTGTGGAAACATCTATTAGAGTCCCTACTTTTAATTCTTTCGAGCATGTACCAGGAAGTAAAATTGTTATATCATATAATAATTCTGTATTTAATTTTTTGAGGAACCACCATACTGTTTTCCACAGCAGCCACACCATTTTACATTCCCACAGCAATGCACAAGGGTTCCAGTTTCTCCAATTCCTTGGCAACGTGTGCCTTCTTTTTCCTTTAGTTTTTTGGATAATAGTCATCCTAATGGGTGTGAAGAAATATCTCGCTGTGGTTTTTATTTCAATTTCTTAATGATCAGTAATGTTGAGTAATTTTTTTGGTCATTTATATATCTTGCTTGCAGAAATGCATGTTTAAATCCTTTGCTCATTTTTTTATTGAGTTATTTGGGCTTTCTATAGTTGTTGTTACTAAGTTAGAGGAGTTTTATTCTGAATTTTAATCCCTCATCAGATACATGATTTGCAAATATTTTCTCCATTCTGTGTGTTGCCTTTTCACTCTGAGTCCTTTGATGCATAAATTTTTTTAATTTTGATAAAGTCCAATTTATCTATTTTTTCTTTTGTAGCCTGTGCTTTCATTTGTTTTATGTAAGTAATTGTTGTCAAGTTCGATGTCTGAAGCTTTTCCCCTGTTTCCTTCTAAGAATTTTATAGTTTTAGCTCTTCTGTTCAAGTCCTTCACCTATTTTGAGTTAATTTTGTATGTGATGTAAGGTAAGGGTCCAACTTCTTTCTTTTGGATCTAAAGTCATTACTTTTTAATAAATGTCATCATCTAACAATTTGGCCTCCGACTTTGAAAGCTTATCCAGGAGAAAGGGCACCTGAGTGCCCTGGTGAACCCTCGGGACACAGTCACCCAGGCCGCAATGAGCCACTCTTCCCAGTGCTCCCACTCATCACTTCCGGGAGACAGCTATAGACTGGTACAAGAGCTGCTTTTTCCTTTTTTAAACATCTAGAGGCACCTGTTCTTTGAAGTGGGTGTCAGCAGCAGATGTAACACCCATCGTCACATGACAGCTGTTTTTAGCGAGTGGAAACTGCTGCAATACTTTACTGACTTGCCACCCTGGTTGAAAGTCCACAAGCCAAAATTTCCCACAAGGGATAAGTTTTTTTTCTCATATAATTCTTTCTTTTATATCTCAAAAGGAATCTTTTTTAGTATTTAAATATACTATTTTAACTCTCCACTATTTTAAGTGGAAATAAACAAAATGGCATATTTTTAAAATAACATCTTACATGTCAATTGTCAAACTGGAAATATTAAAATTCTTGACAGCCTTCCAGCTGGAAAGCCAAATGAATGATCAGTTTAAAAGCCAGCAACAGCAAATAGGGCATATACTACAAAAACAGAATAGTACAAGTCTATAAAGATGGAAAATATAACTCTCGTTAAGTATTCTTCCATCGTAGGTTTTGTAGTTAATGTCAATTGTATTTTTTCTCTGAAAAATGAAATTATAAACTAAGAGTATATATTACATTCAATCAAAAATGTTTTCATGCATTACACCAAATCACTATTACCATGAAATATTGCTAGATTACTTATTTCTAGTACCAAGCCTGCTATAATTATTGAAACAAGAAATTAGCATCCTTAATTAAAGTAGACTATGGGAAGATCCTGAGAATTTCTTAGTGACTTACCACCTAGTTCTATAAAATCTATTTCTCGAATTCCAAATCCTTCCTATTCTATCTCAACCGTAATGAGAAACTATGGTATGTACCTAAGGTTAGCCACATCATTTGTGAGGCCAGGTATAAGATGAGAACGCAGGGCTGTTTGTTCAAAAATTATTAAGAATTTCAAGATGGCAAAAAAACTTTTTAGTTTGATGTTATCCCGTTTGTTTATTTTTTCTTTTGTGTCCCTTACCTGAGGAGGTATTTCAGAAAAAAACATTGCTATGAGCCATGTCCAAGATTTTACTGCCTGTTTTCTTCTAGGATTTTTATGGTTTTGAGTCTAACAGTTAAGTCTTGAAATCAAGCAAAAAAGAAAAGGACTCATGAACGTGGACAAAAGTGCAGTGATTGCTGGGGAGGGGGTTGGAAGTGGAAGACGGTATAAGGGGGATTAATGGTAATGGAAAAAATACAATAAAAATGAACTATTATCCAATTTTAAAGGGAGAAGAATGTCAAAATGTCAACAGCAGAACATCACACCACGTAGAAGGGCATTCTGAGCATGAAGCCCTGTGCAACTGCACAGTTTCACACCCATGAAGTCAGCATTATGTGTACTTGTTTCTCTGTTTAGCCTGGTAGATTTCTGAGAACTCAGTTACAGATACAGATTCTCAGGTGCTCATTGTTTCCATAGTATAACCATCTTATCTCCTTCCTATTGCTGGTAGCTCCCATCTCCTGAGTGCTTAGCTAACTTTCCACTTTCCATGAATGCATGCTGCAACTATCTGCTCTTCTGCCTTATTTCTAAATATGTACTTAGAATCTACTGTAATTCATATTTACTATCTTGGTTTGGGTTAACCCAAACAGAACCTGAGGGTAAATATTTACTTAAGAGGTACAGGCTGTAGAGGACTTAGGGAAATGATAGAGGGAAGGGAAGATAGCCAATAAACAGTACATTATTAAGACAGCTACTTCCCTCTTAGAGGTACTCCCCCCATTCCTTACTCCCATCCCCTTCACTGAAAGACAATGGAGCTGTAGTATTTATGCAGCAAATGGTAAGAGTCATCAATTAAGGGTCATTCTTTACAGGGAGAGGGTTGTAAATCCTCAAGCCGTATACACAGGTGGGCAAAATGGCCTTGGAAAGAATCCTAAAGCTTGGAGAATGAGGAGTGGCAGTGGCAGTTGGAATTGGGCCAGGGCACACTTAAATAGTACAAACCAAGGGAGGGGCACAGTTTTCACACCTACTTTATCCCAGGTACGGTTCTAAATGCTGGGAATATAGGTCACAGACAAAATCCAGGCTCATGAAGTTTATAGTCTGGTTGGGGGAAAGAGACGATAAACTAACATATAACAAAGGATGGTAAGTTCTATAAAAAGTAATACTGGCTATGGGAATAGAAAGTTAGGTGGTAGGAATGGGGAACTTCTTTAGAAAGGATGGTTAGGGAAAGTCTCTCTGTAAGGTGATGTTTGAGCAGTGATCAACGTAAATGAGGTGGAAAGCCTAGTGGATATCTGAGGGGCAGGGACATCCAGGCAGAAGGACGAGTAAGTGAAAAGGCCCTGAGACAAGAGGATACATAGCAGCATGTTACTGGCTGGATTATAGAGAGAAAGCAAAAGAATGGCAGGTGGTAGAGTCAGAATGGTAGGTAGAAGTGAAATCAGGTAGGGTCTCGTAGACCATTAAAAGAACTTATTTCACTTTGCTTTGTTGTGTGGTGTTGTGAGATGGGAATAAGATGGAGGCTTTTGAGCAGAGAGCCTATGTCACCAATAAAAATTGGCACTAGCCATGTTTTTTCTGTTTTTTACCATATAATAGGCATGAGTAACAAACACCTGTAGGCTAAAGGCTGCCTAGCTCTTTCATGCTCCCTGTAATCTAACTTTAAAAACAAAACACTAAAAATAGTAAAGTAAACACATGATCGCCCATCCATTCATCCATACATCGAGAAAGCCTTTCAAAGTTGAGTAATTCCTGCAGCCTGGTCCCTACTGCCATCTGGGACAAGCTGCTGTGGGGTGTGACAATGAGGAGACAGCGCATAGAAGGACCACAAGGCAGAATAAGAAAGAAAGACAAAGATGTGGGCCAACCTAATCATTGCTGCCTTTCTTCATTTTCCCTTCTGTTGCTATTTTCTTTCTTTTTGCTTTTCTTTGAATATCTTTCATAAAGAGTTCCTATATAGCATACCCTTGACACACTTCTTGACACACAGAAAGTTTTTAATAAATGTTGATGGATTCTAAAAATATTTGTTAATGAAAAAACAGTGATAATATAAAATGCACATTAGCATAAGTAGTAGAATAAACACAATTTGGCAAAAAAAAAAAATCATGTCAAAGATTTGTTTGTGCCTTGGAAGGCTGACACCATTGACCAGAGATATTAAAATGAGTTGATTTGCTTTTGCTAGATTAGACTGTTGGAATTGTTGAAAATGGGAGTGGGTGGGTAGTCAGGAGAGAGAGTTGAAGCTCCTTTTGTTGAATTGAAAGTTGTCCCTCCCATGAAGCAAGCAGTGGATTAGGAAGGACAGGGAGCACTTCTACCAAGAGATATGCATCCTGGCAACCTCAGACTTTCATGGGGCAGAACAGAAGAAATAGAAAAATTGACTCTAGTTCTCCCTTCTACCCGTGAAATGGCAGCAGATGAGTTTAAAGCATATGCCCTTGAGACAGATTTTTTTTTGCATGTTCTTTATCATTCTATAAAAGCAGAAAAATATAGGATTTGACTCTATATCACTGGAAGAGAGCATCCATTGTGGCAATGAATGACAAAGGGCAGTTTATCCATAGCAACAGTGGATGTTGAGGGCAACAATTTTTGGCAGAGGAGAAAAGAGAAGCCCCAGAACACTTCCTAGTAATGCTGCGTCTGTGATGCTGGGCAGCTACCAGGGCTGGCTGGGGCCTAGAAACAGGATTGGGGGAGTTCAGGTGGCCCTTCCAAGATGTAGGTGGAAGGGAGCAATGTGGGCAGTTGAGCAGCCAGGGCAACAGCAGTGAGAGAGAAGGAGGCCTTTTCTGCGGATAGTTTAGGGTTTATAGAACGAGACATGGAAGGGGGACAGCACTCTCTGAGGTCGTTTGCAAAATGTGGGTTTAAGAGAAGTTTAACCTGCCTAAATAACTCAAGTCAAGTTCGAATTGAATATCAAACCTAGAAAGCCAGGAAAGAAAACAATGCTTCAGAGTTTAGGACCCAGCTAGGGACCGAATTCACGGAAGGAGCAGCACAGCTTCCTTTGACCCTCCTCAAGAGTCTTTTTCTACCACTGAAATGTATACGTCTTGTCATGAAAAAATATTTAATCAATAGAATCTTCTGTTTTTCTAATTTACTTTCCTTAATCTCATTCAGAAACTGCAAACATGGTGTCGTTGTCCATTATGTCTAGTCCTCAAGTTAAGCTTTTAATGGAATGTAATTCTTTGAGTGAGACTGCAAATGTAATTTCTTATTTAGAAACTGTAGTTATAAACACACAGATATGAATATTTTTCATGTACACAAATATCTGCTTTTATTGTTATAGACATTAAGGTAGAGGTATAAGTGGAGAGAGAAATTACAATGACACATGAAATACATATGGCTTAACAGCTTTTGTAGAGAGTAGAATTTCTACTAGTAACAATAATACCATGGCTAGTAATACGTTTTAAAAGGCACTGACAATCATCTTAATGTAGGAAGGTCATTTCTGAAACCACTCTGTCTAAACAGTATGTGTAAGAAACAACTCATCTATGTCACAGTCAGAATTTTTCCTTTAATTCCATTCTTAGATTAAAAAAAACTAAATTATTTTAATGCTATAACAAAGACCTCTATTTCTTTCCCAACAAATTCCAGAATGAACAAAAACCCTCAAAAGAGAAACACAAACAGAAAATCTTCAAGTGTGCTCTTCATGCTCAAATGTCATAACGTTACTTCCTCAGAAAAGCCAATTTCCCTCTAAGTTTACATCATTATAATTTATAAAGGACCTCAGCAAGCAATAAAGAATGTTTCAATCAAATAGCAGCAACAATACAAAAAACCCTTTATATAATGTAAACAAGAAAAACATAAGCGGCATTTGCTTAATAAAGTGCTGAAATTTCCATCTCAAATTTGTTATTGTTAAGCTCATTGTCTCCACAGTCCTGGAACTACTAGTTTTGTTGAGAATAGGAATTAGGGGAAAATGCCTGATTTCCCTCTCAAAACAGTGTACATGTCATGAGACAAATAGAAGTAGGCCGAGACACAGGCTTACTGAACGATATGCTTCTTTTGCATGGCGATCATTTCTTACTCAACTTGTTCTTCATAGTTGCTTCCACAGTGTAGAGCTAATGGTTCACAGAACTGTAGGTCCTCATTATGAGAGAATAATTTGTCCTGGAAAAAGCTCAGTTAAAGTCAATTTACTTAACATAGAAAACAAATATCATGTACAGAGTTAAAAAAAGGTTTAATTATCTTATTTTCTTAATGTAGCCAAAACTTATATAACTAAGTATTTCATCTTGTATTTTACAGACTATAGGTTAAGAATTGTAGCTATGAAGTATTTATTAAAAGAATTAGTCGAGTGTTAATTCTTTGTAAAGTAACCAATTTTTCTGTCAAAGATAAAGGCCAGTAGGCTATACCATTCACTACCTGTTTGATTCTTGCAAAATGATCATAGTAAGAATCATTAAAATTATTCAAGAGCTTTAATTTCCCAAGGTGCCCTCTTAATTCATTAATATGCAAATAAGTCTGTTTGAAATGCCCATTATGTTATCATTCTTGTCAATGATTTCTTCTTTGGTTAATGATCTAATTCTAGTAGGTTATCATTTGTCAATATCTTTGTCTATAAAATGGAATTGTTTTTATTATTCCTTTCATTTATTTTATTGGCTTTACGGTAAGATTTCCAATTCCACGTCACAATCAATACACATTGTGTTTTCTTCATGTTATTAAATGTTTAAAACATCCAGAGAGTGATTAAGAAAATTATCACCAAACATGTTGATGTGACACGGACCTACGCTAACTTAAAGGGAGCAGAGGGTGTCCAGAGAGAACACACTGGGTGTTGATAACTTCAGCAAACCTATGCAACACTCCTTGCTTTGGAGGGTGAGATACCAAAATAAAGTGAAAAAATAAAACCCCTTTTATGTTCTCAATAAAGTACCTGTTAAATTGACAAGCAACACTAAGCAAATACGGAATGAAATACTCGAGCACTCCCTGACACAGAACATGTGCTAGTCTACCAAAGTTGGTACACATGAAGTGAGTCGTGAAAAATGTCAACACTTAGCTATTGAAGGCTGTTTTACATTGAAACTTCAACATCCACAAATGTGCTCATGAAATACAACTCAAAACTGCTACAATTACTTGGGCCTGTGGAGAAAGAGCCACTTTCCTCTAGTTCTCCTATAGATTGTATCTTAGAACCAGTAGCATTTAGTCCAGTAAATGCTTTACTTTTATTATGGCTATTTTCACCTAATGGTTATGTATTTTCTCTTTACTCTGAAGAGGATAGACTCTTTGGGCTCATTCTGAGTGTTTTAACAACCCAGCAGGAGAGCAGCCTGAGATGGCCTGCAGATTTAACTACAACAAGTATTTATTTCACTCATCTGTTTCTCAGAAAGCACTCGGGCTGTGCAGAAGTGGATCAAACCATGCGTGTGCTAGCCATGGGCGCTCTGGCTATGTGAGCCCTCCACAAAAAGTCAAAGTAAAACTCAGACATTCAGTCCTAAAGGAGCATTCTTGATCCATCCACAGCTTTTGCTGTGACTAAGCAAAAGCTATTCTTTGCAAGATGAGCAATATGTTAGAGTACCTACCATAAGAAGATGCTCTTGGTTAGACCAGAGACTAGAGCACAGCAAAAGATGACTTAAATGATGAGCAAAGGGCATCATCGCCTTTTCTGAACATACCTCGATAGGCAGTACGACCCTGTACTGGGCAATGCAAGAAGATAAAGAGTTCTGTTGATTGAGGGCCTATTATGTGCCAGGTTCTTAATATATCTCATTTTAATTAATTAGGCAAGTCAAAAATCATCTGACTTCTCTCTAATTTGTTTTTGTTTATCTACAGCCCCCATTCCATCTGAATCTTGGGTATGTCTCTGCGTGAATGGATTGTTAGGGAGTCTAACCTTAATTTTTCTAAATCATTTACTAATTTTTTCAATAGCATTTATTAACCTTCACCCTTAGATTTAAATTAGTGCATTCATTACATCAACAGAGATTGACTTCTGGGCTGTCTATTGATCCTTATGCCATTTTAATAGCAATAGCATATTATTTCGATGAATAAAGCTCTGTTTTTATATGCAGTAATGCAAGCTCCAGTGTTCGCAATTTTCCCCTAATCTTTTGAAAAGTATTTTTGTACATTTTTTTCCTCTTTGAATTTTCAAATTATCTTCCAGAAGAATTTTATAATTGAATTTTATTTTATTTTTTCACTGAATTTTTCTATTGTTGTTCCATCACTGTTGTCCCGATCTTCTCCCATTGCTCCCCCCACTCCCACGGTCGACCCCCACCCTGTTGTCCATGTCCATGGGTCATATAATGAAATTTTATTTAAAATTCTAGTAATATTTTAGTTGGAATTACATTAAATTTATACATGAATTTTGGTAGAAATGATTTTTTATATAATATTGCATTTTCCCATCTAGGAACAAGACTTATTTCTCCATTTTTTCACAGTTTTATTTGACAACCTTAGGAAAAGTTTGGTTATATCCTTCATTAGTCTTACACATTTAATATTATCATTATCATTAAATGTCTTATAAATTTTTGGTGTTGTGAATAAGGCTTTTTTCTTTTACCTTTTTTTATCAGTTATTGCTGGTATATAAAACACTATTTTCATTTGCTAATTTGGCATCTCACCACCTTAATGAACTCTTATATTTGATATTATAGTTTATCTATTGGTTCTTTTTTAATTTCCTGTATAGATAATCATATCTCCTGTAAGGAGTAATTTCACTTCTTTATTCAATATTTATGTTTCAAATTTGTTTTCTCAGTGTATTTTTTAGGGCCTTCAATATATATTGAATAGCAGTAGTTTACCAGAAATATTTTTATTTGTAGGAATCCTTCATGACAAGAATATTTCTTTGTAGGAATATTTTCCTGTAAGTATGTTGTCTATTGGTTTTTGGTAAAGTTCTACTTTATTAAGATTTCTATTTTTATGAGTTTTTGTTTACCTGTAAATATGTTTTTATACCTGTTGAAATAATTATATGTATTTTCTCTTTATTGGTTGCACCTTAACAGCTTAGAGGCTGTTAACATTATACTGAAGAAGTTTACAATTGATGCTTTTCCTTTCCCACAGCATTAAGTCCTGAAAAATAATCGAAACAAGATGTGTATCTTAAAGAGGCTGGGGATAAACATACCATATAAACCACACTCTCCTGCACGATGCCAGGTAGTCTAGTGTGTATTGTGTTCCACCAAGACTGATGACACACCTAAGACTGATGCCATGGTCCCTCACAAACATCCACTCTAACCTGTAGAATTGCCACAGCCTCAAAAATAGAAGGCTGGGTTTGGAGAGTGTCAGTTGAACTTCCAGGAGTTCTCATGTGACTCTCACTCTTTTGGACTTACTATCTGCAGTTGTACACCTGCTAGTGTCCTACTCTGTTGCTGAAGAATACTGCTGGCCTCTTGTTGTATATCCCGATATTAAAATGACTTCCTTTTGTAGCTCCCAGATAAGTAAATTTTCTTGATTTATCAGGAAATGTCTCTGTCTGGTCTCTTAGTCACTTCGATCCAACTATTGACATATATCAAAATAGTGAGTGTGAAATCTTTTAATCTAATAAATTATATAAATACATTTTATAATATTAAGTGATTCTTTTATTGCTGGACTATATTTCTACTAGTTTATGAGATTTTAATCTTTCAGTGGCCTGATAAAGGCCACTTCTCAGTTCAGGGTTGAAAATAAGGACTTTTCAACATGTGGTATTGTGAAGAGTGGGGCAATAGAACAGAAACACATTAATTTGTATTCATCTTTTACACCATTTAACAAGAGACTCTACGAATGTGCCAATGCCTAAATGTAAACTGTCAAATAAAAGATAAATGTACAAGAAGAAAATATATGTGCATTTTTAAAAATAACTTTGGAGTAGAAAAGTCTTTTTTAACCAAGTTTTAAAATACAGAATCAAAGGATAAGGAAAAGGTTGATAAAGTTGAATACATAAAAAATGGGAAAGTTCTACATGGCAGAAGGCACCATGAGTAAATTTAAAATCAAACGACAAACTGAGACACAGCATCTGAAATTCACAGCAGGAGCAATACTGTAAAGGTCCCTAGATTCTTTCTCTGCTCTTTTAAAAGCTTCTAGAAATTGAGAAGGAAAAAAAATCAAACACCTGAAAGAAAACCTACAGTTCACAGAAAAGGAAATACAAAGGGCCCTCACATATGAAGACATGTTTAACTTTATTCATAACAGAAATACACACTAAAACCGCTCTAAGATGATATTGCTCCCCTACCAGATCAGCAGACCTCCCAGCAGCAAGCTGGGGGAGAAAACGTGTTCACACATTTTGGGAAGGCACGCAAACTCCACAAACGGCCCTTTGGCCAGGCCTTGCAAACGGCATTGCGCTTCTGCCAGTTTTTCCCCGAGAAATAGACCTGCTTGAATATAAAATTCTGTGTTCACACTGTTATTGCGTGTTATAGAAAAATTTGTAAATGGGAAAAAAGGAACCCAAGGGTCTATCAAAAGAGAACTGCTACAATAAATTATGACAACTCCAGACAACAGAATACTAGGCTATTGTAATGGCAAGTGAAGGGAAACTCTTTGTGTGATAGGGAAAGATCTGTAAGAGACACTGTCAAGTGAAAAACGAGCAAGGCGATGATCACCTCCACAGGTGCAGCGATGGTCCTCAAAGCGTGTTCTTCCCAAAGCCTGGTCAGGGGTCCATATGATCAAAGCATTTTCATGATGATACAAAAAGTCATTGGCTCAATTTCGGCCACTTTCTAAAATTTGCAAAGACTCCAGGAATAAAGACAGCCTTGGACTTTCTGATTCAAATTAATCCGGTTGACGTTTCCTTTGCTCTGTCACGCCTGTGCCATTATCGATGGCACTTGGGTCAGACTGTGAAGAAATGAATAGACACTGCCAGGCAAGTCTAAGGAAGCAGACCGCAGAGGCTTACCACTCGCTTTTGAAGGCTTGCCCTTCCCACAGAGAAATTTACAAAAAGAAAAAGAGGATCACAAGATAAACAGTCTCAGAAGTCAAGTCCAAAAATGCGTGTCAAAATTAAACTTGCCTTTCTTCTTCAGGTTTGTAGTGGTAAAAGTCAGATAATTAAGGTAAGTCCTAGATCATAATAAATAAAAATTTAAATGGGCAATTTATTTCTGTTTAACAATTAAATACAGACCTACTCAATACAGGGGTTGTGGCCACTGCTATATGGGGCTGAGACCAGATGCTTGGTCCCAAGGGAAATTGAAAAAGGATAGAGAGTCACCTCTACTAGAGATGATTAAAAGCTCATGGCATTTGCTGTTTATAAATGTTTCTCCCATGTGTGAAATGTTTCTGAACCGTGGTCACCAGGGCACACACTGTGAGCTGTTTTTTCCTGGAGCAGTGTTTCATTCACACAAACCAACCCACATTGTCCTCTGTGATTCTCCATATGACTAACGAAGCATAGCTTCGAGGGTATGATTCAGGGGAATATCTGTGGTTGTGGAGTGCACAGCACCAACCGGACCAACACCCTGTTGTAAACATGCTCCACAGCACAGGTGGCAAACACAAGGCCCGTGGGCCCAATCCAGCCCTCCACCTTGTTTTATCCAACCTGGCACCTTGTTTCTACCCAGTGGCAGTGCTGAGCTCTCACTTAACTGTTAAGGAGTAGTTACATTCATACAGTCCTAAAATTACATTCGGCCCTTTGAAGGCAACTGAGAAGCTGATGTAGCCCCTGGTGAACATGAGTTTGACACCCCTGCTCTACAGAACTGGCCAACCATCCTCTATTTTCCTCTTTCCTTTTTCATTTTGATTTTTCTAAATGATCCATTTAACTGTGTTGTGTTGTTTAAAAAAAAACACAAAAAACAGTGTTTTCTACACTGGCTCTTGGACTTACGCGTCCAATAAAAATATACAGGCCATTAGTTCTTCAGGTTCTGCACAGACTTTTCCCCCGAGAGATAGCTGCAGGCTCCACTGTTTCATGCTAGGCCCATCTCTCGGCTCCTTGCACGTCCCAGTTGTCCAAGGCTACAAAATTGAAGAGACACTGCAGCATATGCCCTGAGAATGTTTTTCCCTTCCTGCTCGCACTCATCTAACTTAAACATTCTTGTATAATGGCTCCTCAAATAGATATGTCTCTATATTTATTTACTTGCAAACACCAGTAAAGTGAATGCATGTGTAAGTAATTTTGATTCCAAGTGTGTTTATTTTCCAAATAATGAAACAACTTAAGAGTAAATGCATTTCAAGCTTATAAATTAATATATAACACTCTTTTAAGGGTATATTAAAATCTTATTTGTATTTCTTCACCTAAAGATAAGTAAGTACAATAAACACAAAAGTTAATAGTTTCTTAAACTTAGAGCCTCCATGCCTTAAACAGGCAGAGTAATTAGAATATCCCAAGGATCTCAGAGTTCAATTTCTCTGAAGGCCACAAATCAGATTTAAATAATGTTTCAATTTCAAGCATCATTCCATTTTTAGCTCCTTTGTCGAACCCAAGATTTAGCATTCTTAGTACAATTTCATTTTAGACATAATTCTAGAAAAGGTATTCGAACTGACAACACATCTTGAATATTTGTCTGAATGGCTTAGTCAAGATTAGATTTATAATCTGTAACCTAAAGATGAAAGTTTCTGAATGACACTGACGGCAATCTAATTCTCATGATGAATATGAACACCTCATTTACAAAATGTGTCATTTGATTACAGGGAATCCAAAAGATGCAAGAACAAGAAAAAAAAAAAAAAACTAAGCCAAAAATAAAACTCAATTGTGCTCGTTTATTTAATCTCATCTAGTAATCACCTCTTTACTGGAATGGTATTATCCTGAAATTCTCCCTGTCTATAGTTTACTCCTACTGTCTTCAGATGTCACCTCCTCCAGCAAGCCTGCTGTAAATCCTCTGTGCCCAGGGAAGGAGAGTGTGACCCCGAAGTCCCTTTTCCTTTCAGCCAGACCTTCCTCATCAGTAAGCTGAAGGTAGAGACTGTTGGTAGGAGAGGGGCGCGTTTAGAAGTGAAATAAAAACAACTGAGTTAATCCTGTGGAACATTTCCACTGTTCTGGTAAGAATGAAAAGCATACGTGTTAACTGCAAAATACTAGTGTGCAATTTCAGTCATCCCACCTACAAACTCAACGCTCTTAGACTGGCTGTGCACAAAATCAAGATAAGTGGTAAGATTTCATGCTAATAATTTCAATTTTTAGTTTTTCTTACTTTAAAATCACAAGCCAGAGGGGCAGGGGGCAGGGGGAAGGGGAAGGGAAGATAAGGAACATGTTTAAAGGACACTTGGAGAAGGCAAAAGGGGGGTAAGATCATGGGGGGGTTGGAGATGGGTGGAGGGAAAATGGAGACAACTGTACTTGAACAGCATTACAATTTTTTTAAAGATTTTTAAAAATCACATTAAATAAGAAATTAACAAAAACAGCATAAATGGTGCCCTGGCTGGTGTAGCTCAGTGGATTGAGCGCGGGCCTGCGAACCAATGGATCGCGGTTCGATTCCCAGTTAGGGCACATGCCTGGGTTGCCAGGCCAGTTCCCGGCAGGGGACATACAAGAGGCAACCGCACATTGATGTTTCTCTCCCTCTCTCCTTCCCTTCCCCTCTAAAAGATAAATAAATAAATAAATAATAAAAATAAATAAATAAAATATTAAAAAAAAAAAAACAGCATAAATGGGGTGACCCCAAAAGAAAGGGAAAAGCCTCATAGATGGCTTGAACTGCATTTGTTCCTGCTTTTTGAACAAGGGTCTCTACCTTTTCATTTTGTGCTAGGCCCCCCAGAATAGATGGTGTTGGTCATCATGATACATCAAACAGGGTCCTCTGAAGTGTGAAAAAGTTCAGTATGTTCGAGAATGCCTACTCTATTCAAAGATGAGAGAGAGAGAGAGAGAGAGGGAGATAGAGATTGTGTATTCATTTTGTTGAAGCAGCACTGTGTATTTCGGAAGTGCAGATACATGGTACATCACTTTCTCAGAATCTGCTCACCGATATTCAATGCCTTCACGTCTAGTGTCGGGACTGGGAGGTTTTCCTGTCTTTTCAGGACTGCCCCGTCTGTGCTGGGCTCGCTCCAGCTCCGGTGCGTTTCATCACCAGCACACAGCGATGACCTTTGGGGAGGATCAGGTGGTTCCTCTGTTCTTCACACTCGGAAAGGAAAGACCTGCTTGTAACATGCAACAAATGTTTCCTGGGTTGAAGCCAATTTATTTTTGATCTTCATTTGATCTTTATTTTGACTAATCCTTTACTTTGTGTGATTTCCTTTTGTTGATATGCCAAAATTCTGCCAACCTGTTTCCTTTCTCAAAAAAAAAAACTTCTCATTTCTGTTAAGTTTAATTTAGTATTTGACTTGTTTGCCAAAAGTAAATTAAATCTCCTCTGCCCTAGGACCAACCCCTACTTGGGTCAGAGGCATGTTTCAGAAAGGTAAAGCCACAATAGACATACAGATGAGCTCATCACATATGTTTATTGTGGCTTTCCTTTTAAAGGATGTTATACATCAATCTTTATGGATATGTTTAATGGGGAACTGGACAAGGATTCCCTTTCTAGTTATTCATTGTGATAAAAGAGCATATTCTTATGTCACTGTGATCAAATCTATAGAATACCAACTATCTAGGTAATGCAGATAACAGATTCAGCTTTAGTTTGAATTGCCCAGATAAGCTATCCAAGATGCCTATAATCCCAATTCAGGGATGTGATGTAAGAACTTGATCGACCCATTCCATAGCCTGCTTTGGGTACTGTGCTCAGCAATCTGCAATTTGTGGCACAGAAGCTAATGGCAATTTGTGCATTCTACTGCAGTTTATCTGTCAGCAAGACCAAAGATCTCTTGCAAAGCTTTGTTTGACTCTACACATGCTAAGAGAAAGCTTCTTTTTCCAGATGAAACTCTATTCAGAGGTTTGGGTAAGGCAAACTGAAGCACCAATGAGCATTGTTAGCTCAGCATTTTCAACATGCAAGTTTGCTTCCAAAAACCTCCCTTCGAGCCTGAGTTTGCAAGAGGTTCAGCTCTCCTGAGTTTCACTCTGAGTGTCAAGTTCAAGCAGAACCCAAAAGAAACTCAAAGCAAAACCCACTTTGGACCCTTAGAGTTTCACCTGTCTTCTACCTGAAAGAACCACCCAATGTTCCCTTGAAACTTGGCCCAAGTTTGCATGCAATTCAACTGAAATCCACTTCAGCGTTGCTGAAAGGTTTGCAAACCTCCAGAAAATGGACTGTTGAACCTAGGATGACCTTTGAGTATCTAAGGAAGTTTATCAAAGTTTCCAACAAATTCAACTTAAACAGGACTGATACAACCTGGTGAAGAATGTTACACTTTATAATTTACCTCCAGGAAATCTGTGAATTGCATATAGTTGGCCCCAAGAGATGAGGTATTTCTGCTTTGTAACATTATTTTTCGTCTGCATATACTCTGTTAAGTAGGAAGGATTGTGGTTAATTGATGAGAAAGCAGGTGGCTATCATCACATGCTGTTTTCACCTCACCCTTGCATGCAGCAAACTCCACAAGCTCTGGCACGTTGTTAAACATTGCCCATAAAGTGGCCCCGGGAATCTACACATTTCTAATGGCAAACAGTTGAGATAATCCAATATCTTAGCACAACACAATGGGTTGGAACAACCTGTCACAGAAGACTAACTTCCACTTTTTCTAATGAAGATAAAACTGCAACTTACTCTTCCTTGTTCTTCAGGCAAAGTTTCTTCTCTGTCTCATCTCTGCCTGCCCTCCACCCTCTCCTCTTACCACAAAGCCCTACGTGTGTCTTCCTGATAACCCCCATTCACCCTCCCTGCTGTAACCATTCACCACTGTCCCCTTGCTTATTTGGCATTACCTGTCCCCATCCTTTCTTCATCTGCCTCTTTGCTTAACCTCCCTGCTGAAACTCTTTGACTGGCTTTCGACATCACCCACTTTAGGACAGTGTTGTCAACGGGTCTCTGCTATCCCTTCCCACGTCCCTGTGCATGCTCCAGGATTCCTTCTCCCAGTCCTGTGCTCCTTGCACTCAGAGCTAGCATACTGGGAAACTCCTCAAGAGCGGAGGCTGATCTGTCCTCAGCGACCAGCACTCAGTGAACTGCTCTGCCAGCGAGCAACAGTTTGCAACAACTATGGAGGACAGTGTGACTTTATTTCATAGACCTAAACACAAGCAGGAGGAAGAAAAATAATAGAGAGTGCGAAAAAAGCATAGATTTTAGAGTCTCATAGACCTACGTTTGAATAGTACCTCTGCCATGATGATCCTAAACAACTGACTTACCCTTTGGAGCTCTGGTTCCCTCCCAGTGCAATGAGGATTCTAATACTTACCTCAAAATGATAAGGGAATAAATGAAACAATGCACATCCTAGAGATTCAGTTCATGCTAATTCTTTACCTATAATAGTTCCTTAAGAGAAAATACTATGGCTGACATTTTAGGTTTAAACCAGTATAGTTTAGTGAAGAATTAGAAAACTGCTTATATTAAGCCTTCTCGTGTGGTGACACTTCTCTGTTCAAAGTCCTAAGCCAGAGGTCCCCAACCTTTTTGGCACCAGGGACCCATTTCTTGGAAGACAATTTTTCCATGGTCCATGGCTGGGGGGCGGAGGAAGAAGGGGGGATGGTTTGGGATGATTCAAGCCCATCTCCTGCTGTGCAGCCAGGTTCCTAGCAGGCCCGGACCAGTACGGGTCCAAGGCCCAGAAGTTTGGGACCCCTGTCCTAAGCAATATGGTAGTTTTGCATTGAGGCACAAACACCAGACTCAAAGAATTTCCCTGTTTTCTCATTTAGGATGCATATTTTAAAACCCTCGTTTTGCTAGAGCCAAGATGATTTCATGCTGTTCACTTGGGTTAGAGTCCTGTTCTAGCTAAGGAGAATCTTACTAAAAATAGTATATTCATAATTTACATCTGTACCTTGCTTCACAAATAAAACATTCATTGTTAAATATAATCTAAAATAGAAAATCAAATGAAAACTTAACTGTGCTTATATTTGTAAACAATTTAATGACATTGGTAGCATTAACATAAAAATATAAAAATTAAAAGAATTTGGCTCAGACTTTTAGGGTTAAAGTCGCAAAGACACACAGTAAGGGATGTTGAGCGTTGTCTGTGACTGTGAGTCAGATTGAAAGCTGTTCCTTCTAACTAACCAAGGATCTCAATCTCTCATCCATTCACCACACACAACTTTTAAAACTTTACTTTTCTACGAATGTGTGCGTTTTGAGATAAGGCGGATTACTCATGGACCTCACTATCTTTCATGTAGCTTTCCCATTTTGGTAAATGCATGATAATAATCATAATAATAAGTGGGGGAAATATACTTAATACTACATTCTTACTGCATCTATTTAAGGTTGAGGCTCTAAGCACAACCAAGATGTCTTAACTGAAAATGAAGGATTCTGTCAATCATCTAGTTTTCGTTTAGAAGGACATCGCACTTGAATGAAACAAGATGAATAAGTGTTTGGTGCCATGTGGATTATACTTTATTTTTAAATCTATGTTAGGTTTAATTTTGTACAAAAATTAATTGTCTGGTGTTGTTATTCCAACAATGGCTAGAAGAAATGTATAACAATATTTGTTTTCTTAGAGTCAGTAGAATTTATAGTAAAAAACTTAAGAAAAAAATGCAACATATATAAAAAGAAAAGGTCTGTTACCCTTAACTTTGTTATCATGTATGGGGCTCAATAAATATTTTTGAATGAATAAGTATTATAATGAGTTAATAGCTGAACCATTTGGCCTAGAAGATGGGGTTGACCTAGCAAATATCAGGGAAAGGAAGAAAGCTGAAAAGATGCCTTCCCCCATCTTGAAGCAGGTTGGACAGGCCCTGTTGGGACTCCCCAGAGGACAGCCTGATAGAAGCATGGCGCAGAATGTGATAATAAGCCAAACTCAGCAGTCTGAAAGTAAGAAAGAGAGAGATCACATACAGATGCGAAGTATAAATGGGTAGGGCTAGGAGCAGGACTGTAAAAGCAAGACAAGTCAAGACCTAAAAGCTATGCTAGAACTAAATCCTTATGGAAATAGGTCAAGCAAGAACAACAACTTATGAATTGTTTATTTCTAGAATTTTCCATTTAATGTTTTAGGATCATCTTGGATAATAGTTAGCTGAAACTGTGGAAAGCAAGCAGGGCATTAGGAAAGACTACTGTAAAGGAAAATAATACTATGAAGGGAAAAGGAGACAGACAGGGAAGGTAAAAATAAAGGTAAAAGACAAAGGCAGGAAGGTAGAAAGGAAAGAAATCCCCAAAGATTGGGAGAAATCTTGACTACTTCCCCACTGGTGTTGGAGAAGACACCATACTTTGGTGGCTCATTTATTCTCACCAGTTTCCTGGGGTACCTGGCCAGGCATCTCTGAGGGTTATAGCTTTGGAGCTAAAATGGCTCCAGTCTCAGAAACTAACTCTGAGATAAATACGAGGGGTGTTTCATTATAACCACAAATCCGTAAGAGTGAAATTCAAAGAAAAAAATGAAAACATTATGTTTTGTTTGAAAAAGTTTGTCCTGAGGTCATTACCTAGTAGTGATTCATTTTACCCAGCAAGGAAAGTTAGGGGTATCCCTTTCATGAGTCACAATCTTTTTCTTGTGGATTTCTTTGTTTTGAATATTTTATTTCTTGGTTCGTTAAACAATATTAATGTCAAGTGACATAACAAATGTAAAAGTAGTTGAAGCCAGAACCACCCAGGGCATGAATCCTACAAGGCACACTTGATAAAGATGACTAAAATTTCATCTTCTTTAATTAATAAATTATTAACGAGTAGTTGTCATTTGCAATAAAATGCTTTTTATACTACAAATAAATCCTTATTTTCTCTAGATTTGAACTTAGGGTGCTGATTTCCAGATATTGCCCAGAACATGCATTTGAGGGAAAAATACTACTTTCATATAACAGAGAGTAGGGTCAGGGATATTATCAGCCCTAGCAGTCGCCTGGGCTCAACAAGGATGTAAGGGAAAATAATGAATGAGAGATCTCAAATGAGCCCTCAGAGATCCTTGGGTATGCAGATAACCTTCTTCCGTAAAACAGTTCTTACTGCCACTATTTAAAATGCAATCCTCCCCTGAAAAGATCATTGATATAGGCCATTAGTAATTTGTTGATAGTAACAATGATAATAATCATAGTTTACATTTATCAAACATTGTTGTGGACCAGGGGTTATTTCAAACATTTTATAATTTAATGCAGCCAATCCTGTTTAACTCTAAATGATAGATACTTGTTATTATTCTCCTCTCTTTTGATGAATTGATAAGCCTAGACTGATTACTAGTGAATAAATTACTCAAATCCAGCTCACCAAATCACAACAATTGATATCAATGATAATTATTGGCAATTCAGCAAGGTAGTAAAAAGCTATGATTATTAAGCTAAAAAACTTTCCTCTAACTGTGAAATAAAGAAAGATAGCTCCTGAAGATGAGGTCATTAATAGTTAATTATTTCAAGGACTTCCAACCAAGATGAAAATGTAGGTAGATGCACTTTGCTTCCTCAGACAACCAAAAGAAGGAACAACAAATTTAAAAAACAAAAAAACAACCAGAACTTCCTGAAAATTGAATTGTATGAAAGCCTGACAACCAAGGAGTTAAAGAAGAAACATTCATCCAGACTGGTAGGAGGGGCGGAGACAGGGAGCTGGGGCACAGAAGACACGCAGCAGGGCGGTGGACTGGCTGGTGGACAGATCAGTCCCACATTCATATGTGGACAACCCAGGAGGAACAACTGGGGAGCGAGACAGACTGTGCAACCCAGGGTTCCAGTGTGGAAAAAGAAAGCCTCAAAAACCTCTGGCTGTAAAAACCTGTGGGGCTTGTGGCAGCAGGAGAAACTCCCAGTCTCACAGGAGAGTTTGTTGGAGAGACCCACAGGACGCTAGAGCATATACAAAATCCATGCACCTGGGCATTAGCACCAGAAGGGCCCAATTTACTTGTGGGTAGTGGGGCAAGTGACCTAAAGTGGGGCAAGAGCCTAGCAAGCTGCATTGTTCCCTTTTGGACCCCTCCCCCATATACAGCACCACAACACAGTGATGTAGGCTGCCCCACCCTGGTGAATATGTGAGGCTCTGCACTTTACAATGACACAGGTGTGCCAAGACAAAGAAATATGGCCTAAATGAAAGAACAGATCAAAACTCCAGAACTAAAACTAAGCAATGAAAAGATAGACAACCTATCAGATGCAGAGTTCAAAACACTGGTAATCAGAATGCTCACAGAAATGGTTGAGTATGGTCACAAAATAGAGGAAGAAATGAAGGCTATACAAAGTAAAATAAGGAAAAATATACAGAAAACCAACAATGAAGGGAAGGAAACCAAGACTCGTATCAACGATTTGGAGCAGAAGGAAAAAATAAACATTCGACCAGAACAGAATGAAGAAACAAGAATTCAAAAAAAATGAGGAGACGATTAAGAACCTCTGGGACAACTTTAAATGTCCGACATCTGAATCATAGAGATGCCAGAAGGAGAAGAGGAAGAGTAAGAAATTGAAAACTTATTTGAACAACTGATGAAGGAGAACTTCCCCAATCTGGTGTAGGAAATAGACTTCTAGGAAGTCCAGGAAGCTCAGAGTCCCAAAGAAATTGGACCCAAAAAGGAACACACCAAGACAACAACATAATTACATTATCCAAGATTAAAGATAAGGAGAGAATCTCAAAAGCTGCAAGAGAAAAGGGGGCAGTTACCTACAAAGGAGTTCCCATAAGACTATTAGCTGATTTCTCAAAAACTAAAAAACCTTGCAGACAAGAAGGGGCTGGAAAGAAGTATTCCAAGTCTTGAAAGGTAAGGACCTACATCCAAGATGATAGCTTTACTCTAACCAGCAAAGCTATCATTTTAATGGAAGGGCAGATAAAGTCCTCCCCAGATAAGGTAAAGTTAAAGGAGTTCATCATCACCAAGCGTTTATTATATGAAATGTTAAAGGAACTTGTCTAAGAAAAAGAAGAAGATCACAACTATGAACAGTAAAATGACAACCAACTCACAACTATTGACAATATAGCCTAAAAAACAACAAAAACAAACTAAGCAAACAACCAGAACAGGAATGGATTCATGGAAAGGGAGATCACATGGAGGGTTATCAGTGGGGAGGGGGAGGGGAGAATGGGAGAAAAGGTACAGGGAATAAGAAGCATAATTGGTAGGTACAAAATAGATGAGAGGAGTTTAAGAGTAGTATAAGAAATAGAGAAGCCAAAGAATGTATATATGACCCATGGACATGAACTAAGTCAGGATGGGGTAGGGGTAATGCTGGTGGGGGAATGCAGGGCAAAGGGGGAGAAAGGGGAGAAAAACATGGGTCAACTGCAATACCGTAATCAGTAAAATATACTTAAAAATAGTTAATTGGTTCAGAAATTCAAAACACAATTTAGGATTATTTTGAATAAGACAGTTCAGCAAGAATTCTTATTGAATTTCAAAGCTTTATACTTGCACATCTGACCTAGGAAATCCCAATCTGAAATTCAAGGTTTGCAAACACTGGATGCTGTAGTTTGTCCCTTGAGAAGTGTGCTCTTGTTGAAGGAGTTTGGGTCAGACACTCAGTCACTAGCACTATGGAAACTCCGGACGAGAAACAAGAGCCCTGTCAGCATCTCCACTCTTCCAGCACTGGTTGTATCCCCTTTCTCTTTAAAATGGGGGATAATGATGTTCACCCACCCCCCACACGGCTTCTAAGAATCGAATGAATTATAGATGCGAAAGAACTACTTAATCCTCTATTATTTTTAACGATACTAAGCATGAGCTTGTCGGATGGTGGGAGAAATGGAAGGATATATATTTGCTCAAGGGTATTATAAATTTTGATCACTTTTTTATAGCATTTATTAATCAGGTATTGTGCTTCGATAAGTGGGTTAACTACTTGTAACTATAATAATCAATGCATCCTGAGTTATCTCTAAGATGTTGTACATGCTGCGGTACTTAAGTATGCATTTAAACAATACTTACTTGGGTTCAAATTCCAACTTTATACTTATTAGCCTTGCAATGTTAAATAATGTCCTTAACCTCCTTAATATCCTCACCTATAAAATGGGGATAATAATTGTATCTATCTTATAAGGTTGTTATGAGGATTAAATAAGTCAATAGAAGCAAAGCATTTAGAATTAATGTCTAACATATAAAATATACTATATAAGCATTTTCTATTACTTATATTGACCCTTGAACAATGTGGGGCTTAGAGGTACCAGCCCCCAGTGCAGTTGAAAATCCGTATATAACTTTTGACTCCCCCAAAACTTAAGTACTAATAGCCTACTATTGACCAGAAGCCTTATAAATAAATAACATAAACAGTCAATTAACATATATTTTGTATTTATATGAATTATATACTGTATTATTACAATAACATAAGCCTAGAGAAAAGAAAATGTTATTAAGAAAATTTTAAGGAAGAGAAAATTTTGAAAAATCCATGTATAAGCAGACCTACACAGTTTAAAACCCTTGTTGCTCAAGGGTCAACTGTGTTATGAGTTATAACATAGATTCACATAAAGGCAAGTTACATTATTATTTTTCTAAATCACTCCATCCTTATAATCATGAATTTCAAAGCATCATTACATTATATAATTGTTTTCAAATACTTTTAACAAATTAGCACTACACACATACTACTCACCCAGCACTATGCTAGAATCCTACACTTAATAGCAACAAAAACTTAGTGATATTCTCCTGGCCCATAAGGGATTTATAAGTCATTTGTACTCAGGAGAGGAGAAGGTATCAAATCATCAAATACTAAAATGAGTTATTTGGGTACCAAAATAAAAAAATCATTATCTGCCCTGGCTGGTGTAGTTCAGTGGATTGAGCACGGGCCTGTGAACCAAAGGGTCACTGGTTCGATTCCCAGTCAGGGCACATGCCTGGGTTGCAGGCCAGGTCCCCAGTAGGGGACACATGAGAGGCAACCACACATTAATGTTTCTGTCCCTCTCTTTCTCCCTCCCTTCCCTTCTCTATCTTCAAAAAAAATCAATATCTGTTTTGAGGTTCACTAAAGATCACTTTGGATCCTTGCCCAGGAGAATAACTTGATGAGAATGGCATTTAAGGGAGATTAATCTGGCAGCAGAATGATTAAAGACCTGAAGCTTTTCTGCTTTATTTCCAAACTGAGTTGGTGGCAACATCATGTACCTGGTCAGCCAGCTAGAAAATGTGGACTCCAGTAAGTCTCCAAATCCTGTGACTGTGAGCACCTACAGACTTGCAAAGCACTGTCCAGTCTGAATGAAGTGCTCTCCATCGGGTAAACTAGAGTTCGGCACACCATCTCTCTATGACACCACCACCACTGAGCTACACCATCTCTTATCGGAGCTATTGCAATGTTTGCCTAGTTTCCCTGATGCCTTTGAACTCCTCAAATCAAACTAATTGTTACCTATCATCTACCTAAAATGCATATCTGACCATTCATTCACTCATTCTCAAATGTTCATTTAGTGCTTACTGTATACCAAGTCAAGTACAAACAATTGTTGAACAAAGGCAGTTATGGTCTCTGAACATCATGAAGACATCATGGTGACAGACAATGACCAATTGAGCCTCACTAATGTTGAGTTAACATAATGTTGAGCATAACTTTCTAAGCCTCAGTTTCTCCATATTTAAATAGGAGTGATACAACCTACCTTACAAAGTTGTTACGAGGGTAAGATAAGATTACTGTTATGAAAGGACCACAGAGAAGATGCTTGATAAAAATTTACTTTGTTTTTGAAATAAAACAACAGCAGTCAGCCCAGAGATTAGAGCAAGAGACCAGGAAGTCAGTGGCAGAAGTTAAGTGGAGAGAGAGCCCTAAGAGTGAAGGAATTCTCCAAAAGAGAGTGAGCTAAACAGAGAGAGCTAAGGATCAAGCACCAGGTCCAGGGAGTGGGAAGGAGGAAGAAGAATCATAGGAAGGAGACTAAGAATTTGTAAGAGAAGCGGCAGAAAAACCACAGCCTTCTGTTGTTAAATATTAAATGGCTTTGTGGGAAAGACTTACAAATCATCTTGTATTTGTTTTATTTTTAGAAATACTTACTCACACAGACAGTAATAACCACCAGTTTACAAGAAGGACAAAAATGTAAACATCTTAAGTCAAGAAAATGATCAGCCTTTAGCTAGTCTACCAAGTGTTGCATGCAGTCAACTTTTATTCAACTCAGAAAAACTGAGGAGGAGGCCAGTCTAAACTAATGAAAATTGTGAATTATACTCTTTAAACAAATGAAATATTCTGGTTTCATATATAGACAATGATATCTTATGATATCTACATGATGTCCCAGAAAAGTACTGCCAAGTAGATACTTTTATGGACTTGCTTTCATAAACAAGAATTACTTTATGAATATATAAGTCAAGAGTACATAAACAGATAATATGAAATCACATACTTGAAAAACATGTCCTCTCAAGTAGGTTAGTTATATTCTTGCAATCTTTTATGCTCCTTTTTAAAAAAATCACCAACCAAGGATATGTTTGTTGACTTTGAGGAGAGAGGAGTGGGGGGCGGGGATGGAGGGAGAGAAAGAGGAGCATCGAGTGGCTGCCTCCCATACACTCTCTGACCAGGGTTCAAGCCTGCAGTCTTCGGGTGGGCAGGGTAATGCTCCAGGCAACTGAATGGGGCCTTCTATACTACTTTGGTTTACTGAATCCACTTAGCATAGAGAGGCCAAAGATCATCTTTATCTTAGTTAGCCCCATGCCAACTCCTGAAAATTCAAAATCAGCAAACCAGAGTGGTGAGGTTTTACCAAAGATAGTGCTGAAGCTAACATATATTTTTCTCTGAAAATCCAGTTATAGTCAAGCTGCTTCTCTCTAGACCAAATCTCCAATGGCTAACTAAAGATCTTGAAGCAAATGAATGCATTTAATTTCATTACTTGTTTCTTTTATAAGGAACACGCTATCTCTGCTAAGAAGGAGTTAGCTCCTCCATTCTGCCCTGCCTGCCACCCCTGCCAGGGCACAGCTGGGGCTTTATCTTCAGATCTGGGCATCACATTTTAGGACAAACTCTAATAAAGTGAAACAGTTCAAAGGAAATGAGACTTGACACCATTTCATATGAGGGACATTTGGTCTGGAGAACAGATGACAACTATCTGAAGGACTAGGTGTGTAAGAGTCACTGACCTTGTCTTCAAACATAAACCAACAAGGGCAGCTTGTTAAAGCTTACGAAAACACAGATCTGGGTTCCAAAGCTACCACCTGCCACTCAGACGGCCCTGTCTGGAGGAGAACTGAGGAACCTGCATTTCAACAAGAACCCCAGGTGACTCTGATGCAGGCGAGCCACAGAGCGCACTTTGTGAAACATGGCTTCCGAGGGTGACCAAGAATCAATGGGCCAATGTCACAAAGAGATAGATTGCAGCTCAATATATGCAAAAGACCCTCCTAGTGGTCAGAGCTTCTCTAATGGAAAGGCAGCTCATGTGGTTGTATATTGCCATCATTGGCGGGTTCCATACACATAGCTAACACGTGGGTAACCACGGTCAAGATGACATTGAAATGTGTTCAACAAGTAGATGGTTACACCACATGGAAGCTGAGGAATCAGTCGGTAGTGAGAATGTTCATTTCTGAATTTGTTAAATAAAGATGCCAGTGGTGGTCATTGTCCTTTATATAGAAGTTCCTTGGCAGAGGAACAAATAAGAAAACAGAGGCTAAGAAGACTCCTGTCAATTGTGAAGCAGGGACTATAATTGCTCAATTACCTATTTTTGTCCTTGAAGCATCATGATTAAATTACATTAAACCATAATTATGGGGAAATATTAGAACATTTTATTTTAATTTTTTATTATGCATTATATTTGCCACAAGATGAATTCCTGGGCCTTGTGAATTATTCAGCATGTGTTGACAAAAGACGATCAGAAACCCTGAATGAAACGGGTGTCTGGAATAAAGAACTGAGGATGCGGCAGCAGGGACTCCACCAGACGCTTGTTCTGTGGAGGAAGGGGGCAAAGAGATGAAGGGGGAAGAAAATAATGTACAAAGGATCTCTTATAACTGTGTTTTGCTGGTTTTGCTTTCTGCATTTCAGTCGCCAGCCTTGAATTTGTTACAGGCCAAGAGTTCAAAGTCAAAATTAATTGTTCTGAAGAGAATAAAAAAGAAACAGGAAGAGCAATGACATCTCTTCACCTCTGAACAAGCCTGTTTTAATATTGACAGGGAAGGGGGCTGCTTCACAACAGGTCCGATGCGATGGGAAGTCATAATGAGACATTAGTTCCACTTGTGGTTTGGCTGTGTGAATTGTCAGGCTGCAGGGTGTGAGAGCAAGCTGAGGGCCCGGATTCACGCCCTTGCCTTTTATGACATAAAATGCCCTTCATTTGTGGGGCAAAGGTATGTGTTTTTTTTTTAAAATAAGGAAACAAGTTTAAAAAAAGAAGGGTGTCAATGCGTCTCTTTACCTGGTAATAAGTAAAGCTGTGCTGGTCATTGGGAGGCTTTTCTGAGGAGGTACCATTTGAGTTGAGCTAAAAATGACTCCAAAAATCCTGACATTTGAAAATCACAAGAACTGCCTATGACGCAGAGGGACCAGTCAATACAAAAGAAAAAAGAAAAAAAAAAAAAAACAGTGCTTGCCTCAAACATACAAAAAAGACGACTTTGCTGAAGGAGCAGCAGCTACTTTCCGGCGTGGAGGTTACAGGGAGGAGTCCAGAGTCTGAAATAGGGCTCACAGTATCCCTGTGGCTATCAAGCCAGAGCCATAGCAGCCACTAAAGATGAAGGAGCCACTGTGCTAGACTCTGCCCAACAGGGAGAGAGCACGTGACCTGTACTGGGGTTGGGCGAGATCCATAGATTCTGGCTTTTCTAACAGCTGCCCAGAGTGCCAGCTAATACAATCCAGACACGTAAGGAAGTTGCAACCTCATGGACCAACTTTGACCAATGAAAGATAAGAGACAGGAAGTGGCCGGAAGACAAATTGCTTGCTCATCCTCTCCTCTGAGGACCTACATGTTTCCATCCAGTCTCTTGGAACGGTCCTGTGAGACCACGTACCCAGTATACTGTGGCCAGCCCAGTAGCACACCCTCTTGTATTTGCTCTCCCTCCTTTCCTGCCCAATTCCCTTTCCTCTCACTCCAGTTTCCTGGGGGTTCACCCCCTGATAGAGTTAGCACATGTGCTTTCCCTCGGGCAGTTTTTTAGAGAACCTACTCTGAGACAAATCTATTAATTCATTTAATCATCACAGAAATCGCATGAGGTAGGTACTATTAACATCCTCATGTTATACATAAAGAAACTGAGCACAGAAGCAACGTAACTTGCCTGGAGTTGTGCAGCTGGTGAGCGAGCCCAGGTAATCCCGTTCTACAACCGTTCTGCCCGACAGTCTGTGTTACAGACGCTGGTCACGTTCACAGGCAGGCGCTGCATTCAGGATGGGCCTGTAACTGCTTATATGTAGTAGTAGTAGAGCGTACTACTCTTTGTTTTTCCAATTCTTCAATTACAGTTAATATTTAATATTATATTAGTTTCAGGTGTATGTGATAGCAGGGACTCCTACCATGGCATGGTGGTTAGACATTTATATCTTAAGAAATGAATTCCTTCATAAGTCTAGTACCTACCTGACCCCCACGCACAGTTATTACATTATTGACGAGATCCCCTATGCTGTACTTTATATTCCCATGATTATTTGGTAATTGCCAACGTGTACTTCTTAATCCCTTCACCTTTTTCACCTAGCCCCTTATCCCTATGCCCTGGCAACCATCAGTTTGTTCTCTGTATCTACGAGTTTCTGTTTTGTTTGTTTATTTATTTTGTTTTTTAGATTCCACACCTAAGTGAAATCATATGGTATTTCTCTTTCTCTGACATTGCACTCCAGGTCCATCTATGTCATCACAAATGAGAAGATTTCATTTTTTATGCCATGTTATATTTCATTGTATATATGTACCACATCTTTATCCAATTGTCTATTGCTGAGCTCTTAAGTTGCTTCCATATCTTGGCTATTGTAAGTATGTGGCAATGAACACAGGGGTGCACCTATCTTTTCTAATTAGCAGACAAATCCCATTTCTTGGTCTCTATCTGAAGAAATCCAAAACAATAAGCCTAGTATTCTCCGGGAGAGCTGCCCCTCTCTCCTGACCTCCGAGGAGAGGTCATGCAGCACATTGTTAGGGACCCTTGGTTCCTATCACTGAACCCTTTGTATTGGAAGAAACCAGGCCTAAACAATCAACTAGTCTTTATCAGTGTATCATTAACCACTCTTCAAACATCTATTCTATGCTGAGCACTTTTCCAGCTATTATGCATTTCAATTAATCAGGAATGGCCACAAAACTCACTCTTCAGAGTCAGAGAAACAAAGCAAAAACAGAAAAGCAGGCCTGGGACTGGGATGAAGTAAGTGAGGCACCTGCCTCAGGCACAAAATTTAAGGAGGTTCCAAAAAGCTCAGTAATCTAAAGAAATCCTATTTTAATGCAATAATTATAAAAATTCTAAATAAATGTGAAAAATATCATGATGAACAAATTATCAAAACTTTAAATGAAGACAGGATCAGTACCTGTGCCCTACAAGCCATGTGGGAGCCTGAGGCAGAAGGTACAATTAGGGACACTGATCCTTCTCCCTGGTCGCACCCTATAGAGAAGATAAATAACTTAAGATGCATATCTGCATTTCCTTGGTCCTCAGAGTCACACTTAACCCCAGAGTAGAATCAAGACTCTCTTTTAGTAACCTCAGTGTATACATGTAACTAGTACACACATATGAGTGCCTTATACAAGGACTAATATGAACAATTACAATCTGTGCCCGGCATTGTACTCTCCTATAGCCAGCCTAAAGACATAAAATAATATTATTCACAATTCAAATTATCTTTAACTACCCCTATCCTTGAAAATTAAAAACAACCACTATTTTCTTATTGATGATTTTTTTACTCTTAGACTTAAATAAAAAAATATGAGTGTAAGTGATGGCAAATGCCAATATTCAGTAATGTTCAGTGAATGAGGAAACTGAAAAGCACTAGTTGGTTATCTTTATATTTTATTCTACTCTGTTATAATGAGTAACAATTAATATGCTATAATTTAAACTTCAAAACTACAAAACTAATTTAATTTTACAAAACTATGAAGTTCTCATTTAAATTACAGAACAATTGTGTATGTCTTTGTGTACGCTGACTTTGAGATACTCCGGTGAGAAAATGTTCTGTGCCTACGAACAATTATCTTCTGGGTTGAGGAGAAAAGATTCTTTGAAGGATGAAATTCTGCCTGAATTATTATACTGTATCCAAACACATCAAACAGTTTCTGTTCGGGCACGGACTCCCAGCAAAGGAGCAGGTCTCCGGGGAAAGCCGCTCCAGGGGCCAGAGGGTGGGGCAAGTCTGGAGCAAAGGAGGGAAATTCCCAGCTCTGGAAGAGAGCAAGAGGGAATCCCCACAAAACTTAGTGATAACTTGGCATAAATTTAACTTCCTCTTCCTAAACTTGCTGAAACACTTCTTAAAATCAAAACAAAATAAATATAGCAATAACAACAAAAAATCCTTCTTTTACAACTGAACAACAGGGATAATTGTGAGACAGGTCAGGCTGTGACTTGATTTAACAGCTTCTGCACCAGGACAAATGGAGAGAAAGCGACTACCTCTCCATCCCATCCAGCCAGTTTTTATGAATATGCCACTTCACTGATACTTTCTCACTGCTCCTGTAGCCTACAGTCATTCCGGAAGTGCTTTGGCTTTTCTTAACACCTTTATTTATATGCCATGTAGCTGATAGTACTCATGAATGTAGCAAAAAGATCAACTCTCCTCTAGTAGTAAATAGCAGTTGGGGGAAAGTGCTTCTCAATGATCATTCAAAATGACTTACGCAGTGAAATTTTGATTATTCGATTTCTGTGTGCACCTTGTGAAGGTTTGCTAGTCAAAAGTCAAAAGCAAAAAAAAAAAAATAAAATAAAATAAATGAGCTTCAGTGCCTTCAGCTATTAGGCCTTTAATTAAGAGGTTAGTCAGCGTAACTATTCCCTTAGGTAAGAGTCAGTTTGAGCAAGCACACACAAACACACATCTTCCTAATATATAGTCTAACATTTTTAGTCCAAGGAGAATGGACTGGACATTTCATAAGCATTCGTTTGGTTATAAATCTTTCAATTTTTCCCCTGATCCAGTCATCCATATATGGTCCTAAGTAAAACTCGGGAAACCAATGTCAATGCTTTTGTTTCAGTATTTTTAGCATCCTGAAATAGAATGTTGCAAAAAAAAAGAGAGAATACAATAAATCTTTATATTCTAACGAGGGTATGTTTAAAATCCTTGTCTAGATATATAATCAAGTTTCCAGTTCTTCAAGCCTCTAGTTTGGTTGAAGATTCTTCTGGAATTTACGACTGAGCCAAGCTACCAAACTAGCGGGTGAGTGCAGTAGTGTGTTCAGTTCCTGGGTTCAAGCCCCATGAAAATTCTGCTCCACGCAATGTCTCAAATATAATTGAACAAAACCAAATAAGAAACCATAATACCAGTGCAGTAAATAAGTAAACTTCCAGATATTTCAAGCCAAAAAAGAAAGTGAGATCATGTTTTAGATGTTATATACCTGGCACAAACCAAACAATCCAGTTTGAAATACCCTCATTAGCTTTTTTCTCCAGGGAAAAAAGTTTTCATGCTCTAAAAACAAATTGTCAATTAGTCTCACTTTAGAATCTAAAAATTTCCTCTCTCCAGCTGTGAGATTGGATATAGGACAGATGGAGTGGATGAGGAAGGAAAGGAAAAAGACAGATAACATAATTTCCACTCCCCCCCAAAAAATGACTGTATAAATTATTGAAACACAGACTTCCCTGCTAGGATAGGTAGGACATTGTTTGGCCTAATATCTACTGTAATCTCCAAAACCTTAAATTTATGTGATCAATAAATATTTCTTTTTCATTTTCACTTGTTGTAAGGGGAAGGAGTAGCTATTATAAACTGGGACACCACTCGTTTATTAAATAAAATCAATTGAATCCAGGTATGCATCTGATTTATAAAAAATCTTGAGTAAAAAGCTAACCATAAATCATGTTCATATTTATTAACTTTGCCTTAATATTGTTACTTCACAGTTACGTCTCTGACAAAGTAGGGAATGATGTCAAATGAGGTCTATGTTCAACCCTCCATTCAGACATGTCTGTTATCCTAGATTTGTTGCCAACCACAGATCACTTACATAAATGTCTGAGGTGTCTTCTGAGGAAATCTTAAGGCACCCTTCCTTAAAAAATACGCAAAGCATAGTAGTTATGATCTAGTCTTTTTTCTTCTCTTAAGCCTTCGCAGTCAGAGAAGAGAGGGTCAGAGTGAGAAGGTATGGCACCGCCATTGTTCCTCAGTATTTCCCGATTCAGCCCCCACGTGCTGTACTGGTTTTGAAGCTGTTGTCCTAAACTCCTTACGACATTAGGACACAGGAAGAAGAGCCATGGGGAAAGGTGTAACCCAGCCCAGGTGCAGAGAAGCCCCTCCTCTGGCTTAGGACACTGCTTCGCTGTGGTAATTAGAAAACTCCAGAGAACATGGGGCGCCTCCGGCTCCCGGAGGACCCCGGTACCCTGGCTGCGGTGGAGGCCGTACCAGGCACGCATCAGCTGTGCCTAGCGGGGCGACTTCTCATAGGCACTGCAGGGAGTTATGCGGAACACTAATGGGTGAGGAGAAAAGCGTGGAAAAAAGGAAAATGACAGAACAACATGGCAGCTGGTAGGACTTCTTTTATTGTGAGCAACAGGTGAGACTGTTTGAGGGTCATAAATATATAATGGATAAGAGAAAGTATCAAAGACATAAATTTATGCATACATTTCCTGCATTGAAATCATGTAAAATCAACAGGGTTATTTTTCCATGGGCTATTTTGATTGCACATTTTGAAATAAGTCTAGATAATAAAATCAATTAATTTATCAACTTTCACATCTGTATTTGTGAATTTCAGCCTCTCGATTGTAGATTTTACCCTCTGGTACATTAATGTGATTGGACATATTTAATCATGTGCCATAACTTGAAGAATGCATGATTTTATCTAATCCAACAGTTTTGGGGCACACACTTCTAATATAGCCCTCTTTGAAAGTAGAGGAACTAATTCGAGAAGGACCAATGACCTGCCCAACATCACACAGTTGGTGCAGAAAGGGGCAGACTCCAGCCCTCTGGCTCAGAACTAGCCCTGCACGACCTTCGAGGTCCCCTAAGGCTGTGTGGTGACTGCAGAGTCGGCAGGTGAAAGCTCTGGGGCTGACAACCGGGAAACCCCAAACGGAATCCTCCTGGATCTCATTCAGCTTCTCTTTGACCTTGGGAAAGTCACTTAACTTGCAATTTTATTTCAGTCATCTACAGAATGGGTTGGGTAGTAATAATGCCTGCCCCACCCAAACTTTCATGAATGTTACCAGGAGGAATTAGATAATGTCTGCACTGTTTTTCTCTCCTTAAAAGCAAGTCCCTATAAAACACAAGGCAGAAATTCATGAGGCCTGATGATATCAAAGCCTGGGGCCATGAGCTGGGGAAGCTTTCCCCTGCACAGAGAGCATTTACTGCGCTACACTCTAATAACATTCCTCCCTTGAGATTCTAAAATGATTTGCAGGTAGTCATTAACTAAATCTTGCTGCAAGGTGCAATTTGCACTATAACAGCTTAAAGCTTTATGAAAAAGAAAGCTTAGGTGGAGTAAAGAAAGAACTTAAAAAATAATTCACGAATTAGGATCCTTAGTTCTATTTTTTTATTTTTATTTTAATTGTTGATCTTGTACGGTTTTCTGTCTTTTACTCCCACCCTAGCCCACCACCCCAGCCCTCCCCACCTCCCTCCCATTTCCACCCCCCATAGTTTTTGTCCATGAGTCCTTTATACTTGTTGCTCTAAACCGTTCCCCTTTTCCCCTGAAATTCCCTCCCCTCCCACTCTGGACACTGTCAGACTGTTCTCAAATTCAGTGTCTTTGTTTATATTATGCTTGTTTGTTTGTTTTGTTGATTAGCTTCCTGTTAAAGGTGAGATCATATGGTATTTGTCTTTCACTGCCTGGCTTATTTCGCTTAGCATGATGCTCTCCAGTTCCATCCATGCTGTTGCAAAGGGTAGGAGCTCCTTTCTTTCTGCTGCATAGAATTCCATTGTGTAAATGTACCACAGTTTTTTGATCCATTCATTTACTGATGGGCATCTAGGTTGCTTCCAACACTTAGCTATTGTAAATTGTGCTGCTATAAACATAGGGGTGCATAGGTTCTTTTGGATTGGTGTTTCAGGGTTCTTAGGATATAATCTAGAAGACATACAGAGGATCCAGAGACACATGAAAAGATGCTCGATATTGCTAGCTATCAGAGAGATGCAAATTAAAACCACAATGAGATACCACTTGACACCAGTCAGAATGGCCATCATAAACAAAGCAACAAACAGCAAGTGTTGGAGAGGTTGTGGAGTAAAGGGGACCCTAGTGCACTGTTGGTGGGAGTGCAGACTGGTACAACCACTATGGAAAACAGTATGGAATTTTCTAAGAAAACTAAAAATGGATCTACCTTTGACCCAGCAATTACACTGCTTAGTTCTATTTTCTAATCACCTTCTCTCTGTATCCACATAATACAATTTTTTAAATGCTTACCCAGGGATATAGTCATTGATTTTTAGAGAGAGAGGAAGAGAGAAAAACAGGGAGAAGGAGAGAAACATCCATCAGCTGCCTTGTACACCCCCTGACCAAGATCCAGCCCATAACCTAGGCATGTGCCGTGACCAGGGATAGGACCTGCAACCTTTTGGAGTACAGAACAATGCTCCAACCAACTGAGCTACCCAGCCAGAGCCCACATAATGTAATTTTTATTTAACTTTTAAATTTTCCATTCATAGCAGCTAAGTGGTGTCATTACAAGCAGATCTTGTGGAGTGAGACTCTATGCAAAAATAAAGGAAAACAAATACTCCTAAATATTAGTAACTTTTAAAAGCTTTGGGCAACTCTAAAACTTCATATGGATCCTTAGCTTTTAATATTTACCTGAACCTAAAATATTGTCTTCTCTCCTGTTTGTCATGCAGGCCCTTTCTCTCAGGCCCTTTTCTCGCTCTTAGAAAGTGCTAAGACCATCAAAACCCAAAAGAACCACTGCTGGGCTTTAGAGAATCCATCTTCCCAAAGCATTAGGATCTATTAACGAAGTCTTGAGATGTTTGCATAATATTGCCTAACCTCGTTTTCTAATGTCTCAACTTGACTGCATTTCATTTTAATTTCTTAAACTACACTGGCAAAGTCTCAGAGTAAAATGCTGTGCTATCTTATTTTTGAATCTACAGGTTAATCATGTCTAATTGGCCTTCATTTCCATCTGCACAAGCCTCTAGTCCTCATTTCTGGAATTAGCAGATCAAATTGCCAAATCCAACCCAGTCATGACCTTACGACGTTCATTTGACTTAGCCTCAGTATTCTGTCAAGGCCTTAAAATATAAGTTACCAGTGTGAACAAGGACTGGGCAATAAAGGGATGAATTTCAGCTTTTGGAATATGCCTTGTTTGGATTTTATCTGTTGGAAGATATGGGTTAAAAGCAGTAGGACCCCTTCTTCTCATAGCAAGACCAACACAGACTTTCAAGGTCTCCTTTCTAGACCCGGCCTACCATTCATTGAGATGAGCACTGAGGCCCAGGCTGATGGGCCATGCACACTAAGAGAATGAATTGCAGCCACTAACTCCTTTGTCTCAACCTCTTCAACAGTTTTGCCTTAAAAAAGAAAGCCTCATTCAATCAACTTCTAAAAAGGGGATGACTTTCTATATCATCTATATCAATTAAATATAATAGAAACTTCCCCTTCCCAAAAATATAAGCCTTTTATTTCTGCTCATATTAGTCTCAAGGAGTAACCCTTCAAGTGAGAGAAATAATTCTGAATGTGTCACAGAAGATACTCTTTTGGCTAAGTGCTTTTCTCCTGATGGAATGCAAAGAGCCATAATACACCATATGTTATCAGTCATTTATACCTTAGTGTGAATGAATTGAATGGATTCTCTGGGCATGGGGAAGGGAGTGGCAAAGAAAGCCTAAAGGAAGTCTGAGGAGCTGAGGACAAACTCTGCTAAATTTTACCTGACCAGGTATTTTCTCAGTAATAAGGCAGCCTTCACTTTATCACCCTGTAGCAATTTCTTTCTTCTACGGCTGAAATGGAATATAGACTCTTTAAAGTCTACACAGGAATTCTGTGTTAGGAGCATAAGAAGGTGAAGAGGTGGAAGAGACTGAGCCAGAGGTGAATTTTTCCTCCGTGCCCAGGAGGGCATGCTGCTAATAGCACACAAGCTGGCAGAGAGGGCGAGGAAAACCTGCAGGGACACGCCAGCGTCCAGGGTTCCAGGCCCAGGGAGGAGGAGTGCAGAACATTTCATTCTAATTGTGCCAAGGAGTCTGAACTAAAAAAAATAAGATCTCAGTAACAGTCTAAAATGAACTGAGGCTACTAAGGTTTAGAGAAGAGATAGTGTTTCCAGTTCTCCAACTATAACAAACTTGGGGTTATGAAAGAAAATTAATATTTTTTGTAAAATGAAAAATTAATACCCAAAGATGAAAAGCCCTCGCTTGGTGGAGAAGTGAACTGTGCTTAAAAGTATGATCTTGCCTGTAAAGTACAAGGATGGTTTCAAACACACCATCAGCTCTTTCCACTGTTGAGGGTCATTATGGCTGACGGCTCTTTAGCAAACAATACGATGAGCTTTCTGGAAAGCAAAGGGACGCATTGAGCCTATCTGGAATAAAGTTTGCAAATTAAACATTCCTAAATAATATTACAAAAATGCAGAGGGGGGATGAGGGAGAGAAGGGTGAGGGGTAGAGGAGATGCACTAGGGCTTTGGGAGCCCCAGAAAAAGACCACCTGAGGCAGGACCTTTAGGGCAGGAGGGTCTAATCCTGAAGTCCAAGGTGACTTCTCTTCTGTTCCTGGGGTTGGTACTGCTTTGGGTCTGAGAGAAAATGGGCGATGGCCTGGTGATGCGTGATGACCGTGTGAAGTGAGAGCAAGGTGGGCCAATGCCAGCAGGCAGACACAGCAGGAGGAAGAGACTTACACAGTTCAGGGAATTCAGCTAGAGTACAAGGTGAGAGGTGGCCATGAGGAAAAAGGCACCCATATCCTGGGAATTCCTACTAACCTCAGAGAGAGAACTAAGCCTCCCTCAGTGTTTGGCATGAATGTTTAAGTCATTTTATTCGTATACAAAGAAAGGAAAAAAGGATAAAGCCAGAATTCTAGAGGACATTTTTCACACCTAGTTTGCTCCTGCTGTGTAAGGTGTGATAATAGCCAGAAATCACAATCTCTTTCTCTCTCTCAAGACATGTTTCTGCACTTCTTCAATTCTCAGATTAGGAACCATCTAAAATGGTTGGATTCTGGCCCTGGCCAGGTAGCTCAGTTGGTTAGAGCATTGTCCTGATACACCAAGGTTGTGGGTTCGATCCCTGGTCAGGGCACCCTAAAGAAACATAGTAATAATAAAATAAATAAAATAAAGTGTTTGGATTCTGAATTTGAGCATAGTTTTACATAATACAATCCAGTGGTATGCTAGTAAACTGGCTCATATGGGGGAGTGTGGAGAAAAAGAGTTGGCTGATTTTTATGGTGTAAATACACCCACCTTGGCCAAGTTCGAGCTATAAACTTTACGTCGCCCAGTGTGGATTTGGGAAGAAATATGTGGAATCAGGTCTCAGAAGCTGGGATAAGCGTGCTCCAGCACACCACATGACAGCAAGCCATTCCCCTCTGTCTCAGGACCAGCCACCTGGCCTTTTTCAATCCCCTTTACTTGCTCTGCTTCCTCCTGCTTTAGGACTTTTGTACTTTCTATTCCATTTGCCTAGGATGTGCTTTCCTTCCCTCTCACCTAATCAGTGTCTACTCATCCAATTTCAGCACGACTGTGACTTCCTTAGGCAGCTTTCTCTGACCTCCCTGGCCAGGTCAAGTGCCGTAAGTCTAGACTCTCATTGTGCCACCCATGTTTCCTTCTTAGAATATGTACGTTACACGTATAATTTTACACTTGTTCAGTTGATCATTTTATCATTCGATAATACTTGTTTCCCCTCCTAGACAGCAAACTCCAAGAGGTCAGGCCCCATCTGCTTTTGTTCACATTGCATAACCTCACAAGTAACAGGTGTGCAAAGACAATTTGTTGAATGAACGACAATCACAGATCACCCCCAATCCCAGTAAGTCTTCAACTGATCACTTTTTATTTGCAGATAAAAAGCGTATAGCACAGAGAGTTAATCTTATCTCTCTTCTCATCAACACCACACCTGGGTGAGAGTGTCTACAACTTCTTTATATCTGAAGAACCACATAGTAAACAAGCAGAGGCTTAGAAATCATTTTGTGTATCCCTGAGATCCATAACAACGTTTTGGTGTGGTTGCCTGATATGCTTTCATCAAATGACCGTATTTTTTCATTCTTTTCTCTTTCCATGTACCTGCTCAATACACTTGGACATAGCCAATTAAAATTATTTGAATGTGGAAAACACTAAGAGACATTGGAAACTATAATTTCAAAATACTAATATTTCATAGTGAAACTTACACCAGCATTTAATTAAGTGAATATTTGAATCACAGGGAAAGTTGAAAGCTTTTACCAAGAAACTGTTAAACAATAGCTAAAATGTATGCAGCCTCTATGTACTGACCCCACATAGCAACTGCATGGGGCACAGGGCAGTTAAAGGAACTGCTCAAGGTCAGACAGCTAGAATGGCAGAGAGTGGGGAGGTAAGCACCCTGACACTGAAGCCCACGTTTTTAATTTTTGAGCCCTGCAGCCCAAGGGAAAAAGATCAAATGCAAAGTAGGCACAGTGACCCTTCAGTCAGGGAAGACATAATATGGATAAAGGCATTCAAACAGTGCTGAAAGAAAGCAAGAAGAAATTTAAATAACCATGCTAATGGTTCTAAGAGGATAGGAACATAGGTAGACCATTTTTACTTTTAAAATTTCATTTAAAATTGTTGTACACCAATTTTTAAAGGATTAAAAACGCAGCTTGTATCTTCAGACCTATGAAACACCCACACACTGTCAGGAGCCTCTTGGTAAGAATTCTAAGAGGAAAAGTAGATTTCAGCTTTTTCCCTCTGTAGCCGTATGAGCTGTGTCCCTGCCTACTCATAGTAGTAGAAGCATATTTTGGCAGTAAAATCATAGTTAAATTTAGTTAAACTGCTTAGCTATGCATCGAAAGTCAAGAGTTGCCCATATGCAGTTAATACAGCTTTCTGTAAAGAAGCCATTAGGGGCTCAAGCCAGGCTTAAGCAAAAATTTAAAGGACATTTTAGAGAATGTCCTTTAAAGCAATATCACTTGCCACAGTACAATTAATTCTCTTTACTGATAATTTTCATTTCACTGAGAACTTTCCATGTGTCAAGCACTAGGCTCAGTAGTAGGGAGGCCCATGCACTATTTAATTCATACAACCCCCTATGATCTACTTACTATTACATCCTTTTAGAAGTGAAGTAACCGGCTCAAGCTAGCACATTCAGGGAAAGGAGGAGCAGAATTTTGAACAAAATTATTTCTGTCGCATTTACACAGTCCATCGAAAAGCACAAAAAGTTAAAAAGGAAATTTTTATTTGGAAGCTCTGACTGACCCTTCCTATTCCATGAGGGAGCTTCTGCTTTGTAAGAAGCCTGACAAAGCAGCCACTTTGCTTACTGAGGAAAAAACAAACAAACAAACAAACAAACCCCCTCAGAAAAGAGAGAGAGGAAAAAAACAGCTCTAAGAAATGAGAAGCAGTAGGATCATACTAATAGTTTTCAACTCTGACATATTTGAGTGATCTGGGCAGTTTTCAAAAAATACTGATTGCGGGGCTGGGTGAAAAAGGTGAAGTGATTAATAAGTACAAATCGTTGGTTACAGGACAGTCTAAGAGATATAAATTACACCTTGATAATATTGTGATAGCTGTGCATGGGGCCAGGTGGGTACTGAAATATTGGGGTCAGGGGACCGCTCTGTAAAGTATATAATTGCCTAACTACTATGCTGTACATCTGAAACTAATTCAGAATAATATAATGTAAACTGTATAAAATAAAATAAAATAAAATAAAATAAAATAAAATAAAATAAAATAAAATAAAATAAAATAAAATAAAATAAAATACTGATACTTGGGCCCCATCCCAGACCAATTAAATCAGAATTTCTTACAGGCAGGACCTGGGCTTAGTGATTTTTAAATGCTCTTTAAGCCCCTATCTGCCTTCTCTACCTCCTCCACTCCAACCATGTAAGTGAAACAAAACAAACCCAAGCAGATAAAACTTCATTGTATAATAAAGATACAGAAATATTTTGATGTTTTTAAACTATTTTAGTTAATAGGCCTAATTTATAAGCTGATGTGGCTGTTTGTGATTGTTTTTTGTTTTATAAATTTATCTAAGCTCTACCACCGGAATTTTCTAGTTTCAGAAGTTATACCAAATGGCAGCAGCAGGCGGCCCACTTCTCTCAGAAAGAAAGATCAAAGAATTGTGTAGTGAATGAACGGAACAAAACTTCCCTTGTAAATCAGCTTGAGGTAAGGAGTGAGTAAGAAGATAAAAACATGGTGAGGAAAATAAGAATGTAGAGTCTTTCCAAGAATAAACGAAGACTGAGTTAAAAGAATCACACACACACACACACACACACACACACACACCATCTAAAAATGGAAATGAGCAAAAGTGATTCCAGCGTATACAGTCTTGATTGATACTGATAATGAAAGTAGTGAAAGTTTGAACAGGGAAGTTGGCAAACCATAAAAGTTGAGTCCCAAAGTTCCCCCTAATCAGGGATTTTTTCCCTTTTTTCGGTGAAAGTGAGAATGGAAGATTGGTTTTATATGGACATCTGTGAGGAAACTTGGTTATGTCTTTCCCCCGACTGTCAATAATGAAGAAGGGTCAAAAAGGCCAGAAATTTTCCATTGCATCATCTATTCTTCAGATAGTTTTCATTTTCACTTTTACCCTTTATATTATACTTCAGAGACACAAAGTAAGTATACCACTCATTAGAGATTAATGAAAATTAAAGTCAAGTTAAAGGCTAACTTCTATATGGTCAATCTTCTACAATGAAATATTCATCATAATCGAAATCGAGTGTAAGGAGATTTTCTTTTCTTTTTTATACAAGTGTAGTTATTAACTAAATAATAATATGTTCCTTCAAGAATTTTTTTTCTTCACATGTCAGTACATACTCAAGGGCTAGTCATTCCCATCAAATAGGAAAGAACAGATTATTGTTTCCACTTTACAGCTGGACCAACTGAGAGATGGAGAAGAAAGTGATTTGACAATAAACATCTTCAGCTGAAGCTAATCACATCATCCCCAATCCAGAGTTCCACTCTAAAATGACTTCTCACTGTGTTACCTCCACATTGACAGAGGTTTGAAGTTACATTTTCACTGTGGCCTAGCTCTAAAACCTGTTATGACTAAAAGCTCAGAGTCCAACTTTAGTCATTAGTTTCCACTTTTGACCCAAAACTCACTTTGGACCTTTGTAAACCCAGAGACCCACGGTCGTGAGGGGCCAAGAGAACACATTGTTCCCACACTGCTTGTCACCCAACCCAGGACTGGAGGCCAGGAACTCTAAACCACACTAACAGCAAGATTCCTCTATATACACGCGATAGGGCATTATCTATTTTCATATCAGCGGGCCTGAAACAGTGCTAAACTTTAATGTCGCCTGCAGTCTTACAGCATGTGCAGGGATGGAAACGCACTGCACCGACACAGAAGCTCTGAGAAAAAACACTTTTTCCTTCAAGTCCATTCATTACCAGGACTCAATGAGCAGAAATAAGAGCGTAAAGGGGTTGGGCAAGGGTAGACAACTGTGGCTAAATCAATGCCAGTAGCCATGGCCATGAGGGCAGGTAAACAGTGGGTTACAGCTTAACCACATCCTTCTGGCATGAGGTCGCTCCGACTTTGGCTCAGTTCTGCATACAAATAGGTAAAGATGAAGGAAGCATCCTGACTTGTTTATTCTAACTGTGCATGTCAAGTTATATTTAGTGAGGCTGATTCCCATTTAATGCTCAGGATGGAGGGTGTCTGACAACCCTTTTTAACAGTGCAGAAAATTTCAGCCAATTTACACAAGTGCTTCCGCAAACAAGGGTGGGGGTGGTGGTAATAGAATTGTCCTATGGTTCATTTAATTCCTGAGAACTTGATTAACGCCAATTGTAAGTACAAACAAGTACTGGATCTACTCGTAGGTACACTACATCTGTGAACAGATCATGTAAATACATATTCAGAATTTGTTTAAACTCTTAAAAATAAATTATTTGGAACATTTTCAGGAAGTTATCATAACTCTAATTGTCGTAGCATTTTCCCACATGAAATTGTCTCACTGTCCTCTTCGATTGCCTCTAGAACAACGATTTTCACCCAGTGGGCCACCATTGGCACACCGGTCCATAGCAAGAATTGCTGGTATCTCAGGCTGAGGAAACTGTAAGAAATAGGCTATGGATATAGTCCCTGCTTATTCATTGTAAACTCAGTGTTCAGTTAATGAAAAGAAAGTACTAAGAGATTATAGAATCGGCTGTTAAAAAATTAACTCCTCACATGCAGATGAAATTTGAGAAAGACTATGGGAATGGAGTTAAAAGTCCAAGAGAAGGAACTAGCTCTTGCTTCACTGTTTTCGCCCCATTGCTGTAGATACTAGAGGAATGCAGATTCTCTGACCACCCACCTGAAATTTTCTAATGTAGTCCAAGATCACTGCTTATTCTTATAAGAAAATTTTATATTCATGCAAATGTGTTACTATAATGTGAGAAGGCCTGCAATTCTTTAAATCTAGAACAGGTGGTTAGGAAATAAGAAGAATGTATCTTTTAAATATAAAGGACTTTCCTGAGATCAAATTCTAAGGCAGCAGAAAAGTCAGGTAAGCATGCAGTTTAATTTAATAATAATATATGATACACTATCCTCAGGGGAAATTTAGAGATGACTGGACCGTACTCACACCCTGGGTGCACCACAGAGGGTGACAAATGTTTGCCTATTACACATTTGCTCATGCACTGTCCACTCAAGCATACAGCCACCAGCTCTTCCTTAGTTAACTCATTCACTCATTCTTTCTGCACACATCTTGTAAATTTTGTCTGTGCACCAACTGGTGCACATGCACTATGAAAATGAAAAATAAGATACCAGCCTAGTCTCACAGAAGAGAAATTGAGAGAGGCACTATTAAATGATAATGCCACCGAGTAAACACAGCAATTGTTATTGACAAGCATGTGAGAGAGTAAACACAGCAATTGTTATTGACAAGCATGTGAGAGGCAGAGGGACACTTAAAACCAGGTAAAAGGCATCAAGGGAAGCTTCCTGAGGTACCTGCTGGAGATGAATTGATGGGTAAATACCAGTTACCTAAATAAAGAATGGACAAAATATTGTGCGGGGGGTTAGGAGGAATCTCCCCTTCCAGGGAAAACTGCATTGTCAACAGCATATTCTTCCAAGTTATCTCATTCCAACTTTGCGTTTGGCTGTTTTACAACTCTATAAATAGTAGTTAGCTGTTAACAGTGCAAAATAATGTCTGCCTATTAGACATGCAAAAAAAAGAAAAGAATTGTTAAAACATGCAATACCTGACCATTTAGTCAGAGGCACTGATCACATTTCCCTTAGATTGTCAAATTAAAAATGACAACAGCCAACACAACAATAGCCATCCTGTGTGAATGAATCAAAATTATACTTTTTTTTTGTCAGATCAGAAAAACATAATGTATCTTTTTGATGCACCACAGAATTTTAGTAATTAGTTTATGTGTGCTATGAAATGAAAAAAGTTGGAAACTGCTGCTCTAGAATAAAGTCCAAACTGCCAGATAAGGAAGAGGAAGATTTTTTAAAACAGATTTTATTTATTTATTTTTAGAGATAGGGGGAGGGGGAAAAAGAAGGAGAAAAACATCAGTGTGTGGTTGCCTCTTGTGCACGCCCTACTGGAGACCTGGCCTACAACCCAGGCATGTGCCCTGACTGGGAATCAAACCAGTGACCCTTTGATTCTCAGGCTAGCATTCAATCCACTGAACCACACTAGCCAGGGCAGAAGGGGAGGATTTTTTAATAAACTATCTCTAACCTTTCTCTCCATCTTTATCTTTTACCACTCTTTACCATCTCTCCCATCCCCCAGAACATACCACCTTCTCCCACTACCTAGAACTAACCATTTTTTAATCTGTTATTGGCCAAGATTGTCAGCCGGAGGTCTGTAGACCCATCCATCCTACAGACATGTTTTGTTTGGGCTGTACAGTGTTTAAAAAGTGTTTTGTTTGGACATTTCACAGGACTTATATCTTCTTGGGAAAAATGAAAGATTCACCAACACTGGGCCAACATTCCCGTATGGCAGGAACCAACTGAAGCTAAGTTATGGCTTTCTGCTCTAGGTGGGGCATGTGCCTTTAATTCTCCACAACCTCACCCCTTTCCTGGATCAGTCATTCATTTGCTCTATCTGCCTGGTCCCTACAGGGCCTTGCACTTTATAGTCCTGTGTTATTCCCCCAGACTAGTGCCTTTTTGGGAACTGTTCTTCTGTGTTCCTCTCTGGCAGACTTCTGCCAGTCCCAAGTCAATGTCTCCTCCACTTGGTAATCTTTCATTTGTCTCCTTCATCTGTGATCCCTTATACACATGCTTACCATAGGACTGATCACAATATTTTAGAGTATATTATAAGCCTCGACTGCCTGGCTACCTGTCCTCTCAAGTTCAAGAATTTGGATCTATTTACTTCTTCATTGCCAGTATTTAGCACAGGTGCCAATAAATTAATAAGTATCCAATAGAGTCATGATACAGAGAAGAGTAAACTAATTCCCATGACATTAAAGGAGTGACTTTCGTTCTGAGGCAAGGCATCATTTGTACTAGCAGTGGTTGAAAGTGGGGCAAAAAAGTAGGGTAGCAAGAAAGTTAAGAATACAAGCAGAATCCTTGCTTAGAACAAAGTCAGAAAGCAGGGCATGTTGTCCATACCTCACAAAATACAGAGAGGTAAATAATAACGGTGGTGTACACTTGAGGATAACTGTGAAGGAAACACAGACACGAAAGTATTGGTATTCACTGTGTCTAGCTGAAAACATTTTCTACTGTAATCACATTGTTTTTACAATTAAGGAAGGACAATTTCTGGAATTATGTATAAACCTATTCTTTTCGTTACAGCCATAAGAGGCTCGAGCTCCAGATGTGCGTTGTGGAAGAAAAAACAAAACAAGAGAAAGTAACTTATTTTTCTGAACCTTTCACTAAAGAATGAAGGGGGAGGGGAAGAAAACACTGAATTCATTAACATCTTAAAGTTTTGATCAGTGGGCCCTTGTTGGGGTGGCTCAGTTGGTTGCAACATCATCCTGTAGACCAAAAGGTTGCGGGTTCGATTTCTGGTCCAGGTGCGTATGAGAATGCAACCAATTGATGTTTCTCTTTCACATTAATGTTTCTCTCTCTCTCTCCGTCTCTCCCTCTCAGTCTCCCTTCCCCTCTCTCTAAAAGCACTGAAAAATTGTCTTTGGGTGAGGATAAAAAAAATTTTGACAGTAGGTAGACCAGAGGTCAGCTATATTTTCCAAAGCAACAATTACTACTACATGGTCTGTAGCTTTCTTATCCTTGCATCTTCAATTAATTTCAGTAAGCAATAAAAATATAGGAGAACAGTTGAACAGTTATTGACTGAATGAGACTTATGAAAAGTAAAGCCCTGGCTAGTGTAGCTCAGTGGATTGAGCGTGGGCTGCAAACCAAAGGGTCGCCAGTTCGATTCCCAGTCAGGGCACATGCCTGGGTTGTGGGCCAGGTCCCCAGTGGGGCCATGTGAGAGGCAACCACACAATGATGTTTCTGTCTCTCTTTCTTCCTCCCTTCCCCTCTCTCTAAAAATAAATAAATAAAATCTTTAAAAAAAGAAGTCTCTTAAAAAAAGAAAAGTAAAAATTATTTGCATGCATCATAACAACAAAACCAATGCCCTGTGCCAACAAACAACAAAAATTGGGTCTGTGTAATGGAGTCTCCTTCATTACTCTGAGAGATACACATGCTCTCCTGTATAATTCCAGAGCACTGCCTTTAGCTTCCAACTGAAGTGCTCTGTCACACGTGTGCTTACATGCATTTAAGTGTGTCCTTCCTATCACCTACCATTAATCTACTCCTACTTCTTTTCCATTAGCTACTTAAAAAGGAAAAAGAAAAAAGCATGCAGTAATTGACCTAGAAAGACCAGCTGCCAATTTTTTAAATGAAAGAAAGGAAGTATAGTGTCCGTAGGTGACAAGTTTATGTGGGAGTGTTATTTTAAGCGACTTCAAGGAACCTCATATTTGTCTGGTATAACAGCAAGTTAGCGGTGTGCTCTTAATTTTATTAAGTGTTCTTTCTCTTACAAAATCCTTGTTGAAGAAATAAAACATACACATCTAAGTATAAGCTACTAATTTCCTCAAGTATTTTCTATGAAGTTACAAAACTCATGATGAAATAACAGTCTCTTTAAACACTGTGTTCAGTATCTCTGACTTCAGTTTATGCCGTTAGAAAGTGTCTGGCATCAGAACCCTCATTCTCAATCCCACGTCCCCCAAACCTTTGCTCTATAAGCAAATTAGAGATAGAAATGTTAAGAGCAAGAACTGAAATGTCTTGTTCTGGGAAGAAAGCATGTCTCCACGTTATCATTCTAAAACATCTACTATCATGGTCAAATCCTTTCCTGTCACCAGTTTGTTAAATTAAATGACTTATTTTACCTGAAAGAACAGCCAAATACAAGCTTTAGGGTCTGTAAGTACTTTTAAAAGCCTAATTTCTCAAGTCCATTTTCTTGATCCTAGGGAGTTAAATTGCTTCCTTTTGAAAACTGACTAAAATCTCACCAGGAAATTTAAGACATAATGACATGACTTATAGTTTTATTTCCGTTCCTTACCATAGGAGAAATTGACCTTTGACTTTTAAGAAAAATACAATTTTTTTCAATAAATTAGTCAGCATGAGATCTTGTCTCTCATTTTCCATAGAAATAAATGACCTCCCAAATACAATAGTGCTTACCATAATTCAACTTACTTAACTAAACATACGCTTTTAAAAGAATGCTTCATTTTGTTTCTGTAGCTTTATTCTATATTTTGGCTCATTATATTGGCTGTTAACATGTGGTCCAAACCATTTGCAAATGGCCCCATTTTTACATGTATATATGAAGTATCCAAACATAGATGTAGGGAAGTTAGAGATGGTAGCAGTCCGAGACCTTTTGACTTTGCCAATTAACTATACATCAGAAGGTGATTATGAGCTAACGAGAAAAATTTAGCAAGGAAGGGGCATTGGAGATGTAGGGCTGCAGAGCTGAAATATTAGAGGACACAAGAAGCCCTCACTGGAAGGGGAGATGTGAATGAAGACCTGGAGGAAGGGAGGGAGCAAGTCATGTAGACACAGGGAAGATCATCCAGGTGGAAGAAAAAGCAGGCCCTGAAATGGGAGCATGCCTAGCATTTCCCAGGATCAACTAAGAGGCTGCAGAGATTGGAGTGGCCTGAGCAAGAACAATAGGATTAAAGGTACAAAGGTGGTAGTGGGAGCTCTGGAAGGGGCACAAGGTGATGGCGAATCATATATGTGTGTCAATATAGGGACCTAAGGTTTTACTCTAACATGGGAAACCATCAGGTTTTGAGCATAAGAGTAACAGGGGATGGTTTTTTTGTTTTTTTTTTTTAAGAATCTGCTGTTGTGTTGAGACTAGACTGAAGACAGCTGGTTAGAAGAGTATAATACTACAGGTGAGAGATGATAGCAGCTAATCACAAAATGGTAGCAATGGAAGTGGTAAGATGTGGCTACAGTCTAGATATTTTTTAAAGGTAGGGCCAATAAGACTTCTTGATGGATTATGGGAAAATCAGGGATTCAGTAGTCCCCCCTTATCCAGGAACCGCAGTGGATGTCTGAAATCATGAAAGGTAATGAACATTATATATGACACAGTCTGTCCGGAAAATGTCCAACCATTGTTAATATAACAAAAACAGCTTGAGTGACATCGATGTAATCCGGCATTGATGTCTAAGAAGATGCATATGTTCGAACAATAATTACTTCTCTGTACTAGTCAGTGGGGGCAGTTGTACCGCTGAGTGAGCACGTGTACTGTGTGGCTGTCACATTCAAAATGACTGAGCAAGTAGAGCAATGAATCCGCAGCAAATTTTTCATTAAGCTTGAGCATTCTTCCACGGAAACTATTTGGATGATTCAGAAGGCTTTCGGGGACTATGCAATGAGTGCAGAGCAAATAAAAGTGTGGCACAAATGCTTCAATGATAGTTGAGAATCTGTTAAAAGTGACCCACGTTCTGGAAGGCCTGCAACAAGCAGAGCACCTGAGTATGATAAATGTGTATGGGCTGCAGTCAACAGACTGGCAACCGACAATGTGAGAACTAGAAGCTGATCCAGGGGTTCCAAAAACTACCGTGTCTGAGAGTTTGATGCAGCATCTTGGTGTGAAACATGTCACAGCAAAATTTGTTCCATGGCTTCTGCTACCAGAGCAGGAGGAACATTGTGCTGCAGTTTCTAAAGATGCCGGTAGAACTGTGTGAATTACCAAGGCACCGACTTTGAAGGGGACTGAATTGTCCTATTGCACATAGGACAATGTTTCTTATGTATCTTCTTCAATAAATGTCTTTATTTTTCATAGTGCATGGCTGGATACTTTCCGGACAGACCTTATATACTGTTTTTTTTTTCCCCTATATGTACAATAAAAGTTAATTTGTAAATTAGGCACAGTAAGAGAGTAACAATAATAACTAATAAAGTTGAACAAATATAACAGTGTGCCACAATAAGAATTACATGAATGTGTTCTCTTTCAAAATATACGGAATTTTCCATTAATATTTCAGATGGTGGTCGAGCATAGGTAACTAAAACTGGAAAGTGAAACCATGGATAAAGGGGGGGACCACTGTAATCTCCAAGTTTTATAACTGCAAAAGTGGAGTTGCTACTGACTGACAAAGGAAAGACTTGGAAGGGTCTGGAAGTGAGGACCAGGCATTTAGCGACTTGAGTCTGGAGTTAAAGAGACAGATCCAGACTGGAGATGGAATTTCAGAATCAGAAGCATACAGAAGTATACAGAAGGTATTTAAAGCCATTTTTAAGAAACCCTAAAGCAACAAGGGACAAACACCTAACACAGACTGAGTGGGCAGAGCAGAGGAGAGCGGAGGAAAAGAAGGTTGAAGTGTAAGAGGATGGGTTTGCTGCAAGGGGCTTCAGGGTCAAGGGTGTCAATCACAGCTCAATGTAACAGGAAACTGGCCATGGGGGCAGGGCTGTGACTCAAAGATGAGCAATTCTGCCTTCTTGCCTGTCAATGGGCCGTGATGATCTCACCTTACTGTTGGTTCTTACACCTCAGCCTACTCTCCACATTCATTTAAGGAACACCTGCTTCATTATTTAATTCTAATTTAATTTTTCAAATGAACAGATAACAACTTACTAAAAGACTTAATGCACAAATAAATAATATTTTAAAAGTTTAGAAAGGAAATGTTTATCTCTTAAAGCAAGGTCTTGGAATGGGCTATCCTCAGTTATCATAACATGGCCTATGATACCTAGAGCTCCTGGGCGTGTCTGTTCATACTCTGTTCTTGGCCTCTTCCCCTTCTCATCCTGCACACGCTCTCTTGGGGAGCTCAAGCACTCCACACAGCCACCACCCATATACTGATGATGCTGATCTCCTTATTTTCCACTGCTCAGTACCAAGCCAATGAAAGAAGTACTTCACTGGTAATCTCCCATTATTCACAGGCATCTCAAAAGCCACATGTCCCAAACTATTATTTTCTTTCCAAACCCTCTTTTCCTTATCCAGAATTACGTCTCCCACAAGATGTAATTTGTCATTTTTGAAGTCTCCAGAGCCAGAAACCTAGGAGTGACCCTACACTCCTTCATCAACCTCTTTCTCAACCCAATATCCAGTTAGGCTTGTTAATTCTACAACTTAAATATTACTCCCTCCCTTCTACCACGTCTGTTCTTCCTTTATACTTTTACCATTACATACGAGATTGAAGATTTAGCAATTACGTGTTTCTATGTCTGTGTTCCCTATTAGCCTGTGAATTCCTTAAAGAAGGATGCGGCATCATCCTGTGGAGATGCCTGACTAAGTCCAGATATGAGCAGAGGGAGACTAATTGGTCAGGGCACAGCTAAAGACATCTGTGACTGCAGCAAGAGGCACTGAGAAGAAAGGGGCTGATGTCTCGTAACAGTAAAAGCGTTGCGAGGTCCCTGTTGGATGGCGCCTCCTGGACTTGTGCGCACACATCCTGCACAGCCGCGTGCAGAGGTCTTCATTAAATGCATCTGAATTCATGAAGGGAATGTCTGCCATGCAACCGACACCATGATAGGCACTGGTGAGGAATAAAGAAATACCAGACACAGTCTTCCTTCCTCCAGAGCCTTGCATCCAGCTGGAGAAAAGAGGTGGTGCACGATGCCTGACAATACAGAATTGACTGATTTACACAGTGTTCTCTGAGATTAGGAATGAAAGACTTCATGCAGGAGGCAAACTAGGAAGGGCCTCAAAAATGGTAAAACCTGGGAGAACAGGGGATGGTCAAAAGAACACACATGTTCTAGAATGTGTGAAATGAACACATATATTCTAGAATGGTTTACAGGACCAGCGAGAGGGTGCAGACGAGGCTTGGTGTTGTGGGATGGTGGGAAATAAAGCGAGCCAGGCGACAGACTGAAAAGCTTGGCAGAGAATGAATGTGGAAAGTCTGCAAGAGTCATTAATTTGAGCAAATTATAATTAAAATTTGATCCTATACTCTACTTAAGATTGCTATTTCTTTTGGCTCGGCTGCATTGCCTTCGATCTTCCTACACAGGAAGCACAATGACAGGGATCCAGCGGTCTGCAAAAGTAAAGGAAGGGAGAGGGTGTGCCTGGTGTCAATCACCCCAGGGAAACACACCAGCTGACTAAGGAGGGGCATTATTTCACTTGAAAAGGAGCCTCTTGTTTCCTCCTATGGCCTAAGTCTCATCACTTCAATAGCAAAGGCAACACGGTAAAGAATTGAGAGGTGTGCAAATGAGAGCCGGATCTCCATAGCAGAATATCAATTATAGACTCTACACATGTGTGTTTAAATAGAGAAAAAGCACTTAGAGCCTGCTCCAAAGAAACATCTTTGTGCGTGAGTGTAATGAAAACAGAAGCTATCGGTTAAAGAAAGGACAGGAAAGGAAATGAAAAAGAGGCGTGAGGTTTGTCAGCCTTTTCCCTGAGCACCATCTCCAATTCGCAGTGAGTGCAATGTAACTCCCCAACATGACAGAAAACTCATCACGAAACTCGAGCCAGTGGCAAAACAAAATGAGCAATTTCATAAAACAACAACGGACATGAGGTCTGCAACAGAACTACAAAAGCAAGAAAAGTTAACTGTTAAACCCCCAACAGTTATGTTCTGCCTGGTTTAAAAAGAACAAAATTTAGAAGCCTTATAGTTTTAACTTTAATCCTCAGATGTAAATGTTTTCTTTGTATAAGCTTGCTCAGAAACTGAGCATACTAGACTCTAGGAGATTTTTTTTTCTGTAATTTGTTGTGCATTATCAGCTATTTACATAATTACTCTAATTAAGCTAGTTTCAGCAGTTCCTGTAAATATGTGAAAGATCACTAAAACATGTAATTATCTCCTTATATCATTAATTAAACTATATCAGCTGGGGATTACTGTAAATATGTCTGGAGGTGTCAGTCTGTGTAATGGAGACACAGAATTCTTTATTGAACTACAATGAAGTGGTCTGCACTAATAATGCAGTTAGCGCACCACTTCTGATTTTTAAAGTGCCAGATCTCAGGCATAAAAGGAAAATATATCTTTCATACACATATGGTTTGAAAAACTAATACAGGTTTTAGACTTCCTTTATTAACAACTTGGGTGGAAGGCAAATTGACAAGTGGGCCCAGTTCCCTAGTGGTCATTCCTGGAATTGCAGGGGCAGTGGGCAGAGCCAAGGCCCATCCTGGAGGAGGATGTGTCTGCCTCCCAAGCTGGACCAGCCCCCAACTGTTCCCTCCTGGATTCGTCTGTACCTACAAACCATCCTCTTTTCTCAGCATTTATGAGTATACAGCTAGCCAAGGTATTAGATTAATAATAGTAGGACTACCAGGTAAGACTGCATTTTAAGGGACACACACATCAGAGGAGTGAAAATCTCAAAGAAATACATTTCTAGAGATGGAATTTCAGACATTGTGAACATGATTTGTGAGCCTGAGAATCCAACCTTTTGTCCCTCAAACCAGACATCCTCTGCCTCCCCCTGACGCAGGCCCCAGTAGTCAACACTTGGAGGTACTTCAAGCTTTGTATCAATACCAGGAAACAGGACACTGATTCAGTCAAGAACTGTCGCAGATAGCTCTGCCAGGGGATGGCAAATGGTGGCCAGCAGCCCTTGTTGATTCAAAGGATGCTTGAAGGTAGCAAGGACTAAAACGATGAGGGGATCCCCAGAGCTTCAGAAAGACACACAGGAAACCCCCTCCCTCAGAATATAACAAACAGAGAAAGCTTTCAGTTCTTCAAGTGCAAAAAATAAAAGCTTATGACCATAATTCTGATTCACTTTAGCTTAATGTTTATTTCTGGGGAGAGGAAAATGTTAACTTGGTTCTTATACCAAAATCTTACACAAGTTTTCATCTTTTTTTGGAAATCAATATCTACATTTTACAAGCTTTAATTCTTATTTGACTTGAGTGATGAACACTTAATGCAACAGACAGATGATGCATTATAGAATTGGACACTTGGAACCTATATAATTTCATTAACCAGTGTCACCCAAATAAGTTTAATAAAAATTTTAAATTAAAAAATTAAAGTTTTAATTCTTTGAAGTGAACATTTCTAAGTTTTGGAAGGAAGCACATGATTTTATTTTAATAATTATAAAACATAATACTTGCATTTGTCTCCAGTCTTTGTATGTAGTGGATAATATACCTGACCGTGGTTTCATCAAATTCACATTTATGAGCTAAAAAGTTCCTTTAAAACTATATTTAAATTAGGATTTCTGCCATCCATCAGCTTCATTTTCTGAGGCAGAATTAAACTCATTCTACAGTATGACCCATAATAACATGCCTCACTTTTGGAGGGCACCAATGACTTCACGACTCTAATGACTACTGCGAAAATTCCCCCCTCAAAAATTAAAATTAAATACATTTATTACTGTTTACATCACCAACATTCATTACAATTGGCATGCAATTTGAAGTGTCCCCTGAAGTCTACTTCCAGACCTAGGTTGAGAATTCCTGAAATACACTTTGGATTTGTATGATTTATTGGATTTCGAGTGTTCTCTGTTAGGAGCTCTGGAGCCAAGTGAGAAATCAACAAAAAAAACCTGTAATGAAAGAAAACCATGGCTGATAATAATGTGTAATACAGAATACTGGCAACCTGATGATGTAAACACTAGTTTAGAAATTAGACCAACTTCTAGCACACGAATACTACAACTACTGCTGCTCCCACTCCCCCATCCTTTCTTCCTTTGATGAATTTTCCTGTAGACTCAGAACAGTTTACATGGATAAACTATTTTCCAGCATATTCCTGAGGCAACATTGTCTTCCGATCCTACAGGGTTGCCATATCTGATCCCCCGAAGCTGAGGCAGCCTCGGCCGATCTCTGAGCAGGCTGCAGACAGTCAGCTTCTGCCTTTACCTCAGGCCTCACCCACCTTCAGAGCAATCTGATCTTAAGGTGAAGCATGGCTCTGAAGGTGAGTTCCTTTCCAAATAAACCCCAGTAAAACCTGGGGGTGGGGGAGCTGTGAAGAGGAAACAAAACCAGAGAGTACTTATTGTTTTCATCATCCCTAAAGTTATAACTTGCTAAATAGAGCAGCTCAGCAGCAGAGATACCACACCAGTTTCAGAGAAGGCATCTGCGTCTCCTGGAAATATCTGCAGCTTCTCTTCGACTTGGTGACAGGCAAACCATGATCTCAAGCCCTCAGTAAGCTGTGCAATGCTACCTTCAAAATCAAGGTTCTCTCAGATCTTTATTGAGAAGGAAAAGCATTTTTCATATTGGCCTGAAGTTTCATTCCTCCGGGCAAGTAATTGCAGGAGCTAATCTCTTGGCCAGCCAAAGTCAATAACGGAGTTCAGGATCACATACCTGGCCACAGAGTTCATTTCAGGATATTGGACTACAAGTGGAATCCCTGAAGCCATCAATGGATTAGCTCACCTCACTTAAGTAGGTAGTTGCTCTCACACAGTTGTTCAAGTGGCATCGGCACGACATTAAAGAAAATAAGAATCTAAGATGTAATTTTATAGACTTCAGTGATAGCCAAAAAAAGAATATTTTTGAAGAAAATAAAAAACGTTTTACAGCGTGTTGAATATAATGTACACATTATGGGTACTGTATTTATTATAGACATAATTAAAAGCTGGGCAAAACTGGCAAGGCCAGGTTAATTCCAGCTTACTTCCCAAGTCCACCAAATGGGATGTCCTCATTAAGATTGGTCTCCTACCAGCTGAGGTTTTTCACTCCAGTGTCTAATCTGGGCTGATTCTCAACCAAACCTCAATCCAAAAATGAATGCACAACGAGATGTAATAGTTATCAGTGGATCGATACGGTCATTTACTTCAAAGCAGTCGTTTGAACAGGAGTCTGGTATCACCCTAGGGTTACTGTCAGGTGGACATGGAAAGTATCCTTGGACAGGCCAGCTGACTGAAAACGCAGTAGCCTGGGTTATACGGGAAAACCCTCACCAACACCTTCTCTGGTTGTTTTATAGTTATGATAACCTAAGTCCTCTCCCACAGAACTTTATGCACCTTGCATGGTAACTGATGCACTCTGGTGTCCCTTTACTGAGCTCCTCAGACCAGGGAATTGTCGCATTTGCCATTGATGCCAGTGCGGCAGGACCAGCTGACAGCTGCGCTGACCTTCAGCTGCATCATTCCACTGCGGATCCTGCGCTCCTGCTAACCCTGAGAAAGGTGCTCAAGGCCTGGGGGCTGTTGGGCCCCTCAGCTGCCTGGGGACCATGCTGGTGAGGGGAGGAGGGGCCTGGCCTGCCCAGAAGCCAGGAGATGAGGCCAGTGGTGAGGGCAGCGGAGAGTCTCTCTTCCCAGGAGGAGGCTGATGAGATGTCCCAGTCTGTCAAGGCCTTCTGTCAAGGCCTTTGTGGATTAAATCCTGAGTGAGTGTTTCCTCGCCTCCAAAAAAGTAATGAGATGTTCTACTTACCTGAATTTGGCCAACACAATACCATAATTACTGTGAATCTTGAAAATTATTTTCTAAGTCCCAGAAAAAAAAGAAAGTCAAATATAATTTTTTCCAACTATACCCAAGCCACAAAAAATTTGTGAACCACATCACTACAGCTGCCTTACACCCCTTTTGGTACAAAAGGGGGATCAAATGGGTATCTAGATATATAAATATAGTTGAGTCCTTGCTTACTTCACATTTGGGCTTCAGCATGGCTCACCTCTAATGATTGAGTATTTCCTATTGATTCCCTTTCTTTTCTCAACATCAAGTTACATGGTCCATAAAAGAAAAGCTTTTTGATTTACATGAAATCTGATCACAGTACTACTAAAGTCCTTTTGTTTTTATTAATGAGTGTATGCCTGATTACTGCCAACTAATTCCTATGGTTCCAGGCATGACACACAGCCAGAAATGACAATAATTGCTGACCTCAGAAGGTTACATACTCCTTGTTTGGGAAATTATATGGAATAAATCACACTCAAAATTCCTGTGGAATTATGTTTCATTCTATTTGTTGCCATCTATTGGTTTACACCCACGTAGAAGCCTGGAATTCCGTTACCTCTCTCAGAATGAGTTACATTCTCAGCTTGCTCATTGTTCATTGTCCATAAATCATAACTGGATTATTTTATTTCATTATTGCAAATAAGTTTAGGAGCCTTTACCTCTTTTTTGAAGGGGAGTGGGTAAATTTTCTAGGAAAGCCCACAGGCTCTGGGGTCAAAAAAGACTTAGGTTCAAATTCTGGCTCTGAACTTGAAAGGTCATGTCTCTTTGCACATGCACTTAAACTTTCAACTGTTTGTTTCCTTCACAGTCAAACGGAGATCACATCACTTACCTGGCCAGAATAAGAATTAGTTAATCTGCAAAGTGCCTGCCATATGGAAACTGCTCAATAAATGGTAGCTATTAGTCTAGTGTTTCAATTTGAGAGTTGTGAACTATATTTGTGTTCTCATAGTAGGCTATCCACAGTTCCTAAAACACATTGACCCATATTGCCCCTCGATCCTCACTTTGATTCTATAGGACCGTGCATGGAATAGGAATCTCTATTACGTAGATGAGTTACAGGCTTAAATATTATGCATTTTGCTTCACGTCACACAATTGGTTGGGGACAGTTGGGACCACTTGGTGACTCTGACCACAGTCACGGGTGTCCTTCCACCCTCACGGCACCCTGCCTGCTCTCACCGCCCAGTCAGCCTTTCCTTCATGTGAGATAAAATGCGAACTATTCCAGGAGAATTCCAGTGCTAGATCATCTAAATGAAACCTACTGGGGAAACTTTCCTTAATTTTAGCATTCAAGAATTCTGCAAAACTTATTCTTAAGAAAATGATGAGGGTATCAACCGCTTGAAGACACCTGATTAATAAGCATCTGATCTTGAGCAACCCCATGTTCTACAGACACGCTGTCTAGTGTAGTAGCCATGAGGTATATATGGCCACTGAGCAATGGAACCAAGGCTTCTGTGACTGAAGACCTGAATTTTACATTTTATTTATTTTTAATTAATTGAATAATACATTTAAAACCTGACACTTGCTTCAGTTACTGGAAAACTGTTCAATATGTTTTGAAACAACTTGAGTATGTAAATCTACTTTTTCAGTTGTACATTTTATAAGTTCTTATAACAGATCAAGGATTTCTGATGAAAATTTAACATTTGAGTTGTCACATTCTGTAAGTATAATATATACACCAGATTTCAAAGACTTATGACCAGAAAAACAAATGTCAAATATGTTCTTCATCATTTTTAATATTGATTTGCATTTGCATTGAAATGATAATACTTGGGATATAGCAGGTGAAATAAAATAAAATTGCAAAATTATTACAACGAAGATTGTCCGTTGCTCTTTACTTTTAAAAACGGGACTGCAAAAGCAATTTAAAGTAAACAGGCAGCTGGCGCTAAATTTCATTTGGCAGCACCGCTCAACGGAAATCCAATCACCTGTGTAGAGAAAGTCACAGGTGATACACTTCTCATGGTACCAATACGTTTTATTTTTTGACTAAAGCAAGTCTCAGATTCTTCATATTTGAGCTCTTTCAGAGTTGTTCCTTTTTCTGAGGCAGCTAGACAGAAGGAAAGGATGTGTGGGGACTTTTGGTGAGGTAAAAGTGGAGGGATGGGCCGAAGTTCTAAAAAAATCCTAAGGTTGACATGATGCTTGATTTTAAAGTTATGTTTCGTCTCATCCAGTTGGCCTCAAACATTTATGCGGTATCTACAAAGTGAAAAATAACTTGTGACATGAAGGTTAATAGAAGCCAAAGGGGAGCTTGTCATAAACCATTGCATCAGCATCCCCTGATTCTAGGTGATAAAATGTTGGTTCCTGAATCCCAGTGAGGCCTGTTGAATTAGACTCTCCGTATATGGTTATTCAATAATCTGCGTGTTGAATGGCAATTCTTACGCCACTAAAACAGGAGACCTACTGTTCCAAGGGGTGAGAGGGACATGAGACAAAGGTTGGATATAATGTAAGTATTCTGCTAGAGGCACCGAAACTTTCACAGTGTACCATGGAAGACTATGTAGCAGCAAGCCTTCAGACTGAGGCTGGAACGACAAGCAGGAATTAGTCACCAAAGCAGGATGGGAGGAGAGCGGCAAGCAGAGGATCAGAAGGAGCAGGATACCTCATGGCATATGTAGTGACATGTAAGCAGTGGACCCTTACTGGCTCATAAGTATGACACGAGGCTAGGAAGAGTCTTAGATGCAATGCTAATAATTTTGATCCTTAACCTGTAGGTCAGTTGTTTTTTTCAGGTGGAGAGCTCACTGGTGGAGGTGGTAAGGGAGTCACGTGTAGCCTGATGACCCAGATTTTCTGGTCAAAAGCCACTGCTATAAGCAAGATTTTAAACAAAGGAGTATTATGGCCAAGTCTATGTTTACAATTTTTTCTGTCTGACATCTACAACAGATGTCAGGCTTTAAGGAAGTGGCTCAGCATTAGGGAGTAGCTAAACATCTAAACCGAGGTGGTGGTAAAGGGGATAAAAAGGAGGGAAACCATGAGATAAATTTTTAAAAAGTGAACTTAGCAGGAATCTGTATTTAATTGAATGTTGGGGCAAGAGAGAGTTTAGAACGACTCCCAAGGTTCCGGCCTAACTGAAAGGGTGTGATACCATTCTCTGAGAGAGAACACAAACAGCCTATTCCAATTTCAAAACTTTGCTTGGCATATTGTTTTGAATGAGTCATTCTATGCAAAACCTGTTGACAGTCTTCAAAAAGAACCAATAAAGCCATAACATGGCTTTATGTATCACTCCACAGGAACTGCATCAGGTTTTGCATTAATAAAATCTGTTCCCATATTACATTTACAAAGGAACCTATTTACTATGAAATGCTCTTGGGATTTGAATCAATATTATTGTCATGAAAATTCTGATATTCACATGCAGAAAGGTGCCTTAAGTATATTGCAGTGAGATTTTTTCCTTTCTAAGTTAGGAAGGAAGGAAAGAAAGGAAGAAAAAGAGAAAGAGAAAGAATAGGAGGGAAGGAGGGAGAGAAAAAGGAAGGAAGGGAGGGAGGGGAAAGGCATGCTAGTGATTATAAAAGATGCTGATTCTTACCAAATGAATTTCACGGAGACTAAGAAAGCTTTTCATATTTGCTGGGATTAAGCACTCATTGATTTTATGACTAGTTGCAAAATGTCTGGCTCCTTGAGGTAAAGAAATAGAATTCAATATTCTATAAAGATATATTAATGTAAATAAATGGAGATAAATATGTAACGATAGAGTATGTTGGGAAGAAATAAGATTCAGACAAACAATATGTGAAAAAAATGCTTTGAAAAAAAACAGTTCCAGAGTCAAGTTGCCAAAATGACAATAATCTATGTAAATATTAGAAAAAAGTCACTACTAGAAAGATCAAGAAATGCTTTGGATATAATTTGTAAGGTTATCATCTTTTATTTGAGGACTGATTGAACATGTGAGGTATTCACAATTTGAGTAAAATTACAAGAAAATGTAGGAATTAAAAGCTGGAGGTTACCAGAGAGTGGTGGAAAGAGCTCGGCAATTGGAATAAAAAACCTGGATTTAAACAATCCCAGCTCTTCAATTTATTATGTGTGCAACCTTGGGCAAATCACTTCACCTCTCTCAATCTTAGTCACCCCCACCCCAAAATGGGGAAAATAATATGAGGGGGGACCATAAGCAGAAAGATAAGAACTGTTGTGAGGACTGAATGAGGTAATATATGACAAAGCTTGTTGTAAACTCTAAAATCCAAACATGAGGCATTATTAAGTATATTTGAAACACACACACACACAGAGCAGCTCCAACTCATCCGTCATCAACTGTCATCAGCACTACAAACATTTACGAACATACTTGTGCGTAAGACCCTGATCCAAACTTAGTATGTAGAAAGGTAGAAGATGCTATTCCTCCCCTCCAGTTTATAATTAATACTCAAGATAAGGCACATTATAAAAGATAAAGTGATAGATGTATAGAGAGATGGATAAGATAGGTAAGTAAATAAATAGCAAAGGAAGATCATACAGGTCTTGTGCTGAGTAAATGCGAGGAAAGTAGGCATTATCACAACTCACAGGTGGGAGCAATGATTGTGGATTAAGAAAGTCTAAGATAACTTCGGGAGGAAGGCTGGGCTTCACTGAGGCGTGTAGGATGGCAGGGGCACTTATGTAAGCAGAGAGGAGGAAGGAAAGCATTGCAGGCAGGAGGCATGGTGTAAGCAAAGGCCCTGAGATTGCCAATGGTTTTTTAGAGGGAGGAAATGGCGTGAACAGAGCGTGGTAGGAGATAAGGTTGGAACGTAGGTTGTGTGTGAAGCACAATGACATTCAGCCAGTGCGCCCCAGCCGAGCTATGCATTCAGGTTGTCTGTAGCCAGGCCCATTCCGATTGGTTGGTACATGAGCCGCCAATTATTAAATACCATTACCCCTGGGGATAAGGTTGTGTGGGCAGAGGCCAAAGCAAGCTCAGGATAGGGAAGGCCAAATTAAGGAGTTCAGATCTTATCTTTTCGACATTTAGAGGCCAATTATGCGTTTTTAAACAGATGACTAAACTGCAAAAAGTGGTTATAGTGAGGTGAGAATGGGTGGAAGGAAAGAGACCATAAAGTGGAAAACTAGTTAGAGGCTAGGAGGGCAGCTCTTGGTGAAGTAATGATAACCCAGAAGTAGGTGGTTTCGGTGGGAAGGGAAGAGCAGCCCTGAATGTGCACGGACCACCTAACAAAGGGCCCAGGTCTTTCCTTCTGCAAACCCATGCCCAACCCAGTGCCCAGCGCTGAGTAAATACTCTGTGTATTTGTCAATAAAAGGAACTATGAAAACATTATTTGGCTTGGAAACCTCATTATTTTGTTGCTTATATAAGCCCTTAAATGTTATTGCCATTGTTGTTTCTGTTCATGAAAGTTTGCTGTTTTGTTGATTGATTGATTGATTGTGTGTGTGTGTGTTGAGATAGGATAAAAAAATGTGTTTCTTCACAGCCAGAAATATTTGAAGACCACTACTCCAAAATATTTTTTTTTAAGAAAGCATTTTTTTAAGATTTTTTTTTCCTTTTAGATTTTATTTATTTATCTTTAGAGGGGAAGGGAAGGAGAGAAGGAGAGAAACATCAATGTGCAGTTGCCTCTTGTATGTCCCCTGACGGGAACTGGCCTGGCAACCCAGGCATGTGCCCTGACTGGGAATCGAACCGCGATCTTTCGGTTCGCAGGCCTACGCTCAATCCACTGAGCTACACCAGCCAGGGCTATTTTTTCTAAAAGTAAATAAAAACCTTTCAAAATCAGTTCACAAAATACAAAATTCCATTAAAAGAAGAAAAGAGAAAAACATTTGCTTATATATATTTAGAAAATTTTCTTTGCTCTGCAGCAAATCTATTCACCTAGTCCTACAGCCAGTCTCAAGCTCATCTTTGAACCTCTTAGGTATTCTCCAAGGACTTTCCCTTGGTTATATCTCTATGCAAGCATACATTAGCAAATCCATGGTGTGGTACAATTGTCACCTTCTTGCAGATAACTCTTAAATATAGCATTTATTCAGAGTTGCCCTTGTCAAGGCTTAACAACCAGTTTTCTGGGGGAAGGCTCTATTTGTCGCATTTGCTACTATGTGTGGTGTAAATACTCCAACCATCACCCATTGCAAGCTATCCACGTGACTTCACTGAACACAGAAATGGAAAGATATGCACATTAGCACACACTACACAGTATTTCTACCATGCAGATATGATAGAGACAAATAACCTCAAGAGCATATGTTACAGTAAAGTGTAGCAAAATAATTAGGAAATGATGAGTTTTAAAGACTTCTTACCTTTAAAAAATATATTTAATTGTAGGTTTATATAATTTCATTTTTTCTAACACCTGTGTCTAACAACTGGCAAACAGAATGTCACTCAGCAAACCGGTGTCCTAGCTCGAGCTCTCCAGCAGGCTCTGATCCCACAGTCTCTGCCACCTGCTGAACAACTCTACCCGGATCTCTTCCATAAGAAACCACAAATGCAACATACCAAAATCTAAATTCACTTTCCTCTTTGAATGTCCTCAGTGCACACTTCTCCTCCCCTCTTGACTTCCCTATTTCTATTAATGGTGCCTCCAAAAGCCATCTAATCAGTTGCAAGTCTTGAAAGTTCTGCCTGTGTAATGTCCTTCAGATCTGCCCCCTCCTTTTCGTTTCAGTGAGGGTTACTGTCCTAGTCCGGACCAATGAACTGACCTTTTCCCCTTCACCTTCTTCTCACTCTGATCTACCCGAGGATACTGTTAGATTACTCTTCCAAATACAGCTCTTCCATTACACCCACGCACAATCTCTCTCTCTCTCTCTCTCTCTCTCTCTCTCTCTCTCTCTCTCTCTCTCTCTCACACACACACACACACACACACACACACACACTAATCTGGACTTCAAAGCTCTCCTTGTTCTGAGCAATCTAGACAGCTCCTTGTTCCCAGTACCTGGAATATTCCTTGCGGTTCCTGATTGTGAGCTTATGCTCACATGTTTTCCCTTCCACTGGAATGTCCTTCCCCCATCATGAAAAAAACTCATACCTTATATTCAAGACTCCATTTATATGGCAATGAAAGCATGCAGGTTGTTGTCTTAGGAATATATAAGTCTATGAGAATCAGGAGGGTGAAAACACAGAGGAAATGCCAAACCCGGGAACTATTTATTTGGTCACTATCTCACATGGAGGCTCTAGGAAACATTGCACGTCCCTCATGCTTATTACTAAAAGGTTTACTGTGAGTCAGCATGAGGTTTATCTCAAACCTATGGATTTCAAGTATATGTGCACCAGCTGTCTATCTTTCATTAACTGAAATGATCAAGAATTGCCTGTATTTTCAATATTTGGTGTTTACTGTAATTATTTCCTTCTTAATGCTCTGAACCAAATTGTGTCGAGGGGGTGGGGAAAGGTGGCTGGTTAGAGACGCAGAATCCCTAAAGCCTGGTCTGTCACCGTCATTGATAAATCTCATTTATTTTTGGTACACTGATCACAGGTATTAAAGATCTACCACATGCACAGGATTTCTCAGCAGTCAGAAGCAAAAAAGCTGGAATATGTATCTTCTATACATCTTTCTTCCATCAACTCTTCCCCAACGTTTAGAGTAAAATAAAATGCTTTAAGTACTTGCTTTCCCAAGGAGAATCATAATGATAATTAGCAAGTGATTCCTTTTCTTCCAAATTTCATATGTGAGGCTGAAGTTCAGTAGTAAAGGACAAAGGAATAGACCGCCATAGCCCTGTGGTCACTTGGTACCTGCTTTCCTGTGGACTGGAGTTAATTTGGATTTCTGAGAGCCTGAATCCTTAGCCCAGGAGAGGTAAAAGAGAATGAAGTAGGGGGAGGTGGTAAGAGATGACTGGCAGAGGTAAAAATGTATTGAGCCATCCTGTCCTCACTCTAATATCAAGACTGCCAATCAGGGGTCTGGAAACCTCTTCCACCATAGCCATTTAGGTACTTGTCTGAAATGCAGATTCCTGGCCCTGCCTCAGACCTACTGAGTCACAGTCTCTAGGGGACTACCTGGGATGGTGGAGATTGAGGATCACTGTTTTGGTGTTGAACGACTATGGCCTGCAGGCTTGATATGGCCTTTGAAGTAAAAATTGTTTTTACATTTTTAAAGGGTTGCTTAAAAGGAAGGAAGGAAGGAAGGAAGGAAGGAAGGAAGGAAGGAAGGAAGGAAGGAAGGAAGGAAGGAAGGAAGGAAGGAAGGAAGGACACTAGAGAAAAAGTAGGCAACACAGTCAACAAAGTCTGAAACATTTATAATCTGGCCCTTTGCAAATAAAAGCCTGTGTCTAAAGTTAGCCCTGTCTTAGCCCTGACACAGCTGAAATAACTGATGTAGCACATTTTTTTAAAAATTGAGAGTAATGAAAAATATATAAAGTCATCTAAAATGTGTTTGTAATATATGTGGATAAAAAAATGTAGATAGTTACAGTACACATTCTGCAATGTTTTTGAAAAAATATATTTTATACACATAAGAACTTATGTGTATAAAATATAAATATATCCCATTATAGTCTATCCTTCCATATAATTATCAGGTGGCAATGTATCCCAAATTAGCCTAGCAAGAATTATTGCATGTATATTCTTTATTGGACTAAGCTTGTCTCCATATATATTTCTGTCACACATATGAGGAAAAATGTGAACCAATATCCGAAAATGTCTGGGGAATGAGAAAGTTATAAATTCCCAAAACAAAACATAAGAAAATGATGCACAAAGGGAATACAGGAATTTGGTATCTTTCTACTTAAAAGGAGTTTAAGAATCATAGAGCAGTTTTAACTCCTAAGGATCTTGGGAAAGAGGCTATGAACTCACTTTGGGAGGTGTTCAGATATTTTCACTGTGCCAACGAGGCTCAGTGTTTGGGAATCATGTCAGTTAGAGTCATAAAGTAATCCCAAAGACAGAATGCAATTCTTTAGGGGGATGGTCTCTAGATATTTTTTTAAATGTGTTTATTTTTGATGTGGAGAAACTTTATTACAGAACCTAGAAATAAATACTGGCTTTGAAAATATATAAACTTAGAAGTGACTTGTCCTTTAGAATTGTGCACTGAAATATCTCACAATAACTGTTTCAGTGTTGTTTTTTTCTCATGAAGAAAGGAATGTTAAAACCTTACTAGCAACTAACATTTTTGATAAGTATTTAGACTACATTTCAATTTTTAAGAAACAAAGTTTAAACACCAAAGTCTTGAAACCTAACACACTTCACTATTTAATAAAATTGTGACTCATTTCAGTAAGAAAATGCTTTTTTAGTAAGAAAAATGCTTTCTGAGCTAAGTTTGAACTGCTGGGGCACATGGGACACCCACAAACCCAGTCAGCAGAAGTCTCAAACTCCTATAAGATTAAAGGAAAAATAAATTAGTGTGTACAGAGAATGAAAAAAAAAATCCCCAATGGTACAAGTGTATAAACGGAAGTAAAACTAAAACTCCCCTAAAATCCCCCAATCATCAATCCTTATAAATTCAGCACTTATCTTCTCCCTTTACTTCTTAGGGAGCCCCTAGTTAAATGGACATAAAAGTCTTGGATGATTTTTATCTAGTAAAACAGTCCTCAAACTACACTAAGCGTGGATGCAGACCTCCGCATTAACAAATTGTTTAACTCTTAAAACCACGGATACAAACGTGGGGTTTTCTGAGTTCTGCTGGGGGCTGGTTGTGTGGGACCCGGTGAATTTTGCAGATGTGTAATCCAGGGCGCGCACTCCAAGGGTTGTGCAGAGGCAGAGGCGTGCGGTGGGCGCTGCCTGGGATGGGCGTGGTGGGTGGGGCCAGGCGAGCGCCCGGGACAGAGTGGAGGCCATGTGACAGTGCGAAGGCGGCGTGTCAGCTCCAGGAGCTAGGTGGGGGAGTCGAAGTTCCGCCAGAGTGTCCCACGAGTGAGCGGTGATCGCTCCAGTTCCACTCGAAATGTGTGCCCTTTGTCACTAACGAGTTAAATTGGAGATGTTCTTTATTTTAAAAATGTTAAGAAGGACCTAATCAAACATCCCATGAAAACATATGCTCCCATTCCCTATCACTATCACCCCCTCCTGGAATTACCCCCATCTTCAGAGAGCTGAGTTTTAAACCCGGCCTAAAATCCAATCCCTAATGCGGGAGTCGCCCCCCACCGAACTGCGCACCCACTGCCGCCCCCGCAACAGGGAGTCAGAGCCCAGTTCTGGTTCTGGTGCCCGGCGGCGTCCGGAGTGGGGCGACGACGGTGCAGCCGCAGAACCCGAGGAAGGCGGCATCAGCGCGCGGTGACGCGGGCCCTCGCAACGGGAGCGGGGGAGCCGGGTTTGCGCTGGAAAAGGCGGCGGGACCCGAGCCACCCCTCCCTAGCCCCAGGCTCCCCGCCCGCGCGCTGCCCAGGCCTCCAGGCGCGCCAGGCGCGGCGCGGCGGCGCGAGAAGCGAAGGGGAGCGGCGGCCGGGCCAGCCCCGCCAGCCCAGCAGCGGAGCGGGCGGCAGCCAAGGCGACCGCGGAGGCGGCGGGCAGGGCGCGTGCGCACTGCAGGGGCGCCAGATTTGGCGGGAGGGGGAGTGTCCAAAGCTCTTTGTTTGATGGCATCTCTGTTTACAGAGTTTACACTTTAATATCAACCTGTTTCCTCCTCCTCCTTCTCCTCCTTCTCCTCCTCCTCCTCGACCTCCTCCTCCTCCTCCTCCTCCTCTTTCTCCTGAGAAACTTCGGGCCGGCAGTGCGGAACGTCGCTGCGCAGCAGGGGAGGGACGCAGGCAGGCGGCGGGCAGCGGGAGGCGGCAGCCCCTTGCGGTCCCCGCAGCTCCCGGCTGAGCCCGGCGCCCGCCGCGCCATGGCCCGCAGACCCCGGCACAGGTAACGGGGAGCCCGGGCGGGCGGCTGCAGGTGGGGGCGCGCGGGGCGCCAGATTCCCGGAGAGCAGGTGGGAATTCGTTCCAGGATCTTGTGCAGGGCTGTCAGATCATGCGAGGACCTAGAGCCTCTGCCTCCGCAGCAAAAGCCTCTGGAAAGACTGATGAATGAAAGAGTCTGTGCAGGAAATATATCAGGATGTCGGGAAGCACGCCCTGCGGCTCATTTTGCAAGTTGCACGGGGATACGTTTCTGTCTAAGGGAGAAAAAGCAGCACGTTTCAGCCGGGGGCAGAGGGATGCCCACCAGCCCCTGGGAGCCCACTAGGTCCCTGGCTTGATGCCACGGGTGTCGGCGAGGGAGTCGCAGCGTAATTGCTGGATGCACTACGATTTGTTTGGACTTGGAAATGCAGAGCATATGGCAGATATAGAGAAAATGCCGGATTGTTCAGTAGCTGCAGGTAGTTTATTTAGATTTCATTCATTCTTTATGGACTCGAAGATGAGCGTCAGCTGACAGGCGGCTGGGAAAAGAAAGATTTTAGGGGAGGAAAAGAGTCACTATACTTGCAAGATTGTTTTAAGCTCTGGTTTTGAAGGTCGTAATCATTATTCCCTGGGAAGCTATTTCTAATGCAAATACTGCACAGGCGCCCGCGCCGCACATGTCACCGCACTTGGGATGGGTGAATGAAGCCCCCTTACGTTTTGGCCGGACGGAGGGGAAGGGGAACAGAAAAGCAGGGAAACACTTGTCCGAACTGTCAGTTGCTGGTGCTGCGGCTTCCAAACCAGTCTCTGGACTTCCCGGGCCGGACGCGCCGGAGCTCCCTACGAGCGGCGGGGTCCGGGGGCTAGCTTCGCGTCGGACACGGTTGCCACTCTGCAGACCCGGACAGAGGCGGGCAGCACCCAGGGCCGCTGCCTCGCAACCGGGACGCAATCCGCAGGGTTAGAGGTCCGCGCGCGGCGCGCACACGTGGACATGGCTGAGGTCCCTGTTCCTTCCTGCACTTTGCTCCCACCACCTCAGATCCCCGGGGCGGAGAAGGGGTGACTAGACGGACCCTAGCGCAGAGGTCCTGGGATAAAGTCTCTGGGGGCACAGCAAACCCGGCCTCTTTTCTCCTGGGTAGTTTGATGATCTTGTGCTTGTTTTTGAACCGGCGGACGCTGGACCCCAGGTAGCACTGGGAAGTTGCAAAAAGCGTGGGTGTGGGCCCTGCGGTAGCACCCGCGCACCCTGCCTGGCCGAGCGGGGAGTAGCGCCGAAGCACGACTGGGAGCCAGGGAAAGAGGCGAATTGGGGGGCCCTGGGTCCCCACTCCTCGCCCTGGGTCCGGCCGAGCGGGGTGCGGGTGCTGCTCCTGAAGTGGTTTCACCTCCGCTTTGGGGACTTAACAGTGGAGAGCCGAGGTCACCTATTTTTTTCTGAGATCAGAAGCTGGGAGGAGGTGAACAGAGAACTGGGAAGGGTTGCGGAGAGGAGGCGCGGTGGAGACTCCGCGCCGCAAGCTCTAGACCGTCCCCGCGGGGCGGGGCCTCTCGGTTCCCTGCAGCTCCCAGGTAGCAGAGGGGGCAGGAGGCCTGGAGGGGCGGGAACCTTGAACCTGCCTCAGGGGGAAGAGAAACCCGGCTGCGAGCCCGGAGCCGTTTCTTGCAGGGCCAGAGTCAGCTCGACTGGGATTATTAACCAGGTCAGCGAAATGAGTCTGAACCCCTTTTCTAGAATCACAGAATCGGCCACAAGGCACTTCCTCCCGCTCCCCTCCCTCTTCCCAACCCCCAACACCTCTTTTCTTTTTCGTTTCTTTGCACGGTTTGTTTCCTTGACAGAATGTAATATTCATAGTTGTACTCTTGTAACCACACCGGGTCTAGCAGGTGGGGGAGTCGAGTGCATCAAGCCTGAAATCAGCCTTTGAAAGTTCTCTGACTGTTGGGTCTGAGATCTTGTCAGAACAGATAAAGGAAAAGTTATTTCAGGTCCTTAGTAGAAATTAATCATGCTACTTAGGAGACCGGAGACGACTTAGAGCAAGGAAATCGCATGCAAATCGCAAAGGCGAGACCCCTTGCCCAGCCTGCGGACCGACCCAGGCGCTGAGTGAGCAGCCCTCGGCTCTCCCTCTGCTCCCCGCATGGCCTCGTCAGGACCTGCAGAAGTCACACACCACGTTTCCCCCAAGACTTCGCCTTTGCACATCTCTGCCGCTGTGCTTAATTCTTAAGAGGCACTGAAGGCATGGCATCATTATTTATTAGCACTGGAAAGTACCTTAGAAACAGAATCCAAAATCTTTATGTGTACGCGAGGAACCGAGGTCCTGAGAGAGAGGAAGTGATTTGTCCAAGTCACGCAGCTAGGTGGAGGCAAAACTAGGACTGGCTGCTTCGCCTCCAGAGCCCTAGTCCTGTTCGATGATGCCTGTTCTCTCTCAATTGATGTTGACTGCCCCCTATGGGCGGCTGAATATATTGCTTGTTCCTTGGTGTTGAGCTGTTTCCAAGAGAGTTCTGAAAGTGTGATCTCCAGATTCTGCCAAACCTAAAAAGTTAAATCGAGTTGAATCTATGGCTCCACTTTGATTACTCTAGTTTACTTGGTATCCTGGATATTTCACAAGGACGCCACTTCATTTCGGTGATTTCCAAGGAGTTCCCTGTGAATCTTTCAAAAGATGCTGACCTGTAGCTCTGGGCTTTTAACAATATTTTCACTTGTGATGCTTGTGTTTTTTACTAAAGGAAAACTATTGCAATTATTGATCAGAAGTTATGAGCCTGTTGTTGACACTGCAGAACAGAACGAGGCTCTTGTTTGAAGGGATAGACACTAAATGAAAGAAATGATTATAGATTATAAATACAGTTTAATGGCCTTTTTTAGTGATAGCATTTTTCATTTGGGTCACGTCCTACTTGTCACCATGTATCTTGGACTTTCAGATTGTTGCCCAAAATAATAGTTTTAAATTGTAAGAACTTCTAATTCAGGATTTTTTAAGCACTTTTGCTTGACTTAAAGGGTGAGTAGTGTACACTTATAAGTTAGTTTGGGAAGATAAATCTGATATGAATATAAACTTTCTTTTTAAAAATAATAAATTTCAGTATGATATTGCTTTATATTATTATTTTATTGGTCTTGGTTTCATGGATTTGTCAATATTATAAGCAAATTTTAGTGAAGTTACTAAGAGTATAATTTTTCTTCATATCTTAATTTTATAAGTAAAATTATAAGTAAAAGTAAACTGTGACTGTAAAATTACAGTATAATTCAGCATATGATTAACAAATATTAAGTATAGTGTAACTTCAAAAGTCATCCAAATTCAAAGTTTTGGTCAGCTAGGTAAAAGAAAAGTCTCTTTTGAAGACAGTAATGGTTTTTTTTAAACCCATTTGGAGGAATATCTCAGTTTTGAATTAGGTACACTTTAAGATATTTCAAATACCATTCTGTTAGAGGTAGAAAAAACAAAAGAGTAAATAAGATTCTGACTGTCAAGTGGCCTAATTATTCACTTAGTTACTCTGGAAACTGAGTGTTGTAAACATGGCTACAAGTTGGATCAGCCTGGTCTGGAGTTCTGAATTGTTTGATATTAGTGTTCTTTACAAAGCAGATCCCTTGATTGTTTTTATCCTTCCTCGGGTTTTTTAAATCCTTTCCTCTTAGATTCTCTTAATCTTCTAATCTTTAAGGGATGACTATAATTATATTGTGGGGTATGTTACTTCCTGATTTTTGTCCTCTTAATAAAACACCAGTCCCATTGGAACAACATAATTGAGTTGTTTATTGTATTTGGGAAATATTATTTAAGTGGTGTGACGTATGCCAAAGACCTTGAGTGTACACTTATAAAAAGAGCATGTGCTCCCATTCCTTTTATTGTCCTTAACATTAAGTTTTAAACTTAAACCTTCATTGGTTGGAGAGGTGCCAAATGTGTAACTTGTCACTGGTCTAACAGTAACAGCAGGTTTAAACATGCAGAGCAATGAGAAAGTGCCAGGTCCTTTGCTGTATCTGTGGAGACCAATAACAGCAGAACCAGTTTACAACACTAGAGCAACAGAATGCAGAAAACAATCTTGTGGTGCAAGTTTTCAAAGTTTTGTCGTCATAACCTTTGAAAAGGTTGCTGAGGAGTTTTTGAGTAAGTTTTGCAGCCCACTAGTTTAAACCTTCTTGTTTCAGTCCATATCTACCTTTTCTTTTGTATTTCTACAGCATATACAGTAGTGACGAGGATGATGAAGACATTGAGATGTGTGACCATGACTACGATGGGCTGCTTCCCAAGTCTGGAAAGCGTCACTTGGGGAAAACAAGGTGGACCAGGGAAGAGGTAACTAATCATGTTATTAAAACATGGGGAGAAACTGGAATGTATCCATTTGTGAAAAACAAAATTGCAGCTAAACTACAAGTGCTCAAGCTCAGGCTTTTGAAATCTTACCCTAGCCTGCCTGTGCAGCGTACTCCTACTTACCTCTCACCGCTCCCCCACAGGTACGCTGTACCATAAATTTCCAACCCATTTGTAGTTCTGTGAGTGTCCTCTCCTTCTTACTTCATGTTTCATCTGTGTTGCCCACTGCCTCATCTGTTCTTGTCCTTTTGCTCCACAACTTCTAACTACTTCATTACCTGTGAAGATACCACCTCTTCTGTGAAGCCATCCCTCACTTCCCATACAGGTTAGATGCATCCTCCAATACTTGGATACATGTTCTTACCATTGTTGCTGTGACATATATGCCTCTTCCAGTAGACTACAAGTCTACTGAGGGTAGGACCACACATCTGTTCATCTTTATGTTCCCTGACCCAGAATTGCTGACACAAAATGGAATATTAACAAGTATTCCCAGAATAAATTGATGAATTGCTATTTCCAAAAATAAAACAAACAAAAGAATAAAACAACACTCCCATAGGACTTGTCTTGTTATAAAGGATTCATTCTTTCTAAAAAATTGTTTTGTCTTTGTTTATTTTTAGAGAGAGCAGAAGGGAGGGAGAAAGAAAGGGAGAGAAACATTGATCGGTTCCCTCTTGCACAGACTCAACTGGGAACATGGCCCATACCCAGGCACGTGCCCTGATGGGGAATAGAACCAGTGACCTTTTGGTTCACAGGCCGGCACTCAATCCATTGAGCCACACCAGTCAAGGCTCATTTAACATTCTTGATATATAATAAATAGTATTTCACAGAGCCATGTACATGAAGGTCTGTTTTAAAAGCAATCAATAATGGAAGAAAATATCTGCTTCTTACCGTTTTCTGATAACTTATCAAAAGCTTATCTTTGTAGGAATGAAAAAATATTTAAGGAGAAAAATTATTAATATATGGGAAAAATTACTTTATCTTTAAAGTTTCAAAAATTTTACAATTTTTTTTAAAGATTTTATGTTAGAATTACTGGTACTGATTCTTCTTCAGTTTTATTCCACCCTACTTCACTTAAACCAGAGCTCCTCCTGCTAGGCAGGCAGGGTTTCCACTGAGGTCCACAGGAAATGCGTATTTTCCCTGTGCAGATTTTGGCCTAGATGGTGCTCAGAGATACAGAGTTGTGTTGTTAACACTGGTTTCCTAATTCCCATGCCTGTGTCATACCAGAGATCCACCATGTGTGTGAAGTTACCTTTGCAAAAAAGTGAGGGTTCTCTTTCAGTTGAGAGAACATGTTTAGAAAGAGTGAACTGAAAGATCCCCCCCCGATGTTTAGTGTCTTCTGTGGTCTAATAAGTTCTGTGTTCTAATAGGTTTAAATTATGAGTATCTTGATACAAAAACTAAATGATTTTCTTACATCATGCATGCCTTCAAGTTTAACTAAGAATGATCTTCCAATAGCATAGTAATTGAACTATCTCTCACTTGAGACCCTATCCATTGCCATGTCTTGTATCTAACATTGGAGTTCATTCCCCTCCCCCCCACATACACACACACAGGGTAAAACTTTAAACAGTTACCGTGTACTAAACATCCAAGGAGCCAGGCATTATGCTAAATGTTTTGCATAGTTACTGAATGTCACCCCCAAATAACCTTTTGACACCATCATTCCCATAGTATAGATGACAATTCTAAGGCCTAGAAAAGCCAAATTATATACCCAAGCTTGTACAACTACCATAATCAATTACTGAGTCAAGATTCAGACTCTGCTCTTTCTGACTTTAAAATAAACCTATGCTCTAAAACAGTATATTAGATTAATTATCTGTTGTATTTGTACATTTTTGAGAGATTTTTTTCCTCTGAATTAGATGACTAGATTGATTTCCCTTTACTTGAATAGATTAGAGCTGTACAGTAAATGACTGATACCCTAGGATTGCCTTTAAATGTCTTAGGATGAAAAACTTAAGAAGCTGGTGGAACAGAATGGAACAGATGACTGGAAAGTTATTGCCAACTATCTTCCGGTAAGTCAGTAAGTTTTTCTTTTTGTAAAAGGAAATCTTACAAAGATCTTTAAGTAAGATATTTTAGGAGCATATATTAAGACATTACATATCTGCTCATATATAAGAAGTAGAGGGAGAAATACTTCACCCATAACTTGTAGTGTATATTATAATACATATAATTAGTGTATCTAAATATTATTATTAATGGATTTTATCACATTTTAAAATTTTTCTATTTTATCTTTCCATTTGTTAGGACAATATAAATTATTGCTTTCGTGAATTTGTTATATGGTAGATGACTAACCTTGTAATATTTCCCCAAGTCACCTTCTTTTGAGTTTCCTGGTTTTTGTAAGAGCCATACTTCTGATACCGCAGTTTAAAATTCTGGAGACCTTCCAGACACACCTGGCGCCGCATCCCCCACACCTGAGCAGTGGCCAAGGGTTCTTGAAATCCTGTCAGCAGTCCCTTCTTTTCATTCCCCTCTCTGTTCCGCCCCGCTCTCCTCTTCCCTGGATGATTACAATGGCTTCCTACTTAGAGTTTCCCACTTCTTTATCCACTGGAGAGGGAGCTTCCTAAAATGCAGCTGTACCCTACCTTTTCAAAACCAACATCACGGACCTCGTCTCACAAATTAAGTGCGCTGCCTGGACCTGGCGCACAGCGTCCTCCCGTGTGGCTCCAACACAGAGCTCCAGTTCTGTTCTGACTTCCTCTCCGTAAGCACACTCAGTTGAACTCATTTCTGCTTTCCCTCTGGGCTTTTGTCCCGGCTGATGCCACTGCCTAGACTGTTTTGCACAGTTATTTCATGCCCTCCAAAATTCCTATCAAGAGCGTTTCCAGGCTCCTCCCAAGGAAACATAATTTCTCCTCCTAAGGAGGCATTCCTTTTCCCACCCCAAGATCATTTTGCATTGATTTCTTCTTGCCTATGAATCAAATTCTGCCTTCTACTCATTGTGTATGTCTTTTCCTGCTTGTAAGATTACAAGCTCTTATAAGGTAGGGCCTATCTTTATTCATTGTCTGAAATATTAACAGTTATGGCCCTAAATTGAAGCACATCTCTTATTTTGAATGGGAGTCATGAGAGCAGGTTTCCATAAGAGCTTGACCTTAATATTGAATCTCTAGCAAGGCTTAATCTTAGTCCTCGGTACTTCCACATGCAACAGACTGAGATGAAGATTAAGTTAAATTCACAGCCACATATGCAATATGATGGTCCTTCTGTTCATATGGCAGGACTGTTGCCCGCAGGAGGCAGATCTCACTTAAAATGCAACTCTGATGTATTATTGGTACGTTTTTTAGCTGTGAGTAAGGAGGGATGGATGAGCTCTCCAAACATGCCCTTGTATGTACTTGAACATATTCACTGTCTGTTATCTGTGCATGATTCATGTTATAACACAGTCTTCGTGCGCACTTAGCACATCATATCTACATGACAATGCCTAATCTTTTTTGCCTAGAATCGAACAGATGTGCAGTGCCAGCACCGATGGCAGAAAGTGCTAAACCCTGAGCTCATCAAGGGTCCTTGGACCAAAGAAGAAGATCAGAGAGTAAGTCCCTTCTTCAATGGCGTGTGAATCACAATTATGAATATCCCCCCAAATGTCCTTGTTGAATGTTTCATAACTTGGAGAAACAGGTAAAGTGTGCAAACAGGAAGCAGAGGACTCTATTCCTATATTTTCAATGAATGAAAGCAGATTTTTAGAAATTTTCTAAAGAACTTGTAACAGAATGATTACACTGACTCATTACATAACATTAAAACATAGGTTATTTTTGTGTGTTTATCTGAAGGTGATAGAACTTGTACAGAAATACGGTCCGAAACGTTGGTCTGTTATTGCCAAGCACTTAAAGGGGAGAATTGGAAAACAATGTAGGGAGAGGTGGCATAACCACTTGAATCCAGAAGTTAAGAAAACCTCCTGGACAGAAGAGGAAGACAGAATTATTTACCAGGCACACAAGAGACTGGGGAACAGATGGGCAGAAATCGCAAAGCTACTGCCTGGACGGTAATAATATGTCAAAAATATATTCATTGGGAAGAATAAGGGAGTGGGTATTGAATAGTCTGTTTTAAATGTATGGTGAGTGAATTACGTTCCATCAATCGTGTTTCGTTAGTTAAACCAGATCCATAGCTTTTAGAACCAGAGGAGATCTTAGAGTTTGTCTGGTTGAGCACTGTGAGAATCTACCCAATGGTGAGCCCTGGGCCAACTCATTGAACTTTCCTCAGCCTCAATTTCCCCATTTTTTTAATGAGTAGTAACATAGTTCACAGGGCCAATGTTAATGTCAAGTAACATACATTTCAAAGCACTTTGTAAACTACAGAACTCTAAACGTAGAGAAGGACACTGAGAGGGACAGCTTGTCTGTGATCTGACATCACAGAGCTGGTTAAGTGGGCGGAAGAACCTTGGCCACCATTTTCCTGATACTGGCATTTCATTATACCACTTGGCTTAATTTTCTTTTCTTTTGAAGAAAGAAATAGTGTATTTATCCAATTAACATGACTGCTCCCAGGTTTTTAAATAATGCCAGTGTTATGCTTTCTTTCTAATGAACAAAGCACAAAAATGACCTCATTATGAGGGATATGTATGGAAGCTCATTTTTGTCCATTTTCCCTATTTAAACAACCATAACAGATTTTTTGTAAAGCTTACATAAAAAATATGTAAGTCAAAATATTTTAAGTACTTTTCTTCTTGAGCTTTATAAGCCAAAAGTGGAGGAGGCATCATTGCAAAGAAGGCCGTGGTTCTGAGGGTTTATGTTGTGATGTTCCAAAGCATCTCCTCCCTGGCAATTCAGAATAAGCTCAGCGAATTCACGAGACTGATAAAAGGACGCCTTTTCTCCCATATGGTCTGAGAGGATGTGCTGTTGATTCTTCTAAAAATTTAAGGGGCAATTGAACTTCCTCTTTCTTTAGCATACATTCCCCACCCCCATCGAAATAGTAAAAAGGAGGCTTAAAACGGTTCTTTTGAATTGAGAAACTGTTTTCCTGAGAATTGAAAGACTTTGGTAAAAATGCTTTGCAGTTGGAAAATATATTGGAAGTTAGCATCTTTCCCTTCTGGATCCCATTTTCTGTTCTCACCTCTGTCTGGTTAACAGAACAATTTGAGGTGGTTTTCAAAAAGTGGGAGTTTTTCTCACTCGTAATTTCTGGCTAGTGCTATTGCAGATAAAGGGAGGACAGTGAGGTGGCCGCAGCATCACTATCGCTCACCCAACTTCACTCAGAGCCTGTTGTGGCATCTGCGCAGGCTCCGCTAGGCCAAACTCAAAGGAGTAACTTACTGGGACAGCAGGGACTTGGAGTCGTATCAGAGTCTTGTACCACAGTCGGAACAAACATGAAGTGCTGTTGTATTGAAAATACTCTTATCAAAGAAAGAAAATGGTTAAAGGATTTCAATATTCATAGAAAGCTACAACTCCATATTATGTAATTAAAAGCTGTGAATGGATTTTTAATTAGGTAATAGGGGAAGCATGATTTTAGAATGCAGAAATGCCTGAAATGATGAAAAAGAAAAGACATTGGTGAACCAAAAGAAAAGGTCTCTGTTAGAAACAGTTTTCTGTCAATTAAGTCTAATCTGAATTGAAATTTTTGTTTGTGAAATTTGTACGTGATATATTTCTGTGCAGAACTGATAATGCTATCAAGAACCACTGGAATTCTACAATGCGTCGGAAGGTTGAGCAGGAAGGTTATCTGCAGGAGTCTTCCAAAGCCAGCCAGCCAACTGTGGCCACAAGTTTCCAGAAGAACAGTCATTTAATGGGTTTTGCTCATGCTCCACCTTCAGCTCAACTCTCCCCAACTGGTCAGCCCTCAGTGAACAACGACTATTCGTATTACCATCTTTCTGAAGCACAAAATGTAAGCCACCCTTGAGAATTTTGTTTAGCGAGAGAGATGGTTACTTTAAGTCTAGGCAATGCCAACCCCCCGCAGTTTCATGCTTTTTCAGAGAGCATTTATAAACAGGTCATGGGGTAAATATTGTTCTTCCTAATATGCTTCTGGAAATGAGGGTGGTAAATGATTTGCTCAGGGTTACACAACTCACAGAGACAGTGCAGACTAGAATCCAAGTTGTTCCATTCTGCCTCTAATCTAATTTGAAGTTAGTTTTTGAATGTAAACTTACTTAAGGTCCTGTTGAAGAAGAAGGCAGCTGTAGGCAAATTCTTTTCTCTCCCACACTGGAAGTGAGTGTAATTACATATAAAGAGGAGATAGAGCGACACTGAAATTCAACAGATAATTTTAAGCTCCATTCTGAGAGTGACTGAACAGAAATGTCTTGACGCATTCGTTCTGTGTTTAGTTTCTGCCTCCACGTCTGAAGCAATTTTGTCGCACTGTTCCCTGGTATCTCCTTTCATCCTCCTTGGATGTCAGTGTGATCTGTTCTTCATTTCCCGATACAAAGAAATGTTCTTAGTCAATGGAAAGAGAAGAATAAAGAGGAAAGAACCGAGAAACTCTAATCTTAAAATGAACACTAAGAAATGGTGTAATTTACCCAAGAATATAGAGCTCATATGCAAATTCTATGCAAAATATATTTGTAGAATTTTGAGATGTATTTGACTACAGACTTTCCAAAAGGTCTCAGGTGAATGAAGTACCACAAGAGGTTTTGTGCTACTTACTAAAGCTCATATGATTCTCAGAGAAATATTTTTATTTATAAATAGCTAATGCCATAAGTTTTTCCCACCAAAACTTCCATGCATTTATGAATGTATTTTAGATTTGTTTTTCATTGTGTTTTTCTCTAATTAAGGAATACTTCCTGCCAGGATTGATGAACACTTTAAATTTCTTTCACTATGTTGCTTTAGCCATTTAGCTGTTATTAAAGGCCTGGCTAAAATTTCAAAATAGAGGGCTTCTTTTTTTAATGTGAATTTTATCAGTGAAGTTTTTTTTTTTTTTTTTCCTTGAGCAAAACCTCAGGAAGCCAAGTCCCCTGAAGCGCAGGCAACTATGAATGACGCGTCCTTTGTTCTGCCTTTCTGTCTAGGTCTCTGGTCATGTCCCATACCCTGTTGCGCTACATGTCAATATAGTCAATGTCCCTCAGCCAGCTGCCGCAGCCATTCAGGTAGGACCATTTTAAGGTCATTTCATAAAGAAACCCAGCTGTTTAAGGTACTGTTTTGAGACATGCTTTATTTCTTTCTCCTAAACACTTATTGTCCCCTGACCAACTGAAATTAAAAGAGAAGGGATGAGTGGAGAGATGGCAGGTGCTCCAGCCAGCCATCCTCCCCTCTTCTTGAGTGACCTTGCTCAGGAATTCCCGGATTCTCTGATGTTATAAACAACTCATCAGTCAGCATCCACTGTGGCCTCAGGTATCACATTGCCCCCTTCCATGCAGAATAGCGCACAGAGATTTCCGTGGCAGCCATGTTTGGCCAGCTTTGGTTTCAGGCCAGGCTCTGTTACCGTTTTCTTCGTGATCGTGGGCCATGGCCATCGTGTTTACAGCTTCCAATCAGGCCCTTGTCTTTTCTCCTCCCTCACCTTTTCATTTCAGAGACACTATAACGATGAAGACCCCGAGAAAGAAAAGCGAATAAAGGAATTAGAGTTGCTCCTAATGTCGACTGAGAATGAACTCAAAGGGCAGCAGGCGCTACCAGTAAGAATGTCACTGGGTGCTTAAATGGGGGGAGGGGGTAGCAGCTTTATTCCAGTGCTGTTCTGTGTCTTTTCCCTTCTCTTAAAATAACACATGATCAAGACTCATAGTATCTATTAACAACATTTAAACATGAGAAGTTGCTTATGATACAATACAGTTGGTATCAGAATGTTAACTAAATTGGAAGTAGTCCTCTCTGTTACAGTAGAAACTCAACATCTATTAGTGGTTCTCCTCACTGATTTTTTCCCCTTTGGAAGGACTGTAATCAAATCAAGGACTATCAGATCAAAGGAATAAAAATATGCATTTTTTGCAAAACATTGTATCTGTATGATGCGTAGTTGTTTCATTTTTTCTTTATTGATTCTCTTAACCTGGGCTTTTCATACTTTATAATTTCAAATGTGATTTGATGCATGTGCAGTGTATAGGTGTGAGAAAGAGGCACACACTCTCTCCATCAATAACGTTAGCTGCTCTCTGTTCTTTGCTCGTGTGAAAGCTGTGCAGCTCATTCTTGAATTTTGACATCTATTTTAGTGATTGGGCAGCAAACTGGAAAAGCAGCTTGTAATTTCTAACATAGGTAGTTAACCAGCCAAGAGAGTAAAAGAGATGTGATACAGAGTAAATGGGTTTTTGTTTTTTTTTGTTTTTTTTTTTTTTTTGGTTAAATACTAGAATGATTATGTGCTTATGTTGGCTTGACCACTTTTTAACTTGGATGTTTTGCAATTTCTCCTGTTGCGTGGTCATGCTGAAAGGAGACTTCTGTTACTTTGCTCTTCTGCTTTCCTAACCACGTTGATTTGGCAGCTCTTCACTGCATCAGCGCAATCCTTAGCATTCAAAAGGGACAGAAGCAACAAGAATATATGCAGATAAAAGCGACTCTTAACTCTTGCACTTTCCAGCCTTTATGGAGGTTAGAAAGAGAATAGGAGAATTCTTAATTCATAGCAAACATTTATGATCCTATTGGAAATTGCATTACAGTAGATTTTTAACTCCATGTGGAGATTGTGCTTTATAATACAGTCCCTTTGTTTGCATTTTTAACAAAGGGAGGGCAATTAAGGTAATCGTGTAGATGACAGACTATCAAAAAGCAGGTTCTTGCATTGATAAAAGGAAACATCTTGACAACTGTTTTATAGGCGCAAGTTTTGGATGATGCAACTACTTTTATCTTCCCTCCAACAGCATCTGATACCTTGTGCAACTTCATTGCTAAGTTCCTTCTCCCTTTCTTCTCCCCGCTCTTTCTTCCCCCACCCCCTCCTTAGACACAGAACCACACATGCAGCTACCCCGGGTGGCACAGCACCACCATTGCCGACCACACCAGACCTCATGGAGACAGTGCACCTGTTTCCTGTTTGGAAGAACACCACTCCACTCCCTCTCTGCCTGTGGATCCCGGCTCCTTACCCGAAGAAAGCGCCTCTCCAGCAAGGTGCATGATCGTCCACCAAGGAGCCATTCTGGATAATGTTAAGAACCTCTTAGAATTTGCAGAAACACTTCAATTTATAGATTCTGTAAGTAGAATTGTTAAGGCAAGTTAATATTTTTAGAAGGGGAATAAGGAAACCCATTTCTCAAATCATTGCCATTTTCTATAGCAACTATCATGTTACTAGCATATATTAATGTAAAGGTTAAAGTATGATTTTAGTCTTTGTGTGTGTGTTTTCTCAAAGATCTGATTTCATACACTGCCCAGATAAAAGGTAGCCTTTCACACATTTCCTTCGAAATGCATATTTTTTAAAATACTAAAGTTAATGACCTATAAGTAGAGCTCAGGTTATGGGAATGATGTTTTGAGATTTTTTTAATCTCTTAATTTGTTTACTTTGTGGTTCTCTAGAATTGTGCTTTGCTTTTGAATAGCACATTAAAAATTATGTTTACTCAGCTTAAAACAATCTTTCAAAATGTTTGAAGTGGTAATAAGTTCACTGGTGGTGCATGGCTTTCTCCACAAAACATTGATTATTGATTGCCAGTCCCAATTGGTTCACTGAAACAAACCACCTTTAGGGAAAGAGACTTGAGTTCAGCCCCTCAAAAGCAGACACTTAATTCATTTCCTTTGTTTTCCAGTTGGTCAAAAAGCCTTTATAGCATGCCCATCAGACAGGGGATGAACACGGCCAAATGTGCCGTCTAGAAAAGGGTTTCTTTTTGCTTTGGACTGCATGCAAATGCTGAAGTAACCAGCGGTTCCTGCTTTCCTGGTGCAGGACCAGCCTTGGGACAGCACGGCAGACCTACGTGCAGTGTATCAGAACAATTGCTAATCCTGAAGTTGTTGCTCAAGAAATCGAACAAGGGGGCCAGGCAGGCGTTTTCTTTGCATTCAGCATCTCTTTCTCAGTGCTGTGTTTCAGGTGATGGCACATATCGTGCATACACTGTCTCAGAGTTCTGTGCCTCCCACATTGTTTCAGGATTCTTCATCATGGTGTGACCTCAGCAGTTCTGAACTCTTTGAAGAAGCAGACTTTTCACCTAGCCAGCAGCACACAGGCAAAGCCCTACAGCTCCAGCAAGGAGAGGGCAATGTGAATAGACCTGCAAGAGAGCCTAGCAAACGCCAGTTGAGTGAGGGTTCACTTGGTCCGCTCAAGCCCGTACCTCCTGCGAGGCACAGCACAATTCCACTGGTCATCCTTCGAACAAGGAGGGGCCATGCCAGCCCCTTAGCCACTGGTGACTCTAGGTCCTTCATACTTGCTGATGTCAGTAGTTCAACTCCTAATCGGTCCCCTGTCAAAAGCCTGCCCTTCTCCCCATCACAGGTAGAGCACAGCTTCTGCACAGCTGTTACTAATTTTCAAAATACAACTGAGCCTTAACAATCTAGAAACTAATCCTTTGGAACAAATGACTAATTACTGCTGCCCTCACTGATTTCATTTCATCGTTGAATCTAGCTGTTGCTAAGTCATACTTCCTCCCCAAGTTCAGGCTCTCTGAAGGCTGACTGATGATTTTGTCACAATTCTCTCTTTTGGGTGATATGAAAGATGGTTAGGTGCATGAGATGTGCTTTTATTTCCTTCACCACTAGAGTTTAACATTTCTATCCCTTTCTCTTTTCCCTTCCTTTAAAAACTTTAACAGGTTTCTGCCTTTTTGTTCACTTGCCATGTGGTTCACTGACCCAGGGGAGGAGGGAAGCAAACTATGGTTGGGTTGCAGCTAGACATTTTAAAGGTTCCACTCCATCTTTAAGTGGAAAAGTGTGGGAAGAGGATGAGGACGAATGCTTAAGGAAAACAATTTATGCTTTAATTTTCTCTTCTCAACATTGGCTCTTTGGAGTCATGCCATAACAGTTTATGAGCACAGTTTTTGCCAATGAATATTCTTGTTTCGTGTAATATTTTTAAAGATATGAAAATCTTCATTTTTATCAGAAACTAGTGTTTCTTAATTATTAAAATAATTGAAGTTAGTAGGTAATTTGGCACTTTAAAATAAATATTTTTCTAATAATGTCTTGAGTTTGTGTTAAGAACAGCTTTAAATATGAACAGATGATGCACTCGCCAAAACAATCAGCTTGCGTTTTTGCTTGTGTTTTCCAAGGGGTGTTCTGGATAATATGCATTCCGCAAGATTTTCATAGGTGTTCCAGAAAAACATCTACATGTCGAAGTATATAGGTTTGGGAAGTACTGTACCACATTAAGTTAAAAATTGCTTTCTTTACTGCAGGGTCTCCCACGATTTTTCATACACCGGTGTGCACTGTGAATTTCCAGAATGAGATTATAATACGTGTGTTTTCCAAACTTATTTTACTTTGGAACTGTTTGAGGAACACCTATTGTTTTCCCAGAACATTAATGTTCTGAGAGACACCACCCATTCATTATTCAAGAGTTTTTCCACACAATGTAAACTTTCTATAATAATGTCTCGTAGGTCATTAAAGAGAGAAAAACAGAGTATAAGAGAGAAACAATCATTACTTTCCAAAAAATCACTTTTGTAATGCTTTTAATCTCAATGTAAGAGTGCATCTCATTTCTTTAATGGCAAGCGCCATTTCTTGACTATATTTTCCTAGGATTTTGCAAGTTTCCCAGAATTGACCCTAGATTTTGTTTCTTGGAAGTCACACTCCAGATCTTGGAGCTCAATTAAAATAAAACAATAGCCTGTTCAGTGCTACATGTTGTCAGCATCTTCATTATTTTACATAATGGGTCAGTAAAACATACTTGCTTGTTATCGTGGTATGATTTTTAAATTGGGCTGAATAAAGAATGACTGTTGAAGTAATTTTTTTTCTTCCCATATTTAGTTCTTAAACCCTTCCAGCAATCATGAAAACTTAGACTTGGAAATGCCTTCTTTAACTTCCTCCTCTCTCAGTGGTCACAAATTGACTGTTACAACTCCATTTCATAGAGACCAGCCTGTGAAAGCTCAAAAGGAAAATACTATGTAAGTTCTTGGTTCAAGAATAAAGTTATTTATCTTATTTACTTGTACTTAATTAATGGAATATAGTCCCCAAATGTCTGTTCCATTTGTATGTATATTCCACATTGACTAGGTCTGTCCTGGGCCTGTTACAACTACCTAGAGGTGGAAGGTGGGAGGATAAACTAAATTAGCCTTTGAAGTTCATGTCAAATTTTCCTATATATGCAGAGGTAGTTTTCATATAAATTTTCCACTCAGTTTCTCTGTTTGATCAATAAGGCCTTTTCTTCTTCACTAAAAATACCTTTTCTCTTTGATTACAAGCCTCAGAATAAGAATGAGTATGGTTCTTTTCAGTTCATATCTTTTTAATCTTATTTTTTTCCTTTTGAAATTTATCCATAGAGAGGGCCTCTTCTGACATCCCCAGTAATATTATATGATTAGAAGCCTAAGAGTGATTAAGCAGTCATTTATATTCAATAAAGGCTTAACCCATTCAAAGAATGTCAGAGAAGATCAATATGAGTTATAATAAACCTTTCATCTTATTATTTCCAAGTACAATAAGTACGTCTTAAAAGATTAACATGGTTTCTATGGTGGGTCCTGTTTGAATGAATAGATAAAATTGATTGGTAAATGACATCAGATCTTCACAATGCTTATGGTCATTTTAAAGACCTGAGCCAGTATGTGTGTCTTCAGAACAATTGAAAAAAGATGGAACATATTTTAATAGTCTTATGGGGTATAGTACTTTGGTATATTTGAAAATATGTAATGTATTTCGTGTCTTTTTCTTAATAATACATGTATGAGTAATCACCATACCCAATTTCATATCAATACCAGTCTGTTGTGTTTAGTAGAAAAATACTAAATGTAGTAGGTGGAGCAGTGTAAGGGACATATGTGCTTTATTGAACCAACACTTGTTTTCTTGTTAAAGTTTTAGAACTCCAGCTATCAGAAGGTCAATCCTAGAAAGCTCTCCGAGAACCCCTACACCATTTAAGCATGCACTTGCAGCTCAAGAAATTAAATATGGTCCCCTGAAGATGCTAGTAAGTGTTTGCAAAGTTCTTGGGTTCAGTTGCTTTATGAGTGCAGACAGAAATTTTCCTCTGATGCCAACATGCCCACTCTTCCCTTCAGCCTCAGACACCATCTCATCTTGTAGAAGACCTACAGGACGTGATCAAACAGGAAGCTGATGAATCCGGAATTGTGACTGAGTTTCCAGAAAATGGACCACCATTACTGAAGAAGATCAAACAAGAGGTAAACCCGAGATCCTCTGCAAAGGACAGGCTGTGAATCCTGCTCCCTTTATTCCTCGTGGGCGGTTTGATATGCTGGCATCAGCGCTGTGTAACACACCACTTTCCACACCAGATGCTGTTCAGTGGTCCTGCCAGATGGTAGGTTTGTGGCCTTTCATTTGGGAAGCCGAGCCACTAATAGCTACTTCATATTTGAACAGAAACATGATGGAGAAGATAAAGGAAAGAGACGGAAGCAGCTTTTTAACTATACTTTTGTCACTGCCATATAGATGGACAGACGACACACAAATATTTAACTGTCAAGAAGTCATGGAGAATTGAAATTTAAATTAAAAATAATAGTATCTTTAATTCATAGTATAAAAGACGGGGAATCTAACTTTCAAGGATCAAAATTTTAGCTTGGTGACAGGAAAGGTTTCTAATAGGTTAGACACAGTACCTCTTGAATTTATTTGTATACAGGGGTAAGTGTTTAAAAGACTGGCCAGGCATCTCTTCTTTTTATTCCAGCCTGAAACGTGATTAGTAAAGCTGTAAAATATTTAAAGTGTACAACGTGATGATTTGATATGTGTATACATTATGAAAAGATCCCCCCCCCACTGAATTCATTAACATATCCATCACCTCGCCAATTTTCCCTTTTTTGGTGAGAACATTTGAAGACTACTCTCTTAGAAGATTTCAATTCTACAATCCAGTGCCATCAATTATAGTTGCCTTGTTAAACATTATTAGCTCCTTAGACTTTATCTTATAGAAATTGACTCTTGAGCGTAAACGTTTCATGGGAAATTCTAGTTCTAGAAACAACAAAGCACTTCCTGTTTGCTTTCAGGTGGAATCTCCAACTGATAAAGCAGGAAACTTCTTCTGCTCAAGCCACTGGGAAGCGGAGAGTCTGAACACTCAGCTGTTCCCACAGGCGTCGCCTGTGGCAGATGTGCCGGTAAGTGCAGGCCGGTGCTAGGAGCTGTGGGTGCCTCCCAGAACTTGGTGTGGCACGTGGGCTGCTGCCGTGTCAGCACCCGCAGGGGTGTCCAGCCCTGTGGTGTCTCTGGGCCACACTGGAAGAAGCGTTCTCCTGGGCCACACATTAAATACACAAATACTAATGAAAACTGATGAGCAAAAAAAAAAAAAAAAGGTTTTAAGTAAGTTTACAATTTTGTGTTGGGCCATATTTACAGCCATCCTGGGCCACAGGCGGCCCGTGGGCCATGGGCTGGACAGCCCTGCTCCAGATATTCTCTCACATGATTCTTTTCTTATTAGGATTAATGTTGAATATAAACTTGAGGGTTTGTGTATGTATTGGAAATAGATTCTGTTCTATTGTAGATTTTGTGATGATTTATACCTTAGGATTTGAAAGTCCTTTCCTCTTAAAACATCTGCTGTTAAATATATGTACATTTCCATAAAAACAAAATGTTAATCTTTACATTTTCTTTTATTTATTTGTCTTCTAAATGTAGTGTGTCCTGCTCGTTAAGTTATCCCTTGGCTGGTCCTGTGCAGCATAGCGCTAACCATAGTGTCTATAGTAGGTGCTCTTTATTGCACCCTGTATTGGATTGGTTTGGTCACCACCGTTTTTGAATAGACTTTGTTTTTGTAGTAGTTTTGGGCTCACAGCAAAACTGAGCGGAAAGTGCAGAGATTTTCCCATATACACACTGCCCCACCCGTGCACAGACTTCCTTGTTATAAACACCCCCTGCTCGAGTGGTACATTTGTTACAAGTATCACCCAAAATCCATAGTTTATGTTAGGTGGTGGTATGCATTTTATGGGCTTGGGCAAACGCATAATGACATGTATCCACCACTACAGTATTATATCATACAGAGTAGTTCCACTGCCCTAAAAATTCTCTGTGTTCCTCCTATTTATCCCATCTTCCCCCCCGGCCCTTGGCAACAACTGACTTTGGTTTTACCGTTTCTGGAATGTCTTATAGTTGGAATCATACAGTTGAAATCATGTGTAGTGTTCTTGGACTGGCTCCTTTCACTTAGTAATATGTACTTTTGATTCCTTCATGTCTCCTCATAGCCTGATAGCTCACTTCTTCATAACACTTAGTTACCCATTTTTCAAGTTTGTAGTTTGTGAATGGTTATTCTTTATGGCGAATCAAAGCTAGTAACAGCTATTAATATTTACTTAATATGTACTAAGTGGTAAATGCTGTTCTTTAGATACATTAATTCATGTATGCCTCTCAACAACCTTACAAGGTTGATAACATCACTTCCATTACACCAGCTGAGAAACTGAGGCACAGGGAGGCTTTGTCACTTGCTCCAGATGATATAGTTAGTAAGTGGGGTTCTTGGGTTACAACTCAGAAAGTCTAGTTTTCAATGACATCCTTCTAACCACTATACTATACTGCCACTAACTTGTAGCTCTGAAATATTTTGTACCAATATATAAAAAATAAGTAGTTCCCTCACTGGAGATTAGTAAATCTTTCATTTTTAAAAGCTGGTATTTAATAATTCATTTAGCAGATGTTTTCTGAGTGCCCACCTCATGCCTAACTTGTCTTCGTGCCAGCGCTTGCTGCAGCAGGGTCTGGGTTAGGACACAGCTGAGTCCTCCTTTTTGCTCACCAAGGAGAGAACTTCCAGCAGATACCTGCATTTCTTCCCACTAACCCATGTCACATCACAGCCATTTACTCTCTACAGTGTCAGAACCGTTTCAGCTCTCACGTTATTCAACCCTATTTAAATTTCAAATTATTCTCTTTCCCTTTAGAATATTCTTACGAGTTCCGTTTTAATGACTCCAGTATCAGAGGATGAAGACAATGTTCTCAAAGCATTCACAGTACCTAAAAACAGGTCCCTGGCGAGTCCCTTGCAGGTAATTGCTATTCCCACATTGGTTTCTTACAAGCCGTTCACTGAAAAACTGTCATTTTGTTTTGATTTTTTGAAAAAGATTTTGGACATAGTGGAGTGGCACTCTTTTTTTTTTTTTTAATTTATTTTTGGAGAGAGGGGAAGGGAGGAAAAGAGAGAGGGACAGAAACATTGATGTGAGAAACAGACATCGATCGATTGTCTGTGGCACATGCCCTGACCGAACCTGCAACCCAGGCACATGCCCTGACCAGGAATCAAACCAGTGACCTTTTGCTTTGCTAGACGATGCCCACCCAACTGAGCCACATGGGTCAGGGCAGAGGAGTGGTACTCCTAAACAACTCCAGATATCTAAACAATTCCTTAAATTGCCACTCATGAAACACAATGGAAATTTTTCTTGGATCAGGCCCCCAATGCATGATGAGGTGAAGCATTTCTCACTGTGTCTGAGACTAAGATCACGTATTCCACAGCGTCCATACCTCCTTCTGCTTTTAAATGTTCTATACAGAGTTCATTGGCACAGTTTACTTTTTGTCCCCCCAACGTTATATGCTCCATCAGAACTCAGACACTGTTTAGATTTTAAATGAAGTATGAAATGAACTAACTAAAAATAATTGCAATCTATTTGACTGTCCGAGTAAGAAGGTCAAGTGTCAGTGTCATGTGTCCAACCTGTTGTTGACCCTCTGCTACTGGGTTTTAGCATCAAAAGAGATTTCCTTTGTAACTCTAAAGTTGGTGTATGTTGATGAAATACAACAAATTCCAAATTAATCCTGTGCCAAATGTAAATAAGAATGTAAATTTTCTTCCCTAAATTATTTAAAGCAGTTCCCAAACATTAAATAGCCCCAAACCCAGCCACCTGCAGAGCCCTCCCCACCATGCCCCTGAGCTACACTGAGAGGAACTTCACAGACCCTGGGGCATATAAAGAACCCGGATTCAGAAGCAGACAGTCATGTTTGAACTGTGAGTTGCGTGTACTATAGTAGGATGTGTGCTTTGAGAGCTTGCCTTTTCTTTAAGTGGCTTTCCTATCTTTGTGGTAGGCCTTCTCTCTCCAAATTGCGAGTATCTTAAAACATTCCCTTTATAAGTATCCGTGATAGGTAGCATGATTTTTTTAGGGATACAAATAATGCAATGCAAGTAATACAGCTGGAAGGGCTACAGGCACATTTTGATGCTTCATTCAGTCAGATTGCTTTCCTTGTGGCCGCTGTGTGACCCAACTGCTTCGGTGAAAGGTGACTGTTGCCTGGAGTGTGGATAGGGAGCATCGGTGCTTGTGGGAGTGGGGCCTGAGGCAGTCAGGCCTTGGTGGGCCCCCTGTGCAGAAGATTCAGAGCATCATAAAGAATTGAGAGATGGCAAAGGGCACGAACCCCACCGAGGCATAAAAGGGACACAGAAGATGAGTTAGAAGGATGTCAAAGGTGGCTATTTCAGAGTTTTACCTAGTGCTGATCCTGGCACCAGGGAAAAACGCCTTTCAGTTTTTCTTTCCCTCTTCTTTCCTAAATATCTTGACCCTCGATCCCACAGCATAGAATTTGACTAAGTGCTGTTCTTAAGCTAGATTAAGTTTTATGTATGTTTTGTAACTTAGCCTGGGACTCAACCTACATTTACAGTAGCATATAAAAAATTTCAAATTTTCTAAATTTGAAAGAGCAAACATGTAAATCTATTTGGGGACACTTATCATTAAAATTCTTGGTTATTTTTCTAAAATCAAATCCTAAAACTTTCGGCATGACCAAATAGTGTTCAGCCAAAGCCATTGATCTGAACACAGAACTGAAATAAAATACATGACATATAAAGTTGGCGGGTTGTCAGTTTAGTTGACCCAGGAACAACGTGGGTTGCACTGCTCAGGTCCACTTACACGCAGATTTTTTGTTTCAATAAATTCATCATCATAGGCCCTCTGTATCCTCCAGCTTTGCACCCACAGATTCAGCCAATTCAGATCAAAAACAGTATTTCGATCTGCAATTGACTGAATCTGTGATTACAAAGGACTGACTGTGTGCATTGATCTACACTATTTTACATAAAGGATTTGAACATCCATGGATTTACATAAAGGATTTGGGTCCCCATGGATACCAAGGGACGACTGAGTTTTGGGGGCGTCAAAAGTTATACACTGATCTTCGTCTGTGCATGGGTCAGTGCTCTGAACCCCACGTTGTTAAAGGGTCAGCTGTACTTGTAAAATGTTGGTTGTCCAACTTTTTACATTAAAGTTTTTATTACTATTGCATTTTTTAAAAAAACAGTATTGAACTTTATTATTAACATATTTATATTTCATTTCATGAAAACACTTCTCTTTGAAACTCAGAATAGCCCTGGCTGGTGTAGCTCAGTGGATTGAGCGCGGGCCTGCGAACCAGAGGATCGCGGTTCGATTCCCAGTCAGGGCACATGCCTGGGTTGCAGGCCAGTTCCCAGCAGGGGACACACGAGAGGCAACCGTACATTGATATTTCTCTCCCTCTTCCTCTCTCCTACCCTTCCCCTCTAAAGATAAATAAATTAAAAAAATTAAAAAAAAAAAAAAAAGAAACTCAGAATAAAGTGGTAGTTTTATTTTATTAATCTATATTCTAGCACATCAGTGAGTCCTATTTGGCACTCCACAGATTCTGATATCCGTGTGTGGAGATTAACCAACCATGCACATCGCAGGGTGAAGGTGACATTTGCCAGTTCTACTGAACCGAGTAACTGAGGCCCGAAAGCCTATTTTAGAGTTGATGCTTCCATCTGCACTTTGTGGTTTACTGATTTACACTGCTCAAATATATTTTAATAATCTTTTATAATAGATAACTAATTTATTTTAATAAATATTTATTAAATGAATGAATGCCGCACACCAAGTATCTCTTTTGTTTTGTGTCATGGAGATCTGGCTTCTGATACCATAGAAATATGTTATTTCTAAAATGTTTCGAACTTTTATGATAAATACTGGAAAATGTATCAAGTAATTTTAAATATTTAAACATATACTGCCTATATTTCATATAATCCTAATTCAACAATATTTATATAGGTTTTTATGCAATTTGGTAATCTTGTTTGTTTAAAACAGTGCTTTGTTGTATGTTTCTATTGATAATTTGACCTAATTAGACAGATTTCTCAGAGATGGTATTAGTGAACATGTTGTGCCTTTGTTAAATGACATGGCTATTTGACTTAGGAGTGCTTTTTATAACCTATTACTTCTGTAATCTGTACTGATAATAAATCAAATATTAAGTGAGATTTTTAGCCAAGCAATCTATATATTTTTATCATAGTGCTTTTAACTAAAACAACTAAATATGCTTCCTAAAGTATTTTAAAATTCTGATACTTCTAAGAACAGTTTATTGAAGACCACAGTAACTGTGCGATTCTGTGTTTAATTACCCCTGGCTTAAGTGTGGCAATACCACTTTAGCAGAACAATTACTGTTTTTAAGGCCCAGATTCTGGGCTTTTATGGTTCAGCTTCAAATGTACATATAAATATACGTGCTTATACAGAAATAATGTGTAATGCATGTAAAATTTTAAAATTAGAAATGCAAGAAGCTATGAGTTTAACATTTCATTATGATAAATTTCAAACATACACAGAAGTACAGAGAATATTCTATGATTTAGATTTAACAATTATTAACATTTTGCCATATTTATTTCATCAACTTTTTATGAAACATTCTAAAATTCCAGACAATACAACATTTTACTTTTATGTATCTCTAAAAGTAAAGACATTTTCCTATATACTGTTCTCACACATTATTATTAACAATACTTCCTTGATATTCTAATTCTTGGGCTGTATTTAAAATTCCCCATTATTCCAGACAAGAATCCTTTTATTATTTGTTTGGTCAAAATTGAGACAGTTTCACACACTGCATTTGATTCTTAAGTCTCTGAAATCTCTCAATCTTTAAACCAGTGTCCAACAGAACCTGTGCAGCGATGGAAACGCCCCAGGTGCCGCTGTCCAGTATTCTAGCCAATAGTCACATGTGGCCATTGAGCACTTGAAATGTACCTAGAGCTGTTGAGGGACAGAATTTTTAACTTTATTTCATTTAAATGGCTTTAATGGCATAGCCACATGGCCTTCTTTTCTTCTTGGAAACCAACCATTTCCCCAAGGTGTGCTGACCATTCTATGTATGTAGGCCAAAATCAGGGTGCTGAGTGTGCCTGTTTGTTATTGGGTTGCCATAGAAAAGCAATAAATTGTGATAAATCAGAACTCTCCATAGATCCCCTAATTCATGAACTATAATGCCTAACTAGAAGCTGTTGTTAGCCATTATGCACACGTAATGTTATGTTTGTTTTTTTTTAATGATCTATGCTTCTTTTTTTTTTCCAAAAGTAATTTGTGCTGGCTGCATAATCTTGTTATGACTTGGACTTGTTTTCTTTTTAGGTGCTTTAACTTTCATTGTACAAGCAGGCAGGGATTCATAACATAAATGTTCTGAGTCCTTTTTGGTATTTGTGTCTTTTGTGAGGCTCAGAATGTCTGAGATTTCCATGCTGGGCGGTCATTGTTCCACATTGTGTGGGGGCAGGATGGAGTCCGGAAGCTCAAAAATGATCACAAGTGAGGACAGAAATGCTCAGCCGAGAAACCTTGCACTCTTCAAAGTTACCCTGAGTGCTGGCTGGGTGGCTCAGCTGGTTGGCGTGCTGTCCAGGGCGGCAGTAGGCTGTGGGTTTGATTCCTGGTCGGGCACGTTCCTAGGTTGTCGGTTCGTTCCCGGTCTGCGCATGCGCAGGAGGCAACTGACTGATAGGTGTTTCCTTCTCACACCGACGTTTCTCTCTCTCTTTCTTCCTACCTTTCTCTCTCTAAAAGTCAATAAAAACATCCTTGGTGTGGCTTAAAAAAAAAAAACCACCCTGAGAGAGCCTGAGGCGCATGTGCATGAGCTCCCTTCTCAGCCAGGAGAAAAGAGGTGCCTAATTTTCTCAGTATGCTTTCAATTTGCTTTACACTTTGAAATAAATACATTTTACCACCAAACACTTTTTAAGGTCGACATTTTCATTAGTAGATCTGAAACTACCTGAGTTATAAGCCTTCTGAACTTCTGTATTTTTCTCTTAAATTATAATTTCCTTTTATTCCTATTTAAAACCCAAGTGTAAAAGATGTGTTCATATGCTTTCTACTCACTCGCTTTCCTCTTTTCGGTAACCACAGAGTGACAGCCTTAAATTTTAATTTCCTGACTTGGCTCGCCATGGCCTTGCTTTTTTAAAAAGCGGGCTTAAGTAAATTTCGCCAGCCATTATTATTTAAACACATTTGCACAGCATCAGTGAATTTTAAAATACTATTGCAAGCAACTGAAACTCACTTTTCAGTTCCACGTGTTTTGGACTGCTCCTATTTTAGAGAATTACTTACGAATTTTTTTTTTTTAAAAAATAGAGTGAACCTTTTTGCATGATCAGTGTTGCTGAGGAGTGTAATAAATTAGCATGCAGGCAACAAGAACCTGGGTTGTGGTCTAGATGCCACCATTTTCTAATTGCATGTCTTTCATTCATTAACCTCTTCAGACCAAAAGGCTCTTGTCCATGGATTGGGACCGTAGTCCATCCTCCACTCAGCACCCAAGGTTGCTGTGCAGTCCAAATGGACACAGTGATGCTTTCAAAATGCAGCCCACTTGCCAGCGTCCATTGGTGGAGTCTGTTATTAGGCAAAGACCACGTGCGGCCTTGTTCTTGAAACACAGGCAAGGAGGCCTCAGCAACAGCCCGTCTCCTTGCCCTGTGGTATCTTATTTCCTCTAGCACACGCTTTCTCATTCCCTGTTCCACTCTCGCAGAACTGTGTCAGTGGGTCACCAAAAGAGATAGCTGATTCAACCGATTCCTGAAATAAAGGTAGTCATATCTTTGGTGTTACGGAGATGAAACAACTGATTTACTGGGTTTTCTCTATTTTTCTGCTACTTGCGTTGGCATATCAACAGATACGGAAACAGTCTGGTGTGACACAGAGCCTTCCAGGCAGCTTTAAGGACAGGGTACTCTTGTCGACCTGCCTTCCCACCCCCGGGAGACGTACACATGCATTTGGTTCTCTCTTTGGGTCACTTTTTTCCACTGGTCCTGGCAGGAATTTACATAGCTGTCAGTAGTATATCGGTGACCTGCTTTTAATATATGTCATAAATTATTCGAGTCTGATGGATGGGGGAGGTGGAAGAGGGTAGAGAGGAGATAAATGGAGATGGAAGGAGACTGGACTTCGGGTGGTGAACAAACCGTACAATAGACTGATGATGTGTTACAGAGTTCTAAACTTGAAACCTACGTAATTTTATTAACCAATGTTACCCTATAAGACTCAACAAAAATTTTTAAAAATAAATTGGTTAAGCAAATTTACTGAGTATAGTTTTGGGGTTGACCTGAGAAAGGCTAAATGAATGGGAAGGTATGTCAGGCTCTCCACTTCATTGTGCTCTGCCCTGGATATGTGTGGCCTTTTGGTTTGGTTTGGTTTGGTTTGGTTTGGTTTGGTTTGGTTTGGCAAACACTATGATGTTGAATGCACCTCTGGCCAGCAAAGACAGACTTGGTTTAGAGCAATTTGGCACTTGTCTTAATCTTAATAGTCTGGAACGGATAGGTGACTAAGGAAAGAGCTATTCTTCTAAAAATTTGTGACACCCTAGGCTATGTGAAATAAACTGTTGGAAAGTCTATAAACATGTAAGGGAAGAGACCCCTAGAGATATCTGGGACAAACTCCAAATTTAGGCAAAGTCCCTGCCTGTTAAAAATTGTTAGCTTAGGCTTAGATGGGAAGTGGAGGTGCTGGTGGATTGGGCAACTTCCTATCACTCCCTGGACCTTCTGTCCCCTAACTTCAGGGCTCTCTTCTATGATCCAGGGGACATTCAATGGTTTTGCGTCCGTATGCACAGGGTAGCATTTATGCAGGAGAAAGCTTGGTGAACATTAACCTTGTCTTAGTGACAGTTCACCTCAGGTTCATCCCTGACGTTCAAGGTGCAAGTGAAGATTTCTCTGTTAGCTCTTACAGCTAACACATTGTTAAAAGATGCCCCTTTGGGAAGGAATTCTGACTTTTAGAATTTTAGTCCAAAGTATTTTCTTCAAACAGGTTAAACAGAATAATCAGATCATTCTTATTCTTACTCTTTTAGACATTATTCATATCTGCTTATTAAAAAACAAAACAATAAAAGAAAACATAATACCATCTCACAAGCTGCTTTGGTGTTACAAAATCATTTTCTGATGATTTATGCAGATTTCTTATTAGGCCTATGAATTGTAGAGCAGATACTTTGCCAAGGCTTTTGGTATCAGCAGCTCTTGTGTGAAGTTGTTGTATGAATATAATAATAATAGTAGTAGTAGTTGTTCAGCATGATGAAAAAACTGTTCATACTCTAAAGGAAAAATATGAAGATAATCTGGCAGAAAACCACCTGCGAACCTGGTCTTGTCTCCTTTTATTTCTTCTGTTTTCTACAAAGGATCTGAGTATTTATTTAAAGTGCTTTAGCAGGATATCCCAGTTAAAGCTTTGACGGTCTGTTTACAGTTCACTTCTGCCCAGGGGTGATTAAAGACAGATTACAGGATAAGGAAGGTGACTCCCAGGCAAGAGCAGGAGGATGTGCGTTAGGATTATCGATGCTGAAATGAATCTGGGCAGAGTGACATGTCTGCAGTAGTACCGTGTGTTTGTAATTTCACAAGAATTCACCTGCACGAATCTGGAATTCTTATCCATTCTTTATTGTAAATGAAACTAAATTTTAAAGAGAGGGAATATGGAGGATGCACAAAGATCTACATGACAGTATTAAAAAATGTTCTTCCAGCACAAAGACGTTTAATCCTTGTTTGTCAAACTATTCTGTCTGCTTGAAAAATTGGCCCAGGGCCCCGGGGCTTCATGGTCAGGTAAGAGACGGAAATAGCAGAAGAGCAGGCAGCTGCCATTTGGGCTGTTGGATTGGAGTGTTTCTTTTCTTACCCAAGTACCTGGCCTTCTGCTCTGGCTTTCATGCCAAAGCATGGGGATGTGTCCACTCTGACCGGTTTTATTCCTTCATTGTTGTAAGAAGTGCTTGCTCTCACAGTACGGAAAAGGAGGCACCCACACGCTTCTCTGTTGGCTTTTTGTTCAGCACACAGATGCTCGTACACAGTAGCTGCTGTGTCCTGGTGTCTGTCTACACACTGGGAGATTCGGGTGTTTCGAGTCATCTCGCCCCTCCCAAGCCCTGAGCTTCAGGGCTTATATGCCCCTGAAATGCTCTGCTTTCTGGAATTCGAATATTTCCATCAACTTGATCTATTTCTTGGTAAATTCCATTTGACTTAAGAGAAGCTGCCTGAAAAGTTTTCTCAAAACCCTAATTACAAATACATGGTACCTTCAATTCACTGATCTTGTCTTAAATATCCGGTCCTGGAGGAGGAACCCCACATGAATGAAGTGCTGAGCTGTGTGGGAGGTCCAACAAGAACGGAAGTCCCGTTTCAAGTTGGAAATGTATCAAACTGATAACACTTGGTATGAGATTCTCCTGAACTCATTTTGGGAATTCCAAATTAACTTAAGTACCATAATGCCAAGAATCAGAACTTGACTTTTACCAAGAGGCAGGGTAAAAGCAAACGTAACAGTCTCAGCATAGTATTTTAGGATACTTAGTTCACATATTTAAAAAATTAATTCTATATTAATTGAAGCACAGCTAAGTAGAAAAATTCTTGACCAGTGAAAAACGAAAACCTCCTTCCCTGCTCCTTCTCACTCTCCTCACTTGCACTCTCGCCCCCCTTCCCCCTCCATGTGTTTGCATGCAGCCTTTCAAAGTGCGTATCTTTGGTCTTCGTGCGTACCTTCATATGATTTGAGGTTTATGTACAGGGTATTAGTGTCCTAAGGCATCTCACGTTGCTGCTTCTTTAGTCACTCGTTCTTTCAGACCCCCGTGCTTTGTTCTCCGTGCCCCGTTGGCCCTGAGCGCTGCCTGGCACTACGTGGTGGTCACTGCACGACACATCCACATCACTGCAGTGACCGCAAACGCAAGCTCCAGTTTTGAAAGGACCACATTACACTTTTTTTAATTGGTTTTTTTTGTGCGTCAATTTGGTGTTTCAGTGCTGCCCTGAAAAGTTTTAGCAACACCATGTAAACCATCGACTAAACTAAAACAGGAAATTTGATGGACAGACACACACCAGAGAAACATCCCTTATTCAGAACCACTTCATAGAGAGCTGTAACCACCCTGGTGGTTTCTGTTCAGGAAAACATTCCGTGTGGCTCGGTGACAGAGTCGGGCCCAGTGTCATGTTTGTCCTGTCATCTTTGTGAACCACAGTTCCAGGAAAACACTGCGACACTCCACTTTGCCACATAGTAGTTCTGGTTCCACGTCCAGCCTCTGAGCAGAGTAAATGTGCAAACATGGCTGGTGCCCTTGACATTGGTGGTGAGATGGCATGGTAGATTGGGCGGAAGCAGGCAACCCCAGTTTGTGCCCAGTGAAAGTTCACCAGTTAGACACATGGCACCAGAAACCTTATGTGACTGAAATTTTTTTCCAGCCACGCTCTGAGGAAACCCCATCACCATACAAATACCGCGTTCATTCAGAATTATCACACCTCTTTGCTAAAAAGTCTGATAACCTCGACATGCCATCTATACTCTCTTCCTACGTTCCAAGGCCTTGCTGACCCCACCATTTTCCACTGATAAGAGCTGGAACGGAAGCAGCATCTTCTGCTCACCCAGATTTGCATTCTTGCTTCTCACTTCTTAGCTGGGTGACCTCGAGGACGTGCCCTAAATTCTCTCTTCCTTTGAAATTGCCTGGTCTGTCAGCAGGTGCGGTGTGTGATGCGTTTGGTGTGAGACCTGGGTGAGGTGACCCGAGTGAAACACTTGGAAGTCTGGGAGGCGCGTAGCGAGCGCCGGCTCGGTGCAGTTGTTCCCCCCACTCTGCTCCTCCTCTCCCCCCGCCCCAGCCCTCCCGCCTACAACGCACACCTGTCCGCTTCCTGGCCCTTCCATGTCATTTCTCCGCCTGGGTTACACTCCTCTCTCCTCTGTCTACCTAAATCCTGCCTACTCCTGCCCTGTCCCTACAGCAGCGATTTTCCGCCTGCGTGCCACGCACGGCAGGCACCCTGGCGCGCCACGAGGATTTTTAAAACATGCAATACCTGAATATGTAGTCAGGACACCGACCTTTTTCCTTAGATTGTCAAATAAAATAATGATAACAGTAATGGTCATCGGTGTCAATGAATCAAAATTACACCTATTTTTTGCCGGATGAGCAAAAAATATAGTACTTGGTGTACCGCAGAATCGCAGTAAATTAGTTTGTGTGCGCTGTGAGATAAACAGGCGGGAGATCGCTGCCCCGGAGCATGGCCCTGGCCGTTCCCCCGCGTCCCCTCACGCCCTCCTCACCGGGCCGGCACCTTTCCCACTGCCCGCATCACTCCACCTCTTTCACGTGCGTTCATCTGCTCTCCTGAAGGGCACTCAAAGCTTTAGAGAGGAGAGGCCTTTCTGTTGTTTTGTTCCGTGGAAACGAAAATGTCTGACGTCAATACTGGGAATACATGTGCTTTTTAAAAAACCGTTGATTTAGCCCTGACTGGTGTGGCTCAGTTGGCATATCCCACAAAGAGAAAGGTCGCTGGTTCCATTCCTGGTCAGGGCATATGCCTGGCTTGCAGGTTCAGAGGCAACCGATTGATGGTGTTTCTCTCTCACATCGATGTTTCTCTCCGTCTCTTTCTCCCTCTCTTCCTCTCTCTCTAAAAATAAATAGGTAAATAAATAAATAACATTGATCCCGTTTTAAGCTTACAAACACCAGATCTTATACCTGCTTGTGTTTTTATTTCCCTCTTCGCACTGACTGCTGGAGAGCTCAGAGCCCAGGTTGAGGTTTTCATCCAGCAGGTACATTGTCCTTCGTGGCCAGTGTTTTGTGTACAAATCCCCACCCCCATCTTCATGTGATTAACTTTCAGTATATTTACCTGTGACCCTGCCTCATCCATGGTTTAAGCCCTGTTATCTTTATTTTGTAAGCAACTTACATCCTTTGGGGAACAAAGTAAGGCACAGAGAACACACATTTTAGTTTGGAGGAATACACAGGGAAGGCGGGAGCCAGGGCTGTTCAAGACAGACCTGGGTTCGATGCCCCTTCGCTGCTTGCCCTCGCGGTGGCCTTGGGCATGTTCTCTCCCCTCGGCATCTCGTTTCCTGCCCAGCTGAGGGGGGAATGAGCCTCCCTCACAGGGTAGTTGTGCCGAGCACATGAGATCGTGTGCGTTAAGTGCCAAGCACGGGACCTGGATCTGGATGCTGCCATCAGATATTAGTCCTTTCTCATGTCTTCCGGTGTGTCTTTAAAAAGTAAGCTGTCCCCGCCCTGGCCGGTGTGGTTCAGTTGGCTGGGTGATGACCCGCAAACCGAAAGGTCGTGGTCCAATTCCCGGTCAGGGCACATGCGTGGGTTGCAGGTTTGGTCCCCAGTCGGGGTGCCTTTCAATCTGTACGAAAAGGCAACCCATCGATGTTTCTCTCTCATATCAATATGTTTCTCCCTCAATTTCTCCCTCCCTTCCCCTCTCTCTAAAAAATAAAACAAAATAAAAATACTTAAAAAAAGAATGCTGGATCCCTGGCTGTCGGAGAGTTAAGATTTTATCTGACAGAGGCTCCCTGGCGTTCACCGCTTGCTACCTGGCAGTCCGAATTCCCTCTGCTGCTCTGCTGGGACTGGGCCTTCACGTGCGGGCTGAACTCTGCTCTCTGTCTGACCTTGCTGTTGCCTTGTTTTTCCCTCTTTAGCCTTGTAGCGGGGCCTGGGAAGCTGCATCCTGTGGAAAGATGGAAGATCAGATGACAGCTTCGGGTCAGGCTCGGAAATACGTGAACGCCTTCTCCACCCGGACTCTGGTCATGTGAGGTGCTCCCACAGAAGCATTATGGTTTGAACACTTCAGGTCTGCTTAGGGTGTGCCCATTCCTCGATGTGGGACTTTTCACGAATGGGAGAAGAACCTATTTTTGTTGTGGTACAACAGTTGAGAGCGGCACCAAGTGCAGTTTAGTTGGATGAAGTCTTATCAGATTTCACCCAACTAAAATGATTTTTAAAAAAATAAATAAATAACAGTCTTACCTAAATTATTAGGTAATGAATTGTAGTCAGTTGTTAATATCATAGTGAAGATTTTTTTTTAAAACATAAAGCAATTTACCTGTATTCTAGAAGATTCAACAGACCCATATTTTTTCATAATGAGGTTTTTGAAATTTTACACACAAGAAGGTCCTCCAATATTTTACTTTGCGCAATCACTAAACACAATGCATTACTATAAAGGTTGGTTTCAATACCTTGGGTTAACTAATCACGATTGTAAATGCTCATTTATGGTTCACAACATTGGAACTACATTTATTGTACCAAACCATTTTATGAGTTTTTTGTTAGCTTGCTCTAAAAGTTGTCACTGTATGAAATAGTTTTATAAAAAAAATTATATTTTTATTCAGTAATTTAATTTTGTAAATGCCAAATGGAAACATGTTTTGCTGCTACAGTCTTAGCCTGTAGACATGCTGCTAGTATGGGGGGCAGTAGAGCTTTGGAAAGAAAGAGAACCTTAATGTTTGGTAATTGATGATGCACTAGTATGTCAGACTTTTTTATTTTTTATATATCCTTTTTTTTTCCTTTTGTAACACATTGGAAAATTTATTTGGGAGATTTTTGCATTTGTCCCTGGTTTGTTGTTGTTGTCGTTGTTCTTACTCTCGATTTGTGAGAGCGTGTCTTGCACTTCTTTTTTTTTTGGGAGATCTATGTTGTGGTATTCTATGTTTTATTTTGAGTTTACCTCCCTCTTCTTTAATGTGGGAGTTACAACGTGTTGTTCACCATTCCCTGTGGTTTTCAAGTGCCTAGTTTCAGAACTGCCACAAGTAACCCTTGTCTGCAGCCGGTGTGGGGAGCCTTGGGTCTTTCGGAAGTATTTGGTGCGCAGTGCCTAGCCCAGACCTGTTGGCGTGACAGTGTACTAACTGCCTCAGAATGAAATAAAGCTCTGGTCTTATTGTACTGACTTCCGACGGCTCTCTTACTTGTGATTGTGGGTGTTAGTTGTACTTTTTAAAAAATGGAGGGAACTCAGACTTCTTTCTTCTGTTCATGTTCACACCATCTGAATGTCACGGGAAGAAGCCAAGAATCATTACTTTGGAGAAAGAAGAACAGGAATACCAAGTTCAGTAGTTCTAGCAGCACTCGAACTGGGATAATCTAAGGAGAGTTCATTTACAAGGGTACTGATGCCACAGATGTGGGCAGGGAACAGGAGGGCCACAGGAGTAGTGCATGCCTACGGGCACGAGCCTGAAGAACTCTGCCCTGTGCAGGGGGAGAGTCAGAGGAAGCAAGAGTCTTGGGAGGAGCCGTGACCTTCGGAGACCTTACACGGACGGCCAAGTGTAATCCTTGACTTTCCTTCCCCTATCCCTCCCATCTCTGCCAAGGGTTCTCCTCGCTGGCAGAACCAACCAGAAGTTAGAGAGCGCCTGGATGTAAGGCAGCCAGCCAGCCTCCTCGGGCAGAGCCAAAGGACATTTATCTGTTGGGGCAAGCACAGAGCCTCCCAGCCAAGTCGTCCAGCCCAGCTCCCTGTGCTACAGATGAACGTCCCCTGGCTTCCGTGTCTCGTCTCTGTGCTCTTTTCACAGCACTGCAGTGTCCCTTTCACACGGGTCCTTGTAACTTCCTTCCGTCACTCTCAACTCAGACTGGGATTCTCATACACATGATGCCCTTGGTGTTCCTAGAGCTAAGAATTTGTCACCCCTGGTGACTAGTCTTCAAAACTTCAGTATTCTTTGATTATATTTCTGGTAGATACACCAGAAATACACCATCCCAGTGTTAGGAAGTTTTTTATGCTCAGACACTCTTAAAGTATTTTCCAGGTGCTGACTCTGCCACTTACTAGCAGTTTGAACTTGGACAAGTCACTAACCTCTGTGCCTTTTTTCTTCATTTGTGAAATGCACATGTTAAACAGTGCGCCATACAAATGTGTCTGTTATTACATGTGCTTTCGATAACTAAGTGATGCAGGTCATGTAGTGTGTCAGATGTTCATCTGGCCGACAATGCACACTGCTGATTGCAGAACTAAACTCAGGGGTCCTGTTGTCACTCTTAACCTAATGGCAAGGGTGAACTCAGCATTATACAGAACTGAAGTAAATATTTACTTTTCCAACAAGTAGGCAAACCAATATCTAGAAACTAAAAACCTGAACTCATGAAAAGTAATGTAAACTTAGGTTTTATGTACAAATATTCACATTCATATAACTCCCATTTCAGAAGCATCTCTAAAACATTTATTTATCCTGGTCATTATTTTTTAAGTCTTCCTGCTTTCTGCAGCAGGGATTCTAGTAGTAGCATAAATTGAAACAGTATCACTTACTACTCAAAGGAAGGTTGTCCATTTAGTTACTCTGTGTTCAGCTTGTGCCCCCATGTGCAAAGCTGGAGGACAGGACCCTGGCTGAGAAGATTCTGAATTATCTCCCAGCTGCTAGTGAGACTGATAATCCAAGATGAGAAATATGTGCAGTGAAGAACTTTTTTGTTTCATGAAAATGATACTCTTAGAACTGGAAAGGACCTTAGCCATCATAAGGGGCTTCTAATAAGAGGCTCACCACATTGCTTTATGGAAAGAAAATCCAATTTGGAGCCCACCCAGTCTTGGTTTAAATCCAGACTCTGCTCTTCACTGGCTCTGTGACTTTATATGACTGTTACTTAATCTCTCTAAGCTTCTTTTCACTTATATTGGAGACAAAAGTACATCTCAAGCTTGGTGGGTACTGTGAAGATTTGGTGAGATACTAGATGCATTCCTGCATCTATGTAAAATGTCTCAGTGACTGTTGATTGGGCAGGTCACCGTAATGACTGATAATCAAAGGAAAAACATGTCTATTATCCGTCAGCAGAGAGGTGAGTACCACTGAGGCCCATGTCCCTGATTGTGTGTTAAGCTTATTCTTTGTATGAAAGCTAACTTTAAATCTAAGTTACATCTTCTTAAAATATTCATAATCATTCTTCTTAAAATATTCATAATCGTTCAATATTCATAATCATTCATAATTCAAAATCATTCATAATCATTCATAGCTTCTTAAAATATTCAGTCATGTATTGAAATATGTGGGGAATATGGTGTATAGTTTTTCTTAAACTTGGTTTCTAATTTGCAAAAAAAAAAACACTAGTAGATAAAATGTGATGTGCAGGTCAATTACACTGCATCTAAAATACAAGTTTTGGTGGTTATTTTTCTCCTTTAATCGTTGCTATTATAAAGTCTTTCTTCTTCACCATTTTTAGAGAGTGGAATTGAGTAAAGGAAGCCAGCTAAAATGCAAACCTCTTTTTTAAAATTAAATTTATTGGGGTGACATTGGTTAATAATACCATTATGTAGCTTTCGAGTGTATAGTTCTGTGACACATCATCTGTATGTTGCATCGTGTTCACCACCCAGAGCCAAATCTCCTTCTGTCACCATATATTTGACCCCCTTTTCCCTTTACTACTTTCCCCACCACCTTTCCCTCAGGTCATCACCACACTGTTGTCCGTTTCATTTGTTCATTTGGCAAAACTCTTGCCCGCAATTTTGCATAGTAATTCTGGGAACTGCAGCAAGAGAAAGCTGAACTATAAGTCTCAGAGAACTTGTCGATGTTTTGGTAATAAATAGGTAAGAATTCTCTTAAATCGACATTCAATGCAAATGTTCTCGATGCTAATGTGGAAATTGGAGACACTGGTATTTGCCTTTTGAAACACTTCTTTTATTCAGTTCGTATGTGTTCAGCACCTACTGGGTGCTAAGTGCTATGTTTGAAGTTGGGGTAGAGTTCAGAACAACATAGATTTAAAAACTCTTGCCTACTGTGAGCTTATGTTTTGCTGGCAGCTACAAATGAGTAAGTGGATAATTACAGTATGGTCATAATAGAGGTAACAGGGGCCAATGAGCACATCGGATCTAGACCTGGAGGAGGAGCACAGGTTTCCCACAGACTGAACGATAAAGCCAAGCTAAAGGAGGGGCAGGAGTTGGAGGGAGCAGCAGGGAGATGGGAGCCTCTGAACTTTGCAGAAGGAAAACACCCCAATGCAATGACCTGTCTTATTTCAAATTGCAAATGGGCACTTGGGCAGTCCTGCCTGAGGATATTGCCTAGTACGTTCTTTTCCCTCCTGCTCCAGTAACAAGCTCCACACCCCTCCTTCTCAGACTCTCCATCGCACGTCCACCCGATGCCCAGCTGATACCCTTGGGTCATCCATCCAGGAGCACATCGGAGTAGTCACCTTCCCATACCAAAGCCATCCCAGACCTGCATGGGTCCCGAAGTCCTTGCCTTCCATCTGGTTAGCATGGACGAGCACCCCCAGCTGCAGTCACTGACCAGCCCTTCCACTTGGTCTCTACAAAGGCAGCCCCTTGTATCCTCCAGGGCCTTGTCCTACGGATACTATCTCTTTCTCCGATATCATAATGTCTTCCTCCAGGTTCATTCTTACCACACTACCAGGGTCTGCATCTCCCAGTAGTAAAATACAGTTCCCCTTTATCCCACATCACCATCACACGGATCCATTCATCCCCTCCTCTTCTCAGCACGACTGCCTGCAGGGGTGTCCAAGCCACAGCCCGCGGGCCACATGCAGTGCAGGGTGGCTATGAATGTGGCCCGACACAAAACCGTAAATTTACTTAAAACATTATGAGGGGTGTGTGTGTGTGTGTGTGTGTGTGTGTGAGAGAGAGAGAGAGAGAGAGAGAGAGAGAGAGAGAGAGAGAGAGAGATTGTATGTTACATTGTATTTAATGTGTGGCCCAAGATAATCCTGCTTCTTCCAGTGTGGCCCAGAGAGGCCAAAATGTTTGGACCCCCCCTTGAAGGGATCTTCTACGGTCATGGCGGCCATGCTCTCTCGTTGCCTCCTCCTGTGGTCCACGCCGCACGAACTCTCCACCTTGCTTGCCCTGTCCCTGTCACCCATGGCCTCCGTGATGACCAATCCTGGGGTCACTTCTTAGGCTTCATTTCACTTGGCCTCTCAGCAGCCTTCAGCAGAACTGACCCTCCCGCTTCCTGGAACTGCGTCCAGGGCACCGCTGTCCTGCTTTTCCTCCTTCCTCGCTGGTTTCCTCTGTTGGCACTTCCCCTGCCCTAGGCCTGGAAGTGGCCATTTTCCTCTATATCATCCTCCCGAAGGGACTGCATTGCTGTCATTGCTTTGAATACCATCTCTGTCTTCTGGAACTGCAGACTCCTGTGTCCTATTCCAGGTTAACATCCTCCCCACATAAGCATCTTACATTTAGTCTAAACAAAACAAAATTTGTAATGCCTCAGCGCTTCTAGTTTTCTCATTTGTAGTAATTAGCCCTAATTTCCTAATTAATTTTTTCATTCCTCAAGCCAAAAATGTGTCATCTTTGATTTCTCCCTTTACCTTACTACCTCTCTTACACCCAAGTGCTCAGAAATACCTCGAATGCTCTGCCTTGAAAATCCGTGTGTATCTTCAACATGTCTGCTCTTCTTTACTGGCAGTGATGATATTGTCGGTGATGACACAGTGTGTGTGAAGTGCTCACTGTGTGCTGGGAAGAAGGAGAGAGGGAAGGTTTCTGACACTGAGAAGGCGATGGTGGTGCCCGAGAGGTCAGGATGAGGAGTGACGAGAAGGGAAGCCTGGGGCAGCGGGAAAGGCAAGAGGCTGCAGAGGGAAGCCCAGCGGACGTTCTTTAAAAAAGTGTGGGCTTTGTCCTGAGAGGGATGGGACTTATTCAATGGTTTTAGGCAGGGAAATAAAATGATTAATATATATCTGATTTATATGAATAATTTTGCTCAGATCCTCTTTTATAGACAGTATAAAATTAAACCTCAAGTTGGCAGGGCCAGATGATTGCAGAGTTCAAATCTTATACCCAGTGAACTGGATTTTACATAGTACATTTCCTATTGCTTCTTAATTTCAAAAGAATGTGCTTTAATTCCAGAAAATCTTACTGAAAAAATCCTTTGATCTGAAGTATACGAGAGATTTTTCACATTTTATTGCATATAATTCAGTACAGAAAGAATTGTTTGCATTAAGCTTTTCTCCTTCAAGAGCAGAATATTTCAACCAATAAACAATAATTTATATAAAACCTTCCTTGTTGTTTTCAAACACCGAATCTGCCCTTGAATTTATAAAATACTGTGCGTACAGTCTTTGATTTGCCTGATATTTTGTCCAATAATGGATCCATACAATATTTGTTCTTAAAGGTATCATTTGCTTAGTTTTATACTTACTTTATTTATACTCTCTAGTCTAGAACACATTTTCTTGTCCAGTGGTTTTCAGACTTTTGGGGTATCAGAAGCACACTGGAGACTTGTTTAAAATGGAGATTCTTGATCTCACCCTCAGGGCTTGTAATTCATGAGTCACTTGTAGGCCTAGGAATGTTTTTTTTTGTTTGTTTGTTTGTTTGTTTGTTTTTTAAGATTCTTTTTATTTCTAGAGAGAGGGGGGAAGGGAAGAAGAAAGAGAAGGAAAGAAACATCAATGTGTGGTTGCCTCTCATGTGCCCTGACTCAGAATTGAACTGGCGACACTTTGGTTCATAGGCTGGCACTCAATCCATTGAGCTACACCAGCCAGGAGTATTTAGTTATTTTCAGAGAGAGGAGAAGGGAGGGAGAAAGATAGGGAGGGAAACTTCAGTGTGTGAGAGAAACATTGACCGGTTGCCTCTTGCAGGCCCCCAACCAAGGACCTGGCCTGCAACCCGGGCACATGCCCTGACTGGGAATTGAACCAGTGACCCTTTGGTTCGTAGACCAGTGCTCAATCCACTGAGCCACACCAGAATGTTTTAACAACCTTCCAGGTGATTCTCATGTAGGTGGTCTGAGTGGACCACACTGAAAACCCTGCCTCAGGCAAAACCGTTTACTCCCCAACCCTGTGCTTTCCTTCTAGCACTACCCTAGCTTTCAATTCCTGTGTATCCCATAATTCTTCACTGTAATGCCCACTGTTCTGTAGAATATTAGGAACGTGTGAAGCCCATAACTATAAGTAGTTTCCTAACTCCAGAGAATCACTATGTCACAGATATTAATGTAAGCTAGCCTTAGCCTTCAGATCCATCTTTTTGTTGATTTTTACTATATGGAAGGAAGTATAATTTTACAACCAATATGTCTCTTTAACAATATGGTTTTATTGTGCATGATCTATCAAAAGGGAATTTATATCTCAAGAAGCTTAGCACACAAATAAAACAAAACCAAAACAATATTTTCATCCAGGAGTCCCTGGTTCTAAACCAGGTTCTAATCAACTTGCAGAAAAACCCTTGTTCAACTCACTTTACACCTCATTGCTTTGAGGTTTCTATTTAAATGGAGGAACTATTTAATTCTGTAAATTCTGTATATAGTTACAAAGCATATGGAAGTCCTGAGATCAAAAACAAAATTGAAAGTAGCTCGAAGACATTTGAATTCTTCGAATTGTGAGGTTTTCCTTCTGGAAATATCCTCTGAAATATATTTGTAAGTTAATAAATTATCCTTAGCCTGTTTTGTGGTAGGTGTTAAGGACGGAACTAAGATTCCTTTTCATTCAGTCACTTTTCTAAAGAATGTAAATCCACCTGCCTATTCTTTAATGGCCCCACACATCCAGCAATGGGGACATCTCCTGCCTTTCCTTCCTTGGCCAGCGTCTGAGTCAGTGCAAGCAGCGACCAAGTGGGCAGACTGAGGACACTACAAAGGTAGCCACTGGGTGCGATAGTAGATACTCAGCTTTATTCAGGTCATCCCCAATCAACATTTCTCCCTAATTTCAAATTGGCCAAAATGAAAGGATATTAGAAGCATATTCTGGTTAAATATAGTGTGTTGAAGACATGAATTAATACCACTCCATCAGGAAACTCTACCAAGTGACCATGAGTGGGGGGTGGGGGAGGAAAGGGCATAAATACATAAATCAAAAGAATAAAAATAACAGGTAAGGGATTATTTGACAAGAACCTAACTCACTTATTCAACAAATATTTATTGAGCACTTCCCATGCAATGTAGAATTCAAAACTATACATAATTTGATACATACAACTTTCAAATTACTGGTAGAGCAATATGGTCTTGAATACCCCCCAAAGCACCAAGAAAATGGCCTGCTTCAGGTATGTTTTAACGTTCTGACATCAGGCTGTATCTTTAACATAGCCTGATTTTTCCTTCTTTGAAAATTGTTGGCCCTGGCTGGGTAGCTCAGTTGGTTAGAGTATCATTCCAGTACACCGAGGTTATGGGTTCAATTTCTGGTCAGGGCACATACAAGAAGCAACCAATGAGCGCAGAAATAAGAGTAACAATAAACCAATGTTTCTCTCTTTCTCTTCCCTTTCCTTCCTCTCTCTAAAATCAATAAATAAAATGTTTAAAAATTGTTATTAAATCCACAGAGCCTTATAATTGGTGATACCATAAAATAAAGAAAGAGCTTGGAATTTATAAGCAGAAATCTTAGAAAATACTCCTAGTTCTTTATTAGTAATAAAACCAACAAGCGTTCAGCCCACCACAAACTTTGTCCACTTTCCCCAGTCGCATCAAAGCCACATAATTAATTGCAGCTCATGGGTTGGTGCGTGTCTAAACCATTTCAGGGTGGGAAGCCCCTTTTTTCTCCACTGCCTGACCTAATGCTCCACATGTGGTAGGTGTTCAAACAATATTTGGAACATCCATGAAAGAATGTGAGTTTGCAGCTCTACACAGTCCCACCTCTGCCTATCCATGTGACGATGGTGAACCTCTCCATCCATCTGGGTTTGTGTTTGCTCAGCTACAAAATGAGCTTGGATAAGCTCAACTCTAGACTCCTTTCAGCTCTCACCATCTGTGAGCGGGCAAAGCCATTAAGATGTGGCAAATGGAAAACTAGGGTGATTTTAGAGGATTTATTTGACATGGGTCTTGCTCATAAATTCGCATCATTGTTAAAAGCTGAATTATGCACATCTCCCCAAACTCATGTGTTGAAGTTCTAACCTCAAGCATCTCAGAATGTGCCTATATTTGGAAATAGGGCCTTGAAAGGGGTAATTAAGTTAAAATGAGGCCATGCAGGTGGGCCCTAATCCAACATGACTGATGTCTTATAAGAAGGGTTTAAGACACAGACCCACAGAGAGAGAGTATGTGAAGACACAAGAAGAAGACAGTCATCTGCAAGTCAAGGACAAGGGTATCAGAAGAAACTGACCTTCTAATACCTGCACCTCAGACTACCAGCCTTCAGAACTGTGAGAAAATAAATTTCTGTTGTTTAAACCACTCGGTCTGTGGTACTTTGTTGTGGTAGCCATAGCAATTTGCTAATCACCAATTGTATAAGAAGGGAAGAGGAGTTTCCACATTTCGGAGCTCCTTCCATCTCTGTCCCCAAGCCTCACAATGGCTGCTTAACTGGGAGCCCTTCTATTCCAAGGAGCTCAACAATACTCTATTGTAGCACTTGAAAGCTACTCAACATATGGAAGCTCTCTGCGTCTTATAGCTACTTCATATAACTTTATCTAACTTGACTAGTCAGCTGTTTCATCATGCAAAAGTCTTAGACAACTTACATCTATTCTCTAGCACTCTCGTGGAAAGTCCATACCATCAAACTGGGGATGGAAAATTATGAACTTTGGCCAAATCTGGTCCATTGCCTGTTTTAATAAATACGGTTTTATCCGAACACAGCCACACCCTTTTATTTATGCCCTGTCTATGGCTGGTTTCCCATGACAATGGCAGAGTTGAGTAGTTACAAGAAAGACCATGTGGCCTGCAAAGTCTAAAATATATATTATCAGGTGCTTTGCAGGAAAAGTTTGTGACCACAGGCCTGGAGAGAGAGAGTAATCAAAAATCATAATAGCAGAGCTATTATTAGTGGTGAAGATCATGAACTCTGCTCTAGTTTAACAGACTAATTGAGTTTATGATTTTTCCATTTCCTCGGCCCTCTTGTTGGTTACATGCCATGGCTGTTTCGTTTGGGAGTTGAGAACATCTATTAGGTTAAACCATATTTAATTGCCAACATTCAACAAATTTTAGCCTACAACTATGGCAACTTTGTGTGACTCAACCTAATACTTTGGTCCCCTTCACTATGCTCAGTTTCAATCCCATTTTTCCCTTTGTCGTCTTCCCTCTACCTCAGTGGTTCTCAATCTTGGCTACCTATTAGGTGGCAACATACGAGGTGAGGTTGATGCTGCTGGTTCAGGATCCACATTTTGAGAAATGTTGTGCTATTACCATCTTCCATGGGCATAGTGCCTAGCTCATAATGAGTCTTTCATGAATGTGTGTTGAACATATAAATGAGAGAATTGCGACAGAAGGTAAAGCTGGTGATTCCTCCATGCTAGGTGCTAAGGCTATAGCAGTGAACAAGACAAACTGGCTTGTCTTCATGGAGTTTATGCTCTAGGGAGAAATACAAAACTTCAAGGGTGAATATCAATACTGTAAAAGGAAAACAAAGAACACTGTTCCTTGCTTCTACATGCTGTAGCAGCATGTAGAAATCCCATAGTCTAATGGTTCCCAGTCCTCTGAAAACCGCCTTTTAAATTCCATGTTGTCAAGTTCTAAGATCATCACTAGATCAGCTGGAATTCAGGAACAGAACACTCACTTGGGAAAATGGATAAATAGGTAGAGATGGTGGGGGGAGAGAGAGAGAGAGAATAGTATACGAGTAAGAGAGCTGGTTATAGATAAAAAGAAGAGCAAAAAGTGTCTGAGCATGAGTCAGATCTAGGTTCCTACTTCTGTCTTATTACCACTGTATTAATTAGCTGGGGTTGCCATAACGAAATACCACAGACTGAGTGGCTTAACAGCAATTTATATTCTCACACTCTTGAGGCTGAAAATATGTGATCAGCATGGTCAGGTTCTGGTGAAGTTTCTCTTCCTGGCTTAAGATGGCCACACACTTTAGCACTGTGTTGTCACATGGCATTTCTGTATTGTGTGCACGTGGAGAGAGAGATTTGTCTTTCTTTACCTCTTCTTATAAGGTCACCAATCTTATCAGATCAGGGCCTCACCCTTATGACCTTATTTAACCTTAACAACCTCCTAAAAAACCTTACCTCCAAATACAGTCACCTTGGGGTTAGGGCTTCAACATACAAATTTTGAGGGGATACAATTCAGTCCATGACAACTACTGACTATGAACATAGCATATTAACCAACTATAAAATTATATTGCCTCTAATATATCTAGGATCCTAATGCTTCCTAAAAGGAATGACATGAGAGTGTGAGTGAAGATTATACAGCTTATCTCTCTGGTCCTCTCACACACATACAGAGAGCACCTTAGAATACAAGAAGGTCTCCCATTTTCAGGTCTTTGAGCTGCTTAAGACTGCAAAGACACGATCAGACTTGGGTCTTGCAGAGAATGGAGGGTGTCTGGGATATCATGGCAGTTGTGATGGTCCAATCACCCCAGGAGTCTTCCATTCCCACAGCTTAGTGGCTATTTCCTCCTGTCCACTGTGGTTCTACAGATCTTCCCACCACGAGGGCCCCTTGCAACCCCCTATCCATCTCTCTCACACTGATCATAGCCTCATACTCTCTTCTTGGCCAGTTAGATTGACATGATTGTTTTCATCCTGAGCTTAGTTTCTGGATTCTTTTCTACAAACTATTATTCAAGACCCTTATCTTTCAAGCCAAGGTCCAAGTAATTTTGTCCATCAGGAAATTAATAAATAATGTACTACATTAATAACAGATTTAGGTGAAGTAGAATTTTCCTGTACTCTTCATACTGCAAGAGAGTTGCTTAAATTCCTCCCAAATTTCCTCTTTCTATTCCTCTGATGCCCCCTCTGAGTGCTCTCTTGTTAAGTAGTAACATTCTATAAACATCTGCTTATCCCCAAACAGGGTAGCTGTGGTTTTAGTGGAGGCGGGTAGGGGGAAGAGGAGTCACGGGGCTTCACTCACTGGAGAAACCCCATCAGCCATAGTCCAGCAGCCATAGGACATCCCCAGCCAATTTACAAAAGCTGTCAGCAGACATTGGAATTTGTGGACCTCCCAAACCCGTAAGTTTCAAATCCTTTGGTTCAATACTTGTATTAAGTGAGTGGAATAAGGCATGAAATGGCACATTCCAGGGACAGAAAATCAGTGATCAGGCTACGTGGTGGACATTATGGCCTCAAACCAGTAGTGGAGTGTTTCCAGGACCCACTATCCCCACCCCCATGGCACATGTTGATCACTTTTCCTCCTAACATCTAGCTGTATCACTCTTCTGGAGGTGCCTTGCCTCTTCTTTCCATCTTTCCTTCTTTACCTTTCATCTGGGTGCAGGGCCCTTTGGCAGAGTCACAAGGTGGTCTCCTACCCTTCCACATCCATGATTCCAGGGCTTCTTGCATATCTTCTTTTATTTATGTCACTATTTAGAGGGAAGCCCCAGAAGTAGAGAGAAAGAGAGAGAGAGACAGAGAGAAAGACAGAGAGAGGAGTGAGAGAGAGAAGAGAGAAAAAGGAAAAAAGGCCCCAAAACATGACTCAGAATTAGAGTTGCAATAAAAGGAACATTCTCTGGGCCAGTGGGCAAGAGTTGCATTCTCGCCAGCCCTTCCTATCAGCAGGCAGGCAGCGCCTGCATTCAGACCATGCATGTCATTTTGAAACTGACTGCAGTTGGCACTTTAATTGGCATCCTTCCTTCGAAGTTGACTTTCAGATCATCAGTGGTTTTGTATGCAGACCCTGCTGCCAAGGTGAAGTGATAAAACTTTGCTCACAAAGCAATATTCTTGACAGTATTTTGTGCTGGGCTACTGAACGGTCTGACTAGAGGTGAATACAGAAGAATTGGTAGATGGGTAGGAATGGGCGCATGGGTAGATGATGTGATAGAGCAAGTAAATGGTATAATTGATATTTTATAATTAATATTATAAATTGATATTATTAATTATAAAATCTAGCAGTGAGTATATAGGTATTTGCTTTAAAATTATTTCAACACTTCTGGATGTTAACAATAGTTGCAAAAAGTTGGGGGGAAGATGAACACAACGTCAGCAGTAAGGTTAGTGGTAGATTATAAACACTTGAAAGCTGAGCATGAGGATAAGACTGTAAAAGTTTTATATTTTTTTGAATTAAATGACTTGTTTAGTTACTTATTTTCCTACTCAATAGTTCCCAAATTAAAGACATTAATTTCACGCAAAAGGAGACGTGATTAACATCTTGAAGTCTTAAATGAAACATCCTATCAAATTCCAAACCACTGCTCATCTAGCAACACGTGGAGACCGCGTGGGCCATGGCGTCAGACAGTCAGGAGAACGTGCGGTGCCTCTTCCAAGTCAGTCCCTCATCTCTCTGAGCCTTGGTTTTCTCACAGGTGAGGTGGGGCAGGGGGAGGAATAATACCCACATTTTTAAGTTACAATGTTTAAATGCTGTGTAAAGAATAAAGTACCTTATACGTATTACTTACAAAGAGAATAACGCAACTTTTTTTTTGTTATCCAGATGTCTTGGACATGCTCCCTCCCCAGCCCCACACCCCCAAGCATGGTGACTGCTCTGTGAATAGCACCATGGACCTTTTGAAAGCCCCTGAGACTCATCATACATTCAATGTTTTTTTTTTTTTCACTCTCGGGGGGCGAAAAAGATGGAAATAAAATATTGTGACTTTTAACTGTACTTCTTACGTAAATTATATAAAAGTTGTGTGTACCTATCCCAGAAAGATAATTTGCCCATTATTGAAACAAATGAATGTGTCGTGCTGGCAAAGCTCCTATGAGAAATCTTTGTCTCCAGTCACTGATATTGCTACCACAGAACAGAGTGGGATTTGCCCTTCTAACCTGCCTCCGAAGAGAGATGGAACCGTGGCAGTATAACAAGGCAGTCCCAAGCTTGGTGTGCTAAAATAACAGCCGTGAATTATTTCCTGTGAGCCCCATTCCTGCTGCTCTCAGCCGGGTTTCCTCCAGCACCCGGAATCCAGCTGGGCCTCTGGGGCTGCTGCAGGGGTGCCGGGCTTGCTCACCTGCTGGCTCTGCAGGCTCCGGAGGAGCCTAGAGACCAGGGCTCAGTCACTTCCTTTGTCTTCTATTGGTCAGCGAAAGCCACAAGGTCAGCCGAAAGTCACAGGGAGGGAGAACAGACTTCAATTTTTGATGGGAAGAGCTACGGAGTCCCCATGAGCGGGGAACCAAATCATTATAGCCACGTTTGCAAACAGGCTATCAGAGCAACCACCACATCACTCACTTCTACCCCAGAAGATGCCACTGAACAGGGTCAGCACACCTTCCTCTTTGAAACAGATGTGCAGCTGGGGACAAAGTCCTGGATCTGGATTGCCCATCAGAAGGTAAGAGGCCTGAAACAAAGATATTTTACGGAAAACCAACGTGATGGTACCTGAATATTTTATAATGATACTTGGGACAGATAATATAGCAACAGAGAATCTCTTGGCTATTTCTGAGTGTCTTAATGCCATGACATTGATGTCCCAATGTCTTGGTTTATTTTTAAACAATCACGATTATTGTAACTCAGAAAACAGTTACTCCTGAACTAGACGTGAAAGCACCTTTCCCAGTGTGCCGGCACATTGGCACGCGTGGTACAGCGGGAGTTCCGGCCGCATCTTGATAAATGGCTTTCCTTTGGCTGAGACGGTGAAAGGCCTGGGCGACCTGGGCTCCGTGGGAAGGGCCTCGTGAGCTGCCCTCCATGCAGCCCTCTGGGTTCCTTAGCTGGAAATAATCTTTCTCCCCTCTGACTTCGAAAAGTGTTTTGTTCTTCCCTCTCTTTTGACACTTACAAATTTCTCCATTATCTTTATGTACGTAGCTCATCTTTCCCACAAGATTTTTCTGTCAGATCTTTTTTGCATTTGTCTTTGTAGCTCCCATAGCATTTTGCAAAGCGCCTCCTAGATATTGGAGCACAGCAGGGCTACTACGTATCTACACTGGACAGTCACAGCTAGTGTCCATTCTGACTGCTCAGTGGACATGCTGCCCCACCGGTAAATGTGTGTACACATACAACAATGACAATGACAACACAACTTCGATCAATTCATAAAGAATCAGTGGGTATCGAATCCATCGTCATAGGGTGCTACAGACAACAAAAGGCCCTCTTATTATAATATAACTAGGCTTTATGTAAATGTCAACGAATATGCTTTAAAAATAATTTTTAGTCTAACAAGAAAGCAAGATGAATCTCTAAGTCTCCAACACCCCAACTCAAAGAAGACAGAATAAAATGATAAAGCATTGAGACACAATCTAAATGATAAGCAGCAAGTAACTCCAAAAGCTGAAGTTGCCCAAGGAGAAAGTGCTCACGCCAGCTCTGGAATATGGAGCTTCCGTGTGAACACAAGACCCTCCGAGGGGACCAAAGTTATTCTCAGTTGGTTCCTGGGGTAGGCAGAATTCTAAAGACTCCCCTTCCCACAAGGTTGCTGTACCCAGGTTACTCAGTCAAATGCTAATCTTGGTGCTGCTATGGAAGGATTTTTCACATGTAAGTTCCAAGTCAGTGGATCTTAATTGGTGGGCTTGATCGAGACAGGTCAGCCTTTAAAAGCAGAGCACTTGCCCCAGAAAGTAGCAGAAGTGAAAGTCAGAGAGATTCAAAGTGTTCAGGGGACTCCTGTTGCTGGCTTTAAAGATGTAGGGGGTCTCATACAAGACCATGGAGAATTCTCTAGAAGCTGAGTTGTCTGCACCTGTCAGTCAGCAAGAAAATGAGGACCTTAGTTCTAACCAACCACAAGGAACTGGATTCTGCCAACAGCCTGGATGAGCTTGGAGAACCTCCAGAAAAGAGCTCAGTCCAGCCAGCACCTTGACTTCAGCCTGTGAGGCGCTGAGCAGAGAACCCAGCCAGGCCCCCCTGGATGGCTGGCCACATAACTGCGAACTCATAATAAATGGGAGCTATTTGAAGTTGCTAAGTTTGCAGTAATTTGTCATGCAGCAGCATATGACTGTGTAGTTAAAAGGTGTGATGTTCAAAGAAGGGAGGGAATGTGAGCAGTCTGTTCTCAAGAACTGCTTATAAGGAAAACTGTCATCAGGTGAAACGGAGTTTCAGCTAAGTCCCAGAGGTGGAGGCAGCAGTCCAGTTTGGTGTGTGCCTGTCAAAATGAGACGATGATGTAATTAACAGAAAGATGCTGCCAGTGCATGATCAAATGTGGGGGTCTGGCTTTCTTTTCTTTTTCTTTTGTAAAATCAAGGGATATATATAAGTTCATGTTTTATAAAGATAGCTTTTCATAACACAGAAGATAACACGGTCAGAGGGAAGTAACCTTCCCAGGTCCCCCAAAGTTCCCCACAGGGACATAGAGCCCCAGGCGTACACTACGCTGCCATCCTAGAACGCGATTCGGCCAGGCCTGAAGATCTTCGGTGCCTCCTGCCTCGTCTCCTAACTGACACTGTGGAAACCCTGCCTTCCTGCAGCTTATCAGGGGCAAGGCACGAGTGCCAACCGATCCCAGCACGCTCTCAAATGTCTACTGTGGGATAGAGGAATGTGAAAGCAAATGTCCCAAGGGCACCCTCAGCAAGCCCAGCTGCCAGCGGGCCTGAGGTCCACACCCACAGGGCTTCATGACAGAGAGGAGTGTCAGAGGGCTAGAGAAGGGTCTGAAGTATATCTGAGCACAGGTCTGGGACTAAAAGGAGAAATGTGGGCCCTGGACGTGGTGCTGCCGCTGTGGGCCTGGTGGTGTTGGGCCACTTAATCCTTCTGATATAATATACTGCGTGTATCCCAGGCTGGGTAGCTCAGCTGGTTAGAGCACCGTCTTGATACCCTAAGGTTGTGGGTTCAGTCCCCAGCCAGGGCACATACAAGAAACAACCAATGAATGCATCAATCAATGAGTGGAACAACAAAGCAGTTTCTCTCTCTCTTTCTTTCTCTCTCTCTCTCATTTCCTGTCTCTCTCTAAAATCAATAAATAAACATTTAAAAAGTGCACTGTGTGTAGGGTGGAGATAAGGCTGCTGCGGGGTGCAGTGCGGGGAGAAGACAGCAGCCCTCCTAATTCTCCTGAGAGAAGTGTTTTTGTGTTTGTGTTTCTCACTTAGACACGTGACAGAACTGACAGAAGTGGGTAAAACCAGGGGGGTGAACTGAGGAGCATAAGTCAGGATTCTACGGATCTTGTGCCAGTGCAAACGCTTTTCTCCTGTTCAGAGAGAAGCCACAGGCACCGAGGCCTGGCTCCGTGCGAGATGGAGGCCCAGCGACACCCCCTCTCCCTTTTCTGCCCACCTGTTTCTCTGAACTTTCAGTTCACGCAAACACACATCTTTGAATATGAACTCTGTTTGGCACATACCTTTTTTACTTTCATATTTATTAACTTGATCAGTTATGATATCTATATCGGTAACTGTGTTTGCTTGGGGGGAAATCCAAAACAAAAGTCCTACTTACTGTTTCTCTCACAACATGTTTAAGAGATTACACAGGGGGCCAAGCACAATTATGAAAACGGTAAAAGACAAAGTGTAGGTGCTTCATCTTCATACAGTGAGACGCACCTAGAGGGTTCTCACATAGGTGGGGCTGAACCATAGAAACTCCACGACTGCGCACCCCAAAAACTACATGCACAGTTTGGAGTGACTGTGCCGTTTTTCTTCGAAAGCATCTGCAGCATTTGAGAGCTCTTCAGTCTACACGACACTGGTTGGGATTTTCACGGATGCGAATGATGGAAACCCAGTTGAACTACCTGAATCACATCTTCTATCTCAACCACACCTTTGGAGAGGTCCTGAGATGCCTGAAGGGCCGTTGGAGGCCAGGCTGTGACACATTAGGGCTGTCGCTGCTGCTTTCTGTGGGTAAGCCTCCTTCTCTCCAAACACCAGCAGCAGCAGATGCAGCTTGACAAGCTCTCTGCCTCCCAGCTCCAGGCGCGAAAATCTCAGGCAGAAACATTGACCCAGCTGGAGTCAAGGCTGGCTTGGGTCAGGCTCCCTAGGAGAAGACCCAGTGAAGGAAGAGGCTGCGTGTTCAAGTCATTAAGAATGAAAAGTGCTTTCAGGAGAAAGGGATCGGGGAGCTGGGCAGGAAGGGGAAAGACACCAAAGCAGGGTGCTATTTCGGGCCATTTTTAGGTTCAGCCTAATCCTGCAGGGAGCTCTGGAGGACAGATGGCTCTCAGAGTTTGTCTGGACTTGAGACAAGTTTGAGGCACTTTCAAACTTCCACACCAGCTAGTCCTTGGCTACAGGCCACCAGAAGAGCATACATTCTTGACGCTCTGACACTCTGTGCTTGCTCACAGGTGCTATGTGAAAGCCAAGCCTCTCCAGTAACCTGGGACAGGCCTCAGAAGAGTCACAGGTGTGAGCTCTCGGATGCAAAACACATCAAAGCTAGGACATAGGCACACAAAATAGGTGGCTGCGGGAACTGGTGCGAAGAACCAGGAGTGGTTGTTACACATGGCTTTTCCATGGTCAAGAACTACGGTCAGGCCGTTGGGAGTCTATGTATCTTCAATAAATTCAGAGACTTTCCTCCTGAGTAGTAACCATGGCCAAGTATATAAGGTTCCATAAATGATGGCTGCTACCATTTAGATCTCATGGTTAGAGGCAGGGGAAGGAGAAGTTCCTCCGGAGGAATGTGATAGACAGATAAAATATAATTGTCTACAATAACCACTCCCCAAAGATTAAGAACAGAAAAACATTTTCAACCAGAATTCTGCAGATAACTTAGAAAGTTCAAATAATCTTGGGATGCAACTAACATTCTGTTCTATCTGATGCTTGTTCCTTTAAATAATATTTACTCATGGAGATGCTATTTATTTATAAAAAAGTTTCTAATGGAGAGAAACAACTCTGGAGAAATTGAGAAAACATGCATAAATCAAGTATTTGAACTCAGCAATGTTTGAGTCAAGACAGATTTACAGGGAACTGACCTGGCATGTTAGTCTCTGTTGTTCTAGATTCCAGGAAATAGAATATACGCATTGTTGTTGACAGTATTTATTTCCTTGCAAACAATGTTTCCACTTAAAAGGGTCTTTCTGATTTAAAAAAATGTGAAGTTGGAAAATAGTTAAAAGTAAATATTATGACTTACATTGGTTCCAAAAAAGTACACATTTCAAACAAAATACTGTAGAATATGACTAAGCAAATGTTTCTTCAGCTGATTCAAAAATCTGTAATGAAGCAACTGAGATCAAAGATTCATTGACAATTTGTGCAAGCTTCCTGATGAACACGTTAAACATTGCGGAAGTCTCACAGGTGCTGGGATGTCATTGAGACGATTTTCACAGGGCTCTGCAAGCTTCTTTCTCATTCACGAAATGCACGGCCAGGCCCGGGAAGACACTGCTAACACAGGGGGAGATTCAGTGGAGTTGTAGAAAAGTACTAAGAGGAAGAACCGGAGGTTCGGTTAAGCACCAATAATCATGTGAAGTCTGTCTTCTGATTTATTCTTGATCTCCAGGGTTCTAGATTTCTTAGTACCCTCTCTACCTTTCAAGGCTAACTCACTCCCCTGGGACCTGATTCTTGACGTTTTTCTCAAATATGGATCTGGAATCCTCTTCTTGGCTATAATTTGTGTTTTCCTCTTCATTCCTGTCTGCTTCAGGCTATTCTGAGCAAAAACTCGTGAAATTCATTTTGGCTCTACACAACCATTGCTAAAATATCCTACTCACCTTATCTGAAGTAGAACAAGGAAGAATCTCTCAGGTTTAAAGAAATACCATCAAACCTCAACATGATATTTTAAAATCTGATAATATGATATTAAGTTTCATTTCAAAGAAGGATTAGGTTAAAATATCAAAGAGTATCCTAGAAAAAAAGACTAAGAAGGGGAGCCAGCACTGCCCTCTATTAGCAACAATAAATACATGTTTACAGCTGGGTGGGATAGTTTTAACAGCAATAAGAATTTAACACATCATAAGGGAGGCCTCATAAAATGACCAGGAAGGAGATTTATGGTGGTTAATAGTTAGTGATTCGGCAGAAAATCCATTCATACCTGCATCACAGAGTATAGAATAGGGTAAAAACCTAAATATTTTAATTTGTAAAAAAAAAAAAGAGTTGAATATTTATCAAATAATAACAAATAATAAATGCTGGATGGCTTATTAACCTTAGAAGTAAAAGACTGAATGACAAAGGTATCAGTCAATAGATTTAGCTCAAGAGACATTGAAAGCCTTCACATCTCCAAAATGGAAATCTTTTTAACCAACATAAAAGGCATACAAATGGCTGTGAAGAAAGGTATACAGCAAATATGATAAATACAGCAAATTCTTTCATACAAATTCATAAGTAAAATGAGCAAAATCCCAGTAGACAAATGAATGCTTTGAACTAGAGAAAGCATAATTAGCAAACAAAAAGACTTAAAATTATGAACCTCCTTAAAAATAAAAAAGTATACATTAAAACATTTTTAATCCCATTTCTGGAAATGTGGTTTAAAAAGCCAAAATAAATAAGAAACAGCAGGATTTATGACAGGAAGAAAGGAAGACAGAAAGGAAGGTAGGAAGTTAAGAAGCTGGAAGGAAGAAAGGAAGAAAACAATAGGGCATTAATTAAATTATGGTGCCATGCAGCCATTTGAAACACTATGTAAACTACAAAAAGCAAGTAACCACTTAATATTTAATATCCAGTGAAAGAAAGCAGGGTATGTCCTTTACACAGATTGAATTAGCTACCATGCAAACATGGAGCAGGAATGTCATCAGCAGGAGAAGAGAATTTTCAAAGGTGAAATAGTTGGGATTTACTCCTTCTGTTTTCCAAATATTCTTTCCTGTCCCTTTACAGCCCTGACAACAGTAATATAGAACTAGCAACGCTGAGGAGAAAGCTGATGCACTCACCAACTCTTCTAGGCCAGAAGGTGAGAACAGTTTTTAATTGACCTTGGAAGTTTCTGTAACAAGCATAAAAAAAATAGAAAAAAATGAACACTTTATTTACTTGTTTTTTTTTTTTTGAAGCCAGGAGAGACCTAAGAGCATCCACTTTCCACATCCACGTGAGAGAAGACCATGCAGGTAAATGGTGATTCATATTTCCATGAAAACTTCAAAAAAGCTCCTGATAAAATCTTCTGGATAGGGATTGAGATTTGAGTCATGTTTGGGCGCTTTGTTGTATTAATCATCGCCATCAAAGAAACTGTTTATTAGTTACTCTGTTGCACACCCTGCTCCACTGGCCTTTATCTGATAACAGTGGGGTCCACCCTAGTAACAGCAGACACCTTTTCTAAGAAAATGGGAAGATCTGGCCTTTGGACAAGCTTCCTCCCGTCTCAACCACTGTACCCTCGTCTGAGCACTCAGTTCCCAAGTGCGGTCAGAGAGGAGGGCGCAGAGATTGTCTGCCCCACTGTCGGTTTGTCCCGCTGCTCTCTGGGGACAGGCTTTCCTTTTCAATGATTAATAACAACATGGTGGATTTTTTCTATTGTTCAATTTTCATTTCTAGGCTTTCCATTGCTGTCAGCCTGGCAGCCAAAGAAAACAAAACAGAACAAAACAAAACAAAAAAAAAACAACCCTCTATCCACCCCAGAAACCGCTGCATTGGCTCAGGATCAGTGGGCAGCAGCGTTTCTGAACTGACAGCTTCAGGTGGAAGAGATGTCAGATTTACAGCTCTGCCTGCTTTTTTGCCCCCTCAACTGTGAAAAGCTAAAGTGCCTGTTTCCTTTTAACACCTCGGCCCAAAACTACAACATAAGAAAAAGATTTCTATTTCCTGCCTTCCACTCCCATAGTTGCAAAACTGTCCTTTTTGACAGGTTATTAAAATCTTTAAAGTTGAGATGTGGGTTGTGTTTTGGGGTTTTGTGTTTTGGGTTTTTTGGTTTTTTTTGGTTTTTTTTTTTTTTTGAGCATTCACATTGATGGTTTTAGAATATCTTGAAAAGCAAAGTATGATTTAGCTTACTGAGGATGCCAATCAGTTGCATAGCTCTGTCCCTGGTCTCCCAGAATCCACTGGCCCTGGCATGAAGATTCTAGAAAGGAGCCTTGGAGAAAGAGATGGCTATTAGTTAGCAAAGTATTACTGCAATAGGAATTTTACATAAATAACTAACTGCAGGCCCTGAAGATACTTCGGGCAGACAAATAGTTCTATATTGTATAGCTGGCGTGATTTGGTTCTCGGTGAAGAATTCACGGCCTTATATAATAAGCTGATGTAGACGAGAACGGAGCAGAGCACGAGTCCTGATCTCTCACTACAGGCTGTGGCTGGGACTGTATACATTCATGTACCCATCCAGTCAAAAAGACAAAAGGTTGTGTTTTATGTGTGTATGGGATACAATGTCTCACTTCCCTCGCTGAGGTAATCTTTTTTTTTAACACAAGTGCTTTTCTCAGTGGATTTATTTTTCTTATTATTTACACAAATATTTCATAGAGCATACCAGGTACTTAGGGAACAAGAAAACTTTCCGCGTAGAATCATGACACTACAGAGAATTAAAAGTGGCTTTCAGAAATCTTTAGGTCCACATAAGTATTGTTGCGATTATAAAAAATATTGCAATTTTTGATGAGAAAAGTTTAGTTTGCAGGGAATGGCTGTAAGATGCGCCCAGGACACGACTTTTTGGCAGCCCTTCTTGGTGGCTTTTTCAAGAAGGGCTGATGAGTATCCGTCTTCCCTGGGAACCAGGGTCAGTCAGGCCAAGCTCCCTCTGAGAGGGTGTCAGGGAAGAGGCCCCGAGAGCAGGAGCCCCCAGGATCTGCGCCCTTTGGGGGCCTGTTTCGTGATGGACTTAGTTGCCTTCTTGTTTATGTTCTTCCTTGATGTAGCCAGGTCTCAGTTTCCTCTTCTGTAACATGGAGACAGTGACTATTTCATGGGATGGTTTGAAGGAATGAAGACGTTTGAATGAGTAAAGTGCCTGGCACAGTTTATTGCCGGTGGAAGGCACTAAACAAGTGACAGCTAAAAATAATTTTAAAATTAGAATATCATAATGGAGATGATTAAACAGTTTAGTTAGAAAATCTGTTTTATATTTCATGTGGTACATACATACACCCTTTAAATCTTGAGTATAGAGGCAGTAAGTTCCAATCCATGCATTTATTCTCATGTCATATATCTAAGCCTAGGGTCCATTGGATTAATATGGAGGATTACACAAAACTATATTTTACTACCAGGACCCAGATCTCTTTTTTTTTTTTTTAATGGAACTGCAGAATCCAGGAGAAGCTTAAAAATGCACAGAACTCCATTCACTGACTCCCACACATCTTTCTATTTTTTTCAATTCCATCCTGCAACAGTCATGCAGATTCTGTGTGAATAAAGGAACAAGCTGGCATCTTCTCTTATGATCTTCATCACACCTGGCCTCAGCTCGGAGGTATAAGAACGTTTGTTTGTAAGATTTTATTTATTTATTTAGAGGAGAAGGGAGGGAGAAAGAGAAGGAGAGAAACATCCATGGGTTGCCTCTCACACACCTCCAGCTGGGGACCTGGCCTGCAACCCAGGCATGCGCCCTGAGCAGGAATCAAACTGGCAGCTTTTTGGTTCGCAGGCCAGAGCTCAACCCACTGAGCCACACCAGCCAAAGCTTAGTCCCACACCCTCACTGACGATTTACAGATTTTACAGACCTCTGGGATTTTAAATATCTCATTCTTTGACAATCATTTTGATATCAAGGCAAAGTTAGGTTTTAAGTACATGAATTCTGTAGTTAGTGATTCTGTTTTTAAATTCCTTTAGATATTTTATTTTCTCCAGAAAAGTATTACTTGGTTCACCGTCATTATATTTTACTTTACATTCAAACTATCGATAGTTAATACTTAGAAAAGAGTACAACGTATAGAATTTGAGAAAGAAAAGTATTATTTAGTAATAATATATATATAAACTAGTATATATACATTATACATTGATATATACATGTAACAATGTATATATTAAACTAGTATTCGTACTTCATTGAGGCAGTCCTAGACAGTAAGCAGAGATTAGTGTAAGTGCAAGTTCCTTCAACATTAATGCAAGACCCACTTGTAGGCAGAGCTCTACTTCAGTGTGTGTGGGAAATCACCAAACAGGTGGGGAAAATGACCCCTGCACAATGAGTGACTCATGCAAATTAAAAGGGTGGGACTTTCAAGGGATCTTGTTGTCTAGGTTCCCTGTTTCTAGGTATGTCTATAGTTGTGTCAATAAACAAGTGACGTAGCTCAGTTTTCTCTGTCTGTGGACTGGGGAGCTTTAGCTCAAGAACCACACAGCATGGCTCAAGATCCAATGAGGAAGAGTGACTGTGTGTGTGTGTGTGTGTGTGTGTGTGTGTAAACCACTTGACCCTGGGTCTGTAGAACTTCCAGCACCTTTAGCCAAGGCACTTCATCATCCCACCTCTCTGACTTCTGGCATTAGATTTCCCTGTGTGCAGACCTGCCTTGAATCAGGGGGTAAACACCACCTTCAGAAATTAAAGGTCTGTTTTCAGTGTTTGATGTATAGAGAAGAAACCCGTCAGCTGGTACAAAGGACCAAGTTGTCTGCTGAGCTCCTTAGTGGGCTCGGCAGGCCTGCGGGGGCAGGGCCAGCAGCGGGTTCTTTCTGGCCATCAGGCCTGAGGATGGTGGGGGGGCACTCCCAGCAAACAAGTGAGGCCTCCCCTAATGAAATGTGACAGTGTTCCCACTGGTGGGAGGCCGCCCGGGGACAGGGCCAAGAGAGGAATGGTAGTTAGGGAAGGATTTGCATAATTACATTCACCTGAGGGGCTCCATTTACCCAACAATGGGTCTCATTGTGGCGAAGCCTGCAGCTGGCCACACTGCTCCAACAATGTAAGCTGTGGCCTGGCTCTTCCGAAACCAGTGCCTGGACTCTGGAAAATGACAATTAGCATTTTGAATGCTCTATAGCTATTAACAGTACTAAAGTTAGCCTGGTGTGTAATACTCCAAATTATGGGGCATGTATTTATATGCAATTCATGAATTACATCATACTATAGCCGAAGAATTATATAATATTAATAATACCACATTTACATATGCCCTACCTATATTGTACACAGCCACCTTTATACATAAACATATACATATATTAAAATGTTCATGCATCCATGGACAGAGTGAGATGACCCTTGAAGTGTAAGTGCCCCCCTCACGTTTGGAAAAGAACAGGTATTAAGGCTTTTCCTGTGTAGGGAGGGCACTTGCTGTTAAGTTCCGGCACAGTGTCTTTTGTTTTTGACTCCAAAAGCTCACAATGGATTTCAGAGATGCTAATCAGACACAGAGAGGAGGCAATTGATGGAAGAGGCTGCAGGGCTCGCACACGGCCTTGCTCCATCGCTGGGGGCATGTTTACCTAAGACTCCAAATAGACAGAGTGGAGATATGAAGACAGTAAATACTGTTCCCGGCTCATTTCCTGGAATTGCCCATATTTACATTAAAAAGGGAGGTGCAGAGGGTGGAGGCTGGGTGGCTTAGGGGCAATTCCTTGCAGTATGCCCAGGAATTGTTATAGTTTGTCCTTCAAATTTAGAGCACAGGAAGCATTTCCAAGGAGGTAAAAAACCACTAGATGGGTTTGCCTAATCTCAGCTTTAATTACGGACACACTTTAAATAGCATTTTGTAAGCACAGCGGCACCTAAATTTCACTCCAGTGTTTTCCTGAAGAGCAGGAAAATCTTGGAGGACTTCAAATGGGATGGAAGCTGGGCCTGTCTGATGCAAAAAAGGGGAGGGAGAGTTGGCAAGCTCCTGACTGACAGACACAGAAGTTGGCAGCTCTCGGGAACCGGAGCAGGTCCGGTCGGCCTTGGCTCTGTCCTGACTTCCAGAGATGGTGTCCTCATGGAAAACAAACACGCTGCTTTGTTATCTTCCTTCAGCAACAGGCAGTGGGAGTTACCAGTGACAGAGAGACACCTTGGTGCTATGAAATGGGCTCACTGCACAAGAGACAGGGTGACGACATCAAGTGTCAGGATGGACGACAGGTGTGCACGCACAGGAAGCCTCAGGAGGACCCGAGGCTCAGGCCACTGTCAGTTTGCATGGCCCGGCCTCCCACTTGGGGTCTGTCTGCCCTGTCAGCCCACCACTACCTGCCACCGAGGTGAGCTTTTGAAGGAAAAAAAAGAAACTTCCTGGAAATTTTCCTGGTCCTCATAGTCCATGGCAGAGGTGTCCACAGCCACCAGGCCTGGTGGCACCTCAGAGACATCTGGGCATGACCCCTCCCCAAACCTCAGGGGCAGGTAGACACAGAAACGTGTATTTATATTTTACTTTTCAATTCCTCCAGCTTTTTGGAACCAGAGCAACACAGAAGCTCCTCAAATAACATCATTTCGTTCAAAGTCATTTCATTATAACAATTTTAATGTTGAGATGCCCTAAGAACTTAACTCTTGTTTGTATCAATTAGCTAAATTTGGTTTCATTAACAGAACTGAGACAGGATAGTGAGAAGCTAGGAAAAGTCTTGGCAAGTGGAATAAGGAAACTGAGACAGCTGAACACAATGGCAGAGCAACTTACAGCCAGGTGCAGATGGTCGCCAGGGCAGAAGACCCCAAGTGTCTGGCAGGCGGCAAGCCTGGGAAAACAAGGACCTCGCCTTCCAGGGTAACCTCTCTCTGGAGACAACATCTGGGCCTCAGTTTTGTTTCGGCTCCAGGCACAGAAAAGCAGCAAAACCAGGTTGGTGAGGCCAGAATCAAGGTCAATGACTAAAGATCCCCTGTCCTGTCACTGACCACTCAAAGGAGACCATGACCCTGAAAGGGCACGCCTGGAGAACTGAGGAATATTCCACGGAAACCCTCCCCTGAGACCTCCTCTGATTTCCTGCCTGCAAGAGAGAGAGGAAAGGCGCTCTCCTTCCGGGGAGCAGCCTGCGCCATTCCCCTTTCCTTCTTCTTCCCCCACTTCCTTCCCCACAGGCACGCATCTCCCAAACTCTAAGGCAATGGGCAGCTGGCAGCTTGTCCCAGGCTGGTCCCCCGAACCTGTCCCCAAGGCCCCCTTTTCTCTGAACTCCCAGTGATCTCAGGCAGCCCAGCCCAGGCTCTCCTGTTGCTTCTATGCTGCGACCTTCCTTGTTTCACTGTCTTCAGCTTTCATAAATGGATCCTTGCAATCCAAGGGATTCGTGTTGTGAAATCTTTCCTCCATGGAGTTAAGAACCCACACACGACAGCTGGCCCCCGTCTGGTAACAGGACCAATGGACAACATGAAATGAGGACTTATAACTCCAACTACGTGAAAGAACTCAAGCTTCCATGAAACGTATTCTCAAAAGAATTTTATTTCCCTCCTAAATTGTTCTGACGCTTCCTGGGTTAAAGTAAGACGGTGCTTAGCTTTTTCTTGTTTTTTTTTTTTTTTTTTTTTTTCCTTTTCCTATTACCCCCAACTCAGAACTCTTGGCTTCAACTTTTCCCTTTGATCAATTGGTGGTCTCCCTGTCCCGTCTTCGTCTCTTTACCCCATCCTTCTTTCCTAGAGCATCACCACCAGACTGACACTAATTAGTGAATAGCACACCTTAACTAATGAATTGGGGGGTGCTAAAGACAGTGCAAAGTAGGAGACAGGGTACTATTCAAGATCAGACACCACCGCTCCTAAAATGATTTGTCCCTTCCCACCAAGAGAGAAGTAGCTGGATGGTTATCACTATCCTTATGCCCTGACCTCACCCACCCCCAGCCAGAGACCCTTCTTCCCATCTTCCCTTCCCTCCCCTTCCCCAGTTTCAACTTCCTTCCTGCAAGCAACTGAAAGTTTCTGTTCCCCCAAATTCATATGTTGAAGCTCTAACCCCTAGGTAATGAATGCATGTTTGGAGGCAGGGCCTTTGGCAGTGGTGAGGGTTAGATGAGGTTATGAAGACAGAGTTCCCATGATGGGATCAGTGCTCTTATGAGAAGAAGAGAGAGACCAGATTGGATTTCTCTCTCTCTCTCTTCCTTCTGAACACAGGACAAGAAGGCAGTCATCCACGAACCAGGAACTGAATCCACTGACACCTTGATTTTAGACTTCCTAGCCTCTAGAACACAGGTGGCAAACAAAAGGCATGCAGCCAAATCCGGCCCTCCACCTTTTTTTATCCAGCCTGGCACCTTGTTTCTACCCAGCAGCAGTGCTGAGCTCTCACTTAACTGTTAAGGAGTAGTTACATTCATACAGTCCTAAAATTACATTCGGCCCTTTGAAGGCAACTGAGAAGCTGATGTAGCCCCCAGTGAAAATGAGTTTGATATCCCTTCTCTAGAACTATAAGACATAAATGTTTGTGGTTTAATAGATGTCTATAGTCTTCCTGACACTGTCAGATGTTTTACATTGCAAACATCTCCCTTGCTGGAACCCTGAAAAGCTTTCCAGTTGATTCTGACGGAGACAGTCCCCTGCCTGTGACCAGGAACCATGGCCTTTCCCTCTGTGGAACACCCCTCTCAGAATCCTGTCCATCTCGGGGAGTCCTGCTGGCCCCAGAAGGGTCTCTCTGCTTTTTCTCGCCGAAGCTTTCCATAACTCTACCCAACGTAGCTTTTCCTTTTGTTGCACTGTTATAATTTGCCCCTATCGGTACGAAAGCATTCATCTTGTGGCGATGGGATTTGGGGGTTGTCACCTCAGACTGTCCTTCTGGTCCAAGAGTACCTTGAGGGCGAGTCTTGCTCATTCTGGTGTCTCTGGACCCCGACATGCTTGGTGTAGAGTGCAGTGTTTTGTGGTTACTGAATGAAGTAAGATGTGGAATAAGTATGGGTTGGATTAGGAAATTAGGAGGTTACTGGTGACCATGGTCACTCCAGAAGAAATACTCACTGGGCACAGTCTGCCTTTGGGGCTTCTGCTGGTGGCTGGGCAGGCTGGGACCTACACACAAGTGCTTGACTGGTGGGCTGGCACAATAAACCACACCCATGTCCACTCTCGTAGCCCTGCCCTCTGTCTTGTGTGCCTCGGCCCAGTGGAAGGACGCTGTTTACTTACTGATCTGTCCTGAGGGTCCCATTTTCTGCAGCTTGTCAGCTGCAGGCACTGCATGTGCTGGTAGAATCCCTGCTACCGTTAGCTTCCACCTCCTGAGACTGGAGACAGCAGTTGGAACCCTAGTGATTCATTTCATTCCTTTTCCTCTGTGAAGGGGGAAAACCTATCACAAATTTAAATGAAGTATTTTAGGAGGGCCATTATCGCCACGTATTTGGAAAATGTTCAAAGACCTCAAGATGTTTCCACAGGCACCTGAAACTCAGCATTGGAAAAACGGAAGTCAACCCTTCTGGATGGACCTGTCCTCTCTTGCATTTCTTTAGTGCATGCATCTGATTGCCCCCAGGTCCTACTACTGGGTTCATTTCAAAAAGCTAATTCTAAGCCTCTCCCCTCTGTTCTTTCACCAATGCCCTGCTTCAGTCCATCATCTTCTCTAGGTCAGACTATTGCAGTTGCTTCTTGTCCTCTCCTGTTGTATCTGGTCTTTCCTCACAAGTTCATCCTCCAGATGCCCTTCAGATAACTTTCTGAAAATCAGGATTTTATTTTCTCCCACCTGAAGCCCTTGCAAATTTCCCTGATACTCTCATCCTACTAGCTTAGTATACAAGTCTGGCCTCTAGCTTAGTATACAAGTCCATTCACTTCTGTGCCAGCCTAGCATCCTGCTCTTTCCCAGCTGCTCCATGCCATTCATTAGCCAGTTTCCTCAGGGTGTCATGTTCCATGAAGCTTCTTGGCTTTGCACAGTGGTGTTCCCTTAACTGTGCCTTCCCACTTTGTCTGTCAGTTTCATCCCCAGATGAATCTGAATCCCCCAGGTTCCCTATCCCATCTCTGTATAACCGTACACTCCTACATGGTAGCACTTTAAGTTCACATGAAATCCTTTGTTTAATCTCCCCCACAGGAACTTGAACTTGACTTCATCAAAGGCGATGTATCATTCATTTCTCTCTCCCCAGCATTAACTGAAGTGTCTAGCATTTATTTTGTGCAAAGTAAATGCTTGTTGAATTGAAAGTCTATCAAAAGAAGCATCAGGAGCTCTGCTATGGAATGACAGGTGACTCCTAAGGAGTGAGTTAGATTCACTCATATTGACTATAATCTGAGTGATATGTATGGTACACCTCTAGTTTTGGTAAAAGGTGTAAAAACAGCTCTTTATATTTGTTTTTGCCTAGTTGAATATAGCAAAGTGGATGGAAGACATTCTAAATGTAATTCTTGGTTAACCCCACAAAGAAAATTATAGGAAGGAGGGATAGGTGATTTTCTTTATAAGTCTATTGTTTGACTTGTCACGAAGAGCTTATCTTGCTTTGTAGAATCAATTAAGAAAAATAAATGGTTGATGAATGAGTAAATAAGCTTCAGGAAAAAAAGTTTGCAGCAAAAAGAAAACTGCAAACCCTAAGAAAATCTGAAGATGAAAATAAAGTCTCCCACCCCCTCCCCAAATGTATAATTAGGGTATGATTATTCACTTTGAAAAGGATTTTTCTCTCCCCTGAAAGATCTTCACAGGCTTCTTTTTTTAAAAAGGCAATTCCATTAAAGCTCTCAGCAACTTGTTAACAGATCATTAACTGCAGTGCTGGTGGGGCCAAGAAGGAGAAAGTTTTAGGAGTAGGTGCCAGGTGTGACTGAAAGTCAATCAAAGGAAGATAAGCTACACTGATATTAGAATGTCATTATCAGGGAAATTTTACAGTTTTGTAATTCAAAGGTCACACAGTTTTTCTGGAGAGAGGGCACCCAGGGGTTCCGGGAGAAGGGGTAAGTGCCTAACTTCCTGGGGTGGGGAAGGTGGGCAAGGCCAGAGATGCAAAAGCACTGCACTCACCTGGCAGGTGCAGTAACCAAGCGTACATCTCACTAAGACAACAAATCTTCTGCAAGTGTCTGGAATGAGTCAGTGAGGAGAGGTAGGCTGGTGGGCAGAGAAGAAATCTTTTTTTTTTTTTTAATTAAAGAAAGAAAAAGTAAATTAGACCTGGCAGTCACCATGAAAATAGAAGAAACTCTAAGAAACATTGTACTATGAGAAAGTTGTGGACATACCTTTGCCAGTAAAGCAGAGAAAAATGAGAGCTAATGATTCGTTTATAGTGTTTAGTTTAAAAAAATCAATTGGGCTTGCATTAGTGACTTACCATGTGCTTGTCATTATGTGACAATTTTTAAAAATGTATTTTTTAACCAAAATAAAGGAAATCAATCTATAGACCCCTTGGGCTCCCACCCACAATCTTTATATGATAAAAGTCAAGTTAAAAACAATAGCGCAGCCTCGAGGGCAAGAGGAAGCTGGCACAGTGTGGCAGTGTATCCCACTCCTCCGGACTACATAAAACGGGCCAGGAAGACTTTTTCTGAAAAGAGCAGATAGTAAATATTTTAGGCTTTCTAGGCCAAGAGATAAAATCTACAACAGTATGTAGGCACTTTTATAACAAGAGTGAAAAATAATCTTTCCACTACCTTTTCCTTTGACCAAATTTAAAGCTTTATTTATGGACAGTGAAATTTGAATTCGATTATCATTTTCATGTACAACAAAAGAGTATTCTTTTCTAAACGTTTTCAACCATTTGAAAATGTAAAAAGCATTCTTAGCTCTTGGGTCCTACAAAAACGGTGGGGGGGTGGGTGGGCTAGATCTGCCCTTGAGGTATAGTTTGCTGGCCCCAGACATAGAACACGAATGAGCCGTAACAGGGTTCTGCAATCAGTCAAGGCCCTGGACGCTCAAGCCCAGCTTAGGCATGACTTCAGAACCCTCCTCAACACAGTAGTGTTGCCAGTGGCAACCACAAGAAGCGGGGCAGGGCAGCCTCCCTGCCATGCAGTAGCCATCTCTGCAGTGGCTACTAAAGAGCGGTTAACTCAGATATCAGCTGGGTTCTCCCTTTACCTTTCAGATCTGGTAGCGATGGACTCAGTTCTCCATCCCTGGCCTCAGGGTTGGGTTATTCCTTCAGGAGCTTGCCTGCTTGTATCCATGAGCGATCGCTTCTGCTGGCATTAGGTCATTTTATGAACTCACTTGCCCTTGCTTTCATTACTATGTCAACCAGAGTGGGAAATTCAGTTATCAACATTTTAAATGTATTTAAACAAACCCACAGACTTTAACCCAAAGGTTCGAGGAGACAGTGTTGATCTACGCGGCAGCAGAGAGAGCATCCGCTGAGTGTGGTGGTTTACATCAACATCATAGCCAGCATTTCCAGACAGCTGGCTTGTTCTGTCAGATACTTTCGTACATTATCTTATTTAACCCTTCAATAATCATTAGGAATATACTATTTTTAGAAACAATTATTATTTCATTTTCCAAAAAAAAAAAAAAAATGAAGCTAAAAGAGATTGGAAATCTGCCAGTCCCGGAGCTAGTGAGCAGTAGCGGTGAGCAGTCCGGGACCCAGGGCCTGTTCGCCTAAACACGGCATGTTCTTCCGCACTTTAAGTGAACGCCAGGCGTGTTTGTCCTTGAAAGTCCTTTCCCCACCTCACTGGGAATTCTCTTTGGCCAGACCCCCTCATGGAGTATGGTAACTTCCAGCCATTTTCCGGACTCCCTCCTCACCTGGTCTTTCTCATCTCTTCTCCCCGGTGGCTCCCACAGACTTCCAGTACCGTGACCAAATTATTTTATTTAGACTGATTAGCTCCTGTCAGTTTATATTCCCAAACTGAGCCCTAGAGAAAGCCTTCTTTGAGAAGCAATGTCATTTCACAGAAGGAAACCCTCAATAAGTCGATTGGATGTGGAAAGGAAAGAGCAGGTCTGTAACAGGAAGGTGGAAGAAAGGAAGTACAGTAGGAAATTAGAGAATTAAAGAACTTTCTTTTCTTTCTGAGAGAGGGGCAACAAATATACAAGAAAGGATGGAATTGGGGATTGTTGAACTGAATGGAACAGAAGATATAGGACTCTTAGAAAAAAAAGAATTTGCTTTGTATGTAACTATTCAACAAGGTCTTCTCTGCATAAAAAGGCCTTGTGAGAATAGGCAAAATATGTGAAATTGAGAAATGAAGAATTCTTTAGAGATGGGAGGTAGCAAGTGAATGTAAGCTCCTTGAGAATTTAAGGAGGTTCTGTAGATTTTTTATATTGGATGTTTGACATTGGACTTCCCACAGGATGTGCTAATGTTATCCAAATATTTGGGAACAGGGTGAATTGACATAGTAAAGTGTGAGCCCACAGGGAAGAGGACATTCTATCTGGGTGGGGAGTAAAGGATGCAAAAAAAATGTGTATAGGGTGAGCAAGTGGTCATGTTAAGGCCATTTTAAAAACCACATAAAGGGGGCCAGAATAAGGGGCAGGAAGATGGGGCTGGAAAGGATGGCATGAATATGAGAGAGATGATAGCACTGTTTGAGGTTCAGGTGTAGGAAATAGCGACTCCTCTGGGTATTTTAATGACAAAGGGGAACATTGTAGGAAACTGGGTTATTTCAAACTTTTTTTGCGAGGGCACGAGAGGCAGACTCTTAAACAACCTCTAGAAATGAACAACCATGCAGAGTGGCCCATCTGGGGATTGTACCCCTGCCTCAATAAGAAAATGGGGGAATCTGGAGGCCAGCTTCAGCACAGTAGGATTCTGGGAAGGCTTACCGCGCCTCTGACAGGAGCAGCTGTCCTTGCAAGTAGGGGCCCCAGAGCTACACTGTGCCTGCTGCACTTACAACAGCAAGATGTGCACACCCCGGCCATGCTTTGCAGCCTCCCTGTAGCGAGTGGCTGGATGCTGGAGAACAACTACGCTTGCTAGCAGAAACCAGCATGGAGAGATACCTTCCACCTCATTTCCTCCTTCCAGACTTCACACAAATACCATACCAAGCTGTAGTGGAGATAAAAGCAAATGGAAACACCAGTAGTATCACATTACATTTCAGTTTTTTTAAATATTCCATTAACAATATGCACCTTGATTGATGAGTTTCTTGATGACTGAGGTGCCTTACTTGCCTCAACCTAATTTCTGCCCTGTTGAGAACCCTAGCTACAAGGGAGTCTTAGAAATACAGCTTTTAGCTTTTCATCCCCTGCAACACAGAAAGCACAGTGGAGGAGGTTGGGATGGAGGCAGAAAGGCATTTGTGAGAGTTAGTCGTATGTGTTGTCTTGGCTAGGGCATGGTGCCCAGTTGCTTGGTCAAACACCAGTCTAGATATTGCTGTGGAGATATTTGTTAGATATGATTAACACTCCATAACATGAGTGTCCTCATCAAATCAGTTGAAGGCTTTAAAGACTGAGATTCCCAGAAGAGGAAGAAATTCTACCTCTACAATTATGTGAACCAATTATTTAAAATAAATGTCTCTCTCATATATGTGTGTGTGTATATATAATATATATATATATATAATACGTATATACACATACACAACAACAAATCTCTAGGTATTTCAACCAGAAAGGGAAATATAGGGTTCTTTCAAATGTTTCTGGAAGGGCAAGAGAAGCAGACTCTCACACGTAATTGATCCTATTAGTTCTGTTTCACTGGAGAACCTTGGCTAATACGTGTGGAAGAGGTGATGGTTCAATAGGTCTACCATGTTGAGGTAGAATAAACAATACTCAGTTATAGTTTCCATGTAGAGGGAAGGGACGAGAGAAGGAGGAGACTATTGATTCCCAGGTTCCCGGTGAGGGTGACCAGCTGGTGCCCCTGACCACGATAAGAAAGACAGATGCAGTACCAGATATCCCCATGAGAAAAAGAGCACGTGCTTGTCATCCGTAGAAGACACCACTAGCATGTTCGAAACACAGCCATGCCCCAGTGCGTGAGATCCACCCCATACATGTCACCGGTTACCTGGGATAGGTGTTTTGGTTGTTCACTCAGTTATTCCTTTGGTTTCCCATCCATTAAATAAATACAGGAGTGGCAAAAGTAGGTTTACCATTGCTTGTATGGAAAACAATACAATAATTGCTAAATAATAATACAGGAATAACCTCTAGTTCCCACTACTGTTAAGCGTCTACCAGCATCTGGTATTGTTCTAAGTTTTGAAGGCAGTATGGTGAATTAGGAATGAGTTGGCTTCTTCCGTGATGTTTTCGTTGTAATTTAGGAAGATGTGATAAACACACACACAAATAATTCTAGGTAGTGATGTGTGCGGTGAGGACCACAAAACAGGGAATGTGATGAAGAGTGACAGGGCATGTATGATACCCCGGACATAGTTACTCAACTTGAATACACTTGGACCCCGTAGGGATCCGAGGGGGAGGGGACAGCTGAGCTGCTGTGTGTGTGTGTGACCCAGCTGGAATGAAAACAAACAGCCCCAGGCTTAGGTGATGAATCACTAACACAATGCACGTGTCTGCAATGCACTTAGTTCCGCACACTGAAGAGGACTTGGCAGTAACCGAATGAGCCTGTGTATGGCAAGAGATGGTGAGCTAGACCGCAAGAGTCCAGGGCTGAGACGAAGAGCATCATCTGCATCCTGACCAGAGGCTCCTTGGGGTGAAAGCAATGTGTGGAGGTGTTAAATTCCCAGAGTGACACAGTGCTTGGCACCGGGTGGGCCCTCTATACACATGGGTTGATGAATGAAGGAATCCCGTGCCTGAAGGTGGAGGGAGCAGCTGTCGCAGCACCAGGGAGCCTTTGCATTCTGCGTGGTTTCTTCATACTTGGGAGAAGCATTTGCCTCCCTCCATAAAACACGTCCCAGAGATGTCTCTAATTTTGTGCATTTGATTTCAGCACTTGGTATCCCCCAGGGGACTGTGATTTGTTTTTAATGCTCCTGCCACAGTCTGGCCCTAAATCCTTTCCTTAGGTTTGTCTCTCCAGCAGCTGAAGCCTGGGAGTTCTAGAAGTCTTCATTAAATACTAAGGAAGTAGAAAAGACCAGTGAGCCGAGAGGACACAGGAAGAATAAGCTGTCAGGTTTGCATACGATGTATAGTGTTCTGATCTTTCTAGACCTACAGGCTCTGACTCTATGTTACATAGAAAGACCACTCACATCCAACCCAAAAGATGGGTACAGTTTCACAGAGGACCTGAGTCAGCTGTAGGCCCATCTCCACAAACAGGGAGCAAATCTTACTTCCTCTCCAGCCTGAAGTTGGTATCTGCCATTTGGACAGCATTGACACATTTGGCAAAGAGCAATACAAGGCTCCTGGTTAAATTGGGATTTCAGATAAATAACAAAGACACAAAGACTTTTTTAGTATAAGTACATCTCAAATATTGCATGTTCCAAATGGCAGATGTGACATACTTATCTTATGAATGACTAGTTTATCTGAAATTTGAATTTGACTGGGAGGCTCCTATTTTCCCTGGCAACCCTAGTTAAGACCACAAAAGAGATTTGAACTTGCCACCTGCATAACATTTTTCCACTCGATCCTTATTCTGGTTCCAGCCTGGGGTCTCCATACCTCCCTCAGGGGTGTGAGGAAGCTTTTACATAGTTCCTGTAAGTGATTTCTCCCTTTATTTGAGACCCTACCCACTTCCATTTCTCCACATGCAGGGGGTCCTGCCTGTCTGAACAGAGTCACAATATCTGAGCATACCATGAGCATATCATCCACACAGCAGAAATTACATATTTTGTCACACTTTTCTCCAGGCAGCCTACGAGAACTTTGTGCTTTTCTTTGGGAATACAGAGCTCAGTTCCCCAGGGGCCATGCTCAAAATCCGGAGGACAGTAAAGCTTCAAGGACAGTTGGTAGATAATCAGACTAGAACACTTCCATTTCTCTTACTTGTCAGAGGATTAAATAGTCACCCAACCATATGACATGCCTAGCAGCTATTTTCGGCTCTGTTTTAACCCGTTGAACCCCGGATAGCAACTTCTGTATTTTTATCTTAGTGTATGCTTCCTTTGAAACAGTGAGTCTAGGGCAGCGAGGTTAAAAAGGAGTAACCAACAACTTTCAAGAAAACAATCTAAATTAAGCACTTGTGTAGTGATTATAAAAACACACAGATTTCCTTCGCTTCTGCTGGTGATGCTGGAGCCCACACATTGGTGATGCGTGTCTGCAGCACGTGATACGCACTCGCCCCCACAGTTCTTTCCCATTTAACCTTTTAGGTCAGCTCTGCTAGATTTCCTCCCTCCTCCGCCACATGATCGGTGCAGGATTTCTTGCCTTCTCATGTTGGAGCACTGATAATACTGGGTAACTCTTAATTCAGATATAAAGGGTAATGGCCAAATGTGCCGTTACCAAGTACGTTCAAAATTTAGCTGGAATTCCTGGTCCTGGTTCTTGGACTAACTCTGGCTGTGTAGACAATGTTCAAAAGTGCCACTAGTCACCTCCCTTTCTCCTTTATGCAAGTGGACATGAGATTGTGACTTTCTTCAAGGGTCCGAAAATTCAGTGAGGACTAGGACTTTAGTCTTATTCATTGCTAAAATCTTCTGGTAGGGCTGCCCCAACAAAACACCACAGGCTGAATGGCTTAAGCAACAGAAAGTTAGTTTTCCACAGGTCTGGAGGCTGGAAGTCCAAGGTCAAGGTGTCAGCCGATTTGTTTTCTTCTGAGCCTCTCTCCTTGGCTGGTAGACGGCTGCTTTCCTGCTGTGCGCTCACATGGCCTTTTTCTGTGCACCCCTGGTGTCTCTTTGTCCAAATTTCTTCTTACGAAGACAGTCGGATGGGATTAGTGCCCACCCTAATGGCCTCATTTTAACTTAATTACCTCTTTAAAGGCCCTGTCTCCAAGTACAGTTCTATTCTGATATGCTGGGCATAAGGACTTCAACATAGAAATTTTGAGGAGACACAAATCCAGCCCAAACCACACTGTATGTCCAATAATGAGCTCAAGTGGCTGGCACATGGTAGACAATACACATTTGTTGAATAAATGCAAGCACTTCGATAATGTCTTGGTGGGGTACATCCCTTAAGAGTTTCTTGCACCGGCAAATCTGCTTTTTAAGCTTCTTTTGTACCTTCCCATTTCACTGGTCATTAATCATGTTAAATGGAAAGTACTCTGACCATATGTAAGATTTGTGACACCAGAGCTTCCAGAGATGAGGCAGCATGTGAGGGCATCTTTCCCGCTCCTGGGCACAGAGCTTGTCACTTCCCTGGCCTCTCCCCTGCTCCCCATTGGGCTGGCGATGGTGGCTGTCAATGCAGTAGCAGTGACAAGGCTCCCCAGCTGTCACTCTCCAGCCCTCCTTTCAGCAGAGGCTCGACCTTGCCCTATGGAGGCGGCACCTCCCTGCTTCCGTTATTTCCTTCAAACTGGGAAGAAAAACTACAACCCACCAAAGGTCTTCTCCTTTTCTAGGGGAGAATGGGCATCTCAACAACATACCCATTGTCTGATCTGAGCTTTGCTCCACTAGCCTTTTAGGGGGAAAAATAAGCCCCAAAACTTTGATCCCTGGGGAGGTGAAGCGGAAGTTGATCTTCACCATTAAATTTTTTTATAGATAGCAAAGTCCATGCTTCCACCTGCATCCAGGGCACAGAGGCAGCTGGCAGAACAAAGCACCAGAGAAAAATAGCTGGCCAGAGTCTCTTAAATTGCCCATGTACAGGTGCAGCTTGCTTTTCATCTGGTGGCAGTCACTCGTGATTGACAATGTTTTACCCAGAGGATTTAACCCCTTTCTCTCCTCAAGGAACGAGAGTTACATCTTATGGTTTAGAAAACAAGTCCCACCCTGCTGTTCTAAAGAAATTCAACCCAAATGGATGGCAACAGAACTTTGAACCACTGTTAGCTTCAATGAAAGAAGGAACAAATGATTTCAGACAAAAATTTTGAAAAATGCTCCCTAGGTCTTTACAGCTCTGTTGTCAAGGCTGTTAGGACCCAGGGAGAGACAGCGTGTGGAGGAAGCTCCTCTAGAACGGGAGTGACTTTATGCGTTGGATTTGCTTGATGTTCAGTAAGTCTTAAAGTACCTGACCTAGAAAACCAATTCCTGTTTGCTCTCAGCTTTTTCCATTACCATCAAACAAGGTATTTTGGAGGGTGAGCAGCAGACAGAGGAGACACTGTCAGACAGTCAGCTTCGAAACTTTCAAAGATGGTGAACCCAACAGACTTGTCTCACTGGTTCTGTGCTGGTTTCTTGTTTCCTCCCCCAGTGACTCCCACTGTGGGGCTACTTTTCATAGTTGGAACAAGGACATCAGCCATTTGGGGAGTCATCTTGGAGGGCGCAGAAGTCCAGACAGACGAACCATGTGCATGGTGCTCACTTGGGCAGTCTTTGGAAGTTGCGTGGGGGAAGGGGATGAATTGAGCCATCAGACCGGGAGGGGGGTAGTCTTTAACAAATGAACAAGCCGACATTGTGAGGGCTGCACGAACAGCTGTCAGAACCTCCACCAGAGTGGAAGAGTTGGAAAGAGGCCAAGTGCATGGGGGAACGATCTCTGAGGCAGTGAGCCCTCCTAGTGAGGAGGGAAGTTTGCTACTGCTGACTACAAGGTAGCACTTCAGGGAAAGGCTCCAGAGCCCTGGGGTGGACCCCTCAGTTCTCTGCATCCTCAGCAGGGTCCCAAGCCCAGGGAAAGAGATTTTAATGAGGCAATATAGTATTGTGGATCAGATGGTTTCACGTTCTGGTAGATGCATTATAAATCACCTCCACTGAGCACAAGAGACCTCACAATGAACATTCCTGGTAATTCAAGTGCCTGGAACACTCCATGACATGAGTGCAGAGCATGACCTCAATACCTTTCCCGGTCAGGGAGCAACGGTTTGACTTCTGAATGGAAAAATGATATGCAGACAACTCTGACACTTCCTGCGAGAGTCTTAGTAAGTTTCCAATGATCAAACATGCCCAAGAAGCCACTCTTTCTGTAACTTTGGCCTTGTCAGGGCCTTTGAAATGAGTCCATGCTAAGTTGAGGGCATCTGTCCAGATGTTCAGGTCTCCACACTCAAACCAGTTCATCTGCAGGTAAAATAATCAAAGGACCTCTGTGGCTTGGAAACCAATCTACTTCATTCATAAACCAAACCTTTTGCCTGAGTCCTGATATACCTATGTGGCCAAAAGCTATTGAATTTAACATTTTTGAATTTTCATCAATTGTTTTGATCTCAGACATGGATAACGGTTACTAGTGATTGTGCATGAAACAAAATACCGAGATTATGCAGAAATTCTAGGCTGAGCACCACGGTGATGCTTTAATGAGGCGAAAGCCTGGAGCCATGTCAACTTCACAGGACAACAGCGCTGCCAGCCAGGCAGGGTACAGTAGGAAGCACTGCCTCAGAAACAGGCGGGCGGCATGGCTCCTCTCCACCCGAGTTCATAGTGGGCGCAGGGCACATGTTTCCGCTTCAACCTGATTCACAAAAACTTCTGTGAGTGGTGAGAAAAAATCCTAAATTCGACTTCAGTATTTACTCCCGTCGCTTGGACATACGTCACTGCCACCGTCTGGAAGCAGAGAGCTCCCAGGCTCAGAGTGACCCGTGGGCCGCTGAGGGCTGTGATCTTCTCACTTTGGTCAGCACACGAGGAACGGAGTCTTTCTAATCACCACACATATTCTAACAGATTTGTGCACAAGGGGTTACAGAGAATGCTCTAGACTGTGCATATTCTTGGCCTTGGGGAAAAAAAATTCCCCCCCTGAAGTTTGTAAAGGTAATTACCATTATTTACAGTGCCGAGGCAAAGCCCCACCCTGGGCTTCAGGCCAGGGGATCTCAGACTGGAGTGTAGTGAGGTGAGCCAACTCCAAGACAAAAGCACAATTATGTTCACACAAAAACCAACACTGGTGGTAGTGGGATGAAGGAAACACCCACGCAAAGGGGGAGGTGGGTGTAGGGAGGGGCTTCCTTTGAAGTTTTGCATAAACCTGGTCATTTTCCCCCTCACGGTGCTGAGAATGGAGATTCTGAGTTTTCATCTCTGGTCTCTTATTAAGCTGTGCCATAAGGAAATGGACTTCCTTATGACTTGATTTGCCAATTTTAAAAACTGAACTTCAAATAAAAGAATTTGGGAAGAATTAAGAAAATGGGAAGCGTTGTGTAAGGTGTTAAAAAGTTTTCGTCATTTCTTGGCAGAAAGGAACTCAACTAAACACCAGGAAGAAGGCATCTGTAGTTTTACGCCCACTTCACTTTTCAGACACTTCACTTGACTTTCTCATTCATGTCCACTGTCCCCTTGGGAACGTTTTAAACTGTGAGGTAAGAAAAAGTGTTGCCACAGGTTCTCCTGGTCAGAAAATAATTACCTTATAACTACTTGCACACATTATTTTCCTGTTAACTATTATACCTTTTGCTTCTTGCCCAGATTAGGGCCAGATGATTATTTGTGCTAATGTTATGTATCAGTGACAAGAAAAGCGTGTAATGAAGTGTTGACAAGCCTTGCAATACATGGGCCCTACGAGGTATCCATGGGCAGTGACAGGGAGAAGCGAAACCCACCGAACACTCCCCATCTGGCCCTAGAATGGCTGAGTGCCCTGGTTCTCAAAGCACAGGCCCTATAGGTCATCCACAGCTCAGCTGTTCAGGGGGAAAAAAAAATATAAAACATAGCAAGTTGTGTTTCCCTTTGAGTCCAGAAGGAAAATGCTCTTTGGGAAACACATGTGGACATGTGAAGTCCCTTGGCCATGACCTCAGGGAAGCCAAAGCCAAAGACATTTTGGAGCATCAGCCTGCCCCTTACTCCTGCACAAGCCAGAGGGGCAGACACACCTGACAGAACTCAGCAATCAGCTCTGCACACCCAGCTCTCAGCTGTTGGCAGCAAAGAGGAAAGGGGAATTACGGGCGGGATGGACTTGAAACACTGCTGTGGCCCCACCTGAATTTCAGGTGCCCCAGGGAGTGCTTTCAACCACCTGGAAATGAGGCTGTTTCAAGGTACAGATGCAATATGTGTTTGTCTTGCTTTTGTTTGCACCTGAATGCAAGAACCAGGTGGAAGCCAGAAGGTGTGGAGCATTGCAAACAATTTTGACTGTAAATAAAGAGAAGGTAAGAGTTTAAAAGCCATTGCTGTGGGCCTGAGTCCTGGAGAGGGAGATAGAGAGAGGGCAAGGGGGTAGGGGGAGGAAATGTGAGGGGAGGGAGGAGAGAGAAGAAAGGGGAGAGGAAGTAGTTTTACTAGAGGAAATGGGAAAATATACAGACATTTGTAATGGTGTGGTACTGCTACGTATTTCCCATGATACGTTGATATCCCTGCATACAGCACATCCTCAATTTATCTACACATAGCAAGTAAGCCTTTGGCCCTGTGATCTGCCTTCTTCAGTACTGAATGTACCTACTATGTGCCAGGCACTAAGGTAAACACTGGGAATAAATGATGAAAAGATATCAGACAGCGAGTTAAGACTTACAATGTGATGGCTGCTACAGTGATGTACCACAGGTCATGCCAACATAAGAAACCATGGGTGTTTCTGTAGGACGGTGAAGGAAGACAACAGAGGAAACACACCAGAAGAGAAGATCTTACATAAACCTCTTTTTCACCCCCACAAGCAACCCCAACAGATACAACTCCCACAAAGGCATGAAATGCATTGGTGTGTTACTCATTCCTTTTGGATAGGATAACATCTCTGTAGCATGTAACATTTAAAAATACATTTTACTTCAATGCTAAAGGCTGATGTGAATATTTCCAGAGCAATGTGCAACTTCCAGACTCAGTTTTGATCAACCTATTTTGTTGAAGATTGTTCTGCAGAAGGCATTCAAAATTTGGAAAACATTAAACATTTAGCTTTCTTATTTTCTAATGTTTCCTTTTGTCAACTGTGAAAGAAAAAAGCACTTTAAGTCATTGCATTTAAAAGTAAATACAGTATGTGTTATGGTTAAATGATTTTTTTGAGTGAGATGATCCAGTAGTGCCAAAGACACTCATTTCATAGGATAAATGTCCAAACCACATTTCCCTGGCTGTGTGGACAGAGTGTCATGGTGAGGTTACACACAATGGCCTCCATTCTCAAGAAGCTGACCAGGCTAACGTTTATACTAAGTAGTTACACTAATCCTAAGAGGACTTATAAGATCAGAAGTTGAAAGCACATCAAGACGAAAAGTTAAGAGTGTTCAGCAGCATCTCCAACATCAGTCGAATAGAAAGCCGAGTGCAAAGTGTCATGACCGTAAGCAGACCTGACATAGTTGAACCCTTTGCCAAAAGATGTTGAGACCCTGTCTCTCTGCTCCAGTCGGCCACGGATTCCTGAGTGGATTCATACCCATCCGCCTTGGGGGTCTTCACACTTTTTATGTAAACACTGCTGCTCCACAATCTTGGGCTTGCTTGTTGAACAAAGAGTTGTTTGATGCTTCCAGACTCTTTTTTAAATGGGTGATGAAAATGAGTGGATTCCCTTTACTGGCATGAAATACATAATGTGAATCCTTAAAATCAGATGCTTAGTCTCAGCAAGAGTGACACTGAGGACTTTTGTATGAGTCTAGGAATGTTTTCTCTCAGAAAACTACAGAAATTTTAAGAAAAGAGAGTCAAACTATCAGATTCACAGACAACAGAGTTCAGATATACAAATTTCAGGTTTCTGAGGGATTTTTACCCTCAGATGAATGGGAATGCAAAATACTATGCAAATCTGATTTAATCTTCTGGATGATTTGCCTCAATAAAAAAGCTAAAGATATAAAAAGAGGACTACATCCACATTTTAGGATTGTGTTTTTGTGTAAATGAAGTGCTGCTCAGAATGTCATGGGGGCTTGTACAGAGGTATCCAAAGTCACTGCCTGGATGGGTCCTCCATCTTGGATTCCTCAGGGTCAGGAGAGAACTGAGATGTGATCGGCAGTGCCGTCAGTGGATTAATGCTGAGTTCAGTGAATGCCACTGTCTGACAGTGAATGTCAGGCAGGGAAGGAAATAGTGAGCTGGAAAAAAAGAGGAAAGTGTGAGAAAGGGAAGAGAGGATGAAGGGACAAAAGACTGATGTGACCATGGAGAGGCGTGGTCGAATGACTAATGACACTTTCTTAGATTCCTTCTTTAAATTTACTATTGTTGTGGGACATTCAGAATTTTTGCAAATATCACATTCCACTTGAGAATATCCTGTGATATTGATCATAAGCAGATTTATAAAAGTTATTGCAGGCCGACCAAACATGTTAGATAATACACTGACCAGTAGATTATGTATTACTTCATGTTAAATAGTACATTGAGACTTCTGGCCAAGATGGAGGCATAGGTGGACATACTATGCCTCCTTGCACAACCAAAATTAAGGACAACAAAGATTTAGAAACAAGAAAACAACCAGAACTCATAGAAAATTGAACTGTACGGAAGTCTGACAACCATCATCTAGACCGGTAAGAGGGGTGGAGTTGCGGCAGGAAAAAGTGGAGGTTGGCAGACCCGGGCGCACAGGCAGCAGTTGGCGGACCCCAGGTGCACAGGCAGCGGCTAGCAGACCCAAGGCACAGGGTGGCAATGGTGCAGACCCAGCGAGGCCTCGCAAGGTGGCTGGCTGACATTCGAGAGCAGATAATCCAGGTGAAAATGGGAAGCGAGACAGACCTCGCAACCCAGGGCCCTAGCACTGGGAAATAAAACCTAAAAACACCAATTGAAAACACTTGTGGGGGTTGAAGTGCCAGGAGAGACTTCCAGCCCCACAGGAGAGTTCGTTGGAGAGATCCACAGGGTCCTAGAATGTACACAAGCCCACCCACACAGAAATCAACACCAAAAGGGCCCAATTTGCTTGGAGAAAGCAGCAGAAGGAACTGAAATACGAGAGAGAGCAGAGAAAGCGCCATTGTTCCCTCTCAGACCCCACCCCCACATACAGCATCACAGCCCAGCAACTGGGCTGCCCTGCCCTGGTGAATACCTAAGGCTCCGCCCCTCATTATGTAACAGCTGTGACCAGACCAAAACAAAAACAAAAACAAAACAAATCAAACCCCAAAATGGCTCAAATGGGAGAACAGACCAAAGCCCCAGAGCCAATTCATCTAAGTGACCAAGAGATAGCCAACCTATCAGATGCACAGTTCAAAGCACTGGTGATCAGGATGCTCACAGAATTGGTTGATTTTGGTTGCAAATTAGATGAACAAATGAAGACTACACTAAGTGAAATGAAGGAAAACACACAGGGAACCAATAGTGATGGGAGGAAAACTGGAACTCAAATCATTGGAGTGGACCAGAAGGAAGAAACAAACAAACAAACAGAAAAGAAGGAAGAAAAAGGATTCAAAAAAATGAGGAGAGGCTTAGGAACCTCCGGGACATCTTTAAATGTCCCAACATCTGAATTATAGGGGTACCAGAAGAGGAAGAAGAGCAACAAGTGAAAAACTTATTTGAACAAATAATAAAGGAGAACTTTCCCAACCTGGCAAAGGAAATAGACTTCCAGGAAGTCCAGGAAGCTCAAAGAGTCCCAAAGAAGTTGGACCCAAGAAGGAACACACCAAGGCACATCATAATGCCATTACCCAAGATTAAAATGAAGGAGAGAATTAGAATAGAAGCAGTAAGGGATAAGGGGATGGTCACCTACAAAGGAGATCCCATCAGACTGTCAGCTGATTTCTCAAAAGAGACCTTCCAGGCAAGAAGGGGCTGGAAAGAAGTATTACAAGTCATGAAAGGCAAGGACCTACATCCAAGATTGCTCTATCCAGTGAAGCTTTCATTTAGAATGGAAGGGCAGATAAAGTACTTCTCAGATAAGGTGAAGATAAAGGAGTTCATCATCACCAAGCCCTTATTATATGAAATGTTAAAGGGACTTATCTAAGAAAAAGAAGATAAAAAATATGACAGTAAAAAGACAGCAAACTCACAGCTATTAACAACCACACCTAAAACAAAAGCAAACTAAGCAAACAGCTAGAACAGGAACAGAAACACAGAAATGGAGATCACATGGAGGGTTAGCAACAGGGATGTGGGAGGAGGAGAGAGGGGGAAAAGATACAGAGAATAAGTAGCATAGATGGTGGGTAGAAAATAGACAGGGGGAGGGCAAGAATAGTGTGGGAAAAGTAGAAGCTAAAGAACTTATGACACACGGACATGAACTAAAGTGGGGGAATGTGGGTGGGAGGGAGTGTGCAGGGTGGAGGGGAATGATGGGGGACAAATGGGACAACTGTAATAGCATAATCAATAAAATATATTAAAAAATAGTACACTGATGGACAGATTGTCAGTTTCAATGTCACGTGCCGAGTGTCTTTATGAGAACACAATTACCCATCATAATGAGGACAGGAACCTCAGTCCATGTGACATTTGAGATGAGACTCAAATGGCAATACTTTGCAAAGGCCTTGGGGAAAAGGTGCTTTTGAGTCAAGGGCTTGACGTCACAATGGTCCTCAGAGTGAAGTAGCATGGCCTTGAAGTGGTGTGAACAGAGGAACACCGCATGCACTCACGGAATGGGACAAGCAGCAGGGGAGAGGTCACGTGCTCAGTACTTTGGCCCTTCTTTCAGAGATCGACTACCTTTCTTACTTTTCCTGTCTCTTCCAAAATGCCAATTTCATCCAAGAGTCTCCTGTGATATCGAAGAGCACAGGACCAGATTTATAGGAATTCTTAAGCAAACAGTTAAAGCTCAGTGAATTGAGTGATAGCGGATGGGGGTACCAGGGAAGTTCTAAGCAGGGCATGATGTGCTCTGGTTTGCATCTTATGAAAGGTTGGTTCTGCTGTACTTCTGAGATGGTCAGTTGATCTAATGAAGTTCTAGGTCAATAGAAACTACCCTGTAATAGGAAATGTAATTCATTTAGTGACTTGAACAATAGCCATTTGGCTTAAATATACAATGCATGAAATGATCTTATTTGACTTGATTCACAAAAAGGTTTTAGAAATGGGACTTGGAAATTTTCTGCACACCTCCACCCTCCTTTGTCCACAAAATACAATTAAAAAAATTGCTATATGCTGTTATTTGGATTGTTACAATTTCACATTTACGTTTCTTGTATTTTAAAAATATATTTAAATACAGGATGGCAGCAAGAACACAAATACCTGACTATAGATCATAAATGGATTCCAAAAGACACACATCTAAATTAGTACTAACTTACAGTTGCACAGGGAATGTATATTGGCTTTCCATATAATTTATTTTACATTTCCCACGTCAGAAGAGTATTCCTGGTTGGAAAGAACATAGCCCTGGGAGCACAGCTGGGCTCTGATCAATACTTGTTGGGTGAGTCATATAATCTCTTTGTGACTTGTTTGTAAAATAGGGGAATAATGCTTTTTCTGCACTAACAAAGGTTGTTATGGGCTTAAGTTTGGTAATGTATGTGGAGGTGCTCTGAAAATCACTGTTGGGTGTCGGTGGCTGTAAACATGCGACAGTTTCAAGGTAATCGAGTACAAGAGGCTTTTGGTTCGACTGCCCATTCAGCTCCCGTCTAATGAGGCGCAGACAGGCATTTGATAATTAGTGTAGAATAAGAGAATATTCATGTACACACACATTTAAAGACATTAAATGTGTTAAACTATTGATGATCTGGAATTATAAAAATATATTTAAGGAAGCAGTTAATAACTCCAGCTATTGACAATTAGTCCCTATCTCTATCCAGTTGTCAATACAGTAAGAAAACTAAAATCAAAGAAGCCGAACTCTTTGCCCATGCATGCACAGAAGTGTCACTTCTCCAGACCTGACGTCGCCTTACATTTTCTTCCTACTTTCAATACTCGCTCACTCAAATGCATCACTTGTAATATCCTAGTTTTAAAGGGAATTTATCTGAATGCAGACCATTCTCTGTATAGGATATTTTCTATTAGTTATATACGAGACTGAGGAAATCTAGGGCCTGTTCTGAGAATTAGGTTTTAATGATGCAGCTGTAAGTTCAGGGAGAATGTTTATCCAGTCAACAGGAGTAGCACCTGCTTCTGGTTTCTGTGACCCCAGATAAGTTATACTTAATCGGGGTGTGTGAAGAAGGGTCTTGGGTTTTACTTTGGGGACACACACACTCATCCCATTTCAAAGTTCCAGGTAGAAGAGCTCTGACGGGAGCATTTCAGGTGGAGGCAGTGGAAGGATACGAAAGCTTTTCCACAATACATTGTCTCATTAATTTTTCCCTTGGGTTACTCAGTTTAGAGTTCTGTTTTTTTTTTAAAACTTAGGACCAAGCAACAGACTTCTCATGTCCTCTGAGACAGGATCCATTTTCAGCAGTAAGGGTACAGAGAAAGACTATCACTAAAGAAAATACAAAGAACATCAAGTATTTGCAGTTAGTCCCGGTAACCGGGCTGGAACCCCCGGCCTTAGCCTCGCTTCTCACATCTGGTTCCTTTGAGCAGGACCTATCTCACTGGCTACCACCTGCGACCTTTCCCCCTCACTGAAACTTCAGATCAAGGTTCCCAGACCTCTCTGGGTGCTCTCGTTTGTAGTCTGTAGGCCTCCCAAAGAAAATGGCAAGGTTGTGACATTGACACAATGTAGATTTCACTTTTTAGGGGTGGGTAGCTCCACTCCCCCAACAAGAAGGAGCCTGTTCACTAGGATCCATCCTTAACATCAACCATTGTAACACCTGTATCAAATCACACACGAGCTTGTTTTCTCTAACTGATGTGAAATGACAAATAACTTACTGTTACATAGAAAGATCTATCTTGGCCAAAAAAGTTATGCGTTTTTTTTTTCTTTCTTTCTCTGGATTGGAGGGGATTGGAGATTTATCTGTGCTCGACATTTGCAAGATGGCAGCGTTGTCGCTTCCAGAAGACGAGGAGACACAGATTCGGAAGGAGGTCTCGAGAGTCTTGTTTATAGGAAAGGTGTGCTCAAGAGGTTATCTAGAGAGAACTGACCTTCGAATCTCCCAGGAGAGAATCCCATCCCATCTAGTACCAGGCAGGCATTGGAAGGGTTGACCAGACTTCTCAACCCCCTACCCAGGGCTGTCCCTCTTCAGGAAAAGACCACACAATGCTGAGAACTTGTGATCTCAGCCTGGGATCTTTTCTACATTCTAGATATTCTTATTTTGAAATTCCAAAGTAATAATAAGTCTGCCTTTGGCTATAGGGCAATGTAAATACAGTGGGGCTATACTTGTTTGAAAGGAAAATCTATCTTCACTTTATGTGACTGCAGGATCTCCAGCAAGTATAGCAAAAAAAAAAAAAAAAAAAAAAAAAAAAAAAAAAAAAAAAGTCTGTTGCAAGTGTATTGGATGTTTCAGTTTGCCAGACCTGTCATGATAAATTAATTACAGGATGTTGCAGAAATGGCAAAGCTCCAGCAGCATCTTGCATAGTTTAATATAGCCCCATTTCCCCATTTCAATGTATTTGTGGTTAGATAAATCCTCAGAAATTTACAGCTGCTATAGACTAGTTTATTATGTACTCTGCCTGCACACATGATAAGTATAATAAGAATTTGATGTTCTTAAAGCATACAGATTTTACTGACATTTCTTTACCACGATGGAAATATTTAGTTGCTAAAAGTAGCATATGCAGATACTTCTGAACATGAACTTCTGTGTAACAAGCAGGGATCGTTAAAACATTACCATGCCTACCCATCTTAACTTGAAGAACTGTGTAGCTCAGAGAAAAGTTATACGGAACATTTATATAAAATGGTCCCGTGAACAAATAGAAAAGAAACTACTACTGATTTTCAGTTGAAAACACTGAAAAAACGAACTGAAGCTACCACACTTTTCTCCAGGGAAACTTCTTCCTTTGGTCTGATGACTGGTTTTCGCAAGCTTCAGTTGTTCGTGTTTGCTCTAGCAACAAGATTATTTTCCTCACCTTCTTGCTTTTTTCTCTTTTTGGACTCTTTTTTTTTTTCCTTTCTTTCTTATCTTCATTAAGCAAATCATCTCCATTCCAAGCAATTTTTAATGATTGACAATATGTTAAGTTTACTTAGATACATGTTGTAGAACAAACCATTCCTACTTTTTCCGCTATCATATTCTTTCACAATTCTTGAAAAGATCAAGTGATAATTTAAGAAGTGAAGTAAAATAGATTAAATAAAAATCAGATTACTCAGTACTTTTAGAAATGACACAAGCAGATATAGTTGGACAATTCTGACACAGTATTAGAGGTGGAACGTGTATGGTTATAGACTTTTTTAGATTGAGAGTAGAAACTGAAATTGTAGATTCTTAGCATTATCCTAACTTTTTGAGAAAATAAAAATAACTCATCCATAATCAGAATGAATCTGAGGTGTTAGAAGGACAACTTCAGAAAACTGGGTGCTTACAACATATGCTTGATGTAGACTTGAAGAGGATCATTAGAAAATAAGCATTGTGTTTACAAAACAAATGTTTTTATACTATCTAGTTTCTGCCTTAAAGTATTTCCTATTCACTTTAATAATTAGAGCAGAAGTATATGATGAATGAAGTGCCTCATTACCAAGTTTGCTTTCCGGGTCTAGCTGTCTGCTTTTGCCTACTTGGTCCATTGTTAACCCTAAATGATGCTGACATCCAATTCTCCAGCGGATAATTGGGTCCATCCATAGACTGAGTTTGCCAGTCAACGGAGCCTTTTGATTGACATGAGTCTTGATGTTTTTATTATCTCTTATACGACTGGAATGGTGCCTAGGCTGCTTCTTGAATAATACACAACTATGTATGTATTAGTTTGATTCCACAGACTCTATTTCTTAAGAAAATGTAAGAATTACAGTATGGAGTAAAGATTTATCAAAATAATTATGGATAAATAAATAATCAGTTAATTTTTTTTTTACCCTGGTGTATTTCATTTTATTTAGGTCACTGTTGCATTAAAGACATGTTAGACGTTTCTAGTACCTGGATGTGGTTGTCAGGTAGTTACTCTTGCATCTGCTGGGCTACCTGACTATAGTCACTCGCTGGCTTACTTGACATAGCAACGGAGACCCAGCACCTTGCAGACCGCCCAGTGGATGAGTCTGACAAGCCTCCATTCACAGCTAACACTGATGTTTACTGGCCAAGTGCACTTGGACAAGTTCCTTAGCCTTCGAAGTCTTGGTTTCCTTATTTGCAGTACAGAAAAGATTTTATCTACCCAATGGGTTTGCTGTGAAGAGTAAATGAGGTCATGCACCTAAATTGAAGATCTGGGGAATATTTTCTGTAGTGAAGTTCAATGATGTAGAAATCAACAAATATACATAGTCTTAAAAAGCTGGATTGTTGCAAAATGTTCCCATAATTTACTTAACAGATATAGCCCTCAGATAGAAATCATTTAAATATTTATTAAAGTGTAAGTTCAAAAATTTTTGTTAGTTTATAGAATTTTCTAACCCTCTTAAAAATACTTGTGAGTTAAATAAATGACTAAAGTGACCTGTCATATAAAGCTATAAAACCATAAGCTATTTCCCAGATATAATCTTGCTAAACTTCTTAAGGAGAAAATGTCTACAGCCTAAAAATAAAATTAAGATCAAGAATTTGCTTTTATGAAAACAAACCTTATACAAGATTTCAAAAGCACCAAGTGTTAGCATTTTAAATATAAAACTGAATTTACAGTATAAAATATTTCATGCTTTAAATCTTTTAAAAGCTTGCTCTTTATTCTAGTTTTACAAATCTTATTCATTGACAGTTTTGATACTGAAGAATCTTTAATCATCAAGCTAGAGTATAATCAGTAACTGGGAAATAAATTTCTAGGAATGGTTTAAAACATTTCTTAGATCTAGAAAAAGAGTGTCAAACTGTTACTTGTTTGGAAAATAAAAAGATGTCAAAGTGGGATAAAATTCAATAATTTCAGATTGAAGATAAAAAACATTTTTTTACTAAGAAAAATGTATGGCTATCATAAATCTTCAAATGGACTCTTTTGTCTGATTCTTCTGCTTGATTATAATTTGGAACTATTATCTGTGGGGTATTTTTATGATCTCCCCCATCCGACCTCATCTCAGAGAATGTGGTGTAAGATGTTTTATTAATTTACTTGTGAACGTAACCCAGTCTTTCTTCATCAACGACAAAAATGACTGGGCTTTGAGTGGAACCAACTTTTCCTGCTGTTTGTCTCAGTGGTTATTTTCATCTTCAGGAGTTGCAATATAAAAATAGCCCTTTATTTTTCATATGAACATTGAGACCTCAGCTTATGTTCAGCTCTCCTAACATTCTTTCACTTGTCATGATTTAAAATTTTCTGCAATATGTTGAAATTCTTTGGGATTAAAACCAAAATAAAAGAATTAACACACAAATGAAAACTATGAGCTGAAGCTGCAGAGACGCATATTTTTATTTAATTATCCAAGGCAGTCACAGGACAGAAAAAACACGCTTGTACACAAGGGTGGCTCAAGCTGGCTGCACCCAGCTGTACTTGAAGGGCAGGCAGACAGAAGCATCCAGAACAACGGGAACCCACCGCTGTCGGAACAGACTTGCGCTGATCCCGGGGGCTTCCGTGCGCATCGCTACCACTCACCACTTTCAAAAGTGCCCCCCCCCTCGGGTTCCACACAGCAGGGGCCTGTTTACCAATTCTCATGCCTCTACACCGTGTGCAGGGACAAGGGCCGAATGTATTTTTACTAGAAGACATTTCTCACCGGGTATACATCTGGACGAGGTTCACACCTCAGTGCCCAGCACTGTTTTTCTCACTTCTTATTTTAATGGAATCAATTGTCTAATTTGGTAAATATGTTTTCTAATTTTACATTAGATTTGAGCTTCTGGGGTTAAATATTTCATTGACAGACTTATAACCACACAGTTGAGAAACAAGAAGTCAAGAAAAATGAAATAAACTTGCCTATTATAAATTACACCTCAAAAATCTATAGTCACATAGTAATGACGAGCGTTATTCTGGAATTAAAAAAATAAATAATGCAATGTAACCATTTAAAACAAACATTAAGACTAAAATAAATACTAAACACTGTATGTCTAGACATCACTTATATGCTTAAATATGAAATGCTTTTTTCTAAGAAATTTGGAACGCTGTTGCCAGTCTACCAAAAGACATTTTAGTTTATCTGTATCAAGTTATCTACATATGATTCTTTCAAAACAAATGTGTTCCCTTTTAATGCCTTTCTTACTTGGAACTATTTTGAATACACAATATTTTGAAACTGCTTATATTTTAAATAAAATTACATTTCAGAAGCAGATACTTCATATTTTGAGAATAACATCACACCTGTTCCCACATTACAGATATAGTATTAGATAATTACCTAATGAACACACTAACAACACAAACACTTTTTTTCACATTTGCTGAGTAGCAATTATGGTTTTTACTTTATTTGTTTTGAACAATGGTAACGTAACTTTAATGTAATTACTAATAAGTACAAGTACTGATACTTTGATAAATAACAATCACAATGGTTTATAACAATTAAGCTCAAAAGGCCACATTTATCTTTCTAAGCATACTTCCTTGCTTCTGACTTTTCTAGATTCTATCATATGGATAAGAACAGTGGATTCTTCTTTTCTTCCTTAGTTTCTGAAAATTCTGAACTCTGAAGAGAAATTCCATTTGATTTGTCATTTCATTTCTGTGTATTTGGTTCTTTGTCTCTTCATTCTTCCTCAACTCTTTACTAGGAGAAAAATACACAAAATTTACTAAATGAACTTAGGCTCTTTTGGCCACAGTCAATCTTGGCGTGGTCAGGCAGAGTGGCACAGGTAACAAAACACACTGTGCGATGCACACACACAACCACCAAAACATTCATTATAATACTCATCTTCTTCTGGTGTGCTTCGTGAAAATACTGTTAACATCTTTTAGTACCATCAGCAGTTGCTTAGAGCCCGCTCTAGCACTGGCAAGTTAACTATAAGCAAAACAAAACAAAACAAAACAAAACAAAACAAAACAAAACAAAACAAAACAAAACACAAAACCCCAAAAAACAACAACAACAGAAAACAACCATTTCTTGAATACAGACACTAAGTACTCCAAGCACTGGATGCCTCCCAGAAATTAAGAGCAGGGAATCAGTCTGCAAAACCCTTCATTCATGGGGAGAGAAGATTGTCCTGGATCGTGCTTCAGAGTTAGTGCCTGGGAAACCCGCGGACCATTTCATGAAGCAGCAATTCTTTCATTTAGTCTATGGCTGCGTCTCGTTTTACAAGTGGGTAAACTACCACATATTTTTTTCAAATAAATCCAAACAAATGTTGTGTGTCATTTTTGATGGACAGAGACAGTGATGGTTAACTATGCATCTAGGTGCAGCTTTGAGATAAAAAAATTACACCATTAATGAAAACCACAGATGAAAAAACAAGCTGCCTCTTTAGAGCCCACGTAGTAAGTGTACTGCAACTGAGGGCGATAAGCAAGAGGGGCTGAACCTGAGATTTTTAACACAATTATCCACGTACTAGTCACGAATAAAAGTATCTGAACTTCCACAAAAACGTCTTTTCCCTAAACAGAGAGGCTTAACACTTGGTTGCTCTTCAAAAACAGACTGCAGCCTAACTAAGAACGCTGGCAGCCTGGTGAAGGTGGCGGTCCACCCCACTGGTCACTCCCAGGGGCGGTGCAGGCTAGCTGTTTCCCAAGGGCCTTCTTCCCTGATGGCCCAGAAGGGTTAGGGAACATCTGTGTCTGGGGACAGGCCCCAGCCTAAGGAAATGACTGCACTGTCTTTTCATATGAAAAACATTTACACAAGAGGGGAAAAAAGTCCTTTGTTAGTCGCTGCTTCCTGACTTTAATGTGTTAAACAGACTAATCACAGAGAAGTTGGTACGACACAGAGAAGCCCAAAAATGTTTTAAATGAAGCTCACAAAAGAAACTGGAGTAGAAAATGGTGCAGATATGGTGTGCCAAGGTACAATCTCACAGGAGCCAAAAAAAAAAAAACAAAAAAAACCCAACATCATTTTTGTCCCTGTGTGGATACAGGTCAAGTACATAAAACTTGCAGCAAATTAGGGTCTGATGAAAGTGGGAGAGTAGTAAACGCTCTAATGGATGCTGGGCACAAGTCACCCAGAGTCTTATAAACATACGCAAGGGACAGAGAAGATGGTTAGGAGGCTCGCAGAAGACTAACAAGGCACAACAGAGGGAGGGGAAGTTTAGGACCCTGGCGGGCCAGCGTCGAAGAAGGAGAACAGAAAAGGGAAAGGATGGGGGGACGGCTGGAAGTGAGTGAAGGGATCGCGCACATGCGGAAGACGCAGGGCCAGTTAAATGGATCAGGTGGAGGCGGTCCTGTGAGGTCAGTAGACAGAGAAGCCAGGAGGACCCCCCGGAGAGGGAACCCCAGAGAAATCTAATGAGAAAAAGCTGAAGTAGGCCGTGAAGATAACATCTCTAAGGGAAATGAAGCAGGCCAAGAGGAGGAAGGCAGGCTGGAGGGGGAATGACGAAGGCTGCCCAGGAAAGGGAGAAAAGGGACTGAATTACAGGAGAAGCAGAGGAGATGGTCAAGTGCACACCTCTGAGGGCCAGGGAGAAGGAGTGGCCCGCTGTCACGCTGGACGGTGACAGCCTGGGGGCTGAAAAGCTGAGAGACCCATTTGCTGCAAGAGGGAAGGGATGTGGCCTAACCAACCAAAGACACAAGAATGAGTCCAAACCCAGTCTTCCTCTGAGGCATCTCCTCCTGAAGTGTCCGGGGGAGCTAACGGAGGAAGAGAGCAACAAAGGGCCTTTTTAAAGGTAAATCGCAGGGAAAGAAAAAGAAAAACCTGCACAGCAGGATTTTGAAAATGAATATGAAACCACAATTGTGTTTGTGGGTATGTTACATGTAAAAAAGAAGATTCATAAAAATACTGGGCTCTTCCCCACTAGAAATTCAATCCAGTAAATATTCCCCAAAGGTTTAGTATGTGGCAAGTCCCCAGGCTGAGGGCTGCCCACAAGCAGTTACAGTCCCTGCCTACACGCACTTGCCATCTACGCGGAGTTATCTCATCGGAGTTAACAGACAAAGTGTTGTGTAACAGAAAAAACCCTGAACTTGGAGCCAGAAGATCAAGTCCTACTTAGGGCACTTTTTAGCTGTGAGTCTGAGACTGTGATTCCTTTACATGTAGAAAGAACAGGCTGTGGAAAATTTCTGAAATTACTTTCATTTAAAAAAAATGATGAAGGAATACATATCAAATAGGCTAAGTAGAAAAATGAGAAAATATACTAAAACGAAAGTTCCAGGTATAATAATAACAACAACAAAAGCTAGGAGCCAAGAGGTCTTGGTGTTTGTCCTTCATTCATTGGCTACGCGGCCTTGGCCAGACTCCTCTTCTTTGTGAAACACTGCCTGAAGGAGTGCCCCCCCTTTTTAATATATTTTATTGATTATGCTATTACAGTTGTCCCATTTCTCCCCCATCACTTCCCCTCCACTCTGCACACCCCCTCCCACCCATATTTCCTCCTTTAGTTCATGTCCATGTGTCGTAAGTTCTTTAGCTTCTACATTTCCCACACTATTCTTGCCCTCCCCGTCTATGTTCTACCCACCGTCTATGCTATTTATTCTCTGTACCTTTTCCCCCTCTCTCCTCCCACTCCCCTGTTGCTAACCCTCTGTGTGATCTCCATTTCTGTGGTTCTGTTCCTGTTCTAGTTGTTTGCTTTTGACTGAACTTCCTCACGGACACTCGGCTGTTTGTCTCCATTAGAGTCCTGGAGGCCGAACTGTCAGGTCAAAGGGCACGAGCGGGTTTGAAAATTAAAAAACAAAACAACAACAACAAACCACCCTCCACAAAGAATGGATCAGTCCTTTGCTACTGCTATCAGTGTATCAATTCTGGTACTTTTTAACTTTGAAACTTGTTGCCATTTTGTGAAGGATAAGGTACTTGGTTTAATTTCTCTTAATGTGGTCACTGGACAGTGGATATGTTTCCTATTTTCACTGCCATTTACACACACACACACACACACACACACACAATTTCTTCCTGTTTTTTAAAAATGGTTTATTTATTTCTAGAGAGAGGGGGAGGAAGGGAGGGAGAAAGAGAGGCAGAGAAACACCAATGTGTGGTTGCCTCTCATGTGCCCCCTACTGGGGACCATGCCTCCAACCCCAGGCATGTGTCCTGACTGGGAATCGAACTGGAGACCCTTTATTTCACAGACTGGCACTCAATCCACTGAGCCACACCAGCCAGGGTATGTATATGTGTGTGTGTGTATAAAATTCCTTTAAGAATTACTTTAAGAATGTCTCGTGTACCCTGGCCTGTAAGTCTCAGTGGATTGAGCTCCAGCCTTCGAACAGAGAGGTCTCTGGTTTGATTCCCAGTCAGGGCACATGCTTAGGTTTTGAGCCAGGTCCCCAGTTGTGGGTGCACAAGAGACAACCAACTGATACATCTCTTGCACATCAATTTTTTTCTCTCCCTCTTTCTCCCTCCGTTTCCCTCTTTGCAAAGATAAATAAGTAAAAAACAAAAAAGAATGCCTTGTTTACACGCTTTGCCAGTTTTTCTCTTGGTGTCCCTTTCCTTACTATTTTTTAGAGCTTTTTATATGTTAAGGGTATGACACTAATCCTTTATCTGTCATATATTTTATGAAGTTCCTCCCTATCTCAGGCTATTGTAGGTTTTCAGATTTTGCTTATAGTGGTTCTTCTGTCTGAGATACAGGCGTACCTCATTTCATTGTGCTTGGCTAACGAACTGGTGGTTCACGGACTTCTTCCACTGAGCGAGTCTAAGGGTCCCATTCCATCAACAGGCTCAGATGATGGCCAGCATTTTTTAGCAATCATGTGTTTTTAAATTAAGTGTACCATAGATATAATGCTATTGTACACTTAACAAACTACAGTATAGTGTAAGCAAAACTTATATATGCATTAGAAACCAGAAATTTCATGTGACTTGCTTTACGGCAATATTTGCTTTATTGCAGAGGTCTGGAATGAAATCTACCCTATCTCTGGGATATGCCTGCACATCATTTGAAAGTTTCTTTTATTTGAATCTAAAAATCTGTTTCAAAATGGTTTCTAATTCTGGTATCAGGATTTAAAAAAATCATTACCTAACCCACAATTAAGTAACTACATATCTATATGCCCTCTGCACAATTAGATTTTATATTTTTACAACTAAAATCTGATAATACTGATGAAAAATTTCAATCTAGTTCCCAGAAAGTGAAAATTTCAGAGGCAGACACGCCAGAGCAGCACCATCTTACTCTCAGCAGACAAGATTCCGTGTACCTCACAGGAAAAACGGAAGTCTTCTGAGGGGCCTTTCTTATACTCCACCCTCGTGAGAAAACACGGCCACGCAAACACGTTTTTCCTGCTTGCCTGTCGGAGTGGCAAAGGGGCCCCCCTTCTTGTTTCGCAGTCTAAACCTAGGTATTTCCTTAGGTCCCCTGGGATTCCCCTCTTATCATAGACCTTCAACGGCTCCTCTCAAGGAACAATCTCCTCTCAGTTTGTAAGTATTCTTGTCATTCCCCTCTGCATCAAGATCTTCCCTACATCCTGTGTTTTCCACTGGTCACTGCCCAGCCTTCTGTTTCCTTTGAAGGCAGTCTCTTGGAGCAGTGTCCATTCTGATGGCCTTTTCCCTTTGGGCTGGAGAATCTGATTCCTGCTTCCAGGGCTCCACCAAACCATCTCTCTCTGTCTCCAGGGTTGCAAGGGCACTTTTCAGTCCCGACTTAACTTCTCTCTTTGGCATTTGTCATCATGGACCGCGCCTTCCCGAAATCTTTTCCTACTGACCCTGTGACACAACTTTCTCCCAGTTGTCTTCTTACCTTTATGAGGGTGACTTTTCGGCCGGTTTGCTCATTCTTGTTCAGCTGCGTGTCTGCCACATGTCCTGGGTCCTCGTGGCCCTGTGCTTTGCCCACTTGAGAACTACAGGAGGGAAACAAAGAACCAGTAAGAAAGCTGCTGCAACAGCTCAGACCAGGCTCTGATCGCAGAAAGTGGCTGTGGGGATGCAAAGGGGAGATCAGTGTGAGGACCCGAGAGGAAAACACTGGGAGACTATATGAGTGATTATACATGGGGGTGAGAGACAGGGAGTTGCTCAAAATAATGCAAAGACATAAAACTTTAGCTGGTTGGGCTCCCCCTTAACCATGATGAAGGGAGAAGAATAAAACAAAGTTTACTACTCTCAGAGAGATGTCTGGAACATCTTTCAGAAAGCTTTATCAAATTAGATAGAAAAATATGTGTGCACATGTGTGTGCGTATGTAAAAGTATGGGGTGTTTCTTAATGACAAAGAAATGAATGCAGAAGTTCATGCAAGTGAAAGTTGGGATATTCTAACCTGTGGAATGGGAATGCAGCTTTTCAAATGGTTCGACAGTAACAGTAAAATAAAAAACAAATATCAGTGGATGATTCTGTACCAGTACAAAGTATGTTAGAAGAAAGAAAACACAAAAACAATGTAAAAAGGGAAAAAAGTCAGCCCAGGCTGGTGTGGCTCAGTGGGCTGAGTGCCGGTCTGTGAACCACAGACTCATTGGTTCTATTCCCAGTGAGGGCACATGCTTGGGTTGCAGGCCAGGTCCCTAGTAGGGGGCGTGTGAGAGGCAATCGCACACTGATGTTTCTTTCTCCCTTCCCATCTGCCTAAAAATAAATAAATAAAATCTTTAAAAAAATTTTTTTTAAAGGAAAAAAAATCAAAGAGTGGAAGACAGTACTGCCTTCTTTCTAAGAGGTCCAGGAATGGTGGGAGATATCAAAACAAAAAGGAAAAAAAAAAAGAAAAGAAAAAATTTCATAATTAAGAAATAAGTAGAATTGAATAGAGGGTGCTATGAACTGAATGTGCTCTCTTATAACAGACAAGTTGGAGACTTAACCAAAAGGAAATGTATTTAGAAATAGGGCCTTTAAGGAAGTAATTAAGTTTAAAGGAGGTGGTAAGGGTGGGACTCTAATCTATAGGACTGGTGTCCTTATAAGAGGAAGAGAGACCAGAAATCTTTCTCTTCACACATGCACCAGGGAAAGGCCATGTGAGGACAAAGCAAGAAGGTGGCCACCTGGGACCCTGCTGGAACCTTGATCTTGAACTCACAGTCCTCTAGAACTGTGAAAAGATAAACTGCTGTTGTTTAAGCCTCCCAGACTCTGGTACTATCATGGCAGTTCAAGAAGAATCATACAGAGATGTGTAAGTAAAATGAAGTCTGATGACTGAGAAGCAAAAGGTCAGAAATTACAAAGATGAAAGAATAAATAAAATATAATTAAGAAAGAAGTAGAATGATGAGTGAGAAAGGAAAGGTTGACAATGACTATGAAACTAGGTTAGCGTTCTGGAAAAAGAACTAGTAATTTACTATATTAATCCATCTGAGGTCCACCCTTTCCACCTATCTTCAGGGAACCTATCCTGTGGCATTAAATGAGAATTTTTAAAAGAGATTTATTTGTTTTTATTTTTAGAGAGAGGGGAAGGGAAGGAGAAAGAGAGGGAGAGAAACATCAATGTGTGGTTACCTCTCACGTGCCCCCTACTGGGGACCTGGCCCACAACACAGGCATGTGCCCTGACTTGGAATCGAACCGGATTTAGGTTTGCAGGCCTGCACTCAATCCACTGAGCCACACCAGCCAGGGTGCTGTGGCGTTAAAGTAAAACTCAAGTGTCTGTGTAGGCCACAGTGGCAGGTAAGTGAGGGAAGCTACAGGTAACACAGCAGCACTGTGGTGAATTGCAGGGGGGCTGACCCCTCTGAGGGAGGCAGTCCACAGGTGTGGCCTCAGCAAATGGGTGCCACAGAAGGTAGAGCTGTGCATTATTTCTAAGAGAAGTCAAAAACCTGCGTTTAGCTAGAATACTTTTATATTTGGACAACTAATAAAATTATACATAGGCACAGTGGACCCAACCAAGGATCCCAGGAAAGATACCTTGGAAATACATAAAACATCTGGGCTTTGCTTGCAGCCAAGATGGAGTAACTGGAACCAGATGTACCTTCACGTCTAAACCAACCAAAAAGACCGGACAAAATACATGAACCAACAGTTTTCAAGATACTAAATCAGAGGCAACAAAAAATAGTCCCCCAACTATTCTTTGGAAAATAAAGGAGATGAGCCCTATGATGGCCCAGCACACTGGCTGTCAGTGTTTCCAGGCCACGGCATGAGACCTGTGTGGAACCTGAGGACATCCTGAGAAGAGCTGAGGGCCTGGGAAACCAAAGTGGGCAGGGTTCACAGAATGCCAGAGAGGCGGCAGCCTCACAGTGAGAGAACCTGAACATCTGCAAAGCATTCCCTTGAAGTATTTGGCAGAGCACGGATGAGCGCATATGTCTGGGGAAATTCAGCAACAGTGCCTGTACCCATCAGCCAGGTTGGAAAACCTCACAACTCAGAGGGCATTGGGTAGAAGCCGCTGTGTCAGTGGTAGGAAGTAGTCCTAGGCTAAATAAACATGGTTCCAGGCCCCCCTAACACGCCTTAACAGCAAGACCTGAAAGTATCACACAGTTTTCCAGTAGCTTAATGACATTCCAGAACAGAGCTTAAGAATGTTTATGAGAATACAAAAATATCTAGCAGCTGAAGATAAAAGTTTCAGTGTGGCATCCCATAAAAACTGACCAGATGAGAGGTTTAAAAAAAAGGGGGGGGGGAGTGCGGGAATACAACCTATAACAAGGACAAAAAAAATGAAACCAACCCAGAATGCCACAGATGTTAGATTTATCAGACAAAGACCTTACAACAGTTGTATCTGTATTTTTTTACCTGCTCTAAAGGTAAAGAAAACACATGGAAGATTTTTAGAAGATCTAAACTGAATTTTTGGAGATGAAAATTAAAATGTCCGAGATGAAAAATATTCTGGATGGGATTAAAGGCAGATTGGACATTGCAAAGGAAAGATCAGAAAACTTGGAAGACAAAGCAATAAAACTATCCAAGGTGAAACACACAGACAGAAAAGAATTAAAAAATAAACCAAACATCAGTGAGCTGTAGGACATGTTCATATGGCTTAATACATGTAACTGGAATCTTCAAAGAAGAGCAGAGAAACAATTGGGTACAGGAAAAAAAAAGGTGGAAGAAAAAGTGGCCCAAAATGTTCCAAATTTGATGAAAACTACAAGCCTACAGATCCAAGATCAACTAACCCCTAGTACCAGAAATATGAAGAAAATCACAATAAAACACACAATTTAATTATCCAAAACTAATGATAAATAAAAATTTTAAAAAATTTTATTTTTGATTTTAGAGAAGGGAGGAAGAAAGAAGAAAGAAACGTCAATGTGAGAAACATCGATTGGTTTGCCTTCTGTAGGCACCCCAACTGGGACTGAACTTGCAACCCAGGCAGGCATGTGCCCCGACCAGGAATCCAACTGGACTTTCCGCTTGTGGGAACATACTCAACCAATTGAGCCATGCTGGCCAGGGTGGTGATAAAAAGAAATCTTCAAAGTAGCCAAACTGGGAGAAAACATGTTATGCACAGTGGGACGTATTACTTGTTGGGAAAAAATACAAGTGAGAAGAGAGCAGAACAACATCTTTCCAGTAACGGAAAACAAACAAGCAAGCAAACAGCAAATCTTTTAACACAGAATTGCATTCCAGATGAAAATAGCATTCAAAAACAAAGGTGAAATGGACCTTTTCAGATATGCAAAAAGTAAGTATTCATTCTTAGCTAGCCAACATTACAAGAAATGTTAAAGGGAGTCCTTCAGGCAGAAGGAAAAGGATCGATGGAAACAGGAATCTATATAAAGGAATGAAAACCACTGGAATTGTAACAAAATGGGCAAGTATGTAAGACTTTAATATTTTCCATCTCTTTAAAAGATGGTAGTATAAGCAAAACTAATAACCATGCAGTGAGGGGCTTATTATAACATATATAAAAATAAAATACATGACTATAGAAGCATGAGGGTCAGGAGAGAAGAAACGGAAGTAGACTATTCTAAAGCTCTTGAAGACACACTATGTGATAAGGATTTGTATTATAAACCCTAAAGAAGTCATGAAAACAGTAAAAGAAATATATGTGTATTTCTTTTGGACATAGGATGTGTTTCTTTTGGATAGAATATATATATCACAGGGAAGTATGGGAAAAGTGTCTCACCAGATAATATCAATAAAAGGATAGAAATTACAAAAGGGAGTGAGTGGTAACACCAAATCTACATAAAATCTCCCAAAAAACTGAAAAGATGGGAATACTTTCTCATTCCATGTGGCTAGTTTACCCTGATATTGAAACTGGACCACAATATAACAAAACAAAACAAAACAAAACAAAACTACAGACCCATGTTCTTCATGAAAAAAATGCAAACAAAAATTTAAATAAAATTTTAGCAAATCAAGTAAAATAAAATCAATTTATAAAAGGATAAGTGGGGTTTAGTCTATGAATGAAAAGTTTGGTTTAACATTTATATACCAATGTAATTTATCATACTAAAACATTTTAAAAATCATATAATTATCTTAACATGCAGAAAAAGCATTTGACAAACATCCAACATCCATTCCTGATACAAACTCTCAGTAAACTAGAAAATAGAGGAAACAACCTGAAAAGGGCATTCATTAAAAAAAAAAAACCTTATAGTAATATCATAATTAATGGTAAAAAATTCCTACTTATTCTCCATAAGACTGGGAAGAAGATACAAATGTCTACTCTCGTAAGTTTTATTCAACAGTGATGTGGAGGTTCTAGCCAGTGCAGTAAGTCAAAGAAAAAAATAAATAAAAGGCATCCAGATTTGAAGGAAGAAATTAAACTGCTTTTTATTTGCATGACTATATATATAGGAAATGTGCTGAAATCTAAAGAGCTAGTAAAACTAACAAAGAGTTTAGAAAGGTGGCATGATACAAAGTCAATCAATATACAACTATTTGCAATAGTTCTATATGTTAGCAACAAATTATTGCAAATTGAAATTGAAAAACAATACCATTCACACATGAAATACTCAAGAATAAGTCAGCCAAATATGTGCAAGAGTTATACAGTAGAAACTAAAAATACAGTGCTGAGAGAAATTAAAGACTGAAATAAATTGAGAAACATGCCATGTTACAGAGTGAGAATACTGAATATTGTTAACATGTCAATTCTCCCCGCAATGATCTGAAGATTCAAGGCAATCCCAACCAAAATTCTAGCAGGCTTTCTTATAAAAATCGATGAGCTTATTCTAAAATTCATGTGGACATACAAAGGACCCTTCAATAGCTAAATGAACTTTAAAAAAGGACAAAGTTGGAGAGCCAGTATTGTCTGATTTCAAGATACACTGCAACACTACAGGAATCAGGAGAGTGTGTTACTGATGCAGAGACAGAATCAAATCAAACCAGACTGGAGACCAGAAAGTGACCTAATCACATACCAACAACTGATTTTCAATAAAGGCCATTCAGTTGAGGCAGGATTGCATTTCAACAAATGGTACTGGAACAATTGCAAACAAAACAAAACAAAACAAAACAAAACTCTCTTATCCAAACTTTAAACCATATACAAAAAGTGAACACAAAATAGATCCTAGACAAATAGAAAACCTGGTAACATAAAACTTTCACAGGAAAACACAGGAGGAAACTTTTGTGGTCCTGGGCAAATGTTTCTTAGATACTACGCTAAAGCATGATTCATAAAATAAAAAACATGGTAAACAGATTTTCATCAGAAGTTAAAAAAAAAAAAAGTCTGCTCTATGAAAGCCACTAATAAGAAAAGGTAAGAAGGCAAAACAGAGACAGAGACAATATCTGCAAATCATGAATCCGATAAAGAACATATTTAGAATGTATCTGATGCCATCCCCCTGGCAATGGATAGTTCTGATTTCAGAAATGGGGGTGTATGTGGAGGGTTAAGAGGCCAAAAAATAAAGAACTTAAAAAAACTTGCCAGTGATAGGGTATTTTAGAGAAAAAAGGTAAACTGCAGCTTTTTAATGAAGACAAGAAGAAATTGAAGGAGTCTAGAACAGGATTATAATAATGAAAAAATATATAGTAGAGGAGTGATAGAATACTTGGAATTAACTTGTCGCTACACTATATTAAGAAGAGATTTCACTCATTTATTGAGTTCACGTTTGAGTACAATATTTATAAAGGACTTTAATATGACTGACCACGTAAATTAACTTCTTTCTGACTGAAGTTGTCAATAATAAAGCACTCTCTGTTTTAACCCCTTCCCCCAACAAACTCAAGATAAAATGTGTTAGTAACTAACGAGGGAACACCAATACTATTGTACTGGTATGGATTACAACGGATTTATGGAGGTTTCCTTGGAAACTCTGACTCTGGCAGCAGAGAGTAACAACATAGAGGCCTGAGGTGCAAAAGTGAAAGTTCAAGACTTTCAAGAACATGCCTTTCTTGAAACCTAGAGAAGTTTCTTCTTCGTATCTGAAAAATAGTGTGGCTTTACTAAAATATGTATAAATAGTTTGCACGGAAGTGACTGGCATTTCTAAAAAATAAAGGAAGAAGCACGACAAGAAATCCAAGTAGAAAGTTGTAAAAGGCGGTCGTCTGTGACTCATTTTAGTCAGGCAACTAGTAGTTAGATGGTGCAAACAGTGGCAAGACTGCAGAGAAACTAAAAAAAAAAAAACAAACCCAAAAAACAACAAAAAAAACCACACCAGCCTCTGTCCATTTACTTGGGTACAATGGACTCACTTAGGTAAATTAAAGAAATAAAGAGGTGATTTTTTTGTACATACTGGGCTATAAATAGTATTTCCACCTTCTACTAGCTTACAAGTTTTCAAGTCATGAGAAATGCATCTTAATTCATACTTGCTTCTAAGAAATTACAAGTATGGGGAAAGCCCAAAGACTTTAGATGAGCTAGAGCACTTAGACATATCTGAACTTCTCATGAAAATTTATTTTCAGATGCTCCTTAAACACTCCATGTTCAAAAGGAGAAAGCAAGCTGTTCTGAGAGCCTTGAGAGGCTGGGATGTTCTGTGAGGCTCTTCAGCCTAAATTTGGAAAGTATGGCAAGGATCTCTCCACCACCTGAAACTGGGTATCCAATGTAGTTAGAGTGACTAGTCTCTCATTCACTTATGAGGTAAAAAGTTCTAACGATGTGCTCAAGGATGCCAAGAGCATTGTTCCCACAAGGTACTAAGCGTGGTCATTTTTTGGTTGTTGAAATAGTTTGTCCTTATTGTTCCAGTCTGTTTTTCATATGTGCACCCTCTTATTGAGCATCATCTCCTCACAGTCAGTGACTGTATTGTCAACTACTATGTAAACTTTCAATTATTCACACTGGAACTGAAAACAGACCTGGCAGATAAAACAAAACCAAAAAACGGAAGGATCTGGGATGTGTGTTCGCACCTCCCGACAGACAAGAAGGAAGACATGAAGAGAACGGCTGAGGAGGAAGGAGGGGACCGGTGGCCTGGCTCTGGCTTGGCCACCAGCTGCCTGAGACCCGCTGCAGCCTCTCGGGCTCGCTTCTCCTGCCGGCCTGCATCTCTCCCAGGGAGGGGGTGAGAAGCAACTGTGACACTGTCAGTGACTGTGCTCTGAAGCGACACCAGGCTATACGTAGTTATATGATTATAATAGATTTTCTCTCTCAAAAAAAGGATTTTAAACTTATAGCAAAATGGTACCTTACCAAGGAGCCTGACAATACTGAATACAGCTTAAAACACACACGCGCACACACACGTGGTTGGAGGATCAGGAGACACGGGTCTTGGCCCGAGAGTAGATATAAATGTGCCCGTGGGATGTGCACAAGGCCTCTCCTGTTAGCTTGCTTGACTATAAAACAGAAGCTACAGAAAGAATTTCGAAGCCATCATCTAGGTCATGATTTGGTGACTCTTTTAAATACCACTTCAATATTACGCTCATCTTTTATCTGTAGAATAAAATATTATCTTGTGGAATAATGCATGCTTTCATTTGATAATTCCTGTAAATCAGACTGTAATCTGAGTCAGGATTTTTGAACTGGAAGACATTTCGAAATGTCTAAGTGTCTAACAGGGTTAACTTCAACAGATATTTTCCTGAAGAAAATTCAGCAGGGATTATCTATATACACATGTGTGAAAGCATGCACTCACGTGTTTTGGGGGTTGACAGGAAGGCATGACAGATACCTAAGCTATTTGAAGCATGTTCAAGGCATGTGATAGTTTGCTAGTGATGTCTGAGTATAAAGTTTGGGCTTAAAATTATGTACAAAATGATCTTCAGTGATAAAAATTGGGACAATTTTTTGGGAATGTTTTGATGTAATTCTTTTGAAATAAAAGAGGGATTGTCTATTTAATGTATTAAGTGATACAGCAAGTACCAAATTAAAACACAAAACTTTTCAGAGATCTTTTAAAATAAATACCTCAAAATAAATTGCTCAAATATATTATGCATTTGTAGAAAATATACAATGTTAGTGTTCTGGGTATTAGCATTTTTTCTTTAATACCTGGAAATAGGCACTTCATAATATTTTTTACCGCATATTGTACATGTTTTCAGTTAATACATTTCAAAGGTAACTCAAACAAAAGTAAATGACAAACTGGGTCCATAAAAAATAAAAATTTAGTGTGAGCCTTAGACAACAGCTCAATTGGTTACAGTGTTGTCCTGATATACCAAGGTTTTGGGGTTGCCCCACTCTGGAGAATACTTGAGGCCCCTTACCACGTAACAGATGCTCTGAGACAAAAAATTATGGCTCAAATGAAATAACAGATCAAAACTCCAAAAACAGAACTAAGTGATGAAGAAATAGCCAACCTATCAGATGCAGAGTTCAAAACACTGGTAGTCAGGATGCTCATAGAAATGGTTGAGTATGGTTGTAAAACAGAGGAAAAAGTGAAGTAAAGAAAAATATACAGGGAACCAACAGTGAAGGGAAGGAAACCAGGATTCAAATCAACGATTTGGAACAAAAGGAAGAAATGAACATTCAACCAGAACAGAATGAAGAAACAAGAATTCAAAAAAATGAGGAGAGGCTTAGGAATCTTTAGGACAACTTTAAACATGCCAACATAGAATCATAGGGGTGCCAGAAGGACAAGAGGAAGAGCAAGAAATCGAAAACTTATTTGAAAACATAATGAAGGAGAACTACCTCAATCTGGTGAAGGAAATAGACTTCCAGGAAGTCCAGGGAGCCCAGAGAGTCCCAAAGAAGTTGGACCCAAGAAACATATACCAAGGCACACCATAATTACATTACCCAAGATTAAAGATAAGGACAGAATCTTAAAAGCAGCAGCAAGAGAAAAGGAAACAGTTACCTGCAAAAGAATTCCCATAAGACTATGAGCTGATTTCTCAAAAGAAACCTTATAGGCAAGAAGGGGCTGGAAAGAAGTATTCAAAGTCATGAAAGTCAAGGACCTACATCCAAGATTGCTCTATCCAGCAAACTATCATTTAGAATGGAAGGGCAGATAAAGTGCTTCCCAGACAAGGTCAAGTTAAAGGAGTTCATCATCACCAAGCCCTTATTATAGGAAATGTTAAAGGGACTTATCTAAGAAAAAGAAGATGATCAAAAATATGAACAGCCCTGGCTGGTGTAGCTCAGTGGATTGAGCGCGGGCCTGCGAACCAGAGGATCGCGGTTCGATTCCCAGTCAGGGCACATGCCTGGGTTGCCAGGCCAGTTCCCGGCAGGGGACATACAAGAGGCAACCGCACATTGATGTTTCTCTCCCTCTCTCCTTCCCTTCCCCTCTAAAGATAAATAAATAAATAATAAAAATAAATAAATAAAATATTTAAAAAAAAAATATGAACAGTAAAATGACAACAAACTCAAAACTATCAACAACTGAACCTAAAAAGGAAACAAAAACTAAGCAAACAACTGGAACAGGAACAGAATCATAGAAATGGAGATCACATGGAGGGTTATCAGTGGGGAGGAGGAGGGGGGAGAATAGGGTAAAAGGTATAGAGAATAAGAAGCATAAATGGTAGGTACAAAATAGACAGGGGGAGGTTAAGAATAGTATAGGAAATGGAGAAGCCACAGAACTTATATGTATGATCCATGGACATGAACTAAGGGGCAAGGGGATACTGATGGGAGGGGGTGTGCAGGGTGAAGGGGAATAAAGGGGAGAAAAAAATAGGATGACTGTAATAGCATAATTAATAAAATATACTAAAAAAAAGAAGCAACCAATGAATGCATAAATAAGTGGAACAACAAATGATGTGTCTATCTCTTCCTTATTCTCCCTCTCTCAAATAAATACATCAAAAAAGATTATGTTCGAAAAATTTTAGTGTGATACCTTAATTTAATTTCTTGTAATTTTTCATACACATCCTCAACATACCACCATTAACATATTCTCCTTGCCCTGACTGGCACGGCTCAGTTGGTTGGGCATCGTTCCACAAAATGAAAGGTCACTAGTTCAATTCCCAGTCAGGGCACATGGCTGGGTAGTGGGTTCGGTTCCAGTCGGGGCAGGTACGAGAGGCAACCAATTGATATTTCTCTGTCGCATCAATATTTCTCTCCCTCCCTCTCTCCCTTCTGTTTAAGAATAAATGCATAAAATTAAAAAAAAAATATTCCCCTTAAACCAACTAAACTCTTTTATCAATTATCTGAAATTTAATTCAGAGTATGTTTTCAGAAGGAAAATAAAAAGTTGTCTTTAATAAAAAACCCCAACTATTTACTGCTGCAAATTATTTAGGAAGAAAAGTTGCTCACGGTGTCACAGATTCGTAGCTCCGTCGGAAATCCTGAGACTTGTCCTTGTTGACTGACTGCTGTGAAAGAAGAAGAGAAAACCAAACAGGAAGTCAAAAATCAGAGAAGACAGCACAGGTAATGCTCATGTGCTGAAAACCCGACAGTGTGCGGAGTGAGGAGAGAGCCTGCCTACTCTGAACACAAACCAAGAGCTCTCCGATTGCTGAAGCACTCTAAAGAAAGCCAGCTTCCAGGTGCGTGGCCAAAAGCGTCGCCCTGAATCAGTCTAAATCGATGTGGCAACACTACATGAGATTTACTTAAGTTCTAAATTTACGTTTGAGCATTGCATCTTGACTTTGTAGTCTTTTCAGTATACTCTGTATTTTCATAGTATACTCACTGAACTATATGTAAAATATTAAATCTGAGAGCTCTTTAAATCTTCTACAAAATTTGTTCCAAGTGCCTGTTTTATTAATGGCACCTCTATGAGAAAAACAAGTAAGTACTCTCAGTGGTGTCGAATTATATGCTAAGTGTTAGATGCTTCCTCTAGGATATGAACATTACTTCTGAATAAAAGTATACTGTGGGAAAATGGTGTTTGATATAGACAGTTCTTCACAAATCAACCAAATGCTGCCATCAAATAGGCTGCAAATGTTTTCTACAGATAATTACATGTTATGACAAGGATCCACTTAAAAGTCACATAAAAATATAAATTGTTACTACGCTAAAGTTTTGAATTATACACAAACTGAATCATATACAAATGAGGGAGATATACCATATCTATGTATTTAAGTAAAAAAACTCAGAAAACAAAAACCAAAATGAAAGAAAAGGAGGACAACATTTTCTTTCCATCTTAACTTGTTTGAGTAACTACTCTTTCCCCAGTCTTCTCTCTGTGGAAGCTTGTTTCGATTTTTTAGATTTCCTCCACAATGAGATTCCTGCAGGATCATTCCTCAGCAAGATTCAGCACTGAATACTTTTAAGCAAGTATTACTTTTCTTATCAGAAAGACTTCAAAGGATATTATGTTCTTCTGGACCATAATTATGTGATATTATTACTAGCTGTATATCATTAAATCAAGCATATAATAAAACAAGAATTAAAGAACAAGAAGGCTTAGTAGTGAAAGGTTTTAATAAGTGATCTAATTTCATAGAAAGGAAAAGAACCAATGACAAATACCTTGATTTTCTTCTAACAGTGAAGATGATCTGACTCAGTTAAAATGTGTTTGTTTGGAAAATTCAAACTCAAGGAGTAGTTCAGATTGCAGAATACTTTACCTGCCTTAAACCCAACAGAGCAAAAAGCTAAGAAAACCATAGAAACCTAGCTCCAAAAGCATCAATTATAGTGGAACTTCTTCAGTTTTTTTCTAGACTTAGGAAATAAATTCCAAACACAGCCATCAAATTAAAGGTAAGATGCTTTACTCTTCACATGGTCTAAGTATTACTTGTATCTCTTTGCCCATGGCAAGACAAGTATCTTACCATAAATATATTTACATATATGAAACTTTTATAAAATTACTGGATAAAAAACCCCACTAACATAATGGCTCTAATTAGAATCTGAACTACTCCAGAGGTTGAGGAAACATCAAACACAATTACAGATCACTAAGACAATGTTAATTTTAATTACTTGTGACCTTGACAGATGAGTATAACATATTATCATGTGCAGGTCTTACCAAGCCTGTTTTTAAGAGTTAGTTCACGTGAAATGGATACTGTGATGTCCTCAGAAAGCTAGTCTTACCTAGGTTAAACATCATCCATGCCATCTTTCCTACTATATTATTGCATTACTGTAACTGTGCATCCAAAGGTGCATGATGCATTCAAATCCTATGAATCCCAAAGGAGGGTATCCACAAGACAAAGTTTTAATATTAATTTCTAAAAGAACACACATTTAATTAGGACCAATACTTCACTTCTGAACACCTTTACTCACTCATTCCTTGGTCTCGGCAGCAGCACGCCATATGGGTAGTTACTCATGGAGGCAGAAGGAGGGAGAAGAAGGAGGTGTCTTTGGGAGCTGCTTTGTTTTATTTTCTCTTTAAACAAAAAAGCCCCTAAGGCTACAATATCATCAGCCCATAAGCACCCCCCTGCCATCCACAAGGCCAAGGAGCACGGCCTTCTTTCCCTCCCGTGCACACACACCTCTCAGACAGCTGTTTTGTGACTTCGCTTCTTCCTCATGGGTACCCTTGACTGGAGAGGAGGGGATGAAGAGAGGAAGATGAGCAGAGCAAAAGAGATGAATGAAAAGACCAACATCTTCGGACTCCTGCTTCCCAAACCTTACAACTTCTTAGAGGTGCTTTTACTTTTGGATGCAGTGAGACTTAAACATGAAAGGAATGATTAATGGAATGATTTTAAGTGCTTCCACTGATTACATGGAGATTAGCCAAGAAGAAACAACTCGTAAATAGCTCTGTAAAAGAGAAATGGGCCGTGCAAACAACTCATCCAAATATTTCTTATATATTTGAAGAATGAATGTAAAATTATGTAAGTGTTCAATCCATGTTTGTTGTAACTAGCACGCCAGCTTTAAAGAAGGCAAATATAACATAGCATAGCTCTACTTTTACCTGTTTATATAATCCTGATATCTATTTTTTCCATATAATTACTATCCATAACTTGTTTATATCCACTTTGTAGGATTTTTTTTTTTTTTTAAGAGAGAGAGAAAGAGAGAGAGAGAGAGGGAGGGGGAGAGAGAGAGAGAGGAACAACAATCAGGGATGGTGGTTAAATTCTAGTCTTGGTTCTGTCATTAACTCTCTATGCGGCCTAAGTAAGCCACTTCTCTTGGGAGTCTGATTTTTTATTTGAAAAAGAACAGCAGGGGCTCAGAATGAAAGCCTGAATTATCATGGCACCACTCTCATATTTTACAGATGAGGAAATGGAGGCCCAGAGTCACAACAAGGTTATAGAAGTAGCCTGAAGGTTATGCTCCTGTTTTTCAAAAACAATTTAACAGTAAAGTAACTTTTCAATACCACTTTGTTTGAAAACCTCATATACAAACACTTAAAGGTAGAATTACTCTAGGCAAAGCAAGGTCCCCAGCCGGGCAAACCTGGCCCCCCCAGCCCATCCCCCTGGAGGAACAGGGCTATCCCTACAGGAGAGAGCTGACAACTGGACTACACAAGTTCTTTGGGTTTCCTCTATTCCTAAAATTCTGTTTCCAGGAGCAACATTTTACGATGTTAAATATTCATATGAGTTTGATGTTGATTCTTTGCTTTCAAAATTTATTATGTGATTTGTATTTGATGCTAAATCCTCCAATTATAATGCTTTTCCTTAAAGGACAAAACATTCTTTTGCATTAAGATGCAGTTTCTACAAATATACTAAAAAGGGAAGGCCTTCTTTGTGATTCATGATTTGTAGTGCTGGAGGCTAACAGTGCCAATGAAATAGCAATACATTCTTGGGGAACACCATTCTACCAGCGAGGTGTGGTGCGAAGTTCCCGGGACACGGAGCTCCCGGAACACGGAGCTGAGCGGGCTCAGGGAGCTCATGCTCTATGGGAGACAGGTGTGGAAACAACAGATGAGGAAGAGGGGGAGACGTCTTGATACGGGTGAAAAGGCAATGCGTGGAGAAAAAGAACAGAAGGCTCGAATTGTGTTAACTGGAGACTTCTGAGAAGGATTCACAGGAGGAAACATTTAGTTAGATCTTAAGGGATAAACTGAAATTCTGGTAATTGGGTAAGTACCCAAAATCCCACAGCTCAAGAAAGCAGGGTGAGCAGAGGTTCGAAGCCCTGTCCGTCGGGCAGCATACCAGCAGCCTGTGTTGGAGGATGAGGAAGAGTAGCTCGGAACTTCTTTCTGATCTCTGAGGATGGGATCCAAAACCATTTGCGAGATTTGGACTACACAGACAAACGTAGAACCAACCGACATTTCTGAGCTGGTAAGTCACATGACTTGACTTCTGTTTCAGGAAGGCATCGCCAGCAGGCGGGCCAGAGGTGCATTAAAAGTTGGAGAAGGGAAGCACAAAGACTGCTGTAGGCGGGGACCTGGGGGCTGTTTCATAGCAACACCCTCCCCAAGCTCTTGCCCCTCAGTTTACTCTAAAAATCCTGGGATCCTTTACTGATTCCTACCCTTTGTCCTTCCCATTCTGTATCCTTCTCTGCTCCCATAGAGTCAGCCAGCATGCTTATGTTAACAAGTTCCAAACTGGTACAGTGAGTTCAGATCTCTAGTGATCTTCATAATGACCCAGCAATCGTTCGTTTTCACCAAATCTTATAAACACAATGGTTTTTCTAAATACACACTTGGATCTAAAAATTTCCATCTATACTACCTTGCAAGTTTTCAAATTTTTCTTGAGTCCCATAGAAGCCTTCAAGAGATCTGCGATTGGCTGCTGTACATATACTGCAAACTTCATGTGTCTCAAAATTGAAGTTTTTATATTTTTACACACAGGGATGTCCAAATTAGAAACCTAGATTTCTCCTTTTCTTTCTTGTGGATTTAGTCACCAAATCCTACTTTCTCAATATGTTTGGCTTGGGTTACTGCAACAGCCCTTCTTGGTCTTACTTCCTGCAGTACTGCTTTTTCCCAGTCTTTTCAGAGCTTCTAGAATGAGCTTTTGAAATAACCAATCTGAGGTCACCTTCCATGCTTTATATCCTTTGTGGCTCCCTACTACCTTGAGGATAAAAATCCTGCTCCTACACAGGCTGCACAAGGACCTCCATGATCCTGTCCACTTGTTCAAGTTCAGCTCTACTTTCGCTTTGCGCCCTAACCTCCAGCATGATGAAACCTCTGTGGTGGCCCACATGTATCTGCCTTAGAACATGTCTGCTCGGTTTGCCTTGGATGTCCTTTCACCCATAACACTCAATTTAGAAATTAACTCCTCTGAAAAGCCTTTCCTGACCGGGCCCTGGTGAGGGACTATTTCTATTTGTTCGCCTAGCATTTGATGTAGAACTATCAAAAACACATATACTATTACGCCCCTGAAGTTTGACTACCTGCCTACTCTTTTGACAGAGAACTCCCTGACCTTCGAGGTAGGTGATGGTTCCATCAACACACTGGAATATAGAGGAAAACTCAAGTTTTTAAACATGGATTTGATTTTGGGCATTTTGTACTTAAGATTCCAGATGATATCTGTGAAAATTTCTAGGTGGCAGTTAGAAATACTTGGGGAATTCAGAACAGGAGCCAGGGTTACAGATGTAGAGTATACCAAAGTAATATTTGCAACTATAAGGGTAGAAGGGGAAAATCCAGAAAAAGTATGCTGCAGAAAAATAAAAGAAACAAACAAAAGATGCAACATGTATCTTGGTGAAAGCTTGTATCCCCCTGGCAGGCAAAGCCAGAGACAGAGAAACAGGAGAGGAAAGTGCCGTGTTACAAAAGTTAAGGAAAGAGAAAAAGTAGAGACAAAGGTGTTAATGACCCAGAACACTGGGGTACGGAGTATTTCTTCACATGGCCTGTAAATTGCTGGATCTGGTCCCTCCCTCCACCCTGGGTTCATTCCTTCACCCTTCTGCCTGTGAGTACCTGGTTTTTCAGTTTCTCTGATGAGCATTTCTGGACATATTAGGGCTTTTGTACGTGCTATTGCTAATGCTCCCAATGCATTCTCCTGCCTACCTGGCCCACCTTACAAAAACTAACCCATCCACTTCCTTCTAGTTGGCCTCATAATTCCTTCGCTATCCTTTTGCTGCTTATATGTTTAATTTCATGACTCATTAATTACAGTTACTTTCAACCATTAGACTTTCAGTCCTGTAAGTAGAGGGACTATTTCTGTTTAATTCACCAGTATACCACCTATACAATATTCCACCTTAGTGCCTGGAAAAACAGCAGGCATTCAATATGTACATGTTAAATGAATAAAAAATGATATTCTTGATATTTATAAGGTACACATTAGCAGCTATAACAGACTAAATAATTATACAAGGTATTTGTAGTAATTACAAAAGTTGCAATAAAAAAACCGTGTTTCTGCTAATGAGTTTAGGGACTGGGTAATAAGTAGCCTTCGTGACCTTGCAGAATGTTTTCCTACAGTTATCTGGGTGTGACATGACTTTTTAGTCAGTGACTAGAAATGACACGGCAGCACTTTTTCTCAAAGGAGCTGTCAACTTTTGGAGGTCTATCACACTGTCTGCGTTGTGTAAGATGCACCAGTATGTAAGAGGCTGCTGCTTCAACACACCCACAGCAATGGGGAAGCAGAGATAGGGGTACAAAGAAAGAAAGGACTCATTAAGTACAGAAAAGTTCAGTAAACCAGTGATAAAAGCAAATCCGTTCCAATATGTTGAAAGAGATCAATTGTATGTATGGTTTATGTGGCTAAGAGAGACATTTATATAAAGAAGGTTCTTCCCTTGTTATGTCAGCCAAAGGAGAATGCATTAAAATCAGAGGCCATCATAACAATGCTAAGCAGTAACAAGAATATTAGCATACAGTTCATTTTCAATGGTTTATGGAAAGAGTAGCATACAGTTAATTTATCAAGCAAAGGAAACAAATGGCAGCCAAGAGCTATCTAAACTAAATTAAGAGAAATTTTTATATAAACTCATCATGTTGAACCTCACATAGCTGGCTGGATACATCTTTATGTGAAACTGTTGTTTTTAAGTAGGGTCATCTTGAACTCCAACTACTACTTATATAGTTGCCAATAATGAAAAAAATGAAAGCAAAAGTTCATTTACAGGATCTTAAAATAAGAAAAATCATAATTTAAGGAAAAACACATATCCATACATACCCAGTATTATACACATTCTTCTATTAATATAAGAGAACAGTTCTTAGTGGGGGATCTGTGTGATCTGGACCTCCAGGGAAGATCTGACAATGTCTGGATGACACTTTTGATCATGAGAACTTGAGGGGGTTGGTGCTTCTGGCATCTAGTGGACAGAGGCCAGAGATGCTGCTATATATCCTACAATGCACAACACATTCCCCCCAAACAAAGAATTTTTCTCTAGCCCCAAATGCCAACAGTGCCAAGGTTGAGAAACCCTGGAGTACTTGACAGAACAAGAGGATAGCAGAGTTAGGGTGTCAGAGGACTGAAAAAGGTCATACTGATTGTCAAGTCAGAAGACAGCGTGACTGATAAGCATCAACTCCACCACTATCTAAAGGACAAGTTACAACTAGGAATGACTGGCTGCTAGTTCTCTCAGTAACATCTTTCACATTTGAGATCTGTAATAGATTGTGAGAGGGATGTAACTCATTTTTAGGTCGACCATAAAAACATAATCATGAAGAGCAAACACTGTCGACCAAACAGCCCTGAAGGTCATTGTCAGAGAGAGCAGTACTGGGCCAAGCAGAACATGGGTTTGACACAGCACAACATTACTTACTTTATACTTTTTGTTTACTCATTATTCAAAGATTAAAAATCCCTACTTGACTTCTCAGAAGGAATGCCCTACAATACTTATCAGTGCTTTGTTGGAACAATGATGAAATCTTTGTTGAGAATTTATATTATTCAAACTGAGTTTTCATGGAAGATCTATTCGTAAGAAAATCAGATAGAGACAGGGCTCAGAGACTCACATCAGCTGAATAATCAGTGGGCTGCTAAAATCAAACACAATTTCACGCTTATTCTGTTTAGTGTGAATTTTAAGTAACTTGAGTTAGGAAGACGTGAAGGAAATGACACATTGGACGCCCCCCACCTCCAAACCTGGTTTTGGGGTGGAGACTATGGAGGGATTCTCTCACAGTCCACTTATTTCAGAACCACGGGCAATTACCTAGTTCGTACCCCCAGGTTAGAGAAACTGAAAGGCAAGCAGCCAGTTGGGTGCCTGTTTGTGGAGGGTAATAGGGCCCTGGGCACTTGGAGGGGAACTGCCCGGGGCAGCTAGCGGGGAACACAGCCGCTCGGGGCGGCAGCAGAGCCGCACTGAGGTGGACGTGCATGTCGAACCCAGCGCTGAGGCAAAGGCACGAAAAGGAGAATGAGCAGCAGACTGGTCCCCAGGCCTTTAGGAAAGTCAAGACCTAATGGGTCCCTTTAAGGGTCCGAGAGGTTCTGAAGGCTTTGAAAGCTCCTCTGTGCAGAACAGTCAGGGAGTTCACCTTCGAAAGTGGAGTCTGCGGGTGTGAAGTGACTCACCCTGGCTGTGCAGCCACATCGCTGGGGTCCCACTCACTTTCTACGTGGGACACAGATATTTTCAAAGGCAAATGGCATTTTTTAAATCAGTACTTTTTCCTTAAAATAATTCTGTTACTGAGACCATTTTTGGGGAAAAAGAAATACGCATCAGTGTTGCTTGCACTGAGCCTCTTCACGGGACACAAGTTCTGCACTTTTACTTACAAGATTTTGATTTTTGTTCTCATCAAGTAAAGAAAAAAAAAACACTGAAATATTCTTGAATTTTAAAGCAAATCCAAGCATAAATTAATTTTATCTCTTTAATATACTAAATCATAGAACTGGATTTTCTTTGATAAATAAAACAACTAAAGTATGAAAAGCTATAAATTAATATTATTCTTTAGCAATAAGAAGGAGGCAATAATAATTATGATTGTATTTTCAATGGTTTAGTGTATATTAACTAACCTCTAGGTATTTGGAAAACCTGCTTTGCTATACCAAAACAACTAACATCTATTATAAATTTTTTGTTGGATTTAACACAGTAATAAAATCATATTATTTCTATGGTTAAAAATAATTTAGATGGACTCCTGGTACAAGGACCAGTACACGGAAAAACATTTTTTTTCTATATGAAGTGATTTTTGAAGATAGTGATATATGGCACAATGAATCCAGGCTTTACTAAACTGTCTACTTTGGGGATGAAGAAGGTAAATGAAAATCAGGTATTTTTTAGACTAAGACAGACATATGCACATTAAAGGCAAACTGTTTTCTATTATTTTTCTGAGAGGTTGACAGAATTACCCGTGTAAAAGTGTGTGTGTGTGTGTGTGTGTGTGTGTGTGTGTGTGTCTGGAAGGGAAGCCACCGTGGAGTTACACGATCCTTTTGGGTTCTCTCTTTGTTTTGTACTAGACAACGAAGCAGCTGGCCCTGAATTTAAGCGGAATATGCACTTTGTTTTAGGAGCCAGCTCTCTTTTGAACTGACCCAGCCAGGTAAAAAAATGAAAATAATTACCACTCTTGTCACACAGAGAGATGAGCTATAACGGATATTTTTATAATTACCTTAGAATGGTGAAACCAGTAACTATTATTTACTGAGTTTTCAGAGAAAGACATAAACAAAAATGTCATAGTAATTTCTCCACATTCACAGATAAAATCTGACATTCCTGTGCATAATTATTACTGTATGTCTGGCATTAAAAGAAAACATATTTGGTTTTGTCAATGTTTAAACATTTACAGAAGATAGAGGGTAATTTTCTACTTCAGGTTCTTTTTTTTAAATAAGCATTTTTCAGAAATTGAAAAAAGTTTATTTTAGGAATTAAAAAAAAGAAAATTAGGTATTTTAGTAACTTGAAACTGTTAAACAGAATTGTCTGTACTAATAAGAAAGATGTCCAAGGTATATTGTGAAAGAAAAACAGAGTATTAATTATGACCCTGGCTTCGCAGAAACACAGACACGAATGAAGACATGCACATTTACCCGCACAAAGAACATCTGAAACAGGAAATGCAAGTTAGAGCGAACATAAATATTGGCAGGGCAGTTTTATTTTTCATGGATAGTATTCTTTACTGGTTGAGTTTTTAAAACTATGAGCATATATTACTTTAATACAACAACCTAAAATAATTTTTAAAAATTTTTAAAAGAATTTTAACAACTTTCCTCCCCAAATAAATGAATGACATAGGTATAGCAAATGATACAGATTAGAAAAAATAAAAAAGACTAAAAAAAAAAATCCCCTCTTAAAAAACCAAAGTTGTCAGCAGGGCTTTTTCTTTTCTCTTCTTTTTTTAATCCTCACCCAAGGACACTTTTTTACGGTTTTTTAGAGTGAGAGAGAGGAAAAGTTGGGGGCGGGGGGCTGGAGTTGGTGGGGGAGAGAAAAACATCAATTGGTTGCTTTCTCATATGTGCCCAGACTAGGGATAGAACCTGCAAACTGGGCATGTGTCCCGACCAGGAATCAAATTTGGGACCTTTTAGTCCACAGGCCAACTCGGCCAACCAACTTAACTACGCTGGCCAGGGCTGCTGCTGCCTTTTTTTTTTTTTTAAGATTCTGAGTTTCTTCTTGGATAGCACCAATATTCTCCCCCTCTACGAGATGCAAATTTACAGCACACTGCAATAAAAACGTTCTGGAGGGAGCTCAAGGAAAGCATTCTCCTACTCTCCCATCCCTGTGATACAGGTTATTACTAATTCATTTGGGGACTCGAGCCTATTGTGGAGAGTCACTAAGTCAAGCCTGTGCCCTCCTCCTGCAGTGGGAGAGCAAGCGCTTCCATCGCCCGCTAACATTTCAATGACCCAGACGAAACGCTGGAAGGGACCTGGCACATTTAGCAACAGGACAGGTGTGTTCCACTTGGGAGAACTTAATAAGACCCAGCAGCTGCCAAGCTATTAAAAGGTATAATTTTACTTCTCATTCTGCAGTTTGAATAGAAATAATTTAAAAAGAAAACAATTCTGGAGCTTTCTTTTCTTTTTCCTTAAAAAGTATAAAGAATGTAATTCTGAGGACTTCCACATGAAGAAGGGTATAACGAAACAAACATAAAACAGGGATGTGAAAAAATCACTGTGACACAAAACATGGCCAGCTGTGCGGGCAACAGCTGTCTGGGTCAGTGCCTCGGTGGTAGGGCCAACAGGGCACTGGCCTGAGACGCCGGAGCCGGAGCCCCAAATTAGGACGGTTGCTTCCCATGAGAGTCTTCCAGCCTTTCTGGATCTTGATTTCCTCATCTGTAAAATGAAGGGAGCTGACCAGAACCACGGGGACGATCCCTGAAGTTCCTTCCATGTCTCCAATTCTGTAGTTCTATGAACTTAGGGCTCTCCCCCACTTCAGTCCCTTTTCAGAGACGACTTTTCATGTTTTTCTTCTTCCTGTCACATACCTTACATATGGTAACAAAAATAAAACTCGCACATGAAATTAAACATGACAGAATTTGTGGTAGGTTTATAAGGCAGGATCTTGATAAAATCAAACCATACACATTTTGATGAAGGAACGAAGCTGCAGACATGCCTCCAGGCCAGGTGCTGAGGAAGCCCGGGCACAGACTTCTCGAGGGCTGGCTGCCTGCGTACAGGCTCCTGACTCAGAGCACACCTGAGGGGGTTTGAGTGCTAGAGTCAACACGGCCATTTCTCACGAGCTTCTTTTTACATAAGTATAGATCATTCTTTATACTTTCTCCCACGGGACAGCGGAGCATTATCAAACTATACACGTGGTACATTCCTAAGAGGAAAAATATACGTAGGAGTCTATTCTAATACATGGATTCAGAAAAAGAAGATCAAATCATGTTCTTCAGCAAAAGATATCTATGTTATCTCCAACTTTAAAGCCCAATTCGAGTTCTATCGCCTCCAGGAGAACCTTTCTGCTCCCTTGCTCAAACAGATTCTTTTCTTCCACAACTCCCTTGCTTTACCTAGTTTGTTTTTAAATGTTTTACTTCGCATGTCTGCAAGTTCCTTGAGATCTATTAGAATTAGGGTTTGGGCAGCAGTGGGTTAGCCTGAAGTCCTCCTCAAGGATCAGAAAGAACTGGTCTGCTGGGATGTGAATATGATGGTGTGTTTTAAACATGATTGGTCTGTGAGAGGAAAAAGCACACAAAATCAAAAAACTCAACTACAGTGTAAACTAAGGCTGTGATGCAGTGAGTTCTAGGTAGGGGTGTGGCACACGTAGGGAGAACCGGGGAGTCTGGGAAGCAGGTAAGAGGTCTCTATCCATGGTAACACGGAAGCATCAGCAAGGGGAAAGGGTGATGCCAAAGTCACAGGCAGCCAGTAAAAATCCCTTGTATCTCCTCTGGCTGAGTCAGAACTAGTTCACGGCTATTGGTCACGGACACACAGAGGTGGGGGCTAGGCAACCCCAATTTCAAAGATCAGCATGGTAGAGCATCATGGATACCAGTAAGCCACTACAAGTACAGACTGTGTCTATCATAGCTTCTCACGCACTTCCGGACACAGACTACAAGTACTGTTAGCTGTCCTGACTCCCTGCGCCAAGTTAGAAATATTTTGAAAAATTTACATTACCATCTTCCTAAATTCTTAAATCTCATGAATTCCAAACAGTGGGTAATATTACACACGTAGCGTTTGCCTGCAGCACAATTCCTCGCCAACCCTTCTAACTGCATGTCTTGTAGTCCCCACGCTGTCACAGGCAGCCACCCCCATACACCCTTGCTGTGTGTGAAACTGGCGTTTTACTGAGAAACCAGTTTTCTCTCAGCTCCTTGCAGTATAGGCTGTTCGTTCCCACACAGTCCAGGAGCCACGGGAGTTAGCACTGGCCCCTCGGCTCTCTGTTGCTGATTTTGGGCATATACATTCAAGGCACTCCTCGTTGGGTGCCTTCACATCCGGCTGGAACACCCTCTGTTTATCTTCGAGGCTGTTACCCTCGGACATTGAGGTCACTCTAACACAATGGTGCTCGATGTTGGCTGCATGTTAAAATCCCCTGGAAAGCCTCTGGAATCTATCCATGCCAAGGTTCCATTCCAGACCAACTGAATCAATTTGTGGGTGTGGGGACAAGCATCAGATTTTTAAAAAAAATTCTTAGGTGATTTCAATGTAAAGCCAAGATTGAGACATCTGCCTGACCGCAAGAATTCAGCACTTCAGCTCTTGGTCCAGTGTCCCCTTGACTCCAACTCTTGCAATCATTCTGGCATTTTCATGTCCAAGGAAACAATCTATCCAACACTTGGACCTAGTTCCTTGGCCAGCTCAATTCTAGTATCAGGTCCTTCAATTTGACTTCAGCTCTTACATACATCTCTGTGAATTTATCATAACCTTGAGCTGCTTAACATGTGAAATACTAATTAAGCAAGCTTCATGTTTTACAGGCCATAGTTCCAGTCTGTTAGCTCCATTACTGCAGGACACCATGCCTCCGCCTGGGCATGGGTAGCTTATGGCAGCCCTGCAGAGGACCTTGCTCTCTAAGTTGGCCAGTCTTCTGATTCCACATCTTTTCCATTCTGGCTGATCTCCCATAACTCATTACTTCCGTAACTTTTGCTATCAAGTCTCTCATGATTTTGGCCTCGGTCATACCCACAATTTCAACTATTTACATATCAAGCCAAATCTGTCTTCTCTCCCACTACATCCTAGACGCTGAATGAGACTGAAGGAAAAACCCCAACTATGCAGAATTACGCCCCCTCCATTTTTATGGTACTCAGAGAGCAGCTCCCAGAGCACTCAGAAACCCCAAAGCAGCTCCCGCCCCTACTGTCCTCACAGGCATTCCAACAGTCACTGTTCTTCCTATCTCACACCTTTCACTCTCACATCTGATATGGACCTTCCTTCTGTCTTTGAGAACATAAAGATATCCTTGATTCCCAGACTTCCACTTTATTAACTTATCTGCAGCCTCATTCATATTAACCTGTCTCAGCTGGGTACTGCTGTAAACTCAGCAATACTGACATTTTTGGCCGGATAATCCTTTGAGAAGGAGGGCTGTCCTGTGCATTCTAGGATATCAACATCTGTGACCTCTACCCACTAGATGCTACAGTATCCCCCTCCTTGCAGATATTTGCAAAAATAGCTCCAGACACTGCCAGGTGTCTCCTTGGAGGTGAAATCACCCTCAGCTGAGAGCCATTGCTCTAGCCAGCACTAACCTATCGATCTGTCTTGGCAACAAAAACCACCTGCTTTCTCCAAGACCCTGTGTGCTTTATCTATCTATCTTCAACCTCAACCTTGGCTTTGTCTTCTTAGGATACAATTTTATGTGTCACTCCAGTATTTAAAAAAAGTCACTCCTAGATCTGGCTCTCCCTCCAGTGACTGCTTGACGCTTTTCTTCCCTTCAAGGGAAGCCCTGGGAATGAGTTCCATGAGTTCACCTGCTGAGGCCCATTCTACTCGTCAATCCTTGTCGAACTATCACCAACCCTGATACCAGTGCAATGGTGACGAATGCTTAGACAACCTAACTGACCGGCCATTTCTGACGCTACTGACCGTACCCTCCTAGCATTTCTGTTCTCCCTGGCTTCCAGGGCAGTTCTTTTTTTCTGGATCTTTCTTTCCCCTTGATTATTCTTTCTTAATCTTTTCTTCCTTTGATTGTCCTTTAAATGTTAGTGTTCAACTGGGATTCTGTCCTTGGACTTCTCTCTCAGAACTCTACAACGTTTGTTCTGAGCCATCTCCGTCATTACAAGCTTCAGCTCTACTGATGTAATACAATAAATGCTAACTCCTCCCCATTTTATTTTGAAGCCCTACCTTCTCTCAAGTTCCAGCCCTGCATTTCTGGCTCCATGGTGAATATCTGCACCTGGGAGCACCATAAGCACCACTGACAAACCGAGATATCTAGAAGTGAACTCATCACATTCTACTCCCTACCATTCCTTCTCTGTATCTCCCCTAACCTTCCTTATTCTTTTACTGTTTCTGTGGTACCACTATCCATTCACTTATATAATAAGCCAGGGCCCTTAGCACAGTTCCTAGATTCCAACATCACTAATCACATCCAATCAATCATAAAATCTTCCCAATCATATCCCTCCAGTTCAGGCTTTTATATTTCTTTTTCATGGATTCTTAATTTACAATATTTCCTTGTCCTGGGTCTTAGCTACCTCTCACCCAGTCACAGTGCTGCCAGTCAAACGGTATTTTTGACATGTACATCTGCATATGTCACGTCTTTGATTACCTTGTCCAGGGGATCCCGTGTCTGAAGAATACGATCTAAGCATCTTAGTGGACTACAGCAGACTCTCCGTGGCCTGACTCCTGCACTTCTCTGTCCTTCTGTCCATTAGGACCTACACTTCATAACATAACTACACGGTTCCACACCTTACTCAAGTTGCTCCTTTTGCTAGAATGTTTTTTTTCTAAGATCCTCTACCCAGCACACACTTTTTCATCCTATAAGCCTCGGCTCAAGCATGACCCCCTCCGGGAATTCTTCCTGGACTCCCCAGGGCAGATTTAGAGGGTTTCTTTCTGTGTGTTCCCAATACATTGTGCACATGTCATCTTTATCGTCCCTACCACAGTCTGTTGGAATTGCCTATTTGCAGGTGTCTCACTCACCAGCCTGCTAAGCTCAAGGGCAAGTGCTTTGCCTACTCAGTCTTGTCTCTGTGAGGACCAATGGAATGCTTGACATGGAAGTAATAAGCACTCAATAAATATAGGTGAATGACTAATGACACAGGACAGGTTCAACTGTCAAAAAACTGTATATACCACATCATGTTGTCAAAAAGTGAAGTTATTCAGTCCAAGGCAAAAGCTAATGTCACAAAATGAAATAAGTTCAATAAATAATACATATGATGGCACATTGCTTATTAAACTTTGTGCCAAAGTACTAGTAACATCAGAAAAATACTGACTGAGGGTACCTGAAGGCCCAGTCTAAAAAACATGACATTTTTCTGGCCAATAATATATCCATACTCATTTTAATCCAAAAATATTTTAAATGACTATCAAGTAAAAGGAATACTCCAGGGAGAGAGAACATCTTTATTCCGTGGGCTCTACTGACTTTCGGCATACACCTGTCAGGTGGGGCTGATAACAGTGTCACCATCACGGTCACGGAAACAAGTACGGGGTGGAATTAGCATCACACTTAAACTCACAAGCTCTCCTTCGCGTCCTTGTTCCATTACTTGGGCTATAACTTCCAGTCTACTTTCACCTCTGAGCCTCCTCAGTTTCCTTATCTGAAAAATGGCTATAAAAATATTTGCCTTATATATTTCATAATGTTGGTGCCAATATTGCAAGAAATAATGAGGTAAACAATGAATGATGTAAGCATGAAAATAAAGTAATATTTTACCCAGAGAGAGAGAGAAAATCAAAGTACATATGCTATACATATTCTTGAAAATGTTTACCTTTTGAGAAGATGAAGGTTTTTCCATTTTGGTTTTTTCCTTGGGGGTTAAAGGAGGGGATCGCTCCTTTATCTCTGGAGGCAGTTCTTGATACAGTGCTGCAATTAAAAAGGGAATTCAAGTAATCAGATGGAGAAGCACTGTTTCACAGGGGAAAGAACGACGGGTGAGGAGGAGCAGATGTGAAACTGGAGAAACCAATATTCAGTGCTTTGGTGTACAAAAAAGCTTCCTAGCACTTGCCGTTCAGGCAATTTATACACTTACATGTTAGTTATCAAAAGAACATAACGTATGGTTGTAAAGTGAGGATCAACAGGATTTCAGAGATGTAGAAGGTGTCATTTTCACTTAGTGGTCACACAGATGTTTATTTCATTTTATTTCAATGAGCGTTTATCAGGAAAAGTGCCACATGCACGGTTATCTGCTAGGCACTGCTAGAGGGACTATGCACCAGATTGATCAAAGAGGACTTGGCTCTCAGGGAGCTTACAGTCTGGTTAGAGGCACATGTTCACAAGGAACTGTAACGTAAAATAAAAGGTGACACTACTTAAAGAAAAATAATAACAAAGACACACTTATGTGGGGATAGCAAATGCTTCATGCAAGAAATAGGTGCGTCAGACTCTGAAGAATAGGTAGGATTTTGCCAGGCAGAGGTGTGGAGAAAGGATAGTTTGGGAAGATGGTATAAAATAAATGAGCACGGAGCAAGGACTATGCGGGATATGAATCTATTCTGTCTTAAATCTAGGATTCTTACAATGTAAAATTATAACCTACATAATCTCTTTAACTTACACACAGTGCTGAATCTAAAAAGTCAGGTGGGAATTTTAAAGGGCTAAAAAGAAAATCTATTTTGGTTAAATAACTTGAGCAACTCTAAATTGAGAGAAATCCTTAAATTTATACCTAATCAAAATTCTAAGATTAGGAGATATATTAATTGACTTTGTGTAAGGGTTGATTTTATTATTGGCTTTCTTTATCTCTTATTGGAAAAGATGACAGATGTGATTAAGGGACGCTGATCATGTTTTTCTTCCCAGTGACTTAAGACACAAAGGGAGTAGGTCCTTTATAACAATGGGATACCGATGTCATCTTTGTGTCGTTCTTTAGAGGACACGGCTCTCAACAGCTGGTACAAATTCTATTCAGACACATACTTTTAGATCATTCACTTTGCACAATTGGCTTTGGATAAAATAAAGGACAACTTTTCCTACTATTTTTGGGGTGAAATATGCTGCTAACAGTCGTTTTTTTCTCTAATATTAAAAATGATTGTGCAAGAAATGCAGGTAAAGAGTAAAGGTAAAGGGAAAAATAAACCCCTGATCCAGTGGGAATTCAATCATTATATTCTCAGTTATCTGAGGATTTTTTCTATTTGTTTTGGCCTTTGCAAGGCTTTTCCAACAAGCAGTAATTGATGCTGAAAGAAAACATCAATTATTCTGGGAGGTGATAAGGAATTGCGGCAGTTGAAGAACAGTCACTACCCCAGACCATTAATTTCTGTACATAACCACTAACATCATTACAGTATGTGTCAGAAATCTCACTGTGGTTATTGAGGAAGAAAAATTTTATTGGATTTTTAACCAACTGTAGATCTCTCAAGGTTTGGAAGCCCAAGAGGTTATTTCTGCAAACTAAATAGATTCTAAAGTTAAAAGCACCTGCCCCGGCTGGTGTGGCTCAGTTGGTGGGTGTCATCCCACAAACCAGAGGGCCGCAGGTTTGATTCCCGGTCAGGGCACATGCCTGGGTTGCGGGCTCAGTCCCTGGTTGGGGTGTATACAAAAGGCAACCAGTTGATGTTTCTCTCCCTCCCTTCCCTTCTCTCTAAAATCAATAAGCATGTCCTCTGGTGAGGATTCAAAAATAATAAAAAAATTAAAAATAAAAATTAAATAAATGAAGTTAAAGCATCTAACATTATCTGGCCTGGAAATACACAACCTTTTCAAATTGTCATGTTGAGCAATGTATGTTTTCATTGTATCTGGATTAATAATGAATTGTCATACCTAGTTAAAATAACAGAGACAGTCTAGAGGGACTATGATGTGTGGGGCAGCTGGTGATTTAAAAACAGAAAGTGAATTCCAGCTGTTGACCCCGTGGCAAAGCCATCACTGGGAAGCAGGGGGAAGAAACTTGGATATTTGAGACAATCTGGAAGTCAGAAGTGCAGGTGACTGGGTATTAACCGGGCCTGAATTTCCTCCTCCTACATTGCCTTATGCACCTTCTTTTAAACATAAAAATATACCTCCAATAGAGTTTAAGGGCTAACAGCCATTTACTACTCAGAGAAAAAGAATGAAAACAGTGGCACAGAGGAACTTCAGCATTTTGTTCTATTAGGGAGAAGTGGGTAATTTTTGAGACACTTGGCACTTGGGAGGGGAGGAGTTTGCTCAAAGCGGCAGATAAGCTGAGGCAGGAAGCTGCCAGGAGCCCGGGAGCAGCCCCGAGAGGCTGGCAGGGAAGCCCTGGGAGCGCCAGGCTTCGCACAGGGCAGTGGGAGGGGGCCGAAGAGAAAACAGCTCCTCTGGGCTTAAGCCAGCACCCAGTACTCATTCATGGAAGGAACTCTTTCTCTGCCATCTCCTTTGCTCTCAAAATTCAGAACTTAGGTCAGGAAACGACAGTACTTTTGCCAGCCATTGTTTCAGTTTAAATGGGGTTTCATACACTAGCCTCGAAAGCGACTATTATTTATAATAATCACTTCTTTGCAAAAAAAAAAAAAAAAAAAAGACTTAACAAATGTGCAAAACGGTGTTCTCAAGGCTGCCTCTACTACATTTTAAATCAGAACTATATCATTTTGTATTTCTGGAAGAAAACTTAAGAGATGACAGAGCTCAACTTCCTCGTTTTCTAGGAGGAAACTGAGGCATATCAGGAATAGCTGTGGGGGGCAGGGATTAGCAGTCAGCTTTCCTGAGCCCTGAGCATATAGTAGTTTTCCTACCATACTACGAAGTTAACTGCTGATAGGAAGCATTCTTCTGAAGAAACATTACTATCTTTCTCCCCTTTCTATGTGGTCTTTACTTTCAGGCTCTCTGTGTTCTATTTTCACCTCTCAAGGTGAAATCTACAACTAGTCGTCTACCCCTTTCGGAAACTCGATTTAGAATTTCTTCTCTAGCTCCTGTCCTTCTCCTTTCACAAGCGGCTTAATGCACTTGAGAAGGAAACAACCTGCTGTAGGTGGGCGACAGCGAGGCCTGAGGTATACAAAGCAAGAACCGGAGTTGTGGGGAACTGGAGGTTCTTAAAAAGTGACTGTCACCTGGGGAGTCGCTGTGGCAAGAGCAGAGCTGACACGATCATGCTTGAAGTGTGTGAAGCAGGTGGCAGGAGAAAGGGGCTGAATGAAGAAGGTTGTTAACTAGATGGGTGGGTCCCCTGGGGTGAGAAGTTTGTGAAGTAAATATTCCAGAACAAAAGTGTTCTAGTGCCTCCCTCCTCCTTTTATTTTTTTGCATCATGAAAATGAAAAGCGATACCCACTGGTAAACAGATGCAAAAGTTACACAGACAGTAAATTAAAGGGCAGAAAATGATAAAATCTTGTACTATCAGTTACACCATATTAGTAGACCAGGAAGGGAGCATAAAACTTACTTTCGCTAGCCACATGATTAGCTGGAAAATAACCTTCCTGCCCCTTTCCTACGCTGCCATACCACCAGTCTTCATTATCTTTGAAAAACACTCGGATAATGTCTCCACGATGGATGGTTAGTTCATCTGATCGATTCGCTGTGTAGTCATAAAGAGCCACTACCTAAGAGAGAGATAAGACCACCACAGCTTTATCACAACTGCACCACAGAGAAAACCCCCAACATTCACTTCCTCTTGCAGAAGAGCAGCTGAAACCAAAGCAGCACTTTGGTAAGTCTGAGGCGGTCTCGAAGTTTGCTAATGGGATCAGGGCTGGTGGGAACACAGCAGGAGAAGCAAGATAAAAGACTGTGGGATTGAAAAATGGTTAAGGGCATTCAATACACTAAGATTAGCTTCAAAATAGCAGATGGTAATTTTTTTAAAGTAAATTACTTGTGAAGCAAATTAAAAAAAAGGTCACACACCATTCACTTTCTTAGAATTCTTTATTCTACCTTTAGTTCTCATTCTGTGTGCTAAGCAGATGCAGCTGAAAAAAAAATTCCTCAGAACATCAACAATTTTACAGAAAGAAAAACTCAATGGAACAACCCAATTATGTAACTTCATCATGATCACTTGGTATATTGTTAATGTCTCTTTTTGAGATATATTTCTCTAAACAACATGCTTTTGGTATTTTATTTCAACAATCTAAATCTTCTGACTACCTTTTAAAATACTCTAATAAGGTCATTTTCACTAGATAGAAACTTAAGAGGAAAAGCCTTTCTACGAGAATCCTCTTCTCTGTGCTGTTACAATAGTCACTATATCTGATTTTTTTCTTTTGAAAAAATCCAAATCAAAATGAATGACCACACGCACATTTACAAATCCCTTACAGCAATTATAAGGAGGCAGACACTGACCCATTTTAGATGTGATACATTGTATAAAGCAGCATAATACTGGGTTGGTCAAGAAATCCATTTAGTTTTTTCCATAAAATAAAAGACGCATTTTTCATTTTCACCAATAACTTTACAGATTTGGATATTCTGAGTATGTCGGTTATCTTCTGCTATTGGCTTCTAGTGGGTAGATGCCAGGGGTGCTGCTAAACGTCTTCCAATACACAAAACAGTCCCACAGCAAAGAATTATTTGGCCAAAATGTCAACAGTATCAAGAAACTTCACAAATCACTTTTGACACGTTCAATCAGTCACAGCTCCTTTTCCATAGACTGCACAAATCTTTTTTTGCATTTCAGTTCATTTTTACCTTTCTTGAAATTATAAAGCATAATATGCTGAAAATGATGCTTATTTTCTTCCATCTTCAATATTAAAATAGCTACACAAAAATTCACCAATTTTTTTAAAAGCACACTGAGATGACAGCTGTCACAATACCATCTAACAAAATTGTTTTGAATGAAGTTAAAGACAACTAAGCACTACTAGTATGGAAAAAACTAAACAAACTTTTTGGCCAACCCAATATAAATACTAAAGAACAAACTACTTTTTCTTCCTTTAAATGGGACTTGAAAATTTACAGGTTATATGCATTTATGCTGAATACTGACTCTTTCACTTAAGAAGTATTTACTGAATTCCTAATGTGCTTGGTACTGTGCCAGGGGCTAAATATACAATGATAGATAGGATAGTTTCTGGAAAGGGCATCTCATTTAGGCTTTGCAGGAGAATAAAGGATAATCAGGAATTAGCCAGGTGAAGAGATGAAATGTGTGCCTCAGGCAGATTATACAGCCTGGGTGAGAGTCCAGAAACCAGCAACCCAAAATAGTTCAACGCGGTGGAAGCCTGGGATGAGAGTGAAGAGCCCAGAAAGCAGGGTGGGGGAAGCTGAGGCTACAGAAGAAAGAAGTGGCCAGATCCTGCATGCTGAAAGAGTTCAGGAGTCTCAAAATACGGGTGACAGGAAGACAGAAGAGTTTCAAGTGGAAGATTATAGAACAGTTCACAAGACTCTTTGTGGTGCCTTTTAATTAACTTACAATACAGTATTAACACATCTACCAGAAGATTTTAATGGATGAATGTGGAATTAACTGTTGTCACTATATGGTATAAGGGCAGTGATACTTTAATTCAAATGGTACAAATGTAATTCCTACTGTACTGTTTGGCATAGCCTCTAATTTCCAACATGCTAAGCAGGAGAGTTTAAAACTTTTCTAATTTATTGATTTTAGGGAAGGAGGGGGGAGAAAGGGAAAGAAGAGAGAGACAGACAGACAGGCATTAATTTGTTGTTCTACTTATTTATGCATTCATTGGCTGATACCTGTATGTGCCTTGACCTAGAACTGAACCCACAACCTTGCATATCGGGATGATGCCCTAACCAAATGAGCAACCCGGCCAGGGTTTATGCAGGATATTGTTTAAAGATTACAAATCTTTTATATTTTAGCATATTGATACCCAGTCACTCATGTAAAAGTGGAACTTCTAATTTTTCGCTTTATTCTTCCTTCTTCAAATCTCTTCTCCTTTATTCTCCTACCTGGCACTATCATAGAAGAGGAAAGCCAATTAAAATGTTTTGCATGCCTGCCATGTTCTATGTACCACACTAGTTTGCTTACATAAGTTATCTTAATCTTTATGATAATCTCATGAGGGCGTAAATTCCTATTTCCATTTTATAAATGAGAAATTTGATGTACAGAGAAATTTAATGACTTGCCTCGAGTAAACTAATAAGCTGTAGAATCAGGACTTAAACTGAGTTTTTTCATAACTAAATACATTTATAGGCTGTGTTTATCTAGAATCAAACATGGGGAAGAAGCGGAAGAGAGGAAAAAGAAGGAACCAGAAATCCTAATCACTCATTAAAGATGACACTTTTTTTTTTTTTTTTTTGGATGGTAGTACTTAAGTGGTCAGCAGTGCTGAGAAGATCAACTATTCTCAGTCACCTGCAGGCCCACTGTGTTCCTTTCATGATGAAATCTAATACTGGAGAACTGGGGGTTTGTTCCTTCTGTTCCTTAGGCTGGCTTTGGTGCACCGAGACAGCACAACTTTGATGATCTCAAGCAAGTATGAGGTCAATGTACACTTATTTGTCTGCAGCCAGAGGTGGAGCAGCAGAAAGAGAGTAGGAGAGATTCAGCTTTGGCAACAGAATCATTTAGGAAGTCCCATATCAGGCTTATATACTTGTGTGAGCTACTGACAATCTGGAATTCACCAAACTGGAGTCAGAAAACTTTCCTGATTTTTCCACCAGGCTCTGTTGGTGGGGGAGGGAGAGTTCCTTCAGAGGTACAGGGGTCCAAAAGAACTGTGAGATTCTACATTTCAATTTTTCTATTACAGTACCCACTGATTATCTTCATTATACAATCAAATACAGCACACACCAATTTTGCATGGCCCTTTATTCCTTGGAAACATGTTCCATATTCTGTGTCCCTGTCATGGGCTACATTGTGTGTGTCCCCCCTAAATTCATAAATTGAAGCCCTAGCTGCCAAGGTGACTTATTTGAAGATAGGACCTTCCAGAAGGTAATGATTAAATGAAGTCACGTAGGTGGGGTTCTAATCCAATAGGACTAGAAAAAGAGGAAGAGATACCAGGACCACACGTGCACAGAGAAAAAGGTCCTGTGGGGACACGGTGAGAAGGAAGTAATCAGCAAGCATGCTTAGGGCAGGGCTCAGAAGAAACTAACCTTTCAGCCTCCAGAACTGTGGCCAAATGCGCTTTTGATGTTTAAGTCCCCCAATTCTACGGCACTCTGTTACAGAAGTCCTGGCACGCTTACAGTCCTGCAACCTGATGGTGTCAGATGAACTGCTCATTACCAGTGCATGCTGGTACTGCAAATGGGCAATGCCACACTTGTATCCATTGTAGGTCCTTACCAGCCAGTATAGTACTGTGTTCTTCACAATTACAACGCTACCTTCCTGATGCAGAAACAATATCCTTAGCACTTAACTCTACAACCAATATCCAGGCAGGTGATGACTGGGGATGTTACATCCCTCAAAGCAAAGGAACAGTCCCGGGGAGCATATCGCCATCATGCCATTACTGAGAAGTGTGTGCAAAACTGCTATACGGGAGGAGTCAGTGTGTTTCCCATGCCAACAGCCCACATTCTGGAGTGGAGTTCAGACCATTCTTCTATGATACTGACAGCAGCCACGTGGCTCATGAATATTCCAATATGTGTTTTTCTCCAATACGTTATCTTCTCATCTGAAGACCCCTTCCTCTCTTCTGAGCACCACTGTGAGTATACACAGTGACTTCTTCACTTGTTTCAGTTTGGCAGTAGAGCGTGTATAAAACATGTCTCCCCAGTCTCCAGTTAGAGTTTGTTGTTATCTCACCTTTTAGGATAAATTAAAGCTCTGGGAGAAAGGGAGGTAGCAGACGAACTGGAGTCTCTGGCTTCAGCGTGACTGTGTTTCTCCAGCATCACCTCAGTGAACAGGAGACTGGGTCTGCATCCCGAGGAAGCTGACCCATAGGACAACGGACCTGCTCGGCCTACCCTGCTCGGTTCTCCCCTGATGACAAATACTCTCGACACTGAATCACCATCAAGAAATGTGTCAATGGGCTGATGACCCAGCAACCATGCCCTGTCCTCTGAGGGTCCCTTAAATTTCATTCTTCTCCTGCCACCTGCTACCCCACTGAGACACCCTGAAACCAAGCTCTTCCATCTGTGAGTCCAGAAGCCTTCTTACCAGCCTTGCTCTTTGGAATCTGGTGTCACCATTACCTTTAATCACATGTGCGTCAGACAATGATATTTTTGACTCACTTCCAGGTTATTAAAATAATTTGGAAGAAAAAAGTTGAGAGACACAATCTCATCAAGAGATTTGTTTTGAATTAATATTGTTTCTGTTTTCTTTTTTTTTCTGTTAGTTTTTGTCATCATTCCTTGCACATTCCTCGCACCCAGTGGTCTGGCATTATAGGCATGACAATATCTTTGGTGATACATTCCAGAAAGCTTTGTGCGATAGAAGTTGAAAAACATGAGTTTATGAGCACGTGTTGGTAATGACAGGTCTGGGAAATGAGACGTTCTGCAAAGTCCACTTGGTCAAATTTTGTCCACTCTTCACATATTTGAAACAGAGTTCCTTCTCCTTCTCAAAGCCTGACAACTTGCTTGGGCATAATCATGGTGGATGTGCCATTTTGGGGACATTCTTCAGTCTTCACAGCAGTGCTTGCCAGATACTGTTTTTTGGTTTAAGCAGTCTGACAGGCTGTTGTAAGACATTTTGGTGAATTCCTCTTATGTTAACTTCTGAGAGATTTTTTTTATTATTATAATTGTCTCTGAAAAACTCTCAATGGTTTTTTTTTTTTTTAAAGATTTTTTTTAAGTACTTTTTTTTTCCTTTTAGATTTTATTTATTTATCTTTAGAGGGGAAGGGAAGGAGAGAGGGAGAGAAACATCAATGTGCGGTTGCCTCTTGTATGTCCCCTTCCGGGAACTGGCCTGGCAACCCAGGCATGTGCCCTGACTGGGAATCGAACCGCGATCCTTCGGTTCGCAGGCCCGCGCTCAATCCACTGAGCTACACCAGCCAGGGCTGAAAAACTCTCAATGGTTTTTGAACGATGAAGACACTGGCCTGCAGTGTCCACAGTGTTACGGATGAGATACAACACAAATTTCACATGGACTACCGAGTCCTGTGGAGGAAAAGGGACAGCACGGCTACTCTCTCAAGGGGAGAATGCCTCGTGCCCTTGACCTGACAGGCTTTTATTGGGTTTAATTTGCACAGGAATACAGGTAAAGCTCATTAATCACTGTCAGTCAGTAAGGATCAAACAATAGATAACATACATAGAACTACTAAGGCTTATTCTGAGCCAGGGTCAGATAGCTAAAGAGCAATAAAACTTTGAGGAACAAACTCACTTCTTGCTTGGACCCTTATTTAATTGAGAGCATTCTAAACAAAGCAGGTTTCACAGGATTTTACATACTCTTTCTTAGGTCTGATCACCTGGGGAACCTGTCCTTTCCAGCACAGAGCTGCACTGCTCTCTGTCATTGTTTCAGGCTTAAGTCAGGCAGGGGAAGTAAGGTGGCCAAGAGATTAGGAGACTTCTTGCAGACAGAATGAGGACTCAGGCTATGTCAAAGTTGAGGGGCAAGGATCCATCACCCCCTTTTGCTGTAGCCCCCTCCAAGTCCTTCCTTGGGGCCTCCACGTGATTGTGCCTGGCTTAGGCTGTTCCCCTCTTGGGGAATCTTACCCATCACTGGCTAACGGATCAAGCACTGGGGGCCAGTTATGCATGAAGCAAAAGGAGCAGAAGCAGTGCTCCTGCCAGGGAGATAAGCTTTGTCTCCTTAGTGGCTTACGGTCCGAAGGTCGCTCACTCAGCCTTAGCCGTGGGGGGTTACAGCTTCTGAAACCAGGCAGGGTGGTTCCCAACACTTGAAGCTAGTGTGTTGAAGGAAGATTAGCCAGTATTGTTCAGCAGATGTTCCTTACAACTTTATCCATAATACAATGCATAAATCAATATTCATAATGGCTCCAAGTCATCAACAAGCTGAGTTATAATGAATAAACTCACGTATGAGCACTTTCTCCCCCAGCACTGCTTCAGCTGGGCCAGTAAAGGCTGCGGGGCTTCTCTGTGCCAGCCTGTAGCCATTGCAGCACCAGGATCAACTGCTCTCCCTCTGCTTTCTCCTTGCCTAACTTAATTTCAGACTTCTGGCCTCCAGGAAAGCGAGCGAACAAATCCCTGTTTAAAGCCACACCAAGTTTGTGGTAATTTGTTACAACAGCCCTAGAAAACTAATGCACGTGAATTTTACTTTGGTGAGTGCTAGATTTTCTTGTATTTCTTTAAAGAGTCTTGGACCTTTTTTTGACCTGTAGTTACTTGAGATCATTTTGACGCTTTCTAGGTTGGCTTTCAGAAAGACTTTCCCTTAGGCCTCAGAAACCCCCATTTCTAGGGTGTAAATTTCCTCCTGATAATTTTACCTGATGCCCCATACATTAGGAGGTTTTTCCATGCTGGCTGTCAGGAATGTGAATTATTCCCATCCTGTTATGCAGCCTACTAATTTCAAATGGTTCCTTCCTTATGAAGTTTTATCTCATACATGTGAAGAGCAGCACTCGGCCAAAGGCTTGCTGGGCAGCAGCACTCAGCCAAAGGCTTGCTGGGCATTACCTATGGTTACCGGCAGGACTGCCAATTAATATAAGGAGAAATAGAAGTAACATTTTAGTTATAGTATATGCCAGAAGCCTTGTTACAGTTTAATGTACATTAACTAAAATGTGTACATTTTTTGCGTTCATGATAAATGCAATTATGACCTTATTACATCTTTGGCATCCTTTAAGAAAGCACATTAAGGCTCAATATAGAAATATTTAAGTTACACTTAACTTGTGCTTAGGTAATAACAAAGCATTCATTCTTTTTTATCTCATACATTCTCTCCTCAGGTGTATGCTTGGATTGACTTTTGGTTACGTGGCTGGCCCTGTTATTTCACCACTCGGGATATACTGAAATAGAAAGCAACTTACATACAGAACAATTAATTGGAACGGGAAAAGGTATTTCTTTGTGCAGATTACATAAAGACTATGTAGAAATGTGTATGGTTGAGCCAGGAAGGTCCATTTACAGCATGGGTTTGATACATAGTTCAAACATGATGTGATTATAGTTTTTTAAACTATGGAACCCTTAAGAGATTGTAACTTCTAGTTGAAATAAACTATTTATAATAGATTATGAGTTCAGAGTCTGTTTGTTGTTTCTCGAACATTTAGGAAACACTCAATGAATTTTATAGAATTCTGAGGATAGGGTTTTAAAATATGTATTTAATTTTTTTTAACTTATTGATTTTAGAGAGGAAGGGAGGGGGACAAAAATAAACACTGATTTGTTGTTCCACTTACTTATGCATTCACTGGTTGCTTCTTGTATGTGCCCTGAATAGAGACTGAACCCCAACCTTGATGTTATCAGGATGATGCTCTAACCAAGTGGGCTGCTTGGCCCAGGAAAGGATTTTTTTACTCCTCTTCTTTAAAGTTTTAAACTGTTTCATTATTTATAAGAGGTCTGGGATATACAGTTGTACCATTTCGTATGCTTTCTCAGAGAAATGGACCATTTCCTTGGCAACTGAAGATATTTCTCAGGTAATCGAACAACAGTTTGTGCATCTCGACCCTACTCATTTTTTCCCTGTGTTTCTTGGGAGTTAAAATGGCTCTCATAGCCTCGCCACATGCAGTCTGCAGTCCCTTCTGGGCTAAAACTGAATGCTGCACAGAGCGCCACGTTACTATTTCTTTTGCTGCTTCCATTCTTGTTCCACAAGTACAGGTTTTTCTTTCATATCATTCAGTCTTGCTAAACTTTTGGGGTCACCTCAAAGATCAGTCTCAGCTGCTATCAATAAAAAGGGCATGCAAGACATCAATCAATGGATAAGATAAAGGTCTCAGACAATCACTGTCTTCCTGTGTTATCACAGTTTTCCTGTCTGGTTGTGTCGGAGTCCCAGGAGGTACCACTTGCCCCCTAATGGTGATGCTGACTGTGTAGTGGTAGAAGATGGTGGGCACTTACTCCTCTGCGAAGATGCCATTGGCCTACCTCACGAGTAGCATGTTTTGCCCACTGCTGTGTCACCAACCACCATGCACTGGAGACTCAGTGCACTTGGCAGTGAGCCAGGCTGCTACCAGACAGCCTCTGGGCATGGTCCCAGTAACCTCTCCGACTATGCCTGCCCACTGCCTCCTGGTAATTATTTAACAAGCAAAATAAAATAAGCTTTAAGAAAGTCTTGTTTCTCAATAACATCAATAAAGAACTATTTGGTCTTTACTATTAAAATAGAAAAATAGAGCAGATAAAAAAAAGTTAGTAGAGCCCTGACCAGTGTGGCTCAGTTGGTTGGGGATTCTTCCACAAAGTGAAAGGTTGCTGGTTCAATTCCCGGTCATGACAGGGAGGGTTGCAGGTTCAGTCCCCAGTTGGGGCACATTTGAGAGGCAACTGATTGATGATTCTCTCTCACATTGATATTTCTCTTCCTCTCCTTCTCCCTCCCTCCCCCTCGCTCTAAAAATAAATACATAAAAATCTTTAAAAATTCCAAACTGTACAATGTACATTATTAAATATTCAAATGACTACTTCACTATTAGTGACATTGGGACTATATTTTTATTTCACCAGAGGAATAAACAAACATATGGTCCTATTTTTAGCATCATGTGATAGAAATATATGGTCTTTTATGATTATTTCCATGAATATTATGTAAGATGATCTTTAAGATATTTATAAGAAAGAAACCAAGGTCCTGTTATTTTTAACTGATCTTATCTGGGTAATAATAGATTAAGAAAACAGAGATAAAGAAAGTAAATAACTGCACAAAGTTTATTGTCTCCGTACCAAACTATCTGTTCCTATCCTGCTATAAAATGCTAGTGAATGTGAACCTTAAACACATCATCAAACAAATGTTTGAAAATATTTGATTCCAAATACCTTTTGGTAAAGTAAATACCAAAGGCAATGGAAAGAACACCAAACTAGGCCTCAAGCCAGTGAGCTTCCAGCTCTGTCCAGTCCTCCAAAACTGAAGTATGTCACAGACACTCAGACTGAGTATCTGTTAACTAAGGGGATTGAATCAGATGATGATTTGGTATACTCTCCAGCTTTAAAATTCTATCACACTGGGTACTCCAAAAACAATTCCAGAAGAACAGCATTTGTAAATTTGAAAGTAAATTTAAAAAATCTGGTGGATAATAGTGTAGCTGTATTATTTGTAATCATACATGAACTGGAAAAGCTATTGTGATTGCTGCAACACTATATAGGAAAATCCTATAGTAACAATTAAAACAATAACGATAGAGCATTGCTTCTGAATTGCCACGTGGAAATACTTCTTTCTTCTTTGACAAATAGGAATAACCTGACCTTTGGAGTTCACAAATAAGCAACTCATTATATGGCGATTAGTTATCAATTAAGCCTTTTCTTACAGAAATCAAAATTCATATACTTTGTTACAATGAATTACTTAGTGTTTCACTGAAAAAGGCTCTAATGCTTATCTTTTTATTGGTTATTTCCTTAAAAAAAAAAATCAAGAGCATGATGTGGACCTTTATAAACTAGGCTACATACATATTTTTGTTGTTGTTTTTAGCAAAGAAAAATTATAGTGTACTTTAATTTTCTTTTTTGAGAGGGATAGTAAACAGAGGATTATGAATCACTGGTTTACATGAGAGTTCTCAAAGTGAGGCCTCCAGACCACGAGAGGCACATTACCTGGAAACTTGTTAGAAATGCAAAATTCTTGGGCCCCTTTCAGACCAACTGAAATCACACAGCCTGGGGATGGGTGCAGCCGTCTGAGTTTTAAAAAGCCTTCCATGTGATTCTGATTAACACCTAAATCTTAGTTAATACTTTATTTCAACCTCTTTTATAAAACATGTACACTGTTTTTTTACACATAACAAGTGATGCAACTGAATGGCTAAGAAATTTAAAATATAAAGTCAAATATTGTAACAAATTGTTCCTGGCAAAACTTTAAAGTGAGTCTGCTCCTCCTTCCCTTTTAGTTTTACTTATCTTTCTTAGTTTCCCTCCTGTCTCACTGAAATGCTGACCTGCTCCCGATTTGAGTAATTTAACATCTACTTCGTCATTTTTTCAACAAGGTCATGCTCAAACTGCAACTAGGAGTCACAGTCATTACTTCTTAGGTTTCCCTACAACCTCTTAAGGATTAGCAAAATTTTTAAAATAAAAAAACAAGCAAAATTGAAAAATTAAATCTGTTTATCCAGCTTTGTTAAGTACCAATAGATATCTCAGCTACTCTTGTAGGCTGGAAAGAAAGCACTGAACAACAGAGAAAAATCTCTGCCCTTAGGAAGCGTTCATTTTATTCGCTGCCTCATTGTTTTTGGTCTGGTGGCCTTTTTTAAAAGGGAGATACCTTTAATCTCTCTTCTGTTTCTCAACTTTTAAGTTGACAGTAAATAGTAACAGGGTACATGCTGATATTGAATATTAAAATAATTTATGAACTACTTCAAAAAGCATAATACATTTCTTTAAAGTATCTTAATGAACCATGAGTTAAGACTAAATTTAAAATTACTAGTAAAATAACTAGATACAGACAATATTTTTAAACAAAAATAAATTCAAGTATTTGCAAGTAACATTCATAATTTGTAGATACTCAGTTTTAGTAGTTATAAATTTTATACTCCATAGTTTAAAGTAGTAATTTATAGAGCTTATATATATAGAAATAAATCCCTTATAATGAATGAAATAGTTTTCTTTTTATCCTGCTGCATTTATTACTTGGTTTTATTTACCTATAGTCACAAGTGCTTCGAGAGGTCATAAAAATCTTTATAAGAAAATATATAAACATACAAATTTGTAAATATTAAAATGGAAACAAATTATAACAGACCTATTAAAAATAACGTGAGGTCTGGAGACAGGTCTTTTGAGAACTGAAGTTAAATCTCTCTTTGATGGATCACGGCATCTCCAAGGCTTCCTGGGCACCAGCTCTAGGTGCAATTGTGGTCCTTGATATCTCCAGACAGTCTGTACGGAAACTTTTGAGATTAGGAGCATTCCTAAGGAACTTGTTAAATTCAGAAACAGAATGATACGCACTTTCTAAAAATTATACACACTTTTAAAAAAGATAACTACCTCATTCCTTTAGTAAGTGTCTAGTGTGTGCATATACGGCACTGCACATACACCGCAGGGGAAATGAAGAAATGAAGCACACAGTTTTTGACCTGAAGATGCCAGGGTATAATTAAGAAAAATACAGTGTTTCAAATATTACATGCTTAAAATATTTATTCTTAGTTTAGCATAAATTAATATCTTTATAATAATCTACTGTTTTATGAAATATTTTATCTTATTTAAAAATAAAACATCTCATTTAAATGTTTTACTTTCATTCAACCAAGATCTTAAAAGTTACTAGTTCTAAAACAAATACGTACATCTTAGGTTGGGTTTTTCTCAACATCATGTGCATCTACTGTTACTATTTAATAATCTGCTATGCTATGGATATGTTTGTGCATCTGTCTGGATATATCTAGAAATACATGTATCTACCATTTATTTAATGCTTACTGTGTACCAGGGATGTGCTAAGTACTCATATATATTTTATAATATATTATATAGTATATATGCACTATATAGTGTATATAATACATATTATACAAAATATATTTTACTCTATGTAGTTCATATATATATATTTGTATACAGCCTTTGGTTCCTTAGTTATAAACTAAAAGAACTATCATTTATCTAAATCACACAGTTTGGCAGATTCCAGGTGTTGGCAGGTCTGCTTTTCTCTTAAGGCTATGATGTTAATCATTAAACCTACATATTTAAGTTGAAGTTAGAGGCCTTCATGTAAACAAGTAAGTACGAGGATGCTAGGGTCACTGCCTGTGATTTTCCTTAAGATCATGCCCAAAGAAGGGTCTTAAAGGCTTGGTATTTTTATAAAGAATGCACCCGAAGATCATAACAGCACTTTTCTTCAGCTTCTCAGTCACAGTTTGTTGAGGCCACCAAAATGAGAAATAAAAATTGGGCTAGGATGACAGTTTATGTATGTATATTAACATGTGTATCTATTTTGTCACTGCAGTTTGTATTTAAGGATGGAGGGAACTGCTGAAATGAGTACAGGTAGAGTTAACTGGGAAAGACATTCCGAAAAAATCTTGAGCAATAAATTTAAATGGAAAGAGAAAAGCTTCTTATGATGCTGATAGCCAGACATCACTATTTAACTGCTTATCTATTTAAACACTAAGGCCTGTCTATTTCTAATTCTAACATCAACCCAAACACTCTAGGAAAAATGCATGTGCACATATGTGAGCATTTGCTTTAGTGGGGAAAAAAGAGAAGAATGGAAAGTAGAAATGTGAGGAAGAAACTTAATGGAAAATGCCCCTACTTTAGCCATCTAGTTCTAATTGTGACAATGTGGAGATGTAGACTGCTGAATAGGATGCAATAAAACTTACCAAACAGTATTTCAAATGGCAAAATAGAAATCAGCAAATAGAATTTTTAAGAAGCAAATACAAATTTCTGAGCTTAGAGACAAATGAGGGGAAGCACTTCTGGAATGGGGGAGTGAGAAAAATTGGCTTTTTCATAAGAGCAAGGACACTGGTAAAAATTGTCAAAATCAACTTTTTAAGAACTCTGACAATTAGCCAAAGGTTTATAACAATCTAAGGAGTAATGCAAGAAAAACAGACCCCTCAACCTTGGTAAACGTAGCAAGCAAGCTCTGTGGAGTTTTAAGCTGCTCTACTCTCATCATCCTCTCGCCAGCTCCATGGCCACCTTTGAAACCAACAGACTCACAACAACGGCACCTCCAAAAACCAGCAGCAGGCTAGCAGTCACGGGAGAGGGCAGGACAGGTTCACAATGCCTCCAAAGCCCCATCTCCAGAGAAGTGACACTGCATGGTCTGTGTGGCAGCTCCTGAAGAGGTCCATTCTCAGGGCTCGTCTTTATTTGATGTGACTCGGAGCCAGCTGTGTGAACGGCCATATCCCTGGGGCATTCGTCAAAAACAATCGGTTGCAACTTAGGTGGTGACAGAAGTTAGCACAAATAAAGGGATGACCAGACAATTAAAAGGAAAATGACACATCTACAGGGTACTCTGAAAAGCTCCGACTCATTCCTGGAAAGCTAGAAGGCCACGGGTGTGCGCAGGGCTGTGTGTGTGGAAGAGTGGAACCAGAGAAGGCTCCACTCTTTCCCCTCTGGCTGACCTGTACAGTCCCCACGGGCTGCAAGTGAAATCCATGGGAGGCCGAGCTATAAACTCCTACTGAAGCACTGAGAACATGTCCCAACACCACACACAGAGCCCCCTGGAAAAGGCGGCAGGACTTGGTTCCAGGCCTTTAAGGAAATCTCCATCTGGTCTTCAGCTGAACACCAAGTGGACACTTCAGTGGTTACACAACAAAAAAATTACAGACTTTATATAGAATTACTTGAGGAAACTCACTAACTAAATAAGTAGTAAGAGTAACAGTAACAAAAATGATAAACCATGGAAGGGTGGGGATAGGGGTTTGATTTCCAGGTTTGCCACATTATATGATCTCATATGTCCAGTTAGCAACAAAAATGTTTTACAAGACATAAAAAAAAAAGTACAATAAAGTATAATCCTACCTAGGAACTAAAGTAGTCAATAAAAATTGTCCCTGAGAAAGACCAGATATTGGATTTACTAGACAACGATTTTAAAAAGATTTCATATATGTTAAAAGATCAAAAGGAAACCATGATTAAAGAATGAAGAGAAAGCATGAGATGCTATCTCAGCAATGGAAAGTATCAGTAGAAACTCAGAAATTATTTTTTAAAAATAGAAATTCTGGAGTTCAAAGGTAAAATATTCAAGAGAGTGGCTGACTCAACAGATCTGGATTGGCAGAGGAAAGAATCAGTGAAGATTTGGGATAAGCAAATTGATGTGATCTAATCTGAACAACAGAAAGAAAAAAGGAATGAAGAAAACAAGCAGAAGCTCACATCCTTTCCTGATAAAAACACTCAACAATGAAAGAATACAAAGGAACTTCCTAAACCTGATAAAGGCTATACAAAGAATGGTGGATGTTTTTAAATGCTTTTCCTGTATCTATTGAAATTGTGTGGGCTTTGTCCTTAGTGCTGTAATATGACCTATTACATTGACTGATTTCCATGTTAAATCTGCCTGTCATTCCTGAGACAAATCCTACTTGGTCATGGTGTGCAATCATTTTTACACGTTGTAACTCTGTTAACTAGTATTTTCATTGATACTTTTATATCCATATTCATAACAGACTTTAATCTGTAAAGTTCTGGTTTGGTTTTGGGATCACAGTAATACTGACTTCATAAAACAAATTGGAAAATGTTTATTTCTCTTTTAATTTTTGGAAGAGTTCGTAAAAGACTGATGTTATTGCTTTTTTAAAACATCTGGTAAAATTCACCAATGATGCATTCTGTGCCTGGGATTTTCTTTCTGGGAAGTTTTGGATTGCCAGTTCAATCACTTTATTCTCACAAGTCTATTCAGTTTCTTTTTCTTCTTCAGGCAGTTTTAAGTTGTTTCTTTTTACAGATTTGTCCCTTTCATCTAGGTTATTTAATTTGTTAGCATATAGTTACACTCTCTTAGAATCTTTTTTATGTCTCTAAGGCCAGCAGTGGTATCTCCTCTATCATTCTGATTTTATCCATTTGGATGTTGCCTACTCCCCCTCCCTGAGTCACTCTAGCTAAGATTTTGTTCATTTTCTTGATCTTTCAAAAAACGAATTTTTGGTTTAATTAATTTTTTCTATTCTTTTTCTATTTGCTATTTCATTTATTCCCTTCCTAATGGATCTGCTAAATTCACCTAAATGTCTAAAAACAAAAATTTATTTCTACATTTTGTATAAGCTCTTAATCAAATATACACATATACAGTAATACGCTTTAAAACAGGTCTAATGTATACAGTTATATAGTAAAATAATTTGCCAAATTAGAAAAATGCCCAAAGATTTGAATAGATTCTCAAAAGAAGATACACAAATAGCATTTTAAAAGATGCTCACATTATTAGTAATTAAGGAAATGCAAATACAAATCCCAAGGTTTCACGCCCTCCTCACTAGGACAGTTATAATAACAAATAACAAGTGCTGATGAGGCTGAGGAGAAACCGAAACCCTCGTGCATGACTGGTGGGACTGCCAAACGTTTCAGAGCCACTTTGGAGAACATCCTGACAGTTCCTCAAGATGTTAACCCCGCAGGTAACATGATGCGGCAACTCCACTTTTACGCCGACGGGAACTGAAAATACATCCACCCGAAGCCTCTATGTTCACGTAGCATTGTTCATAACAGCTACAAATGGAAGCAGCTCAAATGCTCATCAGTAGATTAAAGGATAAATAAAATGTGGTATGTCCACACAGTAGAATATTATTTGGCCACGAAAAGGAATGAAAGGTTGGTGCATGCTACGACATGGAGAGACTTGGACAACATTATGCTAAGTGAAAAAAGCCAGACACAGGTCATATATATCATACGACTGCATTTATTTAAAGTACCCATAACAAGCAAAGCCACAGAGACAGAAAGTAGTTTAGTATTTGCTGGGAGCAAGGAGAAAAAGCAATGGAGGGGGTGATGACTAATGAGCACAGGGTTTCTTTGTGGGTCAGACTAAGAATGTTTTAAACTTGGAAAATGGCGACAGTTGCAAAACTTTGTGAACATATTAAAACCCAATGAACTGTAGACTTTAAAAGGGTAAATTTTATGCTGTGTGAATTATAGCCAAATGAAGCTATTTAAAAAAAACCATAGGAATTGTGGTCGTGAAGGGCATAGTTGGTTATGATGAATGAAGCAACAAGAAAAAAAAAATTCGGAGGAGACCATCCCTCTCCATGTCAGATGTGTCAGACAGGAGAGCCTTGATTCTGGCTAAGGAACCATTTCCTTAGGTTTATTCACATGAACTGATTCTGCTTTTAGGGAGTTAATATAACACAAGGAGAAAGCAATATACAAGAGAAACAGACATGCTTAATGTATCACAAGGTTTTGCTGGGAAGGACTTAAGCTGCTGGCAGTACAACACCAATGACAGAAAACTGAAGTGGAAAGGCTCGATGAAGTGTCTGGGGAAGACAGCAATTTTATTGAGGTGTACTCATTTTTATGTTCTTCAGGTTACCAAATGGTTAACAGTCTAAGTGCTTACTATAAAGCTCTTTCTAATATAAAGGAGAAGAGGAAGAATAATTAAAATTGGAAACATCCACTGAGGAGTCACTCATACTTAGGTGTCAGCTCAAACTTAAGGGTATACAATGAGCTTTGTAAGTAGGTCTCAAGGAAGAAGCAAAAGAAGCCCAGTCACCTCATTCTTGGGTGATACTCAAAATTACCTTCTCATTCCTTCACTCCTGCTCTTCAAACAGCTGTCTGCGGCATGTGGGTAGCATAGTTTGAAGTGTAGCAGGTGTTTGTAATTTCCTTTCTCAAGGTCACAGGTGACTCTGCCAGCGCACTAGAAAAACCACAGCTTCTGGGCCCCTTTCTTCCCACCAAACCCCAAGATCCCCTTCTCACATCCAGATTACTCTCTGCTACTTATGTCTTTAACTCACCAGACAGCTATTTGACTGACGTGCCATAACTCCTGAGAAATCTAAGCCTTTCTCCACTAACCTCAAATCATCTCTGATTAAAATTTCTTGGTGGGTGGATGGGATATCCTCCAAGAAAAAAATTTTGAAATTGCCTTTCTTAGATAACTTCCAGGGTAGACTGATCAAGAAGAAGGAGACTTGTACTGGGCTATGTCCCCGCTCAAGTCAAGACCTTCAGGACCCTTTTTATCTGTCACTCCGGTCAGCCCTGCCAGCAGTGCCCAGGACAGCCTTCATCACCACACCCTGCCGAATCCCACTGCAAGTCGCCGTGGGGACATAAAGATCTGAGGAGAGCGCATACAGTATGGAGCAGAGCTTTTAAAACTATAAATGGTTTTTTTAAGTGGTATCTGCTGTTAATATTACCTTAACTACTTCCAATTTCCACAGAATCTGCTTTGTCTCCCTGAGTAGCATTTGAGCTTAAAGGTTTATTCACATGAACTGATTCTGCTTTTAGGGAGTTAATACTGTTGGCTCATCTACCATAACGCATTAACACATTCGATTTAAATGTTTCGAGGAGACCCTTGAAGACCTTTTGTGTTTCAGTTTTCCACTGGGAAACGATGTCAATACTTTTATCTTACGGAATTATTGTGACATTCAAGTGGGAAGATAACCTAGATAGAATACTTTAAGAACAACAATTAAAATAAAAAAAAAAAATTTACGCGGTTTGATTCCCAATCAGGGCACATGCCTGGGTTGCCAGGCCAGTTTCCGGCAGGGGACATACAAGAGGCAACCGCACATTGATGTTTCTCTCCCTCTCTCCTTCCCTTCCCCTCTGAAGATAAATAAATAAAATCTAAAAGAAAAAAAATTAAAAAAAAAAAGGCTTGATATTAAACATTTTTAAAAAATAAATAAATAAATAAATAAATAATTTAAAAAAGAATACTTTGTAAAAATTAAAAAAAAAAATACTTTGTACAATGCCTGGCACAGAGTAAGTGCCCAGCAAATGTTAGGCATACTTATAATTATTCAATTCGTAAAGTTCTACGAGTTATCATAGAGAAATGGTGTTTTGCAGTAAACTTTCTGTAACCATTCACAACTATAAATGTGATTATATTTTCCAAACCAAATACAGATCTACTAACTTTAACTCCATTTCTGAAAACAAAAATTTATTTCTAGTTTTGTAAAGTAAGCTCTGAATCCACAAAGTGGTGCCAGAGAAGTCTGTTCACGTTGCCATAAGATATCACAAGGCAGAGTTTTGGTGACAAAAAAACTTTATGAAGTTTCATTAAAAACAGAACAAAAAGTTTCATTTCCTTCCGGAATTTATCTCAATCTGTATGCATCATACTAATCTGTGACCAGTTATGTGGCTATACCAAGAGGAGCCTGTGTTACTGGCCACCGTGCTGCTCTTGGCTGAAGAGAGATCTCTGGGGGCACAGAGACGGCGGCTGGATGAAGGAGCAGCCCCGAACGAAGACACTGGGCCAACTCTCAGAGAGAACCTAGGGAACATTCGTAGTGGCAGTTGGTCGATGTTCCTCTAGGCAGGAAGACAAGAGCACTAGGTTCATAATTTTTTATTTAACTTCTCCCCAAATTGAGAATATTTCATAAGATGATAAGGGTTATTTTTTTCTTTTCGAAATAATTATTTTCTTTATTTTATGGCATGATCTATTCACGATCTATTGGTTTCTTCCATGGCCTATATTAATGCTTCCGTAAAGGGATCAAATTTTATATTAATTGGCAGGAAAACGTCAAGTAACCACCAGCTCTGATTTTAATAAATATTCAAGGAAATGCTTTGAAAGCACAATGCCATGGAATGCTGAAATTGCTTTTAAATAATTACACTCCCCAAACAAAATGACATAAACACCTAAATTGTGCACAGATAAAAAATTTTCACTGTTACTGTTTAATATTTTTCTAATGTTCTGAATAAAGACAATTAGTAAGAAACATTATTAAATTTGTCAATGTTACAGAGTTTAGAAGAGAGTTATTGCCACGGATGAAAAGATTAGGATTCGAAACAACTTTACAGGCTGGTTAGCGAGTCAAAACAAATTAATGAAACTCAACAGGAATAAATGGACAACTTTGCACTTGAACAATATAGCTGAGAGATTACTGTTGGGATTACACACTGTAATCAGTACTTGAAACAACAGAACAACACTAATAAAGTGGTTGTTATCGCCATTCTAGAGATAAGGATTCTGAGGCACAAATACATAAATAATGGGAAGATATGCATTGATAGCACATCTTTAAAACATCAAAAAGTTATGGCAGGTCAAAGTTCAGTATCAACACAGTATCCAGATTACAGAAACCAGTAATACCACTAAGTTTTCATATCACAATTAGAACATTAACTCCAGTTACGGATGCCTCTCTTTCAAGGAAAGCGAACAAACAGAAATGGAATCAACATAGGTTAAGATAAGTAAATGGATATGATATAGATATTCTCAAACATCTTAAGAGCTGCATTTATGGAAGAGGAAACTGGTTTGTTCTAAAATGGTCTAGAAAAAGAGTACAGCTGAGATACTAATCATTTGTAGTAAAGTACAAAACTTGAGGTAATAAAAAACAGTGTTTTAAAGTAGAATTCGTTTTTGTTTTCCAGGAAAGAATGTCTCCACAAGTAAAGGGACTTTTTCTTTAGTAACCACTGACACATCTTTCTCATACGTTGAAACTAAATGACTGGAAACATGTAAAGATTAGAAATGTCTCAAAACTATTCTGACAATATCCCATTATTAGCAGAAAATGTGGTCTTAGGAAAAGTTTTGATGCAAATATCAGGAACTCTAGAGGCTCTCAGGCAGCAGCATGTTAATGAAGAAAGAAAAGAACCTCCTGACTCCCTGTGTACTAACTGTGTGATCCTAGACAAGCTCTTCACTTTCCAGTGCCTCGGTTTCATAACTTGTGGGAATAATACCACCTACCTAAGAACTATGCAGATGAAAAGGAAGTAGATATATAGATATATTGGTAACACAGTATTCAATACCTATATACCATTAATCTTCACAAGGCATTGATACATTAAATGATAATTTTGCATTATTTTTAAATTGAATTTATTGGGGTGACACTGCATCACAAAAGATACAGGTTTCAGGTATACAACCCATCACCCCAAGCAAAGTCTCCTTCTGTCCCCACCTCCACCTACCCCCCAAATCCTTTTCTCTCCAGCTATCACCACTCTGTTGTCTATGTCTTTGTGTTATACCTTTACCTTATTTCGTGCAGTCCTCCAACCTTCCTCCCCCCGACAGCTGTCAGTCTGTTCCTTGGGTCCATGCCTCTGTTTCTATTTTATTTGTCATTTTATTTTGTTCATTGGATTCCACAAATAAATGAGATCATATGATATCTGTCTTTCTCTAACTGGCTTATTTCACTTAACATACTAATGTCCAGGTCCATCCATGCTGTTGTAAAAGGTAAGATTTCCTTTTTTTTTTTTTTAATTAACTGCCACGTAGTATTGTCTAAATATACCATAGCTTTTTTTATCCAGTCATCTACTGATGAACAACTTGGGCTGTTTCCAGATCTTAGCTATTTTAAACAGTGCTGCTATGATTCTTTCGTATTAGTGTTTTAGGTTTCTTAAGATATATTCCCAGAAGCTGGATTACTAGATCATAAGGCAGTTAACATTTTTAACTTTTTGAAGAATTTCCATACTGTTTTCCACAGTGGTTGCACCAGTCTGCATTCCCACCAAGAGTGCACAAGCTTCCCTTTCTCCACATCTTTGCCAATACTTGCTGTCTGTTGATTTATTAATGATAGCCATTATGACAGGTGTGAGATGGGATCTCACTGAGGTTTGAACTTGCAATTCTCTGATGATTAGTGATGTTGGGCATTTTTTCATGTCTATTGGCCATCTGTATGTCCTCTTTGAAGAAATGTCTATTCATGTCCTTGACCCATTTTTTTAAATTGGGTTGTTTTACTGTCTTCCTTGTGTTGAGCTGTATAAGTTCTTCATATATTTTTGAAATTAACCCTTTATTAGATGTGTCACTGGTGAGTATGTTCTGCCACGCAGTGGGCTGCCTTTTCATTTGGTTGATGGCTTCTTTTACTGTACAAAAGCTTTTTAGTTTCACGTAATCCTACTTGCTTAGTTTTTTCCTTGCCCAAGGAGATATATAGGCAAAAAAAAAATTGCTATGAGAAATATCTGAGATTTTACTGCCTATGTTTTCTTCTATGATTTTTTATGGTTTTGTGACTTACATATCAGTTTTCTATCCATTTTGAGTTTATTCTTATGCATGGTGTAAATTGGTGTTATAGTTCATTTTTTTTACATGTACCTGTTCCCAACACCATTTATGGAAAAGACTGTCTTTACTCCACTATGTACTCTTGTGTCCTTTGTCAAGTATTAATTGACCATAAAGACGTGTAATTAACTTATTCAGGATCATTTATACTGGGAGTATAATAGTAGTTATTAATAATATGTGTTGATGCTTTGCAGAGTGCTCGGACTGTAGTACTGAACAGAGCATGCAGATCCCTCTCTGGATCGAGTACACGTTTACTCGGGGAGACATTTGCTGAGAGCTAAAAAAACGGAATTAGGAAAGATCACAAAGAACAAAGATGTGTTATTACAGACCAAGGCAAAGATCATCCACACCCTCATAGAATTCCTATGCATCAATGCAAAAGCTGGATGGTGGGGAAAACTGATAGGAAAAAGTTGATTAATTTGAAATGTATTGTTAGAGAAGAGCTCCATGAATACCCTGGACCATCAGAAAGATGAACAAGAAGGGTCCTAGAGCAAATTAAGCCTGAAATATGCCTGGAGGCAAAAATAACAAAACTGAAGCTGTCCTATTTCCAGCACAGCTTGAGAAGGCAGGGTTCTTTGCAAAAAACAATATTGCTAGAAAAATAGAAGGCAGCAAGAAAAAAGAAAGACCAAATGTGAGCTGGACCGACTCCATAAAAGAAGCCACAGGCAGGAGTCTACAGGAGCTGCACAGGGTCGTTGAAGACAGGACCCTGTGAACATCACTCATTCACAGGGTCAGCCGGAGCTGGAGCCAACTCAATAGCATGTAACAAAGAAAAAGCTTGTTATGCAGAAGTGCGCATATTCCTCACAGAGACCAAATGTTCAAAGGCCTATGTGTGAGCAGGTAACAGCTTGGCCCTGTTCAAGAAGCTTAGCAGAGAGTGTCACAAGGTGATGCTGATGAGGAAGGCAGAGATCAGATTGTGAAGGCCCTACGAGTTCCTGGGAGAGGGTTTGAGTTTTATTCTAAATGTGGGGAGAAGTTACTGAAGAGTGTTAAGCAGGAGGATAACACATTCTGAATTACATTTTTAAAAGATCTCTCTGGCTGTTATGACTTTTGAATTCATGAATAGGGTGATTACATGTGTAGGACAGCCCGAGACAGTCCCAGTTTGTGCCTGTTGTCCTGCCATAACTGGACTTCTGCACTGACTCCAGGCAAGAGTCAGAATATGCAAATAAATTGATGCATAATCAAACAAACTTCAAAAACTGAAAAAAGACCCCTGGCCAGGCAGCTCAGTTGGTTGGAGCATCATCCTGTACACCGAAAGGCTGCAGGTTCTATTTCTGGTCAGGGCACATACCTAGGTTGTGGGTTCGATCCCTGGTTGGGGAACCTATGGGAGGCAACTGATCGATACTTCTCTCTCATATCAATATTTCTCTTTCTCTCCCATTTCCTCTCTAAAGTCAATTTAAAAAATACCCTTGGGTGAGGATTAAAAAAACATGAAGGCCCCCCATCTTGTTTTATCCAGCCCAACACCGTCTTTCTACCCGGTGGCAGTGCTGAACTCTGGCTTAACTGTTAAGGAGTAATTACATTTATAAAGTCCTAAAATTACATTCGGCCCTTTGAAGGCAACCGGGAGGCTGATGTGGTCTCCGATGAAATGAGTTTGACACCCTAACCCATATTCCTTAACTTCAGCACAAGCTGCCTTGGTGACATGACATCTGTTTCACATTGCTCTAAACTTTTACCCATTTCATATATTGGAATTTAACTGTTTACAGCTAGTTTTTCTAATGAGACTAAGAGCTACTCAAAAACACAAAGCATGTTTTCTATTTTTTATATTTCCAATTTTGCCACACCACTCTCCTGTCTATCCAGTGCTTGGTACTGTACTATGCTATGCACATTCCTAATGTTTACTGATAATGTAGAAAACAAATTCAGATTATGCCACTGTTATGTTACAGTCCTCCAGTGATATAAAATTTTCAGAGTGTTAAAAGTCTGCCAGATAGAAAAATTTAGAGTAGTCAAAACAGAATTAAGGGGAAAGACTAGGAAAAACATAAATGTCAGTGAAGTGATTTTTCACTGATGGGAAAAATCAACGTAACTTAAAATTTCTGGATAAAAAACTACTGTGCAGGTACTTAAGAAAAATGTTATATTATGGACAACTCACAGTAGTCTTAAAGGAGAACCTATTTTGTATTTATATTTGAATTTCAAAAGAACTGCTTTGAATTGCCACTTTATTGATAAGTGAAAACAGATTCTTTTATGACTTCAGCTATAAAAGCTTATAGTTTATCAGTTCCCTCTCCACCCTGCAATTACCTATAGGAGGAGATTGGCCATGGGTTCTATTTTATGAGTTTTATAGGGATACATTCACCCCAAATTACATACTATGAATTCCTGGAAAACTCTACAAACTGAAGAAAATAAAATGCTTCCTTTGGATCAAAGACATTTTATTTGAACTCAGGAATTTATCTGTAAACAAGCTGTCCCAAATATTATGCTAAAATGTGAAAAACATATTTTACATAAATATATGGATAGAATATATTCTACTAATGTGTAATAATGCAATATGCAGCAATCTTATGAACTTACAGAGTGGGCTAAATAATGAGAACAACCTAACAACTCCAATGTAGTGGAATAGGTACAGATACCCTGAAATCTGAGAGTCTCGGAATAAAATTAAATTTGTAGAATTCAGATAAGTACATTTATGAATAATGTTATTGTTAAAGGTGAGCAATATCACAAACATCTCAGATATGTTTTCAGAATAACAAAACACTCTAAAACACATTAGTTTATTAATGATGAAAAATTATGTGACAAACATTTACCTATCAAGCCCTTAGAAAACCTAGAAGAAGTGTAACTGCCAGAATGAATGAATTAATGGCTTCTAAATTGCTTGGTCTTACAATGAGAAAGAATAATAAATAAACATTTAAATTTCCAAGCAAACCAGGACATTGTAATCCCTAATAACTAATGCAGCCCCTGGACGGCCGCGGTCTGTAGGCGAGCGTCCCAGGAGGGGACCCGGGCGCTGCCCCAGCCTGTTCTGGGAGCCGTGTAGGCTTCTGTGGAGGTGCCAGCTGCCGTTTTATAAACTGCCAAAAACCTATTTGTTAAAAGAATACTGTTCTTATTAGTGGGGGTTGTTGAGTCACTGAATAAAATAAAAAGGAAGAAGTAGTATTAGTCAGTGTGACACTTTTGGAACTGAAGCAGCTTTACAAAAATGGATGACTGATGACAACCGGCCACACTGATACGATCTGAATTTTACTGTATCTGTTTTCACTGGAAAACATTCAAAAACAATTCTCTGCAAATCACAGCTATCTATAATAGTCAGCACGGTGTACGGTGTTTCAATTCCACCAGACAACAGGGAAAGCTATGGGAACTGCTGTGCATATGGTTGTAATCAAAGGGCAGGTATATTTTAACTTTATTCCTCATGTAATAGTCTCATGTAAGAAAAGATCAAACACGTGAGGGAAGACTTCCTTATGCTAGTTACTATTTCTCTTTGATATGCAAATGAGTCCTTCATTTAAGGTAAATATGGGACTCAAGCTAGTATTGACTTAACTATTAACTAACTTTTACACCAGTTTTTCAGGGTGCAGACAGTGACCTTTGATTAATCCGAGTCTGATATTATCCTTAACTTGCTGTAGACTACAAGCAGGTGCAGCAACTAGTTCTTAAAGTGGCATGGTCTAATTATTTTCATATAACCTAATATTATGACTGTCTAATATTTTATTTGCTTTTCCTACAATACTAAAATGTCTGAGAGAATACCATTCAGGACAAAACCAGTGAAAAGGAAGCCACACATTTACCCATTAAATCTGAAACAGGACATTAGGTATAAATAAAAGAAACTCTGTAATACACAAGCAGGCAAAACAAGCTACCTATACAACAGAATAACTACTGATACTCAATGTCTCTTCTGAACTACTAAATACAAGAAGTCAAAGATGATCAATTTCTGCAATGCTTTGAGAAGAAAAGGTTATGTCCAAATAATGAAAAACCCTTGCAAGCTGTCTTATGCAAAGACAATTAAGAGATAGTTTAAAATATGTAGACTCAGATAACATACCTCTTTTAATTTAGATTTCTTAAAAATATAACCTGAAAATATACTCTTACATATTAACTAGGTTAAGAACTCAGAATGCAAACAAAATGAGCGGTAACTCATTTTGTAGTTAGTAGGTAGCTAGTGAAGATGAAAGGTTTGCTTCTTTTTGATGGAAGGGGTAGTGCCATGTGGGGATATGTTTTTAATTCCTATCAAAGGCACATCAAAAACAGATATGATATTTCTATCAGAAAGAAAATTTTCCAAACATAAATATTAAAGTGCATATAATAAATTTTTTAAAAAGTAAATTAAAAAGAGAATAAGAGAAAACACAGAACAAAGATACACAGGTGATTTATGTCAGGGCAACCTATATTTTCTTAAGGAATACTACATCATATTACAGTGCTACAGAATCAAACTATCCTCTGCAACCATGTATTCGCTGAAAAGTTCATTCTAACTTGGAATGTAAGACACACATCTTTCCCTGATACAGAGGTTTGAGAAAGTCTCTTTTCTGACACCTGATGCTTAGTCATAGCTAGTATCATGCACTCCTCTAGACCCAAGACATTCATGGTGGTACTTAGAGCAAAAGAAACTGGGATGCTAATGTGTAGAGAGAAGTGAGCTGGAAATTGCTGGTGAGGTACAAAGTCAAGAAGTCACTTGGGGCCCCAGCCTCAGACATTCTGAAATCCTAGCCAACTCCCTTTCTGTTTTTTTCTCAGGCTGCAGGAGTATCTCTTCTTTTCAGGCCAACCTAGCACAAAAAGTTTGAACTTACAAATATCCCACCTTAAATTTTTTTAGACAACCCTATCTGGTGTGGCTCAGTGGACTGAGCACTGGCCTATGAACCAAAAGGTTGCAGGTTTGATTCCTAGTCAGTGCACATGCCTGGGTTGCAGGCCAGGTCCCCAGGAGGGGGTCACACGAAAGACAACCACATCCTAATGAGAATTTCCCTCCCTGTCTTTAGCCCTCCCTTCCCCTCTAAAAAATAAAAATATTAAAAACAACTTTTTAGGCTTTTCCCCATTTCTTCCATCTCTAAGTATTTTCTTCTCTTAATCCCTTTAAAGGAAATGAGAGCACATAGATGCAAAGGAGGGAAACTAGGTAAAATCGTATTTTCTGTGAAAATCAGACTTTATCTTCTAGGACACTGAGTAATGAATGCCCCTTTGATTCTATTTAGAGGTTATGGAGAAAGGGCCAAAGGTGGCGGTCAGTAAGCGGGGGACTGGAGAGGACAGGGGTAGTAGAATATACATAGTTTGTAATAAAGAGAGAGAGAGGAGAAGAGATTTAAAAAATGTAAAAAGGAAACTTGGCTCAAGTCAAAACCTGGAGAACTCAGTGTCTGGGGAGTGCCTGTATAAACCAAGTATATTAAAACTTAGTGACTACACAGAGTAGAAATGTTATTAATATAATAGAAACTAACATTTATACTCTAAATGGGAAAAACAATCAAAAGACCAATAGTACCTAAACTATTATTATTAGATATTGTTCCTAATTCATTGGAGTTATTTTGAGATCACTACTATAAATGTTAATACCATTATTTCTCATGAGTTCATGACGATTCGGTTCTATTATTTTACCGCTTAATTAACATGGGAATCTATAATCAGCCTACACACAAAATACTCTGCCAGGATGCACTTTTCTAAATTCCAGAATGTACAACAATCCCTCCAGAAATGGAAACAACGGTGCCACAGGAATGCCTGCAGGAGTAACACAAAGTTCAAAAGTATCCAATTTTGCTTTCAAAAAGCAAAATAATCCAATGAGTATATGATTCAAATATATTAAAGTAATTTATTTTCCATAACTGCTAATCTTTAATTTTAAGTATTAAAGAGTAAAACTTACCTAAGCCTATGGCTACTAAAAGATAATTGGAACACACACGATAGCCAACTGTTTTTTTAATATTACACTGATGATTAGTTCCTCAAACAATGGTCTTTACTGCAGCTCCACAAATTACTAAGTCATCAAACATGTTGAATTACTTATATGGATTTATTACAAATAGAAATTGGAGTCAATCTGCCTTTGAGAAAAATATTATCAATAAAATACAAATACAATAGAATATTGTCTTCATTTTCTTGAAAAAGATATTAGATATTAGACAAATTTTTCTAGCAGCAGGAAATGATGAGTTGTATGAAGTACTTAATGAATAGAAAGGACAAGAGACAAGATTATGCTTTGTGAAGAGGGAGATATACTCTAGTCTATATTATCATAAATCTTTCAAGTGAGAAATACCAACTGGTATATATTTCATGTTAATATTATACTCATGGACAAAATTTAATCATTTCCCTTCTATATCATCTTGATAATTATTTTTAACATACTGAGTGATACTGCAACTGTTAAATGCCTTTTGTTGCCTGGCAGTAATATAAGAAGGATAAAAGGAAAGATTTCACTTGGATAATAACAAAGCCCAGTAACCTGTAAGAAAATGGAAGCATAATGGCCTTCTTCCATTGTTGCAAGACATTCACTTTAAATGAGGCTAGTGCACAAAATAACACTCATTTTAGAAAGGGTGTAACTTAATTTGCATAGAGATTTACATTACTATGTCAAAAGTATGAGGTATTTTTAAATTAAAAACCATTCTGTTTATAACATAATATTAACAAGTACCTATAAAAATGATACAGATGTTATTTTTTTACACCTTGGCAAAAATTAGTAAATTTTCTTCATCAATTAGAAAACATGAGGTTCATTTTCTTGAAGGGATATAAATTTCCAACGAAAGGGAGGTGACAAGTGTTTTCTACGCAACGTCATGACTATAACCAGGACTGCTGTGTAGCTCCTTACCAGTTTTAACAAAGCAGAAGCATATTGCCTTACCGTTGGCGCTGCATCTACGTGATGGTCACAAGGCATTCTTTCTGTGCTGGTAATTCCTATGAAAAGAAAAGACTGTGACTATTTGCTTATTATATCTGTTCATTTTATTTCAAAAACATTTATGTCAGTAAGACTCGACTCCTACAGCTTACAAGAAAAAAAGCACCGCTTCCATAGCAGGGTCCTTTACAGTTGTATCATGGATTCTATGGTCACAAACAGCTGGGGAGTTTAACTAAGAGACTGGACTTCAGGTGAGAGAGGCCAACTTCCCCATTCCAGTGGCCTTCAGCAATAGTGCAAAACGTGTCCACATCCTGCTGTAGGCTCAGAAATTATACGTACACCATTATCTCTGCTCTGCTGTATTTCTTCCTTGAAAGTTTATTTCTGACTCGAGGTCATCAAGTTTTCATAAAGAAATATCACAAAGGCTAGAAGAAATCACTTCCTTATTTTCTAAAAAATAATAAATCTATTTGAATTTCTCTTTGATCTGACTTCCTACTATGACACATTGTATTATTTATTCAGTCACCACGGAGTATCTGGAAAATTAAAATTCCCTTTGATTCTCCCCTTTAAAATGATAATACTGACTGATAAACTTGAAAAAAAAAATCCTTTTATCATGTGAGGATTTATTTTTTGGTTCCCAATGTTCTTTACTCCATTTCCTTGTAATAAACAGCTCTTAAGGATATAACACACTGCATCTCATCTGTAAAGATACTGGTTCCAAGTCAAGCTCTAGTTAAAAATGAACACAGGTGTGGGTCTCATTTACTTGACAATCTGTCCATCAGCAAACCAGTGAGTTAGGATCTTAGAATAGTTCGTTCAAATAATCCTAAAGGCTCTCACAGGCAGGGATGGTTAGAAGTGAGACTGCAGTGTACTGTTAGGGACAATTAGCAAAATTCCTAGTTGAAACCAAATATTAGTTTTTCTTGTTCACAGGCATTTAACTTATTTTTCTTAAGGTATGATTGAGATTAACACAAAACAATCACTTTTTGTCACTTTGCAAGAGTATATTCAAAATAAACAAAGTACAAAAATAAACAAAGTACCATGAACCATGATTAAAAAAATTTTGTTTCATTAAAAATTTTTTTCTCAACATCTATTACTAGCCAGTGCAGTATAAAGGACAGTACCACCTTTATTTAATCAACTAATATATTGAGTGGCTACTTGGCACTCAGTAGTAAAAGATAAATTATAAAGGATAAATTATGATTTCTGACCTCAAGAGTGCATTAAAAAAAGATATCCTTTTCTGAAGAAGCACCACAGAGCAAATAAACAGTTTTGTATTAAGTGTAATAATACTTTTTAAGGTAATTTTGACAGCTACATTTTTATTCATACAGTAACACTGGCCTTGAATTTAAAAACATTTTTTAAAAACCTGAGTAAAATATATTGTAAAATATTCAAATAATGCCATTTTTTCCTATTTAAAGTGAAATTTTAATTAAAAAATATTCTCAATGTTCGAATACAGTTGTCTCCATTTTCCCACCACCACTTTCCCCCACCCTACCCAAATAAGGCCAATTCTTAATGCAAGGGTTTAATAATATTGAAGTACATATAGAACGAACGGTGAAAACTTCTCTTCCCTAGCCCCCACGTTCCCACAACTCTCCCTAGGTGCAGCCACCAGGACCGGTCTGTCGTGATGCCTGTGTCCTCACTATTGTCATCTGCTGTAGGGTTTACCTAGACCAATTACTGATTTTAAAATTCTTACCAATTACAAGCAACTTCAAAATGAGGGAAATTAAAAAGAATCCAAAAAAACTACATCTTCAGTTTATAAAATTAGAAAATAACTACATAATCAACAGTTCCGATTTTGGGATGTGTTAAAAATATAAGTTTTAGAAGTGGGTTATCCAAAGACATAATCTTAGTTTTAAATCCTAGTTTTAAATAATATCATGTATGAAATACAATCATACATGTTTGTTCAAACTTTCAGTGAAGAATATACGGAAAGTTATGTATAAGTTAAGATATCCCCAAATAGCTCTGTTCTATGTAAATTTTACCTAAATAATCTATATTGATCTATATTTGTACCTTATTTCACCTTTATTAAGGTGAAAGCTCATAATAAGTAGCTTGTGGTGGGGGCTATTTCTGTGTGTCAACTTGACTAGGCCACAGTACCCAGATATATGGCCAAATGTCCCACATGTTTCTGGGAAGGTATTGTTTGGATGGTGTTAACATTTACATCAATAGACATTGAGTAAAGCGTATTACGCTCCCTATTGTGGGTAGGTCTCATCCAATCAGATGAAGGCCTCAAGAAAGACTGACGTCTCTGAAAAAGAGGGACTTTTGTCATTAGACTGATTTTGAACTTGATCTGTAACTTTTCCCTAAGTTTCTGGCCTGCCAGCCTGCCTGAAGATTTTGGACTTCGCAGCCTCCATAATCATGTGAACGAATTCTTTAAAATAAATCTATCTATATGCACACTGTATTGTTTCTCTTTTCCTGCAGAACACTGACTAATACACTTACTTTATGGGAAACATTAAATAAAATGTTATTTGCAATGTATTATATTCTAAGTTAAATACTTGTTCTCTAACTATATTAATGATGCAGAAATATAGTTAAAATATATAATTTATGGAGTATTTTAAAATTAGAATACCTCAAAATGAACTTAAGAAAATATAATATCTATAGAGTTAATCAATCTATCAATAAATTTTTAAAAGTATAAAATCAATGTGTCAATAAATATTTACTGCTAAATTGTCTAGTCTGACAATCTCTACTTTTTAATGCTTGGATTATTCACATTTGATGCAATTAAAGTATGACCATGTTTAAATCTGTCATCTTGCTATTTTATTTCCTCCTTTTCTGTACTCTTTTGGAACAGTAAAATATCTTTAGTATTCCACATTATATATCCCATATGGCTAAATTTTTCAATATACATCTTTATATTTTTTAATGGTTAATCTACAGGTACAACAAACATCTTCATTACAGTGTACATGGAATTAGAATTTTCCATTTCACAAATAATACAATCACCTTAAAACAGTATAATTTTATTTATTCTACTACCCTTTATGCTACTGTTGGTTTATATTTTACTTCTACATGTTATAAATCCCACAATATATTGTCAATACAGTTGTTTTAAACAGTCAATAGTCTGAGAATTTTAGAAAAATTAGTCTTTTATAATTAGATGTACAGCATTTGGCAGAAGGCAGGCCTGCTTGAGTGTAGTTGGTATGGTAATAATATACATGTAATAATTTATAGTATTAATTTGAACATTTCACCTAAAATGTCACATGGCGTGCTTGAGTGTGATACTGTTATGTTACAGAATTGCATGCGTATGGCTTTGTAATAAAAAAAGGGATTTGTACTGGAACCCATACATTTATCCTTTCCAGGGTTTTCATTACTCTCTGCAGATCCAAAACTTCATCTGAGATCTCTTGTAGGATAAATTTGCTGGTGATTATGTTATGTTTTTTTTCCTGACAAGTCTTTAGTAGGTATCATTTAAGAATACCTTTGCTAGGTACTGAAATCTAGGTTGATAGCCATTTTCTTTCAGCGCTTTATTTCATTCCATTGTTTCTTATTTATGTATTATTTTTAATATATTTTATTGATTATGCTATTACAGTTGTCCCATTTCCCCCTTCACTCCCCTCCACCCTGCACACTCCCTCCCACCCACATTCCCCCACTTCAGTTCATGTCCATGTGTCATAAGTTCTTTAGCTTCTACTTTTCCCACACTGTTCTTGCCTTCCCCCTGTCTATTTTCTACCCACCGTCTATGCTACTTATTCTCTGTACCTTTCCCCCTCTCTCCTCCTCCCACTCCCCTCTTGCTAACCTTCCATGTGATCTCCATTTCTGTGGTTCTGTTCCTGTTCTAGCTGTTTGCTTAGGTTGCTTTTGCTTTTGTTTTAGGTGTGACTGTCATTTTACTGTTCATATATTTTATCTTCTCTTTCTTAGATAAGTCCCTTTATCACTTCATATAATAAGGGCTTGGTGATGATGAACTCCTTTATCTTCACCTTATCTGAGAAGCACTTTATCTGCTCTTCCATTCTAAACGAAACCTTTGCTGGATAGAGCAATCTTGGATGAAGGTCCTTGAATTTCATGACTTGGAATACGTCTTTCTAGCCCCTTCTTGCCTGGAAGGTCTCTTTTGAGAAATCAGCTGACAGCCTGATGGGAATTCCTTTGTAGGTGACTGTGCCCTTATCCCTTGCTGCTTCTAGAATTCTCTCCTTCATTTGAATCTTGGCTAATGTCATTATGATGTGCCTTGGTGTGTTCCTCCTTGGGTCCAACTTCTTTGGGACTCTCTGAGCTTCCTGGAAGTCTATTTCCTTTGCCAGATTGGGGAAGTTCTCCTTTATTATTTGTTCAAATAACTTTTTCACTTGTTGCTCTTCCTCTTCTGGGACCCCTATAATTCGGATGTTGGGACGTTTAAAGATGTCCTGGAGGTTCCTAAGCCTCTCCTCATTTTTTTGAATTCTTGTTTCTTCCTTCTTTTCTGTTTGGTTGTTTCTTTCTTCCTTCTGGTCCACTCCAATGATTTGAGTCCCAGTTTTCTTCCCATCACTATTGGTTCCCTGTGCATTTTCCTTCATTCCACTTAACATAGCCTTCATTTTTTCATCTAATTTGCGACCAAAATCAACCAATTCTGTGAACATCCTGATCACCAGTGCTTTGAACTGTGCATCTGATAGGTTGGCTATCTCTTTGTTGCTTAGAAGTATTTGCTCTGGGGCTTTGATGTATTCTTCTGTTTGGGCCTTTTATTTTTTTGTCTTGTTGAGCCTGTTACATATGAGGGGCAGAGCCTTAGGTGTTCACCAGGGTGGGGCAACCCAGTTGCTGGCTGTGTGCTACTATTGTGGGGGAGGGGTCAGAGAGGGAACAATTGCATTTGCTCTGCTTTCTCTTGGATTTCAGTCCCTTTTGCCGCTTCCCCCAAGCAAATTGGGCCCATCTGGTGCAGATTCCCGTGTGGGTGGGCTTGTATACATTCTAGGACCCAGTGGGTCTCTCCAACAAACTCTCCTGTGAGACTGGGAGTCTCTCCCACTGCCTCAACCCCCACAGGTGTTTTCAATCGGTGTTTTGAGGCTTTATTTCCCTGCACTGGAGTCCTGGGTTGTGTGGTCTGTCTTGCTCCCCTGTTTTGTCTGGTTTATCTGCAAGTGAGTGTGTGACCGCCTGGTCAGCCAATCGCCTTGCGCACCTCACTGGGTCTGCCTGCTGCCACACTGCGCCCGGGGTCCATCAGCTGCTGCCTTGCAAGCCCGGAGTCCACAAGCCACCACTTATTTTAGCTGCGACTGCTCTCCGTCCGCCTGATTCTGCCCTTGCAACCTATCTGGATGAATCTATTTTAACTCCTTGGTTGTCAGACTTCCATGCAGTTCAATTTTCTGTCAGTTCGGATTTTTTATTTTTTATTTTTTTTGTGCCTAAATTTTTGTTGTCCTTATTTTGGTTGTGTGAGGAGGCACAGTGTGTCTACCTATGCCTCTATCTTGGCCAGAAGTCAGTTTATTTTTTTTTTTTTAAGATTTTATTTATGTATTTTTAGAGGGGAAGGGAGGGAGAAAGAGGGGGAAAGATCAATGTGTAGTTGCCTCTTGTGCAACCCCTACTGGGAACCTGGCCCACAACCTAGGCATGTGGCTGAATGGGAACTGAACCGGCAACCCTACGGCTTGCTGGCTGGCACTCAATCCACTGAGACACATCAACCAGGGCAGAAGATAACATTTTTTACTGTATCTGAGTTCCTGGTGTGTTGGGCAAGGGGTGTTAAGGTGGGAGAGCTTGTTCTCCTTGGTGCTAAACAAAGACCTGTGCAGGGAAAACAAGATTCTTCCAAAAGAGTAGACAGAAAATGTTTTTTTCAGAGTTCACTGAGAGCTCTAAGCTGGCAGAAGCTCTAAGTCCTCTGGGGAGCTGGGTGTATCTGTCAGTTTAATGTCTGTAGTACATCAAGGGCTTGGTGGAGCCTATGGACCACACTGGACATCCACGTCCAGTCACTGCGAGATGGCTGCAAGATGAAACTGCTAAGACTTGAAGGGCAGAAGCCTATTCCTGTGTCTCCGCAGAAGGGTGACTAGGTTTTTGGTTTTTTGTTTTTTTGCAACAGCTTATGCCTCCCTCGTAATAGCTGGAACTGCAAACCCAGAGCATGCAAACAAAACTAACAACTCTCGCAAGGAGTTTTAGTTACCTGAAGAAGACTAAAGATAAAATGGAAAAATTAGATTATCTGTTAAAATAAAGCAAAACAAATGAGACTCAGCAACTATGAAGAATTTGAGCATAATTAATTAACAAACAACAAAGGTACCCTCATTTGAAAAGGAGGATACATGGCCTACAGGAAGCAGTGACCAGAGGGGAGAGGGGAGGGAACTTCAGGGGAAGGGGGAAGGGTTTGCAGGAACAAGTATAAAGGACACATGGACAACAACAAGCGGGGGGGTGGAAATGGGAGGGAGGTGGAGAGGGCTGGGCTGGGATGGGAGTAAAAGACAGAAAACTGTACTTGAACCAAAAAAAAAAAAAAGAAAAAAAAAGATGGGTGACATTCCCAAGGTCACACAACCAAGGAGCAGCAACAGCAGCACTGAAACCTGCACATCTACGTCACAAAACCTTCTAGACTCATTTATGTGTTTGTTTAGCCCCTGTGGTCAGGATTTAATTTTATTCATCTTTGTATCCACAGTACCTAGGTCAAATGCTTCAAACACAGAAAGTCCTCAAGAGTTGACTCAAATACTGACTGAACGGCATATCCACGCAGTGTTAACAGATTACATTAATCACTGGAATGTTTGAGTTAAATGTTCTGGGACTGATTCCAAAAATGTTAATTTACTGCTTCCTTTGGTAACGTTTTTAAATTTAATATAAAATTGAAATGTATTACTTAAAAATTTTCCTAATTTTCCAGACATTAACACACTCTAGAGAAGGTAGTGGAAGAAACTTTATGCTTCTTGGGAGATGCTTTTAAGTATTTCATTTTGTAGAAGATCAGAACGTGACACTTTAGCCCATCACTACTTGACTGATCTGAACAGCTGCATTACATATATTTTCAGTTTCCCTAAACTCTACCAACCTTCAACTCAGGATCATGATCAAAGGAAAGAGAGAACAAAGATGATCAGATTTACTGCAGAAGCAGAAATGGAGAAATATGTGCCAAATTCTAAAGCCAGAACATACATCCAGCTATCTTACGTATCATCACCAAATGTTTATGGGCTATCCACTAAGCACAAGGCACTGTGGTGGGCAGGAGAACTTTGACCTCCCCTTTCATTATACCATTTTAAGAGGTTTTTGCTTGAGGTAACACTATAACCATGCACCCTATTTGAGTTTTGGAAACCACCATGAATCTTTATATAGGGCAGAGAGAGAATTATGCTTCAATTACTTAAGGCCAGAAAAAAATAAAGAACTATTTCGATGGAAATACTTCTACTGAATTCAACAGTATTTCAGTAAAGTTTTAGTTTTTTCCCCTTTCTTCTTCTTTTTTACTGTTATTCTCTTACAGCCAAATTTCCCCCTTTGCCCTCCTCCACCCAGCCCTCCCCCACCTCCAGTCAATCGCTACACCTTGTCCACGTTCATGGGTTATTCATTCATGTTCTTTGACTAGTCTCTCTTCTTTCTTTCCACTATTATCCCCCTTCCCCCGTCAGTCCATTCCATATTCCAATCTCTAATATCTTTAGTTCTATTTTGCTCCTTAGTTTATTTGGTTTATTAGATTCCTCTTACAAGTGAGATTATATGTTATTTGCCTTTCATGGACTGGCTTATTTCACTTAGCATAACATTCTCCAGTTCCATCCACGCTGTCACAAAGGGTAGGAGTCCCTTCCTTTGTTCTGCTGTGCAGTACTCCATTGTGTAAATGTACCACAGTTTTTTGATCCGTTCATTTACTGATGGGCACTTAGCTTGGCTATTATAAATTGTGCTGCTATGAACATTGGGGTGCATAAGTTCTTTTGAATTTTGGGATTCTTAGGGCATATTACCAGCAGTAGAATTGCTGGGTCAAAAAGTAGTTTCATTTTTAATTTTTGAGGAAATTCCATACTGTTTTCCACAGTAGCTCCATCCCACCAACAGTGTACTAGGGTTCCCTTTTCTCCACATCAAGCCAGCACTTGATATTTGTTGATTTATTAATGACAGCCAGTAGTTAGTCAGTTAGCTACTTAAGAAATGGGAAAAAATAAATAAAACTTTTTCAGATAATAATTTTATACCTAGAAAGTCCAAGAGTAAATACTAAAATTAACAAAATGAACAACAGAATAAATGAGAAAGCACAATATAAAATATAAAAAATCAATATCCTTTACATATTCAAACAACCAGTCAGAAGATATAATTAAAAAGAATATCTCATTTATTAGAGTGACAAAAGATAGAACACTTGAATAAACACAAGAAATGTACAAAACTGTACTAAGGAAGTGTTAAAATACTTCAGAAAGACATAAAAGTAGTCTTGAACAAATGGAAAGACATCCTTGTTCTGAGACAAAACAATATAACATCATACAAATGACCATTCTCTTCAAGATAATACAGTCATCCCCCACTATATCACGGTTCACTTATTGCAGCTTCACTGTATTGCGGGTTTTATGAGACTGACGCGCTACCTACTGCGCTAACGAGGCACCTATATTGCGGGTTTTAAAAAACTTCACTGGTGAGCACCCATCTAGAATTTTATATGTTGTTAAAATTACGTAGGTTTAAGTGTGCAGAAAGTGTTTAAGAGCATATGAAGTGTTTATAGGAGTGTGGGAAAGGTTTATAGGAGTGTGGGAAGGGTTTATAAAGCCTTAAAATATATATAAATAATAAAGTAAATATAATGCCGCTACTTCGTGGATTTTCACCTATCGCGGGGGTCTCTGGAATGTAACTCCCGCAATAGGTGAGGGATCACTGTATACAAAGTTAATGTTGTTGCAATTAAAAAGGTTTTCCCCCCCTCACATTAGACAAGTTGATTCTAAAATTCATATGGAATATGTAATACCACTCAGAAAAATCCTGGGATGGGAGAAAGAGCAATAAATGAAAATAAACTCTACTAAATATCTATATCTGTATCAAGCCTCTGTAGTTAAACAATGGGGCAATGATACAGGAGTAGACATGCAGAACAACAGAACATATTAAAATGTTCAGAAATATATCTAACTACAGAAGGAAGGTTGATACATGAAGCAGAAGAAATATGTTTTATTATATGGTGTTGGGACAGCTGGGTGAACATTTTTAATTTTCTTTTCTTTTTTTTAAATGCTCACCAAAAGACACTGGATATGTTTATTGATTCTAGAGAGAGAGAAAGGGTGAGAGAGAGAGAGACAGAGAGAAACATCAATGTGTGAGAGAGAAACATTAATCCATTGCTTCTTATATGCACCCTGACCAGGGATCAAACCCACAACCCGGATATGTGACTGACAGGGGATTGAACCCTCAACCTGCTGGTGTATGGGATGATGCTGCAGCCAACTGGGTCACACCCAGCCTAGGTAAACATTTCAAAAGAAAATTGGATCCATACCTCATACCATAAAACAGAAATGTTCTTAATGGGTCAGAGATTCAAATTATAAAAATGAAGCTATGCCAATCCTAGAAGAAAACACAGCAAATACCTTTATAAACCTAGGTATGAAAAAAGCTTTTCTAAACAAAACTTTTGCACTACAGAGTCAAAAGCCAAATGACAATCTAGGTGAACATATTTGTAACCTACATTACTGATGAATGATAAATCTCCCAATTATATAAAGAAAAAAACATACAAATACAATATGCAATAAAGGTCATTTAAAATTTGAATTGCAAATATCAGTACACACTAATTTATTTTTAAAAACTTGATTTACTAGATGTGTCCACTGAGAGGTCGTAGAAGCAATGATATCCCAACAGCAGTAAGTGTACTTAATTCCAGATATTAGTTTCTAAATTCCATTGTCCACTAAACGCTACCAGTGATCCTTGGAGAAATGACTGATTTCAGCTCTGGGGCAAAGTACAAGGTGAACCTAGAACACCATAAGTGAGGAAGGACTCAAAGACTAATGGTTCCGGTCAAAGAACATGGGAATAGATGTGAATGGGCTCTCCTTCACCAAATTAGGGACAACCTGAGTAACACAAAGAAAATGACAGTAAAGCAGTATAAGAAATTGAATTAAAAGGTCTATATTACTCAAAAAGGGGCCATAAAAAAAAAAAGGACTACTCTTCTAGACTGCCCACTAGCCAACAAATGTAGAAGCAATTATAACATTAGAAACCCGCCATTCTGCACCCCCCTCACCAGTGAAATAATTAGTTCAGGCAAGGATCATTAATGGATGCTGAAACCATTGAGTAAGACTGTTGGGTAATAGGATATTCACAAGTCTCAAAGTCTCATTCCCCCACATTACTCAGGGAAAAGTTTATCTTTACAAGAGATCTGGTGTCTTACCTTAATCAAGGACAAAATTAGCAACATGAATAGTGAGATGACCTGGCATTAGATGTCACCTAATGTGATGCAAAAAAGTACCCATCACAGTATTCTTGCCAAAAAAGTATAGCCTGAATCTAATCTCGATGAAACAGATAAAAATCAAAACACCGGACATTCTACAGGACAGCTGGCTCAACCAGACTCCTTCTAAAAGTCAATGTCACCACAAACCCAAAAAAGATTCTAGATCTGTGCTATTTAGTTCCAAACAGTAATTCAAAACTAAATTCGCTGATCCACTGAATATACACAGTTAGTGTATCTTTAAGTTTTGAAGTCATGGCCAGTTATTTTAATTGTGCTAACCAATAATTAGTAAAAAATCCTACAGTATTTATTTCTGTTTAAAAACTACCAAGAATGGCATAAAATTTTGTATATTTTTTTATTATGCTGTTATCCCATAACATATGCTAGTTGTCCCATTGTTTCTCCCATTTATTCCCCTCTGCCCTGCACCCCCAATTCCAACAGCATCCCTGCCCCCTTAGTTCATGTCCATGGATCGCACATATAAGTAAGTTCTTTGTCTTCCCATTTCCCATACTATTCTTTACTTCTCCCTATTTTGTAACTACCAATTATGCTTCTTATTCGTTGTACCTTTTCCCTCATTCTCTTTCAGCTCCCTCCCCATTGATAACCCTCCATGTGATCTCCATTTCCATAATTCTGTTCCTGTTCTAGTTGTTTGCTTAGTTTGTTTTTTAGGTTCAGCTGTTGACAGTTGTGAGTTTGTTGTCATTTTACTGTTCATATTTTTTATCGTCTTTTTCATAGATAAGTGCCTTTAACATTTTCTATAATAAGGGCTTGGTGATGATGAACTCCTTGAACTTGACCTTATCTGGGAAGCCCTTTATCTGCCCTTCCATTCTAAATGATAGCTTTGCTGGATAGAGTAACCTTGGATGTAGGTCCTTACCTTTCACGACATTGAATACTTCTTTCCAGCCCCTTCTTGCCTGCAAGGTCTCTTTTGAGAAATCAGTTGACAGTCTGATGGGAACTCCTTTGTAGGTGACTGTCCCCTTGGCTCTTGCTGCTTCTAGAATTCTCTCCTTCATTTGAATCTTGGCTAATGTAATTATGATGTGCCTTGGTGTGTTCCTCCTTGGGTCCAACTTCTTTGGGGCTCTCTGAGCTTCCTGGGCTTCCTGGAAGTCTATTTTCTTTACCAGATTGGGGAAGTTCTAGTTCACTATTTTTTCAAATAAGTTTTCAATTTCTTGCTCCTCCTCTTCTCCTGGCACCCCTATGATTCTGTGTTGGAACGTTTAAAGTTGTCCTGGAGGTTTCTAAGCCTCTCCTTATTTTTTTGAATTGTTTCTTCATTCTGTTCCAGTTGGATGTTTTTTTCTTCCTTCTGCTCCAAATCATTGATTTGCGTCCCAGTTTCCTTTCCCTTCACTCTTGGTTCCCTGTACATTTTTATTTCACTTTGCATAGCCTTTACTTCTTCCTCTATTTTGCATTTGTACTCAATCATTTCTGTGAGCATCTTGATTACCTGTTTTGAATTCTGCATCTGATAGGTTGACTATGTCCTCATTGCTTAGTTCTTTTCCTAGAGTTTTGTTCTCTTCTTTCATTAGGGCCATATTTTTCTGTCTTGGCCCACCTGTTACGTAGTCAGGGACAGAGCCTTAGGTATTTGCCAGGGCAGGGTAACCCACATTGCTGTGTTGTGGCACTGTATGTGGAGGAGAGGTCCAAGAGGAAACAATGCTGCTTGCTGGGCTCTCAGCAGGCTTTCAGGCACTTCCCCTGCTACCCACAAGCAAATTGTGCCCTTCTGGCCCTGATTCCCAGGTGGGTGGGCTTGTGTATGTTCTAGGACCCTATGGGTCTCCAGTAAACTCTCCTGTGAGGCTGAGAGTTTCTCCTACAGCAGCAACCCCCAAAGGTTTTTACAGCCAGAGGTGTTGAGGCTTGTTTCCTGTGCTGGAACCCTGGGTTGCACAGTCTGTCTCACTCTCCAGTTGTTTCTCTTGGCTTATGTGCATGCAAATGTGGGACCACCTGGTCCACCAGCTGCCGCCTCACCAGGCTGGTCTAGTGCCTTGCCATGTGTCCTCTCTGCTCCAGCTGCCTGTCTCTGCCCCTTCCACCAGTTTGGATGAATGTTTCTTCTTTAAATCCTTGGTTGTTGGACTTTCATCGAGTTCGATTTTCTGGTAGCTCTGGTTATTTTTTGTTTTTAAATTGGTTACTGTCCTTTCTATTATGCGAGTAAGCAAAATGTATCTACCTACACCACCATCTTTGCCAGAAGTCCTTGTTAAAAAAAAAACTGCATACAATATTAGTATTTGATAAGCTCCAACAGGAAACTGAAGTCAGTTCAAATCACATCTTTTGTGACACGCTCTATTCAATTGGAGGACAGTCAGGTATGACTGTGCCACACATTACACAGACAAGGTAAAAATACTTAAATTCTGTATGTTTAATCCTTAAAATATATTTTAGTATCTGTAAGTCTTTACATGAATTATTAGTTATTTTAACAATAATGTTATAGTACCTTGAAAAGCACAAGCACAGGTGCAAAAAAAGGATATAATATAATTCAGGCATTTCTTTTTTATTCAAATTTGTCATTGTAATGAAGTATTAGACAAAGGCATATAGCATAAAACATACTTCTTGTAATTACTTATGTGCTCAATTGTTTTTTTACTTTTTGAGTAGCAAACATACAAGACGTAACCTTAGTCATCCTAGTGCTTCTTAGTCTCTTGGCTTCTTTTCATTCAATAGCCTCTTCCAGCTTATCTCCTTAACTTCTATAAATTGAAAGACTATACATATGCCACTGACTCCTTAACCTATACTCAACGCTCCAAGCTTTATTTCAAAGTCAAGTTCCTAGCTCAGGGCTGACGCATAGTAGGATAGTTAATAAATGAGTTTCAAATGAATGAACAAGTTATTAGATATATCACTTCAGATGTCTTCCAGGCATCTCAAACTCAGTATATCCAAAAAATAAAGTTCATTGACTTTTGCCCAATATTCCTATATTTTCCCATTTTTAATAAATTGCCATCCACTCATCCACTGAAATTAAAAGCCTTAGTTACTCTCAAATTCCATTTCTTTATCCCTTACCACTCACACATTTCTACTTTCTTGCTTCAGTCCTATTCTCCCATCTCAATTATTAAAATCACCTTTTAACTGGGTTTCCTCACTGGAATGTCCTAACATCTCTTAGGATTATTAGTCTTCGCATATGACAACAACTAGTTTAAATATTGCCTTCTCTATGAGGAATTATTTGTCACTACATCATATATACTCTGCAGAACACTTTGTTCATTTTTCTTAATATGGCAAGTATCAATCTATATAATCCCACCTACACCCCCCTTTTAAAAGTATGTCCCTAGTGAATACTGCCAATGCTGGGGATGGGGCGGTGTTCTGCACTTTATTTACACAAGGTTCTGTACAATCTAGGCCCTTGCTATCCATATGGCCTCAGTGGGGGAAAGAAGTACTTTCCCCCTCATTCCCTCCACTCTAGCCATAGTGGCCTTTTTGCTGCTCAAAATGTACATCAAGCAAGCATGCTCCTAACTCAGGATCTTGGTTAGGAATAACATGGTTTTCTTTCTCCTTCAAAATTCTGCTCATGTCAGCTTCTTTGTGAAGCATTCCTCGACCATCACGTTTAAAACAACAACATAACCCCACTCCCCAGTTCATTTCATCTCTTTTCCCTTCTTTGCTTGTCTTTTATTCCATATTTGTTTGCTTATTGTCTGTCTCTCTTCACTGGATGGTAAGCTGAACAAGAACATGGATTTTTACCTGTTTTGTTCACAGATAACATTCACTTAACACCTATAATAGTGCCTGGGACAAAGTAAGTACTCACTGGGTACTTACTGAATGTATGAATGAATCTTGCTTTCCCAGTATCTGCATAAACAGGGATTAAACATCCTTTAGTATTAAAAAACATAAAAAAAGACAAAGTTAAAGTGAGAAAGGATTTAATAATGGAAAAAGTATTTTTGTTTATTACACTAGTATGGTACTGAGACTGTAGGAAGGTAAGAACTCATTTTCTCAGTTCTAGCCATAAAAGATGTAATTTAAATTCTAGGGATGGATAATAAATTTCAATTCTGAATATAAGCATGATAATTTAGAAAATGATTTCCATAACTCAAAGCAAAGAGAAGTCATTTAAAAATATGCTTATCATGCTATATCAACTTTTTCTCTATAAAAGTCAATGGACATTGAGAGATACATTAATTTGCCTCCCTTCTACACTGTGCATTTATAACTGCCTTTAACATCGGCTTTTAAAGTGTTTTACTTTCAACTCTTTGTTAAATCTTCTCTTGAGAATACAGATTAAAAAGACAGAGATAATATTAAATATCTAGCCTCATAATGTTACTACAAAAGAAGAAAACAAAAGACAATCTTCCTAAAGCACCCCCACTCCCGAAATTTGTTGATTTTGAATTGGCCAAAATTAAAAACCTTCTTTGCTCAAACAAAATTTAACAGCTGTGAGATGTGAAAGACTTGATTCCTTTCAAAAGCAGGGCAAGTATATGCCACACACGCAGTCACTTACACACATTAATATGAGAAAAAATGGAGTGCTTCATAATTATTCACTCCTTCCCAGAATACCAGAACACCCTTGGGAGGCAGATTTGAAGCATGTAGCATAGTAACTAAGATTATTACATGACTTGTGACACCACAGACTGCAAGAAAATCCAGATTCCTAGTCCTCTGCTATCATTTGGAGGAGTCCTAATTGGACAATACTGTTCCATATCATATAAACAACAAAGAATTCTAAGCAGGGCCATGGAACTAAGTGCACTTTTGTAAGGATGATATATTTAATTAGATTTATTCGTTTTTCTGTGCTCCCACAGTGTATGCTTATTGCCTGTTGAACTCAACCCCGTTATACTGTAACTGTGTCTTTGCAGCTGAATTCTTCAGCTACCCTGGAAGGACTTTTCAGGGTGGTATTTTTCTCCCATTTCTCGAGGGCTTGGCCAATCCCTATCACATAGTAGGTTCTCCACAAACAATGGATGATGAACTGTATAAAGTTTTCATTAATTATAAAAAGTTTTTATTTTTTTAAAGTGGCTAATAGTTTTTGTTAGGGTGCTTCCACTAAAATATAATATTTTTGGTTCTGCTAAAAAATGGATATTAGTCAAAAATCATTCTCAACTTTTATTCCTTGTAAAATTATAGTTGATTTTATAGTAGAAAAAGTTGAGAGGAAAAAAAGTTGCTTAAAATTAGAACAATACTCTACTTTTTACTTAATAAGCATTTACAATGCAAAAGTGTCTTAAATTATTTTTGAAAAATGACCAGTCACTGCATTTACTCATTTTTTAGTTTCCATATCTGTCATTGCCTTTGCTCTCAAAGTCACAGGCAGGTTGCTAGGAAATGTACAGAGATGGAGTCTTCACATTTTTATTCAAGGAAGCTTCCTGAAAACACACATTTAAAATTCTGGAAAATACAAATCAACATTGCATAGACACCTCTTTCATTACCACAAGGCCTGGTTCCTAAACCGAATTTCCATCATTAGCTGGCATTTTCAATAAATGATGGATATTCATTTCCAGAAAACATTACCAGTAAATTCTGCGACATCACAGACTGTTCACTATCCAGACCAAACTGACTAAACCACAAAATGCACAAGCACGCACTTAGCTAGTCTAAGGGAAAACTTGGGGCTACTCTGAGTTTTAGAAAAGTATAACCCGACTGAGCACAAGTAAATGAGAACTTAATTTACATAGCCCTTTCCTTCTGCACTTCCAGGGTCCTCCTGTGAGTTTCTAGGGTCTTCAGCAGACACAAACCAACATATTTAAAAACTAAAGTGTTTCCTGTAATTGATTTTATTTTTTAAAAAATTACTTTAGGACACAGACATTTACGAAGAAAACAAAAATTGTTAAATTTATGATATAAATGGTATTTTATATTTTCCCCTTGACAGGGGAGGAAACTTTAAAGGCTCCTTCTTTGGTTCTTAGCAGTGCCTGCCCTGAGCAAAATTAGTAAATACAAAATGATTACCAGTTTTTAAAACTTATTATTTTTCACAGAATCATAGAATGTATAGGCTAGAATGGAAGGTGATTTGAAATATGCAAAATGTTAATGTTCAGGTATATATAGGGAAGAAATAAATATGATAAATATGGACTAAGTTTGACCTTTTATTTTAAATATAAAATAAAATACTGTTCATTATCAGAGATATGAACATTTTCATATACAGATATATTCCTTACAATACCGAAAAACTAAAAGTAACCATAATATTTGGCTACTGAAGAAAGCTTTCAACATTATGGAATACTCACTTCTTTCAAGACCATATATTATTAATTTTATAATCAGAAAAAATTATGGAAGAATGTGCTTTAAAAATTACATATTTGGAACTATACCCTACACTAATTTTTTTATGCCCAATTGTCTAAAAAATTAAAAAGTTGCCAATTTCAGTTTGAGATTATAAAAATGCATCATATGGTTAATGCATCCATTTACTAAAATGCATCATTTACTAAATAACAGTAAATGTAGTCTTAGTCTCAAACTACAAAAACAAACAGTAAGGAGTGCTTGTTCAAAAACAGTTTAGTTATGTCATAACCCGCTCTCCCACCTTGCCCACGGCAGCCCTGCGGAGCTGTTCTAACTCTTCCTCTAAGCCTCACTTTCAGTGTGCTGACAGTTTCCTTTCACCTTGGAGGCTCAGCAGCAAATTCAGAACATTCACTACTCTGATCATGATACAAATTATGTGCTGAGAAAGAAGCTGAAACCTTTCAAGTCTCCTTCCTTAGAATTATATCATAAAAACCACTATTGTCTTTTTTTAAAGGATGTTATTTATTTATTTTTAGACAGAGGGGAAGGGAGGGAGAATGAAGGAGAGAAACATCAATGTGTGGTTGCCTTTCATGCACCCTCAACCCAGGCATGTGTCCTGACTGGGAATTGAACCAGCAACCTTTTGGTTCGCAGGCCTGCGCTCAATCCACTGAGACACACCAGCCAAGGCAAAACCACTACTGTCTTAGAAATGTTTAATCAGTATGCCTAGAACTTGTATTTTGAAAATACACATATATGTACTAAAGTAGGGGTCCCCAACCTCCATGCTGCAGAGCAATACTGGTCCGGGCCTAGTAAGAAACTGGCCCGCACAGCAAGCAGGAAGTGAGCTTGATTGTAATGCACCTGCATCATCCCCAAACCCCCTCTCTATCCCACCCTGCCTCACCATGAAAAAACTGTCTCCTACGAAACTGGTCCCTGGTGCCAAAAAGGTTGGGGACCACTGTACTAGAAGATTATGGGTATTAACATAAGACATTCACTAAGTTTAAATCTAAGAACACAGTGATTTCTCTTTGTAAAATTTAGTGGAAAGTTGGATTAATTTAAAACAAAAAACTTCAATAATTCAAATAGAGGGGGTGGAGGGACTGAGAAAAAGGAAAAAGGACACATGAACAACCATATGGTGATTGCTGGGGTGAGAGGAGTATAAGGGGACTAAATGGTAATGGAAAAAATACAATAAAAATTAAATTAAAAAAGTAATTACTTGGTCAAGATGGAGACTTAGGTAAACATGGCTCTCCTCCTTGCACAACCACAGCAAAAATTATAACTAGGCTACAAAATAAATATTATAAATGTCACAAAATCGAACTCTATGGAAGTCTGACAACCAAGGAATTAAAGAAGCCACATTCATTCAATTGGGTAAGAGGGGCAGAAGCACCGAACAGGCGGTCCCACACCCACATGTGGGTTGATAAAAATCGGGAGGGATAGCTCAGGAGTGAGGGATCTGAGCCCCACACCATACCGCCCAGCCCAGAGTTCCACTGCCAGGATAAGTCCTCCTAACTTCTGGCTGTAAACCAGTAGGGGCTAGGGTGGTGGAAGAAACTGGGATTATCAGGAGTCTCCTCTTAAAGGTCCCATAAGGGACATAGGACTTACATAGACTCACTCTCTCTGGGCTTCAGCACCAGGGCAACCCCTGGAGGAGCACCAGTGGCCTACAGGGACAAATTGAAGTGTCTGGCACCAGTGAGTGCAGGGAGAGCTTCCTCCTGAACAAAACTCCAGAGGCCAGGCAGCGGCGCTGTCCCGTCTCTGACCCCTCTCCCACACAGAGCCACAGAGCGGTGACGCAGGTTGCCCTGCCCTGGTGATTATCTAAAGCACTGCCCCATCCAATTTGTTTGGTGCGCTTTTCTATATTGGGACATGCTACTAAACAGGAAGTCAATGCATCTCCACATATATACAGAAACAAGCACAGGGAGGCTGCCAAAATGAGGAGACAAAGAAGTATGGCCCAAAGCTGAAAGGACAGAACAAAATTCTAGAACTAAACAAAATGGAGATAAGTAATCTATCAGATGCAGAGTTCAAAACATTGGTTATTAGGATGCTCAAGGAACTCACTAGGTCCTTCAACTGCATAAAAAGACCCAGTCAGAAATGAAGGTTACACTAAGTGAAATACAGAAAAATTTACAGGGAACCAACAGTGGAGTGGATGAAGCTGAGAATCAAATCAATGATTTGGAACATAAGGAAGGAAAAAAACATTCAATCAGAACTGCAAGAAGAGAAAGGAATAAACAAAATGAGGACAGGCTAAGAAGCCTCTGGAACATCTTCACATGTACCATCATTTGAATCATAGGGATGCCAGAAGAAGAGGAAGAGCAAGAAATTGAAAAGTTATGAAGGAAACAGACATACAGGTCCAGGAAGCACAGACAGTCCCAAACAAGATGGACCCAAACAGGACCACACCAAGACACATCATAATTAAAATGCCACAGGTTAAAGATAAAGAGAATCTTAAAGGCAGCAAGGGAAAAGCAGAGAGTTACCTACAAAGGAGTCCCCTTAAGACTGTCAGCTGATTTCTCAAAAGAAACTTTGCAGGTAAGAAGGGATGAGCCAGAAGTATCCAAAATTATGAAAAGCAAGGACCTACAACCTAGATTACTCTATCCAGCAAAGCTATCACTTAGAATTGAAGGGCAGATAAAGAGCTTCCCAGACAAGGTAAAGCTAAAGGAGTTCATCATCACCAAGCCATTATTATATGAAATGCTAAAGGGACTTATTTAAGAAAAAGAAGATCAAAACTATGAACCATGAATGGCAATGAACAGATACCTATTAATAATTGAATTAAAAAAACAAAGTAAACAAGAAGAACAGAAACAGAACTGTGGATACAGAGGGTGTTTTGATGGTTGCCAGATGGGTCAAGGATGTGGAGGAAAGGGTGAGACGTGAGGGGACTAAGAAGTATAAATTGGTAGTCACAGAACAGCTACAGGGATGTAAAGTACAGTACAGGAAATAGAGTAGCCAAAGAACTTATATACATGACCCATAGACTTGAACTAAGTGGGGAGAGCGGTGGAGGGAATAGGGGTTACTGGGTGGAGGGGGGCACAGGGGAATAACTGGGACAACTGGAATAACATAATCCATAAAATATATTAAAATAATTAAAATAGTTCTGAATATACTAAAAGATAATATCTATAATTCTTATTGCATTGTAAGTCTAACATAGGTTAATTTGAAAACCTTCACTTGCAGTAAACTCTCCTATCATCTATTTTCAAGTGGCAAGTCACTATTATGAAAAAACTTGCTCCAAGTCACAGCATAAGCAACAGAATCTGGATCTAAATTCAGGTGTCTCCAATTGCTTGGCTAAGTGCTACTACATCATCATGTATTGATTTAAATACAAAATTAAGAAAATTTTAGAGTATTGAAGTTATCAGTATTGCTCATTAATAACATCTGCAAAATTATGAGGATGAAATATGAAATCTCCCATATTATAACTACGTATGGTGCCAGTTGCAGGTACTGGAAATATCAAGGGGAACACTCTGTAAAGTATATGACTGTCTAACCACTAGGCAGTACACCTGAAATCATACAAAACAAAACTGAAAGGAAAAAAAAAAGAAGTAGTTGCTAAGGAGATAGGAAAATAGAATGTGGTGTCCTGGAAACCAGTGTATAAGAAGTAATCAGATGTGTCAAATGCTGACAAAATCAAGCAAAATAAAGACAAAGACTTGACTCTGAGAATTTGCAATGTTAAAGTCACTGGTGAGCTGGATAACAAGATTACAGATTTGAACAAATTTATGGAAGATGGAAAGTGATTAGAAACATGTCGTTGAAAACATTATGGTAGGCTGCAGTAGGTACAGAATCTATCTGACAAGGAAACTCACAGGATCTGTGACCTCAGATTAAGCACTTTTGGTAGGTGACAAAATAAAATGAACCCCGGGAAAAATAACTGAAGGTCTACGTGTAAAAAATAACTCAAACAGGCTGCAGATTCCACATGAAATGGATGCTGTAGGGCACTCACTTCAGATAAAAAACAAATCAGTGGAACTGTCTCTAAAAATATTGGACAAAGCATTGGAGAAGAGTAAAGACTTCTAGAGTGGATAATGTTTTCCCTCTTATTCTCATTCTGACAAATAGTCTAGCAGCTGGGCTCATTTATCCTGCCTGCTTACCCTAAACATAAACTGCAAGTTACTATGCCTTATCTATGTATACAAAGTTCTCAACAGACTTTCTGGTAAGGTGAACAAAACAGTGAGATCAAAGAGCGATTTACGAAACAGAAGGAGAACGCCGTATTTGCACCCAGTCCTCCATTTTGTTTCCTAAATTCTCAAGAGAAGACATGTTCATTGATTTGTGTAAGGGTTGACGGGGGAGAGGGAGAGAGAGAGAAAGAGAGAGAAACATCGATTGGTTGCTTCCCATTTGCACCCCAACCAGCTGGGGACTAAACCTGAAACCTAGGTATGTGCCCTAAGCGGGGAATTGAATCCACAAGCTTTACGAGAAGAAACCCCCACCTACTGAGCCACCAGGCCAGGGCCATTCTTAAAAACAGACATGTGCCAAAGATCATCGGAAATAATCCACTGGCATGAAAGAAAAAAACAGGATATAGAAACAGAGAAAATAGCTGAACACAGAGGAAACATCACTTCAGAGAGAAGAGCTTTATGTTCATATTTAGAAGGATGTAATGACATCCACAAACTGATACTAGAAAACAGGAACAAACAGGACAAGAAAGAAAACCTTCAAGACTGAAAAGGATGATTGGTGAAGAAAGATTTAGAACAATGAAATGAGAAGACTGAGACTGACTAGTTCGATAAAGGAAATGAGAAGAATCAAAGACGAATCCAGTTTCCAAGTGAAAGAATGGTAATGTTATTGTAAGAAGTGAGACAGAAGAGTAAAACACAGAAGCTTCTTTCAGGAAGCTTAAGCCCACTAAGGGCAGTGATTACATTTCTGTCACACATATGACAGAAAGTGCTTAGCTTACCTATCCTGCTACACAAGTTTGAGGATGAATGTCTTTTCTGTGATCAGACTTCATACTCAGAGCCACATATACTACAACAGCGCAATTAAAGTTTTACTGAACTCTCAAAAACTTTACACTAGTCCTTTAAATAGAAGATGCTATATGTAAATAATTCCTATAAATCTTCAAAATATAAAACAAATTAAGAAGTTAATATATCATTTGGTAAACATCAGAATGTCTATAAAATACAAATTCAATAATCTAGTGTGTACTTTTGTTATGTTTGCATTAAATCATATAGTTTTCTTATCCATTAAATCAGTAAGATCCATTAAATCAGTAAGATCTCATAAACTCATTAATGAGTTTATGGCCTTCAGTTGCTTTTTTAATTTTCACTAAACATGAATATAACTATTTCACTTTTAAAATTAATCCACTGGGCAAACGCTGCAACATGCTTTGACAACTAAATTCAGCAGTTCACAAACTAAACATGCCCCCCGCCATGCAGGTGTGACTGAAAAAGAAGAGCTTCAAGTAAATTTTCTATGCTTAACAGATTGAGGAAAAGGGCTGAAAATTTTAAGGTTCAAACTATATATACCACATAAATATCATATAAAATAGCTTCTTACAAAATAAATGCCTAGAAAAGAGCAAATTTAAGCTCATTAAAATCAGCAGATATAAATTAGAAAAGTTTGCATTTATATTCTCCCCTCAGAGACTATCAGGAGAAATTTAGTATCTCAAAGGGGACATTAATACTCAATGCATATGCCTGTGCATGAGAACAATTCCTTAATTATATTAATATTTAATAGTTCATAAAAAGATTTTTAAATTTTAAAATATACAGAATATACTTTATTAATAGCATTAGAAACACTTTACTAATTCATATGACATTATTCAGGAAATAAAGGGGCTTTTATTCCAAGTGAGTGTTAAGTTTTGATCTTCAGTAAGTAGATTAACTCAGCTCCCTGGAGAATTCTTAGTGAAATTCTGATATTGGTTACTAAAATGGTACCTTATACCTTTAATTTAACAAATATCAATTTCAGAGAATCCAGTTATGAAAGAGCACCCCTCCCCCCCAAAAAAAGAAGCTGAACAAATGAAATCTCTGTCTCTGCGGAAGGGAAATATAAAATGGTCATGTTAAAGGAAAAAAATCCACATGATCAAGGTCTTTTGCTCAGTGTCCAGAAAAATCCAAATAGGAAAGTAGTCTCACCTCCAGGGTTTTTTGTTGATTGGTGTTTATGTGGAATGCCAAAGTTTTAAAAGTTAAGTGGTTTCTAGTGGATTATTTAAAGTTTGAGATGCCTGTTTAAAAACTTTCCTCTTAAAATTACTTCATCTTAATGTCTTTTTTGGCATGCTTCTCAAACTTCTATATCTATTATTTGCCTCTCTGACATGTTTTTTTTCCTATAATAATCACTTAACACATTTTATTAAGTCATGTCTTAAAACAAGATTTCCTCCATTCCTTTGGCCACAATGCAAATTGCCTAATTTCAAACTTTAAAAAAATGGAAAGAATCTCCCATAAAAACTCATGTTTTTGGTCTCACAATATCTCATGCATTTCGAAATGTTTAAAATATTTGTCTGATAGTCATGATTCTATGAAGCAGGAAATGTAAATGAAGTTGAAAAGAGAGACATGATGCCTAGAGAGAGAGTCAGCTGCCCAACGTAACAGCTCTGAGAAGTGGCGACCAGGGCTCAGGCCCAAGTCTTCTGGCCTTGAGACCCGAGGGCCACTGCTTTTTCCATCATAATGCATGAGTCCTGAATTCATATTCAACAAAATCTTGCTTTTAAAAATTGTGTAATAGAAGCCTTATTCTTTTTCAGTTCCATTAAGCACAGTTAAGGACTTCTGTCTACAGAAAATCAGTTAATTCTGCAGTAGGTTATCTTTATCCATGGTAGGGAATTAATTCCTTTCACCCATTCTACCATCTAAACTTGAATCCCAAGGTTTGGAAAGAGTATTCAATAAAATATTTTTTTCAATTAATAGTTTAAAGTTCATTAAGCAATACTAATAGCAAACACTGCCAATTCTGATGGGATGAGAAAGTTCTTTGAAGTTCACTTTACCTTCCTTAAAATGGAAACCCCCTTTAACATCAACTGTGTTTACTGAGAGTTATTCTAATTCCTAATTTTTGCCAAAAAATATTTTTTTCTTCTTTTGAAATACAAGAATCATCTTGTTTCCAGCTTACCCGTAATACCTCCTGCAATGGGTTATACGAAGATATCGCAGACTCTCTGGTGAAATTATGGCCCAAGCAGAATTCATATTGTTATTTTTTTTCTTTTTAAAATATATTTTATTGATTATGCTGTTACAGTTATTCCATTTTTTTCGTCCCCTTTATTCTTCTCCACCCTGGAACCCCTTCCCACCAGCATTCCCCCACCTTAGTTCATGGCCATGAGTCGTACATGTAAGTTCTGTGGCTTCTCCATTTCCTATACTATTCTTAACCTCCCCTTGTCTATTTTGTACCTACCATTTACGCTTCTCATTCCCTGTACTTTTCTCCCATTCTTACCCCTCCCCAATGGTATCCCTCCATGTGATCTCCAATTTCTGTAATTCTGTTCCTGTTCCAGTTGTTTGCTTAGTTGTTTTTTTTTTTTAGGTTCAGTTGTTGATAGTTGTGAGTTTGTTGTCATTTTACTCTTTACATTTTTGATCTTTTTTTCTTACATAAGTGCCTTTAATATTTTATATAAGGGCTTGGTGATGATGAACTCCTTTAACTTGACCTTGTCTGGGAAGCACTTTATCTGCCCTTCTACTCTAAATAATAGCTTTGCTGAATAGAATAATCTTGGATGTAGGTCCTTGCCTCTCATGATTTTGAATACTTCTTTCTTTCCAGCCTCTTCTTACCTGCAAGGTTTCTTCTGAGAAATCAACTGACAGTCTTACTGGAATTCCTTTGTAGGTAACTCTCTCCTTTCCTCTGGCTTTTAAGATTCTCTTTTTATCTTTAATCTTGGGTAATATAATGATGATGTGCCTTGGTGTGTTCTTCCTTTTGGGTCCAACTTCTTTGGGACTCTCTGAACTTCCTGGAAGTTTCCTTTGCTAGATTGGAAAAGTTCTCCATCATTTTTTCAAAAGTTTTCAATTTCCTGCTCTTTCTCTTCTCCTTCTGGCACCCCTATGATTCAGATGTTGGAACATTTAAAGTTGTCCCAGAGGTTCCTAAGCCTCTCCTCATTTTTTGAATTCTTGTTTTCTCATTCTGTTCCAGTTGAATGTTTATTTCTTCCTTCTGCTCCACATTGTTGATTTGAGTCCTGGTTTCCTTCCCCTCACTGTTGGTTCCCTGTATATTTTTCTTTATTTCACTTAGCATACCCTTCACTTTTTCCTTTATTTTGTGACCATACTCAACCACTTCTGTGAGCATCCTGATTAGCAGTATTTTGAACTCTGAATCTGATGGGTTGGCTCTCTCTTTACTACTTAGTTCTATTTTTGGAGTTTTGATCTGTTCTTTCATTAGGGTCATTTTTTTTTTTTTTTTGTCTTAGCCCACCTATTATGTAGTAAGGGGTGGAGCCTTAGGTATTCACCAGGGTAGGGCAACCCTCGTCGTGGCATTGTGGTGCTATGGGGGAGGGGTCTGAGAGGGAACTATGCCACTTGCTTGGCTCTCACCCTGCTTTCAGTCACTTCCTCTGCTACCTACGAGCAAATTAAGCTCTTCTGGTGCTAATTCCCAGGTGGGTAGGTTTGTGTATGTGGTAGGGCCCTGTGGGTTTCTCCAATGAACTCTCCTGAGAGACTGGGAGGTTTCTCCCACTGACATAACCCCCACAGGTTTTTACAGTCAGAGGCTTGAGGCTTTATTTCCCCACACTGGAACCCTGGGTTGCATGGTCTGCCTCGATCCCAAGTTGTTCCTCCTGGTTTATCCACACGCAGATGTGGGACTGCCCGGTCTGCCACTCGCCGCCTTGCCATGCCTCCTCTCCACCCCAGCTGCCCATCTCTGCCCTTCCTACCAGGCTGGTTGAATGTTTCTTCTTTAACTCCTTAGTTGTCGGACTTCCATAGAATTTGATTTTCTGGCAGTTCTGGTAATTTTTTGTTTTGAAATTTTTTGTTGTCCTTCTTTTGGTTGTGTACCTACCTCAATCTTGGCCGGCAATACATTTCAGTTATTTTAAAAGTTCTGCACTTCTCTATAACAAATTAAACCTTAAGAAATGATGAAATCTTGAAAACAATAAAAATAAAATTTAACTGAAAAAATAGCTAATTTTAAGAGTTAATTTTAATTTTTTATTCTCGATGGAACAAGTGTATACTTGCCAAAGACATGCAAAATAAATACAAAAATACAGCTCTTCAAGTAATATTAAAAATGTAAAGCATAAAAGTTAATTTGACATATTTTAACCAATACCAAAGTCATTAGAATGATGTTATGACTCTGTTTAAGTCAAATAACTTGATCGTTTAGGAAATGGTATAAAGTTATACTTAATGACTGGCTATCATGTTTCTTATGTGCTTATATGATCTAATGGAGAGGGCAAAAAAATATGAAGACAGAAGTTACTGGTTGTTTTTAAAACCAAGTTACACTCTGCCTCCCCCATCGAACTCCAAGTCAACAAATGAAAAAGATGAAATAAAGATTGTATTAATAAAATGATTCATTTCATTTTGTATGAGCCATCTATCAAAGATGAATTGAATTTAGCACAATGCTGTGAAAAGATAAACCAAGTTCTTAAAAATAAAACATGCTGTCCTTCAAGTATAAACACACAAAGGCAACACAACTACCCCACTGCCAACAGAATAAGCACATCTGGCTAATTTTCATGACCCCCCACAACATTGATGAATTTTATTTCTTACTTAATAAGCCATATTTAAAATTTTACTTCTATAATAAGGTCTCCTGAGATGGTCGAAAGCATTCTGAGATTTTGACGAACTGTCACAGAGCAAAATTTCTCTGCAGAGAACTTCTGGAACTGACTGAAGACTAAACACCACAGTTTCACTAGAACCTAGCTTTTTAAAAGAATCTAGTAATTTGCAAACACAGAATTATATTTAAAGGCAAAAAAGCTCCAAGTTTATTAATCCTCAGAAAATACCTCCTCGATGCCTCAGTTTTACAGGTACACCCATTCCAAACAGTCCTGCTCAGGTTGTTCCTTGGCTACAATTAAAGCCAGTAACAACGGTAACACCCACAGCCAGGGAGACCTCCTGGCAGAGTGGGAGGACAGTGGGCCAGGAATGAAGAAATGGCTCCGGGCATGGGCTCCTCGAGGATCCTGAGCAGAGAGTCTCCTTCACCTCCTGCACTGTGTCCTTCTCTAGGAACAGGCAGTCTGGTATGGTGAGGGTGATCCAGAGCTAGGAGTGAGAAATCTGGCTTCAGGTGCAACTGCCATTAGCTACCTGAACTCTGACAAGTCAGCCGTTTTGCTTCCCAGTTTTACTATACAGGAACTGAAGAGCAAATTCCAAGGTTCTACTAGGGGTGTCCAAACTTTATGTGTCTCTGGCCCACACTGGAAGAAGAGCTGTCTTGGGCCGCATATTAAATACACAAACACTAACAAAAACTAATGAGCAAAAAAAAAAAAAGTTTTAAGTAAATTTATGATTTTGTGTTGTGCCACATTCACAGCCATCCTGGGCTGCATGGGGCCCGTGGGCTGTGCACCCAATTTAGATGCTCTAAAAAGCTTCTACTCCTTATGGCTTTAATGTTTACCCTACTTCTCAGAGAGTTTGTTGTTGTTGACATTATCAGATGTCAAAGGAGGATATACATAAAAGTACCTAATTTTGTATACTGTTGAGAAACACCCTGCCTGGTTTCAGAAGCTGTAACCCACCATGGCTAAGGCTGAGTAAAAAGACCTTGGGACCATAAGCGACTAAGGAAACAAAGTTTATTCTCCCAGCAAGGGCACAGCCTCTGCCCCCTTTACTTCACTCTGCTTGGCCCCAGACAGATGACTGGTTAGACAATGACAGGTAAGATTCCTCAAGGGAGGAACAACCTAAGACAGGCATGGTCATGAAGGGGGCCATCAGGGAAGGACTTAGGGGACTATAGAAAAGGGGTGATGGACTCTCACCCTTTGGCTTTGTCGTAGCCTGAGTCCTCATTCTATCTGTAAAAGGTCTCCTAATCTCTTGGCTGCCCACAACCCCCACCTGATTTAAGCCTAAAATAATGATGGAGGTGGGTGTGGCCCTGTGCTGGAATGGGCGGTTTCTGAGGCAATCAGGCTTAAGAAAGAATGCATAAAATCCCGTGAAACCTGCTTTGCTAAGAATACCCTCAATTTAAATAAGGGTCCAAGCACAAAATGAGTTTTTTTCCCAAAGTTTTATGGTCCTTTGGTGTCATTCTATCTGACCCTGACTCAAAATAAGCCCTCATAGTTCTCTGAATGTTATCTATTGTTTGATCATTATTGCCTGACAAAGACTGATGAACTTTACGTTTACTCCCTGTATTCCTATGCAAATTAAACCCAATAAAAGCCCACTGAGGAACAGACTGAAGGCCCTTCTCCTTTGAGGGATTGGCCACCTTTCCTCCCCAAGCAGATCATGTCTTGGTAGACTTATTCTCATCCCCGGTGGCCCAAGGGAGCTTTGCTAGACGAAGCACCCCCACAATATACAAAGACAAGTTGCTGTTATTGTTTTAGAGATTTTCTTCATTATACTAAAGTATGAACACAGTTTTGAGATGCAGTACAGCATGTTTAATACATGGTGATACATTATGAGCTATTTCTACAAATTAATGTAGAATGTTAAAATTACAATTGCCTTTCTTTTTCCCCAGCTTTATTAAAGTACATTTGACAAGTAAAATTATAAAATTTTCTACCTTATATAAATTACTCAGGAAAGATTTATAGTTTTAATTTTAATAGGATTAACTGATTTATTATTTTCTAATTAAGATAGAGTGACAGCCTAATTAATGAACAGTTCCTAAAGTAAGAGTGTGTCTAGATTTTTTCTCTCTAACCCATTCCTCATTCAGACTCCAGCTGTAATTTTTTTAGAGTTGTTACCAAAACTTTATTCACTAGAAACTGAGCCAGAAGACCCCCCAAAGAACTGCATGCCCCTAGGTCCTGGCCTCCACTGTGTTTGGACCCTAGTGCAATGTGCAGTCTGCTCTCCCCAGTGCCAGGGAGTGACAAACAGAAAGGGAACACCATTTTTCTCTGTGATGTGGGGAGTGAAAGGGATAAGAACAGCCATCTGGTTCTCTCTCCTGGGGCTTCCAGTGGACCTGGGGTATGAGGGTTCATGGTCACAAATATGGGTGCAGACACTCCCTCCTGACCTCAGCCATTGAATCAGGTTGGGAATGAGCCTCATAAGATCATGACAGGCAAAAGTGATAGCTCAAGGGCATCTAGAAGACACTATCCCCGAACCTACCAGGCATCTGACAGATACTACCCCCAAACCTATCAAGTGAGAGTTCAAGATCATTCCAAGGTCCTTGAGTTGCCAAAACACCCAAATGACATTGATGTGTTGTGGCTGCAGAAGATGGGAGGCAGTGGGGATGGGGCAGGGACAGGACCTGCACATCCCCCAAAGGAAAACTAGAAGCATAATGGGGGAGCCCCAGAGGCTGGGTTCTGGGTGGGCTCTGGCAAGGGGCAGGGGAGTCCACAGCAAATAGTCTCACCACCCTCAGCATCCCCGAGACCCACAGCATAAAGAGATGCTATTACCCTGCTCCCACCCAGGTCAGTCTTCCAGGGTGTGCCATCTCAACATCCTGGATGTATGGCTTGGAGGCTTGGCATGACAGCTATGGGGGCAGAAAGGGATGAAGGCCAGGACCTGGAGATCAGATGTTAATGGTGTCCTAGCTCAGGAGGCTGTGCGGAGCCTGGAGCTGGAAGGGTGGGCAGGGAAGGAGGGAGTTTTCGGAGATAGACACTGAGGGTCTGAAGAATGCTCTGGCAGTGGTAGATTGGGCATTGCATCAGGATTTCAGTGCCAGCCTGGCACAGGCAAAGGTGCTGACAGAGCAGAAGCAGCACCATCTTGCTCTGGTCCTGGCAGATGATGCTCTTCTTCCCCTCTTCTTGCTCCTTCAACAACTTCCATGAGCAAAAACTTGCCCAGCTACAGGTTCCTCCTCATTGAGTCTCTCCCTGCCCCAGGCGGCTGTCCCTCTGGCCACTCTAATTTCCTCCTCTTCTGCCTCTGATCTGGACCCTGCTTTAGGAAGAGTGCCCTGTTGCCAGGTCCTGGCTGAGGGCGCGCTTCTGGGGCCAACTTAGGGAGCCCCAGGTGCCCCATCCTGGTTCGGCCAGCTTGCCAGCTACAGTCAGTGGCTCCAGACTTGGCACCAAGCCTCTAAGTCCAGTGGTAGGGGAGACAGCTGCACAACATCTTCCCGAAGCTGGTGGTAGGATGGCTGGGAGTAGAGCTGACTGAGTGCCCAGGTGGCCAGTTTCATGGTGAGTCCAGGTACAATCTTGTCACTGTTAGCATGCAAGCCAGGAGCACAGGTGGGAGACAAGCACAAAGCTGGGCAAGAGGTCGGGAGGTGAGGCCAGGAGTTCCAGTGCTAGTTGAAAGGGCATCAAGGAGGATGGCTATGACTTCAGCACTGCTGGAAATGTGAGCTAGGAAGGGAGCCATAACGTCTGGCATTCTCCACAGTGGCCCCATCACTGCATCCATAAGGATAGCAACAGGGAGAAGAGATTCTGAGTACCAAAGAGGCAGATGTTGACCAGGCTGGTGATTGCCACCAGGCTCGTGGCAATGGCAGTGTCACAGGCTGGATGCAGCAAAGCATTGGAGACAAGTTGAGGACGCCCTGGTGTAGTATATCTCAGCTCTTCAATGCCCCACAAAAGGCTTGGTGCCCCAGGTGCTTTAGGCTCTTCAGGCCAGAGTAGTCCCTGTAGAGCAGGGTACATAGGCTTGAAAGCCCCCAAAAGTGAATCAGACAAAGGCTTTGATCAAGGCCAGCAGTGAAAGCAGGACTCTGTGACCCAAGTGCAGGAGACTAGTCAGTACAGTATGTGGCAGGTGGTAGATGAAGGATAGGAGCCAGGCTAGGGAAGTTGGGAGGGAGGACACCAGTAGGGCGTTGAGGTCCAACACCAAGGTCAGCACTTCTGGCACCAGGCCCACACCATTCACCACCAGGTGCATGGGCTCCATGCCAGGACTTTGGTCAGTCAAAAGGAAGGCTAGCTCCTAGTTGAGGTGGGTGGCAAGGTTGCCAATATTCTGGGGAGGGTGATCAGGGATTAATTTGGAAGAGAAATCAGTAGTCTCCAACTAAGGGAGAGAATCAAGAATCTGAGAAGTGGGTTAGAGCTGAGTGTGGTCTCAGTGGAAGGAATGGGGCCCGGGTGTGGATTCAGGAGTCCCCGTTTTGAAGGCAGGCTGTTTGGGAGGAAAGAGACCAAGTATCTCTACCGTGGAGTTGAGCCTGGGCTGGAGGAGAGCCGTCAGCTTTGGAGACCTGGTGGTGGCACACCACACCCAGGCAGTGAGTCGGAAGAAGAGAAGACCGAGAATGGTTGGGGTCAGGCTGGGCCAGGTGGGTTGGCACAAGCTGGGAGCAGGCTCAAGGTCCAGCTACGCAGTGCCCTGTCCCTGTCCTCTGGGCTCTTGGCACTCTGTGCCCAAAGAGGGAATGGGAAGGGGAGGCAACCTCAGCATACTCCAGGTGCAGCCTCCACTCCACTGTGCTGTCATCCTGTGTCACCAGCTCTATTTTTTAAAAATACATTTATCGTCTCTTTTACACTCATACATTTGGATAGCTCCCTTTTTATTACAGGATAAAATGTGAATTCCTCAGTAGAACATAATTTGACCCCCATCTACCTTTGCAGACTCAGTTTTACCTAATGTATCCATCTCACCCTTTCCTCCAGCTAAACTAAAACTCAAACCATTTCTTAGTTATGCCAAGCTCTCTTCCAGGCTCCATGGCACCTGGAGCTCTTTCCTGAAGCCTCACTTGCAGATGAGGCCTATGATGAAGATAAAGGCAAGATCGTGGAAGGTTTTATGATACAGGGTAAGGACGCTGGAACTCGTCCTGATTGTGATAGAAAGCCATGTAAGAGTTTTAAGCAGGGTAATCACATTATCTAATTTATTATCAAAGAATTATGTTGGCTGCTATGGGGAGAAAAAGCTAAGAGACAAGAAAGAAGCAGGAAAGTAGAAGGGAGGAATTAGGAATGGCTTCTAGTTTTACTAAACAGCTGGGTAAATGTGCTGGGATTCGGAAGACTTGTGTGCAGGGGAAATGGAAGTGAAAGGAAGTTTTGGGGCAGGGAATTAAGAATTCTGTTTGGACATGGAAAGTCTGAGAAACCTCTTAGCTGCTCTATCCCTCTTTATTCAGTGACACTTTGTTTATACTGTGACTTTAGAATCTATTGCACTCTGAAAAAATTTGCTGCATGCTCACTTGTTTTCCTAGCCAGAGACTGTAAACTCCCTGAGAGCAGAGGCTGTAATATCTAGTCTATATACTTAGATGAAGACCTTAAACAAAGTAGCCACTTAAAGGAATTTTAGAATGAATATGGGTAGCATTCTAGAAACTCTGAAGAGTGCAAACCAAAGAAGGAAGAAAATACTATATTAGCAGTCTCCACCATCCAGAGCTTACCCCGAGTAAGGTCAATAGAAGTTACAGCAGGCCAGAGGTCATAAGCCCACCTTCCTTCCAGTGCACACGCGTGCACATACACCCACCCCCCCAACACCACACAAATCAATCCCTGCTCTTAAGGAACATAGCCTTTCTTTACACTATGCAAAGCCAAACACCTACATATATCATTTGAATATTTAGATGGGATGTTTAAAAATAAAAATCTTACACCACAATTCCCTTTCTCCCCCCCCCCCCCCCCGATTAACATGCTAAAAGGAAAGAAGGCTAAGGGGAAGAAGGTGGCGCTGGCCCCTGCTGTTGTGAAGAAGCAAGAGGCTGAGAAGGTGGTAAGTCCATTTGAGAAAAAGCCCAAGAATTTTGGCACTGGACAGGACATCCAGCCCAAAAGGGACCTCACCTGCTTTGTCAAATGGCCCTGCTATATCCAGCTGCAGCACCAAGGGCTATATTCTCTACAAGGGTCCAAAAATTCCCCCTGCCATCAACCGTTCACCCAAGCCTTGTACTGCTAAGCGGCTATTCAGCTGCTTAAGCAGGCCTGAGACAAGGACCAGAGACAAAGCAAGAGAAAAAGCAGAGATTGCTGGCCAGGGCCAAGGAAAAAAACACCGGAAAAGGGGATGTCCCCGCCAAGAGGCCACCTGTCCCTCAAGCAGGGGTTAACACTGTTACCACCCTGGTGGAGAACAAGGCCCAGCAGTGACTGCGCACAGTGGGGATCCCATCAAGCTGGTTGTCTTCCTGCTGGCCCTGCGCTGGAAGATGGGGGTTCTCTGCTGCATTATCAAGGGGAAGGCCAGGCTGGGGCGTCTGGGCCACAGGAAGACCTGTACCACCATCTCCTTCACACAGGTTAACTCAGAAGACAAAGGAACTCTGGCTCAGCTGGCAGAAGCTGCAACGACAGATGTGATGAGATGCACCACCACTGGGGAGGCAACGTCCTGGGTCCAAAGTTGGTGGCTCACACTGCCAAACTGGAAAAGGCCAAGGCTAAAGAACTGGCCATCAAACTAGGCTAAGTATACACTGTTGAGTTTTCTGTACTAAAAGTAATAAAAATTCTAAATCAATTAAATAACTTACTGAAAAACCTATCTACATTATTTGGTTTTACATTTCAGATTCTGATGGACTATTTGTATTAACTCCTTGTATAAACTTAACTATTCAACCCCTCTTAAAGCTGGTTTGAACACTAAAGAGAATCACAGAATTTTTAAGACAGAAACTCACCAAATCCAGAGCCTTTCTTATCTATAGGGATAAGATAACTGAGGCTTGAAGAGAAATTGTTCAATACTCTATAGTCATTTAGAAATGGAGACAGATGCAGAAAGCAGTTCACCTGTTTCCTAGTAAAGGATTCCCCCCACCTCCCCAGAAACACTGGTTGCTTATAATGAACAAAATGGATTAATTTGGCCATTTTGCAACAAACTACATATTTTGTTTTTGTAACTATTCCATGCAGTGTTATCTCAATAAATTTTATAGGAAGGATATGCCTTAAATTGAGGTTAAGCATATTAATAACTAAAGCAAAATCAAGTGAAGCAGTGTTATCGTGTGTGCCATATGGCTTAACCGTAATGCTTTTGAGATAGTGGACACATGGAGGGATACCCATGGTATAAACACCCCAACTCAAGGCCTATTTGGCCAGAGAGAACCATGTGCAATGGTGAAGTTGGTAAGGCTTGTCTTTATCATACCCAGCTTTCCTTTTATTTGTTATCTGTGTCACCGATAATCCCTCTTCCATTTCAAAGGCCTTCCCATCTATCCTTTCTGCTCTTTTCCTTTACAGAAAAGGAAGAATGTTTTATCTACCATCTGCACTTGCTGGCTGACAAACTTAAGACACTACCTGAATGAATTTTAATCAATACATTAACTCAACCACACATTTCTGTTCTGTGCCTTTAATCCTAAAGTGTGAAATGAAAAATGTGTCCTCCGAAGCATTTTAGATACGAGGAGAAAGATGATAGGGATCAAGTGGTAGAGACGGATTCCCTCTGCCCCGGTCACTAAAGCAACCTGGTGTCAAGGCAAACCAAGTATCGAGTTAGGGTGCCGAGAACGAGCGTCTAAAGGGAAAGTATACTGCACGTACGAACCACCAACACTACTGCTCCAACTTCTGGCAGACGTCTGGAACGGTAGAAATTTAAAATTCCTCATGTTCAGGATAATTTTATCATTTACTGATTTTAAATTAGAACTCAAAGTATTTTCAAAGCTAGTGTATACATATTTATCAAGTTTACACTTTAAGTCAGTATGTTATATTCGTATAGTGCCTTATGCTTGCAAAGTATTTCGATGTGCTATGTGATCTGAATTTCAACAGGATGTAATGTAAACATCATTTCTAGTTTCCAAATCAATATGCTTACATAACAAGTTATAACAAAAGGAGCAGCCAGGAGTGAACATAAGAGTTCTTGATCCAAGTATTTTTCTCCCATAATAAGTCACTTATAAAGCAATATTAACATAACTTGCATATGTAAACTGCAAACACTTTCAAAGTAGAAAAGTAATATTGTCCCCATATTTCTAAGTAACTTATGTCAATCTTTACAAACTAAAGTTTCTTCTTATTAAAATAGCTTTGTCAAAGATAACTTTAGGTCTTCTTGGTGGTCTCATTTTTATAAAAGAATTCAATAATACATAAAATACTGTCAAAAACATATAGCCAATGAAAAGAAATAGCCATCTTTCAATCTCAAAGGAAATTCTCAGATAAATGCTTTTTCTTTGATGTCCTTTGAAAATCTTATTCAAATTAATTTAAAACGTTGGCCTAAAAATTTGCAATTGTACAGTTCATTTCAACTCAGTGATTCATGTAGATTTTTGTAACTAGCTTCTTTGCATATTTTATTAATTTGCTAACTTTGAAGAAACAAAGTATCATTGGCAGGTTGAATCCTGTCTCTGCCAAAATGCATTTTGCCTTGGATTCTTTGAAATGGATTATAACATATAAAATCAATTATGGTTTTTTTACCTAAGAGAACTGATTCAGGTTTAATAGTATACATGTTTAAACCTAACATTTTGCTATTTTTAAATTATTATCTGTTCAGCCTTGGCTAGTGTAACTCAGGGGATTGAGCGCAGGCCTGCAAACCAAAGGGTCGTCAGTTTGATTCCCAGTCAGGGCACATGCCTGGGTTGTAGGCCAGGTCACAGGTAGGGGGCGCATGCGAGGCAACAACACACTGATGTTTTTCTCCCTCTCTTTCTCCTTCCCTTCCCTTCTCTCTAAAAATAAATAAATAAAATCTTAAAAAAACACAACAAATTATTATCTGTTCAATGGAATTGAGGCTGAGAGTATCTACTATTAAAGACAACAAATTCAATTTGCTTTTGAAATAACTTGAGTGATTTTTAAAGAAAAAAAGATGCTAGAATGTAATTCAGGCATGAAAACGGACAATTAGAATGCTACAAGCTGTATTTTTGAATGAAATAAATGACACTTGTGAAGAAATAGTATCTGAACATTCAAAAGAACAGTCGAAGAAAGAAAAGGGCTCACCGGTCTGTGTGAAACCAGTCTGATGCAGAACTGGGTGACGAGTATCCAGCATTTCTGACTGTTTTAACTTAAACTGTTGTGAGGAGGCTGATGTTGAAGCAAACGAGAGATTTTTGTTGACCTGTAATAGGAAAGGCAAATCAGAAACAAAAACGTAATTTCCTGGGCTACTGATGCAAAAACCTAATGAGAAATATTTGCTTACGATGCAAACTATGACACGTGGTAAGTCAAAGGGAGTGGTAATGATTTATATGCTTAGCTTTCAAAGTTTACAAAACAGAATAGTTTTTTATCAAGGAAGGACTGCAATGGTAATGAGGCATAACTATATTAAAGTGAACCTGCCTTATTAAATAAAACAAGTTGGCTTATTATCGAACTGACATTAATAATGTAAAATAGAGTGATATTAAAAGTTATGCAAAGAAATGCAAAAAATAAAAGTGACTCCTTGACAGTTTTCAATTAAGAAAGTTAGAATGTTCCAGATCCACATTTCTCTAGTGTTTTGTAAGACAGGAGGGGCTTCCTTTAAAAAGCCTGCACAGAAAACACCTGTAATATTCATGTTATATACATCGTGGTGACACAGATACACAGCTGTAACCTAACCTGCCAAGTAAAACAGTTTCCGCTGCATCAAAAAACCTTGTTAAGACATGGTTTAAAAACAGCATTAAAAATCTGAAATTCTGCATTTCTAATTTACTGAAAAAATGTAATTTATGAATTAACAAAATGTTAAAGGGTAGTTTACAGTAAATAAATATTTGTGTATGAAAATCGCTGCCCTGTCTCTCTCTCTCTTTTTTAAGTAATCAAACCACACAGAGCACTTCCATGTATTAGTATTGTATTAGTGCACTGTGGTTACATTCCCTTATTTGACTCACAATTGTTTGTAAATGCCGCTCTTCTTTCAAACAGTGACTGCAAATGATATATTCCAGATTAAGTTTTTCTCCTTGAGGTAAAAAGCTATACATAGTTGGTGGAAAAGCCAATTAATTAAGACCATATAATAATATGGTCCTGAAGTTCCCAAACGGTTATAATATCATCTTATGAAAAAAATATTTTTCAAAGTAGTTAGATGAGGTCAAATACCACGTTAGTCCTAAAAAAATTATCCTGCTTTAAAAATTCTATCAGGAGTCATTACTAAACCTTGGCCAAAGTTAATGTTGACTATTTATATTAATATCGCACTTAAAGTGACAATGAAATAAATCATCTAATGTTTTCAAGTTTCATTTTCCATCTCTAAGTGGAGATAATAAAAATAGTATGTAAGCTTCAATGGGAATGTGATGTGACAGCAAAAAAGATGAACTGGTATTAAAAAGTGCTGTTCATATATGCCGACCCATAAAGCACCCAATAACATTAAATTAGAAATACATCAAATAGAGCATGTTGGCAGAGGGAAATCACAGAGTGCTATACAAGTAAAGTGCTATATGAACATTCATTGTTATTATTATTAATATCACTAGAAGAGTAACTAAAAATACACATAATTCAGTAAATTTTTCAGAGTGCTATGCTTTTAAATGGAAGTACTGTACACAAAATTATGTATTTATCACTTAACTATTTAGTCCACTTCTCTTTTTAGAATCATTTTTCAGTTTTACTTCTGTGTTCTTGAAATTTTTATCCTACATGTCAAACAATGCATTTTGAAATCTGGTGCAAAAGAGCAGGTGTGTGCTGGGCGCACACACACACACACACACACACACGCTTCGGTCTTCCTCTCCAGGAATTTACTTGTACTAAAGGAACACCAGGAAAGCTAGACTAAAATACTTAAATGCATCCACTCAAACAGAAAGACTTGTCACTTTTTAAAAATAAAATGCTGTGAAAAAAACCTCACTATAATCTACAATGATATGTTCTTCCTAAAGCATTTTTATAATTTTGCTCTTTCTTGACACATTTCTTTAGAGACCATCAAATGTTCATAAAGTGATGAGTAGCAACATAAAGCAGATAATTCAATTTTTAAGGCTTGAGGTAACTGGTAATTATTATAGTGATTTGAAATTAGAATGCAGAGTATTTGCAAAGCTAGCCTACACATATTCACTACTTCATTTAGAGGAAGAAAAGTAGTAATAACCATTAAATATAGTGAAGCAATATCTATTTTTGAAATACATGCTGTGGAAAAGAGTTGCTTAATAATTTTACAACAACAGAAAGGTTGACTAAGATAGTCTACCCTACACCAACCTACCCTCTTTTTACAACACGTTTTTCGGCTTGCTTCATGCAAAAACCACAGTCTGCCAGAGTCGGTTTATTACCTCCATGATGGGGAAAACTAAACACACATAAATTTAATGAAACGAATAATAGAGAAAAAGAAAAAAAGTCACCTGAAGTTCTGCCAAGTTAATTACAAAACTGTTTTGCCTACTCTTTCAGGGGTACAAGTACCTTTGTGCAAAATATGCAAACACTAATTTTCTTGGAGGGGACTGATTTTCCTGTTAAACAAGTTAAAACAAGCTAACAATCAGTTTCTCTTTGGGTGATTAAATTTTAAAAACTTTGGGAGAGATATAACATTCATTTCATATACACTTATGCGGGGACTAAAAAGTAATTTTCTTTCCTCCTTCTCAGTCCTTCTAACTAGGCTAATAATTAAATTAACAGGAGAAAAATGTCCTAAGTTTATTATATAAATGCACATTTGGGGGTGCCATAAGAACGAGACCCAAAGAGGCACTGGACAGTTGAGTTATTATATGCCATTACGGACAAAGGAGTAATGGGGCAGGGAAATGAGGGGAAAAGGAAATTCACAGGCAGCTGAAATGAGCAAAACACACTTGGCAAATTCCTCCTTGGCAACCCAGAAAAAAATGGGCCAGTGGTGGGGAGGTGGAATAACAGGTTCTGTTTGATCCTTCCTAACTAATGCTATGGAACAGGCTTAGATTTTCTTCCTAGAGCAGGCCTTTCCATGTGAATCTCCTAGGCTGGAAAGGGGGATGGTCAAAGGTTCTTTCTGAGTTATTTCTGAGTAACCTGTTTAAAATCAACACCCCAGCCCTGGCTGGTGTAGCTCAGTGGATTGAGCGCGGGCCTGTGAACCAAAGGATCGCGGTTCGATTCCCAGTCAGGGCACATGCCTGGGTTGCAGGCCAGTTCCCAGCATGGGACACATAAGAGGCAACCGTACATTGATATTTCTCTCCTTCTCCCTCTCTCCTACCCTTCCCCTCTAAAGATAAATAAATAAATAAATAAATAAATAAATAAATAAATAAATATTTAAAAAAAAAAAATCAATACCCCAAAAGACACACTTTGGGTGGCAAAACTTTGGTCTACTTCACTTGCAAATCTAATCATGTTAGCTGACTTCAGGTTACACCTTACTACATTTGCATTTATACTATATTCAAGCTGCAAAGAAATTTCAAATTGATTTTAAGTTAAAACTGAAAAGATGTTAATACTGTCTGTACACTTATGTTCACAAATTTGTCTCCCCTTCTCTAGGTGGCTGTTAATTTTTTCTATTAAGTTTGAACAACAATGTAGATAATACTTTAATTTGAGGACAATTCTGGTGGCAAAAAACACCAACTCCTAAGAAAATGTTTTGTTGCACATCACACATCTGTTATAAAATTAAAATATAAGTTAAACAGAAGACTTGAGCCAAAGTGATATTCAAGGTATATGAAGTCTGGAATCTTAACAGTCTCCTATTATAAATTCTAAAAGCACTATGCCCTGATACCTAGGTTAGTAAAACCTAAGAAATGAGTAGTCTATGGTGTCACAAAGAGACATTAAAACATGATCTCTTAGGTCTTCAGCTATTTCCCTTATAAACCAGGACAATAAAATGAGGAATTAGAGGGAAACACTGATACTATTAAAGAGAAATTTTTACAATGGGGTAAGGTGTCAAAAATCTCCCTCAAGTCTGTTCATCACTACTATACAAACTAAAACTGGAATTAAAATTTAAATCATACACAACTAAGTTTTATTTGTAATATTTAATAAAGATTAAATTGGAGCCTTTGATACATACACCAAGGACTGGTGGGTCAAAGATTACCCATAGGATTCCTCTGCATGAAGCACAAAATTAAAATTTAGTCCTGGTTGAAACCATTTACCCAAAAATATGCCCTAATAAAAGCCAATTCACTCAATGATTCTTGGTTTTCTCCAAATCTTTTCTCCATTTTCTCAATACATTTCCTTATTTCATGGGAAGCTGGTCTTGAACCCCCTAAAATCCTCACCTTCAGACCCATGAAATGGAAACAGAGGCATGGACATATGGAGCAGACTGACATCTGTCAGAGAAGAGAGGAAGGGGACTGGAAGAAAGAAGGTGAAAGGATTAGCCAAAGAACACACATACATCTCACAGACACTCATGACAGTGTGCAGGGTCCAGAGGGCAGGGGGCACTGGGGCTGGGCAGAAGTGGGCAAAAGGGGGAAACAATAAAAATAAAGGGGAAAAAAAGAACATACTGGGACCTCTTGCATCTTCCCTCATCTCTTTTCTTCCGGTATCAGAGGAAGAGGTACCCTTCTGTTCAAGATTAAGTTCTCCATCCATCTCTTCCTGGGAATATCCTTAACGGTCTTCCAACTTCTACTTTCAAATTTTCTATGGGCTGTTTCCCTACAGGCTATAAGCATAGATCTTCCTACTTTAATACAAAAACAAATAGCAAATGACAAAAAAATTTCACTATGACTCCGTAATTTCCTTAAGCTTCATTGAAAGCTAAACTCCTTGAAAAATAGCATGTTACTGCTACCTATATACCCCAACAATTCAATTTTAACCAGTTACAACAAAGCTTTTCTCCATCAGTACATTAAATCTGAAGTCAAAGTCACCCTGGACTTCAACAGATCAATTTCAGTAGAGTCACTGAGGCCTCAGATATCAAACACTGTTGATCACTGTCCTCGCTCTGTTACTGGAAAACCATTTCTGTTGGTTATCCTGCCATTGCTTATCAGTGTCCTCAGCCAGACCTGTGGGGCTCTCTCCTGTTCCTTCACAGCACATTCGCTACCCTGGGTGGTAACAGTTGTTTTCACTGCTTTACCTGCTTTCTATGCCGACATTTCTTAAATCTAAAACTGTTCTGATCAATAAGTTCGGAATAAACTAACATTTCCCTACTATTTACTTCCTCAGGGAAAGCTATCCCTATCACCTAGTTGGCCCAGCCAGAAAAACGAGAACCATCCTAGAATGCTTCCTCACACTCCGCCAGTCATAAGTCAATCAGATACTCTGGCATCTGATCACACTCTGTCCACAGTCGTCGGTGCTTTGGTTTGGGCCTTCCTACCGCTTGCAAATTACTGCAATGGTCTCCTGATTTGTTTCCCTATCTCGTCTGCTTCTCTAATTATTCTACACTGCTAACAGGTAAATGCTTTTCTAAAATGCTGATTTTATTAAGTAACACTTCTGCTTAAAAGCTATCATCAATTGTCCCACTAGATGGGAAGTCCATACTTTTTTTAGTATTGCATATAAAGCTTTCTGTACTTTAACAACTACCTAGCTCAACAACCTTATTGCTCCATTTCCTATCTCTGGATCCAACAAACTGCATTTGTCTCCCAGACGTGACAGGTTGTTTCATGTCTCTGTGACTTAGCTCATGCTGTTCCTCATTTCCAGGAATGGGCTTCCTCCCTCGCACTACCTTCTGGGGGGATGTCAACTCTTCTTTCGATCTTCAGCTCAAGTATTACATCATGTATGAAAAACCTTTTATACTCTCCCAACAAAACTTACCTCTCCCTTCTTTTTTTCTCCAATATGTCCCATATCTTCTATTATCACAGTACTGGTAACACTTTGGCCAGCTTATTTATTTTACTGATTGCTACCCACCAGACTCTAACTGTGAGGGTAAGGATCATGTTTTATCTTGTTTTAGTAAATGGCTTGTATAGCACTAAGACAAAAGTCAAATGAATTCATACATGTAAACAGTGCATGTTTTAAAACCTTACCCAAAACTAAGGTAGTTATATTCAAGACTTCTCAAAATGTAACTTTTTGATGATAAGAATTACATGGGCTTAAAAATAAGAAATTCATTAGTTTACACAATTTAATATTCAAATTCAAATCTAGAAATAGGAGTGTAAAACAATAGAAATACATATGTATATTGGTCCCTGACCCTGAGTTTTGGAACAGATATCCTAAAACCCTTGTAATTTCCTACATGATAAGAACACTAGAAGCATCTTTTGTTCTAATATTTGGTCTTTGACTCTGGTTTCTGACACTGAACTCTTAAATCCCTTGGAATTTCCTGGATGATAGAAATGTCTTTCATCCTAATCAAGTGACTCCACGTGCGCTCTTGGATAAGGCCTGACCACCAGAAAGAGCAAGCAATGCTTGGGATCCGCCCCCATTCTCATTTTCAAGAGAGAGGAGAGGGGCTGGGGATGAAGTTAATAAATGATCATGCCCAACTGATGAAGCCTCCGTAAAAATTCCAATACTGTGGGGTTCGAAGAGTTTCCAGGTTGGTGGGAACACATACGTGGAGATGGTGGGAGAGCGACACGCCCAGAGAGGGCATGGAAGCTCCAGACCCCTTCCCGCACGCCTTGCTCTACACGTCTCTTCCTTCTGAATGTGCACCTGCATCCTTTACCATATTCTATTACAATGAAGTGTAAGTAAGTAAACTGTTTTCCTGAGTTCTGTGAGCTGCTCTAGCCAATTAATTAAACCCTAGGAGGCCACCAGGGAATCTTGATTTACAACTGACTGGTCAGGAGCACAGGTAACGATGTTGGACTTGCAATAGGCATCTGAAGGGGAAGCAGTTGTGCGAAAGACCCTTAATCTGTAGGAGGTGACACTCGTCTCAAAGTAGATAGTGTCGGAACAGAGGTAAACTGTAGGACACCTGGACAGTGTTGCAGAACTGGCTGGTGTGGGAAACCCCCACACATCTGATGCCGGAAGTGGTGTGTGTCAGTAGTTTAACAGTACAGGAGACACACAGGAGGGGAATTTGTTTCTCCTAAATTTTTCCTGTTTTCTAAAACTTCCAATAAGGGAATTCCATAATTGCTTTTAGTGGTCTATTGTAGCCTGTACTATTTCTTATAGTCAGGCCAATCTTCCCAATACTGTTAAAATAGTGCAACTTAATTTGCTCTCTTGCAATGCCGTGAAGAAATAATTGGGAGCATTACAAAAAATATTTTAAAAGCTCTTCAAATAACTGAAAGCCACTATTCTACTCAAATCTCAACTTAACCTTTTCCTCTTCATGATAGAAATATCCAAACTTTTTAAAAAAGATTTAAAAAATTATTTTTTCTTGATTCTCTAGTTTTTAAGTTTTATTTTTCAGTAAAAAATATGTCCTTTATAGATTAGACTATAATATAGATCATTACCATTACAGCATTTGTTAATAAACTTCAGCATGGCCACATTTATATTTATCTAGGGTAGGTGATACTAATAACTGAAAAACAAAGAGAAAGTCTCATGGCTGCAAAATGCTTACAGAGAAGTGCAGAAATTCAGACGTGTGAAGATTAGAGGTGGAAACACTATGTAAATTTAAAAAGAAGAAAAAAGAGGACATGAGGGAGAAAGGAAAGAAGACGAGAGAGACTTGCTCATCCTTGAGAGAATTCATAATTTAATTCTGGAAAAGACAGGCAGAATCAATGATAATTTAAGGCAGACTAGGCCCCATTATACAGTATGCTAGATATGAATAAATATGCCTGGGAACATGAGAAAAAAGGATTAATTCCATTCCTGGGGAACCATGAAAGCTTAGTGAAGATAGACTCTAGGCAGTTATCATTTCTGACATGCCTCAATCCAACCTTAAAGCAAGGAAAGACCAAGGAAATATGGGAACTGCAAATTCATATGTGGATATTCTAGGGCCACTGCAATTCACAGCAGTACAAGGCTTCTAATAACAATTTCCATCTTGTAAGCAATCAGATGAGAACGCTTTAATTTTCCCATCATCAAAACTATATGTGAACATCAGTTTCCACCTATTTGCCTATCAAAAAGGATGAAAAATCCCTTCTCTTAGGCCAGTTTCTCCATCAGTATTCAGGATTATAGCCCCTCTCACTTTTTCAGTGACCTGAGTCCAGCAATTACCAACTTCGTGGTACATTATCAACCTTGCCATCACCACTGAATTATTCCCATCAGCAAATAGATATGCTGTAGTACTGTCCATCTAATATTCCCCTCCACTCCTGTTTCTCTGCTCCTCAGTCAAAATTTCTTAGAAGGATGCCTGTACAGTCTCTGCCTTATTGGCTCTCATTCTGTCTTCAATCCACTTCAACTGTGCTTCTGTCTCTGCTGCTTACTGAACTAGCAGCCATCACGGTAAACCAAAGGACATCATCTTGCTAAAGATAATGGTCAATTTTCTGTCTTCATTTTCCTCATTCACTCAGTAGTATGCGACGGTCTATCACTCGTCTTTCCTGAGATGCCATCCTCTAGGCTTCTCTGCTATACCCTCCCCAGGGCCAGCGCCTCAGGTATTCAGCTATACTCTCCCCTCAGGTGATCTCATCCAATGTGAGAGATTAAAAAAATATAACTATACATTTACACAACGGAATATTACTTGGCCATAAAAAGAAAGAAATCTTACCTTTTGTGATAGTATGGATGGACCTGAAGACTATTATACTAAGTGAAATAAGCCAGGGAAAGACAAGTACTACATGATTTCAATTATATGTGGATTCTAATGAAAGAAATAAACTAGCAAAATAGAAACAGAGTCACAGACACAGAGAAAAGACTTACAGCTGCTAAAGGGGAGGTGGTTTGAGGGGGCTGGGTGAGAAAGGTGAAGGGATTAGGCAAGAACAAACAAACAAAAAACCTCTTACACAGAATAACAGTATAGTGATTACCAGAGGGAAAGGGGGTTTGGAGGGTGTAGAAAAGGATATCGAAGGGATAAATGGTGATGGAAGGAGACTTGACTTGGGGTGGTGAACACAGAGTAAAATATACAGATGATATATTATAGAATTATACCCCTGAAATCTATATAATTTTATTAACCAATGTCACCCCGATAAATTTCATAAAAATTAGAAAAAAGTTCTGAGAAAGAAAATACTGACTTCTTCCCTGAGCTCAAGACTCACATCCACCTTCCTACTTCATAGCTACCTTCACACTGAAAGCTCCACGCCTAGTAAGTGCTCCTCTCACTCCAGCATCCCATTAAAATGCACTACTAGCATCTGTAATGTTGCTGAAAGTAACAACGTAGAAGTTATTCCTAATTCCTTTTTCCTTTACTTATACCACATCCAGCCCAACACCAAGTTTTGTTGAATCTACTTCCAAAATATCTCCCAAATTTGCCCATCACCTGCATCTTCATCACCACCAATGTTAAAACAATCAAATAAGGAGGCCATCAGGCTGAAGCGGCTCAAATGCCTACATAAGCAAACTCTTAAACGTGAACAATAAGAAGACACAAACATTTTTTTAAAGAATGGGCAAAGGATTTGAACAGACATTTCTCCAAAGAAAATATACAAATGGCACAACAAAAATGCTCAACGTCATTAGTCATTAGGGAAATGCAGATCAAAATCATGAGATATCACTTGCCACCCAGGATGATGGCTATCATTCATAAAAAAGAGAAAACGTGTGTTAACAAGGATGAGGAGAAACTGGCACCCTTATTCACTGCTGGTGGGATTCTAAAATGGTGCAGACACTTTGGAAAACTGTTTGGTTGCTTCTCAAAATGCTAAACAGGATTATCAGAGGACCCAATGATTCCAACACTAGATAAATTCCCTGGAGAAATGAAAGCCTGCGCATTCATGTTCATTGTAGCATTATACTTAGTAGCCAAAAAGTGGGAACAACCCAAATGTCCATAAACTGATGAGTGGGTAAACAAAGTACAACATATCCATATAATGACATCTCATTTGGCAATAAAAAGTAGCACTTCTATATGCTACAAATGAAGGAACCTTGAAAACATTAAGTTAAAGAAGCCAATTACAAATGACAATATTTTGTACAATTTCATTTTAAAGTGTCCAGGATAAGCAAATCTGTACAGAAAAAAGTACATTTGTGAGTGCCGAAAGTGTGAGTCTCTCTTTGCCTGTTTCCCTCTCCCTCCCTCTCGCTCTGTGTGTGCGCGTGAGGGCACACACTGAAATAAAGCATGACAGCTAAAATAAATGGAGCCAAGAATGACTGCTAAGATAAATGGGGTTTCTTGGTTTCTTTCTGGAGGGAATTCAAAACTGCTATAATCAGATAGCAGTGATAGTTGCACAACTCTGTGAATATGGTAAAAACCAGTGAATTGTACACTTTCAAAGGGTAAACATTCTGATATGTGAATTATTTCAATAAGACTTATTTAAAAAAATCTAAAGATACTACTAAGGTTAATCTTTCTGGACCTCAATTAATTTGTAAATATACCATATTTTCAATGAGCACTTATTCTACTTTTGTCAAATAACAGGGATATCAAGATGAATATCATGATCCTCCCTCCCCCCTCAGGGGGTTTCCCAATTGGCAGAGGACATGCTCCACAAAGCCTGCCAAACATGTGCGGAACACCATACTCTGGATGCAGAGCATCAGAAAAGAAGGGCACGCAGTATATTTGTTAAAATAAAAACAGCTCTGAATTACTGATCAGAGAAGAAACAATTTTTATGGACTATGCATACGTAGGGAGATCAGCAATCTTGGAGCTACAATCATCACACCAATCATCGCTATCAGCAACAAGTTTCCTGACCATCTGCAGCCCAAATCAGAATACAGCATGTTCTTTTTTCCTTTGTCTTCCTTCCCCTCGTCTATATTCCATATCCTGTTGACTTGTGATAATTAGGTAAAAAAGTGATTGGTTCTGACTGATACCAGACAGCTCATGGATGGGGTAAGCCCAGTGTTTTTCTGACATGCTTCCTCCGTTAAGATGCCCCATGTACAGAGAGCAGCTGACTTCTGTATTCCCAGTGCCTGCCACATAGTACTAGGTGTTTACTGAATAAAAAAATATTTCCACTGCATAGACATTATATAAAGCAGTCTTTGAACATACCAACACCATTCTCATTCTCTCCCTTCTGGGTATCTCACCCTCTTATTCTGAGACACATAGAATTAAATCTGATAAATGAATAGATGTCTAATTATTTAACTTAATTTTGGGGGTGGACAATAGAGGAAAGGATGAACACATGGTACCATTTCAATTCTTATACATTAAAATGTATTTTCCTAACTGAGTTAAAGGCTGTACATAAAACACACTTGATTGTAAAAGGAAGAAAGCTGCTGTGTTGAAAGCATCTCGACACAATTTAGCTGAAATTGTTTAAAATTCAAAATCTATTTTGTATATCTCTTTGTTTAGATTAACTCTGGGGTCTTGGGCAAATCACTTAACCTTAATAAGCCTCAGATTCCCCCTTTCTAAAACTGGAATAATACCTATCTGTGTCTCAGGATTGTTACAGAGTTCAATGGGGAAACGTGTGAAACACTGCTATGAATGATCAAAAGCACTATCAGCATAATCATTGCTATTTATACACAGCTTGCACACACTCCAAGGCTCATGCAATTTACTCAGCAAGCAACCACTGAAACCATATGGGTGTCTCTCCTATTAAGTATCATGTAATATTTTTCCAGAAAATAAAATGACCTTGTTTGTCCCTTACTGAGAGTGTATACCAATCACTTAGTATTCTGAAATCTAAAACAATATGAAGAGGCTTCCTAAATTCTCAGGTCCCAATAATATAAATCCTTGATAAATTGAAGCTCAAATAAGGAAACTATCAAATTAATGTTTGTAAAAGTTCTATGGAAACCCGTGAAGGGCACATTTTAATTCTTCTGTGCATCACAATGTAAACTATGGTTTTAAAGTTACCTTCTTGGTAATAAAAACTACCTACCTTTTCAGCACAGGCTCGTATCACCTCCTAAAAGAAATACAGAGAAAAAATTAATAATTTCATCTTAATAAAATATCAACTCTTCAACAGTAAGATGTTAATATTTTAGTAACCAAACTACATTTGGTAGAGTTTCTTTATTACCCTGCAGTTACCACCATAGTGTTTCCAATAAGATGAATAAGATTTCAACTTCCAATAAGATGAAAAAAAGCCTCACTGATGTATTCTGGGTAAATCTAACTCATCAAAATGAAATGCACTGATAAATGAGATTCTGGGAGGCCCACATGTAACCACCTCAAGGAAAATGCGTCTCCTCGCTAAACTTGGCATAAATACTAAAATTCTGCACCAGAACACTAATGTGTCTAAAACACATATCCTGAAGTAAATGAAGTATAATAATTATCCCCATAAGTAAGTGCCATAAATATAATTCTCATATTAATAATATATTTCAAAAGAAATCTAATGCTAACACGACTGAGTGGTAAAGTATATGACCAGTTCTAAAGGAGCTACAGAAAGGAACTGCCTACAATTCATGGAGCAAGGCCAAGAAAAGATCACTTTTGAAAAAGAAACTGGTAAACAATCAACATATACTAGATGATTTCAAAATCTGCTACTGAGGCAAAAAAAAAAAAAGTACTCAAGTCAATTAACGTGAGCCAGCCTATGTCATCGGCCTAGTACAGAACTACAGAAAAATAACAATTAATGTGGAGCCAGGGGAAAAAAGAGAACTGAAAAGAGGAACATGAATGTTTTTATCCAGAAACTTCTAAGGGCCGGATACTAAGTCTAAAGAACAGTAAAAGGAGACAGTAAACTGACTGTGGATATGGGATTCTGACTGCCTGGACTGCATTTCAGCTCCAATGCTTACCATCTGCGTGACCTTGGCAACACTGCTTTATTGCCATCAGTCTCGACTTTGTCTTCTGTAAAATGGGGTAACACTAGCACTCACATTACAAGATGGGTTTGAGGATTAACTACAATGAATTTGTAGAGTACTTAGCACACTCTCCAAAATTCATTAGGTCAGTTATTATTCACCATTAAATACGCGATGTTAGTTATAATCAATCATTATAAGGTGAAATCTCCTGTGATGTAAAGAAAATCAGTATTTTCCAAAATAGGCATACAACATTTTAAAATCCACCTAATCCCTATTTCTATGACTCTGCTTAACAATCAACACTGGTCGCTGACTTGGGTTTCTGGTTAATTTTAAAAAGGGAGAGTGGTCTTGAGTGTTCAGGCAGCTGGTCTCTCAATGTAGTTCATCACAGGTTTAGTTTAAAACTGGTCAAAAAACAAAATGGTCCAGCTACCAGAGGAGGAAGGAAAGGGATATTACTATAATAAGTATCAGGCACTGTGTAAAAAGGTGAGGACACAACAAAGCACAAGCCTGCGCAGTCCTTGTCTTGAAGGAGTTCAAGGCCAATTCTGACTAAAAGAACTATTGTGGTCAAAGAGCATGAATATTTTTAAGGAAGTTTAAGTTTCTCGCTATATTTTACCACTTATTTTTTATTTTAACTCTTTTTCTTTAATTTCTCTAGAGAGAGGGGAAGGGAGAGAGAAAAGAGAGGGAGAGAAACATCGGTATGAGAGAGAAACATCGAATCAGTTGCCTCTTGCACATGCCCAGACCGGGGACCAAACCCACAACCCAGGCACGTGCCCTGACTGGGAACCAAACCAGTGACCTTTTGCTTTGCAGGACGACACCCAACCAGCTGAGAGACATCAGCCAGGGCTTACCACTTATCTTTGAGAAAGATTTGATAGTCTTTTATCAACAGAGTAACATGCTAATTTTAACCAAGCATCCTCCTCCTCATAGTCATTATCTATTTTCCAGTTTTATGGGTAATACCTGGTTTCTGAAGACTTCTTTTCTTAGTAGTGAGATAGAACTTTTGAATATGTTTATGACACATTCATATCTACTCTTTTGGGAAGTACATGTTTCTTTTATACGGTTCTTTATTCTTTACTGTTTAAGTTCTTTAGACTTTACAGTAAAGAGAAAAGAAAAGACTTTTCTCTTACTGTTTAGTTTTTGCATACTAAGGCTGTTTCTTTAATATATTTCATGTATGTATTTTCTCAGGTTGGTTCTGCAGTGTCGGTGTGTGTGATACATATGTATATGCACACATATACACACTAATATTTTTAGACAAAGAAACAGGTCCTGGGCTGGTCTCTACAGAGATATCAAGTCAGGAAAGCATGACAGATTATCCTAAATTCAGTCTGTTTATTGAAGTTACTGATTTTAAAACAAGTACCAAAAAGGAACTATAAGTATAAGAAAGCCTAGCATTAAGTAAACTAACATAGTTCATTCAACTAGTATTTATTGGCATAACAATGTAAAATACGACAGGAATGGTTTCCAAAATTCCAACTTCTCAATTGCATAAAAGAAACGTACTGTGACGGAATCGAGTCTCTGTTTCACTTGCTGTATCTTCATCGAAGAATCCTCCGTGTGGACGTAGTCATCAATCTGCAAAGAGCCTTGCTGAGGCAGTTTGGGAGGGGTGCATAAAGGATCTCTACTTTGGTGTATTCCGGGGAATGGAAATGCTCCATTGCAGCGTTTGAATGTTTCAGCCTCCTGCTGGGCAACTGGAAAAATGAATCCATATTAGTTCGAAGCATTTACAGCAAAAGTACAATGAAATAATTAAGCCACAAAACTGTAGCATTAAATAAATGATAAGAAACTGCATAATACATTTCAAATGCTGGGTAATAAGAAGACAATATGACTGGTAAAATGTGAAATTATTAAGTACTCTAAAACCATAAAGAAGAAAATATAATAATTTCACAGATAATTTCATACTAGGCAGTATTATAATTGAGTTTTGAAGGCCATGCATATCTTGGTCTGGCAAATATAACAAACTGAGTGGGAGCCTAAACTGAATATATGTGGATAGAAAAAATAATATAAAAGTCAAAGGCATAATATAAAATAATTAAAGAACATGTAAAAAATAAAAATAATTATACATGAATCCAACCCCCCCAAAACAAAAAGGTGAAAAGCATTTCTAAAGCCCTCCTAATCTTTATACATATATACATTTTATATAAGATATCATGGTATAAATGTAATTTAACATTTAAAAAATTTAAATGCAAACACCTTTCATATTTACACAGCAATGTAATTTCCATTTTTAAAAGCTTTACAAGATCACATATAATAAAGCACCATAATTTATTTATGCATTCTTCTATTATTAAATATTTACAATGTTTTCTACTTTCCCTCATTACAGATCACATGTAAGTCCTTCATAATTTAATTTGTTTCTTAAATAATTCTTTCTTTGGAGTTAATTACTAGAGTGGAATAGATGACTCAAAGGATGAATGCTATTGACGATGACGACGAAGACAAAGACACCACCATCAAAAATGCACTTTTTTGGCTTTTAGGCTGCTTCACCCTGTCCTACCTCTCTGATCACTTAAAATATGTGAATTCATAAAATTTTAAAATGTCTGTATATTCAAAGGAAAAATATATAAAATAACCATTTAAAAATGATTTCCTAATTGTTATCGGTCTATTCAGGTTTTTTGCTTCTTGATTCAGTTTTGGAAGATGACGTTTCTAGAAATTTGTCCATTTTGCCAGGCTGTCAAATTTCCCGGCATATAGTTTTCATAGCTATTTCTTACAATCCTTTGAATTTCTGTGGTACTGGTTGTCAATTCTCCTCTTTTGTTTCTGATTTTATTTATTTGGGTCCTCTCTCTTTTTTTCCTGATGAGTCTGGTCAAAGGCTTGTCAATTTTGTTTATCATTTCAAAGAACCAGCTCCTGGATTTACTGATCTTTGAATTGTTCTTTTATTCTCCATGTCATTTAATTCTGCCCTGACCTTGATTGTTTCCCTCATTCTACTCACTCTGGGCTTTGTTTGTTATTGTTCCTCCAGTTCTTGCAGATGCCGGCTTAGGCTGTTTATTTGAAATTTTTCTACCTTTTTTAACTTGTGTTGCTATGAACGTCCCTCTCAGGACTGCCTTCACTGTTTGCCATAGGTTTTGGGCTGCTGCATGTTCATTTTCATTTGTTTCCAGAAAGTTTATGATTTCTTCCTTGATCTCATTGTTAACTCATTCATTATTTAATAGCATGTTATTCAGTCTCTACGAATTTGAATATTTTTGAGTTTTTTCCTTGAGGTTGATTTCTAGTTTCATGCCATTGTGATCCGAGAAGATGCGTGATATGATTTCAATTTTCTTGAGTTTGTTGAGACTTGTTTTGTGACCTACATGTGGTCTATTTTTTAATATGTTCCATGTGCACTTGAAAAGAAATTATATTTTGCTTCTTTGGGGTGAAACGTCCTGTACATATCAATTAAGTCCCTTTGATCTAGAGTGTTGTTCAATGCCACAACATCCTTGTTGATGCTTTGATTAGAAGATCTATCCATTGTTGACATGGGGTGTTAAAATCCCTTACTATAAATGTGTTGCTGTCAATATCTTTCTTGAAGTCTTCCAAAATTTTCCTTATATATTTTGGTGCTCCTATCTTGGATGCATATACGTTTACAAGGGTTATATTTTCTTGATGGATTATTCCCTTAAGTATTATATAGTGTCCTCCTTTATCTCTTTTTATGGCCTTTGTTTTGAAATTTATTTTGTCTGATGTAAGTATTGCTACCCCAGCTTTTTTTTTCCAAGTCTGCTTGCTTGGAATATTTTTTTTTACTTTCAGTCTGTGTAGATCTTTTGTTCTGAGGTGGGTCTCCTGTAGTCAGCATATGTGTAGGTCATGTTTTCTTATCTACTCAGCTACCCTATGTCTTTTGATGGTAGCATTTAATCCATTTACAATTAAGGTTATTAGATAGGCACTTATTCATCGTCATTTTTTCTCTTCATTCTTGTGTTCCCCCCTCTCTTTCTTCATCTTCTCAAAGCATTCCCTTTACCATCTCTTGCAGTGCTAGTTTGGCAAAGATATGTTCCTTTAGCCTTTTTTTTTTTTTTTAATCTGAGAGGCTCCTTATTTTGCCTTCCATTTTATCTTATTAAAATGTTTTATTGATTATGCTATTAGAGATGTCTCATCTTTTTCTGCACCTCATTTCTCTCTTCCCTGAAACCATCCCCCAGCATTGCCCCACCTTAGTTCATGTCCATGGGTCGTACATATAAGTTCTGTGGCTTCTCCATTTCCCATACTATTCTTAACCTCCCCCTGTCTATTTTGTACCTACAATTTATGTTTCTTATTTCCTGTGCCTTTCCCCTCCTTCTACCCCCTCCTCCTCCCTGCCGATAACCCTCCATGTAATCTCCATTTCTGTGATTCTGTTCCTGTTCTAGTTGTTTCCTTAGTTTGTTTTTTACATTCAGTTGTTGATAGTTGTGAGTTTGTTGTCATTCTACTGTTCACAGTTGTGATCTTCTTCTTCTGAGATGAGTCCCTCTAACATTTCATATAAGGGCTTGGTGAGGATGAATTCCTTTAACTTGACATTATCTGGAAAGCAGTTTATCTGCCCTTCCATTCTAAATGATAGCTTTGTGGGATAGAGTAATCTTGGATATAGGTGCTTGCTTTTCATCATTTTGAATACTTCTGGCAACCAGCCCCTTCTTGCCTGCAGTTTCTTTTGAGAAATCAATTGACAGTCTTGTGGGAACTCCTTTGCAGGTAACTGTCTCCTTTTCTCTAGCTGCTTTTACAATTCTCTCCTTATCTTTAATCTTGGGTAATATAATTACGATGTGTCTTAATGTGTTCCTCCTTGGGTCCAACTTCTTTGGGACTCTCTGAGCTTCCTGGATGTCTATTTCCTTTGCCATACTAAGGAAGTTCTCCTTCATTATGTTTTCAAGTAACTTTTCAATTTCTTGTTCTTTCTCTTCTCCTTCTGGCACCCCTCTGATTTGGATGTTGGAATATTTAAAGTTGTCCTAGAGGTTCCTAAGCCTCTCATTTTTTTTTTGAATTCTTGTTTATTCATTCTGTTCCAACTGAATGTTTATTTCTTCCTTCCTTCCAATGATTTCATCCAAATCGTTGGTAGGAGTCCCAGTTTCCTTCCTATCAACATTGGTTCCCTGTATATTTTCCTTTATTTCACTCTGCCTTCATTTCTTTATTTTGCAGCCATACTCAACCAATTCTGTAAGCATCCTGATGACCACTGTTTTGAACTCTGCATCTGATAGGCTATCTCTTCATCACTTAGTTCTATTTTTGGAGCTTTGATCTGTTCTTTCACTTTGGCCATATTTTTTTGTCTCAGCACACCTATTACATAGTAATAGGTGGAGCCTTAGGTATTCACCAGGGCAGGGCAACCTGTGTCCCTTTGTTGTGGCACTACATGTAGAAGAGGGGTCTAAGGGAACAATGCCGCTTGCTTGGCTCTCGGCCAGCTTTCAGTCACTTTCCCCTCTACTCACAAGCAAATTGTGCCCTTCTGGTGCTGATTCCCAGATAGATGGATTTTGTGTATGTTCTAGAACCCTGTGGGTCTCTCCAACAAACTCTCTGTGAGGCTCAGAGTTTCTCCTGCCACTACAACCCCCACAGGTTTTTATAGCCAGAGGTTTTGAGGCTTTATTTCCGCACACTGGAACCCTGGGTTGCGCAGTCTGTCTCACTTCCCAGTTGTTCCTCCCTGTTTATCCGCACGCAAATGCGGGACCACCCAGCCTGTCAGCTGCTGCCTTGCCATGAGTCCTCTCCACCCCAGCTGCCTGTCTCTGCCCCACCTAGCAGTCTGGATGAATATTTCTTCTTTAACTCATTGGCTGTCAGATTTCCATACAGTTTGATTTTCTGGAAGTTCTGGTTATTATGTGTTTTTAAATTTGTTGTCCTTCTTTTGGTTATGTGAGGAGGCAAAGTGTATCTACCTAAACCTCCATCTTGGCCTGAAGTCCCTGCATTCCATTTTAAATGAGTCTTGATGGGTAGAAATGAAACTATACCACCAACTTACACCATACACCAGAATAAACGCAAAATGGATAAAAAACTTAAACATAAGCCTCAACACCATAAAAGTCCATAGGTAGTAAAATTTCAGATAACCCATTCAGCAATATTTTCAATGATAAATCCTGTAGGGCAAGAGAAATAAAGGAAAGAATAAATAAATGGGACTACTTCAAATTAAAAAGCTTCTGCATGGCTAAAGAAAACATCAAAATAAAAAGGGAACCAACCACATAGGAAAACATATTTGCCAACAATACCTTGAAGAAGGGTTTCATCTTCAAAATATATGAACAACTCATACAACTGAATGCCAAGAAGACAAACAATCCAATTAAGAAATGGGCATAGGACCTGAACAGACACTTCTCCAAGGAGGACATATAATGGGCCCATAGACATATGAAAGGATGCTCTACATCACTAGCCATCAGAGAGATGCTAATTAAAACCACAATGAGATATCACCTCACACCGGTCAGAATGGCCATCATAAATGTATCAACAAATAAAAGCTGGTGAGGATGAGGAGAAAAGGGAACCCTCATGCACTGCTGGTGAGAATGCAGACTGGTGCAGCTACTGTGGAAAGCAGTATGGAGTTTTCTCAAAAAACTGAACATGGAACTGCCTTTTGACCTGGCGATTCCACTGCTAGGATCATTCCCTAAGAACCCTGAAACACCAATCAAAAGAACCTATGCACCTCAATGTTCATAGCAGCACAATTTATAATATCCAAGTGCTGGAAAGAGCCTAAGTGCCCATCAGTAAATGAGTGGATCAAAAACTGTGGTACATTTATACAATGGAATTCTATGCAGCAGAAAGAAAGAAGGAGCTCCTACCCTTTGCAACAGCATGTATGGAATTGGAGAGTATTATGCTAAGTGAAATAAACCAGGCAGCGAATGACTAATACCATATAATCTCACCTATAAGTGGAACCTAATGAACAAAACAAACAAACAAAGAAGCTAAATAGAATCAGAGGCATGGAAACAAGCAACAGACTGACAGGGACCAGGGTGTAGGGGAGGGGGATAAGGGAAGAAAGAAGCGGAAAGGTCTAGTTAAAGAACAAGTGTAAATGAGCCACAGATATGGATGATAGAGTGGGGACTGACTGTGGGAGCAGGTGGTGGGTGGGGCAGAGGACAGCAATGGGGGAAAATTGGGACAACTGCAATAGACCAACAATAAAAAGTAAAATAAAAATAAAAATGATTTCCTTAATCATGTAATTTTAAATGGAAGGCATTTCTAAACATGACACAAAAAAATAAAATAAAGATTCACAACATGGAATCCACAGAAGAGCCTTCAAAGATTCTGTAAGACTAATGAAGTTGCACACAGAAATACAAGTGGTTTATAAATGTTTCTGGAAATCAGATCCACAACTTTTATCAGATTAACTATCAAAGATTTGCATGAATCAGAAATTATTAAGAACTGTTAACATAAAATCTGGGCAAATTTTGCTACCTGAATATTTAAAGAGACTTCAAACAAGCCTTGGCCAACTGGCTCAGTAGGCTGGAGCATTGTCCCATACACCAAAAGGTTGTGGGTTTGCTTCCTAGTCAGGGCACATATTAGGTTGTGGGTTTGATCCCCAGTTGGGGCATGTACAGGAGGTAACTGATTAATGTTTCTCTCTCACATCAATGTTTCTTTCTCCCCTCCACTCTCTTCCTCTCTCTATAAAAATCAATAAATATACAGTGGGGTAAAGACAGTCTACTCAATAAATGTTCTTAGGAATACTGAACAATTATGTGAAAAAAATGAAACTAGACCCCCTTCTTACACCATATACAAGAATAAACTGCTACACAGCAGAGAGAAAGAAGGAGCTCCAACCCTTTGCGACAGCATGGATGGAACTGGAGAGCATTACGCTAAGTGAAATAAGCCAGACAGTGAGGGACAAATACCATATGATCTCATCTTTAACTGGAACATAATCAACAAAAGAAAAAAGCAAACAAAATATAATCAGAGACATTGAAATTAAGAAATTAAGAACAACCTAACAATAGATAGAGGGAAGGGATGAGGGGACAATGGGGGAAGTTTTTTCAGGAACTACTATAAAGGACACATGAACAAAACCAAGGGTGAGGGTAGAAGCAAGGGAGGGAGGTGGGTTTTGCTGGGGTGGGGGCAAACAACTGTAATTGAACAACAAAATAATTTTTATTTATTTATTTATTTATTTATATTTTTTATATATTTTTAATATATTTTATTGATTATGCTATTACAGTTGTCCCATTTCTCCCCCATCATTCCCCTCCACCCTGCACACCCTCTCCCACCCACATTCCCCCCTTTAGTTCATGTCCATGTGTCATAAGTTCTTTAGCTTCTACATTTCCCACACTATTCTTGCCCTCCCCCTATTTTCTACCCACCATCTATGCTACTTATTCTCTGTACCTTTTCCCCCTCTCTCCTCCTCCCACTCCCCTGTTGCTAACCCTCCACGTGATCTCCACTTCTGTGGTTCTGTTCCTGTTCTAATTGCTCTATCCAGCAAAGCTGTCATTTGGAATGGAAAGGAAGATAAAGTGCTTCTCAGATAAGGTCAAGTTAAAGGAGTTCATCATCACCGAGCCCTTTTTATATGAAATGTTAAAGGGACTTATCTAAGAAAAAGAAGATAAAAATATGACAATGAAAAGACAGCAAACTCACAGCTATTAACGACCACACCTAAAACAAAAGCAAACAAAATAATTTTTAAAAATACAAATAAAAAAAAGAATTAACTCAAAATAGATTAAATACTTAAATATTAGACTCAAGACCATAAAAATCCTAGAAGAAAAAACAGGCAGTAATATCTCTAACATTTCTTGTAGCAATATTTTTCCTGATATATCTCCTCGGGCTAGGGAAAAAGAAAAATAATAAACAAATGGGACTGCATCAAACCAAAAAGTTTTTGCAGAGCAAAGGAAACCATCAAAGAAATGAAAAGACAACACACTGAATGGGAGAGCATATTTGCCAATATATCTGAAAAGGGCTTAACATTCAAAATTTATAAAGAACTTATAAAACTCAACACCAAAAAAAAACAAACAATTCAATTAAAAAATGGATGAAGGAAATGAAGAGACACTTCTCCAAAGAGGATATACAGGTGACCACAAGACATATGAAAAGATGCTCAATTTCAAAAATCATCAGAGAAATACTAATTAAAACCACAATGTGATATCACCTCACAAAAGTCAAAATGGCTATCATCAATAAATCAACAAACAAGTAGTGCTGATGAGGATGTGGAGAAAAGGGAACCCTTTTGCACTATTCGTGGGAATGCAGATTGGTGCAGTCACTGTAGAAAACAGTATGGAGTTACCTCAAAAAATTACAAATAGATTTACTTGATGACCTAGTGATTCCACTTCAGGGAATTTATCTAAAGAAACCTGAAACACAAATTCAAAAAAATATACGCACCCCTATGTTCACTGAAGCATGCTTTACAATAGCCAAGATTTAGAAGTAGCCCAAGTGTTCATCAGTAGATGAGTGGATTAAAAAAGTGTGGGGCATTTAAGCAACGGAACACTACTCACCCATAAAAAAGGAAATTTTGCCCCTTGCAACAGCATGGATGGACAGAGAACATCACGCTAAGTGAAATAAGCCAGTCAGAGAAAGACAAGCACCACATGATTTTACTCAGATATGGAAGTTAATGAACAAGATAAACTAACAAGCAAAACAGAGACAGACTTACAGATAGAGAGCAGGCTGACAACTGTCAGAAGGGAGAGACTGGTAGGGAGGCTAGGGGGATGAAGTAAAGAAGGAAAAAAGAGAACTCATGGACATGGGCAACAGCATGGTGACTGCTGAGGAAGGGAGGTGGTAACAGATGGAGACGACTTGGGGTGGTGAACACACAACGCCCTACACAGATGACGTGTTGTAGAATAATGCACTGGAAATCTATCTACTTTTGTTAACCAGTGTTACTCCACTAAGCTGATGAAAAGAAAAGAAAAAAACACAAGGGACTTACGCAACCTGTCTTCAAGTCTTATTATAAAGCTATAGGAATCAAGATACTTTGTTATTGACCTAAAGATAAACAAATAAGTGAAGAGTACAGAATAGAGACTCCAGCATTTATGGACAATGGGTAAAAGCAATTTTGGGAAAGAAAGAACAGTCTTTTGACAAAGCATGCTGGAACTGAATATTCTATGTGAGAGATCTATTCCTTCACACCTTATACCAGGTACAAAAAGGACCTCAAAATGAGTAACAAATCTAAATGTAAAACCTAAAACTATAAAACTTCTAGAAGAAAACACAGGAGAATATTTTTGTGAGCCTGGATTAGCCAAATATTTCTTAGATGTAGTATCATAAAATCTATAAAAGAAAAAATTAATATTTTGAGCTTCATAAAAAATCCAGACATTTATTCTACAAAACTATTAAGACAAATTAGAAGACATGACAAAGACTAGTTGTAATATCTGCAAATCAGCATCAGTTGTATATAGAAAACCTAACTCCCAAAAATCAGTAATTACAAAACAAGCCAATTTTAAAAATGGGCAAAGATTTGAACAGACTCATCACTCAAAAAGATATATGGATGGCAAATAAACATGTGAAAGGGGCGCAACATCATTAGTAATTCAGGATAAGCAAATTAAAACCACAATGAAATGGTACTGCATACCTATCACAATGGCTAAAATTAAACAGACTGCCCCTTCTGAATTTAGCAAGAATATGGAGATACTGAAATATTTATACACTACTGGTGGGAATGTTAAAAGGCATGACCACTTCAGAAAAGTTTGGCAGCTTCTTAAAAGGTAAACATACAACTACATTAGGATCCAGCCCTTCTAGGCTTAAAAATTTATTAAAGAGAAATGAAGGCACATGTCCATACAAAGACTTGTACATGAATATATTCACAGCAGATTTATTTGTGATAGGTAAATAATGGATACAATCCAAATGCCCATAAACAGGTAAACGTATAAATAAACTGATATATCCATACAATGAAACAATACCCAGAAATAAAAAGGTTGAGCTATTACTGATAAACTCTAAGACACAGATGAATCTCAAAGTAATCAGGAGTGAAAGGAGCCAGATAAAAACACAGTACATGGCATGCACTGTTTCCCTTATATACAATTCTAGAAAATACAAACTAATTCATAAGGATGGCCTGGTGGAAGGGGGAGATAGGAAGAGACCAGGAAGGAGCTTTTGGAGCTGATGAATATGTTGTTCATTGTCTGACTGAGGTGACCATGGTCTCATAAGTGTATATATGTGTCTAGACTTATCAGGGTATAATTTTAAACATATGAAAATGTATGCAGTTCACTGTGTGTCAATCGTACGGCAAAGAAGTGGCTCACTAAAAGAGCAAATGATAAACTAGTGATAAAATGGGTTAATAGTCTTAATATGCAGAGTCCCCATAAAATCAATTAAAAATGAATAACCCAACAGAAAAAAAATGGGCAAAGGATCATTATGGAAAATTCACAAAAGAATTACATAACCCATTAAAAATATATTCAACCTCACTAATAATAATGAGAAGGAATTAGTAAGAAAAATATGGACATTAGAAAGTGATGCTTTTTTTAAACATGTTTAACGGACTCATTGTACCTGAAGATATTTTTTCCTAAGGAATTAATTCAATGAGGATAGCCAGGCATTTACTATTTTTAAAATTATTAAAAAACATGTAACAGTACAACTGAGCAACAATAGCTGTTTAAATGAATTACGACATTCATTTAATGAAAGGAAATTCAGCCACTAAAATTATGTATAAAAATATAATTATCATAATGGAAAATTGCTCATAATGTATTATTAATTGTAAGAAAATATAGTTTATAAAACAATATAATAAATATAATATACAAGGGGGTGATTTTTTAATTATTATTTTTTAGTTATCAACCTTGGTTTCACTAACCATGAATTTAAGACAGCACATATTAAAGATTTTAGGCCTTTGTTCTTTATATTCACGTACGCATTCATTCACACGCTCTGAATAATGACTGGGTCAATAACGAGCAGAGGTCTCTCCCTGCAGACCTCGATGGTCGAAAGTAGCAGGGAGCATTACCGAGGGAGAAGGCCTGCTGACGGTCACCTGCTCAGTGATCACCCGTTACTGGTCTTCCATGGAAGTGCAGCTGCTTCTACACTTAGATTTCTGTGGGTTTGACTACTATTTTTCAGTACCTATTTTGGACTTCTTTTCATAACACTCTGAACATTTATTTTATTCTCAAATATTCAAAGGTAGTTTAAAGAACAAGAGAAACTTTAAAGATAACCTGTGGGTTGGAATTTAGAAGGTTTAACATTAGTAGATACACCAGGAATGAATAAATCAACATATAAAAATCAGGTTCCATGATCTTGGCCTTATTTGCCTTTCAAAATTGTCCTTTTAACATTTCATTGATTTTTGCTGCTATGAATGGAAAGTAGAGCCGAGTCTCACTATGTAATGGCATTTTCTAACTCTGTATGTTTTCGTACTTGCCAGATTCACACTGGCCACGATTCCCCTTTGAGCTCTGAGTCAGAGGGCACGCACGGAAGCACAGACTGGGACGTAAGCAGCAGTTACACAGGACAGCAGGATTTGGGTATTGATCTTACTCTTTCTGCCAAACTGTATTTGTAAGTATGATGCTACGCTGAGCATGATTTTTTTTAAAAAAGGATTTTAACTGGACTTCTAAAGAAAACAGAACTCTTTGCCTAAATATTTGTTTATTTTTCCAGGCATTAAGTGCCTTTGAAAAAGGGTTAAAATGGCTTAAGTAGAGGCGGATAACAAAATAAACCCCAAATTATGAACTTGGTTCAGCTGTCTGAAGGGAATTTTCTATACAAAAGCCATCTGGCTGAATTTAAAGGAATCAAATTAACACCCTACTTTATGTTTAGCACCTCTTGGTCTGTGAAGATGGCCATAAAACAATCAGCAGAAATGTTCACAAAAGAAGCCGCTCATGTCTGTTCCTTCATTCTTCCCCTCCCCCATCTTAAACAGATTATTCATCTATTTGTATAAGGTCCTACAGATTACTTCACTGTAAAAATAGTTTATAATAGATGATTTCTGAAATTCCTTCAGCTCTATGCACCTGACATTTCAAAGGTTCTGAAACACTTTTACAGAGGCCATCTCTGGAGTATGATGTTGCAACTAAGTAACTGTGTTTCTTCATTTTCTCTTCTTGGTGCTAACGTAACTTTGTATACTTAAAACTTAGCTCTAATCTGTCCTGGTATGTTTAAAACTCACAATTTTAAGAGTCTCACAGTCATTTTTAAGGAGTGCACTACAACAGCTCTGAAAGTACAAGGATACCAACCTCCTGTTGGGGTCTGAATCTTTCTGAGGTCAGCAGGAAATTACCACTATGTGCTTAGCAGCATAGCAAAGAAATGGACATAGTGCTGAGAACACAGAGGTGGCAGCTACATTTGTGTAAAGAAACGGTTTTCAATCAAAATACCTCTAAAACTACTTCCATTAGCTATAATTTGGGATTCTAAATTTTGAAGAATTAAAAATAACTCTTAAAACGTTTTAAGAATTGATGATCCTTTAATTTATATTAAATTCTGTGTATCAACTGGACTTAAACAATTTTTTAAAATAATGTGATTTTCTCAGGAGATTTTTTTTTATCTTTATAGGAGGCAGAATGGAGGAAATGAGATATTTTAATCCAGTGCCCTTTGCCTTTGGATCGAATCCAAGGTTTGTTATTAATAGTATCTTTATGTTACTGACTTCATAATAAAGTACAACTAAAATCACAACATATTCTTCCACTTACACTATATTAACAGTGAGATTTCCTTTTAGTTTAACATTTAATGTCTTTGTTCAAGACCTGTTATTATATACAGCCCTGCTACTATGTACAGTCATCCCACTGGATATCTCATTCCTCAGCTTCTAAGTTAGTCTACTTCTGGTTACAACACGATTAATGTCAGCTGGTAGGTCTACTTCTCTGGGTTCCCAGCATTCAGCAGTCATGCAGCACCCTCTTTCTTTTCCTCTAACCTTTGCTTTATGTGGAGAACTTCTGTGCCCTCCCCCTAAAATTCATCTGTTGAAATCTAATGGCCAAGGGGATGGTATCAGGTGGTGAATTTTTAGGAGGTGATTAGATCCTGAGAGGAGAGCCCTCGTGAGTGGGATCAGTGCCCTTGTAAAAGGGACCCCAGAGAGCTCCCTCTCCCCTTCCACCAGGTAAAGTTATAGCCAGCAGATGCAGTCTACGAATTAGAAAGCAGACGCTCACTGGACACTGCATCTGGTGGTGCCTTGGTCTTGGACTTCCCAGATTTCAGAACTATAATAAAATTCTGTTGCTTATAAGCAATCCAAATAGACTAAAACAAGACTGGCCAAGGACCTATAATGTTTTTTATTGTATTTCACTGGGCCTGATTTGCTCCTGCTGCAGCCTATCTTAAACTACTATGCAGACGAACCTGAGAAGCTCTACTGAGTAACACTTAAATTCTAGTAGCTTGGGTGTATTTGAAGGTCTATTAGTAACCTTGTATTTCCTTGACACACTTTGTATGTCAAGCAGAAATAATAAGTGTTACTAAAAAAACTGTTCAAAAAGCTATACAAGAAAGTGTAAGATTCATGTCTCATAGCCAACCAAATGGGATAGCAACTATCATCATTTGGCAAATCCATTAGTTGAACACCAAAATATAATAAATTATTTCCAAACTTCCTGAAGTATATGTTATTATCCTTTTGCTGATTTCCTAGTCCATTATCAACTGATAATCACACATGATGCTAATCCACTGAAAGTGTATAATGTGTCTACTGCTACAGAAAATCACTGGAATTTCAAAACTGCACCTTGGCTTTGTTTTGCTTTATGGTTCCATTTTATCCCTTGACAAAATACTGAGATCAAACAGAAAAGGTATTGTTTAAATTTTACAGGTTAAAAAAACAGGTGCAGAAACATTAGATTATTTTACCATGATCAAACAGAAAGTGATGGCATTTTGTCTAGAACTCCAATACTCTTAATTCCTGCTCTGGCCTTTCCCACCACACTGTGGTTTATTTTGCACCACACCTTTCTTCTTTCTTGGTGCACTTTACTTTTATTATTGATTGACTGACTGATTTGAGAGAGAGAAGAAAGGAGGGAGGGGGAGGGAGGGAAGGAAAAAAGGAGGAGAGAGGGAGGGGGAAGAGGGGGAAGAGAGGGAAGCGAGGTAGAGAGGGAGAGAGGGAGATGGGGGAGGGAAGGGGAGAGAGGGGGGAGAGGGAGACAGAGACAGAGACAGACATTGATTTGATTTGTCGTTCCACTCATTTATGCATTCATTGGTTGATTCTTGTATATGCCCTGCCCGGGGATCAAACCCACAACATTGGCATATCAGGACAATGCTCTAACCAACTGAGCTAACCAGCCAGGGCTTGGTACATTTTAAAAAGCACCAAAGCCTGGATGAAGAATTTAGGGGTCTGGTTTATGCTCAAAGTCATTAAGTTGACTAAGTGTTCCATGTCTTAAATCCTTAAATGACATAAGCTTTCAAATCAAAGTATCCATTAGTGAAGAATATTAAAATAGATGTTTGAGGATATAACCAAGAAATAGGTAGTTTCAGCATGTCTTAAAATGTAGCATATTATTTTTTAATTTATTCTAATAGGCTAATAATAGACACTTAAAATTCTGACTTATAATTAGTTACTTTTGTTACTGCATGATTTTATTCAAGTATGAAGATTATAATATCTGCATATGCCTTCCAATTAGTCATCATTAGGACTCAAGAATACTGTTAAATTACACATAAAACTATGGATATAAAATTTATTTCAACTAGATATTACCTTATTGCAAAGAAATATTGTAAAAGTAGTTATATTAAAATTTAATGCTACATGATAAAGAAAATGTGTATTTTAGACTACATTGAGAATGGCTTGAGGCATTATCATTACCTTGCAAATTTATGAAGGAGTAAACTATTAATAATAATACTAGATACGTAATGTTCCTTTTAAACTTAGGAGGTTCTCCTAAATGTTAAAACTGAAAACAACAACACGTTTCACCACGGGAATATTTTCCTACATTCTTAATTCAAGGTCCTCCGTGATACAGGAAATGCAAAGATCATATGAATAGCTGTGGCCCACAGCATAGTGGTTGAAGAACATGGTCCCTGGAGTCACATAGCCTAGAATCAAACGGTGGCCTGACCAGTCACCAACTGTGTGGCAGTAGGTAAATTACTTTATTCTCCTGGTACCTCAGTTCATCATCTGCAAAATGAGAATAACAATGTCTGCTTCACGGGGTTTGGGGAGTTCCGTGTGAGATAACACACGGGAAGTGTTCATAACAGTAGGGGGCACACAGTAAATCCCTGACAGATGTTAGCTACTCCTACCACTGTTATTATTAGCCCCAATCTATGAACTGACCCTGCCCTTCATTCTATAATTTTATAGGGAGCATGCTATTTTACAGAATTTGTGGTTCTTATTTCAAACACTGATTACACATCAATAATATACAGATACTGTGTTAGTCATAGGGCATTATAAACACCATGGACTTTCAGTGAAAGAGTAAGTTACATAACAAAATTTTTATAGGCGTCTAAAGTCATACATTGCCCTAAACTCTGGTAAAGCATGTCACAATGTGAAAAAAAAGCTACTGACAATGACAACATAGGTGGTCATTAATAAATATGAATTCTACAAATAAAATAATATTAATGTCAATAGTAGAGATTGCTTTTCAGTTTAAAGTTCTCCCTGAGGTTTAATCAACTCCTTTGGAAACACAAAAGAATGTAACACAGCATGATAATCTGTGTGTGATTCCTGGGTTTCAGAGCCCTGTTCAATCTGAAACGTTACAGGTGCATAATAAACATTTGTCTTGCCTAAGACTGACTGAAAAGCACTCCAGAGTCAATACTCAGAGGAGATACTGCCCCCTAGTGAAAAATTAGAATTATTACCTGAAATTATCAAATAATGCTGAGAACTTCCCCAATTTGGTACTATTTAAAATACCAAATGTTTTTTTAGTACCTACCATTTATGCTTCTTATTCCCTGTACCTTTTCCCCCCATTCTCCTCCCTCAAGGGGGAGGTTAAGAATACTACAGGCAATGTAAAAGCCAAAGAACTTATATGTACAACCCCTGGAAAAGAACTAAAGGAGAGGAGGGGATGGAAGGGGGGGAGGGCAGAGGGGAATAAAGGGGGGGAATAGGACAACTATAATAGCATAATCAATTAAATACATAAAAAATAATAAAATGCCAAATGCATATTTATCATGTGTCAGTATTCAGACCAGGTACTGTACTGCTAACACAAAGACAAACAGGACATTATAAACACCTACGACCATAGATGATGCAAAGACATACATACTTCACAGAGAAGCACAGGGTAAATGGCATCGTAGGGAAAAAAAGGTTTGCTTATTAGACAATCAAAAACTATTATTTCAGGAAATTTGCTAAAAAGGCAGTTTAGTGTAGTGAATAAGATCATAGACTCCAAATCCGGCCTATATGGATCCAAGACCCGGCCCTGTAAACTGGGGTAATTACAGAACTGACCTCATCAGATTATTGTGGCAAACTGAGTACGTATAAAGTGCTTACAGCAATCCCAGGAATACAGAAAATGCTTTGTAAGTATGAGCTATGATTACGATTAAATGTAGAGGGGGATCCTAGAGATTGAGGTAGATAAGTATTGATCAATAACAGAACATTATTGCTAAGGTCTAGCTTTGTACATTTCAGTCAGTAGAAGCCGTTTCTCTGACTAGTACTCTGTTATTGTGGGAATCCTTAAAGTACACTACTCTGTGACTAAATTTTGTATTACTAGATGATTAAACCGTTCAACATCAGGCAAACAAAACTGCCTTCTGAAAGTAAAAATCATATTTCTTACCAAAAAAAGCAAGAAGTCAGTAGGATGAAAGACCCAAAAGACCACAACCTGAACATATGCTTAACAGAGAAAGACGCTTGCTGACTCTTCACAGATTTTGCTAGAACTGAAAGATGCATGATACATTTAGCTACCATTGTGGTCTCATTTGCAGCTTATTTAACTTATTTTTAAAAAAGCTTGCTCCATTTTCCTTGAAAATTACCTAAACTTATCAGCAGCTCTGATAATTACAGTTTAAAAGCCATGTAACTGTTCTATATTTTTCAAATTTTGTATTGTTAAAACATTTATGTAAAGCTATACATACGCTTTTTTTGCAGACAAGAAAGTCTGGGCAAAATATTCCTCTATTAAAAAAATAAATAAAAATGTAAGGCAAACTTATGTCAATAATAAACATTATAATTTTCAATAAAATATTTAAGACTATTTCACTTGATGATTCTGGCCTGTATTTAATGAGTAAATTATTTTAGAGTCTGAAACCACTTTTCATTTTCTTACGGATGGATAACATGCACAAGAACTGCGTTAAATCTTGGATTTCTTGAGATTATGTAACTTTTTCCTAAGCTTCCTCTTTTTAAAAATAAGCAGTGAAGAGGAAAATGTGTTAAAAACATTGGAAGTTTTCATTTGTTTGTAAAGGTGTGTTAGAATATTTAAAAAATGTGTTCTAGCCCTGGCTGGTGTGGCTCAGTGGATTGAGTACTGGCCTGTGAACCAAAGGGTCGCCGGTTTGATTCCCAGTCAGGGCACATGCCTGGGTTGCGGGCCAGGTTCCCAGTATGGGGCACGCCAGAGGCAACCAGCAACCACACATTGATGTTTCTCTCCCTCTCTTTCTCCTTCCCTTCCTCTCTCTCTAAAAATAAATACATAAAATCTTTAAAAAAAGAAAAATGATTTTGTAAAAAAAGTATGTTCTAAATACATTGCACAAAATAATTTTAATTTTATGTTTATTATTTGATCATTTCTAAAACACTTGGAACTCCTTCCTCTTTCATGTTAAGGTAGTGTGGTTACATCACGATGTTCTTAACATTATGAATTTATTTTCTAATACATCTCACCTAAAAAGGTACACACTAATCAATAAAACAAAAAGGCTGCCAAAAGAAAGAATAAGAGAGGGAAAAAAAAATCCTTTTTCAATTCTGTTCCATATATAGATACTTACCAGCATCTGAAAACATTAAGTTTCCATAAAGTCAAGTGTGCACTGGTCACGTGAGCATGATAACAACCCATTTTACTGTTCTTTGTTTATTTTATCCTAGTGCTTATGGATTTACAAAGTACACTCACAGTTCCTGTCTCATAGTATCTTCACCAATAACTCTTAGGTAGCACAGGTACCAAGAGTAGTAGTGCCATTTACTGGGTTAGAAAATGGAGCTTTAGGAGGGCAAGAGTCTTGTGCCAGGTCACTAGGGAAGCAGAACTGCACCTAAAACCCATGTTTTTGCTCTCCTAAAACACTGCTCTTTCTACTTATGATTCTAAAATAAACTTCTCAGTTGAAAACCTATTATCCAAAAACAGATGGGCAAACATGACTGGGCTAATCTAATGATGAAATCCCTCTATTAATGACCCCCCAAAAAACAAACAAACAAAAAAACAACCCTGAAGAAAAGAAAGATAACAGCAGAACTTACATCTGTAGTGAAATTTCAAAAGCCTAAAAAGTAAATTAGAAATTGAATGAAGACTATTGTGAAACTTCTCGAGTCTGAGGAAATAACTGTGCTGCCTATTTCCTATATAACAGTTCCAATCGTAAAGTCCTTAGGTGCAGTTCTCGTTTATGTGAACATTTAGGGGCTACAAAAGAAGGTCTGTTTCTGGACACATGTTTTAATCAGATCTGGACACTGGATGACTTGATAAACCCATGCACCTTTCCCTACAATTAGACAGTGTTTATTTTTGCTAATATTTGCTTGTAGTAGTAAATGGTCTTGTGTTATTTAACAATTCTACCATTAGTAACAGTGTTCCATAAATGTGTACACTAACAAAATCCATTATTTCTTTTCTTCTCTGTAGAGTTCTTTAAAATCAGTCTCAAATTTACACATTATTTTCTAAAATAATTTAGAAGACATAATAAAATCCATACTATGATAAAAAAAAACTTCAGGTTTAGAACTTAATTGTTTAATAACTTACCACTTAACACAACCATTGACCAATTTGATCTGTATAAATGCAATAAACTTAACCATTCACATTTCATTACTTTAAAACACTTCATTTAAATACTTCCACATTAATGTTGCCTATACATACATATCTGTATATTTATGCAGTTATGGCGGTGTGTGCAAACTTTGCTAGCTTAGCAAAAACAGCGAATAATACATGACACCCTAAACTAATCAAAGAAAGAAATAAAATTTTTAATACATGAAAAAGATGAATTGCAATTTTGAGACTGACAGCACTATCAGTACAGTGCAGAACAACGATATCCTATTATCAGGACAGAAATTAAAGAAATATATAAAAAATAGCATAGATCCATATACTCTATGCCATGTTATTCCTGAAAAATGTACCCAGTCTTTATTTCCTTCTTTTTCAGAATGATAGAACAGTGAAATTTTAGAGTAGAAAAAGATAGATTTCTAATTCTGGGTCTTGCTTTCACTGACAGTAACTTCTTGCCTTCTTTTCATGTTACAAAACTCTTAAAACTACAACTTAATTAAAATGATGTGCTTTAGTAAAAGAACAAAAACACGGAATAAGCAATTAACTCAATATTCAACTGAACACATTAAAGATCTATATTTCCTAAATGTTACTTAGCTTTTAAATTTGGTTAACATTACCAAATAATTTTTAGGTGCATTTTGTTTATTTAAATTGATTTAAAAGAAAATGATAACTACCTTTCTGCGATTCCAACATAAGGGCACAACTATTATATGTGTTTTTGCTGATATATAAACTGCAGAACAATAGTGCTTATGGAAAAATAAAATGTTATAATATAGTAACATAATCTATTTTATCTGCTTGGCTCTTACAATATATTCAAGAGAGCTTTGTTAATATAAAAAATTCCACAGAATTCATGATTCCTGGTTTAGTCTAAATGTAAATGTTACTCTAAATATTGTTTACTTATCAAGAAATGGACTTACCATGGAAATCATAAATATACAGAAGAATTGGCTCATTCTGCCCAAATGCACAAAATGCAACCATATTTTCAAGTGGATGGTAAGAAATGTCTCGAATGGGCGACTTAAATGGCAGGTCAGAATACACTGCTACTTGTTCTCCTAAATAAGAAAAGCCATTCAATAATTTGTATTGTTATTTCTCATTAGAAGATTATTCTGGAACTTATCAAAAATATTTATAGAAAGTAATGATGAAGCTCATGGTATTTACGTGAAAACTTCAAATACTTATAAATATTTGAGCACTGCTATATTAAATAATGGTCTTTATTTTTCATTCTTTTGGTCCTCCTCTTCCTACTTCTCAATCCAAACTCTTCAACGAGGTTTTCAAGGCACAAGCAAAGGCAGAGTCCAGAAGTAGAGAGGTACCCCACTCTGAGATCTGACAGGGCTGAGCAGATGTCAGCTAGCAAAGAACTCCAGAGAGGAGCGACTGCAGGGCTCCAAAACCAAAGAAGCTCCCAGCCTGGGGGAGGCTTGGTGGAGAATTAAGTATTTTCCACATGCTGTATGAGGTACCATCTGCTTTAATAATATGCGTGATTACTAATGGCTAGAAGAGGCCTACAGTAGGGGTCTAAGAAACCTATGAAAAGCAGAATTCAAAGGGCAAAATCTCTAGATCCATTCACTGAAGGGAAAAAGAGATTTAACATTTTTGAACTGATGCTAATGTATCAAAATGCAGTAAGAAAAGAAAAAAAAAACCCCAAGTGAAGGAGTAGTCAAAAATGCCTAAAGAGAAGACCAAGAGAATAAACAAAAGGTAATTAAATACTGTCCATAAAGCTAGTATACAGTGAATTTTATAAAATTCTTTCCATTTATTGCTAAAAATATTTATGCAGTTTTAGCTTTTTTTTTGAAAGACAAAGGGCACAAATGAACTTCCCCATGTAATAGTGTATTTTATTAGATTATAGCAAGTCAGGTGAATCGCTATTAAGTTTCACACATCAAAACCTTTTGACAGGAATGTTTCTAATGAGAATATATTGTGGATGTCTCACCACTTGTATATCTAGGTATAGTCCAAATTCAGCTCATAGCAGTTTTATTTTACATTACAGTTATCGTTAAATACTTCCCTAAGATTCACAATATCTCATTATAGACAAGGAAAGAATAAATCTTAAATTATAATGTAAAATTCAAAATCCATGCATATATCAAAACAATAAGGAAGAGAATTTAATACAAATTTAGACTGCAGCTGATTTCCCTGATCAGTGTTCCAATTCTGAAAAACATAATCGAGAACCTAGTCATAATTTCCTTCAAAATTATTCTATAAAATGGTATTTTTCACACTTCTTCAAAAACCGAAATAATTTTTGCAGAGCAGTGAAGGATTTACCTGTTTCTGGGTTCCAAACATACGCAATCCCATCCTCACTTCCGGCAAAGAGAAAAGTCCCACATGGGGTCAAAGTGCTATGGATCTTCTCCCGGTAGTTCGCTGCTCCTACAAATTTCCTTGCTGCTAATCTACAAACAGAAAAAGATTTTACAAATGTAGAATCTATGTGGTAAAAACTTTTAAATACTGGTAAATGTTTTAAATACTTCATCTACATTTAACAAATAATTTTTGAAAATCTGTTACGTGGGAAACATTCTATGATGTATGCAGAAGGAAGAAGAGAGAGTGCTAGAGCTCAGGGAAATTAAAATTAATAGGAGAGAGAAGGAATATATACAATAGAAAGTGGATGCAGAAGAGCCACCAGAGAAGAAAGGAAAGAGTACTTTGCAGATCTGGGTAAGAAAAATTATTTCTAGCTATGAAAAGAGACTACTTTATGGAAGTAGCATTTGAGCTGATTGGTGAAAAAGGGACAGAATTTTTGTATTTTTTCATGTAATAAATTTTAAAAATCCCACTTGATCCTTGCAGAAATATTAGACAGAACATATTATTAAATCATCTAATAAATATGATACACAGCCCTCTAGGCTTTTTTGTTTATGAAAAACAGCTAACACTGCTTGAATGCTTACTATGTGCCAGTTAGGTACTATTATCATCCCCAGTTTACAGAGAGGATATTACATGCGCTGCTCCATTACCTGCTTTTTCCAGTTATCCAAATAATAACAAGCAATGGCCCTCATAGCAGAACATACAGAGTGTGCGTTATCATTCCGATAGGTACATGTTATACCATCATCTAAACGTGTCCTAAGAAATAGGCTGTTGCTGAACAGCACACAATGTTTCCAGCTTTCCCCTACCACAAACATGATTTCTATGAATAATCTTGCATAAAAATATATTTTTGCACTGCTTCATCCATTTTTATTAAATTTATTGGTGTGACACTGGTTAATAACATTATATAGGTTTCAAGTGTACAGTTTCATAACAGATCATCTGTACATTCCATTGTGTGCTCACCAGCCAAAGCCTAGTCACCATATATTTGACCTCTTCTTTATCTTGCACCCCCTTCCTCTCCGGTAACCTTCACACTGTTGTCTGATTTCTTGCAGTGCTTTATATTATCTTACCATAATTCTCAGACCTCAGGTCACAGAGTCAAACATTTCTGCAGTCCTTGTCATGTGCTGTAATATTTTAAGTACTTTACATGTATAAACTAGTTTATTCCCCTCCAAACCCTTATGAGTGTGTGTATATATATATATATATATATATTATTTCTCCCGTTTGAGTGCTGAGAAAAAAGAGGCACAGAGAAGAAAATTGGCTACTAAGGGGTGGACAAGGCCGTATTTCATTCTGAGCAGTTTGCCTCTAGAGATGAAGTATAATCTTAAACTGAAAACTGTATTGCTTAAAAAGAGAATAACCAAACTCCTTAGGCCTGATCTCCTAAAATCTGACTGCAACCTCTATTTGTAAAAAAATAACGCTCTCAGCATTTCTTATCACAAAACCTATGCTCATACAGACTAACTCCCTCTGTCAAGAATACAACTTATATTATCCCACCTTTGAACGTTATTCCAGATTTTGCACATTTTTCACCCAACTGAACATACTTCTATCTTATCTAAAGTCTACCCATTCTTCAGACTGAGCACAAAGGCCAGCCTCTCCATAGAGCCTTTAACAGAAAGACCATATGATAGCTACCACCTGTGTTGCCCTGAAAAATACAATCCTTATATTACACATTTATATTCATTAAAAACACATTCCGAATACTAGTTGTCTGCCAGGCACAGCATGGCTGCTCTGTGCAGAGAGAAAGAATACACAGATTCCAGTCCCAGAAGATCTCACAATTTAACTAACCTAATTAAATGTTCTGTGTGTTATTCCAGAGACAGTACAGCGGACTATAAACTCCTGAGGAACTACTTCTGCTTACCACACTCCCACAACACCCATATCCGTGTCTTGGACAGTGCTACATAAATATTTAAGGGCTGCATGGTTAGCCCTAAAAAGCGAACTGCAGAATAAACCAATATAGATCACCATATTTGTCTTTCTACAAACAATAATGAAATCTAATAGCTTCCTCTCATTTGTTTTAGTGGAACTCAACACCAAAACAAAAGCATAGCACAAGTCCATGCTGAATTTCTCAGAACTCTACTTCTGCCTTTTACAAAGTATTTCCCTTCAGTGGCCTTCTTCAGAAATAAACAAAAAAAGAAAAACAAGGACAAATTATTCAAAAGCCCTCTCATTCAGTTATGATATTGTATCATTAACACTATGCTATACCATATTGTAGATAAGAGATATTCCGTGATAGAAGTGTTTTTTAATCATGAAAATAAAGAGGAATTGGCTATATTTCAGCTTTAAAACTATTCACATTTTGGGACAGGTAATTCTTTGCTCTTGGAGGCTGCCTTATGAACTCCAGGATACTTAGTAGTGCCTCTGGTCTCTGTCCACTAGATGTAGAAGCAACATTCATAAATGTCTTTGGACACTAGCACAGCTACCTCTTATAAGTATGAATCAGTTCATTACTTACTCGAGTGCTTAAACTGTCAACAGTGACATATACTCACATTCGGAGATCCATGATTCTCAAAGTACTGTCTTTGGTATGGATTAACAAACGTTTTCCATTGGGATGAACCTCCAAATAATTTATTGGGATCCCCTTAAACTCACTCTCTTTAATTTCCTAAAAATAAAAAAGGCTATGTAATATCACCACTGTAAAGTTTGTTCGTTAAGCCCTTTTTAGAGTATAAAAGAGGAAAATTAACTTCAAGATGTAATTTCCAATTGTGCTACATAGGATGCTTTAAAATTGTTTAAAAGAATCCCCAGTAATTTCAGTTTAAGGTTGAAAATAAAGCTGATGAAATGTATTTTTTGGTTGTTATCTAATACCACATTAGTATGTGTCTTTGTAGTATATCCCCAAACAAGAGGAACTTCCTATAAACACATCTTCTAACACTGTATTTTCTACTTATTATCATGTAAAAAGCTTCCATTTTTATAAATTCAAAGTACAGAGTTAACTTTCAAGTTCTATTTCAGTCTCAGATTATTTCTTCATACACTTATTTCCACTTGTCCTGAAAAAGGTGTTTCATCAGTAGGTAAGTCTGAAATCATTTAATTTAGATTTTAATTTTAGGTGGGTTTTAAAAAAAATAATTATTTAAGGCAGCTATGGAAGATGCCTGATTAATGATGTCAAGAAAGGCATAAGCGCTGATGGAGAGTCTGCCTGAACAAGCCTTGCATTAATTAGAATAATTACCAGAGGTCCTTGTTGTTTGGATTACCAGGAGAATGAAAAAAATCACAGATGCAAAACTGCCCAGACTCAAGTCCACATGGGCAGAATTACGAAGTGTCCTTTTTCTCCCCAAAGGACCCTGTGTTACTTTCGCCCCTGGTGCCTAGAGGGCATCCTCTTCAGAGGTGGGCTGGCATCAGCCGAGGCAGGGTACAAACTGCTCCGTCCTAACCAACACCAACAGGTGACCCTCTGCGACCGCAGTCTGACACTAAGACCTGCTGTCAGTTACTTTGTTACAGAAAAAGTCAAACACTGACACTCCAGCTGGGGATTTTACTGAGCTAAAGAACCACCCTCTGAGGGTCGGGATGCACTGCTGGAGATTCCAGCAAGTGGAATAACATGTTCACAGATGCAAACGTGCAAAATAAAAACCGCACAGCAAGTTAAGTATTAGGTATAAATTTGACAAACGTGCTGGCAGACTTAGTGTTTGTAACATCTGTTAGCAATTTCCTCCATATTTTCCTTTATTATACTCATGCTTGAACTAAAAAGCCCTAGTTTTGAAGCCCAGGTTCTGTATCAAAGTAGCTCAGGGACACTTCATTTAAGCGACAGATGAGTGTGACTCTGCATTCCCCACACTGCTGGCTAACAGGGACCAGCAAGAAGTGGCAGGCTCGTCTGTCCTATGGCATTAACTACAAAAAAATTCCAGCTCATTTCCTAACTTTTTTTTCTTTTTTTTTTTGGACTGTCTCAAGTAACCACACCAGGCTGCAGATTTTCCAGGTAAATCTGCCTTTTGGTTAATATCCTTAGGTAAAGAAATACATGATTTTTAACACAAATAACAGACTCTGCACTGTGGACTCAAACAACTGGAACTGGTGCCTTGGGGCCTTGCCGATCCCTCAGGTATATAAGTAATTAGAATTCTTTCAACGTGTGTGAAGTTAGGCTACGACATGAACCCCAGGCCATCATCAATCTGATAGACAGAGGAAAATGACTAAAGATAAAATAGACCATTTCCTAAACAGATCTGACAGACTCCATAGGCTTAACTGAAGTTCATGGAAATTCTTTTACACTGACAGTGTCTTTTTTTCAAAGAAGGCCAATTGTTATATTCTATGATGAGGAACAAAAAACTGAAATATAAGGTACTACTGATAGATGGTAATGTAATATAACATATACATTATTTAAGAATAAATTTCAGTAACGAGTCACTGAATGCCATGGTACAAATTAGAGTTCAAGAAAATTAAGGGAAATCCTCGCCAAAATGAAGAAAATACTCACTAAATTACTAGAGTATCAATTAGCCATCAGAAAGACATGATAATTAATCAATGACAACAGACTTTTCAGGGACTGAGAAAAACTTAATTTTTTTGAAAACAGAGAACAGAACGCTGTGCTGTCTCCTATTAGGGCCGTGCGGTGCGATGGTCTTTCCAGTTTCTTTGATGGAACCCCACACTACGGAGTGCGGTGTCCTACCTTATTCACACTCCAGTGGCGCACTGAGTGCTGCACGTCGTTCACTTTAACGTAGGTGTTCCACACGACAATCACCCCCGTGCAGTCTCCCGAGTACATGTGGTGACCTGGTTTACAAAAAGCACTCGCTGACTAAAGTTACACAGAGGCAGAAAGAAATAATACGAAGTTGGGAAAATGCATGCCAGTAAAACAGTCAAAGAATCCTAGGGCTATTAAAAGGTATTTCAGTTTAAAAAGCCAAAAACCAAACACAACTAACACTCAAATCCCAATGATCTTTAAATGACTTTTGTGCTCTTTTGGATGATTTTTGATGACTAATTTCCCTTTGAAATTCCCTGACTTTAATACAAAAAGAAACGAGCATCACAGTCTGCGTCCTCACACGCGCATGCGTGCACACACAGAGCTCAAATTCCAAAGCCAAACAAATTACCTGAATTATCCAATATGTATCTGTGTCACTCACTTTTATCAACCTACATAATGTCTTATATTCCTGGAAAAACACCTATATTCTAATATGATCTGTTAGCATAATGCCTGAGACCCAGCAAGAACTCAGTGACCAGGGGATGAATAAAATAATAAATAACAGTGGTTCCACTTTAACATAATTCTTAAATTCAACCCATCTTTAAGTTGAATGAGACCTCAGAGACCATCAAGTTCAACTTCACACCCACTTAGCAATATTTTACACACCATTACAAACAGATGGTTACTCAAAAACTGTGAATTTCAGGTCAAAAGCAGCTTATTCAAATGATAAATTGCTCTAAGTATTAGGATGTTTTTTCTAATTCTGAACAAAGAAAATCTGCCTCCTGTAGCTTTGGCCCTACCTTCATCTACTAGAGCAACACAGATTGATTTCTCTTTTTTTAAATTTTAATAGCCAAATAATGAAGAAATTCTTCATCTCTCCATTGTAATATGAGCTACTTCTACTATGACAGTTTTCAGATACCTTTCTATCTGGGTTCACCTTTCCTGAATGTGTTCCAATATATTAACATCCTCAGAGTTGAACAGAGTACATTAGCAGTATAATTTTAATGTGGATCCCATACTAATTAATTATCATTTGAGCCTACATATCTAGTGTCTGAAATGATGTAAAAGATAACTATTTAAAAGATGTAATATATTTCCTTATCCTTTCAGTTGATAAAATAATCTATATTTTACATCTTTAAAAGACCATCTATATTATTCATATACTAGGATAAACTAATATTGCAAATTTCCCTTCTATATGCTTATACTTTAAAAAATTATACTGTTGCTACATTTAAAATATGTATTTTCAAAATTCTTTTGGAATTTCCTCTTCATTTTCCTCATTTTTAGCTTTTAACTTGAAAGGCCATTAATAAAAAAAAACATACTAAGGGGATAATCACCAATCTAATGTGATATATTTATGAAATTTGGAACATGACCAGTTGTTACAGCAAAGATTAGTTAAATCTAAATGTTTAGGAACTCAATGACTTTAGAATTACAAACAAAACTCCTTCAATGCTAAATCCATGCCCAGGTACATTATGTAATCTGCAAAATACGTATAAATTTCAATATACACAATCATCAATACATAAAGTCCTTCTTAAGCTTAAATATTTGTCCTAGTGAGATAAAACTCTTTAATTCTTCATACAACTAGGCTTAATTTGGAATATATTCTCTGACATACCTTCAATATCAAAACAGAGAGAATTAATGAAACTCTTGTGAGTGTCAAACTGTCGGATCAATATGGCAAAATCTTCTTTCATATCAACTTTCCATATCCGTATCACAGAATCATAGCATCCTGTAACCACCAGTTCTTTTACAGCAGGATGGAATTTGGCCGTGTAAACAAAACAAGGATGAGGCAAAACTCTGAAAGTATTTGTATTGTTTATTTCATTTTTCCATATCCTAGAAAAGGATAAAAAGTTACATACTGTTCCTGAAAGGCACAAATTTCTTTAAAAGTTTCTCTGAAAACATTCAATATAGCCAATGGGACTTAAGTAGGCAAGTGATAACCGTAAACTAAATTTAAATTTTATAACTAAACATTAATATGATCACCTATTTGGTGGCTGGGGTTCTTTACATTTGACAAAGTATTTTCTTACAGGTATTTTCAAGCATAATGTAAGTACCTGCATACTAATTATAATCTATACTATCAAATAAAAAAACTGTATTTGGATTTGAATATGTCTGTCTTTCTAAAATCTACCAACTTTTGCCCTGACTGATGTGGCTCAGTTGTTTAGGTATCCTCCCGCAACGCAAAAGGTCACGAGTTCTATTCCCAGTTAGGGCACAATGCCTAGACTGTGGGCATGGTCCCCAGTCAGGGTGAGTACAAGAGGCAACTGATCGATGTTTCTCTGTCACATCAATGTTTCTTTCCCTCTCTTCCACTCTCTCAAATAAATAAATAAATAAATATTTTTAAAAATCTACCTGCTTTGGACATTGATTAAACACATCAAATAGTTAGTAAAATATTGTATTTAGTATAAATATATAAGAAAACTGGGAGAAACTTCAATGATTTCCCATCTTTGGTTGTGTCTATGGCTTTTGCAAAGTACTTATCAGTGGGGGGTTAGTTAATAGGGTACTCAATTAGCTTTATATTAGTAACTTCAAAGCCTAGATAATAAACATGAAGATCTCAAAGACTGACAAGCCATAATGAAATTACTATATGAATACATGAGTAAAATAAAATAAATAATTATTAAATTTTGATAAAAAACAGATAATCCAATATTAAATATTCACTTGGTGTTAACATTCTTATTATCTCTTCCTCTAAATCAGGGATGTCAAACTCATTTTCACTGGGGGCACATCAGCCTCATGGTTGCCTTCAGAAGGTCAAATGTAATTTCAATCCTTAACAGTTAAGAAGTAGTTACATTTATACGGTCCGAAAATTATTTCCACCCTTTGAAGGCAACCTTGAGGCTGATGTGGCCCCTGGTGAAAATGAGTTTGACACCCCTGCTCTAAATAATGGACAATTAAAAAATTAGTATTATTGTTATTGCTATAGCCTTGACATAAGAATAAACCCTAAGGGTTAAAGTGTTGTTAGATATTCTACATTTCTAGTCATTGTGTAAAGATAGGCAAAACCTAGCAATACATAGCCGCTATGTGAGTGTGGAATATTGGATTTTTAAAAGCTTAAGTTATTAGTATTTGAAGAATACATTAATCTTTTAATATAGGGATTCACAACTCATTCTTTTAATTACTGCCTAGGAACTAAAGAAAAGCCCTTTACAAAATTATCAATAAAAGAAAAAATTACAGTTGTTATTCAAGAATAGCATTCAATGAGTTGTCTCAACCGCTGCCTAAAATACAGGATATGATCTTCAATTACTAAGAATCCAAACTAATAATGAAGGAAGTGAAAGAACATGTTTTCAAGTAAAAATAAAGCATGTGTGTCAGAGCATAAACATTTAACCATAATAATACTTTCAATGAACATATGTTACATGAAATACAGTATTTATTGAAAGAATAAAATCCCTAATTTAAAGGGGCTATTTTAAGATTGTTACAGGAGACTAAGTGGTAATGGAAAAAATATAATAAAGATTATATATTAAAAATAAAAGAAAAAGCATTATTAAAAGATAAAAACTTCAGCTGCTTGCTAATGAATCTTAGCAGCATTATCTGAAATATAGGCATAAATGAAGCTATCATATTTTAAAAACAGCTTAATATAATTAAGATATATATAATATTTTAAAATAAAAAGCTTTTTATGTAAAAACAAAACTGGTATCAATGGTGGCTTTCATCACCCAATTAATGGTAGAATCCAAGATCAAAACAAATATATCAATGGATTTTGGAAAAAATCAGGTTCATCACAGCCAGAAAAGAAGGAGCACAAATTTGTAAACACTAGCTGTCTGTAAAACATTACTAGAATTGGGAAAGAAAAAAAACATACCAAAGTTAAAACGGCACATGTAAAGGGGCGGGAGTTGGCCTATTTGGGAGCCATTACACATGGAAAATTCCTTCTGATTCTATTAGGAGCTACTGATATGGGGAAAAGTACAGATTAAACTGAAGATAACTAAAAACAGGGATTTGGGTTAAGCCCTTTAGGCAGACAGCTAACCAGCAGGAAAGTTATTCAGGCAACACTAAAGATAACATGTGACCACAATCCTGAGGAAGACAGAGAGGAGACACGGATAGAAACCCATACTTCTGCCACTTTGGGGCATGAACAACTCATTCTCTTCCTTCTGACTGGAGCCCTTTCCTAACCTTTTCAAAAGCTCACTGCCTTTCTGGTTCTAGCCACAATGCTTCTTCCTTCACTCAGTTAATCCTTCACAATAATATTTTCGTGATGTAAAGAGTCCTAACTTAGTATCAATTTCAAAGCTACATAAAGTAAAAAGTGTACCTTACTATTATATGTTGTGTGGGGAAGTCCCAGGTGGCTTCAAGAAATGATGAAATCTGAGCTGGGTTTTAAATGATGGCTGTGAGCCAATTATGTGGAGTGAACGAGTTGGGCAGGAAGGGCATTTACATATAGAAGAATAGGTAAGGCAATGGAGTGGAGATGCCAAAAAAGTTGTTAACGGTATTTCAAAAGATTGCGTGGGTAAGGTAGAAGGTACATGGGAAGTGCACAAGAGAAGGTAAGGCCAGCCTGAATGAGGGACAGCCTGTCATGCCATTCTAAGGAACTGGAACATTTTCCAAAGGGCAATGGTAGTCAAAGATTTTTTAAATCAAGGCATTATGAAAGATGGTACTGGAGGAGGTTACAGATGCAGGAGGCTGAAGACTGAACGCTGGGAAAGTTTAGCAGCATCATTTTAAGCAAGAGATAATAAGGCCATGAATTAAGGCAACAGTAGTGAGGATAAAAAGGATGATAGAATGGTAAGTCTTTTAGAAGAGAGAACTGAGAGACTTTAGTATTACTTAGATATAGAAATAAATGGTAGAAAGAAAAGAAGAAATGAGTACTACTCTTGATTCCCAGATAAGGAAGTTATTAAAAATATATAGTATAGCCCTGGCTGGCGTAGCTCAGTGGATTGAGCGCGGGCTGCGAACCAAAGTGTCGCAGGTTCGATTCCCAGTCAGGGCACATGCCTGGGTTGTGGGCCAAGTTCCCAGTGGGGGCCATGCAAGAAGCAACCACACATTGATGTTTCTCTTTCTCCCTCCCTTCCCCTCTCTAAAAATAAATAAATAAAATCTTTAAAAAATATATATATAGTATAAGAGAGCCCTAGGTGGTGTGCCTCAGTGGATTGAGTACTAGACTGTGAAGCAAAGGGTTGCCAGTTTGATTCCCAGTCAGGGTACAAGCCTGGACTGTAGGCCAGATACCCAGTAGGGGGCATAGGCGAGACAACCACATACTGATATTTCTTTCCTTCTCTTCCTCCCTCCCTTCCCCTCTCTCTAAAAATAAATAAATAAAATCTTTTAAAAAATTTATATATATATATATAAAAATAAAGAGGACTAAAAGAGGAAGACCAAGTTTGGTGATATTGGTAAGTCTGATTTTGAACATGAGGTGCCACTGTACAATCCCGATAGAAGTGTGCAAAAGAAAGTCAAACTCAGAAAAAAGTGGGAGCTGGAAGTCATTAGCATATAAGCAAGATTCAAAGCAAGGGAAGATGAGAGGGGCCTGGATAAGCACACTGAACCAGGGAAGACAATCCAAGTAAAGAACCTTGAAGATAGACAACTGCAGAGAACAGGCAGAGGAAAGGAACTAAAGGAAGAGAACGGCCCCTCCCGTTCTTTCCACCCTTATCTCCCTCCGTTGCTGTCAGTCTGTTCCTTGTTTCCATGCCTCTGGTTCTATTTTGCTCATTTGTTTGTAGAGTCAAGGAACAGGTATAAATGATCCATGGACATGGAGAACAGGGTGGGGATTGACTGGGAGCAGGTCTGTGGGGCACAGGGCAGGGGGAAGCAATAGGGGAAAACTGGGACAACTGTAATAGGACAACAATAAAAAGAAAGAAAGAAAGAAAATTAATAAACTAGAAAGAAAAAAAAGACAGAATGAGAATTGTTCACACTCCTAAAAAGAAAACAAAAGAGGTTGTCGATAAAAGCCATAAATTGAAAATATTTCAAGACTGGTCAATAATTAAATACTGCAGTGAAGGCAAACAGGGTAACAACTAAAATTGGGAAATGCATCTTAAAAGAAGCAAGTAACTGCTGACTTCTTGAAGAACGGTTGTATGGCATGGTGAGAGGGACAGCCAGACGAACTGGGTTGAAGCAAAGACAATTGTATTAGATGCTCTTGATGATGTAGAAAAAAATGATGTGGTAGCTGAAAGGCAGAATAAGTTGAAAAAAAGATTTTTTTAAGATAAGGAGATCTGAGCGTACAGTGGACCCTTGAACAACACGAGTTTGAACTGAGATGGTACACGTATATACCTTTCTAAACTTGGTTTTGAAACTGTACTTTCAATTTATGGCTGGAAATTGCATATGTTGTATTTCTAAGATAAGAGGACAAAATCAACAGAGAGAATGATACTAAAGAGTCAAGAGGTGTACGAAATAGAAGTTAACAGAAATATAGATGAAAGGACTGGGATTAAAGGCACAGAACAAAAATTAGCCTTAAAGGTGTCTATAACCATACCTCTTTGTTAAGGGAAATGAATAGAGTAAAGATAGGTAAATTTACAGATATTAGATGGGAAACCAGAAGGAAATATAGGAAGTTCATGTCTGGCTAAATATCACTGTAAATTGAAGGCAGTCCATCCAATGAAAGTGGGAAGATTATGATGTAGGGTAGTGAACTTGAAGCATGGTAAGGTTTTTGGATCTGCTGCCAGAGGGATGAGAAAAGATAGCTGAACAGAGAGGAGTGAAAGCACTGCTCAGCAGAGACAAGAACTTGCTAAGACCTCGGTCAGGTCTTGGCAAGGTTATCCATTTTTCTCTAGCATAACCTGGCATCCGACAATGGCTCTGCTATTCTTGAGGCTATTAAAAGGGACTAATAGTAGATTCCCAACTAGACAGAGAGGTAAAATCAATTGTCACCAGTTGTCATCCATTTCATTTAACTATAAACTAAACAGTAATAATATCTTAATTAATTGGACATTACATATTGGAAGGAAGCTGATAAGATTAATAGAAAAAGAGACCCAGACACTAGAAGTGTCTATAAGAAAGTGTGTTTAAAAGAACAGGAAGTATAAGTAAGAGTGAAATCAGAGCGGATCTCGAACTGCTCTAAATGTCAGTTTCCTACTCTGTAGAGATAATAAATATCATTTGTTGAAATCAAATTTAAAGGACATGTATATAAAAGCATCTTCAACAACTGCCTCAAAATATTTTTAGAATACATCCAAGGTAGATCAAGCAGCTATGAAAAGCTAAATTGAAACTTTAAAAAATAGCTTTTAAAATATTTTATTATGACACATTAAATAGGAAGGGGTTATTTTAAGACTGACATTTGGAAAAAATGCAAATACTTACTATCTATAAAGCTCCTAAAACACAAGGTGCATATTCGTTTATTTACTATGCATCACCGTAGCCTGGCCTCTGCACCTAGCTGAGAGTGAAGATGGAATCCCTGCCATCCAGAGCTTATATTCTAGGAAAAATCTCAGTTGTTTAATGACGCTGTCTCAAAGTATTTATTGAAAAGCATACATGATGATCATTTAAAGATAGTGAGGACTAGAAATACTACATATTACATATTACATAAATAAAATATTTTACAGAAATGTCTTCAAGAAAAGTTTTCACTACTACTTGTTCAATCAGTCAGCCTGTCTGATGCATATTCATGACAATCTCTTGACAGGCAAAATGTAACGGACGCACGAGTAGTTCTATTGGTTAATACTCTCTTTGCCTTCCTGGATGGCAAGCGGCACGTGCTAAATACTTCCCAAATACAAACCTGGCAGTGCCATCAGCTGACGCAGTAAGGATATAGCGGTCATCTTCGGACCAGCAAAGATCGTAAATGATATTGAGGTGGCCACACAATTCTCTCAGGAAACGTCCAGAAGGAATTTCGTATACTAAGGAAAATATTCAAAAATCAGTAGGTTTCCAGACAGAGGATCCTCAGTACAGCAACATACAAATTCACAGTTTATAATAACTTGTACACAAAGTAAGCACTGTCTGTAAGAATATCACCAAAGACTTTCAGTGTAAAAAATTTCAAAAGCTACTTACAGTTTTCATTTGCTTTAAACACAAGAATTTATAAACATAAAATTTTGTTAATATACAACTAATAATTATTCTCATTTCTCCAAAACAACTTTTCTAATAATCCTTGATAGTCAATTAATTAATCATATAATAAATAACACTTAAATTGCAATTCACCTCAAAGATTCTGTAATTTGGGTTTTTGTTAAAAAGTTATTATTTTACTTGCAAATGGATTAAATTCCAACCAAAATTTTATTCAAAGAAACAAGAAATTTAAACTGTACTACTGTCAGAAAAAAAGTCTAATGCTAAAATTATAGATGTACTAAGAGAATTAAGAGACCCAATCCAATAAACACTGTAGTTTTGCTATGTTAATGTATACAATATAATCATCTTAAACAGTGACTTTCAATCTTTTTCATCTCATGGCACCTATAAACTAATTATTAAAATTTTGCAAAACACCAAAATACATCTTTTGCCAATCTGATCCCCCCCCCAAAAAAAACAGATAATTTTGATTTATTCACACTGGATCGTTATTATTGTGTTGGCTGTTATCATATTTTTATTTGACAATCTAAGAGAAAAGAGGTCAGTGCCCCTGACTAAAACAGTCAGGTACTGTATGTTTTACAAATTCTTGCGGCACACGGGTTGAAAATCACAGATCTAAGTTGATAACAACAAAGTTTCCAAGGCTCTACTTCCACCTAGTGGTCAACCAACTGCCTTTAAAATACTAAGCAACTATAAAGGACTTGTAAGCAAAACCAAGGTGGGGTGGAATCAGTGGAGGGAGGTGGGGATGGCTGGGGTGGTGGGTAAATGCAGACAACAATAAAACAATAACAAAACAAAACAAAACAAAATAAAATACTAAGCAGTACAGGAGTGCTTCTGGCATAGCAAATTAAGGACCTCAAAAAATGTGCACCCCCATAAAAGCAATGAGAACACTGGAAAAAATAGGGAAAAGTAAGTAACTTTTTCAGAACTCTGGAAGTTAAAGAAAGGCTTGCAACAATCTGAGGAGGATTTATTCAAGAAAAACAGCTGAATCTCAGTAAGAACAATGAGCTTTGTGGTAGCTTGTTCCTTCCCATTCCCCTTTCCCCAGCTCCAAAGTATCCTTAAATACCAACAGCCTTGCAACTACAATGAAAACCTGCAGCCTGGTAGACACGGGATGGGCTCCCCACAAGCCCCATCCCTAAGACTTATCACTATTAGACATGGCAGCTTCCTGAAAGCTCCATTTTCAGGGCTTGGCCTTATTTGACCTCACTCTGAGCATGCTCTGTGCGAACAGTCCTAACCCTAGGTGCATGTATATGATGCAGTGGCCCAGCTGTCTGAGGCAGTGATACCAGCTGGGGCTAAGAAGAAATTGACCAAAAAGCTTAAAAAGAAAAGATTGGGAATGAGATGTCCACAGAGGACTTTGAAAAACTCCAACATATTCCTGGGAATCTAGGACGTACGTTCCTGAAAGGCTGTGTGCATGCCCAATAAAGACCTCAAAGGCCCTGTCTCAGTCTGGCTGACCTGAGGCGGCTCTGTGCAAAGAGGAAGTGAAGGCCAAGGCTGAGAACTGAAGGTGTATCCCAATACTACGCTCACAGAGCCCCTCAGCAAACACTGGGAGAGCTATTCACTCCAGGCATTAAAAAAAAAAGCTCTTTCTAACTGTTAGTTGACTACTAAACTAACCAAGCAGAGACTTCAGTGGCAACACATGACAAAGGCAAAAGATTCAGAATTAGTCCAGAAAAGTCATGAAACAAACTAAACAACAACATATCCTGGCCCTGCCATGTACCTCACTTGGTTAGAGTGTGGCCCAGATACAACAAGGTTGTGGGTTCAATCTCCAGTCAGGGCACATACAGGAAGCAACCAATGTGTAAATAAGTGGAACGACAAATTGACTTTTTCTCTCTCTCTCTCTATCCCCCTTCTTCTCTCTCTCTAAAGTAAATAATTTTTTAAAAGATTTTAAAAAAAGAATAACAAATAATACCCTGATTGTGTAGACAGAGAGGAAGAAAGGGAAATCTGATTACCAGAGCTGCCACATTTCAATAATTAAAATACACAATTTTCAACACAAAATTATGGAGACATGAAAAAACAAAACAGAAAAGTCTGACCATATATAGACAAAAAAGCAGTCAACAGAAACTGTTCATGAGGAAGCCCTAACATTAGTCTTTCTCGCTAAGACTTTAAATCCACTCTTATATGTTCAAAGATCTAAAGAAAACATTGTCTAAAGAATTAAGGTGTGAGAATTTCTCACCAATAAAGAGAAGAAATTATTTTTAAGAAAAGACCAAATGGAAATTCTAGAGTTGAAAAGTACCGTAACTAAAATAAACAATTCACTGAGGGGGGTTTCACAGCAGATCTGAACTAACAGAAGAATCAAGACATGAAGACATATCGATTGAGATTTTGCAGTCTAAGGGTCAGAAAGGAAAAGAATGAAGGAAAACAAATAAAGCTGCAGAGACCTGTGGGACACCACCAAGTGTTCCAACACAGAAATGACAGGAGTTCCTCAAGAAGAGAGGAAATAGAAAGGGGTGGGAAGAACATTTGAAGAAATAAAGACAAAAATCTTAAATTTGTGAAAAACATTAATCAGCACATCCTACAAGGAAACATATTCTAAGGAGACATGGCATAATCAATAATCAAAAAGATTCTTCTGTATTTTAAGATTTAAACAGTAAGTAAAGCTAAATTTACATACCATTTTGAACAAGATTTTTTAAGCATAAAGTAGCACATATTTACCACAGAAATGTTGAAAACATAAATAAAAATAAATGCTTTCACTACCCAAAGATGAAAATCGCTATTAATATTCTGGAGTATGTTTCCTAAGAATCTTTCTTCCCCCATGTATAGGTTTTAGTGAATTTTTGAAGTAGCAGAGCCTTAATCAAAGTATACAAATAATTTTGTATTTCTTAAAGCTAACATTATTTCATCAGAAGGAATATTTATTTAACAAATGCTAATCAAGCCAATTATAAGTCCCTGCTGGGGGAAAAAAACCCAATCAATGAAGAAGTAACTGTGAGAGGCTGAGGAAAGTTCAACAGAATCTGGTGTTGAGGACAGACGCCCATGAGGAGCTGAAGTGAGCTGGTTTTCATCACAAGCAAGAAGTATGCAAAAGTAGTAAAGCCTCTAAGTCTAGAACAGTATAGTGCTCATTTAAATTAAAAAAAAATCTCTAAAGACACAGATAAAATTTTTCTTTTTAACAGTTTCCCATGTTATCATTTTTTATTGTTGTTCGAATATAGTTGTCTCCCTTTTTCCACCACCACTTTCACCCCCAATCCCCTTCCTCAATCCTACTCCTTCTTTGGCTTTGTCCATGGGACCTTTATACATGTTCCTTGACGACCCTTTCCCTTCTTTCCCACATTATCTCCCTCCCTGCCCTCTGGTTACTGTCAGTTTGTTCTTTATTTCCATGTCTCTGGTTCTATTTTGCTCGCTTGTTTGTTTTGTTGATTATGTTCCAGTTAAAGGTGAGATCATATGGTATTTGTCTTTCACCGCCTTCCTTATTTCACCTAGCACAATGCTCTCCCGTTCCATTCATGTTGCCGTGAAGGGTAGGAGCTCCTTCTTTCTTTCTACTATATAGTATTCCATTGTGTAAATGGACCATAGTATTTTGATCCATTCATTTACTGATGGGCACCTAGGTTGCTTCCAACACTTGGCTATTGTAAATTGTGCTGCTATGAACATAGGGGTGCATAGGTTCTTTTGGATTGGTGTTTCAGGGTTCTTAGGATATAATCCCAGCACTGAGTATTGCCAGGTCAAAAGGCAATTCCATTTTTAGTTTTTTTGAGGAAATTCCACACTGTTTTCCACAGTGGCTGCATAATGAGAAGTCTTAATTCAGGTCCTACTGAGCCAAATACTATTGTTCTAATGCATAACAAATTCGAGAGCTTTTATCACTCAAATGATCACTGCTATCAATTGACCACATTAAAATTAAAATCCTCCTGAGATTTATTATCCTTCATGGTTCTAAATTTCTATATTTACAGTAAAAAATGCTTCATAAAATCCACCTGCATGTTTTAAAATAATTTACCCCCTCCATACTCTACTTCTGAAAACATATTATGTATAAAAATGTAAAATTCTACTTTGGAAAACATACTGTATAGAAAAGTGTAAAATTAATAAAAAGAACTGTTACTTTACTTGAAAAAATCTATTATTTAATTTAGTAGTGCTGGGGAATTACTCAAATTAAAATTTCAATGAATTTAAAAAACCAAACAATGTCTTCCATAAAAACTTCGATCAAATTAAACAAATAGGATTAATACTCACAAATAATTGGATATCCATCCCGACTAGCACAGGCTGCTGCTAATATTCTTCCGTTGTGAGAGAAAGAAAGACAAAAACATCCTCGTTCTCCTGCATTTAGTGAGAAGAGGTGCTTGTTTGGGATACGGCAAGCCTAAAAACAAATTAAGAAACATTAAAAGATGAACTCTAGCTATAAATTTTAATTATCATATGTGTTTTTTAAGTCCCTTTACAGTGATGAAGAGTAAGCAGAATGAGGGAAAACCAGACTTTCTGAAGAGAAAATCAGTTCTCTGTAAAATTAAGTAGATTTGTACTCCATATCTAACTACTACTTAATTCACCTAAATTGTGAGTAGAAAATTTCAATATCTTATACTATAAAGCTGTCACTACCATACAGTTGTTATATCACACCACAAACACTCACACAAATATGTCACACCCTTATCCCCAGACACCAACTAATAATGTGATTTTTGCTGAACCATAAACTTGTTCTAAGACTGTAAATGCCCTTCAGGGCCTAGCTTAAGCCTGGGCTTAAGCTAGAGAGAGAATGAATATAACTATTCATTGAATGTAATAGTTATATTCATTCTTTCTCTCTCTCTTAAAATAACCATCATTTGTGGTCACTTTACAAAATGTATTTTCAAAGCAATCATTTACTACCTATTCGTTTCTGATTCAATAATTTTATTAAAATTTTTCATAATTTGTGTTCATTCACCATTATCAGATGAAATCAAAACTTTTAATGTATTAATATACCTACTGTAGAAAAAGTTCAATTAAACATATACTGTGCCCTTATTATACACCAAGAATGTGGTACTTTATTACACATCTTTTCATATATTCATCACAGCGACCCCATGAATGACCATTATTACTGTATACAGCTAAGAAGGATTATTCAGAGGGTCAAGCCCAGCTTAATGAGCCTAGTCTGAGACTATTAGTTCAAGGGCCTGCATTGTAGATGAGTACTAGGTTCCTCCCAAGTAGCATCACGCATTAGCAGCATTATTAGGAGGCAACAATAGGAGTAGCTAGTTGGAAGGTGGAAAACTGAGTAGGCATTTATTAGGTGATAATAACGTACCAGACACCGTGCTACGCATTTTTCCCTTCCATTCTCTATCCAGACAACTTTGAAAAGGAAGAGGAGATTAAAAAGAGGAAAAAAATGAAGGAAAAAACAGTTATTTTATAATCAGTTGCTGCTGCTCCTAGAGCCGGAGATGGAGATGAGGGAAACTTGGCCTAACCGTCTAAGCTAAAGTCACTGGAGCCACTATCAGTTTGCTTGCACTCCCAGGGTCTGACACTGTACTTAGAATAGCCAATGAAAGTTTAATATCAGTAAAAGGTCTCAACATCTCTGCCTCTTTCCCTTTCTTCACCACCTTGTCAGTCATTAAATTTTGCTGGTTCATCCTTCCTTTCTTGTTTTCCTCTCTTATTTTGCGTTTGTGCCACCACTATCCCTTCTTCACCTCATAGCAACGACTGCAACTGCCATCTGCGGGCTTCTCTCATTCTGATGCACTGCCTGCCACTGCCAGCATTGATCTGCCCTAAAATACTGAGACCATACTTCCCTCCTGCCCCCAAACCATCCATTCATTTCTCGCATCCCACACAATCAAGTATTAGGCTACTATTCAAGTCACTCCACAACGTGGGCCTGCCTAATCTGTCACATAACCTTATACAAACTCTGGTTTCCAGCCCGCCAAGTTTGGAGTGCCTGATGAACACAGCAGGTACTTCCCCATTTATTTACAACTTGGCCCCCATATGAAATACCTTTTCCTACCCTTCACCTACCCCCAACTTGGCTACCTTTTAAAGTCTAACTCAAACCCACCAGCCTGTTAAATAAACCCGTCTTCTGCAACTCCAGTTCACCTTCTCCGTTCCTGCCATTCTCAAAATAGTCTAGTTTCGAGATGCTTTACAGTTTCAGAAAAATTCTGAGGATCCCCCAAAAGTTTTGTATATATGGATACATACATAGCTATTTATCACATTAGAAATTAAAATTGATACTTTTTTTAGATTTTAAAATTTTATTTTAATTGTTGTTCAAGTAGTTTTCTGTCTTTTACTCCCACCCCAGCCCACCCCCCCAGCCCTCCCCACCTCCTTCCCATTTCCACCCCACCTAGTTTTTGTCCATGTGTCCTTTATACTTGTTCCTGTAAACCCTTCCCCTTTTCCCCTGAAATTCCCTCCCCTCTGGTCACTGTCAGCCTGTTCTCTATAAAATTGATAAATTTAAAAAACTGTTAATTCATTAAAAAAATAACTATGTCTTTTAATGAAAAATAACTATATAAAATGAAATTGTTCTACATTTTTGAAAATCCCTTTAATATCTGGCTTCATAAATGAAATTGTTCTACATTTTTGAAAATCCCTTTAATATCTGGCTTCATAAAAGTTAGATTTCATAATTGATATCACATATCATTTAACTTCTGGAAAACTTCACTGTATACTTATGAGAGGATAAAAGTGCAAAAGAAACCAAATCATTATAAAATTATTAAAATCATTATGATTCCATTATGGAAACAGTTGATTGTATAGTCTCCCTAAAAGGGTCTCAGGACTCCTACAGTTCCCGAATCACACTTTGAGAGCTGCTCATCTATAAAATTATCTTTATACCTATGTTTCCCCCAGAATTCTCTGCAGCATAACTGGCAGTGAAGAACACTGGTTTCTGTTGCCCCAGCAGATGTGAAAGGTACCTAGAGCACAGTGTGCTATTTGCCCCATATTAATATGTATAAAGTATTTTAAATGACATTAAGATGGATCTGTAAAAAACACCTCAAAAAAAAGTCAAATGTGATGCAAAACTCAGAAAATGAGAAGGTCTGGGAAAACAATCATTCTTATGTATATACTAAGTGTTTGCATAAATTAAGATTTTAGATAAAGTCAATTTGGTATTGACTTATACATAGAAAATAAGACCCTCTTCCTCTTTGTGGAAACAAGTAACAGATTTATAAAACTGTATCTAAAATACTTCTTACTACCCGCAAAATAGGCTAACCAAGAAAAATTTAGTGAAAGCTTAAATACTGCTCAACTTGTAGTAAAAAATATACATGAACATATCACCATCAAAATGTGACTCAGGAAGCCAGACTCTAAAAAATTTCATGAATCCATTTTTTTAAAAATCAATTTTTTAATAATAAATCAATTAGGAAACATACCTCTTATACACATCAAAAACCTATGTATTGTTATGAGCTGAATTGTGTGCCCAAAAATGCATTTGTTAAAGCCCAACCCCCCGTACCTCAGAAGGTAACAGTATTTGGAGATAAGTTCTTTAGCTAACTGGTTAAATTAAAATGGACGTGTTTGTTTTGCTCTGTTTTGTTTTAGGGCAGGTCATGATTAGAAGAGGAAAAGACACAGGGGATATACACAGGGCAGGGGGAAAAGACCATAAAAGGGCAACAAGATAGCAGCCATCTGTCAGCCAAGAAAGGATTCAGGGTAAACCAACCCTGCCACCCTTGGTCTTGGGACTTGCAGCCCGCAGAACTACAAGTAAATAAATTTCTGCTGTTTAAGTCAACCAGGCTGCAGTATTTTTTCAGGGTAGCTCTAGCAAACTAAAAAAACTGCTTCCGTCTCTAAACAAACAACCTAGAGAGTGTTTTTATGCAAATGATAATCACTCTATTACTACTTGCCAAATGAATTATTGGAAAGACAATATTGTGGTTAAAAACAAGAATACTCTGAGAGTTTTAAATCGCAATCTATTGCCCTGGGAGTTGCTGGAGTGTTAGAGGAGGAAGTATCTCAGTGAATCCAGTGGTAGCAAACACTTCACCTGCCCCGGCAGCCGATTCCACCTTACTACTTCCTTTGAATCTTCTAACCCAGGTTCTGTGTCGGCTGAACTTGACTCATTGTGGTGTTCACAATATGCTGGTTTACTTTTTTCCTCCTGAAGAGCCATCGCCGGACGGTAAGATGGCTTCACCTAAATATGTACAGAAAGAGAAAATTATATATCATATTAATTCTTTCTCTTTTCTACCATAGATGGTTTTTAAAACACTGAAACCAACAATATGGAAATGTTTTCAACATATAATCCAGAAAAAATTCGAATTTTATGTGTACATTGTTCTAAATAAGAAAGTTGTTTAAAATTATTGTCCTATAACCAAAAAGCCTTAGAAGTTAGAAGAAAAAAGTAGAGCTTGATTGGTAACATGAAATTGTTTTAATACCTCTGTTCTTTTGTTTCTGTCTCTTGACCAACACCTACCAGATGTTATGGCACAGCTCTGATATTCTACGGTATCTCTGGCTTTAATATCACAAAACTGATATTAAAATCTAAAGTTTTTTAAACCTTCCATTTCTTAAAATAGATTTAACTGCATTCAAATCAATGCAAACCAACTCTGTGGTTGCAGTTTATAACACCAACTACAGAATATGCAACTGACCTGAAATATCTCTAACAAATAAGACAAAAGCAGAAGTTTCGCCTCATTTTAGGTGAAACTTTTGCTAAGATCATTATAATTTTAAACTATGAAAAACAGCAGTAAAAATATCATTTACTGATTATTTAAATAATATTGTGAAAAATGTGCCTGTAAATCATGTCTGCAAACTATGGCCCAGGCCAAATCTATCCTGACTGTTCTTGTAAATAAGGTTTTATTGAAACACATTTTCAAATTGTTTTGTTATCACCTACGTATGTCTACACAGCTACTTTCACACTACGAAGCTGAGTAATTGCAACAGACTGTATAGCCTGAAAAGCTTAAAATATTAACTATCTGATCCTTTGTGAACAATATTTCTCAGCTTTTGTTTCATATCATTTTTATCTTTAATATTTTAAAAACAGTATTATTTTATTTTTTTAAAGATTTTATTTATTTATTTTTAGAGAGAGTGGAAGGGAGAGAGAAAGAGAAGGAGAGAAATGTGTGGTTGCTTCTCACACACCCCCTATAGGGACCTGGCCCACAACCCAGGCATGTGCCCTGACTGGGAATTGAACCAGTGACCTTTCAGTTTGCAGACTGGCACTCAATCCACTGAGCCACACCAGCCAGGGCAAAAAAACAGTATTATTTTAAAAAACATTTTCCCTAACAATGAAATCTATATTTATTATTTAAAATTCATTTAATTATCTTTTAAGTATCAACTATTACAGGATCAATAACATAAATCTCTGAAGGTAACTTTCTATTCTACAAATCTATTGAAATAATTCTAGAGATATTTTTAGGACTGGAAAACATATCATCATTTAATCTCAACAGAGGATATATATTTACGTGTGCTCTTAACTTACACATTCTGGAATTTTCAATCCTCTTACAGTTACATACAACGTTGATGGATAACGATTTCGGGGACATTTTGACCACCATTCAAAAACCTCAACAACATCCAAATGGGATCGAGACTTAGTAGGTGGGTAGTAGAGCTGCAAGCGAAGTTTTGAATTGATGTTTACATTTCCATTGGCTCCTAGAAGCTAAAAAGAAAAAATCAAATAAAATTTTATCTTCACTGAAAACAAGTAAATCCAATAAAGCAATAGTATATAGTCAAAAACTCATTTTAAAAAGATTAATATGGCATGCAGAAATTCCTTAGATTATAAAGCAAAGGAAAGAACTATGACATAGTTGGCTAACCACAGTTCAAAATCACTTTGACAGTGGGTAACACAAATGACTTTTTAAACATTTTCCTGATAGTTGTCTTTTTGCCTATACAACTTCAGATTGTTGGTAAAGTATTTACATTTCTGTGTAGATGTTACTTTGCACAGAGAAGGGGATCGATATACCTTTGTTTGAGATAATAATGATAAAGATCAAATGCATACTATTTAAACATGGAAATAATTTTCTATTGTTTAGTATCAGTACATTTTTAACCTCACTCAAGGACATGTCACTGATTTCTGAGAGAGGGAAAGGGGGAGAGAGAGAGAGGAGAGAAGCATCAATTTGAGAGAGATACACTGACTGGCTGCTCCTTGAATGTGCCCCAGCTGGGGACCGAACCCGCAACCAAGGCATGTGCCTTGATGGGGAACTGAACCCACTACCTTTCAGTTTACTGGATGACACTCCAAGTAACTGAGATACATGATATATATTATAATTTATAATGCTTAAAAGACTAGATATATACATATGTGCTAAAAGAACTAAAAGTGCCTCTAGCTGAGAATTATGATAAAGTCTCAAAATTTATATCTGGACAAGGTTCCTTTGGGGTTCATATGGACCACTATAATAACTTTACAATTACTTAAGACATTCCTGGAATCAATGGTATAGGTATTAAAACAATAAAATTTTAATGTGATTCATGCCACCTTATCAAAGATGGATTTTTTTCCTAGTCACTGTTTCCATACATTTACTAATTCTCTCAACAGATATTCACTAAGCACTTTATGTGCTGGGAGCACTAATATGCTGGGAGGTGGTAATATTATGAAATACAGAGGTTCAAGAGAGTGACATATATTAAATGCAAAGAAATTTGGTGAAATAAAACTAAAAATGTTTAACAAATTTGCCAAGAAGAAGGCACTGCTGACTTTGAAAACTTTAGTCTTGTGAGGGAGATATTTAAGTGTTACTACAGATGAAGCACACAGAATCTTACCCTTTACGGGGGTGGGGCCAGGAGAACTCCTGATGCCATTTCTGCCAGTGGTATATAATAGATAAATAAAACTCTACATGACGTTTAAAGGCAAAACTGCTATGAAATACAGTTCTGTTTCCCAAGTATGGCTTACAGGAAATACGGAAGTTCTACACAATCCTTAGCATTAAAAGGAATGATTAATAAGACCACAAGAAGGCAATGCTTACTATGTGAAAGTGACCTTTCTAAGGGTTTGTTTTTTTGTCCCCTCCCCTTATTCAGTATAGAGGGGCAAAGAAATAATGGGTTATAAAAGTGTGATTTTAAAAGATACACTGGTCCAAGTGATTTCCAAGTTCACTGTAGAATTACTTCCTCATCATGGCCGACCTGGCTGCCACTTAGTAGCCAGACTGAATCTCTTCTAAAGCCTCTCTCTAATCCCCAACACGGATTCAGTGACTTACCTGGGTTTTCGGAGCATCTGCTCTACAGTGCATAGTCATGTAAGTAATATGTTTACATAGAAACTGAACTGGAGGGCAAGAACACTGTCTAATTTATCTATGAATGCCCTTTATAATGGCAGTGCCTAGCATTTCAAAGACACAAATATTTGTTGAATGGATGGATGTACAAAAGGAAAAGTTTTATAATAAGACAGTACAAAACAGGTTAATTACTCGAGACTTTTTATTACTCAAATTTATGTTTGAAGTCAGAAATAAAAAATACCAGAAATTTAAAAATTATAAAATTAAAATCTCCTTTTTTTACAAACATTAATCTTTCCATGCCTTTTAGCTCTGCAGAAATATCCTAAAAACACCGTTTTAGACACAGACTGCTGCACGAATTCCCTGCCTTGACCTTCCAGCATATATATTTGCACCCTCTCTACCCCGTTCTCCACCCAACAGTCTTTCCAAAACATACATCAGTTTATTTTATCCTTCTGTTTAAAATTCTATAAAGCTTTCCAGAGCTTTTTAAAATCCTGCAATGGCTTTCAGTGGCAATACTGCCTCAGAAGACCTTGTGTAATCAAGACACTGTCTACCCTCAGCAATCGCTTCAGTCACCCATTCCTCCTCAGTCTCTGTCCTCCAGCATCAGCAGCCTTCTTTTGGCTGAGTACAGCAGGTCCTCAAATAACAGTTCATTAAACACCCTTTTGTTATAACATGGTGGGATGCCACAGGAACTTAACTCTTGTTTACATCAATTATCCTGTGATAAAACTGATTTCACTACATACACCATTTCGCTGGAAGTTGCAGACCCTACGGACAACACTGACTGCTGACAACAACAGTGCCTTTGAGTGTGCAGTACCCTCTTCTTAGAACCGCCTTTCCCCCACTGCTACCATCTAGCCAATACTCAGGTTCAGTGTCTCTTCCTGAGGTTTCTCTGATCCCACAGGCTGTTTTCATCATCCACCTCATACCCCTTCAGTGTGTTCAAAAATTAAAATAAATGAAAAATTGTGTAATCGAATGTTCTGTGTGTTCTTCTTGCTAGATATGAGGTCCATGAGGCCAAGGAGTTTCTCTTCTTTGTTCACTGACTAGAACAGTGACTGGCATACAGAAAGGGTTTAATAAACAAACATGTGCTGAGTAAATGACAGCAGGACTGTGTCTGTCTTTTTCAATGCTGTATCCACAGAGCCAAATAGCATACCAGGCACAAACTAGGTACTCAATAAATATTTCAGAATCTGAATGAGTATCGCTGGAGCTTCAATTAATAACTCTCTACCACTGTAATCTTACCTGAGATCATAACTCCTTATATGAAACCAAACTGAATTTGAGAAAAGCAGCCCATCAGATTTGAAGATTATATTAAAAGTGTTTAAAATGGAAGAAAAGACATACCTTGAGAAATGCCCAAGCAATTTTCCGAAAGCCACATTCTCGGTTTCGAACTTCAGAGTTATTCCTAATTTCATCCATGCTTAAGAAATCAAGAATCTATAAATAAATATTTTTAAAAATTATTTTACAGAGGACTAGGCTACCTAAAATTTAGTATTTTCTAATAATAAATTATAAAAATGAAAAAATCGTGTTTCCTTAAAAGTTTTCCTTATAGGGAGGAAAAGCATTTTTATTTAATTTCATTAACCTTTAAGTTAATTCACACTGTTAGTGACGATCTATTTTTTGGCCACTTTTTTATTAATAAATCTTTTATTAAGATTTATTTTAAATCCAAGATGAAAATACTAATGACTTCAAATATGGTCTAGGCACAAACACACCAGGCACAGAATACTTAAACTCTGATTGTTTTTTAATGAGAGCAGACTTTGAAGGACCATTTGTTCAAAAAAACTCATGGTCTTATTCATCTCTGGGTCCTTCCTTGGATCATCTTTGTGAAGTTGGGGATTTTCTCTTTGTATGTAAGTTGTAATTAGGTCTCCCAAGAAAATTTCTTTTCATGTCTCCATCCTGTCTAGATGTCAAAGCTCAAATTTGCAACTGACCTTCCACAGAGACTATGTGTATTCAGGATCTTATCGAAGACTATCACTTTGAACTTATCAAAGTGCTTATCAAAAGTTCAGCTGAGGTAACAAATCTTTATAGAAGAATGCTTTAAAAAAATAATATGGACTCCACTCATCCCTGCGCTCTATATTCTTAAATCCATCTTCAGGTGTAATACATGCTCAATAAAAAATACTGATAATATAAGAAAAATATATTACTAAGTAAAAACAATTTGTAATCCAGACCCGGAGATGACCAGCAGTAACATCTAAATGTTTACAGGTGCACATGTATCTAAGCCTTTTTTTCTGAGTATTCCTAAGTATCTTTATATTAATACAAGTCCAATGCTATTTCACAAACTATTATGATACACTTCATAGTGAATATCTATGTAAGTCAATTCATACATATGTATATTATCATGGCAATGGCTGCCTAGTATTCTTCTGTATTATAAATACCATAAATTTAATATAAACCAAAATCTATTTAACCAAACCTCCTTCTGATTGAAAAGACTTGTCTCTGAAACTTTTGCTATTATAAACAGTACTTATGTAGATAAATACCCTTGCACATACGTCTTTGTATACTTGGCATTTTTTCCCTTAGGAAAAATATTTAGAAGTGCAGTAAGTTTTAAAGACTTCTGGTAGTTATTATCAAGCTGTCCTCAATAAACCCTTAAAAAGTTGAAATAAAAATCAGTTTTGGAGACAATAACACATTATGTTAAAACTTAAGCACCCAAAAGTGTTTATAATCCAACAATCTTTCTTATATCTCTATTACTAAAATATAAAAGAATATTATTGTAATAAATGAGAAATTTCTATGACAGAAAAGTTCCTTGACATACGAATTATATCACTTCTCAAAAAAAATTAAAGCTTTGTATAAATTATATACCAATCCTATGTGAATGTTAGAATATTTGTTCATAAACCCACACAGACCACCTAAAATTTAGGGTCTATAAACACAAGTAACTATATAAAACCAGTCCTTGGCCCTGGTCATGCTGTCCTTGCCATGCTGAAATTCGCCACTCTGCTGACACTGGAAGAGGATTTCTCTACCTCCCTTTGCTTATGGAGAGAGAACATGAATTAGTTAAAGGAAATATGGTTTTTAGGTTTAAACTAGATTCAAACACAAATTACCTGTGCTTAAAGTTGAAATAACTGAGAAAAATCTCTTTACATTTCTTGATTTCTTTTGCAACAAAAAATTAAAATAGCATGTCAGCTCAAAGACCACATATTCCATAAAAGTTTTCCTAACTGTTAGGACCCTCCACTAACTTTTCACATCTAAGAAGCTCTACTTCATTTGGTTATATATTACATTGTATCAGTCAAGTGATCTGTGTATGCTCACCTTCATTTCTCTTAGTAGTATACAAACTCTCACGGAGTCTGATATTGTTAGATGAGTTTACACTTTGTGAATGGATTAAGAATGGAAGATTACATAGATACACATTCAATTCAACACTTCAGTTAACAGTCACAGCACTGTCGTAAGGATTAAATAATAGAGTAAATCCAAAGGCTAACTACTTATACTAGTAAGTGCTCAATAAATACACTATTACATGTATCTCCACTGCTCATTACAAACACTAAGCGGAAATTAAATTTTCACACTACTTGGTTGTATATTGAACTACTAAAACAGCAGCTTTGCAATTGGCCCTCTGTATCTGTGGGTTCTACATTCAAAGATTCAACTAACTGCAGATCACATATGTTTTTTTAAAAAATCCCAGAAAGTTCCCAAAGTAAAACTTGAATTTGCCATGCACGGAGAACTATACTGAATCAATGTGAATGAAATGACGTGTATGCAGACTCTGCTGCAGCCTATATGCAAATATAAGCTATATGCAAATACTGTGCCATTTTATATAAAGGACTTCAGCACCCACAGATTTTAGTATCTACAGAGGATCCTGAAACCAATCCCCTGTAGATACCAAGGGATGACTGTAATAACCAAAATGTAGTTTAAAATGCTCTATTTACATACCTCAAAGAACAGGATGACTTTAGGGCTCTCATCAAAATCTCGAAGCAAGTAGGGGAAGTTTTCATTGAATATAATTTGCTCTTCCCATTCTGGAAGCCTTGATTTTAACTGTTTGAAATCATACGGCTGGGTCATAATAGGAAGAATATAGTCCACGTTGTCTTTTTCAAAGAAAGAGGAAACAGGCCGTTCACTGTTCAAAAAAAGGTTTTTCTATTAACACAATTCTTCACAAATTTGAGAATGTGAGAAAAAATAAAAATATCGTATTCAAGGTGAGGCAACTAAAAATAATGAATAGCTATAATACATAAGAAAAAATTACTTTGATAGTCTACCTAGAAAATTATAAATTTTATGAGACTTAAAAGTGGTAGTACTTTATTTTACATTTACATGTATCAGTTGGTTTCACAAAATTATTTTATTATAGAAATATAAAGTGAGAGGTATGATTATACCTTCAGCATGCAAAGCTGGAATAAAGTAACTCCTTCACAATCTTAAATGGGTTTGTCATAAAATAGTACAGTAAATTTAAATAATTAAATGAGCTCAACAGGATTTTAAACCTGTCAAGGTGTATCATATCTTCTCTGTATGCCCTAAGACAACTGAATAAGTGAATGACTTTTTTGATAATATTCATGTTTCTCATCTTTGCCATCTTTCCAAGAAGACAGTATTTTTTTTCCAGTTTAACTGTGTATTTTACTATACTTTTTCTTTGGGCCTTCAAGCATGTAGCTATAGAATAGTAAGAAAAAAATTAAATTCAAAATTCATTTACCTCACCTGAGGCCAGGTAACATATTAACTTCAAAACAAAAATAGGAAGTTAGAAAATGGATGCATTTACAGTGCAACAGAAGATGATTTACAATGTTACCGTAACGCCATAAATGAGTCATTAAGCTTGGCAGAAACTCCCTCAACTCCCCTCCACTTGCAATGAATCACTAAATTAACAGATGCTCTCCATTTCTTCTATAAAACATATTGATCAGTATCAATGGTTGGTGAACACCTACAACTAGCAAATTTTTCTCCAATACAAATCCATAACCCTACTCACATTGACTTTCAATGGCAGAAAAGAGAACTACTGTGGGCATTTTCAACTCAAGGGTTGGCTGTGAAATTTTAAAAAGTACCTATCATCCTTCTTGACGTACTGACCAGTGTTCTCATCAACCACATGGATTTTTACCATCGGGTGAGATATCAAAAAATCTGACTTAAGTCGATCGGTTCGGTGAATGTAAACTCCCAGGACAAGGTCATCATCAAGCAAACATTTGGGATACACTGGGCTATCTCGACTTGTTATTTCATGAACACCATCATCACCATCAGTGTCTTCGTTATCATCTGAAACTACAAGCACGGAAGAAAATGAATGTTCTAATCAATTGTTCCCACAACAATATACTCAACAACATAAACTGAATTTTCATATAGCCTAATTTTATGATCCATGGTTATTTTTCTTGTTAATAAAGACACTTCAAGGAAACAGAAAAAACCAGACAATGGCAGACTTACCTTCTAAGAGTAAAACATTGCACTGATTAATGTATTAAAATAAGGAATCTTTCTCATTTTTCCTGACAAGGACCAACAATAAAAGAAAAATAGAACAAAGATAAACAGTAATTTTATCTAGGTATATTCTAAGTGGAATACATATCATTCAATTCATTTATAACTATAATTTATGTTTCTGGGCAGGGTATAGTAGGATGCTGCAAATCAATGCTTCTGTTAACAAAAGCTTGAAAAGCCACATGAATTACAAAAGGATTTTTAAAAACCTCGGAGAAGTGCAGAAATAATGTGTGTAGATGGGCTCCAGGCAAGGAGAATCGTACAGAGGTAAGCTAATTGGAATGGCAGCTGTTATAGCCTCTGGGGACATTTGCTGATTCAAGGTGTAGGCCGAGGCTCAGTACTTGGCCCAGGCAAGAGGACGCTACCAGGTAAAAGAGTAAGGAGAAAAACTTTACGTGGCTGCCTGGGGCTACAGTGGTAAAACTGGAGTTTTGAGGGACCTCAAACAGGCAGCGAATTTGCCTCACAAAACTGAATTCTGAAGCTACGGGGGGAGAGGCTAAAGAGTGAGTGAAATCTCCCAATCTTCTGATACTTGGAAACAATGACCAGCCAGGGAGTGGGCCTGAAATAAAACAGGCAAAGATGAAGCCCTAGGGGGCCTGGTTAATTTATACCCACTGTCACTTTTCACCTGGGGTCACTTACCAATTCTGGGTGCAGTTAGAGGTTGAGAATCCCGGTGTGGCCCCTGGTAGTATGCCCCTCCTGGGGGACAAGGAAACCAGTAGAGATACTGGGGGATTGGAGTGACAAAATTGAAGACTAGAGGGGCCACAAACACATGGCCAGTCTCCCCCTCAAGACATTTTGAAGCAGCATGGAGCAGAAGGCTAATGGACGCAGCTGAGAACTTCTGAAGGGCATAACTCAACCTCCCACAGTCTCTCGGGGTTTGAGGAAACAAGCAAGTATCTGGCAGGCTCTCAATTTAAAACACCTGGAAAGCCACACATTAGGAACAAGACAAATCAAAGACAGAATCTTACCAAAACTACAAACAACTCAGCCCTAATGTACGTAGCTCACTCAGTTCCTCATTGGCTGAAACTGAAATCGGTTGCCTACCCTATCTGCCTAAGAGAACAAAGAGGAAATCCTTTCTGATGGAAGATACAAATCATCTAGAGCCTCTAGGATTCTACACACAATGTACAACATACAATACAAAATCACTAGACATTAAAGAGGTAAGGCTATATGACCAATAACCAACAGAAAAACCTAAACCAGAAAACAGAGGCTGACCCACAGATGATCCAGATTAGATTAGCACACAAGGACTTTTTTTCAACCTCATCCACAAACATGCTCATTGATTTTAGAGAGAGGGGAAAGGAAGGAGGGAGTGAGAGAGGGAAGGAGAGAAATACCAATATGAGACAAACATCCATCAGTTGCCTCTGGTAGACATCCCAACCGGTACCAAACCTGCAACCAAGACATGTGCCCTGACCAGGAATCAAAGCCACCACCTTTTGTTTTATGGGCTGACGCTCCACCCAACTGAGCCACACTGGCCAGGGGCGCACACAAGGACTTTTAATAACTATGATTAATATCCTCAAGAAAATAAAGGAAAAGATAAGCAAAATAATTTTAAAAGTGAAGACTTTTGACAGAGAATTGGAATCCTAGCCTCCAATGTGATAGTATTAAGAGGTGGAGCTTTGGGAGGTGACTAAATCATGAGGTCAGAGACCTCATGAATGGGATTAGTGCCCCTATAAAAGAGGTCCCAGAGAGCTCCCTTGCCACTTCCACCATGTGGGGTGACACTGAGAAGACACTAGTCTACAACCAGGAAGTGAGCCCTCACCAGACCCCAAATCTGTGCATGCCTGATCTTGAACTTCCCAACTTCCAGAACTATGAAAAATAGATGTTTATTGTTTAAGCCATCCAATCTCTGGTATTTTGTTATAACAGCCTGAACAGACCAAAACAATAAAAGTGTCGATTTGACAGCTATCAAATCAAGATACAACAATCCTATGCATGCATATATTCATTAACATAGCTTCAAAATATATAAAGAAATCAAACTAACAGAATAAAACAGAGAAACCCAAAATCATGGTGGAAATTTTAATATATGACTCAACTGACAGAATAAGCAGACAAAAAAACCCCCTAAAAACAAAACCAAAAAAACCCAGTCTGTAAGATAAGCTGAACACATTAAATTTAATCTAACTTAAATACATAGGACACTGCACACAACGGCATCAGAATTCACACTGTTTTCAAGTGCACATGGATTGTTTACTTGTGCAGCCATAAAGAAAGCCTCAAAAAAGTCAAAAGATTGAAATTCACAATGTTCTCTGACAACAATAGCAGACAGACACCAAAATAAAAAGATAATCAGGAAAGTCACTGCATGAGACTAGACAATATACTGTTAAATAATCCATGATCAAGGAATTAAAATGGAATTCAGAACATATTTTTACTGAATGATAATGAAGACATGACAATTCAAGAAATGTGTGAGATACAGCTAAAGTAGCGCTTAGATAGAAATGCAAAGACTTATGAAGCCAGTTTTTGTAATTACTATTATCTACTTCGAAATGTTTTCTGGAGTGAATATGAAATCTCTCCTCATGCATAGCTGGAAACTGGAAATTAAGAATAAGAAAATGACACCATGTTTAATGTAAGAAAAGGAAAGGGACCAATCATCTTTTTTAATGTAGTAATTCTTCTCATTATTAAAATAGCATACATGCATTATAGAGAAAAAAGAAATTTAAAGTCTTAAATGCATATAATGACTGAAACTTCATAAAATCCATCTTATAAAGCTAGAAACAAACAACAAATCCAAAGAAAGTAGAAAGAAATGATATAGACAGAAGAAATAACTAAAATAATACACAATGTACAATAGACAGAATCAGAGCTAAAAAGGTTGGTTCTTTGATAAAATTCATAAATTGAAAATGTCGAGACTGATGAAGAAATCAAGAGAAAACAAAGTACCAATGCCAAGGAGCACCCTTTCAGGTCTACTGACGTACAAAAATGACGAATCTGAATTTCATGGATAAAATCCTCAAAATATACTGTCTAGCAAAGTTGATGAAAGAAAAGTTGAAGAGTCTAGTATTTATTATAAATTAAATGATTTAAAATTCTCCCTGCAAAGAAAACCTCAGCCTAAAAAGCTCCATTAGTAAATTCTTCCAAACAATTAATAACACCAACTTATAAAATATTTCCAGATAAATGAAACAGATGGAACATTTTCCATTTACTTTTGAGACTAAAACCTTGATATCAAAAACTCTGGTTATTTCAGGTAAGGAAATGTACAAACCATTCTCTCACATGACCACAGACACACAAAGTGTCTGCAGATCAAATCCAATAGATTTTTAAAGAGACAATACATCACAACCCAGTGGGTCACCCACCCCTATCAAATACAGAAAGATGGCCTAATATTCATTACCAGAAAGAAGAGCAAAAATTTATATAATCATGTTGATGCAAAAAAAAGCACCCAATAAAATTCAGGATCTACTCATTATTTTAAAAAGACATCATTACCAGATATGATTGTAAATGTAAATATTCAAAACAATCTATAAACTCATAGTAGTAATAAATGAACCTAGCAAGAAACTGAATATAAATGTTAAAAATGTTTAAGTCAATTACATTTTTACCTACATATATCAGTAACATACAAATATTGGGTTGGCCAAAAAGATCGTTTGGTTATTCCATAATATGGCTCTAGTAGTGCTTAGTTGTCTTTAACTTCATTTGAACCAATTTTGTTAGATTGTATTGTGACAGCTGTCATATCAGCATGCATTTAAAAAAAACATCAAATTTGGTGAATTTTTGAATAGCCATTTAATATTGAAGATGGAAGAAAATAAGCAACATTTTTAGCATATTATGCTTTATTATTTCAAGAAAGGTAAAAACACAACTGAAAAGTAAAAATAGATTTGTGCAGTTTACAGAGAAGGTGCTGCAACCAATTGAATGTGTCAAAAGTGGTTTGCGAAGTTTCGTGCTGATTTTCTTGCTGAATGATGCTCCATGGTCGGGTAGACCAGCTGAAGTTGACAAGGATCGAATCAAGATATTAACTGAGAACAATCAACATTATACCATGTGGGAGATAGCCAACATAGCCAAATATCCAAACTGATGAAGTTATTGGTGAAAATGAAAAATGTGTCTCTTATTTTATGGGGAAAAAAAAATACAGGCTTTTTGACCAACCCAAAAGAAAACAAAATTTTAAAATATGCCATTCATGATAGCATTAAGAGATATCAAGTACCTAGAAATAAATCTTAAGGTGAGACACTGCTGAAAGTTACAATAATATGAAGATAAGGTGAAGTGTAAATAAGCGGAGGTGTGTAGCAATTTCACGGATGGCAAGAATCAGTACTCTGTAAAGATATCAAGTGTACTTAGACTTGTTATATTGTAAATCTCTTTAGATTCGCCCAATGTGGATCAAAATCATGGGTGGGGAAAGGGAAGGAGAGAGAATTGAGAAGCTGCTTCTACAATCTATATGGAAATGAAAGGGTAAAATATAGCCCAGGCAATGCTGAAGAAGAAAAAAGTTAGGGTACTTAGGCTACCTAACAGCAACATCCACTGTAAAGTTATGGTAATTAAGACATGGTGGTGTTGGTACAAACAGTCTAATGTGACAGAACAGAGATGACAGAAATCGATCTGTTTACATACTCATGTTATTTATAACAAAAATGACACTGCAACAGTGAGGGAAAAGGTCCTCTCTTCAGGAAATGGCACTAGGTCAACTATTTAGTTACATGGAGGAAAATGGGTCTTGACCACCACCTCTCACTACACACAAAATCAATTCCAGATGAACTGCACAGACCAATGTGAAAAGCAAAACAAAAACTTTTAGGAAATAATATCAGAAACATCTTCAGAACTTGGGAGATTTCATAAATCACAGAGAACACTTACTATCAAAAGAACAAAATGGATAAATTGAGCTACGTAAAATTTAAAGATTCCATTTTTCAAATGATTCAAGAAGAGAAAAATAAAACAACCCAGAGTGGAAGGATATTTGCAAGACATATGTGCATATCTATTTATTTATGAGAAAAGACTGATGTTAGAAATGTAAAACATTCCCACAAATTAATAAAAAGACAGACGATTCAATTTCTTAAATTCATACACTGAAGACTTGAGCAAATTTACCAATGAAGAAATCCAAGTAGTCAATAAACATGAAGAATATGTTCAACTTCATTAGTTATCATGGAAATCAAATTAAAGTTAAAGTGAAACATACACAATAAAAATGGGTAACATTTTAAAATACTGACAACATACACGTTGTACAGCACTGGAGGCTCTCAAATACTGCTAGTATCAATTGGTAAATCAACTCTAAAAAATGGGAAGTACCTAGTAAAATGGAAAATATACATAATCTATGATACAGTAACTCTATACCTAAGAATATGCTAAGCAAAAATGTACACATATGCTGCCAAAAGATGTGAAAATTCATTACAGCTTTATTTGTGATCGCCCAAAACTAGAAACAACACAAATGTCCATCAATACGACAGGTAAATTAATTGTGGCACATTTATACAATGGATATCTATACAGCACAAAAACAACTGAGAATGAGTTTAACTGTGTGCAATAACAGTGTAAATCTCACAAAAATAAGTCTGAGTGAAAAAAGCCAGATCCGAAAGAGCACAGTATTTGTGATACTATTTATATGAAAATCGAAAAGCAGGCAGAAATAAACTATGTGTCAGGTTCAAGGCAGTGTTTACTTCTGAAGGGCAAGGAGCTGGAAAGGGACTTGAAAGGACTTCCTGGTGCGAACGATGTTCTATTTTTCGATTTGGATGACAGTTTTATAGGCATGTTCAGTTTGTGAAAATTCACTAAGTAGTATACTTATAACATGTACACTTTTCTAAAATTTAAAATTGCCTAGTTTAGTCCCAATTTTTGGCCATTAAGTAGAAACTGAAAACAATAAAAAGAATATAAGAAGTAGAAGAAAGGCAAGAGTAATAAGGAAAATAAGAGGAAAGACATGAGTAAAGAGGAAGACTGAACGCCAGAAGGGAGAAGGAAAAGCGAGAAGGACAAGAGCCGGCTTGGGCTGCGGAGTGAGGAAGACACCCCGTCTGACACCACGCAGCCTTGTCATCCAGAATGTTCACTGCCTGTTGACCACTTACTGTTTTCGACAACTATGAGTCTAGGTTATTCAGGGTTCCAAACTGAATGGCAGAAGAGGAAATCGTCTATGCTACAATATCAAATACAAAGTTAATGTTTCTAGAGTTCAATTAAATTTAAGTAAGGAATTAGAGATGACTCAAGTAACACTAACTTATCACAGGAAGTCATAGTCACAAATAAATGACTGTTACAACCTAGATGAAACCAAGAACAAGTACCAAATATTTCATATTGAAATTTTTTTCCGATTTTATCCTTTGGGACTAATTTTCTTTAGTTTTAAGGAACGAAAGTCCTAAAATCAAGTTATTTCTACCAAGAACACATTTTTTCATTTCATTTGGATAACAAACCTGCTTTGGGCTTCTTTTTCTTTTTTTTTGGTTTGGATTTCGTGTCATCTTGCACGCTGTCTTCTACGTTTTGATCCACCGAGGTTACCTCATCATCTTGATGATTATCTGAAGTACCTGTTCCAGCCAGACCTTCCTTCTTTTGCTCACCTTCAACTGTGTCACGCAAGGTCACTATGCTGCAGATATAACCCAAGTACAAGTCATTACGCAGCAGCAGGTAACTACCAAATATACTAGTATGTCCTTGTAGCAACTCTGTGTGTCCTCTCTTTGTTACCACTGGTTGTCTAGCTTCTGATAAGAGGGGAATTATTTTTAGATGAGGACATCAGGGAAAATTGCCCCTGTATGCCAGGCAACACATACAAGATGTTCTCACCTCAAGTTGTTTACCTAAATATGGACTACAGAAAACAAATTATGGTAGTTAAAGGTCATTTTTTATTTCATCAAGCAGAGACATATTTATATGAATATACGCACAGAACTTCACATTGCATATGCAAGCATACATATATAAGCATCATATACAGAAAAGGAGTAGAATACCAAATTGCTAATAGTGGTTATCTCTGGATTACTGGATTGCTTTCATTTTCTTCTTTGTTTCTGTGTGTTCTACAATGAACAAATGCTATTTGTATACTAAGGGAAAAGGGCTATATTTGCATATCCAAAGAGTCATTTATAACTGACAAATGGAGGAGTAATTAGGTTTCTATTATTTAAAAGCAGATGTAAATGAGTAGTTAAGGGCAGAGATTTTAGAGCAAGACTGCCAAGCTTTTGGTTCAGCTTCTTACAGGTTCTGTGACAAAAACTCTTCAGTTTCCTCATCTACAAAAGATAGTATTCCTAGTCTTCAATGGGTTGGTTAATTCGTATAAAGCATTTAGCACATAGTAAGGTTAGCTGTTATTATTGCACTGACAGTGTGTCCAAATTAAAGTCTTAAGAATTTTCTTTGTGAAACTACAGGTATCACTTAAAAGTAGAAAATAATAGCTTTTAAGAGAACATTTTATATTTATCAATGTAAAGTACCTTGTTTCAGTGTTAGACAGGATTGGAACTTTCTTTTTTTTCTTTCCTTTTTTTTCACTGCTCAATTTGTCATCATGCAAGGCAGTATCTGAAGGAAAGTAAGTCAGCTGTTCTTTGAGTTTCTTTCTTATTTTCTTCTTGATCTCCTTTGCCATTTCTTCAGCTACCTGGAGCTGGTATACTTGCTTCAGATCTTCTTCCTCATCTAAATTATTTCCTTTTTCTTCATTTGCTTTCTCATTTTTCTGATGGGCAACACCTGGCTGTGACTTGGTCCGTGCTTTCTGTTGCACAGAATCCACCTTCTTCTCAGGAGTGTCCTGTTCCATCTGTTGTGTAGGCACCTGGTACGCTGTTTTTGTAACTTTCCTGTTTGCCTTTTCTTGCTTGTCTTCCTCTCCACTCACATCATCATCTGGATTTTCAGCTGCTGACAGTGGATTGCTTGGTTTGTTTTTAATGACTCGCATGTTCTTCTTTGGGGTATTAGTGTTAGCAGCAACTACTTCTTCACTTTTTGTTTCTTTAATTTTTTGAAGATTGCTTCTAATAGTGTCAAACTAGGAAATAAAGACACAATAACAACATTTCACTAAGCACAGTTTAGTTACATAAAGATGTAACATAATGATTAGTGTTCAACAATGTGTAACATTGGAAAAATTATTTCATTTTGTACTTGAACATAGCAACATTCTAGACTAGAGCATCTGATAACCTCCTTCATTCTCCCAGCATTAGATTAGTAATTGCTCAGGGTAACTTTTGATAGAGTGAGTTAATTAACACGTGAAAAAGTACTTAATTACTTTTAATAAGTTAACTAATTGCTCAAATCTCAAATGCTATTTTCCTCTTTGACAGAATGATCCATACTCTGATTTAGAGAAAATGGTAATGGGCCACTGAGCACCTCAGGTTCCTCATTAGGAAACACACATAGGTCATTTATCTCGCTTCGTAATTACATTCTAAAACCAAGTCTATAGCTCTAGGATCACCCTGCAATTAGTCCAAATATATCACTGGAAATACTGCTAAGTATTAAATATTACCAAGTGAAATCACAGACTAAACAGACACCTGTACCTCTTTCCCCAATAATGACTATTTAAAATACCAGGTATTTTAATGGAAAAAAAAAGGCTGAAAATCAAAAAGGAACGTTACTAAAATAAAATGAATAATAAAAATAAATATTTTGAGGAATTCCCAAAAAGATAAAAATAGGCGGTATTAAATCTACTAAGGAACTCCCAGAGAAAACCACAACCCATAGGAAAAGACTTCTCCAGAGAAAAGGGTGCTTCAGGAGAAGCTATAAACTCAGAACTAAGAAACACAAAGTGAAGTAAGGGATAAGCCTGAGGATGGCCAACCGAGGAGCTGGGAGGGACAGCCCTGCCCCCACCTCCGTCTGTGTTAGATGCTGACCCTCTCTCAGGACAAAGCAGCTGAGCATAGAGAGATACAGCAGCATGCTTGAGGCAGGTAAAATCCTCACCAACGGCAGGAGAGCACCATGTCAAGCCCAACCAACAAGCAGGAGAGAGAGATTCTTACTCAGAAAGATGACTGGACAACTAAAAACTAGCACACACTGAAGGATATAGCACAATGAAGTAAGAGCCACAAAATCCAATAAAACAGAATTAACAACAAAGGAAAATGGATAGCATAAACAAAATAAGAACTTAAAATAAGTGTGATTAATTAGATGTAGTCCCATTTGTTTATTTATTTATTTTTGTTTCCCTTACCTGGGGAGATATATCTGATAAAATATTGCTACAAGCAGTGTTTGAGATTGTGCTGCCTAAGTTTTCTTCTATGACTTTCATGGTTTCAGGTCTAACATTTTAGTCTTTGGTCCATTTTGAATTTACTCTTGTGTGTGATGTAAGAAGGGGTCTAATTTCATTTTTCTGCACTTAAGTTTCCAATTTTCCCAACAGCATTTATTGAATAAACTATTTTAACCCATTGTATATCTTGCTTCCTCTGTCAAACAGTAATTGGCTATGAAGGTGTGGGTGTATTTCTGGGCTGTTATGTTCCATTGAACTATGTTGTTGTGGACCGTTCAGCCTGGTTTCAGGAGTTGTAACCCTCACCCCATGGTGGGCTGTGTAAGAGCCCAAGGGACCCACTTCATCTGGGTCTGTTCTGTCACAAGGACGTGACCTACTAAGAAGACAAAGCTTATTTCCCTGGCAGGAGCACTGTTTCTGCCTCATCCATCTCTGGCCCCATTGCTTGGTTGGCAGTCAATGACGGGTAAGACTCCTCATGGGAGGGGCAACCTAAGCCAGATGCAACCACTTGGGAGGCCTCATGGAAGGACTCGGGGGGTTGCAGCAAAGAGGATATGATGGACCCTCGCCCCCCAGCTATTCTGACATAGCCCGAGTCCTCATTTCCATCTGGGAGATGTCTCCTGCTTCCTAATCGGCTTAAAGCCTGAAACTGTGGGGGTGAGCGGTGCAGCCCTGTGCTGGCCAGGACGGCTCCCTGGGTGATTGGCATAAGAAAGAATTCCTAAAGTCCTGTGAAACCTGCTTTGCTAAGAGTGCTCTTCCTTAGGTGGTAAGTGTCCCAGGAGGAAATGAGTATGTCTCCCAAAGTTTGGTAAGCCCCTTTCCTGACAAACACTGGCTCGGATTAAGCCCTCAGATTTCTTTGACATGTTAAACCTGTATTCCGGTGTATTTGAGCCCAATAAGAGCCTAGTGAGGATGGGGCTCTAGGTGATTCTCCTCTGAAAGTTTGACCCCTTTCCTCCCCAAGCAGTCATGTCTTGGTAGTTTTTATTTTCATCTGTGACGGAGGGATGGGGCTCTGCGGGCGGAGCCCCCCCACATCTGGCGCCCAGGACAGGAGCCCCCCCGCACTATGTGTCTGTTTTTAAACCAGTACCATGCTGCTTTGATCACTATGGCCTTATTTGTAGTATAGTTGGCTATTAGGTGACGTGATTCCTCCAACTTTGTTCTTCTTTCTCAGGATCACTGTTGCTGTGCTGGGCCTTTTGTGGTTCCATATAAATTTTTGAAATATTCATTCTAGTTCTGTGAAATATGTCATTGGAATCTTGATATGAATTGTGTTGAATCTACAGATTGCTTTGGACAGTATGGACATTTTACTGATGTTAATTCTTCCTGTCCATGAACACGGTATGTGCTGCCACTGTTTGTATCTTCTTCAATTTCTCTCTTCAGTGTCTTATAATTTTCCAAGTACAGCTCTTTTTACATCCTTGGTTAGGGTTATTCCTAGGTATTTTACTCTTTTTTTTTTTTCCAAACTAAAAAGTTTTTACACAGCCAAGGAAAACAAAATAAAAAGACAACCCACAGAATGGAAGAACATATTCACTGATACATCTAATAAGGGGTTAATGTCCAGAATTTATAAAGAACTTATAAAACTCAACACCAGAAAAAAAAATCTCATTAAAGCCCTGGCTGGTGTAGCTCAGTGGATTGAGCGCGGGCCTGTGAACCAAAGGATCGCGGTTCAATTCCCAGTCAGGGCACATGCCTGGGTTGCAGGCCAGTTCCCAGCATGGGACACATAAGAGGCAACCATACATTGATATTTCTCTCCTTCTCCCTCTCTCCTACCCTTCCCCTCTAAAGATAAATAAATAAATAAATAAATATTTAAAAAAAAAAAATCTCATTAAAAAATAAGCAAAGGACTTGAATAGATACTTCTCCAAAGAGGACATAGGGATGGCTGAGGGACATATGAAAAGATGCTCAATATCACTAATCATTAGAAAAATGCAAATTACAACCACAATGAGATATCATCTCACACCTGTAATAATGGCTATTATCAATAAATCAAAAAACAACACACGTTGGCAAGGATGTGGAGAAAGGGGAACACTCATGCACTGCTGGTGGGAATGCAGACTGGTGCGGCCACTGTAGGAAGCAATAAGGAGATACCTCAAACAATTAAAAATGGATATGCTTTTTGACCCAGAGATCCCACTTCTGGGAATATATCTGAAGGAACCCAAAACTCTAATTTGGAAGAGCATAAGCACCCCTATATTCACTTCAGCATTATTTACAATCACCAAGATATGAATGCAGCCCAAGTGTCCATCAGTAGGCGAGTGCATAAAACAGCTATGGGACATTTACACAATGAAACACCACTCAGCCATAAAAAAGAAGAAAATTTTACCCTTTGCAACAGTATGGATGGACCTGAAGAACATTATTCTAAGTGAAATAAACCAGTCAGAGAAAGACAAATACCATATGATCTCACCTACATATGGAATCTAATGAACAAACTGAACTAACAACCAAAACAGAGACAGATCCATAAATAGAGAGCAGAATGGCATTTAAGGGCGGGGGTGGGGCAGGTTAGGAGGTGGACGGATTAAGCAAAAAGGAAAAAGGACTCACATACATGGACAACAGAGGGGTGATCACAAGGGGGCAGGAGGTACAAGGGGACTAAATGGTAATGGGAAAACACAATAAAAAAGAAAATATTAAATATAAAAATAAAATAAGTGTCATTAACATCAGTAAAGAAATTTGAAAGCATAATGGATGTAAAAAACCAAACACTGCAGATGTTAGAATTAAAATTTTGAGTGACAGAAATTAAAGTTTAAGATGTGTGCTGGAAAACAGAATGGATGAAAGCAAAGTCCTAAAGATGGAAGCCAATATCAAAATGATGAATTCTCCCAGAAATGCAGAAGCTTATCAATAAAATCTGAAGTTCACTTTTTGAATATTCCCATGTTTAAAAGTAGTTAGAAAATATCTACTATATGAGAAATGAAGGGAAAATGCTACAAGAACTAGGATCCCAACATACAGAGTAGGTAGAGCAACACTAGGTTTACAGTGGTACATATGAAAATTAATACAATAATTAATCAATAATAATACAAGAATAAACTCTGTTTTGCATTCTCACAACAGTAACCCTATTCTGCCATACCATGCATATCTATTTTACCATCTCCAAGATTCTTTTGATTACCTAAAATATATTTCCAAATTCTACCTGTTCTTCAAGGATGAATTATGAAGCCTAGTCCTCAAAAATCAAAAACAAAGAAACAAAAAAAACTTCCCTAATCAAACATAATGAAAATAAATTTTCTTTAAAAAAAGTTTACTTTACATGTTCTGTTTGTAGAAGCAATATATGTTTCAGTTAAGAGAGCAGAAACAAAAAAGTAAAAATACAAAAGAAATACAGAAAAAAATGAAGAAACATGGCCCAAGTGAAAGAAAAGATCAAAACTATAGAAAAACAACAAAATGGAGATAAGCATTCTATCAGATACATGGTTCAAAACACTGGTTATAAGGATGCTCAAAGAACACAGTGAGGACCTCAACAGCATAAAAAAGATCCTGTCAGAAACAAAGGAATCACTAACTGAAATAAAGAACAATTTACAGGGAAACAACAGTACAGTGGATGAAGCTGAGCATTGAATCAATGATTTGGAACATAAGGAACCAAAAACAACCAATCAGAACAAGAAGAAGAAAAAAGAAACAAACAAAAAAAAAATTGATAGCATAAGCAGCCTCTGGGACAACTTCAAGCATTCTAACATTTGCATCACAGGGATGCCAGAAGGAGAAGAGAAAGACCAAGAAATTGAAAATCTATTTGAAAAAATAATGAAAGAAAACTTCCTTAATTTGGTGAGGGAAATAGACATGCCAAGTCCAAGAAGCATAGAGAGTCCCCAACGAGATGGATGCCAAGAGGCCCATTCCAAGACACGTCATAATTAAAATGCCAAAGGTTAAAGATAAAGAGAGAATCTTAAGAACAGCAAGAGAGAAGCAGTTAGTTACCTACAGGGCAGTTCCCATAAGATGGTCAGCTGATTTCTCAAAAGATACTTTGCAGGCTAGTAGGGATTGCTAAGAAATACTCAAAGTTATGAAAAGCGGGGACCTATAGCCAAGACTGCTCTACCCAGCAAAGCTATCATTTAGAATCAGAGGGCAGCTAAAGTGCTTCCCAGACATGAAAAAACTAAAGGAGTTCATCGTCACCAAACCATTACTATTATGAAATGTTAAAGGAACTTAAGAAAAAGACCAAAACTATGAATAATATCACAGCAATAAATTGTATCTACCAACAACTGAATCTAAAAAAGTAAGAAAACAAGACAGAGACAGAGACAGAGTCACGGATACAGTGTTTCGAAGGTTGCCGGGTTGGTGGGGGATGTAGGGGAATGGTTAAAGAGGTGAGGAGATTAAGAAGTACAAATGGGTAGTTATAGTCACGGGGGTGCAAAGTACAGTATAGGAAATGATACAGCCAAAGAACTTACACGTATGACCGATGAATGTGAACAATGGTAGGGAGATTGCCTTAAGGCAGGGGTGTCACACTCATTTTCATCGGGGGCCATATCAGCCTCACGGTTGCCTTTAAAGGGTCGAATATAATTTTAGGACTGTGTCAATATAACTACTCCTTAACTAGGGGCAAAGAGTTCAGCACTGCCACCGGGTAGAAACAAGGTGCTGGCCCAGATAAAATAAAGTGGAGGGCCAGATTCAGCCCTCAGGCCTTGTGTTTGCCACCTGTGCCTTACAGAGTGAGGGGTGCTGGGTAGAGGGGGGCAAAGGGGGAAACATTGGGACAACACTAATAATGTAATAAAATATAATTAAAAACAAAAAATTAAATCCTTGGAAAGCTATCAGATGAGGCTCAATTTTTAAATTACTCTCTTCCAATGATGTCAACCTTCATACTAGTAACATATTAATTTTATAGTGTAACTTTATATTCATGATCTACTTGTTTTATTCAATCAGTTTTTAAGCCACTCAATAAATACAAATCCCAAATATTGTTTGTAGCATCTCATATGTTCTGTAGCACAGATATTGACTTTTTACAAGATCTTTTTCTGTGGTTTTGATTTTCTTTTTCTTGGTAACGGCTTTATGGGATAGTTTTTAAATTTCCAAGTAGTTTATAAATATTAAACTCTTGTTATTAATTTCTAAGTTTCACTGTACTATTGTAAAAAATGTTTATGGAATTTAATAGTTTTACAGCTTAGATTATGACTGCATTTTGAAGTGTCACAAATACATTTGCTTATCTGTACCCATCCTTGTATCTTTACCACCCCTACATCAGTAGTATTTGGCTTAATTTGTATGTTTTTAAAATCAGCTACACTGACATAGAACTTACATAACAATAAATTTCACCAATTTTAAGTGTATAATTAAATGAATTTTGGCAAATATGTACAGACATGTGACTACCACCTTATCATGATATTAAACATTTCCATCACTCTACATGATCGTGTATAAAATCAACTCCTACTCCCACATGCCCTGGCCTCATTCGAACTGCTATCATTACAGTTTTGTCTTGTCTAGAATTTCATATAAATAGCATCAGCCAGTATATGCCCTTTGTGTCTGATTTCCTTTCATCTGTGTTGTTGCATGTAGTTTACTCCTTCTTATCACTGAGCAATATTCCATATTGTGAATATATACTACGTTTAATTTTTGCATACTGGGCATTTGGCTATTTTCAGTTTTGCACTACTATGTTTTCATTTATCTTGAGTATATAGCCAAAAACTTAAATGCTGTGCTATGAGGTAAGTGGATGGTTAACTTCTTAAATAACTGCCAAACTGCTTCCCCAAGTAACTATACCATTTTGCATTCCCAAATGCTTTTAACATCTGTTCTAGTTTTAATACCCTTGTTGGCACTTAGCATGGTCCATTTTTATTAAGTTGTTCTAGTGTGTAATGGTATCTGATTGCTGTTTTAAATTTCATTTCCCTATTACTAACGACATTGACCTTTATGTGTGTTATTTGCTATCTGCATCTCTTTTTTGGATAAGTGTTAAATCTTTTGCCCATTTTCACTGGCTTATTTTCACATCACTGAATTCTAAGAGTTCTTAAAATATTCTAGATACACTTCAAAACCTTTAGGTTATCATTTTATTCTCTTAGCAGTATTTTGTATTTTCACAAAGTCCAATTTATCCTTTTCTTTTATGGTTCATGCTTTTATATCATGAGAAGTCTATTCATAACTCAAGGTTAGGAAGGTTTTATCCTGTTTCTTATGTAAGTTACATAGTTTTAGTGCTCATGTTTAGGTCATTGATCCATTTCTATTTAATTTCTGAGCACGATTTATGGTTAGACTTGATAACATTGTTAAATGGATACCTGACTGTTCCAGCACAACTTGTTGAAAATGATTATCCTTTTTCTTACTACCTGGGCAATTCTGTCGAGAATTGACTGTGTACATTTGGCTCTATTTTTAGACTCTCTGATGCTCTACAGCTTTATAATGAATTTTGAATTAAGACAGTAACATTCCTCTGACTTTGTACTTTTTTATAACTGATTTGGCTTTCTAGGCCCATTATTTAAATTTCTAAATAAATTTTACAATTAGATTTTTAATTCTTTTTATTTTAATCCTTACCCAAGACATGCTTATTGATTCTAGAGAGACAGAAAGGGAAGGAGAAAGAGGGTGAGAGAAACATCAATTGGTTGCCTCTTCTCTGCACCCTGGGGACCAACCTGCAATCTACTGTAGGTAAGGGCTCTGGCCAGGAATCGAGCCCGCAGCCTTTTGGTGCATGAGCTCACTCTAACCAACTGAACCACCTACCGGCCAGGGTTGTAATCAATACTTCTCATATGGACACTCAGTGAGTGCAGTGGGCACGCTCCGTTGGTTATCTGAGGGGCACTAAGTAGCTACAAGCACTGGCTCCACTGTCAAATCGCTGGATTCAAATGTTAGTCCCACCTGTCAGTAGATTAATCTCTGTGGACCTCTATTTCCTAATCTTTCAAGTAACAGTACACCATTTCTGTCAAGATTAAAAAAAGGATATACAAGTAAAACACTTAGGACAATGCCTGGAGCACAGCAAGCCTTTCAAAAATGGTGGCTATTATTGCTGTATATATATATACGTGTATATGTGCACCATAATCAGATTGTATTTGGCAGGCAATACAATAAGGCATACCTCATTTTACTGCACTTCACTTTATCATGCTTCACGGGTGTTGTGTTTTTTACAAATTAAAGCCAAGACCCTCCATCAGCAAAAAAAATACAACTTACTTTATCCAATGCTCCCTTTATTGTGGTGGTCTAGACTGAACCCACAATATCTCTGAGGAATGCTTTTATAGTGATCCAGCAAGAAGATCTAGACTGAAGTTTTGGGCATCATTTGTATCTGTGATGGTTGCAAGAAAAAAAGTGCTAAATACAGAACTCTGGGAGCCCACAAAATAAAGTAAAAATACATCAGAGAGGTAGGTGGTAAATTGGGAGACGTAACCAAAGGGAAAAGGGTTTTAGGAAAGAAGCAATGTACACTGTGCAGTACCAAGACCGGCCGCAAGTTCTGAAGCGAGTTCACTGGGTCTGCCATCAGGAAGTCACACACGCAAAGCTGTTTATGGAGGGGCAGAAACCTGGAAGCCACGGGTGGAGAAACAAATGAAAGCTGAGACCATAGAAGAAACATGTAGATAATTATTTCTGCAGTTTTGCTTCCAACCGTCTTCCCCCACCTGCAAAGGCAGTGACCTGAGGCAGCAGCTCTGAGACAAAAAGACAATGGAAGGACTCTGCAGGGGATTTTTTAGATGGTTTCCACAGCTTCACCACCCTCACCTCACACCACAACCAGAGTAATTTTCTAAAATACAAATATGATGGTATCATTTATTTGTTTGAAACTCTTGACTGGTTCCCAACCACTGAATGGAAAAATACGAAGTCTTTATAATTGGGGACTTAAAACTACATATGAAACGACCTCTTGCCATTCTTGACCTCCCTTCTCCAGCCACACCTCTGCCCCCATTCTGTGCTCTAGCCATGTGAAACTAGGTGCAGCCCTCATCCTGCCAAACTCTTGCCTTTGACCATTATGCGTACATCTCTCTTCTGAGAAATGCCCTTCCTCCCCTGTTCTTCTAACAAATGTCTAAGTACACTCTGACACCTAATGCAATTGGTATCTTCTACAGAGAGCCCTCTAACCTTGAGGGGCAGTTAAATACTTCTCCTGTGTGCTCACATAGTGCCTTGATCCTCACACCTCCTAGCTCAGCTGGGAATTTTCACGGGGGGGGGTGGGGGGTGGGGGGGGGTGGGGTATGTTCTGTGACCCTGCCTGCCCCCAACTGCTAGCTTTTTGGAGAACTAGGCCTACATTCTCTTCATCTTTGTACTCCCATTTTAAAAAGAGGAGGGAGGTGTCAGTAAGAATGGTTCTAGGGTCAAAAAGACTCTGATTTAGTGTCTTTGGTTATATTTTGCTTGCTTTTGTTGATTAGGTTCCTGTTAAAGGTGAGATCATATGGTATTTGTCTTTCATTGCCTGGCTTATTTCAGGGGAGGGAATTTCAGGGGAAAAGGGGAAAGCTTTAGAGCAACAAGTATAAAAGATACATGGACAAAAACTGCGTGGGTGGAAATGGGAGGGAGGTGGGGAGGGCTGAGTGGGTGGGATGGGAGTAAAAGACAGAAAACTGTACAAGAACAACAATTAAAAATTTTAAAAAAGACTCATTTAAGTTCTTGTTCTGCCACTTACAAAATGTGCCTTAGACAAGCTACTCAATACTACTAAAGCTTGTTTTTTGTTTTTCCCTGAAAAATTAAAATGGCACCTACTTTTCTGTAATGAAAAGCAAAGTGATCAGCCCAGTAGCTGGCACATTTTAGGTGTTCAATACTTACTTCATGTCCATTATCACAGTATTAAAATAATTATGTGATAAAGTACATTATGTGTTTACATCATTTACTATTTAGTATTTTTAATGCACAACCGATAAACATTAGTTAACAGCAAATACATTACATAAAAAATCATCTCTAAATGTTAATGTACACTACAGCAAATAAATTACAGAATATTTGATTAGTAACATCAATGGCAAAAATTAAAGTCAGACTTAAAAGGGCATTCCTGAACCTCACATACGCCATGATTTTAACTCTTCTCCCTCACAACCCCTTTGACGGGTGCTGTTAAGAAAGACTATACAGGAAAATTGACTGCGTTATGTTTAATCTCATTTCGCTTTTCTCTAACCACCTGATTATTGGCCAATACATGACTAAAGCTCAAGAGGAAAAAAGGCTGTGAGATTTGGATAACTCACTCTTTAATGGAATTTCATAACACAGGGAAAAGAGAAATAAAAACCCTTTATACAAAATTAAATTAATAAATCCACAATAACCTACATAAACAAGATTGTAAATATGGATTTAAAATACTCTTGGTATTCGAATTTATTTCAAATATACTTTAAAATTTTCCCATAGTCCTAATACGCAATCTTCTTCCTGAAACCCCAAGCAGTAACAGCAATCATTAATGCAACAGGTGAAAAAACTGTTAGCATCCATTCCTCAAAAAGAAAAAAAAGGAAAAGTTATATACTCCAATCAGTAGATGCTTCACAGTAGCGATTCTTAGTCTACTTTTTTCGTATAGTTATACTTATCGAAAAGACCCTACGAATGTAATTCGACTTTTTTTCTTCTAAATGAAACGCATTGATCGGTCACCTTTTCTCAGATGTAAACAAGAAGGCTTTCACAGGTTCACCATCAGCACCAGGTTGACATCCTAAAAGGAAATTAACGTACTTACTACGCATGTGATTTAAGCGTTTAACCCAGAATCAGGAGTAGGAAAGGTAAAGATTGCATTCACTCCTTCCCGACACCGCGCTCAACACTCCGGATCCGAGGAACCCAGGGAAGGGAGCGGAAAAGTACGTATATTTCCCAAAAACCACCCGACGGCTAGCGGCCCCGGCCCCGTCCATCTGAGGGTGCTCACCGCCGCCCCCGAGCCCACGGACCCCAGTAGCCCCCACGCCACCGCCCCCGGGCGGGGCGGGCCGAGTGCGTGGGCCGGGCTTGGCACCAGCGCGCCTCCTGCGTACTCACGGGGAGGGGAGCGCAGGGCGGCCGACTGCCCGTCCCACCGGAGCCGACGTCGGGCTGTGCGAAGCGGCTTGCCACCCGAGGAGCGGCGAGCTGGCAGTTCAGCGGCCACACACCCCACACAGCCGCCAGAAATCGCGGCTCCGGGAATCGGCCCCTTGCCGCATTGCGGCCAGCTCTCCGCCCGCTGACGTCACACCTACTTAGGCCGCCGTTCCCTTGACAACCGATGCGGCCCCTCCAGGACTGCAGCCCGGCTCTGGCTCCCCTTACGGCCCCACCCCCCGCCCACCTACGCCTGAGCCCGGAGGCGCTGCCGTGTAGCCCGGGCGGAAGCGGCGCGCGCGCCCGAGGGCCCGCGGGTCCACAGGCAGCAGCCGGGCGCGCGCTCCGGGGTCGCGCGCGCGTGGTCCTGAAAGGGTGAAGAATGCGGTCCCCCTGGAGCTGGAAGCGACCCCGGGAATGCTCAGGCGCCCCTGGAACTCATCCAGAAAAAGCACGTCGGCACCTCAGAACTGTAGCCGGCGCTGGGAAAAAGCGGACGGGACCAAGCGAGTGGGGAAGCTTCGCGTAACGAGCCAAAGATAAACATGAATGAAGAAAAGAGATGCGTGGCGCCCACAAAAGGAAACATCCCTTTAAGCGCACAGAATGAAGAGTTGTGCTACGAACCAAATCTTAAGGAAAAAATTGTCCATGAGCCATTTGGTGCTAAATTGTCTCAATGTGTGTTTAAAACAGAACAAAAAGAAAAATGTCTTTTTCTATGCCTAATGCCCCTCCCACTCCCTTCTGCCGCAGCCGCCATCTTTAGTTCCGAGTCGCCAGGGCTGGAAAAATACCAGATAAACCACGCCTCCGCTCTTCAGTTCTCTGCTGTTGTAGTCATGCACTATAACCTGTTGCTTCCTTTGTACAGTGAGACAGTGTGCATATTTCCTTGGGGGCCAGGTTTTCCATTCCCACTGGCATCGCTATGCCTTACAAAGCAACTCATTTTGTTTCCCCAAATCCTGTGAGAAGGCAGAAGTATTACAAATCCATAGCATCTCATACTGAACCTTTCCACTCAAAACCTTTCTGGGTTTCTATCTTGGTTTAAGCTGCCAGTATGTTCTCAGTATTGTACTTAAGAGAATGGTAGAGAATCCTATACCCCTTACAAGAAAATCATGTCCAGTCTACCTTTATAATATCCCCAGTGTATACTGTATCCGAATTTTTTTCTTTTTCAACTATGTTTTATTGATTATGCTATTACAGTTGTCCCAATATTTTACCTTTTGCCCCCCTCCACCCAGCACTCCCATTCCTTCAGGCAATCCCCCCACCATTGTTCACGTCCATGGGTCACGTGTATAAGTCATGTATAAGTTCTTTGGCTACTCCATTTCCTATACTGTACTTAGCATCCCCATGGCTGTTCTGTAACTACCTGTTTCTACTACTTAATCCCCTCGCTTCTTCACCCATTGTCCCACATTTCTTTCCATCTGGTAACCATCAAAACGCTCTGTGTATCCATGATTCCATCTCTGTTCCTGTTTGCCTAGTTTTTTAGATGCAATTGATAAATTTGTATATATTGACATCTTATTCATAATTTTGACATTCGTCTTTTTCTTAAATAAATCCCTTTAATATTTTATATAATAATGGTTTGGTGATGATGAACTCCTTTAGTTTTCTTCATGTCTGGGAAGCACTTTAGCTGCCCTTTGATTCTAAATGATAGCTTTGCTGGGTAGAGCAGTCTTGGCTATAGGTCCCCGCTTTTCATAACTTTGAGTATTTCTTAGCAATCCCTACTAGCCTGCAAAGTGTCTTTTGAGAAATCAGCTGACCATCTTATGGGAACTCCCCTGTAGGTAACTAACTGCTTCTCTCTTGCTGTTCTTAAGATTCTCTCTTTATCTTTAACCTTTGGCATTTTAATTATGCTGTGTCTTGGAATGGGCCTCTTGGCATCCATCTTGTTGGGGACTCTCTATGCTTCCTGGACTTGGCATGTCTATTTCCTTCACCAAATTAAGGAAGATTTCTTTCATTATTTTTTCAAATAGCTTTCCAATTTCTTGGTCTTTCTCTTCTCCTTCTGGCACCCCTGTGATGCAAATGTTGGAATGCTTGAAGTTGTCCCAGAGGCTGCTTATGCTATCCTCAATTTTTTTGGGGGGGGTTTCTTTTTTCTTCTTGTTCTGATTGGTTGTTTTTGGTTCCTTACGTTCTAAATCATTGATTCAGTGCTCAGCTTCATCCACTGTACTGTTGTTTCCCTGTAAATTGTTCTTTATTTCAGTTAGTGAATCCTTTGTTTCTGACAGGATCTTTTTTACACTGTTGAGGCCCTCACTGTGGGTCTTATAACCAGTGTTTTGAACCATGTATCTGATAGAATGCTTATCTACATTTTGTTTACTTGTTTTTCTATAGTTTTGATCTTTTCTTTCACTTGGGCCATGTTTCTTTGTCTCCTTGTTTTGGCAGCCTCCCTGTGTATTAGGTAGATCCGCTGTGACCCCCTGTCTTGTTAGTGTGGCCTAATGTAGTAGGTGTCCTGTAGGTTCGGTGGCACAGCCTCCCCTATCACCCAAGCTGGGTACTCGAGGTGTGCCCTTTGTGTGGGCTGAATGTTGATTGCTGTTAGCAAGTCAATGGGAGGGATTTACTCAGGCCAGTCATCTGCAAGGACAGGCTGTGACCACTGACTACCCACCTGTGCCCTTTGTAGAGAGGGTCAGCTGTGGAGGGGCAGGGTGGTGTTGCTCTGATGTGGTCTCTAGTTGTCCACTGGGTGTGCAGGCTCTGCAGTTTCCTGGGTAGAACAGGCTAAGGTCAGCCTCTACCTGTTTTCTTCCTGGGGTCACCCCTGCCTGAGCAATAAAGCAATCTGAGATGTCTGCTACTTGTGCTGGGCTTGGAGATTTTCAGGTGAAGCTAAGATGTGAATCTAGGCTGGCTGCTGCTAGTGCCAGGCCTGGGGCTACTTAGCAACAGGGCATGGGGACTTGGGGCTTACCTGAAGCTGGCTGTTACTTGTTTGATAGGATTTAGGAAGTTGTGAGGCATGACCCAAGACCAGCCATTCATATGGAAAAGTTACATCATGGTTTACAGTTTGGCTGGGCCCATAGATTTGGTGGGACTAAGTCTCTGGGGAAGTCTGGGGCGGGGCAAACAGTGTTAGCCATGTGATGGAGTCTCAGATATGGCAACTGCCTGTTGACTCTGTGGCTTTTTGGAGAGAGGGCTCCGAAAAGAGCAGTGGCTTCTACCTCCCTTTCTGTCTGCAAGAAAGCTGTTCCCCAGCTCTTGCCCCAATGCCAGATACTTTAGTTCTTCCCTGCATACTACCAGTGCCCTTCAAGTTGCTACCCCGGTGCTGGAACTCAGGGAGTGAGTCTGAGTAAGTCCTAGTGTGGCTTCTTTAAGAGGAACTGCTTGGGACTTTAGCATTTTCATCCACTGACTCAATCCCTGCTGGTTTTTGCAACCAGAAGTCAAGGGGACTTATATTCCTGGCACTGGAACCCTGGGTCTGGGGGTCTGGGGGTTGGAGGAGGCAGGGTCCTGGGACTCTTTGATCCCAAGATATCCCTCCTGAATTTATATCCAGCAAACATGAATATGGGACCAGCCTGTTTCGTATCTACATGTCCCTGCCCCTCGTACCAGTCTGGATGGATGTGGTTATTAATTCCACAGTTGTCAGACTTCCATTCAACTTAATCTTTGATGGTTCTGAGTGATATTTGTTCTACATTTCAGTTGTGATTTTGATGTGATTATGCAAGAACACGAGCCAGGATTACCTGTGCCGCGATCTTGGCAGGAAGTAGCCTATCCATCTTAATATTCACCACCTAATGCCAGCCTTCATGGCTTCTCACAGGGATCACTCAAGTTTTGACCTCTGAATTCCATTTTCCACATCGCTAACCAGAATGACCTCACTAAAAATGTAAATCTGGTAATGCCAGCCTCCTAAAAATTCTTCAAAGATGATCTGTAGGAGAAAACTCAGTTATTTCACCTAGGATACAAGACGCTCCATCTCTCTGACTAATGTCATTTGTCATTGTCTCGTTTCAGTTTTATGCTTCAGCGGTATTGAAATAGGTGCACTGCGACAATCTACATCTTTTCATGCCCTAGTTCTTGCACACATTGTCCCCTTTCCCTGAAAATTCCTTATAAACTTCTACTTCTGCATGTCTCAGCCCAAATGTTGTCCATCCTTTGAATGTTAACTAGTTTGACTAATTCCTGTAAACATTCCTGCTACATATATCCTGTTATGCTTGGGACACTCATTCTATAAAATACTTTACTTTGCATTATACTTTAATTTTCTAGCCTCAGCATTAACCATAGTATACTTCATGAACATTTTTGTGAATGAATAATGGTAATATATACAGGGGGTGAGCAAATGTAGGTTTACAGTTGTGAGTACATGACATAGAGTTTACTCTTGTATTATTATTTATTAATCATTATGTTATTTGTATTACAACTGTAAGCCTACATTGGCCTACCCCTGTATTGAGCTCCCTGTAGGAACTAGGTATTATAGGTGTTTGATATATTTTTCACTTGTCCTTACAACTGTGATGTAAGTACCTACTTTTATGAAAAGAGGTTCAACTCTGGCTGAGCATTCTTAGGTATTATTTTCATAACACATTTCCCAATTTATGAGACTGGCTGAGATGTATACCTGTTATCATCTCTTGGATGTATCTTTGCAATAACTTGCAGAGTTGAAGTTGGCCTGGGGTTAGGGGTGACAGGGAATGCTTCATAGCAGAAATAACATTTAAAAATATATATAGTTGTCCCAGTTGGGAAGGGTTTCTGGGTAGAAAAAGATGAGGTATAGTGTTGACTAAAAGAAAGCTTGACATAATCCAAGAACTGAAGTAAATTCAGCATGATGTAAATTCAGTCAAGAATGAGACTAGAGACTAGGAAAAAGTAAGATAAGAGATATAAGCAAGCTATGAAGAGACCTAGAAACTATTATTGGGTCAATGAAGTACCATTAGCAGGTTTTAATAATGCAGTAAAATGGTCACATTTTCATTTCAGAAAGAAACTCTGGCTTCAGTGTGGAAAATGGATGGAAGAAAACAAATCTAGATACAGGGATATGAGGTACGATGATGTTTTCGTAAGTCATGTAAGAGAAGTCCAAGATCAAAGTGTTGGCAGGGTCAGTTTCTTCTGAGGGCTCTCTCCTTGGCTTTTAGATGGCTGCCTTCTCCCTCTGTCTTCCTGTAGTCTCCCCTCTGTACTTGTCTGTGCCCTAATCTCTTCTTAGAGTGTTATTGGATTAGGGCCCATCTAATGACCTAATTTTAGCTTAATTGCATCTTTAAAGACAGTATGTCCAAATGCAGTCACATTTGAAGTACTGCGGGTTAGAATTTCAACATATGAATTTTGGGGGGACAAGAACTCAGCCCATAACACTCTGAAGTAGGATTCTGAAGGCAAAACAGAATGTAACAAGTGGTTCTTGGTTTGATTCTCATTTGGCACAAGCCAACTATATAAAGACATGTAGGCAATCAGATTTTTCAATATGGGCTATGTATTAGATATTAAGGCATCTTTGTTAATTTCTTAATAGATGAAATAATGGTATTGTGGTTATGTAAGAATATGACTTTTTAAAGTACACAGAATAGATTGGGAAGATGTCTGAAATTTGCTTTAAAATATTCCACTCCCCCTGAAATGAAAACATATTGCAGAAAGATGATGCATGTATACCTAAAATTTGGTGGTTACTGAAGCTGGATGATAGATACCTGGTATTTTATTATATTTTTTCTTTGTATATTTAGAAATTTTCATAATAAACAGGAATGATACAAGTAGAAAAATTCATATTTTGAAAGAGATAGCACCAGGAAAAAAGGAAAAAGTACTCAGTGTCACTTCCCAAAGAGAATCTCAACAAGCTTTCGTGGTAAACTTCTTTTCAGTCTGTTTTTTATGCATATTCTAAAATTAGTCACACCATATGTAAGATGTTTATTTTGCTTTCTTGAATTAACATTATGTTATAATTTTATCTCCATGCTATTATGTATGCCATATAAACTTCATTAAAAATTCTAACTTTGTTAATTACGTTCATATGTGCTCACAGTAAAAATTTCAACAACCATCCAGATGTTATAATGTAGAAACTGAAAGCCTACCATATGTTAATCATTGATGAGTATTTTACGACTTCCTTTTATGTATATATTCTAAATATACCAAATTATGAAGACAATTTCACCCTATACTTTTTGTCCCACCACCTTTTATTGTCTTTGTCAAGCATTATTATCCTAGAAGGCTTTTTATGTCAGTGATTATCTACCTTATTTTAATGGCTTCATACTATAGCATTTCTATTCTAGAGTTTCTTTATCAGTTATAATAAAAATGCCAAGAGGCGATATGGTTGGATTTTTTTAAATTAAGAGAGCTTTCATATAAGTCTCTCATATTATTGTTAAATTTATTCGTCAGTATTTTATATAATTTTGGTGCTATTTGGAATGCAGTAACTTCTCTTACTGTATACTCTCTAACTGGTGATTGCACATTTTCCTGCTCTTCCTCCTCCTAGGTCTCATCTGCTAGTTCCTGCTAATCTCCTTGGCCTCTGGGTATTGGAGTATCCCAGAGCTAACTCTTTGGACCTCTTCTCTATCTGTTCTTACCTGGCTGGTGATCTCTTCCAGGCTCTATATCCCACTACCCTACAGGCTACTCCCAAAGTCTCTCCCCAGCCCGTTCTTTCCTGAACTTCAGACTGAACTTCAACTGCATGTGTTGTAGGCAACTCAAACTTAGCTTTTCTGACACTGAATTCCTAATCTTGGCCTCCTCAGACAAATCCCACTTGAAGCTTTATCTCACATAGTTACAGTTCTATTTTTCTAGTTACTTAAGCCAAAAAGCAAACACCTTCGAGTAATCTTTGACATTTCTCCTTTTCTTACACCTCTTTCATACAACCTATCAGATTAGTCTAAATTTGAACCCAAATCCCATACAAGAGAGGCTATGTTTATAATTCAGAGGGGAAGTTTTTTTGTGTTTTTACTTTTTTCCTTTCCAAACTTTAGCCCAGATATTCAAGCCTCCTTGCATCTTTTTGTTGGTGTGGTCTTTTGAAGGATCTAGTTCTATAGGAATGTCTCTGTTCCGACACTGAACGAGGCCTCATAAACTGTGTTGGGAGGCATTACATTCTAGGACTACGTTTAGGGTATCAGCAAATGCCCCTAGGGCCAGGAATGCCTTCAGTGTCTGCTCATCACCCTTGTTTAAGTTCTCTCTTGTCTTTGGGCCCCTGGAAATTACTTTTACTTTTCAGTAAGCTCGGTGATGTAATTTAGTCAGCATTTCTCACTGGTTTTCAGACAAAAGTTATTTTCTGCACAGTATCTCTTTGACGCTCTGCATAAAAAGGAATTTCCTTTCTTTCAATTCTTAATTGAAATACATGTTGCAGTGAATTTTACGTGTCAACAATAGTTGCCTTCTCATTCCAATTTAGCAGATGACTTACTGAAATAATTGAATCTTCCCTGGCTGGTGTAGCTCAGTGGATTGAGCGCGGGCCTGCGAACCAAACGATCCAGGTTCGATTCCCAGCCAGGGCACATGCCTGGGTTGCAGGCCAGTTCCCAGCAGGGGACACATGAGAGGCAACCATACATTGATATTTCTCTCCCTCTCCCTCTTTCCTACCCTTCTCCTCTAAAAATAAATAAATAAAATATTTTTTTTAAAAAAAAGAAATAATTGAATCTTCTTTACAAACTTTCTGTGGGATGACATACTAAGATATGGTAACTCAAACCCATAGATATGGGTTGGGTCAGAATTCACTAAGCTTCCCACAGTGTGTAAACCTATAGATTTGTTGTCTACACAAATGCCATTTTATTAGGAAAATGTTTTGAATTAGGTCTGTGAAAGTTCCATAAAAAAACAGAACTGTTGTGGAGACTAAGGAAAGAATTAAAAAAAAAATTGTCAACTATGCTCACTCTAGGTCTTTAAAGCAATGAGCACTAGATGGCAGCATATCAATATAGTATATCACTATGCATGCCAGAAGATCCCAGTTTAAATGTAAGGCCTTATTATTCCATCTTATCATGTACCCATTTGTTATCCAAATGATTACTAATGTTTAGTCTACCAGTTTGAATTTATATTAGTGCCCGAGAGGCATTAAACTCCAAGGCTGAAAACTACAGTTTCTAGATTAGTAAACACAGTACAGAATGGTGCCCGCACCTCCAGTCCACAGAACACTCCCGAGAATCCAGAGCCCTTTCCCATCACTGAAGACTCTCCACGGCGTCTGTCACCTGTGATGAGAGGCCCTGTGCTTGAACAAAAGACACAGTTTGGATACTCGTTCCTGTTCCTGGGTTGTAAGGCCTTTTGTGCCTGCTAATGCTTAAATATTTTTCGTTTCGTTCAAGTTGTTTGCATTTGCTAGATTGAGAATCAGCGGCATCTCTCCTATGAAGTGTGAGAACAGGGGCTTCCCAAACCCGCTGTGAGTAACTGCCAAGCCCACGTCTCTGAGGGACAAAGGTTAGATTTCTCTACCACAAGCGAGAGGGGACTTTCCTTGTTTTCACATGTAAGATGATCTGTATATAATGAATATTTACAAATAAAACTACATAATTTTGTGTATAATTTAGCTTCAGGATTTCATTTTTTTTCTCTCCTAACCTGAGATAATTTAAAATTCTGTCTTTTAAAATGTCTAGAATAATTATTAAAGTAAGGCATTAATACTTATAAGGGAAAATGACGAATCCATGGCGCAGACTGTCCTTCCCAAAGTGCAACTACTGAGAGTAATTGCCTTTAAACAGTTTCTGTGTTTGTTTCTTCTGGTGATTACCTCTGTTAAAGAGAAAACCACAGGCCCAAAATGATGTCACTTGTGCCAAAGCCCTTAATACCAAATCTAGATTTAATATCTGACCTAATTGCTACTTTAAACTTTCTTAGAAATATAACCTTAATCAAGCAGTCTGGAGTTTTCTGGTTAAGCACCACCAGTAAGGTAATTAGTCACTTGGGCTGTTTCCATCCCGCACAGAAAGAGGCAATCTGCTTGATGAAAAACCTTGCCTCCCTTCTCTCCCCAGTAAAGATGCAGATGATGTCCTGGGCTAAAAATAATCTGTTCTGTTCTTTTGTTAATAGCTCCCTTGCTCTACCCCTTCTTCATATAAAAACTTTCCATTTTTTACAACCCCTCAGAGGGCCCTTCTACTTGCATGTTGGGATAATACACAGCTTGTGAATCATCTAATAAAGTCAATTACATGTCCAAACTTACTCAGTTGAACTTTGTTTTTTAACACCTGCCTGCCTCTTATCGCCATTTCTCAATCACCAGTAAAATACTGCCTTAGTTTACTGCTAAGTGAAACAATTTAACTTGTTTGCATTGCCTTCCATACCCATCTCTTCCCAATAAAGTCATATAAGGAGGCAATAGAGTATTATAAATAAGAGCACACTCTCTGGAACCCCACTCCTGCATTTACTAACTGTGTGACCTTAGAAGACGAGTCACTCAATCTGTCTGCACCTTTTTCATAATTTGTAAAATGGCGATAGTGATAGTCCATTCCTTAGAGGGTATGTATGAAGATAAGTGGGTCAATATATTTAAGCGCTAAACAAGTATAGCATTTACTATAGTTAATTCCCCTTTTGGTTATGTTGTAAGTGTAGATAATATTCTTACACCTTTGTTTCTGATCAACTGTATATTGCATCTCATGTCACCCCACTTTTTAAGAGGAGGATACTGGCAACTGCACACTTCCCTTTCACTCTCCCGCTTTCCACACCTCAATCTCACCCCCTGTATTTTCCATCTCTTAACTGGTGGTTCCACTTTCTGGGAAATTTTCTCAACTTTTTCTTCTAACCAGCCATTGAAAATTTCACTCCAGCAATCTGACAGTTTTACCTGATGTCTACTGTTTATTTTTATAGAATTTTACAGATTCAAAATTGTATGGACTATTGTGTTATTCAGGGTCTGTCTGGTCAGAGGCAAAAATTAGCACCAGTAACTTGAAAACAGAAAATAATTGTGAACTAAGTAAAAGATGTAATAGCTGCTAACAAGGGTAAAAGAGAACTCTAAGGTATACAGAGGTAGTAACTGCGGAGATGAGGGAGAAGTGAATGGGAAGGAACTTCCCACCTCCCAAGGCGCGGTTGCCCCAGGCAGAGATTCCAGAGACTGGGGAGTGGGCGTGGTTGCCCTGCCGCAGAAGTGAACACTGGCAGGACCCCTGCTGGGCCAGGCAAGAAAAACAACCGTGTGCCTCCCCTTCCAAGGCACTTACAGTGCCCTCTCAGGCTCCTCTGTCTGCGAAGCCTGCATCTAGCCAGCCAGCGAAGTTCACGGCAGAGTCCACTGTCAGTAACATAAATGAGGAAAAAAGGGATGAGTTTGAGCCGAGGAGCAATAAATTCATAACTGGCATAACTATCTCTCGGTTTGCTCGATAAATAGGCTGCCTTCCTTTTCTTGGTTCTCTCTTGTTCCTTGCATAATTTCAACTTTCCTTGTGGATTTTTCTTTATTCCTGTTTATCTCTGGCCTCCCTATAATTCTGGAGCCTTTTAAAAATGTCCGGAGTTCCTTTCTTATTTGTTAAACATAAGGCAATGAAAAGTTGATCCAGAGCTCCATGGCTGTGGGCGGGGCTTGCCAATGGCTCACCTTTGCCTTGGGGCGTTTCCCTGAGGAAAGCTGCCCTGGCTGCCCTGCTCTTCTGGGCAGCGCGGTTTCTATGGAGAAAAATCTTCCAATTTTTTGCTAGAGTGACAAACGCCTGATTCCTAGGCATTCTGCTTGTTGGGATGAGGGCGTGGTAAGAAAGGCGATTAGAACTTGCACTCACTTTCAATTAATTCCCCCATTTTTAACTCTACATTTCACTCCCTGCTTCCAATTGGTATTTTCTGTGCTTCTCTGTATTTCTGCAAGGCCAGTTTTCTCAGCTTCTTTAGAAACCACTTGCATTAATTTCTTGTGGCTTCCACAATAAATTAACACAAACTTGGTAGCTTAAAACAACATACATTTATTTTTTTCACAGTTCTAGAAGCCAGAAGCCCAAAATCAAGATGTTGGCTGGAGCCTCTGAGCAAAATATGTTCCTTACCTTGTCCAGCTTCTGGTGGCTGTTGGCATTCCTTGGCTTGTAAAGATATCGCTCCAATGTCTGCCTGTCTTCACTGGGTCTTCTCTTTTGTCTGTGTGATCAACCTCTGCCTCACTTTTAAAAGGATGCTTGTCACTGGGTTTAGGTAGGACCCACCCAGGAAATCCAGGATGTTCTTATCAAGGATTCTTAATCACATCTGCAAAGATTTTGTTTTTTAATTGTCGTTCAATTACAGTTGTCCCCATTTTCCCCCCATTACTCTCCCCTGCCCTGCCCATCCCCTACCTCCCACATTCAAGTCAAGGAATGTATAAAGGACCCGTGGACAAAGACAAGGGGGGTGGGGAGGAAGAGGAGGCAGTGGAGGATTGAATGTGGGAAGACTCTTTTTCCAAACAAGGTAACACAGGTTCTTGGGATGAGGATGTGGACATATCTTTTTGGAGACTACCATTCAACTCACTGCACTATTCATCTAACTGCTACTCTCCTTAAGAATTTTGATAAATTTCTTGTCTGCTTATGCTCTACTTTCTGTCTTTATTGATTCTGTACATATATCCATATGTATACTATATATTACATATATGGGCATGTATATATATGTGGGGGGTGTTTTCTTTGTAACCACTTACTGGGTTATTAGGAAGAAGAGGAGTTAAATATATGTGGTCAGTCCACAATCTTGACTTGGACATATATAATTAATTTTGGGAGAACTTGTACTAGGTAGTCTCTGAATAAAATCAAATTAAACTAAATCTAGGAAAGTACAGAACAAATAAGCCAAGTGACATAAAAGAGTTCGATCAACAGTCTCTCTCTCTCCTCTGATTCTATTTTACTTTTTAAAATTGAATTTATTAGAGTGACATTCATTCACAAAACCATACAGGTTTCAAGGGTACAATTCAACAAAACATCCTCTGCACACTGCATCATGCACCCATCGCCCAAGGCAAAGTCTCTCTGTCCCAAATTATCTCCCCTTTGCCCACTTCTACCTACCCTCACCCCCTTTCCCTCTGGCTATCATTACGAAAGACCCTGAATAGCCTCAGCAATCTTTAGAAAGAACAAAGTTGGAGACATCACAACACCTGATGTCTAGTGTTTATTTTCATAGGGTTTTACAGATTCAATTTTTTATTTGACTATTGTGTTATTCAGGGTCTAGTGAGGAACAAAAATTACCACATCAGTCATTTGAATAGAGAAAATAATTGTGGCCTAAGTAAAATATGTATTGACCACTGAAATGGGTCCTCCCAGAACTGTCATGGTGATTTGGGGAGGGGGATCCCAAAACTGTAATGCAAGTTTGTTATCAAGATATTACAGTGGCCCTGTCAGTCACTTTTAGGTCAGTATTGATGTTGAATCTGGTTGAGACTGGTTTTGTTTGTCCCAAACACAGGAAATTGGGGAAGGGGCAGCAGAGGGACAGGTGATCAATGAAGGTGATATCTGCAATGTTCTAGCCAAGACGGAAAAGGGGGCGAGTAGAGCTCGAGGTCTTTGTTCTCTATTTTAACTTTCCTACCTCAGTTTGGCCATGATAGCTAGTAATGGATAGAGATACATTGTTTGAACTCAGGAAGTCAGATTCCAGGACCTGGATTCTTAATCATTGCACAATCAGTGCCTGGCAAATAGTTTTAGAAATGTCTGTTATTACATGATTTTGTGTCCATTTTATCTGCAAAATACCCATTCCGTTCTCTTCATATCCACTCATCATGTCTTACGTGGATGATGCAGAAACCCCTGGGAGCGGAAAGTCTCAATCTTCTTCAGTTTATCCTCACAATTTTCCAAGGTGTTTTAGCATGTTATTCTTCTGCTCAGAGTTTTTCAATGGCGTGCCTCAACTACCTGGTACACGTGGCCTACAGCGAGCCTTCCTAGTCCCATCGTTCCTCTTTCATCACCTTCCCAGAAACACTAGGTTTTATATCGTTCCTGGACGATGTCAGTTTATTGCATGTGTAAAGGAAGGGCAAACCATATGCTCTCATAACTTTGCATATTATATTGTCTGGCTGGAATCCTATTACCTGCCTTGTCCTTCTGACAAAATCCTATTTCTCGTTCAAGTATCCCTGCAAATGCCACCTCTCTCCTGCCTGACGTGGCCCCTGATTCCCCAGGATGGACAGGAATACTTATGCTATGCTCTAATACCTTTGGACAGTCATACCACTTTGCATTGATATATGTAATAAATTCCAGCATTTCTATACCCTTCCTGTATGATAAGTACTACGTTAGTTCTGGCTGCCATAACAACAACAAAAACAGAGACTGAGTGATTTATAAACAACGTACATTTATGTTTCATTGCCTGGAGGCTGCAACTGCAAGATCAAGACACTGGTAGCTTTTGTGCCTGGTGAGGTCCTGCTTCCTGGTTGCAGACTGCCGTCTTCTCGCTGTGTTCACACCGGGCAGAACAGGGCAAGAAAGGTCTCTGGGCCTGTTTTATCGGGGCAATAACACAATTAACCACCACGGGTTCACCTCACATTAACTTGACACCCACATGCTCTCCTTAAACTGTATTTCCTCACCACATGACAATAACAAGGTCATAATTTCACTTTGGATGATACAACTATCCTTCTGAGACTTAAGTCTAGTAGTTATGGGCCTAGAAGTAAAGAGGGATGGTAGTAGTTGTTCCTGAGACAAATAAATATAGTTTTCAAGATCACTGCCTCAGGGGAGGCTGTTACCGTTTCCTCGGGCAACACAGGGTTAACCCCCTCAGACCAATGGGGAGAGGCCTCAGAAAGGCTGCTTCCACTGGCAAAGAAGACTCATCAGCACTGAGGGGCCCAGTGTCCCCAGTGTCATCCGAGTCTTCCCATGTATTCCCACTCCAACATTTGGGAGCCCAGTCCTTTCCAATCAATGCCCTCCCTTTAACGGACACCCTACGAAGCTGGTGGTTCAACTTGCATTATAATTTGTCCAATGGCGGAACGAGGTTCTGGTTTGACTTCCAGCAATGTTAGCCCTGTAGCTTCAGGAGAAAAGAGTCTCCTCCAGGGCACGCATAGAAGCTGTTAGGTCATTTTTGTGACACTTGGCATTTGCTTAATACGGTCTTTAATTTGACCAATACTTGTCGAATGCTATGTGCCAGCTGGGCACACGATACACTTCAGTGAACAAAAAGACAAAGATCCCTTTTGTGGAGCTGACATTGTAGTATATAAGTGAATGGTCAATTTCAATATAGTTCTGGGTTTATTTAAGTTTATTTCAAAGTGAAAAATTAATGCCTCAAACTGACAGTTCTTACATAGCCATGCCCAACTAGCAGTTACTACATGACATCAACATATAGACACAACACCATCAAGTTGTTACTCAAAAGAGACTCAAGTTGGGCAGGATGTCAGAAGTTCCATTCCAGTCAATAAACAGCATCTGGAATTCATCTACTGCCCTAAGTCTACTGTTGAGTGAGCCTGTGTAAACATCTACGTGGCTGCCGATATTAAGCTCCTTGGTCCCAGCCCCAGCCCTACTGGGCACCTAGACTCTTGCCTCTGTTCTGTATTTGCACTTCATTCTCTGCCGTTACTAGATTCCAGTCCTGAGCCCCAGCCAAACCGTTTAGGCCTTGGCAGCTCACTGGTCTTGCCAGCCCCTTCTCCCTGGGGGATCTGGATCCTATCCCAATGTTCCCCCTCTGTAGCCCACTGGCTAAGACCCTCTCACAATCCAGACAACCTCTCCCCCTCCAACTGTCATCCGTGGGATAATAACATTTCTCACATAACCAATTTCTGGTGCTATGCTTCCCTCCCTGGTATATTTGAGATGATGACTATCAGCAGTAAGCTGAACTGGACCCAAGCTTGGTGTATCCCCTTAGAAGCTGAAATTGGGTGCAGCTCTAGCCATTAGGCTGGCCTTGACCCTGCCAGTCTTGGCTTACTTCCCTTCCTACAGGTCCAAGTCTGGAGTTTCTTCTGGATTGCTGCCAAGGTTAATTAGATCATGATACAAAGGAGTAAGAATTCTCAGCATTCTGTAGAGTCTGCTTTCCAAATAGTTTTTTAGGTTTCAGTGCATCTTAATTATACTTACAAGTAACATTTTATTCTTTCTGTAGCACATTAGGTCTCCTGCAAAATAATCATTTTCAAAAATTGTCTAAGATTCAGATATTGCACTAAGTATTTACGGTTTTTTGCAAGCAATATGGTCCTAGTCCAACATATTGTACAGAATACAGGTCAGTGTTTCTTCTAACTTCAACAGTGATAAATATTTATTAAGCCTCTACTGTGTTCATGGCACCATACCAGGTGCTGCTATAACTATTTTTCCTTTCCAGGAAAAATAAATTCAAATATGGAATAAGAAGCCCAAATTCATAAAACTGGACTGACTTTGCTTCTTAAAAATTCAACATGCTACAGCTGTGTGCTTAAACCTGACTCAAACAGGATGATGAAATAAAACATTATTATCGTTGGGAATATTATACCATCTGAACAAATAGCCAAAGTGAAAACTGTCTCTAAAAACCATAGCATTGTGAAGACAGTAATTAAGTCACACACCTCTCAGCTATTCTGTGACATAGTCAATTCAGAGTCTCTTACCATTAATCTTGAAGACATTTAAAGATACTTTCTTTTCCTATTCTTTTCCTACATGTAAACCTTATTTGCAATAAAAACCTCATGGTATTTTACCTTTTTTTGGATATACCATTTCCAACAAGTGTCTGGGATAAGTCATCTTTGACTTTTCAGATTAAAAATGTTGTTCCAGAGGTTTAGCAGTTGTAACACATATTTACATTTTCTCATGCCCTTACTATAATGAAGATAAATGTGAAGATAAAATTTTTGTGTGTGCATACGGTAAAAACCAGGCCAACTGTGTCTCTGTCAAACTTCTTTAAGAATGCAACTAACATTGAATTTTAACTAAGTGCTTGAAAAATGAGGACTTTTGGTTTTTTGTTTTTCAAATATTTGTTACTGGAAAACAGATCAAAATGTGAGGTGTACCAGATAAGCCTCTTTAATGATTTTATGTGTCTGTTTAATAACATTTCAAGTAGAAATATCAATCTTGATTTTACACTTCAAATGTTACATCTGTGAACATAAAAACTACATGACTATAACTGTACAGAAAAAATCTTGTTCAAGTACATGTAAACCACCCAAGTTTTAGATAGCTCTGACACCATTCCAATGTATTTTCTTCAAGGTTTTGCGCTGAGACTTTCTGACCCAGATCTATATGGTTAAAGACAATGTTTTATAAAGCATAGTTACCTTGTGGAGGAAGACATTTGGTCTTAAATACTGCCAGAAGCAAGTGAATGGTAAATAATTTTACATTATAGGCATTTCTGCTGATTGTAGAGCTCAACTCTCATGGCTGAAGATAAATTCCCCTTATTAGCAAAGAGTCCTAGTTTCATTAATAATTTTCTATCTTTATTAAAAGCCCTACCTTCCTCATAATTTGGTGAATGAGAAGTTAGTTGAGAAAGTTGCTCATTCCCATATAATCACTTTTTATTCAATGATGTTAATTTATAAATAATAATTTACTTTTCTGTTGAGTTATATAGCATGAAGTTCAGATGCAGGTTGCTCTTTGTCTAATAAAACTAGCTAAATAAGAGTGGGTTATAATATCAGAGGTCATACCAGCAAATATTTTTTTGACTTCATGTGAAACAAACTTTACAGCAGTTAGTTAAATAAAAGAATCCTTTAGTAGGGACTGTAAGACTAACAATGGGCATTTAGTGAATTCTTGCTATATGTTATACATTATACGCCTTATGTATATACATAAAGTATATTCATGATATACTTTATTTCACTTAATTCTCATAAGAGCCCTATAAAGTATGTGCTATTATTATCCTTATTTTAATGCTGCTAAAGGGGATGCTGCAAGGCAAAGTGGTACGCGTGAGGACAACAGCTACCAGGTAGGGAGTTGGGGATCTGATGCAGGTAATCGGACTCAACTTCCTCTGCTTCAGCAGCATTTTGCTTGTGTCTCTCTTATACAAGTATATCTTATCTTCCTTGTAAACCCCTAAACTCCAGAAGGAGCTCCCTTGAAGGGAGAGATCATCTCTTGTTAAATGTTTATTTTCATTAATTGCCTTGGGCACTGGAGAGCTCTACAAATGTTTGGGGAAAGGAACACCAATTAAAATGTAGTTTTGTGATATAGAGTCATAGTTATTTTTTATTTTTTAAGGGTTAAATAGGGTCACCAACGTGACTGATTTACTGGAGTGTTGTCTAATACATTTTAAAGGTCCAAAATGTTAGATCGATTCTGTCGTTACTAATCTGATCACATAAAGTCATTTGCTATTCATTTACTGTTAAAGTTATTCGACATAAGTAAAATGGCCCATAAATTTTTTGATATAGTTTTGCTGCCAAAACGTTACAGATATTCATTCAAGAAATATTTAGTAAGCATCTATGGTATGCCAAACACTATTGCAGCAGCTGGAAATACAGTGGTGACCAAGCAAGACAAGGTTTCCGTTCTTATGAAGTAAGAATACTAAATTCTAGTAACTGGGGATGGGCATGGGAGTGGGGGCGCAGTAGGAACTCATCAGTTAATATCAGTCTACTGTAATTATGTGTATGATGCGTCTACTTTATTACTTTAATACATGTATTACATTCATGCTGGGACCCTTAGTCTCTTGCAACTTTAACCTAAGTGAAGAACACGGTAAACAGATGATCTAAGTTTACACAGAAAAGTAACAGCATTAAAAATGTGGTTCATATGTCCTGACTTTTAATTCAGAGTTGTTCTATTCTATTCTGAGACAATTGACTCACATAAAGCACTTATTTATTTTGCTATAGTCTTTTTGCATTGCATTATATTAATGGTGTAGTTTCAAATTAAAGGGCTTCTGAGTTGCAGAGAGAGAGAGAGAGAGAGAGAGAGAGAGAGAGAGAGAGAGAAAGGAGCAGGGGGAGGCAGGGAGGGTCCCCTTGCAGCCCCGCTGGAGCCACCCAGGGGCCCATCCCCCGGGAAGGCGGCCTTGGAGACAGAACTTCTGTGCAGACAGGAAAGCAGGAAAGGAGGGAAGGCCTGACAGCTCAGCACACCCCAGAGGGTTTGCAGCCCCTTGAAATAGACTCCGGCCTCCGCAATGGTCTGTCTTGGGCACAGAAACGTCCCCCGAATCTCCCGTTTGCAAAGGCCAGCGAAGTGCAATACATTTTTCTCTTCCCGTGAGAATAAAGAGAGAAACAAGTCAATAAATAAATAAATAAGAAAGCACTCTTTTCATTTTACTAGTGCATATTAGTAACTATGAGGGGAAGCCTAAAAAAGGAATTTATTTATAAAAATTTGTGTATTTATTCTTACATGTTTAAACTTCAGTTACTTTCAAAGTACTCTCCATTTGATGCAATACACCTTTGGAGATTTTTTTCCACTGCTCAAAACAGTTTTTAAACTCATTGATTTTGATGCCTTTTAGTGCTTCTACTGTTGTGTTCTTTCACCTCTTCTACATTGGCAAAATGTTTCCATTTGAGGACATTTTTTTATCTAGGGAAACAAAAAAAAAATTTGCTCCAAGTGATAGGGAGGGTGGGTCATGGAGATCATACCATTTTTAGTCAAAAACTGGTGAACATTCAGCATGGTGTGGGCAGATATGCTCATAAATCACACATAATAAAACAAATGGTTGAAAGAGCCTTCAAAAAAAAAATTCACTTAGGGTGAAGGCAGCCTCTCACAACAATGCCAGCTGGCACACTGATACAGATGGGTTCCTAGAACACCCACCTAGTGGTGGGAAGCCTGTACTGCAAGAGGCTCTTCCTCCAGAAGACAATTCTCATTTGTTTTTGGGTCCCCCTTCGTACACATTATTAGAGATGTTTTTATATGTTGTATTAAATTTTAGTGTCTTTATTTTATGTACGGTGAATATTATAGAACATTTTTAATTGTTTAAAATACAAAGACTGGGCTTGGAAATCCACATTATAATTTTTAAACATTCAGAGTTCATCTATTACCTTTACAGTTACTTATAGTTTTAAAGAGTCTTCTATGAAGATTTCTTCTCTGACTTTCTACATATCTTTATTATATACATTCACTCAACAAATTCATATTGAGGTTATAGCTTTGGAGATAACACACAAAAGTCTGTCTTCAAAGAGCTTATTCTCTTGTGCAAGAGGAACTAGAGCAGTACATTATAAAATCTGTTAAAGGCTGTCAAATGCTATGGAGGAAAATAAAGCAGGAGGTGGGCAGAGAGTACTGAGAGACCTTTGACATTTTAAATATTTAAATATGCTTCTCCTTCACGTTGTGAAGGAATAAAATACTTCAAATACTTTTGTGCTTATTGTTTTCTGTCTCCCATGGCACCACCTCATGCAGACACATGCTCTGGGCTCCAGGAGGCTGAGCTCTGCATCACCAGGTACCCTCTCTGCCCTCACTCCCTCTATAGTTTCCAGTTGGGGTTAGCCAATTGGCGGTAACGTGGGAGAAGGCAGAAGGAGAGAGAGGAAGGAGTATTTATCCTACCCTGCCCAACTTCACCATAGTTCTAGTAATGACTGTGGGATTTTTTTAAAGGTATGCTCATCTCTTGGTATCTCCTTGACCACAGTTCCACCTCTTGCCAGGCTCCCCAGTTTAATGGGTGGATAAGAAATTGCGTCTCACTTTTGCTAGCCTCCATGTATTTCACTTCTTACCCTTATTGAAAGACTTAATCCTGCTTATACACTTTGATTAAATCCTTTGGAGTATGCCATCACCTCTTCTTTTTTTTTCTGTGACCCTGACAACTCCTAAACTACTTCAAAAAAGATACAGCACAAACTGTTGGTAATAATAAAGCCCTCCAAAATTTTTATATAAAAATGTTCATTGCAGCATCATATTCAATAGCAAGTAAACTATAAACAACTTATGTAACTCTAAAGCAAGTGACTAATAAATCATATTATATCAACATGATAAGATGTTACTCATCTATCTCTACCTTAAGATTTATGAAGACTACAAAACATGGAAATAGAAATAGAGGGTTCAAGGTGGGATGCTATCTAGTCTAGAATTGCAACTACATAAAAGTGACACGCTTTTGGATGGGAACTGACAGATGATATGCAAATATAATGTGTTTGGTGGAATCCATACTTTTGGAGGTTTATATTATTAAAAATTAACATATGCTTTAAGAATATCAATATTAGGATTTTAAAAGAATTATACTTATGTAAACTAAGATAAATGCTCCAAGCAAAGAAAATGACAAAATTCTCAAATGTTTCTTATAACATCTTAATTCTAAAACCTAGTCATAAATTATTAACAGACCCTGACTTTGATGCTTGAAAAAAAGTTTTTTTTAATAGAAAATATTATTTAATAGATAATTTTTAATGGTTTACAGTCAAGGCACAATCTCTTAAACAAATGATCAATGTTTGGATCAAATATAAGCAAAGGAAAACTTGTTAACATCTGACGGCTGTATTAGGCAAACTAGTTCTTAGCCTTGTAATGTGTATTCAACAGCCTTTATTGCTATTTACCCATCTTCCACAATACTCAGAGTTCAGATTTCAACCTAATACATCAAGAGTCATGAGACTGATCCTGTGACTGGAGTTTAAGGGAAAAGAAACCCAAAACACAAAAAAATAGGAATGAGTCAGTTATTTGAATTTGAAGGATATTTTAGATTTCTCAATTAAGAATTTACAGAAAAATCTGATTCTTAAGGAAATACTCTTGAGAGGGAATTTTGAAAAGTAATATTCCAGAATATAGAAAGTAGAGATATTCTGATGAAATGCCAGTGATAAAAATTCAAATAACTATGCTTAAACCATCACAACCTAACACCTGGTTGCTTGATGTTTTAATTCAATTCATTTTACATCTTTTCACTTCTCATTCAATAGCAAGGTACAGAACTATATATTTTTGGTGATATTCTACTATCTTTCTCAGTGTGAGACAATGACTTTATCTCCTCCATCAGTGGTCACTCTCAAAGTGTCTGTAACTATCAAACACCAAATCTCCAGACCTTTGATGTAGAAGGGATGCTGGTTTATGTTAATAGGGGCTGGACCAGGTGATCTATTACTATCAAACTCTAATTTCAATGAAACACAGAAATCTGTTTTTGCTTCTGACAGTGGTCTCTGTGAATGAGGTAATTTGTCATATAAGTGATGAAGAGTTGGTAAAAGGACCAAAAGGTACTAAAAGGGATATAATACGCATGTTTTATTTTAATGCTACAAAATTAAACAGTGTGTGGGGGAGTGGTATTTTTTCTACTCATTATTTTCTAGTGTTTTTTAGAAAGGTTACATGCTTTTTTTTTTTTACAACCAAATATCTTTTTTCTTCCATTATAATAACTATATTTTCTTTATTGTTGTTCAATTGCAGTTGTCCCCATTTCCCTCCCATTACTTTCCCGTGCCCTACCCCCCACCCCCTTTATCCCCCTTCCCTCTCCCCTTTGGTTACTGTCAGTTTGTTTTTTATTTCCATGTCTTTGGTTCTGTTCATTTTGTAGATTAGGTTCCACTTATAGGTAAGATCAGTTTACTCTTTGTGTGGGTACAAATTCTCTTAGTTAAAATCTTACCAAATAATAAAGGTGTATTTTTTTTTAAATTACATTTTCCTCCAATCTGATTAACTGAAACAAATTTATCTGAATGCAAATCCAGTTAAAAATTTTATATAAAATTATCTATTCATTGTGGTCAATACTTACTGTGTACCTCTGTGGATTTTCACTCGGCTCCAAATTACAATGTACAAATCTATACAAATGATGCAGAATATATGGAATAGGACAACAAAATAACAATAATGCTTCTTGCCTGCCATGTGGTTGGTTATATTACATTAAAATCTCTGACATGAAAAACAAGAAAAATAATTTATTAATAGAAATCTAAAAAGTAAACTCAGAAGAAAAGCAGAATTCTGAAATTCTGGAAACCAATTTCTTTATTAAGTCATTGTTTTTTAACTTAGCTACCTCATAAAGGTCACACATAGGTTAAATAGTAACTGGCAGAAAAAACAAATTTGACTTTTTTCTTTTGGAGGCATAGGAAGTGTTTACTAACCAGAAAACACAAGAGTTGTCACAGTGATAACTGGCTAGAATCCTGGTTCATCAGCTGAGGATCCTGCCCTCCTCTGAGTGTGTGTGTGTGATGCCGATGGACAGTTTCTTGATGAATAAATTTATTCTTCTTCCCATCAACCAGGAATCGAGCTGGAAGATGTCCCAATTTATTTTATTACTCATTATAGGCCTAAAGATATTAATAACTAATAAGTATGAGCATGATTTTTTTATTTATTTTTTCCATGAATTCATTTACTGAATACTTACACTATGCCTAATACTTTAGCTTTGATTTAACCATAATGTCATCCCAAACTCCCTGGTGATTGGATCCTTTGCAGTGGAGTATCAGACATTCAATGGGTGGTTGGAAGGTCTGTTCCTCTCCTATGGACAGAAGATTCTAGGATGCCGTAATATATTTAATAGTTTATTTACATCACTCCTGATGTATATTTATATATAGATAAGCTCCTTTGACTATATAACCTGATGCAATTATTGCGTTGGCAAAAAAGTCCATTTAGTTTTCCCTTAAAAGACAACATTTTTATTTTCACTGATAACTTCATTGATTTGGATATTTTCAGTATGTTGGCTACCTGCTGCTATTGGCTTCTAGGAGGTAGAGGCCAGGGGTGCTACTAAACATCTTCCAAAGCATAAGACAGCCCTGAAGCAAAGAATTATTTGGCCAAAATTTCAATAGTACCAAGAAACTTTGCAACCCACTTTTGATATATTCAACCAGTCACAGCACCTTTTCGACACACTGCACAATTTTTTTTTTGTATTTTTACCTTTCTTGAAATAATAAAGCATAACACACTGAAAATTTTGCATATCTTCTTCTATCTTCAATATTGAAATGGCTGCACAAAAATTCACCAATTTTGATAAGTTTTTAAAAAATGCATGCTGATATGACAGCTGTCACAAAACAATTTAACAGAATTGTTTCAAATGAAGTTAAAGACAACTAAGCATAATAGAGCCATCATACAGAAAAAAACTAAATGAACATTTTTGCCAACCCAATATTAACACTTTATTAATAACTTTATGTAGTACAGGCATTTCTAAGTTGGAACAAGCCCACTGGGTCTCAGCAGGCACATCAGTATACTTACTGGACCTACAAAAAAAGCCATTCTGGAACTGTTTTATTATGAACTACTAATAAATTATCCCACAAGAGGTCACCAAAGCTCCAATATTTTTAGAGTGCAATTTTCTGACTTTTCATCTTTCTTGCAACCAAATTGAAAAATAGTTTTGTTTCCTGATTTTTTTGCCTACTCAGTAGGAAGATCTGCCAGTCTTCTCCAGCTAAACATGAAAATAAGGAAGGGTTTAGTTAGGGCCAAGGGAATTTATGGAAGTTTGTAGCCATCTATTGTATGGGCCATCTGTCATATAGATAGATATCCATTGTATGAACTTAATGAAAAAAATGGGAAACATAAGCAGGTACCTTATGACCTCAATAATTAAACTCCAGTAGCCAGAAATTAGACCACTTAAAGGTACATTAATAGTTTTCAGGCCCTGGGTTGACATTCCTAGGCTCTTGCACATACCCGGATGATAGAACAGAAATCTAAAAGAGGCCTGGACTTGATAAATAGCTGCTTGGGAATATTGAAGAAAGAAATTCCAAAAGAACTCTTAGTGATGGAAACTGCTGTTCGATCTACTTCTTTCAAGGATTTTTAGACTCAAGCAGTCAGATGTTTATAAGGAACTGGGTTTGAGACAAAGTGTTCTTTAAGGCCCAACCTCTATTTTCTTTATAGCAAGCATGAATATTAAAAGAAAGGAAATTTAAAGTTATGTTTTAGAAAAAAGGTAGCTTAAAATTTGAGGCTATTTCCCACACCTTTAGAAGCCTTTCCCCCACCCTCACAAATATATTATGCTAATATAAAAATGGAGTTTTCCTTTGATTTCTCATTCCCTAGATGTTACAAGAAATGATGTTACTTTCAGGACCCTTGAGTAGTAACAATATTAGTTGTGTATTCTCCTGGCCCTGGTCATTGGTTGCCTTTTTAAAGAGTTCTATGACATAGGGGCAGAGAGTGCTGGCAGAGCCTTCTCTAAATGGGGAATATTTAAGTTAAAATATTGTGTCTTTAAACATATGTAAAAAGAAAAGTTTATTGTTGCAAATCAAGTGTTTGAACACTCTCATGTTTTCATATGAACAAAAAGTGTTTAAATTATAAGGAAAGTTAGAATTTTAAGGATGGAAAGACCTGCTAAGATGCCAACCCTATGAACATGAAGGCATTTCAACAAGATAATTTCTAAGGTCTTTTCCAGCCCCCAAAATGTAGTAACTCTGTTTAAATTCTCACGCTCTTAGATAATAAAACAACCATTTCTAATTTCAATGAGATTGCTTTAGATGGAGTGCTTTTCTTATTTGCATCTCTGTCTGCTTATGCACCTTGGTTTGGGAGCTAAAAATCAAATCATGAAAATATAATTTTCTGTAGTTACCCAGATTTTGCGTGAGTTCCTCAGAATTCCTTCATGAATATTTCCAACTTCTGTGTTAATGAACATGCTGTTTCATGAAATAGTTGTGTAATATACTAAATAAAATTCTTCCCTCTTTTCCTTTTGGAGGTGGGAGACTAATAGAGACTAATATAGACTAATATACTTGTATTAGAGATGCTCATGAACAAAAAGGCCAGAGTGAATAACAATACAGAGAGACTGAATTTCTACTTGACTTGAGCCATCCTCCAGGAAAAAAGGAGAAATAAAACATGAGTTATTCATGAGAGTGGGAGTAAAAGAGTAAATCAGTATGAAAAGGCAAATTATACTAGCAGAATCTCAAAGAATTACACAATAAGCCTTTTTGGTACCACTACAGTCTATTCCACCACCTTGGGCTTGAGTTAAGTAAGTGACAAGGCACTTGGTTGTCCCCAGCTTATTCACAGTAATCCCTGGGTAGGCACAGCCAGAGAACATTTCAAATGCGTATTACAAATCAGTGAGTCACTAACTCCTATCCTGGAGGAAAGAACATTTTCAGGAGGGTTCGAGGTCTGCATCAGCGCCTTACGCACTTACCTCCTGCTTGCCACTGACGTCTGTGCTTAGGACAAAGGCTTTCCTAGTCCTTGTACTAGCGTAACTCAGAGTACCATTACGGAAAGTGGAAAGAACACAGACCTCTGCCATATTGCGTTGATACTAAGGCATGCGATTTTTTTCTTCGAAGTTTCACATCTCCAAAATCAGGTTGCATGCTCCAGTTGATGACATCTGACAAATGCTGTTGGCAAAGCAGCGCTTGTAAGTGGTCTTGGTTTGTGTGGGTACAAACCTGGTCACAGCTGTTCATATTGTCTTTCCTTCACTAATGTATGCATTGTTGATATTGCATGAGTTGAGCTAATTGCCATTAAAATGCCTTGGAAAATTACACTATACTTAAGCATTAGAATGAAAAGTTATTGTGCATGCAGAAAGGATACAGGGAGCACAGTGGGGCATCTGTTTACTACTAGTATTGTTAATATTTATAGTTGGAGGGTTGACCTCCATTTCTTATCTTCTGGCAAATTAATAAAATTCTTGATAAGTCTTAAGAAAGGAACATTCTAGTTGAATAAGTCGTGTAAGTTCTTGTGGCAGATACGTACAAAGGGTTGGCTATCACCTTGCTAAACTATGTGTGCTCTGGACCAAGACCATCAACATGACATGCGCACTTGTCAGAAATGCAGAATTTCAGGCTCCATCCCGGCCTTCCAAGATCGGAATGTGCGTTAAGAGAAGATGCGGGTGACTCAAATGCGCATTGAACTCTGAAAAATGCTAGTATCACATGCCTAGCAATTCAACTAAAGGCAGGAGAAACTGCCTAATCTTTTGAAGAGATAAAAGAACTCAAAACGACAAGTTGATGTGACCATTCACTTCATCACGCAGGACTGTCATGTGGGTGTCAGTCACCAAAATCAGAAACTTCCTGCCAAGTTTGAAAAGCAGTTGCTTAACTTTCTGTGACAGGTGATTCAATTGAAGAAAAATTGAGACTATTAGTTGGTTAAATAGAAATGCTAACAAAACTCTGAGCTCTTTGATATATCTCAGAATTGCATTAAAATAATTCTTTCAATGTGTATGAAAGGAAAAGTACTTTTATAAGAAAGCATTGCTATAATTTTATTGACAGCTTTTGTTTTTGGTTGTTCCTTAGCATTCCATGAAATAATAGTGTATCATCATTGATGGTGTTTTAGACTTGATATGAAGCAGTATCACGTAATGTGTGAAGCACTATAAAAGCAAAAAAGCAGGGAATAGTAAAAAGCTGTAGAACAAATAGGTGGTCATTCTCGTAATCGGGGAAGGCTTATTGCCTGGTGCAAAAGTTAGTCAGGTAAAGAAGGGAATGGAATAAAGTGCAATGCAGAGAGAGGAACATTCCAAGGAAGAGGAGTTGTAAGGGCAAAGCAGACAGAGAGGGACTTCCGGTAAAGATGACAACATAGGCAGACATGGCTTGCCTCTTTGCACAACCACATCAAAATTACAACTAAAATACAGAACAACCATCACTCAGAAGCCTCAGAAATTGAGTTGAATGGAAGTCTGACAACTACAGATTAAAGAAAGCACATCCATCCAGACTGCTAGGAGGGGCACAGGCACAGAACAGGCTGGTCCTTCACCCACATGTGGTGGATAAAAATTTGGGAGAGGTATCTCAGTAGTGAGGAGTCCCAGCTCCAAACCAGCTCCCACAGCCCAGGGTTCCAGTGCCAGGAAAATAAGTCCCCACAAATTCTGGTTGCAAGAACCATTGGGGATTGAGTCAGTGGAAAAAACTTCTGGAGCTCCAAGCAGTTCCTCTAAAAGAACCTTCATGTGGACTAACCTACTCAGACTCACTGAGTTCTAGCACTGGGGTAGAAACTTGAAGGGCACCAGTGGCAAAGTGGGAGAAATTGAAGTGTCTGGCATCAAGGTGAGCAGAGGCCATTGTCCCTTTTCTAAACCCTCCTCCCATCACAGGGCCAGCAAGCTGGTGCCGTATCTGAGACTGCATCAACCTATCCTAATACTGTTTGACTCACCTTGGAGATCAACACTCTGCCCCTACCCAACTTTACAGGTCCACCCAAACTACTTTTCCATATGAATGGCTGGGTCTTGGCTCATGCTTCACAACTTCCTAAATCCTCTCAAACAAGCAACAGCTGGCCTCAGTGGGCTCCAGGCCCAGCACCAGCAGCAGCCAGCCTAGATTCACAGTTTGGTTTCACCTGGGAATCTCCAAGCCCAACATAAGTAGCAGACATCTCAGATTGCTTTATAGCTCAGGCAGAACACAGGTGGGGGCTGACCTTGGTCTGCACTATCTGGGAAACCCCAGAGCCAGCATACCCGGTGGACAGCTACAGACCACATCCGAGCACCACCACTCTGCCCCTGCGCAGCTGATCCCCCACGGAGGGTGGAGGATGGTGGTCAGTGGTCACAGCCAATCTTTACCCCTGACTGGCCTGAGTAAATCCCTCCCGTAGACCTGTCAATAGCAACTAAGGCTCAACTACAAGAGGAGGGTATACTCAGCCCACAGGGAAGGCACAATTCAAGTACCCAGCTTGAGTGATAGGAGAGACCATGTCGCTGGACCCTACAGGACACCTACTATATTAGGCCACACTAACAAGACACAGAGTCAAAGCAGATCTTCCTAATACATAGAAAAAAAGACAAGGAGGCTGCCATAATGAGGAGACAGAATCATGGCCCAAATGAAAGAAGAGATCAAAACTCCAAAAATGAAATGAAGACAAGCAATCTAACAGATGCAGAGTTCAAAACACTGGTTATAAAGATGCTCAAGGAACTTAGTGAGGACCTCAGCAGCATAAAAAAGATCCTGTCAGAAACGAAGGATACACAAATTGAAATAAAGAACAATTTTCTGGGAAACAACAGTATACTGGATGAAGCCAAGAATCAAAGCAATGATTTGGAAGATAAAGAACCCAAAAACAACCAGTCAGAACAACAAGAAAAAAAAAAAAGAATCCCCAAAAGTGAGATTAGTATAAGCAGCCTCTGGGACAACTTCAAGCGTTCCAACGTTCACAGCAGAGGGGTACCAGAAGGAGAAGAGAAAGAGCAAGAAATTGGAAATCTATTTAAAAAAATAATGAAAAAGAACTTCCCTAATTTAATGAAGGAAATAGACATGCAAAGCAAGAATAACAGAGAGTCCCAAACAAGATAGATGTAAAGAGGCCCACTCCAAGTCACACCATAGTTAAAATGCCACAGGTTGAAGATAAAGAGAGAATCTTAAAAGTGGCAAGAGCAAAGAAGTTAGTTACCTACAGGGGAGTTCTGATAAGACTGTTAGCTGATTTCTCAGAAGAAACTTTGCAGGCTAGAAAGGATTGGCAAGAAATATTCAGTCATGAAAAACAGGGACCTACAGCCAAGATTGCTCTACCCATGAAAGCTATCATTTAGAAGCAAAGGACAGATAAAAAGCTTCCCAGAAAGAAAAAAAAAATGAAGGAATTCATTATCACCAAACCATTATTATATAAAATGTTAAAGGGACTTATTTCAGAAAAAGAAGATCAAAACTATGAACAATACATGGTAATAAATACAAATCTATCAATTGAATCTAAAAAACAAACTAAGCAAACATGAAGAACAGAGATGGAATCATGAATACAGAGAGCGTTTTGATGGTTACCAGATGGAAGGGGGTGTGGGGGAATGGGTGAAGAGGTGAGGGGATTAAGGAGTGCAAATAAGTAGCTACAGAATAACCATGGGGATGTAAAGTACAGTATAGGAAATGGACGAGCCAAAGAACTTATATGCATGACCCATGGACATGAACAATGGTGGAAAGATTGCCTGAGGGAGTAGGGGGTGCTGGGTGGAGTGGGGGCAAAAGGGGAAAAATCAGGACAACTGTAATAGCATAATCAATAAAATATATTTTAATATATTTTTTAAAAAAGCAGACAGAGAAACTAACCCAATTTTTTTTCTGGGGGAGCGGGAGCAGGAAGGGGATGCTAGTTTTATAGCTTTGCTTTAGCTGTATGTTGCAGAGCAAAGGCAAAGGGAGGAACTTCCCAGGCAGCTTTCGTGATGGCTCCCATTCCCAGGAGGGAGAACTGACCTTGCCTGAGACCAATTTTCTGTTGACTTAAGTTTAGGAACAAAGGTTGCTCTGTCCTTGAATTTTTTTGAATGAATGCAGCTCACACTTAGAAACAAAAACATTAGTTTTGATAACCAAGGGTAGGTTCTCAACCATGTCTGTACATTATGATCACTCCAAGTGATGCCTGAACCCCACTCACAGAAATTTCATGTCAACTCTCTGGGAAAAAGCATGGGAACTGGTATTTTTTTACCCTCCCACTAACCCCCATCTTGTTTCTACTGTGTAACTTATTTTAAAAATGAGGGTTTAGGGCCAGAGTGTGGGTAGATGAGCAGTTGGTCAGCCGTAGCGTAGTGAACTTCAGCATCCGTAAGGTCACCAAGGGAGCATCATTCAAACCACTACCCTGTGTAGGTGAAGGCAGTTATTTGGACAGCTAATGTGGGGGAAGTGGAGATGACTTGTTGCCCTTATCTCTGAGCCCCAGGATTTAACAAACCTCTTTGATCATCTTGGAACCCTTTCATTCTGGAATAACAGATCTCTTTTCTGGTGTCATATGGTTGTTTGGGATGGAAAAACTTCGCATTCCGGCTCTCAGATATGAACTTCTCAGGACAGCCCCGAGGTAGTGCAGTGACCTGGTTGTTTATCATGGTTTGGACATATGGGTGGAGGCCCTGCTGCTGTCTTTGGCAAACAGTATGGGAGCAAAGAAAATAGCCTAAAGTTGGTGTCTGGTGACATCTCTGCTACCATTTGTCACAAATATTATCCCTATTGGTTAACTTTGCTCAGTGCCAGCAGTGAGAAAGGCAGCTGAGCGGGGGAACTTGAGCAAATGTACACAAGTACACAATGCTGGCAGTAGACACGGGAGCCAAAGGGTAGGGTGGACGTATTCTAGAATGAAAAGTAATCTGTTTGCAGAGGCTGAGGGTAACGTTAGGCCACAGGTCACAGACAGCACTGTTCTCAGCAACTTTTGTGCAGTGCTGGGTGGTGGTGGTGGGGTGGGGGGTCAGCTGGCTTCCCCCGAAGATGTCTGCTCACACAGGAGTCAGCCTGGGGCAGTCAATAGGTGGACTAACCATACTTGCATTTGTTCTGCAAAGCTATTTGATGTCTTAGTTTATTATAGGCTGTACTTGGAGGCTTGAAGACAGATTTGTGGTTCAACCAGAGAAAGGTTTTCTGCTTAGGGGTGGAGGCCAAGACACCTAGTTTTTCTAGAACAGCTCCTAGTTGGTCTCCCTGCCTCCAACCCTTGCTCCTCAAAACTCCATTCTCAAAACAACAGCCAAAAGGATCACTTAAGAGACTTAGTCAAATCGTGTCTTCTCTACTCAAAAACTTTCTGTGACACCTCTATTCAAAATCAAAGTTGGTACATGGCCTCTAAGGGCCTTTTGTGACTTGTGCCCCCTCCCCTGCTACTTCTCTGACCTCATCTCTTACTTGCCAGTTCCCTCTGCTCCGGCCAACCTCACCTCCTTAAATATGTCCTGCTCCTGCCCCTGGGCCTTTGCACTTGCCAGTATGGGTTTTTCTGTCTCGTGTCCTCTGCTGTATCCTCAAGAAAATAGAATGATGGGTGGTGATCAATAACTAGTTCCTTGTTGAAAAAATGAAAAAAAAAAGTGGAATATTCCCAAACCATATAATTACTTCATGACAATAACAGTGGGAACTCAGCACTGACCATGTGGCCCACATTCCAATGTGCAGGGCTGTCCTGACTAGAGGCTTGTTGTTCTGCTGATGCCACTGGAGATAGACAGTGATATGGGCTCTGCCTCCTGGACGCTAGTGGTGAGTGGTAGGGGTGAGGGGCAGCAGTGAAGAGCTGGGGGTGAGCCATTCATTATACTTCTAGCTTCAGGATGAGATCTGTGAATTCACTGGGCTACCCCCGCTCAAGCCTCATAGCCTGAAACTGTGACGCATCACAGTGCTGGGATGAACACTTACTGCGTTTGTTGCTCAGCACTCTCAGCACTCACTAACCTGATTGCTTGGAGGGACCCACTTCTCCCTCGGTCTCAGTCTACATGTTTCAAGTAAAGTAGGTCCCCTAGAGTTGAGGTTGGCAAACTACTGCCAAATCCTGCATGCCACCTGTTTTGTAAAGTTTGTGAGCTAAGAATGGATTTTCCATCATTAGACAGTTACAAAAAATTCAAAAGAATAGTATCTCATGATATGTGAAAATTATATAAAATTTCATTTCAGTGTCCATAAAAAACTTTTTATGGTGACAGAGCCATGCTCATTCATTTGTGAATGGCTGCTTTTGTGCTACAAAGGCAGAGTAGTCAAGACTGAGATTACGTGGCCAGCAGAGTCAGAAATACTTACTCTCTGCCTCTTTGCAGAAAAAGTTGCAGTGCATAGATCAGTACAAGACCCAGTATTTGACCTCTGGGCCTTTGAGCAATTGAGGAAACTGGCTATTCCCTCCCCTGTCACAGGTGAGAATCTGTGATCTCAAGATCCATCAGGCAGCCCCTAAGGATGAGGTCCTAATCAAGTTTGTCTGAAGCTATTCTAGCTCTGGGATTTCTGGCTGTGGGAATCAGTGCATTCTTTGTCATCTTAAATGAGCTAGAATTGGGTTTTGTTGCTTGCAGCCAAAGAAACTTCACTGATAAAGTTCTTTGGAATAAATCCTACTCCAGGTGTGGAAAACAGGATTAATTAGTTCCCAAGATTCTTGGCTTAAGGTGGAAAAAGGAGCTGCTTGGCAGGAGAGGAAATCTGTCTTAATAGCACCCATTATGACCCAAATTTGTGCTGTTTTGGAGAAAATCTTAGAAGTTCAGAGATGCAATTAGTGTCTAGGACTAATTTTACAACACATATCTGTGTCTTCTTTGGGTATAGATCCTGGGACACTTCACGACTTATGATTCTATATCCTCTTATTGAAATTACTTGTATAACATTCATCTCTTATAGGCTGTTCAATTTTTATGTACACAGTAGCAGCACTAATGAATTTTTAAATTCAAATGAAATGCACAAAAGTGTTCAGGAGGGAAAAGCATCATAATATGTTTCATTATTCTATTTGGATTGAGTTTTCAAAACATCAGACATTATCAAACACAGGCTCATTATCAAATAAGAATATAAATACATGTAACATTTTGATTATAATATTTTTAGAAGTATAAATCTCTTTTCCCTTCTTATCCAGTAATCCCATGCCCAGCCACTTATGCTGCGAAGTTGCTTTCTGGTCGCTGTCTCGGGAAAAGGAGATAACATGGAAGAAAACAGAAAAAAAGGAAAGAAAACCTCCCAGTTCCAAGCGACTCTCTGTCAAAACTCATACCTTTAAAACAATGGAGACTCTCTGGGTGTGGACACATCATTTGAGAGGTATACCATGCAGGGGGTGGGGGCGGGCAAGGTGGGGTGGGGCAGGGTGCTGGTTTCCACTTCTGGAGATGAAAAGATTCTTGGGAGTACACTTAGGAAAGAAGAGTAAAGGGAAACAGAGGATGTGATGACAACACTAATACATGGGCCCCGGTCCCACCTCAGACCTCTGAACCCCTGGAGGCCTTGCTGGAATCTCTCCTTCGTATTGTGGGGCCCACCCCATCCTCCCTAGAATCCCTGCTGGCGGGGCCTGAGAAGCTTTCTGCACCTGCCCGGGCCTCCACCATGGGGTGTACGGGCTGCACCACCATGCGCAGGTCTGAGTGGCTCTGGGGGCAGCTGACAAGTGCTCCCTAGTGAGGGTGCTGGGAGAGAAGGGAGGCCCAGCCCCAGGGCCTGTATCTGTATCTGCCCTTTCTCCCTCTGTGTTCCAGACGAGACCCAGGGCTCTTCCTTGGCAGAAACCCAGGGAAGTGGCAAAATTCCTGGACAGTGTTAGGAGAGAGCAGAGTCCTAAATTTACGGAATAGAATTTTCACAACCTCTTACCCATGCAGCAGCATCAGGGCTTGATGTAGAAATTAGGGTGAGTCATAAAAATAAATTTCTCACACACTTGAGTTTGTGGATGGAGACTGATGACCTTCCAGGTCAGATATATTTGTCTCCATTAGTGTGGAAAATCAGGAGATGACTTCACTCCTCAGTCATTCCAAGTGCGACAGCTAAATTTTGACTGCATACCAGCAGCCAACAGCAGGCAAGTAACAGAGCAGGTTATTTGTATTTCACGTCGCTTGATTTCACTTCATTGCAATACGTTGTTCATTTGGAAAAACTGTTTTTTCTTCATTTGACTATGAAGTCTATTTGCCCTCTTCTTTTTTTTTTTTATTTTATTTATTTATTTTAGAGAAGGGAAAAGTAGGAGAAAGAGAGGGAAGAAACATGTGCTAGAGAAACATAGATTAGTTGCCTCTTGCATGCCCCCAACCAGGGCACCTGGCCCACAACCCAGGCATGTGTCCTGACTGGGAATTGAACCCACAACGTTTCAGCCCACAGGCTGGCACTCAATCCACTGAGCCACACTAGCCAGGGCTGAAGTCTCTTCTTGAGAAATGGTGAATCACTGGGTTTCTTTAGGAAGCCTTGAGACAGATTTTTATTTTCTCTAACATATAACCAGTGAAACAGTAGACCACGCACCCGTTCATCTTTTATAGTTGTTTCCCTCCTCTAATACTCGTACATAGCAAGTTTTGTGGAAATATGACTATAACAACTGTGCTGAGTAATTCTCCTTCAACCACACACAGCACAGTATGATTATTCTATTTCTAAAATCTCCATTTTGGAAGGATGTTTTTCTCATTCTTCATGTGGGGAGAAAGCGAGGTGGGAAACTAGAGAAAGGGAACTATGATAAAAGCTTTTCACTGGTAACACGGAATGAGGCCCTTGATGTTATGGCCCAAGGGAAGGTGTTAGTGCTACATAAGTCATTGGTTCTCATCCAGGCACTACTTTGCACACTAGGGGATGGATACTGAGAAATTTCTGGAAACATTTTGGCTGTCACAGCTGGTGGGATGGAGAAAGGGGAAAGGTGTGCTCCTTGAATCTAGTGGGAAGAGGCCAGATGTGTTGCTAAACATCTTGGAATGCAGAGGCGCATCTTCACCCTGCCCGCGCGCCCCCCCCGCCCCGGAAATAATTATCTGGCCCAAAATGCCAATAATAATATCAAGCTTGAGACACCTTCATATTAAGGAGAGATAGTAAGATCTAAGCAACTTAAGGGGATGGGCAGGATTTTTAAAGATTGAGAAGAGACGTGTGGACATTTGTTGAAAATGAAGGAAAAAAGAGGGAAGTACCTGAAGAGTTGAACAATTCTTTTATATTTGAGGCAAATTTTAAAGGGAGACTGCTTTAACAAATTGTGTTGTTACCAACTTTTTAAGGAAAGGATAAAATTCCATGAAATCAATATTATGGCTATTAAAATAAAAAAAAACAAGACCATAATTATGTTTTGTAATTTTTCTTGCTAATTTTACCTGCTGTACAGCAATGTTTTCATGTATTGAGCAGAGATAATGTGTAATAAAAGATACAGAAGTGAGAAAGCATGAAATATTTCCATCTGGTTAGATTGTAAAGGCCAATGAATGCCAGGGGAGAGGCCAGGTGAAAAAGGTCTTCAACGGTGGATTACGGAGTTTGAATCCACTCCCTCTGTGTGTGTGTGTGTGTGTGTGTGTGTGTGTGTGTGTGTGTGGTGGTGGGGGGGTATCCAAATTTCCCCTTTTTATAAGGATACCAGTCTCATCAAATTAGACCCCACCCTAATGACCTTATATTACCTTGACTAACTACATCTGCAATAACCCTGTTTCCAAATAAGTGCACATTCTGTGGTACTGGGGGTTAGGAATTCAACAATGCTTAACAGGAGGTTTGAATCGAGCAGTAAAACTTTCTGGATTGTTTCCTACTGGCAGCATTGCACAGGTTTCTTTCTTTCTCTTTTTCTTTTTAGGAACCTTAGGTACAAGAAAATGCTGCAGTAAAGGCAAATGGGACAGAGTCTTAAAATATTTATGAATCTGTTTTTTTCTTATTGTTGGGATAGAACCACACCATTGCAAAACACGGAAAGTAGAATTCTTATATATTACTCCACAGAAAGAACCTATTTTAGCCATAATAGGTACATCTTTATTTAAATATCTATATAGCAATGTGTACTTTTAATAAAATAGAAATTATATGCTATACACTGTTCTCCAATTAGGCCTCTTTTTTCTCTTTCTTTCTTTCTTTCTTTCAATTACATTTTGGGCATCTTTTTGTATCAGTACACAAGGAGCTACTAATTCTTTTGTATTGATTACCTAGTATTCCACTGAGTGTGTATGCCATATTTGTTTAACCAATCCCTATTGAGGACCATTTGGATTACATCCCTACTTTTAGTTTTGTAAGAAATGCTACAGTGAATGTCATTGAGCATGCATCTTTGTATACTGCTGCAAGTGTTTCTTACTGAATACATTTCTAGAGGTAGAAGTATTGAGCCAAAGGCAAAGGGTAAGGCCACATCAAATGATAACAGCCCTGGCTGGTGTGGCTCAGTGGATTGAGTACTGGCCCGTGAACTGAAAGGTCGCTGGTTTGATTCTCAGTCAGGGCATATCCTGGGTTGCGGGATACGGCCCCAGTTGGGAGCATGTGAGAGGTAACTCTTTCTCTCTCAGGCAACAGTATTTCTTTCCCTCTCTGTCTCCTTCCCTTCCCCTCTCTCTAAAAATAAATAAATAGCCCTGGCTGGTGTAGCTCAGTGGATTGAGCGCGGGCCTGCGAACCGAAGGATCGCGGTTCGATTCCCAGTCAGGGCACATGCCTGGGTTGCCAGGCCAGTTCCCGGCAGGGGACATACAAGAGGCAACCGCACATTGATGTTTCTCTCCCTCTCTCCTTCCCTTCCCCTCTAAAGATAAATAAATAAAATCTAAAAGAAAAAAAAATTAAAAAAAAATAAAAATAAATAAATAAAATATTCAAAAAACAGACATTTCTTGCCATGTAAAAGCATTGTATCAAATTTTTTTCCCACTAAAAATCAGATTAGTAATCCCTACATAAAAAATAAGTAAATTGATAGTTTTTAATGATTCCTATATTAATAAAATAATAGTTACGATTGTTTTATTAATATACTTATCTGTCCTTCATAGGGCTTTTGGGCCTCCACCCAGAATGAAGTTTCTCATTAAATGCTGATTGCATCACTACCAAAATGTCCAGTTTTATTTATCTGTGTGAATGTTTACCATCAAAATTACAATTCTTAGAACCTACTACTTTACTTTCAACTTCTTAAAGTGACTAAAAATGTATATTAAACCAAAAACATTTGATAACTCCTTAAAATGCACAATCCCCAAGTATCAGCGTACAGGCCTTGAAACTCAAATAGTTTTTATACTTTTTTTCTGGGCCTTTTTTCTCAGCCCCTAGATGTGTGAGTGTCATGCCAAGTGTGAATTTCTTTCTAGTGTTTTGTTTTGCCAGAGCCAAGAACCATGTCTTGCCAGAGGACTTCTAGTGAATACAGTCTTGTGTAATAATGAGGAGTCCAGATCACTGAGGAGGTCTGGCTAGGACTCTTATGCAAGGTTACTGTCATCCCCAGTCATAATTCTGGAAAACAATTTGATATATGGACCGTAAAGTTGTATCAGGCTATTCCACCAACGGAGTGGAGCTCAGCTGTGGAGACTCGGGGACGGATGAGACGTGCAAGGCCTGAGGCCTGGCATTCGGTTTCTGGGGTCCAGTCAGAGGGTACAGAGTGCCTGTCCTAGGGCGTAACCTCAGAGCAGGGCGGAGAATTGGAGGCAGAGGGATAGAGAGCCAGTTTGGGCTCTTGTCCTGGAGGCCTGTCACCATTTCCACATCAGGAACTGGACAACAGGAAACAAACAAACTGGAGACCGGGGGGAAGGGTTAGCATCTGGCGACAGTTCATGACACTTCGCATCCAACGTCTGACTTCTCTGATTTACTCACTGAGGCACTGATGTCGTGTTTTTCCGTACAACACTGTCTTCCGTGCCAACAGAGAGATGGAAGAGCGCTTCCTAAAACAAAGCTCCACTATTGTCTCTGGGAATTTCTTCTAAGTTGCACCTAATGCCCACCTCTCTACATGTTGATGATGGTGTGTCTTTATCTTATTAGAAGGTAAATTCTAATAAGGTCAGCAAATAGTAGAACTTACATTTCTTCTGAAATGGTTGTGAAATTGTTGTTGAGGGAAATGTGGAGGGATTGTAGTCATCCAGTCGAGCGACCAGAAATAACAACCAAATTCATCCACAGCTCTTGCGAGACACCAGTAATAGCAAGATAGGTCTCAAGTTCAAAGATGTAAGATGTGCAACTATGTCCTGTTGTCACTGATATGTGGTATTTGAACCATTGTTATTGCTTCTATGCTATCAATTGGTAATATCGATTTAGAGTTTTTTCTTTTATTTTTTTATTTTAATAGTTTATTTTATTGTATTTTTTCCATAATCATTTATCTCCCTTATACGCTTTTCCACTTCGACCCACCCCCTCCCCCTGCAATCACCACACTGTTGTCCGTGATCATGAGTCCTTCTTATTTATTTTTTGTTCAATCCATCCATGACCCACCCTGAGCTGTCAGCCTGCTCTCTATCCATGAGTCTGTCTCTGTTTTGCTTGATAGTTCAGTTTGTTCATTAGGCTACACGTATGAGTGAAATCATATGGTATTTGTCTTTCTCTGACTGGCTTATTTCACTCAGCATAATGTTCTCCAGGTCCAGCCATGCTCACAAAGGGTAAAATTTTCTTTTTCTCTTTTTATGCCCAAGTAGTATTCCATTATGTAAATATACCATAGTTGTTTTACCACTCATTTACTGATGGACACTTGGGCTACTTCCAAATCTTGGCTATTGTAAATAATGCTGCAATGAACATAGGGGTGCTTATATTCTTTTAAATTAGTGTTTCAGGTTTCTCTGGATAAATTCCCAGAAGTGGAATTGCTGGATCATAAGGCAGTTCCATTTTTAATTTTTTGAGGAAACTCCATACTGCTTTCTACAGAGGCTGCACCAATCTGAATTCCCACCAACAGTGCAAAAGCTTTCCTCTTTTTCAACATCTTTGCCAGCACTTGTTGTTTGTTGATTCATTGACAAACCACAAAAGACCCACATATCAAAAGCAATCTTGAGAGGGAAGAACAAAGTTGGAGAAATCATGCTACCTAATATCAAACTATACTATAAGTCCATAGCAATGAAAATAGCATAGTACTTGTATAAAAACAGATACATAGATCAATAGAACAGACAGCCCAGAAATAAACCCACACCTTTACAGTTAATTCATATTTGACAGAGGAAGCAAGCACATACAATAGGTTAAGATAGTTTATTCAATAAGTGGTGTTGAGAAAATTGGAACGATATGTGCAGAAAAATGAAACTAGACCACCTTCTTACACCACACATGAGAGTAAATTCAAACTGGATTAAAAACTTAAATGTTAGACTCAAAACCATAAAAATCCTGGAAGAGAACAGGCATTAAAATCTTAGACATTGCTCATAGCAATATTTCTTCTGATACAGCTCCTCAGGCAAGGGAAACAAAAGAAAAAATAAATAAATGAGACTACATCAAACCAGAAAGTTTTTTCACAGCAAAGGAAACCATCAACAACATCAATAGTTTTCTCTTTCATAAAAACTGTATTAGGAACACATTTAATGTTTATATGTAGCATGGTATTTAATCTTTCTAATTTTGTGATTAATTACCATATTTATTGTAATAAAAACCATCTATGTTATTTTTACTTTTAGGAACTTATTTTTTGTGGCATAACATAAAGTGAATTTCAAAAATGTTTTATGTGCATTTGAAAAGTACACTGAATTTAATTTAAATAAACACGTCTATCTTATTGGTTAAGCCAACTTAGATCACCATTTTTTTCTTTCACGTAATTTATCATTGAGAGAGGTGATTTAGCCTTCTATTTTTTTTGTGTGTTGCGGTGTGTTTCTTTGTATTTCTTGTTTTTTTTTTTTAAAGAACACTTTGCTATTATTTGGTACATCAATATACATGAGTGTTGGGTCTGTGCTGTTGATTGTGGGCTTGTTCTGAAGTGCCTGTGCCATATCTGGTGCTTTCTGAGTTGTGTGCAACATTGTCCGATGCTGCTTATCACGACCCTGCCTTCCTTTGGTCTGTATTTGCCAGATAAGTCCTTGTCGCTTCTTTTACTTCCAATTGTACTGCCACCTGGTTTCAAACTTAGCTTTTTAATATACCATATCTTACTATGAGATTTCATCTGATTCTTTTTCTTTTGTTACCTTTCCATTATTTTCTGTAAAGGATGCATATTCTCAGGTTTCTAGTGGGTCTTTCTACACTGTAAAATAGTATACACAGTGTATTATTTAGACTGTACATGAATCGTTTATTTTAAACAACACTTATCAGTTTGTACCCTTCACCCCTCACCCTCTCTCACAACACTTTTCCTACTTAGATGGGTCATAGCACTTTGTACATCAGCCTGGTCAGTCAGGTCCTTGGCTGACCTGTGACCATAGCCACAGTAGTTCAATCTAAGTTCTACATCCAGGTGGATTCTCTGCTACTGCCATCACTTTTGCCACGGATTTTCCTTCCTTTTATTGAGTGACTAAAATTTGTTCAAGAAGTACTCAGGGAGACTACATTTCCGAAATTCATCCATGTTTAAAATGGTCTCTTTGTGCCTGGACAGTGCAACGACTATAATAATCTCTCTTTCTTTTTCAAAGACACCAAATAAGTGTACATGTGATTTTCTCTTTCTCCTATAGCTTTTACTTTCTCTCTAGTCCTTTTAAACTCTTTTGGTTTTGCTCAGTATTCTTGTCACGAGTGTGTTTGTGATACAATCTTTCCTATAAGTCAGCCGGGCAACTGCTTGGCTAGCTGCCTGCTGAGCAGCCCGGCACCAAGGGGTAGACAAGAGTCACACACAGCAACTATGCTATTCACTCAGCTTTTGCTGAATGCAGGTTCACTCAAAGTAGAACATCAACGCACATGAATATCCTACTCACACTCTAACAATCTAAGAGAAATGTAACACACCCACACAGCAATCAGTGGGGAATAACAAACCTGAGTCCCCGAGTCTCAGTCTGCAGGTCTAGGCAAGGTGGGCAAGGAAGTTGTTAGCCTCTTGCGAGGAATGATCTCTGGAGCCAGGTGGGCAGCAGGGCAGACAAAGTCCTCAGTCCAGCAGGGCAGAGCCTCAGGCGGCCCATACCCAGGGAGATCAGCGTGGCCTGGGGCAGCACTCTGGTACGTGGAGCTCAGCTATCTCAGCAGTGGTCTGGAGCCTGCCTTGAAAGTGCTGGACTCCACACTTCTGGGTCTTTTGATAAGTGTCTTGACACACTTGATGCCAAGTAGGAAATTTGTCTAGGAGTCTAAGGGTGGTACATGGCTGTTCTGCTTGGCACCCATGATGGCAAGTGGGGACTTTCTCTAGAAGCCTAACTGTGGGTGGTCCCACTTTCTAGACATGGCTATTCTGATCACATGTGTGGATGACTTAGGCGTGTCTCCTTGATAGGTGTGTCTGCTCTGACTTAGGTAGTTTCCCTCTTGAACCAGTGTTCTGGCTGACTGGCAGCCATCTTGGTTGACATGAGTGACTCCACTTTGTTTTATATACTTTATGTTTTATACAAGTACTATGCTGTTTTCATTGACCAGATCAATGCCATTTTATTGGTCCTGCTCTTCACAGTTCTCAATTTTGCCCTTTATGACCTTGATTTTGTTTTATCTGTTCCCCTTTCTATTGCTTCCAAATAATGCCTTTTATTTTTGTGATCGTCTTATTTTTCTCTTCCATTACCCCATCCCTTTCAGTATTTATGGATGCATTAGTTTCGTTAAATTCCATTATCCAGAAGAACTGTTTAAAGTCTTTACCATCTTCATGGCAATGTATTTGAGGTCTGTGCTGTGGATTTGTGTTTTTTGGTCATATTTTTTCCCTATCTTTTTCTTAGAGTGTTTTTGTTTCAATCCAATGCTTGTTCATTTCTTAAAAAACTTAATGACTAATCTATGATGAGGGCAGTTCTTCTTCTCAGCAATTAGTTGAGCTGTAGAGTGGCACTATTTTTACCCCAATGTGTCTCCAAAATGATCATTTACAGTGGTTCAGTTAAACCTTTTGCCCATTTTGCTGCTGAGCTGTTGGTCTTTTCTGACTTGAAAAACTCTTTACTAAGGAGATAGACACTTTGTCATGTTATCAATTATTTCTCTAAGTTGTTTTGCCTTTTGATTTTGTCTATGGAATTTTTTGCTTAATACACAAAAATGTAAAAAAATTTATGTGATCAAATTGCTTAATCTGAAGATAATTATAACTCTCAAATTCTACTCAGTTAGAACAGAGACTAATGTGGAGTGAGAATAGGGTGCAGGTTAGACAGATGAAAGAACACTGGATTGCAAGCCAGATGCGGATTATAGATACATTCATGGTATAGTTACAGAAATTAAGCCAGTTGCTTGATTTCTTTGGATTTCAGGTTTGTTATCTACAAAACGATTAGGCTTTTACTAGGTGTCTACTAAACCCCTCCCAACTCTACGTGTTGACCAGTTTTGACTTGATGTAATGGGAAGCATTTGACAATTTTTTTTTCTTGGACAAACATCTTTATTTAAGAAGTCGGGGGAAAAATAGATGGGGGAAATTATGGTAGTAACTTCACACAAATATATAAGAAATTAGACTTAGAACTAAACTTAGAATTACTTGTGCAAGTTATTCAGAATGGAACAAAATTATTCAAGTGCTCATGATTAGCGTAGAAAATATGTGGTTATATTAACTTGCTTTTCTATTGACATTTACTTGTTCACAGTAAGATCCCACACTTGTTAAAGTACAAGAGACCACTCCTGTCCCCCCACACCAGTGTACAACTAGGTATGCAAATGTTAATATAATACAAGCTTTTCTTTGTTTACAACTCTAAAATTGCCTTACAACTTTTTACTAGCACAAATATCAACAAGTTCATTTCCAGGAGTGTCCAACCTTTTGGTGTCTCTGGGCCATCCTTCAAGAAGAAGAGTTGTCTTGGGCCACACATTAAATACATCGTTAACATGTAATCACAAAAAAAATCTCATAATGTTTTAAGTAAATTTACGATTTTGTGTTGGGCAGCATTCATAGCCATCCTGAGCTGCACATGGCCCACAGGCCACAGGCTGGACATCTCTGATTAGTATACAGTCTACAGGAAAGGAAATAAAAGAACACAGCCTGGCACTGTGGGCCCAATCTCTCCTTTTACAGACATGGATCCCAGATCCCAGAATGACAGCAGGATCACTGTCCCATTCTCAGACAGGGGTAGGCATGTGGCACTGGGCACCGCAAAAGCTGTTTGCTTCAGCTTCTTGAGAAATGCTATGCATAGTGCCTATACATTTTTATAACATGTCTTGATGTATAGGGAAGCCCATGTACCTGCTATCAACTTCACTTACCACTACAGACACTTTAGTTTTAAATATGTCTTCCAAATCTTGACAATGACATTTGGTTCACAGTCAAGCTATCTGAATGAAGAAGTCAAAAGCTTATTTTCAATTTTTAAAATAAAGGTATTTCAAGGTTATGGATAAAGAACTCCTTATAAATAACTATTCCTAAGCAAATGTTGATCTATTGATAATTCTAAGAAACTGAATGTACTGTTTTTAACTATAAAAGTAACTTCATTAGGTTTCGATAAATTGAGACTACAAGTAAAACTTTTCCAGGCTATTTAATCAAGTAACTTACAATGTACACATTCCAGAGTATACCCCATTGTGGTGACATTATTTCTGAATTTTCCTGCACTCAGCTTAAAAGGTGTTTCTTCCCAAGAAACTGGACTTTTCCATCAAATGCACTGGATCGAATAGGAGAATTGAGTTTATAAAATGGATTCATTGCAAACTTTATGTATAAATCATAGACATCAGTAAAGAAGTTCTTTATTCCATCTTCTTGCCTTATGTCATGAAGCATAATGAATCTCATATGGCTTGCAGTAACAAATGCTGAAATGAACCACTCATTGAACTTGTCCACAATTTTCAAATACATGTTGTTGGACAGCCACACGCTCTCATCTACCAGGTCGAGGGCAGCATGAGCTATGAACTGGTTCAGATGACGACGATTGTCTCTGGATTCTGCTTTTCCAGCTGGCAAAAACTCCATTTCAAAAACTGGATTATCATGGTGGCCAACAATTACAAAGTAGAAGCTTCCAGACATTGTCTTCAATATATGGCTTCTGCGCTGAGACGCAGACAATGTAAATACCCAGGGAGTTCCTGCAGCAGCTACAGCCTTGGTTCCATGCCGCCTTCCACAGCCTCAGTTCGCATTGGACAACAAAGTTAAACTGGTTCTTGGAAGAATGCTAGAAACCACCAACAACAAAAATTTCAGGTAAAACCACGAGACTAAGTATGCTAAAACCCTAAGAAATACAGACTGAAATCCTATAATAATTCAAATCGTCTGCTGCTTAGAGGACAGGGAGGGGAGAAATGACATGTCCTCATTTTAGCTGTGGTCTGGTCATCCAATGGTTGTTTGAACAGTGGATAGGACATCAGAGGCCTGGAACGGCAAACTGGTTTCCGCCAGTTTTTCACTGGCAAAGAGGAAACACATGGGAGCCTGTCGAAACTCCCCCTATAATGTGCTTTGAATGCAAACATTTCCTTGTGGTTTTTTTGTTCTGAGAGTGACAACTCATTTGTAAAATATAGAAGTGACTGGAGAACTCTGAAACTCATGGAGGAGTCTGCAAAGAACTTTCTCACTCTTCAGCTCAGGCAGGAGGTGGGGAAGGAGTGGGCAATAAAACGGAGTCCCCTGCTTTTGCAACTCTTTCTCCTTCTCCCTAATTTGCCATCCCACACTTTTGTTCATTTTATCTCTGTGGTCCTATATAGTTCCATGATCAGGAAGCACTTTTCATTAGCATTATCTGCGGAAAGGAATGAGACATTGCATGCCTTTGTTCTGATATGATACCAACTCTAAATAAATAAAATGAAAGTGCTTCTCAGCCAATTTGCATCTTTCACATTTCTTTGTCCGGAACATAATCAGTGGAACAAAATCTCTTGCCTCTGCTCTAGACTCCTTTTATTTTTTTTTCATATTTTCTACTGCTATTTGGTACTTAATCTCACATATCCATAGTGATAAAGTATCACAGCCATATAATTTGTGAAGATTTTATTTGGTCTTGTTGAAAATTACACAGTCAGAACCATTTTATTAGTGTCTGAGATAAAATAATATAAACTTCAAGCCTCATTCAGGATATATGGTTAGAAATTGAATGAGCTTGAAAACCCATTGTATTTGCACACATTCGAGACATCCATTTGGGCACTAGACTATAAAATAGCTGTTTTAACAGACTAAATGGAATAAATGCATTAGGTTTTTAGATTGTTTGGAATCGTCTTAGATGAATTTCAAATTAGAAAAATAATTCATGTGCATTAAAAAGCAACTACAATCACTATGTATTAGAGAATATGTATTCATAATCATTGTAAAGGTGTTTTAATAATGATTTTATATGGCCATATGATGCTATTTAAAAATACCACTTTTTATTTTAATAACGCAAAAAATGTTAACAAATTACTCAAATATAAGCAAAAGCACAGTGCTGCTACCTCAACACATCATTGTGCAAATTTTGCTATCTATCCTCACAGGTTTTGTCTCATGCGAATTTTTTTACATATTTATAGTTGTATTTTCTGTATTTAGTTCTCTACCAAGTGCATTTTCACATTTACTAGGTTTTTACAATGATGTTTGTAATAATAGACATAGTAATAGTTCAAGAATTTGTATTGTAATTTACTTAAACATTGCTCATTTGTTGGATAGTGTTTCATTTTTATTAAAACATCACTACTGTAAGTATATATTTATATATGTACATATTCACTTTTTACTCATTTGGATTCTTAGGAAGTGTAATCACTAAGTTAAAGTCTGTAACTTTTTGATGGTTCTTGACACATATACCCAAATAGCCACACTATTAGAGTGTAATTAGAATGTATGAAATTGTCAGTTTCACTGAACCACCACCAAAACATAATTTATTAAAGAGATGAATTTAATAGATTTAATAGCATTTTGCTGTATTCCGTTTTAGAGTGCTAGCCTTGGCAGAATAGTTCCAGTGCTGTTCTGGAAATATAGCTGTGGCTGAAGAGAATGGAGCGAGAGATTGTGTGGGGCTTGGCGGTAAGGGTAAGGAGAGTGCGAGACGTGAGCTCTTTCAGCAGGCTGTGGGGAAGGGTTTCTAATTCCAAAGCCCAAGGTTTCTTCCCTACTTTTTGGATTTGCATTTTAAAATTTGGCTTGTTCTTCTATTCTCTTATTATGATTTGGTTGGAAGTGAAGAAACCACCTCTACCACCTGCCATTTTAATGAAAGATTTATTCCTCATCCACAAACACTGTTTTGTGCACCATAGCTGAAGATAGGGCCTCATTGGAAGCTTGGCCTGGATCCATCTGCGCACACACCCGGTCACACCTCTGCAGCTATGGCGAGGCTGGCAAGTGATTTGTGAGCACTCTCTGGTGAGGAGGCAACTTTTGAATTGAAAGTCTGACTTGGGAGACTCCGGTGGGGTTTTTTGAAACATGTTTTATACATTTTGGTACTTGGAGGGCCTGAGATTTCAAACAGCTGCAGGCTATTTGGCCATTGGTCAATTTGAGCAAGTAATCAACTGCTTCTGCAATTGGCAGCAGGCAGAACACAGGGGCCCTGGCCAGGAACTTGTGCTTCAGGAATGAGTGAAAGTCTGTGATGGGCTGCTTCTTTGAAAGGGTGTGTGTGTGTGTGCGCGTGTGCGTGTGTGTGTGCGTGTGCACGCGTGCGCGCGCGCATGTGTCTGTCCACTGACAAGGGAAGTATTTGTTTGGAAGTATACTTGTTATCTAAGTAATGTAGGGGAGAGGTAAATAACACAGTCCTGTCTTTAATCTTCAGCTGAAAAACCTCTTATTTTCTGTTTCAGTTGCAAACTAGGACAGTTTCCCTGGTTATTGTGTCTACCAATTAGGGCAAAATGTAAGGTGAACGCACCATCCTGCTCATTCATTAGAGCAATTGCCAAGTCCCTCTGTGTGTGTGTGAACACAGGAGCCTATGTTTAGCATTAGAAATAGGGTTGATGGAGCATCAACAGAAACATAGGCTGCAGTGTTTTTGTTTTCAAAGATAGCAGGAATTTCTGTTTTAAACCAGAATTACAGCCTCTGGGGAAGAAGCTGATAGAACAGAGAGGTCGAAGATCCAGGAGAGAGAGAGAAAGGCTAATGGAACAATGCTCCTGGGACATAGCTTATTCATTCACAAAGATAAGGCTCATCAGGCAACAGAAATTGGAGGAGATAGTCCGAGCCTGACAGTGAACTTGGAAACTATGAGCAAGGGAAAATAACTTAAGTAAAGGGAATGGTGAACTTCTCATGGGAGAGCATGTTGAAGATGGAAAAAATAAAAACAAACCTAGATATAGAGGCCTAGAAGGGAAGAGCCAGTAGAGAAAAACCATACATGTGAGGTCAGTCTTACTACTGTCACTTTAGAAAATCCGCATTAAATTCGTATCTCAGGAATTTTCAGATAAAATACATGCGGGCATTCCTTTGTCTTAAGAGTATTGTAAGAATTACAGCAATTTCACTTCTGGCTATACAACCAAAGGAATTGGAAGCAGGAATTTGAGCAGATATTTGTGTACCTACCACGTTCATAGCAGTATTATTCACAGTAGTCAAAAGGTAAAGCAGCCCAAGTGTCCATCAATGGATTAATGGATAAATAAATGTGGTATATACACACAATGGGATGCTATCCTGCTTTAAAAAGGAAGGCAATTCTGACACATGCAACAACATGAATGAACTCTGAGGATATACTGCTGAGTGAATGAAATGAGCCACTCACAAGAAGACATACTGTATGATTCTACCTTTATGAGGTCCCTAGAGTAGTCAAAGTCGTAGAGACAGAATGTAGAATGGCAGTTGCCAGGGGCTGGAGGGAAGGGGCGAATGGAGAGTTAGTGTTTAATGGTTAAAGATTTAGCATTGGGGAAAATGAAAAGTCCTGGAAATGGATGATGCGGATGGCCACACAACAATGTGAGTGTACTTAAAAATGGTTACAATGGTAAATTTTGTTAGTATACTTTACCACAATAACAAAAAGCAAAGGCCCATATATGTAAAATTATGTCTCATAAAATTATGGTAATTTCTGGCCAACCACAGTTTTTGAAACTCCTAGGGTATACTTATAGTGATTTGAATTTTTATAACAAATTTTACATATATAAGGTATAGTTCAGTCCTTTACACATGTTCCTAAATCTGAATATCAAAATCACTTATTAAACTTTATAAATACACAAAATACAAATTTCTGAGCTCTGCCCCAGACCCATTGAATCATAACCTCTAGGGATTGCAGCTCAAAATTAGCATTTTAACAGGTGCTTAAATGATCTTTATGCAGGAAAAACATTGCTAAATTCTCAGGATTCTCTTTTCTCTTTGAGGCATGTAGGTCTACAGGGTTACGCAGAGAGGAAAGATCTTTTACATTTTATTCTTTCAACAAATGTATGTAAGACTAATCTGGGAAAGTAGTATTTTTTAATCACCTTGATAACTTATACAAAGGCACAAATATTTGGTAAAAGAGAATGAGTGAGCACCAATAATAAATAATATGCAAATTACTGCCATCCTGGGTGGGTAGGGGTTCAGTCAGGCACTATTTCATTAAGAAAAATAAAAAGATTTGACAGTGCTAATACCTCAAAGGTTATGAATGTACCTTTCCATCGCCTTTCATGCCGGTGTAGAGCAGGGCCTCTGAGAGGATTACAAATGTTAAGAACTTAAATTTCAAGGAAGTACGTGATGGTTCTCACTCTTTTTAACTGGCTGATGAGCACAAATGCCTCCGCAGCTCGCAGCAGCGAGCCTCGGGCAGCAGTGGTTCTAGAACGAACAACTGTAAGAGGCACTCATGGAAGATTTCCTCTTGGAACATGTTTTAATGACAAATATGATTTGTTTTGGACAAGACTTTATTTTCCTCTGCTTTTAAGTATCGTATATATCTAGCCATTTAAACTTTTTTTTCTGTCCAGCCTTTTATTTTTTAATGAAAAAGCATTGCCAACCGTTTTGACAGTCCCAGAACTTTTCACGAGCATGGTTGGCAAGGCACTACTGTAATTATTTCAAGCATGAATATAAGTATTTATACACGTACTCTTTATTACCATAAGGAAAATTGGACAAGTAACTGAAAAATTTTAATAACTGTGGCAGGACAAGGTATTAATAATTTAAGGGAGCAATTTCCTTCGTGTCCCACCTCTTCCCTGCCCTAGTGGAGCAGACTTAATGCCCCCTCCCAAAAAAAGGGAAAAACGAGTAAGGGCTGACTGCTCCCATGGAGGGCTGTCATGAGGGCATTTGTGAAGGTGAAATCTTAGAAGCTGCAGCCTTGTTGGCAGCCATCAGAGTTCCCGCGGCTGAGGCGATGCCCAATGAGGGGCTCAGGAAGGAGCACCTGGCCGTCTCTGTAGGCTGTTCCTTCAGCAGTCCCTGATGATGGGGACGGAGAAGCGTGCCATGGCAGAAGGCTATGCTCAGTGAAAGAACAGTAAGATGGCAGCCATGGAATAAGAACCTGGGTCTTCCCCCTTTCTTCTTACCTGTCAGTCCTGGGGTCTTTGTTCGGTCCCTTGAAAGGAATTGGGAAAAATATACTAATGACTGATATTGATCAGCTGCTTCCCTACCTAGGTGGGTGAGCATTCAGATCCAGGAATAATCTGGTATCAAGGATAAATTAAATCATGCCAGCACTTATGTTATGGAGCAATTTATACACGGCACATATAATGATGAATATTGCTTATCATTACCGTTCAAAGTGAATTTTTATAAAGCCTGTTTTTGGGGGGGAAGAGGGGTTTGATTTTGCCTACTGGACAATGAGGCTTTCCCTGAGTCAGGTGTGAAAGAAAGAGGCCAAGATCCTGGATGGCGCTGAGCACAAGTGTCCCTAAGTGACACTATTGTGGAAAATGTCAATGCAAATTTGGGGACTAGAGGGTTTTTTGGAATTGTTGGCTTCATACAAATTTTTTTAAGGCTGAACCAGCAGCTCTCAGAATCCACACATAATTTTTTGTTTTGCATTTTTAAAATTTGCTATTATAGGCGTGCTGTGTGAAAATACCAGGGAGGGAGCAGATTTTTTTTTTAACTGATTAAAATGTGTGGATCTGCTGCAATGATTTCCTCTGTGTTTCCTTTGGCTGCAGATAATACCACAAGGCGAACTCAGTGACGCACACAGGCAGCTGATAACAGCTGCCACATGTGGGTGTCGAGCCAAGTACGTATTATCAGAAAACGAGCTAAAACCCCATAAAACTCCCTACTGCCTGACTTAAAAGCATTTAAAAATTATTTAATAACACAGATGATATTTTAAATTTTGCATTCTAAAACACTTCTAGTGAAATAGGAAATTAAAATTAAAAAATGGTAGGGAGGTGGGGAGGGCTGGGGCAATGGGCTGGGATGGGAGTAAAAGACAGAAAACCGTACAAGAACAACAATGAAAATAAAACTTAAAAAAATAATAAAATAGTTAAGAATTAAAAATAAAAAATAAAAAAATAAAATAAAAGCATGTTCCTTTAAGGAATGACCTATGTGTACAACATAAGTGTTAATGTAGTTTTCAATAGCAGAATATGCACGAAAAATGCATGAATCACTCATTAGAATTTACAATTAAGTATTGGAAGGCTCTATTTTCCTTTTAAAATTTAATTTTAATATTTTAATCAAAGTTAAAACATCAAGAGAGTAAAAAAAAGGAAGTAATATCATAAGCTTAAAAGGAAAACCAGGAGAGGAAAAAAAGAAAAAGAAAAACAGCAGTCCTCTGCTAAACCTCTTTCCACTGCGTAGACTCCTGTTCCCTAGAGGACCACTTCCAGAGGTTTTAATTGTTACTCCTATCATGTACTTTAACATTTTAAAGTTACTGCTTATACTGTTATTTCTCAATTCTTCATTCCTAGAAATTGCTTAGGGACTTCCTATATAGAAGATAGGAATTTTGGTCTCTTCTAGTTACCACTTCTCTGTTTACACTCTCCCATTTGATTAAATCATTTGGGTACTTTTTTTCTTGGTTAAATTCCACTCTAACTATGATTATTCAAATATAATTCATCACCAAACCATAGTGAATTATGATCATATTTCTTTCTTGTACAGCTTTTCATCTTCCCTACTAATTATCTGTCACATTTAGTTTTCTATATACACATCATGAATTTATTCCCAAAATCCTCAGCACCGAGTGTGATAGCCCTGCACATGCACTGCTCCGATCTCCTTTGAGAAGGCCAGCGATAGGGAGCATGCGGATCCCCTTCAGTCGTTGTTCTTGTGAATGCTCAGGCCACGCTTCTGCCTCATTGCTCCCAGCCATTACTGAGCACCAGAGAGGGTTTTTGATGACTTACAGATAAGCCATTATCTTCTACAGTGAAGGAACGTACCCAGCCAAGGTACAGGCACTAGAATTTGGGAAGTCACAGAGCCGTAGAGGTGTTCAAGTGCTCGGCCACAGCAGGTGGTGGGACCCTGCCACATGCAACAGAGATGTCTGGGAGAATGTCCCTGGAGATTTGGGCTCTACAGGTCCTCAGAATGCTCAGAACTTACAGAAGTTGCCTCTTTCTCCACATCTAGGTCTATCACTTGTTATTGTTGTAAGATACTGCAAAAACCTTTCCCCATGGCAAAAATTGTCCCCTTCAGGAATGCGCCCACCCTATCTCCAGGTTGTCAAGTTGGTAACTAAGGTTAAATCCCAAATCAGCCCCTACTGGGGGATGTGCTGGACCTGATAAAAGAGAAAAGAAGTAACACACCTAAGTAGTGGTGAGAATTACTTACCACGTACTGGTAAGGAGCCCAGGGGAGTAGACTTGTGATTGGATTTTGAAAAGGCTTAATCAAGGGGGCCCAGAAGTAAGCCTGTGTAAAAGGAACACTTGCTGACTTGGGGTGCTTTCCTGGAGCAGAGGATTCAGCACTCTGGCAAGGATCTCAGGCAATAGAACGAACTTATGCTTGAGTGGATCTTAGAAACCCTACTAGAGCCATCATCTGAGCGAAGTGGAAATGGCAGACAGCAGAGGAAGGAATACCAAGGTTAGGGGAAGTGGGCCTTCAAAAGGAGTGAAGTTTTTTTTATCAGATGCTAATGCCTGCCGTAAAGCATACACCATGGAAGAGGCACTAAACCACAATGTAAGCAAAAGACTTCACCATTTGGCATTACGCAGTCTTTGTTCAGCAGCCTGATGTTCCAGACAGGATAAGGATATGAACACCCTGGAACATGAACACAGTGGCCACGGTGGCAGAGAAGGAGGATACAGATGGTCCCCAGAGCAGGGACTCCCATTTACTAAGGCCTATATAGCTACTGCTGCCTCTGAATGTCTAGTTTGTCAGTGACTAAGAACAATGCTGAGCCCCTGATATGGCATTTTCTCCAGGACACCAAATAGCTGCTTGGTGTTAAATCAACCATGTTGGGCCTGTTACTTCCTGAAGGGCCAGACGTTTGTCCACTTGGGTAGGTACCTGTTAGGGGTGTGGGTTTGCTTTCCCGCTCACAGAGACTGGGCCTGCACTACTTTCCAGGAGCTTACAGAGTACTGGATCCACAGGTGTGTATGTCATCCTACGCAGCACAGTATAACAGGGGACCCAATTCACAGTGGTGGAAGTGTGAGCGTAAGGCTATGACCGTAAGATCTGCTGAACTTATCACCTCCTGCACTGTCCAGAGCAGGGGCTCCACAGAGTGTTGGAATGACTTTCTAAAGGTATAGTGGTAGTGTCAGTTTGAATGTAACACTCTGCTAGAATGGGGTGCCAACCTTCGGAATGTAGTACATGCATTAATTCAGAGTCCTCCATATGGCACTGTGACCCCAATAGGAAAAATACATGGTTTTGGGTACCAAAGGTAGAACCTGCAGTGTCCCCACTCCCAGCCACCACTCGGGGCCTTTGTGCTTCCTGCCCTGCAACTTTGTAACCCTTTTTTAGTCCTTGGACTTGAAGTTGGCAAGGTGGAGACCCAGGAGAGCAATGGTATAGTTTCGGTCCTAGTCTGAAGGCCTGAGGACCAGGAAAGCCAATGGTATAAGCTCCAGTTAAAGTCTGAGTCTGAAAGTGGGAGAAGACCAAAGTCCCAGCTTGAAGGAAGTCAGGCAGAGAAAGCAAATCCTCCTGTACCCTGCTTTTTTGAGCTTTTCGGGCCTTACATGGATCAAAAGAGGCCCACTTACATTGGGAAAGGCAATCTGCTTTACCCAGTCTACCAATTCAAATGTTTAGCTCCTCCAGAAAGACCCTCAAAGACAACACTCAGATAAATGTTTAACCAAATATCTGGGCACTCCTTGGCCCAGTCAAGTTGACACATATAATTAATCATCACAAAATCTGTGTCTCTAAAGAGGGTATACTCTTGCTAGGGAATCAGTTAAAAGTCTTAATGAATTATAAGCTATGTTTACTGCCAGAATATTTTGGGCTCCCTGTGTCCAGGGAGCAGACAGTGAGAAGAGGAGACACCATCTCGGGAGGGACAATCAGTAGGAGAAAACAAGGCAGCTCTTTCACAACAGGAGCAGACGGGGACGCATATGGAACCTGGTGATTCTCTGAGCAATCCATTGTCTAATTGTAACTGAATGGACACATGGCGCAACTCTAACCTGAGAAGGCTACAATTAGAAAGAGCTCGGGCCCCTCAAGAATGCAGGTTTGGGTCAAACCACCAGATCAGTCTCATGACTTTCCGAGATAACAGGTAAAGATGAATAGAATCTTCAATGGATAATGGAGGAGGGAGAGAATGAGTATCTGTTGCATTTCTGAGGATAACTATAGGGATGAGAATTATAGTTTATCCTATTAACCTCTCTCTTCTCAAGAGAGGTCCTATCAAGATGAGAGGCCTATCGGAACTATTGAGGGACTGCTCCCTGAACATGCATGAAGGAGATCTTTCAAGAGGTGTTGCTATACCAGCAATAAGAGAGAAGAGAGCAACCAGTAAAGAATGCGGTGTCAAGGAACAGCTGTTTCTTTATGCGAGAGAGCCCATTTAGAAGAACATAGAGTGGGAGAGATGTGTTGAAGACATACAAGAGAGGGAGAAGATGAGGGGTTGAAAGAATGTGGTCCCTGAGAAGACAGGAGGAAATAGGACCCCACTGGAGGAACAGTCAGGCAGAAGGACAGACATTTCTACTGAGATCGGAGGGAAGAGTCAAAGGATGGATGTGCCTGTACTTATGTTTATAGTTCTGAATACAAATGAGAGCATTTGTGATACATGTGAGAGCATTCCTATCTAATGGCCTCTGTTTTCTATTTGAAGTTTGGAGCAAGTCTGTCAGCTTAGAGCAAGGGGAATTTGGCAACGAGTGGTGAGAAAAGAGGCGATTACGGGATTATGGTAGGTGTTAGATACTTGTTCAACAATAAGTGGGTTTTTATAAATCACTTTTTTGAGTGCCAGCAGTGTCAGGCATTGTATCAAACCTGTTTCAGGCATTATTTCCAATATTTATAACCTATTGTATTTGCTCTGAGAATTAGTTAATATTGCCTGTATTTAATGGGAAAAGAATGGTATGTTAATTACACAGTTCATTCCTTTACTCATTTTACATATGTTTTCTGAGTCCTAATGACATGCCAAGCATCATTCTCAGCATAGTAACTAAATTAACAGCAGTAATGCAAACCAAGGACTGTCTGATTTTAAAATCCAGTCACTTTATAGTAGGTCAGTAACAATAGTCCAACAATGCAAATATGTTTGCCCTATGAGCCTTCTACTTGGTTATCCATTCTTATGAAAGAAAGAGCAACTGCTTTATACAACACGGGCCAACAAAGTATTTCACTGCTATTTAAAGTATTTTGAATACACTCAAATTATCAATGATAAGTCTGGAAGTTCAACTTCAACATGATTTTTTCTCTTTTTATTTTATTTTTTCCCATTACCATTCATCCTCCTTCTATCTCTCTCCTCTCACCCCAGGGCAATCACCACAATGTCGTCTGTGCCCAGGAGTTCTTTTTTCTTTGGCTCGATCCCTCCACGCCATAACCATCCCCCCAGTCTGTCTCTATTTTGCATGTTAGTTCAGTTTGTTTATTAGATTCCACAGATGAGTGAAATCATATGGTTATTTATCTTTTTCTGAGTGGCTTACTGATTTTTATTGTAATTAGAAAGATAGATGAATAGCTTATCTTTTAATGTAATTTCTTTCTCTATATTCAAAAAAGCAACATCTTCAAGGAGTCGGATTACTAATAATTCATAATTTGTTATCTTACTTTGGTTGAAGTTTACATTAATCTCACTTTGAAGGAATAATTTGATAATCAATGCAATAATTTACATGAAATTACAGGCATGCTTCTGAATTTGAGGAGTGATGGTGGTTGTCTTTAACTTATCTTTTAATACAAGCTATTCTATTGAGGTGCATTTCTTTGTTAATGACTTTAGTCATTTATTGAAACAAACTAAAATGATATTTACTTGTACAAAACTATTATGGTCGTACTACTCAATTTCTTTTAAAAAAAATGTGATTGGGATTTCCATTTGGGATCCCCCAAATTAGGATTTCCATTATGCTGAGCTTTGTTTTGGTGATCCATACCATTTTTCTTTGTTCACATGTTCACATCTAATTTTTATTTTTGAGAGGCAAGAATTCTTTTATTTTTCTACAGGTTGCAATTGGAAAGGAATAAACCTTACTGGCTATCTTGTGCACCTGGGATTTCTGTGGGAAGAAGGAAATGCTATGCACATTTAAAACCATACTAAAAAAGCAACCATAAGGCCATGAGGGTTAGTGCTATGCCATAGTGGTTACTACTAAAAGATCAGCTGTGGCATTACTGTGGCCAACAGATTTGTACGGCTGAGCATCTCTCAAAGCAACTCTTATCTTTGAATGAATATAGAGATGGATCAGCAGAGTGAATTACTCATCAAGGGCTTGGCAAGAAGGATGAGTTACTATGAGTAAACAGTGGTGAAATTAATGGCTCTTTGGGAACATGTAGGCACTTAAGATCCTCTGGGGTCTAAATTTGGGTAATTCACAATTATGAAATAAACAGTCTAGTTAAAAGAGTCAGAAATTATGCAATGTTTTTAGAAAGCAATTTTAACATGAGAGGAGCAGTGGAAACTAGACAAGACACAGAATTATTATGCTAATGACTTTTCTTTTGTCATGGTGGAAAAGTTAATTGATTTCATGAGGAAGAAGGAACAAAAGTGACTTCCTAGAAACCTCTTTCTCCTTCTTGGAGGAGAAAATATAATTAGGGCAGGATTTCTCATTTGAAATCTCTTTGAAATAATTGCTATTCCTGAAATTCTTCAGGAAGAAGCCATATAACTGTTATATTTTTCTTATTATTACTCTTTATAGATGTTTGTCCACAAGTAAAATTTTGGCACAGTGCATAGACATAAGGCAGGGGGATGGGGAAAAGAATGAAGGGCACTCTCGGGCCTGTAAACCTTAGGCAGATTTTAGTAAACAGCTCTCTCTGTTTTACTTCTCTTTAATATCCAGTCTCTGGCCCAGGCTGGTGTGGCTCCATGGATTGAGTGCCAGCCTGCAAACCGAAAGGTTGCTGGTTTGATTCTCAGTCCAGGCACATGCCTGGGTTGAAGGCCAGGCCCCTCAGTTGGGGGTGTGGGAGAGGCAACTGATTGATGTATCTATCACACTGTAATGTTTCTCTCCTCTTTCTCCCTCCCTTCCCCTCTATCTAAAAATAAATAAATAAAGATCTTTAATAAAAAATACAATTAGATAAAAAAAAAATAAATAAATAAAGCCCAGTCTCTGTTGCAGCTGCCCTGTGAGACTGGGGTCTTGTGGCGCATTGCCAGGAAGCTCATTCCCACCATCACACTTTCCTAGTTTCCTCCTGCTTCTTCTCTGGGAAACCTGTTATTGCTCTTAAAGCCTTCAGCTGATGAGATGAACCTTCATACCCACTACCCACCCAAATTAAGGAGGGTGATCCCTTTTGTTTAAAGTCATAAAATCTTACATGTTAATCACATCTACAACATACCTTCACAGCAGTATCTAGACTAGTGTGTATTGTAAGATTTAGGCAATATGAGCTGGTTTATGAACATGCATGTGTCTTGCTATTGCTAAATGGACCGCATTTTGTTTGTTTTATATTGCTTATTGAATTGGAAGGCATCTGTATATCTTATGTCTAATTCTAGTACTGATCATTTTCATATTGAAAAATATTTTTGAATATTTTTTTCTATTTCTCTATCTCTAGATTTCAAGAATGAAAAAATGAATTGCTACTTCTAGTGTAATATGAACAACCTAGTGTATTTCAGTATTATCCTAGATAGTATACTCATATTTACTGTTTCATTATGTTATTAACTACTTAGGAGACTACCAAGCTGTTTGCCAAAGTGATTGTTATTTTATGGTCTCGTCATCAATACAGGAAAGATATACTTGCTATTACCAGTTTTGAAAAATTGTAGCCACGTTAGAAGTTCTATAGTTTTAGCACTTATGTTAATATGTATAATCCATTTTGAGTTAATTTTATAAAAGTTACAAGGATTAAACTCCACTTTTTCCCAATAGATATCTAGTTGTTTAGTATCATTTGTTGAAATTATCCTTGTCGCTACTGCATTATCTTGACACTTTTGTTGAAAACTAAGTGAGTATGTATGTGTAGGTATTATTTCTGGATTTTCAATGTGGTTCCATTGATCTATGTATCTATGCTTGTTTTCATACTCTACTTTTTTCATTACAGTCTTTATAGCAAGTCTTGAGATCAGCTAGTGTAAGCCCTTCAGTTTATTTCTGGTTATCTGGATCCTTTGCAATTCTGTATAAATTTTAGAATCAGCTCAAAAATTTATACAAAAAAGCATGTTAGAATATTGATTGGAATTGTATTAATTCTACATATCAATTTGGGTATAATTGCTATTTAGATAATTTAAATTTTGAGGTTCATAGCATGTATACCTTATTCATGTATATCATTTAATTTTTCTAAGAATGTTTATAATTTTTAGTGTATATGTCTCAGCCAAAATCTGTTAAAATTATTTCCTCTTCTCAAAATAGAAAGTCAAAAACAATCACAGAGACTAGTATCATCATGAAAGATATAAATATAAACATTCTTCTCACATTCCCATTGACTTCTGTAGTTTGGCCAAAATGAAAGATGGCAATCTTGGAAAATGATGGCATATTAATCAAGTTGTCACTCTACAGCAATCTTTCCATTTATGGTCCAGTGTTTTCTTTTTTTCTATGTCAAAATATAGATGATACCAAAAAAATAGTTTTTCACTAATTGAGTCCATTGACTCCTGGGGCACTGGCATGGGACATCATACTCATTACGTTTAATGATATCATGCTGACAGGACAAGATCTGCTTGTCTACTTAGGTGCCTTACAATACATGTTCTGGGAATACAGGAGTCTGACACCTCGGTATATTTTTTGGAATCCAAGAGTCTTAGGCATGAAAAGATATATATAGCTTTACAAACAACAAGTTGTTGAACTCATTAACATTTAGTATACCTGTTTAAATTTTGGAAACAATTTATTCCATATATGAGAGTACTGGATGACCTCAAAATCTGCCAGCTTTGAGTAAGGCCCAGAGCAAGAGAAGGCCTCCAGCTGGCCCAGGCTGCAGTACAGGCTGCCCGATGGCTTCACCCTTGTGTCCAGGGGAGTCCTCACATAACTTACAAACTGTCTATGAAAGACCAGAATGCTATGGCACACACTAAGAGAATTGCAGAGGAGACTCATACCTTTGATTTGAGAGGTAGCTGGGACTGAAATTCTGCTGATGTCACTTTCTTTTCTTTAAAAAAATTTTTTATTATTGTTCAATTACAGTTGTCCCCATTCCCTGCCCCCACCCCGCACTACTCTCCCTTGTCCTACCCACTCCACACCCTCCACATCACTTTGTACCTCACCACTCCTCCTTCACCAAGGAAGCTGACAGAAACTTACCTGGTTGGTCTGAGTCCAAGCACAGCCCCTTCTAATGGACAAGTTTGGGAGGCATTCTGTAAACTCATCAGGAGTTCCCAGGAAAACGGACTGCCAAAACCATGTAGCCAAAGGTTACCAGGAACACATCTGTAGTTGAAAGTTGGATTTAAGGCTTGTGGACAAAGAATGTACCACTTGGGGAACTGTGAGACATTTCTACAAGAGGCAATTAGAAAGGAATTATAGAATTTGGGGCTATGTTAGGCATTTTAGGTAGAGTTCAAGACAGTGGGGCTTTGATGTAGATTGGACACTGTTAGGAAGTGAGAATAATTGTGATTGGGTATCTTAAATCTTATCTATAAGGTTGGAGGAATAAAGTGAGGTTATATCCATAACTGGTAAAGAAATTAGCAAGGCTGGGAAGGTGCTTGATCATTTTCATGGCTAGGACAATGTTCATGTTTTTATCTTTTTTTCAGACATAAATATGAAGTGATTTTTTCGGTCCTAATTCATTAGAATCACAGAGCGGCATTGTCTTATGTTGATTTTCTGTAAAATTATTCGTGTCCAACAAGAGAGCGTGGAGCCTTATCTGTGAGCGCTAATGCCTCTCGGCAAAAGCGAGGTCTTAGCTGATAGCTCCAATCCTGTTAGGGGCGGTTCCTCCCCTCCCCCTTCCTCTGGCCCCTTCTCTCCCTCTTCCCTCTCCCCAAAACCCCTCTCCTCCCCACCTCTCTCCTCCCCCAACCCCTTCTCCTCTCCTAGGCACCCTTTCCCTCCCCTCCCCTCTCCTCACCTTTCTTTATGTCTCAAAATCCAGTGTTCACAACACTGATCTCAGGACTGGCTTTTTATCCTTCCCTAATTCTTCATGGTCCGTCACTTGTACTCCTTGGGATGAAAACCCGGTTTATCTAATTTTATCCCTTTGTACTCTCATCCTTCTTCAGGCACAGTAACTCAAGCTCAGAAAATTTTAGGGGCAAAAAATCTAGATACGGTTGACCTTTAAACAACACGGGTTTGAGCTGCGCAGGTCCACTAACACAGATTACTTTTTTTCAATGAATATGGTCTGCCCTTCCTATACACAAATTTAACATCCGTTGAATCAACCAACCGTAGACCGAGGACTATTTTCGTTTGTCCAACCACAGATTGGCTACTGCAGATTCCCAACCAGATGAAAGTACGGCTTTCAGTCTGCGGTTGGCTGAATCAGCCGATGCGCGGCGGCGCGGAACACGTAGCGTCGAACGTTGTACACGGACTTTCACCTACAGGCCAGTCTGCGCCGCTGCCACTCACATCCGCGGCTGCGCTGTGCCCAGCACCTAGTGTAATAGTTCTGCACGCGGATTTTCGACTAGTGGAAAGCCCTTGTTCCTAACCGTTGGGTTGTTTAAGGGGCAACTGTAAAATTTTCCTTTTGCGGTGGAGCAGTTTTGGATGAATTCCCGGCACCCAGTTTTACGTGGTGCCATGTGACACAGAGACAGCATTTCTCAGATTTGTCCCGGCGACAGATGACTAGACTCCGATAATCCTGAAAAAAAGAAGGTAAGTAGAAAAATTCTGATTTTATGATGAAAAATTAGAATGAACCAAGTGTATTATGTATTGGCTAAAGCTATATTTCTATCACTAAAAAGACCTGAGACAGAAAATCAGTTCAGTGATGATGAAAATAAAGAAAATATCTACTCCACAATTTGTGGTTTGACCATTTCGATTTATAATCGGAATATACTGACAGTGGCCAAATGGGAGTATAGGCTAAGAGGGAGTGAAGGGGAAACAGGTTATTTAAATTTTCTTAGGTGTACGTTTTCACTTATTTAAATTTGTTCTGCAGCAATATGTATTACTTTTATAATCAGAAAAATATAGGATGACTTTAGAGGAATATTGTCAAGGAAAATACAGTAGTGGAAGGTCAATATCAAGCACCAATGACTGGTATTAACTTATACTATATAGTTATTATTAAATTTATTCTCATAGATTTATCTGATTGAAACACTTAAATTAGTTTTATTGATAATTTTCTCTGGTAACAATAATAATTCATACTATGAAACTGAGAGTTTTTGGTCTTTTTAGAAACACCTAAAAATAAACAAAATTCCTGTCTTTTGGTCATATACGTGCATATCATCAATAGTTGTATAAGTTACTAATGACCCCATCTTATTTGTAATCAAATAGATCACATGGCATGAAGCAAGTAGAAATTTGCCAGCAATATCCTAAGTTATTGGGGACAGATGGATAGACACTTAAATGGGTCATACAAGAAATGTTATGACATTCACTTTTGTGGGTAGTGAAGGCAGGGAGAGTTTGTTTTCAGCTCTAACTTCAACCAGGAACTGTCGTTTTCTACCAAAAGAAGTCTCATTCTACCAAAGTCCCTTTGTGTTTCCACAGTATCTGAAAAGCAAGCTTCAGGCAGTGGCTGAAGCAGGGGGTCCTGTCCATCGTGAGAGGACAGATTGGTCCTGAGGGGACACTGAGCGTTACTCTTGGGCGGAGAGCACAAAGGCAGGTTCTCGGACCTTCCTTGGTAATGGCTAATACAGACTCACTTTCTACTGATTCAGAAAGTTGAACAATCAAAAAACTAAAATGGAGAGAAAGAACACATATTTTTGAGGCGATGCATTGGAGTGGGACAAGAGTAACCCAGGGTAGGATGCACGAAAGGGACGCCGATAACATCAAGAGCCTTCAAGTGGCACTAGTTGTTATCTGGAAAACACACTGAGAAACTGTGAAGTACATGAATATATTTGATGACACAAAATGAAAATTTCAGTATGTTGCTTTTATAATCAATATGCTTTAGAAGTTACAACTACAAATTGGGGAAAATATTGGTCACAAAACAGCTAACCTTTCTTTTGACTGTGTGTCTGATGTTGTGCTGAGAAGTTTCTATGCCTTGGTACATTCAGTTCTCACAACACTTGAGGTGAACACTATCGTTTACCTCTTTTGGAGAACTGATTGTTCAGAATGATGAAGCAATTCCTACCTGGTTTCACAGCACACTGTTGGCAGGGCTGGATTCCGACCCGAAGTCTGACTCCAGAATCTGCGTTCTTAATCACTACAGAAACTGTTTTTCCATGACTAAGGCCACCATCAAATCTTATTCAGGGAGCAACTGGAAATTCATTACAGCCTACTTACTGTACTTTCCTTAGAGTTTGGAGAGTATAATTAAGTAGGGAAACTTTGAGGATATGGATTCGGCATCATGAGACCATTTTTTGTTGTTGTTACCTGCAAGGTATAAGGTATAGAATACTTTCAAGTACTGCTATTTGTGGATAGCTGGATCATATGGACTGTACCAAGTATCAGGTGAGAGGTTCTGGTGCCTAGATTGGGCAGGAAAGGTAATTGGGAGAGAGTCCTGTCTTAGCAAGATTCATTTGGTCCAGGGAGGCTACATTTTACACTCTCACAGCATAACATGCTCCTGCAGAAACTCATAACAGTTGACAGCTGTGTAGTGAATAAATTTGTTTTGGAATCAAATAAGTATCACAAATTTGGAAATAGATACACTTATAGAGGATTATAAGACAATAAAGTGCCCAAAATATGAGAATGCTTTATTTATTTATTTTAAATATTCACGTTTTTAGAGAGAGGGAAAGGGAGGGAGAGAGGGAGAGAAACATAAATATGAGAGAGAAACATTGATCAGTTGCCTCTCACACATACCCCGAACTGAACCACACTGGTCAGAGCACAAGGACACTTTTTAAAATTTCATTTGAAAAACTGTTTGGAAATTAGCAAGTAACTATGGGGTGGGCAAAAGTGGGTTTAGAGTTGTGACTTTTTGAAAAATTAAAGCTATTGTAATAATCATAACCTGCATGTCTTTTTCTATGTGAATGAATGTAAACCTACTTTTTCCCACTCTGTATTTTGCAAGAATAGGAATATCTCCAGCATTTTAATTGGTATATTCCTCCCTGACTTGACCTGAACATAAGAACCACAGGGTCAAGTTTTAACAGTTGGAGCTGAGACCCTCTTTTCCTCTTGTGAGAAATAGATGAAAAAGAACAATAAAAAAATAAATAAACCTGTTCTAACCTAAATAGAGGTAATACAACAGATTTTATAAATGCCCAGGTTTTAATTTTACACAGGTTATTCTACCTGACCACAGCTTTCTCATTGCAAATTAATGTTGATATTTGACACATGAGATTATTAAACATTCCTAACAGTTTGTTCCTTTGGCTATCATGGCTCATTCTTTGAATAATCTTTCAAAGCCTTCGATGGACTGAGCTCTCTTTTGGTTCTAGGAATGCAGCTGATCACAAGACAGATAAGGCCCCTGCCCTTTGGTTGCAAACACTATCACAGGGAGAGCTAGCCAGTAATCAACATGATATATATGTCTGATAGTGATGAGTGCTTTGAAGGAAGCAATGCTGAGTCCTGTGGCAGGGAGGGGCCTGGGGCTCCTCTGGAGCAAGCAGGTGGGGGAGCCCCAAGTGGCCGGCAACAGGCATATAGGCAGCGTCAGTGAGGGAAGATCCCAGGCAAGGGAACTGACAGCTCTGCCAGCCAAGAACCAAGAAATGAGCTGTTCAAGAAAGAGATTGTACAAAACACAGATTGCTTTATCTTGGCAAAGTAACCGGGAAATAACCCTTCTGGTTAGGCCCCAATTCCATCCTTACTTATGGGTCAGCTACTTACTGCTTCAGAAACATAGATTTTTATTAACGACTCACAAAGATGGCAGAAACAACAGAATTGGCATTCTTTATAATGAACAGGAGATGAGTCTATGAGTGACCTGAGAAGTTTAGTAATATAGATGTGGCCAGTTTGGTAGTTCATAGGTTACTTCTGTTAATTTCAGTTAAGAGTTCATGATTAATCCTCTATTAAATCCCTGAAGGAGAGAAAAATACATTAAAGATGACTAGAACCCTGGCTTTTTGTTATCAGTTGTTGCTGAGAAAACACGCTACCTAACATGCAGGTTAAAATGCTGCTTGCTGTTTGTGGGGCTTTATTTGGCCACTCTTCTGGTTGCTTCTATCACAAGTACATTCCAGCAGCACTGACCAAAGCCTGTTATTTCCACCTTGTAGCTTATGTGGTTTTATTATGATGCCAATGTGCGTAAATGTGTTTTTTTCTGTGGTGTTCTTTCAGGTTCTGGGGAGTTACAGATAGTGCAAAAGGCCTAGGTCAATTTATCTTTCCAGATAACAGAAACTCCTCCAACATGCTGGTATTTAGCAGAGGAATCCTGTAAGTTTAGTTTGCCTTCCATGAGTAAAAACAAAGAACAGACAAACAAACAAACAAAAAAAAAAACCCTTAAGAACAAAATCAGAGATCATTATCCCAGGATAATACTCTTGAGCCTATGGAGAAAACACACACATACATACAATCTCAATTATGCCAGTTGCTCTTATCATCCCTTTTATAATATTTCTCAGTTGTGCTTTTCCTAAAGCATGAGTACATTTTGTGGTATTTTTGATGGAAGAAAGGATAATATAGTATAATAGGTCTTTAATGCTTAGCAACTGGTGGAAAAAAAGAGAAAGATAATTCAGTCCTTGTAACTCAGCAAGGATAAGTGATCCAGGTGGTAAATCATTGGTAATTCAAGAATTTTTAGAAATATCTCCTGATAAACTTCAGGGAGTAGCCTAGTAGATGTAGTAAATTAGTTGTTTCCTATGTTAAAGTCTCCTTTTAATATTTTAAGAGAAATTAAGATTTCAGTGAGAAATGTTAATTTCTTTTTTTGGGGACTTTCTCTTTCTTCTTTTGTCTCTTTATGGTAAATTCTCTCTAAAGTAGTAAAGTGAATCTCTATTCTGTTCGATTTCATTATTTAAATTTAGTTTGTTAGAGGTCAAAAGTTTAATTTTACAGATGCAAATTCTTAGCATTTATTAAACAATAACATTTGAAATATATATAGAACTGTATTTCTTTATTTATAAACTATAATAACAACTTGAACCACTTGTTGTTTACACTTTCACTTACATTCTTTCTGCAGTCTGGACCCTGCTCTCTCTTAAATATTAGTAGGGACAGTTGAATGGATCTGAATTTTTACAGTTGTTCAAGCACCTACAGGAAGAATCTGACCAGAATTCTAGAAGTTCTTGATTGAAGGGGCAGAATTATCAGAGCTTCCAGAAGAGGAGTTTCTTAGTATTCATCAGCAGGTTTTAATATCTAAAATAGAATTGTAATGATTTATAAAATTTTTCACCAAAAACTTCATCTACTTTGTAAATAGAAAATCCTTTTAATTCGAATAGGTAAAAAATAATGAATAATATTTTGAAAATTTTAACTAAAAAGATGCTCAAAATCCTTGATTTAATATCTGCCTTCAGTTTCAGAATAAAAGTTTTAAAGAATACAGTATGAAATAAAGCATTTCATATTTTGAAACAGAATATTCCCTTTCTGATTTATTTATAATATATCATACAGGAATTCCTCAAATATGATATAGTTGTCAGCTCAACAGAATCAGCTGAAAGTTTACTGAAGGGGAACAGTTTAATAAAATGGCTTGTTACAAAATTAGTATCTTTTATACAAGGAATGGACAATTAGAAATTCTAATGAAAAAGAGTCCTTTTGTAGTAGCAACCAGAATTACAAAATGCTTAAGAACAAATTTAAGTAGAGATATAAAGAACCTATATGAGATTTTATTATTATCAATAAAATATTAATGGCGAGATTTAATAACATAGGCATACCTCAGAGATCTTTTGGGTTCAGTGTCAGGCCACCACAGTAAGTACATATTGCAATTGTATAAGTCACACAAAGCTTTTTGGCTTCTCAGTGCATATAAGAGTTATGTTCACAGTATATTATGGTCTATTAGGTGTGCAATAGAAATATATCTAAAGAACAATGTGCATGCCTTAATTTAAAAATTTATTGCTAAAAAATGCTAACCATCATCTGAGTCCTCGGTGAGTCATATTCTTTCTGTTGGTGGAGGTTCTTGTCCTAGTACCATCACAGATCACTTATCACAGATCACCCTAACAAATGTAATAATGACAAGGTTTTAAATATGGTGAGAATTATAAAAATGTGTCACAGAGACAGGAAGGGAGCATATACTGTTTAAAAATGCCCCCAATAGACTTGCTTGATGCAAGGTAGCCACAAACTTTCAGTTTGTAAAAAGCAGTGTCCACTAAGCACAGTAAAATGAGGTATGCCTGTACTTGAGTAATTTAGATTGCATGTCATACATCTAAATTAAAAGACTGAATATTATAAAATAGCCATTTTCTATGTATTAATCACATCCAAATGAAGATACCTTTGAAAACTCCAAAAAATTAATTTGGAAGTATAAGTTTTTAAAATAACCTATACACTTTTTTTTGTGGTAAAAGGAGTAATAGATGTTGACTTCCTCACCAAGATTTTAAATTGTATAAATATGATAAAAAATAAATCACAGCGGCACTTTAATAGAAATATATTGATAAAATCGATGAAATGGAACATCTAGGAACAAACCCAGGCATTTTGGGAAAATTTAATACATGATGCACATTTATTTCAAATTCATGGAATAAAAAGATATTATTTAGTAAATTGTATTGAAACAATTGTCTTTTAAAATTGTTATATTTTTTACCTTATACCTTTACACTGCAATCTATTATAGATACAAATATTTTACTGTACAACAGAAAGAATATAAATATAAAAAGAAAATATAGGTGAATATTGCTAGAATCTTTTTTAGTCATCATGCCTTTTATGTATTTATTTATTTAAAATTATTTTCATTGAATTTATTGGGGTTACATTGATCAATAAAACTATATTGGTTTAAAGTGTACAATTCTATAATACCTCATCTGTATATTACATCGTATGGTCACCACCCAAAGTCAAGTCTTTTCTTCCATCACCCTTCATCCCCCTTTTACCCTCTTCTGCCAGCTTCCACTTCCCTTTCCCTCTGGTCATCACCGTACTGTCGTCTCTGTCTGTGAGTTTTTTTGTTTCTGTTTTTTGTTTTTTTGCTTAATCCCTTCACCTATTTCACCTGGGCCCCCCAAGCTCCCTCCCTCTGACAGCTGTCCATCTGTTTTCTGTATCTATTATTCTCTTTCTATTTTGTTGGTTGGTTTATTTTGTTCATTAGATGCCACACACAAGTGAAATCATACGGCATTTGTCTTTCTCAGACTGGCTTATTTCACTTAATAAGATACTCTCTGGGTCCATCCATGCTGTCTCAAAAGGTTAGATTTCCTTCTTTTTTATTGCCAGATAGTATTCCATTGTATAAATGAACCACAGCTTTTTTAATCCACTCATCTACTTTTGGGCACTTGGGCTGTTTCCAAATCTTGGCTGTTGTAAATAAAGCTTCAGTGAACATAGGGGTGCAGATCAGTGTTTCAGGTTTCTTCAGATATATTCCCAGAAGTGGAATCACTGGGTCATATGGCAATTAGTTTTTAATTTTTTGAGGAAACTCCATACTACTTTCTACAGTGGCCACACCAATCTGTATTCCCACCAACAGTGCACTAAAGGTTCCCTTTTCTCCACATCATTCATTGCCAGCACTTATTGTTTGTTGATTTATTGATGGTAGCCATTCTGACAGGTGTGATGAAGATCTCTCCAAGTAGGGCACCAAAGGTAAAATTAATAAAGGAAAATTTTGATAGATTTAACTGCATGAATTTGTAATCTTTATATGCTAAAATCAGCATATATGTGTATATGGAAGGATAAAGATGAATCATAAGCTAACAATATTACGGCATATATAATAGATGAGATATACCATTGCTATTTAAGGAGCTATTAAAAATAACTAATAAAAAGGTAACTATCCTGACCAAAATGATGAGTGACATGAGCAGAGGAACCATAAAGGAAGAAATGTACAAGCGCAACAAATGTAAAAATTGATTAAATAAGTAGAAATTAAAGGAGATACTATATCATTTAGCCATTTCTGTGTAACAAACATTCTCCAAACTCAGTAGCTGAAGCAATAATGACTTATTATCATAACTTATACATATTTTGCTTAGGTGGGGTTGCCTGCTTTTGAATGATTTTTTACTAGACTTACTTTGTTTCTGTGTGTAGCTGGGGCCTGTCTCTAGGCAGGGGTTGCCTGGGGTAGTTTAGCTGGGGCAGTTCTGCTCCATGTGTCCTTCCTATGCTGCTGAAACTCCGTGTATTTCTCATCCTTCCCTTGGTACTAATGGGGTAGCCCTGCATGTCCTCCCCATGGCAATGGCGAAAGTAGAAGAGTAACAAGCCCAGCAGGGCAAGTGTCTATCAGGCAACCCTCTGCTTGTCCTATATGCCAACATACCATTGAACAAAGCAAATGACATGACCAAACTCAGAATCAAGGGGCAAAGATTGCAAAGTCACATGATGAAGGACATGGATACAGTCAGGAGCAAAAATTGGGGGTCATTAATATAATGTACTAGGTATCATCTATTGCACATCTGTTAGTAAAAATTCTTTACAGAACTTATAGTATCCAGTGCTGCCAATAGTGTTAGAAAATGGGTACTCCCATACGCTGCTGCTGCTGCTGGTGGGGGTGGAAAAGGAATAAGCTATTTAGAGGGACATTTGAGGGTCTGCTTCAAAATATTTTCTAAAGGTTTATTTTTTGACCCAACAATTCCATTTTTTTAAAAAAATTACTGCAAGAAAATAATCAGTCAAACATGGAAAGTTGTGTAAGTATAAACCAGGCTAGTGTAGAGCCAGTTGCACAAGTAAGGACAAATTTATATATTTGTAGTTAGCATCACTTTTGATTGATTGATTGATGCTTGGGCCTGTTATTTATTTTGAATATTATCTCTGAGTATGAGGACATTAATCACTAAATTGTTTAATGATAAATACTTGGAAATGTTCTAAATTCCTTTGGTATAAAATTGGTAAACATACCTGTTAGTATGTCCACATCATTGGTTACTAGAGAGCCATTCAGATAACGATGCTCATACTTGTTGTTACGGAAGAAATCACTCCATGCTCTGTTGACTAAGTGGAAAGTGGGGGCCTGTTTGAGTAACACATACAGTTATACGTGCACCGAGTATATGGAAAGGCATTTATCGAGGTATTTCTAAGTAGAGGATTATGGGTGATTTTATTTTCTTACCATTTTAAAATACATTTTATTTGTAGTTTCATGCATTAACAGGTATTTTTATAACCATGAAAAGACTAAAAATCTATGCCTATTTTTAAAAAGTGATATTGAGAATTTCATTATGATTAGCTTGAGGGAAAATATATGGTTAATAATACTTTATGTTGCGAAATCCAAATGTTTCAGGAAAAATAGCTACGGTTTTGAAAGGAAAAATAGCTACGGTTTGTCCAATCACATCACAAATGGTAGCTTGTTCCCTTTCAAGCAAAGAGACCCGGCTCAATAAAATTAATAGAAGAAATTCAAATGTACAGAAAGGAGAATGTTAGTAAGGAAGGCATGGATACTTTTATACTGTTATATACACATACATGGTTTTCATAAAAATAGTGCTTTCTTGGTTCTGTAAAAAGAAGAAATATTTCAGGGTTTATGGTAAAGTCATTTTGGAGGTAGAGAAGGCTGGTTTGGAAGGGATTCCACATTTGTCATGCTTTCTTTCATGCTTAATAAAAAAAATGAGTCTGATCTGATGAATGGAACACTGTTGGAAGTTAGAAAACATTCATGTTTCTCATTATATTTTTCATTTGTCACATGACTTTGATGAAGGGCCCTCCTCTTAGTAGGAGTGTCATTAATCAACCAGAGGTATGTAGAACATTTCCTTTTTAATGCAGACATTTAGTAAACTAACCTAAACTAATGAATACTAGTTAAAAATAAATCTCTAAGAATCATTTTGTTTATTATACACTTTGAGGATCTACTGAATATTTTCTGCTTTTGAGTACAGAGCAAAAAAAATAATTTAGAGTTTAGCCCTAATAGTTTTTTTAAAGAAAAGCAGCAGCAGGTAATTTTATTTTATTTTTTGAAGCAGAAAGAGGCTATTGGGGTAGGGATAGGCATGCAAATAATATAGAATTCTTTTATTTTTATTGAAAGATTCATGACTCAAGTCACAGATTTTGCAGGTTTGAGACAGTGTTCTATAGGTTCTGCATTTCAAAGTTCTGTTTGAGATTTGACCTGAAAAATAAGTTCTATTGCAAAAATAATTTCAAAAACCCTTGATTTGTTCTATCTCCATAGTGTATTGGTGAAGAAACTGAGATTCAAAGTAAGCTCCCACTGTAGCTCAGTAACTGCTAGCATATGATAGGCGAGCTCGCATAGAATGCTTTTCCACACCGTCATATTCGGCCATCACAGCAATCCCGTGCCCAACACTAAGTAGATACCAGGACCACTGTTTGCCACATGAGGAAATGGACACTCGGAGGGTTTTAACAACCTACCCAAGAGGGTGGAGTGCCTATCTCCACTTCTGTTCTTCCCATTCCTTCTCCAAAACTCTTTGTGTCTGACCAGGCTGCCTCTTCTCTGGCATCGACTGCTGTGGCATCGACCGCTGTGTGTGTTCACGCTTCAGTCCAGGGAAGTTGTAGCATATAATTCATAGTATTCCATTGAAAAGACTTTCATCAAAGCTGCTATTATTAGAAGTGACTGATCTCAAAACAGCATTCCGGTGTATGGATATCCAATGATGACAAACTCTAGCCCATAAGTACTTAGAATAGTATGGAAGTTTTACATAGTAATTTCACAAGATTGGTGTGGAGCGTTTGTGTGCAAATTGCTTTATATATCTTTCCTCTATAGCAGGTTTTAATAAATGGTATGTTTGTAACCTTAAAAGTTACGCTAAAGACTTATAATTTGAACACTGTAGCATTGTAAGCATAAAAGTTATTGCCGAAATATATCTTAATGATATTCTTGATTTTTAATTGGTCTTTGTGTAGTGTATTGCATTCCTTTCAAGTGAACTAAATTTCTATACATTCTGCATGTTCATTATATATATTTGCTTAATTTAGTTACAGGTCTTACAAGTAGGTGGCGTGGGTGGGGAAACTTGCAGTTGAGGCTTTCCTATGGTGCATGTTTTCCCTGTAGAGCGAGACACGCCCACCAAACTTCATTGCACCTTCAGAGGCCAGGGAGTCTATGGAAAAGCCATAGACGTTTAAAGAAAAGAGTCCTCATTCAAAATTTGTTTTGTGAGGATCTTATCACACCCTAAGAAATAAAAATTAAAATAAATAACAAAGACCATATTGTATTCATCTATATACATACTAGATTTTATTTAATTATCCTTTTTTAGTAAACATTTAAGACACTTAAGATGTTTCTGGATTTTTGCTATTGTTTAAATAGTATTGAAATGAGCATCTTAGTATGTGTATCTTTGCATGCATCTTTAATAATTTGCATAGGAGAGACTTTTATAAGTGATAATGACTGCATTAATTTACACTTTCACAAATTTAAAATAATCCTTGTACTGCCAAATTTCACTAATATGAAGTCATCCATTATTTTACTAACATTACTGATGAAAATAGTATCTCAGTATATTAATTTGTGTAAAATTAAAATGCCTTTGTTCATAGATGACATTTTAATGAGCACAGAAAATTGTAAGGAATCTTTTCAAAAACCTACTAGAATTAATAAGTAAATTTATCAGGGCAGCAGGATATAAAGTCAATATATAAGAATTATTTGTGTTCCTACTTACTAATAAGAAACAATTGCAAAAGAATTTTAAAATGATGTTTATAATAACACCAAAAAGTGAAATTTTTAGGAATGAACTTGATAAAATATGTGCCATACCTGTACAAAGTGAGCACCAAGATTCAATACCTTCTTCATCCTCTACACCTACTGCTAGAATTATTTTGATCATTTACTTGCTTGATTAAAAAAAATAGTGGCTACTCACTAACCATAGGACTTATTCTATACTCCTATAAATAGATTCCTGGCCGTGCTTACATCTCTACTGCTATCTCTTCTAATGAACTGAAAGTAACTAGCCCAAAGGCCTTTATCCACTCACACAGATATACTCATCACTCATGTCTTTGCTGCTGTCTGTATTTCCCACTCTTGACCAAGTGCAATGGATAAGGCTGTACTCTTTTTACTCAGAGAAATAAGTTGCAATGATGATCTTACTCTTTACTATTAACTGAGGGCTTGTGTTATACCAGGGTGTGTGCTAAGCCCTTTCTACGCATCTATTTTATAGATGAAAGAAATGAGGTTTGGAAAAATAGCTTGCCCAGTGTCATACATTCAGTAAGTGGGGCTGCTGGGATCCAAACTTAAGGGCATTCCAGCTGCCAGCTTGAGTTCTCAGAGTTCTCAGCCGTGGCCCTCACTGCGTTCTGCTTATTCCCTGCTTATTGAAGAACAAGGAGGGTTGAACCGGCACACTGCAAACCTAGCATCTGCACCCTGTTTCTGGGAGGCAGTGAGGTGCATTGCATCTGAGAAGCTCTGTCGGGAGAAATTTGAATGTTGCGATGGTACCTTAGTCTTCAGGTAATTGTAAGTTCTCTGGAGTCTAGAGCTTGGCAATATGTTTGCCAGTATTGATAAGCAAAAGGGGGAGTATTTTACTTTTTCCTTTGGTTAAAGATCAATTCACTTCTTTCATGTTTTCTTTTTATTTGCTGATAAAAGAGAAAAACAAGAGGATACCAGACATGAACACTTAGTCATGTTGCTTGTTATTATAGAGTGACATAAAAGCATGGCTTGCTTTATCTAGACAGATGTGGTTTATAAAATAATCATGACTAGTCTTTCAGGTGGACCTGAAGCATAATTACGCACCGAACTACAGTTTACTTTCTGGAAAGGTCGGTTTGACTTCTGATGGATGTCGTTAGGCACTGATGATTTTCACTTCCAGATTAGTTTGATATAGGTTGAGATATATTTACTCCATTTTGCTTTAAAGGAAAATGTTAGTGGAATAAGGCAGTTCCTAGAAATTAGAGTTGTAGTTACCTGCAGCAGTTCACTCTTAGGCCTTCTGAATGCTGACTTTTTAAAATCTGTAGCTCATTCTTCTTTTTGTTTTCAGGTATCAAAAAACAGGGATTTCCAGTGCATTTCGGTTATGCCCAGTAGTGGGTGAAGGAATTGTTATTAGTGTGTCTGTAGTGACGCTAACTTTATCATTCAGAGTAGTTAAAATTTCAGCAAATGCTAAATCCAGGGAACAGTTTCAATCTAGGGAATTTTTTAGAATGGCTGGCCCATAATTAAATAGTAATGCATTATCGAATGCTTGAAAAGGCTCATGACAAGCAATGGAAAGCGTATTAAAATGATAATATAACATACTTGAGAAATATACATTTTATATTTTATATAGTAATTATATGATGATAAGTAATATAATATTTCATTATTTATGAACTCATATACCTGTTATATTTTTGTGCAGTGGTTATGCAGTAACTGTCTACTGCATAATGATGAACAGTAGGATACTTTGTGTTATTTTTAAACTCGCTATCCAAGAAGATAACATGAAGTTGGTTCATTTTCTTTAAATCCCTGCATAGGACAGACATTCAATAGGGATTGTTTCTGTAACACATTTGAAAACATTATTACCTTTTAAAATCATAGAAGTCTTAAAAATATTTGAGATTTTTGAACCCAAATAAGATATTCATTTTAATAAGTTTTTCCTCAGTTATCTGAAGCCATAATACTTGGTCCCCAGAGCCCTCCCATTACATGTGGACATGCATAATGCATACAAAGAAGGGTGATAGATTATATTGTATGTAAAATTGTCAAACCTTGTATCTCTGGTATGTGACAGGTGAGGAGAAGTGGAAAATTAATCCGTTTCATTGAAGTGGTGGTTTGTCGTGATGTATGGGTCAACCACTGCGAGTTACAGTGGAAAGTGCCTTAGCATTTGGGATTGGTCCACATGCCACCAGTAAATCTCATCCCAGATCGAATAGTAACACGTCAGGAATCAAGATAACTATGACATTTATCAGTGGCTAATTACACGTCAGGCACAGTTCTAAGTGTTTAAGGTGTGTTAAATCATTAACCCTCACAAAAGCCTTCTGAAATAGGTGCTGGTATTAATTCGACACCAGTTGGGTGTAGGTATCTTACAGACACAGCATACTGAGACATGTAAGTTGTTAAGTAAGTTATTTGTGTGGCTGAGATTGAACCTGGGCAGTTTGGCTAACCACTCAGTACTCTTAACTCCTTTATTAAGTAAATGTCTCAGGACTTAGTTTTAAATCTAAGAGAAATCATTTGTTTTCTTGACTTAAGATGTAAGCTTCCTGCCCTAAATGTCTAATTTAGCTGGAACTCATATCTTAAGGATATTCAAGTTTTAGAGTTTATTATCCCAGTTGTCAGTGTAATGTGAGTTTATGGCATTTCTCAAGTCAGCCTTTTTGCTTGTTTTTAAGTAGATATATAAAGTATGGTATGGCTTTCTTAAGGTTTTGCTCCTGAGTCCTCCAAGATATCTTTCCTGTCTTTCTCCTTTTCTGTGCTTACAGCCACCAAGCTAGGTTAGGCTCTCTTCAGCTCCTTTAGTGATAGTCCTAACTCTAGTCTCCTTAAAATTTATTTTCTAGATTAACTTGAGCAATATTCTGATCACAAAACCTTTCAGTTTCTCTCCATTTCTCACTCTGTACACCCCAGATCCCTTTATTGGATAGGCAAGGCCGTGGTGTTCTGGATCTACCTTTCTTGTATTACCTAAAAATTCACTATACTTATGGAAGCTAACATTTATTGAGCACTTACTGTGTTTCAAGCACTTTGCTTACTTCTGGTCATATAAAGATGAATTCATCATATTTGCTGCCTCTGTGAGTATCACAGGAATTGTCTCAATTCTCACAGAAATCAAATGAGATATATACTGTTGTTAACTCCGTTTTACTGCAGAGAAAACAGAGGCTTGATAAGTTAGTTATACAACTTACTCAGTGTTGAAGGATTTGCTAAGTGATAGAGATGGGATTCACATTCTCACTTCCAAGTTCAATACTGTCATTTTTCTGACCCTAGCCCATCTTTATACTGGGCCACTCACTGCTCTTTTTTTCCTAGCTTTATTAAGGCATAATTGACATATAACATTGAATGTTGCACTGTTTCCTTTATATGACACACTTTTTCTACTTCATGATCTTATCTTACTGTCTTTCTACCCTTTTTGAATGTTTTTTCCAACTCTCTTTCCCATCTCAGCCTGTTAAATAACAATTGCCCTTCAAGGCTATAAGGGTGTAATTGACCTGTCCCATTACAGAACCAAAGTTTCTTTTCTTTTTCTTTGTCTTATTTTTGGTAAACTCACAGAGTACTCTAACCTTGTATTCTGATTATACTAACTATATCTCCCCATATCTTGAGAGTTTCTTGAATTTTGAGATTTACCTTTTTGATCCAAAAAGGGCATAGCAAAATTTAATCATTAATGAATAATTTTACATAAACTAATGCTTTTATATTATTACTGCCCCTTATGAGAAAGACACAAGAATAAATTCAAACTCATTATTCTGTTGGGCAGTGTCAAGATGTAAAGAATTGTCATTAGTAGCCTGTTAGATCACACCAATGAGATATTTGGCCATTTAGGTATGAATCTGAGCTTTATCAAGAGTCCTACATTTTTATTTTATTTTATTTTTTGTATTTGTTTATTTATCTTTTAGCAATTAAGCCTTCTAATTATGTGACATAATAAAGTTAGTTCTTGGAGGAGCCGATTCAGACTTTCCACCAAAGGGTTGTGCTGGGCAGAGAAGACATAAATGTCAACCACATTTTAGCACAGTTTTCATTGTTCTGTGTGGTTTGACTTTTCTGATGATGTCTAAACTTAACCATAAAAGGAAACCCCACGTTATGTGGATGACTTGGAATGGAAAAGAAGCTCCACAGTTTTCCCGTTTTGCTGTTTTCACACGTGCATTTGCTTTGAACTCCTCCGAAGTGAGGTGCCACGTAAATACAAGTTACAATTAACACGCTTTCTTTGAGTTGTTTGAACAATGCACTCTCTCATGATATTCTGTGCATAATGACTTTGAATGAATATGAGTTTTGAATTTAGATTCAGAAAGCAGATCACGTGGCTGAGGTTCATGTCTTTTTTTTTTTTTTTTGCTTTTAATCTAGGGCTGCAGGATTGGGCCCAAATGTGAATAAAATAAAACATAGGAGAAACTTCCTCTCTCTTTAGCCATGAAATAACCAGGGATGAAACATCGAGCTTATAGGCTCTAATTGAATGTGCTATTTTTCGTTTTCATGAAAACAGGCCTATGTCATTACTGTGCAGCTCCTAACAAGCTGTTTCCTTTCTATTGTTCTTCTTGTGAGTGCTCTGCTTTAAATTTACATATCACTTGGGATCCTGAGGGATGAAATAATACCCATAGGTTCAAGGTAGTGGTTAGGATTTTGTTTTGTTTTTAGATTTTAATTTAATCCAAGACATTTAAAATGTTTTCTCTTAATTGCTATTATGAGTATGTGAATGTTTGTTTAAGCCTGCAGACTGGCCTCCATGCTCAAGTGAGGAAAAATACTGAAAAAATTAACAGGCTGATTAAAACTGTGTTCTCACTTTTCTCATATGTCCTTCACTATTCTGCCAAGTTTGTATGATTGCCTCAGTTTCCCATTGAACACTGGAGTTGGAGACTTGAGCCTTGAAAGAAGAGACTTTATATGTTTATGCATTTACACATAGTCGAAACATTATTCTCATGTGACAGCAGCTTTGGTCATTTTATGACTTCATTAGCTTTACGGCAGAGTTTCACTAACAGGAGAAAATCCTTGGCTTGTCACATTGGAAATGGTCTGGGTCAGGTAGATCAAGGAATTGTAAACCAAAGAAATATAGGCAGTCTATCAGTATTTAGGATTCACAAGTTATGGAATTTAAACATAATGAATTATATTTATTTTATCACTTTTATGATTAGAAGGTTTAGGTTAAATTACCATAATAACTAACGCATAACACTTACCAAGTGCTATTTAAGTTTTCTACATGTATTAAATTATTAATCTTCTTGAAAATTAGGTATTAGTACTATCTTTTTTTGTTTGTTTTGTTTTCAGTACATAGTTTTTATTGCATTGTTAAAATGTCACAAATAAGTCTGAGGACTCATTTGGTATCTTGCTATTTCCATAGCTGGATAACTTAGATCTTATTCATCAACCTGCTGAACTGTTCCTTTTTCAGAAACATAGATGCCATCTAAAAATATTCTGATGTCCTTATTTTTAATTGTTGTAGCTTGCACTGTCCTTTCTTTTAGAGAGAGAAATTGAGACAGAGAAATGTTAAGAAACTTGTGCGTAATTCACAACTTTTAAGTGGCAGAGCCAGGATTTGAATGCGGGCAGCCTTGAGTTGTTGTGAAGAATAACTAATAAAATTGATCCATGAATTTCAGAATTAGTTTAGTGGCAAGTGCCTCTTTAATTTCTATATGTTTGATTGGCTTCCGTGGACTGGTTGAACAGTTTCTTGATCCCTGGGGCAGGGAAGGGGGAGCACTGATTTGGGGTAGCAAGCTTCTATCTAGGGGATCAGCCAAGCCAAGATGAGGAAGCCACACAAAGCATACCAGGGTATATTGGAGTATACCGGCCAATGTCAACCAAATGCGAAGTGTTTTGAGCTAGGATTACTGTATCACACTTCAGTGATTCAAAGTTTATATAGGAACCACCTTTTCTGAAATCAAGAGCAATGTTCTCACACATTCTCATGTGGATTTATGCTAAATTTCAGAGCATTCGTAGGTTCTATTACTTTGATATTCCCTTGAACTAACTAGATCAAACTGCTGAGCCCACAGAAGGGGCTCCCAAAATATTTTTGCTTATTTTCTTTTGGATGGATAGATGGATGAGTGGATAAGTGAAAGAAAGAGAACTAAAGTGTATAAGATTTCAGTTTGCCATGGTTTATTGTGTCTACCAGGAAGTAACGGCAAGGTTTAAATGTTTTTCTCTTCTTTCAAAGCCTTTGTCCCTCCTAATCTTTGACAGGCAGGGGAGAATTGCTGTAGAGGGAGGGAATGCCGTTCAGGTATTTCCCTTTTTCTCTCCTTGACTATAGTCACAAAATATGAACCAATTTATTCTTCATATTATTTTTGGTGGGGAGGCAGGAATATAAAGAGGAACAAGAACTACTGATAGAACAGTAACAATACACAGAAGGTAAAATAAAATTACTGAGTTAGCAATTGAGCAATGGCAGCTCAACGCACAGACTCTGTAGCCATGTTATTATAGATTAGAGTGGTTCCAGTCAGTATCTTGGAGTAAGGAACTATATGGCAAGACTACTGTTAAATATTTTCAAAGCATTACTTAACGGTTGAATGCAGAAGACCTATAATTTATGCATTCAGGATGTATTTGGGGGGACCCAAAAAACCCAGAATTATCTTTTGGAGGGCGGGCCCCTTGTAGTACAGTATTCCCCTCCTAGGTGAGTGTTCTAAGAACCCATTTGTATCAGTGTACCAGCTGACATTGTTGTCAGAGGCTGCGTTCAAATTCAGTGATTTTTTTCTTTGAAGACTCTTTCAACACACCTGCTCATTTCTTGATGGGTGATTAGGGAGCTCACCTGCCTACCTCACGCTGAGCGTTCAGCAGTTTTTGATGAAAAATAGCATGACTACCATACAATCTCACATCTCTGTACAAGTCCCTTTGCTGCGAGTCCAGGTATCCCCACTCTTCCTGAGAGAGGACTATGGTGGACACGTCACTGAATATCACTGATCTCTGGGGATCTGAACACATTCCACAGTGGTGCCCAGTAGAAGGGGGGGTGCCACAGCCCCGTGGGCCTAATGCCTTGCATGTACTGCATTAGGGCTTTTATATTTAATCTTGATTCTGCCACAAAAATTAACTGAGTGACTTTGGGCACAAAATCTTTTAGATTCTTAATTTTATCTGAGAAAGAGGATGTTGGAAGAATATCATCCTTGATGTTCTATCTGGGTTTAATTTTATAGTTCTGTAGCTTAGATATTTTCGTTAAGTACAGATTCAACATGAAGCAATGCTGTGATCTTTGGTGCCCAAAATCTAATTCATTAAGAGAAGTACAGAGACTAGATCATCCTCTAGTGGTAATCAACACTAGACACTTCATTTGGCTGGACGATCAAATTCTGACTGTCATATATTTGGAAGGATATTGAAAATTGAATAGCATGTCTGCAGGCAGGCAGTTTGATTCTGGAAACAATATTGTAGAAGAAATGGTAAGATGAGCAAGGGTTCATTATCCCAGGCCAGAGGAAAAGAGTCTCCCCAAAACTTTCATCTAATATCTATTCTTGGGAAGGTTATTGAAGATTTTTCCTAAAGGCTACATTAAAATAAATAAAAATAAGAACTTTCTAATTAAAGTTTGCTAGTAAATAAACTGGATTGCTTTATGATGAAGCCATTTCCCTCACAGGGGTCACATTCAGGGAAAACCTGAACAACCATCTCTGGGTAGAAAGCTGGATTTGATGACCCTGGGGGTCCCAAGCACTCAGAGTTGCTTCCACTCTATGATTTTCTGAGTGCTACTGTGAGTTTTAAAATTATGATAAAAAACCAATTCATGAGCTAATGTCCGATATGACTAATTTTTATGGCAAATTATGTAGCTATTTTTTGATAAATTGAAAATAAAACAGTTGAAACAAAACAAAAAGTTGTCCAAACGCGGATAGATCCATGCAGGTCTACGTGAGATACCTCCCCCCAGCTCCCCAGTGCCCTTGTCCTGCATGGGCGTTTCCACAGCACATCTCCTTCCCATTTCTCCTGCCTTGGCACTTGCTTCTCGGACGGTCTGAACTGACACAGGAATAACCATGCAATAAATATGAGCACTTCTATTTAAATTTTAGCTAGTTTACTCTTTCCTCTATAGCTCCAAGTTAATTTTTTTCTTTCTGTTCTCTAATAGAAAAATGGAAACAATCTTTCTGTTAGTTGTAAAGTAATTCATTATTTTAGGAGGTTAGTAATAATTTAAAATTGAAGAATTTTTTAAAAGAAATGAATATTTTAAGGGGAAGTACTATCACTTAATATTAGGCCTCACATCTAAATGAACAAGTAAAATGTTTGTGAGTGTGTTGTAAGGTCACTGTTCATGTGTAGACATGCCTTCGAGGAGGAACAGCAAGGGGAAGTGAAGGAAGTGACCCGGCCAGGCTAACGTCCCTCCACTGTCTGGATTTGGTGTTAGCTCCTCCTCCTGGGTCTCTTCTGCTCGCATTTCCAGCCGATACATCCCGGATGACCCAAAGGCAGGCATTTCCTGCAAGGTAGCAGGAGTGACAGGAAACACCATGTGCTTCCTGGTTTTGAAGGTGGCACAGGGCTGAGGGGCAGCCAATAAAAGCAAACACCTAAGGTGGGAAAGGATTTGGTGACCTTGGCAACTGAGTTTTGCTTTTCAGCAGAATGCCACAATCACTTGTCCAACGTCAGTCTGGACTCAGTAACTACCAGGAACACACTCACTGCAGAACCTTTACTTTCAGGGCTCCAATTTAATAACGTAGAGAGGGCAATCAGTAACTCCCACAGGGGTGAGAAACGGACTCGGCCTTAGCAGCCTGGGAGCTTGGCGGTGTTCTCAGTTGTGATAAGCAAACATTTCTGCCCCAGAGTGAGGTAAGGCCATTCAGGAATCACTCCACTGGGAAGGAGAGTCCTGAAGAGAGTCGAAGAGTAAAGGCATCCAGTTATGTTTCTGATGGAGAGAAGGGTGTAGTCATTCTAGTTAAGGACACTGCTCCACGGCAGAGAATGATTTTCGAATGGGAACCAGGAATTTGGGTAAACCTTTAAAGTTCTTAAACATAGTATCAAAGTCCATATTTCAAGGAGTAGAGTGAGTCCGCAGGCAAACTATGTTTTTTTATTTATTTGCTTTCTGAAAAAATTAAATTTACTGGAGTGACATTGGTTAATAGGATCATTTCGGTTTCAGATATACAGTTCTAGGAAACAAGATCTGTACATTGGCACTGTGTGTCCGCTACCCCAAGTCAAACCATCCTCTGTCACCATGTATTAGGGCCCCCTTCATCCCTCCGCCCTCCACAAAGATTAAAGTCGTGGGGTTGGGATGCAGCATGGATATGAATTACAGTATAGCACTGTCATCTACTCGTTGTACCCCTTGAGAAAACTAATCTTTCTGAGCTTCAGTGTCTTCATGAGTTATATGGGATGAATAATAGTACCCATCACAAGGATTTCTGTGAGGATCAAATGAGGTGTGGCATGTACAGCATTTAGTACTGTGCCTGGAATGTTTCATGGGAGCCCAGATTCGAAAGTGACTATGTAGGGGAGTGACTGAGGCATCTTGACGCAGTCTTGCTTGCTTGGGCACACATGGCTTTTCAAAATTTTGGTTAAAAAGTTAATAATTTATTATGGCTTTATCAAACTACTGACTGATATAATTGGCTTTATTACATAAGGTAGTTTATATTTTCAATACACGAGGTTAAAAGGATGAAAAGATTTTCTGGCTCATCTACTATTAGAGCTGGCATCTACTACTTGCGACTTAGAAACAGAGATGATTAAGTATTTTTACATGATTGAGGCTTCATACATATTTTTTAAATGAATAAATCCATCTACTTATTCAACACACATTTATTTTAAGTAGTGGTACATGTAAAAAAAACAAGGTGATGTGGTAGTGAGCAGGCTATGTGTGTATAGGAGGAGTGGTGCTCTGTAATTTAGATTGGGATCTAGTTCAAGGCTGAAATTCCAAAATTGCTTGAAAAACTACAATTCCTATTAAGTGTGTCTGACTTACAAATTGTCAGAAGGTGTATAATAATATTCAAATTTAATTTAAACATTTTCTTGGAGAAAGTTAAATTTTGTTTATTTAGGGTTCATAGACTTCCCCTGGTGTTCTGTTTTCATTCCGTTTGAGAAATGAAATTAGGAGAAAAAAACAAAGTTACTTTCAGTAATTGAAGGTAGATCTTACATGTGTATTTTTCTCCCTTTGGCTAATGTTTCATTCATTGACTTCTGCAACCCTGGCATTTCTAGAATGCCAACAAAGTGATTATTCTGGACTCTCCCCAGTTGACTTCTGTTAACACTATTAGAAACTGTCAAGAACTCTTTTGATGATTATCAGTTTTTGCATTTGAACACTAGTTAATTTGCAATCAAACACTGTTTTGTTTGAGTGTGTGAAGTTGATTTGTTGATGATGTTTTTGTCTATCATGCATTTCCCAGATAGAGAGGGATAAATGCCTGAATTCTCAGGTTCATCCATGTATTTAGTAAGAATCTGTCAAATGCCTACCATGTGTCAAGTGTTTGCGATAGTAAGTTGAATCCTGCACAACTGTTGATACTCCATCCTTTTTAGCCCCCCAAATAAAGAATTTGATATGGTTCAACTTACTCAAAACCAAGTTCTCCTGTAAAGAACTTTCCATTGACTTAGATGGAAAGTAAGTCTTAGATGTGCAAAAAGTAGTGCCTTTAAAAGTTTTATTTGTACCTAATTAGAAACTTTGTAGTCATGGAAATCTAAAATTCTATAGGTCAAAAACATTTCTGTATAATGAAACTGCTTCCCTGATACACAGTCTCATTTAGAGGAATTTTAAGCATCCAAGAGTAATAAATGATTTGATAATCCTTATACTGTACCATAAAAAATTACTTATTTGTTCATTTTGTTATAATTTTAAAAGCTAATTTAGAATTAAAATTAAAGTAAGGAGTTGAATAGTCACCAGGTTTTGTTCCTGCTTGAAAGAAGTAATTAATCTTGAACTTGTTTTGGTACCAAACTTCTTTCAAAAGCACAAATAATCTCCATTACCAGAAACCTCCTAAGTCCCAAAGCATTCACAATCTACACTGCCATGGAACAGGAAATTAGCATGGTAACGGGGAGCAACATGTATGTACTTGAGTTTAGACCTTCCCCCTTCTTTGGATTTAATGCCTGATAACAGTAGTGGCATGTGGATTCTGTTATTCAAAGCCTGATTGTGGTTATGATTTACTTAGGGCAAATATGTTCCAAACTATAGAAGTCCACAAAGGACTTTGAATTGTTGACCCTAGTTAACATCCTTAAAAGAGTTCATTGTTCTTGGTCCCTTGCAGGCAGGGGGAACAGAGGAGGATAGTGGGAGGTGACAATGAGGGAAAGCAAGGAGAGGGATATAAATATTGTAAAATGCCATTATTTTAAACCTGAAAGTTTTGTTTTGGTTTACACTTAGGCATTGTTATGTAATGGAGATAGCACAAATTAAAAGGTAAAAAGATACGGTTCCAGTCTGCTAAGCACAGCACTCCTTCCCTATCACAAGCCTACGTGCTTCAGTAACCATCATTTCCTCCTTTTCCCATTACAGTAGGGGTGACCGTTCTTGTCATAGCTGAGAATTCCATTTCCTTCTTCATTGGGTCCTTCCTTCTTTTTTCTCCTGCTTCTTCTCTGTCCCCTCCCCCTTCACTCTCCTCCTCCTTTCTTCCTCTCCTTTACTGCCTCCTCCTTCTTCTGTGTCTTCACCTTTTCTCTTTATATGGATCCTTCCTATTAGCATTTAAGCATATACAAGTGTTTTTTTTTTTTTTTTTTAATTTAAGAAGTCTGTTCATTCCGTCCTGCATACAGGAAGTCTTTCTTTACCTGCACACAGGAAGTAGCATAGAAAGAAACAGTTGTCTTTACTCAGTGGTTCCATTTCCTTAGCTCACATTTACTAACTAGCCTTCCTATGAAAGGGTAAACTAAACTTACCACTCACTGTCCAGTTGATGTTAAGTCCAGCATGCTTTATTAAGATTTCCTGTCCTTTGAGCACTTACGAAAGTATACTAAAGCTGATCATTCTGGTACTTAGTGGAAAGTTCTACTGCCTTGCTTCCCTTGATACTAAATCCTTAGATTTTTGACTAACTCTCCAATTGTTCCTTTTCCTTTACCAGTGAATCCCTCCTCCATCCACTCTGTAAACATTGAATTTCTTAATTTTTCAAGCCATGACCTCCTCTTTTTTTCCCTGGACCAACCTTATTCAATAATTTTATGGTTTTAGAGCATCCCTACATAAAAATTATTATTTCTACAGCTCATGATATGTTAACATGACCAGTAAGTTGTAGCTATAATAAACCAATAATAATGTTATTGCTCTTTTGAGGCAAGAAGGATAGTTTTCTATGGATATGTTTGTTTTGGCCAACTTATCAACCTACTCCTTTCATGTGGTTCCCCATTTCACTAAGGATATCATCTTGAATGCAATAAAGGAAACTTTGGTTTTTTCTTTCTTTTATTTTTAAGTTTCTTACTTGATTTTTTGAAACCTCATCCAAGAAGACCTAAAAGATTTATCACAAATTTCTACTATAGAAGATTCTAATGAAATGTGATATGTGATGTATACTGTATAGTTTCTCTCTTACTTATGACTAAAAATGACTAAGTTTACCTTTATTGTAAAAAGAAAGGGTAATTAAGTTTAGCTTACTTTAAAAAATTGATTTATTTTCATAAATTTTTAAAACTCATAAGGCAAACAGAATAAATTTCTATAAAATAACTAGTTTAAGACAAAATGAAATTTACTTTTTTAATAGTAGACTTGATCAATTTAATCTAAATAAAGTTGTAAATTGCTTTTTTTACACTAAAAGCATAAACTGCTTTTGATTGTTACTGACAACACAAAGATTTATCAGTACTGAATAGTAAACCCTTTAAAATCATAAGCCAAAGCAATATAATAAAAATATAGCTCAGATATATAAATATATATAAACTGAAGTCTTTATATGACTTTGACAAAATATTTTCTTACTGAGAAACACGATTAAGCTCAAATATAGGCCTAGCTGTTACAATATTATTATCCAGATGTTTTGGTTTCTAGATTTCTTTTATAGGCCTATATTTGGATTAAAAAATTGTTTGAACAAAAAAGAATGAAATTTACATGTGTAATATGAAACCGGTGCTTATTTTTTGCTGCAAAAATATATAATTCTGGGTCAAATATATGACATAAGCATACATGCATTTCATCTTCAATTGTAATCAGATAATTTCTATCCTTGGTTTTGATACTGATTAAATAAGAAAACACTCATAAACAACAAAAAAAATTGAAACTACGGAAGATATTCATTGCTTTTCTAAAAGTGGCGGAATACTGCACTTCCACAGAAATCCAGAACTCTGTGGAGGGGTGAGGCGCTGATTGTTATTGTGAATGTGTAAGTAAATTTCAGCTCAAAGTTATTTCTTTTCTCACAAAGGCAAGGTTTCATGCTGAGAAAGAAATAAACAGAAAGAGTACCTCATACAGCCATACACTTGGAAGAAAAGAGGAAGCACCTTTGCTGTTATTCTGCGATTCTCTTATGGGATTCAGTTTAGCTTGATACTCAAACCCAAATAGCATTTGAAATATTTAAAATTTTTCGTTTGCAATTATACTTTTTCCTAAAGATTTGATTTATTTTAAATTCATGAATCTTGTCACTTGAAGTAAAAATGTTTTTCTGGATCTTACAAAGACTTGTTCAACTGGATAATGAGATGAGAAATGTAGGCTAGTTTCTGCAGACGATCTTCATCTTCAAAGCAGTCAGCAAAATCTGGCCTGCTAATAGCTGGAAGATGCTCTTACAATTCTTTTTCAGGTCACTCTGTGGAGAACTGCCTCTCTGTTAAGCTACTGGATTTCTGTATGTAAAAGGTGTCACTGCTCCTTTTCCAGATTTTCATATTGTCATAAAACTGTCTTCAATGAACTGGTCTTTGTTTACTAATCATTTTTGTAGTACCATCCAGACATATTTTTTCTTCATTTTTTATTCAAGAGTTTTTGACACCAGTAGCTCTCTGGAAAGAAAATAGTGTATTGTGATGTCAGTGTGAATGCCAATTTTCTTGGGGTTCTGTCAACACAATGTCAGGATATTTTTTGCAAAATAGAACTCTGTTTTCAGATGTGAGCATAAGCATCAAATGCGTCTTGCTTTTTGCCTAGTTTTGAGCAACATTTTGTGGTAGAAAACATTTTCTTAAATTTCTAACACATTCTAATCTTACACATTCTATAGCATGACAGTTGTTGGTGAAATTGGTTTATTCATCAAGCTGGAGAGAAGCTGATATTTTCCAGTTTATTATGCAAAACCTCTTAATGTCATATGGCATAGCATATATATGTCAACATGTCACGCTGGTCAAGAGTAGAAATGTTTACATTTCTTGTACAGAATTTCACCCTCACATTTTACTAACTATAATTTTACCTGCTATTATTATTAAGTTCTCACCAGCTATGCAAAATTTCCCTTTTCCAGGTTATGAGTTATGTTCCTAATAACTCCTTTATTACTCACTTTCTGAGCCTTTTCCTTGAATGTGACATTTTTTAAACCAAAATGTTTATCCTGTTTGAGATTCAATTTTTTTTAGAAATGATCAGCATCTTTCCTTGTTAAATGACTGTAATTTGTAGGTGTCTTTTCATTTTGCTAGAGTTATTGCTACCTTTTTAATTATTTGCCACCAACTGACTGTACACAGTGGTTAGGACAGTTGGGACATAAAACTCATTAAGTAGCTTTTGTTATAAAAGGTAAACTTCCTTTGGGTTCCTTGTTCCACTGGTACAGAGAGTGAATTGACTCACAAGAGTGTAGCCACTCTTTATTAACCTTATCCAAACTGGTCATGGGCCTAACTCCAGAATCCTCCTTTTCTATCTCATACTACATCTTGAGAAATCACCGTATTTGACCATCAGACATATTTGTGAAACAGAGATGCAAATAAAATATAACACAGAAAGGCATAATAACTGAGAAAATCTCAAGAAATATGAAAACCTCATAATATAATTCACTTTTAATCTATGTAATCCACATTTTGCAGCATTTACCATAATAGTGGCAGGGGACAGATTACTCTTGGTGTGTCTAAATGTCTTCTTTAGCATGAAAATTTTCTTCTGATTTTCTGTTATATCAGTAAAGCTTATTTGCGTCCTTAAGTCAGTTGGCTGTGAATGAAAGGAGGCAGGGAAGGTAATTTACAAGGGAGAGGGTGACATCATTCACCTATCTTCCTCTGCTTTGGGGAAGTCCAGCACTCACCAAATGTCAAAGGCCTCCCCTACCTGGCATGCAATTGTGAGGATGGACTCATCCAGATGAGCGCTGTCCCGCTGCCCGCTGCTGTGTGGGGCCAAAAACACTTTAACAAAGTTGCTATGGGATTACTCAAACTCAGCCCAGTACATTGCACAGCACGTGAAGTTCAAAAATTAATGTTCTAATATTTTTTAATCATTCTTTCAATTAGGAGCTCTGGTGATACCTCACAGGCCCTAGAACTCTGCAGAATTTCTACTGAAATCCCTGCAGAGACAATTTCACCTAATCTCATGGCTTCACTTCTTTCAAATTTACATCTCCTCTTATTTCTGGGCATGTAAAATTGCTTACTCACTTTCTCCACTTGAGTGTTTCATAGGTACATCAAACTTGTTATGCCAAACCTAAATTTCTGTTTTTGTCTATTCTTCCCCCACCACTCAAAAAAAGAGCATTGTGAGCCACTTCTAGTGTTGCCCACCTCAGTAAATACACCAATATCTGCTAATGGCATGTGCCAGCAACTTGGATATCATTCTTTTCCCAATCTCCCCAACACCCATTTTAATCAGTGTCCCATTCCTATTGATTCTGCTTCCTAAATATCACTATTTATCCTGCCACCCCTATATTGAGACTGAAATTCTAGAAAAGACTTTAATCCCCCTGATCTACTATTAGCCATCCCAATGTATTGTCCACTATGTTACAATTGGATGATTTTAAAATACAAAATCATATCATGCCTTCCCTGCTTGAGATTCCTTAATAACTACAAATACATTGCTCTTAAAATGAAGACCAAAATCCCTGAGACAGTGACGCATGTGATCTGGCCCTTGATAACCTCACCAGCCTCACCTCTGACACTTGCCTTTCGTGCATTGCATTCCATTCTTTTCATGCAAATCCCACATTCTAGGAGGCTCCTTGTAATCTCCACTCACGTCATCTTCCCTCTACCTAAATACCTTCCACTCCTTTCATCTCTTAGTCATTCTTTAGATCTGAGTTGAAATGTTGTTTCCCCAGAGAAGCTGGAAGTTTCTTAGTACTGTGTGCTGCTTCTGCCTAATTCCACTTATCACAATTCTAATTAAACAATTAATTGCACGATTTGTTGGTTATCTATTCCTAAAGCAACTCTGATTGCTCCTGGAAGGCGCACAAGGTATTTGTTGTGTTTACCACCTCATCACCAGCATTAAAACATGACAAAATACAATTGGTGGGATAAGTGAGTAAATGAATGAATGCTTACATTCATTACTTTCCTTCTTTCTTACTACAGCTCTCAACTTTGACTAGAGTTACTATAATCATTACATAAAAGAAACCCGAATTTCTATTTTTTAATGAATGTTTCCACAGAAAGCAAAATGCTTAACATTTGAAACACTTTTTTAAAAATGATGCCTCCCCTACCATCTTATATGTGTCGTAAGTTTTAAGTGTTAAAATATAGTTTCTATATACAGCAAAGTGACTGACACCATGAAATATTTTTATAATAATGATGATCAGTTGCATGGATTTATTGGAATAAAAGCATCCCATTTATTTATAAGAACAAGTATGAATATTGATTTGAGATTACAATCACAGCTCTTGAGTATTTCAGTGCTCATTAATTATTACAGGGCATAGTTTTAAAATGTAGAAGGAAAAAACAAAGATCATATAAAATGTGTTATTTTTCTTACTTTTAGAAAATGACATTTTGAGTTAGCATTTCCTGTGAAGAAAAATATCTAAATATGTAATTTTAATACATTTATATGCCAAAATTTATATATATGTGTGTATATATTTGTTTGTATACAAACCAGCATAGGCATGATTAGCTCTTTTCTGCTGGGGTACAAGAACACACTATTCAGATTCAATTAGAACCTCCAGATGTAAATTAACTGTTCACCTCGGGTTCACAGGATGTTCACTTTGGCTTCAGTCCTGACCGGCCTGGATCCACATCAAGACTTAAAAGAAATTAATTAGCAGTTCTGGAAAAATTGAAGAATACTGTTATTTCAGCTTGAAATCACTTAGCTTGTCTAGTGATTGCAAAAGAGACATTGTTCAGATTTGATCAATAGTTATTTAAAGTACTGAGATTAAAAGTTAAACTTCTGATGTGGTGTATGAGTTTTTCCCCATTGTGTTTTTGAAAACCAGTGTAGGTGTTTAGTAAAGAGAAATCTAAGATCAGAAGGGGAAAAGGATAGGCCTTGTAAGGTCTCTTCGATCCCTGTTGAGTGTCGTCTCTTTCCCCGCACTGCGGACCAGGCTGACGCACAGCTAGGACGGTCCGCTGCTGGTAGCCAGCCCCCAGCCGGGTGCGTGGACGTGACTGTACCAGCGGTTGGATATTTTGACTGGAACGACCTGCTAGGGTCATGGGAAATGTTATGTTTTGTACTTACCAGCTCCAAGGGATGAACATGTGACAATCAAAACAAACAAAACCCTCTAAAGAGTGTCAGTTAAGCTAATTATTTATGTAAATCACTTGTCTGACATCACATTTCTGGATGGGGTAATACAAGAGATAAAAACAATGTTAAAGTTTGGTGTTATCTTTTCTAAAATGGCAATTTGTTTTCCAGAAGTTTACCAGCCACCATGATTGAAAGATAGTTATAGCACGGGGTATTCACAGGCTTATTGAGCATAGGGGTCTTTTACCCTCTAGTAAAATAAGCTGAGATTTATAGATTGTCTAGACCAGAAAATCTTCTACTCTATCTTCTCTTTAATGTTAGGGTGGTTGATAACAGAACCCACCCTGTCAAAGGCTTTGAATTCTTTCAAAGCCCTAATGTGGGCTTTGAAAGAATTCACAAAGAGAAGAAAGTGTAGAGTATAAAGATTTTATTCACTCTCCAAGAAAGGAGAGGAGCATGGTGTGGAAAGATATACCAGCATCGAAGGGTGGGGTCTTCAATCTTTTATTGGATTATAATTGGATTATAAAAGGGTGAGGGGGCTGCTGTTTTGTGTCCCCTGGACTGTTGAGCATTGTAACATGAGGCTGCAGTTTGTTCCAATGTTACCTTCTGCCTGTGGCTGTAGGGAGAGGTAGTCACGATCTGTTCTTTCTTTCCAGTAAAATGTCTGAGCTGGAAACATAAGCTCAGAAGAGTAAAACAGCAGTCATGTTTAACAGGGTCATAGGCCTGCTAGGCAAATGGTGCCACAATAGCAAATAGCACTTGCTTTGTCCTTTCATTTAATATATTTAAATTTGTGCAATGCATTTCCTAGAAGAATTCTACCTATTGCTCATGCAAACCCCAAGCAGGACAAGTATAAAGGAAACCACTTATAAGTACATCACACTTATACAGTAGAAAACCGAAAATAAAGAACAAATTTTAAAAGTCACCAGAGGAAAAAAGATACACTACATAGGGAAACAGTGAATCCCAGGTGTTTGCATATTCGAGTTTGGAAAGCATCCTGAAAATCATATAAAATTAGCTATATAATGGCAAAATCAAAAGCACAATTACTACTGCTCTGATTATATCATGGGGCCCTTTGTCACAAAGGATCTCAAAGGATTCCAGTTCTGTAGAATGCATTTTAGACTAGGGGTTTGCGAACTATAGGCTGTGCACCAAATTCAAACCACCACCTGTTTTTGAATTACCCATAAACTAAGAGTAGTTTTTAGACATTACATTTTTGTGAGTAGTTAATAACCAAAGAAGAATAGTAGTTCATGACATGTAAAAATTAATTCAACTCTGTGTTCCTAAGTAAAGGTTTGTGGAACCCAGCCATGCTCATTTGTGTCGCCTCTGGCTGCTTCATGCTGCAGCAGGAGAGATGAGCAGTTGAGACAGAAGCCACATGTCCTGCAAAGAAGAAAATACTTACAACTTGGCCTTTTATGAAAAAAAAAAAAAAAAATTGCCAATGCCTTCTTTAGATGATACTGCTAAAAGACCTAATCTCTTCATCTGTAAAAGTACTTTTTTTTGATGAGTACTGGTGTGCTAAAGATAACAGCATTCCACAGAAAATCAATGCTTTGTCCTAGAGACACTTTAAAATCAATGTAGACATGTAAAATACCCCTTTTAGTAAATATGAATTTCTTTCTGAAGATTGCCACAGAAAGCCTTTAGTATGTAAACATATATAGAGCTTAGATTTGATAGCAAAATTGTATAATATCCAATTACAAATTTTACCTGTGTATTTTCAACTGATGCATTTATTACAGCAGCTTTCAAACTTTTGATACCTGGGGCCTGTTATAATTTTTAAAATGTTGAGGACCTCAAAGATCTTTTATTTGTGTGGATGATATTTGTCAATATCAGATTAGAAGTTAAAACCACAAAATTAAAAAAATATGTATTTATTTTTCACTTGAAAATAACTATAAACCCATTTCATGTTAGTGTAAATAACATTTTATGGAAAATATTTATAATTTCCATAGAGAGACATTATTTTACAAGTATCTTTAATGTCTAGTTTAAAAGTAAACAGCTAGATTCTCATCTATTTCTCTATTTAATCTGCTATGATATCATACATCATTAGGCCTCTAGAAAATTCTACTGTACACTCATGAAAGAATGAGAGTGAAAAAAGTCAATAATGTCTTAGAATTATTATGAAAGTATTTTTGACTTCATGTCTCTGAAGGGGTCTCAGGGACCTCGAAGGTTTTCTGTACCACACTTTGAAAACTGTTGGACTTTTGTAACTGAGACCAAACAACTAATCATATATCACACACACACACACACAGACACACACATTTACGGTGGTAAAACTTATTGACGGTTCCCAATTTAGGAAAGTAGTGTGCTTGAGACGTTTGCTTATAAGCAACCTGACTACTTGTTGAACTCAACTGACATGAATGAATAGTGTTTCAGAATCAGTTTGCTTACCGTGTTAAGGATTATGTGTGAAAATGTGTTCGGAGTCCAAGCCTGGATGACAGGAAGACGGCTGTCTTCTTGCTGACTAGCAGTTGTGTTGGGACTTCAATTCTTACATCATTCCTTACCAGCCCGTGAAACTCGGGACTTCTTGAGCTCCAAGAAACTATTGGGGCTCCCTTGCCCGGGGCTGGAAGCAACAACATGAGGAAAATAGGGACTTGGTGTGTGAGTTGGGAGTAAAATTACTTTTCTTTAATAAAATGTAGGAATTAATTAAACATTTTTTCACTGTAATGCTGTTGGGCTTTGGGCCAAGTCTTCTTGTTTTCTGCAGAGTGCAACTCAAACTCCATTTTCTCTATATCCTCCTGGATGTGTTAAACCTCTAGCAACTCAAATTAGATTAAAGAAAAGATTATTGGCTCATATAAATTGAAAGGTCTGGGTATGAAAGGTAGAGTTGACTACAGACAGGCTTAATATCATCAGGACATCATCTCTCTACATTCACTGCATTGGTGCATTGGCATAATTGCTGCTGAAAAGATCTTTTTTCCTTGTGATACAAAATATAGCAACCACCATGCTTAATCTTTTTAGAAGGACACAGACTTGCTTTTCTGCCAGTGCTAATACCTGCCCCAGATTAAAGGATGCTCACTAGCCAGCCCAGGTCACATGTAGTGGAAAAGAGGAGTCCTGGCCTGGAAGCCCTCCAGAATCTCCTGGAGGGGGACAGAGGAGCCATTAATGGATTCAGAGGAGTCAGCAAGGAAAAACTCTTCCTGCATCTCTTCCTTCTAAATAAAATCAAGGACCTTTTGAGGTTTTCTATGCGTGTTTGTGGTTTTTACAGTAAGACTGTTGATCCGTGTGTCTATTTTCATGGCAGTACCATGCTCTTTGATTACTATGGCCCCACAATAGAGTCTCATATTAGGTAGTGTGATTCCTCCAACTTTGTTCTTCTTTCTCCCAATCACTGTTGCTATGCAGGACCTTTTGTGGTTCCATATAAATTTTTAAAATATTTGTTTTAGTTCTGTGAAATATGTCATTGGAATCTTGATAGGAATTGCATTGAATCTATAGATTGTTTTGGGTAGTATGGACATTTTACTGATGTTAATTCTTCCTGTCCATGAACACGGTTTGTCTTTCACTTATTTGTATCTTCTTCCATTTCTTTCTTTAGTGTCTTACAATTTTCTGAGTATAGGTCTTTTACATGCTTGCTTAGATTTCTTCCTTGGTATTTTATTCTTTTTGAAGCAATTGTGAGTGGGTTTTTTTTTTTTTTAATTTTCCTTTCTGTTAGTTTGTAATTGGCATATAAAAGTGCAACTGATTTCTGAATATTAATTTTGTATCCTACTACTTTGCTGAATTCATTGATCAGTTCTGGTAGTTTCTTGGTGGAATCTTTGGGGTTCTCTGTGTACAGTATATGTCATTTACAAATAAAGACAGTTTTACTTCTTTCTTTCCAACATGGATACCTTTTATTTTTTCTTCCTTCTGACTGCTATAGCTAGGACTTCCAGCACTGTGTTGAGTAAGAGAGGTGAAAGCGGATATCCCTGTCTTGTTCCCGATATTAAAGGGAATGCTTGCAGGATAGAGAGCCCAGAAATAAGCCCACACCTTTATAGTCAATTAATACTCAACAGAGGAAGCAAGCACATTCAGTGGGCTAAAGATAGTTTATTCAATAAATGGTGTTGAGAAAATTGGACAGGTACGTACATTAAAATGAAATTATACCACCTTCTTATATCACATACAAGAATAAATTAAAAATGGGTTGAAGACTTAAATGTTAAACATGAAACCATAAAAATCTTAGAAGAAAACATAAGCAGCAAAATCTCAGACATTGTCGCAGCAATATTTTATCGGATATATCTCTCCGGGCAAGGGAAACAGAAGGAAAATAAACAAATGGGATGATATCAAACTAAAAAGTTTTAGCACAGCAAAGGAAAACATCAACAAAATGAAAAGACAACCCACAGAAAGGGAGAACATATTCACCAACACATCTCATAAAGGGTTAATACCCAAAATTTATAAAGAACTTATAAAACTCACCACCAAAAAAAACAACCCAGTTAAAAAATAGGCAAAGGATCTGAAGAGACACTTCTCCAAAAAGGACATACAGATAGCCAATAGACATATGAAAAAGATGCAAATAAAAACCATAATGAGATATCGTCTCACACATGTCAGAATGGCTATCATCAATAAATCAACAAATAACAAGTGCTAGCGAGGATATGGAGAAAAGGGAACTCTTTTGCATTGTTGGTGAGAATGCAGACTGGTAAAGCATTGTGGAAAGCAGTGTAGAGATACCTCGAAAAATTAAAAATGGATCTGCCTTTTGACCTGGTGATCCCACTTCTGGAAATATATCCGAAGGAACCCCAAACTCTTAATCTGAAGGAACATAAGCACCCCTTTGTTCCTTGCAGCATTATTTACAATTGCCAAGATAGGGAAGCAGTCCAAGTGTTCACCTGTAGATATGGATAAAAGAACTGTGGGGCACTTACACAATAGAATACTACTTGACCATAAAAAAGAAGAAATTTTACCCATTGCAACAATATGGATGGACCTGGAGAACATTATGCTAAGTGAAATGAGTCAGTCAGAAAAACATAAATACCATATGATTTCACCTATGTGTGGAATCTAATGAACAAACTGAGCTAACCAGCAAAATAGAGACAGACTCATAGATGCAGAGCCAGATGACAGCTAAGGGTGCAGGGGTGGGGGGACACTTAGGGGGTGGAGGGATTGAGCAAAAAGGAAAAAGGACTCATGGACATCAACAACAGTGCCATGATTTAGAGAGAGCGGGTATAAGGGGACTAAATGATAATGGAAGAAATACAATAAAAATTTTAAAAAATTAAATAAATTGAATTAATTTGCCATAGTAATTAATTGCTATGAAGAAAACTGAGAAATAAGATTAAAAAATAAAGATCTTTAGAAATCTCACTCCATTCTTAACTAGTATTTCTTAACACCAGTTTAGGCATGACTTCATGCTCTGGGAATCATGTCCATTTCTGTCTCTATCCTTCCTGAAACTGCTGTTCTCTTATGTTCTTTCAGTACATAAACTATTACATCTTTTTTATTGAGAGAGAGTAAGGACCTAGAGAAGTTAAATAATTTGTTCAGGGTCTTGATTAGTAAGTGGTAGAACTGAATTCTTCTCATTGCAAACTATGTAGTTTTCTTTCTATAGTAGGTCCTCTTTGTTAAACATCTTGCTAACTGAAAAAGCCCAGAATTTACTTATTCACCAAATATTTATTGACAGGCACTATTCTGGTCACCGAGGACAAACAGTGAGCAAAATGCACAAGCTTTTGCTCTCAAGGAGCTCATGTCCTAGTCGGGGAGACAGAACATGAATTAATGTATATGGTGTCACATGGCAGTGAGTTCTGGAGGGAAAGTGATTGGGATGTTGTGCTTTTGAAGTAAGGTGATTAGGGTTGGATGACATCTCTGAGGTTACGCTTGACTAGAGACCAGAGTGAAGTCACACAGTGTACTGCGGGATTTTGGAAGGAAGGGCGTCCCCGACAGGAGAACAGAAAGACAAAGGCACGGGAGTGCCAGTGCTCCTGGCCTGTGTGCAGGGACCAGCAGAGAGGCTAGGGGTCTGGAACTAATTTTGGGTTGGGGTGGGAGCAGTAGGGAATTAGGGCAGAGTGGTAGCCAGAGGACACTTCATCCAGAAAGTTTAGAGAGATGGAAACTATTCAGCTGTGTATTCTTGTTTTTTGAAGAGAAAGTCCTTTTTATTATATTAAGGTGTTTACCTCGAGAAGATGAAAAAAGAGATTCTTCATCATTTCTACTACCCACAGCAAATATTCAAGTTTATATGTTCCATCATTTACTTATTCATTTTTAAGTCAATATTTATTAGGCATCCACTAGACTGTAGATCCTGAGCCCGATGTTGGAGTTGTAGGAAAGGAAAAGGTAGCTCTCTGTCCTTCAGGAGCCATTGTTTGTCATACACAACGCAAGGGTAATCTGGTTGGCAAGAGCATCTTGCATTACTGTCCACGCATTTTCCCCCCAGGAGGTGGTTTCCACAAGTGCTAGCGTGAAGCCTGCTATTTACTGACATGTTGCTATAAATTTTGAAATTAAATATTCTACTAGAAATGGAATCAGTGTGGTAACAGATCCATCTTACTACTGTTTCAGAAGAGTTTAAAAACATTTAATTTCCATGTCATATCCATTAAAAATGCATGATGTCACGTCACCTGGGGAGCAGTCCATTTCATAATTTGAAGTAGAACCAACAAAATCTGATTCAAAAAGGAAGCGAAGGTGACAGGGTACAGAGTAACACGAAGCAGTACAGGTACAACTACCATGAACCTTCCTGAGATTGAGTGACTGACAGAGAACAGAGTTTAATGGAGACAAATCAGAGCGCCAAACCACATTTCCTTTTCCTCCGAGAGAGAAGTGTAAATCAGGATGAAATAAAGTTAATGTGATACACAGAAAACATTTTTAGCGTTGGTTTCCTCTGTACCGAAATGAGGAAAACAGAGCATAAGGAAGGCCAAGTGAGGCGACTGCATAATGAGCTGGGGGATTAAAGAGGATGCAGGTCTGTGGAGTGGCCTCTGCCTCCGCAATCCCAAGTGCTGCCGGCCAGCTGGCACCGATCTCCCCGGCGCGCTTTCATGTGCTGGCCTTCAGAACGAGAGGAGATGTGGGTATGTTCTTCTCCAGTATCCACTCCCTTCCCTTCCATCTCCTTCCAGCTTTTTTACATTTGTTCGCATGTATTTCATATGGGTCATGAAAGGTGGTTATGTATTATGGCTACAGAGTACTATATTAATTTCAGGGGCAGAGAAAGGCTATACATTAAGCTGCCAAATCAAATCCTTGCCAAAATAGTCCAAGCTAATGAGAAGGTTTGTAAATTACAGTTAAATGGATGAGATGTGGAGAACAAGGAATACCAGGGAGAGTCAGCAAAAGGAATAACTGGGGTCACTTGGCTCTTTCCCTGGCATTCTTTCCACGTGATCTTTGTTGAAGTATTTGAGAATTTAAGCCTTGATGTGTTAATGTTCTAAGAATTCCTATAAATCTTAATCAGGAGCTAGGTCAAGTATTGTTTAAGCTAAGGCAAATATCACAATGTTTTGTACAATATAATTGGTCCATAAATAGCCTCTTCAGGAAGGAATATGTATCTGCAAAAACAAATAGATGAACAAATACCAAACTGCAGGAATGAGAAATAAGGATAGTTTACCATTTGAGTCTAGTCCCTGCCCCGCCTTGTTGCCACAGAGGGAGAATTACATTAAACTCAGAATTTTACACACATTCTGATATGATTTAATTTTAACTAGTTGTAACACTTTGTCAGTTGATTCCGTGACTGATTAATATACATCAGCTGATTTTAATTTCTACATTGTCCTTTTCTGTCTTTCTGCAATTTTTCAGAATTTTTTATGCAGCTGTTTTGGAGTCAAGGAATTTTAAAAATCATAACTCTTTGAGTCTTTAGGCATTTTCAAGCCATTAAAACCTATAGTTTCAGGGGCTTTCCCAATTTGCAGCTGAAAGCATCTGATTGTAAGGATCCCTAGATAAGAAATCCTTGGAAGTGCCTGGTCAGAAAATTAAAGCAGAAAAATTAATTTTCTGGATATAGTTCCTGTAACTGGTGGTCATAAGTAAGACAAAATCAATTTCTTACAGTTTTCCCAAGACAAATTTTCTATTCATATTCATTAAAAAGCATAAGACATTTTTATGATTAATCAAAATTGATGAAATTAATGTATTATATAAACTAAGTTATTTCTTTAATAAAAACAACCATAATGACTAAGAGAATAGAAAACATTCAAGTTTTAAGAAAGTAGATATTCCATATTACCAAGCCAAAAACATTGTTATGAAAGCTACAAATCCATTCATTTTCGATGCAGGTAATGGTAATTGCTTGGGCTTTGCCAGCACATCAGTAGCCAATTATAGTCAGATAGATAAAATTAGACATCACCTGAATTTCTCTTTTCCTCAGGTCATTTTCTTCTATGTAATTATGCCCATGATTAAAAAGAAATGAACTAAATATCTAAATGTATATAGAGTTAGTGTGTAGTATCTATATTTTCTATTTTCAATAAATTGAGTTGGAAAGAAAGGAAAGCAACCTGTTACATTATTTTGTAAATTCAGGAAAGCTTTAGTGTTCATTTTTGTGTTTACTTTATTTTTTCGTTGGTTGTTTTTCTGGCATTCATTATGAGGAATTTTCTGTAACTGGGAATTAGTGGTAAGATGGAATAGACCAAAGACAGGGGATAGGGAACAAAGGGAACAAAAAAGAAAAGCAGAACCATGTTTCTGTGTGATGTGTTTTGTAGCTCAGCACAGAATGTTGTGGGCTTACCTCTGCCTCTTGGAGTCAGGAATGGCATCCCAGAGAAAACATGTCTGAGATGAGTCCTGTGTAACCGATAGGAGTGTTGGCTAGGCAGACTAGGGTGAGGACGGGGAGGATGTTACATGTAGTCGGCAGCACTCTTCAAGGCCCAAAGCTGTGTAAACAAGTTCACCTTAGGATGTGCAGGCAGCTGGGCTCAGTGAGAGTGTTCAGGGCCATTGGGAGTTGAAACTGTCAGGCAAGTTGTGGCAGAAAGAGCCTTCATAGACTGTGCTAGAGACTTGGGAATATATGGTAGAGGTGATAGCAAAAGCCACTGAAGAGTTTTCTGCAGGACATGCAGTGAAGTGTTTATGATGTGATAATACACTCATTTTAGAAGGATCACTTTAAAGATTGTGTAGAGGATTGAAGCAGGGCTGTCCTGAAGATGAGACCAATCAGCAAGTATTAGCATAAGCTAGGTTCTGATGTGGTAACAACCAATGCTTAAGTCTTAGTGGCTTAGTGCAACCAAAGGATATTTCCCACTGTTTCTGTATGCCCTACACAGGTCATCGGGGGGCTCTATTCCACATCATCACTCAGGGACTCAGGTTCCACCATGTTTCAGCTGGATTGTGTGGAACTCATGACTTTTTTTAGTCACCGCAGCAGGGAAAGAAGCAACTATAAGACTGTGTACTGTCCCTTGTATGCACGGGCGTGAAAGTGACACATGCCATTTCTTCCTGCAGTCACAACCAGTTACGTGGCTCTGCTTAACCACAGGAAGCTGGAAAATGGCAGAAAGCAGATGGGAAGCTTGCTGAGCATCACAGTCTCTGTCATAGTAAGTTCAAGTAGCTAGAAGATAGCTGCTATGGGGCTGGGGAGGAGGCAGCTGGCTTTGAATGGTCTTAAATGGTAGAAACAACAAATGAACAAGGTAATTTGGTGGAGAGTGACGGGGGGAGCAAAAAAAGATAATTATTGGGTATGTATTAAGTGGTACCAACGTACTCATCCCAGGGAGTAAAACTGGAAGAGGCATAGGTGTGGGGTAGAGAGTGATAATGTTCATTTTTTTTCCAGTGCTGGTGTCTGCAGAACCTAATTAAGTATGTTCAGTAGAACTGCAAGTCTGGAGCTCAAGATAGAGTCAAATATCAATAGTTACTACTATTGATATTTGTACAAAATCATGCAATTATAGCTAGAGATTAAAAACATGTAGGTGGAAGATTCTTCTAAAGGAGATGACGTAGAAAGAGAATAGATGAGATCTGAAAATGTTGAATTGTTTATGCACTGGATCCAAAGTCATGAGACCCAGATTGATTCAGGAAATGGAGGATCAGAATGTCTGCTGACACAAAACTGTAATTAACTGGGTTTTGATGTATGGTTGTGGAGCTAGAGACACACTGAGCAATTTATTGAGTGCAATATTTATTTGATGCCTAAAGAAACAAAGCAGGGCCTCTTATGAACTCTTGCAGAGATTTACTTTCGATAGTGAAGAATAACTTGACACTACAGATTATTGGACACTAGAACAGTTAATTAAATAAAGTGGGTGGAAACTCTGATTCTACTCCTTAAACATCTCTCTCTACTGCAGTGGTTTTCAAATTGTGTTTCTCAGAGGGACCTTAGAAGGGGCTGCAAGATGCCAGGGGAAGAGAGGCAGAGGGACTCAGATCTTCTACCTCCATCAGCTCTGCAGTTATTTGTTTTGTATATATAGTTAGAAGTCACAGAAACTCCAACTGTTTCACAAAAATTCCAAAGATGTGAACAAAATGTGGTAAGATAATATCCTAAGATGCAATAATGGAGAATTTTCAGAATGATAATTTCTAATAATAATTATTATTTTCTAATAATTTACAGAAATTAGAAGATATAAGTCCTCAGACTGCAAATAGCCATTGAGAGTCAAGTAGAATAAGAAAGAATATGGAAGGAAAGATCTAAGTGAACCAGTGAAAAATGGTACCAAAGATTAGTGGGTAATGTGATTGAGAAAGTCATTTGGGGTCAGATTACTGCAGTTTTGGACACCAGGCTAAGGAGTTCATCTTGTAGAAGATGGGTGCTGTTAACCAATCTGTGGCCACTACAAAAAAATCATGCTTTAAGATTTCTGCAACAGGAAGACAGCAGGGACACTTTCCGTTAAAGAACAGCTTGCTATCCAAATTCTTGTTTTACATCTTTTTTATATTTTACATCTTTATTTACATTTTAAAGAGTGAAAGTCTCTCCTAGTATTCCGAAATGTTACTCTCAAGTATTACATTTACAAGGGCTATAAAATTCTAAAGATATAAAAAACAAAAAATGAAGACAATACAAACAAAACCTCAAGAAACCACTTAGTCTACATTCATTGACCAAACCTTGTCAGATGAATTGAACAGATAAAAATCTATTGCTTCTAATGGTCCCCAGAAAGGGAGGCATTCAATTCATGTACTTGTTAACAAGGTTGAGGGCCAAGTACAGGCCAGTGTCTGCGGGAAATGGGTTAATGAGCCACTCCCTTTTTCTGAGATGCTTGCTCACAGTGTAGTGGGGAGACAACCGAAGCATTCGCTACTACAATAATGTGGGGTATGTGTCAGCAGTGAAGTATGCATTTTGTCATTACGGGAGCCTCAGAGGAGAACATTACGAGTGGAGATTCGGGAGATTTCTAAGAGGTCATGGTGAAGCTGCATCTGAAAAGTTGAATTAGCTAAGCTGAAGGTATTCTCGACCTCAGGACACAGTAAGTACAAGTCATTTGTGCGGTAGATGCACAGGGAACTGATGGAGACATCCTGAAAATGGAGCTGGAGAGACGTAAATGGAGGTCAGTTATGAAATGTTATCTTAGGCTTATCCTATAAAGCTTAACTTTATGCTAAAGGTGCTAGGAAGTTGATAAATGCCCTGTAGAAGCAAATGTCAGGATTGGATTTGGGTTTGAGAATGATCACTTGGGGAGCAATGTGGAGGGCAGGTACCAAAGGGCGAAGATGAGGTAGGGAGACCAGTGGGAAGAAGAATGCAGTAATCTAAGCAAAAAATGATAAAAGCCTCAGAGAAGGCTTCTTACCATTGTAGATGTAGAGGCAAATGTGTTTTTGTTTGTTTTGTTTGTGGGGTAGAACCCTTCTTCACAAATGAAATGTTATGTGAACCTACAGTATGAGATAGATACTCGTTGTTTTATCTTTCTTCAGCATGCTACAGAGATGTTCTGTTCTTTTGTCTAATATGTCTTCAGGTATGACTTGTCTTCTGTATAGTCAGTGTGCTGAAATTTAAAAAAAAATTAATGGCTGTACTTTTACTTGGCTTTTTAGAGCTTGGTTAATAACTTCCTGTTTTTTATTTTACAGACGCAAGTTCTTTTACATTTCAAACATTGTCAACATCTTGGTCCTGAACTCCCTTTCATATCATTCTGTTATTGCTAGCTCCTCATGTCCTGTGAACTGTTTTTCATATTGTGTGTCTTATTTTGTTTTAGCTTGTGTTATTTCTTCAGGGGGAATGATCTCTTGTGGAGATCCAGATAACTACCCTGGGGTGACTTCCACTGCTACAGATATCAGTACCTTCAATACCCACGACTCTGAATTCTTTGTGTTAGTTTTTCAGCCTGGTAATCTCAGAGTGCATTGGCAATGAGAATTCAGTTCCCATTCCCGCCTGCAGCTCAGTCTTAGGGTTCTAACAGCCATAGAAGAATTCCTCTTCACCTGCAGGGTGGGGCTGTTAGCTTATTTCCAGCTGATACCTCAGATATGCAGGTGTTCTGCCTCTTTCATGGTGTGAGCAATGCTTTCTGGGATTCTCCTCGTTTTGCCCAGGGAGTCCACTTCTGATTCCTGCTGTGCACACTTTTCCTGGGCCAGATTCTGCACTTGAATGGCCAGGAAAACCTTGGACTCTGAGACCTGTCCATTCTCCTGTTCCTGATGTTTGTTATGTTCCTTCTATGCAGAGATTTCCCCTTTTGCTTTTGAGTTCTGCTGTGTATTTAATAGCTGATGTTACTTGTTGTGTCTATTTCTGTATGTTTGGAAATGTTGCATTCAGTTGATGGAAAACTGCCCGCTACTCTTCGACTAAATGTGTAGTCCTCGGTTTCTGTTGTGCTCTCCATTTTGAATAATCTCTCAAAGTATCTCAGTCTGTTGCCAATGTGTTCTAACCTTACAGGATTTGAGTTTTTAATGAAGGTAAGCTTTTTCATGCTTTTTTCCCTTCAGGGACTGAATTAACCCCTAATCAGTTCCTTATCTGAACTCCTTTGACATCCATTTGATACTTAATCATATTTTGTTATAATTACTTTCTGGCTATTATTTGTCTTCTTGTGAAATTATAAAAATTTTGAGTGTCGTGGCCATTTCTTAAACTCCTTGGATTTCTCCATGAGATACACACAGAACTGGGCATTCAAATAAATACGTCCGAATGGAAGAGTGACTCAAATAAAAGACATGTTAGAATAAGAATAATTTTATAGTATTTTAGATTTAATTTAAAAGCATCCAAGCACCCAGGAAAACATAATTTGTTTAAATTTTGTTTTCCTTTGTATTCTCCATAATTATTTTATTCGAGATTCATGAGTTTATAAGATTAGAAAGATTTTATACAAGGTCCTAGGAGACTGAAGGAGAACGGAAAGATTTTACTTCAAGCAGTATAGAATTAACATGATAGATAAAATCTTAAAGGAATGTGTGTGTGTGCCAACAAAAGAAGCTTCCTTAACCAGTAGGGAGAACTAGCTCTTTTTGTGGTTGTCTGCCTGGACTGATTTGGTCTCGAGTAAATCAACTAACAAACAGCCGATTCTCAGAGCTACTTTCAAAAGGAAATGTTTGAGTTCCAGTTCATGGGAGCTCAGGAAGGTATGGTATGCAAATTACATTCCAGCACAAACTGACCAATCAAGCCTTGAACACTTCTGAGGTCTTTGGCTTTGACTGTGAACATGGGAACACCCAAGGGCACCTTCAAGTTAAAAATAAACACACTGTTCCAAAGAGTCCTGGATGTGTAATTTGGTTGAAATTTAAGGGATGTCTTTTTATAGTAACAGAGTCTATAAAGGAAATAAAATTCAGGTAAGGTTAAGTCTTTTCCAGTCATAAGTGTATGTAAATGACCTTCAACTTTAAATTCAAATACTTCAGGCATTTCCCAAACCCTCCTCCCGCATACTTTGTGGGTAAAACCTATGGTGCAATATATTATTTCCAGCCAGATTTTTGTAACCTATTGGATGATATTACATTAATAAAAATAATACCTAGCATTTATTATATAATTACCCTATGACAAACTGTATTCTTATACTTCACAAATATCTCATTTAATACCTAAATAACCCTATGATGTCACTTGTATTATCTCCCCTTTGCAGAAGGAGAAAACTAAGATGCAGAAGGGTTAATTAATCTACCCAAGTCACAAAGTTGTTTTAAACAACTGTGAAATTTCTGCTGAACTCATATATTCATGTTCCTACCTTAGAAGACATATTTATTTGTCCAGGGTTCTCTTGGAGACTTTATATTTTTTTGATATTAGAGAGAAAAATGTCAGTGTTGTTTAACTTATCATTATCTTGTTGCAGTCTGCACTCAGAAGAAAAGGTTTTAAGGCAATTTAATTCTAAAAGCATTACTGAGTACCTATTATTTGCTATTCACTGCACTTGATAATGAACAGGAGAGAGGCAGAAACTCTCTTTGCATTACCAATTCTCCAAAGGCAAGAGCCTTTCTGTTATAATTAGGTGACAAGATGTACTACTGATTGTTCATGCCAATACTGATGATTTGTAGTTGCAATATGGTGTTATGAAAGGAGTCACAAACCTGTGACTTCACATTTTCTCTGTAGTTACATAAGACAGGTACTACAAGTGCAAATGAACTCAAATCAGTAACTCCTGTTCTCTAAAAATCAGGCATGAACCAATACTTCCCACAACTCTGATATTTGGAATACTTTTATCATGCTTAATGGTAATAAGAATTAAATAATTAATTATGTTCTCATTATTTGAAAGAACATGATCAAAAAAGGAGCTGGTAGATATTTTTTTGGAGGTGGGTAGTGTGGTTAGAGCATGTTAACATACTTCCTATCAAGTACTTTTCCTGTAAATTTAAGCATTTTCAAAGGAACCGAAGCATGGAAAAGAGGAAGTTGGGAGCCTTGTGGAAATAATAACGCTGTGAGTTCTCAAACTTGTCTGCCCTTTGGATTCGTTTGGAAAGTTTTTAAGAAGTACTGATGCCTGGGCCCAGCCCCAGGCATTCTCACTGAATTGGTCTGCAGTAGGGCCCAAGCTGAGTGATGCTAGTATGCAGCAAAGTTTGAGAACTGTAACTCTCGAATCTAATATCTAATTTATTACTGCTTCAGGGTCATGGCATTTCTCCAGATTTCTGGGTCTTTTTTCTCATTTCATAGTTTCGTCAAGTAGTTGGGATGTGAACTTGGTTTTCTGGAGTAGGTATTTCTTCTGGAGAGTGATCTTACTTCTTGTCAGTGATTAATTGACTTTTAGTTAAATCTTTGGTAAGTGACCTCCTCCTCTCTGTACCCGCCAGCTGATGGGCCTTGCCCCAGCATACCTTCATCGGGGTTCCAGATCCACCGAGCTAGCCACCAACCCTAGAAACAAGAAAGGTGACAGACGCGTGGAGGCTATTCCAGCTTGTGGATCTGCTTACCCCAAATTACTGCATGCTTGTTTCTTACATCTGCTCAGTCGTGCCTTTGGGCCAGGGGTTTTCAATCCTAGCCACACATTAAAGTCACCTGGGAGATTTCAGGATTCCTGATGCCTGGGCCACACCACAGTCTGATTACAGCAGAATCTCCAGGCGGGGTGGGGGTGCGATCCAGTCCCCAGTGTGTTTTTAAAGCTCCCAAAGAGGCATTGAGAACCACTGCATTTGACTGTAATACCCCTACATAGTTACTGAAAACATTCCTGAATACATGATTTTTTCTAAAGCTGATGTTCTGGAGCCACAGAATTGTGAACATATATATCTTTTTCATTACTCGAACTCAAGCTGATTTAATTAATGACAGATGGATGGATATTATTGGAAATCTAAAAAGTTTCTAAAAATTTACTTTATTTTAAAATCACAGTTGAGGTACAATATAATATTAGTTTTAGGTATACTACCCCGTGATTAGACATTTATATAACTTAATACATCTAGTACCATCTGACACCATACATGGTTATTACAATGTTATTGACTCTATTCCCTGTGCTGTACTTTATATTCCCATGACTATTCTGTGACTACCAATCTGTACTTCTAAATCCCTTCACCTTTTCACCCATACACCCGCCCTGCTGCCTGCATCTGGCAATAGTCGAAATGTTCTCTTTATCTACTAGTCCATTTCTGTTCTGCTTGTCTGTGTATTATGTTTTTTAGATTCCACTAATAAGTGAAATAATCTGACATTTGTTTTTTTTCTGGCTGACTTATTTCACATCATCTAATACTGCCTAGTTCCATCCATGCTGTTGCCTATGGCAAGAGTTCATTCTTTTTTGTGGCTGAATCATATTTCATCATATATATGCACCACTTATTCTTTACCCATTCATCTATTATTGACACATTTAGGTGCTTCATACCTTGGCTATTGTAAGTAATGCTGCAATAAACATGGATGTATACATTTTTTGATTTAGTATTTTGGGTTTCTTTGGATAAATACCCAGAAGTGGAGTTGCTGGGTCCTTCTTTGTCTCTTGTTATAGCCTTTTGATCAAAGTCTGTTTTCTCTGGTATAAGTGTTGCTACCCCAGCTTTATTTTGTTTTGTTTTGCTTCCATTTCTATGAAATATCTTTTACTTTACTTTTAGTTTCTGTGTGCCTTTTGATCTGAAATGAGGCTCTTATAGACTACATATGTAAGGGTCTTGTGTTATTGTTTATTCAGTCACCCAGTACCTTTTGATTGGAGCATTTGATCCATTTGCATTTAAAGTAATTGTTGATACGTATTTATTGCCATTTTATTATTCATATTTTTTATCCTTTTTTTCTTCGTCTTCAAGAAGACCCTTAACATCTGTCGTAACACTGGTTTGGTGGTGATGAACTCCTTTAGACTTTCTTGTGTGGAAAGCGCTTTATTTATCCTTCAATCCTAAATGATGTCTTTGCTGGGTAAAGTAATCTTGGTTGTAGAGCCTTGCTTTTCATCACTTTGAATATTTCTTGCCTGTCCCTCTGGCCAGCAAAATTTCTGTTGAGAAATCAGTCGAAAATCTTATGGGAGCTCCTTTGTAGGTAACTAACTGCGTTTCTTGATGCTTTTAAGACTCTGTTTGTTTTTAACTTTTGCCACCCTAATTATGATGTGTCCTGGTGTGGCCTTTTTGAGTTCATTTTGTTTGGGACTTTTATACATTTTCTGGACTTGTATGTCTGTTTCCTTCACCAGGTAAGGGAAGTTGCCATCATTTTGTTTTCACATAAGTTTTCAATTTTTGCTCTATTTCTTCTCCTAGCACCCTCATGATGCAAATGTTGGTAGGCTTGAAGTTGTCCCAGGAACTCCTTATACTATCCTCATTTTCTTTGGATTCTTTTTTCTTTTTGTTGTTCTAATTGGGTGTTTTCTACTTCCTTATCTTCCAAATTACTGATTTGATTCTCAGCTTCACCTGCTCTCCTGTTGATTCCCTGTAATGTACTCTTAATTTCAATTAGTATATTCTTCATTTTTGACTGGTTCTTTTTTATAGTTCTGTGTCCTTTTTTATGCTTTTGAATTTCTTAGTTCCTTGAGAATCCTTATGACCATTGCTTTGAACTCTGTATCTGGTAGTTTTCTTCCTCTATTTCATTTAGTTCTTTTTCTGGAGAATTCACCTATTCTTTCACTTGGGACCTGTTCGTTTGTTTCCTCATTTTTGCTGCTTCCCTGTGTTTGTTTCTGTGTGTTAAGTACAGCTGCTCCGTCTCCTGCTCCAAGCAGACTGCCTTATGTAGTAGGTGTCCTACAGGGCCCAGTAGCACAGCTTCCCCAGTCCCTGAGCCAGGCACTCCAGGCACCCCTGTGTGGGCTGTGTGCACGCCGCTGTTGTAGCTGAGCCTCGATTGCCGTTGGCATGTTGTTGGGAGGGATTGATCTCCAGGCCTGTTGGCTGCAACAGGGGAGGAGCTGCTGTGCCGCTCACCCTCCTGAGCAGAACTCACTTCAGCAGGGCTTTGGTGACTGCTGAGTTTGCCCCTTGAGTATGTCACTTTGGAGGTGGTTGCGTTGTAATCCAGATGGTCTGAAGTTGTCCACCTGGTACACTGACCGCCTCTGGGGCCTCCTGGGAGGTGCAGACCTATATCTGCCACTGCCTGTGTCTTGTCCAGGACCACCCAGCATGATCTACAGAGGGCTACATGTGACTGCTACTTGTGCTGGGCTTGGGGGTGTCCAGGAGAGGCCAAGTTGCAAACCAAGGCCCTACTAGTGCCAAGTGTGGGGACACTTAGCAAGAAGTATGGGGCCTACAGAGGCCAGATGCTGCTTGTTTGAGAAAGTTGAAAATGAGCCAAGAGAGGCCATTTGTATGGAAGAGCCATGGGAAATGGCTTAGATGGGCCCACAAGTTGGGAGGGATGGGATCTCAGGGAATCCCCAGGGTGGGGCCAACAGTGTTAACCAGGTTGATGGAGACTCGGATATGGCACCCACCTGCCAGCTCTGTGGGGAGTGGGCTCAGGAAAGGAACAATGACCTCCGCCAGCACTTTTGTCTGGGAGAAAGCTGCCCCTCCAGCTCTTGTCCTGAAGCCAGAGAATTCAGTTCTTCCTCCTACGTCCCTCGAACCTTTCAAGCTGCTGCCCCAGTGCTGGAACTCAGTGAGTCTGAGTTCATGTGCAGGCCCTTTAACAGGAATGCCTGGGACTGCAGAAACCTCCATCTCCCTCAGCCACAATCTCTGCTGGTTTTCACATCCAGAAGTAATGGAAACTTCTCTTCCCGGCACTGGACTGGGGAGCCTGGTGTGGGGCTGGGACCCCTCACTCCTCAGGTGGGACCTCCACAGTGAGATATCCCTCCTGATTTTTATCTACCACAGGTGGGTGTAAGACCAGCCCTTCACCATCTGTACCCCACCTACCAGTTTGGAGGTGGCTTCATCTTCATATCCTTAGTTATAGAACTTCTGTTCAGTTGGATTTCAGGTGGTTCTGAATGATGATTGTTCTGTAGTTTAGTTGTGATTCTGATGTGGTTGTGGGAGGTTCTGAGTACTGCTTTTACTTATACTACCATCTCAACCTGAAATTACTAATTTTTTTAAAATCAAACTCCCTGGTAATATATTCACAGAGCCCTTACTTTGGACCAGGGCTCTTCCAAACACTGTACATAGACTGAGTTGTTTAGTCTGCTGCCATTTTACAATGAGGGAACTTCCCCAAGGTCACACACTTAGTATTAGGGCCAAGATTCAAATAGGATAATCTGGCTGCAGAGTCAGTATGCTTAGCTGCAGGTGACCAGAGGGTGTGGTTGTTGCAACTACAGGATGCAATAATGTAGGTAGGGAATTGAGGTGCAGAGTAACTTTCCTAAGATCACACAACTAGTAAGTGGCAGAGCTGGGATTTGAACTGAAGCAATTTGAACCTAAAGTGCATACTCTCCTAATCTAGCATTCTTTTGCAAATATGTAGCTTTGTGGAATCTTCTGTTACTGCAGATACAGCAGATTGGAATTTGGTATTGCAAAGCACATGTGCTTCTGGGTTTACTCCTTCTTAAAATCTTACCCAGAATTTTACCAGGATCTTTTGCTGTACTATTATTATACTGGTTAAGCCATTAATAAAGAGATGCTACAGCTGCTTTGATAATATTAGCCCATGGTTTCGAAATTTCTTTGATTTGTGCAAGTTAGATACTCATAAGTCCATCAAAGTTGTGTATAAAGAGAAGAAAAAATTTTCCATGCTTCTTTGCAAAGCTTTGCCACTTTGCATGTCTGAAAATCTTTTACATTTCCTTTATTAGTTTCGTGTGTCCTTAATTTAGTATTAAAATCCAGAATTCTATTGGACATTGTTCCATGTCAAACTTTTAAACACAGATTATTTAGAGTTTTGTAGCAATAACTATGTAAATAGGACAAATACATCTCAGCCCTTTGGCAAGCAGCCTTGAGTATTGAAACTGTTTCACATTGTCGGTTTCAGTCAATGTAGCACTTAATGAGTATAGTCTTTGTACAATGCATCAATTCTAGATTTTAAGAGGTGATTTTAGGAGTTCTTTGTCTCACATTTTAGTGCAGTGGAAACAAATCACCCCAGACTCTTCTTAAAACATTAAAAAACCTGATTCAGGAGGCAGGAGGTGAGATGCTGGACTCTGTAGTTCTAACAGGCTCCCAGGTGATGTTGATGTGAACTCTCTTTGAGTAGCAGGGACACTGTGCTGGTAAAGTGGCTCTCTAGAGGCGGAAAACAAAGCGTTGATTGGTAGCATTTGCTAATATTCATGATGTAAGCACTCCCCCAGTGGTCAAGGCCAACCTCCCAAAATGATGCCACTGATAGCTGAGTGGGGAAGAGATGTACAGCACAGCACACAGGTGGCTCTCCCGAGTAGGCACGGTCCGGCTCCGGCGCCCACTGTACCTGCATGACTATGCCCACCCTATGTCAAGATTCAGAATAGCAAGTGGCACTGTTCCACCCTGCAAAGAATTTTAATAAGGTCAGAGAGACAAAATGTTGTAGAGAAAATGACTAGAAAATAATTACAAAGTGCTGAGAACAGGTACAAAGTAACATAGTTCCAAGGTTACATAGACTGGATTGGAGGGCACCTGTATGGAGTTAAAAATTCACTTGAGGCCAGTCATGGAGCCTTTTGGGTAAGATTTAAACCAGGGTTTGATGGTGATGGTTTTAGATGAGTGGGGAAGGAGAACACTCATAGAAAAGGAAGTGGAGTAAGAGCTAGCAAAACGTCTGATGCAACAAGGTGAGGGGAAACCGTGGTATGACTGAAGAGCTGGGAGTAGGAGGCTGTTCCAGGGGCAAACCAAGGGACTCCTAGTTTCACAGATGCTTAATCCGTGACATGTGTGGGAGTAAAATAATCAGAGTAATCAAACATCCCAGTTCACAAGAGTTGACCTACATACCAGAGAGACGTGGCAATGTGGAAGTGACAGAGTACATTGAGGGGTACAGAATCTGATGTGTTTACTATCTGATGGAGAAGGACTTCCAGAGCTGCCGTTTCTCAGAGCCACCCCTTGGAGCACCTCTGCTCTCTATTCTAGTAGAGCTGGGATGGAACCTGGGAAGTTCCATTCCCAACGTCTGTAAAGAAAAGTATGTTCTCAACTCTTTCCCCAAGGCTGCAGTGCGAGATCACCTGGGAAACCCCAGTCCACGGAGAAAATTTCTAACTGGGAGGAATGCCCTCCCTTGTAATACACTGAGGCCAAACTCAGTTTCCTCATCTGTAAAATGGGATCAGTAATACCTAACTCATATGGTTTCTGTGAGGATTAAATGAAACATGGCCAAGACATGTGACTACTGATGAAATACAGGAGTCTGCATTCCAAGTACATCTCTGAGAGAACCCATGGCCGACTGTAAGCTGTGCGTGAATATCTGTGGTCCCTCCCAGCTCTCCCAGCGCAGGCTGTCCTAGACCCTCCGGCTCCTCCTCCAGTCAGCCATGCAAATGTGAGAGTGTCTTCTTACTTTCTGAGAGCCAAATACAGATTTATTTTGGAAAAAAAAATCCTTTTCTTTCCTGTGTCTTGGAATAAATATGCTATTTCATTTTCTTAATTTGTACCATGTTAAGAACCAGAAGAGGGAACTTAAGGTCAATCAGTCTCTCAGGTTGAGAAACTCTTAAGCTATAAGCTCCAGAATCTTGTCTTTGTTTCTAATGGGCTTGTGGGGAAAAGTGATATAACCATGAGATCACTGTGTTCTTTTAGATGATTTCCTGTTTCCTGTGTATTTAAATACACAGGGAATAATCCCGCTATTAAAATGAGACCCTGTATGTGTGTATGGGCAGAAGTTCAATGAAAAAGGAAGAAAAATACGCTTGCTGAATACCAGATGTAGAATGCATAAATCCTGTCAGAACAAGTGGGGAATAGCTTTATGGCTGACGTGCAGGAACCCTAAGGGAACTGGGAAGTCAGATAGGCATGTGTCAAACAGACTTATTTAAATCATCCGCTTCCTCAGCAAAATAAAAGTTTGAGAGGGTTCTGTTTTCTTTTGTGGTTTGAAATTACAGTTGTAGGCTTCAGAGGTCCTGCTTGATTGAGGGCTTTCAAGCAAAGAAGTTACATGGCCCAGTTCAGGCTCCTGGCAACACTGGGATCGCCCAGCGCCTCTGACTGAGGTCTCCAGCCTTGCCCTGTTTGTCCTTTCTGTTCTTTGTCATCTCGGAAACAAATTGCAGTGCAGCTGACCGCTGCTTCATGGCGCTGCAGCTTGTCATGGCGGAAAGGCCTGTGCATCTGAAAGAGAACGGTGCCCACTGGCTGACTCCTCAGACCCGGCTTCCGGTGGGGAACTGCAGATCCAGAGTGTAATCCTTAGCCCTTCAGGCTTGAAAATAAGGCAGCTCTGACTTCCACATCATCCTGTTCACAGAGACCATCAGTTTGGGTTAAAACAAGCAAACCTGATGTGAAAACTAGTCACCTGTGTGTACTTTGCAACCAGGCGCATACTAATTTGTAGTGAGAGATAAGATGGATGCCAGTTATTTTCAGGTGTGAGCTCCAGACTGTTAAGTCCTTCATGAGGCCACTTTGTAGTCTAGTAGGTTATTGGTGTAAATAGATGCAAAGGAAAGTTATCCAAGTATCAGCCATTTCCTTTAAGTTATAATAGCTCCCTAAAATGGTTTTTCTCAGCATATTTCTGTTGAAAAGGATTCTGCTGTATATATATTTTTCTTTCAGGGCTATACTATATAGTAGAATAAAAAATTACAGTGGTGTAAAGACCATGGGCTTTGTAGTCAAACACACCCAGATCTAAATTATTCCTGCTTTGCTATTTACTCATCTGTGAACTTGAACTTGCTACTGTACCTTTCTGAGGCTCAATTTTCTAGTCTTCTTGCTGAGCATATATATATATATATATGACGTGTGTGTGTGTATATACATATATATATGTGTATATATATATATACACAAGTCATTTATATAGAACCCAACACAGTATCTGCTACTTTGGGAAACCTTAACAGATTCTTACTCCTCACCATCCATTCATTCATCAATTCATCTTTTACTGAATGCCTATTGGACACTTTTTATGTGCCAGCCACTATCTTCATTAAGTAGAACTACAAACAAGAATTAAGATGTGAGCTTTGACTTAGGAAACAGTCTCACTGTCTAAAATGGTAGTGCATATGCATTAAAAAGCACACACCAGGTACAGAAGTGGTGTGAAGGAATATTCAACTCTTTCCAGTCAGAGTGTGAAGTGTCAGGAAAGCTGTAGCCAAGGACATGATTCATGAGTTGAGCCCTGAAGAATGCGTGAGAGCTCCATGAAGGAGGTAAGTTGTGGGAGAGGTGGTGAGGATGAGGATTTCAGAAAGTTCAGTGTGCAAAGCCCAAGAGACAGAGAAGGGTGTGGCACCTTCGAGAGTTACAAATCATCTGTGGGTTAAGAGCATGGGGTCTGGTGGGATTGGGAGGGTGTACATGGTCAGAAAGATGAGTCAGGTGCTGTTGAAGGCCTCAGGCGACAAACAGAGGCATGTGACATTTGTCCTTTGAGCAGTGGTGAGCTGTGGAAACTTTGTGAGAAGATGCATGCAGATCACTGTCCTGCTGATACGACCTTAACTACCACAGAGGTGCTTATTAATTATGCTAATATGCAAATTTATTTCTCATTCCTCTTGATTATATTTGGACATACATATGAGAAACATTAAAATAGTCAACTCACAAACAGACATGCTTTGGCTTCTCCCTAACATATATTTTTTAGGGGGAGGGCTGGTAGTAGAGGGCTTACATTCATTCCTCTGTGTTCTTGTTTCACTGCTCAGCAGTTTTGTTAAAAGAGAATGTGTACTATTTGTATTCATTTTTATTCTTTTCTTTTTCTTCCTCTGTTTCAAAAATCCCTTCTTTATCAAAACTTCTGAAGAACTTGTACATATTTTCCTGCTATAACGATAGGGAAAACTGAGTAAATTTTTGTGCCCGGACTTTGCATGAGTTTGGGAGGATATTGGTGTGATGGGAGTGGTGCTAGGTATAGGGCATCCAGAGGTCTCATTCACAGAGCCGTTGTAGGTACGGAAGGTAAGTGCGGAGAAACCCAGACTTCAGGGCTCAAGAGCTGCTGACCCTGGGTTACCATCAGAACCTGGGCCTCTGCTACGTTGCAGCTCAAAGGAGGATGTCCCAAGAGCACAATGAACATGAGCATTAGAACCATCCTCACAGGAGGAAGAAATGTCCAGGAGGGGAATACGGGGTATGCACACGTAGGTGTGGTCAACAGTTCCCAACCGTGCAGGCAAGGGTTCAAAGCCAGATCGAAGGTCTTGGTGGTGAAATAGTATGTCAGACATAGACTCTAGGTGAGAGCCCAATAAACATGAGGGGTGAAAGGCAGCAGCAGCTTGGTGGCTATATGAGGAGAGCCTCTGGCCCTCTGGATAATGAGCTCTGCTGTCCGGGGGCTGTGATTTCAAATGTTGCTGGATGGTAGGAGTGAAGTTGCAATGGTTTCCTTCCTCTGTCGAGTGAATAGCAACTGGGCCAAAGGAGAAAACTATGATGTGTCTCAGCAGGAACAATGCCTGGGAAGTGTTGTTTTTCTAGTAGTAAGCAAACAAACAAACAAAAATAGGTAGCAGAGATGTGTGCATGTCAAAAAAAATGATTTTAAAGTTCCATGCTTTTGCGTGTGTTTAAGAATGGCCATTGGTGTGAAATGAAAATCAGTCTTGACCTTTGAAAAAACTTTTTCTAAAAGTGAAGTTCCATTGAGAGACTAAGAAGTTTTCAGAAGTAATACTACCAAATCATGGGGTTTCAGAAGTAATACTACCAAATCATCCTAAAATGAGGGGGGAGACGGAGAAGGAGAGAGGTTTAGAAAGAGATTTAGAAAGAGGTTTAGAAGGCTACATAATCGGTTGACTGGAACCCCAACATCTGCAAAATAAAATTTACTGGAACAAAATTTACATATAGTTAAATAGCATTCAGTTTAGAAAAAATAGCTAGTTATGCTAGTGTCTTTTTCCTTTGTTGTTGTTTCAGTGTTATGTAAACCCTGAATCCTTCCACATTTTCAGCTCTTACCTAAAAGCCAGAGTGTGTACCACCTGGGTTGGGAGAAAGAAGATGAAAATGAAACTGGGGAAGTAAATGGTGGGATGTATCCTGAAAAAACCCAACTGCATCCGTTCAAGTCAGCAGGTCTGGGGACAAGTTATTATGTAGTAATTTGACAATTGTGCGGGGAATGTTCTGACGTGTTTTTTCTCTCACGTTTTCTCTCTCTTCTGCCAGAACCTGTAGTGATTATTATCACCTCTCTTGACCTCTTCCTCTCCTCTCTCTGTTGCTGCGGAGGCTACCTGAGTTCTCTGTCCCTGGGGATGGACCCCGCAGAAGAGTGAGCACTGCCTGTGTGGTGAGCTTAAAGACACCTGGGGGCAGGTGTGGGGTGGGGGTGGGGGAGCGAAGGATAGGTTTGTTATCTATCCGTGACTGCAGAATAGATTACACCAAAGTTTAGGACCCTAAAACAAGGGTTTAGGACCCTTGTGTGAGGATGTATTATCTCACACAATTTCTTAGACCTGGGCATCCAAGAGTGGCTTAGTTGGGCAGGTCTGGATCAGGGTCTCTCGTGGAGTTGTAGTATAGGTGTCTGCTGGGGCTGCCATCATTTGAAGACTCAGCTGGGTTGGAGGCTCCGTTTGTAAGATGGCTCTCAGAGGACTGTGGGCTGGGGACCTCAGCTCCTCACCCCATGGACCTCTCCTTGTGCCACATGACTTTGCCTTTCCTCAGAGCAAATGACCCAGAGGAGAAAGACAGAAACTACAATGTTTATCATGACCTAATCTTGGAAGTGGCACGCCATCATTCCCACCATATTCCATTCATTAGAAATAAGCCATTAAATCCAGTCCACACTCTTGAATTAAGCTCTGCCTCTTGAAGTACAAGCTATCAAAGAATGTATGGGAATGCTTTTAAAACAACCCCAAAATATATAGGCCAGCTTCACAAGGTATAGACCTGGGGCTGGGGCAAAGTTATGGATGTCTTATTCTGCAAACAGTAGCCTCATTTATAATAAAAGCCTTAGAGTTCATGGGTCATCACAGCCAAATAAAAAAAGGGGTTGTTGGAGAAAACTCACCAAGGATGTTACTTCACTTGTTTACTTACTCTAGGCCCCAGGATAATAGTTACAAATTGTGGGTCCTACTGGATTCAGACACCCATGGTCATTAACAACGGAACACATTTTATCCAATTTTTGCAATAGTTAATAGATACACCTGGCACAAAATTTAAAAGGTATAAAAATTTGTGGTTAAAAATAAGATTCTCCCTTTCCTATTTTCTTGATGATTCCTGGAATGAAATGACATTTCCTGGTCTCTTAGTGTAATCTCCCAAAGAGAATGTATGTATTTAAAAACAGATACGGACACTTCTTTCTCTTCCACAAATAATAACGTACTATATGCATTGTTCTACACTTTGCTTCCTTTCCAATTAACAGTATTTGTTCAATGACTTCTCTGGTAGCACATGTAGGCTTGTTTCAGCTTTAAATGGCTGCTTGGTATTGCATTGTATTTATTTGAGCAGTTATCTGCCTGTGTTGTTCCCTGCCTCTTGTTACTACCGGCAAAGCTGCAACGAATACCTCTGCATGGTCATCGTTTCTCACCTAGGTTAGAATTGTGTACATTTTAAATATTGACACATCCTGACCGGATCCCATCCAAAAGGGCTTTCCCAGTTGTTCCCACCGCAAGAATATGAGCATCTGCTTCTCCAAACCCTTGGCGATGCCATAGGTTATCCACTCTTTGATATTTGCCAGTTTGTAGGTACAAATGGTTTACAGTTGTACTTTTAATTTATATTTCTCGTATTGTGAATGACACTGGGGCTCTTTTTATGTGCTTAAAATCATCTGAATTTACTTTACTATGAACTATTTGTTTTTTGTTTTTGACCACTTTCCTATTTGGGTTGTCTTTTCCTCATTCCTCATTAATTAGCAGAAGTTCTTTACAGATTGAAGAAATTAGCTCTTTTCTGGAATGTGAGTGGCGCGTATTTATTCCTAGTGTGTCATTTGTTTTTTGATGTTTTTATTACCATATAGTCATTTTTAAATATATCTTTACATGATCACATTCATCAGGGTTTTTTTTCTTTTTCCCTCATAGCTTCTGGGTTTGTCATTCTTAGATGGTCCTCCCACTCTAAGGTTATTAAGAATTCTCCTCTTGTTTCCTTTAGTACTATTACGGTTTGATTCTTTTTTTATATTTTAATTTTGATTGAATTGGTTGTTTTAATGCTTTACACTATATTAAAGTACATATACTGTGCAAAGCACTGTTTTACCCATTTTGTTTCAGGTTCAGATATTTCTATTTTCTTCTCAGCTTTCTCATTTGTGGAATAGGGGTAATAAGTACTACCAAGTGCCATCCTTGACTTTCAGTGGGAAGAGACCATTTTCCAAACTGAAAGCTATGCCAGAATTTTCTTCCTCGTTAGTTAGAAACCTTCGCCCAATAGTTATGTTCTCTGCCCCAGTGGGAGAATTAAAACCAACATGTGTTACAAGATAGCTGACCTATAATAAGAAAAAAAACAAAATTCAAACTAGTTCTTGTCTGCCTTCATGGGGCCCTTACTTTCACTTAGGGACAATATTTAATTACATGTTTTAAAACAATATATGTGCACAGATATTACTGTTGAAGTAATTTTGGCTGTCTGTGAAGCAGAGTTAGAAAGTTTCTCACATCATGGATGTTAGGTACCAAAGTTAGTTTTGAATGGGTTATTTGGAAATCAAAATTATATTCCACTGACAATATTTTAAATGATGGTTAGGTTCTTGGTCCTCATTACAAATTTCAGATTTATGTATTTAATGATTCAGGATATGAGAGGCATGATGCTATGGCAACTACACATAATAATATTCTGTAACACTGTTTCTCTGGTCACGTACATCTCAGGGTCAGCTCAGGTGGCCCCCAGCCCTGGCGGCAGAAGGGAGGGCCCCCCGGTGCAGGCAGGAGCCCCTGGGGAGCAGTGTGGGCTCCAGGAAGACATATGATCAGGAGAATACATACTTACATTTGTATCAGGGGAAGTAGTGTCCTAATATTTGGTAGTTGTCCTGAATAGGGTACTTAGGGAAATTATATCTTTGGTAAACAATTTCAAAGGTGTACCTTTTCTTTTTTCTTTTTTGTCCTCAGCACATAGCCAGCCCTAAGGAGCCTTCTTGAGTACAGCCTGAGAGGCTGGGTCCGGAACTGGCTGGCCACATAGGGCATGACGGTAGAGGGGATGTGGTGTTGCAGGGTGGGGGTGTGGACATGACTTTGAAATATGGGAAACTAGAAGTCAGTAGAATATAGAAAGTTATATGTGTTCAGAGTGACATGAAGAGACAGGGTCATCGTTCTAAAAAGTTGGATTGAGCAGAAAGCAGGCTAAAAAATTTACAAAGGCAAGTGATTAGCTTTAGGGAAGTTTGTAAGCGTTAAACAGGGTCTCATCCACCAACATAGGTTTCAAGGGAAAGAAAGTTCTGGGGAAAATAAGGCAGGAGGCAGATCTCCAAGATCAGGACTTGGTCACATACAGAAATAAGGTAGCAATCTAGCTACCTTGTTACCTGGGCTACAAGGTGAGAATTGAGGCTCAGGAACAAGGACAAGGCTGTTTGTCAGCACTGACACCTCAGACTGCAGTTACGTGCCCCTGAGAGATGGGGGTGTGTTCGGAGAAATGCGTGAATGCGATCCCGTGCACCTGCACAAATCGAGATGAGTGGCCTGCACACCTAGGCTACCTAGCATTCCACAGTCATCCGTATTTCTCAGTGACGCTTAGGAATGCCATAAATATAATGACAATTAGGAAAAGTTGGCTGATAGATTTGTAAATAGTATTTACAGGCAACCAACTCAAATTGAAAAGAGTAAAGTTCACCTGCTGCAAATAGAAATGATGATAGCTTGGAATAAAAACCAAATTATATTTTACTCTTTGATACATTGTGCATGCTACCTATGTTCTTTGTTGTTCTTTCTCTGTCTTCTGCCTATTTTACTGCTCATTAGCATTCCACTAGGAAGTGAGAAGGGTGATAACAAGAAATAAAATGCAAGTTGAACTGCAACTAAGAATTACATTTTTTTATAATGCCAACATGAGAATGTTATAAATATCTCAATTGTAAACATAAATTGCTATTTTGGTTAGTATATGTTTTTTTGAATATGCAAATAATGATGATGAGTTAGAATACATTTCATGGCAAAGGACAAATTAACAGAATGTTATCAGTGGAAGGAACCACATGGGTAGACTGCAGGAGCATCTGTCCTGGCAAATGGGAACTGCAGAAATATTCATTAAAAGAAAAAAGAAGAATTAATGAGTACACGCATGAATTCTCAAGACCTAATGACATTTCCAAAAGCAAATTGCAAAGCTTTTCCCACACATTGGAAAACTGAGGTCTCTTGCTGGAGTCAGGAATGGCATTTACAATGGAAAGATTTCTTTAAAAAAATTATTTTAACAACCTTTTCAAAAAGGAGATTGGTGATGGAAGTACATGGCACTAGAGGAATATACAAAATATTGATATTATGGTATCTATGCTATTCACACTATTTTATTATTATCCTTACATTTTATGTCTCAAAGTTTCTACAATGAACTTGTATTAATTTTATAGTCAGAAGTAACTTTCAAAGAAAAATTTTGTTTCACTCCCTTTGTTCATCTGTCAATGGCATTTGTTCTGTGAGTTTTGTTAGTTAAACCACCTCAGGGATCAGGACTGGGAATTTCCATCATATAAATAATTTTAGTGATCACAACATGGAGTTTAGCCCTCATGTGGTCTTATACACACACTGATTAGGTTTATTAGACTGCTTCCAAATAGGAAGAGCTTTTACAGTTTAAAGACAGTGATCCAATTTATAGGCAATTCAGTAGCTCAAAATACTATATTTTCTAAATGTCACAAGATAACTGGATATAATTAACTTGAAACTATAAGAAAAACAATTGCCAACACAAAATATTAAAGATTTGGTGTAGAAATCACTTGTATTCAGTTCTAATTAGCAATATGTACTATAGAAAATATATGTAATATGCATATTATATATTCTACATATGTAAATATATATATTTATGTATGTTAAGCAGAATTTAATTGGAGATTACATTTATTATTATTGGTGAATTTCTCTGGGCTTCAAGAAAATTATAGATTTCAAAAAGTTTTAGTGGAATCTGTTGCAGATGAAGTCAAGTTTAGAAGAATTTCACAGGCCCTTTTATGAGGATAAATAATATGTTTTTGTTTATATTTTTGTGGTACAAACCTGGTACCTGAATCATCTGCCTCAGCATGGAGCTTATTTCAAAATGTATTTATTGACTTAAGAACACAATTTCCAATGTTTTCAACATCGGTTATCTGAAATTAACTTGTGATTTCTGGCTGCATTGCCAAATCTGAGTCAGCTTTGGCGACCCTTCTCTGTAAATCTCACTTGCTTATAAGCCTGCTAAACTTTACGCTGAGATCCAGAACCAAACTCAGAATTAAGTGTCTCCCAAGTGTGCCCCAGATTTCACCAAAATAGTCTTATTTGTTAATTATAAAATTTTTAATTGAAATACGTACAAGAGATCAGTGACTAGCATTAAAGCTGTGGATATATGGAATAGATTAAATGGTTTTCTTAATTGCTTTATAATGCTTCTAATGACTACATCTGTATTGTTTTTCATTAGGTCATATTGCACCCATGTTTGTCATTGAAAATCCAGCCCTGGTCAGTTGGTTAGAGTGCCATCCCAATACACCAAGATTGTGGGTTTGATCCCTGGTCAGGGCGCATACAAGGATCAGCCAATAAATGCATCAGTAGGTGGAACAACAAATCAATGTCTCTATCTCTGTCTGTCTTTCTCTCTCTCCCTCCCTTCTTTTCTAAAAATCAATAAGTAAAAAATAATAAAAATTCATATGTATCACACACATACTGATTTCTGAAAATTGAAGTTCATAGAAGTGAAATGCTTTATTTTTTTACAACTACAGAATGGCTAGCTAGAACCCAAGATACACAAAATCATACACAGTCAGTGGCCATTCTACTAAACCATGCTACTTCTCTCTGTCATTAAATAGCTAGAAGGATCTTTGAAGGAAGGACAGAGAAACTGAAAGTCCTGGCATATATAATCATGAGACATAAGGATTAAGAGATTTCCAAAAACCATGTTTTACTTGTATTGGCGACTGATTACCAGAGGGTTAGAAGATAAAATGAATTAGATTTGTATGCCATTTTTACAATATATTAATTATCATTGTGCTAGTTAATTTTTGCCTTTGCTTTTCGTATATAAAATGGAGATAATTATCATGCTAATCTCAGAGTTGTAGTGATGATTAAATGATTTAATAATATAAAAGCCTTGGGACAGTGCTTAACACATAACGACTATTCCGTAGATACTAGATATTATTACCACTATAAGCACTGTTTTACCCTTAAGATACATAAGTTTACTTAACCCTTACAATATCACTGGAGTATAAGTATTATTATTATTCTCATATGGCAGATGAGAGAAGTTTGATAAGTGGCCACAGTTTGCACTGCTCATAAGATTGAGTCAAGATTCAAAGCCAGGTCTGTGTAACTGTAGAAAAGGGTTTGGCAAATTAAGAATGGTTTTCACACTTTTAAAGGGTTGTTTAAAAAAATGGGAAAGAGACTATGTATAACTTTCAGTTCTATAGTACTTACATCTGGACCTTTGCAGGATGTGTTTGCTGACTGCTGACTTCTTGACTACAAAAAAAGTATGAGAATTTGAGGAATTACAAATGTGGTTGAAGTTTAAGGTCTGAGGGAAGAGGGGAGGTTGGTGCATGGTAAGAGATAAGGCAGGTTTGAAACATAAATATCATGCATATCATATTAAAGTATTGGCATTTATCCAATACAATATTGCCAGGCTATGGGACTGTTGAAAACTTTAAGTGAGAAAGTGAGGTACTTAAATTTGCATTTTATAATGACCCTTCTGGAAGCAGCATAGGGGAATGATGTTGGCTGGGTCAAGAGTGAAGGCAGGGTTTACAGCCCATGAGTAAAAGGGACTGGGTTTACCAGCCTGCCTAAGTCAGTTGTAAAATTGTACAAAACATGATAAAGCAACTCTTTTCAGACTTTAGAACTTTCCTGAAGGGAAGGAAACAAATGAGGTGAGTCCTACAGTTGCACTGGATTTCTTCCTGGAGGCACATTCCATACTGTGGAGTAGGAAGGGAGACTGCAAGCAATGCAATGTTGTCTTACATGATAAAGGAGGTAGAGCTTGAGGTTTAGAATGTCTGGGGTGTCTGTAAGTGGTGGTGCCGAGTTCTCCAGAGTATGGAGTTACACAAAAAAAGAGCTCCAGAAATAGGCATAGGGGACCCTATGAGTCTTTGAAAAATATTAAGACATGTATAAATAGAGTGAAAAATCTATCATATTGGCAAAGACTAGGAAGTTGTGAGCTGAACAGATTTTCACAGCTCACACAAGCCTGGGAATAATTTGCATTAACGACCAGGAAACATGGAGAGCCCTCATTGACCACTTACAGAATGCCATAAAGACTCCAGAAGGGCTGCACTTTACTAGCAGGCTAAATTATTCCTGGAGCAAATGCTCTTCTAGATCTTCCCAAACAAAACTTAAAAATGAGCCTCCAAATGCTCTAAATGCATACTTTAGGAAAAAAGAAATATCAACAGTAAATGATCTAACTTTATTAGAATCTCCACTATGAGAAGCTAGAAAAAGAAGAAAAATAAACCAAAGTAAATGGGAGAAAAAGAAGGAAAAAAAGTTAAGAGCAGAAATTGAAAACACAAAACAAACATGAGAAAATTCATGAAACCCAAAGCTGGGCCTTTCACAACATCAATAAAATTGATAAATATCTAGCTAAGTTGATGGACGCTAGATAAATTTCTAGTTAAAAGAGGGAAGATACAAATTTCCATTGTGAGGAATTAAAGAGAGGACATCACTACAGATCCTACGGACTTTAACTGGATAATAAGGAAATATTACTAAAAAGTCTATGATGATAAAGTTGGGTCATTGTGCAAAGTGTCCTGTGGTGGCAATAGCCATCACACAAGAGCGACCACAAGAACAACAACAACAAAAATAACCCAAATGATTCATTGAGTCATTTTATATGGCAGGTCTTGACTAGGCAAGGTAGAAACAAATGAAGAACCACCAAATGAGAAAAGCAAAGGCTATTCAGAGCTTGCTATATATGAAATGACTCAGTTGCATTTTGGAAGAGACTCAAAGACAGGCAGAAGAGTGAGAAGGCTTTGTAGTGGAAAAAAGAGACGTCCTGTACGTCCTGATTGGAGGCTGTTGGCATGGGGAAGCTGTAGGCTGGCAAACAAGCAGAGCATCCTATGTAATTGGTTAGGGTTGCAACTTAGGCTTTCTCTGCTTGGCCCTAAATTGGGAACAAAAATTAAAGAAGCTGTCAGTTATTAATCAAGTCCAGGGGCTATTTTAGGCTGGTTGTTAGAGAAATAATTACTTCATTTTCTGGGGTTGTATGGGAGATGTCCTACAAGTCTGGTGTATAGCAGGCTGCCTTCCTGGACCACTTAATGTAGATTGGGGGTTAGTTTTCTGGCCAGGTTGCAGGTCCAAGTTCTGTTTTTATGCATAGTTTGTTTGTATGTTCACTCTTTCACTAATAAATGATATAGTGATGCATCCTTCATTTTGACAATACAATGAAGGGAGTGATCCAGTGCTCCTGGGAGTATCTAAGAGGCTTCACAGTGAAGACAATGTTTGAAATGAATCTTGAAGTTTAAAGCAAAGGGAAGAGGAAAAGAAATGGCTACTAGAGATTACAACATTTGCAAAGAAACATACAGATGAGTGCATGGTATTTTGGGGGGAAGCAGTGACCTTTTAGAGAACTTTGCACATAGGCAGGTGGGTGGGGGACAGAAGATGAGCCAGGGAAGGTTAGAACCAAAGGGAACGAACTTTGAATGCTGTTGTAACATATAACCTTTAGGGACTCTAGGGGAGAAAGGAATGCTTTCAAGCCAATAGTTAGAATACCAGATTTGCGTCTTAGAAAGCTAGTTCTTGTGACAGTGGAAATGTGCATGGGGGCTGCCAGGGATGGAATCTTTCATGCAAGCTAGGATGATATTTTGAAAACTCAAGGAAGAGATGGTGAAAGACTTGATCTGAGCAGGGATAGTGGGGATGGAGCAGAGGGCAGACAGAAATGACCAGGGCAGCATCTTGAACACAGCGAGTTCTCCCTAAGTACACTATGTCTCTGAGTCAATAAATGGAACATCTAGGAAGTGGAATGGATGCAATAACATAAGGATAAGAAACAGTCAATAACTAAGTTTTTAGCTTCACTGACTGATTGTACAGCGATGCCATGGGCCAAAGTATGAAAAACAGGGACTGTGGCAGGTGAGGATGTCACATTCAACTTTGAGCCTGCTTTGGGGCTTATAAAGTTGAAATAGGGTTTCAGCAATGTGATGTGGAGGCTGAGGCCCGGGGTCACTTGTAACACATAGGGAGTAGTTGGAATCATGAGAAGGGGTGCAGAAAGACCTTTGGAAGCCAAGGAGTGGGGTTGAGTCCTTGAAACACTGAACTTGAAACACCATACAGAAGAGGAAGCAGCAGTGATTGCCAAATGAACTGTCTCTGGGCTCCCTTGGAATTTCTCCCTTTGGATTGCTTTATGCCCAGTTTAGCCATTCATCTACTTAATGGTGGGGAGATGAAACAGAGCACTTTTTAAGAAAAACTGCAAAAATCAGGTTGTGTGGGGTATGTAGAACTCTAGGATTGGACTCTTTGAAGCATGACCCTCGTGCTGGTGAGCGACCCTGTGGCATGAGGGGACCCGAGTTGGGATCCAAGCTCACCCTGCTTATGTGACCTTGACCATGTTACTTCTTTGAGCTACGTGTTGATATTAATTATGTCCATCCTAAAGAGCTTTTATGATTAAATGAGACAGTTCTATGTAATATATGGAAAGTGCCTAGTGGTATCCAGCACATATTTTGTGCTCAATAAGTAAAAGTTGTAATTGTAGCAAAAGCTAGAAGAGTGACACTCAAGAAAAGCTATAAATGCAGTTTGTGTTTTACCACATGCAAAATAGTTTGTATTGCAAAAATAATAATGGGAACTTAACTTTTTTCTCTTAGCTCTTTCTCACTTCAAAAGTGCATGGGGGACCCCCCCAAAAAAACAGAATTATCTTCTGGAGGGTGGGCCCTTGTACTACAGGTTTCCCCCGCTAGGTGAGTGTTCAATGAACCCATCTGTATCAGTGTACTGTCTGGTGGTGTTGTGAGAGGCTGTGTTTGGCTTCAGTGATTTTTTTTTAAAGACTCTTCCAATACATTTGCCCATTTCATGATGGGTGATTTATGAACCCACCTGCCTATACCATGCTGAGTGCTCAGCAATTTTTGACCAAAAATGGCAGACCACCATGCCCTACCCTCCCTATCCCCCCTATTTCACCCCAGGCAACTTTGTTTGTTTCCCTGGATGAAAACAAGTCCTCAAAGGGAAATGTTTTGCCGATGTGGAAGAGGTGAAACAAAAAACAGCAGACTCAAATCAAAAGGCATCGAAGGCATCAAAATCAGTGACTTCAGAAACTGTTTTGAGCAGTGAAAAAAACGTCTCTATAGGTGTATTACATCAAATGGAGAGTACTCTGAAGGTGACTGAAGTTTAAACGTGTAAGAATAAATATACAACTTTTGATAAATAAACTCCATTTTGGGGGGTTACTGCCTCATATTTTGGTTCAATAAAGATCAGTTGTTTTTGTTAGAAAATAATTTTTAAACATTCAAAATAACATTTTATTACTTATTTAGTGAACATACATGCTTATGTTTATCCAAAATTACTTTGAGGATTATTTCTTGTTATGGCACTTCTAGATGACACACATTTATTGGGTATCTACCATGTGTCATCTGTCATGTTACTATTCTTGGCAACAGAAGTCACAGATAAAGTTGCTTCTCTTGAGAAATTCATTCATTCACTCATGCAATAAAATATTTTTTTAGACTTACTAATGGGTAGGTGCTCATCTTAGTAGTGGAACTGCAGCAGGGAATGAAGGCACACAGAGACTTTGAGCTTTGGCAGGCTTCATTCAAGGGAAGGGAGAGACAAGAAAACAACAAACAGGTAAATGAAAAATGGTGTTTAATGAAGGAAAGGATAAAGAAATAATAAATAGTGAGTGACTAGAAGAGGCCCGTGTGGCCAGCTGGCCTTTCTGGGGTGGGGTAGGTAGAGAAGCGTGGCAGTAATGAATCAAAGTAATTGTTTCCCTGGCTGGTGTGGCTCATTTGGTTGGAGCATCATCCTAAAACCTGAAGGATGAGGGTTTAATTCCTGGGAAGGGCACATGCCTACATTGCAGGTTTGTTTCCTGGAATCGAGTGCACACGATTCCCAGTCCAGATGCATGCAAGAATGCAAGTGATTAGTGTTTCTCTCTCATTGACGTTTCTCTCTCTCATTGACGTTTCTCTCTCTCATTGACATTTCTCTCTTTTCCTCTCTCCATTCCTTTCTCTCTAAAAGCAATGAAAAAAAACTTCCTTGGGTGAGGGTTAAAAAAAATAGTAATTGCTATGAAAAGAACTATTCCATAGGTGGAGGCTAAGGAAATTATACACATCACAAAAACAGCACAGTAGGGAGAAAAACTATAAATGCTTTAGAAAATAATTACTTTGGAATTAAATTTAGTCATTTAGTCATTTAAGGTTTTATATGTTCATATCTCTCACTCTACCCTTATTCTTGAACTAGGGGTGAAACTTAAAATAGCAACAACAACAAAAAAACCCCAAAACAATTTTCTTAGATTCTCCCAGTCACTTTGGGTGAACATCTGATTGCAAATTAAACTTAGGAATGTTGGATATAATTTCTGTTATAAGGGAGATTTTTGTGTCGATAAGTCCCCAACCAAAGAGGTCTTCATTTTCTGTATCTTTGAAGTCCAGATTGAGGGTCTTTAAGTTTCTTAACTATCCAACCAGCATGTAGAATCAAAGGTGATACTTAAGTCATACGACTTTGGAACTGAAAAGGACCATCTGTCTATGTCACCCTTATTTTGCAGAAGGTGAAGTGAAAAGAAATAACAGAAAGCAATATGACAGAAAGTTTAACAAGATAATTGGCAGAACAAGAACAGAAACCTTGGTTTCATATCACCAAACCCAATGATCGGCATCTTGCTAATTTTCTCATCCATTTCATCAACTAGTGCTTCTTATGAGCCAGGCCTCAGGGTACGCTGAAGAGTAACAAGTTTTTTCCAAGAAATTACTCTCTCATTCCCCAGAACTTTGTAGATTGCTAAAAGATGTCTCAGTGGAACAAATTATAATTCATCACCTCTCAAATGCAATAAATAACATCATCGAAAATGTCAAATTGACAAGTCCTTGAATATATGTGCTCTTTGTTCTTCTGCATTAAGATTTGTTAAATGGTATGTTAATGGAAGTGACTTTTGAATTATAGATTTTGAGTTTCAGTTCTGACTCTGAGACTAATTTCTGACCTAGGAAAAGTTGCTGAGTTTAAATTTCTAGGGGCAAATTGTGTCAAAAGTCACCAGCCCAATGTTAGGAACATGTAGTAGGTACTCAGTGTCTACTTTTAAAGTTTCTTTGTAATTTTAAAATTTCTTACATAAAGAAAATATGCACCTAGAGGTGTTTGCAAAATGGAACTATAAGATCTGATGTTCATGCAATGGTTTTTACTGAACATAAAATTAATCTGACATTTGATTTCTTTCATATTATTACTCATTTATTTGAGCAAATATAGTGATACTTATCCTTCTACTATTGAAAAAGTGATTGTATTTGATTGACTTGTCTGAATCACTAAACTTCTTTTTACTTTTCCTACACCAAACAAGATCAATATATATTTATTTGTATTTCATCACCACTGTGATTGTAAAGGCCAACTATGGTCAGAACAAAAATTATCTTCATCATTTATTTCTTTACTCTGTCATTTCCCTCCTACCACAGAATATGCAAAAAAATAGGAACATCAAGTTATTTATCTATGAAACATTAGGCAGTCATGTGAAACAGAAAACCTACCTTTTAATATTAGCTCTTATAAAATACTTACTATGTATATGATTTTATGTAGGATGGCTACATTGTTAAGCTCCCATGTAACATATGGATAGTAATGCCTATCATAAGATTGCTAGGAGAATTAAATGAAATTATATTGTAAGCATAGTAACTGGCACATAGAAAGCATTGACGTAGGTGAACTTAGATGAACATTTGAGAGCCTATCATTTGTCACTTAGGCAATCAGTATATATGAGTGTAATATAAATATTGTTCAGACTCTATATTTTAGAGGCTATCAATAAGAATGCCCTTATCTGCTAGAGATTTACTCTTTTTAATTTACTTGACAAGTTTCTATTAATTGCCAACATTGTGCAAGGCATTGTGGTGGTTTCTCCAAGGGACAGTAAATAAGTGAAAGATGAACCTTGTCCTCAAAAGGTATAAAGACCGTAATAATCATATTTAATGCACATAGAAAGAGTGATGAATACATCTCTTTACTTATTTATCCCCCTTCCCAAATTCCTGAAATTCTTTTACCCTGCCCTCTGGAATTCACAGTTACTCACAAAAAAGCATTTTCTATGTCCTCAGTCTTTTTCTGCCTGAACCTAGCTCTCTTCTGACACTGCTTCCCGCACAGGATTCCCAAGAACTAACCCTTTCCTCTCCCTTTCCCTGGTCTGTGAACTTAATGCTAAGGTAGATGTCCTCCTTGCTTCTCATTACTGCACTGTCCAATAGCCACTAGCCACAAGTGGCTGTTTAAATGTAGATGTGTTAAAATTAAATAAGATTGCAGTGAACATAGGGGTGCTTTGGAATTAGTGTTTTGCAGCGTTATTTACAATTGCCAAGATATGGAAGCAGCCTAAGTGTCCATCAGTAGATGAGTAGATAAAACAACTATGGGGCATTTACACAATGGAATACTACCCGGCTATGAAAAAGAAGAAAATTTTACCCTTTGTGCCAGTATGGATGGACCTAGAGAACATTATGCTGAGTGAAATAAGCCAGTCAGAGAAAGACAAATACCATGTGATTTCACTCATATGTGGAATCTAATGAACAAACTGAACTAACAATCAAAACAGAGACAGACTCATAGATGGAGAGCAGGATGACAGCTGAGGGCAGGGGGATGTTAGGAGGTGCAGGGACTGAACAAAAAGGAAGGAGGACTCATGGACATGACAACAGCTTGGTGATTGTGGGGGAGGGGTGTATAAGGGGATTAAATGGCAATGAAAATAATACAATAAGATAAAAATAATTTTAAAAAATTAAATTGCATTAAAAATTCAATTCCTCAGTCCCACTAGCCACATTTCAGGTGCTCAATGGCCACTTGTGGCTAGTGGTTACTGTACTGGGCAGTGCAGATAAGAGACATTTCCATTAATGCACAGAGTTGTGTGGGAAGCACTGTTCTAGACCATTCTTTCAGCTTCCTCTCCCAAACCCCTATCTTTGAGTCTTAGTCTTATGTCATCAGTATGTCACGCAGTGCTTGAACCTTGTCACTTATTCATAGGGCACTCACACCCTTCCGTGAGATAGCCCCGGGCTCATTTTCTATATCTACCTAGATGATTTTTCCTGTATGTTGGCATCTCAATTCCTTACCTCTTCTCCCCTAACGATCTCGTCCTTTGTTTTACCTGCATCATCATACCTTAGCCCTTATCATGGCCAACAATCTTCTGCCCATAATACAGCCAGCCTTCAACATCCTGTTCTCCAACCACCACCTCTAATATTGTAACTCTTTCTGTTATTTCCCACTCCTTATACAACCTAGATTCCACGGTTCATCACTATAACCATTCCTTGCACACATGGTTTGCTCTGCTCTCAAAATACATTATTCATCTGGTAAAACCCTGCCCTGGAAAAATTCAACTCTTTGGCTATTCTGTATCTGCACAACCATAGAATAACCAAAATCATGTTGACCGGTCTCACTTGAAGTTCATTCACTGTTCCCAGCCAACATTCCTCATCCTCTTCCTAAACTTAAAAGATCTCCTTCCCAACCCTCACTCCTCACTCTCACAGATGGCCTCCCCTCTCTTACCTTTGTGAAATCAGTTAGAAGAGAACTTTCATATTCACCCAATTAAGAAAGAAAGCTTCACCTCGGCTTCATTTTTATTCTTCAGCGACCTCCTTGTTTATATACTTCTCTTTATAGAAAAACATTCTAAAACTGATGATCTATATTCTTTCTTCTTTTGTCCACTCCACTTCTCCCATTCTCTCTTGAACTCTCTCCAAACAGGCTTTTGACCTTACTGCTTACTAAAATTTTTTTTGTTAAGGTCACTAATGAATAGCATGTTGCTAAATCCGATGATAGAGTTCCAGTTGTCATCTTATTTATCGGTAACATTTTACAAAGCTGATCACTTCCTGCTTTTATAAACACCTCCTTTTACTTGGCTTCTTGGACACTACTTTCTTTTGGATTTCTTCTGTCTCCCTGGCTCAGACTCCTCCTCAGACTCCTTTGCTTGTTTCTTCTTGTCTCTAACTTCTTAATGCTCTAGTGCCCCAAGTCTCGGTCTTTTTAGTGCTGCTTTTTTGATCTCTGTTCCCCTTGGTAATCTCATCCAGTCTCCTGATTTTAAATGCCTTCTAAAAAATAACTTTCTCTTCCTAATCTCCAGACTAAACCTTCTCTCCAACCTCCAACTCTTATATCCAACTACCTACTCAAAATCTCCATTGGGTTGTCTGTCATTTCAAAAATTAATGCATTCCAAGTTGAGTCCCCCATTTCCTTCACCTCACTTCATGCTGCTGCCATCTTCCCCAACTTACTAAATGCCAGGGCCATTTTTTAGGTGCTGAAGTAAAAAAAATTATCCTTGATCTCTCTTTTTCTCATATCTGGCATGTAATCTGCCAGTAAATCTTGCTGGTTCTATTTTCAAAATACACTGTAGTCTGTCTTTTTAATCATCTCTACTGCTTCCAGCTGGTCTGGCATCATCTCTTGCCCAGATGATGCCATAGCTGCACAATCAGTCTCCTGCCTCTGTACTTGCCTCCTATTGTCTGCTCTCAGAAGAGCAGCCAGAGTGATCATAAAGGCAAACCATGTACGTCTTCCCTGCCCACAGTTCTGTACTGGTTTCCCATCTCATTCGCAGTGAAAGTCAAAGTCTTTATAGTGGCCTAAAATGCTTGATAGAGTCTGTCCATATTAACTCTTGGATTTTATCTCCCATTACTTTCCTACTAGGTCTCTCTACTTCAGTCACACCACCTATTGTCTTTCTAACACAGCAGTCAAGCTCCTGGCTGAGGGCTTTAGCACTGGCTTTTTGTTATGTCTGAAATCGTTTCCATCAGGTGGTTGCTAGTCTTGCTCATTCTCATTCTGAATTAGGCTTTCCTGATCAATTTATCTGAAAATTGAAAAGATCTCTCCAACCCCAGCACTCTCCCATTGCCTTTTAAACCTTATTTTTTACATATTTTATCTCTGTATACCTCTGTTTTTTACATATATTTTAACTGTATTTTTACATATCTATTTTTATCTATCTATAGATTTGTATCTATATATCTATGTACTTATCTGTCTTCTAAATTTCTCTACTAAAAGGAAAGCAATGGCATTTTTTCCCCTTTTTGCTTGTTTTATTCATTGCTAAGTCCTTGGCACATGGTAGATGCTCCATAAATTTTTTATTTGATGAATGAAAGGTGTTATCTATAGTAGTTGTATAACATATTTTTCTCATTTAAAAAACATTATGATGTTTCTTTTTAAGCTTATTTCTTTTTAAACCCATTTTAATATTTTGGATAACGTGGGTTAATAGGTCAAGAATTGAACTGGAAAGTATATTAAAATCACCTACCATGTATCAAAAACAAGAAATTCATAGGGAATTAGTTTTACAAATGCCCCAAATAAACCATTCTTCTCAGGAAAAAAGGAGGAAAATAGCCAGAGGCTAGAAAAGGGAGAGATAGCACCTCAGAGTGGAAGCTAAAGTTGTGTGCCTAAGGGCAAGCCAGAAACAGTTGGGGCGAAAAGGGCAGGGATTTCAGTGTCAGCTCAGGAGAAGTTGGAGGTCTGTTGACTAAGGTGGAAGACCAGAGGGAGACCAATGGGGAAAGCTGGGGGTGGGACCTTACAGAGAGTGGGGGACTGAATTAGTTCCATCCAACAGTGGGGAAGAATCACCATGAAGCACAGGAGCCTGGCCCACATCCCTTTTATGGGATCTACAATTTCACAATTTGTGTGGAGGAGGATCTCCAAGGCTCTAATTTAAGGCCACATTGGAGCCATGAAACCCAGAGGGCCAGACTGTGGCCCATTAAACTCAGGCTAGTGGTTGCCTCTAGAGCAAGGGAGGGGGAAGGAAGGGTATTGGTCAAATAGGACTTCAACTTTATGTGTAGTATTTGTTGGAAAGATAAAGGCATATACGAGAAAAAGTTCTCAATGTTCAATTATTGATGAAAACATGGGTGTTTTTCAGTTGTTCTATATGTATTGTACTTTTCAGTCATTATTTATATATACTAATTATTTTTAAAAGAAGAAAATTAAAAACAACTGAGAGTAGCTTCTCTAGTCTTTCTGTGGCTTAGGTCTCTTTCCTACATACTTCATTTGGTAGCATCAAGAGTGTTAAAAAACAGGGTAAATACGTGTGTGTGTGTGTGTGTGTGTGTGTGAGAGAGAGAGAGAGAGAGAGAGAGAGAAAGAGAGATCTGTCCAGAAAGTATCCAGCCATGTGCTATGAAAAGTAGAGACACTTACTGAAGATACGAGATTCAAGAAACATTGTACACAGGACAACGATGCCTCATTTCCCTTCAGTGTAGGCACCTTGGAACCTCACATAGTTCTCCCAATTGCCATCAGCTGCCCTGTCATATTTTCCTGAATCTCATCAACCATCTGAAATCTCTTCCCTGTCAAAGGTGATTTTAGTTTTGGGGAAAGCCAGAATACTCAGGATGCCAAATCTGGGCCGTAGTGGGGCTGAGTCACCTGGGTGATTTGATGTTTCACCAAAAAATTCCAAACGAGATGTGATCCATGAGCAGGTGCATTGTCGTGATGAAGCTGCCAATCACCAGTTGCCCATAGCTGCGGCCTTTTGAATCACTGAAATAATTTCTGTACATGTTCAAGCTTAACACAAAATTTGATGTAGATTCATTGCTCTACTCACTCAGTCATTTTGAATGTGATGGCCACACAGTACACACACTCACTCAAGAGCATCTGCTCCCACTGACTAGTACAGTGAAGTCATCATTGTTCACACATGCACATTCCAATCCACTCTCCTTGGCTGCCAGGTTACATCGATGTCTTGCAAACCATTCTCACTCTTGCTATATTAACAATGGCTGGACTTTTCCAGACAGATCTCATATGTATATATGTGTTTACACATACATACATACATATCTTATAATTTATAATGCATTACAATCTGTTAAAAAATAATCTCAGGGTAAAAGTTTAGAAAAAAGGTATCATCAAATTGTTTCCCTAACCTTTGATCAACTGTGATGGCACCAACTTGGAAGGAACTCAAACCCGCTGGACTTCCCTTGCAATTTACATCAAATGGCATTTATCACGAATGAGAATTGAAGCCAAAAGAAGCACTTAAGTATCCTTGGATGTTTACATATGATTGTCAAGTAGACCTTATATTTGGGTGTGTGGTTTTGTGTGTGTGTGTGTTTGTGGGTTGCTTCTTTAAGTTAAAAACTTTGAACTCTCTGTTCAAGAAGTGATCCAAGCTTTTTATTAGGTAAAAATTGTTCAAGTGTAAATACGGTACATTTCTTTATTTGCTGTAAATCTTCCCGAAATTTCCTATTGGATACAACAACCTACTGCTGATAATATTTATATTCTGAATAGAGAGCAATATGTTTCTGGTAGTAAATGGGCATTATACTCATACTTCTGGATGAAAAAAAAAAAACTACATCTTCTTGAATCCCCATTTGGACTAAGAGCAGCCTTGTTATTCTCCTTCATATGTTATGCTTTCAAATGTGAGTTTTCTCTCTTAAAAATCTCACCTTAAAAAAATTCTCTGCTCCTCATAAAGTATTTGCCTGTGAGATACAATCTTCACTCAAAATGTCATTTTTAAAAATATGCTTTGAATCATCCTATTACATTCCATATTCACTTTTTTTTTGTTTTGGCTCACTGTATATTTGAGAGCTGCAAAATAGATCTTACTCATATTTTCCAAAACAATTCTTTATTGGAAAAAGACCAGGAATTAGAAACATAAATGTTTGGACCCCAAATGCTCTTCCAAATTTTAAGAACTTGGTGAAATTAGATATTTAAAATAAACATCTTATCTTCTATGCATTGAACTAATTTTTTATTGTAATTACTTGACATCTCATGTAGATGTACATATGGTCACATTTGATCATTTTTATAAATATAACCTGCTTGGATCTTACATCCAATTTCAGAACTTTGGACCTGAAATGACAACTTGAACCTGTGCCTAAGAAAGTGATTATTGTATTCCTCTATCACCACTTTTAGAGTATTGTGAATTTTAATGTCTACACAGCACTTTGAGATATTCTGAATAAAAGAAGTTTATTAATTCCAGATTTGCAAGTAAGATGGGGATCTTTTAAATGGAAATGGCAATTGGGAAAACCGGGGAATAGAATTTGATAAGCCACTTAACCAAGGAGGGATGAGGAAGGTAATGAAAAGTAGAAACAGAATGTAAACGGAGACTGGATCTGACATGATCCCTGGCATGGTATGTCCAGGAGTTCTGTTGATAGCTGATTATATTTTAAAATTCATATTATTATTTGTCATAATTATACTTGAAAAGCATGCAGAACACTAGTAGTATAGTACTAATGATGGGCTTGGAAATACATGCTATTCTCCTAGAAACTTCAGAGGATGACTGTAGCTTTCACGAAGTGAGTGTGAGGCATGTATGCTGGTCTTCTGGCCATCACAGTTAAGAAATATGATTATATCAATGGATAAGGACTTAAATAGAAATGAGTATTTTGAGAGGAATTATGTCACTTTGATTAATATGATGACATTTCTCACTGAATTGAGCGAGGTTGAAATCTAACATATAACCTTCAGATCACTAGCTAGAACTCTGCGTCTGTCCGAAAACCAAATTTTGCAGCTTAGTTTTCACATGGATTCATTATCCCAGTGTTCCCAAACCTTGCTAGTCAGCAGATACAACTTTAGAACTTAACAAAGGGTCCAGACTCATGGCCTCCAGCCTAGACTACTAACTCAGAATCCGTAATACCTGGCCAGGTAGCAGTTGCTTAGAGTGATATGCCAAGGGTGCGGGTTTGATCCCTAGTTGGAGCACATACAAGAATTAACCAATGAATGCGTAAGTGGAACGACAAATCGATGCTTCTCTGTCTCTCTCTCGCTCTCTCTCCTCGATAAAAAAAATAATGAAAGAAGAATCTCAAAGATGAATACTGGGAATATGGCTTGCTTTTATAAACCCTCCAAGTGTTCAAGAACCCCTGTGTAATAGAGATGTAGTTCAGATATCCAACAATTCAAAACTTTGAGTAATTTATTAACACTCGGTATGTGACATAACAATATAACCTACAGTTCATTTTGTGAGTAATGTATACCACATATTAACGTGCAGTTTCTCTATCTGCACAGTAATATGTCTAGCAGCTGTTATTCTAATTTTTCAAATTAGAAGTTAAATAGCAGAGCAGGTCTGTAACTTGTCTGAGGTCTTAACAGTTGTTAAGAGTCGGAGGTGGGATTCCAACACAGTTCTAATTGCAGAGATTGTTAGCCTCACAGAATAGCATAGATATAATGTTCTGATCTTTTTCCCAGTGTTCTAGCTGTGTGAATTAGGTCTGGTCCTGGCATATTTCATAAAAAAGAGTTTTATATTATTTCCAGCATGCCCCAGCATTGCACAGCATGCCATTTCATTATCATTACTGTTCTGTTATGCTGTTGAGAATTTTGAATTGTGAGATGGTACTAGAGTTTTATGCCCAATTCTCGTGATCCTGGCAAATTCTTTGAGATTTGCGTTTTGATGATGACAGGGAGAAGAACAGGGAAAATATTCAAGATGCTTTCTCTCCTCGTATGGAAGGGAGAAGAAACATTGTATGTTTTCAGGAGCCTGGTATTATTTAATAAATAAAATGTGCCAGCCATAAGCTTCTCCCTCTGCCTTCTTCCTACTCCTCTTCCCACGCAGGTCAGGTTTTCGTCTGTCCCCAAAGTGCCGGGTGGCTATAGAAGGTACACCTGGCTAAGGGGAGAAAGTTCCCTGGCAAGAGGGGTGAGACCTTCATCGTTTCTAGGTAATACCTCTAGATTTCCAGCAACTCATCTCATTTTTGGTCCCCATTAGCCATTCTTTTGTAGGGCTGTCTGTAAGTTTCATTGTTATCTGTGTCGTACTGTAAGAAATGACACACCAAGAATTTCCTACTGTGGATTCCCTATAGAAAGGCAAAGCTGTGAATAAAAATTCTGTAAGAAATTATCATGATCAGGCTTCACAGAAGCAATAAAATATACTCATCCTTTAAATATGTGTCCTAAAATGGTAAAGCAAAAAAGGGCTAAAAACATACAAGAACATTGAAATGAATGAATTACCCCTGTTTTTTGGACCATAGGTTTTAGCACCTAGGTTTTAGAGGAAAATAGGGGAAATTTTTTGAAGCAAAAAATGTGGTAAAATATTTAATAACATAAATAACATAATATCTCACCAATGTAAATGTAAAGCTACATTCAGACTATACGATGCACCCCCATTTTCCTCCCAAATTTGGGAGGGGGTGCATTGTATAGTCTGAAAAATACGGTATGCTTGTTCATAAAGGAAAGACACTCTTTTCGGTTTGTACTGGGTTTTTGGTTCCCAGGATCATCCTGTGTATATGTTCAGAGTTGTGTTATTTATGTTTTTCTCTCTGCTACGTGCCACGTGCCAGGTAAACACGGACAGTTCTGGGTGTTTACGGTGTGGGGTTATGAAGAGGGGAAGATATGCTGGCTAGTGTGTGCTGACGTCAATGGCTTAAGTCCCAGTCAGTTGAGATACCCTTGTTCCTTAACAAATGCCTGACCATTTTCTGGTTCAGCTTAGAATGTGCTGATGATTATCTTGTAGACTGCATTGGAAAACTGAGCTCTGTCACTGAAGAAAAAAACCCTTCTGAGCACAAGGCGCAGTGATCCTGGTTGATTTCCATATGTCTTTCCTGTGGATGTGTGTGTGTGTGTGTGTGTGGAGTAAAGATTGAATTTCTATGTGAGAGAGGGACAAAGATAGCAGTTAGAGTGCAGCTTGGCCGTGTGGCACATATAATAGAGTTTTTTCCCTACCTACCTCAAGGCTATCAGTGAAAACTTGTTTTTTGTGGTCAAATGTTTGTATCATATTAAATTTCAGTATTTTAAAAGAATAAAAGACTATCTCCCATTTCTGGCTCATTCTCATGTCCTGATTTAGTATTTGTCAAATTGAGTGAAAAATCAAAGTTTGGCTATTGCTACTTCCAAGCGATGTACCTAAATTATAAAAACAGAATGATGGAGAGTTACATTATAGAAAAAATATACTTAGAAAATCCTACTAAAGAATATTGCTAGTGTAGTAGTTGTATGAAATCAGATCAAACATCTGAAGATAAAAACATTTCTAGCTTCAAAGAGGATTACTGCATAATGATAAAAAAGTGCAACCCAAAGAAATATATGATTATTTCAAACTTTTACACACCTAACCACATACCCTCAAAAATCTCAAATCAAGCCTTGACAAATTTCAAAGGCAGATTGACAAGTTTATCATCATACTAGTGCGTTTTAACATATTTCTTAGTGACTGATAATTTAAGTAGAAAAATTAAGTAACTTGGATGACATAATTAACATCTAATATACAGGGTCTGGCACAAATAATGCCCCTATTTTATTACAAAATCATAAACATGTAATTCTGTAACATAACAATATCAAAGTCAAGCACACCATATGACATTTTAGGTGAAATGTTCAAATTAAAACTATAAATTATTGCACCCATATTATTACCCTACCAACCACACTCAAGAGGCCTTACTTCTGCTGGACCCTGTGCATGTAGAAAAACCAACAACCAAATAAGAGAACACATATTCTCAACTGCACATTAAACATTTATAGTGTTATTTACTCATACATTCATAAATAGATTGTGATAAATATGAAATACGATCTTGATTACCTGATCAATTTAAATTAGTAATCAGCAAGACAACTTAAATAAAACTATTCATTTAGAAATTAAAATTTAAAAATTCATAATTTGTGAATTAAGGAATAAATCATAATGGAATTTAATAAATATTTAAAACTACACTGTTATAGCCACTCACTATTGAAATTTGACAGAGAGCTAAAGCATTAAATGCTTGCATTTGAAAGATAGAAAGGCCTCAATATTAATGAAATAAATATTCAAATTAAGAAATTTTAAAAAGAATAATGGAAATTACCCAGGGGAAGTTGAAAGAATTAATTAAGATTAGAAGGAAACTAATTCAACCTGTAACAAAGAAGGGGAAAACAAAGCCAGGCTTCTTATAGGAAATACTGATAAAATGGACAAAGCTACCATAAATTTGAGGAAAATAAAAAACAAACATAATACTGAAATGAAAACATAACTATAGAAACTGCAAAGATTTACCCTCATAATATAATAGTAAAAACAGCTTTATGGCCATGTATTTTAAAAACTAGGGGAAAAGATCCTTAGAAAGATAACAGCTTACAAAACCGACTCAAGAAGAAACAGAAGACGTGATTAGAAGTTTAGGGACTGTGGAAACAGAAATCATATGAGAGACGCTGGCTGGATGCTGACCAGGGCTGCATCCTTTTCTTAGAAATACCCCTTACAGTTAGGTTGAAGCCATAAGTCTTGTGCTTGCTCGTGGAGTAAGGGCAAAAAATGAGTGTGCCACTTATAGGACTGTCCTCAAAAATATTTCTGAGGATCCTATCCACCAACTCATTTGTTTTTATAAAGCTTTATAAAGACAGCCCTAAATTCTTTCACTTGCACCTGAAGGTAAAGGAATTTTAGGTGGAGCCATGCAATAGGAAATGCTGGCAGAGATCCACACAGGAGAGCTGCTAGACCAGTATCCAACTCCTACATGAGTGGTGAATGAAAAAGCAAACACACACACACAAAAAAACCCCTTCTGCGTGAAAGCAATGAAAATTTAGGAAATATTTGTAATAGCTATTGTTGTAACCACCCCCCACTAGAAAACGCACATGTCCAGATAATTACACAGACACCCTCTACCAAATGTTCAAGGGACACAGAGCTCCAGTCTTACATGAATTACTCCAGAGCCCCAGGAAAACTACTTTGTCCCAAATCCCCTTCATAGATGACAATTCAAAGATGGTGTCTCTAGACTCTTCATTTTAAATATTGTGTGTGTATAAAGCCTTCAGGCAGAACTAGAATATATGGATCTTAGCCTTCTACATGTATTTGGAACAAACCAAAAGATTCGTGAGAGTGAACAACAGTAGCATCCACTTGAAACTAAAGCAGAAAAGATGTTGTTTATTGTGTGATAGGAACCCTGCCTTACTATTAAAGCCCTAATACATCCTAACTCCTTTGAAAATAAGAATGAAAATTTCGTATGTTGGGTAAATAGCATAATGACTTGTTTCTTACACAAATCTTTGATCTTAAATACATTTTAAACATTATCTCCTAAGGTAATGCTTAAAATAATGTATTTCCCATTAAACTTTGCTTCCTCTTGATTCTTCCTTAAATATTCATATGATGTTGATTCTTTATAAGTCTTCAAATGCTTTTTGGCTGGAAGTAATAAAATATTAAACTGATCTTTATAAATGTATTTATATTTTCCTCTTGTGAATGGAGATAGGTAACACAAAGCTACCCTGTGCGTCTTTGCTCATGTGGACTAAAATCTTATGGGGCAATGCCAGTGCCACTAGCATATTTGAAACCCTGAAGGGCATTAATTTGTTTTTTATTCAAAAATTAAATTTCTTGAAATATTTTTCACTTTGTTCTTACACTTACATTTTGGATAATTGTACACACAGATTCAAACACACTGTTCTCATGCATTTGCTGAAGAATTGCACTCTGGCTACAAAGAGCACATCATAAGTACTTACTAAGTTATAAGGAGAAAGAAGTGGATTCATTTTTAATTTATTATTCAATAAAATTACTATTTCCCATTTGAAGCAGATAGAGAATTTGTGGCTCTTTTGAAAGACCAGCCTGCAGCCTCATTTCTGTCCAGAGAATACTGCAGCCCTTTTGAGACAGACCCTGTAGAGAGTTTTGTTCATTTGCTTGTTAATTCCAGGGTTGATCTTGCAGTCTTTACACACGCCATTTCTTGGTGAAGGTTGGAAGCTTGCCTCCATAGTCTTTGGGGGAAGAGGGTGTGTGGTGGTTCTGCTTTAGAAAAAGTTCTTTATAAATTCACAGCATCCAATTTGGATTGTAAAGAATTTTGCCTAAAACTGTACCATTTTGTGACTTTTTGCACATTGCAATGTCCTCATCATTAGCCCACTGATGAGAGAGGATAGCGCCACTTTTCTGTGTGACGCAGTCATTTCTTGCTTCTGGCTGGTGATCGACCAGAATATACCATATACACTACTGAAGTTTTCATTATATCTCTATCTCATTAGGTTTAAGAATTCAGTCCTGGTCCCTGGCTGGGTAGCACAGTTGGTTAGAGTGCCATCCCGATATACCAAGGTTGTGGGTTCAATATTTGATCAGGTCATGGACAAGAAACAACCAGTGAATGCATAAGTAATTGGAATAATCAGTGTCTCTCTCACTCTTCCTCTCTCTCTCTCTCTAAAAAAAAAAAAAAATCAGATCTGTTAAGTTCCAAATGATACTGACGCTGCTGGTCTGGGAACCACTATCTGACCCATTGTTCTTTTTCAGTAAAAACTTTTATTCTATTAGAGAAATAAGCAGTTAAGAATAGGAACTTGGGAATCAAAGAGGGCTGTGCTCAAATTCAATCTCATCAATTTGTGATATTTTAAAGTCTTTTAAATTTGGGGTGATCTATTGGGTAAAAACTGATATATCACTTTTTCAATCAGTATATTATTTTTCACCATCACTACCAGTGGAGATAATCATATTTTTATGCTTGTTTTTTTTTCTGTTATTTATGTGAATTGACTGTCAATCTCATTGCTTTCTGTCTTTTTCTCAGTGACTGGCAGGAATTTTATACATTATAGGTGCTAAATCTTCATTTTTTATTTTATAGAATAATTTTGTATTATAATCTACTTGTTTTTCAATTATATATATGTTGTGCTCTTACATTTTAATATAATCAAGGTTATACATATTTTACACTACAAGTTTTGTGTTTTTTGTCCTATTTAACAAGGTCTTCCCTAGCCTGATATCATGAACTGATAGTGCTAGATTAATGCTTTTAAAAGTTTTAAAAGTTTTTGTTCTGTTTTTTGTACTTTCTGAAATTAATTTTATGTGATATAATTAGGTATCTAATTTTAATTTTATCCTTATTAATAGTCCATATTTCACTATTTACTTGAAATGCTACCCCTTTCATATATCAATACTAATTATACATATGTATGAGTTTATTCTGTTTGGCCATTTTATCTAATATTGCAATAGTACCACACTATGGCTTATATGTTTTGATATCTGGTAGAACAAATCCCTTGATTTACTTGTTTCAAAAAATTTGTGTTTTCTTGCAATTTACCCATTGTGTGGTTTTTAAAAATTCAATCATTAATTTATTTTTTTTCAGATACATGTCTCCTAATAGTTAGAATAATGGTGTCCGTACAATTTGGTATCTTATTTTGTAATCAGCTAACATTTTAAGGTTTTCCCATGTTGTGACATAGTCTCCAACATTCTTTTTTTTATAGTATCATTTTAATGGTTACATATTATTCTACTTAGGTGTTACACCATAATTCACTTAAATAACCTCCCATTGATGGACATTTGGAATACCTCTGATATTTAAGTTTGATAAACAGTACTCCTAGGAGTATCTTTGTGCTTCTAGTGTGAGTATGTATGTATGTATGTATTTATTTATTTATTACATTATTTATTGTATTTTTTCCATTACCACTTATCCCCCCTACACCTTCTTCCACCGCCACCCACCCCGCTCATCGTGTGATGTTTAGAATTGACTTGTGAAGAGCGATGAGAAATCTTGTTGGGTTTTTTGGTTTGGTATTACATTGAATAAATGTTTTAGTTCAGAGAAAACAATCTATCTATCTATCTATCTATCTATCTATTTAATTTGTATAATTTTTTCCCATCACCTTTTCCCCCACCCCACACCCTCTTTCACTTCCACCCTTCACCCCCTCCCCACATTGGTGGTTCTTCTCATTCTTACCATGTACATGGTAACCTCTACACTTACTCAGCTCTTCTTTCATGCTCATCAGGAAGGTTATTTAATTAACGTCACAAAAATTTTTAACACTTTTTTATTGATATTTTAAATTTTATTTCTAGATATTTATATAAGATTAATTGAAAAAGCCCTTCCTTTAACATTGGTCCTCTTTGCTGATCTCATCCTACTGCCCTAATTCCCTAAACTGCCCATTGTTTCTTAAATGACCAGTTTGGAGATTCTAATTGACCCCATTTCCACACCATGTACCTGATTTCCATGCAGTCTGGCTTCTTTCACCATCACTATAAAAATCTACCCTTTCAAATGTTGTTACTGATTACCCCTGAATTGCCAAATCTAATCACTTTTTCACAGTTTGTATCATCCTCAGTTTCTCTCCATCGACCGTGACGTCTATGTCGACATCCCTCCACTGGTTTCCATGGCATGTCAGTCTCCTGGTTTTCCTTTGAATTACACTTCCTTTGCCTCTTTATTCTCCCTTTTTGTAATGTTTTTCTTCTTATGCCCTTCCCTTCCTATATGCTTTCTGCCTGCGTGCTCCAGAATGGCAGGATTTCTGTGTGCTTTCACCAGTGATGTAAGCACTTGGCATCCGGTAGGTGACGAATAAAGGCTTCTTGAACAAATGAATAACTCTCATCATAGTTTCCAAATTGTCGTTAACACCAATGTCAGATAATTAATGTCAGACAAATTCGAACTCTACTTACCATTTTTGTGCCACATGTGGTCTTACTCAATTTTTCTCTTACAATCCGATCAAACTGGGGTATTCACTGTTTCCTAATCTTGTCTTTGTTTTCTCTGTCTGGGATCTCTTCCATTTTTGTTCGTTGAAATCCTCTCTATTGCTTTAGACCTATATCATCCATCTCCTTTTCTTGGTTCTCATTCCCCCTGATTTTCTTCCACTTTTAAATCTTCATGCATACTATTTTATTTCTACCACTCTTCTTGAATTTGTATATATTAGTGATAAAAATATGTCTTTTAAACTGGCACCCATTAAGAGGAATGATAATGTCCAATTTTGGTGAGGGTGTGGGAAAAGAAAGTTTCAAACATTGTTGGTAGGAATTTTCAAAGGATAATTTGTCAAAATGTATTGGAACCTTAAAAATACAAATACATATTGGATATAAAACAGAAAGTAACAACTAAATAAACAAACAAACAAAAACTCACAGACAATAGTGTAGTGGTGACCGGGGGAAAGAGGAATGGGGAACAGGTAGAAGAGGGCAAAGGGGGGATAAATGGTGACATGATGGTGACATAAATGGTGACAAGTGTACAGAATTGTATACTTGAAAAGTATTATAATAATCTTATTAACCAATTTTACCCCAATAAGTTTAATAAAATTTTAAAAGGAGAAAAAATGCAAAGAGTATATGGCATAATAGTTACCATTGCTCTGAATTTTTCCTAAGGAAATAGAAATATATGTATAGTACTGTTCATCATAGTATTGTGTTGTAAAAGTAAAAAAATTGAGAAACTTGAAGTGTTCAATAATATAGTTTTCAGCAAATTTTGGACTATCTATATAATGGAAGGCAATGAAAACAAAATAATCTTGTAAAAGAATGTTTATTTACAAAAGAAAATACTCAAAATATGGAAAAGCAGGTCACAAAACAATTTTTCTATTATTTCAGAAGAAAATAAATATGCTTAGAAAATATCAGAAAGATTTATACCAAAATGTTAACAATGGTGGTGTGGGATTGTAGTAGATATAATTGTTTTTAAATTTCCAAGGTAGTTTGCACATGCATTCTATTTATACTTTTTTATTTTTTATTTTTATTTTTTTAATATATTTTATTGATTATGCTATTACAGTTGTCCCATTTCTCCCCCATCATTCCCCTCCACCCTACACACCCTCTCCCACCCACGTTCCCCCCTTTAGTTCATGTCCATGTGTCATAAGTTCTTTAGCTTCTACATTTCCCATACTATTCTTGCCCTCCCCCTATTTTCTATCCACCGTCTATGCTACTTATTCTCTGTACCTTCCCCCGCCTCCTCCCACACCCCTGTTGCTAACCCTCCATATGATCTCCATTTCTGTGGTTCTGTTCCTGTTCTAGCTCTTTGCTTAGTTTGCTTTTGTTTTAGGTATGGTTCTTAATAGCTGTGAGTTTGCTGTCTTTTCACTGTCATATTTTTGATCTTCTTTTTCTTAGATAAGTCCCTTTAACATTTCATATAATAAGGGCTTGGTGATGATGAACTCCTTGAACTTGACCTTATCTGAGAAGCGCTTTATCTGTCCATCCATTCTAAATGACAGCTTTGCTGGATAGAGCAATTTTAAATGTAGGTCCCTGTTTTTCAAGATTTCAAATATTTCTTTCCAGCCCCTTCTTGCCTGTAAGGTCTCTTTTGAGAAATCAGCTGACAGTTTGATGGGAACTCCTTTGTAGGTAACTGTCCCCTTATCCCTTGCTGCTTCTAGAATTCTCTCCTTCATTTGAATCTTGGCTAATGGAATTATGATGTGCCTTGGTGTGTTCCTCCTTGGGTCCAACTTTTTTGGGACTCTCTGAGCTTCCTGGACATCCTGGTAGTCTATTTCCTTTGCCAGATTGGGGAAGTTCTCCTTTATTATTTGTTCAAATAACTTTTCCACTTGTTGCTCTTCCTCTTCCCCTTCTGGGACCCCTATCATTCGGATGTTGGGATGTTTAAAGATGTCCCGGAGGTTCCTAAGCCTCTCCTCATTTTTTTGAATTCTTGTTTCTTCCTTGTTTTCTGTTTGGTTGTTAGTTTCTTCCTTCTGGTCCACTCCATTGATTTGAGTCCCAGTTTTCCTTCCATCTCTATCGGTTCCCCATGCGTCTTCTTTCATTTCACGTATTGTAGCCTGCATTTTTTCATCTAATTTGTGAGCAAAATCAACCAATTCTGTGAGCATTTTGATGACCAGTGCTTTGAACTGTGCATCTGATAGGTTGGCTATCTCTTCATGGCTTAGAGGAATTGGCTCTGGGGCTTTCATTTGTTCTCCGGTTTGAGCCATTTTTGGTGGGTTTTTTTTTTTTGTTTTGTTTTGGTTTTAGTCTGGTCGCGGCTATTACGTATGAGAGGTGGAGCCTTAGGTGTTCCTCAGGGTGGGGCAGCCCAGTCGCTGGGTTGTGACACTATAGGTGGGGGCAGGGTCCGAGAGGGAACAATGGCGCCTGCTCCACTCTCTCCTGGACTCCGGTCCCTTCCGCCACTTCCCCTTCACCTGGATTATCTGCGCACTCGTGAGTGCTGTTACGTAGTGAGGGGTGGAGCCTCAGGCGCTCCCCAGTGCGGGCAGCCCAGTCGCTGGGTTGTGACGTTGTATGTGGGGGCGGGGTCTGAGAGGGAACAATGGCGCCTGCTCCACTCTCTCCTGGATTCAGTCCCCTCCGCCACTTCCCCTCTGCCTGTACCGTCCGTGCGCGCGAATGTGGGACCACCTGGTCAGCCAGCCGCCCTGTGCGGCCTCACTGGGTCTGCACAGTTGCCCCCCTGTGCCCAAGGATCGTCAGCCGCCGCCTGTGCACCTGGGAACTGCCAGCCGCTGCTGTTTGTGCTCCCGGGTCCGCACCTCCACTTTCTCCTGCCGCGACTCCGCCCCTCTTACCGGTCTGGATGAATGGTTGTTGGACTTCCGTACAGTTAAATTTTCTATAAGCTCTGGTTGTTTTCTTGTTTCTAAATATTTGTTGTCCTTAATTTTGGTTGTGAGAGGAGGCACAGTGTGTCCGCCTACGCCTCCATCTTGGCCGGAAGACCCTATTTATACTTTTTTAAAGTGACAGAAAAGTTGATGCTAACATTTAAAATGGACTGTGTGGTATACTGCCCAGAGTCTTCCTCCTTTCTTCCCACTACCTTATCTGTTAGGACCTAAGCTCTCACTCCTCTGCCGCTGGAGGTGCTGAAGGCTGGTCACTCCCAGCTGTAGTCTGCATTTAATGACTGTTGTTCTAAGGCTTGGAAGGCCTCCGTTTCCTGCGCCCCATATGAGAGAGTGCTACAGAACCATCTAGCTCCAGAGCTCCCTGTGCAGTTAGCCAACATCTCTGTTGAAAACTGCTTCCTAGCTCACCTTCTCCCTGTGTTCAGTCCTGCTTTCTCCACACCCCCACAGCTGTTGATTCTGAGAGCACTCCATAATAAATTTCCTGGGTGGAATTTTCCATTTCAGGGAAACTGAGCTGGAGCATCTACTGTTTGTGGGCACTGTACATCTACTCCCCCTAAAGCCTTGCAATGAGATTTTCAGGCAATTACTGACATCTTTATTTTGAGGAAGAGAAAAATTTTGTTAACAATTTTTACGTATTTTGTGCAGAGTCGCACCGTTACTGAATATCAGCCGAGTACAAAAGGCAGGTGTGTTTGGGTATAAAGAACATGCTTTTTTTGTATTTAGTCAAATAACTCCACTCAGCCTTGTGTTTTATTTTTGCACTTTTCTTGTTCTCTCTGGTAGATGATAAATTCTTTGGTTGCAGGGATTTTGTCTTATTTATCTTTGAATTCCTTGTTGGGTGTTTCATGGTGTCTTGCACATAATGGGTGTTCCATGTTTATGAAATTGACTTGAACTAGTTAAGGTTTAAAAAGCATTTCTACTTCAGTTCCATAAGAAATGGAATCCCTAAGGGGAAAAGAAAATCATAATGGTAAGATGTAGTAATTATAATTCAATTAATGTTTCATGAAATAATTTCCTATAAAAAGATGGTGGTACTTATCCTCTTTCTTCAATATTAGATAAATGCTATTTTCAGAACTTTGTCCTTAATTACTAAATAAGCAAATCAGTGAGGTGTAAGAAACTTATATTAAACTTTGATGGCAGATATCATGGTTTTTACCTTATATCGCTATTGAGCTATCTATGAAATCTATGAAATCTGAGTTCCTTAAGGAAAGAAGCTACTAAGAGAAGAAAAATGTAACAAAAAGACTGCTTCCTTTCTAATACGAAATTGAAAGTATATGTTAACAGAATGGGAAGTTTTTTTTGGCAGCAGACAGAAATGCCTGAATGAAGTTTCCAGCACCTATTAGACTTTTCAGTTACAAGTTGAATTTTTCCTTAAAAGATATGCCAGGTTTATCATTTAAAAATACAAATAAAATGAATATATTAATGATGGGTTATGTTGTTAAGAATAAATAGATCCAGCATTAGGTTTAGGGAAAGGGACATTTGAAAACAAACTACAAAAGTGAAGCAAGCTTTCCTGTTGAATAACTTTTATTGTTCTTTTACTGCCAGAGAATCAGTGTGAGAGGATGTTACTAACACCAAATAAAGGTTAATTAAGTTAAAAGTTGTTAATGCTGTAAAGGCTCTGGCAAAGGGCATAGTGAATCTAAGAACTGCATTATTGGTAAATGACCCAAATATATATTTGGGTCATGTACACATGTGCGCACACTCACGCACACATACATGTGTATATAATCAATACAAAAGCTAGGATGTTCTCCTAGTATGTGGGTTGATCTCGGTGCCACCACCCTCATAAATGGGTCAAATACCGTGAGTCTTAAAATGCCGGAGTTTGGAATTTCTCACTTCAATTGATTACTTTGTTTTCTGTTAAAATACACATCTCCCCAAGAAGGTAATGCTTTATTTATTTGTTAATGTAAATTTGCCTTTTATTGGAGTAAAGTGCAGAAATAGATACCTGAAGCATGAAATACAGTTTAAAAATTGAATAAACTAGACCATAATTATAGTTATATGGTTATGACCAATGTTGAACATAGGTATTTCTGTTAATGTGATAGTAAGCTGTTATTATAAATTCCATATACAGTTGACCCTTCACCAATACTGGGGTTAGGGGCACTGACCCACACACAGTGAAAAATCCACATATAAGTTTTGACTCCCTAGAAACTTAAGTTGTCCCTTAGCGTCCATGAGGGATTGGTTGCAGGACCCCCATGGATATCCTAGTCCTCTATTTAAAATGTCATAGATCAATGCATACAGTCAGCTGTCTGCATTTATGAACTCCTAACTACAGACTGAAAACAGTACGGGCATACGAGGTATGTCTGAAAAAGTCTGACCATTGTTAGTGTAATGGGAACAATTTGCACAACATCAATGTAACCTGGTAGCCAGAGTACACTGGAATGCACATGCGTGAACAATGACAACTCTACTGTATGAGTCAGTGGGGGCGTTAGACACTGTTGAATGAGTGTGTGTACTGTGTACTCACATGCAAAATGAGCAAATAGAGCAACGAATCTGCATCAAATTTTGCGTTAAGCTTGAACATTCCTCCGCAGAAACTATTCAGATGATTCTGAAGGCACAGCTATGGGCAACTGGTGATTGGCAACTTCATCACGACAATGCACCCGCTCATGCATCACGTCTCATGCACAGTTTTTTTAGCAAAACATCAAATCACCTAGGTGACTCAGCCCTACTACAGCCCAGATTTGGTGCCCTGTGACTTCTGGCTTTTTCCAAAGCTAAAAATCACCTTTAAAAGGGAAGAGATCTCAGACCACCCATGAGATTCAGAAAAATACAACAGGGTAACTGATGCCCATTGAGAGAACTATGTAATGTCCCAAGGTGCCTACTTTGGAGGGGGCTGAAGCATCATTGTCCTGTGTACAGTGTTTCTTGCATCTTGTATCTCCTTCAATAAATGTCTCTATTTTTCATATTACATGGCTGGATACCTTCTCAACAGACATTGTATATTGACAAAAACTGCATATAAGTAGACCTGTGCAGTGAAAACTCAGGTTGTTTGAGGGTCAACTGTACTTTCGAAGGACCATTACTGCGTTTTCCCCATTCTGCTCCCAGACTCACTCTGCTAGAGGCTTTCTTTTCAGTTCAGAAATGAGAATTGATGTCTTCTTGAAAAAACTTAGAAATTTCTATTTTATTATATCAGATAAAAGTTCTCAAATTAGTGAACTTTAGACTAATAAGCATCTTCTTTTAAAATTTCAAATACCATCAATCAATATTAGGTATTTTAATAAATCATTTTAACTTCATATACATTATTTTAAATAAGTTTATGTGAAATTCCTACCTGTGATCATTCACTGACTTAAGATGTTTAATTTGAGAGAAAAAGAACATGGAGGATGGGACGGTAAAAAAGTGTTGGTGTGAAGTTCTTAGGGCCGCCTGAAAAACTCGGATTGGGGTACAGACAAAGACATGAGGTAGTGTCAGACCAGCTTCTTGTTTCACAACGTTGTCTTAGGTGGGTTTGATTAAGATGAAAGTTCAACTTTTATCTCTTCTCAATCTTTGCTTTCTACTTTATCTCCACCCATTTCTTCCTAACCCAGGACAAGAATCCTTCTCGCAAGAGGACACTTGAACTAAGCCCACTTTTACAAGAAAGACATGTAAGCTACATTACAGGTTCATTGATTTTTGCAGGCTGCTTGGCTTTTATGGTACCTACTTTTGCAAAAACAGATGCCTTTACAAATCTCAACAACGTGTAGGAAGCATTTACAACTCATTGATTTTGAAATCAGGAACAGTTACAGAACAGAGACCATTTTAACTGCAGGAGGCACCTACTAAAGAAGTCAGCTGCCCATCAGATGATTTAAATTGCTGTCTACTGAGCAAGCAGAAAAGAATGATGAGCTCATTCATTTTATAGTCAGAACATCCCCATGTGGTAGGGTGGGCCAACTAACAAGGGAAATGTGGGCTGGTAAATACTCAGTAATTATTTAGTGTATCAAAAGTTTAGCCATGGAGAGATTTTTCTCAATTTAAAATTATGTGTCTTTTATTGGAGTTTCAATGATGTGTATGCATTTTGGAACAAAAAGCACATGATGTACATATAGAAAATATAATGAGACAATAAAAATACTGCTCAACACACTCAGAAAAGCTATTTGGCAGCATTCTGTGAATTTTAAATATATGTCGTGTTCATTGAACCTTTGGGTGAACTTGTCGATTTCACCCTCTTCTTCCCCCAGAGAACTCTCTTCTTCCTCCCTCTTTGTGCAAGGTTATTTTCCCTACGATAATTCTACACTTTGTTTCCTCATCCCTGCACCTTTCTAGGGAGGCTGATGTATAAGAATGATGTTTTTTTCTGCGCAAGTCATTAACTTTGTGTGAACGACACCAGATAAAGTCAGTGAGCGTCTTCCTTTCCTGGCACAAACTCAGTCCAGGTTATGTTTTCAGGCAAAGTTTATGGTTGGTACAAAGAGGTTCAGAATCTTAACCATGACATTGTGGAGCATATGGAAACTGACACTTCTGAAGAGAACTTTCCACTTTGGCTTTTGGCAAGGAAAATAAGACAGAGAAGAGAATTAGATCATGACACATGTTACTTGGCAAAAAGGAAGCTAAAGAAAGTAGGACGAAGAAAAGCCTAGAAGACAAAATGCTGGCATCACTTTTGTATCCAGAATTTTCTTCTTCCTTTTAGCTGGCTTTTAAGCTATTTTTAAATTATTTTTACTGTCTTTATGTTCTTTTAGACTTCATATTTAATAAAACACATGTTGAAGACCTCCTATTTATTTTTCTAGGGAGTTCTTTCTCCAGTTTCAGATCTCTGATAGTCTTGTGGCTATTCAGCCCTCTTTGGCGTTTAAAAAATTGACTAACTTCCTGAAGGCAATGTCTTATCTTATTTCTAGTTTTTAATTTTTGCATTATTCAGAAGAGGGAATATTTTGTTTTCTTTTTGAAGGCTTTTCAAAGTATATCTAACAAATACCTTAAAAACAAAGAAATTAATATTGTAACATATTGGCTGAGTAAATTTGGCAAAAAGAAGGAAAATATAAAAACCTGGCATCCTGAACAGTAATAATTTATTTCTAAATGAAATTATATTTTCAAAAGGGTGATATTATATTCTAACTCTAGGACCAAGAACAGAAAGAGAATTAGTGTGTGCTAATATTTTGGAGGATATTAGAAATAGAAATTTGAGTAAGATTTTTTTCTCTTTCTTATAGAATAAAATAATTTTGCAGATGCATTAAAAACTTCCCATTGGAATCATATTTTACACAATGTATGTGAGAGTGCCCAAGATTAGTCTATTAACAGTTAACAAAACTTTTAGAACTACAGGACAAACTACTATTATCAGTAACAATACAGAATTATTTAAAGTCAGGAAAATTATCTTTAAATTTCATAAATAGTCAGGATTCAGAAACATCTATTTAAAATGAACGAAAAAAAGCACTTCATGTTGGGAAGAAATTTGGTAATTTAAACTATAAAATAAGGAAGATTATTTTTATGGTCATAGGTTAAAATTATTTTTTGATAAAATATGATACAGGTATCTGCTTTCATCTAATGAAATCTTAAGTTTTAGCCTGAAAAATACCTTTTAGCTATTAGATTCTCCTTTTACTATGACTGGTCTTACTTTGGTCACTTTTTACCTTTTAATCACAATTATATATATATATTTTTTTCTCTTTTTCTTTTTTCCATTTTTTTATTTTATTTTTAATCAGTATTTTTTAATTGTTGATATTGTATAGTTTTCTGTCTTTTACCCCGCCCCAGCCCACCACCCCAGCCCTCCCCACCTTCCTCCCATTTCCACCCCCCATAGTTATTGTCCATGAGTCCTTTATACTTGTTGCTCTAAACCGTTCCCCTTTTCCCCTGAAATTCCCTCCCCTTTCCCTCTGGACACTGTCAGACTGTTCTCAAATTCAGTGTCTTTGTTTATATTATGCTTGTTTCTTTGTTTTGTTGATTAGCTTCCTGTTAAAGGTGAGATCATATGGTATTTGTCTTTCACTGCCTGGCTTATTTCTCTTAGCATGATACTCTCCAATTCCTTCCATGCTGTCGCAAAGGGTAGGAGCTCCTTCTTTCTTTCTGCTGCATAGAATTCCATTGTGTAAATGTACCACAGTTTTTTGATCCATTCATTAACGGATGGGCACCTAGGTTGCTTCCAGCACTTGGCTATTGTAAATTGTGCTGCTATGAACATAGGGGTGCATAGATTCTTTTGGATTGGTGTTTCAGGATTCTTAGGATATAAAATGTACAATATCTTCATGCATTTTGAGAAAATATTTATTTCTCTGACTAATGCTCCGGCTTTTTGTAGTTGTCTATATTAAGATTTCTCTTCTATAAAAAGATACTTGTCCAAAGTTTCATATCATAATGAGTTAATACTCTATTGACATGAATCTTTAAAAATATATAATTTTGTGCTTGGGTTATATCATTATGTATTAACTCATTATGATATGAAACTTTGGACAAGTATCTTTTTATAGAAGAGAAATCTTAATATAGACAACTACAAAAAGCTTGAAAGCTTTAAGTTCAAGATGCCGGAGCATTAGTCAGAGAAATAAATATTTTTTCATAATGCATGAAGATATTGTACATTTTAGAGCCTATTTGTTGTATAAGCCTAGCCTATACTTATTAACAGAACTATGTCAAGATGCGTACCAAAATGCAACAGATACCCAATTTCAAATGATGCTCAACCCTCCCTTAAAAATGTTCTCTTATAAATAAAATTAGGTTAACTTTGACATTACTTATTTCAGTCTATTTTTGTCTTCCTATTAGAACCAGGCATCATCAGTCTTCCCTGATAATTTGTAGGATTTCCTTCTAAAATAGATGAGTGACCAAAATAGGATTGTCTCCACTATACTGATGCCATGAAACAATAACTAGATTAAGAATTTAGCAGTAAGAAGTGTACTTCTTATTGGACACAGTTTATGTAAACAGTCTCTTATGCTTTATTTGTTCCATATGAAACGCTGTAGGTGAAAACAATGGGGACGTGGAGACCCCAGTTGTCTGGCTTTCTCAAGGCTACTGTGAAAGTGTAACTGAATCCAGTTGGAACTTGGATGTTTTTGAGAGCCATGCTAGGGGACTGGGTCAAAGTAGACCTAAGAAACCATAGTATCTTATTTAACTACTGTATCTATACTTGGTTTGGATACGGAAATTCAGGAAAAGAACTTATTAACAAAAGCCACATGGAACATGTCAAGTAACACTATGTTAATTATTTTATCTTCCTACATAAAACTGTAGAATTTTAAATGTAAAGAACCTTAGAGGTCATTTATTTCAACATATCTCTTAAAGCAAGAACTCATGCTCCACATCTGATAGCATGTCGTTTTTCTAGTTGTCATCCTGCACTTGAATATTTGTATAGACAGAGTTCATGCATTCTACAGAAAGATAGCTCATTTTACTCTCAGATAATTCTAATTGTTATACATTTTACCTTCCTTTAATTGAAATGTACCTCCCTGAAACTTTACACGCTCTGAAGCAGTCGGACTTTTTTTTGCTGTAGCTTCGACTCTGATGTGCTTCAGACCCTTTCTGACCATGTTTGTTCGTCCCTTTTCAATCCGAAAATCAGTCACCTTTGTGAAAGAAGAAAGAAACAAAATCAACGTTGAGTGGCTTTAGTTTCTCTTTGTCCTTGAATAACATCTTCAAGCAGGAGGACTGTTCTTTCCTTATTTTCTTTATTTGTACATAGCTTTTTTAAAACAAAATTTTCTTTCTTTTTTCTTTTATTTTTTTATTGTTGTTCAAGTACAGTTGTCTCCATTTTTACCCCACCACAGCCCCCCACCACAGCCATCCCCGCCAAGTTTTGTGTTTATATAGTACTCTTTAATAGAGTTTCCTAATGTTTATGCAAGGCGTGCCAGAGTTATTATTTTATTAGCTTAAGAGAATAAAATGAGTCCTCTCTTACCCTTTTCAAGTGATACGATTATTCTTTCAATTGGTCCAATAAATAATGCATAATTATTTTTTTAAAGGTCAATAAACTTCAGCATGATCTATACCACATTTTATTAATATCATATTACTATCTCAGAATGTGTACTGCAGATGGATTTGTGGGCCTGTGTTTTTTCCATGGGTGGTATAATTCAGCCCTTGCTGAATGAGGCTCAGGAAATCTGAATACTGATCCTGGCCCTGGTGCTATCTAAGAACCCAGCGACCTTGGCATTCATATTTGTCTCTTGAAGTTACTGATCATTAGGCATTTAGTGTGTATATTCTATAACTTGTTATTGTTGCTTTAAACTTTTCTCCCACTGTTGTATAGGGCCCTTTGTATATGCTAGGAGATCGCACCAGAATATGCAACAGTTTCCCTTTGAGCCAATTTCATCTCAAATTATGTTCACTTCACAGATCAGGAACTCATCTGCCACAATACCTGGCATCATTTATATTACAGCATGTAATTTATATTACAGAAAGCCATGTCTCACTTAATTTTGAATTGAAATTTTATTAGCTTATGGAACTGTCTTATTGTGGCAATTAATTATAGCTTTGAATTGTCCTGATCAAATAGCTAGTGATTTGATGCTAATTCCCAAATTTCTTCTTAACCATGCTATCTGTTTTCTGTTTTATTTAATATAGGGGAGATAATCATGAAAATATGCATTTGTGTCACAGTTTGCTATTTAAAATTGACTTTCACATATATTTGATCCTCCCCAAACCCTGTATATAATCAGGCCTGTTATTGCTGAGCTTCATTCTTAGATGAAGAGGCTGAAGCTTAGAAAGATAAAATAAATGAAGAACTACCCATATATCTTGTTGAAATATTTGCTATTTTATAATAGTAGCTATAACACTGTCCCAAGGATCGTTATAAGTGCTTTAAATACATGAACTCATTTAATCCTCATACAGTCTATGATGAAGGTACTATTATTATCATCTCAATTTGAAAGATGAGAAACGTGGGCATGAAGTCACACTGCAGTGAAGAGGTAGAACTGAGTTTTGAACCCAGGTGCTCTGTCTGTAGAGTTCGCAGCCTTATTTCCCTCATTTTCACCCTGGGAAACATTTACGAAACAGGATATGTGCAAAATGCTGTATCATGTACACTAAGAGCTATACCAGCAAACATTATCTCAAGAGATACGCCTGACCATAACAACCATGTATTTTAATTTTTCAATTAAAAATATTTTTCCTTTGTATTTAGTGGTAGAAAATAATTTGATGGTTAATCTTGGAAACAGTTTGAAAGAGATAAGTCTGAATTGCTCTTTGCAGTCTGAGAAAGACTAGGAGAAGCACTCAGGTAGCACAGCATAAGCAGCAGCCTGCAGAACGAGCCTGTCCAGGGCGAGAGGTGAGATTTCCCATGTGGCTAAAGTTGAGGGTGTAGGAAGACAGCAGGATTTAGAAAGAGATAAATTTAGTTACATAGGCTGTAGCCAGATTGTAGAGAGCCTTGAATGCTAAACTGAGAAGATTTGGATTCATTCTGTCTGCAGCCTGGACCTAGTAAAGATTTTTAAGGACATGGGTTACATAATCAGATAAATTTTAGAATGATATCTCTAGCAGCAAAGTATAGGAATTGTTGGAGAGAAGGACAGAGCTGGGGAAAGCAAACCAGTAAGGATACAAGTGGGGAGCCTTTCACCAAAGAGAAAATGTCTCAGAAATAGGGTCAACAAGCTTTGACAAATGATTTGCTGTGGGAACAAATGGGAAGGAGACACAGGAGACGGCCTCACATTTTGTAGTCTGAACAGTGGAGGGGGTGCCCCTCTTAGAGTGGACACGGGAGAAGAGGACATTTGAAAGAAAAGATTTGCACAGTTTGGGGGTGTTTGTAAAAAGGTGCAGCCTGTACTACTCTTTCCTACTTTTCAGTTGTAACAATTCTCTCCACATAGTTTGGTTCTCTGCTTTTATATACAGTATGATATATATTAAATATATATAATGAGAAATACATAATATATATTAGTATTGTTCTTATTTATATTATATAATCTCCCACAATGTATGTGTGTGTTAGAACTTTGACACCCTAGTTAATCTGTAAAACTTCTCACCAGTGCATTGGAAAACTCTGTGGTGGTACAGGTCATCTTTTACTATTTTTATTGGTCACACTATTATTTCTAAAATATAAGTAAATATTTCTGTCAAATATTCATATAAATTTGAAATGATTGGTAAGTAGGATCAATAGTTGATTGACTTCAAAGTGTGGGAAAGTTCTAATGAAAAGAAGGCTTTTTAGATATAAAATTCATGGTATTTTTCTCTCACATCATTCTTACGGAAGATCTTGTAGCAGTTTTTTATGTCACACATTATACACGTTGCATCAAAAGCTTTGCAGCTTCAGAACTTAGTACTTTCTGATGAATAGCTTTTTGATTATACTAGCAACATTCTACTCAAGTATCTCAGCGGATCATATTTCTACATGTATGTCTGTATGTTTTTGTACTTATTCACATTTAAACCATTGTTAATCTTGGAACTTGTCAAGGTCTGGCCCAGTCTTTTCGACATCTTTTGAAGACGTGGCACACCCACCATAGGGTGTATTTTTCACTGTTTAAAATTATGATATAATTTTTTTAGATATTTTGTAAGAGTTTATTTTATTTCTTCCTATCATGATTTTAAGTTTTTCCATATTTATAATGTTTATGTATGTAGTTTATAATAATTATAATGTCTTTATAATGTGGGTAATGTATTTTTGCCAGTAAATGTTCAATAAGTTATTCAGTAAAAGAAGTTTAGTAATTTTAATGTTCTTTAAGATGTTATCTATCTTTGTGTGTCCAACCTGTCAGAATTAAGTCCAAGACAAAGGGACACAGTCCAGGAAATTAGTCAGATGATCCTGGCAATTGTTTCTAAAACAATGTGCTGCTTTTTCTTACTGGGTTTCTCTCTAACCTAGCCCTTCGCTAAACCCCTAAAATTATACATCCTGCCCCATTAACTTTCAGCTTGGCAACAACATACCTTGTTTAGGCCAGTGAAATGTAGTGTAAGTAACATGTTACACTTTTCAAGCAGAATCCTTAAGAATCACTGTTGGATTCTATCAACATTTGTGTCGTCTTTCCTCTAGAATGGCGCATCGCAGAGAGGAGCTGCACGCACCCTCAGTTTTGGTCTCAAAGTAAACTATGCTTGGAGCGGAACCTGGATCAGTCTGTAATCATGTAATTGAGTGCTGTATAAATCTGGGTTTCTGTGTGTTACCGAGATTAGAAATTGTTTGGTAACTGCACCATGTTTGCTTTAAATTGACTAACCCAAATAACTGTCTGCATTCCTGATTCTTGTTATTCTTCATTTGTGTAGACAGTTACAAAATTTTCTCCTGCGTATTTCCCATATAAATATTAGTGTATTTTTATTAAATGATGTAATACTATTAAATAATTATAAGTTAAAGAAAATCTTTATTCTGTTTTATTCTGTTTCACAGTGTATTGTGAACATTAAGTCAGATGACGAAATATATACTTGCATCTTTAATGGTTGAATCTCTTCTCTTGATGGAAGGTAGTATAATATAGTGGTTAAGGATACAGACTCTAAGACAGAATTTCCTGGGTTTAAATCACTGTTGTCCCACTAACTAGCCATGTGACCATAAATGGGATACTAAACTTATCTGTGACCTTATAAAGAGATTTCTTTGTCCCATGATATGGTAAAACAATCCTGTATTGTTGAATAATTTTTCAGTTTTTCTATTACAAGAACATGTTGAATAATATCAACTCCCTCATCCTCACATCTGCTTTATCCTAATTACTTATAAATCCTGATTCTTTTATTTTTAAAATAGATTTTATAGCTGTCCTTATCTAGTACTACCACTACCAAACTTACGCTGATTTTGAGACATGTCAATGAGCATGAAACATTTAATAAGTCAATAAGTATTCTTTTTTTAAAGATTCTATTATTTTTTTTTAGAGAGAAGGGAAGGAGAAAGAGAGGGAGAGAAACATCAGTGTGTGGTTGCCTCTCATGTGCCCCCAACTGGGGACCTGGCCTGCAAGCCAGGCATGGTCCCTGACTGTGAATCAAACCAGCAACCCTTTGGTTTGCAGGCCCATGCTCAATCCACTGAGGTACACCAGCCAGGAATAACTATTCTCGACTTAATAAAAACTCCTAGAAAACTAGTAAAGGAGAAAACATTAACATCTGAAAGACTATCAGACAACGTATTTCCCACTTGTGAAACATTAATGATATTTCCATTAAAATTAATGATAGGATAAAGATACAACTTCATCTAAAAGGCATCCATCTTGGAAAGATAGATAAATTCATCTATTTGGAATACCCTGAGTTATAAATAAAATTGCTTTCAGAGGGCTTTCAGAACTTCTCTGATCTACTCCATTCCTTTATACAATTGACCACAATACTTCCTTTGACTTAGTTAAGTAAGCCATTTACTTTTAGTGCCCCAAATCTCTGCAGCCAATAATGATTTGCTATATATCAATAAGCAAGTGTTGGTTGGCTCGCCTGCCTCAGACAGAGAGGCTGGATTAAATTGGCCCATGTGACAGGGGCCCCTTAGCCCTGGAACAGAGCAGAATTACCTCTCTCTTATGGTTGTGGATGTTTGGATTGAGGAAAGAAGTTGAGGGAGTATCAAACTGAATTTCAGGAAGGGGGCCCAATGTGGAAGCCAGAAAAGCATGCTCAAGTGTTCTGACATCTGCAAAGGCCTGAAGTTGGTGAGCCGGGTGAGAGGAGCATCAAAAAGAGAGGATTTAAACAGAAGAGGAGAAAGAGGATTGTCAGAGGAGTGCCGCTTGGTCAAATGAACTCCAATGCAATGGCAGTTATCAGAGAAGGGCAGCTTCAGATTCACTCAATAAGCTTTCTGTGATTCCAAATGTACATGCATCTCAGATGTAGTCAGTCTTTGTAGATCATTGCTTATCCATATTAAAGTTTTATGGGAAATATGAGTGAACACCAGAGAAGGCAATTAAGGAATACTTCAGCTATGCTGATGGACAATTTGAAAGCAAGAAGAAAAATATGCACTGCAAATCTGTGTTTTCAGAACTGTTTTGTGTAATCTGCCAGGAAAAATTGGATGTTATATGATGGGTTCAAAGTAGAACTATTTTCTTATGTGTTACTTGATGTAAGCAGGGAAATGTTAAACCTAGTATTGACATACAAATAACTTTGGCTACTAGAAGCCTCAAGAAGTTTTGACCAGGTTTTGTACCACAGAGTCCATCATCATGTACGAGCAGATCTTAGTACCAAATATCAAGGCAGGATGCCCAGCAGAGAATTTCTGGGGCATGTGTCCATTGCTTCTGCAGCGAGGTTTTCTGTTATGTAACACTGCTGGGTAGACCAAGCCCTGAGCATGCTCAGGTCCGTTCAGACAGACCCGGAATGCCTATGGATGGAGACCAGAATCACACGGGTTTGCCTAATAGTATTGTAAAGAAAAACATACCAATAGCTTCAGGTTTCGAGACTGGAGTGCAGTTGGCAAGAAAAAGAACATTTGGGGGAAGAGGCACAAGTACAAAGAGGACTAATTACCCCAACCTCCACCTAAAGAATCATCTTTATATGCAACTAATGTAGGAAGTACTTTGGATTCAATATTGTAGATAGAAATCCTCATAGCAGATCAAATAAAAAGAGAAATGTTACAGTGCCCTTTATTGTACATTCTACATTCGCAAAACATAGAACAATTTCTATTCTACACAAATATTTTTGAAGACCTAGAATTTGGCCTGACTCTCTGTGTATCTATTTTACAGCTCTACCTTTGAATGGAACTAACCCTTTTAGGTAGGATGTTTGACTTAACTGGGCAGATGTGTTGTAACTCTCAGAATTTTTTCCAGTTTATTTTCCTTCATTTCTGTGTCAAGGGTTCTTGTGGACTAGAAGCTCTAAATTCAGTTCAACTGAGTCAAGGGAAATCTTGCCACAAAAAATGCAGTGAACACAGGGCTTCACAAGGGATTCTGGCTGATGATGTTCCTCCCATGATGAAGGACAAAGTGTGTGTCAATTACGATGGCAACTGTGAAAAAGGAACAGTTTTGTAACATTAGTCTTTTTTAAAAAATCAATTTCATGGCTGCCTGCACATTTTTGATTCATAGGACACGGGAATATATAGTACACAGCTAGCTAATACTAAAGTAGCCCTAAGCATGTGTCAAATAATTCTACGCATTTCCTATCTGGCTTCTGCAGGTTTTTCTGATTTGTCTTTGCGTTTGTTGGAAACCCTATATGGGAAAGGAACTGTGTCAGACAAGGTTGCCATTGAAAAAATAGTCTGTTCCTCACAGTTCCCAAAAGGAGTGGGCATACCACACCATGCCGAGCCCCGTGGGGAAGGAAGCACCAAATCTGTCGGGGCAGGAGGGAGGGAAAGCGTGAATGAGAGCCTTTGTTGAGAGCCTTTGCAGGAAGGAATGAGTAAGGCAAGATAGACGAGCGGAGCAGGTGTAGGATTGGCTCGTTGGGGTAATTTTGGCTAGATCTGAGCTATGGGGTGGTCCCTCCAAGTCTAGTATGCGCTTGGGGTGATTTAAGCTAAAGGGACAATGCCTAGGTTGAAGGAGCCTGATAAAAGAAAGCAGGTTGGGGACTTGGAATTGGTTGGTTTTCATTTCAGGGGTAGACTGACATTTGTTATCTCTAAGAGTTAGCCAATCCTGGCAGGGGAAGTCTCAATGCAGTCAGCAAGGCCCAGATGCCAGAACATCAAGAATACAGAACATAACAAAATATAGTTAATATGCCTCATTACCAGATAGCTCAGTAACATACTAGGAGCTTCAGTTCTTAAAAAAAATATAGATTAATATATGAAAAGTTGGCATTAAATCTTTTCACTTAATGGGGCTCTTTTCTCTGTATTTAGCTTTCCACTCACTGTGCTTGGTATATTTAAAAATTAGAAACTTGATCCATCAGTTAACCTTATTTGAGACCATCCTCTCTGTGTCTTTCCCTAGTTTGAATTCCTCTCCAAATCATCTTTCTAATGGCTTTTATTCAAATATGGGGTAGACAGGTTAGTTTAAGATCGTACTTTGTCTCGATACATATTAGGTTAAGAAACCTGAGGAAATTTTGAAAAATATAAAGTGGTTGCAGAACAACTTTATGTATTTTTCAGTTTTATTGATATACTGTGTTTGTTTGTTTATTTAGCTTTATTTTTATTGTGGCGCTATTGCAGATGTCCCATTTCCTCCCCTTTGCCCACCTCCCCCGCCTCCCCCGCCCTGGCTCCTCTTTCCTCGGGCTCCCTACCCCGTTGCTGTCTGTGTCTGTGGCTCACGCGTGTGTGTTCTTTGGCATCCAGTCCGCTTTGTTCCATGTCAGTCTGTTCCATGCCTCTGTTTCTGTTTTGTTCATCAGTTTATTTTGCTCATTAAATGCCACATATGAGAGAGATCATACGGTATTTGTCTTTCTCTGACTGGCTTATTTCACTTAGCATAACTTTAGAGAAAGTTTAGTTTCAAGTTTGAGAATCCTTCAGCTCATTTCTGAGTTTTTAAAGTTGGAACTTCACCGGTCCCCTTACTACAGCAGCTGGCTTAGAGGCGGTTACACGGAGGGCTGGGAAGAAGCAATTTATTGCTTCAAAGCCAATTTTTCACTTACGCACACTGACTATATTTTAATGTTAAGCACTTCTCCTTGGACATAATTTTTGTTTCCATTTCTGCTCTACAAATCTGCCTTTCATTGTTAGTTGCCTTAAATTATTTTTGGAAAGGGGACAAGTACAAACAAACATGCATGTAAATATGTATCTTTATACCTGACAAAAAGTGCCTTTCAGAGACAAGATATTTTGGTAAATGAATGACCAAGGAATAGAACTATTGCTGTTTATGAATTTATACTAAATAAGAGCTTACCCTATCCTGTGTTTGAGGTAGGAAAGGAGCCACACTTCAAGGATGTGAAGTCTGGGTTCTCTGGGAATATCCCCATGTCTGCCTTAGAGCTCTGCATCAAAGCTCAGGAGCCTGACGTGGGGCCTGGCACATCAGATCAGCACCTCCTGGGCCTGCTTCGCATGTGTGTTTGGTCGAATCACCAGTAATTACCCCAAACCCTTCCCCACCCAGCCTTCTCTGGTTTGTCCATTGCCCCTTTACAGCAGTGGAAGACAGAATAAAGTTGACCCATTATGTTACTTAACTAAAATCTGATTTTTCCTTTCTCAGCTAACTGTAACTGTCTGTCAGATCTCTAAAATGGTAGTTAATCTTAAGCTTGAAGGACTCTTTCACTTTTAAAATTCTTTAACTATGTGTAATTGTGATGAAGAGCAGAAGAAAAGTAATATCAAAAGTAATGCCTTTTTACTAATTATCCAAAAATATTTTCTAGTGTGGACATTTGATGCAAAGTTACTTAGAGAATTTATTATATTAGCTAAACAAATTACATTCAGACACTAAAATATATATGTATGCAGTAATTTGAATATTTTAATCTATGAAATTTACATTAAGTAAAAATGAAAATAACATTTGAGCTGTGAAATTGAAACCATTCTTATATTGAAGTAGGTGTTAAATAAATTGATACTGATTATATTTAAGAAAAATGTTAGTATATATTTGTTATAATTCCCATTAATATTATTGAATTATATAATATAAAAAATATAAGCATGTTACTTTTGTATTTCAGAATGTATTTCTATACCAATGAGTAAGTAATAATTTTATGTTACTTTGCGGTAATCAGAAAAAAATGCAGATTGCTCTTCTATTTGTGCTGATTTAATTACCATATTTACATATTTTCTGCCTCTTGATTGGCTCATACATCTGTTTTTAATGTTTCTATGAAAATTATATTAAAAACCACAAAGTCAAGGTTTTGATGAGTAGCTCAGAAGCAACCCAAATACAATATAAACATCAGAACATAATGCCTCTCCTGGCTAGTGGTGGGACAGGGCCATTTTCATGGAGAGTGCAAAGCCAAAGAAGCCAAAAATTAGAACTATATCAGCCTCCAAGTTTAAGACATTTAAATATAGCTAAATGCTTCAAAATGTATGTTTACCCAAAGCTACTTTGATTCTATTCTGTTCTTCTACTAAGAATAAAAATTTTCAAGGATAGATTAACCCTTTCTTGTGAAAATTCTAAATCATCACAAAAGTATCAGGTCAAAAATCCTCTTTAAAAATACAAGGTGATAGTGATATTCTTGTATGTGAGGAAGGTGAAAATGTAAAGACATCTAAAGCGAACTATTCAATGAACACATAATGAACAATATTATGTTTCACCGTATTTTGACTCTAGAGTGATTCAAATGGCAACCTATCAAAATAAGTTGAAGAGCCATTGAACAAAGGAATTAAGATATACATCACAAATTATGATAATGCTGATTGTTTAATGTGGAATCAAGAAAAAGCATTTATCATTTGTATTTTTGTGGTGGCTCAAGTGCTTGTCCCTATAGACATTAATGTGTTGTCCTTTAACCCGTTTGACCTTGGTCTTTACATCACTAATAGGTGGTGGTGGCACAACTAGTCGGGTACAATGGGCGCAAATAGCATTATTTTATTATCCTAAGATGTATTCTAAATATAGAATAATGAACCAGATGACACATCAGTGTCACTTTCAATTATAAGATTCTTGGTCATTATCATTGTTTGATTTTGTTTTGTTTCAATAGTGAGACCAAATCATAAGGAATACAAGCACCAAATGGACAGGAAACGCAGTGGTCTGTAGGAATGGTATCACTCTCTAGTTATCTTTTTTCCATTTCTCTCCTCCAATACGTTAAATCAAGTAAGAAAAGATAAAAGGGAAAGAGAATTCATTATTTCTCAGTTCTGACTTCCTATCCTTTACCATTTAATATGAACGATATTAAATAACTGGACAAATTTTAAATACATAAAGAATGACCTAGTTGTATAAAGGGTTCAACCGCTTTGGAGACTAGTTTGGCTCAATAACAAATATCTCCAAAACATTATACTGAGGACAAAAAGTCTCAGGGAGATACACTTGGTATAGTATTTTTATGGTTGGAAAACATTCAAAATTATACCTTTTGTCTTATTGGGTACATATAAGAATAAAAACATGCATGTAAATAATCAACTTGAAGTAAGAGTAATGTTTATACTGGGGAAAGGAGAAAAAAGAGTAGTACCCAGAGAGAGAAATACACAAAATATTTAATTATGTTGGTAATGTTAAAATTCTTTATACAAAGTGCTGGGCTTTGGGGTATTAATTACAGCATACACTATAACATTTCTGAAATATTTCATAATAAAGTTTAAAGAAAGAAAAGTTATTCAGCTTAAAACTAGAAAAATGATTTAGTTTTTATGAAAAGCATTGAGAATTGGCTCTTTTGTGCCTCCATAAATAAAATTGGAAATTTGGGTTAAATATAAAGCTTACTTTCCTGGTTTAATGAATTCTTAAATATTACCATAGGTCGTAAAGACAGGTTCATCTGGTTCTTTCTGAACACCTTGATACAGAAGCTGTATTCTTACCTTTCTCAAGGAGCTTGGGTGGCCCTGTTCAGGCATCACTTCCTTAGTTCTCTCTGACTTTTCACTTCTTACCATAAGATGATAATAGATTAAACCGAGGACGAGAAGGAGGAGGAGTACAAATACCGGAGATGTAAGCCCCCAAAGCAGGCCAAATAGTACACATCATAGAGAAGTGGTCTCTTTCATTTTTGTCCTTGGTGATTAGAAATCATTTTAAAGCAAACCAGATATTTCTTCAATGTCTCTTCATTCAGTGTTTCAAATCAGTTTTTTGTTTTTGTTTTTGGGTTTTTTTTTTTTTTTTGATGTAGAGGGAGTCTTCTATAAAAGGACCTTTAAAATATTCCCCAATATTGAGCCAAATGATAGAGTCAGTTGGAAAGATCTTGGTCTTTCAGTTTTCCATTTCAGTGTCCAATTGAGATCCTTGCAGACTGTGCATGTTTATCTCTTTTATTGAGACAAGATTTAACCTGCTCCTACATCTAGAAATGGGACATAGATTAGACTTCTTGCATTCTGGTGTTTCTGGATGAGGGACTATTCACAAACTCATGCATCTATATGTTTCTACAGGTGGAAAGAATAAAACATTTCTTCACACCATTTATCAGTTGTTAGTATTTAGATTTATGTTTGGAGTGGCATTCCTGAAATACTGCCACTTCTGTTACCTATTTAAGAATCAAGTTGCTTGTGTACGTAGATGAGGTGAAATCTGGTTTATGTCATTCCCCCTATGTATATGCTTCCTGGGGCTGCTAGAGAATCTGCCAGTTAGAGAAAGTAGGAATCATGGATGTGAGCCTTTTCACATTGATCTCTTATGTGGACACACTTCCCAGAAAACCACTTTGGCCAGCTTTGATCAGGAAACAATGCAAGGCCCTGGACTGCCAGGAGTTTTGTCTGTTTTGTTTGTCTGTTTTGTTCACTGTTCTGTGCCTGGTGCCTACAATACTGTCTGGCACCCAGTTGGTGTTCAAAACATATTTGTTGACTGTGTGAATAGATTATAATCACATTTTCATGCCTGGAGTTTTCCTAAAGATTCCAAAAGATATACTTACTTTTATAAATGTTAGGATTTTGATGGCTCTTTTTTTTATTCCCACTAGGTATAAAGTTTATAGAATAAGCGAAGTAAGCCAGGCAGTGAAAGACAAATACCATATGATCTCACCTTTAACAGGAACCTAATCAACAAAACAAAGAAACAAGCATAATATAACCAAAGACATAGAAATTGGGAACAGGCTGAAAGTCACCAGAGGGGAGAGGGGAGGGAATTTCAGGGGAAAAGGGGAAGGATTTACAGAAACAAGTAAAAAGGACACATGGATAAAAACTATGGGGGGGTGGAAATGGGAGGGAAGGGCTGGGGTGGTGGGTTGGGGTGAGAATAAAAGACAGAAAACTGTATAAGATCAACAATTAAAATAAAAATTAAAAAAAAAAAGTTTATAGAATAAATGTCTAATCTCAATGTTATGTGGTGAAATCATTGTTTTCTAACGTTGGTGGAATTTGGAAAATCCAGGATTGCTTTTCATATAATTCTAGTTATTTCTACAGTAGCACAAACATTGCCATTTGCATGTGTGTTATACACAAACACATCTGTGAGGAAAGAAAATTATATCCAGAATGCTTTACTCATCTATAAAACTGGGCTAACGTTATCTATCCTGGTTCACTCAAAAGGTTGTGGTAAAATGAAGTGTAATTACATATTTTAAAACTCTTGAAAAATGTAAATTATCAAATGCTAGGCACTGAAGCATACATTTTTTTATACAATTTCACAGGGAGAAAAAGTGGCAAGTAATTAGCGTGTTTCATAAAACCCTTCATTTTCTGTATTTAAATTTTATTTTTCAATTACAGTTCACATTCAATATTATTTTGTATTAGTTTCAAGTATACAAGTTAGATAATCATATACTTTACAGCCCCCTGATATTTCCAGTTTCCAACTGGCCCCATACATAGTTATTTGAATATTATTGACTATATTCACTATCCTGCACTTTACATTCCCATGACTGTCTTGCCAACTACCAATCTGTATTTCTCAATCCCTTCACCTTTTGCACCTAGTCCCCCCATCCCCCTCCACTCTGCAAACATCAGTCTATTCTCTGTATCTACGAGTCTGTTTCTGTTTAGTTTATTTATATGGTTCTTTAGATTCCACATATAAGTGAAATCATATGGTATTTGTCGTTCTCTGACTTATTTCACTTAGCATAATACCTTCTGCATCCATCAGTGCTGTTACAAATGGTAAGATTTCATTCTTTTTTATCAGCAAGTAATATTCCATTGTATATAGGTATCACAGCATTTTTATTCACTCATTTATTGATGGGCACTTGGATTGCTTCCATAGCTTGGCTGTTATAAATACCATTGCAGTGAACATAGGGGTACATGTATTCTTGTGACTAAGTATTTTGGGTTTCTTTGGCCATATACTCAGAAGTGGAATCACTCGGATGTAAGGCGGTTCCATTTTTATTTATTTGAGGAACCTTCATACTGTTTTCCGCAGTGGCTGCAGCAGGCTGCATTCCCACCAACAGTGCATGAGGGTTCCCTTTTTCCCCACATCCTCACCCAAACTTAGTCGTTTGTTGATTTATTCATGACAGCCATTCTGACAGAATGAGGTGATATCTCATGGTGGTTTTAATTTGCAAGTCTCTGATGACTAGGGATGTTAAGCATTTTTTCTTATGTATTGGCCATCTGTATGTCCTCTTTGGAGAAGTGTCTGTTCGAGTCCTTTGCAGACCCCTTCAGTAAAAGATTAAGTGAATAAATTTAATCCCAGTTTTTTCAGCTTGCCTTTTTGTTCATTACATGTTTTAAAAATTGACCTGTTTCAACTCCAGTTAAAGAAATAGAAACTTAGTTATTTTTGACCACCCCAGTTTGAATCTTATAAAAAAACAGAGTTTACTCATAAATGTCAGACCAGTTCCACAGGTTGAAATAATGATCTCCCTAAGTCAGTTATGCCAATTTTGAAAGTCCAGACTATGCGCTGAAGCTTATGTATTCAAGAATAATTATCTATTTCACTAACAAATATGGATTTCTGGGCAATACATTCTTATCACAGAGGAATTAAATTATGATTAGCATACTTCTCCATTGTTAATAGGTTGTCTGGCTTATTAGGTCATATGCTATAGTATTTGTTTCTATGTCTGGCTAGAAAAATGAACAAAATACTATAACTCTATTCCAGATGACAGGAATTTAATTCCATCTATGTTAATTTTTTTTCAAAACACACTCATATATATGTATTTACAGGAGAGTTACTAAGGTAACACATTTTAAAAATTAGTACTTATTTAAATATAAGATTTATAGCTAGAAAGTTGAATTTTGGTTATCTGTGCTGAATTATAGTGAATAGAATCATAATAAAATATAAGCTAGCATGTTTTTGCCTACTTATATATTCCCTTAAAATAACAGTTTGAAGAACACCTATCATCTGCTAGCTAGTGCTCAATTATTCATTAATGGAAAATTCTGTATAACCTGAATTTTCGTATTTGCATTTTAAGGCAACGCAAACATATTGCATAATAACTCAGACTGTGAAACTCCACCGAATGTTTACATTAATATATCCTCATATTTTGGATGTAATAAAAACAGTGAATTCTAAAATTATGCCAGATGCTATAAACGTTTGTTGAGCATGCAGAACAAGGACTGAGAGCTATAGACTTCAGAAAGCACAAAACAAGAGAGATTTGCGGCAGAAAATCTGTCTTCTATTTCTTTTTTCAACCAGAATCATGAGTATGGTAGGAAGACAGACTTTTTTTTTCCTATCTGGTGATTGATTTGCTTTTTAAATATTTCAAAACCATGTGGGACAATTCCCATGGTTTTAAAATTAATATAAATTAGCGAATGTATGAAAATCACTTTACATGCTTTTTTTTTTTCTTTAAGAGCATAATGTACAGCAGTTGAGTTTTTGGAATTGTTAAAGGTATATTATTCTTTTTAAAGCAGTATGAGAAAACATTGTGTATACCAAAGTGGTTCTACTAAACCTTTAAAAAAATAGCATTACTCTTTTTTCTCAGAACTAATAAGCAAATAAAACGAGCCAAGATTACAATTATTAGATAAAAGTTCTGATGTTGGAGGATTTGAAGACAAACGTGTTCCCAAACGCATAGGAATCAGCATATCCAAATGCTTTCCTTCCAGATGGGAAGAATGAAATAAAGCTACATTCCAAAAACACAGGTATACAATGTGCCAACTAAAGGGGTAGTGGGTATTCAGGAAATGATTTTTAAATAGTTTTTTAATTATTTTGAAAAACCCACTTCTATAAGTTAAATGTGTCTTTTTATTTGTTTATTAAACAGTAAGAGATTTAGGATTAATATTACCACAAATATTTAGCCAAGAATGCCAGATGCTGATTTCAGGCCTGTGATAGAAAATGTGGCATCATATTTCCAATCAGATGCCTGTACTACATCCAAAACAGAGCAGGTGAAAATACAGTGCTTCTCTGCTGAAGGGTGTTAACTGCCCAAATGAGCATGTTCAAGAATACATGCAGTCTGCACATTGATGTGAAACCACTGGACCAGGATGTTAGCAGAACAGACATTGGTGAGTGATGCGGCCTCTTTAAATGCCAGAGAGACTGTAGTTGCACATGTACAAACTCAGACATACTTACGTACCGAACGGTGATAGCAAACAGTTTTGAGTTCTTACTCTATGTAGGTAGGCTAAGTGATTTATATTGACTAGCTCATTTAATTCTCACAACCCCATAAACCTGGAATTATTAGTATCACCATTTTAGATACAAAAAAAATGTGGTACACTAGATGTTACATTATATGCCTAAGGTTTCAAAGGCATTTTTGACTTCTGAGCCCATACTTTATTTTTTTTACTTTTTTTATTGTTGTTCAAGTACAGTTGTCTCCATTTCCTCCCACCGCTCCCCGCAACCCCAGCCATCCCCACTTCCCACCCTTGATCCTACCCACTTTGGTTTTGTCCATGTGTCCAGTATAGTTGTTCCTGAAAACCCTTCCCCCCATCTCCCCCGCCCTGTTATTCCCTCTCACCTCCCCTCTGGTTACTGTCAGTTTGTTCTTAATTTCAATGTCTCTGGTTATATTTCGCTTGCTTGTTTGTTTTGTTGATTAGGTTCCACTTACAGGTGAGATCATATGGTATTTGTCTTTCACCACCTGGCTTACTTCACTTAGCATAATGCTCTCCAGTCCCATCCATGCTGTCCCAAAGGGTGGCCCATACTTTAAATCACTGTGTCAGAGTATAATCTCAGGTGCACACATGTTCTGAGGCAGAGAATAAAGTTTCCAACCAGACAATCCTAACATTAGATCAGGCATACAGAGTAGGGCAAAAATAGGTTAGTTATTCATGTGGAAGATAATGTAATAATTAATAAATAATAATACAAGAACAAACTCTGTGTTTTACGTACTTCCAACTGTAAACCTACCTTTGCCCCATCCTGTGTGTTACTCAGGGAGCAGCCCCTCCAGCAAGATATCATAAAGTGGATTGAGTGACCTTTACACACTGAGCCTTTTATTTTTTGTGTGATCATCCCTGTGCCAAGAGTTGGCATTTATTACATGGCTTCCTCAGACTTCAGCAAACAAAATCCGGAACTTCAAAGTGGGCTCCAGCAAGAGAACATCTAAGCAGGAACAGAAAGGCTGCCCGTAGGATTGCTCTACCTCCCTGAGGTTGCTTTCTTCATAGGGTTTTTGGCTGTTAGAAGCTGCTTCACCCGCTGTAGTCTCAGGTTTTTCTTTACTTTTCATACCCTGTGGACACAGTGACCTCAGATTATAACAACTGTAATACCAGTCACCATTGATGGAGCACTGTTTGAATTATCTGCATTGTGCTGAGCATTTGACATGCATTGATTCATTTAATCTTAAATGAAAGGTGTCATTCTCATTGTTCCAGATAAAAAAAGAGTTCCATGAAAATTCATAAAGTTGCCCAAGGTGATTGAGCTAACTAGTGGTAGAACTGGGTACAAACGGCTGTACTTTAACTCAATACCTGTGCCATTTTTTTTCCTATTGTAGTTCAAGTACAGTTGTCTCCATTTTCACCCCACCATGCCCGCCCCCCCCCGCCCTATCCATCCCCACCTTCCACCCTTGAAACCACCTCTGCCTCCAGTCTTGTCTATATGTCCTTTACACTTGAACTTTCTCTTCCCAGGATTCCCAAGGAATTCCACCCTAAAACAAATTTACTCAATATATTGATAATGTTCTATGTGCCACGTAGTGTACTAGGATTTTAGATGCTAAAAGATATATCAGTATCACTCTTTTAGAAGTTTAGACTTTGCCAGGGAAGAAGCACATAAAATGAGTAATTTAAAATGTCACATGGTTTGATCAGATCAGGGCTGGTAGGGGAAGTAAAAGCAGGAAAACTATTTCCGGGCAGAAAGAACTGACACATGATGCATTGGCCAAGGAAAGTAGAGGAGGCCAGGGGAGAGTATGGTATCTCAGGCAGATCATAGGTACAATGGATCTTAGGAAAAATGACATTTTCAAGAGATTATTTTTTAGTGTGTTCCACCATTTACCCATGTTATCAAAAATAGTTGAGCTGTTTTTGCAAAGCAGAGACAAAATAATACATTCTAGACACATGTACCACATTATCTTCTTATGATTTACCTGGCTCCCAACCTACCAAAAGAAACCAAAAAAAAGAAAAAAGGAGTCACAAAACAACTCTATCTCATCACATTCACAGAAAATGACTTAAAAATATACTATAGGGCAAAAGGAGGTATCATTGCTGTGTCCAAAGATTTCTTCTCCATTTCTTATCCTAGAATAACCATCGTTGAACATGCTATGTGCCAAGTCAAAACATAATTTCAACATTTGTCAGATCTCATTAGAGATTGTAAAATAGAAACTGGATTTTCCAGCAATATTTTCTTTTAAGTAATGTTCAGAGTTGGATCACAGAATGAGAGGCGATAGTACAGTGAGCAAAGTGCACAGGCAAGCAGAGGCCAGACCATGCAGCACCATGTAGATCATAATAAGGATCTTCTTTTATAAACACCAACGGAAGAAAGTCACCATTTGGCAGCCTCTTGATGTGATGCACTTTTGTGCTGTTCCCACTAAAAATGTATAGCCTGAATATAATATAACATCTGACAAAACCAGATTAGAGGGTATTCTGTATACTAAGTGAACCTATACGGTTCAAAAGCATCAAGATTATCAGTCAAAAAAGACTAAAGAATTGTACCAGATTTGGAGAGATTAAAGACATAGAAGAACTAAATGAAAATTGTGATTCTGGATTGGATCCTGGATCTTATATAGTGATTATATAAAAGAACATGCTTGCTTTTAAGAAATAGCTGAAAGTATTTAAGGGCAAAGTCTTATTATTTCTTTTAAGTTATTCTAAAAATAATCAGAAAAAGTATACATACACAGAAAATTATATATACACAGAGAAACCAAATATGATAAAATACTAATTTAGGGAGTCTTAATACTTTCAGTATAGAAGAATTCTTTGTATTACTTATGGTATTTCTGTAAGTCTAAAATTATTTATTTTAAGCTTATTTTACAAAACAAAAATGGTAATTGGAAGATGTTTGGAAGCTCACACAATCAAAAAGACTTTATTGAAGAACAACAGAAAAACAAATACCAAGGATACAGAGATATTTGAAATGGTACATACAAGACAGAACAGTTTCATTCATTTCCCCCCTTCATGGAGAAGGCTTCTTTAAAACTACTTTCATATAAGGGCTTGGTGATGATGAACTCCTTTAACTTGACCATAACTGAGAAGCACTTTATCTTCCCTTCCATTCTAAATGACAGCTTTGCTGGATAGAGCAGTCTCGGATGTAGGTAGAACAGGAACAGAACCACAGAAATGGAGATCACATGGAGGGTTAGCAACAGGGGAGTGGGAGAAGGAGAGAGGGGGAAAGGTACAGAGAATAAGTTGCATAGATGGTGGGTAGAAAATAGGCACGGGGAGGGCAAGAATAGTGTGGGAAATGTAGAAGCTAAAGAACTTACGACACATGGACATGAACTAAAGGGGGGAATGTGGGTGGGAGGGGGTGTGCAGGGTGGAGGGGAATGATGGGGAAGAAATGAGACAACTGTAATAGCATAATCAATAGAATATATTAAAAAATAAAAAAACCCACTTTCTGCCACACCCTTTAGATATATGTTCCTTACAATCTAGATTGGAAGAAAAATTAGGACACAGCCTGTATCTATTTTCCTTCCTATCCCAGGCCCACCATGTCATTTCTAGCTTTCTGCCTGTAGATTTTTTTAATCTCTGGTTACTCTTTACACAAAGTGATTTCACTCTGTCTTCTTTTCACAGGACTGAGTTGTTCTTGAAAGTTTCACAAGATAAATCAGAATGAAATCAAATAACTCTAATATCTAAGAAAGATGTACAATAAGTTTACATTTCACATTGGGGCTAAAATTGAACTTGAATACATTATAGCCAAAATTATCTTAGAATAATCTTTTTTTTTTAAAGATTTTTTTTTTTTAATTTATCTTTAGAGAGGAAGGGTAGGAAAGAGGGAGAGGGAGAGAAATATCAATGTGTGGTTGCCTCTCGTGTGTCCCTTGCTGGGAACTGGCCTGCAACCCAGGCATGTGCCCAGACTGGGAATCGAACTGCGATTGTTTGGTTCACAGGCACGAGCTCAATCCACTGAGCTACACCAGCCAGGGCTATCTTAGAATAATCTTTAAATATCCCATGAAGTAGGGAATCATTGATTTGTATAGTCATTCTTACACACAATATTTTTGACAACCTCTGAGCTGCACAAAAGGAACAAAATAAAAATTTGCATGCAAATGACTGAGCATTTAAATGATTCTGCTCTTAAGATTCTCAAATCCTGAGTAGTCTAGGATAGGGCAGGGGGGTGAGGGAAGAATTGTAAGTGATTCTGCTTGCTGTAGAGTTTATTCCATTTGGTTTAATGTTAAACCTCTAAAAATATATATACCTAGATTCGTTTGTTGTCAGGATTAAACAAGATAAAACAAATAAATTCTACTTCCAGCCACAATACAGTAACTGGTATCACAGTAGGCTTCCCATCATAAACAACTATAAAATGGGGAAAAATATGAAATCTTTGTTTTTAGACATTGAACAAATACAGCACAAGACCCCCCCCCCCCAAAAAATGAGCAGAGCCCTGCAAATTGTATCAGGTTTCTGCTGGATGCCTCTTTGTAGACAGTGGCTCTGGGAGAGAGCCCAAATGGGACAGCCGTCCCCCTGAGCTGAAGAGACAGAGGTCAGAATTCAGAGCCAGGGAGGTGGCTGGAATTGGTATCGCAAGGTTTTGGAGGGAAGAGGGCTGTGCAGAGGAGTTGCAGAAATCTGCAGAGGGATGTTTGGGTCCTTGGCTGACGACTAGTAAGCAGTTTATGTGCAGGTTGAAACTACCTGAAGTGGGACAATGTGTACTACTAGGAAAGAACAGAAGAGGTGAGAATTGAACTCCCTGAACTAGACAGAAAGGAAGGCACTTGTTTTCTGACTTGCAAGGGTGAAAAAAAATTTTATGAACAATGCAGGTTCAGTAGAAACTCTGGGAAGGTCATACCTTAGGAGAAGGGCCGATCAAGTCCTACAGAATAGGTTACTCTTGACCTAGCTTACATAAAGTCCTGAATGAATCAAGTTCTACTATAAGCAAATGAACTGCCTGTGGGTGAAAAAACTCTGATAAGGAATACAATAAAGTCCTGATGGTCAACAATAAAGCATTTATAATGTCCAGACTATAATTTTAAAAAATCATACACATGAGAAGCAGGAAAATGTGACCCATAACCAGAATAAAAATTATTCAGTAAAAACAGACCCCAAATTAGAAGACCTGTCTTATAAGAGCAATTATAGAAATATTCAAGGATTAAAGGAAAAAAGATAAAGGAATAAAAATTTAAAATCTCAACAGAAAAATAAAAATTATAAAAAAGGAAATGGTTGAGATGAAAATACAGTATCACAAATTAAAAACTCACTGAATGAATCTATAAGCAGACTAGATAGTGCAGAAGAAACTGTCAGTAAATTTGAACATAGAGCAATGGAAATTATGCACATGGAAGTATAGGGGAAAAGCAGGTGGAAAATAATAGTGAGTTTCAGTAATTTATGGCATAATTTCAAATAGATACAAGAAGCTCCTCCCGCCAAAAAAATCCTGGTTCACCTGTTCACCAAGCTAACCTGTCTCCTACTAGGCTGAATTTCTGACTTAGCAAAAAAATTTATTTGCAAAAAGCTAAGCAAAGCTGGGGGAATTATGTAGCATTAATCCTTATCAGTAGTAGGACAGCTTTTATGTACGGTAAGATTCCTCTCGCTCTGGTTGTGTTTGACATCCAGGAGCAGACGCAGAGCCGACTTCCCGTGTTGCTTCCGTAGTCTGCAGTCAACATCCACTGGTCCATGAGGGACTGTTGGTGCTGTCGATCCTCATCCCTGGTGCTGCCCCCCGGGGCCCATACTGTCTGCTGAATGGCCTTGTCATTCTTAATCGATGATTGAATCAGTTCCTAGGACAATACACATAAACTGGAATGCTTCAGTAAAAGAGAGAAATACATAAAACAAACACAAAAAAGCCAAAATTTTAAAAGAACAAATAACAAAAAGAGCAAGTAAAGAAAAACAAAAAAGCAAATAAAAAGTAAAGAGAAACAAGATGAGAGCAAAAATACACACATGCGCACTGTGAAGCACATGATACCCCTCAGTCTCTATTGTTACAGGAAATCTTTGAATAGTTGAATTGAATTTTCTTTAAAGAATACAACTCTATTACTTACACTGAAATAACTTAAATCTTTAAAACAATACTTCCATTGTTTTAGTGTTTTCATTCAGAAAAAATCTTAGTAACACATCTTTCTGCAAAGGATCAAGTTTCTTAATAATCTGGTGATTAAGAATATATTTAAATCATGGGTTTATGTCTTCTAAATACACCATGATTTTGGTGGCTACAGCTGTGAGTTTTCAAAAATCCTTGATTCATCCTTGTAAATTAGTTTGGAATTTTGTGTGTCCTGGAGCCACTCCATACAGTAAACATGGGCGATATCAGTACAGAATGCTGCCTGACCAGACTTTATTACGACTTTGCTATTGGCAGTTTGAAAAACAGATCGAATTTTCTAGGGGAGAGTTTTCCTTTAGGAAATAGGACGAAGCATTTTTCAAAGTTTTTTTTTTCCCACTTTCAGATATCCGAAAGACTCTGAAGTGCGGTATTCCTTCTGTTTTGGTCTTCCAGTCACTCTTACAACTTGGGTAGCATAGCATTCATTTATCGATCCACTCAGCTGTGCTACTGATAGCTCCTGCGTGGACGCTCTCCAACAAACGGTTACTGAGCGCTCACTGCTGTAAGTGTGGCAGCACAGCCGGGAGCAAGAAGTGCAGCCCTGCTCCGGTGGAGCTTAGAGGGTCTTGTCACACAAGGAATCGTACAATGATTACGTAGTTGCAAAGAGGACAAATGTCCTGACGAAAAAGCGAAGTGTCTTACAGTATAAATTAACTAGGTTGGAGGTGGAAATGTCAATTAATCAAAGTCTCTTCTAATTCATTTAAATTTCACAGGTATAGTATTTCCCTAATTTGAGACAGCTTTGTGATGTTTTTGTGAGTTTGGCTCTAGTCCATCTGCTGGTGTTGAACAAGTATTATATTGATTTGCCACTTTTGCCCAGTTTGGAAATGTTATAGTTTACATTGTTTGGATTATACTTACAACTTGATTTAAAATTTTATCTAGCATTTTTAGGTTCGTTTCTCCAATAGTTAAATACTAAATTAATACCTTTTTTCTGAATCAAAAAATATCCACAGGTAAAGTACATAATTATTAAAGTGTTAATTTTTGAAAGATAGTATTTCATGGCCTTATGAAAATTTTGTTTATTCATTTTTTGCTTATTTTTAGAATTTCAATTATAGTTGACCTATGAGATTGCATTAATTCCAGATGTATAATAAAATGATTTGACATTTATATACCTTAAGAAGTGATCTGACCACAAGGAGTCTGTAGCCATCTGTCACTAAGCATAGTTGTCACTCTGTTATTGACTAGATCCCCTATGCTGTACATTACATTCCCATGACTTATTTTATAACTGGTAGTTTGTCCTTAATTCCATTTACATTTTTCTGTCCATCCTTTCCACCTCCCCTAGCGACCATCAGATTGTTCTCTGTATCTATGAGTTTGTTTCTGTTTTTATTTATTTATTTTTTTATTTTTAATCAGTATTTTTTAATTGTTGATATTGTACAGTTTTCTGTCTTTTACCCCGCCCCCAGCCGACCACCCCAGCTGTTTCTGTTTTATTCTTTGCTTGTTTGCTTTGTCTTTTAGATTCCACATGTAAGTGAAATCGTATGGATTTTGTCTTTCTCTGACTTATTTAACTTAGCATGATACCCTCTAGGTCCATCCATATTGTCACGAGTGGAAAGATTTCATTCCTTTTGTGACTGAGTAATACTCCATTCTGTAGCCTTATTGATATCTCACGTCATCTTTGTCAGTTCTTCTACTGATAGACACCTAGGTTGTTTCCGTATCTTGGCTATTGTGGATAATGCTTCAGTGAGCGTGAAGTGCATGTTTCTTTTTGAATGAGTGTTTTGTTTTCTTATGATAAATATTCAGAAGTGGAATCACTGGTTTATTGTTGTAGTTCTGTTTTCAATTTTTTGAGTACTCTCCATACAGTTTCCCACAGAGGCTGCACCAGTTTCCAGTCCTTCCTGATGGTGCACAAGGGCTCCCTTTTCTCCACGCCCTCTCCAGCACTTCCTTATTCCTTGCTGTCTTTTTGGTAGTAGCCATTCTGACAGGTGTACAGTGATACCTTCCTATGGTTTTGATTTGCATTCCTGCTAATTAGTGATATTGAGCATCTTTTCGAGTGTCTATTGGCCATCTGTATGTCTTGTTTGGGGAAATATCTGTTCAGGTTCTCTGCCCACAGGGGGTTATGATTTGGGGGGACATAAACATTTGGTACCTAATAGACATGGAAATTTCAATTTGGTTTAACTCCAAAATCAGGACATTGCTTTACTCAACGAGAGTGAACCAACCTCTGATTCTCAAGACTTTCTTTCTCATCAGCAACAAAGGCCATTAGATCAACAGAAATAATTCCATGTTTGAGATGTTATCTAAAAATGATAAAAACTGAATATCAGGATAATCTAGCAACAGAAGCTTATTTTGTTAACAGAACTTCTAAAAAGATATTTTAGTACCTTTTGTGCAATTCACATATACTACGGGTTATTAAAGGAGGTACAATGAAGTGATAACAATAAGTCACATTGTTATAGACGTACTTCACTCAACTGTTTGGCCAGAAAAACAAGAAAGTATAGCGTTGTATAGAAAAATTAGCATTTCAAAAATGATGTAGTGATTTGAAGCAATTTTATAGATATAACAAAAGCAAGCCTTTTAAATGAGAAAACAGTAAGTTTTGGAGTGAATTAGCCTCCTAATTACTTCAACTCTTACTTTAACTACAGGGGCTGGCAGAGCTGACATAGATTAGAATACTGAGGAATCATAAGCCTCAAAAAGTTAGAATTCAGATGTCCAAACATAAAAGATAAAAACAAGCCTGAAAAATACTGTCCTTAGAGAAATTAGAACTACAAAGAGATGCTTTCCAAAGTTAAAATTTCTGTGGTGAAATAAGCACCTCATTCTCATGAAAATGATAACTTCTTAGAATGGATACAAAAAAAAAAAAAAAAAAAAAGGAGCAACTGAGTACAGCTGGATCACCGCCTGGTTTTTAGTGCAAAAGTTCGGTTGTTTTTTAACCATGAGGCCAGTTGTCCTTAGGTTTTGCAGAGAAAGACTTCCCAGCCCTGGGGGACCCCTCACCCATTTGTGTGTGTGTGCATTCTCTGTGTGGCTCTGCTCCGTATCTGGGCATTTCACACAGAGCTCTCTCACTGTCCTGGGAAAGTGGGAACAAGAAAAGATAAAAGGGAAGAGAAGGAGAACACTGCCTGCCAAGTAGAGCATCCGTCAAGGCGCTGTGAAGTGGGTTTTACAGTGCGCCCTGGCTTGGGACCAGATTAGCTGGGTGGGCCATTTAGGCATCAAAGGGACATAAATCATGAGGATAAAGGCATTGAAATTGAGTTTGAAAAATGAGATATTTGCTTGCTAATGAAATATCTTCTAATAGGTAAATGGTATGAAGATTTTTTTTTTTTTTTTACTAAAACCTGTGATGAGTTGTTTCTATGACTAAGATGGGTAGTCTGATAAAACTCTAGTGTCTGGCTTTTTGTTGTTGTTTTTCAAACAAAGCTTTCCTTAGGTAGATCTGGAGGAATGATAGCTGCAGAAAAGCCATTCGTGATTTGATCCAGCATTCAAACATCAGTTCTTGAATTAAAAAATAAAGTGCTATACTGTAATTATTAACCAAATTATAAGTTACAAGAATGTCATTATATGCGAAAAAGTCTCATCTTCCCTGACCAAAAAAGTCATAAAAAGAAATGAAAGTAATAAAGGACAGTCTTTAAAAATATTCACTAGTACTGCTAGCATGTCATTTAACACAATTTAGTAGAATTTTATAATAGTTAGCCTCACCGTAGGAAAGTTGCAAAGTTTCTAAGAGACACTGCAGGAAAGGTCAAACTCATAAAGCAAGGCAGACACGAACACACCCTGGCGACACTCTCCCAGCCCCGTCACTTCCAGCTTTCTCCATCCCTGCGCCCCTCCTCCTTTGACATCCCAAAAGTCCTGCATTTGGCTAACGGACTCGTGAAAGATTACATTGCTGATGCCCTGAATCCTTTGGCTGCCAGCATTCTCTAATATGTCTCTAGAGATGGAACATTTGCAATCTCCACCTCTGTGATTACTTTAAACATGGAAATTAGGTTAGTTGCCCATTCTGCAGGCTTCAGTTGCACCCTTACTATTGGGTAAGGCCCACATTTCCACCTCCAGCAGGTATGTGTAGTACTTGTTCCCCATTCAGAATACCTGAATGTGGAATTTAAAACTGCATGGTGGCAGAGCTGGAGTTCATGGCTAGGCAGCCTGTTCTGGAGTCTGCTTTCTTATTCGCAGGCTACAGCGCTTCCCTCTGACATGTGTGGATCAAGGGGGGGGGGGGGGGGCGGGGGCGAGGAGGTGGGACATGAAGCTAGAGCGGGAGGTTAAAGTTGTATAGAGTTTTGAAAACTGAACCAAGGACTTAGAATCTTACCATGTAGGTAGTCAGAAATCAGAGATTTAAAAAATGGTTTTTGAGGAAACTGATGGCAGAATGCAGAATTTAACACAAAGAATAAGATATTAAAACCTCAGATATTAATCTAGGGGTAATAGGATGAGAACTCAGCCTGGGAAGCAATATGGGAATTAGAAGGAACTGATGGATGTGAGCTAGGAAAAAGTACTGTGGCCTGGTGGCTGACTGGAGTGGAAGGAAAACTGATGACTCTGGTTTTTAGGATGGATAATAAGGAGAACTCGTTCAAACAAACAAATAAACAAATAAGCAAACAACAAAATCCCCTTTGGTAACCAAGAAATTATAGTTAATAATTTAAACTAAGCCTAAATTTTATGCTCCTTAACTTCAACTTCCTCTCTTGTATTAAATTCAGCTTAAATGTTGCTGTTTTAATCCCTAGTAACTATTTACCCTTTAGACTAAATGATGCTGACGTTATTGTTCTTCACCCCTCTCATTTCGCAAATGCCTAGGCATATGTAATGTTACTAATGGGTGGAATTAGTGAGCTTGTATTCTCTGCCACCTCTCCGTAAGTAAAAGCACAAAAAGGGATTCAGGAGTTTTTAAGAAATGATTTTTTTGAGTAAGAGCTCTTTTTTATTGAACTCTTACTATGTACCTACCTCTGTGCCGAGCTTCTTATATATATTACCTGTGTAATGTCCACAACTTGATGAGTTAGACACTACTGTTATTCCATTTGCAAGGGAGAAAGCTGAGGCTTCCTCAAAGGCAAAGAGCCAAAAATGGTGAGGCCAGTGTGATATCTCCTGTCTGTTTCCTATAGGGCCCACACTTTTAACCACTATTGATAATGAGATATGATCATTTATTATTACTTCATTTGGAAAACAATATAACTGAGAGGAGAAATGAGAAAAAATTAGACATTCTCTTTTATATAATGACTCATTTATTGCTATAATTTACTGTCATAAAAATGTTGCTGTGATTTTATTTCAGACTTGTATGTGAGGAAGATGATTAGCACATATTAATACATTAGAATATGGATGTAACATACGTCCTATGAAAGGGAATCATTTTTGATCATTTGATATGATTTGGAAAATCTTGAACCCCACCCCATAATGATTTTTTAAACTCAGAGGTGAACATAAAGCAGTTTCAAGGAGTATCCTCACGAACAGAACGGTTCATGCTGTGACAGCCCCAGAAAGAGGTCTGACTGTAGAAAACAATTACTACTTGCTCAGTTAAACAGAAAAGAGATGAAAAAGCATGTAAATCAGAAATCAGAGTGTATAGAGGTCACCAATGTAAAGACACCATCTCAAAATATGGTGATTGCCTTGGTTAATGATTTTCATCCTATCATTAATCAATTCTTCATTTGAAAAACCCACACAAGGACATTGTTGGAAGAGTAGATGTTCACATTTAATTTCTTCTAAAATGCCTTCCCTAGGTTCAAACACATCTTTTCAAATCTGGCACTCAAAGTTGCTGCTACTTTGGAATGGCATCAACAACAGGCCCATGAGGACTCTAAGTGGCAGTTAGTCTGCGGAGTAATTGGGAGCTGCAATGGTTATGTAAATAAATGTCCCTCTGAGGGAAGAATGAGAGATTTGCCCTACAACTGCAGCTGTGAAAAGCTGGTTCTGAGTGGGGAAAAAAGAGACTAGAAGACAGAGAGTGGGAATTAAGGTAGAAATAAGAAAGGTGACTACGTGGTTGTAATGCTGCTCGGGGTGGACATTCAAGTCCTGGTGCACGTAATGAGCACCAATCGCAACCTATAAAACAAAGTGAAGATGCAGTGTATTTCTGTTTTTCTTTCAAGTACTTTTTAGTATCTAGTATGAGCTCTCATTCCACCAAGACCAAGGCATAGTCATGCGTCTGGGCAAAAAGAGCACTCCTGACACTGTACCTAGAAGTTCGGCAGGAGCTGGGGGTGTATTGCTGGCCTCACTTTCATGGGGCAAGCAGCATTTCACTTCCTACCGCATTTATTGCACTTTTTTTTTTAAAGTTTACACTTTGTTGTTTATTAGCACTTTCTGTAAGGTATTTTCAATAAGCAAACACACATTGAAGGAAAGAGCTGATTCACATGCAAGGTGGAGTTGATGGATTTCTTCTTGCTGGTCCTCTTTGCATTTTTAGTGGAACAAACAGTGCAATTTTTATCCCTCCTGTTTTTAGAGCAGCAGCAGCTGTAAAAGTAATTAATGGTTAAAGAAACTCCAGCACATCCCCTGCAGAAGGCCATTCTGCATTCCTCAGGAGCTGAGGAACCAGTGCCGCTGCCTTTACATGCTAAGGAGCCTCAAGAAAACAGGCTTCTTTGTGATGGTTAATTCTATATGTTAATTTGATTGGGCCATGTGTTGCCCTGATGTGTGGTCAGACATTATTCAAGGGTTTCTATGGGAATGTTTTTGGGAGAGATTAACACTTAAATGGTAGACTGAGTAAGGCAGTTTGCCCTGCCTAATGTGGATGGGCCTCATCCAATCAGTTGAAGGTCTGTATAGAACAAAAAGATGGACAGTCCTCTAGTAAGGGAGAATTTCTACTGCCTGATGGCCTTCAGACTGGGCTATCAGCTTTTTTCCTGCCTTTGAACTTGAACTGAAACACTCATCTGCATCTTGAGCCTGCCAATCTTCGGGTGGGCATTGTACTATGAGCTCTCTGGAGTCTCCAGCTTGCTGACTCACTCTGCAGATCTTGGGACTTGCCCACCTGCATAATCACAGAAGCCAATTTTTTATAATAAATATCTTTATATTTTTTTCTTAAAGAGAGTGAGGGTAAGAGAGAGCATGCTTGTGAATGCCGAAGGACTTCTGCGCCAATCTTAGAATCTCATTTACACCCAGATTCATTTTGGCCACTGAACTGACACCCACAAAGAAAAACAAATCAACAGGTGTTTTTATACTATTCCAAAGGATGGCTCTGGAAGCGGACAAGGACGATCTCTGACTTTCTATGCATCATTTGTAAAGAAATGAGAGTCCCCATGAATATTATAAAAGGATGTATGCTTCCCCCGATTATTTTTTCTCCTCCTTTCAAACTCCACTTTTTCCTTTTTGCCCCTCCCCCTTCCTTTCCAGCACACTTGCATGGAACACACCCGTGTGGTCAGGGAGTTTGGAGGTGATGAGGAAGCCTGCGATGTGTGCCATCCATGGAGTTACCGGGCCTGCCGGTGCTGGCCAGGCTCTGCTGCCTGGGAGCCTCAGTAGACTGCTTGGCCTCAGGCTGCTCAGTTTTCTGATGTATGGAACAAGGCTAACAGTACCTGCCTGGTTTACCTCACAGTGTCCCTGAGACGTAACAAATGTGAAAATGCTGTGTAGATGGTGACGTTCAATACAAATATAAGGAAGGAAGGCGATGTGAGTTTTGACATAACAAGACTGCCCAAACAGTGGTGAACAGTAGTCAGCCCAGGATTCCTTCGTTTTTATCTCATTGATTCATCTAATAACATTGAGGGAACGACTCTATCACATTTCCCTTGGTGGACTGTGAGAACACACTTTTGCAAGATATGGAGGGGAGGATGAGCCTTCCGAACTCCCTCCCATTTCTGCCCTGGAGGTAAGCCAAGCTGTATCTCCAAAGGACGTTACTGACCCAAGAAGAGCCAGGCTTACTTCAGTCTGCCTCAGCTTTTGCTGCTGCTCCTCTGAAATGCTCAGCAAAGTGATGTGAAGTTGTTATGGCTGTAGCCCCACCCTTGGGAGAATGCCTGGGGGATGTGGACCGCCCCCAGGCAGCCCACAGGAAGCTGGACCAGAAAGTACAGAGTCACTGTGCGCCCGAGCGCCAGCATGCAGGCCTTTTCTCCACCACATACATTTCCAGGGAGCTCTCTTACAGATGTCCACTGCGTGACGTTTGAGACGTTTAAGAAAATATTTTGTTAGTCTTTCCATCACCATTAGGAAGAAGGTAAGATGACATTTATCCAATTGGAATTGGATGAAATTGGTAGAAATTAGGAATGGAATATAGACCCAGGGCCTAAAATTATTCTGACTGTGGCAATGTAAAAACATTAAAATATGAAAATAGTGTTTAAGATATTTGTGGACAACATTTTAGGTTTTTGCCCCTCTCTTCTACCTAGATTTGAGTAAGGGAAGGATTAAAGAATTCTATAAAAAGCTGTAAAACAGGCATCTGCCAAACTGGTAAATAACAGTATTCACTTCACAAAAATGTTTTAATTTTTGTAATGCCTCTAAAACATTAGTTCTCAGATTTCTTGGTCTCAAAACCTCTTTAAATTAATAATTTATTTAGGACCTCAAAGGGCTTTAGTTTATGAGAATTATATCAATAAATATTTACTGTATTAAAAATTAAACCTGAGAAGTTTTAAAAATATTTACTTATTCATTCAAAGCTAACAAAAATAAACCCATTACCTGTCAACATCAGAGCAGTCTCATCATGTCGTTCAGCTGCTGAACACCTCAGCTGAACACTCACGTGGGAATGAATTGAGGAAGACAAACAACTTCCTAGTATTTGCTTTTTGACAACCACTGAAAACTTACACTCAAAATATTCTGATCTCCCTTAAAAAATATCAAATTCATATAAGGAACTACAGAGTATTATTTTGTTTTTTAAAGTATATTTGCAGTATTAAGACTGTGGACAATAAATTTAAATCCTCATCCTGCCACTTACTGAGTGAATAGTGTTGGACAAGTTGTTTAAACTTTCCAGATTCAGTATTCTCATCTATGAAATAAAAATGCTAAAAATACCTACCCTTTGGAGTTGCCATAATGAACAAATGACTTTGTACATATGTTCTAATCACAATGCCTTAGAGAAACAGAACTAATGAAATGTACACATATACATATGTTATATAATATTAGTATCTAAATGTTATATAATAAAATTTACATACATGTGTGCATATGCATGTAATATATCTATGTACATATGTGTGCATATATACATGTGTGTGTGTGAAAAAAAGAGAAAGGGAAACAGAGAAAGGAGGGAGAGGAAGAGGGAAGTGAAAGGTTTATTTTAAGGAATTGGTTCACATGATGATGGGGGCTGGAAAGATTAAAATCCGTAGGGTGAGTCAGGAGGCTGGGGACCCAAGGAAGAGCCAGTGTGGCAGACCAAGTCCAAAGGCCATCTTATGGCTGGATTCCCTCTTACTTGAGGGAGGTCAGTTTTTTATTTTAATCACACCTTCAACTGATTGGATAGACCTACCCACACTATGAAGGGAAATCTGCTTTACTCGAACTCCACAAATTTAAATGTTAATCTCATCCAAAAACACCCTTACAGAAACATCCAGAGTAGTGTTTGATCACACAGGTGGCCACTGTGGCCCAGCCAAGTTGGCACATGAAATTAACCATTGCATCATATAAAGTACCTTGAGTACTATCTGACATATGCAAACTCTCAATAAATGTTAGTTATTATGGATTGTTAGTATTGTATGAAATTTGTTTGTTTTTAAATATTGCTGTATGAAAAATCAACTGATGTTGGGTTGGCCAAGACGTTCGTTTAGTTTTTTTCCGTATGATGGCTCTAGCAGTGCTCAGTTGTCTTTAACTTCATTCAAAACAATTCTGTTAGATTGTGTTGTGACAGCTGTCATGTCAGTGTGCATTTTAAAAAACATCAAAATTGGTGGATTTTTGTGCAGCTGTTTTAATATGGAAGGTAGAATAAAATGCACATTTTCAGGATATCATGCTTATTATTTCAAGAAAGTTAACAATGCAACGGAAATGCAAAAAAAGATTTGTGCAGTGTATGGAGAAGGTGCTGTGACTGACTGATCGAACAAGTCAAAGGTCGTTTGCAATGTTTCTTGTTACTATTGGAATGTTTTGGCCAAATAATTCTTTGCTGTGGGTCTGTCTTATGCATTGGAAGATGTTTAGCAGCACCCCTGGCCTCTACCCACTGGAAGCCAATAGCAGGAGATAGCGAACATACTCAAAATATCCAAATCAATGAAGTTATTGGTGAAAATGAAAACTGTGTCTGTTATTTTACAGAAAAAAAGCTAAACAGACTTTTTGGCCCACCCCTACATAAAAATTTTATACTTGTAAAGATAAACTAAACCCATGTGAGTATATGTATACATGACTTTATTATGAGAATATGCAGTTGGGCCTCAGATAATGTTTTGTTCAACACTGTTTCCTTATATGGTTCATGATATGCTGTAAGAATTAACTCTGGTTATATCAGCTAGCCTACGGTAAAATTAGTTTCCTTATATGATATTTCGCTTAAAGTCATAGAACCTATTAATGACACTGAGTGAGGGCTTACCATGTATATAAAGATATGTATGTATATATCTTTAAAAGTTTTGGAAAAAAGTAATAAAGGTTAACTTTGCTTCTCATACATAAAAATATTCATATTATGTCAGTATATAAGAAGTTTCAGGCAAATCAGTGGAAAACTATATGTAGTCCCCCAAATAGATTTTAATATATATTGATATGATATGATAAAAATTGTCATCACAAATCATTGTGCAAATTGAGTCAATTACTCACTCGGTAAACACCATTAATAAAACTATTAATCACTTTATATCATTACTGCAAATGCAAAATAAATTTTAATAGGATTTCAAAATAAAATGTAAGAAAATGCACAAAACATACAAAGATAATCTATATATTTAGCTATAAAAATATTTAAATAAATATTTAGCTTATCTCTGGGTAGGAAGGACTGTCTTAGCTTTGAAAGCATTGGAGAATTTATAAAACATAAGTATCTGGTTACATTAAAATCATCAATGTTAAAAATAACTAATTAAGAAAGAATATCCACACCATATAACATATAATGGTTAGTACATTTAAAATACAGTGTGCTTGTACAAATTCATAAGAGCCATCTAAGACTCCAGTAGAAAAAAATAATAAAGGTATCATACTGATCTCTGAGCATCCTTGGAGTCAGAAAGATGAAAGAGGTACAGGTTACTTAATATAATGGAAACTTATGTGGGATTTCTGGGAATATGAAGTTATGCAAAAGGAAAAATTTCAGTCAGCTGGATCTCCACCAATCACTTAAACCAGGATAGAGGGTTGACTTCGGGGCAATACTGAAAATTGTTTGGTTAGAGAAGAAAGCCTCTTTGTTTACCTGTCATTTGTACTTCATAAAAAACAAACTTGATTAGATGGTTTGGTAACACTGGATGGGTTGAAGAAATTGATTGATAGGAGTATATTTTGAAGAAGATTTGTAACATCAATAAATAAAAAGTGGGTATTTTCTAGACTTTTTTATTCTAACTTATATGCAATGGCTTGTTTAAAATCCTTTAGCCCTAATTCTCCCTCTGCCAGCTTTTGGTGAGAGTTTATGGTCTTTCTTGTCAACTATGGTCATTTTCAGGACCATGACTCTATGACTGATGAGGACTCTGCCTCTCCCCAGGACAGCACATGCCCCTCTGTCTCAGCAGCACATATAAGGACAATTGCCTTGAAGGATTAATCGGCACTTTTTAAAGAGTGTTTAAAGAGGGAGCCAAAGCTATTGCTCCCCTTCCTCTACCATTTCCAGAAGAAGCATTGCACAGGACAACTCTTGTCTCTGGTTCCCCAGATCAATGTAAAAGGTCTGGTTTGACTCATGGAGATTGGTGTGGGCAGCTGGGCAGAAGAACCAAGGCCCGAACCTGACCGTTGCATAACAGCCTTCTGAGTGGTCTCATGGAGAGCACATGTGGCTGGGAGTCAGGAAAATGGAGGTTTGCTTCTGGTTCAGTTCTGAGGACAACAGGCAGGGCCCACGTTGTTGGACTCTAGTGGGGCTTGTACACCCCTAGCCTTCAGATTTTCGGACTCCTTAAAAAAGCAAGGCCTGTGACTTCACACATCTTTTGGGTGAAATCTCTATCACTTCCAAGCTTCGACTCTTCCATTTACTGCTCTGAATCTCAATTTTCTCATTTATAAAACGGAGAAACTCCCTCCATCATGTCACTTGAGTGAGGATTCAGTGAAATAATGTGTATAGCGTAGTACCACACACATGGATCATCGCGCCTGGCGGTAATGATCTCAGTGTGTGAACTTCTCCTCCCCTTCCCCTTAGAACTTCTTTCACCGTCTTGGTTCCTAACAAACCCACTTCGGATTACTTTTCAGAGAAGAAAAGATCATATAAACTCAGCTCGTGGATTATTGGTGAATAAGGCACAATAAGTTCCTTCCCAAGAATATTGACATTTTAATGAGGAAAAGTGAAAAAGTATGGCTATAATGTTCAGATTGAGGCATCAAGGAGAAACCAACAGGAAACGTGTCTGGAGTTTAAAGAGAAACCATCCAGGAATTCTTCGCATTGTAGAATTGTTGATTCGATCTTTTGATTTAAGCTTTCTAAAACTTAAACTGACAACAGTTGAAGTAAGTACAATATCAAGGTTGGTATCCATCAGCCTTCGTGTGGTCTGGCTTTTTAGATCCCTTTTCAGAATAGAAAATTTAATGTGTGTGTGCTGAGGGTGGTTCGATGAAGTTCATACAACCTGGATGTTTGACAAGTTAAGGGAGAAAAGGAGGATGGGAAGTAAGAAAGAAATCCTTCACATTATTCACACTTGTACCAAGAATTGTGAAAACAAACTTAAATTACTGGTATAAACAAGTACTTTTGCGTAAAGTGGTTGAAAATGGTAATGTATGATATTCTTACTTACTATTCTTTATTTTAAAATTGTCTACACAAAGGCACATTTCAAGCACCCTTAATCATCATCATGCTCCCCACGTATCATAAATGCCCACAGAAAGTCACAGGTTTTCTTCCTGTTGAACTATTGCTCTACAAAGGATAGTTATTTTCTTAGGTTTTGCTGTTTAAAGTTTCATTGCAATATATGTGGCAAACTCTATTGTGTATGATATTACATGACAACAGCAATGCATAGTGCCTAAAAGCTATAATGATCAGCTATTCTGTGGTCAGTAAGAGGAAATTATATAACATTAGTTGCCAATATGCTGTTAAGGGAAAAGTCTTTGCATTGCTCCGTTCTACCCCCTGCCCCTGTCACTTGCCACTAATAGCAGGTTTTGAAAATAGGTTGAGGGTAAGTGGACCCTGGAGTACTATTCTCTGTACCCCAAAACCATGTCCTACCCTTCCGCTTGGTTATTTCAAATCATTGGTGGGCAAGTTTTGGTGTATTTAACTCCCACACAACTTTACTCTGTTAGTTCGATCAGAAATGGTGTGTGTCTAGTATTCTCAATCTAGGCACTATCATCATTATTTTATTTCCATAAAATCTTTTCTAAAACGATAGTGTGACCTGAGACACAGGCCACCTTGGACTTTCTCATCATGTTTGTTCTGTTGGTGGTATTGTGCTGTATTTACTTTTTGGAGCATTTACTGTTTAAGGGATGACAGTAGTGGTTGCTATTTCTGTGTTCCTTTGAGCTTTACCTTTCATATCTGCTTCTCTTTCACGCATAAATGGCTTTCAAATAAAATCTCTATTAATCTGCAGAGAAGAGGGAGCCACTCCTCCAGGGAGGAAAAGCCTGGCTCTTCATCAGCCAAAGCTGGCCGCATGCTTGCCTTGACCTTTGTCTGGCTTGTGTTGCCCATGATTATGGCTCTTGCTGGCAGCTCGGTGGCCCATGGGTCAGAAAAAAGAAAAGGAATTTCGAATTACAGGGAGAACTGGTGCTTAAAAAGGCAACAGTTTACTGATGTCTTTTTTCCTTTTTCACTCTAAGATATTTTCATACAGTTTGTCCTTCATTTCAATCAAGTATAGTGTCTGTTGTACTTCTTTTTTTATTTTTTTAATATATTTTATTGATTATGCTATTACAGTTGTCCCATTTCTCCCCCATCATTCCCCTCCACCCTGCACACCCCCTCCCACCCACATTCCCCCCTTTAGTTCATGTCCATGTGTCATAAGTTCTTTAGCTTCTACTTTTTCCACACTATTCTTGCCATCCCCCTGTCTATTTTCTACCCACCATCTATGCTACTTATTCTCTGTACATTTTCCCCCTCTCTCCTCCTCCCTCTCCCCTGTTGCTAACCCTCCATGTGATCTCCATTTCTGTGGTTCTGTTCCTGTTCTAGCTGTTTGCTTAGTTTCCTTTTGTTTTAGGTGTGGTTATTAAGATCTGTGAGTTTGCTGTCTTTTTACTGTCATATTTTTTATCTTCTTTTTCTTAGATAAGTCCCTTTAACGTTTCATATAATAAGGTCTTGGTGATGATGAACTCCTTTAACGTGACCTTATCTGAGAAGCACTTTATCTTCCCTTCCATTCTAAATGACAGCTTCACTGGATAGAGCAATCTTGGATGTAAGTCCTTGACTTTCATGACTTGGAATACTTCTTTCCAGCCTCTTCTTGCCTGGAAGGTCTCTTTTGAGAAATCAGCTGACAGTTTGATGGGAACTCCTTTGTAGGTGACTGTCCCCTTATCCCTTGCTGCTTCTAGAATTCTCTCCTTCATTTGAATCTTGGCTAATGTAATTATGATGTGCCTTGGTGTGTTCCTCCTTGGGTCCAACTTCTTTGGGACTCTCTGAGCTTCTTGGACTTCATGGATGTCTGTTTCCTTTGGCAGATTGGGCAAGTTCTCCTTTATTATTTGTTCAAATAACTTTTCCACTTGTTGCTCTTCCTCTTCCCCTTTTGGTACCCCTATAATTCGGATGTTGGGACATTTAAAGATGTCCTGGAGGTTACTAAGCCTCTCCTCATTTTTTTGAATTCTTGTTTCTTCCTTGTTTTCTGTTTGGTTGGTTGTTTCTTCCTTCTGGTCCACTCCATTGATTTGAGTTCCAGTTTTCCTCCCATCTCTATTGGTTCCCTGTTCATTTTTCCTTCATTTCACTTATTGTAGCCTTCATATTTTCATCTAATTTGTGACCAAAGTCAACCAATTCTGTGAGCATCCTAATGAGCAGTGCTTTGAACTGTGCATCTGATAGGTTGGCTATCTCTTGATCGCTGAGATGAATTGGCTCTGGGGCTTTGATCTCTTCTCCCGTTTGAGCCATTTTGCGGGGGGGTCTGGTTGAGGCTGTTACATAGTGAGGGGTGGGGCCTCAGGTGTTCCCCGGTGCGGGGCAACCCAGTTGCTAGGTTGTGACGCTGTATGTGGGGGCGGGGTCTGAAAGGGAACAATGGCACTTGCTCTACTCTCTCTTGTATTTCAGTCCCTTCTGCCACTTTCTCCAAGCAAATTGGGCCCTTCTGGTGCAGATTCTTGTGTCGGTGGGCTTGTGTACATTCTAAGACCCTGTGGGTCTCTGCAATAAACTCTCCTGTGAGGCTGGGAGTCTTTCCTGGCACTTCAATCCCCACAAGTGTTTTCAACCAGTGTTTTTAGGTTTTATTTCCTGGTACTGGGGCCCTGAGTTGCAAGATCTGTCTCGCTCCCTGTTTTTGCCTGGATTATCTGCGCATGAATGTGGGACCACCTGGTCAGCCAGCCGCCTTGCGAGGCCTCACTGGGTCTGCCCATTGCCACCCTGGACCCGGGGTCTGCCAGCCGCTGCTGCCTGCGTTCCCAGGTCCACCAACCTCCACTTTTTCCTGCTGCAATTCCACTCCTCTTACTGGTCTGAACAAATGGTTGTCAGATTTCCGTAGAGTTCAATTTTCTATCAGTTTTTATTGTTTTCTTGTTTCTAAATTTTTGTTGTCCTTAATTTTGGTTGTGCGAGGAGGCATAATGTGTCCAACTATGCCTCCATCTTGGCCGGAAGTCCTGTTGTACTTCTTAAGGAACTTCGTTATACAGTGAGCCTTGATGAAATAATCGAAGAAGACACTACTGAAAAAATATTGTATATCCTCAGCTTTTTTTCACTGAACATGTGATACAGTGAATACTTAAAACATTAATTTTTAAAAAATTTGTTAAAACGTAAGGAATAGGTTTTGCTTAGTTAAAATGTATTAAGCATATTACCTTGTACCTTTTGTTCATATTAGTTGTCATTTATATTCGTTTTATATGCTGCTCTGTGCAGTGAATGAATCTCATTATGCATTTGATTCAGTGCTTGAAAGGCTATAGGTACCCTGAAAAGAAAGTTGATAGTGACTAAGTAATTATACCATTCTTTTTATCACTACTTGATTCTTTAAAAACTGCTAATAACTCTTTCTAGTTTACAGAGTACTAAATTCAATTATTGGATCTAACATTTTCAGTGATAAAAACTTTAAAATAGAAATTGTCTTATTGACATTCTTTGAAATGAAGTCTTTATTACCTTCCTTTTCCTCAAATATCACGTTTTATCAGTACGGATGCATTTCCTTGTGTGTTCCTTACCCCAACACGCTGGACCCAGTCAGAGTCACACACCAGAGATAAACCCCAGCCCCTGGGAGCTATGACGTCGTTCAGGAATGCAGACTTATAAGTAAGCAATTGAAACAGGGTCTGGAGTCCTGCAGAGCATGTGGCATCCATACCAGGCAACATTCATCCATACCAGGATACATTTTCCATCACTCTTCCCCCTTGCCCGAGATACCTGCCTTCTCTCAAAATAGGCAATATGTTTGATTCTACCAAGTATATGTATATTACCTTTTCCTTTCTAGACATTTTAATGAAAACGGGCAGAGAATAAACAATAACTGCATAAGAAATCATAATCGCTCACTCTACTCTATCACTGATTGTGTGATTTTATAATAGAATTTCTGTTTGGGCTCCTATTAGCTGTGGATCCTGTGTTTCTCCTTTCCTTCTTCCTTCTAGGTTTTTTGATGACTATTTTCTCCATCATGTTTTTCTGATACCTTCGAAGTGTTCCTCAAAGTAGGGCGTTTATCAAAACTTGTGCATCAGAGCCACTTGTGTGCTTGTTCAAAATCTTCCTGGTTCCTACTCCCTACCCACTGCCAACAGAATCACATTCTCTGGAAGAGAGACTTCCAAATATGCATTTTGAGTAAGTACCCCACCACTCCCCTGGGGGTTCTATGCACATGAAAGTGACAAAACCACAGAGGAAAGCAGACCTTCTAGTGTCACCAGAAACACAGTTATCTTACCAATTATGGGCATTCTCTTGTGTGTGTGTGTATCAATCCCTTCATGTTCAAGAGGATTCGTGAGCTAGGACAAAAACAGTGTTGCGTGGTCCTGACCACCAAACCTGCACCCAGCCTCAGGTTGTATCAATACCGGGAATGACTAATGGAGAATTTCAGGCTTGTCCCTGGCTGTGTCACAGCCTCAGAGGCAGCCAGTATTCCGTCGCTCATCTCACGCCTCTGAGGTCATCCTTCAGCATCACGAAAGTCAGAATCGTGTTGTGACATTAAATTTGAACATACCGAAATAACAAAAGCAAAGAGAGCAACAATAACAGCAAAATAATTTCATACTTGGCTGAGTTTCTCTTTTTTATATCTATTTCCAAAAGTTTCAGGTCTTATAAGTATTCTAGGTTCTGTCCCATGGCTCCTTACCATTGAAGCTCTCTGACACCATCTTCATGCTTATATTCATTTAGATGTGGAAAACAATTAAAACAGTGTCTCACAGGTATGATCTGTAACCTATAAATTTCAGTTGTCGTCATTAATATTCTTCAAAACTACACTGAAGTAACACCTTCGGTAAAAGAGCATGTGGTCATTTAATTAATTGGTCTCGTCTTCTGGAACTCCCTGGGGAATCTAGCCCAGGCTCAACATCCTAGCAATTCTCATTCTTCACAGCTTTAAGAGGATTTCCCTGACCTTATTCCACCCTCTTCACCCAAACCCTGAGGGCCACTTAAGAGAGAGGACCAAACATTGAATGTCCTTGTGAGTGTTTTCAGTCTGATATTCTAACCTCCTTGAAATCATGAAAACACATTTTTTCTTTGATTCATTTTATCTGAGTGTCTTGGACTGTTCCATAAATGGAATTGTTGATAGTTACTATGAACATGTTTTCTTTTAAACTGTCCTCTGATGTATATTATTTGGTGGCTTCAGAAAAAGAACTTTTTCCTATTATTAGCTTGGGGTGCTAAAACCTGAAGGTTAAATGGATGAGGCTGACTCTGAATGCCCTTACTAAAGCCACATTGTGTGAAAAAAGTCTTACACTTTTAGAACGTTTCATGTTTGGTAGGGCCGCAGAAAGGCTATCACCACCCAGGGCTAGCTTTAGGAAGACACAGGCTTATATTTCCTTACTGTCAATCCAAAGCAATAAACTTTCCAGATTTTCCAAAAGGATATCCTAGGTTTGTTGAATAGGAGGAGAAGGGTCAGGTTTATCTCTTCAGTTGGAAGTAAGCCTGTTTGGTATCTGACCTGATCAAAAATAATTTCTGAAGGGCACCTCTCTTCCCCATTTTTAAGTTATTTCTTGTATTCCCCCTCCCCAAACTGTCTTTAAACACAGCACTTTGCTGGCATCAAGGTGGGTAGCCAGTGTGGAGACCACAGGCCCTAAGCAGAATGATGGCCAGAAGACCCCAGAAGAAGAACACAGGGAGCCCTCGATCTGAAAGAACTGGTGGAAGAATTGAGAGTTATAGGGAGAGCTTCTTCCTCCCCCGAAGGCTGGTCTGAGCTTGATGATTAAGCCCTCCCGAAGCTCATCTGTAAGCACCATGCAGAATACCTGGTATCATTCAATGCATTAAAACTAAACCAATGACTGAATGAGAAATTTCATTTATTTTAAATCTCTGACCAAGACATAGAGCTCTATTCCTGAGTTAGACATGGAGAGAAGATTCTGCATCAACCAGTCAGCAATCTCCCACTATTCAGGGTCTTCATCATCTCTGTGAGTTTGACCAACAGCTACAGGAAGTGACCACCAAAGTTTCCTCCCACCCTGTATATTAACTGGATTAAGGCCAGTTTTGTGAAGCAGTTCATTACAGCCCCCATCCTTGGGCAGTCAGTGGAGAAGCCGGCAGCTGAAGCCCGGGATGCAACTGAATGTGCGCTAAGATACAGGCAGGGCTTTTCTGTCTTGCCTATGAAAATACAGCCAAGAGACAACTTGGTCAGGAGTGCTGCCATTTGGGGTTAAGGGATCAAAGCTTTTCCTTAGTGAGATGAAGGGCCAAGTGTTGAAGATAGGAGCCTGCTCTTCTGGCTGGTGGACCAGCCTTCTCAGAGTTCCGCCCCTACTGCACAACTGCTACAGATATGCCTCAGGCTGTTTGGAGAAAGATCATCTCAGCAGAGGGTGATGGAAGAGGCCTTGAATGGTTTCAAAGGTTCTAACAGGCAGTGTTGCTGAAGATAAGACAAAGGAAATTGAAGAGCTAGATCTTCGGCCCCTGACCTTGTTCTTCACGTGGACTTGCTCCTCCTATGCCAAGGACTAACACATTGACATGGTGTCGTCCAGTGGCTAAAAGTCACCTTTCTGAGGAGTTTGGGGACCTTCAGGATATTTCTGCTATGTGTTACCGTTCCTTCCCTTTTAGTTCATTATTCCCAGGCTTACAGATCAGTGAATAGCTTTACTATTTACTATTTAAGATTTTGATTGAGGTTTGGGAAGGCAGGAATGTAAACTTGTGAGGGGGGAGGAAGAGCCATCAGCAGCTAGAAGATCCCATGGGGATTGGCTGGAGCTGGACCACAGAATGAAGTGGGAAGTACTGAATGAAGTCCTGTCTGTCTTGTACATATCTGTCAGTCTGCAGAGGGAGCCAGGAAGTAGGCAGTGGGGCGGTGGGGGGTGGGGGCAGCAGGGGGGGCTGTCAAAGAAGCCAGGTTTGCTGCAAAGACATGTTTAAGGGAGAACTATTACTTCACCAGAAACATTGACCAGAAATGGAAGCTGCAATGTCAATGCAAAGTGGAATGAACCCAGAGTAGCATTTGTATGTGAATGGAATCTTTGGAGAATCCATAGACAGGTCAGAATAAAAGAGGAGATGCTAGGAAGCTCGTTTGAGAGCTGGGAGTAAGGAAAAGTTGTTCCGATGAATTGACAAAACGGAGATATCTAAAAACAACTGCTGCCCATTTCAAGACTGACCAGTAACTATCTCAGAGGGGCAGTGTGTTTGAACCTGGTCATAACAAGAGCTGAAGAGAGTGTCCGTCCCAAAGTCAAATGTCTAGAGTAAATATAACTTTATAAAGAAAGTGTGAAGTATGTGGTGTGTGTGTTTGTTTCTTTGAAAACTATTGTTTATACAACTAGCACTCGTGTTTGACTATTTAGAATTCAAAAGGAAATAAGCATATTAGTGTGTGTTCTAAGTATTCCCTTCATTAACTGTACACACAACTAGTAACGAGATTATTGTTTTGTAAAAGTTTGATACTCTTTACTTCTTGGAAGTTGGGTATTACCAGTTTGCTCATTGTCCCTTCTGGGAAATGTGGTCCAGTTGTCATTGATGAAAATAAGGGCAAAGTGTCTCTTACATTGCTAACAGCCCAAGGGGGAAAATGTATTGTATGACTGACAAAAGATTAGAAGGAGTTCTTAAATGCTTGCTTGGGGGTTGAAATTAAAACTTAGAACATTGACCAGTTGCTCTCATTTAAATATATTAACGTTAATACCAATGTGACTGTGGGTATCCACACAAATGAGGCTCATCAAAAGAAAGTATATGGACTCACATATACTTTCAGAAAAACGTAAATGTTTTTTCTGTCACTATTTTGATTTTAAATAAGTTATGCAGAATATAAACACAAATAAAATGCTATTTTTAACTTCAGCATTAATCCTTATCAGTAGAGGTACTTTTTCTAGAAACTCTGTAAAGGGCTCCTACATTTGTCTCTTCATCCCTCTCCCCGCTACTTCCACCCACTTCCCCCAGGGCACCTTTTCCTCTGAAAGCTGACCATTTGCCTCTCCACGGCCACTGGGTGGTGACCACAGAGACTACCAAGGTACAAGCTCCTGCCCCTCCTTTGGCCCTCGAGTGGGCCACCCAGGCTCTTCTTTGGTGTGAGACCCACCCTCATGGCAGAAGCTGTGGCATGTAATTTGGGAAGGCGTAGGTATCCATGTATGAAGATTTCTCTGTAGTGAGAAAGGTCGACACCGACACTCCAAGAAGAGCACAGACGGGGCACAGTGGGGCAGTCCTGTTAGTGTCCCAGTCCCGGCTCCGCCTGTTTCTCTGGGTCACTGCCTATCCTGGGATTTGGTTAGTCCACACTTCCTTGGGTTGCCCGAGCTAATAAATGCCCACTTGTTCTAAGTGGATTTCCTTGGGATATGAGTTATTCGGTAAAGAATTCTAGTCAGAGGATTTGTCAAAGTTCTAGGCATGGGTATGAAAAGAATTCTTGAAGCAGATTATTTCAGGAATTAGAAATATTAATCCATAATCGTATTCATAGCATGAAGTAGAGATGGGATATGAGCCAGTGGCCACAACCCACGTATGGTGGTTGTAAAATATGTTATCGATTCTTTGACGTGACTCTCTCTCTCTATAAGGTAGTGTATGATATTCTCTCTATTTGACTATGGACCTGACTTAGTGACTTTCTTCTAGCAAAGAAAATATGGCAGAAGTAATATTACATGATTTCTGAAACTAGGTCTTCATATGGATAGTTTCCACCTAGCTTTCTCTTCATGGATCACTTCCTGTGGGACAGCGATTTTCAACTGGTGTGCTGCAAGAATTTTTAAAACATGCAATACCTGACTATTTAGTCAGAGGCACTAATCTCTTTTCCCTTAGTCTGTCAAATAAAAATATAACAACAACCAACACAACAATAACTGTCCAGTGTGAATGAATCAAAATTATATTTATTTTTGTCACATCAGCAAAATTAGATTTTTGGGGTGTGCCACAGAATTTTAGTGCTCGGTTTATGTGTGCCATGAGATGACAAGGGTGGGAAACGGCTGCTGTAGGAGAATCTAGCCTTCATGTCATGCAGCCTTGTGAGAGGCCCACACGGAGAGGAGCTGGGGCCTGCTGCCAACAGCCGGCATCAACTTCCAGCCACGGCGGTGAGCCATCTTGGAAGTGGGTCCTTTGGTCCCAGTGTAACCTTCAGATAATTGCAGCTCACTCAGGTCAGCATACTGACCGCAACCTTTTGGGAGACCCTGAGGTAGAACCACCGAGCCAAGCCACTCTTGAATTCCTGACCCACAGAAAGAATAGAATGTGTATTGTTCTTTTAACCCACCACGTATACGAAAAACTTGTTACACAGTAATAGACAACTAAGACTATGTGCAAGGTTGTAGAGAATTATTCTGAGGAGTCTCGTAAATCAGCTTCAGTGAAGGCAGGAGATCCCAAAATAGTCATGAAAATAACTGGAGGTCATGATTTAGAAGTCTGGTTTCCTTGATTTAGAGTTGCAGGTAGAAAACATAATTAGCAAAGAACAGGTGGCAATAGGACCACCTACTATAAAGTCAGGGAGACAGAGTAATGTAGGTCAAAGCACAGAGCTTTCAGCTCCAACATACTTGGATTCAGATCTTGGCTTCATTAATTTGAGCTTACTACTTTTCCATGTTTTGCAAGGGGGGGGGGGTTACTTCAGGGTAATATTAGGCTTATTAAAATGTTGTAAAAATTATTGAAAGAGATCTGGTGTATCCTTAACTGTTAACATTTTAGCAGTAGAAAACATAGCATAAGAACATAGATAAAATAAGAAAAGAACAAATGAGTCCGCATGCCATATCTATGAACGATTTTCTCATGAATTACTGGAATCTCAATTTGAGATTCGTTACATTTCATTCATTTCATAAAAAGGTGTTATATCACCATACCCTGTTCTGTCTTTCTCTTTTCCTAGGTCCTGCTCATTCCAGAGTGTGGGTTCTTCTTTTCTGCCTGCTGTGCCAAACAGTTTCTCCCCAATGCAAGTTAACGTGTCCAGGCTCATTTCTCTCTTCAGAAGCTGCAGCCGTAAGCTAAGGAGCCAGTGTGAATGTTCTCAGAATTTTAGCACACAGCCCTTCTAAAATGAATGATCCCTCTCCACCATGGCCCACACCAAGAAAATTTGAGAAATTGGTCATGAATTTCTCAGAAAAAATGATAATTCAAGAAATGTTCAGAATATAACAATATATCTGTCCTTTAAAGAAAACATTCTTTTAGTCTCATGCTGTAAAGGAATTTGTATTCAAAATGTGAATGTAAGGGCTATTCAGAACAGAAAATTGAATAAAGCAGAGTTAAATCATGGGTAAAGCCAGGTACACACACACACAGATACCGACTGCTAACCCATCCCCTCACCTGAATGTCAGCCGCTCAAGGGCAGAACTATGCACTACTCCTTCCTTCATATCTAATATAGTGCCTAACACTGTATAAAGGATATGTTGATTGATTTCAGTATAAAAAAGAAGTTTCCTCTTCTTCAACAGTTTTCAACAACTGACTCAAAAGTTAAAGATGCATTCTCTAAGAGATGCAGTTCAAAAAGGAAACACGTCTTCATAAATGGTCATTTTGCATACTCATAAATAAAGCTCAGCTGTCAGGTACATAGACAGACGACTTTATGTGTGAAGCCAGATGCGAAGGCTGACGGACTGAATGTCTTCACATCTGGCTGCAAAATAAAATTTGGTCAGATCCCCGGCATTGCCGCTCTGAAGGCAGGTCAGTGTCTCTCTTTTTACTTTTTTAGAAAATGTTTTAAAAAATGAGGACAAATGAGATGCAAACAACAGAAACACAAACACGGAGACATCATAACAGCCGTGGTCCAGATTCTGTTTCCCTAATTTGTGACTGAGAAGGAGACCCTGCCCTTTGCCAGGCACCCATTCCTGCGTGCCCCGTGTTCTGCTTGGTGTTTTCCTTTTAGGTTTGCAAGGTCTCTGAGCACCTTCCTCCACTAATGCTTAGTGGACAGTAGCATTAGGCAGCATTCGCACGTGGTGGTTCTTCAATCAGTATAAGAATGAATCATTATGACACATCTTTACCTGTCTGATGGGTGGGTGGATTCCGTAAAAACAGTGCCAGAATGAAGGAGTTAAGCAGGGGGAGGACCCTGAAGGAATTAATATAGCTGCGGGGGCCGAAGGAGAGACACAAGGCCAGTCAGTGACACTGCAAATGCAAAACAGTCTCCGTGGCAGTTTGATTTCCCTACATAGTAATTATGTGTCATATTGTGTACATGCTCTATAGCTTATTTCTCAAAACATATTTGTGGGTACATTTTTGCCAATGCTACTTTCGTAAGACATGTTCCACATAAACAACCGGGAGCTGCCAGCAGTGAAACCCACCAAGTCCTGTTTGGTTTCTGTCTCTCTTTGCTAATGTAGGTAGGACAAGATAACTGAACTAATATTTTTCCTACCTAGAATAGAATGATTTTATAAGTTCTGCAACCAGCCTGCAAGTAATTTGCCTTGCTGTCTGTGGAGGTAAAAGCCAGGAGAACAGTTCTATTTTGTGTGTGTGTGGTTACCGTTTTCTTGGCACCCAGTAAAAATATTTCTGACTCTCTCTTTGCTGACATGAGCGATAGAGCCCAGTCGAGAAAACCCTCCGAGTGAAAACAAACAAAAACTCCCCAGAACAAATTAGGGACAGGGGAACTTGGAAGCAGTGTAAGAGTTATGAAACCATCAGAACATTAGGGTTGAGGATGCTCCTTTAAAGTTCTTTAAAATTTCTGAGAACATTCCTTGGGAAGTGCTTTATGTTTTCATGGCTAAGTTGTTCCATGCCCAACAGCACAAAGAAGCGCATGGAGACTGGAGACCGAGCACATTTTTAGCAAAAGCCAGTCTGGTAGCAAAAGTCTAAAAATTGCATTTTCACTGCTCTGTCAGAATGTGCAAAAGTTTCTTGTCCTTATCTACTTTATGAAGTTAAAAATGACTTCAAGCAATTGATGCTTCTGTTTTCTCTAATGGAAAAGTTAGATTTTGCAGAGTGCTGGTGTTTATCAGCGAGTGATTGTTTTGGAGCATCGTTTCAGTTGAAGTATGCTGTTGTATGAAAGCTTACTTAATACACCTTTGTTCATTCATTTAGCAAATCTTTATTAAACGGTCCCAAAGAGGATAGCCATGGTTAACTTAAAGAAGCAGATTTAATTTTTTTCACTGAGATATAATTGACTACTTTTAGGTGTACAACATAATGATTTAATGTATGTATTTATTGCAAAATGATTACTGCAATAAATTTAGTTAACATCACCACACGAGGTTACATTTTTTTTTTTTTTGTGATGACAACCTTTAGGATCTACTTTCCTAGTAACTTTCAAAGATGCAGCACAGTATTGTTAACTGTAGTTACCATGCTGTACATTACATCCCCAGATTTAAATTTTTATCAAGTAACCAGAGTGTGGGAACATAATGAAGCCTATCCAATTCTAATTCCACCATTGGTCTGAATCTGAAGGAACAAACAGGATACATTTGATCATATTGGTTGGGTGACCTGGATGTTAGCCATCAAGGATCTGACATAGGACTTACGGAGATTACAAAGATTTTTGAAGTAACAATGAAACAATCAGACATGGGAAAGAACGTAGATCTCATCTTTCTGGATTAGCTGCATTTTGACACATATGAGGTCAAATAGGAGGTGAAACTTTAGGGGAAAAGGAAAAGAATTTCTGCGATCAGGTTACATGAAGAGCAGGTTTCAGCAGACCCAAGGAGCCCCAGCCAGGTTGGACGAGAACGCCATTAGATGTACTGGGACAGGGTCATTATCCTAAAGGGGACCTGTTGGAACAAGCCCATTCGTGTTGCTGTACAGCATGACCTTTGGTGCTTTAACTGCCTTTCCCTCCTTGACAAGGCAAGAACCCTAAAGTAACGGGTACAGGCGCACCCTGTGGCCAGCCAGGCCTGCACCGGAGTACCACCCTGACGCTTGCCAGCCGGCTGTGTGTTTTGTGTGAGTTCATGGCCACTACACCTCTGGTTTCTGCTTCATGAAATGGACATGGTGCTCACTTCACAGAATGGAGTGAGTTTAGGTAAAGCACTTTGCAGCAGGACAAGGATTTAATTCCTACTAGCCAATACCTCTTGCAGGCACATCGAGCCATTTCTCATTAACTAACGTGAACCAGCTGGCATCGTAGATTGGCAACCCCTCAGCAGCTGGTTAGCATTAATTACAAACTCTCTTAAAATTATTACTACCAACAGAGTCAGGCAGTTACTATCCACTAACTCCTCCACAATTAAGTATTTCATAATGGTGGTCTGTTTACAGCGGTGTTTGGAAAACAAAAAGAACTTAAGATTTGTAAAGAAACTTTATATTGTTTTATTTATTTCAGAAAAGGATGCCGAGTAATCTTCTAAGAAAAATGCAGGCATTATTGAAAGTACCTACGTACAGGGAGTAGTGAAAGGGGGGAAGTCCATCATCATTTTTAAACGTTTTAAATCATGCTACAAGCCACAGCTAAGTTCTGTGGTGTTTTCACCACTGAGTGACAGCCAGAGTTTGCCTTCTTACTTGGCCCATGGAGATCCTAGCACCTGCAGTCTTGGTAGTGAGGTGCGTGGAGCTCCCATCTGCTGGATTCGTTCTCTCACTTAAAAGAGATTTCTGGTCTTAAAAATAAACTTACATAAATAACAGATCAAGTGTTTTGTAATCCGAAGTAACCGAGTGGAGATTTGGGAGGAACATAAATAAAACTAGAGCTCCTCATCTTCCCTGGCTGTTTTCCTCAGGCTATAAACATGCTAAATTCATCCAAACCTGAAGTAACCTAATGATGACTTAGCCTCCCCCTCAAGCTGCTCCCACTCGCTCTCCTCGGCAGCCAAGAGTGTGTGGCCCCTCTGACCATCTCTTCCACTCCCATTAACCACTCAACCTTCTCTAACTCCTGCCACTCTCTCGAAATTGCCGTCTGCTTGGAGATTACTGCAAACCTGAGAGAGGGAAGCTTCCCGCAGCCACTGTAGTGTTCTGCCTTCTCCGGGCTGGTGTTAGAGGAGAGCGCTCTGCCAGCCCAGCCAGTGGTCACACCGTTACCATGAGCACCCCGCCACCCTGCCACCCTGCCACCCCGCCCTGCCCTCAGAGGTAGGGAGCAGGGAGAGCTGGACTGAGCTTCAGGATGGGAGCAAGCATCGTCCGAAAGACACAGGACACATGCCAGGAAGTCACGTAGGTACTGCTTGGAAGGAAACAGATCATGTGTCATCAAAGCCTGTGTTCATTCTCCGAAAATTCTCTTGTATTTTGAATGATCCGAGTGAGTCTCAAGTTATCTGAGTTGCTTAAAGTTACAATGAACATATTTGTGTAATTTCAGTGAATGAGTTTTTCGCTTTATAATGGTGCTTGGGTTTTCATTTGAAAAATTTACAAGGAAGAGCCCTTCTGTCTTTAGTCAACGTCCTAATTACACTAATTTCATTTGATTGATATATTAGGCTCTGAGGGAAAGGGAAAACAGGGCGGGGAGGCCACAATACAACCCCTTATTCTCAGCTCCAGACAGCACAGGAAATCCTCAATTAAATGGTACCACTTCCCTCGGCACTCAGTAAAACACATGCATTATATTTAATATCTTTAAATTCATTTATAATTATGATTTTATGTGAAATTGCGAAGTAAATTTATTTCTTCTAGGCATCTTTTTATTATTGCAAAATGTATGCATGTGAAAAATTAAGATTTAAGAATAAATCATGAAAAATTCAAGTTTCCTTTTGTTTCCCTTAGGTTTTCATGAGAAAACTTCCTGGAACAATTTCTTTCAGTTCCGGGAGGTAGACAAGATGACATCTTCTCACTCACAGCCAGGAAACAATGCATTTGATATTGTGCTCAGACTTTTTCTTGACAGGGTTGAGAGAAATGTAAGGTTCCCCAGATACAGGGAGGACACAAATACAGCAATGTGGCATCTCAGACAAGGGAGAAAGTCTGGCCACAGTTATGCCGTAGAATTTTCTCTTCTGAGGCAAAGTCTGACTGAGAACAATGTCTGCCTTGTGCGAGCCCCATCAGGAAGGGTGGCCGGGCCCTGACAATTAGCAGCTTGGCACATAGCCTTCTGAGTTGGTGGCCCAGTGAGGGTCTGGAATGGATTTTCTTTCTACTTCCGTTCCCTAGCCTGGCCTGGGCCATCGCCCTGGTGAGTATATGTGGAGCAACAGCTGTTGGCCCCGGGAGGCACTTGCACTTCCCATTACCTGTGGCGAAGCAGCACTTGACCCCGAGGCCTGGATGACCACCACGGTGGGCGGTGCTTTCACTCTGCAGTGAGCACCTGTGGAGTGCCATTCCACCTCCAGGACCCGCTCAGCCCGGTATGGGGGGTGACCCAGCCTGCGTGTTTCCACGGTTCCCTGCCCTGACCTGTGTCTACGCATCAGGTGTGCATCCCTCTGAACTGTGATTGTCCCACCCCTGCGTGTGCCTGTGTCCCCCACTGAGATGAGTCGTAAGGCTCTGTCATCAACTAGAGCTCGGCTGGTAAGCTCAGCTGCCAAACAGCCTGAAGCCTGTTCCCATCCAGATGAAGGAGGGGGGACGTTAGGTTACCCTCAGGACAAAAAGGAAGCAAAAAGACAGAAATTCAAGGCAAAGTTCTTTTCCAGAACTGCTGTTCATTTAGATGAGTATTTTATCTCTCAGAATGACAGAGTTTTGAAAGGGTAGGATTCCTGACAAATATGCCCCCTTCATACATGTCAAAACATTCTTGGGGATTGTATTGTAAGAAATCATCTTGATTCTGTGATTTCCTATCCTTCTATGGCTATTCTGTGGTGAAACTGGAACGAATAGCTAACAGGACACCATTTCTCAAAATTCTGTGACCCTGACTTTCTCTAATTGGATTCCAAGCAACATGGGTGCTGATAAACATCAGCATCCAGGCATCTCTAGTGTCTGGGGAGACTTAGATGTCCAGCAAACTCTTAAAATCTTCTCAAAAAAGTTAATCAATTTTGATGACAAATTCAGCATGACAAGATGATTTGGTTCCAAATTGGCTTAATGATTGTTATGCTTACAAAGATAATATTTTAGCACTAAATCTAATTTATACTAATGAGGGAAAATTGCCATTAGCCTCAGTATAGATTATTTTTGACTACTTTGTAACAGATGTTTGAAGTTCCTTAATCTTTATAGTTTCTCGTACACTTAGAATGTCGTATTATCAGGGTCATTGACATCAGAACTCAGCTGCCCAGAATAAAAGGGAGTAGAAATGTATCTTCTCATGCCCTTTTGTATTTGGACACAAAGAGTGCTCAATAAATAATTAATAATTTGGTCGGAACCAGTTAAAAGTGCCAAGAATTTGAAATAGCCTTACAACCTGATTTATTAGTGATTTAATCTTTATACTTTTGTGTTTAGAGAGGCAGAAATATGCTATTTGGAGAAAGTAACACTTGAATTTGAATCATATCTCCTATCCACACGAATTTGGGCAGGTGAGTATTCTCTTTGGGATGCTATCTGCTTATCTGTGAAAGGTATATAGTGACACTTTTTCACACAGTCTTTGTGGGGTTTGACTGTGATCGCATATGAAAATACCAGCCCAGGCCACATTCTGAGTGTGTGGTAAATGCCATTCCCTTCCTTTCATATTTATGTGGCCCAGCTGACTTGCCCTCTACAGGTGTTAACAAAACAATTGTAATAAACATTTAAACAGTATGTTCTTTCCCTTAAGCTGCAGTAGGAGGACAACATAAAGTTTTTTACTCACTCATGCATTCCTCAGCCTATCCAATCAACCTTTCAGCAAACACTCTGTGAGTACCTAAATCTGCCAAACATGGTACAAAGTGATAGGTTTTGCAAAGAGATAGATGTAAGTAAGACATGAGCCCTCCTCCAAGGAACTAACCAATCAATTCTCTTCTCTGTAGTCCATCTGCTTTCCAACTGTGGAGAGGTGGGAGAAGTAGAGCGAAGAGGTTTTGGGGTAGAGGTGAAAGCAAAGAGAAAAATTTGTTTTTATTATATTTTAAAAATTATTGGTATAAAAAGTGAAGAATTTGTTTAAAAATAATAATAATAGAGCAAATTAGGCTGTAATAGTACACCAGAGAAAAATTGTGGTGTTATCTTCTGTTTGTTGAAGTCAAAGCAAAGTTAGGTTAACCTTTGGTTTGTGGAATGTACTCTGAAGTTTTCATTGAAGTGAATAATATTTTGCTGTTTGTCCCAGTCTATCTTTTTTGCATGAGTGTTTCTTTGAATTGTTCTTCTCTGAGTTGACAGATATTTTCCAGGATATGATCATTTGATATCAAGTCATAAACTCTTCCTTTTCAAGACACGTTTCCCATCATCGTGGTGAGTAGCATTATGTTCTGTTACAGTTACTGGGCATGTAAATATTGAAGCCAGGATGTGCCCAGAGTGATGGTGTCTTCAGTTCCCTTTATATATGTTTGCTGTCTTTTAAGAATATGTCTTTTCCCAGCTTTAAACTTCAGATCAGGAATGAAGCCTGTATCTCTCTCAGGTATATCTGATACCAACCTACTCCTGAATAAGAACTATTTGGACTTCTGTTTTTGCCTGACTCGGAAGGAAGGGAAGAGGTACTCATTAGACTTGCCTCAGAATGTTGAAAGGAAAGTCATAAGTGCTGTTTCCCAGAATTCCTTTCTGCTCTATTTACCATTTCTACAACGTGGGAGGGAGCTTCATTCTGACAGCTGTCTGCAGGGAGGAATATTTAGCTATTCTCACCTGTAGTTATCTGTCACTGTTGGTAGCATGAGTTTTGAATATAGAGATTGTTTTTTTAATGGGAAAAAATTGTATGTATCCTAAACTTAACATGTGGAAAAGAAGGTCTGATAATTAAGGCTGTCATTGGTGTTGAACCTTGATCTTGACTCTGGTATAGTCCCAACTGATGCCTAAAGAATACTCAGCTCCCAGCAGGTTGCCCTTCCTTCCTGGAAAGCCATTGGAGTCTTTCCAGGAAGTCCCAACTGGCTGCGCTCTGGGAGCCATGGGGGCTGAAGCATAGCCTTTGTGCCATGCCAGCAGCTGTGGACAGCCCTGTGACCTCTGTGGAGCACTCCTAACCATGCCATCTTCAGCTCTAGTCTCTCGGGTACCCATGCTCCAACGCCTCCACGTCTCGCCATGGGGTCTTTGAACAAGGGCAGGTGCGTCTGACTCCTCACCTAGTAGTCTGAGATTTACTTTCCCTTCTTAAGTTCAGAACAAGCAAATGGCCAAGATGAAAACATGTCAGAAATTAAACTTCATGTGTCTTGTCCTCTTAAGGAAGTTTAGGCATTAAGACAGAACATACAGCGTAAACTGTAATTGAAAAAGATTAATGGAACATGCAAAACAACAGATAAGCAATGTATTAGGTAGAACAGTTATTCTCATTTTTTGAATCATCAAAGATTACTTCTGTTTGTTAGCTTATGGATACTACAATTTTCATAGATTTCATCTCCAAAACAGACTGCATACTTTATTAAGTTTGATTTCCTACTCAGGTTTCTCCTCGTATCACATAGATATAGATCCTTTTACTATAGTAATAAATATGTCTTCCATTTTTATTTATTTAAGGACAAAAGTAACAATCCACCAGAGCCTTAAGCAGCTCAAGGTGGTGTGGTGGATTTTCTAATTAAGTTAATAATGTTCCAACCAAAAGTGAACTTCGATGACTATGTTGGGCCGTGATTTAGTCTTTTAAAGATGAAAAAACTGCTCCAGTGTCCCTATCCCTCTGCAATTACTTTTTTTACTGACCCCCAGCTTTATGGGATCCTCAAGTTGGAGATATCTGGTTAGAGTTTGACAAAAACAGACTTAGGCTTTTACTATCCCATTTCCTGAAGCAGCTTTCCACAGGTTTCCACGGGTTGATGCTCATGGAGCTGTCAGAAAGACACAGACACAACGCCCTATGATCCTAACTCAAGGTTATCTATTGCGTGAAATGTGCTAAGGATCCTTACCATACATAGCCTGGGATGTAAAATGTGATAAAAGGGCCAGGAAGAAAAAGACCTGAACTGAAAGAATGTGCAAAATTTAGCTTCTCCCCCATAGATTTTTTTCCCTCTTAAGTGCCATTCACAGAAATTTGGTATCCATGGAGACGAGTGCAGTGCACACTAAGGTTACATATTCTCTGCAGATACAACAGGCTAGCTATCCAATCTGATGCTACATTTAGGACTAGCAGAGGGAAAGCATTTGAAAACGTGTTAAATTATTAATTGAGTACCTATCAAGTACAGGGAACCATGATTGCATAATGAAGTTACAAAATATACAACAAATGATGATAAATATGGAGCCATTTATTTCTGTGTAGGAATCTTGGCAACATTTAGCATCCTGGCTTTTCCTAAATCCTTAATATTACCTATGAAAATACGAGAAAATGTTCCTGTCATGAATTTACATTTTATTCCCTATTTTGGGAGAAGGCAAAATGTTGTCAAATATAAGATGAAATATTTGTGAGGCTTATTTTATAATTGAATGACAAACAAGATTTCCTAAAATTGAATGAGATCATAACAGCCTGCCAGGCTGGTGACCAGGAAGGAGGCAAATCTGGGGAAAGGGAAATGACAGGGAGGCGAGCGTTCAACAGCACAATGATTTAATCTGGGGTGAAAGAGCCGTCGCTGCAAGAAGCAAAGAGAGTGTTCAGAGGAAGAGAGCGTAGGGAACAGCTGGAAACAAGAACCCATTCAAGGAAGCTGACGTAGGTTATGACCAGGAACAGGAAGTTCATGGAGATTTCTGTGAGAGTCAGGGGAGAAGCACCCCTTGAGATAACAGGAACTCACTGGGCTGTAATTCTGCCTGCACTAGAGTAAATCCTAGCCAGACCAACTACGATGAACTTTGCTTTTTGAGCCATCGGTAGAATTGGGTGAGAGAGTTTTGTCACAGCTGCGGGGAATAGGCCTGGGCATCTAGAGAATGATGAAAATCAAAGAATGAAAAGCTTAAGGAATGGACTCAAGGAATGATATATTCGGATCAATTTTACAGCTTTTTAAGAGGCTAGAAAGTTACTGGCCCCTGCTGCTTATTCATTCGTCAGTCACATGTGTGATATGGCTGTTCCTTGAACCTCCAGCGAACACAGAGAAGGTGGTCAAGTCGGTACGGATTGGAGATCATGCAGCACAGAAAATGTGGGGTTGGCACGCGCAGGCGTGGGAGCTAACAGGGGACAAATACTGACCACTCTGGAGAAGCCTGCATCCGTGCTTCCGCTCTCCTGCTGAAACATGCCCCCAGCTATTCTTTAATCGAAGAATCGGAAATATTTCCTTGTTGACACGTCTACCTCAATAAATAAGGTGAAAGTGCCATCCTAGGCACTTAAAGTGCTGTATACAGGGTGGGGAAAAACTAAGTTTACAGTTGTGAGTAAATGAAACAGTTTATTCTTGTATTATATTTATTCGTTATTGTATTATTTTCCACATGAACAACTGTAAACCTACTTTCGCCCCACCCTATACGTACACCAACATGTCTGTATCTGTATATTTACGTACTAAACATTTAAAAGCATTTTCATATTACAAAATTAGTTTTACATGTGATTTATTTAACATAATTTGATATAACAGATTTTTTTTTAAAGTTATGTAATGGTTGCAGGCAACAGAGCAGACCCATACTCTACTCAGCCATCTCCGCTCGCCCCTCCCTTCGGATGAGTGTTCAGTGTCACCACAGTGTGACTGTCAATCGGAAGAAGAAAGTCCTCGAATGTCCCTGGGGTCTTTAATAGAGGAATTCCGTGGTGTATGTGGAATCGACTTAACCATGTCTAGGACTCTGAAAACATTACAAGTTGGTCATCTCCCCGTCACGATGCTCTGAAGCATTCACTCGTTCTCCTTCTTAAGTGATTGGTTGAAGCCGTTTAATGACATTGAGACAAGAAACCTTACGTGAATAAATTGGCCTCTCCCTTAAGACAAGGCTCTGTTTCTCAGGGTGTGTCTGGTTTGGTACCATCAGGAGATCCACTTCTCACTTTACTGTGTGTATCCACACTATAATTTTTCTGTTGTCATCGTGAGGTCCCCCAAGTAAATGTAAAGGTGGAGTTTCACGCTGCTTGCAACCCTCCTTGAGACGTAATTTCTTATCTGTAGCTCTTCTTTAATGCTAAGGAGAATGCGGGTTCTACTGCACCTGCCCATCCAAATCTTTGTCCTCCCACAGAATAAGAGCCCCATGTCTGGATCATTCGGTGGGGTGTTCGTTTCTTTTCCCTGGGCTCCCAAGGTCTGGACTGTTAAACTGCTCCTGGCTTACTGGGTGCACTCCCGTAAGGACTTCCTTTCAATTTCTTTGAATTATATCCTCTGATTTATGTATTTCTCCACCCACCCTCACTTGTTCATCAATTCAGTTGTTAAACAGCTATGTACTGATGGTGTACTTAATGTCAGGTTCCGTGCTTCAGGCTGGGCTCCCATGACACACCTAGTTAGGCTTGACCGATGACCTCATAAAGCTTACTACCTAGTGGGGTTTGCTACGAACTATTTCAGAAAGGCGTGTGTGTGCTATCCTAAAATACAGCGAAAATGGTTTTCTACTCTCTAGAAGGCTCCTAAAAACGACATGTGAGTCGAATTTTTGTGAGGGAACTAAATGCCCTCATGCAGCTTGCTGTTTTGGGGAATCCTGTCAAGTTAATAACCAAAATTTAATTTTTATTATGAACTTGAACTTCGGCAGTGATGATTTTCTTAATGTTTACTAGCTTTATAAGAGCTCAAAAACTCAAACTTTTAAAAAAAATGCACAAAATGTAAACCTATGAGATCTCTATTTTAAATGAACTCTGGGCAATTTCTATTTCAAGGAATTCTGATATAACATTACACAGAAAGTAATTAACTATTAATTGATGTTTAGAAAAATAGGACTTAAGTTTCGATCTTGTGGAAAGTGAAACTTTTAGCAATACAAAAGTTTAATTGGTAAGAAAAACAAAATGTAAAATATGGGAAAATATATGTTGATATAAGGAAGAGAAACACAAGCAGTTTAATTAATACTCAGGAGGCTTTACCTCTTATGTTCTGGAGAAGCAACTTTCCTCAAAGTCTTGGCTTTAGGACCTATGTTCTGGCATGTATTAGTTTGCTAGGGCTGCCATTACAAAACACCACAGCCTGCTCTCAGTTCTCGAGGCCAGGAGTCCGAGATCAAGATGTCAGCAGGGTTAGTTTTATTCTGAGGCCTCTCTTTTTGTCTCATAGGTGGATGTCTCCTTCCTTTATTCACATTTTCTTCTTTCTGTATTTGTCTGTGTCCTAATCTTCTCTTTTTATGAGGACACTACTCTTATTGGATTAGGGACCCATTCTTATGACTTCATTTTAACTTCATTACCTTTATAAAGGCCCATCTCCAAATACAGTCACATTCTGAGATACTGGGAGTTAAGGCTTCAATATATAGATTTGGGGACACAATTTAGCCCATAACAGTCTCTAGATTTAAAAATTCTATTTTGAAACTAAATAGCTGCAGGAGTCATGACACAATCTTGATTTTTCCTTCTCCTTTGAAAACTTTAGTGTGGGTTATTTTATCAGATAACTGCTTCCTAAAAATCTGTTGATAATGTGATAACAGCTCCTACCTTGGAGAGCAGAGAGCAGAGGGATGGAAAATGGACCCAGAAAATGGGTGGAAGCACGTGGAAGGAAATGCTGCAAAGGGACTGCCTTGGCAAAGGCATGCTCACAGGTGGCTGGATGGGGTTGGAAGGGTGGGGGCTGCAGGAAGTGGCTTCTGATGCCTTCAGGCTGAGAGGGAGTCGGAGTACCCTTGAAGAAGGGCTAAGCAAAGTGCATTGTGAGTTACAAACTTGCCCTTCATGGAGAATGGTTGATAAACATTAAATGGTAGCGTTTAGAAGTTTATTGCTTCTTGCTTTCCTATTGTCCTTTCTGGTTGATGTTTTTGCTTTGTTTCTGACCTAAATTAGCACTTTCTCCAAAGATAGTCTGTCAATTTAGGAAACAGCTTGGGTAAAAGAACAGTAGTGGCAGAAGGAAAGAGAAAACAATTTAAGCATTTTAAATGCATAGAAGGAAAATTTGGAAGGAGTTTCAACATTTCTTTCCAATCAAATTTTAAGTAATTCATTCTTAATGTATTTTGTTGCTGATGATATAACTTCTGGCTCATAGTAGGCACTCAATTAGCAATTTTAAATATTACTTTATGCTTACTAATAATTTTCCTGTACAGAAGTAAAAATTCCATTTGCAAAGGCATGTGCTTTTACTGTATCGCTATTGAATAAGGAGGATTCAGATCGGCAGGTAGGGTTATAATGAAACAGAAAGGAGAAGCTGATATAAAAGCATAGCATCAATTGACAGAAATTGCAAGTGGATAAAGAGATTTGGAAGGGTGACATGCTCCAGGAGGGGCAGGTCCAGGACTAGGGCGAGGTGAGCACCGAGCTTGTGGGCTCCACTCCAGCAGAGAGGGGCTGAGAGACAGGGTGATGAGCTCTCTGCCCTGGACCACACTGAGGGTGTTAGAGGTTATACCTGTCTTACCTCTAAAAAGTGTTAAAATTTCTCGATTTTGAAACTCTGCCTGTTTTATCTTTTTCAAAAGACAGCTTCCTTGGGTTCTATGACACAACATTCTTCTTTCCTTCTTCTATGTAATGCCACTTTTCCTCCATATTTTCATAGGCTTCTCTTCCTTTGCCTTGCCCTGAGATATTGGTGTCCCTTTTGGTGTTTTACCAGACCTTCTTCTCTTGTTTATAAATCTGATAGAGATTTATTAATGTATAATAATGTATGTTGTCTATTTATTTATTATAATATATATTCTATGTTTTATATAAGCTAAAAATACCTTGCCATCTCTCCTTTGTCTTTTTACTTTATTTATGGTGTCTTTGATCACACAGAAGACTTCAATTTTGGTATAAGATACTTTATCATCTTTCTTCATGGCCTTTGCTTCTGTGTCCTCTTTTAGGAAGTTCTCTACTTTGTGATCACATATGCCCAATCATGTGTTTTTGAACAATTTTGTCGTTTTGGTTTTTCATGTTTAAAGCTTTTTCATAACTGCAGTTTTTATTTGTGCGTGGACTTTGGAATGAATCTAAGTTTAATTTGTTTGGATGTTGTATTCTGCAAACAGCTGGCCTCATGTCGGCATCATTTACGAAGTTGTCCCTTTTTCTCTATTTATTTAATATGTCAGCTTTATCGTATACTAAGTTTTGGTATACACATTGACTCACTTTTAAAATTTAGTCCATTCTATTGATCTGTTTTTCTATTTATTTATACCTACAGCAACACCATAATGTTTTAGTTTTATAGCTACTTATGAGCTATAAAAGATGTCCTGTTTCCCTCTCAGCAAATTTGACATTATTGGCTACATTGTACCTCTTGAAACATAATTTTCCTTAAGATTCTGAGACACCATACTCACTTTTTCACTTCTTAGGTTGCCACTCTGTGTCCATATTTTATAAGCTTCTCTCCCTTTGTCTAGCCCTTAAATATTGGGGTTTCTTTTGGTTTTTCCCCAGACTGTCTGCTATTCTCATGCCAGGTATACTTCCTGACTTCCTGAATGATCTCATAGCTCATATGGCTCATTTCACCAAAATAATGGTACTCATAACTGTTAGCCTAGGTTTTTCTGCTCAGTTTCATAACAACACGTCCATCTCCACTTTGATGTTAAATTCAAAACTGAACCCGTCATCTTCCCTGCCAGACTTAATTCAGTAAGTGGCATGCATTTGTCATGCCTAAAAACTGTGTCTTCCTTGACTATCCATTCTTCATTATCACTTCGCAGGAACTCTCTCATTTTTGCCTTCGGTATACCATCAGATCCCACTGACATTTCCTCAACAGCTGCTCAGTCTGCTCACGCCTCTCTTTCACATTATCACCACCTCACTGCCAGCCACCACACTTTCCTTCCTGGGCTTTCTGACTCTAGACTTTCCTCGTCTGGTGTCCACACAACTGTCAAAGTAATATTTCAAAGTACAAATTTGATCATGGTCTTCATTATTTAAAACTCTTTAATGCATTTCCATTTCTCTTGGAACAAAGTCCTAATTTCTTAATATGATGAGAAGGCCCTGTACAGTCTTCACTCTTTATCATCCAAATCAGCTGAGCTTACTTTGTTCCCTGGAACAACTGATGCTCGTTTTCACCTATCTTCCTAAGTGTTAACATCTCTGCAGGCAACAGTTTTGCATGCCCTGTACTCCCCCTTTTTATTGGCATATCTCCTGCTCATCTTAGGTACCCCTCCTTTTTATCAGAGTATCTCTTATTCTTAACCTCTCATCTCAGTTATAATTATCTTCAGAGAGGAGTCTTTATTGAGTTAAAAATCTGGTGTTCATTTCTCTCCTATCTACTCCCAAATTACCTCGAATTTTCTGTCATGTTACTCATTCCATAGTATTGTAATCATATTTTAAATTGTTTCTATTCAGTGCCAGACCATGTTGCTAATAAAAAAAAATACACTACTGCTATTTTAATTGCCTACTCACAAACCTTTAATAATCCCTCATTCATTAATAAGTAAAGTTCAGATTCCAGATTTAATTTTTTATAATTTTACACTAATCTGCTATGTTGGGTTCATAGTATTGTATTCCTTTCCCATAGCCTGTACTGCCATTATACTTAAACTACAGGTTAGTGCCTCAACATGTGTCTTCCTGGTTTAGGACAAATGAAATATCAGACTTTATATAAAGTCCTCCCAAATTTCTCCTTGTGGAAATAATCTTACCTTTCTTTGAATATCCGTTGTCTGTTTTTCACCTTTAGAGGTCTTGATGCATCTTTCCTCTTACTACTATCTAAGAACTTGGGTCTTATACTTGAAACTGAGTATATAACTTCAAGAAAGAGATCACATCTTATTGATCTCTGTCAACCCCAAGAGTATGTTGAACATATACTACTGGATTCTGCCAATAATATATACTCAATAAGTATTTCTTCAATAAATGAACTATCCGTAAGATCACTGAGAAGTTTATCTTCCTAGAGATGCAGAAGAAAAGAATCATATTTTTATCCCATTAATAGAGAAAATTGCTGAATTGTAAAGGAAAGAAAATGACTTAGGAGTGGTCATTTCTATGAGTCATGGGCTATTTAAGAAGAGGATTTGGGAAGGAAATGAAGAGTCTGAAATAAGGTGGTTCCTTTTAGATTATTTTTATAACTAATATATTACAGAAAATGTGGTCACTTCAAATGTTCTGTTTCAAAGAACACTCCAAAGAATGCATTAAATAATGGTGCCTCAGAAAACCAGTTAGTATTTTAAAGTCATCTTAGATGAAAATTACTGAGTTCTGTGGCAATGATAGCATAGATAAAGATGTAGATGTAGATAGATCCTTAAAGTTCTGTCAAGCTGCAAGTGGTAAGGTTTTATATCAGGGAGAGGAGAGTTGACAGTCACGTCCAGGAAACATTGACGCTGTGTATTGAATTTGTTAAAACTTTTATAAATAACAGAAAGCCAACTTAAGTGGCCACACAATAGAGATAATTCATTGGCTCATTTAACTGACTGTTCACTTGGGTTGCATAACAAAATGTCACAGTCTGGGTGCTTAAAGAGTAGAGATTATTTTCTCGCACTTCTGGAGACTGGAAGTCCAAGATCAAAGTTTCTGCAGAGTGGGTGTCTGGTGAGAGCTCTCTTCCTGGCTGGCCATAGCCACCTTTTGGCTGTATCCTCACATAGTGGAGAGAGCTCTGGTATTTCTTCTTCTTCCTGGAAGAGCACAAGACCTGTCAGGTTAGGGTACTATCTTTAAGACCTCATTTAACTTTAAGTACCTCATTATGGACCCCTTCACCAAATACAATCCCATCGGGCACTAGGGCTTCAACATATGAATTTGGGAAACACAATTCAGTTCATAGTGCTGACTACTGGAACTTGACTTCTGAGAGACTACCATCTTGGTTCTGCATCTAGCTCTGCAGCTACTCCTTTTTGGTCTTCTTTGCTGGATTATCCTGTATTTCTTAACATCTAAACATTGGAGGATCCCAAAGTTTATACCTTGAGCCTATTCTCATTCTCCAAGTGATTTCATGCCCTCCCATGGTTTTCAATACCATTTCATCTGCCCTTGGTTCTCCAAGAGTTGCAGTCAAACCGCCCAGGTGATATTTCTGTTTGGATGTCTCATAAATGTCGTAGGGGGAGCATGCTGCCTGACATCACTTTAATTCACGATGACTGAACTCGAAGAGGTCTTTAGTGCTCTTGGCTGTCCTCTTACACCTCTCGGATAATCCCTACTCCTTCCTGTCCCGGATAACTATTTCCCATCTTCTCTCCTCATACCTCCACTGCTTCTATCCTCGCTTGTAGCAATACTCCTAATTTTTATTTCACTGAGAAATTCCAAGTCACAGAGAACTTTCACCATCCTGCACCACCAGCTCAACCCACCTGATAGTGTCTCTGTCATTTATTCTGCCTTCTCTTCTGTTTCTATGGATGAACCATCCGTCCTGCATTCTACAGCCAATCACTGTACACAGAGTCCGGCAGAAGTAAGGCCTGCTTGAATGTGTTTGGTAGGGTAATAATATGGGTGTAAAAATTATAGTTTTAATTTAAACATTTCACCTAAAATGTTATACGGTATTCTTGAGTGTGCTATTATGTTACAGAATTACATACTTACGATTTTGTAATAAAAGATTTTGTAATTAAAAAGGGGTGTTATTTGTGCCGGACCCTGTACAGTATACTGTTCCATCACTGCTGTAACAAATTAACTCAAACTTTATTAGTTCATGGATCTGCAGGTGAGCTAGGCTAGGTACTCTGCCTAGAGTCTCACAAGACTGAAAATAAGTTGCCGGCAGGGCTGTGTTCCTTTCTTGAGGCTCTGGGGAAGAATCCATTTCCAAGTTCATTCAGGTTGTTAGCAGAATCCAATACCTTGCAGCTGTAGGACTAAGGTGCCTGTTTCTTTCCTGGCTGGGGGCAGCTGTTCACTACTAGAGGCCTCTCAGGTCCTTGTGCATGAGCCCTGCATCTCAGAGAGACACAGTGTGTTGCATGCTTCTGATATTTGGAATTTCTCTAACTTTTGCTGCTGCTGCATCTCTGTTCTGCTTCCCACTAAAGTTCTCTGCTTTTAAAGGCTCATATGATTAGATTGAGCATGCCGAGGTAATGCAGGACAATCTCCCACACTTAAGACACATAACCTCAATTATATCTGCTCATTCCCTTTTGCCATGTCATCTAATAAATTCACAGAGTTCACAGGTTCCAGAGATTTAGAGCGTGGGCATCTTCGGAGGGTCGTTCTGCCCATCACACATCCCACTCGTGCTCCCGCCACTCTCTCTCCCTTCTGCATCACTGACTGTTCCTCTGACTGTCAGCACAAAACGCTGCTGCTGTTTCTCCCACATTGATGATGCTCCCTTGACTCAACTCTCCCTTCCGATTATTGTCCCATTTTCTTCTCTCTTTGGGGGAGACACCTTGGAATAATTGCCTGCACTACCTGTTCCCAGTTCTTCTCCTTTCATTTAGCTGAGTCTTCCCCCTTTTTTACTATACCAAACCCAGTTTTGACGAGGGCATGAATGATTGATTATACATTCTAAAGTCAAGGGTCAGTTATTGGTCTCCATCTGATTTCCATTTTACAAAGCTGATCACTGAAAATTTTATTTGTCTTCCAAAATATCACCCACTTTGGTTTTTTCTTACTTCTTGGAGCTCTCTCTCAGTCACCTTTACTGGTTTTTCCTCACATTTGTGACAATTTAATCTTGGCCTGCCTGGGGCTTTCCATCTGTTCTCATTCCTTTGATAATCTCATTCAGTCTCATGGCTTTAAATACCATGGATTTACAGTGACTTCCAAATTTGTATCCACAGTCTAAAACTATCCCTTGAACTCCAGGCTTGTATGTTCAACGACCTACTAAACATCTCCATGTAGATATCGTATAGGCATAGGTAACATGGCCACTGTCAAACTCTTTATCTTCCCCATAAAACCAGTCCTTCCCACTATCTCTTGGTCAACGCCAGCTCCATTCTTCTGTTTGATGGAACCAAAAATTTTGGAAATGTTATTGGCTCCTCTCAGTAAGTTTCCTCCCTTATACCTAACATCCAATCCATTTAACAAATCCTATTGTTTCTAACACCAAAATATAATCAGAAGCCAGTCACTTCTAGCCACCTCCACCAAAACCATCCTTGTCAACACTACCATGATCTCTGGCTTGTTTAATTGCAGTATACTCTTTATTAGTCCTGCTTCTTCCACTCTTACCTCCACACAGTGATCTTATTAAAATGGGAGTCAGATCACCTCACTTCTCTGCTTTAAAAGCCTATTCCTTGCAGAGTAAAAATCCCACCTGATCTGCCTCTCTAGACCCATTGCCATCTCCTACCACTTACCAGCCACCCACCTTAGAATTTTGTACTCGATGTTCTCGATAATCAGCCTGTGATGCTGTCCCCTACTTCCATCCTCATCAATGTCTAGTCCTGTTCCCATATCACCTTTGCAGTGAGACTTTCTCTGGATACTCAATTTCAAATTGCAAACTCCAGTCTGACCAGTAACCCTTCCCTGTGTTTTTTTTTTCTCCACTACGTATCATTATTAAATATTCTATATAATTTTTAATTTATTCTTATGGTCTTTTTCTCCTCAGAAGAATCATAATTTTTCACAAGGGCATGGGCATATGGTATATGTTTTTCCATCGCTTTGTCTCCTGCACTTAGACCAGCACCTGGTACAGAGTAGGCAGTCATTAAGTATTTGTTGCTGTTGAATGGAGGTCCATCCATTATTTCACCTCAAAACCAGGTTCTTCTCTCAGTGTTCCCCATAGCAATAAGTGGCAACTCTATTCTAGCTGACTCAAGCCAGGGCCCTGGGAGAATTTGTGGTTTCTGTCTTTCTCTCAAACCTTGCATACGAAATCCTGCCCATTCTGTGTGTATATACACACACCTCCAGAATCTGGCCCTCTTACCTGTGCCATTGCTTTCACCCAGGTTCAAGTCATCACTGCAATGGCCTCGTTACTGGTCCCCCTGATTCTACTCTTGCTGCCCTAGAGGCTGTTTTCTACACTGAAGAGAAAGGAAATCCCTTTAGAATTTATGACAGACTGTAGGCACTCCTTAGTTCAAAATACTCTGATGGATTTTTTGTCTCAGAATAAAGTCTAAAGCCTTTACGTGGCCATTAAGATACTTCCTGATATTGTCCCAGACGTATCTCCTTGAATCCATTTCTTCCCTTTGTTCATTCTCTTCCAGCTTCTTTATTTCCCTTATTGTTCCTTGAATATGCCAAACACTCACCTGTCTTCAGCCTTTATGCCACTGTCTCTGTGCGGAATTCAGAGACACACCTGACTTGCTTCTTTGCTTCCTTCAGGCCCCCGCTCAGAGTTGCTTTGTCAGAGTGCTTCTCTCATCAGCACACCTCAAACAGCATGCGCGCGCGCGCGCGCACACACACACACACACACACTCGGTGCCCTCTTTTATTTTGAAGCCCTTATTACCAACCAACATTATATATTTACTTACTTTCATTGCCCATCTTCCCCTTACTGAAAATATAAAGTACATGAAAGCAGATACTATCTGTTTTGTTCACTGCTATATCTTCACCATCAAAGATGAACTCCCACAACTACAGGTTTGCTTAACCCTAGCACATATGATCTTAGATATAAATACCTTCTTTCTCCAAGAATCAGTATTAATATTTGAAAAAGGACTCTGGCTTTTTTGAGTGTTGTGTCTACCCCTAAAATACTTTCTGTGTCCATAGCAATGGAAAAGTCTGATTGGCCAGTCGGGGTCACATGCTCCTTACAGTTCTATTGTGGGAGGTGAGGGTTGTAAAGAAGGCTATGCAATCCATAGATTGAGGAAGGGAAGTTTCCAGGAGGGAAAAAAAGAGGTTCTGTTAGCAGAACAGGATGGGGGGAGAAAGGAGAGACTATGGGGGAGGCAGAAACAACAGATGGCCATCACTGAGCCTTTCCAGAGTGGGAAGCAAAAGACGGGATAAGTTAGGGCCCCTGGTAGAGAAAGTATCCTTAAATAACTGTACCTTCACACCCTTTGGGAGAACATGCCGACACCCCAGGCGTGCCTGTATGGCATTATTGTGCCCTGCTTTTTGAATGACTCCCTGTGGGGAGTGCAGGAGGGATCTCCCTAGCATGAATAATCCTGCCGCTTCACTGCAGAAGCTGGAGGGAAGATAGAAAGCCAGGGATCAGCAGCAGCAGAAGCATGGTTTCTGTTTTCCACCACATATAATATTGTTCATCAGTTCCTCTGTGCAGTGCTGCACCCGTGGTTGGAAGGATTAAGTAAGAACTCATTTTTAGGTAAGGGGAAAATGAATCAGTTCAAAATAAGCAACAGTGTGAAGTGGGCATATGTACATACTTTCACATTTGGGGAAAAAGATAACTCTTACTGCTATTATTTGGCTCAGGGGGTTGTCTATGTTTTGTTTTTATTTTTGTGTTTTTGATACACCTCATCATGAGGTATTTGAAAATTTTAAAATATATTCCTGAATATAGAAAATGTTTCTTGGGTTCTCCTGTGAGTGGGGTGCCCAGCTAACCACGGGCACGCACACATTCTTCCCATAGTACAGTACTTTAAAATTAATAGCACATGCAGAGGAAAAACTAAACCCTTTGACGTCACTCTTGAAATGAGGAAACATAAACAGAAAAGGCTCCACTCCAGTGAGCTGCCAGAGTGGAAGCCGATTGGTCTCTGCTTTTCCTAGCCTGTGGCAACTGACAGCACCTCCCAGCGCTGCAGGCCGGCTGCCTGCTCCCCCAGCCAGTCGGTGGGTCTGGGCACTGCAGCAGGCTCGGCTGTGTCCCAGCACTTGCCTGGGAGAAAAGTGTGTGCTCACCCAGAGAGAATCTCTCTTTCTACCTTCCCTCTCGATCTCTCTCTGTGTTTTTCTTTCTTTCTTTCTTTCCTTTTTTTTTTTTTTTACTTAATTATATTCCTAATCCTGGATGAAGTTGCTGGATTCTGCAGCACAAGTCTTCATGAACAAACAGCACCGCTCAGAGATTTCACGGCATTCAAAGGTCACAGAACTGCCACTATGGTTAAATGTCTTGTTTAATGGTTGAGGTAGGTACGGCAAATTTAAGCGGCAAGCTCATTTTTCTTTGAGAGGACAGAATCACAGAGAGATGGCAGGAGTTTTATTTAAAGTGAACCTGTACATATATATATATATATTTTTTGGTCTGTGATTGTTACTACAGTAATAAGCTTTTGAATTTCCTTCCTTTTTCTAGGCGAACTGACTAAACATTATCACTTACCCTGAATTAACTGTTTCGTTCCAACCAGCCTAATGACAAACTCAGGCGTTTTCACTGTACTTGAGTCCCCACTGAGGAGGGCTGCTTTCTTTTCTTTTCTTTTTGTTTCTTTTTTTTTTTTTTTTTATGGATGCAATATTTCTTTTCCAGTGTAAATCTTACAGTTGGGTCATTTTTCTTTTTGGTGGGACAGGATTGGAAAATATTGGTAGAGATTAGTGGGGTTTGCGGAAGAGGAAAAAAGCAAATCAGTGTTTTTCTTGAGTTTGTCGTGTTGGTGGGTAGCAGACTTGAAGATGAAATTAGTAGGAAGAGAGGAAGAAGCTGGTAATGAGACTGAAGGTAGAAAAATCTATAGAAGGTGTGTCAGAAAAAGGAATTCTTGAGGAAAATGCAGTTTACCACCTTGCTGCATTTTAAAAAATGTTCTGAAGTAGAAGTCAATAGTGGAGATGCAGGCACTGAGTTCTATGATCAATGTTTCAGAGCTTATTATTTACAAAGGAAAATAAAAACTTTATTAGCACAGCAAATTTGTTGATTCTCTTTTTCTTTACAATAGTTGAAATCAGAGTGAGATATTTAATTAGGGACTTAAGTGAGTGAGCCTGGGGACTTTTTAATCATCTGTAGATTCATGTACTGTAGCCAGACTGGCTATTAAAACATTAGAGTAAATCTCTGTGTACCGGAAGGCAGGCATATGTATTCATATACAGTAAACACACTAAATGCTGCAGGAAGCAGGGCAATGAAACATAGATCTAATGTTGTTTTCTAATAATGGCACATTATTATAATGTGTCAAGGGGGACCCCTACTAAAAACATTCCTACCCAGAGTCAATTTTTTGCAAAAGCAATTCAAGTTAAAGCAATATGGTTACCATGGATTTCGTTATCACCCTTCTTAAAGTTATGCAATAGCAAGTAAGACAGGATTACGTGAAACCATTACTCTGTTTCCAAAATTTGTCACTTGATTTTTTTTAAAGGTTCCTATTCTCAACATTGAGAAACAGAAATTTTAAAAACTGGGTTATGTTAGCAGTCACACTAAGCAAGATATCAAATGCACAGTGCATTTCAGAGGGTTAACAAAATTAACTGCATAAGACTGTAATGTACCAAATTAAGAACTGCAAAAATATTAGCTCTGAAATGCAGAGGATGTGCTGTGAATGGACAATTGCTTTTTTGCAGTGCCTAGTGAGAAAACAAGGACTTTGTGTGTTGCAAATGCCTAACTGCAGCTCCTCCATTTCCTCTGCTTTATCTTTTATTACTGGCTGGTGAAACAAAGACGGGTGTCAGTAGTCAAGTCTTGATTGACATTTTCTCTAATAAAATGAAGTTGCTTTTTGTCTCAAGTGGAAGCCTGGAGTTAACTAGTTACAATTCCAAAGGCTGTATCCTCTTTACAAGGATATTTACCTGACACTGTAAGCTGTCCCATTTCAGTGTACTGACTCAGTTGAACAGCATGAGACAAAAATCACCGGTGACTACAGGCCAACCAATTAGCTGACAGAAACTCTTTTTTGAATTAAATTACTTAGGGCAGGGGTAGAAAATCCAACAAGCTGTATCAGGAACAGACATCAATTTAGGGAAAATAATTGCACTAGTACTTCTTTTAATGCCCTAAATGGTGCTCAGCACAAAGCTACCCATTGTCAGTTCTCTATAAATACCTACTTACAGTGTTTGCTGAGATTTGCTACCCCTCATATATTGTAAGTTATTGAAATGATTTTCAAATATGGCATTTTCAACTGTCTTTGAAAAATGTATTTAGTGTTAGTCCAGCCTAAAATATAATCTTGAAATCCACACATCAATGGTACAGAGGGGGAGGGCACTCCCAATGTTGACTCGTGTCATTTTCAGCCAAAAGACATCTTACTCCAAACAGATGCAAAAGTGCAACGACCAAGTTTTCTCAAAGTGGGCATGTACCATCTGAAAAATGGTTCTGCCCAGTAATTAATTTTCCAAAGTCTGATTTGTTCTTAGGCAGGCTCAAATCACAGGGGAAGCTGCTTGTTAACTCACAGAACATAGTGTTGGAAAAAATTTATTAAGTGGTAAATTAATCCCAAACGAGACTGAAAAGTCTTTATTATATTAAAGGTAACTCTCAAAATTAAGAATCAGAATAGACTTTAGAACATCTAAATGTAAAAGCTAACACAATGACTTTTGGGAAGGAACTTACTGGGAGACCCTCAGAACAGAAATTCTTTTCCAAAGAATCTACCGTCCTATGGATTTAGTTTGTATATCCCAAGAGGTCTACAGACAAGTAGGAATCTCTCTTCTAGGAGACACACTGATCTGGGGAAGAAGGGATTTGGCCTTTGGAAATGTGATGAGACCCTTTCTATCAGTGCCTCCCCATGGTGGTGTCCCCATTTCACCTCAGAATGCACCTTGGAGAGCACTTCCGTCATTCACATGGGAACAGCCTGGGGTCAGTACCAATCACTTCTACAAGCTTCCCAGGTGGCTTTAGCAACACGCTAGCTTTGATACTTGGTAGATTAGCAATCTTTACAGTGGTGGATATGGAACTTTGGAGGAGAGAAGGGAAAAATGGATGAGAAACCCAAACTGACTGACTTAATATCTACTACATACCAAGCACTGTTAGAGATTTAAATGTAGAGAGTGAGATGTGTCAAATTCTAGTGTATCATCAAGCCATTTATGCTTTCCCGTGAGTCATATAGGTGTCTGAATGACTTCATGCTCACTGCATGGAGCGCTCTGGGGAGGGCAGCGCCAGAGACAGGGGTGGGGCAAGGCAGGCATTTTCATTCAGACTCTCACCAGCTGGGTGACTGAGCCACTTGCTTCCTCCTGACCTCAGTTTCATCATCCATAAAAGAAACTGGTTGTATTGGGTCATTTCCAACAATCCTCTTCAGATGAAACTTTGTATAGTATTCTTATTTTCAACTTGGAGTTCCTTAAAAATTCCATGTATAAGTAAATGTGAAAATGTCAAACTTTTATTCAAAGAACATTACCGAGTGCTTTCAACAAGCCAAAGGCTGTGCCTATTGAGGTGAAATGAGTAAAATAGATAGGTAAACGATGATTTGCATCTTTAATAAATTCAGGTTGGACATATAAGCAAATAGTGGAATCTTTGCAGAGAAATGGAGGAACAAAAAAGAGTTTGGGGGACGGTAGTGATGAAGAAAAAACAAAACAGAAGAGATGACTTGATACAGATTAAAATTCAAGAAAAATACATTTTCTATCTACATAGATCTTTATTTCAATTATGGTGATCTTTAATGTCAGTCAAAGACACTGTTACTTTTCTGAAATAGTGTATTTGTAATGGTGCCCTTAATAAATATAATAGCAAAGAGAGAACGTTTTTTTCGGTTGATTAAGACACTGTACGGGCATGGTGAATTAAAACAGTGAACTTGAAACCACTAGGAATTGTGGAAAGCAGGAGTCCTTCAAGAACTTTGCCAGCAGCCCCATATGCAAGCAACCATCGGGTACAAGCTAGCAAGGTTCACAGGCTGCAGTGGGCTTGAATGCTGATGCAATGCAGTGTCCTGGGAAATACCCTCAAAGTCAGGAAACCTCACAGATGGCTCAGAACTTGCAGAGATGGCTTGTGTGAATTGCAAATGTTTTAAACTTTAGAACCCTCAATCTCCTTATCTTTAATATAAATACTGTTCAAATACTTCTAGGATGCCTTTCTCCTTTCCAATTTCTGTGCTTTACCCCGGCAAGATTGATATTGACATACTGCGTTAATTGGTTTTTATTCTGCCACCTCTCCCATCCTTTATTCCCACTACTTTCCTTTATAGTTTGCCTTTACCCACATGTCCAAATTGACATAATTTCACCTCCAAAATACTCTCATTTCCAAACAAAAACAAAAGAAGGCCCTGGGTTTGAGACAGTTCCCCCCGGCAGGAGAAGTGGTGCTCCCCAGCAGAGGTCACCTACTCTTGCCCCATCGCTCTCCTGGGAGGCTGGCTGGCTCCTCCACGGTGGTGGCATTTCCTTCCGGCAGTAAGAGCACATCTCTCTGTTCATTGTTGCTGGGGACTTGAATGTCACACAAGTGTCTTCTTCCTACGTGCCATTCACTGTCCTAGATTATCTATATTATTTCACGTACCTCCTCAACTCCAATTCTGGTGTCTTTAGAGAATAACTGAAAAACAGGTTGGTAAGTTAGTTGGAGGAATCATGAGAAGAAGGAAAATTTCTGGTGCATTGGTCATCCACTGAGTATCTGCTCTGAGACCTTTTCCTGATGGTACAGAGTTGCCGCCTCATCCCAGTGGTGGCATTTGATGCAATTCAGTTACCGGAATCCAGACACTAGTGGGATTCTACACAGGCCAGAGCATTCCTGCCGGTATCTCCTCTGGGTGAGGCTTTACACGTAACAGTTCAAACATGGAGACTCGAGAGCAGGGTTTGTAGTTTCCGGGAAACCTGAAAACGACATGACACAAAACACACAGAAATCAATTAAGCAATATGTGATTCTTAATATGCTACTGCATACATACCCCAATATTTGAAAATTTAAATCCTTCCATGAATGCTTTATAAATTTATTAGCATGTAGTATAGACGTATGGAAATAATAGCTTCAGCCAATATACCAGTAAAGAAGGTTTCCCTTCCTTCCTCCCTCCCTCCCTCTCTTCATTTTTTTTTTTTTTTTTTTTTTTGGTGAGAAGATGAAAAAATTAAGTTAGATAATGAGATTCTGATGGCATTTCATTTTGTGAAATTTTGAGTAATGTTTTTTTGTTTTGTTTTGTTTTGTGTGGGTTTTTTTTTAGTTTTTCCTTTCTAGTGATTGGTGAATTTGCATTCATTTTCTAAATTGAAACTCCTCCTCAAGTTGTATTCTTATTAATACCTTTGTGTTTTACATTGCCATAATTAACATATAAGAATACATGACATATCTTTTCTACATGATGAAAGTTATTCTTACCTGCCCACTGCTTCAGACACAAAAAAAATAGGATTTGGTTGAAAAGAGGAGTTCCTACATGACTTAAATATACTGACCGGTGAGCAGTGGAGTCCAGAGCTACTCTGGGATGATGGGTATTTCCATGGGTCCAGGTATAGACATAGGAAGTAAACATGTGCCTGAATGGGTCAAAATTTGATACCTAAAGATACCAAATAGTCAATGTTTTACATTCTGTTTGACCCTAGGAAGATTTTTTTAAAGAACATATCAAATTATGTTTATTTTCACACTGTTTGCAACATAAAAAATCAACCTGAGCCCAATAATAGGTGAATTTTTGAATACATTATTTTAAATCCATACAATAGAATACCATGTAGTTATTTAAGAGTATGAGGGAGATCTATATGCAAAAATCTGGAATGATTTTCAAGATGTATTAAGTGCAAAAAAAGCTACATTAAAATTTTTATATGCATATTTGCATATACACATTCACATATACTGAGAAAATTTCTGGAAATTTAAATAAAAAAACAACTCTGGGTGGAAAACTTTTGAGTATGGGATGGGAAAAGACTTCCTTTACATGTTTGACTTCAGAATTATTCAACTTTTCTCCCCATGAAATTATTACGTATACAATTGAAAAATTACAGATATTTATTTATTTCTGTGTGCTGTTTAAAGTTGAGAGAAAAATTAGAAAGTAAAAGAAGAAAGAGTTCTAGTTGGTTTCAGATTGCTTCATTAGCTTCTTCCTCTGACACAGCTGGGGAGCACAGCTCCACCTGGACGTAAGGGTCCGGGAAGCAAGGACGCAGGCGGCCCATCACTCCAGCTTGAGTGACTTGGGGCCAGTCATCGCTCTGAGTGCCAGTCTTTTCACACACAGAGTGAAGGGCTTGGTCAAGCTCAAAGTTCCTTCCAGCTTCCATGTGTCTAAGGTAACTTGGAGCCTGTTTTATGCCCAACTAGTTGAGACCTTTCTCCATAAACTGAATGTACATTTATCTTATTGGTTAGAACATTTTGACTAAATTTACTGTTTAAGCATTGGTCAGTTAGATTTAATTTGTACTTAATTAATTATGCAAAACTTAAAATTATCCAAATAGTGTTCAAGGCAACCACACCTCATAGATAGATTTTCAGGATTAAGCTGTACTATACTATCAGTTATTCACAAAGCAGTAAAAAACCCTATTTGTATTAAGATATGTAGTTGTGTGGTGCTACAAGCAACTAATGCTTCATTTTAATATGATTTATTCATTTCTTGGTTTTCCAGGAGGGGAAAAAAAGACTTTGATTTCCCCTTCTCATTATGCCACTTGCCAGCTGTGTCCAGTCAGATGAAAGAACTCAGTCATTCACAGAAGTGTAGCTGCGTTTTCATAAAAGGGGATGCTGCAGTGATACAGAGGTCCAAAGAATGCCTTGACTTAGGAAAGGTCATTGCATTAAACAAAAAAGTGTTTTCCATGTCATCGAAATGTAGTATAATTCTGTGTCTTTGAGACTAGAATCCTTGCTTTCTCCATTAAATGAAAACTGTTTTCAGTTTGGTTTTTAGTTTGACTTGGAAAACATATGCATTAGTCATTTTACTTATCTAGTAATTTTTATTTTCCATTTCTCTAGACTTTTATTATTGTGTTTGGAGTAAAGAATAATTTTTAAGTTAAAAGAAAAGGGATAAACATAAAATGGAGGAACTTGTGTGATAGCAGTTCTGAATGACCAGAACTAACATGTACTTTTCTTTATAAATCTCTTTTAACTATTAAAAAATCACTAGTCATTTACAAATATTGCAATGGCTTATAAATAAAATAATGGAGAAATATTGTCCTCTTTTGCATTAATACATAGCCCTCGGCTTCCCATGTGTGGGTTCATAAGAGAGAGACTGAAGACAAGTCCTCCTTAGACTTGAAGACTAATGTGTGTGCAAGCTTTTTATGCGATATTCACGTCAAAAGAAATTAAGTTCGAGAACATAGCCTGTTTAAAATGTCTCCTTAATGTAAATCTTTTAAAAAGTAATAAATCAAATGCATTCTTGAATTAAATGATGATAGTACTATATATGTTTTAAATTCACTTATATGTAAAATGGAAGGAAAGACAAGAAAGCAGAAAAAATGAGGATCAAACAATTTTTTTTAAGATTTTATTTATTTATTTTTAGACAGAGGGGAAGGGAGGGAGAAAGAGGAGAGAAACATCAACATGTGGTTGCTTCACGAGCGCGCCACCTGCTGGGAACCTGGCCCGCAACTCAGCCATGTGCCCTAGGGTGGGAGTTGAACCAGCGACCCTTTGATTCGCAGGTCAGCAGTCAGTCCACTGAGCCACACCAGCCAGCGTCAAATGCTTTTCAAGGAATACTGAACTTGTAGCCCCGAATTCAAATTCTGGATGTTTCTTACCAAGAGGAATACTTTCACCAAGTTATGTAGCATTTTTGACTTTCAGATCTCTAAAATGTATGTTTAGTGAGGTATCTTTCCTTTCTCAAGTTTCTATGATTTACTTCCTGCACAGATGGACTGATTTGCAGATGTAATTAATTACTTAATGTGTAGTGCAAATATCAAGTCACTTCATTCTCAGAACTTTCCTGATTGGAAAGGATAAGTTATGCCCATTTGAATGCCAAAGAAATTGAGGTTTATAGAAGTTCATAGAATTGGTATTCAACCCCAGATTTTTAACATTTTTGTGGTTTTATAGGTTTAAAGTGCATTGTGTTTAGAATTCATATTTAAGTGCTCTAAACATGAGTTAGAAAAACACATTTTTAATTTTTTATGTAAAATATAAAAATATCAATTTCACAATGTTAAAGCAATCTGCTTGATATATATACACAGGAGGCTCCAACATAGAGAGGATCAACATTACTTCATTTTAAATGCATTTACAGTGGATGAATCTGACCCTTTAAACTTAAGTTTTGCTCTTAGAGGCAATACAGTGTAATGGTGAACAGTGTAGAATCTGGCACTCTTCACTGTGGTTCACTAACACCTCTATGCTCTTGAGCAAGTTGCTTAATTTTTCTGGGGCTCACTCTATTTATTTATAAGATGAAGGTGCTTATAAGTATCTGCCTCATCAGATTGTTGAGAAGATCAAATGAATTTTATCTGCTGAGAGGTATGTATGAAGGATAGTGAGCACCGTGTGTGTATCAACTAGTACTATTTGCTTACAAGTCATAAAAATTATTTTATAGATTTGTAACTATTTTATGTATGGTGCTGTTGGATGCTTTAAACATTTAAGTGAAATACAGTTTTTAATTTATTTTAACTTTATATATTATACTACAGCACACATACAGAAAAATATGCAACATACAAATGTACAGAATGGTTCACTTATTGTAAGTGAATCTCTATGTAGCTGTTACCCAAACCAAAAAAATAGACCATTTATGCATTATCGCCACCTCTGAAATCCCAGCATGCCTCCTCCATTCTTTCATTCACCATTACATCACTAGACTCATTAGACTGCACGAGGCTGCACAGAGGTACCTGGTGCTTGTCGTTAATTGGTTCAGGACCTTGTGACAAGTGCCTTAACCAATGAGTCCTGAAGGATGAAGCATTTTTCTCTTGAGGGTGGAGCCTTGACTCACACAAGTTCTAGCCAGTGCGACCAGTCCAGAGCAAGCACCAGGTGCTGGAACATTTTTCTCATCAAGCGCTCCGAGCACAGGGTTTGACAACTTCTGGAGACAATGAGTTCCGAGGTATGGCTGGATTTCGTTCATTTTTATTACTACTTACCATTTGTTTAAATACATAACCATTTATTTGGCCATTCTACTGTGGAAAAACATTTGAATTGTGTCTAATTTTTAATATGAATAATGCGGGCCTGAGTATTCCTGTATCTGTCTTTTGGTGCATCTGTAGGTATATTTCTGTTGAGGGTATACCCTGGAATAAATTTCTGGGGCACAGGGAATTTTTATGTTCAACTTTAGTAGAAAATTAAAAAATGCTCAAATTGGTTAAAATAATTTATAGTCCACCAATAATATATCATAGTTCACTTCCTCACTAACCTTACCTATTAGCATTTCTGGTAGGTGTATAGTGATAGCTTACTGTGCTTTATGTTAGGTCTTTGTTACTTTCTCTCACTAATGTCTTCTAGCTTGCCTTGTCATCTTACACATTTTTTGCTAGATACATTACTAAGCGCTCAGTATTTTTTTGGCTATTCTAAGGGGTATCTGGTTTAAATCTCACTCGATCATGGTGTGTGCTCTTTTATTACTGGATTCAGTGTGCTAATATTTCGTTGAGAATTTTAACATCTATGTTCATCAAGGCTATGGGCCTATAATTTTCTCTATAGTGTCTTTATCTGGTTTTGAAATTAGGCCAGCACTGGCCTTGTACAATGAGTTTCGGAATCTTCCTCTTGGATTTTTTGGGATAGTTTAAAAAGGAGAAATGTTAGTTCTTCTTTTAATGTTGGTAAAACTCACCTGTGAAGCCATCCAGTCCAAAACTTTTGTTTGTTGGGAATGTTTTGATTACTGCTTTAATTTCATTAGTTGTAATCATCTGCTCAGATTTTCTGTTTCCTCTTGATTCAGTTTTGGGAGATTGTATGTTTATCAAAATTTATCCATTTTGTCCAGATTTTCCAATTTGTTGGCATGTATTTTTCATAATATTTCCTCATAATCCTTTGTATTTCTGTGGTGTAAGCTGTTACTTCTCTTTCATTCTGATTTTATTTATTTGGGTCCTCTCTCTCTCTTTGTTTAATCCTCACCTGAGGATATGTTTATTGATTTTAGAGTGGGAGGAAGGGAAAAAGACAGAAAGAGAGAGAGAGAGAGAGAGAAACATTGATTCATTGCCTCCTGTACGTGCCCCAATCAGGGATTAAACCTGCAACGTAGGTAAACCTGTACATGTGCCCTGACTAGGAATCAAACCTGCACCCTTTTGCTGTGTGGAACAATGCTCTCACCAGCTGAGCAACCTGATCGGGGCTCTCTTTTTTCTTGATGAGTCTGGTTAAAGGTTTCTCTTGGTTTCACTGATCTTTTGTATTGTTTTTTATTTCATTTATATTGTTTCATTCGCTGCTCTGATCTTTATTATTTCCTGTCATACTTAATTTGAGTTCTGTTTGTTGTTCTCTTTGTACTTCTTTAAATGTAAAGTTAGATTGTTTATTTGAGATATTTTGTTTGTTTGTTTCTTGAGATAGGCCTGTAATGCTATGAATTTCCCTCTTAGAATGGTTTACGCTATGTCCCATAGATTTTGAGTTGTTGTGTTCTAATTTTCATCTGTTTCAAGATATCTTTATCTCTTGATTTCTTTCTTGATGTCATTGTTAACCCATTCATTATTTAGTAACATGTTATTTAGCTTCATGTGTTTGTACATTTTTGTTTTTTTCTCGTGACACCTGGATACTTTTTTAAAAAAAGATTTTATTTAATTTTAGAGAGGGGAAGGGAGAGAGGAGGAGAGAAACATCAATATGTGGTTGGCTCTTGCACGCCCCCTACTGGGAACCTAGCCCACAACACAGGCAGTTGCCCTGACTGAGAATTGAACTGGCAACCCTTTGCTTCACAGGCCGGCACTCAATCCACTGAGCCACGCCATCTAAAGACACCTGGTTACTTTTGATGGAACAATGGACATTGTACATAAAAAATATGGAAGTAACTTGAAGCTTAGTGTGATATTGTCTTTTTCCAGACAGGATTTACATTTGCATCTGCCATGTTACCAGTGGTAATAGTAATACTGATTGTCTTAGTCTGATTTTGTCAACACAAAACATGAGTATATACAATGTGCTTAAAACAGTGCCTAGCACATAATAAGTACTATTTAAGTATCTTTTTTCCCTTTCATTGCATTCTTTAAGGGGTGTGGAAAGAGAGAAAAGGAAGAAAGTATTAAGAATAACATAAATGGCATTAAAAGATTCCAGTATGCACCAAGAGTAAATTCTTATCTTTTTCATTATGTCTTTTATATCTGAAATAAACTTAAAAATGGGAAGTGGTATTCATCAAAATCATGTACTAAGTAGATAAAAATAAGTATGTGTTCACCTTTCATATTTCACTATGACCATTATGACCATTTTGTAAAATTAAAAAAATAATTACAATGTCATCAGTATAATTACTTATTTTATAATGGTTTGCCAGTGGTACTTTGACAAACATGTCATGTTGGAGATCGCTGATACCCTAAAGAGATCTTGAGTCAAAAACTACTTGAAATAAGCAAATTTTCATTTGTACCTCACATTTCCAAACAAGGATACCTACCAAAATATATCATTTAATTAATGATGCATAGCTTTTTTGCACGGAAGCCAATGTTGTCTTATACAGTAGTTAATATATATTAACTACAATGAGCTATTAGCAACTTTATTAATTATCCACATTACTTCACAGTGTATAGTTCCCTACAAGCAAATCTAATGTCTCTGAATGAAAATGGTAGTCTCTGTGTGTGGTAGACACTCAAAGATACTTTATTTTCAATATAGTAGCTCTATTCTGTGGAATGAGAAATTTCATGTATTTATGTTGGTATAAACAAAATACACCTGGTCATAAGCTGAGCTCTTCTATAGTCAAATTCTGGTCTAGTTATGTAAAACTAGGTTTTTGGTCTTCTGTATTTATCTATTGCCTCTGGCAGTTGTTGGATTTTTCTTGGGTTTTTCATTTTCCTAATACTTTATTCAGGATTTTTTAGTGCTGGGGTATCTTTGGAGCACAGATGAACCTGAAGTTATAGCTAATAAATGGAAAATATCCTGTCTTTAACCTAGAGTCTAATTACTACTTAATTAGTAGTAATATAAAATGAGCAATATAAAAAAGCTTCAATGCTCAGTGATTGCGTGCCGGCCTGCAAACCAAAGTGTTGCTGGTTCTATTCCCAGTCTAAAGTGCAGGTCTGGATTGCAGGCCAGGTCCCCAGTAGGGGGCACACGAGAGGAAACCACACCTCCATGTTTCTCTCCCTGTCTTTCTCCCTCCCTTGCCCTCTCTAGAAATAAATAAATAAATGTTTTAAAAAGCTTCAACATATATTTTAGGGGAGAAATATTAAGTAATTAAGGAAAATGTGTTTGATATATACTGCTCTACTGATTTTTAAAAGATGTAGATTTTTAGTGTTCATATACAGTGATCTTTTTCAAATTAAAAATTTAAAAATTAGAATTTAAAAAGAATCAGTGTTCAATAGTGTTTAAATATATTGCTAAATGTATGCTAAAGCATATTAACTTAAAAACATATTATTAAGTGGATTTATAAAATATTATTGTTTTCAATTGATAAAATGCCTTACAGGTATTAAAAAATAAGGTTGGCTTAATAGTTAAGCCAAAACAATGTTTTATGTCTTACTCCAGCATTTTTAAACTGAGAAAGAGTTTTTACAAACTATTGCGTAACTAAATAGCAGTTATGCAGTTTTTAATTGCCACTTCCTCAAATTCTTACAAAATGGTACATGAGTTGTGTTTGTTCTGTTTTTAACATAACAAATTTTTAGTGTTTCCTCCTTAAAGAAATGCCCAAGGGAATCCATAAATGAATTTAAAGCTGATTTAACATGCTGTATTTAAATTTTTTTAAATTTACAAACCTGGTAATTTTGCTCCACCTTTAATTCATTCATGAAGTCTGAAGTAAGCAGGATGACTTCAATTATTTTCTTACCATGAAATGGGCCTAAATTATGTCATCTATCTCCAAAGAAATCTGATGTCATAGCCGGAGTTAGGGTTTCAGGCTAGGAGAAGTTTTTCAGCGTGGCCAAGAGGAGTTTCAAATTCCACATAGCTGAGGGTTCCCTGAGTCTTTGACCTTGGCCTGGGCCGTTGTCCCACCGCCTGATGCCAGCATGGCCGTACCAATCATTTGCCTCTGGTCAAGCTAGTGGTTAAATATTTTGATTTTCAACCCTTTTGGTGCTCATATTTTATCAAGAAAATGGTCTGACAATTCAATATATGGAAACCATTTAAAAAGAATGTTGCTGGTAAGCACTGTTTTGTTGGCCCCCAGAACTGCACCGGAATTAGGGTGTGGCTTCTCCGGGTCTCTCCACACTGCCCGGGCCGTATCGCAGCTGTGCCCAGTATGTAATCCAAGGGAATTCTTACACAGGCTTCACTGAATTTGAATGTTGGGCCCAGTGGTTTCCATTTTTTCTTATTTAATGTAGCCTTGATACCTTAAGTATGCTGGCTGAATTTGTTCTTAGTAAGAAGGCCTCAGAGAAGTAGTCAAATGATTCTGTTTTTCCTGCCTCGCAAGATTGAATACATATGTGTATCCTCACAAATAGATGTAAAGAAATAGGTATAAATATAGATATAGATGGATGAGTAGGTAGCTAGAAGTGTTAGGTCAAGCCAAGTCCTGAAATGATCGTTTTTTAGCCCTGAACGGTCAAGTAGTAGTAATTTCACATGGTTCAACTATGCATATGAGGTCTGTCCAGAAGGTATCCAGGCATGTCATATGAGAAATAGAGACATTCATTGAAGAAAATACAAGATACAAGAAACATTGTACATAGGACAGTGATACCTCAGTCCCCTTCAAAGTAGGTACCTTGAAACCTCACACAGTTCTCCCAATTGCCTTCACCTGCCCCATCGTATTTTTCTGAATCTCATCAGTGGTCTGAAATCTCTTCCCTTTCAACATGACTTGAGTTTTGGGAAAAGCCAGAAGTTGCGGGACACCAAATCTGGGCTGTAGGGGAGCACTGAGTGACATGGGTGATTGGATGTTTCGCCAAAACACTCTGTACATAATACCTGAGCAGGCACGTTGTCATGATGAAGCTGCCAATTGCCCGTTGCCCACAGTTGTGGACTTCTGAATCATCCAAATAGTTTCCATAGAGGAACATTCCAACTTAATGCAAAATCTGTTGCAGATTCGTTGCTCTGAGTAGAGCAGTCATTTTGAATGTGATGGCCACACAGCTCAGATGCTCACTCAACGGTGTCTACCACCCCCACTGACCAGTACAGTGAAGTCGTCATTGTTCACACATGCCCATTCCAGTCTACTCTCCTTGGCTGCCAGGTTACATGGATATCACGTAAACCATTCTCATTATATTAACAATGGTTGGACTTTTTCTGGACAGCCCTTGTATACACACATGATATATGTACAAATACACATGTGGGAATATATAGGCAGGTAATAATCATAAAGCTGCAGTGTTTGAGAAGGCACAGATAAAGTGTTATTTAAAAGATGTCCTCGTGCTGAGATCATCACTGAAACCTGTCAACTCCAGAGAGATAAAGATAAATGCTAGCTGCATCTGGCTTTTTTTCACTGTGTGTGTGTGTGTGTGTGTGTGTACATTTAGGACTAGGTTCAGTGGTATATTGCATATGTGTCAGTTGAATAAAATAAATTGGAGAACATTGATGAATTCTACAGCTTTGACTTTCATCACTGCAGGCTATCACTGGTGTTACGGGGAAGAGGGAGGAAGGGTGACGTTGGAGAAGGGAGATGCAGGAAGAAGTCAGGGTTCCATGTACAACGTATTAATTTTGGGAGGCAGGGTTCAGGGAAGACATCAGAACTGAACTTAGATTTATCAACACATATGCTATTTAAAGCTTTGGCACCAGATGAGATCACCTAGGAAGACAACATAAATAGGAAGAAGGTGGAGGGCAGGACTAAGCCTTCCACTAGCTTCCAGAGGTTGGGAGAGGAAGAAAAGCCAGGAAATGATTCAAATGCATATGCATCTGGTTTGTACATGGTGCTGCCTGTACGGCTGGAGTCGTGCCAGAGCGCGTGCTCCAGAAGACTCTGTAGACGTGAAAGCCCTTTTACATGTTCCTGGTGGTGAGGGGCTGAGGCTTCCGGCTTGGGTCCTGATGACAGGGATTTTCCATACATACTTGAAGAGTAGCACAAAGAAAGTGTGGTGTAAATATACAGCTCCACGCTTACTCTTAGATGTTTGTAGCACAATCATAGTTATTTGCGGCCCCTAATGAGTGCTCAGTTGTTTCAAATTGTGCCATTATTGTACGTTTTCCTTCACTTGAAAATATGGGCATCTTCAATTTACACAGACACAATTTAGAAAAACTTTTGTTTTGGTACAGAAGTCTAGAACTGGACAAGAATTGTTCCATAGACACTATATTACTGTGCCAGTTTGATTTCCAGTCAGCCCCAAAGCCTACATAACCCAGGATGTGAAATCCAAGAGCCAAAAATACATAGACCCTAAACAGCATAAAGAACAGGGTTTATGGAAATATTTGCTCCCACCTCTTAAGATACCAGGAACTTATCTGGGCCTGGCAAAGCAAGGATAGAGAATTGCCTATTGAGTAGGGTGGCAGGTCACAGAGAAAGGTGCTCCTGAGGTCACGGTCACTTACATACAAGATAGTCAGTGATTGCAGAAAATATAAGCATATGAATTGAGGAAAAGAATCTTGAGGAAAGGCAGGAAACTAGGAATATAGTCTTGGCTTTAACATTCACCTATGCTGTAATCCCAGCGAAGTCACTTCTATTCTGTGGCTCAGTGGCTACTTATTTTATATTGGCTATAATAATCCCCCTCAGTGTTACTGTAAGAAAAGGTTGGTTATATACATAAATATGTACATATATACATTGATATATATGTGTGTGCAAAATGTGTTCATGTGTGGCAGTGTGGATGATGGACAAATCTAAGTAACTGTTAACTATTGTTCATCATTGATGTTGTCTCAACCTCATGCCATGTATTTGTTTTTTATTTTAGTTAACAATCCTTAGGAAAATATGAATGGCTAGAATTTAATAATGCAGGGCAATAATAAAAGAAATGAAATTTGAAAGAGAACAACTAATTCAAACAATTCAGAATAAGTTCTATTCATAACATTGTGATTATGCCACCTCATTAGCTCTTCATATTTTTCCTAAAGATGCCTCAGTGAGTTGTCAAAAATGATCTAATTCCAGCTTTTTTAAGGGCTTAAGTGCTTGCAGAGAAGAGTTCAATTGCTGTAAGTTTCATCGTGTGTAAATACAATCAGCAGCATTGTTACAAGTTGCCATCAGAAAGTAGTCTAGAATTTTGTTACAGATTGTTATCTATTTTAGTGCTGCTCCCTACACTAAGCCAGGATGAATTCCTGTTTCAGACTTCATGATTTTTTCAATGACTTCTCAACAATGACATCACTTAAGTTTTTCTTATGCAGTATTGTCCATGTCATACAAACACCGATGTCTTTTTAAGAATACTTCTGATTTCATATGAGAAATTGTCAAACAAAAATCGTACAGAAAAAAATATTTATGCCATGCAACTTGTATAGCTTCTGTGATGAATGCAATCTGTCAAGTGCAAGTGTCCATAGAATATTAAAAATGGTTAGAAATGAGAGGTTTTCCTTTTATTCTGTCTGATTAAAGCTCTTTGCTTCAAGATAACAGAAGGCAGGAACCCAACTTTGCGGAGACTACCTGACAAAGTCTCACCAGGCAATTTCATTCAACGTTTGAAGTGCGTTGGTGATATAAAGACTGCCGAAAACTATGGAGACACATTAATTAAAGTCTATCACCGTAGATTCACATGGAATTTCACTTTTCCACGCACTTGATCAACTTTTTCATTAGTTAATACATAATAAATTGCATTCAGTATACACATGAACTTTGGAAAACAGAACTTGAATTAATATTATACATTTATACACTATTATTAAGTGAGTGTGCTGTATTTCTCACTCTTCATATACAAATCTTTCATTTAAATTCTGTTTTTGAAAACCTTATCACCAGCATTTTACAGTTATCTTAGACTTAGGATTTTCTCAGTTTACAGTTTATTCCATAAGTAGAAAGAATTTGTGTAACAGAACGAGCTTTGTGTCTTAGTATTTTGTGTAGTGCTTGTGTTTTGATCATCTGACTTCAACTCATTTTCTATAAAACTACTCTTGTATTAATGACGTAATTTTACAAGCAAGAAAGACATTTATTCCTATAATAGGCATGTACACAATCACTTTCTGAAATGAAGGTGTCTGGATATGGAAGACAGAGAGCTGGAGCTGAGAGCAAAACTGATACAGTGATCGATCAATAAATGGCAACTGTTGTTTAACTTCTTTCCCTCTTCTCTACCACCGATTTCTGCACGTCCCCTGTGTGAGACACACCTGACGTCCTAAACCACCCGCAGACACAAAATGACGTGGCAGACAACATACCTGAGAGTGGGGGTGAAGGTAATTTCCCTACACCTTCAAGTGCCTTTTGTCTCCAGGTTTTTAAAACTCAACATTTGAGTCCAAGAATAATCTCAGTTTTTTTTTTTTTCACTGAAATAATACAGTGTCCTGTATTTTTATTATGAAGGGTTTTTCCCTCAAATTGTATTTGGAGGATTCTTTAATTAATTTTAGTATGATATAATTCTTGGAATTTCTCCCCTAGTTCTAGAAAAGAGTGGATGCTTTGAAACAAAAATAGAATTTACCAAATATATGGACTAGGCATATGAGGTTTATTTTGGTGAGCATTATTCTTGTCTTTTTTATAATCATAAAAGCAATATAAACATATTTTTCATTATTGGAAAGTATAAAAATATAAAAATTGATCATCATTGTTAACACTTGGGTTTGTATTCATAGCCATAAACAGTTTTCTTCCATTAAAGATTTACATTTTTAATTGCAAATATTTCAAATATATAGAAAACTAAAGAAAATATCACAGACTTTGTGTATCCTATGCCTAGATAGCTATAAAATCGTTTATTCAACACATATTTGCGAATGGCTAAGCTAGACATTGTTCCAGGCACCTCAGCAGTGAGCAAAACAGGTAACGGGGTGGGAGACAGTAAGTAAAATGCATGTGTAAAAGACGATAGTGATAATGGCTATACACTGAGGGAAAGCAGAGAAGATGATTAAGGAACGTTGTGGGGGCAGACAGGAAATTTTAAATGGGGTGCTTGGGAGGCCTCCCTGAGCAGATGACTCCCTGAAGGAGCTGATAGGGAGAACCACGCAGATACCTGGGACAATAAGGTCCAAGGCCAAGGGCACAGCAAGTGCAAATGCCCAGTGTGGGAGCGAGCCTGGTGGGTGGAGCCTCTTTTACCTCTTTTTTCTACCTCATTAATTTCTCCTCTTAATCCCATGGCTTTCTTTTTCCTACTGACTTTTGGGTAACATTCACACTGAGTTTTAATTTTTTCCTTTCTAGTTTATATATTTCAAACTATAAATTTCCCTCACAGTACCTTTTTAGTGGAACATAATCTTTGAAACATGGTATATCATTGTGATTCATTTCTAAATATTTTGTAAATCCATGTTTCTTTTTTATTCAATAATTACTCAGAAGTGGTTATTTTAAATTTCTAAGCGTGGGAGGTGAAAAGGAGATTGTACTCTTTTCTTATTGATTTCTAATTTGATGCATTGTGTTCAGGGAATGCTGCTTATGTAAAATGATTCTTAGATATTTTTAAGATCTGCTCTGTAGCTTAAATTTTTCCTGATCTTGAGGGAAATGCTTTAGGCCTTTGCCCATTGAGTATGATGTTGGCTGCAGTTTTGTCCTATGTGGCCTTCATTATGCTGAGGTATGCTTCCCTTGTTTCCACTTTGCTGAGTGGTTTTGGTTTTTGTTTTTTGTTCCACGAATGGGTGCTGGATTTTGTCAAAAGCTTTTTCTGCATCTATTGACATGATCGTATGATTTTTATCCTTCGTTTCATTTATGTGGTGTATTACGTTAATTGATTTGCAGATATTGTACCAACCTTGCGTATCCAGAATAAAGGCCACTTGATCACAGTATGTGATCTTGTTATTGTATTGCTGGATCCAGCTTGCTACCATTTTGTTGAGGATTTTAGCATTTATGTGTTCATCAGGGATATTGGCTTATAATTTTCTTTCTTTATGGTATCTTTTTCTGGTTTTGGAATTTGGATAATGCTGGCCTTGTAAAATGAGCTTGGGAATTTTTCCTCCTCTTGAATTTTTTGAAATAGTTTGAGAAGGATAGGTGTTAATTCTTCTTTGAAATATGGTAAAATTCACCCATGAGGCCATCGGGTCCAGGATTTTGTTTGTTGGGATTCTTTTTTGAGTACTACTTCAATTTTATTAGTTGTAATCAGTCTATTCAGATTTTCTGATTCTTCCTGATTCAGTTTTAGAAGATTGTATGTTTCTGGGAATTTATCCATTCATGCAGATTGTTTAATAATTTGGCATATACTTGTTTGCAATATTTTCTTACAATCCCTTGTATTTCTGTGGAGTCAGTTGTTACTTTTCCATCTTCATTTCTGACCTTTTTTATTTTATTCTCTCCTTTTCTTGATGAGTAGGTTAAATGTTTGTTAGTTTCATTTATCTTGGTTTCATTTTTTTTTTTGGTATGTTTTAACACTGTATTTTATTTATTTCTGCTCTGATTTTAATTATTTCTTTTCTTATAGTCACTTTGGGCTTTGTTGTTCTTTTTCAGGTTCCTTTAAGTATAAAGTTATATTGTTTATTTGAGATTATTCTTCTTTATTAAGATAGGCCTGTAATGCTGTGAATTTTCCTCTTAGGACTAATTTCTCTGTATCTCATAGATATGGGGTTATTGTGTGCTTATTTTCATTTGTTTCAAGGTACTTTCTGATTTCTTCCTTAGTCTCATTGTTAACCTAATTATTGTTTAGTAACATTTTATTTAGCCTCTATGTCTTTGTGCATTTTTCAGTTTTTCTTTTGTGATTGATTTCTAGTTACATACCATTGTGGTCAAAGAAGATGTTTGATTTGATTTTAATCTTCTTAAATTTATTGAGACTTGATTTGTGCCCTAACATGTGGTCTATTCTAGAAAATGTTCCCTGTGCACTGAAAAAGAATATATTCTGATTCTTTGGGGTGAAATGCTCTGAAGATGTCAATTAAATCTAACTGATCTAATGTGTCATTCAAGGCCCCTGTCTCCTTGTTTATTTTCTGTCTGGCAAATCTATATACTGATGTCAATGGGTATTAAAGTTTTCTAGTATGACTGCATTACTACCGTTGATCTCTCCCTTTATGTCCATCAAGATTTGCTTTATATATTTCGGTGCTCCTATATTGAGTACATAAATGTTTACAAGGGTTATATCTTCTTATTTGATTGCTCCCATTATCTTTATGTGGTGTTCTTCTACATAAAGATAAAAGCTATAGTGTCTCAACTATAGCATTTGTTTTAAAGTCTATTTTTTCAGGTATAAGTATTGCTACCCCAGATTTTTTTCATTCCCATTTGCATGAAATATCTTTTTCTATCCCTTTACTTTTAGTCTGTGTGTATCTTTCATTCTGAGGTGGGTCCCTTGTAAATAGCATATATATGGGTCTTGTTTTCTCATCCATTCAGCTACCCTATGTCTTTTGATTGGAACGTTTAAGCCATTTACATTTGTAGTGGAGCACCAGCGCTTTGGGGGTGGGGGTGGGGCGGTCTGCTTATGTCTCTAACAGACTCCTGTCTCTCCCTGGCATACAGAATCCCCACTGATTTCACAACCAGATATTATGTGGGCACCTCTTCACAGCTCAGTTGCACTGGGCTAGGAGCCCAGCTTGGGGTTGAGACCCACACTCCTCAGGAGGAACCTTTGCAGCTGAGATATCCCTCTGGAATTTCAGCCACCACTCATGGGAGTGGGGCCAGCTTCTTTAGCACCTTCACCCTTCCTCCCTCCCACTCTCAGTGTGGCTTCTTCTGTATATCCTTGGTTATGAGACTTCTGTTCAGCTAATCCTCTGTTGGTTACTCAGGTTGATTTTCCTATATTTCAGTTGTAAATCCAGTGTGGTCCTGGGAGGAGGTGGGTGTAACTGACATCTGCCTAGTCCACCACCACCTTGGATCTTCTATCATTTCCCTTTCTTAGTTTTTTAGTTGTTGGATCAAAGACTGCAATCTTATGTAAAAATCTCCTGCTGTAACTATGGATTTATGAATTTCTCTTTGTAATTCTGTCAGTTTTTGCTTGTATACTTCTAGGTTTGCCTGGTAAGTGAATGCAAGTTCAGAATCACTATCTTCCTGGTGATTGTTACTTCTATTTCTGCTGTGAAGTCTATTCCATCTAATATTAAAATGAAATTTTAATATTAGAAGCTGATATCTAGTTTTTTTGGTTACTGTTTACCTGACATGTATTTTTCATCCTCTTACTCTCAGCATTCCTGAAAGCACATATTTTGGTGTATTTTTTAGATAGCATATAGCTGAATTTTATTTTTTAATTCAATCATTCAATCTTGATCAAGCTAAATTTATATATACATGAAAATTTATTTATTCAGTTTTACCTTTGATTTTCTATTAATCATGTTTGTTTGTTACTTCTTATTTATTCTTTCCTCTCCTTTCTACTTGGATGGATTTGAGTTTTTGGTTTTCTTTCTATCAGTTTGGAGATTAGATGCTTCATTTTTTATGGTTGTGGTGATTACTCTTAAAATTTTAGCATTCATGCTAGAGTTAAACTATGAATAATTTTATATGTATTTAATATTTCTGTCATGTCCCAAAATAATATAAGAAACTGTACTAAATCACATTATGTCCATCCTATAAACTATGTTATAATTGTCTATATTTGAGTTCTACCTTATTTTTAAACCCTGAGCCATTTTTTTTATTTTTTATAGTAAATATTTATTTAAATTTACCTATAGCTTTCAGCATCACTCAGCATTTTTCCTATATCTCTTTTTTTTTTTTTTTAGGTTCACATTCTTTCTTTGAGGGTCTATAAGTGGTGAACACTTTCACTGTTTAGACTAAAAAACATCTTTTTAGCCCTTATTCTTAAATGATGATTTAATAACATACAGAATTCTCTGTTTTGTCTTTTTCTCTCAACCCTTTGAGGATAATACTTGCCTTTACTTCAATCTCTATTATTGCTGACAAAATTTTTTTCTGCAAGTCTAGTTGCTTTTTACTTTGTGGTATGCTGTCTTTTTACTGCTTTTAAGGTTTTGCTCAAGTCCTCTGCTAAGCACACTCCAAGACCAAATTAGAAATACAAAGGATTTCTGTGGGAAGTGGCCTGCAAAGGGTACAGTGCAAAAGGAGTACATGGGGAGAGCCTTCAGACCACAGTGCAGGTCTTATAATTAAAGTAAACTTGAAATTTCTTCCATAACCAGACATGTAGGCAGGTCTACTTCATTCTTGTAAATGTATTTCTCCAATTTCTTGTAGAGAGATATTCGTTTACAGGGTGCCACTATTACAAAGAACCTACTAAACATTATTTCACCTATATTCTTAAATATTTAACATTTAAGTATATCTCTGGAAAAAATTCCTAGTATTAGAACTTATGTGTCAAGATTTTTAGCACAGTTAAAATTTAAAATACATTACCTTATTCACCTAAAAATTTTTAAACATTTTTATTCTCACCCATAGCAAATGAAGGTATCTTTTCCCCTTATCTTTACCAGAGTGTGTAAGAGCATTCATTTGATCACCTGATGATCTGGTGAGTGATGAAAAGTGATAGATTGCTTAATTTGTTTTATTTTCATTATTAGTGAAGACAAATAATTTTACACACCCTGGTCATTGATATTTACTGATACAACTTTTACTATATTTATTGGTCTGCTTATTTTTTAAATTTGATTCATAAGAGGTTTTTTATGTTATGAACACTAGCCCTTTGTCATATATCTTGACTATATTTTTTGAAGTTTATATTTCTTATTTTGAATTGGTTTATTCTATTTTATTACCCAGGTAAAATTTTATGTAACCAATTTTATCCATTTTTGACTTTGTGGTTTCTCATTTTCATATCATGCTTTTAAAAAGCCTTCTATAATTATTAATTATAGAAAAATTTAAGCAGTTATTGAATGCTTACTATGATTTGGGTATACCAAAGCATGAGGGGAAGGGACAGAGATGAATAAGAAGCCTTTTACTGCTTCAACACGTATCATATTAAATATAAAATATTTTGTTCTGTAGAAGGAATGAAGTAAATAGACCTTTCCCTCTACAAATAAACAAGGGAACAGATAACAATTCTCCAAACTTGTGTATCTTTTTTAAAGAAAAACTTAAACCAGTCAAAACATCAACACATATAGTAAATAATAATATTTAGAACTGATCAGCAAGAAAACCAGGCCTAGAACTCAAGGTCTGTTTACATACTGATACTGTGAGACTGTCAAACAGTGCCACTTCTTTATTAGCTGAGGTAAATTCTGCAGGATCTACAAAATGAGGGTTTTTTTAAATGTACTTTTAAAATATTTAACGAAAACTCATCTCAGTAGCATTTTTTAGACAACTACTATAATGACCAGATTTCGCTAAACGCTATTTCAAGAGAACACTATTTAAGACACAATCCTTCCCCTTAAATACCATTGGTGAGGCAAAATATGCATAAATGAAACAAGGAATAATGTGACGGCAGATCGTGTGGGACAGACCCTGTCTGTACACACACAGTGACAGCTTAGGAACAGAGCCCTCGGTGGTCCTGGAACAGTTGGTCAAGTCTTCACACTAACTCAATGCAGAGATGCCCTAGGCTGTAACCTTGCAGATCATATTGACATCTGCTGACATGAAGGACTCTTAGAAAGTGGGAAAGATATAAATACAAATAAAATTTTAGAAATAAGGATGAAATTTTAAAAATAAGGACAACCCAAAAGTCTTGATTTTTTAATGTTAATGTCATTGTGCAGAACAGTAAGAAAGTCATGAAGGCAGATGCTTTAGACAAATCACTGACCTTGGTTTTCATACACATAGTAAAACTTCACCCAACAATGCACCACCTACTAACGTTGCTGACACTCACTCTTCCTATACTTGCCTGGCTTGACCCTCTTTGGCTTGAGTTGGTTGCCTGTCACCAAAATCAGATTCAGAGGAAAGATAAAAAGGGGAAAACAGTGGATTACAGCTAATCCATCAAACAAAAGTCTACTCAGGGAAGTCTCTGTTCTGGGCCACATAATTTAGAAGCAGAAATGTTGGTGTATAATTTAAGGTCTGATGAGTTTATTCATCTAAGAAACACTTACTGAATGCATACTATGAGGTAAGCACCCATATGTTCAGATGGATGGAGTTGAGTCATTTTTTTAAACAGTTAAGAAAGGAAAATCTCAGGCAAGAATGGGATAAATTGGGGTAATGAGTTGAATGTCAAACCAAGAAAAACACTGCAGACATACATAGACTGGTTGCTAGGAAGAGGCTTCAGATTGGCAGTGGGAAAAATGAAAGTAAAACAGGATTGAAGGCAGTGTTTGAGAGCACTGTGATGAGTGTGAAGATGTAAATTTGTCTTTATTCTTCCGTCCTGAAACTTAAGGAAAGGAATATGGAGCAGATCTTCCACTGGGCCCTCAAGGTGAGGAAGGCAGAGGGCGTTAAAGGCAGGATTCCTCCAGAAAAGAAATCCTTCAGCAAAAGGATTTCAAAGATTTTAGCTGAATAATTTCCATTTCGGGCTGATGAAGAGCAGGGGAGCTGCATTCAGGGAAAGGGGCAGGCAGGAAGAAGGAGTTGTCTGGAAGCTTTCTCAGAATCTGCATAATATGAGAACTCAGCACATGAATAAAGAAAACTATAAATTGCTAATAGTTCCAATGTGAGAGATACTGAAAAAGAAATTTTGTTTTTCTAGGCAAGAGTCATCTCAGGGTAAATCTCAGACCTGGTTTGGTGTTGGTACATTTTCCTCAGTGTATTTCAGAGGCCCCACAGGGTTAGTACGCATCTTTGCTTTCATTGCATTCAAATTTTGGAACATGCAAGCGGCCTGTGCTGTTTTGTCAGGCTACATGAGGAGGCATTATCTTCGAGAGAGTCTGTGTTGGAATCACAGTGTCATGTAAAAGATAAAGTTAAGTTGAGTGCTGGAGTCTGCATGCTAATATCCTGCAATATGTTTTTTAACAAATGCCTAATACAATGACCTGTAAATCTCCAGCAGCCATGGCCTAAAACTGCAAGGGGTTACAAACTAATAAAGCCAAAGTTCGCTGTCAATAAGACAACTTGTGCAGACAACGAAATCAAATCTGTTTGCAAGTCACTATTTTCCTTCTCTTTCTCTATGTTATATGGATTCTACTTTAGAGGAACTCAAAATATTCTCCAGGAATGCAGTTGTAATAATTGCATTGTGTTCCTTTTGTTAAACATAGTTTAAAAAGTTTGAAAAGTTGTTGAAAAACAAACTTAAGGAAGACTTATCTACCTTAACCTCTCCCATCCTCCCACGTGCTTTAATTTTAGATCAGGTTTAGAATAAGTGTACTCTTTATTATGTAGAGGTAAAATTCTTTTGATATGTTTTTAATTATATGCTTTGGTACCATTCCTCAAGTCAAATTTAAATTTGCAATTAGATTTGGGATGAGAAGTAAAGCCAGCAGGCGCAGCTGGCCTGATTTGTCTAGGGAAATCGCTCAAAAGCCTGTTAAGTGTTAAGATTTGTGGCTACTTCTGCTATTGAGTAGGCACAGCGCTCCAAGTTCTTGTTGATTAGCATGCAGTGTGACCACCTGGAGACAAAGACTTGTTAAATTATCTTCTGCTTCCTTGAGTTCCTCGGTACTAAAATGTTATATGTATTTCATGTAAAAAAAAAAAAAAAAAGTCTTCGGCTGAGAAAAGATTATTTGAAACTGTATTTCCCTCTCTGTTTCTCCGGCTTCCGGGCCCCTTTTTTCATTTGTTAGTTTCCCTTCAATATTAAATCATATTCCACACTGTGTCTTTCCATTTGAATATTCTCCGTTTCACCCTTTTCATTCATCAATCCTCTACCACTTTTCCTTAAGTATTTCCTCAATTTAAACCTTATTCAATAATAAATATACTTCAACAGACTGAACAGATGGATTACAGGATTTTTCCCTTAAAATTTTCTTATGCAGCAAGTTTCAATTCTCAAACAAAATAATAGTGATGATGAGAATGATGATCAAAATGTTCAATTTTTGCAGTGTCTGTGCAGGTTTTTAAAGCAGTTTTTGCATTGCGTGCACCATGCAACTTCAAGAGGGAGGCTTTTTACCACTCTTGATTTTTATTTGGTAACTTAGATCTGTTCCATAGTGAGAATGAAGATTACCCTGTAGCCTTTTTGGAAACTCCAACGAGTGATGGAGACCCGATATGGCACAAGATGCCCAGTACTTCAGTGTTTCTAATCAGTATAAAGTGTTCTGATACTGAACTGAAATCCCTGTCTGTGTTTCACCGTTAGTACAACAGATAACAAATGCAAGCTCCCTTTCACAGCCAGATATTCAGACATTGGAAGACAAATCTCCCACAATTCATCCTCAGTGACTTCAGGCATTCCTCTAATGTCCAGGAGTCCAGGTCCCCTGTGCTCATGGTTTCCTTTAACCAATGCACTCTAATCTGTCAAGTGTCCTCTTTAAATCCAGTCATTGATTTGTCTTCCAATGTTTGAATGAATTGTCATACAAAATTCATGACCATCATTAAAATATTAATGTGTCCTAAAAACGGCCTATTGTCCCCCAGTAACCTGTTATACACATGGCCTAAGAAGATGGGTCACTGTCAGCGAAAGAAGCTGCTGCTTCAATTGCACAAACACCAGGCATCCTAGTGGCTCTGCTGAAGGGTAACACTCAGGCCTCACGAGGAGGCCTTGAAGGCTACCCAGCCAACATGTACATGTGTTTTCTACAGTTCAAATAACAGTAATTCAGCAAAGCTAAGTGAGACAGTGTTTCTTCTTATATATCTTTATTAATAAGCTGTAATCATACTCCTAGGCCATCATGTCATAAGAAAATCAAATTTCTCTGAAAAGTGATTTCTAATTGTGTCTGCAAAATCTGATGGTGTTTCCTGCTTGAAATATGAGCTTGTAATAGACAATGCTTTAGTCAATGGGGCAATTATCAATGAGAACTGGCATCAGAGTGCTCACATGTGTCAGCCATTGAGCTAAGTTGAGCTCTTGGCCCTTGGTCCAGACTCCTTTGGGGCTTTAAATATGGGTCAAAATAAACGGAAAGCCCACATAGTCCCAAGTCACTAAATGTTCTCCACCAAAACCCAGAGCGTTTGCTTCAGGGCCTCCCTGGCAGTGCTGAGGCCCCTCCCATGGGGGTCCTGCCCTCTGCTGTGCTCAGATCACCAATGGAGGGAGCTGGTTTCTCATCAGGTTCTGCTTGGCCTCATTAGGTTGAATGGACATGACGAAATCTGCATGGTGAATTTTTTCATCAGCGTTATCATTTGGGTTTTGGCTTTGCTTTGTATTTGATAGGAAGAAGTCATTTAATACACAGAATATTACATTATTTTATAAAAGTGTTATATAAAATAATATCTGGTCATAGTACATGTGAATAAATTCTCACCTATTTTGAATCTTAGTAGCTCACATCCACATATTTACAGAGTTCGGGTGCCAATACTGTCCATGTGAAACAAATACAGGAATACCTGTATATATTTCATGGGTCCACACTGGCTTCCTAGTTTACTTAAACAATAGATGTGATAAATATATTCCAAATTCACTATGGAAATTCGATCCTTCAAGTAACTACTTAGTGCATATGTATTAACTTTTCATAATTTTCAGAATTTCTCTGATTTTATATCACACAAAAATTACCCAATTTCCCTGGGCCCTCATACCCAAATTGGATGCTTCTCGTAACTTTCCTTAGCCATGGCTCTTGGATTTTATGTCAAAATCTGTACCCTGGTCCTGGTACTTTCTAAGGTCATTAGCATCCTACACGCCAAATTTGGAAGTCCTTGTTGGGTCTTATTCTCTTTTACTGACTGTGATGTTTAATACTGTTGACAGCCAGCAGTACTTCTGGAACCCTTTCTTCCCCGGTTCTTGGGGACACTATATTTCTAATCTTATTGATTAGTCAATAGATATTTATTGAACACTGAAATTCTATTTATTCATCTCTTTCTCATTGTCTTCTTCCACTCCTCTTTTCATGATCCCTGAACTCAAATCGATCCCTTGTCTTTCAGTGTCTTCCTCTGAACTATTTGCCTGAGAGTCAAATTAGTAAAATTACAGAAACTTTAAGTTACATAGCACTGGAATGACCAGTTATCCCAAGTAGCATTCTACAGATGGGTAGATTATACCCAGTTAATTACGTATCTGCCTTAAGATCTTGCAGCCAGTCGGTGGCAGAGCCCACATCAGCTCATGTAAAAGCTGGAGGGACTTCCATGCCGCCTCTTTAATTTGTACAGAACCTGATGCCCAACTCTCCTCTTGATTTTCTAATTCAGTCATCATATTTTTATTCTTCTCTACTTTAGAGCCTAGATGTTAGTCCTATCTGACATCTTGCAGTTTCTCACTTCTCCCTCTCCTGGGAACCAGATATTCACAAGGTGTAACAGAGAATCTGCTTCTTTTATTTTTCCCACTGCCACCACCTTGGCTCAGAGCTGAACCTGTGTGATGGGGAACACCTTTTTAATGGTCTTCCAGGCTTTGGTCTCTTCACCATCAGTTCATTCCACACTCCAGTATTTAAAATATCACTTTCCCCACATCAGCCTGTCAGAAAACCAGTGCTTATATCCATTTATAAACAGTTCTCATTAAATATTTATAAGTATTAAGAAAAGCAAAAGGGCCATGAGAGAGGCAACATCTGTGACAAAAAGAAAATATATTATCTTGCTGTTAGGTGTAACGGACCTTGTTTCAAGAATTTGAAGGTGGTGGCGGGGGGAAGTCAGTTAGAGAATTAGCTGCTAGAAAGATTGTTTGAAAAGAGAACATGATAGAACTTTAATGATCATATGTGATGACTAAAACTAAAAGAGAGAATCTACATTCTTTCCACATCATGATACTAAATAATGGGTTTGGAGAAAACTTGTAAATTAGAAAAACAGAACCGAGTCAAATCAATTGTTGCTCGTAACTGTCATGACAGTATGAGCTCTCTGTTAATATATACAATGGACCTCTTAATTCACTGGCATGAGGCCACATTTTGATAATGTGTGAAAATTGAGCAAATCCATTGTTACTGTGGAGAGTTCTGTCACCTTTAAGTGAGCCATACAACTTGACTCAGTTTAGTTTGCTACCTACCCTAACATCACCCCTGGACATTTTATGGAAATGGAGCTTTACTTCTATCAGGAAAGTCAACAACTCCAATAACATGGCAGCTGACTCTTAGTGTCTGTTTTGAGCTAGCTTTTCTGGGAGTTTCAGGAGATATCGTAGTGAAAATAAACAGAGTTCTTATTTTTATGGTGTTGAGAATCTGAGGAATATGCATTATACCAATAATCATGTAAATAACCATTTGCTTGCAACTTGGTGAAGTCCTTTAAAGAGAAGTATACCTGTCATGATTGGCATGGTGAAGTGGGAGAACAAACAGTAAGTAAACCAAAAAGTCTTTCTTAATGAAGAGACGCTTATTTAAGCAGGGATGCCAAAGCTATGTAGGAGTTGATCAACAGAAGCAGGTCAGGGAGATGCATCGCTGACAGAAAAACAGCACACCCCAGCCTCGGAAGAGAACGGAAGGGCGAAGGTTCTAGAGTGGTTCTAGACAAGACTGGAGTGATGGCTTTCTAGATTATGTTATGTTTTTAAGATTTTAGTGTAGAAGAAATGGGAAGCAACTAAGGGATTTTAAGTGTATGTGTGATAAAGGCAAGATGATCACATTTTTATTTTTAGAATATTTTTCTGACTGTATGTGGAGAAAGAATTCATAGGAAGGTTCTTGCAGTCTACTCAGAAATTGTAACTACACTAGGTTACAAAGAAAGAAAGATGAAAAATAATTGGCATATTGAATGCATACTTAGAAGGTAGAATTAGCAGGGAATGAGGAATGTTTAAATGTGGAATATGACGAAGAAAAGATGTGAAGTATGACTCTGAGGTTTCTGACTAGCCCAGCTGAGCATATGGTACCATTGACTTGATAGAGCATAATGGAAGAGAATGAGGGAGAGGAGGAGGCACAGAGAAAGGGAGGGCAAGAGGGAGACAAGAAAGAAGGAAGGAAGGAAGGAAGGAAGGAAGGAAGGAAGGAAGGAAGGAAGGAAGGAAGGGAGGGAGGAAAGAAGGAAGGAAAGATAGGGAAAATTGTTGTTGCATCTGGGGCATGTTTAGGAATTTAGAATATCTATGAGCTACCTAAGTGAAGTCAACATACAGTCAGTATGCTGATTACAACCCTGAAAAGAAGACAGGCTACAGATATAAACTTGGAAATTACTGACTATGACTTTTGAAGTAAAATAACATGAATGAGAAGACAATAAAATGAGAAGTGAAGAGAATTTAAGAACTCAACTTTGAGAAATGCCAATTTTAAAAGGCAAGTGGAGAAAAGAGGTGCCAACAAGGGTTGATAATGAGTGGCCGGAGAGAAAGTGGATGAAAAACCTCAGTGCGTGGTATCCCAGAACACAAAGGATGGGAACATTTCCAGGAGGCAGAGATGGGTGGGACTTCTGGCTGAGGTGATGTAATGAGGTAGGTAAATTCTCTCTCCAAAACACAAGGTACACAAATAGCTAATAAGCCCATGAAAAAATGATCAACATCATTAGTCACCAGAGAACTGAAATTGCAGTGAGGTACCATTGCATACCCACTGGAAACGACTGTATTCTGAAAATCTGACAATCCCAAACATGGCTGGAGACACAGAGAAACTGGAAGTGTCATACATTTCTCATGGGAATATAAGAAGTTACAGCCACAGTAGAAAAACAGCTTGACAGTTTCTTAAAATGATAAATCATGTTTGCTTCCCACATGACCCAGCAGTTCCACTCCTTTGTGCCTATACAAGAAAAATTGAAGTGTATGTTCACACGAAGACTTGTATATAAATTTTCATATAAGCTTTATTCACAATAGCTGATAACTAGAAACAATTCAAATGTTTATTAACTGGTGAATGGATAAACAAAATGTGGAATATCCGTACAATAGAATACAATTCATCAATTGGATGAACCTCCAAAACGTTTTACAAAGTGAAATAAACCAGACAGAAGACCACATATTGCATGATTCCATTTGTATGAAATGCCTTTTAAAAGGCATGTCTTTAAAAGGCATGTCTTTAAAAGACAGAGAGGAGATGAATGGTTGCTGAGGGTGGGGGCAGGGATTCACTGCAGACTGGACCGTGGGAAATTTAGAGATGATGGACATTTTCTAAAACCGAACTCTGGAGATAGATGGTTGCACACTGGATAAACTGTCATTGAATAGTTAGTGGATGAATTTTATGCTATATAAATTATGCCTCAATATCACTTTTTTAGAAAGGGAGAGGGTACTCCTTCTTGAGTAGCCTACAGTGATGTAGTCCCTAAATCCCATGCCTTTCTTCCAGCCCAATTAATGTAACCATTGTTTCTAATCTTCTTCTACTATGGTAGCAACATATTGTACTTATATTTGAGCCTAACTTCAGTTTGGAGCAGAACTTTCTTTCTGGAGTTTGCCGAAGAAAATAACTGGAATCTCTTCACTCAGAAGTTTGATCGTCCATAGGTCATGCCAGCCTGTAGATTCTCAAGGACACCTTTAAGTTCTCTTAAGGAAGCTGGTTCACTCTAGAGGACTCCTGAGTTTTGGATATATGATCCATTAACACAGGCCCCATGGCAACATCAGAGTGTGGGTCTAAGTTGATTCAGGTTTTGCTGAACTACTGCCCAACTCACCTGGGAGGACCCTGGCTCTGGGCCCCTGGGCCCCCATCCAGCTTTCTGCAGCTGGAAGAGCTTGCTTCTTTCTCATACCAACTTCAGAATGTGAATACGACAGTGACATGAGGGTACCAGTTATATTCTTTTAATACTTTGCATTGTATATAATTTGCAATAATTTATAAACTTGCTCTGATAAAACAATTACAGTTTCAAAAATTAAGTTCTATTGTCAGAGATTTTGGAAGAAACAATGTTGGGATGTGGTAGGCTAGTCAAGAGTTTCTTTAAAAGCTGTTCTTTCATCTCTGGTTTGTTAACACAGTAAGTTTACTGGGTTCTAGGCATCCCCTGTGGTATTTGGAAGTGTGGATCTCTTGTGTGTTCAAACAGACCAAGGTAGCAGATCAGAGCACTGCTATTGATTGGCTTCACCATGTTGAATGCAAATGATTCCTGTTCAGTGGGACTTGTCCTACGAGAGATGAAAACAAAAGGAAGACAATGTACACAGCTCCAAAGGTGCAGCCCGACTCCACCGGTAATGTTGTGCTATGTTAGGGAAACTAGATTTCAAAAGATTATAATTTCAAGATGAAAACCCAAAGAGTAATTTAAAAAACGATAGATGAAGAGACTCTGAAAGAGTAAGACTCATTACAATGAAAGTGAGTCTGTATGGAGATGAGTGTATGTCAAGTCATAGGTCATTCATACCAAAGGAAGAGTGTGCACGCCAGACCTTGAAATGGACAGTTAGTTTCATCTCTTCTTACTGTGGGTTAAGGATTCTGTCTACATGTCTTGTCAATAATTCTGGGTAAAGCAAGGCAGTCTTCAGAGAATTATGAATGTTACGAATGCATTCTAATGGGGTCCAAGCAAAACCGAGGCAGACAATTAAAAAAACCTTCAGTAGGAGTTCCTAACTAGAGAGGTCCATGCCAGTATTATCAAGAGAGAACTTTTCAAAATGTTCATTCCAGGGGTTCTGCTGTCTGTCATTTTCATTCATTTCAGGCTTCATGAAACTCATCCATACGAATTTTGAAAAATTTGGCCCAAGTGGTATTGATGATAATCTTGATTGAGAAAAGAAAGCATTTTCTACCTTGTAATTTATATATCTTCCACCTTACCCACTAGATTGCAAACTCCTTTGAAAGGGGCCTGCCACCTTTATCTTGGCTTTCGCTATGCTTAGCACAGCTAGACTGTAAGCTCCAGAAGGAAAGCGTGCACACTAGTTTTGTTCATTATTGCAATTCTTCCTGCCCTCTCTGCCCTCTCACTGCTGCTTTAGCCAGAGGAGGACGTGGTCTATGGTTGGTGCCCAAGAAATGGAATTTTAAAGATTCCATTTTTTAAATTAGATATTTAATTATATGCATGTGAATGTTAATTGGTTTTCCTCTTTTCTGTTGTTATTATGTAGCTAGTGTTGAATGAACACACTGTGTTTTGAAGGTTAAACAAGTTATTTTAAGGGGCTTTGAGTGGTATTTGTAGAAGTCATTCTCATTACCTTATATTCACATTCTCTTTTTGGGTTCCTGCAAAATATTTTTTTGGTTTATACAAGACTGGTGTATAAACAAGACAATTGTTCTCTTTGGTGAGAACACCTCAATTGTACTAGTTGAGAAAAACATGGGAAATTACTACTCTGAGGTAACAAAACAAGCAGATACAGTTGATACCATGATTTCAAGTAGTGTCCAAAACAGCGCTGTTAAAGGATCTTGTCTCACAGGACTAGCGTAACACTTTATTTTTATAACTGATGCATCAAAAAACTATTTGACCTGTATGACTTCCAAGATCCTGTAATCCTAATTCTGTTATAAGGAGATTCTTCTTATATGTTCTAATAATGTACATGAAAGGAAATAAAAGCACTTCTGGTCATTATTGGCACCGTCTCAGGTAAAAGAATATATTATATTGCAGTCAATACTGGTAATAGTATCAGGTAAGAGAATATAATATCCCACCTCTTCCATATTATTTGAATACCATTCACTGATGACAACAACAACAAAAAACAGGAATGATAAAATTGATTGGTATCAAACATGGGCTGTTATTATAGGCCATCACACAAGCTGATATATAGAAGATGTATTTGATTTGAAATGTTCAGCTGGCCACCTTTGTATGAGTTACAATGAGCTGTACATTTCTCAAAATCTTTATTAAAGATGCCTGTGCTTTAGGTACAATAGATCTCTAAGTGGAATGTGTGCTTTGTCTCCAGCTTCACTGCTGAACCATGTTCTGTAAAGTCTTTCCTATTCCCCCTCTTCCTACAATCTTGCTTCTCTCAAATCCACATGAATTGATTCTGTAGCTCACTTGTGCTCTACTTACCTTCTTCTGTTTTCTTTTAGACTTTTTACCAAATTGCAAATCCCTGTAGGGATAGGTGTCACTCTTACCCATCCTGTGTCTCCTGCTATGACAAGCACATAAGAGGTGCACAATTATAGACTTTTTGGATTTATTATCTGTTATCCAGAATTTAATAATGAAAATATCTTCTTAATCCCCAAAATAGTAACACCACTGTCATTGAAGTAAAATGAAAACATTTAATTTCAAATTCTGAAGTCTTTTAAAACTTGATGTTATAAGCTGATTTAAAATGGATCTTTCAAAGCATCTATTCTAGTTAAAAAGTCTGATTTATTTATATATTCATGTATAATTTATATTCCACCTATTTCCAAAAATTAATAGAAGACACCATTAAGATTATGCAGTTATCATTAACAAAATCAATCACCAAAAGTTTTATTCCCAAACTCACCTTGGTATTTTTTTAAATTAATCCTCATTATATTTTTTCCATTATGATTTAATTCCCTTATACCCTCCTCTCCCCCAGCAGTCACCGCACTGCACTCTTTGTACATTAACTCTTTTTTCCTTTTTGCTCAATCCCTTCACCCCCTAACTTTCTCCCTCTCTTAGCTGTCATCTCTTCTCCATCTATGAATGTCTCTGTTTCGCTTGTCAGTTCAGTTTGTTCATTACAATCCACATATCAGTAAAATCATGTGGTATTTTTCTTTCTCTGACTGGCTTATTTCACTCAGCATAATGTTCTCCAAGTCCATCTATACCACTGCAAAAGTTAAGATTTTCTTCTTTTTTATGACCGGGTAGTATTTCATTGTGTAATGTCCCATAGTTGTTGTATCCACTCATCTACTGATATACATTTGGGCTGCTTCCATATCTTGGCAATTGTAAATAACACTGCAATGAACATAGGGGAGCTTATGTTCTTTCGAAGTATTTTTAAGTATCTATAAGTCAAAAATATTATCTATATCAAATAGAGTTTTGGGAGGTTTATTTGTCACATATTTTAAGCTGGTTACTGTCTTATCATATGATCCTATTTCAATTATAGCATTTTATATAGTTTTTTTAAATCCACATCATTAATTTATAGTTAAATGTTGTGAACTATAGAGGGAATGAAATACATTGTGCAGGTGAAAAATACCTTAATTCCTGGCTCCAAATAAGTATAAATACAGAGAATTCCAAGAAGCTAGGGAATCAGTTGAACACTCTAATGTCTCAGCAAGGCACAATGATGAGAATCACAATCTCTTCCCATTTTCCTTAAAAGGTGATTCAAGGTAAGGACTTCTAGGGGATGAGAGAGTTCTATTTTAAGAGAGAAATGTGAGGCAAATGGAGGCACAGGGAGTGAGGAGACCCCAAGGACCCAACCCACCCACATTCCCTTTGTCCAAAGTGCACTTACCAGTGATTCCAGTGAGATCAGACAAAGGGGTTGTGTGGCAGACATTGAACTTCCCACCTGGCTATGTTAGAATGGACAGTACATCTTGAACTTGTCATGTAAATTGAAAAGGAAACATTTGGAAACACCAGTAGAAGATGGATCCCACTGAATATGTGAACATGTTTATCCAGGTGGGCCATCATAATTCCTACCCTGTGAAAAAATTTCAGTTGAGCTGGCAAAACTAACAATTGACTTTAGAGGGTTTTTTAAAGGAAATGTTCTCAGAAAAAGAATTATAGCTCAATTTTGAATATTGGATAATTTGATTTAATGTCTTTCTATTTGAGATAGGATTACAATAAAAATATATTATTGAATTCTTATTAAAATACATATAAGCAGTCAAATCAGATAAAGCAGACAAATCCTCCTTGTTCAATAAAGGGGATCATTTGGTGAAATAAAAATAAAGGAATTATGTAAATGTTTTTTTGACATTTAGGCTCTTAATGGCATGAAGGTTGACCTCAACTTTTAGAAACCACACATGCAATAAAAAACTTTATATCTTACAGAAAGAAACTAGTAAATGATTAGAAATCCCTTAGTAATGATAATGAGCAGTATAAGCTAAGGATTTCATGTCCAAAGTTGATGCTGTTTAATCAAGCCCTGGAAAATAACTCCCGTTTACTTCTAACATACAAGATGAAGCCAACTGAGAGATGCTGTGATAGCCTGAAACAGAGAGAGGAAGATCTGCCTGGGGACGAGAGAGAGACCTGGCATCCTGTGACCTTCGTCTGATAGCTGCCAGCATTGTTGGGCCTATGGGTAATTCAGTTGAATTAGTACAGCCATTCTTGACCCAGAAATGTCTTTTATCCCATGTACCTCAAGTTCAGTGCTGGTCTGCCTGCAAGAGTTTTAACAAAGATCGGAATTAAATGTGGTTATAGGCTCCTCCAGGGCTGTTATGGGCAAGAACAGATTGGGAATATTGGCTAGAAAGTACTCATTGTAATTAGGAGGGAAAATAAAGCAGTATGAAAACCCTTAAAGCCCTAGGACCGGGCAGGGCTTTCTACTTATCAATAAAGGCTTGTGTTGCCTGCTGACAGGGCTTGCTGACCCGTTAGCTTCAGCACTCCTGGAGGGGGCCAAGTTACAAGGGAAAAGGTAGAAAGCAAGAAGAATACAGGCAGGATTTTGGCAGAGAAGACAGAGCCTTTTCTTTCATTCTCCATTCAAGGAGCTCTTGCTCCACCACATTTTGATGCAGACCCTGGCTCATGGGGTCTGCCACATTGTGAATGAGACACAAGAAATTCACAAGGACTACCGAGTCCTGTGGAGGAAAAGGGACGGCATGGCTTTTCTCTCAAAAGGAGAGAAAACCTCGGCCCTTGCCTTGACCGGCCTTTATTGCTTTTCTGGGCACATTACATGATGGTCCTCATTGACTATGCACAGGTTCGCTTTAGGTGGTTACCTTTTACAAAAAACAAAGGAGACGATGCCACTAATCACATCACAGATGAAGGATATTTGCAAATGCAAAGGGAAAAGTGATTGAACTGGTTACACTCATCCTTGGAAGGTTTAGCATAGATTTTAGGAAGTTACAGTAAGCACTTGTCTCAATTCAGGGTGAGGGAGTTTTAGCAAAAGCAAATCTCATAGCAGTCTAGGTACAATGCAGGCCTGATTCCCCACAGGAGAACCTATCCGTGGGTGTGGGCCCTGTGCATCTCCAAGTGGGAGCTGGGCCCGCACCACGCAGAATGGATCCCTATCACATTTGGTATCTCCCCCCAGGGCTCCTGAACCTGCCCCACATGCTCCTTCTTCTAGAATCAGTTGTCCCTATCTTCTTATTTCCTGTGAAACAGACATCTTGAGAATGTCCCACCTCTTTCCATGCTTCTTTCCCTGCATCTGATATATTTCTCTGTGACTAGATAAAAAATTTAGTGCCACTTACAAGTTTAACAGTTGAGCAAATGAAGGACAATTTCTAGGGTGGCTGGGCCTCTAATGTGCTGAGTGAAAGATATGTGAGGAGGTGAGGAGAGGACAGCTCACCATTCCGCACTGAGGAACTCACAGCTGGGTGAAGAACACAGGTCGTGGGTAGGTAAGAGCGGGAGGAAGAGCTAACACATACAAGCCTTGGTTCATGTGAACCTGTTCATACATGAATAGATGTGCCCAGCCCCTGGGTCATTGCCAAAAAAACCTCCATTGGACCCCAAGATAGCTACTTCAAGCCACTGCTCCCTAGGATTGGCCCAACTGGTGGCATTCTAAGTATGTTTTTTAGCCTTTGTAATTCACATCCATAGCCCTAACCTCTTATTGTGTATTTGTTTCTATCTCACCAAGACAATCTGCTTAAAATCTTTAGTGATGATCATTGCTCCCTTTTTTGTGTGTGTGCCCACTATATGCCTGGTAATGTGTTAAATGCTTTACAAATGTCTACCATAATCCTTGCAACATATCTACTATGATCAAAGTGATTATAAGGTATATATTGCTATCCTCATTTTACAGATGAAGAAAAGAAGACATGGAGAGATGGCAGAATTTACCTGAGTGCAAAAATGGTGATGTAGCTGAGAATCAAACTGAAATAAGTCTGGCTCCAAAGTCAGTGCTCATGTGCCAGAGCTCATACTATTCATCAGTTTCTCAGCGTGTTTCCCAACCCGCTGCCCGCCCCCCACACGCACTCTGTTGCTGCCTACCATCCAGCTCCGTGTCTGGCCCTCCTGCCTTCCACTTCATACTGTAGCAATGAGTAAATACTGACAGTATCCACCACTTCCTCCTCTTTAGAACGTATTCAGGCTCATTCCACTGCTTGGAATACTGTTCTCCAATCTAGCTTAGTGCCCCTTAGTTTTCTAGGGGTGGGTTCCCTTAAGGACTCTTTCCAGTACCCCTTCATGTATATGGCAGCCTATGCCCATCCCTTTGAGAACACTCGCAATAAAGCACTATTATAATAATCTTTTTAGGTGTGTTCTCACCTATGCAGTAAGCCTCACGAAGTAAGAAAAGTATCTTTCTCACCTTTTGAGTATCTCCAAAACCCAGCACAGAGCTCGGCACAGGCAGAAACTCTGAGAATACTTGCAGAATGAAATGTATTTGAAATTTTAGAAGTGCTTTCCCTTGGGGCGGGGGATGTGTGTGAGAAAGCAGGGGGAGAGAGAGACAGACAGACAGAGAGAAAGGAATGGAAAAATTGTGAGTTTTAATCTTTCCAACTAGATTTTACGTTATGCAACAGTAGGGACAGTGCTTCTACTTTAATTATTGTTTTCTTTCAAAACGCCTTGCCTTCCAAAGACATCAGAATGAATGGCCCTGTTTTCATACCAGTGTTCAATAGATCCACGAAGGTGAACTATACAGAAAAGAAAGGCAGCAAGGGGGGCAGATGGCAACCGAAAAAAATGAGCGTTTACTAAGTATGTGTATCTCACCTACTTGCTAAAGGACTCGATTCCCACCAAATTAAACAATAGACAGCTAGGTAATTAAGAATAAATATTGAACTATTTACTTCAATTTGGGCACTTACTGTAGCAATGCCTCCTGGCAACTAAAACAAAATCAGAAACCATTCAGTACCATGGCTTACGTATTCATTTGCCTACAAACAATAGAAAACCTGGCTTGCACAAAGGGAATGTATTCCTCTCACGGAGGTCTGAAGTGGCTGCCAGCCTTGATTCAATAGCTGAATTGTGTCAGGACCAGCATTCTGCAAGACTCTTGGGCTTTCCCTCACCTGTAGTGGTTGCAGGGTTTCTGCTGCTGTTACAGACCTCGCATCCAGGTTTAAGGCAGGAGGATGGGAGGGAGACCCAGCAAACTTTATCTTTGCTTGTATCAAGAAAAGCACAAGCCTTTAAGACTCCTTCTTAGCTGTTACTGATCGGGAACTGTGTCAAATGGTCCCTTCTAGCAGGAAGAGAGTTTTAAAAGCGTGTGTTCTAATGTAACAGACGCATTGTTAGCCAGGGTAAGACTGGCATTTTTTTTTCACAAGGAAGGAAAAAGCAATATTATCAGATGGGCAGCTCACACTGGTTGCAGATGGCAGTTTTCATTGTCAATATATCATAGAAACTCCAGGAGAAATACATCATATACATCAATAATTACTCAATGAATTAATAAATACATATTTGGTCTCCTAACTGAACTATACAATTCATAAAAATAGGTGAATTTGGCTATTTTGAAGAGACAGAGAATAACTTTTTAACAACATTGAAATTTAGCCATATATGTTGACTAAAAATTCGTACAAAACATCATTTGTCACCGCCAGAAATATGTGTACAAAATTTATTTAATTCTCCTATTATTGGACATTTAGGTTATTTCCATGATAAAGAGAGAATTAATATTATTATAAATATATTTGGGAGTATATTATTATTTCCTTGGGGGGAAATCATAGGAGTAAAACTCTAGTGACAAATGTTATAAACATTTTCAAGTTTTCCGCTACATGTTGCCAAATCCCCCTTTAGAAGAATTCTACGACTTACAGCTCACCAGTACTCAAGTGACTAAGAAGGCCGTGTTTATGCATCCTTGCCAACATATAAAACCTACTTTGTCATTGAATAAGTTAAAAACTGATATTTCACAGTTTTGCTTTGAAATACTTGTATGAGTAAACCTAATCTAAAATGGCTGGTTAGAACGCGTGTGTCTTTCTGCCTGTGTTTCCTTTCTGTAACCCTTGCCCATCCTCCATTGGGACATTAATACTTCCGTATTGATGTATAAAAGTTCTTTCTACATTAGAAATAGTCGCTCTTATTTATGAAATAAGGATATTCTTACGAGCAAGAATATAACTACCTATGATCATATTAGGACTTTGAATGTTGTTTATAGTGACCTTAGATTCCTCCCTTTTCCATTTTAAGGAAAGGCCTGTTACAAATTTTTAAAGGAACATTCATGGGATGGGTAGTATATTTTTGAAATCATTTGCATGTCGGACAAAGTCCTCCTGTCATTTTCATATGTGTGAAATGACCGCTGACTGGGGCTCTGGGGCTTTGTTAACATCCTTTTCTTCTCAGAACCAGCCGCTCCTTACAGGACTTAATGCTGCATCCGATTCTGTGTTAACACACTTTTAAATCTCCCATTCTAGCTGTTTCCCTATTGACTTTGAGAATTTAATGTTGCCCACAAGCTGTCTTAAGTTATTCTAAGATTGTTCCTTTGTAACTAACTGTTCCCTCATGTTTCCTGGATTGTATAAAAATATTTTATTCAGCTTTTAATAAGGGGAAAACCTCTGCCAGATAGTTTGTTAGCATGAATGCTTCTCTAATTTTTTAAATTTAACTTCTGAGGACATAGTAAGCATGTTCAATCTGAATGGACCTTTTTAGGACAAAAATATTGATTCAGCTATGTCTTCATCATTCCTCCTTTTTATTTCTACTTTAGGAACATCTGCAAACTTTAGGTTGGATTTTTATGATATTGTCCTCCATGTCTATATATTTGCCATCTTTGTTCTCAAACATCTTTGTGGTTTTATTTTAAGCTACATTCTTAGAGTTGTTACGATTTTCCATTCTTTGGTGGTTATGTTTTTCCTGATCTGATTCTATGTTCTACATACAGCATTAATTCTGATCTTTATTCTTTCCCATGAGAATTAAGATATTTCTATAAAATTTACAGTTTCCTTTCAATTCTACCCCATTTCACCCAGTTCTCTTTAATCCAGCCTGCTATCTTGGGTTTTCATCCTGATTTTCTTTAACCTTTTCTGTTTCCTCCTATCTTTCTGCTCCTATTCCATGGAAGGTGTCTCTACTTGTTACCTGTTTTAGGAGCCAAATTTTTTAATATTTTCCTTGAGTTGTAACAATAATTATTTTTCTTATGTATCTTTAGGATAGTTACCTTGTTCTGTAATTTTTTTCCAAAGTCCTTTGTATAGAATAGCCTTCCATACTCAGTATTTCCAATTGATAGGATGTTTGATTGATTGACCTTGGACCGTCTCACAGTTTTCAGCGTTGATGATAGCGGTAGATTTCTTCCTTAGCTCCATTTCTGTGTCTAGGTAGCATTCAACTGGAGTATTTTTATTAGATTGATGCAATATCTTCTATTCTCAATATCTGTTTTTTTGACACCATAAATCTGAATGCCCTTGGCCTTTCTAAAAGCTTTACTAAGTCTTTTATCTCAAAGACTTTTAGATGCCTTAGTCCATATAGTACCAATGGCTACAGTGGGAAAAATAAGACCTTGGACCCCCACTTACAGGACTGCTAGGAAATTGATCACCACAGACATTTATCAAAGAAAATAAAGTGGCAATCACTGCTGGGATCTTCAAACCAGGTGGCCACAGAGGAGATGACCTGCTTCCAATGAAGAATTAATTCTTCTCTTTAGGAAGTAGCAAAATGAGGCAAAGCAGAAATGGGAAAAATCTACACTCATACAGAGTTTCTCCTATGAGTTTAAATGCACGAGACTCACTAAATAATAAGTAATAAACCACACTCAGAGGCAAACTAAGATATCTGTAAATTCTCCTGTGTATGTAAAATAGATGATTGCTGAAATTGTGGTTTATGTAAGATCTTTTATTTGGTAGGAGAATAGTAATTGTACATTTTAGTCATGTGATTCTTTAAAGTTTGAATTTGAAAATGTTCTCAGTAGCTGAAAGTTCACAGCCTGGCTCATTGTAGATGTTCAATAAGTCGTTTTCAGCAAATGGATGAATGAGTAGAGACCACATCTTTGGAAGGACAAACCTGAAAGTGGCGGGGAGCTGAGCTGGGGCTGGGGCTGGGGCTACTCCCTTCTTCTCGTCCCCAACAGGCAGCTTCCCTGAGCTGTGGAACCAGGGTACGTGGAACTGAGAAGGCCATGGGTGAAAGGCTTATGCTCTAAACTGATAGCCAGCAACACACCCGGGGAGCAGCTGTGCCCAGCAGCATTTTACGAGCCTTCAATTTTCTCCCCAATCCATTCAATTCCAACAGACCATGCTCAGTTTATTGTATTTCACCAGCTGGTAACTTCTGCAGCACACAAAACCCCAAGCTGTCAAGGACAGTCAGTTTAGGGTTTGGGATTTATATAATAAGGGATATGTGTGGAGAAGTATTGATTATTACTCATCAAATTGTCCTGAAATGAGCAGGACACTAGAAAGCAGACTGGTGGGGTTTTAATCCTGTCTTGGACCCTGTCTGACCTTGGGAACGTTTCTGAATCTCTGAGTTTCAGTTTCCGTATATGAAAAATGGAGGAACTAAAGAACACAAGCTCTAAAGACACTTTGGCTATAACATTGTTCCCTTTATTGTAAGAATGTTTATTCTGAGAATGTGACTCTCAGAGCCCTGTAAGTGTTTGTTTGGATGTAAACAGGAAAATTGCTTATAATGCTCCTCTCCCTACTGTAGTTTGAGATTAAAAGGGGGCATTTTTTTTCACTATGTTCAGTTTTCAAAAGACATGCTGGAGGAAGTCAGCCAATTTCTGCCCACACAACTTCCAAGTGACGTCAATGGAAGCAGAGCACACAGATCTCTAGGCAAGTTTTGGCTCATTATGTGAGGGTTTTTTTTTTCTTTTTTTAAAGAGCAACTGCAAAAAATGATTTCTCTCAACTCAAATTACACAATTTGTTCTTCTTGGTGCCCTGAGTCAGCAATAGACATAATGTGGAAAATAAAGCACTATCTCCTTTTTCACACATCAAGTAAAACAGGACACAGTTAGGTGAAGCAGGGGATGTTTAAGATTCTAGAGCACTCTCTAAGCAATATTGCTCCTGCCATGGCTGCCTCCTAATTTCAACATAAAAGGCTGATAAAGAATCATGTGATGGAAAACTGGAAAAACATACCTAATTATTCTTCCTTTGATCTTAGATTTGATTTCCAATCTTGCTATTGATGTTGTGTATCATGTGTTTATGGCTTAACCCTCAGAAATATTTTAAAGGACTTCCCTGACACAAAAATATAATGTGTGTTTTGCTCTCAGCCCAGCTTGACATGGTAATTGTATTCTACTTAATACAAATATAATGATAAGAATAATAACAGGTAATAGTCACGTAGCTCTTAATATGTCAGCGTTCACAGAAATCCCATAAGGCTGGTGTTACTCTCCTCATTTTACTGATTAGCAAACAAGATCCGAGCTCTTAGGTAATCTGCCCAAGGTCGCACAGCTGAGCAAGTGGCATTTTGATTCCAAACCATGCAGCCTGGCTTCAAAATCTGACCACTATGTTGTCTAAACAATAAGTATTTATTTTTTCATTCAAAAACATCTAATGATACCGAACTATTCTAGACTCTGAGCATAGTTGGTTACTAACTAATGTGGAGGAATGAGGTAGAAACAAAGGGAATAGATTGGGGTGGGGGATTCATATTTCTTTTGCCCCTACACCCTGGACCAGACGCTGTACTTGACAACTCACATCTAGCTAATCTTTGCAAAAGTGGTATGAGCAAAGCTGTGTCAGTGACATTTTACTGATAACGAAACTAAGTTTTTAAGGAGTTTGTGATTTGCCATGGACCACGTGGCCCTGGTAAAGGCCTGAATTCTAACCCGAGTCTGTGTTTCCCCCACCTGCACTTTCTGCACAAGAACATGCCGCCTCCCTGAGCATGTGCCAACAAAATGCCTACAGCGCAGGGCGTTAGCCAGAGCAGGGCCACACAAAGCTGCCCCCATGTGTGGGTGGGTCTTACAGTGTTTTTAGAGGCAATGATGACCAGAGGGAATTTCTACATTTGAGGACCTCTGTTACTACACTCCGCTGTAGTCTGTATGCCCCAAACAGTGTTGGGAGGTCCAAAGAGGCTCATGGACAAAAACAAAAAAAAACAGAATTACTGGTGTATGCATGACTTAAAATAGCATCAAAACATAAAATTCCATTTTAAGGCAATCTTAAGTGAAGTCAAAGTTTTATGTATAAACTCTGGTATTTTTAGGGTGATTAGGAGAAAAAATGTTAATGAAAATGCAATTTTTTATGAGTATGGGTAGAAATGAAAATTGGCATCCTGTATGTGATATCCTAAAAGGGCTATCCTATAAATATTAGAAAGGTGAAATATATGAGAAATATGTAAGAAAGTACTTTAAGTTTTTCAAAATGAAAATATAAATTGAAAGTTATTTTACTGTGTCCTTCTTTATTTGCATAGAACACTTCTCCTCAAAAATACTACCAATTAAAAGAGGCAGTTTGGGTTTAAATTGTCCTCCTTTCAGAGTGTATTCACCTCACACCAAATGTCTTATTTATATTTAAATACCACAGGGAATGGGCAAGAAATTGTGTGTTTAAACTGGACTTTTTCAAGGCTGTTAAGGCCAGAATATTTGCTTTGCCAAAGACCAAATTATTTCGAAGTGGAGCAAGCACCTGATCTTGTGGCGAGGCCGAATAAGTAAATGTCTCCGCCTGGAAATGGAAACAAATGCTCTCAGGACCCCAGAGCACCATCCATTACCCGGGTGACAGCTGTTGGCCTGGTGGTGTCTCAGAGAGATTCTGCACACCGAGGGGGCGGGTCTCACAGTGACTCTCACTCCCCACACACAGCCCACATCACTTTTGTACTTACTGCTGCGAATCTCAGCACCTTCCAGGCCTCCACAAAAGTTCTTGAAAACCTAGAAACATTTATAGACAACAGGTCACCTCAGTCAATACTTTCTCTGTGTTAAAATGGACATTCTGACAAGAGAGATTTCTCACCACCTTCATCCAAAGAGTCTCCATAAACGTTCTTCCCAACTATGTCATGATATTCTAATAATAATAATACATCAAACATATGATGTAAAGTAACTTTGACATGTGTAGGGATGTCGTATTACTTTGAATCACAGCTTTGATGCATGCTTTAACTTCTCTGTATTTCCTGGGAAGAGATCTGTGTGTACACCAAAGATCAGAGACCAGTCATTCTCATCCATCCCGTGTAACCGAAGGTATGACTCACTCCTGTTCATTAACCTCACAGAGTTCATTTATCTTCTGTGGATGCAAAACTTATTTTCTCTTCCTAGATCTGGGTGGCCGCGCTTTTCACCTCCTGAAGTTGTCCAGGGACCTGTCCTCCCAAGTGCCCACGCTCAGTTTGATGCTCTGCTGCCATTATCTTGAAATTCTTAATCCGTAAATGCCTTAATAAACAAGGGGCTTTTCCCCTTCATTTTACACTAGGATCTGCAAACTGTGTAGCCCACCCTGACTACATGGTAATGTTAGTTATGCAACAAATGTAAAAAGTTGATTTAAAGTATAAGTACTAAAATGAAAAATTGACCTAAGTGCCACTAACACGCTTGAAAGTTTTCTCCAAGTTAGACGTTTTACTTAGTAAATATACTTGGATTTTTTTCCTAAAAAATAATGCTAATTTTTTCACTGATCTAATTCCCTAATGTATTATGTGATACGTGTACCCATGCATATGTCTATGTATATATACAGTCTTTGGGAAATGAGTACTTTATTAGTAGTTGGTAAGTAAATACAGCAGGACAGAAGTGGAAAAAGAAAAATCTTTTTAAGTAGTTGTGACTAACCACTTACAACATTCAACACTGTCTCCTTTCACGATACTCATTACATTGCCTCCTCTTTCAGAGAAGTCGTAATCCTCTTATTTATTTTTGAATTATTGTTTATAAAAATATTGCAGATGTGAAAAATGTCACCAGAGTTGATATTGAACATGGCCAGACAAACGGCTTGGAAGGCTTGGCCGGGATGCCTTTGTAACAGCCGGTGAGCACAGCCAGTCTGACCATGTTTCCCTTTCTCTGTGTGGGTGCGAGGGCGTGGGGAATGGGTCAACATGACGCTAAGTGCACTATGCAGAAACCAGCATGAATCCAGGCCTTTCTGTGCACAGAAAGGACCGATTGTGCGCCGAGCAGCTGGAATGCACGCCGGTCACTTTTTGGAGTGGTGGTAGCAGGCATCATTTTGCTGGATTGTTCAAGCGGTGGCAGGACAAGGGCAGAAGGCAAGGCTCCTTCTCAGTACTTCTGTTGCCCTGCAATTTTCCTCCTCTTCTTTGTTTAGATTTGGAAGAGGAATCCCATACATTCAGAATTCTTCAACCCTGTTTTCTCAATTGGATGCTGTTGTTTCGAAAGTGCAACCCTCCCTTTCAGGCTGCCTGGAAATAGGGTATTGAGAGAACTGTGCCCAGAATGACATGAGTTAGGGCCCTGACAGAGCAGGCTGGTGCTGGAGACTCAAGGACATTTTAGGAAGGGTCTAGGGGTAAGGCCTCAAGGGGAACAGTAGAAAGATTGTGACAAACAGCACTTTAGGGAACTGCTTCTACAGAATGGTAAGAGAAAAAGGCATAATGGTTTTCAAGATATCTTAAAGTTTATCAAAGGACTTTCCAAAATTCTCTACAATATGGTACCCAAAATATTTAACTGTGGAACTATTTACACATCTATTGGCTACAATTTTACAAACTTGGGGGGGAAAACACCCTACCTAACACCAAATCTTAGAGTTCTGCACATGCCTCTCCTCTACTGAGAAGAGATATTATATACAAAACCTTGTAACAGGAAGAATGACTTCCCTATTTTGTTATATCTGTTGGACTTTATTCTTGAACTTAAAAGAGAGGCCAACTTCTAAATTATGTGTAATTTCTTCATAAGTATATACTGGAATAAATGGCATAAACATTGTCCTCACACACAAATATTTTCAATAGCATGAATACTGACATTTCTTATTTTGACTTAGATTTAAATAGGGCTTTTAAAAAACGTATAGTCTTTTTCCAGGATGTCTGTCGTTTTGGAAATGTGGTTGAGATTTCACTTGCTCATTTTAAACTTGGATGTTACACTTGGTAAGGTAATCCAGCTGAACACAATCAATTGACTCTTAATTGCTCACCCTACCTGCTCTTCCCAGCTTATGCAAAGCTCTGGAATGACTCAGTAAAATAAGAGGAGAAAAACCAAAGTAGCCTCCTTGTACTTGGTGAATTACAAACTCCCTCTGTACCAGGAAATCTCAGCTGGAATCTCTGCTCAGTTGTAATTTAGCTCCTGCCTTTCTGCTTCTGCAGGATTCTTGGGGACCTTACCTGAACATGCATGATTTGGGAGAAAGTCAATACTTGAAGAGAAATTTGTGCAGAGATTTTAGGATTCTTCTTTTGTGGATTCTCCTCTTTGGAGTTGCTTTCTATTTTCAGCTCTTCATGCAGCCCTGAACTCTCGTTCCTGGTTCCTTAAGCCAGTAAAAGTGTGCCCTTCCCCTGAGCCCTCTTCCCTGACACCCTAAAGAAATGTGGAGCTCACCTTTCTTCCAAGGAATATTCACCACCCATTTTCTGTTCGGGTTGGTTGCTGGATGGTGTCTTCAGTCAGGTGTTTGTTTAGGTTTTACCCAGCATGCAGTCTGGAGGGTTTGTCCAATACAAGCTACTCCACCGTGCTCAGGCCTGAAGTCATGAACTACTATGATCAATAAGGCAGTATTAAAACATGCTGGTTAAGAATTGAACACACAAATACAACTGCATTTATATGCACTCAGAAAAAATCAGTTAGACAATGTAATTTGAATTTAGTTTATGTTTTCAATTTTATAAAAGGGTACAAAGCACTTAACAATCCCGCAAAATATGTGTGAGACTTTTATACAGATAATTATAAAAATTACTGAATAAAAATTTTTGAAAGATTCTCATTATTGCCTTCATAAATATATATGTATCATATTCTCAGACTCAATATGAAAAAAAATTAATACTGCCCCCCATAGGGGGAGAATGGGCAAAAGATTGAAAAGGCATGTCACAGCAAAGGAAATAGAAAATGGCCCATTAACCTTTGAAAAGATGCTCGATCTCACTGGAAATTCAGGATATGCAACATTAATGCCTAGGAGACATTATTTTATACTTACCAAGTTGGCAAAATTTTAAGTCATACATCAACTATCATAGAGAAACAAGAAAGACTCAACTGCTTATAGGAGTGTAAATTGGTCCAACTTCCTTAGAAAATATTAAGTCATCATCTGTTTCACACGCGAACCATTTTACTCCTAGATATTTACCTGGAGAAACTTTTACACTCTGTGTATAAAAACATTCATAAACCAATCATTACTAACAGTAAAAACGAATAAACAAACCAAACCTGAAGCAAAGCAAATGTCTATCAACAGCAGAAAGGATGAGTACATTGCAGCCTTAGGCAACCACACCACAGTAAAAATGAATAAAATAAAACTCCAACTCTTAACATTGTGGAGCCTTGCAAATACAAGTTTGAAAGAAGGAAGAAAAAGTACCCCGTTTGTTTCCATTTTCATTAAGGTCAAACCCAGGCAACATGAGGTAATGTGTCGTTTGGGGGGTACCTATGTAAGTGAGTCTGATGAAGAAAAAATGGAAGAGAATTTTTCTACAAATTTCACAATGGGTGTTTCCTCTGGGTGGGTGGAAGTGTGTGTGTGTGTGTGTGTGTAAAGAGACCAGGGGTCTGAACGGTGTGATGCTGGGCTGTTCTCTTTCCTATGCTGATGGTGAATGTATGAGCACTCCATTTTCATTTTTTAAGTTGTGCACAAATATTTATACATCCTTCTCTGTGTGTGATACTTCACAATAATGTTATTTTTACACATTCATGTTTTTATTTTATCTACGTAGATTTTTTTAAAAACTGCTCTCAAGAGTTATTATGGAAGTGTCTGGGCAAAAGGGCCCAGTGATAGGGTGGGGGACAGAGACCAGGTCGTGCAGCATTGAAAGATCAGCAACAGCAGCACTGGTGTCCTCAGCGAACATGCAGACGTGATCTTTGGGGTGGATCTAGGCTGAATAGCCCAAATCGAGCATTCTGTTACCCAGAGTGTATTGCTTTTCAGGTATCTTGGGAAAAAGTAAGGATGCTTAAAATGGCCATTAAAAATGTGAGTTTGAGATTTAGGAATGGTGCCTGAGCTTAATGCATAGATATTACCAACATATAGTCAAACTGTGACTACAGATGAGGTCACCAGGATGGATATGAAGCAAAAACCCTGAAGAAGGTCCCCTGCACCATTCATTAGGAATCGAGCTTCTCATCTGCTGTTATCTTGCATAGAGATGATGTTGGGGCAATTTTGGCATCCACGGGTCCCACTCCTCTATAAGCGGGTATCACAGTCACGACTTTGGAAACATGGGCATCACCTATGGATCCACCTGAAAACTCACTAACTGTGTTTTTACAATTTAATTGCATGACTTCCATACAGCGAAGGATATTATTTCAGGATATGAACACACTTTCTCTAAGAGTGACCCCATACTCTTAAAACATATCAGAGCATTACTTCGTATAGTTAACCTACATCCTGGTGTCAGAAGCATGACCAAGAAAGAATTAAAAATAGGTTATTGACTGATAGGTTATTTTATAATTATGTGATAATAATTATACAGTTGATAACACAAGGCTCTACCCTGTATATATAAATCTCTAATGGAAGGAAAATATTTGCAATGTTAGAATAAAAGGAAAAGGAAAAAACAAAAACATCTGACTATGAAAAAGGATTCAGTAATTACAGTGAACATTTCATTAAACATACTCTATTTGCAAGAAGGCTGGTTAACTCTAATTAAGTCATAAGCTGTCCCTATGAGAATTAACTGTGACAAGAAAATTCTAGGTGGCCCATTAAATCTCCATACCCACAGCTGTTCAGGGAAATATATAAGCAAACCTAGCCTGTGCCCTGATTCTTTCTGGATGGTGAATCTTCTCCAGTGGCTGATTGGATGGCCTTGTCTGCCATAGGTCATATATATCAAGAGTTGGTATTTTTTAAACATTTTTTAAATATTTTTATTTGTTTATCTTTAGAGGGGAAGGGTAGGAGAGAGGGAGAGGGAGAGAAGTATCAATGTATGGTTGCCTCTCATGTGTCCCCCACTGGGAACTGGCCTGCAACCCAGGCATGTGCCCTGACTGGGAATCAAACCGCGATTCTTTGGTTCGCAGGCCCGCACTCAATCCACTGAGCTACACCAGCCAGGGCAAGAGTTGGTATTTTTTTAAAAGTAAAAGAGTTCATAAAGAATTTTATATCAATTGTATGTTGATATAGCCAAATACTTGGCTACTAGAAATTTTAAAATTTCATATATGGAATCATATTTGTAATCTATGTAATGTTTATGTTGAATGATACAAATGGCCCTTGAATTTGTGGGCCAAAAGCACACCTGGGAATATTTTGAAAAGAAGTTGGGGATCTCAGAGCTACAGAATTTCCTTGCTAGAAGAGACTTTCAAAAGTGAAGGATAGAAAAGTGCTTATATGTTCCCACATAACCCCACTTCCCACCACACACAATGATGTTAACAGATACCCAATATCTAAAGCTGTGATTGGTGTAAGTGAAGAGCTGTTACAAAGGAACTTGACATCACTGGAAGAATCTCTAGCTAGTATTTCTAATGTTCTGTGAGTTTGTAACTGGGGGTTTAGAGAAAGAATATAAATGAAAAAAAAAACTGAGAGAACAAGAAGGAGAGATCATTGGCAGAGAATAGAAGGGAAATTAGAGGGCATTCTGGAAAAGAAAAATGAGTGAAAGTGGAAAGGAAAACAACCATGGGTGTCTAGAACAGTGCCCAATGTGCTATTGATAACAATAATTAACATTTTTAAAATATATTTTATTGATTATGCTATTACAGTTGTCGCATTTCTCCCCCATAATTCCCCTCCACCCTGCACACCCCCTCCCACCCATATTCCCCCCTTTAGTTCATGTCCATGTGTCATAAGTTCTTTAGCTTCTACTTTTCCCACACTATTCTTGCCCTCCCCTATCTATTTTCTACCCACTATCTACGCTACTTATTCTCTGTACCTTTCCCCTCTCTCCTCCTCCCACTCCCCTGTTGCTAACCCTCCATATGATCTCCATTTCTGTGGTTCTGTTCCTGTTCTAGTTCTTTGCTTTTGTTTTAGGTGTGGTTGTTACTATCTGTGAGTTTGCTGTCTTTTTACTGTCATATTTTTTATCTTCTTTTTCTTAGATAAGTCCCTTCAACATTTCCTATAATAAGGGCTTGGTGATGATGAACTCCTTGAACTTGACCTTATCTGAGAAGCACTTCATCTTCCCTTCCATTCTAAATGACAGCTTTGCTGGATAGAGCAATTTTGGATGTAGGTCCTTGCCTTTTAAGACTTCAAATACTTCTTTCCAGCCCTTCTTGCCTGGAAGGTCTCTTTTGAGAAATCAGCTGACAGTCTGATGGGAACTCCTTTGTAGGTGACTGTCCCCTTATCCCTTGCTGCTTCTAGAATTCTCTCCTTCATTTTCATCTTGGCTAATGTAATGATGATGTGCCTTGGTGTGTTCCTCCTTGGGTCCAATTTCTTTGGGACTCTCTGAACTTCATGGACTTCCTGGAAGTCTATTTCCTTTGCCAGATTGGGGAAGTTCTCCTTTATTATTAGTTCAAATAAGGTTTCCACTTGTTGCTCTTCTTCTTTCCCTTCTGGTACCCCTATAATTCGGATGTTGGGACGTTTTAAGATATCCTGGAGGTTCCTAAGCCTCTCCTCAATTTTTGAATTCTTGTTTCTTCCTTGTTTTCTGTTTGTTTGTTTGTTTGTTTCTTCCTTCTGGTCCACTCCATTGATCTGAGTCCCAGTTTTCTTCCCATCACTATTGGTTCCCTGTGCTTTTTCCTTCATTTCACTTAGTGTAGCCTTCATTTGTTCATCTAATTTGTGAGCAAAATCAACCAATTCTGTGAGCATCCTGATCACCAGAGCTTTGAACTGTGCATCTGATAGGTTGGCTGTCTCTTTGTCACTTAGAGGAATTGGCTCTGGGGCTTTGATTTTTTCTCCAGTTTGAGCCATTTTTGGGGTGTGTGTGTGTGTGTGTGTGTGTGTGTGTGTGTTTTGTTTTGGACTGGTCGAAGCTGTTACATAGTGAGGGATGGAGCCTTAGGTGTTCCCCAGTGCGGAGCAGCCCAGTTGCTGAGTTGTGACGCTTTTGTGGGGGTGGGGTCCAAGAGGGAACAATGGTGCTTGCTCCACTCTCTCTTGGATTCCCCTTCCACCACTTCCCTTTTGCCTGGATTATCTGTGCGCGAATGTGGGACCACCTGGTCAGCCAGCCACCTTGCGTGGCCTCACTGGGTCTGCACAGTTGCCACCCTGTGCTCGGGGTCTGCTAGGCACCGCCTATGCACCTGGGGTCTGCTAGTCACCGCCTGTATGCCTGGGAACTGCCAGCCACTGCTGCCTGCATGCCCAGGTCTGCACCTCCACTTTTTCCTGCCGTGACTCTGCTCCTCTTACCAGTCTAGATGAATGGTTGTTGGACTTCTGTACAGTTCAATTTTCTATCAGGTCTGGTTGTTTTTTTGTTTCTAAATATTTGTTGTCCTTTATTTTGGTTGTGAGAGGAGGCACAATGTGTCCACCTATGCCTCCATCTTGGCCAGAAGTCCAATAATTAACATTTTTAAGTAGCTTTCAGTTTACAAAGATCTCTTCTAGACATTGTTTAATTTTAGCATCATAGAATTTTAGCATTCATATCATTCCCATTTTACAGATAAGGAAGTGAGGTCCAAATTTAAGAAACATCCCCAAGATCACTGTTAAGTCATTGGTGGGGCCAGAACTTGGGAGACCAATGGCCCAGTTTGCTCAGGCTGGGGTTTCCGAGCAGCACATAGGACCTGGAGTGCTAGAAGCAGGAATGTCCTAGGCAAACCAGAGCTGCTGGTCACCCTGCACTTGAATTCATATCTTCTGACTCTAAATCCCCTTCTCTTCTCATTAATAACTAGGGTAAACATTTGCTGAATAGTTTATATGTGCCTGGCACTATATAAAAAGGACCTTACATTATTATCTTTTAAACCCGCAAAACAGCCCTATGAGTTGTTCATTTTTATCTCCATATAGTCCAGATTTTTTAAAAATTGAAATCTCTTAGATCATTAATAATTTACCCAAAGTTTCACAGCTGGTAAGTGTCTGGATTCAAACTCTGGCCATCCCAGTCCCAAGCCCATGCCACTACCCACCACAGAGTGGCCCCCTCTGAACTGCCATCTCACACCGCTGCTCAGGGCCATCGTTCCTGTTGGATCTTCTGCCCCACTCATTTATTTTTCAGCCATGTTAGTGTGAAAATGCAGTGTAACAGGAACCCATAGGTTGTACCTCCAAACCCAACTTCTGCTGCAGCTACTCTGCTTCACAAAACGTTCTCCTGGTGGTATCCTGGCAGTCTCCATTGGAATAACCTCTCTCACTGAAATCCTCCTGTTCTGCCTTCTAGTAGGTGTCTTGATTTAAGAAGAGTTCTTAGAAATTAAAAAAGGTCCTTTTCTCATTTGGCATGTAGCAGACAATCAAGGGTTGCCAGACAACTTGTCTTTAAAATTAGCAGCGATTGCATTTGCTTTAGTAAACTCCTAATCTGTTATAGTTTGCTTTTAAAAAAAAGTGTTCTTTGAGAGAATATGAAGTCTGTCCAGAAGGTATCCAGCCATGTAATATGGAAAATAGATTTATTAAAGAAGTTACAAGATGCAAGGAATATTGTAAATGGGACAATGACACCTCAGTCCCCTTCTAAGTAGGCACCTTGGGACCTCACACAGTTCTCCCAATTGCCATCAGCTGCTCCATCGCATTTTCCTGAATCTCATCAACAGTCTAAAATCTCTTCCCTTTCAAAGGTGATTTTAGTTTTGGGAAAAGTCAGAAGTCAAAGGGCACCAAATGTAGACTGTAGGGGGCGCTGAGTCACCCAGGTGATTTGATGTTTCACCAAAAAACTCTGCATGAGACGTGATGCATCAGCAAGTGTGCTGTCGTGATGAAGTTGCCTATCACCAGTTTCCCGTAGCTGTGGCCTTCTGAATCATCAGAATAGTTTCTGTGGAGGAATGTTCAAAATTTGATGCAGATTCATTGCTCCCCTCAGTCATTTTGAATGCAATGGCCACACAGTGCACATGCTCACTCAACAGTGTCTACTGCCCCCACTGACTAGTACAGTGGAGTCATCATTGTTCATTCATGTGCATTCCAGTCCCCTCTCCTTGGCTGCCAGTTTACGTGGATGTCCCCATTCTAGTTATATTAACAATGGCTGCATTATTTCTGACAGACCTCATATATTACTTACATATAACAGAACTTCAGTAATTTAAGGCACGAAAAGAGATATGCAAGTTTACTTCATGATTCTATTCTCATTATGTGAGCAAAAGCTTGTCAGCTTCCTATGACTGTAAATTCCTAGATGGCACTTTCTTTTCTCTGTAACCCACCCATTGTTGGCCCAGTGACTGACATAAAGAAGCTTTCCAGAAATGTAGAATTTAGTGGAATATAGTATTAGCAAGTGATCTTACTGGCCAGGGCTGAGGTTAGAGAGTTTATTTGATTTTCTTATTGCCTCTGAATTTAAGCCCTGTTGCTGCTTCTCATACCTCAACTTTCCACAGTTGTACCTTCTAAGCAGTGTTGGTATATAGGCGCCACTTCAAAAGGGAAAACTGATGTTGGCTATTTGAATTATTTACCTTTTTATTGAGGTATAATTTACATAACCTAAAATTCACCCTTTTGAATTTGTTGGGTTTTGAAAATGTGTACAGCGGCTCATAGAACACAATCAGAATACAGAACAGTTTCATCACCCCAAAAACTTCCTATGCTCCTTTGTTGTCAATCCCATTACCCACTCGTAGCCCCTGGCACCAATGATAGGCTTTCTATCCCTATAGACCTGCTTTTCTGAGGTAGAGAATCATGCAGTTGGTAGCTTTTTGGATTGGCTTCTTTCACTTTGTATAATGCTTTTAAGGTTCATCTTTCTTGCATACATCAGCAGTTGCTCCTTTTGTTGCTGATTATTATTCCACTGTTTAATTATCCATTCCCTTATTCATAGACATTTGGGATTTTATCTGTTATGAAGAAAGCTGCTATAAACTGCATATAGATTTTGGTGTGAATGTATGTTTTCATTTCTCTTGGATAAATACCTAGGAGTGATCATAGCGTAGGTGTATGTTTATCTTTATAATAAATTGTCAAACTATTTTTTAAAGTCATAGCACTTTGCATTCCTGTCAACAACATCTGAGAGTTCTTGGTGCTTCACATACTTGCCAAAACTTGGTATCATCAGTCTTTTTTATTTTAGTCATTCTTGTAGGTGTGTCTAGTAGGTGTATCTCATTGTGGTTTTAATTTCCATTTCCCTGGAAATGCCACAAATAGATCTTTTGTTCTGGTGTAACTTGTCTTCTGTACAACGATCTTACTTGTTAGAGTTGGTTGAGTTTGACAATGCACCCCCACTTTGGAACCCACAGCAGACCAAGGTGTAGACCATTGCCAGTCTCCCAGAAATCCCCCTGTGCCCTCTGTCCAGTCAGTCTCCTCCCACCACAAACAGCCACTGTTGTGATTTTTTCCACCGTAGATTATTTTTGCCTATTGTAGAATTTCATACATATAGAATTACACAGAATGTACTTTTTTGAGACTAGCTTCTTTCCTCCAGCTGATGTGTTTCGAAGGTCATCCAAGTCTCGAGTTTACCCATTGGGCAAATCCTTTCACTGCTGAGTAGTGTTCCACTGTATGGATAAGCCTCAGTCTATTTATTCATGCTCCTGCTGATAGATGTTGTAGTCGCTCCCAGTTTTTTCTGCTATGAATGAAGCTCCTATAAATACTTTTGTTCATGTGCTTTTTTTGTGAAGAAGTGTTTTTATTTTTCTTGAGTGAATAGCTAGGAATGGAATTGCCGGGTCACAGAGTACATATGTGATTACCTTCATAAGAAATTGCCAAGCTGTTTTCCAAAGTGGCTCGCCATTTTGCGTTTCCACTTGCACAACATGAGTTCCAATTGTTGCGTATCCCCGCCAAGGTTTTCCAGTTTGGCCATCCTAATAGGTGTGTGGTGATGCCCCACGGTGTTGCCGTCTCCCGTGGTGATACGGTGTTTCCCTGATGACTAATCCTGTGATTATCGCCCGTTTGTTTATCTTCCTTTGTGAAGTGTCTGCTCAAGTCTTTTGCCTCTTTTTATTGGGTTATCTATTTATTACTGGACTGTAGTCAGCTAGTAGAGTTTTTAATATATTTTACATAAAATTTTTTTGGCAGATATATGTTTATCTCTGTGTAGCTTGAGAGAAGTATAATAAAAGATATATATATATATAATACTACTACACTGTATATTATGCATATCATAATGAATTTTAATATATATTTAATTTAATTTATAATATGTTTTATACAATACAAATATACATTTAATGAGAAATGTTTTAATTTGATGAAGTCTAATTTATAAAAAGTTGTTTGTATTTTTAGTTCTTTCTGTATTTTTTAACATTGTTTCATTGTTGTTCAAGTACAGTTTTCTGCCTTCCCCCCACCCCTCCCCATGACCCCATCCCTACCCACCTCCTTCCCCTGTTCCCACCCCGCCTTGTTATTGTCCGTGTGTCCTTTATACTTGTTCCTGAAAACCCTTTGCCCTTTCCCCCCATTCCCCCCTCCCCTCTCCCCTTCTTCTTTCTGTGTTTTATGTAAGAAATCTTTTCCTGCCCCAAGGATGCAAAAGTGTTCTATATGCTCTTCCAGAAACTTGGCAGTTTTCACTTTTACAGTTAGGTCTAGGATTATTTTGTTGTGCGTACAATGTGATGATACTGCAGTACCGTGATCACTGCAGCTTTATAGTGAATCTCAAAATCAAATAACTCTCCAACATTGTTCTTTTTCAAGATTCTTTTGACTATTTTAGGTCTCCGCGTTTTCATATACATCTTAGAATTAACTAGTGGATTTTTACAAAAGTCTGCAAGGATTTTTTTAACCTCTTTCTTGTTGTGCTTCACTTTTGTATAATGTTTATTTTCCAATTTTCAATGACACTTACTACTTTCTTCTGTGTCGAATCTGTTGTTAAGCCCAACCCAACAGATTTTTAATTTTGGATACTGTGTTTTCTATTTCTATAAATTTCATTTGGTGGTTGTTTACAATTTCCAGTTTTCCATTGAGATTGGTTATCGGTTTACACGTTACGTTAATCTTTTTCTTTTGAATCCTTAAATGTGCTGTTGATAACTATTCTATTCTTTTTTTTTTTTTTTAACGTGGTAAACTGTTATGCTGCAGAGGCTCACCCCTGGGCTCTTGATGTCTTCTGCCGAACAGGCTCCTGAAAATAGATTGTCTTCTTTTTGCTGAAGAGAGTTTTAGGTCCTGCATATAAAAGCTTACTGTTTATTTAAGTAGATAAAACTACTGTACCCAAATGAAAGGTTTATTGTGCAAGCCACCTCTTCAAAGCCAAAGCCTGCAAGGCTGAGTAAGATGTAGGTATCCAAAAGAGCAGGGTCAGCGTATTAGCTTGTCTGCTAATTCTAACACCTGTGTCATTTCAGGTCTCCCTCTAACTTTTTCTCTGGTTGCAGGTTGAATTTTTCTACTCGTTTGAACGTCTAGTAAAAAGTTTTGGAATGCTGCATATTGCGAATCCTAACAGGTTGAGAATCAGGGTCATCTTCTTTTCACAATGGTTAAATTTTGTTCTGGCAAAAAGTGAATTTACTTACAAACCAATTGACCCTTTTGAGGCTTGTTATTAAGATTTGTTGGGGCAGGTTTTGTGTAGCCCTCACTATGTAACTAGACTGGCCTTCCCCCTACAGTGTGGTGGTGATTTTCAAATCTCAGTTGCATGCCCAGCATGTCAGGAAGGCTTCTCTACTCTGGCTGGTCAGGATTCCAACAACTCCTAGCTCCATGCACTCTGGTTTCTTCTTTCCACTCCGAGCTTCCTAGTATCTCTGCTCTGCTACACCTCATAGAGTCTTGCCCTGGGCATGAACAGGTTAGTATTTGGCCAAGTCTTGAAGGGACCTTTATGCAGATTTCTGTAGTTTCTTCTCTATGCAGTTTCCAGTTCTCTCTCTCTAGGAGGCTGCTCCAAACTTCTAGCCTCTCCATCTGCCTCAAACTTGAACATCTGCCTCCTCAGCTCAGCCAATTACTGTGCACTGCTTTGGCTCCGCCTCCCTGTGGCTAAGCAGAGATCTGGGACAATCAGGCAGCTCTTCTCACGTGATTTCTCTCTTGTAGAGTCCATGATACTGTGCTAAGTGTCCTCCAGTATCTGACAGCAGTTGTGTCAAATATTTTGCCATTTTTCAATGGTTTGTGGCTGGATAGGGCCATCATTACCAGTTACTACTGTGGCTGGAAATGGAAGCTACCCATATCATTTTTTTATGAATATGGAAAAAAGTATATTAAGCCTTAAGCTTCAGATAATTTCTTTATCTTTCACATTTGTTGTCATCCCTTAAACTAGAATTCTAGTTTTGTTTCCTTAATGCTACTAATATGTGCCCTGCTATGAAGCAGAGTGAACGTATCTGCAAAGGACCACGCAGGTCTTACTAAAGCATTATATGTCTCTAAGATGCAGTTCTAGGTTCAGATGTATTTTATAAGGGAACTTTGAATAATATTTCAAATTTCAATTTTATTTAAAGGAAGTTTACTTTTTTATCATAGTTCCTCTGTATGATTTATAGAGTTGCCATATTGTATTTGTTTAAGATAGAAATACAGTAACTGTGTCATTTAAGGCATTCCATTTCTGCTTGAGCAGAGAGTGAGTACAGATTCCTATCATGTTTGAAATATAGCATCTAACATTTTATAATGAAGGAAACCTCCTGAATCAGATCATTTCTATAAGTCTGCTGGTATGTTTTAACATGGGGTTGTTTTGCGTTGTGTTTATTTCCTCTCTGGGAACTTTTTGAAGCTAACCACCTTGTGTGTTAATTTAAAACACTCCCCAAATTATTATTCCTGGTGGAGTGAAATGTGACAGCGTCAAGATACATGTCATTTGTTCAGGTCAGCCGCACATGGCGGTCATTCTCCGGGTGAATGTGTGTTTAGCTTGTGGAAAGAATCACAAATAAAAATAAAACAACTTCTCAAAATAAAAGAACTCTTCCGGCTATAATATGAGAGGATAACACTCCAAGCCAGTCTTTCCACTTGTGCTACTGAACACCTCCCTTTTCGAAAGTCTCTTACTTCAGTTTCAATTGAAAATTAAGGGCAACAGATAATGAACACTTTGTTCATTTGGACCTAACAAGGAGCCTTTTAGGAGACTCACCTGAGGATCCAGTCTTCCACATGTTACATCTGTAACTCTCTGCTTATTGTGAGGTTCTGAATCTTACTAAGGAAAAAAAACAGCAAAACAAACAAACAAACATAAAAAACTAAGATACAACCACATAATAAAATGCCATTAAAACTTACATAATTTATGCACTTAAGTAATCATGTCCTTGCTCTGAATTACTCTATCACTACCTTCAACAATTTGTAGGTTTATTTTCTTCACAACTTGACAATAGCACATATTACGTAGGTGGTCTTTAGGCAAAACACACTGTATTGTTTTTCCTAATATTTCAGTATGTACTTTACAGTAGGAAGTAACTCCAGAAACAGAAGACCCAAATGACCTTGAGCTAGTTATTTAACCTTTCCATGATGCACATTATATGTTAAATTGTTATAAGGATAGTACTTGTTTCACCAGAGAGTTATGAAAATTAAAAGGAATTAATGAAGATTGGAATAGTGTCGTGCACACTGGAAGCCCTCGGTGAACCTTATCCGTTATCATCATCATCATGATTATTACAGTTTGCAAAGTGCTTTAAAATTAGTTAGCTCATTTAGTCTTCACAACAAATATTGAAAGTAAATATTCTTCTTCCAATTTTATAAAAAAGAAACCAAACTTAGATATAAGTCTTGGAACTCTAAAAGCATGTATTTTTTTTGTCTTAATTTTCCTAGTAACATTAAAACATTCAGCTTTTTAAAATGTTGACCGTGAGATTTTGCTAACTTTAGCTTGGTCATCTGCTTAAATTAAACAATAATTTCATAAGAATATTTTTAGTGTCATCCAAAAATTTCATGGACAAAAGAGAGTTCAAGATTATGATGTCTTTCTACTAACAGAAAATGTGGCTCTACCTGTTTAGTCCCCTATAATATAGTTTACAATGAGAATACTGACCTGTTTACTATGATAGATGAGAAACAGGTTTAAACTATAGTACCTTGGCTGGCATATGTAACGTCACTTCCCCTCCACACTCCCTTTTTCCTTCTAAAGCAATGTATTCTAATTTTTTTTTTATCTCTTAACCTTTTAGGAAGTTGTTTCTTTGATACCAGTGTTTGACGCTCAGGTACACACAATCCCCTCTACTAACATGGACAATTTGCTTTTCAAACCATTTGGAGCTTGACCTCTTGAAGAACTCGTCAGTCTGTGTAGGACTTTTTTTTTTGTATTATTTATATAATAGACTCCTCCATTTTTTTAAATATTCCCATAGCAAGCCTTCACTGGTCTAACCATTAGAAGGAGAGTCACCTAAATATCAGTAATTATAGTTAACTTATCAACCCATAGGAAAATAATCACAGCACATGAAGTTCTTCTGGAATCCTTTTAAGTACTGTTTTAGACTGAGTCTGTGATTTAGGTTACTTTCTGCTTCTTTTAAGAGCTAAACACAACCTAGTAAAGGAAAGGTCTTTGAAGTGAGAGCTGGTTGACCATTTCCTGCAAACAGTATCCAATCCAGTTAAAAATGTCTTGGAAATGTCTCCAGCTTCATCAGCAAGTGCTGGGGGATGATGTCACTGTGGGATTTCTACCGAACTTTATGTTCTGATAAACAATGCGGTGCTGGTCGTTGCCACTGGTGAATTCTTTTTCTCTTGGGAGGAGGCGGCGAGGCTCTTTATTCATTTCCAAGCTTTGTTTAAAAAGCAGCAGAAGGTAAGACAGAAAAAGCTTGGGAATGGTCAAATGCCAAGGAGGACCACCTACTAAAACCAGTGAGTGCTGAGGACCACACTTTGGTTTAGTTCCGCTCCTCTTTGAGTGCATCATAAGTAAATAAATAGGAGTTTCTTGGAAAATAAGCTGATTCCAACTAACCACCAGTTGTCTCCCGTTTCAACCCCCACCCTAACCCTCTGTGGCAGAGTCCAGATGGCAAAGGTTATCTTGGAATTAATGCTCTTCTTGGACGAATGGATGTGTTTGGGAGGCTGGCAGGGTGACAGGGTGGTGGTGGAAGCTCTTCCAGTGGCAGCAATAACAATGAAGGAACCCAACCGGTGGTTTTGCAAGATCTACCCCAGAACAAAAGCCAAGAGAACGTATTGCTTGTCACCAAGCTAGGAATAAAAATATACTAGAGACTTTACAGAAATAAGCCCCTCAAACCCCCTGGTTATTAAGTTGTTTTCATTATGCTATGTCCCCTTACCTTCACATTTTCATAGCAGAATGCATCTCATCACCTGGGCACTCTGGGTGTTTTTGTTTTTATTTTTTCAAGGAAAACTGCTTCAGTAATTCTTGTTTATAGAAGGGAACATTCATTTTCTTCAAGAATCAAGGCTACATGCCAATATAAATAAATAAATAAAATGTAGCTCACAATTGTATTCTAACGCCTTCAGAGAATAAATTAGGTTGCAAAGCTGTGCTTATCGGTGTGTTGTGAGAGTTTCAGAATTTCCATGAATATTATCAAACCCCAAATAACAATGACCAGAGTCTCTTTGTAAGCTGTTCTCTATAGCCCTTCCTGCTAAAAATTAATAATAATAGTATCCTCCTTAGAATCCCATCCCAACCTCTATTTTCAATACTTATTCCCTGTCCTAGCATGTCTAAAAGCATCCCCAAAGCAGTGAAAACACACTTTACTGAGTCAGACTGAGCGTGGTTAATGTGGAGCTCTCTCCTACCATTCAACATCCATGAAATCAACATTAGCATTAGAATCCACTTCATGAGGGTTATTTTCACTATAGTCTATGTAAGTTATATTTTGAATCCAAATTTTTACTGATTAACATTGTTGATTCTATTTCTTTTGGTTTTCTTTTCTGCAACCTACCGCTCTGAAGATCTCCCAAATCAGAAGTCTACTTCCTTATATACAACTCTGGATAGTGTAAGAGAAAACGCAAGCCCAGATGGTGTTTCACATGAGTCAGTAAGGTACTTCTTTGTCCCGAATGGCGTAGGAACCAGAGAATCATTCTGAGTTGCGAGGTTCAATAGCGAAACTCCATAGCTTTCTTGGCCCTTAAAAAACCAGGTCACAGCTGCCTGGCTTCCTAATTTGGTTTGATATACTGTGAATTCCTAAGGGGATCAGTCACTCTCATATTCGTATGTAAGTATACAGGAACCATTCCAAAACAAAAATCAGTCAGAGTTCATCCGTAATTTTAAATGAACTCTACCACCTCACTGTGTAGATCATCTAGATTTGACTCTCAGTAATTATTTACCACGTTGGACAGGAAGTATATGGCCTTTTTCATCCTTTGAGTTATGTAACTTCATTACTAAGATAATAGTCCCAGGGGATTTCTTTTTCTTCTTTAGGAATGTTTCACAGCAGATGGCTATCTAATAAAACACTGAATGTGAAACCAATCATGTAGAAATTTAAAGGGAAAATTAATTACAAAATATCTTAACAAACAGAGTCTTATGTCAAGTCTATGAGAGAGCATTATTATGTATTTCTCTTGTTACCTGCTGAGCTAATGAGGACATCATAAATCACCTTGCTTCATAAGATTTGATGAGGCAGAAAGGTCTTCCCAGTTGGTCATCAAATTAATATGCGGTATGATTTTACACGTTGTTCCATCTCAGAATTTGGCTGTGTTCTATGGCTGAGGTTTCCCAGAGCCAACCACTTCAGGGGTTTTGGGTCCCTGCCAGTGGCTATGACACAGATGCTTTTAATAAAGAGATGCAACCACCTTCTGGAAAAGCTCCTTGTTTTACTAGAACTTTTAAGAGCTATCAATCCTGTTTTATTAGTGTTTATTTTTAAAAGAAAGAAAAGAAACGAGAAAAGGAAACAGTCTACGTAGCCTGCTTTGTGTTCCTTCTGTTATTGCACAAATTATATTTCTCATAAAAAGGGTCTATGCAATTCCACAACTGTATGTTGAGTGCCTACTATGTGTCAAGTTCTGTACTTGGCATGGTAGACACCAAGAAGATGTTTACCTTCCCTGGAGGAGTTATGCAATATTACTTTATTAAAAAATGAATCACATAATTGAAAATAATATGTAAGATATGTGGAAATATTTGTATGTCATATTTGGCAGAATACTTAAAAGTATATAAAATTGAATCTAAGTGACTTTATAATAGATGAAATACATAATATGTGATAAGTGAAGGAAAAGTGATGTCTCATTCAATAAATTCTATTTGGAAAACTGGGGAAAAAATGTAAGTTATACCAAGCTACGTATACATAGCACACCAAAAGAAAGTAGATTATTAGTTAATTGTATTGAAAACCATATAAAGTGAAAGAAAATGTTATTGTATATAAGTAACGGTACTAGGATAGGGAAGGAATTTCTAGGTATAAGTCATAGAGGAGAGAACAAATGTCAAATTTGACAGTATAAGAATATAGAAGTAATGTATAGAAATTTTGTAAAATTAAAACACAAGTGACAAACTTGATAAAATACCTGCAAAATGACAACAAATTAATATCCTTAATAATCAAAGAACCAATAGGAATCAACTAATATTACTAACCATATAGCAGAAAAATAACAGGTGAAATGGTTGGAAATACCCAATGAAAGAAATGCAAAGTGTGATGGTTATGAACATATGCTAAACTTCATTAGTAATCAAAAATCTAATAAAAACAACAATAAATAAAATTTTATCCATCAAATTAACAAATATTTTAATATAATAATGATTAATGCTACAAAGGTACACAGGCAATCTCATTCAATATGGTTGATACTATAACAAATTTTCTGAAAACTCTTTGACAGTAAGTATTAAGAAAAAAGTTAAATGATACTATTTTTTGATCCAATCATGCCAATTCTAAAAAGCATCCAACTAGTAATATTATAAAATATTTATGTGAAAATACATTAATCACATATTCTTAATTATTTTAAAAATTAGAAACAACTTGTTTTGTTATAGAGAAATAAATATATTGTAATCTATTCAAAAGATAGAATTATATTTCAAAAAATAATGATTGGAGGAAACTCTCTTAAGATGTTGACTGATAAGTAAAAATTACTAGACACTAAAATATTTTAAATGCATGTTTTCATTCAACAATTAAAATTAATTAAACATTTACTACATGACAGGCAATGTTTTAAGGGTTTTATGCACTTTATCTCTTTAATATTTCTGATTTAATCTTTATTGTACTTTTTTCCATTACCATTTAGTCCTCTTGTATCCCTTTTACACCTGCAGTCACCACTCTGCTGTCCATGTCCATGAGTTCTTTTCCTTTTTTGCTCAATCCCTCCACCCCCTAGCCTTCCCTCACTGTAGCTGTCATCTGCTCTCCAGCTAGTATCTATCCCCATTTTCCTTGTCAGTTCAGTTTGTTCACTAGATTCCACATAAGAGTGAGATCATATGGTATTTGTCTTTCTCTGACTGGCTTATTTCACTTAGCATAATGTTCTCCAGGTGTATCCATACTGTTGCAAAATATATAATTTTCTTCTTTTATACAGCTTGGTGGTATTTCATTGTGTAAATGTCCCATAGTTGTTTCATCCATTCATCTAATGATGGACACATGGACTACTTCCATATCTTGGTGATTGTAAACAATGCTGCGATGAACATAGGGGTGCTTACATTCTTTTGAATTAGTGTTTTGACTTCCTTTGGATATATTCCCACAAGTGGTATAGCCAAGTCAAACGGCAGATTCACTTTTAATTTTTTTGAGCTATCTCCATACTGGCTCTACTTCCATAGTGGCTGCACCAATCTGCATTTCCACCAACAGTGGAAAAGGGTTGCCTTTTCTCCACATCCTCAACAGCACTTGTGGTGTGTATGATGATAGACATTCTGACATGTGTGAGGATGGTATCTCATTGTGGTTATAATTTCCATTTCTCTGATGATTTCTGACATTGAGCATCTTTTCATATGTCTATTGGCCACCTGTGTGTTCTCCTTGGAGAAGTGTCTATTCAGGTCCTTTGCCCATTTTTTAATTGGGTTGTTGGATTTTTTGGTATTGGGTTTTGTAAGTTCTTCATAAGTTTTATGTTAACTCCATATCAGATGTATCAGCAAGTATGTTCTCCCATTCTGTGGGTTCTCTTTTTATTTTGTTGATGATTTCCTTTGCTGTGCAAAAAATTTTAGTTTGGTGTAGTCCCATTTATTTACTTTTTCTTTTGTTTTTCTTGCCTGGGGAAATATATCCAATAATATATTGCTACAAGCAATGTCTGATATTTTGCTGCCTATGTTTTCTTCCGGGATCTTTATGGTTTGGGGTCTAACATTTAAGTCTTTGGTCCATTTGGAATTTACTCTTGTGTGTGGTGTAAGAAGGTGGTCTTATTTTCTGCACGTATGTATCCAATTTTCCCAACACCATTTATTGAGTAAACTATCTTTATTGTATGTGCTTGCTTCCTCTGTCAAATAGTAATTGGCTATAAAGGTTTGGGTTTATTTCTGGGCTCTCTGTTCTGTTCCATTGATCTATGTGTCTGTTTTTATGCTAGTATCATACTGTTTTGATTACTATGGCATTGTAGTATAGTTTGATAGTACGTAGCATGATTCCTCCAATTTTGTTCTTCTTTCTCAGGATCACTGTTGCTATGAGGGGCATTTTGTGATTCCATATAAATTGTTGAAATATTTGTTCTAGTTCTGTGAAATATGTCATTGGGATTTTGATAGGAGTTGTATTGAATCTATAGGTTGCTTTCAGTAGTATGGATATTTTAATGATAATTCTTTCTATTAATGAACATGGTATCTGCTTCCACTTACTTGTATCTTCTTCAGTTTCTTTCTTCAGTGTCTTATAATTTCCCAAGGTCTTTTAAATCTTTGGTTAGGTTTATTCCTAGGTATTTTATTCTTTTTGAAGCAATTGTAAATGGGATTGTTTTCTTAATTCCCTTTCTTTTAGCTTGTTATTGGCATATAAAAATGCAGCTGGTTTCTGGATACTAATTTTATATCTGCTACTTTTCTGAATTCATTTATCAGTTCTAGTAGTTTCCTGGTAGAATCTTTGGGGTTGTCTATGTACGGTGTCACATCATCTGGAAATAATGACAGTTTTACTTCTTCCTTTTCAATTTGGATGCCTTTTATTTCTTCTTGTCTGATGGCTGTGGCTTGGATTTCCAGTACTATGTTGAATAAGAGAGGTGAAAGCAGACATTCCTCTCTTGTTCCCCATCTTAAGGGGAATGCTGTAGTTTTTGCTCATTAAGTATGAGGCTGGCAGTGTGTTTGTCATATCTGGCCTTTATTATGTTTAGGTATGTTCCCTCTATTCCCCCTGTGCTGAGAGTTTTGATCATAAATGGGTACTGGATTTTATCAAATGCTTTTTCTGTGTCTATTGATAAAATCATGTGGCTTTTTTTTTCCTTCATTTTGTTTTATATGGTGAATCATACTTATTGATTTGTGAATGTTGTACGAACTTCATTTCCAGAATAAATCCCATTTGGTCATAGTGTATGATCTTTTTGATACATTGTTGTATTCAGTTTGCTAATATTTTGTTGAGGGTTTTAGCATCTATATTTATCAGGGATATTGGCCTATAATTTTCCTTCTTTGTAGTGTCTTTATCTGGTTTTGGAATTAGGATAATGCTGGCCTCATAAAATAAGTTGGGAGCCTTCCTTCTGCTTGAATTTTTTGAAATATTTTTAGAAGAGGTGTTAGTTCTTGAAATGTTTGGTAACGTTCACCTGTGAAGCCATCTAGTCTAGGGCGTTGGTTTGTTGGGAGTTTTTTACTACTGCTTCAACTTCACTAGGTGTAATCTGTCTATTCAGATTCTCTCATTAGTTTTGGAACATTGTATATTTTTAGGAGTTCATCTCTATCATCCAGGTTGTCCAGTTTATTGGCATATAGTTGTTCATAATATTTTCTTATAATCCTTTGTATTTATTTAGTGTTGATTGTTTTTTATCCTCTTTCATTTCTGATTTTATTTATTTGTACCCTTTCTCTTTTCTTTCTTAATGAGTCTAGTTAAACATTTGTCAATCTTGTTTATCTTTTCAGAGAACCAGCTCTTGGATTCATTGATTTCTTTCATCATTTTTTGAGACTATATTTCATTTAATTCTGTCCTGATCTTTATTATTTACTTCTTCTACTACTTTGGGCTTTGTTTGTTGTTATTTTTCAAGTTCCTTTAAGTGTAAAGATAGATGGTTTATTTGAGCTTTTTCTCAGTTTTTGTTTTTTCTTGGTTTTGTTTTGTTTTGTTTTGTTTTGTTTTGTTTTGTTTTGTTTTGAGATAGGTCCAAAAGGCTATGAATTTCTCTCTTAGGATTGCTTTCCCAGTATCCCACAGATTTGGGATAGCTGTGTCCTCATTTTCACTTGTTTCAAGGTATATTTGATTTTTTCCTTGACCTCATTGTAGATCCATCAGTTGTTTCATAACATGATATTTGGCTTCCATGTCATTGTGTGTTTTTCAGTGTTCTTGTGATTGATTTCTAGTTTCATTGCATTGTAGGCAAAAAAGATGCTTGATATGATTTCAAAGTTCTTAAATTTATTGAGACTTGTTTTGTATCTTAACATGTGGTCTATCCTAGAAAATGTTCCATGTGCTCTAGTAAAGTATGTATATTCTGTTGGTTATAAGGACTGAAATCCCAGCTCTGTTTTTCTTTCCATTTGCATGAAATTCCTTTTTCCATCTTTTTATTTTTAGACTGTGTGTGTCTTGCAATCTGAGGTGGGTCTCTTGGACACAGCATATTTATGGGTCTTGTTTTCTTATACATTCAGCTACCCTATGTCTTTTTGTTCAAATATTTAAGCCATTTATATTTACGGTGATTATTGATAGATACATATTTAGTGTTATTTATTTTTATTTAGGAAAAATAAACTATTTTCCTCATTTTCTTCTTTCTCTTTTTCTTCTTCTTAAAGCAAGCCCTTTAATATTTGTTGCAGTACTGGTTTGATGTTAAGACTCCTTTAGCTTTTTCTTCTCTGGGAAACTCCTTATTTCTTCTTTGATTTTAAATGATAGCCTTGCTTGGTAAAGTAACCTCGGTTATAGGTCCTTGCTTTTCATCACCTTGAATATTTCCCGCCACTTTCTTCTGGCCTGAAATGTGTCTGTTGAGAAATCAGATGACGGTCTTATTGGTGTACTCTGTATGTAACTACCTGCTTTTCTCTTGCTGCTGTTAGGATTGTCTCCTTGCCTTTAAGCCTTGTCATTTTAATTATGATGTGTCTTGTTGTAGGCCTCTTTGGGCCCAAATTATTTGGGACTCTCTGAGCTTCTTCAACTTGTGCGCCTTTTTCCTTCACTAGATTTGGGAAGTTTTCGGTCATTATCTTCAAATAGGTTTTCAGTCTCTTGCTCACTCTCTTCTCCTTCTGGTATCTTCATGATGTGGATATTGTTATGCTTCATGCTTTCCATAATGTCTCTTAAGCTCTTCTCATTTTTTAAAATTCTTTTTCTCTTTTTGCTGCTGTGCCTGATTGTTTTTTTCTACCTGTCTTCCAAAACACTAATTTGATCATCTGCTTCATCTAACCTACTGTTTATTCCTTCCAATGTATTACTTATTTCAAATATTTCATTCTTTATTTCTGACTGGTCCTTTTTATGGTTTTTATATCTTCTTTTCATGCTATTGAGTATCCTTATAATCATTATTCTAAGCTCTCTGTATGATAAATTGCTTACTTCCATTTCATCTCATTCTTTTGGAAAATTCCCTTGTTCTTTCATTCGGGGTCTGTTCCTTTGTCTTCCCATTCTGCCTGCTTCTTCGTATTTGTTTCTATGTGTTAGGTACATCTGCAAAGTCTGTGGTGTATGCCTTTGTCAGATGCTGCTTATGTTGGGCTCTGGTCAACCTGTTTGGAGCTATCAGCAATCCACAGTGTCTGCCTCCCTCTGCTGGGCCAGTCTCATTGTGGTGAAGTGGTTTCTTCTGTCTGTCCATGGTTATAGGGCTTCTCTCCAGCTAGTGTTCAGCTGGTTATTCTGGACGATTTCTCTACAATTTAGTTGTAATTCCAGGTTGGTCCTGGGAAGAGGTTAGCATACTTCTCTGTCATCTTGGATATGTTTAAACTTCAGTAACCTTCAAAGTACTCTCCATTTTCTGCAATACACCTATTCTGACCTTTTTTCTACTGCTCAGAAGAGTTTTTGCGCTCATTGATTTTGATGCCTTTCAGTGCTTCTACCATTTTTTGTCTTACCTCTTCCATATCAACAAAATGTTTCCCTTTGAGGAATATTTTCATCTGAGATAAGCCCCCAAAACATCTAGTTTTGAAAGCCAAAGTCACATCCATGAGGCCCACAGGCTCTAAGTGATCTCACACTTTATTTGTTTAAAAACTCACCAAAATCTTATGAGGTGGATACTACTTGTATCCTTATTTAAAAAGTGAAAATCTGAGGCACTTGCTTAAAAACTTGCCTAAGATCATCATTATTAGAACAAACGAGGTCTCCATTCTCATACAGTTTACAACCTGAAAGAAGAGAGAGCTATTAATCTAGGAACTACCAAAATAAATGTAAAATTATAGCAGTGATAATAACCCATAAGATATAGGTCTGTTTTAGAGGGATTGATCTAGTTTGAGAGAAGGAATCATTGTTTCAAGGGACAGTGATTAAGCTGATTATTTTAAGCATTAGTAGGAGTTAACTGAAAATATAAGAGAAGAATATACCAGGAGGAGGGAATAGCATGTACAGAAGCTTTCTGGTAGGAAGGTTGCATTGCATGCTGGGAGAACTGATGAAACTACAATAGAGCTGGAGCAGAGAGACAGTAGGAGAGAATGCGATGTAAGACAACCTTCAGAGCATTTCTGTGTGGTCCAAAGATGCTTTGTAGGTGAGCAATATGAAAACCTGAGAGGTCAGGTGACTTGTCCAAAGTTACACTATCTACTTGGGGATGATCTGAAACCAAACTGAAGTCTTCTGGTTGCAGGACCAGGAGTTGTTCCACCACATTATGTTTGCATATAACAATGGTTTTCAAACATTTTGAGTGACAAAACCTTATGCAAATTTCCAATTATGAAAGAGATCAAAACATTGTAGTAATATAAATATAGTTTGTTGTTTCAAAATGTAACTTTTAATTATAAAGTCAATCAGTTAAAAGAATGAAGCCGTCTAAATAATAAAAATTTGAAGTCTGGGTGATTGATGGTATTTATAGTTTTATGTCAAACTCAACATATAATGTATTTCTGTATTTTGTTTTTTCTGTAATATGGGGAATATCCACTTCCAACTGAATAAGTAACTGCAAATGGTAACAGTTTTAATAGTCTAAATGACAATCTTAGGTTATTTTCAATTAAATTGGAATGGAATTCCAATTGAAGTGGAAACTGAAAGAATAGTAGAAAATCTATCTAAAAAAGTAAATCATTAAAAGTACCTAACAAATACTGTATTCATTAATTGTTGACTTCAACTTGGAGAGTGTCAATGACAGATTCCTTGCTCAATTCAGATCTTCAGTGAGCCCTGGTGAATGTTGTCTTAGTCTGTCTGGGTTTCTATAACAAAAATGCAGTAACTGGGTAGCTTAAACAACAGAAATTTATTTCTCAGTTACGGTAGCTAGAAAGTCCAAGATTGGGCTCCCACAGATTTGAAATCTGGTGAGAGCCCACTTCCTGGATCATTATTGGCTATTTTCTTGCTGTATCCTCAAATGGCAGAAAGGCACACAAGAATTCTTGGGAATCTCTTTAATAAGGGCACTAATCCCATTCATGAAGGTGCCACACTCATGCACTACACACCTCCCAGAGCCTCACCTCTTATTACCATCAACTTTGCGGTGAAGTTTCAACATATGAATTTTGGGGGTACACAAACAGTCTACAGAAAAGGTTATCTATAATATTCTGAAAATTTCAGTATGTCATTTTTAAAAACCTCAGATTATCCAGTAAGGTAAAAATATGCCTCACTGTCTGCCTCAGCTGAATATTTACATGAGTTTCCAATCAAATTTATTTCATTCATGACACTTTCTCTGTAGTTTTAAGCATAACTATGATGTGATCTTGCATTGCCAAATTGAGCTTGTTCTGTTTACCAAAAAAAAAATCAGCAAAGTATGAAAACCAGTGAAACTAATTTTTTTAGAGATATCTTACTAGAAGAAATATTTTAGAAATAAATTCTTACCAGCACCTTATTGCAAAACACCCAAGGAATTTCAGTACGAAAATATCAGTTCTGAAACTAACAATGAATATATTGAGCCCCCACCAAAAAACTTGCAATTTATAAGCAGTGTTTTAATAACGTTTACAATAAGAATGATCTGAAAGCATTGCTTTGAAAGATCTTCTTAGCAGCTTATGTTCTCATATGACACATAAATAACTTTGCAGAAATAGCTTTTATGAAAGGGACTGGACTGGCGTGTTTTTTCTTCTACCATTTTGATTTACCCTGCATTTTGTTGTAAAATTTTTCTATAAAAATTTATTATTTTAGGTTTTTCCATTTTGTTTGTTGGTATGTTGAAAAGCAGTCTAACTACTCAACCTAAACATTTCACTGCATGACAAGTGTTTAATAAAATCTCATCATATTTTTCTCCATAAACCTACTGAGTAAGGGAGGAAAATGAAAATCAGCAGAAGTGATAAAAAGTACACATAATCTTAGTCTTTAAATGAATTTATCACTTCTGTTGAATTTGTGTTCTTAAATTATTCTCTGGATCATAACATCATGGTTCTAATTTTTTTTCAATAGCACTTTACTCATCTAACACTTGTTACCACACAGTTTAATGAACTTTTTCTGGAGAAAAAAAGTGTTTCTTCCCACATACTATATAATACTTTCCATCATTACTCTAATTTTTTCTGTAATATTTATGCTAATTTAGGCTGAATCTTATTTTTATGCTCACAATGTTTGTTTTAAAATAACATTGTAAGTTGGCAGAAAGTATAGAACTGCAGGGAAAATTTTCACAGCCTGAAATACCATTAGGACTTGGGTAATTTTTATCCCTGTTAAAAGTGAATCCTGTAACTAACAACACTCAGTGCAATTTCCAGGTGGCTCTCTGAGAGATTCTTCTATACATTGCTTTTGTTTTGCTCACCAAATGGTGGACAGTAGATGAGAGAATCCACTGATACCAATATATCAAGTTGCTATTTTATCTCTATGTTCTTTCCAACCCATTGTCATTTCCTTCCCACATTTCTGATTTTAAAAAGTAATCTATTTGTATGGTAGGTGTTCTTGTTCCATTATATTGTTTAGAATCATAAATATAAAAGGTGATTCAAGAGTACTTAAAACTTACAATAGGATTATGAAAAATATAAATTAAGACAAAAAAAGCACCTGGTAGTTCGTGTGAGAAGTTTATCTGTGATTACATCACCCACATGTGGCTGGCTGTTGAGCACTTGGAAAGTAGCTATTCCAAATTGACATTTGCTGTGAGTATACAATATGAAGTGGATTTTGAAGATTTAGCCCTAAAAAGTAAAATATCTCATTATAATTTAATGCTGAAATAATATTTGAGATATTGTGGGTTAAATGAACTATATTAATAAATTAACTTCATTTTATTTCTTTTTGTCTTAGTTTTTGTTTCTTTTTCCTTCTTATAAAGTGGCTATTAGAAACTGTAAAATTACATCTGTGGTTCACATTATACTTCTCATGGACAACCCTTGTTTCTGATACATAATTAACATTCACTCATCTATTCTGTGACACCAAGAGCATGTTTTGTACAAATTGGCTTGAACTTGCCTGGCATCTGACCGAGTGAGGAACACAGAGTAACGTGCCTGCTGTGTTAATTTCATGTGTGCAGACACACATGGACCTACAGAATTAGAATTCTTCCCATCAGGGACACCCTCAGGAGAAAGTCAGACACAAGGCCCGAGATAGCAGGAGTCCTCTACTCCTGACCTCTCAAGCAGCTTTACAGTGGTTGATGTTTAATCAAAACTGTTAAAAATCCATTTCATTACGTATGATGTTTCTATTACATTTTTAAGTACTTCAAATATTTTAATAAATTTTCCATCAAATATTTGGTACCCTCCCAGAAAATACATCTGAAAGTCCACATGGTTCCACAAAACCTCTTTGAAAATGACTGCTTTTGGGACAATCTTCCAAAAAGAAGCATATTTCTATTTGCAAAAAGCAAACTGTTAGTAAGATGTTTTTTGAAATAGTGAATTGAATGTCAACATTGGGTATTTCTTAATAAACTAACAGAAGGTCCCCATAGGGCAGTGAAATATCACATAAAACACACAAAAATACAAACCCAAAGCAAGATTTTGTTATCATTCCATTGGATTACATTACATCCAGATGGAAAAACTGGCCTTACTTAGACTTTTCTTGACTTCAGTGGTTTGTGTATGTCTGTCAATTTTAAATAGAGTATAATTTTGAAAAGTTCCTATCTCGATAGGTAGAATGAGGTTTTAATTCTAGACTCTTTCTCTAGGCTGCAATCTGTGATACAGTGTGCTGTTAGGGGTCACGTTATATTTTTAAACAACTCCTCTCAATACATTTATGAAGTGCAGTAAGCCCTATGGTCCATAAGATTAGTTACGTTTATTTATACTGATCTTGGGAGGAGATATTTTAGTTGATAATATATTTTGACTATTTTTCTGTAGTGTGAAAGCTGGCAAGATGAGTAATATTTCACAGAATACTGGGAAATTTCCTTTTGGTTAAAGATATATGAACTCTGCAGATTATTAATCGAGTAATCTCAGTGTATTATTCATATTCATTTTCTTAACTAACTTAATTATTTTCTTGAGTAAAGAATTATTCTTTTGAAACAAAATCAGAATACGTAGTCACTAATGGTTTTATGCCTTAGAGAATAATATCCTTCTAGTCTGACTGACTTTATGGTACTAGGTCTGTCCAGAAGGTCTCCAGCCATATAATATGAAAAATAGAGACATTTATTGAAGAAGATACAAGATACAAGAAACGCTATACATATAGGACAGTGACACCTCAGTCCCCTTCAAAGTAGGCACCTTGGGACCTCACACAGTTCTCCCAATTGCCTTCAGCTGTCCCATCGTATTTTACTGAATCTCATTGATAGTCTGAAATCTCTTCCCCATCAAAGGTGATTTAGTTTTGGGAAAAGCCAGAAGTTGCAGGGCGCCAAATATGGGCAGTGGGAAGCTGAGTGACCTGGGTGATTTGATGTTTCACCAAAAAACTCTGCATGAGATGTGATGCATGAGAGGGCATGTTGTCATGATGAAGCTGCCAATCACCACTTGCCCAGTGTTGCGGCCTTCTGAATGATCTGCATAGTTCCTGCAGAAGAGTGTTCAAGCTTAATGCAAAATTCGATGCAGATTCATTGCTCTACTTGCTCAGTCATTTTGAATGGGACAGTCACACAGTACACATGCTCACTCAACGTCTACTGGCCCCACTGACTAGTACAGTGAAGTCATCACAGTGCACATGTATGTGTTCCAGTCCACTCTCCTTGGCTGCCAGGTTACCTGGATACCACGTAAACCATTCTTACTACATTAATAATGGCTGGACTTTTTCCAGACAGACCTCATACTTCATTTATCTTGCTTGTGACTAAGTCTATAAAATGAGGCAAACAAGAATTTTTTAATAAATTCAAGTAATTTTCGAGATTGAGAGAATCATGAGTGGCAAGAAACCTGTCTAAGGCCACGGAGCTGGACCTGAGACTCAGGTTTCCTATGTCCCTGGGACATGAGGCAGTTCAAAGGCACCTCTTTCATCATTACTAGACTGTGTTTGAAAGGGAACCACAGAAGAAAAGAACATTAGTATCATAGGGAGTTTAGAAACATCTAGTCCAATTCTCTCATTCTCCCGATAAGGAAACTGAGTCTCACAAAAGCTAAGGAATTTGTCCAAGATCAGAGCTGGTTCTAGAACCCAGATCTCCTCACTCTCAGTAAATATGTTCTTGCCAGCATTTCCCAAGGTACCATCAGAGGACACTAGCATCAGAATCACCAGGGCACTTCTTAAATGCTTAAATTTCTGGGTCCTGCTCTTTTCCTCTCTCATTGTACGGCTCAGGAGCACCCATTTTAGAAAACACATCTCATAACTTATATGCCAACAAGGGCATAAGAATCAATACATCTTACATATCACATTTTTAAAGAAAAATGCAAAATTTTATCTTTGTATACAAAGAGTACATAAAATAAAATATATTGACACAAGCAATTTATAAAACTGATAACAATTAAGAGAGATTAATTATAAGAGCCTTCTTGAGGGAGGGTAGGTAAGGCAGTAAAATGTGTGATGGCCTGCATTACTGAGGTTATATGAAGTAGGAGTGTGTCTTGGATGCACAGAAGTGGATGTGAATAAGTCACATATACAAGTGCAAAATAATCAATCAGTAGGATCTAGGAATCATTCTGGGAGTTGAAGAAAAAAATAAGATTGCATGGAAAGGGATTCTCGTGAAATAAATGTTGTATAACTGCTAAGTTTTCATGGTACTAGAAACCTTGGAATTTTACAAGTGTTATTGGTAATAAGATGAAAAACACGATAACAAAAATAAATGCATGTTTGTTATTTCTATTTGTCGGAGATATAACTCCACAACTAATTGTGTTATCTAGGTTATGCTGAGGATCCAAAGAGGAGAAATAATGTCCATTCTTTAAAGAACTTAGACTCTAAATTGGAGTAATGAGTCCCAACATAAAATATTGTTTGTGAGACAGACCATGCAGACCATAGAAAGATGAAAAGTGGCGGGGGGTAAAAACACATATGGCCCACACAGCAGTGCAGCACGAGGAGTGGGAGCGACCGGCAGTGGTCTTCAAGCTGGATCTCTGTGTGCAGTGGAATTTATTCACATGCAATGATCTGGTCGCCTAAAAAGGCTACTGTCACTGCTTAAAATTGCATTTGGGTATTAAATTTCAGCCATTATAAATGAAGTTGCCTCAAATAGAAAGTGTGTGTTTTTCTTGACTTAATTTATTTTTGAAAAACTGATAAAATTTTATCTCTTTTGGGAGTAAGCAAAAAAAAAAAAAAAAAAAACAGAGACTTTAGCTCAAAAACTAAGAGTGGAAAAACCATAAAATTAACATTATAATAAATAAGCACTGAAAAACTTGGCAATGATCAGATCTTTGCCTGTCATAAACATTTTAAATTACTTGTACTATCCTATTTTTTAGTTGTCTGCTTACTCATATATAATATTGGCCCCAAAATATATTAGTGTGGGCTGATACAGGGAAAGAAGTTATTGTCTTATAATTGCTAATCATAAGGTTCTTTTTTACAAATAAATCTAAATTTAAAAATGCCAACAGACCACGCATGTTATATCTTTGTATTTACATGATAAGTAGGAGTCCAAGACTAAACCCAATCCCCCTACATTAGATTCTGACCCTTTCCAATGATTCTTTTTGGTGCTAATAACAAACCGTAAATATGTGATGCACCTGTCTTACTTTACTCTCTTAGTCCCAGAAGTCTTTGTTCTCTGGCAAGACAAAAGCTCTGGTCCCAGAAGAGTGTCAGAGATTTTAGTGTTTGTTTGGCTGTTATTTTGAATCCAGCACTTTGGACACACAGCATTGTGGACACACAGCACTGTTTGGCTACTCTCAAATCACTAGGTAGGCCTTTGTGAATGTTCCTTTTGTATGTTAGTATCATATGTCCTCTACACCTACTTCCTTCCTTCCTTCCTTCCTTCCTTCATTTAACAGCCATGTATTAAGTGCCAGTTGAATATGAGACACTGTGTAAAGCACCAGGACTGAAAATAAGTTAGGGGCCATATCTAACATTTACCCTGGGAAATTACATCTTTGTGATTAAAGTTTCCATAAATGTCTATCCTGGGTGCTCCCACGGCATTCAGAATCAGCACTTGACAGAACTTGGAGGGTTGAAGAAGGCCTCCAAGCTTCTTGGTGGAGATGTGGGGGCCTACAGGTGAGGGTTTGGAAAGGTAGTTCAGTGAGCCTGGAGCAGTGTACAACTGGGGCGTAAGAGCCAGGGAATGAAGGGCTTTTGAGGAGAAAGGGTAGCTATTGAAGGCTTTGGAGCAGGGAAGTGACCAGCTTAGATGGTAGAACATTCCAGCGGCTATATGACAGCATGGAATGGACGGTTGGAGGAAAAGAGGATCTGTTGGACAGCTGGACAAAAGTCCTCTAAGCACAGGGTGAGACTGCCAAGGGAGCTGAGGTGCTGGCAGTGGGGTAGGGAAAGGTAGATACATTTGAGAAGTAGAAGCAAAAAGACTTGACAATTCATTAGTTTGTTTGGGAGGCTGAGGGAGGTAAGTGTGAGAGGCAACAAGATAAAGGAAAAAAATATCAAGTAACATGCCTAGAATTCTGGCTTATGCAATGAGCTAGAAAAATAAGGGAGAAATAAAAACTGTTATAAAATTATTCTCAAGAGATTCATCTACTAGATATTTTAGTGGCGAATATTTGACCAAGACTTCTTTGTAAATATATAATCTTCATTGTATTTTTTCCATTGCATTTCGTCCCCTTATATCCACCTAGCTCAGCCATCACCACACAGTTGTCCATGTCCATGAGCCCTTTTTCCTTTTTGCTCAATCCCTCCACCCCCTAAACTACCCCCCACCACTAGCTGTCATCTGTTCACCATCTATGAGTCTGTCTCTGTTTTGTGTTTTAGTTCAGTTTGTTCATTAGATTCCCCATATGAGTGAAATCATGTGGTATTTTTCTTTCTCTGACTGGCTTATTTCACTTAGCATAATGTTCTCCAGGTCCATCCATACTCTTGCAAAGAATAAAAATTTTCTTCTTTTTTTGTAGTTGAGTAGAATTTCATTGTGTAAACATCCCATAGTTGTTTTATTCACTCATCTGCTGGTGGACATGTGGGCTTCTTCCATACCATGGTGATTGTAAAAATCACTGCAGTGAACATAGGGGTGCTAATGTTCTTTCAAATAAGTGTTTTGGGTTCCTTTGGATATGTTTCCAGAAGTGGGATTGCTGGGTCAAAATGCAGAACCATTTTTAATTTTTCAAGGTATCTCCTTATAGCTTTCAACAGTGACTGCACCAGTCTGTATTCCCACCAACAGTTCAAAAGGGTTCCCCTTTCTCCACATCCTAACCAGCACTTGTTGTTTATTGATTTATTGATGATAGCCATTCTGACAGGTATGAGATGTTTCCTCATTGTGATTTTAATTTCCATTTTTCTAATGATTAGTGATGTTGAGCATCTTTTCATGTGTCTATTCACCATCAGTATGCCATCTTTGGAGAAATGTCTATTGAGGTCCTTTGTCCATTTTTTAATTGGGTTGTTTGGGGGTTTTTTGGTATTGAGTTCTGTTAAGTAGTTTATAAATTTTGGATATTACCCCTTATCAGATGTATTGGCAAATATGTTCTCCCATTCTGTGGGTTGTCTTTTTATTTTGTCGATGATTTCTTTTGCTATGCAAAAACGTTTTGGTTTGATGATGTCCCATATGTTTATTTTTTTCTTTTGTTTCCCTTGCCTGGGGAGATATATCCAATAAAATATTGCTATGAGCAATGCCCGAGATGTTGCTGCCTATGTTTTCTTCTGGGAATTTTATGGTTTGGGGTCTAAATTTTAAGTCTTTAATCCATTTTGAATTTACTCTTGTGTGTGGTATAAGAAGGTGGTCTCGTTTCTTTTTTCTGCACATATCTGTCCAATTTTCCCAACTCCATTTATTGAATAAATTATCTTTAGCCTATTGTATGTGTTTGCTTCCTCTGTCAAAGAGGAATTGACTATAAAGGTGTGGGTTTATTTCTGGGCTTTCTATTATGTTCCATTGATATATGTGTCTTTTTATACCAATATCACACTGTTTTGATTACTGTGGCCTTATTTATAGTATAGTTTGATATTAGGTATCATGATTCCTCCAATTGTTCTTTCACAGGATGACTGTTGCTATGAGGGGCATTTTGTGATTCCATATAAATTGTTGAAATATTTGTTCTAGTTCTGTGAAATACGTCATTGGAATCTTGGTAGGAATTGCACTGAATCTATAGATTGATTGGGATAGTATGGGCATTTTAATGATGTTAATTCTTCCTACCCATGAACATGGTGTGTGCTTCCACTTATTTGTATCTTCTTCAATTTTTTTCTTTAGTGTCCTATAATTTTCAGAGTGCAGGTCTTTTACATCCTTGGTTAGGTTTGTTCATAGGTATTTTACTCTTTTTGAAGCAATTGTAAGTGGAATTGTTTTCTTAATTTCCCTTTCTGTTAGTTTGCCATTGGCATATAAAATGCAGCTGGTTTCTGGATATTAATTTTGTATCTTGCTAATTTGCTGGATTCACTTATCAGTTCTAGTAGTTTCTTGGTGGAATCTTTGGGGTTGTCTATGTACATTATCATGTCATCTACAAATACAGTTTTGCTTCTTTTTTTTCCAATTTGGATGCCTTTTATTTCTTCTTCTTGTCTGATTGCTGTGGCTAGGACTTCCAGTACTGTGTTGAATAAGAGGTGAAAGTGGACATCCTATCTTGTTCCCGATCTTAAGGAGAACACTTGTCATTTTTGCTTATTGATTGTGATGCAGGCACTGGGTTTGTCATATGTGGCCTTTACTATGTTTAGGCATGTTTCCTCCATTCCCATTTGGGTGAGAGTTTTTATCATAAATGGTGCTGGATTTTATTAAAAGCTTTTTCTGGCCCTGGCTGGCATCGTAGCTCAGTGGATTGAGCGCGGGCTGTGAACCAAAGGGTCACAGTTTGATTCCCAGTCAGGGCACATGCCTGGGTTGCAGGCCTGGTCCCCAGTGGGGGCCATGTGAGAGGCAACCACACATTAATGTTTCTCTCCCTCTCTTTCTCCTTCCCTCCCCCTCTCTTTCTCCTTCCCTCCCCCTCTCTAAAAATAAAAAGAAATAAAATTAAATTAAAAAAAGCTTTTCTGCATCTATTTATGTAATCATGTGGTTTTGTATCCTTCATTTTGTTTATGTGGTGAATCACATGTATTGATTTGTGAATGTTGTACCCTCATTGCATTCCCAGAATAAATCCTACTTGATCATGGTGTATGTTCTTTTTGATGCATTGCTCTATTTGGTTTGCTAATATATTGTTAGGGATTTTAGCATTTATATTTATCAGGAATATTGGCCTATAATTTTCTTTCTTTATAGTGTGTTTATCTGGTTTTGGAATTAGGATAATGTTGGCCTCATAAAATGAGTTGGGAACCTTCCTTTCATTTGAATTTTATGAAATAGTTTGCAGAGAGGTGTTAGTTCTTCTCGAAATGTTTGGTAAAATTCACCTGTTAAGCCATCCAGTCCAGGGCTTTGGTTTGTTGGGAGTTTTTTTTTTTTATTACTGCTTCAACTTCACTAGGTGTAAACTGTCTATTCAGATTCTCGCATTAGAAGGTGCCCTTTTAGCGCAGTAGGCAGTACATTAGTCTCATAATCAGATTCTCTGATTAGTTTTGGAAAATCGTATATTTCCAGGAGTTCATCAGTTTCGTCCAGGTTGTCCAGTTTGTTGACAGATAGTTGTTCATAATATTTTCTTATAATCCTTTGTATTTCTTTGGTATCAGTTGTTATTTGTTCTCTTTCATTTCTGATTTTATTTGTGACCTCTTTTTTTCTTAATGAGTCTGGTTAAATGTCTGTCAATCTGGTTTATCTTTTCAGAGAACCAGCTCTTGGATTCATTGATTTTTTTAATTGTTTTTTTTTAAGACTCTATTTTGTTTATTTCTGCTGTAATCTTTATTATTTCCTTCCTTCTGCTCACTTTGGGCTTTTGTTTGTTGTTCTTTTTCAAGTTCCTTTAAGTGTAACGTTAGATTGTTTATTTGAGCTTTTCTTATTTTTTGAGATAATCCTGAAAGGCTATGAATTTCCCTCTTGGGAATGCTTTCCCAGTGTCCCACGGATTTTGGATTATTGTGTCCTCATTTTCAGTTGTTCCAGCGTAACTTTTAATTTCTTCCTTGACCTCATTGTTGACCCATTAGTTGTTTAATAACATGTTATTTAGCTTCCATGTCTTTGTGTTTGTTTTGTTTTTTTTCAGTATTCTTCTTGTGATTGATTTCTAGTTTTATTACATTGTGGACAGTGAAGATGCTTGATATGATTTCAGTGTTCTTAAATTTATTGAGACTTGTTTTGTATCTGAATATGTGGTCTATCCTAGAAAACATTCCATGTGCACTTGAAAAGTACGTATTTTCTGTTGTATATAAGGACTGCAACTCCAACTATTTTTTTGTTTCCATTTGCATGAAATATCTTTTTCCATCCCTTTACTTTTAGTCTGTGTTTATCTTTCCATCTGAGATGGGTATCTTGGAGGCAGCATATATATATATGGGTCTTGTTTTCTTATACATTCAGCTACCCTCTGTCTTTTGGCTAGAGAATGTAACCCATTTACATTTAGGTGATTATTGATAGATACGTATATAGTGCCATTTTATTCTTAGACTATTTTCCACTTTTTTTCCTTTCTTTTCTTTTTCCTTTTCTTCTTAAAGCAAGCCCTTTAATATTTGTTGCAGTATTAGTTTGTTGTTAACAAACTCCTGTAGCTTTTCTTGTCTGGTAAGTACATTATTTCTCCTTGGATTTTAAAATGATAGCCTTGCTGGCTAAAGTAGCCTTGGTTGTAGGTCCTTGCTTTTCATCATCTTGAATATTTCATGCCACTCCCATCTGGCCTAATATTTCTGATGTATAATCAGATAACAGTCTAATTGGTGTTCTTTTGTAGGTAACTACCTGTTTTTATCTTGAAGCAGTTAGGATTCTCTCCTTATCTTTAAGCTTTGTCATTTAAATTATTATGTGTCTCAGTGTAGACCTCTCTGGGTCCAACTTTTCTGGGACTTTCCCAGCTTCCTAGATTTGTGTGACTTTTTCCTTTACCAGATTAGGGAAGTTTTCAGTCATTATTTCTTCAAATAACTTTTCAATCCCTTGCTCACTCTCTTCTCCTTCTGGTATTCCCATAATACGGATGTTGTTACCCATCATGCTGTCCAAGATGTTTCTTAAGCTCTCCTCATTTTTAAAATTTTTTTTTCTTTTTGCTGCTCTGCATGATTATTTTTTTCTACCTTGTCTTCCAAAACATTAATTTAATCCTCTGCTTCATCTAATCTACTGTTTGTTCCTTCCAGTATTTTATCTCAAATATTGCATTCTTTATTTCTGATTGATACTTTTTTGTGATTTCTATGTTTTTCTTTATGCTGTTGAGTATCCTTATAATCATTACTCTAAACTCTCTATTGATAAATTACTTACTTCCATTTCATCTCATTCTTTTGGAAAATTCCCTTGTTCTATCATTTGGGATCTGTTTCTTTGTCTTCCCATTTTGGCTGCTTCTTTGTATTTTACACCTCAGTTGTTAAACTAATTAGCCATTAAACTGATTAGTTGTTTATCTTATCAGCCTGTAATCCACAGTTAGGTTTAAGCACTACAGGGTGGGGCAGAGTAATTTCTGTAGGCGGTGCTATTGCTTCTCCTCAAGCTGATGCCATTCAGAGTAGAATGCTCTGCCTAGGTGAGATGGCTCCTGCAGTATAGGGAATGACTCAGCACATGGATCCTGGTAGCTATTCCCTCAGTTCTCTCCCCAGAGCTACCAACCCCAGACTCTCCTCAACCATTTCTAGTTCACTCTGCCCTCCCTTTGCTGGCACCCAGTGTAAGTGGCAGTAAATGAAATTTTGTGTTTTGGCCCCTTAAAAGGCTGGCTGCATCTCTAGCTATCTCCCTCTGGCCAACAGAATCCCTGCAGCTCTTCACAGCTGAATATTATCTGAATGCCTTCTAGCTCTGGTGCTTAGGCTGGGCAACCCAGCTTGGAGTTTAGACCCCATATTTCACAGGGAGAGGCCCCCAACCACTGGCATACCCCTCTGGCACTTTAGCTGCCACCCATGGGAGCTCAGCCACTTGCATCTCCTCTGCACTCTCTACCAGTCACATTGTGCTAAAATGTTTTCTCTGTCTGTGGTTGTAAGGCTTCTCTCCAACTAGTAGTGTTCAGTTGGTTATTCAAGATGATTTCTCTACAATTTAGTTGTAATTCCAGATTGGTCCCGGGTGGAGGTTAGTATAGATTCCACTACTCCTATGCCATTTTGAATGTCCAAGTGTGTTGTTCTTTGTTCATCCATTCACTTTTGCATTTCTTTCCTCACTTATTCAACAAATACTTATTATGCATCTATTATGTGTCAGGCAATGTTCAAGATCCAGGAGACAAAACAATCAATAAGATAAATTCCCTAACATCAAGGAGCTTGTGCTTCAGAGGGGAATGTAGATAAGAAAAAAGGTGTTCCTGTTACAAACTGGGAAACTACTCCCAGCATGGAGCGGTGAGACTGGAGTGCAATAACTAACTAGGAGCAAAGCAATGGTTGGGGAGAAGCTTGCATGTCTTCACTGAATCACATAAGCCCATCGTTTCAGGGACTCCTCAGATCATTGGTTTATTTTAAAAGGATATAACTCAGGAACAGCAAGATGGAAGAGATGCATAGGGTAAGATGTGGGAAAAGGGCACAGAGCTTCTATGCTCACTGCACCACTCTCCCAGAACCTCCATGTGTTCACCAACCCAGCAGTTCCATGACCAAGACTGTAATGTGCATTTACTTTATTATTCACAATAAGATTTCCGAGGCTACTTGGAGTTATATGGGTAACTGAAAGTTTGTGTTATGTTTTATTTAACAAATAATAAAGCTACTTGGCTTTATTATTCTTATCATCAAAATATATTTTCTTTACAAGGAAGGAATTTTGGCAACTCTGCTAACCACATATTTGAAACATAATTATTAATAGTTTGGCTGATATTTTATCTTCCTTAAAATATGCCTGACATTGAAATGTAAAGTTCATATTACTCTTTTGTAGGGAGTAAAAGCCACTTGCAAATCTAAAATTTTTCAATGACACAAGTATTAGTAATTGACATAACTAACACATATATCCAGTGCATGACGAACTTAAAGGTACTCAAGGGCAGATTTTGATTTTAGAACTTCATTTTGAACCAAATTCCATAATTTCACTCCTTTACTTATAATTTCAACATGGTGATCTTAAAAGAATGCCCTTTGACTGATTATCTGATATGGGTGATAGCCTGCAAAGTACTGATGACCTGTTTGTAGAAATGACGTTGTGAATGTTATCCAACAACAAGATCACTAGTCTTAAAAACAGAAAAGAATTACTCTTGGAGTTTAGATGAAGAAATTTTTCAATAACAAAAGGTTCTAAAAGAATGTTGGCAATAATAAGTGACAAGTATGAATAATGGCAGATGAAGAAAGCAACTATTACTTCCTTGATTCCAACGGCTTAATATCTTCATTTGTAATAAAGAATAGATACATAGCAGTGGTTAAATTTTTCCTGGAATAATGTTAACAAAATGTTATGGGAAGTGTTATAATTTCTCCTTAATAACTTCAAAATAAATAGATTTTATAATATATATTATATGTGATATACATATTTGGCTTATATATGTACCTGTGTATATGGGGATGATCTGTATATAAACATGCACTGCACATATGCACACAAAAAGAAATGTACACCTACCTCAAAGTCTTTGTAGAATAAAGCAGAGTATTAACAAGATTTTTAAAAACAAATGCTTGTTAAATATTTTTCATTACACTACACACGACCACACACACACACACACTTCTATACTATTCCAGAGACCGAATGGGATATAGAAGTAAAGTAGATCTGGATTCAGGCCTTAAAGACTTCATGGCCTAATAGGCAGAGTAATGAAAATGTGAAGTAGAAAGTGGGAAGTGGCTACAAGAATTACAGTAAATTCAGGAAAGAAAAAGGTTAATAACTTAAACTAAAAAAAAAATCAGGGAAGCTTCATAAAGGATCAATATTTTATCTGGGCCTTAAATAATAGGGATAATTTGAACATATAGAGAAGGAAAAATAGACATTAAAGTTAAAAAACAGAGAAAAAAATGCATAACTACATAGATGCATACAAACATATCACGCTACTGAGCCAGGAACTTTACTGACCACATTTCATCCTCAGAAAGCCCTGTGAAGTAGAGAGCTTTTATCACATTTAAGAGAGGAAGAAGCTACTTCAGAAATTTCCCTGAAGTCACGTGGCTGGTAAATTGCCCCCACGTTCAACTACAAAGCCTAAGCTTTCTGTCACCACTTCTTACACTTCCTCAAAGATTTGTCCACACCAACTTGTGGGACAAACAGGGCACAGCGAAGATTCACTTTTTAATTGGAGGGCAGGAAGCTGCAACAACCAGAATGAAATGTAAGGCTTTTCTTTGTTTATCTGACCTAATGAAGGCCAGCGTGTAAGGGTATAGTGGTCATGGATAGCGTATATTGCTCACTTCCTGTTGTACGGGGTACTGTGCTAAGACCTATGTGCATTATCTCATAACAACTCTGTATTGTCTTGATTTTTATTAGATAAGGAAACAGAGACTTAGCTAGAAAGAATAAGCCAATTTCCAAGGTCAAAAAGCTAGGAAATGGTGGAGTCGGGATTCAAACTCACTGTTATTAGATGCCAGACAAGAGCCAGGACTATTGGCCACTAAACTAAAGCACATTACTAAGCACAGTTAGGTCATATACATCATGTGTGTGTGTGTGTGGATATGATATATATGGATGTAGATATACGTACATACATACGCACACACACATTTCATACTAAATAGTGATATCCAGAAATGCTTGTGTTAACATGTGTGTGTGTTGAATAGAATTTAAATAATGATTGCATTCCTTGGCATATCATATTTTCTTCATTTGGCCATGCATTTAAGAGTGCTTTGAGGCACTTGTTTTGTGCCAGACATTCTGCTGGATACCATCATTCAAAGCTTAAACACAGTCCCTATCTTTAAATAGCTTAGCTTTTGAAATTTAAGGCTGGTAAATTAATACAATTAGTCTATATGCAATATAGAGTCAATACAAAAAGTCAATACAAAAAAACCCTGCTAGTTTGCTGAGTATCTGATAATTAATGAGAATTATTAGTTGATGAACACATGTCATATTGCAATGTCAGTGTCACAGGGAGATTTTACTAGGAAGCTAATAAAGCGTGATCTTCAGGACTCCTCAGTGTCACTGACACTAATGAGAATTAAATCTCAAATCTATTTCTAAGAAAGCTGCAGGGCGTCTTGAGGAAATAGAGTGATTAGAACAAGAATTCTAGACACCATCGACAACACACAGTACCTACTACCCCCAAGGAATCCCCAAGTGACCCTTTATACAATTTTTGTTAATCATTTGAAACACTTTGCTGGTTGAATCCTTTAATCGTATACTAATGAAACAGAGTATAGGCATTGCCTCTATTTTCCTGGTATGGTCTCTGACCAAGAAAATTCAAAACAAATTTCGTTTATCTCCTTCTTTGCTTCACTTCAGTGGTATTTGACCATAGAAAGAGCTGCTGATTCTTGCTTTCCAGAGAAAATTATCTTTCCAAACTGTAATACCTGGAGAAATCTTTGCCTTTGGGTTCGACTCAATGCATAAATTCATCGTAGATTTGCTGCACAACTTCAGATGCCAAGTTCTTATGAAAGTTAATGGCTATAAAACTGGTGATTTCAGCTTATTGAAATTTTAAGTAGAATTTTATTCTCTTGGTCTTCTCTTTTACTTTGGTTTTTCACCATCTTTTAACTTGACTGCCATAATAATGAATTGGATATATTTTTGTCCCAAATCATTCATTCATTCTTTGTTTCAAGCTGTGTTTATTAAGAGCCTGTGAAGGATTGGACGTTGATATGGGTGCTGGGAACAGCGGTGAGCCAGACAAGAAGGTTTCTGCTTTCATGAAATGAGAGAGGCCAAGAGGAGGTGACTTTCAAATATAGCTCTCGTCAAAATATGTCATGGTGTTTAGGAAGCTACGCCAAAGCAGAATATAACTACTAGCAAAATATACACTTGTTTTCATGGATTTTCATTTTCACTTGCAGCTTATGAAAACTGTCAGTCACTTTCTCTAAGATATTGAATTTTCCAGTTCTCACCTGAGGTCACTATTGATTGCCAGCAAAACTTACAGAAACCTCCTTTTTGAGGCCAAGTCCATGTCTCGGAGCTGGCCATATGGAGTGGTCAATACAATCTGACCAGTAATAGTTTTTTGATTGTCTATGGGAACATCTGGATCTTTGACCCCACAAGTAGTAATACAACAACAAGCCCTTATCCCTGTGGAAAAGTGTTTGTTCTTTTGTGGCTCAGAGTCCCTGTGTTTGCATGTAAGGCTTGATGTTCTGGAAGTCATTTTCTCTAGCACTGGGGTTATTTAATTCCAAGGACTGGTTTGAATTTCTTTTAAAACTATAAGTGTATAGGATTACATCTAATTGTTGGTTTATGTACAGGAGCATTACTGCAGTGAGCTGGAAGGAGTGCCTTATAAGTACTCCTTTGTCCTAAGTAAATATTCATTCAGTTACAGGCTGGATGAGGTCCCACGAATTTTGAATTGTGTCGTCTGTATAATGATTTGGAGATATTGCTGATATTATCTATTAAGCTTTCACTCTCCAAAGGATCACATAAAGTAGCTTGGATGTTGCAGTGTAAATCAAGAAAACCAATGTCTAAAGCTTGGACACTTTGACCAGATGGTTGGAGTTTAGTAATTGTTGGCAACACACAGGTCAGACAAAAAAAAAAAAGCAGCTGCTCCAGGCGCTCACAGTATCTGTCTCCCAGGGACAGTCGGGGGACAGGCTGAGGCATTGCTGCATGGTATGTCAGGCTAAAGCGTGGGTTAAATTTCACTCTGACAGTGACAGTCAGCTAAAGGAATGATTCCCGGAGTACAGCATGCCCTCCCAGTAGTTTCTGAGATTCCTTTTTAAGTGTTAGGAAGGACTTTTGTTCAGACCCCCAAGTGCCTCCACCTTCTGGAATCCAGGGATTTCACTGCTAACCGCCCCCTTCAGTGTGTTCTCAGGCTTCACTCCATGCGCGATTGGAAAAGCTGTGTTCTGCATAGTATATTCATGCTAGACTTAAGTTAACAAGTCACATTCTCATTTCAATAATCTGGTACTCCTAAAGGTCATATGGATTACACTCAATTCAAAGAAATCTATCTGATGGTGAACGCCCTGTGTGAGGCAATAAATCCTGGAGAGCCTAAATGGATGAACATTCCCTAACATCACCTAGTGTCAAAACTATGAGTATCAGGGAAAATATGGGAAGTATCATTAATCCCTCAATCATAAGGTAGTGGCCTCACATAGCAGAATCCTTTTCCCATCTGAAGATACTGTCAGGTGTGGCGAGAAGCTACGTGGGTTAGCAAATGTGGCTGCTGCACAGTATTCCCTTTGTAAAAGCTTCCTAAACACTTCTGGGATTTTCCTACTGTCTTGAACAGATGGCCTGTGACCTGCAGTGACTTCCTTCAGATGCACAGTCTGTGGAATCCAGGCTCATGTCCAATCACTAAATGGAGTCCCATAAGGCCATGAATGACCTGGTCCCTGCCAGCTTTCCCAACCTAGTATCTCTCCACTCCCCAGTTCTCCCAATTATCTGAACCCCATCTCCTTCTAGTCATTCTTAACTTCCTTTCTCAGTTACATTCAGGCTTTTACATCTACAGTTTATCATACCCAGAACAAACATCTTAATCTCATGTCTTCAGTTCCCATTGAAGACTTGTTAGTTCCTCTCTCCCCTATTCAATCAGCATACATTATTCAGAAACTCTTCCATACCCATCAAGGATATGGCCAGTATTTGTGACCAACTATGAGAAACCTTCCATTTCCCAAACCCATTTAGGTTCTCTCTCCTTCCTTAATGCCGAGCATAATTGTGCTTCAGGCAGAGTTAGACAGTCCTGGGGCTTCAGTTTGGTAACCAAATGGTCTATAGGAACCTCCTAGGGCAGGGGTGTCAAACTCTTCTTCACTGGGGGCCACATCAGCCTCAAAGTTGCCTTCAAAGGGCTGAATGTAATTTTAGGGCTATATAAATGTAACTACTCCTTAACTAGGGGCAAGGAGCTCAGCACTGCCGCCAGGTAGCAACAAGGAGCCCCCACCAGATAAAACAATGTGGAGGGCTGATTCAGCCTGCAGGCCTTGTGTTTGCCACCTGTGTCTAGGGTCGACATTTCCACTAGACAAAAGTCAGCTTAATCCTCCCTGATTAGTATTTTTGACACACAAAGATGATTTGAGAATGATGTAATCAAAATAGAAATAGGTTCTGCTTAATTTAATTAATAAATTCACACAAAGAGCAAATCACAGATATGTCAGCACCTTTGCTGCATTGAAGGTTTGCTGAATGAATATTTTGAATGAAACATTCGATAAAAGTGAGACTTGACTTTGGACCTTCCAGCCCTTCCCTTGCAGGAAGTGAAAATACTTGCCTGGTAAGAATTGGTCCAGTTTTCAATCTGCTCTTTGCCTTCTCATTTTCCATTCATTCATTCATTAAACAAATATTTGTTGGGTACTCCCATCTAACAGGTACTGCAGACTTCTGTCGCTGGAGCTTGAGGGGCAAGGGCTCAACGTCTAGATTAAGGAGATAACATGGAGTAACCCTGGGTGCAGCTGAAAAAGCCGTGGTTTTCATGGCTTCTCTTTTTCTCAGTAATTGTATATTTTAAAAATAATAAGTTACTGCATACTTAGTCCTTTACATATTTTAGCCTTCACTTACTCCTCATGATAAACCCATGAAGTAGGCAGTAGTATTATCTTCATTTCACAGATGAAGAAATAGAGGCAATAAATTATTGGGTAATTTGCCCAAGGTGAGAAATTTAGTAAATGCAAGTCTTGATTCAAACTCAACAGCCCATGTTGGGATTATCATAAAACCCTGGAATGGAAACGGGGACTTGTTGGTTACATCTGTAAATGGCTTAGTTGGCCACAGTGGTCTCCGAGATCCTCCCAGATTAACAGTGTGTGTTTCTGGTGCTGGAGTTGCCCTGTCCAAGCTGCAAATCCTCATACAGTCCACCTTCCGTTTCCGGTATTCTTTTGTATCTGCACCTTGCATTAGACTCTGCTCTCTCTCCCCCTTTTAAAGGCTGGCTCCTACTCTACCCAACTCTGAGCTTATTGCCCGAACCTGCCCTGCCAACCTCTGCTCTTTAGACCTTTGGTTTTGCAGGTTGCCCTCTGAGCGACTGGTGCTCTCCAACATGAGAGAGGCAAAAATGTTCCCCTCATAAAATGCCGTGACTTACACAGTAGAGCTGTGTTTTCTATCTTGTACGCAGTTCTGCCAGATGGCCCTCTCCTACTTCCACCTCCTTCCTTCTACAAAACAGCGCACACAGCAGGTCCCATTGTGGGTTTCAGAGTACACACGATGCTTTCATATGTATTGCATTATGTCACTAGAGGAGTGGACATTGTTACTCCCTCTGCTCTACAAGTGAATTCAAAAAGACAAGTAATAATGTGCCTGAGCTCACACAGCTAGTGAGGGATCGGAACTCAGATAGTCTAAGCTCTTTCCATTCTCTGCACCAATCTGGTGTCTTTCTGTATTGCTTCCTGTTTTCGCTAATGAAAAGTGGCTATGGACTTCCTCTTTAAAAACTCACTTTGTGTAAACTAAATGCTTATGGCTGAAGTTATTTGGTTTTACAGAAGTGTCTCTTTCTCTTTGAAAACTAGCTAGAGCTAGTTATCAATACTTGGGGCTCTGAGAAGGTAAATAAAGAATGACTGTTTTGCAAAATTTTGACATATTTTTTCTCTGTTTATGTCTGATAAAAGGGAGGCCTCAGAGCCCATACCAGAATTATTCCCAAAGTGCCTTGGACCAACATGCTTACTCAGTTCCCATAACTGAGTGCAGTAGGGAGATACCCCAGTTGTATTCCACGTGCTATTAGCCTCCACAAGCACGATTCTACTAAAATTGCATTTGCCCAGAGGCTGTAGTCATTGGTTTGCACAATGAAAAATGTGATTTTCAATGTGTGAATAAAAGTCAAAGTGTTGCATGAAGAATTGCTTTATGAACTGGAAAATGCAACACAGCCCAGTGCCTCCGAACCTGTGGGCCACCTGACCCCAACGTCTCCCTGAGGGGGTCCTACCAGAGCACCTAGATAGTGCTGTGACCTTTCTAGTGCCCTCTACTGTCCAGGCCTGAAATGACAGAAAACCGAGTTCTGCATTCTGGACGTTTGCTTAGTAACTTAAAAAAAAAAAATTTACACTTGGGCTGAAACCAGGTTTTCCAAGTTTTGGTTCATAATAAGTAGTTTTTAAACATTTAAAAATAGGGGTGTGTAACAAAATGCCGAGAGACTCTCTGGAGATTGCTGCTGCTGGCACTTCCCTAATAGAAAGCATACGCCATTGAGCTAACATTTTGTTCTTTGACTGAAGAAGAAAACAAAGCTGTTAAAAGCTGGTAGGCTCATTTCCAGTAGCAATAGCATTAATATCTTTCAAGTCACTCCTAACCCTAGCTAATTAGAGGTTTATGAGGGATGGCCCTTCCTGAAGGGTCACCTCAGGTTATTTAGCCCAAGTATGTGCTGTTGACTGTTGGCGACAATGGATTTGTTAAGAATTTCAGCTCGAGGTGATTATCTATTTTTTTTTCTTTTGCTGTGTGTCTCTTATTTTGACTGGCCGAGGTTGGGGTGGACGGAGAGGCCCCGATGCAAAGACAGTGCCAGGTTGTTGCTGGAGATCTGCAGTGACAGGTTGTTGAAAACTTATTAGTCTGACGTTTTAACAGCCTGCAATGGGATGGAAATCTGCTCTTTCACTGGAAAATCTTAGAAAGGAAAACATGAGCTCCCGCTGAAATCAGCCCCAGTTCCAAATTTGCAGTCCTCTTGCACCAGAGTGCCCAGGGCCGCCACAGTGTTTGGAGATGAAGGCCTCGCTGTGCCACCCACACAGTAGATCGCCTGGGGCCACTGTAAAGTAAGAAACCCTGAAAACGCACCTTCCGGAGCTGGGGAGCTGGGGACGGTGTGATGTGCTCAACACTAGGTGCTAATGGCTTCTGCAGTAGCACAAGTCAGCCCCCATGAGGTTTCAACAGTGTGGTTAGGGGTGGTTCATTTGCTCATAGCCCTTCTGTATAATAATGGAAGAATAAGGAATAAGAGAACACCTCGGGCTTGCTACCCATTCTAAGGTAGAAAAGGACAAAAAGACTGTAGCCAACAGTGTTGATGAGAGCTATCAGGTACCACTGCATTGCACTTATCTGTTACAATGCTAAAGGAATTCATTAAGCATTTCCACTGTTCAAAAGCAAGCCCAATCTCTCTAGCCCAGTCTGTATTTTTTTAAATCACTACTAGCCTCTAGTTTCCTCCAGTCTCACCTGTGACTATGGCTTTGATTAAGCCCTCTCCCCTGAGCTCCTGCAGCTTTGCTTCTGGACTCAGCGGCTACTTGAAGGATCCTAATGGGCTTCTGAGTTTGCACAGGGAGCTGCCTCTGCCTGGATGGGCCCCATCTTTTGCCAGCCATCTCTTTCCTATCCTTCAGACAGGCCTATGGTCATCTCTCTAGAAGCCATCTCCGATAGCTGTAGGCAGCATCGGGCGCCCACCATTGGGGATGCCCATAGAATGCTATAAACTTCTTGAGCCAGTGTCTAGCCTAAATCTATTTGATTTTGTGTCTGTACTCACGGTGCAGTGTCTGCATGGAGTAGGTACTCAACAATGATGTAATTTTGAATGATTTTTTTATTCATTCACTCATTTGACAGACATTAATGGAATTGCAAACTTCTAGGCCCTTTTAGGGAGTTTGGTCTCTTAACAGAAGCTATCTTCTTATGATCTACAATCCTAAACCATTTTCTCACTAGGCCTATCTTTTGGAGGTCTGGCTTTGATTAGTATCATGCAGTTCTTTGTTGGGGACAGTGTGAGATGGGAGGTGACTCAGATGTTTAAAAATGTCTTCTGAATACCACTGCAGCTCCCTGTTACATGGCTGCTTCTAACAGCAGCATTTACTGGTGTCCATACGTAAGTCTCCAGAAGAAGAAATCTCTTTTCGTGCTTCCCCAGATCATCTTAAATCTCAATTGTATCCCACAGGATTACAGTAAAGAATTATTTATTCATTTGTTTAATTAACATGGCGAGTACCCATTATGCATTAGTAATTCTGCTAGATACTTAGGAGTTCAAGAGTGTTCAAATGAAACAGCTACATCATCATACAGGCATTCGTCTTGTTTACTGAAATCACTCTAGAGAGATTCTAATGTGGCCAGCTCGCAGGCCTGGAGTACTTCGAGGCGGAGTGCGGGTGGGCATGCAGGCAGCCTGTGCTGAGTGAAGCCTTGCCCGCTCCAGGTCGTCTCTGTTGCTCCTGGCGCAGATGAAAGGTACTTCATTTTCCACCAAATAATGACCATGGTTAGCACCTCTTCAGCTGAGCAAACTCCGTTTTCTTTTCCAAAGTGAGTCTATATGTCAGGGGCTCTTTTTGTTTTGCTTTGCTTTAATGATCTTTCAAGCACAGCCATGGAGGTGTCGGGGGGGGGTTTTCTGCATTTCTGCAGTAACATCCAACATTTAGTCACTAGTAACAAGGGTGTCAAGAGACAACTGTGCCAGCAGCTTCTAGCCCTGGACGGCTGCCGTGGGGGCGTATCCTTGACGTCTACAACTCCAGTGATGCCTCCTGCTTCTCCGCTCCCCCAGCTGTGGCCGCCACAGCCTCCCGCATCAGCCAGTTGTGCATTTTTTCTGGGAGTCATTCCTGGAGGCCCGTCCCTTAGCCTGCCCCTCCATGATTTTGTGAGCATCTGATTCCATGCAGTAAATTCCTTTCGGCTTCAAAAGAAAGGTATAAGGGTGGGAAGAAAATTAAGAATCATGCTCTATTCCTTATTTGCTGATAAAATTTGACATCACCTACTTGCAGAAAGTAGTTATTGCCTCAGCCGACACTGGGGGAAACCTCCAAGCAACAGGATTTCTGTTTGGGGTTTTGTTTGCTAATACTTCTTCCCATCCTAATGTATCAAGACCCCTGCCCTAAAAAGATTAGCTGCTAGAGGCCTCCTGAGAGGCTAATATGTGCAAGTGATAGCAAGTATTAAAAATAAAAACTGTGGGAGCTTTTTTGAAACAGAAAAAAGCATTAACTAGTTTAAGAAAGCTGGAAGTACTGCCAACTGAACAATGTATGAACATCTCACTGTCCTGGATGTTTTAAATTCTTTCAAGTATTACAGCTACTATTATTAATATCCAAATATTATTTTCCTTTAATATATAATTTTTAAGAAAAAATTTGCTGAATATTTAGTGTTATTTTAAAAATTACTCTGATATCAATTTTTCACAACTGATTTTATGATGAAAGCAATGAAAAAATACAGTTCATTCAAGAGAAATTTATTTTATTGTATGTTTTGCTGGAACATATGACTTGGTTCATGGAAATTAAATATTTTAATGAAAAATACTAAGGTAGAGGTGGTATATTATAAAATTCATTTTGTTCTTTCTAAAAGGCAAATTTTAGATTTAATATAGAAAATTCTTAATAAGTAAAAATTAGCAACCAATTGTAAAATGTTCTGACTTTTAAAATCAGAAGTATTTTTCACTTTTAATCCTAAATAATTGTATGAAAATTAAAATAAAACTTTAACACGAGTTAGATTTATTTACTTGTATTTTTGTGTTACAATCTTCTCTACAGTAATTTAAATCAGTACATTCTAGCTCTTAATGAATTAAAAACTAATCTTACAATGATACTGTCATTCAAACAATATTACCTCGTGTTACAAGTGAAGAAGCAAGTTTTGCAAAACTAAATAAATTGCCCATGGTAGTATAATAGGTAAGTGGAGGCAGCAACAGGATAGGATTTGAACCTGGATCAGTCTGATCCAAAGCCTACCCTCTCATAGGTGTCAACTCATTCAAACAGCTCCTGGCTAACGAATGAGAGTAGGGGGTGTAAATAGACGTGGTCTACTTGGCCAAGGCAATGAGGAAGCCAACAGGAGCCAATGTTTGGGAATCTAAGTATAGTGGTCAAGCATCAGGTAAGCTGTCAGCTTTCGTTCTCTCGCTCACAGGAGGAAAATGTACACTGTAGTGAGTGGTACTCTCTGTGCCTCAATTTTCCACTCTCTTAAAAGCGTATATGAGAATATCAGATGGTAGATGTACAGCAGTTACAACTGCTTTGCCCATAGTATAGGTGAAATATATGTTAGCTAGTTCCACAAGTATTTATTGAGGGCCTGGTATTTATAAGGCACCGAGAGTTGCAATAATGAGGCTCATTAGCAACACTAACAATGGAAGTGGTTTCTTCTTTATGGTCCAAGAGGGTGATAGACGTTACGCACATGAGTTCATGTGCAGAATATCCTATTCGCTATGGGAGGAGGGCATGATCCAGGAGCATCTGTCCCAGGCAGGGCTCTAGCCCTTTGGATGGGGATTTTGATGACTATGCCGTACTGTTTGAGGACCGTGTTGGCTGGGAGAAATGGGCATAAACAAGGAGACCTGGTCTCAGTATTTCAGGCACAGAAGACAAAACAAAGATGGTGATCCTGTGGAGAGCTGACAACCTGAGAATTAGGTAGAAGCTTGGTGATCAGAACCAGACCAAAGTCAGGGTCATCACAACACGGTGCTGGGATGGGGTCTGCATGCCCAGGCAAAGCTGCAAGGGAGAAAGGCTGTAACCCCTAAGAACCAACCCATCAGGGCACGAGACCTTCTCCTATGGCAGTTTTCTGAGACTCAGACCCCATGGCTTAACCCAATTAATCTCCTAAACTGGGTCATCACCCTTGGTTGCACAGCAAGCCAACACCTGACGGACAAGATCCCCTAAATACTAGTAACAATGAGAAAAAAAACACTGGGAAAATTGGATTTTTTTTTTCTACCCAAGTCATGGAACAATCAGCTTCCCTTCTGGGTATTGCTTTAAAATCTGTCACCGATATTAGGTAACTTTACAAAGCAGTACAATTGAAGAACTAGTTAGAAGTGCCTCAGGTATTTTGCAGATAGCCTGAGAAATGAAGACAGGAAGGGGACTACCTGAGGGTCGTCGGAAGGATGGCCACTGCCTTGCTGCTTGGTCATTAGTTTGTGTGGTCAGTGAACCCTGGCAGACCATGACTGGTAAGGAATGCGTGTTTCATAGGAGTTTCAGAAACTTCTCCTGGTTTTGTTTGTGTCCAGGAAAGAGAGCAAGACCCCCACAGCATCACCCGCAACCAGACCCATCTGCCTCTTGAGGGACATATAGTAATAAGGTTGCCCTTGGGTTTTGGGTCGCTGTGGGAAGTTATGTAAGCTCCACACATATTTTGCTGCAAGTCCCTGTGACTAAAAGAAGGAAAGCTCTTCAGTCCTAGCACATGTGTGGGCTTTGTCATTAACAAAGGGTAAGAGAGCACTCCGGAGTTATTTCCTTGTAGGATCCAGAATATGAATTGATAGAACTTGCTAGTTAGCACTTTGTTTTGCCAAGAAGTTGAAAACATTTTAGAAATCTCTGATCTTTCATTTAAAAATAGCTATTAACTCTTTCAGGTCATAAAAATACCACTTTAAAAAGCAGGTAATGCAGGCCAAAGCACAGACAAAACAAGGACCGACAGTCAAATCAGACTTCATGGTCATTAATCCTCACATCTGCTTACTGAGCTGACTTTGTGGCATATAGTAGCATCCCATGTTACTTACAAAGAAATGGAGCGTGCAGAGATTAAATGACATGATAGATATCAGGTGATACTTAGGTCAGCAGAGCAATGGGTGAAAAGAGCTCACAGTACTCTTCATTTAGTATTTAATACCTTCTTGCCACCTTTGGACTCACCCATTCTTCCTCTTCTGCAGTCCATTCTCTTGACTCACACAAGAAGTTTGCCCTCTTTTCGTGGCCCAGAGGCAATTCCCTATCTATTTGTGCACAGTGCAGGTCATTCTAGAAAAATGGGTTGATTTGAATGTAATTGAGTCATCCTTTACCCACTCAACCTACCCCTCTTTGTACCAGAGCATTTTTCTTAGTTATGGATGAAGAATGTGGAGTCTCGCATCCAAAAATTGTTTTCTCCAGAAATTACTTTGCCTTATAATATACGAAGGGTAGGTACAGTTGACCCTTGACCAAGTGGGGACTAGGAGTGCTGATGCCCCACCCAGCTGAAAATCTGCATATAACTTAAGTCTGAGCAAACATATCTGAGCAAACAAGTTATGAACAGTGAAAGAGGAAAGTGGGCTCAGTAGCATGTCCTCAGTTTTCCTAGGTAATAAGTAGTAAAAATAAGTTCAGCCTGGTGCTCAGCAGCCTCTGTACATCCAAGGAAGACAGATATGGATGCCAAGAAGCAGTTTGCAAAGGGCCATTTTTATATTGAGAGTGTTGCTTATGGGGGGCAACTCTTTCTTTTTATGAAATATTTCAAGCATACACCACAGTTTGGAGAATAATTTAAGGAACAAACCATTTCAGTAGTTCTTCCCCTCTCCCACCCATCTGCAATTTTACTTTCTGTTACCCACCATCAACTGTGGTCTGAAAATATTAAATGGAAAAATCTAAAAATAAACTATAAGTTTTAGTTTTTAATTATAGCTTATTGATTATACTATTAGAGTTGTCCCAATTTTTCCCCCTTTGCTGCCCTCCTCCCAGCACCCCCACTCCCTCAGGCAATCCCCACAACATTGTACATGTCTGTCGGTCATGTGTATACTTCTTTGGCTACTCTGTTTCCTACACTATACTTTACATCCCCGTGGCTGTAACTACCTATTTGTACTTCTTAATCCCCTCACCTCTTCACCCATTCTCCCACACCTCACTCCCATCTGGCAACCATCAAAATGCTCTCCATATCCATGATTCTGTCCCTGTTCTTCTTGTTTGCCTAGTTGGTTTTTCAGATTCATATGGAAAAGCAGCTTGTGTGGGCCTGTAAATTGGGTGGTGTGCAGTCTCTGGGAATTTCCATGGCAGACCAAACAGTGTTAGCCAGGTTGATGGAGTCTCAGATATGCCACCAGCTTGCCAGTTCTGTGGCTCTGTGGGCCAAGTGTTTAGAAAAGGGGCAATGGCCTCTGCTCGCCTTGATGGAAGATACTTCAGTTTTTCCCAGTATGCCTTCCACTGATGCCTTTTATGCTGCTCCCCAGGTGCTGGAGCTCTGAGGGGGTGAGTCTGAGTAGGTGAGTCTGTGTGTGGGTTCTTTAAGAAGAACTGCTTGGGGCTCCACAAGTTTCTTCCACCCACTCAATCCCTGGTTTTTGCAGCCAGAAGTCATGGGGACTTACCTCCCTGGCACTGGAACCCTGGGCTGGGCGGCCTGGCATGGGGCTAGGACTCCTTGCTCCTGAGATAGCCTTCCTGAATTTTTATCCACCATGCATGAGTGTGGGACCAGTCCTTTCCACATCTGTGCCCCTCCTACCAGTCTGGATGGATGTGGTTTCTTTAATTCCGTAGTTGTCAGACTTCTATTCAACTTGATTTCTGACGGTTCTGAGTGGTGGTTGTGCTGTATTTTCGATGCAATTTTGATGTGGTTGTGCAAAGAGGCGAGCCATGTCTGCCTACACTGCCATCTTGACCAGAAGTCAAAATAACCATAAGTTTTAAATTGCCTGTCATTCTGAGTAAGCATAATGAAATCTTGTGCCCTCTCTCCAGGGATGTGAATCATTCCATTGTCCAACATGTTCATGCTTTATACACTCCCCACCAGTCAGTTACTTAGTAGGCATCTTGATGATTAGAGGGCTGTTGTGGTATCTCATACTTGTGTTCAACTAACCCTTATTTTACTTAATAATGGCCCCAAATTGCAAAAGCAATGATGCTGGCGATTTAGATATGTCAAAGAGAAGCCATAAAATGCTTTCCTTAAGTAAAAAGGTGAAAATTTTCTACTTAAGGAAAGAAAAAAATTTTATGAGGTTGCTAAGATGTACCGTAGGAATGAATCTTCTTTTTGTGAAACTGTGAAGAAGGAAAAAGAAATTAGTGCTAGCTGCTGAGACAGAGACAAAGAGAGAGACCACATTCACATAACTTTCATTACAGTATATTGTTTTAATTGTTCTACTTTATTAGTTATTGTTGTTCTCTTACTGTGCCTAATTTGTACATTAAACTTCATCATAGGTAAGTATGTCTAGAAAAAAACATAATATACTCGTATATTGGGTTCCACATTACCTATGGTTCCAGGTGTCCCGAGGGGGTCTTGAAGGGCAGCCCCATGGGTAAGGGAAGACTACTCTGCAGAAACAGTGGATAAGCCCTGAGTGCCCTTCAGCATTCATTACTCTGTATGTCTTCCTCCTCCCTTAATGTGATGTTCAGTATTCATTGTCTGATTTTATGTAGCTTCTGGAAATTAATTTATCCATAAAAATACATGCTACGTTTAGGCATTTTTAATAAGATAAAAAATGAAGATAGCTTTTTCCTTAACATTATATTTTATACAATTTAAATATTAGCCATGTTTATATGATTTTAACATCATATATTCTCTAAGATTTGAACATGAAACAATTTGAATATTTATATATGCTGTGTGTACATATATATGTATATATTTATATATCTTTACAGTATTTGTAGTCCTAATTCATTCCTTTTAACCACCATGTAGTATTCCAAGGTATGAATAACATATTATTTATCTATTTTGTAGTTGGACATTAAAGTTTATATGAAAATTTTGTTGGTTATCAGTTTAGAAGATGATTTGCTATGTCATGGGGTATACACATTTCACCTTAGGTTGAAATCTAGTAATTAGTAGGTAGAAATCTAATAAAATTTTGCCAATTTTTCTCAAAATGATTCTATCATTTCATATTCTATCCTACAATGTGTGAGAAGAGTATTCATTGTTGTACATTTATTACAACACTTGTTACTTCCAAATTTCTAAGTTTTACCACAGTGATGAATTCAAAATAGGCCTCATTTTATCTTTAATTTGCTGGTTCCTAATCATTACTATAAGTGATTGAATATATTCTGTGTTTATTGACCATTCAGATTTCCTCTTGCACAAATGGCTTGTTCATATCCTTTATCTTTTTCTATTTGCTATTTTCTTATTTATTTGGAAGATTTTTTAATATATTCGTATACAAACCATCTGTGAATCACATAGATAAATGTAGTCTATTCTTACATAACTGATGTATCTCTGAAGTTTGCCTTTATGTGGTCTATTAAAACTTTTAATAAGCATGTTAAAACTAAGACATAGACAAGAAAGTTGTATTTCCACGAGTCTCTGGGTTCAGGAGAAGCACCTATGAGTGCCACTTTTTCATCATTTTCTTATTTGTTTTCCACCCCAAGTTCAGAGAGTTAGGTATAAGGCCACCAACTTTGTGCATGATCGTATCTGTGATGATTGCAGAGTAGGTAGTTTAGAATGATTTTGGAGCTATATAAAGACCAGTTTGGGGAAGGATTGCCCTCATATTTTAGGTCTAACAGACTGCCTATCTTTCCAGTGAAACAGGAACTGTTAGACACCTAGTGCATCTCTGTCTTTGACTCCTTGTAGGAGCACACAAAATCGCTTCCAGGCCGGGGCATGAGGCATGTGGGAAAATCTGTCCCAACTTAACTCTCAGATATTTTACTACCAGGGAAGTCTCTGCTCATGACCCGAGTGCCTAGACCCAGATAACCCAGGAAAACATGAAGAGTAGAATAATGTTATGGTAATGTCAGGTTTCATGAACATGTTGCCTTTGAAATCCTGGTATGAAAGCTTCAAGTAATGATGGCTATTTTTTTCTTTCAGAGGTGTGGCGAATTCTTTGAAAGCCCCGAACAGGCTGCCAAATGTGTTCGCATGCTAGGTAAGAGGCTTTTCATTTTAGATATATGAAGTGTGTTGATGTCATGTGACTTATTGTTGGTCTGTTGCCTTATTGGCGTCTCCTGTTTCATATTGCAGAGGCTTATTGGCTTTTTCTAGGGTTAAAGGTACCTAGTCCACATTTATACGTGGAACACCTGATGAAAAAAGGTTTTGATTTTCATAACTGTCTGTAAGTTATGAACCATGTTTCTTAGTCTTTCATAATCTTTCTTGGATCTTTAGCATAACATAAAATGGAGACTGATGAAAAAAGGAAGAAGAATCACACTGTAATTCTTAAACTAGAGATGATAAGAATTTACATCACAGCACAAAGTCCTTGCAATGCCTGAAAGAAATACATATTCAAGCTAGTCTGAACAGCACAACTATCCGCAATACATTTGTAATACAATTGCGGCATTGTACTGAGTAATTATTTGTACTTGTGGGACAATATATCACTAATGCCTTTCACAAACTCTGTTAAGTTATACTATTCTCTTTAGAAATGGACTTTATATTATTTTCTCATTATATAAATTAGAAAACTAATATAGAAAATATACATGATGCACTTAACCTCAAAATGAGAAAGTCCTGAACAAGATACAAAGGCTTCTAAACTGTAAAATTTTAGGTATAGTGTTTAAATCTTATTTAAGCCACTAAATTATGTCCGATGAACTTTCAATTAATGATAGTAATAGAACAAAATAGTGGTATGGATAAATAGAAATGATCTTTAAATTTAACTTTCACCAAAAATTTACCCACATCCATTCCAGCTTTCAACCATACTCATAAGCAGAGAACAAAATGATTCACTTTAGCTTCTTCCATTTTCTTGGGCTACCTCTTAATGTCGGCAGTCACATGTTGAGTCATATCAGCGAAATGACTCAGAAGTAGACAGCAAGATAACTAGAGGCAAAGGAAGAACTTGGTAATTTATAATTCACAATAATCAAGTACTAAATAATCAAAGGTTGCACATGACTTAAAAAAACTAAAAATCAAAACACAAAAAAGATACCATATTTTCTTAGCTTTCTGATCTTTCTTATTTTCTTGTACTAATATTTTAAACCTCTCAGGTACAGTTCTTATATATTTTATTCTTAATTAACACATTGGCTACAACATATTCATTGGAAAATGAGCATTAAATTGAAAGAGCATGAACAATAAGCATAGCATCCAATATCCATTTCAAATATGCAGGATTCTCTTCCCTTAACCGTAAAAATACCACAAAAATGCTAATATTTCAGGGCACAACTTAGATCAGTAGATAGATGGATGTATGGATAGATATAGATGAAAGAAAGAAAAGAAAGAAAGAAAGAAAGAAAGAAAGAAGGAAGGAAGGAAGGAAGGAAGGAAGGAAGGAAGGAAGGAAGGAAGAAAGAAAGAAAGAAAGAAAGAAAGAAAGAAAGAAAGAAAGAAAGAAAGAAAGAAAGAAAATAAATAACTCCTTTGTCTAGCCATATGTCCCCACCTTGGATTTGGGAAAGTGTCTCACAACCACATCAGATCTATTCATTAATTCACTCATTTAATTTTCACAATAACAAAACAAGATTGGTGCTATTATTATCTTCATTTACAGATCACAAAATTGAGGCAAATGATTAGATATTATGGGCACCTTAATATCACTAAAATATTACTTGATTGTAGCTTCTACCTGATCCAGTAATTAAATCGACTTTTAACTCATGACGATTTTTAAGCACATGAGCACATCATTTATTCTGACTGAATTTTTCCTTTCCTTGCTCCAGTGTGAGTCAACTGCTCAGTTTATGCTAGGACAAGGACAGCACTAAACTGTTTACCGCTACCTTTACTAGACTTGACTTCACTTAAAGTAAGATCAGTCATCTTTTTCCCTCTTCTGTATTATATGGCAAGGTTATTTAGCTGTCCGAAGACATCTCTGGCCACCAAATGCATCCCCAGTGAATCTTCCAGGTTACACAAAATTCCAAAATTAAAAATACTGGTATATTTTATATAAATCAGTTTTGTACTACTATTACTGTGATACTGGCTAAAGTTCATTGAGCACTTAAATATGTGACAAATGAAGTCCATCCAGAGTACCTTACATAATTAGATAATTTACTCCATGTAAATAAATATGTGGCCTCTGTTTTAAAATATAGATAGATATTCTGGAAAGTGGCAGTATATTATTAAGCTTGTAGATTTCATTAGGGTTTTTTTTTTTTTTTGATTTCTAATTTTTTAGTGACATATAACTAAATGATATAAAAGAACCATAAGAATGGAAGTTTTTTAGTTTAAGGACATGGGGAAAATTAAGATGAAATAGGAAGAACAATTGTATATTTTATCTTTAAAAATAAGTAAATCTTTATTGGGTGTCAAAGATGATACTATGTGCAGTGAGCTTAAGTTACTCACACAATGAAAATCATGCCCTCACGAAGCTTACGTCTAAGAGGCTTACACTTTTTCCTACTTATCTTTTTTAGAAGATTGCCACACAATCTAATTGAATCATTTACAAAGTCCTGGTAAATCTCAAGTGAAAGAGAATACCAAAATAAAATTATTAAGTATATGGATACACTTGGATGGACTGTCCATTAGCAGGTCTCCACCTAAAGCCCAGGGACTCCCATTTCACAGCAACACGTGTTATGCCAGATAATGAGAGCAGAAGTGAGGTTGAGTAGTTTCGTTCCTTGAAAGAAACAAGAAAAATTCAAGTTATGAACGTGTAACTCATTAAAACTGAGACCATATCCTGAATGTCATCAAGAAGGGGCATTTGTGTTAAAACAACAAGAAAGCACCACTTCACCAGTGTTTGAGGGGTTGGTTTGTTGCTCCCTTTGAGAGGAACCTATGATCATGCCTTTATGACTTCCTGAAGAGTTTCTTGAGGAAAACTTTCTATCTCCAACAGTAAAGGATAGGGATTCTCTGGTATTTTGAGTGACTATTAAGTTTTCGAAGTATTGCCAATCATAAGTATAGTTTTCACTTTTGCAGGTAATGTTCTAATGTTGAATAAATCAAAATTTCCAGGCAAGAAAACCAAATATGTAAAGTCTGCATTTCCAAAACCTCACCTCTGGTTTATATGCCAACCTAGTAATGAGATCCCTGTGGAGGCCAAACTGAGACACCCACAGTTTTGAGTTGTCAAGCTCTCGGGTCAGCCCCCCAATACCTTGTGAGATCCCCATCTCTGCCCAGGCACACTTTGGGTCTGGCTGTCTGCCTGGATCCTGGTTGTGCTCTGGTTTTGGCACAGTTGAGATGGAATAGGAGAAAAAGGTCACTAGCCAGAGCCATCTGCAGGTTTTTCCTCTCCCACACCTATGTCCCCAGATATATCTGAAAAATAAGATTTTTATTCATGACTTCCATGAATAAGCCACCCTCACTGAAGTCATGCTTTTGTCTCATTACATTAAATAAGACGTAAGTGTAAATTTACCTTGAGTTATTCTAAAGTGATGAATTCAATGCAGTTTTAAGTGGGTAAAAATTACTGTCGGATATGAGTCTTATGGGGAATCATTCCTGGGCTCAGGGGAACAGTCTGTGTTGGATCCGAAGGTAAATAAAGATGGACTGCAGAGCTGGCTGCACTGAGTATCAACTCTTCCTAAAAACTCCCTCAAAGAGGGCGAATGTGGGCAATCAACTTAAACACAAAATTATAATAAACATTGCTTTTATCTTTCCATCACCTTTAGGGTTTGTGATCAAAACTCCCACTTCCTCAGCTCTCTCCTCTTTTTAAATTTAGATTGAGATTTCTCTCAATCTCAACTTGACCTCAGAAGTGTATATAACTCTATCAAAGGGTATGTACATGTACGGCAAGGCTTGTACCTTAACTAGGTGTAATGAACTCATACCAGAGGGAAAAGGCAGTGGAAGAGAAATTATCTCTCATCAAGCAATTAATGTATGAAGTCTGGTGAGCTGCTAACAGAATCTTACCTTTCAAGTATAATGAAACTGTTAGATACAAAGAGCCCAGAGTATAAAGAAATCACCTAAAATGATCAATGTTGATTCATTTCTTAGTTCATTTGCGAACCTCCTCTATGAAACAATAAATCCTGAGAGAAGAAACTTACAAGTAGACTAATTTCCAATTAGACTTGGTGCCTCTTACAACTCCTTCTTTCTTCCTAGTCTTAGAGTGAAGTTCTTACATGCAGTAACCCTTAATTTGCCTAATTTATTATATTTTGCTGGCTCAGTTTCTTCATATTCTTTTTTTTTAATTTTTTATTTTAATTGTTGATCTTGTACAGTTTTCTGTCTTTTATTCTCACCTGAACCCACCACCCCAGGCCTCCCCTCCTCCCTCCCATTTCCACCCCCCCATAGTTTTTGTCCATGTGTCCTTTATACTTGTTCCTGTAATTCCTTCCCCTTTTTCCCTGAAATTCCCTCCCCTCTCCCCTCTGGTGACTTTCAGCCTGTTCTCAATTTCTGTGTCTTTGGTTATATTATGCTTGAAGTACAGGCTGGTACAACCACTATGGAAAACAGTATGGAATTTTCTAAAAAAAACTAAAAATGGATATACCTTTTGACCTAGCAATTCCACTGCTAGGACTATATCCTAAGAACCCTGAAACACCAATCCAAAAGAACCTATGCACCCCTATGTTTATAGCAGCACAATTTACAATAGCCAAGTGTTGGGAGCAACCTAGATGCCCATCAGTAAATGAATGGATCAAAAAACTGTGGTACATTTGCACAATGGAATTCTATGCAGCAGAGAGAAAGAAGGAGCTCATACCCTTTGCAACTGCATGGATGGAACTTGAGAGTTTCTTCATATTCTTTATCAAGATTCAACTTTTTTCCAATTTGAAAGTTTCAGTGGCCCTGCTTTTGTTTTGTGTATAATTCCTTTTGTGCTAAGTGGTATATCATTTGAATGTAAAGTACAAACTCTCTTACCTGCTGTGACTCAGAAGGAGTTGCTCATATTGTCAAGCTTCTGGTTGTGGTTTATATAAATCACTTAATGGGATTGCCAGTTTTCAAAGCAATAGAATACAAAAAAATTGATATTTTATTAGTGTCCAATATGAGCATAGCAAGACTTGTTTTCTACCTCTGAAAAATGAACTGTGTACTCATAGAAGTTACTTTGTCTTTTGGACTCCAGTCTATAGTTTTTCTGCAAAATGGGAATAAAAACATCTATCCTTCCTAACCCAGGGGTTGTTATGGTGGTAGAGCGAGATGTTGCCTGTTACAATACCCTACATATGGTTTATGCACCAATAAATTGATGAGTAAATAATAAATAATGGAAATAAACAAATTGATGCTAAACAATAAACTGATAAATAATAAATGATTTATTGATGACATTAATAATGTTTTACAAAGCAACAGGAAAGCCAAAGCATTTTATAAATGTGAAGGCAATTTTTTAAAGAATTACATGCATTCTTCAAAGTCATATAATGCCTCAAAGGCATTCATTCAACATGCATTCAACAGATACACATTGAACACCCGCCGGGTGCCAGGCACACACGCACGCAAAGACCAGTGGGCACATACCCTGCCCTCAGAGGCTTTATCGGACAGAAGATATTCGAGCCTGGAACCCCCAAATCTGCAACACCAGCTGGAGGGTGACAAATACGAACAGAGAAATAAAGTGTGTGGGGACTTCAGAAGAGGCAGAGAGTACACACAGTCGTATATGAAGGCCACGCAAGCGCAGTGGTGGATTTGGGCATGGAAACGCTGAGAAAACGGCAGCATTCCAGGTGGATGCGTGACTGTATCAAAAACCCAGGTACTCGAAAGCTGGGAGTGGGTGGCCGCAGTGAGGTTTTCGGGCTGTAATGATGAGGAAAGGATGTGTTGGAAGATAACTCGAGGCCTTACTGGAGACAGTTTGACTGTTATCACTGGCTCCAAAAGGAGCAGAAGTATCAGAGAAAAGGAAGTTCTGGTCTCTTATTTAGTTAGAGAGTAATTTTTTGGTTCTAAAGTATTGTAAAATACCCTATAAAACAGTTTCCACTGGGCAGTACTAAATGGACCTGTTCACCAGATACTTGTGAAATTAGGTAATTTTTAACTCAATGTATATTTGAACCCAGTGACCTGAATTCTAGGCTTGATGTTTAAAAAAAAAAAAAAAAAAAAGTTAATTTTATCTTTTCTCCTTGATATCAAATATTATAGTATTTTATTTAAGAAGTGAAACAGTATTATCAATTTTTATACTAGAGAAAAGTGATATTTTTTCGCTTTTTGGAACTTCGTCATCTAATAAAATTGGGAGTTTTAATATTAATATTTTGCTCTTATCACTAGCATTGACTTGTGTGGCTTTTGTATGTGGACAACTTTGAAGTTTATAAATTTTTTTTTTTAAATTAATACGGTGTGTTGTAAGGCAAAAAATGACTGGTATCAGACTAGGCCACGGTGGCACTGTAGAAAGAGCGGGACATTTAAAGACCTGGTGCCAGCGAAACTGTGTGGCTATAGGCACATCACTTAAGGATTGTAGACTGTTTACTCGTCCCTAAAATAGAATAAGAAATAATGATCACATTATTTTCGACCTTATAGGTTTATTAAGGATCTAATAACATGATAAATATTAAAGCATCCCATAAACTTTTAGAAGTACTAGAAATATAAGTATTGTTTTTATTAACACTGATAACTAATTCATTCTGTGTCCTTCCATTTCATTTTATATTAGTCATACTTTTATATGCAAATTGACAAGTTTGGTATATTTTGAAGATTAAAATATCTCAATTTGGACCAAGTGAATAGATATTTTCAAGTGTATGTTTGCAATCTAGAAAAAAAGCATATTATCCTCGTAGGTTACAAAAGATTATTGTAAGAACTATTTTATGTGCACTTGTCTTAAGGTTAAGGGCTATGTTTAAAGAAAAAGTTTTCAAGTTGCTTAACTTTGACTTAACAAGATTAAAATGCCACAGGAATTTTAATTAATTTTAACTTTACAAAGCACTTTATTCATATCGTATGGCTACATAATTCACTCTTTTTCAATGCATGTTCATGGGTGATATTTTCTACCTCTCAAAAGAGAGCAAATTAAAATCTGGTTATTCCCAAGGGAGGGCAATGGGGGCATTACCCCCATCATTCACCCAGGGTCCTACCTTGTTTTACATTTAAAATACTTTTTAAGATTTTATTTATTTATTTGTAGAGATAGGGGAAGGGAAGGAGAAACAGAGGGAGAGAAACATCAGTGTGTGGTTGCCTCTCACATGCGCCCCAGATGGGGACCAGGCCCGCAACCCAGTCATGGGCCCTGACCAGGAATCAAACTGGCATCCTTTTGCTTTGGAGGATGATGTCCAACCAACTGAGCCACACTGGCCAATGTGCCTTGTTCCAATTTTCATTGTACTTATCACCAAATGACATATTTTACATTTGTTTGTTGGTTAATTGCTGTGTCCCAGCCTCAACCCACCACATATCTGTAGACACAGAATGTAAATATCATAAGGCGAGGACTTAGTTTTATTCACTGCTGAGTGTCCAGCATCTGGAACAGCATCCAGCCCCCCAGGTCCTAACAGGAACTCAATATTTGCTGAATGCATATGTGCTGATGCACTTTTTAGAGCAACACGATCATTGTAAAGCATGGCCCAGATGTGCCAAAGACTGGTTAGGATAGCATTTAAAAGCATCTACTAACTCAGCCAAGGGATAGGTTTACTCCTACATGAATTATTTGGCAGTTTCCCAAGTATATGACTCTAGGTTACAGGATGAGAAATATGTAATTCTCCACAAATAAGCCTTTAGAATCTATCCTCAGAATCAGGTGATTAACATATATTTTGGAGGCGCTAATGTATCTCCAACCCTCTGAAAGTTGATGTGATAATGAGCAAGGTAGAATCTTTATTGTCACAGAGTTTATTCTTCTGCACATGGAACATTTTGTTGAGAAAACAGGAGGCAGCCCATCATTTTGTCTTCTCTGTTATAGAAATATACTGAAAATTATTTCACCTGAGGTTTATGATTTAAAATGCTTTCTACATTATCTTAACTGCCTTTCTACACTATCTTAAATTTTTTATTTGGAAGTAAATATTGCCTTGCATAAGGAATATATGTTTCCTAGTTTTATGGTCGCTTTCATAGAATGTTGCAGCATTTCCACAACAACAAAACATCACACTTTTGAATGCAGCTAGGGTGCGGGGCTCAGATAAGAGTTAGTTGCAGAATAACAATACAAGCAGAAGTCAACTATCAGAACTGAAGTTGTCAAACCCAAAAATGATAGAAATGTCAGCCTTGTATTAGCTTCATTTTCTGTCTGAAGGCATCCCCCTTTATACAGTGCTACATTTCAGAAAATGTATTCAGTCAGCAAAGAGTTACAGGTGTATATTGTGTACCAGGGTAGGGATGCAAAGGCATCAGAGCTCTGCTCCCTGCCCACAAGGATCTCCCAGTCTAGTGAGGGATGAACTACTGCTTAGACAATGCCAATGTAGCACAGTAAGCCATAATTAGGAGGGCCCAGAGTCTTACAGCAAAGGGACAAATGGAGAGGTGTCAGGAAAGGCCTGTACAAGTGGTGATAAGGAGCTGAGTGTCAAAGAGAGTCAGCAGACAGCCCTGTGAGCCTGGGACAGGATAGCCAATTGGAAAAGGCATTGGCATTTTTAGGCAAGAGGAGCAGCAGGTGCAGGAAGTTTATGTGTCCAATTAAAGAACTGTAAATCATTATGTCTGGAGACTAGAATAAGAGGAAAGAAATGATAAGATAATCAGTATAGAGAGGAAGGTGAGTCAGATTGTAAAGGGCCTCATAAGAGGACAAAGTACCATTTAAGGATGTGTAAGCAGAGGAGCTACAATGTGAGACACACATTTTAGACCTACTAGAACATACCCTGAACGAGGACAAGAATGGAGAAAGAAAGATCATTTAGGGCATGGCAGCAATTAGGTGAGAAATGATGAGCCCGGCCCAAACTGAAACAGTGTCAGGAAAAAAACCCAAGGCATGAAATTCAGATTTTGAGAGACACTGACAGAATTTTACAACAGAGCAAGTGTAGGAAATGTAATTAAATAGAGAATAGAAATGCTGTTTCCCCTCACACACCCACCCTCAATGAAGAGTACAAGAGAATCAGATTTGCAACTAGGAAAAATGATGAGTTAAATTTTAAACACAAGAAAGTTGAAATTCCCAAGGAACTCTCAGATATTGTAGGGAGTCTGAAGCTTAGAAAGGTGACCTGCAAATAGGTAATGGGGACAAGCTATTGGCAATTATATCACCCAGGGAAGAGTGAGGAGTGAGATGGGGGTGCACCTTAGAACACTTGGAAATGTCACACTGAAAGGTTGGCATGCTCAGCAAGAATCTGAAGATGCCTAAATGGGTAGGAGATTAAGAATGAGTGGACAGAGAAACAGAAGGAAAACAAGAGAGCATGGTTTCATTCTAGCCAACAGGAGAGAGTCCCGAAAGGAAGATCACGATGGAGATGTGAAACACCATAGTGGCCAGTGATATCGAGCCTAAAAGGCACTCTCTGGACCTAGCAACCTGAAAATGATGTCAGCGAGAACATAACTAGTAGAAAGGTGAAGTGAGGAGGGCAATGTGGAGCCAAATAGTAGAGAACCAAGCAGGTGCACTTACTCTATCCAGAAATTTGTCTGAGAACAGAAGATGGGTAATATATCAGTGACTGGAAGATGTTCTAACATAAGAATGATACTCATATCTTTGAGAATGATTCCGATGTTAATGATGCAGAAAAGAAAGAGGAAGTGGTTGATCTTTCTGAAAAATAAGGAGGGAGTACTTGCAAGCCTTAAACCGCCTCCCAGTGCGACTGAGAGAAGGCGGTGACAATGGGCAAGGAGGAGGGAGGACAGAGACATATCCTTGTCCATGCGGGTGGAGATGGGCAGACACGGAGAGGATTTCCATCTCATTGCTTCCCTGCTTTTTAGAAGAAAACATGATATTCTGATGAGAGTGAGGAGTAATGGAGGCAAAAATAAATAAGTAGGTAAAGGTTTGAAATTCATGTAGGAAATAAGAAAGGTAATGGGGTATTATTGTGAAGCAGTTCTGTAGTTAGAACCTATGAACTAAAATAGCAATGCCCATTTGTTAAAATAAAAATACTTAAAACACAAGCTATGTTCTAAGTGCACATTTCAGAGAAGCAGCTGCTCCTGTTCATGGACACTCTTCGCTTCCCTTTTCTCCTTATCTGCTTCTCCTTCTCCAACTGCCAGTCAAGGTGCCAGGACGTGGCTGCCTTCCTTGACCCTTCTTCAAAATCTCCTCTCTCCAACTGTGCATATTGAAGTATTTTTCCATCTGTCCATCTAACCTGCATATTCCACTGGAGTAGGTCTCCATTTATTTATCTTTCTATCCTTAGCATGAAGTATTGGCCTAAACTCCAAAGGAACACAAAAAAATAACTCCTAATGCAAGTGTAAGAAAAGCATAAAGTTATATATTTTGCCCGTAACCCTCCTTTCTGGCCTCATGGTGTCTCCCAGAGGCTCTTTTCTGGCCTGTCTTGATCTAAAAGGGGATGCCTCCACATCCACCTCCCAGTTGTCAAGGAGACCAAAGATGCTAAGTCATTTGAGCTCTGAGAGTGCCGGTGTCTTCTGAGCTGGGCCCACCCCTCGCCAGTCACATCTGAACCACCTCTTCCTCCTCAGCTGCTCCCCCTCTGGTTCATGTTCCCTTCTTACAAATTTAATCCAAAGACTTTTTTGCTCTCAGGATGTATGTGTCCACCTAGAAATCCTTGTGTACATCAAACTGTAGTTTTATAATGTTCCAGAGACTAAGTCATTTCTGTTCTGACCACAAAGTAATATTGGGCTCTTTATTGGAAAGATACAGATTGTAACTGTATGTCATCAGAAATTTGTATCTTTTAACAGACACAGTTTTCCTGTAGGCTTGCTATTCAGGGTGACTTAAGAGGTCTCCACCTGTCAATCTCAAGCCCCTCACCTTGCCAACTATACGTATATAATGTTTTCTAGTGAGTATGGATTATAAACATTCACAAAATACAGACATTTTTTGAGACAAAGTTATGTATATGATAAAAGATACACAAAAGAATTTTAAAGTATTTAAAAATTAAATATTTGTTCTCATTATATCAATTGCACTCTGTGAACTATAATATTTTTTCATATCTAAATGCAAAAACATATTTTATTAACTTGCCAGATCAGTTCAAAAGAGACAGCCAACTGGTTGGATAGAAAGCTTAGTTTCTGACTTGGGGTGGTGGACATGCAATACAGTGTACAGATGTGTTGTAGAGTAGCGCACAGAGCCTGTATAACTTTGTTAACCAGCATCACCCAATAAATTCAACAAGAAAGAGAAAATAAATAAAAATAAATTTAAAAAAGAAAGTTCAGTTTCCATAGTCCAAAATTTTCACATATGACTGATTAATTCAAATTTTCAACTTCTGTGAAGCTAGCTTGGATACTATAAAAATTACTGATCTTTAAGGTAAATTTTTAAGTAGGTTAAACATAAGAATAAGCAAATACAAAAACTTTGCTTTTGCCTACTTTAAGGTAGTCAACCACATCTGAATTTAATACATTGATTCACAGTCCATATTTTTTAACTTTTATGACTTGCAGCTTGAGCTAGTCAACATTAGTGCAGTTTATCCTTACCTAAATTCTGGGTTCTGGCAGTTCTTGTGCTATGTGGCACACAGAAAATTGAGGATTTCATTTTAAAGAGGCCTTCTTTTCCTAAATGTAAAAAAATACAGCCAGAAATACTAATAAAATACAGAATTTTATAAGCTTGGTGAACGTCAGCAGCTTCATTGTTCAGTGATAATCATACACTACAAATCTGAGAGATTTTACAATACATAAATATGAAAAGAGTTACCACACCAAGCTGCTTTCTAAAATTTATATTGCAATGTCAGGAAAGTGCACTTCAATATTTTATCTTCTTTTAGAAAATCAGATATTTGGAAAAAGTAATTAGGCATTTTGGAAGCACATATTGAATTTAAAAATACGTTTTCCACATTTCTCAGGGGAAGTTTAACATCTTATTCCTGAATTACTACATTCTTTACAGAATGGGTTTGTTAATAACTAATTCCACTTGGCAGTCTCTGTGAAAGATCTCTTATTCTGTCTGCTCTTTTACTTTTTGTATAAGGGAAGTCTTATTTCAAGTCAAGATGGTTGACTAATGAAATACCAAGATGACTCTGGGCTACAGAAAAATGAACGCCCACGATCGTGTTCAGGATCATTTAGCAGACATTTGGAACTTGATTATCACAGAGTCTTAAGAAAATCTCTCAATATTTGAAAGGGCTTAGTCCTTACACATGTTGCTTTAGTAAGATTTCAAGGTGGAAAGAAGCTTTGAAGGTCAAGAAAGAGGAGACAGTAACTTCTCCCAGTCTAGTGTACCTGCCCAAACTGTGGAAGTTCAGGGTCAGGTCTCAGGCATGTGACCACACAGAGCTGTGTAAATTTTTAGGCCATTACAAAAATAAAGGATTTTTTCCTGTAGTAATTGTACTGTTGAAAATGGAGAAATATCCCATTGAAAAAAAAATGTGACTGCACATGTCTATTTTCTTTAATTTTCTGTAGGGAAAGCTGCTTGGAAGATCAGTTTTAAATGTTGCATCTTTAAAAGAGTAAATTTTCAATTAGCGACTTAACAGTAGTAAATATAAACTAATATGTGAATGTGTCCAAGCTTATATTTATCAATAGTCCAGTATCCTTCAACAACTGAAACTGTGTTTTGCATGTTTAGGGACAAATCTGATGCTCCTGCTATTAGTCTAATTAGATAGAAAATTTTTTCTTACTTTTTTTATTGAAATATAGCTTAAATTCTGATACGTCCAATTTTTTTGTGCACAGCTCAATGAATTCATACAAAGTTAACACATCAGTGTGAAACCACAGAGATTAATACAGACAGTTTCCTTCACACTGCCTCCCAGACATCACCTCCCGAAGATTCTGTACTGGCTCGCTGACTTATACCACCATCCCCTAATTTTGTAAATTTATGTAAATGGAATCACAGAGTATATTCTTTTTTTCTGCCTCCCTTCTTTACCTCTCTGTGAGATTTACCCATGCTGCTGCACACAACTATAATTCGTTCTTTATTTGTTCCTTCTGCTACAGAAGAGAGGTCAGCAAATTACAGCCTGGAGGCTAAATCTTGCCTGTCTCCTGTTCTCATAAATAAAACCTTATTAGAACACGTATATTATTAGAGTACATGTGCCCGTTCGTATAGATGTAGTTAATGCCTGTTTCACACACACTGGCAGAGGTGTGAGCCGTGACAGACACCACGTGATACCCAACACCCAGCACATCACAGAAAAGAACTGCTGACCACTGCTGTGGACTTCAGAGTATCCCATTGGATGTGCGTGTATCAATTTATTTATGAATTCTAGTGGTAATCAGCATTTGGCTCTTTAGTTTGGGACTGTTACAAATAATATGGTTATGAACATTCTTGTACGTCTTTTTGTGCACAAAATTACACATTTTCTCTTGAGCATTTACATAGAATTGCAACTGATGGGTCACAGAGTGTGTATATATTCACCTTCAACTGATTCTGTCCAATAGTTTTCCAAAGTGACTACATCAGTTTACCCTCTCACCAGCTGTGCGTGCAAGTCATAAATTATTTCCCACAATAATTATCTCTGAGTACAAATTAGAAGGTGTAATTCATCCTTTAACTCAATACAAACATTTTGTATAATAGCCTCTAATGAAGACCATGGTTATTATTTATGCTAACAAATCATTAAGTTGATAATGGTAGTAATGAAACAGGTGTGTAATATTTATTGATTAACAGTGAACATTAATGAGTTGATGGAGTTCGTTGCATAAGCCAATTTAATATTTATTCTTCATTGAACACTTGGAAATAAATATCTTACGAACATTCTGACCAGTGCTACCCCCCACCCTCCACTTACAGTGGAGCTATGAACAAAACACTGGTCCACAAATAAAAGCTCTTTACTTTCGAGAGAATTAATTTCTGCTTTTCTTTTACTACAAAATATACAATTTACTAATTTTTAAAAAGATTTTATTTATTTCTTTTAAGAGAGAGGGGAAGGGAGGGAGAAAGAGAGGGAGAGAAACATCAATGTGTGGTTGCCTCTTGCACATCCCGTACTGGGAACCTGGCCCACAACCCAGGCATGTGCCCTGACTGGGAATCAAACTGGCAGCCCTTTGGTTCGCAGACTGTACTCAGTCCACTGAGCCACAGCAGCCAGGGCACAATTTACTAATTTTTACAGAGCTGAAGTTATGTGTATAAATTTATAAGATGAAGATTATAGTTAAGACATCTAGTTCTGAAAATCAACAGTCTAGTCCCTTACTCTTGATACCACATGGCATAGGGATTCTAACTTTAAGCCTCACGTGTTGTTGTTGTGAATTTTATTCATATTTGCTCCAGGAATGAAGCAGCAAAGTATTTTCATTTCCCTTTTTATCAGACTCTTTCAGTACTGGGCATGTCCAGGTAGAGATAAAAAGGTCACCATTAGCCAATACCAGAATTAAATCTAGTGAGATTATAATTTTCCAACCTCAAAAAGAGTTGTGGGCTCTTTGGAAAAATCATGAATGATTTTTATTTCCTTTTTTTTTTTTTTTTGCTTGTTTCTCTATATTTTTCAAGTGTCCAACAAAGAGAAATTTTTCATAATAAGAGAGATTTTAGGTTGTTTTATGATTTGTGAGGGTACAAAGGTTGTTTCTTATTGTTTGCTTGCGTTACTAAAACCTACTTCTGACATGGGCCAAAATGTGGATAACCTATTCCAGGGGCGAAGTAGCTACAGTTGGAGAGCGGAGGAGTGTTTGTAGTACACACTGCACTTTGGGGTGATCACTACTCTGGTCGCTACATGTTGGGAATCAGGACTTTTATTGAATTTTGTGTCACAAAGTCACCTTCCCCCAAACACATGGACTTTCTGAGACTGGACATGTCCTTTGCAGAGCGCACGTGACTCCAGCAATCCTGGGTATAGGAAAAAGCTCAACCCATTGGCAAATATACTAGGAAATCTCACAAACGCTACGACACAATATAAAACAAAACACTGGGAAACTTCCTTAGGTTTTCAAAATTGTAACATGTAACACATGTGTGCAACCACAGACACATGTGTGCACCCACGCAGGCATGTATGCATATGCACACACATAACTATGCACACTTATAAGTTCAAGATCTCTATTTTGTTCTATTCTTCTTAATTAGAATCTAAAAAGCATAGAATTTCTATCAATGGACTGAGGTATGTATGCAATTATTTTGCACAACCAGTTAGTTTACTTTTGGTATTCACAGGACAAAGAAGTAAACATGTTTAATGGTTCTTAAAGTCTGTCTCAAATATAAGGAGATACTGCTGATGTAAATCTATATAAATTACTAACTACATGGATACTGCGCTTTTACAAATATGTAAGTTCGTATATATGTGTATATGATTTTTAGCAATAGGAAAAAATTAACCTTGCTTGAATCATCATGTTTTTTTCTGCATGTTAAAGCTTTCCTACCATCAGCATGTGTTACTTTTATGGTAGAATCGTGAACATCAAAAAGAAAGGACCTGAGGGCAGTGAAGCTACTCTGTATGATACTCTAATGGTAAACACGTGTCCTTATAAATTTGTCCAGACTCATAGAATGTGCAACACCATGAGTCAACCCTAATATAAACTCAAATTTGGGTGATAACATTGAGTCAATGTGGGTTCATCCTTTGTGACAAATGTGCCTCTCCAGTGGGGGGGTGTTGGTAATAGGGAGGCCAAGCCTAGGTCCTGGCAGGGGGTGTAGAGGAATTCTCTGTGCATTCTGCTCAATTTTGCTGTGAACCTAACACTGCTCTAAAAAAAATGAAGTCAATTTGTTTAAAAGTAAGAAAAGTTCTTCTGGTAACAACCACAAAAAATAAAAGGGAGGGGAAAAGAGATGAGGGAAAAGCTGAAGGCAGTGTGCCGTGCGGTCCTGTCAGTTCTGGAGGAGTTCCGAGAGGTTGTTCAGGGACAGGACCCGGTTGTAGAACTTTTCTGAGAACCAAGAGACAGACAAGCCTTTGTTCGGGCTCTATCATCTAGTTTATTGTTTTCTCACAGGAAAATTAAAATGTGCTGTGACCCTTTTAGCAATCCATCTGTTTTTCAAATAAAAATGTTTTTCCTGGGTCCATTTTTAAAGTAAACCACCCGCTGGAAGGAAATTCAGTGGCTTCCCCAAAATATCTAGCTTTTAAATTACACCCACTGCCGTTGTCATTGCAAAGAGCAGTGTCGAATAGTAGTGCTCTCCTAAGATTTCCAATCTGCAATTATAAATAAGTAATAAGGGGGAAAATATTGTTTTATATGACATTTTGCTCATAGTCTGAGCCTGGTTAATCCAGAGCTTATATCACAATATTCTACAGATACATGACTTAATGATGGTGATTTGTCCAACAAAAAAAAAAGTGCCGGGTACCTACCAACTATGTACACTTTTCTAGGCACCAGAAAAACAGCAGTGAATAAGACAACAAAATTCCTGCCCTAGTGGAGCTTAGATTCAAATCATTTGTGAGGGTGGGGAAATGGGTGGTAAACGGTATAAATCATATACTACATTATTTTTAAAATGACAATAGGAGAAATTCTGTGGAGGAAATAAGGCAGGAAGAGGTAAGGTAATGGCAGGAGCGGGGGAGGTGTCGCTGCAGATTTTTACTAGAACGGCCGAAGTTCTGCCTGAGAAGGTGAGCACAGAGTAGCCTAGGTAGAAAGGTCAGCACTTACCAAAGACCTGAGCAGAGGGAGCCTGGAGAACACAAGGAGCAGAGGGCCACAAGTGTGACAGTGCCCAGGAATGAGGACCAGGGCCTGAGGCATCCTGGGAGCCAGATCACATGAGTCATTGGGAGGACGCTGGATTTATTCTGCTGGAGATGAGGAGCCCTCAGAAATTTTAGAGTACTGGTGTGACATGATCTAACTCTCATTTTAAAATACTGGCTATATTATGTAGATATTAAAAGTTAACAAAATAAGGAAAAAGTACTTGCAGTATGGCTTTGGAAAAGCGTAGCCATTGTTTTTAAATGAGTACTAAAGGGACGTATTTCGGGAACTAACAAGAAACAGATTTAGTGCCATATGTAACGTATGTTCCACATAAATTATATGGTTAATGTTCACCCAACTTAAAAAGTTCAACTACAGGAAGTACAATTTCAAAGTGCTGGAGATTTAGAAAAGAAAGTTGATTGGCAAACTTATCTCTAGAAAACTTTCCCTCCTTAGGGAGTTCTTCCTTTACTTGATTCATCTTTACAGCAGCCTTTTTTTCATTTTTTTATGAAGGGGCTTATCTCTATTTCTGTGTTTCCCTCTTACACTCCTTCCTAAATAATAGCTTCGAATCGTAGTAAATGACCTACTAATTTCACTAAAAACCGATGGAAGGGAAATCTCTCCTTTTGTACTGTCTTTAAAAGTAAGTATTTGCAAATGTTAACAGAATTAAGCAGGACCAGAGAGTCTCTTTCTGGCAGAGAGCAGGGACACTGGATTCTGTAAGCTTGTGTACCCCGAGCCCCCACCGTGCCATTGACCTAGACTAAAATAGCTCCCCCTGGAGTTGCAACATGGGGCCTTGGAGGACCAGGAGTGCAGTACATTCTGAGACTTGAGGTTTGGCTTTTCGGAAGCTCATTTTGTCTGACAGCCATGGACTGATCCTAATGCCCTTTCTTTGGCTTAGTTAGAAAATGAGAATAGCAGCATTTTCCTTCTCCCATCCTCCTTCACTTCATCTCAGAGGACAGAAATGTGTGAGAATTTGTTAAGAAAGACAGATGTACATAGAATTTAAAAGGTAACTCAGTCGAAAAGAGTCCCAAGACACAATATATAATTATCCATGCAGTTCAGCCAACCATTGTGAGTATCTACTGTAATCCTAGAACTAGTCCATGGTAGTAGAAACAGAAAACAAATAGTGATGACCCGTCCCTCAGTGTTCTCGTTTCTAGCATTACGCAGTCAGCCCCTTCAGCTCTGTAAGCCAAAGGCTGTGGTGACGGAGAATGGGACATGGCTGGTCCCTTCCCTACACTAGCATTTCTCTTAAAAATGCGTGGATATTCACGGACACTCACCAACCTGGGACCTGGCCATCCTCTCTGAATTGGTCCATGCTGATCGGGCTGGAGACACAGGCAGGACCAGAGAACTCTGTAACGAGCAGATTCTGCTGAGACTCTGTGGGCCTGATTTCATGTCCTTCCTCTTCCCTTAACACCTATGTCATGGTCTCTCTCCCTCTCCAGTGCTTCGTCCTTCACCTGTCCCCAACAACCCCCTACCGAACTCCTACTCCAACTGCACTGCTTACATGTTTGAAGACAAATATTAGGCAGTATAAGTAAAGTACATGGGACTGAAAACAATTGTTTAGGCCAAGGTAAGGTGAGTAAGGAGTTTCTTCTCGTTTTATTTAGAAACCATAGAAGCTGAATGAACTAACTTTTACTTTAGTTTGCCTTTTAGTGAAAGATCACTAATTGAACAAAATGGTCATCACCAAAATTTCAACATTCAAAATCCTGAGATAATGCTCCAATGGAGTCTTGAAACCTGTGACCTAAGATCCAACGCAACCACCTGCCTCTTGTCAGGTGCCAAGAGAAGCCTGTTTTCTGTGTAAGCACAGAAAATATCCCTGGAATAAGTTTCCTGAATTTCTTTTTAGGGTCTGTGTCCATATTTTTCTTTTAAAAAAATCAATGTTGCTTAATTTTATATTAGTCTAAATGGTTTGGCTTACCTGCATTCCCTAAATCGCACACTGACCTTGTAAGAAAGCTTATGGCGATGTGAAGACTAAGATGAAAGGGAGGCAGCAAGAGGTCGTGGGAGAAAGGACAAAACTGGTAACTAAATGGGAGCCAATGTCACTTGGCCCATAGAGACTGCAAATCCCCAAACTAAGGGGCTGAGAAAGAGAAGTCAGTGACTCCTGGGGAAGTACTCTCTTCAGAAGGCCTAGCAGGGATACTGCAGCTTTTGAAGAAAGGCCTACTTTTTGAACATACCAAAACAGACTTAAATTCATATTGAAGCGAATGACTCATTATCTCAATTTAAAATAGCTTCTTAATATACATTATATATATGCATGCGTGTATGCATTTTTCTAGGGATACTTTCAATAGAAACTTCTATTTAATGAAGAAGTACTCAGAGCTCATTGTCACTTAGTCATATTTCAGAATCTTCCTTGGTTCATTAGGGAGCAAAAGGGTATCACCAATGAAGAGATACGTTTCCTAGTCTGTAAGCAAAGTATGAAATGTTGCTGGCATCTATGCTGCGCTTACTGCCAAGAATTTATAGTAAGGTTGGACAGTTTTAAATTTTTCTTTGACTTCAAAAACTTCAAGTCCAGGAACTGCCATCCAATAAAGTTGTTATTAAGCCTATACTATTTTATGTTGTTTTGTAGAGTTTCGAGTTAGTTAAGAGCTGCCTGTGACATCACTCCCTGCCATTCTTAACGTCAGTACAATGGAAAAGATTCCCAAGGCTGTTTCAGTGAGAAAGGAGGGAAATGGGATGAGAGGGAAGGAAAAGTAACCCAAATGGGGAAATTATAAAAGTTGGTGAATTAGTAAAATACCATGGTATCATCAACAGTGGCCTAAGGGTATTTTACTACAGAAAATATATAATTGAATCAGCACAAAAAAAAATGACCTATCTTGTACCAAAAGTCCAGACATTTCTTGTTTCAGCAAATATTTACTGAACATCTACTATGTCACTGTTTTCTGCCTAGGAGGAAATAACAGTGAATAAGATCTCTGAGCTCATGAACTTTATATATTATTGGTAGCGATAAATAAAAATCAGATAATTTCAGGTGTTGATAAGGACCATGCAGAACACAAAGCTGAATAAGGTGGGTACAGTGACATGGTGGAAGGAGGTGGTGTTTTTAGGCTGAGTAGTCTCTAAGAAGGCATCCCAGGCAGAGAGAGAGCCACAAAGGGGCAGAAACAGCAAAAAGGCCGGAGTGTGGAATGGGATGAACACAAGTAAGAGTGGTAGGAAGGGGATGAATTCCAAGACACAAGGGGAAGGAGACACTACAGGGCTCTAATTTTGATTGAGGAACTCTGCAATGGGTCCAAGATTCTGTATATCTAACAAGTTCCCACAGGATGCCGATACTGCTGGCTCCTAAAATACGTGTTAAATATTAAGTTTTTAATCCATGCTAAAAAGTACAGATTTTACTCCAAAGGCAGTATTTTGAACAGGGGGTGTAATGGCATAACTTATATTTTTAAGAGCTCACACTTACTTCTGTGCAAAAAAGTAGATTCTCTGAGGACAGTGGGCATGAGCAATGACATTAGTCCTGGTGCCAGATTAGTGGTTTGGACCAGAAAGGCTTTATTGGGTAGTGAGAAGTTTAAAACTGGACAATGTTTTCAAGGTAGGGCTGATAAAACTTCCCAATGAATTTGATTTAGTAACAGAAGAAAAGAGAGAATCGTGAATAGTTAGAATAAATGGTAGGGCCATCAACTGAGATGGGGAATAGGAGGATATGGAATCCAGAGTGACATGGCTCTGAGGGAGCAGGTGTTGAAAATTGAATTGTGTCTCCCCAAAATTCACAGATTAAAATCCTAACCCCCCATATTTCAGAGTGTGATCTCATTTCAAGATAAGGTCTGTGCAGAAGTAATCAAGTTAAAGTGAAATCGTTAGAGTGAGCCTTAGTCCACTATGAATGGACTCATTAAAAAAAGAAAAGAAATTCGGACACACTGACACACACACGGAGAGAGAATGCCATGCGGGTATGAAGATGGCCTTCTGGGAAATAAAGGAGGAAATCTGAAACAGGTCCTTCCTTCCTAGCGCTCAAATGAATCAGCTCCACCAAACCATTGATTTGGGGCCTTTAGCCTCCCAGAACTGTGAGACAATAAATCTCTGTCGTGTAAGCCACTCAGTTTGTGGTATTTTGTTACAGCAGCCTTAACAAACTAATACAGTGGAGAAGGGGCTCTTTTAGACAGAGCCTCTTTGTGGAGTTGGCAAATGAGGTTGGGAAGGAGCCTTCCAGAAGGAGAGAACAGCATGTGAGTCTGTATAAAAACCCTGTTATGGGACCAGGTGGTGTCAAAATCAAAATTTTATTTTGGACCTGGGAAAGTAGTGAAATTGTTGAGTTAGAGTGTCAGAGTAAAAAGTCACTGGATTAGAATTCAAAAGACATTGGTGTGAGTCCTAACCCTGCCACTTACTAGCTGCCTGAGTTGAGCAAGACTCTTCAACTATCTGAGCCTTAGTTCCCTCAACACAAATGGGAATAAGTCCATTTCTATATGGGGCCAGGTGGGTACTGGAAATATTGGGGGAAAGGAGGGGAACATTGTAGATATGATTGTTTAACCACTATGTTGTACACGTCAATACAAAATAAGATCGAATGTAAACTGTAATCGAAATAAAATTTAAAAATAAAATAAAACAAAGCCCAAATAAATAAATAAACAGAAACGAGAGTACCCATGATGCCTACCCTACCAGGCTGCTGTGAGGTCCAAATCAAGTGAAAATACAAGTGAAAGTCATTCACAAAACACCAAACATCATGGAAGCATCAGTTGTGGTGGTGGTTTTGTTGCTGCTGCTGCTATTGCCCTAACAGAGAGAGTGCTGGAATGCTGTAGTGAATGGACATAATCACACCCAGACCTGCAACTGCGGGACCGTGAGCCTTGATGTTGCTACAAGGATGCTTGAGAGTCTCTCTTGGCAGCCATCAAGTCATCCATCTCATTTTCTGGAAACTAAAAAATACAAGTTCGTGTGATTTTAATTACAACCATATTTTTATTTAAAGTGGGAAGCAACAGAAGATCATGGTAGCATAAATCACAAGTCGTCTAATTTCAGGCAGGTTATGTGAACAAGATGGAAATCTTTGAAGTCACTATGTTTATCGATGTTTGTTAATCCCCCTCCAAAACAAAGCAAAACAAAAAAATCACATTATGTTTCCTAGAACTGTTTGGATCAGAAATATGTCTTGCAGGAATTTTTATTTTAAAAATTATAAGCTCTGTGTCTAGGCTATAAATCAGTGCTCTGTTAGTTGAAAGACAGCCCCTACCACGGTTGCATCCAATTGCCCAGCTCATTGCAGCAAACGGAGAGGTCTTCCTGAGCATCGGCGGTGGGCTGCTTAGAAAGGAACCCCAGATAGACAGACAACGGTATGATGTTCTTGGCCCAGTTCAGGTGGGATGGAGGTGTCTATGGGGAGAGGAAGGTGCAGAAATTACCTTTAAAATAATCCTCCACTCAACCCCCAAAAGTCCCAGGGCTTATTTTAATCCATTTAACACTGTCCTCTATTTTCCATAATAAGTATGTTTTATTGGAAGGTGTCCAGTTTAGTTGCCTCTTGGAAAACAATCAGCACCCTGAGGCAGTACCAGCTACTGGTGCGGCCCTGGGTGATTGGGCCCCACTAGCAGGAAGGTCATTTGGTCTGTATGTCCCAGGTGTCCTTAACCCCGTGCTGGGACCCAGAACTGTAAACTGGAAAGTGACATTAATTAATTGACAAGACTAAGTCACCCTAACATCTTAGTAATATAGAATTCAATTGTTCTTTTCAGCTACTTAGAGCAAAGCTACTCACCTGCTATCCACTACCTATTAACTGAGTGTCTGTAACTAAGAGCAGACAGTTACTGCACACTTTTAGTTGGCAGACTGTGCTCTGTGATTTCCATTTGTTATTTCATTGATCCTCAGAAGAACCCTACAGCATTTTAAATGCTATCAATTTCCTCTCATAAAATTTAACCAAATTTACATATATTTCATTCCATCCTTTTAATCTTCAAAATGCTAGGCTGTTGTTATTTACATTGTATGGATGACTGCTATGTTCCTTAAGGCACTAACTCTGAGATTACCAGACAATTACAGCTGAGAATTTTAGTGGTTTATATTCATAGATGAAATGTGATTATATGTAGCAGGTTAAGATGAAAGCAAAGAAAGTAGACAATTTCTTCCCAAATGGCTCATGCTGAACAAATCAGGAAATAGCCAACACTGTGTATGTAATTCTCTGGCTCTCTCCTGCAGGCTGGGTGGCTGTGAAACATGTGTCATTTCTTAACAACATACCTGATAAAATAACTAAGCACTTAAATCCCAGAAAGTGTATTCTGAATATGTCAGCAAGGTGTGACAGACACTTCTTGTACTTGAACAAAATCGAGGTTTATAGCTGTCTTTGCAATCACTGTTATCACGCAGGTCTAGAGACCTGCTGTAACCTTTTCTCATCTAAAGATTCCAAATCACATCAATTCAATAAGCATATGTCAAGTTCTTGCTGTTTCCAAGATGTGGTGCTGGCGATTCTACAACTGCGCCTGCAAACCTTCAAAGGTCCCTCTCCAGGGATTCTCTTGCAGATCACACACTCAGATGCCCACAGGAACCAGGCAGTTCATGTGTAAGAGGGAAGCTAACTGGATTCAGTACAAAGCACAGCGGTGGTGCTGAGGCCACCTGGGGAGCAGGTGCCCCACTTAAAGCACGCAGCTGCTATTCAGCTCCCACCACACCTGCCATGGGGGGATGCAGGCTCCATGCAGCCAACACCACAGTTTTCCCAAGAAAATCTGGAAATCTTGGTTATCTGTGCAAATAGCTGCTTTGTAAATGTTGACAGCTGATGTAATTTTTTTCTTGTAAATACAATGCAGCCAAGTTTACTGGGCCATCGTTTTGCAGCCTCAGTGGGAAAGAGCAATGTGGCAGAATGTTCCTACCCCTCTCCTCTCAGCAGCTTGTCCTCTCACACCCAGAGGGACGTCGCAAGCAGCACCTCCCTTCTACAGGGAAGGACATGAACTTTGGGGGATGTGAAAATTATGTCCTTCAAAAAAAAGCTTGCACTCTCAAATTCAGCTCCCTTCCACCTGCCTTTGGACAGAGCCGTGTGTAATGTAACACCATCACAGATGAGAATACGTGCACATTTGAATTTCTACAAGGAAGGAGAGCCTTCCAGTGTTTGTATGCCTTACAGATCATCGAGGGGCCTCTCACTGAGATGGGAACATCAACAGAGTGAAGAAGAGGTCTCTAAATTCAGTGTGTTGGGTTTGAAGGAACAGCAAGACTTCCAAACTAAAAGAGCTTAAGAGATTTAGGATAGATTTTAAATGAGATGCAAAACTAATATTTATAGATTTAGGAGCTATGAGAAGAGAGAGAACAATTAAAGCACGAGAACAGATATAATCCCCAATGTGCTTACCAAATATGGCACCATGGTCAAGATCAAGAGGGTTAAGAAATGGACCTGAATTAGACCTACCCACAGTGGTGAGATAATACAGTGAGCTGCAGAGGGTGTTTCCTACCAGGCCAAAGAATGAATTACAACAGAAAGAAGGATTTGGTAACTTTGGCAATCCTTACATAGGTTACAGAAAAAGCAAGGCTGAGGGAAGCCAGAAATGGTGGTGTTCCAGTAGCCAGACCTGAGCAGGTAGCAGAGAAATCTATTTATGGTGGGCCTCTGAAAACAGACCTTTTGTTAGATCCTAGATAATCAACCTGATTAAAAAGGAGTTTGGCATACCAGTAGAAGGAAGGGAATGACTTAATCCCTTAGGCTGACTTTTATTAAGAATAATTAAACTTAAAATGAATTTCTCCTGAACTTTATTCCTCAATGAGTATTCTCCACAGTTCAACTGTTGCTTTCCTGGGCCATGTGGGGGAGGAGAGGGAGAGGAGGGAGCTAGGAGGGTCCCCTAGTCGTCACAGTAGGCTCTCACCTCTTTATGGCCCTCAGGAGCCAATTTTACTGTTTCCCCGGTGACCGCTTCTGGGAGTTTTGTTCCACACGTGTCACAGGGGAGGCGCTGCAGTGAAAACCGCCGGTTAGCAGGGCGGGGCTGGGGGAAAGCAAGAGCAGCAGGACTCAAAGATGCAGGCAAACTGTTCATTCTTTTGCGGGGGGGTCTCTAGAAATCACTTTTTAAACGTGTTTCTGGCTCATTCTATGAAAAAGCATCTAGAGCACTTAAATAGTGAAACACGGACGATCCCATCTTTTACATAGCAGCAAATGCCAAGAATGTTTAAGAGGTCCTGTGTGATTTCTTTATCTGGAGTTCCATCTAGGGCTATTTTCTATGATATTTATTTATTTATTTGTGTGTGTGTGTGTGTGTGTGTGTGTGTGTTTGTTTGTTTATGCTTTAGTAGTCAGATTCCTTATGACCCCCAAGTAGTCTGTGAGATCCAAACTATATGGTAATGACTTTAGAGTTTCAGCCTTGATATGCCATTGGTTTGCCCTTGCTGGTTCACCCAGATTATTTCAGGTCCTGAAATCACATACTTTCTACCCACTCATTACATAGAGGTCCCCACATATAAGCACTAGAGAAAGAATGGGCATTGGTGACTTTTCTTAGCATTGGCCCCCTATTGTCCACATACGGAGACAGAAAATCCACCCTCTGAAATCTGTGTATTCTAAGAGATTAAGGCCAACTTGTCACAACTACCAATATTATGATTAACATAGTGATCTGACACTTGCTGGAGCAGAAAAACAGGCTCCTCATAGCAAGAAGTCAATGGTCTACATCATTTGGACCAAAAAGATAGACCCATCCTGCTTCCTGGTTAATTCAGTGACAATAGCTGACCAATTGGAGCAAATGAAGAGTCTAGATTATAGGAGAGGGACTGCTGGGAAGCTCATAGGTTCAGTGATGTCATTGGGATCATAGGTTCTGGGGCTCCAGCCCTGATCATGTGAAGATGGGTGAACACACCACCCAGCTCCAAAGAAATGGGCTTGAAGGAACTTGATGTGGGGCCAGGATCCTTTTGCCATCAGCTGGAATTCAGATTGGGCACCATCTCCACCTAAAAAACTTGAACAGGATCAGAAATCCAAAGACCAGCAGCAACGTTACAAATAGGCTGGCTTCTCTTGTTATTAAGGACACTGCCTCCCATTCACCCAGACCCTTAAGTTTTGTCTTCCTTGTCTTACCAAAGAGAAGGTAGCAGCAGAGTAGCCCCCAGGCCCTAGTCAAAGGTGTGAGTGGGTCTTCTAACCTGACAGACTTAGCTCTCATTTAGGCCTAGATAAGAACAGAGACCAATTTATGATCCCTAAGAGATGGTGAGGCCAGGAACAATGAAATGGGATGAGGTAAGAAAGGCAGGAGACAAAGGGAAGTGGAGAGTAGTATAAAAAACACTGGCCAGCTCAGATAAACATCTCCCAAGTGCTTCCATTTTGAAATGGAATTGCATGAGACTAGCGTAAAAGTGCACTTTAAACAATTGAGAACAATGTCAAGTTTCATGGGTTCAGAAGGTCTGTGGAGTGTCCGTGCATAATTAGTGTATTGTCCCTTGTTCCTACCTGGGCTAAATGAGACAAACCTATCTTGTACTTTTGGCCCCTACCGGCCTTCCCTTTCTAGACCCATCTAAGATTGTGGCACCCATTTTTTTAGGACTCTTGGTCCCAAACTGGATTGAGCACAAAGTGGGGAGGGTTTTTTAGAAGGACCCAGGGGTGCTTTGTAGAACTTGGGTTTAGTAAACATCTTGCCCAGACTTGGGAAGAAACTGATAGTAGGAACTAGAGAGTCTGTGTCTTCCTGTCTGAACACCTTCATTTTTTCTCTCTGTAGATAGGATTTTTCTGACTCTGTGGTTCATATATTTCTCTCTCTGTCCCTCTCTCCCCTCACTTTCCCTGTCTCTCTCACTGCCCCTCTTTCTTTCTCTCCCTCACTCCCTGTCTGTCATTTTCTTCTCTCTGACTCAACTTGCAAATACAGAGACAGAATCTAATTGGCCCAACTTGGAGCCTGCATACATCTCTTGTCCAATCAGAAGCCTCTATGGTGCTTCTTGTATTACACCATTACTCAGGAATCCAGTCTTCTCAATGTGCATACAAATGTGCATACATGACCATCTCCTTTAAATGTAAATTCTGGTTAAGTCTGAAATGGGGCCAGAGATTCTGCAATTTTAACAGGCCCCCAATGACAGTGCCGCTGCTGGTCTGTGAATCACATGTAAAAAGTTATAGAAGATGGTCTGGGGTGATTCCCAACATGGTTAGGCCATTATTTTTTTCTGTGCAAAATACAGCACATACTTCTTCATGCCCTTCTTCTGGCATCTGGATGCTCATCGCCCCTTACGTCCTCTAAATACTTTTTCTCACACTCCCCTAACAACAAACCTTAAAACTCCTCACCCCTAAGTGTTTGTTCTCAGCTGGTTTCCAGAAAGAAAAGTGACCCGATGAGCAAATCCGCATCATCAGTGGTAGTTTAACTGGCAAGTATTCATTAACTCAAAAAAAAAATACTTATGAAATATTTATGTATTTGCCTTTTTCTCTAAGAAAATATGGTATATTTCTAAAGGAATGCGTATCTAATGCAGAAGTTGCGATCACTTCGGCAAGTAAATAAAGAAAAATTTTAAGACAGGATAGGTACAATGCTACCCATTGTCTTAAAATATCAGCGATAAGAGTGCGTACACCTCAGCTGGAGTCTGCACAGCCTCAGAGCCGACTGCGTGCTGGGCGGCTGCTGGCTCAGCAATACCTGTGGTGGTCTGAACTGGCTTCAGAACAGTTGGTGGCGGTCAGAGACCTGGCTACCGCCCAGCTAAAATTACCCAGCTAATCCATGCGGGATCTATCCTCTGCATTCCGAATTACATTTTGGTGTGCGTAGTACCACATGAGCATTTTCATTAAGGAAAACTACCTGCATTGCATAAACATTCCGCCAGCAGAAGAGTAAGGGGGGGCAACACTGTGCTCGGAACTCTGAGTCAGGGCAGGCTTTAGGAAGTGTCCTCGCCAATCATTGAATTTGTCTTAACCTCTTCCAGCATTTTTAAAAATCCAAACTTAGTAAGTGGCTCATGGCACTAAAGTTTTCTAGATAGACACTGCTTTCTTCTTTTTTGCCCTTGTATCTGAGTATTTTAATGAAAATACTTCTCAAATACCCTATGGGCATTTCTCTAAGACTTCCCAAGCAAGAGATTCTCTGAAGACTGTGTAACATTTTATTGATTCCTAAAGATAAACATGTTCTGATCTTTCCTATTAATCCACTGCAAAATTCTGCAGGAGCTTTTACTTCTCCCACCCAGGGGCCTGAAAATCTTGGAAGATGTTAGTTGCTGCCAGCAAGTCGCTGTGTTTATTCAGATCTCTCCCGTTCCCATGAGTGTGTGCGTGCACACCAGGCCAGGAACATTTGCTCCCATTAATAGTAACCTCTTGCAAAATAGACTTTCTCAATATACGACACATTCTGAAGGAATAAGGAATGAAGCAATAAGCTTGGTGTAATTTTCTTCAGACGCAAATGCTCCTACAGTGCGTTTTTGGCAGTTCGTTTCTCCACCTATCAGACCAGCTGGAATGGATGAAAGAGGCACATTTTGAGTGAAAATACAACAGCAGGAAGGTTTTGCATCAGCCAGGGTTGTTGATAAAGCAGTCAGCGTGAGGTAAGGAGTGACGCATCTTGGGGTCCCTGCCTAAAACATCAAAGTTATTCATGGGAGGACCTGAAAGTAAACTGTAGTCTCTGAATCCTTTTTAAAAGGGGGAGCGGGGCAAGGGGGGCTAATGTTATTTAGATGCCAACACACATTTAGGAATGATAGCTCCTGGCTACTGCTATCTTGGAACCTCTCAGACTATATATTTATTAATCTTTCAAAGTATTTTTAGCTAATCGGAGAGAGACAGTTCAAGCAGTTAATTCCCCTAATTACAGAAATCAATTGATAAATGCTTATATTCATTTGCCAATTAAAGGGGTCAGTTGGATAACCAACCGGTGGAGTCTCACTCACATGGCAGGTAGTAGCTTTCATGCAGACCCAATCGAGGGCTATTCCAGGCCCCCAAAATTGACTTGTCATGTAGAAAATAAGATTTTGACTGGGATTTCATATGATAAAAATGAAAAGACTGAAGATGACTTCTTCTTGTGGGAGTTACAAACCGGGTCCTGGAATCAGGCATGAACTTGAATTCTGATAACGAAAGCTCTTTCCTTGACACATTCTGGGTTCCTCGGCTGTGGTTGTGGAGTGTCGCTGGCTGGGTGCTCTGAACTCGTGTGTGTGACACCCACAGAGTCTGCCCTTGGGGGGAGCCCAGAGCCTCCAAGGCTGGTGCGGCGCATCTCTGATCCCACCTGCCCAGCTCCACCCAATCCTCATTGGTCGTAAGGAAAAGAGGAACAAACAAACAAAATACAGATGTTACATGGGAGGAGCTTTGGAGAACTTTCGAGAGCCATTGCCATCCCCTTAAAAGTAACAAAATGAAAACAAAGCCTTATGTAAGTCACTGGGCACCACTTCCCTCCCTGTCTCCCGCCGCCCTTCTACCGGGCCAACCCTGCTCAACCATCGGGCTTGACACTTTGATTATTTGCATTCCTCTCTTTGTGACTGTTCCCAAAAGGAAAGCAAGTATCGTGTTACTGTGTTTCCCACAAATTCAGAGGAAAACCCTACCAGGGAAAGAACAAACTCTCCAAATAGCTCACTTTCCTCTGTTCAGCCACACTTATCCTGTAGTGTCGCCTGCCCTCACAGCTGAGCTGAGCTGAGCTGAGCTGAGCTGATCCGAGCGGAGCTGTTGGGAGCCCCGAAACTCCTTTGGCTGCAGCTTTCTGTGGTTGGATAGGATGAGATGACTAGCAGTCTTCAGACCATCCCAGAAGTGGTACTTGTCTGGGGGTCTAAAGTTTCCTACCATTTTTTCTAGCTAGATGGAGAAATGAAAATAGGTGGAAACAGGGGCCAGGAAGGCACAGAAAGATTAGTCCAAAGATGATCTTTCTCATCTTAAAAGGGAATAGTTTCTCTGGACATAAACTTCACTTTGGCAAAGTTGCTGCATCAAAATCAAAAGTAAAGCTGCTGTGGATGACTTTAGTTCATCTGAGTATATTTCTTACACACAGACAAAAGCTAAGACAGATAAACATAGTTTGGAGTACACAAAAGTGTTTCTACCTCCTGGAAGGATTTGGAATATAGGAAAAATAGAACCAGTTACCTTCTAGCTAGCTCAAGCCTGGCTTGCTTTCAAGCATGTTATATTCACAGACACCGGAACCTTTCTTGATGCACTTGCAAGTTTATGGCTTATTAGACAAGCACTAGCTTTGAGAGTCTGGTCAGGGAGGCAGCATGCAAGGGCCACTGAGCCCTGGAGAACAGTTTTCCCATCTTCAGATCCCGTATAGCAGGGTGTTTGTATGCCTCGTTGCTTAGGCACCCAGAGGATGCTCGCAACTCTCCTCCCGTCCCACTGCTAATAAAACCCCTGGGATCCAATTACAACAGTTACCACTCTAGTGGAGATCTCAGCCCTGTGTTTTGTAGAAGGTACCCACACTGCTCACCAGAGACCCTAGAATCAAAGCTCTGTTGAGTGGCTGCTCATATTCACTGGAGCATTCATATCATTCATTCTGTAAAGAACACAAACCTAGCCTTTTTTAATCCATGCAGCTAAGTGTGGTTAATGGCCTTGTGAGCTGCCTTAACTTGTTTACCAACTATCCTTGCAACGGGAGGAATTTCAGTAATTGAGGCGATGACATTTTCCTTTTAGCCCTGTCCTCTCACTGCGTTGTGGGAAAATGTCTAAACACACAAAAATGTTTTTTCCTGAATCTTGCAAGATGGTGGACACTACAACTTATTAAAATTGTTTATTTAAAGGAAAGTATTTAGAAATGTGTAATAGCCACCTAGTTAAGCAAGTTTTTTATAAACTGGGTGCTAAAGAACAGGAATAGGCTAGTGATTAGAAAGTAAAAACATGGCCAGTGTTGTGCGTGGATATCCTAACTTGATGGCTCACAGCAAGACAACACAGGTGCTCTGTTCACATTTTGATGCTAAATATGTCCTGGGCAGCTGTATTTGCTAGACCTGAAGAAGAGCGAGAAAAGAGAACTTCACAATAACAATTTTTTACCCGCTTCCTTTTTCTCAACCTCTTTTATGTGATGAAACAGTATTAGTACCACTTTCCTTAAGAAGCTTCTTTCTGAGAGGGGTATTATGGAAACAAATTCTGATTGTTGATATTCCAGCAAATTATTTATGCTATATATTATTTGTAAAAGTTTAAATTACTAGGATAATCTCTTGTTTCCTCCCAAAGTTTCAATCTGTCCTAGAGCAAGAATCTGATGACGTTCTAATCACACTGTTTTAGAGAGAAGAGATTAAAATATTCCCATTGTGTGACCAGCTCCACCTTAGGTACAGTCTTGTCACACATGGAGCGGAAGGAGTGAGAAGAGGAAACACAACCGTTGTTAGTACATTTACCTCCAAGTACCCTTGACCTCTCTGAGGAGAGGGTGATGACAATCCTGTAAACTTTCTGCTTGAGGTTGTTAAAGAAGGGTGTGTGTAGATCTTATATCTTTGTAGTAGTATGTTTATCCAGAATAAATTTACAAGTAACTGAAATTTCCCCCATAGGAAAAAGTGATCCTTAACCTTGTAACAGATCTATAATGGATGATACATCTAGAGGACAGACAGTAATGAATAGAATTTAAACAACTCAGGATCATAGATTCAGCTCAGATGGAAGTTGGTCAGAATTGTAGAGAGTGCTCTGAGTTGACAGCAAGAATAGTATGGTGCCAATTTATAGGAATTTGGGACATGGTCCTTCTGCAGCCTCTACTGAGTGTGAGCACTCCTCTGGTCCCAGGCCTCTGACTTGTGAGATGAGTGGTGAGGCTCCTGGATTTGATTAACAGGGACTCCCCGGTACAGCCAATATTAGACTCAAACACTGCGCGTGGGTGCATTCTGTCTGTGACTGTGGTGTGTGAAACGGACGGGAACCTGCTTTCCTTGATCACCCTTCTGGTAGTGGTAGTGGAATTAACTTGCATAAGGCAGATCCTACTTATTACTAGAGATGTTTATCTGCTCCAAAAATAGAGGGTTTGTGGTCACACTGATGAGAACTAGTAGCCTGGTTATAAAACCCACTCCCACTTCTCTCTCCCAAAGAAGAAAGAATAAGACACTTTTACTAAACAGGGTAAATTTCTCCTGAAAGTATACCTTATCTTTCTACTTTGATTCACTAATAAATACATAAGTAGGTAAACATTTGCTAAGCTGGAAACAAATAATAAAAACCGATATATATATATACACACACACACATATATATATGAAGATATATTTATTATGTAAATGATAAAAGGGAAGGAAATACTATATTTCAAAGCTGCCTATTTTCATAGTAATAGCATTTCTTGCTTTATTAAGATAGTGATTTTTTCACAGAAAATTCCAATTTTGTCTTAAAATCTTAAAAAGTAAAAATTATAAATCATTATAAAAAATACAAATCATAAAGCAAGTAGATCTTAAAGATATTTGTGTATTTTAAAATTCAAATAATCTATTGACTAAATCATAGCAATTTTACCAAACATTCAAAATTATATTCCTGCCCCACCTTTCTTTAACTGTATGCACATCATCTCAATCTGTCTGGGCTGCCATAACAAAATACCAGGGACTGGGCGGCCTAAATAACAGAGATTTATTTTCTCATTGTTCTGGAAACTGGGAGTCAGAGACCACAGTGCCAGCGTGGTCAGGCTCTGGTGAGGGCCTGTTTGCAGTCGGTTCTCCTGCTTGGAGAAGGCCACCTTCTGTCTGTGAAGGAGAGGAAGAAAGCAAGCTCTGTAGTATCATCCCATCATGGAGGCCCCAACCTCAGGACCACATCTAACCAATTAGGCCCCATCTCTAAACATCGTCACACTGGGGGTTAGAGCTTCAGTATGTGAACTGGACTGGGGACTCAAAACAATCAGTCCGGAAGGCATACCCATCACATTTGTACACAAAGTCTCAAGGGATGCTATTTTCCTGGGATATTATGTCCAGTCTAAGCACTAGAGATTGTGTGGGATAACAAAAAGAGGAACTAGAGAAAATAAATTAACTGGCCAAAGTCTTGGAAACACTATTATCAGAGGTATTGAAATTAAAGGCACCAGAGCTCTTTGAAATTAAGAAGAAAGAATTAAGAGAGGACACGGCCCACAAATATCTTTTTCAGGTATTTAAAGACTTGCATATTGAAGAGGGACTTAACTTTCTTATAGTTCTAGAGTGAATAAATGGATGTTAGAAAGAGGTAGATTTGGGGAAAATATAAGGTAGAACCTCCTAATAAGACCTGCCTCCAAACTAGAGGCAGTAACGTCTTTACCACTGAACTCATTCAGACCAGTAATTCTCCTTCAGAGTGGCCAAATGAAAAAGTTCAAAATAGGCAAAAATTGGGACCAGATCTGTCCATAGTCCATTCTGACTCTAAGATCTATGTTCTGAGTGCTCACCCTCTAATAATAATTAGCCTTTGAATTATTCATAAGAGAAAGAATAAGGATAAAAATAATATCAATACAATATGTTTTGTGTTAAATGAAGGGCAGGAAAGGGATCCAAAATACATTGTTCTTCCTTAAGAATGCTCTCAGGACATTCAAAGGAAATATAATCTCCTGATTAAGTGGGTAAAAAGAAATATAAACCTAAGAATTTGTTGATAATTAGGAAAATCTCATGAATCATGAAATAAGATTTTTGTTGTTATTGTTGCTTTGTTTATTTTGTTTAAGTGTATGCATTTTTCCTATTTTATGAATTGTGTATTTTTTACAGAAAGCACAGGCTGATGGATGTTATTGGCCTTGTAAATAGTACTAAGCTTGCTGCAAGAAAAATTAATCTCAGTTAATCTAAAACAAGATCGATCTGTCTTGTCAGTTATCTGGCGTTACTAAGGAAATTTATGCCTTATATAGCCTTGCCTACTTTTTATATAGTCAGAGTTCTAGAATAAAGTGCTCTCTTTTTTTATATTGGAAATATGTAAGAATTTACTTTCTTCTAATAAAGATACAGATCTATAATGGATGTTTCAAATTAATTTGCTTCAAATTAATTTGCTCTCTCTTCTGGAAAATTCAGTCCTGTTTAATTAAACCAACTAAAAAAATCCAACCAACCTAATAGATCTCAATTAGAAAAACCTGGTAAAATGCATGTGTTCCAGTGATTAACTAAACTTGCTAGAACTGGAGATAATAAAGGCAGGACAGCGCCTGTTTTATCCATCACTACCTTCCTTCTTGCCCTTCCTTCGGTGCCCGCCATCAGGAGGTCCTCAATCAAAATTGATCAAATTAATGAAAAATCATTTTTGGAAATCTAATGATTCAACTGATAAGATATATGAAAACATATCGATTAGCTTCGTACTAGAGAGTTGCTTCCGTTACAGTGTTCCATGTTGGGTTTTCAAGAGCCATCTGCCCTCGCGGCGTATGATCCAGGGCCTCCGGTTCCTTCCTATTATCCTCTTTTTATGTGCTGCTTTGTTGTTGCACGAGCAACAGATGTTTAAGAAGATGTGCAATTTAAATTAGACTTCAATATTGGTTATGCCTCTTCTAAAAAAGTCCAGTTAGAAAAAAATAAATAACTCAGTTAGTAAGGTTTTAGATTAGGGAAAGAGATTTATACTAATAGATCCCATTAATAAAAAGTTTGCTTCAATGAAACCCTTGTGGGTCAGGGAAAAAAGGTTGTATAAATCAAAAGTGTGGAAAATATGGGTTATATAGGGAGTGAATTGTTGCAGACTATGGTCACAGTACGAGAAAAAATTGAAACAAAATAATGTATATTTGTATGTCTTGAGGCAAGAGTCGTGTACAGTTTCATTATATAAAGGTTGAGGATCCAATGAGAAAAAAGCACTTACCTGGGAATTAGTAACCATAGATGTTCATCAGGGTACTTGGCATCATTTAGCATCCCGGAGCCCAGGTAGCTCATTAATAAAACAGAAGACGAGGCTTAGTCACAGAAGATAAATCTAATGCAATGGTTCTCAAAGTGTTTTCCTTCTGCATCACTGGAGAAGCTGTGAGAAATGAAAATTCTTTGACCCAAGGCAGGTCCTATTAAATCAGAAACTCTGGATTATGGTCCAGTAATCTGTTTCAATGTTTTTCCTTGTGGTTCTGACACACTCAGTTTGGAGAACCATGAGCTTCGGGTTCTCTTGGAATCCCATGGCGAGGGCCTCAGAAGCCTGTTCCTCTCTTCTCCCAAGAGCTCTAGGACAGGGCCTCCTACAGCCTGGGTGGCGGCATCCGGCTGGCCAGGAGTTGAGGTTAAACATGAAGAAATTAAGGGGTTTTCTCCTCTTCTCTGATCCTATGGCCCACTTTCCAGCTCCCTACACCCACATCTGTTGATGAAAGCAATTTGTCCCCAGTGACTACTTATTTCCTGCTTGCTGACATCTGAAATTCCTTCAGCCAGGAGAAGAGCCTTTGTAGCCACAGTGGGATTAATATTGTCATGTTGATACATTAACAATATACTAATAATATCGTGTATTATGATAATTAAACAACTCTTGGTTGAGGTGATATTTTCTGCGAATATTTTTTGGTCATGCATAACAAATGGTTTCTAAGTGTGGTAACAGACAAGAGGACACTAGCTGAAGGCAGAAAGGGCGGGGTCCCAGTGCTGGGAGTGATCAGGGAGCTGTGTGGGAAAAGCGGCTGTGAACTTTCAGGACTTCACAACCGTGCCTTGAGTCGCCTTCAACACACACATTCATTGAGAAGATACTCATGGAGATAGAGTTTTTCCCCTTTAGCTGTGAAATCAAACTGTTCTGTCTCCTGTGATTCTTGAAGATTTATTTTGGTTTGGGTTTTTTTTTGTTTAACCCACAAAAGAGCTTCCTTGTCAAATAATTTGTTAATCCAAGTGTCACTACCACGCACAGCGTGCGCATCTTCGTCACCGCTGTGGTAAGTCAACGCAAAGATTGACGGAGGCTGATCCTCATTTCCTTCTCACACACATCCGACTAGAAATTGTCACAATAGCTGTCTCATAGAACAATTCCACCTCACGGGACTCTGTTTCCAGTGACAATGCTAGTTCATTTTGGCTTTCAAATATGTGTCATTTCAAACACTTCAAATTGTTTTTAGTTTATAATCTCTTCAAGTTCAAATTAAGCCTGCTTTGCACAATAAACATTTAATGGCATTTGTAATGATCTAGGTTTTCTCTTTTCTAGCTTGGAAATATTAGAAAAAAACAAATCAGCTTTCCTTTTTACATAATTGTTCCTTGTGGCTAAATTTTCTGGACAGTTTACTATCAGGATAAATAATGACACACAAAGGAAAATATGATGCAAAATATGAACTACATTTCTACTTACATTTTCATCTACAGATATTAAAATGTTATTTCCCGGTGTTTGGACCATGGAAAGAACACACTTAAAACCCTTTGAAAAAAACTCTGTTACACGAGTGGGAATAGTAACTTCTTTGAAGTGAGAAACGTTAAAACTCACAAAGTGCTTTCAAATACACAGTCTCTTGAGACGCTCCCAACAGCCCTGTGAAGTCGGCATGGGGTTATGGCCTCTTATTTACTTGGCTGGGAAAAGGGTGTCTAGGAACATTCAGTGATTTGCCCAATGTCACACAATGAGTTATGAAGCTATTTCTGGATCCAGATGCTCCCGTTACCCACACTCAGTTATCTCTTCCTTCAGCCTCATGAGCCGAGCTCCTCTCGGCCCCCCCTCCCTTGAGACTGGTCAACCTGTGCCACGTTGGGCCAGGTCACCTTTCGGTAGACGGTACCAAAGGAAAGGAGAGAGCTCTCCGACACGTGGACTGTTGGTTGGAGGGAGGTAGAAGCTATCTTGCATCTGACTGTAAACGCAGACATACAGTCTGGTCTTAGTCAACACATCACCCCACACAGTAGAGCTGCAAGTATCACTATGTCTTGTTTCAGAGGAGTGTATCACCTTGGGCCTGAGCTCAGTGGTTTTAAATCCTGGCTAACCCTTAGAATCCTGATTTTTTAAAATTCAGGTGCTTTAGCTTCACCGCCTGTGAATCTAAGATGGGGATCAAGAATTGGTCATCTTGAAAGTTCCCCAGGTGACTAATTCTCAGCCAGGACTGAGATCCACTGATATGGCTGAAATGCAAGCAAGGCTGTTACACACTGGCACAGAGGCAGCCTTTTTCCCCTCCTCGGACCAGGTAAAAAGAGCTGTTGACAGTCCCCACCGTTTCTATGTGGAGGCCTTGTATAATTTCCAAACAAGCCAGAAAGTTGTGTCTACTAGGGAATTCCTGTGGGCTATTATTAAAGGGCTTATGGTTAACTGATGGGCTGAATTAATGGTGAGCATTAAGGCAGATTAAACCTCAAAATTTGGGCAGATTAACAAAGTGACCAATGTGAAGGGACAGATTTCAGGTTAAACTTTGAGTTTCCTATCTCTCACAAGACAAGCACTGGTGGTAATAAAAAGGATGCTTTCTTTCCTTTCCCGGTCAAGTGTGCGTGGACCAACCCTTGTAAAAACTTGGGTCGATCCACATAGACACAGGGCGAGTGCTATAATTAACTTGAGTAAGCAAAGTAACAAACAGCAGGCTGAAAAACAACGTCCAGAAATCGAAGAGGGACCTAGGGTCTGTCCTTAAACTACCCCTTCCCTCAACAATCTCCTGCGCAAGTAAAGTCCTAGAAATTACATCAATAGCTAAAGTTTCCTGTCCTGGTTTTGGATTTGATTGTGAGTGTGTGTTTGTGTATGACTACCATTAAGGAAACACCTAAAAATAAATAAATTTGGTAAAGTGGAGGAGTTAGTAATAAATAATGTGTTTTGTGTAAAAGTAATGCATTTTGTGCCAGATAAAGTTACACTAGCGAAAAAAATTAGTGCTCCTTAACGGGGTTGAATATTCAGTTTGCATCTGAAGTTTCTATTTCAACAAAGATACATTGACCCCATCTTACCTGGAGTGAGAGGACATCTAATTATTAATTAACCTTTTGTAACTACACACATGTAGAGTCATAAAACCATTAAGTCACTCTAAGCCAGTTGAAATGTCTCCACAATTTATAAAAATCATGGGTATAAATAAACCCACAATACACCAAAAACAGGCAATTGGATGAGACTTTTTAAGGTCATGAACTTGCCTTTATTATATTAGAAGGGTAAAGAATCTGTTTTATTCAATTTTATTCAACGAGTACTTCTTGCGGGTCTCTGATGAGTTTGGCATTGCTGTGAGTAAAAAATAACATAGTGTCTCTTCATAACCACAAGACACATACTAAAGGAGTAGAGAATGCTACTCAATATAGTAGAGTTATTATATAAAACAGGATATATTACAGTATTCATTAAATACAGCTATTACTAAAAAAATAAAAAGAAAGAAAATGTGAAACAGAAACAAGAAGTACTGTCAGCGGTTGGAAGGATATAAAACAAAGCTGGTCAGAACCCTGGGGTTCAGTTTCACTCTTTACTTATTCTAAAAAATGTTCATAAAGCACCACTTCATCAGTAGTAAATATTGGCCGTCTGTTGCCCTCAAATCGGGTCCAGCTTCCTTGCCCCAGAGTCAGAGATCATTCAGAATTAGACCCACGCATGCTGATTTTTCATGTTCCTGCCCTGCGCCCCAGCGCTGTATTCTGTGGTCAGTCAGACCAAGTCCCCTCACACTGTTTTGTAACCTTTCTGCCCTGGCCCTGATCACACGGGCCCTTCAGGCCTCCGGGTCCCCCGGCTGCCCCCGCCTGCTCCCCAAATGCCAACAACCTGCTTCCTTGCCACTCCCTCCCTCCCGCACACATTCACATCTACTCAGCTCCTACTTGGCCTTCAAAATGCAGCCCAAAGCATGAAACTTTCTCTGACAAATCCAGGCAAAGGAAGGAGTTGGTATCAATAGAAATGTGTATTAAAGATTCAAAAAAAAAATTCTAAAGATTTTTTTCAAGGTTCGCTTCTGAAAGAGATACGAATAGATTTTTGATTATTTGTTATTGGGTTTTTGTTTTTGTTTTTGTTTTCTTGTCAGAACTAATCTCTAACTCTTGCTTAATCAGCCATAAAAGATACTGCGAAGGAGCGCATTCAGGAGTGACTATAGAAAACAAAAGCCATGTGTACAAATGGAAATTCAGTGTTTTCTGAGGAGAGCAGAAAATTATTCCCTGTTATTAGAAAAAGATAGCCACAGTGCAGTTCTTAAAGGTAATTAACATGCTTATAATCTCTGTTACATACAAAACAAGAACCTTTTCTTCTCATTAGCTGATTGGCCTGAGATAATTTCATCAGCCTAGAGATACCAGTTTCAAAGCCATGGTGACATATAGTTAATGTAAAGGCTTTTCACTATGAAACAGTTGTAGTGAGTTATAAGGAAATTGTCTAGTTAACATAATTGTCAGGGGTATAATTGAGAATACAAGAAAATAAAAATTAGTGAAAAGGCAATTAAAGTAAATCTAAAAGTATGTTTTGTTTAAGAGCCTATTATGTAGGAATTTTGCTAATTGTTAATTAACATGTAATTTCTCAGCTTTCTTTAAATAAAGAGATACATGCATACACAGAGAGATTTTTTTTTTAAATGCTCCTCCAAGTTAAGTAAATCTGATTTAAAATTCACCCTTAACTAAGAAAAACATCTTCTCTTGATGGGATAAATGCTTAGCTACAGGACCTTACAAGAGGACATCGATTATATGAAAATCTAAATAAATATATTGAGAATAATAGCATAGAATTATCCAGTTTCAAGACCATGACTTTACATTTTGGCATAGTTATTGGCTCATTTAAAACAAATGTTTTTAACTGATTTTTCTAGATTTATTTATTCAAATAAATCAAGCAATGCTACTTGCTCTTATTGAGGGCATAAATAATTTTGAGCAAAAAATGATCTGCACTCAGGCACGCCTTGATTTATCAAATGGCCCAGCAAACAGCTATTTTACAATTTACACTTCCTTTATATTGTGTATTATATAGACTCCCCAAAACTAAGAGAGAAAGTCATATCATATTAGTTTTCTACCACTACAAAGGGCAGGAAAATGATAGAGACAAAGGTGCAGATTTTTATCAATATAGGACAAGGAGGAGTGTTTTGTAACTTTGTCAATTTAACCCATTTAAACAATCTAGCTTTGTTGCTGAAAGGAGAAGAGTCCTCTCCTCTCTTTAACTCATTCTCTGTCCCATTGTGGAATGTTAAACAGCAGAAATATACCCATTTGACCCAAAATGTAGCCTTTATCTTGGCCTGGTTGTTTTGATCCAATACTGGAGAGAAAAACCCATCTAGTCACCCTACCTAATTCTCTTCCTGCACAGCACTTGGGTGAGTAAATCTGAAGGGCCCAGGGCAGAGTACAGTAAATATATTGTTTGGTATTTTCCCTCTCTGTGAAATAACAATCCCCACTTAGGGCACACGGGTGTTATGAGGATTAGTCACATTAAATTCCAATTACAGTTCTTTGGAAGTAGGAGACTGCGGCCAACTCTTAAGGCTGATAAACACTCAGGCCTTCACCCACTCCTCTGAGCTGCCACTAGAAGGATAAGAGTAAATGTTAACAATAGTGAGTGGATAGGGAATTATATGGATTATTTCCTTTTTAATACTATCTTTTTATTCCCCACTTACTATGAGGGGCATTCATCATATTTTACAGAAAAAAAAAAAAACAAACGCAAACCCCTGGAAATGGAGTCAGAAAACTTGTATTCTAGGCTGTTTTAGTATCGTAAATTGTATGACATTAAGCAAGTCTCTAATCTATGCTTTATGGACTATGGCAATTTTACCTCATAAGACTGTGCTAGAATTAAATGATATAATATATTTAAAATCACTTTTTAATAGGAAAATCCCATGTAATTACATACCAGTATTATTCAGAGGTGGAAGAAGAGAACTTTGCATAGCTTTTCCAGGTCAGCCTACATAGTGAAGACAGTTTTGCCTTTGTTCCTCCCGCCATCAGTTGGAATTCTGACCAATAGGAAGGAATCTGTGTGGACTGTGGAAAACCTGGTTCCTGTAAGCTAAGTAAACAAATACATAATGCAAATTATTTATCTTACTAAACAGTGAGTGATATGTTTCTTACATTATGTTTCAATCTTTCCTTAAAATTAACAGCCATTAATTTTTTTTAAATTGTAAATGATACTAAGTTATTACAATTCTCATTCCTTTTCTATCACTGACCTAAACAGTATAAGAAAAGAAAGAAGGAAGGAGGGAGGGAAGGAGGGAGGAGGAAATAGAAAGAACTCAGAAATATGGCTCTCAAATTTACTGCAAGGAAGGCTGGGAAATGTAATTTTCCTATATGCTGAGGAAGAGGAAACAGAATGGTGAACTTATCACCGTTTTTTCAACCATAGATTCCTAAGTGAAGAGTGGAGTAAAGACTTCTCAGTCCAAGAAGAATCAGAGGATTTGGCCAATAAGTCACCTGTGATTCAGTCTAGTTTGGGAAGGGTTATAGATAATGTATATATATCCTGAGAGGCAGTTCTGTCAACTTCCAGAAACCATCCGATGATATTTAAAAAAAAAAAAAAAAAGCATTGGGTTCATAAGCTATAAAAACTTTGTTTGCCTTATGATGTCAACACTTCAACAGTCTATGCCAGAGTTTAGGGACTTTTAACCCACAGGAGCATGGCTAGGCATTGTACCTAACCCCGTTCCTAGATGCTAGCATTCTTTCAATTCACAGTCTAGCTTTTTTCTTATCTCTTAGAAGAAACATTTTAGGCTTAGCAGATACTGTGACAAAGTTAATAAGATTTGATGGCAGTTTCTAGTTTGTAAGCCAAATCAAAGAGACCAAGAAGCTGTTAAAGTAAAATAAGGTCGTAAACACGGAGATGAGAATTAGATTCCATAACTGAGATCACAGAAACAGGAGGTCACGGTCAGGACTGGCAGAAAGCCATCACAGTCCTTGTTCCAAGGCTGAAACAAGGTCAGGCTCCAGAGAAACACCTCTGAGAGGGGAGACCTCATGGCCTGATGAGCGCCCGCAAGTGAGATGCATTCATCAGAATTCTAGTCCATGCCGTGTTCTGAACAGTCCACCTTCCAGTCAGATGTTAACATTACCAAGATGCTTAGCCTCGGAGATTTATGTTTTACTTACATCACAGACCTAATCACAAGCTGGGGTTTGTGTGCTTGTTTTACTTTCTCAGATGGTTGATGGAGACAAAGATTTATCCTAATAGTGATTTTTCATTTCTAACAGCCCCTCCCCAAAACAGATCACACAACCAAAAGGTTTTTTCCCCCTTTCTTTTCTTTACAGCAGAACTATGTATAGAATTTGCCCTAGAGTGTCAGGCTGCTTTGTTATCCAGATGGCAATACTCAATGGCTCCCAGTATTTAGTGACCTCCCTTCTAGAGTGAATACTGAGCATGGAGCATCTTGCTTTTAGAGTAAGACTGACTCTGGATAGTGGCCACCTTGATGACAGAGCCTCAGTTAGGTCTTCATGATCCAGGGCAGTTGGGCTTGGAATCCCAGATGCATGGGTATCTGTTAGCAGAGCCTTGCTTTAAAAAAAGAGAAAAAAACCCTTTAAGAGTGTAGGTTTTATTGGATTGGGGAAATTAAGCTACTTCTTGGAAAATGATGATGATTTAGAATATGGTTATGTGTTTCCCTTGGATGAGACTTTAGGGTCTTTGTTTTGTGTATGTCTCTTTCATGATGTGACAGATCCAATTCCAAGCCAATGACACATTTGTGATACTTTAATAAAGAAAAAAGAAACCAGGAAAAAAAAAACATTTGAGCTATCCTTTTGACTTCAGTTTCACCAGCCTTTACTTAAAATGGGCCACTTCCTTGCGATTTACATTTTATTTCTAGAACTTATTTATTTTATAACTGGAAGCTTGTCTATGTGAGTTGATGGGTGTTAACTATACTTATTAAGGTAACCATTGCACATATATACATATAGCAAATTGTTTTGTTGTATACCTTCAACTTAGACAATGTTATAGGTCAATTATATCTCAATAAAATTAGAAAATACAACAAATATCCCACTTCCCATGTCTCTCTTAACACCCCTCCTGCCACAGGCTGCTCACTTCCCTCCCAGCCCACGGGTCACCTTTCCACCTCCTGACTGCTCAGGAGTGACCGCTGTCAGCAAAATGAGACCTTTGGGCCTCACTTTTTCCTAGAACTCTCTTTGCTCTTTCTTCTTGGTTCTGGTTACGGCCTTCACAGTTTAAGCCCTAACACCTACTCAGTATCAGCAACGTCTAGATAATGGGAGACATCAAGATTCTTTCAGAGATCCGGGTGCAGGCTGAGCCGAGAGTGATGGGGCCAGACTGGTTTAAGTAACTGCTTGCTTCATTCTAACTTACACATCGTATTAATATGTCTATTCATAGATAGTTGTGATATGGGAAAGTCAGGGAGTGAGGAACATGTGTTTAATGTGTTCCATTTTCTTATACTTTCGGGAGCCACCTTTCAACAATACCATGGTTTTCAGCAATTGGTCATTTTAGCTGGAAACCGAGGAGACAGAGTGTGAAAGTCCATATAGAGAAAGAGGTAGTTAAAGATATGATAAAGATAAAGATATAAGTCCTTTTCTTAAAGAGAGTACTCTGACAATAACATATGAAATGAAACTAATTTTTTTCAGTTTAATAGCTACTAGCATCTATATTTCAGCATGGACTTTTTCCCAACATCAGTTTTCACTATGGAGAGTAAAATTAGCCCCATTCTACAGTTAGAAAAATGGAGACATAAAACATCCAATACAGCAAAAGAGCCAGATGAAAGCCAATGACTTACAGATGTAGAATATTTTTCAAAGAAGCAGCACAAATCATATTATCTTTGATGTACCATGTGTTGAACTGACACCAATGCTTGCCTTTGAGACCCACAATAGTCAGAAGGGAAAAATATTTTTCATCATTTTTAGTTTAAAATTCTTCTTTGTATGTAGTCACTCTTCTTATAACAGGCCAACATATTTTTTATGAATGACAAATTTGCTAAATAAATTATACGATAAATTATAAGTTAAAATTTCCTTGTAATAAATCTTAAAAATTTTCTTCCTCTTTTTATCAATTCTTTTCTGGGACAAAAACACAGTCATAGTGACAATGGCCATGGCTGAGGTCTTTCTCTTTCTCCCCAAATCCAGTACACTGACCTAGTTGTTGAACAGGGCAAGTCATAGCTGTCCTTATCTAGTGAGTCACACTGTGTGTCAGGTACAAAGGATTCTGCCTTCAGGTGGCTTTCAGGCCAGAGAGGATAGATAAGAAAAGTGGGCTCCTCGCAGTGAATGTGGACAGTCTCAGGAGCACCCAGAGAGCCATCAGTCTTGGCCTGGGACACAAGGTGTGGTTTGTGGAAGAGCTGAGAACCAAACAGTTATCTAAAATAGGTGTCGAAATTAGCCTGGTGAAGGAGCATGGGTAATATTCCAGAGAGATGGAACAGGATGTGAGAAGACCTGGAGGTGAGAGAGCTTGCAACATGTTAGAAGAACCCAAAGGTGTCCAGTGTGACAGAGTGATCTTCCGTTGTTACATAAAGTAATGGACACTGAGCAGTGTGCCAGGTTGAATGGCTAAGGCTAGGTCTAACAGCTAACGCACCATACAAACTTGTGCATAAACAGAAAGACTTCGAATGTGGACAAAGACTTTGAATATTTTCCTTAAAATGATAGGTTTTCTCTTGAGTTGTTCCTATTGTTAACTGTGTTTAAATTCAACTACTATAGGACAGGTGTGAAATTTGACCAACTCATTTATTTCATTCATGTCTGATCCAAACTCACTCTTTAAGAGTTCAAAGAAATTTTTTAAGCTCTAACATTTGTGTTCTAACTGAATTATTTACCCTTGTTCTGTTAGTTTTTATGAAAATATTTAGTGAGATTATTTTCCTTGTTATGGAAGAACTACACAGTCATTTGAGGAAACTTGGAATACATAGGAAAGCTACGTAGAAGAATATAAAATCACCCACAATACCACCAATTCTGATAACAATTGTCAATACAGGCATTAACTTGTATAGAGTAGTCATTATATTTTTTCTGACCTTTTCTACAAAAGCATTTCATAATAAATTTTAGCAATTCGTGTGGACATCTTTTCATGTACTCATATACATATGATTTATATTGTATTCATTTTTTAATTAATTTTAATTACATAATTTATTATTATATTCTTAGCTTGCAAGTTTTTATAAAACTATATCTAGCTTAACTAGACCTAGTGTAACTTTTAGCCCTGCTGAAAATAATTTGCCAGCCTGTGTTCATTAGTTCTAAAACACCGCTGTGAAATGACAAAGGTGGCAAACACTATTATCGCTCTCTTGCGGAGGGGGCATCCAAGGCAGATAGCAGTTGCGTAACCAAGGCAGGGCTAGAAATAAACTGAGGTTATGAAATTAAAAATTGGTGATTTCTTTTTCTGTTCAAAGGCCTCATCTCTTTGCAGTGATAATGCATAAAACATGCTGACCCTCTATTATTTTGCCATGAGTTAAGAACCAGATCTGACCTTGGGGAGTCTGCATGTATGTCAATGGAAAGTTAAACCAGTTGCATATGAAGAGTTGCTGCCAGAATCTTGCCTGGAAGCTTAACCAGTTTTAGAGCTACAAGGAATTCTAAAAGATTAAGTTGAATATGGATGTTGAAGTTAAGATACACATAAATGAGTGCATGTGCAAACATGCAGACCCACACACAGAATTTTAAGACTGAAAGTAGCACCAGAGCCAATTCCACAATATTTTTATTAGTAACACTTACTTGGGCACAGTTTCGCTTGAAGTTGATGGGATTCCTTTTCCTGAGTCAAGCCTGCAGAATCAAGCCTGCTGGGAGTTAGCGAACCACAACAGAAGTTGTCAGATCTCCGGTACCTCAGGACACACATACTGATCCCTGCAGGAGTCAGTGATTTTTTTTTTTTTTTTTTTTTTTTGCTTGTGCAGGAAGTGTGAGCTATCAAAAAATAAAAAAGAAGGGAGCATTTTCTGATTCAAGGTGACAGACCAGACCAATGCCTCAATGATTCTTCTTTTTGAAGATGGAAATAGAATTACACATTTACTATATCTGATTTGCACCTTCCTTTGAAACGTTGGAGACCTCCCAGAAATTCTCTCAAGTGCCTTTCCTCTTGAAAAAAAAAGTACTAAAATTGAAACTGAGTGAAAGGCATGTAGGATGCTGGCCATATCATACATGAAGTGAGCAAGAGAGGGAGGGGGAATTGTCCCCTATGCAATAGTGACAAAAGCTGAGTCCTCAGCGTGAGGATTGCCCCTGTTCTTCTTGTGACCATACATTCTCAATTCCCAGATTCCTTCCATTCTGGGTACAGTACTTGAAAAAATTTTTGACTAGGTTTTTGGCATTTTCATCTTTTTTGGGAATACTTCTAAATGACCTAGGGGAAATTTTCTAAACCAAAGAACAGTTTTGGCAGCAAAAACAAGCCTCAGTATGTATTATGATTGAAACAAAGTAATTTAGCATTTTATTCATGCAAGGATCTGCGAGAACATCTATGTTAAGCAGAATAAAATGCATTTGATATCTCTGTCTCTTACTATGTGAAAAAGAACGTTTATACAGTATTATTTTAACTCTGTAAAAGAAATACATGACTGATAATTTCCTTTAATGTCAGTGTTGTAGTTTACTCTTGTAGAATTAAGTTCCTAATTGTCCTATATTTGTTCTATTTATATTTCTGCTTTTTCTAATACTATGTAGAAAAGTATAGAACAAACTCACTGACCTTTTATTTTCTCATTTGTGCAATGAGGAAAGGAGGTCCTATTTCAAAGGTTTGCTGAAAAGATTAGATGACATAAGTAAGATGAACTGGTGGCCGCATATTGTTAGATTCTTCCTGATTCATTCCTTTCTACCTTGTTATTTTCTGTGACATTTGAAATAAGTGTGTGAGGACTTCAGTGAATTAATTGTGTAAAGTCCAGCTAATAAGGATACAAAGCCAGATATGTCTAAATGAGTTGCCATTTATGAATGCTAACTACATCTCTGGCACATAATAAATGCTCTATTAATATTAGCTGCTATTATACCACAAACCTCATTTTATCCTCACAATAACTGTAGAGAATGTTTACATTCATTCTCTTTTTGTTGTTGATGAAACTGAGTTTGGGGAGGTGAAGTAACTTGCCCAATGTCACACACCAGAACAATGACAGAGCAGGACTTCAACTGACATAGCTCCAGAGCTCCTGGTCTCACCACTGCACCACGTCACACCCACCGAAGTATTGAGTAGACAAGCCTTGAGGGAATTCAGTCCTCTAGAACAGGACTGGGAAACCAGAAGGAAGCCGAGGGGACCTCTGAAAATAAAAGACCAAGTAGCTGGCATTCTCATTTGTGCAGTGAGAGAAATTCCCCATGGCTAACTCTAAACCTACGTGAACTTCCAGGATATTGAACCAGCTGTATGGTCCACAGCCTCTAGGTGACTCGAAGCAGTCAGATTGAAGGTTGGGACAGGTTGCTACAGCCAATTGCCTTGAAAACAATAAAAACACCTTCTGAAAACCAGGGTAATGCTGCCCCAAAACCTTTCAAAGCCTGTGTTCCCTGGAGCCATTTAGCATTGGAGCACATAACCTGAAAACACCCAAATATTCCTTGAAGTATAATTGATATTCTTCATAAAGTCATTTAAATTGTGAAGTTGTTAAAATAGCCGTGTATCACACATTTCGTAATTTCACACAAATATTACTTTTTAAAAACGCAGGGACTTACACAGGACATATCGTTGAAAAAGAAAAATAGCTTAAACAATATTCCTCCATTGATAGTATTAGCTGATGCGTCATGACAAAATTAATTTTTCATTAATAATCCTAAAAGCTTAATCACATAAACTTTAATCTTTGTCTTTGTTGGACTTTGTTCTACCATATGTAAATTTTTGATAGGGTCATCAATGTTGTACCAAAGGCAAGTCTTACATCAGGTGGTAGTCAAACACTGCTTCCTAGTATCAGAAATGGATTCTTTCATGGTTTAGAAAGAAGTTGGCAAATTTGAATTTACCACAGAAATTTTAACACAAGGTATGATCAGGAAGAAAACGAACATATTTTCTGGAAGCACACAAACTCCTGAGTATTCTTACCTTACGCTGTTTGACTAAATATGTTATATTTCAACATACCTTTACATTAGTTTCATAGCTCTGGAAAATTAGGGACTATGATGGCTGTGGATAAAAGAACCAAGGAAAATTTTAAGAGTATGAAATCGTGACTTATGATTTTAAAAGGCATAGCTGTCATCTGACTTCTATCTGTAGCTTTTTGTGTATCTTGGAACAAGTCATTTGATCCCCAGAAGAATCCCAATCTCAGAGTGATTGGCAGGACAGATTATATTCAGGCCCAGGCTGACAATCACTGAATCCAACATAATGCAGGAAAACACACCCCATAGTCCTTGGGAAGTCCATAAATGAAGGCCAGACGAACCACATCTGATTTCCCTTTCACCTATTGCTTTCTCTAGAGCATTACTCTGACACATTTCCAGTTTGTCTCAGACTTAATTATATATCCTAATGTCATGGTAGCTCCATGCAGATTAAATCAATACATGATCATTCTGTGACTATATTCTTCACCTGAAGGCTTTGTGTCCTTGTACACAGTCTTGGGTAGACACAGAAATATCATACAGTGGACTTAGCACTTGGTATGATGGCCAAACTGACTAAAAGCAATGAACTCCGCAGCAACACAAAAACTAATAAATTAAACTCAGTCAAGAAAAAAGAGGCCAACACTTGGCATGTGTCTAGACCATCACGCTGTTTAAGGCCCAATGAAAGCCTTTGAAAACTCTAAGCAAAGAACATGGCACCTCTTCACTGTAAGTAATCTCAAGCTAAACAGTGCAAAATCCTAAATTACCTTAAAGAAATCCAACATAGTTCTGATATTTCTTGAAATTTATGTCAATACTTTAAAATGTATATATTAAAACAAATGCTCATTATAAAAACATTTTGTAACTCTACCTTTTTCAACTCTTAAATATAGACTTAGCCTATGTATTAATTGGTTTCTGTGGCCAAGCCTTCAGTTGTATATGTCTGTGCCCTGCCCCCAACCCCCATAGGCCCAGGAATATCATGTGGCCACCCACCCAGCTTAGCCTCTATTTTTATAAAAATGTGGTCTCTGCTTGCATCCACTTCATGGAGTCAGTATGGACATTACTAAGTGGATTCTTTAAAATCCAAACCTGAAAATAAATACTACAGAAAGGCAAAATACTGTTCTTAAAACTGACCTAGTTCCGATGTTATTAAATTTCTCTGGGAATAAATGGTTCAACCAAGTAAGATGAATAAAGTTAAGGACATTCCAAGACTAGCCATTATTCTTCTAGTAAATTCCAGGGTGACTTACAAGAATTGCATTGTTTCATATGATGAATTTCATAAGAAATTAATTTCCAGAAAACACATTTTTAAAATTTTACAAGTGAATATAAGTGATAAAAAAGTCGAGCAGCTAGGATAGCTAAAAGAAAAGGAAAAAAACATCAACTTGTAGAAGCATACCTCTTAGAGCTGATGCAAACCCTATTACTCATCCAGCCAGAAATGCACAAAGTATACACCACCAAATACACTTTTTATCACTTTCTCTAATGCATGCCATGGTTTGAAATAATTTATCTAAGAATCTGCATTAATTTGCCAATAATTACTTTGTTTTTCCTTTGTTTATTAACCATGATCAATTAGCACTTGTGGTCAATAGGCATTAATAGTTTTACCTCATTAAGTTGATATAACTAAAGTTAAAACGAGGAATTTGACGTTTTTGGCAGTCTGCATAATCTTATCAAGGTTAAATATTTTATTTTTTTCTACTAGCCTTTTATATATGTATTTATGCTTATATATATTAATATATGTATAAATTAAGCCACTTTGTGTATTGAAATATCTATGATAATATAATATAGCCTATAGATATACTGAAAAATAACTTGTGGTCCTTGATTCCCTATCTTACCATTTCTCTGAGGCAGGAAACTACTGATCAAACTCAGTCTGCTCTTTTCACAGAAAAAAAAAGTGTCATGTGGAATTTTTCTTTGTCCATATAAAACTTCTGTAATCAATCCCATCTACTTTATTAGACTCTGAATAAGTAAGCACCCATATTAAAAGCAAGAAACTCACAAGAAAATTGTTCTATCAAATGACTCTTTTTCAGTTCACCTCTTTTCTCTGCTGTCCCTGATCATTCCCAGCATAATTCCATAGTATAGTTTTTAAAAACATATTTGTGCCTACCTTCGTTTTACTACTGCATTCAAACCACAGTATTTTGGTCCGCCTCTCCCTCTGGGGTTTTATCTTTCTGATTTCTTCACCCTTATAAGCTCCTGCTCTACTCAGTTCCCTAAGTGTTGGTGTGTGACACATGCAATTGAGCTAAGCTGGACGCAACGTTCATTTTCTTTTGTTTAAATACCTCTATATGCCAATAATTCTCAAATTAACGTCTAAAGACTGACTTTTCCCCTATCCCATATTCAGACTACCTACTTGATTGACATCTACTTGGATATCAGAAAGGCATCCGAAACTTCAATATCCAAATGAATGCTCTGTTAGCACCACATGTAAATATATAATTGGGATATGCTAGAATCCAGCTTCTCGCTTTTTCTCACATGCCAATCCATGGGTATGTTCTAGAGATCCTACCTCCAAAATATTTTCTAAGACGGTTTTTTTCCTTCAGTCTCACTGCTACTGCCCTAATCAAGTCATTATTTTCTTGAATTTTATTAGCCTGCTAGCTAATTTCTGCTTCTATTCTTGCTCCTACACAATCCCTTCCCTGCAGAGCTACCAGCGTGATCTTATGAGAACTACATTAGGTCATGTCACTCTTCTGAAGACCTTCTACTGGCTTATCATCACACTTGGAAAGCGCCTAAAATCATCTCTAGTCTACACAGGAGCCCAACATTGTCTGCCCAGAATCTCATCTCATACCACATTCTTGTTCACTGACTCCAGCACTCAGCTCCTTCATTTCTCAGACACATCAAACTAGTTCTTGCCTTAGGGCCTTTCCCTCCCTTGTTCCTTCTGCCTAAAATCCTCTTCCCCGATCTCTGCCTAGCTGGCTTCTTGTCATTAATTTTCAGTTTGAACATTGCTTAGTTCAAGAGGCCTCTCCTGACCATCTAATTAAAATAGCCCTGTGGCCACAATTGTATTAATTATTTACTTACTTTTGTTTATTATAACACTTAGAACTGCTGAGTATTTTCCTGTTGACGTATTTGTGTGCTTACTCATATGTTTGCTTTGTGGCTCTCCTCACTTGAATGTAAATTCTGACTTCTTCAAAGTTTCGCCTCATGCCTAGACCAGTGCCTGGCTCACAGAGGATGCTCACCACATGTTGCTTCGTGCCGCTAAATTCATTGTCCTGCCTTGGCTGTTGACAAGTGCAAGGAGCATAAAGTCCTGTGTCCCTTGAGTCTACCCCCCAAAATTTGTCTTCTACAGTCAAGAGATCTCATCTCTCTTTCATGCTCAAGCATCTACTACTGTTCCTGCAAAGACAAATCATTAATGTGTAGTAACTTTTGTCCCCAGCAGTTCCATCCTTTGGGCTCTGTTGTTGATTTTCCTCACCTTGGCACCTGAAGAGGCAGAGTGATCCCTTTGGTCCCATTGCCTTGGCCATGTGCAGTGATGCCCTCAATGCAGGCGGTAGAAGCCACCGCTCTTCAGGTATCATAAGGAGTGACCTGCCTGTCCTGACCCAGCACTGTGGTGGGGGCAGCCTACAAAATGGTGACCCTTCCCTCAGAGTTGGCCCAAGGCCTTGGGTGGGTGGGAGTGACTGAGCTCCTCCTGGGATCAGATTTACTTGCCCCATGAAGCAGCACTGGGTGAGAGGGTGAGGGAAACTACAAGGCACTATCTCTACAACATTTCTAATAACTAAGTTCTTAGTGATGGAAACTAGAGAGAGGACAAACCGGAGAGAGAGAGAGAAACAGGGTGGTAACATAAACAAATGAGTTCACTCACCCATTTCACCCCTCTGTCAAGGGACTCTGAAACCTTTTGATCCAACCAGCTATTTGCTAGTCCAGTACCACACTGGCCGAGCTTCCATCGGGCCACTATGAGGCTCCTGTTTTTTTCCTAATTATGGATCTGCTCGTACATGCCTATGACACCACTCAAAGGGTGCATGGTCATTCACTCATTGAACAGGTGTCCCCTGCATCTGATGAATAATCTGCTCTAAGTAATGATGTAGTAGTAATGACACTCTTGGTCCAGGTTCATCTCCCAGTGCAGAAGATACCAGCGTGAGCAGGGTCTTGCCAGGTCTGACAAACTCGGAGACATTTTACAACTTCCAACCTGGAATCTTGCCTGTATGTACTGAGCAGAATCCTAGAGAGAGAAGTCAGTGCCTAGAACCATTGTGTCTAAGCTCTTAATATATAGGACAGTGGCCACCAAATCTCCCGAGTTGCACCCCAGTCCCACACCACACTAACTTCATCAAGGCCCCTTCTCCACTCTTCAACAGAGGGGCTCAGACCGGCTTCATCAGAATGGCTTCCAGCTGCCCCTTGAACAGAGCACCTTTCCTTCCCCATCTGGGTCCCCTGTTGGTGGAGAAGAAAGCCATTCTCTCCCTGTGACCCCACTTCAGCTTCTACAATCTCTTTCCATACAGCAATCAGCTCACACACTCACATGAATCCTCTGAGTTCTTTCATTATAAGAGCCATCCCATGGCCCAAAAAAAAGAAGACTTTTGGAAGTTGCTTTACTTTTTTCAGGTTATGGGAATATTATTCAGAAAATTGTTGTTTTAATGTCCTAAGGGATGTTTCTAAACCTGAAGAGGTAGAGGAGTTTCCCAGAGTATTTTATTTACCAGCCAGGAGCATGCTTCCTGCAGTGTCCCAAGGGACTGACTTGCAGGTGACACACATTTGCTAATTCAGGAACTACATCCCTTGATGGAATGGGAAGAAAGAATGGCATTTTGAAGATATCCTATAGGAATAATTGTGCTGCAATCTGTTGCTAGAGATTTAGGGAGAAACTAGTATAGAATTCAATGTTTACAACTACCTTTTTAGATCAAACTAGAAAAAAAATAACACTTTTTTTCCTAGAATTGGATCTGAGGAATCTTCCAGTTGATCTGAAACACATTAGAAGTTAGAGGAACAGAGGGGGCAGCGGGCCAGTACTGAGGTAGAGGCCTGCAGGGTCTCAAAATAGCCTTGAAGATCACTGTTGGTTAAAATCCGTACTTTTTCTTTTCTTTTCTCTTTAGGCTTTTTTTTTTAATCTTTGTCTACCTTTTTTCTTGTCTCCTTGACCATTCCAACACAAAATCCACACCCCCTTTTTTTTTTTCACTGTTACATCTTTCATCTGTTCTCCTCCATACATCACTTTCCGGTTCTGCCGATGGCACCCAGGGCTACGGGGTTATCGGCTCCAGCTCCGCCGAGAAGAGAGCGGATGATTCGGATGAGACGATAACAGCGGGCTGTTATTGAATGCCTACTCTGTGCTGGCCTTCTTCTGTATACTTTCCAAGAATGCTCTCATTTAATCCTCTCAGTTGTCCCAAGCACTCAGTCTAGTTTTTCTAGCACCCTGGTTCTATTGGAGAATACACGTTGCTTTGTTTTTGTCTTTTTTGTTTTGTTTTGTTTTGTTTTGCTTCTGAAAATGATGTCTCCAAAACTTCTGAAGGGACCTCCTTCCCCCAAGAAATGCCCACGTGAAGAAAACAGATGTTAGTAGGGAGCGTTTGGCCGATTGGTGAGAGATAAGAAATACACAACAGCTGGGTGAATCCCAAGTGAGACCTCAGGTAGGCTTCTATCCCCCACCTCTTACTCTCACGTTTGTACTCTTAGGGGGAAATGTGACTTTACCAAGCATGGTAATGGGGGGAAGTTCTAACCCTTCAATAATTTGAAGAAAACCAGTATATGGTTTAGGTCAAGAGGAGTACTTGATTTTGCAATGCCAACTATCCCTTCTGCGGTTTCCCAAAAATGCTGTGGCTGTCCCACGCAGAGCCCACTCCACATTTTACCACAGAAAGAAGAGTGCCATTTCAGCATTCGCTGTAGCCTAGACCACATTTGGGGTGCTCTAAGAAAGCTATCAAAGAAGCAAATACCTGTATTCTTCTGACATAATACCATAAAAATGAAATATAGAATTTACATGCATAATGAACTTAAAGACGAATGCTAAATGAAACAAGGCATCAATTATGTGTCTAATATGTGTGGAGGAACAAATGGATTAGACTTAATTGGATTTAGTCAGGCAGAGATTTAGAGTAGTTACTGTTATTTCAAATAAGTGAATGAATTCATTAGTAAGTTCTCACTGGGGACAGGAATTGGGGAATACCCAAAGTGGTTGGTTGAGCTGCTGTCAGAATGATTCGCCCAGGGTTTGTACTTTCCTTTCCTTAGGGACATTTCTTAACAGCAAAGCCCTTCTATCCCTTTGTAACACCTTTAAAAAAGAAGGTGCTAAATAAAGATGATGTAAAATGTATAGGTTTACATTTCTTTATCAGAAGGACTGGGAATATGAATGACGAGGTAACCAAATTTACCTTGAGGAGGTAAAAGGAGACCAAAAAAAGGAGCAGAGGCAGAAAGCAGGAGATACCTGGTCCCCTGGAGATGTGCCTGTCCTCAGCTTCATCTCTGAGCTTCTGCCCTAGGACAGAAGTCAGCTGGGGGCCAGATTTCAATTTCCCACATGTACTGTCAATGCAAACAGTGACCCAAGTTATTTACTTAACACTCAGAAACACTCAAGACTCTTTTCTTTATTTCCATTTCTGGCCAAGCTGTTTGGAAAACACAGATGCAGCTGGCATTGTGATATTGTAATCAGCCTTGCCAAGTGGTTCCAAAAGGAAAATATCTGTTCGATGTCTTGAATAAATCCTGCGGACTCCATTCACCAATTCCATGTCATCATTCTCTGGTTCTTCCGGCCCAAAAATTTAGGTCAAAGACAGCAGATTGCTGCTCCAAGTTTGTTTAAATAACATAGAAACTGCTGTGATGATCTGCCATCGTTACCCTGAAGTAGCTCTATTCACAAGTGATGGTATGGGTGGGTTAAGTCACTTTTCATAAGGAATAGAATTATTTTAGGAATGTGCGGTCCAATTTGAAGAAGCCACCTCGTTACTGAAGGGATACCAGACATTCATCTGTTTTGTTTTGTTTTTTTCAGAAATGTCTATGTTCTATGTTCTTTCTCTCTGGTCATGTGGAAAGAGCAAGACTCTCTTCGGCACTTCCTAGGTGAAGGTCATGGCAAAGATCTGAAGTCCAATCATGGTAGTAACAGTCATGACCACAGTGGCAGTGAATCTGACCTGAAGAACAGCTATAAAAATAGGTGCCGTGGGTTCACAATTATTCTTTCTTTCCTTTTGACTTGCCCCACATAAATATTTATGATATGACCAGATATAGTTACAATCTGTGAATCAAGCAAAGTTGCTACTGCTTTTTACAACAGCCTAACCACACAGGTAGAATAGCATGTAAGAGGGTGTGCCCTAGAACCAGGTGTGCTATTATTCTTCTAACAACACTCCGTATCAAAGACATGGGGGCAGGGCTTCAGCGGGATTCCCTGTGCTGTACTACACTGAAAGTGTCTTGTATATTGTTTACGCACTATCTATTAAATGGCTTCCCTTTTACTTTTCACCCTTGATTCTCCTGCCATCACAGAGGAAAACAGTCTCCAAAATTATCTAAAGTAATAACCATGAGTTATATTAGTTTTAAATCCAATAGTTTCCAGCTTTCTTATCTTTATCTTTTTAGTTACTCCAGAGGATGACAAGAAATATAGGTGTCTGTAACCAGAGCAAAGCACTTAGCCTTAGAAAGAACCAGGAAACACAACAGGGGGGAAAAAAACTCAGCAAATTGTGTTTCCAATTACCAGCAGATGCTTCCATTTATTCTAAGTGTTCCTAGTTAGTTAACTGTACAAATTTTTAATCATATAAATGTGGTAGTGTTCTAGCCTCATGCTCTTGATTACACTTGTCTTCCAGTTGATTTCACATGCCTCTTGCTTCTGTTATCACTTTCCCACAAATACTGTTCAGCTGCGTGAATCCCAGGGCATACCTGACAAAGAGAGCAGCTCGTGGCAGAGTTTATTTTATCTGTATTTTGTGTTTTGTTTTGTGTTTCACTGAGGTGGCGACATCGCAGTGCACTTCTGAGTCAGCAGCATAATGGCTGGAGCATGGTGAGGGCCTATATTCTTTATTCCGTCTTTGGTTTGTGCAGTCATCTGGTCACCATTCCTTCATGCCTGGAATAGCACAGTGGGAAAGATTGTACCAGGCTCCCTCCAAAACCTTTTTACAGCCCTGGCTGGTGTAGCTCAGTGGATTGAGTGCGGGCCTGCGAACCGAAGTATCGCGGTTTGATTCCCAGTCAGGGCACATGCCTGGGTTGCCAGGCCAGTTCCCATCAGGGGACATACAAGAGGCAACCGCACATTGATGTTTCTCTCCCTCTCTTCTTCCCTTCCCCTCTAAAGATAAATAAATAAAATCTAAAAAAGGAAAAAAAAATCTTTAATTAAAAAAAAAAAAACCTTTTTACATAGAGCTTCAGTAAATCCAATGAAGGAGCCGGTCTTGGTGAGAGTATCCCTGATGACGGAGGTCAAAGGCTCAGAGCCCTGCCTGTATTCCAGTCGTTCTGACAAAAGCAAAAGGAGCACGAGGAAACGCTGGAGAGGAGGAGGAATGGAAAAATTGGCTTGAGGAAATTTTGTTTGACATTTGGTGAGGGAGGACTTTCAAAGATAGACATTTGGTTTTGAAGTTAAGATTCTATCCTATACATGTATATTATTTATCACGGTGGCTTGTATTTGATACTCAACCTTATCTTGAAGTTAATGCATAAGGGAAGAGAAACGAATGAAAACAAAATTTAAAAACTAACTATGGTTCAAAGGACACAGCCCATGCTCTTACCTTCTGGTTTTGATTGATTATTTCCAGTGGAGAGTGTTGGACCTGAACCAATGTTGATTGTCCTAATATTTGTATCCCTAAAGGCTGGGACTTTCGCCGCATTTTATTTCATAAATACCTGAGGGGGAAGGGCAGAAAATATCTGCCATATGGCAGTCCTCTTGCTTCGCTACTCAGAGCATGGTCTGCCACCAGCAGCCTTGTCAAGCCCAGGGAGCTTCATAGAAATGCAGAGTCTCAGGTCCCCACCCAGACCTGCCCGATCAGACGCTACAGATCTCCAGGTGGTTTGTGTGCGGGCTAAGATTTGAGAAGCATTGCTCTAGAATAGCATCTGAGAGATGCCTTTAGCATAGATATGTAATTTGTAATCACCAGAAAGTAATAAGTGAAAGGAAGAAGGGAAAATAAAGACTATTTTGAAGAGGGAGTAGGATATACTCCCTACACATGTACCAGTTAAAATTTCCTTCTTCCAACTTGACTTTGAAAGCCATAAACATAAACAAAATGAATGCCAAGGGGAACAAAAGATCCTTTTAGAAGGCTTCATTCCTTACCATCTTCCCACTTTTCTTTTATGTTGTTTATGTTGATAATCTTTCTATATAAATTAGTTGTCTAGTTTATTTTGATTATAGTAAGAGGAAAGCAGCGTCACTCGGGCACTTCCCAGCACTTGTTGAGGATGTCTGGGTAATCTCCCCTCCAGCCTCCATGAGAGCTTGCACAATTCATACATCTCACTTGCAAAAAAAGTAGAAACATAGTTCGGACCTTGTTTAAGCCATTTTTTAAACATTATAATTGGTTTTACACACTATACTTCTTTTTAAAACACATCAAATAAGTGGAAATCACCTAGTAGCACTCAAACTCGTAAGAATGTTTGAGGAATACAGACCCTCCCAAGCAAAAAAAAAAAAAAAAAACTGAGGCCCACATAAGTTTGTCTAAGGAAATCAGTCCAGTGGGAAGCCTGAAGACAGACACGTGTTCTCTGCCACAGCATGGGACACAGCGCTGTTCGGCTCCTGAACACCAAACGTAACCCTTTAGTCACTGTGGACTGAAGTTAAAATTCCCAATCAAGGCAACTCATACAGTATTAACAATGTGCTAAATAATCCGTGGTAAAGATCGGGCAAACTCACTTCCCAGATACAATTCACGGGCTGTTTCCACACCTTCAAAACACAGTTACAATGAATGTTTATCCTATTGACCCCCTTCTTTAGCACATACTTTGTTCTCATTTATCTATTTTCATTCACACTTTAATGATTTTCCCTACCTTACCTACACCAACTTCGTACCATCAAATCCCTCATTACCTGTCCCATTGGACCACTCTTTAATACTCTCTCACTCTCTAATTCCCTTGCCATTGATTTTTTCCACTCATGTATCTTCATGGGGACCACAGATTTCAAGGTGCAGGGGTTTGACTTTTCAGCCTTCTAATAGATCCTGGGAAAGTGTAGCCAAACTTTAAATTTAGATAAGTTGTCGCTTACGGTTTCTTATAGCTTAAAAATAGTCATTTAACGGTTTTAAAGCACATTACGGTTTTACAAACAACTCGCAATTTAATTTTATTTTATTCTTACAAGATCCCAGCACGATGGATACGGTGGTCATTGCCACCATGCCCATTAGTAGACAAGTCACCAAGTTTGAGGCAAGCTCAGTGGTAAGTTCATAGTTCTTGTAACCTTAAAATAAGTAGCTTTCGAGGGCTACTTCGGAGATTTCATTGTTGTAGCTATTTTTTCTGAAGCTGACACACCTGCATATGAGATTATGAAAAGTGTGCTTTACCACCACACACAGTCTTTCACATTCAGGAGTAAATTATGAAATCTTAGAAAAGTTTTTGCCAAAGAATGCCACCATCACACAGCAAAGCATCAGGAGCTCAGCAATGGAGGGAATAGAGGTTAGGGGAAGGGCAGGTTGGTGGTGGGTTGGCTGATTTGGTTTTGTTTTACCATGCAACAATGTCTGTCTTCTTTTATGTATTGGTTTTCCCCAGCAGGAAGAAGGGGCACAGGGGAAAAAATTTACCCACCCATTCTTCCAACCATTTTTTCTCAACCCCTTTCTTTTTTTTTTTAATTTTAATTGTTGTTCTTGTGCAGTTTTCTGTCTTTTACTCCCATCCCAGCCCGCCACCCCAGCCCTCCCCACCTCCCTCCCTTTTCCACCACCCCCCTAGTTTTTGTCCATGTGTCTTTTATACTTGTTGCTCTAAACCCTTCCCCTTTCCCCCTGAAATTCCCTCCCCTCTCCCCTCTGGTGACTGTCAGCCTGTTCTCAGTTTCAGTGTCTTTGTCAACCCCTTTCTTATTGGACTTGTTGTTATAGGTGAACAGTCAGAGACAGTAAACTTAGCATTAGTCAAGATATGTGAGAGCCAGAATAGAGGTCTCATGCCAACTAAAACCCAAATCTCTGTCTCTCTCTAAATGCACAAAGAAAAGTAAGACAAGAAGTGGTAACTTACAATGAAAACCAGAATATAGGTGGGGGAAGCCAGGCAGGTCCCAGTGCCTGAAAAAGCACCCAGGGGCCGACACAAGACGTTCTTCTGCCTTCGCTGCTGGTCTCACTATTAATACATATTTACAGAGTGAATAAGAGAATGATTGGTTATACATGAGACACCTGTAGTAGTGAAATCAAACTATGAATCTGTCAGTACAGCCCCTTCTACTTCCCCCACCTCATCTTCCCTCATCTTGCTCCGCCCCCTCTCCTCCCTTACCACGTGATAGTGGAGACATGTGCTGCCTTGTATGGTCAGTCTGAGGACCAAGTCCTTTCCCTACTTGCTGGCACTCTTCCGTGAGACTAGTTAAGGTGAAAGTTATTACATTTCTATTTCTCCTGAAAGACACTGTAAGTTGTTCGAGCTTCTTCTGTTTAGACCACATTAAACAAAGTTGAAAGACCTGTTTTTCCTTTCTTGCTCATTTTGCATTTGATTTGCATTGCATTTGTGAAGCCACAGTGGCCATGAGTGTGTGTGTGTGTGAGTGTGTGTGAGTGTGTGTGTTTACACATCCATATTTGAATTGATGGAGAGGAAAAGCCAGGACAAAATAAATAAAGCCCCTAGATAGTTACAAATTTTTCTTTAAAGATAGAGAAGGGATAAGAGTTAATAAGTGTATAAAGTACTTTCAAAATATTTGTGAGACTTTCATTAAAATGAAGTTTTGTGAGAATCTATTGATAGGCTCAAAGTAATAGGAAATTGAAATGAGTATATGTTTCTAAGGTTATATTTTTAAGTGTACATTCTCTAGATGATTAGAAATATTTAGTATTGTAAGCACTTTATTTTTAAATCACATACGAGAAGGACTTATCTGCCGGGGGACTAGAACACCCACAAGTCTACATGATTTTTACACAGCCCCCACAACACTAGAAAGTCTTCAAAATAATCCAGGTTCTAAATTACAGTAAATCCTCACTGAATGTCAGTAGGTTCTACAACTTTAAGCAAAATTACATATAACAAAACAAATTTTACCATAGGCTAATTGATATAAACAAGAGTTTATAAGGATCTTAGGGAATCTCATAATCTCATCAACATTGAACACAAATGACATTGGACTAATGACATTATTCCAGGAACTACTGTGTGTATGTCTTTGACTATTTTTTTCTTGACCATATACTATATATTGTGGTTATCAATTCTTTCCTTTATAGCTGCAAACACACAGCAAAGTATTTTTGATAGAATGAGGTATCCATTGAAACAAACTGTTTTGACTTTGTTAGTTCTCATTACATTTGTTTCCCATAAGAACCAATCTATTTCCTTTTAATGGGATGTTAGGTTGACTCACAATGCCTGGGGAAAAATGAGGTTACTTTGAAAGTCTGTATTAAAATGTCCTATCTGTAGCACATTAATTGTGGATATTATGATTTGTGAGAATCATTACATGCCACATAGATGAGTCCTCTTTGCTCCGGACCTCTCTGGGTACAGAACCTGCTCCCCAACCCCAGTGGTTCAGACATCTGGCTACAGATAGATACTTCCCCGAGGTGAATGATCCCCAGTGAGTAAGGTTAAAATCATAGGTTTACAGGCATGCTCTTCTAAAGTAACTCTCTGAAAGACAAAAGAGCTCACAGGCCGTGAGATGCTAGCTACAAAATGCAATAAAATCGCCTTTTAGAGAATTTGTGTGGTTCAATGATTTTAGTCCAACAAACGCTAGCATCTTGTCAGCCTGTCCCAATCTCCTGAGCCTGCAGTTGAGCCAAAAATCTCCTGAGCCAAGCTTTCTCGCAAGATTTCCTGTACTTCCTGTTTCTATGTGAGCCAGAAATACCATGAGAATGACCTTTCTTGTGGTATTTTTGCACTTCTACCCTTGGATAAAGAGAATCCCATATTGCGGAGATTTTTTTTTTAATTGTACATTTTCAGTTTTCAAACCTTCAAATGAAGTACCTTCCTCCTTGGGAATGAAAATTTGAAATGCCGTTTCCTTGGCCCTAACTCATCTCCAGTAGGAAGTATTCACATTCAGTGATCCAACAGTTTGCAACTTTTCTAAGATATTTTTTACAAGGAAATAGGTAAAACAATATATGGACTACAGTGGAAACTCATATGCTTGGATTTTTTTAAAAAATGTTACTCTTGAAGCAATGTGCAATGAAGAGTTGTATGCTTAATATGTTAGTGTATGTGACATATTATATCGTATATTTGTTTTCTTTGTTCTTAACCCCTTTGTTCCAAGGGTCAGGATATCCTGATGCTAAGTACTATTGCAAAAAAAAAGAAAAAAGAAAAAAGAAACTGAACAAAAATAAAAATAGTCAAACACTTAGGAAACTCTTCAGTTGTTATGTCAAGGAAGTTTGTGACTGAGGAGTGAGTTTAAGACATTATTCAGGAAATATGCTAATAGAGTACAACAGCCTACATGTGCCTGTTAAATAAAACAGTCTGCATTGTAGAGAGGCGTGATGCTCCCACTCAGATAGAAAGGGAAGATAAGGACCTCGAAGGTTGTCCAAAGTGGTAGAAGTACCAGACAGAGGCTTAACTCCTTTCATCTCTTCACAAAGAGGGAAATTTTTAAGGGCATACCTTTCCTATACGTGGATCAGTGATTATTCTCTAATTGGGTTATATGAATATCTGGTCATGGTAGGAAGAGCTGTCTGATTAGTACTTTAATAAATAAATTTGTAAGCAGTAGTTGTCTTCAAGGTCACTACTATTGTAATCTATTATTGTTTTACACCCTCAAAGGACATCGACCCTTCTTTGTCTATTAGTAGGTTTGCTGGTGTACTTTTCCATCTGGAGAAAAAAGAAAAGCCACTTAATTCTGTGTGGAAAACTAAACTGATTAACCCCGGTTTTAGAGGAATAATAATGACAGCAAAATTGCAGTAGCCTTTGCTGGTTTCGACTTTTAAAACCTGAGATGAGGGCAGTGAAAATAAAATACACCCTACAGTGGCCTTCCTCCTCTAAAGTAACATCGAATGATCGTCTGACAAACCAGCCCTGACGGAAACGTAGAGCAGGAGCGACAGATTGTACACCAGCAAAATAACATCAGCAAAATAAACTGCCAAGCAAAATAAAGCACTTTGCAATGCAGAGAAAGACAGAACCGTTACGATGGCCCCCACGAAAACAGGAGCTATCCACGTGAATGCTCAAGTTCAAATTGTTCCCACAAACCCAATTTGCGGCAAAAGTGCCAAATACAATACCACCCCACTTTCGTTTACGTCCAGGGCTTTTCACACAAGCTACAGGGGGCATCCCCGTTATTGTATGGAGTCTGACTCCCAAGGTTAGAGCCTCCAGCGCTGAGCGGAGGGACCCAAGACGTGTGACCCATGATTGTCCCCAACTGAACCACTCTCAGTGGGGGCACAGCAGTTAGTGACCCAAATATTAAGTCCACATGCTCTGCCTCTGGAAAGTGAATCTTCAACACTCTCTTTTCTTTTCACTGCCACTTATGCCCCCTACAAATATCCTTTAAAATTGTCATTATTACTTTCTTCTACAATGGGTCTTTAACAATCCTAAATTATGTGTTCAGAAGATGCCACCTTATGGCACGTTTGCATGAGAATCTTGATGCTTCCCTAGTTTACTTCTTTTGGAGTTAGCTTTGGAATGTGATTCAATGTTATTTCCCTTCCAACTGAGGGCAGCTGAGGTTACAAACGGATTTGACTAATAGGCCAAAACCCAGTTAGGCTTGCTGAGAACCAAATGACAGCAAAGGGGGAGGGGTATGGAGAAGGGCGGCCTGGGAACTGTGGCGCTGAGGATCAACCCAAGAGCCTCCTGAAAAACTTCATCCCTGCGGACCATAGTGGACGGGCAGGTGGCCCCCAGCCAGACCTTCCAGAGAGAAGCAGCTGCAAATTGGTTCTGCGGGTGCTCAGTTTTGTGAGAACTCCTTGAAGTTTTCGGGGCTGGAGCCAGGGAAGCTTCGCTGCTTCCTGCACCCGCGGGGGTGACTCCTTACCTGACACCCCGCATAACTGGCCTCTGGGGGACCCCTCTGAGAAGCTGGTAAAGGGTAACCCACTTCTTTGCCTGAAGTCCTTAACGCTAAACAAGCCACTCGGCAAACTTTGACAAGCACCAAAAGAGAATTGAGAACAAATAAACCAGAAGAAGAGGAAAAGCAAATGCTAAGACCTCGATGGCTTTTTCCCCTGCTGTCGTTCCAGCTGTAGCCTGGGATTAATTAAGTGCTGTGAAGTCAGTGCCGGGGAGAGAAGGGGAAAAAAAATGCATTCTATCTCTAAGGAAGGAGTACAGTATCAGTTCTCACCAGTGAGAAACCTTGGGAAGTGAATCGCTGTCGCCGTCAGTGTTTGTGGAGGGACTGGAGGGACAGGGTGGCTGTGCCAGGCTGGCGGAGGCTTGCCTTTCCAAAGCTGGAGAGGATTTCACGGGGGTTCTCCTTCCCGTGCCTGGGAAGAATTTCCCCTCTGGTAGCTGCAGCCGCCGCGGCAACAGCCCTACCTCCTGCTCGGGGGAACAGGGCAGAATGCCTGTGCTCGAGCGCTATTTCCACTCGGCAGAGCTAGGCAGAAGGTGGACAGCCCCAGAAGGTGCGCTGCCCTCCTCCCTGGGCAGCCGGCCGGGGTGCCAGCAGGGGCCGCTGCCCTGGGACTTGCCCGAGATGATCAGGATGGTCAAGCTGGTTTGGAAATCCAAAAGTGAGCTGCAGGCGACCAAACAGAGAGGCATTCTGGAGAATGAAGATGCTCTCCACAGCTTCCCAGGTAACTGTGAGGTGTGAAAGGTAGCAGAGCAGGATCTGATTACTTTCAGTCCCTTCCTTGGAGAGCCCAAGTCTTAAAAATGGGAAAAGGCAGGCAGACAGACTGTATGGCAGAGGGTTCGAGAGCTGTGACTAATGAATGTTTGCTCTATTATAGAAATGCATCTTAAAGTTGAGTGATGTGGTAGGAGGAGCGTTAATAGCCTGAAAATTAATGAACCTGGGCCCTGGGCTCAGCTCACCACTTGCTTGCCCCGTGGCTAAAACAAGTGAAATTTCCTGAGCTTCAGTCCCCGAAAGGTGGGGCTGGAATTGGATGCTCTTTAGTGTCCATTTTTGCCTCTGCAATTTCACAAATTGACAAGTCAGAGTTATCTCCAAGAGAGTATTCTTCATGGATTGCTTTTTATATAGCTTTATGTAAAGTAAAGTATATTTTCCAATGTTTAACTATAAAACTGCAGCATGTGTGAGTGATCCCAGGACTGAGTTTGGCCTGGAAGCTTTGTATGTTGTGAGAAAGTTGGTAAACTTCCTTGCCTCAGTTTCCCCTTTCCACAAATGGCAGTAACACAAATTCCCTCCTGGATGTCAGGAAAAATTGTCACACAAATGTGAAAGTGATTCACTGGGGCTTTGTCACATTCTAAGAATGTGCTGTGTTTGGGACGGTTGTGAAGGACTTTGCTGTGTTTCTAACAGTGGATGCTGCAACCCCAAAGCTACCTGGGTAGAAGGATCCCAAGGGTCTGTGGCCACGCCATAAACCAAGAACATATGCAGGGTGCCGTCTCCTTTGGGAATATGTTGGTAGATATTTGGAAAGTGGTGGTTCACTTTAGAAGAACAAATAGGAGCATGTGTTTATGCCTTTGAAGTCTTGGCTAGCCCTGACATACCATTGATGGGGAGAGATGGGTGACTAGATGGAAAAGATAAACCAAAAATTACCTCTCTCTTTCTCGTGGAAAGAGACTAGGAAATGAAAACTCGGCAAATTTTGTTTTTAATCATTTACAAAGAAATTTTTTAAGTAATATAATAATCTAAAAAAATATATTATTTAAAAAGTAATGCTCTGCGGGGGGGGGGGATTTCGAAGGAAGAAAAACACAACAGTTAGTCATTAGTAAACAAGGAGCACTTAGGAAAGAGAAGGAAACCAATAGGACTGAGGTTTATGTGGCAACAAGGGGATGGGTGCCCAGAGAAATGGGTCTTGGTCAGAAGGAATTAGGTAATGCTAAAGGAATTCCAAATTTCATGTGAGTAGTACAAGAAAAATGGAAAAACCCACCTGGGCAGAAAAGTTAACTATAACACTTGAACTATTACCACTCCTGGTTTGTTTCGGGATATTAAATGATTAAGATGCAAATTTTAAATTACAACTTTGATAAAACTACCTAATTTGGCTGTGGGGCTAGGTGTATATTATTATTTTGTCGTATGTTAGTGGGTGTCTACTTCCTGAAAAAGCAATACTACAGACAACTCCTGTAACTTTTTATCACTTAAAGGTACATTTTTCTAGATGTTAAAAAAATTGAGCTAGTTGAGTCTTAATATTGCCCTGAATGCACTTTAAATGTAATATGTTTCGGTGACCACTTTGATTTCTGGGAAGGCTCCATTTCATCACCTCCCCAAAGATGTCTGCTTGCCTCCTCTTCTTCCTCCCCTGCCTTCCCACACTCCAGGCTCACACTCCTATCATGAGTGTACAGCCTTATCATCTATATTAGCAGCATGGGGCCATATGATAAAGCCCTCAAAGACAGGTAGGTAGCTTCGCCTTCCAAGTTGTCTCATACATCCTCTCTCATCGAGTTCCTGATGCTGCGTTCTCTCCTCCCACCGGATGCCCTTCAGCTGAGCCATCTTCACCACAGTAGCCTGCCAGTGAGGGACACAGGAACACTTGTAAAATAGTCCCACAAATCTGGCGTTTTTCCATTTTTAGAAAGTGATGGTTTAAGCTGTTTTTCATTCTTGTGTAGAGGTTTATGGTAGAAAGCACCTCAAAAAAAAAAAAAAACCCACCAAACCAAATGGTAATCTCAATCTCTCTCTCTCTCTCTCTCTCTCTCTCACACACACACACACACACACACACACCCTCTGACCCTTACCTCAGAACCCTCAAACAATTTTCCCTTCAACAATGCTAAACAACTTGCTCTTCCTCAAATGTGTCATGTGGTACCCTGCCTCTGAGCCTTGCCTTTTGCTTGGGATGTCTTTCTTTGACTCAGCCAGCTGAAAATGTTCTGTTCAAACTACAAAGTCCAGTTCATGCAGTTCAAGCACGCTTTTCTTTGTAGTGACTTTGCTGTCTCCACTCCTGCCCTTTTTTTCCCCCACAGTCACTTATTCCCTTTTCTTTACTATCTTTACCTGTAAGAACTTAACATTACATTTATAACACACAGTATTTTTGCCTTGTTAGTAACCAAAAACAAGAAAATTAAACCATGTGGCATTCTATGCATATTTTAACTGCTGTCTGTAATGGATAAATAGGTTTACATTTTAAAAAACCATGGCCCTGGCTGGTGTAGCTCAGTGGATTGAGTGCGGGCCTGAGAACCAGAGGATCGCGGTTCGATTCCCAGTCAGGGCACATGCCTGGGTTGCAGGCCAGTTCCCAGCAGGGGACACACGAGAGGCAACCATACATTGATATTTCTCTCTCTCTCTCCTACCCTTCCCCTCTAAAGATAAATAAATAAATAAATCTTAAAAAAAAAACCATGAAATTACAGAAATTCTGAATAGCATCAACAATATATGTCTCTGCTTCTTAATAATATGGACTTAACCTTAAAGTTTTTCACTTTTCTTCTCCTTAGTGAAGGGCGTCGTTATTTTTGCTCAAACTTCCTAGGCAAGACTGGAACGTTGTTTCTCCCAAATGAAACAAGAGAGTATTCTGAGATTTTGTTTAGGTAATAAAGGGGGAGAGTAAAATGATTTGTAGGAAAATAAATACATAAATATGTATTTGTGAGAGATTTTAAGATGCAATACACTGAACTGTGAGTGATGGAAGGTGGAAGGGAGCAATGTCCCCTAAAGAGCATGAGAAAGTGCTAGAGAAGAGGTGACGAATGTGAACTGTCCTATCATCTTCACATGGGCATTTACTGGAAACTGTTGGTGACAATTCAAAGCAAAAGGTTGGAGGCGGAAATCGTGCGACAGGAGGAAGAGAGGCTCGCCATTTTCAGACGTCAGGGGCAGGCATCTTGGTGTGCCCTCAGAGCTGGGCTTTGGCTGAGGCACTGTTCACCCTGGAGAGAGACTTTGAAAGTTGTCAGTTGGCATGCCCAAAGTTGGAGCATCAGGTGGGTTCACTGAATCGTGCCTGATAATTTCATTTTATTAATAGCCACATCATTTTCCCTTTATGAAGAAAATGAACGATGGTCTGATTATCTAGTTAACACTAGGTCCGGTGAACAGTTCAGAGAGACTGAACGACTTGTCCAGGGTCACACATTGGCAGTGAGACAGAACCAGATTCAGATCTCAATTCGCCCATATCTAGTCCACAAAACCAACACAATGAGGGTACGTTCTAGGTAACTTATACTTAAGCCATGGTATGGCTTTATTGATTATATGTGGAAGGACAAACATGGGAACTCAAAAATCTTGGCTGAACCAGAAAAAATATTACCATGCAAAATAAGTCAAAAGGATTGTATTTCCTCTAGATTTTTCTACTTATTTTGCAGGCTTTAGTTTTAGATCCATGTTTCAAGGGCTGGGAAGGTCCAGAGAAAGATCCCCGTTTATTATCAATAGAAAGTAAGCTGCAGGAATGTTCAACCTGTGGCCCGCGGGCTGTATGTGGCCCAGGGTGGCTGTGGATGCGGCCTAACACAAAATTGTACATTTACTTAAAACATTATGAAATTTTTTTGTCATTACATGTTGCATTGTATTTAATGTGTGGCCCAAGACAACTCTTCTTCTTCCAGTGTGACGGAGATGCCAAAGGGTTGGACATCCCTGAGAAGTTTAGAGCATAGTGGTGAGAGCCTGCCCAGAAATTGGAGAGTGGAAAGAGGGAAGACTGGTGGGAAATAAATACATGGTTTCTCAAATGCTGTGAGTGCAAATATTATTCTAATTGTGATTCTAGTCAGCAATGTGTTAGACTAGACATCCCCTAGCAGACTTGTTCTTAGTTGAAAAAATAATTTGATTTTGGAATTCAACCAAATAACTGCAAACTCTGCAGCTATGGGACCTACCTTTCATTTTGGTGTCCCTGGTTTAAATTTTGCATTGCATTTTACTTATTTATTAAGCTTGTTCCCAATTCAATAGCCTTTGATTTCAGAAAAATATAAAAACACACATCTCTCTCAAACAAATAATTTATTTTCCCCATAGCTATTTTACTTGTCCTGCCTTTCAAAAATATAAATATGAGAAATTTGCTTTATACTCAGCCCTTAAAGTCAAACAACTTCAAATAAGAAACTCACCAAAAGAGTTCTCTGATTCCAGCACTATACAATTCAAATTGACATTTAAAGGGCTACATTAAAATATCTCAAGTATCAAGCATGATATAAATTAAACATGTTGAAGACAGAACACTTTATCATTATAATTCAAAGAGCACTTATTGGATGCTTAGTGTATACAAGGGATTCAGAGATGAATCAAAGGGTTAATAAGAGAAGAACAATTATGAATTTATGAATCAGAATTCCATCTACAACTTCAGCGTGAAAACAAACGCTCATTAGCTTAAACCTCTATGGCAACTAAAAGTACTTGCTATACTGGTAAAATATAAAAACGCTTTTAAAAATTGAAACACACTTTCAAATACTCATCTATATTAATGATTTCATTCAAAGCAGGTCAAATTGCTATGCTCAAAGAATCAGTCTTAACAGTAGGTAAGTTGGCATTAATTCATAACATTTGTCTAAAACTACTTCTTATAGATGTTAGCTTGCATTCAACCTGTAGCTATACTGGATAATAATCATTGATGATTTAATCATTCCTTTAAATGTGAACATAAAATTCAGTCAAAACTATAACACATCATCTCCCCTTGAACTAAACCTGTTCCTTTACCCTACTTTCTTGTTTCCATAAATGACATCAACCCTGCAGAAGCTCAGTCCACAACTGTTCTATCATAGAACCAATAACAACTGGTTCTAAATACATAAGACTGGTTAAGAGTATCAGAATGTTGTTGCAGCATTGCAACAATATTTTTTAATTTTTTTTTAATTTTAAGCATTTTTTATTGTTGTTCACTTACAGTTGTCCCCATTTCCCCCCATTGCTTTCACCTGCCCCACCCAACCCCCACTCCCATAGACGGCCCCCTCCCTATTGTCCTTGTCCATGGGTCCTTTGTACATGTCCCCTTCTTTCCCTCATTACTCCCCTCCCCCTACCCTCTGGCCCCTGTCAGTTTGTTCTTTATTTCCATGTCTCTGGTTCTTTATTGCTCATTTATTTGTTTTGTGGATTAGGTTCCTTTTATAGGTGAGATCATATGGTATTTTTCTTTCACTGCCTGGCTTTATGTCACTTAACATAATGCTCTTCAGTTCCATCCATGCTGTTGCAAAGGATAGGAGTTCCTTCTTTCTTTCTGCTGCGTAGTATTTCATTGCGTAAATGTACCACAGTTTTTTGATCCACTCATTAACTGACGAGCACTTAGGCTGTTACCAGCACTTGGCCATTGTAAATAATGCTGCTATGAAAATTGGGGTGTACAGGTTCTTTTGAGTTGGTGTTTCGGAATTCTTAGGGTATAACACCACCGATGGAATCACTGGATCAAAAGGCAGTTCTGTTTTCAGTTTTTTGAGGAAATTCCATACTGTTTTCCACAGTGGCTGCACCAGTCTGCATTCCCACCAACAGTGCACTAGGGTTCCCTTTTCTCCACATTCTCGCCAGCACTTGTTTGTTGATTTGTTTGTGATGGCCACTCTGACTCGTATGAAATAGTATCTAATTGTGGGTTTAATTTGCATCTGTCTGATAGCTAGTGATGCTGAGCATCCTTTCATATGTCTCTGGGCCCTCTGTATGTCCTCCTTGGAGAAGTGTCTGTTCAGGTCCTTTGCCCATTTTCTAATTGGATTGTTTGTCTTCCTGATGTGGAGTCATGTGAGTTCTTTATATATTTTGGAGATCAAAACCTTGTCTGATGTGTCATTGGGAAATATGTTTTCCCATATGGTTGATTCCATTTTCTTTTGCTGATGTTTTCTTTAGCCGTGCAGAAGCTTTTTAATTTGATGTAGTCCCGTTTGTTTATTCTTTCCTTCATATTCCTTGCCCTAGGGGACATATTGGTGAAAATATTGCTGCATGGGATATTGCTGAAATTTTCCTGCCTATGCTTTCCTCCAGAAATTGTATGGTGTCATGATTTATATCCATCTTGAATTTATTTTTGTATATGGTGTAAGTTGGTGGTCTAGTTTCATTTTTTTTTTTTTTACATGTACCTGTCCAGATCTCCCAACACCATTTGTTGAAGAGGCTATTTTTACTCCATTTTATGCTCCTGCCCCCATTTGTCAAATATTAATTGACCAAAGAGACTTAGGTTTATTTCTAGGTTCTCTATTCCATTCCATTGATCTATGTGTTTGTTCTTACATCAGTACCAGACTATTTTGTTTTGTGGCAGTGTTGAGATTTTAAAATTTTTATTTTATTTATTAACTTATTTATTTATTATTATTGTTCAGTTTTAAATTTTTTTAATTTTTTAAGTATATTTTATTGATTATGCTATTACAGTTGTCCCATTTATTGTTTAGTTTTGAATCCTGCCTCTCTATTACTGAACTGTGTGAACCTGAGCAAATCACTTTATCTCTCTCTGCCTCAGTTTCCCCCTGTGTAAAAAGGAAATAACAATAACACCTTCACAAAAGGTGAGGATTAAATGAGATCATGCAAAAAATAAGTGCAGGAAAAGAGCCTCAGCCCTACTACCTTCTCAGTAAATCTTAACTGTCATAGCTGCTGATATCGGAGCTATATTTTCACAGCTTATCTCACACTACTGCCTTCTTTCTATTCAGTTACGTGGCCCTTGGTCAAACCTCATGGGGTTTTGTCTATAATTTTGCAGTAGCCTCCAACTACAGTGCACTCTCTACCCCTCTTCTTTCTACTCTGTGATTCAGATCGATAACATCAAAAGAAAAATCAGAAGACATCTCAGCCCTCTTCAAACTCCTTCAGTGATTTTTCATTGTATGCAGGGAAAATCTAAATTCTTGTATCCTGCATTCAAAGCCCTCCCCTCTCTGGATGGAGCGAGCTCATTTTCCTGCCTTATTTGTCATTCCTGCCCTCTAAGCACTTCACATCCCACCCAGACAGGACAAGCGCCCCACAGCTTCCTGCTTGCTATCTGCTCATTGTTCCCAGTGCCTAGCTTCACTTCCCTCCGTGTCCCCAACCTCCGTTATTCCTGAGACCCCACGCATATGCCCTTCCCTGCACAAAGCCTTCCTGAGATTACAGAGGAAAAGTATGTCTTTCTCTTCTGAGGGCTCATAGAACTGTCTTTGTACTTACTTCACTGGGAAATCACTTGAGTATAATTAATGTACATTTTCTTCCTTCCCTCCTATATATATTTTCAGCTTTTTGAGAATCTGGAGAACATTCTATTCTCTTTGTGTTCTCCCTAGACTCTTTCACATGACAGCTACTCAACACACTTTGATAAGTGAAAAAGGGAAATTATCAAAAAGAATAAAATAGCTTACAAGTTATTATTAAATGCATGAATGGACTTTTTTCAAGGCACAAGTTACTCAAGAAATATGAATCCTAGTTCTTCCTTTTAATGGAATCATTTTTAAACTTATATTATGCCAGAAGATCAGGATTAGTCATTATAGCTTTTAAAATAAAAGGAAAAATACCCAAGACTGAATTTTAGAACTATTAAAAATATCTAAAGTGTGCGCAAAACTAATATGAGACAGTTCTCTCTTCATATAAAGAAATTGCAACTTACTAATGATTATAAAAATTTAGAGCAAATTGAATATAAATTATGCCTTCTTATATATTTTTTAAATAATTGCTCTGTTCATGCATCTTGAGACATTTTCTATCAACTGAAATTTCAAAAGTTGCTTCTTTTACAGATAACAGTCTGTATATTTCTCAATGTAATTTCAAAAATAGAATGCGGAAGGTGTGTGTTTACCCAGTCCTACAAGTGAGCTTTTGAGGGGATGGAGCTGAATGGAGGATGTTATTCCCATGTCCTTTGCTCTTTGCCTGGAAACAGTTTCTTTTTCCTTTTTTTTTTTTTTAATAAGACTGGTTTAACTGGACAGCAAAGCACTGACTTTTTATCTGATTAATTTCTAAAAGGAAAACATTAGAATTTTTATTGTAAAAAGACCAAAAGCTCCAAGTTATGTTTAACTCATAGAAGCAACTGAAAGTATGTGCTCTTTTCCACTTTCTGATTATCCCCACTCTTTATCAGTACACGTCAGAGTACATGGTAGGTTCTTATACTATTTCAAAATAGTTAGCAAAGCTCAAAGGACTTGTGATTTCATACAGTGCTCCAGACTAGATGACACAGAGTGTAGACCTTAAATTTTTCTTTTTCTATTTATCTCTCTCTGCATCACCATATATTTCTCTTCAAAATTAAATTTAATTTCTAAAATGCCAAGAGACCACCCCAGGAGATCAGTTTTATACCTTTACATTTGTCTTAAATTTCCTCAAATTACAAAATGATCAGATACCCTTTCTTGGAGTACTTCTTTTCACATAAAAAAGTCACATAATATTGTATAGATTGTACATCAAGCCCCTGTTCTGAATGTTTTATTATTTGCCCAGCTCTCTCACACAAGCCCTGAGGGAGTGCTGAAGAAGAGCCCGAAGGTCATGGTCCTCACTAGGAAGAACAAGATAACCCTTAAAAATTAGCCTTGTGTGCAATTAGAAGGCATAGGCGACAAAGCAGGGTTTGGTTGTGTATGGCCTTAAAAGTAAGCCCCAAAAGTCAAGCACAATGCAGAAAAGTAAAACCCTTAGAGAATAAAATACAACTTTCAAGAGAGATTCAGTAGTGGTTGTGTGTACTTGGTAGTAGAAATTGAAAGGTTAAAAAGCCTGAAAATTATAAAATAAAATCAAGGTAAGACATGTGAGAATGGATGTAAACTTTAATAAAGGGATCAAAAAGGAAAATTAAATAACCAAGGCTAATGAGTCACATATCATGCAATAATTAGAACCTTTCCCATTGAATTCTCAGGTGTTCCCCAAACCTCTGGAATTTAAGCCACAAAGTCCAAGATTCTCTTTTTTGCTTCCTTCTCCATCTCTTTTTGGATGGCACCCAAATATCTTGCATAAATCTATAGATTTGAAGAGAACTTCTGAAAACTCAAAGACATTCATTTAGAGGGTCTGTGATAAAAAATTCGTTCAACAAAGTAGATAGAATTTGCTGAGGAAAGTAATTCAGAGCAAGAAGAGAAAGGGACAGGTAGAGAGCCAAGTGTACAGCAGCAGGGGGAGAGGAGGTGAGGTCACTACCAGGAACCCAACTTCAAGTGTAAGAAGTGCAGTCAAAAACACGTACAGAAATGCAGACGAGACAGTCGGTGTTGAAAACATTTGTAACAGATTACAAATGTTCATATTCAAATGTGCAATAAAATGTATCCTGTTTGTCTTCTTCAATGAATCAAACCTTCCTCTTGAGCCCGTCCTAATGGGCGGGATAGAAAATTTCTACTTACTAATTAACAAGTTGGTGGTCAGTCTCTTCCAGGTTAAATGTCTTCTTTTGGACAAATACTTTCCTACCCTTGCTTCTCTCCAAGGTGGTATCTGGGCGAATGTGTGTCTTGGGCTCCATACATGTTTTTTCCACATGCAACGCAAGGGCCAACCACAGACAGGGAAGCAAAGTCATGTTCATCTAGCTATTGAGTTCTGCCTTGGACTCTCTTCCCCATAACTCCCTAGGGCATCAGGAGCAGATGAGAAGATGGCCTTACCCTGTGCCATATCCTTCTGCCCAGGAGAAGAAAGCCTCAGTGCAGAAGGAGCAAGAAACTACATCTGTAGGCCTAACTCTCTATGTTAATGGCATCTAATAAAAAATGTAGAGTTTCTTTATCTTTCCACAAAGACCAGTTCTCAAATTTTTTGTTCTATTGCAAACTCACACACAAAAACCAAGAAACAAACCAAACGAGCAAAAAATCCTTTTACTATGAAGTTCAAATGATGAGTATTAACTCTCTCTCTCTCATCCTCTTTTCATTCTTACTATAGCATTGCTAATCCTCCACAGTGGATGCCTCTGGTGGGTAGCAGGGGAAGATATGCACAGAAGAATACAAAAGTAAAAAGCATATGGATGTAATTCAAAAAGCATTATCTCCATTACACATTGGTTGAGCTAGCGGGTGCTGGGCCCTGTCCTTGAGCATTGCATACTCAATAATATTTTAGTTACATTTCTATGCATATGCTGAGTCCAGTTGTTCTACACTCTCTGTTACTTCTCCCTCCTTTCTCTTAAAATATATACATGCATTTCAGCAATCATGGCAGGACTTCGACACTGAAAAGTTCAACAGAATGACTGTGTGAACAGGATGCGGACAAGTCACACCTTTCTGGCCAGTTTCCACATTGAAAGCTGAGGTTTTGTGTCTAATGCAAATTGGAGTTGTCAGAATCATGCAGTGTACTGTACTGTGATCAGGTCTGAGATGTTCTTGTTGCCTGAATGTGCTAACTAGAAATTTTTGAGCATTTTTATGCCCCTTCATCTCTGACCCCTAGGGAGAAGATGGGGCGGTAGACACTGGGCGAAGCAGGGGTACCAACATTGCTAACAAGGGTCACCATTCTCTTCTGGTGTCTTACCAGGAATCATTATTGCCTCTTCCATGGCAGTGGATACCCAGAAACTGCTGCCTCCCTCCCTGTCCTTCTCTCCATAACTCACTTGAAGTTTAGGTCCACCTGTCTTTTGCCCGCATTGTCTTCTTTAAATATTAGTTGAATTCCACACTGGTTTCCTTGGAGCAGCCCCTAATGCTATAGAACAAAAGAAAGATTTTCTTGTCAATTAAATTGGCGTACAAAATTAAGAATTGTGAATTCACCAGATTTACAAACTCTAAAGCAAATTATTCTACCCTCTTTAGTCCTAATTATCCTATTGTTTGTTTTGGTGAACAGCTGCACTGTAGAACATAAATAGACAAAATTAGACTAATGCAAATTTTGTTTGGAAAACAAAATTTTAAGTGTCTCAAACACTCCAAAATTAATTTGAAACACTCTAGGAAGTCACAGAATGGAAAATGATGTTTTAATGTTACATTCAAATATTTAGCATCTTCTATGACACAATATATATTAATTGAATAGGGATTTATTCCCAACTTAGAAATATAAGAAATTTAGATCTATATCAACTGGTTATTTATTCAAGATATTAAAAAATGGAAATAAATACCATAATTCAAATCATCAGGTTTCTCTTCCAAAATAATTCAATTAAATAATTATCTTTTGAGTGTCTATTCAGAGCATAGCATTATGCCATGTACCTGGGAGGAAAACAGAAGGAAAAGAGGTTCTGAGCTGTTGGAAAAGACTTCCTGATATCAAGGTGGAATGGCATATGTTTTAAGAGACAACGGAAATAATGCTCTATGGGAACATTGAGGAAAGCCCATGACTGCTTCTTCAGCTAAGCTTATTTAATAATTATCATGTGCCAGACACTGTCTGGTTCCTTAGAAAATAAAAATTATAAACCAAGAAAAGGTTTATAAATTCTATAAACCTCTATTGAGGTACATGAATAGAGGTAGATAAATAGATAGATAGAGTGGGCAAGCCAGGTAGGTGGCATGTTATACTAGAGGTGCATACGCAAAGTCTGTGCCAAAAGGCAAGGGAGTGGTTAATTCTGTCTGTATGGTGGGTGTTTAAGGAGTTGTCAGAGAGGAGGGGATGTCTGAGGTACATGTCAAGGCATGTTACATTTCTCCAAATGAAGAAGAGGTGGAGGACACAGTAAGAATAAGAAACTGTGGGGCAATATTCAAGAAATTCGAGGGAATGCCAAGTCATGGGACAGGCAGTATGTTTGGAGGAAGGCTAGAGTTGAGACCAGAAAGGTGGGCTGGGGCCAGATTACACAAGGGCCTCATTTACCTTTGCAAGGAGCGTATCCTCCAAGCAATGAGGAAGTTTCAGTAATCTCACTGGGAAGTGACATGATAAATTTTACATTTTAGAAAGTTCATTCTCTAGCAACAGTGGCTGATAGAGAGTGGGGCTTGGGGTGAGGGTGCTAATGGATTTCTAACCATCAATATGGTGTTTATTGATCATATTTAGTAGACACTAAGAATTTTGAGATGATGAATATTTTTCCTTTAACTTACAAAACAACTTTTCCCAAGTGCTATAGCATTATTTTACACAGAACCAGCAGATATCATACACACAAATCATCAAGCCAAAGCACTTTACTCCTCGACACCATTCTGCCTGAAGGATTTATATTCTGGATGTTCTTGCATCCAGAACTCCCATTCCAGTCGTGCTCATCTCTTCCCCAGATTCAAGACCTGACCCAATTTATCCTCAGTCTCAGAACAGTCTATCTTTGCCAAGTCATATTTTTTCCTGTCTTCAAGTTGCCATGTTTATTTAACCAAACAATTCTTTCAAGGCTAGGCCACAGGATGGATGAGAAAATGTATAAGAAAAACACAATATTTTATATAGTTTATAATTCGAGTTAGATAAAGTTAGATAAAACCACACACTCAACTACAAACCAAGTGTCATAGATACCCCATGGGGGCTTGGAGTTAACTCACCCCTCTCTAGAGTGGCCAAGGAAGGCTCTTTGTGAACTGGTCATTACAGCGACAAGTTTAAGATGGTTAAGATCTCAAGATGTGACAAGGTACACTTGTTGGTGAAGGAATTAACATGAATATAGGGACAAAGCCAGAAAAGGACAAGAAATGATTGAGAAATGGAGGTTAGTCAAGTTAGCTTATTACACTGTTTGGCATTGAGAATAGTGGGAAACAGAGAGAAGGACATTAATGGGACCAGGTTGCATACGGACAAGAAATCTTAACTTTTGTTAAACCACTGAAAAACTTTAAGTGGAGAAGTAGAGATCTTTTCATTTTATAATGAAAAGTTGATCATCTATCTAGTTGAACCACTCCATTTTTTTAGATGAGAAAACTGAGACCCCCACAGAGATTGTACAACATCCTTGGAGCCCGTTGAAGTCCCTTGATGCCCAGCCATGCTGCTGACCCAGCCACACTGCCTGCCATGGTCAAGCCCTTAGTCTCCGCAACTCCAAAAATTCCTCTCTACACGATAATCTCTCTACACCTAATTTTCTGTCTTTTCACTCCCAAGCACTAACATCTCTGACTATGTTGTATGAACATGTGATGTCCGTCTTACACAAGTAAGAATTATAATGTGTACCCACGAATGCATACGCATGTATGTATACACTTATTTCTCTTATTTTCAAACTTGGATTACAATTGCTCTGGGCAAATCCCAAGTCTGCTCTTTGTGAATTTCCCTATCTAGAGTGCCTGCAATGTACAGAAGTGAGAATTTAAAGAAGATAGTGAGGTTAAAGGAAGTTGTACGCAAGGGAAATAGAGGTGGTAGCTGCTGGTGGCTATGGCCATCATAAATGAAACATTACTATGATCCTGTTCGATAGCTCTGTTTCTATCTGCATTGTTGCGGGGAGGTAGAGTTTCAGGGGAGTAAGCCAGGCAGAGCCAGTGCCTGTGGCTGTTGGAAGCTTGTGTCTTAGTCCTTTTGCCCGTAAACCATTAAGGATTAATTAACCTCTCAATCCCTCAGGCTCTCTTTGCAAACGGCAGAGCTCAGAAAGCAAGTTGAAGATTTAGCAACATTTAGGCAAAATTTTATAAAGCTCATCCCTACCCACTTTTTTTTCTCAATATTTTGCTTCTATAAGGTTTTCATGTCCCCAAAGGAAAAGTATAACCTGGGTGGTAATTTTTCCTCCAAAACTATCTCTCCCTCCTCTCAGAAGCCTTCTTGGCTGCCTGCATGATGCCATTCACAGCCTGCCTGCTCATTACCACCCAAATAAGGTAACAGTTAGAAATACAATTGAAGTGGCTTCTTCGTTTTAGTGAACAATAGACCTTGTTCCATTAAAAATAACACCCTACTCTGAACCATTACAGAAACATTTTTTGATGTTTAAAAAGAAATGTCAGCAACTGTGAGGGGGGATAGGGTTGGACAGAGCTTTCTGATGTTGTTCTTAATTATTTTTACTTCATGTTCCCTTGTACCTCTGTCTCTAGCTGAGGCAGAAACAGTGAAATGCCATAAAATAACCCTCCCTCGAAGTATATTTGGCCTGACAGGAAACAGGAAATACCAGAAAAGATCACAAGAAAAGCTGTAATCATAAGATTTCTAGCCTAATTCTTTTGACGTCAGCAGTTTAGATAAGTCAGATAAGCAATCACAAGCATCCGTGAGCGCCAGAGTGCCAATCCAAATACCCCCCAGTGCATCTTCAACCCTTTTGAACTCTCACATTGTTATTTCACCCCTGCCCTCGTCTCTTCCCCCAAGAAGCATATCCTGAAATTGTGAATTATGGATTTCATGTCAACATTAAGGTATTCAAAGACATTACACAGAGCTTCTACATTGGTCTGATAGCCAATCCAGCTTGCTTGCTGCATTATAAACTGTGGATGAAACTGACAATTAATAAGACAAAGAAAGCCAACTCTGGTTTGTCTCCAAAGGAGTTTGCTCCCTGAAGGTTATTCCAATCTTGACAACTAAACTATAGCCACCACATGTCTTTGATAATATGCAAAAAGATACATTAACATATCAAAGTGTACCACAGTCTGCAGTAAATCCAACCATCATTATTATCCCCTTTGCTTGGCCACCACAGCCATTGCCCACCACCATAAAATATTTATGGGTTGGTTAAATATCAGTGACATGGGGAATACACTGCCCTCTGGAAAGTTCCTGTAATTTCAGAGCCAGAACAGGGGAACTCAACCACTGATGATAAGCAAAGGCACTTGTATGAGCTGGTCAGAGGATGGGGCAAAAGTTTAAATCAAGATTTATATTAATATTACATTACACGTAAATTTAAAATTTTTCTTAGAAGTTGAGGATGAAAACTTTAAACAATATCTTACCTATTTCCAAAAAGATCCGTAAGCTTATAAAGTTACAATAAAACATAAATACTCAAAGACAAAACCATGCCCCACTTTGAGCCCCATCTCTGGGGAGACTTCTCTGTAATTACTTATCATGTTTAAAAGATGGGCTCTGGAGCCAGACTGCTTTGCCTCTTTGCTAAACAATTCGGACCTTGGCTTCCTCACCTGCAAAATGAAAATAACGTTAGAAACTGTGTCATGATGCTGCTGTGAGGACTAAATCAGGTAATCCACAGAAAGAACCTAACACACTGCGGGTATGTAGCAAGCACTCTCTAGAGCACTTATACATGCTACTGATTATTATCCCACCTCTTTTTAATTTTTAATAACCACCCAGAAATAGTGTTGCCTTTTTAGCTTATCCTTGAATAGCAGAAAATACTCAATTCACATTCACTCTTCCAAAGTCTGTTGCTCTGAATCATAAATAAAGTGAGAAGAAAAGTCATAAATAGAATTTTGGCTTAATAATATTAATTATATTTGCAATTCCAGTGGTACAACTTTGAAAGTATCCTTTCGTCAAACTTTCATTCATTATACATCAGTGTGTGCAGTGAAAGCCTAGTAGCTCTAATCATTCAATTGGCAAAATGTTCTGACTGATTTGGGTGGATAAGGAGTTAGATCAAAGTTCATGTAAAAGTATGTTGCGTTTGTCAGTATTTGGTTGTCAACTAAAACCTTAATAAGCTAAACCTAAAATGAGCTAAACCTGAAAGAAGCTAAAATATAACACCCTTGTGTTCTCATTTTTGAATAGTCAATCATTTATGGTATGGATCGTCAATTAATGTCCAAAACCTATGTAATTACAAAGCGTTTATTTGAATCTAGTCTCTAGATTACCATTTCGTTGGGGCAATATCTGCTTCAGATGTTAATGCAAAAAGCCAATTCACAGCACGTTGCCATTAGAATTCCAGCCACAGCTTTTTAGGAATGGAGACTGATCACTCTTGACAAGCAGTAGAACTTTCCAAAGCACCACAGAGAGAGAAACTTTTCAAAAACCAGGGGTTTTGTAAGGAGATCAACATAAGAGTTTATTTCTTAATGAAACTGGCAGGGGTTGATGTCTCCTAGTTTTGTTTGGGGAAAACCATTAGATTTCCTCATGAGATTTCAGAGTCTGGATGATCTTCAATTGTAACAAAGGACACCCTGAGAACATATAACATCTGCTAATGCCAAAATCTCCAAAGAAATCCTGAAAATATTCAGAACAACCACTGCGTTTGTTGAACAAAGACTGTCTATTCTACCCCTTAGCTCCGTCATTCTTCCGAGGTCCATCTCCTGGGAACTCACCAGAAAGGTAGAAATAATGATGAAAAGGAATTAAGAAAAAGAATAGCTGATTAACTGATTTTACAGGAATAGGACTAGTAAAAATTATCCCACCTTGGGATGTACTGGTCATTAACAGCCCTAGCATACGGTATTCTAATGTTTTAAGCAATGGTAGATTCAGGAAGCTTGAATACCTCGATTTGTATCAACTCCAGTGTTGATTGGTGTCCTCCTGTGCTGTTAAACATGGATTTGGGAAAGATGAAAGGGATGGCCAAAGGGAGGGTAGATTTTCATAGGTGGTGTTTTACAGAATTCAAGGAAAAACAACTGTACCATGTTTATTTACTTGTGCTACTAGACTACAGAAATTCCAATGAGGACATTGATGTGAAAAGAAAAAAAAAAATAATTTATATAAGAAATAGCCTAATATAATGTAAGGCTTTTAGGTTCTGCTATAAAAATATCAGAAATAGGATTGGGAAGTCAGCAACCTAGAAAACACATAATCCACTTTTCAGATGCATGAATTATGAATGAGCCACTCTGAGCAGGTGTTCGACTTGGGCAGTGCTGACACATGAAGTTGACCTGTGCTTTGGGCCAAGGGTGGTCTAGTAGCAACTTTCCAGACCAAGAATAAGCAGCTAATTTCTTAGGCTGAGACAGGGGGAAGAATAATGCAGACTCCATCCCTGGCTCTGATCTCTCGATAGCCCCTCATTGCAAATTAGTGATTAAAGATTATACAAAATTAATCAAATCCCTGGACATAGAACCAGAAGACACATTCCAACGTGCTATGCAGATGTAAGCTTTCCTCCCTCTGCTCCAGCCAAAGTGCGAGCCACGGAAATCTGAGCTGTGGTGGAGCTGTGCCAGGAGGGCCCAGTCACTTGAAACAGAGCCCACGTTTGATTTAAGCTCAGAATGACAACTTTGGCAAGGGTGGGTGGTGGCCTTCCTGCGTTTGAGCAGGAAAAACCTAGATGCTGGGCATAAATTTCAAAGTTTTAATTATGCAGACTCCAAGAACATAGTGGCTATTTGAATCCTATCCGAAAGTTCACTTGATTAATCTCCCCAAACTCATGCCATTCAGGTTTCATAATTATTTCACATGTAAGTCTTTAGCTCTCACTTCCTCACAGTTGAAATAAACTGCTTCCATAAGTGACAGGCTAATAATCCTACTTTTTAATTAAGAAGATAGTGATGGCGATTTTAGGAACAGTGAACATCACTCTACGAAAAGTACTTGCCATAAATTGATGATCCCCCCTTCCACCAGAAGGCAGACCTCTGCCAAGCTTGGAGAGGGATACTAATTACACGCCCTCCTCTTTTGAGAATTTACAACCCAGTTTGGAATCAAGAAATCAAACATGAGACATTATGTAAAAATTCAAGCCCTTGTGTTCTGATGTAGACATTAGTTTGGAAAATTAGGATACATCAGAATCAAAATGGGTAATTATTTTAAATCTAGTTGATAAAAGTGAGTATCTAATTTACCCTTCCTTCTTCCTTAGCTAAACATCATTTTGCAGAGCTTTTTTTTCTGAATAAGTATTATTTCCACATGTGGCTCATAATCCCAGACCTTCACCCTGTCCCTGACTTTGAAGAAGGGGACCAGTTCTCCATGCTTCCGTTCGATTTATGTCATTTTTCCTCTCTAGTGTTTTCTTCCCCAGCTCTGTTTCCTCTGCCCTCTTTTCCTAGCTACCCACTTTAAGAAAACTTACTGTGTCAAAACTCACTTTTATAAATAGCCAATAGTATAGATACTGGGTTTGCCAAAGAAGCATACAAACAAGAGCCTAAAATTATTTTATTAACAGAATAAAAATGTAATAAATTAGAGAAAAAGTAGAAATTACAGGAAAATCTAAGTTGGGATCATAAAAATAAGTTCATTATAAGGAGCTTTCACGTTCATATTCCCTGCTTTAATCCTCACAACCATCCAGTGAGAAAGACACAGAATTGTTACTCCACTTCACAGATGGGAAACCAGGGCTTGGGTTGCATTAAAGACTTGTCCCAGATAACATAGCTAATAAATGATTAAATGAGAAGAAGACTTAGAATTTGGAAATAACTTAAAAGGTCCATTGACAAGTAAATGCATTTACAAGTACACATCTACGTACATATACATGAAAATATTTAACCTTATAAAAGCCTGCCATTCGCAACAACAGGGATGACACTGGAGGATATTATGCTAAACAAAATAAGCATGACACAAAAAGAGAAATACTGCATGATCTCACATATGTGGAATTCAAAATAGGCAAGTTCATAAAAGCGGAGAGTAGGATGGTGATTGCCAGGAGCTAGGGGAAGACGGAAATGGATTGATGTTGGTCAGGGTGCAGAATTTCAGTGCCGGAGATCTAGTGCACAGTATAGCGATGACAGTTAAAGATACTATATAGTGTATTTGTAATTTGCTAAGAGGATAGATAGTAAATCTTCCCAACACACACACGCAATGATAACTATGTAGAGGTGATGAATGTGTTCATTAATTTGATTGTGGTAATCACTTTACAGTGTATACAGATATCAAAATATCACGTATGCATTAAATATATACAATTTTTATATGTCGATGAAATCTTAATAAAGATTTTTCAATAATGATAATAATAAACAAGAAGGCCTTGCACAATACCTGCTGCTGAGAATGTGCTTAGCAAATTCCAGGTGTTAGCAGTATGTGATGGCTGAGATTGAAATCCTGGCTTCTGACTTCAGGTCTAGGTTTCTTATCTGTTCATGCACATCCTTTGATACATTGCACTTCTTTATTTTAAAAAAAAAAGTCCTTTGCATTGTTTCGGTTGCTCTTTCAGGGCAAAACCCGGCAAAAGGATTGTCATACCATTTCCCAGAGTGCTGGGTTGTTCCTGATGGCTGCTGTATGGTCACTGCACAATAATGATTTCTTAAATGTGTGAATGGAAGTGAAAGAGACAAATGCTTGAAGTTGACTGCCACCCTCTGTTTTATTTTACTCAAATTCAGTTATTAGCTGGTAGCATAACAAACAGCTTCATTTCCAAATGAATCAATACTGGTGTTAAAAGCGTTCTTTATGGAGGGGGCTAATTAAAGATTTTAAGAAATTCTGCCCCAATTCAAGAATAGTTGTTTCGGGTAGAGGCACCTGAGAACTAGTCTGGGATCAGGAATTCTTGGGCAATTAACTTAACCTTCAATGACTCATCTTTCTCTCTCCCTCCCCCATATAAGAACAAAGGGCAGCATTACTTGCCAAATCTAAAAGTCAAAGAGATGTAAAAATTGGGACAATGGGATCCCTCAGTGCTTTCAGTTACTTAACACTACCCCACACAGGTCATGTGAGAGGTGTTCAAACTTCAACTACCCATAGGGTATAATACACCACACCCATTCCTCAAGTATTATACGAGTATCTAATCCCATGCTGGGCCCTGCATCAGGCCCAGCTGGGTACAAAGATAACTAAGACTAAGATGCTGCAGGGCGGCGGCGATTGAGAATGCAAGTAACATACCCAGCTCTGAGCCCTGGTCTGCTGCTTTACTGCATTTGTGATTCTCAGTAAACTGACCTCTCACATACCAGTCTTCTCCTTTGTAAGTTAACACAGTTCTAATACATTGTCAGACTGCAAACGTAGGACACTTAGCATTACTAATTCAGCCCTTAAAAAACTCATAGTCTCATGACAAGGCAAAAATGGAAACAATAAACTACTGTGTGGTGCTTGCTGGGACAGAGCAGGGCCAAGGTCTGGAGAGCATGGTGGAGAGGAAGCTTAACCTCATCTGCAGGTGAATGGTGGGTATGGACTGAGCTGTGTTCTAATGCTTCACACGCAATCCCTCATCATCCTCATGGGGGAAACCCTCTTATCCTATTGTGTGTGTAAGAAAAATAAGATACTTAAAGGTTAGGATAACTGTCTAGGACCACACAGATACTGGGACAGAATTTAAACTCACATTTGGGGAGCTCCAGAACCCACACTATTAACTAGGATAACCCACAGCCTCTTTCCATGGAGGTTTTTCAGAAGATCAGAGAGTTGCCAAGTAAACAAAATGGAAGAAGAACATTTCCAGCCTGAGATCAGAAGCTCTGGGGTCCTAAAGTTTCCCTTACCTCCTACCACCTCATCTTCACTTCTAATGCCCAGTGAGTCTGCGGCCCAACCTGCAAGTCCAAATTCTTCCCTAGACTGGATCTGAAGTCCTTCCTAAGGCACCAGATTAAACTGAATGGCCCCAAAATTGTCCTGGGAATGCACTGGAGTATATTATTTGATTCTAGGCCATGGTGAATTCTTGTGGGACAGGTAGAATGGGGGGTGCGGTGGGAACTAAGGAGAGCAGAAACCAATCACAGCAACCTGAGTTTGGATTAGATTTTCTCTTACCACTCTAGATTATCAAGACCTTAGTAGGAATTCACACCCTTAAAACTGAGGCAAATTGAGAGACAATACAAAATAGTGAAAAGAACCTATAATCAAATATTTGTTATGATCTTGGGCAGGTTTGCAGTAAAATGAGACTAATATGAATTATAGTGCCTGTAATAACAAGGTTCTGTATGGGACAATATACATGAAAATGAATTTCAGGTAGAAATGGGGAAGTAATGCAAGCAAGGACTTGCAAATCTGTAGCCAGTGGCCTGGAAGAGCAAGCAGAGGTTGAGTTAACAGCGTATGATTAACCTAGATATGTGGAGAATCTGGCTCAGTAGCTGATAAATCTCATAGATACCACTTTAAAAACATCATTGGATAGTTTGAGGTTAAAAAACAAACCAGAAATTCCTCATAAAATCAAAGGAACTGTATATACCCATTAATATCCTCCCCATCCATATCCTCCTGCCTGCCTCTCCCACCGCCCTGGGGAACCAGGGCCTCCCTATTGCATACCTAGCCTGCTGCTGTAGTCCCCTGAGTTCCCTGCTTCCACCAGGACCTAGAGACAAAGCCATCGCAAACACAAGTTACTCTTCCCAAGGTGTAGCCCTGCTTACACCATTCTCCTCAAAATCTTCCAGTGGCTCTCCACTAATCTGGTGTCCGAGACAAACCATGAGCTGGCCCCACTCCTTCCTTTCCATTTCTCTGCCTCGCTTTCCCTGGGTGCCAAAGGAACATGGCAGCCCATGTTCCACTCACAGTTACTTCCTGCCTCTGGACATTTACTCTTGTCTCACCTGGACATTCGTGCCTGGCCTCCAACCATCTAGTTGCCAAATTCCCTTCTCCCTCAGTAAGTGCCCCAGTCACCACCCTTACCTAGCCTTGCCTAATATCTCAGTAACAAACACCCCACAGCTGTACCCTACAGCATCTTTTCATCTTCTAGCTTATGCTCTAGTTATTATTATATGTTTCATATTTCCTGGGATACATAATAAATTTCCCTCCAACACACACCCATTTGCCCATGGCAGGGTAGACATTCATTAAAGTTCACTTAATTAGTAATGTTGAATGAAGAATATAATTTTTAATACAATGTGTGGAGTAGCATCTGGTTTAGGATTCTATTAACATGTGATAAAACTGTCAAAATATTTCCAACTTCTTAATTGTACATCTTTCACTCTGGTATTCATTTTTGTGTGAAAACAGAAGACTTTTAGTAGCTAAAATTTTTCTGAGAGTGCAGCTGAATTAACATTGCAGCTGTAAAGAAAAAGCACAAACAGGTCAAACAAATGTTTGAAAAGAAGAAAAACAAACCAAATTGCTCAAAATTATTTTCTGTTTGTGCATGAGGAGCCAAAAATCGCCAAACAGCAGGCAAATAAAAGCTTCAGCTTTCTATCTCGTTAATGTAAAAGCTCCTCACCTGCTTCCCTGTTGGTGGCAAACTCCTTGAGTACTAGGCTGGGGACAAGGGACTCAAAAGAAGGAAACCACCACAGACCACCCATTCCCTTGAACATGGGGCCTTAGTGGAGACCATTCTTCTCTTGGAGCTCTGGGCCCTGAAAGTCAAGTTCTGTTTTATTCCCTTGCCTGGTCTGACCCCTTTCTCAGCTACTTCATATAGTTGTTCCCACCTTCACATCTGGAACCTTCACCAACAACTTTATAATGCAGGTGGAATGACCAGCTCCATTCATTTCCCTTCCTCCTTAAAGGGAGTCAGCCTCGTGGCCCCTAGAGCATTGTTTGCATTGTCTTGAGTCTATCCCGATGCCTCTAATAGGTTAGGCCTCTAGTGCACGCTCCTATTGCCTCTTTAGTTCTCCTTCACGACACTTGTGATTATCTGTTTAATTCCGCCTTTTCCCCAAACACTGTAAGCCCCTTAGGAGCAGAAACAGTATTTGTTGCTGCTTTATGCCTGACACGTATCAAGAGATATGTTGGGAATAAACAGATAAACAAATGCAAGAAACAGAATCTAATGATTTGTAGGCTTATATGGGTGGCATGTGTTGTGTGCAACCTGTAGCCCAAGTACTACAGAACACATGTGTGCCTAAAAGCCAGTGGAGGAGACACACACTTGGACTTATCTGGGTACAGGGGACTTGGACAGCACCTACCTGGGAATGCTGCTAAAACCTGGACTGGCAGGGTTTCCTCACTTTATGTTGGAGATGTTATGTAATCATGTTAATAATCATTTCCTGCCCTGGCTGGTGTGGCTCAGTGGACTGAGTGCCAGCCTGTGAACCAAAGGGTCACCAGTTCATTTCCCAGTAGGGGCGTGTGCCTGGATTGTAGGCCACATCCCCAGCGCGGGGCGCTTGAGAGACCAACCACACATTGATGTTTCTCTCCCTCTCTTTCTCCCTCCCTCCCCTTCTCTCTAAAAATAAATAAATAAAATCTTTTTAAAAATAAACATTTCTTCTATACAATTATTCACAAATAAGCTTATCAAATTAAACATTTGCTTCACAAAATTACCTTTGAGACTAAGTCATCTTTTTACTCTTGTATGAGAAGTCATGCTAATGCTTATGAGTGTCATGCTAATTTAAAAAGAGACTTTGGGCTTTGCTTAACAATTCCTCAAATCCATTGCTTCTACTGTAGTTAATGGTACTTAAGTGGTGTTCAACAAGCACCTGCTTAATCCCATGGTGCCAGCAATCTCTGGGATTGCTCCTTTAAATCCAGCTGAGGAAACCCTGCAGGGTTCTGTTCAGATTCTTCGCACCCGTCCTACATACCCTGTGGCCATAGGTGCTACCTCCCAAAAGGACCAGACCAAACACAAATAGCAAACAAGGAAGGTGGGGTGCAGTCGTATAGTCAATAATGTTATGAAATGGAAAAAAAACCAGTATATCTGATTAGGAATGGTGGTTATGAGGTGTTCTATCTAAATATTGTGTTCCAGATTTTTAAAAATGTCTGATTAGACATAAATTTCAGAAAGATCAGTTTTCTAGCATAGCAGATGTCATTGAACAGTTCATTCAGATTTTAAGCACTAAGTTATCATTTTTATTTTATCAGTTCTCAATAACAGCATTTTCCCCCATGATTGTCAGAGTTCTAACCAGTGGTTTACAACCAGGTCATCAATGTCAGCACCGCCGCAGGACTCCTCAAAGCTTCTCACATTCCGATGGTTCCCGTAAACTTTTCCTGTGTATTTTTGGTTTCGTCTTGTTCTGTTTACATTTTATCCGGGCATGCCCACATGTGGCTTCTTTTCAGTCAGTCCTCGGCGCGACCCAGAAGGCAGTACCCGCAAGGCCCCGCATTCAGTCGTCCCTGGCCCCGCTGCACTGCTGTGTGCGCGCTGTGACCACGAGGCGGGGAACCTGGGCGCACCCAGGAAGATGCAGCGAGCCCTGAGAGCAAGGGTGCACCCCAGATTCCTTGTGGGCTGTCTGGGTTTGGTTTGGTGCTTCCAGAAGGCAACCGTATGGTCAGAGCATGGTGGGATGATTCAGAACTAAAGCCTCAACAGAAACGAAACCTCGTTTCTGCTCATTCACAAAGCCATCGTTTTCTTATTAGAGCGTCCATAAATTAAGAGAAATGCAAAACCCTTAGAGAATGTGACTTTTTGGACAAATTAATGGAATAGGCATGGCCTGGGTAACAGAAAAAGAGCTGCTCAGCTCTGCCATTATGCAGATGCAAACCAGTTATGGGAACAGATATCTAAAGTAAAAGGGAGGGTTTTTTTTAAAGGGTCAGGTATGCAGTATATTCTGTTTCATAAAGTGCCATGATATATATAATTTTAAAAAGAAACAAGTGTTAGACAACATCCTTCAGCAGCTAAGCAGAAGAGGGAGAAATAGAGCACAACTCTGCAGGCAGAGAGAGAGGACTTCTGGTTGCATCTTTGTCAGTGACTCCTTGAGTATTTCTCTGGACAACCACTTCTTATCTCTGTGAGAATTCCTTCACACGACGGAAATACATAATTTGTCTTTCTTCCTCATTCACATAAACATGCTAGATAAGATGAAATACACATATAAAAAATTTCAGCTTCAAATATCTTCTCAGTAACTAAATAATCTACTCAGACTGAATGATCCCAATTTTAAGTGCGACTGCCTTCAGTTTATTTCTCTTTCTCAGACACACCTACATGTGTTTCCTACTGTCAGCTTTCCCCACCACCCGCACTAGACTGCATGCTCTGTGAAGGGCCGCACACCCAAAGCTCGGCATAAATATTTTTGATCAAAGTGAATGAGTGCAAAGTAAACAGTATTTAAATTATAAAAACGAAACTATATAGGACGTTCTGATTGAGACTTGAGCAGCAAGAGGTAAGAACTCTGCACGAACCATAACTAGAATGAAGGTGTTTTACTTTTCTGTTTGGCTTTGTTTTGTTTGCCATTTCATCTATTATAGATGTCGCTTTGACCAGTATTTCATGTTGGTGTAGATGTGGCTTCACATCTAAGCAAGGAAGGTGTTTTTCAAGTTGCTGGAAGTGAGCCGCCCAGCATTTCCCACACATTGGGCCCTGTTTTCCCAACACCTTGTGGATCACTAATTGGAATTTGCAAAACTACCGCCAGATTACAAGCATTCCTCTGAAATGAGTGTGACACACTTCCCTTTTAGTCAATGAAAAGAGAAGGTCAGGAAGAGGAAAAGCAGCAAACAATGATCTACCAATGAATTTAGAAGGAACTGAGTTTCTGGTCCTTGATTTTCTTCAGGAGAAGACAAAGTGGAAATGCAATCTAAAAGGGGAATTTGTGCTTCTGTGTTTTAATCCTAAACACAGTTCAATAGCTAGCTGCCCACATCGCACTGATCTGCATAGCAAAGGAAAAGCAATTTTCAAATTACTTGAGAATGTCCTCTCTCTGAAACTTCAAAGGCAAAGGAGCTGGAAGCAGTAGGTAGGCAGGGACGAATCACGAGAGGGGAAATGCTGCCTGCGTGCAGCGAGTCGATCTTCAGACCACTTGAAAGACTGCGTGTGACTGCGTTCGCGTGTGTAAACACGGACGTGTGAGGTCAGGTTGGATCGTCCTGGCAGAGGAGGTAGAAAATAATCAGCAGTGAACATGTCCTCAGGCAGAAAGTCACGGGTTTTGTCCCTCAAACTTAGCCTTTGAAATAGTACAGTTTCGAATCGTCTTAGAAATGCAAGACTGGTAGTTTGAAAAGCATTTGATTATATAAATATGCAGAGTTTTGAAGGCATTCAAGAATGCAATTAGTAATAGACTATTTGAAATGTTTTAAATTACTGTCTAGCCAATTAAAATAAACTGGGTCTTTTCAATGAATCATTTCCAGCATTTTTGAAAATTTAGTTCTATGATATATAATTATAAAATATGAAAAGATTTTTTTTGCTTTTTTGTTTTTGTTACTTTGTTAAAGTCACAATATCAGAAGTAACTCAGAGGTGACTTGCCTTATGAAAATATCAAAAAACTAAATGTTAAAAAAATATATTCAGAATGATATGCTTAAAGATTCAGTTCAACAGGGAGCCTATGTCTTTATCTCTCTCTCTCTCTCCCTCTCTCTCTCTCTCTCTTTCTCTCTCTACCCTGGTGCCATTAAAGAAAAAGTGTTATTCAAACAGCAGATCTGAGTTAAAGTGATCACCAAAAAATCCCAACATTTAAAGAATATTAAACTGATAAATATCAAAAATTTTAAATCCCCCCACTGTTCAACTCTTTCTCAGCATACTTATTAAGTTGCAGACAATTGAGCTAGCAGCTGAATATTCTGCACTGTATTTTAAAGAATCAAAGCATTAAAAAAAAAGCAGAAGCAATATTTAAAACCAGTTTTAAGAAATTGCTACTCAAACTCAAAAAATAGTTGATAATATATTTTGATGTAACATCAAGAAAAGTTTAAATGGAAGTGAAATGAGTCTTTAAATTCCAATTTAGCAGGAGAAAAAGTCTATCATATTTCAATACCTTTGGATTAGGATCAATACATTAAGATGAATTTTTATAATTTCACAATGGTACCCAAGTAGAATATTTATTAAGCTCGATGAATACCTACTCAATTTGCCTTAAGCCCTATATTTTTCACAATTTATATGATGATGTGGCTCTCAAAACATTAATATTGGCATACTCAGGCCTCATAAATGACAATATTATTCAAAGAATATAATCTGTGTACTCTAATTTACTTTTTTATTTTAAAAAATCAGTAATTGATTCAGACAGTATCATTTTAAACATTGATTTATGCCACAATTCATTTAATTTAAAAAACACTACTTGTATATAGTGTAAAATTTAAAAAGAAAACATCCACTCTCGTCAGTTAGAATGGCACTGCTTGGCTATTTTTTTCTAATTTGCAACACATTGACTTTTTCTTATCAACAATTGAAAGTACTATAATGGATTGATTTTTCCTACATGATCATATTACTTGAACACCTACAATTCAAATCAAAAAGCTAAAGTCAGTAGAAAATAAGTTATTTGGGCTTACATAGGAATCAAACCCAAACGCTTGCCCAAAATGAACAATTGAAATTCCTGTTGAGGTTTGAAAAAGTCTCCACAACCCCCTCAAACATACTGCTTTTCATGGAGCTCAGCACTTCGCAGCCGAGCCAGAATGAGGAGTGCTGAGATCCCTGTGGTCAGCTGTTTCCCAAGTATTTCAAACCCACGCCTGGACCAAGAAGCTCCAGGAATCTCATCAGAAGCCTTGACCCCAGGAGGTTTCTAGTTAGATTTCCAAACCAGAGAGGTTTGGAAAAGATCACGTTGAACCTTCGACCCACTCATGACTTGCCCATCAGTATTTTCGGTTTTAGGCATTCACCTAAGAGTACTGACTCCTTTCTCTATGGCTCCATAGTTAATGTGCCGTTTGCACTGTAAGAAACTTGGCTCGAGACAGTCAATATGGTTCAATTTAACAACCTAATAAATATATTGAAAATAACCAATGAAAACAAAATTACAGAGACTGTCTTGTAACCGAGCTGCCATGGTCTCTGCAGCCAGCCTTCACCTCGGCATTGCTCAGAGTCTGGAATCACTAAAGCATCAGAGAGGCTGGACACTAGGAAAAGCAAAATATATAAAAGTTGAACGTCAAAATTTTATTTTCCAAGTGCTAAAGAAGAGAAGAAAGAGATAGTTCATCCCACTATAATTACAGAAACACCAAGAAATGATACTTCTCTGGGCTTCAGTTTCCTCATTTAAAAATTGGTGTTCAGAGTATATCATTTAATATCTTAAGAATTAAATGAGATGAGCCTCTGACAGCACCTTATAAGGTGCACAGCACAACTGAAACTATATAGATGTTAGCTTCTTTCTCTGGTTTCCATTGGCATTTTTCATTAATTTAGTCATTGAACAAATATTTATCGGACAGCTATTATGCAGCAAGCATTTTAATTAGTAGTGGATTTACCTTGGTAAATATTACAAATATAGTTCCTGCCCTCATGGAGGCTACAATCTAATGAGAAAAATAGAAAATAAGTAAGCAGGGAAGGAAGGAGGGTAGGAGAAAGTCAGGGAGGGATGTAGACATATAGAAACTGTCATCAGTGCTAAGAAGGAACCCAGCAAATTTCATTGACAGGAAGGAGTGGGAGAGAAGGCACCTGATTAGAGAGATGCTTCAATTTTGTTTCCTCATTTTTCTATTGATCTTAGGAAAGAGAAAATATCTTCTGATAACTGTATTTTACCTTACTCCGTTTCATCAAAAGTTTCACTGTGCCACATGACCCTTTGAAAAGACTGTGACCCTCATAAGACTATTTCAGACCAAGGCTGTGCTGAACATCGATAGTCTGGCTCACTTTTATCTTGTCATTATATTTCCCTTTCTGGGAAAGGTCACAGGAGAGGTTTTGACAGAGTGATGCTGTTGATATTTAGAATCCCGACTCTCTTGATCCTTTTTAATTGAGCTGTACACCAGCATGTATGATGGAAACTGGCCTGGTTGCCATGGTGGATAATGTCTTGACAACAGACAGGGGTCAGGTGTCCATTTTGGATCTTTCAGACTTGTCAGCAGCTCTTGAAAAAGCTGGTCATGTGGTTTTTATTGGCTCACCTGTACTTCTGGTAGGAACAGCTAAGAGCCACTCAGCGCGCCCTTCTCTTTTTGGAGAAGCCCCAGCGCGTCGTGTTGCTTGTGGCCGGTCTGCTCTGAGAACACGGTTGGTCTTTGCGTCGTTTGGCCCACTCTGCTGGTTAAAGTGTGTTGATGGAATAACTGAGGTGGCAATGTCAACAGGGGTGGCTGCACTTAAATCTGCCTTCTATTCCACAGTCCCGGTCACGGTTGCCCCGTTTCTGTACCACAGTATCACACAACCAGGGGCGCAACCGAGGCCCTCCGTCTGAGTGACATGTGGGCGAGTCCTCTATGTGCCAGGCACTGAGCTATGTTTGGGGCCACAGGTATTAAAGACTCCCTCCTTTTTGTGTAGAAAATGCGATGGGTTAAAGTGAAATTTTTCTTTCCTGAGTCACAAAATTCAGGGCAACTCTATTAATTTGCTAGGGCTGCCATAACAAAGTACCACAGACTGGGTGGCTTAAGCCACAGGAGTTTATTTTCTCACAGTTCTGGAGGCTGAAAGTCCAAGATCAAGGTGTTGGCAGAGTTGGGTTTTTTTCCTGAGGCCTCTCTCCTTGGCATACAGATAACCATCTTCTCCCTGTGGCTTCCCATGGTCTTCCTTCTGTGCCTATCCATCTCCAAATTTTCTCTGCTTATAAGGGCACCAGCCATGCTGGATAAGGGCCCACACTAATGTCCCCACTTTAACTTAATTACCTTGTTACAGACCCTGTCTACAAACACAGTCACACACTTGGTGGCAGTTAGGACTTTAACGTATGAATGTGGGAGTTGGATGGGATATAATTTAGCCTATGGAGCACCTTGACAGTCACATATAGTGTAAATCTAGAACCATATCACCAAAGTGTATCAGAAGATAAGTGGCCATGGATGATGATAATTTGTGTGTTTGAGAATCTCAACATATTTTATAAAACTTGTTATGAGGGTAAAATGAAAATACAAAAAAAATTATGAAATTTCACCAAAGTCCCATATCTGAATCAAATGAAAAATTTTATTCCCACAGCTACTTTTTGGCACCAAATCAAATTCCTTGTTGGAGAATTCATTCCCACCCTGTTCCTATGACAAAAAGGAATTTGGGAAAACTGGACTTTTCTCCTTTACGTGAGCGCATTCAGTTGTTAACTTGGATAAAGGAAAAATTCTGAAGCAGCTTCACAAGATCAAAGACTGGTTGACAGTTTTGTTAATGAATAAAATGTTTTCAAGCCACAGTCTTACTCTGTGTCTTTAACTCTTTCTCTCCTGAGTATTTCTCTTTAGCCATAACAGTATATTTTAAACTCTTTTAAACCTGAATTTTTCAAAACTTTAAAGGAGAGAAGGAATCAGAGAATTATCTTGGTATTCTCAGACAGCTGTAACATCATATAAATTATTACTAATGTACTAAGATTACAAAGAGTCAGAAAGCTTTAAGAGAATGGATATAAACAAAGAAAGAGAGAAAGAGAAAGGGAAGAAACAGAGGGTTCAACCCAGGAGAGAAGGAAAGAGAATGTCTAGGAGGAATGTCTAGAGAATGGCAAGTAGCTACAGGGAGGAGGTCTCCAAGCAGGATAGACAAGAGAAGAACAACCCTACACCTGTTGTGCTGAACAATGGGGAAACAATTAGTGTGTTTTACCATTATTTTGGATTAAAAGAATACTAAGCAAACTTTTAAAAATGGTATGCAATAAAGAAAACATAAACACAGTACCCAATGCGGCTCAGCTGTGAAATAGTAAAACTATAATAATGGATACTGTCGAACCCAAACTGGAATGGTAGGGAATGGAGAGTGTGGCAGTGAGGAAAGGGACAGAAGAAGGATGTGTAAGGGTGCTGATTCCTAATCATCTCTAGATGTCTACAACTGCAAATTAAGTTACAGCAAAACAAATATATTATTTAAAATATGGAGGAAAATACTATAATAAAAACCAAACTATTGAAAATAACTGCCAATGGGGTACATGGGGCGGGGGTGGTGCTTTTGGGTATTTTAAGTGTCATAGTATTCGCTGACTTTTTAAACTTACATACCGCTACTTATACAAAAGTTAAAATTAATTTAAAATGTTAGATTTAGTAGCCCACATGAAATGTGTATCTCAATGTGTATTTTTAAGTGAAAGTGTATTTTGATGAATATTAATCTTAAAGGCTTTTCAGAAATCTTTCAAAAAGCAGAATTTTGTAAGCGTAAATATGATTATTGTACTGTATAATATTCCTACAGTTATGCTTGTGAAACCTGTTTCATCAATCCTGGATTTTTTAATTTTTCAAATGTCTGGCATACTTTCTTTTGCTGTCTATTGAAAAGCCGAGCTACTTGATAATGCACACGAATGTGTTTGGAGGTCTAGTGTGTTTTCCATGATTATTTGAAATCCTATGGAGTCATCCATTGCTAATTCAAACCTGGCCAGACTGCCTGATTCTAATCTCATTCCAGGGTGAAGTGAGGTTAGCTATTGGATAGAATGTTCAGTTCAGTTGAATGTGAGCCTACTGCCAAGCTCCATGTGAGCTGAGTGCTCCAGGGTGCCAGGTGATAAATCGAGGAAAGAGAGATCACATGAGAATGATGCTTTTGCACAGGCACATGGTCCTCTTCTACAAGAATATTGAGCAGAGTTGTAAGTCAGGTACAAAGAGAGTATGGCTTTGCACTTTGGAAGGAAGCCTTCAAAAGACTAACTCATCTGGGGTCGGGGGGAACCTGTGCCAGTGAGAGCTGAATGTAAGCTACTCATCTATGGACAGGTGTTTGATGAATAACTGTATATTGGAGTGTCTTTCCAACAGTTAGCTAAGCATTCATCCTTCTTGACAACACATCTGACTTGAGAAAAATGGATGAGTGCCCACCTTACCACTGTAGTGATCAGACATTGTCCCTTTCCCACCTTCTCCTGCAAAATGCATTCTAGTCCACGCCCAGTTGAGTCCCTGAAAAACTTCAATGTTATAATAACCATGGATATCTGAGTACCCTAGTTCCAGATGAGTGATGCTACCACAAGGGTATTTCAGAATGCCAAGGCTAATAAAACACCTGGGAAAAAAATGCCCCAGAAAAAAAAGAAGAAGTATTGGTATCTAAAGAAGACAAAGGAAAAAGAATTTCTTTGGGTTCTTTTGTTATCAAAAGACACACGCAACTTTGTGTACAGTTTCCAAAGATTCTTCTTTTGAGGAGTGTAGACTATATCATAAGAGGTAGCTGAATTTATTTTTAAAAAGTACATATACACTTTAGCCCTGGATGGTGTGGCTCAGGGGAATGAGCACCAGTCTGCGGACTGAAAGGTCACTGGTTTGATTCCCAGTCAGGACACATGCCTGGATTACTGGCCAGGTCCCCAGTTGAGGACATTTGAGAGGCAGCCGATCCACATTTCTCCCCCCTTTCTCCCTCCCTTACCCCTCTCTCTAAAACTAAGTAACTTAACATCTTTTAAGAAATAAAAATGAAAAGTACACATACACTTTAAACTAAGTAATGTTGAAAGATGTCCACTGTACACTCTCATAAAAGGGCCTTATAATTTTTTTAAAAATTTACACGTTTATTGCAAATTAAAAAAAAAAAAACAACAGAAAAGTACAAAGTAAAAAATAGCCCAAATCCTATTGCCCAGGGAAAGCCTATTTTGTTAATACCTTTCCAGACGCCTCTGTATGGATACACATGCAATACTATGTACATGGGATGTGCCCTTCTCAGTGTTGTCCAACGTGGAGACCTGTGTGCTCTTAGTAAGTAGATGAACTTTCATCAGGCGTAGCGGTACTCTGGCTTGTCCTCCATTTTTAAAACCATTACTATGCGTGTTCAGTATGTTTGTGTTACACACTAAGACCTGATCTTAAAACCATGCTGTCCAATGCAATAGTCACTAACCACGTATGACTATTTAAATTTAAGTTAATGAAAAGTGAAAAAAATTAAAAGTTCATTCCCGAGTTTCACCAAGCACATTTCAGGACTCAGTAGCCTCATAATGGCTGATGGCTACACTGTGGGACGGGACAGAGTAGTGTCATCGCTACAGGAAGTTCTGCTGGACTTTCTGTGTGAGAAGATGTTCTTCAGACACAGACCACTTAAGGGCTGGGGTTTTATTTATACACCTGAATTTTCCGAACAGTTTGACTTTTGACTCTTGCCAGCATAATTTGGGGTTAAATCCCAACTTTAGAAGTCAGAAATCACAACTCAGAGACCAGCCATTTGGATAAAGGCAAAGAGAAAGACTTTTCCACTCTTTCCCATGATTCCTCAAAGATCATGGCTCCCAGCTGTTCTGGTGACACTCTTCATAACACTCTGTTCCATTGAGACACCACGGCTCTTGGTCACTCAGAATGAATGTGAGATTGTGAGGGTAGGTGCTCCCTGGTAGACTGGGTCCCATCCTACTCAGTATGGAAAAAAAATCACTCCAAATATCAGACTAAAAATAAAACAAGGACAATTAGTGAGCAGTGGGGTCTGGGAACTGGATTCAAACCAAGCACCCACCTGCAGTTCCTCTAGATGATATGCTATAATGATGAGAAAAGAAATGGGGAAAAAATGTGTTCGATATCATGTTCTCAAGCTGAGCAAATAACCCCTCCCCCTTTTTTGGTCCTTGTATCTCTAGAGAACATAACACAAAATTAAATTCCAAGCTTGTTCCAGTAAGTTGAGATCAACTTTCTAGTTTTCAGGATTTATGCTCAGTCTGAATAAACACCTAAAGTTACATGCTCTCCAGTCTCACACAGAACACCTCCCCCACCTCACCCCCTAAATCTCTGGAGACTGAAAGTTTGGCAGTCAAAACAAACATTCTCACAGAAGATTTCTTATCTTTCCTCTTTCCACTTATATTTTAACTCCTTGAAAATGGCCTTCAGGGTTTCCTTTCAACATGTCTTCCTCCAGTCCTAGCAGGAGTATGGAAATGTGAGAAGAAAATAACAGCAGGAAAAGAAATTTCCAATTTCTACAAGCTCCCAAAGTGGGTCAGTTTGGCATTTGTAGGAAGCCTTGTAGCCATTTGATATGAACTCTCTTATCTATGCTTGTGAGTCATTTTTTTGCCAGTGGATACCCATATGATGTGAAGTTCTTTCTCAATCCTAAGGAACAGCCTTGGGAAGGGCTTTTGTCTTTACTTATTAATTTATTCATTCCTTTGCTTAGTAAACATTTATCGAGGCACTTCCACATACTAGGGAAAGAGCCAAGTGTTATTTTTACAAACATTAATAACAAATGGTTCCTGTCCTTAAGAAGCTCTTTGGAGAAAGAGAAGCAAGATGTGATGAATGCTGGGGTGAAGAGCTACACAGAGGAGAGGTACCCGTTGCAAAATGCATGAGAGAGGTGTCTGAGAAAGCTTCCTCCAGGGGGTGATACTGGAACTGAATCTTCAAAGAGAGCTACAGATCAGCCACGCAGGAAGGTGGGTAGGAATATTCCAGAATAAGGGAAGGGGAGAATGGCACAGTGTCTGCAGAAGGACAAGTCAGTTGGTGAGATTGGTACAGCAAATCAGGCAGGCAATAAAGCCTGGAGGATTACTCAGGCTCAGAAGATGAGAGGCCCTCTCATTCCAAGGTGATATAAAGCCACTGAAGGATTTTAAACATGGCAATGACAAGAGAGGCTCATAATTTCAGAGAGATTAATGTGGCATATTTGCAGAGGATGGGCTAAAGGGGGACATACGTGAGAAGAGAGCGATGCCAAATAGATGGCGACTGCAGTGCCTCAAATGAGAAATTAGTGATTAACCTAAGGGAGCACTGAAGGTCTAGAAAGTACTCCATGAGATGAATTCAGTACTAGGAAGTAATATTTTGAGGATCTAATAACCAGTTGGGTAAGTGGGAGGGAACCAGAATGGTTTAAAAGACAATTAATTAAAAATAAACTAGCCCATTAAGACTTGTTTTCAGAATGGGGTGGTTGTTATCAAAACATCTACCCTGACCTCTGAAATGTGAAATATATGAAACAATCCTAAGATAGGAAAAGAAAGAAGATCACCTTTGGGCTGGTTTATGGCCCTCACAGCTGATTCTCATTACCCTAGAAAAGCTTGCCTCTCAGATTAGTGTTCTATTTTCTAGATTTCAATTACTCCCTAGAAAACAAACCAGCAAAAAAATCTAAAACATCATTTGCTATGTGGAATATTTTGAATTTGGGCACCAACCTAATAAGACCCTTCTCGTCATTTAGTCAACAGTGTTTACTGAGATTTATTCTGCGCTAAGTATTGCAAGTACAAGAAGATATAGACCCTCTATTCAGATTGCACTTTATCCCATTTTTATTTGCATATTTATGTATTTTTATTGTTTGCTTATATCTAGTTGTTATCTTCATAAATTAGAGCAGTGATCCTCAAACTGCTTCATGAATAAGCATCATGTGGAGAGTTTGTTAAGCTAGTTTCCCGGGTCTTCATCCCAGAGATAGTGATTCTGTGGGTCAGTGAGGGTAGGACCCATGAATTTACATCCCCAGCAATAGTACAGTTGCTGCTAATATCTCTGGTCTGAGAGGCAGACTCTGAGGACTACTGGTTTACAGCTCTGTGTGAAAGTAACGTTGATCTGTGAAGCAATGTAAGATTCTTTCCTGTGCTCCTAAAGCACCCATAACATGGAATTGACGTCAATGGGAATTACGCAGGCAACAAAGGTGTCACACTGAGGCCTTAAGTGTTTGTGACCAAGCCTTGCTACCTGGCTCTCGCCTCCTGTTTTCCAGCTGCATTTCCCATTGGGCATTGCTGTTGCTATTGGTCTGTGTGTTGCTGCAGTTACAGCTCTTGATGAGGTCAAACAGTCCCAGAGGGAAAGACTTGAGAAATGGGAGCAAACTTTCTTTTGTCTGAACTTCCTTTATGCTATCTGAACTGAAAAGTCAAAGATGAATAAGCTGGTCACCGCATCACCTTGAGAAGGTGGAGAGATTTGCCGAATGTTACCAGGCGCCAGAAAGGCTGTGATGGTCAGCTCAGGGCCAGTCATGCCGTTAGCCTGGACCACAAAAAAGATAAATGGGTAAGAACCTCTCTCTCATGGGTAATTTAATGGTGTGCCAGTCACCTCAGCTGTACATTTGTTTTCTTGTGAACAGTTATAAATTGTGGGTTCTTTCTAGGTGAAGTAAAGTCCCTTCTGTTTATTTATAATATAATATCCAGGAATTGTTTCTGTCGTTGCCTTCAGGTGTACGTTTTTAATCTCACATTCAGGAAAATCACGTAGGAAAATATTGAGAAATTCAGGTGTTGAGTGAAGAGAGCAAAAGGAGTGAAAAGAAGGGACAAATTCAAGGAACAGTGTTAAGCAAATGGTTAAAAGGCTTGGCTTCTTCGACAGGGAGGAGAACAGGTAGTTGAAAAACTCCTGGGTTTGTAGCTCTTTTGACCAGCAGAAGAATGGCATCAGTTACATAAATACAGTTAGGAAAAATGGTGAGTTTTGTTTTGCACAACCAGGTGATCATAGGGCAGCAAAGTGAGGGTTTTGAAATAGTTGGAAATCCGTGACTGGAGTCCACATGGAGAAGAGTGGCTTGGAGGATGGCACTGGGACACCCATCCTTAGAAGTGAAAACCGAAGCGCTGTCCACGAGGAGCTCACTGGGAGAGGGTCCGTGCAGGAACAGTCAGAAGTTGGAGGACTGAACCCTAGTAGTCCCTCCGGAAGGGTCCCAAACAAGTTCTTCTTGGACTTGATACTTTTGTGTATTTTCAGTTAATGTTTTGGTTAAAAGGTGAATAGTATCACTGGAACACAGTATAGGGTCGCCATTAAAGACATGTCTCATGCGCCTGAGGGTATGCACGTATCCATATGCCTACTGTACAGAAAATACGACCTAATTTGCGTAGCATAGAAGTTGAGCTGGGGGCATTCTTAGTTCTCTCAGAAAGGCATAAGAAAATAGTCTGAAATGGCAAGCTAACTACTTTAAAATATCTGTGACTTTTCTCCCTTTTTTCCGTATCATTCATGCCATGTGATACTGGCGTGGGATACTTTCCAGCCACATTTGAAAAGCCTCCCCTGAAGTCGCAAACCCAATGGTTTGGAAGAGAGATTTCAAATAACTCAAAATATACAGTGTAAACAAACTGGCCTTTTAGTATGAAGTGTACTAAATTAAAGAAACCAGATGCTTTGGTTGGCTTGGAACAGCTGGATTATGATTGGCTCTCCTTCACTAACCATTTTCTTTGGAGCCTCCTCACCTCCTTCTCCTTTCTTCCTCCTTCCCCTTTTCCTCTCTCTCACTCTCTGCTCCCCCCTCCCTCCTGCTCTATCTGATTTTTATTTTCAGACAGCCATAAGCTCATCAGATATGGGACACATAGCTCCCAAATATCAAATGGTTTCTGAAAATAGAGTTGTTAATTTAAATTGTTTGCCTGTACTCACAAAAATGTGCTTACTGGAAACCTGGTGTGAGAGTCTGAATCACACCTTCAATCATAGTTCTTCATGTGAAGGACTTTTCTATGTAATAATTTTATTTGACTTAAAAACTAAATATTAAAGTATTCCTCTTTCAAAACTACTAACTGGGAAGTTTTATAGGGTCTTAGGGAATTACCTGCATCTATACGTGTCCAAGTTGTTCATTCATATAAAATCATGAAGCCCCACAACCATCTGCAAAAGGGGTCCAAACCCCAATATCCAAATTCTCTAAAAGTTAGATGAAACCTCAGTGAAGTGGAGTGGTTTCCCCTGACACAGAAGCATTTACTGGCCAAATCTGTGCTATCTCAAATCAATTGATACTGTGAGAAATTCTTTCGTTAATATGGCTTGAAATCTACTTTCATCTGAAGTATCTAGATAATTGTACCACAAATGTATTTCACCTTGAACTCTAGGGATGGGCTGTCAAGAAAGAATGGGAAGAAGGAAAGGGGGAAAAAGGAACAGGGAAGAGAAATTTCACACAGCCGAAAGCAGTAAAGACAGATCAATACCTCATCGATTAGCAGACCATGTATTTGGGGGCAATTTCATGTTTCTGTGATTTAAGATAAATACTGGTATACTCTGACAGAAAGGTTAATTATGGCTTAGTTAATAAACATTTTGTAAATACAAGGAGTGCTGTAGGTATTCAGTGTAAAAAGTAATTGCCGGGCACCTCCTCACAACTGTGAAATACTATTGTATTTCAACCGGACAAGGGAAACTCGTTGTAGGCCGGGCCATCTAAAATACACAAGGACTTATGTTCCCCCTTTAGGGAGAAATTTTTGTTGTGCTTTAATAAATAAATTACAACTTAGCAGTGGCACTGGTTCCAAATAAGTGTGTGGGGGAGGGGGTAACTTTTTTTCACTTCACAAAGATGGGGGGAAAAAAACATCCACGCCTTCTCCACAACTTCTTTTTTTCTACAAAACACCCATCACCACCACCCTTTCTCCTCGCCCACCTCCCTCTGCTGGGTCTCAGCTCTGGGCCCTGGCCGGCCCTGTGGCTCTTCCGGCACTCACAGTAAAGCCGGGTGGGCCGGGCAGGGCACATCCTGGAGATGAACGTTCCAGTGTTTTTCCCACCCCAGTTGAGTCCAACAATAATTCTCTTCCTAAAGTGTATTCTTACATAGACACATTTTAGAGCAGTAACTGATGCACCAAAGATACAAGACTTTTTTTGTTGGTTAGTCTTTTGTTTCACAGTCTGTCTTAGCTTCCCCGTTCTGAAACAGGAAACAAAAAATAGGTTTAGCACTCTTTTATACTGCGTCACTCACTCCTCAGAAACAGGAGGGGAAAAAAAGAGTTCTTCTTTTCATAGAAACTACACATACAGAATGAGTCAGGAAATCGTTTTGTGTGTGTGTGTCTTGACTTTGAATACTTAGGCCAAAAGTGCTTTCCTGGTACTGGTTTGTTTAGAAATTTATGGGGATTTGTAAAAGGCAAAGACAAAAGCTTCTGAGCTGGTAGCCCAGTTTGTCTCGCTTTTTGTAATGCACTGGGAGGCTGGGTGTTCAAAGAAACAGCTCCCCGCCTGGCTGACTTTTGGCTGATTGGATCAGTTAACATCTCCAGGCAGATATGGGAATCTTGACTTTCATCAGTAGGATGCTAGCTATCCAGGGGATGCAGCGGTAAAAGCAAAGAGTGGAAGCAAAATAGTGGAAAGAAAAGTCAATATTAAAAAGTAAAAGGAATTTATGAAGCTCTCACCCTTTTCCGAGAACAGCGCCACTTGTGTTACTGGGAAGTGAATGTTAGGTGTTGGATTTACTGTGTGTCCTTTCCCCACTTTAATCCCTGGCTCCACGGTACTCCATCTCACTAGGCGACGTTGAGCTGACAGGGGATGATTGAGCTGTAGAGGCCACACTGCAGATTCAGTACTATTTCATATTTCATGCCACCTTCAGGTGATTATTAAGCTCTCAGCTTTGTGAGTTTTTTGGATTACTTGTCCTCAGAATGTTTGCCCAGTGTACCCTTAGGGTTTTGCTTTATCAGCCAAGTTTTACACTCTTCTGTTCGGCTGCGCTTGCTTCTTTCTTACATGGGTATTTTTAACATTCGTCCAGCAGATAGTTATTCTGCATCATGTACTAATAGGCCCCACCGAAATGCATCTTTCTCAAATGAGGAATTTTCCCTTTTTTTTTTTTCTATGTTTGGCTTGTGAATCTGGGTGACTGGAGTTATAACTCCTGTGCTTTGGGAATATTCTAGTACATTGCACTAGTCTGAATACTAGTCTGTACCTTTCTTTGGCATCTATTCTTATGTTAGTATTCCTTTCCAGGTTTCATATGATACTACTAATGCTTTCAGTATTCTAGTTCATTTCTTAAAGGCTTTTAAATATTCCCATATGGTATCTGCTTTTTTTCCTTCACTCTCCTTCTTTTATTCCATATTGGCCCCATATGGAAACTTTTCAAAAAGGCGCGTATTAAAATATTGGTATATGCGGGAATCCAGTTTCTCTTTTTCCCCATCACAGTCATTTACAAAACCTCAACGCCAATCTGACTCTGAGCGTGCCTTTCAGACTAGGGTGAATGTTCATTGCACCTCCTTTGACGGAGGATTAAAGACGCTGATATTTTACTCAGAATTAAAAACCGTAAAGAGGAAAGTACTGGTATTAGAGACACTCAACAACAGCTTGAGAATGTCAGCAACTAAAGCTGTGAGCAAACAGCGCCAAGGTGGATGGAGCAGCTGCTTGGGAAGAATGTTGAGAAGCCAGCTGTTATTCCCATTGGCACGGGAATGTGCCAATCACCACCCAAACTGCAGGAAGCCTGGGCCAGATTTTGGGGGAAAGAGTGCCTTCACATGCCAACTAGAAAAGGGCCTCTTGTTTCTATGTGTCAAAATTATGTCCACAGTTCCTTGCGTACTTTTCTCTCTTTAACTACCCCTTCTCCCTTCGTAGGTTGGAATGGGAAAGAAAGGATATTGATGAGGGAAACCTATTTCTGTCTTCTTTTACATGGCTCTGGCAAATAATTTTATAGTTTAAATGTGGGTTATATCATGGCTGGGCATCTTATGTTGATTAATGATGCAGACGTAAACAAATACAAGTGAATTTCAGATGACTAATGCACCATCCCATATGGGTCTGTCCATTTTCTCAAGCCCCTTAACTGGGAACCAGAAATTTTGGTTTCCAAAAAAACAGTACTTCAAAATTTCCCTAGGAGAAATTTTTACCTCCAAGCAAAGAGAAAAAATACATTTTCCTCTAAGTTTGTTTACCACAAAGTAGGAAGAGCAAGAGACATTTTCCCCCAAAATGTACTCTGACTTGGACTTTAAGTCAGCTCTGGAAAAGGGAGGCCTGGCTAACTGTCACTCTGGCTGAATGTAAACAGTTTTTTTCAGATCCTCAAGCATCAACTTCAACAATTTGAAAGAAGTAATTTCATGTCCCTACTTTTCAATGTCTACAGCATGCAACGCTTCCTAATTAAACAGCATAGTCTTTGCCAAAAGGGAGCATAAAAGAATCCTGCTGATGTATACCTACTCCTAGCTTGAGGGCAATTTGCTCTCATATGTTTGTTTAGAGATTGTAATGCAATATAGATATGTAGCAAGCAGAGTGATGTTTTATATGTGAAATTGGTAAATATTTTGCTCTGAGAAGTATCTCAGAAATTTAAGTAAATAAGTAAAAATGATTAGTCTTTTCATGGTTTTAACAAGTCATTCCTGGTGGGAGAAAGTCCTTTCTCTAAATTGCATAAGGAAGAGCAGACAGTCAGTGGCAAGTCTTTGGGGCAAGCCAGCATGCTGACAGTATACCAGTGCCCACGAGGCAATGTAGGTCTGATTTCTTTTACCAAGAAGCAAGGAGGCTGCTAAGGAGCATTCCTGAAAATTGGACAGAATAGAGATAGGAGCAGATGGAGATAAATGTAGTAAAGACTCAGTGCAAGAAAGGAAGGCCTGAGTTTCTACCATGTTATAGCACACGCTGTATGTGTGCCAAATATGTTATAACATGTTGTCATACTGATGCGGAGAGAGAGAGAGAAGGCTATTCCATAATATGGGGGTGAAGCAGTGTGACCCTGTGCAGGGAAACATGACAGACAACTTCTGTTGGTATGAGGAGAGAAAACCAGAAATTGGTTCAAAACTTCACAAGCACTAATTGAGGCTGGGCTGGGTGTCCACGACTCAGGGAGAGCATAAACCCTGGGAAGAGAAAAGGCAGCACGATGCAAGACAACGTTATCAAAAATGTCTTAAGGCAAAGTGGGATTAAAAGCCAAGTGGACAAAAGTCCACATATTCTATGCTTCTGTTTATATGAAATGTCCAGAACAGGGAGATCTTTGGGGACAGAATGCAGATTAGTGGCTGCGTAGGGCCCAGGAGCACAGGAATGGCAGCCTAGAAGGGTTATAACTAACAGGTACTGGGTTTCTTTCTAAGGTGATGAAAATGTCCTTAAGGTGACTGTGGTGATGGTCGCACATGTCTGTGAATGTGCTAAAAACTAGTGAATTATACATTTTAAATGGGGGTATTGTGTGGTATTTAAATTATATCTCAATAAAGCTGTTATTTAAAACTATAAGATATTCAAAAATGTCTTTGGTAAAAGGCAAGCCAAATAAATGGAAGGAGCAATAAATATTTCAAGAATGGGGTCTACTTCCACAGGCCCCCCACTCCTCAGCCTCTACCCTTTCCCACCTACCCACAGGACAAGCAGAGGGAGCTGTGAAATACTCTTACTAACCTAGAAACAGTGAAACAGAAGGAAAACTCTTCAGAAGACACAGGTGCCTCATTTTCTGCCACATTTGAAGCCCACTTAAATGGTAGGCTTGATGAATCCCAATTCAGTCCTAGGAGAATTGCAAGTTTGTGAATTATTGTTCAGCTTCTTTTCCAGACAAAAGAGCTTTACTTAACAACAAATGAACTCTTGGATAGAAAGAGTAGACATTCAAGCTGTCTGAGTCCCTCTCATAAATAACAAAAAGATTGGCACCAGGTAGGTCTTACCAGAGACTACAGCATTTACAAAGTTCTTCTATTTGAATTTATTTCAAGCAGTCAATAAATAAATGGTTCCATGCTATTAAAAATGGAGAAAAGAGAAGACTACAAACATGTGCTTCTACCTCCTGCAATTTGGTCCATTTCCCTAGCTCCCGTCTCAGAGAAAGATGCAATTGTTCACTTGATGACCCTGGTACTCAGCATATTTTCTTTGGGACCATTTTTTGAATATTATTTTTGTATAAAGCCAAGTAAATGAATGGGGAAGTTGGAAAACATAATCAGAATGTTATATTGACACCGCTGTAGATTTTCCGAATGCCGAAAAACAAGAAATGAATGGAAATGAGTTTGCCAAAGTGAACATTTTATGCATCTTTATATAGGGCATATTCCCAAGTAGAAAAAAATGTACTTGGATAAAATAAAATAACAAAATATTTATTGGCCATTTTAAATTTATGACATATGTTTGTCACATTTACGTAGAACTCTTACACTCAAAGACATTTTCTAAACATTTAATTCTTTGTGTGTGCCCTTTTTTCTTTTCCGTATTTTCTCTCTCTGGTGCTCAGAAAGCTCTGTTAGCTGTTAGGTAGGAGGTACAGGTAGGTATTCTGCCCAACCACCGGCATAGAATCCCCTAGGAAGCATTCATCTCTGCAAACTCTCTATCTTAGTGCTACACACAGTGATTGTTAGGAATGGTGCAGGCTCTCCGAGATACTGTAAGACACTAAATGAGATTTATAAACTAACCTAAAGAGTTCTATAATAACATTAAACTTGAACAACCCAGAAATGACTGTGCATTTTATATCACCAAAGATGATATCTTTCCATTGGCAGGTAACAGGGTCTCTTACAGTTGTGAGAAAGTTGGAATGCATGTGGGGCATCAAGGTTTGGAGAACAAAGCTATGATGCCAGCTATAGAAAAGACCCAGAAATAAGTTTCCAGTAAAGTTGGTGATAAGTTATCTCTATAAGTATGCAACAAACCTAAAGGTCCTTGTTTAGGAATTTGGAGACTTGTGCTTCTAGTTTAAGAGGTTGCAAGGATAAGAGATGGCTTCACGGATGCCACATCATTAAGCAGGCCTTGTATTTTTCTTCAGAATTAGAACTGTGAGTTCTGTATACTGAATAATAGAAAATGTACCTGTTTCTTACTATGCTCTTGGTCTTGTCAGTGAAGAGTTTTCAATGGTACTACAGTATATTATTTTTGTTATAATTTTGCTTTGATGTGTGAGTACAGATTGTTGATGACAAACATCTTCCTCAGCTCTGATTGCCCACTCCAAGGGAAAAAAATGTGCCAACGACCCTTCTAAGTTTGAGCCAGCCCTATACAGAGTACTCTGATTTTTTCTCAATGACCAAGTTTCTCATTGGGCCCAGAGTCTTTATCTCTTCTTCCTTTGCTCCCCACACCTCCCAACACACACACATACACAATCCTCTTTCCCCAAACAAATTACTCCTCCATCTATTTCTCCACTTGCTGCTCTAGCCCTTCTTTTTTGCTGATTTATGAATTCACACTTCGCAATTTTTACTATCTTTTCCTTTTTAAAATGTTTTACAAGTTGATTTGTTCCACAAAGCTTCTTCTAGCTCACCGGAGCAGTAATAAGCCACTCTTCTAACTCAAGCGTCCAAATCCCAACAAGACACACTCAGAAATGCCCAAAGATGATGCATAATATAAAGATTTGCCTTCACAGATATGCTCAGTTTTAAAAATTCCCATTATCCCACTGATACCCATCAGTGGTTCTCAACAATTCTGCCCACTGAAATCATTGGGAATCTTTGTAAAAATACCTAAGCCCAGGCTCACCCCAGACCTATTAAATCAGAATATCTGATTGAAAACAACTGATCTTTAATGGTTGTAAAACAGAGTGGAATATTGGTCTAATTTCATTTTCCTCCCAACTCTGGGATGAAGAGGGAAAATCCAGACCAGTCTGGAAATATAGTGGAAAAAATAAGAGAAAATGTCACACTGAATCATGACTGGAAGGTTAAAGGTGAGCAAGAGCTTATCTTTTTCCAAGACATCACCATGTCAGTCCAGAGAAAAAAACCATTTGCTTTAAATGATTGTCCCCTTCCCATACTCCAAATTTCCATGGCCCACACTCTACCCTGCCCAGCCCCTTCTGAAGAGTCTATTCATTCTATAACCTCCAATATATACTAAGCTATGTTTGAGAATTATTTTCAGGGAGTGTCATCTCAATTCTATTGATCAACCAATATGCTATGAATGGGTTTTCAGTGTGCTGGGACATTGGTCCTCTTCAACCCCCAGGGTGGTCAGGCAGGCCTGGGACAACCAAGATCCCAGTCCAAAATACTCTGGCCAGGAGCAACCAGATATATTTAGCCCAACAGGAATCAAATGTTATTTTTCTATGTGTGTTATGAAGTGAAACAGCAGCAAAGTCCTGGAAAAATACGGATGGCAGAATATTGAGTGTTTAAAATGATAAGCAATACAAAGCGTAAAGTTGGTGCTCACTATAGTAGAAATTATAGAGTACACATAAATCCATCCATTACAATAATATGTACAGGAGTAAAGCAATAAACAGCATACTAGATGTGAAAAACTAAGTAACTCATACTAAAGGAAATTGTCCCCCTGATATCACCTGGTTGCATAAAAGTTATTGTCATTATGTTATATTGCACGGTGACAGTAATACTTAATATAATAACACATGAGTGTAATAGACTTATAATTGGTACTTGCTGAACATTGAGAAGGAAGATTATTGTTTATTTATCATGTCCAAAAGAATGATTTTGATACAGTTGGATCAGTTTTTCAGTCCCAGTTCTCAGACTAAAATCATGTAATTGGGTTTGGACAAGAAGAACTCCTTCCCTGGGTTTAATTATTACAAGAGGAAAGTGGTATAGGAAAGTGCAATTCACTGAAAAGGGAATTCTGTACTGGTTAGACTTTAATTTCAAAAAGTGAAATATTTACATTAATGACAAAATAGATTATTAAAGGCTATAAGACTTAATAAAGACAGATAATTCAAAAAGATAAGTTTATTATAAGGTGTACTCATTCCGTTAATTCAGGCATTGTTTTCTCAGTGATGGCTAAGACATACTTTTGGACTTTTGGGTTTGTAGATGAGAAGCACAGAAACTGCACTATATTATATTAAGATCACAAAATATCTCAGTCATCAAGAATAGAGAGATTTACCTAGAGAAGCCAATGAAAGTGCACAGAAAGTTCTGTGTCAGGTTCAAATATTTTTAAAATATTAATACCATACACAAAGGACAGAGGAGCGTTTATCTAACCACGAGTGTGGTTAAATAGGCAAACACAGGTGTGTGATGCAAACCAGTAATAAAGATAATTTTTAATGGATTTATTAAAATGCTCTTTGAAGAACAAGGATGGGAAAGGACCAGGCCATGGCCTAGGAAAGCAGCAAAACATTAAGAGCAGCAGAAGACTAAGAGAAAGCAGCAAGTGTGCAGTACCCATTTTTTGTCTTTCTTCTCATCAAAAATAAGGCATTCAGAAGAAGAGCAAGTTTTGTTTTTAAAAAGGTTCAGGGTGGAGGATTAGAATGAAAGCCAAAGAAAGTGAGAAACAAACAGGCAAAATAAAAACAAGGGCAATTTTGCAAAAATTCAAGATTCTGGGTCTAGTGAGTTATAATCCCAACTATTTGCAGATATATTTGCTAAACTCCTGTCAATAATCCTGGTAGAATCATGGAGAACAGGAGTATCAGGAAACTGGAAAAAGGCAAAAGTTGTCTGAATTTTATTTGGTTTAAAAAAACATCAGATGAACTCTGTTGATAAAGTAGCCCCTCTTTAGTTCGGTCACCAAGTTTAGTTACGAAGGCTGAGCAAACAAGCACGGGAGGAGGGTGCTCAGGGCGCGGCAGAGTTCCGACCGGGAAAACGAGTGTATGGTCGGGTGGGCCCCGTCACGAGTCAGGTCCAGGCACGGAAGTGCAGGTTTCAGGCACTGTTTCTACTGTAACCAGTGCATCTTGAGTTTCATACTTTTGTTTCCTAAATAGTCCTCTTCAACGTCAATATTCTGTAAGCTCTTTCCTCCAAGCACATATCCTGCAAAAATCAGTTTAATTGATATTACAGATAAAATTAAATACTCCAAAATGCACCTCTCCCCAAAATACATGTCTTTGTATCATATAGACTCATAAACTTGATGTTGACTTGGAGACTAAAGGAGCCATATGGCCATGTGCCATGATCCGTTTTGTCTTCTCTGTGAAGCCAGGATAATACTTAGTGTGGCTTAGCGCCCTTTCCTAGACAGGGGCCGCACACTCAGGCCCTAAGGGAGTGTCCACCCTGCTGAGTGATAAAACCACCTGTGGGCCATCGGGGGAGGGGGCTGCACCGTAACAGGCCTTGGTGACTGACTAGGACACAAGACAGGACCTGGGTTACAGGAAAAAAACACTCGTCCTACACTCTCTCTCCCACTTGCCCTACACTCTCTCTGCTCCAGTGGGCTGGCCCCCCTGCTGTTTCTACAATGTACCCACATGTTCTCGTGGCCTTGTGCTTACTGTTCCCTGAGCCTGAAATGCTCCTCCCAGATGGTCTCAGGGCACCTCCCACATTTCACTCCCATCTGTTCCATGTCACCTTAGAGCCATCTTTAAATAAATAGACCCTCCTTTATTTAAACTGCAGCCCCATGCCCATCCAGGCCACCCAGCCCTCCCTGGCCCTTTCCCTGCTTTATTTCACCCCGTAGCACCCACATCGTGTCATCGTGTCATCGTGTCATCGTGTCCCTATAGGCAATTTATTTGTTGATTTTGTTTATCATCTCTCTCTCCCCTCTAGCCTCACCAGAGCAGTCACATCTTGTCTGTTTTGCTCACTGCTATATTCCCAGGACCAAGAACAGGGCCTGGCACATAGTAGGTATTCAAGCACATCTCTAAGTAATGAGTGGATAAATATCCAGTTGGTCTATAGCCCAAAAATAAAATTCTAACCGCAACTGTAGACTTAGTCAAATACGAAAAGAATGTAAGGAGCGATGGTACCAGAGGAGAGAAGGTAGAGGACCTCTTAGCTCCCTCCGGTGTAAGATTTTGACCTATGTGTTACACACACATGCACACACTCCTCCTCACCCACTCACACAAATTCTCCATGTAGCACCATACATACTTAATTATTTTCTCTAAACAGCCACCTTAGAAAATACCTGAAAAACATGTTTTGTTTGACAACTGTGTTTGGGAAAGCTGGATGATCTCACCTTCTTGGATATTCACAGTGAACATTAATATATTGAAGGATCCAAAAAATGCCACATGTATCAGTCAGGGTCCTCCTCCAGATAAACAGCTGACTAATACAGAGATTTTGATACAAAGAATGGTTCTAGAGGAACAGAATCTTAAGGATGAGTTTTCTGAATAGGTTTCAGATTTTCTAGAATTGACTCCCTAACCTGATTAGATTTAAAGATGCTAATTACTCCATTTCCCATAGTAAAGAGAGAGCTGGTAGTCTACAGTGTGATGTGGCAATAGAGATACACAAAATATCAACACTGGGTCCTCCTAATCAAACACGGGTAAGAAGCATGCATGTGTTTGAACACTATAGTCAAACTAACAAGTATAATGAGTTTGGCTGATGGCTCCTAATGTTACTGAAGAAAGTGAGGAAAGAAAAGGATGAGCTCAGGGATTCTCATTTCTACCTCAAGTGCTGCACAATGACCTGAAAGCTTTTACCTGTGCCCTGAAAGAAATTCACTTTCTAGAGCTGCAGAGCTGAAATTCTTGAAAACCAAGCCCGGATTCTCATCCTGCTAGTGGCTGCATTACAATACATGGCAAGGTGTCTACTGTGAAAGTGAAGGCACTAAATGGAAGGAATGGAATCCTGAATACCGGAATGAGTGCATGTAGGAAGTCCCTCTTAGAGCTTGGAATACCAGAACCCACAATTCTGGTGAGCCTTCATTGCCAGTAGAAGCAGCCTCTTCATCTATTACAAGAAAATACCACAGAGTAGGGGTGTCCTAAATGTCAGAAATTTGTTTTCTCACTGTTCTAGAGGTTAGAAGTCCAAGATCAAGGTATCAACACATTTGGTTTCTTCTGAGGCCTCTCTCCCTGGCTTGCAGATGGCCACCTTCTTGCTGTGCCTTCACATGGTATTTCCTGGATGCTTGTGCATCCCTGGCATCAATTCATGTGTCCAAATTTTCTCTTCTTATAAAAACACTAGCCAGACTAGATTAGGACCCACGCCAGCAGCCTCATTTTACTGAATCACCTCTTTAGAGGAACTATCTTTAAATAGAGTCACATTCAGAAGTCCTGAGGGTCAGGGCTTCAACATATGAATTTGGGCAGGGGCAATTGGGAAAATACAATTTAGCTGATAACTTGCAATTTTTTCAAGTTTAATTTTGTTAAACCTCTATGTTTCCCAAGAACATTTGACTGCACTACCCTTAATTCACATGTCTAATAGCATATCAATAAATAATGTTCCTCACTTTGAATACACTTTAACACTAACTTAGATTTATGTAGCAATATCAGTATTATTTATATAATATGTAAGGATAATACAATGTAGAATTTATATAATATATAGTATATTTAGTATTTATATAGCAACATCAGTAAGAATATTCTTAATAATAAAACTTTATTACAAAGTGATTGTCAAAGCACTTTTATCCATGTGATTTCATTTGATGCCTACTTTCTGTGAGGTATACAGGGCAGATATCACTATCCCTACTTAGCAAAACCCATGATTGAATAAAGCCCAGAATGGAGGTAGTAAATGGCTTCTTGGGCTATTGATTTCTTTACTTGGTGAAGCAGTTTTGTTTTGCCTTGTTTTCCCATTACCATTTAGTCCCCTTAGACCCTCTTTGGCCACCCCCACCCTGTGATCACCACACTGCTGTCCATGTCCTTTTTCCTTTCTGCTCAATCCCTCCACCCACTAGCTTCCTCCACCTTCTATATAACAACTACCCTCCCTTAACAATATGCCATGGCTCTCACTTCAGATCCAGACAAATTATAACACAGACTGTACCATAGTAGCTAAGAGCACAGGCTGTGGGTCCAGTCACCCTGGTTTCAAATCGGCCTTCATGCTCACCTGCCATGCCTTCTTGAAAAAGTAATGCAACACCTCTGTCTCTCAGGTATGATATTGGCAACAGTACTTGTGTCTAAGGGACTTAATGAGAAGCCTAAGTGAGTTAATTCATGAAAAGTGCTTCCAACAATACCTAGCACATACTAAAAGTTTAATAAATCTTAGCTATTACAATAGAAATGAGTAGATTGACATAATATAATCGATTCAACCATTTCCCTACTGAGTCCAGTTTTTGCCATCTGTTTCCCTTCTGAAAAACAAACAAAAAACAAACAGCACTTAGAGCTTAAAAGAATCCCAAGTACCATGTTGGCACAAACTCCTGGAATGAAGAACTCCCAAATACCTCCTGGCCCTGAGCAGGCTCCAGCCTTGAGTATGGTGGCCTGATGCTCCTTCTGAGGTCAGCAGACTTGGTGTGGAAGTCTCCTAAGAACAGGCTATCTCGTGGGACTTTGAGTATTTCCTGCCCGTGATCAGCAACATATTTTTTTTGCAGTATTTTGGCAGGTTTGTCCTTGTTCCCAGCCAGAATCAGGAAGTTCAGAAGCACATGAAAACAAACAATACATTAAAACACTTCTCTCAGATTATTCAAAGTTCAAAAAACACAAAAATTATTCAGCGATTTTGGGACTTGATCATTATTTTATCTTATTAATTATATTTATTCTCATTGATGGGACCATCCATTTTTTTCCAGACAAAAATTTTTCCCAGGCAATGATTTCCACTAGACTTTTTTCTTGAAGTATTAATGTACTTAGGAAGTGATTAGATGGGACATCACTATATTTTGCAAAAGTGTATGGATATTTTCATGTCCTGGACTGTTGTATTTGCTCTGCAATTTTTAAATTATGTTTTATTATGAATATCATTCTTAGAGACAGCTATTTATCTTAAGATCAGCATATTTTTTTTCCTAAAAATCCCTTCCCTTTATTTCAATGACCATAGTTGGATCAATTAAAAGCCAACAGTGTAAAGTGCTGCTTTTCAAAAATTTACCTATCACTTAAGATCCTTCTAAATACCAGCTGCTTCCCAATTCCCCAGCTCGACATGATGTCCAAAGGACTCTGCTTCTGTTTCCCACTACAGTTGCTTGACTAAATCCAAAAGACTTTTTTCAGTTATTTCACTTACCCTTTCAGGAAGCTCTGCATGAAAACCATGCCCTCTCTCTTGAATTACTCTCTTCCATGACACAAGGAGATTCTGAGTTTCCTCCCACTTCCATGGCTGCCCTTTCTCCTTCATAGACCCCTCTCCTCCAGCAGGACATTGAATGTTTCAGTAGCTCAGGGAAGGAGGTTAGGCCCTTATTCACATCTCCATTTCCTCCACAACTTCATACATGTTCATAGTTTGATTTCATTTACAAATTTATATCTCCAACTCAGACATTCCCTCTGAGTCCAGATCCATTTGTCCAACTGCCTACAGGACATTTTTGCTTTGAAATCTCAGTAACACTTAAACTCAGTGTGGCCCAAGTTGAGTGCACACACTTCTCCCCAGAATCTGGTTCTTCTAGATTTTCCCTTCCTGTAATTAGCATAATCAATCATCCAGTTATGCAAGCCAGAAATCTAGAAATTATCTTTGATACTTCCCTCTCCCTCAGCCCTCATATGCAATTCCTCACCACAGGTTAATTCCACCTACTAAGTATGTCAAAATCTGTTCACCTCTCTAAAAGTACTATTACCCTTCCCAAGCTACCACCTTTTCTCTCCTAGACTATTAGAATGATCTCCTAACTTGCCCCCCTCCCATGCATTCGCCATACCACTCCCAAAGTTTTTTTCCGTATGGAAATCTGATAACATCATCTTCCCCTTAAAATCATCCAGTGGCTTCCAAATTTGCATGGAATACAGTCAAATTCTTTGGCCTGTCCTAGAAAACCCTGATACCTCTCCAACTTCATTATACTCCATGGTCCACTTAGTTCTCTTTGATGATGCACTTGGTCTTGTTGTGGTGCCTCATATATGCTACCCTCCTCCCATTGGATCTTTGGCCTTGAACTTCTTCCTGGATTGCATTCAGGGTGATCATGTAATGTATGATCCAACCAGGATACTTTTGAAAGTATGAAAGGGACACTATTGCTAATTAAAGCAACAAGACAACAGGCATAAATCAAGGCTTTTCAGGATAAATTGAGGCATATGTTTGCTTCAAATTAACTCCTGTTTCTAGACCTAAAATGAAATGTCACTTCCTCAGTAAAACAATCTCCCTGACAAGATGAAGTCCATTATAAGTTTGTGTCTGTTATAAATTTGTTAACACAATGTATATCTCTTTTGTTCCACTATCCAAAGTTGCAACTTGACATTTATGCATGCAATTGTTCTTTACTGTTCCCTCTGGTAGCCTGTAAGCTCCATGAGGCTAAAACTTGTCCAAAGATTTCACACCATTGTATTGCCTACTAAAAATATCACGTTATCGATATCATTTATATTAAATACCATTTATCAGATGAAGGACATGAAATAATGTCTCTTTGAGATTTCTCTTTGTCTTGATTGTCACAGCTAACCATCCAGTTATGCAAGACAGAAATCTAAGAATTATCCCTGACACCTTCCTCTTCCTCAGATCCACTGTGAAATTCCTCCCCATGTCTATTTTCTCTGTGGTCTCCTGTCTCTCCTCTCCCTACTCCTCCCCTCCCTTCTCTCTTTTTGCCTTCCTCCTCTCTTTCTCCTCCCCCACCTCTCCCGCTGAATATATCATTTTCCAAAAAAACGAACACACTAATCAGATACAAAGGACATCTCTTCCTAATAGATAGTGGTTTCTGAAAAGAGCCTTATTAAATCATCTGATGATATCTACCGAAATTTACTTACTGGACACTTGATGTGAGAGTCTAAATCTAACCTTCAACCACAGTTCTAAAATGTGCAATTATATTAAATTTTAAAATTGAACATTAAAAGATTCTTTTTTAAATTTCACTAAATGAAACATTTTATTTTTTAAATCTATTTTACTGAGGTGACATTGGTTACTAAAATTATATAGGTTTCAGGTGTACAATACTAACAGAAACATTTTAAGGGATTGCTAGGAAGCCCTTTGAGATCCAGAAATCTCCAAATTACTTATCCAAATAAAATCATACAGCCTCACAACACTTCTGAGAGGAGCTAAACACAAATATCTCAGTATCATTAAAATTTAGACACCTTCCAGCTTATACTGTATTTGCTCATTTCTATGATTCTCTTCCAGATCATTAAGTCTCTGAGTGTCAAGACATCTTATGGACTTTTTATTTCCCTTCTCCCCATCTACTTTCCAATACTTTGTATGTTTTCCATGAGCATTATTTAAATGAACCAAATTAATCTGGGCTCTACTCTGAGCCTGCCCGAGACTTGGCCCTGAGCTGACCCACTTACCCAGAAGTTGTAATGACCTGCGAGATACCTACATCTCTAGTGGAGTCTAGACTAGACTAGAAGGGGCGGTCTAACGCACACCATCAGGACCTCATTCATTCCTGAGTCACGGTCCACTGCACCCTGTTCACTGGATTCGTAATGCTGCTGTGAAGAAGCCCTTGCATACACATTCAGCTTTCCTCAGGACATAGTTTTGGTACTCACTTTCACTAAGCCAGGGTTTCCCAGCAGAGAGAGGAGAAACACAGCATGGGATGATTGAGGAACTGATGAATGACGGTGTGGGTGATCCCTCCCCGTCACTGCTGTGGAGCATGGAGACAGTGGCCCAGTGCAGCAATGGTTTGGAGAGCAAGAGCTCCCGAGGCCACCTGGCTTCTCCTCCCAGTTCAGTCACTGACAAGCTCTGTGTTCTTCTCAGTACAATGGGGAGGATCCGCACACCTGCCTCAGGCGGATTTTTGTGAGGACTAAACCAGCTTCTACATATACGGTTCGTAAAACAGTTCCTGACTTAGAATCCGCCTAAATAATGCCGACTATCACGGGGGAGGGAGGTTGAGGAGAGGCAGGAATCTCAGAAGAACAGTAACAAAATATGAATAATACTATTTTTGAGTGACTACCATGTATCAGCATTGCATGTACCAGTATGTGTGTGTGATGCATTTATAAAAAAGTAACTTTGCTTTGGTGAAATTCTGGTGAAAAAAAGCACCATCCCAGATACAAGTGAATAGTGTACAAGCTTATAGGACTATTTGCATTGCTTAAGGCAGACCCAGATCACATATTCCCTAAAATGACTCCCCAGATTATTTCCCTTCTTCTCCATCTTATTGTTCACCTTCTTCTCCATCTTTGTAAGAAGACATGTTCTTTGTGTTAAGTCACCAGCTTCCTAGAATTCTCTTTAGGCATTCCTGCTGCTTCTTGTTCAATATCTTCTTTTTATTAGACTCCTGTCTTCATGAAGGTTAAAACTTTTTTTTCTCATTTTCCCTCTATAAAACCATCAAGCTGAAGAATGTCTCATCTGAGTTAAAGCCTTCTTTACCTGCTTTAAAAAATAACAGCACTGCTATCTAACATTCACTTTTACAGCATTCAAGTCCCCAAATGCACATTTGTTACAAGTATTTAATAATTCTAAGCTGAAGTTGCAACATAGTACAGTATTGTTTAGAGACTCGACTCTGACTTGGTGAAATTTCCTTTTTCTCTGACTTTAATATAAGAATCAAGGATTTTACAAAGAAGGGAAAGAAATAACTCTATTTCACACGCACGGAAAACTTTGTTTTGTCTCATTTGCCAAGAGTGTGGTTTCTGGACGACTGATTCCTGGTCTCTCCTCCTCGGCGGAGCTCTCTCAGGGACAACCCAGGAATACACAATCAGTACGAAAGATCAATAGGCAGGAAGCCTCCTACTCAGCCAGCCCAGCACATAGCCCCTAGTGACCAGATGGGCCCGGACTCACTCAAGAAAGCAGGTTTGAACCTCCAGATGAGCAATTTGGTTCTAATCAGCCCTCCTGGCTCTCATGTGAGCTCACAGTGCCCGAAACAGTCATCTCCGCCTGAGTTATCACAACAGGCTGCCCGTACTATCCCATAAATCTAAGGAGTGATTCAATTGCACAAACTTCCTCCTCTTTGTTAGACTAGATAAACATCTCAGGAGAAATAATTCACTTTGCTAAATGAGAGTAGCCATCCGCAGTGTTCAAAGCTGCCGGCTGAGGCCGTGCGTGCAGCATGGTGAAAGTTCTTGTCTGGGATTTGAGGATCTGGGTTCTCTCTGGCTTCGTTTTGCAAGTTTGCCACAGTGACATAAATTAGTGATGTCTAAGAAGTTCAAAGGGATACCTTTCGTGAGAGCCTCTTCTCTCCCACAATACGTGGGCTGCCCCGGGGCTGCATCTTTCTCACACTGCCACCGTCTCTTCTTCCTCCTGACACCCCCACTATGAATGTTTGTGCCGTGTTGTCTGCAGCCTTTACCATAGTCCTGTCCATATGTCCCAGACACAATAGGAGCCTGGAAGCTACTGCTCTGTCCCTTTCCTCTCCCCCTTGCCCACCCTGAAGTGACCTCGGCACCACGATTGGGACCAAAGTCTGGCTCTTGTCATGCGGCCCAGGTTTCAGCCACTGTAAGTTGTCATCACCGTCAGAACCTCCACACTCTTTGCCAGTTACATAAGAGGCCACATAACGTCTGCTCCCTAGCACAAGCTTTTATTAAACAGAGACAGGCCGAGAGTCCAAGTGGGCAAGAGGTCCATTCCGGAACCATGTCCCCTGGGAGGGTGAGTGGCTTTCTCCAGGTCTTGGCTCCTGGAGCCAAAATGCTCAGCTCTCTGCCCGTGTTTGCAGCCTTAAATACTCAAGGACGACATGTTGTGTTTTCAGCCTGAAGGGGCAAACGAGAAGCAGCCCTTTCAAAATAAGAATTCCCCTGCTGCTTGTTTCATTTTGGAACACAATAAGAACAGACTAGGGACATGACAGAGCTGTCAACGCCCCCTACCCTGCTTCCACAGCACCTTTCCTCTGCCAGAAAGAAAGTTGCTGAAGTTAAACAAGGGCCTAATGAATAGTCAAACTAATTGTTTAGCCTGGATATAAGGACTTAGGTAAACAGATGATTATCCAAGACCATGGCCAGTAAAAGCAGTTCAGCGGGACGCCACTTGTTCTATTCTTCGGACATCAGCCAGTGGCCTCTGCTCCTCCAGAGACTGTTGTTACTGAATTATTTCTCTCTTCCCACAAGCATCTTGAAGCAATTTAGTATCAGAAGCAAGGAGAAGGACCAAGATCTTTCTATATTATAAATATGTGCTTAAAATATAAATTATCATATTAGAGCTTCAATTAGATAGAATGCTCAATATATGGAATGTTTGGTCTCTTGGGAAATTTCTCAAATGCATTGTTAGCCCACTGAAAATTATCCTGCCTCCTGCTTTACTATTTTTTAACACGATTTAATCCTTTTCTAAAACAACTACTACATCTCAAGGCCATTATTAGGTCTATGAGTAATTTACTTCCAGACTGTAATTGTAGTTACAGATAGAGTAAGCACTGAAAGGAAACTCTCGGGGACGGGTTTTGTAGTTGTTGCTACTGTTCGTTTGTTTTGCCTTGCTTGTTAATGTAGATATTTTTGCTGTCATTGTTATTTGTCTCTTTTTCCCATAATTAAGGTTGCATCAAGAAAATGCTACTTAATTAAGAGCTTGAGTAAATTAGTTGCCAGGTAGTTTCAGTACTGCTGAATAATAGTTTTAATAATTGCCTTCCATTTCTTATTTGAAAATAATAGATGGCTTATTGATCCAGAAAAGATCTGGTTGTCTTATTCTAAAACCCATTTCCACTGGACTTCTATTCGAACAAACAGTATCTATCTGACTGAATCTCGTATTCATCAAGGGGGTAGATTCTCCTAATATTCAGTTTCCAGGAATCATGATGAATATATATTTGGTTTATTGGCAAATAGCAACCAAAGGATACATTTGGTCAATAAAAAGTTAACACTAAACTAGTTGTGTAAGGTTTTTTATCCTGATAATATAGGAGAATGGGTAAGAACATGGAGTTTGGAGCCAATACTGAGTTTGAGCTCAAACTCCACACTTACTAGCTCTGCAATCACAGACAAATTATCAAATTTCCATTGGCTTCAGTTTCCTCATCTGTGAAACAGTCTAGTAATAAAACCTTCTTCACTGGGTCGCTGGGTAGGCAGTGGGAGAAAACGCATGTGAAATGCTGGGCACAGTGTAAATGTCCGATAAAAGTTAACTAGCGTGTTGTTTTCATGCACCTTATAATCTCCTCTCAACAACCCCTCAGAGTTGGCAAAACTGCTGTAATTATGCTAATCTAAATGTTAGAAAACTGGGCCTCCAAATGGTTTATTAATTTCCCCAGGGTCACCCAAGACGGTGAAATAATGGCCCTCTCAGTAACAGGAGTCCCCGATTCCCAGCACATCACTCCCTTTTTCTCCATTCTGCCTTGTGGTGCTGTCTTCTCTCCATTTCTCTAAATTGGAAGTCTTACATGATGATGGGCTTCTTCTGCCTTATACTCTCAGATGGACAAATGGAATAAATTCTGGCAGAGGCTTTAAGCCCTACATTGATATTATACAGAAGTTTTCTGGGACCGTAGTGCCCTCAGGACTACAAAACCAGGAGGAACTCCTTGGTAATACTGAGAAAAAATATTAGTGGAGAAATGATTCCCAGTTGGTGAGCCTGAAAGCCCTAGGAGAAGCCCAAAAGGATGACATCACAGGTCAGCAAATCCACAAACCCAGCAGGCTTTGTAAACCAAATTACCATGGTCTTATCTGTGCACAGTTTTTCAAGTATATTTCTAGCTTACTGTCATTTATAAAATATAAATTCACTTAAGGGCAGTGCTGAATTTGTTGTATCATTTTAACATGCTGCACTATCTCATTGGTTATGAAAAGTTTATCTTCTATCATGTGCAGTCTGTGATTTTTGTTTTCATTTTAAAAACCATCTGTGCATGCTTTATAAGGTTAGAACCCAATGGTATTGAGCAGAGAGCTCTTCCTACAAAGTTTAACAACCTAGATTTAGGGACTAGATCTGATAATTATAAGTTTAAAGCACCATAAATTCAGGCCATCAGTTAAAGTCAGTAGACATCTACTGAGTGCCTTTAAGGGACCTGAGCCCTGAGCTGGGGCTAGGAGCATGAGTAGCAGTCTTTCCCTTTCTCCTCTGAGCCTCTATTTTCTCACCTGTACAGTAAGGAGAATAATAGTGACTCTCTTCACAAGGCTATGGTGAGGATCTAATGAGACAAACAAGAAAATAAGTATACTGTGAGGTATGTGAGTGTGCTTTGTAAACTCTTTCGAGATTTATACACAGAGGGTACTCGGAACAACTGTTGACGAGAGGTAAACCCATCGGCTCCTACCAGGGGCTTTCCTCTCTTGACTGTCCACCCCCCGAAACCTCACAAATGCTAACAGCGTTCCCTTCTTTGATGTCAGAAATATACTATTCCATCTCTTCTCTCTTCCTCCCACTTTACTATAGTCCATAAATTACAACATTCTTTAATATCAATAACTCACTATGATATCTGATGATACCAAGCACTAAATAAGGCCCTGATATAAAATTCAAAGTTGAGAATAGCCCAAGGGCTCAGTGTTTGTTTTATAAGCCCAAGTTCCCACAAGGCCCACCTACGAGAGATATTTTCAACACTGGCAATTGCATGGATTACTGCTGATGAGGCCGTCTCCCAGGCTCTGGTTAACCCAGGAGTTAGGAAGAAGACTTATTCCTTCTCCCCTCTCTCAGGCTCAGGCCCCAGGGTCACCTCATGTCTAGAGTGGACCAATTACTCATGGAAGAAACATTTCCTTATTCAGTTGTTCTAGAAATACATTAGTTCTTATGTATTTTTGCCTCTCTTCTGATTTCATGTTGTATGTATTGACTGGGAATTTGCTCTTTCTATTTATTTTTGTCCACAGAGGACATTCACTTAGAAATTGCTAAGTACCAGACAGCACACAAAGCACTCTGGAGAAATGCAGAGCACATAATATGCATGATTCCTGCACTGCAGGAGTGTAGAAGGAAGGAAATCCAGGCATCAAAGGTTATTTTATATTCTCCAACCAATGACACCTTGAGACGAGGCAACTGAGGCTCAGAACCTGCTATCCAAGGTCTGTGTTGCTCTAAAATCTGAGCTCCCTCAACCATACTTCATTACCTCCCTTGATCTGGAAGGCAAGCCACATCCCAAAAAGGTACATTAAAATAACCTGCAAGTATTAGAATCTCTACCAACTGTGTCCAAGGGAAGCTAAGTGTCTGTAGTACCTGGAGCTGGGCTGGCCTTCCTCTGCACAGATTCTGAAGCAGACCAATGATACAACCTGGGGAACAAAGAAAGTGGACACCAGTCAGAAAACAGTCGTGCGAGAAATGGCATTGTGGGTGATTAAACTTCTAATAAAAATAAAAACTATAATCCCAGCACACCATTTGTCCTTCCTGATTTAGATGCTTCATCTTTCTGGCCCTTGGGAGTATAAAAGGGCTATGGACACTTTGCAATTACTAAAATTTTCACAGATGCATCTTTCAGGCAAATAAAACAGAGAATGCTGCTTCATTTCTTCAAGCTTGGCCAAGTTCATTGCGCTCCTATGTGGCACTTTCTTAAGGAAGGTGAATGGAAATCATTTTTCCTGATATTTGGTGTTGATTCCAGTGACATGAGTGGGAGGGAGGATTCACAGAGGCAAAGTAAATGCTCTTGGCAACGTTTTCAAACATTTGTTTGGATCTTCTGTTTTCTAGGAGATGCACGACTGAGAGGTCAGACGGGGGTTCCTGCAGAACGCCGCGGCTCCTACCCATTCCTTGACTTCCGCCTACTTCACAGTAAGTAATCAAGTGTACCTGGGAAGGAACAAGTGTTTTCTTAAAAAAAAAAAAAAAAAAAAAAAAAAAAACACCTCACTTCCCTCTGAACTTCAAAACCCTCCAAGGTCTGCCTTCCTTCCTCCATCTCTCCCCTCCCAAGTGGAACTTAACCCTTTGTCTTTAGAGTTCCTCCCTAGTGAGGTAATTCTGGCCCTGCCCTCTCAGGGATTGGGGGCGTGGGGGGTCAAATGAGATCATGTCAGTTTTAAAACCATAAATCTTAAAACTGAAGCCCTATACAAGGAAACTCTTGTTTTCATTATCCAGCACATTCTCTTCACCTCCAGCCGTTAGCCTAGAAAAATTCTATTTTATTTTTAAAACCCCAGAGAAACCTATTCAAGAGCTGCCCTTAGTAACCTGCCCATTATTGAATTCTCCCTTCTTTGTCTAACTTAAATCCCTGAGGTTCATTCTTGCATTCCTGGTAAAAATCTTCACCACAGAAGGTCCTTTCAGTCTGAGCTTGCTGCTTCCTCCATTACTGGACTATGGCTCCCTCAAAAGTTCATTTATTGCTACCTTTCCCATTCATATATCATTCTTCATTTGGAGTTTCGTTCAACCTCTGGTTCATAATTCTCTTAATCTCAAATTCCTTTGGAAATCCAAACCAGCAACCAGTCAGCCCTCCAGATCTCATATCTCCTATCATAATCCTCCTTCACTTTGGACTTGAGGGTGGGGGTAGAAAGTGGGTAAATCTCACAATTTGCTGCAAGGTGCTCATATCTCATATCAAACAAGGTTGTGTTTAGTTCTCATATCACTTCCAATCTATAAATCTCAAAGTGCTGGGCCATACCCACAGAGTATTACTTTCCTTTGGCATAAACAAGTTCAAGCTAAAGAGGTAATTTGATTTACCTCAACCCCTGGAAATTACTAGGAGAAATTAGAACTGGCTGTTTCTGATCCTTAGATCCTCTCAAAAGGCTGACAGGAGACGGACGTGTTTGTATCTCTGGCTCGTTAACCTCCCACATCAATGTGCAGTGTCTGTTTCCTCAGTCCTTCCCGGGACAAGGAGTAACCGTGTCTTAGAGTAACAGACTTGGAGTAACTCCTTCCCTACCAGACAACCTATCCAACCCAGACCGGGGTCACTGACCAACGCAACATTGAATTCAGCCTGTGGGGAGTGCAGGCAGGTCCTCCTTACTTCTCTGACCCTGAATGGGCTGTTCCAGCCACCTGCGGAAGTTACCCCTTTGATAGTCTCCCAGGGGAGTCCAACCTGTGGCCCCCAGGCTGCATGCAGCCCGGGATGGCTGTGAACGTGGCCCAACACCAAATTACAAATTTACTTAAAACATTATGAGATTTTTTTTATTACATGTCACAATGTATTTAATGTGTGGCCCAAAACAACTCTTCTTCCGGTATGGCCCAGAGATGCCAAAAGGTTGGACAACCCTGCTCTACTGTATGAATTTGCAGGTTCCAGGAATATGGTTTCACCAAGGAGGGTGGGAATGAGCAAGGGGTCCAGTTCACTGTCTTCTATAGACCAGAATTCTCAATGGCATCACATACTGAATGTCAGAGAGAGAAAATAACCAAAAAGCCTCTTTCTGTAGATGAGATATTATATCATGTTTTGTAATGTAAGGTATAAACGAATTAGGAAAATAGGAGATATTTCTTTTTACAATTCCAAGGTTCCAAATGATAAAAATCTTTTTTTATTTGTTTATCTTAGTGTTCATACACAATTGCTAATGGTGTTTACGTTTGTCGATGGGATTATGGAATATTTCACTTCTACATCATAGGTTTCTGTAACTTTGGGGGTTTTTTTACATTAGCTTAATTTCGTAGGTTGGAAAACAATAGAAAATGTAAACGGAAACTCAATGTAGATAATATTTCACAGTTATTTATTACAAGCAGATGCCATCTGGTCACCTTTCTTCTGCAGTCTTTCACAGGGTGCCTGGTTAGAGCCTGAACTCAGCCCCAGCCTCCTTTCCCCCGCCCAGGAGGCTCTGTGCCCGCCCCCACATCCACCCCACCTGTTGCGCATGCCCCTGCACCCGCTGAGGGACAGTGTTGCCTATCCGTCCTGAAATTCCCTGTCTCCTCTGCTCAGTGCTCCACTCTGAGTAACTCTTTCACTCATGTCTCTTCGCCCATAATACATGCAGAGGAATATTCATTTGCTTTTATCGCATTTTGCTTTATAAGTAGTCTCAATTTTTTTCTCCCTCAGTGAATAAAACACATTCCTAAAGAGATTTCAAGATCCTAAAGGACCTTCTCTTTAGAGTTACTGAGTTCCCAGGAACTATTGTTAACTTACCAATTAAATGAAAGGGTCCCCTCAAAAAGATTATATTAAGTAATTATGAATGTCAATCACCCCTTACATGTAGCTAATCAGCTCAGATAATATGGAAGCCCTCTGAGATTTCTCCTCTCTGTGATATTATCCATTTTATTGGCTAATACCCCAAATACCGTGTTAGTGAGACCAGAACCAATAACATTACTGCGGTCACTCTCCGCAATTTCCTAACTTAGCCTGCAGTTAAACAGCTCGTCACTGGGCCGCGGAAGGTATGTGGATATCTGTGTTCCATACAGTCATGAGGTGAGGTGAGAATATACGTCGTATCTCCCACCACTTAATGCACACTTCACTTACTTCTCATTCATGTTCTGGTTGTGGTTTGCCTGAGTTCTCAGTGTGTGCTTCCTGCCTAAAGAGAAACATTTCAAACAGAACTTTATAAAAATTTAAAAACAAATCCCTGAGGAAAATTTTCTCCTGAAACCTTTTTTTATTAACAAAACATGATTCCAATCCTACACTAGTACCAAACTGTTTAAAGTGAGTTTTTAAATATCATTTACCATAATTTTCAGTCATTTTTTTCCCAAGTATAGGCAGAGACCCAAGACCTCATTTTCCTCAAGTGCTTTCAGTTTTTCCAGCATTCGTGGGCCTCATTTTCTGAGCCATTTGTGAGAAAAACGGCATCACCACGACCTCTACTCCCTGTGCCTGCCCCCCTGCAGCCTGCCTTCTAAAATGCTCGGTGAAATCCCCATGGTGGCCATTCCCTGTCCGAAGTGTTCCTGGGTGTTTGCCCTCTGTCATTTGCCTCAACGCATCCCTTGAACGCTTGGAATGTGCACCACAAAAATGTGTGTGAAATAGCGAGGTGCATTGCACACACATTTTGCACGTTTCCATTGGTCCCAGGAGCCCTGGCCCCACCGTGTCACAGCAGGTCAGGAGACATCAGAGTTAATATCTAAAATAACTTTCCTTCTATCAGAACAAAGTTTCGAAATATTAAAACAGAGAACTAGGTCTGGGGTGAGCAAACAGCAGCTCATGCACCAAATCTGTGCCCCCACCCGTACCTGTTCTGTAAATAAGATTTCTCATTGCAGTGTTATTTACAGTAGCCAAGATTTGGAAGCAGCCCAAGTAGATGAGCAGATAAAAAACTGTGGTACATTTACACAATGGAATACTACTTGGCCATTAAAAAGATGAAGAAGAAGGGAATCTTACCTTTTTTGTCAGCATGGATGAATCTGGAGACAATTAGGCTAAGTGAAATGAACCAGTCAGAGAAAGACAGGTACCATATGACTTCACTTGCGTGTAGAATCTAATGAATAGAATAAACTAATAAGCATGATAGAAACAGACTCATAAATACATAGAGCAGACTGACAACTGTCAGAGGGGAAGGGGCTGGAGGGCTGGGTAAAAAAAGGTGAAAGGATTAAGCAAAAACAAATGAATGAATATAGACAGCAATATGGTGATTGCCAGAGGAAAAGGGGAGTGGGAGGGCAGGTAGAAGAGGGTAAAGGGGCATAAATGGTGATGGAAGGAGACTTGACTTTGGATGGTGAATGTACAATGCAATGTATAGATGATATGAAAGCTGTATGTATGATTTTATTAACCAATGTCACCCCAATACATTCAATAATAATTTTTTTGAAAACCTGGTGAGGAAAGATTCTCTTGGAACACAGCCATGCCCGTTCATTTGCAGAGTATCTACAGCTGCTTCCGCCCTACGATGGCAGAGTGGTTACAACAAAGACTGTACGGCCGACAAAGCCAGACTTACTTACTCTATGGCCCTGTACAGCAAAAAGCTACCAACCCCTAACTTAGATTTTTAAGTAGAACTAAAAAGTTTAATGACATGTCCATAGGCACATTCAGTCCAATCTACTTTCTTTAATTAATATCGTTTTCTTTTTTTTCAATTCTAGTACCATCACTTTACTTTCAGGACTGAACTCACATTGACTAAATTTAAATGAAAAAGAAGTATAAACAGAAAGGACACCTCTTTTGCTGCTCCAGATTTTAGATTCCACAATTATACTTTCTAATGGCACAATTTTTTTTCTGGAAGAGGCGTCCCTTTCTCCATATGTTTGAGGCATAGTTCTACAGGCCCATGTACTTACTGTCTCCATAACAGGGGACAATATATACCTGGTTTGCCTGGCATAGTCCTCGTTTGCACCTGTGTCCAGGCATACTTATTAATAATGTCACCTTCCACTCCCAAAAGTATCCTGGCTTGAACAATAAATTAGAAGGCCAGTGGATAACATAATTTTTTTCCTCAAAAGAGTATTTCCAGAAAACACCTCTCAAATATCACCTGCATTCTAGAAATGAAGATGAGAAATCTTCCTAATGAGAGATCCATCCAGATCCATCCATTTGTCTGTTGTTAATAGGTAAGATAAAGTTACTTGTTAACAGCCAGTTGCATTTCCTGTTTATATTTCAAACAATTTAGAAAAGGGCATCTGTATGAATTTTCAGAAGCTTCTGTAGATAAGTAGCAGGAAACTGTGGCTTTAGCACCATTGTGTGGGACACTGGAACCATAGACCTTTAAAGAGGACACCGCTACACCTAAGCGTGGAGGGGCAGAACAGAGTGAGAGAAAGGGGTGACAATTCTTTTTATTCCACAAGAGAGAACTGGAGGCAGGCAGGGGAAACGGAAGTATAGTGGCTCTGCTAAACCAGCGCCAACTCCCTAGAGATGTATTTCATTCACTCACTCTGTTGGGGTGACAACAGAGGAGAACATGTAGAGAAGAGTGTCGAGAGAGACATGTGGCCACAGAGGTGAATGCGGCAAAAGCAATTTCAATTCTCTGCAGAACAGGTGCCTACAGCGGCCCCTTCTACATTCTTGTCTCCTGGTTTAATATAATCCGTCGCCTGAGTAGGTAATGACTAGGTGGAGATGTTCCCTTGGCAACCATTTCTGGCCAACACAATGTGATTTCCACACTCGCTCAGCAAGGGGAGTGACATACAAAGCCAATATTCCCAGTGACTGCAGGGCCAGAGGGAAAGAAGCAGCTTCAGCTAGAGGTTTCAGAGTCCCAGTGTCCGCTGCCACAGAGAGCCTGGAGCTGCAGACCAGCTCAGGCTTTGCAGTAGTAGGTTAATTGGCTATTTGACTTCTCCTGTGGGTTAATTTGCTAATCTTGATTTGTGTAGTTCCAGTCCTCCAGATCTGCCTGTCCAGGAAGGGCCACTTTAGCAACACAAGCATGAGGTAATTTTAGTATACCTACAAAAATATTTTCCTTTGCTCATTATTTCTGAAACAGAACTAATATTTACAAACGCACACACACATATTTAAGTCTCTGGGTCACTTCTCCTTCATAAAAGGTATAAGTGACCCAGAGACTCAAATGCTTTGGGAAAAGCTGCCATTTAAAACATATTACACTCTGTAGAAATATAAAATAGATTTGCAGAAAGAGTGTCAACAAAAAACCACCCAGTATGTTACTATCTCATGTGATGTGAGAGCCTCATCTTAAAGATGAAAAGGAAACTTGCTTACAAACTTTGTTTTCTCAGAGAGAATTCTACGCAGATGGTGATGGCCTTTCAGTAATTTTCTTAAAGATAACTTTTCCCATGACCTATGGGAACCACACAAAAGGTAAAGCACCTAAACCAAAATGCTATAGGATGAGATATTGTTTAAGGATACAAACTTGCAACTAGTAGGAAAATCAGTTCTGGAGACCTAATGCACTGCTTAGTGATTATAGCCAACAATACCATATTATGAACTTCAAAGGTGCTAAGAGGCCTTGATTGTTCTTACCGCAAAAACAAAATGATAATTATATGACCTGAGAGAGGTGTTAGCTGATGCTACAGAGGTAATCATACTGCAATATATAAATACATCAAATCAACATGCCCTACACCTGAAACTTACACCATGTTATATATCAGCTGTATCTCAATAAAAAGGTAAAAAGAGAAAGAGAAGATGAAATAAAAACACTCTTTCAAAACATAGTACAGGGTGATTCGAAAGAACTTGTCCTGAGGTGATCATATCCCACCTCCCTCAGAGCCCTGGCCTCCATCTCTGTGCTCCCCAAGCAGACAAGGCAGGTGCCAGTTGGGACTGAGACTTCTCAGGAGTGCCAGGGTAGCACCCCATCATTTCAAAGTTCAACGTTTTCCTTCCTCCGAAATAAAGGCCGGGCCTTGGTTGTGGCTGAGGAGCCTTCTGGCTCACCTGGACTGTGTTCCATGACATGCGCTCAGGGCTTCTGGCTGCAAGCTCCCCAGCACTTCAGATGCAGAAATGCCAGACCAGTAGGAGGGTTAGCCACCAAAACGCCACTGCATTGCAGAAGACAGATTGATGGGTCCTCACAGTGTCACTCATTCCTTGTCGTACAACTCATCAGTGACCATCGGTTGAGCACCACCTGGGGTAGGCAGTGTTCCAGGAGGTACAAAGATGAATGAGACTTGACCACAGCCTTTGAGGAATTTACAGAGACCTAAGCTACTATATTTTAATGTGATGCGATACATCTAATAATACATGCAAGTGTAACAAGAGTATACAGAATATGAAAAACACGTATATGTATACAGGATTCAGAGTGGGGAGTCATTAACTTTGGGAGCATTAAGGAAGAGAATAATTAATTTTGTCTTGGAAATTAGGGAAGATCTTCTGGAGGCACAAAATATGAGTAGTTTCTGAAGCAACAACAAAGTGAAAGACAGCTGCATGCTAAAGCCAACTTCTAGGGTCATTCTAAAACATGCTTCAAGACCTACGGAACCAGGAAAGAGCTGTCAATAATTCTATTCAACTGCATATAAATCTACTGGAAGATGAGGTTTTTAAGTAGGGCCAGAGAATTCAGGAGAGGTCATTCAATACATTTAATATACCTAACTGTCTGGAGAAGACCATATGCACACACATACACACAAAAGTTTTAACCTTCTAAAGCTAGAGCTGAAAAAACCATTGTCTTCTATTAACCTGGCTGACATCATTTAACAGATTTATTTTTTTAATCTGAGTGATAAAAAATAAAAAAAAATTCAATCAGGGAGTCCAGTACTTCCTCCAGGTTATCAATCACTCATTCAACCAACAGAATACCTACCTACTCCATTCCAAGCAGGCCACGAGGAGGCCAAGGGGCCCTGAGTCACATCAATAACCACTGAACTGGGATAACTTTTCATAGGATGGCTAGCTCCTCTCTCACACAGCAGTGTGACTGCCATCTTCCAGAGACATGAAATGCAAATATCTGAACAATTTCTAATCAACAAAGATTAGGAGTAGCAAGGTGGTACCTACTACATGCTGTCCCTGGGCTGAGGATTCTGAGTGCTCAAAGGGAAACTTTCAGATATTCCTCTAGCCTCAAAAACCTAACAACCTCATTACCTGGATAAGATAAGCATACCCTAAACTGGGAACCATACGAGAGCATAAATTATCTAGTTCTAAAATAATTGACACCAACAGTGAATCAGAGACCAGAGAAGGCAGAGATGACTGAGGTGGCCTTAGCAGAGGAGGGTTTGATGGTCTCGTGCTGAACTCTGAAAGGCAAAGTAGGGTGCTGACTGGTTAGCGAAGTGCCTGGAAGTGAGACTGAGCTGACATGTGGGAAACAAAATAAAGTAGGTTGACTCGAGAGAAAATGAAAGTCTTGGAGTGCCCAGATAAAGAATTTAAATTTGGTTCATCAAACAAAAGAGGATCACTAGAGAATTCTGAGAAAAAGATGGTCGGAATAAAATAGTGTTTTATTAACATTATTAAGAACATTAACAGACACCTGATGTAAGAAGGACAGACTCAATGAATCAAGAGAAATGTAAGACTATGGGGGCAGTAGAAATAAGCATATAAACCCAGAAATGGTGTGGGAAAGGAAATGAAACTCAGTGACACTGAAAGTTCCAAGGGTTGGTCTGGCCATCTGAAAAACTCGAGATGAGGCCAACAATGAGAAAGGCTGAAGGTTGAACTGGGGGAAGGATGGTGAGCACAGTGGCAACCATGTGTTTGCAGTAGCGTCAAGGGAAAATATCCGAGAGACGGCTGGAAATAAGGGCCTGCAGTGCAAGCAAGAGAGGCCTGATTTGGCAGTTTTACTTGGGAATGACAATCATCCATGAGCCATGGCCAGAGCAGGTCTCCCAAAATCAACTGCTATGTTCAAGGGCCCCTTTACTTTTCGTTTACAATGAGCCTGATTTAGCAAAGCACAAAACTATTGATGACAAAGCCCACAAAGAATTAAGTTTCACCAGAAATTTATTTTCCTCTGTGAGAAGCTCTTCAGATACCACCCTTACCCCCCCCCGCCCCCACCACCACCACCACCACCACCAGCATGGGTTCTATGTGGCCCAGCGGGTTTGCTCGCTCACCCGAGCGCAGCACGGAAAGTGGCAGGTTTCTGTCGCAGCACTTCCTTGAGTAAAACCCTAATCCAATGGTTTTTCTAGTGGCTTCGTTACATATTGACTTCTTTGGATTTCTGGAGACCATAAAATGTAGAGAGAAGCAGGAGTAAATGTTCTTTTGACTAAAGTTACCCCACGAGTCACTAAGTTAGAAAAACTTGTTTGTTAAATAAAATTAAAGTAACATCCTACCAAAAGCAGGCACAGCCTATCTCTTATGATTTCATTAGGAAACAAAATGAGGGGTTATGTCCTCTTGTTGCCATCCTACCCTCAAAGTTTCAGAAGGTCTAAAAGACTCTCATATATATATTTATATTTATATACACTATATTTATATTATATATAAAATATATGTGTCATATTTCATGTTATATATTAAATATATATAAATAAAATAGAGAAATACAGTTCCTTCCTTAGAACCTTTTGCATGTTTCCAAACTGAGATCTCAGGGTGAACACATAAGATCAAGACCTTGTTTTGTCTCTAACTAAGAAACCAAATTGCCTTGGGGCTCCTCAGTGGTTTATTACTTATAAGTAACCTTAGGAGTAGAACGGATGCCTGAGGAAAGTGGCAGCAATTAGGGAGGAAGGTCCCAAGGGGAAGGTGGCCCATGTCACTGCACCTGACAACGGCCACCACAACAGTATAAAGATGAGAGGTGCTTAATCCCAGGTACAAGATGCGGGAGCCCAGCTGTGGTTCCCTCTTAGGCAATGCTCCCCAAGGCTGTCAGTTCCTGAAGGTCTAGGAGCACAGACGAGCTTCCGTGAACACTGGAAATAACAGAGGATGTTACTACCCAACCACTCCCTCCTTCTCTGCCTCGTCTACTGGGGTGGCCCCACCCTGAGCTCCATGCACACTGAATTCCTGCTGCCCAGTCACTCTCTAGAACATGGGCAACAGAGAAAGCGGACAGAAAGATGATGAGCTTTGAAGTCAGACTGGGTTTACTCGAGCTTGGGAAAGTCATGCAAACTATTAATGTCCAAACATGTGGAAGTAGAACATAATACCAGCATCACTGGGTTGAGATGAGAAGTAAATGAGATTAATGTGTCCAGCAGCCTATCTTGCTCACAATAGGTCTTCAATAAGTGTACTTGAACTTCAGAGGTACCTTCTTCCTCTGCTGAGTACATCCTCCCCAGCCACTTCTTCTCTTAGGAAGCCCTGGCCCCACATTAGACCTTTATGAAGCCTGCTTCCACCCTCCCAAGGGACTGCTTCCTGGTAGTCATTCTCTCCTCTGTGCTCCCACCCCAACTCCAAGAAAGCATCCATCACAGTGTAACTGCAAACTCACTGAACCTGAACCTCTGGAGAGCTACTTTTTCAGTGGCCTGAGGTGAACTGATGCAGCAAGCCAGGCTTGGACTTTCCATGAGTATTTGGGAACCCTGAGTACTTGGAAATCACTCATATAGGTCATTTATGCCATATACATATCATATCACACAATAATAATAATAGCTAATGTGTGTGGAGCTCTTGGGTTCTAGACTCTGCTTTATGTGCTTTGCACAGATCGACTCCTTTAATCTCCACAAGATCCCTATGAAGTAGACACTGCTATTTAAACTGAGGCGCAAAGAGGAGAAATACCCCCAAAACTTGTTAACCGGAATTCAAACCCCAAAATTACAACGTTAGAACATAAGCTCTTACCCATAATAAACTATCATTCTTTGTCATATATGAATTTTAAAGTTCAAAGTTAATACATGTATATAGTATATTCTTTTTATGTGACACATACATGACAATTACATACATTAAATATTTTTCTAACATTATAGTAGTCATTTTCCTTTTATAGTACATTTGGATAATTTCCTTTCAGATATAAAAATGGTTCAATATCACTGAACAAATAATTCTATAATTAATTAGAAAATATGTAATTATACAGCTATGTAAATACTAGATTTTACAACTTTTCAAAGATATTTTATATTATTCCTCCTGCTCTGGCAGAAGATGCCAAACAACAAATTGCTCACTTCATCACCAGCCTTGTGTTCTTTGACAAGAAAGAGAAGGGTGTGGTGGTGACAACCCAGGACACTTGTCAGCTGTCTCTGAAAAAGGAGGAAATGGAATCGCTATTGTGACAAATTAAAGTCAGATCTGGGGCTGCCACCAGTTGCTTTAAGTTTCTTCAATGGGAGTTGGTTATTTCCTGTCATGCAAACTGTGCTTCGCTGAAAGACAGTTTCTCAAAATGTTCATAATACCGGGTGGGACCAAAGGAGGTTTACAGTAGTCAGTATGAAAAACTTAATTAAGAGTTTTTTTAATTATTATATTATTTTCCATACAAACAACAGTAAACCTACTTTTGCCCCACCATATATATTAAGTACAAAGAAGCAGAATAGAAAATTTTATATCTTAAGAAGGATCTCAGCTACATTTTTAAAAATATACCAACATTTTAACAGGGATTTTTTTCTAGGTGATTATTTCCTTCTTTCTATTTTTCTGGTTTTTTTTCTTCCATATGCATATTTTCATCTTATAATCACACAAAAATAAGATTTTATTAAAAAGGAAAAACTCAGTGTTGACTAGAAATAGAATCTTTTTTCCTAAAGAAAGTAATTTCAAGATGCAGAAAATGAAGTTGCAGTCATGGTGAAAAAAAACCACTATTTACTCAGCCAACTTGGGAAAATGTTTGGAAATTGTGAAGCTGAGTACTTATCAAAGCCCTGTATGGGACTTCACAATGATGGTTTGTCATTGAAAGATGAAATTTATTCCAAAGAGCATGAAATGAAAGTTGCAATTCACATTAAACAACACTTTACATGGCAAAGCTTTGAAATGAAGGCCCTCCAAGAGATCTTTCAGCCCCATTTCTCAATCTTACAAGGGAAAAAAAGAAACAAACAAACAAACTAAAAACAAGCAAACAAAAAACCAGAGAGGCCAAATGACTTGCCTCAAGGTAATGAAAGAATTAAGATCCAAGATTCAGGTCTTTTGACATTTTGTTTTTCCACTTAAGGACATGGCCTTCCTTATTTAAACTGCACCTTAGCTCTATGAAACAAATTTAGCACTTGCAATGAGAGAAAATCTAAGACAAGGACTCCCCGGGCTGGGCCTGGAGCGCTGCTGCCTGGATTTGGATTCTGGCAGCAGAGGCTTCCCAGGCCTGGGCTCCAGGTTCTCGGGCCGGAAAAGGATGGAAGAGAATGAGGATGATTCTCACAGGGTTATTGTGAGAGGGAGTGAGTAAGCGTGTGGAAGGTGCTAGCATAGGACCTGTCACAATATAAGTTCTCAATAAACATGGACCTCTATTATTACTGTCATTTGTATTCCTATTTCCCTGTGACCATACGTCGAAGTGCCGTGAGAAAAGTGTATAGTACACAACGGCACAGTGCACTTGACTTACACTGAGGAAGACAGTGTTTCCTTACCCCTTTTCAGTCTCCTGTTCTTTCATTTAGTCATTCTTTCAACAAATGCTTATTGAGCTGTGCCTCATGCATCTCTCTCTCTGAAGTACGGTTGTAAATAAAATGGGAAAGAAAAACGATAGCTAGGGATGAAGGGAAGGTGTTTCTGCAAGACATGTAAGCATGCTGCAGTTATGGTGAGAACAATCTAACTGATAAAGAGCAAAGGACTATATGGGAGAGAAAGTCATACCTGAGAGTAAAGTGTCGTGAACGGGTGGGAAGGACACCGGCCTTTGCCATGGAGGCAGCTCTTCTGATAGACCAGGTGCAAAGGACAGAATGGCTGCAGAGTAGGAAGTTTTGTAGGTTTTGTAACAGAAAAGTAAGGAATTTCCAATCTAGTGACTTCTGGGCTCTCTATGAAGCAGGAAGCAGGTGCAGAGTAATGAAGGCAGGGCTCTGCAGCACCCTCTGAGCTTGCTGCTCACGCATTTGTGACCCAGAGAGCCAGTCCCGTGCTCCACCTGGCCACCAGCCCTCTGCATCAGACATCTCACAGCTGTGGTACCACTGAAAGGGACATTCCAGCAATGACATGGTGGCCTGGCCCCACCTTTGTCAGCTACATCTATGCCATTGCTTTCTCTTTTTCTCACAGTGTGGTCCATTATGAATAAGCCTGTCACTGTCTACCCTCTCCCCACAGTCCCCACTCTCCCCAGCAACTCAAGAAACAGTGATAGTCTCATGTCAAAGACTCCTTGCTCGCACTTACTTGTGCTTTGTGGGTAATGTAATCTATAAGGAATGTCCAGCCATAAACACAAGTTTTACTTCTGTCTCTGGTATCTCTGCCCTGCACACTCACCCCACTACCACCCACAGGGGCCAATCCATCATGTGAAGACAGCTGTGGCTGCAGCTGGTTTATGTCCAGGCTGGGGCTGAGGGATGTTCCCTCCTTGCTCTCCTGCCCCCAATGGCTCTGGATGATATGGCAATGTGAAGATTTCTAGCATCTTTTCTCCCAAGAGTTGCCAGAATTTGGTCAAGTACAATGTACTACTCGCTTTAGCATACACTACAAGTCCCAGTATCCCCTTTCCCTCTCCCACCCACCATTTTCAACAATCCTTGCCATGTGAGGAAGGAAACTCCCATATCTCCTCTCTTCTTTTCTCAATCTTTTATTTTATACCTTACCACATTCCATTTATTTTATGTTTTGGAGACAATACTTAGTAAATACCAGAAAGCTAAAAATCTACCCCCCCCCAAAAAAAATCTCCCTGGAAAATCTGGAATAAATTCCCCTTTTTTAAAGGAGAAAAAGTAAACTAGATTAAATGATTTACATTTATTGAATAACTACTGTGCACCAGCAGCTATGGAAGGTAAAGGATGAACAAAACATTTCAAGAAAGCCTGGTGCACAACTTGGATAAACACCTGGTGATTTGACAACACCAGATAAACTGATAGGCACCAAGGAGGCTCCAATGGAGAGAACACAGAACAGTCTAACAAGGAACCTCGTGGAGAGGTTGTCATTGACATTGAACCATGATTGGGTTTTACTTTGTAAGTGGAGATTTTTTTTTTAAAGTGCACTCAAAAGCAAAACCAGGCATGAAGAAATGCAGAGTTCATTCAAAGGGTGAGTGTGTTGGGATCCTTGAGTGAACGGGTAGTGTTGAGAGGTGGGATTTGTATAGTTGGAGGGAAGGTAAATGAAAACTGATGTAAAACTAGGCTGAAACTTTTACTGAACGATGAGGATTGGTTGGAATCAGGCCAGGGACTGTCCTGATTGCCAGTGTCATTTAGTCTGTAAAAAATAAAGTGGAGAGTCACTGAAGGCTAATACGTAAAGAACAACACATTTTTTTCTCCTTTCTATCTTGCATAGCAAGTGGGTTTTTTCTAAATATTAAAACAAATTACAAAGAAATCGCCAGTTATTCCTGGGTGTACGATGAAAATGCATTCTGCATCACTTCAACACCTTTAGTCCAATCTTTTATACCTAAGATCAAGACTTCTTGATCAACATACTTTAGAAAAACAACATATCCTAGTCTCAGTGTTCAGTTCTTGTCCACATTTGTTATGCAGAGAGTCAAGGATTTCAATCTAATATCAATATACAATCTATAACTGTAGCTCTAAAGTTAGCTGATATTTATTGAAAATGTTCTCTGTGCTAAACAGTTTATACTTATAACATATTGATTCCTCTCAACAATGTGGTAGGTTCTGTTAATTATTCCTACCCTCTGTGGACATGAGAGATGTTGGAGGCACTGAGAGGATGGAGAATGCCCCCTTGGACATGATCGGATTGCAAAGCCATGCAGTGATTCACAGAGCATCCTCTATACCCTTCTGCTGGAAGACCTCCTGCCCGCCTTCTGCAGCAGATGCATTTTTCCCAGGAAGGCCTCCAGACACACTAAGGCTACTGAGATACTCTTTTTTATTCATTTATTCACTGGATAGATACTTATTGAGCACCTACTATGTGCAAGGCACTGTCCTAATCATTTAGCTCCAGCAGTGGAAAGGAAACAAGTGAAATTCCTTCATCCGGAAGATCTCTTCCCTTAGTGTTTTCTGCAGCACATTTATCCCTTAGATTGTAACAGTAATTATTCTTTAAGGCATACTATTAGGTCTACAACATGTCAACATTATTGTTGATTCCACTGCCAAAGTATCTCAATACTCACGTAAAAATAATTTTCATAGGAAAATAGATTATAATATCTCAGAGAGAAATGTCTCAAAAGATAATATATTGAAAGACAAGCATGTTCTAGGTATGCAAACATTCTCTTAATTGGGAATTGCCAAATATGGATGACCTGTTTTGGAAAAATTATAATATAACCAAAAACTCCTAACACAAAAGCTATTTGGGGCACAACTTAGTTTTTCTTCAGCAACTCACAGTTTCTCAGAATCTTAGAATGCTTCAGAATCACTTATTTTAAATAGTAATTATTTACTGGAACTTCAAAAGAAAAGTTTAACATTTTTATTTTCAAAATTTCCATTTGCTGAACCTATAAAGGCCAGTGATGCCCCCCGATACTTTGAAAATAATCTAAAGCAATGGGTTTTTCTTTTAGTTGCTCAAAAATGACTAAAAGAGTAATAAAACTAATGAATTTCATCTAACATTAGTAGCTAGATAAGTAAAAAACATCCACTTCATGGAAATTCATGTCGCATCTCCTTAGTCTGGTGACAGGATGCTCTCTTGGAGTATTTTCAAACTCGCCATTTAACAGCTCTCACCCTTTGGCATTATTTTTAACTGACTTTAATGAGGAAGATTAAGAGAAGAAACACTTATACTCCTTTCAATGATCATCAAGAAGCTCTGGTAACCATTTTCCAATGACATCAATGGCATGAATAATACGAAAGGGTGACTCAAGGTGATTTGAGGACAATTTAAGTTACATATGAAAAACGAGAACTTGCACTGAAGTATTAGAAAATTCTTAAATTCCACTCCTTAAATTGTGGAGTGGGATTTTAAATGGGGCTCAAAAATATGTGCTAAACATCAACAAAACAGTGTGCTGTTAGGAAAGCTGCACAGAGAAAAGAATGTTAAAATCACTGTGCTAAAGGACGGTGTCATGTGAACAAACCCTGATGCCAAGCGCAGGCCTATTTATATCAAATTTCCATAAGATATATTTTAATAAAAATCTATCTATTTTGTTTTTAAAAAGACATGAAGTAAACAGTGGTGTGTGCAGATGTGCTGAACACCACAGTAATTGCATGCGAATGACTACAATTGGGGAAACTCTGAACTCGCTTCCTGCTTGGAGCAGTGAGGCAAATGCTGTGCGCTTGTTCCTGCGCTGCAGGCCGGAGTCTGTTACTTCACCATCCTTGCCAGTGAAGTTTCTACCTAGAGAAATGGCTTGTGACCCTCTCAGACTCAATGCCCCCTTTTCACAGCACGTATTTTTAATGTCTTCCTTTACTACCTTGAAAGGAAATCCACAGCTCACTTTTTCACATATGCTCAAAAAATTATTATAGGTTTCTAGCTGTATTATAAAGCAGAAATACAAGAAAAGCTGTATGTGACTTAAATATGTGAATACTGGGGCATAACCACCCTGGAAGGCATAATGATGTAGTCATACAGTGCAGCTACATGCAGAATCACTGTGAATGTCGCAGCAACTAATGCAGACAGACACAGGGCTATAGTGTCAGTGACACAACCCGGTGTCATAAGCAGTCTTGCCACTGGTGATTTCCCAAGGTGGAGGGCAACTCCTGACAAAGTTGGCTCGCCAAAATTACATGCCTCCCTTAATTTGCACAGGAGTTGCATTCCTGAAAAAAAGGAGTATTAAAATAGTGCAAAAGAATACTGTGTGTTTACATGTAAAACCAGGAAACAGGGTTAGGTTCCAGGTTTATGTAAACAGGGTTTTCACCTATGTGAATACCTGAACATCACTGAAAAGTTGAAGGAGATATAGACAACTGTCAGATGTGTAGAATTGTCCCAAACACTTTGGGATATTGAGCATCTCTGACTTTCTTCCACTAAATTCCATTCGGGCCCTTTCCATCATTGCGATAACATTGGATATCATAAACCCAATCGCACTCTCAGCCTTGTTTGTTTCTTAAGTCCCTCATTACCAATGTATAGTTATTAACCCACTGTGGGCTTTTCACTTACCAGCTACAGCTCTGGGTTCTAAAGAAACTTAAAGAAAAAAGATTATTCACTCTATGGCTTCTAAAGCTATGATAATAATATTCTATTTTATTGCTATTTTAGAAGTCTTATTGTTTACAGCTTGTTAACTGTGAAGTTTCTCTGTTGGGTTCAAATTGGTAGTAATAATAATAGTAATAGTAGTAGTAATAATAATAATAATAATAACAATGATAATAATAATAATAAAGAAAGAATCCTTAAAGTAAATTTAAGAACATTTTATTACTTGTAAGAAAAATATTTTAGAGTTGGGCTTCCTGAAAGTTCCTAAAGTTCAATATCACTAGAAATCTGGTTACTGAAAATCAGATACTTTTTGAATTATCTAAGCCTCCCAGGCCTGCAAATTTTGACAGCATAGCTTCAGAAGCAGATTCTTGGCCTAAATTTCAGTGGGTTTTGACTAAGTCATGCTGATAAAGTTGCAACTGCAGTATTTATTGGGGTATACTGCACCCCAAGAAAAAGAAAAAAAATTAATGAAACTTTCCAGGGTAAGGGACCTTAAACTTGTGAACTTCTGAACTTTATGCCCTGTTGTAATCTTTCTGACACTTTGAAGAATAGTTCTGGAGACTCTCCAAATAGAACACTCCTCACTGTTCATTCTTAAACAGTGTGAAATCTGTCAGCCCAACCAGGTCATCAAGGGGGCAGACTGTGATTTGTCATTACTGAGAGCGATATTCTCTAAGACACTGAAGAAGCCGGCCAGATTTTGCTTTTCACCAAGGGCTAGGGCCTGGCATTTTGAGAGTCGGATTTCCATTCTTTTGGAAAACTGGCTTAGTATGTATGCTTGAGTCAAATATGCCCTACACAAGTTACCAAAGTGCTGATGTGACATCTGTCCCCTTAATCCTTATCACAAAGCTGATTACTGAAAGTAACTAACGCAGCTTTCTTTTCAAAAATGAAAAGTTGGAAACACTTGTCTCAGCTCCAGATAGAACCTAATTTGTTTAAATTAGTAATTCTATTGTGTACAACAAACAAGAGCAGGACCAGGAATTTAAAAAAAGGTAAATAAGGCAAACTAACAGTTTAGTGGGTAAGAAAGACAAGTAAGTGTGACAATTCTGGTATGCATGAATAACTGCTTTGTTGAATATAAGTTGGGATGGGGTGCTATTGGAGCCCAGTACAGAATACCAGCAACCACTGGGAGATGCATGAAACCCCAGGGGGAGTGGCAGCATTATCATGGGGCCCTAGCTGCTCTTGAAAATCCAAACCCATGAGGGCACTGCTTGGTTACCCAGCCACATTAGCTGTCTGCTGGAAGGGCAGTGGAAGTCCCGAGAAAGTTTAGACATCCCACCCCCAACCCAGGACAACTATTTTCAGCTATTACTGCCACCGAGGAACAGGAGTAAGCTCCCTTCTTGACAGAGAACTCTGAGGGAAGAGGCTGTGTCTTCATTATCTTTGTATTCCAAGCATTGCTCAGTGCCTGGACCAAAGTAAACCCTTAGTTAATATTTTGAGAAGGAAAGAAATGAAAGAAGGAAGAAAAGGAAAGAAAAAGAAAAGAGAAAAGGGATAAGCTATTGAAATAATAGAGGACAATTATCTTTACAAGTCCTTAGCTGAATTGATTCTATAGCCACCAAATCTCTGCCTTGCTTCTCTGCCACCTGCTTCAAACACAGCAACTAGACTCTTCATTCTGAGAAATTCAGTGCTAGTGAGCTAGGATGAAGAAGGCAAGAGAAAGCTCAACACAAACACTCTACACACTCTTGGTGCGTGTCTATGCTACCTGCTTTCCCTCCTTTTCATTGGCATCTCCACAGCTCCTACTAGAGCAGGCCTCTCCACAGCATTAGCAGGTTATGTGTGCATTCCTATTATTTCCAGTATGGGCTTCTATGTGCTTGTTTTTAGTGATTTATGGTCTCCATAGTCCTAAGAACAGGAACAGATTTCCAACTGACCGCTCTACCCCTGATGCAGCTAGGCTTCACCTCATCTGAAAGGACATGTAGAACCTGGTCCATTACCAGAAAGAACAACCTCGCTGATGGCAAATCTCAAACCCACGTGGGATTCAGAGGGTGGAACAAAAAATTTCTTACATTTTTTTTCAGATTGGCTTTCATTGGTACAGAGATCACCTCTGATGGATGCTTGTATGTCCCTTCTCTTTCGATTTCCCTTCTTCGTTCCTTTCTCCTACCTTGTTCTCTCGCCCCCTCCACCCTGCCACATCCTCCACAGACGTACCAGGCACCATCAAGGGCAAGAGGCAAAGTGAATCACCACATTCTTGAGTGTAGAGCCCACCAGACAAACAATCTTCCACTTGCTCCCATTTTCCACTTTGTATGATAATTTCTAGGCATTTTTATACTAAAATAGCCCTTACCCATTATAGCTGAAGTAGAATGAAAAGTAGTAAAAACAATAAAGAGTGCATTTCACCACCTTCCTCTAGATAGCTGAGGGCAGAAACACTGTCTTAAAACTTCTCTATATGCAAGTACACAGAGAGCAGACAGCTAATGTGGCTGAGTACCTTGCACAGAGTAGGTACTCAATGAATACTTACAGGTGGAACCTTCCTGGTATTTACCACACTGCTTAGATCTAAGCACCAAGAGAGAGTCAGAAAGAATAAATAACCATCATGCCAAAAGGGCTTCAGCTTCATTCCTTTAGAGCTACCAAATAATATTTCATATTTATTAGATAACCATCCCTGATTAGAATGTCATTTAACCTTATAAAAATAATTAGAAATTATCTTTACAGAAGAGGGAGAGAAAAAAGAAAGAAAAGAAAGTATGCCAGACAGTAGGATTATGTGCTCAAGCCACATCCCAATCAGCAGTTGCCCTTCAGGTAAAACCTTATGTGACTTGCAATCTTGGCTTCAAAATGGTTAAACACAAGGCCTGTGTGCATCCTGTCACAGTTTTATTTTGAGCAGCCTGTTTGCCCAAGTACCTCCCACTCTTTCCCTTCCCCAGAAACTGCCGCTCTGCTCTATGTACACAACAAAAATGTTTGTCTTTTCCAAAGCTTGAGGTACTAACCAGTGTCTGTGGATGTCTTTGTATAATAACATAATAATCAAATCACATTAAGTCGGTGTCAGTAATACATGTGTTTTCAATTTTAAAACCCACAAGCAATTTATTATTCACCTCCTAATATTCCATGTGTACATTTAGTAAGAGAAACAGGAAAATTACATACATGGAATCACTTCCAAATTTTACTGTAAAGTTATTTCACTGGGTTTTTTTTTCTAGTTAAATCCTCACTTTATTGATTTTTGAAACACTCTATTAATAAATTATATTACAATTTATTTTTTATTGTTTCAGTTATACCATACTTTTTTAAAGGAAAGGAATCTGAGATTCCTTACTTATTGATTTATCACTGTAGTTCAGGAAATATACGGTTCTCCTTTGAAGTTTCTACCTGTCCCCTACTCTTTGTCCTTTCCTGTAAGGAGCAGGGTGTAATGAACAGAGCATCATTCTTCAAGATCAGATAGACCTGGGTTCTAGTCCCTGCTCTGCTACTTATTGGTTGTGTAATTTTGGATAAATTGCTAAACCTTTCATATTCATTGCTTCATCTGTAAAATGTACCTATTAATGCCAACTTCCTAACATCCATTTTTATGAAAATTAAATGGGATGACAAATGTAGACATACACAGTAGGTCCTCAATAGTTCTTAGTTCCATCACCCTAGTTCCAAGCCCTGTTCTTGCTATAGATGGAATAAGTGGATGGAGAGGCCACTTATTTTTGTTCTAGATTAAGTATGTCAGTTATATCTTTAGGGGTAGTTCAAGTCCCCATTCCGGTAGACACTGCAGTTATCATTAAAACAATTCTTCCCTCTCTATGATCTAATTCAACATGAAAATATATAGCTTTCCATGGCCTGTTAATGATGTGAGTCTTAATGGGAGCTTGTTCCTTAGGAGTGGCTTCTACCAACTGTTATAGATATGGTCACACCTAAGGAGCCACTATAACCCACAGAGAAACAAAGGCCATAAGAGACAAACCTCAGTGTACGATTAAACATCTCAAGTTCTCTGATGAACCTGAGTGGAATTAGTCTACTTCAACCACTTGTTCCAATCCATCGAATCAGAGGATTCACTCAGTGAAATATAATTCAAGTAGCCTTTGTAACCTACACAGAGAAAGGCATTCATTTACAATGTACTTCCTTTCCATAAAGGGTGCTTTCTGAATATTTTTGGAGATACACAATTTTATCCATAACTCTTCCAAGGGATACACTTGGTATTAATCTACCCCATGCTAAAGATATACTTATAATCATTTTAGAAAATCCATCAGATTTAGAAAAGAAATGGAAATTCAAATTATTCTTCCTAGGGGCTCATGCTCTTCTCATCTTATTGTATTAGATCAATGAATCTTCCTCTGTTCTGGACAATTCATTCAATTCAAAAATTCCATGGTAGTACCTACCAGGAGGAAGGTGATGTGTTGTGTTAGGCAGGAAAAATAAAAAGCCTATATCTCATTCAGTAATCACCTCATACCTTCATTCCTGAATTCAATAAACATCTGTTAAAACAGACACTATACTTACGTAAAAATGGTCCTACTCCAACATGGTATACAATAGTGTGCTGCGTAGTGGGAGAACTGAGAACACCAGCTACTGTGATACCAATCACAAAGCGTTAGGAGGACTCCCAGAAGGATCTGACTGGGAGATGAGGAGGAAATACTTGAGGTGGGCTATTGAAGGGTGGATGGCATTTCAACAGGTAGAGACAATATCCAATTGAAAAGGAATGTGGGGGAATCAGTACGGAAGAAGAAAAACATGCATGCAGGACCTGGGGAGAAAAGCCAGCAAGAACAGAGACTTATTCATCTGCAAGGGAACCAGTGGGAGAAAGAAATGGAAAAATAAGTTGGCATCACATTGTGGAGGGCCATGAGTATCAGAATTAATAATATAAATGTAACTAAGTAGACATTGGGGAGCCATTGAGGTATTTGGAGCAGAGGGCTGACATGATGGAAGTTGTGTGTGAGGAATAAATCTGTCAGTGGTAGGTGAGATAGAGTGGCGGGGACAACTGGAGGCGATCACAGGGTTAGTCCATTATCCCGGGGTGAACGGGCAGACAGAGTGAAAAGGGGTCGTGCATATTTCAACACGCATCTGGAATTTTGTAGCAAACTGTAGCAATCCACGCATATCTCCAGATAAAAGACCGCACTTATTTTAAATATATGCTGAGAACTAGGGAGTTAATGCAGCAGTTTTTAACCTCTGGAGACTTAGAATCAACTGAAAGTTTGGTCATCTCAATTTGCTCACCACAAACCATCGCCCTCAAAACTCAGGATTTGCTAAACATTTCAAACTCTGAAAAGCGGAGGGTTCAATAAAACCACACTGTGCCTGGCATATATTTCTTCTTTAGGACTGAGGAAATTTGATCTGCTTCTCACTAATTCATTTAAATTTCATTCAAACTGGGATTTTGAAAAACCTCTCTGTTGCCCAGAAAAGTCTTAAGAGCTTATTTTTAAAGCCTTTTCCCCTTCTTACAAAAAGGAAATAGTTTTTCAACCATCCCCAAACACCAGAATTTAGAGATTCATAATCCATGGGTTGGAATGGGTTTTATCTCCAGCAAAACAATAGGCTAAAAACAGCACGTTTTCCAAGAGGCAGTGTTTGGGGTGGTTGAGGAGGACAAAGATTTTGACCCTCTTCACTTCTGGAGCACGTTTCCTAGCGCTGATGTAGGTAGCAGGTGTGCTCACAGTGAGCTAGGAAGGAGTTCATTCTGCTCTATGACTCATATCAGCCATGTTGGTTTTCTCTTCACTGTCAAGAACATAAAAGAGAAATGTCAACTGAAAAAGTACATATGTTAAAAAGTAGAACTAGAGAAACAATTTACCCTGCCTTAAAGACTTTCCTTGTCATCCTCCTCCTCCCACTCCATGGCAGTTTGAAGCAAAACTCTTCTTCCAGCGACAGCCATCAAAAAGTCATGAGTATTTACATAGAAGAGCTAATGACATGGGGATTTAATACATCTTGATTCAATTCCTGAATTTAGAGAACTTAACTTCTTAGCTCCTTTTAACTCATCACATGTCTGATGTGCAAATATTTTCTCCTTTTCAGTAGGTTGACTTTTCATTTTACTGACAGTTGCCTTTGCTGTGGAGAAGCTTTTTAGTTTGATGTAGTCTTACTTGTTTTTATATTTGTCTCTGTCGCCTTTGCTTTTGGTGTCACATTCAGAAAATCATCCCTAAGATCTATATAAAGGAACTTACCACCTGTGTTTGTGTCTAAGAGTTTTATGGTTTCAGATTTTATGTTTAAGTCTTTAATCCATTTTGAATTAAGTTGCGTGTATGGTGTAAGATAGCGGTCCGGTTTTATTCTTGTTCATGTGTCTGTCCAGTCTTCTACACCATTTATTGAAGAGGCTGTTCTTCCTCCATTGTATATTCTTGGCTCCTTTTTCATAAATTAATTGATCATATATGTGTGGGTTTATTTCTGGGCTCTTTATTCTACATTGTCTGTTTTTATGCCAGTACTGCACTATTTTAATTACCATAGCTTTGAAATATAGTTTGAAATCAGGGAGTGTAATGTCTCCATCTTTGTTCTTATTTCTCAAGGTCACTTTGGCTATTTAGAATCTTTTGTGGATCCATACAAATTTTAGGATTGTTTGTTCTATTTCTATTTCTGATGAAAAATGCCATCAGAATTTTGATAGAGATTGCATTGAATCTATAGATTGCTTTAGGTAGTATAGACATTTTAATAATATTATTTCTTCCAGTCCATGAACACAGACTGTATTTCTGCACAGGTTTTTCACCTCCTTGATTAAATTTATTTCTAGGTATTTTATTCTTTTTAATGCAATTGTAAATGAGATTTTTTTAATTTCTCTTGCTGATACTTCATTATCATCATATAGAATTGCAACAGATTTTTGTGCATTGATTTTGTATCCTGCCATTTTATTTAATTTATTAGTTCTAACAGTTTTGTGATAGAGTTAATAGGATTTTCTATATTTAACATCACTTATTGCCTTGACCAGTGTGGCTCAGTTGGTTGGGCATCATCCTGCAAAGGTAAAGGTTGCTGGTTCAATTCCCATTTAGGGCATATGCCTGGGTTGTGGATTCAGTCCTGAGTGGTGATGTGTGTGACAGGCAACTGATTGATGTTTCTCTCTCTCTCTCTTCCTCCCTCTTTTCCCCTCTCTCTAAAAATAAATAAATAAAATCTTTTTTAAAAAGAAAGAAACTTGCTCAAACCAAAAAAAGAACAAGTAAATAACATCATGTATCAATATCACAATACCATTCCTATATCTTAAACAGCTTTTCAGCAGCTGGTTATTTTTATGAATAAAAGGAGACCTTAATACCAAGAGAGATTTAACTGTGTGAAAGGTGAGCTCTGAGCACTGGAATCACTACACCTAAAATCAAACTAATTAATTTTTATCATCTTTTTCAAGATTGCATCTTTAAAACTAGAATTTCATCCTGATTTCTCCAGGATTCATCATTCTTGAACTTAGAACTGGAGCACACACATAGGAAAGTTATTTAATTCTGCCATCATGCATTTAACACCCTAACTTGCAGGATATTGTGGAAATTCAAAGAAAACTAGCAGGAATCTGGCCTCCAAGAACTTATAGCCTAATAGGAGAGTCAGACGTGTAAATAAGAGTGAATTAGCAATCGTGCAGGCACAGCTGAGTGTTATCCGCGTGGGAGGTCAGTCATAGCAAACGGTGGTGGCAGGAGGACCTGCGCCCTGGAACTCCATTTGGGGATTTGAGAAAATGATTTCAAAACTACCATATAAGTTTTACCATCTTGCACTTTATAAATTGGCTTATTATTTTAAAATGACATTTGGTTATCATATTTCTGTAAACTAATTGAGAGAATTTATTCAAATTAAATCAACAAATTTCATGTGAAGTTCTCATTATGTATAAAGTTAGGCACTAGACATAGGGGTTACAAAGTTGGATAAGATGGTTTCTGACCTCGGGTAGTAACAAGTTACTTATACTAACACGTATAGCACAAGACATGAAAAAGTTTGTGAAAATAAACAAAGCATATGAATAACCATTAACCCAAACAAGGAATTTTATTATAATTATCACAATTACTATAACACATAACAATGTACATATTATAATAATTATTAGTGCAATAATTATGAGGGTAGGGCATTTGTTAATAACATATTATTTTAAAGATTCAGTTGCATTAATGCTCTGAATGTATTCGCATAAGGTTTATAGAGTTGGGTCATTATGTTTATTTGAGGTAAGTTCTGCTCCCTTAAATATAAAGGTTTTCTTTCTTCTTGGTATCACCTGAGCTAGTTCTGCACCAATTACTAGTGATCCAAATTCTGGACACAATGGATACAAACCTTGCTAAAGGAGCCAGATACACAGGTGACAGAAATTGCCTCATCACATACATGTGCTTATAGCTTTTTTTATCCCAGGTATTTATTCTACATTTAAGGTTTCTCCTGGTGCCAAAGTTTATTAGCCCTTGTAAAGAGAATATGTCATAAAGAAGGTTCTCAAAATGAAAATAATTTTTATTAGCATTTTTTGCATTTAAGCCAACCCCAACTTGTGAATTTTTAAATTACCATACTGGTCATGCCAATATAAACTTTATAACCTTAAAATTAGTGTCTAAATAGTACAGAAATGTGTTAATATGCACATATTTGTGAAAATCCTAAAAGAACAAGTAAGCAGAAGATGAATTCTGCAGTTAGGGTCAATGCACACGTAGATTGGGCAATGAAACGTTCTGAAGCACCGTTTTATAACTATTCCAAATGAGGATTTGGAGATCCATAGCCCCTAGGACAATAAAATCCAAATAAAAAGCACACTTAGGATAATTTTGAATGCCTTTAAATATGATTTTTAATTATATAAAGTCATTAAATAAACTCAGTATTTTATTATTAGTCACACTGTTAAGACTAAATTTTCACAAGCTGAATTTAGGTAAGCTATCTATAAAATTTAGCTTAGCTAATCATTTAAATTTTCATTCAGAAATACACATTCTGATATATCTAATTATAAATGTAAATATACTAGCTATTCACTGAAAGTTCTATGGAAACAAATGTGTCAGATCTTATTCAGTAATTTTATAATACATTGTAACACTTCAAAAAGCAGTGTTTATGACTATGATTCACAGATTACTTCTTATATGGATTTTTTTCTCCCAAATGTACCTTCACCTTCTTATAAGCTAGTTTTTCATTATTTCATACAGCACATAGTACACCCTAAATTACAATTGATAAATAAGTTATTAATATTGCTTTAAATAAATTTGTTTTGGCATTAGTGAATGTTCTTCCCCTATAGAGAGATACCTTGAGGAATTTTTTTCATTTTTTATATATGTCCACAAATAAGAAAATTCAGTCCTATTTTTTCATACATGGCTATCAAGCATCACTTAAGAATTACATTTTGTCTATTAAAGAATACCCAGAGAGAAGTGCTATACAGCATTGTCATGGTTTGCTTTAGTAGTTTAGGAAATACTAGTTTAAATAGTATAATATATGCTACCTTTTTTAAATTATATTTCATTGATTATGCTATTATAGTTGTCCTGATTTTTCTCCCTTTGCCTCCCTCCACCCAGCACCCCCCACTCCCCCAGGCAATTCCTCTCCATTGTTCATGTTCATGGGTCATGTGTATAACTTCTTTGGCTACATCATTTCCTGCACTGTACTTTACATCCCCATGGCTATTCTGTAACTACCTATTTGTACTTCTTAATCCCCTCACCTCTTCACCCATTTTCCATACCTCCCTCCCATCTGGCAACCATCAAAACACTCTCTGTGTCCATGATTCTGTCTCTGTTCTTCTTGTTTGCTTAGTTTTTTTTATTTCAATTGTTGATAGATTTGTATTTTTTGCCATTTTATTGTTCATAGTTTTGATTTTCTTTTTTGTAAATAAGTCCCCTTAACATTTCTTATAATAATGGTTCGGTGATGATGAACTCCTTTAGTTTTTTCATGTCTGGGAAGCTCTTCATCTGCCCTTTGATTCTAAATGATAGCTTTGCTGGGTAGAGCAATCTTGGCTGTAGGTCCCTGCTTTTTACGACTTTGAATATTTCTTGCCAATCCTTTCTAGCCTGCAAAGTTGATTTTGAGAAATCAGCAGACAGTATTATGGGAGCTCCCCTGTAGGTAATTCACTGCTTTTCTCTTGCTGCTTTTAAGATTCTCTCTTTATCTTTAAACTTTGGCATTTTAATTATTATGTGTCTTGGAATGGGCCTCTGTGCATCCATCTTGTTTGGGACTTCCTGGACTTGCATGTCTATTTTCTTCACCAAATTAAGGAAGTTTTCTTTCATTATTTTTTTCAATAGATCTCCAATTTCTCTTTCTCTTCTAATTCTGGTATCCTTATGAGGCAAATGTTGGAATGCTTGAAGTTGTCCCAGAGGCTGCTTATAACTATTCTCATTTTTTTATTATTTTTTATTCTTGTTGCTCTGAGTGGTTGTTTTTTGCTTCTTTATGTTCCATATCATTGATCTGATTCTCAGTTACACCCACTCAACTGTTGTTTCCCTGTAAACTGTTCTTTATTTCAATTGGTGTATCCTTCATTTCTGACTAGATTTTTTTATGCTGTTGAGGTCCTTATTAAGTTCCTTTATAACCAGTGTTTTGCATTTTTATAAACCAGTGTTTTGAACTCTGCATCTGATAGATGGCTTATCTTCATTTCCTTAAGCTCCTTTTCTATAGTTTTGATCTGTTCTTTCCTTTGAGTCATGTTTCTTTGTCTCCTCATTTTGGCAGCCTCCCTGTGTTTATTTCTATGTATTAGGTATGGTCAATTTGACTCTGTGTCTTGACAGTGTGGCTTAATATAGTAGGTATCCTGTAGGGTCCAGTGGCACAGCCTCCCCTATCGCCCAAGCTAGGTACTTGAAGTGTACCCTTTGTGTGGGTTGAGTAATCCTCCTCTTGTAGTTGAGCCTTGGTTGCTGTTGACAGATCTATGGGAGGGATTTGCCCAGGCCAGTCAGCTGTAAGGATTGTCTGTGACCACTTACCACCACCCTCCACCCTCCATGGAGGATCAGCTGTGCAGAGGCAGGGTGGTGGTGCTCCGACATGGTCTGTAGCTGCCCGCTGGTGCTCAGGCTCTGGGGTTTCCTAAGTGGTTCAGGAAAAGGCCAGCATCCACCTGTGCTTTGCCCAGGGCCACCCTGCCTCAGCTATAAAGCAATCTGAGATGGCTGCTACTTTTTATTCTTTCTAATGAATATGTCATCTTGGGGGGGGAGATATTTCAATACAACAAAATTTCTTGTTGCTTTTTAAACTCATACTGAATAATTTTAGTATCCATTAATGATTCTGGTTTGAATCAGTTATTACTATGAAGGTTGAAAAATGATAATTTTCTAAGTCTATAAATTTCATTTACATAACTGGTCAGTACTCTCTCTGCAAGAAAGAGCTTTCCTTTCTCCTTATTTACTTACTTACTTGCTTACTAACATTATGGACTTGAGGACTCTTTCAACCAATGGTTTATGACCATTCTTCCTTTGTTAATTTTGTGCTCCAATTTCCCCATATTTTCTCAGAAGAACCCCTTCAAGTTGTCTCCTCTGTCATTTCTAAATGAGATCCCATCATTATTTGAGCTTTCCCTTATTTTCTGGCATAACAAGAAGTCATAGTTCATCTTGCTCTTTGCCTGCCCCAGCCCCAGATTCAGCCACTTTTCCAAGACAGTGTTTTCATTTAGTGAGAAACTGTATTTAAAAAAAAACAAAATCTGAGTGCTAGATATGCTTATCTACTAGGGTGTTGTTACTTCTAGGCATACAACAAAATGTGCTCTTTTAAATGCATAGTTTGATGAATTTTGACAGATTTATATGCCAACGATCAATGCTCAGTCTTCATTGTACTTGACCTATTAGCAACACTTGAGACAGAGGACCACATGTTCCTCCTCCAACATTGCCTTCACTAGGCTTCCAAGTAATGATACTCTCTCGGTTATTCTCCGTTCCCCTTGGTACTCCTTAGTCTCTTGATCTTTTCTACTCTTTCCACACCCTTTACAGTTGAAGTACTGCAGAATTCAGACTTGGGTGTTTTTCTCCTCTGTGTCTACACTCATTCCCTAGCTAATCTCATCTGACAACTCCTAAATTTGTGTTTCTAACCCAGTCTTCTTCCCCAGGCTCTGGATTTTACAACTGCTTATTTCTACTTGACAGCTTCACCGCATTTTCCAATAGACTTCTCAATTCAACATATGCAAACCTGAAATCCATTCCACGCCTGTTCCACCTGCAGCCTTTCCTGTCTCTGGTGATGGCAGGTCCATTATCCCAGTCATTCACACCAAAAACTCAGAGGCACCCAGAATGTATTCAGGATCCCTTTCCTACCCTCTTCACAACTCCCCCATGGTGTGAGCAGCCACAATCTCTTGCCTGGATTATTTCAGTGGCTTCATAACAGGTCTTGTTACATCAAAACTTGCCCTCAACACAGAAGCCAAGATGACCCATTTTAAATGTACGTGTGATCATACCACCCTTTTGCTCAAAACTTTGTAGTCATTCCATGTTTCACTCAGAGCAGCGCCCAAGCTGTTGCAGTGGCCTGCAGGCCCTGTATAATTCTCATGCCCCTGCCTTTGCTCTGAGACCTCATCCCTTACTCCCCCTTTTTTCTCCCATCCCCATCCCCGTGGACTCCTGCTGCCCCTCCCTCCTGCATGCCAGCTCACTAGGGGTGCTTCCCACTGGAAGGTTCGTGGTGCTGGTCCCTGTGTGTGGAAGGCATCTTCCCAGACGGCTGCTTGGCCAGCTCCCTCATCTACTTCAAGTGTCGACTAATTATACCCTTTAATTAGGCCCCCCATAAGTACCCCAACACAGAACTTCTGCTCCCTCATTCCCTGCTTTCCGTTTTTTTTAAACCCATTGCACTTACCACCTTCTGACACATTTTTATAAATTACTTCTTATTTATTTTTATTGTCTCTCTATGCTAGAATGTTAGCTTCACGAGGGCAAGGATTTTTGTTTTGCTCACTGGGGAATCTAGAACTGAAGGATCTAATCAAGTATCTAGAACAGTGCCTGTCCCTTAGTAACATTCAAAACATTTTTTTAAATAACTAAATCAATCCCTTTATCCTGCATTTTTGACTTGATAAACTGATACAAATGAGTGAGAACCCACTAGCAGAACTGAGTCCCTGCATGCTATTTTTAATACTGATGTGTGCCTGAACACCCAGCTTTCGCTGTACTCCTCTTATCTCCACATGGACTTGCCTGTCTCTTTCCACACAGGAAATCTAGATTCATTTTTTAAAAAATAACTCAGGCAGCATGTCCAGAGAACAGTAGGTTTTGTCTGCCCTGAATTACGCCTCTGCATGCATAACACAACCTAAGTAAAGAACTGATGTTGGTCACACACTCACTGGCGATGGGGACTGCCTGCCACATGGGGCTGAGGAGGCCCCTGACCGTTGTTCCCTCTGCTTCTGGCATCTACTCTGATTTTGAGTTCAGAGGACAAGGGGAGATGGGGAGAGCCATGAGAGACACCAATATTTCTTCATATATAAATAGTACACTTTCCTACTAGACTGTTCAATTGACTCCAGATCCAAAATTGGCCGCAGATGTCATTTACGTGGCCCTACAGTGATTCACAGAATTTCAGCTGAGACAAGACATCCCCTGACAGGCATTCAAATAATGTGCTTGGGGTATTTCGGGACAACCTCCACGATGTCAACAGTCAAGTTATGAAAGGTACCTGTGACATGAGTATCAAAATACCTCTACTGACAGGGTCAGACTTCTGTAGCCACTAGCAAAAGAGAATATACTCCATTAGAAAGTAAACACCCTGTCTGCTTCACGTCAGGGGAATGTAGGTCACTTTTAGGCTGAGATTATGGGTTCCTTTGCCACGGGTGTTCTCGGAACATTAGGTAATGTTTCCTCATGTCTAAGCTAGTGTAGTCTCAACTCTTCTAATTCAGGTGAAGGATTTGCTCAGACTAGAGTGAGTGTAGGATGAGAAGCTGATCTAAATTTTGGACCATTGGTTCCCATAGAGCAGAAAAAAGCTTAATTGTTCCTTTAAGTGCCCACAGAAGCATGTGGATTTCACTTACTAAATATATCAGCACCCTTCATAAGAAAACGTAGTTTTAATTCATATACTTTGTCTTCCAAAATTACATTTAAAAATATCTCAATATTTTTATAAATATAATGTAGAAGAAATACTATGTTTTGTGCTAGAAGAATTTCAAATGTAGAATTAAATGCTATATTTAAGAATGCATTGAGAGCCTCTTTAAAATTTCTCTTATAATACATTGTATTTTTACATAATGGAGAAAATAGAGCTTTTTACATACATAATTTCTTAATTTCATTATTTTCCACAGATACAGCAAACTCAGGGGAATTTGGCACCAAGAAAAAGGTGAAGAGACTGTTAAGCTTTCAAAGATACTTCCATGCATCGAGGCTGCCTCGTGGAATTATACCACAAGCCTCTCTCCACCTGCTGGATGAAGACTATCTTGGACAAGCAAGGGTAAGCCAGCTACCCCTCTGCATCTCCCAGAGGCCGGTGGCCAAGAGCATGTGCCTCCACTGGTAATAGGGTCCTACTCTTGACCCGGAGATGCTCTGTGACTCTGGCTAGTTACTCAACATGTCTGGATTTTTTCCACAAGTACAAAATGCAGTTATTAGAAATTCATACTTCACGGGGGCAATGCAGAGATTAAATGAGATAAAGCATGTGTACCTGCTTAATATATTCATACCTAGCTATTTTCATTTGTATAAGTATACAAAACATATTTGCAGAACACTATGAAGAGTAAAATTTTTGAGTGATTGATTACTAATGAGAAAATAACTGACTTTTTAACCCACTGAATTATCTCATTGTAATAGCTACAGTGAAATTAATGCAATAATTACCCACCTTTCCATTTAAGGCTAGAAACATGATGCATTATCCTTTTTATAATTTTTAATTCATTTAAATAAATTTTATTAATTTTACAGTTATTTTTGCAATTCATTGGTCTAACAGGGTAGAAATTAATGTGTGGCGATCTAAAAATATAAATTCACAGGCTATCTCTAAACCAAACTGCCAAAGGAATTTAAATTTCAGAATTGAGTTGCAACTTCCATTAATGATGGCAGGTGGGCACACATGGCTCACCTCTTCACACAACCACATTAAAATTACAACTGAAATATAGAACAACCATCACTCAGAACCATCAGAAATCAAGTTGAATGGTAGTCTGACAGCTACAAAATTAAAGAAACCACATCCATCCAGACTGGTAGGAGGGGTGCAGACATGAAACAGGTTAGTCCCTCACCCATGTGTGGTGGATAAAAATTCAGGAAGGTATTTGTCTTTCACTGCCTGGCTTATTTCACTTAGCATAATGCTCTCCAGTTCCATCCATGCTGTCATGAAGGGTAGGCGCTCCTTCTTTCTTTCTGCTGCATAGAATTCCATTGTGTAAATGTACCACAGTTTCTTGATCAACTCATTTACTGATGGGCACCTAGATTGCTTCCAGCACTTGGCTATTGTAAATTGTGCTGCTATGAAATACCATATGATCTCACCTTTAACAGGAACCTAATCAACAAAACAAACAAACAAGCAAAATATAACCAAAGACATTGAAATTGAGAACAGGCTGACAGTCACCAGAGGGGAGAGGGAAGGGAATTTCAGGGGAAAGGGGAAGGGTTTAGAGCAACAAGTATAAAAGACACATGGACAAAAACTAGGGGGGGTGGAAATGGGAGGGAGGTGGGGAGGGCTGGGGTGGTGGGCTGGGATGGGAGTAAAAGACAGAAAACTGTACAAGAACAACAATTAGAATTTTAAAAAAATCAGGAAGGATAGCTCAGGAGTGAGGAGTCCCAGCCCAACACCAGGGACCCCAGCCCAGGGTTCCAGTGCCAAGAAGGTAAGTCCCCACAACTTCTGGCTACGAACCAGGGATTGAGTGGGTCGAAGAAACTTCTGGAATCCCAAACAGTTCCCCTTAAAGAACCCACACACAGACTCACCTACTCAGATCACTTCTTCTGAGATTCAGCACCAGGGTAACAGCTTGAAAGGCATCAGTGGCATACTGGGAAAAACTGAAGTATCTGGCATCAAGGCAAGCAAAGGCCATCGCTCCTTTTCTAAATCCTCCCCCTACAAAGCCACGGAGCTGGCAAGCTGGTGCCATATATGAGACCCCACTAACCTGGCTAACACTGTTTGGTCTGCCTTGGAGATTTCCAGAGACTGCACACCACCCAATTTATGGGCCCATCCAACCTGCTTTACCATATGAATGGCTGGTCTTGGCTCATGCTTCACAACTTCCTAAATCCTCTCAAATAAGCAACAGCCAGCCTCAGTGAGCCTCAGGACCAGCACTATCAGCAACCAGCCTAGATTCACAGCTTGCCTTCTCCTCCATCACAGATTGCTTTATAGCTCAGTCAGGGTGGCCCTGGGCAAAACACAGGTGGAGGATGACCTTGGCCTACACCATTCAGGAAACTCCTGGGCCATCGTACCTAATGAACAGCTACAGACCACACAGGAGCACCTCCACCCTGCTCCTGCACAGCTGATCCTCCATGGAGGGTAGAGGATGGTGGTCAGTGGTCACAGCCAGTCCTTGCAGCTGACTGGCCTGGGTAAATCCCTCCCATAGATCTGTCAACAGCAGCCAAGGCTCAACTACAAGACGAAGGCGTACTCAGCCCACCCAGAAGGCGACCTCAAGTACCCAACTTAGGTGATAAGGGAGGCTGTGCCACTGGACCCTACAGGACACCTACTACATTAGGCTACTGCCAAGACATGGAGTCAAAGCAGCTCTACCTGATACATAGAAACAAACACAGAGGCTGCCAAAACAAGGAGACAAAGAAACATGACCCAAAGGAAAGAACAGATCAAAACTCTAGAAAAAAGAGTTAAACAGCATGGAGATAGGCCATCCATCAGAGGCAGAGTTCACATTTAGTCCCACATTGACCCAAGTAATGTGCTCAGCAATCATTTCGACTTCATTTAACTAAAATTTGTTATAAACCTGCCTTAAGTGAACAGTAGTTTATGATGTGGAGACTTAGCTAAACTATAATTTTAACAGATATCTAACATGTGTGTTCTTATGTACAAGCACTGTTCTAAGCACTTGTATTACATATATTTATGTTTACATACACTTATATTACCTTATTTAATCCTCACAACAACCCTCTGAAATTTTAATATCACCCACATTTTTCAAATCAGGAAACTGAGTTACAGAGAAGTTAAGGAACTTGCCCAAAGTACCACAGCCTACTGGTAGGGGTGTGGTTGACATCAGACCAGGCAGTCTGATCCCTGGGCCTGTCCCTTTAACACTATTTTTATTAGTCAGTAGAGTAAGATTGATTTTACTATACATCAGTTGTACATAGATAACAGAATGCTGCTGTATTTTAAACTTTTTAATTGTTTAATTCACTCTGTCTTGGAGTAAATGTTGGAGTCTTCAGTATGATTCATTTGACTGGTTTTTGTTTGCCTTTTCAGCATATGCTCTCCAAAGTGGGAACGTGGGATTTTGACATTTTCTTGTTTGATCGCTTGACAAATGGTAAGTCACCCAAAAGAATTCACACTAAAATATGCACCATGAAGAGGGATTAATTTCATGAAAACAATATTTATTTTTAAACATTGTCATTCCTCTTTCCTTCTTTCCCCACTTTCATAAGTCTACAGCCACGCAAGAAGGACCAGGGCAAAGGAAAATTAGTTGACATGAAAAATACAGAATTCAGCCTTAAAATCTTAAGGCTGTTTCTTTCTAGCCTTGGTGATCCCAAAGGAACTTGAAAACCACAGGTTGGACTCTGTCCTTGCAGAGTAATTTGGCCACACACAAAAGGAGGAAGTTCATTGTCGGTGGATGAAAATTAGAAACACAAAAGCTCATCTGATTAGTCCTGACTCTTGCAGGGCAGGTGTGTGTGCACTTTTATTAAGTGAGTCAAAGGTGCCCTGTTGTGGGTATTGATCAGATATGTTTGGCATCATCAGCTGAAAACAATTGCTGAGGAGAGAGTGTAAAAGCTTAGGCTACAGCTGAAAGGAAAGTAGGTATTCTCATTAGTTGCGCTTTTAAATTTTTTTGTTCAACGATTTTTGTTCAAAAGGGAGTATAATCATGATTCTCACGGAAATATAAAATGAGCATATGTCAAAGATTTATTTAACTCAATTAATTAGAGATTCAGTAAGATGCTACAACTCTTTCAAAGGAGAATTCAAAGAATTCCACATATAAGCAGTAAGAAACACTTACATGAATATATAAATCGTTGTAAAACTGGGAGAAGGAAATCAATTGTATTTCCATCTGAGTAACTTTGGTTGCATGTATGTGGACAAGAGTCACTTGAAATATTATCAGGTAGCTACAGCTTCGCTGTGAAATAGCTCAAAGACAATGAAAGCTGCAGAAACACACAGAATCAGGCACCCTGGGAGAGTATGCTTATGTAACACCTCGTTTTTCACTTAAGACATACAGTCATCGTCTTGGTCCATTCCACAGTCTTTCATAAACTCTATAATGCTTTTAAAATTCAAAATCATTTTTCTTTAATAAACAATATTCCTTCAATGTTTACATGTTATTGTAGCTTCAATTGTGCATGTCTGCCAACTCCAGTTATAAAATCTCATGGTCAAGATAATCTTGGCTGATACCAAAATAGGCAGATTCCTTACAATTTCTTATAACTCTTAATGTTGCTAATAACCCATTGCCTTTGGTGTAGGGAGAAGATCTGAACTAATTTTACTTGTACAATAAGAGAAAACCCGGGATCAGATCACAGTAACATCTTTCATACTTTAATAATTTCAAATTTAAAGGAGAAAATAAATGATCCTATCAGAGACCTTTCATTACAGAAATTTTTGATCCTATCGTCAATCTTGATAATTTTATGGTAATAAAAATGAGTTACAATCGGTGACTGTCTCCCACCAGGAAACAGCCTGGTAACACTGCTCTGCCACCTCTTCAACATCCATGGACTCATTCAACATTTCAAGTTAGACATGGTGACCTTACACAGGTTTTTAGGTAAGTCTTTTTTGTTATCGTGGTTCACATTCCTACCTCCTTTCCCATAAGTAATGGTAGCCCATAATATTCTTTAATATGAACTGGCAAGTCAGAGCATGGTAGAGGAAGACTTCATATTAATCCTAAATTATCTCATTTTAATTTTAATCTGTGGTTTACCCATTTAAATCACTGACAAGTCATTTCCTTAATTAGTTATGTTTACAGTAGATAAAGACTATAAAAAGGAAATCAACAAGAGCATGTAGTCAAAGAAGCTACTGATCTATTCACATATCAACAAAGCTCCAGTAAGATGTGCCTCAAATAATGCTAATATGGACATGAATTGTTGAATATCTTCAATAGATTTTTTAAAATATTAAGAACTACCATTTATGTAGCACCCACTATAGGCTGGATGTTGTTGGTCTGTTATTTCTAATCATTTCAACAATCCTGCAAGTTGAGCATTATAACCACCATTTGGTCCACAGTGAAGGAGGGGTCCAAAGAGGTTCGGTAACTTGCTCACAGTCAGCAACCTACAATTGTCAGAGCCCTCGATCCAAACCTAGGTGTCCCTGATTTGAAAGACCACCCTCTTTCCACTTACCTCCACCATCACTCTCTATCAAAAGCAGCCCAGTTCTCATCTGACTTTATGTACGTTCTTAGTCCTCTGACTGTAAATGAACTATCCAGGGCGCATTTTTAATCACATAACTCTCTGCTGTCACTTAGCATGTTTCTGGCATCTTTGACTTACCCCACGGCCCTGCGTTGAATTCAGAAGCTGGCTTGATGCCAACCAGAGTAGAATGACAGTGACGATGGCAACAACAACAGTAGCAACAACCAGGCTTTTTGGTGCTGGGAACTCTTCTAAGGACTTGCATACATTAACAAATTAAATCCTTACACATTAAATCCGTAGCCCTTTGAGATCGGAGCTGTTGTTATCCTCATTTTGTAGAGAAGGAAACTGAGGATCCTTGTGATTAACTAACTTGATCGATACAAATAATAAATGATAAGGCCAGAATTCAAATGTAATTGTAAAATAAACCTGCTGAATAAAGGGTATACAGAGCACAATAGCAATTTTTGAAATCAGCCACAACATGGCTCAGTTTCAGAAACACAAATAACCTCAAGCTAATTGAATTTAGATTGCTTGAGCAAAGTAATGGCCATGACTAAGGCCAACAGCTCTGATTTGCCTAAAGAGGAGGAATGCAGATACTTTGGAAATGTGCACGCACCCAGAGCACATGTGAAGAATGCAAAAATTCGATGACAAAAATAACAGCAGAATCCAGAGCCAGACACACAGCATGGGCTAACAAAACATGGCCACACTTGCAAATCTGGACATTCTATACACACTGATTATATTGCATTCTAAGCATCACCTTGGTTATTAGCTGAAGCAGGCTAGTGGCTTCTCTAAATAGCAAACCAAAATTGCCTTGCTTATGTCTCTACTTGTTTCCAAGAGCACTCTGGGCCTTAGATTAGAAGGGCATGAAAGATGGTAACTTAACCTGAATAAGATAGAAATAAAGCCAGAGTCCTCAGTTGGATCAACATAGTAAACTGGAAAGCTCCCTGAAGAAGCCCCAGATTTGCTCTGGTTGGTAGACCCATCTTTGGACATCAGGAGTCTGATGCTACCTACTAGCATTGCTTAAAAGGAAGCCTCTTTTATGGTATAGTATTCATAAATGGTAGCAAACTTAAATAATTAAACTGTAGTGTGAAATAAAGTTGTCCTTTTCCTACATATTTATTTTGCCTATGAATGAAAGCCTTCATGAATGCCAGAAAGGGGTGATTTATGAAGGTGGTGAGGATTCCCAAGGGTCTCACAAATCCTTTTAACCTTTTTCCCATCTGCCCTCCCCCTCCTCTCCACTAAAAACAGCTCAGTAGAACTGCCAAGCTACTGAGCCACGTTCATTTTTAAAGAATCCCCAGGGTGCACATTTTGGAGACACTAATATTTTTAAGCAAAAGGGACGCTCAGTAAATCAGAGATCATGTGCCCTTCATGTTTTGGTTTCAGCTGATTGAGTTATCTGTTTGCCTCCTAGTGATGGTTCAAGAAGATTACCACAGCCAAAACCCGTATCACAATGCCGTCCATGCTGCCGATGTCACCCAGGCCATGCACTGCTACCTGAAGGAGCCAAAGGTAAGTCCAGACCCAGCTGCCGCCTCAGCTACCTGGAAACGGGAAGTCAACTACCTGCTGAGCCCAAACCACCCCACATATCAGAATAGCCGTTCTGGGTCATTCACAACGTGAATACAGCTTTTTGTATTAAAGTTCCAGTATCAGCTCTGAAAACTGCAACACCCATGAAAGAGGATGCAAATTTTCTGACGCTTCCTTTCATACTTTGGATGACAGCCTGCACGAGGACCAAAATTACCCTCCCCATGACAATCTATATCTTAGATAGCTTCAACAATCCCAGGAACTAGTGGTTTTGTCTTGAATCTTTGCTACACTAGCACCAGCACTGAAATTTTCTGGGAAAACTCTCTTAACTCATGGTTTTTGATTGACAAAGAGAACCAAAACTCCTTAAAGCTCAAGCTCCATTTTCTACTAAAGCAACTGGACATCCTGATTCAGGCCCAAGAAAACTTGTGAACGTCAATGACTTCTTAGCAAGCATGCTCTGATGTGATAAACCAATCCCCAATCAAAAACATGGTAACAGTTCTTGTTACTGAAAACCGAGGCATTTCTTAGCCATATAACATATAGGGTGAATTTTTCTTAAGGTTTTTGAAAACAGTATTCCAGTCCAAGACTGTTTAGTTCAATCAGCTTAACATCAACCACTGACTATCCAGACGGCAGAGAAGCATTCCCAAGACAAAACTGGGTAAATGCCTCATCTATATAAAATAGCCCAGAGACAGTAAAGGTTTTTGGTTTTGGTTTTTATCTCTAGGTAGCCTGAAAGTTGCATATTTAAAGTTAGTACTGGATTCCCATTCCCTTGCCTGTTTTCCTAGGTAACCAAAAAAGAGTCTCACACATCCCCCACTATTTACTACACATTGAAGAAACATGCAAATTTTGCAATTCAACCCACTCTTGACTTCATATTCAAAGAAGTGACAGTGATGTAGTGGATGGTTGAGCTATACATATGATTTTTTAATGTGTCCATCACTTTGGTTTTAACTTTTTACTTCATTTACAGCTTTCTCTAGGAACAAGACCGATTGCAGGCTTTGCCTTCTGCCTACCTGCCCACAGGCAACAGCACAACAACAACAACAGGAAACAGTGCCAGTAGGAAAGGGAGGGTAGCTGAATGGTTGACGCAGTTTAATTTGCTCAATTACTTCCCACAAAGTCCTTTCCTTTTTCTTGCGATTCCACTTGACTGTCGCCTCAGTGACTGCTTCAGAGGGTAAACGTCTGGAAGATGAAAGGCCTGGACAATATTGTGATTCTCCATTTGATTTGGTGTAGCCAAAACAAATGCTAACTTATTTGTGAAAACACAGTCATTGATGTCCCAATTTGGCTCTTTTAACAGCTGGCCAGCTTCCTCACACCTCTGGACATCATGCTGGGACTGCTGGCCGCAGCGGCACATGACGTTGACCACCCAGGGGTGAACCAGCCATTTTTGATCAAAACTAACCACCACCTTGCCAGCCTGTATCAGGTAAGGGAACTCCACCTTGAGCCAGACATGGGACAGCCAGCTGTCTTAGGCCCAGTCCTGGAGCCTGAATCTCTCTGTCTTGGAGACCTCTTCATTCAGGGTCAATCTCAATGATGACCACAGCCAAAGAGCACAGGTTTGAAATAGGTCCAGGGTAACCCCCAAGAAAGATTGAATTGGTTTATAAGGATATCCAAGGAATTTCATTCGCTCTGAAAAAGGTTTAAAATTGTTTGAAGTCAAGTAGCATCTCTGATACCGCTCTCTGATGGTCTGAGAATATCTGTCTCCCTGGAAATGACCTCACATGTAATGGCCTGTTGAAGCCAGTCCTTGTTGGACTTCTATAAATGATGGTACCCAGGCACAGTCCTAATTTAGACTTATGTCTCTAGGGCCATTTCTGAACTTTATGGGTCTCTGAGTCACAGGTATGTTATCAAAGACAATAGACATTATTATTTTAAAAAAATAGTTTAGCAGCAGGAGTAGACTGGCCAGGAGAACTCTCACCCAGGATATGGTTTCAGATATTAAACTCTGCATCATAAATGAGTTACTGCCAGAATTCTCAACAGGATTCTTTGGAGACCTTTGGTTGTCATTCACAAAATCTTTACATACAAGGAAATTATTGAGCTCAATTTTAGCCGAGCTTTTGAAAAAAATTAGTGCTGAAAGGTTTTTGACAGATCCCCATAAAACAGCTATGTTACACAAGATGCTGCAGCTTAAGGATGCATTTATTTCCAATAAAGCACAATTTGGAACACTTTCAAAAGCCTTTCTCCATCAGTTGATTAGCTTTTGGCATAGGCAGAAACTGGTGTTCCAGGGTTTATGGCTCCACCTGGTACATATTTCAGCACTGGGCTCCCCTGGGCTGTCAGCCAGCACCTGGAGCTGGGATAGTTCTGGCCATGCAGTGGGGACAGAATGACAGAACTGAGAAAGTCTTCTGGTGATAGGCTAAAAAAGGAAAACTAAAAAGCAAACTTTCTAGTCCATCTCAGAAGCTAAATTTATTGTTTGGGGGAAACACAGACATGTGAGGAGGGAAAAACAAATTGAGTGACTGCACTCTGAGCCCCCAAGGAAATTTCCTACTCCTGTCGATTCTGACTTTTTCAAAAGTCTGTTATTATACAAAGGAAATCGATCAACACAATTGGCTACTTAATTTATTCCCAAATAATGTAAGGGCTTACATAATTCTAATTTCTCATCATCAAATAAATCATGTCCAAGGAGTTTCAGAGTATCTACTGCTGCTGGGGGGTGTGCACATAAAAATGAGGGTCATTAAACTGCACTTCAGCATGTAGTATATCCAAAATACACAATAAATTCACATTTAGACAGAAGTCAGAAAGAAATGCGCCAGATGTTAAAGACATAAATAACGAAATTAAGTACTCACTGCTAATTAACAAAAATTGATTCTCAAAAGCATGATACTCCCATTTATCTTCTTTAGATACTAAAAATGTTCTCAAAAATTAATTCTTTACTCAAACTTTTCAAGCACAAATATTTTTTAACAATTTTTATTTTAATCTCTTTGTTTAAAATAAACATTCCAACACAAACAAATTCTAAAGCCTTTTCAATGCGACATGTAGTTTTGTATATTTTTAATCGGCAACTATTTATTGCATCTATTGGATGATATACTAGAATCTAGAAGTACAAACTAGAATAAAATATCATTTCTACCTTCAAACATTTGTTCAAACTCATATATGCAAAATCCAAGATAACTTAATCCCAGTTTGAAAAGGGTTTGAGGAGTCAGCTAAAGATATGCATATAGATAAAACTTTTTAAAGAAGTGTTTGTGTTTTTTCTTTATTTTTATTATTGACACTATTACAGATGTCCCCATTCCTCCCACCCCCTTTGCCCACCTCCACCCGTCCCCCACCCCCTCTTCCCTCTGGCCATCACCACACTGTTGTCTAACACATGGGTTATACACATATGTTCTTTGGTGAATCCCTTCCCTTTCTTGCTTTTTTTAAAAATTGTTGACACTATTACGGATGTCCTCATTCTCCCTCACCATTTGCCCCCTCTGTGTATCCAGAGCTATTACTCTAATAAAGTGAGCTACTAATTTTTCTAGCAGTGAATTCATCATCAGCATCTGATCTGTGGCTACTTTGAGAGGAAAGAAAAGGACCCTTTTGATAATGACTGGAGAGAATCTAGAATACAGGATGCAAACACCACATCTACAATACTGTCTTCATCAGTGCCCTGCTCAACTGGTTTTAGATCTCTCCCGGGCTGGAGATCCATGTTTCTGTTCCAGAAACAATGTTGAAGGCAAACCATATCACACAGTGTCATAAAGTTACTTCCAAGACCCTAGAACTGCCTAGGATAAAAAAATGAAATTTTTATGAGTTGAATGAGATTTCAATTCTGCCCCCAAATTTATGCTGCCTTTAATGTCTGGCTGTATACCATTATTGACTTTCTGAAGGAACTCCCGAAAGGTAAATTCCCTGTAAAATTTGGTTTAACAAATTATGTAACTAACCTTTATTCAACACTCACTGTGATTCAAATGTTGTGCTAAATGCTTTTAATGTATTTTATTATTTCATCTTCACATTAGCCCAGTTAGGTCGGTATGATTATCGTGCCTATTTTGCAGAAAGATGAAAATTGATACATAGGAAGTTGAAGTGTCTTTTTGGGAAAAAAAAAAAAAAAAAACCCAGCTAATTAGTGGCAAAGATGGGATTGGAAGTCAAGTCTCTTGTCTCCAGACCTGAGCACTATTCCTACTGCTTCTAAAACTTCTATTAATCCCCTACTGTATGAGAAAACTAAGAGCTCCCCCCCAGGTCATGCTGTTGCTTTGAGGGAGACAAGAGGGTTAGAAACAAGTAGCTGGAAGCAGGAGAGACTTTGCTCAGTTCTCCGCAGTGGAGCTGTTGGGCGAACAAACGTGGTGGGAAGGCAGTAAGTGATTCTGCAAACAGTTTCTGGAAGGAAAAAACTCAAGGAGGAAGAATGGAGTAGACTAGGCCTTGAAGTGTGAGTGACATTTGGGAGGGCACTAGAGGCAGCACAAGACTGCGTGCTTTGGGATTAGACCCACAAGTCCATGGTAGCTGAAAATGGACTGTCCCTGTGACCTGCAGTTGGGCGTCGTAGTCCTGCCACGAGCAAACCTCGCTCTCAGGTAAGTGTCTTCGACACAGTGAATATTATGATTCGGTGTACATTCTGTCTTTTGTAGAAACTGTAGATAAGCTGTAGAACCCGCGTCAGAAAATCCCCACTCTGCATCAGGCTGTAGATGAGGAACTGGCACAACTCCTCGGGTTCTCAATTTCAAGGGGAAAAACCATGGTACATAGCACATAAGCTGAGCAAGACCATTACCAACGCATGATATTTTTAAAATTTGTGGAAATGTAGCCTTTTAGCCCGCCAAGGGCCTGTTGGTTGAGACATAAATGAGCTTTCAGTAAATTCAGTGCTGGTTTTGAGTATGTGCCTATGCACATTTTTGTAAAGGGAGGACCCATCACTTAGACTCGTATTTTCAAATGAGTTATAACATAGTTCAGAAAATATTAAGAACCGTGATAATGAGTGAAAATATGCATACAATATATATATTCTGAATATATATACAAAAATTATACAGGAACGCGCACACACATTTGGGTAACGAGAACACAACAGAGGATGTGCCGGGAATCACGTGGCCTTGAAAACAACTACGCGTGCCTGCTACGATCCAGACTTACTATACATGAGATGAAATGGAAGAGGGCTTCCTCTCCCCACTTTGGTTGGCTAGGTTCTTTTAGTTTGGGTAACACCCAGCCATGCTTCTGCCCTGAGATAAACAGGGCGGCTGGAGTGAAGGCTGGGTCCGGGGGCTCTCTCCCCTTGTCGGCTGTCTGGGCTGGACTCTCTCGCTGAACCGCCAACCCAAGTTCAGCATGAAGGTGATCGAGGCACTTCCACCTGGCACGTCTCTTATCAGACTGGAAACAGCCCAGGCATCCATGGCGGACTGAGAGGGAAAGATGAACCCCAAGTTTATCTTCTGACCCTCTACCCTCCAAACCCACCCCCCACGTGGGCTCAGCAACTGGGCAGAGGCAGCATCCAATCAGAGACCACATTGGTTATTACAATTGCAAAAGAAATAGTTTTCAGTTCAGTTTAAAATTTAATTCCTTTTGATAGAGTCCAACTATATTTAACCAGCAGCAGAGCAACTTAATGAATAAAATAATTAATAATTAATTGCTCTATAAGACATTATATTTATTACATTTTATACCATCTTGCAGAAGTTTATAATCTTCTTTTTTAGTCACTTATCACAAACGCTTAGAGGAAGGACAACATTTTTAATCACTTTTTATTCTAATGACTCAGAACCATAAATACGAAGTTGACAGAACCCAGAGAAATGTTCTTTCCACGTGGTCCTATGACCTCTACTCAAGCAAACAACTATAGAGATTATACGCAACCTCACGGTTTCTGCAATGGGAAAGCTGTTTGGGGCAGGTAGTGTGAAAATTGTAAAAAGGAGGCTCAAATTTGACTTTCTGTTTTTTAAAGTGTCTGCTGTTGATGGTGAGATGGCTGGTATGTGGCATGTTCATGGCCCTCATCTGAACGTAGCCCTGCCCCTCAGGTAGCGATGGGTGCCCAGGCTCCTCGTTCTCGGAGCAGTGACGTGGGCAGGTGTAGATTGGACAAAAAAGAGGTATCTCCAAACAGGCAGCAAACATGGCAGTGCTGTCATTTCTTCGAAGGCCAAGGTCTTGTTTAGGACTTGAGGAGCTTGAGTTCATCTGAGACCTCCTGGGCTGGGACTCCTGCAGCATAACCAGAGAGACCGCTTGGCTTGTTAGGGAAGAACTCAGCCCCTTCAGGACCTCCTAGGGCCTTGCTTCTCTCTTTCGTGAGCAATTAAAAATGAAAACACAGACTATGCTCCTGGTGTGTTTCTTTCTGTATCCTGTGGTTTAAAAGACTAATTAATTCTGACTCCTGTTATACACCAGACTCAGTTTATCAAATATCATCCTGAGTATTTTAATCAAAGAAAGCGTCCATTATGGGGGAGAAGAGAACCAACAGTTTAAAGCTGCCTCATGTGACAGCAAACCTGCTCTGCCAGATTTTCTTTGACAAATAGATTCTTGATTTAATTTGAAACCCTGTGCTGGTAGTTTATCGAACGCCAGATGTGTTGTTATTTGGAACAAAAGTGTTATTTTGTTCTTAGGGTGGATAGTACTTCCTAATTCAGACATGAAGGAAAATAAAGGTTTTGCTGTAGGGGGTTTAAGGATTTCATTTTTCCCAAATTAAAATGCTAATAGGATTTTTTGGACACAAAGGTATATATATACTCTTTCAACTTCCAGATAAAGATTTTTTAAAACTACAAGTCTGAAGAGGTGGCAACACTAGAACAAATGTCGTTAGGATAATGGGAAATTGCTGATTGATGTGGTACCCAGAGTGGGATTCCGAAACAGTGCTGGGATGTCAACGGATAGTAAAATGTATCGTCTCCACCTGTGTTTAGATATCCATGGGCATTTCTGATGACTTTCTTTTTTATTTCACATCTACCTTTTACTGGTAGATTGCTCTTTGAGCTACTGTGAAAGCCAGATGAGCCTACAGCAGCAGAGCCACCCCGCTGTGAGTGGGGCTCAGTTAACTTTGGCTGTTCCTTCTGAGACACCAGTAGGTCCCAGCCTGAGTGCAGGGGCCCAACATCTCTCTTGTCTTGTCTACATTCAGGCTGGCCCAGCTCCAACCTTTCCTCTGCAAAAACTCAAATCTGACCCGTAGGTGTCTGCTCAAAAACCCATTGCCCTCAGGATTAAGTCCAAATGTCTTAACACTGTGCAAGTCCTGCTATGATCTGACCCTGCTGCACTTCCTAGTTTCATTTCCCATCGTTACTCAATGAGGCGTCTATGCATCATCCAGCCTGAACTACTTTCTGAATCTCAAACCGATCACTCATTCCTTTATTCATTCAACAAATACTCATTGAGTGCTTAATACATGCCAGGTGCTGGAAATGAAGGAGATGAACAAAACAAGTAAAAATCCCCACTTTCTACCAGGGGAAACAGAAAGTAATTAAGTAAAATGTGTAATATATTAGAAAGTGATCATTTTCAATGATTAAAAAACAGGAGGGAAGATATAATGTCCCCCCTGCTTACAGGCCTTCAACACCTGTCTATTTTGATGAAATCTATTCCCTCTGTATTGCCTGAACTCTCTGACCTCTCTCCAACTCACTCACCCTTTTGACCTCATCTCGGACATGTCTTTGTCCTGAAAGCCTTCTTTTGTTTAAACGATCATTACATTCTTGCTACCCTACACCATGAAGAATGAGAAGTGTTAATTGAAAAATTACTTGTAATGATTTTCTTTTTATCTTGTAATTGACAAATTCTATCTGATATATGCTAGCTCTGGAGTCATTGACCTGATCCTGTCTGCGGTTGAGTAGAAGAGAGCTTAGTGCTATAATTATTTCGCAACAAAAGATCCCAAGTCTGGCTTCTGTGGGCTATTAACCAAAAATTTAGCACGATTATTTTGCTGTTAGCTGTTACTTAAACTTTTGCAGCTACCAAAATTTTAGGTTTCAGAAATTAATTATTCAGTATCCACTCAACAAATATTTACTTTTTCGGTGGCACCATGCCACACGCTGGGGCACAAAGATGAATAAGATGTGCTCCACATTCCCAGTGGCAATCATGCATGGCACCTGTTTTCAGATGAGGCGTGTGCGCCCGCAGGGCTGCACCGAGACCTTCCCAGGGCCGCATGGGCATGCGTGGTGCTAACGAATCCCTTTTCTGGCCCTCCCTTAAACTGACCTGCCCGGCAGGTGCTTGCAGGCCAGGCAAGCCAGGCCTGCTTTTCCACCCCTCCCTCCCAATCACCCTGTTCCCACTTCACAAAACAGAGGCAGAGCTCATACCTGCCACGCGTATTGCATATCCCGCCAATTGTGCCAATGTTGCAGACTACCTCAGTGTGGAAAAACACCAAAGGAACAGCAGAAAATAGTAAAGGAAGTTTCCTGTAATTGAGGGACTACAATTCTCCCGGACATCTCATAAATACATGTGTCTCCAATAAATTTTTATTCTTAAGCAAATTATTTTTTCAAATTTGTAATACACATGTATTTTGATCAGTTGCTGATAACCATTGCATTGTAAACTCAAGCTTGGAAACATTTACTACTTAGAGACTGATGTTAGGAAAATTTGTTAAGTTAAAATTTTAATGTATATACTTATTTTTGTTGCAGAGAAATGGAAGAGGGTGACAATAAAAGAATTTCACACATAAGTTATATGAAATAAAATTCTATGGGGAAATAGAATGGAAATCTAAGTTCTAGAGAGAAAAGAATCAATTTTAAATTTCTGACTTAAAGAATAAACGTTTCATGTGTTTTTCCAACGGGTAGTAAGTGGGCATTAAACACCATTAGATACATGTAACACATCAAAGAGTGTTGTGATGACTTTATATTAAAACAGGATATTCACAAACACACCAGACATCACATCTTTTGTTGCCATTGAAATCTGTGATTTTACGTATCAGTTCTAAAAGTATGGGGAGAGCATAGTTTTTCAAAACTATTTTCAAAACTAAATGAAGAAACCTGTGAAGATCACTGACGCAACAGCAAAGCCAGTGAACGAAGTTGTTACACGGTGTTTTAGGTGCCGGAGCAGAGGCTTGAGCTGGGGGTGTGGAGCTAGAAGAGGAAGGTGTCAGTTCTGTCTGGAGCCTTAAGAAAGTCTTTCCTACCAGGTGCTTAATGGTTTACCTCAGAAAAAAAGAAGTGCGTGTGTGCGTGTGTACCCATGTGTGTCGTGAGTGAGCTTGCACTCATCCCTCTGTTTTTGACTCCGAGGTTATTTCTCCTCACTCTTTTATGAAATTGTAAAATTCTTTATTATCATTCTTATAAAAAAACTAAGCACTATTACAGATCAAGACATTAAGTTTTTTTTTTATTAACTCTTTCAGAATGATATGGAAGACAAAATAACTTTAAATAACCTGGTGTGTTAGTGACTTAAACAGGGAGGGAAATTTATTTCTATCCTTCGTAAAACAAGTTTGGAGGTTGGTAGTCCAGAGCAGGCATGGTGGCTTCACAAAATTAAGGATGAGGGACCGAGGATCCTTAGAGTTCTGCCACCTGTCATCACTAGAATGTGACACTTGTCTTCACTGCCCAAGACTGCTGCTGGTGCTCTAGCCATTCCTGCTGAGTTCCAAACAGTGGGACACTATGGGGTGGGGGTGAGTCAGAATGAGTCAGGTCCTTTTCAACAATCTTCCTGGAAATCCCACACAACATTTCTGCTTACATCTAATGGGTCAGAATTTAGCCAAGTGAATGCACCTAATGGTAAAGCCGGCTGGGAAACGTTCTCTTTATACTAGACAGCCATGAGACCATCAAAAAACTGAGGTCCTGTGAATAAGTAGGAAAGGAAAATGGATTTAGGGGATGAGCACATAGGAGTCTCTACTGTACCTCATGCTTGATCTTAAACCTGAGACATTCGAAATGATTAATCAGCTCACTCTTTCCCTTTATGTGACATTCTCCCGCTAAACCATGATTACCACTACACTTGTGTGACTGTTCCATTTTCCTTTTCTTGCTGTTACTACTTTGATGTCTCTGTGCCTAATCGATATCTCAACATGGCCAGCACGGAAGTCCTCTAACCCTGCTCCATCTGCAGCGTTCCCATCACAGGTGATAGTCCTGCCAACTTGCCACTTGCTCAGTCCAGACACTTTCAAGTCATACAGACCCAGAAACTAACCACTCTCACTACTGCCACCTCCCTGTCCAAGCCTCTGTCACCACTTGCCTGGTTGACTGCTGTCAGCCCCGAACAGCCTCCTACACCTGCTTCAACCTTTACCCCTACCAAAGTCTGTTTTCAACATAGCAACAGAGTTGACCTTATTTAAATTGTAAGTCATGTGATTTCATTCTTCTCAAACTCCTGCAGGGGCTCCTTATTTCTCTCAGAGTAAAAATCAAAATGTTAAAATGGCCAGAAGGCCATATACGACCTGGTCTCTCGTTGACTCTCTAACTTCCTGTCCTGATACTTCCCCTCTCAGTCTGTACATTGACCTCAGGGCTGTTGCCCGAGGGCTGTTCCTCTGCCCCGCCAAACCCCCACCCCAGGGCCTTGACTCCAGCTGTTGCCTCTGAAACACTCTTCCCCATACAGCATCATAGCTAGCTCCCTCCTACCTTCAAGTCTTCATTCAAATACTTCTTACCCCACCTACCTTACCAAAGACGCTCAAATTCCCACTATTCTGCTCTTTTTTCCTTCAGTCTGTGCATTTACTGTCTTCCAAGATGCTATAAAATTTTTCCCCAGAATTAAAGTATTTATTATGTTTATTGTTTATTATGTGTCTCTCCCCATCCCTGCCACCACTAGTTCCTTGTCTGTTTTGCTCACTGATGTATTTCAAGCACATGTTACAGTGCCCGGAACATATGCAATATGTTTACTGAATGAAATCAAGTCATTTGTTCAGTAACTTAATTTGCAAATTAGAAGAAAGCGCTTTCTCTGTGCAAGGCCTAAAGTTCAGTGGACACAAAGGAACAAGGCAAGCTTCCTACTCACATGTAGCTTATAGTTTAGTAAGAAGAAAGGGAAGTACGTAAACACCTCTTCTACACACCAGTGGGACCAAGTCCAGCAGGGCTTGGGACTTGAGGTGCGCTGAAAGAAAGAGCTATAGAACTCGGAGGGCGGCACATTTGGCTCTGACTGGAATGGTTTCCAGATGGCTTTATGGATGGCATGTTTGAAGTGGACTTTGAAAAACAGGTGGCAGCTTAACAAGTAAACATAGAGAGAGAGGTTTTTCAAGATTTAAAAAAAAAACCACCTTGGGCGGCCAGAACTGGCCAAAGGCCATTCAGATTGATTCTATCAATAATAAATTACAGTCTCATTAATATGGTGTCACTTATCTGCACTGTAAGAGCTATGTAGGAAAGGAAAGGTAAAGGCCTTGAATTTTTTCAAATATATGGGAACAGAATGGTAGCTGGGACAATTTTCAGAGAGCCCTGAATGCCGAGCTAAGGAGTGGGGCTTCGCTTGTCTGATAGAGAACCACTGTGGGACTTGGGGCAGACATGCAGATGAGCCGATGGCGCAGCAGGGCGGCGTTAGGGCTGCTCCTCCAGGGCAGTGGCTTTGTCTTACTAACCTGTGGATTCCCTGTGCCTGCCATAGCACCTGGCGTGATATTAGCACTCAAAAAATATTAGTTTATATTTCAACCGTTGATTAGGGAGATGGTAGGAAACCCTGTCAAATCAACAAGTCACATTCCGGCAGCTCTAGGAAGGATGGATTGAAGGAAGAAGCGTTAAGAAGGACAATAAAGCACTGAAATCAGACTGTGGCAGTGAAAGAAAGGGATGGGTATAAGTGACGTCATGTTGGAGGCACCCACAAGCCTGAGAGACTGATTGGAGGTGAGGGCTGAGAGGGGCCGTGAGATGACTTCTCCCCCAGCTCAGCCTGAATCTACTCAACTCATTACCTTCAGACCACAGGGTTTTCTCATTGAAACCAAATTTGGAGGGAAAGATTCCAGGGAGGGTGTAGAAACTAACATCTGATTAAAACAATACACCATAGATAGGCTTTTAAAGCAGCAACTATACATAATCTTTGGGAAAATGAGCATCACTACCGGCATTCATCAGTGTGTAAATTTCAGGCTTCTGAAGGCTCACATGTGGCTGCACAGAAGGAATTCTTGGGAGGCAGCAAGGGGTGTGTGCACAGCTTCAGTCTTGACAACTGGCAGACCTGGATTGAAGGCCTCCCTCAGCCACTCACTAGCCATGTGGCCTCTCAGAGAAACCTGAAACTTTATTACCTGTGAGTTAATGATAAAAATAGTGGAGAGTTATGTAAAGATTAAATAAGACCATGTAAACTGGGTGCTTCGTAAATGTTAGTTCCTTCTCCCCATGCAACCCTTCTTTCTTGTCCTCTGGAATCCAGTGAAGTACCCCTACTTCCAAACCAGTTCCAGCCAAAACGAGCTTTTATTTATAGAGACTGCTCCCAGAAAGGTTGTGTTTATAATCGTGTACTCTATTGTCTTTCATTCTGTGCCAGCTTCCAGGCCCACTCAATTTCGTTCCATTTCCCTGGTATTCATCTCCAAATATGGTTCCACCAGCAAATTTCCCAAGTATCCTTTTATTCTGTCTTTGGGAAGATGATTAATGAAGATCTTAAATCAGGCTGGCTTAAATAACAATGCTTAAAGCAATCCTCCAGACGCTTTTGTTCCACTCATCAGAGAGATGGTGTCATTTATCATTAGGGCTTGTTACCATTTTCCAGCCCCTTGAAAAACTCACATGAAGACCCTCATTTCCATATCTACTTGAATCAGCTTTGCAAGTGAACGCTCATGAGTTACGAATTAAATGTCACCACAAGATAGAACATCTGTTACATCACACTGACCTACCACTCTCTGCTCTCATAAATCTTTATGGTCAAAACAAATTAGTCTAGGATGTTACTTCTAATAAACATTCTCTTTTGTTGTGTGGCTTGTGCCCAAAAAGAGGTAATAGACCAGTTGATAAAAATAGCAAAATCTCATCACTAGTTCCAACATGGTCAGGTGATAAATAACAAATAATGACTCCTTGGCAAGGAGAGAAATGAATAGCAGTAAAACAGCCTGTACAGAGGGTCAGTATAAGGATCTTGCCTCATGAAACTCAATTCTATAGAGTCCTGGACAGAAATTGCTGTCTGGGTTTAGAACCAAAAATAGTGGCAGTGTTCTTGAACCTTGTTTTTCCCTGGTAGACCCTTGACTGTGTTCCTCACAGAGGTTCTCTTTTCTTGTTTCCTGAAGAAGTGGAGCATTATGTGGGTGGCTCAGCTCTAGACCGGGGGCAAAAAGAGGGAATATTTTTCAGTCTTTCTCCAGGCTCCATGCAGTTTCCATATGGTTCTCTTTGCCTCCTTCCCCTCACCTTTTCATTTTGTTGTGGCCCAATAACAATAAAATTTGCCATCTTAACCATTTTCAGTGTACATTTACATTGCTGTGCAATCACCGCCACCATCCCTCTCTAGGACCCTTTTGATCTTGTAGGACAGCAGCTCTGTGCCCATTAAACAATAGCCCCCGCAGCCCCGGCAATCACCATGCTTTCTGTCTCCGTGAATCTGACTACTGTAGGTGCTCGTGTAAGCAGAATGATGTATTTTCTCCTCACTTTTAATGAATGCTGTCTTCCTGTATTTTTCCTAAGTTTATAACCCCTCTTGAAACAAAGTGGAGAAATAATACACAAATAAGAAAATAGAGCAAAACATTTTCCAGGGAGTTGGAAGCATTTCATTCTATATGTATCGAGTCAGTGGTAAGGCCATGATGTTTGCTAATTAGAAAAAACACTGGATTGTAAGAACTAATCATTATCTAAATAGCTAATGTTCAGATAAGCAGCATATTTAAGATAATAGTAAGGTCAAAGCAGAGACTGAACATAGTAGAGGTTCCTACAAGGAAAGAAATATCAAGATAATTGAACAAGGAAGCAATTGTAGATTCAAACTGAGACCGACTGGGCTAAACGCCAGTATGCCAGGTCACGAAGGTTACCGACAGAGCGGCCTCCATGGCAGCAGCTCTCAAACTGCAGTGTACATAAAAATTAATCAGCACAAACCCACCAAATCAAAGCTGTATTTATGGACTGGGGCTCAGAAGTCTGGGTGCGTCATCAGCTGCCCAGGGGTTTACAGGGAAAGTTTCTTATGAGTGTTGGGAAACAATGGTCAGTGCCATAGATCAGACCAGAGGCTGTGAGGCCTGCCTCTGCTTGGTTGACTAGTATAATCTTGGCTTCCGTAATGCACATAGCCCCGTGGTATCCATTAGTACCTATTTGTATCTGCTTCTCTTTCTTCCTTCTGCATTGATTGTTGCCTGACCAAGCTATCAAAAACAGGGGCCAAGCCCTGGCTGGTGTAGCTCAGTGGATTGAGTGCGGGCCTGTGAACCAAAGGGTCCTGGTTCGATTCCCCAGTCAGGGCACATGCCTGGGTTGCAGGCCGGGTCCCCAGTAGGGGGCATGCAAGAGGCAACCACACATTGCTCTTTCTCTCCCTTTCTCCCTCCCTTCCCCATTCTCTAAAAATAAATAAATAAAATCTTTAAAAAAAAAGTAGGGGCCAAGCCTTGACCAGCGTGGCTCAGTTGGTTGGGCATCGTCCCACGAAACCAAGAGTTATTAGTTCAATTCCCAGCCAGGGCACATGCCTGGGTTGCAGGTTTGGTCCCTGGTAAGGGCACATACAGGAGGTAACCAATCGAAGTTTCTCTCTCACATTGATGTTTCCTTCCTTCTCTTTCTCTTGCCCTTCCTCTCGCTCTCCAAAAATAAATAAATAAATAATTTGTTTTAAAAACACACACAAAAAACAGGCTGAGGCAGGAGTGAACGACGTTAAAAATAGCCCCTCGTTCAGTCTTCCACCGTAGGGTCAGCAAGGGCCACTATCCCTTCATCATGGCGGCCTTGAGAATGGGCCCTGCGGTGGCTTTATTTTGTGTTTCTTTTTCAGTCTGCCTCTCTGTCATCAGAGGGGAAATACTGGCCTCAGTGAAGCTGCGTTCAGCATGAAGAAAGATCAGTATCTAGCTTCTCTCTCATTTACTTTCATTTTCTTTCTAGAACATGTCAGTGCTGGAGAATCACCACTGGCGCTCTACAGTCGGCATGCTCCGGGAATCAAGGCTTCTCGCTCACTTGCCGAAGGAAATGACGTAAGTAGCGTAGAGATGAAACACACTGATGTCCGCACATTAGCACTGATGTCCGCACATTAGCGACAAGCCACCTTCTCTAGGGCGTGCTCGAGACCCCCCAGGTTAATGGTGGCGAGCCAGCTCCCTGCGCTTCCTGCCTGCACTCCGTATTGTCTGTCAGAGGAGGTTCGGTGTCAGTTACTGCAACCCAGAAACCAGACTCTCTCCACGAGCTTTGAAAGGGCTTTGGATCGCTCTGACCTAACGTCAGGAAAAGGAGAATAAACAGTTCTCCGCTTTCACACTCTTCAGCATCAACGCTCTGCTTTGCCAAATTCCTGTCTTTTATGTTAACAAAATTGTCCTCCTGTGTAGACCTAAATAATAAATATTTATCAAAAAGGAACACAGGAGCTCTCAAGCTCGTTTTAAGACTAGTTCAATGAAGTTTGTATCAGAATTGCCAGTCTCAGTGGAAATAGTAGTCAGGAAGTTTTTTCTGAAATGTCTTTTGTTAAGTAACTGAATTGGCCCCAGTGATTTTTTTCACCATTAATTTACCTATGTCTCTTGTATTTTAAACAGAATGGGAAATACTGGTTTCCTGGTCTACTGTTTGTTAGCCCTGGGGATTTAGGCGGAATCCTACTAAATCCAAGGCCATTGCCTCGTTGTCCATATAGCCCCAAGTTAGCTGCTGTACTGTCTACCAAGGCCAATACAAATTCCGATCTGTTTAATTAAAATGCACAGAACCCATGGTAGCTAGAAGAGAGGAAAATAAATAGATCTCTGTACCCTTCTTTCTGGAGGACACATATGTCAAGGTCACTGGCCAAGTTATGTCTCTCCGTAGAACAGGCACTATGTTCTGGGCCCGTTCATTTATTCCTGGCCCTCTTCATTCAGTTCCGATCACTTTTCCCTCCCAGAAACTAAAAACCAGTCCTCGTGCATGGAATAAAAACTCATGCCTTTAACTAAAACAATAAATGCAAAGATAAAAAGAAATGCAAAAAGAACTAAAAACTAGAACAAGAAATCAAGTAAGAAGGAGAAGAAAAGAGGAAGTTGGTAGCAGTATCAGCTAAAGAAAGAAAGGAGAAGGGAAGGAAGGAGAATGAGGACGGGGGTGGGGGAAGGAAAAACAGAGGATTTGTCCCTATAATACCGCATTAATTCCGCTTGTTGCTCAATTAGTACATGTTTCCTGACATACTCCTGCTCATCCCTGTGGATTCCATATAAAAATACCACATTTTTCATGTCTTTGTGGGTTACAATGTTATGAACTGCTTTTGCTAATGGAATAATTGTTATGCAATAATAATATGCAAAAGGACTATAATGAAGGTTATCATCATCCTAATCATCATGATTATTCCTTCTATCCTCATGTAAATGCTATAAAATAATTTTTCTGATTTTAAAAGTAAAGGTTAAGCCCTGGCCAGGTAGCTCATTTGGTTAGAGCATCATCCTGATACACCAAGATTGCAAGTTCAATCTCTGGTCAGGTAACATACAAGAAGCAATTAATAAATGCATAAGTAAGTGGAACAACAAATCAATGTTTCTCTCTTTCTCTTTCTCTCTCTCTTTCTCTCTGTCTCTCCCCCCTCATCTCTCTCTCAAATCAATAAATTTCAAAAAAATTTAAGCAAAGGTTTAAAATGGTTAACTATACAAAGGAAAATTCAGAAAAGAATTAGCTTAACTATAAATTTTAAAAATTATAGATTAAGCTATACTAAATATTAAGACTTCTTTTTATCAAAAGACATTATAAAAAAGAAAGACAAGCCGCATTATGGAAAAAGATATTTGCAACACATAATTGACGAAGGACCACTATTGAAAAATATATATGTAAATCTCTTAGAATCAGTAAGCAAAAGAGAAACAACCCAAGAGAATAATAGGTAAAGACTAGAATAGAAACTTCACAAAGAGGATATATCACTGACCAATAAAAATGCATGAAATATGTCCAACCTCATCACTAATCAAGGTAATTTATATTAAAACCAAAAAGAGTTGCATGACATACTCTTCAAATTGACAGAAAGATGTAGAGAGTGAGAATATAAAGCAATGAGAATTTTACTCTGTCACTACATTGTTTTAGAGAAACTTTCTTTGCACGTGTACAACTGGAGGTATGTAAGGCTGTTTACTGTGGCATTTTTTTCTTTGTAGTCAAGAATTAGAAACAATTCAAGTGACCATGAGAAGTAAAATGGATAAAAACCTTGTAGAATATTACTACATTGGAATACAATGTAAGAAACAATCAAAATGGACGAACGACCGCTCACCCATCAACACGGATGACTTTCAAAAACATAAATGTTAAGCTACAGAAGCAAGTCACAAGTTGCTGTGTAACTTGAATTCCAAAAGCAGTTAAAATTAAACCATGTTATTTAGATATGCATGGATAGGTGGTAAATTTATTAGAAGTAGCAAGAAAATTATTAAAACAAAGGTTGAGAGAGGGATTACTTCCGAGGTTGGGGGAAGAAGGATGTGACAGGAGACACAATGGGGACCGCCTGGGGCGCAGGTGATGCTCTTGACCTGGGGGGCGAATACAAAATGTTCGCTTTGTAATGATTCATTAAACTGTCGATGTATGTTGTCTGCACTCTACTTAAATTTTCATTTCATTATTTTCATTTCTAAAGGTGAACTTTAGAAATAGTTGTGATCTTTCCTTTCACTGATTATTTTTTATATGTGAAGTAAAGCTCTAATTCGTTTTATTTTCCCCAAATATTCCCTTTTCTCTGTACTATTTTTCACTAATATATTGCTTGTCTACTGCTTTGTAACGGTGCTTTAATCAACCACTGTCCACTTTAAGTTCCAGTACCTCTTTACAGCCTATCTGTTTTTTGCCATTGATGGGTCTTTCTATCCCACAGTATCACTCACTGCTGTGGTCTTCATCATCATTCCTGTTATTACGCTCCTTTCCTTTGCCACACAAATCTTAATGTTTGAGCTGGTTTGAGCGCTATGAAAGCACAACCCAAACTCCTGCGCTCGTCTTTTCTTGGCCTCCTTAAAGCAGACATTTCTAGTTGGCTTTCAGTTTTTCCACACGTAGGAACCATGGGAATGTGTAAACTACCACACCTTTGCTCACCTGAGGCTTCCATCCTTCTCTACAGTTCTCGGTGTACCTTCTGTCCCAGGGCAGAAGCGATGGTGGTGGGGGCAGAATCACTCTTGTGCTCTGAGCGCCTGGTACTCTGTGCAATTGACAGTATCAAAGGCAGAAATGACAAGCCACCCGACAGAATCACTCACACTCTCCTCAGAGGGGTTTGCTTTGTGTGTGTGTTTTCTCTTTCATTCTTGTGGATGCAGAGAGGATATTGAACAGCAGCTGGGCTCCTTGATCTTGGCAACAGACATCAATAGACAGAATGAATTTTTGACCCAACTGAAAACTCACCTGCAAAATAAAGACTTAAGACTGGAGGATGAACACGACAGGCACTTTGTGCTGCAGGTAAACAACAGCAAGGAAGCCGCTCTCCGCGCTGGGCGAAAGCAGGCGGGGACGTGTTCGATCGTTTTAGCGCTTTTGAGAAGGAGTTATCTCCCATGGTATAAGTCAGTGCGGTGACCTACTTTATTAAAAGCTTCGAGACACATGACATTTTTAAGTGGTTTCCAAGCAAGAAAAATCTGGGTTTGGGGTCAATAAGTTGATAACATCTCACTTTTCCTTTGTTGGTAACTGTTTCCCCACAAAGGAGCCCCACTGGGCAGATGCGTGTGGTAAGAATCTAGTGTATTTTGTGCCTTGATGTAAAATGGACACCTGTGCAATTTTAAAAGGCTGTTTCTATAACACAAAAGTATATTATGTTAACTATGGTACAAATAGAAAAATAAGAAGTGGGTGCCTTCCTGTACCTAAAACCTATTTAATCAAACCCCGCTTTACTTCTTTTTGCTACCTAAACTTAAATTTTCATCTGAGGCTCAAACATGTTCACCTAGTCTTAGCATTTTTAGGCCCCGATAAACAAGTTGTTTTAACTGCATGATTTGAATCGTATCAGGCCCAACCCTTTCTGCGTCATTCCATGGCAAGAAGCCATTTGTGACATGAAAACAAGAGGAGTGGACCCCAGGAGTAGAACTCTGACTTGGTATACAAAGCAGAGCCTTTTTCTTGATCCTCCATTTTCTCTTGTCTTCCTTTTGGCACAAACAACTGAATGGGTGGACCCTGGGCTCATCCAAATAAACCAACTTTAACCAGGGAGACAGAGCTGCATGGCCCACTGAACTGGGCCGTCTTTTCCTCTCCATGCCTCCATGCTGCCCTCTAGCGGCCCAAAGTGCCACCTTCTTCCCAGGAAAGGCTCCCCTCCCTGCTGCAGCCCTGTGTCACCCTTCTCCTTTCTTCCCAAATTAGTCTTCTCTTCTCTGACCGCCACAAAGATCAACCTGGGGTCTGATTTGAGAGACTCGGGCCAAGTAGGGGGCAGCTGAAAGATTTGCCCTAAACACTTCATTTCAAAAGGAGAGCTTGCTGGCACAAATGAATCCCAAAGGGCAGAATTTGGAGGGGACTTCTGCCCCTTACCTACTTCTGCATGTCCTGGTGCCCCCATTAACCAGGAAATAAAGAAACCACCAAATTAGCAACTTAGTATGACCCAGACTCTCCCAGACCCCAGCACTGTTAGTGATTCTGTGATCCCAGGGAAACCAGGACAGAACAAATACTGTGCTGGTGGGCAGCACACACCGCAGAAGCCCACCTGAGCAGCATTCTCCCTGCAGCTGGTGGCAAGGGGCAGAATCTGCTTCTCCGGCAATTCAAGCTAACCCTCCTAGGATCGACATGACCGAGAAAGCAGGCATCCAGACCCAGATGAGTGTGAGGCAAGCCAGGAGGCCTTGATTTGGCTCTGCAAACAAAACACTCCTCGACTTGATAGGACCCAGCTCCCTGGCTGGCAGACACAGCCTGCTTGTGCATGGAGATGCAGGCATGTAAAGGCAAACACACATAATTGAAGCGATGTGTGCAGTTGGTCATCTCAGCCACTGTGAGAGTGGGGTCCAAATGATCTCACTTGAGCCTGGCTGGGGCCCCTGCGGCCTCCCTGCCTGTGAGAGGTGGCGCAGCCGAAGGAACCGGGCCATGGCTTTCCTTGGCTGGCCCACCCCAAGTCTCCTCCAGAAAGCTCCGTTTCCTTGGACGGTGGCTCTTCTCTCCTTCTCACTGCTATAAAGTGGAAGTTCTGAATGAAGGGTTTGTGCGGCACTGAAGAAGTGCTGTTTCCTGAGGAGACGTATCGGTGGGGCCCTGTGTGAATACGGGCTCCCCCCCACCCCCCCCGTACCATGGGGCACGCTGGTGCTGGGAGGAGGGGAAGTCCCTTGGGCTTGGGGTACATGTGCTGCTGAAGAATCACCCTCTGACAGTCTCTCCCTGCCCTGTCACTTTTCAGATTGCCTTGAAGTGCGCTGATATTTGCAATCCTTGCAGAGTCTGGGAGATGAGCAAGCAGTGGAGTGAGAAGGTCTGTGAAGAGTTCTACAGGCAAGGTCAGTCGTGACCCGCAGAGGCGTTTGCGCTGCCCCTGCTCCTCTCGGGCATTTACCCTAACAAAACAGGAAATGGCTGATCGATCATGGCACTTGCTCTTTCATCGACTCTTAGTGTCCTAACCTTTCTCTTTAACTCTCTTCAAACTACCCATCCCTTCTTTGGAAATAATTTTAAAATAAATAACATTGACTTATTATGGAAACAGGCAGTAATGAGGTGCAATAAAAGTGAGTGAATACGGGATATATGCATGTATTTTTTAATGGTTTTCCTCTGTGGGTATAAAAACTTGAGGAGCAGTTTGATTTTTACCCTGACCTTCATTTTAAGGAGCTGACCACAGCCTAGAGGCTAAATGCCATTCGTGGTCAATGTTTTCCACTCTGACAGAAGGACTTAACTCCTTTTGTATTTCTTCCCCTCACTCTCTTAAATAAAGCTAGTAATGAAATAGAACACAGCTGACCAAGAATTGAGTTCATCCTTTCAAACAGACATATGAAAAGTCAAATGGCCCCAAGGTAGGGTGTAATTTTTAAGAGATTAGCCTCATTCAGGACAAAGGTGATGAACGTGAGCAGGATCTTGACGTTGGGTGGGATACCGGCCGTAAAACACAGCCTTGTTTCTTCGGGCCAGGTTTCGGAGCTCAGGATGTGTTCGGGCACACGAGGGCCCTGATGTTAGTAGCGGGATCAGGTTTGAGAGGCTGAGAACAAATAAAGCCTGAAGTGTCCCACATACTTGCTCTGTGGGGAGGTCAAGTAGCAACCGCGAGCCTTTTGGAGAGGCCTCCATCGAAAGATGTGTCGGTGACATTGTAACGCATCCAGAAGCAGAAGACAAAGCAGAATGGATTGGGTTCACGTGGGGACAAAAGGCTTCGCTCACCATCTCTTCTGCTCAGAGGAAGAGTGCTTGTGTGGCTCCCCCGGCTCTGTGCGACTTCACTTCAATCAGGTGCAAGTGGTTACAAGTCAGAAGATCAGTTCCAGTTGCCCACAATGTAAAATCTCCACTGAGGGGAAAACCAAGGAAAATAGGATGAAATTGGAGTAGAGAGGTTTCAGACCAGATAAGATAAATATTTTCTTTACCATGTGATACAGAAAATATTGAAAAAGCGCAGTGAGAGAAGGGCTAGGTTCTTCATCCTTGGAAATAGAACAGGACGGAAGAAAAATTCTACTCAATCCCTCTTGGTTTTGACTCAGTCATGTGCTCCTGTTGGCATTGATTGCAGCTTAACCCTTTCAATTGCCTGTCTTGCACCCTTATTTGGACAGTGAGCAACTTGGCAATCATGTCACATGGGCAGATTATAATGGCCACACAGTTGGTGAATCAAAGTTACTAACTAAATGGAGTAAGTGGGGTCAACCAAGAAAAATAATCTGTAAGATCTCTTTGCAAAAAACGAGTTGTTGTCCTAAGAACATGTGCACATATAGCATCATAAGATGGAACAACCTGGAACATTTATAATGCTGATCAATAAAGGTGAGCTTCCAGGCCCTGTGCTCTCTCATGTCTCCTGGCAGAGAAAGAAGACTAGAGTGAGCGTGTCGGGTCCTTGTTTTTTAATTGCATTATGGTCTAGTAGAAGTTCCACCTGTTTAAGAGGAGAACACCAAACTCTCCGGTCATCCAAACTGCATGTCCTCCATATTGAATGAATATTTTAAAAATTCTATATGCAGGACTTTTATCATTTTGATTAATCTTATTCTGGCTTTCAGTTAGGATTTGGGCCTCCACAGGCTGCTAACAGTCCCAAACAAAGTTTCTTTAATGATTTGTGACGTTGATCAAAGGAAACCCCCTAGAAACAAGGTTGAGGACAAAGGGAGAAAGACAATGAGATCCCATAGATTAGGGAAACAGTGTTAAATTTGGAGGATTAAATGGGGATTAGGATTCTACCCCTCCTCTCGATGGTTTAAGGAAGTAGAATCTCTGTCCCGTTGTAACTTCAGATTGGTTCTCAATCAACCAAGATCCCAGACGTTTTTATTGAACATCTGCTTCCAGCCTTGTCTAATCCTCAGTAAAACTGTGATTTTCCCTACATACAGAGCCCCACTGGGGATGTCAGGAATGATACAAAGAAGTATAGTTAATCTTTCATGACCTCAAAATAGCAAGCAGTAAAGTTCCTAGAGGAAAGAAATTATGTAATTTTCCTCTTGTGATTCTCTACATTGATTAACAAGGGATCTAAACTATATAGTGCTTTATAAATATGTGCTGAATAAGTAAGTGAATAAATGGTCTAATTGGAAGACCCCTGATGGTTGAGGTCAGGAGAAGATCTAGCGCTGAGGAAGCTAGAACCTAAGCTAGGTATTGAAGGGTGAGTAATGCACTCTACTTTCTAATAGGATAGTCACAAGGCATGCTAGTTAAATTTAAATTTATTAAAATTACATAAATTTAAAAAATTGGTTCCTCAGTATTTTTAATTCTATTTCAAGAGGCTACTGTAGTGGCCAGCGCAGAGAACATTTCCATCGTTGCAGAAAGTCTACCTGGACAGCGCTGGTCTACTCAGAGAAGAGTGTAAACAGACAAAGGCACTGAGGTGGGACCATATCCCTGCTTCACAGACCAGCTGGTCCCAAAGAGGGTGAGAGGATGTGCAAACACAGACCAGGCAATAGAGTACGGCACTTTCTCATAGAAAGTGCATTTAGGGCAGCATACGTAATTAGAGTAGAAGGTAATTAGAGTAGAAGAAATACTGAGGGAGGAAAACTAGCTAAGGAGCAAAAACAAAGAATGAGTTATCAAGAAACCAAATTAGAATCAGGCAGAGTGAAAGTAAGGAAGAAAAGATATTCCAAGAGAGAAATAAACAGGATTTGATGCCTCCATGTTGAGGGGAAGGAAAGGGAAAAATCAAAGACGATTCCTCCAAAGTGTCCAGACCGATGGAAAAAAACACAATTAATAAAACCATGACGGTGAGGAGTAGAATTGGCTTTAGGGGAATTCATTTTAGTATTAAGCAGTGTCATGCCCTGCCCTCAGAAGGCTATTGTCATCTGGCTTCCCTGAAGTCCTCAGGTTAAGCCAGAGTGACTTCCTCCTGTCATTCTTGAGAATCATCGGAGCATAAGATGCCGTGGGAGGCGTGGCTGCAGTCTTGGAGAAAATGGCAGAAATGCGGCATCTCTGAGGTTCTGCATCAGTAGCTAAGTGCAGACACGAGGGAGCCTGACTTCCCAGGCTGGGATCCAGGCTCCCCTCTTACTAACAGTGTTTCCCCGAGTCGACATACTTCCTTACTGTTCATCTCAATTTCCTTCTCAGTAAAATGGGGATTATAATGAGGCTGTTATGAGGATTTAAATAACTAATAAATTACATAGGTAAACTGTTTAGAACAGTGCCTGGCACACAGTGAGCATGATATAAATGTTACATTTTTATCTCCCCTAGTTTAGAGAAATCCATTCACAGCTGTAAACCAGCTCATCTACTAATTAACCAGACCATTGTTCCCAGTGTAATTTTTCACCCTCAGGAAGAATCAATAAAAGTATTTTGATAAAGCTTTGTATGGTCATTTCTCCTTTGGTTTTCTAGCTCACATGGGTATTAAAAAATATATACCATTCTGACCTTTATACTTTTTTAAACCTTCTGTTCCATCAGGTAAAATTCTAAGGAGACAGAGTGAAAGATATCAGACCCTTATTTCTGATTAGTTCTGTAGCTGCTGACGGGGATGCTCTTCAGATGAGATCTTCTGACCCCTCCCTTCATCTCCTACCTGCTTACTACTTCTGGTTGTTCAGGTGAAACCAGACCAGGGTCAGGAAGGGTGAAAGGAGAGGAAGAAGCATAAAATCTGTGTTTTTAACCTGGAACTTAAAGCCAGAACTTGCATTTTATGTTAAGAAATTGCCCAGTAGTTGTACCCTTGTTTTTATAGAGCTTGTTCGGAAGTTTGTTTTAGCCCCAGGCACAGCTATTTACAAAGAGCCTATTATAAATGGCCATTGACACTCTGATATTTTAAATTTTCCCAGAAGCTACCAGAACAAAGCAGAGCAAGTCAAACCTGAAGGCTTCCTAAGGATAACAAGGCAGAGAACAATAGTTCCCAGAATAACCTCTTCCAACTAGGTGGTTAAAACTATCAACACTCATTTTCATAAGGTCTAGATTATCACTGTGTTTCTTATTCCTTCTTCTTAGGTGACCTTGAAAAGAAATTTCAACTGGAAATCAGTCCTCTGTGTAATCAACAGAAAGATTCAATCGCTAGTATACAAATTGGTGAGTTGAATTCAATTTTAATTTTAAACGAATATTTTGGCACCTCTGCCAAGAGTCAGAAGGAAAAAGAGGTCTACACACAGCTTCCGAAAGAGCCAGACTGGAGGTTTACTTAGCGCCACTCTGAATGGCTGAGTCCAAATGAGCACTCTAATCTTGACTAATCTACTAGGTAATTACCAATAGAGGAGTTACGAAAAATAGGGTGGAAGGTTTTGTGATAGACTCTTAACTAACCTTTATTAACATTGTCTTTCAGAATTAAATCAAAATCAAATAGAGTAGAGGAAAATGATAAGAATCAACTATTCGCTGCTGAAGAACAGAGTAGCTCCCATTCTCTTTAGGACTTCAGGTGTGGGGAGTCAGCAGAATCGGCTTCTAGGACCGTTCCAATTGGGATGGCTGCACTTCCTCCCCCATGTTCCCTCTCAAGAGGCCAGGCCAGGCCCCTGCCCTGCCAGCCGTGCTATTCCTTGCGGCCTGGGGTCCATGCTTCTCTGCTCTCCTTCAAAACTTGTCTTCAGTCTCATCTCAGGATCACACACTGAAGTGCCAAGTGCACTAAACTGTTAAACTGTGATGTTAGTGAATCTGAAATAGTTTTTCCTTTCATAAGTTATATAGAAGACCATTAAGCAAATCAAACTGGAAATTTTAGGCATTTTAGCAGGGGAAATATTTTTGACCCAGTAAGAATGTCTGTCACTCCTTAAACACTCTGTCAATTCCATCTACATATAAAGCAAGTCTTTCTTCTCTTTGTAGTTCCCTCCAGTTAAAATCACTCAGAACTTTACTCTTTTACTTACCAGCTGTGGCCCTGACATGTACCAGTTTATGTTTTTCACCAGTTCCCACAGACCTCAAACAGCTTAATGCATTCATGGTATTGCAGACCTCTACAGGGTCCACAGTGTAACGTCTTGGCATTGACAGGGAAGGGGACACCCGGAAAGATAAGCTTTAAATTAAGAAAACCGGGGCAAGTTAAAATGATATGCTCACTGTCGCTGAGGGTCAAATCTAATCCGCAGCCCCATAAAGTATGATGAAATCATCCTAAGAAGTAGGGGCCAAATTCATCTAGTTACAAAAATTCAAATGGAATCCACAAACTTTAAAATGGGTATGTTGGAATTAGGAGATTATTGGTTGTCCTTAATATTGTTCTGTTGTTTTTATACTTAACGTGATTCCTCTACCTGAAAAAGAGAAAGGGGATTTATTTTTTAAAAACTGAACACAGGAAGAATCCAGGGCAGATGAAGCTACGGAACTGCTGGGCAGAGGGGCAACGTTAACTGAAGCGCAGCCTTGGCCTCCCTGGATGGGGGGGCGGGGGGGGGGAGGGTCTGCAAATGTGATAGGTATAAAAGGAATAGGTCCTGACCAAAAGCCTAATGCCGGGTGCACTTGATTAAGCTCTGACTAGAAACAAATTCGCCAGGCACCTGTTAAAGATATCCTGACCCTCCAAAGAAAAACATTCACATTGTTAAGCACATGACCTGAATTTTCACAACGAACCTGATTTCAGAGATTCTATCCTGTTGTCATGAGAACACACTTATTTTGTCAGATCATATGTCCTGATTTTCAGCTCAGGAAATGTGGTTACCATAGATACCTGTTTTTAAAATGGGATAGGGACTGACGAGGAAAATCTCATGGATGTTAGTTACACCAGCACACCAATAACAAAGAGGGAAAAAAGGCGATTAGAAAACAACCCTTAGCACATGAATCTTTGTCTCTGCCCCACATCTCCTAGCTGTGCGGGTCAGGGTTGGGAGGTGTGGCGTGCAGGGCTAGTTCAGGCCGAACCAGAGAAATCCAAACAGGTAAACAGGGTGCCATGGGGGCTGCAGGGTTTGCCTCCCAGGCAAAGGTTTTTCCAGTGGATCCTAAGTAACACAGCAATTGCCTCTGTCTTGATTCCCTGGGACTGAAAATGTCTCCTCTCTTTTCCCTGTCCCATTCCACAGTGGGAATTTCCTGAGTGCTGTCTCAGGTGTAAAGTAATTCATATTCCCCAGAGTGGAACTGGGACTTCCTCTCTCCCCACCCTACCACACCCCGTTGCTCCTTTCTTTCCCTCAAACTCTGTATTTTAAAAAGATGTAAAAGAAATGAATCTCTAACTGGTGAGGTCTACAGGGAGATGAGGAGAAAGAGGCTTTCCTTCAATCCCTGTTGACTCTGAGGCTACCCGTCTCTCCGTCCCCCATTCCCACCCTTCAGGAGGGCAGTATCCTGGCAAAGTCACTGCAGCATTTGAGTAGCAGAGGGAGGTTCCCAAACCCGATCTCACAGATTTGGAGCAAAAGCCTTCCTTCATTTGGAAAACTGCCTCATAGTGTCTGTTCAGACTTTAAAATGGCTCTTCCATCGACTGTAAAGAGGTCATTTATGACAACGAGACATGCAGAGGTGTAATTCCAGAGTAACTTCAGAAAGAAAATGAGTTGACTTTTAAGTATTGGATTTTAAAATGTTAGATTTGTAACTTTTTTATATTTAAGGTAAACGATAAATATTTACATTTTAAACTTTGTAGTTTTGCAGACCATCTTTTTAGATATCTAATATCTAATCTCTCTTAAGATTGAAGATATTAGAAATTAGATATGGAGATTATGAAGGAGGTAAAGATAATTTAAGAATAGGAAGCAAGAAAATTCAAAAACGAAATCATTACTTGCTGACTCCCTATATAACCTTATCAAATTACAGACATAAAGTTGCTGGCCTTACTTTCTTCCTCAGGTTAGGGTTATCTAATACAATCTCCTAACATTTAAATTATGTTTTACATAAGATGAGATAATGCAGAAAAGAACAGTAACATGCTGCATTGAGGTGTCCTCTTCCCGTAGCCGTAGCATCCTCAAAGGCCAAGTATCTACTGTTTGTCCAAAGAAAAGATAATGAAATCAAGCTTTATAATTCACATACCTGGGCACACACAGGGTGAGCTGGTAGAAGATTGTAATGCTGAAAAACACTTGCCTCTTCTCTCCACCACTACATTTCAAGGAAATACGATAAAACCTAAATATGTCTAAGTATGTGATGATCCTAACAATTCAGCCTCAACTGCAAGTTATCTTTGCTTTAATAAATCATGTGTCATATGAAATGTACATTAAGGGTGAAATATGATTTGAAAGCAAAAAGTCTAAAATAAATTAAGAGAACAGATGTGCCTACATAGAAGTCTAATATCAAATCATCTTACCTTGCTGTTAAAGCAAGACTTTTATGCAGGTAAAAATCTGCTTTGAAGATGAATGAACTTTTATTTGCCTACACTTAGTTGTTTAACATATTTGAAAGTCAGACAAAACTATGAAATGATAATCCTGAAAAAAATATTCTACAGGCCAAATGTATGAATATTCTAGGTCTAAATCAATGACGTGCCTCTTCCAGACATGATTTTCCCTTTCCTGCCCTTCCCCACCCATCCTCCTTAGCTGTAGCACAGACGTCCTTCTACTTGTTTGTTTATACGTCTTTCTCCCTCTGCAAGGAATAATAGCCAATATTCATTGAGTGTTTACCAAATGCCAGGAGCTTTCTAAGCATTTCACATGTGTTAAGTCATTTCATTGTCATAACAACCCGACGGGTTTAGTACCCTTCTTAGTTCCTTTCTACAAACGAGAAAACTGAGGCACAGAAGTCAGGGGTCAAGGGTCAAGTCAGGGGTCAAGGAAGTCAAGGGTCAAGCCCAAGGTGACATATTTTGTGCTCCTCGGCTGAGGGTAAGGACCACACCTTGTTTGCCTTTATATGACTGAGCCAGGGATGTAGTGGGCCCCCATCACATTTGTGAGAAAGGAAGAGGTAGGCTGCACTGCCCTCGTGGTGATGAGTTTGCTCTTGCCTGTTTCAGGGTTCATGACCTACATTGTGGAGCCACTCTTCCAGGAATGGGCCCATTTCACCGGAAACAGCGCCCTGTCTGAGAACATGCTAAGCCATCTTGCGTACAACAAAGCCCACTGGAAAATGCTGCTGCTCAAGCAAACCAGAAGCAGTGGTGGTGGCAGTGGCAGAAGCAGTGGCAGCCCGGACCACACAGACCGTGGAGCTGAGAATGAGGAGCAGACGGTGACCGAAGGTGTCGCCCCGTAGTGCCCACCAGGCCTGTCCCCGGCTCTGTACACTGAGAGAGAGAACCACCTTGAGCAGAGGCCTCCTGAGAGGGTGGAAGCTCTGAGTGGTTCTTGCTCATACGCCCAGCCACTCTCTCGGTTTCAGGCTGGGGCTCTTCAGAATGCCACCTTCCTCCTAGTCACCTGCCCCCTCTCCTTTTCCAAGTGTACAGAAGCCATTCTTCACCTCAACATCAGCTGCCGAAATGAACGACTCCATCCAGTAATACGGAAGCTAAATCCAAGGACGGGCCTACCCCTCAAGGAGAAGACTGAAGAGAAAGAAAGAGGTGCTTCTGCCAGGTCTCCCACGGGCCCTGGGTCACACTGTGACAGGCAGCAGTGCCAAGTCCAGAGCATTTTAGCATTTGCCATCTGACTGCTGATCTGCATGACAAAAACACCAGCATATTTGGAACTCCAAGGATATTGGTCTTAACTGAGAGCACAAAAGAGAACGTGAGAGAAAGGACCTTCTATTTTAATAATAATTATTATTATAAAATAATAATAAATCTTTTAAACTTTTATATATTATGCACTAGCCAAGGGATCTAAAACTTGGGGCTGTGATTACTCGGTGTACCCAAACTTGAATGGGGGTTCATTGTTTTGTTACTGACTTTACACCACTTTGGGTCAAAGATTTGGCATCTTCTCAATTTAAGAAATCAACATTTCCTATCCGATCTGAGGGGAAGGTGCTGTACAGTTCATTCCTTTGCACCATTAACCAGTCTATCTGTCTTTTATCAATAACTCAGTTTCAATGACCTTTGTATTCACACATATACACTTTCTGTAAATACCAAGCGCTACTGATTCCCATGCCAAAATACATGAGTATTATGGGATTGCTACCTGTATAAACAATGGCACTGTGAACAGAATCCTGTTAGTTTTAATACAAGAGAATGCATTTGTAAATATGGTATAGAGTTTATTAATATACTATTGTTTGCAGATAAAGGCCTTAACTTTAAACATCTTTCATCTTCTGTAAGCTGCCCAACCTAAATCCTCAGAGATGTCCTTCTGAACTGCTTTCCCACGTTCATCTCTATGCTTTCCTGCTAAGGTCACCAACCAAAACTGAATCAAGTCTTTGAGGGAATATTTTGGAAACTTCACGTGCATTCCACTCGAGACCATAGTGTTTCATCTACGGCACTGAGCATCGTTTCCTCAGAGTAACGAGACCCTTCTACAAGCCTGAAGTCACTTTTCAACGCAGCGATGTTGCACATTCTGTTTCAACAAGCCAGCTGATAAGCTTGTGTTTATGTGACTCTTGTCATGGACCATGGCAGTGTGTCAACCGTAGAAGGTCTCACAAGCCTTCTGTGACCCTGTCATCTAATCATCAGGGAATTCCCTGCTCCCCATCCACACTTCCGTCTGTTACGACTACAGTACCAAAGCACTTTGGTTTTTTGGTTGGCGTGCACTTCTTTGGTGTTAATAGTAACTGGATTTTTCTTTTTCTTTAATTTCATGTGAACAACTACCCACCTGTTTAGCTAAATTTAACATTATTTAAGTAAAGAAAATATTTTAGTTTTCTGATGGAATTTACCTTCCTGGCAGGTCATTATGCTTACTCATGACTATAACTAGCAGAATCGCCTGGGAATCTTGCTGCCATTTTTTTCTGCAGACACCACCATAAAATCAGTTTGCCACAGCATTTTTCTCCAGTTGGCTTAACTTTGCGCATTGAACCTTTACTTTAGAAGTTCTAGCATAGCTAATGTTAGATGAAAATTGGCAAACCCCTTTCTTTTAACCTTAAACAATGCAGTAGTGGAAGGTGATGGTATGCTCGTTTCTGCCACTGCCAAGCTGTTTCGCAGACTGACGGAAGGACAGCTGACTCACTTCCTAAGTGCAACTTTTTTTTCCTCCTAACATAGAAATGAAATGTTAGAAACTTTGGCTGGATTGCAATAAGTTCCTGTAGAGAGACTGAGGCTTGCAGAGCTAAGGATTAGGGGACATTTTGGAACATTGGTTATAGGTTCATTAAATATGGAGAGATAGTCAGATGGTACTGAAGAAAGTGTGAAAACTTCATGAAATGGATGGATAAGTTGACATTGTTGGTAGGGGTAAGAAGTGAAGTTGTGAAAACTTAACACTAACTTTATTTTTTTCTATAATAACCATGAACTGTCAGATCACCTTTTATTGCTTTAATACTCTGAAGCTCTCAGCTTGGTAGGGCCCCAAAAGAGAATATGTTGAATGTATTCCTGCTTCCAAACCTCACTCATCTTGGTTTGGAGATGCAGAAAGGGCTTTTGAGTAGTCTATTTTTAATGTACCTGAGATCAAATCAAGGAAAGCAAATACTGGGGGCGATATAGTAGAGATAAGAAAGAAAATGCTATTTTAGCTCTACCTTGACTTTAGGAAATAGACTTTGTTTAAATTATATTTATATTATAACTTAAATAAATAATATTGGGGGTGTTTTTAGTAGTTACAAGTTTATAGAGCAAAAGTGTTTAAGTTACAGTTAGGCCTTAAAGAAGAACTCACAGAGAAAACTACCAAATATTTTATCCAACGGTTAAGCCTATGAAGCAGCTACTAGTACCATGAAAATATAAAGCAAATGAGACGTGATGAATGAATAAACTAGATGTATTTGTGGCCTCTGTTCAACCATCTGGAGACTTCTTGAGTTCCCTATTTCTAGGGAGAGAGAGGGAGAGAGAGAGAGAGAGGGAGGGAGGGAGGGAAGGAGGGGAAGAGAGAGAGACCGTGAAAATGTTTTTTCTTGCCCACTAGTGTCTCTCTTGCAATATTTTAATAGCAGGAGACCAGTTACTAGTTGAAATCCAGCTGGTGGATCATCCATGGACTTTGTCTTTACATTCTTGTTCTGCGAGTCCATGGACCATCAATAGCTGACTTACTGAGTTGAATTCTTTCATAACTTGAGAAGAAAGGAATCCAAGGGCCATTTGTAGTAAGCAAGGTAAAGTTAAAATCAAATTGAGAGAAAGAGAATATATAACACTGCCAGACCTGATAGGCAAAGCCCGCTTTTCCTTTTAACAGCATCCGTGAGTAGTCAGAACTTACCCATAACTCCCTGCGAGGCCAAGTAAAAGCCAACTCTGTTTCTACCTGCTTCAGACTTCCTGCAAAAGGACCTGGAGTGCGTCCTGCAACACTGTCTCCATATAGCGCTTCCAACAAGACAGGCTTGTTTTGTCACCTTTTCTCATATAGAACCGAATCTGCTCATTGATTTGAAAATTGGTTATGAGCTTGTATCTCACTGTGTTTCCTATGCTTTGTTCTTTTAAGAAAACCCTTAAAATTGTGTTGTTTTGTGTACACATGTGAGGTTTGGGAGAAAAAAAAAACACCTTGTGAGTTTCTGCTCAAAATGTGGCCTAAATATCCATTGGCATGTCTAGATAAACAATTAAAATAAAGGCAATTTCTTTAAAATACAACATTGTGAAAATGTCCTGATTCTCACCACGTAGCATGTTATCAGCCATCTAATTGTATTCAACAAGAAGGAGACGAAACTTTCCAGAAAAAGAGCACAGGTGCAGGCGAGAGCCTTGTGACTCCTCCCACCGGGGGCTGCAGGAACAGCCATGCGCAGAACGGCACCACTTGGCGGTTTGCCCCAAGTTAGAGAAAGGGGGCCACCACTCAGCTCTCCCTTCCCCGCGATGCCTTTCTAATTCATGTTTGTAAAACTCATGTCTGAAAGAGAATGAGGTGCAATGTTTTAGGCTGTGAAAACAGAACAGACTCATTTCAAGAATTACGTGTTCCAAATATGGTCTTGCATGTCAGGATGGGACGCCACAAAGAACAATAAAACAGTTCAGGCAAGACAACTGAGTGGCCTAAATTTATCTAGAAATAGAGGAGAAAAACAAAATACCACCCTTGTTTCCCAGAAACACCCTTGTCTCCTTATAACCCCATATCCATTATCTTAAGACGGGTATTCAGAATTTCACCGATTTCTTAACGCCTGCCATGTCTGAAGGCAACACCTCCTCTTCCTTTATGTACATTCTGTATCACAAAGCCAAAATCAAAAGTAAGATCCCAGTGCTATCCAAGTAAAAGTCAGACATGACTTTCAAATGTACCCAGGAACTTAACTGAGATATTGTCAAACAGGCCATATCTATATGAGTGGTAAGAATATGCAATAAATATTGGTTGAGGATCTGCTATGTGCCAGAGACTGTGTTAGATACTTGGAATATAAAAGACCTGGCCCTGTCCCCCCAGTAGGGGGGCATGGGAGAGGCAAGCACACACTGATGTTTCTCTCTCTCTCTTCCTCTCCCTCCCTTCCCTGCTCTAAAAATAAATAAATAAAATCTTTAAAAAAATAAAAATTAAAAAGATAAAAATTAAAAGACCTGGCCCCTCCAGCAGCGTTCAGAGTTATTCAGAGACTGGCAATGACCAGTCCGTGCTTCTTACGGGATCCATAGAACATCTCTGAGGGCCCGCTTGAAAGCCCCCCTGGAGTACACCCTAACCAGACACAGGTACGCTTTGGGGACTGAACTGGGTCTCCATTTTGACTCTGCCACTAACTTACTCGGTGACTTCGGGCACATTACTCGCCCTCTATAAAATTATTTCCAGACAATAATATCTTTATCATATTGTTGCAGCAAACAAAAGAGATTGTGTAAAAAAGCACCAAGCACTTTGGGACATGGTAGGCTTTCAAGAGATGCAAGTCCTATCCTTTTAAGTTACAAGAAACTCAGCAAATAGCTATGGATGGGAATGTGGAGAATACATGGGGGGAAACGCAGTAAAGAAACGCTGGCGATTTTACTTGAAGACACCAAAGTCATTTTTACATTTTTTAAACAGATTGGTTAATTTACATACACTTATTTCTTTCCAAGGTCAGGTAAAAGAATTAGCACTTCACGTCATCGCTCAAATGAAAGCTCTCCCTCAGCCGCAGCCTGCTTTTCTAGTTAGACCTCTATATTCTAGTACGAGATAGTGTGTCTTTTGCTTGCAGTTTTGTTAGAAATTTCTGGGAAGGAAACAGTACCTTAAAAAAAATGAGAATCATTTTCTCCCTTTGCATCTATGCCACCAAAACCCTAGTTCTGGCTCTAGTTTTGGCTCTTGATGACGATTCTGGGTCTCCGAGTCAGGCCTGGCAATTGTCTGGGCTTCCACAGGCTCCGCGCGAGCAGGCCGCACTGCTGCCCCCAGGATGCACGTGGCTCACACCACAATTTTCAGACATGTTCTCAGCTACTGCTTCCTGCCTGTCCTAGGCCGGGGCTGAAAGTGGAAGCACTTCTTAACATCCTGTTGGAGAAGACGGAAGACTCAGTCCCGCCTCCTTGGGCATGCAATGGGCAAACATTTGAGTAATGACTAAACGAGGAGCTACGAAACAGTCCGTGATGGGCTTGCTTGCTTTCTTTTTTTATGTTCAATTAAGCCAGAGAGATTATTGGAAAAACTTTGTTTTAGCTTATATAGGTTGAAGATAGATGATTGCCTTGTCTTAATCATCTAAGCAACGATGTGTCTTTCATTCACTTGCCTGAAATGCTTAAATTCTAGTATTTCAAGGGCTTGATTTATTCATCAGTAATTCTTTCCCTTTTAAGGAAGCAATGTGGTCGAGTTTTAAAAGTGTGGGCTTTGGAGTCAGATTGAGCAGAATTCAAAGCACTGCTATCACTTGCTGCTTAACCCTAGGCAGTGAATTTAATCTTTCCGAGCCTCCATTGCCTCATGTATAAAATGAGAACAACGCCTACTTCCCAGAGTGGTTACGAGGTCAACATTTGAGCACATACATAAAACATATAGGTTTCTAGCAGAGAGAGGGTACTCAACAAATGTAAATGCCTATGTATTTTAAAGAAAAATATCTACAAACTGGGAGTTGAGATATGTCTTTTACTATCTCTAAGTTGTATAATTTCTGTGCAAAAGGAAAAATAAGCCATTAATAGACATTAAGAATGGTTATACCTACAGGTGACCAGCTTGACCATAAAATAACCCTTATAATATGAACAAAATATCATAAAAATGTATTATAGAAAAAGACGGTGTTCCTGTGGAACTAAAGATACATGGATAAAACCAGAGAAAATAAAGAACTGTCTCTCTTTCTCTCTCTCTCTCTCTCTCTCTCTCTCTCTCTCTCTCTCTCTCTCTCTCTCTCTCTCTCTCTTTTAAAGGAAATATTCCTCAATCAGCCAGAGTGAAACAACTTGTTTAATCTAAGCCTTTCCTAGAGTTCAGGATAATACAACCCTGGCTACAGAGAGGGTTTACTTACTAAATAAAACTTGATGATTATGAATTCCCCTCATATCCCACAAACCCTGCCCACAGAAGTTCCCAGTTGCCCTTCCTCTCGTGACTTCAGAGCCCTTCTGTATGCTGACAGCAGAGGCAGAGAAATGCGGGGTAGTCTCTGTAAATAGATGACCTGAAAATCTATTTCAGTCTTCTAAACTAACATTTTGAGAAGGGCTTAAAAATGTTTGTGCCAAAAGATATTTACGTATTCCCTGAAAAAAAAAATGGCTTCATACCCAAAGAGCTTGAGAAACTACGGATTGAGCCACAGTTTCTCTCCTACATGCATCTCAGAGCCTGTATGTGCTCGGGGACAGCGCCAACAAGATGACGCAGGTGACACGGTTTGTTTGGATCTACTTGTGGTTTTATGTCACAAAGGCTCCCTCGACCACACCAACTCAGAATGATTCCCCCTTTACCATTGATTGTATTATCTCCTTATTTATCACTTGCATTAGTTATTATTTGTGTTGATTATTACTGTGTTCTACCCAATGTGAGATGTATGTAACAATTGTGGTTAATTTGCCCAAGTTTGTGGCTTGATTTTACCACTTACTAGGTATCTGACCTTGGGCAAGTTTCCAAACATTTTGTGCCTTGGTTTCTTTATTGGTAAAATGATGTTAAAAATATCACCTATTTCATAGAATTGCTGAAGAGTAAAAGAGTTTGTGCATGTAAAGAACTGATTGGTACCTGACACTAAGAAGTCATTCAGTAAATGTTGGCAAAAGCCATCTTCTCCCTCACCTGTGCATAGCCATCCCAGTCTGATCAGTAAGCTCCTTGATGATAAAAACAACAACTGTTTTAGATATAGTCTCCATAGTGTAACACAGAAGGTGCTAAATAAATACTTAAATGAAAGAATATATTTTTGATTGATAAATTGAAAATTGGCCCTGGCTGGTGTAACTCAGTGGATTGAGTGCCAGCTGCAAACCAAAGGGTTGCCAGTTCAATTCCCAGTCAGGGCACATACCTGGGTTGCAGGCCAGGTCCCCAGTGTGGGGTGCACAAGAGGCAACTACACATTGATATTTCTCTCTCTCTCTTTCTCCTTCTCTTCCCCCTCTCTAAAAATGAATAAATAAAAAAAAATTTTAAATGGAAAAGAAAAGAATATTGTACCAGAATAATGTGTTAGCATTTAAATCCAAACAAATAAACTCCAATTGTAACAATAAAAGTCCCAAGAATTTGAATAAAGATTTTTTTCAAGTTCACTAATTTCTCTGGTAGCCTTCTATTGTTTCTAGGAACATGGTTTAGGAAGACAGGAGGTTTTCTGCTCCCAGTTTATTAGTCTATTCTGCTGAGTGGTGAGGACAAAGATAATTCCCTGAAGGACTTGTCCAAAGACCTCTAGGTTTTTTCCACCCAACTGGAAAGGAAGCTTAGAGAAGGACACTTTCTTTTACAGGACAATGCTTTCTTTTACAGGAAGAATGCTTTCTTTTACAGGACAAATAACAGTCCCATTTTAATACACAATCCAAGAAAAGACAGCAATTCCAATCCTCATCTTTAAAAAGCAACATGGTCATAGCAGATGAGCCTCTTATTTTATTCCGTTTATAAGAACCTCAGATTCCGTTTACAAGAGCAGCTCCTGCTCTTCTTCCCAGGAAGCAATTGTGCGTGCATTTTTAAACCTGTCCGCAAAGTAAGCCCAAAGGACCAAAATGCAGGGCCAGTTGATGGTGGATTGGAGGTTATTTATATTTTCCTACTTTCCACTGTTATGTATTTGTCTGGCCCTTTCTACCAGGGAAGTCAGACTTTACATGTCAATGGACTTTCATCCCCATTTGCAGAAAAATAACTGATAAATGAAAACAGAATGTTGATATTGTCATATACTAGCCAGAGTGAAAAGATATTCTATAATTGCAGGCAAATTTTGAAGTATTGACCTGACTGACAGGTTCAGTTGATCACTGCACAGACAGTGAGGTCTGGGGACACCAATGCCAACCTCGGAGCATGATGAAGTGAGAAGGACCTTCAACGGGACAGGTGGACCACCAAGCAATGGCCCCATGCCTGGGCCCCATTCTCTGAGCCTCTCGGAGGACATACAAGCACCATGGGAAAGTGCTGTGGGACTGTCGGGGAGGGGAGAAACCCTGCACTCAACAGCTAAAATGACTACTGCATGTTAATAAAGTTTTATTGGGGCTAGCAAACCATGGAGCATGCAATTACTGGGCAGGATGGTTTCTACTTTGTCATGTACAAAGCTAAGTGTGTTAGGGACTCAAGTTTTTTCATGCACAGTTGGTAAAGGCTCTGACCAGATGTCAAGTATGTCACTAAACTGTCCATATAAATCAAATCACTTGTAGGGAGTGATCTCTCAGGCTGAATTTCATTTCAAAAGCAGTATTACTACAGCCTATTTTACAAATTTGTGATGAGGATTAGAGCTAATAATGTATTCGGAGTGCTTTGCAGTGTTTTGCATATTTTTGACACTTAGTAAATAGTTGGTTTGATTGACCAAAATCAACGGTGATGCTATCTATGTTCCATTTGCTGCAAGAGATTATTCAATTCTTCCTCTAACTCCAACAAGACTGTTCATGGAGATAGGAGGCAAGGAGGAGAAATGACAGGGACAATAAGGATTTTGCTTAACAGGCAGGGGAAATAAGCATTTAAAGGAGAATAAACAAGATAAAACCAAATCACCACTCCCCTTGTGTATCAGTTTCCGAAGGCTGCTGTAACAAATTACAAACTGGGTAGCTTTAAACAACAAAAATTGATTCCCCTACAGTTCTGGAGGTCAAAAGTCAGACCCCAATGTGTCAGCAGGACCATAATCCCTCTGAAGGCTCTCGGGAAACATCCTTTCTTGCCACTTCTAGCCTCTAGGGGTTGCCAGTCATCTCTGAGGTTCCTTGGGTTGTGGCAGCATAACTCCCATGTCTACCTGTGTCTTCACATGGCCTCTTCCCTGTGTATCTGTGTCTCTGTTTTCTCTTTTACCAACAAACCAGCCATGGGATTAGGGTCCACCCTAATCCAGTTCAATCTCATTTTAACGAATTACATCTGCATAGGCCTTATTTCCAAATAAGGTCACATTCTGAAGTTCTGGATGGACATGAATGTTGGGGAAGGGAACATTATTCAGCCCTTGACACTCCTCATTTATCCACCCCATGCTTCACCTCCCATCCTCCCTGCCACACACACAGCCACCCCTCCCCCCTCACATCTTCCAGATTTCCCTGAGTGAGGCTATTGGGACAGATTGCTTCAGGTGTGAGATACGGTTGGTTTTGCATATTTGGAGGTAAAGCCAGAAGAAGTCTCACAGAAAGGAGGATTAAGCACTTCATTGTTTCTTTCTTTTATATGCTTTCCTTACTAATTCAGATCTACCTCAGAGAAAAAGAATCTTCAAACTCCCATTGGCCTCTGCCATCTGGAGATGACATGAATCTTTTTCCACATTTCAACTTCCTCACTATCTCATCCTCATCATTGTTCCATATATTTCAACCCATTCATTCATTATTTCAACCCATTCATTCATTATTTCAGTTTGATATGAGGACAGGTCCAGGAAGTTTGGCCATGATGGTGGATAGCTTCAGAAGCGTGGAAGGCAAAGTTATTGTAGATAAGGAACAAAAAGGACCTGGTGGCAGATGAGTTATCTACTTCACTGCTGAAGTCACATCATGCAGGATGGTGACAGAGCTTGGGGTGAGAAACCTGGAGCCCCTCCAGTCACTGGAGTAGAAAATATGGGAGGTCAAATGATTTCATAGACAAGGAGGTGGTAGTGCTCATAAGGAGAACCCCCAAAAGAAGAGTTTCAGCGTGTTTGATCCTTCAGTGAGGGTGGAGGACTAAGGGTGAATGACAGTAGGACCTCAGGTGATACTGACCCCATTTCCTAACACTGACATGAAGCACAGTTGGTAATAAGCAGCTCCAGCTGAGAGGCTTCCAGAAGGGAGAGTCCTTAAGGGGCAGTGTTTGATTGGAGCATCAAGGAGAAAGGGATGTCTGGTGTAGAAGGAAGAAATGTAAAGTGTGTTTATCCTGGTCTGGGAGCATAGGAGAATGTAATAGAAGGTCAGGAAGGAGGACTCTGGCAACAGAAGGTTGAATCAGAATAACATGGGAGAAGGTAAATGAATGAAGCATTGTTCTTGGGTGCCGAATCAGGTGAGGGAGGAGTGATTAAGCTGACCATTAGGTTAGCCAGAGAATTAGTCCCAACATTCCCTCTGTGGTTGGAAGGAGACAGGAATTTAAAGAACCCTCCTAAATCCATTTCCAAGCCTTAGGGGAAAAGGGGGAAGTTCTGAGCTCTTGGAAGATGTGACCTATGGTCTGGATTGATTGTGATGGTTCCAGGGAGAAGCTGGCTGTGTGCAACTGTTACTGAACATGTATAGATGGTCCTGCTCTATCGCCACCCTCCAGGCAAAACTCTGGAGGCAAAGGTTTGGTGATAAAGGAAAGGAGTCTTTATTCAAAAGCTACAGGAGTTTGAGATAACACATTTCCACATTTGTGGTTACTTAGCCTATCAATTAAGTCTAAACTCTTTAATTCTGTAGTCACAGCTTTAATCACTTAAGCCTATCAATTAAGGCTAAACTCTTTAACTCCTGAGTTCCCCTATCATCCCCCCCTAAACCCCGTTCATCTTTAATTATCTTATTTCTATAGGATTAGTTTACAAACTAGAACATGTAAGATACAAAAGCTACATAATTCTGGAAGAATGGCAGGCTTCTGACTCAGAGCCCGGCCCCTCTAGAACACCCAAAGAAAAATAACCTTGCCACCCTCTGCCAGGCCAGCCCAATCCTAGGCTGTGCCTGGAGTTCCTTTTCCTATCAAAAATACCATCTTTTAGGAAACTCAGACAGCTTCAGTGCAATCATCCAGGCATCCTCGAGGAAGGGAGATCCAGATCACGTCTCTGCCCTCCTATTTCAAATCTGGTGGCCCATAATTCCATGCACTCTAGAGACATTAAGCTGCTCAGCCAGTCCTGTCCTAGGCTGTGTACCACTGCTTCAGGCAACCTCCTCCTGTGGCCTCTCCTTTCTCCTCCCCAGTGATCTGATCAGATCTCCCTGTATCTCAACTCATACACAGGTACCCAGAGAGTGGTTACAGCACTGAACCCGAAGAGCTTGGGTTGGGAGGTGGTAGTGGGTACAGGCTCTTTAAGGGAGCAATAATGACCAGGAGATATTGGCATACAACAGGCTCTGCTTTTCCCTTTGGGACCCTAAGCCCAGTAATAGCACTGTTATGGATTCTGTATGTAGTCTGGGGCAGTAATAGGTCTTCAGGGAACACTTCTCAAATCTCCTTTGTATTGTATTCCCAAAGGTCAGCTGAGAGCCCAAGCAGATTACCATGGTAGGAAGGGTCATCAGACCTGCCAGTTTTCTGGATGAAATGAAGAGGCATAATAAATTTGGAAAATGGAAAGGACTCTATCCCTGACCAAACCAAATAGGCCACTCTTTAAAGATGGAGAACATCATGTAGCAGCAAAGACCAAAAATGGGTACTAAAAGGTAAATTACTTTTTTAAGATTTTATTTTATTTTATTTTTATTTTTAGAAAGAGGGGAAGGGAGGGAGAAGGAAAGGGAGAGAAACATCAATGTGTAGTTGCCTCTCACGTGCCCCCACTGGGGACCTGGCCCGCAACCTAGGCATGTGCCCTGACTGAGAATCGAACTGGCAATCCTTTGGTTCACAGCCTGCGCTCAGTCCACTGAGCTACACCAGCCAGGAGAAGGTCAATTATTTTTGATCATTACTTCCAATTACATGTTGGAAATGAATGTAATTCCTTTGTAAGGTATAAATTAAGCAACATCAAGATTTTAATCTCAATTCAGAGTCCTGTGCCCAGATACACTTAGTTTGAAGAGAAAATGAGGCCAAGAAAACAGCTAGAAAAAGAGGCTTCACTCAAGCCCTCTACTTTAGATCAGAGTTGGCTCTCAAAAAGCTAGAGAACATGCAGTAAAGAGGTCAGGTAAAACAGCATCCCCACTGCACAGTTATTTCTTATTAACACTTGATCTGAGAAAGAGACCATTCTTAGAATTTGAGAACTTGCTAGAAAAACATCTCTTTTCCCCTGAAAGTGACCATGCTGTCCAGAAGCCTCCAAGCCTCCAAGCCTCCTTGAATTTAGAATTCAAGAAAGTTCAGTAAAGATTTCTGAATCCAACCACATCTGCTTTAACATTGTATGCAGAGGCCTTTCTACTCTAGAATCACAAGCTATATAATCCAATATTCTCTTGAAATAAAAGGGTTATATGGTAATCCTACTACCAAACAATGAGCCCCAGTTCCAACCAGAGCATAATTTGCAAATTGAGACCCAAGTCATCAATCATTATATGGAAGCACAATGCATTGAAGTTATACTAGTCCTTTGGATTAGTCCAAGAAGGATTTGAAAGAAAAATAGATCTTAGTTTGGTTTAGATGGTTACTAGAACTTCTCAAAGACTTTTAACCACAAGAATTCACCATTTGAGATGTTACTTTTCCCCCATCCCCCGCCACCACTCCCAACTCTAATGTGCTTAACCAGCAGCTGTCTATCAAGCCAAGTACTTCCAGTGGGACTCCGTGGAGAGGCAGCAGAGAGGAGTGGTTACAGGCAGACTGCCTGAATTGGAATTCTGGCTCAGTGACTTACTAGCTGTTTATCCCTTGGCTGGTTTCTTAATCTCTTTATGCCACTGTTACATCAATAGAGTAATAATAGTATCTCTCATGGCTGGGGGAGGGAGGGTGTTATGAGGATCAAATGAATTAGAACAATGCCGATCACATACTAGGAGCTTGATAAGTTTTTAAATATTTAAATGGTCATATGAAGAGAAAGCATGAAAGCATGCTCTCTCCTGAACTTCTCACCTTGCTTAGAGCTGAAGGAAGGAGGGTCACCATATGCATATTTTCAGTAGTACTTCAGCACGGGCCCACATGTGCTCAGAAATGGTTTTGCTTCCATGGTAGGCATTGCAAGATTACCGTCTTAACTGTGGAGTTGCTGCTCCCAAGACACGGTCTTCTCTGGGACTGCCTGATTCATCTTTTCCAGTCCAGAATATATCACAATATCTAGAGAGTAGGTCTTCCAAAAATGATTGTTCAACTAAATGGAACCTCAGACAAAATAGTTCAAGAAGCCTGAAGTTAAGACTATCAGAAGGGATCAGAGCGCAAAGAATGGGACTATTCAAGAGTGACAAACCAAGGGATGGCCCGAGTGGCCTGTAAACCAGTGTCTGGGAGTAGAAGTGTAACCCCAGCACCTCTTTCAAGTATCTCCTCCTCAGTCACGCTCTCTCAGTCATAACTTGTCCACACTGGCAAAGCACGCCAATAGCTAAGCTGCTTAGAACAGAGCCACAAAAGTTACTAGAAATAAATATGGCAAACTTCCCATGTCTTGGTGAGATGCGAGCAAATGCACAATATTTGGGAAAATCCCCAACAAGACACAGATGGCAATGAACTCTCTGCTTCCAGTGGCTCACTTCTTCTTCCTGCAGCTCCAAGTCAGGTCCCCTCATCTCTTCTCAGGTCTCACCTCATTCTCTTCTCTGCTTTTTATTCTCTATTTCCTAACATGTTAGATGCCTATTATTTTTATCTAAAGAATTCTGACATCTCAGCACTGTAATTATTTATGTTCCAATAATGGGAAAAACAGGCAGAGGGAGATGGTCGGAAAATTGCACAGTTTATGGAAGAGAGAATGAGAAAGAATTACTCCCTAAACCAGATTCAATGGGATTCAAGGCCCAGGTCATCTACAGTCTTAGATCAAATAATTTTTTAAATGTTTACTTAGGGAATCATAATATCTTACCAAAACAAAAACAGACATAATTTGTTTTATATCAGAAATAGCAGAAAACTTCCCTTTCCCTCCCACAGGAAACTGAGATATTTTCTCTTTTTGTGTACATTTTCAGATAGTTGGCACAGCTTAATCAAAGCTGAAAAAAACCCCTAGAATCTCATTATATAAAACCTCCCTCTAAAGAGCCTGTATTTCTGTCTGTACTTCTCATCAACACCATTCTGCAACTTAACTTTCATCTTTTTTTAATATATTTTATTGATTATGCTATTACATTTATCCCAATTTTTCCTGCTTTATCCCCCTTCTCCTGGTACCCCCATTCCTTCCAGCAATCCGCTCCATTTGCCCATGTCCATGGTCATGCATGTAAGCTTTTTGGCTTCTCCATTTTCTATGTTGTTCTTAACACCTCCCTGTCTATTTTGTACCTACCAATTTATAGTTTTTAATCCTTGTACCTTTTCCCCCATTCTCTCCCTTCCCCGACCCAGCTGATAACCTTCCACATAATCTCCATATCTATGATTCTGTTCCTGTTCTGATTGTTTGCTTAGTTTGTTTTTTAGATTCTTAACTTCCATCTTAAATCACCCCAGAAATCCCATCTTCCATGTTCAGATGACATTTCTATGCTTACCTACAACTTTTGTCATTTGGGGCCACTATTTCTTCCTTTCAGCACTCTTATTTACGTCCTAGTCTCCTAATTTTTCCCCTATACCTCTAGCTATTCCCTTCTAGGCAACCATGCCGGTTTGTCTGGGACTGTCCCAGTTGTACCACTGAAAGTGCCACATCCCGAGAAGGCCCTCACTCCAGAGCAAACTGGGATGATGGCCAGCCAAGTCTTAAGTCTCCCCTGAAGGCTTTGTGTCTTCCACCCATTACTAACTGTCAGTGTCCCAAAGGCTCCATCTGTGGCCCTCTGACCCTTTCGCCCTATACAGTATCCTTGGTGACCTCATCCAATGTGAGACTTCAAGAACTATCAAGGTATTTGTATGATGGTTATCAAACCTGTGTCTTCTCCAAACCCAAACTGCCAATATGGCTTAATGCATCAAAACAGAACACATTTTCTCCACAAAATCAGCTTCTGATTTTCTATCTTAGTAAATAACCAATGACATCCAACCACCTAGTCAGCCAAACAAAAATAAATCTGGGAACCGTCCCTATCCCCCCTTCTCTCTCACCTCTGTTGACTCTACCTTCCAGATAGTCACTCCACCCATCTCCATTTCTCACATCCAGCTTTTGTTCAAGCTTCACAATTCCCCACCTGAAATATTACAATACAATTCACTCTGCCAACCTAGAAGTCTTTCTAAGGTACTAACCTAATTAACCTTTTTGCATCATTTAATAGGTCTTCCTATGGATTTACAGTGTAAAATTCAACTCCTTCTTTTAGAACACTAAGGTCCTCATTATCTGAACCCTTCCAACCCCTGTGACGTCCTCTCATTCACTATCCCACCCTCCCCCTGCCACCTCTTCACCCCCATTCTTGGGTCTAATCCTTCCAAACACCTGCAGGTTTCTGAAGCCCACATGCTATTTCCCACCTACGAGCCTTCCCTCATGAAGGCCCCTCCACTAGGAATTCTCATTCCCAATGCAGCCTTTCTAGACTTTTCTAATTCAGATAACAACACCTTCTGTATGATTTGGCTGTACTCCGTTGGACAACCATAACACTTTCTCATAGCACCTATTATTCAGTATTCTCATCACTGGTTTTGTGTATCTCTTCTGAATGGGCTTTCAGCAACTTGAGAATATAATCTATGTGTTATGCGTTACTGAAAACCCAACACTTAAAACAACAAGTTTCTTAAATAAAATAAGTGGGCTCTCTGGATAGAACCAATGACTGTTTCACTGCCATGGTGGGGGTGGGGCGGGGGCGGGGCTCGCACAAGGCTAATCCCCAGGGCAGGACCAGCTCACAGGGGATCTGGTGAACCAGAAAGGCCTGAGAGGCTCTAAAGCAAAGCCACAGAGACAGGGATGAGACTAGAAAGATCAGGAGGGTGCCCTAAGTTCAATCATGCAGAAAGTTTATTCTAAAGTGTGAATGAGTAAATTCATATTTCTTCCTATGTTCGCTTTCACATACATTATTTCACTGGAGACTCAATATGACCTTGTCATGTACGTGGGGTAAGAATTATTGTCCCTATTTTATGACCAAGGACAGTGGGACTCGATATGAATAAATTATTTGCCCTAAGTCCCACAGACAGTAAAATATGGAGCCGGCTCTAGACCTCTGATTTCAAGTTCAGTGCTCTTTCTCCTGTAGCAAGGGCCTCTCTGACTTGAGCCCGACCCTAGAAAAGGAGAAAACAAGAACTGTTGAGGGGACAGGAGGCCTTGAAAGGCTCGGACTCAGTGCCCTGCATGAGAAGATGCAGTCAGGAAGGCCTTATTATAGACAGAGAGGCTTCAAGAAGACCAGCAACCTCAAGCACCAGGTGTCCCTTGGGTGACAGGGAATGGAAAGGTCACCAACTCATCCTGGTTGGCCCAGATGTGTCCTCATCTTACAATGGAAAGTCCCTGGTCCTGGGGGCCTGCTCATTCTCAGACAGACCTGGACAGTTGGCAGCCCGTGGAAGAGTGGAGACTCCGGCATCAGAAGGCCTGGCATTCAGATTGGGCTCCAGTCACTTAACGGCCTGCTTGGCCTTGCGGCGTCATTCAGCTCGCTGAGCTACAGGGTGGAAATGGAGTTGGCCGTTTCTACCTACCTTTTCTGTTTAGTTCAGCCTTTTGAAATTGCCCCCTACTTTTTTTGGTCAAAAAAGGTCACGTATTATTATGGTTCCACCTAATACTTCATAGTGCAATTAGTAGGACAAAGGAGATGTGGCTATGAGAATACTTCACAAACAGTAGAGAGCTTACAAATATAAGTTATTAGTAGTAGTAGTAGTATTAAATGACCCTTTATCATCAATAGCAAAGTGGACACAGGCCTGGCGTGACAAAAGCCCTCACTCAGTGAGAAACCCCTTGTTCTATAACATTATTTAAACTTCCAAGAAAATCAGTAGTCTTTTAAGTTTTCTCATGTAAAATTTTTTCCTGCCCAAGATTAACAATCATTCTGATGTTCATCAAATAATCAAAAAGCAAACCAACAAAGCCAAAGGGTTTGGACATCTAGTTTGCTCTGAAAACCAGAACACATTTCTAAAATTGCATTTTAGATATGTATTACAATGGAAATAAACAAGTGCATTCATGAAGACTCATGAAACCAGAAGCAAACCACAGAAATGACCCCACTTAGGTCACTGAGAAATATAAGAAATGGAGCCCACGTATGAACTTTGCGCCGCCCAGAAATATTTGTGTAACTCATTGAGGTGGGGATGCACTGATTCAATCACATACTCCTCAGAGGTGAGCACAAAGAAGACTGAGCTCCAGTCCTTAAAAGAAAAGGGAACGGAAGGTGTGAGAAATGAAAGTTCTACAGAAAGGGCCCACTCTGCCTCCCAGGCCGGACATGAGCTCAGACAGGGAGAGTGATCAGAGGCATTGAAGTAGACCTCTTAGGCTAAAGGCAGCCCTATGAACCTTCTTGACTTCATGGAATACATACAGGGTATCTGTAACAAGTAACACAGCTTCTAGAAAATCTGACTGCTTCGAACACCCGCACTGACTTTGCAAAAAGGACGTAAACCAAACCACCAGCCGAAGCCCGGGGCTCTGAGAGAGCAGGGTTGCCAGCCACACCGTAATGAGAATGCAGGGAGTTCAGCCACAGTCTCCACGTGGGAAGAGGGCTGACCACACGCTCGTCGTTGGTTCCTGCTATTTGCATTGTATTTATAGGACCATGTGTTAATTTGCAAATAATGCTTTTGCTTCCTTCGTAATGCTGAAAATTGTTATCCCCTTAGGAAAAGAAATTTTTCTCAAGTCCTGACAACAGCAAACAGTTTTACACACAGGCAGCATTCAACCAACTTTGGGAGTTTTCACCACTGCCAAAACCCTTTCAGAACATGGAAAATGAGGTCTAGAGCCAGGCCAATTAGTCAGTTAGGGGGGACACCTGCTCCTCCCTCCCCACCACTTGTGTGCGGGTGGCAGTTCACTGGCAAGTTCTCTGCAACTGGAACTTAGCGATGGACAGTGAGGAAAACTAGGCAGACAATGGCAATCCACCCAGGCCTGACCGCGCATGCGCGCGTGCTCACAGGTCTGGAACTGTCCATACTGCTGGGATCTCACTAAGAGACGGAGAACAGCTCGAGCCCTGAGAGAGGAAATAGCATAAGCCCAAGCAAGTCTCAAATTTTGGCGGCTCATCAGTGCAGCTTAGAAGGGGAAAAAGAGGAGAACTCATCACAAATGTCAGTCCTCACTGCAATCCAGTGACCTGAGATGCTACCGAAACCCAAAAAACCTACCAGGTCACAGAGCCTACCCCAAAGTCCAGTAATGTGAGATGATGATGATGATGATGACGACGATGATGATAGTGAGAACAGCTCACATTTATTAAGCACTTACCCAGGCGTGGTTTCAAGAGTTTTGTATGAATTAACTCATAACATCTCTAGGAAGTGAGACCTGCGATTTCTTTCAGTTTCCCCGTGAGGAAACCGAGAGCCAACATGTTAAATCATCGCCCGGGGTCAGCGACAGCAGGCCAGCTGGCTCTAGATCCCAGCGATGTTGGACAGCCCTTCACATGCTCAGGGAAGAGTCCCCTCTGCCTGCACACAGCCAAAGCAGGCAGCTCTTGACGTCACCAGCCAGCTCTGGTCATTAAGTTCATCGGTGTGAATGTGTTCCATTGCATACGACCATTTTATCAGCAGTTGCACTTCAGGAATTTAATACACAAATGTGCGCACAGACGGTCACTTATAATGTGCATGGTTGTCATTTGTACAGGAAATAACCCGAATTTCAATAAAGAGATAACTAAGTACGTGACGTACGCTGTAGCCCCTGGGGGCTGGAGTCTGTAAAGTTGGCTCCTCTGCTCTGTGCTGCCTGCGGCGCTGCGGACACGTGGCTTAACGGGTGGATGGCTCCTTGCGGGAAATAAATCGTGCCCTTTCCTCTAAGTGGAAGCAGCCTCAGGGCAAGACGCTTGCACAAACCAGGCACTGCAGGCACCGCCCTATAGCCTCACAGTGAATTGCCACACAGCAGTAAGAAAAAAGGCACACACAGATGCACAAAGAGAGCATGCCTCCACCATTGCTGGGGCGACAGTGGGGCCTGACGACCACAGCCACCTCCGAGGAGGGGGAGGGGAGATGCGCTTTTTATTTGTAAGGCTTTTGGTCGTGTTTGCATTTGTACATGTGCATGTGAACCAAGTATACCTCAAAAATAACAAAGTTTAAAAATAAATAAATATAAAATACTCATTATTGATCAATAAACAATAGCTATGAAAAAAGCAAACTAAATGTTCAACAATTTAGGGAATGAGTAAGTACGTGAAAGGATACATCTTCCATGAAATATTATATAATTACTAAAACTTGAGGATGTGGAAGTCCTGTAACAAAGAGGAAAACTATGCAGATGACAATAATGAAAGAGCAAAATGACACACCGTATGTGCAGGGTGACAGCAATCGCGAAATGAAGAAAAGTGTCTTCTCTTAGCTGGAAGGAGCATTGCTCCTCAAAGTGAGGATGGGAACCTGCTTTTGTTAGGCAGATGGTCAACAAGCCCTTTGGGGCAGAAGCTGAAGCCTTGGAACTTCTCCTCCAAAACCCCAGGAAAAGTGTCCGTGGTTTCACTTTGCTCCCCAACAACACTTGAAAGTGAAGGGATTCTTTTCACAAAGACACATGGAGAGGCAGAAGGCAGCCAACCCTAGGCTATCCTGCAAAGTGTGGGAGAGGAAAGAAGGGCTGGAATAAACTACGATAAATTGCTGAGCAGTCACATTAGCAAGGGATTCCCCTTTTTTATTTTCTAATTTAGATGATGTAACTTTATCACCTTTAAACTTTAAAAAAATCAATGTTAAAATGTCTATAAAAAGAGTCATGAGAAGCAACTCAGCTCTGAAAGGCAATTGGAAGTCTTGCAGAAGAGACTGATGGGAAGCTCAGTGATAAACCTCGATCTTTCTCAGGTCATCAGAGCTCTAGGTTATTCCTGCCCTTGTGTTCAGAAGGGAGTCGGAGTTGAGGGGGGTGAGGGACTGTTGGCAAGCAGCAGGGGGAAGGAGCACCCTAGAGGCAGAAACAACGGATATTTCTCTACATTTTTAAAAACACCTTACCCTAGGAATGCATCTCAGCGAGATAACCGATGCTGATAGAGAAAATAAGGTTGATTACAGGGGAAACTGTCAGACGGACAAACAGATGTTTCCTAGAGAAAACAAAGCTTAAAACGTGTCTAGAGGCAAAAATGACAAAACTGAAGCTGTCCTACTTCCAGCACATCATGAGAAGGCAGGGTTCTTTGGAAAAGGCAATGGTGCTGGGAAATAGAAGGCAGCAGGAAAAAAGAAAGACCAAATACGAGATGGACTGACTCCATAGAAAAAGCCGTAGTCGGGAGTCTGCAGAGCTGAACAGGGCTGCTAAGGATGGGACACCGTGGACATCACTCACTCACAGGGTGGCCAGGAGTCAGAGCCAGCTCAGCAGCACATAACACACACACACACACACACACACACACACACACACACACACACACACACACAGAGAGAGAAAAGGACAGGATTTCCTGGTCCTATCTGTTCCAGAGAGTACATAACTACTCAGTCTTGGGGCTTGTTCCCCAAGAACACATTGTATGGTCACATTTGACATGTAAGTAGGTGGATAACTAAGAGCTGATAATATTTTAGAGACCCTGTTTTTAATCCTCTTACCACTGGTATTCTCTTCAGCCCACAGAACATGGGATTGGCAGCTGACAAGGGAGCCCCAACCCTGTTTCCGGAACATTTTTCTATGTAAAAATATTCTAAACTCATGTTTCTTTTTCATCATATTGCATACAAGTACACTCATGATATTAAGTGATGAACGGCGGTATCATTATCATCATTATCGTTACTACAAATAAATGCATCAGTCAATTGAAAGTGAACATTCCAAATAACATGGAACCTAATGTCAAAACCAGGTCACAGGGCCTTCAGGCTGCAGCCTGTCGGGGAGGCTCGGGGCCTCACGGTGCAGCTGACTCCAGCGGGAACAGCGCTCAGGGCTAGAAGGCTCCTCCTGACCCAGAGCCTCCATCTCTGTCCCTTTGCCTCCCCCACTGTGGGTCTGGCGCTTCCACCTGGGGCATCATGTGAGATCAGCCCCTCTCCTTATGAAGAGACCACCACGCACACCATCAATCTCCTCTTCCGAATTCAAGGCACCTGGCTCTGTGAACGCCTCCTTATAAGATGGTGCATCCTGACTCCCTCGCTGCCCTGCTCAGACTTCTCTGGATGGACCACAGGGTGGAAACGATCTCCCAGCACCTTCTAACTGTACAATGTGCAACATCTCCCCTACGAGCAGATATCACACCTATTATTTGTAACTTAAATTGACATCTCCTAGTGTGTGCTAGTTTATTGATTTATGTTGGAAGATGGATTTATTTAGGAGTCTTCATCTCATCCCAGGTGTATTCCCTCATAGCATATTCCCTTACAGTTGGAATTTTTGTGATTAAATGAGTAAATTTCCCTTTAAATTTTGCAGAAACAAAAATCTTAACATCTTTATTTAAATTCAGTATCTCAAATATTCTAGGACTAGGTCAAAGAGAAAAGAGCTACATGTATCTAACTCTTAAGCATTTTCAAAAAGCAAACTGCACGTGTCTGCAGAAAGCAGGAGGCCTCCAAGAAATGCCATGAAACCGAAGCTAGAGTGATTATTGGTCCCCAGAATGGATTGCCTGGGTCCTGTATCAACCTACAGCCGAAACTCTCTTTAAGTTATATCTTAAAGATAAGTCTTTTAGCTAAACTTTCAAGAATTTAAAGTTAATCTAAGCAAAAGTCACTGTTGGGGTGAAATTTGAAGTCTTTTATTATATCTCAAGGACCTAGCACAATACCTGGAACACAGCAGGCATTTTAGGGTCAGACTCTATTCTAGATGCCAGGGACACACCTGTGAATAAAGCAGACACAATTCCCTTCCTCCACACAGCTTACATCTGTACACACACTCGTAGGCACTTGCTCGGTGCATGTGTTCAGTGGTAGTGCATAACAATGAATTAATAAAAGCAGAAATGCAGAACTTCAGGTTCGCCTCCCGACCTTCCACCTAGAAGAACAAACCAGTGTGATTCTGACCTGAGAGGCGTGGCTGTGAAACAGAAATGTTTCTTGTTTCATTGCCCTGAAGGGATCATTGATGTGCAATGAATTAATTGAGCAAGAGAAAACATTTCAGGCCTTCAAATAAATCAAAGAATGGAGATGTCCTCTTGGACCTGTCTACTTAACAAATTAGGGTCAACACACTTAGCCATTTGCTCTGCTACAACAATAGGTTGAGTGATATGGCCGTTAAAAATACACGTTTCATCAGTCGCTGCTAGGGCTGCCCACCCGCTACATCCCCGAGGATGTCTTATTTCCCTTCACCACAATACATCTTACCCCTACATGGACACATCTAAACAAAAAGAAAATATAAAAATATATATTTTAGCCTCTAAATATTTAGTCACTGGGTTTTTTTGTTTTTGTTGTTGCTGTTGTTGTTGTTGTTTTATTCTTCCAGTCTTTATTTTATAGAGAAGTAAATTGCAGCTCAAAGGTGTTAAATGACTTGGCTAATGTTACGCATTAAATTAGAATCCCAGCAGCGACAAGCTCTCCAGTCTCCCAGTGTCCAGTCTGGGCTCTTTCACTCCATCCCAACTTGCCCCTGTCACTTTGGACAGAAGTAAAAGAGGTGAACAATTTAACAGAAAGCACAAGAGTCCATTTTCATATGCTTTTCTAAAACTCTAGATCTGAAATCAGGTTGGAACTCTTACAAAATAAAACTCAAAACTATGAAACTAATGCTCAACACAGCATATACTGGGTGAAATGCTCAAAGAGTGGTAGAATTCAGCAAAATAATGTTTCATTCACTTCAAACTGATTATTCCCAGTGTCAACAATTTATGAAGTCAGGGATTCCTAGCAGCAGACATACACCATGAAAGGAAAAGGAATTAACACCTGTGCTATTTTACCTTTCATCTACTTTCTTACTGACTAAATTCGGTCTTATAATGGTTCAAGTGGAAAATAACAAATGGATATAATAGTCCCATATGTCTTTAAATATATATAGGAAAACATGTATTTATGATACAAGAATTCAGTAGTTTTGGTCAAAGCTGACATGCATTCGACCTAGACAAGAATATTTTTATCTGCATCCAAAATTTTGCTCTCTCATCTGTTGAAAGTTTTTAAATCTTGGCTCTAAACACCCAACCAGGCAACATCAATCATAATGCACACTGATGATTTAAAGTTCTAGGACTGATTTACTGACACTTCTACCAGAAAGTCTCTATTTCAATGAGTATTGTCCCGCCCAAAGTCATCCTGGGTAATGCACCCGAGGCAGCCGTTGCTCAGACTATTTCTGGAACCAGAAACGCCTTCAGAGCCACATTACGATCCTGGCAAGGAAACCACTGAACTGCTTGCAAGTCACACTTCATTTGTGACCAATCGTGATATCATCCAGCTTGATCATCCACTCATTCATCAGATCTGGCGCTTATTTGGCTATTTCTAGAAATCCAATTTCTCTTCAAAGGAGAGATCGTTACTCTTAAAGTCGTTTTCCACATGCTGGAACCCAGAGCAAGCAGAAAGGAGGGAAAATCCAGACAAGGCGGAGGCCTGCTCACTGGGGCCCACAGTGGGGTCAGGGCGGTGAACCGGGGCGGAAGGCCTCACCGCTCCCTGGAGGGCGCAGGCAGGTGGCCACGGTCAGCCTAACGGCCTGGCCAAGGAGGCCTGGCCCTGTGGAGGTCTTTCTCTCCAAACACAGGCCTCGACAGCCCTGGTTTAAATCCCAGCTCCTCTAGCTATGTAAATTCGGGTGATTAACTTGCATTATTTTTTATGATTTTGGATAAAGTCTGTTACTAAATAATAAATGTAATTTTAACTACATGGATTTACATCAAGTCTGTTTTCTATCACATTTGTCAACAAAGGACCCAGAAGCTAAGAGCCACATGTGCATGCTCTGCAGTCAGACGATGCGGGTTCGATCCCAGCTCTTTTGCTTGGTAGCAACTGACCTTAGACAAGGCACTGGAGCACTGGGAGTTCCGTTTTACTCATCTGTAAAATGGAGATAAAAATATCTCTCCTGGATGGTTGTGATTAAATGAGATAACCTATAGAGTCAACCCTCCATATCCACGGATTTCAAATCCTCAGGTTTAACCAATTGCAGATCAAAAAATGCAGAGAAAACAAATCCCAGAAAGTTCCTAAAAGCGCAAGTTTAATTGTCACGTGCCCAGGACACGTAGGCATACCCTGCTGTGGTTTCAGTCACAGTCTAAAAATATTAACAGAAAATTCTAGAAATAAACAGTTCTTCAGTTTTAAATTGTTATCTATTCCAATATGCCAAGGAGAAGCCATAAATTGCTTCAAGTGAAAAGGTGAAAGTTGTTGAGTTAAGGCATTTTATCACCTCACACCATCCCAAGAAGGGTAAGTACGGAGTACATCACAGTAAGATATTTTGAGAGAGAGATCACATTCACAGAACTTTATTACACTATTTGCTAAAATTGTCCCATTCTGTTACTAGTTATTGCTTAATCTCTTACCTAATATGTAAGTTAAACTGCATCATAGGTATGCATGCACAGCAAAATACATGGTATATGCAGAATTTGGTACTATCTGTGGTTTCAGACATCCACTGGGGGTCTTACAGATAAAGGGGGTGGGGCTAATGTACTTAGCATCATTCTTAACACATCAAAGTGCTCACGGGGTCTGCGATTGCTTTTTTCATATAGGAGGAAATAAGTTTCTACCCTCAAATTGTTCAAAACAGCCCAGTCGACTGGGGAGAGGCAGACTGGAAAGCAATTGCACCTGCAATGAATGCAGCAGCAGAGACTCGCACTGTTCCGTGGGAAGCAAAGTGGGAAATGGTCATACGTACTGGAGGGGTTGGGCAGGGAGGGAGGATCAAAAACAGCTTCTGAGAAAAAAGCTCTTTTAACCCTGCCCTGAAGGATGAGTAGGAACTACCGTGTGGTGGAAACTGCAGGTGCCGAGGTACAGCTGGGCCGCCACAGCACACTGGGGGCCGGAAGTTGTATGTTGCCTTTAGAAGTCAGATGAGGTTTTAGTGGCATCCTTTGGGAACAGCTGGCTTGTCAGTCAAGAACTCGGACTCTGGAACCCAGAGTTTGAAACCTCTCTCCCTCAGTTTCCTCATCTGTAAAAAAAAGGAGCATGACTTAACAAACTAATGTTTGTAAAGTGCCTGGCACAGAGGCTAGCACCAATTAAATGCTCAATGAATTTAGTATTAATGACTATCATCATCATTGACCATAGGCAGCAGGACCATGAAGAAGACATGGTCTGGTGTCCAGGAAAGAGCGCTGGTAAGAGCGCAGGCCCCCTCGCTACCAGCTGTTGAGGTCAAGGCTAAAAACCCAACCACGAGGGGTGAACTCAAGGGTCTTTAGTGACGGTAACCAGGCAGAAATCTGAACTTCGCGGGCCAGAGAGTGCTGTCCCACTCCTAGGACCCTCCTGGGGCGCAACATAACTCCCTGCCCTAGCGGGTGGGTTTGACGTCGCTGCTATCCCTCTCTGAACGAACTTGCAACGTGGCTTATCTCAGCTTCAGGAAGATGTTGGGCAAACGTAAAAAGAAGAAAAATGAAGGGACAATGACCTTTTAAACAACTGCAACACCTTTGAAAATAGATATTTACATGTATAGGTTATGGTACACCTAATAAAAATCCTCCACTTTAATTACCAGTCTTCCCTAGGATAGAGGCAAAAACTGTACTCCTATTGTTCATAATGAGCCTGTATTTTTCCCTACTAGTGAATAGCTGCATTCAAACTTCAGAACTTATGAGAACCTCACTGCAATCTTTAAGTTTAGCAATTAAGCAACACTATCCATTGCTTTTATCATTGAATTTTATGAAATAGTGTTTGTTGGGAAGAGAATTGAACTAGTCTGACATGAGTAAACTGAGATCTGTCAAGGACAGGGCCATTTATAATCCACAAAATGTCATTAGAAAATAGGCTACTTTTGCAAGTCATACTAAATATAACTCCATTTTGTCTGTAACTTCTAAAAACTTGGTACCCAAATGTGATAGGTATAACAGGTTAGCCATTTTTATCAGCCTAGGCTCTCTAATGCTATGCTTCCCTCTTGTGGCCAGTATGGAAAACTGCAGCCTGGAGGTTTTTGGTTGGGTTTGGTTGGGTTTGGGTTTGGGTTTTTTGGATTTATTTTTCCCCCCTCTTTCAGTTCCCTGTTACTTTACAAGGCTTTACATATATACCCTTGTGTACCGCCTTAATACTTTCTGGAATTAAGCAAAGTCTAAACAAGTAAAACATACTACAGGCAGTGTTACCCAAGGTTAAAAATAAGAGTTTGATCCCTGGCTGGGATCAAACTCAAGTGGATTGAGCCCTGGCCTATAAGCCAAAGGTATGCCAGTTCCATTCTCAATCAGGGCACATGCCTGGGTGGTGGACCAGGTTCCCAGTAGGGAGAGCATGAGAGGCAACCACACACTGATGTTCTTCTGCTTCTCTCTCTCCCTTCCCCTCTGTCTAAAAAAATTTTTTTTGGAGTGAAAATGTATTTTCTTTTTTAAAATTTTATTTTACTTTATTGATTATGCTATTGCAGTTGTCCCATTTCCTCCCTTTATTCCCCTCCACCCTGCAGATCCCTTCCACACACGTTCTCCCCCTTTAGTTCATGTCCATGTGTCATAAGTTCTTTAGCTTCTATATTTCCCACACTATTCTTGCCCTCCCCCGTCTATTTTCTACCCACTGTCTATGCTCCATATTCTCTGTACCTTTTCCCCCTCTCTCCTCCTCCCACTCCCCTGTTGCTAACCCTCATCATGTGATTTTCATTTCTGTGGTTCTGTTCCTGTTCTAGCTGTTTGCTTAGTTTGCTTTTGTTTTACTGTCATATTTTTTATCTTCTTTTTCTTAGATAAGTCCCTTTAACATTTTGTATAATAAGGGCTTGATGATGATGAACTCCTTGAACTTGACCTTATCTGAGAAGTGCTTTATCTTCCCTTCCATTTTAAATGACAGCTTTGTTGGATAGAGCAATCTTGGATGTAGGTCCTTGCCTTTCATGACTTGTAATACTTCTTTCCAGCCCCTTCTTGCCTGGAAGGTCTCTTTTGAGAAATCAGCTGACAGTCCGATAGGAATTCCTTTGTAGTTGACTGTCCCCTTATCCCTTGCTGCTTCTAGAATTCTCTCCTTCATTTGAATCTTGGCTAATGGAATTATGATGTGCCTTGGTGTGTTCCTCCTTGGGTCCAACTTCTTTGGGACTCCCTGAGCTTCCTGGACTTCTTGGAAATCTATTTCCTTTGCCAGATTGGGGAAGTTCTCTTTCATTATTTGTTCAAATAACTTTTCCACTTGTTGCTCTTCTTCTTCCCCTTCTGGTACCCCTATAATTCGGATGCTGGAACATTTAAAGATGTCCTGGAGGTTCCTAAGCCTCTCCGCATTGTTTTGAATTCTTGTTTCTTCCTTGTTTTCTGTTTGGTTGTTTCTTTCTTCCTTCTGGTCCACTCCATTGATTTGAGTTCCAGTTTTCCATCCATCACTATTGGTTCCCTGTGCTTTTTCCTTCATTTCACGTATTGTAGCCTGCATTTTTTCATCTAATTTGCGACCAAAATCAACCAATTCTGTGAGCATCCTGATCACCAGTGCTTTGAACTGTGCATCTGATAGGTTGGCTATTTCTTCGTCACTTAGATGAATTGGCTCTGGGGCTTTGGTCTGTTCTCCCATTTGAGCCATTTTTTAAAGTTTGTTTTTTGGGGGATCTGGTAGTGCCTGTTACGTAGTGAGGGGTGGAGCCTTAGGTGTTGCGGGGGCAGCCCAGTCGCTGGGTTGTGATGCTGCTTGTGGGGGGAGGGTCCGAGAGGGAACAAGGGCACTTGTTCCGTTCTCTCTCATATTTCAGTCCCTCCCACCACTTTCCCCAAGCAAATTGGGCCCTTCTGATGCTGATTCCTGGGTGGGTGGGCTTGTGTACATTCTAGGACCCTGTGGGTCTCTCCAACGAACTCTCCTGTGAGGCTGGGAGTCTCTCCCAGCACCTCACCCACCACAAGTGTTTTCAATTGGTGTTTTTAGGTTTTATTCCCGGTGTGGGGCCCTGGGTTTCAAGGTCTGCCTCACTCCCCGTTTTCGTCTGCATTATCTGCACACGAATGTGGGACTGCAGTCAGCTAGCCGCCTTGCACGGCCTCACTGGGTCTGCCAGTTGCCACCCCGCACCCAGGGTCCACTAGCCGCCACCTGTGTTCCTGGAATCTGTCAGCCGCTGCCTGCATGCCTGGGGCTCCTGCGTGCCCGGGTCTGCCAACCTCCACTTTTTCCTGCCGTGATTCTACTCCTCTTACCAGTCTGGATGAATGGTTGTCGGACTTCCGTACAGTTCAATTTTCTGTTAGTTCTGGTTGTTTTCTTGTTTCTAAATCTTGTTGTCCTTATGTTTGGTTGTGCAAGGAGGCACAGTCTCTACGCCTGTGAGACTGTGCCTCTACACCTTGTCCACCTACGCCTCCATCTTGGCCAGAAGTCTCTAAAACTAAATATTTTTTTTTAAAATAAGAGTTTGAAAATCTGTCTGACTGGGTTCAAATCCCAGCTCTGCCACTTGCAGCTGTGAAAACCTTGGAGAGTTACTTAGGCTTCCTATACCCTTCCTCATCTATAAAATGAAGATAACAGTAGTACTTAGTGTTATGAGGATTAAGTGAGACAATGTATGGAAAGGACTAAGAATAGGAGCTGACACATGATAAGTGCCATTAAAAATGAGAAGCTGGGGTGGCAGGGAGTGGTGAGGGGAAAATGGAGACAACTGTACATGAACAACAATTTTTTAAAATGGGGCGGGGGTGGAATGAGAGCTAAAATGTAAGTTACAGCCCATTCCCAAGTACTGTAGCAGAATTTCTCAGATACCCACAGACCACGGCCTGGGACCACAGTGGAGAACATCTGGTGCTGAGCAAAGACACCGAAATCGCAACCAAGGTGAGCTAGGATGATGTCTCCTCCCCCAGCACATAAGTCATAGAATATTGATGCTGTACATGGGACCTCAGGCCACACTCCATTTGGTCTCCCCATTTTATGGTTGAAGAGCTTGGGCCCAGAGAAGTCACTCTGTTCTCCAGGCACATTTCCAGAACATTTTCCCTTCGTCCCCAAAGCCACAAGATGCGATAACTGTTTAATGCTTCTGAGAGACCTTGTGAGCATAAGCCATGTCCATGAAGAAAAAGATCAAGGCTGTGACCCACCAACCATAGGTCACCCACACAGGAACCTGGGGGGCAGAGGCACTGGAGGGGGGCACATTTTGGAACCATAAATGCTTCCCTACCTTTCCCCACTTCCAATTTTTTAAATGCAAATTTTTTTTTCAAGAAAATAAGAATAAAAACTAGCCTGGGCAATGATAGGACAGTAAGTACTAGGAATTCTGGGCTAGTACCACTCTAGCTAACTGGAATGTAAGGCAGGCCGGGCCCTGCCACCTTTTGGGTACCAGTGTCCTTTGTCATGAAATGGGCTGCGATGCCACACCTGACCCACCTTTGGAACTGACAAACCTCTATGAACACTGCCCGGGGCCAAGGAAGGCTGCCTTGTTCAAGACCATGCCCCCTTCCCCAGTGTTGGGTGGATGTGAAGGAATGACAATCAGCACCTTCGGGAGACAGCCCTCAGGGCCAATCCCAGCTTCTGAGCTCCCTATGGGACCCGCTGGGGCGCCACAGCCCATCCTCTCCCTCACTGGGTCCTGCTTCGCTCCCTCCCGGGACTTATCCCGCAGGCAAAGCCAGCAGACTTCCTGCACACTAATCTCCATCTCAGCGCCTGCTTCACAGAGGATCCCACGTGCAACAGCTCTTTCCTGATAGAAAAGACTCACACCTCACTCTTCCTCACCTGTTTTTGGTGGGTTTGTTTTTATTAAAACAAATCCAATGGCATACTTAACCTCTGCAACCTAAGCAGAGTCTGGGCTTAATATCCAGCAAAACCTATTTCAACTTCTTTCTCCATTGTCACCGTATAAACGGCTGCTTCCTCCACAAGCTGATTTCCATTTGGATTTCATAATTAAAGCGCACTGTATTCTCACGGCGAAGCAAGGCCTTTGGATCCCCACTCCCTGCAGCAGTCCCGGGCCCTCCCCGGAAGTCGCGTTTCCGTCGCTGCCTTGACAACCACTGTGCGTCTAAACCAATCCAGTCTCTGAACAGCATTCATTTCCCATGGTCTCTTTCATAAACCACTTTTGTTCATTTTCCAAACGTAAAGTAATATTAGAATGCTTTGTCAAATGCCCTTGTTCAACCCCCTTAGTTTGTGAGGATTAACAACAGCCCACGGGAAGGAGAACGTAACAAAGTTTAAGGCAGCTGAGGAAGAGGCAGGAGAGGAGCCCTTCTAGGCAAGTGGGAGAATTAATGTTTTAAGGTCAGGATAACCAGCCAGTGTGCTCCTATAACTTGCAAGAGAAGAAAGCATTTCAGCATTCATAGTATATTTAGATAGGTTTAAAAAGCAATCAAATATGATTTTATAAATAATGAGGTACTGGCTAATTTACACACAGGTTCAGGTGAAGGCCTCATGGAATCCCCAACACTGAGGAACTCCGCGGCAAACACGTGTCACCCAAGTTTGGGCCATTTGGAAATTTCAAGGCCTGTGCTTGCGTGTTCCAGGACACCAGGTCATACTTCTCAACAGAGGGGAGCCAGTGGTCAGCTCAGTGCTGGTGGCATCATGGTGTTGAAATGGGCTTTTGCACAAGCAGGAAATTCATTCAGAACTAGAACAGAAAAAACTTCTACCATAAAAAGTCAACCTGAGCTATATCAAGAAACACTTTACTTGGCAGAGGGTAGCATCTTCAAAAATATCTGCTGGATGTTGGGAAGGGTTGTTCATTTTACCTTTTTTAATGTTTACTTTTTAAATATATTTTATTATGTTATTACAGTTGTCCATTTCCCCCTTCATTACCCTCCACCCTGCACACCCCCTCCCATCCACATTCCCCCCTTTAGTTCACGTCCATGTGTTATAAGTTCTTTAGCTTCTACATTTCCCACACTATTCTTGCCCTTCCCCTGTCTATTTTCTACCCACCGTCTATGCTACTTATTCTCTGTACCTTTTCCTCCTCTCTCCTCCTTCCACTCCCCTGTTGCTAACCCTCATCATGTGATCTCCATTTCTGTGGTTCTGTTCCTGTTCTAGCTGTTTGCTTAGTTTGCTTTTGTTTTAGGTATGGTTGGTAATAGCTGTGAGTTTGCTGTCTTTTTACTGTCATATTTTTTATCTTCTTTTTCTTAGATAAGTCCCTTTAACATTTCATATAATAAGGGCTTGGTGATGGTGAACTCCTTTAACTTGACCTTATCTGAGAAGTACTTTATCTGGCCTTCCGTTCTAAATGAAAGCTTTGCTGGACAGAGCAATCTTGGATGTAGGTTCCTGCCTTTCATGACTTGAAATACTTCTTTCCAGCCCCTTCTTGCCTGGAAGGTCTCTTTTGAGAAATCAGCTGACAGTCTGATGGGATCTCCTTTTTAGGTGACTGTCCCCTTAACCCATCGCTGCTTCTAGGATTCTCTCCTTCATTTGAATCTTGGCTAATGTAATTATGATGTGCCTTGGTGTGTTCCTCCTTGGGTCCAACTTCTTTGGGACTCCCTGAGCTTCCTGGACTTCTTGGAAATCTATTTCCTTTGCCAGATTGGGGAAGTTCTTCTTTATTATTTGTTCAAATAACTTTTCCACTTGCTCTTCCTCTTCCCCTTCTGGTACCCCTATAATTCGGATGCTGGAACATTTAAAGATGTCCTGGAGGTTCCTAAGCCTCTCTGCATTGTTTTGAATTCTTGTTTCTTCCTTGTTTTCTGTTTGGTTTTTTGTTTCTTCCTTCTGGTCCACTCCATTGCTTTGAGTCCCAGTTTTCTTCCCATCACTATTGGTTCCCTGTGCTTTTTCCTTCATTTCACTTAGTGTAGCCTTCATTTGTTCATCTAATTTGCGACCAAAATCAACCAATTCTGTGAGCATCCTGATCACCAGTGCTTTGAACTGTGCATCTGATAGGTTGGCTAACTCTTCGTCGCTTAGATGAATTGGCTCTGGGGCTTTGATTTGTTCTTTCATTTGAGTCATTTTGGGGGGGAGGGAATCTGGTCGTCCCTGTTATTTATGAGGGGTGGAGCCTTAGTTGTTCACCAGGGCAGGACAACCCAGTGGCAGAGTTGTGATGTTGTATGTGGGGGCGGGGTCAGAGAGGGAACAATGGCGCTTGCTCTGCTCTCTCTCGGATTTCAGTCCCCTCTGAGGCTGGGAGTCTCTTCCAGCACTTCAACCCCCACAAATGTTTTCAATCGGTGCTTTTAGGCTTTATTTCCTGGTGCTGGGGCCCTGGGTTGCGCAGTCTGTCTTGCTGCCCATTTTCACCTGGTTTATCTCCGTGTGATTGTGTGACTGCGGTCAGCCACCTTGTGCGCCTTGCTGGGTCTGCTCATCGTGGCCTCCCTGCGCCCAGTAACTGCTGCCTGGGACCACTAGCCACTGCTCCTGCTGGCCGCCGACTCTGCCCTTCTTACCGGTCTGGCTGAATCGCTGTTGGACTTCCGTACAATTCAATTTTCTATCTGTTCCGGTTGTTTTTTTTGTTCTAAATTTTTGTTGTTCTTAATTTTGGTTGTGAGAGGAGGCATAGTGTGTCCACCTATGCCTCCATCTTGGCTGGAACTCTAATGTTTATTTTTTTAATAATTATTTTATTGTTCAACTACAGTTGTCTGCATTTTCTCCCAACCACTCCCCGCAGCACCCAAGCCAAACCCACCTCCCTCCCTTGCTTCCATCTCCACCCCCACCCTGTTTTTGTCCATGTGTCCCTCATAATAGTTCCTGAAAACCCTTCCCCTTCATTATCCCCTCCCACCTCCCCTCTGGTTACTGTCAAATGGTTCTTAATTTCTATATCTCTGGTTATAGTTTGCTTGCTTTTTTCTTTTGTTGATTATGTTCCAGTTAAAGGTGAGATCATATGGTATTTGTCTTTTACTGCCTGGCTTATTTCACTTAGCATAATGCTCTCCAGTTCCATCCATGCTGTTGCAAATGGTAGGAGCTCCTTCTTTCTCTCTGCTGCATAGACTTCCATTGTGTAAATGTACCAGTTTTTTGATCCACTCATTTACTGATGGGCACTTAGGTTGCTTATTATGCATTTTTGAATAAGCAAACTATAAAACTGAAAATGCAAGCTACCTTGAGAGATAAAAAAGCAATTATTTCAGGGGAAAAGCTCTAATTACAAGGACAGTGAAAGAGGACAAAAGGCAGAGGGGGGACATGTATGGGAGGGACAGGAACGACAGCAGGAACAGTCAGTCACAAAGAACACAAAAGGAAGAGCAGGCGGGCCCCAGAGCTACACTGCTGTACCTGCTGTGTTATTGCCACTGCTTTTGGCTGCAAGGAACAGAAAACCCACAAGGCACATTTTTCTTGTTAATCTTTCTCATGTAACAAAAAATTGAAGACAGCTCTTGCTGGTGTTGTTTCAACAGCTCAGCAGTATCAGGGTTCACATCTCTGTAATCCGAAGCCTATTCTGTATGGTTGTAAGATGGCTGCTGCGTGGCCACTTCTAATTGGAAGGAGGCCAGGGAGAAAGGGGCTGCAGAGGGAAGGCCAAGACACCAACTCCCTACCACAGCCACAAGACCGCTGTGGGAAGACTGGGCTGTTCTGAAGGGAGAGCTTGGCAAGAGGATGGGTACTGGGGCCACTCGAATGGAACCTTGGCCCCGGCTGGTGCACAGACTGGAGGGTCCAGGGAAACATGTAAATTTCCATATCATACTAGTTAATGGGCAGAGAGACAAAATAGCTACTCTGAACCTAGATTTTATTTGTATTACCCAAGATACTATCTACAGAACTCTCCAAAAAAAAAAGTTCAGACTGCCCTGGCTGGTGTGGCTCAGTGGGTTGAGTGCCAGCCTGCAAACCAAGGGGTCAACGGTTCAGTTCCCAGTCGAGGCACATGCCAGGGTTGCAGGCCAGATCAGGTCCCTGGTGGGGGATGTGTGAGAGGCAACTACACACTGATGTTTCTCTCCCTCTCTTTCTCCGTCTAAAATAAATAAATAAAATCTTTAAAAAAAAGTTCAGACTTTATAAATAAGAAAAAAGTGCATTTGAATTGCTACAAAATACAATCAAATTACAAAAGTACATGTATTTTTATACTTTATTACAAAGAAACAGTATAACTGTAATAAGGAACAAAGGAAATAAAATAACAGGCATACATATTTACATAGCAAGTATAGGCAAAACAGGAAGAAGATTCTTTAAATACTAGCATTTATCAAATCAGCTTCTAAGAATAATTTTTATCACCTTCAGAAAGAATTTTTAGGATTCAAGCTATGACTATCTTAATGAAAAAATTATACTCTTTCAACATCTCCAAGGTCCTGCAGGCTCAGTAAACCACATCGCTACCCATTTTTAAAAGAAACAAAGGCTCTTAAATTAGGATATCATAACTGCTTTAAGAAATTGTTTTTAAAAAACTCATACTATCATTTGCTGAGTAATACAACACAAACTTAGCTTACATTAATTTCTTAATCCATTAAAATGGTTTCTGTTACCTTACGGTGAGACTCCACTGCTCTCTAATGATGAGAAACATTGTCATTTACTATTTAGCTCTCAGGAAAATCATTCAAAATGTGAATTCAGCCATTAATAACATTAACATACATGAAAAAAATTAAAATACCGATCTATCCCTGGGAACCATCTGCTACATCCTCCAAAACCAGAGACGGGTATTTTCAAGAGTCAAGACTTTTTCATCCCTGGCCAGGGTGGCTCAGTGGGCTGGAGGGTTGTCCTATACACTGAAAGGTGGCGGGTTTGATTCCAGGTCAGGGCACATGCCTAGTTTCTGAGTTCATGGTGCCCAGGCAGGGTGTGTATGGGAAGCAGCTGACTGATGTTTCTCTCCCATGTTCATTGTTTTTCTCCTTCTTTCTCCCCTCTCTCTAAAATCAATAAGCATGTCCTAGGGTGAGAATAAATATACACATATTTTTTTTATAAGAGTCAGGACTTTTCTAACCTCTGCACCAATATACCCTGGTGTACAGGTTTCACTGAATTTCACCAACAGAAGAGGGAGGGGCGTGCAGTGAGAACCACGCCAGCACATCTCTGTGACCTTCCCTGGAGAGTGTGGACACAACCGGCATTGTTCACACCTTGGGCACAACACCTTCTGTGTTTGCCAGTTCTTCCTTTAGTTCACTGTCCTTCCGACCATAAAAATATGATGTCAAAACTGAAATAAAGCAAATATTTAACACAGAAATTATTCTAATGTAAGAAAAAATGGAAACACAAGCACCAAACGATCCCTCAAGGTTTAATTCATTCAACAATAAAGTTGTTTGAGAGTGGGCTTATGTGTCAGGCACTGTGCCTGAAAGCAGACCAAAAAAAGACATTCTTTCTCTAAATGCTTGTAGTTGACTGGAGAGACAAAGCTAAGAGCAGTGAGCAGCATGAGACAACTCTGTAATACCTCACTGGTCCACTATCACTGGGGCTGGTATGTTCAGGATATTCAGTTCCCCAGGTGAATTTCTGAGGTAACTGAAGATTTCGAACATCCTATAATTTTAATAAACCAAGTTCTAGTCACTGTTCTGCCAATCACATATGGGGGTAAGGGCAGATTACTTAAGCATAATCAGGTAACACTGGCCAGGGGGTTTTCTGTGTGTTTATTTTAGGATATTTCTGTGAAGATCAAATGAGTAAAACAGCACTCTGCAAGTCCTAAGTATCTACACAACTATTAAGCATTTATGTTTAACCACCTTGGCCTTTTCATCTAATAGTTCTAAACTATATACTTTTGTCTTCTTAGAGTTAAGGCCATAAATTTCTGAGGCAACATGATAAACATCAGGTATTGTACCCACCCACACCAGTTGCTCAGAGACTACGCACACCAGAACGTGGGCAGGACAATTTCCCCCACTCTGCTGTGCTCTGACCAGCTACCTGCTCCTTGGTCTTCCAACCCCTCCTCAGCTGATGGTGACCTCTCCTGAATGCAACCCTCCTGACTTCAGACTCTGTCTCTCTCCCATGGTCCCCTCGCTCCCATCTCAGCTCCATTAGGAGATGGGAAAAACACCCCGAATTAGAATTGTGCCTAAATTAAAAAAGGAGACTTCAAGTAAGGAACAATCTTAAGAATCAAGTCTTTGAAATATAGTGCATGTCCTTTTAAGCAGGCATTGCCACTGAAAATAATTATGATCTAATACACATTTTTAAAAGGGCAGTTACCATCCTGACCCAAAGTCTGTATCTTCCTGAAAAACGATGGAGCATTCAGAGGTATGGTCAGCGTGAAGCTACTGCACCACTCAGCGTTGGTCCCCTGCAAGTTTCAGACACCCAGTCTGCGCTGCAGACAGCAACACCTGTAAGCGCCTGTCCTGGGTGAACCATTAGAAACTCATGCACAGTATTTTTCAAGCCAAGTGTTTTATTTCAAAAAACTCCATAGATGGCTAAAAGCTAAAAGTTAAAATGAGCACGTAAAAGTTAACAAACACAGAAACATTAGCAGCATCAACAATTATATAGCACATTCTGCATAATTACTTTAAGAAAGATTCAAGGCAAATCTATATCATAAATATTGAGTTGGCCAAAAAGTTCATTCTGCTTTTTTCTGTAAAATAAAAGACACATTTTTCATTTTTACCAATAACTTTATTGATTTGGATATTTAGAGTATGCCATCTCCCACAAGGTATAAAGTTGTTCTTAATTAATGCTCTATTTGATTGCTGTCAACTTCAACTGGCCTACCCGAACATGGAGCACTGTCCAGTGAGAAGTCTCCAGCATGAAACTTCACAAACCACTTTTGACACGATCAGTCAGTCATAGCACCTTCTCCATACACTGTTCAAATCTTTTTGTGTGTGTTTCAGCCACATTTTTACCTTTTTGAAATAATAAAGCATCATATGCCGAAAGCTGCTTATTTTCTCTCATCTTCAATATTAAAATGGCCAAACAAAAATTCACCAATTTTGATGTGTTTTTTTTTTTAAACTGATGTGACAGCTGTCACAATACAATCTAACAAAATTGTTTCAAATGAAGTTAAAGACAACTAAGAACTACTTGCGTCATCTTACAGGAAAAAAAAACGAACTTTTTGGCCAACCCAATAATATGTTTTAGAAAAACTCAAAAATTAACTTTACATTATTAGAGCTCACCCTTGACATTTCTGGACTTGAAAATGGAGAAGGCTCCCAAGACCTATTTTCTTTCTCAAAGGAATCATCTTCTTGGAATGCAAATTTCTGCTTGAGTGCCTGGGATATTACAGCCACTGGGTCCCACTGTGAACTGTGCCTCTTCCTCTTATGAATGGGTCTGCCTCCAGGTGACCTATATTTTTTAATTATATAAATTAAAATTTTGTCTAATTTAAGCTTCTTGTTAGCAAACATAGCAGAAATAAAAAGCATAATGTATCACAATCTAATTAGTCTTTGAGATTGAAACTTTTTGCCATGAGAGAAACAGGAGTCAGAAGACCAAGAAACCAGGCGGGCTCTACCACAACCTTATTGTGACACAGGATTTATCAATAATCTTTGTGCTGAAGATCTTTATTTTAAATCACCTATTTTTGCAGTGAATTTTTTTTTTTTAATATTTATGAACTTTTAAAAGGACTATAGAGTTCATACAAAGAAAACCATTAGGCTAATTGTTCACTCAATCTTCACTTAATGCCTACTATTACGCCAGTTTCCATCTTACACTTTGAGGGTAGAACAGGATCCTGCGCCCATGGAACATTCTGGTAGCAGGTGATCAATGCACCAGTAAGCAAGAGCAATGAATGCCATGAATAAAATAAAATAGGGTACTGTGACAATGACTAGGATGAAAGTACTGTAGGTAGGATAATCAGGAAAAGCCTCTTTAACGACATAACATCCTCTTCAAGGAAACGACCAGGGGTTAGTTTAATGTAAACATGGTGGGTGCATCAGGAAGGAGCCTGGCATGTGTGAGAAAACAAAAACAAAAACAAAAACAGAACTCGTTAGCGTGCAGTTAGTATGGGAAGCAAGACATGAGGTCAGAGAGAGAAGCAAGGGCTAAATCCTGGAGGGACTTACAGGCCACAGCAAAGTGTCTGTATTTTGTCCTAAGCACATGGAAAATCATCAGAGGTTTTAAACAGGGAATGGCATGATCTGACTTCAATTTTTAAAGGATCACTCTGGTTACTATACAGAGAGAACGAGGCAAGAATGAAAACAGAGGGACCAGTGAAGGGTCCCTAGCCACTGTAGGGTCCAGGCTAGATGAGATCACCGGTGGCTTGGATAGGGTAGCAGTTGGATCCTGAGGGCACACAAATTTGAGCTACATGCTGATAAAAAAAAAAAGGGGGGGGGGACAGAAAGGAAGAGAAAAAAAGCAAGGAAAATTCCTCGATGTTTGGACTGAGCAACTGGGTGATGGTGCTGACATTTACTGATATGCAAAAAGACTTCAGGGAGAACAGGTTTTCAAGGTGAGGGAAGGGAACAGGTAGGAAGGAAGAGCTCTGCTCTGGACAGGTGAGGCTTGAGAGACCTGTAAGACAGGCAAGGAAGGTGTCAAGAAGGCACTCTGCCATGAAGGCACAGGGCTCAGAGGAGAACTCAGGGACAGAAAAATAAATGTGAGTCATCTGCACACAGCCGGTATGCAAAGCTATAGGACTGGACAGATGACCAAAGAAAATGAACAATATGGATGGAGAAAGAAGGGGGCTGAGGTCTGAGCCTTAGACACGCCAACATTTAGAGACCAAGTTCAGAGGCAGAGTAGGCAAGGGAGTAAGGAGGAAACAGTGAGATAAGGGGAAAATCGAGTCTGATTTCTTCGAAGCCGAGTAAAGAAAGTGTTCCAAGGAGGAGGGAACCACCAACTGTATTAAATGCTGCCAAGAGGGCAAGAGATGTGATAAGACCTGACCACTGAAGTTGGCGACAAGGAGTCACTGGTAACCTGGACAAGAGCAGCTTTCCCTGGAGTGACGGGAACAGACGCCAGGTTACAGTGGGTGGAAGACGGCAGTGAGAAATGGAAACTACAGATGACATCGAGAACTTGTATCAGAAAGGGTAACAGAAACAGTAATAACGGGAGGAACACATATTTCGAAGACAGGAAGTACTCAGGCAGGAGAAGAATAAATTAAAGAAGAAAAACTCGATAATGCAGAAGACAGAAGGGATCTTAAGTGAAACCCTTGAGAAGAGAAGGGGAACCAGCGACCACAAGGAGAGCCCGGACATGAACAAGCACACTTCATCACAGAAACAGGCTGGAGGGCAGGGAACACGGGCAGTACCTCTGTAAAGGTCCAGGCGAGGAAGTCTCCTCCAATCTCGCAGTTCTGTGTAATACTTGCAAGGTTAGTAGTGGAAACCTGAGAGGAAGGGGGCTGGAAGGTAGTCTCCTGGCCTCTGGGTGGCTTTCTCAGTGATGTTCACAGTCACCGTCTCACACTGACTGGGTCCAGTGATACCAGCAGGTGATCTGGTTGGCGTCAAGCATGTACATACAGACAGGAGAGACTTTTCTCTGTACTAGCTGTCTCATACAAGGATCAAGTCATAACCTCATTAAGAATGAAATGACTTATCGGTCCTAACACTATGATATAGAAAATACATTTATTTTCTCACCAGACTCCTCACCAGGGATTTCCAGGTGAGCACGCCAGACCTCTGTGAAATCTCACTAAAAGGAGAGCAAAGAAATAAAAATGATGTATACCCCAAAAGATAAAAGATTACAAGATGAAGGAGTAGATAAGAATTGCAATAAAGTGTTAAAAGCTGGAAAGCTGCTGAAAATGAAGAGTAGGGGGTGAGCTGCCATCCCGAAAAGATTAACAAAAAGTCTGCAAACTGAATGATAAACTGCTTCCTTGTTCTCTTTCTCTGCTCAGCTCCCAAACTACCTGGCTTGCACTCTCTGTGTACTTCCCATCTCTCCTGACCAAGAAGGAGACTGAAGAATCTTCTAGGAAGATGCTCTAGCCCCAAAGACAGGACAAACAGGTACCAAAACATGGGGTCTGGCCAACAAAACGGTCAGGGCCTCTGCTCATTCACTGAATCGGGATGCCCCCCGTTGACAGTCCACCTCACACAAAGTACCTTCAGTCAGCTTTACATCATCTCACTTTTCAATAGTCACCAGATACTTAAGGCTCCAAAACTAAAGCGAGAAACCAAAATTGACAAGTGGAAAAATGGAACTTGGGAAAAACAGAGATAATTCAAGAGCAAAAGACCTTAAAACTTACAACCATAGTTAATATCTTCAATGGAATAAGACAAAAAGCAGGAAGACACAGAAAAGAAAGGAGCATTGAAAGAAAAGGAAATGGCTCGTACAAATTAAAAATATGACAGCAGGTAAAAACCCAATAGAAGAGTTGAAAGGTAAATTAAAGAATTTTTCTTAGGAAGTATGTTAAAAAAAAGCAAAGAAAAAGAAAATAGTAAAGGAAAATATATGAAGCAGAATAATTCTGCCATCAAATTTCTAATGGAGTCCCAAGAAAAGAATGGGAGATTACCAGAGAAATAGTTATAAGAGACTTCCAAAAGTGGTGAACCTAACATGCTAGACTGAGTCCACAGGTGCCTAGTATAACGAATAAGGACTTTCCAGGGCCCATCAGCATGAAATTTCAGAATACCAGGACTAAAGAGAAGCCCTTAAATGCTTCAAGAATAAAGAAGCAGATCTCGTACCAGGAATCAGAACAGCATCAACTTCTCAACAGAACTGGAAGCTAGTAATCGATGGAATGACATGTTCAAATTTCTGAGAAAATGATGTTTCTGCCAATTATACCCCAGCCCAACTAGCAACTAAGGGTGACAATAAAATAATAACACTTTCAGATATGCAAGGTCTTAAAATAATTTACCTGGTCTGCTCTTTCTTAGGAAGCTACAGGAAAATATGACACCCAGGACATGGGCGCCACTGTGGGTAACCCTTTTGCATGTCGTGGAAATGTAGCTCAGCCCTCAAATGGAAAACCAGTGGGGTGTGAGTGGCACACGGGACCATGCCCACGGAGAGGTTCTCCCATGGAGAATCAGGCCTGCATTGTACCTAGACTGCTATGAGACTTGCTTTTGCTAAAACTCCCTCACCCTGAATTGAGGCAGCAAGGGCTTACTGCAACTTCCTGAAATCTGAGCTAAACCTTCCAAGTATGGAGTGTAACCAGTTCAACCACTTTTCCCCTTGGTCTGCAACATCCTTTTCTTTGAAGTAATTAGCAACATTCTTTCCTTTGTTGTCTGTAAAAGGTAATTCACTGCAGTGAACCTGTGCATAGTAAATGAGGACTACCCTCCATGTAATGTACCCAGAGAAGCAATAAAAGCCTGGCTCTCTGGCCCTCTCTCTCTCAGAGAGTGGCCATGCCATCCCTTTTTCTCCACAGGACTTCTGCTGTCCATTGTTCTCTAGCAGCCACAACATTCACGGATCCTGCCGGCCAGGATCCGCTGCACGCCATTACATGGGCAAAAGGGTGAGAGAATGCCCATGATGCTGGTGAGGGAAATCCTTAGAAGGACAGCAGTGCAGCAGGCTTAGAGAGCAGCAAGTGGTACTAGAGGACAGACAGAGGGCTCCTGAAGGGGAATTCAAAAAGAAAAAAAAAAAAGGGACCCCAGAGAGGCAATTAACTCCAATGAAAGATAAAATCTTTCAATAAAATATAATCATATATAATGGCTTACCTGTAAATGTATACTGTTCTAAGAATGTACATTCTACATACTGACTTAAAGACTGTGATTTAACAATATTGGGAAGATTCAGTAAGTATATGTGTGCCTGTGTGTGAGAGGGGGTAGACTGTCTATGACAATATATGCCTAATCTTTAAACAGTAGGAAGCAAATATAATTAAAATATCAATAAAGAGCAACAGAAGTATGTTGTTTCAAAAATATGGAGATAATATTTTATCTAGAAGAAAAGAGTCAAAAAACTGAAAATGATTCTCTGGGAGGGGCATTTGGGATGAAGGAGAATAGAGAAAACATGTATATGTTTACTTTGATAAATATAAAATTTTGGTTCATTTCTCAAATTATGGCAACATACCGTTCAATAGCACGAAGTTTAATCTTATTCATATCTTTTAGGACATCCAACATGTTTGGAACATCTTTGTTTTTCTGGTTTTTTGAATGATGATTGTAGCTGGCCTTACTAGCACCTGGGTGCTGTTTTTTCATTTCAGTTGCTGAATGAGCTGAGTCACAAGTAGCAGGATACCCTGGCTGCACAAGAGAACGTGAAGGCTGTAGAGGAGAAAACTGCGGGGGCAGTGGGGGTGGAGGAGGAGGAGCAGCAAGCACTGAACTTGAAAATGGATCTGGTTCAACACTCGGGTGAGCAGTTCCTGATGACGGCAGTTCTTCCAAACCACCAGGCCTGTCAGTCGAGGCAAAGGAGCCTAAAAACAAAGTAGTCTATTGAAAAACCATGCAAAATTCTCTTTAACACTAGTTAAAACCAAAACAGAAACAATTTCTGTAATGCTACTAAAATAATGATGTGGCCAGGAAGGAGAAGCAATCCCATCTGCTTAGTAATTTTTATGAGTCAAGGCAAATAGGAAATTTACTTTTAATACAGTTAGGATTCTCTGTGTAGGGCCTTAAAAGTGGGAAGGAGGAGAAACATTTTAAAGAGAAAATAAAAAGTGCTTTTTCAGTAATTCACATGCAATCTAAATTTCATCCTCTATTTGAAAAAGCTAAAACATCATCAACAGCTTGTAGTTAGAAACATTCAAAATGGTACACTATACGAGAGCATCGTAGTAGCACCTAAGCATGTATTTTTTAGGCAACAGCCTAAAGATGAGTAGACAGGACAGTAGTCCCCCTTTATCCATCATTTCACGTTCCTTGCTTTCCGTTACCCGCAGTCAGTCTCAGTCCAAAAATATCAAATGGAAATTCCAGAAATAAACAATTCCTAAGTTTTTTTAATATATTTTATTGATTATGCTATTACAGTTGTCCCATTTCTCCCCCCACCACTCCCCTGAAAAATATATTTTTCACCCTGCACACCCTCTCCCACCCACATTCCCCCCTTTAGTTCATGTCCATGTGTCATAAGTTCTTTAGCTTCTACATTTCCCACACTATTCTTGCCCTCCCCATTTTCTACCCACCGTCTATGCTACTTATTCTCTGTACCTTTTCCCCCTCTGTCCTCCTCCCACTCCCGTTTCTAACCCTCCATATGATCTCCATTTCTGTGGTTCTGTTCCTGTTCTAGCTGTTTGCTTAGTTTGCTTTTGTTTTAGGTGTGGTTGGTAATAGCTGTGAGTTTGCTGTCTTTTTACTGTCATATTTTTTATCTTCTTTTTCTTAGATAAGTCCCTTTAACATTTCATATAATAAGGGCTTGGTGATGATGTACTCCTTTAAACTGACCTTATCTGAGAAGCACTTTATCTTCCCTTCCATTCTAAATGACAGCTTTGTTGGATACAGCAATCTTGGATGTAGGTCCTTGCCTTTCATGACTTGGAATACTTCTTTCCAGCCATTTCTTGTCTGTAAGGCCTCTTTTGAGAAATCAGTTGACAGTCTGATGGGAACTCCTTTGTAAGTGACTGTCCCCTTAACCCATCGCTGCTTCTAGGATTCTCTCCTTCATTGTAATCTTGGCTAATGTAATTATGATGTGCCTTGGTGTGTTCTTCCGTGGGTCCAACTTCTTTGGGACTCTCTGACCTTCCTGGAAGTCTATTTCCTTTGCCAGATTGGGGAAGTTCTCCTTTATTATTTGTGCAAATAACTTTTCCACTTGTTGCTCTTCCTCTTCCCCTTCTGGTACCCCTATAATTAGGATGTTGGAACATTTAAAGATACCCTGGAGGTTCCTAAGCCTCTCCTCATTGTTTTGAATTCTTGTTTCTTCCTTCTGGTCCACTCCATTGATTTGAGTCCCAGTTTTCTTCCCATCACTATTAGTTCCCTGTGCTTTTTCCTTCATTTCACTTAGCACAGCCTTCATTTGTTCATCTAATTTGCAACTAAAATCAACCAATTCTGTGAGCATCCTGATCACCAGTGCTTTGAACTGTGCGTCTGATAGGCTGGCTATCTCTTCACTACTTAAAAGTATTTGCTTTGGAGCTTTGATCTGTTCTTCTGTTTGGGCCATTTTTTTTTCAGTCTGGTCGCGCCTGTTACGTAGTGAAGGGCAGAGCCTTAGGTGTTGCGGGGGCAGCCCAGTCGCTGGGTTGTGACGCTGTTTGTGGGGGAGGGGTCAGAGAGGAACAAGAGAGCTTGCTCTGCTCTCTCTTGGATTTTAGTCTCTTCCACTGCTTCCCACAAGCAAATTGGGCCCTACTGGTGCTGATTCCCAGGTGGGTGGGCTTGTGTGGGTTCTAGAACCCTGTGGGTCTCTCCAACAAACTCTCCTATGAGTTTGGGAGTCTCTCCCGCTGCCTCAACACCCACAGGTGTTTTCAATTGGTGTTTTGAGGCTTCATTTCCCTGAGCTTGGGCCCTGGGTTGCAAGTCTGTCTCACTCCCCAGTTTCGCCTGGTTTATCTGCACACAAATGTGGGACCACTGGGTCAGCCAGTCACCTTGTGCACCTCACTGGGTCTGCCAGCCACTGCCTGCACACCCAGGGTCCATCAGCTGCTGCCTTGCGTGCCCAGGGTCTGCAAGCCACTGCTTTTTTTTTTTTCTGGGACCCCTCTCTGCCTGCCCGCCGACTCCGCCCTTGGTACCTGTCTAGATTAATGTGTCTATTTTAACTCCTTGGTTGTCGGACTTCCATACAGTTCAATTTTCTGTCAGTTCTGGCTGTTTTTTTTTTTTGTTTTGTTTTTAAATTTCTGTTGTCCTTATTTTGGTTGTGCAAGAAGGCACAGTGTGTCTACCTATGCCTCCATCTTGGCCAGAAGTCCGTGTAAGTTTTAAATTGTGTGCCTTTGTGTGAAGCACAATGACATCCCAAGTTGTCCCACCCTACCCCACCCAGGACATGAACCATCATCTCTACCCATCAGCACTTAGGAGCTGTCCAGGTGTTCGGACTGACTGTCGCGGTGTCACACAGTGCTTGTGTTCAAGTAACCCTTCATTTACTTAATAATGGCCCCGAAGCAAAACAGTAACGATGCTGGCAATTTAGATATGCCAAAGAGAAGCCGTGAAGTACTTCCTTTAAGTGAAAGGGTATATATATATATACAGGAAAAGCATCGTATCTATAGGGTCAGTGCTATCTGTGGTTGTAGGCATCCACTGGGGGTCTTGGACCGTATTCCCCATGGCAGGGACTACTGTAGCTAACTTTTTCACAACAGATTTGCTCCTAAAAGGCTGTGTGTCACGACTGCTAAAAAAAATTGCGTATTTGTATCTCATTTTTATTATTACACATTATATGTCTATATATTATTTATATGTTTGTACATATTTATAGTATATAATTTACATATATTGTGTTTATATGAACTATATGTGTGTGTGTATCTATATTATGTGTGTATGTCTATAAATTAAAGCAAGTTATGTTTCTAAAAATTTAGGAAGGGATCATCTGGACAGCATTACTCACCTAACTCGTGGAAGAATAGCAACAATAACTTCAAACTACAAATATATAAAACCTCAAACCTATGCTTTCTTTCAAATTAATGCATTCTTCTTCTTAAATTTCCACTGCTTTTCTGGAGTCAGAAAAGTTTACTTAGGAAACAAGCTTTTCAGACAAAACTACGATCGTCTGCACTGTATTTAGCTCTTCTTTAAACATAAATTATCTCCCTCAATAATGTGTTTAAATAAACATCATACATAAAAATTTTATATAACCAACATCTTTTTATATTTAATGTCATTCACACGACAAAAAAAACAGCAAGCATCATTATTCAAAACTGTACTGACTTAAATACTAGGCAAGTATCATCTACTGAAACAAAAATCCAATGTGTTACTTACCAGAATTTGTACTGTTTTTCAGTTCCTTCATTTCCACAATTGCAGCAATCTGAGAGCGAAGAAAAGTTAGTTCATCTTCAAGGGCAGCTATTTTTTTAATTGCAGCTTCACTTACAGGCTGAGAATTTTCAATTGGTTTGTTATGTCTTGGAGCAGGTGACAGTGGATCCCAAACTAATTGCAAAGGATGGAAAAATTCACTTTTCTCTTCTTCCTCATTTTTCCATATTCCATTTCTGTGGGGAGAGGGAGAGAGTGAGGGAGAGGGAAAAGGAGAAAGGGAAAAAGAGGTAGAGGGAGAGAGAGAAGAAAAAGAAGAAGGTGGGGCAGGAGAGGAAGAGAAGCGAGGGGGAAATTTTCCAAGAGGAATAAATTATTTCAGTCAAAAAAGAGGAATAAAGACACCAAAACAAAACCAAAAGCAGCTCTCTTTCCCCCATAATTTATGCATAGACTCATTGAAGACAAGCACAGCATCTTACGTAACTTCGTATACTCAACATATAGAACAGAATGCAGCCTGTAGTAACAGGTAACCGATAAGTACTCAGTAAATGAAGGAACGAGCCTTTCATTCAGATCGTAAAGTAAAAATAATTATCTTGTAATTGTTCTGCCTATTCACTTTAAACACACTACAAGTTTATTTATTTAGACATAAATTTGGTTTATTTAGAAATTTTACATATTCTGAATACACAGTACTGAAAGGCCTTATATTCAGCATAATGTTAAGAGTAAATTTATGGTATTTTAATTTTTTGAAAATTGACCAACCAGTTTGTCATGTAAAAGATTTAGCTGTCATATTTGAATAATTAATGCTGATTGTGCTTAGAGCCTGTATCTGAAATATAGTAACACATAAGTTAGTACCCCCTAGGAGAAACACATTCAAATTTTGAAATATGTTTAATATCATTGGCTGTAAAAACTATATAAGTTCTGAATAGATACATAAAATAAAATAAATCTAGTATAACTCTAGTATCTACTATAGGAAATAGCTTTCTCAGAAATATAAACATAGTGATTCTGATAGCATTTTAGTATCATTCCTTCCTAGGCCTGGTGTTAGGTTTAAATGCTCATTAAGAAAAACTGGCTAAAAATGAGGAACAGGTGGTTATCTTATTAGGAAAATATTAGTAGGACACAGCGCAGTACAGAGAGAGAGACAACACAAAAGGCTCAATGAGTCTGAACAAACTTTGGCACACCCAAGAATTCCAATTATAGCCCAGACCCCTTTCCAAGATAAACATGTAAAATTACCGAAATCTGAGATAAGTGGCTTCTTCATCATTTGCCACACACAAAATATCAGCGAAAGATGGAACTACAGATCCACAGTTGCCAGAGTCTACAGAGTTCAAGAGTGGGATCAACTGAAGGAAAAAAGGAAAAACAAGTCAGAGCTCTGCAGGGAGCGGGGGAAGACACATGCCATGGAAGTTCAGTAAGTTAAAAACCCAAGAGGGAAAAAGGAAAGGTATGTTCAATAGAGAACCATGCACCCATTAGCAAGAAATGATAATGAAGAAAATATTATTCTAAAGTCTAAATGTGTGCCAATATTCTCTCCCCCAGCTAATGTCATCTATCATAAATCACAAACCAGAAGAAGAATAAAAAGCTACTCAGGTATTGCTTTGCATCTGCCCATCTTTAAATGTAATTACTTAAAGAAATAAATACAAAAACATACGTGAAACAAATTGTTTCCAGGGATAAGGTTTTTTGCAGGAAATATTTCTTCTTTTGTTCTACCCTCTATCCCTAGGAGTACCTATGTGATACTCCTATACACAGTGATTAAACAATGCATGTTGACCGGCTTACCTCAAAATCAGGCCTCTGGCAAGGTTCCAAAGGAAGAATTTTCCCAATAATACGAACAATACTCCGAGCCGATCCATAGCCTTTATTTCCCCAAATCTGCAAAACCTATTTAAACATGAAACATTGCTTTAAAAAGTACTCTAGGACTTCCGGCCAAGATGGAGGCATAGGTGGACACACTGTGCCTCCTCTCACAACCAAAATTAAGGACAACAAATATTTAGAAACAAGAAAACAACCAGAACTGATAGAAAATTGAACTGTACAGAAGTCTAACTAACAACCATTCATCTAGACCGGTAAGAGGGGCGGAGGTGCGGCAGGAAAAAGTGGAGGCGCAGACCCGGAAACGCAGGCAGCAGCGGCTGGCAGTTCCCAGGTGCAAAGGCAGCAGCTGGCGGACCCCGGGCATGGGGTGACAACTGTGCAGACCCAGTGAGGCCGCACAAGGCAGCTGGCTGACCAGGTGGTCCCACATTCCCTCGCGCAGACGGTCCAGGCGAAGGGGAAGAGGCGGAAGGGTCTAGAATCCAGGAGAGAGAGGAGCAGTCGCCATTGTTCCCTCTCAGACCCCGCCCTCACAAACAGCGTCACAACTCAGCGACTGGGCTGCCCCGCCCTGGGGAACACTTAAGGCTCCACCCCTCACTACGTAACAGCCGTGACCAGACCAAAACCAAAACAACAACAACAACAACAACAAAACCCCACCAAAAATGGCTCAAACTGGAGAAAAAAATCAAAGCCCCAGAGCCAATTCCTCTACGCGATGAAGAGATAGCCAACCTATCAGATGCACAGTTCAAAGTCCTGGTGATCAGGATGCTCACAGAATTGGTTGATTTTGCTCATAAATTAGATGAACAAATGAAGGCTACACTAAGTGAAATGAAGGAAGACGCATGGGGAACCAATAGAGATGGGAGGAAAACTGGGACTCAAATCAATGGAATGGACCAGAAGGAAGAAACAACCAAACAGAAAACAAAGAAGAAACAAGAATTCAAAACAATGAGGAGAGGCTTAGGAACCTCCGGGACATCTTTAAACGTCCCAACATCCAAATTATAGGGGTACCAGAAGGGGAAGAGGAAGAGCAACAAGTGGAAAACTTATTTGAACAAATAATAAAGGAGAACTTCCCCAATCTGGCAAAGGAAATAGACTTCCAGGAAGTCCAGGAAGCTCAGAGAGTCCCAAAGAAGTTGAACCCAAGGAGGAACACACCAAGGCACATCATAATGACATTACCCAAGATTAAAATGAAGGAGAGAATTAGAATAGAAGCAGTAAGGGATAAGGGGATGGTCACCTACAAAGGAGTTCCCATCAGACTGTCAGCTGATTTCTCAAAAGAGACCTTACAGGCAAGAAGGGGATGGAAAGAAATATTTGAAGTCTTGAAAGGCAGGGACCTACATCCAAAATCGCTCTATCCAGCAAAGCTGTCATTTAGACTGGAAGGAAAAATAAAATGCTTCTCAGATAAGGTCAAGTTCAAGGAGTTCATCATCACCAAGCCCTTATTCTATGAAATGTTAAAGGGACTTATCTAAGAAAAAGAAGATAAAAAATAGGACAGTGAAAAGACAGCAAACTCACAGCTATTAACAACCACACCTGAAACAAAAGCAAACAACTAGAACAGGAACAGAACCACAGAAATGGAGATTAGCAACAGGGGAGTGGGAGGAGGAGGGTGAAGGTACAGAGAATAAGTAGCATAGACAGTGGGTAGAAAATAGACAGAGGCAGGGCAAGAATAGTGTGGGAAATGTAGAAGCTAAAGAACTTATGATACATGGACATGAACTAAAGGTGGGGAATGTGGGTGGGAGGGGATGTGCAGGGTGGAGGGGAATAAAGGGGGGAAATGGGACAACTGTAATAGCATAATCAATAAAATATATATTTTTTAAAAAGTACTCTATTAACCATGTTTATATATCCATTTTAAAATGTAGATGTAAAAGATGCAATTACATTTATGGTTTAAAAGAAAATATAGAATGGTATACGCAAAGTCTGTTTTAAAAAGAATATATCTCATACCTATAGCAGATCTCAATTCAGACATTTCAAGTAATTAAAGTGATACCTGGCTAGTGGCTACCACAATGAACAGTGCAGCCTACAGGATGTAGAACCCAGACCTATCAACACTAGAACCTCTGCCAGGCTGAGCAATCAAATACAGCGTCCCTGCTACAACTCATATGAGCACCCTTGCTAAGAGCCACGGGCCTAGAGGCTTCACTACAGTGAGAGCTCCGTACTGTACACAGTCACCCTATTCTTGGTTTACTTTCATCTCTTGCTATGTAATTCCATGCTGACAAACTCCTGCCTTTCTAACACTCATTCCTTCATTGCCATTGACCATCTTCATCATTTTTATGATTGCGCCTCCTTCTTCTATTCCTGCTCTAGGACTCTCCTTTTGACATTACTGACCTTCCTACCAAGAGGGATTTTCAAATTAATTGGTTCAGTGATATGTTCTCAAAACTGGTTCATCCTTTTGATATCGTGTTCCCATATTACTAATGGATAAACTAGCCCAACTCCTCTTAGATAGAGAAAAAAATTACAAAACAATAATATTTAGAAAGACTACAAAGCCATGCTGACTTCACCTGGGTGTTCTGTATAGGTGTTCTGCAACCCCTTCATCACCTGTTATGTTCAATACTGTGTCGCCCAAAGTAATCACCAATCTCTGAAATCCCCAACACTACCACTCCCATCATCTACCAGTGATCTGTCTCACCACTCCTATTACTGGAAGGACTACAATCTGATATGCTTCAGTGTTCATTCCTCTCCATTCAAAATCTCCCCACCGTCTCTCACTTTTACTGTACTTTTGACTGTCCATCTTCTTTCCAAGGCTTATTTATTTATACCCCGCTGCCATACTACCTTCTTCAGGTCATTGTTCAATCATTCTCACTTGTATTTTAAATATTTTCCTGTCTGTAAGGTTCTTCCCCAATATTTGCAAACATGAAGTTACTTCTAATATTAAAAAGAATAAAAAGCTCTGGCTGGTGTGGCTCAGTGGATTGAGCACTAACCAAAGGGTCACTGGTTCAGTTCCCAGTCAGGGCATATGCTGGGTTGTGGGCCAGTTCCCCAGCAGGGGGCACACAAGAGGTAACCACATAGTGATGTTTCTCTCCCTCTCTCTCTCCCTCCTTTCCCCTCTCTCTAAAAATAAATAAATAAATAAAATCTTAAAAAAAAAAATTCATTCCTGCTGCCCTTTCAAGTCGATGGCCTCTCCTGATTCCTTTTCACAAACTTTTCAAAATATTGCTGGTGCCACCTCCCTTGGTCAAATATCAAACTAGTATACTATTGCTGTCACTCTCCTACAGAAACCCATGGATTCAAATCCCAGAACATGGATAACTCCAGATTTGAATCAAGTCTTTTCTTTCTTACATTCTAGAACCATGCATCCCATTATCTGCAAGGTTAGAATATGTACTTACATATTCTAACAGTAACCCTGGCTCACCTTATCTTGCTACTCAAACTAGCTCCTCATACTGAGTTGCCTACTTGTAAGAATGGCACACCATCATTATTCAACTTGCTTTTGTTTAAAATCGGGAATTATCCTTGACTACTCTCTTCTAATTCACTACACCAAATAGTGATGACATACCTATTCTATAAACGCCCCCCCTTATATTTTGTGTCTTATACCCAGTCTTGTATTATACTTCTCTTTATATGTTGGCTAGTCCTCATATTTAAGCACCATGAATACAAGAACCATGTACTGCTATTCTGTATTGCCTGCAGAACCAAGAATACTGTCTTAGATATAGCAGGTGCTCAGTATGTAGACAAACTTGGATTTGCCTCTAATAATTCTCAGATTGAGTCATCCTCTCTCCTTAAGACTTATTATGAATATTTTAAGCTATAACTTGCCACTCTATACCCATATATTAAACTAAAGTTACCTTAATAAAAGCATTAGATGATTAAAAATGTAATTTACTACTTCTAGCCAAGATGGAGGCATAGGTAGACACACTTCCCCTCTTCACACAACCATAAGAAGGGCAACAACTAACCTCAAAACAAAAACCAATCAGACCTACCAGAAAAATCGAACTGTATAGAAGCTAACAACCAAGGATTTAAAGAAGAAATACTCATCCAGACAGGTAAGAGGGGCAGAGATGGGGAAAAGGAGCAGAGAGGATTTGGTATGGCGGCCAGGCAGTGGTCAACGGATCCAGCAGTCCCACATTCAAGTGTGGTGGATAAAAATCGGGAGGGACACCTGGGAGCCAACGATCCCAGTCCCAAGCAAGACCGCACAGCCCAGGGTTCCAGCACTGGGAAAATAAAGCCTCATAACTTCTGACTATAAAAACAAGTGGGCGTTGGGGCAGCAGAAGAAACTCTCCTGAGAGCAGGAGAGTCCGTTTGAAGGACCCCCAGGGTCCTAGAATGTAAGCAAACCCACCTACTCTGGGATTTAGCACGAGGGCAGCAGCTAGAAGGGTGCCAGTCACATACTGGAAATGGGGAAAGTGACTAGACACCCAGCAAAAGCGGAGTAGGCAGCATTGTTCCCTCTCTGACCCCTCCCCCACATACAGCATCACAAAATGGCAAAGCAAGTTCCCCCACCCTGGCACATACCTAAGGCTCCTACCCTTATAATGTACCAGATGCACTAAGACAGAGAGTCAAAGCAGCTCTACCTAATACACACAAACACAGGGAGGTTGCCAAATTGAGGAGACAAAGAATCATGGCCCAAATAAAAAAAACAGATCAAAATTCCAGAAAAAGAACTAAGCAAAATGGAGTTAGCCAAACTTTCAGATGCAGAGTTCAAAAATTGGTAATAAGGATGTCAGAGAATTCACTGAGTACGGTAAATACATAAGGGAAGAAATGAAGACTAGACTAAGTGAAATAAAGAAAAATCCACAGGGAACCAACAGTGAAGGGAAGGAAATGGGGGTTCAAATAAAATATTTGGAATATAAGGAAGAAATAAACAGTCAACCAGTACAGAATGAAGAAACGTAAATTCAAAAAAACAAGGAGAGAACAAGGAGACTCTAGGACATCTCCAAAAGTACCAACATCCAAATCATAGGGGTGCCAGAAGGAAAAGAAGTAAAGCAAAAAATTGAAAATTTATCCAAACAAATAATGAAGGAAAACTTCCCCAATCTGGAGAAGGAAATAGACTTCCAGGAAGTCCAGAGAGTCCCAAAGAAGTTGGATCCAAAGAGGAACACACCCAGGCACATCATCATTAAGTTACCCAAAGACAAAGAGAAAATCCTAAAAGCAGCAAAAGAAAAAAGGAGAGTTACCTACAAAGGAGTTCCCATCAGACTGTCAGCTGATTCCTCAAAAGAAACTTTGCAGGCAAGAAGGGGCTGACAAGAAGTATTCAAAGTGATGAAAAGCAAGGACCTACATCTGTTGTGGACCATTCAGCCTAGTTTCAGGAGTTCTAACCCTCACCCCATGGTGGGCTGAGTGAGAGCCTAGGGACCCGCTTCATCTAGGTCTGTTCTGTCAAGAGGACGTGACCTACTAAGGAGACAAAGCTTATCTCCCTGGCAGTAGGGCCGCTTCTGCCTCATCCATCTCTGGCCCCAATGCTTGGCTGGCAGTCAATGACGGGTAAGACTCCTCATGGGAGGGGCAACCTAAGCCAGACATGACCACTTGGGAGGCCCTCATGGAAGGACCCGGGGGGCTGCAACAAAGAGGGGGTGATGGACCGTCGCCCCCAGCTATTCTGACATAGCTCGATTCCCCATTTTCGTCTGGGAGATGTTTTGCTTATCTCTTGCTTCCTGGGCCTAATCGGCTTAAAGCCTGAAACTAGGACTTCGAGCAGTGCAGCCCTGTGCCAGCCAGAGCAGTTCCCCGGATGATCGGGCATAAGAAAGAATTCATACAGTCCTGTGAAACCTGCTTTGCTAAGAGTGCTCTCATTTAAATGATAAGGGTCCGAGGAGGAAATGAGTATGTCTCTTGAAGTTTTACAACCCCCTTTCCTGACAAACACTGACTCAGATTAAGCCCTCAGATTTCTTTGAAATGTTATCCATTGTTTGATCCTTGCCACCTGACATACCTGTATTCCTGTGTATTTGAACCCAATAAAAGCCCAGTGAGGAAGGGGCTCTGGGTTATTCTCCTTTGAGAGTTTGACCACCTCTCCTTCCCAAACAGATTATGTCTTGGTAGTTTTATTTTCATCTGTGACAGAGGGATGGGGCTCTGTGGGCGGAGCCCCCCAACATACATCCAAGATTACTCTACCAGCAAAGCTATCATTTAGAATGGAAGGGCAGATAAAGTGCTTCCCAGACAAGGTAAAACTAAAGGAGTTCATCATCAAGCCCTTATTATATGAAATGTTAAAGGAACTTATTTAAGAAAAAGATCAAAACTATGAACAGTAAATGACAACAAACTCACAACTATCAACAACTGAATCAAAAAAAAAGAAAAACAAACTAAGCAAATATCTAGAACAGGAACAGAATCACAGAAATGGAAATCATATGGAGGGTTATCAGCAGAAAGGGGGTGGGGGGGAATAGGGGAAAGGGTACAGGGAATAAGAAGCATAATTAATAGGTACAAAATAGACAGGGGGAGGTTAAGAATAGTATAGGAAATGGAGAAGCCAAAGAACTTTTATGTATGACCCATGGACATGAACTAATAGCGGGTGGATTGCTGGAGGGAAGGGAAGTACTGGAAAAGGGAGCGAGGGAGGGAGCAACAGTAGAAAAAAAATGGGACAACTGCAATACCATAATCAATAAAATATACTTAAAAAATGTAATTTATCCATGCAATAAATTTAATTATATGAAAGTCACATCTACGTTTTGTTTGTATCTTTTGCTGGCATTTGACCCATCATGTAAATACATTCCTAGTATTCTTATTCCTTTTCAAACTCAAACTATCAAAGTTAAACTACTGAAAACTCACCTTGGTAGCACCCAAAGAGAAATAACAATGTCACCTTAAATGTTTATATATAAGGCATTTTCAAAATGAGACCCAGGAATAAACACAACCCATTCATTCAAATCCACCCAGAACACATTTACCTGGTCCATGGGAACTCCGAAATATTCCAGCATCTCTCTTAAGATATTCAATATGGGAAACATTGATGAAGCAAACACAGAAGCAAATTCAAGGAAACATTATCAGTTTCTTGATACCTTCAGGAAAAAAATTTAGAGAACAGTACTCTTAACAAATAAATAACTGCCATAAGTTGTATTAAATAAACTAGAAGTCCCGTTGTTATACATTACGCCATCAACTAATCTCTTCTGGCCAGCATTTTTCTGAAGGAGGTCAAAGAGAATAATGGGGAGTGGGGAAGGTCTGGTAAAGGAAAGTTCAATTTATCAGTTAAATTGCATTTTAAGTTCATAGGATGTTTGATTATAATCAATATTAATCAACAATAGGTTGGATGCAGCAGAGAAGCTCCCTGTTGTCCCGAAAGCCTTGGACGGGCTCAGGAGAGAGACGTGCTCAGCACAGCCTCGAAAGCCGGCAGGAGCCCTGGCCGGTGTGGCTGGGTTGGGTGGGAGCGGAGGCAAAGCAAAAAGTCACGGGTCGGATTCCTGGTCAGGGCAAAAGCCTGGGTTGCGGCCCCTTGGGGTGCCTTCCCGAGGCAACCACATCGATGTCTCGCTCTCTTTCTCCCTCCCTTCCCCTCTCTCAAATGTTGAAAGAAAGTTAGGAAGGAGAGGGAGGGAGGGAAGAAGGAAGTATGGACCGACTCAAGGCTTTAACAAAACAAACAGTAGCTCTTCCTCACCAGCCATCCCTCCTCGCTCATTTTAAGGATCAGGAACATGAACCCCAGATCCGTGACTTAACTCAGTCCCCCAACTAGCATATAACTGGCCGAAAACTGGTGCCCGGTCCTGTCCCTGGCTTTGGCCCAGCATAGTCACCTCGCTCACCTTCCTCCGAAGCCGAGCCTCCCGGCAATACTGCCTCGGAATCCTCAGCCGGCGAGGCGCAACACGCGCTCGTCCCGTTTCAGGAACGATCAGACCCGTGTCCGCCCGCGCGCCGCGGTTGGAAGGACACAGGTGGTAACGGACCCGGACCTGGGCCCTGGAGCCACTGGCACAGCCAGGGTAACGCCACCCGAGGCGCGGCCGCCTCCTCGATTGTGCCTGCACAACCTGCTGCTCTCCTCCAGGAGACTGCGGCTCCCTACTTCCGCGTCCCTGGACGAAAATCAAACTCCGCGGGCCGTGACCTGTGCCCGACCTCATTGGACAAAGCTGAAGATCGCTGCTTGTGATTGGTTACGTGATAACGTCAGTTTAGTTACTGTTATTGGGACAGACTTTGGGGATTTTCTCCTTTAAGAGGCGCGAAGCAGCCAATAAAAAACCAATAGGCAGCTGGTAGGCGGGGCCGACAGTCCGGGAACGGAGACGCACGCGCAAGACAGGACTTGAAGATTTGCGTGTTCTCAATACGTTGTCTATGGCCCGGGGTTATGGAGCGATTTTGGGCCCCTGAGCCAGGCCCGATCCGGAGCTCCTGCCCCACACAGATATTCGCAGAAAGTATATATCGTCCCGTACCCCGAGACCGCAAGCGGGGCCACGCTCCCAGGTCCGCTGGCCGCGAAGAGTCGCCATTTATTGTTTAATCATCAATGAGTGAACATATATATGCTTATGCGGCCAGCAGAAGCTAAGCACTGTCCTCGAGGGATCTGCAGCTTTACAGTACTTAGAATGTACACTCACGAAATGCTTGTGTTATCCAAGCTACCAAATATGGGACTGATACTGACCTGGTCTAGCCGCAGGTGGCAAAGTGATCACTAAGTCATGACAAGTGATATTCCAATTTTCAATTCTGATTGATACATTAGAGTAACATGACAATTTAAGATCAACTGTGCCTGCGGCTGACCTACATAAAATTTTTCTACGTCCCACAACATTTCTTCATTAAACTAATACTGAATGTCTACCGTGTCTCAAGTTCTATTCTAAACACCCAGAAATGCCACAACGGGCAAGACAGGCAAGGTCGTTGCCCTGCTGAAGCTTACCTTCTGGTAGAGACCTCAGGCTTTCTCTGAGCACCGAATGTAAATAGCCTCTCTCTCCACTCCTTCCTTATTTTTCTTTATAGTACTGGTCATCATGTATGGTAAGTAGATGGTGGGGCAAAAGTAGGTTTGTAGTTGTATGCGAAAGTTTATGCTTATGCTATTATTTATTATATTACTTTCCATACAAATGGAAAGTAATATAAACCTAAATTTAAACCTACTTTTGCCCCATCCTGTATTTATGCTTTCCCTGCAGCCAAATGAAACTGTAAACTCCAGAGCAAGAACTTTGTTTTGACCCATGCTATTTATATCTCCAGTGATTTAGAAGAACGCCTGGGGTGTGTGTGTGTAGTGTATACACATATATAAAATAGGCATTTAACCAATTTGTTGGATTTAATTGGATATGGAATGAGCGAATACAATTACCAAGAATGATTTGGAGATAAGCAACTGGCAGAACAATAGTGATTACAATGATAGACCCAGGAGTCTAAACTAAGATGAAAGTAGGGGCAGGAAAAGGGTGTTGGGCAATATACAACTTTAAGGCAAATGGATCGTCAATCTTACATGGAATTAGTAAATCACCATATTCTCAATATTCCTTGTCCTTTTTTTTTTTTTTTTTTTGGCCCTCATAAGTAAATAATGATTCCTTTTTAAAAGATTTTATTTATTTACTTTTAGACAGATGGAAAGGGAGGGAGAAAGGGAAATATCAATTTGTGGTTGCCTCTCATGCACCCCCTACTGGGGGCCTGGCATGCAACCCAGGCATGCACCCTGGCTCGGAATTGAACCAGCAACCCTTTGGTTCACAGGCCCCACACTCAATCCACTGAGGCACACCAACCAGGGCATAAGTAAATAATGATCTTAAAACCGTCTGCCATTCTAGTCTGATAACAAACAGCACATAATAGCTACCAGAACAAAAAGGGATGTACTCATCCCTTGAGAACATACCAGGAAGCAATACCAAAGCATCCTTCAGGCTGCAATGTTAACAGAACTCAACATTCAGTTCTGAGCTAGATAGTAAGGTGGGTCCGGTCAAATGCTACAGACACCCATGAATGCTTTGTTGACAACTTTCCCCTAAAATTAATTCTTCAGAGATCTTCCATTTTGTTTATTAAAACATTCATGCATCCTACATGTTGATAATCTTCTGAGGTTTGACATTTTCTATGGCTCATTTTTCCATGAAATTATTTCTCTGAACTTTGGGAATGATGCAGGATTCGTAAAAGCTTCTCTGACTTTACACAGCTATCTTTTATCTGGCTTTTGTGTTCAGAAATATGGTGGCTTACTTTCTAAGATTTTTCTAGCTGTATTCCCTTCCACTGGGTTATCTAGGCCCCCTCCTTTGTCTATTATCTCTCTCCCGCTTATTTTATTACACTTTTAGTACTTTCTCTTCAGTGTGGGGCCAGTCTCTATCTAAAAGGAAGTCTTAAGACTAGACTTCCTTTTGTCAGGTCCGTTTGGAGATTTAAACTACGGTCTCTCCATTCCTTAATGTGGGTACCTTGCACTATTAGGAAAAAACCTCGAGGTTCAGCTGGCTGATGTGGGATTCTCCTCTTCTCATCAGTCAGGCATTACCCGAATTCTTCCTTCTACTCACAAAGAAGTCAATACCAGGCAGGCTGGTGGTTAGCCCCCATTTGCTGATACTTAGGGGTTCACAAGAAGTTTGTCACTAATTTAATTGCAAATGTCATCCATAGTTATTTGGTTTGGGTATGTAGGTGTAATTTTCCAGAACCACTAATAAGCATCATACCATGTTCTGGATGCCCAAGACCAAGAATTTTTAATTCACCTATAGACCCATTGCCAGGTATTTTTTCAGTGAAGTAATAGAGAGATGCTGAGGGCTGACTTGGACAAAGATGAGAAAAATTTGTATTCAATCTTGCAAACTGCCCAGAACTCTATTAGCCTTGTGACATAAGCCTGAATTTTAGATAAACTCAAATTACTGTAATTACCTTAAATAATGCAACAGAATACAATATAGCATACTATCAAAGTATGCAATAACCTCTCCAACCTTAACCATGAGTCTCATAAAAGGGTGTATTTCAAAAAGAAAAATACTTGGAGCCTTTTTCCTTGTTCTGCCTATGCTTAAAGCCTCTCAGGGTGGTAATAACACAGTAAATTTAAACAGACCAGTGCTTTTAAGATGACACACCTCTTAAAGGGTCATTAAAACTTTTACATTTATTCAAAAGTTTTAGAGAGTAATTAAGACCAAGGTTTTCTTTGTTATTAAAAAACATGTTTCAAAGTAAATTCTGAAAATTTCCTGTTTCTTTCTATTAACAATAAAAATGATTAAGTAATGGAAAACAGAGTAGAGCCCTACTACCTATGAATCTATTATAGGGCTGGCCAAAAAGTTCATTTGCTTTTTTCTGTAAGATGGCTCTAGTAGTGCTTAGCTGTCTTTATTTGAAATAATTTTGTTAATTGTATTGTGACAGCTGTCATATCAGCATGCATTTTTAAGAAAAACTTACCAAAACTGGCATTTTGGAAATTGGTATTGGAATTTTTGTGTAGTCATTTTAATATTAAGATGAAAGAAAATACACATTTCAGCATATTATGCTTTATTCTTTCAATAAAGGTTAGAAACACAACTGAGATGCAAAGGATTTGTGCAGTGTATGGGGAGGTGCTGTAACTGATCAAATGTGACAAAAGTGGTTTACAAAGTTTTGTGCTGGAGATTTCTCGCTGGATAATGCTCCACTGTCAGGTAGGTAGACCAGTTGAAGTTGATAGTGATCAAATCGACATTAACTGAGAACAATCAACATTATACCACACAGGAGATAGCCAACATACTCGAAATATTCAGATCAATAAAGTTATTGGTGAAAATGAAAAACGTGTCTTTTACTTTACGGACAAAACTAAATGGACTTTTTGGCCAACCCAATAAATTGCTATTTATAGTGATGTAATATGAAAATTACAAAGTATGTTAAATGTAGTCTTAAAGCAGAATTTTTTTATTTGAACCTTTACATTTCTACAAAAACAAGCCTAAGTTATGCTTAGTGTCTGAATCCGATGGACGTATGTGTTTATTACAACTATTCATTTTTTTTTAAGGTTTATTTTTAGAGAAGGGATGAGAAAGGGGGAGAGAGAAACACTGATCAGTTGCCTCTAGCACGTGCCCTGACCAGGGCCCAAACCTGCAACCCAGGCATGTGTCCTGACTGGAAATTGAACTGGCAACCTTTTGCTTTGCAGGCCCAACCAACTGAGCCACACTGGTCAGGGATACTCACTATTTTTGAACAAAAAATTATACTATATCTAGACCTCACTAAAAGCAAAAAGGATAACTTGTTTTTCTGTTCCCATTACTTTTAAATGTGTGACTTCATAGATTCTGTTACCTGTTTTGATACAATCTTACGTTCACAAGTAGGACTGCCTTGATTCTTAACCACTTAAAGAACTGGTTAGAACCTAGAACACAGGAAAAATAGTTAAAGGATGTCCTACCTGTCTTCTGGATTATCCAAACAGTGCAACAGTACCCCTGATGTTTCCATGTAATCCTTTTCAGTTTTAGCAGTAACTCATACTTTTCTTAACAAGAATTCAAAAATTCCACTTCATAAAAATCCATTTTGATTTGTCTTACAAGGGACACGGCATAAGACTTTAAAAGAAATGCTGCATTACTGCTACATTTTCCCAATGTTGTGATATGAAATTAGTTTTTTAAATTACCACTGACAATCTCAGCTGGTAACATCCAATTTAATAAATCACACATGTTAAACTGTAGCTCTTAATCGTGCATATGTGATGCAGAGAACTAGCAGAATATTTGGCTTCAAGTAGTGCAGCATTCCTGACAGGGAGCTATTTAGATTCTCCATAGTTCTGTAATCAGAAAACTTGTTATAACCTAGTAGTCTAATATTAACTCACTGAGTTACAAAGTCTGTGCATCTATTTCTATGGCTCCGGTTCTGTCCCGTAAATATGGCAGATGTTAAAAAATGATGTCAGACAGCATTATCAAAGGCTCTTCCTTGGTCCTCTGACTTGAGTTTGTCTCTATTTCCTCCGTGAAGGAAAAGTCCTTTAAGTACTTGAAGACTATCAAGGAACCATCTTAGTTATCAGTTTCTACAGTAAACATACCTCATTTACTCTATTTCACGCCTCCAGCTCCAGGTTCCCTTCCTTGATTTTCATTTTCTCTTAAAAACATAGTACTCTGGGGGTGGGGTTTGGCACAAAAGGGGACAAAGTGGGGACAACTGTAGTAGCATAAACAACAAAATTAAAAATTTAAAATAAATCTTATTTGGAAAAAAAGATGGTTCAACATGTGGGCTTCCGGAATGCTCAATTTCTGGACCTGGATAGTAGTTATGCAGAATTTGGCTTTAGAATTACAAATGCATACTAAACTGCACACACGTTTTATGTTAAAAAACAAAACATGGTACTCCAAAGCAACACACAAAAGGTGACTTGAGCAATGTATAAAAAGGTTAACAATCTAATTCTTCTGGTTCCTTACAATCTAAACTCTCTCCTCTTCAGCACACTTTTCGAAGAAACTTTACTTATTTTACAGAGGGGGAGGGAGAAAGAGAGGGAAACGTCAATGTCTGGTTGCCCTGCTCTACAACCCAGGCATGTATGTACCCTGACTGGGAATCTAAATGGCGACCCTGGTTCACAGGCCAGCAGCACTCAATCCACTGAACCACACCAGCCAGGGCTATTTAGTACATTTTTAAGGCTGCTTAGGTTTTGAGCAATGTATAAAAAGATTAACAATCTAACTCTTCTGTCCATTACAATCTGACCGCTCTTCTGTTCAGCACATATTTAAGGCATCTTAGATTAAATTAGGCTTCAGCAGCACCCATAAAATAAATTGGATTATACTAACCAAATCTCTATATGCAGTCATCAGCTTTCATTTATACACTTAAAGAGCACTTATTACATACTTATGCCATGTACACCATACACAATGCTAAGTGCTAAACATTTCTTCTGGCAGACGACAAAGTGAAGCAGAATGAGTCCCTAGCCTAAAAGAATATGCTGCATTCAATGAGGATAAGAGGAGTTTGTAATTTTTTGCTAAGGTATCAGATATTATGGCAGGTAAATGAACAATGAGTGGGATAAGGCAAAGCAAAATGCAACCCATAGGGAATTCCTTTAGTTCATTTTAACTAAAGTTTACACAGTGCGATGACATCAAATGATTTTCAAAATGGTATTAATTTTGTAATTGAAAAACCCACAAAAAGCAATTAAAGACTGAAATTTAAGGGTCAAAAGGTCCAAGTTACAAGGCTACTCCAGCAACTGGAGTGATGTGGGGTATGAAAAGGAGGAAACACTTTAATTGTGGTAAGTTGAATATCATCACCAAATTTATGCATAACTGGCATTAAACAGATAAATTCTGTATTTTATCATAAGTTCCTTTTTATGCATATGTTAGTGATGATATTCAACTTTCAAAAGAAATTCAAAATGTACTTAACATTCCCCTCATGGCAGTCTTAGAGTTATCCTGGAAGTTATAAGTTTATAGTTCTCCCCTTCTAGTACAAATAAAGACAAAAATTATGACCTTCCATAGTCAAGGGCTAGCTAATTTACCAAGTAAACCACTGTCCTGGTGGGTGAGAATGGTATTTTTTTCTGTGGCTCTTTATATTCCATGGTATTTGCAATTACAGTACCAAAAAGTTACTGCCAAATAGTTCATGCTGTGGATGCATCTTTTATTAAAGGGAAAGCTCATTATAATGGACTTAGGAAGCTGGGCAAAGCCAAGATTAGGAATAATCATTCCAATTCTTAAGGGAAGAGCATTAAAAGCCACCACCTGCCCAACCAACCCTTTTCTATTTTTAAGAATTAAAATTATCTTCTGCATTTTAAGAGTGCTGTAAACCAGCTCACTTGTAAACATCTAAAATATCTTCACGGAAAATTCTATGTACAGATGATTATAATTAAGACACTTTATTTGAGGGTTTTTTCCCCTTAGTAGTGGTGGTGAAATGCCAACCTAAGGCCCATTTTCTTTAACCACTGGGATCCATTTTTAAAGGCTAAAGTTTTGAGGAAATAGTAACATAGAGGGCACAATTAAATTACAACTTCAGCTTCATTCACATAACTGATGCACATTAATCATTATGGAATGTTTCTGAAAAACAGGGAGCCCAGCTCATAAATCAACAGTCTCCAAGGCCCTCAAGTCAGACAATGGACTACAATTAATTTCCATGTATTTCTGGATTCTAAGAAACAGTAATAACAAACCTTGTTCACATCAAACTTGTAAGATATCTAAATTTTAGTCTGTACCTCAATAAACAATTAGACCCTGACATTCGTATTTAAAAATAATTGAAAACCCTAGATGTATATAACATTAAAAATTTGTTAAGGGATATATCAGTATCTACTACTCAAGAAACTATACAATCCCATGACAATGAAGTTTATTTCTTCATCTGCCTAATAAAATTGCATACTTAACATTACAGTTACCCAGCAAAATTCACCCTTGCCACTGTAGCTATTGGTTGGAGCATTGTCGTGTAGACCTAAGGGTCATGGGTTTGATACTCGAACCAGGTACGTGCCTAGGCTGCAGGTTCATCCCCTGAGTGGTGCAAGTGTAAAAGGCAACAAATCAATGTTTTTCACACTGATGTTTCTCTCCCTCTTCCTCCCTCCCTTCCCCTCTCCATAAAGTCAATGAGCATACCCTCTGATGAGGATAAATAAAATTACCCAGTGAAATTAAACATACCTAGAGTTCTTACTTCCCTAACAGTTTCAAAAGGATAATTTGCCATTTATATTACACAAAATTTATTTGTCTTAGCATACAAATTTCTGTGAAAATGTTTCAAGTTGACAGAATGGGCCATTTTCATTCCAAATAACTTGTAAAAGGGGCTTGGTATGAATTATACCAAATCTTCAAGTGAACAAAACTAAGTTTAAAAAAGCTTTGTAATTACTGACTCATATTTTTAGAAATAGTAATGCTAATTCTCCATTGTATTAATATGGCTGATAAGTTCCTGTACTAATACAGGAATAGGAAGGCTAGAGATCCTAGAAATCCAGAATTCCTGCATTCTCTAATGGTTTAGAATAATCCCCTGTACAAGTTCCTGTTTTCCCAAGGAAAACAAGAAAACAGTATACAGGGGTTTGAGGAGTTTTATAAAGTACTTATTACCGCCCCCCCCAAAAAATGGTCATACCATATTAGCAATTTTCCTACAAGAGGGACTGGTATTCTAAAATCTAGAAACTGGCCATAAAAATCAGTTGTATAGAGCAGACACAGGTATAATCTCAAAATCAGGTAAACAAACAGCTATGACCACTTACATTTTTATTGGCATATGACAATTTACAAGGGTCCCTGTTGCATTATACATCACACTATGAATTGTTGAGCCATCTACATTCATTACTGGGTAATATTTTTGTCTCAAATTATAATTCCCAACACTTCATTTTAACTGTGACAAAAGGAATAATAATTCCTTAAAAGTAGGCTGAAATTGGAAAAACATATTTTGCTTTTTATATTAAAATTCTAAGATGTTGAAAGGTATACACACCTAAAGACTGAGTCATGGCCTTCTTAAACAGCTATCTGCTTTGGAAATACCCTTTGGTTCATTTTTATTTTCCTTCTCCAGGCAAAAGGAAATCTGTTAATGCAGGTATCAAGAGTTATTTTCTGGCACTTGTAAACAAGTATCTTTACAAGAGAAACCACTTGATTTTTACAGTATGTCATGAAGTGTAAAATTAAACTGTGGTTAAAAACATACATACAGACTACTTTTTATATGCTTGGTTCTGAAAAAGATAACATCCACGATCATCCTTCCTACTATATTCTGGTAGCATGTTCTTTCCTCAATTTTGTTTAAACAATAAAGTTACTGTATCCTACACATACTGTGTTAAAGCAATGCACTTACAACTGAAATAAAACCTGTTGGTAGGACTTAGGTAGCTTTATTCCCACTGCCCATTAAATAATTTCTCAAGAAATTCCTTTTTTTCTATTAAGTCGAAAAGAACCACCGCACTTCATAGTCATGCATACAGATTTAGTATTTAACAAACTAATTGTTAAAAGCTAAATTTACTTGCATAAAATAAAATGGTTTTGAAAATTCTCCTGTACTGGAGGATCAAATCCATGTTGCTTTAGCATGTAATTAATCTAACTGGAAGAATATTAGTTATGTCCTGATCAATCCTACACATATATTTGCTTTGACAGTATTTCCTCTGCTCTAACAACTTCAGAAAGACCAAATTAACAGGAGAAATCATGTAATACTAAAAGTCTTAGGGATATCATCACATATTGAGGTTTGTTTATTTTTCATCCTACCCCTCCTGCAAAAGGCTGTTAGCAAATTTCAAATTCCCCTGGCTGTAATCAAGGTGCTACAAAGATTGCAAATCAAAAGACAATGAGGGGCCATTCACTTAAGATCCTGAAAAGATTACACTAGCAGAATAAGCATTCTCGCCTTTTAATGCAAACATGTACAACTTAACTGCTGAATAAAATTTGATTACTTTTATATATGCTCATAAAGCAGGCATACTTTACATTGAGATTTACTATTTCGGATTTTCATTCCTTTAAGAGCAATCAGTATAAGCATAAAGGTAACTGACATTTTCAAGATTATCTACCTAAAAAATAGAACCCTAGGGAAGAAAAAAAAGAAAAGGCCATTTTACACACTGCAATTGAAATAGAAAAAAAAAAAAAGTAAAAACCAAGGTAGATCAATTCCGCAACAAACTTCCTGTCAAAACTTTTTATTGTTGACATTTGGAAAACAAGTTACGTAAAATACTACTAATGAACAGTATGTTGTTCGCCTATTTTTTCTTATGGTTAGACAACAAACTTGTATTTCAGCTGTCCAAAAGCTTAAATAAATATGTAAGATATAAACTCTGGTATACCTTTTTAATGTATCGAGTTATTCTGCAGAATAATCCTCTTCCGTACTAGCATGGATAACAGGTTTTGTTGTTTTGTTTTTAAAAATAAAGTATTTGGTAGGAATGGGGTTTTTATTTGCAGTATTATTACAAACCAGTTTCCTCTCTTAAAGAACAGCTGCTAAGACCATGACTCAAACTTTTAAATAAAATAGAAAGAGAATAATGAATTTTGAATCCAAATAGTAAAGGCTCCTAAGAGTGATTTTTATAGGCCACCCCTGCTTGCATTAGTTTAAAAAAAAAAAAAAAAAAATCCTCATATTTTGCAATCTTACTAGCTTGTACTCTTAAACATTTCCTGAAGGGTTAAACTAGCTTTGTTTACCAAAGTAACAACGTTTTCAGTGGTACACTTCAAAAATTAGTCACCCTACAATGTAGTGTGTTTGAATTAAGGAAAATGTTAAAACAGATGGTTACAGTTAAAATAATTAGTGCAGTCTCTATAAACAACTTCTGTCCAGAAATTTGTATGGAGAGCTAACGTTTACTTCAGCATAAACATTAACAAACAGGGAGGGAAGAGAATCAGAACTTTCACAGAGTTGTACTTGACCATATCTTATAGACAAAGCAGAATTACAATGCATGTAACAAAAACAGTAAAAGTATTCTTAAAAGTTGATAGTTACAAATAGGGTACGTAACAATTTTCTACTTTATTTCAGTACAATTTTCAACATACAATCTACTATTTTTCCAAGATCTTTAAAGACTTAAAACAAAGTTTCTATAGACTACTTGCAAACAGTAAAATTTAAGTAAAATGCTTACATTCTTTATTTGAAAACAAAAATCAGGTAAAAAAAAACAACAACAAAAAAAAACAATGGGTGCAAGTTCTGCTCTCTGTTGCAATCTCACTTCAGATTTACTATTCCTAAAAAGAGAAAGAGAGAAAACAAAGATTAGCAAAGGCATGGAATATGAAAATGATCCATAATAATCATTGTTCCTAAAATTAAATAATTGGCCCTCCAAACCCCCCAAAATGTTAGAATCTCTAACAACTTGAAAATTTCTACCTTTTCTTCTTTGCGCCTGTCCTTCTTTTCTTCATTATTTTCCATGGTCTCTTCTTCATCTTCAACAATCCCGTCCCCTTGGTATTTGTCATGAGTCCATTTTGGACTGCTACCTGATTTTTTGAAGTTAAAGCGCCCTCTGCCACGTTGAAAAGTACCACGACCTCTTCCTCTTTTGGCCCAATAATCCACACCATCATCTCTGTCGTCATGCTACAGAAAGGTTAAAAACAACTGTCACTGAAATGTCTTTCGTGAAGGAAAATGACTATACCCCAAACCAGTAAGTCATGGTATTAATTTTCTGAAGCCTTGGTACATGAGACTGTTAATGTTCTAAAACACAATAAAACAAAACCAGTAAAACTCAACTTTTCAAAAAAAAATACATTCTATTGTCAAAGCAAATAATTACATTTTACAGCTTAGTAACCCAAGCATGAAGAGCTGCTCAGATAATTTTTTGGAGAATCTCCACTGCTAAATTACCACCGATTATCAGATCTTTTACTTTTTTCCTTCTCATTATTATTTCAAACTAGGCTCACTTGCTACAAATTATACTGCACATAAATGGGATAAAATAACCAATATTTTTCCAAAAAAATTTACCTTTGAGATGTGACAAGTCATAAAAACATCACAACATAATCAACATTAAATAAAACTGATGGTATGAATGATAATTTACATGTAGAAACAAATTTTAAAATCCTGAGATAGAAATCTCAGTCAACGTATATTACATATCAATCTTCTGGGCTAGGTAATCTCACATCCCAATTCATGGTGGCATGATTCCTAGAGAAATATCTCAACTTATTTCTCTCTTCACTAATCTGAAGTACTGTAGCTATTACATTCCAACCATAATTTTTCGTTAACTGTATCCAAATTAAGATGTTTCCCAAATTTCAAATTATTATATTAATCAAAACAATCTGCAAAATTGAAAAGTACTTGACTTTGTGGACAAGCAGATGAGCATTACACCCAAAAATACAAAACAAAAAGCCAAAGTTCTCCTGTAATATAATAATTTCATTAACTGCTGCTTCCCACTTACACAAATGAGAACTGAGGCAAAATGATGTCCCTGTATGGAACAGGAATAAATGCAATGTTGCATAACCTATGGAGTACTGGTACTTGGTCAACTACCCAAAAGTCGCTAAAACTTTTTTCAAATATTACATGAATACCTTTTCCGAAACAGAACGTGCCTTTGTGCACACTCATGTAACACGGATCACTCTCCTGCCCGCATGACTTAAAAAGCAGTTACACATGTAAAAGAACACTTACCAATTTCTAATAATCTTGACCAAACCAATGAAACATCACTAGCTAGAGATACACATGACTCCATAAAGAAGATAATTTAGTAACTACCCAAAGTTTAAATTTCAACGTCGAAGTTTAACTGTAAACTGGGAATAAGCTATTTTAAAATTGTGTCTACCACTCAAAATAATGCCCATGTAGTCACTTAATTTAGGTCCCCTTTTGTTATCAGCACAACCAACTCCAGAGTTTGTATTTTCTTTGTGGTATTCACACACAGTATTCCATAAATTTGTAGGAAGCAGCACGCGGGTTTTCTAGTGAGAGGCACAGGTTCATATCTTAACAGAAACTGTGTTGCTATTTCGTCATTTTATAGAATAGAGCCTTGAGGAAACCTAGATGGTCTGTAAAAAGTGGCCAGCCCAGCGTGCAACAGGAAAGGACTCGATAAACTGTGGTAGTAATGCTTTATATACTGTTTACACCAAGGGAAGGCACTGTTCTGAGCACTTTCCATGTATTTACTCATTTAATCCTCACAACCACCCTGCAAAATACTGTTACTAATCCCCCCTTAGATAATGGGAGGAAAAAAACAAACAAACAAACAAACAAACAAAAACTAAGGCGCAGAGAAACTGAGTCACTTGTCCAAGGCCACAGCAGTAGTCCTTTCCACTACCTCTTATTCCACATCACCCTCCAAATACACTTCCCAGGAATCCTGGAGGTGGTAAAAAATTACCATATGAGGCAGCTAGAAGTAAGAAAACTGAAAAAAAGCAGTGGCAAAGCAGACATGAGAGTTAAACCACTACTTTTAAATTTATAATCATGTGAAACTGGGTTAGAAAAAAAATGGCTGCATCATTACGCTGTGTACTCTGGAGGTTATCCTGGCAACTAAGTGACATTTAGATGTTAGGTATACTAACTTAGTCCTCAAGTTCTAACACCCACAATTTAATATTATGACTTCTAAAAATTAATTACTTCAGAAATAATAAAGGGACAGAGAAGTTATATATATAAATATATATATAAAAATACAGTAAAAAATGTTATAAAATGAGGCCATAATTAGAACCAAGATCTTCTGTATCCCCTTATCTCTTCTCTATAGAATGATCAAGCTTCAAAGTGTTAAATTACATTAAAACTCCAATCCTTTTTTTTTTTTAAGATGTTTTAAATTTATTTTTAGAGAGAGGGGGAGGGAGAAACAGAGAGAGAAACATCAGTATCTGGTTGCCTCTCACACGCCCCCGACTGGGGACCTGGCCTGCAACCAGACATGTGCCCTGACTGGGAATTGAACCAGTGACTCTTCGGTTTGCAGGCCAGTACTCAATGCACTGAGCCACACCAGCCAGGGCTAAAACTCCAATCTTGAACCCTGCTTCCCACTAGGGGTTTTCTCTTTTTCAGAATACAACATCAACTCAGCACCGAGAACCTGCCCACTGCAGCATATTTCTACCACTTGCTCCAACTTCATACACTCGCCCCTCCAGAGAATTGCAGGTTCTAAGACTATTCTCTCTCCTGGAATATTTATTATTGAAAACGTCACAGAATCTGCATAAATCCAGGTTTTAAGATGGGAAATTTCAGAAGAGTGCAACAAATATTGCTATTACGCTGTACTGGAAGGATGATTATGTTGCTTGCAAAACCCAGGCTCTGGAGCCCATACATGAGTTCAAATTCTGACCCTGCTTCTTCTAGCCATATAACTTTTAACTTTGATCAAGCCACTCAATCTCTGTATACCTCAGTGTTTTTCATTTGTAAAAGTGAAATAATGGCCCCACCTCAAGAGGATTTTACAATGGTACACAGCAAGTACATATTCTCATCATTATTACTAAGTATTGTTTCATTAACATGGACAAACCTTCCAGGCTGGTAAATTATTCTGAAAGAACATAGTGGAATGATTATAGTTTTCAACCTCATTTCCTCTCAGTTATATTTTTGTTTATATTTCTATTCTCAAAGCCAGCTGCCTAAGAAGTCAATTATCTTTACTGCAAAATCTTTTAAATTTAAATATCCATGTAAAACCCAGTTATTTCATGGTTCATTAATTAAGAAACAAAATAGTAATTTTGGAAATTGATTTTAAGAAATAAATGTATTAATATGCTATTTTTATTTCTAGTGAACATCACTGTCACAAATGAACATTATATGCTTAATACAGAAAGGAAAAATTTTAACACAGAACAGCAACATATAAAAATGTTACCACTACTTGTGACTAAATTCTTAAAATAACACTCTTCTTGATTAGTAAAACTGCTGTCTAATTACAGGCCAACCTAAAATGACTGTCCCAATTTAAGGTAAAAATATGATACCAGGTTATGAAATAATGCCAGAGATAAATGAAGGTCTGGCCTAAATTAAGTATTTATAAAATATTACAAGTATTTTTAAAAATCTACTAACCTCTCATTTCCCTTTTAATTTTTTGACCCTTCACATTTGATCTACTCTTCAGCATTTTTACCATCACTCACTCCTCATCCCATCTTTTGCAAAGTCAGCTTAACAACCCCTTCTCTGCTGAGTGATCTTATAATGGCTTTAGCTATGACCTGTAAAAAGATGGCTCCTACATTTCTCTTTCTCTAGACCATATATTAGCATGTATGCATTGTATATCTCTGCCTGATTTCTCCTGGCTATTTCAAGAACAGAATTTAATCTCCTCAAATACTTATCTTCCCCTTGTATGCCCTAAACCTTAGAGAATTTCTTCTGACTACCAACACCCAACCAAGGGATCCCTGAGTTAAGGGCTCATAAATATTACTCTCTTAACCTGTCTCAAATCTAGCCCCTTTACTCAGACAGTATCACTCAGATGTACCTGTTCTCACAACCACGATTCTCCTAAAAACTGCTTTAAATCCACACTTCCACAACTTGGCTCCTGCTTTTGCTAAATTTCTCCAAACTTATAACAATCATCTAGCCATCTGAGGTCTGGAGTTCTCTGTATCAGGATATTTCAGTACTTCTGCCACCTACAGTATACCTGCCTATCTCTTAAGCTTAAAATTTGAGCCAAGGTCCTTTATAAAGTTTCTCCTAATCACTCTTCCCTTTGCAACAACCCACCATTTCCTTCTTTGGAGAAAATCCACAATACATATTTTGAATACTTGTTTCTCCATTACCAGTCTCTAAGCCAAAAATTAGAATTATATTTGTTTTCCCATTCTTCAGATCTAGCATAATAGTAAGTTAATACATTACTTTCTTAAATCAAAAACAAGACAGATCTTTTAAACTACTCTATACTATAATTGAATGAAAGGCCTTTCACATTCCAGACTAAACTAAAGTAATTCGAGCATAAATTTCTCCTCACAGGAGTGTATGTTGAGTGAATATTATTAACGCACTGTGTGAAAATTTAACTTTTTTTGACTCTTGGTGGTTTAAGTACACAAAAAAAGAGGCAAATGCGAACAAATTTCAAAAATAAGTATAATGCTCATTCTCCAAACAAAATATCAATCTACTTCAGAATACAGCTCTATCCTCTAACTTAGATATGCCATGGAAATTCATGCTCATTCAAGTACAGAGTGCAACAAAAGTAGGTTTACAGTTGATCCTATGGAAAATACAAAAATCAATACTAATACAAGAATAAACTGTTCTACATACTCACAACTATAATCCTACATTTGCCCCACCCTGTATATATTCATAAAAGACAAATGAAAGATACACTTCTATAAATCCAGTACTATATTCCTACTTGCTTCAACAAAACAACTAGGTCTTAACTAGTCTCTGAAACATGACTTTCCTGAGAAGCTATGACAAAAATGAATACAGTGGTACCTCGGTACTTGTCATCAATTCGAAACTTGTGAGGAATGCTGAAACAGACAAGTACCAAACTATAAAGCATATCCTCTTGCTGGGCAGCATCATAACGCACAAGTTCTAGCAAGTGTGTTGAGTCCCAAGCAGACCACCGAGTGCTGTAACATTTTTTTCTTACCAAAATGTGACAAGTACAAGGTTTGATGAGTTCTGAAACTGTCAAGTACTAAGGTATGACTATACTTCTAGCAACCGTCAAGTACTTAGGTATGACTATACTTCTGGCAACAGTTTCGGTGTTTCCTTAAGTCTGCATCTATAATGCAGGACAGACCCTTTTCCTCCATGCTGAACTGCAGAAGATTTCCATCGCTACCTAGTGAATCATTCAGGACCCAACTTCTCTGGTTTCATCCCTTAGAAAATTACTCCAAGAGAGAAAAGCATCACAAGGAAACATCAAATTAGTCTATCTAGCAATTTCTTCATGTCATTTTTTCATCCTTCTTTTATTCCAATCAAAGTTAATAGCCTCCCTGAAATCCTCAATTACATGTAGAATTCTTCTCCTTGTCCTTCATTTAAACAATTGCCTGTGATGATGGTAGGTAAATCTTCATGAGTAGTTCCGTAAGTGTCACTGTCTTATAGACAGATAAAACATATTAATGTTCTTCACTGAATGTGGCTATCAAATCAGGTATATTTTTAGATAACCCTGATCAGCCCACAGGTGATATCAATAAAGTACAGACAGGACTAAAGGGACCCACATTTTCAAAACTTCAAATCATCTGGGTAATGAATTTTTTAAAAGGCTGCCCACATTATAGTGAAATCTTATCACAGTAGTGAATATCTGCACCCAGTATGCTTTGAAAATTAATGCAAACCACATAAACACAGATTTCTAACACCCACCAAGAAGTACTTCTTGCTCTTTGGGGTATATTCTGGATCCCATTCCTCTTCCTTCGGTCTCTTTTGAAAAGTAGTATTTGAGTTGTTTGGACCAGTATTTGTCCCAGCAAAAACTCCTCTGGCTCTTCCTCTGCCTCTAATTCGAAACTGATTAACATTAACAAAGTTGTTTAGTAATGCAATTAAAGGCATTTAAGTTGCATGCAAACTATAATTTTACTGCAGTAACAAAAAACATACGCCCTCATCTTCTTCCTAAATCCCAACTTACAGCCACTGAGGGTGGAAAAGGGTGGCCATTTTCTATCAAAGGCAAAGAACCCCCCTGCCTTTTGAAAGTGAGGTTAAGAAGAAATGCACAAAAACTAAGTGTTAGAATACTACACTTTCATGGCTTGAACTAATATTTTAAAATAATCTAGTTAGTTCTTTTCCCTCTGACTAGCCAAAAGAGTTGTCTACTTCAATTATCATAGGAGCCAAGTATTCAAGTACACCTATCACCATATAAGCAAAGCTCTTCTGTTTCCCAAATGATCTAATAAATGAACTCTATAATAACCAAGTGGAATTCTATCAAGGTAGAAATGTGAATCTAAAAATTAAAGAGTCAGGAAGAAAATGAGCTACTATGAACTCATTAAATTAATAATTAAAACAAACTTATTAAAACATGAGGGTAATATGTATGCTATGCAGAATAGAAAGTTATGATTTCTATGATTAATACACATATAAACAAGGACTTGAAGAGAACAGGGAAAAATAAAAATGTTATAATACAGAGATAAACATACAGATTTTTAAAAATGTTTTTAGATAATCTTTCAAAACTAAGGGATTTAAAAAATGGATCTCAATCAATAACTTCCCTTGACTCTTGGATATTTAAGCACTATGTACAGTAACTGAATCCAAAGTTAAGAAGTGTATCTAGTTTATATAGATGCTTCTAGATCTCAAAATGCATTTCTTTTATTCTTTTTTAATTAGGCAAAAACTTTTTTTTTTTAACCTCTATGTACAAAAAAAAGTATCCCAGCTCCAGACCTCCCTCCCCCTAAGTGGCATTTCTTAATGAAGAAGACACTTCAAATACCATTTCATTTTTCAAGGCTAATTGTAACTGCAAGAATAATGAATCATGTAACAGAGACTGTCTAAATCACATCACTTAACTTTCCTTACATACAGTAAGTCCTAGCAAATGATCAAAGATAATTTTATTACTTACAAAGGTTCCTCGTGGTCGGCTAACTCCCGCAAAGCCCGAGTATTCTTTCAGTTCATGGTGAGCTTTAAATTCTTCTTCTCGTTCTTTCTTACTCTCCTTTTCTTCTCGAGAACTGGGAGAAGAAGGTGATGCTGAAGAGGATGAAGATCGAGAATGATCTTGCTCTCTACTTTTATGTTTACTGAAAAATAAATAAAGAAAACAAGAAAAACATATGTGCTATCTTTAAAAAGATGAAGGCCTTGTTGAATCTTATAATAAGAGGGATATTTTTCAAGTCAAAAAACTATCCCCTATTAAAATAATTACATAACTAAGATGAGTGGGTGTTAAACTTTGACAGTCTATTTCCATTCGCCTTCAGTATTTGGTTTACATCACTACTGAAAAACATACTATGGCTTGCCAGTTAGAAACTAGCAGTCTGGAAACTTCAAGTACGAGGTTCAGTTCTTCAATATTTCTAACTTATTTTTTCGTTATTTTACGGAAAGAAAAAGAAAAGTAGGAAAAAGTAAGAATGTTCTTAAACATCAAGTTTCAAAATGACTGAAGTTTGTATACCATGAGTGAGAACAGTTGGTATGGTTTGGGCCATAACTCCATTATAGAAATAAAAAAACATGACATTACAAATACCAGTCATAAATAAAAAACACAAGTAAAATCCATTTACCTAATACCAAAAAAAAAAAAAAAAAACCCACCCCAAAAAACCCCCAGAACAAAAACCAACCAACCAACCAACCAACCAAACAAAAAAACACCCCCCAAAACAATTATCTATGATACTTAATATTCCTATTACTTATTTGACTCTATGGTGATCAATTTTACATGATTGTAATGCAACACCCGAAAAGGTCATACCTGCGGTAACTCTTACCACTGCTAACAGTATCCATGGAAACATTACTTTGAAAGACTAATACACATTGCTATTTCATAAAAACTAGTCCTTCCTCCCCCCCCATCTCTCCCATGTTAAACCACTAGAAATCAGTTTAAAATTCTTGTACTCTGGGTGTTATGAGTTGAAAAAGTGCGGAATCAAGCATAACGAACCAAAGTTCTTACACAAACTGTTTCTAGAAATGCACTGCATTGAAGTCCAACCTCCTGATGTAGCCTGGATAATAGGACACATTAATTTGTCATTTTTTTTTTCAGTGTTAGCTTGCTATTCCAAAGTTTTTGTCCTCATCCACCATAAGCCGTGTAAAAGACAAATACATTTTTGCTGTAAAACAAATAATTTTAATTGTTTAAATTTAAACATTCGATCACACAATCAAAATTGAAAGCAATTAAGCTGACAATTATTAAAGGCTAATTAGAAGCTAAAACCTAATTCAGACAGTTTTAACAATTACCTGTCATCTTTGTAAGATTTGAATTCCTTGTAATCTTTTGGAGTTTTTTCTTGCTTTCTTGACCCACTGGATTCCCTGGAGCCCTTGGAATCCCCACGTTCTTTACTTCTCTCTTTTCTCCGACGATCAATGTCATGCCGAAGATCAGCCGAATCACACCTTAATTTTTTGTCTCCCTATAAAAGATAGATGTAAAATAAATTTCAGGGGAGACATACAAAAAAATACGTATATATATAGAGAGAGAGCGAGCCAAATTTTATACCAGTTTCTAAAGTGACATTTTACGATCAGAAAAAAACAGATAATAAACTACTTCTACACTTAGTTTTTGTAAAAAAAATAAAATGTACTTGATTGTTTTTACTAAACATTTGTGTACACAAGTGCAGCAAGACTGGGAAAGTTATTAAAATCTAGTTATCTTGAAAACGTCCTACGTTTCTGTTCAAATCAATCCATAAACTTTTGTATAGTAAAATGATAAATTATTTTTCTGCTCAGCAATCCTCATTAGTTATCACCCCTCACCATTACAAATAGCATTTTTAAAAGATAGTTAAACAATGACAAAGGTTATAATCTACACTTGTGGTATAGCCATCTATCTGCCTATAAAGTTAAGGTATCCTAAAGTTATGGTTCTAATTACTTAAATCTCATTATCATCAAGCTCTTTCCAAAGAAGTTGACCAACCCAATAAAAACCACTTAAAGTAAGATTTCTGTAATTTCCATAACATGCAACTGGAATAATAATTAATGAAACCAATTGAAGTTGAACAAGGGTAGAAACAAAGCCAAAAAGACATTATTCCCAATCCTGTACTCAGTATCTTAGGCCATATACTGCCCTTTCTCAATTCAGGTATTGTAACGGACATTAGTTTAACTGGGTCACAATTCACCTCCTTCTTGTTCCATTGCTTTTTCAAATACTATATAATTTAGGAAGATGGAAAGAGGAATCTAGGAATGAAGAAAAATTACACATCAGTAAGATGCTAATAATGTGGACATCCTTGCTAATAGTTAGCAATAAATAGTACTGGGAAGTCTAACTATGATATTCATAAGCATTCATAAACCAGAAAGTATAAATACATCTCCAAACGAAAACTACTCACCTATGTGCTCCCAGGCTAACCAAGAAAATTTAATCAAGAGCAAAAATCTTCCTACTCACCTAGGTATTACCAACCCCACAAGTAACAAGCTACGGAAAGTGAAAGTAGTGTATATAAACTCCAAACTATATGTATATTACACATTAATATGTATATTAATTATTCATTCAGATAGGAAGATGAAAGATAAAAAGCAATGTCATATCCTCTTATCCATCCATTAGTAACCACTATTTTCTCTTCCAGATCAAAATCTGAGTAATCAGAGAAGCAAAATACTCAGTGTCAGGGCACAAGTATAGACTAAATTGTTTGCAAAAACAAAACCGACACTGAATTCTACTTATTGAAAGTGAAAATCCAAATTAGTATTTACTTCTCAGAATCCAAGATCAATATGCTCCATGCAAAGAAACCATTTTTTTCTAAGCTCTAAATTCCTATCTAGTAAGTTATATTCAAAAATTTCTACACAACTGTTAATAAAAGCTTCTAGTAATAAAAGTACCAACGTTTTCATAATAATCCCACTGTTCAACAACTCTCCAAAACAGATGTATTCTCATTTTTCTGATTGGAAAACCAACGTCCAAGAAGCTAAATGTTTTCCAAGTATCAGAGACAGTATTTTGGTGACTGCCAAAATTGGAACAAAGCAGTACTTCCAAGCCACCTAACCTTTTCATCACAACAGTTGATCTCTTTCTACTTTTCCCTACATACTTCTAACTAAACTTTTATGGCCTGTCACATGACTGGCCTACCTAGAAAATGTCAATTTTGAATTATCAGAGCATTTCAAAGCCCCCCTAACGACTAAACTCCATTCTCACAGAGCCCCCTGAAGCCAGTCATTCACAGGCTCCTCTACTTTAAATATTCACCCCCCCAATCCACAAATGTTCTAACAGTGACACAACTTTTGTTCCAAACGTTCACTTGTAAATCAGTTCTCCGAATGTGTATTTCTTAGTCCAGATCAAAAATGCCCAGTAGCACTAGGACTACTTCTGTGAGGAACCTAGAGATATTAATTTAAACACCCATAAACCAAGAAATATTTATTCTGGCTCATTCATTTCCCTTCAAAACTTTATTGAAACCCTAATATAATCTGTATCACTGCTTTTATAATTTTCCTTCATCTACCCATTCATTCTTTACTTTTTTCTTAAAAGTAATGTCTTCCTTTCGTTAGCATTTTTGAAAATTACCCTTGATTAAGGGAGCATCTGAGGTCCTGCTCTCTGGCTTCTGGTAACAGTTTGGCTCAAATAAAGTCATAATAATTCTCAAAAAAACAAAACAAACAAACAAAAAAACCCAACCCTCTTGATTTAACTTAAGTACACAGTATAGTGTCAGCTTAATTTCTTCTAGAAAGGAACAATGTGTGTGTGCGTATATACATACATGAGTATATATACATATATATAGTATATTTACAAGTTAAAAATAGAAGATATCTGTAAACATTTTGGCTAGACAAACTATGCTTCATACATATCATTGACAAAGCTGAAGTTAACGTGAAAAAAACATTTCCCTTTACACATACCTTTTGAATTTCTTCTTTAAAAACTCTCTCTTCCCCTGCTAAACGGGTATGCTTCCTCAGGGCACTTGGAGAGATGTCAATTCTCCTTAATGTAAAGTAAAGTCTATTTGTAGTCACATTAATTTAATGGTTCCAATTATAATTTTTCTTTTTTGTAAGGAAAATACTAGACCATTATTTCTCTACTGATCAACTAATTTAACATAGTAATTAGTCTAATTACTAATAGATAATCAAAAAATAAAATTACTTCCACTAAAAATGAATTAAAATGTTTCAATCAGATTCTTACATGTAAACCCTGACCTTTTAGAACATCAAACTTATTTTAATCAAAAAAAAAAAAAAAAAACTGTTGATTAAATTTTAAGTGTCAACCATTATGCAATTATAATACAAATATACTTAATATCCCCAATGAAAACATAAATAGGATCATTTATTCCTAAGTCTCCAGTATTTTTAATATTCAGTGGATCTTTAATTTTATTGTGACTCTCCTTGCCTTTTTAAGCTAGTGTCAACTGCAACTTCCCATTGCTTTTTCAGCAGTCACCACCGAAATTACACCTACTATGCAACAAGTACTGAGTTATATACTTTATAATCAATAATACTAATTGTCACCACTGCCCTGCAAAATAGACATTGGTAACTTGCTTTGTAGGTAGAAAAAAAACTAATGTTTGAAGATTAAATAACTTGTTCATCACAATGCAATGAAGTATTATGCAGAGCCAAAATCTGAAAATACTTATACTTGTCTAACTTTGACATTCATGCTTTTTCATAAAAATAGGTCTACCTCTCCACTGAGCATTTTTATTTTACAAACATACTGGAATTAAACTAATTCAAGGGTTACTCTAAGCATCCAACCCCTTCCCAAAAACAAATGTGGTAGCTATTTTAATTACATACAAGGGAGTGACAAGAGTATTTTAAATTCTAACTAGTTTAAATTAAGAGAAAAAAATAAAAATAAACAATAAATGACAAACATATTTATTCAAGGTATAAATCAGGACTAAAACTAAAGTTAATCTGTATAGTGATGATAACATAATTCCAATGTAATCTGTTTAAACGTTGTCTTCCTATCAAAATAGCATTTTGGTAGCCCATTCAATAACACACATACCTGTGTATCTCTGGGCTCTTTTGCCGGGTACTATGTTCTTCAGTGGCTTTCTGATAGGAAGTGAACCTCTCGTTTAGGGACATTGCAGGTGATTTGAAGTATTGTTCTGTTGATTTAGGAGAAATACTGCCCAATTAGTTACATAGGAATTTTCATTTGTGACAGAAGGGCATGTAGCAGGTGAAAAGAAAATAAAAATACTCAAGAAACCTAGCAGAAGAGAATCAAGTGTTACAAAGAGCTCCTCCTACCCTGCCCCTTTTATATATAACTCTTGTACCTCAACAGAAAACTGATGAAAAGTTTCTCACAGGTCCCTGTCAATACTACATACAATCCAAAAACAATAAATAGATTAAACTGAAGAGTCCCTAATCCATTTCAATAATGCGCTACCTCCTCAAACAGAACAAAACAATATGTGAATATCCTTATACAACTTGCCAATATGAACAAATGAATTTACTTCAAGTAATCATTTGCAGAAAAAAAAAATACTGAAGTAACTACATAGCTGATTTTAGTAAACTAATAAAATTATTTCATCAAGAACTATACTGACAACAAAAACTGGATTTAAGAAAAAACTGAATACTGCTATTTCCATTAGAAATATTTTTTCAATCAATTAAATTTCATTAATTACTCCAAAAATCTGGCATCTTGGCAAACCTGACAGCACATTTGATATCAATGCCTTGTCTTTCTTTTAACAATTTTAAAATTATAGTGATATCAATACTGAATAATTTTTAAACTAGTTCAAGATATGCTGTAAATGTAAAATACAAAGACGTATAAGTCATGAAATGGTACATTACGAAGCAAGCTATCTGCTTAACAGGTCAACATACATCTTTGTCAACTTACCGCCCAATATCCAGCACATGTCTCATAACCAATCATTAAAACTTGAAACGGCCACTACAAGGGTAGTGCCTCAATCATAATTCCATGAAACCCAGGAATTTGAGCTAGCAACTCAGTTTTTATGCCATTTTTGCCAGGAAGACAGAAGATTCAACTTTGCCTGTATCTTTCAACAGCTATTTTACTTTGAAACATGGATTTTGCCATTTCAAAACATATTCCAGGACCTAGTTACAATGAAAAAGAAAACATCACTGGGCATTTTCAGCTCTAAATTAAGAAAGAGCTGTTCAGATCGGTTGCACAATACCAATAATAAAACATAACTACAGTTCTTTAAAAAAAAAAAAAAGAAAATGAAAAAGAAAAAATTGTATCAAAACCTGATCTCAAAATTTAGCAATAAGTTTTAAAATGTGGAGACAGGTCAAAAAAAAAAGGTGAAAAAAGAAAAATGTTAATGTTTTGTGTACCACAGTAATATGGTCATAAACAGGTTCACAAACCTAGTTATAGCCAAATAAATAAAACTCTTGTTACCACATTTAAGTAATCACAGTCAAAAAAGAAATTATTCACTGTTTTGAAATATCAAGTGCATAAAGAATTGCTCGTCATGAGTTTCAACTATTGCAATGAGTTGTTCTCATGTCAAAAGACAAACCTGATTTAAAAAATGGCTCTTAAGACCAACAGCCAGAGATTCCTGAGTTTAAGAACCTACTTACTTCACAGTACGCTGCCTTTTAAACACAAAAACAAAAAACAAAACATAATTGCCCAAAAATTCGTACCCTAAACCTTTGAAAATAATTAGTAATTTGTAACTAGAATGACATCCCAATGAACACATTGCGCTTCATTTGACATAAACTCTTTATCTTTAGTATCTAAAGAAATCTATCATTATCCTAATTAGTCATTATTCATGTAATCACTACTAATCCAATATTCTATTAAGTTTCTTGTGTCCCCTTTAAAAATCCTATCAATTTTCTCTCGTTTATTTATTATGTAAACAAGCTAAGTATTATATAACAAACTAAGTAACACAAAAACAAGATAGGAAATACTGTTTTCCCACAGGTTTCAGGTTTTAAAAGTTGAGAAAAATTCTTAGTAATATTCAGTAACAATATTGCTTGACCGTTGTAAATCTATCCCAAGAGTAGATTGTAAGCCATACATATATGATGCAATGAAAAAAAATCTGTAAGCATTCTGTACTTCAAATAGAATATAATGGCACATTTCAAAAAGACTTTTAGCATTAAGTAAATCTACATCACGTTTTACTATGCTGTAAATTTTTAGGGTATGTTTTAATTGTAAGCGTTTCAGTCACTTTTTATAAATATCTTCCTGCTAGCAAGACTGATACCTCTTTTCATGAAACACTCCTTTTTCCAAATTTTTAACAATGTCTGTGTACCTGCTATCCCTGGAGTACACTGATTATTAAGCACAGCTGTTCATCTTCTTTTATTTGCAGGAGAAATTTAATACACAATACTAAACATACCTTTAACATGATGAACCAAGGATACAATGTGCTGAATAAATGACTCTGAAGTGCTTTTGCTGGCCTGTGGCAACTTAATGTGGTCAAAGATGGATCGGAATTCTTGCTCCTTCTTGACAGAATGGACAAGTGTACTAGCAAGTAGCCTGTCTTTAGTCAAGGAAGCAGGTCTGGAACGTATCGGTACAAACACACACATACAAACAAAATATACCATTGGTTTCAATATGAAAATGGGAAATGTTCAGAAAATAAAATAATTAACTGGAAATATTAACTAACCACCCATATTTTAAAAGCCATTTTATTTACTGGGCTTTAATGTGAAATTACCTGTTAGAATCATCAAGAGGAACAGGGGCCATTTTGAGTTTGACTTCAGGACGATGAGAATCACTGGCTATCATTTTGATCCTAAGTGGACTCTCCTCTCTGAAGGTAGACTTTTCTCGTGCATCCAGATTCTTGTGTAGAGGGGGACTGTAATCAAAGAGGTCTTTGAGCTTTTCAGACTTTACCTGCTCAGGTGACTGAGTTTCTTTCTTTACTGTTATTCTCTCAGAATTTTTGTCGTCTTCCTTGTGCTTATCTTTTGTAGTGCTAGGCCTCTCCACTACATATCCAGTCTCTTTAAGTTTATAATTTTTTTCTTCTCTAAATCCATCACTTTCTCTATTGCCTTTCAGTGAAACTTTGGACTTGTACTTGGTTCCTTCCTCCTCAGTATTCCGGTGAGATGCAGTAGCAAAATTTTTACCCTGATCTGCAAGGACTGACTTCCTGAACTGTCTATAATCCTCTGTCTCCTCTGTGTCATCCCCTTCTGAATCATTAAACTTTTGTTTTCCAGACTCTTTATCACTGAAGTAATCTAGAGCTTCCTGATCTTCCCATTCTCCCTCTGCCCTCCCTTTCTCTGATCCTTTCTCCTTTGGAGCCTCTTTTTCCCTGGTATTACCCCTATCAAGCAGGAATACTCTAGACTCTTCATCTGTGAACCTGTGAATAAGCAAAGAAGAGGATGGTAACTCTGGATTGCATTCACTGTGGATAATTTGCATAATTAAATGTGCTGACCAATACCGCAGGACCAGTAATGAGAGGGGGAAAAAAACCCTATTGAAAGTGTTTTCAGATTCCACTTTTTAAATAGCACTTACGTACTGAGTTTTTTAATAAGTTTATGTAATAGACTTTCTGAAGTTTAAAAAGCAAAGCCATTCTCAAAAACCTGTTCTACTTAGTCACGGCTCACAATTCTGCACTAACAAACCCAAATTTCCAGAAATTCTGTAAGATACATCATAGCTTAAGTTTAATTTCTGAGGCTAAAAACCACTAGTAAATAATATACTTACTATTAGAATTCTACGTATGATTATACACAAAATTTCAGACTATTTTACTTATTCCCTGATACAAGTTCACAAAATTGGACTTTAATGTAGTTGATAATACTAAATACTCTATCTGAATCATAAAATAGTTCATATATACTTTGCTGGAGAAAATAATGATTTCTGGAATTAAGTACAAACTGTATATCAAGTAGAATAAGAAAATTAATTCTAGATTGTACAGCACTGTATACCATAAATAGCATGCTTGCTCTATTTTCTTATTTTTAAGTCGATCACACTACATTAGAAAAGTTTTCAATGATTTTAGCAACATTTGAAATTAGAATTTAAACAAAGAATGTTTAAAACATCACTAGGTCAGTAAGAAATTCCATTATCTTCTCTATGGTTAGGTAGATTTATTAAAATATTGCAGCTGGACTGTTTACAATGCCACACAAGAACATGAAATAGAATTGCATTATTTATGTAGGTCACATTATAATGCTGAAGAAAACAAAATAAGCTTTTGAAGCTCTAACATTACAAAATTAACCTCTAAAAATATTGTTTTTAAATGTTAGCTATCAGTTATGCTTCACCCTATTCAATTCTTCCTTGTTTACATTCTTAACTGAACTTACAGAAAATAGATAAAATTAAAAGAAATATGAATTAGTTTCTATTAAAGCACTTAATTCCAAAGTTAAGGAGATATGAGTGAAACCAACTTGAAATTAACTTATAAAGAAGTTGAGCAAAAGAGCTAAATACACATCATAATGCAATTTTAAGTCTTATAAGAAATACAAATAGAATTCAAAGAACTATTAATATTTTAATCTAAATTCTCTACTTTAGTTCTTACCTTTTTAAGAATTTTCCTGTCTTTGCAGATTCCTGATCTCCACCATCAGGATAAAATGAGGAACGTCCCCTAGCCTCATCTCTTGGAGCATTCTGTGGTGTGATTGTCTTTGCAGGGCTTCTTCGTGAAGGGATGTGATGAATTGGACTATTCTGAGAAGGACTATAGCGACTAGATCCATTTCCAACAGAACCAGACCCAGACCTTTCAGGACTATGCTGAATGGAATGTGAATGCTGAGAGGGAGTATTTTTTGCAGAGTGAACTGTACTGAGCATGGGTGCATCAGAGCAAGATGAACTCTGACTAGGTGGTGTAGCAATCGGTGAAGGACTGTGGGGTGATCTGGGACTATTATCATAAGCTGAAAGGCCAGGCCAAATATCGCCAGATGTGGCTGATGATTTATTAAACTCATCAATAGATTCAGATGGGTCATGTTCAAATGTATCTTTCGGTTCCTCCTGTGACTTATTTTTCAAAGGACTCTCTTCTTGGGGCTCCCCTTCAGATTTTTTGGTTTGTTTTTCCTGAGACCCCCGTCTTTTAGAGACAGGAGATTTGCTATAAGGGGATGAAGAACGAGAAGAGGATGATCTTGGAGACCTAGAGGATCTATATGACCGACGAGATCTGCTTCGGGATCTTTGTGAGGAAACGGATCTTCTTTTTGGACTCCTGGAACGTGAACGACCTCGTCTAGGACTCCTCGAGTGTCTTCTATTCCAGACAGGTCTATAGCCACCTCGATGATATCTACCTCCTCCACCTTGATAATACCCTCTACCCCTTCCTCTGTACCCATAAGGTCGTCTCATTCCTCTATTATTTCTGTAATCTCGCCGATAATCTCTAGAATAAATACGATCTCTACTACGAGATCTTGAATACGTCCTGGAACGAGACCTAGAACTAAAAATGAAATAAATATCAATGCAATAAAAACAAACTATTCCATCCTACCATTCTAAACACTCAAAGTTTAAACTATAACAAGCGTATTAATTGTCAAAGCTAAAAATGTATATTAAAAAACAACTCGTATAACAAAAGTTTAGTGTTTTCAATGAAGGAAGTCTCATTTCTAAGATGAATACTAAGAGAATTAAAGGCCTTAGAAATGAAGGCACAGAAAATGGGGGGAAAGACATATCCAACAAAACATAATGACAAATTATAGTACATTTATTCAAGCACTTCAAGTGATAGTATAAAAGAATTTTTAATGGCACAGGCTACTCATCAGTGAAATACCAGTGGACAAATGCACACACAATATAAAATTAGGCTTAAAAAATAATCCAGGAAAGGCCATAACCTAGTATTAATTCTCAATAAAGTATGCTTACTTTTATTTTCAACTTACAGTTTCTATTTTCTACGCTAAGTATATATTACTATTTAAAGAAAGACAACCAAAGTCAATCGTTTTTAACAAAAGAATTAAACTTATGGAGACCCTGAGTCAGAAATAGTAAACTATGAAATAATATGTAGATTGCTTACTGCTACATAATTGTTACTTTATTCAGTCCATCTCTTAACATATAGTAAAATACAAGAAATCCACCATTTAGTACACAGTACATTAAAAATCTGAGATGTTCAATCAGATCAGTTGGATTCTAATCTATGCCTTGTCATTTACTGGTTTACAACCTGGACAATTCTCAATTTCTCTAACTCTAAAATGACGGTAACAACAGATGAATTTGACAGGATTCTTTGAGAATAAAATGATAATGAATTTAACAAGGTACCATTATAGTAAGCACTCCATAAGTATTAGCTGATATGATTATCATTATTAAGACTTAAAAGCACGATAATTCACCTGTATCTCTTCTTTCTAGAGTGTGACCTTGATCTTGACCGAGAACTAGACTGTGATCTAGACTTTGATCTTGAAGAATGTGATCTAGAATTGGAGCGACCCATTTTTTTCTCCTAGAAAAATGAGACCAAAATAAGGTTAAAAATCACAACATAACTGAACAAGTTTCACATTATATAACTTATTTTCAGATACAAGTTAAATTTTACAAGATATGTTTCTCAAAGGACATTATTCATCATCATTCTTTTTAACTGAATACTAAGCCAGACAATTATTCCTAACTAAAAACTGTATTTTCACCTGCATGAAAGGTAGTGTATATATTGAAGACACAACAGAAAATTTCTATGGACTGTCCCACCTATGTGCCTCAATCCAAAAAAGGCAGCAGCTGCAGAAATCAGAAAGAGCAATGATATCAGACTGCAGCAACGTTACATATTATTCCATACCCAATACAAAATGCCTACCTCTCCTATAAAAAAAGATAAATACCACCAAAGTATTACAAATAAGGAATCTGAAACAAAGAAAATACTAGTGGCTTAATACTAAAGAAAGATAAATCTACCAGACTCATCACAATGCCTCATGTCCTTGAAATAGGTCTAAATTGACTACTTCATGCATACAATACTGCTTGGAATGGTGAATAGTCTTCTAGCATAATAAAGGCCACTAAATCTCCGAACAGCTGAGGTCATGACTCTACTCTCAACAGTCATGACTATGGACTAAAAATGGACTTATCAGTGTCTGGCCTACCCTGTAGCTTTCTGGTAAGAACATGAAACTGGAGAGATGGCTGCAGAAAAGAGATTAGAGCTATAAGAAAAAGAGAATTGGGTACCAGTATTCTTACTTTTCTAAACACTACTTACAATCTAATGTAATTGGTATCTAAGTAGACCTCAGAAATCAGTAACAGTACTACGTGATTTATAAATCTACTCTTCACAAAAACTTATTTACATATATCTCCCAAGTTTATTTCTTCTATAATTTCCGAAATTCCACTAACTCATTACTGAAAATTAGTAATTGTCTCTATAAAAGTGACTCACTAAACTTCTAACAGCTTGCAACTGCCATATATTTAAACCATTTCTCCTACAAGTAAGTGTCTTTTAAGGTACTTATTTCACCTGCCTTGACTTTCCTCAGTATTATGAAACAGTATTTAAAAGTACTCAGATGAGGTGACTTACAGATAACAGTAATGACACTGTCTGCATTCTTTCTCATCAAAAAAACACACATGACAAATGAAGGTTTCAGACAAATATTCATTTCAAAATAAAACATAACTATCCTCAAATTGACAAATATCAGCTTTGTCTTCTCTCACTCTTTATTCTAGGTAAGAAATACATAGACAGTATGTTCCTCAGAATTGTAGTAAGGACTGAGTTGACACATGTAACACACTTAATAAAAAAACTTAGCACATAGTAAGTGATCAACTTTAATTACATTAACACCAATATAATGGGGGGGGGGAAGCTAAGTTATGGAACTCCTGTATAAATAAGGGAAGATAAGTTAAATAAGCAAGATTATTTTGTCTTGCTTTACTTTTATTTATTTTTTTTTTAAGATTTTATTTATTTTTAGACAGAGGGGAAGGGAGGGAGAAAGAAGGAGAGAAACATCAGTATGTGGTTGCCTCTTGCTCAACCCCTACTGGGGACCTGGCCCTCAACCCAGGCATGTGCCCTGACTGGGAATCGAACCGGTGACCTTTGATTCACAGGCCAGCACTCAGTCCACTGAGCCACACCAGCCAGGGCTGTCTTGCTTTACTTTTAAATAGCTTTGGGTGTTCTGAATCTTTAAATAGATGTGTTTATAGAAACAGAAGCAGACACAACTTAGAAACAGGAGAGATAAAGAGAATCTTTTTCCTAAAACTAACTTTTAAAATCTGGCTTACTTCATATAAGCTACCAAAAACAAAAGCAAAAAAACTTCAGACCACATTACTTTTAATCATTCAGCCTGAATCATGAGTAGTCAGTCACATTTTTAGCCCAAGTGAAAACAAGAAAAATGAATACTATGTACCTTGGGTTTTACGCAGGATCAAGCAGTCAAGTGAGGTCTTTGTGATACTGTAAATTCTTCCTGGAGACAATGGTCTCAGAGAGTAAATCTAAATTCAAATTCCTGGCAAAAATAAAAATACGAGTTTGATTTATGGTAAATTAAATACACACTGTTTACAATGCCTTATACCCAAGCACTGCAATAAACTCTTAATAAAGGCACTAACTGACTTCAGGGAAGGGGCAACTGAATTAGGAAATAAACTTTAACCATAAAGCTTAAAGAATTTTTTTTGTTTCAATCAGAATGCAACAGTGTATTATTAAACCGATAGCACCTTTACTTCTTAAATACCTGAATTCTAATTTTAGCAATGTGGGCTTTACAAAACTTAAGCTATGCTGTCATCCTATCACAAAATTATGAAGTGGCTAACATAATGCCATCTTGTCAGATACATGTTATCAGTATTCTTAATGCTGTAATTTATAATTTACCTAAAATGAGTTCAGTTTAATGCTCTGCATTTATCTTATTCTCTCAGCCACTTCCTTTCATACAGCTCAGTTTCACCTAAAACTGATTTTTTACAATTCATACAACAAACATCACAATAACTTTAAGTTTTGTGCCTAAAAGTATTCTGACACATGTACGGCAGACATTCCAATAACAGAACAGCCAGTAAATTAAACAAGTATCAACTGGAAGCCAATACTCTTCCTAAATTAATTTACTGCTATTCGAATTAACTTGTTTTGCACAAAATATTAAGCGGTTATCAATACTAAAATGGTTAGCCTTGTAACATTCAATTATTATCAATTATATGCAAAGGATAGACAAAAAACCACCAAAGGAGCAAAAACTAAACTAAGAAATGTAAGACTAATTACATGCTACACTCAAGGAATTCACAAACGGGCTTATTAAATGGGGAAAAAATTACACACTGATATGAAATCTTATAATTGGTTTGATTAAAAAATGCAATAAAGGAACATGTATAAAGGACCCATGGAAAAGCCAAAGAGGGGAAGTGGTGGAAGAAAAAGGCAGGCAACAGTACTTGAACAATAAAAAATAATTTTTTTTAATAAAAAATGCAATAAAATTAGGACTACAAAGCAGAAGAAATGACAAGATTAAACTGGTAAACCAAGAACAAAGTGCCCTAAATACCCACATGCTTCCTGCCAGGGGAGGGGATATTTAAGAGTTGAGGTTCAAGCTAGGAAGGAGGAATAAGAGCCTACTGATTGAGGGAAACACACTAAAGTAAAAAGCAAAACAAAAGGTCGCATATCAGAAACAATTTCTAAAATGCTTGTATATTCTAAAAATATTTAAGTCCCTCAAATGGGCTGAAAACTAATCTTCTGAACTCCTGTGTTATGAAACTTTATTGTGACCTAGAAGTCCAATACTACTGAGATTTACTGCTAGAAGTGATACGAGTTTCATTTTAGTTAACAAATCCAAAAGGATAATTTTAATTTCTCTATATCCAGACAAGAACTAACTGCCAAATCTCTCTCATGATTTTTTGAAGTTCCAAGAAAATAAACACTAGAAATAGCAAAGTGAGGGAGAGAGGGTCTGTAGGCTGTTAGACTAGGAGATAGAGATTCTCGTGCACAATCTATAAATAGATTCAAGTATCCATACTAAGAACTCAATGATCATATGTAAAATATGACACACAATGTACTTAACATTTAATTATTACATTTAGTATAAAATATAAGTATTTAACTTTATATTAAAATATCTAATATAGTCAGAAACACTATAATCAACTCAGCTATTTAAAAAAAAAAAAAAAAAAAAAAAAAAAGGCAATTCTATGTACAAAGCAGTGTTATAGAAGAGATCCCTGCCCTCCAAAAACCAACTAGGAAGGAAAAGAAATAAACAAATCAAATCACGGCGAACTAAATATCTAAATACCAACCATGTGCCAAGAACTGTGCTGACTTTAAATCACGTCATATTATTCTCATAATCTCACATGCTACATATAAACCCCACCTTTTGAATGCTGAGAACTCCAAGCTTTCAGAATTCCTTTGCATTTATAAGGTGCCTATTGCAAGCTAGGTACTATTATTCTAGGGCTAGAAATAGAGCATTTTAAGTGAGACATGTTGGATGTCTTGATTCCCTATTTCTTTGTTAATAAATCACTGTAAATGACACAGAATTCAGCTAGTGTCCAACTAATGATTTTGAAAGTGGTTTCTGTAAACTCCCAATTCAAAGCTCTTTGTAGAACTGAAAAGCTTTCTCCATTTCTACAAGTCTTCTCATGAAAAATCTAGTACAACTAACCCACATAAGTTAGTCAATAAATTCAACTAGAACTGAGCCTACCAATTGGTAAGTTTTTACAGGTCTGTCTCGAAGTTCTAAAATACTGTTCTTCCCAATCAAGAATCATCTCTAGCTAAATCTCCTTTGCCACCATTTTAATTATCTGAATTAAGGGTGATTCCAATGTTTATCACAATGTTAACACGGAAAGCATGGCAACCTTAAAACAAGATGCTACAAGCCATCAGTAGACACACTTTAAATTGGTCCACCCTGAGTTACTTTACACACAATCCTTGCCTTCAAATTATTTATCCTGAATTGGGGAGGATAAGATAAAAACACAAATAAACTTGTAGCAGTTTTTCCTATGTAAAGGTTCTTGTATAAACAGTAGTTCAACTGATTCCAACTAGACTCCAACTAGAAAGAGAACTCACAAGACGGATAAGGAATTGTTCTGTTTTTTAATTCCCAAAAATATCTACAAGGTGCAGCTGCAAAAACTGATGTCTGAAGTAGCTTAATCTCTTTACATCAGTTTTGGTCATGCTCGCATTCAGCATTGGTCTCCTTTTTTTTCAATTCTAAAACGCTGTTAAAAAAACAGTTTGATGTAAAAAAAGTAGTTGCCAATACTGCTGCTTGATTCTAATGAGATAAACCTTAAAAGCAAATAAAGCCAACTTAGGGGCTGTGACGAAAATGTGGGCAAAATCCCTAATCTCAACGCAGCTACATCATGGCTACAACATTTCTGACACGATATAATGGGCTGAATCACTTGCTGAAAGGACATGGCTTCGCCTGTACTACTGGAGAACTGCCCTTCCGGCCCCGTCATCGTAGGACCACTCAGATCAGCTAAGGCCCGCTGCCCATCCTAGGAAGCTATAACTAGGCACCAACTGTAACTAGTGCACTGTTCCTCCAAAACACAGTGGGTTGCTATTGGGTTACCAAGGGGACCCGAGAAGACTAACCCCGGGAAAATTTTCCCGCAACACCAAGGACCCGAGGTGGATTCGGAATTCAGTTACGAGGCAAAGAACAGCATCCTACACAGACCAGAGTAACAAAAATGAGGTGTAAGCCGACGAGTAGCGTGAAGACGGGGGAAAAGATTTTAAAGACGCATAAAACGGTGGCCATCGCGGCCAACGAGGAGAAACCGAGTTGCACTTCTCACAGCCCCAGGAGCTAGCTGTACGCGGGGAACCGAGGAAGAAGGAAGCGCGCGTGCGCGGGCTAAGCGTTCAGTCGGGCGCGCGCAAAGGTCTAGACCGAGGAAATGGGGGAAGGGTTGAAGATGATGATATGCGCACGCGCACGAACAGGCCGCGCGGTCTCTGGGTCTCCACCAGGTTCGCAGCCACCGCACCGGGACCGTTCTCGCTACTCACTCCCCCTGCCCCAAACTTTTGGCCCTAGTGACTCAAAAACCTGAGCGGAGCTGACGGAGAAACGCATAAATAACGGCACAACGTCTCCTGGGTTCTCGGGTCGCCGCCAATCCGCCACCACCCACAAAAGGTTCAACAATGTTCATTTGCCCTTGGTATTCACTACCCTTGAGTGAATTCACTACCCTGAATGCAGCGTGAGGCCTACCTGACACCCCGAAGGACGGTTCCCGGGACTTATCTTCGTTGTAACTACACAGCGGCCATTTCCCGACTCAAGAACGGGAGGAAAACCATAGAGGTATCTTCGACGCGCTAGCTCACTTTCGTCACTTCCGATTCAGGGCGTGGCCTCTGATGCCGCTAAATAACCGGGCAAGCCCCGCCCACCCTCCCGCCCTAAACCCCCCTCCCTCGCCGTTGTTAAGATAGTTCCTGAGGCTTTCTGGGAAGTCGCGTGGCTGGTCTCGCGCGAAGTTCTGGCGGCCCCGCCCTTCGGACTTTAGCAGCAGCCTCGGCGCGACCGGATAGTCGGGCGGAGTGATTTGATAGGGGGAATTAGTCGCTTGGGATCACGGAGGGATTCGCTGGCTCCGCTGCCTGGCTCTGAAGGAGCCTTTTGAACCTATCTTTGGCCCCCATTTTTTTGCTCGTCTAATTCATTCCTTTTCTGGGGCCGACTCAAACCAAGCCAGAACCAAAACGCAGTCGCACTCTTAGGAAAAGCCCGGGAGGCAAGAAGAGGTTTTGTTAGCACAGCTCGTCTGCCTACGCCAAGAAGCACCGAATTCCTTCTTGGACGCCTAACTGTAAACTAGGAAGTTCACTTTCGCTCTGATAAATAATGTGCCAAACGCACTTCGATCCTATAAAAATGGCCACGATCTAAGACCCTTTCCTGAGTGGCGTCTGACCAATTCTGCTCCCCCCTAGCGGAGCTTTGGCCGCAGAACTCCCAAGGGGCTTAGGCGGTCTTGGCGGTTTTCGTCACGGATGCTGGTTTCCTCGCGACGTTGCGGAAGGTTTTCTGCCTTGGCACCGCGAAACGTTAGCATAGGCTGAAAAACGACAAACCTTGGTCTGCCAAAAATAGGAGATTGTACCTAGGCAAGCCACGTTTGAATTGGATAGAATATCAAAAGCCATAGCACAGTTTCTATTAATACTTCTCTGATCTGCCCCTTCTTCCTTAGGGCCTACAACCGTGATTACTTTGATGTTTAGGGACGTAAACTACCTTAAGGATTTCCAGGTTGTAATTAGCAACCGGTCTTCCGTCAGGTAAATCCATTATCTGGCCTTCTTTGCAAGTTTAACTCTGTGCTTAGGGCACTCTCCTCGCAATGCAATTTACCAACTCAACCAGAAAAAGTACCTCGTTTTCCAGGCCTGAGTTACGGGTTTTTCTCTTACTGTACGGGCTGCCCCCCACCCCCACCATCAGATTACGGGAGCAGTAATCTCGTGCTCTGTCGATAAAGTCCCAAGCATTCAGTAGGTGTTCGGTGAATAAAAACTCGCCATTGATGGCTCATTATGACTCTACAATTCTGCAAGTATTTGGGCGGAGGGGAAGAGGCACCCCTTAAAGCTAACAGCGCCTATCTTTTTTTTTTAATACACCAAAATCTGGTTCGAGTGACTTGCAGCCTAGGGTATTATCTTGAAAACCTTTCTCTGCAATTCTATTGCAAACGTATTGAAAATAAAGTCACCCTTCGGAGGCAGTTTAACAGTAATTTTAAATAACCTGAGGTAGTACAAATTTCTCTGGAACTGGGTCCATTGATATATGATACTTGATTTTATCAACTTCTAAAATTGGAGGGTCTTGAATTTAGATCATGTTTTATGCATGTTCACTGAGCTGTCATTTTACTTTAACCTGAAATTCCACCATTACGACTCCATTCTTTATAATAAAACTTGTGTTTCCTGTTGAAAATACAAATAACATTAAAAAAACATAGAGGGAAAATAAAGAGCCCATTTAACAAAATAGAAAATTACCCCAAAAAGAAACATAAATTGTAAACAAATGACTAACCTTACTAATAAAATACAAATAGAATCCTGAAAAAATATTTTATATTTAATAAATTAGTAAACCAGTTTTAATTTATACATCATAGATAATTTACTGTAAATATGTTTATAAAGCTCTTTTCTTAGAGGTTTTTTGTTTGTTTCATTTTGGTTTGTTTAAGATAATTGAAAGAAGGAACCAAGAGAAGACTGGATATCTGAAAGGGCCGAAAACAAGATAAGAATGAAAACGGAGTTGGAAGGCTAGACCAGTCCAGCAAACCTCCTCATTCTACGGTTTTGTTTTATTTGTCTTTTTAGGCCAGACAACATCTGAACTGTTATCCTACTTGGGGAAATTGAAATGGAGTGGGGATTTGGAGTATCCTGATCCCATTCCCTACGAACAGTGACATTGGGAACCCACCAACTGTAGTGACAAACAGGCACCTGAGGTGCTAGGGCCAACAGAGATTCCCAAACTAGACAGTTTTGGGGGCATAGTTGGCTAACTTTTAAAATCAGCAATGACAGTGTTGCGGATAATCAACGGATAGGTTGTGCCCGAACAACTCATTGCATATACCACGAAACTACTTACGTTAGAGAAGGCTAAGTAGTTTCCAGATCCAGGCCACAATGGCAGGCTACATAAGGGTATGCAAAAGGATATACGTGAAATAAAAATCTGTTGGGGGGCGGTCAGTGTTCCGGCCAGTATATTTACTAGTGCTGAAGAAAACAGAAGGTATGAGGGGCAGGTATCGTCAACTCACTGCTTCAAGGTGACTATTTAGTATGGTATACCTGTCCTAGTCTAGACAGCTAAGGGTAGATTTAGAATGTACATTAACTGAAAATTGAATGTTTAAAGGATATAAAAGTGAGACATTAAGGGTATATACAGTAGAATGAGTTAAATTGAATGGGAAAGAAAGCAGAATTAGATACCCTAATTTCTCTGAGAGGCTAGCTCAGTTATAAACAAATAACTTACCTTCATTGAATGCATATGCCCTCCAACTTTCCAGAAATAAATAATTGTATTCATGTCAAAAGGTGATCAAATTTTGAAAAGTAGAGAAATCAGCAAGATGAATCATGATGCCATATTTTAATCTGTTTTTGAGCACATTTTCCATCAATATAGAAAATAAATTATCAGTGCCACACCTGAATCTGTTTGGTCATGCTCTATTAAAGTGCCTGACTCTTGCCTCTTACTTATGAGAAGTCTTGAGATAAATCCAGGTCATGAGCAGAATTCTAGCCGCCCTTGCAAATGGCTTATCCTTTCCAGTGTAAGTTATATGATCTTATACAAGATCACGGTAATTTTACCTTAAATGTTACTTTGAATGTTTTACAATCATTAGTAGAGACCCAACAGTTTGACTGTCCATCCTGTAGCCATTCATAAACTGCATTGGAATTTTCTCTTATAATAAATTAGTAAAAAGTTATGTAATGACACTATACATACACAATCATTCTGTAACTGATTTCAGTACAACACAAAATTTTGTAGGGGTGGGGTATTTCATGAAAAGTACAAGGGCTTCCCTTAACTACTTTATCTTATTTCTAATAATTTTAACTCTCATGTTCGACTTATTTCATTTGCCACAGAAACCAAATGTTATATTTTGTTTTATAAAAGAATTTTTATAGTATATTTCACCAAATCTAAAAAGCTAATAATAAAATGCACTATGATCTAGCACAAATATAGGAGAGGGGCATGAGAACTATACAAATTATCTAAAGTCGCACAAAGTTAAGTCAGGGGCCTGCTTCGTGCTGCCTGACACAGTACTTGGCAGACTGGAGATAAGGCAGACCATGAAGGGCCTCTGGACAAAGAAAATTCCTGCAAAGTTTGATTCCTAGCTACTCACCCATACCTTATTGTTCACCCATATCATGGAAAAACACAAGGCCACAAAATATACCTTGTAAAGGTTAAAGTTAATCCCAACTTTTTTCCTACTCTCTTTCTCCCCACACCAGCAATTTTCCTTAGAAACTATAAACAGATAAAAGCTCAACCTCTAGAGATGGTTGATGTCTCTTCCTTCTCTCATGAGAAGAGTCTGCTACTCTGTCCATGGAGTGGCTTTTCTTGTTTGTCTTCTCTGCTGAAAAAGCCAGCTTTTCCACTTTAACCTCTTATCTGGTTCGAGTCTTGAATTCTTTCCTGTGAGAAATGAAGAACTCTCTAGGCTTGGGGCTTGAGTCCCCACTAGGGACTCACCCCTCCAGCATCAGTGACAGTAAGAGGGAAAAAAATCTTGTTCGGTAGTGGATGAACCATTATTAGTATTTGTTGCAAACACCAACAATTAAATTTAAAAAACAAACTAAGCAAAGGAGTAGAACAGAAACAGAATCATAGATATGGAGGTCATTTGGAAGCTTATCAGTTGGGAGGGGGAAGAGGAAGAGTGGGGAAAAGGTTCAGGGATTACGAAGCATAATTGGTAGTTACAGAATAGGCAGAGGGATGTTAAGAACAGTATAGGAAATGGAGTAGCTAAAGAGCTCATATGCATGACCCATGGGCATGAACTAAGTGGGGGTATTGCTAGAGGGAGTGGGAGTACTTGGTGGAGGGGGGCAAAGGGGAAAAATTGGCAGAACTGTAATATCATAATAAAATATATTTTCTAAAAGGCAAAGGTCTGGGGTGGGGGAAGTAGAAGATGGCAAAGGAGGAATAAATGGTAGTGGGAAGAGACTTTGCATGGTGAGTGAATGATGCAACGTGCAGATGATGTGTTACAGAATTGTACACTTGAAACCTGCATGGTTTTATTAACCCATGTCACCCCAATAAATTCAATAACAAATTTAAAAAATAAAAATAAGAGGCACAGCCTTTACGGTTGCTCAGCTACTACCTTTTCAGGAACACAATCACTAAACTTTAGAGTAAAAATATATGCATAGGTTTGGTCCCAGTGAAATTACAAATAAATAAAATATAATAATAACAAAGCTTCTTTGAAAAACTCATCTTTTATATTTTATTTTTTAAAGGTTTTGTTTATTTATTTTTAGAGAGAGGGGAAGGAAGGGAGAAAGAAAGGGAGAGAAACATCAGAGTGTGGTTGCCTCTCCCACACCTACGACAGGGGACCTGGCCGAAACCCAGGCCTGTGCCCTGAGTGGCAATCAAATCTGCGACCCTTTGGTTGGCAGACTGGTGCTCAGTCCACTGAGCCACAGCAGCCAGGGTTGTCTCTTTTATTTTATGTATTAGTTCATCCAAGTGAGGATTGTAAAAAAAGAAAATCTTAAAAAAACCTTCATTTTAAAAATTATATGAATTAAAAAATAAAAATAAAATAAGAATTATATTTGTATAGAAATAAATGAGACTAAACCTCAAAGTGATACTGTATTTTTATTTGGATTGCCACATTATAGGTGATTTTAAATAATTTTCTTCCTTTGCTTTTTTTTATTTTCTAAAATTTCTCTAATAAGCATTACTTTTATAATACAAAAGAACTTTTAAAAAATTAGACCACTTAATTTTATTTGAATTGTATAAGATGATGAGGAGCTAAGAACTTAGGGAAGATGTTTGTTGTATGTGGTTCTTAAAAACCAGGTGTCAAACTATAATTTAATAAAGAAGAATAAGATATCCATTACTAAATCACATTCTTGAGACACCTAAATCCAAAGTACTGTAGGGGGACATTTTCTTCCAGACAGAATCTTTGAGTTTGTTTCTTTCTTAATTCTTTTTCCTTGAGGTACCCTATAGTCTGCCTTTTGCTTCATGAATCTTCTCTTGAGGAATAAAGGGGAGTACCATTGTTCAGTGAAGAAAATGTATGTTGTATTATTTGCTTCCATTTAAAAGGAACTTATATGGTGAATTCCAACCAATCACAACAGGTCTACATAAATATGGCCTGACCCTTTGCAAGACAGTTCTTTTCAAAATTTATTTTGTTATATTGGAATCCGGGTGGGCAAATTAAAAATTAATACCACTAGCTCATTCTTTAAAATTCAGTTTTAGAAATGATTGTCGATTCATGGACTAGATTTTTTTTTTTTTAGTGTTTGTGCCATTATATTTGTGTGTCCATGACAAAAAAGAGAAAAGCTTAACATTATACTACAACTAGATTAATATCTGCCAACACAAACCCATCCAGTAGCTTTGGCTAGACATTTTCATTTACCATCACACATTCCAGGGAGATATTTCTGGCAATGGCATGTGAGATCCCCACCATGGGATGCTCACTGTTTGCAGGCAAATCCATTAACATGCTTCAAATTGTTCAGGAGCAGGAGCCACACAAATGTTTACCATTATCGGTCATTTACAATTTATTCTTAGGGATCCAGCTGGCAACCATCTGGTGCATAAAACTAAAAATTGAAGGAAAGTAATAACATAAAAGTCACTGGAAAAATATAATTTAGCCTCCATATGTTTTTGATACATATTAAGTACATTTAATTAGCTGTTAGTGGAATAAGATGGATGATCTACAATAGCAGGTACATATATGGAATTTAACACAAAGGTAAGTTGAAATGTTACTCAAAGTGTATGTTGAAGGACAAAATGAAGAATGTGGTAACTACAGTAATTAACTGGCAGCGTACTACGTAGTATAGACTAGGCTGTAGTAACAAACGACTCTAAAATGTGCAGTGGCTTGAGTGCAATAGAAACCTTTTCTCTCTCGACAGTTCAAGGCTATATTATGTTGGTAAATATGTTCTCAAGCAGTGATTCAGGGCCCTGAGCTATCTTGTGGTACCTCATCTCATAGGACTCATGGATAGAATTCCATCAACACCCAGAGGGTCCATGGATAGAATTCAAGGGCTGTCAGTATGCTTGTATGGGAAAAAAATACATTACTGTTAACTTTGAGCCAAACCTATCATCTTATGTTAATTCTAAATATAGACAAAAAAACCCCAAAAACCCAGAAGTATTAATAGAACTTGTAACCGTAGCAAATGGAAACCACAGATATTTTTCTTATCATGCTATTGTTGCAGATCTTTCAAAGAATCCTTTATTCTCAGCACTCTTTTAAAATTACAGTAGTTATTGGTCCTCCCTCTTGATCTTCTTGATCTTGTATTTTAACACTAAAAATCAAAACAAAACAAAACAAAAGCACAATGTGGTAGGCAGCCCTATAGATGTCCCCCCATGATCCCAGATTCCTGGTGTTCATGCCTTCGAGCAATCCTCTTCCAATGAATAGAATACAGAAAAAGTGATTTGCTGTCATTTACAAGATTAGGTTATAAAATTTGGTGGTTTCTGCGCCCTCTCTTGGAATGCTTGTTCTGGGAGAAGTGATGCTGCCATGACATAAGGCAAAATTTTGGAAAGGTCAGCGTGACAAAAAACTAAAGCCTGCCCACAGCCAATTTGAACTCAGGTGGCTCTGTCCCCAACCAAGTTTTCAAATGATTGTATCCTGAGACGTCACTTGGATGTTAACCTTGTGAAAGACACTGAGATAGAAGCGCCCAGCCAAGCTTCTCCTGCCCCACAGAAGCCATGTGATAATAAACATTTTAAGCTGCTAAGTTTTGGGGTAATTTGGTATATAGCAATAGATGACTAATATACATCAATCAATTATCATATCACTAATTGTCTAAATACTTCGATAATTGTTTTCAATATAATTGACTTTCTTTATCATTGTAGCATTTTATTGTATACATTTAAAAACATTCTGAGATGGGATCCAAAGGTTTCTTCAGTGTGCCAACCCATGGTACAAAAAAGATTAACTCTACATATGGCCTAATTGTTGCCAAGTGCTGGTTAGCAAAAGGAGAAAATAACATAAAGGAAGTGTACCTGTCATTTATATCCTTGGCCCAGAAAAAACAGACATTATTTCTGATCACATTTTATTTGTGTGAAGGAACTAGTTACACAGCCCTGACTCAGTGCAATGGGGGCTGGGAAATGTAGTTCCTTGGTGGATGCCTTCTGCTAGCTGTTGTTCCATGTAAGGGGAGGATCCATTTTAATGGCTATTGTCAGAGCAAATGTTCAAACTATTAAGAAAAGCAATGAAACTAGCTGCAAGAATAGAATCTTAAAGTTCATTTGGAAAATAAACACAAAGAATCAAATGAAAGAAGCAGATGGTGATGATATAAAACATTTTCTGTGAAGTGATTTTTATTCCAAGTGATAAGACATGTGTAGATCTGAAGATGTGGAAAACTAATTTGGGGCTAGCATCTAGATCAGAAATCAACTTTCTCTTTGGTCTTTCTTAAGAATGAATTTTGTGAGGTTCTGAACACACAATCTATATTTTCTTTAGAGTAGCTCAACAAAAAATGGGATGGGATCATTGGCATTTAGTTATTCATTCATTCGACAAACATTTGCTGAAGGCCTACTGTGTAACAAGGACTATACTAAATATTGGGAAAACACAATTGCCAAAAATAAAACAAGACCCCTAAGAGAGCTTATGATGAGGGAAGCAGCCCAGCCAGGTAAATCTATAGAGTGTTATCTGCTAAGCACAGCGACATACATAACCACTATGTGCTGAAGCAACATTCTAAATCACAATTACGTTTTTAATTTAAACATGCCTTGGGCTAAAATGGTGAAATTAAATTCGAATGTCAGGCTCTAGTTGTTAAATAGGGTAAGATTCCTATGGGGACCCTTTATCAGACCTTCCCCAGGGTCCCTTAATCCAACAAGCAAAGCTGCCTCTCAATGTTTACAGAAAGCTTTCAGAAAAGAGTTCCGTCCTCTGTTGATGGGGAGATGACAAGAAAGGATTCTTGGAAGTCCACCATGTTGTCCCATACATGTAGTGTCCTGTGAAAAACTTAGTTATTCTGTGTTTCCTCCAATGTTTACAAGCTGCCAAATGACTGACAACTCCTGGAGAAAAGTCAGGACACGGGGAAGCTGGGCTGCCAATAGCTCATTGGATGTTTGAGAAGATTAGGCAAACTCTTTCCTTGCTGTTTCCTTGGACTCTGGCACCCTGTGCTCCATACATGGCTGACAAGCAGGTGAACAGAATGTAGTCTGGACCTCAGTCCCATTTGACCCCTGGGTTGCACACTGAGTCATCAGCGGAGGCCATGCTGGAGGTTCCTTGGCAAAGTAGCACCTGTACCCACTGCACTCTTCCTTGTGAACACCTGTCACTTTGCTACTTTCCCTAGGCAACTTGAAGTGTCCAGCATGTCTGTCTCCCTACGGAGCTGACAGGATTATGCAAGAATTATGTTCAGTTTCACAATGTTGAATATTCATTTTTCATTCAATAACTATTTATTAATAAATTGTCCTTGGGTGTAGAAATGTAGTAGTATACATTTATGAGAAATAAATGATAGTAAGTGAATGGTCTCATTGAACACAAGCAACGTAACTTCTGAACATCTATATTTCATTCCTTGTCATTGCATTTATCAGAAAAAATAAGAGAATGAGCAAATGATCATCACAATTTTATCTGAGAAACATTTAATTTTCAAGAGTTCTTCTTCAAAATTATCTGACTGATTCTTAGAAAGATATTAACCTTGGCATTCTGCCCAGTGGATAGTATTTGCCTCTGTCATAGGTAATCCATACCCTCCCGTCAGTCAACAGTTTAAAACACATGGTCAACACACTAGTGAGTTGCATTCAGTTGTGCGACATTTTGAACTCATTACCGATGTAGTGTTATGAACTAAGATACTCCTTCCTCTTCTTTCTAACAGAGGATAGAAGGGTGTCACCATTCATCCCAGATGATTTTAATAAAGCCAGTGGTCCTGGAACTGGAAGCAGCAGCTCTACCTGGGGACTTCAGAAATGCAAATTCTCAGGCTCCACCACAGAAATGCTGAATCAGAAATACTAGGAGGAGGCCCTACAAGTCCTGCTTTATCAAACTCTTCAGATTGATTGTAATGTGCACTCAAGTTTGAGAACTATTGTAGTAGACCCATTTCCAGTTGATTAGATGGTCCTTATATTGTAAATAAGCACAGGGGCAAAAATAAAATTTTCTTCAACACAATAGGATAAAAGTCATAGGAGGAATATGATGAATCTGGACAAGGGGAAAGAAACATACAGAGGCAATTGTGTATGTCCCTAGGTAACCTTGAGGACAGGAGGATGATTCGGCTGCACCCCTCACTAGAGAATAGACTGAACAGAAATCTGAGTACTTGCCAGCCCCCTCACCCAACATCTGCATGGGACCACAGCTCTTCCCTCTTCCCTTTTGAGCCAGTGAAGCATAGACGGAGGGAAAACTCTCAGCATCCAGTTTTAGAGTTAATGGCATGAGAAGAAATCTATTCTAGAATGTTTTTCAGTAAGAACAAGCAGAAGGAGGGTGTGGGGACACCAGATAGCAGAGCTTGAGAAGAGTTGTGAGCAAGGGGTGAGACAAGGGGTGGGGTGGCAATGTTTGAGAATAAACTGAGACTTTTTAAACAAACAGGGAAACTCTCAAAGCTCTGAGGGATTTTGCCTACCCATGTAAAGTCTCGAATCCTTGTTCATTCTAAATACACAGCTTTAGGAATGATTTTACAGTAAAAACAAACCCCTTGCAATGGCATTGCAGTTCATTCTGGGAAGGTAGCTACTCCATCTGGGAAGACAGCTCCACTTTCTGATCATAGGGAGTGCTTTCTCATTTATGTTCAAGCTGAAAATTCATCAACCAGCTAACCCAGAGGTCGGGCAGACGGTTGCCCCTGGCTTGTTCCTGTCACCATCAGTGTCTCTTTGTTCTCTGTGAAGAAGATGGAATAAAAGGAGAACTACCCTGATGCCCTTGCCCAGCTGACTACTCATTAGTTCTGCTGTCTCTGGGCCCATGCTCAGAGAACACTGTTCTCTGGAATCCAGTGACAGCCTAGTGTGGAAAGGGGGAAGGCCTGGTCTTTGTAATTCTTGTAAGGTCAGACTTTCTTAGAATGAGAAGGAAGTGAAGGATACTGAAAGTTCCAAAGTAGATAATACTCACACACAGGCTAATTTTAGTTTTGATGTTGCCTTATACCAGCTATGGCCTACAGGCCAAATCTAGCCTATAGCCTGTTTTTGTAAATAAAGTATTATTGCAACACCTCAAGGCTCATTCATTTGTGTATCACCTATATCTTCTTGCATCCTACAACAACCGATTAAATAGTTGCAATAAAGAATGTATGACCCACAATGCCCTAAAATATTTACAACCTGGCCTTTCACAGAAAACATTAACTGGCCCTATGTTAGACTCAACTCTGACTCTTGGGATTTGGAAGTCACCACAGGCCCTCCTCTCTCAGGACCACAGTGTCACAGCAAGGACGCATAGTTACATATACTGCTGCTGCCCACTAGAAGATCCCTACATTTTCACCCAAATAGGCTACCTACCTGTCCCTGCCTACTTGTCCCTGTCCTCTTTCTTTGTTTCTCTTCAAAGCTACATTCAGTGATCACATTCCCAAACAATGCTGCTCTCTCTTGCTTTGCCTCCTTCTAACAATGGCTCTGCCTTCTGATTGGCACCTCCTTTTCCTTCACTTGGTGGTTTCTTACTGTTCGTACTAAGTGCTCATCTTGATGGCCATCTCCAGGTGGCTCACCCATTTCCCTCACCCCCAGCCACTGACAACCACAATATTTTAAAAAGCAGTGGTCTGCAGCACCAACTGCCTTCCCACCCCCACCTTTGAAATCAAGTCTTGTGGATCAGCCTACTTCACATACGAACACATGCAGGGGTGCCCATGCAAACACACGTTCACACGTAGTCACTTTCTTTTCACTTCAAGACCAACCTTTTTAGTCTGTGTGAGTCTGTAACATTACTCCGCATCTTTTAGGACTTGAATTCTTCCTAGCTGGAAAATGTTAGAGGCTCTAAAACTTGGTATGTTCTTAAAATACTGTACGGCAGCCATCTGTTTTCTTTATTATCGACATGTGAGCCAGCAGGATACAGTTAAGTAGGTTTCATAGCTACTGTGTTTTTCACATAATTGGGTTGGTTAAAAAGTCCACAAGGTTTTTCCCGTAAGATAAAAAGACAGATTTTTCATTTTCACCAATAACTTTATTGACTTAGATATTTGAGTATGTCGGCTATCTCTTGCTTTGGTTTCTAGTGGGTGGAGGCCAGGGACTCTGCTGAACATCTTCCAATGCATAAGGCATCCCCATGGCAAAGAATTATTTGGCCAAGATGCCAAAAGTACTAAGAAACTTCACAAACCACTTTTGACACGTTCAATCAGTCACAGCTCCTTCTGCACACACTGTACATATTTTGTTTTTTACACTTTAGTTGCATTTTTACCTTTCTTGAAATAATAATGTATAATAGGCCAAAATGTTGCGTATTTTCTTCCATCTTCAATATATTAAAATGGCTACATAAAAATTCACCAATTTTGATGTTGTTTTTAATGCACACTGATATGACAGCTGTCACAATACAACCTAACAAAATTGTTTCCAATGAAGTTTAAGACAACTAAACACTGCTAGAGCCATTGCAAGGAAAAAAACTAAATGAACTTTCCAGCCAACCCAATACATACATGTTGATGTTCAAACTATGTAGTAGATATTCGAACTATTTGATAATTTTTAAGAATGCATGCCTTTCTAGAATGACTTTTCATAGGCACCACGGAAAGATGCTCATGTGGAAAATTCCAAATTATTGTCTTCCTAGAGGGATCCGGAAAAAGTATTTCTATAATTTGTTTTGTTTTTTGCAAGAAGCCTACAGCTCTCCACTGAATCTGTGAAAATACTTTATACTTTGCTAAAATTTAATGTAAGAGAGATTCTGCAGAGGCCATTTTTGCCTCTAGTCAAATTCTTGATGAGAAAAAGTCATTATGTGATGGCAGATTCATTCATCTTTTCTACATCAAGACCTATAGCACAAAAAGAAAACCTACACCATCCTGGTTACAGGAGAAAATGCCCTTTTGCCTAGAAATGCATGAAAAAGATGTAAGAACACAGGAGTAGGCTATTTGCAGCTCTTTCTCAGGTGGACAGAGCACTATCTTATAGAAATATGATGCAAGGCAAACATGTAATTTAAATGCACTAGTAGCTACATTTTAAAAGTAAAAACAAATAGGTAAAATTTATTTAAATAATATTCTTATTTAACTCAGGAAATTAAAAGTATTTTAATTATATCAATATTGAAAAATTATAATCAATATTAAAAAATTAACATTGAAATATTTAACATTCTTTTCTTCATAATAGGTCTTTGAAACCCAGCGTATATTTTATACTTACCACACTTCTCAATTTGAATGCTACATTTTTACCAGAAATACTTGATCTGTATTTAGGTGTCATAAAATTAACATCTTGAAGAAGTAGATTTACATAATTAAGTTGTTCCATGCATACTTAAATTTTTTCCAGTAACTGACTTGACTGTCATTTTTAAAATTTATATTTAAATTAAATTAAATTAGAAATCCTGTTCCTAAATCACACTGGTTATATTTTAGGTGCTCAGTAGCCTTGAGTGGCTTAGTACGTTAGAAATCAAGAAAATGGTAACTATCCCTGGCTGGTGTGGCTCAGTGGATTGAGTGCCCATCTACAAAGCAAAGGGTTGCTGGTTCAATTCCTAGTCAGGGCAAATGCCTGGGCTGTGGGCCAGGTCCTCAGTGGGGGCCATGTGAGAGGCAGCCACATATTGATGTTTCTCTCCCTCTGTTTCTCCCTCCCTTCCTCTCTGTCTAAAAATAAATAAATTTTTAAAAAAGTAAACAATCTCTAAAAAGTAAAAAAAGTCCCAAGTATCTTTTAAAAAATGGTAACTAAATGTAACAATTGTAAAATGTTGAGACTTGCTGAATCTGGGAGACAGACATACAAAAGTCCTTTGTACAATTCTCTAAACTTTACTGTAACTTAGAACTTATTTCAAAAGTTAACAAAGAAAACCCCCCAAAATTTTATCCACTATACAAATGATTAATTCTTTCAAAAAACAGAATGAATACTTTCTTTCAAGATTTTCAAACTAAATTGTAAGGGCTATTTTACAAATAGAATTTTGTAAGCAGTTCTGTTCTTCTTAGTCTAAATTTTATAGTAATTGCTTTTTTAAAGTTTTAATTTTTAAAAATTTGTATATTTATTCTTACAAGCTTTTAAAAATATTTTATTTATTTATTTTTAAAGAGAGGGGAAGGGAGAAAGAAAGGGAGAAAAACATCAGTGTGAGAGAGAAACATCAACAGATTGCCTCTTGGACTGGCAACCTGTCGCTTTGCAGGACAACACCCAACCAACTGAGCCACTATAGTCACTATATACCGGCCAGGGCCATATATAGTAATTCTTAAACATGTAGAGTCCTAGGCTTCATGCAAAAGGTTTTATACAGACTCTATTTATCAGGACACCTTTTATTGTACGTAACAGGAAAACATTTGAAACTAGCTTAAATAGAAGGATAATGTGTTGATTCATGTATCTGAGAAGAACACTTGGTTACTTCACAGGACTGAAAGGGAATTGCCAAGAACATGTATTTAGTTCCACAGGACTTCCTTTTTACTCTGCCGATGGCTTTTTGTTATGGCAGCCCAACTAGACGAAGACGGTGTGTAGCAATACACTTACATCTGTTCACTCATTTTAGGGTGTGAGTTCAGCATTTTAAATAGATCCTATTGTCATTAGTCCAAAGCTAACAAGCTCCTCCAAGTATTTTTATATTTTTTGAATACGTCGATTGAGTACACTCTGAGTACTGTAGGCCAGTGAGATCAAACCAGGGTCACAGCTTCCCTTACATTATTTTCCCATAGTGAGGATGATTTCTTCCTGGGAAGGCTGCAAGTTAAATACAAGAATGAGGATAAACCAGGCGAACTTCTCTGCACAATTCAAGTTGGAAGGCTGGAAACCCGTTAGGCGGAAATCTTAGTGGCTCGCTGCCTCCACCTCCTGGAGATTTGGAGACATAACAAAGCTGTTAGGTATTTTTTGCTTTGTAATTCCTTTATCCCTACTCTTTTTTTTTTTTTATAATCCTTTTTAATTAAAAAGTACATTTTTCAAAGTTCAATGGATTATCTTACATATGCTTCTTTGCTTCCTACTCTTATCACTAAACGTTAATATTGGGGGGACACGGACAACCAAAATCCTATAATTTCAAAATCTTATAACTGGAAGACTTAAAAATTCCATATTCATTTTAATGTTTTTTTATATATCTAGGAAAACAGCTTGCATCTAGAATCTCTTCCTGCTCATGCAACTTGCCCCACTTAAAAGAGGTATTATGTGAACATTACTCCATTCCATTTTTAACCAAGGATCAAGTCAAAAGGCACCTTCTTTCTCATATATTCAGAGGACTCTTTTATTTTCATAGATCTTTTGAGTACAAGGCTTGTGTTCTCCAGATACTTTAAAATAATGTATTATCCATTCATGATAAAAATTTTAGTAGAATAGCACTAGGAGAGAACTTCCTTTACATTATGAAGTCTGTTTACAAAAAAAAAAAGTGCAGCAAACACCATTGCTAAGTATAAAATGTTGAAAGCTTTTGCTTTGAGTCCAGCAACAAACAGAAGATGCCTCCTCTCACTACTTTTATTTGACATTGTACTAGAGGTCCTAGACAATGCATATGGCAAGAAAAAGGACAGCAAGTATTGGAAAGGAATAAATAAAACTCATTCTTCGCAGATTATCTGATTGTGTCCATAGAAAAAAATTAAAGTTATAGATAAATTACTAAACAGTAAGAGAGTTTAGCAAGATTCTTGATACAAGATACATTTTTGAAAGTCAGTTGTATATCTATTTATCTAATCTATATTTGTGATTTACCAAATCACTATATCTAATAGTGAAGAATAGTGATTAGAAAATAAAATCTTAAAAAGATTAAACCATTTATAATAATATCAAGAAATATCAAATACCTAACAATAACTCTAAAGAAAATGTGCAAGACCTCTAGCTCTAAATTCTAAAGTATGACTGAAATGATCAAAGAAGATTTCAATGAATGAAGTGATATTCCACTTTTGTGAATCAGAAGACTCACTATTAAAAATGGACCAATTCCCCTTAAACTTATCTTTAGATTCAATGCAAACCCCAGCAAAATCCCCACGGATTTTTTAAATGAATTTGAATCTAAGGTTTCTATGGAAATGCAAAAGGAAAGGTCCAAGGCCCACCTGATGAAGAATAAAGGACTTGCGCCCCCTGAAAATTGTCCCCAGGGGATTTTGGCTCAAGGTAGACAAACTGATTATGGGACACAATAGAGAATCAAAAAGCAGACCAAGACATAAAATGGACTTTTGATTTATGACAAAAGTTGGTATTGCAGAGGAGTTGCTATAGGATAGCTTTTCAACAGGTAGTGCTGGGGCACTACCCAGAAGAGAAAATATTAAATTAGATGAATACCAAAAATGAATTCACAGTGTGAGGCTATTACGGAGTGAATGTTTTTGTCCCCCTCCAAAATTATATGTTAAATCCCTACCCCACAATGTGATGGGATTTAGAGGTGGGGCCTTTGGGAGGTATTTAGGGGAAGAGGAGGTCACAAAAGTGGAGCCTCCATAATGGAATTAGTGTCCAGAGCTCTTGTTCTATCTCTGCCAGGAGGACACGGTGAGAAGATGGCCATTTGTAAAACAGGAAGAGGGCTTGTGCCAGAAAGAGTGCCAGCACCTGGATCTTGGACTTCCCAGCTTCTCAAATTGTGAGAAGTAAATATCTGTTGTTTAAGCTACCTAGTCTAGTCGTTTTGTTATGGCAGTCTGAGCTGACTAAAACAAAGACCTGCTTGAGAAAGGTTAAACAAGAAAGATCTTCAAGGAAAGTATTAGATATCCTAATGACCTCAGGGTTGGCAAAGTTTTAAAAATAGGGCAATCACAGAAAGGAACAACCATAAAGGTCAACTATATTAAAATTAAGAACTTTGGTCCATCAAAAGACACCATTAAGAAAGTGCAAGCCAAAAATTGGGAGAAGATATTGAATAACCATAAGCAATGAAAAATTGCATGCAGGCTATATTAAGAACTCCTACCAATTAATAAGAAAAAGACAAAAAGAGTAGGCAGGAGAATTGTATATCCAAACGGCCAGTAAAAAAGTTGAAAAAATGCTCAACATCATTAGTAATCCAGGAAATACAATGAGATTCCACTCTACACCCACTAGAATAGCTAAAATTAAAAAGTCTAACAAGGTCAATTTGGAGTGAGAATATGGAACAACAGGAGCTGTCATCACTGTTGGTGCATTTATCTCAGAAAACACCTCGACACTGTCAACTAAATTCGAACATTTGCATTCCTCGGATACATAAAATGTGTGTGAGAGTACTGCAAGACAGGTGTTCAACAGAGTGTATAGCAGCAATATTTTTAATTAAAAACAACACACGTGTCCATCAAGAGCAGAAATAATATATGCCTCATGGCATATTTATACAGTGGAATACAAAAATAAAGAAATTTGAAATCTTTAAAAATGTAATGTTGATCAAAAGAAACCAGACACAAAAGAATACATACTGTACAATCCATTTATATTTGCTGTGAAAAGAGAGCAAAATTCACAGCATAGTGTTTATGTGTGCTTAGGATGGAAGTGTAAAGAGAGCAAAAAAAAGCGAACAAGTGATTTGTATTTCAATAAGAACAGCGTTACTTCTGTGTCAGGAGGAATCTGTGCCTTAGAAAGGGCTTGCAGAGGCTTCCTGAGGTTCTGGTAATGTCCTCTCCAACCTGGGAGATATTTACATAGGTGTTAGATTTAAAATAAATCCTTCAACTGTAATTTGTATTTCACCTGGGTTTCTGTATGTCACACAATACAAAAAAGTTAAAACTACATTTTCTTTTAAAATTTTAGGCAAGACAATCAGATAAGTGCACTTTGTCTAAGCTAATGGTCCTTGCAAAAGTAATCCTACAAATTCAGACATTGTACTTCCAGCTTCGGTCTTCCTTCTATTGTTATAATAACTGTAATAGTAGTAGCAATAACAAGAGTAGCTAATATTTATGTCAAGCACTGTGCTAAATGCTTTCCACATCTTATTTCATCTAGTCATTATCATTATTTACCCTAGGAGGTAGGTACTATTATTATACCCACTTTACAAATGAAAGTGGAGGAACAGAGAAGTTGCTAGACAGCTTGTAAATGGCACAGTCAGAATTCAAACAAGGGTTAGAACACTGGACCCCACACTTTTTTTTTTAAGATTTTATTTATTTATCTTTAGAGGGGAAGGGAAGGAGAGAGGGGGAGAGAGAGAGAGAGAGAGAGAGAGAAATATCAATGTATGGTTGCCTCTCGTGTGTCCCCTGCTGGGAACTGGCCTGCAACCCAGGCATGTGCCCTGACTGGGAATTGAACCGAGATCCTTTGGTTCGCCGGCCTGCGCTCAAGCCACTGAGCTACACCAGCCAAGGCAAGAAGTCTTTTAGATTTGCAGCATTAAGGGTAGAGAGGTCATGCTGCTGAGCTGCTTTTGCCCCATTTGGATCTGAGTTACTGGTCCCAGATGGAGTGATAACTGCCAGTGAGAATTAAAAGTAAGAGGCTTTTCATATCCTAATAAGATCATCCCCTGGCCAGCATCATCTTGAGTGAGAAACAGCTTGGGTTTTCCCTTGAGGTGAAATGCACTGTAGCTTAATTACTCTATAAGGAGGCTTATTTTCTTTGTGGATTTTTAAAAATTGCCTTTGCAGTGAATTCTGAAAATATTTAGCATTCTGCTAGATGTCGTGAAGCAGGAGCTTTTTCTCTCTGAAATGAGACTTAATATTTACCTTAATTAAAATATTGTTTTTAGTCCTGGCTGGTGTAGCTCAGTGGATTGAGCACAAGCCTGGGAACCAAGGGGTTGCCAGTTCGATTCTCAGTCGGGGCACATGCCTGGGTTGCAGGCCAGGTTCCCAATGGGGGACACATGGGAGGCAACCACACGTTGATGTTTCTTTCTCCCTCCCTTCCCTTCTCTCTAAAAATAAATAAATAAAATCTTAAAAATAAAACAAAAAGAACAAAAAAGAATTTCTTAACTAAGATGATACAGAATAAAGATTAAACAAAAAAAGAAAACATTTCTTTTAAAAAAATATTTTTAGTTAGCCTGAAGAAAGTCTTAACAAGATATTCATTTGTGAGAAGGTATAAAAATGGAGGAATAGATAGTAGATAAATGGTACAATGCCACAGACTACAATCAATAAATATTTACTATGTTATAAAAAAGTTTAATAAAATTTGAGATAGAATTTTTAAAAAGGAGAAAAAGGAGGAGGAGAGTGGGGATGAAAGAGAAAAAAAATATGATGATATGGTTGTAGGACACAGATTCTTCACTTGAAATAACCCTTAGAAAGCAACACAAATATCAAACGACAAGCCACCTCACAGAACTGATGAAAACTTTTAGAGGCCATATTAGACTGGCATTGGTACTCTGGGGTCCTACTGATGACTAGAACAAAATTGTGCTTATTTATACAAAGTTCATGGGTCCTCTGAAAAATACAGATCTGGTCTTTCAAAAACATACAGCTTTACATAGCACACGATTTGAAACAGCCAGTATTACCTGATGTTATTGTGGAGGCTTGAATAACACATTTACCTATTTACATTCTTTGTTCCCCTCATTCTGCTTTTTGCTATTCATTTCCTGAGAGGACAAATCCTAGTGTAGAAGCAGCCACGATCAGGGCATACAGTACTTAATAAAGATTATACGCTGTGTTCAGAAAGTGCCCACCGTTAAAACGAAGGTTAGAAAGGACTTCTTTGCTGGCCCATTCGTTTCCTTCAACCCCATTTTCTGTGGTTTTGAATAGGATTAGGGCTCAGGGAGGGGCACAAGGAGGTACAGGATAGAGGAGAAAGCCGGCCAGGGAGCAGTGCATGCCAGTATTTTCCAGATTTGCTCTGTCAGCCTTTGGTGAGGACCCTTTCAAGCTTATGAGCTACAATGTTAAAATATTATGTAGGTGGAACTTTCTAGTACAAGTGAAGTAACTCTCCCTGATGGAAGCTTTGCTTCACTCCTATTTTGTGCCAAGCACTTTATTATATTAGAAGAAAATCTTGTCAATCTGTTTTCTTTAAACATACCTAGTGTTAGAATACAGAAGAAACATTTTCACACTTTAATCACCACACTTCTAATGCTTCTGATGCCTAAGTAGAACAGCTGAGTGACAGCATGAAGTAGTACAAAAAGAAGAGTTAGACACACCTAGGTTCCAATCCTGCCTCTGGCTTTTACCAATGGTGAGACTTGGGCAGGCTTCATAGTTTTTTTCTGAGCCTGTTTTCTTCATCTGCAAAGCAGTAAATGGCTCTGCAATTGCCTACATTCTTGCAAGAATGTTGTGAGAATTGAATGAGAAATGCAAATGAACAGCTCAAGAGCCTGGCTTGGGGAAGGCACAGCACTCATCATACAGAAGCTATGATTATTTTTATTTTCCTATTCAATGAGATATTTATATATAGGTGAGAACTAAACTTTGAGTTCCCCTCCCTTTCCAATTTTAAGGGACTTTATCCTACTGGCAAGATGACAAAGGGGTAGGAACTACAAAGATTCATAAAAGTCTTCTTTGTAGACTTAAGATAACTAGGGGAAAAAAAGAGAAACCAGAAAGAAAAATAAAGACAGGAAAGAGTTTGCATTGGTTTTCTTTATTCTTTTTCCTTTTTCCACGACAATTCATTTTGACTTTATCATCATTAGGTTTTGCCTTTGATACTAATGTTCTTAGCCATTAATTTTTCTATCAAGATTTTTCATATACTGAGAGTATTGGCCCTTTGAGGGACAGCAGAGTTTTTTTTTTGTTTTACGTTTCCACCCCCCAATACCTATCTTGAGAAACTTGGAAGAAAAGAGTGCCAAATGGCCAAATTAGAAACCTATCAGAGATAAAACATGGAGCAGCATTGGGTTGCACATTAGATCACAAGGTTTTATCTGAAGGTGATGTCTGATTTTCAGGAATCCCTGTTGTTTGCAGGGGGTGGAATATATCTCAATCTGAAATGGCAGTGTAAGTGTTTTAATTCAGCTGGTGCTTAGAATGGGTGAGGAGTATCTAATTAGACGCCTGGGTATGAGTGATGTCTACTTGATCCAGGGAGGGTTTCTTGCCCTGAGAGAATAGCTTCTCTGACCCCAGTGGCGGCTGCCACTTGCCTACAAGTGGCCGGTCACCACGGAAGTTTCTTTTTCTCCCTGAGAATGTTTGCAAACGAAGAAGCCTTCTACTGAGTCTATATCTCATTACAAAATCCACCTTGTCACTTTCTAATGAACAAGGGAAAGTGAGAAAGAACAAGAAGGAAAAGGAATGAATCTGCTCAGAGGGGCTGAAGCTTTGCACAGTGTCTGCCCCTCCTCTTGGCCTCTCTCAAAGATCTTACAATCACATCCCCTGGGTGAGATAAATTCCAGATAAATTGAGCAGCTTATGTCTCCATGGGAACAGCATGGAGAAAACAAAATGGGGAATGAAGTTAATATTTATAGGCCACGGCTGTTGATTTTATGTGCTGGCTTTATTCATGAAGTTATCTCAGGGACGTCTGTGTTGAGTATAGGAAGGTATGTCTCAGGGGTGGCTTAGTTCCCGAATCTACCTTTTTCATTCCGTTTCTACCCCATCCCTAAAACGTCAAGCACAGTGACTAGCAGTAGAGTTTATCTGTGGGACTCTCTTTGGGCTGTGTTTGGTAGACAGGTCACATTCAAATCCCAGCTCTGGCACCCACCTCAGTTTCTTCATCTCTGATATAAGAATAATGACACTTACCTGCTCTGGCTGCTGGGAGGATTCAAAATAATGCAAAGTCCCTGAGTCTGATGCAAAGTAGGCCCTTAACAAATGGCTGCCATTATTCACATTATTGTTGACCCTTTGCACACTTAAATGGTTCTTGTCACAGTAGAACTTGTATCTAGAATTGGAAGACAACACTTTATAATTAAACATCTGGATTCTTCAGGCCTAAGAAACATACATAATGACTGTTTTCAAGGTCTTACAGTCTTGATGTATGTTTTTAAAAATGTATTGTCATGTTGCCTGTGGCAGCTCTATTTTACTGTTATTTCTAGGCTGTCAGGCCGGTTTCATCAGCCCTGAAAGCCAACCACACAGAGGATACACACCCCGAATACAAAAGCCTCTGCCAGCAAATCCTATTTGTTTTGTCATGGCAACCCTTGTCACTTCCAGCTGGAGAGTGAGTGATGATGTCATTATTAAGAGAGGGCCAGGATGCAGGCTGAGAACCCAGCCTGAGCTGCAGGATTAGAGAATTATGGCTCAGAGTCAAACGATCATGATACAAAGAGAAGCCATCAGCACAAGGCATTTAGGGTTTATATAAACAAACACAGACTTTGATAAGGAAAGAATTGGGTTTGCAAATTTGACAGTAAGAGTGATACCTGTGTGTGTGTGATTTTAAGAGAGAATGCATGAAGCTCCTTCAGTTTGCAGGCAGATCTATACTGCTGTTTAGTGAAACTGTAAATAACTGCCATAGTCTGGTAGTTCTTTTAAGTTTTAGGATTAAAGTGCAGCGTGGTCGGTCAGAGATCTGCTGCCTAGAGATGGGGACAAACTGGGGGGGTGCATAGGAAACAGAGGGCCCGCAGGGGAGTCTGACAGCTAGAACAGGGAAGGAGCCTCCGGCAGGCTGGTGATAGACTCTGTAACCAAACAGAGACCCTTTGAAGAGTGAAGGGGGTGCTATCAGCATTTCCCCCTGGACCGCAGGCGTAAATGGGAAACTGCCTGGGCAAACCAGGTTGTGTGGTCATTACCTGTAAACCAGGGCACAACCTGGTGTCCTCCTGAGAGAGCAGCTGCGATGATTTAGCACTCGAAATGCTGCCTCACAGCAACACACACCTGAGAGGGAGACGCTGGCCACCTACACGCAGGTCCTGAGAAAACACTGTAGGGCAGAGGGAGTTTTCCCTGTATTTCCTTCAAGGTTCTTGGGCTGGCTACTAATCAACTTGACATAAGACAGAACAGGAGAAAAAAATATACTTAGTTCCGCACATCATACAGGAGCTACTAGAAAAACGAGGCTCAAAGAAGTGACTAAAGCAGGCAGTTTTATACCTCTTAAACAAAGAAACAATTATTCATGAAGAATTGATGAAGGGGTTTGGGCTGAGAGTCAACTGGAACACTCCTACCACTATGCCAAATAAACAATAATCTTCAGAAACGAAATATGGAAATGTGTCTAATAGAATCATAGTGCTAAGAAAAGGCTTAGCGGATCTCTAGTGCAATTGTGCCTTTTGACAACTCGTGTGGCAGAGCCGTAGCCAGCCTGAGCCGCGCACGGGGCAGGCCTGAACTCACAGCCTGTTCCTGTCCTTTAATAGCTGTTCTGGGCAAGGTGCTCAGCCTGTCTTGTGGCTTTGTTGGAAGGATGGTGTAGTATATAAAGTCGTTTGGCACTGTCTCCACACAGAGGAAGACCTCAGTGGATGGAAGCCATTGCTTACTGGGTGACTAGCTTGAGACTGTAGCACAGGTTCATGGCACAGCTGTGACAGGAATCCTTAAACTGGGTCATAATTGTCACTCTATTTTATGTGCTAATGGTAGGCAGAAAGGACAAGGGAGTATTCCAAACTTGTGTACATGTAATTTTTAACTTTTATTTTGGAATAACTTCATACTCTAGAAAAATTACAAGAGTAACACAAAGAACTTTAGTAGTTAATTTTTTACATTTGCCTCATCATTTGTTCTCTCAGTCTACACACTCACGCACACATGCACCATTAATCTCTTATATGTATATTATATATATGTATTTCCCCTCCAAGTTATTTGAAGATTAGACATGTGCCCTAGTACCCTTGAATTCTTACAGTGGGTAGTTCCTAACAAGAGTACTCTCCCATCTAATGAAAGCAGAACTATGGAAATTGAGATATTAACAATGATACATTACCACCAACTAATTCAGGACCCCCTGCCCCCACTTTTTTGCCTATTGACCCAATAGTTTTTTTTCATGGACAAAGAAGCCAATCCAGTAGTATATGTTGCATTTAGTTCTAATGTTTTCTTTTTAGTCTCTTTTGATATGGAGATGTTTTAGTCTTTCCTTATCTTTTATGGTCTTAACATTTTTGAAGAGTAGAGCCTGTTACTTTGTAAAACACTCTTTATCTTGGGATTGCCTGCCGTTTCATCACCTTTAAATTCAGGTTATGCATTTTTGGCCTTCGAAGTAGGTGGAGCTAAGAATGAAATGATTGCATATACATATGTATACATATAGAAATGTATTTCTATAGCTGTAGAAATCTATATCTATCTTTCTATTAGAAACCATTCATATCAATACTTCCAAATCTAATTCAACACCACTGGTCTTATTCTAGTCTTTTATCTTCCCAGATTTGTAACTATTCTTTTTTTTAAGACTTTACTTTTTTTTTTTTAGACAGAGGGGAAGGGAGAAAGAGGGAGAAAAACATCAACGTGTGGTTGCCTCTCATGCACCCCCCACTGGGGACCTGGCCCACAACCCAGGTATGTGCCCTGAATGGGAATCAAACCAGTGACCCTTTGGTTTGCAGGCCAGTGCTCAATCCACTGAGCCACACCAGCCAAGGCACTATTCCTTTATTTAAACTTTATTTTCATTGTTGACTCTGCAGATATTCCCATTTACTGGCCTTTGCCCACCTTCACCCAGCCCTTGCCCCTGCCTTCCCTCTGGCCATCACCACACTGTTGCCCATGTCCATGGGTTCTTTGGCTAATCCCTTCACTTTCTTTCATCCAGTCCCCCTCTTTCCTCTTGTAACCACTCTTTTTGAGAATCAGAAACCTAATTCTAATTATCACCCTTCCTGACCCTCAAATCCAACAAGGGCCTTCAAATTCTTGCCTTCCCAATCCATCTTTTCTCTGACATATTTTGGTAAGACAACTCAGTTTAGAAAGGAGAATCATTAGATACACTCTGGACATCATTTGCTTAACTCTCAGCATCTATTTCAGAAACTTCTCGCTGCCCCAGCCAGCCTTCCTACAGCACTGCTGAGGGCTGGCCAGTGTTAACAGTAACTTCCAGAGAAACATTTATAATCATCCCTGTGGCCAACAAGGTAAGTCTAAATTTTGTCAAAGGATGTCAAGAAGTGCCTCCCAATACATAAAAAAATAAAGTAACTATAATTACTTTTTGGAAAGAACATTTTGGGAGAAGTGGAGGAAGGAGTGATTATCAATTTAAATAGTAATATGGTAACACTAAAAAATAATTAGAAAATCTAAACTCGTAATACTGTTCTAGAGAAATGAGTTAACATCAGTTTGGCTTGCTACGTATAATATCTAGAACGGATAACTCATTTTTTGTAAGTGTTACTTAAGGCCACTGTTGAAAAATAACAGTGAAGTTCCCACCTCTGGAGCAGTGTCTTGATGGCCTTGCCAGAGGCCCTGAAACTAAAGACAAAAAAATTTAACATTCGTTAAACAATTACTATGGGATAGAAACTTAAAATTTACTCTCATTTAATTCAGCCTTTGTAATGACTGTGACAACCCAATGAGATGAGCACATTACCAAGCCTCAGATGGTTCACAGGTGTCAGACCTGGCATCCAAACCTAGGTCTTCGCCATTCTTCTTTGCTTCCGACATTAGCCCTGTCTTCTATCCCTCTCCTCTTAGTCTTCTGCAAGGTATCGGAGATCCAGTCATTCAAAAGTGAATGTCTGTCCTAATGTTTTATCAGTGTGCATTTTAAACAATTTAAAATTTCTTCTTTTGAACTTTACCAATCTTGGCACTAATTACAAAACTTACTTTTAACCTCTAAAATTGTGATCAAATCTACCAATATAAGAATTCAAGTAATAGCCATCAAGGAAGTAGTTACTAACACAGTATTTTATTTGGGAAAGATTTTAAATTGCCCCTTCTGTTCCCATTAGGCCTTTTCTCTTCCTCTTTCTTAGAGCGTTCTCCTTCCCCCCAACCAATGAAGTGCCAAAGGAAGTGAGAGAATGATGGCCTAGAGCATTTCTGAGAGGGCTTCAGAGTCCAAGGAGTGAAAATAGCATGGGGCTGGGGCATAATGTCTCTTGGCAGTAAGGCCGTTTTAAAAAGTTGCTTTTTGTAACCTGATCCAATAGCTATTTCATCATGCCTATTAATGTTCAATGCACCATATAGATGTAGGCCAATAAGCAAATACTTTCCATCTGCTCTTTTTAAAATGCAAAAGATAGATTTATCAATGCCTTTTAAAATACAATTTCCTTCAAAATGCTTTAATATAAAATTTGTGTGCATGTGTAATTGAACTTTAATCCCACTCTGGGAGTAGGCCGGATAGCATTCAACATAAGGGATGTTAGTAATTTATCATTAATGAGAGGAGCTTGAAAGCTAAGTGGTTGCCTAGAAAAGATTTTTAGAGGCAAAAATGCAGGAAATGAAGTGTAAGAATACGTCAGATCCTGCAAGCTCATGACTTTTGATTAGTTCCCCAGTCTAGAGCTCCGTTTGCCCTTCTACCACCTTCCTCTGAACCCCACACATTTAAAACTGTTGCTGATCCAATTATGTTACCTAATCCTCCTCCAGAATATCACTGCTTCTGCTTCACTGTAAAGCACTCAGTCCAGGTGTTTGTGTGATTGTGAGCAGAGAAGAATCCTCCTCACGCTTTCCACAGCCTTGTTTGCTAATATTTGTTCACATGAAAGAACTCTCTTTTGCTTTTACTGTAATATACCACCAGGCAGTGAGGTTATGCAAGAGACACATAGACTTACCTTCCAGTACAAGCTGGTAACTATTTACCTAATAAATCTGTGATTGGTGCTAAATTTGCCTAGATAGTCTGCAATGTGGTGGAAGGGAACTAAAAGTCTACCCACCCTCATTCCGTAGGGAGGGTCATGTTGGACCCCTGAGCACATTCTTCAAATAGTGCCTACTGAAGACCTCTTAACCAACCTTCAAGAGCTGGACAGAAAGCAATTCAGCCATTCAGGTCAAGGTCATCCTTTAGCAGTGTTATTCTTAAAACAGAGCTAACAATTTTATACCACTTCTAGTTAAAACTTGATTAGTCAGAAGGTTTTCAGTTTGCTGATGCTCGAGTTTAAAAATATAAATGAAATAAAAAAAAACCCAAGCCAAATTAGAACTGTTGCTCTAATTTAAAATAAATCTATTCTAGCTATCTATTCAGAGAAAGCTGGGAAAATGTCACCAAGGTCAAATGAAGGGCATTTTAAAAACTCAAGAATCAACCTTAGTAAAATTATAACATGTGAGAAACCTGAAAGTAAAACTATGTCAAACACATTTGGTGTATCATGCTAGGTTGATTTAAACAAATAAAACAACTTTGTTGAACAGACTGCTTTAATATGATACATGTACATGACAACTGGGTATAAGGAAACCCCCCAAATTAACATTTTAAACAAATTACAGCTATCACTAAAGACGATATGCTTGGATTTTAAGGAAATAGTCCAATAAACAAACAGACTCTCATTCAATCTAGTAGATTAACCAATCTCTCTTTTAATAAAAACCAGCACACTACAGTGGAAGAAGTTTACCTTTTTTACACTCCACATAAAAACATGTGTTCCCTCTCTTTCAATATTTAGTTATTTGTAGCTTCCAAAATGGTAAAATAAAGTGGAATTTAGATCAGTGAACGACAGTGCAAGTTTGTACAGCCAAGCTCAGCAGCGAAGGCGAAGAACAATGAAAGGGGAAAGCTGATGGATGCCGTGCAGAGCGAGGACACTCAGGAAGGGTGTGCCCAACGGTCCACGTTCCATGTTCTCATTGCTCTTAAACGAGCAAAACCAAACACTTTTTTTTTATTTAAAGAAATATTAATTCTTTCTATTCCCCCTCCCCCATAGCTTGTGATCAGGTAAGGCAAAAGAGATGAGTCCCACCATCACTGGGGACAGCAGCAACGCACAGGCTTTGGAGAGAACCCTGAATCGTCAGCAACATTCTCTTATGGTCACACAAGGGACGAATCTAATAAATCAAATCTGCATTGTTGTCACATTATTCTAATTTATTTGATTAGTTTATCTGGAAAGACTTTATAAATACATTATTTTAGAGGACAGTAAATTATTTTCTTGCTCTGAAAAAATAATGTTCTTTTTTCTTCACATTTAAAAACTGTTTAGTATGCTTTTGGAAAAAGAAATGCAAGAATGTGACAGCTGGGTTTGCAGAATGTACAAGCTGCATTTACAAGAAACTGGTAACCTGCCTATAATTTGCCTCTACAAATAGATCTCTTTGCAATATTATTTAAACAAACAGGCTTAATTTAAACACCTCTCCCATTCATTGTACTTGTTAAGCAAGGAGGTACTTACTTTTCAAGTATTGTAAAAGGTAAATTTTTTGTGCCAATTTTACCTGTTAGCTTTTAAAGACCGAAATATCTATGTGAATAGTCATGCCAAGTCGGCCCATTTCTTTTACAGCCAAATGCTCTCATTTAGCAGAGAATGAAAAAAAATATTGCTAAAAGAAGCTCACTGGCAAAAGCCATTTTAAAGCACTGAAGAACAAGGGGCATTTCTTTTTTTCTATTGGCGAAAATTATTAGAAGAGCTATCCAGTCTGTTGTCTTTAGCTGGTTTTAATAAAGTCTTTTCAAAATGATGGTCAAGAAATCTTTAGAAAACTGGAAGATGGGAGATGCTCCTTTACAGCATGGGAGAAATTCCATTAACTGTAGAAATTCTTATTAAATTTCTGCTTTGGTGCTTCAGTAGAAATGCTCATATAACTTCTATATTAGGAGAGAGAAAAGAACACATTAATATATTTATCTAACATCTTATTTATAGAACACTATAGTAATATTTTACATTTCTAAAACTTTACCATACATTTAAGAATAGGCAATTTTATCAGGATCCATGATCATATATTTAAGTGAATTCTACCACTAATAGGAAAATACATGTCCTTTTCTTTATTTCAAGTTAGGCTATCCCATTTACTTTTCTAAACGGCATACAGAGATTGTACTTTTTTTTGAGATTAGGGACTTACATACATCTCTGTATCCTTAGTATCTGAAGCTTCAGTCTCTAAACATATGTTGGAGGTCAAATAAATGTCAATAAATAGTCATGATCCCCAAAAAACCCTTAAACCACTTAAGATCACAGACACTGGACTACTTTCCTAGAGAGGGTCTGAAAGGGTGGGCACAGAGAGAATGAAATGATGGAGAAATCAACAGGTCATTTAATGCCTGGCAAGTGAGGTAGAAAGTCATCTTGGATGCCCCTGCCCTTTCTGTGAATCTGCAGCATGACAAAGTAGGAAGATGCACCAGGAGTATTTCTACCAGCATGCAAGAGGCTTAAGAATCAGAATGTCAGACCTGGGATGGACCTTATAGCTTCCTTTTACAGTCTAGAAAAGTGGATCAATAAAAGTTACACTTCCAAGGGCAGTACACTAGAGAAGCCAAAAATATTTATGTGGGTAGGTGGTTCAACATTGGCTTTTTCAACGGTTTTAAATTGAAAATATTTGGTACAAGTTCACAGATGGAATGTAAAAGAAAAAACAATTTGATTACAAATAAGTTGTTACTGACTCCACTTAAACATGCTGAATTTGGCCAGCTCAGTTCATAATAGTGTAATAAAGAGATGCTGGTCAGTACATGAAAGTGATCTGGTGGGAAGAGAAGGTGACAGAATTCAGAGATCTGAAAAAAGATGGAGCTGGGCTATCCTACTTGTCCTTGAGACTGATGGGACTGAGCGACTGAGTTGCTGTGACCACTAAGTGGGTACCTTTTGATGTACTCCTTATTTCTTTGGGTCCTGTAAAGCTACTGTTCTTTTTGTATTCAACAATGGATGGAAGACCCTTGGACTCAGTGTGCTCCTAGTTCAGAATATGGTCCCATCACCTAAATTGTAACTATCTTATTGCATGTAAGAAGGGCAATAATATTGGGATTGGAGTAAAAGACAGAAAACTGTACAAGAACAACAATTAAAATAAAGAATAAAAAAAAAGAAGGGCAATAATATATTGTTCAGGTTGCTTAACCCAAACAAAAGAAAAATGATGGGAGGGCATGATGGCAGTCTTCACACACCTGAAGAGCTGAGAAAGGTGGAATAAAAACCAAACACCTTTTCTCCAGTGGGCAGAACTAGCCCAATGGCTCATAAGTTATGGCGAGACATTAAGTGCTTGTCTTTATCTGAAGCATACTGGGCAATGAGCACTGCTCCATGAGGAGAGGCTCACGGGCACCCAAAGGGTAATGCAGACTGAATTTCCACACTGAGTAGGAGAACAGGGTGGCGGGGGGGTGCCCTAGAAGTTGCCCAATCCAACTCAGAATTCAATTTCCACGACCCCTTCACAGTTATGTTCATGCGGCTTATTTGGTCCATTGAAGGACAAAGTGTGTCACGGCCACACTGAAGAAGGTTCATTCTCTCTTGGGTGTCACATATATCTGATGATTTCTGAAGACAAATTGAGGCAAGCTTACCTGCTGTCTGTTGTGTTTGAACACCATCTACCTGAGGCAGGGGCCCAAGCGTCCCTTCATCTTCAAAGGCCAAAATTGGTTTCAAAGGAATTTCTGGGCTCTCACTGTTGGTAATATCTAATCTGGATGGTTTAGATCCAATGGGTAAGTTTATGATTTCTTCAAAATTTTCATCCTGAAGAGATACTCCATTTTCATTTGGTTGTTTTTCCAAATTGGGAGTACTAGGAAATTTAAAAAATCAAAACTAAAATGAATTAGTATTAAAATGGGAAAATACATTTTTAGTACAACCAAAGAATTTTATAATAAATAATTTTATAACTTTATAATAAAAATGTTAGACCAACTACATCACTAACAAAAATGGTGAATTCTGACATATTTGCATTTTAAATTCTCTCTCTTTTTTTTTTTTTTTTAGATTTTATTTTTAGACAGAAGGGAAGGGAGGAAGAAGGGGAGGGACACATCAATGTGTGGATGCCTCTCACACACCCCCTTACTGGGGACCTGGCCCAGAACCGAGGCATGTGCCCTGACCAGGAATCGAACCAGCAACCCTTAGGTTCACAGGCCAGCGCTCAATCCACTGAGCCACACCAGCCAGGGCTAAATTATTTCTTTATTTATTGATTTTAGAGACAGAAAGAAACAGAGAAAGAGAGGGAGACATCAATTTGTTATTCCACTTATTTATGCATTCACTGGTTGATTCTTGTATGTACCCTTACTGGGGATCAAACCTTCGACCTTGGCATATCAGGGCAACACTCTAACCTAACTGAGCTACCTGGCTAGAGCTATATTTTAAATTCTTATTTTAAAAAAATCTGATCTTTTTAATATAAAATTTATTAAATGGAATAATTTATCCATCAAAATAGATCATCATCATCATCATCATCATGAACAGTTCTACATTCATTTAGCAATTTCTACTGCAGGCATTTCCATGTTCTTTTGTCTGACAAAGAAGAGCTCTTATTAGGATCTTCAAAGATGAGAGGATTATAGTTTAGGGGTAAAGGGGATGATTTGCACAAAGTCCCACAACTATCGATAGGCAGCCCAGACTGTGAGCATGATCTCTTTATCTCTGGTTCTGTGCTTTTCTCATTATACATTCTGTACACTCCCCGGCTATTCAAATTCTAGCTCCTCCTGGCTATCTATGGCTTCCTAAAACACAAGAATAATTTTATAGGTAAATTGCTCAAGACCAATCTTCTCATCTTAGCCAACCCACTTGATTCTCACTGATTAATTCATGTTTAATATTTTGGATTTACTTTTGAGGTATCTTGAACTGGCCGTCAAATCCTTAATTTTCTACCTACAGTTTCTCTTGGAGTTTTCACCCTCTTCACTAGCTCCATAACCAAATCGGCAGTCCTGTAAGTTATATGTGTAAGCTTTACAATGCAGTAAAACCATGCCTGTGCAACAAATGAATGCCATACAGATTAATTTTACTGGTCCCTTCATCCGATTGCAGCAGGCAACATATATTTGCAAGCTTCATATTTGTTCCATGCTCAACTCATGTATCAAAAATGAGCATATCTGACAAAATTCTAGGCTTGAAATTTCCCAATGGAAAAATGAAAAAGACTAGAATAATAAAGTAAAAATTGTGAAGGCTTTAACTTCCAATGCATACTGATCATAAATGGAACTTTTAGTTAGAGAAAGTGCTCTATGGAAGGAGACCAGCCAGAGCTCAGTTGGGCCTCAGTGTCACCAATGCCAATGCTTGACTTGAGGAAGTCATTCATCTTTTTCCATCTCCCTCCCAAATGATAAAATAAAGCTAATGTACATCCAACCTCCCCATTGCTATTTTTGGAAGAGTCTTTGTTTTTTTCCCTATTAGGGAAATACTTGCTTTCCCTAATCAATGAGAAGTACTGATTTTGTGAACACATTCTAAAGCCTTTCTGATTTGAAGAGAGGGCAAAAGTAGATTTATAGTTGTTCATATGAAAAGTAATACAATAATTAGTAGACACTAATACAAAAATAAACTGTTTTGTGTACTCAAAACTGTAAACCTACTTTTCCCCACTCTGTATTTGGGTGCATTTTAAAGCATCAAACCTTTTTTTCCGTAGAAAAAAATAAAGATGCCTGTCCTAAGTACCTCAAAAGGCAATGCGAGGTACATTGAAAAAATTATTTCTAAACGTGCTATGAAAAAAACAATAAAAATAGTATACAGACTCAGAGTATGACGCTTTTCTGCTGTCGCACCAAAGAAGGGAGAGGAGGCCTGGCATCATAAAGTAGTCTGCACGAGCACGCACAGGCAGGCACACACACCACAGGCACGCACACACACTTACCACCTGCCTTTCCAAGTGCTGCGGCTGTCACACCCACCCTCCTGTTCTTTCCCAACACCAATGGGCTTTCTGTAACCAGGGAAACAGTTCTGGTTCTCATCCCAGAGGAATTTTAAGACGTTTTGGCAAAACATAAAGAGGAGGAATGCATTTGCAAAGTTCTCTCTCATTCCTTGTCCACCTCAACTGCCACCCCTTGCAGGCTGCATGTGCTAACAAGCTAGTAGTGGCAACGCCAGCCCCAGACCTGAGTCACAGCTGACTTCATTTTCCCCTCCCACTCCTACCTGGCCTCCCCACCCATTCTTACTTGTCTGCAATTAGAGGGGTAATTGTGCCATATGCTTTGGGTAACCAATTTTCAAATGTTCAGAGGACACTGTGAGCGGCAGAAACAATAAAACTGAAATTGAAATCACTGGGGCTATGGTTCTGTGTATATTCTCAGAATAAAAGCACCAGCTTTTGAATTCCCTTTCTTTGGCTGCACTCTGGAGGTTGAAGCTGGACGCAAAACTCTTGTAGCCTCTGTACTTCACCTGGTCAGTCCAAAACATATCCACAAAAGGGGATTGGGGTATCGGCAAGAATGCTGCTTATTGTAGCCAGGATCTTATGTTTTCTTAATGGTTATTATCATGTTATAACAAATAATTTAAAAAGTGACACACCTCTTTCTGTTTGAATGATGGGGGCTTGGCATTGCCACTTTTCCATCAGGTAAAAAAAAAACAAAAAACTAAGCACAATAAACAACTTGTAAGATTTGGAGGAAAATCACTAAGTCAAACACCAAAATCATTACAAATTCCTTATTTGAGAGGAGAGACATTCCACTGAAGACACAGACGGCCCGGCTAAGAACAAGCATAAAATGTCCTCTGGGGTTATTAGGAAGGTAAGATAGTAGTCTGTATACCCATGAGTTTTTTTTAAGCTTCTAAAGATTCCCAGCTGAGGGGGTAAAAGAATCTAGAGAATAATCTGAGAAATTTAAAGTAATTTCCTGCCCTACCCTTTGTGTTCACACATTTATCCTTTGTTTCTGGTTCCAAAGCAAGTTTCCTGCCTATGAAAAAAACACTCTCCTCCATCACTGTGCACTTCCCTTGAAAACTCTCAAGAATCAAAATGGGCTTCTGGAGTAAGAATCATCCTTGCTCAGGATGATTTCCGGGTTTCTGTGAAAGCGGGCCAGAATTTTGGTAACTCCAATCTTCAATTCTACATATTAGTGGGGAGCCCGTTACACAAGGATAATGGCCTTCAGGCTTTAAAAGGATTGCACAGCAAAAGCTGACAGCCAAAGAAACCACAGAGGCCAGCCGTGTCACTCAGCCCCTCAAGGTCAGGAGTGAGGTTCAGGGAGTTTCTCTGCACCAGGAACTGCTGCTCGCCTGAGCTGCTAGAAAGGAACATTAGGAGGACATTGCCACGTCTTCTCCGGGGGTGGGGATGGCAGATGTAGCCCAGGTCACAGCATTCATTTATTTGTCTTGAAGAGAAAGCAAACCAATGTATTAGGTACACGAGACATTAGGAAAAGCAACACTTCTCCCAAATGTGTTCATCCTAAGGAGTGGAATTTTCTGGTGAGAACAAACCCTGCCACAGTGCTTATAGCATTTGTCACGGTGGATTTCCACGGAGTATTGACTGCTTCACGGTCTTTGGAAGGCACCCTGGGAATCTCTAATTTGTGATTTAGGTGATGGCGGGCAAGCTGGTGGCATCTATAACTGTACACCGGTTACAAAGTAGGGCATTTAATAAATAGGTTGACTGAATATGAAGATTATGGAATACTTCATTAAACATAATGCACTGAGGTAAAAAACAATGACTTTGGTAAGTAATTTCAAGTTAACTTGAAGTTGGGAATAAAAAAGAACATCAATGAATGTCATTTATTTGTAATTTTAAAGCCTTTAACAGGATTTCTGATGCAAAACCGTTGAAAAACTTGAGTTCCCCACTGAATCGAAGAAAATGCGCACTCCTGAAGAGGAGACTGTCTCGGGGAGGGTGTTAAAGGCAGTGGACACAGGTCCCTCTTAGACGGGAGAGTATGAGCGGCAGAACGTTGGAGGAAACCGGTGCCACCACTCGTGTAGTAGTAACCTAGCAGGCATGCAGGATGAAAAGTTTAAGTATGCAAATAAAGTGTATTCACAGAAATGCAGGCCATAACTGCTTGAGGATAACAGGGAAAATCATTAGATGTAGGCAAGCTTTCCACTGAGAAAGCTTCATGAGTTTAAAGAACTCTGCGATGAACCATCCTTAAAAATGGAGAACTTTCAGTCACGATGCAGGTAGCAGATCTTGGAGTCACTGCAAACTGTTTCCTGGTGACACTGATCCTTTATGTTTTGATGGTGAAAAAAAGGACAATAAGTACCAGATACAACACAAAAGCATTTTCCTACAGTCTCACACTGCAATGTACTGTGTGTCTTTTGGACACTGCACTTTAGGAGGATAAAGATAAATAATATCTAACATTTGTACGGTACAACATAGTTGTCAGACCTCCTTCACAGGCCCTTTTTCATTGGGCTCCCCAATACCTTGCGAGGTGGGGAAGATAGCTCCATGTCAAGATGAGAAAAGTATGTCTTACTTAAGCAGGTTAATAATTGCAGAGTCTCTGGTCTTCTCAGAAACAAAGTGGGAGCCCAGCCTGGGATTAGTGGGGTAAACACGGTGGTGTCTGCTCTGATGCGTGTCAGTTAAAAAGGCCCCAGTTATCCGACTCACCTCTCCACGGTCACTTTTGATTGGTGTGAGGTAACCGCAAGTGGGCTGGCTCCTGGTTCTCCATTTCCTGGAGAGTTTGTCATACATGGAAGTGCAGATACCGCTGGACATGGCAAAGAAGATGGAATAAAGGGTTATTACTATTCTACCGTCAAACCCAAACCCCAGAAGCTAGAATGCCTGATTTATGTCCTGGCTCTGCTAGTTATCAGCTGCGTGCCCTTGGGCGAACGACAAATTCTCCGTGCCTCAGTTTCCTCATGGATAGTACCTACCTCATAGGCTGCTGTGAGAATTAAATGTATTAATACCTGCAAGGTACTTAGAATGGTGCCCGGTGTATTGTAAGGGTGGAAACCAGCATTATTATTTTTGCTTGCACTGAACTGACTTTGGACAAAAGGTATATGACACTGAAAGCAAAGCAACTGATGGAGACAGCAGCAGTAAGCTGACTTGATCAGGCTGCTGCCAAACATTTTACTGAAGGATTTGTAACAAATAACCATGGAATACCTTCAGTGAGAAAACATATTTTTTAAAAGTCAGCTTAGTTCTAGTCACACTTAGAATGTAAGGGATTTCATGAATTATCCCTAATTGTGCCACCCTGATATTCAATGCGCAATGTCAGGGTCCAGCTTGAGCCAACAATGTTGATGACTGACTCTAAAATTTGGGACAGGGTTACTTAAGTCTTGTAACCCTTCACATAAGTCAGAGTTGCAGAGGAATTTGTGGCAGTTTATGGTTTTAGTTTGATGGGAGAGAATAACTGAAGTAATTCCAACAAAGTGTTATTTCAACAGCCTGGCACAAATTCAGTACAATTGTCAGAGGCACAAGGAGTCTGACAGCTGAAGCGAAGACGTGATCGATAACTTGAAAGCCACCAAAACTCGCAAAACTGGCAACAGGTAACTTCTGAGAAGACCTGATGGGTCTGTAAGCTCACCTGCCTGCCTGCCTGTTTGCCTGCTCTAGAATTCTCTTAGGAGCACTGGTAACACCATTCAGCTCTCAACCACACGTGGGGTCAAAACAGGAGATATACTTGTTAGCTAGATAACCTCAGGCCTTTGTTTAGCGGTACTAATTTTTTTTATGACAACTGACAAGTTTAACCTTCCCTCTTGCCTTTGTTCTTTTTCGGATTGAGGTACAAAGAATACTAAACTAATTGATAGGGGAACAGCAGGAAGGGGAAAGACAAACAAGTAACAAGAAGCCAGGCCATGCACACATTACAGCATCAACCCTTCAGATGATCCTGAGCAGGATGCAATTTACATCCTGATATACTCATCCTGATGACTCACTGGGTGCTTTGCCTGCTTACAGCCTATCTAGTACAACATTCCGGAAGACAGCTGCTAAAAATGCAATGGGGCTAACATGCAACCACCAGGGCAACTCTCCAAACAAATACAATTAAGGCATCTTTAACAGAGCATGAAACCCCACTATAGAGCAATCATGACACAGAGAAACCAGAATGGTCTCTGTTGAAATAAAACCAAATACCACAATACGAATATTTTACATTTGAAAACCCCCAGAACTGGTAGAGACAAGTTTTCACATAAATCATTTCATTTAATTTTTACTCTAATCTTTAAAAATAAACAGAAGAAAACCCTGCAGTATCTCTGGTCCTTTTATTCATATCGATGTTCCAGGCGAGGAAAGTGGAAGCCTTGCACGAGGAGCTACCTACCACTACCTGTACGTACAATCACGAAGACCATGTGGGGTCACGGAAGGAACAGAGGAAAGCTGGTGACTTGGACTCCAGCTGTGCAGACTGAGCCTGTCACTCGATGAGAGTGCCCCTCAGAGGCTGGCACCTGCCTGTCTGGGTCACACTGAATCCTAACTCCTACAACAGGGCCTGGCCCATGGCAGGTCTCCGAAAACGCTTGCTAACTTCCAGACAAAGCATCTTCTACCTCACAAGACTGCAGTGGAAATTAAACAAGATGTATGCATACTGTACCTGACACAAAAAGGGCACTTAGTAAATATTAGCTGAATCTGAGCACTGAGATACTAAGATTCTTTTAATTTAAACTGAATCTGGTTTAAAACCACCAAAAAATCATCTTGGTCTATAGCACATCAACAACTTTCTAATGAAATTTCAACAGGTTTTTTATTTTAACTCTATTCTGAAGTCAGAACTAAAATACATAGTATTTAAATCCTTTTTTTGAGAAGTGCCATAAGTACAAGTTTTCAAAATATGTATATTTAAGTGGAATTTAATTTTGTTAAAACAAAGAAATTTTTAATTATGTGTGTACACATATGTACATATTTCTCTCTATATAGCCATATATACATACACACACACCCACATACACACACAGATACATATAAGAGTAAAATAATTTCAGATATTAAGCACCCTATTTGTATATAAACAAATGAGAAAAATCATCTTCCAGAAATGCTAGACTGAGTTTTCCTCAGGGGAAAATTTGTGAACTAGATGACATATACCTAAGTTTTATAAGTCAATGGTATCTTTTTGGTTTTTTATCATTCAATGAATATCTTGATCTCTAGAAAGTCAATTAAAAAATTCTGAATTTGAATTGAGTTCTTTGAAATAAATACCTGTTCCTCCAGTGAGAGCTCCCTTGGCTATATCTCCATTTCTCTGATCTACAGTTTTCTACCAAGAGAAAAAAAGTAAAAATATTTTTTAATGTTAAGTTACAAGTGAAGTAAAGAAAAAAGAAAGAAAAGCCATTAATAGTAGCAAAAAATGGCCATCTCCGTACCTTATCTGTAGCTTCTGTTTTTCTGGTTCTTTTCATAATCTCCTCAAGTCGCTATAAGGAAGAATTGAATAAACAGATCAGACATAGAAAGAAAGCTAGCCTGGCACATTTCACTTACTAAGCAAACAGTAGGTCATTAAAACACCTCTCTTATTGTGGGAAAATAGAATACCTGCTGCTTTGTTTTAATTGGAAGTATTCCAAGAAGTTAGAACTGCCTTAAACCACGAGTGGGAGGTAACTTTTTGGTGAAGGCTGATATATAAACAGCAATTTCTTTGGAGAAAATTACTAATATTGAGAGCTACTGTAGTTTATCCAGAATGGGCAGAACACGTTTGTTTTCTGATGGCAGTGAGCTAGTCTCTGACTCTTTAGATAGCTTCAAGTCTGGAAAGAATGACAACATCTAGTGTCCCGGGCTTCTGGGTTACATGCCACTACCTTCTTTCTCTCCAGGCGTTCCTGCTCTTCTCTCTGGAAATGCTTCTCCCGTTCCTGCCGGACTCTCTCTGCTTCTTCCCGAACACGAGCTTCTTCTTCTTTCTAAAAACAAGAAGTCAGCATGTGCTTCTTACAGTCTGGCTTGGCCTGCTGCCCCAATCTCTCCCGGCGCCCAGAGGTGGAGGCAAGACACATGGAGAATGTGCCGAAAATGAGAGCACGCATGAGACTCGGAGCAAATCTCCCGATCCACTGCCATTTTCCTCTGTGCGTGAGAGACGACTCCTACCCATCTGAGCAAGAGGCGACCCTGAGCTGCGTCCGCCGGGCGCCCAGGGTCCCCACCTGTTTCTGCAGACGCTCCACCTCCTCGCGTTCGCGCCGCGCCCGCTCCTCTGCCTGCCTCCGCAGCTGCTCTTCCCTCTCCCGGGCCTGCTCAGCTTCCAGCCGGCGGGATTCTTCCTCCCGGCGAGTTCGCTCTTCGGCCACCTTTTGAGCCAATTCCTCTCTCTTTTGTCTGGAGAAAGAAGAACAAAACAACAATACGCATGAGGAGTTCCTTGGAGAGAGGCTGGGGTGTGTGGTTATTGCCAGGACAGTTTGTTCAGAGGTCTGGTGGGGAGATCTCCGCTAGATATAGCCCATGGCCTTCAGGGACACACTGTGAAACTACCTTCTACTCTTGCTCCTTATCTTCCCAGTCTCCTGCTGCCTTGTGGCAAAATGTAACTGTTCTGTTTACATTTGGGGAAGAGCTTGTTTTGTAAAAGAATCTGCAATTTAACTATCTTTAAAGGCCGAGACTCATCTGAAGTTCTCCGACCACTCGCCACCCCCAAGGTCTTATAATGTTCTGTCACAGGACTGGAGGAAGATGGCCTGTGCTGATGCCTGTTGGGACCAAGCTCCAAGATGGCAGTCCGTCCTGCTCCAGGTGCAGTTCCACTTAATTGAAGAACACTTCTATTGACATTAGCTTTATTAGTCCCAGAAAGAGACCAGCTAAGCAAACTGTGCTTGGTAATACTGTCTGGCAGGCAATCACAGGGTGTGTAGCCATCTCACCTAGCGACCCATGAGAGGATTTCTATATGGAAGGAAGAAGACAAACTTCTACTATTCAGCTTTAAAATGATAATTAGAAAGATAATGAGGAAACACGGAGATTAGAGATATGTTAAGTAAAAAAAAATACCCAGCCTATACACTTGTAGTTTTATTGTAGTTATAATCATGTAAATATATCTGCATGTGTATATATTTATGTGTGTGTATATAACTGCACACTATGCACAGAGACTAGAAAGGATTATTCAAAACATACATAATTACTGAAAACTGGTAAGATTATGGATACAGAAGGTTTGACTTTGGGGAGTGGGCACACAGTGTAATACACAGATCTTGTATCATAAGAAATATACACCTGAAACTTATATGATCCTATTAACAAATGTCACCCCAATAAATTTAATTAAAAAAATAAAATAAACCTTTCTCCATTAATGTTGTTGCATTGTCATTATAATAAGAAAATGTGATGTAAAAAAAAAAACACTTAGTGGTCCCAGGAACACCATCAGAGTAACTGGGAAACAATTAGTCCATTCACCTTTCTCACTGCTACCACTGCTTCTCTCTCAGACTGAAGACTGAATTCTAGGTAGCAAGGTACCCCTGTGATATCCCTTAGCAATGTCAGTCCTTTACCTTTCGAGCTCTTCCCTCTCCCTCTTCTCCCTTTCCTCCTTCTCTCTCTGCTCTCGGGCCAACCGCCTCTTCTCAGCCAGCAGCCTTGTGGCTTCTTCCGGGTCGGTGGTGCCTGCCGAAGTCTTAGGAGAAGCACTGGCCATCACAGTGGATGACGGCACTGGGATGGGCACCGGGGTTGAGACTGGGGTCGAGACAGGGGCTGGGGCTGGGGCTGGGGCTGGGGCTGCGACTGAGGCTGGAGTGGGGGCTGGGACTGGAGCTGGGGCTGGGACTGGAGCTGGGGCTGGAGCAGCTGTACAAACAGGTAAAAGGAAAAAAACAATTGGAAACAAAACCCAAAGAACAAAACAAAAACTAGCATTCCCCACACCCCAGGCCTAGAATTCATCCTTATAAAAGAAAAGGGGATGTTTATTACAGAGTGTTCTCACAGTTTCACTGTATTCTATGTGTAACCAAGCAACAGATGACAAAAAGCTGCATGTGTAAGTGAGACATCCAACAAAGCTGACACTTCTCACCAAGTCTTATTTTTATACAAGTTAAATCAGTTAACAACATACGTCGGATGTGTACTAGGCACAGAGCCTCACGTTCGGTTCTGTGCAAAGTGAGACCCTGAGCAAAAAGAAGGTGAGATCTTCCATTTGCCTTTGATTACATTCTATAAATCCTTCTCTTTAGTGACTGTTTATTACTGGAGGACTACAGCTGACCATCCTCAGCATCTATGCCATGAGCCCAGATGCAGGCTGGGAAGATGACACCAACTGTCCCTTCTGTCTACCCCCAGCTGGTCCAGGTCTGAGGTGGGAAGAGCCAAGGGCCATTTCAGGAGCTGGCACTCGCACACCTTATACATCGCAGGGGTCCACTGTCAGTCCTGATGCCAAGACAGAGGATGGAAACAGAAGTTTTCTGGCCTTATTCAGATTCAGGAAAATGACCTAGGAAGCTGGCCCAGCAGGGAGTGCCACACAGAGGTACACAGTCGAGTGCGATCTCTGGCGCCTGAACATCCCAGACCCTCCTGTCAAGATTTATGTTTCTCCTTCTGCTCCCACAGATTCTTCTTTACGCTCAGGATGCTCCTTGGCCTTTCTCCTCTTCTCTGCGTGTAAACAGACATCCGACTCCTCCATTCTCTAACAACCCCATTTGTCTTGAGTTGTCAATTCTCTCTCTGCCTCTACCTTTTGTCTCCGAATGAAGTCTGAAGGAGAAAACTTCTGAATAAAGACAATTTTCAACAAGAAATTCTGAATTCCTAGTTCCAAGTAATTTCAGACTTCTAAATAACATCTGGTTAGCTGGGAAGAGATGGGATCCACTGGGTCTTCTGGAAAAAACTCTGACCTCTATTGAGGCTGAGCTAGTAGTCCTTAAACTCCAGTATGCACAGGATTAGGGTCGTAACTGGCCAGTCTGTGTTTTATCTGGCCATCCTGCAGTCAGCTGGAGAGCTTAGTGTCTTTTAGAGTCCTTGGACCCACCACAGATTCTGATTCAGTGGGTTTGAGGTAGGGCCGGGCTTCTGAAGTTTGAAGCATCATAGATTATGGTGGTTTAAAAATATTGGCGCAAATTCTTTGATGATCCTCCCTTTTAATAGTGGAGACTAATCTCCTCCACTGGAGTGTGAATTGAACCTAGGGACTTGCTTCCAAGGAACAGAATATGACAGAAATTGGGACTTGTGTGGCTTCTGAGGCCACCTCCCAAAAGCCGTGTGTGTGAGCCGCCATCCAACAACCCAGCTACGCTGCTGCCAAATTCCTGACCCAAGATTCTGTGTGATGTAATAACTGTTTGTTGCTGTTTTAAGCTGCAAACTTATAGGACAATTGTAACACAGCAATAAATAATACAAGTGACTTTGATGCAGGTGCTCTGAATACCACATTTTATGAAAATAATAAAGGAATCAGAAACCATACTAAATAAACATATCATGGCTCCAACTAGTAGACTTTTGGATATACAATTCTACTCCTTATATGTAAGAAAACTATACTGAAGAAAAGTTCCCAAAATTAGCCTCAGAATAAAATTTCTAAGTCCTCATAAGGGGGAATAAAAGGGCAGAGGAAAAGGGAGAGAGCAAACAACCCACATTCCATCGCAAGTCAGTTCTTACCAGAGGCAGCCTCTTGTTCACCAGGTGTCCCTTCTTCAACTGTGGCTTCTTCTACCTTCACTAGAGGTGACTTGCCCCTTAGTGAGGGCTCACTGGCTACTTTCTGAGGCTCCTTCTCAGGGTCTTTTCTCTCAGGTTCCACTCTGGCTTCTTTCTTGACAGGGCGGATGTTGCCAGGGGATAGGGGCCGGACCTGGGCAGGGGGAGCTTTGACAGATCCGGGAGGCAAGGAGGATGCCGGTCTGGGTGTGCCAGGCAAATGAGGAAGGGACTTGGATGGGAGCCTGGGAAACAAACAAACACATAAAAAGAAGGGGACTTGTCAGATCAGGCTTGCCAGAGCCTTCCTCGAGCCCCTTATCATGTAACAGTCCCGGAACACCCATATGAAAAAGAAATGAATGTATTTAGTCTTTTACATTTGTCTTTTATGTGGCAAATGCAGAAATATTCACTTTAGAGACTCATGACATTTCTCTTTTTTTCTTTAAGGAAAAACATTGTTCCCTAAGTCAAACCAGACTGTGTGGAGGGCACAGCTTCCTTTCAGAGGACAGAGGCTGCTACCTTTCCTGCACGGAACACCCAGCCAGCCCCTCATATTTCACTTACCACAGTCGGGAGGAAGCTGGGGACCTGGCTTTGGGATGAGATGGAGAGAAAGTCCTTCGGAAGCCAGATGTGAGGTGGAAGGGTATGTTCTCTCTCTCCCTTTCTCTTTTATAGGCCTAAGTTCAGAGAAACACAATAATTAGATTTTTTCCATGTGCTGGACAACCCCATTCAGGTATTCAACAATGGAGCTGTAATCTACCTAATGACTTTCTAGATATTTTCTAACCTTTCTTATATAACTCCATTCTAGCCCAACAAAAGGCCAATGATAGCTTTCAGCCAGACATTATACTAAATTAACACATTGTAACACTCTTAAGAAGGTTCTGGATGTGTGATTTGGACTTACATTTATTTAAAAAATTCACTTATACTTTTAGAAAACAACTATACTTTGTGACTAAAATTACTGGGAGGAAAATCTCTTATAATCTGGTTTAGTCCATACAAATGTCAAAGTAGAAGTCACTTCCAGTTTATTCCCCCCAATTTGTAATTAAAACACACTTTTATATCTTTAAATTCTTTAGCACTTTTCTGGAATATACTGTAGCTCAATTTCTTTCTCTCTTTCTTTCTAATTTACATGTCAGCTATATCAGACTTTAATTCATTTTTTTCTTTATATCAATGGTATATAAACGAGTTGTTCCTCACCTAGTGTCCTGCTCTTGAAGGAAAAGTCAGCTTCAAGGTGAAGAATTTTAGCTATTTTTAATCTCTTCCACTAGGGATGAAATTATAACTTGAGGGCAGGCCCTCCTCTGACTGCCAATTGGGAATTCACCAGAGAGATGACAACTTTCCTGAGTTGAAATGGGCAAAGGGAAACCCAGAGAAGTGTTCTACTTATTTAAAGTAATGCAAGACAGAAAAGTGCACAGGATACAGAAGATTCATTTCAAGCATCTGAAACTCGCCGACAGGGATGGGAATGGATGCTTGCTGGAGGGACCTATGTGAGCGCCTGGCAGTCGCCACTCTGTGGGGCCCTTTCAGGAAAGTAGGCTTTGAGTGCACAAGGAAAGGGACAGAACATTACCTAGTCTCAGGGCCAATAGTGTACCTTCTCTTCTTTCCTTTTCTGGTATGTTTCAACTCTCAACTCCCCTCTTCCTTGCCTATTGTTCCCTTCACTCTCCCTTCTCATTGCTTCTCTCCATTTTCCTTAGTAGCATCCTAGTTGATGGACTGGGCTATGGAGGTGGGGTACATCTAAGTACCAAGTAATACTCAGTGTATTCCAGAATAAAAAAAAAAAGTGGGGCAAGAAAGAGCTTCATAAGCTGCATGGCAGCTCTACATCACTGGAGGCTGCACAAGCACTTTTGCTCCAATCTCTGGTCTCAGAGGTTGGGAGGTGGGGCCTTGGAGACCAACTGCAGTCCTCGGGTAACAGAAGCAGCAGCCACCATGTGGGACCCTCCTGGCAGGTGGGCAGGTGGTAATTATGCTGCTGGTGGGTCAGTCCCTGGAGAGAAAGGCTCAGGGAGGCTGGAGTTAAGCACCTCAAGTAGCTTTTCCCTCTTTAACTCAAAACATTTTTTATTTGGCTGAAGTCAAGGAGTGATCTGAATGCGAAAACAAGGAAGGGTGATTTGTGATGTGCAGGGTTTGGTGTTGAATTTCGCCATCTTTGCCTTGATAAGCAGGGAATGAACCTACATATACAAGTGTACAATACTCAATCTTCTTTTTTTTAATCCTCAACCAAGGACATTCTTTGCATTGCTTTCAGAGAGAGAGAGGAAGTGGGAGACAGATAGATAAAAACATCTATGTGAGAAACATCGACTGGCTGCCTTCTTGTATGCGCCCTGACTGGGGTTCAAACCTGCAACATGGGTATGTACCCTGACCAGGAATTGAACCCACGACCCTTTGGCCTATGAGATGACACTCCAACCAACTGAGCGACATCAGCCAGAGCTCTTTCTTTTTTTAATAAGTATTACTTAACCAGTGTTTTCTTTTCAAAATTTACCTTTTAAATCATTTTAAAGAGGTGGGGGAGCAGGAGGAAAACAGTTTGGAAAAATGCTCAATACTTGAGTTAATACCTTTCCAGGCAGATAGATGTTTTTTATCCTTTCATTGATCTTGTACCCAATCACTTATTTGGGTACCAGATATGTAAAGATGCTGTTGATTCTCATCCTGATCTGACAAAAGAGCCAGGAGTCTCTACAATAATCTTTCTTGTTAACACTTTCCGCAAGGCTAAGGTGAAACTCCTGTAGTAAGCTGCTCATGTCAATTGTCTGGACAACCTACCAGCAAGACAAAGACTTTAATTTTACAATTAAAATTAAGTATAGAATACAAATAACCCCCAAGAGATACTACAGACAGACACCATCCAGTAGAATCTTTTGTGATGACAGAAATGTTCTAAATCTATGATGTCCAATACGATAGCCAGTAGCTACATTTGGCTATATGAATTTAGAGATAAATTAGTTAAAATTACATAAATTAAATATTAATGAAGTCTCACAAAACGTAATTCAAGTGCTCAATAGTAGCCATTTGAATTTAGATCTAAATGAATTAAAATAAAATAGAAAACAAAATTAAGAAAACAATTTATTTACAATAGAATCAAAAAGAACAAAATACTTAAGAATAAATTTAACCAAGGAAGCAGAAGACTTGTTTACCGAAAACTAGAATATGCTGCTGGAAGAAATTAGGGAAGACAAATAAATGGGAAGACATCTTGTGTTCATAGATTGGAAGGCTTATTAATGTCAAGATGTCAGTTCTCCCCAAAGCAATATACAGGTTCAAAGCAATCCCTTTCAGAATTCAAAGTTGTTGTGTTTTTTCCAGAAATAGAAAAATCCATCTTACGTTCCTATGGAACCTCAAAGGACCCTGACTAGCCAAAATAGTTTTGAAAAAGAACAAAGTTAGAAATCTTACACTTCTAATTTCAAAACATATTATAAAGCTACAGTTAATCAAAACCATGGTATACCCCAATAACTTAAATTTTAAAAAGTAACAGTGTGGTGCCGGCATAAAGACAGATATGTAGACCAGTGGAATAGAGAGCGAGCCCAGAAATAAACCTTTGTGACTGTGGTCAGAGGACCCTTGACAAGAGCGCCAAGACCACTCAGTGGGGAAAAGACAGTCTCTTCAACAACCGGTGCTGGGGAAAGTGGATATCCACATGCAAACGAATATAGCTGGACCCTTACCGTATACTATATACAGAAATTAACTCAAAACAGATTAAAGAACTAAATGTAAGACTTAAAACTATGCAATTCCCAGAAGAAAACATAAGGGAAGCTTCACGATATTGGCTTTGATAATGGATTGGATGTGACACCAAAAGCACAGTTAGCAAAAGCAAAAACAGACCAACGGGACTACGTCCAACTTAAAAACTCCCGTGTAACAAAGGACACCACCAACGGAGTAAGAAGGCAACCTACAGAATGGGAAAAAATTACTTGCCAATCATATATTTAATAAGGATTAACATTCAGGACACATAAACAACTTCCACAACTCAACAATAACAAAAAATTAAAATAAAATTAAAGGTTAAGATTAAAAAATGGGCAAAGAACTTGAATAGATATTTTTCCAAAGATGATATACAAATGGCAAAAAAACATGAAAAGATGTTCAGTATCACTTTATTAGAGAAATGCAAACAAGAACCACAATGAGACATTACCTCACACCCACTAGGATGACTACTATTTAAAAAAAAAAACAACAGAAAATAACAAGTGCTGGTGAAGACGTGGAAAAACTGGAATCCTTGGGTACTGTTGGTGGGAATATAAGTAAAATGTACAGTCACTATGGAAAAGAGCATGACCATTCCTCAAAAAAATAAAAAATAGAATTACATAAGATCCCAAAACCTCACTTCTGGGAACATATCCAAAAGAATTAAAAGCAGGATCTTAAAGAGATATTTGCATACCAATATTTATAGTGCTGTTCGCAACAGCCAAGAGAGAAGCAACTCAAACGTCCATCAACAGATGAATGGATTAACAAAAATGTGGTGTGTATATATATATATATATATATATATATATATATATATATAAGCATATTTGTATGAGTATGAGTGTACATGTGTACATATAGACCCTCTCCACAGGAATATTATTAGCCTTGAAGAATGAAAATCCTGTCACATGCTACAGCATGGAAATAACCTTGATGATATTATGCTAAGTGAAATAAGCCAGTTCTAAAAAGACACATACTTTGTGATTCCATTTATATCTCATTTAGGTACCTGAAGCAGATTCACAGACACAGAAAGTAAACTGGCGGTTGCCAGTGGCTGGAGGAAGAGGAAATGGGGAGTCCTTTAACAAGTATAGTTTCGGTTTTGCGAGATCTAAAAAGTTTGAAGATTGGCTGCACAACAGTATGAATATACTTAACACTACTGAACTGTACGCTTTAAAAATGAAAAATGCTGGTAGATTTTGATACTTTTTTTACTACAAGATGGTAAATTAAGATGGTAAATTTTGATACTTTTTTTACTACAATTAAACTTTTTTAAAATTACATTGAATTGAAAATCATTTTGGCAGTCTTATCAGCCACTTTTCAAGAGCTCAATAGCCATGTGTGGCCAGTTGCTCAAGGGCAACAGGACTTGCGGAGTCATTTTCTGGCAGTTTGTATGTGCCTAAATAGTTGGTTGTAAAGAGGCGAAAAGAGCCCTGACCATTGGCTCAGTTGGTTGGGCGTTGTCCCGCAAAGCTAAAGGTCACCAGTTTGATTCCTGGTCAGGCCACATGGGTTGTGGGTTCAGTCCCTGATTAGGGCACCTATGAGAGGCAACCGATAGATGTTTCTCTTTCTTTTTCCCTACCTTCCTCTATCTCCCTACCTTCCTCTAAAAATTAATAAACTCTTAATAAAGAAGTGAAAAGAAGGCCAATAGATCAAATACAAAAAGAGGAAGGCATCACCACCCGCCTCCTCTCAAAAATGAGAAAGTAGAGGTTCTGGATCATGTCGTGAAACCCCTCTCATTTAATTGCTTGGCCAAGGGTAAGCTCTCCTCCTTCCCTCCTGGAGTGTTCATTTTTGTTTTTATTGGCGGTAAGACATTTTTCTTTTGGTAAGTGCTTTGCCGTCCCTGGTAAGTACGTTTATGTTTGAGGCTAAAGCTGTTCCACTGAACTATTGCTTTTTGTTCATAGCTAGGACCAATATGCTAATAACGAAAAATCTCCCAGACATCAAAGGTTCTTTCACGTTTGGTGTGAAGGGCTGGGAGTCTGCCTCGATCATGAATCAAATACTGACTCTTGAAAGCCTGAAGGGCTTGAAGGAAAACTGCCTGTAGACAAAGCCTTCAAATTCTTACAATCCTCCAAATATCCTCAAGGGTCTAAGTAATCCTTTTAAGTGGCCATCAGATTTATAAATCTGAATTGCTGTTGGAACTTAAAAATTTAAAAGATTGTCCCAGCCTTTCATTAAATGAGTCATGTTATTACCATGGGAGAGAGGCGATGAGATCCTCTGGTTGACTGGAGAATCCATTAAGACTAATGCAAAATGTCTAAAGACCATAGAGCAACGTCTACATCATTCAAGAGATAGCAAATAACCCATAGTTCAAATAGAAGAAAGATTCTTAGAGACATACAAGTTACCTCATTGCATTGATAGCACTGAAAAGTAACGTTAACTCAGTCACCTCGCCAGTAATAAATAACAAGTACAAATTACATTCTTTACTTGCAAAATCTGAGTTTATAATACAGCCCAACAGCCTTATAAGAACTATTTAGTGAGTTACTAATGTTTGTAAAATACTTTGTCACTATAGTTGAAGATCTGGGCCTTGACGGGGATTAGCTAAGCAGATGAAAATTCTTTAAGTTGTTTTTGGTGAACAACATTTAGAGTTCAGCCTGCTTCTGGACATGGTTGGAATAAAAGGCAGAGGTAGCAGTCCAGGCCCACTTCCCCTTCCAAGGTTTTCTACTTTCAGAAACAAAAGTATGCTGGCATGGCACTTATTTGTATGGAGCAGGGTAGTTCAGTCACTCATACAGGACTGAACAAAGAACAGTTTTCACTTTCAAATTCAAATTTTTAGGGGGAATAAGATGTTCAAGTGGAGAAGAAGTGTAGGGACACTACCACCCAGCTAACCAGACAGACGGGATAGTGCATATCACCATCTCCCAATCCTACACCCACACTGCACCTCGGGGTGGTGTCCACCCTGCACAAGAAATAGCACACACTCGCCTGGCTGCCGCCACCACTACTCACCACTGTGCCATGGAGAGTCCTCCTTCGCGCAGAGCCGTCGGGTGGTGTTACAAAGAGTTTTGTTCGATCCACCGGATTTCTAGAGTGTGCAGCTTTGTACGACATGATGTTGATGGGGCTGCAAGATGCTGAACGAGGACAAATGGGGATAACTAGGGTGCAGGTGATTGTTTTACACACAAGAGTGCCAGAGGAGCAGTTGAAGGAAAGCCAAAAGCAGGTGCAGGAAAAGGAGCAAAGCAGAGATAGAGAGAAAAGTAGGGAGAAGATGTTATTACCTAAAGGTGTCCAGAACCCTCATACTCAGCTCTCCTCACAACCCTGTCAGTTTGTGGTGTGTCCAAGAGGAAGGCGTGTCCAAATGAAAAATCCAGAATATATGAGCTCTTTGGTTATTTAAATACTGATTAAAGAGACAGATGTAATCCAATAATTATGGAAACCAACGGCCTTACATGCCTATAAACTGAACTGATGGTTCTGGTAAAATGCTACACTAGTAGTAGATAATTTTTATATAGGGACTGCTTTATAATCAGATTTTTTCCTAATTAGCTTTAAGATTGAACAAAAGGTGGAAAGACAGGAAGCAAGCAAGCAGGCAAGCAACTATTTCAGGAGTCAAGTTCAACAGCAAGTGGTAAAAAAGCAACTGAATTTTTAAAATGTTAAATGACCAAGTCTTACGAAGTGTTAAGACTTGTTACAAGGATAACTAATAATTTCTAGCAGAAAATTCTGTAAATGTTTTATCTATTGAAAAGCAAATCAAATGCATGCTTCTGGGTTTTCTCAAAAGCCAAAACATTTGAAGGTTCCTAACAAGCCGCAGTAGAACGTATGGGGAAATAGGATATCATCGTTTAAAATAGTGAATAGAACCTAAATATGTTAGAATTGCCAAAAATAAAGTGAAGTCATGAATAGCTTTTATAATTTTACTCAAGATGGAACATTTTTTGAAGTACCACAGTTTCTGACCATTCACCTCCAAAGGAACCCTGTCATTAACCAAGTGATTCTGAGCAACAATGGTTTGAAGACATTCATACAATAAATCCTGCACAGATATCTCAGTGTGGGCACTAAGGCTCCAAGGCTCATTCTCAGGTCTCATCCAGAAATCTTGTTTTCCAGCAAAAAAAAAAAAAAAGACAATTAAACATGACCATTGAGGAGAATCCTATATATTTAGACCATTGTAGAATTATTTTATCCAACTCTAACCTGCAAAGAGATCACTATGTCAGATGACTATAGGAGTATTAATAAATTAAAAACTCAAAAGTTTACAAGACAAATTTGGGATAACCTTATTTCAGAATTAAAAAACATTTGTTATTTTGGTTTAATCTATAGATAGGAAATTGATCAGATTATATCTTTATTCACATGCTCTCTTTCATCAAATGCCTGCCAGTACCTCTGGTTAGCCATGGTTAAAGTGGTAAATAGGCTGGAAACTGCATTCTCTTTTCCCATCATCTGAAAACAGAACTCTATTTCTTCGGGATAAACAAAAACATTCTACATTCCCTCAGTTCTCCTTAGGAGAATATGCGTGTCTTACTTGGGAGTTGACATAAAGCTTCATGTCAGACCTTAATGATGAAGGAAGATTCCTTTCTATTTTGAGAAAGGAGGACTTTCTATCATTTGGCTTGCTGCGATCACAGGGGGAAATAATTTGAAAATCACCGTTTCTCACGTGCCATAGCAAAACATTTCCCAGACAAGGAAAGAGTTCACTAATGCAAAACTCTTCCAAGCCAATCAAACACACGTAGAGAGTAACATCCTGACACAGGGCACTTCTGTGGGATTAATAACCAGGAGAGGCACATGTTGCCTAGGGCACAACCAGAGGCCACTAACCTTGCTGGAGGATCAAGAAACTCTGGACAACAGCCCTGCTCTGAGGCCACGGGTCTGACACTGAGAGAGGAATAAAGCACTCTTCTCCTCTAGCGAAAACCAGTCATTTCAGGGGGCGTCTATGGAGCATTTCTGGGACCATCCTGGATGTAAGCCAATTTCATCATGCCTCTGGTTCATTCTTTATTAGGGTGCTGGGGTAACATTAATCAAAGGATGAAAATAGCTTAAACCTATCAGTGTAGTCTACACTAAAATCCTCAGATTTGATTATTTGAGGAACATTGCCTGGCTAAAATAAACATTATAAATTCCTTCTAAGGGTATTATATTTCATTGTTGTTCTGTATAGCAGCTACTTGAAAAAACCTGAAACCTTTAAATAAATTATTTGTATATACTTGTCCTTCTGAAGAAATAGTAAGAGTAATATATAGCTATCTTTTTCCCTCCCATAGTGCTCTCCTTATCCCCAGGTAGTTCTATTAAACAGAAAAATTCTCTTATGGAAACGTGTTTGAGAAAGTCTTCCACAATATCTGTATTTCCTCTGTAACTTGGTAGCAAGTACACCTTAATTAAATCATTCAAGATTTTTTATATGAAATGATGGGTGCAGAGAAGACACTGCAGTTCAAGTGGTTGGAGTGTAGCACAGAGAACAGACACATTACAAAATAGAATAATACTATTAATGTTTATTGAGTGCCTCCTACATGCAGGTACCATTCTAAGTGTTCTACATATATTAACTCATTTAATCCAGAGCTCTAATAATCACATGTATTTTAAATGTATTTTTAAAAATGGGCATGGAAAAGTCAACCCAAAGCAGTAGCCATGGGTGAGACTCTGATTTCCAATTCTCAACTGGTCTTAGTGCTTGTTCTGAAAGTCTGCAATCACTGAACATCTTAGGGATGACTGTTTTGATCTGCTATTGTATCTCTGGCTCTAGATGTAGGTCATCCTCTTGCCAATGGCAATCGGGTATAAGATGAACTCAAGGGACAACACTAAAATGGGAAGACAAGAAAGAAAAATCTGTAAGAGTAGATGGAAAGAGTGTTTTTGACAAGATAAATGTAAGAGATTGTTTACATATAATTTCAAATGGAAAATTTAAAAAAACCAACCGTTTTGGTTCATTAAACATAAGCTGTATCAATGCAATTTAACAGGTAACAACGATCTAAGGAATGCATTAATAAAATGGGCAACTCAAGGAAAGGTTATGCATTGCTTCACACTAAAGTAAATTACAGAAACGCATCAATGTATGATAAGGAGAATGTAAAAGTTGCAAAGTAAAGAAGAGCCAGTTGGGAGGTAAAGGGCACCTGATTAAACATAACAATGAAGAAGGAAGGTGGAAAGATGAGCAGGTAGAATGGGTGGGAAATGAGGAAATGGTGTTGGAAAAGACTAGAGGGAGAGTGAAAGAAGTGACATAAGTTAGTGATGACAGAAACAGCAAAAAGACAACTTTCTAGCTGTGAGGCAGTCTTTTAGTATGAAAACATACAATATGGAGATTCATAAGCATGATAACCACCAACTATTATTTAGGTCCTATGAAATAGAACAGAAAAGCAGTTTTAAAAGTTCTTCAATTAGCTGGACATAAAGAAAAACTTCCATTGCTTGTTTAAAACTGTAATTAATAAGCATAAAAAAAAACTATCCTGAAATAGGCTGTACTCTTTCCTTCAGAAAAATCTCAGATGCAGTATGACAGCTGACAAGATTACAGAACACACAGAACATTGTGGTCCAGCTAGTTGAATGGGCAGTTGTACACAGAGCATCACACAAGGTGCTGAGTGAGGATGGAGGGTGAGCTCGTTTAAGGTCCCATCCACTGATTTTCTAAGTGGCACTGGTGTAAGTCACTTTTTGCCACTGTGCTCCTCAGCAGGTGGTGGGGGTGCCTGCATGGGCTTTCTTGATTATATCCCGGGGTACTGTGAGAATTAGTGTTGACATCAGCTCACTGGGCACCATAGATGAAAGGCACCATAAACCCAAGAATTATTATTTGTAAAGAAGGCTAATGAACATGAAGAGGCTTGCAGAGGCAAAGCGTTTTTAAAAAGGAGCTTTGTGAAGAGGCTATGCAATTTCTCAAGGGCCAAAGATGAGGGCTGGTAGACTGGTTATATAGTTGTCCCAGTTGTACCCAAAGATATTGGGAAAACCCAAATCAGCTCACAGGAGGTGTTGCCAAAAGCCTGATATGTATCTTTCTTTCCAGCCAGATACATTACATTGGCTCACTCCGGCACATTTTGCATTTCAAAAGAGTAGATGATCTATAACTAATTATAATAACCAGTACAAGCACATTTTGCATACTGAATCTTCAAATTATTAACAAATAAGAACACTGTAACTGGCCTTCTCCACCAGTCTCAGAGTTTGGGAAGGGTACTTTTCTCAGGGTACATGCATATAAAAGACTGGTACGGGGAGGGAAAGTAGCCACATTATGAAACTCTATGCTTAAATCGGCTTGTACTTTGGTTTTACCCCCAAGTCCACATATTGTTATATTAAATTATTTCTGTCTCTGATCATCAGCTTAGCTGCATGGGCAGAAAGAAAGGCAGGGAAGGAATAGGTTTTTCTGGAACTCTCATGAACACACAGAAGTATCAGAAGAACCATGATCACAGGGAGGGGCATCTTTTGTCTGCCTGGCATCTGGTGTCCAGATGAGATATTCAGAGGAGACAATGCCTGGGGCATGAAACCAACACCAACAGATATTTCCAAAGCCAGTCCACCCGAGGAGAGAGAGGCACACGTTGGGAAAAACGGAGATGTGATGAGAAGAATACTGGAGGCTCAGAGAGGCTTCAAAAGGAAGGCTTTACCTCACCAGGAAAGTTTCACCTTGACAGTTTTACCTGGATCTCCAGACAAGGCAGCTGTACTTTTACTTCTGGCCAGGAACGAATGTGTGGGCGTCAGCAGTCTGTTAACAACGCTGCTCTCCCATGGGCTGAGCTGCAGGCGGCGAGCTAAATGTCACCACATAAGCAAGATGTTAGAAGCATTCTTTCCAGGGGCAAGGGGGTGCAGAGTATCACGCTTATCGCTTCCACATGCTGTCCCTTCAAGACAACCAAGCTCTCCAGCAAGGACAGCTGGTGAAGAGTCAGGGCGATGGGAACCCTGCCCAAAGGAGCAGCTATTCTATAGCGTTGCCTTTCTTCAAATGTTAAGTTTGGGGCAGGCTCTATATTAGTTTTATGGAGGCAGATTTTGCTAACACCCTCCTTTAGACGTCAACAGGTAACAAAACAGAAATGTTATTTCCACTACAGGTTTGGCATATATTGCTGACTGCAGTCATACTTATCTGCCATCTGCTAAAGGGCTTTCCTAAGTACCCTGAATAATCAACTCCAGCAAAGGCTATGGCAGCTTAACGCAAGACTGGATTTATAAGGAAATGAAGATAGAAAGGGTCTCCATTACATTTTGATAGATCTCCATGAATTGTTACTTGGGCAATTAGGGGGAAATTACAATAGATACAAAAAAATAAAAGAGGACTCATGCTCAGTTCTGTAATAGAATTTCCTTTTGACTTTTCCTTTCAGCGAGCCAGGTTCTTTCAGGTCCCTGTTTGGCAACAACATACGATTTTGCGGGGAGGATGAAGGTGAAGTTGAAGCATGGTTAAATTAAACAGAAAAACCAAAATCCAATATAAATATAAATTGGAGATTATTAGTTGGTATAAGAAGAATCTGGAACGTAAATTTAAACTAATGCAATGATAATATGGTCTCGAATTATACTGGGGCTTGGCAAGTCCATGGTTAGGAAATGCAGGCCAGTTATTAATTCCTTTGTGTCAGCCTCCAGTGATGGCCCATGAAAATGTAGAAGCTACTTTCCAAAAACACCAGGGGGAAAGTTTGCAAATATCACTAAAGTAAAGTGATAGTATATCTTTATTTTAGAACACATTTCCAAGCTACTGATAAAAAAGACTTAAAAGCTGTCTAAACCTAAAAAACAAACAAACAAAAACGGTCTAAACCTGACAGGCCATTCTGTTCCTTACCATAAACGCCAGGTACAAGTCTGTTTGCCTCTGGAGTAATTGTTCTCATAACAATCTTTTACATGCCATATTTTAAATGAATGACATTTATATTCTAGGAAAGTAGTTTTGGTTAATAGAAGCCATCCAATGTTAAGTGTTATAGAAAATATTTGCTCCTATTTGGAAGAGGCACTAGCTTTCAATAAGAACCTTAATTATCTGACTTTATTGTAAAAGAGTGGCTATTTTGGTCAAGGCTCTGGTGAATTCAAGAATGAGTGAATTGTTTATTAGATTTTTCTGGTTATTAGCAGAGCCTTCATGGTTAAATTAAATCTTATCTGACAGTAAGACATTCATAAAAAGATCTGTTATAAAAACTAATGTAATGTCACACAGGTAGTATAACGTACATGGGGAAGGCGCTGATTAGCAACTAGAGGATGGTAGTGTGTGTGTGTGTGTGTGTGTGTGTGTGTGTTGTGTATCAACAGCAAAAATAATGTAACCTAAAATTACAATACATTTACAGAAGAAGATCAGTGGGGAAAGTGATTATCAGTAAATGGAAATCTTCAACAGAACTATATTTTTAGTAGATAAGAAAGGGAAGAAGAGATGAGTGCTTCCCTTTTCAGATAAAACAAGCTCTGTAGGGTGAGTGGCTTAGAGCTATAGAGATGGTTTATCATTGACAAGACATGTCTTCCCCCAGCCTTTACTAAGAAGTTCAGTTACTTTATTTCTGTGTGTCTTTAAAGGCATCGACCAAAGAATTTGCCTCAGATGAAGATCATTAAAAACCCTCTTTGACTTGCGTTTAGAACACACCCAAAGAGATTTGTTTTAAAGCTCTGACCTGTGAACGAAAGATTTGCTAAGAAAGCTGTGTTTCACTCCTACCACTTTCGTAACTATGCCCTGAGCAGGAGAGAGACAGATCTCTTCCTCAGGTAACTTTTCAGTAGAGGTTAGGACAGGGGAGTGTTTTGTTACTTTATTTTAAAATTTAACTATATTTTATTTTATTTCATTTTTTTCACCTAAAGGGGCCTGATTTTAAGACGATCAGCTCCAAAAGGAAGAGATATTAATTCTCATGAAACGAGCCTATAGGATCGATCCTGTTTAAGCACTTAAAAATGAGATATTGTCAATTCCCATAACAAACCATCTAGACAAGGCGGGGCAAACAAACGAGCTAGACATTTGCACTACCTTGTTCCCCAGGAGCAGGACACAGCTAGTTCCAGATGACAGAGAAACCAGGCAAGTGTTGCCGGGTCCTGATTTTTCGTTAGACACAGAGAACCTAAACAGTACATGAAATCTTCCATTTTTTAAAATGATGGCAATTAATTCAAATTAAAATAAACACAGAACCCCCTGCTCAGGTCAAGCAGAACATGCCTGTGGGCAACATTCAGTTTGAGGTCTACCACACCTTATCCTCTGTCCTAGATTCTAGGAAAAAAATGTATGGACTGATTTTAAGCAAAGAATAGGTGACTTCATTCTTACTTTTTTCAAACTCCTTATTATTTGTCCTTGAGGAAAAAGCTGGTTAAGCAGGTATCTTATATTAATAAGAAATACACATTGTTAATGCAAAAAATGTCCAGGGGCAATATCCTCCCTATTGCAGCAATGACAGAAATCTTTGGTAGTCAGAGGTTTGCTGTTAACAGGTTATTTTATCAGCCTCTGTGAAACTATATTTGGGTGTGATAATCAAACTATTTAAAAACTGGTAGGACATGGGTACATAGCTAATGGATGCCACTCATTAGCTCTGGGGGCCTGGGGAAGCCCAGCTGGGGGAAGTAGATATTTACCAACTGGTATGGAAATAGTTCTGTATTTTTAATAACCAGTAGAGCAGTTCAGCTGAATATCAACCTCGAAAGTGTCAGAGTGTCAATTTAATATCAGCCCTAACACCTGTGCTGTGAGGCTGAGCACTCAATCTAGCAATGTATATGGCCTTTAACAGACTTGACTGTATAAGCCTCTACTTTAGTAATTTTTTTATTTATATAAGATTTTATTTATTTATTTTTAGAGAGAGGGTAAGTGAGGGAGAAAGAGAGGGAGAGAAACATCAATGTGTGGTTGGCTCTTGTGCACCTCTTACTGCGGACCTGGCCTGCAACCCAGGCATGTGCCCTGACTGGGAATCGAACCTGTGACCCTTTGGTTCACAGGCCCACACTCAATCCGCTGAGCTACACCAGCCAGGGCTACTTTAGTAATTTAATAAAAATGCTTTTTAATTTGATGACAAACCATAGCCAACTTTTAAAAATAGCAGAAAAAAAAAATAAACTAACTACATAAATTTCTAAATTAGAGAAGTTCAAATTTAGAAGAATTTCAATTCTCTTTAAAAGACTTAGCTTTCTCACTGTCTTCCTGAGGGTTTTGCTTAACTTAAAGGAAAAATTGCTTCACAGATCTATAGGAACCCCTGAATGGACCAAATCTTCTTTCCCAGGTCAACCTTGCGTTTTAGGCCCAGAAACTTTTGATAAATGGGAAGAAAAGCAGAACTCCCCAATTCTGTGCTCTCCCTCCTAGCCTATTGTCAGCTTAGTATTCAATTTTACAGGCCTGTACCGTGATTCAAGAGTCAGTTTCCTGGCCCCAGCTATGAACTGGTTATTGAGCTTCCCCGGACCCTTAACCTTACCCAAAGGAAGAAGGCACAGAGTCAGGGTTGACTTAAGGAAGAGCATCTGTGAGGCTGAAACATGAAGATGCAGCGTAGCAACATGGGTTAGGTCTCTGTCCCGGTCCCTCTCCTCTACCAGTCAGCCTATAGGATACCGGCTCAGGCCCTTCACTTCTTAGGGACTCTTGCCCCAATTAGAGTGGATGAGCCATCCAACAAATTTTCTGCAGTTCTAAGATCCCACTTCTTAAGACCATTCAGATACTATCACAAAGCATCTTATTTCTAGTTGACACAGCACCATCTTTCCAAAGAAGTGTAGACAGGATATTGTCTGGCTTACTGCCCAGCCTCCTCCAAACCTTACCCCAACTTCAGCTGTGGGACTGTAGGAGGCAGTACGCAACATTTAACTTAAAAGTACTGTAAAATCCCAATTGTAGCTTGTCTAGATCCAGGTTCGTAAAAGTGTGAAATTCAAGTGCTAAATAAGTGACCCGTTTCAAAGAAAAGATGAACAGACAACTGCAAGAATAGCATTCACATGCTATATTTTACGTTATATGAAGGGAATGAGTTTGAAAAGGAAGGCTATTTATGAGAGGAATTTTAATTCATAAAACATTTCTCTAACATATAAAAGGCCTCTAATTTCTAACATGTCTAATAGCGAGTTAGGCAAATTAGGTTAAAAAAAAGGAATGGTATAAGTTAAAAGGCAAGAATAGGAAGTCGTTCAAACATTTACTGCATTAAGAGATTAGTTATAAAACAACATAAGCACATATAATGTTGTACATGATGACACCATAATTTTTATACAATAAAAAATATATAAATACATATACACACATACAGAACATGCACACATTACATTCTTTTTCAAGATTATAAACACCGAACATTTCCCAGTTTCTTAATAAAGTACTTAAAGTAACTACAACTTGTTACTTTTAAAGAGTATGTAACTTTATACTGCACAATAATTTGTCTTTTTAAATTTAAAGTCATTTTAGTTATGTAAAACAAGTAGTGTATCTTAAAAGCTTGGTTTTCATACCATGATATATAAATATAGAAAATAAGACTTTAAGAAATAATAACATTCATGTACTGTAAATCCATGGGATGACTAAAACTCAAAGTTTAAATGTTAATTGGAAGACTACTATTATTAAAATTTTTAGAAGGCTTCACTGATGATATTCTTGAAGTTAGGCCAAATTCCTTAAGAGTAAATGAATGGAAACCAAAAGAACCAGTCACACACACAAGAAAAGCAGCAAGAAAGTTTTGGTTAAATGAAAAATAAATTAGCAAAAAAGAAATCTAACAACATGAATCAATTAAAAAATATTTTTTTAGAAAGTCAAAGCCTGGATTTCCCAATGTACAGATGAAAAGTCAAAGACAATATGATTGAAGTAAAATAAATGTTCATAACACAGATTATTTGCATGTTGGTGGATAAGTGGGTGATTTCTGGAGCTGTAACTCAGTTACTAAAGAGTTGAGAGAAGCACCGATTTCATCACGGCTAAGTGCAATCATTCAGCCAAGTTCTAAAATGAGAAATGTTCTTGTCGCAAGGCAAATGCTGCTCAGCCATTTACTGCTTTTTTACTCTGAAGTTTTTTTCTTCCTATTGAAGAAACGTAGGGAAAGCAACTTCAGATGCTTATTTTTATCTGTAAACATCCAGAAAAAAAGCATTAAGTAAATAACAGAACACTTTTTTTGGTTTCCTTTTGACTGTACCTCTATCTGGAGAATTTAGTAAAGTTGCAGATGAAGAGGAGAGCCGCTTGCTAATGACCGGATCAACATGTTTCGAAAGATTCATGGTGGAAACTGACCTCCTGTCTGGATCTAAAACAAATGGAGATAATGCTAATTGACAGCCAGCATGCAGGATTGCAATTTCCTAGTTCGCTGATGGGAGGAAAAACTAGGATTGGATGCTTTCAGCTCTATCACTAGATCTTTCATAATAGCACAGTTTTCTCAGTGGACATTTTAAAGGTAACTTAAAGGCTAGAAATAAAATTCATTTTTCTCAGGATACAATAAACATTGAGCTCACCCATTTGTCAGCCAGAAAAATTCAAGTGTATTATTATAATACGACAAATGAATGAAGGCCAGTGGAGGCCAACTCAAACAGTGGAGGTGGAACTGTGAAGCAAAGAGGGGTCCATAAACCTAAGAGCCTTGTTAATTTCCCAAAGTAGGACCAACAGGGTAGAAATAGCGCTGGTAAAATAGAATGCAAGCACTAGAAGACAAAGAACACCAGGTTCAGCGCGTTGGCCGATACCTGTGCTTGCAGAATCATTTTACCCAGGGCACGAAAGTCCATTACAGAACAACAGAGTAACAAGGACGAAAGAAGAGGAAACACTGCAGGTGTGGAAAGGACGGCCACCAGAGCATTCCTTTTCCAAAAGTCTACTAGTAACCACGTCTGTAAGCCTGTAACATAGGGTCTACTTTGGTTTACAAATGCAGAGATTGCCTACAAATTTGCCTGACAAAACTGACAGTAATATAAAGAAAATCAAAATTCTTTCTCTTTAAGCTTATTAACAATATTGTTCATCCTGCTGTTGAGTAATTTTAGAGCAATTCTTAAAGTTCAAGTCAGAAGAGAAATGGCAGACATTTAAAAGGCAAAAGTCAACCCTGTTAGTTTGCTGTCTGTATGGTGGAACCAAGTTGTAGCAATCCTCATTAGCATACATCATGTTCCCTGAATAAAACTGTGTACGATAAAAGTCTAAAAGTCTCATATTTATGTGGGAGGCAGGCAGATGGTCTGACCTACAATAACTGAAGATGATGGGGTTTTGCCGTATTTTATTTTCTATTGTTCATTTCTTCTTATGCTAAAAACAAACCAAAATATTCCTTGTGGGAGAAAGGCTTTCAAAACCTAGTTGACACTGGTCTAAATACCCTCGGTGGTAAAAATTTTACAGTAAACTCCCCACAGAATAACTGTGGCCATTATTTACAGCGAACGGGGGAGAAGCAAGCCTTTCACCAGCATCAGTCAGATATTTCTATTTCCAACTGTGACTCATTTTATGGTTAAAGCATTTAATTATTTAAAAACAACCCAAACATCATTTCTACGGCTCAAAATACTTATACTTAAATGATGAGCCCTTAGGGCATTCCTAACGTAAAGAAAAATTAAGGGTAAAATAGCAAAAGGAACACCTTACTCATGAAGTGTGAGGTTCAAGGGCACAAGGAAGGATAGTGAAAGTCATTTCCAGGTGACTTTATAGCAATGCATTTTCTGATACTGCTTTATATGTTAAGCTCTGAACAGAGGAAAATTGTGTCTACATGCAGGCTTATCCTGCATGGTTAAAATTATAGAGATATAACCTGTATTTATTATATTATTTTATACGTAACACGGAAATTTTTTATCACTTCTTGTTCTCACTGAACAAAACACAAATTTATGAAAGGATTTTTGAAGAATTGGCTTAAACATTGCAAAGTTTTGCAAGCCAGTGTTAGTTGATGTGCGAGATTCAATCTGGATTAAATTTCATTTCTGGGATCTGTTTGTTGCTCAGTAAACACTGACTGAGCACCCACCACGAGTGAGGCACTTTGTGCAGTCAGGGGTATTCAAAATGAGTAAGATCTGGTCACTGCTCTCGAGATCACAGCAGATCATTTTGACCATCGAGAATCTGGGCGTATTCCCCTTATTGCCAAACTTCTCTGTTCTAGTATAGCAGCCATTCTCTCTAATTCACAACCCTTATAAAAATGGATTTTATCCAACATTTTACACTCTTTTGCTCTGAGTGGCAATACTAAAGGTCATGTATTGAACTCTGAGTGTGAAAGAGAATTAAAAGTTAAGTTACTTTATTTCCCCTCAAACACACTTGACAATCTGTTACAGATGGTCCAAGTATATGTCTGCCATCTACGTGTAAAACAAAGCCAAGTAAAAGAAAAACCAGCCAGGTTATAAAAATATATACCATGACAACTTTCCTGCATGGAACACATATGTAAAAGTGTCCCTCGAGTGAAATATCTGGAAATGGCCCTAATGATCACAGATCTGATACGTGCCCCACCAAATACCACTGGTGGTGAAGAACCAGGAAAGAAAAATGCTTTCAGTTTTGGTTCACTATCATAGCAAAGTAAATTGTGGCAATATGATTTTGGATTGTTTAAAATGAAGGGGTTCTAGAATTTCCCTGAAAGCTAGGAAGATAGAGAATAAAGCTATCATTACCATGAATGATAGGAGAATAGAGAATAGAGAAAACAAACAAAAAAATCAATAACATTTAGATTAAAAGTACAAGCGACAACACCAGCATGGAATGGGGTTGGAGTGGGGAAACCAAAGTGGATATACTTTGATCCCAGGTCATTTATTAGATTAAAAGAATTTTTTTAAGTTTTATATAAAATAATCATTTAAGGAAAAAGTAAACATATCCCATGCAATTATTTCAATAGCTTTAAGTCACCTGAGTCTGTACTCATACTTAAGAAATACTGTGCTTTATCCCAGATCTAGGTCTATGCAATAGGACATCAAGCAAGCATTATGACTAGGGTGGCGATGGTCCAGCTAGTGATGAACTCTGGCCCTAGGTCTGAGGTTCTAGCTACAGGTGAGGCAATCAGCAATCACAGGGAGGTCTGTACCAGATGTTCTAGTACCACCAAAAGCTGTGAAGTGGTGGTCCAGGCCTGCTAAATCGAGAAAGGTGAATGATGACTCAACAAAACCACCTGGGGACAGAATGTAAGACAATGATTTTTCAAAGTAAATTAAAAAAAAAGTTATTTGACTCACACAAATGAATAAGAAGTGACACACTATATAAAATTCAAGGTCTATTGAATTTACAGTACAAAAATAAAACCTTTCTCTAATTCCAAATTTCAGTATTTTTATGTCCATTTAAGAACAAGGGGATAGCTTGGACATCTACTACTATTTGTAGCTTCCAAACCTGCACCTTCTCTTATAGAAAGAACATCAGTGTTTGCAGACACTTGAGGGTCACAATATATAAGCTCCTAGTATTGCTTTTGATCAGTCGTTTTCACTATGATTCTTTTAGAGGAAAAGATAAAACTGGTGAGCCAGTTTCATAATTCTGAAACCCTATGTAAATGAATTAAAACAGTGGAGAGCTGAAACTAGCATGTTTATTGGGAAGCATTGCATAGATTGTCCTGTCTTCAAGGACTTTGGAACTAATGAGAAAAGCAGTCTATGTTAAGGGAGACAACCTTCTTACCTCCATCACCCTCTTATCCTCAAACAGTAGAAGCATCATTTAATTGTAGTTTAATTATTTCAGCAGCATTTCTGTTTTGCAAAATACAGACTTAGAAAAAAAAGAAGAAACTGCACTTCTGCTGTCCAGCAAAGAAAAACAGAGACCGTGAACGTGGTCACTGCCTGTTCACCTGTGCTGTGGATGCTGGGGCTCCCATGGAGAGGGCCTCCCCATGACCACCGGTTATGCTTCTGCTTTGGCTTCTGGCTCCTTTCCATCGTGCGTCGTACGACAGCTTCATGGCGTTCCTTAAACGGAACAGAGCAGCTGATGATTAGATTCAACCTGGTTGTTTGAGGCTTCTTTAACTTAAGGAAGAGTGGAGTAAGGGGAGTACTTGACCTCGGTACTCCTAATCTATTTCCTAATGTCTACCAGGGGTGTCCAACCCTCGGCCTGCAGGTCGCATGCAGCACCGGATGGCTGAGAATGCAGCCCAAAACGAAATCATAAGCTTACTTAAGACCTTTTCTCTGCTCATCAGTTTTCATTAGGGTTTGTGTATTTAACATGTGGCCCAAAACAATTCTTCTTTCAATGTGGCCCAGAGATGCCAAAAGGTTGGACACCCCTGGTTATCTTAAGGTGAGAAAATATCACCTGGGATGGCTATTGAAATCACTAGGAACCAGCTGAAAAAGCCTGTTGCATACAGCAGGTACCTAAATTAATGATCCTCATTATTACTACTGGGAATGTGATGCTTTCACAGTAGTGCAGGTCTCAGCTTACACAGGTGGGAAGCTCATGGGGTCCCCTATCTAAACAATGGAATTTAGAATCTGAGGGTGTGGGTAATCCTGACTCTACAACTTCCTGGGTTGTATGACCTTGAAACTTACCCATTCAGAGTCTACATTGCCATTTTTGCCAAGATTCAAGGGTTGATAGGGTTAATGGGGCAATCCAGTGTGTGAAAATGTTTGTTGATTGTAAAGCCCTACAGAAATCCAGTGACTTGGAGTGGTCTTGATACTTCAGTGTACTTTAACTGAACATAGATAAGTTATAGGTCTAGATCAGAGAAAAGGGGCATTTAAAGTTTCTGTGGCAATAAGAACAACCACATCATCCTGTACGTGGCTTCCACATCCCAACCTCCCTCTACCCTGTGACCATCTGTCCAGTTGCTTACTCTGAAACAATTTTTCCATGTGTCTCAGCACCTAAGTGGAAAGTTTCACAGCAAGCCCGCTGCGTTTCTGCTATCCACACGCCTCCCGCCCACCTCCCAGAGCGGCGCCTTACTTTGTCCTCCTCTAGTCTCTGCCTTCGCTTTTCCTCCACAGCAGCCCTCCTCCGCTCTTCCTTTAGCCTCTGCTCTTCCAACTTCTTCCTTCTCTCTTCCAGGTGCTTTTCGTAGTGCTGTCTGGCTCGCTCTTCTTTTTCTAACCAGACTATTTCTCTTGCAGCTTTAGGAAGAAAGATGAGGAGAATCAAACACAGGCAGGCTCAAAACTGGAACAGTTAGGGCTGTGTAAGTGGCATGCATTGAACACACATGGGTTCTTTGGCTTTGTAGTAACCAAGCCTGGCCTTTGCTTTCCTCAAATATTCAGGGAAAAAAGTTACTACTGTTATTTTTAGCATTATTTAATATGCTAACAATGAGGTTGAAGAAGATGCACTGAATTCTGCTCTTTGGGAACCCCCACAGTCCTCTAGTTTGATATATTTTACTGCAGAAGAAGGCATACATCACATGCTCTGCTGTCAATTCTGATATTGGTATGATGCTCCAAAAACCAAGAGCACTATCTGTCTCTCTCTTTTTAAAAAACTGTGATGTCCTTTAGATAGAAAATGTGACTACATTTGTTTCAACACAGCCCTGGTTCTTTGACAGAATTAAAATCCTTGGAAGAAAATCCCAAAGATGGATAGCTGGTAAAAGGTGTGTTGAATGCCTCACCGGCATAGCACACTGAGTCGGGTAAGCCATGCGAGGGGCCAAAGAAGCAGATGCTCTTGTGTCTGAAGAACTCAAACCTGGTTAGATAAGACAGCACCACAAATTGAATGGAAATACACAGTCCAAAAAATGGAGTTTGTTGATGAAATGTTTCTTTTCTTCTTTACACATACATGTTCCTTCCTTCTTTTAGGGGAAAATGTACAAAACTAACTTTTTAATATGGTGCTTCCTTGAGCCATGATAATTAAACATGTCTTTAAGATGAGTTGTTAACACTGCAGGCCAAAGTGTCCAACAAGGTCTGAAGCAGAAACTTTGAGGACACTACACTGCATACAAATTAAAATGTTACATTTTAAGAGGAAAAAGTAGAAATTCAGAATATTTCAGCTTCCCCTAAATATTTAATATTAAACATGCTGCATTTCCTGAAGAGCCTGAGTGGTCTGAAAGACCACTAAGTCTTTCCGAAGCTATTCATGTCAGGAGACAAATCTCCTGCAAGGGATGTGGGATTTGAATTGACGTTACTTTCACGTAAGGACAAGGATGTGGACAGAATCAAGATGAGTTTGTCCTGTGACATTACTGAGGGTGGCGAACAGAGGGAACCAGGGACTGGCACTGGAGATGCTTGGGTTTTCCCAGCAACTCTGCCACGATGGGCGGGTGAGACCTCGGACCGGGTCATTTGGATTTAGTGTTTTCTCTTGCCCAAAAGATGAAAAAAAATCTGTCTTTACAATTCTTTCCAATGTCGAAAGCCACTGGTTCTAAAGAAATTCTCAGGCCCAAGTTAAAAATTGGCTTTAATAAAAGCACATACTAGTATGTACTCACTAAATATTTACTGAAAGAGTGAATAATAAAAGCCACTATGAGAACACATGTTGAAATCCGTAACAGACAGAGAACATAACTCTAACCCGTTCTTAAGATACACTTACTGTGACCACACACACTCATGCACATAAGATCACCTGGGTTTTCTATGTGGAACTATCTTATGGGCAGGCTTTTGATACTACTACATATTTTAATTCATTTAAAATATATCATTTAATTCATTTGTCAAAACTTAAAAAGCACAAGATATTGGAAGGTGAATGAAGGTCTTCCTAAAACCGAAGACCCTCTGACATTCGACTTCCATCTTTTTTGCAAATGTAAGTAGAAGCAGGACTGTAGGCATGTGCTAGTATAGCACAGTTACTGCTCTGCATATTTTTTCACTCAAAATATACCTTAGACATCTTTCCATACCAACCCACGACATAAGAATCCAACAACCTTTTTAATGACTAGCCAATAGTCTACTGACAACATCCATTACTTTATATAACCAAATACTTATCCATGGAACATCCAAGTTGTTTCCGATATTTTAATTATTCAGACCTTGAGTGACACATCGTATGTCACAAACCTCTCTGTACATGTGTGAGCTTATCTCTGGAGAAGTAGAACTGCTGAGTCAAAGGGAATATACATTTAAAATTTAATATTTTCATACTGTCCTCTGTAGAGGTCACACCAATTTATACTCTTATGAACAACATATGAAGGTCACAGGCAGAAAAAAGAAATCTGTGGATACGCAAAATAATACATCTGTTTTTCACACTTAGCTCTCCAACTACATAGTTTTTTTCTTTTGTAGCCCATTTTGAGGAAAATTTCAGATTCTTTGAGGACATTTATATATTTAATACAGTCCTTTCCTGCAGATCCAGAAGTTAACAAAATAAAATATAAAGATGTTTATGAAATATTAAATATATTTTAAAAACTGGTAAGGTAAACTTCATAAAATAGGAGTTAATCAATTCACAGATTCATTTTCCTTCAATAATGTTTTTCATCAGACTATGCTCTTGCTCATGAATATTTATGACTATTTCCTTGTTAAATTTAAATTCTCCTGATTTCTAAAGTCCTACCTAAACTTGCCCTTAATATCCTTATTTGGCCTTACTTTGGACTGCTGTCCATAACAGCCTTTCGTTCTCGCGGTAGACTCGTCTCCTCACTACACCTTCCACACAAACCGTGTTTCCCCCATGTCACTGCTGCTGCTGCTGTAAGTTAGTCAACTGCTCTGTGCCTCACTTCTGTTTGGGTAAGTTGTAGGTAAATATAGGACCTTCCTCATAGATTTACTGTGAGGAGTGAAAGAATGATGTCACTTAACACAGTTAGAGTAGTTTTCTGCATTTAGTAAACTTCCAATAACTTAGTTATGACTGACATCTTTGCCACCGTCATCATTATCATGATTTCAGTTCAGAAAACTAAATGTGGGTTCTTCAGGTTGTGTGATCTCAACAGGGCTAGACGTTACTACAATTTAAATTACTTTTACCCCAAGTAATCTTTTAAAGGAAGAACAAACTCTTTTTGAGTGCCACTTCCATTCTTCTACCAGGAAGTCAAGATCCTTGTTTAAAGAAGTGCAGCGCCTTCTTTAAACAATTGTCTTTTTTTAAAAACCTTCATACACAGAATAGGCAAACAATGGTGAAGTAAGCAAATAACACTTTCATATTATTGCAGAGTATGATGGTAAGCGAGAGGGTTATTACCAAGCACAGATCATGCAAACCTTTTTAAATCGAAGGATAACACGTATTTCAACATTTTAATAAGAATCAAAAGTTAATTTATTCTAAGAGGTTTAGTTACTTAAAATATTTCCTAAGGATGACAGATAATGCGAAAGCCTTAAATCATTAAAAAATGAGACTTTTGAACATAGGAAACAATCAACAACTGCTGTGGGCTGAACTGTGCCCAGCCCCTCACCCCCATTCTTATGTTGAGGCCCTACTACTCAATATGACCATGTTTGGAGACAGGACCTAGAGAAGGTCACCATAGAGAAGTGAAATGAAGTCATAAGGGTAGGGCCCCAATTCAACAGGATTAGAGTCGGTATAAGAAGAGGCACCAGAGAGCTGCCTCCACACCTCTTTTCATGCTCAGATGCTCATGTGAGAACAAAGCCGCCTTCCGCAAGCCAGGAAGAGAGCTTCCATCAGAAAGTGAACATACCAGAAACTTGATCTCGCACTTCCTAATCTCCAGAACTGTGAGAAAATAAATTTCTGTTGTTTAAAGCTACCCAGTCTATGGTATTTTGTTAATGGCAACCTGAGCAGACAGCTCATTCAGTATTTAAATCATTAACGATCGCTCATTTCATAGAGGCAGTTCTAGAAAGTATAATAGCATATCCAAAAGGGACTGTGATGAATATTATTAACCTTTACTCATGTGAAGGTTACTCACATGTTAATATTATTAACATTTACTCATGTGAATTAAAATTTCCCCCTGGACTCTGGGTCCATAGTATAAAATGAAATGAAAACCCACTGTAGCCCCTAAAATACTGGACATTAACAAGTCAGTCCCATCCCTGAGCTGCTGCCACCAGGATTATATTTTAATGACACAGTGACAGTATGTCAGTTCCACACAAAGGGGAGCTCCACTACCCATCTGGATTCCATTTAGAAACACACAGCAACTCTTGTACTAAGAAGAACTAACAATGGAAAGCGGGGAACTATAGTGGATAGAGCACAGGTTTTGGCTTCCCAGGAACCTGAGTCTACACTTGGTCCTGCCACTGAACAAGCAGTGACTTCTGTGGTCCTACTCCCTCAAATAGCTACGGCACCATCTCCCTGAGAGAGTTGCTAGGTGGGCTCACAGTAACATACGAAGCACTTAGCATAGGGCCACATGTAATAGTAGGGACTTGGTACACGTAGATAATTACAGTGAGTGAATCTTTGATGATCATACAAATTCCTGTCCTACTGCTACAGAGAAAATTTAGTCAATGGGAAGAACTCAGGTAGTACAGAAAGCCCAGATGGGGCACTCATAGGCTGGGTGGACGCCCCATCCAGTCAGGTTCAACAATCCACTGCCCATTCTGGTCCTTCTGCACAGGCTGACATCTGTGTAGGTGGAGTGCAAATTTCATTACCATAGGAAGGAAGAAAAATGTGGCAGTCAGAGAATAGAATAATATTACCTCTGAAACATACACAGGTATCATCTTAGTTTCATATAAGATAAGGAAGGGTATGAATTGGCTACTGGTAACACTGGGTATCAGAATAGCCAGTAACATCATGAAGAGTCAAAAAATGATAAGTGACAATATTTGAGGTCAGGTACTGATTCTGGCAATTATTCTGCAACCTTGGGAAAATTATGTCACCTATCTGACTTCTAAAGTAGAGAGTGTATACAAAATGATCTCCAAGCTCTTTCCAGTTAACTCCCATGACTCAATTCTTTGTTTTGACCTTTGGCGACATGTGTGGGATTATAATTAGATTTCTTTTTGACTTGATTTTATTTTAAAATTTTAATCTTTGTGTTGTATATCAGTAATGATTGATTACATTCAAATAAATTCCATTTTAACGTTCCTATAAAAACACTGTGTTAAATAATAATTCTAAGGAAAAGAAAAATCTAATGGGTAAATCTAGCTCATTAAACCTAGAAAGAGGGCCTTGAAATGGAAAAATAAGAGCGTCTATGTAGGAAATGCTGATTAATTTCATTTACTAGTCAGGAAATGGGAATGAAAGGTAATCACTAACAGTATAGAAAATTACAGCACCATTTTCATATTAATCAGGGGAATCATGCAAATAACATGCTTGTTTCAAACCAACCCCTACGCTCCATACCACCAAGTCTGGCTCTCTCATAAAAAAGGAAAAAAATAAAGTTTAAAAAAGCTAAAAGGAATAAAATCAAACCTGTAGTTAAGATTGATAATTTTAGACCAGGCCGAAAACAATAACATGATGTTTTAAAAATAAACCTAAAACAAAGTGTCAAATAAACATAAAAACAATGAACAGATAGCTACCAGGCAGATAAAAAACAACATTGAAATAAACAGGGGGGTATTACTACCAGAAAAAAAGGAATTAAAGATTAAACCAGGGATAAAAAATCCCAAAGGGGTTAAATAGCTGTCCTAAGAACACATGACCTAAAAGAAGTAATTGCAATTTTAATGCAGCTCAGGTTCCAAAGCCTGTACTCTCAGGTCCTCCACAACACTTCCACCATAGTCGCACCTGCGTGCCTAGAAGAGCCAGTTGAATTTCCCAGTCAGATCCATCCCATAACCTTAATGATTACCTGCACGTTCGTTCCTACATGAAACCGGAACCTGCTGTGTTTTCTGTGTTCTGATACCAGGTGCATTACCTCCAAGTGGTCTACAGTTAGACCTCAGCATCCTTCTCAATTTCCCCCTCATAAAATCAGTATCTCAATAAAGCAGTTAAAAAAAAAATTCTCCCTCATGGATGCTCCAACCTAACTCAACACATCTAAGTAATTGACTGTATCATTCTCCATCAGAATTGCCTCAAAAATATTGTATCTCCTCTCAGTCTTCTCCCCTGGAGGCTAATGGGACTGCGGAGCTGGGTCAGGGGTTTATACCTAAGGAAGGCCTTCCTCACACAAGGGGCCAAAGGATGTTGGGAAAAGAAAGCAATACAGAGCCGGACCTTCTTAGCTCCAGGGCTAGGCTTCAGTGAACGTTCTGCCTCCCCTCCAGTAAATGGAGTTTTGCTAAAGGAAACAAAGCAGTGGTTTCCTTGGACTCTTTCGGTTACAAGTCTCCACCCTAAGTCACTCTCACTCCTCAGAGAATGTGCCAGCTTCTCGGACAGCTGGCTGTCTCACCTCACCCTGCTCCGCTAGACCAGGAAGCACAAACAGCCCTCTCCCTCTGCCTGCCCTGAGCTCAGAAGCAGCAGGCTTCCCCAGTCCCAGGCATCTAAGCCAGTATCTGTGGAATTCCGTGACCTTTCGTGCTCATCTCATCACCAGCATCATCACGGTGCGATGCCTTCACCTCTCACTTTGTTCCGACCCCCACGTGATTTACCCGTAGTTCTCTCCCTAGTCGCTCTATGAGGTAGACACTGCTATCAAACATTTTATTATGAGAAGTCTGGGACACCGAGAGGTGAAGTAACCTGCATGACGTCTCACAATAAGCCCGTGGTGGAACTGGAATTCCAGCTTGGACCGTCTGACTCTGGAAGCAAACAATGAGCCATTACACTAAAAGGCAGGATTGGGAACACCTCCCTGTTACTGAAGTTCCTCTCTAGATTGGGAGAAGTTGGTCATCCATTGTGAAAACCTTGATTTTCCAATGTCACTCTTAGTTTTTATCATCATCTGTTTATAAGACCCTTTACTTTTCAGGTTTTAAGATCTTGTCCTCTTCAGCCTTAAAGGCAAAGTAAATTTGAAAGAAACAAATAATGGCTGCTTAGTCACGATGATTCATGTGATGTTAAAGCTTCAGCCTCTGAATTACCTAATTCCGTCCATAACAAGCATTTATTCTTTCCAGTCCTGAGCCTGACTCGTGATATAGCTGCTTTGGTGTATGCTGATGTCCACACCCCTCCCGCTGCCCTGTATTTGGATCCCTTAGATGCTCATAACCTGCCTGACAGACCCAGGAGCTTTTGTGCACTATACTCATGAAGTGACAAATTTAGGAGACGAGATGCCACGACTGACCACATATCTGCCAAAGTTTTGTGCACTAGAGATTTGGATTACAAAGACTGCTTTCCCAAGCCCTTTTCTTTGGTGGGTAATTCTGTCAAAACCAATGACTGTCCTAATCAGATAATGTGAAGTATGAAATTGGGGCAGTTTTATTTATGACTGTGATCAGTCAGAGGTACAGCATTCCTGGCTACGTACTAACCAACCCTAACTTCCCTATCAACATTTTTGAGATAAACATGCTAAGCCAGATTGAAATGACCATTTAATTGCTTGACTATACTCTTATTACTAATAGTGCTGTCCATGAGTTGATATTAGGGTGAAAAAAGGCAAAATAAAAAAGCTATGACTGACAGGGGAAGTCTGGTGAAATTATTGGAGGAAAAAAAGTCAACTATAATTTAATTGATATATGTTTGAAGGTCAAAATCCTTTGTAGATTACTTCTTGTTGTTTCTAATATATTATATTATGATAGATCTCTTTTACAGCTTTGTACTTAGGTACAAAATCCAGTATGAATGAATTGAATAACAGATTTTATTAACTCAAAATTTTCTTCATGAGATATATGAGTCAATCAAACAATTCTCTGAGAACATTTCATAATTTTACAGACTCCCAGAAAGCCCAGTGGGGAATGTGACTCTATTCGCATCAATACTTCAAACTTAATTTGTAGCATCTTCAAAAAAGGGAAACCCTGAATCTTCTTAAATCTCCCTAAACACAGGAGACTATTTGTCTGGTAAATATTCTGTAAATAGTCTCTTGAGTTGTGTCAACATACCATAGGGCTATTAGCTTTGTCACTTACACGAAGAATAAGCAGTTTTAAGGTACAACTATTTGACAGATTATCTTTGTATCTTTTTTCATCTAACTGAGAAAATGCTTAAGAATAAGAATTCAAGACTTGTTTGACTGAACAATTATAAGGGTAGGTATTACCTGATAATTTGGTAATGTTTTAACTAATCGGCAGCATACCGAATGCATTCATCTCTACTTATATTCAAATGTATAGACTTATTCATTTAACATTCAACAAACAATTGTTAGACACTATGTGTCAGGTACTGTTCTAGGTATTGGGCTATGGAAATTAAAATAATGACACAGTCCTTTCTCTTATGGAGCTTTCATTCCAATGAGGGCAGCAAGACATATATGAAATATGTACATGGTTGGATGGATGTTGACAGCAATACGGAGAAACATGGAGAGGCTAGTTTGAAAGTTGAGTAAGGTGGTCGGGGAAGGCCTCACTGAAAAGATGGCATTTACACCACACGTGAAGGAGGAGAGGGAGTGAGCTACGCAGATAGCAGGAGAAACATTCCAGGTGGGACACATGGCAATGTAACTTCTAGGTGGTTGAGCTTTTCACTCCATTATCCCTCTACCTGGCTCAATAGTAATCACACATTAAATATTAGTTGAATGAATAACTAAACTAAAATAGCCTAAAATTGCTTTTTAAAAAAGGTAGTAGCGGTTAGTTTTACTTTAAGCTATCTAGAATAAAAAGGTAATACCTTTACACAAATTCTACAATACATGCTCTGATCCTTACAAAGGTTTTTGAAGGCAGCCAGGATCTATTCCAAGTTCATACAGACAAGTACATACTCAGTGGACTCCAAGGCTAACAAACGATCAATGCCACAAAGTTTTCTGAAAGAGATGTCAGAAACTCTCTGACACTGGCATTTTCCCCTGTTGTTCTGTGTCAGAAGGAGAGGGCACTCAGCACTGCCATGTCTCACTTGGGTGAGGAAGAGGTCTGACCCTTCCTCCCATGGGGGCTGGATACGTGCCCAGCTCTGGAGCTTCGGAAAGGCCACTGCCGGCACACAGAGTGCAGGGATCGCTCTTTCTCAATGGCATCACCGCTTGTTGAGGAATTTTAACATGAATCTTGGGGACCCCGTATAAATGAAAAACGTGCTTAAGCAGCTGATATGGCAGAAAGAAAAGAGGATCTGTTAACTACTCCAATACTCTAGATTCTCTCAGTTCCTTCCCTAAGCTAAATGGTGACAGTGTGTTTTATTCTTTTTAAATTATTTTACTGTTGTTCAGTTACAGTTGTCTGCATTTTCTTGACAATGTGTTTTACAAATGAAGAAAATGACATTCTATTAAACAAATTACATTAGCAACTATGGCAAACCCATACAACAAAAAGTATAATCCACTGTGTTAACTGGCTACTAAATGTGCTAACACATAGTGAAGTGTTTAGAACACTGCTTAGCTCATAGTTACTGTTCAATAAACAATTCTTATTACTATTTATTAATACTATTTAGGCAATGTTAATATTATTACTTAAAAACTTGAGTAAGGTCAGTAAAAATCAGGAAAATCAACAAATATTTATTACACATGTTTATACTTAACACTGTGTCCTGTAGTGGTATACAAAGAATTGGAAAACAATGGTAATACCTTTTAAAAACTTAAAATATACACAACCAGGCAGTTATATAAAAATCCAACTAGAAAAAGTTCAGTAGAGTATTACAACAGCACTACAAGGTGAGCTCAAATATGATAGTTACACAAGATATAAGACATAGCAAGAAAAATGATAGAATTTCCAAAAGGGGAAAGATAACAAAGACTAAGAAGGCTTCAAAAAGAAAGGTTGGTACTAACTGCGAGAGTGCTGGAGTAAGGATGTACATCAATGAGATTATTTGGGTGCCGGAGATATAAACTCATTATGGCCTGGAGTTGATGATAGCACAAGCAGCGAATTTATAGTCATGGATCTAAGATTTATGTGGACGACAGAGGTCTGCTAGTCTTATGACTAAATGGATTCAGGATGAAGAAATTAAGGAAGACATAAACAAATGGAAGCACGTACTGTGTTCATGGACTGAAAGAATTAACATCATCGGAATGTCCACACTACCAAAAGCAATTTATAGATTTAACACAATCCCTATTAAAATACCAATGATATATTTCACAGATATAGAACAAACATTTCAAAAATTTATATGGAACCATAAATGACCCTGAATAGCCACAGCAATATTTGAGAAAGAAGATTAAATTAGGAGAGATCATAATACCTGATATCAAACTACACTACAAGGCCACTGTATTCAAAACAGTCTGGTACTGGCATAAGAACAGACACATAGATCAATGGAACAGAAGAGAGAGCCCAGAAATAAAACCAAGTCTCTACGGTCAATTAATATTCGACAAAGGAGGCAGAAGAATAAAATGGAGTAAAAATAGCCTCTTCAACAAATGGTGTTGGGAGATCTGGACAGCTACATGCAAAAAAATGAAACTTGACCACCAACTTACACCATATACAAAAATAAACTCCAGATGGATAAAGATTTAAATATAAGTCATGATACCATAGAAGTTCTAGAGGAAAAGATAGGGAGGAAAATCTCAGATATTCCATGCAGTAATATTTTCAATGATATGTCCCCTAGAGCAAAGGACATAAAGGAAAGAATAAACAAATGGGACTTCATCAAATAAAAAGCTTCTGCATGGCTAAAGAAAATATCGGCAAAATGAAAAAGGAACCAACTGTATGGGAAAATATATTTGCAAATGATACCTTGGACAAGTGTTTGACCTCCAAAATATATAAAGAACTCACACAACTCCACTCCAGGAAGACAAATTAAACCCAATTGAAAAATGGGCAAAGGACCGAAACAGACACTTCTCCAAGGAGGACATACAGAGGGCCTAGAGACATATGAAAGAATGGTCAGCATCACTAGCCATCAGAGAGATGCAAATTAAAACCAAAATGAGATACCACTTCATATTGATCAGAATGGCCATCATAAACAAACAAACAAGTGCTGGTGAGGATATGAAGAAAAGGGAACCCTAGTACACTGTTGGTGGGAGTGCATACTGGTGCAGCCACCGTGGAAAACAGTATGGAATTTCCTCAGAAAACTAAAAATGGAACTGCCTTTTGACCTGGCAATTCCACTGCTGGGATTATATCCTAAGAATCCCAAAACAACAATTCATGTACCCCAATGTTCACAGCAGCACAATTTACAGTAGCCAAGTGTTGGAAGCAACCTAAGTGCCCATGAGTAATGAGTGGATCAAAAAACTGTGGTACATTTACATGATGGAATACTACCCAGCAAAAAGAAAGGAGCTCCTACCCTTGGCGACAGCATGGATGGAACTAAAGAGCGTTATGCCAAGTGAAATAATCCAGGTGGTGAAAGACAAATACCATATGATTTCAGGTTTAAGTGGAACCTAATCAACAAAACAAGCAAGCAAAATATAACCAGAAACATTGAAATTAAGAACAAATTGACAGTAACCAGAGGGGAGGGGATAATTGGGGGAACAGGTGAAGAGTTGTCAGGAACATGTGTAAAGGACACATGGACAAAGCCAAAGGTGGGTAGGATTGAGGGTGGGAGGTGGGGATGGCTGGGTTGGGGGGAAAATGGAGACAACTGCACTTGAACAACAATTTAAAAAGAGTGTGGCAACTTCTACTTACATACTGGGCTAGAGAGAGCTGAAACCCCAGCTGGAGGACTAGGCTGAGTCCAGACTGACTACTGGTGACTACAAGTGGCACAACGCGCCAGGGTGGAGACCAGTCAGTGCACAGTACTCGGTCACCAAGGAAAAGAGTCTGTTTTATCCTGCAAAAGATCCAATGCTAATACTGGTAGTTAGAAAGAAACCACTCCCTCTGGCAGCACCAGAAGTATCAAAAATAGCTGAAAGGAATAATTTCTTGGGGTCAGAAAAATATTGGTGCAATTGACTGGGACACAGAAATTACTCAGAGGAGTAAGTTTTGAGTGAAACTGATGCACGAGTTAGTTGTAGGGCAGTTGAGTTTTAGATAATGGAAATGAACCTACGGTTTTATGAGTAGCTAGAAATGTGAAACCTGTATCATCAGAAAAGGAGAGCTGAAACCATGAGAACAAATAAGATGTTTCCCCCTAGGAGAAAACAAAATTAAAGTTTAGAAGAGAGATGACACAAGTCAAGAGAGAGAAGGAGGTTGAAGAAAAGGCCAGAACAGAATCAGATGAAATGGAGTGGTTGAGGAGATTCCTTCATGCATTAACACTTTTAAGGCAGAAAAATAATGCCTACAGAGTCCATATGCTTGACCAAACAGAGAGAAAAATCCCAAACATGAAGAATTATGCCTGATTTTATGTAATAAGTTCAAACAAAATGTAGCAAGAGCAGGTCACATGACATAATCCTACCATAAGAGCATTAAAGCATGACTTAGAGGTTTAACCCACAGAGAGCTATTAATAGTACACCCGTTTGCAACCAGTGTAAACATGATATGCCATTAAAAAAAACAAGACCTTTATTCTACTCTGCTTTTTAAAAAAATGTGGATAAAAAAATACCTTTCAATGTTAATTTCAACGTACATCCAACAGTGGGTAATCAGTCTCACTGGCCAATCACTTTAAATGTTGCTTTGTTGGAATTTCTGGAATGCATTCCATTTTTTTTTTTTTTAACTTGGAAAGCTTTAAAGTTTGAAAGCTTTGTAATACTGATGTTACCAACTATTTTTTTATGTTTGTTTTCAAAACAGCACATTCCAAAGATCTGGTATTCAGAGGTAGACAATCTCCCACCCTCCTTAAAAAAATTTAACTGCTACCATAGCTTCTGCAAAGAACAGTTTATAGGTAGTTTGCCATGTGTGCCCTTTGATTTTCTTAGTACGAAAGACTTTTTGGAAACCACCCTTCTGTACTCTAGGCTATAGCTTACATCAGATGCTAGATTTCAGATGACTCTTTAGAAATGTGTGTACGTGCACTTGCAGGAATGTTTATTTGCATAATATGAAGATTCCAGGGAGCCTCTCTAGACTGAGTTTCTATTGTGATTTCTATAAGATGGAAAAGAATAAGCATTAAGACACTTACAAAATTTAAAAATACAATGCAATTGATGCGAGAAAAACTTAGAATTGATATATTATGATTTTCATATACATCAGAGTGGGCAGAGTCCACAGATAGCCCTGCTCTCCAGGAGCCTGCCAACTGCAGGAAACCTGTCAGGGATAGGGAACTTCAAGACCGGGTAGAAAGGCTAGGCACAGAAAAATAGGGGAGCTTGTTCACTTGCAGCAAGTCATTGAAATTTGTGTTGAAAAAACCTTGGCAGCAAAAGAAATGACTTCATATGATCATCATGGCAAGGCAGAGAAAGAGGCCTGAATTAAAATAATATACATAATGCCAACAGACTTTCGAAAACCATATTCCAGGGAATTTCACTGATTTGGGTTTGTGAATAAGAATTTTATATAAAGATGGGACACAGGGTCTGGATTCCCCAATTAAAATATGAACTCTTACAAAATGCTGTAGAACTTTAGAAAATTTGTGGATCATCCACTGGAAAGATTTAGGCAACCTAAGTCAGCCCTAGTCTTAAATACCTAGACACTCTAGAAACACAGATATACTGACCAGGCACTTGATCTTTTCAAGGTGCATGAAAAGAGAGTATCCAGTTTTAGCAACTTGGTATGAATGGGCTGCAAAGTAAAGCAGGAGTTGGCACCAGTGTCCTTGCTCAATGTTCTAGGAGACAATGACTGCTGAGTGCTCTGATCTCGGCTTCCTGGTAAGCTGGTCCTGTGACCCAGCTCTCCAGGTGATTATATGGCAAATACTGTAGTTGCTAACCTTTCACAAGGGCCTTAGGTAACAAAGGAAACATCAGACACCTCAGCACAAGGTCTTGTGCTTTTCCTGGCAGCAAAATGGTAGCATCTGTCTATAAATTCAACAAGTAGCATTATTTTCACGTGGAAAGCAGTAAGTGCCCTGGCAGTAAATAGTTTCATAACTGTTCACATAAAAAAGAACCATATGGTCACTGTCCTTGCATTTCTTTTAAGTTGTAAAATGTAAGCTGAGCCATCGCACCTCTCATTTATACATTCCCTCCAGTGCCGCATTAAACTGTGATTACAATATATGAAGAAGTGCAAATGACCTTAATTCTGGGCTGGACTTTCCTGTCACTTAAAATTTGGTCCTGTGTTTATATTGCATACTAAATTCTGTTTTGCAATTCATTTGCAAAACCCATTATAGTGATGTCCATTTGCTCAATGTTAAGTGTCCATTTTCCTGGAGGGGAAAAGCACCATTTCAACAACAGGGCTCCTTAAAGACCAAAGGTAGAAATACCTAGCTGTTTTTCCCGTTCCTCACGTCGCTCCCGGGCCAGTCGCTGCCGGTCATCGACCCGTAGCACAGGTGGAGGATCTGAAATGAGATAAAAACATGGGAGAAAGAGCATATTTTTAATTTTTATTATTACTTTATCTTATTTTTTAAATTTATTTTTATTGGACTTTTTCCCCAGTACCATTTGTCTCCGTTATGCTCCAACTCCCATAACCCCCACACTGCTGTCCGTGCCCATGAGTCTTTTTTCCTTTTTTGCTTGATCCCCCCCATCACCTCCTCCAGCACTGTCATCCTTGCTCTCTATGAGCATATTTAAAAAAAAAAACTAATGGTATACAAAGATAAAAACTTTCCAGCCAAGATGGAGGCATAGGTGGGCACACTGTGCCTCCTCACACAACCAAAATTAAGGACAACAAAGATTTAGAAAGAAAACAACCAAAAACTGATAGAAAATCGAACTTTACAGAAGTCCGACAACCATTCATCAAGACCAGTAAGAGGGGCGGAGTCGCGGCAGGAAAAAGTGGAGGTTGGTGGACCCGGGGGTGCAGGCAGCGGCTGGCAGATCCCAGGTGCACAGGTGGCAGCTAGCGGACCCCGGGCACTGGGTGGCAATGGGCAGACCCAGTGAGGCCATGCAAAGCTGCTGGCTAACCAGGTGGTCCCACATTCCCGTGCAGATAATCCAGGCGAAAATGGGGAGTGAGATAGACCTCACAACCCAGGGCCCCAACACCAGGAAATAAAGCCTAAAAACACCAATTGAAAACACTTGTTGGGGTTGAGGGGCCAGGAGAGACTCCCAGCCTCACAGGAGAGTTTGTTGGAGAGACCCACAGGGTCCTAGAATGCACACAAGCCCACCCATATGGAATCAGCACCAGAAGGGCCCAATATGCTTGTGGAAAGCAGCGGAAGGGACTGGAATCCAAGAGAGAGCAGAGCAAGTGCCATTGTTCCCTCTCGGACCCCGCCCCCACCTGTAGCATCACAACCCAGCGACTCGGCTGCCTTGCCCTAGGAAACACCTAAAGCTCTGCCCCTCACTACGGAACAGGCGCCAGCAGACCAAAACAAAACAAAACAAAACAAAAACCCCAAAAAAGGCTCAAACGGGAGAACAGATCAAAGCCCCAGAGCCAATTCATCTAAGCAACCAAGAGATAGCCAACCTATCAGATGCACAGTTTAAAGCCCTGGTGATCAGAATGCTCACAGAATTGGTTGACTTTGCTCACAAATTAGATGAACAAATGAAGGTTACAATAAGTGAAATGAAGGAAAACGCACAGGGAACCAATAGTGATGGGAGGAAAACTGGGACTCAAATCAATGGAGTGGACCAGAAGGAAGAAACAAACAAACAGAAAAGAAGGAAGAAACAAGAATTCAAAAAATGAGGAGAGGCTTAGGAACCTCCAGGACATCTTTAAACATCCCAACATCTGAATTATAGGGATACCAGAAGGGGAAGAGAAAGAGCAACAAGTGGAAAACTTATTTGAACAAATAACAAAGGAAAACTTCCCCAATCTGGCAAAGGAAATAGACTTCCAGGAAGTCCAGGAAGCTCAGAGAATCCCAAAGAAGTTGGACCCAAGGAGGAACACACTAAGGCACATCATAATGACATTACCCAAGATTACAATGAAGGAGAGAATTAGAATAGAAGCAGTAAGGGATAAGGGGACAGTCACCTACAAAGGAGTTCCCATCAGACTGTCAGCTGATTTCTCAAAAGAGGCCTTACAGACAAGAAGTGACTGGAAAGAAGTATTCCAAGTCATGAAAGGCAAGGACCTACATCCAAGATTGCTCTATCCAGCAAAGCTGTCATTTAGAATGGAAGGGAAGATAAAGTGCTTCTCAGATAAGGTCAAGTTAAAGGAGTTCATCATCACCAAGCCCTTATTTGAAGATAAAAAGATAAAAAAAAAGATAAAAAATACCACAGTAAAAAGACAGCAAACTCACAGCTATTACCAACCACACCCACAACAAAAGCAAACTAAGCAAACATCTAGAACAGGAACAGAACCACAGAAATGGAGATCACATGGAGGGTTAGCAACAGGGCCATGGGAGGAGGAGAGAGGGGGAAAAGATACAGAGAGTAAGTGGCACAGACGTGGGTAGAAAATAGGGGGAGGGCAAGAGTAGTGTGGGAAAAGTAGAAGCTAAAGAACTTATGACATGGACATGAACTAAAGGGGGGGAGTGTGGGTGGGAGGGGGTGTGCAGGGTGAAGGGGAATGAAGGGGGGGAAATGGGACAACTGTAATAGCATAATCAATAAAATATATTAAAAAATACATATTTTTGTCCAGTAAATTTGATAGCACACTATGTACAATTAGTACATATGACTATGACTATACTTTCAGTGATACACAAGTAATAATGGTATCAATGATGATACCACCCTCAAAATTAGGTTTATTTTTGCTGCTACTAAATTGACACTACCATTTTAAGATCTTGTATTAAAAATAGAAACCTACTGAATAAGACTCAAGAGGCAACATGGTAGGAGTTCATCAACAAATTTAAAGATCCTGTGTCCCAAATGCCTCTTATCTTCACAGAATTTGTATATTGAAGGGAAATAAAAACTGTATAAAAGCCCATTAGAAGCTTGCATAAACATGGCATCATGAGCAGGACTAGGTGATGATAATTTATGCTTTTCCTTTGCTTTAAGGTACGGTTTTAAAATAATTGATAATATAAACCCCTCGTTAGCTCAATGCATTATGATTATCAGATTTACTAATCATTTATGAGGTCTTAATTTTTTTTATGTAGGAAAATATGCCCATGGCCCCAAAAGGTTCTATTCTGACCCTAGAAAATGGCCATGCAGACTCCCCCTTGGGTGCTTGGTGAAGAACCATACACAGGGGGATTTGCTGTTATCAATTTTTGGTAAAAGAAAATGAGAGCCATAGCAAAATAGTATTTTGAAGAAAGAATAATCTGGGAACAAAAGCAAAAATGAAGTAGCAGTAAAGACTTTTAATAATTACTTATTGCTTCAAAAAGTCCCTAAATAATGAGGTTTAATCACTCATAAAAACTTTTATTCAATTATAAAACTTGAAAACCAACTTTATTTATAAAAGCCTTTAGCATATTACAGAAGGTCTATAAAGTAGAGTTTAATTACTCCTAATTACATTAACAAATTTTGATAACAGAATATGAAGTAATGAGGTAATACCCAAGCACACAATGTAATGCTTGTCTCTTTGATGCATGGTTGGAAAATAGTGCAAGAATAGGCACAGTTTTTCTCTGATTTCTAGGCTATCATTTCATAGGAAAATTACGCTCTCTGCATCTTGTCTGGCAACACAACAAGAAACAGGTTGTATGTAGAGCTATACAAATATGTCAATTAATCACGATATATTAGGCCAATGCTTGAAAGTGCAGTAAGTCCCACTGGCTTTCAATATCAGTGCTGAAATGATCATCACTATTCATTTGGAGGAGGTAAAGAATTAATGCAACATTTCTAAAGTATAAAATGCATAGTAATTATGATATGTGAGATGATTTGGGTTGGTTTGGAATCTAGCAGTAAAAAGTATTGAATTGTAGGGTGAGAAAGTTATTCAGTTTAAATTCTGTTTCCATCCCTCTGATTACATCAATAAAAACGTCACTTTGGTGGTAGAATGTCAATAACACCCGTGACAGATTGAAGATGGTGGTGAATGGGGGTGGGGAAGAGCAGAGCCTTGGGTTTATCTACTGCTGGGTCCCCATGGCCTAGGACTGTATCTTGCAGATAGGAGAATACTCAGTAATGATTGTTGAATGATGAATGAATGAATGAGCAAACAACTTTAGTTAATATTCAGAGCCTTTACACTTCCATTAATGTGCACCAATGGGGCAAACTAAGCAATCTTATATTTGATAATAAATTTTTAAAAATATAAATGCTAGCAGTTACTATTTTAAAGTATCTCTCCTATTTAACGTATTGAGGCAACCAATCGATGTTGTTCTACCACATCGATGTTTCTCTTTCTTTCTCTCTCTCTTTCACCCCCTTCCTCTCTTTCTAAAATCAATAAATATACGCTCAGGCGAGGACTAAAATAACAAGAGCATTTTATGTACCTTTGCTTATCTCTGTTTACCAGAAAACAGACATAAGAATGCTCAAAATACACAATCTGAAATGAAACATCTCCTCATTTAACCTGACTTTAGCAACTTAAATCAAATAGCTCTCCAAAGAGATGGCCAATTGAGGTGCAGAATTTTTGGCCTCTGTGCTCTATGCAGCTGTGTCTTATCATACTGGAAATTCTGTGTTCAAGTATCATTCGTATGTTAGTTTACTCTACCATAATGTCAACCAGAGGGTAGGGATTGTGTTCTTTAGTAATATACCCCTAGTGCCTGTATAGCGCTAACACCAGATAAATAAATGAGTTGTCAGGATATAGAAGTATCGGTTGCACAGCCAAGAATGGTAAAAACTTTTGTTAAAATTTCAGCATTTCAGAATGGTATGAAAATTGATTAGAACTGACTGAATGGTAGAAAAGTCATTAGAAGTGATTGTTGATAGGGAGAACAAGGAAAAATAGTACAAACCATTTAGCTATGTTCAGTTCTTATGGTAAAACAAATGGGGTTTTCATGCTAAAGAACTTCTCCTTCCACAAGGATGCTCACTTGAGTGTAAGAACAAAAGCTCTCCAGAAAGGGCCCTGTGAGGAAAGGGGTCCCATTGTTTTGCTCATACACTACCTCTCACAGTCCCAGACATAGAACTACTACTTGATAAATACTATTAGATGGTGGCTGAGTGGTGGGCGGATAGATGAATGGATAAACAAATGAATGAAAAGGCAAACCAACTAAATGGGGAACACTCAGCCTGCTAATTAAAACTCCGCTGAAACTACACATTTCCCACTAATGGTTGCTCATGCAATATTTGTAATAGTACTACTTACTCTTCTTTCTTTTAAGTGACTGGCCTGATTTAGATCTTATTTAAAGCATCTTATTTAAGACCTTTTCCATATGAGAAAAAGCTCCACAAATGTAGGTATAATGGGGAATGTTTCCTGTGAGGCTAGATGCAATTATTTCTACTTTCATTCTCACTGATTTCCTGTTCTTGAGTGACTTTGGCCTTGGATGCAGCACAAAGTAGACTTCCAAGACACTCATGGAGTATTCGGTTTGCCTTTAATTCCTTTCCTTGTCTCTCATCATCATACCCTGCATTAGTCTCTGCCAAGGACCACACAATGGTGGTTGGGTACCTGGAAGCGACTGAACTGTCTATCCAGCTGTTTGCATTATATGAAACAGACTGTTTGCATCTCTGTATCACCCAGTGGAACAGACCATGAATCATAGTCCATTAAATAAAATTACTGTGTAGGTGTACAACCATCGCAGGGCACGGAGAACAAAAACGTAATCCCACACCAGCTCTGCTGCGTGTAAAGATGTCCTTAGATGGTTTTTGAAAACGTCACAAGAGATATGCAATAATGCTTCGGCATACAGGTGACGTGACACAATTTTTTGTACCTGTATGACCAGGCATTACTGCATATCTCTTGTGACATTTTCAAAAACCATTTAAGGACATCTTTATACACATAGCAAAGCTGGTATGGAATTAAGTAGAGGAAAAAAAAAAAACCTTATAGATACTGAAAACAGTATGGCGATTACCAGCGGAAAAGGGAGGTAGAAGAGGGTAAAAAAAATTATGTCATATGTAGCATTTCAAACAAGACAGTAAAATTACTACCTCTTACACACTGCTTGGCAGTAAAACAACGCATCCACATGTATCATCTCACTGACGGGCAAAATGATTCTGACAGGTAAACAGGGCACGTCTTTGACCCTTCATTTTAAAAAGAGAAAATCGCCTTCCCTTCCTCTCTAAAGATAAATAAATAAATAAATAAATCTAAAAAAAAAAATAGCAATCATTTAAAAAAAAATAAATAAATAAAAAATAAAAAGAGAAAATCGAGGCTTTGAGAGGTTCTCTGATTTAAGCTCACACGAGTCACTGTAAGCATGTGTTTTGGTGGCAGAACTGGAACCATGCTCTCCTGAATTCTAGCGCGCCTTCAAGCGGGACGGCCTCCCTTTCCACAGAACCTGCTATGCCTGCCCCGTACCTGGCTTATTTCCTGAGTGGTTGCTGTTTTGTCCTGAAATAGCAGAGTGGGGCCGGCTGGAGGCAGCAGTTTTCTTCTCTTGCACTTTGTAGCTGTCAGGCGCTACAAGAAAAAAGAGAAAAGACATCTGTAGTTGCTTAAAATTTATTCAGAAACTTTCACCTATTCAATATTTACCGCTCACCTTTTATCAGGTACTAGGCTAGACTTAGGAAAGGAAAACAACACAGTTGCATCGCCTGCCCTCCAGGCACATGCTGTTCATTGGGAAGGACCCATCCAATAAGCAACGGCCTCAGCTTACGTGGCCAGTCTCACAGCAGTGGTGTGTTCAAGGGTCTCTGAAGTTGTTCACCCTGCTGTCCCAGTTTACATGTGAACATCCATGTGGAAACATGATTGGAATCTAAGACCTCTGCTCTTAGTTCTTACAAAGTTCATGTGTTAGTAAGCAAAAAATTCCAAGAATATAACCAAGTAGGTCACCAAATGGGAACCAGAAGATATAACTTACCAAGATTTTGAAAAAGCTTCTGACAAAAGTTCAATAACAAAAATTACTCAAAAGACTGAGGGAAATGTATTCTAGCAAAGGAAGGCAGGCCAGAAAACCAGGCAGTTACAGAAATTTCTATACCAGTTCTCTGGTTATAGAAATTATAGGGTTCTCCAGGACAGGACAATTTTTCTTTACATGTATTACTTTATTTACCATACTTTCGAAGGATATCTGTCACTCTAATAGATAGAAATCATGCCAAAAACCAAGCCCTTGGAGTTCCCTGAATCCTACCCTCTGCCTTAAAACTAGCTCCACCCCGTCTTCCCCACCCCTTACAGAATTTGATTCCGTTCATCCAGTTGAGCCAGTCCAAAGTCCTGACGTCTTGCTTGACTTCTTTCCATTAGTGCGTTCTTTCAGCTCTGCCTCAAAAACATCTCAATACCTGTACTTCCACCTTTCTGAGATGTGACTGCAATTTCCCCTTGACGAGTCTACCTGATCCTACCACTGATCTCCTTCAGTCTGTTGATTTCATCTCAGCAGCCTGAGCGATCCCGTTAAAACACAAGCCATGTGATTCCACTGCTTAAGACCCTCCAACATTTCCCATCCCACTCGGAGTGAATCACAAGGTCTCCACCTCGGCCTAGAAAGGGCTATCTGGTTTAGGCTTTACCTTGTAACACTTTCCTCTGATCTGATCTGCTCATACTGACTGACTTAGTCCATTCTCAGAACCTTTGCAAATGCCTCAAATGTTCTCCCAGTTATCAGCAGGGATCTCCCCATCACTTCCTTTGGGTCTCTGCTCAAAAGTGACATTAGAGAGTCCCCTGGACCTGTTTAAAATGGCATCCCCACCAGTCATTGCTCTCTTCTCTTCACCCTGCTGTTTATAACCCTGACCTCCACCATTACGTTGAGGGAGTTGGATACTGTTTAGAAAACAGGAATCACATGCTCAAGGTTTTTGAACCTGAAAAGGTGGGATAACAATTACTCTTCAAGAAGACTAAATTTAAAAATGTCATTCAAGAGACGCTAAAAAAAGAAAAGACTAAATTTACTAAGTTTACCTTTGACCTCTGAAAGGGGAATATACTGAATTTTTATGGCTCTCCCTCAATTACATATAGTATTAGCTGGCATGGAAAAATCAAACTAAATAGTTAAAAGTATTTTATGCAAATTTAATACTGTTCAGTTTCAAACAATTTATTTTCTTCACACACTCCAACAAACATTGATTGGTTTAAGTTTCATCTGCCTGAGCTTTCCCTGCTTTACTTGCAGGGAAAGGTCTGTAAAGACACAGTGAGAGAATGGGCAGATCGCTAATAAATTAAACAGCAAAAGCTCTCCAGTCAACAGTTTTTGATAGGATTTTTGCCACTGGAGAAATTTAACCAGGCAATCACCACTGGGAAAAGGCTATATTCAGTGTGTACTTAATCGCAGGGAGTAAGAACAAATCGAGTAGGAGGGGAGCCAGGAGAGGCCCTGGCACTGATGAGAACAGCAATCAGCAAGTGTGATGGGTTCTGTGATGCTCTAACGCACACTCTCATCCCATTTGCTGAAAGCAAGTTGCTCCTTGTCACCGCACAGCAGGTAAAAGCCCATCCTCATTAGTCCTGGCTACAGTCTCACAGCTGTAGATGCAGCTTCTAAACATCAAAAATTGACTTGTACTTGGAACCTTTGCCCTTATTCTGCAAGTCTATCTTCTTAAAGCTGCTCATAAACAAGTTAATAATTAAGAAAGATAAAGAGAAAGGAGCACCACCCAGATGTGGAGTGCTTTCGTCATACTTTTCTTTTTATTATGCAGCCACCTCCAGCACTCAGCATGTAAAGTCTTACTTAGCAAGCTGTTTAAGGATCTCCTATCTAATTATTTTTAGTTAACTGAAGGATAATTAGGACCACTTATTTAGAATATATTTCAAATGTATTAATTTCTTTCTTGCCTTGGTATATTTAACACAATTTATTCTTTCTCTGGTAATTAAGCATCTGCAGTGCCCCCAGATGCTGATAGCAAATATCATCCTAACTGAATGTCACGTAATAGTGACCATGAAGGAGACTAAAAGGACCCCAACCCATGTTTAGTACAAGTGACTTTACTGAATAATCCCCATAGAAGTTTTTTTGTTGTTGTTGAAATCTGCTTTATTGTCTTGAAACTCAAACGTAAAAAAATAAATGTCAATTAAACTAGAGGTCAGACTGCTTGAATTCCAATTTATATCTGACTTTTAAGTGGATCCCCTCTAATTGAACACCTGTATCTACCCGCTCACTTTATCACCATCTGGATCGCAGGAATTCACTTCTGTCTCAGAAGACCTTCTGAGTCCTACTCGAGGCAAATTTAAAACCTATCTTAAAATTTTTTATGTTCAGGTAAAACTGACAGGTTAAATTTAGTAAAATAAAGGTAATTAACAAATTGTCAGGCTGCTTAGTTCAAGATCACATACTGCTAATTTGTAACCATTTGGTTGGACGTTTGTCTAGTTTTCAGGCTATCTTTCTACTTTCATCAGTTTTGCTTTCTCTTCTACTACTTTAAGACTCCTTATTTCTCCAAATCCCCTCTGATTAACACTCCATCCTGGTAAGAGGGAAGATACAGACCCCAACAGATCTCGGGTCAAACGGGAGCCCTGTTACTTACTTAACAACCTTTGGAAAGTTTCTTGACCCCTCTGAGTAGGGAATAAGGGGGTGATGCTCCTGACTCACAGGGCTGTTGGGAGGATTAACTGACAAGGCGTGTGCTAAGAATCTACCATAGGGCTTGGCACGCAGCAGGAGTTAACAGTCATTCAGTTGCTTTCATCTTTGTTCTTCTGTCAGGTCCTGCACCTCCCACACCCACAACTCAGTTTGGTGGGGGTGCGTGTGCTTTCAAGTCAGCCGACCTGGCTCCACCACTTACAAACACTGAGTCCTCGGAGTCTCTATCATTCATCTGCTCAGTCCTAACCCAGTCTGCAGAGCAGGAAAATGCTTCCAGTCAGAGTTGTGAAAATTAAATGAGACTGTCAGACCTACTGCAAGGCTCCATTAATGGTAGACTGTATTTTCGGCTCTCTCTCGATTTATTCCCTACACAAGTGTGAGACACTGGGTTCCTATTTCCTCAGGGTTTTGCTCACCCAGCAAAAACAGGGAGAGCAAACCTATTGTCAACTCAGTGGCAATGGTCCCAGGGAGCATGGTGACCAATGTGGCAGGGACATCTGGTTCAGCTGCTGGTTTCAGAGGTTTTAAGTTCAGCCATGGTCACACCTCCCAGGGACCCTCAAGTAGGCTGGACTTACTGGTAGGATTTTAAGGGTACGCCCTGGTTTGGGAAGAGGTGATTGGCAGTCTTTCTGAGGCTTAGTAAAATGATAGTTTTCTGAGATTTAATGCCCTTCAAGTTAACATCACATTAAGTATATGAGGTCTGTCCAGAAGGTATCCAGCCATGTAATATGAAAACTAGAGACATTTATTGAAGAAGATACAAGAAACATTGTACATAGGACAATGACACCTCAGTCCCCTTCAAAGTAGGCACCTTGGGACCTCACACAGTTCTTCCAACTGCCATCAGCTGCCCCATCACATTTTCCTAAATATCATCGATGGTCTGAAATCTCTTCCCTTTCAAAGGTGATCCCAGTTTTGGAAAAAGCCAGAAGTCACAAGGTACCAAATCTGGGCTGTAGTGGGGCTGAGTCACCTGGGTGATTTGATGTTTCACCAAAAAACTCTGCACCAGACATGATGCATGAGCAGGTGCATTATCGTGATGAAGTTGCCAATCACCAGTTGCCCATAGCTATGGGCTTCTGAATCATTCAAATAGTTTCCATGGAGGAATGTTCAAGCTTAATGCAAATTTTTTTTTTTTAATAGAATAGACTTCTTTTTTTTAAAAAATATTTTATTTATTTATTTTTATTATTTATTTATTTATTTATTTATCTTTAGAGGGGAAGGGAAGGAGAGAGGGAGAGAAACATCAATGTGCGGTTGCCTCTTGTATGTCCCCTGCCGGGACCTGGCCTGGCAACCCAGGCATGTGCCCTGACTGGGAATCGAACCACGATCCTTTGGTTCGCAGGCCCGTGCTCAATCCACTGAGCTACACCAGCCAGGTTAATGCAAAATTTTATGCAGATTTGTTGCTCTACTATCTTAGTCATTTTGAATGCAACAGCCACACAGTACACATGCTCACTCAATGGTGTCAACCACCCACACTGACTAGCACAGTGAAGTCATCATTGTTCACACATTCTAGTCCACTGTCCTTGGCTGCCAGGCCACATCGATGTTGCACAAACCTTTCTCATTACATTAACAATGGCTGGACTCTGTCTGGACAAACCTTGTATAAAAGCCTTGAAAAAACCTCTCAATCATAACAATGAGATAGTAAAACCTTGTGAGAAATTTTCTTTCTTCTCCCTTCCCTTCCCTTCCCTTCCCTTCCCTTCCCTTCCCTTCCCTTCCCTTCCCTTCCCTTCCCTTCCCTCCCCTCCCCTCCTCCCCCTTCCCTTCCCTTCCCTTTCCTCCCCTGCCCTTCCCTCCCCTGCCCTTCCCTCCCTTTCTCTTTTTTTAAAAACAAAGTGTAGGGACTTCCCTGGTTTGGAAATAGAATGAAAACAGGAATTTAGTCATTGTGAGATCTCCAACATTTATGAGTGGATCAAAAAACTATGGTACATTTACCCAATGGAGTACTATGCAGCAGAAAGAAAGAAAGAGCTCCTACCCTTTGTGACAGCATGGATGGAACTGGAGAGCATTATGCTAAGTGCAAGAGGGGAGGGGGAGGGAAATAATGGGGGGAAGAAGGGAAAGGGTCATCAAGAAACATGTATAAAGGACCCATGGACAAAGCCAGAGCGGGGTAGGATTGAGGGCGGGAGGTGGGGGTGGGTAGGGCGGGGGAAAGTGGTGATGGGAAAATGGTAACACTAATTTAAAAAATGATTAAAAATAAGATCTCCAACATTTAAATATCTGGAAATCCTAGGTAACTAGCAGATAGGATCATATATACCATTTTTAAATTTGCCATTAAAAAATGTGACTTTCCCCTATTTGAATCTCTTTCCTTCATTTTTTTAAAAAAGAAAACTGAGCCACAAACTATGATGCTTAATAAGCTTTGCCTGCCTTATAAAATCTTTATTGATCTTTCTGCTAGCTTGAAAGCTTCATTCCATTAGCCACATGCGAGCGTTGGAGTAAAGACAAGAGGAAGGACACAGACAAGCACCCTTGTGGTCTGGGCTCTCTCCCTCTCTAAATCACTCTGAAAGAAGACACACAGGCAGCGCACTCTCAGGGCTTTCATCTTACAAACATTCTGCACTCCAGTAAGTGCCACAAATGTACCTCTGTGTTCCACATCCTCTCCAACTCACTGCATTTCTTGTAATGTCTTCCTATAAAAGTCATGGGGCTCTCACTACTTAGCTTCTATTTTTGGCAGTATGGTCTGGTGCATGAGTCTTTATTTTGATTGATCAAAATAACTAGTCCAACACGTGCTTAATTTAGTGAAGATGGTTATTACTCTAATAAGACAGTTGTGACCACAACCTTGGAGAGCATCCTAGGTTTAAATCGCACTGACTGATATGTGGTCTTGACATCCACAAGGATAACGTATCTGTCACCATTTTCACCAAAATGAGGAATGCGGATTGAGAAACAGCCAAAGGACGGGTTCTTCTCTGCTGTATTGTCCAACTGGACTTTGTGCACACGCTGCCCCCAGGATACCCACAGCCCTGGGAGAGTAAACGGGAAGACAGAACTAGACTTTGAACCACATGTAATTGCTATTTTTTGTAGTAAAAAATGGTTGAATATCGCAACTTCATATGTCGCAACCTCATAGTTTCAATTACCTATGGAGAAAAGAGTTATAGTAGGACTGAGAGTGTTATCCTTAGAAACGCTTGATTTTGCTACAATAAATCTCAGCCACAAGCATGATCATCTGCTAAGTTCTGAGTCTTCCTAGTGAATCACAAAACCTGGGCTGGTCTTGGGAGACCCCCAACACCTTAACAAGTAGCTTATTTGAAAATCTGGCTGCAGAATACTGTTATGGCAATTGAAGAATGTTCCTGGTTTAAACAATAAACATAAGGAAACAACGGAGTAACTTTCAGGTAATTCGGGGCATTTCATCTTAAAGTTTGTACTTTATAGTCCTTTTGTTCATTTACTTGACATTGAAATTTTATTCTGATTAGCTGCCAGGAGTATTGTAACATATAAATCACAGACAGTAAATATTTTATCCCAAGTTGTTTATGAAATTTGCATAGAACAAGGAGGGCATAATGCAATCTCATAACCCCTAATGACTTTTCTGATTACTCCACACGATGGAGAGCTTCCCCTTAGTTCAAAGTCTCCATCGCTCACTCTGTGCGAAGTTGTGCTGTGATGATGAAAGCTTGTGGGGGTTAGCATCCGACAAACCTGGGTTTAATTTCTTGCTTTACCTCAGTTTTCTCCCCTCTCTCATTTATTCAGACAGCATCCTACTTGGTGGGACACCTTGTGCTCAGGACTGAGAAAATAATATTAAGGAAATAATTCTTCTACCACTCCTTTCTCCTTTCCTAAGTCTAGGTTACTTCCCCAAGCTGTGTTTTGGAGCCTTTGATTCCCCCAGTAATTCCCTTCTCTTCAGTAAACTTCTCTCCTACCATGGCCTGAAGCACTATCTCTATGTCAGCCTTTTCAAACCTGTATTTATAGTTACACTCTCTCAGTAGTCTTCTGCTTGTACGAATTATAGCAATGTATTTCTGCTATCGCTTGAACTATGTCAAAAGCTGAACTAACTGTCCTCACAAACTCAGCCAATCCCTGATGTCAGCCTCTGTTACTATCAGTGGACCCTCCATTTCCAAGGCTCAGAAATGGTAAGTGATTTTTTAAAATAAGAATTTATGGATACTCCCACAGGCCAGACCCTCTGCTATGCGCTAGGGACCCAAAGACCATAGGAGACAGCACCTACTTGCACGATGCGTGTCATCTTTTGGAGGAGACAGCATGCGAATACATGAAATTACAACAATAGACCAATTCAGTTTTAAAAAGTCAATACACTACACAGGATTAACCAAAGAAACAATATAGGTAGTGTTACAGGTATTCAGAGATGGAAGAAGCTACTATAGGGGGCAGTAGTGAAGCAAAACTTCACTGGATGAAGATTTTGAAGAATGGAGAGAATCAGTACTACTAAATAAGTGAAGAGTAAAGCAGAGAATATTCCTGGCTGAGGTACAGTATAAGCAAAACTATCAAGGCATCACATATATAAATGTGTATATACATGTAAAACAGGGGCTGTCCTGTCGGAACTGTGGGTTAGGATGGCAGGCAGTTGCACCTGAAAATCAAATGAGACAAGGCCGAGGTCAAAGCCCCCTTGAATTCCAAGGGTTTGAACGTCATCACGACAGCAATGAAAGTCACTGAAGGATGCCATACAGAACCTCTAGCTATGAAGTGCTCTAACTGCAGTGGATTCTAGATAAATGAAAAGTGAAGCCTAACAAGCCTCTAGAAATGTATAAAAATGGTTATCATCTGAAACAACAGAAGGAAATCAGACTAACACCAGACATCCTAAGAACTCTGCTTCCTGGGTAATTAATGATTCAGATTTCTTCCCTTACATTTAACACATAGCAAGAGATAACTATTTGACCACTAAAGGAGAAAAAGTGGCACAAGTGAATATGGCGGAACCTATGCCTGTAGCTGAAGCAGCACAGAGCAGGGAAGGAGTACGGGTCAGTGTGGTCATCCTAGGGGGACCCCAGGGCAGCTAGGTGGCACCACACAGGGACCCTCCGTAGGCCCTCAGGGTCTCCTGCTTCAAATCCTACAGGAAATGGGGGCCCAGCCATGAGCTCTAGGGAGCAAGAGCAGTGGGTAGAATGAGGAAATATGGGATGGACAAAATGTGTCTGGTGGGGAAACAGGTTGGGGTGGTTTTGAAGGTCATTTTGCAGGCAGGTCAAGCAAATAAAAGGTGGGTAGATAGAGGCCGACTGGTGTCTTTAATGTTTTGAAGACTGCCCCAGGACCGGAAGCGGCCACTCAACCATGCACACTTACAGGCTGCACCACCCAATGCATGGAGCTATGGATCCTAAAAAGCAGCCCGAGTCTAATTTGCCCTTCTGCACCAGAATCAACCCACTTTGTGGTATGGTAAAAAATCTAGCCACAGTTAGTCTGACACAGTAGTAAGAACAATCAATTTATTCAACACTCTATGACTCATTTCTTGTTGCAAAAACAAATGCAATTAAATAAGAACATTTGATAATAACATATATCTGAGTCATGTATCACCTCTTCCTTATGTATTCTCCTGACAATTCAGTGAAGATTTACTTTTTCTTTGCATTTTATGCTCTCCACATAGAACAAAAAGTTATGACTTGATGGGGACAGTAGCTTGCATTAGAGGCTTCTGAGGCCATGTGGAGGCTTTAGAATTTGGAGGGAGCTCACTCAGTAACAACGAACAGTGCCTGAAGGTCAAAGAAATTTGTCCAACACTGAGATATTACAAACTGAACATAAAGACAACAATTTTATGGACACAACCCAATACTGTGTACAGTTATATGATAAATGGGAACAGAAGCCACCAGAAACATCACTCTTCATCCTTAAAATGGACACTAGAGCATGAAGAATACAACAGAAACACACAGGTATTCCTTAATAATTTATAATCCATCAATTTCCAAAAAGAAGTTGAGGCAGTTGCCCTGAATTCTTAAAGTCTATGCATGAGATGGCAAAAATACTGACATAACCACTACTTTTCCTAAAAAAAAAAAAAAAAAAAAAAATCCAATTTTTGTTTGCTAAATTACACATGATAAGGTATAAATATTACTTAAATAACAGCAAAAGATAATTCTATCGAAATAAGTATAAAAACGAATAAAGGAAACCTTTAAAATGGAGTAGGAGGCCTGAAGGGGGAGTTCTCACACACTACGGCTCTGCCTCAACCACGCACCCCAACCGGGACAAGCATCAGTTGTACACCCTGACAGGGAGAGACGTGCACTGCATTCCCAGCAGGAAGTGTCTCTACATCACTACCCCATCAATAGGAAGGTTTTCGCCTTATCCAGCCACAGGCCCAACCAATGGGAACCTTCGCGACCCAGCTTCCGGGAAGCTATGACCACCCTGAACAGTCTCTTTCCTCCCATAAACTTTCATTCAAATCACCCCTCCCAACCTCCTCCTTTTTCTTTATAATCTAACTCTTCTCTTTGGTTTGTTAGACTTGCTCGTGGTGTATTTTGCCATAGCATGCTTGCCCTGAATTGCAATTCTCTGTTATTCCCAAATAAACCCATTTTGCTGATTAAAAAAAAAAAAAAAAAGGCTGTTTTATTTTTAAGGTTGACACAAGAAACCAGAATATTTTTAAGGGCTCAGGAGTGGTCTACTTATTTGCCTCCAAAGAGCTGATGTTTAATCATAGCCATCCTATTGTGAACTTAAAGAACCACAGATGGTCTCCAAGTATATAGAGCTAGGGACGTTTAGCTTGGCCAGTGAGCTGGGTACAGATCCACGTTAATGGTCCACTTGACCAGAGCAAGATGAGGGCAGGGACCATGCTTTCACCCTTACAATGCCCCTGTCCTTAGTGTCCGGCCCACTATCTGGCACATATATGACACTGAATAAATGCCTGCAGAAGAAAACGAGAGTACCCTGAGCCAACTGTGGCAAAAACCCAGAGAGAAAAAGTATGCACGACAAAACGATAAATAAAAAGTATACATTTGCTAACTTTTTGATAGATGCTAAGACCGTAGAGAAATGGTGACCAAAATAATTGACAAATTACAGCCACATTAACTCCATGTCAGAAAAGAAAGAAAATGATGTAATTCCAAGATGGTTTTGACATTATATTGGGCAAGACTCAAAATCAAAGGACTGTTTTTGCAACCACATAATAGAAAGGTCGGCCCAGTCTGACTTATAGTAAGCACCTCAGGAATGCGAGGGACCAACTCCCAGTGCAAGAGCGCATCACTGACTCGGCCTGGGGAAAAGCATGGGAACTCCACAGCCTCCGCTGGACGCCCGCTTCGAGAGGTCTGTAAACCCCAGCCCTTTCCCAAAGCAACGTGAGAGGTTTGTTTTGATAATCTGTTAAAAAGCCAAAGAAACACCCATCCTTACTGAAATAAAGAGAAGCATATTTCAGAAAAACACATGTTCCATATATTGTGTGGGCACCATTGGGAACCACTTGTTAAGCGGATACATTTAGCTGACAGGAGTAAATTCAACCATCATACACTTTAAATTCAACCAAAAGGGCTTTTATCTGAAAACAAAGAAAAAATAAATAAGACACACAAACACCTCCCTTTAGCCAGATGGCAACATTATAAATAGAACAGAAACGCTGTGTTTTCCACCTGCATGAATGTAAACCAGATTAAAGGGCACGCCTGCCCGCCCCTGCGGGTGACACACTTCTCTGGCCATTTATCACAGTCCCAGTGCTGGCGGCAACACAAACGGTCTCCACCCCTAAAATGAATAATGTTTATGACTGAGCAAAGTGCAGGGCAAAGCAGAGAAACGAGGGGAAAAGCCTAACCGTATTAGAAGTTCCGCAGTTATACTGAGCAGTGGTCAACCACAGAGATGTAGTTAATTGTCTCAGTTTCAACAGCTGGATAGGGAGTTTATCAAATTAGACCCAATTCAATTAAATTCAACGTGTAATTAAAAGCAACTCTTTAAATCACTTGGGAAAGAAAAATAATTAGAATTCAACTTTATTATACTTGGCTTAATTAAAGCAACCAACTGAAAGATGCTGTTTTTACTATTAACAAGATATTTTACTTGAAAGAAAACTAAAATGGCTAGTGGCTAGTGTTTTACAAAATGACTATGATAGGCCACAAAATAGAAAACTTTTGTACTTAAATGCAAAATAAAACTATCAAGGTAGAATATGTATAATTCTTAGAAAGAACCCCCAAAAGCAGTGGGGTCAGTTTTAAATACCAGTTTTGCAAAGAAATGTGACCGTAACTTTAACGCTACATTAGTTGACTGAATGAGTTTAATCTGCGAAATAACACGCATCTACCTGGCTGCAGAAGATCAATAATCAATCATTTCTCCTCTACAGAAAATACAGTAAAAATACTCAACTTTACATTTTCTTAGGTAAACTGAAAAACTCAACAGGAATGAGTGCTATACATAATGAAAGGTCATGTTTATTCCAATTCATTTCAGGGAACCACTGAATGTTTGACTTTAAGGTGGTTTAAAATTACAGACCACCCCAGTCTCACCATGCTGTCTGTCCCACGCTGGCCACTTCTGTGACCTTGTTCATTTTTCCTCTCCCAGCCAGCCTCACAGGCACTCCAGCTGATTAAATCTAATCCATCTTTTTTCCTTTGCTTTTTAAAATAGCCTTAAATTGGTAGTGACAAAATAGTTACGGGGATGTAAAGTACAGCATAGGGAATATAGCCAATAAGGTTGCATTCACTATGCACTGTGCCAGGTGGGTCCTTGAAATACTGGGGGGAACACTTTGTAAAGTGTATGATTGGCTAACCATTATGCTGCACACCTGAAACCAATACAAAAATAATGCTGAATGTAAGGGGGAATTAAATTAAAAAAAAAAATTAAAGATAGCCTTTATTTTTCAGAGCAGTTTTAGGTTCACAGCAACACTGAGCAGAAAGTACGGAGTTGCCATGTACCCCCACCTCCACTTGGGCCCAGCCTCCCCCATGATCAACATCCCACGGAGAACGGTCCATTTGTTTCAATCAATGAACCTACGCTGACACACCATTAGAGTTCACTGTTGGCATTCTGAGTTTTGACAAGTGCATAATGTCATGCACCCTCCATTGCAGTATCAAACAGAGTGCAATCCAATTTTCATAGCCCAGCTCAAGCCTCTTTCTCCCGACAACACTGCGAGCTATTCCTCCCTCCATTTCTTTCTCTGACTTTTACTACACTCTGAGTCTGCCTTACACGGCTTAGCATTTTGATTTCATTCTCTTATATTATTATCAGAATGTGTATAATAATTTAAACACTGATGATCTCATAAGAGGTAAGGCAAAAAAATGCTTTATACTTAAAAGAAAAAAAAACAATTGGGGAAATGCCTGATGCAACATTTCTCTCCTGGAAATTCCTGCTGTCAATTTGCCCAGGGAAGCCTCTGCGTTGTTTCATGCTGGTTACCCAATAAGCAGCTATTCTCTGGCCACAAGACACAGTTCTGGCCAATCAACTGAAACTGAAGTTTTTCAGTGGGGTTTGTAGGAATGCTTCCTTATAGGGGAAACAGGCTCAGGTGGCAGGGACCTGTTGGCTCCTCACTCTTCATTTTCTTCCTGTCACGAACACACATGTGATGTTCAAGGTCGAGCACCTGCCGTGTAACCAGGACACTATCATGAGGGAAAAGCTAAGGGAAACACAGAGACCTGGCTCTGACATTTTTGAGCTGCTGAATAAATACTAGCAACTGTTCACTTCCATGTTTCCCATAGGTAAGGAAAAGGAAAACTCCTAATTTTTAAAAGTGACTGGTTTTTTTTGGGGGGGGAGGGGGTTCTATAGTCACAATTAACAGCAATCCCTAAACTGATAAGAGTTTCCACTAACTACAAAATGAAGTCCAAGCACCTCAGCCTTTCACGATTTGGCCCCACCCCATCCTTCTAGCTTCCACTTCGCCTGTTCCTCAACACTCAGTTCTTCAGCCCAGCCAGACCTCCCTGCAGGCTCGAGGCGAGGCTCTACACGGGATTTGGGGGTGGGTGAGATTCTCTCTGACAGCATGTTAAGTGGGGGCATGGGGGATAGTAAAAGGTGACAAGGGACAGTGCATGAACTAGAAAGGAAATACCAGTACACACACAACCAGGTGGTGGTTAGATAGTGCAAACATCTCTTATGTTGTGTCTTACGCAAAGGCTTTTCACTCAGGGCGCTCAAAAGTGGGCTGGATGCACTGAGGGCTTGTATACAAGCTTCCTATTTCAGCAGCCCCCTTATTTGGTACATGATGAATCTGACACATGCTAATTGCCTTCAGAAGTCAGAAAGCAAAAGCGGTGCTGGTTCATCACATTAAAGCAGGTCAGCATTTAGTCTTGAAAATAGCAGGAGGAGCCAAGTCAGGAAAAAAAATGAATAAAACACACCAGATCAGGGTTTGAATAACCTCATTTGTGACAGAAATCAGTTCTATAGGAATTCAAACAACTGAGACACCAGTGTGTTTCTGGAGAGAACAGGAAGGGTTCCCAGAGCAGGGCCGGTCACCCAGACAGGCTCTCAGTAGTTCCTGAGCCGCAGTTCTGCTTTCCAACCAGCTGGTACCCTGAGGCCCTGCATACGACTGCTTATTAACTGCAAAGAAGGAATCACGGGGTGACTACAGAAGGACTAAAATAACTTCTCTATTAGCTAATTCTATAAAGGTGTCATTAGAGTAGGCATTAATTGCATACTGGCCTATAAACGGAATGAAAATTAAAATTTTGATTTAGCTTAATTTTATTAAAAAAAACATTTCTTAGATGTTTATACTATAGAGAAACTATGAAGATACAAATTTGAAAGACCCATAATCCCATCACCCAGATAACTTATTTATTCTTTTTATCTTAAAAAAGAAATGTGTATCATATTGTTCGGGAATTCAAATAGTACATAAAGTTGTAAGGTAAAAAGAAAACGTTCCTATGTACATATATTCTTTTCGTTTATTCAAAACATCATGATACTCTTCTGTTCCTTACTCTCTCATCTGGCAATCCTACTTAGCCTACTTTTTTTCAAGTTCCTTCTTTAATTACACTGCATTTCATCATTTCCAATACATGCCTGCAGTAATCAGATACCCCCTATCTCACCTTCTCTGTAACTGTAAGTTGTCTGAATCTTCATTGATGTGTGAAAAGGGACCCTGGCTCTGACTGAGCATGATTCGCCTTCCTGTATCCACACCAGCACCTCATCCCCCGCCCCCCGAGTTGGTGTATTAATCTGTTGTAGTTGAGGCTTCTGTCAGTCTGAACTCCTCTGAGAAGGCAACCTCTTCTAGGTAAGAGGACTACAAAACAAACTCCAAGAAGGCTTTACTTTCCTGGGAGATAGGGTCATGTGAACAAAGGCAGGAATGGGATCCTCAAGCAGCTGCAATGTTAGAACTGAATCAGAAGCTTAAAAACTAGGTTTGTTCCACGTGGATACATTTACCACTTCTTCCCCTCTCCGTTTTGCAAGCCAAACCTGTATCGGTTCAAGCCGTGGCTTCTGCCAGCTCTGATGGGAGATGCTGTGGGCCGGGCTAGGAATGAATTGCTTCTCTGGCAGTTTCTCTGCACAGGAAATGGGTCAGCACAGCAAAAGGGGAGAACACTCTGTGACCCTTCAAAGCCGGACTAGTGGGCTGTGAAGCCACAGAGTGACAAGAAGAGAAGAATGCTGAAGCTGGTGGTGACCAACTGGAGAAGAAGCTGATGACACCCCCGCAGATCGGCAGTGTTGACTCCCCACCTTAGGAGCTCTGCAAGGACGCATACTGCTGGTGACTTTCAGGGCAGGCGGTCTGTGGTCTGCAAATGCAGTCTGATCTGTGAAACAATCAAGACCATCAACTTGGAGTGCAAAGAAATGCAACTAAGCCAGGACTTGGGTATGCTCAGAGTGACCACCAGAGACCCAGTATCAGGCTGGGAAAAGGGATTTAAATCACAAAGCATTCCTCCATTCTACAGGGAAAATGAAAAGTGAGATTTAAAACATGTTCTTTTCTCTTTTTAATTACCTTTCTACTAGACATGGCATTTCATTTATTCCATCTCTTTCATTTGCCACACTCCAAATGGTACCAAATAGAGGATCTCAAATTTTGGAACCTATCGAATATCTAAATGTAGTAACAAGTGAAAACAAAACAAACAAAAGGAAAGATCCCAGTCTGAAAAACAAGAAAGCAGTTTTGCAGAGTTCTGCCAACTCTCAAAAGCACAAAGACGACAGTGTGGCAGGCGCCACAACCTGGCAAACAGTATCAGGCCAGACGGAAAGGCTCTTCACAAAAGCTCGGAGCTCTAATGGTTATTGGGTTTACAGACTGCAACTGATGTGCTTATTTTCCAATACGTATATTCGTTTGAAGTATGCCACATCCATTTCAAACCAGAGAAACCAATTACAAGTTCTAAATCTGCCTAAGAAGCTATAGCTCCTTCGGGTTTAGGAAGAGCTAAACCGAAACTAAGCTGATCATCTGACTCCTTTGGTCTAAGTGCTTCTGGAATGCATTTGGGTGACCATTTCTTACTTGACAACCTCCATTTGGGAGTTGGTAGCTGGAGTGGGAAGAGACGTCAGAAGGAGGGTGAGGGAGACTGAGAGGGCAAGCCTGTACAGACAGCTCCTCCGGGAATTAGGGAACAAAGTCAACAATTACTAAGAAGAGGTGGGGAGGAACCCAGCTGTTGTGAGACTGCTCTCCGTCTCTCCCAGGGAGCACTGCGCTGATCACTGGCCTGGCCTGTCTCCCTACCCTGTGCTTTATCCAAGAACCTGTTCCTAGACAACCAGTTCTGTTTTCTAAATCCCAGTCAAGTCATTGTCAGAAAGAGTAATATTTAAGGAACTGAGTTTTCTAATGAAATCTGAGTGAGTCTCACTGCAGTCTTTGAGGGGCCCCTCACACCTGCTATCCTCCCTACACATACCAGAGAAGTCGATGGATGACATAACAAGATGGTTTCTTTTTAGTTTACAAATGAAACCCAAGCCCATGACTTCTTCCAACTTTTTGTTGCTGTTGTTGTTATACCTCCTTTGTGTTACAGCAGTTAGTAACCTAAGAAATTTTTCATAAGAGTGTGCACTTTCTATAAAAAGCAACGTAGGGAGAGGTGGGGATGCTGAGCTTGATCTCCACGTAGATGAAGAAGGAGAAAAATGAAGGCTCGGTGAGAACAGGGTAGGGAGAAGGATGTAGGGGTGAGAGAATCAGCTTTCAAAACAGAATGTGAGCAGTTTGAGGGTACAGTATGGTATCATTAGGATAAACGTTTAAAAAGAGTTGAATGAGCCCTGGCCAGGTGGCTCTGTTGGTTGGAGCACATCCCATACACCAAAAAAGGTTGTGGGTTTGATTCCCTGTCCGGGCACATACCTAGGTTGCAGGTTCAATACCCATTCGGGGCACATGTGGAAGGCAACTAATTGATGTTTCTCTCTCTCTCTCTCTCAAATCAATAAACATATCCTTGGGGAGGATTTTTAAAAAAAGTGTTGAATGAATAATTCTGAACATTTTATTTCATAGAGATTCTACAATAACATTACCACATAATAGGTTAGATAGGCTTTTGTGAGTTATCAGTTGCATATGTAAAATTTTTATGGTGTGAGTATGTGTTCCATCTTTCAAACAGCCAATTTAGAAATGGTCTTCTGGAACACAACCCACGCATCACTGAGAATTGCCATTTCTTTAAAACACTACAAGAGTCTGGCAAACAGGTATAAGGTAAATTAAGGGTCATTGGTGATCATGTTTTAGAGATAGTTGAGAATGGAAGTTCATTTAATAAATAAGTGTAATTAGCCATCTAGACTTTAAAAATATCTTGTCTCAGTAAAAGTCATTCATATATTCCTCAGTTTAGTGCCTCTGGATATGCTATTTAATTTTCTTTAGGCAAGATTTTCTGGTAGGCAGGCTGAACTTAACTTTGTAAACAGATTTCAATAGCAAAAGTACGGTAACTTCCGATGGGTGGCAAAACTCCATTTTTCACGTGTCTGAAAGATGACCTTTTTTCATCATCTCAGAACAGTGTGGACAAGCATGTACTCCATCTCAAAGCAGAAACAGGGGAATGAAAGGATGGCTGATGCTCATCTCATTAGTGAGAGTTGCGTTTTGCACAGGGAAACACCTGCCTTCTCTTTCTGTAACTCATACCGAACTGATCAGTCATAGAAAACCACACTAAAGTAGTATGTGGACACTAACCTTCCGAATGATAAAATTAATGTGGGACCACATAAAAATGATTATCTAGGTCTTTGCATCGAATAACCAGTTATATATCATTTTTGCTGTATTAGCATCGACACTTTATAGTACATCAGCCTCAGCTGTATGAGCATTAGTGACATGCAGGTGTGTTATTCCACTATAGAGAGGTAGAAATAAATGCAAATGACACCATTATGTTTCATCTTCATCATCAAGGCTGATTTTAAAATCCCCTCCCTGTGCTTGTACTGTGCTGGGCTACAGTGCTAGGCGGGTTAGGCAATTTCAATAGGCGAACATCTGAGACCTCCTGGATACCTGAAGTTTTACTTGATATCTGGTAGAGTAATAGCTCTATAACAACAAAAAAATTTTTGCAGTGACATATACTGTTGTCAGGAACACTACTGCTTACAGCAAACATAATACAGGAAAGACACTCTATTTTCTTCAGCTCCAGCAAAAAACTGCCTCTTTGCCCTCTTACTGCCTCCCTCCACTGCCTGCCTGCTAAGCTGTCTCGTCTGTGTTGGAGGTGCTGCTGCTTCCTATCAGGGCAAGACTTCCATGACAAGGGCATAATCAGCCCCCTCACACTCCTTGGTAATTGTACTGGATAAGGTCCGGAGCCCACTCTCAAGAGGCCTGCACATACGTGAACATGGGTTCCAGCTTTCAAACAGCCAATGTGCAAATGGCTGAGCATCTCAACGTGCACACAGTGCAGACAGAGGGGAGAAGTTACTGCCTACCTCCATCCCAGAGCCCTTGGTCCACTTCACAGAGATGCCCAGAAGTCAAGGAGATTAGTTCCTAAGAACTTAGTTTGCTGACTTATCACCGTGTTGCATAGCTCTTCCCTGGGAGTCTAGCCAGCACTAGCTCTGTGGACACACCCCTAAAACTCACTGTTACAGCAATGGACCTATCCTGGGGTTATAAAAAATACTGATATCGATCTGACTTACATCAGTTTGAGGTCAGTTGGCTAAGGCTGCATATAAGGATGACGGTTTCATCTACATTTTTAGGGATACAGACAGAACTCAGTCACTTCAGAGGGGCCTACAACAAAACACCTGCTGATGACACATTTTAGTTTCCATTAATCCGGTAATTATTGGAAACCAGCTTTAAAAATAAGTTGATTTTCATTTGACTAGTAAAAAAAAACTAAGCCCTTTTATAAAACTCAACTTTATCAAAAAGTTTAGGCTGAATATAAAGCTATGCTAATACTATGAAATGCTTGAAATGTTGATTATAAGTCTTTAATTTGGGTTTTAGATTATTATAAACCTTGTGAGCGTATTTAAAACCATGCTTCAAAGGCTAATCAGGTAAGTCCAATTTAGTACGTGCTACTTCTCCTCATCCAATCCTTGCTCAGCAGGCTTTGTGTCGCCTCTCTCTTACCTAGTGTCAGACTGACTCATTAAGGAAGGAGAAGACATGACTCTCGGACACAAAAACACCACTGCAAGCACTCACAACTGACACTGCAAAATGGGAGAAACACAGACTGCTCATCATACATCCCAGACTCTAAGAAGGAAATAAGGCAGCAGAACCACTGTATAGGAAAACGAAAACATCAACTGTGAGAGCCATTCATCAAGCCCCATCTAACCCATGTAACAAGCCCTGTGCTGGAGGCTTTGCATATATCACCTCCCGTCCCTAGCGTCCCCTGGCAAGGTAGGATATTCGTGTCCCTGTGTTCACTGTAAACACAGAGGCAGAGAATAAGAAGTGGTCAAAACAAGATATTAATCTAGCTTGGTTTGATTCCAGAATTTGGGTGGTTTTCATTCACCATGCTAACCTTGGAGAAAAGGGTCAGACAAACTCACCTGCTTGGCTACTTGGAGAACTGAGACCTGGTCCAGGGGCCCAGGAGGAGACCAGTAGCTTTTTTCTTTTGTTGGTTTGTCTTTTATCTGATGAGAAAAAGCAACTAGAGGTCTTGGGCCTCCAATGGCTTGTCCTGACCCTGAGGAGAATTTCATCTGCCTTGTGAGAGTTCAACCATGCATGTCCAAATACACTTAAAGTCACAGTAGTTTTACCGTCTCACAATGTTTCATAATACTTGTAAATTCATAAGAGAGTCACAGTTAGTTTTAAAGAGAAATGGAGAGGTCTCTAAGACTACAGAAAGAGAAGCAGGGCCTTCAGTGAAATTAGAGAAAATCCACAGAGGATGGAAACTGTGTCTTTCTCTTTTTCTTACATCTCCCCCTCCCCAGCTTAATTAAAGGATATAAATGGCAGAGAACAATAAGCAATTCTCATAGTAATCTGATAGTAGATACAAGATAAATGTTTCAAGCACTTTCTCTGCCAAAATTCAGGCTACAGAGTATAGCTGATATATGCAGCTCAGTCTTAAATTGTACTAATTTGTATTTCATCAAAGCCAGGCATTAATTTTATTTTCAACTGCACTGTTGATAAGTTAATACCCAAAACTGCAGGTCCTCAAATAACAACCTTTCATTGTAATACTGATAAGATGCCCTAGGAACTAAAGTCTCATTTATATCAATAAGACTATGGTGAAATTAGTTTCCTTATGGTTGTTTTGCTTTGGTCACAGAACCTATTGATGATGTTAAGTGAGGACTTGATGTCAGGATGCATAAAATCTTCAGGATGCACCCAGAAGCCTCAGGTCTGTGCTCTTATTTTCTAGAAACAAAAGTAACATGAGTTCACAACGAACCCTCCTTTTAAAAAAAATCCTCACCCAAGGATATTTTTTATTGATTTGAGAGAGAGGAGGAGAAAGGGGGAGAGGTAGAGAGAGAAAAACATCGATGTGAGAGAGAAACATTGATCATTTGCTTCTTCTATGTACCCCGCCCGGGGATTGAACCCACAACTCTTTGGTGTACAAGACAATGCTCCAACCAACTGAGCCACTCAGCCAAGGCCACTCCTCCTTTTATTTTTTTTAATCTCCTTTCAAAATAAAACATAACCGCTTTCAGAGTCTGTATCTCATTTCCCTCTAAATTTACTCGGCTGTCATAGACATTAATATTTTGTAGCTTAGAATTAAGCTAGTATTACATTAATAGCTGAGTAGACATAAGTAACTTTTTTTTCTTAAAACAGGGTAGGTTTGGGGTAAGAAAAGGAAATCTCGGCGTGTCAAGTAATAAAATGGCAAGTTTGAGAGTCAGGATCTGATGATGTACAGGCATAAGTAAGAGTAGCTGGCTTAGCAGTCAGCTTCCCACCTGGTGTTGCTCCTGCTATGAAGGGTAACCTTGAACTGATGGTCAGTCTAATATTGCCAGATTCAGTCTGGACTTAGGTTGCTCTAATGAGCTGTTGGGCTGGCTGGGTAGGTTCTCTTGGCTGGCTGGATCAGGAGCTGGAAGGCCAAAGCATGATCCCTTTGCTACCTGTTCAGTGCGTGACCACAGGCAAGTACAATGAATAATGGGTAAGAGGTGTGAACTGGGTGGTTATACTATATGTAATTACTTAGCAAAATATTTATGAGCAGGCACCTTTCCAGGCATGCCACCACAAAAGATAATGGTACTGAGGTCAAAGTCACAGAAGGGAATAGATAATTAAAATAGAATGTGGTAAGTACTGTGATGAAGGTATGTACCAGATCCTATGGAAGTACAGAGAAAGGTAAGGGAGGCTTCCTGGAGGAGGAGACAACTGAGCTGACCCTAAAGTGTGATAGCCATGGAACAGGGAAGGGGCTGTATGTAGCACTTCTGGCCAAGGAGAAGGCATGGTAACAAAAACAGAGAGGAATTTATTTGCATATTATCTGCCCTTTTTGGCAGAGATACGCATCGACCTTCAATCATGCCAACTAGAAAATCTGTCAACTTTTTTATTTTTATAAAGGAAAGACGGTAGGTCTTCTTTATGCCCTACAATCTACACAGTGCATACATTACATAAATACTGCTACACCGTTTTAGAATAAGAAAGCTTTAAGCTTTACAGTAAAGAATTAAAGATCAAAGAATTATTACAACTATGAATTTATATTGAAGGACACAAAATTGCCAAAAGAAAGAGGAAAGCCCAGTATTAAGATAAATTTATTGCCCTGACTGGTGTGGCTCAGTGGATTGGTCATCCTCCCCCAAACCAAAAGGTTGCTGGTTGGATTCCCAGTCAGGGCACACGCCTGGGTTGTGGGCCAGATGCCAGTTGCGGGCATGTGAGAAGCAACTGATCAATGTTTCTCTCCCTCCCTTTCTCCTCTCTAAAAATAAAATCTTAAAAAAACCCAAAACAGATAAAATTATTTTATCTTAAAAAATTAAAGTCTTATTTTAATAACCCTTTTGCATTTGGAACTTCAAGCACAAGTTTCCAATTTATTTTAATATTTCGGTTATATATTTTTTCTACTGAATAGCATCAAAAACATTTATTTGCCACCCTGCATACCTATGATGCTGTGCATGTTGCAAAAAAAGGAATGTTGATTCCAGGATTCATAATAAAACAGAAAGTACTAATAAAACTAAATAATTAGAACTACAGTTTAATGTTTTTCCCATAGAATTAATGGTATTCTCAAAATTGTTTCCTTAGTAGGATGTAATAATTTTACCTTTTTAGTCATTTCTCAAACTTAACTGTCTCAGTATATGGGAATGGGAAGCTATTTCTACTACTGCCCCCCACCCCGACCCCTCCCTCCTTTTTTTTAGATCATGAATATCCTTGCCATTCTCAGAAAAGTGGTTGGCTCTTTACCCTGAAAAATTGTACATGCAACTTCAGAACATTTCAGTGTCCCCAGGGACTGATGGTCAAGAAGCTCCCCTTCCCATCTCCTGCCGCAGCAAAAGGTAGGTCTTAAGTAGTTACAAGCGCCAAACTATAAAGTGAATCTTCCTCATTTCTTGCATGGATATTTTCAATCCAAATAAATCTTTATAAAAATGTGATACTTAAATAGATCTTGTAGAACGACCTTTCGAAGCACTTCTGTTTAAAATCATGGCTCTCATAGAAGGGTTTGTATGAAAATTACGAGTGGGTCTTTAACAGAGATAGATGGCTGGGTCCCAGCCTGACCTGCTGAACTGCAATCTTGTAGGCATAAAGCTTAGCTGCGTATTTTTAAATAGCTCCCTAGAGGAGTTTGATGTACATTCCTGGTTTAGGACCAGTGGATTACAGTATTTAAAATAGGATTTGTCTACCACAGGCTTAAGTAATTTTTCACACTTTTCATTCCTTAGCAAAAAAGGCAAGTCTGGATTGCCTGGAGTAATATTTTAAGAGGAGTTCGTGGGCTTCATTCAGTCTTTCACCAGCCCAGCAGCCTTCAAACCAGGGTAAGCATGCTTCTAAGGGTACCTGTAGTCTTCCCCCCAAAGGATTTTAACCTTTTTTCTGCTTTGGACTCCTTACTCAGAGGTCAGGCTGGATCCTTTGTCAGAATATAATTTTTTAAATGCATAAATTAAAATACATAGCATCACAAAAAAACCATATTTCAGTTATATTTACAAGGTTACCAAGATGTTACGATGTTATGCTATAAAAATACATGTGCTTGTTTATTAATGCACTAAATAACAAAATCCAGGGGCATGCCCAATAACCGCCATGATTTCAAAGCAGTGATTGGTTTTGACGACCCTTTGAGAGATATGAAGCAACTCTAATGTGATGTAAGAATATTTGACTTCTACTGATGCCTATATTACCTAGGTTTGTTGTTCACATTCCTAATTAAAGGACACATTAAATTTCCAGGAGAGGCTACTGGAGATAAAGATGCAATTACTTTCCTCATCCCAATTCACAAACTCTGGGCAAAGAACCCTTGTTAAGGGAGTACGTGCACTTGGAAGGTTTAAAGGATATTGATTTCCAGATACCTTCCTAAGACCCTTTCTACCTCCCTTTTCACATTCCCCTTCTCCTGCTAATGTAAGATGGGCGCACCACTTATGCATCCTGAGTGTAACGTGGCTCATGGTTCAGGGCTCATGGTCCAGGGCGTAGTGCCACCACCCTCACCGTGGTGAGAAAATGCACGGCTCCTGAGGAGGATTCCCTTGAGAGCAGGCAAGAAATAATATGGGAGCAGAGCCTCATTTTATGGACATGAAGGGGATCAGGATACGTGGCTCCCAAAGGTGCCACTTCTGGAATATCGTTTTGAGTTGGAGGCTAATGAGCAGGGCACACATTTCCCTTTGTGATGGTAACAAATTTCCATTTGTAACAGTGTTCTCCTTTCCCACGCCAGGAAGAGAATGACAATTATGACCAAAGACAACTTCGAGTCTGCCTTACAAACCTTATTAAGTAACCCTTATCAATCATTATTAGTTTCTGTCATATATTTGTCTTCCCACAATTGACCTACATCTTCTGAGTCTAGTTATTTCTCCACTCATTGTTAAAACGGTATATAAGACCCTGGGTTTAACAGCCTTTTAGAGTTTTCACTTCTTTTCTGTGAAGCACCCAGGCATTATCAATAAAGAAACATATGTCTTTTCTCCTGCCAACCTGTCTTTTTAAAGTTTAATTTTGTAGGACCCAGTTAATAGGGTACAGGAAAACTTTTTCTACCCCTACACCAATAAAAAGGTTGCACTGTCCATTTGTCTATATTAATGTGTCGTCGTCATAGAGCACAGATTAATATACTTATTTGCATTAAAAATAAAATTAATCTTCTGTCGCAAACTCACAAGGATGATATGGCTGCCTGCTAAATAAATCAGTGTTTTGGGGGAAATGAATGAATTAAATCTGTAGCATTGAAGTTTTAAGAAAAATGTATTTAGAGCATGTAAACACTATGCAATTTTCTAAAATCATATCCTTGAAAATGACTTAAACTACAGAAACTTGACTTGGGTTGGTGAACACGCGATACAGTATATAGATAGACAATTGTAGAATTGTGCACTGAAACCTGGTTAATTTTGTTAACCGGTGTCACACAAATAAATTCAATGAAAAGGAAAAGAAACTTTAAAATATCAGTAGTACGTGGTATTTAAAAAAACAAAAGAACTAGCCCTGGCTGGTGTAGCTCAGTGGATTGAGCTCGGGCCTGTGAACCCAAGGATCACGGTTCGATTCCCAGTCAGGGCACATGCTTGGGTTGCCAGGCCAGTTCCCGGCAGGGGACATACAAGAGGCAACCGCACATTGATGTTTCTCTCCCTCTCTCCTTCCCTTCCCCTCTAAAGATAAATAAATAAAATCTAAAAAAAAAAAAAAAAGAAGAAAAAAGTACTTAAAAAAATTCTTAAAAAAAAAAAAAATAACTTAAATGATTTTAAACTAAAAATTATATTTTAATTTCTAAGCCTATAAAGGGCTACATAGTTTTAAAAATTTCTTCTAGTATTGATGCAATTAAAAATGTCTAAAGGAAAGGGGAAGGGTTTACAGGAACAAGTATAAAGGTCACACGGACAAAAACTAGGGGCGTGGAAATGGGAGGGAGGTGGGAAGGGCTGGGGGGTGGGCTGGGATGGGAGTAAAAGACAGAAAACTGTACATGAACAGCAATTAAAATAAAATTAAAAAAAAAAGAAAGAAAATGTCTAAAAGCTACCCAATGTTTCTTAGGTTCCACGACTTAGAGTACGGCCCACGAGTCTCCTTCATCAGAAACACCTGAGTATTGGTTAAAAGCGCAGATTTGTACGCCCCACCTCAGACCTATAGAATTTGAGTCTGCAGGGGTGGGGCCTGGGAATCTTCACCTTTAACAAGCATCCTGGTTGAATCCGATGTACACGACAGTTGGGAACCACTGTACTTTGTTACCGTAGACTCCTTACTGCTTTGTGGTGGAATGTACTGGAAACAATATAATAAAGTCTGAATTATTTTTTCAGATTCATTTATCCTTTGCCTTCCTGGATGGGCATTTGTTATGAGCTAAATTATGCAAACTCAACCCAGGGCACTGATACCTGTTCAAAATGTATACGGCCGAGCCAGTGCCCGTGGGAACCATGTCCTCACGCAGCACTTACTAGGTTTCAGTGATATAGGACAGTGATGTTTTCTTTAATGTGTTCTTTAACAATTCCATGCTATTTTTGGATAAGCTGTGAACAGGCCCAACACAGAATGGAAACGTAAGCATTCCCTTTTATACAGGCAAGACCCTACCATATGACCTGAAAATAGACTTACACATGGCCCTACTACCTAATTATTGTCACAAAGACGGGTTAATGCTCAAGGCAGCTGGCATTCCACGGTGCTTTTTAAAGATTTCTAAAACGTTTCCTAGGCTAAAATAATACTAATCATGCTACTTAGAGCTTCAATTTTCAGATATTAATGAATAAAAATTCAGCAAATGACCTATTTTAAAATTACTCTTGGAAAGGCTGGCCCTGCCCTCTGGAGGCAAGATGTGCTGATGAACTGATTAAGCACGCATGTTCATTAGGCCTCTCCGTTTTCCCAGAATAACTGGCAAACTCTACCCTAAGGCCAACTGTTAGTCAAGCCATGTGATCCCACTAGTAGCTGACAACATCGAATGCATGTCAGAAACTTGCCACAGAACGCAAGATCTTGTACTCCCTGTTATTCAATAGCTAGCACACGCTCAGTGTCAAGGAGCTGTATTTATGGAGAATGTACAGTTGACTAATTCTTGTGGATATGTTCTAAAATCTAAGCCTGTATTAAGTCAAACTACCGGCTGTGTAATGATGACCCGTACTGTCCTCTGTTAAACGTCAGTCCCTGACTTTAGCATATTAAACACAAATTCCAGAAAGTGAATTTGTATTATATGCACTGGGTGCTCAAGCTATTTTGAGTATTTTAATTTTAATTTTATTAATTGAGTATTTTATTTCTACACTGAATAACAGCCATGACTAAAACAATTTTTAAAAAACCCTAAGTACTTACATCATCAGCTTACTCTAAACTAAAACACACACTTTCACATGTACACCTCACGAACATAAAAGAAAAATTAAAACTAAGTATTTGTTTCTTTTTTCAGAAGTTCTCTTTCCTTCTTTCAATATAGCAGAAACAGGATATAGATATGTGGTTAATACTATTTCAGCTAAGACATATTTTATGTCTCTAAACTGTAACACTTAAGGCAAGATAAAGCCTGGCTGAATAAGTATACTTATTTTTTAATAATACTTACATAATTAGTGCTTTAAGACAATTAAAAATATATTGTTCTTTTAAATCAATTTATCCTGAAAGTTATCACTCAAACCGTTTTTAAAGCAATAACCTTCATACATCACTATGCTAAAATATAATATAAAAGGAAAAAAAAAAAAAGCAAGGAAGTCCAAGCAATTAGACATAAGAAGCTGTGTCAAGACTTCTGAAAGAATAGCAGATTCTGGAAGTTACATAACCTAATGCTCTGGGGTCTGTGCTGTTGATAAGGCTTGAGGCAGGCCACCCCAAAATGCCCCCTGTTAGTGTACCGATTATTTTGAATTAAAGTCACTAAAGAAACAACTAGTGCAAGGACACACTGACCCTTTTTGGCCTGCCTGAAAGCATGAAATAAATTTCCCATGTGAAAGGTACCGTCCCTGCTCCAGGAAGCAGAGAGGCATCCTTATCACTAGAGAGTGAAACTCAGGGCTGAGAAGGCAGTGTAAACAAACTTTCAGTTTCTTCACCGATTTGTGCCTAAGCCTAAATTTCTTTGTCTTGTCAGTTTTTTACAAATTTGTTTCTTTGTCCAAAAGGTATATAAACAGCCTGCTCTAGTCATTTCTCAGGTCCCATGTCTATGGGACCTCTGTATGAACAAGATTAAATTTGCCTTCTTTTCTTCTGTTAATCTGCCTTGTGTCAAGTTAATTATTAGACCAGCTTATAAAAACCCAGAAGGGGAACATTTTCCTCCCCTGCACTGGAAAATATACGTGAGCTTAGCTGCAATAAGATCCGTTTGGCAACACTATTATTTAAACCTTTGCAGGATGAGAGTCAAGACTTTTAAAAGGCTGTGATTGTTAAAGAACAACGAATTCTCATAAAGTATTCTCATACTACAAAATGGAGTGATAGCAATGTCTGACAGATACAACATACAGAAGGAAAGAAGTTACAAAATGATCCTTTCAGTCAGTGGCTGAGAAAGAGAAACAACTATTAATATTTCATGACTTTAAAGAGGCTACATGGAATGTTAGAGCAACTGAAAGAATCCTCCTCCATCCATCCTTCTAACCGCCCACCTCGCTGAGTGCTTCTGTCCAGTGTGCTGGGCCTTGGGGGTAGAACGGCGGCTGGAGGTGGGCACAGGCCTGCCTGCAGGGAACTTACAGGCTATGGGACACAAGCATCCACCAACTGATCACACTGATGAAGGTCACTTTATAAACGGGGACAAGGGCTCTGAAAGGAAAGAATATAGTGCTATGGAGAAATATAACAAAAGAACCCGAATAAATGCTATTTAAAATTCACTGGGGCTTCTATTAATAAGCCTTTCATCCTTCTCACCACCACAATTCTGGACAAAACTCTAGAAAGAAAAACAGTGTAACTAAAACAACTTGGAATCCAATATTTATTTCGAAGGAGATTTCTTCAGGTAATTTATTTTTAAATAATGATTTCACCCCTGCCACATCATAAATACTGATTTTTTAATGGAATGTAATACCCACCATGGAATACTTTACCTGTCTTACTAAAATATTACGAATTTAATACTTCAGTGTAAAATCAGCATCTTAAGTATTAAATTCTTATTTTTAAGAGGGGCTTTTTTGGGTATACCACATTTTTTTTTCAAAGTGGGTCAATTTTCTCGGAAGAGGAGAGGCTAAGTACCATAAATCAATATTCTGTTTTTTGAAGGTCACTACAAAACTAACAATCAACTGCAAATGCATGGGGTAAAAACCTTTCTATTTCTCTCATGGGTGTAATTTCAAATCATTCTGATGACAGCTATTGGCTGTAAAACCTGTGTACAACATTCAGCCAATTTCAACAAAGCTTAATAATTAATGAACATCCTATGTCATTAATTTATAATAAATCAAAGCTGCTTCAAAGTTTGCAAGTGCACTGTTTAAGATTCTACCCAAAGGTAAACTAGCTGATGGTGAATTCTAGCCTGGAACTCCTTGATTTCAATGTGTCATCATGTGCCTTCTGCAAAATTCAGTCAATGTTCAAGGAGTGAGTATAAGACCCTTAGGTCTGGGAGTGGTCAGGCTATCTAATTACTTTCCATAATTCGTGAGAGGTTCTCTCTGCAACTAGAATAGATGTTGAAATAAAGAGACTTCTTTTCATTAGCCACAAACATTAGAAAAATGTTATGATTATAATTATTTTAGCTGAAAGGGAGCACACGAAAACTGCTAAAGCCACACTTAATCCTGGAGTGACAGGATTATGGGTGATTTTCCTTTCCTGTTTCTGCTAAACTTCCTGTAATGCTACGTTACACTTTGATCATTTCAAATATAAAATAATTAAGAAGCATGTTTACAAAAAGGAAATGGATTTATCTCCCTAATTCTTCACCCACCCCCCCACCCCCAAAATCCATTTACATATCACAGAAAACAAAACATCTAGAAACAAGTCTATACAGCTATTTTTCACTGGCAAAGACTGTTTGATTTCTCCCAGGTAGAAGGGTTCTCTGCCACACCCCCACTTCTCAGGGCCATGTCTTGGTAATTTCTCGGGTTGTGACTTACAGGACCTGGCCCCACCCAATGTCATGGAACCACGGAGCTCATCCCCTGCTCTGAGGTAGCTGTTTTAACATACACCACACCAAAGCAAAGTCCAAGAGCTATCTTAGAATTAAAAAAAAAAATTACTGCTTTAGTCTGCAGCACAATTAATGGTCCCTGAAGAGCACTGGCTTCACCTACACCTGACAAAAGTGCATCGCTTCCATTTCACACACCCACAGGTATGTGCCGCTCCTAGGTTTCTTTTTTTAATATATTTTATTGATTATGCTATTACAGTTGTCCCATTTCTCCCCCATCACTTCCCCTCCACCCTGCACACCCCCTCCCACCCATATTTCCTCCTTTAGTTCATGTCCGTGTGTCGTAAGTTCTTTAGCTTCTACATTTCCCACACTGTTCTTGCCCTCCCCTGTCTATTTTCTACCCACCATCTATGCTACTTATTCTCTGTACTTTTTCCCCCTCTCTCCTCCTCCCACTCCCCTGTTGCTAACCCTCCATGCGATCTCCATTTCTGTGGTTCTGTTCCTGTTCTAGCTGTTGGCTTAGGTTGCTTTTGTTGTAGGTGTGGTTGTTAATATCTGTGAGTTTGCTATCTTTTTACTGTCATATTTTTTATCTTCTTTTTCTTAGATAAATCCCTTTAACATTTCATATAATAAAGGCTTGGTGATGATGAACTCCTTTAACTTGACGTTATCTGAGAAGCACTTTATTTTTCCTTCCAGTCTAAATGACAGCTTCGGTTCGATTCCCAGTCAGGGCACATGCCTGGGTTGCAGGCCAGGTCCCCAGCAAGGGGCACATGAGAGGCAACCACACATTGACGTTTCTCTCCCTTTCTTTCTCCCTCTCTCCCCCTCTCTAAAATAAATAAATAAAATCTTTAAAAAAAAAAAAATTTTAAATGACAGCTTCGCTGGATAGAGCAATCTTGGATGTAGGTCCTTGCCTTTCATGACTTGGAATACTTGTTTCCAGCCCTTTCTTGCCTGGAAGTTCTCTTGAGAAATCAGCTGATAGTCTGATGGGAACTCCTTTGTAGGTGACTGTCCCCTTATCCCTGGCTGCTTCTAGGATTCTCTCCTTCATTTGAATCTTGGCTAATGTAATTATGATATGCCTTGGTGTGTTCCTCCTTGGGTCCAACTTCTTTGGGACTCCCTGAGCTTCCTGGACTTCCTGGAAGTCTATTTCCTTTGCCAGATTGGGGAAGTTCTCCTTTATTATTTGTTCAAATAACTTTTCCACTTGTTGCTCTTCTTCTTCCCCTTCTGGTACCCCTATAATTTGGATGTTGAGATGTTTAAAGATGTCCTGGAGGTTCTTAAGCCTCTCCTCATTTTTTTAAATTCTTGTTTCTTCTTTCTTTTCTGTTTGTTTGTTTTTTCCTCCTGGTCCACTCCATTGAGTCCCAGTTTTCCTCCCATCACTATTGGTTCCCTCTGCATTTTCCTTCATTTCACTTATTGTAGCCTTCATTTGTTCACTTAATTTGTAAGCAAAATCAACCAATTCTGTGAGCATCCTGATCACCAGAGCTTTGAACTGTGCATCTGATAGGTTAGCTATCTCTTGGTCGCTTAGATGAATTGGCTCTGAGCTTTGATTTGTTCTCCCGTTTGAGCCATTTTTGTTTTTTTTGTTTTTTTTTTTGTTTTTGTTTATGTTTGTTTTTTGGTCTGGTAGTACCTGTTACATAGTGAGGGGCAGAGCCTTAGGTGTTCCCCAGGGTGGGGCAGCCCAGTTGCTAGGTAGTGATGCTATATGTGGGGGTGGGGTCCGAGAGGGAACAATGGTGCTTGCTCAGCTCTCTCTCGGATTCCAGTTCCTTCCACTGCTTCCCCTTCACCTGGATTATCTACATGCACATGTGGGACCACCTGGTCAGCCAGCCACCTTGCGTGGCCTCACTGGGTCTGCACAGTTGCCACCCCATGCCCGGGGTCTGCTAGCTGCTGCCTGTGTGTCTAGGGTCTGCTAACCGCCGCCTGCATGCCTGGGATCTGCCAGCTTCTGCCTGCACGCCTGGGTCCACCAACCTCCACTTTTTCCTGACGCAACTCCACCCCTCTTACCAGTCTGGATAAATGGTTGTTGGACTTCCGTACAGTTCAATTTTCTATCAGTTATGACTGCTTTCTTGTTTCTAAATCTTTGTTGTCCTTAATTTTGGTTGTGCGAGGAGGCAGTGGGTCCACCTACGCCTCTATCTTGGCCGGAAGTCCCTTTTTCCCCGCTCCTAGGTTTCCATAACACGATTGTAGCCACTCAGCCACTGTTGGTTACAAGTGGCATGATATCTATCGAAAGTCTTATGACACTAGCCACATCTTATTCCTAATACTTATTGGATACCTTTAAAAATATTTAATAAAATACATAAATATTTAAGAATATATTTAAGAATGTTTTTAAAATATGCCAAACTCCATATATTTGATAACTAAGAGAAGTCTCATGTATGTATATATTCATGTATGTAAATAGCTTTTGCTTAGTTATTGATGTTTTCATCTAGTTTGAATCCAACCAAAATTCCTGAATGACATATTTGTTTTTTAGTCCAAGATTTTATTCACTGGCAAAGACTGTCTGATTTCTTCCAGGTAGAAGGGTCCTCTGTTACACCCCCTGGGAGGGGAAGGAAGGGGAAAGGAGGGAGAAGGAAAGGGAGAAAAACATCGATGTGCGAGAGAAACATCTATCTGTTGCCTCCCCAACCGGGCATCTGGCCCACAACCTAGACATGCCCTGACCAGGAATCAAACTGGTGAACTTTTGGTTTCCGAGATGACGCCCAACCCATTGAGCTATGCCAGTCAGGGCCACATTTGTTTTATTTTTTACCTTGGCCATGAGTGTTGACTAGTATTGATAGCCCTGAATTACAAAAATATCATACTTAAATGCTTCCATACTTAAATTGTGTATTTTGATTATCAGAAGTAAAATACCAAATTCAAATATTGAAAAAGCAAGAAGTCTTAATAAAATGTTATATAAAAATGTTAAACCTAGACTCAGTACTTTCTGTAAGTGTTGTGTTACAAAAAAAACATGAAAACTTTGCCTTGTTAATATTAGATCAAGTAAGTGGAAAGCTTAAATATTAACTTTTACCTTCTTGGTCCTTCATCACATGTTACTTGCTATTCAGGCAATGTTATTTTATTCTGTGTGCGATAAGGTACTAAGAAAAATTTATATAACCTAAGAGACTGTGATTTAGAAATGGGTTATAGCACTATCTTTTTAACTAGAATAGGTCTTGTAGAATAGTACCTTCTAATTGAGAATGATTCTCATGTATTAAAAACTAAACCTAAAATTTGAGATTGGCCCATAGTTCAATTGCAAGTTATTTAATCATGTCATCTTGAGGTTCTAACAAGAAAAAGAAAGTATAACGTCAAGATAGTATACGGACACTTGCAATTTTTTCTAACACTGAACTTCAGTTTAGACAATATTCACCGGACACTACGAATGAGTCAGTGAAATGCTATGAAAAAGGATTGGTGGCTTTTAATGTATGATTTGCATCTTAAACTATAAATGGTAAATCTTGGAAATTGGAACATTTTTGGAACATTTTCAGGTTTTGTGACAATATGTGTTACTGAAGCCCCTGTAACTTTCCCCTAATCTTTCATTTTATTTCTAGAACATATTCAGCAGATTTTTATCTATGAGCTCAAGCAACTCTGGCTGGAAAGCATAGAAGATTCACCAGCAATGCACATTTCCTAGAAAGAGAATTTTTACTCTCAGTTCTTTCCTTGTGAGTATTTGTGTGTTTTGTAATAAGAGGAGTCACTCCACTTAACGTATGATCCTTTGAGCTCTCAGGAGGTTTATGTAAGTGAATGATGGTATTTAAAAACTTCAATTGCATTGATTCTTATCTCAAAGACCACCTAATCTAAATATCATCTGGATCAGAAAAGTAAGAGGTATGGAAAATCAGAGAAGCATTTTCTCTGGATAAATTTCTACCAGATTTTTATATGGACTAATAGAGGCCAATGAATATATTTTAAAAGTTTGATCCCATATCAATTAACAGGCAAATCATATAGCCAGTGATATTTATAAACAATTAATAACCACAAATGTGATGGCCATCTCTTGAACACCTGTTACATTGCAGACTGTATCAGATGTGTTCATCACTTTGTCTCATTCATTTATTCTTCACAGGAAGCCTGCATGGTAAGCAACATTCTCCCCATTGTACAGAGATGAAAGCCAAGGCTCAAAAAAGTGAAGGAATTTACCCAAAGTAAATGGCTAAATCACGAATAAAATCCACATTGATTTAACTTTAAAATCTAGTATCTGAACCACCATGCTACAGTATTTTACAAAATATTTTTTTTCTATATATGGCATTAAAAATGCACCTTTGTCTTTTTGCTATTTTGGTTCTCCCCATTAACAATATTTTGACAAATATGGAATGTATATAAAGTAACAAAGCTTTTAAATTAGCATTTAAGGAAAGAGCTTGTATTATTTTCCAGTGTGAAGTAAGACTATAATTTGCTGTATGGGTTAAAAGTCACGGACTTGTGTATAAACTGACTACCACCGCTGACATTTTAGAGGGGAGGGGATGGAGTTCAAGGATTTGCGTGTAGTCACAGTGTTACAGCTGAGTGCTGAAATCTGCTTTTCGATTCTATAGTACATTTTGTTTTCTTGATAAAAGTATAGATTCTAAGCATGTTTAAGAATGGCTCGTGTTTTGTGAGTGCTTTAACAAAATGTTTAGCTTCTAGAAAAATATGCCAACATAAAATTCCTGGTAAAGGGACTTGCGTTTGGCTGGCTACGTGATTCTCACTGAGGGTGTGCGGAGGGCTGCTCCTTTCGAGCAGAGCTTAACCTCATCCAGGGCTTGTGGAGGAGGGATCTAATTTGGCCTGGGATCTGGCATTTTATCACAAAATTATTTTTTCTGGAGTCCTTAATGTAACTATTGTTCACCAAGGAAATAAACTTTTTGATTTTCTGTTCTGCCAAGCACATGGTTAATCATCTATAACAGGAGATAGTAACGTTTCCTGCTGACTTTTTCTTTTCTTTTTTCCCGAAGTTGGAACAAACCACTAGCGCTTTGTCAACCATAACAAAAAAATCAGCATGTTCTAGTGCAATGAGTCTCTTGATTTTTATATAAAACCACATCCTGTTTCTGTTATTTTGTGTTTTATAAAGAGAGAATGTGGCCTTTCCTACTTTGTTGTCCTGTTGATGACGAGGGATTGATTTATTAATTTGGTAAATTGATGAGGTGCCTACTGGTTACCAGGTACCACTGTAGGCACTTGGGACACAGCTGTGAAAAAAGAGTTGACATTCCTTGGCCTCATCAAGCGTACATTTTAGTGTGGGAAACAGACAATGAACACGACTGCATCACCTAAACAAGGATAGAAAGCAGTATTTCTCAGGGGACGGAAAGGGCGAAGGTGACTCTCAAACCTTATCAGAGTTATTTCAGAGCAGCTTGATGGTGACGAGAGGGTCTGCTCCCACAGGTGCGTGAATGAGCGGCGGCTGCCTCGTGAAGGAGCTAGAGCACACCCCCCTCTCATCCCCACCCCCCCAAGTTATGGGTTTTACATTGAAGTTTTAGTTTATGGAGATAATAAGCTTTTATGTTTCCTACTTTCCCCAGGTTTACTATATATCAAATTAAAAGATGGAATTTGGACAAGTCATAATCTAGCATCTTACACAAATTAGTGTTTTTAAACCACTTGTCTAAGATTTTTTGACCAATAGTCTGGATTTATAAAAAAACCTTTCCCCCTCTAGGGGACATTGATCTAATTTTCTTACTGAGTAACCTGTATTTTAGTCCACTTGAGCAATCTTATTTTATCACATTTAAATAAAACTTTATGAACCCAGTACTTCTTATGCATCAACTGTCTTATGCTAGCACTTGAGTATTATATGTAAATATGCTTTCTGCGGAGAAAGATCTATCTCCATAAAATAGACTCATTAAATACAAAATGAATTTGAGAGTGAGTTAACTGAACAAATATATAGACTAATAACACTGATATTTTCTTGGAAAACTAGGCATTAGAGGAGGCACTGTATCTCTTCTCTAATGTATAAACAACCGTGCAAGTTAGAGATTAATCCCACTGCACAATGATGAGACTGACCCACTTATAGTAACTTGTCTGAAGTCACAGAGCTAGTGTCAGAGCTAAAAGGCAGACTCGGATCCAGTTCCAAAGATTTCCTAACATGCCACCTGACTCTGTGTTTCATAACCACACCAAACGCAAAGCACTTATTCACACCAATATCCATCTCCCAATGGCTGGTTACTGCATACTGACATTGACATTATGTAGAATACATATTTCATTCCCAGATCAGATGTCTTTTATTATAAAATTTGAAAATATTATCTATGAAAATGAAGATATGTAGTATTTTAAAAGGGCAAGTTAAAATATAAATGACCCATGGACACGGACAAGAGGGTGAGGATTGACTATTGGGGGAGGGGAGAGTGGGAGGGACAGTGGTGGACAGCAATGGGGGGAAACTGGGACAACTATAATAGAACAATAAATAAAATTTTAAATTAAAAAATAAAAATAAAAGGGTGAGCAATTTAGTAAATAAAATGTCTTTATCACTCTTAAAAGGTGATTAGAAATAAAAAATGAACACACAAAAAAGGTGATTAAGAATACCTCTCCGAACAGTACATAAGACCCCAGTGACTGCAGGTGTCTCTGTAAAGCCCAGGTGTGATCCCTGTCATGTGCCATGAAAGTGAAACGCTCTGGTGAGCACGGTTGTATGAGAGAAATGCTGGCAATTTTTCTTATTAAAACAAACCAAAACCAAGGCTAAATACAAACCAATAGGTAGGCAAGAGAAATATAACATTTTTTTTAAATGAACGAAGAAAGCACTCCCCACATCAACCCCTCTAAATAGCAAAGCAAACATGTTTCAAAATCTTCCTGATCTGATCCCAATGCCAATATTAGAAGCATTAAGAAATCAATAAATTATGTACTAAAATTTTCTTTGGAGAGCAGATAATTGTGTGTGTAGCTTGCTCCTGCCCAGTCTAGTACTTTCTTTGAGGAGACCTGAGCAGTTTTTAAGAATTTTCTTTCTTTTTTTTCTGTTCCTTTTTTTTTTTTTTGCCAAGAGGGAACATGGAAAACAAAGAATAATGATGGTTTGCCTTTAACTTTCACAGAGGCTCCAAGACAATGAAGACAAAAGTAGAAACCCATCATCTATAGAATCTAACAGTGTTTTATTTAATCAAAATTCCCACTCCTTTTTCTAAGAACATTAACACCAACAAGATTTTTTCCCCTCAAACAAAAGGATCTATTAAAAAAATCTCCAACTTTGTACTTTCACCTGTTGAAAGTGTTACTCTGTCAAAGCTGGTTGGAGTGTCTAATTCCTGTATTTCCTTATTAAGAGTTTCAGTACACATTCTGAGCCCAAGAACTTACGGTCCAGCTCAGTGTCGTCCATCCTATAATCCTCCTTTCTTGAACACGCTGCCACATATCTGCATGTCTCCCTCTTGCTTTGGTCTCAGCCTGGCAAAGACCAAAGACTCAGGAAAGGGGCCGTTTAACACAGTGCGAGGTACACTCAGGAGACGGGCAAAGGGTGATGAGACACACAACTCGACAGCCGCTGTTTTTTAAACAGTAATCTTGTTCACTGAACCAAGTAAAAATGGAGAAAGGCTTCTGTTCAAAAGAGCCAGTGAAGCTCAAATGGGTGTGGGCTGGGAGTAGGGGAGGCCTTTCCTGGTTAAGAAATGGTTGCTACACATCAGTTCGATCTCAGAGACTCAAACTCAGCTGGGGCTCCAAACAGGATGTGCATTAAACCTAGATTAAAAACTGAATTGCTTACCAAAATCATCTAAATGTTATTTGCTCTGTTCCCAGACTCTTCTGCCTTTTGGTTTCCTGATGTATTAAAAATGACATTTAAAACCCTGAAGATTATGGCTGATTTTGTTCCCATACCAAAAGCATCTGAAAAAAGGCGATCATTGAGAGTTAGTCAAGCAGAGAGACCTCTGTTCTTTATCTCCCTTCATTGAGAACAGACATGGAGCTGTAGGAAAAAAATGCATGAAATGAAGTTTCACTGCCCTTCAAAAGGTCCAAAAGATTGACTTGCTTTATTTAGCAAGGGTTGAAAAACTCTGAAGGTCTTCAAAGAGGAGATGAAAAATCAATGAATATAAATGTTTAAATTTTAGAAATTATTTCTAAATAAAGTAAACATAGGTCCTCAGAATTTATCTTTTTTCAGCCCATGATAAACTGCATCATAAACTTTGAACTCAACATTTCTGTAACAATTTTACCTTAGGCTTGCCTTTAAAAGGATGTTTTGTCTAGGGGCAGCCACAGAGAGGAAACAAAAGAAGGATAATGTCAAGTCCTCACTGTGTCCTTCTGGAATTTAAAAACATGTGACATGGGGGCCAGAGTACTCTGATTAAAACCAATTAACTTAATGAGTGTGGGTGAGCAATGGGCCCACTTTGGAAAAGAAAATTCAGTATTTAGAAGAAAATGAATCCTTCCCAGCCTCTGAGTAACAGGACTCGACTGAAGCAGTAAAGAAACTGGACACGCAGAACAGCTAAGATGTAGGAAGGTTCAGTACCCGCTGGACTTGGCAATGAATCTTTTTAATGCTTTTGGAACTACAGACTACCTAACAGGAGACGGTGAAATGCCGGTGGTATCCCAGCACCATCCCAACACCTCCAGGGGCCCAGCATCTCACCTGCCTGAGTACCATCACTCCCCGTAACCAGTGCTTTCATTTTCCAAAGTAGCCTGTATAAATATTGACGCTATTTCCAGTGCAGGCTTCCAACCTTGGCACTGCTGACATTTTGGATGGGATGATCCCTCACTGAGGGTGGCAGCGGAGGGAGAGGAGGCTTTGCTGTGCATTGCAGGAAGTGTACCAGCATCCCTGGCCTCACCCGCCAGATCTAAAGGCCGCACACACTCCTCCCCAGAATCAAGTCCGTCAAAAAATGTCTTCAGACATTACCAAATGTCCCCTAGGAGGCAAGATTACCCCTGGTTAAGAAAACAAATCACAGCTCTAGCATCTCCAAACCCATGGTGACACTTTCCCCCTGCTTCCCCTCCAGGCAGGGCTAGACTGGGGGAAACAGACACAGACACATGGAATGCGAGTGCTTTCCACTGTCGCACCGTTCCATTGTTTGGTGTGGTCGTCATTTTTCCCAAGAGGCCTTAATGTTGCTAAGAGGGATGTGGGACTGACTCCACAGGAAAGGCTGGTCCAAGCTGGGATGTACTCAGAGACCACCTGAAGGTCTGACGATGTGGAAGAATTCCCCAGTTCTGCCCAATCAAAGCAACTGAACCCATGAGACTGCATGAACACTAACATGAGGAACATGTTGGCTATTAATTTTAGGAATTTTTGAGACATATGATTAAAATATTAACTTATTTCCATATGTTCAGTTGGGTGCCAAAGTGTTAGGACTGATGCTTTAAATTATCTGATAACTCATTTAAATAGAACAAAGACAGGAACCATAAATGTATCTAGAAAATGAAAAGTAACTCATCTTAGCAAATTAAAAAAGCAAAAAACTTTCATTCCCTCCTTCAGAATCTCTATATTCTTCAGACACAAATGTAACTAGCTCAGTTTTCTACTTCCCAGTTCACTGAAAATCAGAAGCACCTAGTTTTCAGGGGACAGAGAGTTGTTATGAGAGGCTCCTAACTGGTCTATAGCCTTCCAAACCTTGACCTCCCCAAACAGGGAGGTCAACACAGCTATGAGATTCACGTTTGTAGCATGCAAATCTGATCCTGTAGCTTCTCTGAACACCTTGGTTTTCCTTGGGATACACTCCAGGCCCCCATGGCAAGAAACACCTGCTTCTTCCTTGTGACCTCATGGTGGCTTTTCTCACCACGTCAGGGACACCGCCGGCTGCTTGTCTGCGTGGCGCTCTCCTGTCTAGCCTTACAGATGGCTGCCTTTGGCTGCACTTCCCTGAACTCAATTTTTCTCTCAGTGCCGTACAAGCTGCACCTGAAGAACCATCTCCCTTCACCTGGCTGACTTCCACAAGCCTTAGTATCTCTACTTCCCACCAAGCCCCCGGGAAGCCCCCATGGTGTCTCCCGCTGCTGTCACACCCGGCCACCCACGCCGTGACCAGCAGTGTACACGGCTGAGATTTGTAGATGGAAAAGAGAAGGGCTAACGGGGGAAAATGCTGCCTTCTGAAGTGCAAATTCCTCCTCCCACGCCGTTGGAAATGATACAAATAAAATGATTAAACATCCTGATTGCCTGTTATGCGTCAGACATTACTCTAAGGGCCTATATACGCACTGGTCCAATCTCACAATGATTCCATTATTGTGCCAATTTTACAGATGAGAAAACTCAGATATACAGAGTAGAATAACTTGTTGAATTTACTCTATCTGCCCTCGAACTTCCGAGCGCCCAGGAAGCAGCAGACCAGAGTCGCCGGCCGATGAGAAATGACTGGTACCGCAAGGACAGGAGACGGGCAGGGAAAGACAGGAGGTGACATTGTGTGGAGACAGTGCACCACTCTTCCCTTGGGAACAACAGCGTGTCACTAACTGCGGGCGCATTCATCAGGGAAGCAGCTGAACGCTAACAAGAGAGGAACGAGAATAAAGGGCTTTGTATGTGATGAGTGGCTCAGGGAGAGGCCTGTGTTCCGGCGCAGGGAGCGGTGGGCACCATCGGCGACGTGTCACCTGACACTGTATCCGCACAGCGACTGTCTTAGAAGGAGGCGCGTTGCCAACAGCGCGCATCGTTGCTGTTTTCTCAGGAGGAAGGTTTTGGCGCGTCGGTCCAACTTTGGTTTCGTTTTCAACGCAGCAAAACTGTATCAATGTAGAATACTGGCAGATCTTACAGAGGAGAGTTTATAATTCAGATTTAAGGACATGCAAGTCACTCCTAAAACACTAAGTTTTAAAAAGTGATAAATACAGAAATCCTGAGAAATTAAGGGTAAGGACTTTTAAAGTCTGCATTACATAATGACCTCCAACAAATGTAAAATATGGCAAATATTTTACAAGGGGACTCGGTGAATTACAAACTCGACTACAGAGCAGTTTCTGGAGAACCCTGAGGACTCTACCGCCTTCGGTTGTTTTATGCTCATCCATTTTGCTGACTACCTGCCATTGTCAGTTCTTTACTCCAATCAGAGCTCCCTCCATTGTTGTTAAAACTGCAGAGCACCTTGTCTTGACATCAGAGCACGTGCAAGGGGCTCGCATCCCTGAATGTTTTCCCTCATGCAATCTGCTCATTCGTCACCCTGCTCCTTCCTTGTTTCTTCTTTCTTTCCTGTTGTTCCCTCTTAACTCCCAGCTACTAACAGAGAAACCGGTTCCTATAAAATAGGCACCTTTAAACTGCAGCAAGAATTCTATGAGACTGAGATATCTGGTAGTGTTTCTGCTTGTTTGTTTTTTTTTAAACAAACTTTATTCCACAGAAAATTGTGTGATCCAGCACCATTTAGCCCTCCTCAGAAAATGGAGTGGGGGTGTGTGTGTGTATGTAATCACAAATGTATAACTGAATATATAAATACATAGATGAAGAGCTCGTTGTTCTACAAATAACTGAAAGAACATGGACGGGCTAAGTCCTTAGTCCAGAAAAGATATCATACTTATTGTGTATTCTCATTATTCACAGGAATTTAAAATATCTTCCTGCAGACTTTCAAATATTTCACACAAGAAAGAATCACGTACACTGGATTTGATTACTGCAGTTTTCAAAATGGTACAGTTGGAAGTGCTGGTGTTTGGTAGAGTTTAGCATTTACCGAATACAAAATGCTGGGACCAGGGCTACTGCTGGTTTAAGAAGCAAGTGCTGAGAAATAGATTTCTCTTATGCTTTATTTATAATTACAGAAAAGTAAAAGCAGAAGTTCATTTTATAAAGGAACTTGTTTTTGCTGAAAATTTTAACAGCTAAAAAACCACAGATTTGGCATACGGAATGAATTAAAAGGCCTGGTTCACTTGCTTTGTACCTGCAGTAAATTGGTTTCGGTCATGGTGGGTCTTACTTGGTAACATCTGACTTCCAATCCCCAATGTACCACGTTCTCCAGACCCCCTTCTGAATCTCTCTTCTTGATTTTTCCATTTCTTCTGTCTTTAAAAAAAGCTGTAAGTGAAGCTTTTGAGGGTACTTGTTTGTATTCAACCTTCACGATGGACCCAACACTCTCTTTTACTCACCTTCACGATAATTTACCTTAACCCATTCTCTGTTTCCTTGGCTGGTCCTTAGAGGCCACAAACTTTAAGATGCTGGAAAGGGAAGATGCTGCTTTTTCAGCCCCCGTGTTATAGCACCTTGGACAGTGACAGAAGCTACGAATGCTGATTATTTATGAGAAACTCAGTTAAAAATGCACTCCACAGGTAATTGTTTTCTTTAGGAGACTAAGTACAACCTGCTTGTCTATTTCTCCAAATCAACATTTACGTCACCCTGGAATTTTTTGTATTGACCTCAAATTGCAGAAACAAATTTCCTCCATGTCTGAACTTCACAGGAATGGCTCAAACTGTACTTTTTACCAAATGGTAAGAGATCCTTTTATTTTACCTCAATACATAAATTTTACCTTTTCACTGTGCCCATAATCGAACCTTCTCAATTTTTGTCCACTACCCTACATGTCACCAGCTACCGCCAGCTTTCCTGTGGCCCTTGCTGCGAGGCACACTAGTTTAGGGGTAATGACAGTAAAGTTATTAAAATTCTTTATGCAGATAGCAACATTTCTTACTAAACTTTTCAGCAAGGCCAATTGTCAAGGCTGAATTACTGGGGCTGAACCTGCTAGAAAGGGTTACTCGCCTCTTTCATCAGCAAGAATTTCTGCGAAAATACTCTCTATGTGCATTTTTTTTAACTTCTCAAAGGTTTATTAAATGTTCACTTCCACCTGGAAACTCATAACCAAATACTATTTGAACTCTCCACCTTTTGTTGTCCATCCCTGCAAGTTAATAACAATGCATTTCAGAGGGGAGTTCACTGACAGGAAGGATTAACGGGAGAGGGTGACAGCTGGAGTCCTGAGTTAGATCAGAAATTAAAATAAGGAGCTTGACCTGGTTTCAAAAGGGACATTTGTTAGTTTCCTCAAACCATACCAACATCATCTTTCAGGTATTTACCTTCAGCTAAAATGCTTAGGTTACTGCACAGAACCAAAATATGTTATCCATGTATGCAAGAAACCCTTGTACAAAACATCTTACATCTCTGACCTACAAACGGCATGGTTTCCTTGTCTGTACATCCCAGCCTACGGAAAGCCACTCTCTTCTCTCCCACCGACTAGCCCTAGGCATTGCAATGTTCTCGGTGAGTAGCAACCAATAATGCCATAATGAAGTCAGGGAATGAAGGGAAATAAAAACATCAAGTGTCATATATCCAAAGTACAAATCCTTACAACCTAATTTATAAGCACAACCAGACTCTGAGATTTAAGACAGTGTGGCATAACCCTAGGAAACAAGAGCATTCAAGCATTGTAGGGTTTTCTGTGATTAAACAGAAGGGGCCTTGGAGGCCTACCTGACAGGTTGGGCAAACAAACAGCCTAGACTCAAACCAGCACCGCCACTTTGTTTTTCTGCCTTTAGCCTCTGAACTGGCTTTGCCACCGCCCTTCAGTCTGAGGATCACCACTCCCCTGCTCAGTCACCAGCCATGTTGTCCAAGTACCTGCAAAATCACGGCCACCTCGATGTGTTTCCGCCTACTGTGAGATTTCCTGCCCACCTCTCCCCCAGTTATCCCATGTGTTACAGAAGGGAAGCACTGGCTGTTTCTTTAATTTGCCTCATAATTTCCTCTCCTTTCCCTCCATTCTTCCCTTCCTTTCTTTTGTTTCTGCTCTTCTTTCCATGTGAAATGTCTCTTTAATCATCTCTCTCAAGTCTTCCAAATACTTCAAGAACCAAGGCAAATCTTCCCCATTGTCCATAAAGTCTATCTTGAGTCTCCCAAACAGAAGTGCCTGTCCTCTTTCCATGCCACAAACACATCGGTTATACTTCTCTCACAGCATCATCACTGGAAGGCTGAGTTATCACACTCATTTGTCCATCTCCTGAGAGGCCACGGAGACAACTGAAGCTCAGGAAACAATGAAATGAAATGACCTCGCCTCTAGAACACGGGGTAATTCTTAATGGTATTGAGGTATACATTTCAAAGATTATAAATTAGACAATAAGTATTAAGTGTAGAAAATAGAAAATATAAGCACAAAATATTTATAGTAAGCTACAATCTCAAAATTCAGATGTAACCACTATAAATATTTGAGTATCTGATCTTATAAAGTTTTCCAAATTATATGTCTTTATATATAATACAAAAAAAGATCTTCATGTAATACTATTTTGGAATCTAATTTACATTCTGAATATCTTATCAAGTCAAGAAGTACGTTTCTCAAACACAGATATTAACTGCCATACTAAATTGTACAGAAACACCATGATTTATGTAGGAGATTCCCAAACTTAAGGCTTGCCATTTTTCAATATTATAAACAAGGCTGCCTACAGAGATGTATAAATGTTATCAATATCTTGAGGATAAATTCCTAGAGTGGAATGCTAAATCTTTGGTTAGAGACATTTAAACATGGTTTTTAAATTTATAAATGATATATTTCACCGAAGAGAGCCTTTTGCATTGCTCATTAATAGTGTTGACTCATCACTTGTTCACATTTATTTACCAAGCGCCTTTTGTGTGACAGGCATTGTTCTTCAAGACCCTTCCATCCAGTGGGTGCAGACAGACAATGTGTGAGAGAACAGACTAATGAATAAAGTTAATGTTATGAAGAAAATAATACTGGGGGCGGGGTAGCAGATGTTAGGCAGGGGGGTCAGGGAAGGCCTCTTTGAGTAAAACAGCAGTGCAGGTGAAGGAGGACCCGGTCACTCCAAAGACCAAGGGAAGAACGTTTCAGACACAGACTGAGGAGTCAGTAGATGCAAAGATCCTAAGGCCAGAGAAGCAATGAGTGTGAAGGGAATTCAAGGAACTGCAGCCCATAGTAAAGAGTTCATACTAAAATCAATGGGAAGCCACTGGAAAGTGAAGAGTTTTAAGTAGCGAAGGGCCAGGATCTGATCTGTAACTTTAGAAGTTCACTGTGACTGCCGGGTGGAGACCGGCTGGGGACTGAGGTGTACATGGAGGAACCAACTGTCGAAGCAGAGACCAGTTCAGCCGCAAATGTTATATAATGTGGGGACAGCAGACGTGGTTGGACCAGGAATGGAAGTGGAGATGGACAGAAGCAGATGGATGTAAAGTACTTCGGAGGTAGTGCCAATAGGGCTTTTTGATGGATTGGATGTGGGGGAACAGAGGCGCTTGAGCCAAACATGACACCTAGGCATTTGGTTGTACATTTGAGACAGAGCTGACTGAATACCAAACAGGTATGAGAAAAAGACTGTTTAGAAAATAAGCAATTTAATCAGGGTTTCCCAAACTTACTTGACCGAGGACTCTTGTTTGTTTATTAACCCGGTGTAGTTCTGGTGTATGAGGTTTGTCAGGAAGATGTCCAGCCATTGATAATATAACAAGAACAGTTTGTGTGACATTGATGTAACCTGGTAGCCAAGGAGAGTGGACTGGAATGTGCATGGGTGAACCATGATGACTTCACTGTACTAGTCAGTGGGGCAGTAGACACTGATGAGTGAGCATGTGCACTGTGTGGGCACCACATTCAAAATGACCAAGCAAGTAGAGCAATGAATCTGCATCAAATTAAGCTTCAACATTCCTCCATGGAAACTATTTGGATAACTCACAAGGCTTTCAGAGACGATGCAATGAATGCAGTGCAAATAAAAGTGTGGCACAAACACTTCAAAGATGGTGGAGAATCTCTTGAAAGTGATACATGTTCTGGAAGGCCAACAGACAGAACACATGAAAATGTTGAACGTGTATGGGCTGCAATCCACAAAGATCAGCATCTGACAGTGGGAGAACTAGAAGCTGACATGGGGATTCCAAAAACTACTGTGTCTGAGATTTTGACTCAGGATCTTGGCATGAAAAGTATTGTGGCAAAAGTCGTTCCATGGCTTCTGCTACCAGAGCACAAGGAACATCATGCTGCAGTTGCTGATGATTTAATTCAAACTGCTACCAATGAACCAGATTTCCTCAAGAAGTCATAACTGGAGATGAATCGTGGGTCTACGGATATGATCCAGAAATGAAGGCCCAGTTGTCCCAATGGATGTTACCTGGTTCTCCTTGCCCGAAGAAGGCATGGAAAAGTTGCAGCAAGATCAAGACCATGTTTGTTTGTTTGTTTTTTTAAATGTATTTTATTGATTACCCTATTATAGTTGTCCCATTTCCCCCCTTCACTCCCCTCTACCCTACACACCCTCTCCCTTCCACATTCCCCCCTTTAGTTCATGTCCATGTGTCATAAGTTCTTTAGCTTCTACATTTCCCATACTATTTTTGCCCTCCCCGTGTCTATTTTCTACCCACCATCTATGCCACTTTTTCTCTGTACCTTTTCCCCCTCTCTCCTCCTCTCACTCCCCTGTTGCTAACCCTCCATATGATCTCCATTTCTGTGTTTCTGTTCCTGTTCTAGCTGTTTGCTTAGTTTGCTTTTGTTTTAGGTGTGGTTGTTAATAATTGTGAGTTTGCTGTCATTTTGCTATACATGTTTTTTATCTTCTTTTTCTTAGATAAGTCCCTTTAACATTTCATATAATAAGGGCTTGGTGGTGATGAACTCCTTCAACTTGACCTTATTTGAGAAGCACTTTATCTTCCTTTCCATTCTAAATGAAAGCTTTGCTGGATAGAGCAATCTTGATGTAGGTCCTTGCCTTTCACGACTTGGAATACTTCTTTCCAGCCCCTTCTTGCCTGCAAGGTCTCTTTTGAGAAAGCAGCTGACAGTCTGATGGGAACTCCTTTGTAGGTGACTATCTCTTTATCTCTTGCTGCTTCTAGGATTCTCTCCTTCATTTGAATTTTGGCTAGTGTCATTATGATGTGCCTTGGTGTGTTCTTCCTTGGGTCCAACTTCCTTGGGACTCTCTGAGCTTCCTGGACTTCCTGGTAGTCTATTTCCTTTGCCAGATTGGGGAAGTTCTCCTTTATTATTTGTTCAAATTAAGTTTTTCACTTGTTGCTCTTCTTCTTCCCCTTCTGGTACCCCTATAATTCAAATGTTGGAACGTTTAAAGGTGTCCCGGAGGTTCCTAAGCCTCTCCTCATTTTTTGAATTCTTGTTTCTTCCTTCTTTTCTGTTTGGTTGTTTCTTTCTTCCTTCTTGCCCACCCCACTGATTTGAGTCCCAAGACCATGTTAACTGTGTTTTTTGATGGGGAAGGTGTTGTTCATCACTGGTATGCCCCTTCAAGCCAAACAATTAATAAGGAGTACTACCTCAATGTTCTTTATCAGTTGAGAGATGCAATATGACAAAAATGGCTGCAGCTATGGGCACCTAGTCATTGGCAGCTTCATCACGACAACACGTCCACTCATGCATCACTTCCTGTGCAGTTTTTTGGCAAAATATCCAATCACCCAGGTGACTCAGCCCCACTACAGCCCAGATTTGGCATCCTGTGACTTCTGGCTTTTCCAAAAACTAAGATTATTTATGAAAGGGAAGAGATTTCAGACTGTTGATGAGGTTCAGGAAAATATGATGGGGCTGTTGATGATGATCCTAACAAAGGATTTTGTAGTGTTTTGAACAGTGGAAGAGATGCTGGGAGAACTATGTGAGGTCCCAAGGTGCCTACGTTGAAGGGGAATGAGTTGTCATTATCCTATGTACAATGTTTCTTGCATCTTGTACCTTCTTCAATAAATGTCTCTATTTTTCATAGTATGTGTATGGATACTTTCTGGACAGACCTCATACACTTTACAAATGTCATTACAGTATGTTTACAAATTATGTTATTGCAGGTTTCTCTGTTAAAAAAATCTTAAATGGTATAGTTTCACCATGACATTGCTCATAAAATGGACATAAATGTAGTAGTAAATTCTCTTTGTAGATCAAATGTAGTGGGATAAGCATATTGATCGAAAATTTAGGGGAAATCAAATTTAGAAGTCACCTGATTGCCTTAATAGAAGGTAACTAAATTTGATGAGTTAATGCTCAATCCCCTCGACTTTTCTTCTTTAAAATATGAATCCATAATGCACTTTTACAGATGGCAAAAACAGATATGAAACTCCATTAGTAGGCTCCACAAGTCTGTTGTGGATGAACATTTTCCCCTCTTCCAATAACCCTGTGCAACACCAACTACATCTAATGGACCAATTATAGTGATAAACCATCACAGCCTGCTCACTGCTTCAGCTACACAGAACAAGGACAACTTACCACAAATGAAAATCCTCTCTTGAATCCTGGGTGTAGGAAAAACTGGGAGCTCTCTACTCGGTGCAACTCAAAAATGCAAAAGTCTGAGAGGTGTCTATTTGAAAAAAACATTCTATGAGGAGTGGGGAGAAAAGGGAAAACCTTACATTCAAGTCCTTCATAAAGTTCTAGAATATGAGGGAGGCACAACCATGAACAGCAGCAAAGAGGCTCCCTCCTTGGCAATCACCAGATCTGGACAGAGGTCACCAGAAGACGAAGCGGCCTCCCCAAAAGAGAAGGTGTGTCGGTAGGATAGCCAGGGGTCTCCTTCACAGCCCTGTAAGTCTCTAATAAAGCATTTGAATGTACCTACTTTGCTTTTTTCAAACTCAATCCTCTGTACATAATTTTGCTAACAGCAACCATATGGCAAGCATCTGCAGCTTTTCTCAATTCTAACTTTCATAGGCAGAAGAAGCACTGACAAAAATAATCCCCCAGCCTGTCCGAGCCACTGCGGACTGACCTAGTTAGATGCAGCAGGCTGAGTGCAGCTAAGCAGGCTTACCCCTGCCCGGCTGAGAGGCTGCAGCATGCCCAGAGCCTGGGCTGGAGGGTTCGAGGGGCTCTTTACAATCTATGAGTTTATAGCTGATGGGTCACACTTGGGTCTTGGAAACCATTTTAGTGTGGGTCTGAATGAACTACCTACTACCATCTCGAGTTGAACTCTAAAATAGGGAGACTTCTGAAACCACCGTTCTCAAAACAACAACAAAGATTTAAATGAACAAACAACAAAAATCCATAACCATATTTAATTGCAAATGCTAAAATGGGAAAAGCGTCTGTAACACACGCAACCAAAAAAAGGTAGGTATCCTTAATATAAAAAAAAATGAACACCCTAATAGAAGATGGCAAAAAAGGTAACATGTAATTCACAAAAGAAAGGAAAATGCTATCAAGCATCTAAGAAATATTTAACATCACCAGGAATCACAGAAATGAAATTTAAAGCAATAAACTAGGCCCTGGTGGGGTACATCACTTGGTTACAGCATTGTCCTGATACATAAAGGTCGTGGGTTTGATTCCCACTCCAATTACTGTTTCTCTCTCTCTCCCTCCTCTTCCCCAATATCTCTAAAAAAAACCAATAAAACAATAAGCCATAATTTATTTGCCCATAAAATTTACAGAAATCTCAAATAATAGGGTATCAATCTTAACTGTTTTAGAAGAATGTTTCAAAAATGCTTCTGACACTACGTAAAAAGAAAACAGGTTGTAAAACCACAACGTGCAATAATACAAGTTTGTAAATACACACACGGAGAGCTTACAAAGGCCAGAATGTATACCAAATGTTAACACAGCTATATGTAGATGGTGGGATCACGAATGATCTAAAGACAACTTTAATTCTTTTCTGCATTTTATAAATGTCTCAATACTTATTACTTTTCTATCAGAAAAATGCACATTACATTTTTAGGCAGTAACTAAAATACTTAGGCAGTAACTTGCCCTGGCTGGCTGGGTAGCTCATTTGGTTGGAATGTTGTCCTGTACACCAAAAGGTTGTGTGTTTGATCCCTGGTCAGAGCACATACCTACGTTGCAGGTTCAATTCCTGGTTGGGGTGCATTCAAGAGGTAAACAATTGATGTTTCTCCCTCTCTCTCTCTCCCCCTCTCCCTCTCTCTCTCTTTTCCTTTTTCTCCTTTAATCTCTCTCTAAAATCAATAAACATATCCTCAGGTAAGGATTAAAAAAATAAAATAAAATACTTAGGCAGTAACTAGTAAGAGTTGCCTGGAGACTATTTCTGTTCATCGTCTGTGCTCCTGCTGTTAGTGATGGCAGAACAGATGTTTGAGGTTGTACCACTAATGTGGGTACTCACTTCTTATGCTAATCTGGAAGCTGTAAGTCCTGTTAAGAGGCATACTTATGCTGGGAAAAAGGCCTCTCAAAAAAACAAACCAAAAAACCCACAACTCTCAAAACAGTCAAGCCTTAAGAGAAATGGGCAGCTTATACTTTATTTACTTTCATGTTATGTTCACATTAGAAAAGTACAGCTTATTTCACCGAAGGTCAATTTCTATAACTGATTTCATTTTCAAAATCCCTTTTAAAAGTTTCATGTAGCTTCTAGATAATATTCCTGTACAAGCTTTTCCAGTTTTGAGAAAAAACATATGCTAAGTATTAACTTCTCACATTTGTATTCGCTTTTTATTTATTTTTTTGAAGATTTTATATATTTACTTTTAGAGAGAGTGGAAGGAAGAAAGAAAGAGAGGTAGAGAAACATCAATATGTGAGCAAAACATCGATGGATGGCCTCTTGTCCCACAACCCAGGCATGTGCCCTGACCAGGAATCAAACCAGCAACCCTTTGGTTCACAGGCCAGCACTCAATCCACTGAGCCACACCAGCCAGGGCTTTATTTGCCTTTTCAAGTCTGAAGATGGTGGCGACACTACTTCGGCTGTCTTTTGAGAAAGATTTTCTTTCCTTTTTTTTTTTTTTTTTGTATCATTAAGTGCATGAAAGCAAATGTGAATCTACATTTGCTTTATAAATTGGATGTGTTCCTCTCAAAATTATCACTAACATAAAATCCTATTTTGCTTATATGGTAGAAAATAGTATCTCTTCCTTCCAAGCAACAAATATTTATTGATTCTTGCCATGCACGTGCCATACTAAGCACTTAAGTTCTTACATGCTGTGAGAAATACCTCATATTACATGACAGAAGACACACGCAATATATAGTTAGGAATTTTTACATTTTAGGCATGGCCTGTGCCAATCCCCACAAAGACCATGCTTACCTTCACCATAGTTCCCTTTTCGCAATTTTCTTCAGATTTCTGATTTTAATAGGACCAAGTCTCCAGTAGCTTCTGATGTCCCTGGCCAACATCAGAAGTGGTTCCAAAGGCCATTTCCCTACCTTTTGTATTTTTCACAAGACTTCAGAATTTATCTCCCCACTTGCGGAAAAATAAAATCAATGTCTATTGGGCTGATGGGGAAGGAATTGCATAAATTTTACGTACATCCTGAAAAGCAACTCAAACATCTTCAACTAGAAGAAGGTAAATCTCTCTGCTATTAACTGTAAAGTGCCTTTTATCCCCAACACTGACTGTTTTTTTCTTTTCTGTTTTTGCCTAAGGAAGATGAGGTATACATATACACACCTGGTTTTACCTCTACGTGCTAATTCATTTTATTTATTACTCTGCAGAATTCCTGGGTCAGGACAGTGCTCCACCGCATCCGATTCCTTAGACTGGGGTCTAGGTGCTCCTGCAGGTGCACCTTCACGGCATTCTCCTGTTTTCTACAGCCTACAGATGCAAACGCTGTGGGGTGACCGGGTTCAAAAATGCCAGCACGCTGGGAACGCAAAGGCAGACTAGCAGTGCTGAGGGAATCCCGGAAGAACTTTCTGGGTACCTCGTGGTCTTAAGTTTGGGAGGAAAAGAATAAGAAATGGATAGTGGTATGTGGGGGGAGGAAGCATCATGGGGAGAGGCGGGGAAAAAGGAAAAACGCTGAAGTAGACCATGAAGACTTTGCAGGATTGTTAAGAGAGCTGTGGGTATCAAGAGAAGGAAGCTGATCTGTGATTGCATCCATGCGGTAATATTTAGTCAAACCTGAAATCTCAGGTGTTTATTTCAGCACAGCATGATTTAAAACTAAACAAATACTACCCTCACCTAATGTGTTCTTAACAAAAGCCAGGTAAAGTGAAGTTCCCTCTGCTGACTGGGCTTTCTGATCTGAAGATGTTAAATCCGGTTTCCATATCCTGGTTGTGAAAATCCCATCAGAGTTGCCAAGGCAACAACACAGTCCTTTAAAAAAAAATGAGAACAGCAACCTCAGGACACCAAAACCCAACCCGTGGAAGCGTCATTTACACCCCAGAGGCCCCCAAGGCACTTCTGAACCGGAGAAGCCTCCAGAGACATCCAGTTCCCCTCCCACATACAACTCTCCTCGCAAGCTGGCACCAGAAAGGCTTTGGGATCCAGCGAAGAGTGAAAGCTATCTCTATATCTAAAGGCAAAGTCACAAGCAGTGAAGTGCAGGAGCCACTAAGCCTTCACCAGCCCCATGCTGTAATGATTAACCCTATAGTTATTAAGTTCTGCTTTCAAAACAGCAGTGGCACAAGCAGCCTGAAGAGCCGGGAAAAGAAAATAATTAAGAAGACTCAAGAACATCCCACTGAAAAGCAATCAGGAAGCTTTTAGGCCAGATAGAATTCTAATAATGCAATTTAGGTATGTGAAATAAAAGATCCATGGGAAAGCTTTGATTATTCTTGTAACATTTGTTTGAATAATACAAGTCTGACAGAATGATGTCATTAAGATACCCTATGACCTCAGTTAATTGAACTTCATCTTTGTGTATTGTAAAGCGCAAACACAGCCACTTCCGGGAACAGCGGCAAGCCAGTGGGCATGCTCTCACACCATCCTCACACCTCCCTTGTCCTGACTTCAGATCTTCTGTGCCTCCACTTCTCAACAATTCCCCCGCATCCAAATCACCAAAGGATAGGATGAGGTTGGGTTTTTTTTTTTTTAACCATTATTGAGTTGATTCCATTTCAATGTTATCAAGCGTGGCATGGATTCTTCTTTTAGATACTTGTATTTTACTTTACGAGTAGCTACACAAAATATTCATGCCTCAGAGAGGTGATTTCCAGTATCAGCAAACAACATGACTTTTTGGGGTCTGAGTCTGAATGCATCCTTTTCAGGATAAATGGGAAGCGGAAACTATTTAAGTGCCTGCTCTTTCCCTATATGCCTACCTGCACTGCTTGGAAGGTAAGCTGGCCTTGGTGACAGGCATATTTCTATCATCACTGCTTTTCAAGGGCTGGAGTCCCATCCTCTCCAACTGAGGCCTCTCTGACAACCCAGTGCGGGCAGACCCTCATTCTCCACCCCGTGGGCATTCGCCTCACCCTACCCCTGAGCATCCCTCCTCCTTCCTCCCCATAACCGCTCCTCCTTCTGATGCATATTTTATGTTGCACAGACTTCTGGCATTACTGTAGTTAAGGCTTAGTGATGGTTTTGTACCTTTCTTCTTTTCTGAAGTCCTACAATCCGATTCTACCCTCCTGTGCCATTTTTTGCCATTAATGATGTTTCTGAAAGTGAAAGTATTAACTATAAATTCTCAGTCTACTGTATGTGTTTTTCCAGGTAGCATTTTTTACATAAAAAGGCTTAAAATTATAGTGCAAGAGTCTAAAATTTCAACAGATTTCTTCATTGCACTTTGTGTAAGTTGAACATGAAATTGTCATTTTATGAAAAGAATGGTCAAATATCGCAATTTCGTCTAGTTCAACCTAATACCTGACCCAATTTATGCCAATAATTTCACGTGCCAAGAGGAACTGTTTGTGCAAGACAGATGACAACCAGCAAGCCTCTTGTTCCTAGGATGAGGCTGTTTATGACTAGTGACCTAGATTTCACACCCGGTGGTGCCTGAACCGAGGCTATGAAATGGCATCACTCAGTTCGTCATGACAACTGCTTCCAACTGTGGGCAGCCATTACTCACACAACAGCACAGATGAAGAAAAACAAGCTGGCGAGCAAGCTGTGTCTTCCTCGTACAAGGCTGCCTCACCAACGAGCAAGGAGCAAAGCTCAAGAATAAAACAAATAATAAAAGCCAAGCTTTAATTTCTCTCTTAATTTTATTTTCAAAGTCATTTTTATAATACGAATGTACCGTCCTTTTAGTGGGCTATATTAATGAAAATCCTAGATTTGAATACGGAAATGAACTAAAAAGCAGATGCATTAAAATGATGCTCCTGTAATCTTCCTTACATGATTGGCCGGCTCTGTTTGGCTTCACATTCTGATCGGAAAGAACAGCTTTTCAATGGGAAAATGGCAGAATATTCATAAGTGCATTCATTTTATACCATAAAGAATCACTACTGAGAGCTTCTACATTATTTATCACCTATATTCTCAACATTTAACTAAGTTGTTAGGAAAATTGGAGAATAACAATAACAAAAACCATCTTCTCTGTCCTGCTCCCTACCCATGAGCTTGTATGGCATAGGAGATGGTCAGGGTATATAAACAAAGAACTGTAGTGCAAGACACTGTGAGATTTATATACTATAGGCAGTCAACAGGGCGCATTGGCAATCAATCACTTCCTTTAGTCTTCGGAAGCAGTAATATGAAACACAGTATCTCTAGGGAATTACATCTAATGCCTTTACATAGATTTTAAGCATTCTTGAACTTGAAAATTATATTCATCTATCTTATTTTAGACTCTTGGAACAAAGCACTGCCCCATCCAATCTTCTGATAAATGAAGAAAAATGGGAAAGTTTCTCTCAAATAAGCATGGCTTGCTGCAAGTTAGTATATAAGATTTAAAAATACATACAATCTTTGTTCTACTAGTTCCCTTTCTTTGAGAATTTGTGAAAGACCATTAATACTTCTCTGTTTTCAGAGTTTTTCATTTGAAAAATGGAGGATTCATTCTGATTACTCAGGTATGTCAGCAGGGTTGTATGGATATAAGATAAAAAAATGGATTTAACTCATTTCCAAATTACAGAATAGCGGGCATTATCTCCATACAAGAAGCATATAATACAGCAAAATTTAATGAAAACAAAATTATACATCTTCACCTTGCTAGTTTTGAACCCAAGAAACTTTTCAGAAAATCAAGAGATAAAGAGGAAATGTCAAATGATGTTTTCACTCCAGATGTTCTCAGCTAGGACCAAAGAAGGCTGCTTACAGTAGCAAATCCACTACCTGACATCTATGTACTTGAAAGGAAGAACCGCCACTGAACAAAATATGGCGTGCATAAATTTCCATAATTTTGTCGTGTAAAATTCATGGATCTTAAGTCCTAGAATCGAAAATTCTGTTAAAGATTGGAAAAAGTCTTTTGAATAAAATCATACATGGCTGAGCACTCTTATACTTAATAGTGCTAAGAAGCATCCTGAATGTGAGTTCTATCTTCAACTTTTAAAAATAAATATTTAAATAAGGGAGGCCAAAGAACTTTTTGTCAGTAACACCTGCACCCTTAATAGTCACCGCTTTACAATGATTATCTCAATAACGTTTTGCAAAGTTATTTCTATGAAACGTATTCCAAATCTATACTGACAGAATCATATCTTTCTCATCAGGATTCCATTACTTTTCGAAATTTTGAAATACAGGAGATGAGTGCCTTGCTGCAGAAGCGCACTGGTCCCCGTCCATCCTGTACATCTAAGAATGGCATCAGACTCCATCCAGCAGCATCCGACAGCATTTTACAGTGAGGCAACACACCCTGAGATCCCGCTCCACTACCGCAAGGCTATTATTTAACCTTGGAGCCTCAGCTTCCACGTCTATAAAATGAGGACAGTACAACCTACCTACCTCCCGGGTTATATAACTAATAAAAATCTTTAGAGTTCCTAATATCTTATAATTTTTAATTTGAAAGATATAAAACCACTTCTTTTTTTAAAAGTTGAATTCCATGGCACGGTGGACAACACTGCCTGTGTTCGCACCGCAGGGAACCAGGATCTGCTGGGCGGGTGCCTGCCGTCCCGCGGCCTACCTTGAAGTCGATTATTGCTCCCGTAACGGAAGAGGGAACAGGAGGGACTCGCCTCAGGAAAGGCTGCATCCCCACCGTGCGATATGCAGTTAGTGAAATTACAGTTCTGACAGATTCAGTAACATATTTGGTGGCAATTGTAGTATTTCTTTATTGTAAAAATTGACTTGATACGCTCAGTTATTTTACCAGGCACACTGTACTTCCATTTGTCCTTGGGGTAAGACACGTGGTTTTCTGGGAAGAAATCTCTGACTAAGCAAGGTAGAAATATTTGCGCAGGAAAACCCATTGCTAAAAATACCCGATGGCTGCACAACAGTGTGACTGGACTGAATGCCACTGAGCTATACAAAACGGCTAAGATGGGAAATTTCATGTGTATTTTGCCACAATTTAAAAAGTCCTCAAAGACCATCCTCTCTGTCCACTCTCCAGTAGTCTCATGAATACTGAGGGGCTACAACTAATTCAAAGGGCCCCTTTAATACTGAGTCATATTACGTGAGATGAAAGTTGTATCAATAGGAGAGACAAACTAGGAAAAAAAGTGATCAGTCCAGAGGTGAGACGTTTGTATCTTTGAGAGTGGTCCTGTGAAACAAATTGTGAGGTGACTGACAGGTTCATGCTGCCAACTCAGGGGGGTAAGACATTTCCTGAGAGCCCCTGGATTCAGCAGTGCAGAATCCAGTCCTCTCCAGATCAAGATCCCACCGGTGTCCCCTGAGACAGTGACGCAAGGCCACCTCCCCCACACAGTCACTCCCCCCCCCCCCGCCACACACACAGGTGCGGAGAGAAAGTATAACAGCTGATTTTATAAAGCTAAGGTCATCTCTGAAGCCTCACATACGGCAGCTTCAACCAGACCAAAAACAAAGCCATCGGCCCAGCACAGGCTCTGTTCAGGCCTCCACATGGCACTGACTCTTTAATGCCGTTGTTCATCCTCTGAACACGTAGAAAATTAAATTTAAGACACGGAAAAGACTGGAGAAAGACATCATTTAGGTCTGCTATCTCATTTACTCCAGAAAAGTAGTTTCTAAACTGTGTCAACAGCTTTCTCTAAAAGTGGTCCACGGACTCTGAAGCCCCTTAGAAACATGCGTACCCTAACAACTGTGTGCAGACCGTTTCACTTTGGCCCCAGCCCATCTAAACCCAGGCATGAGCTCCCAGCCCCCAGAACCTGGGTTTAAATACATAGGCTTATTTTCACGACCAGTGGCAGTAAGTTATAACAGTTCAGGATGTTTCTTATGCTACAAATTATAAAGGCCATACCTTACATCCCCAAACCATGTGTCATATAGACAGACCTCTTCTGTCACATGAACATACTGGACCCATCTCTCTCTCTATCCCAGAGGTGGGGCCAAAAGGGAGTTCATGAAAGACTTGTCTTTTTCCTTAAAGAAGAAGAGATGTCGGCGACGGGCCCCATGACTCAGGCCGTGGCAGGGTGGGGATGCTAACGCTCACTCCTGGTAGCAGGTTGTGATTACCTAGGGCTGTAGGGAAGCTGAGTTGTCGCAACACTGTCCTCTTATGTGCTCTTCACTCCACTGGGTCATGCAGTTAATAAACGGGTGGGACAGGTTTCATGTCCCAGCCACAGGGAGTGAGCACGCCATGAACAAGGGGTAAGATATTTTACACAAAAGTGTAAATGTTTGTCAAATGTTTTCCTGAGTCTCTTTCTCTTTTTGCCTGAGATGACAATTCCTTAAGACCTTATCAATTTGCATATATGAATAGGGCACTTAACTGGAATTTAGAAAATTGTTCCCCAACAGAAACCATGTTGTACATGTTAACCCAGCTCCTAGGTCGATGCACTAAAGCCCACCTAACACACACACAATCTAATCTATAATCTAGAGCTGAGTATTGCCTTCGGTGATGCCACATGGTGATATTTCCATGGGCCAGGGTGTCAAGTTGAACTGCCAGGAACACGGCCCCTGCGGTATGAGGACAGAGCTTTCCCCAATCCCCAAGCCACAGTGATGGCTGTCAGAACCCAGGGGGGAGGATGGGAGGGCCTGGTTTCTGGAAGAAGGAACAGTGGAACCTCGGGGCCTAAACTTCCTGGCCTAGTAACCTCTGGAAACCTCTCTCAGGACCAGTCCCTTCCGGCCTTGTCACAAATCCCTGGACAGCAGCCTCATCATCTCTAAAATATGATAATAATAGCTATCATGTACTGAGTGCCTAAAATTTCCATTAATAATACCCATCTTCATGCAAATTTGGTAAGTGCTGCTCATAACCTCACTTTACAATTAAGGAAGCAGGTCACAGAGCACGCCAGATGCCCCACAGTTAAGCAATGAGCCCCAATTTAAATCTGGATCTGGCTGTTTCTCACTAGCTCCAAAGCTGGAGTGATTCCCATCAAATCAGTAATTGTTAGGGAGGATTAGATGGAAAAATTAGAGCATGTAGACCAAATTCTGGCACATGAGGGAGTTAAATGTTTTCTTTTTGTTCCCTTTTCTTGGGGAGTGGCTGGAGTGATTTCACTCTCCACTGGTACCTGTGGTTTCTCTTCCTGGCTTCTTCCCTCCCTCTGTGCCCTGGACTAAGTGCTTGGCAGAAGGACCCAGCGAGGTGGCATAGCGACATAGATCACAAGTATTTATCCTACATCCTTTCCTCTCTTCTTTTTATTCACTGAGATTGCATAGGGTGAGGGGGTTTATCCTTTTCTTAGGTCACATGTCCTTTTGAGAATCTATTGAAAGCTGCAGACTTTCTCAGGAAAAACGCACATGAGGACATACACAGACACTTTGTATTTAAACTCACAGGTCCACAAGTCTTATGGGCCTGTCAGTTTAAGGGGTCCCTCTTAAGATACTTGATGACAAAGAAAGATTTCTATATTCAGATTCTTATAAAGTTAAATCTACCTGTCTTTTAGCGAAACACCTGAAAGTGCGGAATCCATCATCAGCTTGGTGGTGGGATGGACAGAGCCAACAGGGCCTGCATGTGGGGCAACGGACGCAACAGAGGGCGCCGGGACCCCTGGGACCTGCCTGCTGCAGGGGCAGGGGGATGGGGAGGAGGAACAGTTCTGGGATTTGTGCTCTTTTCTTTCCCACTGATTTTGGTCAGGATAGCATTATATCTACTGGTTCTAGAATGAAATGAGACCCGGAAGGCTCTGGGTGTCCCAGAGCGCTCACAGGTGTCTACATCTGCAGGAGAGTGCTTGCCTGTGCAGAGGAAATGGATTGAGCAGGCCTGGAGGCTGGATGGAGAAGGAAGATAGAGTCCCAGACATCAGTTAGGAGGGAACGGATTGGTAATGAAGGAGATGCAAAATGTGTGAACAGAGAGACCCCACAAACCACCTGGTCACGTGGCTTGGGTGGCTGTACCTACAAGGCACATATGTACGTGTAAGGAACGAATGCCTTTGGAACCCAGAGCTGTTTCTACACAACTATGCATGCACTCGCACTGCATGCGAGTACGTGAACGTGCTAGAGGGGAAGCTCTAACTCGATCGAAGAGCCTCATTTATTACATATGATAATGAAAATGCATTCAAATAAAGAAAAATAAGAGGTGTTTGAAATCGCCTAGAATATCAAAGGTAACATTTTAATCAGCTTAGGGAAGGTTTATTTTGCAACTTCTGCCAAATGTATGTATTAATCTTTTCAGTCATTTATTTGCACAGCACGGCTGAAGAACTTTGCTAAGTTGGTTGTAATGATGTAGGAAGGAATTTCTCAATTACATCCTCCCAGGTGCAAAATATAAAACACAAACCTGACATTTAGTACATGTTTCAAAATGTAATGTGCACTTAAGCACACTAATAAATATATCCTGAGAAAAAATAGAATGCTCATTTGCATACCGGCCTGAAACACTTTCCCACCCGTATTCCATACACATGCCAATCACAGTGCGCATTTGCAGTCAGGGCACTTGAGCAGCTGTGGCCAACTGTTCCAGTAGCAGCACCCATGAGCCATGCTTCTGGTCTAGGCTCCTCCGGGATCTGACTTTGCCACTCCTCACACGAGGGGCTGGGTCTCTCCCCCTACTCCTTGAATCTGTGCTGGCCTTGTGACATGGTCTGACCATGTTCTGGACATGACAGAAGTGACCTTGTGTGACTTTCAAAGCCAGACCAGAAGAAGCCTGGCCAGTTCAGTTTTCACTCTCCTGGATGGCTTCCCCGGGATCACTTAATAGGTCTACCGAGAGGCCACAGGGCGATGACCCCAGGTACCCCAGTGGAGCGCCACCATAAACTGTCAGGCAAGTGAGTGAAGCCCTCACAGACCTTCGTGCCCAGCCGACACTCTAGCTCAAGGGAGAGCCCATGAGTGAGCCAGGCAAAACCAGCCAAAGAATCACCACACTAGCCCACACAGGGCCATCAGATGATGCGGATCCTGGCCAGCAGGATCCATGTGTTGCGATCACAAGAGACAAATTCACATGGGCTACAGAAGTCCTGTGGAGAAAAAGGGATGGCATGGCCACCCTCTAAGTGAGAGAGAAGGCCTGGCCCCTGTTTGGACAGGCTTTTATTGCTTTTCTGGGTGCATTACATGGAGGATGATCCTTATTTACTATGCACAGGTTTGCTGCAGGGGATTACCTTTTACAGATAACAAAGAATATTGCTAATTACTTCAAAGAGAAGGATATTGCAGACCAAGGGGAAAAGTGGTTGAACTGGTTACACTCCATACTTGGGACGTTTAGCACAGATTTTAGGAAGTTACAGTAAGCGCTTGCTGCCTCGATTCAGGGTGAGGGAGTTTTAGCAAAAGCAAATCTCATAGCAGTCTAGGTACAATGCAGGCCCGATTCCCCATGGGAGAACCTATCCATGGGCGTGGGCCCTGTGTGCCACTTGCTCCCCACTAGCCTTTCTAAGCGGGGGCTGAGCTACATTCCCACACCATGCAGAATGGTTCCCTATAATCCGAGATAGTAAACTGCTGCTGCTTTAAGCCATAAGTTTTGGAGGTATGTTACACAGCAATGGTTGACTGATCGAGTAGTATGTAGCAGAATTTAAACACCACGTTATGTTGAGATGCTGTATTTCCTTTCGGCCTGGCCTAACATTTTCAGCCCTGCAACCCTTTCCCTTGGACATGAAACGCCATCCAGACTGTGCAGTGATGGTACACTAGGAGGTACCAGAGATTTCAGGCGTGGAAATAACCCTCCAAGCTGGCGTAAACGTCACATACCTCCTAGAGGCTCAGAAATACCCAGGTGACCTTTTGAGAGTCTTCCTGGACTTGCAATAGGCAGGTTGAAAATGAATTATCTTATTTGTTTTTATTAATCTTTCTTAAATTTATGTATAGCTCATACTTATTTCAATGTTTAATATTAGAAGTATTTTAGGTCTTTATTTTGAAGTGATATTTTTGTGACCGGAAATATGCCATAGGAACTTAACTCTTGTTTATCACAATTAGCCTATGGTAAACTGGTTTCATTATACATCATTTCACTTAAATTTGTGGTTTCCAAGAAGCTATTGATGACATTAATCGAGGACTTACTGCACTGATTATGTCAGCCAGTGTCTCACCTGTGACCAGGATCTTGCCTAAAACTTAGGAGGAAGAAGAGCATGAGATGCACCTAAAAGAAATGTAACAGAGGAAAAGGAAAGAACAGGGAAGAGGAAAAAAACCCTGACATATATAAAATAGGACAACGTAGCAAAATATCAAGAGTAATATATTTAAGTGTGTGGACTCTAGAGTCACAGATGTGGATTCTAATTCAGATTCTAGCACTTCCTAGCTGTGTGATCCTGAGCAAGCTACTTATCCTGTCTGAGTCTCAATTTAGTCATCTGTAAAGATGGTTTTAATAATTATCTCTAGTCATCATAGGATTCCTGTAAAGATTAAAATAAAATTATCCACAAAGCACCTGGAACATAGCAAGTGCTCAATACATGTTGGCAATTATTAAACAATTATTCTAATAAAAGTTCCGAATTCCAGAGGTTTCACTGGCATCCCAGGCTGGGAAAACTGTTGCATATAATCTCCAAACTGTTTCTTCAAATGGACCCCCCCCCCTGCAATTCCTTCTTTATGGAATATACTGTTAATATTCTACCTATTTTTCAGTTAATCCTAAGACTTAAGTGCATTTGTACGTGGAAGGAGGGTCTGTCGTGCGTTGCCTAGAGTTGCCTCAAGTTTAGTAAAACTAAGATTTTCACTAATCTTTGGTCACTTTAGAACTAATTCTAAATAAACTGAATTCTCTCCGGGTTTTATATTAACGTTAGAGATACTACCATCCTGTGAGAACAGGAGCGCTCACATCGTCAAGTGCCACCCTGGTGGCCACACTACTACGAGTTCCTGGCTGGTGCCCAGAAATCTGCGTGGCAAGAAGCAAACTTCTGATTAACCAGATTCTCAAAAGGTAGGTATTCCAAAATCTGCTGTGATTTACAAGCGATCACATTCTCCAACTTTAAAATTTTTTCTACATTTTTGTTTTAAGAAGAGTAGAAGATCACTTTCATATAAACCATAACCAAAACATTTTCTGGCACTGTCAGGTAACATTAGCTTAAGACGAACTGGGGAAAAGTCTCAGGTAGCTTAACCATGACTAGATTTTAAAGTGGAATATCTTTCCAAATCATTGGGAAGATGCACAGAAAAAAGGCTGAATGAAAATATGAGGTCTGTTCAGAAGGCATCCAGTCATGTATTATGAAAAATAGAGCCATTTATTGAAGAAGATACAAGATACAAGGAACACTGTACACAGGACAATGACGGCTCAGGTCCCTCCAAAGTAGGCACCTTGGGACCACACACAGTTCTCCCAATAGCTGTCAGCTACCCCGTCATATTTTCCTCAATCTCATCAACAGTCTAAAATCTCTGCCTTTTCAAAGGTGATTTTAGTTTTGGGAAAAGCCAGAAATCTCAGGGCACGAGATCTGGGCTGTAGGGGGGCTGAATCTCCCCTACAGGGGAGGGTGATTCAGGGGAGGCTGTAGGGGTGATTTGATGTTTCTCTAAAAAATTCTGCATGAGACGTGATGCACGAGCCAGCGCTTGTTGTGATGAAGCTGCCAATCACCAGTTGCCCACAGCTGCAGCCTTCTGAATCATCTGAATAGTTTCCACGGAGGAATGTTCAAGTCTAATGCAAAATGTGATGCAGATTTGTTGTTCTACTCATTCAATCATTTTGAATGCGATGGCCACACAGCACATGTGCTCACTCAACAGCATCTTCTGCCTCCATGGACTAGTACAGTGAAGTTGTCATTGTTCACGTGTGTACATTCCAGTCCACTCTCTTTGGCTGCCACTTTACATAGGTGTGGCACAAACCGTTCTTGTTATGTTAACAATGGCTGGACTTCTTCTGGACAGACCTCATACATGCAAATATCAAAAGTAATTTCTCTCAGAATGATATAAATTATTGTGATTTTTTAGTCTCTTTTTGATATAAATTTCATATTTTACAAATCTTCTGAAAATGATCACATGCTACTTTTATATTGAGCAAAGTAAGAGAATATTATTTCCAAGGCAGAAGTGATAAAGTACAGGTTTTTTCTTATTCTTTCGTATGTTGAAAGAGTTTACCATGTCTGACATTTCATTCATTTTAAGCCACACTAATTGAGTGCCAGAAGGAAGAGAGCAGTGACTGTCACGGTGAGGCTTTTGGCAATGCACCCATCGAAGTCTGTTTCCTCACCCTGCGGTGAGGAGATTCTGGAAGACCTGGTGAGAGCAGCTGGCTCCCCTTCCAGTTCTCACCCTATTTCAGGGAACAGAACAAAAGGCAGCCTGGGGTGTGACAGAGGTTCCTGAATTCTGGGCCACCACTTACTGGCTGTGTTATTTCTGGCTAGTAACTTCACCCTGGAGCTTCTGTATTCTACAGCGTAACATGGAGCTTCATATCTTCCTCAAGAGAATGTTGCGAGAATTAACAGAGGGAGAACACACGAGAAAGTGGCCCTTGGGGCATCTCACATGGTGGGTGCTCCGTTCATAGTGGCAGTTCTCGTCTCCATTACTAACCGAATACGATAAAGCTGGGAATGAAAACATTTTAAGACCTTCCTTTTCATTCCTTTCTCTTTCAATTTATGCATTATTTATTTTATGACAGTTATTTATCCAAAGTCTGTCCAAATGTCTTTTAGCATACACATGTCAAACAAGTAACTTACAGAATGATCAAACCACGGCACGACTTAACCTTCTTGGCACTTTTCTTCCAGAAGACGGAGAATAAATAGATCACCATGACTGGCTCAAATGAAGCTCTCGGAGAAGGCCCCAGTGGAAACATTTCTGTTCCCATCACAAGTTTTCTCTTCTATACTCAATAGAACACCCAAATGATGAGGGCTCGCAGTCTGTGCACGAGGCTGCAGGATGAAGAAAGGCCCGTCCCGTGAAGTCAGATGGCCCGAGGCTGCCACGGTTTCATGAACCAGCAGCTGGCACTCACTGAGGGAGGATCTGTTTCCAGATTCCACAGCAAGAACCAGAAAAGGCTGAAACACTTTTCTGGGGTACTTTTCATCAGCAGCCAGGTTAGGTTTATAGACTTCTGTGATACAGCAGGTATCCAACTGTGACTTTCACAGAAATTCAGATGCATCAGGGCTTGTCAGAGAGTCTACCTGAAGCCACGAAAAAAATAATCTAACTTATCCATTCGCAACAGACCAACCCACAGCTTTGGTACTATGTGGTGGCCATGAAGAAGTTCCTAAATGGTGATTTGCACAAGTGCAAACACACACAAACACTACGGAATCTCCTAAGTGGTGCTCTGTGTGCAGCTGACACACTTACGCCCCACGAAATTACTCCCTAGTCAAATAAATCCACTCAGTTCCTTTTGTGGTGAGTCGTAACAGCATTTCAAATGTCCTTTTACATCCCCTAGTAAAGAAATATATTTCCCGAACTGATCTGAATTAGAATCACTCTTTTTAAAATTTTTATTTATTTATTTAGAGAGAGGGGAAGGGAGGGAGGAAGAGAGGGAGAGAAACATTGATGTGCAAGAGAAACATCAGTTGGCTGCCTCTCGCATGCGTGCCAACCGGGAAGCAGGCCCTAACCCAGGCATATGCCCTGCCCAGTAATCGAACCAGCGACCTTCTGCCTTGTAGGACAATGCCTAACCAACTGAACCATGCCAGCTAGGGTAGAATGACTCTTGTGTTAGTATAGCCAGTAACATCCTACAAGAGTGACCTGTGGAACACCAGTTTGGGAAACCTGACTTTATTTAAAAGGAATTTTTTTTATATCCTCGCCCAAGGATATATATTGATTTTAGAGAGAGGGGAAGAGTGGGGGAAAGAGAGAGAACATCAGTGTGAGAGAGAGACATTGATTGGCTGCTTCCTGTACACGCCCAGACAGGGGACAGAACCACAACCTAGGTATGCAACCCGACTAGGGTTCAAACCCACAACCTTTTGGTGTACAGGATGACACTCCAACCAGTGGCGTCACCCAGCCAGGGCAGGAAGCCCGACTTTACAATGTACGGGTGAAGCAGGGCATGGCAGAGCACAGCAGGGAAGGTGCCTTATGGATGGAGGAGGCCCCAGGGCAGGGGGCCTTGTCTGGGAGCACATTGGGCACCCCCCGGGAAATGTCCAAAATTTTGGGAGGGATGCCCTGTGGGGGCTGCAGGTTCTGAATCAGTGAGTTAGCGCAATGGCTAAGGTAACTTTGAATGATAAGTACAATAATAATTAGACCTAATTGAGTATGATTATGCTAAGTACAGCTCTCCTCTCAGGAATTCAGACTGTACCCTTATCATTGATGTAGATAAAGAGATAAAGAACAGAACTTTTTTCCCCCAGCAAAGAAACTTTCTTTTTCCAGGAAAATAAGGCAATCATGCAATGCATCATGACATGTGGCTGAGCTGAGAGAATACTGCAACTCCAGACCGGCAGTCTCCAAGTCTAAGCTTCCTCTCGTTACTACAAAAGCCTCCACAATAATAAAGGAAAACCCACAGTCAGGTATAGATAGCTAACTCCCTACCTTTTAATTATTCATGTTAATGCTTTGCATTTGTAGACTTTATACTTCACAAATGCTAATCAGGCCCAAGGGTTACATGAATAATGGAAAGCCACAAATAATTACCACCAAGTCGGATTTTAAGCAATATTTTCAATACTGCTTTCCCCAGAAATCTTCTGCAAACACTGCTTCTCTTCTCCCCTCCACTTATAGTTTTCACCCTAAAAGGAATCTTAGTATAATTTGTTTTATCAAGAAGGCCTACTTAACTTTTACATCCTTTGCTTTTACTCTGGCAACCCAATAGCCGTAATGCTGGATGATCAAAAGGACGAAGCAATAAGAAGAGAAACCCCCAAAGGCTTGGGCCCAGAAACTAGATGCACCGTTCAAGAAGAGGAACCTGAAACCAGGCTCAGATGCTCCGGTGCCACATTGGTGGAGGTGACAACTGTCCTCCTGTCAGTCTGCAAGGTGGTGGTACCCTCTGCTTCTGCCTCCGGAGGCTTGACAGACTTGCCGAGAGCCCTGAGCTTGAAACCAGATTCCCGATGCCAAGTGGTTTAAACCAAGTGGTTCCCCTGCCCTCCTCTAGGGGGAAAGAAAAAAACACCTAAACACTGCTGGTGTTCCATTCTTTTGTTTAAAAATCTACTTTAGACAGTGTCCAATTTTGCTAATTAAAACCAAGTGCCATTTCATTCAAATCTAACTGGCAAAAATATCAAAGTGTTACCAAATCCAGGCTAAGTGAGGATATGGGGAAACGTGGCCCCTCGTATAACGTACGGGGGACTACGATGACAAACTCTTTTGGAAAGCAATCTGGCAGGTGAAAACGCACGCACACTGCTAGGAACGCACGGGTAAGTGCACACGCGTCCGAGGGGAAGTCTGCCGCAGCGGCAAGGCAAAACGAAGCAACACTAACCCACTTCTCTGTCCCTCACCTGGGGAACAGTACGCAACTGCGGTCAGGCCACATTAAAGAATTGAACTGCGGTAAACTCACATCGCCAAATTCTAGGCATCAGTCAAAACAAATAAACTACATTGATTACTTTGGATAGGTATTTCAAAACTCGACTGAGTGAGGAGAAAAGTACAAAATAGTATATTGATACATTAACTTAATATAATTTACATAAATTTAAACACACAAATGGTATTATTTACAGGTCTAGACATGTAGCAAAAGTGCAGGAACAGGTGGGAAAAGTGTGAGCTGTCTCCCTGGGAAGCAGGAAAGGGAGGGAGGAACGGAAGGAGACGAGGCCACAGGAGGGGACAGAGAAAACTAAGACATCAGCCACAATATTTCATTTGTATTTCCTATAAATATCATATATATTTAATACAAAGTATTTAAATATTTTAAAAAATGGTCGGGGTCCCAGTATATGGGTATTTATTATTTTAGCTCTCTGCTTTTTATGTTTTTACTTAAAATAATGATTTTCAAAATAATATAACTTATAACTCCCTTTTCAAGTGTTTCAAGTGTAACTTAAAAGTATTTGTTCACAAAGACATATGCACCCCTATGTTCACCGCAGCATTATTCATAGTGGCCAAGACATGGAGACAACCGGAGTGTCCTTCGATGGAGGACCGCACAGAGACGACGTGGTGTTTCTGCACACAGTGGGACACCACTCAGCCACAGAAAAGATGAAATGCTGCTGCTTGCAACAACATGGAAGAACCTTGAAAATATCATACTAAGTGAAATAAGTCAGATGGAAAAAGTTAAGAATCATGATTTCACTCACACGTGGGATACAAAAAAAAGCAGCAAATTAACAAACAAGGAAAACAAAAACTCGCAGCCATGGACAACAGTATGGTGGTTAGCAGAGGGAAGGGAGATGGAATTAGGGAAGGGTAAGGGGGTCAAACATATGGTGACAGAGGAAAATCTGACTTTGGGTGGTGGGCCCACAAGGCAACATACAGATGATGTATCATAGAACTGCACACTTGAGACCTTTGTAATTTTATTAACCAATGTCACCCCAATAAATTTAATAAACAATAATAAAGGCCAAAATGAAGGATAACACAGTAGACCAAGGAAATTATATAATCTTACAACAATGTGGACGGTGAACATGAGCTGGGTTATCAGGCCATAAAGTACCGCTTTCCTGAATACTGCCTTAAGAACACAGTAATACATTGCAATTTCAAACAGACTTGAGTGCCTTCATTTTTGTGTGGCTGATATAAAAGTGCTCTTTGGCTCACAATGCCATTATGAAAGTAATTGTCAAGGATAATGAGTCCCAATAAAAATATTTGCTATATCTATACAATCACTAGGCATCTGAGATTATTGTCAAGTCATAAAAAGTCAAATGTACTTGAGGACTTCTGGCCAAGATGGAGGCACAGGTGGACACACTGTGCCTCCTAGTACAACCAAAATTAAGGACAACAAAGATTTAGAAACAAGAAAACAACCTGAACTGAGAGAAAATTGAACTGGACAGAGGTCCAACAACCATTCATCCAGACTGGTAAGAGGGGCAGAGTTGTGGGAGGAGGAAGCAGAGGTTCGAGGACCCTGGCGCGCAGGCAGCTGTTGGTGGACCCGGGCAGGCAGGCAGTGGCTAGTGGACCCCAGGCACAAGGCGGCTGGCTGACCAGGTGGTCCCACATTCGCACACAGATATTCCAGGTGAGAACGGGGAACAAGACAGAACTCAAAACCCAGGGCCCCAGTGCCAGGGAAATAAAACTTAAAAACACTGAGACCCGGCACCCACATACAGCGTCACAACCCAGCAACTGGGCTGCCCTGCCCTGGTGAACACCTAAGGCTTCGCCCCTCACTACATAACAGCTGTGAACAGACCAAAAAAAAAAAAAAAAAAAAGGCTCAAATGGGAGAACAGATCAAAGCCCCAGAGCCAATTCATCTAAGTGACCAAGAGATAGCCAACCTATCAGATGCACAGTTCAAAGCAGTGGTGATCAGGATACTCACAGAATTGGCTGATTTTCGTTGCAAATTAGATGAACAAATGAAGGCTACAGTAAGTAAAATGAAGGAAAATGCACAGGGAACCAATAGTGATGGGAAGAAAACTGAGACTCAAATCAATGGAGTGGACCAGAAGGAAGAAACAACCAAACAGAAAAGAAGGAAGAAACAAGAATTCAAAAAAATGTGGAGAGGCTTAGGAACCTCCAGGACATCTTTAAATGTCCCAACATCCGAATTATAGGGGTACCAGAAGGGGAAGAGAAAGAGCAACAAGTGGAAAACTTATTTGAACAAATAACAAAGGAGAACTTCCCCAATCTGGCAAAGGAAATAGACTTCCAGGAAGTCCAGGAAGCTCAGAGAGTCCCAAGGAAGTTGGACCCAAGGAGGAACACACCAAGGCACATCATAACTACATTAGCCAAGATTAAAATGAAGGAGAGAATTCTAGAAGCAGCAAGGGATAAGGGGACGGTCACCTACAAAGGAGTTCCCCTCAGACTGTCAGCTGATTTCTCAAAAGAGACCTTACAGGCAAGAAGGGGCTGGAAACAAGCATTCCAAGTCATGAAAGTCAACGACCTACATCCATGATTGCTCTATCCAGCGAAGCTGTCATTTAGACTGGAAGGAAAAATAAAGTGCTTCTCAGATAAGGTCAAGTTAAAGGAGTTCATCATCACCAAGCCCTTATTATATGAAATGTTAAAGGGACTTATCTAACAAAAAGAAGATAAAAAATACGACAGTAAAAAGACAGCAAACTCACAGCTATTAACAACCACACCTACAACAAAAGCAAACTAAGCAAACAATTAGAACAGGAACAGAAACAGAAATGGAGGTCATATGGAGGGTTAGCAACAGGGGAGTGGGAGGAGGAGAGGGGGGAAAAGGTACAGAGAATAAGTAGCATAGACAGTGGGTAGAAAGTAGACAGGGGGAGGGCAAGAATAGTGTGGGAAATGTAGAAACTAAAGAACTTATGACACATGGATATAAACTAAAGGGGGGAATGTGGGTGGGAGGGGGTGTGCAGGGTGGAGGGGAATGATGGGGGAGAAATGGGACAACCGTAATAGCATAATCAATAAAATATAACAAAAAAGTCAAATGTATAAGAAAAATAATCTTTATATAACTGATTCTCATAAAACAGGTATAACTTTCTTTTAACTAGTTCTAAATCTTCTAAAATTTAGAAGTCTTGGCAGACATGCTGGTGTTTTAGAACTACTATAATATAGCCATCGAACCAAGAAAATTTTCTGAGTAACACAACTACCACTTACACGTCAGCTCGTTCGTGCCTGGCACAGTTACCAGCACGTTTCATGTCCTGTCCCACCTAATCCTTAACAGCCCCACGAGACAGGTGTTGCTATTATCCCTGGCTTACAGATGAAGCAAGTAGACACAGAAATAGTTAGTGCCTTGCCTGAAGTATACAGCCAGGAAGTGCTAACACTGGTTCTGGAATCCAAGTCACTGATTCCTCCACCAAATTGCCTCCAGGAGGCCATGGAGAAGCTGCTCAGATGCCAGTGGCTTCAATTCAACATTGACTTTGACATACAATCCTTAATTCTAAATTTCAGAGATACTTCTAGGATATTAAAACCTGAGTTGTTCATTTTACCCGTCAGAAAACTTGGTTTTCACCCTAGCCAGATAGCTCAACTGGCTGGAACATTGTCCCCAGTACCCCAAGTTGTGGGTTTGATCCCCTGTCAGGACACATACAAGAATCATCCAATGAATGCATAAATAAGTGGAACAGCAAATCGATGCTTCTCTCTCTTCCTTCCTCTTTGTCTAAAATCAATAAATTTAAAAAAATAATAAAAAAAATAGAAAACTTGGTTTTCACTAGGGACTATACTATCAAAGACTTGTCACATCATTAGAAGTCCCAAAGCATTACTGTGATTCTGAGATCTTCACAAGCATCAGGAAGTGGAAACTGACTTTTCTCAATCTGTTAATTTATCAGGGATCAAGCATTCCGAATTTTGGCACCAATACATTCTATCATCCTAATTGTCCTAAGCCTTATATTGATCCATATATTTACTATGGCTTCACCCATGGCTGTTGGCTCTTCATCAATCAACATCTTAGAAGAATGAACTCCAGGTGTCAGGGCCACAAGAGAGTAAATAGATGATGCCAAATGTTACAGGTTTGTCTGGGATGGACCATTAATCACAACCCAAGATGGTTTTCTTTTTCTTTCTTTCTTTCTTTCTTTCTTTCTTTCTTTCTTTCTTTCTTTCTTTCTTTCTTTTTTTTTTTTTAAGACTTTACTTATTTATTTTTAGAGAGAGGGGAAGGGAGGGAGAAAGAAAGGGAGAGAAACTTCAGTGTGTGACTGCCTCTCACACCCCCCCCACTGGGTGCCTGGCCCACAACCTAGGCATGTGCCCTTACTGGGAATCAAACTGGTGACGCTTTAGTTCATAGGCCCACACTCGCTCCACTGAGCCACACCAGCCAGGGCCCAAAATGGTTTTCTTATTTTTTTCCCCACTAAAACAACACAGTAAAATTTTACGATAACATATGCTAGAGGAAAATGGAAATAGCCGTATATTTGGAGAAAAAAAAAATCCCTATTACCTAGAGTCATTAAAGAGTCCTTAATCTTGGAAGAATCAAATCTAGGACAATGGGGATGACTGAGTAGGCTTCCACTGCAATGATTATGACAAGAAAGGAATTGAAGAAACACTAAAGCCCTCAATTAAAACTTTGCTTTTTAGCGTGTCACCTAAAAGTAGTAAGGCCGCACTCTTTAACCTTATTCTCTCCAAGTAATAAGATGTAGATCAGTGATGACATTAACTTGCTCATGAAGCATCTATAGCAGTAATGATGCACAAAAAATGATCAAGACAGTCTCAGAGGTGGCCCGGAGCATTCAATTTGCTTTTCTCATCTGTAATGCTTCACCAAAACCACGTCACTGTCCACGTAACTTAATTATCCTTTGACATGTGAGACTCAGTCAGTCCAATGTTGGTGGCCAACCGTCATTTAAAATCTTACTGTCTTTCTTCTTCAAAATCGCATCAAATGAAAACAGAATTTCTTCTCCTTTCTGTTGTTCAGTTTTACTTAGAATTTTACAGCCTATATGCCTTTCTATTTATTTTCCTCCTCTATTCAAGCAAGTAAATTATGACCTAGAAGCTAAATTAATACATCCTCAAAATCCATAGCAAAGTAGCAGAAAATGTTAGAAGTTAAGAGTGAGGTACAGTGAATGGAACACGGGTGAATGCAGCTGAGATGTGATTTGACCAGGATAACCGGACAGCAGCCACAGTAAGAGCTCGTCGGAGGGTGGAGGACAAGAAAGTGGGACAGTCCCAAGCACTCTCAGAGTCGCCCTCCGCAGCCCTAAAGAAGAGGCCACGTGGGAACACTCAGAGCCTGCAAGGACGGCCCAGGCATCATTCCAAGTGCATTGTTGACACGGTCATCCATGCGTTCCAGGCTTGGAAAAAGGGCCAGTGAGCTGGAAGAGTACTAATAACTGTGAGAACATGGAGAGTTCCCCAGCCTAGAGGTCATGCAGAAGATGCCAGGTTTGGAAGGTGTGAGGCCATGGTGCAGGCTGGAGGATGAGCTGCTCACGTATCCTAAACACCTAGCACATTGTCAACGTGAGGGGGACACGAAAATCAGTGTTGGCTGCATCTGAAGTTTGTAGGGGCCTAAGGGGGTTTCTGAGTTCAAGATATTTTAGGTACAGTGGTAACAAGTCCCAGCATAGACCTACAATGCTGGCTGGCTGGCTGGCTAAATGGAGTTGAAGTGGAAGCCATGGAGCATCAAGGTAAATGTCATCACTGCAGCTTGTGGCAGTGAAGATAATTTTGAAGTCACTTGGATTGTGAGAACATGTTGTAAAGCTGACTGATGACCAGAGAAGTCTTGACCCAAGTGACCAATCTGGAGTTCCATTCATAATCCATGCTCACGCTAATGCAATAGTACCTAAACTACTAGATGGGTGAGGGGAGCTCCAGGATAATGACCACCACCAAGTCAGAACTGGGGAAAGGACTCACAACTGCAGCATCAGAAGAATCAGAGGAAACAAACTTATGCAAAGTAAAGGTGTTTCCGGAAGGAAGCCTAGGGGGAAAACTCAAAGTGCTGAGGTTTTGAATCCTAAAGTCTCAGTTGCTACTCTGAATCTTTCCACACTGCTGACTGAAAAGGTCTGCACTAGGAACTGTCTACTTAACAAAGAACCCATTTTTCTGGGCCTGGGAAAAAAGGCTGATGCAGGGATGGGATTATAAAAGAGAGGCATACAAAGAAACTTCTGAGGGGGGGCTCACTGTGATGCACTGGAATGGGTGGGGAGCCAGAGGGGCCAAATTGGCCCTCCTGGGCCGCCAGGTTCACCACCATGCTGGTTCTTGCTCCCAGGTGTTTCCTGATCCACAGAGGAGTAGACAGCGTGGCAGACGCCACTGGTCAAAGGGCTCGGGGAGAGTTTAAGTCAACAAGGATTCGTTTCTCGTATAAATTCCCACTGGCTTGCAACTTTTGCTTTATAGTTGTGATAGTGAATTTTAGTTGTTCAAAAGGGAGGTAAATGCTTATACCACTTCAAGTGTGGCCATAATGAGTATATGCCACAAACTCAAAATGAACATCTCAATGAGCTCTGACAGTTCAAGGGAAGATGGTAGAAAGTGCTTCTAGAATCATCTGGCCTGGAATTTGGTCCAAATAAGTCATTGCAGAATCTGCAGGCTCTCGCAGACATAACATCCTAGCAGAAAACTAACAACATAGCATCACTGCAGGAAGACTAGCGGGCAAAGGTCTTTAATACAAAACTCGCTGTCCCATCACCAGGTAGGATGATGATTGATCTGGTATCTCCAGGCCCTTCCCAGATTCAGACCAAAGTCCTGGACCCTGAAATGCTCTAAGACCTGCCCAGCTGTGCTTCCCTCATTTTCTCAGGCTGGCAGTGCCAGTATGCCATCTCTTACCAGTCATGTAACAAATTTTTAGGGAGCCTCAACTATGTACTAGGCCCTAGATTGGGAGCTAAGGACACAGTGCGAATGAAACAGTCATGCTGCCCTCTCTGAGCTTAGTGTAGTTGGGGAGAGAGACACCGCACAACCAGTCAAACACTTAATCTACAATTTGTTTGAAGCAAAAGAAGGACAAGTTCATGATCCTATGAGATCCTAGAATATGGGGCCTCGCCTGATCTGAGACAGTCTTCAGGAAGTGACACTTAAAGGGAAGGACAAGTAGAAGCCGACCAGGCACAGGGAAGCAGAGAGAGAATAAACTGAAGCACATAGCAGGCCGAAGGAAGAGCCCTGCCTCGGGATGCAAAGACCCACGGGTGCTGCACTCACCGGCGTGTTGCATCCGGTATGGCGCCTCCACCATGCGCACTGACTAGGGAGAGAAACAAGTCTACAGAAACAAAACAGAGAAAAAGGTAGAAACAAAACAGAGAAAAAGGTAGAAACAAACCATATTTAGAGCAAGAAGGCTTGGTGCTGAAAATAGCATGAGAAAAGGAAAATGGCCCGCATAAAGCTGGCAGCCCCAAATGTGACCACCTTCATATAACCTGAGTCACTGCTGAAACTTTCTCACAAGCCCAAGACATTTCCATCAAGCAATTCACGTACACACACAAGAAGGAAAAGACAGACACAAAGTACAAAATTTAAGCAAAAAAATCCCTTTTGATTGGTTTCCAAGACAGCAGAGGATCAAGGCTACTAAATCAGACCAGGTCACCATTAATCCCAGGGAATAAAAGGTATACTCCCTTAATTGTATTTAAATAACAAGTGAGGTGATCTGACATAGTGTAATTCATTTCCTTCACTTCACACAACTAAATTACAGGGCACCGCAATGAGTAACCTACCTGTCATCTAGCACACCTGACCCGCATGAGTAAACACAAGACAAGGTCCCAGCACAAATGCCTCTTGTGGGGAGGGCGCTGAAAAGACCGTGGACAACAGGAAGCCTTCCTGGAGATTTTCATTCACAAGCAAGTTAAGGTAAAAAGTAGATTAGACCAGAGGAAGTATCTCTATAGACAAGAGTCTGATTAAGGAGCTAGAACAAAGAAAACGACGTGTTGGCAGAAGTTATCAGAAAATGTGGGGTATCTGATTACAAATTACCATTTTTGTAACAATCATTTAATGAGCCCCAATTATTTTCTAGAGAGTGTGCTAAGTGCTTATATATTATCTCTAATCCTCACCACCACCTGTGAGCATGATTTTATTAATCTCATTTTACAGATGGGAACCTGGAGGTTGAAAAGGTTAAATAACAAAAACTCACCGATTTCCACAGCAGAACTGTTTCTGCCATATCAAACAGTCTTTCACCCCAACCTCAGTCTGGATTTCTAATAAACTTTGGCAAACGTTGACTGTGGCCACTCACTACTTAGTTAACCTCGTTAAACTTTTCCCATGATGTGAATTGACCCTTGATGACGGCAGGTCCTGAATTTCCATTGGTCTATACTAAAGGGGATCAGAGGTAAGTTTATTTATAAGGAGGAAACTTCTCTTGAAATTGCACTTTTATTTAAAGTTTGTGATCCCCTGTTTAAGAAAGTTTTAAAGGGGCCTACAGAGATTCTAACACTTCACCCCTTCTCCAAGTCACCCCTTGACAAACATCCTCGATTCCTGACCTTGAAAGCAGGGCTAGGAAGAGGACAGACGTGGCGGCAGTCGCCATGCGGTTGTTCCCAATGATGACTTTAGCGTGACAGGTTCCACTGGATATGCTGCTACTACTTTATTAGGCCCACGTCTTTAAATTTAAGGATGAATCTAGCCCCAAAAGCCACATATATGCAGGATCAAAACTGTGAAAAGAATTTCCCCTGGTTTTTACTTCTAAGCTCCATTATCATTTCACACTCCACACTGGACCTGGCATGGTAAATTCTTTGGAATCCAGACAGAATCTTTTAGAATTCTCTCACTAACATAATCATTGCTGGGAAGACAGCCTAAAAATAGAACTTGCATTATGTAGTCAGGGAAAAATATTCAATGGTGTTCTGCTAAGTATTTCATGTCTTATGTCCATCTGTGATATTGGCCTTTATGTCTGGAGCTGAGGTATAATGGGGTATGTGATGTCCTTTATGTTGGCAAATCTAAAACATAAACCTAACACATACAGGGTTCGACATAAGCTGGGCTCTATTTACTTATTTTTATTTATTTTTTATTTATGTATGTGTGTATTTTTTAATCCCCACCCAAAGATATGTTTATTGATTTGAGAGAGAGGGGGAGAATAGAAAGGGAGAGAGGGAGGGAAAGAGGGAGAGGGAGAAAGGGGGAGGGAGAACATCTATGGGAGAGAGAAACATTGATTGATTGTTGCCTCCTGCCTACACTCTGCCCAGAGATCAAACCCACAATCTAGGCACATGCCCTGACTGGGAATCAAACCCACAACCTTTTGGTGTACAGGACATTGCTCCAACTGAGTCACTGGGCCAGAACTGGGTTCTTTTTAAATACCTAGAAGATCTGAGAATTAAGATGGACTTTCTTAAAACCTGGCTGGTACAGCTCAGTGGACTGAGTGCAGTAAAGGGGATCAAATGGTTGCCAGTTTGATTCCCACTCAGGGCACAAGCCTGGGTTGAGGGCCAAGCCCCCAGTAGGGGGTGTGCGGGAGGCAACCACACATTGGTATTTCTCTCCCTCTTTCTCCTTTCCTTCCTCCCCTCTCTAAAAATAAATAAAATCTTTAAAAAAAAAGATGGACTTTCTCAATAAAATTACTTCGTTGCTATGAAGTTATTAGTTTCTGTAAAGACAATATTAAGGTGCCTGTAGAATCACCTGGAAAATCTTAGGTTAACGGTGAGTTGATTTTGTTTTAATCTTTACATTTCTTTTTTATTTTTTGCTTTTAACATTTTAAAAAAATTGTTCAATTACAGTTGTCCCCATTTCCCCATTACTCTCCTCTGGCCTACCCAACCCCCACGTTCCATTTTCAATCCTCTTCCCCACCCACCTGCCCTCCCAACCCCCCCCCCCACCCCCCGTTGTCCTTGTTCATGGGTCCTTTATACATGTTTTTTGATTTGACTCTTCCCCTTCCTTCTCTCATTTCCCCACTCTCTCCTCCACTTTGGTCATTGTCAGTTTGTTCTTTATTTCCACGTCTCTGGTTCTATTTTGCTCACTTTTTTTTTTTTTTTTTTTTTTTTTGATTAGATAGGTGAGATCAATGAATTAAATTTAAAGTTGCTCCTGGACACATGCTGATGTTAGTGGAAATGGATACTCAATTTAACCTTCCAAAAATAACACCTAAGCTCTATCAGCTGGGAGATTCTCACCAAACACTTGTGTCTGTGTCCCACGGTGGGGACGGTCAGCTATGTTGTTAGCCCCATCAATTACAGCTCTTAAAACAGGCACACGATGTTTAAGTCTTTTAGTTGTACACAGTAGCAAATTCCATTATATTGGGCTGACCACAAAGTCCATAACTTTTTCCATTCAATGGCTCTAGTAGTGCTCAGTTGTCTTTAACTTCATTCGAAACAATTTTGTTAGACTGTACTATAACAGCTGTTGTATCTGCATGCATTTTAGAAAACTTAACAAAACTGGTGAATTTTTGTGCAGCCACTGAAGATGGAAGAAAATATGCAACACTTTTAGTATATTATGCTTTATTATTTCAAGAAAGTAAAAATGCAACTGAAACTCAAAAAAAGATTTGCGCTGTGTATGGAGAAGGTGCTGTGACTGATCGAATGTGTCAAAAGTGATTTATGAAGTTTCTCGGTACTATTGACATTTTGGCCAAATAATTCTTTGCTGTGGGGCTGTCTTATGCATTGGAAGATGTTTTGCTACACCCCTGGCCTCTACCCAGTAGAAACCAATAGTGGGATATAGCTGACATACTCAAAATATCCAGATCAATGAAGTTTATTGGTGAAAATTAAAAATGTGTCTTTTATTTTATAGAAAAAACATAAGGGACTTTTTGGCCAACCCAATATATAGTACCTAACTATACAAAAAATTTATTCATGTAAAAGTTAAGTCATGTTCACCTTGTCCACAGTGATACATATAGTAACTTCTACTTCTACAACACAGATGCCTGGGAGATGGTTATACTCACACAACAGATATTTATAGAGAATCCACTGAGTACAAGTCATACATTAGATATTATGATCCGTGTTCCTGACACCCCCTACTCTTATTGTTTTTATATAAATTAATAAAGCATTATATATAGGGTCTCTTTAGCAAATACAAGATTGCACCAATCAATTTGACTTTAAGATTTTCTCCTCATAATAGGGATCTTGGATATTATTGTTCTTCTAAACGATACTTTTGCCTCATTAGCTGTAAAATCCTACAGCTAAAACTTTTTGCCTCATCCTGAAATGGCACAAATAAGGACACTGGGAACAGACTACAGTCCAAGTCTCACAGAGCAAAAGAGGAAAAGAAACAAGGAAACGTGTGGCAATGACTCTAGAGCGGCATTCACACTTCTCGACATAATACTCATCCTCTTTGAAAAGAAAAAGTCTCATGATTTACAAAGAGGACACGTCAGTTGCTGGATCATCACCTATCCAATGGGAATATAAATGGTAAACGGTAGATTATGTTTCATTTGGATACTTTAACTGGCAGAAATTCTACCTTTGCAGCAGACAAGCCAAAAGACGAGAAGCCACTGCAGGCTCCCTAAATACACATTTTAACCAAAAGGGAGGGGTGGGGAGAAGGAGAACACAGTTTCTCAGCAGTAATGCGTCCTGATTTCAAGGAGAAAGTTTATTCCTTTACAATGTAAGTGGCAAGTAGCTAGTAAAAAGGACAAAAGGCATTATTCTAGATAGTCATAAAGTAGTCAATTAATAACACCTTGTAAACAGGTACCTTCATTTTCCCACCAAAGAAAATGAAGCACAGTATGATGGAAAACAACAGAGCATAGTAGATTCCCTGATATACTATCCGATGAATGCAATGTAGCCGAGAGTAATAGGACAACATCTCAGACACCTCCAAACATAGTACTGTCTCTTTCAAAGTAGTGACCTTGAAAGGACAAATATAACACTGTCAACATTTCTTAGAATCCCTGTGTTAGAAAGACCTTCACAGCCTGTGAAAATTGTATTTGAATGTTAAGTTTACCTACATTCAATAATGCCCCATGCACTCTGCAAAGTACTTAGAAAGAGGAGCAGTCCTGGTCCTTAAGAAGCTTATAGCTTAGAGGAGGGCACAGGTGTGTGCACAGGTAACTTCATTGTACTGTCAGCCCTGCCCTTGATATCACTTATATTCTCGAATTATTTGCACAGACTTGTCTTCCTCCACTAGACAGTTAAGCACTTCTGAGAGTAGAAGCCACATCAATGATCTCTACATCACTTTCACAACATCCCAGCGGAGTAATCTGCACAGAGAGAGCGTTTAACAAATGATGGTTTAGGGAGAAAATGTCATTACTTAATAATCACACTGTATTCAGCAAAATTCTCCATACGAATCTCCAGGTTTGTCTTGAAATGTATCCGAGGGCATTTAGGCACTGCAGTGTGCAGACGGTCTCTCCTAGGCCATTCCTAAGTCAGCAGTCCTCTGAGGCTTGGGTTCGGAGGCACGACAGCAACTCAGTTGGGTTCTGAGAAGCCCAGCTCTCAATTTCTATCTAAATGTCACAGTCAATAATGGCAAGGCACATAAAACATTTACACTTCTATTGATTACATGGGAGAGAAATCTCTCCTTCAATAATTGATCCAGTCTACCAGCTAACCAAACTACAGTCTCACTCTGCCAGGTAATTTTAAAGCCATCACTGGAAGTTCAGATGGTAATCGACACGCTCATTCCTACCGAGTTCATTACGATGGCCACCCAACAGCAGAGCTCCTAAAGAGATGCTACATGTTATTAACCCAGGTAATCCTGGTCTGAGCTTATTGAAGTTACATAGCAAGCACCTTTATTCCTGAGAACAAACATACTCAGTGTCGCAACCAGATTTGGATGTGGTTGGCTGATTAGACTGCAGAGTGGGCAGAAAAGAAAACAAAGTTTCTTAACAGTCACACCTGAAAGAGAACCTGTATGTCATCTTGTTACGATGCTTTGGAAATAATAAATTAGAAAAAAAGTATATTACAAAATCGTATGTCATCTTGTTACGATGCTTTGGAAATAATAAATTAGAAAAAAAGTATATTACAAATTGTAAAAGATGGTACCGGCAACTAGTGACTGGTAAGAATAACAGTGAGAGCAGGTGATAATATTTAAGTAAGAAAGAAAATGAAATTGTCTCAAAGAAAGAAAGAAAGGAAGGAAGGAAAGGAGGATGGGAAGGAAAATGACTCCCAATCCAGGCTATTGTACTCCCTGTCAGGGAAGGGGCCACTCGCTCTATGGGGCCCTTCCTAATAAGCACATTCATTTCAGAACTCCACTGTATCTGGCACCAGGAAGCAATTAAGGACGGACACAACAGAGAGGAGGCAAATTCAGAAGGTCACAGCTCTGTAGGCTAGAACTGTGTTGTCCAATAAGGTAGCCACTAGCCACATGTGGCTATTAAAGTTTAAATAAAACAAAATTAATTAAAATCTTTAAATCACTTTTTCAGTTGTCGTAGCCACATCTCAAGTGCTCCCAGCCATATGCGGCTAGTGGTTTCCGTACTGAACGGCGTCTGCACAGGATGCTCCCATCATTGTTCTCCTGGTGAACAGGACTAGACTTGCACTTGAACACTCCTGTGTCCAAGAGGCCAAATGGTTCGCTACTAACAATTTAAAGTAGTGCATTTTCATCAAGAGCACCCTCCAGTTCAACGGTCTTAATTCATTCGCAAATAAAAGAATCAGCCAAGTCACCTTCCTTGCACAGCATCGTTAGAATCCTGAGGTCATTGGGTCCTCAGATCGAAGCTATGGCTGACAGTAAAGCAAAGATCAACTGCAGTACTAGGGTTCTACATATCAAAACTCCCCAGTATACATTCTTTATTAAAAGGATTCAAAAATATACTTTTGGATTTAAAATACACAGTTTCAATTATATTTAACAGAAGCAAACTAAGATTCTGTCAAGAACCAGGAAAAAGAAAGCCAGTAGTCCACTGGCTTTCAGACACTGGATTCTATTCAAACATTCATTCTGTCATTGCTTAAATGTTTGCTCGCTGCTCTGCCATGCTGCCGCTCTGTACCATACAGAGAGAAATCTGGTATCTAAGTGACAGAACAATTTGAATGCAAGCTAAAATGTATGGAAACAAAAAACAGAACCTACAAACTTAAAAGAACAGCTATATATGTTCTGGAAAGGGGGATGCAAACATCGGGATACTGGAAAACTTAAAATGCAAGCCTTTGAGCCCTTCTTCAAAAATGCACGATGTCGCTGTCTCCAACAATTCCTGCCTGGGTGGGTATGAGACGAAGCTGAAGATGATGCAACACCAGGGGACTCGAGAAGCCAGGCAAGCTGCTGCTCCATCTCATCATTATGAAAGAACAGCCCAAGAAGCAGACCTCTCCTTTCTGGACCCAGCACACTTGAACCTCTCTGTGATGTTCAGTGGCAGAGTTATCAGAAGTGATAAAACCTCGTGGCCCCCGCCCTGTTCCGCAGCTTTGCCCTTTACATTCAGATCCATCGTTTGATTTCCTTCTCTCCATGCTCTTGGCATTTCAGAGTGGAAAAGGGGTAACATCTTGACCCTCTGCCCAGGGAAAGGCTGCAGTCTCTGGCCACTTTACCTAACTCACCCCTTTCAAGGAGAAAGTCACCTCATTAAACAGAAATCACCTGATGTACCTCAGAAGGTGGGGAGAGGCTCATTTAAACCTTGATGACTCATGTCCCCTCCTCCTGCAGAGGAGAGGAGCGAGTCCTCGGCAGCTGTTTAAGTGAGTGTGTGAAAATTAAAGCTCTCTAGGGCAAGAAAGTAGCTCAGGTCAGAAACGCAGCTGACCTGAAAGCTACCAAATCTGCAAAACCTCTTCCGCGTTCATGCACACGCAGCCCCGGAGTGTGTAAATGCCACCATCCGCCGGTGCCAGGAGGTCGCAGGCACTCCACGCAGCAGGCACCGCGAGCACAGTTTGTAAAATGTGCTGAGAGCGGCGTGGGAAAATGGGCTGGCTCTGACCGAAGGGGAGAGCTAATGCATACCTTTCGGTCTTCTGGAATTTCCATTCTTTTGCTGTTCCTCTTCCTCATTAATGGTGAATAAACCAAGGGGAACTGGCCTTGCATTGGTCTTCAGTCTCTCTGGTCGGAGAGCTGTAGCTGATCCAGGCATACCGCTGCTACTTGTTTTTAATTATTATTATATTAAATATATATGCTTATGTAATCGCAGCTCCCAGGAAGCCGCTAGTTTCTAAGCTGCCGGTTCATTTGAGCACTTGTAATAGATCCCCTATGGGTAAACAGTGTGCAGACGGCTGACAGATACTACCAGCCACTTGGCAACTGAGGTCCTGCCGTTCCCCCTCACCTAGCAGCAATCCCCTCCCTAAGAAGCCCCCTCCCACAGACACATGTGCAGGCTCCAGCTCTCTCTCTCTCTCTCTCACATACACACACACACTCCTTGCAGAAAAGCCCTATTAAGGACACGCAGGTTCAGGTGGCTCCGTCCACTGCCTAACCTGTTCAATCAGATCCCAGCTTCTCCCTCCTGCTGCAGCACTTTTTCCCAATCCTCTTCCTGCTACCGCACAGCAAAATACTCAGCACACAGCACAGAGGGGAAAATATGATCCACTGCCATTAACAGTTGCCCTGACAACCCTGACATATCCTAATCAAGGAGGGCTGGGAGCGGCTCCATGTCCCCCGGCTTCTGCCAAGAAGAGAAGCAGTGGCTGCCTGGATGCAGCTCCGGGGAACTCACCAGCAGAGGAGTGACCGCGTGAGGCGAGGCAGCCAGTCTGCTGGGCAGCTCCCTCTTCTCCTTGGCAGCGGTAGCAGCAGGATGGGAGGAGAAATGTAGTTTTGTTTGCACAAGCAGCAGCAGACTCCCCAGTAGGGAGAAAGGGGCTCAAGGCAAGAAGGCTTTTTCTTCTTCTAGGGGCCAGATTTTCTGTGCTAACAATGTTTGCAAGTTGCTGGAAGAAGGAAGGCATGCTGGTACTCCCAGAGCCCACTTTATACCCAGTGACACACCCCAACTTTCCTGACATTCTTACAATCCCAGAATCCATAAACACTGGTCTGGTCACACCTGTCCTGAGGGCGAGCATGGCCATGCACCTGAGATACCCCCCACCCCCAGTGAAGGCAGAAAGGGGGAGGACTGTGCCTGCTCTCAGAGATCACAAGTTCGAGTTCCCCTCCTATGAGGCAAGCAGGCACCAATGAGACACTACCATTCTCCAAAGGGAGAAAAAACAGCCATGACTGTATCCGGCAGACACCCCCAGGCCCCGCTGCTTTGGGGAAGTCACTACCAGCAGTGCTGAGCCATTCTCAACATTTGACCCAATTTGAGCCCTTTTTTTGGACTGTTTTCTCCAAAGCACACAATCATGTGATTATTGTTTTCTTCTGAAATGAAAGCTTTCTCACTTTAAAACTTTTCATTGCTAGGCTGCCTAAAATTTACGCTGCATATGAAAAAAGTTAAATTGACAATAAGAATCTTCAGGAGAAGATTCCAACTGACAAATTCAGAAAATAATTTTTGTTGCCTTTTTCCCCCTTTGCCTTTTAATCAAATTCAAGTCTGCTTAGAAAGTCCAAAGCAACCCTCCCAACCCCAAACCACTCTCTTACTTCAGGACTCTTGGGGCAAGTAAAATGTCCTCTCTAAATCCTTTGCTTGAAAGAGTAACTGCGAACAATTCACTTTCCTCTTGGAGCCTCTTGTTTTCTCTGTAATTTTGGGGTGATGCCATCATTGACCTTCTTGGATTAGGAGCGAGGATTAAATGAGTATAGCACTAGCTGTAAGAAGTACTTAATAAATATCAGCTCCTTTTATGATATTTATAACCCATTTGTTGCAATGAGTCCATTTTTGCACTGTAATTATTTTCAAGGTGTTCCCAGGTCAGCTATCAGCTCCTTCTAGGAATACCTCTATTTTTTATCTAGTACTCATATTGCCAAGCCCAATGCTGCCAATGTACTAAATGGTTAGCAAATACATACTTAAAAGAAAAAAAATAATTCTTTCCCTCCAAAGACTTGGCATTTAACTAAATTAACACGTGTTTAGATCTGTGGCTTGGAGAAATGCAGGACATTTCAGACATGGAGTTCATTTAAAGTCATGTTAATGCATGAGATAGCGATCTGCAGTGAAATAGAATGGAGTTTTAGAGCTGAATGGATGTGAGAAAGCTTCCGAATCGGTATTATTTTACATGTAAGAAAACAGAGGCCCGAGAAGCAAAATTCCTTGCCCAGGTCAATGTTAGTTGGCAGCAGGTCTACAGTGAAGATTTATATCTCTATCTCCTTCTTCCTAGTCCAGGGCTTCTCCTGAGGACAAATATTTGGCCTACACAGTTTAGAATCCTCCTAGATCCCACTCTCCAGCTTCTACAGAAAAGGCAAGATGTGCAGAGGGAAGGAAAGGGAGGCTCCGTGCCTCAAATGGTCCAGATCTTGTTGTTCAAGAAATAATTAGCCCTGGCTGGCGTAGCTCAGTGGATTGAGCGCGGGCTGCGAACCAAAGGGTCGCAGGTTCGATTCCCAGTCAGGGCACATGCCTGGGTTGCAGGCCAGGCCCCTAGTGGGGGCCACGTGAGAGGCAACCACACATTGATGTTTCTCTCCCTCTCTTTCTCCCTCCCTTCTCCTCTTTAAAAATAAATAAATAAAATCTTAAAAAAAAAAAAAAAAGAAATAATTAGTGGCTACCAGTTAGTTAATGTACTTCCATAATTCTCTGTTTGGTTAACTCACCCTTTTTCTGAGTTAAACATGGTTTTTTAATTTACTATTTTTCTTTAATCGGATGAGCAATAAACAGAGGCCAATATTATACACATACATATTTGTGAAATGAAAACATTTTCAAAGCCGCTTCAGTTTCTTTCTCCTATTTACTTCCAGAGAATCAGGTGAGGATTCACAGCAGCAACACTCACACACACGTATGTACATGTATGTGCATGTGTAGAGTCACAATTATGTTTTGGAAAATGGACCTGGGTTCAATCTTGACACAAAAGTTGCTACCATCATACAACCCATGAGGCAGTGTGGGGCCAAGTTAAAGAATTTAATAATGGCCCATCACCTGGGAACGTGTTCAACTTATTTCAGATGCTGTGCTGGGTACATTAGATGTGTTACTGTTGGGAACCACCCCGCCTGGTTTCAGGAGTTGTAACCCACTCATAACTAAGGCTGAGTGAGCGACCTTTGGACCATAAGCCACTAAGGAGACAAAGCTTATCTCCCTGGCAGGGGTGCCGCTTCTGCTCCTTTTACTTCATCCATAACTGGCCCCCAATGCTTGATCCGTTAGCCAATGACGGGTAAGATTCCCTCAAGGGAGGGGTCGCCTAAAACAGGCATGATCATGTGGAAGGCCTTCAAGGAAGGACTCAGGGGGCTGCAGCAAAAGGGGGTGATGGGTCCTTGCCCCCTGGCTATCCTGACATAGCCTGAGTCCTCATTCTGTCTGGGAGAAGTTTTCCTTATCTCTTGGCTTCCTGGCTCTGCACCACTTAAGCCTGAAACATTGACAGAGGGCGGTGCAGCTCTGGGCTGGATACAGTGGGCTCCGGGCTCCCAGCATAAGAAAGAATTCATAAAGTCCCGTGAAACTTCCTTTGCTAAGAGTGCTCTCATTTAAATGATAAGGGTCCGAGGAGGAAATGAGTTTGTCTCCCAAAGTTTTGTAATCCCTTAGCTGATAGACCCTGACTCAGATTAAGCCCTCGGAATTCTTTGAAATGTTATCAATTGTTTGATCCTTGCCACCTGACATTGATTGATGAGCTTTACCTGTATTCCTGTGTATTACGAACCCAATAAAAGCCGTTGAGGAAGGAGCTCTTGGCCCTTCTCCTTTGAGAGATCGGCCACCTCTCCTCCCCAAGCAGGTCATGTCTTGGTAGATTTAGTCTCATCCATGGTGGCCAGGTGGGGCCCTGTGGGCGGAGCCGCCCCCCCCCACATGTTACCTTTGTCAGTTACAATCAGGAAACTGAGGCTCGAAGAGGTTAAAGTCACACAGCCAGTTAAGTCACTGACTCAAGATTAACCCCAGGCCCATCTTCTCGAAAGCCAAGTCGCCCCCATCCTGCAGCCCTGTAAATTTTGGCTCCAGCACCCACGAGGTGAGTCCCAGCCACAGCTGCAGCCAGTCACCAGGAAGCTGGTGATCAAACAATCATAATAAAGGGAGGATTCCCCCACCCATGAAGTACACACTTTTCACCTTATTTATGACACATAAATACATCCGAGATTAGTTTCATAAATGTTCAAACCCAGTCTTTAATGGTTATAGGGGTTAACTGTCATTTGATTCCAGGAACACTGTGGTGTGACCCCTGTAGGGGCATGGGGCTTACAGTCTTCTCTCTTTTATACACTGACCCCAAAGAAAAGCAAGCATGGAAAGGGGGACAGTGCAATCTTAAATTTAAACACCCCAGAACTAAAAGAAATAGTACTCGCAATCTTCAGCTCCTCACAGCGTTTTTAGCTCAATGCAGTACAGCTGACCCCGCATGTCACCTGCAGATACAGAACCTTAATTCAGTCCCCGTAGGAACTGAAGTGTGTAGACTTCCAAGAGTCAATTAGGTTTTGCAATTGTTTTGTTTACATTGTGAAAATAATAAATAATGTATTAATAGAGACATTGCACAAACTTGGGAGAAATGAGACACTGCCTAGTGCAGAAGGACAGATGTTACAACTTAGATCGGCTTCATACAGAGAAAAGAATGTTTGCAGTGTAATCACAAAATGTACCCGCAGCCATTGGGGAAAATGGTAGTCCTTTTCACCAGTATAAAGGAAACAGGCCGACAGGCCCTTGAACAACGGCTGTTCCCACCCCGCCCTGCCGCCCCCAGCCCCAGCCCCAGCCCCAATCCCTCAGCACACAATGAATTTACATCTGCTTGTCTGCCAGTCTACCCGGCTGCCGGTACCTCTGGCCCAGCTCCAACCCCTTGAGGTGAGTGAACACGAAACAGGGTCGCACTTGCTGATCTGCAGGGGAGGCCAGATCAGAACTGGGGCCTCGCTGGCACAATGTTACGAAAATGACTAAACACACGTGTGCACACACATGCACCTTCAGGCTTCTGTCCACAGCTTACACTTCCTAAGCTCTTATGTTGTGACGATAAAATTGGAAAATAGCATAGCCCATGAGTGAATCCAAGAATATCTTCTTGCACAGAGAAATCTGCTACCCAGTGAGAAGCAGAACTAGATTTCCCTCCTAAAAGCCTAGTGAGCTTTACGAAAACATTACTGAAATGAGAAAGAGTCGATTGGTACTAACTGAGGACTACAGTTGGAAATAGGAATTATTTCTGCTGCACTGAATGGCCAGGCACTGTAAATTACAGTTCCAGATACATATAAATTAATTACGTGTCAGGGGGGCCCAGAAATGCCAGAATGCTTTTCCACATTTCTACATCAGAGATGCTTAAGTCTTCAAAATGACTGGACTCCTGAAATCTTTTAAATATTTAATGCACCTCCCTGAGGTAAGCTGCCATTTACTTCTAAGCAGGAGTTTTTGAAATCCACATTTTAATGTAACTTAATAGGAAAAAAAAAACAAACCCTAATATGGTTTGAAAATGACAAAGCCAGGGTAGGCTGACGAGGAATCAAACAACTCTTGGAGAACAAAAAGGGTCCCAGCTGGCTGGCTGGCGTCCCAATCTTGAAGTTGAAGGGTGTTCCTGAATGGTGCCACTTCCTGATGGCTTCTGTGTCAATAAAAGCACCACGTTCTGCCATCTTAAAGTATTATGCAGAGCCTCCAATGGGCTGCCAGACAAAGAAATACTGCACAAAGAAAGACTGACCCTTTGAAAGGAAAATAAACAGGCAGGTTTGCTTTGATCTTCATTTTACCACCTTTTGTTAACAGGCACATAAGAAAAACAGTAAATACTACTGTAGTAGTGACATGCCATCAACGAAGAAGCACCGGGTCCCTGCCGTGCCTTTTATACCATTTCTATAAATCTTTGCTGTGTGGCACGCCCTTTGCGGTGCCAGCGGAGTCCATTTTCCCATGTCGGCTCCACCACGAACACATTTTAAACCCTGGGGATGAATTCATCTGCATGCGAGGTGTGGATACTAACCAAGGCTTCTTTAAAACCCTTTCCTAAATATTAGGTGTCACTAGCTAAGTTGCAAATATTTAAAAACACCACATTAAACTTTAGCCCAGTAACATACATTAGAATGCCTGTAGGCCCTCCTGTTCATTATTCTCATTGATAATACTGGATTAACACAAGTAACATCAACTTCTGAACTGACAAAGGTTGTTATGTGTCTCCTGAGTCCTCTCCTCTAATAGTAACACCCTTATTAGGTAATAAATCCAATTGTATATATTCAAAACGAGGCAAAAAAAAAAAAAAAAATCAATTGCTGAGTTCAACAGAATAATCAGACAGATATCCAGGGCTGTGTTTCTAAAAGTTACCTAATTGATCTTTGGTCTGTGAGCAGTTATGTGTTTAATTTTATTTTCGAGCTACACTATTAGAAAGACTAAACAAAACAAAACAAAACAAAACCCTAAGAAACAATGGTTCCTTGTCTTGCTTTAGGAGTCATACAACCATGTCGAGGATGCGAAACGAGGTGCTTTGGGGATGACATTGGAGGGGAGGCAGCAGCCAAATCATTTACTGCTCTCCTGCTACACAAAGCAAGGGGAGCCCTTCAGGGGTGTGGGTGACCACGTGTGTGATCCAGTCTGGCAGCTGGCAGAGGATGGGATGGAAGGGAGAAGGAGTGAGACTTGAGAAAGAAAAGCCAGTTACAGAACCACTTTGTCCAGGTGGCCAAGGGGATGATAGGTGGCAAAGGCAAGAGGACCAGAATCACTCGCGTTTGTTTTTAACAGGCTCCCCTGGCAGTGTGGAAGGCTTATGTCAGAGGAGATCATGGATTCCAAATTCCTGCAACAGTCCAGGTAAAAGCCGGAGACATGGGCGATGGAAAGGACAGGTGGTTAATGTCCTCATTACAGATTTAGATGAGAGAGAACAAGGGCCTTATGTCTGTAGATTGAACAAAGCTGCGAGATGGCCAGCATCAGGTCCAAAATGATCTCAGCAGATTGAAATAATGGCCTGTAGCTAAAAAGATTAACTTAGTGGAGATACATATGGACACCTCTTCTTATGTTAAAAAAAGTACAACTTCACAGGCACAGCATGAAGATGCACCCAACCTTCAGCAGACACAGGAAGGAGGGCCCTTAGACAGCAAGCTCGCTAAACTTAGTCGGTGTGACGAGGCAGTAAAGCCCCTGATAGCACCGCGGACGGTATCGGCAGAGGTCCAGTATGCTGCATAAGGGGAACAGGCCTTCTGTAGTTTCTGGTCCTCAGATCACATCGTCTGAGCTGGGTATTTCAAATGGATGAAGAATTAGAACACACTCAGACTGAGCAACTTAGGACGTACCAAGATTCTATCTAGGCCATAACACAGGAAGATCGTTGGAAAGGAGAGACATTTTCCTCTGGAGAAAATAAGGTAAGACTCTGAAGGAAAAAACACAAACAAACCCTGAATCAGTTGGTTAATGTATGGAGGGATTTCTACTTTTTGTGCAGTTCTGGAGACAGACCAGGACTGATGACTGGAAGGTACCAGGATGTAACAGGCTGTGCTGTCCGTCCCCGAAGACGGCCGTGCACACACACGGATCTGGGAGGATATGTCGGATTAATGCCTCGTATACGGGTTGGATTTTTAGGTCTCTAGTCTCTTCTGGTCCTGTGATTCCCTGACCTGATGAAAATGGAAACTTGAGCTACATATCCAGGAAAAACAGTCAGGCAGAGAGAAGAAAAGCCCCAGAGAGATTCAGATGGCCCCTCCCCTCCGCTGTCACTGTCCCTCTGCACTGTCTCAGGCCTCACAGGGCTTCAGTGGAAGGCAGCTGTTGTATTGTTTTACTCATTCGACTGATGCCCCCCAGAGGTTTTAGACTTAAAGCTAACGAACAAACAATGGCAGCCTCACTGGGTGTTGTGTTAGAAGAGGGCCGCACTCTGACTGCTGCGCCTACCTGCACCGTGGTGGAAACCAACTATGTGAAAAACTCTTGGGAAGGTGAGAAAAAGATGAATAAGCTACAGGTTTTCCCTCAATGACATCACTTTGTTATGGGTGGACCACTATGTCCCCATTACTTGAGAGATGACATGGAAAGGTTTGTCAGTGAAAAGCAGTATTAAGAAGAGTAAACCAACTCAGCGTATTACTTTGTGGGCACGTTAGGGAGAGTGATAGCCCGAAGTCTTCAGGCCAGTGAAGGACTGGCCAGGTGAAGAACACCGTGTTTTAGAACGCGTTGAGACTTTTCCCCAGTCCTGTCCTTGGATGCTTTGCTGTTCATCCCCATTTTTTTCCTTCTAAAACTCCCTGAAATTAAACTGACATCAATAAAACATTTGTTTCAGTTTAGAAAGGTTTCATATCCTCTGTTTCTAATTAAAATTAGATTAAATTAAGATTTTTATCTGTTAAAACACAATTAAATTCTGGGGGTAAACCTATGATTTTCTTTCTGAGGGTCAATGTTTTAGTTAAGGGTCTCCAATAGGTTTTTTTTTTTTTTTTGGTTCTGCTTCTCTGGAGAAAAATATAGTATATACATTATATATGTGTGTGTCATATATATAATATGTTTGTATATATACACACGCACGCACACACACACGAAGATATTTATATTAAGGAATAATGGCTGTTGCAACTGTGGAGGCAGGTGAGTCCAAAATTTGAAGGGAAGATCAGCAGGCTGAACACTCCTTTTACAGGAAACCTCAGTGTCTGCTCTGAAGGCCAAGGGTAATCTCCTTTACTTAAAGTCAACAGCCTGGAAATGTTAATCGCATCTGCAAAACACCTTCCCAGCAACACCCAGACTAGTGTTTGACTGAAAAACTGACACTGTGGCCTCGCCAAGTTGACGTAAAATTAACCATCACAGCCAGTGATTCCAGAAAGGTGATTCCACCCCGTTCCCCCACTGAAATCAACACGCTGCAAATTAAAGCACACCATTCAAAAACCTGAGGTCTACGTGTCAGAGATCATATTCTTCCCCAAACACGATGTACTCAAATCACAGCCCAATATGGCAACGCTCTATTAAAATAATGCTCATAAACTGAGCTCAGGACATGGCAGAATGGACCTAGTAAATCTCCCTTTGTTTTCACTAATGATCTCTAATTGAGAATGCAATACAGGTCAGCTTTGAAGCATTATCAAATAAATCCTTTTTATCATGATAAAAACCGAGCAGTCCAGTTGTCTCAACATTAAATGATTTAGAAAGCACAGATATGAGGATGTAAAAAAAATAATAAAAACCCTTCCTTGTTGTCACGGAGCAACCCCACTCAATTAGAAGAAACTAAAGTATGTAAATACACGGATGGGGGTGAGAGTGGAATAAGACATGTCTTTCATGAGAAAATAAAGTGTGTATTAATGTGTGAGGTACACAACTTCATATACTTATTAGTTGACTTGTCAAGTAAAGCCAACACTGACAAAAAAAATTACATACAATTCTCTGACATAGTTCTGAAATCAACCTAGAGGGAAGAAGAACTTAACAGAAATGCCAAATTATATAATCACAGTGAGTAAGTTTGAGGCTTGGTGACTTTCATTCAGTTAAGGCCCACACTGAAAGGATTAGCGTATTCACTGTAATTGTCAGCAACCAACCAGAACACCCAGAGCCACAAAATTATACAGGAAAGAGACAAATATACTTAGGATTAAATAACAAGCCCAGAAGCTTTTGAAATTTGCAACTGCTAAGAAAAAAATTCCTAATGTACCAATAATTGCTTTTTAAAAAGCTAGGAAGCATTAATTCCCAAGAAATGGATATCCACTATGCTTTTGATAAAGACATCTCATTTCAGTCCTGCCTGCCCTTGGGCCACTGAGACTTTAGGGAGCACTGTACAGAAAGAAAGAACATCTCAGAATGATGAGGAGGTTGACAGGCACACTTAGGGCACCCCAAACGTCATCTCTAAAACCCTTTCCCCTTTCACATTCAAATTTTAAACCCCAGCCTTAAAACTCAGGCAAACTTTTGACAAGCAACAGAAGAATAATTATAATCACAAAGGAGCCTTCTTGTAAACTTTCTAAATAAACCACCACACATTTTACACTTCCACTGTTAAAGGCACTAAAATCTTTGATGTATTATTTTTTAAATGGCTGTTCCAGACACATGCAGTATTTCAGTGAAGGTATCGAAATCATAATAAAAAATCTCTCCCTCTCTTCCTCCCTCTCAATTTTTTTTCTGGAGTTAGTGTTAGCATAGATAGTTAGCTAATTATTAATAAAGGAAGCAAAGGGGATTAGACATCGAATTTAATAAATTGGGGAGCACAACCCTGCTTGCCTAGCCAGGATGCTGTACCATTTGCAGACTCATTCGCACACTCCAGGGGACTGCTGCTGAGACGTAATCCTAGAAGCACAGGCAATCTCCCCAGGAGCATTGTCTGCCCCCGGTACTGGACTGTTGGGGGTGCAGGTGGAGGTGCTCAACCATTGAGGCCTGTCAACCTAACTAGGGGTGGATCTATCATAAGCCCACAAAAGCTTAGGAAGTGGATTGGTTATTTTGAAAAAGCACCTGGTCCATCCAGACCCAAGCTAATATAATCCCAGGGAAACAAAGCAGCTCTCTCTCTCTTTCCCACCCCGCTCAGTGACCTCCCCACCATGTGTTTGCACATTCTCTCCATAGCCACGTGGCCTTAGCAGCCCCGTGGCTGGCAGCCACATGGATTCCACCACCAGAGCAGCCAGGAACAAGCTAAGCTACCAAGATAGGGGCCGAGACAGTTTATCAGCCACCTGTGGACTCCAAAGGACTCAGCTTTAACATGAAGCAGAAACTGCACATTGGCCTTTGTTCTGGCCTTGCTGATGATGTGGTTGAACTTTCTCCACGGCGGATGGACAGAGATGGGGCACAGGGGCATCTTTCCGCCCGAACATACCTTACCATAAGACCACATATGGTCTCCCATATGGGTCTGCGAAACGCTTTTCTTCCAATCCCATGAAAGAGCCTGCTTTTCACCAGCAACAACCGCCAGTACTGCCTGGTTCCTGTATGCACACAGGCACGAAGGAAGAGACTTGTCCTGAAATCCCTAAAACAAGCAGCACCCATGTCCCTTTGGAGCCCAGATACAGGCTTTGTCCAGCTCACTGGAAAAAGACGTTGTTCTTGTCCTCTGTTTACCAACAAAAAGAGGGAGGTTTATATAACCAAAAGATGTGTGTTTTAAATAAACTGCAAATTGTTCCATGAACACGTTTCCTGATAGGTTCGTCTATGATAGAAAACAACAGTGTGATTTGTAAAGCAAAAAGTCATCGAACACTTCACAACGGGTGTCTGAACTCCACCTGGGTTTATTCTAGTGTTAAATGTGTTCATATATCCCTGGCTGCTGTGGCTCAGCGGGTTGAGCACTGGCCTGCAAACCACAGAATAGGCTGCCAGTTCTATTCCCAGTCAGGGCACATGCCTGGGTTGCAGGCCAGGTCCCCAGTTGGGGGTGTGCAAGAGGCAACGGATCAATGTGTCTCTCGCACATCGGTGTTTCTCTTTCTTTCTCCCTCCCTTCCACTCTCTCTAAATAAATAAACAAAATCTCTTTAAAAATGTATTCATATACAATACTATGTTAATTTTAATAATTATTTTTACCGAAAAGTGATATACATTTTAATATGTGAAGGGAAGCTGAAGGCCTAAGGTGAGAACCGATCACCAGAGTTAGAACAATGGCCCTCTGCTCCTCCCTCTGGCGTCCTGTGCCCCTCCCCTCCTCCAAAGCCTTGAAGGCTCCCGCGCTCTCACCGGAGCCTCACTGGGCCCTCCAACGCTTTCACTATGGTATGTGGCTCTAATCACGTGTGTGGGTTAGAGTTCTGCTGCACATTTCTAAACTGGACCATTTTCTTCTTCATGATTTTTTCAGCAAGCAGCCGGCCAATGTCGGACCCGATCAGTTATAAAAATGGAAGGACACTCTCAAAGTTGCCCACTTGAGGTACAGCTGGGCCACCAGCGACTGAATCTGAAATGTCAAACTGGTGCTCCTCCCTGCGAGGTCTCACTGGACTGTAAGGTTATGGGGCTTTCTCACTCAAAGGCACAGGCCCTCTCACAGGTCTCCTAGACCAAAAATAGTTGCACCCTCCCCTCTCATAATTCTCAACTATTTCATTGCTTTTTTCCCCTACTGTAGAGCCATCTCTCCTTCTGTTTTAGTTCCTGATACTAGGTCTCATGCAAAGTCACTTACAAAGCATATGGATATATGACCTTCTTAGGCACACAATGAGAGCATCTTCACAAGGATGGTGGGAAGTACAAAGCCACTGTTGCAAAAGAAAAATGGGGGTTTATTCTAGTGTTAAGTGTATTGATATATAGTAATACTGTCTTATTTTCAATAATAAATTTTTATTGAAGAATGCTATAATTTTAATAGCTTAAGGATGGCTTAAGGCATACCTGTTTAACCAATGACCACAGTGTCCATTGTACACATAAAGAAAATCTGCGGGCATTACTCAGAGCATCGAAACCCAGGACCCACCCAAGGAAGTGATAGAGTTTAAAATTTGCTAAGTTATTAACTTTTTTAAAAGATAAAAATCTAAATTAAAAAACGAACAGGATGTTATTTTCTCACAGAGAAAAGCCTCTCGCAGACCTCACACACGCAAATGTAGCGCGGGCTTTGTCATCCAGCCCCTGTGGTTTGAGAAAGTCTCTTCTGCCATTTGTGACCGACAAATTAGATGCTGACTGACATTTGCTTTTCCATTTCTGGACTTTAATTGAAGAAATCCAAACTGCTTGCTTCTCATGAAAGTTGTGCAACTGTAAATACTTCCTCTACTTTCTTTGTAGAGAAATGCATTCAGGGAGGTGACAGCAATGGGTTTAAACTCAAAGGAGGCCTGGGGCGTCGTCCATCTTTGCGGTTTAGAGGGAGTGCAAGTCCAGCCTTATGACTTAAAGTGTAATCATTCCACAGCCATAATATTTTAGAAAGGCACTTAAAATTTGGAACTATGGTATAGTAATAAAAAGCACTCTTGAGTACCACAGAAATCAAAGAAAAATAAGTCAAGCCAGGCCTGGCATGGGTGTCCAACTCCATCGCAACACAATCTAAGCGTCTCACAGGCCAGCATGTGGCAACCTTCTACTGGAACAGTGGGCCCGTTCTGACAGGCGAACGGCACCATCCGATGTGCTGGGACGAGGCTGCCTACACCCGAGCCAAGTCCCTGGCAGTGTGATTTCACCAGTGCAGTTTGGTCTGAATCAGCCTTGTATTCTGATTCTCTCATTATAGAGGTTTACGACTATAAATAGAAATTCGCCAGGGTCGGCCCATATTTTCCCAGTGAGGTGGTTCCAGTTCTTAATAACCACGGCCACAGTGATTATAAGACCACTCCATGCTTAGACTGTGTCAGGCTGCTCTGAGTACCTTACATGAATGATTAGCTCACTCAATCCTCACAACAAGTCTGTGACGTATTACGGCTGTCCCTGTTTTAAAAAGGGAGAAACTGAGGAAGAGAGTGTCCAAGTGACTTGCCCCAAATCCCTCGGGCAGTGAGTGGAGGAGCCCCGGCAGCCAGAACCCTTGGACAAAGTCCTGGGGGAGCACTGTCCCTGAATAACGGGGTAGTTAATTTGAGCCCACGACCGTATGGCTTCGCACATGCTTAGTTTCAGTATAATCTTGAGGGGAAAAAAAATCAAAGATATTCTTTCTCTTCCTTAGGGACCCAGTCCCATTCAGCATCCCCTACTGCCCTTTTCATGTTGGTCCTGGATTTTGCAGCTATGCAGACACCAGCTCCAGGGAGAAGAGAAAACAGGGAACCCCTTCTGCCGAAGGCGAGCCCTCCCTGAAAGAGCTTCAAATCACAACCGATGGCAGCACGAACCTCACAAGCACTCACAGATGCAACTCAGAAGTGCCTCTGGAAGTTCCGACATGTAGAACCAGAGATATGAATTTGAGGTGAGATTCACAGCCAAAAAACTGAGTAATACTGTTGAGTGAAAACGCACAGTGAAAAAAGCAGAAGTTACTGGACTGAGCCATAGAAGAGTAATTTCTGATGGAGAGAAGAAAAAACAGTGAAGGACAGATTGCATTCCAAAATGGAAATCAAAGGGTGTTGGTGTCAGATCAGGCGGCGCGTAGGAAGGGGAGGGCATCGAGGAGAAGGTCATTCTTGTGCCAAGTGTTTACAGACAGGCTGAGGAAACAAGCGCTGGTTACAGAGCCGGGGAGCTGGTGATAAGCACTCATGGGTCGCCATGAAAATCTCTGGGAAAAGAATACAATTTTCTACAAAAACTTATCTACTTGAAGCTGACCTGTCCTTGTTTTGAAGGGAAGGAAGGAGAGGAAGGCAGGGTGGCAGCTAAGCAAAGCTGACAACACAATATTCTGTCTAACTGCACACGTTCCTACACGAAAAGGTGTAAGTGCATACCTGAATACACATGCACGTGTATTTGGCTAGTCGAGTGTACGCATACTCATATCCACAGCTATATTTCATTCGAAAATTATTGGGAATAAAATGAGATATAGACTCCATAAACACACTGGATTGAGGGCAGCAGCTGTTACGACTGTTCAGGTGGTTTCCATGAGTAAGGTACACTTGACACCTCCAAATTAGACCTACCGAGAAGGTCAAATGGGACAGCACTAAATAGGAAATGGATCTAACCCAGCAGTTCTCAACCTTGATGGCAAAATGGAACCACCTGGGGAGTTTAAACAACTACAGCCACCTGGCTCCCACCTCCAGAGATCCGCAGATAATTACCTGGAGAGCAGCCTGGGCATCCAGACATTTAAAAATTCCCCAGGTGATTTTTAACTCACTGCTAAGATTGAGGACCAATGACACTCTATCACAGGAGCGCAATAATCATTTCAACCACTTCACCTTATGCCCAAGGAGTGAGCTATATTTAAAGGAACCCACCAGGCCTGCGGTTAATTCACAGCATCTACCATGAATAGAAACCAGTCCCGCTGGAATGCAGGAAGCAGGCAGCCAGGTCCTGTTCGCAGTGTCTGCCACACCAGAGAGTCAGCTCAGGAGCTTCTGAGAAGCAGGAGCCTGGATAAAAATCTTCAGAAGTAGCCAAGTGTTCCTGCCACCTGGACGGCCTTTGTGTTAGGGAGTGAGAGCCCTAAAAGCAGGGGTTCTTCCTAGAATTTCATCTTGGAATTTCAACTTTTCCCAGCATAGAAACTTTTCTACTTCCAACACAGTGCCAGAGATACAAATTTTATGTGTGGGAAATTATGCCACAGTAAAGGATGGTTCTCTTTACTAGAAAGCCAACTCCAAAAAGCAGGTTTTCACAGCATCAAAAAGGAAAGTCACCGAAGAAATTTTAACATGCCCCAAATCGCAACACACTAAAGTTAAATATACATAATTTTACTAATAACACTTGCAAAGCCCAGTTCCCATGTACCAGACGCGTTTTCTCAGCTTCCTTTCCGTCCAGTTTTGCATCCCTAAACTTATCTGGGTTACTTGGCCAAGTGTGTCAATTGCTGGCATTTTCTCCCAATTCTTTCACAACTAATTTCTGTAGGAGCTTCAAGGATGAGAAAGTGTTGAAGGCAAAGAGTTCTTGCTCTGAGAAACATATTACTCTTTAAATCAAGATTTAAAGTGGCACTTAATAAAAATTTTTAATAGGTTCTTTCTTAACTGGCTATTTCTCAAATTAAAAGAAAATACTAAGGGGAATAGTACTTAATGAGCAGAGAAAAACCATCAATGCCATTTAAGTTTGTGAACAGCTGTAATTCACAGCACTGCAATAGCTGAGACATTAAAGAGGCAATGGCACTAACTGGCTGAAGAACCAGACAAAATTTAAAACCGGATTTTCTAGGAAACAATAAGCTTAAATCCCATATACATTTATCACTAGAACCTTGGACCATGCTGTGTTTAATGCCCAATGACAGAGTAATCAAGGCTTGCACGAAGCACTTGCTAGTCACTTCAGAAAATGAGAACTGGTGCTGAGTGTTCAGTTTGACAATATAAATTCTGTTAACAAGGGGTTAATGTGCAGGACCATAAAACAAGCTATCTGACCAATAGTTCCAGCCTTGCAACTGAAAAAAAAAAAAAAAAAGTTAGCTGCAAACTCTGGAAAGCCACGTCTCAAGGGACTAGACAACAGACTGCTGGGAGAGAAAAGAACTTGGAGACTGGCATTGATGTGCTGTACAGTGGCACTTCTGTTCCTACAACTTCAGAATGCAGACTCCTCAGGAAATAAGAAATACCATGGAAAAGAAGAAGAAAGAAGCTGATGATCTTAGAGCCAAATCAAAATTCCACAGTACGCCTGAGCTCTCATGCAACATTGCCTTCACAGGTGTTCCTAACTCAAGGGAGCATCGCCCTTCAGCATCCAGAAGGGCACTCTTCCACTTTGATGTGTTTGTATTGCTTTATTCAGAGAATCTGGTGAAATGGCAAAAAAATAAATAAAAATAAAAATAAAACAAAAGCCCCAACAATGTTAAACATTGGCAAGAATGGAGAGTAAGTAGAACTCATGTCCATTGCTTGTTGGAATGCAGAATTGCACAGCCACTCTGGAAAGAGTTTGGTCATTTCTTTAAAACATACACTTTACATGAGCCAGAAATTCTACTCCTAGGTATTTCCTTAGGTAAATGAGAAACGCTTCTATGTAAATATTTATAGCAGCATTACTCATGATCACCGAACCCTGGAAATAATTCAATGTTCCTCAACAGGTAGATGAGTTAACAAGCTGTGGTACTCCAATACAACAGCAAACTACTCCTCAGTAAATATCTATTGATACAGCACCTCTGAATCTCAAATGCATTACGCTAAGTGAAAAAATTCAGACTCAGAATGTTACACAGAGTATGGTTCCATTTTTTTTAATCCTCACCCGAGGACATTTTTTCACTACTTTGAGAGAGAGTGGAGGGGGTGAGATGGACAGAGACAGAGGGAGGAAGGGAGAGAGACACTGATGTGAGAGACACACATCAATTGGCTGCCTTCTTGTGTGCACGTGACCTGACCAGGGATTGAACCCACAAACTTTCGGTCTATGGGACAACGCTCCAACCATCAGCCACATCAACTAGGGCTGATTACATTTTTATGGCTCCAACCATCAGCCACATCAACTAGGGCTGATTACATTTTTATGGTATTCTGGAAAAGGCAAAACCAAAAGGTTAGTGAACAGACCAGCGGTTGCCAGGGGTAGGAGGAGAGCAGGTCCACAGTGGTCCGGCAGCACGAAGGACCTTTGTGGAGTGAGAGGATCTTCTGGACCATGATCAGAGTGGTGGTTACCTGACTACGTATTCGACGAAACTCAGTGACCGGTGTACCTGGAGCACCAGTGAACTTCTTGTGCGCAAATTAATAAGCAAATTCTAAAAAGAGAAAAATCCTCCTGCCTATCCAAGGATTTGAAATTTTTCCCTTTCAACCAGCAAACTTTAGGGGACATCTTTTAAGTTGGCCATCTTTACTTTCCAACTGCTCATCTATTAGTCACTTAAAATCTGGTCCATGCCCCACTCTTGAACCAACAACTGAAATTCCTCTTCTGGAGGTGGTCAGTGATTATCTGGTCACCAGACCAATGGCTTTTCCCTCCTGCTCTTCACTCCTCGAACCTCCAGCTCTTTGCCCCTCTCCCACGGCAGGCACGACATCGGCCCAATTATGTATGCCCTTCCTATCTTTCTGGCTTCTCTGTACACCTCTTTGGCTGGCTCTTTCAGCTCCTATACTTTAAATGTTGTCTCACCCCTTTGCAGCTTTTATTTATAAGTTCTCCTCACTCTCATAGCTTCAATCACGATTCCCTTATGGAATGAACACTAGAGTCCCAAACTTTACTCTTTTCCTTCATGTCCAGTAGACACTTCTTCCTATGTGTCTCTCTTGTACTTCAAATTTCCATGTTTAAAGCAGAGATTTTTCTATGTCTCCCACCAAAATCAGGTCCTCCTCATGAATATTTTCATGCCACCCTTAAACCAATGGGCAAAACTCAAATCAGGGGGATAATCTTGCATGTCACCTTTTTACCTGCATCCTTTGACACATGCCCCTGTAGCATCTTGAATTAATAGTTCCTGTCCCATTTCCATGGCCATGTGGTAGAGCAGGCCCAGCGCCTGCCTAGATTTCTGCAGGAACCTCAAACTTGGTCTGTATGTTGCTCACCTCTTCCTTCTTATAATCCATCCTCTAGTTTACCCTGTCACTTCCAAATGAGGACCTCCTGGGTAGAGTATCCATCACGTCCTTCATCTCCAGAGACTTACGGCCTGGCTACGAGGATGTCCCTTACGCGGTCTCACCACCCCCACACTACTCTTCCCAAAGCAGCAGGAAAACAATGGAAGAGAATGACCTTCCTAGATTCAGGGACTATGCATTCATTAAAGGCACAGCTGAGCTCTTCTGATAGACCTTGCAGTCAAGCTTTCAAGATTCGTGAGCACAGAATTACCTAATTAATCATGTCTTAATCAAGATATGTGATTCTCAAGAATCTTCAATAGGACCTCACTGCACACAGAATCACATGCGAACTTCTTAGCTTGACCTCCACCCACTCCACAATTTGGCCTCAATGGACCTTTCTTCCTAATGGGTCACCAAGAGCTCTCTCATGCTGAGCCTCGCATGAGGCAATGTGACTGAAATTTGGCTTTTTCCCACATCAGCACCTTCATTTCTCTCTCTTGCCTCCATTCAACTTTACATAGTACCATTTTTAAATTAAATTAATTATTACTATACCCACTATGTCCTCCCTGATGAATGACTGAGGCTAGAAGTTAATTCTTTCTTCAAAGAACTCCTCTTATCCTGCAATCATGTGTTTGTGGGTTTTGCTTTCCTTGCTAAATCCAAGGATCGTGGCTTGGTCAAGCTTCCAGCCACCATAACGCTAAACGTATAGATGGTATGTGATTCTTAGTTAAATTATTCAAAAGCTTCAGTATTTCCAATTCTTACATCAATATAATGAGAAGAGTTTTTTAAAAATTAACTCCTCTTGAGTGATTATTTTTCATGCACCGCGTGGCAAAGATGTTAGGATTCATTTTTAGAGAACATGTCAAAGTAAACTAGTATTTCACACACATGCCAACTAATGATATCAAATAAATGCATGATCCTAAGTACAATTGCCTAGTCTAATAACACTTCCCCCCTGCTTAGCAATATGTAAAGGTAAGAGCTGGCCATGAAACAATGGGAAAAAGTTATCTAGGCTTCCCACTAGCTTTGGGACCTGACTTTCCAAAGGGACACATTCAACATCAAGTTGTAGTCTCAGCCTCTTACAATTTTTATTTGCAAATATTTGTAGGCCCTTAGAGCTAAGTGAGACCTTAAAGATCACTTTCTAATTTGGAACAATTCAGTGAAAGGTCATGATCAAAATCATAAAGAGAGCCCATGTTTTTCTACCACACAGCTTGCCGAAGAGAGAGAAAGCCCAAACCCAGGTACTAAGTCATTTCCCTCGAAGGAATATCAACAAAGTGCACAGATTACAGGTATTAACTAACTATTCCTGTGCATGAATAGGTCATCTCTCAAATTAGTCAAAAGCAGACTAAGTTTGGTCTCAGTTCAGTAGGCTTTGTGAAAATAAGCGATCCAACTGGGAAATGAGCGCCGCACACGCACTTTCCACAGGTTTGGGGCATGAGCACAAAATTAAGTACACAAGGCCTGGGCCCAGGCAGTTCTGTGAATATCCATCAACCGGACTACTCAAAACAATAACCTGAAAAGGACATCCTCTAGTGGCGAAACTGAAACTTGTTTCCAACTCTCTTTTTTTCAGTTCTTGCTTAGCTTTGGCTATTGAAAAATATATTTGAAAGAACTGTTCATCCTTGAGAAGAAATATTTCACCACAAGGGCATACTAGTTTACTACCTTTGAGTAGAAGATAAAGATATGCTGACAGAAAGATGGTTTTTAAAATGTTCAATTTATGTAATGCCTTTCAATATCCTTAACAAATATGATTTTACAGGCAGTATACCTCTAATTTTCAACCCATCTTTGATACACACACGTACATATGTATGTAATTATGAACACATTACAGGTTTCATTTTGAAAATTACCTGAGATTCTAATATAAATTGCTCTAAAATTAAACCACAGTCTTTGCACAGGGTCACAAAAACTAAGAAATTTAAGAATGGACTTTACTTCATAATACCCAGATTTAAAAAGGGAATAAAAATAGATCCTTCAACAAATGTTGCCATTTGAGGTGGCAGTTTTCTTCTCCTGAGTGTAATGAAATTCAGAGGTGCCCTCTCCCTGCAAAAACCCCACCTCTATGCAAACCTGTGATTATTAAAACAAAACAAAACAAAACAAAACGCACTTACAGCACTTGGATGTGTAAAATGTGACGTATATCTGTACAAATAACATACTACATTGAAGTCTTATGTTTAGGTGTAAGTCACATAATATAAATATATGGAAAACGTTAAGTTGTTAAAATTCAGGCAATCTGTACTTGGTTGCTCAAAATACTGCTACCCAGAGTTTTAAAAATATATTTTCACCTTTGTTCTTTCTTTGGTATATCTGCTCATACAGGTGCTTCTGAGCTCTAAAAGCATTAATAGTAACCAAGGACTCAAAAAAAAAAAATGGGGGCCAGAAATAACCTGAGTTACATTATAAAGTACAATTATTCAAAAGACCATATATAAAATCTGTCCCTTGGAAACTGAAGTGTCCAGGGAAAGATGTGAAACACACCTGTTTGCTCTGAAGGAGACGGCAGCCAATTAAATTCCTATCTTTATAAAAGAAAATATTTCACTGACAGCCATGAGGTTGATATTTATGTTAACTGTTATAAACCTTAGTTAACATGCCCAGGCACTGAATAGGCTAGTTTGTAGTTCACTTATATCAATGTTGTTCACGGGCAGATTCTAAAAAGTGTTTGTTGCCGTTGTTTGTTTGAAAACAAAGTGGTGGGTATTAACTAACTTGGAACGATTTTGTTTCAGAAGCAGTTCTTCTGTGGGGATTAGGCATGGAACTAATTTATTTTTTACTCCTTACCTGAGGACATTTTTTTCCACTGCTTTTTAGAGAGGGGAAAGGAGGGGGAGAGAAACACTGATATGCCAGAGAAACAGCGATGGGTCACCTCTCATTCATACCCGACCCGGGACCAAACCCACAAGCCCGGCATGTGCCCTGACCAGGGATTGAACCGCGACCTTCCGGTTTATGGGAGGCCGCTCCAACTACCTGAGCCACACTGGTCTGGCAGGCATGAGATCATCTATACTCACAACGAGAAGGCTGCCCTCCTGTTGCCCTCACTTGGGTGAGCCTAACCCGGGGCACCCAGCTTGTCAAGTTCTCTAACGCAATTACAAAGGCATCTCCACTTAGCCACCAGTTCCCCACCCCAAACCAAAATAATGGTCGACCAATCTTTCAAACACGTGAATAAACCACTTTGCAGAAAGTAGCATGACTTCAGAGTAAACAAGTTCAAGACACTTTGTCAGATTTAACCTCCGGTAATTTGGCTGGAGGGATTAAGTCTTTGGAGTGTAATGCCCCAGCTCCTCCTAGCAGAGCAGATACATAATTTGCAAATACTGCTATGGCTTTTCCGGACCTTCCACATTAAAATAAGCGTACCATTGAAATCAATACCTCTTTTGGGAGAGGATGGGGAGGTCACTCTTACGTTTAGGAAACAACTGTTTCCGATTGTGTGTGTACGTAAGCAGAAAATGCACTGCCAATGGGGGGCCTGCAACTTGGATTTGTTTTAAAAATAAGAAACTGCCTCACTGCCCCTATCCCACGTGTGAGAAGATACTAGAGTTTACCAGCCAAGAACAGAATAAAAGAAAAGGGGACTAGGAGAGAGGGGCCGATTTGCAATACAGTTTCTCAAGAAAAACCTATCACGAGCTGAAACGATCGTCCACATATAAGATGTGGAGTGCGGGGGAGACTCCTCACTTCTCGGAGACGTGAGCGCCAGTCCGAGTGCGGCTGTGGTGTGTGGGGGGTCGAGGGGGTCCTCAACACAGAACCGTGAGCTGAGCCACCCGTTCCTACCTTGGTTTGGTGCAGGGACTTAAAACATGAATCCAGAGGACCCCTCCAAGTCAATGAATCTCTGAGCACGTCTGGCCCCAGTCTTCCTCGGAAATGGGTCCCAACCAGGGCGGGGGGCGGGGGACGGGCACCGATCATCGCGCGACCCCCGCGCCCATCTGCGCCACCAGCGACCTCAACACAAAAACCTAATGAGCTCAGAGGGCGGGAGGTGGTGTCCAGAAATGGAGAATCCTTCCAGTCGCACCTGGCCAAGAACTTTCCAGCTGGTTGTTTGGTTTGGGGGATATGATTTCCCCATCAACTCGGCAGGTGGGAGGGAAGAGTCCAGGGTTTCTCCATTTCCTCCTCCCTCCCGCGCTCTCTGGCGCCTCTCCACCTGTTGTGGAAAAGTCGAGGTGGAGCGCGAAGGGACAACCGGAACCGGGACCCACGGCACTGGAGCATCGCCGGGCCGGGCGGAGGCGTTGAGCACAGGGACTGCGCGCTCCAAGCCCGGGTGCGCGGAGCTCGGCGCCGGCCGTCTCGGGCTGCGACCGCGCGGGCCGGGGAGGGTATCGCCGGCGCCCTGCGCGAGCCCACCAACCCGGTTTGCCGCCCCCCGCCCGCGCCTGCGGGACCCCTGCCTGCCCCCGCCGCGCAGTCACCTCTTTCGCTCAGCACAGCGCCATCGCCGCCCGTGTGGCTGCTGCCGCCCGCTCCTAGCTCCGCCATGGTGCTCCGATGACGCGTCCGGAGAGCCGCTCCGCCCTCTTCCTCAGCTTTGCTCCCTCCGGCCCCCGCCTCTGGGGCCCTCTGCCCAGACAGGTGAGCGCGGTCCCGGGAGGGAGGAGGGTGCGAGCGCGGGCGAGCCGGGGCGGCCTGGGTCCTGGCGCGCCCTCTAGCGGGCAGGTGCGGCGTGGCAGCCGCTCCGACTGACGCCGCTGGGTCTCGGCTGCAAGAGCTTCCGACAGAGTCAGGCTTTTGGGCCCCGAGAAGCTTCTGGACACCGCCGCAGACCGCTGTCCACTCTTGGAAGTCTGGAGTAGGGTCGGCGACGCTTGGTGGCTCCAGGGCCCGGGACTTGGGAGGGCAGAAAATCAGCCCTGGTAAGAAAAGGACATCGGGACGCTCTGTTCCACTATGAACTCTGAAGCAGCCAGGTCAGTTTTGAAGTTCAAGGTGACAGTGCAAAAAAAGATGCCACGTGTAAAGCCGAAGTACACGCAGGCGAGATTCCAAGCTGGTATCCGGTCACTATCTGCTTTTTAGGTTGCCATTGCTGGTGACAAATCTTTTCACCAGGCTCCTGTAACCGATGAACCCGAGGGCACACGGGTTCGTGAAACGTGTGCCCAATGATGTGGCTTTTCTTATTCTTAGTTCCCCATTAGTTACTTACCTTGTGACTTCCTGCTTCTTCAGGAAGACTGGGGAAAAAAGGCAATAGGCAATTCCTTTCCCTCCCACTCTTCCTCCCTCCCACCCTCCCTTCCTTCTCTCTCTTTAAAGAAAGGAAGATAAAGAGATACCCATTTCTGCTCCAACAGACAAGTAAAGGATCAGCAACAAAATGCTGAGGGAAAAAAATTTAGCCTGCATAAATGGAAACATAAGAAACAAAAGAAATGCACTCACTCCCACAGGCTGGGTTGGCTGAACATAACCAGCAAGCTCCCAGCAGTTTCAAACCCTCTCAAGGACTCCAGCAGAATCTGCTGAGTTCCAAAGAGTGTCTGAGAAGTGTTGGATTTAGGGTGACTATTCACACCATCCTTTCATGAAATACTGCCAATCTGAGCCCAGGAGTGGACTGTTTTTATTTGGTTTGCTGGCTCACTGGCTGACTAGGTAGAAGTTCTGATTGAGAGACACTTTGCTATTTTAGGGATTTTCTCTCAGTGCCATTTCCACAGTGTTTTAGGCAAACTGATCACATTCAAATCATTCTTATTATTCTAATCAATAAAAATAAAGCACCAGATTGTGGGTGGTAGTTTTAAACCTCAGCTTGGGCCCAAGCAAAAGTATTTTTTGGCTACATTAAGTCATCAGAGTTTAAGACACTTTATTTTACCATGAACATCAGAAAGACTCTTTTAGCTGAATTTAGAGAGGTAAACTCTGGAAGAACTTGGAAAAGGGAAGTGACTTACTGACTGACTACCTACTTAAGTAAACCAATGAGTACCATCTCTTTGACTTCCCCCTCAAAAAATTAAGACCTACTGGTGTTTATTTTTCTGTGTGTGTTTCTGGTTTTGGTGTGTGCTTACCCTTCTCCCATTCTTTGGCCAGCTTACGTTTTAGTCTCTCGCCAGCTACACAGAAATAAGTGAGAGACACACCGATACCCTGCCTTTAGGGTGTGTACAGACTAGGCGTTCCAAATTTAATGCGGTGTCTGTAACAGTATGGACATGAAAATGCAGGAATGGATGACATCTGTTAAATGTCATGCACTGTCACATTGTACTGTGTTGTATTTTGTGTTGTACTTTACTCAGAACACGGAAGCCATCTGTCCTGAGCTCTGACATTCATCTCAAAATCTCTCCGACTCATCACAGTTCTTTCCAGAGCGGGCAGTGGGACCTCCTAAAGCCATCTGCTCCCCTCCTACCTCCTTTGAAACCTCATCCTTTCTTCTCCCTACTCCCCAAATGCTTCTCCATTCAGAGACGCCACCCCAACAAACACATCCAGGACTCTGGGATTCTGAAAAGTTGCTTCACTCTACTCCCTAGCCTCCCAAGTGCTGTCTGTTTTGTTCACCAGAGGTAATAAATGTGTGGTCTCCGGTACCATTATTGTCTTGTCTTTGCTCAACCAGCTGTAGTCTCTCTTGCTTATTTTTAAAAACTTTCCAGGGTACAAAATCAAATGATCTATTATTAATTTTTCATCTATCCCTCTCCTAGATTTTCTAAAGCACACCCCTTTCTGATTGTTTTCCTCTTGGCTTGTTTTTCTAATTTCTCTGTGGTCAATTCTTTTTCTTCTTCACTGACTTAAATTTCTCCTCCTTCTCAAACTAAAACTGTCCCAAAACTTTCGTCCTCCCCAAATTTTAGGCCACAACCTTTTTGTCTTCCACAACTCTCATTTACTATTATCTGCATCCAGGTTGACCCCTGGATCCAAAAAATGTATACCATTGACCTCAGGCCTGACTTCTGCCAGTAAGTCTTCAATGGTCTGTGCACATTTCTATCATTGATACATCCTGCCATTAATTTGTGTCCTAAACCAGCTGCCCGCCAAACTTGCCTAGTTTTTAATTCTTCTCTTACGTAAACTCTACACTGAGCCTTTCCTTCCATCATCATGATGCCCAAATCATTATTCTCAAATCTTGTCAATTGTTTTAATCTTATCCTCTCAATTCCTATTGCTCTCCTACTAGACCCTCCATATCTTTTTTAAAAAATATTTTATTTATTATTTTTAGAGAGGGGAAGGGAAGGAGAGAGGGAGAGAAACATCAGTATGTGTTTGCCTCTCAAACACTAGCTACTGGGGACCTGACTTGGCTTGCAACCCAGGCATGTACCCTGACTGGGAATCAAACCAGCAACCCTTTGGTTCGTGGGCTGGTGCTCAATCCACTGAACCACACCAGCCAGGGCCCCTCCTTCATATCTAAAACACCATCTGAACTGCTCTGTGCAATTTCTGTTCCCTCTCATTTACCCAACACAATTTCATCAGATTAATTTTCTCACACACCACTACTTTACACATACATCCTTTGCTCAAAAATGTTAAGTCCCCATTTCTATATAATTAAATATCCTCCCTGGCCACCTCCAATCACACGGAGCTCTATTCCTTTTCCACTTTCCAGTTCATATTTCCAGCCAAATATGAGTTAAAATGTGTCAAAATTTTTGAGTTAATGTAATATAAAAATTGCTCACTTTCTCCAGAACATTTTGCAAATCCCTGCTTTCTGCCTTTGTTCCTGGTGCTCTGTGCCCTGACTGACTTCCCCGGTTCTGACGGACTCAGCAGTTCTTGCCCTAGAAGGCCCAGGGGCAGGCCTCCCTCCTCGGTGGAGCCTGTTCCACCTGCCCAGGCTCCCAGCAAGCTTGTTCCCTGAACCTCTCCAGGGCCTTCTGGGCATACCCCTCACCCAGCCTTTCACATAGACTAGGTATGATTTGTAAATATAAATTTGTCTCTTCAATCTGATATGAATTATCGGTGCAGGAATTTTGTCTTCTATTTCTCTATAGGGTGTCTATAAAGTCTGGAGCCATCAATTACTGTATTTGTTTACAAATAGCAGATGGCATACAGTGTTGCCTGCCTTCTGAGTTTCACAGGTGTCATGCACATCTGCCCTGCTGCTGCAGTACCACACACATGGTAGGTTCACAACAATTCCTCATTGCCAAACCATTTCACGTGATGGTTTAGGTATGAATGAAGCACAATATGCTGAATGATAAGGATTCAGAGAAGGAGACCAAGATGTGGTTAAAAAGAAACACTGCATCTTCTTTTCCCAGCAAATTCCAATTTTGTTTCTCTTATAAGACTGTGGCCACCGCCTGCCCGTGTGTGCAACTGTTCCGTGACCAACCATCTTCCCAGGCTCAGCTCTGGACCTTCGCTTCTCAGGGAAGCTTTTCTCCATCCCCGCTGGCAGTCAGATGTCAACCATAGCGCTCACTGCATGTATTGTTTCTGTTCTGTCTGGATTCCCCTGCTGGCAGTGAACCTCAGGGCCAGGAACTGTGTCTTGTCAGTGCACCGTAAGACATAGCGCCTAGTACTTAATAACTACTTCTGAATGAATGGTAAGTGATAACAGTAGGCAAGAGCTGAGTGCTTACTACCTGCGAAGCATTGCAGTAAGCACCTCTAAGTAGGCTGTTTTTCCCATTTCAGATGAGGAAACAGACTTGGAGAGGTTAATTAATCTGCCCAAGGTCAAAAAATGACAGTTTTGCTCCAGGCCTATGTGTTTAGACTCTTGCTACTTAAATGGACAACGAAGCTATCCATCTTACCACCACCCCTGTGGAGAGGGGCTTTCCATTTCTCTCTCCTGACACCACCTGGAAAAGCAGGTGGGATAGTGTCAACTCAGCTGTAGAGCTTTGCAAAAGATCTCTGGGCACTAACCCAGACCAATAAAGACAGTTTCTCAGAGGTGGTGGTATCAATATTTTCTTTTTAAAAAATACATTTTATTATGCTATTACAGTTGTCCCATTTCTCCCCCATCATTCCCCTCCACCCTGCACACCCCCTCCCACCCACATTCCCCTTTAATTCATGTCCATGTATCGTAAGTTCTTTAGCTTCTACATTTCCCACGCTATTCTTGCCCTCCCCCTATTTTCTATCTACTTTCTATGCTAGTTATTCTCTGTACCTTTTCCCCTCTCTCCTCGTCTCACTCCCGTTGCTAACCCTCCGTGTGATCTCCATTTCTGTGGTTCTGTTCCTGTTCTAGCTGTTTGCTTAGTTTGTTTTTGTTTTAGGTGTGGTTATTAATATCTTTAGGTGTGGTTGTTAATATCTGTGAGTTTGCTGTCTTTTTACTGTCATATTTTTTATCTTCTTTTTCTAAGTCCCTTTAACATTTCATATAATAAGGACTTGGTGGTGATGAACTCCTTTAACTTGACCTTATCTGAGAAGCACTTTATTTTTCCTTCCAGTCTAAATGAAAGCTTCACTGGAGAGAGCAATCTTAGATGTAGGTCCTTGACTTTCATGACTTGGAATACTTGTTTCCAGCCCCTTCTTGCCTGCAAGGTCTCTTTTGAGAAATCAGCTGACAGTCTGATGGAACTCCTTTGTAGATGACTGTCCCCTTATCCTTTGCTGCTTCCAGAATTCTCTCCTTCATTTTAATCTTGGTTAATGTCATTATGATGTGCCTTGGTGTGTTCCTCCTTGGATCCAACTTCTTTGGGACTGAGCTTCCTGGACTTCCTGGAAGTCTATTTCTTTTGCCAGATTGGGGAAGTTCTCCTTTATTATTTGTTCAAATAAGTTTCCCACTTTTGCTCTTCCTCTTCCCCGTCTGGTACCCCTATAATTCGGATGTTGGGACATTTAAAGATGTCCTGGAGGTTCCTAAGCCTCTCATTTTTTTGAATTGTTTCTTCATTCTTTTCTGATTGGATGTTTCTTTCTTCCTTCTGGTCCACTCCATTGATTTGAGTCCCAGTTTTCCTCCCATCACTATTGGTTCCCTGTGCGTTTTCCTTCATTTCACTTATTGTAGCCTTCATTTGTTCATCTAATTTGTGAGCAAAATCAACCAATTCTGTGAGCATCCTGATCACCAGTGCTTTGAACTGTGCATCTGATAGGTTGGCTATCTCTTGGTCACTTAGATGAGTTGGCTCTGGGGCTTTAGTCTGTTCTCCCGTTTGAGCCATTTTTATGTTTGTTTTTTTTTCCGGTCTGGTCGCAGCTGTTATGTAGTGAGGGGTGGAGCCTTAGGTGTTCCCTAGGATGGGGCAGCCCAGTTGCTGGGTTGTGATGCTGTATGTGGGGGCGGGGTCCGAGAGGGAACAATGGCACTTGCTCTGCTCTCTCTTGGATTCCAGTCCCTTCTGCTGCTTCCCCCAAGCAAATTGGGCCCTTCTGGTGCTAATTTCCATGTGGGTGGGCTTGTGTGCATTCTAGGATCCTGTGGGTCTCTCCAACGAACTCTCCTGTGAGGCTGGGAGTCTCTCCTGGCACCTCAACCCCCACAAGTGTTTTCAATCAGTGTTTTTAGGTTTTATTTCCTGGCACTGGGGCCCTGGGTTGCGAGGTCTGTCTTGCTCCCCATTTTCGCCTGGATTATCTGCGCGTGCATGTGGGACTGCCTGGTCAGCCAGCTGCCTCACGCGGCCTCACTGGGTCTGCCTGTTGCCACCCAGTGCCTGGGGTCTGCTAGCCGCCCCCTGAATGCCTGGGCCTCCTGGGCACCTGGGTCTGCCAACCTCCACTTTTTCCTGCCACGACTCCGCCCCTCTTACCGGTCTGGATGAATGGTTGTTGGACTTCCATACAGTTCAATTTTCTATCAGTTCTGATTGTTTTCTTGTTTCTAAATCTTTGTTGTCCTTAATTTTTAGTTTTGGTTGTGTGAGGAGGCACAGTGTGTCCACCTACGCCTCCATCTTGGCCAGAAGTCCAATATTTTCAAAAAATATCCAGGTCATTTTAACATGAAGCTGGGTGTAGAATTATCAGCCCAGATTCATGCCAAGGCCTTTCAAGTGAAGCCTTTCATGAAACTTGGGCCATAATGGAACTGCCTTCTTTTGTGACTCAGACCCAACATGCTGCCTGGGAAGTGTTATGAATAATGCAGGAACAGAGGGACGCTTGATCACAGGGATAGTGCAGGGTGAAGACCCCCCCGAAAGACTATCATTAAGGAGTTCATCAAACATGGGGATCTTGAGTCTAAAAGAAGCACTTAACCGTCAGTACTGGGGAGATGAACTGTGGCTTAACAAAGAAATGACCCCATATTTTGGTATGAGTGAAATGACACATTATATAATTTACACTTCGAAATTTCCCCTCAGGATTGGGAAGTCAAAACGAAACAAAACAGATGCAGCTATGTTGTTGCGAATATCAAATGGCAAAGTACTGGTGAGAACTTTCTGGATAATCTAATGCCGTATAAAATACAACGTACCTGGGTTTTCACACAGAAACAAAGACGACTCCTGTTTCATCACGCACTGTTACACATGGGGCGAGTGAACAGGTCTGTACTGTTTTTATCTTGCATAATAAAGTATCCTCTATCTTCAAGAAACTTTATCTCACTGATCCATGTAGGAACTTCAGACTTCATCCTATTAATGTGGGCAGGCTTATAAAATATAATATTCAGCTTCAAATACTTCCCTCAACATGAGAACTGAAACTGAGGTGATAGGAAATGCAGTGCTCCCGCAGGGGGGGCACGGTTTGCCGGCCCTTCGAGATACACAGTTGAAACCCAAGGTCACTCAGGGCCCTGAGGGAAATGCACTGACTTTCTTTTATTTTCTTTTTCCTTTGCCCTTTTTCTTACCACTTGGTTGCCCTGAGGAAGGACTTGGGTATCAGTTGTTCTTCGATTACTTGGATAGAAGACAGATTCTTTTTAACATTGTAGCTGAATAAACAACTAGAAATTTGACAGAGTAATTTAGTTAGTCTGTCAAAACAAAATGAGAATTCTTTAGAATTCATCAAAATAGTAGGTTGAGTCTTTTTTCCTTTTTAGAGTAAATGTGACACAATGGATAGCTTTAGAACAAGCTAACTTTACTATGATTCGGGCATGTGCAACTGGTACAGTTCAGTAGTAACGAAAATGACTCAAACCGATGTACTGTAGGCCAGAAACTTAAGTTACAAAATATAGTCAATATTACAATTAACACAGATAAGTAAAAACCATTGCTCTCAGATTTTGCATATTTAAAAAACAAACTATACAATAATCGAAATTATGCATTTCTACTCAGATTGTCAGGGTACATCACAAACACACAGAGGCCTGAAAAGCTGGGGTCACATTTTGGTTTTGTCCCCGTGACGCACGATCATGTGAAATGTTACATCTGGTTCACGTGAAACAAACATTTGGCTGAAGTTCAGTAGCTGCTGAGTTCAAAATATTTCCCTTAAAATGTTTAGAGTAAAATAATCCTAAACATCTTAGTATTTAGGATTATTCTGAGAGTCTTCACAAAGAGTCCTTATGAATTACAGAAATAGAAGCATCTAGGAAGTTTCAGTGTACTTTGTCTTTTTTTTTTTTAACACGAGTAAACAAATACTGGATTTAAAGTGCAGCTTCTTTCTCCTCTCCCTTGGATTCGTCTTCCCTTCAGATCAGTTCTGGGTTAGCTGTTAGAATCTCCAGGGAAGGCCGGAAACACACCGAGCAACATTCAAGTCTGCTTGTCTGTCTGTCTGTCTCGAAAGTCCGTGATGGCCTTCCACAGCGTGCAGAGCATCCCTCCCCTGTTGGAGACACAAGAACACGGTGAAGAGAACACTGCATTCGAAACATTGCCCTTGGAACAGAAAGTGACTGCTGAGCTTCCAACGGCTGCGATCAGACCGACCGCGAGGACGCCAAAGGCGTCTCAGTCGTCATGTGTTCTCTTTGTATGCACCTTCTCATCCTCCCTCCTGTCTTTCCTTTCCACTCCCACAATCTACCAGGTCCCAAAGAAAAAAGGATCTTCAGCACTTGTGAAACATCTTCATAGAGGCCAGTGTGAAAAAGTTATGCATATGCTTGGCCTGATGGAAAAAAAATTATTATAGGAAACTATCAGATTATACCAGGTATTCTGATGGCGAATCAGTACCCCAACCTAATTCTGAGTACGACACAATTTGTTTGAAATTAGGACATCTGTTTAAGGCAGCTTGAGAATAACTTCATGGTCTTAGTCTGATGTAATATCAAAAATGTTATTCCAGTTGATCTGCATTTACTAATACGGGAATATCAGTTATTAGAGTTCTCAATAATAGTCTGCTCCAACCAACTCAGTTTACTCAGAGCCGCTGAGAACCAGAGACGTCGGCCAGGACTGCTGAGCCAGTTAGGGCTGCTCAGGGACCCAGCCAGGGCAGGAAGCCAGACTTCTATTTTTTTAAAGACGTTTATTTTTAGAGAGAGGGTAGGAGAGGGAGAGTGGGAGAGAACACCGGTACGCAGGAGACACACCAGTCAGTAGCCTCTCACAAGCCCCCAGCTGGGGACCTGGCCTGCGGGCGCCCTGTCAGGGCTCAGGCCTGCGCTCAGCCCGTTGAGCCCCACCAGCCAGGGGGCCCAGACTGCTGGGTCTTGGCCCAGTGCTCCTGCCTTCGTGACAGCTGAACAGAAACAAAGGCGGTACCTTAGCCTCAGGCATTTTAAGTCATCGCGTGTAACATAGTAGAGAACATCCATTAGTGAGTAATCCTCAGCCAAAAACTGTGGAGAAAGTAAAACAGGTGGGAAAGTTAGAAGTTTTATATACCTTTAAGAGCAAACTCCATCCACAATGTAAACATTGGCAATAATTAAAAATGAATCTAAACCTATTAAAAAGGTAATCTTCTGCAGTTACTAGGGGTAAGTTCCCCCATTAAAAAATAATTATTAAGAGCTGCACCCATGACTTCCACACGCACAGGGAGAGTTTCTAAATGGTCCTCGAATGAACACACAGGACGCGCTCGCAGCCGCATCTGCTGCACATCGGATGATGTTTGCCTTTTCGAGGTTTGGTGCTCTCTGGCTTTCTCAGGCAGATAAAAAGTTTTCCTGAAAGGTACTGCTTACACTTAATTTCTGAACTTATTTTTCATGCCTTATAAAAGGTACTTTCAAATAATTATTAGAAAATCAGAGTCCTGAATTTAAACTGAAGCTTTTAATTTTAATTCCAAAAAAGGGGCAATGATGTAAAAGATTATCAGTTACTCCTTAATTGTGATTTGAGTCTCAGTTTGAGAGATATTTTGGAGAATTTGATCACATGCATTATTTCCCACAGGCAAGAGCTGTTTAAATGTATGTAGTGGTAACTTGTTACATACAGATTTCTAAGGAGACCCTACATTTTAGTGGTCCAATAAATTATCAAGTCAAAAGAAAAGACATCTTTATTCTTGTAAATTTTAAATGTAAAACTGAAATTTCAAATTTTATATTTAAAAAGTTCATTTTTAAAATTTAAATATAAAACAAATTAGTGTAATGCTGTATTAAGAGCCCCTTTCTATAAAATAACAAAATATAATCTCTAATTGTGTCTATATATGTGCACATATATGTAATGTTAAAACAAACAAACGCTATTCATGCTGATTACAAAAGTTTGTAGGGAACAGAGAGGAATTAGGTTATTATAGATAGAATATGGTTTGTATACAAAGTGTTCCTGCTATAAATTCACTAACTAGATTTATTTTAAAGAGCCAGTGGAGTCTAATAATCTCACAAGAAAATTAAAAAGTTAACACACTTTTAAAGAATCAGAAACAGAAAACCTTTTTAGTGCTGTCTTGATTTTTCACTCTTATTTTCAATTCGAAAATGTAAAAGTGCCCAGGGGTCCTGGGCCACAAAGATGACTGTCTTCGCACCATCCGCACCGATGCTGGAAAGGCTCCCCCTTCTTGTCTGCCCACCCAGAACACACCCTCAGACGGCCTAGTTTATTCCTGCACGCTCCTCAAGGCTTCAGCTCCTCCAGGGACCGTCCCCAACCCTTCTCTCCCTCTGTCTCGTAACACCTGAGAAATTTGCCTTCACAGGATTTGAAAGGGCATAAACTTTTACCTGGGGAATTATCTGATTGTTGCCTGCCTACCCAGGTCCCTGTTCTGTAAGCTCAGGGGGGCCTGAGGTGCTCACCGGTGCACGCCCTGTGCCCAGCGCACAGTGGGCACTCACCACAAGGGAGTGGGAGAACACGGCCCCCCCAGGCCGTTTCCTTTACCTGACCGACTGTGTCTTCATCAGCTCCGTTGTCTCTGAGCCAGTCGGTAAGCTCCGAATCTTTGGTGCTTGTGCCAGAAGATGAGCGACGTGCAGGAAACCCAGGAACACCTAGAAGAGAAGTGGGGGAAGGGAGGCCATTCTTAGCGTCACCTCAGAGAGGTCCTCTGAGACCCCCCCAGTCAAGACCTTTATTAATACTTTAAAAGATTTTTGCTCTATGAATTAATAGAAACAATTAAGATGGGCAGCATGAACTATAAATAAAATGATTAAAGAGTGCTTAATCTACTAGTAAATGGAGAGTCAAAAGCAATAAAGGAATGATATTTCCTTTTACTTTCATTTCAATTTTATAGTTTCTTAGAATAAACTTGGTGTAGTAAAACTGTACTGTGTGTTTTTCATACAACAAAGACCAGTGTAATTAGCAGACAACCAGATAATTATAATAATCTTTTCCTACTATTTGCCATACTATGAAAAAAAACTAGAATACAGACAATACAAATGCAAAAATGACAAAACAGTAAATTTTATTCCAGTAATCTCATTTGTGAAATCTTTAAAAAGAAATAAAGACATGAAAGTGGAGATCCCTATTTACTCAATAATATATAACTTTAGGAAAAGATGACTATGAAGCATCTTACTTTTACTGCACTTATAAGAAATGATGGTTTGCTACAAAATATCCAAGAGTTGGATATTTTAAAAGACAAAAAAGAAAAAAATATATATGTAAAAAGAAAACAAACAAACAAAAGAGTCGGATATTTTTAAAAAGCAATTTGTGTGTATACAGTTGTGGTACAAGTACCAGATGCCAATTGAGCCATGAAATAAAACTGCTTGTTGGCTTTCTCAGCTTTTTGTGGCAGCCTGGTTGAACAGTTTTAAAGTTTTCTGCTTATTTACCTATTGGTTGGGACTTAAGCTTCAGGTGTTTAATTTCTTGGTCTTTTTCTTCAATAGCGTGATGAAGGAGTGCTTGTAATTCTTTCTCTTTCTGAATCAATGCTTCCAGTAACCTGCAGAAGAAAAGTGTATTGGGTGACAAGATAATAAAGGTGGAGCAGCCAGAGTGACCTTGCAGACTGGGGCTTCTCAAACTACAGTGAGCACGGGCACCCTGGGGTTTCAGCGAAGTTCAGGTTCAGAGCCAGCACTTCTGCAGCGAGGTCTGAGTTACCTTGGTTCAGCCTTGTACTTCCTGCCTAACTCTGACAAATTACTTCACACTGCCTCCGCTTCAGTTTTCTCATTTGAAAAAAGGTAAAAGGAAAACTTCCTGAAAGAATTACTGTGAGCTTTAAATGAGACAAAGTAGCTAAAGTGTTGGACTTTTAATAAGAGCTTTTCTGTTCCCAGCTGCAGCCTTGGGCCCTGGAAAAGAGCCCACCCAGGGCTCAGGAGGGGCTCCTTCCCTGACCCCAGCTCCAGCCTGGCCCCCACAGGACTCAGAGCTGTGTGGCTCTCCCGCAGAAGGCCAGATAAGAGGAAAGCACGGAGGCAGCCCGAGAAGGTCTGAGGAAGACAGGTCATTTAAAGACTGCTGTAAGCAGTGCACAGTTAGGCGGATTACAGAACTGAAAGCAAGAGGGAAGCCGAGGATTAAGGGAGATTTTTGTCTCCTCCGATAGGAATGATGTTCAAAGAAATGCATTGCAAGCTCAGTATGAATTTTAACTTGGCAATTATTTGGTCTGGTATATATTTCTGTCTTCCTTGCTAATCTACATGTATGGAATAGTAATGGCACAGTCTTATTGTTTTCTCAAAGAACACTGTGGAACTTACTAGAATTTAACCTATGCAAATCTAGACTGTATTAAATTCTTTTTATCTTTAAAAGCCAGAACCTAACCTTGGAAGCAAAGTATTGACAGGGTACCTTATTTGTCCCAAGTCCATCTCTCAAAACTATTTATTTTAAGGACATATCCATTCTACCAGTTTTATTTTTACTTTGTCTTCAGTACTATTAGTAGGAAAACCCTTAGAAACCAAGGTACTTGCCTGCCTCTCTATTCCAGAAGTTTGGCAAGAATCTGCCCTGAGGTCAGTTTTTTAACTTGGGTGGGGATGAATAATTCCAGAATTGTCTGGATAGAAAACCGGATAACCATTCAGCTCCTCCTGAATAAGGTTTTAACTAACTGCATTATTGTCTGAGTTATTGTCCCAGCTCCTCATGTGAGGTGAATTACCTTAAACATCTGTGTAAGCATACACTTACACGTAAGTAAAAACATACATTCTAAAGCTGTTTTGTTACTTTTCTCATTTAGTATTATTGATGACCTAGTAATCATGATGAGCTGGATAAACCTGTTTACTTTCTTTGTTGATTATCCTAAATCAGTGATTTTCAACTGGTGTACCGCAACAATTTTTAAAACACGCAATTCCTGACTATTTAGTCAGTGGCCCTAACCTCTTCCCTTAGATTGACAAATTAAAATCTGACAACACCCAACACAACAACAGCTGTCTGGTGAGAATGAATTGAAATTATACCTATTTAATTTTTGTCAGATTGGCAAAAAATTTTTTTTGGTGTGCCACAGAATTTTGGTAATTAGTTTACGTGTGCCATGAAATGAAAAAGGTTGAAAATCACTGTTCCAAATATACGTTTAACATTTCCAATATGAGGGCTACAACCTTTCCTAAAAACACACTAACCCTTTTTCTAAGTTTACTTTGCAATAAGTGTACTTCAATATATCGAGTATTATTCACTGAAAATTAGAAGGATCAGTGTAGACACGGCCAGTCCCTATTTCCATTGCTCAGTACGTGTACTGAAACAGCTGCCCTTCCTTTAAATCGTGTGTGAAATGAGTGTTGTGCCTCATCCCACCTTCTGGGAGTAACGGAGAAGCTGTGGGAGACCGTCCTAGAAAAAGGAAAAGAAGGCTGATGATCCATGAAATTTAGATTTCACAGATTTAAGCAAAACGCACAAACATGTGGGCTTTTGTGAAAAATACAACTGTGTGGTATTGTAATTAAAAACATGTGGCAAATCCTAGTCTGTTCAACAGAGATGGGAAGATGTGGGAAGCAGGTGCTCAGCTAGCTGACACCCTCAGAAAATGGTTCGAGGACTCCAAAGCGGCTGGCGGGAGCAGCCCTCGGGGACTGCAGGTGGGGCGAGCATGGCGGACAGAGGGTGGGGACAGGGCGGTGAGACAGTAACTCAGATGGGCTACGGAGAGAAGGAAAAGGCTGTATTTAATTTAGGAGAGGTGGGTACTGTTGACATAAGCCAGGGTGTGTAGACAGAGGTTTTAGGGCCAGAGAAGCATACCAGCTGGAGGGTAAATAAAGTGCATTTAGTGTCTGTGTAATTCTGACTGGAAGCCATGGGCAGAGTGGGGTGGGGTGGCTGAATCAAAACAGTAAGGAGTGAACTCTCACCTCCAGGGATCAGAGAGGGTATAAAAAGCAACTCCACTCGAGGTCAGAGTCAACCCAAGAGAAGTGACTGAAGCTAAGGCCTACTGTGATGGATGGAGGGTGGTAACTGACTACTCAAGAAGAGGAGGAAATGAGGGACACCAAGAGTTAGATGGACATCTCAAAAGAGAAAAGACTCAAATTCCTTTCTGCTCAGCAGCGGAGATGGCAAGTTAAGAGCTGGGTTTCAAAGGGCAACACTGGGATCTGGAAGTCAGAAAGCCACTTTCCCTTTACTCAGATTTCTGTCTGCAAATCATAGAAGATACGTAGGGAGCCACTTACACATGCCACCAAAATTCATCTTCCTGAATATAGGGTGAGCTTTGTACTACTTAAATGAAGCTCTGCATTCAAATTTAACCTTAGAAACCTAAACTTATGACTAGAAATAAATATTTTACTTCCCCGGTGAACAATTAGAATTTTCAACTAAGGTTTCTAAATATTTGAACAACTTTTATTGATTTACTCCAAAAAAAAAAAGTTTTCACTGTAAACCCGGAGTCATAAAGTCAGTTGCCCACATGTCAACTGTAGCCAGCACAGGAAGCTGTAAATCATGCAGATTCAGACCTTGAACTGTGCCAACGTCTGTGAAGAACAGGAAATATTTACTCTTCACTGAAAAACCTGACTGTGTAAGCTGTTGTTACGTTACCACACTCTCAAAGAAAAATTAAACTCAAGATATGACAGCATATTTAAAATAAATTGAATCATAAATGGTCAATGGCTCATCATTTTAAGGTTCTAAAATGTGAAGCTTTAGCACCATTAGTGTTACCTCCTCCAGAACAGAGAGCTTCCTCTCCTAAAAGAACCTGATATTTCGAATCATGGGCTTTCAAGAATGCAGGCTGTCTGTCTGTTGTTCAGCTGTCTGTCGGACAGCACATGCTGCTCTGAGTCTGGGTCTAAGAGGCTACAACAAAGTGACTCCAGAAGCCTCGGTGCACTTGGACATGAAGCACTAATCAAGGAAAAGGTGCTGAGGTGTGAATTGGTAGAAACAGAAAATGTATTTGACTGAAGAGACTAAGATAAATATCTCTCTCTCTCTCTCTTTTTTTTTTTTTACAAAGGCTTTAAATGGGGTAAATGAACCATATTTTGTATTTTCTACGGACCAAACTTTAAAATAGACCCAAAACATATGCACTTATAAAAAAAAGTCAGAAAAAAGAAACCCACCCACGTCAGAATAGGACTTACCTATTTGTTTCTATTTTCAGTCTTCCAAGCTGTACATTCAGTGATCGGTGAGCACTCTGGGAATTGTGGGAAACAGTAGAACTGAGCGTGCTCACGCCTGAGGTAGCCACGGCATCTTCAATGATGGCACGAGGACTTCGGACAATTCGATTTAAAGGCTGTTCCTCACGGTCATCTTCTGCATCCAAGTCTTCTTGATCTGCGGTATCACTCTCAGATGCAAGGCCAAAATGTGGCCTCAGTTCTGTCAAGCATAATACCAACAACAGTGTTCATGAAACATGACTGGCTGCCTCAATTGAGACATGAATGTTATCTACCCGCTGTCGATAAGACTGGCATTCCAAACTGGTTTTCCAAAAGTGAGGATGAGTTCTGTGCATTAATGCAGGTTTGTTCTGCCAGTGAATTTGCAAAATTCAGCAGGTTTATAAACTTAATGATCTAATTCAAACAGAAGAAATGTTCCCCCTGCACATAAGATAAACGCTAAAATCAGAAAGGAATTATATAAAACTTGTTTACGCAGGTGTAATTAATTTTTTAGATTGTATAATATCTGGCAATATTAACTCAGAAATGAGGAAACAGATATAGAGATTAAACAAAAGTAAGTACTCGGAATGCCATTTGCCTCTAACAGTCAAAATGTAAGGGGGTGGGAGGAGCTACTGCAATGCCACACGGGCTTACGTTCACTTTAGTGAGACTGTTTTTGGTGATCAGGGTAGCTTTTGGTGTGTGTCCTACCTGCTGATTAACCATTATTATTTAAAATGCAAAAGTTACAACTCTCCAACTTAAACATACTACTATGCCGTGAGTTCATTTGCACGCCACTTCAGAACTTGGATGACATCTATCTCCCCATAGGACAAAATGATGAATTGTGATTAGGTTGTCTAATGTTCCAGAAAAAGGAATGACATTCATAATTTAAGTGAAAATGGAGAAGCAGAATTAGCGCATCCTGACTCCCTATGCTTGGGCACATGCACCTTTTATTGGATCACAGAACCCACTGAGAATCTAAAGAAGCCATGGACATTCTCCCCAGAGAAGAGCACATTCGTACACATTTTGCCTAGATCGTCTGAAGGCTCAGACACCCTGAAACCTGTCCTGCGAGCCCACGCACCACAGATGAAGAGCCTGTGGGTGCAGGACAGGGCTCCAGAGGGAGCCACTCTGGCAAGGCAACCAAAGGCCCAGTCGTTGCCCAACCCCCTAAGTAACTCTTTCCTACCTTACTGGGCCTGTGCACAGTACCTTCCTCTAGGTGTCTGGCTGCTGCTTCTCTGCTTCAGAGCCTTTCTGCCTACTACCTGCCTTTAAAGGCTGGAACCTGGAATTCTACCCTTCACTTTGTTATGTTTCAGCTTACTCTACATGGGTGAGCTCATTAAAATCTATGAAGGTTAAATACTTGTAATGCGAGAATAACAAACTATATTTCTAGCCCTGATCCTATTACATCCAATAGGATGGACTGTCCTATTACCTCCTTGACAGTCCTTTTGGGCAGGCGCTTCGAATTCAACAACCAAAAAAGGAAGTCGTCTTTTTTCATAAGAAAATGTAAGAGTGCCCTTCTTAGGGCCAAGCTTATGCGCCAGCCCTGACTTCCTTTATGTCTTTTTGTTTATATTTTTAAAACATTTTTGGGGGGTAAAAAGTGCATAACATAAAATTTATCATTTTGACCATTTCTATGTGGACAAATCGTAGTGTTACGTATCTGCACACTGTTGTTCAGTCAATCTCCAGAACTTTTTTATCTTACAAAACTGAAACTCTATACTCATTCACCAACTCCCTTTCCCCCTCCTCTCTGTCCTTGGCAACCACCACTCTACTTTGTTTCTGTAAGTTTGACTACCATTTGATTCCTCATGTAAGTAGAATCGGACAGTATTTGTCCTTTTGAGATGGGCTTATTTCACTCAGCATAATGTCCTTAAAGTTCACCCATGTTGTAGTGTGTGTCAGAATTTCCTTCCCTTCAAGGCTGAGTAATATTCCACTGTATGGATATACCAATCTTCTTATCCATTCATCTGTCAACGGACATTTATATTGCCATTTATAGTGCTTCTACCTCTTGGTTATTTTGAGTAATGCTGCTATGAACTTGAGTGTACACAGAACACTTTGAGATCCTGCTTTCAATTCTTTTGGATATATACTCAGAACAGTAATTGCTGGATCATATGGTAAGTCTGTTTTCAAGTTCCTGAGGAGCCGCTACTGGTTTCCATAGCGGTGCGCCATCTTACAATCCCACTAACAGTGCATAAGGGTTCTAATTTCCTCACATCCTTGCCCTTGACCTTTTAACGTTAACCAAGCTCCACCTCTACTCTGTTTTCTGAATTACTGATTTTTTGTTGTTGTTGTACTATTTTATTTATTTTTTTAATTTTTATTTTAATTGTTGTTCTTGTACAGTTTTCTGCCTTTTACTCCCAGCCCAGCCCACCGTCCCAGGCCTCCCCACCTCCCTCCCATCTCCCCCCGCCCCCCGCCGCCACAGTTTTTGTCCGTGTGTCCTTTATACTTGTTGCTCTAAACCCTTCCCCTTTTCCCCTGAAATTCCCTCCCCTCTCCCCTCTGGTGACCGTCAGGCTGTTCTCAATTTCACTGTCTTTGGTTATATTATGCTTGTTTATTTGTTTTATTGATTAGGTTCCTGTTTGAATTATTGATTTTCTCTTTCCAAAATTCCATTTCCCAGTTCATCTATAGTAGGAGTGACTCAAAATCAGGTGTTTTACTACTTTGGAAACCCAGCATCTAGTTTAGGGGCTAAGACATATTAGTCTCTCAGAACATGTTGGCAGAATGGAAGAGTTATTCTATTAGGATTATTTGTAATTAGATGGGAACAAAATAATAAAAAAATTTACTTTATTTTTTAAAAGATTTTATTTATTTATTTTTAGAGAGAGGGGAAGCAGGGGAGGAAGAGAGGGAGAGAAACACCAATGTGTGGTCACCTCTTGCGCACACCCTACAGGGGACCTGGCCCACAACCCAGGCATGTGTCCTGACTGGGAATTGAACTGGCGACCCTTTGCTTTGCAGTCTGGCATTCAATCCACTGAGCCACACCAGCCAGGGCTAAAAAATTATTTTACTTTAAAAATAATTTTACAAAGTACAACTCTAGGTTAAATTACAACATAAGATTAGACCTTTCACATTTTCTAAAATTATTCTTAAATTCCTTTTATGGTTTCTAATCTGAAATTTTTAAAACAATATAAAAAGTTTTATTATCCTTTTGACTATAATGTTTGGGGAAGAAAAAATCTGATATTTATTATTATATTAAATATCCTCTTACATATACCTAACTCTGCACAATTTAATTATCATAAATTATCATTTTATGTGTGACTAAAAAATTCTCTCAGTTTGAAGAAAGTAGAAAATTGTAAGCACATGTAATACTCTGTTGGTCTTTCATGGTGGCTCCCTGAGGACACATCATTCAACGACACAAACTGTATTGTAAAACAGCCAAATGAGAGAGAGCATCTGGTCCTTGTCCCCAGAGATAATATTCCAAAGGAAAACTAGGGTGAATATACAAAAGAGCCCCATGAGCCTGTACAAAAGTAACATGAAATTGTAAGTATAAAATTAATTCAGCCAAAATATCTTAGATGGTTTCAGGTGTAGACCTAACTATATAATTCACATGTGCATGGATTAAGAGTGCTAAGGGGTAAATAAGGCACATTTGCAATAATAAAGCCAGTGGTGATTTACTCACTGATGGTCGCAGAGGAAGAAGGGCCTACGCAGGGTCTGGAGAGGGGAAAGCCTGGGCTTGGAGGAGAAAAAGGGAGAGGCCTCCGAGAGAAGGAAGCTCAAACGGCAGCCCAGAGGCCTCTGAGAAGAATGGACTGTCAGGAGAGAGCCAAGTGTCAGGAGAAAGCCAGGGACTCAGGGGGGCCTGTAATGGGTGGACGGTGATCACACCCATGTGTAGGAAACTGGAGCTGGTGCATGTTTCCAGAACGAGATGGGATTAAACAATACTACCCCACCGCCCTCCCCACTTCCAACCCAACTAGTTATTTCCCCAGGAAAATAACTAGACCAAGCTGCTTTAACACAGGGTATTTCTGATGCCAAGTGAAATCACAACACTTGTCAGTGCACAGGGTCATGATACCTGCATTTTAACATCCTCCTATGGTATAGAATGCTGGTCGCTTTACATTAATATGGACATGGGGCACATGACTGATTAACAACTGGTAGTAATACCAAGTGCTTTAGCAGTTTTTAAAATTATTGTTAATATAGGAAGTATGTCCACATTATCAGTTCTCTCCACCTAAGCACTGCCAACATGGTCTTTAAGCTCAGCACTTCTCCATTTGCACCCACCCTTTGGCCACCAGGCTGCACTTGAGGGGTAACAAAGATACTTAATGCTGCCACTCATCTAAGGGCTGGTTCTTGATGACAAGTGAGAAAACAGCCTGAGAAAAAACTCTTAAGGGAGTGCTGTCCTTGCTGTTCTGCATGTTCTTCTTGGAAGAAGATTGAGCATTTAAAAATTTTTTTTAGTTTTTGTTTTGAAATAGAAATAACAGAAAAGTTGCAAAAATAGTAGAGACTTCCCATACGCCCTTTAGCAGTTTCCCTACACTTAACATCTTCCGTAGTTTTGACACTATTACCAAAACCAGGAAGTTAACAAAGATACAATACTATGAACTAATCTACAGACCTCATTTGAACTTCACCAGTGTTCCCACTGATGGCCTTTTTCTGACCCAGGGTCCCGCAGTGCACCGAGTGGCACTGTTTCCTAAGTCTCTTCCAATCCGTGACGGTTCCCTTGTATTTCTTTAGCACCCATGGCCTCCACTCTTTAGAGCAGTGCTCATCAATTATTTTGCATGATGTCTGTAATTTTTAGTTCACCAATGTCTTGTCAGGTTTAGGTTGAAGCTGTGCATTTTTGGCAAGAAAAGCACCAAGGTGATGCTGCGCCCTTCTAAGGGCATCATACCAGGAGGCACATGGTGCTGGTGGAGCTTATCACTGTGATACTCACCTTGATCGTTGGGTAAAGAGGACATCTGCCAGGTTCCTCCACGGTAAAGTCACCTTTTTCCCTTTGTAATTGCTACATATCTTGAGGGAGATATTTTGAGATCATTCAAATATCCTGTTTCTCACTGCTCGTTTGCCTAGCAACCTCAGCAGCCACTGATGGTTCTTGCCTGCAGTCACTGCTGCAGTGGTGTTTGCTGAGTTCCTTCATTCCTTCTGCTCTTACTGATTGGAATTCTACTACACCGAAGACCTAGCCCAGCTTTTCCGTATCTTTATTTATTCAATTACTTAGAGCAGTACGGACTCATGGATTAAATTTAGTTTATTCAATGGGCTACAATCCAATGCTATAATTATTTTATTGCTCAAATTACTTAGGCTTAGACTTTGGGGAATGCCTTCCAGCTGTCTCCAGTGTCCTTTCAACAAGCCTCCATCCTTCCTTTTGGGGGGCACTTCCTTCCTTTTGGCATCACGAGATGTTCCAGGTTCACCTAGTATTTCCCCTGCTCCAGGCCTGGGATTAAACATTTCTCCTCCAAGGAGCTCTGATTCCTTTTATTAAGGGGATGGGGATCACAGGGGAGGGATAACCGTGGAAAGAAGGGGAAGGGACTAGTTAAAGAGCATGTGTGAATGACCCATGGACATGGACAGCAGTGTGGGGACTGACTTTGGGAGGGGGGTGGGATGGGTGGAGGAGGGCAAAGGGGGAAAAATTGGGACAACTGTAATAGAATACAATAAAAAACCTTAAAAAATAAATAAATTAGTTAAAGTTATAAGTTAAAAAAAGAAAAGGAATGGTGTTTAGAAACCAAAATCTGGGTCCTCTCTGCAAACAGAGCTAGGAAATGTATGTGGTCACAATGACATACTTTTTAAAACTGTTTTCTTTAGCGGGTCTTTCAAAATTTGGTAGGTTAACTGTAGTCATTTGTCATCTAAAAGGAATTTTTATTAGGAGAATATGAAGACAGGCATGTTGAACGTAGCTCCCTTGAATCCTACTGCGTAGTGAAACCCTTAGGGACATGTGGAAATTTGGCGAACCTGTCAGATGCCTGAAATCAGTTCATCCTGTCACGCAGGCCCATCCCCCTATAATGACAGACAGTGCGGCCTGTCTTCCCCGGTCCTGAGCGGGACAGAAAAAGTATTTTATGTAATCCTCTAAATTTTCCACTTAAAAAAATCCTTTCCAGCAGTACTTTCTATTGTCATCTGAGACTCCTACTTAGCAAGCCCTTTTCATAAAGAAAGCGCCTCGTTCCGCACATGGGTTGGGGCATAGCAGGCCCGTCACGGGGACACACGGGAGGAGGCAGGTCGCTCTGCACTCACGCGGGCCCTCCCTGAACTCCACAGCATTTTACCTGCAGCGTGATAATCAGCGTGCTCTTTAAACTCTGTTTTGGAAGAATTTTAGGTTTACAGAAAAGTTGCAAAGATAATACAAAGAATCCGCATATACCTCCCACTCTTTTATCCCACTTATGTAACTATGATACACTTGTCAAAACTAAGAAGGTAAAATCGGCTAAACTCGGACCTCACTCAGATCGCACCAGTTTTATGCTGATGCTCTTTTTCAGTTCCAGGATACGATCCATTCAAATAATCTATTTTAAAAGAAAGGTGGTTATTTTTGTTTGTTTTTTTAGATTTTTTAAATTAGATCAACAGATCCTTATATGCTATTTAATTTATTCTAAGGTATAATCCATTTTTCCTTTTCTCATTTGGGCATTCTTAATTTAGGCAACTACTGCATTTCCCTCGTGGCCGTACCTACCCCTTTGCGGACACACGCCCGCTCCCTCTCGGCCGGTGCCCCGTGCCAGTATGTGACCCCGCTGTAGGACATCCTGCACGTCCACGCTTACCCCAGGGACAGGTCATCTGAGTATGTGTTAACCTCCTCAGCACGCTACATTAGTTTTATGTTAGCTTTATAGTCCTTAGCCTCACATCCAACCGCTAGTCCTATATTTCAAAGCCTCTCTAGATTTTTTCTAAGTTCCGTTCTAATTTGTTATAATTGTATGAAAGTCATTTACTTATTGTTTCAACCAATATTTTTCATGGGTCTACTGTTTCCCAGGCACTGTGCTGGGTAATATGCTCAGCACAGAATAGAATAATACAACCACAGTTACTCTCTGGTGAGGGGAACAGCTAGTAGACAAGAAAATAAAAGTAGTTTCAGATTGTGGCAAGTGCCGCAAATAGGGAAAAAACAGTTCCAAGGACAGAGAACACCAGGAAGCCGCCTTTGGAATCTGCAGTAGGTCAGGGCTCTCCGAGGAGGTGTCTTTTAAACCAAGACCCGAAGAAGGCAAAGGCAGAAGAATGCAAATGTATGAGGGATGTTTCTTACTTAAGAAATAAATTAATGTTTCATAATATTCAATATAAATAGTGACACTGATGCCTTTAGTCTCAAGTCAGGCAAGGCATTCTGGGAGAAGACAGGAAATTCTACAAGTTTGAAGGCTTGAGGGTGACTTAGAAGTTTGCAGAACCATTTCTAAATAACCCAAACTTTAAAATTGCTTATATTTATTTTTTAAAATTTCTACCTTAGAATGCTTTATAATATATGCACAAAATAGTACAATAGGACACGTTTCTAACTTATGTATCTAAACCTATCTACATACAAGCACACTATACACACACGCACACAGAGACCCACACATATACGGTGAAAGGGCTATCAAAACACTTTGGAAAACACCTCAGAGTGTGAATACGCCCCTCGTTCCTGGTCCATCAACATCGCCCATTTGTATCTCACTGCAGACACAGCTGGCCTCTGTCCAGACCGGTGATTTCCGAACTTAGCTGCGTATCAAAATGACCTGGGAGTGGGATTAAAATTAGATTCTCAGACTTTCTCCCCAGCAGATTCTTACTCAGTCTGCGATGGAGACAGTAATACTAAAGAAAGAACTCATTATATCACCCAAGGCACCGGCAGGTTTGGGAACCACTGGTAAAAGATGAGACAGAATGTGTTTTGTTGGTGCAGATAGCTGTATATTGAAATGCATATGTATGTGGGTCACCTGTACAGTTTTATCTTTCTCTTCGTATCCAAACACACTCTTTAAAGACAAGGAAGCAAATGTTCCTCACTCATCGTCCATACTTTGCTTGCTGGACCATTGCTCAGACTGTATGCCCTGGATAAATGCTATTTGTTGACTTGGAAAAGATTAATAAAAAAGGCTAACCTCGTTAACCTGGTCTTTAACACAGCAAGGAGACACCATAAATGGCAGATGAACAGTCATCTAAAATATCAAACACTAAATATTTACAAACTAATGAACCATTTCTGACCTGGGACCAGAATGGTAATGGCTGTCTGCACCGCCTTCCGGATGATACTGTCTAAGGCAAACATCCAGTGTGGCTTGATGTTATGGTTCCGAAGAACTTTATTGACCTGGAGAAAGAGAGTGACACTTAGTCTACTTTAATTTTAATTGCAAATAACTTAGCTGATGCAAGCACCTGGGTGGTGGTTTACCAACAAAATAACAAAAAGTTTTCTTCCCCTTGAGATGTGAATAATTTATGTCACCTGGAAAACAAGTGAAAAATTGCCACTTCAATTTGAAGTTCGGTGAGCCCCATGTAAGCCAATGAGATACCTTCCTTAAAGGAAAGGCATTCCTGTTAAATGGGAAGGTTGCTCTGTCGGGACTCAGAACACGCAGTTTCCACCTTTCATGCCGTCTGCGGATTAGATGGCCGAGGAGGTAAAGGTGGGGAAAGAGTCGGAGGGCCTTTAGATAAAAATAAACAGTTTCCCTAAATGTCATGACTCTGCCATCTAACCCAACCCAATACTTCGGCACACTCTGGTGACCTGGAAAAGCAGGTAAAGGGGACAATGAGTGTGTAGTGTGTGCCTGGACTTCTGTCCCCCATTTCTTCACACCTCTGTAAGCGGGAGAATAATCTGTTAAAGTACTCCAAAAAGCTGTTCACATGAAAAAAATCTTTGTTGTAAGGGTATGTATGTATGTATGTAGGTATGAATTTGGTTTCCAAGAGCACGTATTACACAGGTCTGAGCGCAGGAAATGCCGGGCGACTGCTGTGTCTGCTTTAACAGCTCATCGGGTGCCAATGCCAAGTCCTGATGCTTTCAAGGGTCCCCTGGGTCTTGGCCCCTCCGGACCAGGCTGGGCCCAGGCTCCTGGATGAGGGGACAACTTCTGCATGGAACGTTCTGCCTCCTGTCACCTGAGGCATCAGGCACTTCGGTGATGCCCAGGGCCGGCCCCTCTTTCTCTGTTTGCGCACGCTCAGGCTCCCACAGCCAGCTTTGGCTGGGAAACTCATGAGGGTGGTGGGCCAGTCCAGGGGCCTTGGGTGGCCGTGACTTCCCCTCCAGCCTAGGAGACAGGTTCTCAGGGTGGGCTGGAGTTGTAACTTCCAAATCCTGGGAGCTGACGAGCCCGCCTTCCACTGTTGCCCTTCTGCTTGAGGATGCCCCCTCTGAGCCCTTTAATGAGGAATTTCCAGGACCTGAGGTGGAGCAAGCAGTGGGGCCAATGGTGGGGGCGAGTGCTGATGAGCTGGGACAGAGTGCTGTTAGTGCTGGGTGTGGAGGGACTGGGCCTTCAAGCAGCCTTCAGGTGGGATGGGGTCTCTGGGTCCAACCCTACCCAGGCTGGGTGCTAGTGACAAGGAGCTGGCTGCCCCCTCAGAGACTTGTGGGACGCCAGCCGCCTTTGGGGGATACCAGAGCCTTCCATTCTGGGGTTCCTGGGCAAGAGGGCATCTTCTTCCTCACCCTCTCCTGCTCCTGAGGGGTAGATGCTGGCCCACTTCTGGGGTAGGTACCAAGCTTGGCTCCTGTACACCTTGGCTGTTCTCAGGTCCCTCATCGGTGTTATCCTCTGAAGAGTCAACCTCACGGATGGCTTCCTGCTTCTGCAGTGACTCTCGTCCTGTCGGAGCTTGGTCCTGTCAGAGGGTGCCTAGAGCTCGTGAGGAAGCAGGCTGCAGCACCCCCTTCCCTGGCAGCACCCCCTTCCCAGACAGCATACTCCTAGTCCCAAGTACCTCCAGAGAGAGGACTGACAACCTGGGTGGCAGTTCCTCCTTTAGCTCAGGGTGGGGCAGGTCAAGGCTATGCTTTTGAGAAGTGGCTAGCTTCTTCTCAGAAGCAGCAAGTGCAGCTGCCAGTTTCTCAGCTGGCTGCACGTAAGGGTATCTTTTTAAAGTGACTAGGAATGTTTCACACATTTCAACAGACACTGAAATAGATACATGTGTTACCTTTTTTCCTTTTTAAAAATTGTGGTAAAATAAGCATAACATAAACTAATCATCTTAACCATTTCTAAGTGTGCAGCTCAGTGGCAATAAGTAGAGTGACACTGCTGTGTTACCACTGTCCATCTCCAGACCTCTTTTCATCTCGCAAAACTGAAACTCCGTACCCATTACTTGTAACTCCACACTGTCCGCCCCCAGCCCCTGGCAGCCACCATTCTAGTCCTGTCCCATGAATTATAGCTACTCTATGTATCTTATGTAAGTAGAATGATACAGTATTTTTGTGACTGGCTTATTTCACTTAGTGTAATGTGTTAGAACTTCCTTTTCAAGGATGAACAATATTCCGCTGTATGCACATGTATGCATTACCTTTTAAAAAATAAACTTTATCATAAGGCTGAGAGAGGCTTATTTAAAATTTGGATTAACTCCACCAACTGTTGGTTGACAATGGCCTCTGAGAAAAGAGGCTAGTTTTCTAACAGGTGCCTGACTGGAGATCTTGGAGGTGACCGAACTGCAATCCCACTCCAGTAACTGGAGTTCCAGTTGCTGGGTCCTGCCCCTGCTCCACCTTCATCAAAATCCCTGTTAGAAGGGAATGGGTCCGAGGAGTTCCTCACAGTGGTTGTTCCCGAGGAAGTGAACCACTGCTCAGTGCTCACTTGCTCTAGGAAATCCTACCAGAATGAGTTTGTCCTGGGACTTACTTTTCTTAAAGGACTTTCCTGCTTCCTTAACACTGGGTATAACATCTGGTAAATGAGAATGTTTCTCTCCAGAGTCACACACGGAAGATGGACAAGGGTCCTCTATAACCATGACCCGCTCCTCATAGCTTGTCATGAAACGTGTATTACACAGGGCCCATCCTCTGGGTTCATTCCCATCCTGGGCGGTGAGTGAACACGTGAGACAGTGTTCATGTGTGTAAGTGTGCCTGTAGCATTCAATATTAATGAAAGGCTCTGCCAGGTGTTTTCATTCCCCCCGACCTCAATCAAGTCAGGAGTCTTGTCTCCACTCACAATACGGCCCAAAGACCAGGTGGCTTCACCGAGTCTAAGAGAACATCAGTGGCTGTGGAAGAATTATAATTTGGTCTTAAATCAAGAATTATTGGATGCTCTAAATATAACTGTCAGGATACTTTCTACATAAAAGCAATAAATACATTAGGAGTAAATTAATTTTTGAAATTTAAATAAAATTATGCAAAGTACTTCCATATTCACAGGACAGGCATTGCCAAGAACTCTCTTATTTTTATGTATGTATGTATGTATGTATGTATGTATGTATGTATTTATTTTTAGAGAGAGGGGAAGGGAAGGAGAAAGAGAGGGACACAAACATCAGGGTGTGGTGTCACCTCTTGCACGTCCCGTACTTGAGACCTGGCCCACAACCCAGGCACGTGCCCTGACTGGGAATCGAACCAGCAACCCTTTGGTTTGCAGGCCCACACTCAGTCCACTGAGACACACCAGCCAGGGCAGAACTCTCTTATTTTAATCTCCTATACCTTGTAAGGACCTTCCAGGAATAGTTTCAGGCTTTTTTGGTACAAAGTTCCACGAATAAGTCTTATTCAAAAATAGCAGATATGGATTTGAATCAGGCTTTTGGAAGACGGACTTCTGGTTGGTGTGGCATAGCAACTAAGTTTGAGAGAGAGGAAGTGTCAGCAATGTGTCATTACATCACGTGTATTAATTTTCATTCACTGATGCCCTGTACGCTGAAGTATATTGCTGGCCAGGAAATAGTGAATATTTATTAAATAAACGTGTTTGAAATGTTCTGAATGGAAACCAGAGAAAAACTGAAAAAAAAAAAAAAATTATTGGTTTTATTCATCAGTGGCCATTTCCAATCTGTATGGGCATTTTCTCAGTGACCACTAGATGGCATCTGTCATACAGAATTGGAAGGTGAACGACTCAAGTGTGCTCTGTTGCTCAAGTCACCAAAATAGTGACCCACTGCTTAATACGAAAGAACAAAGGTCAGCCCTGGAAGATGTTTACGACTTTTGCTATGTTACACAGTGTTCATTTTTATGTGTATCTAACTTTGGAAGATGCAAATACAGAAAACAAATCTCACACTGACAAGCACACAAAAGGTCAACCATCTCACACTTATCCAAAGAGAAGACAGTGCATTGAAATTATTAAAGAAAGCACAGTTAACAGAACTTATGTTTCATCCTATTTTTTCTAACTTTAGCCGGAGCTTGTGGAAAAACTTTGGCAAAAACACCACACTTACAGCATCTTGAAAACTGAAGAGCACCACCTGGACCTGACTGATGCCGTGGCTGTCGAAGTCAAGCTCTAACTTCAGCTTTGACAGAGTGGTGGCTATGATTTTGCGGTCAGTGGATCTCACAAACTCTCTGAGGCTTGTGACGAGGGTTGTGATGTGCTCCCATTTTAGTTTCGGTTCTTCAGGGCCCTGTGAATAAAAACCATGTCACACGATCAGTGCTGGACATATCAGCACAGGCCTGCCACTCCCACAGCTCCTGCTGAGAACGACTGGGCTTCCAAATGCTCCCCACCAAGGAAGAAGACTCCATTTGAACGGTATGGCTCCTTCCCCTTCTACCTCCCTCCCCAAGAAGTAATCAGACTTCGGGAGGGAGGGCACCTACCCCGTATGTTGGCTAATAGCCATGATACAGTCACATATACAAAGCTTTGCCCAAGCAGAGACAGGTGGAGGCAATAAGATTCTCGCTGAGAAATTTTAATCAGGAACTAAGGAGAGATTCAAGCAATAAGCCATAGGACCTCAAGCTCAAAGTCTCCCAGAGAGGGATGTCATAAAACAGGGACAAGAGTACATCCAGTCATAAGGAAGCTGAAACCATGAAGTTGAGAATGACAATCGATATGGACAGAAGTGGACACAAACAGGAATGATACACCGAAAGGCCCACAGCCGCCAAGCCAGAGAAAAGATGCACAAAATCCAGGAACCTGAAGTCCCCTGGAATCACACTCCAGGCTTGCCAAGGCACTGTGGTTGGACCTCCTTAGGAGTCCACTTCCCGCATTGCTATGTCCCTACCTGCATGTCCCCAGTGCTTCCACTGCCCTTGAGTGTGTCAGTTCCTTGCAACTGAAAGGGGCTTGCTTCAAACTCCGTCCTTGAAACAATTCCTTACCCATCAATGAGGCAATTAGCTGTAAGAACTGATCAATGCACTATTTTATATAGTAAAAATAAAATACAATATTAAAAAAGTTCCCTTCTCAAGTTGAAATTTTTTTTTTTCACTTTGCTCAAGGAACATTGCTTTCTTAAAGATGACATAGTGGGATGTTATTTAGTCTCAGGATTTTTATTATGCTTATTTCTATCTCATATTGTACATTCGATTATGGAATCATCAAAATTAAATTCTTCAACTGGGTTGTGAAAATCACAATTTCTAGGATTCTATCACAATAAAAGAGAAATGCCCCATCGAATTCTTCCTCTCAATATATTTTCATCTGGAAGCTCTCCCTCATGCTGATGTTTGTGTGAGGAAAGATTATATTGCAGCTTGAAAGCTGTCATTAAGGAAATATTTTAAAATCAGACTGGGAACAATTATAAACTGTTTCTTTTCTTACCAAGAACTAAATTACTCCCAAAGTAAAGGTTCACAGGCAATATCATAACATGAAAATATGTTCAAGAAGAAAAATGTGTTATCCAGGAATTGGAAGCTTAGCTTGGTGGAAAATCATGTTTGCCAGCAGTTTAAATAGCAAGCATTTTTGACATTAGCATTGTTTTTACAACAGAAAAGCATGTTGCTCCTGGTTTTGGATGTGAGTGCCACTCTCCTACGAAGGAACGCTGTCTACTTCAGGAAATGTATTCTCTCTAGTATTTCAGCCACTTACATAATCATTACTTGTGTTTTTAATGCCTATCTCCATGTGCGTTCACGAATGTGCTTGCATAAATGAGCTCTTTCATTATCACGTAAGCCTGATTCACTATCAGAAGGTAGCATGTGACAGGGTGCCTTTATCTAAGCATTCCTGATACCATCACAGAATCTTCTGCAAAGGTGCTCTCTATTCTTTATACTTTAAATTTCCTTAAAAACGATGACTAGATGTCTCAGACTGTACATTCGAATGTACTGTACATTCAAATGTGTAGTCTGAAGGACACTACAGACTGAAAGGGCTTTTGTGGGCTGTTTTCAGGACCGACCAACATCTACATTTTGGTCTTGTTATTAAGGGTAGGCTTAAAAGGAAGGATGCACCTAGAAATGTTTAATACAATGCAAAGAATTATTTCTATCTGGTTGTAGAAAAAATGTAAAGATAATAAATAATTGTTATTAGCCTGTTTGCTAACAACGATAATAGTTAACATTTGTGGAACACTTTCTATTATCATCTCAGTTGCTCATGATCTTAGTTATTCCTTATAGTATTTTCTCTTTTTGCAGATGAGGCAATTCAGAGCAGTTAAATAGCTTGCCCAAATCACACAGCCTTTAATTTAAAGTGGTGGAACCAACTCTCACAAATAGAGGCAACCTGAGGCCGAGCCCAAGCTCCCAATCTTTACATTCTTCTGACCCAAACAGCTGAAGAGCCAGCAGTAAGCCTGGGCAGGGACCTGCTTTACCACCAGGTTGTCAGGTGGTATCACAGGAAAGGGTTCACAGCATCCTTAGCAGTGTGATCAGGAGGACCCTCGCTATTACTTGATGATTCTGGATTTGACACGTGATTCTGACCAGCAGTTTCTGGTCCTCACTGGTCCTGCCCTATTGCTACACCAAGGCATGCCCTCTGATGGTGTCTTTTAATAAGATTTTCTTTCATTTCTCCGTGTACAGAGAATATTCAAGTGTGCAAGTGTGCTTAAAAAATGAGGAAATCATAAAAAATCTGAATAGGATTAGCGAACATCAAACTTTAAGAAATTCAGCATAGCCATGGGAGTGAAATCTCTTGCTGGGCTCTGTGATGGGGCGGGGGACAATGACAGTGATCAAGGCTGGCCCTGCCCTGGTGGACGTGCGGTCCAGCAGGGAGACGAAGAAAAACCCCAGGCAGACCTCTTCGGTGCTGGAAAAGCACACGCGCTGGAGATGAGTACGAGGTGTAAGCAATCCCTGGGCTCCATGTTTCCGGCCTAAACCAGGCCTCTTACACTAGTGGCCATAGGGGAGCCCTTCACTCCACAGTGGCTAAGAGTCATTCCCTCTGTACCCCGCCCCACGACGCCGTCCCCTCCCCTGCTGTATGTTTCTACCAGCACTTGGCACCATCTGTCGCCCAGGAAGGAGAGCAGTGTGGTGGTTAAGAGTACAAACCCAGGAGCCAGACTGGCTGGCTCTGTCCCTCAGACCTGCGTGGCCCAGGTGCGTTACGTGCCCCTCTGCAAAATGAGGGTGCTAACAGAGCTGCGACTGTAGTGCCCCTGTCCTGAGGGCTAGAGGAGCAAGTGCCTATGACATCCCAAGGAAAATACCTGGCCCACGGAAACTGCTTGTTATTGCTAATGTTTTGAAATATATTATTTTTACAATGTTTATTATGTTTACATATTATAACTATATATGTTACCATACAGGGTGGGGCAAGAGTAGGTTTACAGTTTTGAGTACACAAACACAGTTTACTCTTGTATTATTTATTATCTTCCATGTGGACAACTGTAAACCTACTTTTGCTCCACCCTGCCCTGTGTATCAAATACATACTTACTCATTTTTTATTGTCTTCCTCCTGTAGAATGATAGCCTTGGTGGGATGCATTATTTTTTTCAGTTTTGTTCACTGTAGTGTCCCCAGTACACAGAACAGTGCCTGGCATGTAGGAGATGCTCAGTATTTGTTGAATAAATGTACTGACCTCCGATTGCTGCCTGATTGCTCTTTCCATCTAAACTTGGTTCCCCTTCCTATCTTACACCATCCGATTCTCAGTCACCACAGTGAGAGGGAGGGAAGGCGAGAGAGAAAGCTAAAGGCCCAGATCGCTCCCATGTCCTCCCGCTCCTGGGAGGGCACCCCAGGCTCTCATCCCACTCCTACTGAGAGCCCTGGCTACCCCCCATCCAGAGCCCCTCCTTCTTGGGCCTCTGAGTAACTACTCAAGGCAGTTTCCTTTAGGTCTCAAGTCAGGGTTTTCCCAGAAAACACAGATGGTGCTCATTTCAGTTCTCCTTGTACCCAGAGACCCTTTCAGTTCCTCCTATGGGATCAAAAGAGGTGGACATTAGAGAACTCCTAAGGTGATGGAGTCAGCAGAGACACTTAGTGAGGTTCTCAAGACAAAGACAAGGGGGCTGAACAGTAAGAGCCAAGAAACGTGTGTGCGCACTTGTGCACGAGCCTGCCCGGTCCGTGTACACCCCAATCCAAGCCGAGGACAGGTAAACTGCTAGACTCAGAAACTAAACACTTGACCCAACTCCTCCAGCTCCACCCTTTTTGCAGCTGTTTCCCTAGGTCAGAAGGGACAGAAGAAGGTACACACAGTCTACACTAATCAGGGACAGGTCGTAGCCACAGGAGCTGAAGCACACAGACAAGTCCCTGGTGCCCACACGACAACCGAAACAGTACAAGTCTGGGACCCAGCGTGTCTGTGGGGGCGTGTATTCACAGGGGGCATCCCAGAGGCTTGGAGCTGGGGAAGCCACTTCCAATGGTGCAGAGCAGGCAAGGGGATTCCCTCCTCCTATCTGTAAGCAAAATTCCAGGAAACCCATTCCCAGGTATTATGGGCTGAACTGTGTCCTCCCCCTGCCCAAATTCCTGTGTTGATGCCCTAACCTCCAACTGCGACTGTATCTGGAGACAGGATCTCTATGAGGTAGTTAAGGTTAAATGAGATTGTAGGGGCGGGGCCCTAGCCCAGTGGGAATACTGTTCTTGTGGGACTAAGAGGAGGAGGAGACACCAGAGAGAAAAAAAAAAGCCACGTGAGCACATAGCAAGAAGGCGCACTGCAAGCCAAGGATAGAGGCCTCAGAAGAAACCAAGCCAGCCGACTCCTTGCTCTTAGACTTTCGGCCTCCAGAACTGTGAAAAATACATTTCTGTCATTTAAGCTGCTCAGCCTGTGGTATTCCGTTATGGCAGCCCTAGCAAACAAATACAGGGGGGAACCAGAGTTTGACGGCCAGCTTGCTGTTTTCATACGCAAACGGCCTCCAGCCCACTCTATAATGACTGATTATGGCCCATCGCCCTCCACCCGAACGTAGCCCCCCAAGCACAGGGTCTCGGCTGTATCTGCAATGGTTCCTCAGTGCTCAGGGAGTGACTGAGAGGGAGCCCCGAGCGAATGTCAGAATTAGCAGTTCACGTTGCTCAATGTGTGTCTGTTGATCAGCTGAATGAACAAATGAAACGTAAAAGAGGCTCATAAGGACTAGAGGGAACTTCACCTGCATGAAAGCTCTGCTTTTGACTTCAAGATAGCTGATGCTTAAAAATGGGGTTTCTGCGTGAGGGATCCGCCTGTTTTTCCCTCTGGGGCAGGTGTGCTGTATCATCACGAGCGCTGCCGCTCCCTCCTGTCCCCACGCCACCTGTGGCAACTCCCACTGGCTTCCACAGTGAGAGTATGTCAGCTCTGGGACACCAACTCTCCGGGAAAGGTTTTACCTGAGCCAAAGACTCCATTAAGTTTCTCACAACTTTGTCTTGGTCTTCCTTCAGGATCCTGTGAAGGGTGGCCCGTCTTTCACTGTCCTTCCTTAGCAAAAAGAACCCGGAGTCTTTTTCCTCAGGAGAAGGTGGAGCACTGTGGTCCTCAAAATTTTCATCTGGAATGCTGTAAAGATTTACACAGCGTAAATCACAGTTGCCTTTATAAAAGGACACACAATACACTTCGTTCACCCAACAGAAGTCAGGTCTTTACCCCAAAAAGAGGGTCCGCATTCCTTTTACATCTCTTTCTCCGCAGGATTTGGCTCTTGCTTTGAAAGAGAAGGGGTCCACCTTCAGCTCCGTGTCGGGAGAAACCGAGCCATACTCGCTGCTGCTGCTCGTGTCCTCCACCAGGACGGGCACCGGCAAGGATATGCTCCGCAGGTATTCTGCTTGTCAGGAGGGGAAGATAGTTAATGCTTGGAAAAAACGTATGCACGCTGAAATACCTACTGAAGAGAGCAGTATCAGTTGTCAAGTGTCTCCCTCCAACATAAGAGGCTGGTCACGATACTCCCCCCCATGCTCACTGCATGACCCATGCGGGGGGGCTGGCGAGGAAAGGGTCCCCGGGCCCCATGAGGACTATCCCAGGGGCATGAAACAGTGGAGGGAGCATCAGGCCCAGCATGTCTTGGATTCCAGTTCCTTTATTGTTATTGCTCCCATCAGACTTTAGAAAGGTCATTTACAGTTTTCACATCTATAAAATAAAGGACAAGATTCACAATTTTTAAAGCATGTTTCTCTGAGGTTTAAGGGTCCACCTTAGCATCTTGGAGCTGCCTTGCATGGGGTGAGTGAGTAGGATTACAAGATTCTAGGACGCAGGTGCCAACCATTTTACCTACAAGAAATGTGCTCTGTTAGTCTTACCTGCCTGGGCTCTGCCTAAGGATTCTTACCAGGATGGATTCTCCACTGAATACAGATTTCAGAAGCCAATGGACGAGGTGTTCTCCTCCCTACTTCTCAGATACCCTGATTCTACGGCAAACAAGGGCTTTTCACTTATTTTGATGGAGACTGAGTTGGCACAAGAGAAGCTGCCTACTTTTCATCAAATCCTGGTTTTAAAGAAAGTAATTTTCGCCAGGAGCATCTTTATCTAACAAGTGTCCCAATATCACAAAGGTCTTTTACTAAACAAGGCAGAAGTCTAATTGTGAAAAAGGAAATCCACTGTTTCCCAGAATCCCCCTTTTTACTGAATTCCTTTTGGGTTGGGCTGAATCAACAACTGCCCCCGAAGACGTGGGATGCTCCCTCGGCAGTGCACTCCTGACTCTGTCCACTGTGCCTGCGCATCAGTAATGACTTACAGCGAGGAGGTGACTGAGGAGAAGCCATTTTTCCAAGACCACCCAGTCAATAAGTGAACTAAGTTCCAACTCCAACGCTCACCTTCTTCATTTTGACTCTATAAAATCTTACGATCCCATAATGTCTTAAGTGAAGTTAGATTCTCAAGCCAGAGCAGAGTCCAGAGTTCGCTTGAATGACCTTGAGCATGAAGGGTGAGCAGGCATGTGGGAAATGTGACTGACTCTGAGTGCAGCAGATTTACACCTCCTGTCTCACGCTTACTCTAAGGCCCAGGTTCAGGGAGAGGGCCTGGGGGCAGGACTGTTGGCTGAAATTCTCTCCCTCTCTCCCCAAGTATATATAGTTGAGTTCATGTAATTTAAGAGCGAGCGAGCGAGAGAGAGAGAGAGAGAGAGAGAGAGAGAGAGAGAGAGAGTGTGTGTGTGTGTGTGTGTGATGGGAATCTGTTTCCTACGTCACAAACCATGTGGAAGGGATAAAACCATCACGGATTGAGTTTCTGGGCATGACTCTAGACTTTGGTATATTGTTTAAAATTCTGTTCTCAGAACCCAGTCTGTGAAGCAGTTATCACTACCAACACAGACCACCAGGTGAAACAGGTAGATCACCGCATGTCACCGACTTAGAAACTGGGTCAGTCGGGATCGGAACCGACTTCTGCGTAACTCGGAGTGCGTGCCCATTTTTATGACACCAAAAGCAGGCTGGTGGGAAGGCTGTGGAGACTGCAGCTTCTACCTTGTGAAAGCGCAGCGACCGCCTTCCAGAGTCCGGGCTGCCCGTGCAGAAAGAGGAGAGGGAGGTGGCTCTCCTCCGAGTTCTCGACTCTCAGAAGTGAAGATGAAAACCCGGAGAGGCTGGGGCTAAGAAACAGTGACTACCGTGCCTCTACTCTAGGCTGACAGGCTTTGAGGCACCCAGGGGACCTGCAAAGACCTGCCCTGGTGTGGGGAACAATGCACATTAATCTCACAACGCACATTAAGTGCCCCACTCCCACCACAGTATTTGATCAAGTCATCCAACTTAGGCAAATGCAGAACTGTGGTCATTCCTTTATTATTCCCCGAAATAAACTAGTTGCTCTTCCTAGAGTAAATTTACCTTCCCAGTTACGATCCGCAAAGCCAGTATTAAAAACAAAACAAAGGCCCCGGCTGGGTAGCTCAGCTGGTGAGAGCGTTGTCCCGATGGGCCACGGTTGCGGGGTTTGACCCTGGTCACTGCACATACAAGAATCAACTGATGAATGCATAAATAGATGGAACAACCGATTGATAGTTCTCTCTCTCTCTCAAGTCAATAAATAAAACAAAAACAAAACAAAACACCACCACTCCTGATCAACTAACACTAGAGAGAACATACAACCCTGAAGATGACAGCAGAAGGTGTCTGGCATTGAGATTTTCCACAAGAAATCCACTGGGTGGCCAACTGGTTCTAAGATAAGAAAGTGTGGACCCCACTCTATTGAAGATTTCAAAAATATAAACACCGTCTTGCATTTAGGGAGGAACAGTTCAAGCTTCCTTCATGGAAGAGAAAAGGGAGGGGTTTCCGACAGAAGGCGCCCAGCGGAGCTTGCAGCTGCACACAGCCCTATCCCCAGGAGCCCGGGGAGTGGAGGGTGAGCCTATCTGATGGGTGATCTAGAGCTGATCGCCAAGCTTCAGCGCAATGGAAAATATAACAGCAAACTCACCATTTGATCCCGGTGAAAGGGCTGTGGGAACAAAAGCAAAGAGCAATATAAACACATTGGGTTTGTTGTTAAACTGAGAAATCAGACAAAGTGGGGATCGATGTCCCATCCCCATTCCATACAAACACCAGAACTGCCAACAACAAATAGACCATTTACTTGCTTCTTCTCTCAGAAATGAGCTGTGGAAATTACTGCAAATATACGATTTTTATTTTTACACTGCTGTTTTACTTACAACTGGTGATCCTTCTTTTTGGGGGGAGGGGTTAATATTCAGAAAGATACTCTGTAAGAGGCCATAGGTATTTATTTTTTACTACTTAAAATTAAAAGGACATCATTTAAACAGCTTGGAAGTTTAACAGCTCAGCTCTGTAATAGCTCTGTGGCCCATCAGTGGTGATTTGAAGTTTCAGCTCTCAAAGGCTGTATTTCACCCCTTTTACACTTTAACCTTTGTATATCAGGAACGCTCCAGATATGCTACATATCAGGAACACTATGACAGTTTTAAACACCTACTAACCAGGTGATGGCAGACTGTTATGCACGAGATCCTGGCATTTGTGAGGGTGGTGGTCACACAGCTTCCTGACACTGAAACTGTGCCAATGTTTACACGATTCCCAGTGATGGCTGCAGGCGGATTAGCTTACTTGAAACACTGTTTATCTCAAAAAAGCTTAGGATTTCATGACTGACCCATATCCTCTTCAGTGCAACCACGTACCTGAAAGCTTAGGTTGTGTCTTTTTCTTTTTGCTTGAAACTTTTAGGAACTCATCAACAAGCAAGTCGTTAGCACAGGTTCTCTTGTCAGGGTCTGGTTCAAAACACTTCAATATGAATGCCTTGGCCTCCGCTGACATGGACTCCGGGATCTCCGGGTGGACTTTAAACATTCCCACCTGTGACAGAGCATAAAGTGACTTCTGGGTGACATCTCATCACATGAGCTGCAGGTCTCATAACTTGGTCTCCTAGTGCAACAAAATCTTTTATCACACATTACCAACTCACGGGCTTTCTCAAAGTGAGACAGGATATTCTTTCTGTAGGTTATAGAAAGTTTCCAGAGTGCTTCTGTAACTAGTTTAAGACAACAGATGGCACTATGAAGTAATAGTCCAGTCCAAAAAGCTTTAGGGCACGTTAGCACACTGGCAAGCAAAACAGGCATTTCTAACTGGGACCACTACGTGGGTCACAACAGCTAAGTGCCAGGAACTGTGCTTTGGCTTTTTCCATTTTCAGCCAGTGCATCTCACTGAACCCTCCCAATAACCCTGTGCATTAAACAGTTCACCTGCTGCACCAGTGAGGAAGATGAGGCCCAGAGGAGTCAGGCTACATGGTTATCAAAAGGCAGATCTGGGATTTGAACCTTAACGTGTTTGCCTTCAAATCTATGTTCTTTTCCTTATGCCATGAGTAATGAATACTTCCCTGTCTCAAGCTGCCTACATTAAAATACTTTAAATTAAATAGAATTTTTATAACAATTACAATTTTATTCTCATTGCTGCCATTCTAAAAATGTTTTTCAATGTTTTCATGTATTTAGTACAGAGAAGATTTCCTAAGAGATCTTTTTTGTGGTATAGGTTATATAAACACATTATTACATAGAGAATAACATAAATTATTTGTAATATTTATACAGCCTGTACTATTCTCAGTAATTTGCACATATCTGATATATTCCTCAAAAAATGTTTGCTACATAGATAGTATATTTATACCCATTTTAGAGATGAGGAAACTGAGGTAAAAGAAGGCTGGTAATTTCACTGTGCTGGAGCCTGGACTCAAAATTGTGAATCGGCCCCAGAGCCTACAATCTCATCTACTGCACATCGTATAATGATCCCTGGACTGACAGGTAACATCACAGCATTTCAGAGTGAAGTCCCAGACAGTGGTAAAAACCTGAAAGATTGACCAGGAAGAGAAAGCCACTCATTCATGTCAAAAAAGGCAGTTTTCACCGCTCCTCAGGCCTGGTGACACTACTCGTTTCCAGATCAGCAGTATCCCATCACACCATCTTCAAGCTTAAAGTAAGCCTAGCTTTGTACAAAAGCAGAGGTGTGTAACACACGACCCCTCATCAGAGGCTGTTCACAAATGCAGTAAGTGCTAGAAACATGGTCAGTGGCAGGGGAAGAAATAAATAATTATCAAAAGTCCTCTGCCTTAGAGAATAGAAGACATGTGAGTTTTACTTCTCAAGAACAAGTTCTCAGTTTAAACTTCCCTCTGGCTTGGTGGGTGGCCGGTGCCACAGCAGGGACTCAGATTCCAAAGCTGTGGCCCAGGGCTCCCAGCCCTATTTTCCTATCAGATGCTCCCTATTTTGGGAGGTGGGGCTGCTTCCCACACTGAAAAAGTTGCTAACAGGCTAGAAGCATATGTGTATGAGGCTAAGACTGGTGTACTTAAAATAGCAATCATGCCCCTTTTTTAATGGAGGTTTCAAACTTTTATGATAAAGAAGTAAGGGGAAAGTTTGCTTTCATTTAATACTTAAATGGATAAAAAAATATTCTTATATCTCCCTGTGTGGAAAATTTTCATACTGGGTTTCCCAAAGAGCTTAAGTCATCTTCTATGGAGTGGTGTGAAAAGGTGGTCAATGGAAGGTACAACTGATGCACTTTATAGCTGAGAAAACTAAGGTGGACAGATCCTCCATCTGAGGCATACACACTGATGGGGGGGAGTGAGTCTTCCTGAACTTTAATACGCTCTCGGATACTGCTTACGCCTGGCTCCTTTCCTTTTGCCTGAAAACATATGACATACACAAACGGAAGAGCCAGTAGCTTTATCCATTGGTTGACAAGGTATTTAAGACATATGAAATGTGACCTTGAACATAGCTGCTTGTGGTTCTCCCAGTTCATAAAAGGGTGGTTTTCCTGTGGCCATTTCAATGATGGTGCAGCCCAAAGACCAAATGTCTGCTGCTTTTCCATAGCCTCTTGGTCCTTTATCTATTATTTCTGGTGCCATATACTGAAGGGTACCTGGAAATAATTCAAGCAAAGTTCCACTTTAAAAGAGAAAACAAGCAAATATCCAATGATAGTTTCAATTTCTCCACATAAATAAGACAACTTTACAAGCATGATTCAGGTCTTAATGTCTCATCTTTTTTTGAGTTCCAGTTTTCTCTGCTGTTAAAAAAAAATAGAGAAAATAGCAGTTTTTACAATGGATTTTATTAGTGATACAAAATAGTTTACCAATATTATCTGGTTATGAAAAGATACTTTCTAATTTCTCAAATAGTATAATTAAAGCATCATTCCATTGGGACCTCTTAGAAACTTCTAACAACTGGTTATTTGAGAACAGAGAATACATCAACACATTTTCTAAAATAAGTTTTTCAAGCACATGAAAACTCTTATTATGTATGCTTCTAGTTTTTTCCAAGAAAATTTTAGGTCATTCATCTATTCCCTTAGATTTATATTTCTCAATTACCGATTTAAATGCGTAATCCTTCTGTTTTCATTCTTATTTCTAAATCATTAAAGCTTGAAGATTCTAAAAGCTATTGTTAGAAACAATGTAAAAGTATAAATCAAATATATGTGGTTCTGCAGTGCACCTGTGTCCACAGAACAACAGGTCTAACAGGCCAAGTGCAGGTCATGAGCCATCATTGCAGACCGATCACCAGGCACTGAGTGAAGAAGAATAAAGTGAAAAAGGGAGACTTAAAAGGCTGTGTGGAATTAGAGTTGAAGAATGCAGTTTGATTAAAAGAGTATTAAGTGGGGAGCCAAGATTCTGTGGTTCTAGTTCTGTTCTGGTGTATCTCAGATGAACACTCAACTGCAATTATATCATTGGCTCAAATGAGAGGCTGGATGTGCCTTTCTAACACCTGCTGCAGTGATTCCCCGAAGTCTAGCAATGAGAATGGAGTGTGAACAGAAAGAGATTATTGTCACATCCCCTGCTTCTGATACACTCATACAAATGATATAATCAGCAAACAGGAACTCATTCAAGATGCCATCTTGAATTGTTTCAAATCTTGAGGCATTTGCCAAAAGAGCCACGTCAGTATTTTCTGATTTATAACCAGTGACAGACATTTCAATAAATACAGACAACACCTTTTATGAATGTCTGTGCATGATTTGTAGGTGAAAGCTGCTATGCAAAATTCCTCTCAGTTGTTCCTACGAAAACTCACTGTCATGAGCTAGAAACTGGCTGTTGTCATAAAAGTATATTAACTTTGTCAAATACTGTCATCTTGGCAGGTTTATCCTCCAGATGTCATCAATTCATGGCAGTAGCTCATCATGTTCATGTTCACATACAACTGCACACGTCTGCTCCCAGCTTAAATCAGCAAAATTATTGGACGGAAGCATTTCACCTGACCAAGGATAAGGTAACCACACTCCTCCCTCAAATCACTACCCTTGGTGATTTATCTTCTTTTATAGCTTTCTCCAACATGATCATTTTTTAAAGATTTTATTTATTTTTAGAGAGAGGGGAAAGGAGCGAGAAAGAGGGAGAAAAACATCAATGTGTGGTTGCCTTTCACATGGCCCCTATGGGGGATGTGGCCTGCAACCCAGGCATGTGCGCTGACTGGGAATTGAACCAGCAACCCTTTGGTTCACAGGCCAGTGCTCAATCCACTGAGCTACACCAGCCAGGGCTGATTTTTTATAATGTAAATAAAATCAGACGGTCTTTAGAAAATACATATTGGAGCCCACTGCCCCTTTTTGTTGTCTCTTGGTCTAAAATAGAATTAATGAGAGAATCTGAGTAGGAATCACAACTGACTAACAGTATTGTGAATTGAAAAAAATTGGACAATATAGTGAATTGAAAAAAAATGAATTGTCCAATTTGAAAATAAATTATGCAATATTTTATTCATTAGATAATATTTCAAAATGCACTCTCTGTCAATTGTGTTTAATTATCCCCCACTGAGCAAATGCCAATAAGAACAGGTTTAGTCGTGTTCATACCTGCTCTCTATATTCCACAAACGCATGACACATAATATTTCATACAAAGAGCTGCAAGCCAATCTGGGGAGCTACTACAGCTTAGTGGCTAAAAGCTTAAATTCTGACATCACACTTTGTCCATTCATTAATTCATTCATTTGGCTGTTCGATAGTGAGGGCCTACTATACAGGGCCAGGCACTGCTCCAGGCATTCAGAATACAGCTGTAGAGGAAACAGAGATCCCTGGGCTTGTGCAGCTGACACTTTTGCAGTGGGAGACAGATAATAAACTACAGCATAATAAGTAAATTGTGTGTTATATTAGGAAATTATATGTTATGACAAAAAAGAAGAGCAAGAAAAGGGTAGCAGGAGTGCCCAGGGAGGGCTGCCATGGAAACAGGGAGGGCCTTACCAAGATGACATCTGAGTTAAGACTTAGAGGAGGAGAGGGACACAGACCTGCAGAGAGCTGGGAGAAGAGTGTTACTAGCAGAAAGGAAAGCGAGTGCAAAGGCCCTGCGGCATGATGAAGAAATGTAGGAAGGCCCATGTTTCTGGACAGAATAAGCAAAGGGGGAAGAGTAAGAAATGAGGTCCAAAAGGTAATGGACTCCGCATCAGGTCAGAGCCTTGTCTACCACTGTAAGGACTTGGACATCTGTTTGCTCTGAAATAAGTAGAAAGCCACTGAGGTCACTGGTGACAGGGCTTCAGTTATGTTTTGAAAGGATCACTCTGGCTGTGGCTGAGAACAGACAGTAGCGGGCAAGAGAGGAAGCGGCGGTTGGGGGGGGTGGGGCGAGGAACAGGCCACTGAGGTAATGCAGGTGAGAAATGAGGGTGGTGGCTGTGGAGGTGCTGAGGAATTGCTCCAAGTGCGGACACGCTTGGAAGGTAGAGCCAGCACGTTTCCCTGATGCACTGGGTGGGAGTGTGAGAACAGAGGCACCATGGATGATTCTAAGTTTGGAGTGTCCAATCAATGAGGAAAAGTGTGGGTGGAACAGCTCCGGGAGAAGTTCATTAATTCCACTTGGCATGTTAAATCTAGTTTGAATTGTAGCTCTATTACTAGCTTTGTGACCTTGGGCAAATTATTTAACCTTTTTGAATCTTTATTTTCTCACTACAAGCTGGGATAATGATACCTAAGGATCAGGTCTGGATTTCAATAACATATATAAATCATTTAACACAGTTGGGTATACAGCAAGCACTCCATACACAGTGGTCGCAGCTGCGACCACTCATCATATCGCTGAGACGTGAAACACATCAATGTCTTTCAGCGCATTTCATCAGAGGCTGACTAAGCCCCCAGGACTTGGCTAGCTTCGAGTTAGGGCTGTGAGGCCAGCAGGAGCACATCACGGCCTGTACACCCGAGGCCCTCGTGATCATCGCTGGAGACAAACTCCGCACATTAGTCACCGTGTCCCTCTCACGTGAGGCCGTTGAGAGAAGTACAGGCAGGGTTGAGAGGGTTCTGGGACGAACGCTTTACTACGACCCTTTTGAAAATTAATAAAAAATGTTTTCAAGGTTAGCAGAAGATATTAAATTACCATCTTGTCCAAATAAGTGCAGAAAGTAGGGATTTTCCTCTCAGAAGTTACCAAGCCCTGACTGGTGTGGCTCAGTAGGTTGGGTGTTGTTCTGCAAACCAAAAGGTCGCAGGTTCAATTCCTAGTCAGGGTACATGCCTGGGTTGTGAGCCAGGTCCCTTGTTGGAGTTTCATGCAGGAAGCAACTGATCGATGCTTCTCTCACACATTGATAATTCTTTCTTTCTCCCTCCATTTCCCTCTCTTTAAAAATAAAATCTTAAAAAAAATAAAAAGAAGTTACTGAGTCTTGGATGCATCTGAAATGTCTCTTGCCAAATTGTAAAGACATTTCAAGTTACGAATAAGTTGGAATTGATTTTGTTAAAAAAAAATACATTCTAAATGTGTCTAATTCATTACCCTGAAATTCCCATTGCCCTGAGACTAGGAACTAGGCCAGAGGTGTTGCTGATGGAATGTTCTGAGGGGAAAACTTAGGGAATTTCTCTCTCTTCTTTTCCCCTTTCCAGGCTTCCAGAACAGATACCTTGGCAAGGTGGAGAGAAAGGCTGACTGAAGCAAGAAGGTCAAAGCAGAGAGCAAAGGGTAGATTCAAAAAAGGCAAAACCAAAAACAACACTGAGTTCTATCATTTATGAACTGGTGTGACTTCCAGCTGTGTATGATGTCCTGTTCTCTCTCCATTTCCTCATCTGTAAAGTGAAGGCACTATTTCCTACCTCACAGAACTGAGAAATGGGGACATCTGGCCATTGTGCTTTGTATTCGACCAAGATTATTATCTTTTCTTTTCCTAAATCTCCCCCTCTCATAATAATACTACAAACTTAATACTTCATGAGAGAGAGCAAAATGGAGTGATGAGCACTTGGCACACACAACAGGCTGAAGTTCCAGGTGCCCTCCCTGTAACTGCTGGGCAGGCATCGATCTCCCTGGGCCTCAGTTTCCTCTTGGCTACTGTTACCTTTTTGGGAATCACTTTGTCTCCATCCTCCCAGGATTCTGCTGCAGAGGCAGCGAAGTGGCTGCGCTGCCCAACTTCTGAGGACAGCTCTCTCCCCACCCCACCACCGAGTCTGTGAGTCACTTCCTCTTTCCGAATCCTGCAGTAATTTATGTTGCAAGTAGGGGAAAACACCACAGGGAGTAAACAGAGGAGGAAAGAGGGAATTCATAGCCCACATGGGAAGTGATTAAGGTATGAGTAAGAATCACTGAGAGATTAGGCAAAAAATGTTAAAAAAAAATCTTGTCAGGATTATAGTGATTTGTAGGCCAACCAGGAGAGAAGCAATGACATGAAAAGAAAAGCAAATAACAAATGCATAGTTTTAAAAAAATCTTCAGTAGCATAAACCAAGGAGACTGAACAAGTCATATAAATGCAAGATGAGAAAACGGCCAGATCGAATTCCGAGTAACATTTTTCAGTAATCATCAAAAGGTATCAACATGGACATTTGCAAAAACAACTAAATTTGTCTCTCATGTTATACTCAAATGCAGCAATTACTTCTCTAATACATAGGAGCTATATCGTCATTGCAAAGACATACCAGTAAAAGTTTCAGTACTTGGGTTTATGCCAGCAAGCCTCTTTGATGTCCCGAAGTCTGAGATCTTGAGAACACCACTATAGGTATTAATCAACACATTGTCACCCTAGAGAACAGAGGACTTTAATCAAAAGTGTTATCTTTCTTCCAATACTGTTCATTGTTGGCTCGTAAGTTCAGTAAGAAAAGGTGTCCTTAGAGTAAACAAGAATACATTCTGTACTCTTCATTAACAGTTAATTTCAATAGTGAATCCTTGATACCATTTTTGTTTATATTTTATCATTTTTTCACAGTCTGCTATTTGGGTCACAAGGTCAAACATGGTTCCTAGTTAGAACTTGCTGTATTTCACAGACAGCAGGGGTTATCTGTACATGGCACATGCATGATAAATTCAATTATCATACTCATAATTTCCCTGTCACTTTACCTTCTCTTCTATGTTGTTTTACTTCTTTTTCTGGAATATTTAAGGATATTACAAATAAACAGGCATTTGGGTTGATTTTAGGGTAGTGATATTAACTTACTTTTCCATAGTTCAGCTTTTGTCAGAAATTGATTAACCCTGAATATTCGCTTTTTAAAGAGATCCTACTAACATTTAATTTGAACTCAATCTATGGAAAAAACCTCACAATTGTGCGATTTCTTTTTTCCTTCTAATAATTTATTCGTTGAGTCAATAAATATTTACTGAGCAGCTCCTATGAGCAAGTGTAGAAAGATTAACCAGGCTCTATGCTCCCAGGAGCTGGGACAGTGCCCTGTTCACCTTCACTCTGTTGCGCCAACACTCACATAGAAAAGTGCCAGGCGTGCGGTAAAAATTCAGTTTTTGTTGGCTGAACATGGTTAAGACCTTTATTCTTTAAGTAGGTAAGATAAAAAATCAGTAACTGATTCAGGGCAGAGCAAAATCTTATATTTCTAAGATTTATTTAATCGCCATTCTAAGTTAATACTCATAACACAACATGGCTTTTGCAAGTACAATAATTACCCACCATGGAACTCACAAAAATAAATCCTAGTCCATCCTACCTTTATGTCCCGGTGAACTATCTGATTGTCGTGGAGGTATTTTAATCCTTCGAGTATTTGCTTTGTATAAAATGCAATAGTTTGCTCATTGTCTTTCAGTGGGCCCCATTTGGAACGAAGGAGAGCAGAAAGACTGCCTGTGGAGTAGGGAAAAAACAGCAAATCAAATCTAATCCAAATGAGTTCCTTTAAGTATATTAATAATGTAACACTAATTTAATCTAACATTTATCGATTATTTACAGTGGCCCAGGAACTGTACCAGATACTTGGGATCAGATATGAATAGGCATATATCTGAAGAAACCCAAAACACTAATTTGGAAGAGCATAAGCACCCCTACGTTCATTGCAGCATTATTTACAATCACCAAGATATGGAAGCTGCCCAAGTGTCTGTCAGTAGATGAGTGGATAAAACAGCTATGGGACATTTACACAATGGAACACTACTCAGCCATAAAAATGAAGAAAACTTTACCCTTTGAGACAATGTGGATGGACCTGAAGAACATTATGCTGAGTGAAGTAAGCCAGTCAGAGAAAGACAAATACCATGTGACCTCACTTACATGTGGAGTCTAATGAACCAACTGAACAAACAAGCAAAACAGAGACAGACTCATAGGTGGAGAGCAGATGACAGCTAATGGGTGGGGGTAGGTTAGGGGGTGAAGGGATTGAGCAAAAAGGATAAAGGACTCATGGACAACAGAGTTGTGATTGTGGGGAGAGGAGGGTTTAAGGGAGATAAACGGTAATAGAAAAAACAGTAAAAAAATAAAACTCATTCTTTTAAAAACTTAAAAAATATATGAATAGGAAGTATCCCTGCCCTGAAGATGCTCATCATGCTCATCAACAGTAAGTAGTAAAAGCCATGTATTTGCTAATCTTAATCCAAGCCACAATGACTGACATAAAATACCTCAGATATTTATTATTTTCTAATAAACTGCAAGGTAATGTCATATGGCTGAGTTTTCTTTTAACTTGGACAAAATAAGACCTGTCAACTTGTAAATCCCATTGAATTTTACTCCTCTTCAAGGCCCTAGAAATTGATACATTTTAAAGAAAGAAAAACATCTCTTACCTCCAGGAACCTGCTCCATGAAGATCTTAATGAAACCATTCTCACTGATAGAACCCAGATACTGGACAATATTCTTGTGCTTCAGGTGCTTATGCAACGCTATTTCTTCATGCAGAGGCTGGGAGTATCTAACAGACATGCAAGTGTCAATTAGCTAATTATGTAGCCAGACTTTAGTGTATAAATTTGCACAATATAAAGTGAAAACAACGTGTGTGTGTGTGTGTGTGTGTGTGTGTGTGTGTGTGTGTGTTTGGAGCCATGGTAGGGTCTGAGGGGAACTGTGTCAGGCACTATTCTAAGCCTTTTGTATATATTAACTCATTTGTCACAACCACCCCATGAGAAGGTACTATTAAGATGACCAGTTTACAGATGAGGAAATTGATTCACAGAGAGGATAATTAACCTGCCTAACACCTCAAAGCTTGTAAGTAACAGAGTTAAGATTTGAACCCAGGAAAATTGAAATCATCCACATATAGGTCACTGTCTTCATTTACATACCTTTGGCCTCATAACATAACTTTATTAAGGCCTCTTTGGCCATAATTCCATTGGCCTCATAATGTAACTTTAGTATTTCAGGAGACTTTTGCCCAGAAAGATAAAAATTGTAAGTAACTTTAATGTTCATTCCAGAACTTACTGAAAGGCTCACAAACGCTTCAGAGAAAAACATAAAACCATTTATATCCCAATTTTCCTTGAGCCCTTCGCCTTGAAACCCTCATATTACTGTGTCCGCCTATTCTATTATAATGGGCTTTTTAAAAATCAGTCCTAACTAGGACTCTACACTGAAAGACCAGCTTTAAACCAGACTTCAAAATCATGTACTTAGTATATGTTGTTTTACCAAATTATAAAATGAAAGTATTTCCTATGACTGGAACAGACAGAAGAATACTTTTGATGACTATTTTAAGTACTATAAAATTTGCAGACTCTTAACAATCTTGAACCCACTGTCGCTCTAATTTAATCATTATATAACTAACTATGGTAGGATGTCAGCAATGATAAACAGAGTATCGAAACTATTACCTATTTTTTTCCTGCTGTAAAAGAAAGGGTACAAGTATGAAAGGCACTAGCTACCAAGGGATATTTTAAGTACAAATTGGATGCCTCATAACTTGCTCCAGTCCTACATGCAAGAAATGCTCAGACACTACAGTGGCAAATCCATGTAAGCAGAATGGATTTTTGTGAATGTCAAAAACAAAAACTAGAATTGGTTATTATTGAATAATATTCTTTTCATGAACCTTTTGAAGATAAGCTATTAACTTAATGTTGGATTACAAAAAATCCAAATTTGTTTAATTTAAACAAACTTTTATAAACTGTGAGATATTACTCAGAAAACTGCCAACAACAACAAATGGACTTTTACTCATTTTATCTTCCTGTAGAATAAATAGCTCTAGGAACTACAAAGGCAGCTGTTAAACTGAACCTTTTGACAGGGTATCAATGAGGAACACCATCATTTTGATAACTGCTTGCGTAAGATACTACAAGAAATACCAGTACAGAATGTCACCAATCAGACACTTAGGTGATGACTCTCAGCTGTGAAAACAGCTGCAAGTTATTTTTCCATGGGGTTTAAACACTTTAATTAACATTATTTGATAAGATTGCTCTTAATGTGCATGTGATAAATTAGTGGCAAATATTGGACCTTATTGTACAGATTTAGGAAATCAAGATGACTAAATAACCTTAACCAAGTGACTGAATCAGTTTGTGATTGACCGAAGGGTTCCCACCTCCTGACCCTCTACTGAAAATCAATCATGACTGTCTAAATGTCAAATCCTGGAGGAGTAAATCTAGGCCTTCCTCCAACTCCCATATCATGTAACCAAGGGATAGCTCAAAAATTACAATAATAATCAGCATTCATCCTAGCTAAGAATAAGAACTCTTCTCCAGTATGGAAATAATTAGTAACATCCAGCAATTCTCACTAAATGTAAGTGAAAGTGCCAAGCACTGCATGAGCATGACATTATAATCTGTTCAGGTCAATAAGCTACACTTGTCTGTGAGAATCACAAGAAAATTCTATTTCTTCTCAGCTAGCTGTAACAATGGAAAGAAGGAATGATATAATCAGAGATGCTTATAAATATTCTCCTTTGAAAAGTTATTCATCTATATTTTCTCCAGAGCACCTACACTGAATCAAATTCATACCACAACCACCTAAACCAGGGGTTCCCACAATGGTGGTCATCTCCATCTCTTCCAGGGCTTTTAAAAAATATCACAGATCCATCCCAGAATTTTTGGGCTGGGGCCTGAGTATCAACATTTTTAAAAGTTCTCCAGCTAGGTAGAGAATAAGTGATCTAAATAAATAATAGCTCAGGGGTGTGTAGAATGTTAGGGGTGGAAATCAACCTGAAATTAACACCTAGTTGAGATTATGACACTGTACTTACTCCACCTTCATCTTATTCCACTTTGATTCTCTAACAAAGTGTTTTTAGAGTGTCAAGGCAACACAGAAGATGCTTTCTGTTGCTATGATCCTTCTTTACAGATGGCAATGTTTAGTGTATGCAGGATCGTACATTATTCACACTCATCCTACTACCTTAGTAATTATCCTAACTGCTATCGTTTGAAATGCAACATCAAAACCTCTCCAGATCACACAGAGGGAAATACCCGTGTGTGCTGCATCTCACAATAACATGACAGACTTCATCGTGATCTTCTTTGGTAGGTAACAGGAAGATGCCCCGTGCCAGCTGTTCAAGAGAAAGGCCTGTCATGCACACGTTTTCCGACAACCCACATGATGCCAACTGCACTGTAACGGAGCACAGCCTTTGTTGCTGTGGGTGTGCTGTGGGTGTGCTCTGTGTGTGCACACAGTTGAACAAACTTAAGTTATAAAGATGACTTTAAAAGTGGCTTTCTTCCACGTTCCTACTTATATTCATCGGTGCTGGAAGGGGAGAGGATGTTGCCAAAGATCAGTGAGTCTGCTGCAACAATTTGAGAGTGACAACCCCTTTAAATTTTTTCGTTTCAAAAATCTACGCTATGTATATATTACTTAAAAACCTGTAAGAATAATTAACAACATTTTAATGACAGATTTATATATGTATATTACTCTAGGCATTTAATGAGTAATTTCTATCACCATTTCGTAGGAATTCATGAACATCTCATGAATTAACCAAGAGGCAACTGCAGCAACAGCACAGAAAACCTGAAACCATGCATATGGCAGACAGCAACAGCTGTGTGCCTGCCAAGTATCGGTTCTCCTTTCTGCGATTTTGTTTGGAGAAACAAATGGTCATCTAAAAAGCTACTGAGTTCCTAAGCCTCCCTTATAGTTAGGGGTGGTTACTTTTGGCTAACAAAACAGAGGTAAAAGTATGCTGGACATTTCTGGAAAAGTCTCTCTTCCTTTTTCTTCTTCCTGCCTGGAATATAGATCTGGAGGCTGGAGGCAGAGTGGGCCCCTGTGAATGTCCGAGTAAGACAGACAGACAGAAAGACAGCTGGGCCCTGGGGCCCTAGCTGCATGAGAGAAGAGTGTCTTTTTCAGCTCAGGGTAGTCAGAGAAGGCCTCTCTGATGGCTTGAAATTTGAACTGAGAACTAAATGATGAAAACGAGGCAATCCCGCTGACTTCTGGGGAATGAACCTTGGTGTGCCTGATGGATAGAGAGGGGCCAGTGAAGCGGGGGAGGCCACAGAGGAAGACAGATATAGATGCTGAGGGTTCCGGGTTTTAGGCTGGTTACAATAAAAATCCATGGAAGGGTTTTAAGCAGTAGTGACAAGATGTGACTTCAACTTCAGAAAGATCTCTTTGGCTTCTCTGAGCGGGGACGGAGTTGGGGCGGAGGAAAGAGTGAAAGCAGAGATTGGTTTCACGTGGTCTTTGCAGTGGGCAGTCTGGGTGAGGGAACTGAAGGCTCAGACTAGAGTGGAGGTGGGAATGAAAAAATTCACAATATCCTGAGACAACAGTACAACTTGCGGTTGGAGTAGGTGCGAGTCAGAGGGGAATCCAAACAAATCCCAGGTTTTAGCCTCAACAGCTGGATAGATGGGGCAACCTTAACTGAGACAGGCAATACTTTAGGTAGAGTACAAACGGGGATAAAACCCCATGGTTCAGTTTCAACCTTGTTAATCCTGAGGTGCCTTTTAGACTTAACAGGTGGAGAGGTTGGGTAGACAAATGAGTCAGGAAGCTTAGGAGAATGTCTCTTCTGAAGAAACCTGGACATGTGGCCCTACACCACAAACAAAGAAAAACAGTGGACTGGAAGGGAGCCTAAACAAGTCCATGATATAGTCTGGCATTAAAGTTCGGCCAAATAAGGACCATAGCAACAATGCAACAATGGACTCAATCCCATCCTCTTTCAGCCACGAGGCAGCAGAAATCATGAGATCGGGAGAAGAGAGAATTACCGGTTGGAGAGGAGCATGAGAGGACAGAACACTGGAGCTGGGAGCACAGACAATCCTGTTTTACCAGAGCTGTTTCTCCCCTGAACAGCTTTCTTCTTTCCAAAAAGCCCCTGCTGTATGTGGTTCATATCATTCTTCAAATGTTTCTCCTGTTCTTTTTTCTCTCTTTTCCTTCTGCTATTCCCAGTAGGTGCATGTTATACCTCTTGTAGTTGTCTACAGTTCTCAGATATTCTGTTCTTTCTTTCAGTTTTGCACGATTCTACTGACATAGCCTCAAGCACAGAGTTTGAAGCAGGCGTCCAGCCCATCAAAAGCATCCTTCACTTCTGTTGCAGGTTTTTGATCGCTAGCATGCCTACCTGGGTCTTTCTTAGGGTTGCCACCTCTCTGCTAACATTCCATCTGTTCTTACATGCTGCCTACTTTATCCAGTAGAACCCCTAGCATATTCATCACAACTGTTTTAAATTCCTGATGTGATTATTCCAACATTCTGGCCATCCCAGCCATATCTGAGACTGGTTCTGATATTCACTCTGTCTCTTCAAACTGTGCCTTTTTGCCTTTTAGTATGCTTTGTAATTTTTGCTGAAATCCAGACATGGTGAAATAGGTAGAGGAACTCCAGGAGGGGAAGCATTCTATAGCCTTATGATTAGGTCTCGATCTTTTAGTGAGCCTGTGCCATTGGGCTGTGAACTTCACCCGCACTTCTCTGTCTACCCCCTACACCCCCTTAGGTGGGACAGGATGGATAGGAAGGGCTGGAGTTTGATACTTCCCTTTTCCCAAGTTGGTTATGCTCTGATAACACCCCAAGAGGTTAGGCCCTGGTAAAAATAGTTTCTCCTAAGGGTTGGCCTTGTTAAGATCAGAATGTTCTGGCATATTTCAAAATGGTTCCTTTCTCTCCTCCCCCTCTCAAAAGTATGAAGGGATTGTTCTCCTATATTCACAGGAGGAGCTGGTGGGGCTTCTGGAAGCGAAACTCAAAAAAGTATGGGACTCCCCTGTGATTGTCTCTCAAACTTGGGGGGCAGTGACTTGTCCTGTGACCTTACTTCCCTGATGAATCTGAGAAGAACTGTTGATTTCTCAGTGTGTTTAGCTTTCTATTTGTTGTCTGGATGGAGTGACGACTTCCAACTCCCTAACATGCTGGACTGGTAACTGGAACCTCTGGTCCAAACCATTTCTGACAGTGCTGCTTCTCCATCTAGCCATATAGTAAATCAAGTGCTATCCGACATGACCTGGGCCCAACACACACAGGGCCATTCCCTCTTCTACTCTTTAAGAGTCCTGTCCCTGTTGCCTCAGAGATGCTGTCCTTTCCTACACGAGTTCTGGGACTGAATCAACAAATGATGCGGCAGCTACACCCCACAGGGAACTAATTAAAACAACAGAGTTGCCGGACAGTTTCATTATTTATAAGATCACAAACATATTTTCAAAAAGACTAAAAACAACCCAGAATACCTTAGGAAATGCCTTTTTATTAATCACGATTACTATACCTGCTATCTCTCTCTGGGATTTCCTTAATCGCGATTCTGACTTGGTTGCTCAGGTCTCGACCTGCATAGACTATCCCGTAAGTGCCTTTTCCCAAAATGACTCTGTCGCCATTTTCGTCGTATTCATAGTCATACTACAAAAGGGAAAATGGGGAGAAAAGATTGACACATTAGTTACACTCTACATTTTGAACATTAAATTTTCCCAAGAGCATTCTCCCTTATTTTAGCAGATAGCTTTAATAAGGGAAACAGTAAGATGAAATCCTAAAAAGTAGCTTCAAGGCCACTCCCCACCCCCCGCCAAAAAGAGTCACTTTCAACATCACTCAGACAGTGTGCTCATATTTTCACGACTGTTACAAATACAGTAGGGACTATGTATTTAAATCCATAAAAGTGCTTTTTCTTAAAGCACACTTGGATTCTTTTAGCCACTAAGTCAGATTTTTCATTGATTCTAGAAGTACGAATAGCATCAATATCTATCATATCTAATTAATCTTTCTTTTCCAGCTTCTGGTGCTATTAAAGTATGTCACACTCTACAAGGAGAATAAAACCATTGGAAGGCGTTGGTTAAGAAGAAAAATCTGAGATCTTAATTGTTGACAATGATAAAGGATTATTTTTACATCACCCCGATTCTCCAAGACTAAAACATTTTAAAAATGTTTTTTACAATAAAAAATAGAGAAGGAACGTCATCTTTCATGTAAGAAGGAAATATCTACAGCTCTGTACCCCTAACTGTCAAGCACGTCAGTCAAATATGGAAAACTGGATCAAGTGAAGGGGATTTTAGAGGGCATCTGGCAGAGACCCCCCCAGACTCGGAGGTATCATCCAGAAAGGCATAACCTCTGTCTCGGACTAGAGTTACAGGATGTAGGGCCATCAAATGATCAAGCCATGTCTCTGAAGAAACCTAGTGTAAAACCAAAAGACCAGAACAGATGACAAGAACAAGTTCCTTGTCTTGGCTCCATTTTGCTGGAGCACAGGTCTGGCAGCCCACAGCTAGGTTCAACTCATAGCAGAGTCTGACTTGGCCATTTAAAAATAATTGATTTCTAACATTTATAAGTCAACAAATCTAACATTAATACTGACAAATAACCCCAAAGAAGACAATGATCATGGCTTTTTACACTCACATCACAGCCTTAAAATATATCAAGCAGAACTGATAAAATTACAAAGAAAAAGTCAAGTCTACACTATAATAGGTTTCCCCGGGCTGGTGTGGCTCAGTGGGTTGAGTATGGGCCTGTGAGCCAAAGGGTCACTGGTTCGACTCCCAGTCAGGGCCACATGCCTGGGCTGCAGGCCAGGTCCCCACTGAGGGGAGTGTAAGAGGCAACCACACATTGAAGTTTCCTCCTCTTTCTCCCTCCCTTTCCCTTTCTCTAAAAATAAATAAATAAAATCTTTAAAAAAACAAACATAATAGGTTTGAACAGAACTCTTCAAGAAACTGGTATGTCCAGATGACAAATTTAATATAGAGACCCTAATGGCAAAATTAACAAATCTGACACACACAGAGAGAACCCTGCACCCAGATGTAAATTCCTTTCATACATACATGAAAAACATAGTAATTGTTCACATATTCAGCCACAAACAAAATTGCAACAAGTTCCAAAGAACTGATATCATAAAAAAACATGATCTTTGACCACAGGATATTAAAAATAACATAGCTAATAAATATATTTGAAAACTTACTACTGCCATTTTAAAATAATCAATGAATTGATCAATGAAATGACTGTGGGGATTACATAATACTTAGAAAGCATGACAGGAAGAGCATTACATATCAAATGCTCAAAGATATAGAGGCATGTAGATGAAAATTTTCGTGGTCTTAAAGAATTGCATTAGAAAATAAAGAAAATTTTTAAATGATTAAGTCTAACTGTCAACTCAAAGAAATGTAGAATGAATAATACATTACTGTCCAAAGGCAGCAGAAAGGGGCTTTTGGTTTTGGTAATACAGTAGACTAAGTCCAGAAAAACTTTCTGCTATAAAAACTTAGATTAAATAAAATAGACATTCTTTTAAATGCTTAGCGAGGATTACAAAAAAGCAAAGAAGGTTGCTAGGAACTAAAGGGGAAAAAGAAAAATCAACAGGTTATCACAAGAACTGATGTCTCTGTAGCCTATAGTATAGAAATGGGGTAGGGCTTTCCATCTCATTAATCTAGGGCAGGGGTTGGCAAACATTTCTGTAAAGGACCAGATACTGAGTATTTTCAGACTTGTCGGTCATATAATCTCTGTGGCAACTACTCAACTTTGCCATTTTAGCATGAAAACAGGCCAGTCAATATATAAACAAATGGGCATGGTTGTGCTACAATAAAACTTTATTTACCAAGAAGTAGCAGATTAGATTTGGCCTTTGGGCCACTGTTTGCCAATCCCTTACCTGGGATATTATTAGTCTTAATGTCCATGAGGCGATAGGAAATGAGGCCTTATGCCTATGCTAGGTGAAGAGCTAGACACACAAAACCAGAGTCCTTGAAAAACTTTAATTTGGTGAAAGTGGCTATTAGAAAAAAGTTAGCCCACTGTACTAGGAAACAAAAAAGGAAGCTTGTCTGTCTCAGACCAAGCTCTGAGCGGACAGAAATGAGTCTCTTCTGAGTGCTTTCAACCACAGGCTGTTCCTCATACTGTTTGGAGTTCAAATCTATGTTTATGGTAATACCCATTACTGGTCTTGAGTTGTGGGACATCCCTGGAATTCCTAGCAGAAACAAAGCAAAAACATCTTAAAGGGAGATGCCCTTAATACAGGCTATGCAGGATTCTCACTAATAAGGAAACACTGAAATTAAGCTCACAATCCAAAACTTTTAAATATATTAGGAAATGATTCATCACTAGTGAGAGCTGATTTGACAAATATTAATCTCTAAAACTTTGTAACATTAAAAAAACTGTATATTAAGTACATTTAACATAAGAATAGAAGAAATAAAAATATAACAAAAGGATAAAAGATACTTTAAAAAATGGTCAGATTTGAGACAGAATCAAATATAACTTCCAGAAATTGTGTCTTAAATAGCAAGAATAAAAATAAATACACACTAAAATATATTATAGGAAAACTACAAAATATGAAAAGCAAGAGAAGATTATAAAAGGAAGCAGAAATTAAAAAGAAAAAAATCACCTACAGAAATAGGCAATCACATCAGTTTGCAGACTCCGAGGTCCACATTCTCCACTTGCAATAGCACTGCTACGGAGGATGAAGAAGGTGTGGGGATATGTCGTTACCAGCTCTAGTTTATATGTTTCTGACAGGTTTCCAAGTCTTAATAGAGTGCGACCAGGCTGCACTGTCTTGTGGAAAACTACAACCAACATCGTGCCAGGACTGGGTGAGCACTGGCCTCCCTCTCACGGACCATTCTCTGGCTGTGGATGGAGGCCAGCCTCTGGAAGGGAGCTGTCTCCTTTCCCAGTGGCAATCCTGGGTTCCTCGGTACCCGGGGGTACATCAGAGAATCCTGTTACTCTGGCTGCCAACATAAGGCTAAAGATTATCCTAATCCAGAGCAGAAGACCAGGTATGTTTTCAGGTGACAGGTTAGGGAATAAGAACCACTGAGCAATTTCCACAGACTAGGAAATAAAACGACTCCAGCAAAGAGGCAATGAACACAGGCCAAACATGCCACCTGAAGGAGCTCAAGTCTCCACACCCAATTCCTGTGGCTGGAGTGTCTGTCATGCTATGCCACGCTTGTTGGAAATCCGCCAGCCAGAACTCAGGGCGGGGACCACCGCCAAAGTAGTTCCTCTTTGCTGGTGTGTACTCTCATTGGGATGAAAACATATGCCCTAAAGCTAGTGCCACTACCACCTTACAATATTATAATGCTCTATAATTGAAAAGAAAAAAATTAATTTTCAATAACCTACCTCATTTGATGGTCATAAATAAGCTTGTGTCATAACAAAGAAGATCTACAATTAGCTCCAATTTACAAATGATCAGAAATAATCTTTTCAGTGAAAATATGTGGTTTAAACCCAGTTCATTAGATTTCACATTTAGTGTTCTTTCTGCTATAGGGAAATCCTGTTATACCGTAAGAGCTTATAATGTTTCCAAATGCCTATACTGTATAGCTGTTCCAGTATACCACCAATATCCATTGGACATCCAGTCACTGTTTCAAGCAGACAGCTGGTCAACCTCAGGTGCTCATCTTGGATTCCATTCTTTCCTTTCCTTTGCTCCCCATACCAAACTGACTGCCAAATGCTGTCAGGTTTATCCTCACTGCTACGGCCCAGATTAGGTCCTTCTTACATTTCTTCTGTACTACTTTTACAGACCCTTTTAAACATTTTAAAAAAATTAAAGTATAGTCAGCATACAATATTATTATTAATATTACTACAACATAGCAATTTAATATTTATATACCTTATGCTGCGGTCACTATGACATGTCCAGTAACCATCTGTGCACAGTTACTATGATACTGCTGACTATATTCTCTGTGCTGTACACTATATCCTGATAACTTATTCATTTCAACTGGCCTCCCTTCCCCCTCCTCTCTTGTTGCCCTGCTCTCCAATTCATTCTCCATTAAGTTGACAGTAAACTTTACAAAGTCCAAAGTTCCAAAGTAAGCTCTCCATGTTCGTACCACTGCCTCTGTTTATTGATCCTTGCTATTTTTAGGATCAAATCCAAACTCCTTCACGCAGAGTAAAGACCCTTCAGGATCTTACTGCTGCCTCTGTGTCCAACCCTCTCTCTCATCAACCTCCTCCAAAAACTCCCAGTGAGGTTCCCAAGACCCTTCCGCCATTACACATGCTGTGTTTTCTACCTAGGTGACTTTGTCTCATCCTTCAAAACCAAGCTCCAGAAAGCTTCCCTGAACTTCAAAATCCAGGGTAGGCTCCGGTCTATTATGCTTCCAAGGCTGTCTGCACTTACTCTTCCATGCACTTATCACCCTTCTTTCCCTTGCCCAGTGTGCATCCCAGTCTAGACTCTGAGCTCTTTGAAAACTAAGAATTTATCTTCAATTGCTCTATCCCTAGTCTTGGCAATACATGGCTTATAATGGATGCTCAGCAATTACTTGCTTAATTAATCAATCAGGCTTTAGATAAATTAATAAGAAACTTTTTTGGACACCAATCAGGTGTCCAAACAGAACACTTGAAATCGGTATTGCTTAATTGTGGGTTGAAAGGAGTTTGCCACAGAGATATTTATATAGTATGGCGACGACTACGTAAGCCTAGATGAAGCTGCTCAAGGTGTAGTTTCTCTTAGAAATGTGAAGCATCAAGACTCTGCTTTTAAAAGATTGTTTATTTGACACAGACTCCTGTTAGAAGTGGTCACAGTAAAAATCGAAAGGACTTATTAATAAGATAAATGTGACTGAAAACCATGCCAGTGGGTAACTGCTGCTTGGTTTCTTTCCATCTCTTCTTTCTCTTCCTACAAGGCAGGTCTGAGGAGCCTGGCCTAGCCCATGAGGACAGAGCTGGGCCAAGAGCCAAGGGAATGCAGGGATGTTAAATGACACAAATGGAAAAAAGGGGGTGGGGAAAGGAGTGTTTTAAAAAAATAGGAGGTAGGATTACACTGCTTATATATTTTACATTCTATTTCTATGGCAATAGACTAGCAAACTGGGTTGTTGCTAAGGGAAACAACTGCATTTTGAAGCAAAGATGGGAATACTTCTAGAATCACCCCTTTATTGTCGCCTGCCCAGAACAATCTAAACTGGTGCTGGAAAGAAAATCAGTGTAGGAAGACAGTATTGACAAAGCCAAATGACAGAGTGGTGACTCACTTAGTTCTTGCATAGTCAAGAGAGAGACAGTAAAACAACCTTCTAAAAATCCATGCACTTCCCTCTGTACTGAATTACATTAACTGAGCAGTCACCTCAAAGACCCAAACAGTAGCTTTGTTAATGTCCAGTATTGCCTTAACATAGAAATGTGAAAAACATAAATAATTAGTAATATCAACAGAATGCTAAAAATGCTTCAGGTACAAATATCTAGTTTGATCTCTCTGCCCTCAGATCTTTACTCAAATATCACCTTATCAGTAAGTCTTCCCGGGCTTCCTTAGGTAAAAACTGCACATCCCATTACAGTGTGACTTCCTCATTCCTTCCTTGCTTTGTTTTTCTCCTTAGCACTGATCATTATCAAACATACTACAAATTTTACTTATTGATGTTGTTTATTGTTCATCTTTCACTAGAATGTAAGATCTATGAAGGCTGGGGTTTTTCTCTATGTTGTTCTCTGCCGTATTGCCAGCACCTAGAACAGTGCCTACCACACAGGAGGTGTCCAATTAACATTTGTTAAGTGAACTGATGAAATACACTTGGACCCACAAACGTGGTAGGGAGATTATTTTAAACTGAATGAAAACATCTCATTAAGTACTGTATTTTTTGGACTATAAGACTCACTCCCCCCACCAAATTTGGGAGGAAAGGGGAAGCGTCTTATAGTCCAAACGTTGCTTACCTGGCTCACTGTGGGCGGGGGCAGCAGCCTATGTTATTTGTGTTATTGAATATTTTACCACATTTTTTGCTACAAATTTTTTTTCTTCTTTTCCTCCTCTAAAAACTAGGTGCATCTTACGGTCCAGTGCGTCTTACAGTCTGAAAAATTCGGTAGCGGCTGCAGAAAAAAATCTTATCTAAACTCCTTCACAAAGCCTCCTGAAACTACAGCTGCCGTAACCCCTCTGTGGGAGGTTCAGGACAGCGCAGACCTGGATAAGAAATTACACAGACGAAACCTTCACAGAACCTTCTGTACCTTCCGCTTGTTTCTCATGAGTTTCCCACCATGGGCTTTCCCTTGCAGTCCTATTGAGGGCTTTTCTTCTTAAGATAAACTCTTACCTCTAGCTGTTCAGGAACCCCTTCTTTGTATGTTCCCACATATATAAATAAACTTTCTCTTTTCTCCTGTTAACGTGTCTTTTGTCAGTTAATTCTCAGGCCCCACTTACTGAACCAAAGTTGGTAGAGGAAAAACTTTTTTTCTCCCAACAGAATGAATGAGTAACAAATTGACATTCATATCATACAACACTTTATGACATATTTTCTCAGAGTGGTAACTGTGGGTATTCAGCCTCAGAGCCAAACAAAAATAGAAAGAACATGCTAAGGGAAACACACCAGTGTGCTACTTGACTCCAAGTTGATTTAAATGAATTCTAAACCACAATTCACTGTTTGGGAGGCAAATCATCAGAAAAGGAAATGGTATGGCATGTCAGCATCCTGAAGATGCATGAGTCAAAGGAAAGTCTCCCTTTTGTCTTTCCTGTTGCCACTCCATCTCACAAGGGGTCAACTTTCTCTTCATGCACACTGGCAACTGTATGAACAGACACACAGGGCCAGCTTCTGTGACTGCCTCAGGCTTGTGTCAATCACATGCCCGTTTTGATGAAACAATGAGGTGAAAATGCATATAAATAAAGAAGACTTTTGGGGGAAAAGAGAGAGAAGGAGGGAGGGAGAATGAGAGAAGGAGAGACAGATGGAGGAAGAATATATGCATGCATTCAGAAGAGGAGTGGAGAGGAAGACACAACATATTTTATATTGAGCACCAAAAGTATCCCAGTAATTTTCTTTCAAGAAAATAAGAAAAGGAGATGAAAAGAGAATGTGTTGATAACAGCCTGATTATGGTATTCATTCTTTCACTGATTTAACACTGATTAAGCAACCTTTAAGCCAGTTTACTATCATTCACTCTGCCCCCTCCAATCCATATCCCCCTCCCCTCAGTTTGAGATATTGTTTAAACAATTCTGGTTTTTTTACCCCCACCACCAGCTTCACACCCTTCCGAGCCTTCCAGCCTTTTGACTACTTCTGCTTGGATGTCTGGCACCACGTGAGACTATGTGATTAAAAGGGAAATAGAGCTACAATCCAGCCTTGGGATGTTAATAGTTCTGTGCAGGCTACCAAGTTACAATGCAATAAGAAGAGCTAGGACAGTAGAGCTGGCAAAAAGGTTATGAGAGCAGAGAAAAGTGAGAAGTGTTGAAAATGATGAAAAAACTGATATGAGTTGGATCTCAAAAAGTTAGGACGTAGTCATCAAGTGGGACAGAGAAGAAAAAGCATGTGGAGTTAGGCATCTGCATGTCAAGCCCAGATGCAGGAAAAGCTTGGCTGTCTGAAAAATAGGAAGGAAACTGGCTTTGCTGGACCACTGGGTGCAAAGGAAATGATTAAGTTACAGCTAGGCAGTTAAGAATATGGAACTGTGGAAATCTCCTTCTTCAAAGAGTAGGTTATAGTTAGGGGAGTCACAGGATTAAGTCTACATGAGAGAGAGCCCTGCCTGATGATGACAGAGACAGTGTACCGACAGAGGAGAGAGGCTACGTGGGAAGACCTGAGATGGGAGAGTGACAGAGAGGATGAAATGAAGGGGCTGCAGGAAAGACTGGGTGTGAGTGTTCGAGGGGCTGGAGAAGCAGTTGCTTTGACACGTCTGGCTTGAGCTGCTGGACAGATGCCCTGCTCTTCGTGAAGATATGGAAGGCTGGGAGAACAAAAATAGGGACTACAGCTGATAAGTGTTAGAACCCTTATGATTAACTGTAATCAACTGTTCAATAATTTCTACACAAACTTATTTTTTTAATCTTTTTTTAAAGACTTTATCCATTTACTTTTAGAGAGGGAAAGGGAGGGAGAAAGAGAGAGAGAGAAACATCAATGTGTAGTTGCCTCTTGCATGGACCCCACTGGGGACCTGGCCCACAACCCAGACATGTGCCCTGACTGGGAATTGAACCTGCGACCCTTTGATTCGCAGCCCACGCTCAATCCACTGAGCTACGCCAGCCAGGGCTCTACACAAACTTATTAATACATTAAATTATTTAAGATATGGGTTCATAATCCTTCCATGTCAAAATATAGCCTTGAGTCAAAAGACATGGCTTTGAATCAAAAGAAGCTGTTTCTCTTTGTGTTTAAAAATAGAAAAGTCCTCCAAAAGTGGTATTGAGCTGTATTTGAAAAACCTCGTACAGTTTGTACTAATCTTGAAAATTATATAATACTTGAGCTAGAAAAGGACATTTAAGATCTTCTTGTTCAACTCCCTCTTAAGGAATATCATCTTAGCCCAGTGGGAGTATACATTTTGTCCAAAGTTATAAAACTGGCTGTTGGCAAAGTCTGAACTAGAACTCAAGACTCCTGACCCCTGCCTGGGCTACACGACCTCACCAGAGCCAGGGACGATCAGAAGGAGGTTCTGACCATCACTCAACGGAGGCTGAGCCCCTCCCACAATTGTACCTCTTAAAAGAAAGTATACCATTCAAATAGGAAGAAAAGCAAATCTTAACTTGGATTTTCATTGGATTTCATTGGATTTTGAATGAAAAGTTTTCAAACACCAAGAATTCTAAGCATTAGTTTCAAATTTATAGTTTATAGGACCCCATTAATAGCTAATGTTTGCTGAATGTTGATACCACTCTAAGTGAAGGTAAAGACATTAAAGAATGTCTGACCTTTCCAACATTTTAATTTTGTTTTAGGTATCTAACACCTTCAGGAATTATATTTAAACAATTTTAATTCTATATCAAATTGAGGTAAAGATCAGAAAATAATTAACATAGAAACCTAATCACCAAAGTAATCCTTCTTGTTTACACTCTAAGGAATGGGAAGCAGAGAAATTATTTTTAGTTAGGTCTTTCATGGGCTGAAGTTTAAGGTCAGTTTGTGATAATGAAATTAACTGATTTTAATCAAATATTTAGAATACTGAAAAAACTATTTTAATCAAAAAAGTTGAAAATATCTAAGAAATGTAATCAAAGATACAAGGGAGTTATCACAAATAATGCAAAAAATAAGTTAAGGGTATTTATTAATAACCCATATTGTAAAGGTGCTTTGGCTTTGAAGGAACACTCAATGAGAGGGTGGGCCAAGATGGATCTCATCATCTTCACAGCCCAGAACATTACTGGACCCATTCATTAATGTTATGCTAATAGAACACCACCACCACCAATAAAAAATGCCAATATTGTGAGTTGTGGAATTATGGTAAATTGAGCCAAAATATTTAAAACAAGTATATTTTAATTCACTGTACAGACTACCCAGTCCATTGGGAATACTGCAGAAGCCGTTCTACATCACACGTTTTAAATTATTTTGGGTGTAAGAATATTTTTATAACATTAAAAGAATGGTATCCCTGCGCTTCCTTGAGAAAGGTATGTTAGGAGCACTTTGATGAATCAGAGCATTATTGTTGTATTTATTATTATTATTGTATAAGCTGTTTCTTGTGAGGTCAGCAGGTCTAGTAAAACCCTCTGGATATTCCTAGGCAAAAACTCTGAGCATTTCCCCTTCTTGTCTGGTTTGGTGCGTGAGTGTTCTCAGTGCTTGCATAGAATCCTCTGCAATTGTTACAATAAAGGAGAGTTTACAGGCTCTGCACCCCACCTCCTCACCAACAGTCATATGCACCCCCTGCACCCTCTACCCCCTGTAAAGCTTTAAATAGTTCATTATTAAAAATCAGCCACAAACTTCCAGCGAAGATGGAGGAGTAGGTGGACACACTGTGCCTCCTTGAACAACCAAAATTAAGGACAACAAAGATTTAGAAACAAGAAAACAAGCAGAACTGACAGAAAGTTGAACTGTAGGAAGTCTGACAACTATTCATCCAGACCGGTAAGAGGCGTGGAGTTGCGGCAGGAAAAGGTAGAGGTTGGCGGACCCAGGCACCCAGGAGCCCCAGGCGTGCAGGTAGCTGCTGGCAGACCCCGGGTGAGGGGTGGCAGCGGGCAGACCCAGTGAGGCTGCCCAAGATGGCTGGCTGACTGGGCGGTCCCACATTCACATGCAGATAATCCAGGTGAAAACGGGGAGCGAGACAGACCAGGGTCCCAGTGCCAGGAAATAAAACCTGAAAACACTTGTGGGGGTTCAGGTGTCAGGAGAGATTCCCAGCCTCACAGGATAGTTTGTTGGAGAGACCCACAGAATCCTAGAATATACACAAGCCCACCCACATGGAAATCAGCACCAGAAGGACCCAATTTGCTTGTGGAAAGCGGCAGAGGGGACTGAAATGCAAGGGAGAGCGGAGCAAGTGCCATTGTTCCCTCTCTGGCCCCTCCCCCACAAAGAGCATCACAACCCAGCAACTGGGCTGCCCTGCCCTGGGGAACACCTAAGGCTCTGCCCCTCATACATAACAGGCACGATCAGACCAAAAAAAAAAAAAAAAAAGACCAAAATTGGCTCAAACGGGAGAACACATCAAAGCCCCAGAGCCAATTCATCTAAGCGACCAAGAAATAGCCAACATATCAGATGCACAGTTCAAAGCCCTGGTGATCAGGATGCTCGCAGAATTAGTTGATTTTGGTTGCAAATTAGATGAACAAATGAAGGCTACAGTAAGTGAAATGAAGGAAAACACACAGGGAACCAATAGAGATGGGAGGAAAACTGGGACTCAAATCAATGGAGTGGACCAGAAGGGAGAAACAAACAAACAGAAAAGAATGAAGAAACAAGAATTCAAAAAAATGAGGAGAGGCTTAGGAACCTCCGGGACATCTTTAAACATCCCAACATCCGAATTATAGGGGTACCAGAGTGGGAAGAAGAAGAGCAACAAGTGGAAAACTTATTTGAACAAATAATAAAGGAGAACTTCCCCAACCTGGCAAAAGAAATAGACTTCCAGGAAGTCCAGGAAGCTCAGAGAGTCCCAAAGAAGTTGGACCCAAGGAGGAACACGCCAAGGCACATCATAATGACATTAGCCAAGATTAAAATGAAGGAGAGAATCCAAGAAGCAGCAAAGGATAAGGGGACAGTCACCTACAAAGGAGTTCCCATCAGACTGTCAGCTGATTTCTCAAAAGAGACCTTGCAGGCAAGAAGGGGCTGGAAAAAAGTATTCCAAGTCATGAAAGGCAAGGAGCTACATCCAAGATTGCTCTATCCAGCGAAGCTTTCATTTAGAATGGAAGGGCAGATAAAGTGCTTCTCAGATAAGGTCAAGTTCAAGGAGTTCATCATCACCAAGCCCTTATTCTATGAAATGTTAAAGGGACTTATCTAAGAAAAAGAAGATAAAAAATGTGACAATAAAAAGAGAGCAAACTCACAGATATTAACAATCACACCTAAAACAAAAGCAAACTAATCAAACAACTAGAACAGGAACAGAAATGCAGAAATGGAGATCACATGGAGGGTTAGCAACAGGGATGTGGGAGGAGGAGAGGGGAAAAAGGTACAGAGAATAAGGAGCATAGATGGTGGGTATAAAATAGAGGGAGGACAAGAATAGTGTGGGAAATGTAGAAGCTAAAAAACTTATGACACATAGACAAGAACTAAAGGAGGGAATGTGGGTGGGAGGGGTGTGCAGGGTGGAGGGGAATGATGGGGGAGAAATGGGACAATTGTAATAGCATAATCAATAAAATATATTTAAAAAATCAGCCACAGAGAAACTGTAAAAAGAACATGGAAACCTAAGTCATTACCTCCAGGGAGTCTCCTTCACAGTCTCCTTCCTCCACGCCTCGCCCCTTCTCTTCGGTAATGGTGTTCACCATTTCAAAAAACCTGTGATGCAAGTTGGTATGTGGTCACTCGTAATACACAAGACATTAAAATATACACAAGTATGTTCCAAAGTGATTTCACAGGAAAGAAAAAAAAAAGGAGCTAAGAAAGTCAGGTGATAAACCATCAGTATCAGTGTGAAAAATATGATTATCAGAAAGAAAACAAATTTCTGACCTCATGCCTCACTTCAAGTAATAGTAACAGATATAGTATAGAAGTCGAACAGTGAGGTAAGACGAGGTCAGAGAAATCTTAGGAAAGCGGACTTGGATACCAGACCAGGATTGTTAGTATTGGTGTAGTTAAGCTCCTCCACCTCTCTGAGGCTCACCCCTTAATTATAAAATGGGGACTACACTTATTTATCTCTTAAGTTGTTGTGAAGATGACCTGAGGTACACTTATAAAGTGCTTACTTAGCACAGTGCGCACCTTAAATATTCGCTATTGTTGTTTTACTGCTGTTAAATATTACCATTTAAATGGTACCAAACAAAAATACCTATATTCTAGAACAGTGTCTCCAAATTCTGAAGTCACTATTTGATAGTGTTGACCACTGTAACACCTGATCTCAGTGACTAAATCTTCTGCCTGAGCGCCTCAATATCAAACACACAAGGCTCCATAAACGCAGTCTGTGAAACACTAATGTGAACCAGGAGCAGATGGCTTATATGTTTGTGACAGAAACCACCCCTTTTGGTGACACTGTCTTCAGGAACTCTTCTTGTAAAGTTCTTGTTTTTTCTTTTTCTTTTCTGGAGATCATTTCAGAGCCAAGAGAAACAATTTCAGCAAGAAACAGATTTGCCCTCTGTAACACCAGCTGTGCTATCCATTCAGAGGGGACGATAATGGTCTCTAGACGTGCAGTAAGGGGGGCACTCCGAACAGGGGCTGATGACCTCACAGGTGGGTCATGCTGTGCACGGCCAGCCCAAGGGAGGAGCAGTCTACGTTGTGACAAGGAAGGTTTACCTACCACAATTCAGAACCTTTCTCCTATCTCTGTACCAATGACATAATAGAAAATATGTATTAGTCTGCCTCATTTCCTGGCCTAGAGCTCCTAAAACCCTTGTATTTTCTAAGTGATAAGAACAAGCATCTCTTGTTCTAATATTAGGCCTTTGACACTTGTCCCTGGCAGGGTGCTCCTAAAATCCCTTGTAAATCCCTAAGTGATGAGAGAACCCAGAGCAGCTTTTGTTATAATGAGCAGTGGGCTCCTGGATGGGGCTGGTCACTAGAAAGACCAAGCATGGTTAGGAGCTTGGACTTTCCAGCCTCCTCCCCCATCTTCCACAGAGGGGAAAGAGGGCTAAAAATAATAATTCATCATGCCTGTGTGACCCAGCCTCCACTGAACTCTAATAGTACAGGGTTCATGGAGTTTCCAGAGTGGCAAACACGTGCACACCAGGAGGGTAACACAGCCCAGCTCCACGGGGCAGGCGCTCCTGTGCTCTGGGACCCTTCCGGACCTTGCCCTATGTATCTCTTCATCTAGCTGTTCATCTGTGCCCTGCACCATATCCTTTAATTAAGTGGGGGAAATGTAAGTATTTCCCTGAATTCTGTGTTCTGCTCTAGCAAATAACCAAATGCAGAAGGGGCCACGGGAACCTCCAATGTACAGGCGGCTGGTCAAAAGCACGGCTGAGATCCCTGGGCGTGTAACTGGCATCTGAAGTGGGGGAAGAATGTCTCGTGGGCCTGAGCCCTCATCTGTGGGGTCTGACACTGTCTCTAGATAGGTGCTGTTAGAAATGTAGGGTACCCAGCTGGTATCACAGAGAACTGCCTGTACGGAAAAAAACCGCACATTTGGTGACCAGAAATGTCAAAAATGAAGTGTTGTGTGTGAGGAGTAAAGGAGACACACAGGAAGGAATGTGTAGGAAGGGGGAAAGCGGAGTTTTTCTTTCTTTTTTCTAGTACCTCTTTTTATGCATTCTTCCATTTAACAATATTCATTTAGTGTCTACTAGAATCAATAACTGTTTGGGCCTTTGGGAATACGACAATGAACAAAACAGACAAGGTCCGTTTCAGAGTGTGGAGTCTATCTGTGGAGTCTGCACGTGGTGCCTATTTGCTTACTCTTTCTTTCTCTCTACATATTTCTTGCAGGTCGGTAACAAGAAAAAATAAAATTCCCAAACCAGATGAGAATAACAGTAGGCTCTCATGAAGATTAAATACCATAATGAGTTAGAGACAAAAGCAAGTTCAACCAAGAGGAAGAAGAAAATAAAAGACCTAAAAAAAAATCCTGGCCTTAAGAACTGGGGTAGAAGTGCTCAGTTATGCACTCGAAGGTTTTCAACAAGGACGTCTCTAAGCAGAACACAACACGCAGTGGGAGGGGAGCACAGTGTGGTTTCAGGGGCTTGGACTCCAGAGTTACATGTGCCTGGTTCAAATCCAAGATCTTACACTTACTGGATATATAGAATTTTTGGTTAAACTCTCCAAGACTCTTTTTTATTCTTTCTAACAAAGATATTAATATTACCTACTTAATAGGTTTTGCTTAAAGATTAACATAAACATTAAGACTGGGGTAAGTGCTCCATAAATCTTAGGTGTAATTATCATAGAAACAAATCAATGGCTTTGAGAATTTAGTAGAAAAGGAAAGCATACACGTGCTAAAAATTCTTTCTTATTTCCCAGTCTTTTTCCTCTACATTTTACAATAATAAAGATAACACTCTAGCCAATAACTGTGGATCAAACAAACATATTTTTGCACTAAGACAAATGTGACTGACTATACACTGTAGTAGCACACCAGTCACTGGTGTTAGGCTCCGACAGTAATCGTTTGAAGGAGAACCACCCCCAGCAAAATTCTAAGTCCAAGCTGGCTTGCAGGCTCACTTTGTTTCTCAATCATCAGTCACTTCTCTAGGTCCCCACAGTCAGTCATGTGTTCTAAGGGAACATGAAGTACTAAATGATCAGCCCCAGAGAAATACACCCAAGGCACAGAGTTTCGGGTTACCCGTTATTGGTGTAGATCAAATTCCTGGCTCTTAACGCAGGCAGCGCCTCCACCAGCAAACCCAATGTAACTGGTCTGGGTGGGGCCCAGGCACTTTTTAAATCTCTCCAGGTGTTTCTAATATAAACTAGAGTTAAGAGCCACTGTTGCAGACCATGGTGAGGTTATTCCAAGGAATTCAGGAATGAGAATTTTGGTAGTCGTATAATAAGTGTGCATTTTAAAAATGAGACATAATATTTGGCAATTAACTGGTAAGTCTTGGTTAATGTTTTTCTGAGAAAAATAAATTATGACTAAGAGAAAGCTTGATTTATTAAAGAGAGCCCCCCAAATTCTCTGATAAATATACCACAGAATTATAAAATATTAACCCAAATTAAATTTATATAAAACCACATAGCCATGAATTCTTTGCAAGAGATACATGTTCACTCATTAATTTAAAAAAAATAGTGATCAGGCAATAACAGTCTTTTTCATACAAACCATTACTAATACGTACTTTTTGCAATGAAGTTCAGTACAGAAATAGATTTGGAAGTCATCAGAATTGTGAAGCACATAAAGAAAACAGCATCGCCCTTCAAATTTAGAAATACTGAAACAAACAAAAAGAATTATTCAGGGCTAATCCCAATGCTTCCAGGTACTGTCATGAAAATAAATACTATTTTATATGTGGTCCTAATTATGAAATCAACGTTGTTTATGACAAAAAGTTAGAAATAGTACTTTAAAAAGTATGCGGAGAAAGGGGAGAAGGGTTTTCAGGAACAACTATAAAGGATGCATGGACAAGACCAAGGGGGGTGGATTCAGGGGAGGGAGGTGGGGATGGCTGCGGTGGGGGGGGGGGTAGTGGTGGTGGGGGAAATGCAGACAACTGTGGTGGAAGAAACAACTAAAATTATTTAGTTTAATAAAAAGTATTATTTCCTGCACCGCAATTCTAAAAGTATTTAACTTTCTGAGAACCGTCTTCCTGTTCCTGTCTGTAGACAGAACTGCTCTGGGGTGTGGTAGGGCCAGAGAAGCTATGTGTCCCTCCAGCTTAGCATGAGAAAGGGGTGCTGCCTGCTACACCACCGACCTGTGTGCCGGGGGGAAGGCCTAAGGAGCAACTGGCTAGCTGACTGACCTCGGTGATTCCGGTTCTCTGAGATCTACAGAACAGCAACATGCTTCCAAAACTAGAAGGGCAACGTGCGGGAGGCAGTAAAAGCATCTCAGTTGTAGAGATTTAAGAGGCATGAAGCAACGTGGAGCAGCACTTGGTTTGGACTCAGCAAGCGGTTTACTTCACAGCAATTAGAACAATTTTGAGATTACCAGTCAGGCCATGCTGTTTCATGCCAAGGGTTGGCAAATATATCTAGTAATGGGCCAGAGAGTAAATATTTCAGGTTTTGTGGACCAAATTACTCAGTTTTTGCTGTTGGATCAGCCTTAGACAATACACAACAAACATGGCAGAGTTCCAATAAAACTTTATTTACAAAAACAGGCAGCAGGCCACATTTGGCCTGTAGGCTGCAGTTTGCCAATCCCTATATTATGCCTTTGCATCTGCTATTCCTTCAATTTAAAATGCATATTATTTTTGACTTTTAAAAGAAATCCTACTGATAATTTAGGGCCATGCTTAGGCCTTACTCCCTTTCCGATTTCTACCTTAAATAGAAAGACCTTCTTCTGTAGCTCTGTTCTTTGAACATAGTTCAATCACTGCTCATCCCACATTGGACTGTCATTAGTTGTTACATGTCTGTTCTCACACTGGACCTAGAGCTCTTCGAGAGCAGACCTGAGGTCTTAGTATTTTTTTTATTTTTATGGAATAGGACTCCACATTTGACATATAGCTGGTGCTCAATAAATGCCCAATGACTGAGCTGATAAAGTTCTGAGGTGATGGTGATATAAGGCAAACTGCTAAGTTAGTAAGATTTTCTTCTATACTTTGTCATTTCTTTACAGAGGAGAAAGCCAAGAAAAGGTTAGCTCTCTTTGAAGCCACACACTGGAACTCAAATTGCCTAACATATAAACCAGCAGTAGCCTTATGTAAGCATTCTGTGTATATGTCATAAATCATAACAAAGGTTATGTAGTGATGTCATACCTAGTTAAAAGAAAATTAATTCATTAGAAAATAGATAAGATAAAGTGAAATTTATGTTTACCATACTAAGTGGATTGCTTAAAAATACAGCTACGAATGAGTGCTTTACTAATGACCTGTTTTAAAAATTAAATATGAAGAGAATAAAGTTTTATTTGAGAAGGCATATATTGGAAAGATTTATAATGAATCAGTCCATAACCCTACTTGTTTCTGTTCAGGTCATTCATAAGGTAACAGGTGGTAGTACCAGGCCAACTCCAATCATCAGTGCCTCAGAGAGCTCTACCAGTTCATGCTCCAACAAAAGCAATTACTATTATGCCTAAAGCAATGGAGAACTGCATATCTGGCCTTTAGAAACCTGTTTTTCTTCATTTCCACTATGTGGGGAGAAAAAGTAGTTTCCATAACTCATATAGTTTAAAACTTGCAGTAGTTGGTCTAGCATTGCTGAGTGTCTATAAAATGAGTGTTTAAATATTTAATTGGTGGCTTTTGATTCTGGGAAAAAAAACAACCCTCATTTCTAAATCCTAGGAAATGGTATTTCCTGAGCCAATGGTATTATGATGGCACTGTCAGATCTAAATGAAACTGAAGTGAGTCACTCTAATCCCAGAACACTTCATTAACTGTGACCTCAGGATGAGGTTTTTCTTTTTTTTTCTTTTTAAATGAATTCCTTTCACTCTCATCCCACAGATATTAGCTACAGGACACAATCTGGTAAAAGACATTTTGGATGCATCTAAGGAGAGATTAGTTCCTGGTATACCTAAAGAGCAGAAAGCCATCCCATAACATAAACCAACAGCTCAACCACCTAGAGAGAACTGCACCTAGCTCACCTTTGTCTACACCTTGATTCTGCCCCACAAATCACATTTACCCCTCAGTTACCACATTTTAAGTGGATGACAAGCACAGAGTTAGTTCAACTAACACTGAAAGTTTTCTTGCAAATCTTTTAACAATGGAGATAGACTAAAGAAGCATTTTGAGCATTTCATAAATAGAAGGATTGTTGAGATTCTTTACATTTTTTATCTTTACCCAAGGACATTTTTTTCCTTTGCTTTTTTAGAGACAGAGAGAGAGAGAGAGAAGACAGACAGATATTGTTAAAGGGAGAAATTTTGATCAGTTGCCTTCTTTCTTGTACGTGCCCTGACAAAGGGCAACCCGGGTATGTGCCCTGACCACCTCCAACCAACTGAACCATATGGGCTAGGGTGAGAATCTTTGCATTTTTAAAAAAGAGTTTCATTTATTTTTAGAGAGAGGAGGAGGGAGGGAGAAAGAGAGGGAGAGAAACATCAATGTGTAGTTGCCTCGCTCATACCCCCCACTGGTGACCTGGCCTGCAACCCAGGCATGTGCCTGGACTGGGAATTGAACCAGCAACCCTCTGGTTTGCAGGCCAGCACTCAATCTGCTAAGTCATACCAACCAGGGCGTGCATTTTAAAATCATAACTGTAAGTCCCATCTAACACATCCATATTCTAGAAAAATGTCTCCCAAGAAAACGAAAGGCAACACAGAAACTTACCTCACTCCCCTGACAGAAGCAGCACTGAAATTCCACTCATGTATACCATTCTAGAACGCAGGGAAAGAACAACAAAAAATGTTTGGTTATCCAAATTAAAATAACACAACAGCAATAATTTTGTTTTATTATTTTTTAATAAGACACACAGAGTAATTTTTCCTCATGTATAATCCTTCACAAATTATCTGGATGGAAACTGCAATTCATTCTCAAGCCACAAGGGTGACGTTTATGTAATAATTTCTGTATTTCAATAGAACGGCTCTAATATAGCACAGGAAAATTAGTCTCATTAACTTCTAAAATTTTATTTTTGGCAGATTAACTTAATAACTGTTGTGCATTAGTTTTTAAAGTAAAAAAGCCAGTGATCAAGGTAATTCAATTATTATAGTCAAGCAATATTTCTTTTTGGAAAAAGAACAACATTAATGAATAAAATCTCTGCGAGGTTTTAAAGATAAATATTTCTGAATTATCTTTAGTTAACTTTTTCTAACCAATGGAGGTTTTAACTAAATGGAGTTTCTACTTCTTAAGAACATGACACAGCAATTACGCATGCATATAACGTCCACCATAGTTGCAGTGTGTTGTTAGCTAATTTATGTGAGACTCAACATACTCGTAAAGTTTGAAGATAAAAACTGATTATCATTTGATAAACATGGGTGATTTGCAAGGTCAAGATGAAAAAAACTGTGGTAAATTATTACTTAAAAATATTATTAAAGCTAAGTTAAAATTAGTATTAAATGCATGTCTCTAAACTAAATAAATTACAAGATGGATCACATTCCCTATAAAAATATGTCTGACAATGATATAGAATTAGTAACCAACATTTGTGTAGAAATAAAGTTGTTGCTACATCTGTCCAAGTTTAGCAAGTGCCGTAGAGTAGTCATTCTGATTGCAAGTCAATGCTTTAAATATAAAACAACTAGGAAAACAAGCTCTTCCCACCAACTTAAAATACTGCCAGGAAGTTGAGGTCGGGGCTGAGCCAGTGAAGTGGGTAATGAAACTGTGGCTCTGATGTGGCCCAGACCTCTTCTTTTGGTTGAAGCAACTCAAAAAGCCACAATTTATATTCATAGCAACTATTTCTTTGCTAGGACCATACAACTTAAAAAAATAGATCCTCTAGAGCCTGAGGTATATTTACTAAAAAACTAGTTTCAATGCCTGTCCATCAGGTCACAGGGTTGTGACCTGAGTTATTACAGAACAAATGTTGCTGAGCATGAAGCCCAGGGAAGGTGGAGACCACAGAAAGGTACTCTTGGAATGTGGTTTTCTTAACCGGAGTGCACAGGGAGTTAAATTAAAATAGCAGCCTGCACCTTTAGCTGGTAATTTGAAAGTTGCTTCTAAAGCTGTTGGCCTCAGGTGACCTAAGTATACGTGACCCAGGAGCTGCAGCTGTTAACCCACATACTGCTTGCACACAGCAGCCTTGGCTTCAAAGCTGCGACTCAATTTCTTTCTAAGGCCACCCCAGGATCAGGAGGCGGGTTGAGTGCAAACCTGCAACTGAACACAGCGACTAGCGAACACCAACAAGATGGCACTGGTAAAATCTATCATCTATCTTCCATCAGCCCTGTCCTGGGAGTGGCCAAGGAGAGATTTCCCAGGTTGATTGATTGGGCTGGTTTTGCAGGAAACGAGTAAAGCATTTTCAGAATGTTAGTTTCCTGAAAGGTTCAAGTGCTGCCAGGAAACATTCCATTTCAGTGCTGTAAAGCCCAGAGAAAGCCTGAGTAAGATGAAGTGATCTGGAACAAGGCCTCTTCCCACCTCCCTCACTAGTGGGCTCTCCACACAGAGGCAGTGGTGAGCTACAAGGCCAACAGGTAAGATAAAGGCTCCTGGTACCTCTCTGGGAATCAGGGGGAAAGGGATGCCAAAGGCAGAGCTGGAATGATGTTTAATCCCAACAAGCCCCAAACCAACATTCAATCTTATTTCATCAGCACACACGCCATTTTCTAGGAAATGATTAGTTTCAGATCCTGTGCTCCAGCTAGGGACTAGGAGTTGATACTGAGCTAAGGTGGCAGGAGTTCCCCTTGGCGGACACTCTTGGTTCCCTAGGCAACAGCCCTTCCTTCCCTTCTTTGCAACAAAAAACAAATTTTGTTCAGGTTCAGGTGGCAATGCTTAGGGATGGTGAAACTGATTAGTCTAAGTCAGCCATGGTTAAGTCCATTTTTCTTGCTGGTGATTGGTTTAGGCAGTCACATGATGCAACTTTTTGTATAAGGGCAAGGACCTGGCCCTCCTCCTTTGGATGTGGTCTGTGTGAAGTGATGCTTGGAGCTGCTATTTAAGTAAGGCCCTAAGTAAAAAACCAAGAGCATACAGAGAACTCAACTCAGAATTCTGACACTGTCGAGCCCTGAAATCACCCCAAGAATGAACCCACATCAGAAGTTCTTATAACATTTCTTTATTTTAGTTGGGAGTTTTGTAGCTAAAAGTATCCCTGAAGGATGAGAACATCATATCATCAAAATCGAGTCTGAGGTAAACATATTCCCCTCATAAATTCCCTGGGTCTTCTCTGAAGGTCATGGGCCAGAGCTTAGTACTCCTCTAGGTCCCTGCCTGAGAAGCCACCAGATAGGTCAGGAGTACTTAAACATCAAACCCAGAAGGAGGGGAATTGTAAGTAAGAAGCATTTAAAATATCTTGCAAATAACTTCTCTGTCCCTCAATCTATGTTTTTCTTTCATGTGCACGTGCAGACGTTCTTCAAGTACTAATTTATTTTAAGCAGTAACCACCTATTGAACAAAGGGAGAAGAGTTAAAGATTGGATTTCAATTAATTTTTTAAATTACTATCTTGTTCAATTACAGTTGTCTGCATTGTTTGTCTACCACCCCCCACCCCACCCCAGCCAAACCCACCTCCCTGGATTTCAATTAATTTTTGCCCCTCAATGGAAAGTAACTCTCTAAGAGTCCCTGAACTCTTAAGAATTGGTGTAATGATCTTAAAGTTTTGAAAGTTGCAAAATGAAGTATTTGTCTGGAAAAAGTCCAGCCATTGCTAATACAACGAGAACAGTTACGCAATATCGACGTGACCTGGCAGCCAAAGAGAGTGGACTGCAATGCACGTGTGAGCAATGAGTGAGCATGTGCACTGTGTGGCCATCACATTCACATTCACTGAGCGAGTAGAGCAACGAATCTGCATCAAATTTTGTATTAAGCTTGAGCATTCCTCTGTGGAAACTTTGTGGGTGATTCAGAAGGCTGCAGCTATGGGCAACCAGTGATTGGCAGCTTCATCAGGACAACGTGCTCACTCATGCATCACATCTTGTGCAGAGTTTTTTGGTGAAACATCAAATCACCCAGGTGACTCAGCCCCACTACAGCCCAGATTTGGTACCCTGTGACTTCTGGCTTTTCCCCAAACTAAAATCACCTTTGAAAGGGAAGAGATTTCAGACCATCGATGAGATTCAGGAAAATACAACAGGGCAAATGATGGCAATTGGGAGAACTGTGTGAGGGCTCAAGGTGCCTACTCTGAAGGGGACTGAGGCATCACTGTCCTATGTATAATGTTTTCCGTATCTTGTATCTTCTTCAATAAATGAACCTATTTCTTATACTGTATGGCTGGTACCTTCTGGACAGATCTCGTACCCATATACTAGCTCATGTAACTGTTCATTCCACATTTAGAATGAAAACATTGAGAGAGGAAGTGAGTAAAGAAAAAAATGTGATGGATGAAAAGCAACATTCTGTTATTCTACTTTTAGAAAAAAAAATTTAAACATTTAATGACAGAAACAATCCATTTCCTGTTTAACATAAGATATTAAACCTGTTGCTTATCTGTTAATTATAGTTATTAGCTGTTTTAAACTAACAATAACAAAATGATCTTATTTTTATTGTGTGTTCTCATTCCAATTATATCACTTCTATTTTTAAAAACAGAAAATAGCAGTGGTAATGAATACACTATGGATAAAACTAGAGTTTGCAAAGAAATTGATAAATCTAAAATAGAAACTAATTGATTCATGAAAGCTTAAATTTTTGAACAAGGAGAATTTTTGGCACTAAAGGTAATTGGAATGAGCACAATGCAAATGCAGAAATTATTTTTCATCAAAAGATGGTGGAAATAAGACAATTCACAGCACAATTTTTAACCCTTCTTAATGCACTCACTTATAATCCAATGTGTTTATTTCTTAGCACCACATGAAAATTGTCTCTACAACTGTCACAAAGCCTAAGACAATCAATACAAGGCTAACTATATTGAATGAAGAACTTCCAGAGAGGAAAAATAATGACAACAAGCTAGAAACTACTCTTTTTCCAAAAATCTCTGGCTTACTTCTGTTCTTTCTGTTTCCAAATACTTCTGGCTCTCCACTCATTTTCTGGAGCTTTGCTAACTTCTTCACCCCATTCTGTCTCCAAGTGTCCTTGGATAACCTTGTTCTTTCCAATCAAGCCTTTGAAAAATCTCCTCTCCCAGATAATAATGTTCACCTTTCGTAACCTCTTTTAGTTTTTGTAGTTTCAAATGGGTGACTACTTCTGCTTGTGAGAACATGCATGCATACACTTTAAAATAATGTAGATAAAACACTGTGCACTTCAAAACAATGTTAACAACATATAAACAGATAGTTTTATTAGTTATTACTAATCTTTTTACTGGATAATTATACTTGGAATAATGCCATCACAGCAGCTACAGATCTGAACTTCCAATGACTCCTTCCCTGGGTTTGATTAATTTGCGAGAGCAGGTTACAGACCTCAGAGAAACATTTTATTTGCGAGATTACTGCATTATTAGAAGGGGATGTAACTCAGGAACAGCCAGATGGAAGACATGAGTGGGGCAAGGCATGTGGGAAGGCGCCTGGAGGTCCTGGGCCCTCTCCAGGTGGTCTATCTGCCCACACGTTCCCCAACCTGGAAGCTCTCTGAACCAAGTCCTCAAGGGTTTTTCCAAAGGCTCCATTACATAGGCATGCTTGATTCAATCTCTGGCCACTGGTACTTCAATCACCAGCCCCTCTCCCCTCCCCAAGGTCAGAGGGTGGGACTGAAAGTTCCAACCGTCTAATCCATGGGTCCTCAACCCCCAGGCCATAGACCAGTACCAATCTGTGGCCTGTTAGGAACTGGGCTGCACAGGAGGTGAGCGGTGGGTGAGTGAGCGACACTTCGCTGGCATTACCACCCGAGCCTCACTTACTGTCTCCCCTCCCACCCTCCCATTCCCCGCAGAAAACTTGCTTTCAACGAAACCGGTCCCTGGTGCCAAAAAGGTGGGGACTGCTGCATGGGTTTGGTTCTCCAGCAACAAGGCCCCTTCCTTAGATGTCTCCAAATGTCATCTCATTAACATAGCAAAAGACACCTTTATGGCTCTCAGCATTTACAAAATTTCAAGAGTTTTAGGAGCTCTGTGCCAGAAATGGGGACTAAGATCAAATACATATTCCTTATGATAACTCACAATATCATAGTTCCCTAATATAACACAAACAACCATCCAAATGACTGCTGCCATGTCATCTAAAGAGCTAAACAGTCCCATTGTTCCGGGGTCTCAATATTGGGGTTTAGCCCATATGTGTGCAACTGTGATTTTATTATTGCTAATGTTATTGTTGTTAAAATTCATTAGGCATGAATTTTATTACATGCCAGGCTCTGTGCAATACCGTTTGAGGTGGCTATTATTATTATCCCATTCTACAGAAAAGAACACTGCAGCTTGACCCTGGCCAGGTGGCTCAGCTGGTTGTAATGTCAGGCTGTACATCAAAAGGTTGCGGATTTGATCCCCAATCGGGGCGCATATGGGAGGCAACCAATGTTTCGCTCTCACATCAATGTTTCTCTCTCTCTCTTAAATCAATAAAAATATCCTGCCCTGGCTGGTGTGGCTCAGTGGATTGAGCACCGGACTGCAAAGAAAACTGTAGCTAGTTCGATTCCCAGTCAAGGCACATAGGTGGGCTGCAGGCCAGGTCCCCAGTAGGGGTGCAGGAAAGGCAACCACACATTGATCTTTCTTCCCTCTTTCTCACTCCCTTCCCTTCTAAAAATAAATAAATAAAATAAGATTTAAAAAAATAAAAATAAACATAAAAGTAACAATATCCTTGGGTGAGAACTAAAAAAAAAAGGCACACTGCAGCTTGTAGAAAAAGCCATGGTACCCAAGCGCCATGACAGGATTTGAATCCAAGTCTGTTGACTCAAAGCCCGTATTTTTAAAAATTGCAACCCCACACCCCCAAGTGTACTTTCTGATTCTCTTTTCTGCTTTAGTTTCCCCTTTCCAGGTCAGCACCATGAGGGCAGGATTTCTGCTTATTTTGTGCACATCTGTTTTCCTCGTGCTTCACAGAGTCTGGCAGTGCCTATCACAGAGTCAGCGGTCAATAAATATTTGTTGAGTACATGGATATTTAGGGAAAATTATAAGGGTACTTTGGAAAACAATTACAAAAGAACCCCACAAAACTACTTTGCCACGAGACTGCTCTCATTTCTGTGGTTTATCCTGTGGACTAGAATCGGGTCCCAAAAAGTCTCTATTTTTTAAAAATGGTGGGATGATTTGCACATAAATTAAAACTGATGAACTACAGAAGTGGAAAGGGTTATCCAAATGATTGTTGTGAGTAGAAATGAAGTGTTCAAGATCCCTCTGGAAACCAGAGGCAGCATAGCCCATGCGGAGCCAGTGGCTAATCTGAGATTTAGCAGTTATTGAGATATTCAAATTGCCTAGATGTAATGATACCCATAATCGTACTAGTGCAATACAATAAGCAGCGTTATTCAAACGGCTTCCTAGAATTAATAAATTTACAGCATAAATTTATAAAACAAACATTCCAATTTAAAGTGCACTTTGGATACTTATGTCATCTGTGATAAAAATCCAAATAGCTTAATTATATTTTATTAAATGAATTAAAATCCATAACCCAAATTTAACAAATTTTATATTACAGGATATATGTATGCTAGGATATATATAGTCAAGCTCTTTCTTCTTAACTAATGCAGACATTTGCTGGAATATATAAATGCTGGAAGGCTGTAAAGTCCTCACTGTTAATACTCTTGACTTAATAATTGCACAATTTACCTCGTCATCAGGAAGCACATGCCAAATAGATATTGTCTTTTCCTCAGCTTCATTGTTGATAGACAAATATGAAGGTTGATAGATTTTGGTTGGTTCTAATATTAACACCTTGAAAACATAAAACAAAAAATTAGTATCAGTGACTTAAGATTCAAACCACATAGAGCTGACATAACAAACACAGCACCAATTACTGGATGACATTCTGGGTCCATTGCTGAAGTAAAAGCATTTAAAATTCTATTGCCCTTTGCATCTTTTATGATATAATACAATTATCTTAAGTTCTAATAATACATCACCTTTTATTGCTATAGAAATTGGGAATACATTTTTGAAGTCCATATATTGGTTTGGCTAGCCCCAAGAAGTCTACTGATGGTACTTTTTAAAACCTTTTACCTTTTTCAGGCAATACATACTCTTTTCTATAAATATAAATGTCAAAGAAAGGCAGAAATGTGGTAAAACAAATTCTATAAAAAGAAAGGAAAATATTCCATATATATAATGTCACATAGATGTGTGGTTTTCATACCCATGTAAATAGATTGAGAAATGATTTTAGTTAGTATTAAAAGAGTTTATATATAAACCAAAAAAAAAATGAACATAGCTGTATGAAATAAAAATATTTTTACACCGCCTTCACGATACAACTGGTATCTTTAGTAATGATATATTTAGCCTTGTGATAGAAAAAGAAAAAATAAAACCTGCTCCAGTTTTGGAGGTACATGAGGGATATGTGGTAAGCTGAGAATCACCACTGAAGGACGGCATGATGTATTACATTACTGCTAATATCTCATTTTAGGAGCAAATAACATTAAAATACTATACATTACTATACATGCCATTATTTCAAAGGTGCTGCTACTATTAGCTAGTTGTACAGATGTTTAAAGGCATCTACCTAGCTGAAATTTCCTATACAGACTTAATTAGGAATGTCAAAAATAATAGAAATAAAGCTGATCTGTAATTTGCAAAGAAACTGAAATAGTTTTTTCTACTCCACTGCTTAAAACTCAAAATAATTGCCTTTTAGAACTGATCTCTTATTAAGCAAAGTTTACCAGGAGAAAGTGGAGGAAAAACCCTTCAGAAGGCTCTGTCAACAAGGAATTCACATTATGTTATAACCTACAGTGCACCCTAAACAGGAATCTGGGTTGAAATGGACTCAGCCATACACTGCAAACCCAATGTATTTATTTTATGATAAACTTATCATAACAGTAAATTGATTTAAGTTAAATTACAGAGAACCAGAGAAAGGGGATTAGAAAAACAAAATTTCCTTTTTACTATTAAAACTTTAAGGGCATAAAGAATTCTTGGTCAGGCTCTAGCTATGAATATAAGATAGAACATACCAAAAAATAAAACACACTAAGAGCCCAGAGGGGAATGTATTCTGAATCAGGGACATACCAGGTGAATTAAGGTCCAAATTCCAGTCAACAGAGAGTTAAGTGGTACTGGTTAATAATGAAAATAAACTTTATCTAAAGTTTCATTAGATAGATTCATTATCTAAAGTTTGCAGAAATAGTGCTATCAAATCTGAGTATTCCAGTGCTTGTGAAATTAAAATGAGGAATAGGGAATAAAAGGTGGGTTACCACCCCAAAACAGCATCCAAGTCACTGCACTGACAATATACCTTGTCCCCTAATGGCATGGGCACACTATTTCACATTAGAAAGCACAGCACTAGGTTCTCTCCTGTCATCTTAAGTTGTGTGTTGATTGTTGTCTCAGGCATTTGTAACAGATAAAATCTGAAGTATGTGTTCCTGCCTTGAGATAGGGAATAAACACTGGTTGCAATGATCACTGTGCCTTGATCTGCCCTTGAAATGACAAAATATGAGGAATTTGTAGCATGCATTTGGAGGTCACAGAAAAGCTGAGAAGACAAAAAAGAAGAGGCAATTTGACAAAACCATCAAGATTCAACGTGTTTGAGAGTACACGCATTCTTGCTTTCAGTCTCTAGTCTTCTGTACTGGTTACCACTACAGTCAACTGCTAACTTGAGGTACCTGCAGCCAGGGTGGGAGACAGCAGAGCCTATGAACTATAAAAAGTAGACTTTAACTGAATTACCACACTCCACTTCCTCTCACCTGACACTAGGTGATGGGCTGATGGTCACTTAACTTTTTAATGTAGGAAGGAAATAAAATATATATAGAAAATAGGTGAGAAAAAAGAATAAATTGAACTGAACCTAAATTATAATAAATGATGGAACTATTCAAATCATTTCCAAAAGAACTTTTGTTATCTGCTTTCTGTTGCCCAGGGTCAACAGTTTTTCTTGGAGGGATGAGATTGGATATGGTAGTAGGATAAATGGAGACAAATTAAACATGCTCTAGTATAAGCCATCTTGGTTTTAGTAAGATCCACTTTTCAAAAGAAGGATCATGTCATCCTCCCAATTAATACCTACTGTGAGCCACAGAAGATGCTACCAAGGATATGGCAAGTTACAATGACAGATATAGTTACACAGGTACTAAAAGTTGGCCTTTCTCTATGCAGTGGAACGTAAGTAGCGAACTATAGTGACTGCAGGGAATGGGCCTGGTGGGGAAGGTAAATGAGTGAAACAGGAAGAATGGGACTATAATCAACATTTTAAAGGACAGCAGCTAGTTGGCTCAGTAGATTGTTGCTTTTGGAGTATGCAGTCACAAATTGCTAATCCCTGTCATTTTTTTAAGCAGTTGAAAATCTGGAATTTTATGTGAATTCTCCTGATTTTTCACTCGATTATTTAAATAAACTTTCTTTTTCAGTTGAAATAGCCCACCTGTTCATCAGTTTTGCCTATCTTTTCTTCTTTACGTAGTAACTGTGTTATTTGACGTCTTTATCTGGTATGTCCAACATGTCACCTCTGGGTCTGCCTATATTGGTGGTCTTAGCTCTTCATTATCAGTCATTCTCCTGCTTTTTAGCTTATCTGGTAATACCTGATTACATCTGAATTATACTGCAGATGCTCTGAATTGTATCTTTCCTGAGATTTTTTCCTAGTTAGCAGTTAAATTATCAATATATCACATCGATCCTATGGGTTCAGTTTTATTCTGGTTTTGTTAGGGTGCGTCTGTTTTAGTTTTGCCCTTACTCCTGGGGTATGGGTTTCTATGTCCATTACAGCACTGAAGGTCCAACTCTTTATTTTTAAATGGTGGCAATGAATCCTTTTTTTCCCTTTTAAATCACTGAGTGGTCTTTTAAACATATGAATGCAATCCTATGCACAACCTCACATGCAGTAAGAGAAATGCTAATTAAAACTACCCCAATATACCGTTTTTCATCTGTACGTTTAGCAGAGGTATAACTCTGATAACATGCTTTTGGTACAGAGTCTGGAAAAGCAGTCGGCCTCACACGTTGATGGTGGGAGTGCGCACTGATAGAGCACCCCCCCGCGCCCCCCCCCCTTGCCGAGGGCAGCCCAGCAACACGAGTCGGTTCCACTGCTGGGGACCCATCTTGCAGATCCATGTGCACACATGCAAAATGGCACGGGTGTGACGGTGTTTCATTTTAATTTCCTTCTTTTCTGGCTACTCAGTAAGATTTTCTCTTCACACGATTTGCTCATTTTTCTTTTTCTTTTGCCTATAAATTGGGAGTTGATTGGGGGTTTTTTCCTGCATTTTAGGCAAACTGATCATTTTGAAAAATTAGTATTAAATATTCTCTCCCTGTCTAGCATTTTCCATGTTTATGGTGTCATTTACTGAATAAAAATTTGAATTTTTAATGAAGTCAAATTGGTCAATATTTGCCTTTTGGCTTATAGGTCCCTTTCTTGCTTAAGAAAGAAAGCCTCTCTCACTTTGACTGTATATCTATATCTGCTAACTTCTCGCCTCACGTTTCCTGGTTTTATTTTTTTGCATGCACATTATGACAGACTAATTCACATTGAGCGAACTTAAATCAGCTCAGAAAAGCTAACAGGAGTGGGTGCCTCTCACAGCTGATTTTCTAGTCGATCAAGTCAACAGTCAATTTAAATACTTCAGGCCCGTGCTGCCTGCTCTCACCACCGTGTTTACTGTCGTCCGCATGCCAGCTCGAGGCAAGCTGCCAGCTGACTCTGAGATAAGTGTTCTCCTGGCTACACATAATCTCGGACAGAAAATGAAGTGAAGGGTTGTAGTTGGAAAGGCTTTTCAACGAAAGGCCCTGCTGCGTTTAAACCTTCTGGAAGCAAGAGTAAAGAAAGCCTGTTAATGCCAGCAATGGACTTAATTAAATCAAAAGATAATACTATCAACATCAACTAGAAAACAAGATTTTGTGAAAAGAACTGAGAGGTGTCACCACCTCTGGTTACGGAAGATTGAGACTGCGACTCGAAGACAGAGATGCATGGCATCACTTTGATGTGGGGAGATTTGCTGGTATGAACACACTGAGTGGCCAGTAATTCTTGAACTGAATATTAAAACTATACTACTTTAGACAGTATTCCGAGAGCTATCAGGAGGGGGATGGCACGAGCTGAGAAGATAAGCATATATTTTTTACAGTGTGTGCATGTCTATTATACATTTAAATATCTAGAGTTTGATAGAGATCAGCTAAGATGAGTTGCAAACCAAAATCTACAAGTCATCATTTCCCACAATGTAAAGCGTTGTCGAGAGTGACTGTGGATCCTACATCTGACTCACATGAGCGGTGGGGATGGAAGAACAACGCAAATGAGTCTGACACTTTTCACCACAATGATGGCAACTGAGATGCATGACAATGTCGACAAGACTGCAGTTTGAATTAAACATTCCCATCTGTCTGGTCTGAAGAGATATCCTGACTTACTCAACTAAGAGACAATATTTTCTTGGGAAAGTGCACTTTACAACTTACTAAAAGAAACCACCAAATACCATGGCAAAACATAAAAATGTATCTAGTTTCTTTGAGTTTGAGAAGTTATTTTAAAAAGTTAGCTAAAGCAGCTCTGGCTGGTGGGGCTCAGTGCACTGGGCACTGGCCTGTGAGATGAAAGGCTGCTGGTTCCATTCCTAGTTAGGGCGTGTGCCTGGGTTGTGGGCCTGGTCCCCTACTGGGGGCGTGTGAGAGGCAGCCAATTGATGTTTCTCATATCAGTGTTTCTCGTCCTCGCTTTCTTCCTGCCTTCCCCTCTCTCTAAAAATGAATAAATAAAATTATTAAAAAAATTAAAAGTTAGCTAAAGCAAACCAATGTACAGAAAATAACGTATTAATCATATCGCTGTTGTTTTAGAACATGAGTATCAGCATACAGAACTGTTACAACCACAGTGCAAGATATACTTTAAATAAAAGAAGCAAACTTGAACTATAATTAGAGTTAAGTTAAATGAAGAGTACTCACTGGAAACCTAACTACAGTAACATCTGTCTTTGTGGCCTCGACCAGGAAATCCATCCAGAAGTCCATGAGCTCCTGTATGTCCACAGGCTGTTCTGTAGTCGCTTTCACAAAATGTTTATAGATCAAAATTGTCTCTACAATAGACTTGAGGTACCTAAACATTAAAAGATATAAACACATAAGAGGCAGACTTAGAACCATCTGTTCCCATGCATCTCAGTCTCACTCTGTAAATGTCAATATGGCATAAAGATTATGCATTCAGATTCACCAAACATCATTCATTATTTCTTACATGTCATGGGCTTTCACATGTCACCTCATTTAAGTCTCACAAAAATTGAATAAAGCAGGCTGGTTTAGATCCATTTGACAGATGAGGAAACTGAGGCCTAGAGGGCTTAAATAACTTGGACCAGATGATACATTTACTGAAAACATAACTTTTAAAATAATGCCTATATTCTATTCAAGGAAGGGTTAATGCATTTGCTTTAAAATATACTTCCCTAAGAAAGCTTTTCTAAATAGACCCTTCATAAGAGATCATTACTTTGCCTGACGCAACTCAGCTTACACAAATATCCCCAAATCTGGTAGGACAGCTGATGCCCCTGCTAAGAGAGTTAGAAAAAATGAGAAACAAAATAATTATATGAGATACTGGGTATGCAGGCACACTGTAAACTATAAACATGAAAGCTAACATTAAATTAATAGAAATTAAAGGCATCGTTTCATGGTTCTTACTACTGCATAAAGTAATGCCAGTTCTCTTGTCAACAGAAGCCAGGACACCTAAAACAAATCTCTTTGTACCGTGTGGTCCAGTCTCGACCTCCTCTATGATCAGAATGGTTACCACAAGGAAATAACAAATTTGGCTGCATTTAATGCATACATTTATTGGTTCATGTATTTCATGTCACTTGCTGAATACTCACTGTAAGCATGCTACTGACAGTATAGCCCTGTTCTCAATTGTGCACAGTACAGAGGAGACAGAAGGTAAAAGGTATTATAGCACCATGTGATCAATATCAGTGGAGCTGATAACTAAATAGACAGGACTAACAAAAGTCATATATGGTCAATATCATAGAGCTATGACTAGAGAATGCAGAAACATGGAAGAAGAAAATTTCATGAGATAAAATGATCACACATGCATATGCTATGATACCCATGGACTTCTCTCTGGGTGTGGGCAAAGGTTATAGGTCAGGGCTATGAGCAGATGTAATTTACGAGTGTTCCGCAGGTGGAGAAGGGCACCAGGAGGGGCGTTCTCCATGGGTGCTGAGACACAAGCGCCTGAAGCCACAGTATGGCATGTTCAGTGTGAACAGAGGGCAGTGCAACCAGGGGGTATGACAGAAGCTGAGGCTGCAATGACCAAGGGCAAACCTTGTTTGCCAAGCCAAGGAAATGGACTTTATCCTTTAGGTGGTTAGGTGCCATTGAACTATACTGATTTAAGGATCTCCGTGGAGGGGAAAGGTCAGCCATGCATTTTAGAAAGATCACAGTGGGAGTGATGCTGTGGAGGATTTGCTGAAAGTGAGAAAATCCTTTAGGAAGCTGTGAGGCCTGCCATGTTGGATGTGTCCTTACATGCTTCCCTTCGAGGAAAACAAGTCATTGTCCTGGGCTCTGAGCAGCTTTACGCCTTTCTCAGTACCACTGTTAACCTTCAAAAATCGTCATAGCTAATGGTTAGTGATCACATGTGATGCATGGTAAAATCAGGACTGTTTTCCAAAACAGTCCTAAATGCAGATGGAATTCTGTTTTCCTCGCTTCAATTACCACAAACAAAATGATGAGACTTGGGTGCATGCCAAGAACAATCTGAAATTAGAAAAACATACATATATACAGAAAACACCCAAATGTGTTAGTAAGTAAGCCCTAAGCAAAAGAACAGTAGGTAATTCCAAAACTGAGATTAGATCATAAAGGAAACAAACGGCTTGTGTTTGCAGCAGAGGCCTGGGAGGCTACCGTGGAAACCGTGAACCTGCTGATCAGACCTGCAGGTGTGGAGTGTGAGGCTCCTGCATGATTTCCGTGGGTAACACTGGGTTAGCAGGTTGGTCACTGTGAGAGAAAGCCTAAGCTGGCAGTCGGCAGACATCACCGATGTCCAAAAGCATCAGAACCCATATTCAACACCATTTATTTATGAACATCACTTTCCCCCCTCTAGATTCTGCATTTTATTCTAAAAGCAAATAAAATAACCTACTTGTCAGTTCATAAATATGACAATTTGGAAAAAAGAGATAGGAGCTAATTATGAAAAACAACTATATAAAAACCTAACGGTTTATTACCATGCTGGTGTCTTCAGTTTAAAAAGCTTCTCAGATGCTTGAATGACTCTCATGTGGTCATTGGCCAGAACACTGGCCCCCAGGAAAAATCCAACTTCCCAGTAGCTCTGGAGTTTTTCCAAGTTTCCCTTTTTACCAAGAAGGCTGCTAAGCTTCACTCCTAGAAGATAGATAAGAAGTACATTACGAACACACAGCAGCTAGGCAGAGCTGACTTTTTATTAAAAAACAAAATGAAGTTTTCATTCTTCCTTTCAGATTAAAATAGCTTTGTTAAGTTTCTGATTATAAAAGGGGTTTGAGTTCTTTGTAATAATTGTCAAACTAATCACAAAGGTACACAGAAGAAAGTGAAACCCATTAGCTTTAAAACCCCATGTTAACTGCCACTGTCACTTTGATGTGCATCATTGCAGAATTTTTATGTATGTCTGCATATGCAAAAATTCAAAGGTGATAACACCAAATGCCTTGCTGTGTAACCAACCTCCTTCGCTCCCTTATTATACCATGGATTCATCAGTTACTTGAAAGGGAAATATGCCCACATTCTATCAGTCAGTTGAAGTATAAATGCATTCAGTATATATATTTTAGAACAGCAAAATGCTACAACAATTAATAATAATTATATATGTGAAGGAAACAAACAGATTACACTCTCTTGATCACTGGTGCTTTGTAACAACATTTGAAATCAAGTAATGTAAATCCTCCAACTTTGTTCTTTTCTATATTGTTTTGGTCTTCTGTGTTCTTTGCACTTCATTAAAATTTTCATCTCTACTCTGCCTTGTATTATTTTTGCATTTATAATTATTTTACCTAAAAAGAATATGTACTTGCAGAATTGTTTAATGCCATGAACATCCATAACTGTCGGGAAGATTATCTGAGATTTGGGAGTAAAATAAAAAGGTTCAATGAGTCATTTCAATATCACATAAGGGTATATTCACTCAAGGACTGTCTACGGAAAGTTTAGTGAGTTCATCTCACTATTTACTATTTGTTAAAGATCTCAGAGAAGTTTACGTACTAACTGGTGGGTTTTTGTTCAAGAGATGCAAATATTGGGTTGGTCCGAAAGTTTGTAAAGCCATAAGATGGCTCTAGTAGTGCTTAGTGGTCTTTAACTTCAAAACAGTTTTGTTAGATTGTATTTTGAGAGTCTTCATATCAGCATGCATTTTAGAAAAACTTATCAAAATTGGTGAATTTTTGTGCAGCCATTTTAATATTGAAGAGGGAACAAAATACACAACATTTTCGGCATATTACACCTTATTATTTCAAGAAATGCAAAAACATAACTGAAACACTAAAAAAGGTCTGTGTAGTGTACAGAGAGGGTGCTGAGACTGATCAAACATGTCAAAAATGGTCTGTGAAGTTCTGTGCTGGAGATTTCTCGCTGGATGATGCTCTATGGTCGGGTAGACCAGTTGAAATTAATAGCAATCAAATCGAGACATTAATTGAGAACAACCAATGTTATATCACGCAGGAGATAGGAAACATATTCAAAATACTCAAATCAATAAAGTTATTTGTGAAAATGAAAAATGTGTCTTCTATTTTATGGAAAAAGCCATACAGACTTTTTGGCCAACTCAATAATCTCTGTCTAGTAAAACAGATAATCCCTAAGATTATGACCTGTTGAACATAAACTAGTTTTTTTAAAATCAAACTCAGAAATCTTATCCTAACATTTCTTTGTTAAATTTTCTATAGTCTTATTTCTTAAATGCTCTTTGAACTGGACATATCCTCTTATTGGTTTCAATATCAATTAACTAAAATCTCTTACACATGTCCATTTTGTATTTCATGAGTTATGAAATTATATATTTTGAAAATTACACTTTAACAAAATAATATTTTAAAAACTTTATACTTTTTATTATATAATTCCACTTAAGCCATGAGGGCTTCATGAAAATGTCCATGCTTCACATTTTGTGATATTACAAAGAGAACAGCACTGTCATCTTAAAATTGCATGAGATAAAAAAATTACACCTGTGTATGCAACAATCCATGATCTCCTATCTGGGCCTAATGAAAAATATAATGAATACAAAGGAAAGAAGAAAGTGTGCAGGAAAAACGAGATGTGAAAAACATGTCTCGACCAATCACAGGTGAACGTGAGCGTCTCTTACTGTGTCTTACATGCAGAACTATGAACAAAGGTCTGGTCTAGCAGCAAACCAGGTCAAACATTTAAACAGGAAACTAAGAAAATGTGTAATAGTAAAGGGGATACAATAATAGTTTTTAAATAAAATTTCAGATTTATTCTTGAATGCCAGAAGTTCATTCTGGCCTTGGCATAAATCTGTCACATGATCATGACACTAACTCATTCAGCATTTCGACACTGTTGTTTTTATACCAAGTAGCATTTTAGCATATGGCTATGCCACAAGTGATGTAGCCAAATGTAGCTGATGACTGTTTTTTATTGCTATAAACATTTTTGTACACATAGCTTTGTGTACCTTTTCAATTATTTATCATAAAATCCTAACCCTGGACTTATTAGGTGCAGAAGATGTGCCCATTTTAGGTTTTGATACATTTTGTCAAATTCTCCTTAGAAATGCCGCACCCATTCACACTGTCACCAGTGGCACCTGACAGTAATTTCTTGTCCAATTTCTTGTCCACACCTTTCCCAATGACACTACCATGTTCTTTCATCTTTACCAATCTGGTAGAGAAAAAACACGACCACTGCCTTTTTTTAACCATTGAAATTGACTTTCATGTTTGCACTTCTTTTGTGAGTAGTTAGCTTTTATGCTTTTCCTACATGATGTATGAAAACTGTTTCTACATGAAGATAGTAACCTTTTAGGTATGTAGTTAACACAGCTTTAATTGGTTATATTTAGGAACTCCCCCCCGAAGAAATACAGGAATAAACATGTTAGTACATAACATATTTTTTCCACATTTAAAAATTATTTCCATAGGAACAAGTCTTAGAAGTAGCATTATATACTTGGTGCTAGGCAACAACATTTTTAAGGCACTTGATTCAGAGGCCCAAATTGCTGAAGTATTATTATTGATGTACAATTATATTTTTTTACCATGTCATTACCAGTGGTATATTTTTCTTTAAAAAAAATTCTGGCTAGCCCTAGCTGGTTGGCTCAGTTGGTTAGAGCATTGTCCTGTACACTGTATACCAAAAGGTTGCAGGTTCAATTCTGGTCATACACATATGTACATTGTGGGTTTGATCCCCGGTTGGGACATGCATGGAAGGCAACTGATTAATGTTTCTCTCTCTAAAATCAATAAAATATAGCCTCGTGCTGAGAATTAAAAAAATGCTGGCTAAATTTACAAGCAATGAACGCTTATAATATCACCTGATATTTGAAGAAGTCATTACTACTTCAAATATCAAGATTCGACTGTCTGTTTAGGCATTTTAAACAGACACTGCTATAATTAGAATTGGTTGGCTTCTAAGAACTGAAGATTTTTTTAATAGTTTAGTTTTATCATAGATTTACAACTTGGAGCTACTATTAGATTTAAAGCCTCTTTAAAGGAGAAAGGTAGGAAACAGAGGCTTTACTGACCAACTCATTAGATGCCTAGCACAATGCAAAGCACATTGGAAATATAACTTTCAATCCACACAACCACACAATGAATTACAGATTATCTCCTTTTTGCAGTAAGGAAAAAAGAGCTCAGAGATCTTGAAAAACTTGTCTAAGGTCATACAGCCTCCATAAATAGTGGAGATTAGATTCTTTCCATTTCAACTTTCCGACATGGAGAATTACAAACATGCACGAAAGGAGAAAAAAATATTACAATGAATGGCTATATTTTCAATTATTGCTAACCTTTTACTATTGTATCATCTCCCTGAATATTGCTGTTGTACCATTTCAAATTAAATTACAGATATCATGACATTTCACCCTTAACTGCAGCAGCATTAACTAAGAAATTATCCCATTCAATTACTGCATCTAACACAAATAACAATTCCTTAGTATTATCTCATACCTGGTCCTAATTCAAATTATCTGATATTTCCCCAAATGTCTCTTACAGTTAGTTTTAAAGCAAGATCTAATCAAGAATTACTAATCCCATTTGTTTTTTATGTTGTGAACTCTAATTTAATGTAACCAATCCACCCATACTTTTTTCCATGACACTGATCTTGAAATTTTTTTCTTTTATTGATTCCAGAGAGAGAGTTAAGGGAGGGAGAAAGAGAGGGAGAGAAACATCAATGTGAGGGAAAAACATCAATTGGTTGCCTCTTGCTGACTGGGGACCAAACCTACAACCCAGGAAAGTGCCCTGACAGGGAATCGAACCAGAGAGCTTTTGCTTTGCAGGACAACGCCAAACCAAATGAGCAACACTGGTCAAGACCATGACATCGGTTTTTTAAAGAGCCAAGGAGGGCTGCCTTGTGGAATGCCCTCACATTCTAGATCTATCTGATGACACTTCACAATGGTGTCTGATTTATTTCTCTAGCACTGCGATTCCTATTAACTGGACGTTAGATCGTAAGATTCAGGCTAAACATTTTTGGTGAGACTATTTCATAGGAGTTGCTGTTTACTCCATATTCACCACATCAGGAAGACGGCGTGGAGCCATCTCACTAAGGATGCCAGTTGGATCACTGACAGCCTGACCCCTGGAGGGAATGCATAGGCATCAATTGCTCCCTTGTAACTAATAAGCAATCTGCACGCAAGTGAGCTTTGGCACCATGTAAATGCACAATTATAAATTTTTTTCACAAATAAACATTTTCACTGATCCTTGACAAAATCCTTATTTCAACATCTCTTTCATTATCAGTTTTATCATTCATTCTTTTGAAGAATACATTCTCCTGAACAAAACACATTTAGTATGTAGCATGCCTGAAGATGAGCTTTATCTCATCAAGTGGATGAACTAGAGTATGTATTTAAAATGAACAAAAAGTACTTAATTTTTCCCTATCATTTCCAATGTTCTGAGAAGTTGGTCACCTCCATAGATAACAAATGAGTTGATTCGTGCTTGGTGATGAATTTTGTTTTTGTTTTGATTTTTTCTTGATTATCTTTATAGATTCATAGATTTTTTATATTCAATAATACAAATGTTTTTATTGCTTGCTAAAAATGAGATTCAAATAGTGGTTTGTATGAATTCCAATCACACTGTTTTGTAATTACATCATCACTACTGTAGGAGACCCCAACCTATTATTCTGACTCTCTCCCATGAAGTGTAATGTAGTTAAAAAAAATCCCACTGAACATGGGAGAATGATCTTTCATTTAGCTAAAGTTTGAATATTAATTTTAAAGCTCGTGAAGCTGAAAACAGGATGAAAATGTAAGATGTTAGTCCATGTTATTAAATCTCAGTTCTAAATAGTTTAAACATCAATGAGTTTTCAAAAACTGGGAAAATAAAACACCTCATAAAGCTATTAGTCATAACCTCAAACACACACAAGAATTAAAAATCTTCAAGCAACAATGTAGTTAAGAATCATTTCTTACATTAGCGGTCTTAAGATAATGTTTAGAAAACTTCAGGTTTAGTGATCTTATGACATGTTAATTTTCAATTGTTTACACCCTGTCTAAATAAATAAGTCAAAATATCAAAATGCATCTAAAAAAAAGGATTTCATAAAGAAAGTCTGATTACTATAAAAATTCTGTAATTCAGACTAATTTACATGCTTTAAAAGTTCCAAGAGAAGAAATGGGAGGATACAGAAAGTACTGAAAAATGTGTTTAGATATTTAAAATGCTTTTTAAACTATATCTTCAAAATATACCAAAAAAGGTATTAATTAGTTAATCTTATTTTATTACATACTATTAATGTTACTATATTAGACTACTAAATTATTTAGTCAACCTGGTTTTCCTTGACAATCCCTTTAATGCTATTTTACAACATAAAAATTAACTTTAGGTAGATCAATCCATGCTGATTAGCATAATTTATAATTGAGCAGAATCTAAATTGGTGACTTTTAACTGCCTTCTAGTTATTAAGAACACAGAATTTTAAAGTCTAAAACTTAGCTCTTGCAGTAGCTTAAAAATTCATTGTCTTATTTTATGTCTAAGTTGTGCAATTTCCAAAATTTAAAATTTAACTTCATAATATTTTCAAGTTCATGTCCAACGTATATTATAAATGAGTTCTTGGAAAACTAAAGTATGTTTCCTTTAGAAAGTTCTATTAATTAGAGTTCCTCAAATCTCAGTGCTGACCCTTTCTTTTCTAGCTTTATTAAGATATAACTGACATATAATATCGTGCACGTTTAAGGTGTACAATATGACTGGATATACTTATATGCTGCAAAATGATTCCTACTACCATGGCATGAGCTCCCATCTCTATCAGGTCACATGTACCACTTCTTTTTTGTGGTGAGATCTCTCTTAGCAGTGTGCTGACCATTTTAATCTATGTTTAAATTAAAAATGAAAATTTAGAACATACACATTTTGAAACCTCTAGGTTTATTGCTCAATCTGCAAATGCAAATGAGTATCAATTCCTTAATAACCTGGAGGTGTCAATAGAAATTCACCATAAGTTCAAGAATAAGGCAACATGAATTACTTTTAGATCACTGATCCAGAAGGACACACTGACTATTTGGCTACTGTAGAGTTTTAAATTTAACCTTAGATGCAAAATTTTTTTATAATCATAATTTATGAAAAGCACAAGTAGCAGTGTGTTTTCACTTACCGACCGAAAACAGTACTTCGAATAAAGCTTTGTGCATTGAATACTTGTGCAATCCAGCAGTGACATGTATTTTATCATTTGTTAAGTCTGGGCCTTTCAAAAAGTACTCAATACTCAAACTTTATTTGCCTTCTAATATTCCCTAGAACACTGCATATGGCTATTTCATGAGGGGGGACCCAAAAAACCCCAAAATTTACTTATACAAAACTGTGTATTCATTCTTAACATGCTTAAACTTTAGTCACCTTCAAAGTACTCTCCATGTGATGCAATACATCTATGGAGACATTTTTCCCCACTGCTCAAAACAGTTTTTGAATTCATCTATTTGGATGCCTTTTAGTGTTTTTGATTTTTTTTGTTTCACCTCTTCCACATCTGCAAACATTTCCCTTTGAGGAATTTTTTCATTGGGGAAATAAAAGAAGTCGCTCAGTCAAGATCAGATGAATAGGGAGGGTGGGGCATGGGCGTTCTGCTGTTTTTGGTCAAAAACTGCTGAACACTCAGAGCAGTTGTGGGCAGGTGAACTTGGAAATCACCCATCATGAAACAGGCAAATATGTCGAACGTCTTCAGAAAAATTTACTGAAGCTGAATGCAGCATCTCACAATGCCTGCTGGTACACTCATATAGATGGGTTCCTACAGCACTCACCTAGTGGGGGAAGCCTGTACTACAGGGAGCCTGTCCTCCAGAAGTTAATCGGTTTTTTTGGGTCCCCTCACATATTAGCACTTCCCAAAATAATGTAAAAAATGTTTAGGGCTTATTATTCTTTAAAGAAAATTAAACAAAAACATTCTCCAGTTAAAAATCTTAAAGGAAAAATTCTGTTCATAGCTTCCCTAAAATGAAGTTTTTTCCTCCCAGAAAAATATGGTCAAGTATTTCTGTCTGTAGTAATAACTCTTACAAGAGTTGGAAAAGTTCTCTAAAAGATGGCAACTACATACTCAAAGAGAAAGCAAAATCTGACTACTGAAGAAAGTATTCTAGTCTCTAGACTCATGTTATGAATGGGAGAACCAAGAAAATCACACAAAATTTGGTTGCTAATATGCCCTAATTTCTTTACATTTCAAAGAAGAGTCAACAGATGAGATAATGTTCACAGATACAGGGACAAAATACACCCTATCATTCAGTGGCTACAATTCAGAGATGGTCTCTGTGGTTATCAGCCATTGCTAACACCATCTGCTTGAGCTGGTGCTCTGGGGCTTTGGAGACTCCATGGCCAAGACCACTGAAATCACAGCGGCAGGTGTGCACAAGAAACAGAAAATATCAGAGGTTTCTTCTCCTTCCTTTTTTTTTTTTTTTGAGCACCAGGAAAGCAAAAGCAAACTCAAGTTAACATAGAAAATGTTCCTGATGTTCCACAAAACACTTCCTTATTTGGGGGTTGAAGGCTGAATGCAGAGCCCAGATTTTCTATATTAGTTTGAGCTGAAACAATAACTATTAACTAAAGGTGGTTTTTTTAAATAGGTAAAATAAACTAAAAACTGAATTACACCCCAATATAGGATTCTGCACAACAGTATGAAACACTAAACAAGGACATATAATTAAAATTTTTTTTTCAGGAAGTCAGATAAGGTAGAAAGCTAAGGTGTATCTATCAATGACTCTTTCTTTGTACCAAGCTGACTCCAGTTTACGGATTTCCATGTAAAATATCAAACTGTGATTACCAACTTTCCGGAGCTCAAAGGAAGATTCGAACTGGTGTCCAGCTGCCAGAAGAAGGACTGCATAATTAATTCCTGACTGTAGTGTTGGCTCACTTTCAAATGCCTTTTTGAACCTATAAGAAAAAAAACAAATGAACACGCTTATTTTCTTAATCATGAAACTCTGGGTGTGTAATAGCTTCTGTTTGCATAACTCCAATGCCTAAGCAAGGAAAAATACTCCCCTGGCCTTCACCCCAGAATCTAGTGTGCTAGTAGGATTTAATGCTTAAGTGGCTGAATATCCTCACCCTCAGCTCCACTGCATTCCCCCACTTAACCCACCCTCACCATAGCAACCCAGCCTTTAAAAAACTCCTTTTCAGTAGTTTACCAGAAATGTGAGATAGTGCATGTGTGCATCTGTAAGCAGTGGGAATTTAAAAATAAGAACGTTGTGCATATCTTTAACAATGGTTTTATTACAAGCCTTAAACATACACAAAGCAATGAGGAGGATCATATAGGTTAACACACTGAAACAATCAGTTCCATAAGATTGATATAGAAATGAAGAACTTAATTGCACTAAGAAATGAAGAAAAACAGATATTGTGCTCGTGCATACTAATTTTAGCTCAAAGAGAGTAAGAATTCTTTTCTGAATATGCATGAAACTGAATATCAACCTTTGAAAACATTTTAGCCTTTCAAAAGACTTCATTGTTTGCATATCCACTGTATTTTTAAGGTAACACTTCTAAAGTCCATTCTAGAGTCTCCTCACATACATCATTGGACAGGCAACAATATTCAATATTATTTCATTTGGGAGCGTAAGGAAGAAGAAAATTAAAATAAATGCCCTAAGGACTAATAGAAGCTCTCTGATACAAATATGGAATGAATCTTTATTAAAAAATCAGATTGAGGAAAATATAAGGTCTAAATACCTAATGAATGACTATTTGATGATATAAAAAAAAGGTTATGTAGGGAAAAATACATTACAATTTCAAGATAAAGGCATTCTTATTTAAATTAATGGTGAAAATGAAAGATAGGAATAGCAAAAGTGGCAGCAGGCATAATAGTGTATATTATAGCATATTCTTGGCTTTCATATATACTTGAAAATTTCCATAATTTATAATAAGTTAAACTTCAAACAGAAAGAAAAAGTGTATTTTTCTGAATATTAGGATCACGTGCCCTTTTAAAGTATCTTACTTTTTAAATAGAACAAGTATCTCTGATGCCAACAAAATCATCAAATCTACATTATTCTTAACTATTTGGCTTGAATAGTTATGTGTGTGGAGTAAGAAAAAAGAATTTCCAAATGTTTCACTGCTGGTGAGTACAAAGCATTTTCATCTCTTCAGAATTCCCCATTCTAAAATGGAAAAAGCACGTATCCAGACTACTGATATTCAATGTGAGTCTTATCAAGGACAAACAAGATTTATGTCTTAGAGTCACGTAAGTCTCAAAGGTCCTTGTGTTTGTCCAGAGTCAAGAAGGTCCCGACGAAAAAGAGTACTGAGAGAAGAAAGAAGTTATACACGTTCCTTTCTGCCAATTCATATCAAGATACTCAATATTTTTCAACAAATAAATTCTTTCATTTCTCTTCAAACCAAAGAACATGAACTATATCTTTTGAAGATACTAAAAGGAATATGTAAAAAGCAAGACATGACCCAAAGCAACCAATAAATACTGATCAGCTGCTTCCTATGTGTGAAAACCAAAACGAAAGCTGGGCTTACCTCTTTTTTCTGCTGCCATAAACAATATATATTTTAACTAAAGTACAAATATCAATAAGATTAAATATTCCAATTTTTCTAGGGCTCATAGTACTGCATGATAACAGCTGAATATTGAAGGAACTGGTCAGTCACATTGAGCACTGAATCTCTACTGCCCGAATCATCAGACTGCCAGACACATGGCAGGTGATTACAAATTACTTGCTGAATAAAGAAGAATTCATCCACTTCTTACCAAGAACTGGGCTGAGAAAAGTGATAAATACAGCGGTTCTTTCAGTAGTCTAAATTCCAACCTTGATAAAACCCTATGATCATAAAACTACATCCTCTTGCCACACTAAATGAGTGAATTGCGTATCACTTTCACCATGTTACATTTTAACAATTTTAGAATTCACTACTTGATAAAAATACTGATGACATTGTTTACATAGCTTTCCTTATTGCCTACACAGGGCCTTACATGAGAAATTCCTTTTGTTTACTGCTAGACAGAGTTTCCTCCAAAGAACTGGTATATAATCTTTTTCATGCAACTACTAAAAAGCTTGAAACTCAGTTATACCAAGCATGTTGATCCTTATTATCAGCATACTTGTATTCTCTAGTTCCTTGGTGCTAATTTTCCATATATATTTTATCATTCCATTTTACTATTTTTAAGATTCAAACTTGATAAAAAAAATTCATATAGCTGTTAAAATAGTGAAACCATCCACTCTGGCTGAAGATGATGCATCCACCTTTTTTGGGTAGGTGTGCCACAGCATTAAACAACAGCAAACCCCAGTGGCTTGAAATGCTATTCACACTATGTTTCTGCATTAGTTGGTTCAGCTCTGCTCCACACTGTTTTCCCTCTGGGACCCATCTTGAAGGAGCAGCCTTCTCTGCTAAGGAAAAGTACACGTACACACGGCACCACCACAATACAGCTCTTAAACTTCTGCTGATAATGAGCATCAATCAAGACACGCTCAAACCTAGAGTCATGGGATGAGACACTCTTCCTACAAACGGGGACAGTCTATTTCTAACAAAAATACAATACAGCACAGATGACATTTACTACCAAGGAAAGCTGTGATTAACATGAAATGGTTAAAAAAAAAATTTACCTGGCTTAGATTACTGGGCACCTATCAGGTATAAGGGATTATACTTGACTGTTCAGGACTAATATTTCTAATTCTGACAACTCTTTAGGGTACAGAAGATTTTCTCAAGTTTACTGATCGTGAAACTGAAGCATGGAAATAGTAAGCCACACAGTTTAGAAGTGGTCCAGTGGGTAGGAGCTGTCGAGTGGGAACTTTACCCAGTTCTGCTGGACTTCAAGGCCTGAGCCCTCTTCTCTGTATCACTTTGCCTACCCTCTGGTGTGTGTTAAGTTTTTTTTAATTTATTAACATAATTTTTTAAGTCCTTTTTCATTACTTTTTTATTTGTTTATTTGAGTAAAAGGGGGCTGGGTGAAAAAGGAAAAATAACAACAACAGCAACAACAAAAAAGCAGAGAGAACTGCTTTCATATTAAGGATAAGGTTTATTATTCTGTATACAACAGAAATAGGTATTGAAGAATTCTTGGGAAGAATGGTGTTTGTCACAAAATATGTTTATTTCATCAGTCTTATTAGACTAAAAACTAACAACTATAAAAGAATGATATGGCAAGACTGTTGAATATGCCCATAAAAATGAACCAGAGGAGAAATTCTATGTCTTTGAAAACTTCAGAGTTTAACTAGCAAGAGGATAAATTAACATGGAAAATATGTTAGTCCTCACATAAAAAAATCTATAAACAATGATTAATTAGTATTGTAAACCTACCTATAAAGATAAAGGGATAAATGATTAGATGTGAGTGAAGCTGAATTAAAGAAGACTTCATGAAGGAAAGAGCAGGAAACAGACGTTCACATCTTACGTCCAGTGACTGAGCAACTGTATGAAGGTATTTCCACTACTGTTGATTCTTTTCTGTTTTAGTACTAAATATTTCTAGAAAGAGGGTAAATAATCTCTATTCTTCAATACATTATTAGATTAAAAAGATGCATACTTCTCATTAAACTTTCAAAGCAATACATTTTGTTCAAAGGTTGCCTTATTATTAGTCCTGTATCTGTCAGCTGGTTGCAAGCTAGCTCTAAGTACTTGATTATGGAATGATGAAGTCTTTTTAAGAAAGACTTAGTCACTTTTTGCATCTACACTGAGACGTTAACAAAGTCAAGAATAAAGGAAATATTCTTGAACTGATTATTTCTACCTAAAGAACAGGTACTTGCCATCAAAGAAGAAACTAAGTTCAAGTCAAGTTCTCCCTATTTAGCTGTCTTTTTTCCTTCTTCATGATATAACAGCTATGATTCTTTATGTGAGACATAAAAGTAATTAAATTAGAATTTCATGGTGTTCTATATCTCTAGGGATATTTCTGAAATTAAACTCATAACTTAGAGGCAAAGCAGGACAGCATTAGAAGACAACTAATGCCAAATGACTGTGTTGAATTTATCTGGAGATGGAGGGGCTCTATTTAATTCAAACTATGTACCATTATTTTCATATATTCCTTAAAATAGAAAAGTCAGAAAGACAATAAAGAATCCCAAATTCGACTTATGTTCTTCCAGTCATTTTACTATGTGCACACCTTTCCCTGCCAAAACAGAATCATACCATTTTTATAATCTTTTAAAATTTGATACGATATTGAAGATTATTTTTAAACCACAATTTCCTTTTGGGTATATACCCAAAGAACCAAAAGCAGAGAACTCAAACAGATACCTGCGCACCAACATTCACAGCAGCATTCCTCACAAGAGCCAAAACGTGGAAACCACCCAAATGCCCATCAACAGATGAATGGATAAACAAAATGTGGTGTGTAAACACAATTATTTAGCCTTAAAAAAGGAAATGATGACACACTGCAGCACGGATGAACCTGGAGGACATCATGCTATGTGAAATAAGCCAGTCCCACAAAAAGACAAATGCCACATGATTCCACTTATATGAAGTGCTAGAGGAGTCAAATTCACAGAGATAGAAGACAGAGTGGTCACTGCCAGGGGCTAGGAGGGTAGGAGAATAGAAGATTGTTTAACAAGTATAGAGTTTGAGTTTTGCAAGGTGAGAAAAGTTGTAGATGGAGAGTGATAATGGTAGCACAGCAATACAACTGTACTCAATGCCACTGAGCTGCACTTAAAAATGGTTAAAATGGTAAGTTTTATGTCATGTATACAGGGTGGGGCAAAAGTAGGTTTACAGTTGCTCATATGGAAAATAATAATAATGCAAGAAAAAACTGTTTCACATACTCCCAACTGTAGACCTACTCTTGCCCCATCCTGTACACTTTTACCACCAACCCCCTCCAACTCCGAATGAATGACATTCCACCACATGAGGATGTTATCCTTATTTAACATTTTTCCATACTATTAGAAATTTGGTTTTCTTTCAATTGTTTGCTACCATAAAATTCAGTATAGGGACCATGGTTGTAAACATATCTATTTCTTCAGGATGGTTTCCAAAGGACTTAAGTAGATTAAAGAACCTGAATTATTTCAAAGCTCCTGATGCGCAATGCCAAATTGCTTTCCAGTAAGGTCTTACCAATTCACATTCCCAAGGGCACTGGGGGAGAGACATTTGTCACTGCACCCATGCCAAATTAAAGTATTCTCAGCTCTGTTCACCTCTGCCAACTGCTCACAACAAGAACACATAGCTCAGGGATTTAACGTGCACTTGACTGCTTCTGAAAATGCACCGTTCTCATGTTTATGAGCAATCTAAACTTATCCTTCCAGTAACTGCCAATTCTCTCAAACTGAAGTGCAAACCCCACATTCAATGCAAGCTAGGAAGATGGATGGAGACACTTTGGGGAATGCTCTGAGGAAGAAATAGAGGTGGTGCCAGGGACTTAAATTTAATCAAATCTTTAAGGATATGAAGAACAGTAAAAATTTAGGAGGAAGGGAGTTTCTCCTAAATCTAAACACTTAATAAAAAGGGAATAGTTGTATTAGCAATTATAGTTAATCCACTCAATAAAATGGACCCACCACCAAGCAGAATCTCCAGAGGCAATTTACTCAGTTTTGTGAAAAACTCACCAAGAGATACAATGTTCAGCAAGGTTTAGAAATGACTGCTTTCATTCACAAAGTGAAATTACCCTTATTCCTCTATATTCTCCTTTCTTTTCAGGATAGCCCTGGCAAACCTCTAGTGCTCTCCTTCATTCTGCTGACAAATATGTTACATGAAGCAAGCTTTAGCTGCTCTCTTTAGGTGCTCAATACTTGTTATGCACAATTAGGAAACCTCCACAGTGCCATATTAAGCATTATCATTCTTGGACTTCAACTTGGTCAAGCCATAGCATGCTTCATCCAATCTACCATCTGCTGAATGCAGTATTAATCAAGGTGAAGGCATCGATGTAATTGCACCCAAGGCACCAGGATAATTATTTACAAAGCAACACAAAGCAACTGTGTGCTTTACCCAAGCGTCCAGGTCATCCTGGAATTGCTGGCCCCTTAGAAGCCACCTGTATCTGCACACCACAGAGCTGGGTATCATGCTGAATTACTAAGAACTCTTCAGGCTTTGTGTTCTAAAAATATAAAGCATCCAAAAATGGGAAATTCACTTAACAGACACAATAAAGGACTAAACAAAAAATGATGTCAGTGGAAGAATGGTGAGATAAAACTGGGTGGTAAAGAGGGTAACAGAGATTACACAGAGAAAGGTATCTTGAAGTCAAAAAAAAAGAATAAAGGGCTAATCTGGCAAATGGAAAATAGACATTGATCTTTATTTGCAGGTTGATTGGTTTGTTCCATAGCTCTTCTAAAGTCAAGCCAATCCCATCAATAATATAAAAACTAAAGTGTTATTAGGCACACACTACTGTTTGAACAGCATTTTCACTGACGTAAAAGAAAATTAGATGATAAGGCAAGGCTGATCCTTCCCAAGTTACTATGGAAAAATGAACCCATTAAGGCTAAAAACAAACTTAATGCTTTTAATTTCTTGCCTATGGACATTTACAGGAGAGACAGGATTGTGCTAATACAGTACAGGCACCAAATTACCTTTCAAAGTTCCGAAAATGATTCCACATCTCCCTTTAAGAATGAGGAGATCATCATCTGTAAAGCCAAATACGAATCCAACCACCGCCTATCCCATGTGACCCCACGACAGCCACGGCACATGAAATTCAAACAAAACCTAAAGTATACAGAGACTTTTCCTCCATAACTTTTCCCTCATAAGCTAAAATGTTCAGCTAGATCCAGAACAAGAGAGAACACCCTAAGGGATTTTTAGGAAAAGAAAAATTTAGTATTGTTACTAATGTCTTTAAAAAATTTTTTTTTACTTATTGATTTTAGACAGAGAAGAAGGGAGGAAGGAAAGAGAGGGGGAAAAAACACTGATTTTGTTGTTCCACTATTTATGCATTCATTGGCTGATTCCTGTATGTGGAGATCAAACCCATAAACTTGGTGTATGGAGAATTCAATGCTCTAACCAACGGAACTACCTGGCCAAGGCCTTATTGCTGTCCATTTTGAACAGGGATAAATATGAAAATATATAAAGAAATACAAAATATTTTCACACATTACATACTAAGGCTATAACACCAAGCGCCTACTATTCCAGGACTTTAACATATGCTGCTTTATTTAATCCTCACAACAGAACATTCATTCCTCCTAAAGTGATCAGTTTAAACCAGTTGTAATAATCTTGCTGGTGATTTTTGTAGTACTGGGCTAATAATAAAATACTAGAAGCATAAAGAAAAGTCTGTAGTAGGTATTTTCCCTATTTTTTATTTTATTTTTCAATTACCGTTTATATTCAATATTATTTTGTATTAGTTTCAGGTACATAGCATAGCGGTTAGGCAATCATACATTCCGTGAAGTGTTCCAGTACCGGATAGGTTTTTATGAATGTGTTTTCTCAGTTCTAAGGAAAAGACACACGAAGAGGGAACTTGACCCCGAGCACTGTGCTAAGGAGTACTGTACTCAGGCCCTCTTCCAGCCTCCAGGCCTCCTTTCTAGCCCCTGGGCCCTGGGTCCTGTCCCAGTGCCCTAAGCTTTCTACCTGGGGTCTAAGCAGGCCTCGGTCCTTTGGTCTGCCTTCCAGGGGTAGGCCACAGCTCCAGTGCGTGTACTACTGGAGCCGAGGGGTCCCTCTTTGCTGGACAGTGAAATCTGGCTTGCATGTGTGAGCTGGAAGATGGTGGAAAAAAAAAAAGACAGAAAGAGATGGCCTCCTTTTGTGTCCAGACCTTGGTGTAGCTAAATTGGAATGATGCTTGAAATGGCCAAGGCCATCTTTCAGCCCTAAGAAGGCCAGCCTGAAGGCAAAGCCACCCACAGCATAACGATGGAACAGAACTGACCTCACATTTTTAAGCTGCCGACTCAACCTATGCCAGATCCAGCCCTATTTCTCGACTTCATGTTTTGAAAGACATACTTTCATATTGTTTAAAACCATTGGAGTAAGGTATTCTGCTACTTGTAGTATGCTAAGAGCATTCTGATTCATCTAGGTCAGTATTATTCTTATTTTTTGAGTAAAAAGGAGAATTTCCTAAAGGTTAAGTAATTTGCCCAAGATTAGAGTCAACTTTTATTTCTTGTCAGTTTCCCAGAAGTCCACTCGACTTCAGCAAAATAATATAGACATTCCTGAAAATGTCCGTCCCTGAAATGTAGTAAACACAACACTAGATCTGAAAAAAACTAGATTTGAAATTGTATTAGTCACAGGACATCAATAAATTCACTTAAGTTCTTTGAGTTTCGATTGCTCAGCTGTAAAATGGGAAGAAAAATCCCTGCCTTCCCTACTTAACAAGGTGCTTATAAGCCTCCAATAGTTAATAAGATAGCAAAATCTTGTGTGAACTCCTCAATTCAAGGGACTATTATTTTTACCTATTGAACAAATACTAAATATTACAAAATGTTTTAAGTAAGTATGCTGCATATAAATTCAATATATCTATTTCATGGTTATTTCTTTTTTTTTTTTAGATGAGGTTAAAACATTCTGGAGATAATCTAGGCAATGAACTTTCCATGGTCCTCCAAGTCATAGTCTGTACTATTTCCTTGGGTCATTCTAGTTAAGTCTGTCACCTCTGAAACTATGTGGCCTTTTTGTAGGGTCTAAGTCTAGGCTCTCAAGTCACCATATATTATACTTCAAAAGCTTAACATCCTCCCAGCTTCGCTCTCTCTCCCCTTGCTCTTTATCCCATATCTGCCCAACATCCTCTGATAAGACTTGTGACAGGCAACATTGCCATTTTCTTTAACTTATATTTTACTTTATATTGAACAGCTATGATAAAAAGCTACAACCTTTTGCCCTGGCCAGGGGGCTTGGTTGGTTGAAGCATCATCTGGTACACTGAAAGGCAGCAGGTTTGATTCCTGGCCAGGGCACACACCTGAGTTGTAGGTTCAATCCCTGGTCAGGGTGTGTATGGGAAGTAACCAACTGATGTTTCTTTCTCACATCAGTGTTTCTCTTTCTCTCTCTTTTTTTCTCTCTCTCTCAAATCAGTAAAACCTATCCTTGGGTAAGGACTTAAAAAAAAAAAAAACTTGCGGACAAGATAGAGGTGTAGGTGGATACTCGTTGCCTCCTCGCACAAACAAAAGAAGGATAACAACCAATTTAAAAAACAAAAAAACAACCAGAACTGTCAGAAAAATCAAACTGTATGAAAGTCTGACAGCCAAGGAGTTAAAGAAGAAACATGCACCCAGACTGGTAGGAGAGGTGGAGATAGGCAGCCAGGGCAGAAAGGATGTGCTGTAAGGCAGCAGCTGGCACACCAGGTGGTCCCTGGTGTGCCAGCTTTTATTGCTCACGTGCAAATAAAAACTGGGAGGAACAACTGGGGAGTGAGAAATCTCAGTCCAGGGCAGACTGTGCAAATCAGAGTTCCAGCACTGAGAAAATAAATCCTCATAACCTCTGACTGTAAAAACCTGTGGAGGTTATGGTGGTGGAAGAAACAGCCAGTCTTTCAGGAGAGTCAGTTTGGGGAGCCCACAGGGTCCTAAAAGGTACACAAGCCCACACACCTGGAAATCAGCAGGAGGGCAGCACCTAGAAGTGCACCACTGGTTTTCAGGAAGTGGGGGAAGTCACTGAAAGCAGGGCAAGTGACGAGCAGATGGCATTGTTCCCTCTCTGACCCCTCCTCATAACTTCTGGCTGTAAAAACCTGCGGTGGTTGTGGTGGCAGAAGAAACCGCCAGTCTATCAGAAGACTCTGTATGAGAGGCCCACAGTGTCCTAGAACATACACAAGTGCACCCACCCAGGAATCAGCAACACAGCAGCACTGGGAAGGTCACCATTGCTTGCAGGAAGTGGGGGAGGTGACTGAAAGGCAGGGAGAGCTGAGCAAATGGCTTGTCCCCTCTCTGACCCCTCCCCCACATACAGCCCCACAACTGCCCCACCCTGGTGAATACCTCAGGCTCCACTCCTTACAATGTACCAGGTGCACCAAGACAGAAATATGAAAGAATAGATCAAAACTCCAGAAAAAGAACTAAGTGATGAGGAGATAGCCAACCTATCAGATGCAGAGTTCAAAACACTGGTAATCAGTATGCTCACAGAAATAGATGAGTACAGTTGCAAAATAGAGGGAAAAGTGAAGGCTATGCAAAGTGAAAGAAAGAAAAATATGCAGGGAACCAACAGTGAAGGGAAGGAAACTGGAAATCAAAGCAATGGTTTGGAGCAGAAGGAAGAAAACATTCAACCAGAACAGAATGAATAAACAAAAATTCAAAAAAAGGATGAGAGGTTTAGGAACCTCCAGGATAACTTTAAACATTCCAACATCTGAACCATAGGGGTGCTAGAAAAAGAGGAAGAGCAAGAAGCAGAAAACTTATTTGAACAAATAAGGAAGGAGAACTTCCCCAATCTGGCAAACGAAATAGACATACAAGTCCAGGAAGCTCGGAAAGTCCCAAACAAGTTGGACCAAAAGAGGGCCACATGTACGTACATCATAATTAAAATGCCAAAGATTAAAGATAAAGAGAAAATCTTAAAAGCAGAGAGAGAAAAGGAGACAGTTACCTACAAGGGAGTTCCCATAAGACTATCAGCTGATTTCTCAAAAGAAACCTTGCAGGAAAGAAGGGGCTGGAAAAAAGTGTTCAAAGTCATGAAAGGCAAAGGCCTACATCCAAAATTACTCTATCCAGCTATCATTTAGAATGGAAGGGCAGATAAAGTGCTTCCCAGATAAGGTCAGGTTAAAGGAGTTCATTACCACCAAGCTCTTACTATATGAAATGTTAAAGGGACTTATCTAAGAAGAAGATCAAAAATATGAACAGTAAAATGACAACAAAAACAAATTCACAACTATCAACAACTGAACCTAAAAAACAAAAACAAAAACAAATGAAGCAAACAAGTAGAACAGGAACAGAATCAGCAATGAAGATCGCATGGAGGGTTATCAGTGGGGAGGAGGAAGTTGGGGAATGGGGGAAAAGCACAGGGAATAAGAAGCATAATTAGCAGGTACAAAATAGACAGGGGGAGGTTAAGAGTACTGTAGGAAATGGAGAAGCCAAAGAACTTATATATACAACCCATGGACATGAACTAAGGGGGCATTGCTGGAGGGAATGGGGTACCACATGGAAGGAGATAAAAGAGAGAAAAAAATGAGACAACTGGAATAGCACAATCAATAAAATATACCTTTAAAAAAGTTATAATCTTTTAGTAACTGAAAGCTAAACTCAGTTTATCTACAGGGTCAAAAAGGCATTTTTAATACCTTAACTTGGATTATAGACATTTAAATATAGAAAAAAAATGGCATTATTTTAAGCACCCACAAGACCTTCAGTGAACGAAAATATTTAAGGAAGTTACAATGAAAAACATCAAGTGTTACAGAACTACTCTTTTTTTATATTTAATCAGCAGGATGTGTTCATTCAAATCACTCACCCTCCATCCATCCCAGATAAGATTCAAAAACCAAAGTTTGTTCTAACAGCAAGCATATCACAATACTGCAAACTTCATAAAATCTAAACCATAAACTTTTTTCATATTTTCTATCTTTGCACAACTCATCTACTCTTACAAATGACACTCGACAATGAAAGTTTAACAATATATCACAATTCTGCAAATGTAAAATACCTTAGCTGTAAACATTTTTCTTATTTCCTATTTTCACATTCTTAGCCTCCAAGTAAACCTTTCAGAAGACAGGCCTTTATTAGAAGGTTACCCTGGAAGTAAAAAGGTGCATTGGTACAGTACCTATACCAGATACAATGGTCAGTGTGTAAAACTTTCTCCCTGGAATATAGGGCAGGAAAATTGAACTCTGTAAAGACATTAGAAAGGGGAACTGACAGAGAGTTCTAACAGCCACTGTGATCATAACTGCTTGGGATTGTTTTCTACTACGTTGAAGACCTTATCCTTAAACTTTCCCATGGTCAGTAGATCACTCTCTGTTCAAGCCAACAGAAACTGATTCAGGCCATGAAAAGTGTCAATGGAAAGGAGCTTCTGGGCCTGACCACCTGCCACGACATCCCAGTCCTTATTCCAGCACCAGTATTTGACGAGTGAAAACTCAGAGGCTCAAACAAGGTTAAAACATCCCCTTAGGACCCATGATTCAGGAAACGGTAAATCCAGGGTAAGTCTGGCAGGACGCCTAATAACTTCAGTGATACCCTTTGTGCCAGCACCTTGAGAAGGTACTTTTTACTTCTCAGCTCTAACAGAAATGGAGGTTAGGGACAAAGCCAACACATCAACACGAATGAATGGGTTTGCAGTACAGTGAAAATTGGATCAAAACACTAAGAAATACTGAAGTAGTTTTACAGTGTGAGGGCATGAAAAAAACATTCATGTTAAAATGGGGGGAAACCTTCTTAGCAACCATCAGGGCAAATGGATATAATGACAATAAGGGCAGGTTATGGGTAAGTAATCTACAATAAAGGTGACATTCATATATTACTAAATAAATCAGTGAGTGGCACACAAGAGCAACACAAGATCAACTGCTAAGGACCATCCTATTAAAAGGCTTTGAACTCTAACAGCCTTCTCTGTTTTTCCTAGAAAATTAGTGGATACCTAAAATGAAATTATAGAAATTTGACATCTTCAATTTGACCTGAAGACCTTGAACACAAAGCTCCTTTGAGAGACAGTTAATGTTTCTCAGCAAACTGGGAACCATAAAAAAGGAGCTAGAATCTGGAAGTACAGAAGGTTAAAACTAAAATACACCCCCCCCCCAAAAAAAAACAACCCTGCCCCTTACATAAACTTTATTTGACCCTGAAAGCTCTAAGTAGTCTAAACTGTTTGGCTTTTCAAGTGGGGAAACACTTTTATTCCTGCGCACAGTGCTGACTAACTTCATAGGAGATGTTTTCCACTTAAACTCACTGACTATGAAAATCAGGCTTTTAAAAATTACCTCTGCATTTCATTATCCCTACCATAGCAAAGTATCCATACTAGCATAATGCTTCAAATATCAGATTCTAATGCTCTTTTTTATGGGTAATTTTTATTTTTATGTATTTTTAATTTTATTCTATTTTTTAAATGATATTTTATTGCTTATGCTATTAATCCCAATTGTTTCCCCTTTGCCCACCTCCACCCAGCACCCCCCACGCCCTCCGGCAATCCACACACTATTGTTCACATCCACGGGCCATATGTATGAGTTCTTTGGCTACTCCATTTCCTACAGTGTGCTTTACATCCCCATGGCTATTCTGTACCTACCTATTTGCACTTCTTAATCCGCTCACCTCTTCCCCTATTCCCCTACAACCCCTTCCCATTTGGCAAGCATCGGAATGCTTTCCATATCCATGATTCTGTCTCTGATCTTCTTACTTGTTTAGTTTGTTTTTTAGATTCAACTTATTGCCATTTTATTGTTCACAGTTTTGATCTTCTCCTTTTTCTTAAATAAATCCTTTTACATTTCATATAATAAGGGTTTGGTGATGATGAACTCCTTTAGTTTTTTCTTGTCTGGGAAGCTCTTTATCTGCCCTTTTGATTCTAAATGGTATCTTTGCTGGATAGAGAGCAATCTTAGCTGTAGGCCCCTGCTTTTCATGACTTTAAATATTTCTTGCAATCCCTTCTAGCCTGCAAAGTTTCTTCTGAGAAATCAGCTGAGAGTTTTACAGGAACTCCCCTGTGGGTATCTACTGCTTTCTTCTTACTACTTTTAAGATTCTCTTTTTATCTTTAACCTTTAAGATTTTTTTAAAAGATTTTATTTATTTATCTTTAGAGGGGAAGGGAAGGAGAGATGGAGAGAAATATCAATGTATGGTTGCTTTTCGTGTGTCCCCTGCTAAGAACTGTCGCTGGGAACTGTCCTGCAACCCAGGCATGTGCCCCGACTGGGAATCGAACTGCAATCCTTTAGTTCGCAGGCCCGCACTCAATCCACTGAGCTACACCAGCCAGGGCTAACCTTTAACATTTTAATTATGATGTGTCTCGGAGTCAGCCTCTTTACATCCATCTTGTTTGGGGCTCTCCATGCTTCCTGGACTTGCATGTCTATTTCCATCACCAAATTAGGTGAGTTTTCTTTCATTACCTTTTCAGACTCCCAATTTCTTGCTCTTCCTCTTCTCCTCCTAGCACCCCTATGATTCGAATGTTGAAATGCTTGAATCAGTTGTCCCAGAGGCTGCTTATACTATCCTCATCTTTTGTATTCTTTTTCCTTCTTGTTGCTCTGATTGGTTGTTTTTTACTAACTTATGTTCCAAATCACTGATCTAATTGTTGGCTTCATTCACTCGACTGTTGTTTGCCCCAAAATTGTTCTTTATATCAGTCAGCGTAACCTTCATTTCTGACTGGATCCTTTTTATGCTGTTGAGGTCCTCATTAAGTTCCTGGAGCATCGTTATAGTCAGTGTTTTGAACTCTGCATCTGATAGATTATCTTCATTTTGTTTAGTTCTTTTTTTTTGAATTTTGATCTGTTTTTTTCATATGGGCCATGTTTGTCTGCTCATTTTGGCAGCCTCCCTCTGCTTTTTTTATGTACCCATATTTTCAGACTATAAGACACACTTGTTTGCCCCCCAAATTTGGGAGGAATAATGGTTGTCAATGCTGCTGAGTTCTGTTTACATTTACATTGGTGAAATATTATGTTATTTATGTTATTAAATATTTTACCACATTTTTTGCTTCAAATTTTTTTTTCCTATTTTCCTCCTCTAAAACCTAGGTACGTCTTATGGTCTGAAAAATATGGTACTAAGTGGAGCTGCTATGTCTCCCTGTCTTGGCAGCATGGCCTAATGTAGTAGGTGTCCTGTAGGGTCCAGTGGCACAGCCTCCCCTATCACCCAAGCTGGGTACTTGAGTTGTGCCCTCCATGTGTGCTGAGTACACTATCCTCTTGTAATTGATCCTTGATTGCTGTTGGCAGGTCAATGTGGGGGATTTACCAAGGCAAGTCAGCTGCAAGGATCGGTGTGACCACTGACCACCAACCTCTGCCCTCCATGGAGGATCAGCCGTGCACGGGCAGGGTGGAGGTGCTCTAATGTGGTCTGTATCTGTCCACTGGGTGCCCAGGCACTTGGGCTTCCTGGATGATGCAAGCCAAGGTCAGCCCCCACCTGTGTTTTGCCCAGGGCCACCCTGCCTGAGCTATAAAGCAATCTGAGATGGCTGCTACTTGTGTTGCTGCAATTCCCAAAGTCAAGCTGTGAATCTAGGCTGGCTGCTGCTAGTGCCATGCCTGGGGCCACTTAGTAACAGGTATGGGGGCTGGGGACTCACTGTTGCTTGTTTTAAAGGATTTAGGAAGTTGTAAAGCATGAGCAGCAACCAGCCATTAATATGGAAAAGCCAATGTTAACTGTCAGTTGGGTAGGACAGAGCCTCAGGGGATCTCCAGGGCAGGGAAAACAGTGTTACCATGTTAATGGAGTTTCCAATATGGCATCGCACTGCGAGTTCTGTGGCTCTGTGGGGGGAGAGTTCAGAAAAGGGACTATAGCCTCTGCCTACCTTTCTGTCTGGGAGAAAGCTATCCCCAGCTCTGGTCTGATGCCAAACACTTCAGTTCCCCCCTGCATGCCACTGGTGCCTTTCAAGCTGCTACCCTGTTGCTGGAGCTCAGAGGGAGTGCATCTGAGTAAATCCATGTGTGGGTTCTTTAACTATTTGGGATCCCAGAAGTTTATTCCACTGACTCAATCCCTGCTGGTTTTTGCAGCCAAAAGTTATGGGGACTTAACCTTCCTGGCTCTAGAACACTGGGCTGGGTGAGGTCTGGTGTAGGGCTGAGACTCTTCGCTCCCAAGATATCCCTTCCAAATTTTTATCTACCACATGTAGATGTTGGAGCAGGCTGCTCTGCATCTCCGCCCCTCCTACCATCTGGATGGATGTGGTTTCTTTAAATCCATAGTTGTCGGGCTTCCATTCAACTCAATTTCTGATGGTTTTGAGTGATGGCTGTTCTGTAATCTAGTTGTAATTTTGGTGTGGTTGTGCAAGGCGGTGAGCCGTGCTCACCTATGCTGCCATGCTAACTGGAAATCTCTCTAATCCGCTTACAATTAGGAGTTCTCTTAAAGTGTAAACCTTCTGGTAATAGACGGCACCATTACAATCCTCTTTTGTAATAGAAGAAAAAATGCAGTTAAGAGAAAACATAAAATTCTGTGGATTGCAGTAAAAATTTATAACACAAATGTAAAAATCCAAACTGAAGGCATTTATGAGGATGTAAGAAGACATCATCCCTAAATTGTCCTCCCTGGTTATAATCCATTATCCAAACTTCAGTCCTCCTTAAACTGCTGAAATGATAAAAGATTTTTTAAAAGTTAAGATTTCTGTTTCACAACTTAAAAATGTTTTGGTTTTCATGGAGGAAGTCCTGAAGTCAGTCAATCTCCTTTAACATATTTTTTAATCAGGGGATATTTCAGGAATGTTTTAGAAATACTACAAAGTACAATAGAATAATATAATCAGCACCCTCACATACACCCACTCATCACTCAGTTTAATAAAATGTTTAAAATATCTGTGTATGTGCATGTAAATCACTCCACGATCTCATACTTCTTCTTCCCCACTGGTAACCAATATACTGAACTGAACACTTTGGATGTGAATTCATGCATCTATGCTTTTCTTACATGTGTATGATTGCTTTTAAAGTTTCTGTAAACGATACCATACTCTATGTATCCTTCTGCCATTTGCTTATTTTGCTCAACATTATACATATGTATTCAATGCTGATACTTTTACGGAGAGAAAAGTGAAGCATTCCCCTAGAGTATATAACTAGTTGATCTGCTAGATCTAGGGTAGGCTAACTGTTAACATTCCTTGATATTACCAAAACTTTTCAAGTGGTTATCAAATTTCTTCTACAAGCAGAAGACTAGGACTCCCATTTCTCTAACATCCTTACCAACAACTGATACATCAGACTTAAAAATTTTAATTAATGTAAATATTGTAAAGTGGAATACCATTGTTTTAGCTTGCAGGTAAAGCATCTCTTATATGTTTTTAAAATGTTTATTAGCCATTTGTGATTCTACTTTGTAAATGAACTATTCATAGCCTATGCCCATTTATAACATTTTTTTCTTAAATATTTTTCGAGTTATTTATAAATATTGAATGCAAATCCTGTATTGGTTACATGCACTGCTCCCTGTCTGTGGTTTATTTTGTCACTTTGTTAACATCTATTTTTATTCATACATTTACCATTTCCAGTGCTCTATATTTCTACCTACACATCCAACTTTCCATCTGATATCACTTCCCTTCATCCTAAAGATTTTTCTTTAACATTTCTGGTAGTATAGGTCTGCCGGCAACAAATTATCTCAGGTTTTTTTAAAATCTAGAAATGTCTATTTCACCTTCATTTTTGAGAGACATTGTCACTGGATATAGAATTCCTGCTGACTATTTTCTTTAGGCATTTTAAAGATGCTATTCCGTCGTCTTTTGGCTTCCTACTGATGAGAAGTCAGCACACACTTTCCCTTGTATATATGTATCTTTTTTCCTAGGTTACATTTGTTATATTTCCTTTAATTTTTCAGGAATTTTATTATGATGTGCTGAGGGATGGTTTTCCTTGTATTTATACTGCTTGGATTTTGCCCATCTTCCTAAATCTATGGGCTGTTTTTGTTGTTTGTTTTGTCACATTTGGATAATATCTGGCCACTGATTCTTCAAATATTTTTCCTGCTATGTCACCTCTGTTCTCCCCTCAGACTGTGGTCAACAGTCTGTCAGATTACTCAATGCTATTACACAGATCACTGAGATTTAATCTTTCTCAATTATTTTCTTTCCTTTGCTTGCATTTGAATGCTTTCTAATAACCTGTTTTCAAGTTTTTTTGATCCTTTCTTACAGTGAGTTCTAACTGCTATTAATCCCATCTGATGAAGTTTTTTCAAGTACTGGATTTTCTTTGTTCTTTGTATTGCTTTTTTTAAAAAATAATTTTATTTATTGATTGATTTGAGAGAAAGTGGAAGGGGGGGAGAGGGAAAGGGGGGGGGGGGAGAGAGAGAGAGAGGATACCAGTGACTTATTGTTCCACTATTCGTGCATGCACGGCTGATACTTGCATGTACCCTGACCAAGGATCTGTTATGGAATTTCCAGTTGGTTCTTTTCTAGTTTACATATATTTCCTATAATTCTTCATATTTTTACCCACAATATCCATCTTTCCTGGTAGCCTGCTTAACCTATTTATCATTGTTATTTTAATATCATTTTCTGGTAATTCCAAAATCAGTGTTGTCTGTGGGTATATATCTATTAAGTATGTTTTTTTCTTGATTATGAAACACACTTTGCTATTTCTTCACAAATCTAGTATCTTCTGATGGTATATCAGACACTTTAGATGATATACTGCAGAAAGTTTAGATTCTGTTATCCTTAAAGAGTGTAAGTTTTGTTACAATGGGCAAATACTAGGTATTATTAGAGTAGCTCTATTTTGGTATTAGGCTTGGTATTAGGTCTTATCAGAGTGGCTCTATTTGGGTCTTGCTCTTTATTTTAGTGTCCTTCCCTAGTTCTGGAATGCAGTTCTTAATTCCTAAGCCTTGGCCCTTCCAGAGTTTCAGTGAAAAGCTCAAACTGTTTATCAATCCCCTCTTACCTTGGTGAGGGTCAAACTCCAAATTCTGTCTCTTCTATATTGGGCAGCTGCTGAAGTATCTGTTTAGTTATTTTAACCTTCTAGCTGTTATTTTCTGTCAGGGCTCCTTTGCACACATCAGGGGCAACCAAGAATTGGAGGGAAATTTATACACAGATTTTGGGGCTCTTTCTCTGTGGTTCCTTCATTTAGGGGTATCCCACTCAATCCAGCACTCTGGCAGCATCAAACCAACTACTCAGGCCGGTAAGACCGGTTTTCTTCTGAGTTCTGTCTGCTCTATGCCCTCCAGACCAGGGAATGCCCCAAGCAAAAAGCTATTTAAATATTGGATCTTATCCAATGTGGTGCCCTTCATCCAAGATCAAAACCTCTCTAGTTTATGACTACTTTTAGTCACTCTTTAACGCTTTCAAGTATTTTTAAAAAGTATTTTCCCAACATTTATCATTGTCATTGGCAAGAGGATCAGTGCGATAGTGCAACAGAACCTACTCTGCCATTTCCAAAACCCAGAACTTTGATGAGCAGAAGCAAATTCTACGTACTCAGCTTTCCAATCTTTCCTTCTTATGGTTTACGGTATTTTAAACCTTGCTTCAGAAATTCATTCTTATCCCAAAGTCATAAATGCAGTTTGTATATTTTATTCTAAAAGTATTTTTGATATTATGGTCATTAATTCACTTAGATTTATTTTTTTGGGTATGTATGACTTAAAGTAGGAATCCAATTCTGTTTACTTCTACAAGCAGATGAACCAATTTCCTAGTAATAGTACTGAAGAGTCCATCTTTTCCCCTCTGGTCAGTTTTCCTACTGTGACATAAGTCTAGTCTCATAAATATCTCCATCTGTTCCAGGCCCTTTCTTCTGCTTCAGTGTTCTACTTGTCTGTGTCTACGCTCATATTGCAATGTCTAATGATTACATCTGTACAGTAAGTCCTGTATAGTAAGTCCTGGTATCTGTTAGAACAAATACCTCCACCTTGCTCTCCAAAATTGCTTTGCCTATTTTTGACCCTTTATTTTTCAAATAAATTTTAGACTCAGTTTTTTAAATTACATTAAAAGCCCTACTGAGGATAATTTACATCTTTAAAATATCAAGACTTCTCATCCACAAACTTGGTATATTTTCCCATTCATTCAGGTCATCTTTCATGTGTTTGTATTCACTTTTATGAATTTTCCACAAAATTGTACTTCTGTCATATTTTTTAAATTATTTAAATTTTTGTCTGATTTATTCCAATTTATTCTGCCACATTAAATGAATTTCACCAAAACTGTTTACTAAAGGTATAAATTCTAAGATTTATTTCATAATCTAAAATGGTGATAACAATTTTTTAACACTTCAATCTGCAAACAGTTTTTTATGTTATAGATTTATCAAGCAACTGATCCTACGTACTCACCAAAAAGCTCCTTGGTCTCTACTTTCAGTGTCCGTGAAATTAGAGTCTAAAAACATATCTTTGTAGATTCGACCAACGAGACAGTACATATCTGAAGCTACTTGCCCTTCACTTTGAACCATGGGAGTCATAATATCAAGAGCTTTTGCTCTGTCTCCAGGGAGATTTCTCCTAAGGTAGGGAAAGAAAACATCCTCGTTTCAATATAGATTACAGAAGCAATATAGGTCAATTATCTTTTTAAAACTCTAACGTATTGATTCACGTTAGTGAAGTTTGGCAGGATAAAAACAACAGATTCTGAGAGTCATCTGTAAACCTCTGTACTAAGCCTTACTGTTTTTTATCCTACCGCATGTGTCCTTGGTTTAAGAAGGATCTCTATGGAACTGCCTTTCTGATAATAGTAATGGTTTGGTCTTATCTATCCACAGACTGTGCAGTTTCCCTGCAGTCTGTATGCAGGTTAAAATTGGTGAAGTGAGATTAGGAATTCAGTCTGAGGCCCTAAATGGGGCAGAGCCAACTAATCCAAACAGGGTTACAAAACCCTGACTTTAGGTTTTAATGGCTTTTGCTCCAAAACACTGAGCAAAGTAATTCAGACAATTCTAATAAACCAACTTTAACCCAAGAATTGCCTAATTTCTACGTGTGACTAATTATCTAAGGAAACTGCTTTATATAGCTCATTTTAAAATAGCAAATATGTATAGAACATTTTTATAATGAGATAAAAATTCTCTTTAGTTCTTTGACCTTGAAAACATCATGGTAAGTGAAAGAAACCAGTCAGAAAAGACTACATATTATATGACTGTGTTTACATGAAACCTATAGAGACGAAAAATAAATTAGTAATTGCTTAGGTCTGGGGGGTTTCGGGGGGGAAGGGGAGAGTGGCTAATTGGTAGGGGTTTGTTTTTGGAGTGATGAACATGTACTAAAATTAATTATATTGATGGTCACACAATTCTGTTAATATTTTATTATTTTTTTAATTATTTTATTGTTGCTCAAGTACAGTTGTCGGCATTCAACCCTCACCCCAGCCATCCCCACCTCCCTTCCCGTGCTTCCGCCCTCCCCCTTGGTTTTGTCCATGTGACCTTTATACATGTTCCTGAAAACCCTTTCCCCCTTCCCCCCACATTATCCTCTCCCACCTCCCCTCTGGTTACTGTCAATTTGTTCTTTATTTCAATGTCTCTGGTTATATTTAGCTTGCTTGTTTGTTTTGTTGATTAGGTTCCACTTAAAAGTGAGATCATATCTGTTAATATTTTAAAAACCACTGAATTGTACATCTTATATGGATAAATTGTATGGAATATAAATTATATTTCAATAAAGGCTGTTATTTAAAAAGAGCTATTTCTATACTCAACTACTACTTTAAATCTTTTTCTCTATAAAATGCCTTTTCACTCTGTCCTAAATACCTTCCTTATAGACTAACACCTGATTATCAACTAACACATGCTTATCAATTCATTATATTCTATTTTAGAAACGGTAAAGGTAAAACATAAAGAAAAATGTAGGAGGCTCTTATGGACTTTCATTTTTCATTTCAAAGTACAACATATTCTATTCCATCTTTCAAAAATGATTGGCACACTTGAGCCTTTGGGATGCAGTAGAATTAGAGCAGTTTTAGTTTTAACAAATAGAGTTCAGTGATCCTTCCAAATCCCAGATAATTCAAACAGTAACTATAAAATCTTTCTGATAATTTCAACAAATTTTCCTGGAAAGAACCTAAGAGTTAAGTGCTACATAATTTTCCCCCTATGGAATGGAAATTCTAATAATATAAAACAAAAGCATTTTTTTTTTCTTCTGTCCTAGGGATTTGGGGACTTTGACAAAATTTTGATATTTATTGAGATATCAAGCGTGGTTTTCAAATCCAAACAGGGTTACAAAACCCTGACCCTTTTTATCATTTGTATACCTCCATTTGGTGCTGATATTAAGAATAAAGTATTAAGAAAGTTTCACCCTGAAAAAGATAAAATCCCCATAAAAAAGCACTTATTTGAAAACCAGTTGGAGCAGATAATCTCTGGTGGTTTCATCTCACTTTGCCAAATCTAAAGAAAAGTTGTTTAATAAATGGGGGGTATAAATATACTTTTACTATACACTTATTAATAAAATTAGCAAGTTCTACAGTTTGAATGGATAAAAAAAAGGAAAGAAACCATCTCTGGTTGAATAGCATGCTGACTTTGTAGACAGAGGCAGGAGAACACACTGATGAAAAACAGCCATCAGCAGCATCAGACAAATCTGGGTGTGAGCCTCAGTTTTATGACATGTAACTATAAGCCTCGAAGAAAAGGTGCTCAGCCTTTCCAGGCTTCAGTTCCCTCATCTGTAAAATAATTGAGCCTTAAGTGACAGACACATGGGAAGTACTCAATAGATGGGATGTCCCTTCCATTTTTCTTTTTATCATTCCCTTCATTGTGTTAATTATGTGTATATTCGACTCTCTACCTTGGAAGAGAAAGCACAACGAAGCACGCTTTGGACAGCTCAGTGCCTCAGGCCTCTCCATGGCCAGAGCTAGGCTGGCCCTCCGTGGCGAGTCTGGGTAGAAAGTGGCACCGAGGTACGTGCCATGATGCGAACAGATGGGAGAGGAGCAGGACTGGCGTCAGCAGTACACACAGTCCTGAACCTAGAAGACTCATGGACACATGACCTATAATGTGGCCAACAGAATTCTGATTACAATTAGGTGTGTTCAGAGCAGTCCCAGTGAAAATATTCTCTGGTTTGGAAAGTGTTCACCTAGATAAAACGACCCTTACCCTACTTGAGTCAATCTTTGCATGAATAACCATTTCGTGTTGAGTGCATTTGCTTAAACATAACAACATATTCATGTAATTTAAAAGAAAATCTAAAAATATATAAAAGCAGATACAAATTCTGATAAAGAAAGAGAATTTAAGGATTTTAATATAAAAACAGTGAGAACTCTTTACTGACCCCCAAAAATCAGAAAAAAAATTGGAGTGCATGCTTCCTATATGTGGTTGAAGTGGAAATATTAACATTGCATTTCAACAGGGAGCAGCTGCAGAGCTACACAATAACATACCCTAGAAAGAATATTCAGGTAAAAAAATAGTCTGTTAGCGCATTGTGAACAGGAACTTTTTCTGCTTACCTATTCAGTGCAAATGCATAATGAAACTTCACATGATGATGGGAGGCCAGATCAAAGGTGGGCAGCTTTTCTAACGTCTCTACCAGCTTCACGATCGAATCATATTCCTTTTAAATGAGAGAACAGCGTAGAATTAAATCATTAGGAGAAGGTTCTGACAATGAAATGCTTTTGACAACCAGGTATCTGAATCTGAGTAGGGCATTAAAAAAAGAACTAGAATCCCAAGAATACTCTGAAAAAGCTAGAAGCAAGAAGAAACTGTTTGTTTTTCTTAAAATAAGGGGTTCTGATTATACAGATAAAACATTAGAATAATAGTTTTCAAGTCTAACCAGAAACCCATCTAGCATGATGATGCTACACTGTCTTAATGAGGGTGTCACACTTCTCCATGGAGCCAGATTCATGACATGCAGCGTCCTGTCCATTATGTTCAGGGAAGTAATTTCCAACACATCGAGAATATGGAGCAACAGACTGAAATTCTGTTATGAGCAACAAAGCAATTTTGTTTCTACATGAATAAACTGCACTAGTCACAGGATCCTAAGTGCTACACCTCTCCGCTTGTGTAAATCTCTGTTTGAAGCTTTTCTCAAGCCAAAACTCTGGAAAAATGAAACCAGAAGTCACTTAAGTTTTACTGTAAAAATCTAATTGCAAATTCCCAACTCAGAGAGGGTTTCATTGTACTTATATTTTCACAATTTTAAGACATGTCAACAAAAATAATAAGGCATGTGAATATATTCTCCTTTACATATTTTAAAAGTTATTTTTAAAGGGATACAAAGTACAGCATAGGGAATACAGTTCACAACATTGCAATAACCACGTGGGACAAACCACTCCGTAAGTTATATAAATGTCAAATCACTGTGTTGTGCAGCTGAAACTAACACTGTATGTCAACAGTAATTGAAAAATCAAAAAGATTTTTAAGTTAGTTTTATAATTCATCAACTGCATACTTCTTGCTTCTGGCTAGTTGGATATTGCAGTATCCATTTTAAACAACACAATTTTGATGGCAATATATCTAAAAAGCTCTTTAAAATTTTTGGCTATTTGCCAAAACAAGGCTCTTACTTATTAACTGAGAGGTGTACCTGAAGCTAACAGAATAGAAAGGACTGCACCTGGGTCAGGCATGCCTGAGGGATTTCCTTTTTGTTTCTTCGGAGGAAAAAGACCTTTACCGTACACAATCACAATCACTTTCACAATCACTGACTGTTATTCATATGAGTCTATTTCATTCATCATAAACTCTCAGGATAGAAAGCATATGAGAGTCGATAAAACAATTACATGTACTAACATGAATGACTTGTTAACAAATTTTATGTTAATACTCCCATACACTTCCAATATACTGTATGAAAAAGATTTTAAGCATGCTCTCACCTGGATATCTCTGTAGGAAAGTAGAAGATTTATGACAATATCTGCTGTCAAGACTTCAATATTATCTATTCGCTGCAGAATTCTTGCCAATTCAGCCGCCAGTTCTTTACCAGTGTATAAATGACGAGCTTTTCTGATATCATTGATTATAGATTCCTGGAAAAACTGGCTGGTGAGAAAACACATTTGAAAGAGTTAATACTACAAGAATTTCAATGAAAAGTAATAATTTTACAAGGAAAAGAACGACATTTGCAGCATTGGTAGCTTTCAATTCATTGAAATTCATAGAATGAACACCTCATATAACTAGCATTATTAAGAAATTTGGAAGTCCGCCCTGGCTGGTGTAGCTCAGTGGATTGAGCGTGGGCCTGCGAAACAAAGGATCGCGGTTCGATTCCCAGTCAGGGCACATGCCTGGGTTGCCAGGCCAGTTCCCGGCAGGGGACATACGAGAGGCAACCGCACATTGATGTTTCTCTCCCTCTCTCCTTCCCTTCCCCTCTAAAGATAGATAAATAAATAAATAATAAAAATAAATAAATAAAATATTTAAAAAAAAAATCTTTAAAAAAAAAAAGAAATTTGGAAGTCCTACATTTCTATTAATACTCTGCTTGCTTCAGGAAGAAAGGTAGATATTCTATGTTAATGAATTTCCCAAGAACCTGTAATGTACCACTTAAAATGCCTAACATTATTTTTAACTTTATGGTTTTGAGTACAAATTGTTCTAAATAAATTAGGCATGCCTATGATTTAAACATAACATAACCCTTACCTTCTGACTCAGCTTTATTATTTAACAACATAAATGACAGCTTTTAAATATAATAAAAATAAATAAGCAACCATACAATATTTAAATAAAATATAACAATGCTCTCAGTAATTTCTGGAGAGCTCTCGCTCTTACACTAAAAGTCCCTGGACATTTACTTGGACAACATTTCTATACTTTGAATTTATCTTTAGGTTTACCATCACTATAACACAGTTAGCAGTCTTTTTTTAAAAATTTCGAGTTAGTCTGTGAATAAGTGAGAAAAATGCAACGTATGGACTATGGGACATCTATTTTATCCACTGAGAGGGCATTAAACATTCTTTTCCTGGTTTTTGGCTGCTGTGAACTATATCTAAGAAACATCTTATCTGATGCACAAATAAATAAAGTAGAATAACACTTCATTTGTTAAACTGACCTGGAATTAGCTTGTGCCACCTTCAGCAGTTGAATGAAACGATCCACAAGAGGTAAGCAGATGGGTCCAAGAAGCAGCTCAAAGTTCGACTGCATGAGCTCTGACAGCCCCTTCATGAAGCTGCAGTCACAGCAGTAGACCTTGTTATGTGGCGTTATCACATACGGGACAAACGTGTAGTTCCCAGTGCACATCTGCAGAGAGGGGCCCCAGAAGGTGGTAAGCGAGCCTGAACATCCCACACTAACGCAATCCCAAGTCCCACTTACGTGAGCATCTTAAATAATAATCCTGAATGTGAAAGGAAATAGAAAAACCTCATTTCATATTTATGGGCTACAAAAATGGAAATTTCTGCCAATTTCTGTCATTGTTTACTTCAAATAATTAGGACTTAACAGATGATACAAAAAACACTATGACGAGGTTTCTATCAACCAGTTTAAATATTTATTCACCATCCCTCATGGCTAAGGCATACGATATATACTATAGGAAAAACAGAGGAGTTTAAAACACAGCCTTCAGCCTTCCAAGAACTTAAAATTTAGTCCGATAAACATATGAAAGCAGTAAGAGCTAACATTTAAGGGCTGCCCACGTGACAGGCCATACTGTGGAACAAAGCTGCTCCCCTCCAGGCTGCTCTGTCTTCAGTTATGGCTCCACTAGTCTCCTAGGCACTAGACTAGAGACCCAGAAGTTTTCCTTGATGCTTCCACTTCCTTTATCTCCCATATCCTATCAACGTCCTGTCTCTTCTACCTCCAAAATCTATCTCATATTTGCCCATTCCCCTCCATCCTCTCGCCAGCACTACAGCCCATGCCTCCAAAATACCTGGCCTGTGCTACTGTAATTGGATTTTACCTTGTCCCCCTGCCTCCACGCTTGTCCTCCAATCTATTCTCTACCCATCTGTCAAAGTGATCTTTAAACTTACATCAGATCACTCCCTCAGCTGCTTGCAGCCCCTTTCCTTGCGCCTTAGATAAAGAAAACATATCACTGTACTACAAGCGCCTCACTATCCAAATTCTGCCTCTCTCTAATCCCAGCCCATGCTGCTCTCTGCTCACTCATCGTGACCTTCTATGTATTACTAATGATGCCAACTGAGGGTTGCTAGTGCAAACAGAAGTGGAGCTGGGAAGAAGAGAGGTGAAATCGCATTGGACACCCCCGAGTGATAATAAGCAAGTCTGACCAGAGCTTGGAGCTCAGGGAAGGGAAGTGAATGCAAAGCTAAGGATTTTAAACTACACATGCTGGGTAGTGGGACTCATGGAGGATTCAGAGTAGGAAAGAAAACACCATCAAGGCTGTGCATTCTGACAATCTGGGAAGAAAACAGAAAGGACTGACAGGGAAAGAAACAAGATTGGAGGAAATTAGGTGGGAAGCTGCCAAGCATGACTGGACCAGCAGCAGCAGCAATCGACACATGCACTCACTGTAACCTGCCAGCTGGTTACAGATATTGACAGAGAGGAAGAAGGAGTCAAAGGCGACTCTCTAGTCTTAAATGCAGCTTCCTCAGAGTGGTATCATTAACAAAAGCAAGAATTCAGAAAGTAGCCCTGGCTGGTGTAGCTCAGTGGATGGAGGGCTGGCTTGCAAACCAATGGGTCACTGGTTTGGTTCCCAGTCAGAGCACATGCCTGGGTTGCAGGCCAAGTCCCCAGTAGGGGGCATTCAAGGGGCGGCCACACATTGATGTTTCCCCATCTCCCTTCTCTCTCTAAAATAAATAAAATCTTAAAAAAAAAAAAACCCTCAAGGCACCAAAATAAATGGCATCTAAAAAAAAAAGAATTCAGAAAGTAGAACCAGACTTAATTACTTATGAATGCACTACACTCTGGGGCGCTTGTTATATACCAGGTAATTAATCAAAGAGACCCAAATTTCCAGTTAATATTTAAGAAGAATGTCAAGAAGCTGAGGTTTAATTTGGGATGGCCGGGTGAAATGTTCACTTTTAGAGAGGTCAGGATTTCAGGAGAGCAGGGTACCCAAAGTAAAAATATCCAAAACAGAGTTGAAAACACAAGATTGGAACATAGAAGAGTTTCAAGCCAAAATCCAGACCCTGGAATTATTTGATATGGTTGAAACTAAGGAAATGGGAGAGACCTCTAAGAGAAAAACCACTGAGAAAGGAAAAAGTAAAAAACTGAAAATTAGAATGAGATATTGGAAAAGTTTCTTTAGCACCACGTTTATTTAGCACCATTTCAGGGAGCCTGGGGAATTTGGATTATCAGTTCCCAGCTGCATCAGCATTATGGAGAACAAGATATCACTTCTCTGATGCTTAGAAATAAAATGATGAGAACAAACATTTAGTTACCACTTGCATGTGCCAGAGAATAAATGGCCAAAATTCCCAACAACTTCATGAAGAAGCTGCTATTATCTCTGTTCTACAGGTAAGGAAACAGGTAAGACTTTGAGAGGTCACCGCTGGTCTGTGCTGTTTGGGACTCCAGCCTAGGGACTCTTTCTCTAGAGGGTATGCCATTAACACCAGGGGTTTGGGCACCCTCCCCAGTGGCCTTTGCAGGCTGGCACACAACCCCTTTGCCTCAGGTCACCTTCCATGAACCCTGCATGAGCCAAGTTGCTGGCACACAGCACACATGCAAGTGCCAAGTGCCCTTGTGGGCAGACTCAGTTATTTTTGAACATTTTATTCTTTGAGGCACTTCTTGAATGTCAAGTAATGAAGCAGAAACTGGACCTAGCTTCCATTTACAGTATAAGAACTTCCAGAAGTTGAGGTTTGATTTTTAAATCAAGTACATGAAGCTGTTCCTTTCTCAAGTTCTCCTTCATGCAACAATAATTGGAAGACTAGTCAGAGAGAGGAAAAATAAACATATCCTGCTTCTAAAATGTGGCCAAGATCCCATAGCATGTCCACCAACTTAATCCTTTCACGCAAGCCACCTCCTAGGTAGAAAAGAAAGACACATATATTAAGAGACTGCTTTCCAAAGCTTCCAGAGCTTAAACTATGAGTGGGTTATAAAATAGAGCAACAGAATTAAATACTCCTGTTTTAGATAAAAAACTGTAACAAAATCACAAAAGAAAATACTCTGAATCTTCCAAGTCACAAATTAGAAAAAACAGAAGCCCCCAGTGAACTGGAAAAGTAATATTAGAGTTTCAGCATATTATTTTGCTGATGGATGAAGTTCTGTATCCTCAGAAGCCTTAACACCACATGTATTTGTGTATAAGACATGAAATATAATACACTGTTGCAATTCTGGGCATTGGGGAATAATGCATCTGTGCAAAAGGAATTCGAGGAGAGAATGACTATCAGATGCCTGGGTGTGTGTTGAGTAGTGTAGGGACAAAGAGACAGAAATGAGAGTCATGCAAACAGCAGAGAAAAATAGATGCCCAAAATTGTCTTCTTCAAACCCCAAGCACTAAGGCTTCCGAACTCTTGTTGAAAACAGCCAGCATGCTAAGGTAGTCCTAAGATCCTGGCCTTACCACACTTTTTGAAGTCTCCTGTATATGTTCCTGAAGCAGTAAATACATATATTTCAATTTTCCATTGTTCATATTCAAAAACAGGGGAGGCTGAGAAGCTATGGGAGGCACATGGACGCTGCTAGGCTTGAGCTAAGAGACAACTCGGCAGGCTTGCAGTGGGGGAAAAAGTGTGAGGGATGGTTGTGGGATGTTGTGTTTTTTAAAAGGATACAAACTGCTAAGAAAAGCAACTTTTCAAAATGAAGATTAATAATATAGGAACATTTATTTCCTAAGTGGGCTCACGTATAACTTAGAAATATTGCTGTAATTTGTTTGCGGATTGCTATGAAACCCAGAATTCAAAATCGCTAATAATTCAAAGCAAAATAAAAACAACCACTGTGTGATCAAGAACACACATCTCAGGTGCAACAAATGCCTTTTATTAAGAAGATACTAATTCTAAAATATTGAAGCCTGCTTTTCGAAGGAGAAAGACCACATTCCTTTCCATTTCAAAACACTAAGGCATGGTTATAAAATAATAATGCCGATCCCTCAGGCCCATGCTTGTTTCCATGGCTATAGAAACCCACAGCTCAAAATCTACTCTTATTCTATCTAATTATCTTCACTGTTTTTATTAAAATAATGCCAATTCTATATTTTATTTTCTAAAAACATGTAAAAAAGATTATAAGTATGTGAGGAAAATGAATCAAGCCTCTGGGAAGAAATGCTCTCAGCATTCAAATGTGTTGAAATGTATGCTGAAAATACTCAACATTTTTTTAAAGTCAAGGTTTTTTTTTTTTTTAAAGATTCTATTCATTTATTTTTAGAGAGAGGAGAAGGGAGGGAGAAGGGGAGGGAGAAAAATGTTGATGTGAGAGAGAAACATCCATTGTTTGCCCCTTGCACACCCCCAACCAGGGACCTGGCTTGCAATCCAAGCGTGCACCGTGACCAGGAATCGAATGGGTGACTTTTCAGTTTGCAGGAGTACACCCAACCCACTGAGCCACACCAGTCAGGGCAAAATACTCAACGTCTGATAAGGACACCCAGCACCTGAAATAGCAGCTTATTCAAGTCAATGACAACTTGGTCATAATGTGCACTATTAAAAACTCAAAAACTGGCTTCTCAAAAACTGGCTTCTCCACACATCCAAACCATCATGGGCATGACTCGCTCTTTCCTACCATTCAGGTCTCATGTAGTAGCATCCGCTACCTACTCTGAAAGACCTTCCATGACCACCTGATGTAAGTGCCACCCGCTCTTTAGAGTGTTGCTTTATGTTAATTTTCTACCTGGTTTGTGCGTCTCTTGCCCCAACTAGACTCTGGCACTTCTCATTTGTTGTCTCATGGAAGTTATGAAGTGTGGCTGCTGTCACTTCCAACCTCCTTAGTGAAATCCTGTGGCACCAGCCCAAAGTTTGGCACATGGTTCATGTCAATCACTATTTGTTTAACGAAATCTGTTACACTGAATTGATGCATGAAGCAGTAATTTCTCATTTCCTGCTGCTAGGTATAGGATGAGTTTATAACGGCAACATTATTTATGCTGTGAGTCTCTGACCTGGTGAAATCTTAACCATAAGTTTTAACATTTCTGATCCAAAAAAAGCTATAAATTGTGCTTTTAATGTTACCATCTTAAATCAAATCATGGGCAGATCTTTGTAGTATATTATTTCCACTCTAAGTTGCAGAAATAAATTCTTTAAAGTTTTTGAATACTATCTTACTTTCCAAAATGAAAAGTACAGCCATTGGTTGGCATAACAAGGTGATTCACCTGTGTATTATTTACGTTCAGGCATTTTTTTGATTTTTAAATTTATTTTTTATCACTTTTTAACTTGTAATTCTGTGTGAAGAGCAGGAATTTTGTAGTGTGGTCTCAAAAACAGATACAAGACATAGAAACTTAAATCAATTTCAATAGATAAATAGATGGTAGACAAATTAAACAGAAATATGCATATATACATGTATGTATCTATATATGTACATGTATGTATATCTTTAACATATATAAAGTATATACATATAGGTATCTATATAAGTATACATATATACACATACACATGTGTTTTGTGTGTGTGTGTATATATATGCTGCTTTAGTGTCATTCATAATTCCACAAAATTGAATTTACTTTGCAAATTTTTTCAAAAACATAATTATGTATTTTTTAAAAAGGTATCATTATTACCTCCATTAAAAATAAAATTTTACTATAAGAGAATATTTAGATAAAATAATATTTATATTGATATGTTAGAAACTCTAAAGAGGAAAAACAGAGATAGAAATTAATATTTTGCTAGTGTGAAAAGAATACCAGAGATTAGCTGATGGAAAAGAAAAAAATTTCTGGAAGGGTTAAGTAAAATACTCACATTATTCTTCTGGCAAATGATTTCCTGAAAAAAGAAAAAAGTAAAGCAGAAATCAATACAAAACTAATTAACTCACTTAATTAACTGAACCATAGTTTGTGGGAAAATCTGTATTAACAATTTCACTGATTACCAACAGAAATTTCAGGGAGTGCCAAGTAAGTTTCTGCATCTGAGAAGTCTGCAACTTGACAGGGCTCAGGAGAGCACAGAAAACAGCACAAATGTAAAATCCCCAAACTGAATTATCTATAACATTTCAGCAGAATATGTAATCACAGAATTATTGAATCAGCCGGTCTTTTTGGAAAATAAAAAATGAGCTTGTTTTCCCTAAGTACCAGCTCACCCATGCCCTGGGAGAAGACCAAGCAGCCTGCTGCCTCCTGGGCAGCTGGAAATAAAGGGTACTGGCCACTTATCCAGATGGGCAGTCCACACATAGATAATAAGGCTACCTAGGAATAAACAGTCATAAATACAATTTATGTATTATTCACTAAGTAGAATGAAATAAACACATCACCAGCAATATCCTTATCTTCTAGGTTTGAGGAAATCATGCAAATAGTGTGTCTGGTACCTGGAAAGCTCTTGATAAACTAGCTATCATCATTATTCTTAGACATTAAGGTGACTGAAAACACGGGCAAGAATCTAGAAAGGCCTATGTTATAAAGGCTTCACTGAGATTGGAGAACCACAATTTAGGAAAAAAACTGAACAGTCTACTGGAAAACATGGCACATATGTTGTCATGGAAACAGAAAATGTTAGGCATTTGTGGAGCCTCAAGGGTGGGAGGGTGGGTCCATCTGGCAAAGAAGATGAGGCAGCTCTGGCAGGTAAGAGAAAAATGATGCAAAATTCAGCCATCAATCTTCATCCCAGGATCAACATGGGGGCAAATGGGACCAACAGGGCTTGGGCTTAAAGCAGTATGTAAGATTTTTGAATGGTTAAGGAGAACAGATAAGCAAACAAAACTCTACAGGGAAAGGAACTGTGCTGAGTAATGTTGACAGCCATAAATACATATATACCCACCCCCTCCCCCCACACACATATAAAATTCTAAAATACCTCCCAAACCTCACAATCTGGATGATAAATAAAAAGATATGTACACATTTAGAAAGAAATATCATTAAGCCTGGACACACATGCATGTACACACAGACGTGCTAAGTCAAAAGAGCATATACAGCAAGGGCTGGGTTTCTAGGAGAAAGAAGATAACATTACAGATTGAGGAAGCCTGTGAAGACCAGCAGAGAGGGTGGAACTCAAGATGAGACAATGAGAAAGGACAAAACTACCAAAGGCAAAGCTGGAAGGTGAGGATCCAATGTAGCAGATCAAGAACAGCAAAGGCCCATTTAGGTCAACAAGTATTATCACTGACCGAAGAAGACAGTTCATTTGGGGAAGTATAGATACAGAAAAGAGAATTAAAGTAGTACTTGAAAAAGATCTTGAATGTAATCATTGGGGTAAAGCAGAAAGTTCATTTTGGCAAATACAAATAAGAAGATTAGAAAGTTACTTTGGGCCTCATTGAAGAAGGCTTTTAATGCCAAAATACCCGTACAGTACTCTGTTCTGTGGGCATTGGGCAGTCAAGTGTTTTTTAAGCTAAGCGATACACATAATGAAGTTTCAACACACAGGGAACACTGCTTGTAACGGCAAAGGCTGACAACAACATAAACGTCTATCAACCAAATTGGCTGAATGAACTACTGTACCTCCATACAATGGAATTCAAGGCAGCTGAACAAAGTGCTTTATGTAGTGATATGGAAGTATTTCCAAGATATACTGCTAAGTGAAGAAAAAGCTAAGTATAGAACCATTTTTACTCTATGCTCCTATTTTTGTATAAAAGGGAGAAAAAGGAAATTCAAATTTGTACATTTGTAAAAGCTCTCTGGAAGGATATACAAGAACCTAGTTTCCAACAGAGGTTTCCAATGAAGAAGGGAGGTGGCTGGCTAGGGGACAGGAAGAGTGACCTTCTACTATACTACACATTCTTTTTCACTTTTAAATTTTTGTATCAGGTGAACGTATTACCCAAGAAGGGTAAATAAATACAAGGGAAACCTTGCTGAAGTTTTAAAAATTGTAATTAGATGGTTTTATTTAGTACTGGAGGGGGAATGTATTTAGGTAGCTATTGCAAAAGTCCAGGGCTTGGGCAATGGTGGTGCCCAGGGAAGGGAAATCAAGAGACAGATGAGTGCTGTTGTGGGGGAAGGTTGAAAGCGATTTTCCCACAGATGTTTCACAAGTAGCTATTGCAAGGGCACACGCACACAGGTTTATGAGCAAATGATTACTATAAAACAAATAGAAAAGTGTTGGATAGTCAACAAAGCCAGGATCTCAGTACAGAGAATTTTCCAAGTTTGATTTATGATGCATCTCTCCATAGTAAACCACACTCTTTCTGACACTGTTCCCTCGAGAGGAAGATGCTTTCCTACCTCTAAGTAACAAGGAAAAGCCCTTCTCTTCATCCTGTGCCACACAGTATCCTCTGAGCATAGCAGAAGAAACCTGCTCTGTGAAGCTGACCCTGACTGTCTTCAGTGCCACCTACTTCCCAACAGTTGTAGATGACGTCCTTATTTCTGTTGTCACTACCCTCGCACACACCTCTATGACAGCACTGCATGTACTAACTGCAAAAGTTTCTTCATATTTTTGTTCCATCCTGCAGCCTGAGCCACTTTGGATGCCAGGGCCATGTTTTGTTCATATTTGTACTCTACTAATGGTCCAGCAAATTCAACGGCACAGAGTAGGTACTCAAGGAAAGCATAATAAATGAGTGAGTTAAGGAATGTATAAGATGTGTGTAAGTTCTGGCTCTTCTCCTGACTATCCTGGTGCCATTTCACCTCTCTGTAACGTAACATACTAAGATGTGGGTTGAGTGATCACTGGTCTCCTCCAACTCTGTGTCCTACCACTTGCTTCTGGCTAAAGGCCCATCACAATCAGCACTGTCCTTGTGGCACTGGAAGGAGAGATGCCCCCATGCCCTGCACAGCAGCTACTCTACCATCATTTCTCTTTTGGTGCGCCACACATAGGAATGCAAGTGGCAGTGACAGGAGTTGCGGCTGGAGGGAGCTGAAGGCTCCTCTTGGCACTACGGAACATAACCACAGCTGCTCGTGGCTGAGAGCTGATATGGTGTGTCTTCCTGAAGAACTAACTGCTCATCGGAGTAACAAGCCTCTGACATGACCTCTTTGCTTTCATTTTCAGTAATGTCTGCATTATAACAATCATGAAGCTGTACTAAAACCATCCCTGTAAGAACCTACTGAATTCTTATTAGCAAACGAGACCTCAAAAGGTATCCACTCACTGGGGTGAAACAGTTTAATTTGTACTAAACCCATTAAGAGAAATAAAAGGAGGAAGGGGAATAAATTTGAGACCCAACTGCAATATTTCACATCACCTCATGGAAGTGTTTCATCTAGGGGCCTAGAAATATAAATTCAAGATAAACATAAACTTCAGTTCCTTATCAGTGAATGTTTCTGGAGATGCATTACCCCACTACAACTTCGTAATTGTCTGAAATCTTTAGGGGGCTTCCAGTCAGTGTACTCCTTGGCTGTACCAGAATAAACCAAAAATGCTTTTTCAATTTTCCAGTACCCTTTGTTAACTAGAGAAGCAAGACAGAGACAGTCTAGTCTAGGTCTCATTCCAAGGGAAGATGAAAACAACTTTTGATAGCTATTTGAGACAATATTACTTTAAAAAGGTCATTTTAAGGATAAGTAAATGGAGTATCTCCAAAACTGGAAAGTGTTTGTGCCTAAAATTTGGGTAATTACAGCCAAGGGAAGGAAGTGGGAACAGCTGGTGTGGGGTTGCTAGGTCAAATCCACTCAGGGCAGGAGACGCAGAAAGAGCAACCAAGATCTCAGTTCCGGAAAGGAAAAGAAGGGATCTGGGAGTTCTTGGCCAGGAAAAGGACACCGCCCTCCAGCCGGTGACCTTCTGGGTCTTCCCTTCTGATCCTTCTTTCTGTCCCCATGGAGCATGGCCAGTTTTCCATTACATTTGGGGTAAATGAAGAGATTTCTTATGCTCTCCAGCTCCATCCTCCTACGCAATTTCACTGCTTCGAAGCTGGGCAGGGAAATATCAGACTGGCTGTTGTGAACCCCCTTGGCCTCACTGAGAAGGTGGGACTCACCTTTACCATCCCCCACACTGCTACAATAAAGCTGAGCAGGCTTAGGAAGAAGACTCCCACACAGGTGTCCCAGAACTAGCCCACCTTTTATGTTAGGGAACTACATACGTGCTAACATGTTATGCTTATATAAAAGATGAAGGTTAAAAACACAACTCAATCTAACGAAAACCTAGAAAATCATGTTTTTACAGAACATATGAATTTTACAGACAGACTTAGATGAGGATGTACCAGATGACAAATCCAAGAACACGGGGCTTGCCCTGCTCTGACACTTGCTACCTGCGTGTGCCCCTAAGTCACTCCATCTATCTCTCTGGGTTTATTTCTTGTCTGTACAGAAAGTATCTTCTACCTGTCTGGTCTATATAGTAAGCACCTAACCTATCTATCTCATTGGATTGTTTTTTTGTTTTTTTTTTTGTTTTTTTTTTTAAATTGTTAAGTTCTTTTTTTTTTTTTTTTTTTTTGATTTTATTTATTTATCTTTAGAGGGGAAGGGAAGGAGAGAGGGAGAGAAACATCAATGTCCGGTTGCCTCTTGTATGTCCCCTGCCGGGAACTGGCCTGGCAACCCAGGCATGTGCCCTGACTGGGAATCGAACCGCGATCCTTCGGTTCGCAGGCCCGCGCTCAATCCACTGAGCTACACCAGCCAGGGCTCATTGGATTGTTTTTAAAGATCAAATGGAATAGGTTTATAAAGTACTTCAAGCATTCTAAAGCCATATACCAAATGAGTATTAATATTGTCAAAGCAAACAACTGCAACTCAATTACTGTATTTCCAGACCTAGAGACATTTTGTACCTGTGTTGTTTTGTGATTAGGGGTAAAAACACATTCTTGTTTTCATATGAACAACTGTTGATTAAAATGACCTGTACCTAAAGTCAAATTAAATTACACCAAAACTGGAAAGTAATCCTAAAGAAATTCTAGACTTGCTTCTTCTTCCCCCTTAATTTTGTTTCATTTTTAAATAAATATGTCTCGGTGGGAGAACTCTACTGTAAGTAGATACATGTCTTTAAACTGGGCTGGGATGCTGATGAGTGACATTTTATACACAGCATTTGAAACAGCTCCTTAACACAAACTTTTCCTTGTAATGAGTTGCTGTACTTGTAATTAACTTCCTCTTCTTTGACACGAGCTGTTTCTTTTAGCAATGCCTAATTGGACCATATTATTCAAGTACAGATATTTCTTTTAAAAAACCTGTGTTGAAAAGTTATGTAGGTATATGAAAAGTTATAAAAGGTATAATGGATCTCTGTACAGTAAATTACATTTTACACATCAGTTTCAGTAATACTTTCAAGGGTGTACTCTAAAAGGACCCAAATAGGCTCATGGGTTGGAGTGGCACCAAGATCAACTTCCACAAACTCATTTATTTACAATGAATGAAAGGGAATAGAATTTAGTAAATCTTGCCTCCTTTGGGTGGGAGTCAGGAGACTTTTGGACTCACACTTTCTGTGTGCAGAGGTATTCCTTCTTGCTCTTTAAGTTGTTCAAACTTATGGGCCTGTGATGCAAGTCTCTACACAGGAAAAAATTACCTGGTGCTAACCCAGTAATACGATGACATCTTCCATTTATAGTGTAGCAAAGAGTTCCCTTTCCCTTTGACAAATGGTAATAAGATGCTACAACCAGTGAGCTGGGGGTGGGGAGGGTAAAAGAGGAATTAGGAAAACAAAGGGATACCTCATCCAGTAATAATTTCTTAGAAGATGTAGGGTTGTTAATTGGCATGAAAGAAAACTGGATTCTCCAGTCTCAAGCCCTGTACAAAACTTCAGGGATAGATTCTACAACAGAAAAATCAACTCTAAATAAATCTAGCTTGTCAATTCAAGATGACCAGAGAAAATCTTTTTTTTTCTTTACAAAAGAATAGGTATATTTTCTTTTATTTATTTTTTTATTGTTGTTCAAGTACAGTTGTCTCTATTTTCATCCCACCATGCCGCACACCCCCATCCCTTCTATCCCCACCTCTCACCCTCGAACCTACCCCTCTTGGCTTTGTCCATATGTCCTTTATACACATTCCTTGAGGGCCCCTCCCCTATTATTTTTCTCCCCCCTCCTCTTTGGTTACTGTCAGTTTGTTCTTTATTTCAATGTCTCTGGTTATATTTTGCTTGCTTGTTTGTTTTGTTGATTAGGTTCCACTTATAGGTGAGATCATATGGTATTTGTCTTTCACCACCTGATTTATTTCACTTAGCATGATGCTCACCAGTTCCATCCATGCTGTTGCAAAGGGTAGGAGCTCCTTCTTTCTTTCTGCTGTGTAGTATTCCATCATGTAAATGTACCATAGTTTTTTTTTTTATCCATTCATTTACTGATGGACACTTAGGTTGCTTCCAGCACTTGGCTATTGTAAATTGTGTTGCTATGAACATTGGGGTGCACAGGTTCTTTTGAATTGTTGTTTTGGGATTCTTAGGGTATACCCCAGCAGTGAAACTGCAGCGTCAAAAGGCAGTTTCATTTTTAGTTTTCTGAGGAAATTCCATACTGTTTTCCACAGTGGCTGCACCAGTCTGCATTCCCACCAACAATGTACTAGGGTTCCCTTTTCTCCACATCCTCTCCAATACTTGTTGTATGTTTATTTATGATGGCCATTGTGATGAATGTGAAATGGTATCTCCTTGTGGTTTTAATCTGCATCTCTCTGATGGCTAGCGATGCTGAGCATCCTTTCATATGTCTCTGGGCCCTATGTATGTCCTCCTTGGAGAAGTGTCTGTTTCGGTCCTTTGCCCATTTTTTAATTGGGTTTTTTTGTCTTCCTGGAGTGGAGTCATGTGAGTTCTTTATATATTTTGGAGATCAAGCCCTTGTCTGAGGTATCATTTGCAAACATGTATTCCCATACTGGTGTTTTCTTTTAATTTCAATGCCTTTTTTTTTTTTTTTTTTTTTTTTTTTTTTTTTTTGGTGTGCAGAAGCTTTTTAGTCAGAGAAAATCTTGATACAGCAGTGTTCACATGCATGACCTATCAGCTCCTCTCCAAAATTACCTCTTTTTGCAGTTTGACATGAAATGTCAAATAGCTCAGACAAAGGCTGAATCATTTCTAAAACAAGTAAAATAAAAGAACAAGATTGTTTGTTTCTTCTCTCAACAGAAAGGGAAAATCTTTCCATGAAGTAAGAAGAGACAGTGGTGTGTGATGGCTGTGTTGAACCCGGTAGAGAGAGTACAGAGTGCCACGGCTTACAAATCAGTGGTGGGTCACGTGTGAGCAAGATACTTGTGGGGATGTCCATGGGCAGCAATAATAGAAGGGACAAGGCCAATGTTTCTGATTCACAAACTGTCAGACTACTTTACAGGATTATATTTTCAAATTACTTTCTCTCCTAATATTTGCCATACACTTTGTACCACTGACCAAGTTAGGTGTTATTTTCAAGTACTGAAAAGAATGCAGTAAAAATTAATTGTTAAACTAAAAGAAACCTTAAAAAATATAAGAATTTAATTTCATATACAATTTAGTCTGAAACTAAATTCATTTTAGCTATTTACCTTTGTAAGGAAGGTAAAACTAAGGAACAAAAGTAGTGGTGTAAGAACAAAAAAGTATTTATGCGTTTAAGAACACTCGAATCTGAGTAGATTCACTAAACACAGGTAACGATTCACTTTAAGTTCAAGATATTAATTATAAAAATTACCACGATGTCATCACCAATTTACTAGAAACTAGTAAAACGATCAAAATTTACAATACTGGATATTATAACCATTTACTTGAAGTGGATACGACTACCAGAAAAACAGACGTACTGTCCATAAATTCTCAAGAATAAACTTTCAAGAATATTGGGTCACTCTGTACCTGCAGATAAGGTATCATGCATAGGACTATGTACCATGGAACTATCTCAATAAGCAACTATGGCTCATTTATGTTGTAGCATGTACCAGAACTTCCTTTCTTTTGAAGGCTGAACAATATTCCATTGTGTATATATGCCTTTTTGTTTATCCATTCAGCCATGATGGACATTCAGACTGTTTTGGCTACCATGAATAATACTGCTATGAGCACAGGTGTACCAAATACCTCTTTGAGATCCTGCTTTCAATTCTTTTGGGTATATATTCAATATATAGTGGAATTGCTGAATTGTTTGGTGATTCTATTTTTCATTTTTTGCAAAACCACAATATTGTTAAAATTGATTTTTAAATGGCTAATTAAAAAATTTTGGTTTGTGCACCTAAAATTTCATGATAGATCATAATAAAAAAAAAATACCAGATGCACCGAGAAAGAGTTTCAGCCATCATGTATGTATGTACTATATTCAATGAGACAGTGAAGGAGGAAGCATGTTGATAGATTTCTTGAAAATTCATCTGTAAAGCAATGTTTCAAATAATGATTAAAGAGAAAAATACAAACAAATTTCTTCAACAAAGAATAATTTCACATAATCACTGTTTCAACACAAACTGTGTCACTGATATGCATATAAATCTCTAGAAAAACACTTAATCCGTAATGGAGAAAATGGAAATAAAGTCTATCTTAGTGCAGAAAGATCCAAATACATCCAGGCTTTATAATTGCTGCTAGAACATTAGAGAAAAGAAACTCTCTCTAAAGAGAAAAAATATTTTCAAATTCAAATGCCCAAACCATATGCAAATCCTGACAGATATAGAAAATGACAGACTAGGGCAACCTTTTTCTTTTAAAAAAATTATGAGCTATTTCAAGTATATCAGAAGTATAAAAATCATTACATACCCATGTATGAGTGTATACCACCTAAATTTAGAAATATAATATTACAGATATAGTTGAAGACTCTGTCTTCCCCTTCTAATCCTATTCCACAAATATCCCCCTAAAGAGAGAACTATACTGAATTTGTTGTTCAGACCTCCCATGCACAATTCTTTTTTAAAATTTTTTTGAAATTGATTTGAGAGAGAGAGAGGAAGGGAGAGAAACACCAGTTTGTTGTTCCACTTATGTATGCATTCATTGGTTGCTTTTTGTACATGCCCTGACCAGGGATTGAACCCACAAACTTTGGTGAATCAGGACAACGCTCTAACCCACTAAGCCACCCAGCCAGTGCTCTCCCATGCACACTTCTATCCTTTTGTAACACAGATGTGTATAAAAGCTTTTTCTTGCATGTGATTATATTATGTATAAATATCACACTACACACATGCTTCTATGTGTTTTTCCTCAACACTGTTTCTGATATATACTGATAGTGACATATAACTCATTTTAAATGCTCTATAATAGTCCATTGAATGACTACACCCAAAGGTATTTATTCATTCTCCTGTTGATATTTACCAATTCTTTCGGGAGATGGATTATTACAAACCATATTAGCACAAACATTCTTGATTATATCTCCTTATGCATGCCAGAGACCCTTTTACAGTACACACCTAGAGACAGAATTGCTGAGCCTTGGTGATATGGTGATTTGACATTATTAGATTTTGCCAAATTGTTCTTCAAAAGGTAGTAGCAATGTACAGTAGTGTCCCACCAGCGGTGTGTAAGCTTCCCACTCCCCACAGCCTTGCCATTTGTGTTATAAGGGCTTTTAACTGTTGACTATCTGATAGCGTGCAGTGGTATTACCTTGTTTTGTTTTGCTTTTGTAACAGAAGCAGCATTGTTTACAGTGAATAGAGAGTGGCCTAGAAGGAAGAGAGGGAGCAAAAGGGGGAAGAATCACAAGAATTAGGGCTGAGAGCTATTGTTATAAAGGAATTATTGATGACAGAAGAAACAGTTCATTAAAATAACTTCATTTTACACAACAACTCATTTCTCCCAAGGCCTTTCTGATGTCAGATGCATTTCACATATCTGCCCCACAGCTCACTAGCCAACAGTCTCCAGACTTCCAAGTGAAGGTCTGATAATTTCTATTATGCATTAAATAAATCAGAAAACAATTGTTAACAGCAATTTCTTATGTTTAAGGAAGTGTGAATCTCATCCATAGGAACATAAGAAGGTCTCATGATACTTACTTAAAGAAAATTGTGACAACTGTATTATTACAATGCTAAGGAAAAACTGGAATATGAACTTCCTTTTCTTGAAGTGCAATTAGAATTTTTTTAAAAAAAGTAAATATTTTATCCTTACTACAACAAAAAAGTACTTGTGATTTAAAATGGATACAAATCTTACTGTAAGTATGTGACTTGATTATCGTCATGCACTGCAGAACAGCATTTTGGTCAATTATGGACCACAGATATGACAGAGGACCCATAAGATTATAATGGAGCTGAAAAATTCGTATCGCCTAGTGTCACCGCCATCTTAATGTAGCACAAAGGTTGCAAAAATCAAAAGGGCTGTGGTTGAAATGGCAAAAACTTTAACCTAAGTGTGGATAAAGATGACGCTGAGGAGCTCCTAGAGGTGGTTCCTGAGAGACTGACGAATGAATTGCTGGAACTGGATCAGGAACGCAGAGCTGAACAAGAGGCAAAAGGAAACTGAAGGAGAAAAAAGCAAAGAAGAAAACCCAAGGAAATTCAGTGAAGGGTTTAGCAAAAGCTTATGCAGACCTCAACAGGATCATTAAAAGTTTGAAAATATAAACATTAAAAGGTTTTCATTAACAGAGAGGAACGTTCATGGTGGATTTTCTGCTTAGAAGGAAATGAGATACACTCCCTCAAGGAGAGCCTCAGGCAGGTCCTGCAGGAGGTATTCCTGAAGAAGGTACTGTTATCGTAGGAGATGACAGCTCCACGCCCGTCATCACCCCTGAAGACCTTCCAGTGGGACAAGATGCGGAGGTGGGGACGATGATATGGATGATCCTGACCTTGTGAAGCTCTAGACTAATTTGTGTGCCTGTGCCTTAGCTTTTAACCAAAATAGTTTCAGAAGTTTAAATTTTTTAAGTGGAAAAGAGCTCATAAAGCAAGACTATAAAGGAAATGTATTTGTACAGTTGTACACTGTGTTTTAAGCTGTGTTATTTCAAGAGTTGAAAAGTGCAAAAAATTTTTCAGGTTCATAAAGTAAAATTGTTTACAGTAAGCTAAAATTAATTTATTATTGAAGAAAGATTTTTTAAATAAATTTAGCATCGCCTAAGCGTACAGTGTTTATAAAGTCTATAGTGGTGTGCAGTAACGTCCCAGGCCTTCACATTCACCCACCACTCACTCACTCACTCACTCACCCAGGGCAATGTCCAGTTCTGCAGGCTCCATTCATGATAAGTGTCCTGCACAAGTGTACCATTTTTTATCCTTTACATCATATTTTCACTGTATCTTTTCTGTTTCGATGTTTAGTTATACAAATACCATTGTGTTGACAACTGCCTACAGTATTCAATACAGTAATGTGTTCGTACAACAGTGATATCGCCTAACAGCACATTCCTCAGAACATTTCCTGTCATTCAGTGACGTATGATTACAGTCTAAATTATCTTTTCATATAAGCTCAGATATAAATTTTAAGTACTTTATGGTTCCCATCAATTATTTTTCAGAAGCTTAAACTTAAAAAAACATTTTCCTAATGATTCCTTCCTGAGAATTTGCTGCCAAAGAGAAATTGCTCTCTTCAACAAAGAGCATTAGATGAAAATATAAGTGGTACAGCTGTACTTCCTAGATGTGCAAAGAATCAACCCAAGTGAATGAGGTATATAACCCTAGGTATATGACAAGAATAGCATTCTCATTCTGCCTTTGCGGTGTGAAAATGGACATGTTTCATTTTTTATTTTATTTGGCGAATCCATACATGATATATTACTTATAAATATCTCTTGTTCTGCCTTATTTCACAGTAGCTTTCCTTTTTATTTATAGATGGCAGAGATAACAGTTATACCTATAACTAACTGCAATAGAAATAATTAAAATTAAACACACACGTACACAGAGACTTTTATCAGCAGAGGACTGGAGGAATTTCTAGGGCTCAGAGGAAACTGTTAGACTGAAAAAAATATTTTTCTATCCTAAAGACCCTTGTCCTCTGCAATGGGATACCTACTTGGGCTAGGAACAAGCTAAACAAGAAAACAGCAAAAAGCTTAAGCTAATGGAAGGAGAGAGAGAAAAGAAAAATGGCTGTTGCAGGGAACAACTCAGGAGGAACACCTGATGGGTTTTTTGAAATAAACACACTTCGCAGGAATGTCTGATGTCCTTCTAACTAGAAGTAATTGCAACAAAGTTGAGTGGTTAAGGAGGATGGACTTTGGAGCCAGGCAGACCTGGTCCCAAACTTTACTAGCTATATCACCTTGGGCAAATGATTAAATTTGAGCCTCAGTCTGTCATTCTATAAAATGGTGACAGAATATATACCTAACAGGGATGTTTTAAGAATTTAATGTGAAAATGTATTCAGGTAAAGCACCTACTACTTAGCCCATAGTAAGTGCTCAATAACAAGCACTATTATTTCTGAGATAAATAAGTATATTTTAGATAGAGTAGTCTTTTTAAAAAATTATTTTACTCAAATAGCAATAACACTTCTATTCAAAGCCTGGCTGAAAGCAATGTAATAAATCAGTTTAGTTGGCCCATATGAATTTCTGGTAAGATTATTTATTTATTTATTTATTTATTTTTTAGACTGAAATTTTATCTTACTTTTTTAAGTTTACTCTTCATTGTATTTTTTCCATTACCATTTAGTCCCCCTTACAGCTCCTCCCCGCAGCAATCACCACACTGTTGTCCATGTCCATGAGTCCTTTTTCCTTTTTGCTCAATCCCTCCACCCGCTATTCACCCTCACTAGCTGTCATCTGCTCTTCATCTATGAGTCTGTCTCTGTTTTGCTTGTTAGTTGAATTTGTTCATTAGATTCTACATATTAGTGAAATCATATGATATTTGTCTTTCTCTGACTGGCTTATTTCACTTAGCACAATGTTCTCCAGGTCCATCTATACTGTTACAAAATTTTCTTCTTTTTTATGGCCAAGTAGAATTCCATTGTGTAAATGTCTCGTTTTATCCACCCATCCATCTATTTATGGACACTTGGGCTCTTCCATATCTTGGCAATTGTAAATAACGCTGCAATGAACACAGGAGTGCTTATATTCTTTTGAATTAGAGTTTTGGGTTTCTTTGGATATATTTCCAGAAATGGGATCACTGGGTCAAAAGGCAGATCCATTTTTAATTTTTTGAGGTATCTTTACACTGCATTCCACAGTGGCTGCACCAGTCTGCATTTCCATCAACAGCAGAAAAGGGTTCCCCTTTCTCCATGCCCTCATCAGCACTTGTGGTTTGTTGATTTATTGATGATAGCCAATCTGACAGGTGTAAGGTAGTATCTCATTGTGGTTTGAATCTGCATTTCTCTGATGATTAGTGATGTTGAGCATCTTTTCATACATCTATTGGCTATCTGTATGTTCTCTTTCGGTAAGTGTCTACTCAGGTCCTTTACCCATTTTTTAATTGGGCTGTTTGTTTTTTTGGTGTTGAGTTTTCTAAGTACTTTTCAAATTTTGGATATTAATGCCTTATCAGATGTATCGGCAATTAAGTTCTCCTACTCAGTGGGTTGTCTTTTCAATTTGTTGTTTTCCTTAGTTGTGTAAAAACTTTTTAGTTTGATATAGTCCCATTTGTTTTTTCTTTTGTTTCCCTTGTCTGGGGAGATATATCCGATAAAAAAATTCTATGAACAATATCTAAGATTTTACAGCCTATGTTTTCTTCTAGGATTTTTATGGTTTCAGGTCTAACATTTAAATCTTTGATCCATTTTTAATTTATTCTTGTCTGTGATGTACGTAGGTGGTCTAATTTCATTTTTCTGCACATATCTGTCCAATATTCCCATTACTATTTACTGAATAAACTACCTTTAGCCCACTGTATGTGCTTGCTTCTTCTGTCAAATATTAATTTATATAAAGGTGTGGGTTTATTTCTAGGCTCTCTATTCTGTTCTGTTGATCTATGTGTCTATTTCCATGACAGTACCATGCTGTTTTGATTACTATGGCCCTGTAGTATAGTTGGATATTAGGCGGCTTGATTCCTCCAACTTTGTTCTTTCTCAGGATCACTGTTGTTATGTGGGGTCTTTTATGGTTCCATGCCAAGTTTTGAAATATTTGTTCTACTTCTTTGAAATACATCATTGGCATCTTGATAGGAATCTACAGATTGCTTTGGGTAGTATGGACATTTTAATGATGTTAATTTTTCCTATCCATGAACATGGTATGTGCTTCCATTTACTAGTATCTTCTTCAATTTCTTTCTTTAGTGTCTTATAATTTTCCACATACAGGTCTTTTACATCCTTGGTTAGGTTTATTCCTAGGTATTTTATTATTTTTGAAGCAACTGTGTATGGGATTGTTTTCTTAACTTCCCTAAGATTAGTTTTATCTCTTTCTCTCAAATGCAATTTTAATTCACTTAAAAAAATTTCCCTAGGAAAGAATGGTCATAAAATTAAATCACCAGATAACAATAGGGCAAGAATAAAAATAATGCAGAGTGAAAAATGTCCAGCACAAACTGCCTGTTTAAAATAAACTTAATGCAAAAAATAGATTAGAATAAAAAGAAAAACTAAAATAATCTCACTCCATCAACTGCTAACAGTAGCAAGGCAAAATGTCTAATGCGGAATACACCAACACAAACTTTATAATGCATTAATTAAAGAAGTAAATCTGGAGGGTTCTTAAAGAATTGCTCCAGGTAAAAAGCAGATTTAGACAGAGTAGGAGAAAATCTCACAAGACTATCCAGAGTATTCTGGAAAGGGCTAGCCTACTGATGCCCAGCACAATACCCGGCATGCAGTAAATGTATCTGCTAAAAGAAAATGCAGATTTTTCAGAGAAAGTCATACAAACTTTAGGTACTAAGATAAAAGCAAAATACTATTAGTAATTTTCATGTGGATTTGGGGTTTGAGACCTTCATATAACAATTACCAAGCTATTAGAAATGTGGCTCTAAGTTCCATATCCCGAGGCTGTTAATTTTGGAACTGAAAGATAAATATGAGAAAAAGCACATAAAGCTAGCCGGAAGTTTCACAAAGGAAATGAATAAAGTCAGACTCAGCATGAGTTTCACTGAACTGTTAGATGCTTTTCAAAGAATCACACAGTGTAAAATTACTTGGCCTTGCAAAAGCATTTTAGGCAATTTTCTGGAAGGAGGAAATGCCCTCATATTATTTAAGTCTCTCTAATGGAGAGAATGACTTAGAATATGCTGAATTTTGTAGATGAATATAGTGAGTTTTTATTTCCCCTTTCTCATCTTAATTGAAATCATATCCCCGTGAAAGAGGATGGCAATTTTCTGGGGATACTCAGAGAATTTCAACTTAGAGTAGGTTTCAAGAGGAAGCAGAGGATTTCTAGGTGGAGATAGGTGTACCCAACGAAATCCCCAATGGTGATAAGCAGGAGGCTTCACCATACTTACACAATCTCTTCTTTCTCTGGTGTGTGTACTGACTTCCTGCTAACACAGTCTCCTCACGTGTAACTCTAACTGGAGCTCAGTTTTTTTCCTACCTGTGTACCATCAAATCTCTACACTGAATTCCAGATTAACCTTACAATCTAACTAGTAATTGTTGCACAATTATCAGAATGACAAGAACAAACAAAACAAACAAAATCTACTTAAATATTTTTGGATGACAGAGAGGTACCCTTAAAATTCTGGTGCCTAAAGTAACTATTCAGTAAACAAATGAGGCACCTTCAGTGACTGCTGAGAGTCTGAGTCAGTATCACAGTAGAGGATGATGTTGTTGGCCGTGCTGAAACTCTCTCTCACTCCAAGGTGGTAAAACAAGGACGGCTGCCGGAAGGCATCACTCATTTCCACCACAGCGATATCTGCAAACAAAAAACAAAGCCCCCAGAAGATGACACCTCAGTATTGCCATGTAAGCATTTTTTGATTTTAATAACTTAGTATTCAGAGAGGAAATGAAGAAATGATAGGGATTTTCCCTCTGTACTTACCATAACTTTTGAATTTGCAGTTCCACCAGAAGTGGTTTTATAAAAAGTAGTTAAACTGCACTTTTTTTAAACAAGAAAGGGGTCATATAATTACTGGAAACTAAAGAGAGTCTGCGATGGTGGGAATTGGGGCTAATGCTCTCCGTTAAATTTCAACATTAAAGCAAGTTAACTAAGGTTGCAGAAGCGGATGCATGGGAACAGCAATAAGTAATAACTATAAAATGAGATTTTAAAAATAAGGTTGGGAATTAATCCAGAGTTATATTTTATAATCAGTTAATTAATATCTAGCATGTCCATAGAAAGTATAATTCAAGAAAAATGGAAAGTAAAAAGTATAAAACATTATAACTAAGAAGGAGAATGTAACCAGATACAAATTCTTCCAAAGCTCAGAGATGCCTAATACCAAGGTAGTATGACCCTGATACCAAAAACTGACAATAAAGTCACAAAAATGAAGTTCAGATAAATCTTAAATTCATTTATATAAAGATAAAACATGAAAGAAAAATGAACAAAATGCACCAAGCATCATACTATAAGAACACTAAATCATTACTTTATAATTTATTTTCAGAATGCAAGGATGGCTCAATGGAAAAAATTATCAGCATCTCCACAGATGCCCCAAGTGCTTTAATTAAAATTCAAATCCATTTCTCATAAAAATAACTGCAAAATAAAAATATAAGGGCACTTGTTTAATGTGAATAATATATATTTCATAAGAATTGGCATCTTTGTGCTTACAGGCATTCCCATGGAAACCAGGAAAAGACAAGGTTATCAACTATTCCCACTACTAGTAGACTTTCTGAAAATCCTCATTAATGCAGTGAGATTTCACAAAGTAAGGAAGTATAATTCCATCAAATAAGATACACAATTATCACTACTTGAAGATGTTATGTTTGTCAACCAAAAAACCTCAATAGAGTCAACTAATTATTATAATAATGTAATTTCATAAGGTGTCAAGATGCAAACTTACTCTGAAAACGAAAAGCTTCCTTTATAATCATATTCAACATTTGGAAAATATAATGGTAAAATGGATCCCATTCACAATTAAAATGAAAATGTTAACATACCTACAACAAACTTAACAGATGATGCTAATTTGTTTAAAAATATGTACAATGTATCAATAAAACAAACAAAGAAGCAAAACATAACCAAAGACACTGAAATAGAGAACAGGCTGACAGTGACCAAAGGGGAGAGGGGAGGGAATTTCAGGGGAAAAGGGGAAGGGTTTACAGGAACAAGTATAAAGGACACATGGACAAAAACTAGGGGGGCGGGTGGAAATGGGAAGGAGGTGGGGAGAACTGGGGCGGTGGGCTGGGATGGGAGTAAAAGAAAACTGTACAAGAACAATTAAAATAAAATTTTAAAAAATATATGTACAATGTGTAACAGATGAAAGATTAATATCCTTATAAACCATCTCTTACTTGTCAATTTAAAACAAACAAACAACCATAAAAACATTATGATATAAAGTGAGGCAATAAACACAGGCAGGTAAATTCACAGAACTGTAACTAAAATGGTAAATAAGTAAATGTCCATTTCACCAACTATACAGTTCCAGATTTTTTATAAACAAGTGGCCAAAAATATTTCAAAATGCCAAATGAAGATGTAGAGAAATGACACTCATTCTTACATGCTGAGGAAAAGTGTAAACTTTCTAGGAGACTTCACCCCTTAAGAATATGCCCACTTTTTGACCCAGTAACTCTATTCCTAAAAATTTACCCTGAGAAATTTCCTATAAATGTGGCAGGTTTATTTGTAACTGTGTCCACTGACGTACACTTTTTTACAATAGAAATGGAAAATGCTTAGCTATTAATCAAAAAGAAAATGGATAGAGCCCTGGCTGGTGTAGCTCAGTGGATTGAGCGCGGGCCTGCAAACCAAAGGATCGCGGTTCGATTCCCAGTCAGGGCACATGCCTGGGTTGCCAGGCCAGTTCCCGGCAGGGGACATACAAGAGGCAACCGCACATTGATGTTTCTCTCCCTCTCTCCTTCCCTTCCCCTCTAAAAGATAAATAAATAAAATCTAAAAGGAAAAAAAAAAAGTACTTAAAAGAAAATGGATAGATAGCTAAACAGATTCAAAGAATGGCATATTATGTAACCATTAAAAACTACTGTATAAGAATATTTAGCAATGGGGTAAATTCAAGCTATGTTAAGTAAAAATATTAGAATATAAAAATAATGTGTAGAATATATATTAAAATATAAGGTATAAATTATAATATATATGATCTGCGTTATATATGTACATGAATACAAAATTCTGGAAAGTTATACACCAAAATGCAAACTGTAATAATAGCTCTATAAGAGAATTATAAATTATTTTTTTCTTCTTTATGCCTTCTACATTTTTCATAGTTTCTATTATGAGCATTGATTAGTTTTATAATCTAGAAGTCCATCAAAATATAAAAAGGAACAACACTGAACACTTAGGCAACTGAATGTAAACCAAAGTGCAGCGCATAAAAATAATGCCGACTCTTGAGAAGCTGTCTGGTACAGAGTCAGCCTTATCTAATGAAAGTGATATCAGAATTCACATTCTGTGAAAGAGAAATATATCAAATAAAATGGAAGGAAAAGACACAGAAGATTTAGTAAGGTTATAAGAAAGGAGGCCAGGTCAAAGGAGCTTCAACAGATTTTTGTCCAAGGTTAAAAGTGACCTGCAGGATCTTTAATACAAATAAAGAATTTTCTTTAGGGGTCCTTAACATTTCTACATCAAAAATCAACACCTTAAAAAAAAATGAGTCATTGCGACCCACCCACATGCCCCATCTGCCTCCAGCACTCACACCCCTTCCTTCTCCCACAGAAGCCAGCCATTCACAGTCACAGTGCTTTAAAAACAAGAGACAGAGTAAAATGGGGTAGGAAGAAACCAAATAAAACAACAGCTGATGAAAAATAAATGAGAGGCATGCAAAGAAAAATACTAGCTAAGTTAAAGTAGTGGCAAAAGGGGTGTGGGGAATGGTTATTTGCTGAAAACTAACTCGTAGAATTTGATGCTAAAATAAAATAAAAACACTGCAGAAGGCTTTCAGATTAAGAGAGAAACCAGACATTTAAAATAAATGCTACAAGCAAAATAAGGTACAGTCATTTGATCTGAACATTAAGCAGGAACAGATCTATTTTTTGAATGCTATTTAGATCTGAACATCTAAGCAGAACAGGTACATCTTTTGAGTGCTATACAGAACATTGAAAATGCTTACTGGCATAGTTTTAAAATACTGCAATACACTACGATAACTCAGAAAAGGATTGACTTTTTTCTACTTCAGACTCAGATGAATAATTTGTTCTGAATGTTTGTATTCTTTTCTAAATTTATTTTTAATTTCCACAGAGTAAAATTCACTTTTCCATCTACTTTGGGAAAACATTCAAAGCTTGTGTCCTTTTTTTCTTTCATGGTTGAATTAGTTTTCTTATTATTGAGATTTGTGTGTTCTCTATATTTTCTAGATATTTTTCCTTGATCGGTATGTGATTTGTAAATACCTTTCCCCAGTTTGTGGCTTGTCTTTTCATTGTTAACAATGTCCTTAAAAAAGGAGAAGTTTCTAACTTTAATTAAGCCCACTGTATCAATTTTTTTCTTTGATGGATTATACTTTAGCTGTGGTATCTTAAAAAAACTCTTTGCCTAACCAAAAGTCACAAAAGTTTTCTATGTTTTCTTCTAGACATTTTATAGCTTTATATTTTACATATCGGTTTATGATCCATTTTAGGGGGCACAACTTTGATTTACTTATTTTTATTAAATTTATTGGGGTGACACTGGTTAATAAGATTATATAGCTTTTAAATGTATATTTCTATGATACATGATCTGCCACCCAAGTCAAATCACCTGTCACCTAGTGAAATAAGTCAGACAGGAAAAGTTAAGAACCATGAGGGATATAAAACTATGATCCATGTCATACAACCACGTCATCTGCAATGAGAAATCATTTTATTTCTTCTTTTCCAATGTGTATGTCTTGTATGTTTTTTTTTTTGTTATTCTTTGTTTTGCCTTGTTATACTGCTGAAAATGTCCAGTAACAACATTTTTATAACAGTAATACTTGGTTATAAACTAAAGAAAAATTTTATTATGGCTACTTTCTGACTCTGATGGGTATCTTCTCAAAAGTAGTAAAATAAATAGGCAAAAATTATCTTCCTTGTGAAATGATCCTACAACATGTTAACAAATGCAAAATATAATTACAACAAATTGAACAAACACCTACTACTCCATAGTTCTTGGAACCCAGTAAATGAGGTATAATTTATCCAGTTTATGTCACAAACACATATTCAGATATTAGTATGTGTCAGGCTCTGTATACCTGTCCAATATTAACTTACAATCTTTATAATACTCCTTTGTGTCAGGTAATAATATTTCAGAGCCCAGAGGCAGAGAAGGTATAAGTAATCTGCCCAAACTCAGCTAGAAAGAGATGGCACCAGGATCTGAACTCAGGCAATCTGGCTGGAGAGTCTATGCTCCTAACTCTGAAGTGAGGCACACCCTACCCTTACAGGTTATGGAGGTTCCAAAGATCAGAACACAAATGAGGTACCAAAATAGATTTGGGGACCAAAGCAAATACTCTTGTAATATATTTCATGAATAAATGCATTCAATAATTGTCTAATTGAGTTTTATGGTAATAGTGTGAGTATAACTGTGACATTTAAAAATTTAAGACTAAATCATTTAAAAGTACAAGCAAAGACACAAAAATCCCTCACATTTTTACCTAACGTGTAGTTTCTCCAATAGAGTTAATGTAAAATGGAACATAAATTAGGTTTATCAGGGGGTTATATTAAAGCATAATAAATTTTAAGGTAATCATAAATACCGTATTTTTTGGACTATAAGACACACTGTTCCCCCAAATTTGGGAGAAAAATGGGGGTGTGTCTTACAGTCTGAATGTAGCTTACCTGGCTCACTGTTGGGGGTGGGACAGCAGCCTATGTTATTTATGTTATTAAATATTTTACCACATTTTGCTTCAAAATTTCGTATTTTCCTCCTCTAAAACCTAGGTGCATCTTATGGTCCAGTGTGTCTTACAGTCTGAAAAATTTGGTAACTTGTGTCTAACTGCATTTTTGATCATCAAATGACAGTGGATCATGGTCTGTGCTTCTTGTGGTATTTAATTTTTCCTTCATAATACCCTATCAGTTACATATCTCACATGAGCTGCTACTGCTTGTGAAAAGCACAACTGAAAGAAGACATTAATCCTTAGTTCCTTTTTATCTATTCAAATGCTTTTCTTAGGCATCAGGTCACTGATGACAAAGAAAGAGCCCCATGGTGATTTAGCATGTATTAGTCTACAAGGTACTACAAAATTCCATAGAAATTTCCCAAGTTATCATATTGAATTACCCCACCCCGTCGTGATGGATTAATCCTCAAGAAGATCCAAGTTATTCCAACAAATATCTTAAGTGCCTATTATATAAAAGGTTTTCTGTTATCTACTACCTGTTATGAAAGTTGAAAGAAAAAGTCAGTCAGTTTTCCAAGGTCTGATAGGTATATAATGTTGAGAAATTGCAAAACTCCTATTGTACAGCTAGAATCGTTGAAATTTTCAGGAAGAACAATAATCTATCATCAATGTCTTGAATTAGTCATAGTTTGGCAATCCCTGCTATAAATTACTACTCATGTAGCTTCACCAGCATCACTTATTTTCTTGTACATTATTTGGTTAACCCTAATATATATATATATAGTGATACATGCTTGTGTCAACAGTATAATTTGGCCCACAATATCCTCATCACTAAACTCCAATAAATGTATGCATAGTGATTCAAACATGAATCATCTTATATTGCTAAAGCAAATGCATATATAATGTCCCCACCCCAGCCCTGGTTTGCTTGTTTGATGCTTGATTATTATACTGCACTGGGTTTTTCTAACATGAAAAGTAAAGCGTGGGAGGTAGGTGATCAGAGGGACAGATTTCACCTCCAGAGACTGACCTTTAAAAGGGGAGCCTTGCAAAAGCAGGGAGTGGAAGAAAAGGGAGAAGAAGCCTAGAGGGGAGAAAGACAAAAGAGAGAAAGAGATGGAAGGAAGGGGGTGCAATCTGCGAAAGAAGGAGGGAGTGGAGCCAAACGAGATTGGTTACAGCAACAGTCCCCTTGCCCAGGCAATAGCTGCAAGAGTTCAGGTCACGATGTTCCAGTTTTAGAGAATGTGAGGGGAAAGAACACACATTCATAGGAGGGGCCCATCCCAGAACTGCAGGACCCAGGGCACAGCTCTCTGCCCAGAGCAGATGCAGCTGCAGAAAAGCACACTACAGAGGTGAGGGGCTGGGAGAAACACTGCCCGTGACCAGGGGCCATGAGAACACGCAAACAACAAACTGTTTCATGACTTCCAGTGTGTGCATACTTATTAGGTTTCTGGATGAATGACCTTGGACAATACCTTAAATTCTCTGAGCTTTGATTTCCTCAACTATAAATTGAAGATAATAACGCAGATAATTACTACAACCACACTAAGCTGTTATAAGGATTACATACATGTGTGCTAGGTACAGTAAACTCTCAACATATAGTGATTACATGGAGCCACTACAAGAAATGTTCATAGAATGCCCTTCGAGCAATTTATCAAAACTCTCACAGAAAACAATGCTAATATTGAAATCACATTTGAAAGCATAGAAAGCCAACATATAAAACTTTGACATGATTCTATAATCAATGGTAATCTATCCACATCCATGAGTTTTGAAAAGGGATATGGCAGGATCAACGTTTTGCGAAGATATACTTCAATTCTGTGGATGGATGACAGAGAAGACAGACCAGGAGCTGAGAGACCAATGAGAAGTAGTTAAAGGGAGTGTGTGCAGGGGCACACACTAACACACTAATACAGCAACAACGGAGCAAGGAAATCAAGAGGCTCTAGGAATATGATGGATGCAAGATAATCAAAGAAAGGAAGATGATTCTGTTTCCAGCTTTAATGATTGAGATTGATGACACTCCATTACCGCTGTAAGTGACACTGGAAAGAACTCCTTTTGGGGGGTAGAAACATGAGTTTGGATTGGGATCCACTAACCATTACGTGTGTGGCTGTGTGTCTGACAGGTGACATTTGGAATCTCAACAGGGCGATTGGAATGAAAGAGATTTAAGAGTCACAGTAATGGGTGATATAGTTGAAGCAGTGAGTGCAGATTAGATTGTCACCTTAGAGAGTATAGAAAAAAATGAGAAGGCATCTATGACTCAGGAAATCCCTTCCTCACTATGTACTAATTAGAAACACAGATACATGTTCATCAAAGGACATGCAATGAATGTTCATAACAACACTATTTTGTCAACCTTTAACAGTAGAAGAAATAAATAAACTGTGCTATATACAGACAAGGTAACTATACAGCATTAAGAAAAAAACTACTATCACACACAACAACATGGATGAATCTCAAAGATTAAGAGAAAGAATTCAGACACACAAGAATTATAAAGAATAGGCACTTTATAATTCTGTTTTTATTAGGTTCAAAAACATGATATTAAAAGTCTAAAAAATGGATACTTTGGTGAGGGGCTGAAAGGGACTCAAGGGGTCTTCTGTAGAGCTGGTTAGGTTCTACTTCTTGATCTATGTGCTGGTTACTCAGGCATGTGTACTTTCTGATAATTAAGTCATTTCTGGTCATGAATTTTGCCAAGAATATTAAAAGACAATTGTATTTAGTTTCCTGTGGCCATTATAACAAATTACCAAAAACGTGCCCTTTTAAAACAACAGAAATGTATTCTTTCACAGTTATGGAGGCCAGAAGTCCAAAATCAGGATGTCAGCAAGGTCACGGCCATACTACTTCCAGGGGCTCTAAAGAAGACTCTGTTCCTTGCCTCTTCCAGAATTTAGTAGTTTGGGGCATTCCTTGGCTTGTGGTATCACATTAGCCTTTGTCTCTCTTTTATAAAAATACTTGTGATGGCATTCAGGGCCCATGTAGATAATCCAGCATCATCTCAAGATTCTTAATTTAATCAGATCTGTAAAGGCCCTTTTTCCCAAAAAATTAGCACTCAGTTTCCTGGGTTTTGACATAGATATTGGAGAAGTAAGGGTCATTGTTTCATCTCAACACAAGGATTACAAAGAAGCCACATGAGAAGGAAAGTGAGTACAGCAGAACTAAAGCTTCTAAGTAAGAGGTAAGCAAATGGAGGTAATTAGCACAGACAATGCTCCAGGAGACTGGCAGAAATAGGCAGAGGATTAACACTGACCAAGGTCCATGGTAGAGATTCTTACATTCAATAAGGAATGCAAGAGCTCAGACAATACTTGAATGAGAGACAGAAAGATCTAAAGGTCTTTAGTTTTAGGATGGTGTACTTGAACAGTAGTAGAAAGATGATTTTAAACGGAGGGCGGCTACTGAATGAAGATGAACTCTATAGTCTCAGATGGGGCAGACAGGGTGGGCTCTATGGTGGTGGGAGAACCTCAACACTGGTAAAACGGAGGGACATTTTAAGGGCAAGAAGTCAAATAATAAAAGGCAAAGACCAAGAAATAATGAAGTGGAAGGAAGAATATGGAGATCCTTCAATTTAGGTAGTGATTCTTACAGGTCTGGGGTCTGGTGCCCAACAGAGAAGGAAGCCCAGCCAAGGGACAGCAGGGACAGGCCTGCATCCTGTGGACATCACTGGAAACACAGCTGAAGGCAACATTACCTCTGCTATAGGAAGTCATGACCCAACACATTTTTTTTTTAACTTAACGGAATTCATGTTAACATTTCCATCACTTGCAAGAGTAAGAATGCTAACTACTATAGCGACAGAAGCAAGACAGGAACCCAAGCTTCATAAGGTCCAAAACCTCTTTTTTCCTTACTTCTGTCTACCTAAAATGAAAGTAAGGAGCATATGACAGAAAGAGGGAAGAGAGAGAATAAATTTCAATTTTATTCTGCTTACCAGACATAGACAAAAGCCTTAACCAGACATTAAAATCTCAATCTTACCAGTGATTATTTTTGGTCACCAGGAAGACTGGACCAGTAAAGAGTCCTTCCCTCCCTGTAGAGAAGGATTTCAAGCACAGAGGATATTGATGGTGGTTTAGTGTCGTTATGGGAGTCCTGTAAATACTCTAACTAGATTCAGTCTTCCAGTGAATCCTTCATATCAGTACACAGGGAAAGGAGATAAACTGCAATTTGTTTCTTTGATGCACAGCAAGTACTTTATACAGCAATATTCCCCTGGCCACAGGCACAGCCATCCCCTACATAATTCTGCTTCTTAAAGAAAAGCAAAAAGGTCCTGTAACTTAGGAATTTATTTTTCAATATTATGGCAATAACAATAGACCTGGTCAGAGTATGTAATATAAGAAAAGTATCAGTCAAAATGAACACGAAGGTTCACCACGTGACAGAGCCATGCTGAACACTATAAGCAGAAATGGGATACAAAGCTGTTTTGATGGTAAACGTTTCTATATCACCACTGAAACTATTTTTCTTCTTGAAATGACAATATTCCCCAAAGGTATGCTGGGTTTAAGAGTCTATAAAAGTAAGTTTTGATCTTTGTGAACTCATTTTATATAATACATTTCAGTCTTCAAGTAATCGATCTGTTTTCATTACATACTGAAAGAGCTATTCATGAGAATTTAAGAGGCTTCTTAGAGTTTACTGTAGTTTTTATTGTGGTTATGGTGCATGCTATTTTTCATCTTCTCATATTTGATTTTAATTAAATCATCAAAGCTGTCTGTGTTTATGCCTCCGTGAGGTTCCCAAGCACACAGAATAGCTCTTTGTAACTGTAAGAATCTTACTCAAGAGTCCTCCCTGCCATCCAGACCCAATCATCTGCTTTAATTGGCACTTGCATTATGTAAGGTTACCAAAGTTGACGTCTAATAATTTTTGAAGAAAATCTGATTGTTCCTCATAAATGTGCATCCTGAGTGACATTCTTCCCTAATTGTTTTATACCTTTATAACTTACACAGAAACAGCAGAAAGTGGCCAGGGGACACCTGAACATTATTACTTGATGGTGTTCTCTAGCAAAAATGGCTGTGGCACTTTTTCATGGTTGAGGTTGTTCTGATAAAAAAGAGATGTTTCTCACTCTGTCTAGGGAAACAGCTGCAGTGTATGTGCGTTGTTTACATAAATAATAATAGTTATCAAAGCTGCGGTACAATCAACAAAATGCAGACTATGGAAAATTCTATAAGAAAAATGACCTGATTTCCTTAACAAAAACATTAGAGGGGTGAGGGAGAGAGATAGGGGAGAAATTAGGTAGTAAAAGAAACTTAAGGGACATTATCAGTTGTAACATTATGGACGTTATTTGGATTCTACCAAAACAAACTTTTAAAAATCATGACATTCACGAGAAAATCTGACAACTGACATGTTTGATGAATTATTTTAAGATAAAGAGACTGTGGTAGGAGCCCTCATCTTTTAGAGATTAAAAATGCAGTGTAGTAGCCCTGGCTGGTGTGGCTCAGTTGGTCGGAGTGATATCTCCTAACCAAAGGGTTGTGGGTTCGATATCCGGTTTGGGTGTGTATAATCCCCCTTCTGGGTGTGTAAGGGAAGTAACCAATCGATGCTTCTCTTTCACATCCATGTTTCTCTCTCTCCCTCCCTCTCTATCTAAAAAGTAATAAGAAAAAGTGTCCTTGAGTGAGGATTTAAAAAAATGCAGTGTGGTAATTTAATTCCTGTATTAAAGCAAGAAAAAAGTGAACTGTCAGTGTATGTATTCTTTATCAAAGAGTGTTATTTCTCATGCAATAAAAAGTTTAATTACAGCAATAAACACCAGGCTGTTCCTGCTATAGAAAAATATAGGTAGTAAAATGAAAGCAGTAGAGTACAAGTAGCTTGCACACTACTTGTTCAGCAGAAACAGTTACTCAGGCCAGTTTAAAAGCGTCTTTTTTTTCCTCCTTTCCTTCTGTACAACATCATCTGTTGTACCCATGAACCCAACTGGATCTAAGCAGCGTGGGCGCGTGCCTGGGTGCTCCACATTGCTCCGGGATTCCTAACATGTCAGCAAGTGGCAACCTCTCTAAGTCAGGATTCTTCAACATCTCCAAAACATGCCATGCTTTTCTTTTCTCTGTCAGAGTCACTTTCAACACCTAATAAATAATCAGCATCTAGTCAAAATGTGCACATTTTTGTTCGAATTTATTCATCTTCTTCTAGCAGTAACTATAATTCTATTAACACAACATATGTGTAAATATGATACTGCCAATACTGACTTCACTCCACAGCTTACATGTTGACATTCCATTTGAGGGCAATGATTCATTTTGGTGGGGTTTTAAAACTTCTTTCTTGAGGATGATTTATTAGAGAGAGTACGCAGAATTACAAGTCTTCATTGTTAAAGAATCCTTTTGTTGGTGACAGACTTAGGTGGATGACCTTAACTGACTGTAATGAAATAGTCTGGGTTCCTTTTTTTTTTTTTTTCCTTGTAACTAAAATTAAATGTCAGTCTCAAGGAGTTCACATCCTCTCTAGGAAGATTAAAGTTTGTTTGTTTTAATGTGACACATTAGTATGATTATAAAAATGTCATTTTAAAAGGGAGCTGTCAGTACATCTAAAAGGCCAGTCATACTAGGATAAAGACAGGGAAGAAAAGACCCTTTTCACCAGCCCTCTAATGGGGAAAATGGGTTAAGCCAGTTCCACAGACACAGCTATAGACCAGGGAGGAAATGGGATGGCAGCCCCTTCCTTGCATTACCTACTAAGTTACGCTCTCCTTTGAGGCTTCCAATGGCTTCTTATCACACAACCGAGAAGACTCAGGTTTCTTCATTTTACTTCATTCCCAGTCATCACAGTACTCTGAAAACGCACCATTTGATCTGCTCCCATGCCTGTTTATTTCAGCAAGCATTTATTGTCTATTCAGTGCAAGGTATTGTGAAGCAGTCACAGAAATCAGCACCAGCCATTCGATGAGCTTATAATCTTTAAGTGCATGTGAGCTGCAGAAGTCTAAAGTCAAGTGAAATATTAAATGCTCCACGGGAGTGATTAATTCTGATAGGAGGTCTTGGAAGGCCCTGCAGGGGTAACAATTTCAAAATGGTAATATTCCAGTACATCGGGACTGGGAGGAGTGGTATTTCTGGCTGCCCCGCGATTGCCTGATACTGGAGTTTCTCTTTGGCAGAGTATCTGCTCTACCACCTAAGAGTGGACACGTGCACAACCACCTACTCTACCTGGTCTTCCAACAGGAACTTGACACGCAGTGCGATAAATTGCACAATGCCTTTTTTTTTTAATTCTTTTTAGTTAAAACTTTTTCTCACTAGGAAGAGAGAGACATTTCAATTTGTTTGTGTCTTTATATGTTCCAAGTTGCATTACTACATACATCCCCTTCCCTTACGTGTCACTCGGATGCCTGTGTTATCTATATCCCCTACTCCTTGGTCCAAGGGGAATGTCATGTCTCCTCCCATTTCATAGCTCCCTTCACTCATAATCCCACGGCTGTGCCTGGCTGTTTGCACTGGAAGGAAGGAGGTACCTTATAGTTGAACAGAAAACCCTAGAGAGGAGACATTTGATGGTAAGGGCCAAGTTTTAATTCACATTGCTGAAGCAGGAAGAGACAAACAAAAACCAACCTACAGGAAAGACTTCTGAATAACAGATGAGTCTCCCAGGTAGCCCGTGGCCCAAAAGGGAAGTCAACAATACATCACCAATGCCACCAAGTATTCAGTGGCTGTGAGGAGCACAAAATGTATACAGACATTACCAAAATTAATTCATTTCAAGGAAAGCGATATAGCTTCTGAATTCTCAGCATGTTTCTTTATGTATATTAACAATCAGTTGTAACAAATGTACCATTCTGTTCTGGGATTTTAGGGGAGGCTGTGTTTGCATAAGAGCATGGGGGTATATGGGAAATCTCTATACCTTCTGCTGCACTTTTCTGTGAACCTAAAACTGCTTGCGTGGACAGAGCTGACTCTATCTTCAAAAGCAGACTCCTTGAATCCTGAAGCTAATCCAGACCCTTGACTCCCCCCACCCCCTTCCCCTGGGATGGATTCTGGAATGTGTAAAGATGCTCCGGGAATCATGGAATCCCCATTAATGCTTCCTCCAAGGCGAGGAACCTTCAATGTTATCTATCTCTCAGCTCACCCTGGAGCAAAAGCCTCCTGATATCTGGTCCCCCTGTTCCTTCTGATCACCCACTCATTCATTTTCCTATCACGCAAGTTCAATTCTAACGGGAGGTATAAGCAGGTGGTCTAGGGGATGAACCACACAGAGATCTGACCATCCTGCCGCCACCCAGGGCTGCATTTCACTCGTTAACGGACAAACTGGACTCGTCTCCCTCGCTCTTTGGTGCCTTGGCTCCGGTGTTTGGAGGCCACTTTGCATGTACCGCCTTTTTATGGAATACTGCTCTACAAAATAGTCTATTAACAACAAAAAGATTCCTGGACACCCCTCCCAAAAAAAGGCTGTGTTCATGGTGTCAGGGTTTATAAAGAGAGCTCCTTTGGCAGAAGCTACAGAGCCCCCACAGACTTCCTAGGATTGTGCGGGAAGGCGGAGCTAGTCCATGTCACCACAGTTTGGGACCCAGTGGCAGCTCCACTCCAATAGCAGAGAGCAAGGACCTTGGACACTATCTGCCTCAGTGTGCAGTGGCATCCACACCCTCCCTGCACAGCCCTCACCAACCCCACACCTGGGAGTCCTGGTTACATGAAATGCAACTGCAAGGCCTACTCACTTACAGAATGGTTCAGTCTTGGCTGCACGCTGTAATCACCTATGACCTTCGAAAAACACTTGAGCATGAGAACTCACTGAGAAATCCCGCTCACTTGGACTGGGGTGTGGTGTGAACATCAGGAATTTTAGAATCAGGTGACTCTAATTTTCAATAGGGCTGAGAACCACCAATTAGGAAGCTGATGTAAGGATGCTCACTCATCCATCAAGCATGCAACTTGCTTTGAAGCAAAGCACAGGCTGCATATTTCAGCATTTTGACCCATTATTGTGCTCCTTAGAAATGTTGGCAACAAATAGCCATTTGCATACTAATGGAAATAAATGGCTCTTTTAATGAAGACCAGTGTAAGCCTATTTGGATGAGACTCAACTTTTCCCATTTGGAATGCTAACAGGGCAATAGCTGGCATATACTCAGCAGTTATTGAAAATTTTTATTTTTTTGAGCAATTTAATTGGAAATTTCACAACTGTTATGTATCCTGTTTAGAAAAGTTCCTTCAAATTGGTTGAACAGATAACTACTTTTCCCTCTTCCTGTATCAAATTATTAAAAATGGGACAAACATAATTATAATCATGTATTTTATCAATAAATTTAGGGAAAGAAAACTAGTCTCCGTGCATTTTCAACTTCTCACCCTCAACACATAAACACACTTTTCAATAATGAAGTAACACTGATGTGGCCCAGAAGAGAGGTTTTTATTGGGATGCACAGAGATAGACGAAAGGCCAGACAGCTCACTGCTTCTGGCTGCTGTGGGAGAGAGGATGCTGGTAGCACTTCCACTGAATGGCTTTCTCCCCACTTCTCTGAGCCGGGGGTACGGGAATTCCATGATCCAAGCACATCTACAATCCTGGCCATGAAAATCACAAAACCCTATTGACAAGATGGGCTTTGAAAATAGAATCCCATTATTTATGAGCTTGGCTCTTGCCATTGCCTCCCCTGTTTTTCTGCAGGTAGTCTACGAGCTTATTGCTTGTTTGCTCACTGGCTGCCAGCTATACATACAGAAAAAGGGTACACACACGACAGAAAGACTTCATGTCTGTGTGTACTTTTCTACAATGATAATTTCAATAAAGGCATGTATTCTCGGTTCTTTTTTTGTAGCAGGTATTTAATCCTGATAATATCAAGGCTGGTTGATGTAATCCAGTGATTCCTTAGTCACATTCCAAGTTAATAACTTAAAATCAGATTGAGCTCTAAAGTTTCTTCTGGCTTAAACCCTGATTGATTCTGGGACATCTGCTTATGGGACTTAAGTTTGTAAAGGATCAGCCAGCTACTGTGGGAGGCAGAGCCTGAAGCAGGGCAGGGTAGAAGCAGAGAAACAATTTGGGAGGCCCCTGCATAGGTCCAGGTATGAGATAAGGATATTTGAACTAGGGAGGTGGCAGTAATGATGGAAAGATAGAAATAGGCTCCAGACACATTTTGGAGGATCATTAGATACTTGAAATGATTAGTATCTAAATTCTTGACTTCCCCAGTAGAACACATATCTCCCATGGTAAATATAGTAGGTTTTCAGCCAAACATTTAACTTAATAAGGTTTCCTTAGGTCTATGTTGTAAAGACTAGGTAAAAGAGAGCTGATGCAAAAATACAAAATTTTGAATGGGCACAAAAATACAGACATATTCGTTTACAGGTCTGTGAAAATGATAAACATAGGAGAAGATAATCAAAATTGTAATACCATACCTGACTATGACCTATTAGTTACAACAATTATAACTTAGAGATTTAGGAGTTTCCAAGTATTATTCCCTGGAGATTTGATCCAATGGTCTCCTTTGAATAAAAGGACCGGCAAAACACTGAACATCACAGAAAGAACACTGACATAAAGGTGAAAGTGGTATGCAACCCAGTAACTATCTTAGTAGAAAGCTGGGGCCCATGCAAAGAAACCCATACAGGTTCTAATTTCCAAGAAAGGTAGAAAAAAAAATCTATGCATAAACACTAAGAGGAAAAAATAAATAATCTGAACATCACAATAGTATTCTTTCCTTTCTGCAATAACAACAAAAAATTAGAAGAATTTCTGGAAACCACTCAGCGGTCTCTCCCCGCAGTGTACCCTTCAGTACCCCTGCAGGCCGTGGCTCGAACACTCTCCGTGGACAGCACGTCTGTCTACTCGCTCACTGCTTCTACTTCTGCTTTCCTACAGCTAAGCTGAAAAAACAAAAAAACAAAAAACAAATTTCTCTGCCTCCAAAAGCCTTCAGACATTTACAGACAACAATCTTGGCAGCCCTGATATTCCTCCCAGGTTACATAGGCCTAGTCTCTTTTCACAGCAGCAGGATTTCCAGTTCTGTTAGCATGCTTGCTCTAGCCAGGGAATGGGCGGGGGGGGGGGGGGGGGGGGCGGGGGGGCGGGGCTAGGAACAACAAAAGGGCTTTCTGGAGTGAAACGGGGTGGAACTACTTTCCATAGTATTAACTCCTGATGGACCTTACAGAACTACCTAACCATCAAGATGGTACATGCTGAAAATGTATGACAAAGGCTTAGCTGCGGTGAGCATGGCTAGCTATTAATCGGCCGTTAGTGTCCTTCATTAAGACTGGCAGATTAAAAATGAATTGGAGAGTAAGTGGGAGGTTATGAAGTAAAAATAGTGAGGGCAGACCAGTGTTCTCCAATTTAATGTGTATCGCCAGGCAATCTTGCTAAATCACAAATTCTGATCCAGTTGTGGAAGGAGAGAGTGATGACACTGCCTTTCTCACAAATACCTGTGTGAAGCCCAGGCGGCTGGTGCAAGGACCACACTTGCCAGCAACAGCCATCTTATAAAACTGTAACAGGATAAAAGGAATGCTTTAAGCATACAATGAATAAACTTTATCCAACATGGCCAATATTGCTAGATAAAAAACCCCAGGTCTATCAGATACACGGTGGCTCTTTGGAGGCAATATCATCTACTGCCACAATCTAAGAGGTCCATTGCGAAATGTGAAATCTGTCCCAACTGAGAAATCCTAAATGAAGCAGATTTCTTGAGTCATTTGCAGAGCTGTGAATGCATACATGCAGGCACAGTACAATGTTATCCTTTTCACGTCCTTACCCAATTGTCTTTATCCTACCATTCTGCATCAGGAATAAATATCTTGGTTGATAATCTTCCTAAAACGTATTCGGATGAAGGAGGTGCTTGGAAAAGTGCTAATATTTACCACCCCATACCCACATCTGGATCGTGTAACTATCCACAAGGAATCCCGAATGTGTCTATGTGCATCTAAGATGAATCTAGACTTTCAAGTCTCAGGACCACGGTCACACCCACAACTGGACAAACTCTCTTCGGCACCTACAGAATGCTCACTCATCTTCCAAAAGAATGAGCTCAAGTGTGACCTCCTATTAGATCTTCTGCCACCCAAAGCACAAAGACTAGTTTCCTATTACTGTGAACTTAGAATCCGTCATTCATCAATCTTGTACAATGGGATGTGAGCTTTCACGCAGAGGAGTCTAATTTGCCTGGCAGCATATAAGCCTACATGGATGTCGACTGAGTGACACAGTGAACAATGCTGGAAGGCAGAAGGCAAGGATGCAAGCGGCTCAAGGAGGCTGCTTTCACAGCACTTCTCCATCCAGTGCGTAAGGAACTGCCCACTGCTGCTCGCCATGAGCGGCTATAAACCACCTACTGATGCCCCTTCCAAAATTATCCTCTTCTAACTTACCATCACTCAAACCACCACTCATTATACAAATGAGCTGCCCCAACATACTCCTGAAAGCAGAAATTAGCTACCCATTTGACTCTGGGGAAAGTCAAAGTCTGCTATCCTTTCAGCTTTTCATTAGCCAACACAGAAGAGTTCAAAAAAATGTCCTACAGGCCTCTGAGAGACAAGAATCTCTTATCAAGCTGGGGGAGGTGCTGCAAAGCAGTTCTAAGTGATGGAGGGGTGAACTGTTAAAGAGTTCGTGATGCACTTCAGCATTTTAATTGTTAAAAATAATTTGTCACCCTGGCCAGGTACCTTAGCTGCTTGGAGCATTGTCCCAAAAAAGTTGCAGGTTCGATCCCTGGTTAGGACACATACCTAGTTTGCAGGTTCGATCCCCAGTGGGAATGAGGATGGAAGGCAACCAATCAATATTTCACATCGATGTCTCCCTCTCTCTCCCTCCCGCCCTCTCTAAAATCAATAACATATCCTTGGGTGAGGATTAAAAATAATAATGTGTTAAGTTACCTCTTCAACAAGATCATGTGGCATCTTTAGAAAAATTTAGAATACGATGCTTTTAAAAGCTATTTCTGAATCTAGGCTAAAAAATTAGGCCTCTCTCCCACCCCCTATTTATCTTTGGTTTCAGTTAATGGGAGGATCTTAAAACTCGTCAATATCTGTTATTCTCACCCATTTCACTTGCTTCCTCTTTCTAAAGATAGTAGCTCAAGTCCTAGTCCCACAGTGTGTTTACACAACAGTCTTCCGCCTTTGGGGATTAACTACCAAATGCAAAATATTTAACTAATCTTAGAATTTCAGGGATGTTAAAAGTTCTAGATTTTCTGATGTAACTTTCCAACTTTGCTTGTCAAAATGACTAAAGAGAGAATTTCTTCCTCTCTTTGGGCCCTTGTTGGATCAGATTTTCTCATGACTTCTAACCCCAGTGAGCGCATTTCATTCTTTTTCCGTTTTGTGTTGTCTTTTTCCCTGCGTAGTCTTTCCAGAGCAGCATTCCTCGGCTCTAACTCAAGTGCTCTGCAGAAATGTGCTGGAACCTTTGCTGCTGCTTGGGCTCTGGCTGCTCTTTGGGCTTGTGATTTTGCTACTTTCATTTTGGATTAGGTCACCCAAAGGCCTGCCATTCTGAATCTTCCCACACAGGTCACACATTTATTTGGAGATTGCAGCAATATCTTTCTGGAGTTTCAAGTACAGATTAGTATAAAAGGAACTGAATTTCAGATTGCATTACTATCATCCATGGGAATTTGCGAGAGGTAGAGTTTACTAGCATTGAAGAATCACAAAAGCAGACAATAATAGAATGTTAAATACAGTTACGAGGACTTTGGCCAAATATAGTAATGATTTTCACAAGGGAATATATTGGTAGATAAAGACCTTACTTATGAACATAAAAATACCAACATGCCTCTGAATGGAGAAGGCTGCTGGCAGTTACAGTCCCCAGGTGCTGAATTAAACACTCTTTCCCCACCCTACTCACAAGTCAGACAGCAACGTTTTATGAAGTTTAAAAAATGTGACCTGGGCTTAGAACAATGGTGAGCACTGCTCGGGAAGAAGACAGCACATTATTATGTGTCTTGTTTTCTGGCACGAAGTCTCGTTTCCCAACCCAGGCTGCTAGAGAAGGGATGTGGTTATACAGAAACTAGATTTTAGGCTTGCATTCTTGTAATCTAACCCACTAAACATTCAAAGTATCAAAAACACACTGACTTAAAAGAAAAAAGCCAAGCCACTCCTACTTTCAGAAGGTTACCACCCTTCGGTTTGATTATGTCTCCATGGAATCCTGATGACCAAGTTTATGTTATAATTTTAAATATCTGGTATTAAAGTCATCTTCACTTACTTTTAGTTGGTCTCTTTCTCATGGAGCTTCATACCTTTAAAAAAAGATTTGTATATTCATGCTCTGCCTCTCTTCATCTCTCCTTTTCCTGCTTTCCCTCCTTCTGAACAGCCAGCTCCTAGTCCCTCTCGCCCTCATTCATGCAAGCATTCCACAATGGTTTAGCATCTCTGAAGTCCTAGGCATAGTTTTAGGCACTGTTGCTCCTGAGGTAATTAAGTCATAGTCTCTGCTTTCAAAAACTTACCGTCCAGAGAGGGAGGAAGGTTTTAAACAAATCAATTGCAATTTACATTGATACAACCTGTATCAGAAACAGGAATGGCGCAGAGGAAGCCACGATGTGAGACACCCGCTCTTCTGGGGAGGAGAAACTGGGAGGTGTGAGGGTGGGTACCTGGGCCATATATGACCTTTCAGCTCAGTTCTGAAGTGTGATCTCAGCCAAGGAAGAAGAGGAAGGGCACTAGAGACAGAGGAAATAATGCAAAGGCACAGAGTTGTGAAAGGGGAGAAGTTCAGTATGGCCGGGACAGTGGCTGGAGGCAAGGGAGGTACAGGTCAGGCCGCACTTCAGGGGTTCAAGGGCTCAAGTGACAACGCAGGGTTTTACAAGATAGGCTCTGCTCTCTGGAACACTCTCCTCCCAGATCCCTGCATGGTCCGTTCACCTCGTTCAGGCCCTGTTTCGGCACCACCTCCTCCTTACAATTCTTGCCTGTCCCTATCTCTAGCCCACCTCTGCCCTGGGATGTCTTATTTTCTTTCATGATACTTATCTCAACATGGAGTCACATTATTTGTTTATTGTCCATTTGCTTATTGAGTGACATTCTTCTAAGACACACTGCAGGACCCATAAATGTTGCATAAAAGAACATCTGCTTTTTAAATATGTGTATCTTTTCTTATGTGGGAAGCCTATATTTAAGTAAATCTGAGTCATCGACCCATTAAAACAATAACAGAGATCTCTATGACTTTTCTTCCCTGTGAACACTAGAGCTCCCCACCTTCTCTTCCCATGAAATTAGATAAACCTAGAGTTAGGTAGCAACTGTGTCTATTCTGGGGAGGTGGTCACCACTGGGTTGGTGAGAACGCCTTGGGGTACAGCATGTAGGATGGTACGGGGCATGGATCTCTCTTGGCCTTCCCGGGTTATAAATTACAGAAATTCTGTGGCAACAAGGGAACATCACCACAGAAACATTATTCCCCCTGAATCTAAAAAGATTAAAAAGCATTTTGATAATTTAATTTCGTTAAGTTACTATAAAGAGCAAAGTATCATATTAAATGATAATGTACAGTAAATTACATGAACATTAATTATTTTTGAGTCAAATAAAAAACTACGCACAAAATGCTTATACACTCTTCCACAAATATTCCCATTTGTTTTATTCAGGCATCTACCTGTGCTAGGTCTGAGTGAAATACAAAGAGGAATCAGACCTCAGGAATGTATAGTCATAAATAGCACAGAGGCCCATCTGAAAGTCCGAAATGCCACAAGAAAACCTATTTTCAGGTAGGTTCCTTCGGCATTGATCAGGAACATTTGTGTGGGCCGTGAAATAAAAGGAGAATGTGACCCAGGGGAGGGGAGAAGGGAAGGGCGTCTCGGATGGACAAAACCAAGGGAGCAGGGGCAGAGTTGAAGGGAAGAAGTCAGTGCTGATCAGAAAGAAGGGGCAAGGAGATCAATTTGGTGGGACGGATAGAATATTAAAAATTTTCTGTTTGAGGGTGGATCTTAGCACTCCACTACCAATGCTTAACTGGCAGAAAATGGGGACCCACCCAGGCTATTTTATTAGCTGAGTAACATGATCAGAGTAATGCTTCAGAAGAACAGCCATGCACCAAATGGGAGGAAAGCAAATCCACAGCAGAGAAAGCTCAAGGAAGGTCTTCAATGGCATAGAAAAAAAGGATTAACAACGGCAGTGGAAATGTAAAGGGAGGAATAGGGTTGAGACATTCCTGAGGTCCAGCTGTAAAACCTAGTATTCTCTGGATGTTAGGGAAAACCATTATCCTATTCCCTTGGTTACTCATACCAGAAATCTAAGGGTTATCCTTGAAAACTCCCTTCCTTCCTCAATCCACTCAGTCATGAAGTCTTGTCAATTCTACTTCCTGCTGAGTCCATTTATTTCTCTCCATCTGTCTTGCCATCTGTCTTGTATATGTTGACAATGGCATTCTCCTACCTGGAAAAAACCTTTAAGGCCTTAGGAAAAGTTTGAAAACCCTTAACTGTAGTCACTCACGCTCGGCTTCATTTTGCTCCTGCCTCCTTCTTCAGCCTTATCTACCTCCTCGCTGCCCCTGGCTTCCTCCTGGATCCTCGTGCACAGCTCTGCCCTTCCCTGACTCAATGCCCCCCTCCGCTCACCCTGTCACCTAGGTCCTCAGCCTAGGGCACAGCTCTCTCTCACAGCCCTTTATACTTCCCTTTGAGCACTTAACTTGTAATTATATCGACGAAAAAATATTTTTTGATGACTGTCTCCTTGGATAAATGCTCCCACACACATCCTGCCCCACCCACAAGCTGGGACGGTATGGCTTACTGTATTTATAGGGGCTAGCATAAGGCACTCATTAGACAAATAGATGAAAAAGGAACAAGGAATCGAGGATGACAATGAAGTTTCTAGTCTGCGTGATTGAACAGAAAATGCTACCACTGATGAGCAAAGGGACACAGGTTTCAAAGGGAACATGATGACCTTAAGATTTGAAATTGAGAGAGATGTTCATTCAGTGCATTATTGGATTTATGGAAATGAAGCTAAGGAGGGAAGAACGGGATGAAAATAAACACTTGAAAGTCATTTTCATGGAGCTGGATTTGAATAACATGGCTAAGTCAGAGTGCACTGAAATGATCTTTTGAAATGTCTGTCTTTCCAAGTGGACTATAAGCTCCTTAAGGGTAATGCCCATGATGAACCCATCTACTACAGACTGAGTGTTTACATCCCCCCAAATTCCTATGTTGAAACCTAATCTCCAATGTGACAGCATTTAAAGGTGGGGCTTGAGAGGTGATTAGTCCATAAGGAAGGAGCCCTCATGAATATCTCGAAGAGCTCCTTCACCCCTTCCACCATCTATGAACCAGGAGGCAGGCCCTTGCCAGACACTGAATCCTGGACTTCACACCTGCCAGAACTGTGAGTAGTTAATGTTTTTGTTTAAGCCACCCAGTCTATGGTACTCTGTCACAGCAGCCTGAACTGACGAAGGCACCGTCTGTTTATCCCAAGTACCCTCCACGTGAGAACAGTACATCAAGAAAAAGGGAGTTGTTGGCCCTATGGACTTTCCTATTGAGAGTGAAGACCAAAGGCTGTACTACCTGATGCTTAAAGTCCCTGCTGATCCATCAGAAGCCAGTTTCTACTGAGTGATGGGGAAAAGACGACTATAAAACTTAGGTGAAAAACCTAAGTTAGAGAATAGAGACTCTTCTTTCAAGAATTTTATCAGAGAAATGTCAGGCTCAAGGGAGCTAACAGTCCAGCCCGTGGACACAGTCTCCTTTTTCTCTTCCACTTTGTCAGGAAGTTACTCTAAGACTCCTCCAAGAGACTCTCGAGTGTCTACATGGGCGTTCTCTTCCACGTGAGGCCTTAAAGCAAAGCTTCTTTCTGATTCTCCAGCATCTCTGCGGTCTTTCATTGAATCAGTGATAAGACCTGAGGCAGCTCAGGTTTCAGTGCATGGTGGAAACCAGTAGGAAGGCTCTTCAACCTGCTTTGGTTCCAGACTGTTGGAGCCGCCCAGGGCAGGAAATCTTCCAGGGCTCCAGCCTGGCTCACCAGTTTTATTCTGGGATCTTGGGCCAGAGCCCCATGTAACAACCAAGAGATGCTCTGCCTCGCTTTATTTCTGGACCGCATAACTACCTCTAGGATTTTTTCTTTGTAAGATTTTTTATTTAGTTGTTTGTTTGTTTGTTTGTTTGTTTATTGGAGAGAGTGGAAGGGAAAGAGAAAGAGAGGAAGTGAAGCATAGATCTGATGCCTCTCGCACGTTCCCAACCAGGGACACGGCCCACAACCCAGGCATGTGCCCTGACCAGGAATTGAACCAGCGACCCTTCAGTCTGCAGACCAGCACTCAATCAACTGAGCCACACCAGCCAGGGCCCTCTGAGACTTAACAAAATAAGTAGCAGGGCAGGACTGTGATATTCCTTAGGAAGTCGGCCAAATACAACTACAACAGCACCTCAATGTCAACATAACTTACAGGAAAAAACAGGCAGGGGTGGGTGTGTGGAGAAATAAGGGAAAAGGAGCAATTTCAGTACTGACACGTAATACTTTATAAAAAAAGTCTGTCTAGCCAACAGTACCACAGACTTGTGAAATGTTTATACATTAATTATGAACAAGGTTCCTCTTTACCACTGTGTTTACCTATTAGAAAAATTAAAAATTCACTGGACATATTTATCAGAGAACTCATTATATAGAGCTTTGATATTTCTCTTCATATTTTGAAATATATAAATATATTTTAGATATAAAATAGAGAACATAAAAATAAAACAATTCAAGTGGTAAAGTGGTATTACATAAAAGCATTAGAACCAAAGTAATAGTATTTGTGTAAATAACTGAAGATTATTTTAATGTAGGCACCCAATGTAAGATTTTTGTATAAATATTTCAGTGCATTAGGTTCTTTAGGAATTTAGGAGCAAATACTATTTTCATTTTACTTTCATTTAAATACACTGCAAATTAGTGTCACTACATCATACTAAAATTTAAAAAATAATCTTCATGATTTTAAAGTAAGCTTCTTTGCCCCTAAAAAGGTTTTATTCTTACAAAATATTTTAAAGCACTAGTAAAAAATCATCACAGAAAGCCTTGTAATTGTTCATTTTGATTAATTTTTATCCTTTATAATGTTCCTATGACATTTTTAAAAAGCACTAGAACTTCACATATGATGAAAACTGAACCAAAATTAGATTCCAAAGTAATAACAATAATATTCTTTTGTTTCCCATTTTTTAAAAAAATCATGGGCCCCATTCATACTCTCAACCATTTTCAACTGGCACACATCAAAAAATGTTTGTAGTCTGGGAAGTCAATCCAAATCTTTAGATTTTAGAAGCAAATCATTTTTACTTCTCCCTTACTTGAGCTTTAGAAAAATCAGTAAAATGAAGAGAAACTACCAGGAAGCAACTGGTAAAGCCATGAGTTAAAGTTTTGTTTACATTTTAATAATTTATCATCAATAATTATAATTGTGTTCTGCCTTGATTAAACTGTGAGCCCCTCTGAGAACTGTTTTGAGTTCTGCATATCTTACATTCACTGCAGGAATCCTGTTTTTGCCTACCTTTCCATATCCCAAACATTTGTTAAGTACAGTTTTTGAAAGTAAACCATACTCAATACAGCCTTATTTACTCCTTCACTCAATAAATATTTACTGAGTAAGTAATATACACCAGCCACGAGGATAAACAATAGAGACAAAGATGAATAAGAAGTTGATTCATAAATGTGTGAAAATAGGCAAGGATCAGTAACAAAAATCCATGTTGTATCTAAAGAATATATGGTCCTGAGAAGATATTTAAAGAAGTTAGTTTCCTAAAATAGCCTTTATATTAAAACTGTATGTAAAGTAAAAGCTGGGCAAGTAAAAGTAATTCATACACAAACTATCCCCTATTTTCAAAGAACAGAGCCTATCTACTGTAATCACAGGAAAAGTCCACAGAACTACAGAACAGAAATGAAAATAAGATAAAGTAACATTTTTAAACATAGTGTAACTTACTGAGGGAAGGAATAGGTTTTTTAAGTTTTATGCAGTTTTTTTTTTTATTTATTTAAAAGTGCTGAGCAAATGCAGTGAACCATCATTGTACAACTTTTGAACTCTGCTCGGACAGACACTGGGGACGGCAGGATAGAACGCACATGGGACTATTCAATTAGTCCTCTGTCACCTTGTGAAGGCGCCATAACAGCATTTTAAAAAACATTCCAACTTCCACAAGACGGCATGAACATGCGATCTCATGCCTAAACAGCAAAGAGTAGTCAACAGTCAATAATACACATATTTGTCACCAGTCTAGACTTTTTTTCTTTCAAAACCAATAGAGGACTTAAAGGCAGTCAAGACTCATAAATCTTATATTAAATTTCAAGGCTCATGACATTTTACACACTGTTTAGCTTTCCTTTTTGGCCACACGCAACAACTGGAACAAAAAGCAAAAGATTTTCTAAATAAAGCTCTTACATGAGGTATTGTTTATGAAATGATCAAGTCATTTTCACATGTTCAAGGATTTAATTAACAGCATTATTTGTTAAAATTTATTTATTCAAGAAATACTTATCCAGCACCTATTACATGTGAGCACTGGGGACACAAAGATGAAGAAAACAGACCTTCACCTAACTAACAAAACCAACGGCCTCAGCAGGGAGGTTAGCCATTCAAATGCAGTAGCAGCAAGCAGCTGGCACTGTGGGCAGACTGAGGAGGGAGTTACTAGGGCCCGGGTGGGGACGCTTTGAGGAGCGAAGGATCACAGAGCTGTCCAGGAGGAAGCAAGGGAGTTCCCCCAGAAATGAGGGAGTTAATTCTAGGCAGGAAGGAGCCTAGAAGAATCGGTTCCATTTCCCAAATCTTTGTGGCCAGCAACTATCATCACATTAAAATTATAGACCTTGAAAGGGAAAAATGGAAAAAAGCAACGTAGAATGACATCTGCATACAAGAACTGAGAGATTCCCGAGGGTGACTTATTAGGGAAAAGGCAAGCAGCCTCGAGTCTTGGTCCAATCACAGGGCTTGTAAGAGGCGACTGCCAATGAGGCAGCTGGATGCCAAGCTCAGCGGACTCTGCATGCTGTGCTAACGAGTTGTTTCCTCCTACGAGCTGGTCAGGAGCCCTAAGCAAGAAACCGCTCTGATTAGAAAACCATTTACTAGCAGCTACTCATGCCAAGGAGTAAGAAGGCTGAGCCCCAAAGGGCCCTCTCGAGCATCGAGGCAGATATAAGGAATGCATCTGGGGAAGACTTGCTCAGCCTGCAATTCCACAAAAAAGTAAATATTATTACACTGCCTTTGTTCACCAAGAAAATATTAAACAAAGGAAACCAAATAATTTAACAATTAACTCTTTAGCCTCCCCCAATTTAAAATCCACGACCTTCAAAAAAGTCACGCATGTACTTTTTGTTTCTACTTTTAGCAGAGGAAAACACTGTCAGTTTGGAGTAAGGGACAAAACTCAGTGAAGAGAATCGATACCAGTGGCCCAGGAAGAGAAAAGCTGGAAGCAACTGTAGTTAATGGGGAAGGGAGTAGGTATGGATGGGGCTCAGCAAACAGAACAGTGCTCCTGACTTTGGTTAAGGCTGAAAACATCGGTTCACTGAGTAGAACCAACGCTTTTTGCAAGCACAAATAGTACATTTGATAGGATCCCCAGCCAAGAGCTGTCTGCTGATGTTTGCGCATGACTCTCAGGTGTTCTGTGGGCAAACATCAGGGACAGGGCTTGGCTCAGGCACCTCATGGTTCAGCCATCCATGGAAAACACCAGATATTAGACAGGAGGTGTGTGAGGATAAGGCGGGCGGAGGCTTAGATCAAGGAAAGCACAAAAAGGAAAGTAAACTTCTGGCTGAGTCTCTAAAGACTAACAGAATTAAACAGCAGAGGGAAGCAACAAGGAAAATTATACGAGACACTACCTCCACTACTCTGTCTTTATCGCTCTGGAAACTTTTATGCTGGCCGCAAACCCCTCCATGGATAGGCAGGCTGCCTACAGATTAAAGCAGTCCTTGAACCACAGGCTCAAATCTGCATTTGGCCCTCAGGGAAGGCGATTCCTCCTTCCCTTCTCCAGCCCTCCAGAGGTCTCTTGGCTAACGACCATTGTTACCACCCTGACCTCTCTCCTTCACTGCCTTGCCCTCTGCACAGCTAGAGGATAAAAATGACAAATTCTGTCCATTCTGAAGGCTGAGATGGGGAAAGGCATCTTGGATACTAATTTGCATAGGTTTTTTAAAAATATTTTTTATTGATTATGCTGTTAGTTTTTCCAGTTTTCGCCCCTCTTCCCTCCTCTGCCTTTCCTCCCCAAACCTCCAGCATTCCTCTCCCTTTAACCACATCCATGGATTGTACATATAAATTCTTTGAGTCCTCTGTTTCCCATACCATTTGTATCTCTCCCTGTCTACCTCATGCCTAACTAACCATGCTTCTTCTTCTGTACCTTTTAAAAAAGACAACAATCTCCACTTTTTTGCACAATACAAGGGGGGGACCCCCCAAAATGAGAATTTATTTATAAAAAATTGTGTATTTATTCTTACATGCTTAAACTTAAGTACTCTCCGTTTGATGCAATGAACCTATAGAGACTTTTTTTCCACTGCTCAAAACAGTTTTTGAACTTGTTGATTTTGTGCCTTCTGTCGTTTTTTTGTTCCACCTCTTCCACATCAACAAAATGTTTCCCTTTGAGGACTTTTTTCATCTGGGGAGACAACAAAAAAAAGGCTCTTGGGCAAGATGGGGTGAATAGGGAGGGTGGGGCACAGGGGTCATGCCGTTTTTGGTCAGAAACTGCTGAACACTCAGAGCAATGTGGGCAGGTGTGCTCGTAAACCACCCATTATGAAATGGGCGAATGTGTTAAAAGAGTCTTAAAAAAAAAATTCACTGAAGCTGAATGCAGCCTCTCACAACAATGCCAGCTGATACACTGATACAGATGGGTTCCTAGAACACTCACCTAGCAGGGGAAGCCTGTAGTGTAAGGAGCCTGCCCTCCAGAAGATAATTCTGGTTTTTTGGGGTCCCCCCGGTAAATGTCTAATCACTATGCTATATACCTGAAACTAATATTTAAGGCTAACTGTAATTGAAAAATAAAAAATAAAAATAAAATACCAGGAGGGGCAAGTGCCATATTCATACATTCAGTCCATTAACATGTATTAAGTGCCTATTATGTGGCAAGCACTAAATCAGTTACTAGAGACATCAGACAAGGAGAAGAGACATTAAATTATATTTTAACAATCCTTTAAAGTACCTAAAACTGCTCCTTATATGTCAGATCTTTCTAATAAAGGATTTCTCAATATCCTATAACATTGGACTTCACTTTTTCAGTTGTTCCTTCTTAGTCATTTCACATATGATGCAAGATTCACGGAGCAAAAGCTTTTTTTAACATCCTTCAAAGAAAGGACACATTGAAAAACTGAATCTTAAAACAAATAGAGATTTATTTACTAGCTTTCAAAGGATTATTTTAAGATGTAATAGCTAAAAGAGGTAACTAACAGAAACATGCAATAAAAAAATTACACAGCTCTTAAAGAGAGAACAAAAATAGACAAATACATGATTATTCTTAGCTTTAATGAAAAAAGAATGCTCACCTTAAGCTTACAAATAACTGAAATATGCTGGATTCACGAAAAAAATTTCCTGGTGATCACACATTAGGTATATATTATAGCTCAAAAGTTGGGCAACACTGTCTTCTGTGACTGAAGGGGACCAATTACAAGTCTTGAAAAGGTAATTCTCATAGACTAAATATAAAGTAATCAGAACTTCATAAGCCAGTCCAAGCCATAAACTGAGCTTTCAGCATGTGGACCAGATAATCAGAAACTGAAAGCAGGTTAGGAGTCTCCAATCGCAGTCCATTTCTCCTTTAATGCTCTCAGAAAACCTTCCTGAATTTAGTGTGGCTTATGCTCTATACAGAACTCTGTTTAGGTAACCTACTCTCACTGTCCTGATAAATAAACCAAAAAGAACAAACCCCAAGAAATAGAATTTCAAAACAAAAATCCTGGTTGCTTCACATCTGCCTTTGCAAAATTATCCCAATATGTCTAATGATATTTTCAGAGAAAAGCACAAACCTATCAAACAGCAGTGGTCTGGAAAAGTTAAGAAACATATAAATGCCATAGTACAGTTTTGCGTCAAAATTCCCAACTCACAATACGGGGGGGCAAGAGCTTTTGTGTGAACAACTCACTTGCTTCTGGAACCACTTGAGGATGGAGTGTGGCCCTTCTTGGGCTATTCCAGATTTAAAATGAATGAAAATAGGTAATGAGAAGCAGCTACAATCCTGGATAATCAAGAGATTATCCATTAAGAAGAATGTTCACTACATATTTAACAAGATAAAACCTGCTTCTTTAATACAACCTAACTAAATGCAGACTCCTGCGCTCCATGAAGTTTGGAAATTGAGAGGCAGCACTCTTTCACTACTTATCTACATTTTACCAAGCAGTAAAAATATGTGTCTTAATGTTGGAGGAAAACCAGGGAGATACAGCAGTATCTTAATTTTGTTTCCAAGTGTAAAGAGATATGGCTGAAGCAGAAAAGAGTTATTCTTAGGATATCAAGGTTTTACGTGCTCAAAGATTTCATAAATGGGCATGAAATGAGCCACAGGTAATGCCAGTTATAAATGTAATCATAAAACTCCAAGAAGGTTACTTAAGCTCTGTCACCTACAAATTCTTGCTGGGAGTTTTCTGCCTTTTGTCTGCCTTCTGTTGCCTTAAACAAAGAATCAGAAACAGGATTCTGTCTGAACTTTTAAATATCCCATAAATCCAGGCAAGCCATTCCCTAACTTGTCATTAATGAACACTAATGAATATCTACACACATTAGCAGCTTTTACATGCTCCTACAATTTGCCTTCTTAATTAGTGTATCTTTGCACCTAACTTACTTCTTTAAAAAAAAAAACTTAAAAAGTAAACTTTGTAAATATATGAGGTCTGTCAAGAAGGTATCCAGCCATTAATATGAAAAATAGAGACATTTATTGAAGATACAAGAAACACTGTACATGGGACAAATGATGCCTCAGGTCCCTTCAAAGCAGGTACCCCAGGACCCACACAGTTCTCCCAATCATCATCAGCTGCCCTGTTGTATTTTCCTGAATCTCACTGACTGTCTGATCTCTTCCCTTTCAAAGGTGATTTTAGTTTTGGGAAAAACCAGAAGTTGCAGGGTGCCAAATCTGAGCTGTAGAGGGGCTGAATCACCTGGGTGATTTGATGTTTCAACAAAAATCTCTGCAGGAGACGTGAATGCATGAGCCAGCACATTATCATGATGAAAATGCCCATCACCAGTTGCCCATAGCTGCAGCCTTCTGAATCATCTGAATAGTTTACATGGAGGAATGTTCAAGCTTAATGTTAAATTTGATGCGGATCCTTTACTGTACTTGCTCATTCATTTTGAATACGACAGCTACACAGTACACATGCTCACTCAATAGTGTCTACCACCCCCACTAACATAGTAAAGTTGTCATTGTTCACACAAGAGCATTCTAGTCCATTCTCCTTGGCTGCCAGGTTACATGGATATTGCACAAACCATTCTCCTTACATTAACAATAGCTGGACTTTTTCCAGACAGACCTCATACTTTGTTCATGAATTCTTTTACCTATAGTTTGGTGTGACATAAATTAATCAAAAGTAACCCCTATGACAGAGGTATGCCACTCATTTGAATACATGCTAAATGGTCTAATACACTAACAAACACTCCTAGAACTTACATGGTAAGTCAAAAGCACAAACGACTGTACAAAGATTTCATAATGCTGACAACTCTTAACTTCAGACTTTGGAAACAAATTTCAGACTTTGGAAACAAAGAACGCAGACCCGAAGGTCGATGTTCATTCTAACACACACAACAGGATCAGTCCTTGGGTGTTCCAGTCATGTGTTATATTTAATGATTAAATGAACTTTCTACACTAGTGATTTTATAAAGAAAGAAAAGCCTTCAACTCTTTTAAGAGTCTAGGCTAGCATTTCCTTTCCAATTTTATTTCAGATTTACCAACAGCCAAGTGTAATTTAAGCACATAAAATATTGGCAGCACTAAGTTGCTTGGCAAGAAAAGTCAAGCCAACCATTCTTGTCATAACTCACGTGCAAGCTACAACACTGTTCTCTAATTTCACTAGGTCATGCTAAGCAACTTATACCCCAACTGAGCTCTGCAACTAAGAAGACATACATACACTAAGAGATACATTAGGTTTTAAAGTTAGACTCCCTGACCCTCTAGATTGCCTAACTGCATACAAACCTTTCCTTACTCTGCTAATATATAAATGGTCAGCACTGGGCCAGTGTGCATCTCTCAGAAAATGACCAGAATTTAATTTTGAAAAACTAAAAGCTTACTCTCCAGATTATGAATATCTGAATTTTTACTGGGGTCAGCCAACACTAGTTTCCCAAGACCAAATCTAAAAATCTAGGAATTGTTTTGGTAGAGCTGATGTACATCAAATGTGTGTGTGTGTGTGTGACTCAAAATAATTAGACATATTAGGAAGTATAATTAATAAGTGTTGCTTAGAAGCTTCAAAGGTAGCACACATTTCAACTTCATTTATGCATACTATAGTACAGATGATTCCACATCTATGATGTATCTGATGCATATCAGTCATTTAGATTCCATTATCTAAACAGAATTTTGTATGTTTACCATTCTCATTCTGGCTCAGACATTCGATAACTTGGCATTCAGGTGGACTGTTTGCTGTCAACCAAAGACCATACACTCCAAGCATCGGGAAAAAGCAAGCAACACAATTATGGACTATAGGCCTAAAGAATACAAAGATAAAATTACAAGAACTACCAGTCAAGATGGTGGCATAGATAAACACGGCTCACTGCATCACACTACATCAAAATTACAACCAAAATATAGAACAACCATCACTCAGACCATCAGAAATTGAGTTGAATGGAAGTCTGACAACTTACGGAATTAAAGAAACCACAACCATCCAGACTGGTGGGAGGGGTGGAAACATGGAATGGGCTGGTCCCCCATCCACGTGTGGTGGATAAAAATTCAGGAGGAATATCTCGGGAGCAAGGAGTCCCAGCTCCACACCAGGACCCCTAGCCCAGGGTTCCAATGCCAGGAAGGTAAGTCCCCACAACTTCTGGCTGCAAAAGCCAACAGGGATTGAGTCAGTGGAAGAAACTTCTCGAGTCCCAAGCAGTTCCTCTTCAAGAACCCACATATGAACTTACTCAGATTCACTCCTTCTGAGCTCCAGCAACAGAGTAGCAGCTTGAAAGGCACCAGTGGCATAGAGGGAGAAGCTGAAGCATATGTCATCAAAGCAAGAGCTGGGGGACAGAAAGGCAGGCAAAGGCCATTCATTGTCCCTTTTATGAACCCTCTCCCAACAGAGCTACAGAGCCAGCAGGCTGGTGCCATATCTGAGATTCCATCAACCTGGCTAACAATGTTTACTCCTCCATGTAGATGCCCAGAGACTCCGTCCCACCCAACTTACAGGTCCATCCAAGCGGCTTTTTAACCGAATGGCTGGTCTTGGCTCATGCTTCACAACTTCCTAAATCCTCTCAAACAAGCAACGGCCAGCCTCAATGAGACCCAACCCTGTACCACTTGCTAAGTGTCCTCAGGCATGGCATGAGCAGCAGCCACCCTAGATTCATAGCTTGGTTTCAACTAGGAATCCAGAAGCCCAACACAAGTAGCAGCCATCTCAGATTGCTTTATAGCTCAGGCAGAGTGGCCCTGGACAAAACACAAGCAAGGGCTGACCTTGGCCCTGGATGCGCAGGCTGACCTGGGAAACCCCAGGGCCTGTACATCCAGTGGATAGCTATAGACCATGCTGGAGCACCACCACCCTGCCCTCACACAGCTGACACTCCACAGGGGGCAGAGGCTGGTAGTAAGTGACCACAGCCAGTCCTTATGGCTGACTGACCTAGGTAAACCCCTCCCATTGACCTGTCAACTACAATCAAGGCTCAACTACAAGAGGAGGGTATACTTAACCCACACAGAAGGTAGAATTCGAGCACCCTGCTTGGATGAAAGGGGAGGCTGTGTCACTGGACCCTGTAGGACACTAACTACCTAAGACCATGCTACCATGACAGGGAGTCATAGTAGCTCTACCTAATACATAGAAACAAACACAGGGAGGCTGCCAAAATAAGAAGATAAAGAAATATGGCCCACATGAAAGAACAGATCAAAACTCCAGCAAAATAACTAAGCAAAATGGAGATAAGTACTGTCAGACCCAGAGATCAAAACATTGATTATAAAAATGTTCAAGGAACTCAGTGAGGATCTCAACAGCATAAAAAGAATCCAGTAAGAAATGAAGAATACACTAATTAAAATAAAGAACAATTTACAAGAAAATAACAGTACAGTGGTTGCAATCAAGACTCAAATCAATGACTTGGAACACAAGGAAGCAAAAAGCCACCATCCAGAACAAGAAGAAAAAAATAATCCAAAAAAATGAGGATAGTGTAATCAGCCTCCAGGACAACCTCAAGTATTCCAACATTCGCATCATAGGAATCAAAAGGAAAAGAGGAAGAGCAAGAAATTGGAAATCTATTTGAAAAAATAATGGAAAAAAAATACCTCCCTAATTTGATGAAGGCAATAGACATGCAAATCCAGGAAGCACAGAGAGTCCCAAACAAGATGGATATAAAGACGCCCACTCCAAGACACATCATAATTAAAATGTTAAAGGTTAAAGATAAAGAGAAAATCTTAAAAGCAGCAAGAGAAAAGCAGTTAGTTACCCACAGGAGAGTTCCCGTAAAACTGTCAGCTAATTTCTCAAAAGAAACTTTGCAGGCTACAAGGGAATGGCAAGAAATATTCAAAATCATGAAAAACAGGGACCTACAGCCAAGATTGCTCTACCCAGCAAAGGTATCATTTAGAACTGAAGGGCAAATAAAGAGATTCCCAGACAAGAAAAAAAAATAAAGGAGTTCATCATCACCAAACCATTATTATACAAAATGTTAAATGGAATTATTTAAGAAAAAGATCAAAGCTATGAACAATAACATGGCAATAAATATATATCAACAATTGAATCTAAAAAAACAAATGAAGCAAATAAGAACAGGGATAGAATTATGGATATGGAGAGCATTTTGATGGTTGCCAGATGGGAGGGGATTGTGGGGGAATGGGTGAAGAGGTGAGGGGATTAAGAAGTACAAATAGGTAGTTACAGAATACCTATGGGCTGTAAAGTACAGTATAGGAAATGGAGTAGCCAAGAACCAACGCATGACCCATGGACATGAACAACAGTGGGGGGATTGCCCAAGGGACTAGGGGATTCTGGATAGGGCAGGCAAAGGGGGAAAAAATGGGACAAATGTAATAATATAATCAATAAAATATAATTAAAAAAGAAATTACATTGTTGGCATATTTCAGTCATCTAAAACAGCCTAGATTTTTTAACAAACTGAAAAGATTAATATAAGAGATTTTAAATACAGATCAAATTGTACTACTAGAAAAACAATTATATAAGTTTCCAAGTCTCAGGCCATAATGCCATTTGTTTTCATAAGAGTCAGTAAAAAAAAAAAATTCTTCTTCATTAAAGAATTATAATACTCCTTTGAAACTCAACTTAATGAGATCTTATCAAAATTTATAGAAGAGCTTAAAGAATTTTATAAAATCTGTAATTTTATTGAAATAGCTTTCAATATGATACTAATTTCATACAAATATAAAATAGGGAACCTAATGCATTTATAGGTATATAAAATTTTTATTTGCAATGCATTTTCATGTGTATTATAGCAGTAATAAATGTTCTCAACTGTACAGTTCTATGAAATCACCAACATTATAAAGTCCTTAAAAAATTCCCTTGAATTTGTTACTTAATCACTACACTCACATACCCGTCAGTTCCCGATATTTATTAAATTGTTGAACTCAGTGTGTAGGCTACAACATCATGATAAGCAAAAACTGCAATTTGTACAGGTCTTAGATATATTCTAAGTAGTTAACAAGCATCTAGTGATAAGACTGCAATCCTAGTATTAATGACAATTTAAATGCTTTTAAACGAAAAATTTCTTTCTGGGAGACAGGAGAGCACAGTTATAAATGAACAGATTATGAAATCAGACAATTTTAGGATCAAAAGTTGACTCCAGCCCATGCAGCCATGTGACTCAGAACATTGATAATCCTTGCAGGATCACAGTTCCCCTATATGTAAAACTCATTTACTGATGCTATCTGCCACATAAAGCTGTTTTAAGGATTGAATAAAATCAGGCATGTACAGTGACTACAACACATGGTAGGTAACGCATGGTGTTCATTTGGGTATGACCTGCCTAAATTACAAGACCAAGGTAATACACTATTTGGCATGCAGAATTTCACAGCGATTTGCCGGCCCTCTGTAATATTAAAAGGATAAGCCTATATGGAGCAGTCTCCTACTGAAGTTCCCATTAATAATGATGATGATTTCCTAGTATAAAAATGAAGTTGAGTTTGTGGACACTGCAAGCATCCCACTGGCACATTTCTGACTTGGTTCTGGCCAATCCACCTCTGGGAACTATCTGATTTTAAAAAGATGTGCACATTAGTTCTGGTAGATGGCTTGTACCTTTTCTTACATCCAAAACCTAGGTGACCAACATCCTAATATCCAATTTGTACATGTTTTCTGACCTGAAACAATCATGATTAGGATACCTGGTTAAAATAAGTTATTAGGGGACCCTCTCAAGGTGATCCCAGTTTCGGATGGCAGAGTATCTGAAAAAAGAAAACAGGCCCTTTAAAATCAGGTTGGGTAAGAGCACTTGAGAAAAACACAAGCAAAGAGCCTGCTGAGAATAACTTACTGTAAAGAAAAGTTATCAAAGACTTGAACTGGGAAAAAGACAGTAGTGGGTATTGGGGCTGGGCTTTGGGTTAGCGCATCCTCTGAGAACTACCTGATTTTAAAAATATGTGCACCTCTGATTGTCCTAGTGATGACCATTTTATAATGCTGTTGGGATGAATATTAAGTTGTGCAAAACTTATAGCAATGCAAATAATTGTCGTCCACAGCAATGCAAATGAATATTGTTTGGGAGAGATACAATTCCCCCTGTAGAAAAAAGATGACTCCAACATCTATATTTATAGTATTGCCTTACAGGCAAAAGTCAGTTTTGTGGCTCTTAGCAAGTTTACTTCAGCATTCCTGGTTGTGCATGTGTATATATCGGCTCTTCAAATTCTCCTTTAAACCAATTTTAATCTTAGTGGTTTTCTCATTAAATAAGTTAATTAAATTGAGTTTTTGACATTTGTTTACATTTGCAGATGTCCATAATTTTAGATTTTTGAAAATTGTAATTTTTGATGAAGGAACAGTTTCCCAGGAAGACAAGTTAATGTGGCAGAAAGGGGCTTTTAGCTTTGTCCAGCTTTCTCTAAAAGTGAGAAGTGAAACAAATGTCAAAATGTTTAATAGCTATTATATTTAGGTGGTGAATGCATGAGTGTTATATACTATCTTATGTACTTTCTTTATGACTGAGATGCTTAAATTAAAAAAAATTTTAATGTATTAGTTGGGTGGGGATAAATGGGAGAGTACAGGTAGTTGCTCCTGACTTCTTAGCATCAATTTCTCCCATGGAAACAGATAGTTAAAAGCCCCTATTGCCTGTAGATTTATGCCAGCTTCTCTTTTGTCATTCTTTTGTCCATCTATCACAGTGGGAGGAGCGTTACAGACAATGTGAAGTGCTTACTGAACTGAATTACTGGGAATATGCTCTAACACTGGGGGAAAGTGAATGAGACTCAGGAAACAAAATTTCTCAAGGACCCATGGAAAAGAAGTGTCCCTAGGCTGCTGTCATCAACGCAGCTCTCTGGCTCACTCCAGAGAAAGGCTTGGTCTGTCACTTGGCAGTCCATCCTACTATGCCCAGAAAATAGCCAAAGGCTTGCCTGGAAGAAGCTCAATTTATAGCTGCAGGCCAAGCAACTGGTAACTAACCAAGACTCAGTCCAGCCTATAGGCTCCCTCTTCGGTGTTGACAGAGAAATGACAAAGTCAGTTTATTGATGGATTATTTTCCAAGACTGTTCATAAGAAATCACTGAAATTTGTTAGCAAGAGGGCACCAAAACTTAAGTGTCATCGCAGCGACTCTTCCTGATAATAATGGTACATGGACCAAGATGTTATCCTCTTAGACATCATGTGCACTTCAAAATCTTTCTCACCGCAAGTGGAAAGTGTGGTATGGTGGGGAAAACACATGAATTATTTGGAAGTCAGAAGACTTAAGTTGGACTCCTACTCAACCACTTGATTTATTCTGGCCAAGTCACGCATACCCACTCCAAGGAGGAGTTTCCTCAACTGTCAAATACACATAATTATTGCATGGCCACATCTGCTTATTATACGGAGGTGATAAGATGATCAAAGGAGCACTGCACAGAACAACATACATGTATATTATCATTCTAATACATACAGCTACATGAAAAAAACTGCACCCCAGTTTGACCAAACTAAAAATTGGGAAAGGCCTAGCTGGAAGTAAAAGCCATGGCCCCTACACAGAAGGAATCTCACTCCTGGCCCTGACTGCCTCGGGTCTAAGACAATATTTGTCACAATAAACATATTAGAAATCTTGAATGTGATACTAAGGAATATTTGACATGAAATACCCTGGGTTTATTTATTCTCATTGGACAATTTTTAAGTAAGAAATAGCAGTAACCAAATTTTTCAAGGAGGACGAAAATTCTCTGGCTTAGGCAAATACTTGGCCTTTAATGGTTTGGAGTCAATGAACAGATGGCCTGACATTCACTAGGGCAGCTCTCCCCATGTTTCTTAAGAGTTCTTAGAAGAGACTAAAAGTGTTGGAAAAAATTGATATAACTGATTACAACCATTTTTAGAGACTTGCTGTACAAAGGATTATAACTTCCTTCCTGTATGAATCATTTACCAAAGGCAGTTGCTTTTTCCTCATAGTTGATTACATACTATACCAGAAAAGCTTTGCCTGTACTGGAATGTTTACTATTACCCGGTACAACTTCTGTGTACACAGATCTGCTCTGTTATGCTTTTCAGTAGGAGATGTTGTTAACATTTACATTTTCTCTCCTGCCCCTGCCTCCCCTAAGAAAACTACCACAATGTAGCCTGGGCTACGCGCCTTCTAGTTTTATATGTTTTCTTTAGGGGGCAAAAAAACACGCTACAAAATAAAACTCACTAAATGTTAAGTGCTCATTTAAAAAATTTTTAATTATAAGACAAATCTTTAAAAATCGGCTTTGTCTCATACCCTTACTCCCTCTTCTAATAATTTGGCACATATTTTAATCAACATGTTTAGTCAATGTATTAAAGAGAAAAGCCAATATATTAAAGCAACTAAAAAACCCCAATATGTGAGAATAAACAGTGTATCTTTAAATAAGTTATAATTTTGTTTTGCTTTCCTATTTTTTGCAAAACTAATTTGGCTCCTTGAAAATAGGGGTGTATTTCTTAAATACAGCCAGTTTCCCTCCTTACCAACATCCAAATTTTGGAAAGGCAAAGCTGTTTTCAAGAAGAGTTTGAGAAGATCTTAGTTACCAACTTGATTCCACAAATGTTCAGCTTACCCTATTAATTTAAAGTCACTTGCTAAATTTATGTCAGAGCAACTTCATAAATCTTTATTAAGAAAATAAAGATAAAGGCATTACAACAATTTTTTAAAAATCATATATACCCTTCCTAAGGCTGTGGGTTTCTGATTTCTTTCTGATATCCACATAGCTGTGGATTCCAACAACTGTCTACTCCGACTTCATTTATCATGCTCAACTCTCATCTTGCCTCATGTAGGGTAGGGTAGGATGGTATTTGAAGAGACTACCTGGGGCGACTTACTTGGAAAGCAAACAGCTGGGACCTGTTGGTGGACACTTACACATTCACCGGGCTCTGTGCTTGTCAATCTCTCATTCCTCCACAAAAAAGCTGTGACCCAATTTTATCCTGCAAACCAGAAGCAGGAACTGAATGGGCCTCCAAAACAGGAAGCAGGGGACAGTCCCTGTAGTCACGAGACAGGAACTGACCTGAAGCAGAGAACTCCCAAAAGGCTGGCACCAGCCAAGGCCACAGGTAAAACAAGGCCACATTGTACACTTATAATTAGGCTTCACCTACCAGTGGAACCAACTTGAACTACCAGCTGATGAATGTCTTAAGCAGACCACAGCCGACTGAGTTAAGGAAAGAAACCAGGATCCCAGAAGCCTGGGAACCCGGGCCAGCCACGACAATCTGCAGTTGAGTATTTAGGGTATGAAATGGATGTTCTAAAAACAAACTTAACTTTTGTCCTTTGGAGTTGTCCTTTTAGTTTTGCTTTATTCCAATTTTCTAGTACAGCTCTTTTTGGCAAATTATAATTTCGTCTTCCAGAAAGCAAAAGGAAGCACAGCGCTTTGGGTTCACAGAGGGTGGGCAATGGCGTGCTAGCAAAAAGTCAAAAGGCCAGAGAAAAACCACATTCAGGGCACTAATGAGATATTTTTTTAATCCCTTCCTAACCATATTTCTCCCTTATGAGTTTGCCCACGTGCGCTCTTTTGACAATTTTGCTAAGGCTCATTTCTTTTCTGAGGAAGCAATGACTGCAAGGCAGGAAGGGGCAGTGAGGCAGATCAGGTCAGAGGTTCTCACACACTGCTCTATTGATTGGATGATAGTTTGACTCATCTGTGGTGAAATGGGAAAAAAAATAATAATAATGAGTTTTCCCATACATTTACTACATGCAAAAAGCTAGCCTTTATTCTCAGGTCATGCCAATCCTTCCTTTGTCCTAGACCTCACTACAGCCCCTCATCACTGCCAATCCAAGTGAGCTTCCTGGACAAGACGCTACCAGACGGCAGGTGAAAGCAAAAGTTACTAATTCTAACAAAGCACAGGTGTGAAGTCCCAGTTTTAGGTTTCAGTAACATAATTTTCTTGAAGGTTTAAAATAGTGAATGGGTTTCACATTTCAAGTCCACTGAGTTAACATGGCTTCTTCGAAGGCTAGTCCCAGAATCTAACCACCATGGATAATACTGTTTCTGAGGCAAAATGTGCTCCTGGTTCCAAGCAGCAACCCTAAATCATTTAACCTGCATGATTGAATATAACCACTTCTGGTTTCATTTTCTTATAAGCAAAATGGGGGAACTATAAGGCCTATTCTAGCTCTACCTCAAAGAACTGATGTTCATTAAAAAATTTTTATGAGACACTGCCAGTTGTGGGGGGTTCTGCGTGCTTGAATGGAGCAGCTCTGTATCAGTAACATCTCTATCATTGACATCTCTTAGCTTTCATAGAGATTCACTGCCTACAATGCAGGGGGCTGGGAATGCTAGCTTGGCATTGCAATCTGCGTAATAAATAGTCTTGTATATACAATATGATGTATTTTCATGAAAGCTTTGATAGAACATTAGTTTCCTCTCAGCAAAGGAATGAAAGTGAGAATGACAAATGTAGTTAAAAACCAACTAGATTACAGTGTAATGATCACACAGAGAAAATCAGTGAAAACCTTTAATGGCAATCTATTCTTTAAAATGACACCAGTTCACATAGATAGAAGCAGCTCGTGAAAATTTAAGCAAGCTGTAAGTTCTTATTCATTCCATTAAGTTGAGCTTTTTGAACACCAACATTCCCTTTAAACATTATGCCCTCACTGAGTTGTCCTTTCTTACCTTTCCATCTCAGTTCGAGTGTCTCCTCTGAACCCACTGAACCCACTGAACCCACAGGTCAGTATCTGTTTCTGGGAGCCCAAGGCATTCTCTGTGGACCTTCTCTGAGGCCCCATTACAGCCAGGCTTTCAGTCTCCCCTCCCCACCAACTCTCAACTCCTTGGGGCCAGGAATATGATATATATAAGTCTACGGACTGAAATAATTCATTTTGCATTAATAATGTTGTAATTTTAAAGTACAGAATTTGAGAGCTGAAGGGAATCTCAGAAACCCTTCAGCTCTTTTCTGAGATTTTAAATGACTTGCTCCCAATCAGAAAAGAACCAAGGACCAGAATCCAGATCTTAAACCTCTTATTTCAATGCTCATACCACGATGCCTTGCCTTTGCAAACTTACAGGATGAAATGAAGGAATCAGAAATTTAGTTCAATCCTCCACTTCCATCCCTAGTCAATTTTAAAAGCCTTTTGGAGAAGAGCCTTGCTCATAATTACATGGTTCAAAGCAGAGCAAGGATGGAAACTCCTATCTAAGCTGCAGGGCAGTGCTCTTCCCACTATATCATAATGATTCAGCTTTCAAATGGAGGTGGTGGATGTACTGCAAAGGTCAGCCTGTCCCAGAAACCAAAATCCTGCCAAGCCCATTTTTTTTACAGCTTACAAGCTAACAATGGCCTTTATATATTTTAATGACAGTGGGGGGGGGGGGGATAAAAAAGAATAATATTTTGTGAAATGTATAAAGTTCCAATTTCAGTGTCCATTAATAAAGTTTTATTGGACTACGGCCACAACCATTTGTTTAGGTATTGTTCATGGCTGCCCTTGTAGAACAGCAGCCGAGTTGAATGACTCTGAGAGAGACCTCCTGCAAAGTATAAAATATTTACCACCTGGCATCTTCACAGAAAACTCTGCCGAATCCTGGAGGAAAACAGACATTCACTCTTCTAGAAATCAGAACAGAAGTTCAGCTTCCATCAAACTCAGCAACCCTCAGTTTAGAAAAACAAAGGGTGTGAACAAAACCGATTCCTATCGTCATTCTGTCCCATATTCATTCTGAATGAGAAGGCTCAAAGCTCCTGTCACTCACATAAGCAGGGGTTAAGCTGAGACCTGTGCAGTGGAATGGGACAGAGATGGCCTGCAAACACTGTTCTTTCTAGAGAGAGTCTTCCCCACTATTCCACAGGGCACCTAAATGGCTCATTAGGTCCCTGCCAGCTCCCTGTCACATGATTCCAAGATAGAGAGCTTCCCTTGACTCTGAGAGTAAATCACCCCAGCTAAATAGAGGCAACGAGGGTAAAGCATGGTTTTTTAGAGTTAGCCACTGGAAGTGGAATCTGGCATTGACCAGTTGCTACCTGAAACTTGGAGCGGATTAGGGATCCTTTGGTCTTCTCACCTAAGGAGGGCAGTAAGAAGGCACTTCCTTCACGGGCTTGTTGGGAGGATTAAATGAGATACAGTTCAAACTTCAGGTCCCTTCTAATCTTCCTCTCTCCGTTCTCCAGAGACAGTATTTGGAGAATAAACAGTTAAGTGAGCCTTGCTAGAAAACCTTCAAATTAGCTCACAGTTTAAGATTCTTTAATGGAGCCATATAAAAAATACCCAATCTATAAGTACAGTAAAAATAAGCTATTTGGTTGGGTGTTGCCCTCACATATCTCTCAGTTCTTTGAAGCCTCTTCCAAATTATAATCCCAAAATAAGAGTGCTATAATTTTTAGAAAAGTTATGTTCATGCAATTTTTATAGCAAGCCACCCAAAAAACCAACTTACACTACATTATACTCACATTCAGTTATGAAGACCGACCAAGACTATAAAACAACAACAACAACAACAACAAAAAAAAAAACAAAACCAGAACCAGAAAGTCCCAGTTTATTTAGTCTGACTTCCTTAACATAAAGTTCTTCTTGTTCTTAAAATAGTCAGCTTTGGCTGAATTCCAAAACTGACACAAGCCTACTTCAGGTGTTTTGAAGAAACTGAAGAAAATCAGAGCTGAAAACAAAACTGGAATATAAAACCTTTTATGTGATCACAAATGCAAGAAACTTATTGTCTGAAACAACCATTAAATCAAATTTTCTACCCATACTTATAAAAATAAATATATATTCTCAACATTGGTTGCACAGAGTACTAAAAGTTAATTTCAATAACATCATTTCTAGTATTTGCTAACACACAGCTAATTGCTTCAGTCACTAGACCTGCAGTAATACCGAAATCTGTGATAGATTGAAAACACACTTAGTTTTTCCTAGACTATGCTTGTAATCACTTTAATGGCCAACTTACTCTTAGTTATTAAGATATCAGCGTTTCAAACAATGTTAAATTACACACTTTCCAGCCCACCGTGGTATATGGGGGTAATAAAAACAGACCCTACTTATTTAAATCCTAAAAAGATACCTCGTAAATTTCGTGTACGTGACAAGGTTATTACTCTTGGAAGTAATTACTTGAAAGTACAAACTGATAAGAAATGGGAAATTCAAGCCACTAAACTTGTTTACGTAAAATGAGTTGGGAAGATCATGGAACGACATGCAAATTTATACAGATTACACAGCGTGCAGTTGGCTTCGTGGCATAAGTCATGGTTTCTGTACTCTCAAAACTACACAGAAAAAAATGAGAACGTCATCTAAAACAGTCACAGGTAGATATACTCATAGAAAGACATTATGGGCCCAACCAAACACAAGAGAAACCAAGGCACCGAAGGGAAAACGGCCGATTGGGACAAGTATCGAGCACTGCTGATGAACAGAAGTTGTCTATGAGGACCACACCGGCCCCAGGGCTCCAGCGCGGGCCGGCGGGTGAGTCGGTCGGTCTCCCGCACAGATACACACAGGCTCTTGCACCAGCAACCACTTTTTCCCAGGAGCCGCGAGCGCCAGCAGCAGTCACGCCGCACCACTCGCCACCCCTACGGTGGGGCAAGAATTAAGTAGGAAGCACGCCTGCTACCCCCCAAAACGTATCTTTTCTCCTCCGCAGCGGCCCCTGATGTGGAGGATAAAGGAGTTACCTACGCACCTGCATTGTAAAAACGGTCCAACACCGTGGTCTCTCCAAAGTCCAGTTTACCAAAATGGAGTGTCTCCAGTGTAGCGCCCACCGTCTCGCACGCCTCCCGCAGGCTCTGCAGGGCCTCGCTCTCGGCCACCACCAGCTGCCCCTGGCTCTCTTCGTTGACCACATATGCCACTGTGGTCCGTCGGCCGCCTCCGCCACCAGAGTTGCCCCGGCAACGGGTGGCGCTGCTCCCGGAGGAGACAGCGGGACAGCTAGCGCCAGGGGCAGCGGCACTGTCCACATTCCAGAAGCTGCCCGGTGGCGGCGGTGGTGGCTGCCTGTCCTCGCCGTCGGCCACCGCTCCTCCCGTCCGGCAAATGCCGCCCTCGGCGAAGGCGCAGAGGACCGAGGAGGCTAAGGGTGGCACGGAGAAAGTGATGCCCTCGCCAGCCTCCGTGCTCATCCTTCCCGGGCGGACTGCAGCGGCGTCCCCCGCCCAGCCGCACCGTCTGGGCAGCCACAGCTCCGGGCTGCTCCGCGCGCGCCGGGCTAAGCAGCTGCCATCGCGCGTCGCGCCTTCCGCGCCGCGCCGACGCCTCCTCTCGGGCGCCCTTTCTTCCAAAGGGACGCCGCTACCCAGCGGCGTCTCGCCCCTCCTCGGCGCCTCCGTGGCCGCGCTGCTCGCCCGCTTCTGGAGTAAAGTACAAGGGGTGGAGAAGCGGGCTGAGCGGGAGAGACAGCGCTTCCTTCCCTGGGCGGGCGGACGAGTTGACTCGCAAACCTGCTCGGCGGCGCAGCTCAAGGGCGCCGCGCTCGGAGTGGGGAGCGTCCGGGACTGCCGCCCGGCGTCTCCAGCTCCTTCCGCGCCCGGCGTTTGGGGAGGGGCCAGAAAGAGCGCCCTCTGGGTGGGGAGCTACCTGGCCAGCATCTTACCGGCAGGCAGGCTCCCTGGGCTGCGTCCCGGAACAGACCCGCCTCCCTCTTCGGAGGCAGCTCCCCTTCATCTGCTCTATATCTGCCTAGTTTCCTGGCCTCCTTTTTCTTCCGATTGCTGCAAGCGCTTAGTTCCAGCACCAGCCTCACCGCTGGAGTGTCGGCGTTCGCTGCAGCCGCCCGCCCCGGGTGCTACAAGCTTCTAGCCGCCCACACGTCGCGGCACTGAGCGTCAGGGCCCGCCCCGGAGGAGGGCGCTGATGGGAAGCTGGAGCCAGGACGAAACTGATCGTGCGGAGACTCCCAGACCTCAGCCCCAGCGCTGCGCGGGGCAAAGGTTTTCTGCCATCACCAACCAGGCCCCCTCCCAAGAAGACCTGGACTAGGCAAAAGTCTGGAGTGCACGCGACAACAGGATGGCGCAAAAAGTCTCTCTCGCGAAAGCTAGGGTCTCCTGAACTTGCCCCAGAGGCATATGCAGCGTTTCCCGCGGCCACGGCGCCCCCCTCTGGCCCCTGCGGGACTCACTTGTCTGAAACAAATCGGGCAGCCCTGGGAGGCCCTTGTTGCGAAAGGCGCGAGGATTTCAACGAGCGTTCTGGACCTGGGGCCTAATCTGGGGAGGGTGGTTTATTCGTGACAGTGACACTCCAGAAGTAGCAGGCCAAATTTATCAGGTCCTCCCCTGATGTATTTCATCAAAAAATTTCCAATAGTTGTGCTATTATTAATGAGTAATTGAGTGGCTCAAACTCCTGGCCGATTTAGCATTCTTATTTAGGATCTTAACAGTCCCTTTCCCCTCCCTGCCACCCTCCACGCGTGTGCCATATACTTGGGATAGAAGACAAGGTCTATGCCCGACTGGTCAAATCATCAGCCGCCAATTGAAAGAGGGAAATTAAGTGACTTACTCTGTTCTTTAAATTGCACCACAGGAAAAACAATGCTTGGATTGCTTAAGAATATTAAAAAAGGATCTACTTATTTAAAGAGCAACAAACAGTTCTGTGAGTTCTCAGAAAACTTCTCCACAATGCTGTAACTTCAGGAAAACCAGTGAAAGTTGCAAGGAAATAAAGTTAACAGGTTTTAGGCTTCTCATATCCAGGAACTGAGATTGAGTTCTGTGAAAAAGGTAGAAAAATAATGCATATTTCATTCAAGCTTGGGGGGAAAGGAAGGATGAAACAGTGGAGTCAAAAGAAAATGGTAATGAGGAAAAAGCCTAGCAGCTACACAATAGTAACCTCAAGGAAACAATGTAACCTTAGCTTCTAAAGGTTTGTAAGATGGTAGAAGTAAATTTACAGTAAGGAAACTTTATACTCTTCATGTCAACTAAAATCATGATCCGTATCTACTTTTAGACTTGATGTCATTAGCATGTACATATTTAGTGAACTCAGTGATCGTATTGCAACAAAAATTTGATGGGCTGATAATGGGTATGCATATCTCAAGACTCCTATCTTTCTAGTTAAGGAGGCCAAGGGTAAAGATGTTACCCAATGTCAGACAAGGAGGTAGTAACGAGAGCAGGTTCCAATCCAGAGCCTGTGCTATCCTCTGTTCTTAACTGTAATGTGGTGATAAGATCATCTGTCAGCCTGCTTTTTATTATTATTATTATTCTGGACATGCAACAAGTTCATCTAACAACCACATAAAGTTTAAAAGAACAAAGATGAGAAGTTGAGACAGGAGTCTATTTGCCAAATTTTGAATTAAAATATCATGTTGAAAGACCATTTTTACTTCTTTTTCTGGAAGTTTTGTACAGTGCCTGTGTTTCAAACTCTCCCACCGAAAGCCAGGGAGAGTTAACTCTTGAGGAATCATCTGAGGCTAAAGTCAACAAGGCTAGATGTTGTTTGTGCTGTTTGATGCCTCTGTTTTGTCTTGCAGTTTGCCATTTTCTTCATAATTGTGTTATTTTTATATATAAGGGAGTATACCCCAAAACACAGAATTTATTTATACAAAATTGTGTATTTATTCTTACATGTTTAAACCAGTCACCTTCAGAATACTCTCCACCTGATGCAATACACCTATCAAGATGTTTTTTCCACTGCTCAAAACGATTTTTGAACTTGTTGATTTTGATGCCTTTTAGTGTTTCTGCTGTTTTTTGCCTCACCTCTTCGACGCTGGTCAACATTTCCCTTTGAGGACTTTTGTCATCCTGAAAACAAAACAAAAAAAATCACTCAGGGAGGAGGGTCATGCCATTTTTGGTCAAAAACTGCTGAACACTCAGCATGGTGTGGCAGGTGCACTCACAAGTCACCCATCATGAAATGGGCAAACATGTTGAAAAGGTTTTTAAAAATTTTTTCACTGAAGGCCAGCACAGCCTCTCACATCAATGCCAGCTGGAACACTGATACAGATGGGTCCCTAGAACACTCACCTAGCGGGGGAAGCCTGTACTACATGGGGCCCACCCTCCAGAAGATAATTCTGGTGTGGAGAGTTCCACCCTCTTACAAAATCATATTTTGGATTTCTTAACCCTCCAATAAAAGCCTGGAAGATGACCTGCTTTCTTTGGATATCCAGTAGCTCCAAATTCTCCCTCCACCCACTTTAACAAACTTCTGGGCGATGGTACTTCATCACAGGCAAATATCAGATTCACATGAGAAGTTTTACATTGACCCCCACCCCAAACCCCAACAGAGATGTGATTTAACTAATTTTAAGAATGAGACTCCTTTAGTAGGCCTATAGGATTTGATAAAGCAAGATTATCATCTAGAGATCTTATTTGGGTTTTTTTTTTTCATCTTAAGTGATTCAGTAAATGCTTTAAAATAAACAGGCTTACTAGAGTTTAGCTACAAACGTACTACTAGGATTTTCAGCACCTAAAGAGATTGAAATAAACTCTAAAGATAAGTAAAATGATTCTCCACAGGCAAAAATAGACCTGTGTTCTACTGTTCTCTTACAGAAGCCATATAAGTGGGTAATGAATGACACACCCAAATTTGTGGCATAAAAGCTTACTTTGAGTTCCATTATAAGCCATTTTAAAATCATGCATTACTTATAAAAGACTTAAAATATAATGAATAAGTGACTTTACCAAATTAAGTATTATATATGTTATATTGAATGACCACTGTAAAAGATATGATAGAGTCCAATGTGTTAAAATATTTAGACAAAAATATTTTACCTGGGTTTTTCACCACAAAATTACCATATACCTTATCTTTTGAATCATTATAACATAGCAAATATTTAAGCCTAAATATTAATGACAAAGGGTATTCAGGAAACAGTTAAAGTGAAAGTAAAAAGTAAGAAAGGAAAACATGTTGCTATTTAAATTTAAATTGATTAAAATTAAATAAAAATTTAGTTTCCCAGTTACAATAGCTATATTTCAAGTACTCAATGGCCATATGTGGCTAATGGCTATTCTACTGGCCAATGCAGACATAGAACATTTCCTTCATTACAGAAAATTCTACTATTAAAGTAAAAAATTCTACTGTTATAGAAAGAAAGCCATTTGCTGTAATTTCCCCATGGATTTGCATTTGCTCATTTAGTACTACATTAAGCTTTAGGTATTAAACAATTAGTAAGGTATGATCCCAGTGGTGCCACCTGGAGAGACAGATACAAAAAGAGCCTGAATGTGTGCTAGAAGAGTGGGATTGAGAGCTCTACCTGTCCAGGCAAAAGCATGCAGAACTATGTGAACACGAGACGGTATAGTGAATTCTAGAAAACCGCAAGTTGTTCAAGTACTAATACACGTCAAAGTAATAGTAGCAATAATTCTGTAGTAACACTTTTATAGCTGTGCTACCACCACCATTACTACCACTCCACAGCTACTCATTATTCCTATAAAACGACTCCTCCTTTTGCTACTAGAAGGCACATTTGATGGTAGTAATTAAGAAACAAGTTTGGATCTCACTCCTGTGGCTCAGTGGGTTGAGTGTCGTCCCCCAAACCAAAAGGTTGCAGGTTTGATTTCCAGTCAGGGCACATGCCTAGTTGGGGGTCAGGTCCCCGGCTGGGGAGTGTGCAAGAGCCAACTGATGCTTCTCTCACAAATCAATGTTTCCCTCTCTCTGAAAATAAGTAAAATCTTTAAAAAATAAAAAAGCAACAAGTGAGAAATCAAGGCTGAGGCCAGATTTTGAAGCATTCCAGTGAAAGGTAAGTTTACATTCATCTTGTAAGAGAAGGAAACATTCAAGGATTTCAAGCAGAGGAATAATTTGATCCAGTCTGTATTTTAGAAAGAAAACTGTGACTGGTGTAGAGGATTGTACCTATAGCTAACCCAAAAGAAGTTCAAAGACTTCGCACTATTCCAGGTGCAGCCTAGCAATGGGGCAGCGGTCACACGTCTCAAGTCTGCTCAAGCTGGAATGATGTTTGATGGGATCTTTGATACACTTCTTCTAATAGCATAGTTGCCAACTTGTTAATTTATTTTTTTGTCCTAATAAGCTAAAGCAATGTTCATACAGATAAATGGTTCTCTCCCCATTTTGTGAAAGGAAGACCCGAGTCTCATCTATTTACTCTGGCCCATGATGTCCCATGTCCCATCCACATACTCACCACCTCCCACATTGTCGCTTTCTTCTTCCCTCGCTTTGACTAACATTTTTTACTATGAAAGACATCCCTTTAATTTAGATAAACAAATCATGAAAAATTCATATACATAAGGTGAAAGCCAGAGTTTTTGTGTAAGCAATGGAAACAAAGACTGCTAAAATTTAAAAAAATGATTTTTTTGTGAAGATACTGGGGCTCACAGCACGCTCAGAGAAGGAAAAAAAAAAAAAAAACAAGGGCACTCAAAGGCCAGAGCTGTACATGAGGTCACTTCACAGGAAAGTGCCTATGACTTTGTCCCAAATAGACATCACAGTTATTTTCTTTGACAGTACTGTTAAAGACCTATGTCCCCTAGAATTAATAGTACTGGTTCATGAATACATAAGACAAATCAATGAGGCAGAATAGAAAATGCAGAAATAGACCCAATCACATATGAAAATTTAGTATAATATAAAAAACAACCTTTGGGGAAGGAAGGATTTTAAAAAGTAGCATTGGAATAACTGCATAGCCCTGTGGAAAAGACAAAATTGGATTCATTCTTCATACCACACACCAAGAAAAATTCCAAGTGGATATGAGATTTAATTTTTTAAAGATAAAATTTCATGAGTACTCAGTAAATATATGGGTAAATCTTTTTCAACTGAGGAGCAAGAAAAACTTTCAGGACTATGACTCAAAATCCAAAAGTGGAAAAAAGGGAAAAATGGATAAGCTTACAACATTGAAAACAAAAAGTCTTTATGCAGCTAAAGATATCATAAAATAGTAAACTGGGAAAATATATCTGTAACTGATACCATAGCTCATAAAGTGAGTTTCTAAATATAGAGAAGAGACCAAAATCTCATAGAAAAATCCACTATAGAAAGCCATAGGCAATTCATAAACATAAAAATACAGATAAATGAGCCCATACAAAGATGTTCAGTTTCATTCATAATAATATAAATGCAAATTAAAATTGCACTAGCATTCCACTTTTCGCTTACTATGTTGGCAAAGATCCAAGTTTAATACAAATTGTATTGGTGAGGTTGCAGAAAATAGGCCCTCATCCATTTCTGGTGGAATAAAAAAAATTATTCCTGCAGAGGGAAATTGCCAATATCTAGCAAAATTATATATAGGTTTACCCTTTGACCCAACAATCCACTTCTAAAAATTTTTCCCCAAGAGACAGTGGTAAAACTAAAATAGGCATTTTTACAATTTTAGTATAATTTACAATAGCAAAAAAGAAAAAGAAAAAAGAAAAGAAAAGAAAATCACCCAAGTGTTCATCAGTCAGGATGTGGTTTAATAAACTGTGATATAGTCACTAAATGTAATACTACGCAACTGTTAAAAAAGAAATGCTGACTACCTCTATACCGGTTATTTATCCTGGGAGGACACTTCTAGGTCCTATTTTTTTTTCATGGCTAGAATCAGAAATCCAAGTAACTTTTTTAAAGAAGCATGTTATATTCCAACTGAATTTTGTAATATAAACACACACACATGCGTGTCTCAATTTCTTAATCAAATGGCAACATAATATATATAATTTTCTACCCCTGTATTTTCGGGTATTGGACAACAGGTAGTACATGACGGAACCCTGAATGAAGGTAAATGAATGACATGACCATTCTGTCAGGAGCAATTACCGGATAGTGGTGTAGGGAAGGAGAGCAACAGAGGCCAGGTGCTTTTGGTTGAGGATAAAAAGATTGGAATTTGGAGAGACTTGGGTGCTTAGAATGGGAAGGACAGAGTAGTCAGGAGGAGGGAGCTATGGGGAGACTGCACAGAGTTCCAGAAATCTGCATACAAGATCCTTTGAGTCTTTGACTGAAAACCATCTGCACATGTATAGGCTAAAACCTTGTAAGGCCAGGCAAGAACAACTTCTGAGGAAGATATCAGGGAACTACAGCATGAACAGTTCCAAGAACTCACACAAAGCTGGTAATTACCTGGGTTCCCTCCAGCCAGAATGGAGAGAACTCACCGAATACATGGAGCATATGCAGAAATTCTAAAAAAGTCACAACTTAGAAGTGAGCTAGATTATCCCTAGGGTAAAGGCCACTTAGGCCTGCCTTATGAACAAGCTTAGAAACAAGGAAGTTTGCCCATAAATAACTGCTTGCCAAAAAAAAACCAAAAAAAAAAAAAACCCAAAACCAAAACTGATACCTCTTAAAGAAGTATATCAAAAATATAGCATTCAATAAAGTAAAACTCTTAATATCTGGCATCTTATCAAAACTTAACAAAGGAAGGAGCAACAAAGTGCTTCTTACCAAGGAGAAAAATCAGTTGTAGAAACAGATCCAGAAATGACAGAGATCATGCCTAACAGATAAAGACATTAAAATAGTTATTATGCATATGCAAAAATGCTCAAACTTGCAAAAGAACACATGGACATAATGAGGAGAAAAATGAAAGATTTAACAAAGAACCAAATGGAATTTCTTGATGTGGAAATGCAGTATTTAAAATTAAAATTTCATTGGCTGATTACTAGCCGATAAAACACTACAGAAGAAAACATCAGTGAACTTGAAGTAATAGAAACAGAATTTATCTGAAATAAACCATAGAGAAAACAGACTGGACAAAGAAATAAAGCCTAGTGAACTGTGGAATAATATTAACTGGTTTAAAATACACGTACTTTGAGTCTCAGAAAGATTTTTAAAAAGTTTGTTCAGGTGAAAACTTTTAAATTTACTTTGCTATTTTCCGAATTACAAGGTTTTTTTCTTGTCAAAATACAAAACACCCCCCCCATAAAGTTTATACCATGTTATGTATTATTATTTTACTTTAACAGTATGCCTTGTATAAATCCAAATGATCAATAGTATCGATCATTTGTAGTCCTCCTACTTATTACAAATTTGTGTATGGTTGGGGCGGAGAGAAACTGCAGTGTGGTTTTCCTCTATTACAAATTTTCTCTTCTGCACCCTCTATGAACGCATCTTTGCTGTGCTGTTAGGGTGGAGGAAAGGTTTTCAGATTTTTTTGTGTGTCTTTTTAGGAGGCAAATTGTTGTTTTCTATTTATGTGAACATCTAGTCAGACTTGCAAGAAAATATTTTTATTGACTTTCCCCAGAAGTTTTTTACATACGTTAAATGAATATTAATTTTTAGTTGGGCTTTCCATCATTCATCAACCATTTCTCTGCTCATTTATTATCTCTCCTATGTGACCGTTATGTTTAGACTGGTTTAATAGTATGCTATGGATTCCTCTAAAAATGAGGCATTTAATCACTATCATTAATAAAATAATTAGCCTCTCATTACTATTGGCCTTGACTCATTCTACGAATAAATCATACTCAAGAAAAGATAAATGAGCTAACCAAAAAATAAATAAATAAATAAACAGCCCGTTATGTAATGTATTTCCAATAGCATTTTACTTTTTGTATTTCATAGTTATTTATCAAATATTAGCAAATGCTTAGGTAGTTTTAATCAAAATTACAATCATAATACTAGTACTACTAGTACTAATAATAAATTAGTGATAACTCACCCTAGAAAAAATTCCTAAAGCCATATAGTTATAGAAAAATTTTTGCACATGCATAAGTATCTGGTAGTGATGTATGATAAGGAAATTAATAAAATAATTCCAAGCATAAATATATATTCCATTAGAACAGGATTCAAAGAAGAATAGTAGAATGGAGTTCAAGGAGACAAGGACATGATAAATTTTCTAACAGTTAAAGATGACCTTGTTCATGCATTTAAAAAAAATTGAACATAGTGATAGGCAACCTCTCTCATGGTGATCTGTGCCTCCTAGCGCTTATGCCCTGTGCAGTCCCATCCCCTGCAGGGTGGGCCTGGCCTAATTAATGACTTGCTTCTAACAAAGAGTATGCACACAGCAAAAGTGATGGGATGCAGCTTCTATGTCTAGGATGCAAAAACACTGTGAAACCCGTCTTGCTCATCCACTTATGTTCTCGCTCTCCTTCTGCTTCTCCTTCTCCATCTCCCGTTCTCTCTCTCTCTCCCCCAAACGCAAATGAATCCTGCCAACATGTATGTAAGTGAACTTGGAAGTGAATTATTCTTAGGTTTTCAGATGAGAATGACCTGTTAATTGCAGTCTTGTGAGAGACCTTGAGTAATCTGACCCAGAAAAGCTGTGAGAAAATAAATGGTTGTTTTGAGCTGCTAAGTAGACAATTTGTTACAAAGTGCTGGATAAGTAATACAATAATTGTGAATGTCAGATGCCTATTATTTTTAGAACCTACTGGATACATCTAAGACTGATAAAATGTTTCAATTTTTAAAGTGACATGTTTCAGTAAGCTTGAAATTACACCATTTGCTGCTGTTAGAGCTTTTGAGAAAACTTTTTAGAGGGCAACTAAAATGTGTGTGGGTTTCATAACTTTTCTAAATTACTTTGGGGAATGCATGAGTAAAAATTAGCAGTGTCCTAACAGTATTGGGAAACCCTCATTTCTCAGTGATAGTGAAAAGAGGTTAAGGGGAAGAATTAAGAGTGAAATGGGAACTAGATGGTTAAGTTTCCTGCCTTAAAGAAGTAAAGTTAACACTTAAACCAAGCTAGAAAGTGCAACCAAAATAATAACCTGTACCAATTGAGAGCTTACACTTACACGTGCCACCTCATTTAGTCATCACAACAACCCTGTGAGGGAGTGGTTATCATTATGGAGATTTGAGGGGGGACCAATTCATCATACCCCATTTTGTTCTGTGCAGTTGAGCCTACAGAAGAGGCACCCATTTATCCAGCCATTTACCCATTGGAGCCAAGATCCATTTATGGGATAATTCCATCCATTTACCGCACTTATCCGATGGATAACCAAGGGACCATAAGTACATGTGCTGCAAACCTGCCTATGAGCTGGAAGTGGACAAATAGCTGTCATCACACAAGTAAAAAGCGGGAGGCTCGGGTTCAGTGCTATGTCTCTTGATTCTGGAAGACTGTGTTCTTAACAGCCCTGTCTTTTCAGAACAGGAGGAAAATGATCAAATGCATTTTCTGCTAAGTTCAGATTATCTCAATCATGCATAGATGTTTGCCTCTATACATAGAAGCTCAGTAAACATATATCCTAGACCACAATGTATACATATATGAGAGCATGTATAAATGTATCTATTTTCTAGCTATTGATTATACCCCAATAAAGCTGAAAAAAAGTCACAATAAGGTGTGCATGACAGACAATGACTATACGCCTTAACCCTCTTGTCACCGCAGTGTCTTAGAGTTCAACCTATTTAATACCTATAAATCTTTCCAAACTTTTTTCTTCCATGAGCCTCAGAAATGCCATTATTTCATAAATTGTTAATCAGAAGTTAATATCGACATCACAGAATGAGTGTAACCACATTGAATTCTTATAATTTCCGTCTAAAATCAAAGAAAATTAGAATTCTAGGCTGGCCTCTGCTGCAGAATTATAAATGTACAATTCCTTTTTGGCTTTGCAATATGTAGATTAGTTTATCTAACTTTGTTATTTTCCTCAGGTACTATCTGGAAATGATTGATCTAATCAAAACTTGCCTATTTTACATACAAAGAAACAAAAATCTAGGGAAAGTATAGAATTGAGAAGTAAAGGAACAATTGAGATAAACACTCAGTATTCTTTGTTCTATAGCCTAATTGCATTTAAAAGAGGACTCATCAACTAATCAATTCAAAAACTCACAGGGAATAAATTTCTAGCAATGGAATATCACACAGTTCTTAACTTGACTTTCACGGACACCCCTAACAAACCCAGACTCCACCTGGAAAGTAAGGTGTTGAGAAGGGTGCAAAAGGAGGTAAAGGAGGGATAGAATATAAGAAATATTTCATGTCTCTTATTTTTAATTTTCCAATTGAACTCAAGATATTAAACATTTATGGAAAGTTTACTGTATATTGCACATTCTTCAGGTACTTACTTGGAGACACAACCAAATTAGACCTGGATTTTACTTCAAGGTGCCCAAATCCAGTATAGGAAGGTGGTTGATTTATTTACATGTCTAATCATTTTTATTCTAGAAAACTTCTCCAGTGGAACAAAATCTTTTACAATGCTAGAGTCATGTACTCTAGGTAAGGAGTGACCAATATCTCAGAGCCCCTTAGAATTTTTTTCTGTGGTCAGGGTCACCATGAACAGTTTACCCAGCTGGAACCAGCCTCTGTCTTTCACAGGGAGACTACACTATTTTTAGCTGAGTTTGAATAAATCCTCCTGCACCACTCTTTGCCAAGGTTCCAGCTGTTTTTTGTTTGCTCACTTCAATATTATATTAACCTCTCTTTAGGATTACAAACAAAAAAACTTCAGAATTTTTTTAGTTTACCCTTTGTAGTACTACAAAAAAATAAAGTGAGAGTTTAGGCATGTGAATGCCTGTGTCAGGTCCTTGGGATAGATCAGTGGACATAACAGGCAAAGATTCTTAGTTCAATGGGACACACCATACATTCCAGTTACTAGGCAAAATAGTAACTGGAATACATATAAATTTCTTCCTCATGTAAAGTAAGTGTAGATTTAGTCAGTCCAGGACTCCACTGGTGGCTCCATTGTCACCAAAGATCTTGACTCCTTCACCATTTCTTCTTTCTCAGCCTCATCTCATAACCTCCATCCTCTGGGTCACCTCATGATCAGAAAATGTCTCTTGTAGTCCAGCCATCACGTCCAGATTCCAGGTAGCAGGAAGAAGGAGAGTGTAGGCAAAGGGCATGCCAGCATGCTAGTCAGCTCTTTTAAAATAGCTTTCCTAGAAGCCTCACCCAACTATGTCTACTTAGAGAAGGCTATCTGCCAGGGAGGCTGGAAACTGGCTTTAAATCTGGGCACGCACATACAATCCAAATTTAGGAGTTTCGTTACTAGGGAAGAAAGGAAGAATGGATACTGGGTAGGCAACAGTCTTTGTCACAGCTCTCTTAATCTTCACCATGATGTATGTGTGTGTGCTTGTGTGTGTGGATAGATGATACATAGATGTATAAGAAGAAATTTTAGAGCATTGCATGGGGGAATCATCATGTACATGTAGCGCTTTTGGGGTTGTTGTGCATGTTCTTTTAAAAATCATATCTATAAATTCTAAGCGTTAGACTTCTACGCATCTTTAAAATCTTAGAGTGCTGATTACCCCATCTAGACAGTTAGCATTTAAGGAGTGGGGGTTATGTGCTGTCACTCATTTCCTTTAGTGAAATCCCCTGTTCTTGGTTTTCAAAATAATCTGCAAGTGTCTTAATGTATTTATAATCTGAATAAAAAATATCTCCACCGAACTCTTACATAAGACAGAGGTGGAAAAAAAAGCCTCCTCTGAGAGGTTCTGGTCTTGGTTCAGGAAAGATGGTGTGTGTCCCTAAATTCTTGGCCTCTCAGAGGTATGGCAGGCAGTGAGAGGGCAGTCAACGTCTGCCTTCTTCTCCTCTTTACCACATCCTGTAGCACCAGGAAGAGAACTGTGCCTCTACAGCACTGGGCACCAGGACTGAATTCAGCTGGGGCTCACTCACTAGGGAGCTGACTTCCATCCTTTTGGCCTGAGTTTCCTACTTTGTAAAATGAAATTGATTAATAGTTCAATTAGTGTCATAGCAGTTTCTTGAATTGCTAGAATAATCCCTAATTTCTTGAAAGGTTTGTGAATTCATACTGTCTATACCCTTTAATTTTTGTCTGAGAAACAGTTTTGATGGAAGACAGGCCTATGTATCAACAAAAGCAATAAGAGCACTTATTTCAGGTGTCCTAAGAGAGACCACATTCACATAACTTTGACTACAGTACTGTTATAATTGTTCTATTTTATTATTAGTTTTTGTTGTTAATCTCTTCCTGTGCCTAATTTGTAAATTATACTTTATCATAGTTATGCATGTATAGAAAAAACACAATGTATAGAGTTTGGTACTATCCGCACTTTCAGGCATTGGCCTGAAAATATCTTGGAACATAACCCCCAGTAGATAAGGGAGACTCCTGTACACACGTTTGAAAACATAAACAGTGGCATTTTATAAGCATTATTTTGCACTTTGCTTTTTTTTTTCAGTAAAACAATATACTTCTTTCTGAGGAAGGGGATGGAAAAATTAAGGGTCTGGAATAAGAAGAAGACTACTTCTCACTGTATATTCTGAACAATTTTTAACCATGTGCACACATTAATGTTTCAATTATAAAACATACATAAAAGATAGCTTCTACATATTTTTAATACAAGGGCGGACCCCAGGAAATGGAATTAATTTATAAAAGACTGTGTATTTATTCTCACATGTTTAAACTTTAGTCACCTTCGAAGTATTCTCCATTTGATGCAATACACCTATCAAGACTTTTTTCCTGCTGCTCAAAACAGTTTTTGAACTTGTCAATTCTGATGTCTTTTAGTGCTTCTGCTATTTTTTTTATCACCTCTTCCGTATCAGCAAAACATTTCCCTTTGAGGACATTTTTCATCCAGGGGTACAAAAAAAGTCACTGGGGCAAGATCAGGTGAATAGGAAGGGTGGGGCATGGGGGTCGTGCTGTTCCCAGCATGAAATGGGCAAACTCGTTGAAAGAATCTTCAAAACAAGTTCACTGAAGCCTCTCACAACAACACCAGCTGGCACACTCACACAGATGGGTTCTAGAACACTCATGTATTAGGGAAGGCCTGTATTATGTGGGTCCCACCTTCCAGAAGATAATTTCCAGGTTTTGGGGGTTCCCCCTTGTATTTGAACAAAGATCTTAAAAACAAGGGGTAAGATTTTGAAGAAAGCCAATTCAAGGTCATTTTACTTCTCTATCAATTTTGTGGCATCATTAACTTCCTACTTCTTAAGGAACATGATTTTTAGCAACATTTACTTCCTGAATTAAGCTTTGGATTGTGATGCTACCCTAAATCAATTCACTGCTAAAAGGAAATGTTATTTTGTTGTCCATGAAATATAGACTCCAAGATTTGTGATAAAATGTGGCTACCACCTGCCAGTCTTAATTTGAATAAAAATAACTCTCTATTATAATAACTGGCCTTTATGACAAGGTTGAGGTCATGATGTTAAGAGAGAAAAAGGACGAGGGCCTGGAATGGCTCCTGGAACACTGCAGGCTGAGTCCAGGGCTCCCCCTGAAACCAGTGTTGGCCAGTCCCACCCAGGGCATCAGCGAGGTCCTGAAAGACTTGGAGGAGGCAGATTTCACTGTGAGTACAAAAGTGATGGGCAGAGGGCACAGATCCATGTTCTGGAAGGCAGGAAGGTGATGATCTTCAGCAGGAAACAGGAAGACAACACCGGAAAGTGCCCTGACACCATCAGCCGCATCCCCAAGATGAAACTCCGGTCAGTTACATCTTTCATCCTGCACAGAGAAGCCGTGGCCTGGGACCGGGACAAGAAGCAGATCCGGCCATTCCAAGTGCTCAGGACCCGCAAACACAAGGAGGTGGATGCAGCGGAGATCCAGGTGCAGGTGTGTTTGTACGCCTTTGATCTCGTCTACCTCAATGGAGAGGCCCCAGTACTGAGCCCCTTTCTGGATGCAGGCAGCTGCTCCAGAACTTCACAGAGATGGAGGGCGTGTTTGTCTGCTCCACGTCCCTGGACACCAAGCACATGGGCCAGATTATTCGTATCGGTGAAGACTAGAAACCGTAGGAGACAACCACCGGTGCCCAGGTGGCCTGTCTGTACAAGCAGCAAAGTCAGATTCAGAACCAGGAGGGCACAGACTTAGACTCCAACCTGGAGGACTTCTACTAGGCCTTGCTGGTGTGTGCAGGGTACCCAGGGTATCACCTCCCTTGTTAAGGTCACCTGGTGTGCAGCTATACTGCTTGGTGGGTGCATGAGGAGGTGGTTTAAGCTGGGGATTTAGTCATTTATTGTCGATAAATAATTATTGAATGCCAGAGAGAGAGAGAGAGAGAGAGAGAGAGAGAGAGAGAGAGAGAAAGAGAGAGACAGGATCAGAATCTATCATAATGGAGTACCAAAATGGTAAAGCAATGAGCCCCAAAACACAAAGCAGAGACTCCTGATACTCAGTCCGCAGCTTTCTCTACTTAAAAAAAAAAAAAAAGGCGTACTCATTATTAACTTATAAGTATTTTATTCACTATATTTGTCACAAAAAGGATATAACTTCTACAATCCCCCAAAAGAGGGAAAATAGGAAAAACAATTACAATTCTTACACACTTTATTAGACTTATACTCTTTTCAAATTTGGAAGTTAATTTTGAGAGATAAAGTGGAATTTCGGAAAGTGTTCCATCCTGAAGGAGAATCTAAAAGAGGACTGAATTGGCTTGTGGGATAAGAAGGTAAAGAAAGACTTTTCCTGCGTAGGGGGCAGCTTTAAGAACACCCAGAAAAGTGCGTGGGTGCAGGGAACAAAAGGAGCTTTCAGAAGAAATCTGTAGGCAACCCATGTTAGTGAGGTGGCGGAAGGGAGATTTTCACTTTCTTTTTTAGTTTCTTGAAAGTTTTCTCTCTGAAGATTAGTGGAGAATAAAACTAAGTTCTAAAACCTTTCAATTTACTTAAGGACATCAATTGTCACTAAGTTTTGTTTTCAATTCACTGTTCTTTTTCATTTTTAAGTTATGACAATTTTTTGGAGCAGATTTAAGTTCACAGCTAAACTGAGGGGAAGGTACCGAGATTTCCCAGACAGTGCCTGCATCCACACAGGTGTGATCTTCCTCATTATCAACATGCCCACCCCCTACCCCAGAATGGCACATTTGGAGGGAAGAGCAAAGATGGGGAATATAAAAAAGGGAGTTGCTTTAACCAAACTGCCAAAATTATTCACATTATAAATGTTGAAGCATGAGGAAAGGCGCCATTCTTTTTCTAACCAGTATGGGATCAAACTTCAAAAAAACTTCCCAGTCCTGCATCAATGCCTGGATATACATCTGGACCTCCATCTAACCCAGTTACCAACCAAAGGACTCATGCAACCAGGTCACCTGATTATCCCCGAAGGAACCACATATACATCCTCCTGACTTCCATTATCCAGACCACAAGGAGGTGACCAGACCTCTTGGCCCCCATCTTCTGGACCATCTGGTACCCACCGGACTGATAATTGTCCAGGACCACTTCTAGGACTAAGAATTCAGGACTGATAATTCTCAATAATGTACTTTTTGTTACAAAAACTTTTAACTTTTCTTTCTTCTTCGGAACACTTCTGGGTTTTTGCCTGTGCTTCCGGTTTGCAAACTCTAAGGCCTTTGAATAAATATCATGTATTTTTACATGGCTTCCAGACTCTTTTTGAGTTCATTTGATAATTCATTATAATTGCTGAAACTCCATTGATATGCCATAATCACCCAAAGTCCATAGTTTACATTAGGGCTCATTTTTGGTGTTATATGTTCTGTGAATTTGGACCGATGTATAATGACACGCATCCAACATTCTGGTATTATACAGAATATTTCACTGCCCTAAAAATCCTTTGTGCTCTGCCTAGTTGTCTCTCCCAACAATCTCACACCCTGAACTCCCAACCCCTGGCAACCATGGATCTTTTTACTTTGACAGTAATTTTGCTTTTTCCAGAATGTCATGTGGCTGGAATCATTCAGTATGTAGCTTTTCCACATTGGCTTCTTTTACTTAGTCATATGCATCTAAGTTTGCATGTCTTTTCATGGCTTGATAACTCATTTGTGGGGGTGAAGTGCGTGCTGTTTTTTATTGTGTTTTCAATGGAGAAACACATCATCTCTTTAAAAAATAGCTCTTGAAAAATACGGGTAGTGCAGACACTACCAAACAAAGCAAACTTCAGTCATGAGACACTACATACACCATGCAAAAGTAACAGTCGGATCTCCAGGTTATGAAAACTAGAATTAAAAAGTCACTACATAGAAAAAGTCCAAGTTTCCAGCCTGGCAAAACTTGAGTGCAGTTATATGAAATGTTTAATAAACTGAGTTTTCCCCCTGATGTGTAAACAAAATGACAGGACTCAATCTGTGTCTGGCAATTTCAGTCTAACTCTGAAGCTACACAAAACACATAGACATCCTGTACACTTTAGCTGTCAGTATGACCATTTTTTGATAACTCATTGCTTTTTGGCACTAAATAATATTCCATTGTCTGGATATACCTTAGTTTATTGGTTCACCTCTGAAGGACATCTTGATTGCTTCCAAATTTTGGCAATTATGAATAAAGCTGCTATAAACATCCATGTACAGATTTTCTGTAAAAATAGGTTTTCGATCACTTTGGGTAAATTCCAAGGCAGGCGATTGCTGGATCATATGGTAAGTGGATATTTACTTGTGTAAGAAACCACCAAACTGTCTTTCAATGTGACTGTACCCTTTTGTATTCCCATCAGCAATTTATGAGAGTTTCTGCTGCTCTGCATCCTTTTCAGCATTTGGTGTTGTCAGTGTTCTGGATTTTGGCCATTCTTATAGGTGTGTAGTGGTACCCAGTTCTCTTAACCATTCTCTAAGTCATTTGATTTCCAGATCCCTCACTGTTCTTGCCCTTCTCAAGAAGCCCTCTTTTATAAAGAAATTGAGGCTCAAAGAGACAAATTATTTGTTTGAAATTATGCAGTCAGCAACATCAGAGCTGAAGTTTGTATCCATCATTATTTGCAATAGAGTGATTCCCAAGGTAGCGACTCCTTTTTTACAGTGAATCATGCTGTTCAATAAAACATCAAGGAGCCCAGGGGCTATGAGAAGCATGCCAGATAACTTCAAAGATTTCTGTATCTTTCAAATGAAAGCATGTCTGCCTTTTTGACCAAAAGGATTCAACAAGTTTGAAGGAAATCAGTATTGTTTCTATCTCTTAGTTAATAAAAATGATAGCTTTGGAAGAATATGCTAAGCTTATGCTAAGAATGTGCTATTTTCCACAGCTAAGAAATCCAAGGCATGTTATGAGCAGACTAGATTTCCAACGTCTGCTACTCATATTTAAGATGATCATACACAATCCCTTTATACTTGGTAAATTGTTTCTGTATCAAAACTTTTTTCCCTTAAGAATATGTGAACATGATATATAGGTCTGGGAAATAGCTTGGTACTGTCCTGCATATCTGCCTGAGACAGTGAAAGATATGTAGTAACCTAGGTTTGTATTTATTGTAAATGGTTAAGATCTAAGAATTGCCGAGTCAATTTAGCAAGAAAGCTAGAAATGAGCGATCTTGATTTGACTGTGATTCCTCCTGAAGGTCAATGCTAGGTCACTGTATTCTGAGTCTTCATGCCACTTAGTCATGATGGGAATTATGGTTGACCCGAATTTCCTCATTGACATTTCCACTTGATTAGCTCTGAAATATAAAGTGTGTGAGTTCCGTTTCGTTCTAGACTGAAGTAGCAGGAAACTTCTGCTTTTCTTTTCAAACACTCCCTCAGCTTTATAGAAGTCAGAAGTCCCAGTAGATTCACACAATAGACATTTCTAGTGTGTGATTCTTTTATAGGAGCTATGTGGCCACCATTACAGGAATTTTTCACAGCCTCCAGGGCACTACTTAACACATAAAAGCTGTTTGTGATTAATTCAAACTAACTGGATACAAAATAGGCCAAATTAGTAAAATACTTTAAATATGTATATATACGTGTGTGTGTGTGTATTTAAAAAACCCTTTTAATTGTAACAATTCAAATTTATAAAAAATTACAGCAATAATACATGGAATTCCCATATGTCCTTTACCCAGATTCCCAAGTTTTTAACATCTTTATCACATTCATTTTATACTTCTCTGGAGCTGATAGAGCCCAACCTGTTAGGCTCTGGTTAAGGAGTTTTCCCCAATGGCAGGACTTGTTAAGAAAAACAGAGTACTTAGACAATCACATAGTTTACAAAGTGTTCCCCCTGTTATTTCTAGTACCCCCCACACCATGCATAGTTATTACAACATTATTGACTAAAGTTTACTTTAAAAAAATTAAGAAAAAAATTGCATCACAGGGAAAAAAAAGAACAGGGTGCTGCATCGTATTTCAACATGGTTGCTCTTCCTCTTCCCTCTGCTGGAAGCACCAGGTTACTTTCCTCCAGTATTTCCTGTGGGAGCCTGGTCAGCCTCCTGGAGGTAAATCTCACAATACTGTGAGGTGCCCGCTATGACTGGGCCCCGCTGGACTTGTCCACACGGAGCCTGCAGCCATTTGTCAGTCCCAGTTCAGGCTTTCCCACTCACGCCCCGGCTCCCGCAGTGCTTCCTGCTAGTGAGTCCCTGCTCTGGTAATCCAGGACTCCCTGTGTCCACCCGCCTGTCTCTCTAATCTTGGGAGCAAAGGTTTGCTGTGTGTCTTCTCATCAATTATAGTTGTTGATTTTCAGTCTGTTCAGCTTTTTACTTGTTGTTAGGAAATAGTGGTGACCTCCCAGCTCCTGATATGCAGAACTGGAAACTGGAAGTTTGGACTTTAAAACAGCCTTTTTTACTAAAAAAACAAAAACAAAAACAAAAACAAAAACAAAAAACAGGCTTACAGAAAGGTTGCAAAAATCATTCAAAGTAGTCCTGCATGCCTTCATAGAGATTCCCAAGCATGCATATTTTATCACATTTGTTTCATTTATCTGCCTACATAATTTTCAAGTGCTTGAGATACAATATGTATTTCCTAAAATCAAATTCAGATAAACAAAACATGGTTATCAAAATCAGAAATGTAGCATAGACAAAAAGCTATTACTAATCTAAAGACTTTTTTCAATGTTTGCCAATTGTCCTCTAATGTCCTTTAGAGCAAAAGAAAAATATCTTTCTCGTCCAGAATCTAAGTCAGGTCCACACGTTGCATTAGTTGCAATGTCTCTTTGGTGTACCTCCATGGACAGCAGTTCTTCAGTCTTTGTCTGTAGGAGACCGTTCTGTGTGGCATGGGCACAGCTCCCACTCGGAAAGGCCAGTGGAAAGTGAGGTCCAATGCACAGGACCCACGCTCATGGATTGGTTTTCCTGTGGGGAATCAGGCCTGCATTGTACCTAGGCTGCTTTGAGACTTGCTTTTTGCTAAAACTCCCTTACCCTGAATTGAGGCAGCAAACATTTGTTTATTGCGTATCTTTAAAGTAACTTCCTAAAATCCATGCTAAACCTTCCAGGGAGGAATGCAATCAGTTCAGCCACTTTTCCCTTTGCATTTGCAAATATCCTTCTTCTGTGATGTAATTAGCAACATCCTCTCCTTTGTTTTCTGTAAAAGGTAACCACCTAAAGCGAACCTGTACATAGTAAATGGGGACCGTCCTCAATGTAATGTGCTCATAAAAGCAATAAAAGCTTGTCCAGGCAATGGCTGAGTCTGTCTCCTCTTGAGAGAGTAGCTGTAACATCCCTTTTCCTCCACAGGACTCAGTAGTCCATGTGAATTTGTCTTGTCTCACCTATAATGTTGCAGACCCCACGAGCTGGGGTGTGCATCATTTGTCTGTTGTTACTTTGATATATTTGAAGAGTACAGACCAGTTATTTTGTAGAATGTTACTCAATTTGGATTTGTCTGAAATTACCTCATTATCTGAATTCCTCAGGTTATATAATTTGGGAAGAACCATCACAGAAGTGGAGATGTGCTCTTCCCAGCATGTCACATGAGAAGCATGTGAGGTTGACTTGTGCCATTCCTGGTGATGTTTAATCACTTGCTGCAGTGGTGTTTGCCAGGTTTCATTATTGTAAATTTACCAATTTTCCTTTTGCAACTAATAAGAATATTGTGGGAGATCTTTTGAGACTATATTATTTTCTTTGTCTTTATACATCCTGCCACTACTTTTAACATCCATTAATGATTCTTGCCTAAAACAATCTATGGTGATTGCCAAATGCTTATCATGTAAGTTCATCATTTCTTTTAGCTTTATTAACAGAAATTCTATTGTATGGAAAAAGTTTCCTTCTCTCCTATTATTTATTCATTATCAGTATGGTCTCTTAAATTTTTATTTCATCCAGTACATTATAATCCATACTTATCAATATTTTAATTGGACCAGGTGTGTTCAGGGAGAGCCCCTTCTAGAAGGTGCCTGTGTCCTTTCCACAGTCTATATAATTTTTTGTGTGCACTTCCTTACTTTCTGGCAAAGTAACATATGCCAGGCTCTGCCATTATGTGTTAAATGAAATTAAAACATTTCTTAAGCTTGTGAGTGTTTATCAATTCCAAACTAATGTTGAAGGTTTCATTGTGCTTAAAACACTAAATAAAATGGTCACACTGGTTACATCGTCCCCAAGCCTTTTCAGATGTGGTGGCTACTCCTAGAAGGAAAGTGTAGGGACCAGCATACATTTCCTTTTCCTCTTCAGGTGCAGACACTCACGGCCAGCTAGCGGTTGCCTCTTTGGCCTTTCTCTGTCACTGTGCATTAACAAAACGTCAGGGCTCCCTCTGTGCTTATTCAGTTAGGATAAGTGCAGTTTAAATTAGAATTTAAGCTGTCCACATCTGACAAACAAAGTGACTGCACCCCTCATGTTGACACTGATTCAGGAGCTCACAAGCCAGCTTGTGCTACCTTTGAAAATAGAGCACCTGGGAGATGTGAAGGAAACAACATCGACTGATTTGGGATCAGGTTTACACAAGTGCAAAAGACATGAAAACAAACAAACATACAAAAAATTCCCCTCAAATAGAAACTCCCGAGCTGGTTGAATTAAGTCTGACATTTTGTATATTTATGTTTTAATACAAATGAAGTATGTAACTGAAATCCAATTCTCAGATATAATCTATAAAGTCCATGGTAAGAATTAAACATGGGCCTGGTTCCAGATCCATTACTGGCAACCATTTTGCTATGGGAATAATTCAGTTCTGGTGGTCTCCTCTGGGTTCAGGAGGAGGGTGCTGTGTAATCCATAGATCTTCACATTCAATGTCAATATTTTACGAATGATATCCCTCCCTGTATATCTTAAGAACTCCAGCTTGCTTTGCTTGGAGTGTATTTTTGTTTGCTACCAATGTACAAGCCCCTGTCAGTGCTGAGCACTTCTCAAATGTGTTTTTCTTCTGTCTTTGCTTTAGCCAACAAATGAGAATCACCCAGAAGAGCTTGTTAAAATGCAGATTTCTAGGCTTGTGATTTTGAATAAATATGTCCATGGGGTGTCCTAAAAATGTACATTATAAAAATTACCAAATGAGCCCTGGCTGGCATAGCTCAGTGGATTGAGCACGGGCTGCAAACCAAAGGGTTGCAGGTTCGATTCCTAGTCAGGGCACATGCCTGGGTTGCAGGCCAGGCCCCTAGTGGGGGCCACATGAGAGGCAACCATACATTGATGTTTCTCTCCCTCTTTTTCTCCCTCCCTTCCCCTCTCTAAAAATAAATAAATAAATAAAATCTTTAAAAAAAAGATTATAACATGTCTAAAAAAAAAAATGACCAAATGAGATTCAGAGACAGGGACCTGAAATATGAGGAATACTGCCTGGGTGATGAGGCAGGCATCCATGTCCCATCTCAGGTTCATGGGGAGGGGGACGGCTGGAGCTTGTGTGATTTAGGGCGGAAAAGAGGTACATATAACTTTCTGTTTGCTTCTACACATCCAAGTTTTTACTATCAAGTGTTGTTAATTAATAATTAATTCATGTCTTACTTATTTTCTTCATTCAGTATGCCAGGACAATTGATTTGGTATTAATCTGTGTTTTTCCTTTCCCTATTCTGGTCAGATTAGCCAGTGCCTCTGTGATCCTGGCCTCAGGGCACGTGAAGGACTGCCATAGAAGCTGCTCACAATCTTAAAAACTCACTGAATGGAGTTTTTTAACGTGTTCTTGAGAAGAGGGAGGCAAGATATGACCATGTGGTGGCAGTGAAGGGGCAGAGAGAAAGAGGGAAAGACTCTCCAGCTTGGAAATGTGCCAGCAGGTTGGCCCTGCTCTCTGGTAGGAATGATTTCATGGGCCCCTAGGGTAAGTGGGAGCCCATCTCAGTGGAGAAGAGACAACTAGGCCCTGCTTAGCTTCACGCATCCCATGGAAATGCACATTCACTTGATAATTCAGACTTGCACAGGGAGCTTAACTGTGGTGATCCCAACCGTCAGCAGATGAGAGAGACTCTTCACTGTTCACCAGGCACTGTTTGAAGTGCTGACGATCCTACTGTTACAAACTTTATATTCTAGTGTCGGATTCTGCTGTGACCCCAGAGAGTGCCGGAAAACCCCAAACACCGATGAGCTTGAATTTTCTAACAGCCTATGGGAATGGAGAATTTAAGTTGGTTCAAGAAAATAAAGAGGCCCTGGCTTTGTAGCTCAGTTGGTTAGAGCATCATCCTGATATACCAAGGTTGTGGGTTAGATCCCAGATCAGGGCACGTACAAGAAACAACCAATGAGTGCATAGATTGGTAGAATAACAGATCAATGTTTCTCTATCAATTAAAAAAAGAGAAATGCTTTATTTCTTGAATACTTGAATCTGTGCTAGAAAATTCTTTCCTGCTATAATAGTAATGGTTTTCATGTTTTTAAAATACTTTATTATTTTTTATTTTTTAAAGATTTTATTTATTTATTTTTAGAGGGGAAGGGAGGGAGAAAAAGAGGGAGAGAAACATCAATGTGTGGTTGCCTCTCACACACCCCCTACTGGGGACCTGGCCTGCAACCCAGGCATGTGCCCTGACAGGGAATTGAACCAGTGACCCTTTGCCTTTCAGGTCGGCACTCAAACCACTGACCCACATCAGCCAGGGCATTCGTCATAGTTTTTGAATGCCTGCTATGTGCCAGGCACTGTAATAGATGCATTTATCTTATTTTCTTTTATACTCTTCAAGGATTCTTTTGAGTCATTTTCCCCATATAGGACCCACTCTCAACCTGTCCATCTAAATATGTATCAAAAGGTAGTATGCAAATTCCCCCAACTTGAGCTGTATTCTTGAACAGATTAATTAATTAATAGGATACATCTGGTTTGTCTCCTCCCAACTGTTCCCTAGCTCCTCTGCCTCTGCCAATTCTTACATCTGGTGTTTCCCCCAAGGTCTGTCTTTGGCTTTTTCCTTTATTCATACCACTTGCCTGCTGAGTGAGGGCAATCCTTTCTATGGCTTACATATTTTTTAATATGCAAACAAGAACTCCCTGAGCTTCTGATTGGTATGTCCAATATGATATCCATATTAAATATGTTAATACTGGAGCTCTTTTTCTTCCCAAACCTGCTCCTCCTCCCACAGTCCTCATTTCAGTGAATAGTCCCTACATCCATCCGGTATGTAAGTCAGAAATCTGGATGCCATTTAGACTCATCCCTGTTCCTCACAAATCATATCTTATGAGTTACTGCCTTGAAAATCTCATCTGACTCTTACTTTCCATTACCATTGCCATAATATTTGTTTAAAATCTTATCTTTTGCTTGAACTGTTGCTAAAGTCTTTTAATTTGCTTCCCATTTCTAATCTCTGTCCTCCAGATTAGTGTCGCCCAGATCTTTTAAAATGAAAATTCGGTCATTTGTTTTCTTACATTAGAAAATGCCAAATGGTTCCATATTGTCTAAATTAGAGTAGAAATTCAATTGCTTTGGTACAGCACATGTCTCTTCATGATTCAGCCCCAATATATCACCCTAATCCCTCCACCCAATATTCTTCACCATCCCCCTTCCATTTGGTTAAGCTGAGTCCTGGCAGCCACAATCATGCTGTTTTAGGTTTCTTGGGTTGTTCATGTTATTCTCACCCCTGCAATCGCCTCCATCTTCTTGTCTATTTAAAGAAAACATCATTATCATTTACTTACCACAAACATCACCTCCTATGTGAGACTTTTCCTCCATCTCCCAGCACAATTTCCTTTTTTGAAATACCCCATACATAGTTCTCATAGCACCTACATTACATTAATCATGCTTAACTGATAACATGGCTACTAGAATAATCTGTTGACAGCTTAGAGTATATGTTATTGCTTTAGAATCCCAAGTGCCTAGCAGTGTACTTGGTGTATAGTTAAGATGACCATATGACTAGGTGTGTGCCTGTTCGCTTGGCTTGCTTACTAACTGCACCCTCTTTCACTCTCAAAATTTACCTGTCTCGTTTGCCAGGTAAATTCTATATGGTCACCCTCCACATAGTGCATGGTTAGTAAATGTTTGAATGAATGAATAAACGAATAAATGAATGGATAAGCCTTAGTTTTCCTTAATGAATCCTGTATCTGAGCACTTACTACTATACAATATATGTAGTGAGATTTTTTTTAAGTTAGTTGCCTATTATGTCTTTTTTCCTTCGCTTCACTCCTGCCTGATCTAATATTGTTTCACGTTATCCTGAGCAACACAGCGCTCAAATGCCTTTTGGATTGCTGCGTGATTTGTTTTCTGTAGCTTATCTCGTTTTGTAATCAAGGGGGGCATTTACTGATGCCAGTCTTTCAAAAGCTCAATTGACAATAGAAACCAGATAGCCCCACAGTGGAGGCTGATATGCAAAAACGTAAGTTGTCAGAATCACCACCTAGTCCACACTGCCCTAGTTGATTGCATTTGGCACTAACTTGTTTTGCCCAAGACAAAAATGAATTCTGTTGGCGTCAATGCCCTTCCATTTGCAAACCAATAGAAATCCAGTATTCAGGGCACTGGCTGTCCTTACTTCCGCCTGGTCTTCCTGGGTCTCTAACTTTGGACGAGTCTGCTTGCGTTTCGGAGCGGCTTCGGCGGCCAGCGCGGCGAGGACCGCAGGCGGCGGGCGGGATGAACGCGGCGCAGGGCGGATCGGTGCGGACGTTGCGGGTGCCTGGCCGCCACGGCTACGCTGCCGAGTTCTCCCCGTACCTGCCGGGCCGCCTGGCCTGCGCAGCCGCGCAGCATTACGGCATCGCGGGTGAGGCCGCGCCGCCTGGGCGGGGGCGGGTACCGGCCTAGCCCGGCTTCTCCCCTGGGTCGAAACGTTTCCGGCAGTAGACAGCGCCGCAACTGAACACCAGGGGGAGCAGGGCATCCTGTCGGTTCCGGCTCCCTCTTTTGTCCAGTGTGGGGAGTTGGTCTGGCGATAGTGTCATTCCCACCCCCACCCCCCATTTACCGTGCAGAAGTAGCATTTGGAAGACGCCTAGTGGCCCGTGTCTTACGAATTCCTTAAGAGCGCACCGATTCCACTCGCCCACCCCACCACCCCGACCACTTCCCGGCACATACCGCCCTAGAGAGAGTGTGTTTAGCCTGTGTAGCTCTTCTGATGAGTCTGACCAGTCTGACCCGACCACAGAAATTCGAAGGCTTTCCTCAGGGTCATCTCAGTACCTGTTAATTCGTCCACGTTCCCCACTGTCAGTATTCGGGTTGTCAGTCATATATCGAGTGTCCCGATAAGACTCATCGCAATTGCCATTATGAAATTTATCCAGGTTGTGCTCTCACCGGTCGTTGTATCAGGAGGAATATATTTGCAAGCATTTGTTGGGGTTTAAGTCAATTGTCTGTTATGGTCTAGATTGAAAGGCAGGGTTCCATCCTTTTTTTTTTTTTTTCATTTTGTTAATGTTTTCTGGCGGTTTTACTTTTTTATTGTATTTTTTCCCATTACCATTTATCTCTCTCATATCCTCTCCTCCATCCCCATCCCAGCAATCACCACACTGTTGTCCACGTCCTTGAGTCCTTTTTCTTTTTTGCTGGCTCTCCACCCCCACCCCACAGCTGTCACCCTGCCCTCTATGAGTCTGTCTCTATTTTGCTTGTTCAGTTTGTTCGTTAGATTCTACATATGAGGAAGGGTTCCATTCTTAATTTTTCTTCTTTTAATTAATATCCTAGCTATTATTTACACACCAAAGATATGATACAAATCACTGCATCATGTCAGCTTTGATAGCAGTTTTTGTTTGGTCCTTACAGCTGAAAAAATAATGTAATTTCTAAAACTTGGAGAGAAATATTTGCTTTCTTTTATTTTTACCATTAGCTCTTAGTACTTGCACATTTAGATTTACAATAATTGCCCACCAGTTAGGTTGAAGACCCATGGGTCTGTGACATTTTGAATGAAAACCTTTACAAAAACTTTAATGAAGTTGGCATTTTTAAAAAAAAAATCAGTCATATTTAAATAAAAGACCTTCCAGTACCCCCCCCCCCCGTTCCTGTAACAAATATCTTTTAAAATAAGCTGGTCCCTTAGTAAAATAATAATTCTTCGCTAGATAACATATACATTGTGTTTAGCACTTTGTCACCAAGTATGTGGCAGATTCCAGCAGGTATTTTGTTTTAAAATCCCACGTTGATGCATTTTAGGTTCACTGGCGAGGCAGTGAGATGTAGTAGGAATAGAATCCTGGGGGTCTGTAAGCCAGAGGTTTGTTCCAGTAGATAGGGGTGCGAACACCTATCGGGGAGGTTCATATGCCTGGCCCCTGCCTGGCCACAGAATCTGAACTCAAATACCTCCTCTGGTAGGGCTGTCTGGATTCCCAGCATAGGTGTGACCATAAGTTTCATCCTTAATGATTGAAGCACAACACAGAAAGACAGAAATAGGCAACACAACCTGACTTTGTATACCTGGTCTCAGTAACTTTAGGGAGAAGTTCATGGTGGTAAGTTAGGTACTCAGTGCTTGATTCCTCCTTGACCTTAGGTGGTCCCCTGGCAGGTTCAACAGCGTGACCTCCACTTCTTTTCTCCTTAGGCTGTGGAACCCTGCTAATACTAGATCAAAATGAATCTGGCCTCAGGCTCTTTAGAAGGTAAGATGGTTCTTTGTTAACCTATATGTATTCTCTTTTGCTATTAGAGCCTTAATAGAATTAGGTTTTGAATCTTTTTTGTCCATAAAGTTTTTTAAAAATTTTAAATTTGCAATGTAAAAGAAACTTCAGCATTTGCATAGCATAGAACTTATTTTTGCCATTAAGTTTGATTGTCATTTTTCTTCTAAAGCTCTCTCGTTTCTTGGTGTCCATTTAGAAACTATAAAACTTAAACATAAAAAAATGAAATAGTAACTGTACTGCTGTGTGATGTTTCTGTTTTTGCTGCTTTCTTAATGTAGTTTAGTGTCACTCATTCAGGAGCTAATTATCCGTTTTGTAGGTTATCTGGTACCTCTTGCCCTTTCTTTCCACACATGCCTTGTCTGCATGACTGTTGGACTCAGTACCTCGATCAGAGTTAGTCAGAGGGAGAGAGAGAGAGGAAATGCTGTCAGAAAATAACCGCCTGCTCTTCGCTCGGGTGAAAGATTTATGGGAAAAGTTGGAATTACTGCTCTAAGTTAGTATTTTAAAGTGCTTGCTGGTCCTGCCTCTGAACCACAAAAATGGTGAGCACCCAGGTACAGGTATGGCAGCGTGCCTTCATGTAAATAGTGCTCTGTCTCCAGTGGGGAGACCTAATTTTAATCTAGCTTGGTAGTTTTCTAGTTGTTTCAATGGGCTACTCTGCTCACCTCCTTGAACTTGTTTCTGCATGTGACAAGTGCCTGTTCTACTTACTTCCCGTAGTTGTGAAGACTAGGTGAGATTATGCATTGAAATATGATAAACTTAAAAAACTGTAGTTATTACTGTTATTTTATGTTCAACTAGATTTTTTAAAGTTTAATTTTTTCTGTGGTAGCTTTGACTGGAACGATGGTTTGTTTGACGTGACCTGGAGTGAGAACAATGAACACGTCCTGGTCACCTGTAGTGGGGACGGCTCGCTGCAGCTCTGGGACACTGCAAAAGCCGCAGGGCCACTGCAAGTCTACAAGGAGCACACGCAGGAGGTAGGAAGGGAAGCTTTCTGCGCTTACGGGTTTTCTTTGGATGAAACGCATTTGGGGATATAAACATGGGGAAATGTCTTCAGGGAACAAGAAGTTTAAGCTTTAGTGTTAGTCATACGTGTTAGATGTACCTCTTGGCCTGAGGAGCTAGGAAAGAAGAAAAGGTCAGGCTTCTCATTGGTCAGTAAATCGCCGCCAGTAGGAGCATACTCGGGCACCAGGTCCTCCAGAGAGTCCCATTGCTTGCTGTGTACTGTTGGAATACACCTGCTGTACTCTGCCTCAGGACAGAGGTGGGCGGACTCTTCACAAAGACACCACAAGATTGCCTTTAGGTCTTCCGTAGGATGCCTAAGGATTTCCAGAATATACGGGAGCAAAAGCATCAAATACTGAACATGAGGCAGAGCTTACTGAAGAGACTTTAAATCTAAATCTGGCTCATTTCTCTAGATATTGTGTATGGGGGCGGGGAGCATAGAAAACAGTTTGACCTTAAGTCATTAAAATGCATATTATGTTTTTAATGAACATGATGGTAAAGACGGTCTCTTTTCGCATTTTACTTTAACTGTTTAAAAATTTTTCTTGAGGTAGAAATAGATCCTTCAAATGAAAACTTGCAAATTTACTTTCAAATGTATGTCTACCACAGGGCCTGGCCCATAGAAGGCCTTTGGTGAATGCTTATCAGATGCAAGAATGTTAGTCTTTTGTGATAAAAGATTAGTTTTATGAGGATTCCAGACATCATGTTATAGCTGTAGTTATTAAAAATCAGTACCTTTAAGATTGTGATCGAAAATAATGGAAAATTTTAGTTCCTCCGTTTTATTGTGAAGGCTGTTTGAATAAGTGTAGTTATAAATGATCATGTTTTCGTAGAATTACTGAAAATTAAAACAGTTTAAGTAAAGAAGGAACTTTAGTTTCAGGATGTTCAATGCAAGATTTCCATAGAGCAAAATATCCAAAATTCAGACATTTTTGTGGTACCTGCATGGTTTTTGCCATATTCTTTTTTTTAAAGATTTTATTTATTTATTTTTAGAGAGAGGGGAAGGGAGGGAGAAAGGGGGAGAGAAACATCAATGTGTGGTTGCCTCTTGTGAGCCCCCTACTGGGGACCAGGCCTGAAACTTAGGCATGTGCCCTGACTGGGAATCGAACCAAAGACTCTTTGCTTTGCACTCTAGTGCTCAATCCATGCAGCCACACCAGCCAGGGCAGGAACTTTTGTTAATCTTGTTAGGTATGAAAATGGCCTTGTGCTTAAGTTGAAAACCATCCTTATCTAGTGAAGTGTTTATGAGTGAAATTGCCTGAAGTTAAAATACTCCAGCAATCAGTCAGTCAGTGATGGGGTAAAACGAGGTAGGCAAAATGTTGATTATTATAGATGGTATAGATGGTGTATGTTGGATACCTGGGGATTTATTATGTTGTTTTGTTTACTTTTATTCACATTAAAATTTTTCTGTCATGACAAATTAAAAAATTTCATTTTCCATTAAAAGAAGTATATAGCCCTTTCTAATCACTCGGTAATTAAAAGTCAGTGTTCCTTTCCTTTGTATTGATACACATAAATATGACCATTCCAGACATAGTTTTTCTTTGATGATTTTTAATTAAATAGAACAACTTAAAAAAGGCAATACTGTACAGTAGATAAAAATGAGCTCTTTGGGAATTAGTTTCAGCAATAAAATGTGTCCTCTCAAACAGTTTTTGATTAGGTTTAGATTACATAAAGCAGCATGAAATATTGTTCAGTGTTTTTTCTTGGTGCAGTTTTTTCATTAATTTTCTTCACCACTGCCAAGAGTAATTTCATAAAATAGGCCTTTAGAGGACCCTGCATTTAAGAGGACAACTGTGTGTTTCCCTTCTTTTTTATGCTTAATCTGACCGTTTGCCATGTCTACTGTTTGGGTGGTAGAAGAGGGGATTGGGAATAGGGAAAAGATGGAAGAGTGGACTAATAGGAGAAGTGCCTTCCACTCAGGTTGTTTCTCTGCCCCTTCAAAAAATTTTGATTAAAATTCCACTGTCTGCAAAGGACTGTGCTAGGCCTAGTGGGGAAGATGAACAAGTCAGGCAGGGCCCTGCCCCGTCTAGGGGAAGAGGCTTCAGCTGCTGGCTGTCTAATGTATGACGTGGTACAGAGTGCTACAAGAGGGGAGGATCTTGTCTGGGGACCGGCCGGGGGAGGACGCATGCTTGAGTCTGATGGGGGAGGAGGGGTTGACTATTTAGGTGGCGAGGTCAGAGGGACAGTGCTAGGGGCAAGGGAGGGCTCATGCTCCGAGGGGAAGGACTGAGCCTATGTGCCCACAGCAGTTAGTCAGCATTTTGGCCTTCATGTTAAGATCGGTGGAGGACATTGAAGATTCAAAATAATTTACTGTGAAATATTCCATGCATGTGAAATATATACAATGTATAATGAACACTTATATATTTGTCATCTAGCTGAAGAAATAAAACCTTGCTGATACCATGAAGCCCCTGGTTACTGACTCTGTCTTTCCGTCTCCTTTTTTCTGATCCTATTCTTTTTCCTCCTTTTTTCCTTCCTTCCTTCTTCCCGGGAGCATCCACTATCCTGGGTTTTTTATTGATATATTTTTTGTTTTTCCTTTCAGTTTTACTACATATGTACGCATCCCTAAGTCATGGGTAGTTTTGCACGATTTTGATTTTTGGGTAGTAAGCCACAGCGTGGATGAATGTGAGTGCTGAGTGAGGGTTGTAAATTGCAGGAACCATACAGTTTGAAATGACTGAAGGGCTTTCTGTCGTGGGGGTGGGAGGCAACATTGATTTGTGTCCTGTAAAGGTTATTTGTTATGCGGCGTAGATAATGGGAGGAGGTGAGCCAGAATGGATGGGGAGAGCAGTTAGAAGGGTGCTGTAATCTGGGTGGTAGTCTGTGGTTGCTGGTTGTAGCCTCTAAAGAGAAATTACATACGGACTTGTAACCACGGCCCTTTGGGATCCTGTCCCTCCTATTGGACCTTGCTGTTCCTCGAACATGACATGCTTGTGTCCTGCGTCAGGGTCTTTTCTCCCACTGAAAGCCTCTCTTCTCAAATCTGTAGTTTTCTCTCCTACCGCACAGAGTTATTTGCTCAGCGAAGTCTCCCCCGACCACTACTGAGAAGTGACCTGCTGCCCTTGTCATCATTTTCTAGTTTCCTTACTTGGCTTTATTCTGCTTTGTAATTTTAAAGAATAACAACACAAAATTACATTTTTACTTATTTACAGACTGTTTTCCCCTCCTAATATAGAAGATCCACAAGGGTTGGGACTTTATCTGCCTTGACTAGCACTGTATCTCCACCCCCCCCCCCAGCCCCAATCCATGCCTTGTATGTAGTAGGTGCTTGATAAATATTTCTTGAATAGATGAGTAAACTGACCTAAGGTTGGGATAATGGAATCCAGTCACCCCTTTTTGGTTGTCTCCCAAACATCCTTATGGCTATAAACTTTTTACAGAGCTTGAGGTAAATGTAAAACCCCTGTTCTTAAGAGACATTTCCACTTGATTATCTTGCTGTCACCTCAAACTCAGTGTGTCTAAAATTATACCTTATCTTCCTTCCTCCAGTCTCCCAGTTTTGGTAATGCCACCATCCTTGACAGTCCCCAGGCATAAAACCTTGGTGTTAGCTTGCAGCGTTCACTAGTCCTAATCTCTTGGTGCTTTCTGTGCCCACGGATGTCTTTGGAGGGGTGGGCTTCTGGTCAGTGTTTACACCTCTGCGTCCTGCTGGTAACACTGTAGCCAGCCCTCAAGGCCCTGCTGGAATCCTTCTCTTCCGGGCATCAAGCTGAAGCTTCCATCCCAGCACCCCTTTTGTATTTACGTCTAGAGGTTTTGTTTGTTTTTTAACACAATATTCTGACTTGTCTGACTTGTACTGTTGGTTACATGTCCTAATATTTTAAACACAGTAAAGCAAATGAAGTATTATTGACTGAGTCACCTTTACTTCCTTCTCTATTATTCCATTTTTAACCTCGTCGTGTGTCTCCTGTCCTTAATCTTGTCCTAGAGCCCTAATGCGTGCCACGTTGTGTGTCAGATAAGACAGCTGGCAGGACACTGCCATCCGCACAGCTTCCTTACCTCTCGTCTTCTCTTCTCATTAGGGCTGGGTTCTCTCTGAGCCTGTGGAGGCTCTCACAGTTTTAAAAGGTGAGAAGGCATAAGGTTTCAAGTCACGCATTGTGCTGGAAATGTGCAGAGGCATGGAGAATGAGCTCATGTTGATAGTTTTTAGTTGAATTCAGTTATCTTTTAAAATGAAAACAGTCCCTCTTTCCAACTTCTCAGCAGAGTTACATGTTGTGAGGATAAATTTAGCTGGGTTGATTATTTTCATTCACATTTATTGTGAATTCACGTCTGTTGCAATGAGCATAGATGTACGAGATGTGTGGCGGTTATTTAATATGAATTTTTGTAAAATACGGTAAATGCTGAATCAGAAGTAGGTACAAGATGCTGTTGGAATGCACAGAAGGAAGCGGAGGGGTTCACCAGGGGAGGCTTATTTCGAGAAGGACACGATGGGGCCAAGTCTCGACATCTGAGCAGGATCCTGTTCACTGGGTGAACAGGGCTTTAAGTTCTTGGGTGTGTATAATCCATGAAAGCAAAATGAAGTAAGTCTCACCTCAGATGTAGCTCCAGTGAAATGCGATACCAACAAGGGCAGCACTGTATTTCCTTCATATTGCAGCTCCAGGTCACCAAGAAGTTCCAGTTCCACAGTGCCCCCGAGCAGGGTGCTGTGGAGACAGCCTAGCGGAGTGAAGAAGGGCGGACCTGCAGATAGGCTGCCCAGGCTCAGGTTTCAGCTCCGCAGCTCGCCCGCTTGGGGAATGTGAACCTCCGTGGGCCTTGGCACGGTATCTACTTCTCCTTCATGGAAGTGTAGATTAAGTGAACTAAAATACACAAAATGCTTGTGACAACACCCTGCATGCAGTAGGTGCTCCATAAAGATTTGCTTTTGTGGTTATTTTTGACTATTCACATCAGCCCAGAGCAGGGTTGGCAAACTACTACGTCTGCTTGGGCCAAGGCCAAACCCAGCCCTCTGTCTGATTTGAAATAAAGTTTTGTGGGAACACAGCCATGCTCATTCATTGTCATCTGTGGCTACTTTGGTACCCTACAAGGCTGAGTTTAGTTGTGACCGAGATCGAATGGTCCAGAAAGCCTAAAATATTTATTTGGCCCTGAAATTTGCTGAGCTCTGGCCTAGAAGATAAAGTCAAGCTCTTCGGCTCTCAGAATCTTCAGTGATTGCTTCCAAACCCATCTTTTCCACCTGTAATTAACAGATGGCTGTAGCATTTGGTTTCTGCTGCTCCTTCTGTGTGCTATCTGAGCTCTGTTCCTGGACTGTGGTTCCTGCACTGTTCCAACTGCTCTTTGCTCTTTTGCATGGACCTGGGCAGCAGCAGGGCCAGGACTAGGATGAGCTGGGTGAGACACTCAGTTTGAGTACCGAAATTAAGGGAGGTCTCTAAACTTAGTGGTCAAAATAAATAATCTCTTAATGCAGTGGTTTAAAAAACAAAATTAATGCAAAAATCTATGGTTAACAAAATGTCAATTTTAAATAAAGCAGTATTACTGATTTTTTGTTTTTACTCAGGCTCCAGCATGGCTTAGCTTAGCAGTAGGCAGCTGAGAACAGGTAACCCATACTTAAACCGCTGCAAACCCCTGTCACTCATACTTCTTACCTAGATATGGTAGCTCGAGTTTTCAGATTCAGAATAACCTGCTGATCACATTTAGTGACATGTACTCATATCCATGCCAGGACTACTTTCATAAAGTATAATTATGCACATATTTTGTTGCCCTTAGCTTGTAGTAGTAATCTGTATATAATCTGTTGTATAAAATGACAGAGTGAAAAATACTTCCATAAGCTTCCAAGTAGTTCATTTGAAATGGTTTATTGAGAGCAGTGAGGCCTAGATTAGAAGAGCACCATTGGATAACTAAGGCTGTTTACCAAGAGATCTGAAAGGATCACCTGGTTCCCATAAGCTTTTTCAAAGAAAGGCCAGATAGTGATATTGATTGCATTTTAATGCTTTCTGATAAACATTGACCCAGCAAGCTTTTTTCGATGACTTTCTAATCTGCTTTGACATTTCTTCAGGGTGCTGCAGACAGTGATTTGTTGGTGGTTTTAAAGATGTATAAATGTTTTAGGGAAGAAGGTTTGGAAATATTCTGTAGAATTCTATTAGAAGTGGAGTCTGTGGGAATAAGTCCGGAGGAGTGGACAAGGGGACTTTCCATTTCTCAGACACCGTGTTGAGATTTATACAGCTTTGTTTGATGCTTTAACAAAGTAAATTAGTTCTTGTGACTGGCTACCACTGTTATAAAGAGATGAAAATGTAGCACTGAACTTGATGCTCTTTTGCTTTCTAAATGGCACTTTTAAATGTTTTTAGGTATACAGTGTCGATTGGAGCCAAACCAGAGGTGAACAGCTCGTGGTGTCGGGTTCATGGGATCAAACGGTCAAACTGGTGTGTTGGCATTGCTGTATTTAAAAATAAGTATTCCCTCCCCAAAGCTTCCTCTGGTGTTTTCTTTTCTAGAACAGAACATTCTTCTGTAGCTTTTAAAGTAGGTAGCTAATTATATTTTTAAAAAAGTACATTAAAGCATTTATTAGAATTTAACATTTTCTAATCTTTTGACTGTAAACTAATAATTAGTTCAGCATTGATTACTTTGGCCCCTTAAATGCCATCTTGCTTTATGAAAAAATAGACTTTAAAAAAGTCCTTGAGACATGTATCTATAGTGTGTGTATATACATATATATTTTATGTATTGTGTGTCTAAAAGCATACATTTGAATTTACCTTTTTTATGTAATTGATCTATTCATTTATTTGTAGTGGGATCCAACTGTTGGAAAGTCTTTGTGCACTTTTAGAGGCCATGAAAATGTCATTTATAGCACAATCTGGTCTCCCCACATCGCTGGTTGCTTTGCTTCAGCCTCAGGTAAATAATTTGATCTTTACAAAAAGCCTTACTTGTAGAGAATGGTGGTCTTGCTTTCCCCAGTAGATGGCGCTGTGTGCCTTAGCGCTGAGGGTGGGGGAACTGCATTCTTTGTGCTCTTTGTTGCATTGCCTACCAGCCTCTAGACATAAATTAGGTGGGCCTGAATTACTTTTTAGTGATTCTAACCATTTGACAACATGTTCTTTTTTGGTGAAGTAGGAGGTGTGGGATAGAAAGCAAGTGAGGGCTTTGGTATCAGTCTCTCCTTTCCTTGATGTTTACCCTCCTTTTAGAATGTCCTCTTTAGAAATGTGGGTGGGAGGGGGTGTGCAGGGTGGAGGGGAATGAAGGGGGGAAATGGGACAGCTGTAATAGCATAATCAATAAAATATATTTTTTAAAAAAGAATGTCCTCTTTAGGATGTAATTCATTGCCACTAAGCTACAGCAAGGATGCTTTTTGGTATGATCTTTTTTTCTGACTGTTTGCTTTTGATTTATGTCAGCAATTCTAAACGCCCAAAGTACTTACTGTTGGGCCCTTTACAGAAAATGTTTGCTGGCGTAGAGCCTTGCGTAGGGTGGGGATAAAGCCATGGAAACTCTTCTAGTTGTTTAGAGGGGGACAGAAGACATAACTACAGGAGGAGGTAGAGTGCTTCTTCTAGCATCGTCTCCTTTGTTCAATTATCCAGCACCCAAAGATAAACAGTCAGTAGGGTATTGATTGTTCCTTTCTTGCCAGCAAACTACATCAATGCCCTGCGTTGTGGAATTATGTCAGGTGGCTTTCATTAGAAATATAATGTCACAGAAATCCTTTCAATTTGTTTCTTACTGAGCTATAATTGACATATAGAACATTATACAAGGTGGGGGAAAAGTAGGTTTACAGTTGTGAATACATGAAACAGAGTTTATTCTTGTATTTTTTCTTAATTGTTGTATTATTTTCCATATAAGTAGCTGTAAGCCTACTTTTGCCCCACCCTGTGTTAATTTTACTTGTACAACATAATTGTTCAATATTTGGATATACATATTGTGAAAAGATCACCACACTAAGTCTAGTTAACATCCATCACCACACATAGTTACGAATCTTTTTTCTCATGAGAACTCTTAAGGTCTACTCTCAACAGTTCTCAAATAAACAATACAGTATTATTAACTGTAGTTACCATACTGTGCATTATTTTCACATGACTTGTTTTATAACTGGAAGTTTGTACTTTTTGATCTCCTTCATCCCTGAAAGTCTGCCTTCACCCCCACCTCTGACAGCCACCAGTCTGTTCTTTGTATCTATATTTTTTAATTCCACATATAAGTGAGATCACATGGTATTTATCTTTTGTTTATTAGTTTTAATTCTAAAAATTGAAAATACCCATGTCCCTGAATTCTATAAGTATTATTAGGCTGAAGACAATCAGAAGTGAAAACCTTCAGGTAAATTGTGTACAGACAAGAATGTCCATTTAAATTGAGCAACTTTTTGAATCTAAGATAACAGTGAAGTGAATTATAGTATCTTCTGTGTATAGAGGTGCAGTTAATTTTTAAAAATGTTTTGTTTGTTGATTAAAATTAACAGCATTGTTTTCCAGAACAAAGAGTGGTATACTCTGTTAACTAATAAACTTATTACTATTATTTTTTAACTTATAAATTGTCATAGTTTTTTAGTCATAATCTGAAATGAATCTTTTTCAAAATATTCAGGCTTTTGGGATAAATCTAAATTTCTTTTTCAGTCTTTTGTCTTTCCGTTGTGCAGCTTACCATAGGACAGGTGTTTATTAAGTCAATGATAGCAATATTGATACATTTAATTTGGATTAATTCTTTAGCCTGCATATATAATTTGACGTAATCATCTTTTATGCTTTTAATTTAGTGTAAATGCTAATGAGTTTTATGTTTGCAGTGAATCACATCTGTAAGATGACCACAGTTCAGTGTAATGGTTATAATTTTTATCATTTTACTATTAGTGAAAATCTCTAACACAAAGTATTAGCACAATTACATTAAAATTCTCATGAAAATGTGAATCAGACTGACATTAGCATCATTTTCTTTGAGTAGGCATGCCCGTTTAGCCTTATATCCTGCACTTTCAAAGGAGGCATTTCAAACCTTGGATGGAACTAGTGGTATAGAATAGGTCCACCCTTAGTGAACCAAAACACATTTCACTAGTTGACCAGTGAAGATATGTCTGCTGGGAGCTCTGATTGTCATCATTCACAATAAACTAGAATTAATAATGAGTATAATTTTACATATTTGGGAAAGTATTAGTAAGTAAAGCTCCTTGAACTAATGATACTTAAAAAATTATTTACCTTATTATTGAATATAATTTTGTTAATTTTTATTGTTATTTAAGTTCTGAAGTTGTCTTCATTTGATTTTAATTGTTGTTCTTTTTATGCCCATGACCAAATGTAAAATCTGACAGTGACAAAATCGTGAACTAATACAGCTGCATTTATTTAAATATCAGGCAGCATTGTGTATATTAGCCCTTTATTTGGACTGAGTCATGCACTGCTTCTTTCATTGGCCTTTTGTGTAGCATGGTATACATAATATTGACTCCGGATGTTACACTTAGAGTGTTCAGTGTGAGACTGAATAGCAGAAAAAGATTAGTGGTGTATAGAGAATTAGCAATGTAATCATAAAACTTAACTTTGAAAACGATCTGTGTGTTGTAAGTAGGTACTGTATAAAGATGGTTTTTTATCAACAACGTGATTATTTGCTTTAATAGAAGAAAAGAGAACGTTTGTTTAATGACATTACTTTCATGTGCCAGATGGAAAAAGATTAGAGGGGATGGGGGAAAAGGGGGAGATCAAGAAGTACGGACTGGCTGTCACAGAGTAGTCGCGGGGATGCAGAGCACAGCACAGGGAACACAGTCAGTAATGCTCTAGTGACTGTGTGTGGTGTCAGATGGGCCCAAATTTAGCGGGATGATCACTTAGTAAGTTATGTGATATCTAATCAATGGGGTGTACACCTAAAACTAATGTAATATTGCATATCAGCTATAATTGAAAATTTTAAAATGATTAAAAATATAGATTAGAAATGAATATAAACCGTGGTTGTATCAACCAGGACTTCTTTAGTTGAAATTGAAATAAATTTTGACCCCAACTGCTCTAAGAAAGAAGACAATTCATTTGCTCACATAGTTCACATAGTTTAAAAGTCCAGAATTAGAACTGGCTTCATAGAGGCATGGCTGGATGTAGGGTTCAAAGGATATTCTTGTCCTCACTTTTGTTCTGTCTTCTGTCTAGTTGGTTTCAGTGTCATGTACCTGTGATAGCAAAATGGCAGTGGCTTTAATCCCCACACCCTTTCTGGTTTCTGTGTGTGAGGAAAAAGTGAGAAGTTTCAGACATCTAGGAAAGTGTCATTTTCTCCATTGGCTCCAAAGGGAGTCTGTGGGTGTTCCTGAGCTAATCACTGTGTCTGCAGAGGGGCTGGCTGCAGCCAGCTTAGGCTTAGCGCCTGCAGTTGGAAGTGAGGAATGGGAGAGAGGGGTTCACGAAGTACATACACTGAGCAGGAGAAGAGTGAATTTCGATTAGGTGGAAGTAGATGGATACATTCTAGGGGGCCAGTATTCACTGAAATGGCCGCACATTCAAGGCTTAAAATAGATCTGAGGGGATTTGATGAAAATCAAGCACTGGACCTGTATGCTATAAAATGTGTTTCTTTAAAAAAATTACTCCAAGAATTTAGTAACCTTGAAAGTTGCATGGTATTTGCAAATCTAGAACTGAATTTATCATCAGCTAAGACAGGCCCCAGACAGGGAGTTGTTAGAGAGTTAGATCTAGATTTGCCTTCCGTACCAGAGTTCTCTGAGGACATTGCATTTTGTCTGGTTTGTGGTAGCTGTGTTAGTACAGAATTCATATTTCTAAATTACGTGAGCTAGAAAGGAAGAATATTTAAGCTTTGTCCAGAAAGAAGATTAATGTGAAGTAAACTTTCTTGTGAACCATGAAAACTAAGTTACTACCATTACAGACCCCATATAATTTCATAAATGATAGCCATGTGTGAATATGTTGGGTCCAGTAGTTTAAAAAATCTCATTGCACTCTGAGAAGGAGTCATATGACATCTGATAGGCATCTGGTATTTCAATTAAATTAAATTATTTGGGCCCAATATGCATCCTTTTGCTACTCAGTTCACTTCACAATTTCAGACTCAATGTTTACATTCATTCTCCTTCCCCAACTCCCTTTTACCTGCTGCAATTTGCAATTAAACATAGTAGTAGCCAGCACTTCCTATTCCGCATCGTGCATTTAAATTCATTGGTTCTGCTGATAGTGGCAAGTCTGCAACTGAAAAGAGAAACTGATAATTCAGGTGGGTCTATGGCATCATCACAAGGCCCTGATGAACGTCTGGTTGACAATGAAAGGCCAGTTGTCTGGAAAATAAGATTGAAAAAACAACAACAAATGCAGCCTTGGCTGAGTTGTTCAGTGGGTTGGAGCGTCATCCTGTGCACCAAGTGGTTGTAGGTTTGATCCCTGGTCAAGACACATACCTAGTTTGTAGGTTCGATGCCCAGTTGGAGTGCATACAGGAGGCAACCAATTGGTGTTTCTCTCTCTCCCTCTTTCCCTTCTACTCTCTAAAATCAATAAACATATACTCAGGTGATAATTTTTAAAAATTGTAAAAAAGAAACCCAACAAATACAGATGTCCTGGTGGCTCAAAGAGTTGAGCAAGTCATTGTGCCATTTGGAAAACAGAGTGATAGTAAGTGCCAATTGTGCGCAGCAGGAGTGACTGTCACGGCAGTAGAATTCTTAGCTTCTGCGGAGGAGTTCTCACTTTTTTTGTGCCCTTTAAATTAACTGCAAGAGGTATTTGTCTTTCACCGCCTGGCTTATTTCGCTTACCATGATGCTCTCCAGTTCCAAATTGAGAACAGGCTGACAGTCACCAGAGGGGAGAGGGGAGGGAATTTCAGGGGAAAAGGGGAAGGGTTTACAGGAACAAGTATAAAGGACACATGGACAAAAACTGGGGGGGGTGAAAATGGGAGGGAGGTGGGGAGGGCTGGGGCGGTGGGCTGGGATGGGAGTAAAAGACAGAAAGCTGTACAAGAACAATAATTAAAATAAATTAAAAAAAATAAATTAACTGCAAGAGGGATAAGCCACAGTGCTTTTTTAAAAAACAATTGCTTGAGTATGATAGTGAGGAACAAAAATATTGTCTCACAGAAGTTTAGAATCACCAGCTGCCCAAGCTTTGTTGTTGTGTTTGATCTTCCACTGGAGTGTAATACACTTACAGAACAGTGTGTAATCTAAAGCATCCAAGGCAATGGGCGTTTACAGTGAACATATCTGTGTACCAGCAGCCAGATCAAGACACAGTGTTTCCAGAGGCCATCCTCACATCCTTCCACTCATTACTGCCTCCCTGCCTCAGGGTGACCCCTGTGCTGCCTTCTAATAGCATAGATTAATGTTGCCTGTTTTTATACTTTCGTGTCTGGTTTCTTTTGCTCCACATTATTTGTGGGATTCATTCATGTTGTTGCTAGAATAACAGTTCTTAATCTGTTAGTCAACATTCGTTGTAATGTTTTGGCACTTTAAATCATTCACATACCCATATAATGTAACTTTTAAGGTGAACATAAGCTCACTGAACTTTAAATAATGCTTTAGTCATAGCTATAGCGGACTTTAAAGTTTCAGCCTAATATTAAATATAAATTTTTGGAAGCTGGGGTACGTCATTTAGGCTTTTCCTATGTTTTAGTGGAAGCCTTGTGCTGAATCAAATGTTTTTGTTTGGGGCTAGGAGTTTTAGAGACTGAAGCTTCAAATGAACTTCATCACTCCCTCCAGGATGATTAGTGCTTTCCTTTGCCTACAAGTGATAGAACTTGAACTATTTTAGGTCTTTGTAGAATTTATTGAAAAGCAGCCCCAGAAAGGGAAGGGATGCTTGAAAGTGCCGAGGACATGTTTTCTGTTCCTGATCTGGACTTTTCTCTGCTTACTGACCTGACTCTGCAGGCCAGTGTCACGGTGAGACCCATGCCCGCCAGCAGCTCCTCAGTTTTATAACCTGCAGATTTTATCATAAGAGAGGGACTGACATAATTTTTCAGTTATACTTCAGAAAAATTCCAAGTACCTACCTTTGCCAGCTGTGGTCAGGGCAGGGAATAAGATACTATGACTGGCCTTGCTTGGACCTGTCTGATGAGCTTCTCTTGTAAGTTGAAGTCCTGCCCTGGCAGCTGATCAACTGTGTTGAACCATACATAGGTCTTTCTGGAATTGCATGGTGAGAAGCGGACGCTGTTCCTGGAAGAAGAGTGTTGCTCACAGACCAAACATAGACATTCACACCACCCTGCTTTATACAGCAGGTCCTCAAATGAAGTTTCACTCAACGTCATGTCATTATGTTGAAGAGACGGGTCTTAACTGTTCATATCAATTGGCTTACGGTAAAATTGGTCTCATTGTAAGTTGTTTTTTTTTTCAAAATCTTAGAACTTATTTACGATGTTAAGTGCAGACTTACTAGACTCTGAAGGCTAGGGAAAATCATGAAAGATAACTTTATCAAAGCTCTTTAGAATTCAGAAACAAATTCCACTGACTGGTGGCTAGGCCACACAGACAGTGATTGTAATTAGGGCCTCTGAAGATGTCTGAAGCTCTCATCTCTGCCAGTTCTGAACAGTTTCCATTTGGCTCTTTCAGACTCATCATTCCTTCTCATCCCTATCATCCATCGCTAGATCCGAAAATGTTAGTTACTTTCTTCTATCAGAGTGATTTTCAACTTTTTGTAAAATAATAGGACAGTATTTTTAAACAAATTTTAAAAAATCACCCCCACAAAGCAATAGCACATATTTATAGATCCATGAAAAGTAGTAAAAGTATTACAGAAACACAGACTGAAGGGTCACACACAGAATTCCTGATTGCGGTGGCCTGTGGGCAAAGGACGTGGGGCGTGCCGTTGGGAATACGACTCAGGCTCCAACGTTGTCTGCAGTGTTCCAGTATTTTATTTCTAAAGTAACACTAGGGGCAAATATGAGAGGATGGCACATCTGTGTTTGCGCATGTGTGTGTATGATTAAATGTGCTTTCCCCAATTTATAGAAAAAATATATAAGGTAGAAGAATAATTCCTCAAGAACCAGCCAGCACTGATGGTGTGGTACTTCTCTAGCAATGTCAGGAGGCATGTTAGTGTAGATGTAGACACACAGGCTTGGGGGGCAGACTGCCTGGGTCCTGGTTCAGGTCCTGATTCCAATACCTGCTATCTTGAATGGTTTAGTTTATCTTCGTGAGCTTCAGTTTCTTCCTTCATAAATTAGTACAAATATTACTTTTTATATGATCAAAACTTCTACCTCAGCTGTGATGTTTAGAATACATTAACACATGTACAATAAAATTCTCAGACCACATAGTGGTCTGGCACGTAGTAAGCACTCAGTAAATATTAGCTTGTAATTCATGTTATAATTAACAGGAATGACTTCTAATCATGAGTACGTTTTCCTATTTTATATTTTTAAACCTTTTATTATTTCAATTTTGTAAGGAAGGTATGTTATTGTAGGTCTGGAAAAGAAGAATCAGGCTTGATTAAACATCAACAGCTACCAAGTGACTGAACTGGAGTAGAACCAAGCTCTGGAACTGCAGAGTCCTCATTTTTAACCTCTACATTGCATTACCACCAGCAATTTAATTCTTGTCTTTTTTAAGCAATGTCCAAGGAAATCAGAAAGAACTGTCTAAAATAGGTAAATTTAGCTAAATGATCTGATGTAGAATTTGAAATTGTATAGGAAAATATATGTGGCTATACATAATCTTTAAATTTTAAAGAATAGTTTAAAAATTTAGCACCTTCATATACTACATGTTAAAACATCTACTCTGCTAGCAGCCATGCGAGGTGATTTACAGAAACTTCATTGCACTAAATTCTTGGGGAACCCTCCAAGAGGGCATTACTTCTTTTTAGCAGTGAGGAATCATTCTCAGACGTACATACTATATAACTTGTACGGGGTCACACAACCACCAGTGGAAATCAAGACTGTGACTGCCACCATGCTGCAGACCACATTCTTATCGTCCAGATGAACTAGCTTTCTCCCGTGATCAGTTGTTGTTTGTAATTTACTTTTGAGGTAGATATACATATTTATTCTTGGTTTTATTCATTTGGTCATTTTGTTGTTTCCTCATAGTTTACAAAAATTCAAGGCAAACATATAAACCATTTAATCAGGGGTGACTTTGGGCAGCTAAGCAATATAAAGCAATTTGGTAATAATACATAGTTCTTAGATTTTTTTCAGCTTATTTCTTTCCAAGGAGAGAAAATCCCTCTGGCTAGCTGATTAAAATGTGGTAAACATAAAAGCTAAGACATAAAAAGTCTCTGTTTTGGCTTGGGTAGACTTTGCCTATATTTAATAGTAAAATTGATAGTTTTGTTTCTTGTAGAATATGCTGGTACAGGGGACTAACTTTGTTTATTAGAAGTGAGGATTCTCGGGGCTTTTTCCTGAAGCCAGATGCACCAGATGTGTGTTTAGTCACCATTGTGCTTTTCTCAGTGTGAGATTCAGATTTTCCCAATTTGAACTGATCTAAAAAACATTGTCATGGTGCATTACTTTTTGTAGTTCATCACTTTTGGTAGTTCTTATGCATTGCTGCAGTTAAAACAACATGTATGTACATATGAGTTACAGATGGCAGTATCCTCTCAGCAAAACTGTGTTTCCCATGATGTCATCATGAGTACATGTCATCATGAGTACATGTTACTGAGCACCCAGGGTGGTGTGATGGAGTGTGATCAAGTCTTCCTCTCTCACCAGGTGACCAGACTCTGCGAGTCTGGGACGTGAAGTCAGCAGGAGCCAGAGTCGTGGTTCCCGCACACCAGGCAGAAATTCTGAGTTGTGACTGGTGTAAATACGATGAGGTACCCTGTCTGGCTCTGCCCTGATTTGCTTAGCCCTTCCTAATGTTGAAGTGTTCTAGATTTCATTTTATCTTTGTTGATGTGGACTTTGGTCATATTTATGGACCATTAAGTTAAATTCAGTCCCTTTCATTTCTAATTGATGATTGTGAGTGGCCTACAATAGCGTTAATTGGATTTAAGGGCATATAAAACAGGCAGAATAAGGAACAGAAATTCTCAAAGTTCAGCAGTGCAGCCTTAATTGTTTGTTTGGGAAACTGCTTTACAAGTTATGTGGTATTTTTTTTCTTTATTGCTCTTAACCTGCCGATTTGTGTCATCTTTTGCTTTCCATTCTTACTCACTTTGCTAATGAGGCTGCTGAACTATTTGTAGGTTGATTTTTAATTTAACAGTCCATCACTTTTTTATATTTTCTGTTTATCTTCCCTATAAGCCTAACCAGATTTCATGCTTCTTCTGAAGAGGAAGCAGTGTCCATTTGTAACTTTTTGCAAAGCTTCATTTAATCACAGAAACATGTGCATTAGAAATAGCAATGGATCAAATATGTGTTGAGACATGTATATCTCAAGTGGTGTATTGACTGTGACAAAGAGGTAAAACTTAAGCCTGATTTTTTTCCCCCAGTTTTAAATAAAAGAATGAGAACATTATATTGGCAGAGTTTTTGAAATAAAAAGAAATAAAATAGATTAAAAGAAAATACAGTACCTATTCAATAGCAGTACTTGATCAAAATAAAAACAAATTTCAGTGCTGGTAACTATAGTTCAATCTCTCACATCATAATGAATTTTCCATATAGGGAAATGAAATTGTGGACTATGCATTTGGAAATTCTAAAAAAGATGCCAGTATACACTTGAGAATGGTTTAAAAAATTTTTGGAATCATTGAAGTTTATCTTTAAATGAGCTTGTACTGAAGCCCAGAACATTCAGACAATGAATTACTGCTCTGGTTGATGTGGGGTGGGGTTGAGTGCAAACCCAGAACTTGGCCCATTCAGCCAGGAACTTCGGGTTCATTTGGGTCTGTATATAGCAAGCACTGTAAAACCAAATATGAGGAGGCTTACCATTATTTGTGTAGATTTTCAGATATGATTAGATATTACATTAAGACATGCCTGTGGGAATTGAGAATAATTGATTTAGATTTAGAAAAATATATAAAGATTTAATTTATACCCTTTGCCTTTTCAAATATTTCTAAATTAACAGGCCTTTTGCCTTTTAATGCTTGGTAAAACCTCACAACATGCCAAAGAGAAAGGTTGGCTCACTTGTCAGATGTAATTTTTAATCTATTATATACTTATTAATAGTATTACTAATGGTGGATTGGAAGGGAACTATGCCTTTTTCCATTGTGTGTGGTATTCTGTCACATACAGAAAGCATATGCAATTCCTTTTCTTTCAAGTCATACTAACTTTTGCTTTTATGATCTATATTTTGAGTCCTTTTTATATTTGTTATATAACTTCTCAAGAATGACTCCTGCATTCTGATGAAATAATTACCAGAAAGTAGATATTGTTTCTAGGAGGAAAACCTAGACACTGCTTAATTGAAAAGATGTCACAGTTAACTTTTCTCTGCATTGTTTTCAGAATTTGCTGGTGACTGGGGCAGTTGATTGTAGTTTGAGAGGCTGGGACCTGAGGAATGTTCGCCAACCAGTGTTTGAGCTTCTTGGCCACACCTATGCTATCAGGAGAGTGAAGGTAAATTTTTATCTTCTCTTTTTATACATAGAATGAAATATAAATATAATCAAAATATAAATGGAGATCACACGGAGGGTTATCAGTGGGGGGTAGAGAATGTGGGGAAAGGTACAGGGAATAGAAAGCATAAATGGTAGGTGCAAAATAGGCAAGGGAAGGTTAAGAATAGTATAGGAAATGGAGAAGCCAAAGAACTTACATGTACGACCTATGGGCATGAACTAAGGTGGGGGAATGCTGGTGGGAGGGGGGTGCAGGGCGTAGGGGAATAAAGGGGAGGGAAAAAAATGGGACAACTGTGATAGCATAATTAATAAAATGTACTTTAAAAATATATAAATGTAATCAATAAAGGTGTTTATGGGTTGGGGTTATTGATTCTTTTTTAATGCATGTTTTTGTTACCTAATGATAATGAATATTGAAAGCTAAAATTAGGTAAAATACATGAATAATTATTGAATGAATTAGGACAATGTAGCCAATTTTTACTTAGAATTAAATAAAAAATTTTTTAAATTCTGTTACCCTCAATCTCCTATTCCTTTAAATATTTTTTAAAACTGTAGTACTTAGTTTTAGTATTATATTCTTCATAATTTCTTTCCATTCAGTGGCAAGATCTCTTTACATTGTTGTTATTCATGTAGAGAAATGGTTAATTCTTTCTTTTCCCTAATATGATAATAAATATAAATTTCACAAACATTTGGGGTATAGAAAATTTTCCACTCTGTGAACAACAGAGCTGATGAGTTAACTTTTTTCTGCTGCTCCTAAGAAATTTGAAAGCCGTAATTTACTTTTCCAGCTTTTATTTAGGTAGATTTTGCTAAGTTACTGTGGAGAACATCTTAATAAGTCACATCTCTGAATATCAGTCTTTATTTTTTACATTAATGGGGAAAAGTACCTCATGGATCTTTTCAATAAGATAATTATATTATCCCCATTTCAAAAATTTAAAATTTCAATTAAATTAATATTTTAAATTTTATTGTCTGCAACTTAACATATGAGACACCGTGCCCTGCATTTTTTAATGGCACACAGGTTTTAGTAGTTGAAAATATTTTCTATTTTTTTCCACAGTGCTTTTGAGAATGAAATAGGGTAATGAAATGAAAGTATTTTGAAAACTAGAAAATTTGCAAATATAGTTATTATGTATATGTTAACTATTAAAATACTACAGAGATGTAATTGCAAAGGGAAGCTTATGAAAGTATGTTGCATATTGTTTATGTAAAAGATATTGTCTTTAAATGTTCAGACTTTTGTCTTTAATACCATTTCTCATTATCTGTGATATATTAAAGATATTTTACTTAACATTTAAATGTTTAGTCAATACTTGTGCTTAGAGCAATCATAATATATATTCATAAAATTGGTGAGGTATAATAAATTTATATTTTTACCACCACATACTTAAATCCCCTATATTTCTAGGAGCCATTTTTAGATAGCCAACATGAAATTGTATTTAATTTTTCCAAAATAGCCACACTTTGGGAATATTTTATTCTAAATAAGCTCTTAAAAAGCTTGAATAATGACTTTCTTTGGAGAATGTAAAAAAATAAATGTTTTGCCTTGAAGGACATAAGGTTTGGGAAAGCACAATTTTAAGTGACAGCCCGGACTAGACTTGAATTTCTTATAATGTCCATTGGAATGACCACATGAAGTAACATGTTGTAAATATAGCTAAATTCAAACATTGTTTTGTTTTGTTTTGTAGTTTTCACCATTTCATGCTTCTGTACTGGCCTCTTGCTCGTATGACTTTACTGTAAGGTACAGTAGTTTTTGATTGTTTCATTGTGAAATACCAAGTAGCATTTACATCTTTGTGATTTTTAGAGATTATTTATCTTACTGATACGAAAAAATGTGAGCTGGACACATTTGACATTTTTCCACTGGTTTGTGAGTTCTAAATGGTATTTATTTTAACTTCTGTTGATTGCATATGCAACCAGGGCACTTACTCTGCTTTTGTCCCTCTCCCTGTTCCATCGAATTTTGAGGTGTTTCATACATACCTAGTCAGAACATGCAACATACAGCATACAGTGCTGTCATGTGATACATTCTTTGTCTAGTCCTATTTCTACCTTTGTTTTGCTTTTAGATATGTAACGAAGTATATTAAATACTCATCATCATTTTTTCCCCTGAAATTTCCCTATCATCTCTTGCTTTGGTGCAGTTTTTCTTCTAGTAGATTCCTCAAGAAGGGCTGATGATTAGGGGCCCGTGCATGTTTAGCACTGTTTCTCTGTATCCTCGATACTTGAAGGGTAGCTTAACTGAATATAAACTCCCAAGTTTACATTTTTTCCTGTAGTGTTTTGAAAATACTACCTCATTTTTGACTTGTTTTATATTGTTTTTGAGAATTTTGATGGCCATTAATGCTCTTGTCCTTGTAAGTTACTTGATCATTTTTTCTGGGGACTCTGTTACAGTTCCATTTGTGTTCTACAGGTCAGAGAGTTCAGCGGGTTCTTTTATTTCCAGAAGCTTTTTAGGATTATAATTTGAAATATTAGTTCTGATCCATTATTGTATTTTTTACAGAGACTCTAATTATACATAAATTGAATCTTTTACCTGTCTTCTGTATCAAATGCTTTCTCTCTGATACTTTGACTCTTTTTTTTTTTAATCTCATTTTCATTCTCTTGTTTTTCTGCTGTGTTCAGTTTTCACGTAAATGTATTCTTCAGGCAGCATTTTGTCTTCATTTCTAGTACGATTTTTTTCTTCTGCTCCTTTCTTGTATTCATTCAGCTCTATTTCACTTTCTGTTTTGCATCTACTTCTTTTGTTTTTGAATTTCTGATTGTACGGGGAAAACTCTATTTTTGTCCTCTACCATCAATGTTTCTGAGACCAGGTGTATGTGGGTTTTCCCACACGAAGCAGTTCTCCAGTTTAAATTTTTTTAATAGATGAAGACTTTGTCTCTGCTCCTCTCTTCTCTGTTCACTTCAGTTTCTCCTAAACTGCCCTCCATGTCCACGGAGGCTCGCAGATAGAACAGGAGACCTAGCTTATTGGCATTCTGTTTTCCTGTTTCTTTTTACGTGTAATTGGAAGTTTGGAATGTTGAAGGCCTGAGTTGTGTACAGTTTTAATTGTTCTTTTTGTTGATCTCATTTCCTCAACTACCCAGAATTCCTTCTTCTTTACTTCTGGGTCAGTATTTCATATGGGAGAAGCTATGTAACTTTGTTTTGTGTAGACTACTAATAGAATAAATTACAATGCCTTGAGATAAATTACACTCCCTAACTTGGTTTTTTTTTTTTTTTTTAACTGATCTAATAGAAGCAGGGAGACAAACCAGGAATTAATTACCCTGAGGCTTCCAGCTCTCAATTAAAATGATACCATAACCAGGTTTTGGTTTTTTTAATAGTCTATATAATATAGTAAAGAGTGATTATAGAATTTTTAGCATGGGAGTCAAAGAATGGTAACATTGACAGGAAAGAAGAAAAGTTATCAGTTGTTCCCCATCCACCCCAAATATTTCCAGACTGAAACTGGATCTAGATCATTGGCAGGAGGTTAGGGCTGTAATTGTGGATTTGAAGGCCATTAACTTAACTGATAATTCATTCTGTAAGAGTGAATATGTTGTTAGTAAAAATTAGGCTCTTCCATGATTATAAGGATTATGAGGAAAGCATCCCAAGGACACACATATGGGAAACTGCTGTGGCAAAGTGGTTTATTTGAGTGGGAGTAGAAGCCGCCCCTAGTTTTCAATGTCCCATCTCCCCCATCCCGCCTTGGAAAAAGTCCAACCATGTCTTCAGCCAGAACAAAGCCAGTGTCCAGAGTTTCTGCTTCATATTAAAGCTTAGTCCTTTTGGAACCCATGAAGTCTGCCATGGGCCCCGGCAGTTGCTAGACCCATGTGGTCACATTTGTATTCACTTAGGTTTGAGACTGACCAGGTGCTTTTTCAAAAGAACCAATCAATTTCCCAAGCTTTCCTAGGTTTTTGATAGGTTTATACCCCCTACTCAGACTGACAGGCTCTACGGTACAGCACCTCCCTCTGCAACCCCCAACAATCTAGTACCAGAGCAGGGGGAAGAGAGGAGTGTTAATTCCCCTTTGCAGAGAACTGCTGTAATCCCCTGAGGTGTGAAGCTGTAGCTTCCTAGTGAAGCAAGCAGTTTCATGCTCCCCAGTTCATTAAGCTCAATGTTTAATTCCCCTTTACTCTCTTTTTTTATTAATATCTGGCTAACTACCTATGGTAACAAATAAATCAAAGGGAAATAAGTTTAGGGGAAAAGACCAAAAAGACTACCTGTAGGAATTAATTAATGTTGGAAGAGAGAAGCGAACAGCCTACCTGAAACAGGAGGCGACCCCGGAACATGAAGTATGTCACAGAAACCGGAGGAAAGGGTTTCAACCACATGTAGATGGCTGGTCATGGCAGATCTTCCAGGTGGCAGATCTTCCAGGTGGCGGATCTTCCAGGGAGGCTGCAAGGAATGAGGAGGAACTTTGAATCTTCTCCCTTACAAAGTGTCACTGAAGGCTGGAAAGGGATTTCAGATGTGAAATCTAGACCTTAGTTTTCGAAAAAAGACCTCTGGTGATCCTGGGAGACTTGACCAATGGAGATGGGGCAGTGATCTTTTGATGATCTCATTTTTAGTATCCCTAACAGTTTTAATTTGGGTCTTTCTAATTTTTGGAGCCCATCAATCAAGGGACATCTTAATCCATTTCACTATTCTTTCCAATGAAAGGGGCAGGTCCAGTGACTGCCTATACTTTCTTTTCAGAATTCTCATTATTTTCTTAATCCTACTAACCACTCCCTGTTTTATCTATATATTTTAGTACCCCTGAACACCGAGTTAGGAAATGCCATGCTTTCGTAAATATAGATTTGTCTCAGGAGAATGTGTTAAGATTGGACTTTTTAATCTGGACTACACTACTCTAAAATCTTGTAGATACCTAACCATGCTCAGAAATCATCACAATTTGTGGCTCACTGTCTTAGTTTTTCTCCACTTTTAAGTATTTGTCTCTGCTTCTGTCGTGATTTCTGAGTAGGACTGTAAACCAGAAAGAGATGTTTAATGCTTCTGGGGAGAGAAATGGTTTAGGTCATGGTTCTGTGGTTCTGTGACCTGCTACGAGACAAAAGTGTCATAGCTGTATCTGTAAACATTTGGAAAGAAAACTTCTAAATAGTTTGAGATGTTTAATATGTAGTTGAAAAAGACATTATAATAAGCAATTTTAATGTATAATTTAGAGTCCAGGGTTTTTAATATATAAAATAGAATTAGTAATATCTGTCTTCACAAGCTCGTAAAGTGATTATAAGAATTACATAAGAGGATGTACTTGAAAGTACTGTGCTAAATCTTCACCATCCCCAACCTTTGCTTCTATTCTGAACCCAATTCCCTGTGCTTTCAGTAAAAGACCGTATTTCTCTCTTAAAAAATATTATAGGGCTCAAGCTCAAATTATTTCAATTTCTGCTCTAGTCCTGAAAATTTATCTAACTCTGTACCATTGTATCTGCATCCCTTTCTCCTTTGCTATCTTTGGACGTGAGTGCTCTTCACCTCATGCACTTCTGTGTCCTTTACTCCGTGGAATTACCTCTTCTTCCTCCTATGTCATCAGTCTCCAAGTCTCTATGGACTTGCAGCCTGTAACGTTTTTCTTTATGCTGTGTTTTCCTTTAACTACTCTCTTACTTACCGCTTTCCTTTAGCATCTGTTCCCTTAGGCTCCCCTTCACCAGGGCCGTTTTGAGGCCATTGCAGTCCCAGGCTGCTCTACCTGGAAGGTCCTATTCCCTACCATTTGGATCTATAAAATGGATCCACATCACTCGACTAAGTGGGGCTGATTATGTTGACAAGATTTTTATGCTTTTGCTTTTGCAGTGATCTGGCAATGAGTGACACACTTATGATCGATTATGATTTCTTGGCGGTCATGCTTATTTAGGAATTTTTGTGAAATTGAAATATCTAACCTAGAAATTGTTTTCAGGTAGAATGAAATGTGTTAATACAAAAGTTGTAAATATTGTTAATTTATATACATTTAATTAAAAATTAATTTTGATTTTCAGCTCTTAGGCATTTTTGTAGACCCAAAGGCTTATAGTCCTAGGCACTTAGGGCTCCATGGCTCCATGTCCCTTTACTCCTTAATGTACAGCTGGCTTCAGCCCCTACTTCTTCAGTGAAACTTCTCTGGCAAAAGCCAACAGTGACCCCTGTGACAGCAGATCCAGCACTGGTTACGCTGAACCTTGCTGCTGCCATATTTTACACTGCAGATCAAACCTTGCTTCTTGAAACTCCCTATCCCAGCGATTGCATCTTTTTCTTTTTTGTCTTTCTCATTCTCTTCTGTCTTCATACTTCATCATGGAATCTCTTTCCCTTAAACTTGGTGGTCTTTGGCTTAGTACTCTTTGACACGCCCACTCTAAATGATAATTCCCAGCCCCTTTTTTTTCCCTGACTCTGACCTCTCTGAAAAGATTTAGGCCTGCATATTCAGCTGGGTGCTGGCCATAGGCACCTGAGTGTCCGGACAGGCATCTCACACTGACTCCAGTTCTTCCCTTCCGTCCCCTGCTAGACTTACATATTTAGCTACATTATTTGTCTCGGTTAATTGGAATATTACCCTTAGTCAAACCTGAAACCTGGAGTTCCTTTTTTCTGCAAAATTGGTAAACATTTTCCTAATATGAAGTGGAGTGAAAAACTTAAATTGCTTCACAGGCAAAATAACTGTGTATTTCAATATAGGATTATTAAAGACTTTTATATGAAAAGAAAATAGAAAATGAAAACAAAATCATTTAAAAAGATTTTTTATATATGTATTTTTGAATATATATATTATATGTATACATATTTGTAACTCTTAAAACATGTTACGAGTATGACTTTAATTGTACTTAATGCCCTGTGTGAATTTAGTCTCTCATTATTTGTGTGTGGTGGCCACTCATTGGAAAGGTCAAAAAAGGTTCATTTTGGGTAGATTTTTAACCCATGTGATTTGAGTTAATCCTCTAACAAAACGTAAATCTCATTGGATTGATGATATTTTTAGTGCCAGCAAAGCCATTTCAAAAAGAAAAAAAAAAAAAACAAACAGAAAAAGATTTAAAGCATATGACCATCAGTGGCCTGCTTAATTTTTAGCACTGATAATAGATTTTGGATGTCTCGTTTTTGTAATATAGCTCTTCAAATGTGCTTTCACTCACTAGCCCATTTTTATATTTTGTTTAGTTTTTTAAGCTTTTAAAATTTTATTTGAATATACTTCATATGGTAGGAATTATATAAAAACTGATGCTGCCCTGGCTGGTGTGGCTCAGTGGATTGAGCTCGGGCTGTGAACCAAAGGGTCACGGTTCGATTCCCAATCAGGGCTCATGCCTGGGTTGCAGGCCAGGTCCCCAGTGGGGGCCATGTGGGAGGCAACCACACATTGATGTTTCTCTCCTTCCCTTCCCCTCTCTCTAAAAGTAAAGAAATAAAATATTAAAAAAAAAACTGATGCTATGATGGATATTTTAGCATTATGAAATATGTTTCATGTTTTTGTTTTATGTGGACATATTATTATATCTAGTAGAGAAAAAAACTTTAAGTTCCTTACCTATATGTAGCTCATTGTGTCTCATTGAATAAGTAATAAGTGTTCTGTGTGATGTAGAACTGTCCTGAGGAACTGTGGCCCCCAGAAAGTTTTACCTCTTAAGTTTTTTTTCTTTCACTTTTTACCTTCTCCCTATACTTCTTCACTTCTAGCAGTCATGTTATTCTGCTTTCGTGTGTCCAATTTTTAATCTGTTCACTTAACTAAAGTTAAGACTTAAAAATAGCCATTTATCACATATATATACTTTCATATATTTTTGGGTTTTCTATTTGTATTATTCCTCCCAAAAGTCATATTCCTAAATATGTGCAATGCTACTGTAGTAAATACGTATATATTGTTAAGTGAATAGTATAACTAGTTTTTAAAATACTGCATTAGATTCCCAAGTTATATGTGAGATATATTCCTGAAAACGAAAATAGTATTGTTTAAGTTGAAATTATGTAACTTCAGGGTTTTGCGGGGAGAGATTAGAGTAGATGATCTAGGACCAAGACTTGGTAACTGTTTCATTCAAAAGGAATGAAAGTGCAAGGTACAGTAGAACAGCTTTTTCTAAATATCTAATCATAAATTTTAACTTAATAAAATTCCAAACAACAAGGAGGTGAGAGAGAAGTAAAAAGTGGGGGTAGGAGGCTGTCTAGAATCAGCGCTGTCCCTCCCGGCGCCTTTCTTTCTGGAGGCGTGCGGGAAAGTGCTGTGGGTCAGACCCACTGTGTGCTGGGGTGAGCACATGGACTTGGAGTTGGTCAGACCTGAGTGGAAGGCTGGATCCTCCACTTACCAGTTCTGCAATACAGGACGTGACCTGTGTCTTTTAGAGATGTTCAGAGGATTAAATGAATGTATCTGTAAATGCTCTTGGGACATAATAAGTGCTCAAAGAAATAGCAGATATTTTAAATGAGAGTATTAATATTAGTAACTTTCCTGACTTAAAACCTAAGTACCATAGAGCAAGTTAAGATAGTCATTATTTGTGCCTTACCTGGCATAACTATAATTATGTTGCTAATTATGTTGCTTAAAGCCACTGAGGAGCTTTGCGAATGGGAGTTCTTATTGCACTGTCAAGGTGAGGTGGGGGAAGCGTGCCTGGTGAATATGGGGCGGTGTGAACCAGAACAGTGGATATACTATACAAGGTTGCATGTATGTACGGGTCTGTTCAAATCCAGAACCACATGACCACTTCTACTCCAATTCAACCTATGTTTTTTTCCTAAATGATTACATATTATTTGTATATTTGTTAAAAATTATTTCTAAGGAAGGCAGCGTAATGTAATAGTAAAAGAAATATAGTTTAAAATCTTGAATTTGCTATTCCTAGCTAGTGTTATATTAGTATCTCATAAAGTCAGTGAACCTCCCTAAGCTGTTGTTTCCTTACTCATAAAACATATGAGATTTAAAAATCAATATATGCAAAGCTATTTGCATAGTGCCTGGCCCATTTCAAGCAGCCAGTAAATTTTAGTTTCCTTTTTTTTCTCATTCACATGTATGTTCCTCAAATTTTGCACTTAGTACCGTTTGCACTTAGTTCTTGATGATGTTTGCAATTTATTTTTAAAGGGTTCAGCAAAAATATTATTTTATGTGTATATGTGTAGAGAGAGAAGGATAAAGGAAATGTGGCAAAGTTCTAACAATTGGTAAATCTAGATGAAGAGTATATGGGTGTTCAGGGTATCATTCTTTGGATTTTTCTGTGGGTTAGTGATTTTCAAAATAGAAACATTTGAGGGGAAAAAAAAGTAAGCTGTATTTGCTCTATAAGACAGTGAAAACATTTCTAATACCTTCTAATACATGTAATATTTAATATATTGTTTAATTATAAAATAAGATAAATAGCTTTATTATATTGCATAAGCAGGAAAATGGTCTTTAATCGGGCTGTAGTGAACGTAGAATCTTAACAAAGCAGCAGATACAGAAATACCTTTTATCATTGTCACATTTACTCTTGTGGGATTTGCCTTTATAGAGTGTCTTAACTTTGGTGTAGTTGATGGACTTTTTTGATCCTTATGTTTATTAGCACAGAGATTTACATGAGCAGATACTTCTCTTTCTTCTCCTACCCCATAAAAAAAGGTCAGGCAAAGTAAACAGATAGTATAGCTGAATATGTACTCTGTCTTAAACCTTTCATTTCAACTTTACCTAGTCCCCCTTACCTACAAAAAAAAAAGGTCAGGCAAAGTAAATAGATAAGAAATGTGGCTGAAGGTGCATATGCAGCTTCAAATGATCATTTTACCTCATCTTTTAAGATAGTTATTTTTAATTCCTTCACATTTGTTTGTCAAATCACAAGAAGTTATGTGGCTAATGATATGATACTAATTAATATTTGCAGGAACTATGAATTTTTAAAATGGTCAAAGATTGATTTAATGTTCTGTGCCTTTCAGATATCTAAGATATAAATATCTTTGTAACTCTTATCACATTTTTTTGCTTTGTGGCAGAGGTTCACCACACTTTACCACTGATATTATGAAAACATCCTTTTTTTAAAGATTATTTATATTTTTAGAGAGAGGGGGAGGGAAGAAAACAGAGAGAGAGAGAGAAACATTAATGGATTGCAAGACCCCAACAGAGGACCTGACCCTCAGCCCAGTCATGTTGCCCAGACAGGGAATTGAACTGGTGACCTTTTGGTTTCACACCTGCCAGGGCTATAGCATCTTAATATAGTTGTCTTTAGTTTTCTTTTTAAGAATGAGAATATTTGCATTCACATATTTGTTTAATTCTCATAGGGATATTTTAGTACTGAATGTATTTTGTGTTAATAAAGTACATTGGCTGATTACAGGGTAGGACTTGTCTGTTTCATTATTTCGTCCTCAATATTTGGGACGTGGATGTTCAAAATATGTTTGCTTATAAATGTCAGTGAATTTAAATTATATAAAAATTATGATACCCTTTGGTCACTAACTGTAAAGGGCTGCAAATGATTATATTTTAATACGGTTTCCATTCTGTGTTTAAAGTAGTCATTAATAAAACTGAATTTAAAGTGGAAAGTCCTGTTGGGATAAGAAAATGGTATTTTTTCAAGGAGAAAATGTACCGTTCTGTTGTTTAAGTCAGTACTGACTAGACTGTAACATTTTACTACTTAACAAATTTGGAACCATTGTATTGGTATCATGAATGTTAACTAAAGTTACAGATAGACTTGCTTTTCTACAATTGTAATATGTGATTTACTGATAAGTCCCTATGAACTTCATATACCTAATGGTTAAGATATTTGTACTATGAGGCAGTAACTCCTAAGTTTCTTGATATATTGATTTTTTATTGTATGTTTCAAAAGTTTTCCCATTTGACTTGTTTAAATTAGAAAATTCTTGTGATGATTATTGTCATACTGAAAAGATCTGATGAAGTGAAGTGTAATTTTGGAGGTTAAATACCTGGTGAAAAATGAAAATAATTTCCTATAAAATGAGACAACATACATTAATTAGAAAGAAACTTGTAAGACTTTTGATTTTAAGTACCTTGGTTTATAACTGCAGCGCATTTTCGGGATTATTTAGTACTAACAGTGTTTAAGAATCAAACCATATCTGTGTCTCGTTCACAGCCTAATGCAAGCACATGAAGAAACAGATCTAAAAGGAGTGAGGAATGTTAATAAGCCTTAGGTTAATGCAGTGTAAGTCACTGCTTTGAACTTTGAATTGTGCTGATTAGTCCCAACAGAAAATTTGTGGAGTTTGTCAGTTAATTTGCATTATACTTTTTTAAACATTCTGTTGTACACTTTCAATAAGGCAACTGGATTTTGTTGTATATATTTTTCTAACGTAGATACTGCGTTGCCTCATCTTCCATAGTAGGACATAAAAAGATAATATCTGAAAATTAATGTAATCAATGAATTCTCAGAGCATATTATTTAGAAATACAGAGTAAAAAAATCAAAAGAAACAGCTAAAAGAAGGTAAAGTGATTGCCTCTGAGGTGAAAGATGGGGGTGTGCGGCAAGGCTTGCAGAGTTAGTGGGCTCAGGTCTGTGCGGGTACAGTTGTTAAGGAGCAGAACCTCAGTGTATCCCCTCTCCTGGTTACTTGCACACATGGTGAACCTATCTATTTAGATCAGCTGGGCCTGTCAGTTGTTAGCAGTTTACTCTGCACCCTAGGATCAGGGATGAATAATTAACCGTTGAGGTCTGTCCCTAACTCCAACCTAGATTATGACAACACTAAATAAATATTCTAATATTGAATTCTTCAAGATTTAACCTAATGGAATGAACCATACAGAGAATAAAAACAATATCCATCTATTTTCATCTGAAATAAAATTCAGCAGAGTCCCTTATCTTTCTCCACTGTATCTTTTTGGATGTGTGTGTTCATGCACGCACGTGTGTGAAACAAAAGCCATCTTGAGCGAGCTTAAGTGAAAAAGGGAAAATGTTTCTCAGGATACGCATGGGCTTCCTCTGCCCCCGGGCAGCCGTGCGCAGCTCCTGAAGAAGGTACTGTAAGGTCTTTACTCTAAGCTCCTGCTCCATCTTGCCTCCTTTTTCTGCAGACTGATTTCCTTTATTCCTCCCCAAGCTTTCATGCTCAGTCATCAGAAAGTAAGCAGACTGACTTAGTTTGCTCGGTGTCTGTTTTTCTTTCCCCGCCTTTGCCACGTCTGTCTTCTCCCCTGTACCCGCCGTGTATCCGTGCTCCGATGAGGAGAAAGTTATTAAATAAGAGGTCCTTTTGGCTGTTTCCAAGGTTCCACAACCTGACAGCCCAAGTAGGATTACTCGCAAATGCTCAGCTGCAGAGCTGAGGACATTAAGTATCTCGTGGTGGCATCGCTGATCAAGACCAAGGCACAGTCAGGGGGCTGCCGTAAGTTTAATGTTCTTTAACATTTAGGTGTGGAATGGAGTTCTACTGCCACCTCATCTGATCCTGTTATCATCTGAACTTCTGTGACGTGATCTTTTGCTTTAGGTAGCCATGTTCTGGTGCCAGTTACAGTTCAGATGTACATAGACTACTTCTATCTCTGAGATAATGGTACTATTTCATGAGTAGAGTTCTTACCATTTTATTTTCTAATCAAATATTTGTTTGAAACTTTATTGCAAAATCATTTCATGTTTCTTGCTTTTGTGCCAGTAAGCAGTATGGGAGTTTTTCTTTTTTCCTTCATCTCTTTTTGTTGAGGTGTGACATTCTTCAGAAGGCCATCCTGCATCCCTGTGGACCACAGCCATAAATTCCCCCAGAGCAAGCCTTCCATCAGCTAATGGTTTTCTTTAATTTGTCAGAGTACTCCAGGCTTTGTTATGTGGTTCCTAGACTTAATGTTTATTGTGATGAAGTAGAGTCAGCCCCTCTACAATACTGATCTAATTAAAGTTTTAATTGAACTATTATAAATAATTTGTTTTGCTAGAGAAGTTTAGGTCTAGAACTTTATCATATTTAACCTTGAAAGTTTGTCAATATGGTACTGTTTCTGGGTATTTGCTATCGAGTGTTCCAAAAGTCATCTTTGAAAATTATTTGGTAATTCTTCAAAAATTAATCGTATTCTTTGTTTAGCAGGCAGTTTGTGTTTTTCTCTTTTAAACTTTATATTTGTTATTACTAGTTCCAAAAACAACAACAAAATAACCAGACAACTCTTCCAACTCAATCATGCAAAAAATGAGCATTAGCACTCAATAAATATTTTTGAGTTAATGAGTGAAAGTTTAGCTCTTTATAGAACTTTGCTTGTCTACAATTTTTATTTTCAATCCCTTCCCAAAGCAATACAGATGATGCAATAATAAGTCCATGATTCCTTATGTTCTACTCAGAGGGGATTTACTTTTAAAGGATGGGAATCTCCGAGGTCAAAAAAGAGCTGATCGGTTGAGCGCCACCTAAGTTATGAGGAGATAGCAAAGTAGATGAGGGGATGCAGTTAAGTGCATATAAAAAATATTAGAAGAGAGAAAGGATTATTTCTGAACTCTTGCCACAGGGCGGCAGATTTATTCTACTCATAATTTCCTTTGGGTATTGGTTTTGAATGTAAGTTGGCAGACTAATGGAATCTTGGCTTGGACTTTGGCTTCTGGAATTTTCTATGTAGTTTTAGGAGTGTGGGGGAAGTCTGACTTGGTCCAGTCCATTTGAACTTTCAGGTTGTTAGTCAAAACTACCTGAGGATTCCCAGATCCTGCCAGTCTATATTCCAGGTTCCCTGGCATGGCCCAGGTCTAGAGGGAAAGTGAATGGCAGCATCTTTCAGTAGAAGTACTGGATGTGATACCAGGAGAATCTCTGCTGTGGGGCTGCCATTTATTAGCTGTGTTACCATGGATTGCTTAATTCCTTGAGCATATTCTCCTCATCTCTGAAATGAGAATGATTACAGCAGCCCGCCTTAACCAATGGGGATACATTCCAAGACCTCCAGTAGGTGTGTGAAACTGCATGTTCTTTCTGGCATATCAGAATCATCAGCAGCATTACTACCATCACACTTTGGGGCCATTTTTAAGTAAAGTAAGGGTTACTTACATACAAGCAATTATGATACAGCGACAGTTGATCTGATAACCCAGAGGGCTACTCAAGTGACTCATGGGTAGGGAGCATATACTGTGTGGGTACCCTGGGCAAAGGGGTGAGTTATGTCCTGAGTGGGACGGAGTGAGGACTGTGTGAGATTTCATTATGCTACTCAGAAGGGTGTACAATTTAAAAACATGAATTGTTTATTTCTGGAATTTTCCATATAATACTTTGTGACTGTCGTTACTTACAAGTAACTGAAACTGCTGAAAGCAAAACTGCAGGTAAGTAATAGACTACTATACACCCTTTTTATCTACCTTGAAAAGTTTTTGTGCAGATGAAAAGCAGTGTAAGATAACCGGAAAGACTATGCAAACTCTCCAGGTCTTTCTCGCTGAAGATGGCTTGGGTAAAGTGAGAACCTCAGTTTTGGAGGGAAGCTGGAGCTAACACTGATACAGTTCTGTTGTTTGTTTACAGCCTTTTATCCTAGTTTGTGAGGTTAATCAAATTATATGAAATAATAGTTTTACTTTTCTGTGAAAATATTTGCCTATCTTTTGATTTTAATATCATTGTTTTTTCCCGGAGTTTTACCTTCACTGGTGGTCAGAGCCACAGCATAGTAATATATCCTTACCAGTTTAACAACTGTGCGGATCAGTGGTTCTGAAAGTGTGGCCCTTGGACCAGCAACATAAGCATCACCTGGGAACTTGTTTCTGAAATAAGTTCTTGAGCCCTGACTGGCATGGCCCAGTTGGTTAAGCATCATCCCACAAAGCAAAAAGTTGCTGGTTCAATTCCCAATCAGGGCATATGCCTGGGTTGCAGGCCTGGTCCCCAGCTGGGGCGTGTGAGAGGCAACCAATCGATGTTTCTCTTCCTCTCTTTCTCCCTCCCCTCCTCTCTCATTAAAAATAAATAAAATCTTTAATAAAGTAAAAGAATAAAAAAAAATAAAATAAGTTCTCGAGCCACTCTCCAAGCATCTGTATTCACGTTTGGCAAGCTCTCCAGTGGATCTGATACAAACTTAAGTGTGAAAACTGCTGGCCTACATCAGTGATTCTCCATAATGGGTGGTGCCCCCCACCCAGGTCAGAGGTTCTCAACCTTGGCTGCACATTACGGTCCCCCAGAGAATGTTTGCACCTCCCAATTCCTGCGACATACTCCAGGCCAATTAGAATTTCTTGGGGAGCATTCACACAATCAGTAACCTTTTAAATTTCTCAGTTGACTCCAGTGTAGTCAAGGTTGAGAAACACTGCCTGTTTTCCACCCCTCCTTCCTGAAATCACCATTGCTTCTAATGGGAACTTAGGTAACCTATATGTATGTTGATATAAGGTTGAGAAGTACAGCTTTAAATAGTGTTCCAAAACCTAGATGGTTGAGCACCAACATTTCCTAGGAAAAGATTTTTTGATTCCATATTGACCTACTAAGGTGAAATTTTTAGGAAAAAATTTCTCAGCAAAGTTGAGGAATGTGTATTTTCTGAATATCTGATATAACGAGCCTTGATGCACCAAGGGAACCATGTCTGTATAGGTGATTTAAAAGTTACCTTACTTGTGAGATTGGCCATTGTTATTTGTTTATCTTTCCTTTTTATTTATTTTCATTCATTCATTCATGAAACATTCTTGGAGTGTCCTTGTGTCAGATACTTTTATACATGCAAGGGATACAAAGAAAGGTAGAATACTGTCCTTAAATTTAAGGAATTTAGTGGCTTTTAGAGGAAAATAGATAGATAAATAAATAAATAAATAAATAAATAGTAAATAAATAAACTCATGGAAGTACTATGATAGAAGCCAGAAACCTGGGAATCATTCTTGGTATTTTCTGTTCCATTAGTCATCTTGATTTCTTTTGTCCTATTAATTTTTCTGCCTAAATATATCTCTAACCATCTCCCTTTCCTCATTATCACTGTTATCTCCTAAAATTCAAGCTGCTTTCATCTCTCTGTAGGCCACCGGCCTCCCCAGACCCACTCTTGAGTCCTCAAGTCCATTCTTCTGTCACTGGTCAGGGAGGCCTTAAAAGGCAGAGCTGACCAAACTACTGGGGCTGTACCGTACGGGAACCCTCTGTACTGTCTTAATTTTTCTGCAGATGTGAAAGTATTCTAAAATTTAAAAAAGGTTATTTTAAAAATGCGTTAAGAAGGCAAAACTGAGTGTATAAACCTGCTTAAAACCCTCACTGTTGTGAATGTGTATGTGTGCTTACACTTAGAAGAGAAATTCCAGATTCTTCGCGTGGCCTGTAAGTCCTGTGTGATCCGGTCCTGCTGGCCTTGTGCAACACTCCCCCCTGCTCCTGCTCCAGTCTCAGGGGCCCTCTCTGTCACACACCAACCGGCTCCTGCTGACAAGGCAAAGGCTGCTGTCTTTGCTCTCCACCTGGCAAACCTCTCCACCTTCGTTTTCAGCTCAGTGCCACTTCCTCAGGATGACATTCTGACATCATTCTGTGTTATCTTTGGGGGCACTTGTCAATTGCAATTACATTTTTATTTTTGTCGTTTTAAAAAAAATGTTCATCTATCCCACCAAACTAGGAGCTGCAGAAAGGCTGTATCTCTTGCTTCTGGTGCTTATCACAATACCTGGCACATTTCAGTACTCATAAATTGTTGAATGAGTAAGTAATTAAATGAGGAGAAAATAAGCTGTTGTGACATTTTTTTGCTCATCACTAGAGAATGCTACATACCCAAGTAATGCAAATAGAATTATAATGTTGCAATTTGCTTAACATTTTAAAAACACAGCTATAATTAATGTACATGTAAGGTATTGAAAGTAGCCAAAACGTTTTCCCATCTTCTTATAGTTAAGAAACACTCATAAAGGATTACTGAAAAACTCAGAAGTTGAGAATAGGAAAGGAAAAGGAAGAACTTAGAAAAATAGTTTAAACCTTCTACTGAATTCATCTGTTGGCTAAATTTTACAAGTGTTAATACAGATATTTCAAATTACATTTTAGTCAAGTAGAAAAAGTAATTTTAGCTTAATTTTTTAAATAGTTCTGAAGTTTTATTTTACACAGTGCTGCAGTTTGCATTGCTAAAGAATTGTGAGTCAGAAGGCAAAAAGGAATTTAATCAAGACATCATACTATGATGAACTTTTCTCTCTCTCGCTCTCCATTTAAATGAAAAATGTTCCTACAATTCTATAATATTTTTAACCATTGGAAGCCTGTCCAGTATATTTACCTCCCACGATAGAGCTTAAATTGTCAGTGATTCATCAGCAAAGAGACAAAAAGGCACCAAGTAGTACATGTGCTGGACCGCAAAACCATTTAACTTACAAATAATGCGCCTCATTTGAGTACTTAATGACATATGTAGCCTGACTTCTCCCAGTAAAAAAGAGTTCATTTTACTTGTGTGACAGGTGCATGAAGGCCCTGAGATACATAGAATTTATGGGATCTTTCAGTCCAGAAGAAGTTGGCAAAGGGAGGCCTTGCCAGTTCCCCAGTGGCGAACGTGAGGAACCTGGTGAAGTGCTCACATTCCTCCTGTCACTTCCTTCTTACAACTCACCGCCTGCTGGTGCAACTTGAATGGTTATACACAGAAAAATCTGGAACTATGCACATCAAACTCTGAACGATGGTTGCCATTAAAAGTAGAATGAAGAAATACATTCATTTTGTTATTAAAAAAGCCATTAGGAATTTAAATATACAGTTTATAGACATGTTACTTTAACATTTGATTTCTCAACTATTTGGCTTGTGCAACTTACCGTATTTGAGTCAAATACAGTACATCATACTGTGTGGTTTTAATACTTGGGTGAGGATTAAAATATATGTGTATATAAAATATATATGTAAACATGTAGGTATACATATATATATATGTTTATTGACTTTAGAGAGAGAGGAAGAAGAGGGGGTGGAGAGAGAGAGAGAAAAGGAGACAGAGAGAGAAAGAAACATCGATGTGAGAGAAACATTGATCAGTTGCTCCCTGTCTGTGTCCTAGGCAGGGATTGAACACACAACCTAGGTACCGCATTTTTTCAGACTATAAGACGCACCCCCCACCCACCCCCCAATTTGGGAGGAATAATGGTTGTTAATGCTGCTGTTGAGTTCTGTTTACATTCACATTGGTGAAATATTATGTTATAACATTTTACCACATTTTTTGCTTCAAATTTTGTTTTCCTATTTTCCTCCTCTAAAACCTAGGTGCATCTTATAGTCTGAAAAATACGGTATGTACTCTGACCAGAGATTTAAACTGCAAACTTTTGGTGCCCAAGATGTTGCTCCAGCCAACTAAGCCATCTGGCTAGGGCTTGACTTGATATTTTTGAAAAGATATTTTAGTTTACTGAAAAGTATTTTAAAATTATAAATGTTAATATTCATTTTTTCTTATTTTACTGGCTCCTGATCCCCGTGAGGTTAAGAAAATTGAAGCTTAGATTCTTCCTATTTAGCAAATCCTCTTGGGGCAAAAGCTGCCTTCATCATTCCATTTACTGCTTTGGGGTTTAGATGTCACTTAATTTTTACTTGAGTGTACCTCCCTGATGCTTTTATGAAGTTTTGTGGTAGTTGTTTGTTTTCACAGTTTATCTAGCAAGTTTAGTTATTTTCAGGAAGAATATGATCTTGGTACCTAGTCAGCCATTCTGCTGGAAATGAGTCTCTCATAATTTTTGCACATAATATACACTTCGTATATGACATAATTTGTCAGAGCTGTGAAATGGTATAATACCCAATAGTTGCTTGTATGCCATTCACTAGATGAATCTTCCCTTCACCAAATAGAGTTTTAGCATGTATTTTGTTTGATGACTTCTTTGCAGACTACAAATAAGTATTGATAGCTTTTCTCCTGTTAAAGTTACAGTGGTGTGTCTATAGTGTAGAACTGTGTGGGGCCTCGTCTGCCCACTGAGCTATGTATCAGAGCAAATTTAAATGGACTTTTTGAATATACTTTCTGCCCTTCTGCGTATGTGACTTCCCGTACCACACTTTCAAACTAAAATCGAATGGTTTCACATGAGTCCCCTCATTAGACATCCTGATCTTCATAAGGTTCTCCTGTCTTGCCTTCAGTGCAGCCTTATCCTTAACTGGCTCAAATAAGACAACAACTAAACTGCACTCCACGTACTGGTCAGGAGGGTATAAATGAATCCTTGTTGTTTTTCATTACCCTTAAATAGTTCTGAAGGAAACCAATTTTTATGGTTTATCTAAAGAGCATTTAGCCTATCCACTTTACCAAAATAAAATCTAAATCCCAAATGAAGTCAGAGAGTCAAATACCTGGATTAAATTGGCCTTCCCATAGAATGACCCTACCAAACTGCTCCTTGGGGTGATGCCATTGACTCAGTAACAGCAGCCCATGAAACAGTATCTTCATGTTTCCCTAAGAAATGTTCAGGATGCTCTTCATACCTAAGCACTGGGTTTCTTCTCTGTGAACTCCAAAGGGTAAGTGTCCTGAGATTTCCAAGGGGATTTTGGTTGAAGACACTGTGAGTTTGGGACCCAATTGCATCTTCCTTTTTCCTTTGGCAACTGGGAAGCTTAGCATCTCGAGAGGCCTTCCCCTGTCAAGCATATACAACTTTATGGAATATAATTTTGTTTATAAAAGTTACAGGTTTAAATTTACTCTCCTATCCTTACTTTTCCTTTAACTTATTTTTCCATGTTAAAATATTTTAAAAACCATTTTGAATATTTTTGGTATATAGTGGGTATATACAAAATCATTTGATTATTATTTCAGATATTGCAAATCAGTGTATAACCATGTTTTAGAAATACAATTACATATTTACTTTTGCTTATATAAACATTATCAAGACCTAGAAAATTAGATTGCAGTAAAATTCACTGTCTCTAGACCCAAAGGAACAAATATGCATAGACAGTGGAGATTACTACTATGATTTCTGAAGACTGCAGCATGTTCCCTCATTGGTTTGGACAGGCAGGTTTTCAAAAGTAAAATCACTCTCCTTAAATATTTTGTAGATTTCAGTAAGCTGATAAATGAGCTGTTTATTCATTGTCTGTCTGGCACCACACAATAGATTATCCATAACAACAGTCCTTTTCAAACTTCATAAGACCAGCTCTGTGTTTTTTAGGAAAATAATACCACCAGGTTAAACAAACTGACTGTTGGTTTTGTGTATTTACTCTCTTCCAAAGAGACCTGCCAAACCTTCTGTGTGTTCCATGCTGTACATCATTAGGGAGGCTGCATTGGAGTGTGACGCTGTGATTCCGAATGTGCCACTTTTATGGTGTGTTTAGAATAAGAAAGATAATGAGTAAATAAAGCTTTACAAATGAAGTACTATGTTGTGTATTGAAAACAGGGCCAAATTCTTCTCTGAACAGTAGAAATCAGATATATTATGGTAAATATTACCACTCTTTGTCTATAAAGGATAAATAGAACATTTACTTTTCGCCCAGGAAAACACATTTTAGTTTTCTTGACTGTAGAAATTACACTGACATAGACTCTATAAGAAAGGTTGTGCCTCAAAAAAAAAGAAAAAGGAAAAAAAGATAGTTTCAGAATTAGAGGTGTTTTCATAAGAGAACAGATACTTTTAAAGAATTTGAATTGCTGTTGAAATGTAAATTAAACCTAGGATCTTTTCATGTCAGTCATTGAGAAATGAAGTAGTATTTAAAATCGTGAAATGTTAGAGTGCATGTATTTCAATATCCTTATTTTACAGCAATGAATGCTTTTAGAAATTGCTGTAAAAGCCTAGTGTCTCTCATCTAAAATGTCCTTGTGCCATATTAAAAAAACAAGTTAAGTGAAAGTTAAGTTTCACTCTAGAAGATATACTAATGGGAATATAATAATTATTTGCAAGGGAGAATTGATTACTAATTCCACTTTTTATAATAGTATGTAGTATATTTTTCTTTATTAGACTTTTTAATGTAGATCAGTAATGGGACTTTGCATTTATTAATTGGTTGAACCTATTTTGATAAAATCTTTGCAATGTTAAATATCTATTTTTTGTCAAGTAAATTTTTTGGTAGTTTTAGCACTTAAATTCCTTTTTTTGTTTATATTCACAGATTCTGGAACTTCTCAAAGCCCGACCCTCTTCTTGAAATAGTGGACCATCACACGGAGTTTACTTGTGGTTTAGATTTAAGTCTTCATAGTCCTACTCAGGTAATGGCCGTGATCTCCTGATGTTTTTTCTTCCCGTATTGTTCACAAAAACTCTACGTGTGGCACATGTTGCTTTTATGAACAAAATTATTGCCTTAGGGAAGGGCAAAGTACATTTACTTAATCATCCTGATCTCTTCTGTTGTGAAACTTGAGCATTTGAAATACTGGGGAAGGAGAGTTATCCAGAAACTTGACATAACTTCTCTCCTCTTGAAAGACCGACTTTTCTGAGAGGAGAAGGAATCTTCCCCAAAAGCATTGTGCCTCACATGTTGAAGGCCTTGAGTGGACCTCTCCCAATGGAGAGGGTGACAAGAGAAGAATGGAGTGGGGAAGTATTGTCCCCAGGGGTTGGTGGGAGTCAAGAGTGTATGGTCCCTGACTCAGCTGTCCCACAAGCAGTTGAGATGATGGGCAAGTCACTTCTCTCTGCGGACGGTCACCCTCATCGCCACACCCCATGTTGAAAGAGAAGCTTCAGATGGGGAACAACGGAAGGGAGAGTGACTGCCGTTTTAATTAATACACTTTATATTCTCACTTTTTGTTCTCTTGAGGACTGGAGGGTTTAAATATTTATGTTTTTTCTTAAGCTGTTTCAGTTTTGGAAACTCAGGTCAGATAACAGACCATATGAAAACACTAACATATCAGTGAAACAATGTAATATATGGGAATTCTAGGATATGACTAGGAAATTATACTTTTATGGCAAATTTTAGAAATTAGACAAAAAGCAAATCCCATTTCTTGTTACTGTGTTCTTAAATTTAAATGAATACACATTTTTAAATTTTAGAATTTTAAGACATAATTCTGAGTTTAAAATATTCTCAGTAGACATTAGAATAGCCTTATTTACATTAGGATAATGGTTTTAAAATGACAATGGCAACTAAGAAGAGAAGAAACTAAAAGAGTGATAGATGAAATGGCATTATCTTTCATGTAAATGCAGTGAGCTTTAAATGAACTAGTTTCTTTTCTGAGAAATGAATCTATTATAGATGATTTTTAATAAAATATTCATATCCATTTGCTCGCCTATTAAAAAAAAAAGCTGTACCTATGGAAACACAGCAATACCAAACAAAGAATCCTAAATAAGTGTTTTCCTGTCATGTGTTTCTGTAACCTATATACCACGAGTCCCAGACGGTGGCCCGAGGCAGCACACAGGCCTCCTCGGCTTCGCCCATCACGGCAGCTCCTCACCCAGGTCTGAGAAGTGCCAGGTGTTCTCTAAATCCTCCACGCCTAGACCACCTGGTAAAAGTAATTTTGTTTTTAGAGGATTTACTAATTAGATTTTATGCATCCTAAATAATGAGAGAATTTAGTACAATATATTTTGTGTGGATTCTGGTGGCTGCCGTCTCTTCAGTTCAGCGAACAAGTTCAATTCGTGTTAGGGACATAGTTGCTATTGAGAGCCAATAGGAGTGGAGAAGTGGGGGTCTTCCAGCTCTAAATAAGCAGCAGGTTCAATGGCATAATGTACAGTTCAACTGTGCTGCAAGTCTCTACCAATTAATGCATAGTGGGACCGAATCTTGGGAGTAGGAGGGGCTTTAGAAATAAGGCCACGCCTGCTCTTTCGTGTAGGCTTTCCACAGGTATTTCCCTGTGCCAGACTTTGTGCTGGGTACTGGGGATTCAGTGGGGAATGAAAACAAACATGGGCCCTGCCTTCATAAAGCATTTAGCCCACTGTTACATCAAATAATCTCATGAATGAATGTAAAGGACAGTATGACATGCCTGTGAGGGAGAGGTATGTTGTTCCTCAAGAGTTCACAGTCAGGATAGATATTCGACCTGTTAAAGGAATTTGTGAGGAAGTGAGGACCATCTGCGATCTGACGCGTAGGCGTGAGCTCTGTGAAGAGACAGAAGGCAGATCATAAACAGGCAAAAAGCAGCGATATGTCACAGGCCCTGTGATGGGAGGGAACATGGCTAGTGCTTGAGAGCGAAAGAAATCATTTTTTTCTCATTTATGGTATATTATTCAACATTAGAATTGAAGAAAATAGGTTTGTTGACTTGTCATATTTATAAAAAAGGAGTGTTGAGATTATTGACTAAGTTTTCAGGTTTGTTTCAATGTCTGTCCATTTTTCTATATATAATTTTTTGCTACACATTCTAGGTCATACAAATGAAATATTGAAGAGTTTTTATTATTCGATGTGTCTTTTACTATCAATGTATTTTTAATCATTTCACAGTATCATTACATAGTTACCATTTCTATTAATATTCTTGACATTCGTTGGTTCATTCTTTCATTTTGTCATATTTATCAAATATCTACTTCAGCTGTATGGGAAGAGAAATTACAGTGTAGTGTGATAAATGCTAAAATAAATGGAAACAAATGATGCTTTGGGGAAGTATACATACACTGATTCATATGTGATATACATTACATTATTTATAAATATTTGTCAGATGCCTCCTAAGTGTTGGGTATTGTTTTAACTACTAAGAAAAAAGCAGCCAACAAAACAGACTGCATTCCTGATCTCACGGAGCCTGCATATTGTGGGAGGAATCAGATAATAAACAAGTAAGCAAACAAGGTGATTTCATATACCAGTAAATACTATTGAGAATTGGAAAAATTTTATAGAAAAGATGGCAGAGGGGGTACTTTTGCTTGAACGGTATGGGAAAGGCTCTCTCAGGAAGTGAAATTTGGCCTGAAAAACAATGAAATGGAACAAGCCATCCAAAAATCTAAGGGAAGATCTTTTGTAGAGGAAACAACAAATGCCAGGTTTGGGGGATGAACCTTCACTTCTGCCTGTGTCTTTTTTATGCTGTTGCAGTAACCAATGAGTTCTTTGAGCATCCTAATAACCAGTGTTTTGAACTCTGCATCTGACAGGTTGCTCATCTTCACTTTGTTTAGTTCTTTTTCTGGAGTTTTGTTCTGTCCTTTCATTTGGGCCATATTTCTTTGTCTTCTCAATTTGGCGGCCTCCCTGTGTTTGTTTCTGTGTATTAGGTAGAGCTGCTTTGACTCCCTGTCTAGTAGCATGGTCTACTGTAGAAAAGCTCACCCGTAAGTTGTGTGGGGCAGAGTCTTAAGTAATCACCAGGGCAGAACAACCCGTGTCACCACTCTGTGGCTCTGTGTGGGGGAGGACTCAGAGAGGGGACAGTGCTGCTGCCTGCCCTCTGGAGATTTGCCTGGGAGGAAGCTCTCTCCTGCATTCATCCTGTTGCCAGTCACTTCACTTTCTCCCTGTATGTCCTGGTGCCCTTCCAGCTGGTGCTGAATCCCAGAGGGAGTGAGTCTGCGTAAGTCCTAAGACCATTGAATGCCCTTTAAGAGGAGTCTCCTCAGAATCTTGAAGTTTCTTCTGCTACCCCAATGCCCACTAATTTTTACAGCCAAAAGTTATGGGGACTTAGCTTTCTGGTGCTGAATCCCTGGTCTGGGTGGTCTGGTCTGGGGCTTGGATCCCTGGCTCCCAAGTCTCTGTCCCTCCTACCGTCTGGATGAATGTGGCTTCTTTAAATCCTTGGTTGTTTGACTTCCATACAACTTTATTTTCTGATGAATCTGCATGGTATTTATTTTGTAGTCTAGTTGCAATTTTTGCTGTAGTTGTGTGAGGAGGCGAAGTGTGTTTACCTACACCTCCATCTTGACCAGAAGGCTGTATATATTTTCTTTATCCATTCATCCATCAATGGATACTTATGAGGGAGGACCAAAAATAACCACAATTATCTGCTGGAGGTGGGCGCCTTGTAATACAGGCTTCTCCTGCAAGGTGAGTGTTCTAGGAATCCATCTATATCAGTGTACCAGCTAGCATTGTTGTGAGAGGCTGTGTTCAGCTTCAGTAAATTTTTTTGAAGACTCTTTCAACACATTTGCCCATTTCATGACGGGCATTTTACAAGCACACCTGCCTACGCTGCACTGAGTGTTCAGTAGTTTTTGACCAAAAACAGCAGTGACCCCTGTGGCCCAACCTCCGTATCCACCCCATCTCACACTGAACAACTTTTCTTTGTTTTCCTGGATGAATAAAGTCCTCCAAGGGAAATGTTTTTGTGTGGAAGAGATAAAACAAAAAAACAGCAGAAGCACTAAGAGGCATCAAAATTGACAAGTTCAAAAACTGTTTTGAGCAGTGGAGGGAAAAAGTCTCTAAACATGTATTGCACCAAATGGCGAGTACTTTGAAGGTGACTGAAGTTTAAACATGTAAGAATAAGTACACAATTTTTAAAAAATAAATTCCATGGGTTTTTTAGTTCCCCCCTTGTAGTTTGATCCATGTCGTGGCTATTGTAAATAATGCTGGAGTCAGCATGGGGGTAGATCTATATTTTCAAATTAGTGTTTTTGATTTCTTTACATAAATACTCAGACGTGGAATTGCTGGATCATATGGTAGTTATATTTGTAAGTTTTTGAGGCACCTCCATATTGTTTTCCACAGTGGCTGCACCAATTTTCATTCTTACCAGCAGTGCACAAGGGTTCACTTTTCTCCACATCCTTGCCATCACTTGTTATTTCTTGTCTTTTTGATAGTAGCCATTCTAACAGGTGTGAGGTGATATCTTATTGTGATTTTGATTTGCATTTCCCTGATGATTAGTAATGTTGAGCATCTTTTCATGTACCTGTTGACTGTCTGTATATGTTCATTGGAAAAATGACTCCAAACCTCTGCCCATTTTTTAATCAGAATTTTTGTTTTGTTTTGTTATTGAGTTGTACAAGTTCTCTATAGATTTTGAATATTAACTCCTCATCAGATAATTTGCAAATATTTTCTCATTCATACTACTAATAGAGGCCATATAATACCCAATGGTGAAAGACTGATTTATACTCAATAGCGAAAGACTGAAAGCTTTTTCTCTAAGATCAGGAATAAGACAAGGATGTTTGCTTTCACCACTTCTATTCAACATAGTATTGGAAGGCCTAATCAGAGCATTTCATCAAGAAAAGAAATAAAAGATACTTTGGAAAGAAAGAAGTAAAATTATCTTTGTTCTCAGATGTATAATCTTATATGTGGAAACTTTTAAATTCAACCATTTCAATTATGATAGTAAATGTAAATGGTCTAAAACATCCAAATTAAAAGACATTAAAAGTGACATATATATGAGACTTTGAGAAACTCACAAGTCAAGATTTTGTGACCTCTTGGATGGAGGATTTGAAGAAGAGGTTTTGTAACTCCAAATCCTAGGATTCTACTTTGTGTGATGAGTTTGTTTTATGTTTCTCCTATAAATTTAAAAGTTTTTTTTCTCCATTTTATTTATATTCTGTTTTGGACTTTAAACTTTCTTTTTCTTCTAAGATGGTGATTTTAGTCACTATTTTTCACATACTTAACATTAACACATTTTAACACAGACATTTGTATTGTTTATAGTAATAATTTGTGTTTTTACCAAGAAACATTAAACTTCTTTCCAGGGGAGATAAGATCAAGTTCTTGTAGCACCTCCCTCTTTTTCTCTCACTTACTTTATTTGTTATCTATTGCTATATAATAAACTCACATACAAGTGAGTGGCTTAAACAACAATTTCCTTTACCCACAATTCTGTGAGTCAGTAATGTGGGCTGGACTAAGCTGAGCAGTTCTTCTCTTGTTCTCAGCTGGAGTCACTCCTGTGGCACCTGTCATCTGGTGGCTTAAGATGGCCTCACTCACATGTCCTAGGGTATAGTTGTCTTCTGAGCCATGTGTCCCCAGATGAGCCCAGGCTTCTTCACTTAGCTCTTGTAGATTTCCAAGAGGGTGAGAGTAAAAGCTGCAAGGTATTTTCAGGGGTAGACTTGAAAGTCACACAACATCCTTTCTGTTGCAAAGCAAGTCACAAGCTAGTCAGATTCCAAGAGTGAGAAAGAGACTCCATGTGGCCATTTAAATTTTACCAAATTAACTTTTTGTTCGTATAGTTAGTAGTTTAATTTACTTTTGACATATTTATCCTTTACTCTCACAGTATGTGGTCAAGTTTACTGAACGCATGTTAATTTTTTTCAGCCTTTGTTCATACTTTATTCCCTTAAAAAGTATCTTTGCCTTGCCTTTTAGAAAGTAAGTACCTTTTAATCTGCTTTCAGAAATGTGTTGTCTCTTGTGGTGATCTGAACAGCTGTAGGACTTTGCTGACATTACTGTAGACCTTCTGTGTCTTAATGTATTATCTGTCTTAAAGGAGTTTTATCTGAGTTCTTGTATTTGTAATTCTTTTTTCTTTTTAGCTTCTCCCTTCTTAGAGATCTGAAAGATGAGATCTAAAGCATTCCTAAATTACACCTCCTTTCTTCTTGACAGAATGTAAGATCTTGTCTTTAAAGGTTTAAAACTTGACAAATAAGTGTCTGGGGTCGTTCTTTAAGAATAATTGCAGAGAAATTCTCTTTGCCCTCACTTGTTAACCAGGCTGAAGTCATTTTTCACTTCAAAACTTTTTTCTTTGATTTATTTTCCCTCTGATCATGATTTGTACAGTTCTGGCACTTTCCCTTTTCTCTTTCGTCCTTATTATTTCTAAATTGGATGCCCTTTTTCTATTTTTTAGGGTTATGGTTCTAGACCTGCATTACACCCATTTGGATAATTGGGATTTCCTGTATTCACATATTTTTAGAATTCTTGCCTTTCTGCTCCTCAGTAACAAGTCTGCTCTTTCGGATGCTCGTTGATACTCAGTCTAGGATTTATAAACTGCGTTCAGGGTTATATATGGTGACACATTCCTTTTAGGAGATAGTTATTTCTCTTTTAAAGTAGAAATTATTAGTTAATTCCAAGATATCACCTCTCTATGTTTAATTAAATTTATCTTTTCTTCCCATGATGAAACTGGGAAATTACATATAAAAGAAAGAAAAAGACTCTTACCATTCCAAACAGAATCTCTGTTACTCCATATTAATGTTTTTTAGTCCTTTTTAAGAAAATTGTTTAGCACTCATATTGGAAAATGCACAGATTTTAAGTGTACAGCTCAGTAAGTTATCAAGAAGTGACCGTATTCATGTGCCCATCATGCAGATTAAGTCATAGAACACTACCCGCACCCCAGGGGCCGCTCAGGCTTCCTCCCAAATCTTCCTCCCTCCTTGCTCCCCAAAGGTAACTACTCTGTATGTTGCATATTTTCATAGTCATAGTGACACTACACATAAGAATTTTTCTTCTGGGACTCCCAAAATACTTGGCAAACGTAATCTTTAATAAGTGAATAACCTAATCTACCCATGCTAGGAACATGTAGGTATCTTTACAGTACCCTTAAAATAGGGTAGAAGAAAATTTGTATATTTTTCCGTTGTTTGGTAGAAGATGCTTAGATTCGATTCTGATTTAAGCTAGTTCTTTAGATGTGTTTTTAAAAGTATCTTTGGTTTTGTTGGTGTTTTAGTAAAAAATATTTGTTTCTTAAAATTTAGCTGGTGTTTTGATTCAAATCCCTATTCTCACAATCTTAGATATCAGGTTTAGAGGTTGACAATGGATAAAATATTTTAAATTTCTCAGTATAAGGTTGGAAAATGAGATTTTAGAAGAGGACTAGCATTATTGGTAGTTAGGATATCTGTGTCCTGTGCAGTTTTTATCTGAGGTGATATTTTCTGTATCTATCACACAGGCTAGCTTAAGAATTGGAAAGAATGTCTGCCTGAAGCATCCCCTATCCTCAGGCAGTAGTCTCTGTTGTTTCCTTGTCAATGAAGCATCCCCTATCCTCAGGCAGTAGTCTCTGTTGTTTCCTTGTCAATGAAGCATCCCCTATCCTCAGGCAGTAGTCTCCATTGTTTCCTTGTCAGTGTTTTCATAATTGTCTAGTATTTAGCTTAAAATCATGTAACAAGTGCTCATTCTTCCCCAGCCATCAAACATCCCCCAGACCCAGTTCCGTAGGATCTTAGCGTGTGCCTAAGTTGGATGTGCTCAGCCTGCGCCCGCTGCCCTCTGCACTCCGTGGACAGCCCTTGCAGTGAGAGCTTCCAGAATTTTGGACACCTGAGCCTCTGGTGCCTCTGCCTTGGAGCTCCCATTCCTGAATCACCCACTCTCTTACTCATTTTCCTTGCTCTAGATTATGGAGCATTGCTTCCAAGCAAAAATGTTAACTTGGCACACTATGAACTACTTTTCAGAAAAACTATATTTGGGCTCTTGATCCTCCTCAACTTCCTTTAAAGTCTTTTTGATTTTCTAGTCCATTCTCCACAGTATCTTTTCTCAGCCTTCTACTACCATTAACACTCTGGACATTTGACCTTACCTCCTGCTTTACTGTAAAAATAGTCCAGAATGACTATCTTCTTCCATCTCTAGTCCCTCAAACTATTTATGTTCTGTCTCTATTTTTCCCAGTTCCAATAGATTCCTAATTTTCTCACTGGCTTCCTCATCTAGGTCTTTGTTTCCACAATTATCCACTGGTTTTTAGATCTTCAGTTAGTTCCTCTATTTTCAAAGGTCACTTAATGCCATTATCTTAACTCTCTTTTTAAGTATATTTTATTGATTATGCTATTACAGTTGTCCCATTTTTCTCCCCTTTATCCCCTTCTGCCCCGTACCCCCATTTTCTCTAGCACCCCCCTCACTTAGTTCATGTCCATGGGTCATATATATAAGTTCTTTGGCTTCTCCATTTCCTGTGCTATTCTTAACCTCTCCCTGTCTATTTTGTGCCTACCAATTATGCTTCTTATTCCCTGTACCTTTTCCTTCTATTCTCCCCCTACCTTCTCCCCACTGATAATCCTCCATGTGATCTCCATTTCTGTGATTCTGTTCCTGTTCTAGTTGTTTGCTTAGTTTTTGTTTTTGTTTTTGTTTTTTTTTTTAGGTTCAGTTGATAGTTGTGAGTTTGTTTTCATTTTACTGTTCATAGTTTTGATCTTGTTCTTTTTATTAGATAAGTCTCTTTAACATTTCCTATAATAAGGGCTTGGTGATGATGAACTCCTTTAACTTGACCTTATCTGGGAAGTACTTTATCTGCCTTTCCATTCTAAATGATATAGCTTTGCTGGATAGAGTTATCTAGGCTGTAGGTCCTTGTCTTTCATGACTTCGAATACTTCTTTCTAGTCCCTTCTTGCCTATAAGGTTTCTTTTGAGAAATCAGCTGATAGTCTTATGGGAACTCCTTTGCAAGTAACTGTCTCCTTTTCTCTTGCGGCTTTTAAGATTCTTTCCTTAGCTTTAACCTTGGGTAATTTAGTTATAATTTGTCTTGGTGTGTTTCTCCTTGGATCCAACTTCTTTGGGACTCTCTAAGTTTTCTGGACTTGCATGCCTATTTCCTTCACCACATTGGGGACTTATTTGAAAAAATAAAGAAGGAAAACTTTCCCAGTATCTTATTTCTTAACCAGTAAATCCTGTTTCTTATTATTAGACATCTAGAACTTCCATTGAAATTCTGTTGTCTTCTGTTATTAGGTATTGCAACTTCCCCCTTGAAGTTGTCATTTAATTATAGTATATGCTAGTGATGCTTGACCCATGAATCTACATTGATGTCTTGCTTTTCTTCCAGCATTTCTAACTTGGTCAGTTGATTGTATGCTGAGGCCTGACCAGAAACGTGGGAAGTCATCCTAGTTTTCTTGTCTTACTGCGCCCCTAAATTCTTTGGACATTAAGTTTATTAATTCTTTCTTAACAGTACCTCTGAAATCTAGCTAGCTCCAGGACTTAGATAAGCATTTATTTAGTGACTCTGCCATAGGTTATTACAATAGTCTCCTAACTAATCTCTAAGTTCTTTCCATTATTCCACTGATTTTCAACACTGCTTCAGGGGAGAGCTTTTCATAATGCAAACTACCATCACTGCTGTTAATCAATATGGTTCTAAAAATTATAGCCAATTAGTAATAGAAGAAAATAAAATAGAATATATTTTTAAATGTAGGAAATTTTATGATTATTTGTACTTCATATGATTGTCAAATGTTCTAATCCAAGAACATCAACTTTAAACCTATTAAAAATGGTAAGAGTTCAATAAGATCAGTAAAATATACAAAAATGAATACTGTGTAGGTACCGGTAACCATCAGTTACAAAATTAAATGGGAAAAACTGTCATTAAATAACAACAACACTGTGTGTGCTTGTGTGTGTGTGTGTGGGGGGGGGATACATAGAGGAATAAAAGTTTTAGAATGTGCAGGACTGCAGATAAAGAACATTACATAACTTTACAAAAGGACGTACCATGTCCCTGTAATAGAATACATTTTTTTTTATTGCTACCATTTTTTTAGCTCTTTCTCATATAATACAAATATTACAAACTCATGGTCAACCCTCCTGTGATGCTACTTACCTACTGTGACTGTTAACCACAATAATTACATGGAAGTTTTAATTTACAAATCGACACCATTCAATTGTTGTCATGTCATCTCAGAAACCTTAAAGAGATAGCCCGTTACCGTCAGGGTAGAGTCTGAACTTTTAATCTGGCTTTCAAGATTCAATATAATCTGTATTACTTTCTAATTATATTTCTTACCACCCCATGGAATCCTTCTATGATATAGTTATTATATTTTATTACTTCTTGTCTCCATGTTTTTGCCACTGTTTTTCTCACTCTCCCGACTTCAGCCTGTACAAAGTATTTCTGCCTTCCAAAGTCCAGAGTAAGTTTTTCTCTTCCTTCACTCCTTTCCTTTTTTGCTTCAGTAATTATTTGAGTGTCAATTATATGCTAGAAGATACATAGTGGATTAATGCAAGTGGATTAATATGTACACATTAGTGTGTACATACATATGTACACACACATATATGTAAATATTCAATGAATAAGTGAGTGAATGAATGAATAGAAGGAATTTCAGTAGGCTTAGTTAACTCTTTCCTTACTTTTATCTAAACGCTGTAATAACTGACACAATAAACCATGTTCTTCTCTGTTGTTACTTTCTACTGGTTGAGTAAGTGAAACCAGTTTTTACCTCAGCGGACAGTGACATACAATGCAACATGATGACTGTGCTGCTTTTTCAAAACTTAGAGTTGACTGTTAGTGATTATTTTTCATTCTCTCTACATCCTTCTGCCTTTTTCTCTTGTTCATGTCATATAGGTAATTAAGGTAGATTAAACAAGTTTCCCAAAGGCAAAAGCAGTAGTTCATAAAATTGAGAGAAAAGAATACAGTGATAGATAGGAAATGGAAAACATGTCAATAAAGTAAATTTCTTAATGAGTCAGTAGGAATTCTTTGTTGTATATTAACAGACATTAAATCATTTGAAATAAATTACCTTATCAGAGGCATGTGTAAATAGTTTAATAAAATGGTGATAATTTATACAATTAATGAATAGAAATCCATTTTCTAATTTACACATGTATTTAAAATCTGGTGTTTTCATTATGTTTACTTTTCCAGAATTTATAGGACCATTGTTATTGAGCATGCCCTGTAACAAGTCTTACCTGATTCACTAATGATACATTAGTGAAGTTATTATAAACAACTTATTGACTGGATGTGTTTCTTTAGTATCATTTGGTCTGCTGTAGAATCTAGTCTAGTACTTTGCCAGTAGGAAGTGCCGAAATATTTGTTTAATACAGTGGCTCTCAAGCATTCCATGTATGACAGCATCATGATGTACATGCTCTAACTATTTGGAAGTTAATAGGCTATTTTGATAGATAATAAATGTTTATCCAGTTTTTCAAGAATGCCTCATAATATATTTTAAAGAAATTGACATATTAGGACAGTAGCAAAAAATTAGTGTGCTTATTATTAAAACTTAGAAATCTCTATTTCACTGTTAAAAGTATAAATGGCCCTGGCCGGTGGCTCAGTTGGTTGGAGCATCATTGAGTACACCAGAAAGGTTGCTGGTCAGATCCCTAGTGAGAGCACATGCCTGGGCTGTGGGTTTGATCCCTGGTTTGGGTGCAGGGGTGCGCGGGAGGCAACCGATCAATGTTTCTCTCTCTCCCCCCAACTTCCTCTTTCTCTCTAAAATCAATAAAAACATTCACTTGAGTTGGGATTTTAAAAAATTACCTAAAAAAGTGAAAATGAAATAACTAAAAGTAGGACTTATATGAAATGTTACCCTATTCGTTTAGTTATTTTTAACTACCCGAGAACAGTGATTTTCAACCTTATTCATCTCATGGCACACATAAACTAATTACTAAAATTCTGCAGCACACCAAAAAATATATTTTTGCCCATCTGACAAAGAAGTAGATATAATTTTGATTCATTCACACCAGATGGCTATCATTGTGTTGGCTTTTGTCATTTTTTTAATTTAACAATCTAAGGGAAAAGAAGTCTGTGCCCCTGACAAAGTAGTCAAGTATTGCATGTTTTAAAAATTCTTGCTGCACGTTGGTTGAAAATCGCTGCCCTAGAAGATAGCAGCTTTTAAAAATATAATGAAGATTGAGTCTATCTTTAAGTTTTTAATTAAGAAATAAAACATTTTGACAAATAATTTTTCCTATATTGATAATTTTGATTTTGAGTTTTAATGAAAAGATTTGCATTTTGATTTCAGATTAAAGGCAATTCAGAAGGCACAGGGGATAAATGCACTATGGTGGGGGCTTGCAGATTAAGGAATAAATTTTCCACTGGTTCCTTGTTGGGTGGAAAAGGTAGAGCCTGGGGGCTCCCACCCTGGGGAGTCCACATGCACACTCACCGTAAGGAAAAGGGTCAAACAGGATAGGTTTGGGCAGCCAGCCTTCAAGAAACCCTAGATGGGAGTCAGACAAAAACCCCTCTCAAAAGATTAAGAATTTTATCGGAGGAAGTATAGTGCAATTTAGTTGCCTTAAAGCTAGAACTTTTAGTTCTTCATTTATTCTTATTGATTCCACTGCCTAGAACACTTTCCTTCTCTCCTTCATGTCCCTACCCCACTAACAATAACAACCACAGACACTCTCTGGCTAACGTATACTCTACAGTTTAGGGAACACTTCCTCTTGAAAGCATGTGCTTTCCTCACATTTGGTTATGCAGCTACTAGACCCATAATTCCCCAGTTATTGTCACTATCACTGTACATTGTTAGGTGTCTGTTTACTTACCCATCTTTCTGCTGGACTCCATATCTGTGGGGACAGAGAGACCTGGACCATCTTGTTTACTGTAGTATCCTCAGCATAATTCTGACACAGAGAAGGTGCTCAATAAATATTTGTTTAAAAATGGATGAATAGAAGTATGTATGTATATATGAATTACGTTTTAGGTAGCTTTATAGTGCAAAAAATATGACCAACAGTTCCTGGGACACAGAAGAAAGCTCCCTGAAATCTCTCTAAATAATATTTATGACACTTAGAAATCCCTTATGTCCCCCAAATGCCATGAAACTTGTTGCCTTTCTTTACCCAGATTTCTGACCTCACCTGGGTAGGTACTCTTTACTGTGTGTGAGCAAAATCTTTGGAGGAGGGAAACCACTGCTCATGCGTGGGTTCATTAACTCATTTATTCATTCAACAAGCATTTACTAATTTTAAAATTACAGATCATAATGACTTCTCTTAGAAGCATTGTATTTTATGTACTCTGTTCCTTTGTGTCTTATTTTAAATTGAACATTAAGGGACTGCATTATTTTAATTGTAACTTTGCCAGTATCTTTATCTAGGGGTCTGTTGCTATTTTTGTCCTTTATGAAATTTTTGTCACCAAGAAAGCAGGATTACATTTTTTTCTTCCACACTGAGTTGGTGTAGTATATTCTTGGTTATCAGAATACTCATAATTTTGAGACTTTGAAATGGTAAATGTTCATGGTGTGTGAAAAAGCATGATCATAATTTTATGATCTTAATTACACAAAAATGGAAACTTAGTTGTGTAGGTACACAGGGGCCTTAGGACACGGCAGACTGCAAACTGCTTGTGGTTATGGGTGCTTTGTTCTCTGCTCCTTGTGTTTTTCAGTTAACTTTTAAAAAATAAATGTAACAAACAAGCATAATATAACCAAAGACACTGAAATTGTTTTTGATCAAATATATATAATTGCTGATTCTAAAAAAACCCTATTCAGGTTTGGTTGTACAAAAGTATATGAATGTTGTGAGGAAACAGAAACTATATTATTTTCTCCTTCGTTTTCATATAGCATAGAGCTTAATTTATTGTGCAAATGTTGTAATGTGCACCGAGCTGACGCCGACAGCTTTCGCTCGCTCCCTTAGAACAGATGTTTTTAAAAATTGGTGTTTCCTTTTTTGGCCCTGTGGGTTGATTGCTAGACCACGTCAGCCCATTCAGAACTCAACAAGGTTCAAATCTCAAATAAAACATAATAAAAATATTGCTATTAACCACAACTTAAATGATTAATAAAATTTTATCATGTCTTTAAGTAGACATTATAGATATTGGCATTTATAGAATAGCATAAGGAAGCTGCAAAAACGCTTGGTTTAGAAATGTTCCAGGTAGGACTAGTGATTTTCTTTAAAGACACTTCAGTCATGTTTCCTCTTCCTTAGTCCTCCTCCTAATTTGTTATCATCCTACCACGGTTCAACCTACCAGATCTGAAACTTAGATCTTACAGGAAGCGTGAAAATACAGCACAAAGTCTTTTTCATTATATTAGTGGCAAATCTCCTCAAGAAAGGAAGAGAATTCTTCCTTGAGAAGAATATTTAAATCCTGCTAAATTTTGAGTTTCTCTTTAGTCAACAACAAATACTCCCTCACATAAGGTACTCCCAAAGAATGCAAGGTCTGTGCACATGACAGAAGGCCCAGTTAAGAAAATTGGTAAACATCAGAGGTTCTCAATTTTGGCTGCAAGTTAGGATGCTCCCTAGGTGATGAATAATGCTCAGCTAGAGAATGCCCTGTATTAACTTTTGGGGCCCGGGTGGAGAATCTGAAGGAAATGGTTGATTTTCTCTCTCCTCCCCCAACAACGCTTACACACACGAAGTGCTGCATTTATGGACTTTCTGAAGCCTGCCCGTGGGCCTTGGTTTAAAGACCCCAGGCTGCGATGTCAGTGAAGCTGGTCCTGGGACCCCACTTTGAGTGCCCATGCTATGAGGATGGGGACCAGCCATCTGTGTCTGAAGAAGCGCTCAAGGTGACTCTAAAGCATGGAAAAGCTTGAGAACCACTGCCCTGTAGAAATGCCATCAGGAAACTACAACTGAATACTATCCTTTTGGTTTGTTTGAGGGTTGGGCTGTTGGTTTATTTTTTATTTTTTTTAAATAGCCATCTGAATGACTTTGTATCTCTTGTAAAACTACTCTTCTGGCATTGAATGTTCTTTGTAATGGAGGAATACTATGTAATCCTCTATAGTGCTAGGAAAAACTTTATCTCTCCTGATGAAGTAGTAAATTGATTACATCTGCATACCTTATATTATTGTTTGGCTTTTTTTTACATTTGCTGGGAAGAGGTGTAGAGCTCGATTTCATGTCTAATTTTAGCCATTATTCTTCATCTCTTTTTCCAGTATAATTAACACCCCTTCTTTTAATGAACTAACTTTTCTGTTACTGTGCTACCTCCTATGAGAAAGCAAGGCTTATTATGTTCCATGGAAATAACTGTTACCCTGTTGAGGCAAATAAGCTCTGTCCCTGTGTGTGCCCATGTTAAAGGATAATTTTCAAAATGGCAGTCGTGACTCATACAATTACAGCATTAACATATATCAAAGATTTTATGTAACTCATGAAAGATTTTACAACTAGCTCAAAGGAACCAAAGAACAAACCCATATAGGCAGTCACTGAATGCTGAAGTGAATTTAGAAATAGGTACAAAACTAGTCAATATCCACAAGGCAATAAAATGTAATGTTGGAATCATCTCTTGGGGAGCAAGGGAGCCATCAACTGCATCTTCACATAGGACGACATTCATTTGCATCTTTAATGGATGAGAATCATTTGATTACTATCAGTTTTCTACAGCTTTCAGAGCTGTAAAACAATCCACTCAAAGACAGTGGAAGGCAGAGACCCCTACAGAATCAGGTAACCCCGTGGGGCCCCAGGGCAATGCCAGCATTCCACTGAAAGAACACCTCACAATCTTTTTTGCTGATTGCAATCTTTTACAGTTTTTCCTGACAGCAAGGTAATGGGCAAAGAAGTGAGTCCTATGTAGGAGACTGAACCTGAGAAAGAGGATCTTCCGTAGATAAGAAAGGAGATATCCTATTATCACTATCCTGAGTCTGGCCTTGAAGGAGTCTTGTGGCCAGGAAGTATTCCTGGGGATGGGAGGGAAAGATGGCTTTTGCCTTGCAGAACCAGGATGGGAGCTAAGGATCAGTCCTTTCTTGGTGTGACCAGCTAAAGAATGAGTGGATCTAGCCTGTAAAACAGATTATTTATTTTCATGTCATTTTAATTTTTTTAATCTTTTTGTTAACCCTTATTTTTAGCAAAGTCTTTTTTTTTAAAATGCTTTCAAGCTGGCCTCAGATGTGGGGAGGGGGACATGAAGAAAGAGCCCTGTGTTTGCTGTCAGTTGTAGAAGGAAGAGGGGAGCAGTGCCTCCAGAGGCCAGAGGATGGTGGTGGTAATGGGGGGCCCTCCTGCTGTCTGTACACATGGATGGGGTTCTCCCCATATATGTATATTTTTTCAAGTCTCCCAGCACTTGAAAAAATATACACACATGAAACAAGGGTAAATTGATATAATCTTTGTGTCCCATGGTATAAAAACTTAAAACTTCATGATATAACCCTGACCGCAGGATTAGTCTAATAACAAAAGTCAGTTTGCCTTTTATGAGGCACTATTACTAGGGGACGAACCAACAGATTTAGGTTTGGGTTCCAGGTCTGTTACTCTAGTGTGAACAGGAGAAAAAGTGAGTCTCTGAGGTCTTCTCTATAAAATACGTTCCGTGAGCTCACGTTTACGGAGGCATTGTGATGTGATAGGAAGACCCAGTCCCGGCCCTCCGCGAGCTGCAGCACATGTGCCGGTAGTAAGTGCGGCTGAGCAGAAGGGGCGGGAGGAGAGAGGTTGTTCGGCAGAGGGGTGCAGTGAAAGGACAGGAGCTCGGGGCAGGAGCAAGGTGCTTGGCTTTGAGTGGGAGCTGGTGCAGTGAGAGACCAAGAAATGGGCAGCAGCCCCATGCTGACGTGTCCGATTTTTAATGCGTAAATTACCAGAGGTGGGGGTGGGGAGTGTAGAGAGAGGGTAAAGTGGGTAAAGGAAGTCAGATCTATAGGAAAGAAAGGAACTACATGTTAGGTGGGGAGCACACAGAGAATGCCGACGTCAAAATGTAGTATTACACACCTGAAATGTATATAACATTATTAGCCAATGTTACCTCAGTAAATTTAATTTAAAAAAGTTTTAACTAAATGATCTCTTCTATCTAGGTTGGATTCTGATCTAAAATGTTACTGGTGAATTATAAGGGTTAATATATTGCGATTAATTTGAGTGGTTCTTATATTCACAATTAGTGACAGCCAAATAATTAGACCCACCAAGACTGCAGGCTCCCTTAGTATAACTTTTGGACTTTGTAACCATGAAAAGGTGGAAAATAGAGTGCAAATACCTTGGTCAAAATCACTTTCTTGCTACTCCATCTTTCATGTTATTGCCTATATATTTTTTCTTTTTTATTTTAAATGTATAAAAGTAAACATTATAGGATAATGGGCTCATATTACTCAGCTTCAACAGTTATCAAATTTCTTATTTTATGTATTCCTCTACTCACTTCCCTCCCTTCATTCAATTATTAGTGTCATTATTGTTCTTACTATTTCTAGCTAAAATTTACATATATTGGAAGATACAAATCTTAGATATATGTTTTGACAGATACGCCTGAGTAATGTACATACCATCGCAATACAAAACATTTGCATCTCCCTCCAAAATTCCCTTTTAGCCCTTCCCAGTCTTTCCCCAGCCTCACCCCACCTCCAGCTGCAATCAGTCACTCTCTTTCTCGCTCCTGTTTTGTTTTTTTTTTAACCTTAGATTAGTTTCTGCCTGTTTTAGAACTTATATAATAGAATGTCTATATGTATTCTTTTGTTTCTGGCCTCTTGAACTCAGCTCATTATCTGAGATTCGTCCATTTTATTGAGCCTATCAGTAGTTCCCTTTGTTGTATTACTCAGAGCATTCAGTTGTATGAATTTATTACAATTCATCATCCACTCTTGTCGAGGGGCATTTTGGTTGTGTTTTGTGCCATTGTCAGCCATTGAATAGTAATGTGATCAGCTAGAAATGCCTGCGGGCACTTACCAGTTCCGATTTCTAAACCAGTGTTATGATTCCGTGGTGAAGGCCCAATTTGCTTGTAGGCAGTGTGGGAAGTGACTGAATGCGGATGGAGAGCTCAGCCAGCGGCCCTCGGACCCCTCCCCCACGTACAGCGCCACAACGTAGCAACGTGGGTAGCCCCGCCCTGGTGAATACCTAAGGCTCTGCCCCTTACTATGTAAGAGGCGCACTAAGGAAAAAAAATGGCCCAAATGAAAGAACTGATGAAAGCTCCAGAAAAAAATACAACTAAGTGATGAAGAGATAGCCAACCCATTAGATGCACAGTTCAAAATACTGGTAATCAGGTTGCTCACAGAATTGGTTGAGTATGGTCACAAAATAGAGGAAAGAGTGAAGGCTCTGAAAAGTGAAATAAAGGAAAATGCACAGGGAACCAACAGTGACGGGAAGGAAACTGGGAGTCAAAGCAATGGTTTAGACCAGAAGGAAGAAATCAACATTCGAACAGAATGAAGAAACAAGGATTCAAAAAAATGAGAGGCTTAGGAACCTCCAGGACAACTTTAAACATTCCAACATCTGAATCATAGGGATGCCAGAAGGAGAAGAGGAAGAATAAGAAATTGAAAACTTATTTGAAAAAATAATGAAGGAGAACTTCCCCAATCTGGCAAAGGAAACAGACTTCTAGGAAGTCCAGGAAGCTCAGAGTCCCAAAGAAGTTGGACCCAAGGAGGAACACACCAAGGCACATCATAATTACATTACCCAGGATTAAAGATAAGGAGAGAACCTTAAAAGCAGCAAGAGAAAAGGAGACAGTTACCTACAAAGGAGTGCCCATAAGACTATCAGCTGATTTCTCAAAAGAAACCTCACAGGCAAGAAGGGGCTGGAAAGAAGTATTCCAAGTCATGAAAGGCAAGGACCTACATCCAAGATTACTCAATCGAGCAAAGCTATCATTTAGAATGGAAGGGCAGATAAAGGAGTTCATCATCACCAAGCCCTTATTATATGATATGTTAAAGGGATTTATCTAAGAAAAAGAATAAGATCAAAACTATGAACAGTAAAATGACAACAAGCTCACAACTATTAAAAACTGAATCTAAAAACAAAACAAAACAAAAGCAACCTAAGCAAACAGCTAGAATAGGAACAGATTCACAAAAATGGAGATCACATGGAGGGTTATCAGCGGAGAGGGGTGAGAATGGGGGAAAAGGTGCAGGGAATAAGAAGCATAAATGGTAGGTACAAAATAGATAGGGGGAGGCTTAGAATAGTACAGGAAATGGAGAAACCAAAGAACTTACACGTATGAACCATGGACGTGAACTAAGTGGGGGAATGGGTGGAAGGAAGTGCAGGGTGGATGGAAATAAAGTGGGGGAAATGGGACAACTGTAATAGCATAATCAATAAAATATATTAAAAATAAGTAAAGAAATAAACCAGTGTTATGACTGACCAAACCTTGTGGTTTTTCATTATGATCACTATATGCCCTTCAGCAATAAACATTAGGAAGCTTTGAAGAAAAAAGAGTTTATTACTTACAGGGCCTAGAATGGACAGGTACTTCAGAGATTACACATGTCTATTATGTGGCTGGCAGTGTGTTTATTTGAGACAGCCTTTGCTGAAGCAGATGCCTCTCTGAACTGTATGCCTTCTCAATCAAAGCTTGTCGGGCACTTGACATTACCCAAAGAAAAGCTACCTGTTGGGGCTTACACTGCAGGTTGTCTCTAATTTTGTGCTATTGTGAATGAAGTTGCTGTGAACTTTCTTGTATGAATTGTTTCATAAACATGTTTCCATTTCTGTTGGATTAGCCTTTGGGAGTGAAATTACTGGGTCTAAGGATAGGTATATATTTAGCCTTACAAGAAAACAGCCAGTGTCCCGAAGTGGTTGTACCAGCAGTGTGTGAGTGGTACAGCTGCTATACATCTGCTCACGTTTGACATTGTGTATCTTCAATTTTAGCCATTCTCATGAGTATGCAGTGGTATCTCATTGTGGCTTTTATTTGCACTTCCCTGATGTCTAATGATGTTGAACATTTTTTCATGTGCTTATTGGTCATTCATGCATCATAGTTTGTCTGTTAACAAAGTCTTTTGCCCATTTCTGATTGGGTTGTCTTGGGTTATAGTAGTTCCTTGTACAGTCTGAATACAAGTTCCTTGTCAGAGGTATGTTTTGTGAATGTTTGCTTCCAACATAGTGTCTTTTGATGAGCAAGAGTTTTATTTTTTATTGAGTCTAAGTTATCAAAATTTTTTATTATAAATTTCTGTGTCCTGACTGTGGAATTTTTACATACCTTCAAATTAAAGATATATTCTCCTTTTTTCCCCCCTAAAAGCTTTGTACCTTTAGCTTATATATTTAGCACTATAGCCCATCCACCTCAAATTAATTTTTGTTTATGGTGTGAATTTGGAGTTGAGGTTCATTTTTTTCATATGGATATCCAGTTCTTGCACCATTTGTTGAAAAGATTTTTCCCCCTATTGAGTGGTTTTAGTGCATTTGTTGGAAAGCAGTTGTCCAAGTGTGGGGTTTATTCCTGAATTCTCTTTTTTTCCTTTGATCTGCTTGTATACCCTTATATCAATATATCAGTATACCCTCACTGTCTTGATTACTGTAGTACATCTTAAGGTGGGTGGTATAAATACTACAACTTTCTTGTTATTTTTCAATATTCTTTTGGCTGTTCTAGGTCCTCTACACCTCTATATAAACTTTAAAAGTCACCTTGTTCATTTTTATAAAAAAGCCTACTAGGATTATGAATTATTAATTATTTGGGGGGAGAATTAAGTTCTTAACAAAGTTGAACCTGTGAACATGGTGTATATATTTCCTCACTTATTTAGGCCTTCTCTAATTTTTCTCAGCAATAGTTTAGCTTGTAAAGTGGACACTTTGCATGTGTTTTGTTAAATGTGTTGTTAAGTAGTTTTTATTTGGTGCTATTGTACATGGATGTAAAAATTTTTATTAAAATTTTTTTCTAGGTAGTATGTAGAAATACAGTTGATTTTATATATTAATCACACCCTGAGACATTACACTTACTAAGTTTTTAACTCACAGTTCCTGAGCACCAATGACTTTTTTCCCTTTACGTTTTAACGTGGCTTTTTAGACTTGAATGTTCTTGCCTCTCATGTTTGTCCCAAAAGAGAGCTGGTGCGAACACCTTGGCATTTGTGAAATCTTCTTACTTCACAGTTGGATTCAAAAGTTCCTCCTAGGAAAGTCTCTATTAGAACATTTTTCACTGAATGAATGAGCCATTCTTTGAAGTCAAGAGCTGTACTTTATCTCCATTCCATCCCCACAGTACCTAGCACAGTGCCTTTGTTCACAGTTGAGGAGTACATCTTTCCAACATTCATCTCAGGAGGGATGGGAAATTATGTAGCCCTGGGGTGGGGGAGGGGATGGGAGGGGGAAATCCTTACAGGCATCTTTAGCCAATTGGAAACAATCCCTGAAATGTGTCTTAGAAAAGGAAAATAGACCTTCTATCAAAAACATACCGTGTTCTTCCTTTTTAAAGATACGTTTACTAGTGCATGATCTGCTACGCTCTAAATGACTTAGGCTTTTGCTGTCAGTGTTTAATTTCTGTAAATTGTCTTCCTTTTTGTTTTCTAGGTGGCCGACTGTGCTTGGGACGAAACGATAAAGATATATGATCCTGTTTGTCTGACCGTGCCTGCCTGAGACATACTACTATGGTCAGAATCAGAGAATGTTGGCTGAAGAGTTGCTTACCAGGAAATAAATTGACTGTCGATAACATAGTCGTTATGCCTTTATATGCTGTTCAGATTTCAAATTTTAAAAATTTACCCTGAACCAGTTTTGAGGCAGCTGATAAAGACTTTGGCTCACCATTTAAGCCTCATACATAAGCCATATTTCTTAAAAGTCTAAGGAAGAATTGATGTTTAAGTGTATCTTATAGAATCTATTAAGATATAACCTGTGTTATAAAATGAATGAAAATATGGGAGATCCATAGATTATTTGACATATTTTATTTTTCATTTGTCTTTTTTGATGTAAAATATAATTGCTGCTGTTGATAAAAATGAGAATAAACTGCATCTCTTGATCATCTGTCACTTTATGACGTCCCCAGCAAGATTGCTTTTCCTGATGTGGTGTGTATGTGAACACGGCACGAGATGGGATGTACATGTAGCTTTGATTTAGTAACAGGGCTCTCATACAGACTTAACTTCTTTAGCAGTTACTTACTGTGCATCTGCTATGTATTTGACATGTAGATGGAATGGCTCGCTCAAGGACTGGCACTGTGCTTTAAAAACCTGGAATGTTATCCCTTGAGCTTACTTTTTTCTTTTTTTAGTTATTCAGATCTTTTCAGGTGTTGTAGCATGACCCTATATTTCTTTCTTCCTGCTTCCCTTCTATCAAGTGTTTAAAACAACAACAACAGGAGATAAACTGGCTACTGGGCAGAATGTCTAGGTCCTGCCAGGGTTCCAAGCCATGGGCCCTAAAGAATGCCATCAGCATTTTCACAGCCTCCCTGCATCTCCTTGGAAAATCTCTAGGTGCTGACAACCTGTAAAACAGTAGGTTAAAAGGGGGAAATTAGTAAAACAGACAACTTTGCATAACATTTATGTTTTTATATAATATTAAAGTAAGATGTTATAAATGGCAAAAATTACCATTAAGTTTTTAACAAGTTATTGAGAATTTTTACAGAGCAAAATATATTGTGGTAATCAGAACAAAAATAAATTAAACTATATGTATATTGTCTAATTTACATATTTCTTTGTTTACTTGTTCCAGAAAAAAATTAGGACTGCTTAGAAAAATACACATACACACAAAAATAAAACAAAGTAAAACAAAACAAAAACACAAGACCACGTAAAAGATAGAACAAAAGGAGCCAAAGTGGAGCCAGGAGCAGGGCTTGGACAGACATTCCTCAGAATCCTAGGAAGTTGCTACCGGCAGCATCCATGGGAAGCGTGGTCAAGAACAGAATTCAGTACCGAAGGCCTGAAGGCAAAACTTTGTCCTAGTTCTAGTCCTAGACTCGGCCCTAGCATCATGCCTAGTGGATGGAAGGTGCTCAATAAATATTTGTTAAGTGAATGAATGGACTCAGGGAAAGTTCTTAGTGCTTAGATAAATCAATACTAATTGTTTTCGAGAAGCCCCGTAAAGAGGACCCTGCTTAACGTGAATACATTGTGAGGAATAGGGAGCTCAAACCCATCCTTTGAGCTGTCAGGACGATGAGATTCATAGAGCCGTTTCTTGTTGCTTCCCTCTGCAAGAACTGCTGGCATCACACCAAGTCAGTTCAATAAAAGCAGGTTCACACTGGGCGTTCTCTGTATCAGCAGAATTTATAATAGACCTGTAAAAATACCTCATCCAGATCGTACTTACAATTAACCGAAATTACTTACTTTCCTTTTAGAATGCAAGAGATTTTATGAAAATAATCTACCATGTGTCTTTTGAGACAAATATTTGTGATTTAGAGACTAACGTCTTTCTTGATTTATTTTTCCTCCTCTCCTTTGGAGATGTCAGAGATGTTTAGAATACTAACTTTATAGTACTTAAGTTCTTGGAGTCTCTCAATATACTTGAGAGTGGGTGAACATTTATCCGGTGGGTTCCCTGGAGATTGGAACACTAGAAGGAAAGGAGCTGGATTCTCTTCTGAAAGAGAATGGGCAAGATTTTTGAGTTCTTGGTAGTTCACAAGCCAAGCAGCCTATGAAGTTTAAGAGGACAAGAGTCATTCCCTCCAGGCTGGGAAAGTGCATCTGTCTTGTGGCTACTGAGCTCTTAGCTTTCCCCCTGTCTGCCTCCCCAAGCCCCTCCTGCACCTGCAGTAACCGCACAGCGCTGCAGAGTGAGTGCTGGGAAAGGGAACGCAGGTCACTCACTGATCACCTTCTGTGATCTGGGCACTATGTGAGAGGTTTTCTATATGTTATCCCTTTTCATCTTTATAATGGTCCTGTCAGGAAGCCCTCCTACTTCTCTAGACAAGGAAACGAAGGCTCTCAGCAGTCATAATATCCAGGAAGTGTGGAGCTGGAAGTTGAAACTTGCTATGACTGGATCCAAACCATGGCTTCCTTTTCCTTGGAATAACAGAAATAGGCCCACTGAGAAATAGTACAGACATGGAACTTTTCGGTGACTAGATTCTGATCATTCCTGAGAAAACTGACAAAACTGGGTTTCTAAGTCTAAAGAGCTATGAAGCTGACTCTGGGTCTGGAATGACTTCCCCACCTAAGGTCTGTCACCTTCTCTGGCACTTTTTAACTGCATATCTTTGCTATGATTTGGCTCTTCCAAAAATGAACTCATTAATTTCTTACTTAACATGCCTCTTCCTGTATGAGGTATCTACTCAAATGTTTTTTACTTCCATGTATTACTGAGTACTTCCAAATCTGCATCTCCTACCTTCTCCCGCCTCTTGTGAGACTCTTGTGAATCTCCCACAAGTCTTTGCACTCATGTTCTAGCCAAACTCATCTTGTTCGCTAAACCAACTTCTCCTGCAGGTGCTTGTTCTTTTGTTGTTAGTACTGTCCACCAGGGCATTTGAGCTAAAGACCTGAATACCATCCTTGTTCCTTCCATTTTTCCCACTTCTCCACTCCAAGACACATCAGATAGATCACTAAGCCCTGTCCCTTTTGTCCCCTGAATACTTCTCCATTCCTCTCTTCCTCTCCATCCCACCACTACTGCCGCACTTCAGGCCACCATGAGCTTTTCTCTAGACAATCACAACAGCTTCCTAAGTGAGCCATCTGTAACTCGTTCTGCCCCTGGGGAGCCATCCTCTGCAACACAGCTGCAGGAGACAGATCTAAAATGCAATCTGACTACATCAGTTTCAGTGTCAGACCTTTCTCTGCGTCTAGGATTGCCTACAAGAAAAAGTTCAGGCTCAGTAAGCAGACGTCCAAGGTCTGCTTCTCTCCCCACATTGTCACACACTTCTGCTCCAGCAATGCCAGGGTGCTCGCAAACTCCCCGTTAAATAATGCGCATTTTCATTTCTCTCTTTGCTCAAGTTAGTCCATGTACCTGGACTGTCCTGCACTTGGCTTGGCAAATTCTTACCCATTGTTTGAAAGTCATGTGAAATGACTAAAGGAAAAGATTGACAGCATACAAAAATTAAAATAGTAAAATACACCATTAGCAAAGCTAAAAGAAGACATATTTTGGAAGGATATGTTTTCAGCATATGTAATAAATGGTTATCCAGAATTGATAATATAAAAGTTTGTTCACTTTTATCAACAGACAGTTCATATGTAGAAGTGCAAATATTTAATATACTTCAAAAAGATATTTAGACTTTTATTATTGATAAAAAGGCAAATTAAAATGAAATCCCATTTTATGCTTATCAGTTTGGCAAATTTAAAATATTGATAATATTCAATAGTAGTTAAAGTAAAAGCATTGCTAAATACTTTTTTTGCAAAGCAATTTGATATATAAGATTTAAAATTACCAGTGGACCCAACAGTTCCAGTTTTTGAATTTTCTGCTTTGTTTTCCAGTCCCACCTCCCATCTGCCTTTTCATCCCCACCCTAACTCCCACAAATAATTACAGAAGTACTTTAGGTACAAATGTTCAAGGATATTCATTACATCATTGCTTGGTAAAACCTGGGTACCTGTCTACAGAAGAAAGCTTATACTATAGAAGAGTCATTTAAAAGACTAAGGTAGAACTATGTGGCCTGACATGGAAAAATATATTTCTATTGATATTATATATTAATTATCTATCTGTGGAACAAATCACTCCAAAATTTAGCAGCTTAGAACAATGAACATTTATTTATCTCACAGTTTCTATAGGTCAGGAATTTAGTAGTGGCTTAGCTGAGTTGTTCTGGCTCAGGTTTTCTCATGATGTTGCAGATAAGCTGTCACTGGGTCTACGGACATCTGAAGCTCAACTGGTGCTAAAGGATCAGCTTCCAGAGTCACTCACGATTGTCAGCAGGCCTCAAAGACACCATGGGGGATGTCCATGGGCTGGGCATCCCTACAGCATGGCATCTGGCTTCTCCCAGATTGAGCGATGCAAGAAAAGAAAATCCAAGATGGAAGCCACAGTCTTTTATAACCTAGTCTCAGGAGTGACATCATCCCTCTCCTGTATTTTATTGGTTACACAGACCAATCGCGGCACAGTGTGTGAGGGGTTAACCAAATGTGTGAATACTAGGAAGTGGGAGCTCTTTGGAGACTATCTTGGAGACTGGTTACCACAATATGCTTTTAGAAATAGCAACTTATAGAAAAATGTGTATTATATTTTAAATTTTGTTTTTTTTTAAGAGGGATTTAAGTATATATAAATATATATACAAGAAAAAGTGAATGGCTTACACTAAAATCTTAACAGTAGCCGGCTCTGTGTAGTGGGGTTGGGGATGGGGAACACTGAAAATAGCATGTTCACTTATTTATAAAGTTTGATTTCCTTGTATGTACTATAATGAGCACGTGTTATTTTTATAATTAAGCATAATGAAATAAGACCCTATTTCCTTCTGTGGGAAGCCTAGTCTGATACCCCTGTTGGGCTGATTTTATTGCCCTCCTCAGTGCTCCCCTGTTTCTGCCACAAGCTCCCACTGCTGCATGAGCATCATTGTGCTGCCTCGCCTCCACCTGTGAATCCTAAGGACTGAGACGGGTGCTCAGCTTTGAATCCTCTGTGGCTAACAGACTGTGCAGCACAAAATACTTGCTCTGTGTGTTTGTTGAATGAATTTATGTAATGTCATCAATATTTATTGAGTAGCTCCAGAGATAATCGAAGGTGAATCTAGACCCTTGATACCTTGATACCAGGAGGTCAAATAGCTTTTTGACCTTCAGATCTACATTTTTGTTCAATTATCTTTGCTAAACGCAGTATTCTTTCTTATTTCTCTCCTTTTTCTTTGGGAGCTTATCTAGTAATTGGTGTGGGAGGTGGTGTTAATTTTTTTTTAATGAAAGTCTTTTTTTAACAAAAGTCCTAATGGAAAAGAATTATATGCAATAAAGTAGAGAAAATGCACTGTGTTTCATGCCAATGTAGATTTCAAATATTAAACTAAATATTCTTGCCTAAATGAGAAGGGTAAGATAGCTGAATCAGCCCCAAATCCTTTACCTAATGTTCATATCACAAATGGAAGCAATTATAATTGCTGGCAGAAATGAATCATTCCAAAACTATTTCTGTGCAGACAATTCTTTATTACATTCACTTAAGATGGCTTAAAGCAACCATCCTTTAATTGCGATGGTCCCCGGAAGCAGAGTTCTGTTATTTGCTGATGGCTTTCAGAAGTTAATTTTCAGAGAGTTTTTTTAATCTGAGTGTACTTTGAGTATATGCTTATACACACATAAACACAATTTGAACTGTTGCTTCAAACTTCCTTATTTCCTTAAAAAAAAAAAAAATCCACGTTTGAAAAACAGAGTCATTGAAAAGCCAATAGTGTGTAACCACAGCTTTTAGCAACAAAAACCAAGAGTTCCCCAGGGCACCAGAAGCGCGGGTTTCACTGTAATGTTTTCTAGTGTTGTTCCTGGAAAGTTGGCATAGTGGACCGTTGGAAAACATTTTCTTGAGCGCCCGCCCGTGGGAGGCAGGGAGGTTCCCCACATGGGGCTCCGCACAGGCGCGGGAGGTCTGCTGGAGCCCGCGGGCTCTCCCGCGGAGCGGAGCTCCCTCGCACACAGAGCCGGCCCAGCGAAGGGCCGCAGTGCTGCCCGGTGTCACTCATCTTTCTACTGCGGTGCTAATCGCGCCTTCCCTCTGGGCTGGAAGTGCCGCTTTCGGCGCAGAGGTGGAGATTATACAGAGGGAGGGGAAAGCAAAACAGCCGCTGGAGAAATGGACCGTGTGTTAGGGCAATGAGGCGCAGAATTTAAAGGTTAGGAGGTTGGGACGCCGGTGGGCGTGGCTGGGTGAGCAAAGTGAAGGAAAGCAGAGGCGGAGCCCAGCGATCCCCAGCCTTCTGCCTCGCACCCAAACCCCGACCACGTCCAACATTGTTAAGTAGTGTGAAAACTGAACTCTGTCTGGCTTTTAACAGTGACTCCTGCTGAGCGCACTGTACTTGTGCTAAGTCTACGGCTCTGGGTGTTACTTTTCAGGGTACAAAATTCAGATAAAAGGGTCTTTGTGCTGCAGGAAATGAGAATTTCCTTTTATTCTTAGCCAAACGGGAAGCGAACAGTTCACAAGTTCTGCGGGGCGCAGAGGTGCCCTGTCCCGGGAGATGGGAGGCAGAGGTCGCCCTGCTCACCCAAGTGGCTCACAGGCTGGTCCGTTCCCGGGATCCACAGAAAGCCACGCCTAGTCTCAGTGCCGTCCTCTCCCAGTTCCTGCCCCACCTCACGCCCCCAAGTTTCCAGCGCAGTCCTGCGCTCCCCCTCCGCCCCAGGGCCCCGTCGCCCAAGCGCTCCTCTGGAACCAGTAGGCGCCACTCGCTCCAGAGACTTAGTTTCTGCTCTTTCGCTCATTTCACATCTTTGCCTCGCTTGGAACGCGTGCCTCTGCCCCCGCTCCCAAACTTCACAGCCCCCCAAGGCCACTGCAACCTCAGAAGCTCCCCCAGAGCCGAGCGCTCAATTACAGGTGCCCCACGCCGGAAGGGACCAGCCTTCGCGCCCTAGACCACCCCGGGTTGGTGTCCCGGGGCCGTGGGTTCCTTTAATGTAGGGGCGTCAGCGCCCTAATCTAGAGCATCAGGGAACTCCGCAGCCCGCTGGCACCGACCAACCTTTGTCCCTCCCTGGCGCGCACCTGGACGAGGACCCCACGGCTGCACCAGGAGGGAGCGTGGGTGGAAAACCCCCGCAGCACGGGGGGCGGCGGAGGAGGCTGGGCGCTGTCACTTGTTGCGGCTAATAAACGGTGCTCGACCTTGGGGCGCTGCTGTTTCTAAAATGTTCTTTAGCTGGGCCCGGGATCCCCCAACCTGAGTCCTTTGACTCGGAGCCGGGAAGAAGTGGCGCGCCGGAGCAGCTGGCACTGCAGGAGGAGAGGAGTCCGCACCCCCAGAGCCCCCTCGGGTTGGCGCTGGGTACCGGAGGGGCGCGGGTCGGGTCCCGCTTGCGGCAGCTGCCCGGGCTTCCAGCCACAGAGTGTTACCGCTGGCGGTGAAGCCGCGCGGGACACAACCCATCGCAGCTCGTCACCTGCTTACAAATTGCTGTCACTGGGATTCCCGCCACTCCTCTCAGACCAGCCCCCCACCCCTGCCACTTTTCGGAGTCTCCCGCCCCCGTCCCTGCCTCGCGGGAGCTGCGGGGCAGTCGGACACGGAGCCGCCGAGCCGTGAGGACGCCTGGCTGGAGCTGCCCTCTGCGGCTGAGCCGGCGCCCCCTGCCCTCCGCCCCGCGGCGTGGGGCTGGCGCCCCCGCCGCCCTCGCTCCGCTCCTCCCCGCTCTCCTCCCGCAGGTCCCGGAGCTCCTACACCGCCGGGTGCTGCGGAGCCGCCGTGATGCGGCAGCTGTGCCGGGGCCGCCTGCTGGGCATCTCCGTGGCCATCGCGCACGGGGTCTTCTCGGGCTCCCTCAACATCCTGCTCAAGTTCCTCATCAGCCGCTACCAGTTCTCCTTCCTGACCCTGGTGCAGTGCTTGACCAGCTCCACGGCGGCGCTGAGCCTGGAGCTGCTGCGGCGCCTCGGGCTCATCGCTGTGCCCCCCTTCGGCCTGAGCCTGGCGCGCTCCTTCGCGGGGGTCACAGTGCTTTCCACACTGCAGTCCAGCCTCACGCTCTGGTCCCTGCGGGGCCTCAGCCTGCCCATGTACGTGGTCTTCAAGCGCTGCCTGCCCCTGGTCACCATGCTCATCGGCGTCCTGGTGCTCAAGAACGGCGCGCCCTCGCCCGGGGTGCTCACGGCGGTGCTCATCACCACCTGCGGCGCTGCCCTGGCAGGTGAGCGGACCCGCGCCGACCCCCAGTCACCCCTCCCACGGGCAGAGACCGTGGGGGTGCCTAGTGCAACGTTCTCACTTCCTGTTGGGGAGACTGAGACACACAGGCGGAGAGCTCTGAATGCGGTCGCTGGGTTCGAAAACGCGACTTCTGAGACCCAGAGGAGCCTTCCCCAGAGCTTCGGCCCCCTCCTTCAGAGCCCCCACCCCACCCCCTCCTGGTTTTCTACCCCCGCCCCTGCCTCACCCTGTGCCGTCCTCCCCACCACCCCATCCCCCCTTCACCCCTTCCTTGCTCCGGGAGGGGTGGGAGAGCTGCCGGAGCCCGGGAGCTGGAATCCCGGAGCTGGAATCCCCAGACCAAGCCGGAAGGAGGGGGCAGTGAACTTCTTTGGGTCACGCGGGGCTGGATGTGGGGGTGCGGGGCAGCGATGGGAGCAAAGCTTGGACCACCCAGGCTAGTTTGAGATCTCAGGCTCGCACGGGTGGCTGCAGGACTGAGGCAGGAAGGGCTGGATTGAGACCCCCGTGGGTTTGGCTGACTGAGATGTGCGTCGGCGGGACGAGAAACCTTTTGGGGGTGAGCGAGGTCCTTCTTCGCCCGGTGCCCAGCCTGCTAGGGTTAGAAGCTACTAGCTGGGGATCCCTTTACATTCTGGCGCACCAGGGAGGGGGCACGGATACCCTGGGTAATGTATGTGCCGGCTCTGGGAGCCCCTGTGCCTGCCCCGGGGGCACCTACATTCTCCCGAGCCTCTGTCTGGACAGAGGTAGGCAGGGTGCCCAGGGGATGTGGCAGGGAAGGCGCCTCTCCTCCTGCTTCATAGCGGGTACTGACTGACCATTTTATGCCCGTGGGCTGAGCTGGGGCAGGAACCGTGTCTACCTTCCAACCGGACGCGTCTCCCCGGTGGATAGCCACCCGTGCCAACCTGGTGTCTTGTCTTTTTCCTTCTTTCTCGGGCTCCGCGGTCCTCCTTGGGCCTCTTCAGGAGCCGGCGACTTGACCGGCGACCCCATGGGGTACGTTACTGGAGTGCTGGCGGTGCTGGTGCATGCCGCCTACCTGGTGCTCATCCAGAAGGCGAGCGCGGACACCGAGCACGGGCCGCTCACCGCGCAGTATGTCATCGCCGTGTCCGCCACCCCGCTGCTGATCGTCCTCTCCTTCGCCAGCACCGACTCTATCCAAGCCTGGGCCTTCCCCGGCTGGAACGACCCGACGATGGTCTGCATCTTCTTGGCCTGCGTTCTGATCGGCTGTGCCATGAACTTCACCACGCTGCACTGCACCTACATCAACTCGGCCGTGACCACCAGCTTCGTGGGGGTAGTAAAGAGCATCGCCACCATCACGGTGGGCATGGTGGCCTTCAGCGATGTGGAGCCCACCTCTCTATTCATTGCGGGTGTCGTGGTGAACACCCTGGGTTCCATCATTTACTGTGTTGCCAAATTCTTGGAGACCAGAAAGCAAAGCAACTACGAGGACCTGGAGACGCAGCCCAGGGGAGAGGAGGCACAGCCAGGTGGAGACCAGCTGCCATTTGTCATGGAGCAGCTGCCGGAGGAAGGTGGAAGTGGCTGGTCAGAAGGTGGGAAGGCAGCAGGTGGCTCCGCTCAGCAGAGGGAGCAAGACGCGAGGGGCAGAGGAGTCTCGCTGGTGGCAGGTAGCTCTGAAGAAGCTAGCAAAAGGTCATTAAAGGATGCTTACCTGGTAGTGTGGAGGTTGGTCAGGGGTACAAAGTATATGAAGAAAGATTATTTGATAGAAAATGAGGAGTTACCCAGTCCTTGAAAAGGAAACACATGTATGTATATATATACATATATACTTATTTTGTATGTTAGAGATAACATATTTTAATGAGGGGCTGCCCAATTTTATTCTTTGAGGAGTGGGGAAGGGGAGCAAAGAAAGCATCTGAAATGGATAGCAACCAAATTAGCAACTGTGTGAATTATTTAGTATCTGTTTACCTGAGGCATAGCAAAGACAAAAGAATATGAAGGTGCTGACAAAGTGAGGACAGCAGTCTCAGGTGCAGACTCCTGATGCATTTGTTTTTTTGACATAATAACCATAACTACATATCTGCATGTACTGGGTCCCTCAACCACCTCCTCCAAAGATGGAGTGTAGAAATAGTGGCAGCATCTAATAAGCTTGAAGATTCTATCCAGAGGCACATTTTTGATGATAGAACTACAGTTTTCTATGTCCAGCTGGGCAAAGAGTATATTATTGAAAAGACATGTAAATACACTGAGTAGATGTTTACTCTTTATATCTTCTGAAATGTTTAGTCTAATTTTTCTTTACCTGTATTTTTAAAAATAAGTGCTCTAGTATTCTATTATATATTGGTAAGAAATGTCAAATTTATTTTGAAATTGAGTACTTAGCTTTAATCATGAAGTGTAACTTTGGCTTTTAGTAATTACTATAAAATATTTTTAAAAGTTGTTTTGGTTCTCTGCTTTATAATATTTATTATGGAATGCTATGACCTTTTTAAAAACCAGTTTTACCATGTCCAATATTTTTTCAAGCAAATGCAATGGCTGAAATAGAATTCAGTGTTAAGAAGCCCACACAGAAGTGCAACCTTCCTGTTAAGCTGGTCTTTGTGAATCGCATTGCACATCCCAAATGATGTTACAAAAAGAGCAACTGCTATACTCACTTGATATTTTTCTATCTTAAATTTGTCAAAATAAAGTGTGAGTCTATCTGCTAAAAGGCATATTGGTAGAAATTTGTTTGAGTCACATGTATGTTCTGCTGTTGCTGTGTAGCTTGTTTGCCTCCGAAGTGTGGTGTCTAGTGCCTGGTTTGTAGGAGCCACCCCCTCGGGAACTTCCTAAATTAGCATGGTGGTTTACCTTAACAGAACAAAAATACTCTCATTTTCCAGCCAAGGAAACTGTTATAAAGTAAAAAAAAAAAATTACTGCCTCATGCTGCATGAAAGCCATCCATAGCCAACTTCAGTTAATGTGGAGTTTGAGACATAACAGAGTTTTCCTCTCAGCCCCATCCAAGTGGGGTACTTTGACAATAAAAGCACTCTTATTATTTGCCAGTATGTTCCTGAGACTCTCAGATGGTGGCATCCCACATTTTTCAAAAATCAAAACCAAACCAAAAGCAGAAGCAGAAATGAAGTTTCAGCTCCATCCCTTTGACTCTGCAACCTGGTGAGCCAGTGTAATTGCGGTGGTTTGTGATCGTTGCAGGTGCCCAGGGGCAATCGATAGTGTCCTTAGGGGCCTCGACCAGCCATTCAGGATGTAGGAGCCCTCATGTGACTACAGTTAGAAATGGTTGGCTAGGGTTATAATGACTTTTTTAAGAATAAGCATTTAGTTAATTAATAAAATTAATGAGAATTAATGAAAAGGACCAAAGTGGAAGTATATATATATTTTAATACCACTGTCAGATAAATGGATAGAATGGCTGTTTTTCACTTAAAAAATTCTTTTGGTTAAAACTGTGGGTCTATGTTTATTGCAAAAACATGAACTCCTTCCTGTCAACAAACAAGTGCAGGTTCTCTATCAGTTAGCGTTTTCCTGGGAAACAGAGCCAAGAAGATTGGGCTTCTTTAAGAACTGCTGCTTAGATAGAGTTTGACACTGCAACTCTTTCAGCTGTGATCCACTCTTATTTTACCGGAGCTTTGTTGGGGTGCTGAGGAGTAGGGGCGGGAAGGGTTCTACCATCTTATTACTTCTCAGTCTTTCAGTGGCCTGTGTCCCCGGACTCTGACTTAGATGAGACAGGGAAACCAGAAGAACCTAGAGTGGGAGAAACGTCTTTTCCCCAGGGTAGGGTAAGGCTGCTGGGAGGCTTTCCCCCTGGAGAGTAGGTCTTGGTTATGGACAACCTGCTTGGTGTATTTCACACTGATTACTCTGTCCCAAAGTGCTGAGATTTCCTGGAAGCCAGCCTGTGAAAAGGTGGGTGCCCCCAGAAGTTTCTCACTGTCTTGATAGTCCATATTCAGTCTCCAGAAATTTATCCAATTTACCATTTAAGTGTTTATACCAATGTATAGCGCCAACGGCTTCTGTTCCCGGTAAGAAGATCTTTGCTGTAACTTTCTGGAATCACCCGTCTGTCCCCATTTGTCAGGTTGTGGGAGCGGTGGGGGAGCTTATTGCCCTGCAACCTCAGTTCCCTGATGGGTCCTAGAAAAGTTGCTGATTTTCAGTTAATTTATCTCTTTTTTTCCATTATAAAAATGGGAATAATAATTTCAAAGTTCTTTACATGTTAAAGCTGGAACTAGAAGTTGTGGCTAAAGACTTTCGAAAGGCCAGCTTGATTTCTGTAAAGATAAAAGTTGAGAAGGGAAGCTAGACATTGAAGGTTCCAAAAGAAGATGCAAGCTCTTAGAGCTACTGACCCTTGTAACTCCTGGCCTCCCACACCTCACATTTCAAGTGTTGGCCACCTGTGCACTCAAGCATGGCGATATACAAATGTGAGCATGGGCAAGCTTTGAGTCCCAGTGCATTTGTGAGCAAGAGTCAAAGCACACTGCGATTGGTAGGTTGTGGTGGTTGTCATTAGTGCCAATCCCCCCTTATCTTTAGAGGGGAAGGGTAGGAGAGAGGGAGAGGGAGAGAAATATCAATGTACGGTTGCCTCTCATGCGTCCCCTGCTGGGAACTGGCCTGCAACCCAGGCATGTGCCCTGACTGGGAATCGAACCTCGATCCTCTGGTTCGCAGGCCCGCGCTCAATCCACTGAGCTGCACCAGCCAGGTACTTCTGGATTTTTTTTAACCATGTTCCAACTACCTCTGACACCCCTGAGTTTCATGTTAACCTCTAAACGGTGGCTGTTGACCTGACTCACCTGGTGCCTCCTTTCCCAGATTCCATTTTATTTTTTATTTTTTTAATATATTTTATTGATTATGCTATTACAGTTGTCCTATTTCTCCCCCATCATCCCCCCCACCCTGCGCACCCTCTCCCACCCACATTCCCCCCTTTAGTTCATGTCCAAGTGTCATAAGTTCTTTAGCTTCTACATTTCCCATACTATTCTTGCCCTCCCCCTGTCTATTTTCTACCGGCTATCTATGCTACTCATTCTCTGTACATTCCCCCCCTCTCCTCCTCCCACTCCCCTGTTGCTAACCCTCCATGTAATCTCCATTTCTGTGGTTCTGTTCCTGTTCTAGCTGTTTGCTTAGTTTGCTTTTATTTTAGGTGTGGCTCTTAATAGCTGTGAGTTTGCTGTCTTTTCACTGTCATATTTTTGATCTTCTTTTTCTTAGATTCCATTTTAGCCCAGCGAGACTAGACTTCATCACAGCATCTGCTGAAACCGTACCCTCTCCCTGGCCGCTCTCTGCCGCTGGGCCTATACTCTGTATACACATAATGAGTGTGTCTGATTCTGGCTGTATTCTGCTCTGCATCTGCTTTGTCCTGCTCCTGAAATAAAGATGCAGGGTTCAAAAGAGCCTGTGAACAGAACAAAGTGAAATATAGACGAGCAGGATGCACAACTAGTAGAATGGAGACCCAGATCCCCCTTAGGGAACCACCCTCTCCCTACTACCAAGTTCATGTGTTCAGATGCATTGAGTCCATCCTTCCACCCTCTGTGTTTGACTCCAGCCAATCCAATCAAAGCATTTCCTCCACTTGGAAACTTGATTAGTTCACGCCCAGTCATGGGACTTGGTCATGGCCAATGTGGTGCAAGGATACTTTGGCAAGACTTAAGTTGCTGTATTTTTTTTCTTACTGGACTTGAACCTAGGAGGATGGTGTAGAGTGGGGCAGATGTGCTGTTGCCATCTGCCACTAGGGAAAGATGTATGAAAAAGCAAACAACACAGAAAGGTTGACCAGGGACGGAGAAGGAGAGGGAGGTTGGGGAGAAAGAGAGAGAGAGAGAGAAAGAAATTGAGCCTTGGTGACCTCACATGGCCCTGGTATTAAATTGATTGGCACTTTTTAGTATTCTCCCTCAGATTGGCAGTTACATAAAACAAAGTCCTTTTTAAAAAATATATTTATCAATTATGTTATTACAGTTGTCCATTTTTTCCTCCCCTCTATTCCCCTCTACCCTGCACCCTTCCTCCCACCAGCATCCCTGCCCCTCCACCCCGTTCATGTCCATGGGTTGTACATATAAGTTCTGTGGCTTCTCCATTTCCCATACTATTCTTAATCTCCCCCTGTCTATTTTCTACCTACCATTTATGCTTCTTATTCCCTCTACGTCTTCCCCTATTCTCTCCGCTCCCTGTTGATAACCCTCCATATGATTTCCAGTTCTGTGATTCTGTTCTTGTTCTTGTTGTTTGCTTAGTTTGTTTTTGTTTCAGTCTTTTTTAGGTTCAATTGTTGATAGTTATAAATTTGTTGTTATTTTACTGTTCATATTTTTGATCTTGTTTTTTTCTTAGATAAGCCTCCTTAACATTTCATATAATAAAGGCTTGGTGATGATGAACTCCTTTAACTTGACCTTATCTGAGAAGCACTTTATCTGCCCTTCCATTCTAAATTATAGTTTTGCTGTAATCTTGGATGTAGGTCCTTCCCTTTCATGACTTGGAATACTTCTTTCCAGCCCCTTCTTGTCTGCAAGGTTTCTTTTGAGAAATCAGCTGAGAGTCTTGTGGGCACTCCTTTGTAGGTAACTGTCTTTTTTTTTCTTGCTGCTTTTAAGATTCTTTCCTTATCTTTAATCTTGGGTAATGTAATGACGATGTGCCTTGGTGTATAATCTGAAATACAAAATCTTTTGCTGTTGTTATTATTTGCTTAAGGCATTTCAAGTTGTGAGGTTTGCTGATTGCAACTCAAAGAGTCCCGTGAACTGTCTAAATTAATGGTTCTCAGCCAGCAGGATGGGGTGAAGGACTAAAAGAGATTGTTTGGTTTATTTTTGATTTTGACTTTTTACCAGACAAACTGTTATCCCCTACGCCCTACTAGGGATTGGATATGCCTCGCTGGTCTCTTACAAATTGCCATCTAGCATGTATCACCCATGGTCTTAAACAACCCATGGTTTTACCTATTTTCTTTCTCTCCTATTTACAATTCAGTTGATTCCTACCTTCATGCTCCACAAATTCTCTGGATATGGATGAAATGTTGTGTATTTGCATACTGTCATAAATAATATACCTGGAGTATATTATACAGTGCTTGCTATTGCTATTTTAAGTGTTTCTTACACATACTCATTCATATATATATATATTTTAATATTTATGTATTTATTTTCAGAACAAACTCACCTTTTCAGAGACTAGAAAACAGAAATTTCACTCAGCGACTTTAAGGTGAACACAGCCAGCTCACCCTGTCCCACATCTACTAAAGAAGCACCCTGGGTGAGGGGTGTGTATCACAACATTCCTATAGGCTGGCATTAATATTACCCCAATCATACAAGGGTTAAATTGAGGTGTGAAGGGTCCAAGTAACTTGCCCCGGTCTCAGAGCCGGTAACCCGTAGATCTGGGATCGGATGCGAAGCCGAGCGGGCTGTCTCTAGTGCCCAGGTTCCATGGCTCTGCGAGTCCGCCTCCTGGGGAGAAGCGTGCAGTCTGGCATCACAAAGCTGCAGAGGATGCAGTGGTCTGGGGTAGGCAGCTCCAGTGCTCGTCCATCCTGCAGCTCGATGTGGCCGCAGGCTCCAGCCGTCATCCCTTCCTGCTCTTCTCAGAAAAGAGAAGGATACAGCTTTATCTGTAGAAACAACTTACACATGCGTGTACGTATGGATATCTTCCTGTTGGCGAGCACTCAGGGCCCAGAAGGTGGTTGAGGAACCACGAACAGCAGAGTAGAGAAAGGGGTGCAACTGCTCTCATAACCAAGGATCCCCAAGCTATCCAGCCTTTTGGATCTATCTCTTTCAGTAGTCAAATAAAATAACTTACTCCTTCACCTTATATACCCTTGGACAGTACAGCATTTACTAGTGTTTCTGAGGGTTCACTGAGCATGCTCAATGTTGTCGATTACCTCTTGCTCCCAGCTGCAATGTTGATCACTTAAAAAAAAAACCCCAGCTATATTGAAATATAATCTACATACCATAAAATTCACTCATTTTAAGTGCACAATAATCTTTATTATATTGTGTATAGTTACAGAGCTGTGCAACCAGCTCCTAACATTCTCATTTAAGAATGTTTTCATGATCTCAAAAGGAAACCCTATACCCAGGAGAAGTCACCATCCATCGCTCCCCAATCCCCTCAGCCCTGGCAATCATTAATCTACTTGTAGCCTCTCTGGATTCCTATTCTGGACTGAAGCTTCCTGCTATGCTGAAATTGATTTTTCAGACTGCTCTTCCTAACCTGCTCCTGCACTCCCTTTGATAAGCAAGGCATTTGCTGACATCTATAGAGATGGCTTAAATAACAAACCTTTATTTCTCACAGGCCTGGAGGCTGGAAGTCCAAGATCACGGTGACAGCATGGTTGGGTTCTGGTGAGGACTCACTTCCTGTCTCATAGACTGTTACCTTCTTGCTGTGTACTGACATGGCTACGAGAGAGCTCTGGACTCTTCCTCCCCTCTGTGTGGGCACCAATCCCATTATGGGCCTCCACCACCAAGACCTCATCCAAACCCAATTACCTCCCTATAGCCTTACTTCCAAACACTACCGCATTGGGGATTAAGCCTCACCCTATGAAATTTAGGGGGACATGTTCAGTCCATAGCAATATATTTTACTCCAATTAAACAAACAGATAATATAATGTATCAAAATCTGTTGGATTGTACACTTTAAATGGCTAAATTGTGTGGTATGGAAATTATGTGTCAATAAAACTGTTTTTAGAAAGGAAAAGGAACCTGCTATCCTTCCCTCGCTCTCTTACCAGTCCCAGGGCTCTCCTGTGGACCTGGCCCTGACCAGCCAGGACAAAACTCGGCAATGTCAGAGCACAGACAGAAGGAAACTGGGACCCTTAAGAACCCTGTGAGTGAGGCTTTCTACCATAGCAGCCCTACCCCTACTTGCAGACTGTGGGAGAGAATGTGCTTTGTGTGCTGAGCTTTTGTATTCAGGGTTCTTTGTATTTCAGTGGCTTGGCCAATATTTAGCCCAACACACTCCGTGAGAAAGAGTGATTTGGAAGAACACAAGACAGACTTCTTCCTGCTCTCTTTCTTCTACTCTTTCCCTTTGTTATCCTGACCGGCACTCAGCTCGGGACCAGTAATACCCAGGATGCCCTACTCCCAGCACAGCTGCACAATTTTACCTTTAATTTACGGAACTGCTGAAAGACCAATACTCTACATAAGAGTAAGCTACAACTATTCAGTTTTTTCACTGATTTCATTTACAGCTGATAGTTTCAATAAGTTATAACATTCTATACTTTGATTCTAAAAGTTAGTTTGTGGTTTATGCTGAGAGTCAATTGAATATATCAACTCTATTCAAAAGCTCAAAATCAATAAATTTCCTAGCTATCTGAATAATGTCTGTTTGTCATTTGTTTCTTTTATTTCACTGCAGAAAAGACTTTAGAACAATGAAAACAAATGGATAGAAACCATCACTTTTCTCAAATCCTTCCTTTATTGCAAACTAATATGGTAGATCTTTGAAGCTTTCAAAAATGTGACAATTGATTCACCTTAGTGGTCTGTTCTGAAAATAATCCAAAAAATAGGCTTGATGCAACAGAAAGAATAATTACTTATTAGTAAAGGGCATGCCTTTGCTTTTGTCCCTCCACGTGATGCAATTCCAAATGTGTTTGATGGATTTCTGCCTCTGGATCAACCTTTTCCTTTGATGGGATAGAAGAGAGAAACTTTGATTCTAGACATTTCATGCCAAAACACCTGGTTGGAACATTTTAAAACCCCAAGCATTTTGTTGCTTTTGTACCTTGATGCAGACTGACTGACTGAGAGATATCTGGACCGGCTTTACGTAGCCAGTGCGTGCGCATGCGTGTGTTTCCTTATATCGAGATCTCTTAATGAATGAGAGGTGCCGTTGCTCTTGGGGCTGGCTTTCCACACAATTATGATGAGCTTGGGGTGTTAATCCATTGTGTGATTTAATACAATGCCACCAGTTATAAATCTCTGCTGGGTAGTACCCTTGCCTCGGATGAGTGGGAGCTGCCACAGGTCATGACTGAAATTCCAAATTCCTGGCTGTATGTGGAGTGCTTTCACACTGATTGCCCAAATCTCTGGAGGGCTACCATTCTTTCTCATCAATAATTTCTGTGCCCAGTTACCCTTAAAGCAGCCCATAATAAGCAACCCAGTTTGAATGCTTAGTTCCTGTTTTTTTTTTTTTAATTGATTCCAGAGAGAGGGGAAGGGAGGGAGAAAGAAACGAAGAGAAACGTCGATGTGAGAGAGAAACAGTGATCAGCTGCCTCCTGCACCCTCCCGACTAGGGACAAAACCTGCAACCCAGGCATGTGTCCTGACTGGGAATCAAACCCACAACTGTTCGGTTTGCCAGATGACTCCCAACCAACTGAGACACGCTTGCCAGGGATAGTTCCCTGTTTTTAAGGAATAATGTTCAATTTTCAAATGAACTGGGTAGGCAAATAGGGAAAAGTTTTACATTTTGCAATTCACCTAGTGGCTGTCTTCCAAAATCTGCTATATATTTTATAAATGTTATTACCGACTTGGTAAGCAGCCATTTCCGTAAGCACTTACTGTCATTGCACTGGTGCGAAGGGAAATTCACTTTGCCTAGTATTACTTAAGCCTTCCAGAGTGCTGCTGTAATCATAGCATGGCACTACCTTTTACACTTGATGAATGACTTTGCTAGCAAATACCATCCCCTTTAATTCCATAACCATATAGAGAGATGAGTGCAGAAAGGGAGAGAGCAGGCTGGACAGTTCACCACACACAGGCAGGCATTCCTCTGTCTTGTCTGCTCTCCTACTTCCCACTGCCCAGAGCTGCGCCTTGAACATGGTCTAGCACTCAATCAGTATCTGCCGATTGACAAAAGAAATCCAAGTCATGAACTCAAAGTACAGCTTCAGTTTTCTCATTCAATTGGAAACTACATTGGGTTATAAGCTCCTTTTAAGATGGCCTGATAGGTTAGCCTGATTTCCCTATAGTGCCATTCTTGGAAAATAAAATGCTATAAATTGAATTTGCTGGATAAGGGACTGGCTGGGTAGTCTCTGTAAAGGCAGGGGGCAGGATGGCTTGGTGCAGGCTGGTAGGAAGTCTCCTGAGCCAGGAGAGCTTGGCCTGGCACTCTCGGCGCCCCAGGGCTCCATGCAGTCAGATTTTAGGAGACTTGCTCTGGCTCAATCCAATAAAAATGTTCATAAAGAAACTTTTTTTTTTTGGCTAGGATGCCTGTCTTGAAAAATAACATAGAACATTGTTAACAATTCAGACAGGGAAGAGAGAAAATAGGTCAGACAAAAAATAAAGGGTGAGGTTGTCCTGGCCTTTCTTTAATCTTTTGAAGAGTGATTGAAGAGCTCCTGGCATATGAACAAATTTGTTCTGTATTGTGGATTTAATATCTGAGCCAGGATTTCCATCCTCCCTCTGGGGGTGGTAATCAATATAACTAATAAATAGGAAATGACTAGACTTAGCCCAGTGGAGGCCAGCAGTCTCCCCAATGGGACCCCATAATAGAGGACATCCTGGGTTGCCAGTCATGCAGCGTCTGGAGAAATGTGGGTCTGAACAGAACAGTTAGCGGCTGCTGGGTTAGCACTGAGTTATCTTAGAAAAGCTGGTCAACATCCAAAGACAACACTTAGAAAAAGAGACAACAAGAAAGTGAACCAAGTGAGTGAGGGAAGACAGAGCCATAGCAGAGAGCAAAGGGGCAGAAAGCAGGGAGACACACCCCACTTTGTAAAAAAAAAAAAAAGTATGTAACTATTGTAGGGGAGTTTTCGGTTCACAGCAAAAGCAAGAGAAAGGCACAGAGATTTTTCATAATCGCCCTACTCCCACACAGGCACAACTGTCTCCACTATCAGTACCCACCACCAGAGTGGTACGTTTGCTGCAATTGCTGAACCTGTATTGACACATCATTGCCCAAAGTCCATAGTTTCCATTAGGGTCCACTTTTGTTGTCACACATTCGGAGCCTGAACAAATGCCTAATGACATATATCTGCCATTGTGGTACCACACAGAGTATTTTCACTGCCTCCCAAATCCTCTGTGCTCTTCCTATCATCTCAGTCCCTCTCACCCCCACGCCCGCCCCTGGCAACTACTGATCCTTTTCCCATCTCTGTAGTTTGCCTCTTCCAGAATGTCATTTAGTTGGAGTCATACATTATGTAATTTTTAGATTGCCTTCTTTTACTTAGTAATATGCATTTAAGTTTCCAAGTCTTTCCATGGCTTGAGAGCTCATTTCTTTTTACTTTTGAATGGTATTCCATTGCCTGGATGGTACCATAATTTATCCATTTACCTATTGAAAGACATTTTGGTTGCTGCCAACTTTTGGCAATTGTGAATATAGAGGTTATAATAATCTGTATTCAAGTGTTCATGGGGACCCGAGTTTTCAGCTTCTCTGGGTAAATAACAAGGAGTGTGATTGCTGGATTGTGTGGTAAGTGTATGTTTAATTTAGTAGCAAACTGCTGAAATGGCCCCCTTGGGGCTGCCCTGTGTTGCGTTTTGACCAGCAGTGTCCGCGAGCTCTGGTTGCTCCACGTCCTTGTTAACATTCGCTGTCGTCAGTTTCCAGATTTGCGCCGCTCTGACACATATGAAATGCTCTCTCCTTGTTTTAATTTGCATTTCCCTTTTGACATAGGATGTGAAGCATCTTTTCATATGCTTATTTTCCACCTGTATATCTTCTTCAGTGAGATGTTTGTTAAGGTCTTTGGCCTATTTTTTAATGGGGCTGTTTGTTTTCTTATTGTTGAGAAAGGAGTCCTTTTTAAGGACCAGAGAAGAGTTTGCTGGGGTTGGGAGTGACCCAGCGACCCCGAAAAGGTCTCAGAGGCACTGCAGGAGCACCAGTGCCCTGGGGTACGTATCCAGTGCTAACACAATCTAAGTCAAACCCAAGGGAACCTGTGATTAAACCACAATGACAAAAAGAAAATACATAGTCACCGATGCAAATGCATGGGGGAAAGTCATATGATTAGAGGAATTATTTGAGACTCCAATAGAAGTTCTGGATCTAGGAGCATTCTTAAGTTTAATGTTTCAATAAGAAACATTAAGGTGGTCTTTTCCTTCCGAAGACAGTTGCCTAATTGCTGAAATAGAGACCAGATGTAACTCACAAGTCCTCCAGTCATGTTAGCAGGAGGATAAAGAGCTGTGCAAAGAACTGCAAGCAATAAACATACTTGGCAGCCGGTCCTCCTTATTACGGAGCTTGGCCTCAGATTTTCCCTTTAAAAAGTGGGATGATCCAGAGCTTCAGGAATAAGGGTTTTTGTTTTGTTTTAAGAATAATGAGTACACCTGAGATAATTTTTAACAGCTTAATATATGAAGATGAAACTAACAAAAGAAATAAATGATTTTCTCTACAGAAGTATTTGAAATGCATTTCATTTAGGTAGAAAGTTACCACATACGAGGAGCCTGTCCAACTTCCTCAAGGCTACCCTAGAAGGGTCTGCTTCAGCGCCTGTTAGAGCACTTTGCCCTGCGCTGTAGTGTTATTTGTGTTTGTGCATTTGTGTCCCCACCAAACTGAGCTGCCAAGGAGCAGGGCTGGGATTTGTTCATCTTTGTGTTCCTCGTCAACTGATTCCCAGCCTTCAGTAGGCATTCAGTACGTGCCTGACCAATGCATGAATCCCTTCCGGTGCACTGAAAACAGGTTTTGGCTTATAGAAACTATTTTTTAAAACTAATTTAAATTTCAAAAACACATTCCTCATGAAAATCAAAGAAACATTCACAATGCAGGAATTCACTGGCCCTTTCAGGGCAGGCCTTGAAAAGGGGGATACAATGAAATCCTCCCTGAATTTCCTGCTCTTGTATTATTGTCAGAATAGTAAAACCAAGTTAGACCACGGACACCCAGTTAATCCTTCTTTCTTTACTATGTTGGCCATTAACCTCTTACTTGTAAATTATGTTATTCTCAAACCTGGGCAAGTCATTGTTATGTAAGCTGGACAGTTAGAGACCAAAAAAAAAAAAAAAAAAAAAAACCAAAAAAAACCCCGTTTGTTTTGTTTTCAGGTTCAGGAATGGAAGAAGATCCCTGGGGAAACTAGCAAGGCTGGGCAGGTAGGAAGAGTCCAGCTATGGACGGACAGTAAGGACGGCTTTCTATAACGGTGGCCCGTCCGATGGAGCTACTTCTGTGCGGGTGCGGATGCATTCAGGTGCCTGCCGGAACATGCTGTTAGTTCGGGATGAACAGTAAGAGCCATAATTTTTACTGGCTTAACTTTGAGGATTTTCCCAGAGCTGGCGGTGCTTCATTTAAATCTCCAAATCCTTTAATTAACAAACATTCCTAAGCAGGCTACAATTGCTCCTGATTGGACACTCTTAATATACAACACAGAAGTGCAATACACACTACTAGATAATTATTTAAATGAGGTGCTGAATACTTGTGTGGAGCAGACATCTTAATTAGCCAAACAGATATATTCACATTTTGCATTTGAAATACTTAATAATACTGCTATTCAAGGAGGAGAAAGACTTCTTCTCTGAAAAGGTCAATAAAATCCCTACATTGTTCACTTACAGTCATCCCCAAGAACCTTTTTAATTTCTTTCTATTCATGTCATTCTTGTGGATTTGCTTAAGAGGGGTGTTGCCCTTTGCTGAGAGAATAATTTTCATTGTCAGATATGTAAAATGATGTTTTCCTGAGAACTAATTGGTAAAGCTAAGAAGAAGACTATAATTTGAAACATTTTATAGGGAAGCTTTTAGCTCATTTGTGATGGTTTTGTTAGCTGCTCATGGGGGAAAAGTCTTACATTCTCTAAGATGGATTATGATTCGTCTTTATCTGAAGCTATTATTAGAATGATCAAAGAAAGGGTGTTGATCTCTCTGAGTCATATTCAACCTTATCATATGGCTGATTTGTTTATTGTCTACAACTTCAGTTTAAATTTCAAAAAAGATTTTTTTTTGTATTTATACAACTAATAGGACAATTCAGAAGTAGGTAGTATATTCCTAAATTTAAATATGGTCTGTTAGACTTTTTCATTTACCTTGACCAACCATCCAAACAACAAATATTTATTATGTATTATGTTATATAGGTCACTTCGGGCATGCAAAGATGTATAAGACTCAGTGCCTGCTCTCAAGGAGTTAACATTCTCCATGGGAAGATAAGACATGTATACATGGCAAGAGACCTAATCATCTAAAATAGTGCATAAGCCAGTACCAAAAGCAAGCAAGCAAGCAAACAAACAACGAAGAAAAACCAACAGAAAACAGACAATGGACTATGGATGTTTGGGAACTATGGGCGTTTGCTTCAAGGCAGAATAAAGTTAGTAACCACCACAGCTGGGCTAAATTTCACTCCCTTGGTAAGTCTCTAAGCTTGAAAGGTTAGAAACATATAATTTGGAAATGAGAACTATCTATCTACGTACAGCTAACAAATCTAGATTGTGGGTAGCAAATCTTTCAGACAGGTAGCAAGTAGGGGAAAAAAACCTCATTTCCCAGAAATGATATAAATGGCTAGATTTCATCAGAATAATTGTTGGAAAGGAGACCAGTGATTCCAGCAACTTCCAGTCCTGCTGGGACGATTGGACGCAAAGCATGAGCAAGTGCCAGTGACATCAGTGAGATCTCTTTCCACATGCTGCAAACAGCACTGCTATTCTTTGGTTGTGTCATTGTGGAATAACAGACTTTCTGAGATCAAAACCTTGCAGTTTAGTCGACTTTTTTCCTTGCTGTCCAGTCAGGGATTCTATAGATTTCACCATTCGAGTCCTTGTCACATAGAGGGGTCTCACTGTCCCCCTCCCAATGGCTTTCCTCCTCACTTCCACTACCCTGAGATGAGTCCCTTTGAACTGTTTCAAACCATGCCCTCCAGGTTAGCAATGATCTGGAATACAATGAGACCCAGAAAGGTGGCCTGTGCCTGCAGAAGGTTAGAATTGGAACATCGCTTTATACACAGCATCGTCAACAATGCTTGGAAACCTGGAACTGAGGCTGAGAAGCAGTGATAGCTAATCATATGACCAACTTGTAATATGTGGAGGCTTTGATGACCACCATGATTTCAAAATTTCCCATTTCTACAGAAAAAGGAATGTAGAGAGAGGTATGGGAAGGGAAGGAGGCTGACTCAGAGAACTTAACAGGAATATTTCAGGTTACAATCTGCCAATAGTTTAAAAATTCACAAGTCTCCATTAAATTGAAATTCAAACATATCTCTCTCATGATCTGTTAATGAGGACAGTTTGACATTCTCTCAGGTGAAATAATTTAAGTAGAAGCCATGTGACAGTATAATCAATTTAAGCAGCTCTCTAACTACTTCAAGTTTGTCAAAGTGTTTTACAGTTAAAGCTATAATTAGCTAGCCCTTCTAAATTCACTGCAAGGTAGAGTTGAATTACCAAGTGAGCTTTATAATGGTGAAAACAAAGAAAAATAATTTTGGAAAAGAGTCAGCCATCTGGGTGCTAGTTACATGGATGTGTTCATCTCATAAAAATTCATCAAGCTGAATATTCAGGTCGTGTGCACTATTGTGAATATATATATTACATACCAGTTAAGATTTAAAATTAAAACATATATATTAAGAAACCTGGTATAAAGAAGAAATTATCTCCTTGTCAGATGGCTCTTCTGAAATTACCCAGGAAGGACATTTGTGTTTAGTTTAATGGGCCTTCATCATGCTGAGCCAGCCATTAAGGTGCTAAAGCTAACCCAATTCCTCCTATACCTAAATTAGAGTTTGAAAACAATAGAATTGTGTGCTTAGGTGTGTTGATGGGAGTTAAGGTGGCATGAAGATAAATACATGGATTTTCCCATGGTTTGTTTACCAAATGGTTTGCTTCTTCAGCGAAACACTGGGACCAGGCTGCATGGCGCACCAGAGAGAGTATGCAAGTGGGGACTGTCACTCTCAGTCCAAAGCTTTCATTTCACGGAGAATGCAACAGGCTCTTGGACTCCTAGAGGTGAAATTATTAGAGAGTGGCTGACCTCCTCATTCCCAGGGCCTCAGTGCTTTAAGTTCACAGACCTGGAGCCAAATTCCAATTCTACTGTTTACATGCAGTGGGGCTGAGGGTAAACCGGTCAACCCTTCTGACTCAGTTCCCTCACCCGCACAAAGGGAGACAATATAATAATGCCCATGTTGTAAAACTGCTGGGGTGATGAAAGAGAGGAAGTACATAAAGCTTCTGACAGGCAGTAAGTGTTTTATAAATTCCTGCACCATACACACTGTTCTGGTGTGTTTTTTGTTTGTTTGTTTGTTTGTTTTAAATTTCAAACCTGAGAACTGGATTAGGTTAGTGCCAGAGATCTCACCAGGGAGGAAATAAAAGGAGATAACACATTCTTAAAAGTTCAAAGCGCTCTCTCTCTCTCTGTGTCTCTCTCATACACACTCACACTCCTTGACCTTTTAACTATTTTCTGTCCCTTCTTCCTACCTGCTTTCCACGTAGAGCCTCTTGAAATTCGAGTCTGCGCTGTTGTTTCTGCGTTCCCCTCTCCCATGTAGTCGTCAGTCTCTGAGATCCAGATTCTACTCTGACCACTTCACTAAAACCATTTGCCGAGGTGCTCAAGGATGTCATGCTTTCAAAACCCAAGTCCCTTCTTTAGCTTGATCCTCCTACTTTTCCGTGGCATTTGATCACCGTGTCTAAAACACTTCCTTCTCCTTCCTTTTACGTGGCTCTTCTGGTTTTCACTCTGCCCATCTGCCCATTCCTTCTCAGTTTCTTTCTCAGGGTTCCTTAAATGCAGGTGTGCCTCAGGGCTCCCTGTCTCTCCTGGACCATCTCATCCCTACCTGTGACTTCTCCTACCCCGCAGTGGTACCCCAATGTCTTTCTACCGTGCTGTCTCCTGAGCTCTAGATCTCAATAGCCCATGGAATGTTTCCATTGATTAAATGCATCTCGATCACCTGTGCCCACCATGACCGCTCCCTCCACTTTCCCCTCCTCTGTGAGGTGCCTTATTCCCAAGCCCTGAATTGTACCCTCATCTATGCTCTCACTCCACACCGGTATTCAATCCGTCAACACATTTGATACACCTCTGTCTTACAAATACTCTTGAATCACATGTATTTTTTTGTCCTGACGCTCCCTGCTCTAGCCCTGCCTCTTATCCTTGTTGGTTTTCCTGATTTGTGTCATTTAGAGAAGAGATGATGCCCTAAGCACAACGCTGATGATGTGAATGTGAATCTGATTGGTTCCTTCTTAAAAATCTTAGTAATCCAACCTACTTCAGAATGAATTCAAACTCTTAGTAGAGCCTCAAAGACTTTTTGTGATTGCCTCTGCTTTCTTTTCCAAACTTCACTTTTCCATTCCATGTCCTATGTCCTGGGATCATGTAGCTGGGATGGTCAGGAATGTCCTCCCTCTTCTCTGAACAATTTCTGTCCATCGTGCAAAACCACAGTCAGCTGCCGGATCCTCTGGGCAGGCTTCCCTCACCCTCCACACGCCATCCCCAGCTGGGTTAGGTGCTCGGCTCTAGTATTCTGCTCATACAAGTAGACTTCCCACTTTGTGTTGTGATTGTTTGTCTACTTATCTGACGTTTACATTAGAGGCAGGAAGTGTGTTCTTTCATCTGTTTTCCCACATGGACCGGTCCCTCCATAAATGCAATTTGAGTGAGTGATGAGTAGGCCAGAGCGAGTCTGTGGGAAACTTCGGTGTGGCTGTGGAGGAGTAGGGATGTGTGAGTGTGTGTGAACTTGGTGACTTATCAACTCCTCCACAGTCTAGAACTAGCTAAAAAGTAATTTAAACAAAAAATGAGGAGTTCATTCTTTTCCTGATCCACCCACATTCTCATTTCACTGCTACCTGAAGACTAAAAACCATATAACTTTCCGTCGCTTACATGACTGTGTCAAATGATCTGAAACATGTCATGTGTGAGCAGTGTCTCCAGTGGGTCTGACACCCACAGGAACAGGTTCCTCCCAACCTCTGCCTCTTCTTCCTTAACTCCTCTGAGACGTATTACATATTCCTGCGAGCTTTTTCTTCCTGGAACAATTCTCCTCCGATGGAAATATCTCCTTCCTCTTGTTCCAACCTCTCTCTCCTCCAATAAACCTCCATGGATAGAACAAAGAAGGTGCTGGCTTTAAAATTGAAATGAGGCAGCTAGAGGAGTGGTGTAGAAATAGAAAGACAATTTGTCTGAATCTGACTTTGGGAAGGCATCAAAGGAAAATAGTTGGAATTCATATGTGATTTGTAAAACAGAAAACAGATTGTCCATTAGAATGAAATTGATGTTGAGCAGAGGCTCAACAATCCCACAGAAACAAGGATTTTGTTCCTTTGAAGTAAAGTAAGTGCTAGTTATGTTTTTGACCTCATCTCTTTTCCCTCAGAAATAAAAGTGTAGAATACAAGATAAAAATCCAAAGGCAAATGATGCAACTTAATCTTATCTTTATTAATAAGCCTCTTCATTGTTATTTTACATCAAAGTCTAGATCAATGTATCTTAAAAGGAAAAGAATATTTATTCCATGATGTCGTAATGAAGGAAAATCATTGCTAAAAAATAGTTATTGGGTGGGTGGGAGGGAGCCTGCAATACTGCAGAAATTTTGTACCTTTTGTGGAAACCAGGATCTGTAAACAGCTACCTCACTATTACAGAAGTTCATTTTGCCTCGGTGAAAGAAAGCCTCTAAGAGTTACTAGTTAACTATTGCTTCATTTTTAGTGGGTGTTTTACTGATAAAAGGGGAGTGAACGGGAGGTCATGTGAGCAAACTGCTGATCACCAAAAAGTCTAATTTTCTCTACAGATCTCTTCGAATTGGTTTTTTTTTTTTTTTTTCAGTAAACGCAACCGTCAGTGCCTCAGTGGGTGTGGCCAGGCCCCCCAGTCCCCTGCTGCTGTGGCCACTGATCTCGAGACAATTTACCAAGGAGACGATAATGGAGAGGGAGAAGCTGGGAGTGGGCAAGGTGGTCTTAGTCACGCAGTCCTCCCTGCCTGTTCTCACCCACGTTCATCCAACTGCCACTCCTTCGAAGGGACCTTCCCCACCTCGCCCTCCCACTCCTCCGATCTTACTTCGGTTCCACAGCTCTCAGCAGCTACATTCATACCCATGCTTATTTATGGACTTTTCTCATGTTGTCCTCAGATCACTGTCCGCCGGCTGGCGTGATTTCCTCAGGTAATCTATATATTCTCCTGGAGAATGTATACAGAACCAACTGTAAACAACAATACAATATAAATGGAGCCTCAGGCGCAGCTAGCCGAGGAAAGAGGCTGGGTTCTCCCTGGCTGTCTAAACCTTGAGGGTTTGGGTTTTAATTTATTAGAGACATCTCCTTTACCCCACTCTGAAGAAGATCTTGAGCTGGAATTTTTTTCTACTTTGTTTCTGCTGTATCCTCGGCACCCACACAGTTGCCTGGCATACACCAGGCATTTCAAAATATTTGTTGATGGATAAATATTTCAGTGAATAAAATTACCTGACATAGAAGGGTTGAGTGAACATTTGGTGTCTCTGTAAGTCTGTGCATGACTCAGTATATTACTGTTTGTCTGCAAACAAATGAAAACATCAGTTTTGGTCTTGTGAGACTAGAAAATAATCAACAAGGAGAAGAAATCAAATATATCTTTTCAATTTTAAGCTAATCGCAGGTGAGCGTTGTGTCCACTTGTCTTGTGCCTCCTGTCCAGCCCCAGAACTGTGCCCTGAATAATCCTTGTGCCCTAGATAATCCTCAGCACCTGGCACCTGGATGTTGAGGGAGGAACCAGGGCCTGCAGGCAGAGTGTGACAGTGGGAAGTGCTGGGGTCTGCAAGTTCGTGTCCCCGCAGAATTTACGCATTGAAACCGAATGCCTGATGTGATGGGAGCAGGAGGTGGGGGCTTTGAGAGGTGTTTACCTCATGAGGGTGCAGCCCACATGGATGGGATTCGCGTCCTTCTAAAAGAGACCCCAGAGAGCTGTCTTGCCCCCTTCTAACATGTGAGGTGACAGCAACAAGATGCAATCTATGAACAAGGAAGCAGCCAGCTTTCACTGGATGCCAGATCTGCTGGTGATTTGGCCTTGCACTTCCCAGCCTTCAGAACTGTGAGAGATAAATGTCTGTTGTTTCTAAGCCACCAGGTCTGTGGCACTTTTGTGAAGGCCGCCTGAATGGATTAAGACAGGCAGGAGATGGAAAGGAGACTTACCAAATCTCCACTAGGCTTCTCACAAAATTATCCACTGCACCCATGTGGAAACCGACTTTCCCTGCACATTTTAGTATTTTCACTAATGATGACGTTTTTGTAGACTATGCTATCAGGTTGTATTGTATTATGTTTAAAGTATTGTGCAGACCAACTGCTTATTTCTATGCTCATTACAAAGGGAAGGCAAGGCCCAAGTTCTTTTCAGGTTTATTTAAAAAAACAGAGATGGTCCTGAGCACAGGGAGGGCACAGGTCAGTCTAAGCCGAGGCGAGAGGGCAGTGGGGGAGGAGAGGGGGGAGAAAAGGGGGAAAGCCCCCACCTATCAACCACCCTGGCTAGGCGGGGTATGTGTGTGCTCGCGCATGTGTACACGTGTGTGAAAATATTGCCTAAGGGCCTTTAAAATCAAACCATCGGGGAATAATGATCCTTCAACTTTTCCGTGATTATCGCTGGATGCTCCGCCTGTTCTCTACTTTCATCCTCTGTGCAACTCTAAAGCGGTATTATTTTCCCCATGTATTACTGGGGACACCGAGGCTCAGAGAAGCTAAGTAACTTACTGTGGTCACTCAGTAACAAGTGAAAAATACTTATTTTTCACTTATTAGGGTGAAGCAAGAGACGCTCCTACAGGGCAGAATTTAAAGAGGCAAACCCTCAGGTTTGTGCAGAGGCAGGTCGATGGTTGCATGAACCCAGGAGCGTCTCACGTTTTGCGCTCTACACCCCTTGCCTGTCTCACCCTGGCCTCAGCAACACTGCGTAGGTCCTCCTGACTCCGAAGCTTGTACGCTCTTGACTACTGCGCCGAAGCAGAACATTCTGGATGATAATGCTGGGGAGGTAACAGGTGCAGAGGGTAGAATGTGGTAGACCAGTAGTCTTCAAACTTTTTTGTTTATATCTCCTCAAAGACACTTTTCAAATGTTATATATTCTTGGCACATGTTTAGGTTGATATCTAAAAAGTTTCAACTTAAGTTTATGTAGTTGCAAAGGAAGTAGTTTCCAATTTTATTTTATTTAGAATAAAAGTGAGCCCTGGCTGGTGTGGCTCAGTGGACTGAGCATTGGCCTGTGAACCAAAGGGTTGCCGGTTCGATTCCCAGTCAGGGCACACGCCTGGGTTGCACTAGGCCCCCAGTGGGGGATGTGTGAGAGGCAACCACACGTTGATGTTTCTCTCCCTCTCTTTCTCCCCCTCTTTCCCTCTCTAAAAATAAAATAAATAAAATCTTTTAAAAAATGAAATAAAATTGATACATAATTACTAATGTATTCAAAAGAGCCTAAATCCCATAGTGATAAGAAAGACATGGGCAAATATAGAAGGAATTTTATATCATCCTCTTTCCCCTTAATCTCTTTGAAATCATATTTCTAGTCCATGCCCTTATAGAAATTTTATCCTAGTGTTTTCTAAGCTTGAAAGTTTTAAGTACTTTTCTGAAGCAAAAATATGCATATAAATTTACCACAAGACCCTAAGTATTTAAAGATTTTCTCCTGGAATCAGGTTATCATTATAATTATTAGTAGTACTCAGTAGATCCTCAACATCATTATGCTGCAAATATTAAGTTACTAAATATAAAAATCACGTTATATTGGAACTGCATTTCTTAATAAGATATATAAGGCATTTGAGTAATTTCTTGTATTTATGGATGAATATCACTTATGGTTTGAAAAAACAAGGTTCAGATCCAATTCTCATTATATTTGAGAATCCTTTTTGTAGCTATGTTAAGAAATTTTGTTCACTAAATAAGTACACAGTAATTAATGGAAAGAGCCTGGGTGTAGGACAGTCATTCACTTCTCCAAGATATGTCCTTACAGAGTTACATAGTAACCTACCATGCAAAATTATTTTTAATGCTTTATCATTTCTTTTTAAAAAAGAATCAGAAGCCGTTTGCAGAAGGATTTGTTAGCCAGTCATTAGAGTCATTCACGGTGTCAGCAAAGGGTTTCAAGCCCTAAGGCAATGTACTGCAGTGAGTCCCCATAGATGAGCCAGATGAGCCAGATGAGCCTTTATTTGTTTTTAGGCGAGAGAAAGGTGCTGGTGAAAGGGCAGCTGGAAGCAGGAAACCAGCAGGACACCTGGACTACAGGCTCTTTCTCAGGTAAAATGGTTTTGGTAAGAAAACCCATGTAGATGCTGAGGATCTGGGAACTGATTTCCATAAGACTACCTGCGCCCACTTTGAGGACCATTTGGATAGGTCCTCAAAATGAACAAGTTGGTAAAAACTCTTTTCAAGGTTTGGGATGGACGTGGGTGGGAGTAGGGTATAGAGAGGGGTGTGGGGAGGAGGGGGCAGCTTCATTCAAGTAGGAAAGTAGGGAGGGGCCGAAAGGGCACATGGGCGCCCATTCATGTTCTGACTGTGGCTGGCCCCTCTGTGTCATGAACTGGACATGGACTCTTGTCACACTGTCACATCGTTAGGAGCACAAGGTTTTAGAACCCAGAGTTTTTGTCTTGCGTGTGTTGGATCAGCTGATTTTTATTCAGGGTTTCAGTTAAGAAAGAAATTAAGATTAGCCTGTGAGGTTTATAAAACAGGTCAAGATGAGACGACAGGAAGGATGTATTTTGGAAGAAGAAGAGAGGATTTAAGATAAATACTGGGCAGGTTGATTCTCTGTCCCTGGTTTCTGTCATTAGCACTGTTTTAGCAGCAGATGTTGCTTACTCTTCCCAAATTAAATAAAAATGTCCTCAGAGCTGGAATAATCCAGTTCAGTTATCTTTCAACCAGACTACAGTATCTCTCAGCACTTTCAGAACTGCAAAGGGTCTTTATTTGGGGTGTAATAAACATGAACGTTTTCAGTGTCATTCAGAAACAGGTCATTTCTCCAATCAGACTATTAATCCACAGATCGACAGGTTTGCACAAATTCAGGGAGTGGTTGCTATCATCAGGCTTCCACCATTACCCACATAATTCAAAGTCATCTGTGTTAAGATTAGACTGTTCAGGTGGAAAAGTGATTAAGCTAATTTTTAAAAAGCATCTTTGAACAAAGAGATGAAAAGAAATAAAATTGATTTTAAATATCTTTGCTTGAATTCACAGCTCATGAATTTTTAAACTTATTTTGAATAACTTTAAATTGAGAAAAATATTCGAAAATTAGTTTCATATTTTTTTAGCATTGCTTCTAACTGCATTCTCTGAAATTGCAAACTCATTTACCTATTTGTAGAAATTCTCCTTTCTAAATATGACTCAGGTATATGTGTTTATCTAATTGTTAACACATGTCTTTATTAAAGAAAAAACAAATGCTATATTCACACAATTATAAAAGGGTCTCCCTTTTTATAAACATGATTTCTAAAACATGATTTCTATTTAGTGAAGTAAAAAAAAAAGTACTGAGACAGAGCTTTTCCTTACTAAACATTATAATCTGCTCCTTGGTGAGCCAACCAGATCATATTCCAAACAATTAATCCAGCTATTAATTCATAAAATAAATTAGATGGGGAGAAGGTTTCTATTTTGGCTTTGACTTTTATCATTTTAACAACTTTTTTTCCCTTTCTTTCCCAAAATACGACTTACTAGCAAATGCCACCTAAATGGTACTTCCTTTGTGACCTCGCAGCTGTCATTGTTCTGTATTCATCAGGCCCTGAAGTGTTCTTCTGTGTATTTCTGGAAAGCTATTCATCTGTTTAACTAAACAAAGGGAGATGTTTAAGCTGTTAAAATACAGTACCACAGTTATTTGTTTTTGCATCTTTGTGTTGCATCCAAATGAAAGGTTCTGGCTAATTGGTTCTGGGAATAGAATCAAAAGCAATCCTAGAGAATTTCTCCTGGTAATTAAGTGGAATGCACTCTGGTGCACTTGCCGACCTCACACGGAAGGGCATCCTGTCTGTCCTTGTGGCTGCTTGTGCTTATCTCAGCCAGCTTGGTGGTGGTGGGCTGGGGTGGTGAGGAGAGGAGGAAAAAAGATAAATATGGCCCAGCGCGCGAAGACCAAGGCTCAGGGAGGAAGGAGGTGCTCCAACCGAGAAAGAGGAGCCGGAGCAGGACTGGCTGCCTGGGCGCGCGACCGGTGCTGTCACATCCGGTCCGTGCCCAGACGGGAACCCTATATCCCAGTTTCTTTGGTCGCCCTCTTCCAATTCTGATTTATCTTTAAATCTGTGTGTTTTAAGGGAAGTTCGATGAGACAGTGGAGCATGAGCTGGGAACCTCGAGCTTCCAGCAACCTCCTTACCTTCTGGGCTGTCGGTGCCCGAATCCTCAGGCCCTGGGCTCCCAGATCAGCTGCCCGCCTGCCCTCATGGAGGCTGTGCCCCGCTCCCACCCAGTGCACATGCTCGTCAGGACCTTAGCACTTTGGGGGCTCTGCAATCGCCCTGTAGGTGTCCACGTGCTCTGAGAGTCCGGCATTAGTTAGAACACAAAGCAAACAAAGAACCACAAAGTGCAAGAGAAAAGCTGTGGGGGGAAATAAGGAAAAAATCTTTTGTTGTTGTTATCGTTTTAAATCAAGGGGCCCTTGGGACCAGGGTGGTGACTCAGGACTACCAAAGCCAACTGCGCAACAGAAAATCCCAGAATAGAACAACCTAACTTCCACAGGAGAGCTGAAAGTTTCTCCAGCCAGAGTAAGGGACAATGAGGAACCAGAGGGGTCCAACCGGAAGCCACCGGCTTCATGCGGCCCAACACAAAATTATAAATTTACTTAAAACATCATGACATTTTTTTCCTGCAATTACATGTTGCAATGTATTTAACGTGTGGCTAACTAACTCTTCTTCCAGTGAGGACCAGAGATGCCAAAAGGTTGGACACCCTTGAAAGTGATAAACTTAGTGAGGACAAGAACCACTGGGGTGCGGGGATAAAGGAGGTGACTCACCTTTTAAGAACAGTTAAATGATGTAGAGCTCAGACTTGGATGCCTGAGGGGGTGGTCCCAGTCCATGTCATCCCGCTGTGACCCCAAACCTCCTGCTCCTCGTCTGTGAAGTCGTTTCCCTGCGAGCCTGATGGTTTGCCCTTCTCCTTTCTGGAAAACTATTATAAACCCAGGTTTTTGGCTTAGTAGCATTTTCTTCCTGGTCTGGTTAAGGAATGTATTCTTTCTTTTATTGTTATTAGCCATTCTAGCCACATCTGTGGCGGCTGCATGAAAATCTTAACTTTTAAAAGGAGATGTCCTAAAAGGAGATGTCCTTTATTTTATATTCAAATAAAATATAAGTGAATATATGTGTGATCTTGGCACTGAAAAGGATATATATATTAAACAAAATAATTAAAACAAAAGATATCTATACACAATATATATAAAATGGAGAAAAAAACCCTCCTTTACCAAATCCATTAAATATTAAGGAAAATATTCAACATCTAATATCAGACAAAAAGGTTAATCAAAATTATAATCAATAAGAAAAATTCAAAAACTCCATTAGAAAAAAGCAGAATAAGACAATTCTTAAAAGTATTATAAATGGTAATTAACTAATAAAGAAATGTTCCACTATTAATTAAAGAAATGGGAAGTTGAAAAAACAATCATATTTTCACTTCTTAGACTAACGAAAATTTTCAGTGTTGGCAAAAGTGTGGGGAAATCACTTTTATACCCTAAGGGATAGAGGTCTGTGGAGGGCGGCTTGGCACCAAACATTAACAGTATTAAAAAGTGAATACTCTAATCTGGCATTTTACTTATAGTATTTCTTTCTGTGGCTGGGTCTCTTCTGCTGTAAAATTAGACACTATTGGTAGCCTGTCTCACAAGGTCATTGTGAAACGTATCAGTACATGTATAGCACTTAGAATAGTGTATGGCACGTGAGAAGTTCTCACCATTGTTATCTTTTATCTTTACTATTTTATTAAGTATATGTGCATATACATTCATGGAGGGATATGTATGAAAATGCTCCCAGTTGTTATTTCCATCGAGATCTTAAGTAATTTTTTTCTTGGCTATACTTTACTATATTTTCCAAAAATTGTGTAATGAACATGACTAACCCTTACAATCAAAGGGAACAATGAAAGTAATTCCATTTTTTAAGAAAATGCAAACTTCCTCTTCTCTAAAAAAGACAAAAAAGTTGCTTGAATAACCCCAACTGTACGATAAGAAACACCCACATCCAGGGATTCTGAAACCTTCCCTCAGCACAAGGGGTAATGTGTGTAAAGAAACATTCAACTTCTTTATTAATTAAAGCAACACTCAGAACTCTAATTAATGTGTTTCAGCTACCTGCTGACATTGATGGACAGTTCCAATGTTGCCTTCCTGATCTCAAGTATAATTTTTTATGCAGATGAAAGACAAGATAATGCTGTTATTGAAAGCACCAGAGAAAATGGTGTATTATTCATAATAGCTAACATTTCCTATTCATTTAACATCTTCTAAACACCTCTGCACAGTAAGAGCTATCATTTCCCCTACTCTGCAGATAAGAAAACTGAGGCCCAGAGATGTCAAGTAACTCGTCTAAGTCACATACTAATAAAAAGTAGAGTTGAGATTTTAATCCAGTGTGGGCTCAGAGCCTGGATATATTGAAACCCTGGGCTATATTGATGAAAAAATTCAAAAAAGAAGGAAGAAAGGAACAGAAGGAACGAACGAACAAAAAAGAAAGAAAAAAAGGGAAAATATGGGGTAGTGGGGAAGGAGTATCTAATAGACTATTTTTAAATACTCTTGGGACAAGATTTTCTCTTACTTGTCCTGAAAGCCCAGAATTTAACTCCACACCTGGTAAATGGTAGATACAAGTAAGTGACTGAACAGCTCATGGGCCCATTGCACAGCGGAAATTCTTAGGTTCTTAACGATGGGGTCATGGTGGAATGCTCAGATTTGTAATTAAAACAAACAATAAAGCATAGAGACTGCTTTTAAATGAAAGGAGAGCACTAATGGAGAGTGTGGGCTGTGGCACGTGCAGGGATGAACTTCTCGCAGACCCATACACTCTTCCCTTCATGGCTGCTCCAGCTGCTTATTAGTGGTTCCTGGGTGTCTAATTAGAGTCCAGAGCATTTCCTTCTGTTTCCCAAAGGGTTGGAGTGATGCTCTCTGGGCTTGTCACCACAGGCCTTTACCCCTTCTAATCAGCCATGTGGCAGCTGCAGGAAGTGGCCACTAACCAACAGTCACAGGGTAGCGGCGACAGTGGAGAGCTTCCACTGAGTGGGAAACCGAGCAAGAGTTTCTCCGCCTGGATGTTAGAGTTCGAGTTTGCCATTGGGCTTTATGTTTTAGTTGAGAATAGTTAAATAATAAGACAACAGCCATTTCGTTATATAAATTCATTGAGGAAAAATAGAAAACTGCTTTGGAAAACATCCTTCTAGTTTGAAATTTTCCTTTTAGAAACACTGACCATTTGTCGCTGCTCTGGATACCTTAAACTTTTTACTGCCTTTCTAAGTGGTGCAAGATGTGTGTGGTGTTTATGCTTTTGTATGTATGCGTATATATTTATGGGATATTGTAAAAAAGGAAAACACACCCTGACTCTTTAGTTGCAACCTATACGTGTATCCTTAAGGGACAAGGGGCCAGGGAAATGTATCTACCACCAGAGAGAGTCTTGTTGTCATCACAGACTTCTGCATGGTCGCTGGCCTCCTTCGGCAAGGGCACCATATTGTTCAGGTGTGCTGATGGAAAGAAAGCAGAGTCTACGAAAATGCCAGCAAGCCCCGGGGGAAGCTGGCAGGTAGAGTGTGCTGCGAATGCGAACACAAGCTGTGGACCCATCCACGGGGCTGTTATTAGAATAGGGACAACGTCCAACACCCTTAATTGCTGAAAGACATACACCTGCCACTTAATTTCCTCAGCGTCACCTGTGAATTATACCTAACATCAGAGAGCAAGAAAATTTATCCATGTAGTTATCCATCCATCTATCAATTCATCCATCCATCCAAAAGATTGGGTGTGATTATTTAAAACTGTACACAACAGGCTTCTTCTGTTGGTACAAATACTCCCTTTGGAAACTATGATGTGTCATGGTGTATGGTTAAATGGATTATAATTTCCTGTCAAAACGGCGTTGTAATTGAGAGCTTGCTTGCTTCTGTTCAAAATATCAGAAAAATTATAAACAGGATCCAAAATATTTGACAAAAGCAACAACATAAGCAGAATCCCACAAACCTCTGTAATCTATAATATGGTAGAAATATGTTCTAAGACATAGAGTCTTAGGGGTGGCTGGACCTCCATAATCTTTTCTGTCTTTTCCCTTCATATTCTCATACAACAGCAACTTTCTGGCAGCCTAAAAGGAGAAAAGCAGAACAAAAGGACAGCCAGGGATGGTGAAGAGCATGGAAACGAGGCTTCGGGTCTTAAGCCTTGGCTTTGTTGGCAAATTGTCTTATTCTCTGAAATGTTTCTCCCATCTTTTTCTTTGTTCACCTTCTTTGCCACCATCCTCATAAGCCTGCATTACCTCTGGTCTGAGCAACAATCTATTTTCTCAATTATTTATTTAGGCCCCACTGAATGTCAAGTATGTCCTATTAAAGTTCCAGTCAACACAACAACCCTGGAGTTAGGTATTAATGCCTCCACTTCACAGACAAGGAAACTGAGGCTCAAGCATTTTGGTGACTTACCCAAAGTTCAACACTCGTAGGTTATAGACAGAACTGACACCGAAACCCAGGTGTGCAATTTACGCCCATGACTTTTTACTGGATTTTTGTAACATTTCACTGTAGGTTTGAAATGACACAGGTGATAAATAATACATTCTCTTGGCCAAAAAAAAAAAAAAAAAAAAAAGTATTGTCAGTAAACGTTCCCATTAATCACTCATCTTTATTCTTATCCTCCCCACCTGCACTCCCAAAGGTAAGCACAGTCCCAGGTCTGTGTGGATCTTTCCAGATCTTATTCTAGGTATTTCGTAGAACTGTCCATGTACCACTGTACTGGAGGGACCGAGATAGCATTTTCAGGCATGGGTCCCACTGCATGGCCAAGCAGCTCTACTTGGTCTGCAAGTCCTTCTGCTCATAAACTACAGGTTTGTGATGTGCAGGGGGCTCTATCTTCTGCTCCAGACCATGCAGGGAACACTTGGTAGGTTCCTTTGGTTTATGTTTCCAACCCCTCCCCTCTTACATGATTATTGCCTTGTAACTGAACATGTGAGTCCTTTTCTCTCTTTAAGACAGCAAAGTTCTTTCTGTGGCTGCCTGGAAAGGTTCTTAGGTAAACATCAGTTTGTGCTGTAAAATAAGCTTAATATAGGACTTTTCTATTACTGATGAGTTGACTACCTCCTACTTCTTTGCACCTTTTTCTTCAGTTCATGGAACTTGTGAGCTAGTGATGGGGAAAATAAGTTACTTTAAGGCTGACAAACTTCCAGAAATCATCCTCTGGGATTATTACTAGACTAGATAGACACAGTGACCCCTGCTCCCTGGATGTTGTCTCTCCATCCCCCCATGGCCTTGCAATAGGACACTTAGGAGGAAAGGGGACACGTTTATGAGAGGGAAAAGCTGGGACTGTAGATCCTCCTGGAGACAGGCACATGGAGCTTGGAATCCAGAGGGGCTCACCATTGGGATCTGTGACCGTGCACCCCAGATCTCCCACCTGACCATGTGGCCCAGAGCCCCCGTGAGCATGGAGGTCTCCAGGTAAAGTTCTGGGTGGAGACCATACACAACACTAATCATACGGCCGTAGTGCTAAGGGGGGAGGTGGTGCATCTTCAGGATAGAGACGGAAGTCAGCCTAGGTGCTTCCATGCCGCCCCTAGCAGACTGGGGACAAAGCCATTTACTCCAACTGGTGTTATTTGGGGTGCCAGACCAGGGGTTAAACTAGCTGAAAGGAATGCGGAGAAGGACGGAGAAATCTGCCACTGCTTACATGTCTTTTGAGTAGGGGCAAGGAGATGAGAGAGAGAGAGCAAGCTACTGTGGTTTGCAAATTGCCGGACACTCTGGGACTCAGTCGGAGATGCTGCTGCCTGCACCCAGGAGTGAACGCCATTGCTGCTGGGACTTGTCGTGCGCGTTTGGTCCCTGATGTGAGGGCGGGCTGGGGGAAGGGTCAGTGGTCTGAGGGAGGAGAATAATGGACCAAGGGGAATGAATCTGGGTGATATTTTGGTCGAGTATGCTATCTCCATTAATTTTCTCTGTCTGGGGACTCCTAACATGAAAACCAGCCAACATGTATTTTACTCAGTGATTCATCATCAGTGAAGTCCTGTTGATGGACAATGTTATACGACAGCTCTCGCCACAAGGTGGCAGCAGTATCTTCCGGGCTGTGTTCAGTGGCCTAGTGAGTGCTTTTCTGTAACTGCAGAAGAAATAAATGGGTTTTTCTCCCTACTAGTACTTTCAGAAATAAGTTGCTGTTTGAGAAGCTGAGGAGTATCACAGTACTTAGTACAAGGACTTTTATTAGTGTTTCTTTATTTAAATTAATTTCTTGGAAAACGTGAGGCTATGCATGAACAGGAAACTTTTTTTGTTTTGTTTTTCCCTAATAGCCACTATTATAAATCTAGCTTGTGTATCTGTGAAGCCAGTGGTGTTGCAATAGGATTTGGGGGATAGGATAAGGTGACCAGATGTTCTAATTGAGGCAGACGGTCTCGGTTCTGGCAATGAGCAGGTGCTCTGGAAGAAGTCCCAGGCAATCTCTGCTGTGCCCCTTATCTGAACCGAGCTGATGAGCTGGCCCCCTTCCAGAGGAGGGCGACCAGAGCAGAGAGCGATCTGGAAACCAGGCATGACAGGGACGTGTGGGAAAGAAGGGGAGTGTTTGCTGAGGAAGAGCTTACAGGAACTCGGCACTTAAACATTTGAAGGGCTGCCACGAAGGAGAGTGATGGTTGGGATCAGATTGGTAAAATGCTAGTTAGTATGGAATGGATCTTAGAAATCCATCAAACACACTCCTCCATTTACAGAAGAGGAAAATAGGCCAACAGATGTGACACTTGCTCGGTATCACACAACTGGCTGGTAACAGAGCCGGGACTAGAACCCAGGTCTTTGACAATACCTGACTATGGTCACCAATCAGGTTGTAAGCCACACGTGGAGGGGCAGGGGTGGTGGTAGCCTTTGTTTGGGGTGGAAGCAGGAACTGGGTATCCATACAGAGAGTTCCTGAACTGCACAGAGGTCTGGCCACAGCTCTGTTACCTGATAACTTCTGTGTTCACTTCTGAGATTTTCCACCTTGGTGCTGCTGCCTTAGAACTCCGTCAGTAATTGGCAGGTAGTTCATGGCAACAGAAATTTCATGTGTAGTTGGAAGCAGTGAGGGTTGGAAAAGCAGGTCCTAGGGAAGGTCTGGTTTTTAGAAAGGGCTGCTTTTATATGGTGGCATAATAGGCTAACAACGTCCCTGGCCTGGGTTTTCCTAGTGACCTGGTCCTTGCAGAGTCCAGCCCTGTCCCCAGGGAAATGGAGAAAGGAGACAGGAACATGGCAGGCTTCTCACAGGCAACAGCCAGGCTCCTGTGGAGGGAGTGGGGCCACTGGGAAGATGGGTGGACTTGTCTGACTGTGGAGCTCCCACTGCCAACTTCACTCTTGTCTTCCCTCTCAGGACCTCACTCTCGTCTCTGTTTCTGAAAAATCCTTCTGAAGCAGGATATGGTATAGCTGTTTCATCACCTTTCCATGTATTGGTGTGTTGGCCTTCCTCAAGGTGTCTGCATGACCTGGCATGTGATGTCATCACACTGTTGCATGGCTTCGATCATTATCTGGATGACGAAAAAGGGGTGCAGGCTGTGCTCTAGCTAGGAAACATGTGCTTGTGAAGCACCTAATGACTGTTTTCTTAAAATGGACGGGAGTGAGGGAGTGCACAGAGGAAAATGAGGTCCTCTGCTGCATTCGACCAGAACATGGGCAGGCTGTGCTGGCAGAAGGGAGGGCATTTATGCCACGCAGCGTGTCATGCCACCCAGGGGTGCTGACCCGACTGTGGTGTGAAGAGCACTTCTAAGAGGAATTGTCGTGTCTCTATCTCTGTGTTAGAAATACATAGACTATTAAATGTATTTGCTTAGAACAAGGCTCAAGAAATTTCTTAAGTGAAAAAGTTAAGTAGATTAGAAAAATAACAGCTGTTGTTACTAAGTGCTGTGTGCCTAGTGTTATACTAAGTGCTGTGTATGTAGTTCCTCATTTAATCCTCATAACCATCCTGTGAGTTGAATGGAATTCCATTTTACAGGAAACCAAACTGAAGCAAAGAAAAGTTGTGTAACTTGCCCAGAGTCCCATAGTTATAAGGAACAGAGCTATCTGAATCCGGAGAAACCAGATCTGTCTGAATTTAGAGACTATAATCTGCACCCCTTCCCCCAACAAATTTGCCCTGTTTTTGCTGAGTCCAGAGCATGGAATAGAGCCTCAATAAATCTTTGTTGATTGGATGAATAAAGGAATAAATAGCATATAGCAGATGCTGATTCTGGAAAAAAAAATCCTAAGTTGGTATATGGATGTCCTAAGGCTTAGAAAACCCTGGGTTAGTTTAATGGTTTCAAAATGTGTTTTCAGGGGCTACCCTGGGATTCAAACCACAGAAGAGCTTCCCTGGTTGCTGTGGGGGGTGGCGTGGTGGGGAGTGGTGGTCAACAGGTAGGCGTCCAGTCTTTTCTCCCAGCTTCTATCAGGGAAGCTTCCTTGTTACCTGTTACTGTCCTTCCTTCTACTTTAATTTTCAAAGAAGTCGTTACTGCTGCTGCAGTCAAACAAAGCAAAACAAAATGAAATAAAGCAAAGGTGATCTAGTGCAGTAACATCATTGTGCAGATGAAGAAATGGGCCCAGAGAAATGACAGATTAGAAAGGAGTCAGAACTTGAATCCAGTCTTTCTGGTCCATTGCCCAGTGCCTATTTCATCATACCGAGAAAACTGCAACACGTTGGAAGACAGCAGTATGCAGAGAAATCGCTGTAGGGACCAATCTTGACCTACATACGATGCACTTTAAGTGCTGGGTGTTCCCCTTTACAAACATGTCTTAGGTGAGGCCAGTTCTACACAAAGAACAGGTAACTTGGAAGCACAAACTTAGGAGGAGTAGGTGGAATTCACCAATCTGATTTTCAAAAGCAGTTTAGTATGCAATGTAATGTGACACGTTGCTCAAGCAAATGTGACTTAATAAATCATAGTTCAAACCCTGAACATAGATAAAAGGTAACATTATTACACAACACATGACAAGTACAAAATGAACTATAGACAAGTTCAATAGGGGGAAGAAATGACTTCTAACTTGGGTAGCTTGAAGGCTACGAAGTATCAGCACCTCTTGAGTGGGCTTTGAAGGGTTGGAGGGGTCCAAATGCTCCCGATGTAGGAATAGGAAGACTTTGGGGAAGGTGGGGGAGGATCTTGGAAAAATGTTTACGATTGCCGCTGGGGGCTAGGCTGGGTGGGCAGAGAAGGGAACATCGTTGGGGTAGAATGCCTGTGACACCATTGACTTGAAAGAAATGATGGGAAAGCATTTTAAAACCTTTAAAATAATGCAGAAATCAAAGAAACATGCATTATTATCAATAATATTGTACAGTATTATGGTTTCAATCTATAATTTCCTTCAACCATATACAATACAAAACTTTTAGAATTCTTTAAGATCTATAATTGTTTAAAAACATACATTGGTGCAATTTTCTAGAACAAATGTAAACTGTTAAATAAGAATCAGTTTTGTTTAAAGTAATCATATTGTGAATTTGTGTTGTTAATAAATGAGTCATTGTATATATAGAAATTACTGAGTTTGTGTTCTAGAGGAAATAGGACTTATATTCATTCTGAAATTAAAATGTAAAGAATAATGCATGAGATTACTCAGAAAATTCAGATAAGATAAGTAATGAGGGGAAAGTACTAAATATTAAAATAAATTTACAAGCCTTAATAAAATTGCGTAATACTCATATGATAATAGACAGATGTGTTAGAAAGAGGGTGTATCCATTTCCTGGGGCCACTGTAAGGAAACACCACAGCCTGGTGGCTGGGTGGCTTAAAACAACAGCTACTGCCCTGGCTGGCGTAGCTCAGTGGATTGAGCGCGGGCTGCGAACCAAAGGGTCGCAGGTTCGATTCCCAGTCAGGGCACATGCCTGGGTTGCAGGCCAGGCCCCTAGTGGGGGCCGCGTGAGAGGCAACCACACATTGATATTTCTCTCCCTCTCTTTCTCCCTCCCTTCCCCTCTCTAAAAATAAATAAATAAAATCAAAAAAATAAACAAACAAAAAAACAACAGCTACTTATTCCCTCACTGTTCTGAAGGCAAGAAGTCTCAAATGAAGCTGGCATCAGCGCAGTGCTCCCTCTGAAGGGGCTAAGGGAGAATCTTTCCTGCCTCTTCCTTGCTCGGATGGTTGCCGACAGTCCTTGGTGTTCCTTGGCTTGTGGCAAGGGAACTCCATCTCCGCCTCCGCCTTCTCAAGACCCTCTTCTCCCTGTGTCTCAGTCTCCCCGTGGCATTCTCCTCTTTGTGTCTCTTTTCTTCTTATAAGGAGGAGAGTCACACTGGGTTGAGGGCGCACGCTACTGCAGCATGCCCTCATCGTAGCTAATTCCACCCGTCATGACCCTATTTCCAAATGTCACTCCAAAACACTAGGGCTTAGGACTTCGACATATCTTTCTGGGGGACACATTTCAGCCCATAACAGTGTGTTAAATAGGAGGGAAGTGATTGCTCAGTTACTAACAATTTGTTAACTTGTTGGGGGGGAAATTAAGTTGGATGAACACCTTATGCTAAATTTAGCCCAAAACAAATTTTAAAAGGATTAAACGTAAATGGAAAATATGACAAAGTAAAAGAGAAAACTGGAAAAATTACTGCCTTTTAGAAGATCAAAGCCTCTAACTATAAAAGTAGTAGAAGCTATTTGTAAACATCTAAAAATGTCAAAAAAAAACCCCTGAAAAAACTGAAAACTGAAAAATTAAAATGAATAAAAGAAATGCTAACCAGGGAAAACATTTACGAAAGCTATGACAAACACGTGCGGGATTCTCCAAACTCTCACACTAACGCATCAACAGAATAAAAACGGACAGAACACAATGCAGCCAGTTCCGCCTCCAACGCTCCGCCCAGACCGATCTTGTCCGGGGGGCCGGTGCCCTCACCCCACTTCACCTATATTCAGCACACGGTGTTGATGCCATTCTCTCCGAAATACTCTCTTCGCTTGGCTTCTGGAATACCGCCCCCTCTCGGTTTGTGTCCAGGCCATCCACACCCCACATCTTTCTCAAGTCTTTCCTAGCTCTGCGCATGACAGCATCTTCCACATGGGTTGCTCTGGCCAGAACCTGGGAGTCATTGTCGATTTCTCCACTTGTGTGTGACCACGTCCAGTCCGCCGGCAAGTTCTCTCCCTTCAAAACACATCCTGCGTCCAGTCGCTTCATCTTCCCTCCTGGGCGGCTGCAACAGCCTCTTCTCTGGTCTTCCTGCTGCCAGTCTTGTTCCCTAAAGGTAAGTCTTCACAAAGCCACTGGAAATTGATTTTTTTTTTCCCCTCCAGTAGGGAGTACAAACGCAAGGTACATAGTTTTTAAGATTCTGAAATTTTTTAAAATTAAAAAAAATAAAATTTAAAGTTAAAAATATGAATTCTCCAAGGAGAAGGAAATATGAAAACAGAACCTCTTCTGATACTGTCACCCCATCTACCCAGAGGAGACTACTTTCTTATGTTCCTTCCAGAATTTTCTTATAAATTCACCAATTTATTTATTTATTCATTCATTCATTCATTCATTTATTCATTCATTCCTTTATTTCCATGCAGATGGCAGAAATCTGTACACAATGCTCTGCCTCTTGCTTTTTTAGGATGATCTTCTAAAGCCCTAAGATCAGACCGCTCTCCTGGTTGGAGCTCTCTAAGGACTTCCCATTACACTTGGAATAAATCCCCACGGTCGGTCCGCAGGGCCCCCTCGGCTCCTCCGGCCCGGGCAGCACTTCACACCAGCGCCTTGGCCTTCTCCGCGCTCCGCGACCACAACAGGCCCGCTCGGCTCTCTCCATTGGGCCTCTGCACAACTGTTCCTGGCGCTCGGGACGCCCGCTCCCGTTTCTCCTGTTCCTCAAGCTTTCTGCTCAGAAAGCTGAGTGACCTTATCAGAGAGGCTCTCCTTGATCCTCTTTTTAAAATATTTAGCAGCCTTACCTGCACTTGTTGGCACCCCTCTCCCTCACCTTGCTCTATTTTCTTCTTCTTTCTCGAGAAAGGTTCACTTGTTTGCTACGTGTTTCCCCACTTAGAATGCAGGCCCCATAAAGGAGGCACTCTGCTCACTCCCGCCCACGGTGTGCAGCAGTACCTGCTGAGTACTGGCGCTCTTGAGTAGTAACTGAACCCGAATAATGGAAACGAGATTTTTTTTGCATATGAAACGGGCAACTTTTTCTCCCTCCCTTCTCCTCTCTCTAAAAATAAATAAATACAATCTTTTAAAAAATAAGTAAAATGTATGTATATTTTGGCATATTGGGAGAATAGTGACTTGCTTGGAAGGGATCACAGCATTTTTCCTTTTAAACAATATATCCACACAGTTATAATTACTATAATTACATTGACTTTTTTTAATATGAGAGGGCTTTTCAAATGAATTATTTTACCTATTACTCACAACAATTTTTAGGAAGGTAAGTTAGATGTGATTATTTCTGTGAGTCACAAGTCTGTATATTTTCCTTATTACTATTTTACAGTTTCTGGCAAATGATCGCTATATTCAAGAAGGCTTTCTTCTGTCTCTGGTTAGTTTTTCTAAACTGTATCCCATGGATTAACTTCTGTTTTATTGCTTTTCATTTCTTGGATTCACAGAATATAAAATATCATGTAATAGTTTTACATTTGACATTTTTTATTAGTACTGATTTTTTAAAGAGAATGGATTCAATATTTCCCTATTTCTTCCTATTTTGAAATTTTATCTTCCTTTTGTATCTTTGTGAATGCTTACCTTTTTTCTTTCTCAATAGCAAAATTAATATCATTTTAAAAATTTTGGTAAATATAAAAAAGCACAAAGAAGAAAATAAAAATCACAGTTCACATTAAAAAATTTCACCTACCTAGAAATAAACCTGTAACTATTTTGTGTATATTCCTTTCCAGCTTCTCAGGTCATCTCTATTTTTATAGCATCATAATTATTAAAATTTCTGCTTGTTATACATTTTTAATGTTACAATTTTTCTATATTTTAAGGGATACCATCATAATAAATATCTACTTACATGAATATCAAGACTACATCTGATAAATTTTTAGTAAAATGTCATAATGAGTTTTAAGGCTTTTGATCAATAATACCAGAAGCTTATCCAGACAGTTTTACCAATATATGCTTCCAAAAACATTGCATGAGACTGTATATTTTATCACACTCTAAATAGCCTTAGGTATATCATTATTTTAATCTTTGCCTGCTTGATGAGTAAATATAATACTTTAGTATTATTTTATTTTGCATTTAATATCTCATGAGGCTGAGTATTTTTGAGTGTATGAATTACCTTTTCAAAATCTTTGCTTATTTTTAAATTGAAGAGGTAATTTAAAAAATACTATCTTGCAAGAACTCTTTCTATACTAAAGGTATTACCCCCTTGTTTATTACATAATATCACTAGCTTGTTATTTGCCTTTTTAATGGTGTCCACAATGTTTTGAGTTTAAAAATTATGAATAATTATTGATATATACAATATATACAATAGTAATATACAATATTGATAATATACCAAATATATTATTGATACTTACAATTTCCTTATTTTTAAATCTATAGATGTGACATATTTCAGCAATGAAGATAAACCATATGTTGGACTATCTTTGCATTCCATAAACTCAGCTAAGAGATAATTTTGTTTAAATTTGACAGTACTTCTCAGGAGAACAAATCATTTCATGTTATTCAAGATACCAATTGTTTCTTGCCTTGGAGATTCTTTCACAGCTGAGCAAGTGACCCTACCTTTCAACTCCAAGCATCAGCTGACTGCACTAGAATTGGACACCTGGCCAGGGGGTTCCCTCAGTAGGTTCACCAGTGACCAGTGACCAGGCTGGCAGGACTGTGAGTGGTGTCATCTAGGTTTTCCTCTTGGGGACCAGACCCTGAGTCAGTCAGCGGTGGGCATCTGAGCTGCAGGTGTGTCGGGTCATATGCGAAGCCCTGTGGAAGGCTCAGGGTGGGTTTCTGAGGACTCTTCAGTTTCTCAAACTTCCGATGAATGCAGATGCCCCCTCTGCCCCTGGATTTTGTGAGAACTCCCAGGGTTCTTTTAGTTATATACCTTGCGCTCTGTTATTTCAGGCAGCTGGAGGTTGCGGATTTATGCAGCCCAAAGCTGACAGCACCATCATCTTGCTGGGTGAAGTGCATGGTTAAGTACTACCAGAATGCCAGGAGGTCACCCGTCACCTTCTGAAAAACAAAGGGCTGAGCGCAGCACTAAATGATCTGTAAGTTTCCTCCCAGCCCGGTAGTTCTCTGAGCCTCTGAAATCAATGGTACTTTCTTACTGGGACTTTTCTTAAACCCAGCTTGGTATAACTCTAGTACAGTGACAAAGATCCAGTGAAAACTGAGAGCCAAAGGGAATGTATTTAGACAGACCTCAAGGCAGGAAGACATTTCCCATTTTTAAAAAATTGTGATTCCTTAAGATCTGAAGGAGAATTTTGCTTTGGAGTCATTGAATCAAAATAGCACCTCTGTTTCCTAAACTCCGTAGTCACAGTTGTCTGTCCGTGCCTCTTTTCACGTCCTTCAGACTGGGCATCTGGCGGGGACAGGTAATCAAATCATACGGAGGGACACTGAGCCATCTGCCCTGATCTCAGCCCTCAGAAGTGAGCCGTTGGAAAGGGTTTCAGCTTTTCATCTTGATCTCACAAGCTAGCACAATCCAATTTTCTCAATGAAAGTACTAATTTAGGCCTTTAAAAATAATGTCCCCAGTCCTGCTGACATCAAGGGGACGACTCATCGCATCAAGATAAAAGATAATCACGATGTGAATAAAGCTATTAAATTTTCTTTTACACACACACACACACACAACTCTGACATGCACGTCTTATGTGGCCAACAGAAAAAAGTAGCATGACAATTAGGACTTTAGGATGAGGAAAGTGCAGTGCTGGGTGGTGACAAGGAGGTTGTGAGGGACAGACTGTGGTCCCCATGGAGCCAGTGCCGTACTGGGGTGCTCCTCGCGCTGAAGTGGCTCTGGAGTGTGAAAGGCAGCCCTCAGTCAGCACACTGACTGACATGTATTGTAACTTAGTCATATTTTCGGTGTCAAGATAGTGACATCCTTTTCTGATGGTGATTATATTTGTGATTTTTTTTAAAAAGAAATCAATATATGTTTATTTGAAGTATCACATTATATTTCGACCGTCAAAAAATTCCTGCACTGACATCAAATGGAAGATGGGAAGAGGGATGGGAATTTCTTTCAGAGCTTCTATTGTACATGATGCAAAGAAGAATGACTTGATTCATATCGAAGCTTTGAATATACAACAAATGTCAAAACTGATTGGCTTTTGCAATAAATTACTTTTAAATCCCCAGTATCTGCCCTGGCTGGTGTAGCTCAGTGGATTGAGCGCGGGCCTGTGAACCAGAGGATCACGGTTCGATTCCCAGTCAGGGCACATGCCTGGGTTGCAGGCCAGTTCCCAGCATGGGACACACAAGAGGCAACCATACATTGATATTTCTCTCCCTCTCCCTCTCTCCTACCCTTCCCATCTAAAGATAAATAAATAAAGATCTTTAAAATAAAAAAAAATCCCCAGTATCTTAGTCAGTTTAGTCTGCTATAACAAATTACCATTGACTGGGAGGCTGAAACATTTGTTTCTCATGGTCTGGAGGCTAGAAGCCTGAGATCAGGGTATTAGAACACTCAGGTTCTTAATGGGGGTCCCTCTTCCTTGTTAGGTCCTTACACCTTCCTTGTTAAGTGGCTTTTTCTTGGCAGATGCACACAAAAAAAGAGAGGTTTTGTTTCACTTTCTTTTTTTATAAGGGCAGCAGTCCCACCATGGTAGTCCACCCTATCACCTAATTCCCTCACAAAATCCCCACCTCCACATACCATCAAATTGAAGATCAGGGTTTCAGCAAAGAAGTGTTGAGGAGACACAAACATTCTTTCCATAGCACCTGGTGACATTTACTCTGTTCAGGGATCTGTGGATTGCAGCTTAGGTTGGCTTTCCCAGAAGCGAACCCTGAGATTAAGATTCATTTGAATGTAGTTTATGAGGAAACATCCCCAGGAGAAACTGGTGGGTGAGTGCAGACATGCAGGAGGAGTGTTATATTCAAGTCCCACGGGGCATGACTCTTACTCAATCTGCAATAAGACCATCGCAATCAGGGGAAGGGTTTGGATAGCTCCCAGGCTATGTACATCCCCATGCGCTTGTGGCTCTTAAGACCAGTGGGACCACAGCAGCCCTCTAACAAAGAGCTGCAGATACTGGTTGGTAGGAGTGAAAACACCTTAAAGGAAGGCCTTTGTGCATTAAATGAATCCCCTGGGGTATGGTCAGAGCACAAACAGCAAGTCACAACAAACAAAAATCCACGCAAGCTAACTTAAGTTAAGGGGTCTCTCGAGTAAGGTTGCATTTGGCTGCATGTAAGAGAAACTAGACTCAGAGCCTAACCAAAAAGTTTATGCTTCCAATATAACAAGAAGTGCAGAGGCTGGCAGTCTGTGATGGCGTAGCTGATTCCTGATGTTATCAGAGAACAATGTTGTATCTCCACCTGCTTGCTTGTTGCTTCATGATTGCAAGATGTCTCTTTTACCTTCAGCCTATGTCTGCATTCCTGGCAGGAAGAAGAAGGCTGGATACATATCAGGAGAGCAAACATTTCCCAGCAATCTCTAGCAGATTTCTGATTATTTTTCCTTGGCTCTAAGTTACCTAATTACTTTTAATATAAGGAGTTCTGGGAAGAGGTGGCACAAGCTCGCCTGAAAAGAACAGAGAATGGGCGATGACTGGGCATCCGGCAGAGTCTACCCGATGGGGGATTTTCTGGTAAAAATACAAGGGACTCTCTTATGGGCATCCAAGAACATGATACAAACACAGCTTGGGTTTCTGAGGGATGGTGCCAGAACTAGCCCGTGAGGGCCGTGAGCTGTAAGTTAAGTTTGGTTGGAACATGCGTGGGAGCAGAGGAGATACGTGGAGCTACAGCACAGACATGCGTGTGTTGGCTCAGTCCTGTGGCACGGTGAGCAGAGGGCAAAGTGCTTGTAGGAGATGGCCTGCCTGCACACGCCCAGGCCAGGACCTGGGCCCGACTGGTGGTGACGATGGTGACGGCCGCAGTGGCAGCAGCATAGCCCCAGTGAGGAGAAGGACCCACGGTGGGAGGTCTGCTTGCTAGTCTGTCCCTCGGGTCCGCCTCTGGGATATCAGCTCAAATCCTAAAGCTTGCCAGGAGCTGTTGGCACGCCAGTGGTAAATCTTTGTCAGTAAATTATTACAAAATAAAAACATACACATAGACATTGCAAAGCCTCTCCGTGAGTCAGGAGAATTCTTCATAGTTTAAGTCTCTTGTTTTGAAAACTGCCACAACATTGCAAAACGAATATACACAAACTTAGAACTAGAAATTAAAGTTAAAGATCATCACATTTTAGGAAAAGAACAACACTACTTTCATAGGAAGCATCCATGAACCAATTATTAATGAAGATAACATTAAAGTTAATTTTTCTCTTGTAATTGAAGAAAGAATGATAAGATGTGTAAACAGGTGTTTGCATTATATATAAATCATGAAGTCAGTTTCTTGTATAACCTCCATAAGTTCCAGGAAATGTAAGAGGAAATAAAAATTTCCTCTTATGCAAATTTGTATTTAAAATTAAGTTTAGACTTGCATGAAACTAATTTCTTATAAAAGGGTTAAATTTTTCTAAAAAAGTTTAGATGGGATAAAAATTTAGACTTAAATTTAAAATAATTTAATTTTTTTAGAAAAATTTAGCCCTTTTATACAAATGATCAGCTGTATGCAGTCTGTCTAGAAGGTATCCAGCCATGTAACATGAAAAGCAGAGACATTTATTGAAGAAGATACAAGATACAAGAAACATTGTATATAGGACAATGACACTTTAATCTCCTTTAAAGTAGGCACCTTGGGACCTCACACAGTTCTCCCAATCGCCATCAGCTGCCCTGTTGTATTTTCCTGAATCTTATCAATGGTCTGAAATCTCTTCCCTTTCAAAGGTGATTTTAGTTTGGAAAAAGGAAGAAGTCACAGGGTGCCAAATCTGGGCTGTAGGGGGGCTGAGTCACCTGGGTGATCTGAGTTTTGCCAAAAAACTCTGCACGAGACATGATGCACGAGCAGGCATGTTGTCGTGATGAAGCTGCCAATCACCACTTGCCCATAGCTGTGGCCTTCTGAATCATCTGAATAGGCCATGGAGGAATGTTCAAGCTTACTGCAAAATTTGATGCAGATTCATTTCTCTACTCACTCAGTCATTTTGAATGCAAAGCCCACACAGTACACATGCTCACTCAATGGTATCCACCACCCCCATGGACTAGTACAGTGAATGAAGTCCTCATTGTTCACACATGCTCATTCCAGTTCACTCTCTTTGGCTGCCAGGTTACATGGATGTCACGCAAACTGTTCTTGTTATATTAACAATGGTGGATTTTTTCCCAAACAGACCTTGCCATATACTAATATTTGTATTTCAAAATAATTAATCAATGAGTGCCTGGATAGCTCAGTTGGTAGAGCAAAATAATTAATCAGAAATTTGTTCCAGTGTTTTCATAGCCTATAAAATAAAGAAGAGGAAGAGTCACTAGGTCTTGGTCTCTGTCTCTTTGCACAGAGTAAAGGTAAGTGAGATACAAAAAGAAGGGAGCCATAGGCAAACCAGGAAGAGAGGTCTTACCGGACACCCTGACAGCACCTTGACCTTGGACTTCTAGCCTCTGGAACTGTGGTATTTTTGTTATGGGAGCCTAAGCTAATATATGCCTGTGCATTTTATAAATTATAAAATATTTTTAAAAGAAAAATCTTTACATTTTAGTACCTTTAATGGCATCTTGCCCTTGCTTATGGACAAGGAAGTCCCCATTTTCCTTTTGCAGTAGGTCTTCCGAGTTGTATAGATGGCACTCTCTGAACTGAGGTCACACTCTGCGCCTCTCCTAGGGCCTCACGGCGGTTCTTTTCTCTGCTTCATCTCTCTCTAGATCAGCTTTTTCTGGTTGCATACAGGTCAACAAGGCTGCTGCCATCTTGCCTCCACGTGACCTTTCAGGTCAAGTGCTCAACATCAACCCATTAATTGTCTCAGAATCCTGGCTCTACATTTCCAGGAGAAAGAATCCAGTTGGCTTAGTCTAGCCTGTGGATTTGTTGGTCCAGTGTCAAGTGTCCACCTGTTCCAATTATCTGGGGCCACATAGGTACTTGGCCATCCAGGCCTACCTTTGCAGGGGCCTAGGTAGATGGCAGTTTCGGAGGAGGTGGTATGCACTGGGCTTTGTTCTCAACTGAGGCGATTGTGATACTTTCATGGAGGATAAACTGGCTTCAGTTGCAAGCTCGACTGCTTTTTTTAAGGGTGTTCAGCATCTCCACTTCCAAATTTAACAAACCATAATTTTAGAAGGGAAAGCAGAAACCAATGTTCTGTGCCGAGAACTATTTCAGGGCTGTGTTGCTCAGCTTTCCATTGACAAAGAACCCATTAGGGATAGGAGTAGGTGGGGATTTTCAACAGAATGCTGCAATGTCCATGCACTTACAATTGAGGGTTCCCTAAATTTATTTTAACATGGATTTTTGATATACTGTCTCATTTCATATTAAAATGTGATTGACAGTGTTAAATAGCAAAGATGTAAATAAAAACAGCAACATGAATATTTTCCAGTGAGATAAATTTTAATAACACTTAAAGATTCATATTTACCATTTAAAGAATGTAGAAAAATCAAGCATCTTGTTATACATTTCCAGAAGCACACTTGAAAGATTTCTGTTGAAATAAAAGTAAAAATTAAAATCACGGCTTACTGAGAAATTTCATTCAGGCTTATTGACAACTTCTACAATTTGGAACCCAGCAATGGAACACAGTTCCCTGAGGTGCTGAAATAGCACTCATGAAACTGAGGCTTATTTGCTTTAATTGTGGAAGAGGGACCCAGTCAGCGCCTATTCGCCCTTACTTTATACACTCTCTAAAAACTTCGATGATCTGGTTTTGTTACAGAACAGACCCAGGTGGGGGGTGGTGAACAACATGATGGACCCACACTTGTGCTCCAGGGGTCCCCCACCCCTACTAGGTTCGCCTTGCCTGCTGCCAGGGAAAGACGCCTCTCAATACCAGAGATTGGTGAAAAGGAAAGAGATTATTTATTTAAAGAGTTATACAAACTCAAGAGTGATGACTTAATGTCTTCATTGAGATCCCAAAGTCTTTTAGAATACCCACAAACACACAATCCTTCCTCCCCGCTTTGCCCAGGCCGGGGTACCATATCTCAGAAAAAGAAATAGAAGTCCATGGTTCTTCTCTGTCCAGCTGTTTGGTCCCCAAAAGATCCTGCATGGCCACTGCACCTGGGTTTAAATTCCAGTGCCAATCTTCCTCTGCTCCGCCCACAATTGGCCACAGCTGCCAGCATTCCCGTAGTTAAGTCCGGACAGGTGTGGCCCTGTGGTGTGGAGCCAATCATCTCCAAGCTCTTACACAGGCTCTGTAACCAGGGGGAGTTGCCTCCCAGTTACATCAGTGGTTAAAGTCACTCCCATCCCCATGGCTCAAAGCATAGCCACAGCTGTTTGAAGTATCTATGTAACCGGTTAAAGGTTATAGATATATTAAATGACCATTCTAGAGGTTATCTGCAAAACTGTTGCTATGCAAAACAACTCTCAGTGGCCCAGCTCTGTGTGTCCTATCCCCCAGCTCAGACTTGTGGGGGTGAGGACATCCTATATATATATTTTTTTTTCTAACGTTTCCTGGACACCAAGTTCTGGACACAATTACAAATCCCTATTTGGGCCCCCCGCCCTTGGCTGCACCCTGTTATAATTTGCCAGCTCACAGTAGATCAAAACCAACAATTTGTTAAAGTAGTGAATGTAAATGAATAAGAAGCACTACTGCCGCTAAAACATGTGACATAATTGGACAGGAAACTGCAGACGAGGGACTGTAAACACACGGTGGTTTGGAAGCATTCAATGCGCACCTTTATTTTTCTGCCTTTCTCACACGCAGTTAATAAACATGGGCTCAATGCCTCTTTATCAGCTTACCACTGTGCTAGGTGCCCAGGATACAGAGTTTAAAAACTCAGCACCTGCCTTCAGGGGTTTATAATCCAGCCTTAAGGTTGGCATATGAAAAGACAGTTATGTTGTAGCATGGAGAATGATTAAGCGTGAGATAGGGCTGAAGTCAGAGTGGTGAGTCAGAAATGTGTTCAAAATCTTCCAGAAGAGATGTGACGAAGCCCTAGTCAGGCAGTGGAGACGGAGAGATGCGTGAGACTAGTTTGGGATGACTGATGGGATGCGATCGGCGAGGCAGGAGGAAAAGTCACAGACGTCTCTCAGATGTCCAGCTGGTGTGAAGCAAAGAGTGAGAGGCTCTGGTCTCTCCGGAGGGCACCGTCTTTCTACAGCTGACATTTACAGGGAGGACTTGGGATTCCTGACACAAGGGCAGAGAAGCGTGAAATCCGCTTAGTAGTGATTTTCTCTGTTGGGGGATAAAACACCGCATTCGAAATGAATGGCGCACGGAGAAGTCTGTGGAAGTTCCTTGAGGGCAGGGCACAAGTCGTTTGTCCATGTGTCCCCACTGCCCACATACGGTGGGTCCTGAAGACTAATTCATTTATTTGACTCATAGAAACCAATTAAAACCGCATTGACCTTTTCTAGTCCTCTCCCTTTAGGGAGTAAGATAAGACTGAGGAAATTAATGAATGTCCTTTGTCCTTGAGCAGACAGCTATTGGCTCCAGAGAGATGTCTCTTTCAAGCAGAATTTTTCTTAAGACACTTGAAAAGTCCGAGTTGTCTTATTGGATCAGATCTTCTGAAGATCCTGACCAGCAGCCTTTCCATCTCTTCAGGCTTCCAACGGATTTTCTAGAAGTCGCAGACACCAGTTTGCTCTCTGAGTCTGTGGGGTGTGGAGGGAGGCGGAGGCAGGGGCCCGGGGCACCGGGAACCCCCTGTGTCCTCGCAGGCGCCTGGCTTGCTCTCAGCCCCAGGGACCCTGCCCAGGAGAAGCCGGTCACTCCTGAAAGGGAAGGACACCTCGTTCGGTTAACCTCAGGGTCAAAATGCCTCCAGAGACCTCCCCGACCCTTAGAAGTTTCCGCAGGGTTTTTAGGCAGAGATGTAGCTCATCTTTGAGAGGCAACTTGTAAACAGTTTGTTAAATCAAGATGCACTTAGAAGAAAGGCCCTAAATCAAGTTGGAGTTGGACAAAGGGAAAAATCAGTCTAGATGCCTCATGGAGCTTCTCTGAAAAGAACTATTTTCATAAACTCAATCACTGACTTCTACCAGAGTAATAAATTTTTTTTCACTTGAATGCTTAATTTTGACAGCTAAGCCTGAGAAATAGATGTATTTTATCCTTTATTAAATTGCTGTGAGTCGTGGCTGATATGTCTGAAAAACTCAGCTATAAAATCTCATTGGGCTTTGAAGCAGAAGTGAAAACAGAATAAAACAAGAATCAAATTGCACAAGCTAAATCAGCTTCCAAAAACACTTCCAAGAATGTTCATCCTTGCATATGAAACATAACTTATTAGATCAGACCGCCAAATCTGTGAGTTCAAGTAGCAGATTTTGGCATTACAAAAATCTCTGGGTTGATGAACATCACACTGCAAAGGCATTAATGTTTGAACTAAAAATGCATTGGGTGTTCTCGGTCCAAGTTTACCACTCTTGGTTGGAGGATCCATGTTTTTTTATTTCTTCCAAACCTTCCTGAAGCATCTGTAGTTTCTGCAAACATGAAAGTTATTCAGGAAGTGGTGCTGGCTAGTTGGTTCCTACTTCAGCCACCTCTTTGTGCGGGACGGCAGCAGGGGGGGGGGGTCATTCTGGAGGAATTTAGCTGGGAGGGGAGCGTAACCTAGCTCCTGGGAGCAGAGGCAGGCCATGGAGAGGTGGGGCATTTATCACCACTCCCTGGACTTGCTGGCCCCACCCAGGTGCTATGAGGTCGTGAGAAGCCTGGGTCAGCCCTAGGCCATCCTCGGGAGCACGTGTGCATAGAAGACAGGCAGCAAAGGAGGATTGTGGGGGGCAGCAGGATTTGGGCGGGCAGTGCCAGGCACGGTGACTAACTCTGTTCTATTTCTGAATGCAAGGCAAGCCACCGATAATGTTATCTCCCATTAAGAACAGATCCTTGCCCTTAACGGAAGGTGATGAAGGCATGATAGACATTCCTCCTGGAAGACTGTGGGATCAGAAGGAGCCATTTTTGGATATGAACGTCAGTGGCTTTGCCTGCAGCAGTTCGAAGGAGACATAATTGCTGTGTGCTGCCTCCACGCCTCTCCCTGCACTGAACCACCCGCCTCCGTTGAAGCAGATCCACAGAGTTGGGGGTGGGGAGGCAGCAGAGGCTGCACCTGCTTGTGATTCTTTCCCACTCTCGGTGGGTGTCTGTAACTTCTCAGAATTCAGACACCGAGAGCGGAGTGGAACTCCAGAAGGCAGAGGGGTGCCCGGCTGCCCCAGGAGTGAAGACGGCTCCGGCAGCTCCGGAATTGAGGGCAGCGTATGAACCAAACCCCGGAGCCTCCTTCTTTGTCAGAGAGATGTGCTGAGTTTATGCATTCTGAGATAAATTCTGGGCTCTTCTGAAATTTTGCTGGAGTCTCAGAATTTAATTTTTAGACATGGCCTTCCATATTTTCCCTGGAAGTATGGATGTGACAGAGATATTTATGTTTACCAACCACCCCTATCAAACACGTAGCGCCTTTACTAAGTCCTTGTAAGCTTGGGAACTTCAATAATTTTTGTCTGTCATACCTGCCACCCAGCCTCGAGTGGTATTTAAAAGGCAGATATATTGAAGGTTACAACATTTGTTTATACAATTATATTTTTCTATTCCAGATTCTACACAAACCAAACATGGCTTCTGTAAGAGAACATCTGTTCTATACCTATCAGTGTTAAAATACTCAGAAAATTCATCCCACTTACAACCGCAGGATTTAGCTTGGTTCTTTTCAACATTTAAAATTAAAGTGGAAAGGTTCATGAGGTTGATGAGCTCCTTTTTCTGTGACTGAGTTGAAGAGCTATTATTATTCTTAGGGTCACAGACACTACTGCTCCCTAATTTCAGCCTGATAGACATCTTGTGGGTCTATTCATCGTCAGCTGTATTTATCTGGTTTTGCCTCCTTATTTCAAATACATTGCGCATGTTCCTGTCTAAGCTTATCCACTGTGCTTGTCCTTATACCATTATTGGAAAGATAGCATTTATTTAATTCTCACCATCCCATCCTAACTACTTTTTCTTTGAGGCTTCAGTCTCCACAAATGCGATAGCCTCGAGGCCTCTCTGTTCCTGGGGGTGATGCAGATAACAGGAAGAATGAATGTGCTCATAATAGAGTTTCCACACTTTTCTTTTTAAAATGTTTCTGGTAACATGTATCCATGAGGAAAATGAGAAAACATGTAAGTAGAAAGAAAAACTATGCATTATGTGTATATATTTATAAATATGTACATTTTTTAAGTTTTTGTATTGGCACTCAATTACAGTTGTCCCAACCCCCCTTTGCCTTCCTCCACCCCTCCCGCTTCTGCCCCCACAGTCGATTCCCAAACATGGAATATGTCTGATCACTTTTTAATATTTTCCTGCTTATCATAACATGAACATATTCCTTTATTCTAATAGCTGCCAAATTTTGCATTGTATGGGTGCAACACAATGAATTTAATTAAGCCTTAATTGTTGGAGACTCAAATTACTTAAAAAGCTTTGCTATAGTAAATTCAGTAATGGACATCCATAGTTATATGCTTGGGCATTTGTTCAAGTATTTTTGTAAGCTATATTCCTGGAACCCGATTTATTTTTTAACCACGGCTCTGCCAATGGTCTCCACTGGTCCCTCCAATGGGACCTGATTTTGTCAACACAGAAGACACAGTGTTGATTTTCCTGAATTCTTCATATTCTTTTGACCCCCAGTCTTCATTGTATGTATCTCTAGAAAGTTCTCACATTGGGATTTCTATTCCTTTGCTAGAGGTCATAAGGGGCTCTGTCAAAGCTATGATTTCCCTCCTTACTTCCTCTTCTCTCTCAACATTGTTCCTTTGCCTTTCGTCAAATGCCTGCATTTCTTAAGACTCTGTCTTTGGCTTCCCTTCTTTGTAGTCTATACTCTCCCTCAGCTAATTCTCCCTGATTCCAACTTGTGAGCATGGTTAATTCTTGAGTTCTCACCTTTCCCCTCATCCTTTGACATACTTTTCCAACCACCACCTTGGCATCTCTGCATGGCAGGCATCTCAAAATTAGGATTCCTCAGAATAAACTCAGGCTTTACTCCAAACTCCCAGCAAAATAAAACATACAAAAATAAAAATAAAAGCACCTTCCTCCCCCAAACCAAACAACTTATTTTCTCTTTCTGTGCTCTCTTTTTTAAAGTGAAGGTGCCCACTATCTACCATCAAAGTCATTCCCACTCAGAATTAACTGACATTTATTAACTGTATCAAATCATGTCAGTCACCTGCATAAAACTCTAATGGCATCCCACTGTTATTAGGGTGGAATGACAGTGGTCACAAGCCTCCTGGCCTTCACCTGCTCCCTGCCCTCCTCTCCTTTCAGAATCCTCCTGGTTGACTATGCCCCAGGCATCTTCTTTCTGACCTCTTCCAAGTGCAAGTACATGAACATCTCAGAGAGTTAGCATTTGCCCCTTCCTCAGCCAAGAACCCCTTTCTGCATTGTGGTTTTGTGTTATAACTAAAAACCAAACCCCAGGTCACCCATTCTACCATACGTTTTCTTCTGGAGATTTTATACTTTTGCATTTTAAATTTAGGTCTATGATTCATTTTGAGTAAATGTTTGCAAAAGGAGGATGGTCTTTGTCTAGAAATCTTTTTCTTTGCACATTGATAGCCAGTTTTTCCAACACCATTTGTTGAATATATTACCTTTTCTCTATTGAATTGCCTATGTGCCTTGATCAAAGATCAGTTAAATATATTTTATGGGTTTATTTCTGGGCACTGATTTATATAATTTTAAGATTCATTTACCCATACATACATATATGATAGACACAGTTTTAGGTGCTGGGAACATAAGACTATTAGTGGGGGGAAAAGATAACAGTCCCTGCCTTCATGGAGTTTACTTTCTAGAAGCTGAGTGATATATCACGTATGGAAAAGTTCTGGAGAGAGTCACGTTCCTTTCCAGTTAAGGACAGCACACACTGAAAGGCTGACGTCTTTGCTCATGCTTTGCAGTGCATTGGTTTGCTCATCAGGAACTCGAGCCGAGTGCTGACACTGTGCAAGGTGCGGGGGATGTGATCCCCCTTCCCTTCCACCTCCTTGCACGCCATTTTCACTTTTGTACCTGTTGTAAAAGCACAATAGTATAATTTTTAGATGCAGGAATATCTGAGACCTTGAGTGAAGTAAGAAATGAGATACTGGCTGTTATATTTAATAGCTTGCTCTGATACTTCCAGCAAAGAAACCCGTTTCAATGTTAACTGCCTGGGGGTTTTATGGATACCTAGGATGAGAGCAAACACTATTTATTAAGATTGAGGGTGATACGGGCAATGTTTTCAGATGTAAACTGCCTTTAATCTATCACTGATTTGTACTTCTCTGAGACACAGTGTTCTAGCGATGTCTAGTTCAGTTCTAAAAGTCAGAAGAGATTAATGGAAACAAGAAGGCTTTTGAATCTTACTTGTGTGCAGTATTCCTTTTTCTGCTAAACCCCAAAAATTGCATTAAGGAAAAAGATAATGAAAGGGACTTGCTTAAGCAAGATAGCAATGAAAGGGGAAATTAAAAAAATAAAAGATGATGTTTCTAGTCTTTGGCTGGTTTCTGTAAGGGTGAGAGCTCAGAACTGTCTGTTTCGTGCTGAGTGCTTCAGGTGGGATTTCTAGGCTCCTGGGTCTGATGTCGAAGAGACAACACTCCTTGGCTCCTGTAGCTGTCCACAAAGCATAGGTCTATGGCAATGTATAAAAACACTGAGCATGAGTCACCAGCCAGTGAACTGCCTGAAAGAAAACAAAGAAAAAAAAGAGATGAACTAAAGATGATTTCAAATATTTTTTTTGTAGTAGACATTTAGGGACTGCATATTCCAACTCCCAGGCCCACAGAGGAGGCACCCACCCTGCAAAGCCCTCAAGCAGAAACCAGCCTATGTTTGAAACCTTCCCAGGGCAGGGACCTCAGTACTTCCTACGGGTAAGAACTGAGCTACCACTTAATTATAGAAAGCACGTCCTTCCTTGGAACTGAACTCGGCTTTCTAGCAACTCCCAAATATGTGTCCTAATTCCATTCTCTGAAGCAACAAACACATGTCTGATGTCCTCATTCACAGGAAAGTCCTTTACACACGGCAGCTGTCAGGGCTTCTTCCCTAACTCCGGGATTTGCTCCACACTTCCCCGTAGGCCCTGGCTACAGACCTTCTTTGAGATGTTTTTCTAGTTGGTTAGAGCCTTTGTTAAAATAGGACACTCAGAATGAACATACACTCCAGAGTTTTGAGAATAAGATTTAGAGAAGGTGGGTTGCTAAGAAGAAATGTTAGCAAATATCTTGATTATACCTCTGTTTATATTTCTTTTGGTAAAGTTAAGTGTTTACAGTTCATCATCATGCCCAGATTAAAGGGCTTTCCACTTGCAAAGGTTTTATCTGCAGTTTCACAAACCTTTCATTTTGGAAGCTGGTGTAACAAGCCAGCAGGACATACGGGGCTGAGAAAGAGCAAATGCGTTCTATTTGGTCATGGTCGCTAACGATTTGTAACCTAGGCGAGCTCATTACAGAAAGGAACAGTTAGCTGAAGCGTAAGGGCCAAGCATTTAAAAATCCTGATCCTTCTTCCTCGCGAACTAAAATCAGTTAGCAGAGCTCAACTATTAGCAACGGCTTCATAAGGAAGGGACTTGTTTACACTACGTCATTTTTGTCAGGGGGACTGTCCACCTGCCCGTGATCTTATTACTTAGCTACGTATATCCCCTGTGAGTAGGAGCCGGTGCTCGCACTTCAAAGGTCTGTGTGAATTGCATGTCCTCCTCATTTCCTGCTAAGCCTCCGGTATCCCCTCTTGGAATACTGGCCATTCTCAGCAAAGTCAAGGTTGTCAGCACATGCCCTTTACCCTAGAAACCCAGTGAGTCAATTTGCCAACAATCTGTTCCCATCCAGAATGTTAGCCATAAGACTTTGGACACTAAGAAGCTTTGTAAACAGAATATAACCATAAATATACTTGTTTCTGACTTCCAAGGGGGAAATGTCTGACAGCCCTCATTCTAAATGCATTGATCCAGGGTACAAAGCTGACCCAACTGTGGAACCTATAAAAATGACACAAAATCAGGGTCCTTCAGGGTCAATTATAATTTTCTGTAATTACATAGACATACGTTAGGGCATGCATAGTGTTGATCTGGACAAGGAGAATCAAAGAAACGCCGTTTGAGGAGACTGTTACCAACGCCGCTGAGGCCCCTCTGAGCTGTGTCTGCCTCCATCTCCTCCGAGTCCTCGGGGGGCCACAGTCCTGAACTTCATGTTCATAATTTCCTTGTCTTTCTTTATAGTTTTACCATATGTGTAGAAATAGCATTTAATTTTACATGTTTGTATGCTTTGAGACTTCTTTTTAAAAGATTTTATTTATTTTTAGAGAGAGGGGAAGGGAAAGAGAAAGAGAGAGAGAGAGAAACGTCAACGTGCTGTTGACCCTCACATGTCCCCAACTGGGCACCTGGCCGGCCGCAACCTAGGCATGTGTCCTAATTGGGAATCGAACTGGTGACCCTTTGGTTCTCAGGCCGGCGCTCAATCCACTAAGCCACACCAGCCAGGGCTGAGACTTTATATAAATGGAATTATTCTTCTAGGAATCTCTTTTTGCTCAACATGGTTGTGAGATTCATTTGTATCGCCCTGCATAGGTGTGCTTTGTTCATGTTCATAGCTTTCTCTGGCTGATGATTATGAGTGTTCTTTCCAAGTTTTTTAAAAATGAATAATGCTTCCATGAAAATTCTTCTCTATGTATCCTGGTGCTTTTATTGCTGATGTTGGTCGAGCACTTATTTGAGTCAGGCACACTTTTAAGCACCTTAATGCACTGATTCATTTAAACCCCCTGTAACCCTATGAGGTAGGTACATTTCACAGATAAGGGAATGAAATCCCATTTCACAGATAAGGGAATGAAATCCCAAGAGTTTAAGTAATTGCTTAAGGTGACAAGCCTAAGAAGCAACTCCGCTCGACTTGGATCCAAAGTTCTTAGCGTTAGAAACTATACTTTTAGTATAAGAATACCGATCCTTCTGTTAACCAATCACTCAATCAATTTGAAAAATTTTAAGGTTCCTTTTCTTTTGTCCTCATATACTTTTGTTAAGTCAAATGCTGCTGAATTCTTATTTTTAAATTTAATTTATTGGGATGTCATTGGTCCAAATTTTTAAAAAACTACAAATCAACAAATTTAATAAAGATCCAATACCCCATGCCTGCTTTTCAGGAGTCGAGATTAAAATTCCCATTGTCCCCCACCCCCTGCTGCCCCCCAGCCCCAATCAAATATTCCGAAGTGTCTGCATTTAAAATTGACTTCAGATTGGGGGGAAATTCACTTTACTAGAAGATACAATAATATGTAAACTGTCTTAATGATATGAGACCTTTAAGAGCCGTGACTGACTCAGGTGGCCCACAGAGGGCAGGCCCGAGGACAGGCGACTGGCACACGGCATTTATCCCCATCAGGGCTCGTCTCGGTGGCCTGTGAGTGGGGACCAGGAGCCACACGCCCATCTCGTGAGTTGGTGGGAAGCCTCCAAGTGCCACCTAGTCCAGAGAGTGACAGATTGAGAAATCAAAAGAAATATGTTGGGGAAGTAAGGGAGAAAACATCTCATTCCACTTCCAAATTCAGCAAAGTGCCACAGACACAGTTATAAGGGAACACGCGAACAGGCAGCCTTTTCTGAGGACAGAAGGAGCCTCCCTCCGGCAGCACCGGCAGCACCGGCAGCACGGAGATGACAGAACACACCCGCCCTCCCCTCCCTGCAGGGAGCCTCAGAGGGAGCAAAGCTTGGGGAAGCTTCACCCAGCACTTTGGGGCATTCAGAAATGAAAGCCAGCTGGAAACGTTGTTACAGACTAAAACTAGCAAAGTAGGAAAGAAATCTTGCAGTGCCACAGGAAAAGGCGTCTGGAGGAATATCAGTGGTAAACATAAAGGCTTATCCAGGAATCACAGGGAAAGCCACGGCGGCCTTCAGGCATCCGCCGCTGAAGATGCGGAAGACCAAGAGGAGAGGGCGTGGGGACTAAGCATGGGGAGTCCAGCACCTCAGAGGGAGGTAAGCGACCACCGAAGAGTCGCCCAGCCACTCTGTGGGGGGAGCGATGTTCAGGGCACAACGGTCTGAAGAGGGCCCGTTACCTTTCAAGGACTCACAGCGCTTTGCTCTTAGAAACTCCAGCTTCTGGTGGGTGCTTGACTAAAAAATATTTTAAAGCATTACATTTAGAAAAACAATTAATAATCTGCCATGTCAATAGTTTTAGTTGAATAAGACTGAAACTTCATAAAGTTAATCTAAGTATAGTTAAAATAAGATCGTTTGTTATACGTTTGAATAAAAAGAGCAAGTTATACAAGAGTTCAGTATGACCCCTTTTTTTGGAAAATATATATATAATATTATACACATGTATGTATGTGTATATATAAGTGTGTAAACACACACACATGCACTGAAGTGTCTGGAAAGTTCTACACCAGGGTCTACCAACCCAGGCTATATCGTTGACACTTGGGGCAGGACAGCAGTTTGCTGGGGGGTGGCCCTGTGCATCGTGGGAGTTTTAGCAGTGTTCCCGGCTTCTCCCCACTAGGGGCTAGCTAGCAGCACCCTCCAGGAGTCCTGACAATCGAAAATGTCTCAAGATACCGCCGAATGTCCCACGGGAGGCAGAGTCACCCCCAGCTGAGGATCGTTTCTTCACCCTAATATGTTTACAGTGGTCAAATCTGAGTGGGAGTGTTACAGGTGACCCCCCTTTAGTTCTACTTACTCTACAGTGACTATGTGTACATTCACCTTTTATGGCAACACAATAGAAGCTACTATTAAAATACCCACAACCATAGAACTATTTATTTAAAAATCATAGGCGCATGCTTTCGACCAAGGTCTTTGGAAAAACTGTAGGTACAAGCGTTATGGAAGATAGAATGTGAGGAACCACAAAGAACATGAAATAGAGAAAAACGGTTCTTCCAAGATAATTTAGCAAAAACTCATCTCAGGGCATGGGGGTGGTAGTGTGAGGGCCAGAAGGAACCTCTTTATCTGACTGATGGCCCAGGGTGCCGCCCATGCCGACGGAGCCCTGGTTGAGGTTCTCATTCCCCTCACCACGCTGGGCAGACCTGCACCTGGCCGGTCCCAGCAGTTTTTCTCAGCACCGATTTCCTTTGCATTGAGCTCAGCTGGGGGAACCCAATCTTTTCCATTTCATAGTCCAAGGGGACAAGTGTCCTCCTTTACGTACTCTCTTCCTTTGTGGAAAATGTGGCACCAGGTTTCACTCACTTTGTAGTGGGGTATTTTCATTTACCCAGTTGTTTAGGATTTATGACCTCCTGCAGAAAAAGAGCCACTAATAGATGTGTTCACGAGGAAAACTTACCTAATGTGGAAGAGGTATAGAAATCCTGGAGCTAATAAAAAGCCAGTGAGAGGAGAAAAGTACTTGTCAGAGATTCTGAAACCTCAACCTCCCAGCTCCGTGTGGGCCTCGGGCTTAGGGAAGGAACTTGATGAGGTCCCAGAAGATGATTTCTTGGAGCTGCTGAGCCCTGACAACAGAGGTGACAGACTGCCCGGTGGGCACCACCCACACAGACACACCTCAGAATCTAAGAATGTGCTACCTTCCCCATAAAAATACCTGTTATGCGCTCACATTTCAATGTGTGTGTACATATGTTGCAAAATACTGAAGCAACAAAATTTTTAAAATGCTCAATAGTTCTGACTTGCTTAGACTGACAAAAGATACAAAAACAACTCAGAATTAGATTTCTTTATAAAACCCTTGATGGGTTTCAACCTGAAGGCATAAAGTGGGAAGCAAATTACTATTGTACTTTCAGGTAAGAAAAACAAAGTGAGGCCAACTCCGCTTTTGAATAGAAATAGTTGTATGTCTGAATGGCTTCTCTTTCTGGTGCGAAGCACGCTCTCTGCTATTGATAATGACAACGCACACACGCAGCACTCACTATGTGCCAGTCACCGCTCTAAGTGCCTTCTGTACTCTAACACTATCCTCAGAACAACCCCAGGTGAGTCGCCATCCCCAGTTCATAGATGAGGACGTTATAAGACATAGTAGGTGCCCGATAAATATTTTATGAATGAAATAAGCCAAACTATCACCAATCGCTTTATTTTCTTAGTAACAACCCATTGTTTCTCACGTCTGCTCTTCTTTCACAGTTAGTATTATAAACCTGTTCTTCAAAACAGGCAGAGTCACTTTTACAAACATTGAGAGGAACAGAACACTCTGGTTAATACAATTATGCTCTAAATTAAACCATTAGATCAGAAGCTGTTTGGATTTGTGGACAATCTCAAAAGACCATGACTCCAGACCATGACATCCATCTCTACCACCAGCACTGTCTGCCTGTGCCAAAAATATTAGTAAGGAAATATGGAGATCTGTTTTCCCGAAAGAGCTTCAGTGGATTATGAGTTTGTGATTAAAACAAATATGCATTAAGGTAAATCATATGAAATTACTGTTTCTGCAGGTCAAAACTAGTCAAATATCAACAATTTTACATGGTTCAACTTAATTCTGTCATATTTTAATGCAGTGTAACTGTAGAATTTAATTTTCTAAGTGAATGCTGAAGGGGATTGGAATAGTTACTGGAAGTTAACTAGGATGGTGTTGTTTTACGGTACACTTTAGTTTCCACAATGAATTAGGTCACACGTTTAATACACTTAATCTTCCATGCTTATTTAACCTATTTCTTTTGTATGTCCTTGTCTACTTATTCATCTTAAGATTGTGTGGATGAGGAATATCCATTCATACATATTCCAAGTAGTCTTTGAGACATTGTCCATTTTAATAGAGTAATGTAATAGTCACACATTGTTTCAACTGCTAAACATGTTCTAGTTACAGACTATGTAAATATTTTATAAACACATTTCCATATTCATTGAATATTAACCCCTTGTCAGGGCTACTGTCTGTGAATATCACCTCCCGTTTTGTTGGCTGCCTTTTTGTCTTGTTGGCAGCTTCTTTTGCTGTGCAGAAACTTTTTACTCTGATATAGCCCCATCCATTTACTTTTGCCTTACTTCTCTTGCCTTTGGGGTAGAATCATAAAATGTTCTGTAAGACCCAGATCCCTGAGTTTACTACCTATGCTTTCTTCTCTGAAATTTATGGTTTCAGATCTTATGTTTAGGTCTTTGGTCCATTCCAAGTTAATTTTTGCACGTGGGGGCAAACTGTAATCTAGTTTCATTCTTTTGCATGTGGCTTTCCAATTTTCCCAGCATCATTCATTGCAGAGGCATTCTTTTCTTCATTGTTGTTTTTGGCTCCTTTGTCAAAAATTATTTGCCCGTATACATGTGGTTTTATTTCTAGGCCGTCAATTGTGTTCCGTTCTGTGTGTCTGTTTTTCTGCCAATACCATGCTGCTTTAATCATCGTAGCTCAACACCAAGCAAACAATCCAATTAAAAAATGGGCAGAGGACCTGAACAGACACTTCTCCTAAGAAGATCTACAATTGGCCAACAGACGTATGAAAAGACACTCAATTCCACTAGCTAGTAGGGGAATGCAAATGAAATCTATAATGAGATACCTCCTCACACCTGTCAGAATGGCTGTTATCAACAAGACAAGTCATAACAAGTGTCGGGGAGGCTGCGGAGACGAAAGGCTCCACTGCTGTGGAAAAGTGGACTGGCACAGACACAAGGGAAACAGTCTGGCAGCGCCTCAAAAAACTAAGAACAGAGTTGCCATATGACCCAGCAATCCTCTCCTGGGTACCCACCTGAAAAACTCAAAAACATTTATCCACAAAGTTGCATGCGCCCCTATGTTCACCGCAGCATTATTCATGGTGGCCAAGACATGGAGACAACCGGAGTGTCTTTCCACAGAGGACCGGACAAAGACGACGTGGTGTTTACACACACGGTGGAATACTGCTGAGCCTAAGAAGAGACAACCTACTGCCATTTGGGATAACACGGATGGACCTTGACAGGAGTATGCTACGCGAAGTCAGTCAGTCAGAAAGAGCTAAGAACTGTATGATTTCACTCAACTGTGGGGTAGAAAACTGAAACTCACAGACACAGTCAGTAGTATGGTGGTTACCAGGGGGAAGGGGCGGGGGGCTGGTAAAGGCTAAAGAGGGCCAAATATATGGTGATGGAAGATGATTTGACTTCGGGTGGTGGGCTGTACAATACAATGTATAGGTCATGTATCACAGAAATGTACACTTGACCCCTATGTATAATCCTGTTAACCAATGTCATGCCAATAAAGTTAATTAAAAAAATTTCCAGAAATAAGTGTAATATTCCATTATAAAATGTGTTGTTTTCTTTCAGGCTAGTCCCCTACTAAAAAGTCTCTACTAAGTTCCTGAGAGGATATTTTCTGACTATAAAATAATAATTACAATTTATGTTTATACTTCAGAACTTCTTATAAAGTATTAATATGACTACTTAAAATAGCCAAAAGTGTGTGATATCAAGAAGATCTGTGCTTGATTTGTTCACTTTGCACATGTATTATTGATTCAATGGTGGGTTAAGGTCCTTAAGTGTGACCTACTTACCACCCACTCAGTGATATTTGCATGTTTAAATATCTTATTCTTCTAACAATAAGCCAAATTCTAAAAAAGTAGTATTTATGACATGAAATATTTTCTGCAGTGTTACTTACACACTTAAGTGCCCGGAAAATAACTGTGGAAGTGTGCTGATTAGAAAATCACAAAGAGGCCACAGTACATCCACCTGAATACATTCGGCATCTAGTCTGGCAAAGAATTTGGAGTTCTTACTGGATACAAAGCAGTGTGTCAGCCATGGCACCCCAGGGCCCGCCATCACTGCCAGAGACCCCCAGGCACGGACCACCCGCCCATGCGAGGCAGACTGAAACAAGTGCTATGAGAAGAGAGAGAGGAAATAAACAGGTCACCTCGACAAAGAAAAATATGGGTAAAATATGGGCAAACTTCTTTTATCCCAGGTACTTTATTGCTCGGTCACACTCATGCGCATTCTAAGGGAGGGGAGTTTGGGTGTTAGTCTTCCATTTGTACATACAATCCCCATTCCTCCAAAAATGGCACCGGATAGGTTTCATCTTCTTCCAGAAGCTTGTCTGAAGCCTGTTCCTTGTAAAGTCTAGATAAAAGGCTCTCGTCTGGGAGCTCCTTGTACTCAGGATGCTCACAGACCTCTGAGTCATGTTCAAAGCCACATAATGAAGGTATAAACAGCCTGCCAGTCTGAGGGTCCCAGTCCACCAGTGTGGTCAATGGCTCTTCTTCTGGCCCCTCTTCTGTGTCCGCATGCTCCTCTGGCGGGTGGTCCAGGTCCCTGAGCTGAGGAGCATATGAATACAGCAGTGTGCAGAGGCCCGAGTCTGCTGAGGCTGCCTGTTGCTCAGACACTTTTCCTGGTAGGAATACCTCCTCCAGCAAACTGAGCTCTTGGTCTCCAGGCCCCACTGGAATGTCAGCAATTCTTACATCATATCCATATTCAACAACCATTTTATCTGTGGGTATTGTTCTGCCGAGTGACTCTTGCTGGGTCAGGGGAGGCCCTCTGGAGCTTTGCTCAGCGTCGCAGAAACCGTCCACCAAATGTGAAGCATACCCTAAGTGTTTCACCTCCATTTCCTCTTGACCGGGCTCCTGGCCCTTGCTGGGCTCATCCAGGTCTGACACATCATTGCTTTTTTCCATCACACTGATATCCTTATGAGAAATTTTGGAATCCTCCAAAATATTGAAGGTGATAAAGTTAATCATGATTTTTTCAGCAGGTACAAAGAATCTTTTGTCAAGTTCATTTCCATAAATCAAAATCTATAAAGAGAAGAGAATGGCTTTCACCTTTTCACGTTAAGGGAGACATTAAAAACAGTTGTTAAGTAGAACTTATACTGTCATCAGAAGGTTTGAAAAATCTATTCTTACCAACTCATGGAAATGAAAGTTATGCTTGGAACATAAAGAAAACCTCATTCGCATGGAGGCAAGAGACCCAAGGCACCGGAAATGCACATGGAAGTGGAAAGTGGTTCATGAGTGGGTATTTTTCCAGGTCAAAGATGAGGGTGTGACTGTTCCCTCCTCTAAGTGGCTGAGGAAATTTGGGGCTGTCTCTAGCCTTGGTTTTTAACTCTGCAAAATCAGAATTTCTGCCATATAAGGAGTGGTGAGAACAGAGTGAAATAGAGGTTTTGAAATTGCTTTGTTAATTATAGTTTAATTATAGTATTTGTTAATAAGCTGTGGTTACCTGGACAAAAACATGTGAATGAGCATGAAACCAGATGGAAAAAGGAAGATAAGAATAAGTAGGGATGGTCTTCTTACTTCCATCCATATGCCAGTCCAGTCATGCTATAAGGAAGCCAAAAAGGGAAATCCATTTGCCAGTTTATGGCAGATAGAGAAACTCTAAATCAGGTCAGAAAAACTTGTTTTGGATTCAAATCTTGCTGGGGGTATGCGGGAGGTGCCTGCTTCCATGGCCAATGACGAGTTATGTGACACCCTCATTGTCTGATCTGTGATGTGATTCCACCTAACATTATAAACAGGTCTTTCGGCTTCATTCTTTCACAAATTTTTTGGTTTCAAAAAGTCACCTGTGGTCAGTTCTGTGAATTTTCCTCCCAGGAGAGGTCTCCCTATGCCATTAAAGAGCTAACTCCAAAACTTAAATGCAGGCAGATTCACAGAAACATTTTAAAACCGAAATAATAAAAATACCCGTATGCATCGTGTACATGTGAACATACATTTTAATAATTCCCAAAGAAGTCATTTTTATCATTCAACTATGCTCAGCCTTTCAAAGCCCTCCCAGCGCACGGACCAGAAGCATGAGGTTTATTCCTTTTCCTTTCTTGCTTCTCCTCACTGCAAACGATGACGTCCTGGCCATCTGCCTCTTAAGTGCGCTTCCGTTCTGTGTCTTCGTCTCCAGCCCTCCACCCTACTCTCCTCCGTTAAGACTTGCATCTTTCCTCCTAGTTGCTTTATTTGTTTCTTCTAGTCTCACTCCCCCTGATGCTATCCTAGACCCACTATGCATTTGGATCCATGTAAAACACAATATTGACCGTGACACTCCCAATGTAAAATCCTATAGAGATTTCTTTGCCAACAACAACAAAAAAAAGCCAAAGCTCCTTAGAACAACAGCCCAATTCTCTCCTTACCTGGCCTTCCCACCCACTCTCACCTCAGCTTTCATGGCTCCTCATTAGGAACCTTAGGATTTAGCAATACTACGTGGTTTCCCAAACAGCTACCCCTGTTGTTTCTTCTGCCTGCAGTAGGTCCCTGACTCTTACCTTTCACAACCAAGCCCAGGCATGAAACTTCTCCTGATCTCCCATGTAGGGTTTTGGTGCCTGCCTGTACCCCGAGGATCCCCAGTGCCTGCTTTCATTTTAGCCATACAAATCATTTTGAAATTCTCGTCCCCAACTACACTTGAACCTGTGGAAGGGCATGACTCACCTTCTGTCATACCCCAAGACCTCGTCTAATCTGGTCATTAAACATAAAATCTTTGTCAAAGCTAAGTAATCTTTTTCTTTTTGGTTATGCTAGCTAAGTATTTTTAATTCATCAGCTCTTTATAACCTTAAACTCCCTCTGCCCCTAAAAGGAATGATATCTGTTCTAGAGTCTCCTTTTCTATCCTCCTACAGGTGTGTTGTTATAACAAGTCCTGCCACACGAAGCACTCACCAAATTTGCTGGGTGTTTCTCTTTGCCAACATGGATGTATCTGTACACGGAGAAGCCCATCACAGAAAAGATAAACACGGTAACAGATATGGGTAAAACATACCAGAAGATGACTTTAACCTGCCATGCTGATGTCTGATCTGTAAAAAAGGGGGAAGGTCAACGTGATTTTGTGTGGTAGGAGAACACTGGCAATGTCAAGACACTTTGGGCAGATAGATTGCTTCCATTTAGGAATTCAGTTTTCTCATTTATAAATAATGTTATAAGGGCTCTCGGAACACTTACTGTCTCTGACAATAGCTAGTCTTAAGGAATCATCTGGCCTGCCTCAAATCTTTACAGTGAGGCTGCATTAACAACCCGGGTCGGCCTATATTCCAACGTGTTATGTCTGCCTATGAGATTCCTGTTGGTTTTTATACTTGAAGGTAAATGTACCTGAAATTCAGGCAGCTCACGGTACTCCAAACCAAGTGACAACACCCTCTTGCAAAGATCCCACTAAGCAGCCCCACTTTCCCATGCCACTTAACTCCGTCTTTCTCATATATTCAGTAGAGGACAGGAGTACGTGGTGCCACCTTCTGTGTGGCCCACAGGACTATCCTTGCGCTGGTTGGCCAGACATCTGGGTTTCTCTGGAGCTGGGAGTGTGTGTGGGCAGGTGGCTGAGCTGCTGTGTGCTGAGAATGGTTTTGATGTGCTATGGGTTCATGATGAGTAAAAGTCAACCAGGGAATATTAAGACCTGGTGAATAGGTTTTAAAAAAAGTGGTCCTGGCCCCCCACTGATTGGAGTACACTGCTGATGAACAGGGATCATTGCGGCTTTTATCTGTCAAGCTCCTGTGAGGGACTTGGAAGTCTGATGGTAAATTTTACATGTGTTAATTTGTTTAAACCACGGTACCCAGATATTTGGTCAAATGTCACTCCAGATATTTCGGTGAAGGCATTTTTTTAAGATGAGATTAGCACGTGAATAAGTAAACTTTAATAAAGCAGGTTACTGGGTGTGGGGGGCCAACTGCAGGTTCTTCTGCCCTGAACGGTTCCTGAAGAGCACATCTGTCATCAAATTCCACATAGGAAGGTGCCGCCACCACAACGCAGATGTTGCAGGTGGCTGAGCATCGTCTGCTCCTACTTTAGGCTATAGCTCAGTCCAGTGCTCCTGACTCCGCCCCAGGTCTCTGGGTGGAAGCTGCCCTAATTAAGAGGAGCCAGGACAGTGATGGCCAGAGGTACTTGGTGTACCTCTGTTGACATGTCGACTACGATAAGCCTAAGAAACTGTACCTGTATTTTAGGGGTTGGGGGCTTTGGAGAGCAGAAGTATTTTTCAAAGAATAGTCCCAAAAGAGATAATACTGATTTTTTTTTAAAGAAGGTTGTCATAGCAGTGTCTTGGAAAGGTATCGGAGTTGATTTAACAGCTGGGCTGTCGTGGAAAAGCTCAGGGCCGGAAGTGGGCCTCCTAGTAGTGTTGTTGCCTTTCCTAAAATGCTTAGGAAGTTGCTCCACTTGCTTACTGGGAAGTATTTAATTTAATCTGCACTCCAGTTGCTTAGCACAGCCAGCTGCTTAGATGACTTCCACTGGAATGCAAGCCTACCATTTGGCCACTGATCAAGCTGTTAGCAAACGGAGCACTTTATCTAAAACACAAAAATGACTTCTTCCATCTCCTTTGTTTCGGCTTTTGCTTGCTTAGCATTTTAATTTTATTTGACATGTGGTAGAGAACCCTTCATTTGACAGGGAAAGGTATGATAAGATTAAAGATTAAAAAATAAAGCTTTCCCCTCTTTACTTTTGCTCACAAGATTCCCTTTTTATTCACTGGGATATTTTCACCATGCAACGAGGGAGGTGTGAGGGAGGCACGAGGGAAGAGGAGAGCAGGGTGCTGCTGCCCACCGCTCCTGCCCAGAGCTGGGGAGGGAACAAGGCCTGGGGAGAAGGCTGTGCCAGCTGTCTCGGGCCAGCACATCTGGAAGAGCGAAACATGGCTGAAGAGCCATTCAATGAAAGTGAACTTTAGGATTTATTTTCACATTTCACATTTTGAGTATAAGGTCCCCTCACCCTGGGTGAAGAATAAACAAACAAATGCCAAGCTCCTAACTTTATGTCTTCTAACAGGAAGGAGACTCATTGGCAGCCAAGGTCAGAAAACATGAGAAGGAGACAAATGAAAGGAAGGAGAGAGAAGCAGCGGACGGAGTGAGGCAGCGACTGCGGACTCATGGACCCCAGACAAGCCTGTCAGTGATGCTCGAGTACAACTCATGGGGCCTATCATTCGTCTTCCCGAGGGGGAGCACCGGGTTCTGTCTCCAAGTGTTTTTAAGATAATGCTTTGCTTGTACCAATAAAGTTATCTGATGTTCTTGAAGACCGCAGAACTTCTACTGACCAGGGTGACTATAATTTTAAAAAAGAAAAAAGATGTGTGTAAAAATTCCTCACTGGTCTTTCCCAAGGCAGAGGCTTGTTGGCAGCAAGTGCCTGGCCTGGTGCTGGGAGTCCCCCGAGGGGGTGAAAACACACATCGGCCAAGTTTCAATGGCAGTGTCCCAGGCTGCTCAATGCATTTCTGGTGGCAGCTGTTCCTGCCTTTGCCTCAACCTGTTGCTGATAGGAATGCATTTGCCAATACTTTGTCTACACCGCCATGTTCTCTTCTAGTTTTATCAGACTCCCTTCCTCAGACCAGCTGAGAGTTTTTTAAAGCTTACCTTTCAAAGTACTGACACACTGCTTCTTGGAAGGCTGAGCAAGGCGAGGAGGCCCGGGGACAAAGGACTCCGCGTGAACGCAGTATAGCGTGTCCGGCTCCAGCCAGTTGAGCGCCAGTGTGTGGTTGGTTACGCACTGAGACCACTAGGTTAGGGGATTGCAAACAGCAGTTATAGGCAAAGATTTCCAGTACCACCCAGACAATAACTCCACAGGATATAAAAGACCAGGATACCACAAAATCCTTTACTATGACTACAAGCTTTCTTTTTAGGAACAGCTTTAAAATACCCTTTTCCTTTGGCTCAGCAGAGCATGGCCAGGGACTGGAACAATCCGGGGAACGATGTTAATAATAACATAAGGGTGGGTTTCTTATTCTACTTTGTCCAGTGTTCTTGTTAACATTTTGTTTCTTTCTTGGAGAGTGACTGACAGATGTAATGCAAGTGGAGGCTGTCCACTCAATTGAGGTGGACAACTTCTCCGACTGCAACACCGCACCCCATTAACAGAGAGTTTCTGTACAGGAGAGCTGAAGAAAGTTCTTTAAGTTTCCACATAGCTCCAACTGTGTCTTGGATGCCATCTCTTTGGAACATCACACCTTTCCATTTTCACATGCAGAGGAGGAAAGCCTCAGAGCTGCTTGCTCCAGCACTAACTGCAAACAGAGACGCAGGCCATGAGCCCCTGACCCACCTCGGGCTTACCGTTCTGCTGGACTTGGTATTGTAGATGGACACATTGTACTTCAGATTAGGGTATATTTGTTGCATGGAAATGGAAGTTTCTTCTGGATTTTTCTTCCACTTCTCTGGGGCAGTCAGAACAACAGAAATGGATTTCTCATCAGGAGTCAAAGCAACCTCTGGTGGGCCAATTTGTGCTTAAAAGGGAGAAGAGAGGGAGTTACGCTCGGCTGTAGAAATCACCTTGGATAAAGCTACAGTCTAATCCTGCAGGGATCAAAGCTCCAAAGCCCATGAGGCTCTCATGGAGATGCCTCCGGGTGCTCTAAGGTGGGCCTGTGTCACACCAAATCTCGGAGCAAGCATTTTGAAGACTTGCATTTACTTAGCTCCCAGTCACATGAGTATATAGTACTTGATGACAGTAAATACACTGAAACTCTAACAGTGCTGTGACTTGGAAAACTGGTGATAAATCACATTATAATGCTTTGAGACATGGCAAAAACCGGACATGGAGAAGGGAAGCATTGCAACAGACCTTGGAGATGTGACTGGAGTGATTAGAACGGAGGTTAGTGAAGTTTTACCCTAAGCCCCCAGGTATGACGTTCGTTGCAACTATTATTTATATAAACGTAAAGCCCATTCTTAGCTCTTGGTCTGAAGAGAAACACGGAGTGGGTGGAGGTGCTGCACTTGGCTGAGGGCACAGTTTGCTGACCTCGGATCTAGAAGGGCACCAGGGCAAAGGCGCCAGCATGAGGACCCGAAGGAGAACATGCAGATTTCATTGTGGCAGCTCTGAGTCAGCTACAAATCAAGAATGTAGTCATTCAAAACCAGTTACCAGGAAGATGCTGCCTTACTTCTGAGTTACGCCTAGAAATTACTCCATCGCACCACCAGGTTTACAACAAGAAAAGGCTTCGTTTGGTGATCAGAATAATCTTGAATCAATTTTGTGGACACAGTCAATGGTTTATACACCCGCAACATTTCTTAAAAATCTATTAGTTGTAACTCAAATTACACAGTCTCCACTAAATGATAAAATAAAATTGAAATTGGATAATATTGGCATCCAGCATCCATTTGGGATCTGGGAGAGATATTAGAGGTCACGTGTCCAGAGCTTTCACTCTAAAGATGAGATCTGGAATCCAGCGGGAGAGGCTTGCTGGGCTGGTCACTCCGCCAGCTTACGGACAGAGTGCAGAACAGAGCCCAGCAGGGCGCTGGCTTCTCAGGCAGAGCTGTCTGTGACACTGAAACTGTTAACACTATGACATCAGATGAACGTGATATTGGTTTGTGTTCAACAGACAAGTGTGTTACTTACTTTCCAAGAAAGGATCGAACCGTCCAGTTTCTGCCCATTTAGAACAATTACTTCCCCAAATGGCCTTAACTTTGGCATAATACTGATGCTCGTAGTCATAAGTTTCAGCAGAGAGATCACAGTATGTCCTATTGATATTTCTGCATTCGGATTTATTCAGCCATTTCTTTTGCCCATATCTGCTGAGAACAAAACTGTGAATTAATAATCCGGCGCCCTCTATGCTTTTCAACAGGAAAAACACAGTCATTATATAAAACTGAATGGAACTTAAGACCTTCTCTTCAGAACAACAGAAGTGCCTGTCACTGAGATAAAAAAAGAATCTGCTTTGCTGCTGGCAATTTCTTTTCATTAGCTGTCAGGAACATGAGTCAGAGTTTCTGGAAGCACCTTTCTTTTCTGCGAGTTGCCATGCGGATAGTACCGTTTGCAAGCGTGTGTTTTATTATTATTCTTGGGCTACAGTAAAGGCTTTACATACTGTGTGATCAATTCTTTTAGGAATTATATCGACGTAAGTGTTTAGTCCACCATGTGTACTAAGATGCGTTTGATGGGTAGTTTCAAGAAACATTAGTAATCCTTTTTTTTTTCTTAGAAGAAAAATTACGTTGACATTCTCATAAAACTTAAAAACCTACTTGCCATCAAGGGCTTTGGGGAAATTCACTAGGTTGAAATGCATGCTCAAAGCTGCATTTTCAGTAATTATAGTGATGATGATGATGATGATGATGATCACTAGGTTGTTCACACTGACTTTTCCTTTTCTTTATTAAAAACACAACATCCAGAGTAAATACACAGCAGGGAAAGTTTTTAGGTGGGAGAGACTGAGGTATAGAAAGTGACAGGAGATAAGCCAGGGAAAGAGACAGGGTTGCATGGGAAGCTGCTGAAAGGACCCCAGCGGAGTGTTAAGGTTTGGGAAGATAACTCTGGGGGTCTCGGGGAGAGGAGCTGGGAAGACACTGCAGTGGTCCAGGGGCAAGGTGTAGGTGGCTTAGAGAAGGATGGTGGCCGCGGTGCTAATGATGGGACAAATGAGGAAATATCAGGCCGCAGGCCTTGGGGATTGAGTACGTGTGGGAGATGAGTTCAGGATGACATCTCTTTCTATTTGGGACACAAGGGTGTAATGGTGGTAACGTTTACCAAGGTAAGGAAGATGGAAGAAGAGTGGGTTTGGAAAACAGGGAGTGGGGAGTAGAGGGAAGGAGAGATGATGGATCCGGTTGACATGCAGGGCCTGAGGTGTGTGAAAGATGCCCAAATGCAGGTGTCTACAAACACTGGGGCTCAGGAGAGAGTTGTGGGTAGGAGGTGGTGATTTAGAAATCAATGGCAAAAAAAGTGCTCTTTGAAGGCATAGGCATGAATGAAATTATCCATGGAGACAAAGCAAAGCCTAGGATAAAATTTCAGGAGCATCAAGACTTAAAGGTTGGATACAAAGCACACTTAGACAACAGTGTGGGGCTTACCAGAGGGAAAGGGGAGGAGGGGGAGGCCAGAGGGGGCAAAAGGGGCTTAAAGGTGATGGAAGGAGACTTGACTTTGGGCGGTGAGCACAACGCAATATACAGATGATGTATTATAGAACTGTACACTTGAAACCTGTAAAAGCAGAAATAGCAGCTAAAGAGAAAAGAGAAAGCAAATATCACAAACGCAAAGGGAGCGCACGTCTTGAGAAGGAGGCAATATAAAATTTTGTCAAGTGTTGTCAAAGATTAAGGGTATCTTCCCTTTTCAGAATATGGCAACAGATTCCTGAAAGTAGATACCTCCTGTTTCATACCTATCGTAAGTCATTAGAAATGCCAGTCAGATTTTGCTGACTAACTGCTCCGTCCAAGTGGCCTCCATTGCCTAAGGGCTTTCACACTTTGATTGTGAATCACATGAAGAAAGACATTTTCCACTGTGACCCGGCTCACAAAAACATACACATGTCTAGCATACTGAAACAAAGGTTTTATAAAAGACAACACCTAACTTTGCTGCATGCCATGCATTCCCTTACTCTCCGTTCCAATCCCCTCCATACCGCTCTGGTCCTTTCTACTCAAAATAACGTTAGTTCTGTCTCTCCAGGTTGATTTCACAGCTCACTAACAGGTCTTGACGTGTCTTTTGAGAAATACTGCCATTGCCTACTTGACCCTCCCTCCTCCCACTTCCTCACTGAGCCAAGGGCGGGGCAGCTTCCAAGGACAGATGTTGATGGGGAAGAAAATGCTGTTTACCGGGTTCCCGACAAAATGCTTTGTAAGTCTGACAAGCTGACAGGCATGAATCATTCACTAAATACTCCAGTGATGACATTTGTGCAAGGTAAAAAGTCATAAGGGGCCCTTGGTGGCCTCGCAATGCTTTCTGGTAGCAGCAGGAAACCTCTACCAGGTGCTGATTGTGTGCCAGATGGCATTTAGTATGTGCACACTTACCTCAATTACCATGGTATCCCTACGAGGCAGGTGCCATTATTTTTATACCATCTTACAGATGAGGCAACAGAGGCTTGGTGAGATTAAGGGACCCAACCACTCGAGTTCATGTCACTAGTAGAAGACGTATCTGGGACTCGAACCACTTTTCCCTGACGCCAAAGCTTGAGTTTTGAGCGCTATATTATATTTTTTTTACATTAAATTCTTTTGGCAGATATAAACTCTTGTTCAAATTTCATCTCTTACTTGGAAACAAACTTTACTCGAAAGTGTAATATGTAACCTGCCCCAGGTTACCCAGCCCCAGGTTACCCAGGACTGTCTGGCTGGAGCTGAGCCTGGAGCCCTGCCTGTGAAATAGACCACCCTGCACTCCTGCCCACCCATAAATTGGTTTTTAAATACTGTTTCAAAAGTGGAGCAATCGAAATTATCTGCTGTCAGAGAGCAGTGATGACTCTGCCCACTTTCAAGAGTCCTTTTCTGAATCGCAGAGACAGGCAAAGGCCAGAGCAGGCTCTTTGCTCCACCTGATGGAGAAGGAGGCAGGGCCCCGCTCGTGAGCCATTCCCCTTCACACGGTGATGTCTTCTGTCCTAAACCCAGCTCCTGGGAGACTCCTCAGAAATGAGGATGGGGTCTAGATAAACGAGGTCATTAGGAACGGCAGTTGGAGTCTCCTTCTGCCTTTGGTGGCCAGATTTTTTTTTTCAAAGATTAAAATGACTTTGTTCTTTTTTGTTAATATGGTATATATTTTTAAAACTCAATCAGAAAAGTAGAATCAAGATAGAAATAAATCACCCTGAAACCTATTATCCTGGAATATTTGGTATACATGATTCTGGACATTGCATTATGCTTATATATCACCAGAAGGATAATTAGATAGCTGAATATATAGCTAAAAACCAGATTATACCACATACATGGCTGTAATAAAAGTATTAAATTTAACTTGACTTAAACTTTAATATAAAAAAAGTGAAGCTAAAGAAATTGCTATAGTTCAAATGTTTCATCACCACAGGAGATATTAGTTCTTAAAAGATCTTTTAAATTAAGAAAATTGTTTTTGGAAAAATATTGAGAGCTTAGATATGCAAATTAAGTATTTTCACTTTAGATCATATTTAATGGTTTCCTGCTATGAAAATGAGTACATACAGTTTCCCCCCACCTTCTGATTTGTTCTACTACTGTCTAGGATCAAACGTTTATGAGAAATTTCAATAACCATATTTCCCCTCGCAATTTAGTCTTGGGTCTTCATTTAGAGTGTTACAATGCATGCTACCAATCTTCACGCCATCATCCAGCCATCACCAAGCTCTTTGTTCAGGCTCATCTTTCTTTTTTTTAATGTTAGGTAGCTGTCATCGCATGACATTAGTTAGTGGGTCCCCTCACTCCCAGTAAGGTCTGAGGGGAGCGATGTCTGAGTTCCCTAAAGGCTTGAAAATACTTCTGTTGAGCTCGTAAGAGTCTCAGGCCTCACCTACTTTTCCTCAGAAGATGCATCCCCGATTTCTTTCACCAAGGTATGCCTTGCTGTTGTTTTTGTTAAATTTGCTGGACACAACATGCGTTTATGATGCACAATTCCAGATAGTCATTATGACGTGGTCAAGTATCACTATCAGTGAGCTATAGTAAGTTTCAAAAGTCTCTTGTTTAACATTTTTATTTTTCATCTTTTTCCTAAGTCCTGCCCACTTGCTTTTAAAAAAGTTCTTTCTGTGGTCTTATAGTCTCTTCCTGGAGAAGAGGTTGCTATTTCTTCTCTGTAAGCTTTGTCATGAGAAACATGTTTATGACACGTTTTCAACCGCAGGAGGCTGATGTGGCTGATGGCACTTCCCTGGGCTGCCCTCCTCCCACCTGCCCCATCTCACGAGGGTCTCTCCCTGGGCTGCTACTGAGCTTCTACAATGGATATATCACTTGACCTTGATTTTTGTTGTAGCTTCTTCTCCTCTGACACCCTGTGGCACCAATCTGGCGCTCCATGGGGGCATTTCCTCAATTTCTGGTGGTGGCAATCCTTAGATTCCACATCCTTAGATTGTTAGGTAAGCTTCTTAGTATGGTGACATTTATACTTGTGAAATTATTTTCTACTGTTGGAGTTTGAGAAGGTATAGGTCTACTTCAAGCTTCTGTGGTTGTTTTATTACAGATTTCACAGTATTTGGCTTGTGCACCTCCTAGTTGTGGCTTAGGGGTTGTGGTCATTTCCTGGGTTGCTCTGAAGATGGGCTTTGTCTATCTGATTTGCGTTCTTTCTCGCTTACAGAGATTTGAGGGAGAGATAAAAAAGTAAAACCATCCATTCATTACTATCTCTAATAGGAACAGCTAGTTACACATAATTCTGCACTCAGTTTCACTTAAAAATGTCTATAATTCTCATAAGTTTAGATGTTTCAGAGACGGTGGATTTCCTTGTTTGCTCAGCCACATAATAATCTTTTGGACAAATTCTTTTCCCCATTTAAATAACTTCCCTTTGCCTTAGCCCCTAGTGCTTCTGTCTCCACCAAGAAATTATTAAAAAAAAAATAACAATAAAACTCTTTTCTAATTTAACCTAACAAAACATAACAAGAGCCCTGGCTGGTGTAGCTCAGTGGACTCATGGACCTGGGAACCAAAGGATCACTGGTTTGATTCCCAGTCAGGGCACATGCCTGGGTTGCAGGCATGGTCCCCAGTGGGGGTGTGGGGGTGAGAGGCAACCACACATTGATGTTTCTCTCCCCCCCTTCTCTTTCCCTCTCTCTAAAAATAAATAAATAAAATCTTAAAAGAATAAGAAAACTTAACATGAAACACCTAAAATTTTCTTCTTTTCAAATATAATACTTACTTAATACAAAAGATGGTTTATCTTTGCGCAATTATTTGAAGTCTGAGTCTTGTGTTTATAAATTAGCCAAAAGGAAAAGGACCTACTTACATGAAATACTGCACAGTATAAGTCACTTCCACTTCTGGTAGGCCCTCTGGGGGACTCCACTGCAGGACATTCTTCATGTTTATGGATAAGAAGGTGAGGTTTGCAGGCTTGGGCAAACCACCTGGGACACAGGGAACTGGAAAAGGAGTAGAGAGAAATCAAGGTCTCGGTGGAGGAAAAGGAAAACATAACCCCTGGGGTCACGAGTCTCCAGATAAGGCTTTCCAGTACTGGCGCACTGTGCATTTCCTCCCAAACAGCCTGAGTGGACACTGTGACTCACTTCAACCAACGGAATGTGACAGAGGTGACTGAGAGGCTAAGGCCTGGCAGCTTCCCCTTTTGCCTTTTGGAAGCGCCAAGCTGCCACCTACAAGCTGTGTTACCCTGCTGGAGACACCGTGTGGAGAGGCTATGTGACGAGGGAGAGGTTCAGGGGTCCCGGCCGAGCCCGGCCTTTCCCCGCAGGGGCCAGCAGGGGCGCTGTGAGCATCCCGGCCACCTGCCACAGACGGAGGGTGCATGAGGGACTCCCGGGGAGACCAGTAGACCATCCCACTGCGCCCCCGCTGACCCTTAGAACTGTGAGAGGTAATAAAGTGGTTGTTTTAAAACCACTATTTTGGGGTAGTTTGTTGTGTACCAGCAGATAACTAAATAATTCCCTCATTAGATACAGAAACGAAATTTAGAACAGATGCCCCGGAAGGGCAGAGGTTTGGAGATTGGAGCTGCGGTTAGCTTTACTAAAAAGTATGTATAAAGCAATAACTAGAAAAGAAACCAGCAAAAGAAGGCAATTATTCAATCAAATGCTGATAACTTCACACTGTGATCTAAGAAAAACTGTGTCTAGAGGATTAATTTGTAAAAATACTCTGTACAGAAATGATAAAAAATTGAGAAACTGCCAAAAAATTAGAAAAGGACAAAGGAGAGTGAAAGATAGTTTCTTATGAGAGAAAACAAGGATGATCCTTGAACTAAAGTAAGTAAAGAAATCCAGTGGTAACATGAAGAATCAAAACATTCAACTATGGGAGAGATCACGGAGCACTGGGTAGTAACTGAGTTTCCTGAAAAACTTATCCCCTCACGCATCTATACATTCTAGTCAATGAACCTGGAAAATATCAAATTTTGATACTGAAAATCGGATTCAGGAAATAAAACACAGCTAAGTCACAGGAGGCCAGTCCAACTTGGCTCAAGTCCCATAATCCCTGTGCACTTTAGCTGGGACTCATCAGAGAAAGGAATTAGCTTTATGCTTCAGGTAACCTTTGGCTAAGAGTAGCTCTATGCAACGTATTCTAATTGCACAAACCAAATGAAAAGGCAGAAAAAATTTTTTACCTTAGAATTAAACTTTTTATACAACCCCGAGGCTAAGCCTAAATAATCTCTCTCGTACGTGGCAGAGCGACCAGAATGCAGGCCGTCGCCTGTGTGTTTGCGTGCGCAGGTGCTATACTTGTAAGGGCTTCTGCGTTCCACCTTGGTCATTTGTTGATACCTCAGTTTTATTTTTAAGAAGAAAGTTAAATACTGATCGCTGTGTGGGTGTGTGTGCAAAGGACTAAAGAGGCTCTCAGAAGGACACGGCCTGCCCCGTCCTTGGATTTCTATGGCCTGCTTCCCCCTCTCTGGCACCACACTGTATCGACTGGTCCTGGTGTTTTTCCTGGAGACTATTTACACTGTGAATTATGTACAGTGATCAATGATGCTACACTGCTCTCTGTTATCACAAAGTCTGAATTTTTAATCATATTTTTGAATATGAAACAGAGAACGTTCGGATGCAGAACCATGGAGGATAGTATTTCTCAACCACTCAAAAGTTTCAATATAAAAAATTCCAAAGATCTTTCCAGATCTAAAATGCTACATACGGTTCTCCATGTGTAGATGAACTAACATGTGAAGAGTGATTAGCTCTTGTAAGAACTATAATTAAAACAGACTGCGCACTATATCACGGGTGTAAGATATTACCAACACATGATTCCACAGAACTATCAGGTAAGGAACTAGAATATTCTGACTTGTGGCACCTTGGGTTTGGAGATTTAAAACATACGTTATCTTAGATATTACAGTCCAGGCATATTTTCTCAGTGCTTAATTTATACAAGTCTTTATCTTATGCAACATTGGTTTCTGCTCTTTTAATATAAGTAAAAAAATTGATGGAACTGAATGCCTAAAACATACCCAAAAAAGGCTTAAGAAGTAACTTAAGGTAAAAAGAACAGATTGCTCATTTAATTTCATTTAATTTATTTTTCTTGGTCACTGCCATGAGGAAACAAAGCCATTTTGCTTTTCTGAAGTGAACTGCATTTTGCAATGTGCTGTCAATCATTAATGCTCATTGGTTCAATATTTTGTTTAGTGTTTGTTTGTAATTGTTTAAATAATCCTCTAAAAATGCTATGCTGATTATCAAAATGTTACCAAACTGTGGTAATAATAGGTTAAACAGAGGGATTTAATAACATGACAATAATGTGTGCACCTCTCCACACTCTGGGTGAGTTGTATGTATCACCACAATTTTGACAGCCAGCCTCCAGGATGGCACGCCGGTATTCCCTCCATCCGACATCCACAGGCTGTATAGTCCCCTCCCACACGGCATCTGGGTTGGTCTGTGTGACCAACCAAGGGCATATGACTGAAGCGATGGCATACCATTTCCAAGATTAGGTTACACATGACATGTTGACTTCCACCTTGCTTTCCTCTCTTGGTTGGACGCCTCCTTCCAAGAGGCATGTCAGTGAGCTTAGAAGTGGGTCCTGACTGCAGCCCCAGCCTTTCCACCTGTAGCAATACAACCTGACTACACTCTCAGGAGAGGCCCTGAGCAGAAGCACCTGCCTAAGCCATCCCCCGACCCCTGACCCTCAGAAACTCTGTGAGGTAGTGTTGGTTGTATTAAGCTGCTAAGCTGTGAGGTAATTTGTTACACAGCAACAGACAGCTAATGTGATAAAGATTTAAAGATGAGAGAAACTCAGATTAATCACTAAAAAAAAAAGCAAATTAAACAGGAGGAAAAAAATAGGGCCCCTCCGTTCCCAATAATGTCATAAATGACTCCTGCTTTAATAATCTTGAAAAAGTGTTCTTTGTAATAGGTCAATTTTATTTTTATAAAGAAAATTACAGACCCAATGAGAAGACTAAAACCTTAGTTAGACTTTTAGTAGCAAATGAAAATCACAGCAACAGCTTTTCGGATTTTTTTTTTTTTTTGAGACAAATGCTTAGTTAAGGTCATTGTAAATACATGGCAAGGGGTCACAGTAGTAAATAGCCTCAATAGAAATGCATTTAAAGTGGGTGTTGTTGTTTTATACAATGTTTCTGGGGAGAGAACAGCCCAGCTTTTTAGTCCTGCCCATTCTTCAGTTGGACTGACATCGTCTTTTCGATTGTGTAGGTGAAAGAGCTAACAGTTTTGGATCATCCCCTTGTCAATAAATCAAAGTGTCATCTGGAGACAGCCTACCATGAAAAAGGAGGAGAGTGGCTAAGAGAAAACTGAAGGAGTACAGAGGGGTTAGACCCCCTTCTTTGTAAGCCCTGAAAAGGAACCTGGATTATTCCTGAAATTCAGTGGGCAAGTAGTGAAGCCTTGTTTTCAGGAGATGCCATGAGCCTATTTATATTTCAAATAGATTACTTCGCCCTTTGCTGGGAGAAGATTGGATAAGGGCAAGAACAGAACTGGAGAAACCAGTAACCTATCATTACAGCTGCCCCAGTGAGGGTGGCTGAGCTTGCACCCAGAGGCTGGCTGTGGGTATGAAGATGGGTGGGCAGCTGGGAGCTCTGTTTTCAATGCACGAACAACAGGACACTCTGATGAGGCCAAGCTGCAGGAGTCTCACGAGTGAGAGGCATTCTGTTGTGAAAACTAAATGAACAGATGAGGATTTATCAAGGCATACTTTCCCTTTGATCAGTTTTGATGATGCAAAGGAGTGATAAAAATAGAATTAGTACTTTTTTTTTAAAGGGGAGAAATAGCACATTTAAGAAACAAAGGATTGGTAACTAGTATTTCTTGTGGTTTTGAAATCTTTGCAGTTTTTAGGCACGGCATTGTCCCAAGTTGGGAAAAGAGAGAGAAAGAATGGATAAACACTCCAATTGACAGAAGGCATTTTTCTAACCTGCCTGCACTGACAATTTCACACTCAAGTGAACACATCACACCCACACTTACGTCAGGAGTCAAGTGCCAATCATGGACAACAAAAGCACTTTTTTCCCACATAGACTCAGGGCCGAGAGTATAGCTCTGATTCTCTCATGGTCCACTGATCTCACAGCCCCGACTGGGAAGCTGTTGGAGCGATGCACGTGGTTATTTCTGAGAACACCGCACCATCACGACTTTGGTTTGAAACACGAGATTCTTCATGGTCTGTCTGGTCTGACCTCTCCTTTGCAATTCTGCCGAATGTACCATGTTCACCAGCCACACCAAAGTCCCTGCAACGCCCTACCTTGCTCTGCTCTTAAGGGCCTTTACATTGCGGTGCCCTCCCTCCATGGTATCTTTTGGAACTAAAGAGCCCTTGTTCCTCCCTGTGTGCGTCCATTTAATGACTTACTAACCTGTACTATGTCAGCAACTAAAGTACAATGATGCTGTGATGTTACGCAGGGTATGCATGGTCTCTGCCGAAGGAAGTGGACATTAACAATCTTGATAGCTCTTTATAAAGCTCTTTATAAAGCTCTTTATAAAGCTCTTTATCTTGATTTTATCTTTATAAAGAAAATTACAAACCCAGTGAGAAGACTGACAACAGTTCCTGGTTAACAGTGTAGTCTTTGAAGAGAAAAACTGAACTCATAAGATCTCAAAAAGGGGCAGAACCTCTCTGGATTCCCTTTCAGCTTTTCTGACTGCAGTCTGGGCTTTGAACACTTGGGGTGCCCCATGGAACTGTGGGTGCTTAATTAAGATGGCCTATGCCATAACGAAGCTCTGAGGGGTCCACAAGGAGGTGTCCACTTAATGTACTTCCAAGTAGTGACTGGTCAGCTGTATCTTGTTAGCGGTGCCATTTAGATTGGTGTCCCTCGCAGTGTTTGCTTTCCTTTTGTTACCGCTTGGCCTTTGGGCAAGCCCTCTAGCCTGTTTTCACCTTTGTCACAGCACCATAGGAAGAACATCCTACATCTACGCTTGGGTCCTTCTAGTAGGAAGACAACAGATAAATGGCATTTGCAATGGCAAGTCTGTGACAGCTTCATTAGTAGAGCTTTGTAAAATATGGCTGTTACATTGTTTCCAAGAGGTACCTTGTAGACAGGTCTCTAGGCATAGTGAAATGATATGTGGCATTTTCCTACTTGCCTCAAAATTAGTATTAAGGTCATCATTTTTAAGTATGTTGCAGTTTTAATTATATGCCTGCCAAGAAAGTGTACGTACCTGCATTTCATTGTACTGTGGGAGAAGCCTAAATGCTTTGAATAAATTAGTGGCTGATGAACACCAGTCAAACGTGGTGAGGTTCTCAGAGTAGACTCACAACAAGCCAGGGTAATTGGTCTTGTGGTTACCCAAACCTCTCTGTTTTGGGGCTGAGACATTCTAACTTTTCCGTGAAAAACAGTAGGTTTCTCCACTGGTGAGAAAACCACCAGACTTATGAGACTTCTGCTTTGGGGCTCTTCAAGTATCTCAAGCTCATGACTGACTAGAGAAGCCTTGGCATTGAGGAAGCCCTGACCAGCCTTGTCCCGAGAAAGCCTCCAGCCCGCCAGCCCACCGTGTCCTGCTGACGCTGGAGCAGAGTGAGGGAACCACGAGGCTGTGAGCTGTTTGCCACTGGGGACCATGTCCTATAGAGCCTTTCTATCCCCAGCGCCTGGCAGATAGAAATGTTTTGACCTGAACTAAGCAGGGACTGGTGGGGCTTACATAAACCACGGGATCAGGGTAGGACCCACGGGCATCTGAATGAGGCGAACAGCCTGAACTTGAAATCACCTTGGTACACTTACACTATACTCAGGGACTCAGCACGACAGATGCTTCTTAAGTGGTGGCTACATAACTTAATATGGTGTAAGACCCCATCTCACCCCACCCCCTGCAAAAAAAAAAAAAAAGAAGAAAAGAAAAAAATCACCCCCTGAATGACTTTTCTATTGTGGGGAATGAGGTTAAAGAGAGTTAAGGTACAAAAAGCACCAGAAGGTGACTAACCAATTTCAAGAAGCTTTGAAAACTTTCAAATAACTCATCCTAACCACCACAAAGGAGAGCCAGCAGGATGGCTGCCTTGAGTCAGGTTACCATAAGTGTTGTTCTAACTTCATCATGGTGAAAGGAGAGGTATACTTTTTTTGTCTCAAATTATTAACTATTTGTCTTGAAAAATATAAACTCCTCTCTCCTCCTCACCTCCTAATTACATAGCAAGTGCCCTTAAAATGTAAGCCATCTAAGCAGCACTTAAAATGTGACTCAGAAACTGTTTACCTGAGAAAAGATACACACCTGTGTTCTCTGTGGACAGAGAACTGAATTATCTTCCCCCAGCCACCATCCCCAGTATCTACTACTCTGCCCACTCACTGCTGTACGTGTAAGCTGCCTCAGTTTCTCTATAATACTTATGTACATATGCATACCAATACACACATAATACATTTATACAGGGCACTGCCACCTGCCCTATCTCATTGTTTTAATCACTGTGTATATGAGTACACCAGAGAGACATTCTAACAACAAGCATTCTAGGGTGACACTGGGGCCTCCTCCTTGCTTACCACTTACCAGCTGTGTGTCTGTATTTTATTTAACCTCTGTGCCTCAATTTACTCATTTGTAAAATGAGACAATAGTACTATCTGCTCCATAGGCTCGTTGATAGGATCCTTGACACAGTGCCTGGCATCAAGAAAGAGCTCAAGAATTATTAGCTCAGTATTGTCCTCCATAATTTCCATTCTCATTTTAGCACTGAACAGAGAGAGACACAGGCCCAGAGAGGCTGAGTAACTTGCCTGTGGTGACTCAGCCCTTCGTCAGGTGCCTGAACCCAAGTGTTCTGACCGCACAGGGCTCTTTCTGCTAAGATAACTCACCTACTGCCTTCCGGAAATGCTCTAAGGAAGAGTGTTGTGGGAAGAAGGGGTTGCAAGGTCATTATAAAGTTTGCAAGTTACAGACGACTGCTTCTAAGGAGAGACAGAAGAAATTTGATGGGAACAGCCCCCGTATTTCTTCTTTACTGAAGCTTCACCTGCTGGAACTGTGCACAGCCACATCATTCATTCAACACAGAGCTACTGGGCACCAGCTCTGGGCTGGAAACAGAAACTGACAGGCACTGGGGCAGGCCAGCAGAGGCCAGAAACTCGTGGGAGGCCCTGCTCTCATGGAGCAGACGCTTTCTGAATGTGGGACGCCATCCATCGATGTCTGCCAATGTACTCAGGTATGTGCACGTTCATATAAATGAGCGATGCAAAGTCATACAGCAAAAGCAATGTTCTTTCTTTACAGCCACACCTTAATAAATGAATCTATGTGCTTTTAACTATGTTTTTGAGTACTGCTGTTGGTGCTTGATAGCAAGTAGGACTTCAAAGTTAAACGTACTGGAGTTTACCCATCAATGAGTGTGTATCTCCCACTTCGCTTGGGCGTGTTTATGATTATCCCCGTGGTACTGCTCAGCTCGTGGCATCTGAGGCATGCTTCCTTTCAGCTGCAATTATCTCCAGACATAGCTAACAATGCAGAAACTTCCATCTCATTATTTTATAGTCACGCCTCTGCTTCTGCCCGACATAGCATTTCCTAGCTGGACTACCCCAGTTTGTTGGAAGTGCCTTTGAATACTTTTGAAATTATATCCACGTATCAAAGGTGAAGGTTTACCACTTAATGTTTTTTTCTGACCAAGGTGTGCTAGGACCTATCTGGAATTCTGTAAAGAGGAGTTTAAGAAATACATTGCTGTGAGATTTTTGTGTATAGCCTCCTAAAATACCTATTTTCAAGATGCCATTATTGATTTTTATATGCCAGACCCATTGTTAGAAAACCAGTCCTAATATCTTATGTCATCTCTTGTATGAATGTCTTCTTTCCTTTCCCTTCCCTTTTTGGAAATTAGCTTTCTGAGGCCAGGGACTTGATTTTCTCCACATTTGGCTATTTCTAAAGTGTCTTGATTGGTACTAATGCATATCATAGTAACTGTGGAAAAGTAAATTCAAATGTAGGTTGGAGTCTCTACTACTTGCGAACTTGCTTTAGAAGGAAAACGATAAAAGAAAGAACAGAGTCAAAGACAAACCACCTGGAATCACTAAGGTATTGGAAAGAATAGCTGTTGGGAACTCCAAGTTCAATCCATAGGTATTTATTAAATATCAACACACATCATCCAGTTTATTTTTCAAATCATTTTCACAGCTAGTACTTCTTTTTATCCTCACAGAGGTAATGTGATTCTTTCACTAATATCTCCACCACTTGAAATTTTTAAAGAAACAATCCATAAGATAAAAGTGTGAGCAAAAATGACACTGAAGAAAGAAATCAAGGAAGACACAAACAAATGGAAACACATACCGTGTTCATGGGTCGGAAGAATTAATATCACCAAAATGTCCATACTACAGAAAGCAATTTACAGATTCAATGCAATACCTATTAAAGTACCAATGGCATATTTCACAGACATAGAACAAACACTTCAAAAATTTATATGGAACCATAAATGACCCTGAATAGCTGCAGTAATTTTGAGAAAGAAGAGCAAAGTAGGAGGGATCACAATACCTGATAGCAAACTGTATTACAAGACCACTGTAATCAAAACAGTCTGGTACTGGCATGAAAACAGGCACATGGACCAGTGGAACAAAACAGAGAGCCCAGAAATAAACCCAAGTCTCTATGGTCAATTAATATTCGACAAAGGGGGCAGCAACATAAAATGGAGTAAAAATAGCCTTTCAACACATGGTGTTGGGAAAACTGGACAGCTACGTGCAAAAAAAAGAAACTCGAGCACCAACTTACACCATACGCAAAAATAAATTCAAGGTGGACGAAAGATTTAAATATAAGCCGTGACACCATTAAAGTCCTAGAGGAGAACATAGGCAGGAAAATCTCAGATATTTCACACAGCAACATTTTTACTGATATGTTCCCTAAAGCAAGGGACATAAAGGAAAGAATAAACAAATGGGATCTCATCAAAATAAAAAGCTTCTGCACGGCTAAAGAAAATGGTATTAAAATAAAAGAGAACCAACTGTATGGGAAAACATATTTGCTAATGATACCTCAGACAAGGGTTTAATCTCCAAAATATACAAAGAACTTACATGACTCCACTCTAAGAAGACAAGCAACCCAATTAAAAAATGGGCAAAGGACTTGAACAGACACTTCTCCAAGGAAGACATACAGAGGATCCAGAGACACATGAAAAGATGCTCAGTATCACTAGCTGTCAGAGAGATGCAAATTAAAGCCACAATGAGATACCACTTCACACCAGTCAGAATGGCCATTATAAACAAATCAACAAACGAGTGCTGGAGAGGATGTGGAGAAAAGGGGACCTTAGTGCACTGTTGGTGGGAGTGCAGACTGGTACAACCACTATGAAAAACAGTATGGAATTTTCTAAGAAAACTAAAAATGGATCTGCCTTTTGACCCAGCAATTCCACTGCCTGGATTATATCCTAAGAACCCTGAAACACCAATCCAAAAGAACCTATGCACCCCTATGTTCATAGCAGCACAATTTACAATAGCCAAGTGTTGGAAGCAACCTAGGTGCCTATCAGTAAATGAATGAATCAAAAAACTATGGTACATTTACACAATGGAATTCTATGCAGCAGAAAGAAAGAAGGAGCTTCTACCCTTTGCAACAGCATGGATGGAACTGGTGAGCATCATGCTAAGTGAAATAAACCAGGCAGTGAAAGACAAATACCATATGATCTCACCTTTAACAGGAACCTAAACAACAAAACAAGCAAGCAAAATATAACCAATGACACTGAATTTGAGAACAGGCTGACAGTCACCAGAGGGGAGAGGGGAGGGAATTTCAAGGGAAAAGGGGAAGGGTTTACAGGAACAAGTATAAAAGACACATGGACAAAAACTATGGGGGGTGGAAATGGGAGGGAGGTGGGGAGGGGTGGGGTAGTGGCCTAGGATGAGAGTAAAAGACAGAAAATTGTACAAGAACAACAATTAAAATAAAATTTAAAAAAAGTGTGAGCAAAAATGAATAGAAAAAGTAAGAGGTCTAAAAAAGATTCTTTAGTAGAAATTTGGAAGAAATTATCTAGTGGATACTTGGAAGTAATGAGTAGTATTGACTTGTGTACACTGTTGACTGGGATTTTGAGGCAAATGAGGTTGACAGTGTGATCTCAGACTTTCCAGTCGACAAGATGAAGATGGAACAGTACAGTAGCTGTCAAAACACTGTCAAGGTGAAATATTTTCCAATAGGTTAACTCTGTAGTGGCAAGTAGATGCTCTGATGTTTTGAGGGTGACCAGGACTAGGCTCAAACCTCTTCAGGGCTGAATTATTCCTTGATAAAGTTGTACAACTAAATGCAATAAAATGAAGAGAGCTTCCATATAAGGCCTTGCTGAAGATCAACTCTTAAAGTACTTTCTTGTCATAAAGATGTAAAAAAAATACCCAAAACAAAAACCACTGGTTAGGATAAAAGCAGTGTAACAATGGATAGGCCACCACGAAGAGTCAAAGACACTGACAAGAGTGGAACTTGTGCAGGAACAACTAGAAGAATAAATCAAGACATATCCTTTGCTCGTGCTCATTCAAGCCCAGAGACTCAAAGGACCGTGTTGACTCAGAAAGTGGGAAATAGCACATAGGACAGCAGGTCTACCTTAGAAAACCACAGTTTAACACTTGTGGTCTTTGATAATTATTTGTGGTTTGATTCAGTACTGAGAATAGAAGAGCCGCAGACCACAGGGTGACTTGTTGAGGCTGACAATGACCTTGAGTCAGGCTGCCTACAACTACGAAGCTCCTTACTCCTACCTAGTTGGTGATACCACCCTAAAAAATATTGTCCTTTTCCTGGTATTTTGCTTTTTTTGTTAGGTTTTTGTTTGTTGACATGCATTTTTATAGGAAAGAAATGTACATGTAAAAAGGAATATTAACTACCTGGTAATTTATGGATAGAATATTATTAAAGCAGAATTTAGCTTTATTTTCTTGCTAATATTTTAAATGAAAAGGCATGAATTTATACCGAATTTCACATAATGTGGATGAACGGCAGCCGATCTGTGACTATTAATTGAATTTATGTTTTTCTAAAAGGCTTTGAGGTATTTGTTCGCAGTAAGGCATTTATGTGGACATGTCATTTCTTTTCCATGCGTATCTTCTCCACAGAGTGAGTGTGATGTGACAGGTGTGTGTACACACACACACACACACCATAGCAACTCTCATCAGCCTCAGTTTAAAAGACCTCTTTTATAGGAATCCCAGCCTAACCCCTAAATTAGATCAATTGCCTTGTCCTGTGCTTCTAAATAAGCTTGGTTTCCTCAATTCTCGCATTTATACTTTAATGTAATAACTTGTCTGAGACTGAAGGCTCCATGAAGAAAGAAGCCTTGTTTCTGTTCGCCTCAATGCCTAGAACAGCTCCTGAAAGTAGGAATGAATGACATCAAATGAATGAATGAATGAATAAAAAGTGCTCAAAGTAAGATGATTTAAACATCATATTGTGTCCAGTACATGTTAACTTTTGGAAACTCAGAATGGATGGATGCATGGGGTGTTAAGGCAATTCTTCTTCATTAAATCTGATCCTCTCAAACACCTCATTTCCCTGTGTTATTTGCTCCTGAATTGCATGTGATGTTATACTTTGAACTTAAAAACTATGAGCCAGTTTTTAAAATAATAAGGTAGAGCATTTAGTAGATAGTTTAGTGGCCCTTTTACGACATATATATTTTCATCTAAAATGAAGGAGGAGGAGGGCTGGCTTGGAATTACATGGACACTTAGCTGTAAGTATGAAAAATGGTCCTTGTAGGAACAACAGTGAGGATTTTGCAGTGAACATGCCCATTACAGAAGTTGAGGAGGAGGAGCCAAACTGAAAGAGCTTTTAATGGCCAAAGCTGGAAAAATCTGAGCGGAAAATACAATTGTATTGGATGATAACTCAAAGTAGATGTTTATGAGTTCTTATCAACACATTTAAACAATCAAATAAGTGGGGGAGAAGTTGACAGCTTTTCCTTGCAATAGTATTCCAATTAATATGAAGAAAAAAAGATGGAAATAAAAAAATCACCATTAATCATAATAGTTACGCAGTATCCATTGATGGATACTAAAATTAGTGGGTATAAGTCTGAGGAGAAACAGGATATTTGCATGATCTCAAAGTATCTTCCCACAAGATATTTATTAATCACAAAGTGGAAAGTATTAACCCCACAGAGAGAAACCCTCTGGACACCACCTTATCCACATGGTCAAGGCTAATGTCACCAGTAAAAAGACATATTAATATCATAAATGCTTTGGCATGCTGCACTGAGAAAGACAGCATAATACGCATGGTATTCTTTTTTCAAGATTTTATTTATTTATTTTCAGAGAGAGGAGAAGGGAGGGAGAAAGAGAAGGAGAAAAACATCAATGTGAGAGAGAGACATCCATCAGTTACCTCTCACATGTGCGCCGACCTGGGACTGAACCCGCAACCCAGGCATGTGCCCTGACCGGGAATCAAACCGGCAACCTTTCTTTCACCTTGTGGGATGTTGCCCAACCAACTGGGACACACCAGTCACGGCATGTATATGGTATTCCTGTGCAAAAGTAATAACCTCACTAATCATGAGGAAACATCCCATGAACCCAAATTGAGGAATATTCTAAGGAAGAGTTGATCAGAACGCTTTACAGGTGTCAAGGACCTGAAAGCAAAGAAAGGCTATGGGACTGTCACAGGTTGGAGGAGCTGAAGGAGATGTGACAATTAATGTTGTGTGGGGTCCTGAAGTGGGTCCTGGAACAGAAAGGGGGCACTGGTTGAAAAACTGGTGAAATTCTAGCAAGGTCTACTAAGTTTAGTAAACATATTACAGCAGCATTAATTTGCTAGTTTTGAACCTTGTGGAATGGTTACACAGGAGGGGAATGTTGGAGGCAACTAGATGAGGGAGTTATGGAAACTCTATACTTTTTCTGCAACTTTTCTGTAATATTCAAATTAGTTCAGAATACAAAGCTTAAAAAATTATCAAAAACGCTTAATTAGTCCACTAGAATCATTTGCGTGTGTATGAAGTATGTCCTGGAATAACATCAGTAAAATAAAATACCCAATGCTGCACTGTGTTTATATCAGAGAGGAGACACTTCAACAAACACCCTCACTGTGTTTATTATAGTATATTAGTTCTAATAAGCGTGAGTGTGGTAGTAATATTTAGATTGTATTCTAAGGCTCCAAAACTAAATTAGGTTCAATTGTTTATAGACATGAAAAACTCTGTATTTTTCCCTCTGAGGATTTTGGAAAGATTTGGGGGATTTTGTTCAAGAGTCAACTGTATTTAGACACCCAACACAGGAACACCTAAACACATAAAGCAAATATTAGGAGATGAAGGGAGAAATTAACAGCAATATAATAACAGTAGGGGACTTTAATACCCCACTTACATGAATGGATTTATCATCCAGACGGAAAATCAATACAGATACATCAGCCTTCAAATACCATATGAACTCACTTATAAGTGGAATGTAATGAACAAAATAAACTAAAGAGCAAAATAGAACCAGAGGCACAGAAACAAGGAACGGACTGACAGTGGTAAGAGGGGAGGGAGAGGAGGAGACTGGTCGAAAGAAGGAGAAGGGACGAGTCAAAGAACCTGTATGAAGAACCACGGACACGGACGACGGTGTGGGGATTGACTGCGGGAGCACAGGGCGGGCTGGGTGGACGGGGGCAAAGCGCAAAAATCAGGACCACTATAACGGCATAAATAATAAAATACTTAAATAAAAAAAGAATACAAGTGATGCTCCTCAGGGTGCAAAGCTGAATGTTCATTCTGCTGCTTACTGTTTGGAGTGACTAAGTCACAGAGCAACATAACAACAAACAGAAATTAGAATTTTAGCCACTTGTCAGAAAATACGGTCTTGGTTTACACATCTGGCACTCGCCAAAGCTTGTGAAACCTCTAGCATTTGTGAGAAAGTATGTAGGGAATAGGTTAACTCCACCTTCTTGGTTTCCAAAGTTTACCTGTGAATTAGGCTAAATCATCAGAAAGGAAAACGGCCTGGCCTTGCCTTTCCCCACCTCTTAATTTATCTAATATCATGGCCTTGGCTTTCACCAACGACTGTTGTAGGTTGTATCCATTTGAAGAAAATGCACAGTATTTTTTTGCAGAAGAAAGAAAGAAAGAAGGCAGGAAGGAAGGAAAGAAAGAGAAAGAAAAAGACACAGCTGTCTTAACACATTAGACCACACAGATTTAATAACTGTGTACAGAACAGTCCATTCAAAGCAGCAGAATGTACTTTCTTCTCAAGAGCACATATAACTTTCTCCAGATAGATCATATGTTAGGCCCTAAAACAAGTCTCAGTAAATTGAAGAAGACTGAAATCATTATCAAGAATCTTTTCCAACTACAATAGTACAAAACTAGAAATAAATTACAAGAAGAAAACTGAACAAATAAAAAAATACTGTATGTGGAAACTAAATAACATGCTACTGAAAACCAATGGGTCAATGAATAAATCAAGGAAAAAAAATACCTTAAAACAAATGGATATGGATATGAAACATGCCAAAATCTATGAGATGCAGCAAAAGCAGTTTTAAGACAGAAATGTATAGTGACCCAGAATAAGAAAAACCTCAAATATGCAATTTAACTTTATACCTAACAGAACTAGAAAAAGGAGACACAAAGCCTGAAGTTAGTAGTAGGAAGAAATAAAGATCAGAGCAGAAATAAATGAAAGAGTCTAAAAAGACAATAAAAAAAGATAAATGATACTAAGAGCTGGTTCTTTGGAAAGATAAACAAAATGAACAAACCTTTAGTTAGGCTCATTAAAAAAGAGAGAGAAAGAAGTCTCAAATAAATACAATCGGAAATAAAAAAGGGGTACAACTGATCCCAAAGAATACTATGAACCATTATATACCAACAAATTGGACAAACTAGAAGAAATGGATACATTCCTAGAAACATACAATCTTCTAAGACTGAATCATGAGGAAACAGAAAATCTGAATAGCCCAATTACTAGTAGATTAAATTAGTAAGCAAAAAAAACAAACTCCCAACAAACAAAAGTCCGGGACCAGACTGCCTCACTGGTAAATTTTACCAAACATTCTAAAAAGATTTAATTCCCATCCTTCTCAAACTCTGCCAAAAAACTGAAGAGGAGGGAATGCTTCCAGACTCATTTTATGAGGACGGCATTCCCTTAACACCAAAACCAGACAAACAAACCGCAAAGAAAGACAGTTACAGGCCAACATCCCTGATGAAGATATATGCAAAAATCCTCAACAAAATATTAGCAAGCTGAATTCAATAATACATTAAAAGGATCATACACTATGACCATGTGGGATTTATTCTAAGGATAAGAGGATGGTTCAAAATCTGCAAACCAATCAATATGATATACCACGTTAACAAAATGAAGCATAAAAATCATACTATTATTTCAGTAGATGCAGAAGAAGTATTTGACAAGATTCAACATTCATTTATGACTAAAACTCACAGCAAAGTAGGTACAGAAGGAATATCTCTCAGTACAACACAGGTCATATATGAGAAGTTCCCAGCTAACATTACATTCAATGGTGAAAAACTGAAAGCTTTCCTCTAATATCAGAAATAAGACAAGGATGCCTACTCTGGAGACTTTTATTCAACATAGTATTGAAAATCCTAGCCAGAACAATTTGACATAAAAAGAAATAATAGGCATCCAAATTGGAAAGGAAGAAGTAAAACTTATTTGTGAACATTATTTTATTAATAGAAAACCCTAAAGACTCCACCAAAAATTATTAGAACCAAAAAATGAATACAGTTACAGAGTACAAAATATTTCAAATCTGTTATGTTTTTATACACTAGCAATGAATTAGCAGTAAGAGAAACTAAGAAAACAATCCATTTATAATTGGATCAAAAAGAATAAAATACCTAAAAGTAAATTTAACTGAGGAGATGAAAGACCTGTACACTGAAAATTGTAAGATGCTGAAGAAAGAAATTAAAGAAGACACAAATAAATGGAAAGAGATTCCATGCTCATGGATTGGAAGAATTAATATTGTTTAAATGTCTGTATTACCCAAAGCAAGCTACAGATTCAATGTAATACCTATCAAAATCACAATGGTATTTTCTACAGAAATAGAACAATCCTAAAATATGTATGGAGCCACAAAAGATCCTAAATAGCCAAAGGAATCTTGAGAAAAAAAGAACAAAGCTGAAAGTATCATGTGGCCTGATTTCAAACTATATTACAAAGCTATAGTAATCAAAACAGTATGCTATTGGCATAAAAACAGACATATTCGTAGATCAATGGAAAAGAATGGAGAGACTAGAATATACACTGGGGAAAAGATAGTTTTTTCAATCAATGATGTAGAGAAAATTGGACAGTCACATGGAAAAGAATGAAACTGGATCACTGTCTTATACCATACACAAAAATTAACTCAAAATGGATTAAAGACTTGTATGTAAGACCTGAAACCAGAAAACTCCTAGAAAAAAAACACAAGGTAAGCTCCTTGACATCAATCAATCTTGGTGATGATTTTGTGGGGGTCTGACACTAAAGGCAAGGGAAACAAAAGCAAAAGTAAACAAGTGGGACTGCATCAAACTAAAACACTTAGCACAACAAAGGAAACCACTAAAAAAGTGAAAAGGCAACCTGAATGGTAGGAAATATTTGCAAATCAAATATTCGATAAAGGATTAATATCCAAAATATATAAAGAACTCATACAACTCAATAACAAAAGAAAAACAAACAAGAAATATAATTTAAAAATGGGCAGATGATCTGAACAGACAATTTTCCAAAGAGGACATACAAATGACCACCTGGCACAGGAAAAGATGTTCAACATCACTAATCATCATGGAAATACAAACCAAAACCACAATGACATACCACCTCATATCTATTATTATCAAAAAGACAAGAAATAACAAGTGCTGGTGAGGACGTGGAGAAAATGGAATCCTTGTGCACTGTTAGTGGGAATGTAAATTGGTGCAGACACTATGGAAAACAGTATGAAAGTTCTTCAAAAAATTAAAAACAGAGCTATCATATGATCTAGTAATTCCAAATCTAAGTATTTATTTGCAGAAAACAAAACACTAATTAGAAAAGATTCATGTGCCCCTATGTACATAACAGAATTATTTACAATAGTCATGACAGGTAAACAACCTAAGTGTCCATCAATGGATGAATGGATAAAGAAGATGCAGGGTGTATGTGTGTGTATGTGTAATAAAGAATGAAATCTTGCCATTTGTGACAACATGGATGGAATTTGAAGGTATGCTAGTGAAAGACAGATATCGTGTGATTTCACTTGTATGTGAAATTTTTAAAAAGCGAAACAAAAAAACAAACAAAACCAAACCAGACTCATAGAACAGATTGGTGCTGCCAAAGGAAGAAGGGTTGGCGAAATGGATGAAGAGGTTGGAGTACAAACTTCTAGTTACAAAATAAGTCATGGGGATGTAATATTCAGCATGGAACTATAATCAATAACATTGTATGAACTCTGGATGGTAATAGATGGTGATAGACTTACGGTGGAGATCATTTCGCAATGTATACAAATGTAGAATCATCATGTTGTACACCTAAAACTCATATAATATTCTATGTCAATAAAAAGGGGATGTTCCAAGAAAAAAACAAAACACTTTTTCTCTATACCAGAAATGCAAAAGAAAAAAAGAAATCAGGTGAATGAAACATTCTGGTTTGTTTACTGGATTCCAACTGGTAGACTTTAAACTTAAGAGCAAAACCCAAAACAGTGCAGTTACCTTATGTCATGGATCGGTTACAAGTTTTATTTCCAAAAAAAAATCAAAGGACACCACATATGTGTACACGGTCGTCGGTGAAAGGGGGAAAACGACATGCCCAGGAGAGGGGACCTTTCTTTAAAAACGCCGCTTCTTTCTAGACCTGGTTCCTTCGGATCAGAACATTTCTTTCAGGGATTTTGGTTTTGCAAAGCGCAGCCGTCACCTCCAGCTCCTGGGAATGCCCTGTTTCAGTGCAACAGGTTTCGGTGGCCGAAGCGCGTAATCCACCGGCGCTTCTCCGCGCGGCCCCGGCGCGGACCAAAGCCTTGCGCGGGGTTATGATGAGCGACGGTGACCACCGTCAAACTTCCTCTTCACCGGACTGCAACCGCAAGGGAAAGTGTAAAACGCCGACACTGTGCAAACCTCAGAGCCAAGCGCGCGAGTGGCACCAGTGAGTTTCTGCCCAGGGCTCTCCGAGCAGCAAACCCGGCGCGGGCGGGACGGAGTCGGCCGCTTACGTCCCGGTCCCGCAGCAGGCGGCGCCCCGGGACGGCCCACTTACCTGCGGGTCCCGACGGCGCGGCCGCCAGCAGCAGCAGCAGTGGCGGCAGCAGCAGGGGGAGGGCCGGACGGCCGGGCGCCAGGGCCCTTCTGGCCGCCGCCCTCGCTGGGGGTCGGGAGCCCCACATGGGCGGCGGAGCAGGGTCACATCTCCGCTGAAGGCCAGCAGCATCCGACGCCCCGAAGGCCCCGGGCGGCGGCGGCTCCCCTCTGCGCCTCGGTCCCGCAGCTCAGGCTGCGCGCGGCGTCCCTACAGGCCCGGCGCCTGCGGAGGCGTTGCCAGGTCCCGCCCCCACCCTCGTCTCGCTTTGTCTGGAGCTGGACGCCCCGGCGAGGGGAGCGTCCTGGCGGTTTCTCATCCCCAGCCACTCCTTGTTTCAGTTCTGATCGAGTGAGTTTTTGTTTCCCCAACCAATGAGGCCACTACTAGGGGTAAAACCTCACTGCAGTCAAGGGAGAGGAGAAACCACAAATCACTGAAAACTGATTCTAGTAACCAGGCTTCATGGCCACCTCCCGAAAATTTTTGAAATGTCAGGGTTCGGTGCTGGAAGAAGAATGAAATGTATTATTCATTTCTCAACATACTGCCAAGCACTCTGCCATACATTGTATTTGATTACATTTAATCCTCGCCACCTGCAATTAGCTATTGTCCCATTTTACAGATGAGGAAAGGGAGACTCAGGAAGTGAGGTGTCACCCTGAATGCAGTCTCCCAAGCCTGTGAGCAGTGTCGTGGAGACTTCCAAATAGGCCTGATCCTCGGTCTCATGCTCTTCATAGTGGGAGGGCAGGGATTGCAATTAAGAAACATATGGAAATGGTATAAAGAAAATCTGAGAGGCAGTCTTGGCTCTAGGCCTTGAAAGGAGTTATAAAAATTGGGCACAGCCCTAAAATAGAATAAACGATTTACTTCAGATGTGTTACCTCTCTTTCTCTCATGAATGCTTGTTTACAAATGTACAGACAATGTGAAACGACCCTAAAAGTCGCTCAACTAACTACCTTTATCTTAGAAAAAAGAATCTTTGATAATTGAAAAAAGATTATTTTAGTTTTTTGATGGGAGGGAGTGAGAGGATGGTCCAGTGTTTTCTGAGTCCCCTAAACAGGTTACCTCCCCCTCCCCAGAAAGACTTGGAAACAGAGGATGAATCCAGGCTAAGACTGTCTCTTTGACTGGACTTGGCTTTGTGATGCAGAACCTAGGACGCTGCAAACTCCATTTCTTGTGGCCAGGTCCTTCAGGTTCCACCAGTAGTGGGCGCTAGAGGAACACTCGAAGCTGGAGGAGGAGCTCAGGGTCTTTCAGCTTCCTATTTCTGTTGTCAGCGTAGCGCCAAAGGGTCAGTATTGCGGCGGGAGCAGCAGCTGGTTTCCTGCTTCTTCCTGGACGCCCAGCATTAGCCTTGTTCCTCAAGGATACCAGCAACGGGCTGGCCATGCCTCATTCATTCCCAGAGGTCTGAGTTGCAGTTTCCTGGCTTCTTCTTCCAGGATGTGACCCCCACGTCTTCCCCTAGTTTCTTCAGCCCTAGGACTGCTTTCTGTAGTTACTCTGTCTCAGTTTCAGAATCCCCTTTTCATTGTACTTTTTAAATTCTCCAACATTGGTTTACCCAATTCCGCATAGCAGATTCTTTCTGTTAAAATAACTGGTATGGTTTCTGTTTTCCTGGCTGGATTCTTACTGATTTAGTAAACGTTTAGGAAGGACAGAACATTTTAGGGAAGATTCTAGGTTATTAGCAGATCATCGGCATTATCTTGAGCTGGTATACTAACTGAAAATTACATTAGTTTATCTCTATTATCATTTTAAGTCTAGTGGATTAGTAAATATGATGCATATTTGCCATAAAGATATTTTGCACCAATTACTTTTTGGTATCTGAGCTTTAGGACTTGTATGCATTTCTGTTCAAACATGAATGGTTCGTGGCCCTAAAGGGACTAAAGCAGGCATATCCGTGGCCCTCCATCCCTTCTCCCCTGACGGTTCTTGACTTGAGCAGTAACAGTTCATTGTCTCCTCCTACTAGGAACTGGAAAAGGGCAGGGTACCTGGGACTTGGAGTCCTTCCCCATAAGTGGGCCACCCCTTGTTTGTGAGCCAGTAATCTGCATCCCCCTCCCTTCCTCTGTCCCTTCCTCCTCAGCTCCCCTTTCTATTAGTCAGACAGCAAGTCAGAATTTCTCAGGTCTCATACCGATCCCTCTGCACTCAGTACACCTGTGGTTTTAACCAACCTATCCCTCTGCACTCAGTACACCTGTGGTTTTAACCAACCTATCCCTCTGCACTCAGTACACCTGTGATTTCTGTAGTCTGAGTGTGCTCTGAGCAACTGCTAGGTGTGCAGTTGATGTTTCCCATGCATTAAATTGAAGAGTGGAGCTATGACTTTTATTTTGTTTTTTACCTATGACCCAGAACTCACCTTAGGGAGTTTCTTTTGTGCCTTTAAATTCTTACTCACTCCTGTCCCAGTTCCTCCCAGTCTAAATCTTCCTAGTCAAAAATAAATAGTATATTCTTCAGGAGATTTTTGAAATGAGTCAGCACACTTAAATGGGTATTTTGTTCTGCTATAAAGATTATGCTTCTTGCCATGATTTATCATGCTGAGATCTTAATTTTTGGAGCCTGCTGTATGGATTTTTGGGCTTTCTGGTCAGAAAAGCCATACACCAATATCTCCCACCCTCAACCCCAGCAGTAAACACTACAAACAAAAAATACAAACTTTTCCTATTGCAGTTTAAATAGTTTCCATGAATGATAATAAAATGTCTTCTTCTCTTCCTCCTCCTCCATCATCATCATCATCATCATCATCATCATCATCATCACCTGAAGTTACTGATTTCGTACTCTGAGCCAGTCGTTATGCTAAGAATTTCACATTTACTGCCTTCTTAGATCCTTGCAGCAGCTCTGTGAATGAGTCATAGTACCCCAAGTTACAAAATGTTAATAAACAACAGAACTGGAATCTGAATCCTAGTTAATCTAATTCCAAAGTCTATGCTTTTAATGACTTCCTTTTATGCCTCTGGCACTTAAGAAAATCAAGCAAATACTTTTGAGGGGTGAACTGTAAAATAACGCACATATTGAGATGTATACTTATTAATTTAAGAAAATGCAGCATTGGTGCAATTTCCATATCGTAAACGCAATTGTGAATGGCAATAGATACCCATTCTTGGACATTCTGGCATTGCAAAGCAGGTTCAAAATGTACTGAGGTGACTGCTGCAAAAGTAAACCAGAAAATTAGGGGACAGGTGGTGGCAGGACAGAGTTGGCAAGATAAAGTTCTCTGGAAAGGGTTGGGGTGGGGGCAAATTTGAGGAAAGGAGAGAGTATTGGGAGAGGATCAGCATCCAGGACTGAGATTCCTAACATCCTTTTAGTGTACTCTGCCATTCTTTGTGGGTATTTGAGGCCACTAGCAATTTTTATATTACGCCCTCTGCTTAAACCCAAATAATTCCTACTATTTAAATCCTATGGAATGCTATCTCATCATGTTTCTTGACTTTTTTTTCAATTTTTTGAGAAGCGGTTCATGCATTTTAAAAGATTTAAAAATTTTAAGTATAATTTATATACAGGAAAATGCACAAAGATAGATGCTACAGCTCAACAAGTACCACAAAGTGCAAATGTTGATATGCATCACACAAGTTAAAAAATAGAACCCTGCTAACCCCACAGAGGCCTCTCTCTTACCCCTCACTTCTTCCCCATATCAGTGTGTATTCCATTGTGTCTGGCTTCTCTCACTCAACATTATACTATGAGGGTCATCCATGTTGTTGCTTATAGTTGTGTAATGCTGTGAAGTTTGACTATGCCACAATGTGTTTATTCATTCTATTTTTGATGAACTTTGTTTCTGATTTGGAGCTATTGACAATAGTGTTGTTTGAACCTACTCATTGTGTCTCCTGCTTACGTGCACATTTTTCTGCCAGATATGTACCCAGAAGTCTAACTGCTGGATCAGAGGACGGACATGATTTCACCTTAAGTAAATAATGCCGAACCTGTTTAATACAGGTGATGATGTACATGCCTGTTAGCTGTAATGAGAGTTTGTCTTCCACATTCTCGCCGACACTTGGTATTTTCAAGCTTCGTAATTTTAGCCATTTTAGAGGGTGTGGAGTGGTATCTCATTGTGGTTTTCATTTTTCTGATGATTAATGACATTTAGAACTTTTTCTTATTAGCCATTTGTGTTATGATCTGATCAAGTTTCTTGCCTATTCTATTAGATTGTATTTTTATTTTGTTTTTAATTTGTTGGAAGGAATTTGTTGCACATGCCAAATATAAGCCCTTTAGCAGTTGTATATGTTGCAAATACTTTTCCTCTTGCTGTGGTTTGCCCTTCTACTCTCTTACTAGAGTAATAAAAGAAGTTCTTAAATGTAATATAGTCTACTTACCAACTATTTCTCTTATGGTCATTATACGTTGTGTCCTGTTTAAAAAATGGTATCTGACCCTCAGGTCATGAAGATATTCTTCTAAGCTATCTTCTGAAAGCTTTACTGTTTTATTTTTTCACATTTCAAATTATGACATGGCTAGAATTGATTTTTATATACCATGTAAAGTAGGGGTTCAAGTTTTATTTTAATGTGAGTCCAGTTTAATGTGAGACCCAGCACTATTTACTCCACCCTTTCGTTTCAGCTTTTCAGTCCCATCTTCTTCATAAACTACATGTCATACATGTATACTCTACTCTGTTCCATTGGCCTATCTGTTACTATTCCAACACCACACTCTTTTAATTACTTTATCTTTTCCCTGGTAGAACAAGTCCCTTTATTTTGCTCTTATGTGAGTATCTTGGATATTTTTTGCCCTTTGCAGTTTCATATACATTTGAGAATCATTTGCCAATTCCCACAAAACAACTGGCTAAAGTTTTTTTAAAGTTTTTATGATGGCGTGGCATACATAAAGTGCATAAAGCACACCAATCTTAAGGTGTTCGTGTATACACAACCATGTTACCAACTTCAGATCAAAATATAGGATATTTCCAGCACACCCGAAGGTTCCCCCAGGCTTGTTCCCAGACCCGTGTGACGTGGGAGATCGCTGTTTCGACTTCTGTTGCCACTCGACTCCTGTTTGACTCTTCTTTCCCCTCCCAATGAATGGAACCATGCAGTCTGTATCCTTTTGTGTCTGGCTTCTTTTGCTCTACAGAATATCTTCAAAGTTCATTCTTGTTGTTACATGTATCACTAGTTTTTATCTTTTTTTATTGCTGGGAGTGATCTATGATAAATTTCTTAGTATCTGCATTTGTTCATTTTTATGTCAAAAACAAACGGGGTTTCTAGAACAGAGATCAGAGTTAGTTATTACATACAGCATTGATTTTTAACCTTTTTCATCTTGTGGCACATATACACTAATTACTAAAATGCTGCAGCACACCAGAAAATATATTTTTTTGCTGATCTGACAAAATAGGTATAATTTTGATACAGTCATACCAGATAGGTATTGTGCTGGCTGTTGTCATTTTTTTGTTTGACACTCTGAGGGAAAAGAGGTCAGTGCCCCAGACTAAATAGTCAGGTATTGCATATTTTAAAAATTCTTGTGGCACACAGGTGAAAATCACCGGCATAAAGCAATAACTGTCTCAGTTCTCCCCACCCCATTCTTCTATCTCAGGGCGCAGCGACGAGAGCCAGGTGGAGGCCCAGCGTGCACCACAGCTGAGGGAGCCCAAGCCAGCAATCTGGAGGTTTGTACAGACTACGCATTGCTTAGCTGCCACTATCACGTTTCGAGAGAGGGAGAGAAGCGCCGTCCCTGATTTCAACAAGTACTTTGGAAAGTAAATGAATTCTTATCTCTGGGGACGCAAAGGGGAGAGTCCCTGCTCTGGACCGCAAACATTTGGCTTTGAGGGAGATAAGTTTTATTGTCCTTTGAATGGGAACATTTGGCTCCAAGTCTAACAACCTTGCTATAAGAGAAACAAATGAGACTAGGGAAGACATTGTAAAGTTACAGTAAGACAATGTGGTGGGCTAAAAAACTAATGAAAGAGCGTACAGAGCCCTCCATTTATGGACATCCGGTGAATGACCAAGGGGTGTATTAGATTGATGAGGGAAAGAATGGGATTCTCAGTGAATTATGGAAAAATTACCTTATTTCATGCCACATACAAAAAAAATTTGAGGTGCATTAAAGAGCTATTATGGGTTAAATAATATCCCCCCTCGAGTTCATATATTGAGGGTCTAAGTCCCAGTTTCTCAGAAAATGGCCTTATTTGGAATTAGGGTTGTTGCAGATGTAATTAGTTAAATCAGGGTGAGGTCCTATTGGAGTAGGGTGGACCTATAACCCATATGACTTGTGTCCTTATAAAAAGAGAAATTTGGGTGCAGACATGCACATGGGAAGAATGCCACATGAACAGAAAGGCAGAGATTTGGGGTCATGCATCTACAAGCCCAGAACACCCCAGACTGCCAGTAAGCCCCTGAAGCCAGGGGAGGGGCCTGAAACAGATTCCTCTTTTCAGCCCTCAGGGGGAACCAGCCCTGCCAACACCTGGAATGCAGACTTCCTTCCTCCAGAAATGTGAGACAACAACAAACCAATTCGAGAACTTAATGTGAAGGCAAAACTAGAACGATTTTAGAAGACTGTATATATAGGACATTCTGTATACATATATTCTGGATGTGAGGCGATTATCACTTAAGTTCAAGAACTTCTTAACTAAGGGATTTGTGATGTTTTGGTCATTTCTTTTCTGTTTTGAGGTTGAAAACTATTGTGGAAAATGGAAACAGTTCTCCTAATAGAAATGATGGCTTCTGGAAGGGTTATAAATAGCCACAGAAGTCACTTTAGTCAGGACCATAAAGAATAGTGGTAATAAAGGAGATAAAAATCCTGGCAAATGTGAACAGCCTTGGCGTGCGTGATCACCAAAATAGATCTCAGTGCAGCAACTGTTGGTGTAATAATTCAGCTGGGGGTCGTACCTGCCTGCCAGGCATGCTAATTAGCCAGAGGATATTAAAAGAAATTAAAGAGTCCTGTTTTGTGATATGGAAAGACAAAAGTACAACATTAATAACCCACATTGCTCCAAACCCAGAGGTAGTTTGGCTTTACTCTTTTGTCGCATAGTTCCCTCTGCTGGATAATTTCAGTAATTTAGATCTGAAGAGTTTTGAAAATGTTAGGTTAGTTAGCATGTAGGACACTTTGGAGTTTTTATTGCCAAATGGGCTAGAATAATCAAGATAATCTCCAATAAAAGCAAAACTGGGTGATTAACACCAAGTTGCTATAAAGGTACAAGTTGATAAATTAGAATTCATTAAAATTAACAACAGCTGTTGATCAGAAAAATGCCTGTTAAAGAGACCGAGGAAGTACAGAGCAGAAGGAATTGGCAGTACATGTGCACATCAAAAGAAGGCAGAAAATGTGAACGGTTCCTACAAATTGATGAGAAAAAATAGACACCCAATATAAAAATGGGCAAGTGCTTTAACAGGCACTTCAACATTGTGTCCATCCGTAGAGTGTAGGAGTGTGTAAATGCATTTTTGTGTACGTCACTGTCTGTCTTCCCCAGTAAGGACTTCCAAGAGCGTCAGAATTCCTCTTTTGCTTACTGCCTGGTACCGAAGAGGCACACAATAAACATTTGCTGAATGAATGACAAGACCTTATTTTTACAACCAAAATGTAATTTTGGAATTTTGTGTTTTCTCAAACGTTGAACATTAACATTTAACATTTACGATCCAACTTAAAACATTATAACTCTAGAAAGAGATGATTATCCTGGTAGTAAAAACCTGGGAGAAAATATGGAAGGGCAGATTTATAGGTAGAAATATGATTGGCAGAACCTGCTTGGTCTGAATTCAGAATCTTCCTGGAGTTTCACAGGGTTCCCAGGCTCGGAAGGACGAAAGCAGAAGTAGAGGCTGGAGTAGCGTGAGCTCCGTCCTTCACCCTCCGTGTGCACAGAACCTGGGGAATGCCCTGGCCAGCCACCAGATGTCACTGCGCTCTAACGCTCCTGAGTCTGGGTGTCCCGCAGGGTTTATCCAGGCCTGAACATGCCATGTCCTAGTTTACAACCCTGACAGAGGGCAGAGACCCACCGGTGCAGACCTTCTCAATACGGGATCACTTTTTCTTCCTATATAAAACTGAGTTTTGGTTCTGAACAGCACAGAAAGGTTTAGAAGAGATGAGCGATCTCGAGTTTGGTCTCAGCCCTCAAACAGTGCTCAGGAGCAGGGACTCCGCTGCCACTGACGTTTCTGTCAAGAGTCACTGGCTGTTCTACAGGCCCAGGCCTGGAGGCCCGGACTGGAAATCACTGGGGTTTCAAGCTGGTTTAGACTACATTCAAAGTCAGCGCCTAGTTCTTCCCTCCGAAAGAAAAAAGAAACCAAGAAATGAAAAACACGGTTTAGTGACCAATTTATGTCAAAACATAAAAGTTGCTGTCATTTTGAAAGAATCTTTTAACCACATAAGATTACAGTTTGACTCAGAAGTATATCTTTAGTCTTTCCTATTAAGATTTTCAACCTAAGGCATTACCTGTCTGTCTCCCATACTTACGTAAATACAAATGTCATGAAGTTAGGGAGTTGCCGTAGCCTCCTTACCCATTGCTTCCCACCCCTCCCCCCCGGGGTGCTCGCATTTATCATTCATATCAAGGTATGAATTGATCCATTGGAACTTTCTATATTCCCAAGAGGAATATTTCCTTTAAAATTCATTTATTCAATTATTCAACAATTATTTATAGAGCACCACTCTCTAAATACTAAGCACGACTTTGGAGTTGGGGACTCAGCAGTACACAACAGACAAAGTCCGTTTTACTGTGGAGCCCATATTCTAGTGTTTAAATAGAAATTAAAATTTTAACCTAAAGAATTAAATCTCCCAGATTATTTTGAAAGCTTGATGAGTAAATGAGTCTGGCGAGCACCACCACACCACACCCTCCCCCACCCTGACCCCCCCGCCCCCCTCCCCCCCCACACACACACCAGCCACGGCAGCCGCTTGGAAGTGGCTGTTTTCTGAATGCCCATTTTGGCTCTCTTCAATCAGTTCACAACAAGCCAAAGAGATTTCTCTTTCGGGCAAATCTATCCTGTAGCTTTTTTGCTACAAGAAATGTTAATCATTGCTCTTAAGATAAGAACAACGATCTCCGCCATGGCTGAGATTTGGCCCCTGTCTGTTTCTCCAGTGCCATCTGGTGCCACCCTTTGCCTTGTCTCTTCTCCACTTTCTAGAGATTTATTGCCCATTTCTCAGCTCCTCTCATGGCCAGGTACTCTTTCTCATCAAGATACCAATGAGGTGTTTCACAGAACTTGAACAAGTACTTCAAAAATTCATAGGGAACCATAAAGGGTCTTGCTTAGCAAAAGTGATTCTGAGAAAGAAGAACAAGTTTGGAGGAATCACACTAGCTAATATGAAACTATACCATAAAGACATAGTAATCAAAATAGCATGGTATTGGCATAAATACAGACACTTAGATCAATGGAACAGAATAGTGAGCCCAGAAATAAACCCACACTTTGTAGTCAATTAATATTTGATGGAGGAAGCAAGCATATACAATGGGCTAAAGATAGTTTATTGAATAAATGTTGTTGGAAAAATTGGACAGATTAAGTGTAGAAAAGTGAAACTAGACCACCTTTTACACCACACACAAGAATAAATCCAAAGTGGATTAAAGACTTAAATGTTAGACCTAAAGCCATAAAAATCATACAAGAAAACATAGGCAGCAAAATCTCAGACATTGCTCATAGCAATATTTTATCAGATATATCTCCTCAGGCAAGGGAAACAAATGAAAAAATAAACAAATGGGACTACATTAAACTAAAAAGGTTTTGCATAGCAAACTAAAAAGTTTTTGCATTAAGAAAATAATAAGACAACCTACAGAATGGGAGAACATATTCACCAATACATCTCATTAAGGTTTAATATCCAAAATTTACAAAGAACTTACAAAACTCAACAACAAACAAACAAACAAGCAACCCAGTTAAAAAATGGGCAAAGGACCTGAACAGACACTTCTCCAAAGAGGATATACAGATGGCCGATAGACATATGAAAAGATGCTCAATGTCACTAATTATCAGACAAAGGCAAATTTAACCACAATGAGATACCATCTCACACCTGTCAGAATGGTTAACATCAATAAGTCAACAAACAATGTGTTGGCAAGAATGTGGAGAAGAAGGAACCCTCATGCACTGTTGATGGGAATGCAGATTGGTGCAGCCACTGTGGAAAGCAGTACAGAGATACCTTTTGACTCAGCGATCCCACTTCTGGGAATATATCTGAAGGAACCCCAAACACTAACTCAAAAGAACATAAGCACCCCTATGCTCATTGAAGCATTATTACAATCACCAAGATATGGAAGCAGTCCAAGTATCCATCAGCAGATGAGTGGATAAAACAACTATGGGACATTTATACAATGGAATACTACTTGGCCATAAAAAAAGAAGAAAATTTTACACTTTGCAACAGTATGGATGGATAGAGAACATTATACTAAGTGAGATAAGTCAGTCAGAGAAAGACAAATGTCATGTGATTTAACTCATATGTGGAATCTAATGAACAAACCAAACTAGCAAGCAAAATAGACTCATAGTTAGAGAGCAGGCTGAGAGCTAAGGAGGGGAGGCTAAGGGGTGGAGGGTTTGAGCAAAAAGGGAAAAGGACTCATGGACGTGGACAACAGTGTGGTGATTGCTGGGGGGAGGGGTGTATAAGGGGACTATATGGTAATGGAAAATACAGTTAAAAAAGAACTGTGAAAAAAATACATTGAACCCTTAATGTTAACCCTCTTTGTTTCACCTTTTTTCCTGAGATTTTCATAAAGTTGTTCTAAAGCTTCATTTTTAAATGAAGACTTCTCATAATAGTATTTACGTGTGCTAGTGGTAGTAATAAAATAAAAAACAGATATAAAACAAAAAATGTTTTACTAGTAGTATTTCAATATATTGTTATTTTATTATTTTTCAAGTTGCTAAAACTGATGCATTATTACTAGTTAACATTAACTTTAGTATGGCAAGAACTTTTTAATAACTGTCATATATTTATATGTATATATTACCTGTATATTTCTGCAAACAAGAGAGAATTTTTTTAATGAATCATTTCACAGCTCTCCACAAGCCTACTAAATTCCATACTGTGCACTCTATAATGTGATATTTATTTCCATTCTCTGGTAGCCCCAACTATGTGGTAAAAAATGAAGTTCAAATGATCTGGATTGGCATAATATTCTTATGTCTATCTGACCTAATAGCTTTAAAAGTCTTAGATTATTAAACTTTGGCTCTATTCACTTATATAATAGAGCTATTTCCTCATGTAATTCCATTACCTCAATGTCCAGTCTGGTGGGATTAGCACAAGGCTAGAACCTAGCTAGCCTGGGTCCTACAGTGAGACTCAGCTTTCTCATATGTGAAACAGAATTAATTTTTATGTCATATTTTGCTATGAGATCAGTTAAGAAAAATCTATGTGGCCTCTTTCCGTGCCTGCCACAGCCATGGCTTGTGGACCCAAGAAGCATCTGAAGCGTGTAGTGGCTCCAAAGCATTGGGTGCTGGATAAACTGATCAGTGTGTTTGCTTCTTGGCCATCTACCAGTCCCCACAAGCTGAGAGGATGTCTCCCTCCCATCATTTTCCTAAGGAACAGACTTAAGTATTCCCTAACAGGAGATGAAGCAAAGAAAATCTATGTGCAGCAATTTATAAAGGTTGATGGCAAGGTCCAAACCAATGCAACCTCCCCTGCTGGTTCTAAGGATGCCATCAGCATTGACAAGACTGGAGAGAATTTCCATCTGATCTATGACACCAAAGGTTGCTCTGCTGTTCATGATATTACACCTGAAGAAGCCAAGTACAGGCAATGCAAAGTGAGGAAAGTCTTTGCGGGCATAAAAGGGATCACACATCTGGTAACCTGTGATGTTCACACCTTCTGCTACCCTAATCCTTTCATCAAGGTGAATAGCACCATTCAGACTGACCCGGAGATGGACAAAATTACTGATTTCATCAATTTGACACCAGTAACCTATGTATGGTCACCGGAGGTGATAACCTGGGAAGAATTGGCATGATCGCCAATATGGAAAGACACCTTGGTTCTTTTGACGTAGTTCATGTGAAAGATGCCAATGGCAACAGCTTTGCTGCCGGCTTCCCAACATTTTTGTTATCGGCAAAGGCAACAAACCATGGATTTCCCTTCCACATGGAAAGGGTGTCCACCTCACCACTGCTGGAGAGAGAGAGACAAGAGACTGGCGGCCAAGCAGAGCAGTGCGGGAAGCGAGTTCTCGGTGACATGATTTCAAGAGTGTTTGAAGTTAATTAAAGATGATACAGCATGAAAGAAAGAGTCTATGTGTAGAAGAGCTTGGAAAATAGATGCTTTAAAGATGAAAAGATTATTGTGAAAAAGAGAAAATATAATAGGAAAGAAACACAAAAAAACGAGAAGTGGCTGTGTACTGGATTCCAGGGACTTCGCACAGATCACCCCACACCCATGCTGTGAGGCGGGTATTGTTATCCCCATTCAAAGGTTGAGGACACTCTGGCAGTGACAGGTTAAATAACCTCTTGATGTCGCTGACTGAAAGGTGTCTGAGCCACAATTCACATCTAGCTTTTTTAATTCCAAGCCTTGCCTTCTCACCGCACCAGAGCCAACTCTCGATTAATTGGGTACAGTCTGTGGAGATCAGTTTACTATTGTGAATTTTCCCATTTGTTCTGCTCCTATCTCTGGCCTAGTCATCTCTGGCAGTGTCCCTTGAAATATTAGGGAGGCAATGGATTGTAATTTAAAATTACTTCCTTTTGGCACTTTACCTTGTTTCCTATATTTGTTTTAGATCAAGAAATCTGAAGCTGAAAACACATGTTATCACTGCTGGTTTTATATATGTAACATATATGTGAATGTGTCTCTATACACACATATATATATTATATCTGATTTTAATCTTTAGAAGGAAGGTATTGGTTTGAAGAAACATCTCACAGGTCAGTTCTAGAAGGTAAGGAGGTGCAAATGAGCTGAGCTATTGATCCAGCTGAGATAATTTTGATGAGCACATGCTTGCATATGGACTTATCATGTGGTTCATCTCCATAAAATCCCAAGCTTTATGCGTTTGAAAGCACTAACGCATGTCTTAGGAACATCCCACATAGATTATTATAATTCTTGTTGTGCTGCCTGAACATCTGCTTACCTACAGGAATTACAATCAGATGGAATGGCCTGCTCAAATCCAGGCTCAAAAGAAATATGTGAATACCTGAGTCCTTTTTTGTTTTGTTGAAGCAGCACTTTTTTCCTACACCTTACCCAGCATAATAATGAAAGGATGTTAATTTATGATTTTGCTTGCTTCAAATTGACCAGAGTACAAAAATGAACAGTTGTCTCTCCCACCCTTGTTATTCTGTGAGGATATATTAGTGATGTTATGCAGCAAGCCTGTAAGTTGATGATATATAAATGTTTATTGCCTTGGATGCTGTTGGGTTGTCTACTGAGTTTCAGTTTGCAGACTTAGCTAAATTACAGGGAAAAATACACAGCAGCTCAAGTGGGTCACCTAGTCATGCTTTAGAGGCAGAGAGGGAAAGTGTGAGGCAGAATGACCAGATTCCCTTTATTTTCTTCCTTCCCTGATAATCAAATTAATTTTTTTTAATTATTATTTTTTTTAAAGATTTTTATTTATTTATCTTTAGAGGGGAAGGGTAGGAGAGAGGGAGAGAAATATCACTGTATGGTTGCCTCTTGTGTGTCCCATGCTGGGAACTGGCCTGCAACCCAGGCATGTGCCCTGACTGGGAATCGAACCACGATCCTCTGGTTCGCAGGCCCGAGCTCAATCCACTGAGCTACACCAGCCAGGGCCAAATTAATTTTTTAATGCATCTTGGAACTGAGTGGTAACTTCACACCCAGTGCATTCCAGCAAAGTACTTGTATGACCTTAAGAATGTCATGATGATTACCATCACACTGAGATTTCTGAGCAAATCATAATGATCAAATATTAATTTCTCAGTTGCATGCAAACAATATAAAATTACCAAGTTTTAATTCTTCTCATCTTATTCTTTTCCTCATATGACCTTATATGACCATACAACTCTGTCCAGATATAAAATCTGGATGGAATGCATTTGATATAAGAACTACATTTTGCCCTGCCCAGGTGGCTCAGTTGACTGAAGTGTCATCCCATACATGAAAAATGTTGTGGGTCTGATTCCTGGTCAGGGCACCTACTTAGGTTGCAGGTTCGATCGCTGGTCCAGACACGTACAGGAGACAACTGATTGATGTTTCTTTCACATCAATGTTTCTCTCTCCCTCCCTCTCTCCCCCTTTCTCTCTCTCTAAAATCAATAAATACATATCCTTGGGTGAGGATTAAAAAAAAAGAACTACATTTTTTTCTCTGAAAATATGGGTGTACTATATTGCAATGCACATGATTAGAATACAATGAACATGAAAGAAATGTCATGATCTAATGCCTCTGTGAGTTAATTATCTCCTGGTTCATGGCCAATTACACACTTAACCTTTGGGGCCATAGGAAACCCAGACAATGCAGTGTAAATCCATCCTCACTTTGCTAAAATAACCAAACTTCAGAAAGATCCCTTTCTTTCCTCCCTCCCTTCTTTCACAAATATTTTATTGATGCATTCATTCTAAGTGCTGGCACTGCACTAGTCTTGACACAGCGATGCACAAGTAGACACGGTCCTTTTCCTTAGAAACATCACACTCTAGTGGGTCAGAGACACATTAAACAGATAATTTCACCAAGAACCGTAGGATTGTAATCGTGGTAAGGGCTATGTTTGAAAATTTCTGGATACTGTGGGCAAAGGGGAATGTGAAAGTACAATTTTTATTAGTATTTTTAATTAAAATATAATTGATAAAATACAAATATAATTGTAACATTGTATGTAGTTCCAAGTGTACAACATACTTATTCAATGTAGGTATGTATTGCAAAATGATCACTGCACTAAGTCTAGTTAATGTCCATACCACACAGTATTTCCTGAAATGAGATCATTTGCATTGTTACTTTGCTGTCTGAAAGAAACATTCTGAACTTCAGCAGGCCATTTCTCATCACTTCCTTCTCTGTTCTTCTTGACCAGTTTTGGCAATTGCCTGTTGGTGTTTTGAGTTAATGCAGTTTTATGGGGGAAGTAGTCATAGTTCTAATGTCTTTGCTTAGTCCAAAAATTATTATACACCCTCAAAAAATGACATTTTAAATATCATTTCTTATGCTTTTATTCTATTTTGCTTAGACATACTTTTAACGTCCTGCTGAGGTGCCTATATTTTTTTCAAGTACTATTAACTTCCAACTGAAGACAGAAGTCTGTTTTTTCACTGAAGCTCAAAGAACTTCAAAGAGTTTTGTCCTCTAAACAAACAAGGCCGGTAGGTAACTAGGGTGGGCTGCAGGGAGAATGGGCAGGGGGAGGCCTGGTGGTGCCGGGGCCTTCCAGTGCATGCGAAAGTGAAGAATGAGTCCGCATGAACCCCAGGGCCCAGAGTGGGGCAGAGAGATTCTGGTGCTCCCAAGTTTGGCTTTGAAGTGTTGCTATGGAATTTATTTATCAGTTGGTTTTTCTCCTTCTTGGTTTATTTAGAGAAGTTTTCCAAAAGATGTATTCTGTGAGTACTTATTCCATGGGATGTTACATGGGGGAAAAACCACAAAAGCTATCCCTACTCAAATATGTTTCTTTACTGCCAGTCTTCTCAGAAATTTAAAAATGGAGGCCACATTGTACATTACCAAGAGAGGAATCAGGCAGTGTATATTAAGATTTATTTGATGATGAACCTCTTTTTTTTTTTTAATAGAACATCTTATAGGAATACTGTTGCTTGCAATGAAGTTTGGGAAACACAGGCTTACTACTAAACACATTACTTACTAAATTAATTTATTCTCTTGGGGATACCAATGGATGGAAAGGAAGATGTTTCATAACATATAGAATAGTGAAGAATAAAATGAGTCTGTTAGTAAAGTGATGCTGTAGGGAATTCAGAAAATGGCCAGTTCATATAGACAAAATCATTGAGACTGGACAGTTGCTACTGTTTAATTTCACAGTGGCGAGGTGAGGATGGGCACCAGTGTGGTTTTTCTACACACCGCGAGGTTTGGCAGTAGCAATCTGCTGCTAGGTATTTTAGGATCAATCATGTAAGGTTAGAAGCAACTTTGTTTCATGTCTTTTAATCCACCAGAGTGGATTTTTAAAAATTCTGGATTCATTCGATTTAAATATCACTATTTGGTGGTATTTCCATCCTTCTTTTACTGGAAATGAATTTCCTGGTTTGAACATGGCTTCACTGGAGATGAATAAAAGTGAAATATAACTGAATGCTGCATGATTTCATAACTCTATAAAAATATATCAACCAGTTTGAATCGGCCTATGAAGAACCCTTTCTATTTATTTCAATACCAGCTTTTCTAATTATGCCAGCTCCTGCATTCAGTGGGACTGCAGGGTATCTCTTTGGATTCTAACAGATGTTGTAATTCAATGCGAAATTCCGTTTCCTCAATTACTGATAGAGGAAAAAAGCACAGTTTTTCTCTCTAGCATCTGAAAAAAAAAGTTTGCCTTTTCTAAAACTAGATTCTTAAATCTATCTTTATCATCTTTTAACTCATTGTCCATGTAGTAAAAAGCTTTACTTAACAGATAAAGTACAAACACATTTCAGGTAGGTAGAACTGTCCCTATCTGAAGATAAAAAGGGCGTCCCAGCTCACATTGCAGAGTGAAGGTGGGCAGTTTCTGAGACAGTAGAATTGAGAGGAATGAGTTTTGATTTAGACATCAAAATTTGAAATTTGACTAATGTGTTTAAATAGAAATCTTTTTAAAAATTAAAATGCACCAGAATCCTTGGTCATAAAGTATACCAGATTAACAATTATTATAAAGCATTTCAAATGATGATACTTTGTCTGAACATTAAATAACAATGAAAGAGGAGTGGAGGTTAAGATCACCTCTGTCCTAGGATGATCTCATATCAATCCAGCTCACAGGACACGCCTCCTCAGTGTCAGACTGGATTTCACAGTCAGCTTGAAAGTGAGATTTGTTCCTCTTGTTTGTGTGTTTGTTTATTATGATTATCTATCAATAGAATGTAATTATGATTATAATATTTTAACTTTGAAAATATAAAGAATGGGTCAGACATGTATTCAACAATTATGGATGGTTGAATATCTTATATACAGTGTTCTCTTCATTTTTCCCTAGCCACTGAGCCCGGGGAACATCTCCATACATCAGGAGGACATCTTCTTGGTGCTGGGATAGTCAGGTGGCTGTGTGAGCAGATGGGTTAGGTCTTTGTCTTGGGGGAGCTGTAGTTCACACAAGATGAGGGCTCAGCTATTGGATATGATCGATCATTCATTCATTCATCCATTCATTCATTTGTTTGTTCAGTATAGACTGATCACCAACTGTATGCCAGGCAGTGTGTTTGCGGTGTCAGAGCCCTGAACAGTGCTAAGTGAAGCTGAGGTTGAAATTACTATTCAGTGCCAGGAGGCCTGGATGTTGCCTCAAGGGTGGCTTAGAATAAGCAGAGGGTTTTACGATAATGAACTGAAACTTCTCTCAGTTCTCTTCTATTTCTGGGGCTTCCATTCGAAGAGCTGGTACTTTCTGCTCTGGGTACTCATTCAATTAAACTGGGATTGTAGTTGCAATTGTTCATGGGCAATTTAGGATAATGCTAACTGTTTTCTATGGTTGTTGAAACATTATACTTTAGAAAGAGCTCTCAGGAACTAATTAGTTTAACCCACAGACCTCTCCAAGGTAGAAGGCTGTGACCTGCATTTTCACATATGCCGAATCACATATGCAGTAAAGAACAGGAGTATCTGAGCACGTGATCATTCTCATTTCTTTCCCCCATTTGCCTTCTCAAGGCTTAGAGAAGGGATCAGCAAACCATAGCCTGTGGACCAAATCTAGTCCCTGGGCATCATCCAGTTGTTTTTGATTAGGCCAAGAGCTAAGAATAACATTTGTATTTTTAAAGGGTTGTAAAAACAAAGAAGAATATGTGACAGAGACAGTAGGTGGCCTGCAAAGCTCAAAACATTTCCTTTCTTGCTGTCTTAGTCCCTTCCGGCTGCCATAACAGAACACCACAGACGGGATGTCTTAAAAGCAACACACATTCATTTCTCACAGTTTTAGAGGCTGGGGGTCCAAGGTGAGGGCTCTCTCAATCGGCAGATGAGAGTTCTCACAACCGCGTGAGGGCTCTCTCCCCAGCGGCAGATGTCTCCTTGCGTCCTCATGTGGGGGAAGAAGGGGTGAGCTAGCTTTCAGAGCCTCCTTTGTAAGGGCACTGACCCCCTGTTCATGAGGGCACCACCTCCATGACTGATCACCTACCAAAGGCCCCACTTCCTAACATCATCACCAAGGGCATTAGATTTTCAACAGATGGATTTTGTGGGAAAGAGGGACACAAATATTCAGGCCATATAGCACTGGCCTGTGACAAAAATGTTTGCCAACCCTTAGTGGCTTATGTATGGGTCTCCGTGCTGTCTAAAGACTACTAGTATAACTCACTCTGGAAAAACATTTGAAAAATTTAATAAGAATTCAAAACCTTGTCTAAATTCTTATAACCTATACTTAAAAACAAAGCAGTTTGGGCTCACTCATGACTATGAAGAACACCAGCTTGAAAATGGGTTGTGTGCGGCCCTGGACTTGTAACACGTCAGAACCAGCTTGTAAGAGCTGATTGCACACATCTTCCTGGCTCCGGGGTCAGTGCTGTCAATTTGGCAGCTTAATGCCGACCGTGGTGGAGATAATCGCACCACAAAAATCAGCAAGATCTACAAATTGGGGTCTGTTCTCTCCAAAAAGCTGATTTTAGTTATTTACCAGTACACCACTGAATGTATGCCATTTGCTGTCGGAAGTCATTTATAACCCAGGCTAATGTATTTATTCTAGTAATAAAGAGGATTTTTTAATTTCATAGAAGCTAATTTGTGTCATGGTATTGATAAATTTCCTTCAAACCCCAAACCAAGAGCACATATGAGTACCTATCATCTATATAAGGGGAATAATAAAATTATGGTAACTACATTATTGGGTTGTTGTGAGAATTAAATGTGGATACTTGTAAAATTTCAGTAAATTTTCAAATCTAAAACATTTAAAGCAGTTTTAAATCTAAAACATTTAAAACATCCAAAACATGCTAATTATTCCATCAACAATTAGCCTTTGTATGCCCGTGTCTGGATTGTAGCTCAGTGGAAGAGAACACACTCAGACAAATCCCATCCAGGGCCCATCTGGAAACAACTTTGGGGTTGGAGTTAGAAGAAGGGACTTCTCGTTCTGCCCTTTACCACTCTGCATCTCCGGCAAGTCAACCTCAGCATGCCTGCCTTTCTCCATTGGAGAAAAAGCTTCACACACCCACCTTCCGGTGGGTGGGAGGATGAGACAAGACAATAAATGGGAAGGTACTTTGCTATTGGCAGCACACCACCAAACACCAGGTATTATTATCTCACATATGAGATATGTGAATGTGTTCGGTAAGACGCAGGCTGACACTCTGCTGAAAAGAAGAAATAAATGAGTCACATTTTCCTTTGCCTCTCACCCTCTTCTGTCAAAAGTGGTGAATCACTGCCAAAAATGTAAATGAGACTTTCATAAAGATTCATATGAAAGTTTTTATTCCACTTGCAGGAGTGTTGGTGACCCTCTGTGTTAGAGCTAAACTATTGACTGGAAACCCAAATACTGTAGAAAATAAACATGAATCTGTTTAATAGAGTTCATTTATTTTTCTATTATGTATAATATTTAGCCTCCTTTTAAAATGGAAGTTGTGCTATGTACTTACAAAAATGAATTTATATTTATACAAGTTTATTACTATTGCAAAAGTTTGTGGAGAAACTTGTTGGGAGGTACTATCTACACTAAACACAATTCACAAGTGAGTTAAAATGATAAAATAACTAGAAATCATGTAATCTCCAGAGGTGATTAGTATGATGTACGATGGAGTTGGGAGAAAGCAATGATTACTCTTGTTTATCTTTGTTACCGACTCTCTAGAGCCTTGTTATTCAAACATTAATGAACATACGAATCACCTCTGGATCCTATTAAAATGCCGATTCCATCGCAGTGAGTGGCGGTCAGACACCAATACAGTGAGTTTCTTACAAGCGCCTGGGCAACAGGCCTGCTGCTTTTCTGCAGACCATACTGGGAGGAGCGGTAGAAGCTATGCGCTCCTCAGCAGGAGGAAAAACATTCTTTGAGCCTCTGCGGATTGACTGCAGATTCTGTTCAGGCTGCCAGTTGTCGATGTCATCAAGAGATAATGCCCCTCTTTTTACGTAAGTTCTAACCTAGTTGAAAAAGCAAACAAAAAGGCAAATATTGAAGTGAAAGTAATACCTTCATTACTGATGAGAGTTTAAAACGGAGGCTGTAGCATCGTAGGAGAGCCGAATGGGCTTGCTATGAGTCACAGGTTCACAGCACCTTTGCCACCTGCCGGAGCACTGCTGGATGGTGGCCAGCTCCTGGGGGCAGCAAGCAGAGCTGAGTTCCGGCTCTCTCAGGCCAGCGCACTCCCAGGGGGAAGAAAGGCAGAACGGGGCTGAGAATGTCTGACTATCCTTCCCAGACTGACCAGCAACGTAGTTAAAGCAGCAATTTTCAACTGGTGTGCTGCAAGAATTTTCAAAATATGCAACACCTGACTACTTTAGTCAGGGGCACTAACCTCTTTTCTCTTAGATTGTCAAATAAAAAAATGACAAGAGCCAACTGAACGATAGCTGTCTGGTGTGAATGAATCAAAATTACAACTTTTTTGTCAGATCAGAAAAAAATGTATTTTTTGGTGTGCCCCAGAATTTTGGTAATTAATTTATATGTGCCATGAGATGAAAAAGGCTAAAAATCACTGTGTTAAAGGGATAGAGAACAGCCTGGAGTTACAGCCCTTTTCACAGGAAGTGAACACCCAGAGGACAGAAGAAACAGTTCCCATTACCATTAGGGACTGCATTCATTCTCTTCATTCTCTCTCTCTCTCTCTCTCTCTCTCTCTCTCTCTCTCTCTCTCTCTCTCTCTCTCAAAGAGTTATTTATTCATTTTTTTCAATTTCCTACAAACACCTTCTTTCTTTGATTTCAGAGTGCCCCTAAAAGTTCAAATCATGACTTGACAGTTTAATTCTGTATGCTTCATTTAGTACTGTTGATGAGGGAAGGGCAACCAGACAGGCCTGGTGTGGTCTCCCTGTGAGTTGAAGAAGAGTGGATGAGACACAGGACCTAGGGCCCTGGGCAGAACAGAGCAAAGACACTTGAAGAAAGAAGACTGCAAGCATAGATCCTTTTCCAACCTTGGTGTAAAAATTCTTAACAAAATACTAGCAAGTTGAATTTAGCAACATATTAAAAGGATGAAACACCATGACCAAATGCATTTTATTCCTGTAATGCTAGAATGTTTCAATATACGAAAATGTATTCATGTAATATAGGCATACCTAGGAGATATTGTAGGTTCTGTTTCAGACCACTGCAATAAACTGAGTATCACAATAAAATGAGTGATCTTTTTATTGGTGGAGGATCTTGTCTTCAATCTGTAGAAAAGGCAATATCTGTGCAGTGCAATAAAATGAAGTGTAATAAAGTGAGGTCTGCCTGTACACCACATTAACAGAATAAAGAAAAAATCCACATGACCATCTCAATGGACACAGAAAAAGCATTCAACAAAATTCAGTGTCCTTTAATGATAAAACCACTCAACAAACTAGAAGTAGAAGGAAACTACCTCATCATAATAAGAATCATATGAGAGAACTCATAGCAAATATCATACTCAATTGTGAAAGGCTGAAAGCTTTTCCTGTAAGATCAGGAACAAGACAGGAATGTTCACTCTTACTGCTTTTATTAGCCAGAGGAATTAGGCAGTAAAAAATCAGTAGAGACTTCCCGCCAAGATGGAGGTGTAGGTGGACACAATATGCCTCCTCTCACAACCGAAATTAAGGACAACAAATATTTAGAAACAAGAAAACATCCAGAACTGATAGAAAATTGAACTGTACAGAAGTCCAACAATCATTCATCCAGACTGGTAAGAGGGGTAGAGTTACAGCAGGAAAAAGTGGAGGTTGGCGGACCTGGGCATGCAGGCAGCAGCAGCTGGCAGTTCCCAGGCATGCAGGCAGTGGCTAGTGGACCCCAGGCATGGGGTGGCAACTGTGCAGACCCAGTGAGGCCACACAAAGCGGCTGGCTGACCAGGTGGTCCCACATTTGCACGCAGATAATCCAGGGGAAGGGGCAGCAGTGGAAGGGACTGGAATCTGAGAGAGAGTGGAGCAAGTGCCATTGTTCCCTCTCAGGCCCCTCTCCCACATACAGTGTCACTACCCAGCGACTGGGCTGCCCCGCCCTGGGGAACACCTAAGGCTCCACCCGTCACTATGTAACAGCTGTGACCAGACCAAAACCAAACCAAAACAAAACAAAACAAAAATGGCTCAAACAGGAGAACAAATGAAAGCTCCAGAGCCAATTCCTCTAAGAGATGAAGAGATAGCCAACCTATCAGATGCACAGTTCAAAGCACTGGTGATCAGGATGCTCACAAAATTGGTTGATTTTGCTCACAAATTAGATGAACAAATAAAGGCTACAATAAGTGAAATGAAGAAAAATGCACGGGGAACCAATAGAGATGGGAGGAAAACTGGGACTCAAATCAATGGCGTGGACCAGAAGGAAGAGACAAACAAACAAACAGAAAACAAGGAAGAAACAAGAATTCAAAAAAAAATGTGGAGAGGCTTAGGAACCTCCAGAACATCTTTAAACGTCCCAACATCCGAATTATAGGGGTACCTGAAGGGGAAGAGGAAGAGCAACAAGTGGAAGACTTATTTGAACAAATAATAAAGGAAAACTTTCCCAATCTGACAAAGGAAATAGACTTCCAGGAAGTCCAGGGAGCTCAGGGAGTCCCAAAGAAGTTGGACCCAAGGAGGAACACACCAAGGCACATCGTAATTATATTAGCCAAGATTCAAGTGAAGGAGAGAATTCTAGAAGCAGCAAGGCATAAGGGGACAGTCACCTACAAAGGAGTTCCCATCAGACTGTCGGCTGATTTCTCAAAAGAGACCTTCCAGGCAAGAAGGGGCTGGAAAGAAATATTTGAAGTCTTGAAAGGCAGGGACCTACATCCAAAATTGCTCTATCCAGCAAAGCTTTCATTTAGAATGGAAGGGCAGATAAAGTGCTTCTCAGATAGGATCAAGTTCAAGGAGTTCATCATCACCAAGCCCTTATTATATGAAATGTTAAAGGGACTTATCTAAGAAAAAGAAGATAAAAAATAGGACAGTAAAAAGACAGCAAACTCACAGCTATTACCAACCACACCTACAACAAAAGCAAACTAAGCAAACAGCTAGAACAGGAACAGAACCACAGAAATGGAGATCACATGGAGGGTTAGCAACAGGGGAGTGGGAGGAGGGGGTGGGGAGGTACAGAGAACAAGTAGCACAGATGGTAGGTAGAAAATAGACAGGGGGAAGGGCAAGGATAGTATGGGAAATGTAGAAGCTAAAGAACTTATGACACATGGACATGAACTAAAGCGGGGGAATGTGGGTGGGAGGGGTGTGCAGGGTGGAGGGGAATGATGGGGGAGAAATGGAACAACTGTAATAGCATAATCAATAAAATGTATTTTTAAAAAATCAATAAAAGGTATCCAAGTTGGAAAGGAAGGATGAAAATGATCTCTGTTCTCAGGGCTGTGAGAGAGGATCGATCTCATGCCTCTGTCCTAGCTTCTTTTGGTTTGTCGGTAATCTTCGGCGTTCCTTAGGGGCAGCGTCTCCCCCTGGCCCCGCCGTGTGTGTCTATCTCTTCACACGGTGTTTTTTAATAGGCCACATTCTTGTTGGATTAGGGATCCCCCCTGCAGTATAAAGCCCATCTAAACTAATTACATGTGCAATGACCCTATTTGCAAATGAGATCGTATGCTGAGATACTGGTTAAGACTTCAACATATGAGTATTTCGGAGACACGATTCAACCCACAAGAACTTTTTTCACTTCTCACTATCTTAGTTTCATCTGTGACGCAGGGCTATTAATAATACCCACACTGTGGGTATTATTCCCCACAGTGTGGGTATTATTCCCTGTATGTTGAATAAAGATTCAATCATTAGAACATGTAAAGCATTTGAGGTGTCCTGTCCCCAACACATGGTAAGTGACTGGCAAGTGTCAGCCATCACCATTGTTCTCTTGTACAACCTGTGCAGATGCTGCCCCTAGGAAATGGATTTATAGCCCCACACCCCTCCCCTCCAGACACCACCTGGAGTTTCTACCACTGACATACAATAATTCAAAGCAGGGTATGCTAAGTACAAAATGTTTGGAGTGAGTGAGATTCCTGTATGCCAGGCAGTTGTGGAAACCTTCATGGAGATGTTAGCAGACCTTGAAGATGGGGAGGAAAGATGTAAATTCTTTTTTCAAAATCCCTTTTTATGCATCTGATTTGGGAGAAAATACTTCTTGAACTTCAATTTCTTATCTGTAAAATAGGGACCATACAATGTTGCAATCATTAAATGAGACAATTTAGGTTAAATACCTGTCAGATGCCCCAAGTATAATAGTTGCTCAGTGACTATAAACAGATGACACACAGAAGTTGGGCTGTGGGTGAAGGCATGGGCAAATCATTAAGATGTGCACTGTGGCTTTCAAGCAGAGAAAAGCTGGGCTTATTAGCTCAGTAATTCCACATTCAAGTCCAATGACAACCATCTTCCCAATGATGACACAGGAGCACAGGGACGTAGTCCACAGAGTCCTTTCCAGAGACTGCTGCTTGACCCTCCGGAGGAACCGGTTTTAAGTTGAAGACTGCACCTTGAAATGTAGCCACAGGAGGTCAGTAGCGTGCCATGTGTCTACAAAGAGGCAAAAAACTGAGCCCCTTCTGCTATTTTTAATCTATAAATTCCTTATTCTGAACCAGGAGTGCCTTACTCCTTCCATTCACTCAGATAAATGGACAGCTTAGCTTGAAGAATGCATGTTTGCCGCTTACAAACTAGAATAGGCTCTGACCTCTTTTTAAGATTCACGCACTATGATACCATCATGTTTGAAGGAAGGGCATTTTCATTGAACCTATGTTTTGGTTAACACTCTTGTGTTATCATCTATCTCATACTTAGATCACAACTTTTCGAAGAAAATACACAAACATATCATTAGAATTATAGTAAGCATAATTTCATACTGCTTTGCTATTTGGGATGGCACTTGAGTATCTTGGATCTTATCATTATGGACAATTGCATTATCTCTTTGAGCCCCAATTTCTAATCGTTACAATGGGGATTGTACCATTATTGTCACAGTTAAGTGAGACAGTGTAGGTAAAGTGCCTAACATAAAGCTGTGAACAGTTTGTGGTTCTGAATGCCAGTGTTCTTCCTATTTGGGGAGAATCTAAAGGTAAATGGGAGACCTGGCTCGCGTAGCCCATTGGAGGTCAAAGGGAGACAGTTCTTTCTGTCTGGGTGATCTCTGGCTGTTAGAGCACCCGCAGTGAAATTGGACGCCTTGCAAAATCCCCACGGTGGCCAGTTACATAAAACCAAGTTAGTGCCGTTTGCATCATCGATATTTAGAAGCCACTCGGTGAACCAAGTTGGCACCTATGTTTTGAAGAATGTGAAGAAACAGCTGTGATCACATTTATAGTATTCCATTAAATAATATGTTTTAAATTCATTCTGTGTAATTTCAGATTTGCATGTTTACTGATGTGTTTGCATACAGAGGACCTAACTAAAGTTAAAATGAAATAAAAACGATGGGGAAAAGGAGGCAGATCATTTCCCTCACCTCTTTTGCATTTTTAAAACCAGCTCTCTCAACTTAATGCTTTTACATGGTGGTTTTTACCCTCTAATTCTTAAATAATTTCCAAATCACTTTAAAGTCTTAAATGACTTCTTTCTGCACCAGGCAGAGACATACCTTATGCAGACTTTTTTTTTTCTTTTTTTTTACCAACTCTGATGCATAAATCTCCGAAATGACGTGTGTGAAATGTGATTAAAGGGATGATGTTACCTTTCAAAAATAAACAACAGAAAAATGCAGGTAACGAAATCTAATAAAGATAATACATTGATCATTATGATATAATAGAAACAAACAAGTTACTTTTTCTTCTATCGCTGATGTTTATAAGTCACCCAGTGAGTGATTTTGAGACACCTTTGTTCGTAACCATGTGGAGTTAACAGCTGGGTTGTAGTTAAAGCATTCCACTCAGCAACATGCTTCCATGTTCAGGTTCAGAGTTTCAGGTTTGTGATTTCTAGGCACACTTGCCTCTAGATATCAGATGACTTTTTAATTGGGTAAAATGATAGTGAGGAAGGCCTATCATTCTCCGGCAAATATTTTGGTCTTAAAAAAAAAACTCTCTTTGCAAGTAAAGTATTACTCTTAGCATGATAATTCCTTCTTATATTGCATCATTTTGAATAATCTAAAGATCTTAATCTACCCCACTTCATACCAGTCAGAAGCATACTTATGTACTCTTTTGAGAACTGTTTGTGTCTTTTTTCTATTTATGGATTGCTTTGGTGTTTTTCTTGTTGATTCCTAAGAAGTCTTCATCAATCAGAGTTATTAATTTTGTTCATTATCTGTTGCAAAAAAATCACACATTGCTCTTTTTCTTTTAAATCATCTTATGTTAAATTTTAAGATTTAGAAAATTTAAAGTTTTATGGGGTAAAATCTATTAATCTTTTTCTATTACAACATCTTCCATTGTTTTTATAATCCAAAACTTTTCACCTTCCAGGCACCAGAAAAAAACTGGTAAAGTGTTTTCTTCTGAGTTTCTTTTTGGTTTGAGTTTTTCAATTTAATCCTTTGGTCAACCTAAAATTTGTTTTGACGTGCGGGGTGAGAGGATGATCAGAGTATTCTTTCGACTGTTCCACCAAGATGGGCCCACACAACTTGGGTCCTATTAAAAAGAATTGAATGAAGACATCTAAAGCAAAACAGCCAAAGGCAAGAAATCAATTAATGGATTTTCTCCTTGGAAAATGTCTTTACAAAGGAAAGAAACTTAGAAAACTTTCATGCCACCTCAGGTTGAGCCCAAGATTTTTAAAACACAGGGAAACCTCTCTCTTTTTAAATCTTAGTTAGGGAAGGCATATAAAACATTACTTTTACCTTATTCTAGAGTACCCTTATCTGGTTCTCTTGGTAGATAAAGGCTTTGATAATTCTATATCTATATCTATCTCTGTGTGGGTGGGTGTGTATTTCTCATTTGGCTGCTACTCACCGCCTACGCCTTGTGAAAATAAAATGATCCTCCGGGGAAAGAGGAACTTAGAGTTGTGACACAAAGGACGTGCTGGGTTAAACCTCGGCCATGTTGCAAGTTAAGACTCAGGAGGGTATTATGATCGGGATTGAATTGTATACATAAATAAATCCCCAGCCAATGCTTGATTTGAATAGATATATGGAAGTTGGGGACAGAATTGACCAGATGCTGGACCATATGATAAACACAGTGGGTCATGGCGTGGTGTAAAAACCGGGCATTTATATGGTACAGCTGGCCATGCATAATCTTCTACTAATTTATAAGGCAGGAGCATCTGCTCTCTAGCTGCCACTCTTTCCAATTTTCTAACAGCCTTCTCCTTGAGTTTTTGCTTTAATCAAGACGCCCCCACCCCCTGCTGCGGGAAAGAAAGGGGGTCACCACCAGGGGAAAATGACATGGCCCAGAATCATGCCTTTCAGAGGAGAAAGAGAGAAATACCAAGGAGATTCTTGGTCTCATTCTGAATAAACTTCCGTATAGGTTGGTGACATTTTGAAAATGCTCTTCTAAATAGAGCGTCTTGGCTGCCATCCTTGGATCCGGTCTTTCTCCATAAGGAGAAGGCCCTCTCTGTCCCTTAATCTAGAAGAGGAGAATTTAGGCCAACAGTAAAGCCTCACTTTGCTTCCAGAGTTAATATTAGTTTTTGCTTATTTCGAATCAAGTAGCATTACTGGGGACCACACAGGCAGAACTATGATGCCCGGCTCGCCCTCAACAAAAGACCTCTGAGAAGACCCATCTCCTACTCACTGGTCTCACCATCTCTCTGCCCACTGCCTGCCCGGGCAGGAAGTCATGGGCCTGGCAGTGGCACGCCCTTCGCCACCGGCCAGACTATGCCCAGCTTTCTACCACCCTTTCGTTTAACTCCCCAATGTACTAGTTGATAGAAGCTTAGAATATTTTTATTTTAAGAGAATCTTCTACCACCTTTGAAGATTTTAATTTGTTACTAAAATATTCAAAGGAACAAACATCTTAATGAAAAAAATTGTTTTCTGCGACATGTAGACAATAGAATTTAAAGAGAAAGACCACTTTACTTTCAAATAATACTATTTTGGAAGAAACCCATTGGGCTATAGCTTAGAAAAGGCTTCAGTTCTTACTCTATCTCTAGTAGCTTTGTGATATTGGTCATGTCATGTAGCCTCTCTGAGCCTGTGTTTCCAAAACTTCACAGTGGGGATAATAATCTCCAGCTTATTTTACAGAAATGTGGTTTAAGATATAAGGTGTTAAACAAATATAAGTAGCTATGATTATATCCATGGACATGTAGGATAGTAGAACTGTAAGTAATTTATTTAATCTGTCTAAGTAATACAATTTATCATCCAACCTAGGATACTTTTGAGGACTACACAGGAAGCTGGGATAATAATGAATTGTCCTGTGAAAACCTGGGCATGTCTCCTTGGCCATAAGAAGCCCTAGAAGCCATATGCTCTAATTTTTCATAAAATCAGCTTTATCCATGAATACTATACATGTAAGAGAGAATGTATCAATCAATCAATCAATCAGTAAAAGCTTTTTCCACTGATATGTTGTTATGTGTTTGGGGAAACCAAGCACATTTGAAACAATCAATGAATTTGATGGCCTTCCAATATTGCCCTTTGACCTACTGTCACCTTGGCTATTTATAGCCACTGGAGCCTTTGGCCCTCCCCACCCAACAGTATTGATAATGCATAAGGAAGCATGTCATGTGATTGAGATGATTTCTGCAATGCTTTGCATAGGGTGGGCAAGGGTCAAGAAGATTGTGACCCTGATGACCCCTCCTTCAGTTTTACCCATTTCTCCTGGGGCTTTCTTTCATGCTGTCCTTCAATACCCATGATCTCCCCACCATGTCCTGTTCCAACATGAGACCATATTCAGTGATGGTGCCCTGAGTTTTGATGTAATGAAGTTTTCCAAACTCCTCTGATCATAAGAATCACATGTTGATGGAAATGTAGACTGGTGCAGCCACTGTGGAAAACAGTATGGAATTTCCTCAGAAAATAATATAATAAATATATTTGCAAATGATACCTTGGACAAGGGTTTGATCTTCAAAATACATAAAGAACTCACATGACTCCACTCCAGGAAGACAAAAAAAAAAAACAATTAAAAAATGGGCAAAGGACCTGAACAGACACTTCTCTGAGGAGGACACACAGAGGGCTCAGAGACACATGAAAGGATGTTGGACATCACAGCCCCCAGAGAGATGTGAATTAAAACCACAATGAGATACCACTTCACACCAGTCAGAATGTCATCATAATAGCCAAATCGACAAACAACAAGTGCTGGAGAGGATGTAAAGAAAAGGGAACCCTGGTGCACTGTTGGTGGGAATGCAGACTGGTGCAGTCACTGTGGAAAACAGTATGGAGTTACCTCAGAAAACTAAAAATGGAACTATCTTTTGACCCTGAAGTTCCACTGCTGGAATTATATCCTAAGAACCCTGAAACACCAGTTCAAAAGAATCTATGCACGCCAATGTTCACAGCAGAACAATTTATAATAGCCAAGTGTTGGAAGCAACCTAAGTGCCCATCAGCAAATGAGTGGATCAAAAACTGTGGTACATTTACGTCATGGAATACTATGCAGCAGAAAGCAAGAAGGAACTCCTACCTTTTGCAATAGCATGGTTGGAACTAGAAAGTATTATGCTAAGTGAAATAAGTCAGGCAGTGAAAGACAAATAGCAGATGATCTCACCTATAAGTGGAACCTAATCAACAAAACAAACAAGTGAGCAAAATATAACCAGAGACATTGAAATAAAGAACAAACTGACAGTGACCAGAGGGGAGGTGGGAGGGGGTAATGGGGGAAAAGGGGGACAGGTCATCAAGGAACATGTGTAAAGGACACATGGACAAAGCCAAAGGAGGGTAGGATTGATGGTGGGGGGTGGGGCGGGGGGAAATGGAGACAATTGTACTTGAACAACAATTGAAAAAGAAAGAAAAAATAGAATAGAGTCAAATCCAATCTTACTTGGGATCTTAATCTCAATTTAGCAAATAGGCTGGTTTTTTTTCTCTGCCATGTAAGTATTCTATATCCTTTAGCTTTTCTATCAGCACAAAGAAAAATTTTGCAACATAGTTCTTGAATAAACAAAGACAGGAAAAAGAAAAGGAAATGCCCTCAAGATCATTTAAATCAGTGGGTCTCAAAGTCTGGCCCTCCAACCAGCAGCATCAGTATCATCTGGGGACTTGTTACCAATGCAAATTATTGGCCTTGTGTTGAACAGGAGCTCAAGAGGTAGGCCCAGTGGCCCGTGTTGTGCCAGGCCCTCCAGATGATTCTCAGGTAGCCTAAAGTTTCCGACCACTGCTTTCGACCAACGCTTTCTTGTTGTCCTTCATTTATGGGTGAGGAATGCTGGCACTCTCTTCTCTCACTTTGGGACCTTGGTTGTTGAGGTTAGGGAGGGACAAATGCCATAATCCCTAGGTGATTTTGAACAGGCTGGAAAGACAAATAGTAGGTGCTATTGAGGTTGAGGCATCATGGGATGTGGTCCTCAATTCCTTCTCCCCACTCCCGGAGTGAGGAGTCTTGTCTGTGTAGGTAAGGACTCAAGTTTGCCGAGGGGTCTGCTGAACGAGGCTTCTGAAGAGCCACACCCTGTGGTCAACCAGCGCCTGGTGTTGATAGTAAACTCCCCAACTAAGAAATCCCCTGAGAACCCAGATGCCAAGAAGCCCCAGTTCCCTCCAGAGAAAGGCATGTTTCACTCTTGAAGAAGTTTCAGCTCTGCTTTCAGTGGTTAGTCTCTGCTTATTCTCAGGGCGGTTGGTGAAAAACTCTTCTAATTAGCTATGCATAAGGATCATCTGAAGTTGTAGCCCACGGGTGGATATTGCTGTGGTTCCATCACACGTCTCCCCCTGTCACATTGGTGGGAAAGAGTGAGTGCTCAGCAGAGGGTTCAGACACTCCTCGTTATGGGCAAAACAAGGGTTCCCAAGCTTCAGCCACTGACCACAGTTTTCACAGTGTTTTCAACATTCACGTACAACATGTACTCTCACTTATTGAATATTTTTCATTTACTCAACTTAAAAATATTCTTTATGTTAGAAGAGTTTTAAATTTACCAAAATTTTGTGAAGATACTAGAGATTCCCCATATACACCACACTTAGTTTCCCCTATTATTAACATCTTGTGTTAGTAGGGTATACTTGTCACAATTAATGAGCCAATATTGATTGATACATTATTATTAACTGAAGTCTATTCTTTATTCGGATTTCCTTTGTTTTTACCTAATGCCCTGTTTTCTGTTTCTGGATCCCGTCCAGGATACCACATTAAATGCAGTCATCACGTTTCGTCTGGGTCCTAGCCAGACCTGTTGAACAGTGAATCACTGCTGGATGCTGATACTCTGGTTGCGGCTATTGCTGTGTTAAAGCCCTTTGTCCCCGACCCAGGAGTCTCGTGTCTTCTGCCAGAGTCTAGGAACTTTCACAGGCTAACTTGTTAGCTCCCAAGAAGGGTAAAACAACAGGCCTCTTACAGTCCTTGATAACTTGTGTGTTGTGCAGCCAAAGTACGCGAAATGATATAGAATGTATTAAATTCATAAATATTTAAAATAACTCAATTAGGTTATAAAAATTCCTCTTTAAAGTGATTGTTAAAAGTTTCCAGCCTTATAAGCACAGTAATGAGGCTTATGAATTGAATTTAAAAATTTTTCAATGAATTTGAATTTGTAGTTTTCATAAATCAAGTACCAACTGAACAAAATGTTAACATCCCCTGAGTAATTTCTTTTCTGGCACAAAAGCCATTGTTGAGGATATTGTACATAATTGAGCAGAACTCACAAGTTCTTGGGTTGCATAGTCCAAAACAATTTAAATCTAAGTTTTTTTTAATTGCACATCAAAGGAGACTTTTATTTTTATTTTTAAATATATTATATTGATTATGCTATTATAGTTGTCCCATTTTTTCTCCCCTTTATTCCCCTCTGCCCTGTACCCTGCCTCCCACCAACATGTCCCTACCTTAGTTCATGTCCATGGGTCATACATATAAGTTATTTGACTTCTCCATTTCCTGTAATATTCTTAACCTCCCGTCTATTTTCTACTTTGCCATTTATGCTGCTTATTCTCTGTGCCTTCCCCCATTCTCACCCATCCCCCTCCCCACTGATAACCCTCCATATGATCTCCATTTCTGTGATTCTGTTCCTGTTCCAGTTGTTTGCTTAGTTTGCTTTTGTTTTTGTTTTTAGGTTTGGTTGTTGATAGTTATGAGTTTGTTGTCATTTTGCTGTTCATAGTTTTGATCTCATTCTTTTTCTTAGATAAGTCCCTTTAACATTTCATATAATAAGGGTTTGGTGATGATGAACTCCTTTAACTTGACCTTATCTGGGAAGCACTTTTTCTACCCTTTCATTCTAAATGAAAGCTTTGCTGGATAGAGCAATCTTGGATGTAGGTTCTTGCCTTTCATGACTTCAAATACTTCTTTTCAGCCCCTTCTTGACTGTAAGGTTTCTTTTAAGAAATCATGTGATAGTCTTATGGGAACTCCTTTGTAGATAACTGTCTCCTTTATTCTTGCTGCTTTTAAGATTCCCTCCTTATCTTTCATCTTGGGTGATGTAATTATGATGTGCCTTGGTGTATGCTTCCTTGGGTCCAACTTCTTTGGCACTCTCTGAGCTTCCTGGACTTCCTGTACCGACTTAGTGAATAAGACACTTAATAAGTCCATAGGTCTGGGCCAGCCAGAAGCATGATAGGGTAGGAGAGAAAATCTAAATCTAGATGTGGAAGGAGAAGGGAGATTGGGAACTCCAGTGGGGACAAATCACTGCCCGCTCCTAGATGTGATAACATACAAGGTGTTCACAGGTTGCTTGCTGCTGTTGCTGAAGGGAACTCAGACTGGCAGTAGCCAGGTCATCCTTAATCAGAGGAAGCTTGTGCTCCCAAGCCATGTATAATAATCTTCATCCCTACGGAATGGACAGCTGCTCTCAAGCACATTGAGAAAAACTATTGTGTCTGGGAAAGAGGCTGAGTGGGTCACATGTTCTCAGAGTAGGTCATCTTGTCTATTGATTCCAGAGATCTTACAGCTTATTTGTGCTGTAAGAATGTATTTGGGTCCAGCCTTGACTGTGACCCCTTCCTCCTAGCTTGATGATCCTGGAGAACACCCATTTGGGATTGGAAGGTCAGGTCACGTGGTCATCTAGCATCCCATGGCCAGCCTTTGAGCCTCCCTTGGAGTTGGTAATAAGCCAATAGTTGTTTCCCAGAACTAGACTAGTTATTTGTGGAAAAAGGGTAGAATTTTGTTTCCAAACCCAAGAAGCCCTGGCTGTGTCCTACTATTAAGCCTTGTCACAGACTTCCTTCTTAGTCTCTGGTCAAGCCTTGTTTCCACCCATCTATTTGTCCTGTGATAGCCAGAGTGATCTTCCTAAAACCAAAATCTGATACAGCTTTTACTTTTAAAAAATCAGTAATTACTTCAATCACAATGCTTGAACACCATTTACGTGCCAGTTCTAGGTCATGAGGAATCATCAGAGACCGAGAGAGCAGCCTTGCTTGTGGCACTGCTAAGTCTAGCAGAGCCTGGGGACAGTTGAAAAGAATGTAAACGAACAAAAGAGGCAAAAAGTGTGATAATTCCAATGAGGAGAAAAACGAAGTCTTGTGAAACATAGTAATATAGAGGTAGGGAGACTTATTCTAGGAGGGGAATGAGCGGAGGCCTTCCGAGGAGGCGATGTTAGGTGGAAACCTGCAGGATAAGGAGACAGCCAAGTGAAAAGGGAGGAGAGGCATCCCCAGGAGAGGGAGCACGAGGCTTTCCTGTTCTCTCAGTCTGCAGGCTGATGAGATAAAGTCCCGCAGACTACGTGCGACAAGCAAAAACTTCACAGTTTTGCACTTGTTTCATTAGCTGGGGATTATGTTCCACCATGAGGAACGGAGACTCCATTCCAATGGCTTAAACAGACTGGAAAGTGAAACCGCTATGTGGAAATCTAGGTTCCTTGTGCTACATACAGTATGAGTACCTCAAATCGGGTACTTGACTGTCTGGGGTAACTTGTTCTGACCTTCAAGAATAAATACAACTGCTCTTTCCAATGCAGTCATGCAGGAATGTGCCTGGTACCCAAGATGTTGTCTGGGTTTTCTTCTAGTCCTTCGTGTCCAGCGGTAAAAGTTCAAGAACAGCTACTGGAACTAAACTCAGATGGGGCTCCAAGGCCCTGGGAAGGACGGTCTGGGTCAGTCACCCATCATGCATCCTCAACCATTTCAGGGATGAAGACAACTAGAACATGGAATGGGCATTAGAGGAGGGAAATCCCAAGTTCCTTCTACATGCTTCTCACTTCCAGCTTCAGAAAGATGGTGCTGGAATCTTTCCCTGGGGGTGGCTTTCTTTGCCATCAAAGTTGATTAAGTTGAAAAGTTACAATTACCAACACCCCCTATAAAAAGTGGTGAGGAAAGGGGTGGAAAAGAAAGGAAATTTTGAAAATAAACATATATGCATATGTATTTATACCTAAACATACATATGTACATATATGTTTATTTTTAAATTTCCATTTTTCTTCTATACCTTTCCTTACTGCTTTCTACAGGGTGTCTTGTCAGTTAGTTTTCAGCTTTGTCCACAAATGCACAATGAATGGGTAATTCTGGGTCATAATAACCAATGAGCTGAGCTGCATGTCCTGTAGCCTGGATTGGCTAGAAAGCCAACTCCTGTTTTGGGTCATACTCAAACTTGGCGATTTCTCAGTTTATCTAGTAAATGCTTCAGAACAGTAAACTACAAGTCTTTTCCTTGTCCGACAAGCTCATCCTTGCCACACTAATTGCTATTTATTAGGATATTTTACAACCCAAGATAGGTGTTAACTTTCAGAAAATTGAATGTCATATAAATTATTCTCACTAAAGTAAGGCAAGTAATTTTTTTCCTGTAGAGATAAAAATGATTTTCCATGGAAAAGATAACCATAAAGGTTACAGTTTTACTGACGTGTAGGACATTAATTGCATTTGTATCTAAGTTAGCATTCTTTCTTTCAATGACTCTAGTTTTCCCACTCCTATAATCCTTTGAATAAGCTTTGCCATTCTTCTCTTTATAATTTAAATCTTCAAAACATGCTCACTTAAAGACACACACAGACACACACAACCCACAATGAAACATGACTAAATACCCACTATTATGGCTAAAATTGAAAATAGTAACAATACCAGGTATGAACAAGGATGTAGAACAACTAGAATTCTCTTATTACTGGTAGAAGTGTAAATTGAAATAATTGCTTTGAAAAATGGGTTTGTTAGTAATGACTAAACCTAAACATACTTAAACCCAATGATCTACTCCTGGGTAATATATCAAATAGAAATCCATGAATATGTCTACCAAAAACATTCATAAAAAGTTTATAGAAACTTTATTTGTGATAGCTCCAAACTGGAAGCAACCCAATGTCCATGAATGGAATAGATAAATTGTGTTACAGATATACAAAAGAAATCCACGCATTAATTTAAAAAATGGACAATTGATATACACCACCACATCGACATAACGTCAAAAGAAAGAAGCCACATGCAGAAAACCACACGCTGTAGGATTTCATTTATACGAAGTTCAAAAACAGGGAAAACCCGTCCCCAGGATAGAAATCAGGGCTGTGGTTGCCCCTGGGGGACACTGAAAAGGGAGGACCCTACAAAGAAGCCTTCAGCCTGTTGGAGCTGTTCTGTGTCTTGATCTGCAGTATGTACAGAATACAAACCTATATCCTTAAGGCTTGTGTACTTTAGTTTATATGCTATAAGAATTTTTAAAAAAGGATTTTGGGTAACTCACTGGCTTTCCACAGGGCTGGGGTGGGGAAGAGAACCAGATGAGGAGGCTGTGAAGCCAGGAACAGTGTCCTAGCTGAGTCACAGATTTGTCCATTAAAGACTCCTGTGCTGTCACAGGGCCAGTACAGCTTACATCTCTCAGGGCTCTAATGCTAGACATGGGCTACTCTCACCAAAACTGCAGCCACAGCTGTCTCTGTGCCACCTTGCCACTGCCCTGGTCAGAATGGATTAGCCGCAAGACTGGTCATTTGTGTCCAAGCTTGCAATTCAGAGTCTGGGGCAGGGGTATCAGACTGGCAGACCTCAGTACTTGTCCCTTAGTTGCAAGAGGGGTTTGGAGACAGAGCACCTGCTACCATCTCATAAACTGGGGATCCCTCAGACTTAAGACAGAGATTCCAATACAAAGCATCCTGAAAGCATAACAAATGTCTGCACAAGGTAGGTAATTCTGTTTCTCAACAAATATTTAAAGTGTGTCCATGCGTACTAGTCATTGTGCCACTGAAGGAAACCTTTGGATTGCTTTTCTATTAGACTGTTGTTTTTTCTCCCTTACTTGCAGGAAGGGAAGGAATTTGTGCCAATTCAAGACGAAGCTGCTCGGAAATTAAGTTTGGATCTTAAATAGAAGATTAGTTCTTTTACTTCTAGATCAACATGAGTTCACATTTCCTTTTATAGGTTTACGAAAAGCAAGAGTAATGATCTCAACTACTTTTTCTTAAAAGAGAAGGATTGATTACTTTTAATAATGAACTGGAACCATTGCAATATTTATTAATGGCAGTAGGTTCCAGCTTGTGGAGGTCTTGGCAAATTTTCAGTATCTTGCCTCCACAGCTCCATTCTTGCTACTGTTGCAAAACTTTTGACAGCCCAGGCTCTGTGCCTTGGGGTATAGTTGCGACATCAAAAACAAGAATAAAAGTCAACTTGGAGGCTGTTGGGCTGACAAAGAGTTGACAAGCAATTGTTTCTGGAAACATTCCTCTTTGCTGAAGTTAGTTTGAGAAAACAAAAAATGACAGATTAATTTTAAGCAATGCAAAATATTTTTTTAAATGCAAAGATGAAGGATAGTGGTGAAGTCAGGTATTGGCTGGAATTTAGACAGAATTTCACAGCTCTGTTCTCAAAAGAGTGGAGAGGACATGCAAGGAGCTTGTAATGGCAGATGCTCTCTGTGTGTGTGTGTGTGTGTGTGTGTGTGTGTGTGAAGGGAGGGAGAGGATAAGAATGCTGTGAGCATTTGAAACAAGTTCTGTAGACATTGTAGATGTGGTATATGGAATAGAGCCACTTGCATTGTCCTGAGTATATATTAAGATATCAGTAAATATCTGTGGCCTGAACTTGGAGCATTCTAAAAGGGCTTTCCTACCTTGAATATTATATTAATGGAATAAGAGGGAGATATGGGCTCTTTGGTTATAGTATCCATACAGCCTTATGATTTCTGAAGAATATTTAATGGGACCTTGATTGATATTATGAAAATGAGTACAAATAAAATTCCACATGTATTTTGTACCAAGGCAGAAAGAACTCTGAACGACCCACCTGAGTCACGTCCCACCAGGTGACTGTGCTGCACATGTGTATTGGAGAGGTGAGAAGGATCCCTTTGATAAAGTGACAAAGGGACAGGGAAGGCAGGAAGTGAGCAGAGTTCTGTGGGCTGTCATGTGGGAATACTGGCGTTAGTGGGTGAAAGGAGGGATTAGCGTGAAAAAAAGAATAAACTGGGCAGAGGTCACACTAGCTGCCAAACTGCCTCTTCTCACCCATCTCCTGCCTTCCTAGACCTCCTTAATGAAATAGACCCATCTCCTGGGCCCTCAGCCTTGGACACAGCACGATTTGGGGGCAGGATGAAGGGTCTTTCTGTCTAAAATATATATACTTCAAGCTGCACAGTGTGTCTGGAGTGAGTTTCACTCATGGCAAAGCACTTGCTTCTAGATTAATCTTTTACAGGAAAAAAAAAAGAAGTTCCGAATGCAAATATCTGACAGGTCTTCTCAGTCACGAAAGTGTCAGTCAAGCATCACTGGCTGCTTTCTGTAACTGTCTGGAGGTCAGAAGGCCTAGGGCTCCTGAGAGGGGGAGGAATGCGCAGTGGGCCAGCCCCCGCCCACATCAGGCCCAGGTGCTGCGGGTAAAGAGAGACCAGCTCTCGTTGAAGAAATGCTGAAAGGAATTGCAGTCTTAGCTTATAAGGAAAAAAAAAATCTGTATCTTTGGGGCATTGGAGTCACAGTCCCTGCCCTTGGACTACCCCTATTCTGATGAGATCTATTGCCGGGTTTTTTCTCTTAGTTCTGTACAATCTGCCGCCTTACCTTCCTGCACAGGTTGGTGGGGTGGGCGGGGGGTGGGGGGGGCGGTGCAGAGAGGGAGATGAGCAGAGACCAGGGCTTGTCAATTGTGACACCCACCGGCCAAGATGGAGGCGTAGGCGGACACACTGTGCCTCTTCTCACAACCAAAATTAAGGACAACAAATATTTAGGAACAAGAAAACAACCAGAACTTATAGAAAATTGAACTGTACGGAAGTCCAACAACCATTCATCCAGACCAGTAAGAGGGGCGGAATCGAGGCAGGAGAAAGTGGAGGTGCGGACCCGGAACGCAAACAGCAGCGGCTGGCAGTTCCCAGGTGCACAGGCAGCGGCTGGTGGTCCCCGGGCCCACAGGCAGCACCTGGCAGATCCCAGGCACAGAGGGCAACTGTGCAGACCCAGTGAGGCCGCACAAGGTGGCTGGCTGACCAGGGGGTCCCACATTTGCACGCACAGACGGTCCAGGCAGAGGGAAGTGGCGGAAAGGACTGGAGTCCAGGAGAGAGTGGAGCAGGCTCCATTGTTCCCTCTCAGACCCCGCCCCCACATACAGCGTCACAATCCAGCGACTGGGCTGCCCCGCACTGGGGAGCGCCTGAGGCTCCATTACGTAACAGCACCCGCACGTGCGCAGATAATCCAGGTGAAGGGGAAGCGGCAGAAAGGACTGGAGTCCAGGAGAGAGCGGAACAGGCACCATTGTTCCCTCTCAGACCCCGCTCCCACCTATAGCGTCACAACCCAGCGACTGGGCTGCCCCACCCTGAGGAACACTTAAGGCTCCACCCCTCACTACGTAATAGCGGAGACCAGACTAAAACCAAAGCAACAACAACAACAAAAAAACCCCACCAAAAATGGCTCAAACCGGAAAACAAATAAAAGCCCCAGAGCCAATTCCTCTAAGCAGTGAAGAGATAGCCAACCTGTCAGATGCACAGTTCAAAGCACTGGTCATCAAAATGCTCACAGAATTGGTTGATTTTGCTCACAAACTAGATGAAAAAATGCAGGCTACAATCCGTGAAATGAAGGAAGATGCATGGGGAACTGATAGAGATGGAAGGAAAACTGGGACTCAGATCAATGGAGTGGACCAGAAGGAAGAAACTAACAACCAAACAGAAAACGAGGAAGAAACAAGAATTCAAAAAAATGAAGAGAGGCTTAGGAACCTCCGGGACATCATTAAATGTCCCAACATCCGAATTATAGGGGTCCCAGAAGGGGAAGAAGAAGAGCAACAAGTGGAAAACTTATTTGAACAAATAATAAAGGAGAACTTCCCCAATCTAGCAAAGGAAATAGACTTCCAGGAAGTCTAGGAAACTCAGAGAGTCCCAAAGAAGTTGGACCCAAGGAGGAACACACCAAGGCACATCGTAATTACATTAGCCAAGATTAAAATGAAGCAGAGAATTCTAGAAGCAGCAAGGGATAAGGGCACAGTCACCTACAAGGGAGTTCCCATCAGACTGTCAGCTGATTTCTCAAAAGAGACCTTAAAGGCAAGAAGGGGCTGGAAAGAAATATTTGAAATCTTGAAAAGCAGGGACCTACATCCAAAATTGCTCTATCCAGCAAAGCTGTCATTTAGAATGGAAAGGAAGATAAAGTGCTTCTCAGATAAGGTCAAGTTCAAGGAGTTCATCATCACCAAGCCCTTATTATATGAAATGTTCAAGGGACTTATCTAAGAAAAAGAAGATAAAAATATGACAGTGAAAAGACAGCAAACTCACAGCTATCAAGAACCACACCTAAAACAAAAGCAAACTAAGCAAACAGCTAGAACAGGAACAGAACCACAGAAATGGAGATCATATGAAGGGTTAGCAACAGGGGCATGGGAGGAGGAGAGAGGGGGAAAAGGTACAGAGAATGAGTAGCATAGATAATGGGAAAAAAATAGACAGGGGGAGGGCAAGAATAGTATGGGAAATGTAGATGCTAGAAAACTTATGACACATGGACATGAACTAAAGGGGGGAATGTGGGTGGGAGAGGGTGTGTAGGGTGGAGGGGAATGATGGGGGAGAAATGGGACAACTGTAATAGCATAATCAATAAAATATATTAAAAAAAATTGTGACACCCACTGTAACAGAGTACAGTTTACCCTTCTTTCAAATAACCCAAATAACAAATATTTCAAAGTGCAAAGCAAAAATTAAAAGATTTATTAAAATAAGATGACAGTCTCCTCCTAACACAAGGAAGAATGTGACAGTTGTTATTTCTCACAAAGTATTTCACTCTTGCCTAAGCGTGCCTGAGGGCCTTGCGTCATCATGAAAGCAAACGCAAAGCAGAACAGACAAAACCCAAACTTGATGCTGCTAAATAGCTTTCATGAGGCAACCACAGCTGTTTTTCAAATCAGGCCTCGGATCTGGTGAATTTCGTGAACATGAATGCTGCTGGCCACACGCAATCCTTACTCCTCACGCGCAATTCAAAAACATAGATTAAAGTAACTTTTTGTCTGTCATTCTATGCTCAAATTCATTTTTTTCTGACCACAGGGGAAAGCAATAAAACCAATTCTCCAGATCTTGTTGTATCTCTTACTCTCTCCCTTCATGCATTTCTGAATAATTTTTAATCCATTTATTATTCTGTTTAACTATATATACCCAGAAGTACTTACTATATTTTTATCACATTTTGGAGCAATTTTCATGAGGAATTGTAAAAATATTCTCTAACCTGCCACAAGAAAGACGACCTTACACAGATATGCAAGACTGAGCCCAGAGTGCGTACACTGAGCTTCAGGCCACACGCATTTCCTGGTGGGGGGCGTGGCCAGCAGAGCTGCTAGGACCGTGGAGGGTGCGTTAACTGGACCTATAATCTCTGCCAGCACCAGGCCCTCTCCCAGGTCACCTGTCACCCACTGTGTGCTTTCCACTGCAAGCCAACCTCTCTGCCTGGTCTTCGGCCATCCCACGCACCGTGCCTGTCCCCCAGCCCCACCGTCCCCACTCAAACTGTCATTCATAAGATGCTTGTACATGGAAATTACAAACATGCAACCAGCAAGAGACTCTCCGTAGGGAGGGTAGAGTAGTAAGTGCGGTATGAATTAGAGTTAAGATTCCTTTCTTACTTTGTTGCTGAAAATTATCCTTGATTTTGAGAATAAGGTTAAATTCTTCTAAGGTGATATTAAAAAACAAAACAAAAACAGAAATAAAGACTTTAAAGTGGGTGTGTGCTAAACAGAGGAAATTGAATTGAGTAGACATCCTTTGGTATTTGGATGCTATTGTGGATCATCTTAATCTAGATATTAATCCAGATACCATGAGGTATTTTTTCAAATAATATTCTTATTTATATAGATAAAAAATTGTTCATCAAGTAGAAATAATTGATAATAAAAAACTGCATGAAAAACTATATTCATATAATATAGAAATATATGGGAAAATAATTCATTCATGTAAAAATTTCATTCATATAAAAGTTGGTACCTCTATGTCAAATTGTCTCAATAGAGAATGAAAAAGAATGCTTCAGGATTGCTTGCCTATAATGCCATTTGTCAAAACTTAATTCAGCAACGGTTTGTTAAATGCCTACTATTTCATGGTTCTTAAATAAATAGAATGGAGATTCTTGGTAGGGATGCTACATTGAGAAGTAAAGCTCTGTATTTCATAGAACCTTTATTCTCTGCCTCTTCTTTAAATTCTAATGTGTTTGGGGGGGGGCATGTTGCTTAAATTTACTTTACAAATGAAATATAAAAGAAGAAAGAATGGATAAACAAAGAAGTCCGAAAAGTGTAAGATGGCTTTAAGAAAATATAAAAACAGTTGTCAACGAGACCCTGCAAACACGAGCCAACCCGTTTTCAGAGAGCTTTTGATTTCCACGTTGTAGAGCACACCACACCCCTCAAGGGATCTCCACACATCTCTCTCCACTTCTCCGACTTCTTCGGTCTAGCATCGGCTGATATAGTTCAGCTACTACACAGTAACCAGTGTGAGGTGTTAGAGCTGCAATTTCAACAGTTCTCTGAGTTCCCTCATAGACCTTTTGCTCCTATGCACAGAAAAAATAAGAGAGATGACAGGTGGTTTTCAGTAAGTCATTGATTTGCCCTACTTTTAATGCAATCAATAAGTTGTTCCTGGTCACAGTAGCAGATGAATGGTAGGACTTCTTCCCAGACACACCCTCCTTCTCCAGAGTCCTGGGTAAACAGGCAGGTCAAGTGGCTGTGTGGGTGCTACAGGAGGGCTGCTGATTGCCTGACCCAGTGGCCAGGCTCTCTTCCCAGAGTCTGAGCTGTGCGGTGAGGAGAATTGCATAGATTTGGAGACAGCTGTAGACATGCAACATGTGACCACAGAGAGGCACACTGGGGTTCTCCTCTAAGACCTGCTTCTCCATTTCTCCTTCCCAGCCACGACAGAGCCTGGCAGCCCTGTACTTGTTGCTTCTGGCTGTCCATAAGATTGCTTGTCATTTCCTGATTAAACTCTTCCCATCCACCTATCTATTTTCTATTTGGACCAGACTGAATGGAGTTCTGTTTCTTAGAACTTAAGGATCCCTGTCTTAGATGGCCACCCAAAAAGAAATATTCAACTAATTACCAAATCAAGATAAAGACACAGACAATGAATTAAAATATCGCAGCAAAATGGGCACAAATACAAAACACTCTGATCCAAAAGCCACTTTAAAATAAAGTGTGGAAAATCCATACAAATGAACATTTGTGGCAGTGAAATGGAATGGAACATTGCTGATGTTAATCTTTAGATATGCGGGGAAGATCGGGTGGAGACAACGTATGTGACTGAAAAAGCACAGATGCGCAGCCATGCAGCCATGCAGCCACGCAGGCGCGCAGGCACGCAGGCACATGCACACACACTGCAAAGGTACCACTGAGCATGAATTCCTTTTCAGTGAGGGTGAGGGTGAGAAAGTATACAAGAAAAAAATAAAAAGGGATACAGTAGCAAGAGAGAAGACATTTTATGGTTAAAACGTTAGTCAAATGAACAAAACAAAATGCCAGACTTATCTATTCATCTGAACTTACCTTTTCTAGTGAATTGCTAATTATAAAGACTCGGTATACCAGCTCATGGTAAGTTTCCATTGGTACATTTCTTCCCTTTTGGTTTCTGTACGGTGTGTTTGGGGCACGGAGGATCACAAACAAGGATCCATTAACTTGGGTTACGTTCATGACTGGAGGACCTATTTTTGCTGGAGAAAAGAATAGGAAATATTGACAAATCATTTTAAAAATGTAATGTTCGCATACATACATTCTGAATAACAACAAATATTACTAAATTCAGAGATCTGGCAAAAATAATTATGAAGAGATACTGCTGGCACCTACAATATAAATATCTGAGAAGTTTCTTTGAAGATACTTCTTTATTTACAAAGACTAATAGATTCTGTTTCAGCTTTAAAAGTACACTTATTTCTTCTCAGTCTTGTTTTAAGACCTCCCCAGCTAAGGCATCTTTTGTCAGGATTCTCTCAATACCTGGTTTTACTCAACATTCCCTCCCAGACAATATTCTCTTCCTAGATAATTCTATCAATGCTCATGGTACTATATGCAAATGACCCACAAATTTGTGTCTATAGTAGTCCTGGATCTGTATAAATATTTCCCTTGGGTGTCTGAAACCTCAAATGCTGCTTTTTTTAAAAAAATATTGTTTTGTTTCTAGATAGACACCAGGAACCAGAACCTTGTAACCTAATATAATGCCCACTACTCAGAAATAGTTCCCAGGTAGGTCAATGCATCCAGTTGGCTCCTTAGGCCTATACAGCAGACTTTAGGAACATGCTGTCCTAACATCCTGGAACTGTGTTTCCTAAAACATGTTCTCAGAAAGCCTCAGGATCTGTGGCAGGAGAAGGCGAAGTTGGTGGGTGAGGACACAGCAGAGAGGGAGGGGCTCTCACTATTGTTTCAGCAAAAGTCTCTGATTTTAACTGTTTCATTTTTAAACACCGGTTTTCTTATTCTTCTACCTATGAGGTCCTGGCTATAGCTTTTTAAGTTTTTTTTTTTTTTTTTCTTAACAGGGTCTGCAAATAATATAAACAGTTCTTAACTCAACACTATCTCAATTTAAATACAATTGAGCCAAAGCTTCACCTCATCTCAGCCAATCTCTTTGGCTAATGTTACCAAGTATCCTAATGGGTCATAATCAAGAAGCTTTGTTTTTTGGAAAAATTTAAACTGGACACCATTTCTAGGCTTGAAGTCAATAAGCACACTACCCTGAAAAATTCCCCTCACTGGAGTATACCAGCTTAGCCACGCAATCTCCTTTTCTTCAGTGAGAGAATTGTGGGTACAGTACAGCGGACTGAGCTCAGATCTCAAGGTATTCCGAGAAACAATGTGCCGGGAACCTGCACAACCCATCCAACGTGCAGGGGTTGGTTGGCTCAATTCTCATTCTGCTTTCCTACTGGTTGAAGGAAGAGAGAACGTAAACGTGACTTTTTCTAAACTCCACTGCATCTAGCATTTTGGCCATGATACAATTTTTAATAGTTTGGCTCTAATGGAGGACATTGCACCAGTTAGATCATTAGGGTGAGATCTGGAAGGCAAGCGAGGTAGTAAGGCTGCAAGTTTTAAGACAAGTCTTTCATCCTTCCCTGAGGGTAATTGCAAAATGGAGAAAGGTAAGTACAGTTGCTTTGCCTGATAATGGATCTTGATTCTGAGCTGACAATAATCCTTGGGGACTCCGAATGCACTGTGGGTTCTTGTAGCTGTCAGGTATTAAAAGCAAATTCAATGAGATATAGATGCATGTAGCTGACAGAATCAATTTCCATTTTGGTTTTCTGAGCTGTGGCAAGAAACTTACTATGGGATGAAAGGTCAAATGGAAACCAATGGAATTCTTCCTTTAAACAAAATAGAAAATCAAAAGTACTGTTGTATCCCCGGGGAAACTGAAGAGTTTTGGGCATCACAAACGCCTTGCCTGATACAGAGGCAGTAAGATGTATCACTTCCCCGTTTAACTCATTTATTTGAATTGTACCCTCTCCCCCGCACCCCACAAAAAAAGATTGAATAATAAAAGGGATCATTGTAAAGGTACTCGGATGGTGACCTGATGTGATTTCTATTCGTTACAGTGTCTCTGTTCTGGGGCAACCAGCACAGCTTTTAATATACAGTTACTGCTTTAGAGAATGATTTTTTCCCCTCCTTCGTCCAATAATTAGAAAGTACCAGAACAGTTTCCTTCACTTGGCTTTCAGGGTCAGGCTGGCTCTCTGTCCCATACAATGTACGGAGTCATTGATCTTTCACAGGATGTCAGGTTGATCCACCACATTGGTCACACGATACTGATTGCCTTTGGTGTGTCTAAAGTACTAGGCGCTACAGGGGCTTTAGAAGCAAAATGTTGGGTTTAAATTTCCTCTGGGGCTTGTTTAGACATTTCCTCTCAAGGAAAAGACAAGTAGCTTTACCTTACACCCCTACTGCTGAGAAACTTTCACGGGGCTTGTTAGACCTCTATGAATTTTGGATGAAACACATACCACATTTAGTTAGTTGCGCTGCCCATTTGCAAAGTATCCCATGAGATTTTGAGCTTTTGAGTGTTGATTTCTCTACATCCTCAGCAACACTTACCTGAAGTTTTATGATCGAAAAGTCAGGTAAGTGTTTCTGGGAATGTGGATAAGTCAGAACCTCATGGGAATGCAAAATGACACAGCTGCTTTGGAAAACAGTCTGGCAGTTAAACATAGAGTCTCCACATGGCGCAGCAATTCCACTCCTAAGGTACGTACCACAAAGACATAGAAACATATGTCTACACAAAAACTTGTACACGAATGTCTAAAGGAGCATGATTCGTAATGGCCAAAAGGTGGAAACCACTCAAATGTCCACAACTGAGGAATGAATACACAAAATGTGGTATACCCATATACTGGAATATTATTCAGCCACAAAAAGAAACAGAGTACTAAAATATGACGAAACATAGATGAATCTTGAAAACATTACCCTAAATGAAAGAGGCCAGTCACCAAAGACCCCAAAGTATATGATTCCATTCATATGAAATGTCAAAGATGGGGAACTTTATAGAGACAGAGAGTAGACAGGTGTTGCTTAGGGCTGAAGGGCTGGAAAAGTAAAGGAATAGGAGGGTGATGCCAACATCTATGGAGTTTCTTTCTGGTGATAAAAATGTTCTAAAATTGACCGTGGGTGATGGTTGTACATATCTGTGAATATACTTAAAAATTGAATTGTACACATGATATGGGTAATTATAAAGGTGTAAGTATATCTATAAAGCTGTTTTAAGAAGCTGTTTAAAAAAACCTGGTGGGGGCAGTTTAGACCTATTTCCCCAATGACCTATACTTGCTTGGTAAGTCCATGAACAAAGCGGTGGTGGGAAATGGATGGAGACCAAATATAGACTGGACGGTACGGATTTCCTCTTGCCAAGGCTGCACCGACACAGCTGAGTGTCCAATTCCCAGTAAGATGAACCAAGTCTAGTATATAGTTCCTTTTATATGGTAGATATTTTGATTCATTTCAACAGGGAAGGGACGAGTGACGCTGGAATAGACACTTTTCTGAGAATAGATTTGTCTTCCCTGCTTCAGCACTTTCATGAGCAATCCCCCTGACCACTCCCACTCCACGGATGCAATGGACACCTTCCTCATGAGGCTGGTGGCCCACGATGTATTGCGTACGACAGAAGAACTAAGCGAATGTGGAAGAAGTGAAGCCTTACCATATATCTCATCACTCAGCAGCCCATGGCTTTACAGAAAAATAAAGTGGATAATGGAAAACTCAGTTTGGAAGACAACACCTTGAGAAGCCATCTATGAACTGATATACGCTCTAATAGTGACCAATAATATATAGTGCTATTTCTTCCACAGACAGAATTCACTGGTTGAAGTTACAGGGTGTGGGAGTGGGGGGGGCAATTCCCATAGTGAATGGCCCATGAAGTAGTTGTTTCCCACGTCCCTGATCCCCAATCCTTTTGGTTATAACAGCAAAGGTTTCAAAGAATTGGAAGTCAAGGCTTCCTCCTAACTGTTTGAAGCTCTCGGAGGCGTTTAACCAACAAGGAGAAAATGAGGTCCTTGTGTTGTCTAGGACAATTGGTTCTGGTTTTCAGAGCGAAATAGAATTGTTGTAGATACAATGGGGGCAAAGAGAAGTGCACATGGTATCCTCTGAGGCATCTCTTAGAGCTCTATATCCTGTGATAAAAAATTCATGTAAGATTATGTCAGGCTTACACAGGAAAGGCCAAAAGGACTCAAATTCCTCCAGACCAAAGAGCTGAGGTGCTGGCTGGAAACAAAGTTAACATTGATTTAATAATGAGAGAAGAAGTTATAAATATTAGCAAAAGCTCCATGCCTGGTTGCAGTTATGAGAACTATAATAAATATCTTATGTTCTTTCCTGTTTTGCTACGAGTATCTGCGTACATATACATTAAACACTTTCTTTTTTCTCTTTCCTTTTTGTCTACTCTTTTATATAAGGTCTGTTGGTAATGATTTATTTTTTAATTTACATCTTAGATTATAATATTATTATCCTTCTAATGATTATGTTCAGGAACTTAACCTCCATCCTTAGGAAGGGTCTAGGGTCATACAGCTCCTTTCTGCTGTCTGAAACTCCTTTTTTTTTTTAAACCTAGGAGGTAACAATCTGGCAGAGGGATAGTGTCAACTCTGCAGTCAGGTGCAGCTGAATTTGCATCCTGATGTAGCTTAATACAGGTTGTTAGACCTGGGCAACCACTGAAGCCTCTGTGCCTTGATTCCCGGCCTGCAAAATAGGGATGGTGAATGCAGGAGACCCTTCTGCATGGCGTGGGCCCAGCTCCCACTTGGAGATGCAAAGGACCCACCCCCACAGATAGGTTCTCCTGTGGGGAATCAGGCCTGCTCTGAATCAAACCTAGGCCACTTTGAGACTTGCTTTTGTTTAAGGCTCCCTCATCCTGAATTGAGATACCAAGTGGTTATTGTAACTTCCTAAAATCCATGCTAAAACTCCTCAGTATGGAGTGTAACTGGCTCAACCACTTTTCTCTTTTTCATTTGCAAATATCCTTCTTCTGTGATGTGATCAGCGGCATCGGCTCCTTTGTTTTCTGTAAAAGGTAACTACCTATCACTATAGGTGCATAGAAAATGAGGACCAATATCATGTAATGTGACCAGAAACCCAAATAAAGGCCTGTCATGGTGGAGGACAAGGCTTTTGCTCCCCTTGAGAGAAAAGCCATATTGTCCCTTTTCCTCCACCGGACTCGGTAATCCATGTGTATGTCTCATTTCATCCATAATGACGCGGGCACTGTGGGCGGTGTCTGCATCAGTGAAAACTGTCTTCTAGCATTGTTCTGAGTGTTAGATCCAGTGAAATGACAAAGCACAGAGTCTCACAACTGGCTGTGCTCTATGAGGGCTATTCAAGGGCAAGAAAAGTAAATGCAAAGGAACTCAGGGAACTCACTTTCCCACCAGGGAGTGAACCTCGGCGTCATGGTCCAGCCAGAGTGGATCCCAGCCAAGGCTGTCCTCACCCTCCCGTAATAAGCCTCCTGTACATCTGAGGTTTCATTGGTAAGGTCACAAAAGAATTCTTGAATACCCCAACAGTCTTCTTTATTTTTCCATTGCCTCTGTCCATACCTATAGAAGGGAAAAGAGAAATACCTGAGTTTCTTTTTTCCATTGAACGAGTCTGCAGTTTTTTCAATCTGTTAGTTTTTCAGACTGGTTGAAAATTACCCTCCAATATCAGTACTACTGTGAAAGCTTATGGCAACTCTAAAGTATTCTTAAAAAGATTCCTTCATGTTAACCAGCGTAATCTCTTGCTGAAAGATAAACTCAAGCCTGAAACCTTCTATAAATATTTAAATATTTAGTGCAGTTTTTCTTCTGTTGTATGGACCAACTTCTGTTTTTGAAAACTAGCTCTCCACATCCTTAATGTTTCAGAGGTTTCAACTCTGTGGTTTTCTTCACTTCTCATCAGCTTGTTTTTGAGTAATATGGTTGATTCTGAGAAGTTGCTACTATGTTTGAACTCAGGTGATGCTTAGCTAACACATATGGTCAATTTCTTTAGTGAAAATCAAGTGGGGATTGTAGTTAGGGCTGTATAAGGAGTCCAGTAATAAGGAGCTGGAAGAGAGGGAGGAGTAACCATGAAAATTAAAAAAAAAAAAAAAGTTAGTGAGGCAGAGGCAGATAGATTGATTCATCCTGAGACAAGGGGATGGGGTAACAGCAAAAGGGAAGATTAATGCTTACTTCCTTATCAGTGACAAATCAAAGAAAATGCAATAAGATGATGGCGAGAGCAGAGCAGGAATTAGAGGCTGGGGGAAAGTCTTCCAAAATATTTGCTAGAGGACTTGGAATCTATGACTTTCTACAGAACGAGGAATAGGCTGATGTCTTTACTTTGTAAACTGTATTAACAGTTTCCTTATATCAGAAGGTAACATTAAAACAAAACTAACAACACAGATTGAACACAATTGAATGGTTTCTAATTGCTATGTATTGATAAGACATTGTCTTTACTGACTTCAGCTGTGATGACCGGCTTTTCTTTTAATGTGATAACTTATCCTTTTGTCCTGTCCCACATGGAACAGACATCAACTATAGACCCACGTGGCCTGGATAGGACCAAGGTGAAAGGTTTCAAGAACATAAATCTGCATTGTGCTTTGGAAAATACCACAGAACTAAGAATAGATCCAGGTGGTCTGAATTTTATTCAAGTTTGGGAGCCCTCTTTAAGAAAAAGTGTTGTGAATATACAATTCTTCCATATTGCCCTACACTTTAACCTCATTTAGTATCATGCTAACTCACTTTTTACATTGGGCCACAAGTAGGCCCACTTTGGACCTATTCAGACTGCCTACGGGGGAAGGAGGTAAAAAAGAGCGTCCATCCCAGCTTCCTACACGCAGGAAACATTTCCAACTATGCGCAAGCTTATTCTTGGAATGGGAAATACTTACTGTAAAGATTTGTAAATTATACCCCAATGTAAGAAAAGTAGCAGCAGTTAAAGACTGATAAACTTCTAGAAATATTCCCTCTGAAGTTAGTGAGAGGTTAGTTAATGAAAAAATCTGACCTTGGACCTTTTCCATGCTGGAGAGACACGATGAAATCATGATGGAGAGACAATTTATGGAATAAAAATGGTTATTTTGGTCCATAGCTGCATCTGATTTTCTGAATTCCTGATGAAAAACCTTGAAAATTACACCATAACAACTCCTGTCTCATGCCCAGCCAGCACAGCAAACTACGTAAGAGAAGGAAGAACCTCAAAAACCAACAACCAACCCACCCAGGAAACATATGAGTGGTAAAACCTGCTATTTGCAAATCAGGAACCTCTGTTTCCAGGCCTCCATCCAGGAGAGGAGGTGATTGTATCCGAGTTTTGGCAGCGATGCCCCTGCACTAGCTTGAAGATCACACAAGAGGAACAGGCATCTGCACGTTCCAATTCGTGTTCATGCTTACAGGAGTCATTAATTTTTGAAATGCATTTTCTAAATAGTAAACATGCTCTAAAAAAAATGACTTTTAAGATAAAAATGTATCTTATACACTGACCTCTCCAGGTGTCCCACAACTTCTTTTTCAAGTGTCAATACTGTCAACCGAGTTAAGTGCCTACTATGTGCTAAGCAAGTTGTTTCAAACGCTCCCTTGACAAACACGTGCCGAGAGTCCACCACGTGCAGACTCTTGTGATGCTGAAGGCGGAGTATGTAAGGGCTTGTTGCTGAGTTTTCAAGGGCTGACATATGTCCCCGGCAAGCTGCATGGCATCATGCATTTTGTGTCACCAGGTGGCTTTCAGGGCAGAGAAGTCAATCCTGTTCCTACCCCTGCTCGTTCTCAACCTCTCTGAAACTGAAAAAAAGCTCAGATCCTAAAACTCCATTGCATTCTAGACCATGTTCTCCCAGCAGCCATGTACATCAGCCAGAGAAAACTCAAATTACTTACATTTTATATTGCACAAAGTAGACACTGCTGTTGCTGGCACTGGCCCTCCCAGGCTGCCAGTGCAGAATGTTGTGAAAATTTCGGGACTGAAAATGTACTCTCTGAGGCTTCAGAGACTCGTGGGCTGGATGAGTTTCTAAAATAATAAGAAAAGGAAAAACACCAAAAATTGATATGGCACTATTGCTATTAGCAGTAGTTTTCAATGTAATACCTGAGTCAAGATTTCCTAAAGTCATCGCTTTCATTGCAGATGGTGGAAGTGGAGCCCAGAAATCAACATTTTGAATCTTCGATGTGATCGTTTCATGCACGCTGAAGTTTCAGAACAATTGTGTTTCAGACTAAAAATATGTAAGTGGTATATCCTCCCACCCCATTCCCAAATTGTAGAGGAAGTAAATAGCAGTGAGAAAATATTGTCTTTAGTCCCTTCCCCGATGGCCATGGAATATAATGACTGAGATGAAAGACCCCCACCCAGGCCGCTTGCACACCTTCCTAGAAGCCACCATATTCTGCTGCGCTGAGGCAGAATTTTGCCTGGGGTCATTTTGCCTCCAAAACCTCAGGCCAGCACGTGGTTCCTCCTTTCTCAGGCTCTCACTCAACCTCTGGGTCCTTCTTCAGTGTCCTCCCCCCTTCCCAGAGACCTTGCTGCATTCCAGGTGGTCCACTTTGCTGTCCCACCGCTGAATGGCTGTGCTCACCTGCCTGCATCCTGGCTTCAGGCAGCCCAGCGCAATTGCCCAAACTGGTAGATGCTATCGAGGGAGACTGCCCAGACCCTGCTGTGGGGTCTAGTGGCCCTGAGAAGGGTCTCGGCAGCAATCATGGCAGGAAAGGGGATAACTATGCACTGACATGGCTTGCACTGTCCTCCTCAGGTCATGCGGCATGGGTGGCCCAGTCTCCCCTGCACTTAGTCCCATGGAGGCAAGAGACTTCTGACAAAATTTTCTTCTAGAATCTGAAGACAACCAGAATATGTCACCCCAAAATATGCCTCTTTGACATGAAAATTATTTTGAGCTCAAGGCAAGTAAGCAATATATTCGGGAAAATCTTTTTAAACCTTCCCCCTTATCTGCCTAAAGGCAGGATATGAAGTCTCCTTTTACTGGAGACAGATTCCTTTCAACCCAGAGATGGCACCAGAGGAATCTGCAGACAATGCAGCTTCTTGTCCCATATTTAACTTTCCCAGAGTTTTCCATTTTTGGAAGACTAAAATTGTTTGCATTTCTCCTCTCATGTTTCTACAAATGTATTTTTTGTTCCCCTAAAGATACTGTGTAAGATGAAAATCTTCTAACATTTAATGTTCTAACATCTAACATATATCATTCTAACCCACCATTTTGAGTTACCCTTCATTTAGGTTTCTCCTTTGTGATGTGCTCTGCATGCATTAATAACTTGTTTTTCTTTTGTTAATATTTCTTTTCGTTAAAGAATCCCAGCCATAAACCTAAGAGGTGCAGAGATAAAGCTTTACCTCCTCAGCAGATCCAAAGTTTCTGAAAAGGGGTAGGAAGTGAGACAGAAGGAGGAGTCAGGAAGCACATCCTGTTTTTCCCCTGACCTCATTTTCTCTTCCTGCTCCACGGCGGTAGATGTGGTCTCCACCGAGGGTCTCTGCAAAAGTCCTTCCCTTTTCCTGGAATACCCACATACCTCAAAATCTTTGCTCAAATGTCATCGAAGTGGAAGTAATCACTCTGAACCCATGACCTCAGTTCTGAACACTGAAGATTTGTTATTTCCTAATGTTTCCTTAGGTGTTTTTCTACGAACCAAATAGTGATAATACTGTTATTTGGGAGGGGGGTTGTTTTTATTTTTTGGACCTCCTTCAGTACATCAGACGGTGGCATGTACTTGGAAAGAGTCCATTGCCACCATTAATTTTACTCACCAAAATTGCTACCTAATCAGTCATATTTAGTACATAAAAATTCCAAAAGCTTTTAGGAGCTGACAGGCACGCATTCATGAAGCCCTTGCCTAGAGTTGATGCTGCCCTGAAGATAGATGGCTCAGTGCCCCTTATCTCATTTGTCTGGGGATTTCTTCTCCCATCATGACCATCAAAACAATAACAAATCACTGTGTACCAGACACTCAGGGGCTTTTCCTTGTAGTAACTCCTGTAATCTGCGGGGCTCTTCTGTGAAGAAGGTACTATTGTGATCTTCCTCTTACAGACTAAAAACTAAGCCCTGAGAAGCCGAAGGAACTTGAGCAGCAGCAAACTCCGGAGCCTGCCTGTCACCACAGAAAACCAAGAACAAAGCCTCAGGAGAGGGGAGCTAATGGGGAGCAAAATAACTACAGGCTGGAGGTATTCTTCCTCCTCCTCCTCCTTCTTTCCCTCTTCCTCCCAGCTGGCAGCCTTTGAACACTGAACATATATGAATATTAAACACGTATCAGGTATGATACTCAAAACTTTACTTCTTCCTGCATTTCCACAAACACCAAATTAGGCAGGTATTTTTATTCTTACTTTTACAATAGGGAAGCTGAGACTTAAAGAAGTTGCTTATCTTGCCCAAGGTTACCGTTGTGGTAAGCTGCAGAGCCAGGATCATTTTGGCAGCATAAGGGTTCCTGCCATATATGCTAATTTAGTCCTTGGTATTACCAAGGATCAAAGGCATATTCTACATAACTCCATGCCATCCTGGGAGATGGAGGCTTGAACTGTCTTTATGTTATCAGTCACGAGGCAACTGCACAGTTTCAGGAAACTTACTTGAGCCGCTTACACTGAGAGGTACCCATTTGTTAAGTGGGGTTTCTGATGCCCTTGCTCAGAGGTGTGTTGGGGTGATAAGTGGTCTCTGCTCTTGAAGAGTTCTCCATGAATACCAAGAGCAAATTCTCCTGTTTTTTATTGTTTCTAGTCTGTGCCAGGCACAGCTCTAAGTACTTAGCATATATTAATTCATTTAATGCTCACAATGCATACAATTCCCATTCCACGGATGAGAAATTTGAGGCATAGGGGTAGTAAGTCAATTGCCCAAGTTTTTTTTAAAGAGTAAATGGCAGAGCTGAGATCCAGACTCAGACCGTCTGATTTAGAAGACCGCTTATACCCACTATGCTATCACGTCCCCCCAAGGCTAAGGAAGTGGCGAGGAGACAGAGGTGTGTGTGCGCTGGGCCTTATGAAGTGTTTTGTGCCCACTAGGAGTGCCTCCTCTGTAGCAGCCACTCCATAAACCTGTGTGGATTTATTCAGGCTGCAGATAGAAACTGACTCCACATCTGCGCTGATCATTTGTGACAGAAGAAAGCTGAAATTTTTACAAAGCCCAGAAAAAGCATCAGTGCCATTTCTAACAGTCCATTGAACATACTCAGATGACAAAACTATGAGCAATTAAAAAAAAATGAAGGACTTACCTGTTACACCCGCCAGGAAGAAACTGATGAGGAAGCCTAGAAAGCTATGTTTAGGCGTCATGGTTGTGAGTGGGACTGGTCTGGCCACCAGCGTTCCCCCGAATGAGAGCACAGCTCTGAACAGAAGAGGAACCTAGAATCCTCATGGGAAGCATCCTCACGTGAGTTTAACAGTGGTTCCTTGGAGCAATCACAAATTTTATTTGTTAATACACTTTATTGTTATTTGGGAAATTATGAAAGTAAAACAATTGCTTCCAGGGACATTTGCTATAAGTCACTTTGATGTGGAAGCTTGATTTTGAAAGGATTACGATTCATTAACTGTACAACAGCCAAAAAAAACCACGGAGGATTGGTGGAGGGCAGGGTAGGGCAGGAATTGAGCAAGGTGCTCGCAGGTGAGTGGATGCAGGAACTCATGAAATCTTAAGGGAATCTGAGCCCTAGAGGCAAAGAGGGGCCAGCCCCAATGTTGCTGATATGCTGATACTTAGTAATCAGCATATCATGGTGCTTGGCAGTTACAGCTATCAGTGTTCAAAGAAATGAGGTCTCTGATTGGTTCTTCCTTTTCCTCCCTTATTGGAAGCTCTCTGACTAATGTCCCTGGTACACCTCGTACCCTCCACACCCTCTGGCTCTCCTCAGAGCTCATTGCCACACTCATCAGTCTTCCCAGTCTATGGTGGCCTTGAGCCCCATGCAAGTAATGTCTCTTCCTTTGAATTCCTACCCTCAGTGCCCATGAATCTGATAAATATTTTGAGTAACTTTTGAGTAAGTCAAACCAAATGAGTCCTTAAAAGGATGAAGTGGAGAAATCACTCTGAGCTATATCAGATCGTTTTCATATCTTCTTGGAAATCTGATCAAACTAGGTCATCTGTTCTTTGCCCATGATTCATTATATCTTCTTTCTTACCAAAAAAAAGTTTATCACATATCTTTAGAGGCACTAAGACTCTACACTAAAGCACAAGAGAGTCAAAGATATTTTTTAAAGAGGCTCAAAAGAGGAAATATATTCTTGTCTTCTTTTTCCTCTTGTGTAGTCTCTTTCAAGTTCTTGGAAGAATAGTCTATTTAGTAAGGAATAGTGATGGCTGCTGACCAGTACTGATTCATTCATTCTTTCATTTATTCATTCAATAATTGAACACATATTTGCTGCACTATCATGTGTTAGGCATTGTTCGCAACAGCGAGGTTGCAGCAGCAAATAAAAGAGGCATTGCCCCTGCCTTCCCAAATCCTGCCTCTAAAGGGGGAAACAGACGCACCTCGGTACGTGAAGATAACAGCAGGTCTTCTAGTGCCTCCATGCTGTGTCAGACTTCTGAATCTAGACTCCTTATTTCTTTCTCTTCCAAGCTAAGTTTCCATTGCTTAGAAGGCAACTTAGGTTTTTGAACAAGAAACTTGCAGCATATCTCAGGTTCATTCCCTTTGCACCTTCTTGGTGCTCCTTACCTTCTAGTCTTATCAACATCATCCTTCACTTACTTGCTGATAATACCCTCTGAACTCTAGACTTTGCAACAATGCTGGTATTTATTTAGTTAGCTAGTTTTTAATCTTCACTTGGGGATATATTTTTAATTGATTTTAGAGAGAGAGGAAGGGAGGAAAAAAGAGAGAGGAGAGAAACATTGATGTGAGAGAGAAACAGCAATTGGCTGCCTCTGTATGTGCCCTGACCGGGGATCAAACCTGCAACCTTTGGGTGGACAGGACGATGCTCCAACCAACTGAGCCACTTGGCCAGGACAAACAGTGTTGGTATTAAAGGGGAGATGATAATCTGTATTTGCATTATTGATGTTCAATGTCTTCAACACCAATAGCTCTTGTTTTGAAGCAAATTACTCCAAATTCCAGTCAAGGAAAAAATATTTGAATTCCAGGTTTAATAAGCAGGGCAGCAGAGAATGAAATCTGGGTTTCCACTGGGTTACTGACTTTGTAGAACAAACAAAGGAAAATTAGGGGGAAAGGGAGAAAAGCATACAGTATACTAAAACCCGAATTCTCTCAAATGTGTGAGCTTTTGTGCTATGTTAAATGTCAGAAACCAAACCTGCCCTGTTAGCATTCAGTGAGCTCTCCAAGTGTGTGACACCATACCTGCAAAAAGCCAACTCTGACAATACGCCTCAATGCAGATGAAAAGATAAAATTCAATGATAAAATCCCACCAATTTGGGAGCAGAAGAATTTGTACGGAATTGTTTCAAAAGTAGGGAGCATAATGAACCTCCATGTACTTAAATACCCAGCTTCCACAGTTACCAGCTCAATGGCCCTCTTCCCCAGCCCCTAGGATCATTTCGAAGCAAACGCCAGACATCCTGTCAGTCACATCATCTGGAATACTCCAACACGTGTCTCTAAAAAATAATAATACAAGTAATACCCAGCATCCAGTGCCACATTTAAAAGTAATTAATAATGAGTCATCCACTAGATGAATTATTGGCCTGCTGGAAGCCACAAGGAGAAAAGAAGGGAACAAGGCCTGTTTGCGGGCCGTGCTGCACGCCAGGCCCCGTGCTCGGCCGGCCGCGGTGAGCGAGGCGGCAGAGCCAGTCCCGGCGGAGCCAGCGTGAGCTTCCTCCACCAGGGCTTGGTAGCGAAAGGCCACGTGTTCCTTATTTGCCTTCAGAAAAGTGTGTAAAAACTGATCTTCTGGGCTACTTCCCTGGGGCGGGGGGGGGGGGGGGGGGGGGGTTATTCAAAGGGTCAGTTGGAACCGGTTTCTGCTCCAGGCACTTTCCCTTATCCTGTAACTTAGTAAGCAGCAGGAGAGCTTTTTAAAGCTCTACAATGAATTATAACTTGAAGACCACCGTTCTCCCCCTCAGACCAACAGAGAGTCCTGCCTACAGCAATCATACCTGGCAAACTATTTGTCCTCTCTTGTCTGCTGAACCCTCAGTAGCTCTCCTGAGGAATACCTATGACCTTAAGCAGTTCTGCATTCTGGAAATAACTGTCATGCATTCCAAAATAGTTTATGGACTTGAATTAAAAAAAAAAACAAAAAAAAAACAAAACAACTTCATTGTCAAATACAGGCAATAAACACAATGATCCATCTGATCAACTTTAATTTTGATTGATTTTTCAGACTATGAACACTACTATATTATTTAAAATCTCCATTCATAGGACTTAAGGCTTCATTCAGATAACTTTTTCTGTTCTTCATTTGTATTTTTTCTGGATGAAAGATGCTAGTAAGATTGTTTTGATTGTCCTTGACCAAGGTTTTTCCCTGATCTTGAAAATTCCACTGAATGAGCCTCACTATGCCTTAGCATGTGCCTGTACATTGTTCGACTCTAGAAAGAGTTTCGTGGCATGACCAGAATCCAGCCAGTTGCCCATCCCTCCACTGCACCCCTTGGGTCCCCACCACCACCATCTCTTGCCTGATTTGTGGCTGCAGCCTCCTTTCCATTCTCCCTGCCTCTGCCACCGTCCTGTACATCAAGAGGGTGTTCCTTTTAAATGTCAGATCAGAGCCTTTGCTCAGAACCCTCCAATGTCTTCCCATCTCTCAGAATGAAAAAGTCAAAATTTGCACCATTGCCTGCAAGGTGGCGGTATTACCTGGCCCTGTTAATTCAAAATTCATCTCCCACAACTCTCTTCCTAACCCTTGGTGCTCCAGCAGGGATGGTCTTTTTGTTGTTTCTCAAACATGCCAGGCACACCCCCACACCGGGACCTTTTACTAGTTGCCCCCCTGCTTGAATGCTCTTCCTGAGAAGATATTGTACTTCATGTTCACCTAGTGAATGTCTGGTGAATTGGTGAAAATGAATATGATATTAGGAGTGGGCATGAATTTACAAGATTTAACCTAAAAGAACAGGAAGATGCTTCTCTGCTCTTTAATGGCCTGGGATGGTTGTCCTGATGGGCTTCTCTGATCTGCGAGGCCACTGGGGTTCAGTCAGACACACACAGGCAACACTGCCCTTTGCAACACTGTGTGGCGCCATGGCCAACTCTTCAGCGGGACCAGTTAGTTAATCTGTGTGACCTAGGAATTAGCTGCTTCCCAGAGAAATCATCTGGGTGCTTTTCTAGGGGGAGTGCAGGGACTGGGGTTGAGGTGGCATTTCCTTGGCAGTTTTCTAGTTCTAATTCTCCTAGGATCATCTTTTTAGATTTTCAATCTCTTCCAGGTTCAGTTTCTACAAATTATATGGACTCTAGAGGTGTATCCATTTCATTCATGCTTTTACATTTATCTGCACAGTTGAGCAAATTATTCCCTTAAGAGAGGTATTCAATTCCCCCTGCTTCTGTGGTTTCCCTTTCATAATTTTCTATCTTGAATAATAATATCGTCACCCTATTCTTATTTTTTTAGTTGTTAGCTAGTTATTTATCTTTAATATTTTTCAAGGAACCAGATTTTGTAACTACTTTTAAAAAAATGTTATGTCTCATTCATATCTTCTTTTACCTTTCAAAAATCCTTCTGTCTTTCATTTAATTTGTTGTTTATTATTTTTATGAGAACACCTTGAGTCAGATGTTTATTTTGTTTGTTTTATTCTTTATCTTACATTAATACAAGTATTTACACCAGGAATTTACTCTGAAATGCATCCCACAGGCTCCCTCTTTGGCTCTGAAGTGAGATATTTTCCTTATTTTATTCCTTTAATAATTTGCAACTTAGATTACTTTTTCTGATCCCAAGGTTTTAAAGAAGAGAATTAAAAACAAAATTTCCCAGTGGAAAGCTGTTTAATTTTACTTTTCACTGTTGCTTTTTCATGGTCTCCAGAGAAGAAAAAGATGCTGACTTACGCAACCGTGCACAGTGTGGAAATCCCCTCCCTTATGACTTTGCTTTCTGGGACTTGGCAGGCGGAGAGACAAATTAGTAGAAACTAATTTATTATTCATGAACAAAAATAAACATGGCCAACAACTGTTTAAGTGTCATGCCAGTCCGACAAGATGTATGCTGAGCTTCTAAGCAAAATTTTAAAATCCTCATGAAACCTAGTCAGGGAAATACCTTTTTAAAGTGATGACTTTTTTAATCTCATTTACTGAAGCATTATGTGTGAGCACCATATTAAGTAACTTATTATGTATTTCCAGCTTCACCTAAGTCTATTTCCAGAGCTAGTTTCAGGGTTGTCAAAGTTAAAGCATGCTGTGTGTTCAAAGACAAGTGGCAAGTTTTAATGTCCCTTTTTGAATACAGATAGCTAAAGACATCAGACCAAAGTGGAAGAAGCCTGGACTTTGGAGACAGGTGAAACCTGAGTTCAAATCCCTCAAAATATACTTCTCCAAGTTTCCCCCACTTACAGTGGGGTCTTCATCCTGGTACTCAAATATCACAGGATGCTATTTCTTATCCCCACAGGCCTTCCCCAAATGCCCAGAGAAACCCAGAGCACCAAGTTCATTTGATTTCTGGAGCATCTAGACTCTTCACCTGAACCCTTTTAAACATCCCATATTCAAAAAGTACAAACTTCTAGTTGTAAAATAAATTAGATCGGGGGGATGTAATGTACAGCCTGTTGACTAGAGTTGATAATACTATATTGTATATTTGAAAGTTGCTAAGAGAGCAGATCTTACCTGTGCTCATCACCAGATTAAAAAAATTGCTGCTATGTGTGGTGATGGATGTTGAGTAGACTTATTGCGGTGATCATTTTCCAATAGATATAGATAGCAAATCATTCTGTTGTACACCAGAAACTAACGTTATATGCCAATTATATTTCAGTGTTTAAAAATCCTGTAGTCCCCAAAGTAGGGGCTCTACCTTAATACTGCAGAGGGCTGGTATTGGGTTGGAAACATCAGCTGTGGAAGCTGTAACATCTCTGTTGAGGTTGTTCCTTATCTGGGTCAGGGCAAAACAAAGCCATTTAGCTCTTGCCAGCAAGCGGCAATCGTTCCTGGGGTGAGGCTTGCCTCTGCTTGATGGCACTGCTGAACTGGGGATGAAAAGACAGTTTGAAAGAGGAGAGAACACAGGGGGATTAAATTAACACCCTTATGTACATTCAACTATGAAAAAACATTGCAGCTCAGGACCCTACATTTACTGTTCGTTAGGTTTGGAAGTTCCCTCCCAACTCACTGTCCTGGCAGCCACCATTTAATTTATGCTTTAAATGCTACTTCCTCAAGAGGCCAACCTGATTCCCAACCTCAGCGAGGTCCTCTTGTCACGCTCCAGCAGCAGTCGAGCGCTTCCTTCCATTAAGAATTTGGTGATTTAATTGTTGTTTCCTTTCCACACTTAGGGTAATTTTTATTAAGTGTTTCCATTGGCCAAGTACTGTGCCGAGGGCTCCCGAGATGATCTCATAAGCACATTATGAGTGAAGTGCTATCACCCCTGCTTCATGGCAAACTGAAGAAAAGAGCACTGGCTCCCAATCACTGGGCGATGAGCAAAGTTGGGGTTCTTATACAAGGGTCTGATTTCGGAGCCCCTGCTCTTAGTTAACCACTGCCCTACGCAGGGTCAGAATAGGGACCACCACCAGTGTGTGCTTGGCTCTTACTAGGTGCTGAATAAATGTTGACTGAGAGAAGAGTTTTCTGCTTTGGCTGCTTTGACTCAGTGCATTGAGCACAGGCCCGTGAATCAAAGGACCACAGGTTTGATTCCCAGTCAGGGCACGTTGCAGGCCAGGTCCCCAGTAGGGGGCATGCGTGAGAGGCAACCACGCATTGATGTTTCTCTCCCTCTCTCCCTCCTTTCTCCTCTCTGGAAAAATAAATAGAATCTTTTTTTAAAAAGAGAAATTTCTGAGACCACATAATCACTTCAAGTTGATCTATCTGAGATTTTGAATTTAAAGCACCCCTTCCCCAGCTACAATTTTTAAGCCAGGGTACGTTAGTATCAGTAAGTGACATCTCATTGCTCAGGCTCCCACACGACCCTTACGCGTGCTCCAGACATGCCATTCCTGACCTCTGGCCAGCAGGAGAGAGGGGCTGTCTCAGGCTGCTCAGTGGTGCTCTAGTTTCCTTCTCCTTCCAGCTTTTAGCCTGGCAACCCCCAATCACACTCATTTTGAACACGTGGCTTTGCACTGACCAGCTATGCGACATGATAGAAGTTGGTCTTCCTCTCCAAGCCTTAGTTTCTTCACTTATAAAAAAACAGGAAACAGAGATGTAGCAACGAGGTAGTGCAAGGGAGGCACTCGGCATAATGCCTGGCAGAGCAAGGACTCAGTAAACGTTAGTGGTGTTCACTCCTCAGCTCCCAGGTTACAGAGAGTTCTAGAGAATCTCAAAGTGTCTCCCAAACCTGAGCATTAGTCTTTAATGGGGAATCCACTGCAACCCAGCAATCCTTCTTCCATTCTGTCGGCATGGATAAGAGGAGCCAAAAGGTAGAGAAAGTTTAATCCAACTTGCGTGAGGCTACATAATTTACCCAGTTACGAGCTCTTGACCAGTTTAGTAGACTGTGCAAGGGAAATGAAGGGCCTCAAAAGTTAAAATATATCCCAGTACAAAGCTATGATAATTAAAAGTATAATACAGATACAAGAGAATAAACAGTTCCAGGAGTACTGAGAATGTGGCATATGATGTGTGACATTTGAAATCAGCACAGAAAAGTGGAATGATTTAATACTATTGGGACAACTAATTTTTCAGGTGAAAATATATTATGAATTGAATTGTGTTCTCCCGATATTTTGAAGTCCTAATCCCTGGTACCTATAAATATGATCTTATTTAGAAATAGTGTCTTTGCAGATCTAACCAAATTAAGATGCCATCACACTCGATCAGTGTGGCCCCGAACCGATGACTAGTGTCTTTACAGAGATCTGGAAATGGACACAAAGAGAAGAATGCCATGTGACAGGGGAGACTGAATGCCACTGCCATGACTCAAGAAAGACAAAGAGAGCACCTCATTTTAATTTTCACTTTTGAGGAAAAATTGCTTTCCATAATTTAATGTACTCATCTAAGTTATATTAAAAATATTAATTAGAGTATTAAAATCCCTATCCTCTTAGCATTTCCAAGAACTCCTTGTATAACGTAGATAGACATGAAGTAGTTCTTGTTTGCCCCTCATGGAGAATTCCCCTTTCACAGCAGAGGCTTCCGAGGGCACCCACACCCACTTCCGTGGCTCTGACCACCCTCTCTCCCTCTGTCAGAGATTCCTCAATCCACATGCTCTGGAAGTAAATGTGCTCCCCTCCCCCCGCCACCCCAGAGCTTGGAACAGTGTTCTGCAAACTAGATGATAAATACTGAAATAGACATAAAAGGACCATTTTTAAAGGATTAAGATATTTTTAGAACTGTTTTACAGATTAGATATGAATAATTAGAAACTGATTCTCTGACATTAATGCATGGAAACAAGCAAATGGATTAAAAATGTTCCAGGTGACTAACTGCCTAGGTGCTTGAATAAGTGAATACAAAATAAAATTTTAAAATCTTTATTTAAAAGTTTTAAATGCAATGTTCCATAAAAATTATATACACGTTTCTACAATATTTACATATTCCTTATTACTTCTCTTGGTTTGAATTCGACTTTTAAATGCAATTTTGAAAAGCTTCCAGGATATCTTCTGAAAGTAAGCATTTAAAAGTACCATATACTGTACGTAAACTTCCGAACAGAAACAAAACCTCACGGAACCAGAGGAAAGGAAAAAGTCCATTACGTCCGTTGAAGTGGTTAGAAAGGGTCCTGGGGAATCGCTTCCTGTCACAGGAAGCAGGGTTATGAGAGCGCGTTCGTGGTCACCACTAACCCTTCTGTTGCACTCGGAAAGGGTTCACATGCAACTGTGGTTTGCTTTTTAAAGTCACTGCAGCTTTCAGACCAATGCGACAGTGCCAGACTGGCTCTTTGCACTTTCACCTAAACCAAGGCACTCCCCACTTGGTTAATATCAACAAAGACACAATTTCTGAAATCATGACCTTTTCATGAAATCAAAGCAGAAAAGCGTTCAGGACAAGCACAACCTTCCGGGTCGGCGCATCCTGGTTGATCTTGTCAAAATTCTTTGGAACCTGCTGTGACTCTATAACCAATCAAGGACTCTTTACCACCCTCATCCACAGGCAGATCCACAAACACGTGGGGCTTATCGTAACCAAAGGAGGTAGTAGTGTTTCTCAGCATTACGGGCTCTGGTTCCCCTGTATTTACTTCAGTCTTGTTACTGGGAGGAAATTCTGAGTCAGATAAGAGGCTGATCGATTCCACAACGCCACTGTCAGAGCCATTTCTGGAGTGGTAACAGTTTAAAGCGATGCTGCAGGGTTCAGACTGGTTACTGCTACTTGAATGGGCAGAATCCGCCTTCCCCACTGGGGTCGGAGGGCTACCAGGGGCCAGGTCGGAAGTGTTTTCTTCAGTGATCACCACTTGTGTCTCACTGGAAAGGTCTTCGGGTTCTACTTTTCCTGGGTCGTCTTCAGTCTGTGCACTTGAAATTGTTGTTGGAGACCACTGCTCTTCACAGACCACCTTCTCGTTTTCAGGGACAATTGGTTCGTAGGTGATGGGTGATATATATTTTGACTCAGATTTTGCCTCTGAAGAGGCATTTTTTACCACAGATACCTAAGGAAGAGGAATCAGATTAAAAATAACAGCTGTTAAACTTATATATCCATCTTCAAAAAATTGGTCTAAGGGTTAACAGACAACTAAATATACCACTAAATAGCACATTTAGAATAACAGCATAATAAAATCTGATGGTTGCCTTTTCTTTATTTTTAATGAAAATATACCAGGTTAAGATTAGACATGATTTTTTAGAAGTTACAATCTCAACAGTGTATGTTGATTTTTGTGCATTACCTTTCACGTGCATGCCCATTACATTTGTAATGGGAGTCCAGCTACTTACATGGTACCTTTATCACGCACCTTCACAGACATAATTTCTACTGGCTCATATAATTTCTTTACACTGATGATTAAATAATTTCTCTAACAGTAGATGTTCAAGTCTTAACAAATTTTACTATTTACAGAACATGGTGAAATAAATATTCTAACATGTTTTTATTTATAAAATTATCTTTCAGAAAAAATTCTTAGGAGTGGAATTACTAAGTCCAATGTTTGTGGACTTGGTAATGGTGTGGCACATTTATGGAACTACAATGCTATACATCCACTGTACGCTTATCTTCCCACCTGGGCCATAATACTTTTTTTAACATCATGTACCAGTTATACAACTGCTGCTGCTCTTGGATATTCAGGTTTATTTTTCCTTCTCCGGGGGGGTGCAAAATGGCATAATATGAGATTGCTGTGTGCTTAATTACTAGGAAGAATGAGTATTATAATATGTGAATTGTCTACTACTTGTTCGTTCTTATCTACTTTATTTAAGTGTAATGTGTTCATAATAAATTTAAATGTGCCCTTTGAATGTCATAGATAGTATTTCTGTCGTATTTGATTCAGAAAGCTATAATTATTAGTATTTAAATGTCCTTTTCATCATACAAGGGATTTTAAATGTTAGACATTAGAATGTCAAACTTCTATTTTAATCTCACTTTTGACCATATTGCTTTCTACACTCCAACCACAGTGGAATGTTTCTGTATTTGCAGGTTTTGAAAGGCCATGCTTTCTTGAGGCTGGACCTTAGCACATACTGTCCCTTGGCACCTGGATAAACTTCTATCTGTCCCTCAACATTGCAGCAGCACAACCTCTGGACAAAGTCCTCGCTGGCACGTATATAATCCCTTTGTTGAACCTGTCACACTGTATACCCACTGAATACTTATCTTCTTCTCCCACCAGACTTTAAGTTCCTTAAACAGACTTGTCTAACTGTGCTTTTGCCACATGCGTAAAAATATACCTGGTGCGTGGTGGTAATTATGTGGTTTTGAATGTATGGTAGTTTTAAGTAACTTTCCATAGGTGGCATGATGCTAACCATCATTTTCTAAAAATTTTTAAGAAACTATAAAAAATGTTCAAATCAACATTTTAGTGTACATAATTAAAGACAAATACTTAAATACATTACCAAGGACTTGGGTAACATGATGCTTTTTCTCTTAAATGGATTTATTTTCTTGATGTTACAACACACAACTACCAGGGTAAGCACCAGAAAGAGTAGGACAGCAGCAACAATTGGAATCCAAACAGAATCTGAAAAAAGAGAGAGAGAAAACCCCGCAAATTGTAATGAAGATGGACTACTGCTATAAATAAATAATTACAAAATCTTTGAGCGACTCCTTATATAGCATCAGGGAGCACGGTCAGAGTGGTACGGAGCGCTGGCACCAAAGTCAGGAGAGAAAAGTAAAAATTACGTCCCCGTCCTAGACAGCAGCATCTTCTCCCAGCTCCGCAACCCTAGATTTTGAGACCGTGCTGTCATGGCACAATGTGGCTGAAATAGCTTTTATCCTAACAATTTCCTTCCAGTGCCAATGTAGGTTTCCAGAGTTACGTTTTCATCTCAAAGAGGCAAAGGAAGAATTTTTTAAATATATTTCTATAATCATTAAAATATGGTTCTATAAAATGTCTATAACTCTTAAAATAACCCAGTCCCACTCCATGGAATTTAGTTACATTTTATACCGAAGACTGCAAACACTTACGAAGATACGCAGACGTATGTGCGCGCGCACACACACACACACACACACAGGAAAGGCGCACAGGAGTGCAGCCCCCGCACTCTTCCTTCAGAAGGCTTGCTTCGGAGCCCGTACGTCTACAGCTGCTGCTCTGTATTTTTCTCTAAGGCTGCTTTTACTTCCAGCACTTCCCCCCGCCACAAATTAACAGCACTCTACATGTCATGGGGGTGGGTAGCCTCTTTCACGGCTTTCCATTACCTTTAATTTCTATTCCAAAGTTACTTCTTTGGAACAGTAATTCTGGAAGTCACTACTAAATGAATGCTTGTAGCATACCTGTTACAGGGTATGAAAACAATGCAAGTATTACAGCAGTAAAAAGATAAAAACAACTACCTAGCGCAACTAGCACTGGGCTCAGGAGCACTGACAGGCAGGCAGGGACGAGCCACAGCGGTGCCACCGTGTGGCCGCAATATGAGCCCAGTTGATCACTTAGGTGTTTTTTCTTAGTTAAGTCTGGGTCATTTGCATTCTTTTCAAATTGTGTATATTAAGATTTAATATTTTAAAAAAGCATTAGGCAAATTGGCATAAAATGTTGTGTATTATTTTAAGTCACCCATTTAAAACCCTCATATAAAGGCCTTAAAGTTATTATTAGTACTACATTTTAGGTGTTTGGTCTGATTCTTCAGCCCAGATTTTCATTCTTAAAAAGACATTTGTATCATAAAATCTTTTGTACATTTTTAACCTAGAAAATATATTCTAAAAATATCCTAACAATCGAAAAAAGATATATACACAAAGTCATCAAAACATGATTATAGAGAAAAATATATAAATAATCTAAAAATCTAAATTGGGGAACATTAAGTAGAATACAATCTTATGATGAAATATTCTACATACATTGGAAAATAATATTAACAGAGTATGTAAAATAATATGGAAAAATATTTATAATATATGCTTAAATTAGTATACCAAATTATACATTCCACATAATATCATCACGGTTATATAGAAAAAAACAGGATGGGAAAAACCCACGGAACTATGAGAACTATGTATTTGTTTTGATGGTTGAACTAGAGATAATTTTGTTTTCTTCTGGCTTTTTACATTTTATAAATTATCTATAATGAATACTTAAATTTCAAAATGTCAAAAAAGGCCCCAATTTTTGTCATGGCACCTGACACTTGAGAATGACAGTTCCAAAGTCCTGTCATTATGTACAACCACCACATGCAACTAAAGGATGGAATAATTACTTTAAAATGTTATAAAAATTACCCACAATCCATTATTTAAATGAATCTATATATATTTTTTAAGATCTTATTTATTTTTTTGAAGCGAGGAAGGGGGGAGAAAGGGAGAGAAATGTCGATGTGGGAGAGAAACATTATAATCTGGTGCCTCTCACATGTCCCCAGGCATGTGCCCTGACAGGGAATCGAACTGGCGACCCTTCAGTTTTTGCGACAGTGCCCAACCAACTGAGCCACATCAGTCAGGGCTATATTTATTTTTTAATATTAATTTCCAGTGCTCATGCAGTTCACATGTCACAAAATTTTAAACCATTAACATTCCCGCTATTCAGTTTTTAAACGTACTGTGCTCATATAGAATATACATGAATATACACTATATCTTGAATATATACCATCTTGCTATACCAAATAAATTGACTTGTATGCATAATCCTGAAATGCAGACATTTATGTACAGCTTTATGTGTTTATTACTTTATCTTTCTTGCATGAAAAGGTTATCACATGGCTTTCTAAACTGGCTGTTTTGTATCTTTTAATGAGTGACAAATAGCCTTATTTGCAATTTTGAACTTCTCTGAGGAATGGAACTATTTTTAAAAGAGCAGAGATTATGCACTGGTTGGGTGGCTCAGTTGGTTGGGGCACCTCTCCATACACCAAAAGGCTGCGGGTTCAATTCCTGGTCAGAGTATACATCTAGGTTGCAGGTTCAATCTCTGGTGGAGGCACATACAGGAAGCAACCAATCGATGTTTCTCTCTCACACTGATGCTTCTCTCTCTAAAAGCAATAAGAAAGGCAGAGATTACTAAAATTGAAAATTTCCTTTTTTCACACTGTCCTATGTTACTTATCACTCCCTACATTTAGGCGAAAATGTTAAGAACTTACCTTCTACGCTGTCATGGTCAATAATGGAGAAACAAAGTTCTCTGGACTTTTCAGTTTTAAAGGGCCATAGCGCCGCCTCAGAGATCCCTTCTGCTGAAATACAGTACTCGGGAGTGAGTGAGGACACCGGGACAGTCAAGTAGCACCAAGTTCCGTTGCACTCATCTTCCTTCAGGATGAGCTGTGCGGGGGTGGGGGTAGGGGGACAATGAAAACACATGGCTCCTTTCAGGCTGGAAAACAGTCCCCCTATTCACGTTGCCCAAACACAGGGGAAAAAGCACCTATGTGATGAACGCTGAACAAGTCTGAACACAGTGCTGGTATCCAATAGTAAGTCAATTTGTTACTTCAACATAGCATGTTGCTATGAGTCCATCAAAGTGTTCTTTATAGGGGTTATAAATTTTAAACACAAATAGCAGGAATGTTTGCCGCTAGTTAAGTCAACAAATATTCATTAGTCCTATTTCTATAACGCTAAAACTCAGCTGGCGAGAGATAAAAGCATCTCATAGGAAGAATAACAAAGGTATTACGCAAAGGCTGCAGAATCTGGCGGCAGGACTACGAAGAAGGGGTAGAAGCAATCTCTGGGAGCTGATCCTCATTCACCCAGCCGAAGTGCGTGGGTCACCTGTGCTGGGGCCTGAAAACTCAAAGGCACAACAGTGGTGCCTGACCTCAGATAACTTACTATACGGTGCAGAGGAGATAAGGAAGAAATGTAAAAGAGTACTGAGCACTGCAAGAGGGCCACTATATGGAACTGGGCATAACCAGGCCACAGGAAAGGAAACCGCGCACTGTATGGGAAAGAAGTCGACGGGAAGGTGACACTGCAGTGAACACCGAGTGTGAGTACAAATCTGCCAAGGAATGTCCAAGGTGTAGGACATTCTACTACAGAGCACGCTACTTACAGGGAACTGAGAACCGCAGGGTCCACCAGAGCACGAATGAAAATAAAAACTGGGAGAAACGGGGAGACGGGGTTGCTGGAAAGGATGCAAGAGGCCAAATCAGGAAGGCCTTGCAGGCCATACCAGGAAGGAGAATTTAGGTATTATTTTGTAGCTGATGGTGATTTGTTAAAGGGTTTTAAGCGGTGATGTAATGTGGTTAGATATTCACTTTAGGAACAACTCTGCTAGCAACCAAAGTGATGTTTTAAAACCTAAATCAGATGTCACTCTTCTGCTTCAATTTTTCCAGAGGTGCAAAGCAACATCTCACTTAGAATAAAAGTCAAATCCTTCCAGTGCCCTGAGACGTGGCTCCCACTGACCTCTCTGAGCCCATCTGCTTCCATGCTCGGTGGAGCCTGCTGCTCCCCCCTTCATGTGCCCAGTGCCCCTTTGCCATGCGCTTTGCCTGAAACACTCTCCTCCTCATCATCCAGGGAGCTCAGCCCTCACCTCTGCCAGCCCTTGCTCCGGTAATGCCTCGTCCAGCCGGGGAAGTCTGCTCTGCCACCCTACAGAAAATCACTGTGCCCCTAACCCCACTGCCCAACTCTCTTCCCTGCTTTTTTTCTCCATAGCACTTATCACTGGAGTTTTGTTTGTATTCTTCCCTGCTCTCTCCTGGTGCCCAGGAGGCACAGAGCACACGCTTGGCAGGTGGTGTTAGACAAAGGAAAGGCAGCACCATGGCAAACGGATGGAACAGAATCATTCTAATAAAACTGTGCTCTGCATAACCAGTGCCAGGATGTAATGCTATCTCCACAGCACTACCATTAGCTTTTCCTCTCAAAACACTGATTCCAATTGGAGCTACATGTGATTTTATATTACTGCCACGAGGAAGATTAAAATTATCGTCAGGCTACCAGTTAAGAAATGAAAATATCCAGGTTAATATCCTAGATTAGGGCTATGCTGTTATACAAGGCAAAGAAAAAACTTAAAGGTGTTCGCCTGGGCAGCGTTAGTGATTAACAACACCATCAATTCAACAGCATTTGTACACATCATTTCATTTTTCTTACCGAAACCTAGGATCTGTAAGTCTTGCCTGACTATTCACAAGCACTTGACTTTCTTACCCTACATAAATGACTTATGCTAATGAGAGAAAAATTTCCATTGTGAAAAAGATGAAATGAAAACACATACCACAGTTCCATTCACTCTCACATACACGTTGTACGTGAATGTGTCACAATGTCCCCCATCATATACGTCTTCCAGCTCTGGTTCGGGTACACTAGCTAAAGGGTGAAATATATCAATAATGATTTGGTCTCCCTTTTTTCTGGTGTTTAGTTTAGGTGGTCCAATTTTCCCTGGTGGGGGTGGGAGGAGACAAAAAAGAAGTAGAATTAGTTGGCTCTGGAACTTTATAGTACATTTTATAAAATTACCAAAATCAATCAACCTACTCCTTTTGTTGCTGTTCTAAAGCAGCACCACATTTAAACCATTCAAAAAAGATCTGGAAGATATTCTAAATATCCTTCATAAAGAAATGCTTACTATGTCTTCTCACTCAAGAAATATTCTTTTTTTAAAAATTTTTATTTTAATTGTTGATCTTGTAGTTTTCTTTTACTCTCACCCCAGCCCTCCCCACCTCCCTCCCATTTCCACCCCCTATAGTTTTTGTCCATGTGTCCTTTACACTTGTTGCTCTAAACCCTTCCCCTGTTCCCCTGAAATTCCCTCCCCTCTGGTGACTGTCAGCCTGTTCTCAATTTCAGTGTCTTTGGTTATATTATGCTTGTTTGTTTGTTTTGTTGATTAGGTTCCTGTTAAAGGTGAGATCATATTCTTATCTAATATAAACTCCTCTTTAACAGTTTAAATTCATTTTGAATCCTACAGAAAGACAGCTGGTCATGAATATTGGTTAAAAAAAAAAAAACACAAAACCTTGACATCTAGAAACTCTGTTAAATTATTTTTCCTTCATTTTGGTTCTGTGGATTTTTAAAAAATGGCTTTCTAAGAAACGTTTCTGAAAAGGCATTTTAGTTATCTTTAAACCCTCAACAAAATGTTTTTTATCTCCAGCACCTATGAATGTCTGGCGTAAAGGCTGTATAAAAGTTCGCTAAATGCCTTCAATTTTATATTGTGAAAATCAGAATTAGATATTAATTCATTCAACAAATATTTATCATGTGTCTTCGGGACTTTGTTGGCGAACCATGTAACTGTTCTTCACATATTTACTGTGCACCAGGAAAGTCTGTTTTTACTCGTTAATGTATCCTTAGGGCCTAGATTATATTCTGGCATAGAGTATGCCTTTACTACATCTATGTGGGGAAAGCATGATATGCAAAGGGTATAGTTAACATATGACAAAAGTGTGACCTTGGGGAATAAAACTATTGCAAGGGCAAGTACAGAAAGGGCTGTGGAAGAGACCAAGCAGGCACAGTCCGAAAAGCAGGAGCAGCAGGAGCAGCAGGAGGTAGTGGTCGAGGTGATGAAGCCTGAAGCAGGACAAGGAAGGCAGTGACGCTGGAGGGCATGGCACTGAGAGACCAGAAGTCTCGGGAGGAGGCAGGTGCTACAGGCTTCTTTTGCCCGGAATGAGGGTATTATTTCAGAGCTATAAGGTAGGATGTTAGTCAGAAAAGAGGAATTGGCACAGAAGACTCTGGAGCTTGAAGTGATGATAAAGACTGGGTATACTATGGCAATGGGATGCTGGAAGCATGAAGAGCTTAAAATTACTGGGATTGAAGAGATTACAGAATTCTGATACTTTTTGAATGTATGAAGTTGGTGTTAAAATCCCCATAGGCCTTGAGGATTTAAGGAAGAGAGGAAAGATAAGAGCAGCTGCCAAAGTCCCCGGGGAATGTACTTTAGAAAGGAATGACAGAGAGACAGGGAGGGGAAGGGCAGTGCAGAGTCTAGTTTGACAGCACTGATCCGCATATTTACATGGAGTGGAAATGTAATCATTTAACAGGGGCAAAGTGACGGGCATCTCAGCCCTATTTCTGGGGCTTGAGACAAGAGGAAAATGCGGACTCCCTAAATTGCTCCAAATGTTTCTTGGACATTATAATAATTTTTAGCAATTGCTAATAAAAGCAAATATATATAGAAGACATGTGTAAGTACTCACAAATTTAAAATTTAGATGTGTATACATTCTACTCACATTGTCTGCACAAAATAAATTCTTCTGACTCTACAAAGGCCGATTCTTCTTGTCCAACCCTGGCTTTAACTCTGGCCCAGGCAGAACTTATTGGATCATCAATCAGGGAAAAGATGTCGCACTGATGATGAGAGGTACTGCAAGCAGTACTCCATGCTCCCTGCCTAAAATGAAGGGGAATAAAGAAACACAAATGTAAAGAAACACATCTCTGTCTATGCTTGGCTTTTTATTCATAGCACGGAGCTGGCAGAAAGAGCTAAATAAGAACAGGATGGAGAAGCTGGACAGAGTAGGAGGGAAACCCTTACTCTTTGGTTAGAAGTACTACAAATTTCTTTACAATAAAGAAGCTCAATTCAAATTCTAAGATCTGTACAACCACATTCCACATGTAATTTTTAAAAATCTGCTCTTTAGCCCTGGCCGGTGTGATCTGGTTGGAGCTTCGTCCCATAAACCAAAAGGTCAAAGGTTCAATTCCTGATCAGGGCACTACCAAGGCTGTGGGTTTGGTCCCCAGTCAGGGTATGTATGAGAGGGCAGCCAATCAAGGTTTCTCTCTCACATCAATATTCCTCTCTCTGTCACTAATAGCAAAGGGAAAAATGTCCTTAGTTGAGGATTAAAAAAAAAAAATCCGCCCTTTAAACTGCAGTTTCCATAAACATACATAATTACTTAATTATAGAACCCAACACATCATTAAGACTCCTGACACTTACTTGTCAAAAAAAAATTTTTGAAATGTTACTACATAGGAAGTAAGATGACTTTTAATACAGAACTCTAAGCTTTATTAATTGTACCTTAAAATCTGGGATGTTAGCCCTGGCTGGTGTAGCTCAGTGGATTGAGTGTGGGCCTGTGAACCAAAGGATCACAGTTCGATTCCCAGTCAGGGCACATGCCTGGGTTGCAGGACAGTTCCCAGTGACAGTTCCCAGCAGGGAACGCACAAGAGGCAACCATACATTGATTAAAAAAAAAAAAAAAAAAAAAAAATCTGAGATATTGGTGATACTTGTCTACTGCAGTTCTTACAGCATGAACTAAGGGGCAGGAAGTGCTCTGAAAAGAACTGATCTGCATCCTTAGTGAGCACTTCCGGAAATCTACAAGCAGTTCAGGAAGTTTTGCCACATGAGAATGAAGGATGCTGGAAGTTTAGCACAGAGAATTATGGAATGTGCAAGGACCTACACAAAAAACAGAATGAAAAGGATGAGAGAGTAATACTCACCCATAGGTTTTAACCTGTACAATAAAAACTGGTGTCTGCGGCATGACTGGGTAATCCCAATATACTAAAGCATTTAAGTTATAGGCCTCAATAGTAACATTGGTTGGCACAGGCACTGTAAGAGATTCAAAAAGTTAAATGAACAACAGTAAGAAATTAACATTAGCAAACCTTATAAGAAGCCATGTTAACCAAATACAAAGAAACATTTTTTTAAAAAAGTAGATTTCATCAGAATAATAAAAATATTTAAATTGGGAGATTTCTAATTTTTTTTGAAAAAGGTATAGAAAAGTTCTGACTCACTTTAAATTAGTGAAGCAGTACTGTTGTATAAGAGAAACACAAATATAAAGTGAGGCAATAAATTCTGTTTTAGGAGTTTTTTTTTTGTTTTTGTTTTTTTTGCAAAGTCCATAGAGAAGCTTTTTTCCTTTTTTTATATTTTACTGACTATGCTATTACAGTTGTCCCAATTTCCCCCCCCTTTACCCCCTCCACCCAACACCCCCAACTCCCTCAGGTAATCCCCACACTGTTGTTCATGTATAAATGTACTGCCTATTGTAATAATAATCCTCTTAATCACTAGAATTTTCTATATATGATGCCACAGATTGTATTTGATGTCTAGAGAAGAACCAGCTACACCAGGGATGGCCAATTTCACTCTAAAACACACTCCTCCCCACCCCCCGCACTCTCAACCCTACACCCAGTTCCATTAAACACCCTCAGTACCTTTTCTACAGCATAAGAATGGACACCTAAAGACTGACTGAAGAAGCCCCTGACCATTCCAATCTCATCAACATTTTGCTCTCTGGGTGTGCAGGGCTTTTACCAAAACAAATCCAGTATTTCTTATTGCCTATGCTCTTTTAAACAATTTCAGAAAACTTAGGTTAGTAAGAGGTGAGCCATTTTATGTCACTTGAACATCGTTTATCAGACATTACCAAAACTGTAATCTAGTTATTAAAAGTAGCCATTTTCCCCTAGTCAATGTAAGAGGTTACTGTCCACCAATCCTAGGAAAAATGCATACGTACACACAACTCCTCCCTTCCTCCTTTCCCCTTCTGCTTTTCCTCCCTTCCTCCTTTTCGATATGAATAAACACGAAGGTATTAGATACAGTTAGTAACATGATACAAAATGGAAGACTCTACTAAACATGATTTACTTACAATTAAAGTATATAAGTGAATGGTGATGTGGCAGAGGTTCAGCGGCTTCCTAACATAACTTATCATCCTCCTCAGAAATTCTGAGAGCTACAAGTATACTTTTTAAAGCACCTCAGATGATAATGATGATTACTCAGGTTTATATCAAGTGGACTGGTTCTAATAAGAAAAATACTCCCTGGTGAGGCCTTAAGAAATCTGGGTTCTTTTCTGCTATACTACTAATTATTTGAGATTTCCTTACCTGTTAGGTAAGGTGTTAATTTCACACATATACAAGAGGGGACCCCCAAAAACCAGAATTATCTTCTGGAGGACAGGCCCCCTTGTAGTACAGGCTTCCCCCACTAAGTGAGTGTTCTAGGAACCCATTTGTATCAGTGCACCAGCTGGGGCTGTTGTGAGAAGCTGTGCTCAGCTTCAGTGACTTTATTTTGAACTCTTTCAACACATTTGCCCATTGCATGATGGGTGATTTACAAGTGCACCTGCCCATACCATGCTGAGTGTTCAGCAGTTTTTAACCAAAAACGGCATGACCCCGGTGCGCCACCCTTCCAATTCACCTGATCTTTCCCATCTCTCCTGGAGTGACATTTTTTGTTTCCCCAGATGAAAAAAGTCCTCACAGGGAAACATTTTGCCGATGTGGAGGAGGTGAAACAAAAAACAGTAGAAGCACTGAAAGGCATCAAAATCCACGAGTTCAAGAACTGTTTTGAGCAGTGGAAAAAAGTCTCCATAGATGTATTGCACCAAACAGAGAGTACTTTGAAGGTGACTGAAGTTTAAACATGTACAAATAAGTACACAATTTTTTATAAATAAATTCCGAGGTTTTTTTGGGTCTCTCCTTGTACTCTGTAGACAGAGTACAACATTCCACAATCTGCTTACCAACCTTTCTATGGGAAGGACAAAGGGAGCAGTAAAAAGAAGTGAAAGGGGCTGGTGAGTAAATTGTTTTTGTGGATTTGAAGTCACCTGACACCACAACTCAAAAATAAATGCTCCAAGTTAAAGCATCCAGACCCTTTCCCGAATGAGTAACTCTCAGGTAAAAAAAATCTAACACCCCCGAACTGAAGATGCAGAGGCATAGGTAGTTTCACAAAGATTTCTTCTTACCGTGCAAACCGAGAAATGGCATGAGAAATCCAGATGAAAAATATCAAATCAAGACTATTGCACTTTTTTCAGAATATGTATTTTTCATAATCTACCTCCTGAATGGTTTTATAATGTGGGTAAAATGGCTATTTTTCTTAATGCTCCCCAACTTCTCTTTTTATTTTTTTCTGTTTTCTTGGGATATATGGACATATGGCATTGTTTGAGACAGACAGCATGACTTGACTTAAATACACAGCAAAAGGATAACCACAGTAGGTTCAGTTAACATCCATCATCTCATACAGTTACAAAACGGAAAAGAAAAAACAAGTGTTGTTTTCCTTATGATGAGGACTTCTGGGATCTATTCTCTTTCTCAACAAATGTTTAATCCACCTTACAGTGTGTTAGCTACAGTCATCGTGGTGTACATTACATCCCACATTACTTTCTTGTATCTGCAGAAGTTTCAGAACTAAGGCTCCAAGTGAGGACACCTAAAATCCTTCAAGTCTACTTCACCTTCTACACAACAGTTCCTCAGCTGGGCCAAGAACCACAGTATCCCTGCCGTCTTCTCTTACTCCTGTTTGTTTGGGGATCTATTCTGGTTTTATCGCTCATTCTATCTTTTAAAATATTGAGCCCAGATGTGATGCAACAAATGTGAATGAAACACTTTCTTTCCTCTCCTTCTCTCTCTCTCTCTTTTTTTAAAGAGATGGACATATGAGATAGTGGGTTATACTGAACTTGTAATTAACTATCCCCCTCCCAAGACATTTCCCTCAAACCACCACCAAGTGAGGCTTACCCAATAAACACCTGCTCTTCCACTCTCTGCCCTGAGCACAGGGTTTTACTCTCACCTGTTTGTTCAACTTCATCTGCCTGGGTTTGCTTGGCACGCCAATGAAGTCTAACTGGAAGTGACACACCCTGGTCTCCGGCAATAGTCATTTCTCAAGACTAATTTGGACTGAATCATTCTAAGTTGAGAAATAATTTAGGAACTGAAAAATAAAATAGGCCTTTTTAGTCTATGGAAGGAAAAGGAAGAAGAACTAGTTAGCTGCTGAGCCTATTTTAAATTTCTCCTATTGATCTGGATGAGGTTTCTTTTCAACCCAATTTCTCAGATATAACTAAATAATTTAATACTTTAAAATATACTTGTGAAAATAATGATGCACATTACTGAGAGTTCCTATGTGACAAGGGAAGTGCTCAACTTTTTATGCATCATCTCAGTTAAGCACACAGCCACCCTACGAGGGAAATATTATTATACATGTCTTTTACCAATGACAAAATAAAGGCTTAGAAAAGTTATCTAACTTCTCAGACAATATGTAAACTTTCACTGATTTTTTAATTAAGAAAAGAAAAGGATCAAAACTGTGAACAACAAAACAGCAAAAAATACAAATCTATCAACAATGGACTCTAAAAAACAAACTAAGCAAACACGAAGAACAAAGATAGAATCATGGCTACAGAGAGCATTTTGATGGTTGCCAGATGGGAGGGGGTGTGAGGCAATGGGTGAAGAGGTGAGGGGATTAAGAAGTACAAACAGGCGGTTACAGAATAGCCATGGGGATGTAAAGTACAGCCCAGGCAATGGAGTAGCCAAGAACTTACACCATGACCCATGGACAATGGTGGGGGGACTGCCTGAGGGAGGGGGCAAAGGGGAAAAATCAGGATAACTATAACAGCATAATCAATAAAATATAATTTTAAAACATATTAAAATGTATCTGCTATTGGAAAGAGAAGTGGAAAAAAGCTGCTTAAGTGTTATGTTTACAATAGTTTCATAAAATAAGGGAGAAATAACCTCCATATATAAACAGGAATTGGAGATGGTTATTTTCTGATGACTTCACAAGCACCTGCTTCAAGTAATTTTGCACGATTTATTGTACTATCTCAATTAAATGATGCCTGCTGCAAAATCTGAACAGTGTATTAAAGTAAATCATTTCTTTAGACTGCACATTTAGAATGGACAGTTCCTTAAAAAGAAAGTGATGAGTAAACGGTTTTCTTCCTGTCAGAAATTCATTTAATTCTGGTTCAACTCTCATTCATTAAAATGTTACCAATTAATTATTCATCTAGTTCATACAACAACTGTATTATTGCTGTGTGCTGCCAAATTTTATAAGATAGCTATTTAAATGGGTTATTTTTCTCTTCAATTCTTTAGGCATTTATTTATATAGAACTGAAATGTGGAAATTGCAAAGTCCATATGAATCATGAATCAGAATAAAATGAAGGAGAAAATTATTATTAATACTTGTTCATTAAGTATAATTACAATGTAATATCTTAAATACCTCGAATCTCTGAAATAAATAAAAACAGAATCTAAAGAAAGTAATGAAAAGTTTAAACACATGTGGAGCATTATCCTCAAGTCAGAGACTGGGTGGAAGCATAGCTGAAAAAGTGGAGAAGGCGAGCTGAGTCCTACATCTGGGTTCAAGTGCAGCGCATTCCTCAGGTAATACTCAGAGCGGGAGATCAAACTGGAAGAAGTTAACCACTAGGAGGCACTGATTCACTTAAAATATACACACTACTTTACTACGTAAAAGTGTCTGAAAAGTGAAGTACTACTAGTTATTAGATGGCCCACATGGAGTTTGTTTCCCTATAAATGCACTTAAGAAATATTAACAAAAGACCATAACTGTAATATATTCCCAACCATTTGGATTTTTCATACTCTGGCTATAATCCCTTGCCTGTTTCCCTCTTCCTACCAGGTTCCCTCATCTAAGACAAACTTCCAAACACACAGTCAAACTTGGCACTAATAAGAGCTAACACACTGAGTGTGTATTAAGGTCCAGGCACTGAGGAGTCAGGGAAGCTGAGAGGCAGAAGCAGGTTTGTCCCTGTGGGTTTTCCTCCTATACTCTGAAGATTCTGCATTTTAAACTAACTTTAAAAGCAGAGAGAACACAACAGAACTTAGAGAAACGCACTGGATAAACCAGACGAGACTGTACTGGAAATGCACTGAGAAACAGGGGTGTTGCCCACAGCTGTGTTTACAAAATGCTGGCTACAGCAGATCTTTTCATGGCGGAGGGGCAGGCAATTCTACTCCCAGGGCCTGCTTCAAGAATGTAGAAATTGTGCAGTTACGAGAGGTACCATGCTCAAGAGGGCCCTGTTCTCTGAAGGGAGAGCCTGACAGTTGGTTTAATACTCTGCCAGGAACTTGAGTCATCCTCTTCCTCTTTTGCACATCCAGTCACTGAGTCCTGCTAACTCAGCCTTCTGTATGTTTGTCCAACTATCCTCTCCATTTCAACTGCCATCTCTAATCGACTCCTCCCAGGCTTAAGCAGCTACCCAACTGGACTCCCTCCTTCGATTCTACCCCCAAACTCTTTTACCAGATGAATGGTTTTTCTAAGTGGCATATCTAATCCTGCACAGAATCATTTCTCCTCTTAAAATAACCCAATGGCTGCCCACTGACTTGAGCAAGGTATACTGAGCATATTCTTTTGTTAGTTCAGCACCTGTGCTTCTTTCAGAAACATTCCTTCTTTTCTAGGAACTCCCCTACTGCCATCCTCTGAAACAATGTACTTCCTGAGTAAGCTGGCACCTGACCCAAGCTGGGCAAATCACAGCCTTTGCTTGGAATTTTCTTAGGATGGAAGAAGTTGCAAAATGTCAAAACCCGAAAGCTGTCAACATCCATGACTGCTGCCAACTAGGGAAAGCTGTCAACGCTGAGAATCAGTAATAAGAAAGAGAGTCTTGGCAGTTTGACTTCCTGGTTCAGCTTTCTAAGGCCTGGCTGGCATCTCTACCTTTCTACTTAATTCTTGCTTAGACTCTCCAAGCCGATCGATTCCTCTTTTTCCCTAAGTCAGGCAAAGCTGTGTTTCTACCCCTTGTTGTTACATGTGACCATGACAAGGCACTTCATTAACTGGTTCCTACCGCACAAACATATTCTTCAATAAAATGCTTAATATTTCACTAATTCAACATGCTGTTTCACATCTCTTTTTCTGCACGACAAGCCTCTCTGCAACCTCCAGTTCCAATTCTGGGGTTGTCTTCTCTGACTCCCCTGGTCAGAGCCCGGTACCCATATGTTCAAGCTCATGTACTACAGCTACCCTTGTGGATGATGAACTTGACTTGTCAATGGCAGTTTGCAGAGTAGTTAAGAACTTGGAGCCTGGAGCCCAACTGCCAGGCTCCCCACTGAGTACCAGTGACTTCCTCACGAGTTGGTTAGACTTTTCAGTGCCTTGATTTCTCATCCATAAATGGAGACACCAACAGCATCTTCTTTATAGGGTTGCCTTGAAAATGAGATGTGAGGAGAATAACAGTGCCTAGCACTTAACCGTTAGCTAAATAATCATGATCCTTGAAAACAGATACTAAGCAACTCCCATTTTTGTATTCCCTACACCTGGTACAATGCCTTCCCCAAAACTATGACTATGTGTTTGCTTGACTCTTAAAGGACAACCCAAAGGAGAGCTGGCTATAGATGCAGCACACCTAACAGTAACGAGCCCATGGAGTAAGTCCTAATACAGAGCCTCAGACCCAGGCTGCTAAGGATGATGAAGGTGGGCTTCCCTGACCCCTTGCGGACGAGTGCTAGCTGCGGACACTGAGGAGACACTCAAGACTGACGGAGTTTCTGATATTTTAGGTTTATCCCTCTTGCCGAAGGGTTTACTGATTTTATTAGAGGTCCGAATAAATCACCATTAAATCAAGCTTTAGAAGAGTGTATTCTCAGCATCTGTTTCCTGGGAAATCTCAATAACCAGAAAGAAATAAACTGCTTCCAGGAACTAAGCTACGCGAAGAGACTTACCACCTGCCAAGTCTGGCTCGCACTGCACCCCTCGCAGACAACGATGGCCAGTGACTGCCACTTAACTCTCAGCGGGCGAAAGAACAATTTCGCTCACATCCCTAAGGATTCTGGATTCCCCCTAAGAGTGTAGTAATAAGTCAAGACCTGTGCCAAACTTACAAATGCTGACCAAGAAACCCACACATTTAAAAAATAAACGAGGAGAACTGAAGAACTGAGAGGCGTGTTTTGCTGTTTCTGCAACAACGGAAGAGCCGAGAGGGAACCGAGGAGTGCGAACCGCGGAGACCCCGAGTCGCCTTCTCGGCTGCCGCCCCCATAGGGCCCGCCGCCGCACTGCGTCCGCGAACCCTGGCCAGTGCGGGTGCGGCCCCGCCGGGGGTTCCCAGCGAGGGCGGCTTCCTCTCTCCCCTCCCCGCCCCCATCCAGCCGCGGCCCTGCCGCACGAAACAGTACCCGAGGACAGCTTCGGATCCACGGCACTCATCTCAGCCATGCCCACGACCTGAGTGATGAGGACGAGCAGAAGCAGAGCCATGCTGCTCCCGAGACGCCGAGAGCCGCCCGGAGCGGCTGCGACGGTCCACCGGCGCGGCCCTCCTGCCTGGGCCTCACGTCACTTCCGCCGCCGAGGACCAGCGCTCCCCTCGGAGCCCGGCGGTGGACAGTGAAGCCGGAGGCGGGGCTAGCCCCCGCAGGCCAGTTGTAGGGGGAAGGCGGGGCCAGGGCGGGGCCAAGAGGCGAGGCCTGGCGAGGCTGGGCGGAGGGGGCGGGGCGGGCGACTCCCACCGGGAAAGGATCGGGGACGAGAGAGTAGATCGGCCAGTTTCCAGGGAAGACGGGTTTGTGCGGAACGTGGGTCCAAAGGTTTTTTTCATCTTGGCACCATGTCCCGCGATTCTGCTTCCTATTTCCTCAGTATCCTGGGGTTGCAAAACTTTGCCCTAGGCCACAACCCAGCCGCAATCATTGCACTCTATTAGATTTAGCTGTCAACGCATCTGGGGCTCTGAGAGTTTACAACAGAAAGAGCTTAAGTGCCTTCTCTAATCCCTGCATTTGTATTTGAGGAACCTGAAGCTTCATTGGTGAAATGTTTTGCGCAGACTTCCACAGCCCAAGTCAATTTGGCTTGGCCAAAATCTACATTATTCCTGGGGACGGAGGGGGGGGGGGGGCGGCGAGGAGCGGGAAACAGCTTGTATTACCTTCGCAGCAATTAAGTATCAAATAGCAATTGATTCAGTAGCTTCTCATGAGATCTGCCCGCGTTCACATATGCTATTACTTCCCATCTCTCCCATTCCTGTCCAGCCACAGTGGATGTGCATAAAGCTAACTTCCTCACCTGCTTGTAATATCTCTGCTTATCATGCTCTTTTGCAAAAATTTGAAATTACAGCCCACCTTCCTTTCTTTTTATTCTGGCCTACTAATTTTTTTCATGGCACTTAGCACCTTCCCCTACAGTCTACAATATGCATATTGATATTTATTTTCTCAGGCTCCGTAGGACTGAGACTGTTGGCACTCAATAAGTAATTGTTGAATGAAAGAATGCATGATACACCAGCATTAAGCAACATTTTAGAGAGAAAAACCATATGAAAGTACTGCACAAACTCGAGAGGGGTTTTTAGCTAGATCATTTTATTTCTATTAATAAATCCCTTATCTCAGTACTCCAACTTCAATTTACAGGTGAACAACCCCGGGGGTCTTGTTAAAATGCAGATTTGGATTCCATAGGTCTGATTCAGGTTGGGGCTTGAAACACTATGTTTCTAACAAGATACTTGGGGTTGTCAATGTCACTGGTTTTAGGGCCACACTTTGAATAGGAAGACTTTGGCTCCATTTAGTCTAGATTTTGGGGAATATTTTGCTTGATGTGTTTATGATACCACTATCTTAGTACATTCCGGCTGCTATAACAATATGTCATGGATTGGGTGGCTTAGGGAAAACAGAATTTTATTTCTCACAGTGAAGAAATAAGTTCTGAAGGCTAGGAGTCTGAGATCAGGATGCCATCATGGACCGCTGAGGGCTCTCTTCTAGGTAGCACTCTTCCTGTTGTAACGTCAAGTGATGGAAGAGGAAGGGAACTCTTGGGACCTCTTTTATAAGGACACTAAATCCCATTCATGACTTAAGTACCTCCCAAAGGCCCAACCTCCTGATACCGTCACCTTCCAGAGTTAGAATTTCAACATGTGAATTTTGGGGGCACCATAGTGCTCACTATAGGAAAGGCACCATCCAGTTACCATAAGGATGCACAGATAAATAAGAACTGATCTTTGCTGTTTAGGAGTTTATGGAGTAAGACGGAACATAATACCCAGTTCAGTTCAGTAAACATTTTTGTAGCAGCTGCGCCAGAGGTTGGGTTACCCAGGAAACAGAGTCTGCGGGGGAGATTAGGACACAAAACATGCCCGTATATGCTCTTCGGGTCAGCCTCTTGAGAGGTGGAGGAGACAGGACTGGGCAGAGGCAGATGCTGAACTGTGATCGCAGCAAAGGTTTTAGAGGCCCGTGGGTCTGCAGTGGCCTTTCAGAGGTATCTTGAGTTGGTATGACTAGCTGGGCCTTCAACTGCCAGCATTAATTAGACATTGGATGCAAATCATCCCTGGGAGCGGACATGATTTGGGGCTGTCCACTTTTCTTTTTTTAACTGAGGCATTCTCCAAAGAGTGCTGAGAGCTGAGTGTTTCTGCCAGTGATGGGGAGTTGAGAGACTAAGCCTTCTATTTCTGAAGGGGGATCTGGGCAGAGCTTCACAATCAGCATCTACCACAGCAGACTATCCTTTTGAGGCACTGTGCTAGTCACTTGGAGACTAAAGATATTTATTAATTCACTAAATATTATTGGGTGCCACTGTGTGTTTGTCCAACATTGCTACACACCGAGATATAGACCTGGGCAAGAAAGATAAACCCCTGTCCTCCTGGAACTTATAGTCTATTGAGGGATTAAACAAGCATTCATCAAACTACTACACACATAATTATTGAAACTGTGGTCATCGTTATCAAGGAGGGCAATGGATTTATAGGAGCATAAACAGAGACTTAGCTTAGTCTAAGTTTTAAGAAAATTCTTTCTTAAGGCAGTTACAATTATGTTTTGAGGTGAAGGATAAGGGAGAATTCGCCTGGATAAAGCTGAGAGGTAGGGGTGGGATGGGGAGTCATAAGCTAGTAAGAGAGGTAGAAGGATGATCAGTAAAATATATTTTAAAATTCAATATATAGATTTTATATAGCTATACAGAAGGCAAATGAGCAGTGCCCATTTCCTTGGTAAAAACCCAGTGCCTAATGGCTAAAGAATATCCCAGTATAAGTTGGTCCTACTATATCCTCTGGTGAGTTTTTAAAAACCAACGTGGGGTAAAGGGTGGGTAATTCCAGAGCAGTGCAAACTGAAGTGCTGCTCAGGAGCAAGGCTACAGTTTGTAGCCCACATTCAACACAGCCCAGAGGAAGGAAGTCAAAAGGACAACTATTTGAATGGGGACAGGACTGGGCGTGCAGCGAAAACTGTGTATGTCTCCTGGTGCTGTGCATTTCCTTCTCTTCGCTAGAGCAGAAATGCCTGCCAGTGTCCTGTTAAAAGAGGCAGATTGAGAAGTCTGTGGCATTTAGCTCTGAATTCTGATGTTCTATAAATTATAGCCAATACTCCCCTCTCACTCTCTGTGCCCGCCACTCTCACTCTATCCATGCCTCCACACTGCCCCTTTCTTAGCTCTGTTTTTGCCATAGCACTTACTATCATTCACAAATATGTAAGTATTATATATTTGTAACATATCACGGTCAGCATTACCCAAAGAGAACAACTGCACCTAGACAAGTGTCTAATCATTCCATTAATATTGAATGAGTGTTCAGTATTTTGCAAAAAGTCTAGTAGATGGCTTATCTTTGAGCACTGCCAAAGATAGATGCCATATGCAAGATAGTGACTGTGACAGACATTTTCCATTAGGTGACCACTAATAACCTTTCTCAATATCTTTACACCTTGCGATCTTCTTACTATAGAGGCTCTAAATGCTCAGTACTCACTTTCCCAATATTCACGGCAGTTAAGCATAGTCATATGACACAGTTCCAGTGAACGAGACCTAAGGAGCAGTCTTCCTGTGTGCACGCTTGCACTTGCAACAGATACAATAGGAGAGCTTGCTGCCCTTGCCCCTTCTCATATCTTCCTGGCCTCAATGTAGACAAATGCTGCCCGGATCTGCAGCAGCCATCTTGCAACCAGGAGGCAACATGATTGAGGATAAAAATATCAATAGCTAAATAGAAGAATAGAAAGATAAGCCTGAGGTGTTGATTTTAGCCTTAAGCAGCTAAGCCAATGTCTGCAATGACCTACTGTTAGACTATTGTTATAAAACAAAAAATAAAGTCTTATTGATTTAGGCCACAGCCAGTTTGCTTTTCCATTAATTGAGATGAAATTCTTCTCACTCGGTGCCAGGCCAGTCTAACTAAATCCTCTTTCAGAGAGCTGGAATGTAAACCACAGTGGAAGGGAAGATGGCTGAGGGGAAGGGGGAAAAGAGAAAAGAAGAAACCACCAACTCAAGGACAGAAAGTAGAACACTAGGGTAGTAAGCAAAGAAGAACCCTGTTGAGGAGAAAACAAGTGGCCCAGGTCTTGGAGCTGCATCTGTCGCCAGAAACTTGGTAACACTTTGTGTACCCTGAACAGTGTCCCCTCACTGCAGCCCCAGAGGACCCACTCACAGGTGACTGTTTCCTCTTCTGACTCTCCCACACAGCTTCACCAGACTCACTCATCACTAAAGGTAATCTGAGTGTCTCTGTCCTTGTAACTAAAGGAGCCCACCTAATAATTTCTAGCCACATATGGTCAGTCTCATAAAGGACTGCTACCGTGTTCTTTTAGAAAACACTCTCAACATCACATAAAACACTGGTCTAGAGAAACTTGTTGCTAAAAAAGAACTAAGTAACATGGAGAAGCAGGCAGTTTGCTCTCAGTAGCTCACACTTCCTCTCAGGGCTTCTTCCTCTTCGTCTAAGTGCTTTCCTTCACCACCCTAATGCCCAGGGCTCTCTTGCTGCTTTTTATATACCCAGAGTCCTCCTCCTTTGAGAACCTAGAACTGCACTGGTTCATAAGGCTACAGCTTCAGCCTTCTCTCCATCTTGATCTTCCTTCAACATTTAGGTATATGGATCTGTAATCTGCAGGCAGGTGCAAAAAGGAAAGGATCCTGGGCTTTTACTGTTTGGGCTGTAAATACATTTCTCCAGAGGGAAGATAAGACTTGAGTATCCAGCTTTACATCCCAAGAAATGCCTCCATTGTCCCAGGATGGGGTGGAGTGAGAGTCTTCATTTCTCCTTGACATAAAACACACACGCACGCACACGCACACGCAGGTCTGGGGAGGTAAATCTCTCTGCAATTCCTATCCGATGCTCACTCGTAAATTCAGTCCAGGGTTGTTCTTCTGGCTTAGATCCCAAATGTCAGTAAAATTTGCTCAGAAAATTTAACTGTACAGAAATGAAAATTTTCTCTACAGCCCACAGTTCCCCAGCTGAGCCAGAGGCCCACCACGCACATTGCTTAATTTATGCTGCCTTCTTGTTCCTGTAGGCATTTGAGTTTAGGACCACTACCTCATGTTGTCCTTTATTAAAGTTAACTTTTAATGGTAGCTTGCCACCAGGCTATCATTGAAGAGATTCGAAATATATTAAGTGTGTGAATGAAGAATTTATAACATTTTTTCAGACTAGAAATCAAAATGAAAAGATAATTTTTACTACTTGCTATGGACTGAATGTGTCTCCCAAAATTCATATAAGTCCTAATTCCCACAGTTCTGGTATTTGTGGCTGGGGCCTTTGAGAGGTGATTAGGTCATGAGGGTGAGCCCTCAAGAATGGGGTTAAAGCCCTTATAAAAGAGACCCCAGAGAGCTCCCTTGCCCCTTGACCATGTGAGGACACAATGAGAAGAAGGTCGCTCTCTATGAATCAGGAAGTGGGCCCTCACCAGACACTGAACCTGCAGGTGCCTTGATCTTGGACTTCCCAGGCTTCAGAACTATCAGAAGTAAATTTCTCTTGTTTATAAGCCACCCAGCCTATGGCATTCTGTTAGAGCAGCTGGAACAGACTAAGACACAATTTCAAGTTATGTAGAGAAAAATTTTCCCTATGCGGAAATGTATCGTGCATAAGTGTGTTAATCTTGTTACAGACAGAATCCTAGCCAGTGGTTAGGAGTGAGCGAGACAGCCTGTCCTTCAGGCAGTCCATCAGCAGACACTTTATGGGAGAGACAGTCTAGTGCAATAACAAGCAGGAAACTTCTGGAGCTGGACCGCCTGGGGTTAATGTGTCCACCGCAATTAACTGTAACCTTGGGGAAGTGACTTACCTCCTCTGTGCCTCCACTTCATCTCCTGTGAATGCAGGTGGAATAATGTGTACCGCACAGGATCTTTGTGAAGGTGAAGTGAGGTGACTGTGAGCAGTGCTTAGCCCCAGGCTTGACGGGTAAGCATATAAACATTAGTTGTGTATTACTATTTGCTAGGTCCTTCCACCACAGCAATTTAAAGAAAATAAGCTATAATTCTCTCTCTGAAGGAATTTGCTCCGAGAGAGACTAAAAATGGCATTGTACCTTTGGCCTGCGATAGAAATTTTGCCAGCTTTGGTAAGAACACAGCAGAGAGTGGTCAGTCCTGTTTGAAGAGATGAAGAATAATCAGGAAATTATTTACAACTAAACCGGTTTCTACTCTCACCTTGGGCTCCTAGCAACCACCAAGCAGTGGCAAAGAAAAGAAAACAAAAAATTTAATGGCATGTCTTTTTCTATAGATGAGTAAGAAATGACTATCTCAGACCCCCAAAAATGCTTACTACTTTAGATTTCAGTGATTGTAAGTAACAAATCTGTCAGCATCATCAGCTTGCATTTCCCCTGTTTTTGCCTTTTATAGCTCCTGTACCCACTGACCTGCAAGCTATGCACCCCCATTCCACATTCCTTAGTCAAGTACATCGGCAGTCTGGTAGGAGACCATAACAAGAGCTTGCTTTAAACAACAACAACAACAACAACAACAACAACAAAAACCTGAGGTATAACTGATATATAACAATATATTAGTTTCAGGTGCACAACATGAAAATTCAATGTTGGTATATATTGTGAAATGGTCACCATAATAAATTGAGTTAACATCTATCCCCATACATAGTTACAAATCTTTTTTCTTGTGATGGAACTTTTCAGGTCTACTTTCTTAGCAATTTTCAAATATGCAATATAGTATTATTAACTATAGCCAGCATGCTGTACTTTACATCCCTATGATTTATTTATTTTATAACCAGAAGTTTGTACATTTGAACCCTTTACCAATTTTGCCTACCCTTCCCCAGTCCGTTCCCTGTATCTATAAAGGAGCTTGCTTATTGAAATCAAGATATAATGAAGCCAACACTATCCCTTAGGCCGAAGGAGGGAAGAATAAGTTAACAATGACCTAAGTGGAGACATTAGCATAATTTTTTAAAATGCATCAAAAGAAGAGGAATGGTTATAATGAAAACACAGGAAAAAACGTGGCATGCAAAATTGTTCAGTGTGTCTCCAGCAGAATCCCAAAAAGGATGTCCTTTCCTAATTATGCATATACCTAGTTTCTTTGCCAGAGAATACAGGGGCTAACTAAGGGTGTGGGAAACTGGACTGCCTAGGTTCAAATCCCCATCATTTTACAGCTTTGTGACTTTGGATAAGTTCCTGTACGTCTGTGTGCCTCACTTTCCTGATTTGTGAAATGTGGATAATAGTCATACTCGCATCACAGGGCAGATGTGAGAATTCGGTGAGTGTGTGTGAGTATAATGCAGTGTCTGGCACAGAGGAAGTGCTTTAGAAATCAGCCAGTATTTCTCTTTTTTCAGCATCATCTGGTAACAGTTTCATCCTCTTTGCTTTGGGCCTCACTCCCAGCACACTCTGTATGCAAGCCCACTCCACTTTGACTTCCCTGCTGTTAACTTTCATTATTTAGAGGGGCTGAAGCTGAGACCGGCAGGTGGTGGTAGGTGAAACCACTTGACTCCTCAGACTGCATGAAAACAAACAAGCCTTGGATGATCACAAAATATTAGGGATTTGCTGGGTGTGTCATAGAATGTCAGGAGCCTTACACAGGTGCTGGAGGACCCATGATAGGCAGCAGGGCCAGGCCATTATTGGAGCCTCATTCAATCCGCTGAGAGTCTTAATAGAGTAATGGCTGACCTCGCCCTACAAGAAGGAATTCTACCAGCAGATGGCCTTTGGACCTGAACTGCACATTGACTCTTCCTTGGATCTCCAGGCTGCCAGGGGCCCTGCAGGTTTTAGACTTGCCAGAATCCATAGTCGCATGAGCCAATTCTTTAAAACCAATCTCTGGCTCTCTCTCCCCCGCCCAAGGCCTGCTCCACCTCTATTGGTTCTGTTATATGGTGAATCCTGACTTATACAATGATGCTTACTGTTTCACAAGTTTGTTTATTTGTTTGTTTGTTTTTAAGATTTTATTTCTTTTTAGAGGGAGGAAGAGAAGGAGAGAAACATCATTGTGTGGTTGCTTCTTGCACACCCCATGCTCGGGACCTGGCTGGCAACTCAGGCATGTGCCCTGACTGGGAATTGAACCTGCAATCTTTTGGTTCACAGGCCTGTTTCACAAGTTTAATTGGCGATTTAATAGACTATGATGCTAGCTAGCTCTCTCTGACCAAGCCTAGGAAAGTGTGAGGATCTGCTCTGAGCACTGTGGTTGTCTCCTGTAATGTCTACCCCAGCCCTCCCCTGCTGCATAGCTGTCAAGGGTTTTTGCTTCACACAAACTCTGATAATTTAAATGTAAATCTCATCAAAAAACACCCTCACAGAAATGTCCAGAAAATGTTTGACCAACTCTCTGAGCACTGTGGCCTACTCAAGTTGACATAAAATTGACCATCAAAACTATCCTGTTTGTTCTGCAAAACTGAAAAAGATTTTTTTTTTTGTTTTTTGTTTTTGTCAGGATAGACAGTAAATATAAGGATAGATTCTGAGCACTTTCTCAGGATAATATTATCCGTGGACATATAGATTTTCCCACTCACTCGGGTGTTGGTTGATCACATGGGTAGAACTGGATCTTCCTATTTAGTTTGGGAGAACTTGTCTCTGAGCAGGCCGAGGGAGGAGTTAGAGACTGACACAGAAGCAGGCCTGGGATAGTAAGAAAAGACTTGGCTGCCTAGCCACACAGCTGAAATTGCCCCAATGACCTCTGGAAAGAAAACATCCAGTGGAAAACAAGTTAGTATCATCAACTTCAGGAAGAAGATAATTGGTGTCTGGAACACCAGACATTCTGGGTGCGATAACACAGGAAAATTGGAAATTGAGGCAGGAGAAATGAGAAGGGTGAGTAGTGGCATGAACTTGATTTGCAGGACGTGGGCTCCATTTCCGACTAGATGAGGATGAGAACCACACCCTCCCCCCTTCCACCCCACCTCAGTCCTTAAGCTACTGTTGGCTGTGTCCAAACTCCTGAGGAAGACATTCTGAGATTCTGTCTTGTAGCCTTAACAGTTCCAACAAATTAGAAGTTTCATTATATAATGGTTGTTAGTTGTGATTATATTAAATTTATGTTATCTATATATTTCTTTTAGGAAAATAAAAGAAAAGGCAGGAGAATTTTTTGACGGTAAAAATCCTTCTCATTTTCTCTGTCGAAAAAATTAGGGAGGTTTTGAATGAGAGCCTAGAAGTTTAAATAGCTATAACGATGAGTTTCATTTTTAGAAGGTGTGAAATTCTAATCATTACTTCATTATCACTTCAAAAGATCTGGTTTTTCAACTCTGTGGCTTCGAATGCATGTGTTAAACTGTCAGCAGTGAAGAGGAGCTGTGGAGATTGTTGAACTATAATTGTAGTTTTTAGCTGGAACACTCACTGTAAACATTGCTTTAGTCCAAATTTATGTAAACAGCCTCTTCTCTTTCAAATGGAAAATTTCAAAACAAAAAATGGACTGGGCATACAATCTACTTTTTAAAGATGAAGATTTGGATCTAAAACTCCAAGTCTGGTTTGGAGGTTAGGAAATGAGAAAGAGTAAACCATCTAAAGAGATTTTTGGAGTCTACACTTGCCACTAGCTACATATGGCCTCTGAACACTTTTCATGTGGCTAGTCCAAATAGAATATGCTGTAAGTGCAAAGTACATATTAAATCTGGAAGATTAAGTGCTAAGAAAAGTAAAACTCATCACTAATATTTTATACCGATTACATGTGTGTGATTATATTTTGGATATAATGGATTAAATGAAATGTATTATCAAAATTAATTGTACTTGTTTCTTTATATCTTTTTATACTTAATGTGGCTACTAGAAATTAAAATGACATATGTGATTCATTAAAATCTCCTGGACCAGAAAATGACGTCCTTCATGCCTGCCATTTTCTCTGCATACCCGGGGTCACCATGTCGGTGTCAGGCTCTTTTCTGGCACTGCAACAGCCTGCCGTCTGCCACCACGTTGATCCCCACCTCATTCCATTATAGGGGAGGGACGAGGGTTTCCCCCTATCCTTCTAGATTCTTCTGGCTGGTCTAATAATCAAATTGGCATGAGACAGATTAACAGGAGAAAATAACCAAAGTTATTACATATTTACCTATGATGATTCCCTAAAACTACAAGACCCGAGGACAAATCGGGCAGTTGAGGCTTATATGCCATTCTGGACTAAGCAGAGGAAGTCAGGAAGCTGAGACATTAAAGGCAAAGTAGGTAGTTCACAGGTGGATGAGAAGGAGAAACATCTGGTAGACAAACTTGCTAGGAGACCCAGAAGGGAGTCCAACAGATTTTGCAAGATTCTTCCTTGTCTGCCAGGCTTAGTTCAGATTATGATGCTAAGGCGATGCCTTCCTTCCTCTAGCCTCCCTGACAGGTTTTCCTATCTGAATTTCTTTAGGCATGTAAGGGGGGTGGTTCAAAGGTTGTTTTTTTTTTTTTTTCTTTTGAGTCTTTTGTTTTTAAAATAAGGAGCTTAAAATGATGAGCACTCCAAAAAGAATATTTTGGAGCAGGAAAAACTATGCACCCTCTCAGAGGTCACTGGATTGTTACCAAATGGACTAGTGGGGAGCCCAGATACTGTTACTGAGACAAGTCCCTCTCCCCTAGGGTCTTTCTGTTCTAGGTGGGTCTTGTACATCAACAGGTATTAGGAACTGTGGCTCTCAGTGCTGTAAAAAGGAAAGGAACAATTTATTCAAAAGCTATACAGGTTTAGAGCAATGATGGAATGCCACTGTTAAAAATCTCAAAGTCCCTTTAAAATACCCACAAAGTCCTCCCATCCCCTGTGTACCTAACGAGGCCAGTCAGGGGTACCATATCTCAGGAAAAAGAAACAGAAGTCCATAGCTGGGCTAGATCCCTGGTTCCTCCCAGTAACACGTGCTCGACGGGGCAGGTCTCCCCCAGTCCCCAGCACCACCAGCTGTGTTGCCGCCATGATCTCCAGTTCTTAATCCAAAGCCTCCTCTTCATGGTGCCTCAATGTGGCACCTCCTTATGGCTCACTAGCAAAGTCCTTTCACCCCTTTTCTTTCCTCTTCCCGCATGGTCTCACATTGCCCCTGCATTGTCTCCCGTAATCTCTGTCCCACAGAGTGGCCCGCTTATAGTTTAAACCCCAGCCTGGAACCTCCTCCGTAACCCCATTTTCAACTCTTCCCGTAATGCAGTCGGCTACACCTGCTAGCACTCGGGTATTTTTCAGCCTTTCTTGGCTGCCATAGTTAGTCCCGGCAGGCATGGCCCTGTGCCCTGGAAAACTAGTCTGCTGTTATTGATATGCAATATAGCTCTCAATGGCCCTGCTCCATGTCTCCTTTGCCCCAGCCAGGCCTATGGAGGATATCCTATATTCCCGGACACCCAAGTTCTGGACCCCATTACCAATCTCCCTTTTGGTGGGCCGTAGGGCCTCCCAGCCTACACCCCATTACAGGATGCCTTCTGATTTGTACCCATGAGTCTGTTTCAGCTATAGGTGGAGAATGACACTTCTTGATAGTCTGATTCTAAAGTGGACAAGTGTAGTTTGGGGCATGTCCTAGTAACTATATTTAGTATTTCTTTCAATCCTTCACTCTGCAGTTGGCCTGAGCAAATACATCATCTGTTAATACTGACTGACTGATATTAATAGTAACAGGAACTTTTCATTGTTTGCCTTACAGCTTGGGAAGCACTTCTAAATAGCCATTATATTATTGAATTCCCATAACTATAAGCTGTAGACAGCATCATTATTGGTTATTATCATTTTACATTATGTAGTGTAGGAACTAAAATCATTAATACTTTTCCTCCCATCTTCTAAGTCCTTCTTGCTGGACTAATAATTAAATTTAACAGAGATTAACAGGAGAAATCAAAGTTTAATACATGTGCATATATGCATGAAAATTCCAAAGACAGTGGGACAACATAGGTATACATGACATTTTATACAAAGGAGAAAAGACAGTGTGAATGGGGTATCAGATTTCAGACTTGAGAATGGGTGATTTATAGGTAGCTGAAGAAGAGCGAATGTACATTGCATGAGAATTTTTGCTAGGCAGCTCAAAAACAATGGGACACAGCAGGAATCCAATCAATGGGCCTCTGCCCGAATCAAAACTATTTACCACACCTAATTCAAATTAGGCTAGCAAACATCCTAAAATATCCTTCCTGGAGTGGGCCTTTCTTTTAAATCTGAATCCATTAGCTCCTAGAGGGGGTTCAAAGGTTACTTCTTACTCTTGTTTCTCGATAAACAGCTTAAAATCAATATCCATAAACGGCAGCTTCAGGGTGGCAAAACTTTGGTTCCCTTCGATGATGACAGAGGTGTAGATGAACCAACTGACCTTATCAGTGTCTTAAGTCAGGTGACTTGGTTGGTTCATCCTGGAGGTTGGGCTCTTGGCCAAGCACCCAGGACTCTTTCTACTCTTATAGGCTTCCTGCTACTGTCTTTCTGCAGGAAAATCCCCTCAGCTCTGACTTCTGAAAGCATCATCTTTAAAAGTTGCCAAATAACTTTGTCTACTTTCTTTAAAAAAAAAAAAAGGTTTTATTATTTTTAGAGAGAGGGAAAGGGAGGGAAAGAACATCAATGTGTGGGCTGCCTCTAGAGCAACCCCCCCCACCCCCACCCCAGGGACCAGGCCAGCAACCCAGGCCAGGCATGCACTGTGACTGGGAATCGAACTGGTGATCCTTTGGTTTGCAGGCCAGCACTCAATCCACTAAGCCACCCCAGCCAGGGTTAACCTCATCTACTTTCTATCAAACGCTCCCTGTGTTGCTGTAGAGATGGAGTTCTTTCATGGTGTCCCAAGAAGAGCATTTCAGGGATCCATTATGGGAGGTATGGTCTTGTGGTAAGCTTTATTTACTGAAGTTGAAGTGAACACAAAGGGCTGTCCTGGGTTCAGCTCCATCCTTCTGTGCAGAGTCAAGTCTCATCTTCATCAGGGCCCAAATAAAGGCCAGTGTCCAGAAATCCTGTGCCATATTAAAGCTTAGTCCTTTGGAGCCTGGAGGTAGCTGCTAGCAGTCTCAGTCCCCATCCAAGTAGCCTGGTGCTGTTCCTGGCTGTGCTGCTGTATCCAGGCTCCCACCTGAAGCCTGCATTTGGAATCCATACTGCTGCTGGGGCACAAGGTTATGGAAGGAGAATGTGGGAGTGCAGAGGGGCACTGAGGACCAGTGGCAGAGGGGGGGGGGGCGAGAGAGAGAGAGAGAGAGAGAGAGAGAGAGAGAGAGAGAGAGAGAGAGAGAGTTCTTTGTTCCCCTGGGATTCACTTATCTTGGGCTCGCTTGGGAAGGACCAGGAGCTTTTTTAAAATAACTAACTTTCCAATCTTCAGTGGGCCTCTGATGGGTTCACCCCTACTTAGATTGAGGGACCTCTATGGTCAAGCACCTCCCCTCGCTCCATTTTGACTTCTATTGCGCATGTGCTTACTCCCTCTCCTCCCCCCAACAAACAGGTACTGGAGGTGGGGAGGGAGGCACGTTAATCCTTGGCCTGCAATGCTGTGATCCCCTGGACTGTGAGAAGCTGTAGCTTCCTGGTGAAGCAAACAGGCTTCTGCTCCCTGGTTGATTATGCTCAACAATGTCCAATTCCCTTTGCTTCCTTCTTTACTTGGACTGTGGGAAGAGGAAATTTTAAGCTTTGCCAAACAGATCAGTCATTGTTTCAAGACTTGAGGAAGCCAAGATTATATTTCGGGGATTTTTCAGGAGGGTAATGAGAGTTTCCTGATGTTGAAAACAAGCGAAAGAAAGAAGGAAAATAGACACTGAGTTTTTATTTTCCCTTCTCCCTTTTGATGCATGCACTTCCTAGTGCATTTCCCACTGGCCATGTTTCTTACTAATTTTAACAACATTTTTGTTAAAAATGCTCATCAGTTAAAAATTAATTTTATTTCCCAGCATTGTGTTTTGCTTTCTATACCATGCCTTTGAAGGGGACCAAAGTTTTGCTACTCTAAAGCTGTCTTTTCCAGTACTGATGTTACCTGTTTATTAAGAAACAAAAGACTCAGAAAGGACCTTCGACTCTCCCCCCTTTCCTATCCAAGAGATTCAGACAGAAAAACCTGTTTCAGGAAGGGAGCGTGGCTTAATCACCTCGGGCACCTCAAGAATATTCACGTTATCGTAGGTCAGGAAGACTCCAAGCCTGCTACCCTGTGCCCCATTGTTTCTGAGTTGCCTAGTAAGGATTTTCCTGCCATGCATGTTCTGCTCTTGGTCAATGACCACCTGTAAATCACCCATTCTCACTTCTGAAATCTAAAACCCCAAGTCCCCCTTTCTCCTTTGTCCAAACATGTCATATACACCCAATCTTGCCTCACTGTCTTGGAATTTTTATGCTTATGTGAATTTCTCATGTACATGTATTAAAAATTTGATTTTCTCCTCTAAATCTACCTCTTTTAATTTGTATTAGCCCAGTTAGATGAATTTAGAAGGTGGGGGGAAAAGTATTAATTTTTTAAGCCCCCCACATCCTTAATTAACTACTCTGTATATTAATACATATGTTGATACAGATGCTTCACTGGGATTTTTCCAAAAAACCCTTCTACTAACACTCAGGTGTGCTCTTGGTGGTCTCGCTCTCTCTCTCTTTTTCTTTTTTTGGCTGTCCTCATCCTCCTCCAGCATTTTATCTGTTTGCAAAACCTTGTTGCCTTGAAGGAAAGAGCTATTTATTTAAAATGCTTTTTGGGGTATTTAATGTTATATGTGAAAATCTGGAACTAATTAACATTAAGGTATAAACTGTTATTATTATTATTATTTTTACCTGTTTGCCTGTTGTAGTGGGATGAATTAAGTTCCCTACTGAGAAAATAGATTAATTAGACAACGTTTGTTTGTTTTTTTCAATTACCATCTGTGGCACCCAGTTAGACACACAGAGGCAGAGCAAGGCCAATGGGCCAGGTACAGAAGGTTACTAGGGCGAAAAGCCTCAGATGTCCATCAAGGGGCAAAACTGGGAAAGCATTGTTACAGAACACACACAGGGCCAAAGAGGGTATGATATACTATTACCAAAAGGACCCCTCACTAGGTTCAATTGTCCACCGCCTAGGAAAGAGGTCTCTCAATGCCAGAGATTTGTGGAAAGGAAAAGAAATGTTTATTTAAAGCTATAGAGACTTAAAGTAGTGATCTAATGTCTTCATTAAAATATCAAAGGCATTTTGGATACCCGCAGATGCCCACAGTGCTTCCTTCTCCCTCTGCCCTAATTCGGGGTATCGTATCTCAGGAAAAGAAGTAGACATCCGTGATTCAGGCTGCCGGCACCATCAGTTGTGCTGCTGTCCAAGCCATGTGGCACCTTCTCATGGCCTACTGGCAAGAGTTCTTTCACCCTTCTTCCAGGCAAAGTCTTTCCTGCTTCCTAGGCCATGTGGCCAAAGGGAGCCCCCCAAAGCCATGTGGTCCTCTTCTACCAAAGCTGTGGGGTCCCCACTCTGGCCAAAACCATGTGGTTCTTCTCTCCACTAAAGCTGCAGGGATCCCCACTCTGGCAAAACTGCATGGTTCTCTTCCCCAGTGGCTGCCATGTCTGGGTTTAAATTCCCGCACCAACCTTCCTCTGTACCCCCACTTCTGACTCCTCCTACAATCAGTTACACCTGCCAGCATTCCTGTATTATTCCAAGTTTACTGGGCTGCCATTGTGACTCTGGGCAGGTGTGGCCCCATGTCATGGAGCCAATCTTGTCCAAGCTCTCACATGGGCGCTGTAACCTGGGGGACCTGCCCCCCAATTACATCTTGGGTGGAAGTCCCTTCCGTGTCCCTGGCTCAGAGCTTGGCCATGGCTATTTAACATATCTATGCAACCAGTAAAAGGTTATAGATATGTTAAATGACCAAGCCAGAGGTTAGCTGCAAAGCTGTGACTATACAAAACATGTCCCTGCTCCATGTGTCCCTTCCCCAACTCACACCTGTGGGGGGAGAGGGTGAGGACATCTTACATGTCTTTCTAATATTTCCTAGACACCTTGAGTTCTGGACCCCATTCCAAATCCCTGTTTGGGGCCCCCCTCTTGGATGCACACCATTTCAACATGACCTTGCCCCCAGGGTAACCTTCCTTCCCTTAGTGTATTGCTGGTCATGTGTTTTAAACCTCTGACATTTCATATTGCTGATCATGTATGTGGTTTAGACCCCCTGACCTTTCTTATCACTGGTCATGCAGTTCAGAATCTCCCCTCATGTTTCCTCCCCTGGCATGTTGCCAGCCAGGTAGGTTAGACAGCCCCCAGAAGGGGAACAGACAAGGGGGCAGGAGAATAGCCTTAAGCATTAAACCCCCAACCCAATGAGGTTCTGACCTGCATCAAATATATCTAGGCCTTGGTTGTGTTTCAGCTCCAGGCTCAGAAAAGCAGCAAAAGCAGACAGATGATGCCTTGGCTAACCCTAGGACCAGGAGCATTGACTAATGACCCTCTGCCCTGGCATGGCCACTCAGTAGAGAGCATGACCCTGAAAAAACATTCCTGGAAAGCTGATGAATATTCAATTGGGATCTTCCCCTGAGATCTACAGATAAACACCCTCAAGCTGGAGCACCCAATGTGGCTCTCTCAATGGAGCACATCCATGCCTTTCCCTGTCCCTTTTTCCCAGGAGCATTTTCCTTGCCTCTCTCTTTCTCCTAAGCTTCAAGGGCCCTTCTTTTACAACTCATAACTTGATTTCTGAGTCCACTTCTACGGCTCACTTCTTCTACCTCCATGACTTTCTAAACAAACTTTCTCTTATAGTTTGAGTCTTGCTTCTGAACTCTTTCTTAGCCACAACTGAGGTACCAAAGTTGCTGAACCAAGGTCCGTCTGACTCTAACAGTCTAACACCTGGTGCCATTTTCACTACCAACAAGTTTAGTTTCAATATTATGCTGTATTGGTTTTAGGTGTACAGCATAGTGGTTAGACAATCATATATTTTACAAAGAGTTTCCCCTGGTAGTTTCAGTATCCACTGGTACCATATATAGTTATGACAATATTATTGACTATATTCCCTATGCTGTAATCTACATCTCTATGATATTTTGTACAATAACTACCAATTTGTACTTCTTAATCCCTTTATCTTTTTCACCTAGTCCCCCAACCCCCTTCCTTCTGGGAACCACCATAACTGGACAATGTTATGTTTGCACATAGTTTTAGTGAGATGTCTAGGATCTTTAAAATATCCAATTTTGCCTCCTTCTGGAAAAGAACTATAATGCATTTTCTTAAAACAATTTTAGTGAATTGTAATATACACACAGAAAAGCACATATATAACGAAGCATAATTATTCATCTTAAAAAACTGAATATACCTAAGTAACCAGCTCTCAGAAGAAACAGAACATTGCCAGTATCCCATAATTCCCCTCATGATGTTTCCCTGAAAGAGAAAAAAAAGAGAGCTGGTTTAGAAATAAATTTAGTAATGGAACTTTAAAAAAATTTTTACTCTTATTCTATTACAGTTGTCCCAATTTGTTCTCCACTGCCCTGATCACCCCAGCTTCCACAGTCAATCTCTACCCTGTTTTCCATGTCCATGGGTCCTTTATACATGTTTTTTGGCTAGACCCTTCCTCTTCTTTCTCTCCTTACCCCCTTCCCCTCTCCTCTCTGGTCACTGGCAGTCTGTTCCTTGTTTCCACGCCTCTGGTTCTATTTTGTTCATTTGTTTGTTTTGTTCATTAGGTTCCTCTTAAGGTGAGATCATATGGTATCTGTCTTTTGCTGCCTGGCTTATTTCACTTAGCATAATGCTCTCCAGTTCCAACCATGCTATTGCAAAAGATAGGAGTTTCTTCTTTCTTTCTGCTGCATAGTATTCCATTGTGTAAATGTACCACAGTTTTTGATCCACTCATTTACTGATGGGTACTTAGGTTGCTTCCAATACTTGGCTATTGTAAATTGTGCTGCTATGAATATCCTTTTTCATTTTTATGATTTTTTTAGCTGTGCAGAAGCTTTTTAGTTTGATGTAGTCTTACTTGTTTAGTCTTGCCTTTATTTCCCTTGCCATAGAAGATATATCAGTGAAAATATTGCTGCATGGGATATCTGAAATTTTACTGCCTATGTTTTCCTTTGGGACTTTTATGGTGTCCCAGCTTACATTTAAGTCTTTTTACCATCTTGAGTTTATCCTGGCATATGGTGTAAGTTGGTAAGGTGGTCTAGTTTCATGTTTTTGCATGTATCTGTCCAGATCTCCCAACACCATTTATTGAAGAGGCTATTTTTACTCCATTGTATGCTCATGTCCTCTTTGTCAATTATTGATTGACCATAGAGACCTGGGTTTATTTCTAGGTTCTCTATTCTGTTCCATTGATATATATGTCTGTTCTTACACCAGTACCAGACTGTTTTGATTATAGTGGCCTTGTGAGATAGTTTGATATAATGGTTTTTGAGAGTTTTTTTTAACATGCCAGTGAGGCTGAACCTCACATTCTGTTTACTCTGCTTCACTAAGTTCATCATAGAGATTGGGGCAGCTCATATCTGTTTTTCCTTTAAGCCTCTGCTCAAATATCCACTCACAGACATGGGCAAATTGGGGAGAGAGGTTTGGGGGATAACGTGAGAATGTTTAGTCCAATATATAGAGTCACAGAATCATGCAGTTTAGACTTTACGGATCATTTAAATATGCTTTTTTCTAGGATTACAACTGCAACAACAACAACCAAAAAAACAACTGAAGACAAAAAAAATAAATGCTTATCTATATTTATACAATTACCTGTTGAGTTGAGAGTGCAACATTCAGAATAGACACCATCAGCTATTTAAAGATACAGAGAGGAATAGTGTGGGGATAAGGCAGACCTCATCAATCTGCAAAGACTTGCAGGGAAGAAATGTCCTGATTCTAAGATGCTCATTTGGGAGGAATGTGTTTAAAGGCAATAGTTAAAATAAATGAAAGACTATATAGGGGAAAGAGCAAAGGGCTCTGGACTTGTTCTTTGAAAATACCTATAGTTAAGGGGAAAGAGAATTTGCTAAAAAAAGTAAATAAACAGAAGCACTGGTTCTGGAATCAGACAGACCTGGTTTTTATTCTTGGCTGATTTATTTATGAGCAATGCAAACTACTCTTTCCTCACCTCCGAAAAGAGGGTAAAAATAATAATATCTTTTCATAGAATTTTTGGAAGAATAAATGAGATAACCAACATGAAGCAGTGGAGTATCTTGTGCATAATAAGCAATAAATAACTATTTATTATCTCTATAACTTATCAAAAGGTATTCCATATCAGAAAATACATAAGCTACATTTCAAAAAAATTGTCCCTTTTTCCATAGTTCCCAACTTTGAATCTATTATTTTCAGTTGCTCCATTTTAAGGATGTGAATCTTCGGGCTGAGACTGTGGTTTGGTTGAAGGGAAGTTGCACAATGTACTTTATTTATGCTGACTACTTGAAAAATTTCTTTGTTGTTACTAGGAGTTGAACATTTCTGAATAATCTAAAGCATGGCTTAAAAATGGGGATTTTTCAACATTGACAATAACTAGCTTGTTTCTGAATTGTTGCTTAGCTGTTCTTTCTGTTTACGATAGAATGAGAAAAGCTTTCAATCAGCAGCCCATTTCGATTGTTGGGACTAGAACATGTAAGATTTGCTGTCTCTGTTACTTTGCCTCCAAAGTGAGGCTCCTCATCCTTACACTGAAGGCTCATTTATCAAGAACTGGAGGATGGTTTTATTTTTTATTGTTTGATAGAAAGACTTATGAGGGAGAACTTTTTTGTTATTTTAAAATCAGCCATAAATATTGATAAAGAGAGGCTATAAATGCTCTTATTCATACTTGCTTAACTTTTTCATTCCAAAAGATACAAACTTTAGATTTTGGAAAAATGTCCCACATAGATGTTCTGGCAATGGCTAAAAAAATCTTGATTGACTCATTATCCTGAGGACGTGGGTCGGTTTTCTGGTTATGATTTAAAAAAGAAAAAGTTTCTCCCAGGACTCTTTGGGAAAACTGACGGCCTGCTTGCTAGAAGCGGCTGGTCAGGACCTGGACGAGAACTGCAGCTGCGGGAAGGGAAGCCAGGTGGCAAGGGAAGAGCTCGCCGTGTAGCGGGGACGACACTGTGGGACTGTCGGCCCTTACCATATCTAGTGTGCACCTTACCATATCTAGTGTGCACCTTACCATATCTAGTGTGCATCCGTCACGTGTTTGAGGGAAAGAAACCATAGAACTCTGGTGGTTTCTTGGAAGTTCACTCTGTGTTTGCAAGAATTTACTGGTTTGGTGTTGAGAGCACGTGTATATTGAAATGAGCAGGAGATGCCAGAACCAATTTTGCTTTGGTTCATGGTCCAAATGAGGAATCATTATATTAGAGCTAAAATTCATGTAAGAATGTGGCCTTCTTTCTGTCATGTGTTTCTATGGAAATCCTAAAGCCTTAATCACAAGTATGATTATTATCAGTATAATTAAAAAAATTAGAACAAGAATCAAAGAAACATAAATATTTAAGTATAATTAATGTTCCCTTACCTGTTTAATAAGTACTGGTTATACATTCATTCTTCATTTCTTCACTGTAAAAAAATACTTCTTTAATTTCTCATTAAATCTCAATACTTCATGCCCCAAACTCTCCCATATTATGGACAGTTTCAGAGCTTTGAGAGTTCTACTCAGTCATGAGTAAATCCCTAACATTTGTTTTGCAACTTTCTGGCTGCTCAATATTGAATTCTTGCCAGTGTTTCCAGTTTTCCTCAAGGTTTGACTCTAAGATAATTCTCAGAGTTTCTTATTCTTCTTCATTGAATCTTTTCCTTTCTTCCATAAGACAGTAAAAGAGAGATTGTATCTGCCTATGAAGGACTTCACAGTTTCCTGGATGAAATCCTACAGATGTTGTTCAATCAGGAAATACCTTCTCTCTTCGCTCAGCCTCAAGTCCAGCTTCACTGTTTTTTCTAATGTCTACTGAATAGTCTCTCCACAGCTACCTTTTTCAGAGGTTTGATTGACAGAAAACACATTTATAACAAATCTCAACTTTAAAAATTATATTCAAACACTACTTTTTATATAAAAAAGTAAGATTTGACAACATATAGAAGGCATAGGTACATACTGGCCTGTTTTATTGTAAGTTACAGTATACTATATACTTCACTTATTATTATTGTCTTTCTTCCCTTCAGTGTTGTCCATTTTTACTAATTTCCCTATTTTCAGCACCTGGAACAGTACCTGGCATGTCAAAGACATGAAAGTAATTTGTCACACGAATGAGTTGATGTCTTTTCCTTCTTTTCTAGCTCCTATGGACATCAAAGGGCCTGCCACCTTGTGTTATGTTTAAAAGATGGGTTTGAGTGAGAACCGAAGGTTCCGAACAAGACCTTCCTACATCTTCCCTGTACTCACGAAGAGACAGGTATGTGATAGACACATCTGAGAATTCTACGTGGGAAACCTGAACAAGGGGTTCTGGTTACACAGGGCTTAGGGGCGGCTGAAATTCAGTGTCTAAAAATATCCTCAAAGTTTGGGGATTTCCTTCTCCCCAGTGCTTAGTCAGCCTGGTTAAGGTGCTGAGTCAGCCTTGTAAAGGACTGAATGCTTCTCTGTTGAAGGTTTAGGAAGAAGATTTATAGTCCATGATTACGGTAACGATGAAGAATCCTTCCTCAAGGGAACTCTATCACCTCTTCATTCAAGGAACTGTCTATAAATGGCTCAGATCTGGGAGATGAATGAGAGACCACATTCTTCATTGTGGTGGCTTAGGTTATGTTCCTTTTCACTAGTTCTAGTAGTTTTAAAAAAAACTCTAGATGTACAGATACGTATAGTTTGCAAGAATTACCTTGCTGATTGTACATAAATGTGTTTTTGATTTAAGTAGTATAGTGCTAGAGATCTTTTTTCCTTACTTTTAAAACTCCGTGCTCTGTTTTTAAGATTATATTCAATTCTTTCTGACTTCTACATAACATTTTCATGCCCGATGTTGCTGACCTGTTCCTCTGGTACTGGGCACTCACAGTGCCTTCAGCTTCCTGCTCCATCTGTACAGGTGTTCCTGAGCGCAGGCCATATGTCTGTTGACCTCCATGGAGGTCACTCTAGGAATAGCCCCAGGAGTAGAATTACCTGTTCATGGTCTGTTCTTCTCCTGAGGACTACCTTGAATGGCTGAAACACTACCGTCCACCTGCAGTGTAATGATCTTTCTCATTTCCCTCTGTTTTTATTGAAATCTAACATTGTTTTGATTAACTACTTTTGTCTATCTGATGTTTAGTTTATCTCCATTTATATAAACTTTAATCTTGTTTAATTTCTCCAGCTTATGGTAGGGTTGAGCATGTCTATATATACCTGCTAGCATTTTGTATTTCCTTTCTATAATTCATATTATATCTTTTGTCCATTCTTCTATTGTGTTTCCTGCCTTTTGTTGATTCATCCATATTCTTTCTCTGTTCTAGACACAAATCCCCTTTGGCCTTTAGGTATCATGAATATTTTCTTCCAATCTGTCATCAATGAGTTTATTTTATCTGTGATATTCTTTGTTGGACAGAAATCTTGAATTTAACTGTAAGTTAATCTATCTTTTTTTTAACCTTATGACTTTTAGTATTTGGATCTCATTTAAAGTATTCATTCCTCCCCTAAGTGTGCAAAAGTATTCTGCTCCACTATTTTTCCGTTAATTGTAGTAAAACCAATGTCATGAGAAGAAGTGAAATATAAGGGGCGGAACCAGAGGAGAGAAGAGGAACTTGTTTGAGGAAAACAAATGTATCTTGACAAGGAAATTGAAAAAAAAAAACATAAACACGAATGTTAGACAATAAGAGGTACTTACTGGACAGATTTAAAATGTGTCAAAGACAAGGAGGTTTGAACTCTCTAATGAGAAGTATAACAGAAACAAAAAGAAACAGAAAGTATGACTCATAGAGAATATAAAATACAATCACAGAATTGTGTGAGTTAACAATGCAATAGTAATTACATTTCATTTAATAGGCTCAAACTTATATTTCAAAATGCACAAAATTTGTAGGGAAAAAAAGAATATAGAAAAGTTGAAAGGAATAAATGAAAAGAGACGTACCGGGAAAACAAGAACTCAAAGGTAGTGATTTTAGGTTAAGAATTTAGAGCAACAAACATCTTAAGTGTCAAAATAGGGACATTACAGTTGGGAAAAAGAAACTTTAGCTCAAGAAGATATAAAACTGTATATGTACCAATCAATTTAGCATCAAGATACATAAGGGAAAAATTGATCAATGGGGAGAAATGCTTAAGGCTCATCAGCCCTCTTGCTGTTTACTTGCCGAGCTGGTTGAGTACACTTGGGAAGGAGACAAAGGCTCGGCTTCTGGCGTTTGCCCTTCCAAGTGCATTTAAGGAGTGAGCAAGGGGGGACTTCCCTCAGCATGGAGAGTTCTGAGGTGAGGCTCTGTTTACTGTGTTCCCAACTCCCATTACCTCATCTCTCAGGGGACCTTTTAGAACCTCAGCCCAGCATTGCCCTGTCCCAAAGCTGCCTCCTTGGGCTGTTGTCTCCTGGCTCCCCAGGCTGGCCTGGGCAGGGCTGAGGGACAAAGATCAGAAGGCAGCTGGTCTGCCTGCTGCTTTTCATCCCCATGGCAACTGGTTCCTCAGCTGTTCTGATGTGATGTCACAGCCCCTGACAAGAGCTCTGGACCCTGACTGGCAACATCCAGCCAAGGAACATGGGGCACAGAACAAGGTGCCACAGGAAGTCCCCAGTGGGCAGTCCTTTGCTTATAGCACGTGGTTTTCTGCTCCACCTCGTGGGTCTGGCCCCTTTGCCTCACCTGGGGTTTCTCGGACTCTCTGTGGACTGCCCATTCAATTCTTTTTTTCACCATGGCCTTTCTGAGCTCAGTTTAGGGTGGAACCATGGCATCAACATTAGTTTATCATCTTGCGAGGAACTAGGATACCTTATGCATCTTAATTTCCTCACAGGTAATAGTTGCTTAAGCTATGTTTGTAGCAACCTTGATCTGAACTGTCTCACCTGCCTCTCATGAGGAACACTTATGTTTGAAAATTATCAGTAAAAACATGCACTACACTAACTTAAGACAGTATGAGGTGCCATATAGGAACTACTGGGTAAATGGCCACTGAACAAGCATTAACTCGATGAGCGATTGGAGTAGGCCACAGGCCACATTGGCAGCATTGTTTCCTGTTGCTACAGCTGTCGCGCTTTGCGAGGAGAGAAGAGGAGATTACTTCAGGTTATTGTTCGCCAAATTTCTTAACAAGATTAGTAATTGTTTGGGTTCCTGCCTGGTGTGGCTCAGTTGGTTGGGCACCACCCTGCAAACTGAGAGGTCGCAGGTTCTGTTCAGGTCAGGGCACAGTTCTGGGTTGCGGGGCCAGGTCGCCAGTTGGGGGCGTGTGAGTGAGAGGCAATCGATTGATGTTTCTCTCACACGTTGCTATTTCTCTCCTTCTAGTTCTCTCTCCCTTCCCCTCTCTCTACAAATAAGTACGTAAAAATCTTAAAAAACAATTAGTAGTTGTTTGGGGTTCGTCATTTCAAAAATTTGTTAACTTCTCAATTTTGACCAAAATATCACCAATTGTTTATGAGTGAGCTTTGCAAAATTGAATGCAGAAGTTTTTTTTTATCATGAAGCGAAAACTCTCTTACCCCGTGTTAAAGAAAATGTACAAGTCCTACTTGGTGATATTCTAGAAAGAAAAAGGAGAAGTGCTCTCCAGAACTGAACTTTCAGTACCCTTCTTTTCTACCCTCTTGCAAGATTGGAATAAGTCCCCGGTTATTTGACAAGCAAAACATACTCCATAATTTCCAAATAAGGAGTAAAGTTTGCCACGCACACATCTGGAACCTTAAATCTGTGGATCTAGTCTCAGTGAACAATGAAGAATATTTGTATCCTATGAAGCCACCAGGGAGTTCAGTTTGGAGTCCGCCTCCAAACTGCTCATGCGAAAACATGCAATTGAGGTAAGGAATACGCAACAACCTTGTAAGCAGAACACTAACCGTTCACCCTTTGTAAGATTTCAGTTCTAGGCCTTTATCATATTAGATCACCATAAATTAAACTATCTGGTCTGAATTAGTGTAACCCTGGGAAATTAAAATTGCCTTTACTAATGTAATTTTATCGCTATCTTTGGCATTCTTGAATGTAGATGTAAAAGAAATGGTCCTGTGGAATTATGGTTTCTCTACTATGTTAGACATCTCCCTGGTAAGGATTAGTAATCCAGCAAGAGCTGCCGTTCAGAGAGTACACTATGTCTCAGTCACATGCGTTACTGGATTTAATTCTCACTATAATCTTGCTAAATGCAGATTATAATCTTCCCTTTATAGATGAGGAAACTTAGTCCAACTGAAACAACTTGTCTATAGCTATTAATTCAAACTGCAGGGGTTAAACCCCGGTCTGTTTGATCTCAAAGTCTGTGACTGTAAACAATGTTTTGCACTGTTGTTATGCTACCCAGTTTCCCTAAGATAAGGATTGCACTCATCGATTATTCTTATAAAATGGCGGAGGGCGATCTGCAGAAGGGAGGAGCTTTGCTCTAGAGCTGAAGTTCTGGTTGAAGTGGCAAGCCACAACCAGGACAATCTGTGGCACGTGCAAGACTGCCTGGAAATGCCCAGGTGCCTTATGCCAGGCAGCCAGAAAAGACTGGATTTTGGTTAGCCAAACACATTGGGTAACATGGACACCCTAGTCCTTGTTAATTGGACATAAAAGGGAAATTTGATTTCACAGGCAAAAACATCTGGGGCATCCAGATGACACATATGCCTAAGAGTTTAACTTTGATTTCAGAGTTTTCACGGAACTACCCAGTTTAAGAACTCCCGATTTAAACCATGGCATCTCCCCATTTTTTCTTGATTTTAAGAAAACCTATAGCAAGTGAAATCCTCAATTCTAATATTCCCCCAAATGTCCTTATGTGTTTCCTACTCTCTAAGTTGGCAGATTTCAAATCGTGTTCTGTGCAGCCAGCCCTTGCGCTTCCACAGTCTCTTTCAAAGGGTGTCCCATTGCTCAGGGACAAGAGGGCAGGGACGGAGCTCTGGCTAGGTCAGCTGGAGCCACCCCTCAGACACCATGCTAAAGAACATGAGCTTAGCTCCACTGTCTAGTGGTTTGGTTTCTTTATGTCTCAGTGTCATCATCTGGAAAAGGTACCAACCTTAGAGGTTTCCAGTAATGATTAAATGACTTAATATGTGTATGGAGCTTAGATAACTGTCTCACAAAGAAACACACTCAGTAACTGTTGGTTATTACTATTGCCTAATCATGCCTTTGTATATAATTGTGGTATAATCTAGAGTTTTAAATCCTAGTCCTAGAAATTGCACCCTTCTCTCTTTCTCTATTCCCTTCAGAGACCTAGACATTCCCCCAGATAATCAGCAACCCCCCGTCAAGGCAGCAGAAAGCAGTGGCCTGCACCTGACAATGATCTCAAGGTTCGGACCTCTGGCAGGTTAAAGATAACATGTTGACCTAATTTATGTTTCAGTTTCTACCTAGGCCTTAAGGTAGAGTGACCTCCAAGCTTTCCTCAAGACCTGAAGAAATGACTCATCACCCTTATCTCACCTCTGAACAATCAGCTTGCAGCACAACTCCCAACCCCCTAACCCATGGTGTCTTGTGATTTTGCCCTAAATACTCTGTAACCTACACACCATCAGGGTGTTCGGGCCCATCAGCATTGGCTTCCCATTCTCCTGGGTGGCACCTTTCTTAATAAAATTGCCAATATTTCCCCACTGCAGTTCTCAGTGGTTAGAATTTGGCTCTGCTACTGGTATAACAAAATAAGAGTAGAATAAATAATGTAGTATTTTGAAAACTTCAGTAAAAACAATGAAATTAAAAAGTGAAAAGTTTTGCCCTGGCTGGCGTGGATCAGTTGATTGGGCATCGCTCTGCAAAGACAAAATGTTGCCAGTTCGATTCTCAGTTGGGGCACATGCCTGGGTTGCAGGTTTGGTCCCCGGCCAGGGCGCCTACAAGAGGCAACTGGTCGATGTTTCTGTCTTACATCGGTGTTTCTCTCCCTTTCTTCCCCCTCCCTCCCTCCTCTCTAAAAATAAAATTTAAATTTTTTTAAAAGTGAAAAATTCTGATTTAAGTGTTTGGTTTCAAAATTCAAAAAAATTGTATCTGTATTTTCTGCAGTGGAATGAAAAATATTGTCTTCAAAAATCTAGTTTTCTCTATTCTAGTAGAAGCGTTCCCCCTGCTGCTGTCGGTTATTCAGAAGGGAGCAGGCTTGTATTTGCGTGAGATTTCAGGGTTTGGGGTCTATGTGGGGAAAATATCTGGGAAAATTATTTCTCCCTTGCCATTTTTCTAAAACTGCCCTGAATTAATAGCAAAATTCTCTGAGGTGAGCCTTCTCAGAGCCTATCATATTAATGGGTTTACTGCTCACATTTTGTTCCCTAAATCTTAATGACAATGCCTCTTTGGAAGCTGAAACAAAAATTATGAAATTGTAAATATAAATTATCAATTGATAGTAATTCTCTTTGCTTCTCTTATCTCTTACTTGATGAGCAAAAAGGACTCCCCCAAATTCTCAACTTCATGTTCTTTTCTGCAAAAGGGCAAATCTTAGTAAATGTAATTTTCTGCCTACCTAGGTGGGGCTAAGATAGAGACATCAGCAAATGACAAAACCTTACCTCTGTGGAGGATAAATTTTTCTTCTCTGGAAAAACTCTGACAAAGATTCACTTTTCTTGAGACTATTACATACTATTTTACAATTCTCTTTAAAAGAAAGGTCATAGGACCCATCAGCGTTAAAAAGTAAACTTCATTTGGAATAACAACTGAAGGTGCTTCATGTATAATTTTCTTATAACTCTGCAGGTTAGATAGTATTATATTCAGAAACTACGGTTAAGTCATTTTTCCAAGGGGACACAGCCATGAGGCAGCAGGACTGGAGTGTGAGGCATGTCATAAGTCGCTCTATTGTTTTATTATACTGTGCCAATGCCTCTTCAAGCCTCAAAGATTAGCACCTGCACAAATGTGGAAGACTTGGAGCAGGGAGGAACTTCCACAGCAGTCCTGTGGGCTAACCTCTTCATTTGACAAATCGAGGAACTGAGGCCCAGAGAAGTTAGGTGAGTAACCAAGCTAACCAAGTATTTAGAACCTAGATCTTCCAATCCTTGGGCCACTGATGGTTTCTCCATATAAATCCACCATTTAAAATTCATAAACAGCCAATGAAAATTTTTCAATAAATGAAAAAATTTTCACCTAAATGTGCATGGCCATCTGATTATTCTCCTTTTTTTTTTTTTATCAAAAAGTTCATTAATATAATAGATACCTATTGCTTTGGTTATAAAGATAAGTTAAAATGCCTTTAGAAATTGAGATATAACTGATCTGTAACATTACGTTAGTTTCAGGTACACAACATAGTGACTTAGTATTTGCACATGTTGTGAAACGATCACCACAATAAGTCTGGTTAATGGCCAACTCTGTGATCTGATTGCACATGTGTGAGTCATCGCCGAACAAGACGTGGGTCCCACCTGTGCCCTTTGTAAGCATTGTGATGTGGGTAAATTAAGTTACATGACATCTCTAAGCACTGGGTTTTTCAGCTGTAAAATGTGATAGCAATATGCACCGTAGGACTGTGGTAAAGATTAAATTCAATAATGAATATAACGGCCTTCTCGCAGTTCCTAGTACTGAAGAAGCAACCACTGGCTTCACTGATGCTCATTCACTGGCACCTTCCCCGTCACCAGCTCTAATCTAGGGCTCTCTGCTGAGCTTCAAGCACAGACACAGACACCTGACTGCCAACGGGAGGCTCTGCTACCGGCACATAGGCACTCTGTGACTCAACCTGTGACTCCACCTGCCCACAATCAAGCTTCCTATTTCAGTGTGTCCTCACCCTCCTGACATTGCCACAGAAACGTTTCCCTTACTCTCCTTAAGGAAACTGATAACCAAGCTCTGGGCTTTCCACTCATCTAGCACCACCCTGTTAACATCCTGAGCATGTGACCGCTCCGCTTCATCTTTGTGAGTTCCAGCATCAGCTTTCTCTTGGGTGCATGACTGTCAGCTTGTATTTGTTTGTTTGAAAGATTTTATTTATTTATTTTTAGAGAGAGGGGAAGGGAGAGAGAAATAGAGGGAGAGAAACATCGATGTGTGAGATATATACTGATTGGTTGGGGGACCTGTCCCACAACCCAGGCATGTGTCCTGCCTGGGAATTGAACCGTCATCCTTTCAGTTCGCAGGCTGGCACTCAGTCCACCGAGCCACAGAGGCCAGGGCAGCTTGTGTTTTCTAAGGTACGAATTTAATTGTGTGTCTTCCCTGCTTGAAACCCTTCAGGAGGGGTTGAGAGCAGCACTGAATACAGGGTCCCTCCCAGACTTGCACCTCGCCTTCCTCCCAGAAAGAACTCTCCACACCTCCCTCCTTCCCATCACGTGCACTCTTGACCCCACAGGGAGAATGACTCACAGGTTCCAGGAGCAGCCACACCTGGAATGTGGCTCCAGTGAGTATCTGCCCACAATGCCACCCTTTCTTTGCATTCCTGGAACCACCCCTGCTCCACCTTCTTTACCTAACAGACACCTCCTTAGCCTTCAAGACCTGGTTTAATTACCACCTGGTCTTGTGAGACTTTCCCCCAGGGCAGGTGTGGCCATAGGGAGGCCATAGGGCTATCCTGCCCTCAACATTTCTGTCAGGAACACTAACACTTTACAGCCCTGAGGTTCTGCTGGACAGTGACTTGGTTTTTCATCTTTGCACCCAAAGGAATGGTTTGGAATAGAAGGGAGTTGCTAGACGGATGCTTTAAATACAATCAGATCACCGAAAACTGTTCAGTTCATGTTGAAATTCATGTTGATTGGGAAATAGGCGGTCTGTAGTTACAGATTCTCTGAACAGAAGGGTATCTGTTGCATTTACAGACATAGTAATAATGCAACTTCATTTGCAGTACACAACATAAAATTTCCCCGGTGTCTTTTGGGCGACACACTGTAAATATTTATTTAATTCATGCAATGTGCTAGATACTTGTGGGCTTGTAAAGAGTATTTGCTCATGTTCGGGTCCCTCAAAGAGGGGAAAGTCTAGACTAGGTCGTGGCACCTGTGGGCCTGTCAAGCTCCTGCCTGCAGTGAGCTCAGCAGCTCCAGGGTCCCATGAAACTCCTCCTCACACCTGACTGTGTTCGAGCTCAGGACACGTCCTCTCCACCTTGGGGTCAGTGATGATGCCCCTGCTCTGTGGCACTGGGGTCTTCTCCCTTCCCTGGACCCCAAGGTCCCAGCACTTAGAAGTCTCCTAGCTAAGCGTGTCTTCTTTCTGTACTAACACCCTTCCCTTCCCAACTCCACTGTATTAGTTTCCTTTTGGTATCCTAACAAATGACTGCAGACACAGCAGCTTAAAACAAGACAGATTTATGATCTCACAGTCCTAGAGGACAGCAGTCTGAAATGGGTCTCAGGGGGTTAAAAGCAAGAGGGAGTCAGGCTCTGCCCCTTTTTGGAGCTTTTGGGGGAGAATTTGCTTATGCGTTTCTAACTGTTAGAGGCTGCTCAGTTCCTGGGCTCTGGTCTTCTTCCTCTTCATCAAAGCCAGGTTGAATCCTTCTCACTTTGTATTAGTAAAATCTTCCCTTCTGCCACCCCCTTTCACGTTTAAGGATTACCTTGGCCCACCTAAATAAACAATAATAATCTCAACAATCCTTAACTTTAGCAACATCTGCAATGTCTCTTTTGCCGTGAGAAATAATATATACAGCGTAGGTTCTGACTGCTAAGATGGGAACGTCTTTGGGGTGGGCATTGCGCTGCCTACCACATCCACCATCACCGCGATTACTGTCATTTTTCACCTAAATGAGCATGGACATCTCATTACTCTCCATTCTTTATCAATCAGTTCATTAATATAATAGATACCTATTGCTTTGGTTATAAAGATGAGTTAAAATGTCGGTCTAATATCAAATACATACAGCTAAACAAATAATTATGAAACCGTGTGAAAAGTACGGTATTAAAAGAATTTCTGAGTACCAGGGATCAGAGAGGAAAAGTGCTCCCCTTTTCCCTGAATCAGACAAGAACTTGCAAAATTCGTGGAAAGCCTCTAATGGGAGCCTTCAGGCAGAATCTTGAAGAATGTGTGGAATTTACCAAACAGACCACAGAGAGGAGAAGATGCTAGGTGGTGAGGGTGGCGTGTGCAAAGGCCCTAGGCTGCGAAAAAGTGTGTGGGGCTTGGGGAACTGCTATCAGTTTAGTATCTCTAGGACTTTCTGAGAGGTGGAAAGGTCCTGCATCTGTGACGCTTGTCGTGGCTGCCGCTGGCTACAGTGGCTCGAGTGCTGGAGAGGTGGCTACTTGACAGCAAGACTAAATTTTTTATTTTATTGAATTCAATGAATTTAAGTTTAAAGAGTTGCATATAGCTGGTGACTACCATCCCATCGGCCCAGCTGCAGAGAATAATAATGTATCTTGGAGGGATTAATGGGAGGAGATGAACCTGGAGAGGTGAGTGGAGGCTAGGTTACTGGGGGCCTTTGTTGCCACGCAGGTAATTATGGACTTACTATTCAGAGATGTGGTTTTCCAACTGTGTTCCATGGAGACCTGTGGTTCTCTGGTTACTCAGAGCTGCTGCCAGGGCTGGCAGGGGAGGTCCAGGTAGGCTGAGTGCATGCAAGGAGATCTGTTCCTCCTCTTCCCATCAATCCATCTCAGGAATCTCCTTCTGCTGAACGGCTCCTGTTTTTATCAGTTTCATATATGAGAGGTTTTATACAGTATTATGGGGACACAGTGAGAAAGGGGTGGCAGATTTGCATTTCTAATAGGTCTCTCTGGCTAGAGGTTGGATTTCAACTGTGAGGAAGGGACTGGAAACAGAGAGAAGAGTTGGGAGTTGGTCTAAAAGTCTGGACAAGAGGTGATGCTGCCCGAACTGGGCAGCTGCAGTGGCAAGGGAGAGGAGGGGCAGAATTAGAGGAAGCTTTAAACGGAAGTGTGTAGTGAACAGAGATGTCCAGGGAATACGGGAAGAGAAAAGAGTTAAGAGAACTAAGATGATAATGCATGACCCAGTCCATTTGCACCTCAGACTACTCACTACCGAATGTATTTTTTTCATCATGGCTGAGAAACTGAGAGCCAGAGCCACAGGAGCCCCTGATGACAGACTGACCCTTCAGAGGCTAACCTGGAGTGCGGGTTAAAGCACCCTGCTGTGTGAGGGAAGGTGCAGAAATGACTTGGAGAACATGTGGGTGCTTCACTCAGTCTGACACTGTCCAAGCAGCACGGCACCGGACACGTGTTTTCCAGGTGGCCTGTGGACCTTGAACACCGCACATGCCTTTCAGAGACCTGGGTAAGGTTCAGGAGTCTGCATTTTCAATAACTCCCCAGGTGATTCTACGCACCCTGGGGCAGGAAACCCACATCTCTAAGATGGTTTGCATGGACTTCCTGACCTAACATAGAAACTCAGATCAGGGTAGAGATTTTGAGAATCAAGCATCAGGATATCAGGTACCTGGAGTCTCTCAACTGCTGTCTGTATTCATTGGAGAAGCAGCAACAGGGGCCATTGTGAGGCCTTTTCTGAGACCCATTCTGAATGCCCCCGGGGAGCAGAAGCATGGATCTGAGCCCCAGTGCAGTTGGGGAGGGGACAATGCCCTCCATGGTGTTAGCGAAACACATTTGTTTGCAAGTAAGAACCTCTGAAACACATACCTGGAGGCATGCTGGGCACAGAAACTTTACAAGGGAACCGAAATCCTGTGTGTGCTGCAGGGAACAATGGCCAGGAAGCGTATGTTATTCTTGTTAATGTGACTTCATCTGCCTGTGCAGCTGGTGAGCTCTGGAAGAAACTGCGTTACAAGTCTAGAGGAGAGGAAGCTGAGGTTCACAGACTCCATGTCTGTTTTTTCATGTGTTTAAGATGGCACGGCTGCTGGGTGGAATTCTAACCTTGGTTTGCTTAACTTCAAAATCTGAGCTTTTGCTACTGTGCTTCCGCATGATAAAGAAGTTCAAAATTCTTCTAAAGGTTTTGAAAATAATTAGAGAGTCGGACATTCTCCAAGTTTGAATTCATTGTTTTGTTTGCTCTTGCCAAAGCTTCCCTGGACTTAACTCAGAAAGCTGCTTGGCTGAGTTCAGAGCAGTTTTCAGATGGGATGGGTAAGAGGCTTATTCATCGCTGACACAGAACGGAGTACAGACATACTTTGCTTAAATTCCTTTTCCAATTTCCCTTACAATACTTTTGGAAATCGTTTATTAATGCAATTGTTATGTAAAAGGAAAAGAAGCAAAACAAATACAGGGCCAAGAAGTCAAATCTTTTCTTTCCCCTCCCAAACACTTCCTAAAATGTAAATACTGAAACGTAGAGCTAAGGTACAGGTTTGCAATGTAGCCTGGGTAACCTTAAAAGAAAGGAAACACTTGGGTTTTAAATGATGAGAAGCAAAGCCTCTTCAACTCTAGGTAAACAGTTGACCACTTCCCTGCAAAAGTTTTAAGATTTCTCCAGAGACAAGATGAATCATAACAGCAATCTAAATACACTTGAGTTTTGAATAAACAAATAGCTCAAGGCAAAGTGGTGGTTACACTAAAATGAAAAAAGAAGATGAAAGAAACAAGCTTATCAAGAAATTGTCAAGAACTGATTACAGACTTTCTTCTGGTGGTTATGAAAAGGTTCTGAAATTGGACACTTTGAAATTAGATTGTTTCATAATTCTCTAGATATACTTAAAACCACTGAGTTTCACATTTTAACAGGATGAATTTTATGTTCTCTGAATTGTGTCTCAGTAAAGCTGTTATTAAGTAAAATAGTAATAAGGAAACATAAGATTAGTGACAAAACACACAATAAAACTTTCTATCTAGAACCAAAAGGTTTTAAACTAAAAAATTAAAAGTTAAGATGGTCACTGTTGAAACATTAGTTATTTACCTGAAAGAATTTTTAAAATCTTAAGTGACAGAGAAAATATATAAAGAAAAGGAAATCATGACTAAAAAAATTAAAAACTTGTAAGATATAATTAAAAATAATACATAAGTAAGAAATATCCAGAAGAATAATTGGGTTTTAAAATTCATATAAAAATGAAAGGGACCAGAACAGCTAAATAATCTTGAAAAAGATCAAAGTTGGAGAATTTATACTTCCTTCAAAACTTATCTCAAAGCTATAGTAATCAAAACAATATTGTACTGGTCTCAGGAAAGCATACCCTAGAGAGTATAGAAATAAACCCGCACATTTATAGCTAATTGATTTCAGCAGGGCGTTAAGACAATTCAGTGGGGAAAGAACAATCTTTCCAAAATGGTGCAGAGACGATTGAATATCTGTATGCAAAAGAGTGAACGTAGATCTCTATTTTCATGCCATATGCCAAAATTAACTCAAAACAGTCCTTGGACCTGATGAAAGTGATAACATTATAAAATCTTAAAAGAAGACATAGAATTAACTCTTCACAACTTTGGGCTAATCAATGATTTCTTTTTCTCTTTTTTAAGGTAAGTTAAACAATTTTTAAATTGAATTTTTCGGAGCGACACTGGTTAATAAAATGCTAGGTTGCAGGCGTACAATTCCGTAACACATCATGTGCGCACTGCCTGTTCGCCCCCCGATGGAGTTTCCCTTCCTCGCCATTTATCCCCCTTTCCCTTCTCCTACCTCCTCTCTCTCCCCTTTCCCTCTGGGAATCGCCATGCTGTTGTCTGCGGCTACGAGGGTTGTTTTTTTCCCCCTTTATTCCCTTTACCTTTCTCACCCAGCCCTGCAACCCCCTCCCTTCTGACAGCTGTCAGTCTGCTCTCTGTATCTATAGGTCTGTTTTTATTTTTTAACAGATTTTATTTATTTATTTTCAGAGAGAGGGGAAGGGAGGGAGAAAGAGTGGGAGAGAAACACTGAGCAGTTGTCTCTCGCACACCCTCAACTGAGGGCCTGATCTGCAACCCAAGCATGCACTCTGAACAGGAATTGAACTGGCGACCTTTCAGGTCACAGGTCACTGCTCAATTCGCTGAGCCACACCAGCCAGGGCCATTTCTATTTTGTTTGTTAGTTTATTTTGCTTGTTAGATTCCACACATGAGTAAGAGCATATGGTACTTGTCTTTCTCTGACTGGCTTATTTCACTTAGTATAATGGTCTCCAGGTCCTTTCATGCTGTTGCAAAGGCTAAGATTCCCTTCTTTTTTATGGGCAATTAGTATTCCATTGTGTAAATGTACCACAGCTTTTTTTACCCACTTATGTACTGATGGGCGTTTGAGCTGTTTCCATATCTTGGCTATTGTAAATAATACTTCAATGAACATAGAGGTGCGTATATTCTTTCAAATTAGTGTTTGGGTATTCTTAAACTATATTTTCAAAAGTGGAGTCACTGGGTGATAAGGCAGTTTCATTTTTAATTTTTTGAGGAAACTCCATACTGCTTTCCACAGTGGCTGCACCAATTTGCATTCCCACCAACAGTGCACTAAGGTTCCCTTTTCTCCAATTCTTGCCAACACTTGTTGTTTGTTGATTTATTGATGATAGCCATTCTGACAGGTGAGACATGATATCTCATTGTAGTTTTACTTTGTTAATATAATGAGAATGGTTTGCACGACATCAGTGTAGCCTGGCAGCCAAGGAGAGTGGGCCGGAATGCACAAGTGTGAACAATGATGACTGCACTGTACAAGTCAGTAAGGGCAGTTCAAGCCATCGAGAGCATGTGCACCATGTGGCCATCACATTCAAAATGACTGAGTGAGTAGAGGAACGAATCTGCATCAAATTTTGCATTAGGCTTGAACATTCCTCTGCAGAAACTATTCAGATGATTCAGAAGGCTGTCAGGGATGATGCAATGAGTGCAGCAAAAATAAAAGTGTGGCACAAAGGCTTCAAAGATGGTCGAGAACCTGTTAAAAGTGACCCACATCCTGGAAGGCCTGCGACATGCAGAACACTCTTGAGAATGCTGAACGTGTGGAACTGAATGTGGGAGGAGGGGGTGGGAGGAGGGGGTGGGAGGAGTGGGGGAGGGTAACGGGAGGTAAATGGGGGCAACTGTAAGTGAACAACAATAAAAATAAATAAATAAATAAACTTAAAGAAAACCGACAGCAATGCAAATTATGCAGTTCTTTAGCTTTCCAGAATCCCGTCAATTACAACTGCTATGACTAGCTAATTCTCTAGATCCTGGGGCCAGATATAATAAACCTGTCCTTAGTGAGGAATTTCCTGGACACATTCCAGACAAGAACACTTAGCTGGGCAGGGAGTCTTGGAAAATCTGCATTGTCTTTTGATCAACAAAACTGGTCAAAGAAATTAACAATCACTCCAGACATACAGGTTTTCTGTTAGATAGACTCTCTCAAAACTTAAGGTTAATAGCTGAAATTGATAGCAGGGATTTTTGATACTGGATGCCTTGGGAACATTAGCAAGGCCTGCAGGAGACAGTGTCAGAGTGCAAGTGTGTTTGACTCTCACTGCTTGAGCTCCTATTATTCGCCAGAAGTTCACGGGCACCAGAAAGCAGCTTACAGTCTCGGCAAAGAAGCAAACACATGGAAGATTCTATGTCCAGTGCTGCAGGGAGAGTGTGCAAGGAAACTCTCAGAGGACACGGGACAGTCAGCCATTGGCTGGGAGAGCAGGGGAAGGTCTTTGGAGGATTTTCTAAAAATGAGTGAGGGTTGGGCCTGGAGTGGGGTTGCAAAGTGCAGGCATCTGGGATGTCCATTCCAGGGAGAGAAGAAAGGCACTGTGGACAGGGAGAGCCAGTGTCTGAAAAACCTGCGAAAGATTGTTCTGTTCCGTGAGTCGGTATCTAAGTTTCTTTGAGGAAGGAATGACTTTGAAAGACAAAGTACCTGACCTTGAGAAGGAAGTGATTTTGACTAAGTGTGACTTCCTTCTTCAAAGTGTCACCTCAGGGAACTGCTTAACAATATATAGCGCAGGGAAAGCAATGTTAGCCTTCATTTTCACTTCCTTTGTCATCTCTTTTCACAGTCAGGTAAATTAAAAACCAAAGTTCTGTTCTTCATTGTAGGGGCAGCTATATATATACATACATACATATATATTATATGTATGGATATATATATTTAAACTTAACACAAATTTTTTACATTTCCTTTAAAAAATTTTTATTTCAAACATACATAGGACAGTGTAGTGAAAACCTATATTCCTGTCAAAAAGGGAAATACTATATACTTTATAACTATGTAATCTGTATTAGCATTTGTTTTTTGCTCCTTAAATTAATTGAGTTTCTCTTTACTATGGCCAATGCTATATTTATTTTATGTGTTTTCACAGTTCTTGAAATATTTGGCAAATTTACTTTCTCTTTGCCCCACTTGAATAGCTGAAACATTATTGGATTACACTAGAGAAGATCTTTAAACTGTCTTTCAACTTTAACATTGTTTTAAGTAAAGATTGAGAGCTATCTCCAACCTTGTAATAACTGCTTTAATCCACCAGATGTCAATGCAACATAGCGACCTATTTTTGGTCCTCTTAGATCCTAGGCTTAAAATCAGGAGAATAGTGATTTTTATTTTTGTTATTTATTTTTGTTAAGAGATGAACATAAAATATTCTTGTTTTAAAAAAGGCAATAGGTAAGTCTGTTCTACTTGAAAGACTATAAGTATAACTCTAGTGGAGTTAATATTTTGCAAAGGTATCATATTTTCATTGTTTAAGTTTAAAAATTCAGTTTTTCTTCAAAAATCAACACTTGGAGACTATTTCCTTTCAGGTAAGTAGCTGGCATAAAAATTTGAAAGTCACTAAATTACTCGGTCACTAAAGAACACTCATTAATTTGAGCTGTTGAGGAGAAAATGTTCAATACAACCAGCAATAATGGTCTCTCCAAAATAGTATTATACTTAAATTATATATTAAATGTGAAATGATTTATTAAGTTATTAATTTAATACTCTTTTATGACAGGGTTTAAATTCCTGATGATAAATTAATAGTCTCACTAAAAATAAACATTTTTCCTCCTTGGATAAAGGATGAGAATAAAAATAATTTTAAATATAGATCAGTGTCATGTTTAAATCAGAATGTTAGAAAGATTGGCCGATTTTTTCCTAAAACTTCAAGTGCAGCTGGGCGGGAAAACCACTGGCATTGCAGTTGTTTAGTTTTAAAAGTTCTGCCTTTGCCTTTGCACGACAATGAACATGAAGTTCAACATGTTTGAATTTCTAGCAAACACACACACACGCACACACACACATGCTCCAGGCGTACCGTTTTTCCTACTGGGAATTGTGGAAGTGAGGAGCAGCACTAGTCCCTTCTCGATCCCTTAAACCAGCAACAATCAAGGTTGTGCTAGAGGGTGAGCCAAATAAGTTGATAATTCCAATAAAGGATTTATTTTGCATTCAATACCTGCACTATTTGAGTTTATGTAACAATCTCAACTGTAACTGCTGATAAGAAAGTCTTTAATTTAGAAATATTGATTTCCAATTAAAGTCAGGAGAGTAAGCTATCTTCAGTGAGATTACTTTCTATCTTCTTCAACAAAACCTAAATCTATATTGTACAGTCTTTTCTTTGTGAAATCACTATTAAAATAGCCACCAACTTAACAAAATGACATTTTTACTGTAGAATTAGAATTGTTGTTTGAACTTGAATATACAGATTTTAAAAATTCATTATGACAAAGCATATAGTATATAACACTTCTGGGAATATTCCATTATTTTCTTGGCCTTATCTTGTGTAGGATTTCCAGAAAGTCACTGGAAGATTCAGAAATCTAAGCTTTTTCTTAAAACCATGTGATCTCTATGTACTTTTATGTTATATTTATCTTAATATACTTGAAACAAGCTGGTGGTATGATATTAACAATCCCCAGCCCCAACACAAGACAGAAAGGCACATATGTTTTAGTGATTTCCTTCCACAGGGAACTCTGCCTCCGGAAATTATTTACCAAGGCTTTTCTGGGTCCGAGAGGCGGGCCTGGAAAGAGTGGCAGGGGTGAGGTCCCTTCCCAGTCGCACTGCAGGCAGCTAGCTCCAAGCCAGGCTGAATGAAAGCTCATTTAAAATGAAAATTACAGTGAAGCCCAGGAATAATATCAGGCTATGTAGAAGTGACAGTGATATTTGTATTTATTTATACTGTACTTGTTTGCAAAGAATTTGAGATATCAAAAAAAAAGAAAAAGAAACGGAATAGAACAGTGGTTGTCAGGGCTGCAGTTTGGGGAACTAGGGAGATGCTGGTCTTGGGATACTAAGTTGCGGTTAGAAGATGAGTAAGTTCAGGAGCCCTAAAGCACAACACTGTGATTATGGTCAACAATATTGTGTTACAGACTTCAAAGGTGCTAAGAGACTAGATCTTAAATGTTCTCAAAAAAGAAATGATAACTATGTGAGGTGGTAGAAGTGTTAGCTGGTACTAGGGTGGTATCACCTTAATCATATTGCGATACATAAATGTATCAAATCAAGTTGTACAACTCAAATGGACACAACGTTATACATCAATTACATCCTGGTTTTTAAAAGTCAAGAACAAGCAAGCAAAATATAACCAGAAACATTGAAATAAAGAACAAACTGACTGTAACCAGAGGGGAGAGGGGAGGGGGACAATGGGGGGAAAAGGGTCATGAAGGAACATGAATAAAGGACCCATGGACAAAGCCAAAGAGGGGTAGGATTGAGGGTGGGAGGTGGGGTGGGTGGGGCGGGGGAAAGCGGTGGTGGGAAAATGGAGACAATGGTACTTGAACAACACAACAAAAAAGAAAAAGAAAAAAATAATGGGGAACAATCAGTAGAGAACTAAACTTCTGTTAAGTGTTCTGAAAACTTAGTTAATACCAGGGTCATCGACAGCTCTACGTTAAAGCAATGCCATCATCAGCTCTAAATTACCTTAAAACAGAAAATTATTGTAAACACATGAATGAATGCTATTTGAACCTGATTTAGTGTAACTGTTTATTGGTGATATTCTGATATATCTGATATATATGTATGTATACATGTATACATAATAGCAGCATTTATATCTATGTCTATATCTGTTATAGCTATCTAGATATATTACTTTAACTGCTTACTATTCAATAATTTCAATGTTTAAGTTGTATATACTTTAAAAAATTTAAATGAACTTTATAATTATAAAAGGAACATATTTCATTGCAGGGCATTTGGAAAATGTAAAAAGAAAGTAAAAATTTTATATAAGCCTGCCATGGCTTATATAAGCCAACTAAACAATGGTTTAGTTCCATTTTTAAATATTTATTTATTTTAATAATTATACAAATGTAAGTTTTGTACTGATTTTTTTAAAAAAATTTATTTCTTTACTTTTAGAGAGGGGAAAGGAGGGAAAAAGAAAGGGGAGAAACATCCATGTGTGGTTGTCTCTCTCATGCCCCCAACTAGGGACCTGGCCTGCAACCCACGCCTGTGCCCTGACTGGGAATCGAACCGGTGACTCTCTGGTTTCACAGGCCAGCACTCAATCCACTGAGCTACACCATCCAGGGCAGTTTTGTATTGAGTTTTAATTCAACATTTTATCATGAAAAATTTCCAAGTTTTTAAATATGCTTTGAAAGTAGCATTATAACAGCTGTATAATATTCTGTTAGATTCATAAGTTAGAAATAATATTTATCTTACTATTTATTTACTGTTGGACATTTTAGCTATTGTTAATATTTCACTATTGTAAATAGCACTACAATGAACATCTTGACGTATAGATATGTGAACTTATCTATGATTATTTCTTTAGAAATAGAATTACTGACTTAAGAACTATAAATATTTTTGAGATAATTGTCATTTTGCTTTCCTAAAATTAATATCAACCTACATTTTATGAATAATGTACGCATACCTGTTAAAATGAACATTGAGAATTAACATCAATCAGGGGTGTCCAACCCATGGTCTGCAGGCTGCCTGCAGCCCAGGATGGCTATGAATGTGGCCCAACACAAAATTGCAAATTTACTTAAAACCTTGTTTTTGCTCATCAGGTTTTGTTAGTGTTTGTGTATTTACTGTGCAGCCCAAGACAACTCTTTCCAGCGTGGCCCAGAGACACCAAAAGTTTGGACACCCATTTTGTCAGACTTCCCATCAAGATGGTGGCATTAGTAAACATGGCTCCCCTCATCAAAATCACATCTAAACTACAGAACAACCATCACTCAGAACCATCGGAAATTGAGCTGAATGGAAGTCCTACAACTATGAAATTAAGGAAGAAACCACATCAAGACTGGTAGGAGTGGCAGAGATGTGGAACGAGGTGGTCCCACACCCATGTGTGGCAGATAAAAGTCGGGAGAAATATCTCAGGAGCAAGGGGTCCCAGCCCCATATCAGGCACCCCAGCCTAGGGTTCCAGTGTCAAGAGGATAAGTCTCCATAAATTCTGGCTGTGAAAGCCAACGGGGATTGAGACTGCAGAAGACAAACTGCTGGAATCCCAGACATTTCCTCTTAAAGGGCCTGCACACAGACTTACTTGGACTCGCTCCCTCTGAGCTCCAGCACCTGGGTGGCTGACCTTAGCTGTGCCAACAGCAATCAAGACTCAATTACAAGAGGAGCATGTATGCAGCCCACACAGTGGGCTCACCTTGAGTACCCAGCTTGGGTGATAGTGGAGGCTGTGCCACTGGATCCTTCAGGATACCTACTACGTTATGCCACTCTATCAAGCTTTGGAGACATAGTAGCTCTACCTAATACACAGAAACAAACATGGGGGCACTGCCAAAATGTGGAGACAAAGAAAAATGGCCCAAATGAAAAAACAGAACAAAACTCTAGAAAAAGAATTAAACAAAATGGAGACAAGCCATCTATCAGATGCAGAGTTCAAAACACTGGTTATAAGTATGCTTAAGGAAATTAGTGAGGACCTCAATGGCATAAAAAAGATCCAGTCAGAAACAAAGGATACATGAGTTAAAATAAAGAACAATTTATAGGGAAACAACAGTAAAGTTGATGAAGCCAAGAATCAAGTCAGTGATTTGGAACATAAAGAAACAAAAATCAACCAATCAGGACAACAAGAAGAAAAAAGAATCCAAAAATGAGGATAGTGTAAGGAGCCTCTGGAACAACTTCAAGTGTACCAACATTCACATCATAGGGGAGCCAGAAGGAGAAGAGAAAGAGTAAGAAATTGGAAACCTATTTGAAAAAAGAATGAAAGAAAAGTTCCCTAATTTCATGAAGGATATAGATATACAAGTCCAGGAAGCACAGAGAGACCCAAACAAGATGGACCCAAAGAGGCCCACTCTGAGACACATCATAATTAAAATGCCAGTGTTTAAATACAAAGAGAGAATCTTAAAAGCAGCAAGAGAAAATTAGTTACCTACAAGGGAGCACCCATAAGAGTGTCAGCTGATTTCTCAAAAGAAACTTTGCAGGCTAGAAGGAATAGACAAGAAATATTCAAATTGATGAAAAGCAAGGAACTACAGCCAAGACTGCTCTATACAGCAAAGCTATCATTTAGAATGAAAGGACAGATAAAGAGCTTCCCAGACAAGAAAAAGCCAAAGGAGTTCATCATCACCAAACCAGTATTATATGAAGTATTCAAGGGTCTTCTTTAAGAAGAAGATCAAAAACATGAACAATAAAATGGCAATAAATACATAGCTGTCAACAACTGAACCTAACAAACAGAATAAACAAACAAGCAGAACAGAAACAGAATCATAGATACAGAGAATGTTTTGATGGGTGCCAGATAGGAGGAGGGATGGGGGGATGGGTGAAAAAGATGGGGATTAAGAAGTACAAATTGCTGGTTGCAGAACAGTCACGGGATGTCAAGTAGGGAATAGAGCAGCCGAAGAACGGATATGCAGAACCATGGGCACGGACAATGGTGTGGGGATAGCCTGAGGAACTGGGAGAGGGGGAAGGGAGCAAAGGGGGAAAATGGGGACGACTGTAATAGTGTAAACAATACCCTATGATTTAAAAATAAAAAATAAAGTATATATTTCGAATTGTGCAGATTCTAAATAGGGTCTTAATGTGGCTTTATTGTATATTGCTACAGTAATGAGTTTGGTAATTTTTAAAATATTCACTGAAATTAATGTTTTTCCAGTCAGAGATTGTCTATGTTTTGTTATTAGAGAATCAGTGATTTTTAGAGCCTTTTATTATTTATTATGGGCCACCTCTTGTCAAAATTATTTCTACCCAATTGAAATAGTTACTTTTATAGTTTGTTTATTGTTTTGCATTTGCTTTTTCAATGCATAGAAATTCTAACTTTATTTTATCATTTTTTCTTAGTGATCTTTTTATTGCCTTTATCTTAGAAAATTATTTGTACCTTTATATCAGTTTAAATGGACACATCTCTTTTCGTCTAGTATTTTAGAATATCCTTATTTACACTAAAATCTTTAATAAATCCATTAGTGTTGTGTAAATTAAATATTTACCTTAATTAATATCATCCTAAGGTTAGATTATTGGAATTAAAGGAGAACAAATTTGCCGAGCACTTAAGGAAAGTCAAATGAATACTATTTAGAAAGATTATTAAATAAATTGGCACAAAAGGGCATATATTAGTAATTTCATGATGAACTATGCAAGATAAAGATTTCTAATAAAATGGCAAATAAAAATAATTTTAGATGCATTTACATAAGAATAAATCTGAATGATTCATGAATGTAATTTCAGATTTGAGATTTCTGCATGTTTCAACAATGTAAAAATGACAGAGCTTGATTCTTATCCTTCCGATTGCTTAATGCTTAAACTTTTTGTAGGAAAAAATGTTTTCATGCACAGTGGCATCTTATTTTATATCTTAAACAGTGTTGGTAAAATTTATTGTTGCTTACTTAAAATAAAATATGTAAACATTTCTATATCTGCATTTTCCCTGGTGTAAAATACATTTTTGACATTTCTGATGAAGCATTTGAGGAGCTTTCTGATCTTTTGCTCATTGGGGTTTGGATACTGAGATCACTGTTTATTTATTAGGGCTAAAAATAAAATATAAAAAACAAAACTTCATTTGTCATCCTCTCAATAAAACTAAGCTATGTACTTATTTGCACAAAGACACAGAGCCAATTAATTTGAGTTCAGTTTGGAGATACTTCACAAAACTGTTAATCTCACAGATAAAACTGTAATGATGCTACATTTCATACTAAGAGTTTTAGCAATTATTATCAGATATAATAGGTAATTTTATGTGCTTTTCTTTTTGGATAGTTTCTATATGTTAACATATGGTTTATACACAACATGTTACATACAATTATAGTAGCATATTGAGATATAGTGAGATGAAATTTATCTAGTTATTTATCTTAAAACTATAAATAACTAGAGCACAGAAATACTCCAATTATATTATGCAGACAAATAGAATCCTTATTTTAATTAAAATTCATTCAATGGGTAAAACCAAAAATAAAATTCCCTCAATTAAATTTAAATTTTTACCATGGATTTTAAATTCATGTCATAGACTTAAATGCATTCCATTAGACTTAAGACTTATTTTCAAGAGGTTTAAATTACGATGAAAAGCTTTTATAATTAATTATATTCATAATAGTTGCAAATAAAATAAGAATTCAAGTAAATTATTTTTAAAGCAACATGTTCTTAATCTAATCTATGGTTCAAGAATTTTAAAATTATTTTTTAAAATTTTACTTTTGTTCCTTCCATTTAAATTCCTCTTACAAAGTTTTTTGTTTGCTTGTGTTTTTGTGTTTTTGTTCATCTGTTTGTAAGTGGTTTTTATTCAAGGGGTATTAGAAATGTAATGAACTCTACTTATTAATACATTTATAACGACACATGATAGAATACACATATACATATATGTGTGTGTGTATATATATGATGGTAGATCAATAGTAAGACAACTATCTTCTGCAAATTTTAGATTTTTGAGCTTTTGTTCTTGAAAAAAATTACAACATTAAATTAATACCATTCCTTCTTTCACTGAGAATGTTGAAACAAATGAATTTCCAACTCATGATTATGCCTTTAGCTGTGAGTCTGTATTCTTAGAAGAAATTTGAAGAATTTCATAGTTTGAAGGCTTTCTATAAGCCCAATTTTTCAACCTATTTTCTAAAGGACCCTGGAGCCCTGGAATTATCCATGGATTGAATAGTTTTTCAGTTGCTCGAGAGTTACTGAGAAGGAAAGGTAGGGACAGAAGGGTTGGTAGGGCTAGGTTAGCCTTATTTGCCTGGTTAGTGTCCATATGAACAAGGATCAGTTGAAAACTTACAGAATCTCTGTGGGAAAAATAAGGCTAATTCCCTCTGGAAGGCACATCTGGTCTCAGCCTTTTGGTTTAAGTGGGTAGCAACCTAAAAAAGCAGGGTCTACAAAACTCAAATACCTGTTTAGACTGATAGATGTGTTTTTATATTGCAACTTTGTATCATTTGATTACTTTCTGGTTTGGCTTCTTTCAGTAGCTGAGGAACTATGGTTTGGAAGCACTAGATTAATTTTTCTATCTACAGTCTTCAAAATCGTACAGCCTGTGAGAAAAATAGATATTATTTCCCCATAAAATGAGTCATGAATTTTAAATAAGTTAACCCTTAAACTTCCTCACATCCCCAAAAGTCCACAGCGACAACCAAAGAGTATTGTCCACCATACCTCCTGTGAAACACGCAGTTCCCTGGGGAAAATGCTCGGTTTGAACTCCTGAAGAACTTTTAGACCATTTCAGTTTTAATTAAGAGGCATCAATATAATGGGATTTATTATATTACATAGTTTCTTCACTAAAAACAATATTTTATGTTAATTTGGAGAATGTCCGACTGGGTTTTAGCCCTGCTGTGATGTGCCTTTCAAGTTCAAATCGTGTCTCAGGTACTATTTGTTTCATGGGGATCATGGACATCAGCCTTCCAGAACGTGTTTTAGAAAAGTCGCCAAATGCAGTTCCTCTACAGACTTAAAATGCAAGCAAGTTCAGGACATGCAAATGAACTGTGGTCCAATTAACTCCTGAAAAAAAAAAAAAAAAAGCCCTAAATGTCCTGTTAATGAATGAACTGTATTCAGGCGCTAAAAAAAGCATTCCATCGTGATGGGATTATAAAAGATCCTGCCCTTGTAAAAGCCACTTTCAGGTAGAAATAAAGAGGGTAACAGTTGTTCAATTAGAGGTGACCATTCATCTAGGGCGGGGGGAGCCTTTCTGTGATAAGACCCGGAAGTCTTGTTTTTCCGCTAATGCGATTTCATACATTTTTGTCGCACGGTGGGCGCAGCAGCATTCCTCGTCTGTTGCCTCGGAAGGGAATTGTTCGGCGCCGTGTCCCGCATAGCCCTGCCCGGAGTCCTCACGCTGAGCGGTGAACTGATCCCATGGTCTCAGTGACGGCTGCTGGAGAAAGCTGGCGAACGCTAATTCATTCCCAGCCTCCTCTCCCCATCTCTGTCTCCAGCCTAGCCTCCTTTTCAGTTTATTCATGAGCTCATCACTGGAGAAGAAAAAACTTTATTTGCATGATAACATTAGATTTAAAAGCTATAAATAACGCAGAGCTTTAACTGCTGCCCCCCACCAAACACCATCTCTCCTGAAACCTGTGTGTTAGCGCATGCCCACACGCGAGTATGGCCTTTGGATTTTCTTCCCACTCATTTTACAGCTCTATTCAGTCTTCAACATCTTGAAACACAGCAGTTAAGGGGATAATTTTGGTTTGCTTTCTTTAAATGGAGACAAAAGACTCTGGACTTGTTTTAAACAAGCTGTGACTCTGAGTGAAACATGGCACCCAGCTCACACAAATTGAAGACTGTCATCATTCTGCAATAAAAGTATTGTTGCAATATAATGTATCTGGAAAGCTAAGAACCAGAAGACCATTTTTGTTCTGTACTGTCTTTCCAACAGAGGCCTAGGCAACTGACCTGACAAACAAAATTTCCCCAGCTTTAATACCCGAGAATATTTGTCAGGTGCTTAATACTCAGGCCAAAGTTTAAATCATCGATATAATAATTACTGTTGGCCACATATTTTCAGGAACGGAAGGGTTGGAGTCTAAGCTCTTCTCAGGTTGAACATGAGAAAGTCGTAACTGCATGTCTCTCCTCTCACTGTAAAAAAGAAAATCATGCTCCTCACGTCTGTCACTCGGGTGTGCACATGCACTTGAATTTGCAAAGAATCCTTGTGTCCTCTGCGTCCAGTGGTCCGGGCACTTGGAGGGGCTGCTGTGCAGGAGTCAGACCTGGGCTCTGAGGTTGCTGTGTCCTGCAGCAGCCTGAGTGACAGGGCTGGAGGGCTGGCCCAGGGCGGGGGCGGGGCGGGGGCGGGGTGGTGATCCAAGGTGAGGTTGGCCCAACCTTTTTTCCTCTCGGGTGAAACACACATTGTGTACTGGCTTGATTTATTAATTCTAACTCATCACGAACCAAAATATGAACTACAACTTTAGGGAGACCGTAGGCCAATTTTCTCTTTTAAAACTAACATAATCATACCTTTTTTCTGGTATTGTCTTCATATTGCAAAAAATCTCCCTCAAGTCCAATTGGAATCCTATCTCACTTTCAGCCCATTTTTTCTCGCCTGGTCCCTAGTGAAAATCAGTAACAAATTTAGATTACTCATATCATATCCTTCCTAAACCCAAACATTTGTGTTCCAGTGCTCCTCAGTTTACATTTGAAGGAGGGGGTGTGTGACTCTCAGTCTACAGCAAGCTTGTAGGAAGCTTGTCTGTCACTGAAACAGATGTCATTGAAAAGGCCCCATTCCTCTGGGTGGTAGAAAATAACATTCAGTCAATTTAGGGTGTCCCCAAGTTCCTTCGGCCGCATTTTGCTTTTCTTTAGCGCACCCCCCCCCCCACCCGCACAGGAAATCCTTTCTTCCCTTTCTGTGCCCCTGCCCTGCCTCCTACCCCTCGGGGCCTGGGGGTATGCGTAGTGGTTTCAGGTCCGCTCTGCAGGCTCACCGTGCAGACCTTGCCTCTGCTCCTGCACCCCTCCCGTCCCGGGACTCCTAGGGCCTGGTGCTCCACTCGGCGCTTCACAGATGGAAGGCGAAGGTCCTCCTGATCTTGCAATTTCCACACCTACCCGAGGGTAAAGCGCTCAGGGCCTGCTGCCAAGGAAGATCACCCATGTTTCCTGGAGTCCCTCCCCTTTCCTCAGCTCAGTCAGCTTCCTAGGGCCTCTTCGGAACATGAGTGCTTGAGACTCAAAAGCCAAACGTCTGCTATATGGTCCCTCTCAGGAAGCAGTAAGACAGGCAGGCACCTTTAAGCTAAGTAAATGAAGAGCTACGAACACAATGATATGCAGGGAAACAATTATTCTTCACTTTTCTCTCCAAGGCTGCTTTCCAAAAAGTCATCATTAGATTACTCTTAGTGCCTTTCCTATTGAGTTCAGGGGTGGAGAAGGGGTAAGGCAGGCGGTGGGGAGGGGAAGGCACTTTCCGAGAAGAAGGAATGGAATGTGAAAGATACAGAGAAGACAGGGTTAGAGTTTTTATTCCCTGCATTTTTCCTTTCGTGTACACGTTGCTCTTCTTCTGTGGTTAGTGGTGTCTGTCGTCTCAGGGGAAGACTGATAGATACAGCTGAAACAAAGGTTTGGAACTCTGAGAACTCTTCCTGACTTTTAAAAGTTTAAACCTAGAGCATTGCAGGACATCGAGTTAACTCACCAACATTAGATTTAGACCAATGTTTGAAGACAGACGCAATCTTCTGGCACAGGCACAGTTAAAGTGCCGGGGCTGCCGCAGAGAGCTGGGAAGGGACTAGAGGATGTCAGTGTGGGCGGAAGGAGCTGTGTCTGCCCACTTCTCAGATACCAACACTCCTGCCCCGTCCCGTCCCATGCTGAGTCCCCCAGGTGGAGTGGACGAATGACTGGGGCCCTAAGGAAACAGTGGCAACCCAAGAGCACAGAGCATTGGAGGCTTTCCCGCAGAGCAGAGCCAAGAGACGGGGTAATCCATGGGTTTGAGCCTCAGTTTAACCCCGGTGCAGTAGGGACTAGACATGGCTGCATGAGCAGATAGGTAGGATAGTAGCAGGAATTCCTCCACATCCTGCCTGCTACTGGGAAAGACCACGTGTTTCCAATACTCCGCAGTGGTCACCCTCTCCTGCACACCTTTCTCCTCCCACGGCCAGGTGTGTGTGGAGGGGGTAAGATGGGGTAGTAGGGATAAGTATGCTGAAATAACAGGCTATTTGGAACTGACACTGACTAAAATTCAGTTTATAGAAGATAAGGAAAACTGCATTTCTTGAACACTTGAACTTGTGTTACACAGGGATGAGAACCAAGCAGAGTTCATCAGAAATGGCAAGAAATAAAGTAACTGGAGATAATGGAATAGAGCAAACAGACGCGCAGGAAGGAAGAAGGCAGTGGCTGGCGAGATTCCCAGAGGCGCTGCAGCCTGAGCTCTCCAGTGTGCATGGAGCCCTGAGGCAGCTCAGACAGCTTCTGCTTCTGGATTGTGTGCCAGGGGAAAACAGTGGGGACCCGCACCACCTGGGAAAGGTATGAGAGGCAGAGCAGATAGATACACACAGGAGACAACGCATCTATTTTGAATGTGCTGAATTTGAAGGGACCTAGTAGCGCTGGCCTGCGGTGCTGCAGTCTAGCCATCCAACAGAACACAGAGCAGTTAGAAGAAGTGCGTTAGAGAGACATGTATGAACACAGATGGCTCTCCAAACCATGGCGCTGAGACCAAAAAAAAACAAAACCCAAAAAACAAAAAACAAGAAAAAACAACCAAGAAGCCAAACCCACCAAAACCCAAAAAGTTGTAAAACAACACGAAATATGAGGTCATATAAGTTAAAAACATATAAAACAATACTATATTGCTTAAGAATATATGTGTATGTAGTGCAAATATCCTGCACTATAATGAAACACTAAATGCTATGGGAAGGGAGAAAAAGGAAGGGAACCGGGAAAGAAATAATGAGATTCCAACAGTATCTATAATATTGTATCTATTAAAAATCTCAAGAAATAGGATAAAATGGTGAGATGATAAAGCTAGCTAATATGCCTACATTTTCGTTATCTCAATACATTTTAATATGTTAAAAATATAATAAAAATGACCAATTAGTAATTCTTCTGTCTAGAAAATGGAAATAATAATACTGGTTTTGCCTATTCCTTTGGCTGTTATAAAATTGAACTTGGACAGTACACGTGAATTCAGTATAATTAGTCCTACAGATGCTGCTGGTGTCAACTAGCAGCACCTTATATGCCAATAAAATAATGATTTAAAAATGAAATTCAATTGATATCAAGGTGTGTCCTATAATTTACCATATTAAAAATGTAGAAGTATATGTCTTCCTATATATTCGAAACAGTTAAAAGTTACATGGAGTGCTGGGTTAGTAGTGCCCCAGTAACTCGCCGTTCACGAGCTTTGGATCTTGCCACCTGTGTTTGGCTGTCTACAGCCCATTTTTGTAACATGACCCTGAGGCAGGCAAGAGATTGCTGAAGTTATTCTTTCTCTGGAGAAGTTTTAAAAATTAATTTTTATAAGAATAATTTGAAAAAAAAGCTACATGTCCAAATGGAGTCCTGAAGAAGGAAACGAAAGAACCTGTGTTACGTCTATCTTCTCCAAGAAGACGGTGCTCAGCCCGGTGAGGGCAGAGACCAGGCCAGTCTGGTTGGCTCTCATACGCCCAGGGGCAAAAGGAAGTGACCAAAAAGAGAGAGTGTGTGCAGCTGTAGCCACATGGGTAAATGAAAATGTCTAACTGAGTGGTGGAAAGAAAAAAGATTACTATTTATTCAGAAAACACTAAGGGCCTACTGTGTGCCAACATTGCTCAAATGGACCAACTGGACAAAATCCTGCCTTCTTGGGGTTTCCGTGCTGGTGGGCTCCCTTCCATTGCCCAGTTATTACCAGAACTATGAGGGAGGAATGGGAGAAAGTGAGAGGAAAATCCGGTTGCTCTGAGCCAGCACTGCTGGAAGGAGGACTGTAGGGTTGGGGGGCGGGGCGCAGGAATGAGAAGGGAGGAGGAAGTGCAGCGGCCTGGGAAAATGTGCCAGGTGATCTTAAGTTGGCTGGCCACCCGGGAAGAGTGATCTTCCTTACTAAGTGGAAGGGGCCTTTGTGGAGCCCGGGGTTAAGATCAATTTCCTGCCACTGCCTCTCCCCTCTCCTTCCCAACGAAGCATAAAACAAAAATAAAAGAGGAGTGAGTGGTCCCTCTCTCCCAGGGGCCTTCACAGTGGCTGAGTTCAAGGGCAGGGGTAGTGGAAGTTACCTGAGAGGACTTATCGGAAGACTTGGCAGTCAGTGTGAATTCTATTGCTAACTAACCATGTGCCGGTGTGTCAAATGAGTTTAGCTTACGTAATCACTAAAGGCTCTCTCAGTCTAAACGATCTATGGCTGTGTAATTCACTAGAAGCAGGAATAAAGTTGATCCTTGGTTTGTGAATACCTATTCCTTGATCCAAACCCAAATCTTTACATAATGGTTTTTATTAGAATAAACAGAAAAGGCATGGAAAAAATGCCTTTATCTAACAGAATACCTGGCATTCCTATATATAAGAATATAAGTAGAAATACCCCAGTAATATTTTTATTATTAATACTGAAACTCCATGGTATGAAAAGTCAAAATAATTTTTAATCTAAAAGCAATCTACTGATAGCCATCTTTTCTTCCATGTAAAGACCACATTTTCTTGCCTACAGAAACTCTGCCTTAGATTGTAGCTGAAATATTAATTTACCCATGAAGTTTCTGATATTCTTCGTCAGAATGAATTTTTTTCTTTTCTCGCCTCTCAGCAGTTACTTTATCCCTCTGTTAAATCACTTGGCATGTTCCGACCGGTACTAGGGGTGTGTCTACGTGTGGGCATGCATGCATGTAATTCACACAGATTGTGAATTCTTTGAGGGTAGGGCTTGTACCTAACTCATCTTCCTGTCTAAACAATGAACACAGTACCTTGCCCAGAGTAAATGACCAATTCACGTCTGTTGGATTGCAGTCTCTGTCCGCTGACCCATTATGCCAGCTGTTCTGGCTTAGGCAACGTCTCAGTTTCCCCAGACCGTGGGCAGCTCAGCTAATAGACATGAAAGCCCACAGATTGTAGAAAAAGGTAAGACCAAACACACAGATTGTTTGAGTCTTGGAAAGGACATATTACAGATGGACTTGATATTGGCAAAACACCACGTAACATAAAAATGTGTTAGAATTGATTGATTCTGCCCAGTAAATAAACAAAGTTACTTTACCTTCCCAGTTAGTCATAGGCCCATCAGTCCTGGCCCAGGCAGGGGTTGGAAGCTGCTGGCTCCTCAGGTCATAGGACAGAACCGTTTGTCCAGAGAGCCCCAGACAGGGCTTTCGTGAAGGTTTTCATACAGTCCAAAACTACCCAGCTTATAGAACAGACAAGATGGGCCCCATTCGGGAGAGTTCCAGTTTCCCCGGCCTGAGAGAAAGGGAAGGCAGAGGCAATGGTAGGAAGTTGATCTTATCACCAGCCATCATGGCTGCTCTTTTCCTTTTGGGGAGGAAAGGAAGCCCTCAAGCAGAGGCTCCGGACAGCCAAGCCAGAATGTGCTCTTGGTGTTTGAGCCACCACTTATCATTATAACCCTTCTTAGTAAACATCTCTGAGGTATAAATAAACTCTGGGCCAGCTGGGGTTAATGACACAGTGCGGGGAGGAGGGTTGGTGCCAGGGGGAGAGGAGACGAGACTGAGACGAGTAAGAAATCATTCTTACAGTCAAAGTTGGATATAATCCAGGAAAAGATTGACACGTACACACCAGAAAGAGAAGTGGTTTGTGTGGGCTGAATGTCGAGTTGAGGCAATTTCTAACTTCTGGGAGATGTCATGCAGGAGACGACGTGAGGTGGACCTTGAAGAAAGTGAGGGCTTACAGCAGGGAGAGGATCCCAGAAGACAGCCGACCCATCAGCCTCATAGCCATATTGTGTAAGTCTTTTCTGTGGCCATGTGACCACTGGTTCTTAAGAAGCCTTGTGTATTCACAAATGTTTGATAAAATATGGACTTCAATTGGGTGGTTGGGCAGAAGGGAGTTAGGAACTAGAAATTTTCAGAAACCCATTTATTTTTCCTGCAGGAAATTCATTTTTAAGAGTTTTATAACAGACTAAAATAATCTGACGTTACAGACAATGATAGGAATAGCACATTAAGACCAGAACAAAATCAATGAATTGCTAGATCATTATTATTTATACTCATTTCTGGGGGGTAAAATCCCACACTGATCCAACCTGTTTAAATAACACACACAACGACAACACAAGACGACAGCGACCTGGAGCAGAGCCCCCACGCCTCGCCTGGCTTCCGGCCGCTCTGACGAACAGGCGGTGGGCCCCGGGACAGCTCTTCGCTCAGGGACACCATGCCAACAACCCGATCAAACTCACATTCTAACCCACAGGCATGGAATGAAATTAACGCAATTAATTAATGAAATGATATCTAATTCTCATCATGAAAACTGAAGCCGTAAAGGAAAAGCCATGTTTGGAAGGCAATCTTAACCTTAGCAGACTCCCAAGTGCTTTCCAACGTATCACCTTGTTGGGTGCCCACTCAGAGGCCTGCAGGTGGTAGGCAGACTTCCAAGTTGGCCCCACAATGACACCTGCCATCTGGCGTTCACACCTTATGTAATTCCCCCCTCTTGACTATGGTCTGGATCTATAGTCTTGCCTCTAACCAAGAAAATATGGTAGAAGTAATGGGATGTCACTGAGGGAGAGCAAAGTTTTGCCACCTTCAAATATGCCCTTTGGGATATTGATTTTAAGCTGGTTATTTTAAGAACCAAAAGATTCAGAAATAACTTCTGATGCTCCCCCTTACCTGCCTAAATAAATTTAAATTTAGAAAACTGCTTAAAAGAGGGGAGCCATCATCTTAACATAATATGAACTAAGTGTGGCTTTGGGACAATTAAGTAATTTGTGTTTGTTAGACTGCCCTCGGGTCCCATTGTTTCTGGGTGCCCAGCAAGAATTTGTCTATCAAATGTTTGCTCCTTCTCATCTGTCTCTGAACTGCCTACATTCCCTTTGAAGTCCCAGACCCCTGCCTCTGCTGAGTCCAGAATGGAATATAATCCTAATTGACCAACGTGTCCTTGGGCCCCGTATTCTTAGGGAATCCCCATGTGTGCATACATAATAAATTTGGTTATTTTCTCCTGTTTATCTATCTAATGTCAATTTGATTATTAGGTTAGCCAAAAGAACTTAGGAGAATTATTTTTCCCTCTCTTACTGGTGGAAAATTGTGGGCAGGCAAATAATGGTGAACAACAGTTAGTTAGGTGTGTTGCATAGATTCCTCTGGTGCATCATAGAAGCCTAGAGTTGTCTCCCGTGATTAACTTCTGTCCTTCTTGGTAGAGAGGGGAGACGGGACACCTTTATAAATTTATGTGCTGCTTTTAGGCAAACAGCGGGATGATGGAAAGTTTTCGTTGTATCTGCTTCTTTTTTGTTGCCTTCAACTTAAAATAATCCTCATGCTAAAGTGAAATACTTGGGGCCACATATTTTGTTACCCTTCAACATCAACAGAGAAGTAACATATTCTGGAACGTGGTAGGAGTTGGTAACATCTCCACTTTACAACCACTCCAGTGTGGCTTGGAGACATTAGGTAACTAGTGCTCAGCAGCACAGAGTGGCTGGGCTAGGACAATTGTGATTCTCAGCTGGGTGATGTGTCAGTGATCCCTCAGACTATGCTCTTCCTTCCACATGAATGTGACACATATGGACTGTCCAACAACGTCAATTTCTCTCGTCACTTCTCCTTCCTCTCTACCTGCTAGTGCTCAGCCCAAGCCAACTGCCACGGAGAACATCTTTTTCTGTCCCACATTATAACCTATAATTGTGAGGAGTAATAAAAGATTTTGGGATGCTGTGTTTGGGTCAGGCTCACCTCACTTTGGTTATTGGTAGCTAAGCCTCACACATCTGTGCTGTTAGGAGACAGGGGCGTGGGAAGGTTTTGAGGTCACAGGTCTGGCATCAGGCACACCTTGTGATGTGGACTCCGGCCCTCGGAGTCCGTGTGTTGTGGCTGTGACGAACAACTTCACATGAACTATGGAAGTCCTGTGGAGAAAAAGGGACGGCGTGGCCGCTCTCTGAGTGAGAGAGAGGGCTCCAGCCTCTGCCTGGACAGGCTTTTATTGCTTTTCTGGGTGAATTACATCAAGGATGGTCCTCATTTACTATGTACAAGTTTGCTATAGGTGATTACCTTTTACAGATAACAAAGGAAAGAAGGTTGCTAATTACTTCAAAGAGAAGGATATTGCAGATCAAGGGGAAAAGTGGTTAAACTGGTTATACTCCATACTTGGAAGGTTTAGCACAGATTTTAGGAAGTTACTTTAGAGAGATGCAGTAAACATTTGCTGCCTCGATTCAGGGTGAGGGAGTTTTAGCAACAGCAAACTTCAAAGCAGCCTAGGTACAATGCAGGCCTGATTCCCCACGGAAGAACCTATCCGTGGGCACAGGTCCTGTGTGCTGAGCTCGCTCCCCATAGGTTTTCCAAATCAGGGGCTGGGCTACATTCCCCATGCCACTCGGAACGGTCCCCTATAACCTTGGGCTCAGATCTTAGCCACACCACTTAAGAATGGTTTGAAGTGTTACTAAACGCCCCTGTACACCAGTGTCCACATATGATAAGCAGAGATAATTAAAAATAATTCAAAGTGTTATGAAGATTTTCAGGTAACACATAAAGACCTGATATACAAATACTCAAATGTTAGTCTTCCCTTGCTCCTTCTGTCCATAATGTAGCCAAAGGTGCGCATGTATGTAATTTCTCTAGGAAGAACATGCTTATTAGACAAGCTTAGCATTTTTAAAGTTATAATTTTCTAAAACTTAACTTTTCTTCCAAGTTCACCTTTATTCCCAAATACCCAGTTTCTCAAAGCCGTTGAAACTGGATAAGTAACTAATGAGCCAAAATCTCTAATATTCCAGGAGTGTGCAATGGTAAATCCTATGGAAAAGAAGATCTTGCTTTAGGGATGAGTATAGAATACACTGATTCAGAGTACAGGCTCAGACTCATAGATGGAGAGCTGATGACGGGGGGGGGGGGGGGGTTAGGAGGTGGAGGGACTGAGCAAAAAGGAAAAGGCCTCCTGGACATGGAGAGCAGGGTGGTGATGGCTGGGGAAAGAGGTAGAAGGGGACTAAGTGGCAATGGAAAAAAATACAATGAAGATTAAATCAAAAAAACTTTAAAAAAGAATATGGCCTCTGAAGTCAGCTTCCTGGATTGAATTCTCTCTGCCAAATTCCAGCTTTGCGACCTTGAGCATTGTCATTTGAAAAATAAATTTAATAATGGTGTTTATTCATAGGGGTGTGTGGTGAGGATTAAATGAATTCCACCTTGTTATGTGTTGTTGAAAAGCAAAATTCAACTGAGTAAATTTTAAAAATCTTAATGGCTTTATTCAATGATGCATGAATCAGGCTGCATCCATTCTAGCGAATAGAAAGGTGCTCTGGAAAGCCGCAGAAAATGCAAGAGTTTTATAGGTAGAGCGAAACAGGAAAAAGAAATATTAAGCAAAAAGCAAGTTGCTAATTTCAAATTTACTTTCCTTAGAGCATGGAGGAGATCTATCAGGCAGTGACCTAATCAGTGCTCAAGTGATTCCTGATTGACTGGCTCAAGTCCATTTTGGGGCGGCTGAAACTAATTAAGTCTTAGTTTGGTGGCATGGGCCTTAGCATAAGCGACTCCATTTTGGGCTTGTTGTCCTGTTTTTAACAGCATTTAGTATAGAATCTTTGACACAGGGAGTATTTTATACATAGTAAGTCTTGTTAGTTGCACTAAAGATTTTGGAGGAGGCGATAAACAGCTAACTTCTGACTTTATCTAATAAAAAGCCCACTTTTTTGTTAGAGAAGTTTAGTTCTATTCTAAATTTATTTTTCAATTATAGTTGACATACAATTTTATATTAGTTTGAGGTCTATAACATAGTGATTACACATTTATATACATTATGAAGTGATAACCCCAATAAATCTAGTATCAAGAGAAGTTTAGTTTTATAAGATGTGTTCAGGGTATATCTTTTACTCTATCTCATGGAGAGAAATTCATTTATTCGGACAGACTTTAATGGATCTAGCTACTGAAGGGCAGATATGATGGGACTAATTACCCATTAAGTCCTTCATAAAATCACACCTTATTTTGAATAGATTTAAGAGTTGAATTTATTTAAAGCCCTGCCCATAAGCTTCTAATTCCTAAGTAACTAACCAAACTCAACAAAAAACAAAGAAGTTTTAAGGCTCAATTTGTGAAAGATAGCTCTTTTCCAGTTTTCCTCTGTTTCTGCAAGACATGAGAAGCTCTGAAAAAGGTATCAATATTTTGTTTATCATGAAAAGGACATATTGAGTTATTCCTCTCAATCCGACCGACTATGGGCTCTGAAGTTGTCGAAGGAAGGAATCCTGTAGCTTTTCCTGAGATGCAGGGCCTGCCCAGCAAGGAGAGTAAAATAGGTCTGTAGTTCAGTCTCCTCTGTCAATAGCCAGCTGCTGGCCTTGGGAACTTTCTGGCTGCAGTTTGCAAATGTCTGGGCTTGGAGGAAGCCTGTGGTTTCTTTTGTCCTTGAACCTCAGGAGGTCTGGTAGGGAAGCTGGAGTGTGTCATCTTTTACTGCTCTAGTTTCCAAGCAGGAAAGTGATAGGTAATTTTTTAGATGATATCCACTGCAAATATTGAGAATTTAACCTATTCTTCTAGATACAAATAAAAACTGGTTCTACATGCTCTCCTACAAACCGGCCGTTCAAGCAGTGCAGTGGAAACCCAATGTTTGCCCTGGGTTGAAGCCTGAGTTTCCGCAGGGTCTGAAGAGTTTCTGGTCCTCTTTTATGTTAGCCTCCACCTCCCCTACTCTGCCGTCCACGCTTTATTCCTCTTTACTGACTTTCTACAAACCCAATGGAAATGATCAAATCAATCTATTACTTCACTCTTACCTTAAATGACTCCAAGTGACTCCAATTCTTCCAAATTGTTTCATATGTGTGTTTCCCTCTGCCTGAGAGCTTAGAAAGTATACCCATGGAAAAAGAGAAAAATCTATCTCCCATCAGTGGATTCAGTTTCATGATATAGGATACCATCTTTTACAACATAGATCATCCCTACAAGAGTCATTTGGGGGACTCATTGAGTTATTCCTTTCATTGTGGGGGGCTGGATGGTCTCTGGGGTGAGCAGCATTGGTAGCCTTCCTGGGCTTCTGTGGTTTGGAGGATCACAGTCAGAACTTAATTGTTGGGTAGGACTCAGAGTTTCTGCAAATTGGTCCTGACTCTTGCCTTGGTTGAACCACCTGTCTGTACCAGTGTGTTGCAGACAAACAGCTGTAGTCACATGGCAGTAAGTCACATTGGAAGACAGTTCCTGTGGGTCGTTCTCTGTGGATCTCTTATGCTCTTGTGACTTGCAAGCAGGCACCAACAGCCCTTGTTGTTGGTCTGGACTATCTTTTCAAGGGTATTTGTATCACTAGCAGCCTCGGAAGAAGATAGTAGTGTCTGTCTATGGAACAGAGGGCAGATCTGTGTGCTCTCCAGTATAATAGTGCTCTCCAGCCCTCCCTGGGGCAAAAGTTAGGGAAGTTTGCTTATATCCCATTTAAAAAGTTGGGCTTCTTAAACTTTGAATTCTTAAGCTGTGATGCCAACCCACTCCATATGCAGCATGTATCAGGCCCACCCTCATCACCACGGTAAGATTTAGAGGAATAAAGGGGTTGATGTGAATATGAAAAATTCACTCTGCCCATAGTACTGGGAGTAATAGAGTCCTTTGTCTCTAACCTAGAGTCTCATGTCTTTTGCCATCACCCACAAAACCAGGGCAAGCTAAGTTGTTAGCCTGCATGATGGGCAAAAATCTCAGATTCTTCAAGTTCTCGACAGGCAGGATATTGGGGCAGAGCCTCAGCCTGCAGCAGGGTCATCATGAGGGTGCCCGTGAAAAACACACCTAGAGTTAGCCATTGTCGTAGGAGAATGGAACACTGCCTGTTAGATACTGATCTAAAAAAACACCTGACAGGTTTCTCTCAAATCACTCAGGAATCACTGTCCATGGAAATGATTGCACAGGGAGCCTATAATGTTATTTGCAGTATATGAACGTTGAAAAACAGGGACATAACCAAAAGATGTAATTATATTCTATGTCCAAATTCCTTTTGGACTCAATTGTTCTTCCACTTCCATTCAAAGTTTAGATGATCAAATATATGAGGCGATCAATAAGATGTACATACATTTTCCATTTTGTTTTTCATATAAGATGAAAAGATAGATTGACTTGAGCATGGGCTGGAGATCTATTAAGAGCAGATTTCCCATTTTAACCAAAGATTGTGCCCTATTAACTCCGAGTCCAGGAGAAAACCTCTGTAAAACTTCTCATTGGTCATGAGGGTGTAAAAATGCTGGCTTGAGAGTGCCAGTCACTACTTCAGGATTCATGAGTACAGGCCTGTTTTTTTTTTCAACTGGCTCCCCTGGCATTACAACACTACCTACCATTTTATCTTTAGCTGGTAGATTAGGAGTCAGCATGTTCTTATTTATTTTTAGAATTTGGGGAACATTGTGATCAGAAACCTTTTTTAAAATGATTTTTTTTTTCATTTTCTGCAACCTAACTTCCTCCTCGGGTCTGGTGTGGCACAGTCTATTTTCTAACACCCATTTCCTTCCCTTCTGTGTTATGTAGTGTGTGACTTTGCGGGACTCTCCGACTGATAAATGTTAAGGGATTGGTAATCTATTAGATCAGTTATTTCAGATCAAACTTAAAACTACTTAGCTAGTGCCTTCACAACACAGCTGACATGAAAATGCTAATGGCTTTTTAAATATATATATTTCAAACACTTTGTAAGCAAAGCCTTATTTAACAAAGCTAAATTGTACTAAGACACCCAGTTATTAGGAATCAAATAACTGTAAAAGCAACTCAATTGTCAAACCCAAGAATTATGACTATCACAAATTATGTGTTATGCTGGGTTAGGTCTGAAGTCCTATGTACATATTGCTCACCCTAATATCTCCTCCAAGGCAAAGTGTCGCAACTTAGGCCAAACTGTAAAGTTTAACTTGGTTGGCACATGGAGCAAGGATTGAGGCATTTGATATTTGGAATTTATATTGGTAGGAAAAAAAGTCACAGGAAATTACATTTCTCAGCTAGCTTTTGCACACCTTAATTATGTCAAAAATAATTTTAAGTAGTTTTTTTAAAATAAGAAAATGAGTGGTATAAAAAGAGTATATTCTCTCTATAACAATGTCAATGTCAAAATACAAAAGGATATGATATATAAGCCCTCTTCCTCATAGCATGCTCTATAATCCAGGCTTCGGATTTCTCCTCTTATATCTGTGGGATGGGTGGTGTCTGTTTTATTCTTTCCAAGCTTCGAGGTGTTTTGAAAAATCATCTAGTTCTATTTCCTTGTTTTATAGATGGTGAAAGGAAGGCCCAGGGAGATAAAATCAACCCAGTCAAAGCAATTGAAGAGCAGGAAAGAGTAGTGTAAAATTATAGTCCTAGAAAAGATTTTCCTTCATAATTAATTTGAAAATCCCATGTCTAATCTGGAACTAAATATATTCTGTAAAAGAAAATTTCTTGAATACCATGGATAATGTATTCTAATATCTAACAACCTTTCTAGTCAGAAGTGTCATTCTTGAGTGTAATAACCTCTTTTCATGCAAATTAAGCTTATTTCCACTTGTTAGATGCTTAATAGAGATGGATGATAGGCACTTCAGTAATTACAGTCACGCACATGTATTAAAATATTTTTGTGTTAACTTATCGTCCATTATTTTCTTTGCACACATTAAAGAATCCAACACCTTTAATTTTTGAACATAGGTCTTTGCTTCCCTTCCCCAGTTCCTAAGCCAGAAGTCTGGATATCACCATCCACTCCTCTATTTTTTTAACTTCACCTCCATTTACTTACCAAGGTGTTTTTTGTTTTACTTCCTAAATAAATAGCCCTCAACTCTCCCAACCCCAATGTTACTACTATAATTTATGCCACTATCATTCTTTATCTGAGTTATCACAACATTTTACCTGATCCATTAGTCGACAATTATGACAACAGCAATCACATTTTAGTTGCTCTCATTACATGAGGACTACAAACTGACCTTGAGCTTGGCTGGGCTTGGCTAAGCATAATTGGGCTCCATGCATCTTCTTCTCCTTCTGGGACCCACATGAAGGAGCAGTCCCACTCTGCTGTACACTAGTCCCATGGCTAATGGCACAACTCAAAGGGGCTAGAGCCGTATCATGCCCATGTGAAGCCTCTGCTTGGAGGTGGCATACGTCATGTCCTTCAAGATTCTGTTGGCCAAAGTGAGTGTCTTGGCCAAGCTCAACGTGGTTGGAGGAGGGAAGTATAATATGCCCACGGGTGAGTGTGGTGAGGGTGGAGAGGGGGCAAATAATTATGAACAGTCAGTAACCTGCCCACAGTTATGTTTCTCTCCAGTTCATCACGCACATTCTTTTCCCCACAAACAAGATCAGACAATACTCAGTAGCTTCAGGATTATTAAGAGCTGGGATGAGGAAAGAATTAGGGACCTCTTCAGAGAAATGACTCTTGAGAGATAAATAGAATTTCCTAGAAGAGGAGAGGAAAGAACATCACTGACTGAGAGTTCCAGAGAATGATAATGAGAACACCCTTCTGATCGAATGATTTCTTGTTTTTCCAAACCACAGAACTATGCAGACAGCTCTTCCTTAGACTGTCTCATTTGTGCAACAGTTTGGTGTACTGTCATCTCTACCCTGTCCCTGTACAACCGGGAACTTCTAGATGGCAGGAATTGTCTGTCTTACGTCTTCGATTTCCCAGCACCTAGAGCAGTGCTGTGAATGCAGTAAGCACTCAAAATGCTTGAGGGCACATTTCTATGTTCAGAGAAGTCTGATGCGGGCACCTGGGTCCTCTTGATCACTCTGCTGGCCGGATGGGCAGGAACTGAAAACCAGATCATCATCACCTAAATCCCAGGGCATGCTGGGTCGGAGGCGCCACGTCTGTTAGCTCTTCTTGAAGTGTCCTTCCTTCTCTCCTCCCCTCATTTGTCTTTTCTCACTTCTTTTTAAACACCAACTCTTCAATTTAACAAGGCATGCACAGCGTAAAGGAGCGTGGCGTTCAGTCTTTCACAGGAATGCTGAGTACCACTTTGGAGGCTGACTTCTAACTTGTACACTAGGTGCACGCCTCCATCCAGCTTTAGAACTCAACCTACACTTTCTCCACTTCTTAACAAAGTAAGGGATAAGTCCAGTGCTGAGATGCTCATTCCAGGCACTTTATACCCCTCGGCCCCTTACGTTTGCAGCTCTTCTCCCTGCACGTCCTTCCACAGACGACAAGCCTTAGCCAGTCAGGGCCTTTCGCCGTTCGCCAAACTCGCGCTGTTCTCCCCACCTCCGCACTTGGCTTTTGTTGACCTCTGCTAGGAAGCGCTTCCTCTTTGTCTCTTTGAGGAAAAGCCTACTCATTTCAAGACTCTACTCTGTGAAGAGGTCATTGACTTCTGCCTCTACCTCTCCATAATTGTCAAATGCATAAACGAATGAATGGGTCACTTGAGAGTTCAGATTTATTTCAAATTAATTTTCAGCTTCTCTTTACTATAAGGGTTGTACTTGGTATCAGTAATTCTTTAGTCATTTTTCTCAATATTATGATGAGTATTTAAGAATAGATTCCTTCGCAGGTATTCCTCCTCTTCCCCTATGTGTGAGCTATGGATTTTACCAATTTATAAGCCCAGTGCTGGCTGAGGCTTTAGTCTTTGTTTACTTTTGTCCACATTTAGGTTTCTGCCTTCTGAAAATTTAAAACTCAAAATGAATTTTGTTCTCTCTGACAAGTCTTAATATGATAGATAGGTCTGTAATAGAGTGAATTTCCAGGATATGATGCATTTAAAAAAATACAAATGGGTTCTTATTGTGGAAAATAAGAGGAAAATAGAATTGTATCACTCGAGAAGGCAGAATGAGAAAGAAATCAGTATTTGACTTGCAGTTTATCAGACAGGCCTGCTGATTCAGTGGAAGAGAGTGGATTGAGAAGTCTCAGTTCTAGCCGAGATGTCTTATTCCCAGACCCTGGAACCAGCAGCTTTGGTCTGAATGTCAGCTTCCCCACTTGGTTTGAGCAAATGCCTGCAGATCCCTGTGCCTCAGTTTCCTTATCTGTAAGACTGGGGGGTAATGATAGTGTGGGTATCACAGGCTTGTTATGAGGACTGAATGAGTTAATACACGTAAAGCACTTAAAATGGTGTGCTATAAGTTGTTATTATTTCTGCTTCGGAATTCTACTTTTTTTTTTTAGTTGGAGAACAAAAGTCCTTGCTCTCACACTTCTGGGTTATAATTGGGAAAATTAAAAAACAGTCTGAGACTATAAAGTTCTAAAGAGACCCATCCTAGTCGCCTCTTTCCCCTCCCCCACCCTCAATCACTTGAGGATGCTGCCCTCTGGTGGTCACTCGGAACTGCTGTACAGTTCGGTCTCCGACTCAGGCCAGCGTTTTCTTTGTTTCCATCTCCCCGTAACTTAAACATTAATTTATCATGAATGAAAGTATTTCCCTCTGGGCATTGCTTGAAAAGCAGCTGCTAAATCACAGAAAAATATGTAGATTTCAAGAACTGAAATGACAAATATTATAATTTTATTTTAATGGTGAGAAGCTATTAGAAGATGATATATACAATTACAAAATGTGTTATCTAAGGCTTTTTGAAAATCTGACAAATAATATCCAAGTACCTGAAAATCAAATAGGTATCTCTTTGTTATTGGTTTAGACATTCCTTTTAGAAAAAAATTATGAATGCTAGTTTAGGTACCATACCACATTTCTTTTTAAAATTTAAATTCTTATATTAAAATTTATTATTTTGGCAAAATATTTTCCAGAACTGTGGAAACGAAAACTATAGTCATTAAAATGAGAATGCATGCGTGTGTATGAAGTCTATTAATATCGTAGGCTCTAAGATTTTCATCATCAAAGCCAATCATCTTTAGCCAATGCTCCAACTGCCTAAACGCTATTTCTTCAGGAATCTCACGTAGACATTGATTTTGAAGTGACATTATGAAAACCTGTTCTTTGCTGATTCTTTGGAAAACTTCCCTAACTCTGGAAGGTAGTCAGATGCTGTCGGCTCACCTCTGCTGGGTGAACTGTTATGTAATTCCCAGCACTGAAAAAGAAACATCAGAAGATCGGTGACTATTTATTTACACATTTGTTACAGCCTCTACAGGAGAATAAAGAATGAGTTTGAACTCTAAAGGCTGAGCCTGCAGGAAGCCCCATCAGTCTCTCCACACTTCTGCTGTCACTCCTATTGTAGGGCAAACATTATTCAAACCACAGGCTCCAAACTCCCAGGTAACTGAAGCCAGCAGGAAGCTCTGTTTGATATCAAGTATGTTCTTTATCACCCTTTTTGTTACGATGGGAAGGAATGAACTAACTTTACTTTTATCTTGCTCTGCTCTAACATAACCCAGGAGGTGAACGCTTCATTCTTGCGCATGTTGGCCAGACTCTTTGATATACACTGACGTCGTGGTCACAAATTTTCCAAATTTAAAAAAAAAATGTTTTTCATCTATCCACACCAATCAGAAAGTATTACATGCTTATATGTTTTTATTAAAAGGGTATTAAAAATTTTGCTTACAGAAGTAGCCACATGGAAAACATGACTTGATTTTCCTTACTGACTCCTGGGAGACAGGAGCCCCTCTGCCAGACATGGAGAATCCAACACAACAATGCCATCTTGAACTTCGGGGTCAACATTATAGACCCTTTTGAACAGTTAGTCTTGCTTTTTGTATTAAACTCATGTCAAATAAGAAAATGAAGGGTTTTTATACTTTTCCTCCATAAGTAGTTGATTTTCAATGAGCGAGCTATTGTGTTTTTATTGTGAAGTTCATTAACAAATGTATTAATACTTCTAATCCTCAGGTGGTTTTTTGATATACCATTAAACCATACACTAAACCTATTCTTTGTTCTTTTAGAATATTATTTGTGTAATCTTAGATTCAATATCTTTGTTTTACAGGGAACAATAGCTTTAAACAACACACAGATTTAGAATGATTTTAAACTTATGTCTTTATTTTCCTGCATAATTTTCTGTGACACATGGTCTCTTTTGGATGCTGGGTTTATTATAAATTCCCAGAATCCAAATAATTTAATGCAAGGAGTTCAAACTCTAACACAAAGAAAAACAACATGAAAAAATTTTCTGCTTTATTTTAACCCAACATTTAGGATTTTATAGAATCTTCTGCAATTTAAAGCTCATAAATAATTGAAACACCGATTATTTTTGGGTTCTCTTCATTCAGTGTTAGAGACATTGCATATATTTAAGTAAACATTATTTATCCACTGTCTTACGGAGGGCCAATGCATAGTGTGTTTTGAAGTTTTAATCCATCAAAAGACAAATCTAATAAAGTATTGACCCTGCTTATAATAACCCAACGTATGCTGGTAAATTTAGAATTATCATCAGAGTTCCATTTCTTCTCATCTTCTTGTTAAGGTTCATATTTACCTTAATTCTATTACTTGGGAGGTTTATGCTGATGGGCGTTAGTTAAGCATGTTCGGTAAGACATGTGCCTGAGTCCGTGGCTCCTGGCTCCTCCTTCTCCCCCTGGTTACTTTTATATTTGTGTTCTGCTTTCAATCACTGGTAGTGGACAATGCCAAAGGAGATCTGTGAGAGAATCCTTCAGCTGTTAGGTAGACTTTTCACACATCTGTTTTGAAGGAAACAGGTACAGGTAGCTCTAAGAATTGAAAGCAAATTATTTTTTTCAAATTAAAAGAAGTATTTTCAGTTCAAAAGGTTATTCGAGTACAAGAGTGAGCTAAAACAAGACAAAATGTTAAGATGGCTGCCTTTTTTGTAGGAAGATTTTTATTTTGATCATTCCTAGTGGAACATGGTATGAGCATCTCCTGGTATTGAAGGCGAGGACCAGAGCAGAGAGAAGGCCGTGGGCTTTTTTGGAGCAGGATTCCATGTTGGAACCACGCCCTGCTGTGTGCATCTTTTGCTTCCCACTGGCATTCTTCCTAGGCAGGAGCCCTCAGCAGGTCTTAGCCACCGTGTCTGTGGCGGAGAAAGAGGTGCAATGGTTTCTTCGGCAGCAAATGACGGATCCCAGGGAAGGATGGTGGAACAGTCCAAAGGACAAGATGCAGGCCACATTTTCCACCTGAGGTTCCTTTCTGCCCATTCCACTTTGTCTCTTTGCAGTCTTTCAGCTTTAAGAATGGTAATTTTATTCTCAGACATATGTCATCCCAGAGCTAGAAGGCCTCAGCCAGTACATCCAGAGATTTTTTTTTTTTTTTTTAAGTCTTCAGAGTTCATGGAATCCTTTGTCCAGGAGAAAAATCTTATGTGGAAAAGAACTGAAAAAAGTAGATCCACGTGGTCAAAGCTGGGTGGGTGTGCAGGGCTGCAGGTTGCCGATGTGTCTTTGCCAATGAACATCCACTCAGATGTGCTCCCCTTGAACACCGAGGGGGCTCTTGGGGAGCCTGCGTCCAAACCTCAGGTAGGAGAGAGCCCTCGCTGCCGAGGGAGCTGCAGTGGGCAAGTCCGAGTAGGGTGCGCAGGGCCACGCCGGTCTCCTGACACGCACCCTCTCTGCACGGACTCAGGTAGGAGGTCACCGGCCACCACACCATCTGTGCAGCGATTTTGGACCTCCCAGACTAAGGGAGGGAAGGGTCAGGGTTGTGGGGCGTGCAAGGCTATGTTCTGGTGGTTTTCGTACTGGCCACGGGGACTTCTAAAAATGCTTCCCAGAGATTTGCTTAAAGTTGTAGCACGTCTCACCAAGTAGCTTTTAGAAGTATTTGGTGTTTTTCATTTTCAAAATGCGGCCTGTAGTTTATCCAGTTACTATGATGCAGTTTCTGTGTGGTGACATTTGTTATCACATACCCATTACAGAGAGATAAAGGCCAAAACACAAGAGGATAAAAATTGCCAACAAATGGAGGGTATGCCAGATCCTGAATCCTTGTGATTTTCTAGTATCAGGCTCAAACAGCATTCATGAACGTTTTTCATTTATGAAAAACTTAGTAAGATGGAGTATAACCAAACAAGAAGGGAAAATGTGTGCAAAATTAAAATGACAAATGCAGGCTGGTAGGAAGTTATAAAGACCACTTATCGTATATGCTCCGAGGGAGCCAAATGCAATACGGGCTCAACTTGTGAGAAAAGGATTTCAGATTTCATAGAAAACCACTTCATACAAATAAAATCACACTTTTACATGTGCTGTTTTTTTCCTAAAAAGTTTAATTTTTTGTCTGTGTCTTTCACTATTACTTCTTATTTATAGTTAAATTTTAGTGAATGTGGAATGGTTGTCAGATTTCAAAAGTTCTGAATAAATTTTCTTAATTTCAAGCGACTATATGGCGTATACGGGGATTCTGGCAAGAAGTAAAAGACAGATATTAGCGTGCTTCCCAAGAAAAGAGTGATCCATCTGATTTGTTAGCAGGAGCTTGGAGACCAGCCGCAGGAGGAAGCAGTTCGATGTTTACAAGACAATTTCTCATTCCGTACCTGCGGTTCTGAAACCCTCCTGCTCATTCATGAGGAGGGGATGTTTCCCATGGCAACGGGGAGCATACACCTACAGGGACATTGCTAACATCGAAGTGCCGCCTGTGTTTGTGTGTGCGCGCTGCTGCTGTAGCTTTCTTAACTCTAATATCGTCTCTAAAATTACCCTGAACCGATCGAGTTCGTAGAGTTAAACTGGAGAGGCTGACAGAGCAAAACTCCATGACTATCCTGTGCTGATGGTCAGCAAACAGCCTGAGAACCCGATCAACAGCCCGGCCGGATGGCCTTTGGCACCCGCAGGGAGCGGCGCTGGCCACAGCGCCGGGCCTGAGACGTGGGTCCTTCTAGAAGCAAACAACCTTCGACCCACAGGCTTCATTTGGGCCCATCAGGCCCACAGTTGTTTTGCAGAACGTCGGCAATTGTCTTTCTCCTTGTGTCAGGAGCCTCTTGAAACATTATATGAGGATAATTAAGTGGTGAATAAGGGTCAATGTGGACAAATAAATCAAACTGATAGTTCGAACACAGACTGATTGAGCAAAAACAAGGACTTCTGCTATGCCTGTTACTGCGGTGCTTGATGGTAACTGACTTTGTTAACATTACATCCAAAGGCAGCAAGTGGGAAAGCTTTGTTTGGAATCAAAAGCTGAGCAAAGAGACACGGGATTTAATTGTTCAGCTTTATTTTTGAGATAAAGACATGCAGCACATCCATTTAGTTGACTTTAATGGAGCACAAAACCAAACCTGTTCTTTAGCATGCTAATTGACTTAGAAGATGCTTTCCTCTTAGATAACAGAGCCGCAAGAAATACCAGTGGAATCATCAGACTTTTAGAACAAAAGTTCACAGTTTATAACATGATGAGAAGTTAAGTGCTCGTGTCTGTTGAAGTAGATTAATGCTAGTAAATGTAACAGAATCTTATAAATATTTTAGATCTTGTGTTATAAATCTGGTGGTATATGTGTGCATGTAAGAAACCTTTGAAATGAAATAATTAATGTATGGAGGAGGTTTTGTCAGCAGAAGGGCTGCCTAGAAATCAGGAAAAGAACAAGAGAGGAAGAGAAAGACAGAGACAACCCTTAAAAAGGCTGCTGTGCATCTATGGGTAGTTCTAAGGGAAAAAATTATTTTAAAAAATGCAATGAAGATATTGATCTTCTAGTGAGGATGAAGAGAGCTAATTTTTTTTTTACACTACAAACATGAATCTAGACTATTTTATCTGGGCATTGGAATTTAACTTTTCCTAGCAGGCAAAATTTCCCTTCCTTACCCCCCTGTAGTGTTGCAGAAATAAACATGTAGTTTAAACTATCACTTTGTTATGTTAATCGTCTCAGTTGTTCTCTAACCCTCTTGTCCCAACTTCACACACAGAGCTTGTATCAGACAGTGCGGGACACGGGATTTCATGCCATGTCGCATGTGTCTTCACACTTGAACAGCATGGTCTTTCCAAAGGGTGACAGTTAACAGTCTCATCTACAAAGTAAAAACAATTCAGTTTGAAATATAAGCTCAAAATGTATGAAATATTTTATTTTCATAATTATATAATGAACTTATGAAGCATTGAGTTTTTCCATAAAGAAAAGCATTATTTGACCATCTTAGTCAATAGAAAAATCTCTAGAGAGAAATGAGAAATTAACTACTTCCATTCTCCTGTGCATTTCCTATTCTATATTTAGATCGCTTGAAGGAGTGGGCAACATGGTGAGTAGTGATTGTAAACAGTAAGTTATGAATTTGAAGACGTTTAAATGACATTTGTTCGGAAGCATTGATTATACATCCATTCCCTTATCTGGGCATCTGTCTTCATATTAAAAAAAATTTAAGTACAGTTACAAATACCAATATGATTCAATTAATGAAATGCCACTATTTGTCATTAATGCTGGTTTTGAACTGTGTTAGTCTAAAATGACCATCAAAAATAAGTTATATGGGGGAAGGTGGCGACTTAAGGCAGTGCTCCTGGGGTGTTTTCCCCCCCATAAATAATTTCACATAAAGAATCTAAGAGAAGCTCATCGGCGGGCCGCCTACCCTGAGAAAGTGGGCTGAGAAAGGTGTAATGGATTACGGAGGGAGATGAAGGCGAGCTTACACCATATCCAATCAGGCTTTTTCTTAAAGGTCAGGACATTCTGTCTGGGTCCATTTGTGTTTTTGATTCTGCCGTTTCACCATTCAGGAACACAATGTAACTGTCAGTCTCAACAACAGTTCCCGGCTCCGCTGGCTCCACTGCTCTCGGGGTAACATACAATATTTCACATCCACAAAACAATTCGGCGTCTGCGTGGGCAAACCATATGATGGCCACGGGGAGCAATATGGTCACACCCTACTGAGCACTCTTAAGGAGATTCTGTGAAGAGCTACATCTAAGAAAGAATGAGGCTTTGCTCTTCTGGGCTTGTGTGCACTTGCCAAATAGCATTTTAATGTTTGATTTTTATCAGCAGAAGTCAGATGCAAATGCCCACCCTTCTGCTCCATCTCAGTAGATAAAGACAGTGGTACTGCTCTGCAAAACGTTTGCATTCGTGGAGGTAGGTGGGTGAGAGATATTAGAAATAATTTAGCACATTGATGATGGCCTTGTTGGATTTCTCCCATGTGTGTTTTGTTATGTTATTTCTTTTCCCAAACCAAGAAGACACCAGCTCAAATTTACAGGGACAAAGGATGGGCTCTGATGGTCCGGGGACGGCAGAGAACCAACACGCCACCTGACAATTTTTAACCAGCGGGATCTGGACCGAGCTCCGGAGAATTAATGCATACGGTATATCCTTAAAGGATTTGGCCTGGATATGGCTTTTTTGACCAGCCGATTGATGTAAGTTACATTCCAGTCTGTCACTCTATTCAGAGGAAAACTAAATAAAGAAATTATTTACATAAAAGAACAGCAGAGAAAAGAAACATAAAGAAAAGAAAAGGCAAACATCTTTTAGGCAAACATCTTCATCTTTTTAGGCAAACAGAGCAGGCGATTTCCCTCCTCTTATTCTTATGACTTTTATTCTTTTGGTTGCATTTTTAATTTCTATTCTTTCCATTCAAGTTTCATCCTGGATTCATGTTTTCAATGAATTTATTTATTTGTTTATTTTACAATTTAAAAACTTCCCTGAATTTTTCTAACAGCAGAAACTTTTAAAATGTCTTTCCTAATGACGTGTGACCCTGCTCCATCCTTCTCACCATTTCGCCTGTGCCTCTGAAGACGTCTTCGAGTTCATAACACTCACTCACCAGAGGCTTTATTCACTAGTTAATGCTTCCTCTAATCATGTTGTTTGAATTGTGCTTGAAAACCTTATTTCTGCTTCTATGTGAATAACACATATGGTGATTGTTTATGTATATATGTCTAATTGTACGAGAACCTAATGATTGTGGGATTTTTCTTTCTGGGTGGTTGCAATCTGTGATAATAAAGGCCAGTCGAACTTTAAAACCACAAACAATTTATCTTTGGCTGGAGAGTGCATTTTTGTTTGCTTACGTAGTGTTCTGTCGTCTGATGTTTTGGGAATTTATTGTGCAAATTTTATCTTTAATGGATCAATGAAGCTGAAATATTAAATGCTAACTTAAGAAAAGCTAGAAGACTGTCCAATACCCCTAATTTGTCTCTTGTTCTGAAGTTTTACTTCATGTTACTGTACGATGGAAACAGCTGTTACCTTTAATATTGATGGACAGTATCAGTCTCAAAACATTTAGGTTTTTATAAACTGACAACACAGTTCTTAGTGAAGATTATAGTAAAGAGCATTTAAAAAGCAAAGCAAAGTAAAGTTTAGATAGAAGAATTAAACGAAGGAGAAATCCACAGTGACTTGTACAGAGACGGTGACCCTGAGAAAGGGCGAGACCTGCGGAGAGCATCGCCCTGCTCCCCTCCAACAGTGTCTCTCGCCATCACGATGGACGTTGAGCGGCAGGTTTGAGTGGATTGATTACACTGAGTATAACCTGAGGCTTAAGAGCTCAAATGTGTACAAGAGCCACGCTGGGGCAGCATGGATGCAAGAAGGTAGGTTGTGCTGGAGACGGTGCGCCTAGCCCCCGCCCCTGCTGAGTGCCTGCGCATTGCTAGGTGGAAATGACAGACTTACATTTTTATCAGAACTCCCATTTTTTCCCAATAGAAGTTATATGTTGTGCCCTACTAATCAACTGTGCTCAGGTGCCCCTTTCACCTCTAGAGTGTCAGTGTGGGGTCTGGAGTGTGTCGGACAGATATGACTCTTCTTAGCTCTTAAGATATTGTCCAGGGTGGGACAGAAGTGGGTTTGCAGTTGTTCATATGAAAAATAATACAATAATTAGTAAATAAAGAAAAACTCTGTGTTCCCCATACTCTCACTGTAACCCTACTTTTGCCATACTCTGTATATTGATGTTATTAAGTTTTGTGTTATTAAGTCAATTTGTATGGCAAAATGATGAATCAATTATTTGAACACAGTGCTGATCACTTCTTTCACATTTAAAGGAATTTAACCTCTACTAAAAAAAGGCTGTAAGGAAACTGAGCTGTTTAATAGCTTCTTTGAGGCCTTAACTGGACAGCTTCTTAAGTTGTCTAAATGCACATTGAGTGATGATTTCCTGTAATATCAGCATGGTGCAGATGGCTGGTTATCTCCTCAACCCTCTTCTCCTTTTCCCCTGGGGGCACAGCTGTGTAGCTGTGCATTCCCCAGTCTCCCTTGCAGTTAGATGTGACCACGTCCTTCCTGATAGAATGTGACAGGATGTGATGTGTGCCATCTCTGGGCCTGGAGCTGTAGACACTGGGCTGTCCCGCCTACATTCTCTTCCCTTTCCTACTGGCTGAATCTAAACACAGTGATGACCTAGCTTCAAGCATGGCAACAACCATGCACTAAGGGTACAGAAGCAACGTGGAAGGTCCCTAGTCTCTGACACCTGTTCCGAGCAGGACTGTCCCACACACCCTGGATGACTCACTGCAGAAGTGTGAAGAGAGAGAAATAAGCTTCTACCTTTTTAGAATCATTGCATTTTGGAATCCCTTTTATACCACACCATAGCATTACTAGAAAATACACATTCCTGTACATCCCATTTACAGAACATTACAAAAACACAATTGAAAGACAAAATAGAAATAATCTGGGGCTAATATACATTTCTGTTCTCCATGATCATATAAAATTAAAAGCTGATTGCAGTCCATTGGGGAGAAGAAATTCCTGCACGTGGGCAACTCTCTGTTGCAAAAATGCAGCGCATCTAAACTAATATTTGTCAAATGCGATGCAGATTGTTTTCTTGTAATTTTTATAATGCAGTAATATTTATCTGTCCTTTTATTTCTAACAAAAATTAGCAATTTACTTAAAATATTTCTCCACAGGATCTGTTGAGTAGAAACTTGGCATACATTTGCTAAGTTGACTTAAGTGACTGTTTTTTTTTCTCTAGGAAAATGTTGAAAGGATGCTCCATAATGTGTTTCTGGCCAACACAGAGACCGCTACTGTTTGCCATCGAGTAATGCAGGAATCAAGAGGAGTGGAACCCGTCATTTTAAACACCATTTTATTTCTTCATTTTAAGGACCATTTTACTTCTTCTCACTCTCCTTCTACCTTGGCCCCCACCAATTCAATACCTTTTCTAAGATTAATTTCAGGTGGCAAAAGGCATGCACAGAGGTGTCAGGATGGGCATTCACCAACTACAATGACAGGTAATTCACAGGAGAACAAAGAAAGACCTATCGTTGAAATCATGACTAACCATCTCCCCAGGGTGAAGACCCTAGAGATGGTATCTCATCTATCTCCTCCCCACAGACTCTCTGCCCACACCACACCCTGTATATAAGCAGTGAGTGTGTCTGTTATATGGGAGAGTCTCAGCAAATGGTGTGGGGAGGTAGCTGATGTGGGCAAGCAGTGATAGCATTTAGCCATCGTATCAGTTGATAGTATGTACGTAGGTACATGTGTCAGTCTGGGCAGAGAAAGCACTGCCCAGATTCTATGACACAGGACCTGGTGGCCTGGCATAGGATGCTCCCTGTCTTCTAATCCCCGCCTTCAAATCTGTTTCCCAAGGTAAACATTTTCACGCCCATGCTCATCATTAATAGAGTGAGCAGATGGCTTATTTCCACCGACCTTCAGCAAAGGCATCAATCAGGGCGGCTTTTCCCAGGTCAGAATGGCGTGATGACCATAGGACAGGATGAGCTGTTTGTTTTGTTTTCAATTTTGGAACCGGGAGGTAAGGAAACTCATTCCTTCTAGAATTTCTTAAAATTCCCTTTCCAACTGCTCTCTTCAAGTCCATTCTTCATCTCTGCAACCCTCCTAGTTCTGTAAGAGCTAGATCCTTTGCTATATCCTCAACCCTTTTCACTGACACATATCCAGTTCTACACCTAAAACTGTGAAAAGTATTATGAGCCACTAGCAGAGAAAGCTGGGCTCTGAACTTGAGCCTTGGCTTTTCATTATTGTCTGTTGTGTAGTGCAGAAGATACGGAAACACCTAGTACTCCGTGCTCAAACAATTAAATGAGAAGGCCAAAGTTAACCAATCTCAAAAAGATTCTACTGAGTAAGGATTATTACTTGATCTGGAAGGTGGGGGGAAATGCTCTCATATTAATTGCCTGTCCCTACTCAGGGCATCAGACTTAAAGGATCTTGCTCACGCCTTATGACTACTTCATGAGGTAGGAATTATTGTCGCTTTTACACAGATAAGGAAGGTGTAAGTAGAAGGGGTTCATTGAAACCCTCAAGATCACCCACCTTGTAGACTGCATAACAGAAGCTTGGATTCAGAGCTGTCCATCTCTTAAAGCCCATCATTTCTCTTCCATGTTCCTGCACAGGGCTAAGCAAGGCTACTGTGTGCACAGTTCTGGTGAGGTTAACTGAAATTAGGCCATTTTGAGCCTGAAAGTAATATTTTGTCATAACATTAACTCCCAAAGTTGATACAATGCTTAATTGATAGTTAGGCCTGTCCAGAAAGTATCCAGCCTCATGCTGTGGAAAAATAGAGACATTTATTGCAGAAGACACAAGATACAAGAAGCATTTTACACTGAACAATGACACTTCAAAGTAGGTCCCAAGATGCCTCAAAGCAGGCACCTTGGGACCTCACACAGATCTCCCAGTATCTCTTCTGCTGTTCAAAACACTGCAAGATCCTTTGTTGGAATCACCATCAGCTGCCTTACTGTATTTTCCTGAATCTCACTGATGGTTTGAAATCTCTTCCCTGCATCAAAATCTCAGACACAGTAGTGTTTGGAATCCCCAGATCAGTTTCTAGTTCTCCCACTGTCAGACGCTGATCTTTGTGGATTGCAGTCCATGCACATTCAACATTCTCAGGTGTTCCACTTGTTACAGGCCTTCCAGAATGTGGGTCACTTTCAACAGGTTCTCGACCATCATTGAAGCATTTGTGCCACACTTTTATTTATGCTGCACTCATTGCATCATCCCTGACAGCCCTCTGAATCATCTGAATAGTTTCTCTGGAGGAATGTTCGAGCTTAACACAAAATTTGATGCATATTTGTTGCTTTACCCACTCAGTCATTTTGAATGCGATGGCCACACAGTACACATGCTCACTCAATGGTATCTACCCGCCCCCACTGACTAGTACAGTGAAGTCTTCATTGTTCATGCATGTGCATTCCAGTAACTTGGCTGTCCGGTTACATCAATGTTGTGCAAACCATTCTCGTTATATTAACAATGGTTAGAGCTTTTTTAGACAGACCTCATATAATTCCTGTTCTGAGTAGACTTATTTCAGTTTCACTTTAAGTAGAGAAAACACCTCTTTCTTTTAACTTTAATGAAAACTTCTAACCTGTGCTGTGCAGCTAGCTTGTGACCCTTTGGAGGCTGCAGCTTATGTAAAAAATACTTGCAGTCTATCCTTGTATAATCTTTCAGATAGAAATTTTTCACAGATGTGAGCCCTTTTCTCGACCCAAACTGCTTTACTCATGATGTCTACAAGACAATAACCTGTATTTTCTTCTTGCCCCATGTTCATATACCAGGTTGTCTAGAATGACTTTCCTTTTCATTTTGCTTGAAGAATCTCACTGAACTATCTTTCTATTTGCAGGTCACATCTTGCTTCCTTTATGAGGTTCTCCCTAGTACTGCACCTGGAGTGACCTCCAATTCTTGCATGTTCCCAGAATGCTTATGGCTCTTTATTACTCATTTGACATTTAACGTTTGGTGTCTTCTGTTAAACTAGTCAAGTGTGAGAGAAAAGTCCTGGCCTAGGTGTCAGCAGACCTGAGTCCTGGACCTGACACAGGATATCACTTGCTCATTGTAACCTTGGTTTCCTTGTCTGTAAAAGTGAGGTAATAATACTCAAGTGAATTACTTTGACAACGAAAAGAAATGTTAAAACATTTTATAAGCAATAAAATGTTATACAAGAGAAGGTATTATTATTATTACAAGCACATATGTTTTTCTGGGGTTTTCCCCCCCAAAATAATCAGCACAGTGCCCTGATTATAATATCAACAAAATGAATGAATGAACCAACTAGGAATCTGAAGAACTGATCGTTGGAGCCTGTCCTGCCACCTGCATGACCTTTAGTTTGGCATCTGATTCTATTCACTTTTTTGTAAAATGAGATGGTTTGTCTAGAGTCTTGACCAATTGGACTCAACCCTGGTTACACATCAGAAACACGAGAGAGCTTTTAAAAAATGCAGATGCCTGGGTCTCACCTCAAATCAACACAGATTCTCTGGAGGTGAGGCTCATGAATAGGTATCAAAACCTTTTGTTTTTAATTTTGAAAACCTACCAACTTATAGGAAAGTTGGAAATGCAGAATAAAGAACTTTTTAACCCTGACATATTTAGAGTAAATGGCACTCACAATGATCCATCACTTCTGAATACTTTAATGTGAATTTCCTGCAGATAAGGACATCCCCCAACACAAATGCAGCGTAACCATGAAAATCAGATGGTTAATATGGGTACATTCAAGTTCTCCTTCACCCATCGCCTCAAAAATGTCTCCTTTAAACTGTACCTGATTAGAGTTGCATCTTGCATGTGGTTATCACATCTCTCTAATCTCCTTTAGACCAGAACATTTCCTCAGCATTTCCTCCACTTTCATGACCCTGATACTTTTAAAGATTACAGGCCATTTATTCTGCAGCATGTTCTTCACTTTGGGTTTGTCTGATGCTCCTTTGTCATTAGATTTAGGTTTACATGTTTGATGAGACTATCACAGTATCGATGCCAGTCCTTGTTGAAGTTTACGATTTCAGTTTGTTTCGTCCCTAAAGATTCACAATGGCTTGACCAGGGTGGCGTTGGCCAGTCTCCTAAATGTAAAGTTAATCTTTTTTCCTTTGTTATGAATACATATTCTGTGGGGAGATACTTAGAAACAATGTAACTATCTTATACCTCATCAAACTTCAAATGTATGCATTTGTTTATGTCTATATGTTTTCATGATTTTTTATTTTATTCAAGAAGCTTTAATACATTACCATTGTATTAACTTTGATGCCCAAATTGCCCCCAGTCTGGCCAGTGGGAGCTCCATCTAGTTGGCTCTTGTGTCCTTTCACATGCCCCTGTCATTCTGTGAGCGTTTCCTGCGTTTTGGCACAAGAAGATGTTCTAGGCTCATCTGGTACTTTCCTTGTCTCAGCCCTGGAGTCAGTGATCTCTCCAAGGACCTCTGGCTTTGTTTTTTGAGTGGAGAATGGAATTAAAGATAAGCTCAGGGCACTGTGTAAGCAGACTGCTAGTGAACTGTCAAGTGGCTCCTAGGCTCTCTCAGTGGATAACGTTGGGGAATGTGGGAATGTACACGTATGTGCATACACACACTTTTATGTGCATATTTATTTCTATGTCTATGAATATATTTTTAAAACTATGAGTTTACACTAATTCCAATATTTTATAACTTTCAATATTTGTAACATCTCATCTTCGGGAGTTTAGGAATTTGAAACAAACACCAACAAAAAATATCCTCTTGAGATTTTCTGCACTTTCATTGCCAGCCAGACTAAACAAAATCACAAAATTATTAAACAAGATACATCTCTTCTTTGTAGCCCTATTAGATTGTTTCTTCAAACACACACACATACACACACACACACACACACGCACATACCATCATATCCATGTATTTTTTTTAGGCTGAGAAAAGAGCATTCTACCAGACATTTCAATATTGCTTTTATACAGGTTTATGGATCTATGCCATCCTTTACACCGATTCAATTATAATTAAAGTATGCCTTCATACGGTAATTTTTAAAAAATACTCTGGGAAAATAACCTTTCTGGCATTTCAAAGCCAGAACAAGATGCATAAATAGATTTGTCTCTCGTCAGGAGCAGCGGAGTGGAAGCCCTTCTACAAGATGGGAAAAGTCGTGCAGTAAGCAATCCGTGACGAGCACATGTGGAGCCAGACAACACCGTGCTGGAGCTCTGCCTGCCTGATAGACGCCCCGAGATGGGGTTTCTTGTGTTGGGAAGGCTTGAATCAGCCGCAGTGCAAAGGAGGCAGCCACTGTGGAAGGAGACTGCCCTTTGCGAAAGCTCCTATCATGTTAATTGCACTTCGTTTCTCCTGAACTTTGTTCTCAATGTTTCCCTGGTCAGAAGACCCTGCTTCTATTCAGAGGTATCACATGTTTTGTTCACAATATATTCACAATCCATACAGGATTGTGATCTGGGATGATGTAAATATTGATATTTTCTGTAGAAATAAGTACATGATAACTTTGGGATGTTGAATTGCCAATGAAAGTTTTAATCATGGTTGAAAAATAAATGAAAAAAATTCACTCATTGACTTCTTTGAAACTGTCATGATTATGCATATTTTATTGGATTGCCTGTTACCTAAACACTATTTTACATAATTTTTTTACTTCCTATCCCTACAATTCTAAGTACCCAGTGTGGTTTCTTCCCTTCTTGCCACTTCTCCCTCTTTGTAGATGGTTGAGTCTCTAGGGTACATGCTGCATGGGTGTATTCATCGTGGATACTATATTAAGAAAACTATCATCGTGGTAGCTAATATCTTTTGACTGGGCATTCAGTCATGCATTAATTACTAACCCCTTCAATTCCATTTGATCTATATTTATCAATTAATTAATCAATCAGAGTAATTTTAATCAGTTGGCTTGTCATTAAGTGGAAATCAGCCATTCCTCAGAATTTTTTTAAACAATTGTAACTGATTTTTTCTTTTAAAAGATTGAGACCAAATAGCCTAAATACAATTTTATTTTTGGATTTTAAAATAGATGATTATTGAACAACAAGGCCCTAAAATATCCGTAAGCTGCACAACTAAGTTAGCATGAGCTAGTTCGTAACTAATTGCATTGGCTCACTTGCTTAAAATATGTTTCCCTTGGAGGTGAAAGAAGGTAAAAATAGATAATGAGAAATTGCTGTAGAAAATGAGTCATGGGTAGTATGAAGCTATAAAAAAGTAAATTTTCAAGAAATGAGAGTCATTAAAGACCAAATAAATTTTAAAGTGAATAGGTGGAAAATGCAGGGCAAGTATTTTACAAGATGAAAGGATGAGAGTAGAATTTTCTCTATAGGAAAATATTTACTAAAAATAAAACTAGAATGTTACTCAAGTGCTGGCGAGGATGTGGAGAAAAGGGAACCCTCCTGTACTGTTGGTGGGAATGCAGACTGGTGTAGCCACTGCGGAAAACAGTATGGAGATGCCTCAAAAAAAATTACAAATGGATCTGCCTTTTGACCCAGTGATCCTACTACTGGGAATATAGCTGAAGGAACTTAAAACACTAAATCAAAAGAACATAAGCACCCCTATGTTCATTGCAACATTATTTATAATCACCAAGATATGCAAGCAGCCCAGGTGTCTATCAGTAGATGAGTGGATAAAATAACTATGGGATATTTATACAATGGAATAGTACTCAACCATAAAAAAGAAGAAAACTTTACCCTTTGCAACAGTATGGATGGACCTGAAGAACATTATGCTAAGTGAAATAAGTCTCAGAGAAAGAAAAACACCATGTTTCACTCATCTGTGGAATCTAATGAACAAACTGAACTAACAGGGAAAATAGAGACAGACTCGGAGAGAGAGAGCAGGACAACAGCTATGGGCGGGGGGTGGAGGGGTGGAGCAGAAAGGAAAAAGGACTCACGGACATGGACAACAGTGTGGTGACGGCAGGAGGGAGTGGGATGCAAAGGAACTAAATGGTAATGGAAAAAATGGAATACGCATTTTATTTGAGAATTAGAAAAGAGTGTTTTTAGGTGACAAACCATTTCTTGTTCATGTTTGAAATATGTAAAGCACTTTAGTTTTCTATTGTCAGTTGAATGATTTAAACTCTGCAAAATTATACTGTTCCGATGACTTGAATAGTGATACAACAGCACAGAGATCGAATGAGAGCTTAATATATTTTGGAAATTTCTAACCATGCGTTTGAACTCAGCCAACTCTGTCCAAAATAAGATGATGTGTCATTTTAGACTTAAAACAATTGGATATTTCTACCAAATATTTAAATATACCAGGGATTGTCCTTTCAGGGTCTTTTCTGACCTGCTTAGAGAAGGGGGTGTGCTGAAAGTAGCTCTGTTTATAACAAAACCTCCTTCTTTGTATAAAACCAGCTAAGTAGAGAACATTGCATCATGCATGAGAGAACCTTCCCCTGGGTGCGTCTATCACCGACTACAGAGTATCATCCACAGACTCTAACAGATGCCCAACAGAGGAGTTCCAGGCCCTAACCACCCTCCAGTCTCTTGTGTTAATGAGGACTCTTGATGCAGTTTAAGGCACACTAGTGAGCAGCTCTAAATCAGAGCTCATCCTGCAGAAGGAAACTTTACAATGGGCACTGAGGCCGGTCGGTTAGAATTCCAGATGTGGGGCCTGTACCCTGCCTCTGACCAGCATCCATTTCTGCGCTCCACAGCTGGTCCCTGTAAATGTGCCATATTGCTGCCCATCTGCTCAGAGAGTGCACAGTGGCACATCTCTCTCTGACAGTGGACCGTTTTATTGAATGCTATAAATATTGAAATTCATAGGCATGAAGCAGCAGATTTTTAATGTTACTTAGAGAGACATTTGAGCCACAACCTTTGGCAGAAGCACACACTGTTAGTATCTCAGTACACTGTGCACCATTTGGTTCAGACTCATGAACAACTTTTCCAGGGATTTCATGGCTCTCCAATCCCAGGTAAAATGGAGTACAGACCCTGAGGGATGATATTTAGTGTGAATGTCACCCTGCATACAATGTGCTTTTGGGATATGGACTTTCCAGCCCTGTGCTGTGTTAAACCATATGTTAATGTTTTTATACTCAGAAAAGATTAGTTTGGGGACCAATAAAGTTTCAAAACTACAAATAATAGGCTAACCATTGCAAAACGTGAAGCATTCCTTCAGCTGATTATTTTCCAAAGTCTCTGCAATTTTCATTTTTGAAATGGCAGGGCTATATTTTGTTATAGGAAACCAGCTTATCCATATTTTATAAGCTAATATGTGCAAATTTTGGACCAGAGAGGAAACATCCCCATTAATTTGAAGTCATTGGTATGTGAGCTGGACGAAACATAGAAAATTTCTTGGTGGTGTTTTCCCCCTTTGACCAAATAATCCCGAGCAAACTTTGAGGCAAAGGGGAAATAAATAAAAGCATAGAAATAAAAAGGGTGCATGTTACCTTGCATGGTTTGATTTCTGGGTTAATATTCTTTGTCCTTAGTGAACTGTGAGCCAAGGCAAAGCTGTTTAAGACTGAAATAAGCATGGTTTTTATATAAAGGCCCCTCTACTTTTCCTTCAGTTCTACTGTGAAAATGCTAAAGAACTAGGAAGTGTCCTTCTAGCAATTGTCAGGGTTTTAACAACAGAAGCGAGTCATTCATTTAGAACAGTAAGTAGTTGGGAAAGGACACAATAATGCTCCCAGTTTGGCATTTGTTTACATCAGAGCTGTTTAACAAAGCCAGTGTGATGACTATTAAAAAATAAAATACTTTCCCTGCCTAATTGATGTAAAGAATTGAACACAATCAAAATCCAAACTGAATTTCAATTATTCTTCTGGCATGTACATTTCTCAAGACTGTGATGCCTTTTAACTTGGCTTCATTATCATTTTCCAATTGCTCTGCGGTCTTTGCATTTAAAAAAATATATATATAGCAACTTGCATCTTTACTACTGAAGTTGTAACACTGCAACAATAAGCTGTGTCATTGCTCAAACATTTCCCTGAGTTCCCAATCAACAGCGTTATGTAAGGTGGCAGGTTAATAAATGCGACACACTGAAATCATTTGTACCAGATTATCTCTCCTTCCAAACTCTGACAGATGCTAAGTCCAGCTGGTAAAAAAAGTTTATAGGCGAGTTGGATCTGGGGTCTTCACACACTCCACAATGTTGGCTACCAATGCTTGTTTTAATGAGTCACGAATTGCCTGTTTATCTTCTGCTCCCTGCTGTTTCTGCATTTTCTCTTCCAGAACAATCCTAGAAACACATGCTGCTACAGACGCTGGAGCAATGTGTGTAGACATTTGAGCCAAATTATTATAAAGAACTCTTTCTTCTCTGATATTAAAAAAAAAAGGAGCGAGAATTGCACATTGCCTAGCAAATCGTTATCTCAGATGTTCACTGTGACATGCTCAATATGGCCTACCAGAAAAAGTTGGAGACATTTGAAACCTTAACAACTACACAAAATGACACTGTAATTGGCGGGTTTTGTTGTTCATGTTCTGGCTCAGCTAAAACTGCGCTAAACACTTTGTTTAATGATGTTACATTATGACAACACATGGCTTCTATACAGCAGGTCATCATGTCTAACATGCAACTACACAGGAAAAGTAGCAAGTGGCCAGGAAACGGGACCAGGAGGCATCCTTCAAAGTTCTCTCCACAAACCAAACACCATTAAGTATGAAGTCTCCAAATAAGGACACTTGTCACTAAAGGCTCACTTAAATCAGGTTCCCAATCCTACTGGTTTAGGATGACTTTTCCAGGAAGCTGTCAGTTTGAATGTATGTCTGTGTATCTGTGTGTTTGTGTGTGTGTTGGAGGGAGAGGATCGTGTTGCTGTCACAATATTTAATATTTAACTGAGACCCGGGAAAAGAGGTTTTAAAGGAAAGAGAAAGATACACGAGCAAGATCATGCTCTAAGCAAACTGCTTGCCAAAATATAGGAATCTTTCCTTTGAATTTTAAAAAATATTGTTTAACAAGAAAGAACACATTCTTCTCCAAATAGCTTTGTTAGTATTGTATTCTTCTCCATTTTAATAAAGGTTTTGGCCATTTTGTGAATGTCTAACTTCTGCTATATACAAATAATACAGATGTGAAATAGTTCTGATGAAAGAATTTGGTTAAAGATCATGATGGCAGGTTGCAAAATATTTTGACATTTGTGGGAAAAATTTGTATTGGGATAAATGAATTTTGGAAAGGAAGAGTTGGACAAAGAAATATAAAATTATGTCTGATGGTTGGGATAGCCAAGTGAGAACAGGTGCTGAGTCTATGCATTCTGCCAAGCTGACCTCAGCGCTCCGGGAAAGGTTTGGAGATCATTGCTAAAAATAATCATTTTGTCCAGAAGAAATTGGGAAACTGGTGTGTGGCATGAGGCAAGGATAAAAGATGAAAAATTTTGGAGGAGACAGGAGCAAAAGGCTAGGAAATGTGAAGTCATCTGGAATTTATATCATGCTTGAACATCATTTTATTACCTCAGAAAATACGATGAAAAAATTTATTTGGCATAGCACTCAATGTACCTTACAGAAAATCCCTTGTGATAAATTATCATTTATATTGAGTTTCAGAAAATATTTCATCTCTTTAAGTAAATTTGTACTTTTATTTCAAATAATCAGGGATGTAACACAAGGCACTCTTGCCATTTTAGATGTCAAATAATTTAGCACTCAATTATGAAGACTTACTTGTTCACAGAGGAATCTGAAATATTCCCTTCCTTCTGTCCGTGGCAGGACACTTCTGCCATGTTTCCTCTTGAAGCCCCTCAGTTACTTTTGGAAACAGAGAGGGTACGAAGTGGAGAAGATACACACCATATCCTCACAGTTCAGAATATTGTGCCATGAAAATGCGGCTTTTTATTTAAAAAAATAATTTATCTGATTTGTTATGATGACTTAATGGGTCGAGAAAAAATTAACTGTATTTTAGCAAACTCAGTCTGTTTCGTTAATTTAAAGACTTCCTGTCCGTGAATTCGTCTCTGGAGGTAAACAGTCAATATTCAGACCCTCCTTGTGCTCCTCTCCAACACGGTGTCTGCATGTTCATAACTGTTTTAAAACCTTCATTCTTGTCATACTCTCCTTATCTTTCTACAAGGAAGCACTTTTTATGCCCAAAATATTACGTTGACTCTACTTAAGAACATTCGAAACCTTTCTATCCCTCAGTAGAAGGATTCTTCTTACCTTTTACCTTCCCTGACTTAATCAAATGAAGACAGAGTAACAATCCTGGAACCCTTCAGTGGTGTGATAGTGTCTGGGTACGCAAGGCCTTCTGTGTTCATTTTTCTGAAGTCAAAACTTCCATTGTTCCACTTCTTGGCACCGACACCATTATCTTAATAGCTACTTAAAAAAATACTTTCAGCCCTGCCTGGTATAGCTCAGTGGATTGAGGGTGGGCTATGAACCAAAGTGTCGCTGGTTCTATTCCCAGTCAGGGCACATGGGTGGGTTGTGGGCCAGGCTCCCAGTGGGGGCCACATGAGAGGCAACTACACATTGATGTTTCTCTCCCTCTCTTTCTCCCTCCCTTCCCTTCTCTCTAAATAAATAAAGAAATAAATCCTTTAAAAATATTTTCATACGTCATTTATCATTTTAACCATCTCTACAGATTTGAATTACTTGCCAATTTGAGGCATCTATAGCAGCAATAAGATACTTTGTCCCTAAACTTGGAGAAGGCATTGTTCTCCAGAAACAAATAGATCCCTGTAGTCACCTGACCAATGGGAGGGAGCAGAGACCTCACATGTGCAGCACTTGAAATAGTGGAGTACATGCTCAAAGCATGTTTTAAATGATTATTACACAGTATTATTTATTGCTACCTACGGAGCATTTTCTCTGTCACCAACTCTGTTTGAGGCATCTCATATACTTTTAAAAAAAAATATTTTATTTATTTATTTATTTTTAGAGAGCAGGTAAGGAAGGGAGAAAGAGGGAGAGAAACATCGATGTGTTGTTGCCTCTCACACACCCCCTACTGGGGACCTGGCCACAACCCAGGTACGTGCCCTGACTGGGAATCGAACTGGTAACCCTTTGGTTGGCAGTCCAGCACTCAATCCACTAAGCCACACCAGCCAAGGTTGATGCACTTTTTTTCAGATCCTTGCAACCACCCTGAATGATAGAAGTTATTCCAAATTTCTGAGAAGAAAACTGACTCAGACAAGAAAGTGACATGATAGCTAGACAATGTCAGAGCCGGAGTCTGTCCCAGGTCTGCCTGGTTTGAACCACTGTCTTCTTTCCTCTGTCTGCCTCCTCTGAGCAGCCCTTCCACCAGAGTGAAGCATGAGCATGCGTCCAGCTCGGGCAGGATCCTGGCCAGGTTCTCTGTCGTGTGTCATCGGTTCTACAGCGTGAGCCTCGGACAGAGGATGGAAAGTCGGCACCAGTGCACCATGTGGACCCACCCCCTTCCAGAGCCAGATTTTATTTTAGTCTTCTGGGAAGTGTCAGTAGTTAGTTGAAAGCCACTCAGAATCTTCATTTTCTTGTACTTTGGGATTGTTCCATAGCAGCCTTCCTGGATGATGCCTTCCCACAGCATGGCTGTACAAATACAGCCAAATCTATCAACGTGTCAAGAGTACCGCTCAGTGAAGATAGTGTTTATTTGCCATTTTTGTATATTTTCACCACCGAACAGACAAAAGTATATGTTTAAGAAGCAGTAAGGTATGTAATAAAATAGACTTCAGAGTCAGGCAAATTGGGTTCAAATCTGTGCTCTGTGACAGTAGACTAATTCGGTGGTTTCTGTGAACTTCAGCTTTCTCAGTTGTACAAAGGAGAGAATAACTTAGTTCTTATAGGATTTCTGTGAAGGTTGTGAGTACAACATATGTAAAGCCCTTAGCATGATGCTGGCACTGAACTCAGTTAACGTTCACCAGAGTCCCTGTGGTTGCGGGTATATTTTCAACCTTCTTTCTCAGGTTTGAAAATTGAGAAACAGAGAGGTTACCTACCCAGCCTCAGGCTACAGAGCAAGAGGCAGTGGAACCGGAACAGGAACCCAGGCCGTCTGGCTCCAGAAGCTCCTCTCTTATTCTCTCAGGAAGCAACAGTGCTCTCGTTCATGCTGTTCTCAGTAACACTCCCCCACACCACAGACATCTAGTAAGCGCTGGGGGTCGTCGCCCCCTTTTCTCATCATCAAGATGTTCTGTTTTCATGGACCGCCTACTTTTAGTACAGTTGGCATTTAAAAATCAAAGGAAAACACAGGGTCTCCTTTAAGTAAGTATGGACTTCAGTGTGACATGTGATCTCACGTGAAAGAGTTGAAAAGTTGCTACCTCATCATGTCTCCTTCTGTTTTTAATTACTTTCTTCAACTCCTTTTGTTACAGAAAGATCTCCTATTTAGACAGGTGGCATCTGGCTTCTATAGGAAGACACACTTTATCACAATTTTCACTGTAATTAGGCTCCGAATCTTGTTTGGTAAAAACATCATGCTACTTGGCAAGAAAAAGGGAATCACTTGCTATTAATGAAAACACACACACACACAAACACCCCTCCTTTAACACTGTCAGAGTTTTAAAAGACCCATTTTCAGCCTACTAGTAGATTTGATGTGCTAGAATTTAATATGAGAAATACAAATGACAAGCATTTGCAACCATCTTGCAATTATTTATAGAAATTTCATTTTTTTTCTTTTTTTTGTTGAAAGCAAGTGCCACCTTGACAGGTGTCAAAACACCAAATTTAGGCCCATCCATTTCGACAATGGGTGCCACACATTGTTTAATAAATATTTGAAAGAGGGCATAGTTTCTCATCCTTACTGAGTATTTAGCTAAGAGAAATTTTGTTCTGGGTATTCCACACATACTCTTAAAGGAACCATCATTATTCTAGAAATTGACTCTTTTTCTAAGCTGCTTCCCAAACGAAAAAAAGCTTATGAGCTTGACATTAACACAAGAATAATTATTTATAGCAATTCCCGATGGCTGTGTTCTCATCTCATTTAGCTGTTTTAACGATATGCTAATGACAGGAAGAAAACATACATATAAAATATTGTGAGCATCAGGACTTGGTAGGAGAGAGTAAGTTTGGCTTCTGACCATGAAATCTTATTCTGTGGTTGCCTTCTTAATGGCATCCCTGGAGGCCAGTGGCTCTGCATTCTCCCAATTGTGTGGGGTCACTCTGGCAGCATTGACCAAGTAGAAAATATTCAGCCAGAGAAAACAATAGCAGAAGTCACCCTTTAAGTGTCCTGCCTTCTATGTCATTCGGTTGACTCCAAGGCTCCCCACTAAGATGTCACTGTTTGACCAGTTTGCTTTAAAACAGCTTAATTAGCTGAAAGGAAAGCTGTGTCTGAGCGTGTTTGTGAGAAAAAAAACAAAACAAAAAGGTTTCTCCTTTCAGAAAGCTCATGCTCTATCTTGTCGGAAATCTTGGGTTCTGTAACAAAACAACATTCCTTTCATTCGCCATCCAGTCCCTGACAACAAATTTTCCTGGACTGGGAAATAAGTGGTCTGAACGTGTCTCCATGCGGTCCTCTGAGCTCAGGTTCTACATATCGGTCTGTGCGGGACCCAGACACGGTCGTCTATGGCATTGCTAGAGGGATCCTTGCCGACAGCATGTGTTTATTCCCTTTACGTAGCGAGATCTAAAACACGAATGTGCAAAGACTGTGCAGACTCTGGTCAGAATCTACTGAACTCCACAGTCAGGACAGGTCAAAACAATGCCAGTGCTCACATTGAAAACCACACAGACCACTTGATTCATTTGCTTCTAGTTAAAATTTTTTAAAAAATCATTCATAAAAACAACTCAGATTTCACTCCTGGGAGGATATGGCAAGAGAAACTTTGTGACAATACTTGAAAAAATTCCTGGTTCAATGCGGACCTCCTGTGAATGCATGCATACCATCTGCTGTCTCAGGGCTTGGAGCCCTGCAGTGAACTTGGGAAGGTACATTTAGGGCCTATTTTAAATTCCTTAATGCAAGAGGAAATTTAATGGCTAGGAATAAATTACACTTGTTGTCTTTTTTTTTTTTTTTTTTTTTGGCATGTATTTCTGTGGCTAAACCCATCTGGGAGACGTAGAAAATCCATGTTTTCATTTTTCAAGGCAAATTGACAGGGAATTGTTCTCATTTTGATGGGGTGGGTGGAAACAGCTACAGAAAACTTGAATTCGTGTAACGCAGTCCCATAGGCAAGCCAGGGAATCATTAGAGAAAAGGGAGGACCACCTGCTCCATCACCACCCCACTCCAGAAAGCTTTGTGGGTTTGTTCTGGTTTATTTGTTTTTTCCCTCAACGTCACAGAAGAAAATCCTCATGGTCCAAACAATATCCAACTGTAAAAATCAAATACTTTAAACAATGAACCACAGTGGCATGGCCTGGCTACTCACCCAGTTTCTTCCACAGTCTCTTGTGTCAGCAGTAATTACCTGGTGAACACATATATCCCCAGGCAACTCCAGTCTATTTTCACAACTTCTAAGATACAATGAACACCCCCAATTCCAACCATAGCACACTCAGTTTCTTTATTGTGCTGAGCTCCAGAATATGGTATAACTGTAAACAGTTCTGTGTATGTGTGGTATGTTGCGTATTTTGCCCATCTAACTGGAGAAAGTAAAAATTGCGGTTTGCAAAACCCATAAAGATGATGCCTCCTTTCCTAAAGTAACGTTGGATTTTAATCTGGAACCGTATCTCCACTTTTTTCTAATGAAGAGAAGAATGACTAAATTAGAAAAAAGTCTATAATTAGCAATATAAATCTTTCACCAATTTCAGGAGGTCACCAGATGAACTGATGCAGACTTCAGACACATCTGCTCTTTTGGCAACCACTGCCTCTTCCGAGCCTTCTCATTGGCTCATGCTAATTATATGCGAAGCCTCCTGAAAGCGATTTGTGCCTCTTGGGCTGAAGCGGACGGGCGCGGACGGGCCAGGAACCAGGAACCGCTCTGCATTGCTCAGCTCCAAGTAATGACGCAGACTCCGCCGGGCGAGCTGCGTGCCACCTTCAAGAGGCCAATAGACGTGGCTCAGGGTGGGCAGTAGGAGTAACATGCGTGGCTCGAAGGAGTGGGTCTCCCAGGCCCGAGAAGGCTGGCAGGCACCTCTCAGTTAACGAGCTGGTATTTTCAGGAAAGGGTTAGTTCCCACAAGGTGGCATCATTGGCACCAACTTCAGAAGTTGGCCCTTAGCTAATCTTGGGAGTTGAGGTCTTATGTGGGTAGAAGGGTGCAAAGACAGAAAGGCTAAGCTCGTGAAATAATTCAAACCTTAATGAAGTTGTTTCTTTTAACATGGGTAAACAACAGTGAGGAGAAGGAGGAAATGGCATTGCTTTAACTCACTGGCTATTGTGCTGTGAGGCTAGAGGCCAAAGGCCAAGTGGCTTAGACAACACTGGCCATGAATTTGATGATAGACACTGCAGTTTGGCGCACTTTCATTGAAATGATTGAGGTTGTAAACTGTTGGCTTTCTCAGTGGCTAATGATGTGATATAAGTCCTAGGTTCTGGGCTGAGCTTAGATTGTGCATCTGCAAATTCTTAACTGGGAATGGAATAATAAAATTCCTTTTCTTGAAAAAGCTGCAAAATCTTGTCTGTATGTATAGTGAGCCAGAGGAATAAGGCACTTGAGCTTTTTTTGCATCAGTGCAGAGATGAAAAGCAGACTCTAATCCAAGTGCAATATTATCCCCCACATTCACACCAGGTGACTTGCTTTTCATATTCTGGTAAATTCCCTTTTCATTCAAGTGAATTTCACCTTATCTGTGAAACTTCCTTCTGATTAGATGAGACCAGCAACCTTCTCGAGTTATACAGATACAGGATGTGTGTATATTCATCTAATAAACAATTATAAAGTTCCCTAAAATCAACAAAGCCTTTTGCTCCATGTTATTTTAATTTTGATAACTGGTAACTATGCATTTTATGCCATCCTGCATTTAAACATGTGTGTGTCTATTTTATGGGGCTGCTGGCTTTTAACTGAAGCTGGTCACAAAACACGCTGGCCCAGCTCTGAAGGTGGAGCAGGCAGGGGTCACACTTGATCGCACACTGCGTTTGGGAATGGGACTGGGGGAAGGGTACTGGGGGGGTTGGGGGGCAGTGGGGGCTTGGAGCCCTCCCAGCAGCGACAGGCCCCAGAGCAGGGGTGATCCCTGGCTGAGCATCTATCTACCAAGTGAAGCCCGCAGAGCCTTTGTCCCTTGACGCCATTCAAGAAGGGGAAAAAAGAAAGACGATAAAAAAGATCTACTATTCTGAAAGCTCCCTCATATTTTACTGTTTTATTGAACTCCTCTCCCACCTACTCTTATTTTCTTCCCCCCACCCCCCAAACAAAAAGGATTTGAGAAGACAATGCAGCAACATGCTTCTATTGTCCATATATTTTGGTATCTCTTAGAGTCAAGAATATGACTAAGGCACCTATGGTAACTAAAAAGTGTATTTATGCAATAATATATGCTGTCTTGGAGCCTTTCACATACCAATAAAATGTTCTTTCTGCTCCTTTCTGGTAGGCTATTTTTTCCGATCCCAAAGTTAAACATCTCTAAAATTGATGTCATTGTTTTTTGTCAAAGATGCATATACCCTAATGTATCAGTTATAACATGCTCAAAAATGATTTTTAAATCTTTACTTTAGTAAGTTATAATTTCTACATCTTCATTGAGAACAGATCCTCTCTTTATCACCTTTACCTGAGTTTCTTATAGATAATTACAGGAGGAAATTTAAAAAACTATTAAGAAAATTGTGGTGACAGAAAGGGGAGAAAATCTGCACACATTTTTTATTGGTATTATTTAGGTGTTATTTTTACTAAGATTTCACTAATATGATTTTGTATGCAGATGGTTATTTCTGCTCTCAGGCTGCCTACTCTAAAAGAAGCTTAGAAAATTCTTCCCCCCTCCTCCGGTTTTATTGAGATATAATTGACATTCGGCACTACAGAAGTTTGAGCATAATGACTTGACGTACACAACGTGTGAAGTGATTGAGAAACTCAATCATTGAGAACCCAAATGTGTGAAGGCTTAAAATTAAGTAACTGGCAATGGTTGTATTTTAAGGCTATTTTAAGAGATAGTTTTAACTAGCTGTTAATTTTGTTAAATTGAGGTGATTGTGAAATGCATTCATGTCTACCTCTTCATCGGTAAAGACTTAGCTATAAGAATATACATAGTGATGGGCAATAGTGGATACATTAGGTATTTTTGAAACATCTCTATGCAAATTAATACAACATGACCCCACATATTACTAACTTGCCAAGGCCAATATAAAAATATTTTACACTTTTTGGTACGTCTAATCTGGTAATAATTTGTGTAAAATATGTGTGATAGAGTGAATTGAAAAAAATTTAAAGGTTAAATGCAAAGCTATAAGAATCATGAAAGGGAAACCTAAATGTGTTGAGATATATTTTTTATTCCTTCCTTATTACTAATAAGACACTTATTTGATAACGTATTTATTTAATCTTAATAAAGGGGATCAGATTCTTACTTTATTGCCTTTGCTGTTTATTTTGACTCCAAGTTGAATTCTCCAGATTTTTAGAGATTGCTCAAAATTGTGACAAAGCCCAATCATTTAAAGCAAGAAAAGAAATTTCTTTCCTTTGAACAAGCTAAGCACCAAATAGACACCAAAACCATGGTTGGGTTTAGCTGAGTGAGTAAATCAAGATTTGGGTAGTAGGATGCAGTGTGTGGGGGTTACCTTATATGCAGTACCCAGCTCATTTGCGTGGAGTCCTCAGGACCTAAGAGGCTGGACATTCTCTTTCCCACAGATACCCGAGGTCGATGGCCCAAGATCAAGTGAAGGCAGTTCAGGGTGTAGGGTGAGAGCCTTTGCTTTTCATAATCAGTCTTTTCTGGGCATCTCACCTCCTGCCAATGCACCAGATAGCAGGTTGGGTCTCCCTGCAGCTTACACAAGGAAACCCCACTTTCGTAAGACCCCTGTTGTGGTTTAAATAGAGGAGGAGATCCACACCTAAATGCGTTGTCTGTAGGAAAAGATTGCACTCGACGAGGAACTGAGCAGGTAGAAAGAGACTCCTCTCCAATCTCGTGGGCACACACCCCTTCTCTGTTGAACTGCCAGGGGAGGGTGGAAATACGTATTTTTGCAACGCCTACACATATAACACTTCATAAACCAAAAGTTAAAAGGAAATGGATAAAGAAGCCTGGTAGGGGAGAACAGAAAGCCACCAAAAGAACTTCCAAGGTATCAATTTCTTCCCAGCTAAGGTATGTCACTCTTTGGTGTACATAAGGCTTAAGGAAGGCCGAGTGCCTGGCACAAATCAAAGAGGAAGCAATTCTTCTTTTGTAGAGTGGAGATGATGCTAACTTTGCTTAAATGACCTTGACAGTACCTTTTATATGTTATATGGAGGGAGAAGGAATGGAAAAATAATCCTCTGTGATGTTCCTTGTCTGTGGCAGAAAGGAAAGCTCGTTTATTATCTTTTGCCTCAACCTAAAGAAAGGTAAGAAAATAAATTTGAGGAAGAATAACCTGGAGCATACACATTCAGCAGATCCATAGTTTCCCAAGCAGATTTCCAATGGACCTTTTTATAAAAATGTTTCTTTCATAGCGGTGCAACCTCTCACAATAAGGCAGGATTTCTAGTCAAAACGAATGTCCGCTGTGATGCTGACAGCTGCCCAGTGGGGTGGGGTCACACAACAGCACTGCAGGCATCCAAGGGACATCGGTTCTCGACCCCTGTGTCAACCTCCAGCGTTCCCAGGGTCGGGTCAGCATCCTAAGGACGCCTGTGGCCTCATCTGGGGACACCTCTGGGGTATCCCACAGAACAGGGGCATTCTTTGCCAAAAGCATTCCCAGCCAGCCTCATTTTGTGGCTTGCTTTGTAGAGCGATACTGTGGAGCATGAAAACAAAAATGCCTGGGGAGTGGAGGCTGGGGCAGGGGTTGTCAGCTCATCGAGAAGCCTGCAAAAGACAGGCCTCCTCTCTGGTATGGCTTTGATGGGAATTATGGATTCCTGCTGGAGGAGTTTGAGATCAAGAAAGGATGTTTCTTTATGTAGTCCGTAAAATAGGTGAGCCCCACACAGCGCACATTCATATTGTGGGCTTTTATTTGTCAACCACTTGGCAAACCCTGGATTATAATCTCTAAGGAGCATGCAAAATGTGACACTAACATTCCACCCCTCCGGGATCGGATTTGCGGAAACCCTGTGCTCCAGGACAGTACCAAAGTAAGCAGACGATGCTACTGTCCCCAGAGTCTCTGCCGCAAATCCTTTACCCTAGAGCTACATATTTTGGTTCATTAGGAACTCACTCCAAGCCTTACTGTCTCTTAGTTTGGGTGCATTTTCCTGGTCACAAGTAACACAGCAGAAGGGAAACTGAAGGGTGAGAACCGATAAGGGGCAGGTGATGGGAAAACTGACACTTTGCTCAGAAGAAGGGGAAATTCAGGGTAGAAGTATAATTCTGCTTTTAAAAATACACCTATTTCTTGAGAAAACTACAAGTCATCAAGACAAGTATACGTGATATCACTATGTCCACTACCCTCTATTTTATAAGGCAGAGACATAAAAGGTGTATTCAAAGCAAATTTCCATGAAGAAATAGGGGAGAGAGGAGCTTTTTCTTTAAGAGGTGAAGTTTATGTTTTTGTGTAATTTGCTTGTACAGAACATACTCATCTTTAAAAATTGGATAATAAAACACTGCACTTGGGTACATATACTTGGAAATTTATAATAGCTTATTATGCTTAAAATTTTCTTTTCAGATAAATCAATATGTAGTTACTAAAAATGATAATAATCAGCCTAATAAGTGGTATACAGACAACTCTGCCCCGTGAGGCTCGTTTATACCAGGTGGAAAACGGAGTGTGCCTTTTCCTATGAGTACATGCTTTTCTACTGAGGGGGGCAGCGGGCTTTGATTTCTTACTCATTGGAAGGCCTGTGACAATCCGTGTACCAGTTCTGCCTCACCAAAGCTAATTTCAATGTCTAGTTCTGCAAACTTAGAAAAGATGATTCAGAGTACACTATTTTAAAAATCAAATGGAAACAAAATCCCTATTTCAAAAAGATAACTACACCCCCATGTTCACTGCAGCATTATTTACAATAGCCTAGACATGGAAACAACCTAACTGCTCACCGATGGACTAATGGCTAAAGAAACTGTAGGCAATGTATAGAAATAGAGATACATACACACAATGGAGTCCTATCACCCATAAAGAAGGAAACCTTGCCATTTGTGATGTCATGGATGAGTCTTGAGGGCATTATGATAAGTAAAATAAGTCACACAGAGAAACACAAATACCGTATGATTTCACTTTTATGTAGAATCTAAAACATAATCAAACTAAACTCATAGATATGGAGAATTGATCGGTGGCTGCCTGAGATGGGGGTGGGTGGGCAATGTAAGTGAAGGTGGTCGAAGGGGACAAGTTTCCGGTGATGAGATGAGTCAGTCCTGGGGATGTCACACACAGCATGGTGACCGTAGTTAACAGCACTGTGCTGTGTATTTGAAAGTTGCCAGGAGTGTGGATCATGAAAGTTCTCATCGCAAGAAAACAAATTGTAACTATGTAAGGTAATCGGTGTTAACTAAACTTATCCTGGTAATCATTTTACAATAAATAGGTATATAGAATCATTATGTTGTGCACCTAAAACTAATGTTGTACATCAATTTTATCTCCATTAAGAATAAGATAGGAAGTTTGCAAAGTCTCAGAAAAAAAATCAAATGATTAGAGAAATCGAATTGATATAAATCACCCTTATTACCCCATCCCGTCATTAACAATGGCTAATGTACATGAAAGAAAGAAGAAATTTACTTATAAATCTCTAGGTGTGACCATCAAAAATTCTGATCCCTCAACTCTAAAAGTAATTAGAAAATGTATCATATTAGAAATAGTAGTAATATGAAAGTGAGAAGCTAGCACATAAGCAAACAGAAAAAAAGAAGAAATAAACTAAAACATATATCTACATGCTACTTAAAACATAGAGGCTATTCATAGAAGATTCTTAGGTTTGCTTCAAATCCATAGAAGTTATCCTATGGGTTTTCATCTGTCAGATAGTCCCTCTTTCTCCCGAGTCTTATATCAAGTCCCAAAATGCCTGTCTCAAATATATTTTATGTATCTATAGCCTTATTCCTAGATGATCAATGAACGTTCCTTCTTAACAGACACTTTCTTAATTTTCTAATAATCAACCTCTGATCGGAGGAAACCAGGTAGACATGGGCATGCATTTTAGATCTGAAAATAATCTGAAGACCTCATCTGCTCTGGCTCTCTGCTTTGGAGAGGTAAGATAGACCCATTTCACAGAGGTAGTAGAGGGTGGCAGAAAGGAAATAAAGTGGGCACATATATTTTACACTTTCTCTCAAAGCTTGTATCAATACTGATCTGTTACAGATCTCTTTATTATCTTAGAGGCATTTTAAAATCTGCTTCGGGGTGATTTTTGTAAAATTAGAATAGTATCTGCATGTGTCTGCTAGCACTGTTGTGAGCCTCACAAGGAAAGGGTCCATGTAAAACTCGGTACCAATCTGTCCTTCTAATGTCACTATGTGGTCCTGAGCCATGCTTGTAGGGCCGAGAGAACAATGCCATTTAGCTATTTTTAAAAATGCAGTACTTTTAAATTCTACAGAAGACTTAAAGATAAAATCTTTATTGTCTTTAAAACAATAAAATCTACTTTATTGTTTTATAAATGAGTAAACTAAGACTAAGAGGGCAAAGTGACTTGGTGAGGTTACCCCACTCATTAGGGACGAGAATGAGGCCAGTACCTAACATCTCAGTCCTGATTCAAGTTTGCCCACTATGTTACAACGTGCTCGGTTTTTTAATCTAGTGCATTCAGCAGTGTAGACAGCCTCTAAGTCACCCCTGGGGAACAAACCACATTTTTTAAGAAAAAGCATTAGCTTCTGGGACCATGAGTACCTCATTTCACAAAGTGCTTTTGTGGGACAGTTAAAAGCAGCCACGGTTCTTTTTAATTATTTGAATAAGTGGGCCAGTGTGTCTCAGAGAAACCCGTGGGCACATGGACATGTGCTCTGTGTCAGAGACTGCCACCCCCAGCCTGACACAGCCACTGTTTCCTCACTCTCCAGAAAAAGCCCTTAACCACAAATAACATGCATTTCATAGTGAAAGCTGAACACCAGCTGGCAAGTGTATCTCTTCAACATCACACAGTGAACCAAGTATCTGGATTCTTGTAGCAGAAGGAAGTCAGCTCGCACGTAGGCATCGCAGGATTAAGGTGAGAGTAGATACACTTGGGAAAGGGAAAAATAGAGCAAACAGAAGTGTGAGAAAATTAGCTCAGCTGATTTGATGTGAACATCTGCAGAAGTTGTTAATGGGCACTATGTTTAATTAAATCCACCAGACATATGCGCGCCAGTTATCTGTGGAATGATGTTTTTCCCCATGCCGCACCTGTTGCTGGCTGGGGTAGACTTGCACTCGATCACATGCAATGTCGGAAGGGTTTGAGGGAGACGAATTCTAGGCTCCAGTCTGATTCACTTAGAAGCAAGCACTTCACCAGTGGGAGATAATCAGATTCTGGCTGCAAACACAGACCGAAAAATGCAGGTACATTACCACCTCACTACTCTCCAAACCACCCATCTGGACCTCCTCACGTCTCTGACCTAGAGAGCAGACCTCTGGGAGGTATAGATTTGAAAGACAAATTCGTACCGTGAACCTAACTTCAAAGAGGTCATTCAACCTGTTCCACTGGAGGGCAAAATATTTAAGTTTGTATCAGGCTCCATTTGTATACAAATGACTATTGTGCAAATAACAAATGATCTTCGTATGTCCAAATAGGCTTGTTTTGGGCAGATGTTTCCTTAGTTATTCCACACTGAGTCAGGCATTGGTTTGTGTCTAGCTACGTCCCAAGTTGTTCCTTTGATAAATGGTCTCCACTAATTCAGACGGATCATCTCCCCAAGGAAGTGGGTGTTGGGCTCCACCCAGTCCACTGGGTTGCCAGTGGGTGCATGTTGAACTGATAGAGCATCAGGGCATGGTGATTAATAATACAGCCTCTGGAGTGAGTTCCAGATCCCCACTTGCTGGCTAAATGACCACCAAACAAGTTACTTCCGCTCTTTGCTCATCCTTAGCTAAGTTTGTTCATCTGTAAGGTGAAGATAACAATAGCACCCATCCCATATGGTACTGGTGATGTCTAAATAAAACAATGCATGTCCAGTGCTTAGAGTTACACTGGCACAATGGGAATGCCCACCAGCGTAAAATACAGGGTGGAGCAAAGTAGGTTTAAGGTTGTGAGTACACAAAACACAGTTTATTCTTGCATTATTGTTTATTAACTATTGTATTATTTTCCATAGGAACCTACTTTTGCCCTACCCTGTATTTTCGTTAGTCATTACTAACAAGCTAATTCTAGTAGATATCAATTGCAGCTGAGTGCTCAGTGTTGTCTTACAGAGGAGAGAAATGTAAATTAAAAACTAAGTCTGAAGTTGAATAGAGCTATTTTAATAAGGCCTATAATATTATTTGAACCCATGCTATTTATCTCAGTTCTATGTACCAATAGTCACTTTATCACAGCCACACCCTGCCTCCCTCTCCCTCACAGACACACACAGATATGTTCATGTGCTGATGCGATTTGGTGAATTAAAAATTAGGTTGATAGGCAAGTTATGTTGTTGGCTAGATTTTCCCATTAGTTCTGTGAAAATGCATAGAGTTACTACTGCTTACTTAAGTTTTAGGCTAGTGATATAACAAGGGAATGTTTTAAATCTAGTGATTTCTTCATGACCTAACGAGGGAAGTCTTGGAAACAGATCCCTGGGGAAAGGGAAGGTGTGGAGAATAGGCGATAAGTGAGAACGGGATAGTTAACCACTTACCGCCCTTCACTTTCCTCATACCCACACAAATCACCCCAGGGTGACAAAACCAAGAGGAATGAGATCATGACGTGGAGCATTTTGTGGTCTTGCTAGGAGTACAGAACGCAGGTCAGAGGATGCCATGCGCACAAGGTAACCTTGCGGACTTCCGCAAGAACACTGCTCCGAGGGCGGGGAGACAGTCCGCAGCGGAGGACACGCTTGAGATCACTGTGATTGACAGTGGACGCCCACAGCACCTCTTAATGGATGCTTCCTGTTTCTATCTCTTCACTGGCTTTACTTCAGCTTTGTTGAGATCTGAATGGTGATTAAAACAATTGCTTGAAAACACAGTGCTCTGTCACCTCACAATGGATTTGAATTTTTATATTCAATATGTATTTTAAATCTTTATCCTTTCATTTAACATAATTATTCATTTAGAATTGTAAATAACATTCTGTGATGTTTTAAGTGTTTTGTTTTAATTTTTGAGGCATTTAGAACATTTATAAAGGATAATGTTAGACCAAAAAAAAAAAAACCCCAGCACTAAATACAGATTAACATTCATACTCACATCTCTTCCATGTTGCGTGTGAGAAGTTTCTTCTCAAATTAACGCCCGTGGAGTAAAAGTCTGTGTAAACAGATGGACTTTGTGCCTCACCCTAAGGGTCAGCTGGCTGGATGGTTGTGTGACAGCAAATCCCTTCATGAAGGACCTTCCCAGAAGGAAAGCTACGTCTTTATTTCAATTCAAGCACCATGAAGGGGATTCAGCTTCCACCACAGACACGGCACTCAGCTGGGCTTCCAAAGAATTCTGGTAGTGATAACGATGATGGTTGTGAGAGTGAGAAGCCTTATATTTTCCAAGGCACTTTCACATGTATTCTCACAACCAAATCCTACAACACCACAGAGTGAGAAATGTATATGCAAAGGAATTTTTTTCCAGATGAAAAGAGCGCGAGAGAGAGAGACATATAATTCAATGTGAGTTCTTGAATTTCTCACACCAAAAGAATTTTAAAATGTGTTTGAGTATATCTTGGAAGGATCCAATTTTAACATTTTTCGATGTACACTCTAGACTTGTAATGATACCAGCAACCGTGGTTTGGGGACCACAGAACCCACAAATCATTGAAATATGACATACTCTGCACCCCTTTACTGAGTCTGCCATAAGAATAGCCAGCAGGAAACATGGTCCTCATAAATGATCTCAGGCAGTGATGCATCGTTCTGTGGGAACACGAGTTTCCCCTGTAGGAAAACTCAGGATTGTGGTTATGGCCTGTTCCCCTTTCCAGGGTCCTTGGACAGTACCCATTTTATGTTTCTTAAGTGAAAATGCTTGCTTAACTGCGTGTTTGACAGAGCACAAAGTGTGTTTTTGAACTGAGTAGCTATTGTGTCTTCTCTATGACCATACTCATATAATTCAAAAGAACTTTGTTCAGAATTTGGCTAATTTTCTTCTTCTTCTCTCTCTCTCTCTCTCTCTCTCTCTCTCTCTCTCTCTCTCTCTCTCTCTCTCCCCTCTCCAACCATTGTTCAACTGTCAAAAGGGCACCTCTCTCATCTCCCAGACTGATGGCATTGTCTAGGACTTCCCACATGGACAAGATAAACGAAAGGCTGCCGTGGACAGGTATGTAACTGTGGAGACAGCAGCCCTGCCGAAGAGGCCTCCTGATCAGAAAGAATGTCTGTCCCACAGTCAACTCTCTGGCTCTGCAGTCACCTTTGACATGACTTGCTGAATAGGAGTTTGTTTTCCAATTTCCATGGTTCAGCCATAGGCCGCGCAAAGTAAATACTAGTAAATTAGCAACAGTAGGTACAAAGGAACATAGGACTAGAATCCCTCCTCCTTTGGAAGGCAGTTTGGGTAGCATTCGCATGTGAATCGGTCTGTTTGGGGTCTTTGAAGTGACTTTGATTAAGGGTTGTGGCCCAATAGTAGTGAAATGGGCGGGGCCATCAAAAGAATTGGCAGTTTCGATGTGGACACTTAGCACGTGCCCCCCACCCGGAGAAAGCCCCGGGTACTGGGATGTGGTTTGTCTGTCAGTTCCAGTCACTATAAAACTTGCATCTGTCTCATATCTGTTTTCCAATTTAACTTACTACTTTCTTCACTTTCAGACAACTTTTACTCCCTGTAACTTTACACTGTAAATTAGCTTTTCATTCTCAAACATAGAATAATTTTGGAAGCAAACCAAAAAGGAAGTATTTGAGACCAGCAATATAGTTGGCAGAGTGGAAAGAACACGGGCTTTGAGATCAGAGAGAATTTACTGACTAAGTGACAGGGGCCCCTCCTTAGGAGTCTCGGTTTCATCCTGTGAACAGGGGGAGCACAATGCCTCTTGCTGAGTTGCTACAAAGATAAGAAATAAAAAATGTGAACCGCAAACTATGAAGTTACTTGTTCAGAATGGTCACATTATTGTTATTATTAAATTTTTAGGCCTATTTTCTGTTTTCCTCAGAAATACCAGTTTCCTTTTTGGCTGGTGCGGTTTTGGCCTGGGGTAGCACATATTTCCAGTTCTCATGGGATTTGGATCATAAACACATACATACACAACTGATCTTAAATTAATTTCTCTTTGGTCATTTATACTATTAATAGCTATGATGAATGCATCCCCGGGCAATAATTTTAAATGGACATGAAAATCAGAACTACCTAGTTATTGATGCAAAGTATAAATACGGGCAAACACATTCCATTCTGACGAGGATATTTGAATTGTTACCCAGTTTGATTCAGAAGGCGTGAGAAATCTCTAGCTAGTATGGGGAAATCACAGCCTCTTTTTCCATGCTGCAGATACATGAAACTCATCATAGTCTCAAGTCCTCCTGACTACTCCCAAGCTACCATTTCTGGCTGAGAATCTGGTCCTTTTGATCCATGACCAAAAAGGAGCAAATGCTGCTATTCTTAGAAAATTTTATTTTCTAAAAAACTGAAAGATCTGTCTACATTGTAAGAAAACAGACTAAATGTTTAGTAATCTTTAGGAGATCCTGACACCCCCAGAGGAATATTACTAAATACATGTATAGCTACTGAGCAAGTATATATATATATTCATATAGCAAGCCATTTACCACCTGGATGCCAAAGCTTTGGTCCTTCTTAGTCTGAGACCTAGCAGAGTTGGTGCCTAAGGCCTTTCTGCACAAGCTGCACGACTGAAACCTGGATCAAAAGGTTACAAGTTATGTGCTTACGGTGAGTTTTTGAGGAATAAGAAAACCTAGAAAACTTGAGAACTTTCATAGGGTAGCAAGCCAAGTGAAGTCAGGAGGCACTTGCAGGGCCCAGCATGGCTCGAATCACTTCCCCGGCTCGAATCACTTCCCCGGCTCTCAGCTCGTCCGTGTGCCCTCGTTGATCGCCACCGGCGCACGCCATCCAGAATGGGGATGCAGCCGGTGTCCGAGACAAAGTGTCTCGGGCCCTAATGCCACACTCCTTCCAGAGATAAGTCTTTCCTCTAAGGAGTTAAAAGTACTCTCTGTCATTCACAAAATGCTCTTGCTAGCAGACATTGGATTCATTAACGATAGGAATAATGCTTTCATTTTCCTCTATCTTATCTCCATACTTCCACATGTTGAAAAAGAGTCCACCTTCTTCTGCTGCTCTATCATCTTATTTATAAAAAAGCAAAATATTCCAAGTTGCCATTAGAAGTTCAGAAGGAAAGGATCAGACAACAAGGAGGAAACATCTTTTATACACTTTATCAGTGAGCTAAGAAATTTCAGGAAATGCTATTCTTGATTTGGCAGACACCAGAGGTGGGGAAAAGTTCATGAGAACAGCGCATGTAGAGATCAAAATCAGTGAAGCAAGGATCAGAAGAAGAGACTCCAAAAGTCATCATTACACAGGAGGATAAGAAAGGAAAATCAAAAGAGAGATTGTTTAGGAGTGTGAGGCCTGCTCCGAAAACCCGGCGAATGGGGAAGTCCCCGGGTAACGGGGACAAAGGAGAGAGGGGACCTTTGCCAGGCGGGACTGCATCACAGAGCTGACAGGTCCCGGCCATCACCTTTCAGAAGGTAAAGCTGTGCTTTGTTTACTTGTGTCCATCTGCTTCAATAGCGCAAAGGATATTTTTATGAAAGTTTTATTTGGCAATGAATGATCATTTCTAGCTGGGAACAATTCATAATTAGTGGAACCATAATTACTATTTGCTACTAAATCAGACATCAGCATAAAGTAATCTCTGATTCTAATGATCCTTGATAATTCTAGCTTTTTTTAAAAAATAATGTTTGAATTTGAAATGTCTGACCATGACCTACACCCTGTAACCTGCACCGCTGATTACATTGGTTTTGATCTTTGGTTCAGAGGTGGCTCTGCTTAATTTGGATCATGCCTTTTCCTAGTTTACAAAATGATCTCATGTGCATTATTTTAATGATAGAAAACATGCTGATTTTTGCTCCAGATCTAACACTCCTTCCACTGACTAGTGTACAAATTAAACCACTCGATGTGATATGCGCCTTCCACAGGAGGCCAAAAGGTGCCACTGTAATCGTTATCGGTATCGAGTGAGCAGAATTGCATAACGCTGCCCATATCTTACAAAAACTTATCCTAAAAGCTACTTCAAGGGTTGGGAAGGCCACCATCCTTTAATGCTTGAATGATGTGACACCACTGATTGACACAAACCCAGCTCAGACCTCAGGAAGAGTGGTGAGAAGACAAGCCAAGTCACAATCCAAATTAGTGCGGCCGCTCCTGCAGCTAGAGCAACACAATGTGGGCTTTGACTAACCTTTCAAAGCTCCATGTTGCTTGAGCTCTGATGGCGCTTGTTAAAGAAGAGCAGGGCGGTGCCGAGTTGACAGCCTGGAACATTGACCAACATGCTGCGACTGACGTGTAAATAACCTTCTGACTCAGGGTCTCGAACTTGGAAAAGGAAATGTCATCTCCGCACTTCTCCCATCGTGTGTTTATGCAGAAGTGGTCCCTCTAGGTGCCTCCCTTCACCTGTGTAAACAAGTGACACAATGCTGGCGGAGATGATAACATTTTTGATTTTTGGTGTTTATTCCCAAGGCTAGCTGTAGTTTTGAAAACATTTCTTTTATCTGAAATTCAACACATTTTTTATCTTTCTTAAAATGCCACACCTTTCTATGTCCAGAGGATAGGAAGCAGAGAAAATATCTAGTCAATGTATCAAATATATCATTATATTATATATTGATATATATCAATACAGCAATGTATCAATGTATCAACGTATCACTGGTCAGGCTGACATTCCTCTCTGCTGCCTGTGCAGCTGCCACATACAGGTCTTTGTGACACCCCCCGTACTCCTGTGTCGACTTCTTCCTCATGCAGGGGATTTGGCCAACATATCATAGCATCTTGAGATGTTCAGTCTATCCATGAAGTTTATGAATTGGTAAAGTTTTTAGAAACTTTACCAATTGTTACTAGTGAGTGAGAGAAATGAAACTAAAAGCCAGCCACATGGATAGCAACTAAATAGGTCTTGAAAGCCTTGACAAGGATGAAGTCAAAATGTTATGTCCACATACATGGTCAAAAGGTACAAACTTCCAGATAAATAATAAGTCGTGGAGGTCTACTGTACAGTATGGTGACCATAGTTAATAAAACCATAGTGTATATGTGGAAGTCTCTAAGAGAATCAATCTTAAAGTTCTAATCACAAGAAAAAGATTTGTAACTCTGACTGATGATGGATACTAACTAGGCTGTTTTTGGTAATCGTTTCACATTATATACAAATATTGAATTATTATGATGTACATCTGAAATTAATATAATGTTATATGTCAGTTATATAGCAATAAAAATGTTTGTCTAAAAATAAAGCATTTTGTTTTCCCTATTTTTATTCCTATTAACATGGCCAGTCAAGGGTCACTATGGCAGTGAAACTTAAATGTGCACATTAATTTCCTGGGTACTTTTGATTCAGTAAGTTTGGGGGATGGCTTGAGATTTTGCATTTTAAAGACATCACCTGATGATACTGATGCAGTGGGTCCCTGTATTACAGTTTGGGTAGCAAGGATGTACGTATTACTTTATAGAGATTGGCAGAGCTGAGAGGGTGAGTATGATAAAGGTGATATAATTCAGATTCTCCTAATAATCTATAAAGATCTGGTAAAAGTAGAGCTTATACTACTGAAAATGCAATCATGCGTTAGGAATGCCTTTCAGTTTAGAATAGGTAGAATATCAAAATAAACTAAATTAAGTATAATATAAATTTTGCTTTTCTCAGTTTGCATGATACAGAAAATGCTAACTTCTCCTGGTTTGTGAACAAAATACTAGGCTGTTCTTTGAAAACTGATTGTTTACTTAATACAATTTAGAATGGAATTTTGAAAAATTAGGAGCTACATTGAGGCCCAAGTCATCCAGAAAGTGAGCACAGCCATGAGACTATCATCACACCCCTGAAGGGGCTCCCCAGGGACCGCCCAAGCCACAGTGGCCGCCCCCACCCCCACGAGTGGAGAGCTGTTCTCCAAGAGCAAGTATTGTTTAGAATATTATGTGCATCCAAGATGAGAATTCTCAAGGAAAGAAGAATTCCCTTTACTACTGCAAAAAGCAATGTTTTTGGTTAAATGAAATCATCATATTATATTATTTCTTAATATTATATTCCATTTCAGAGACATATATAGAATGCTTTTGAATTCAGGTTGTTCAACAAACATTTATGCACCAGGCTGTTTTGCTAGGGGCCAGGCATAGAGGGTGAACAAGACATAATTCTTGCCTGCATTGAGGTGTCAGTCTGAGTTTGCTTTTTTCCCTATTGAATATGTTTTCTTATAACTTTGCAACCCCCTTCCCAAAAAACTTCTTCATTTTTTAAGGACAAAATTGAATCTTGAACCCTGATCCAAATTTTTAAAAATATGTGAATTTGTAAATGTCACTATAGTTCAAAAGTTCATGAATCTTGCCCCTCTTTTTTAATTTAAATTATCATCTAATGTATATGTATAAGCTATGGCTTCCGTCCGCACACTACCTTGCAGCTACTTCTAATTTTGTGCATGATATTATATTGCAATGACTTGTTTACAAATCTATCTCCTGAACTAGGCTGAAAACTTCTTAATGGAATCACTGCTGTCCACTGTGTTGCCAAGCCAGAAACCGGGTCTGTCTGGGCTTGGTACATCCTGTTGATGAATTGTGTAAATACCTCTCAAATCATCCTTTTTGGGGGTACTCCAAATCTCATTTACAATTACAGTAGCCTCTTCACTTGCCTCTGCTTTCCGCCTCTCCCAACCTCCCACCTCATACTTCCAGCTTGATATCCTCAGTCCCCAGAGGGAGCTCTGTAAAGTGTTAATGGCTCATGTCACTCCTGGCATCAGTGGATTCTCATTACCATGGGGATAAATCCACATCAGTGTAGAAGCTCCATGGATAAGTACATGTGAAAAAGTTTACATCTACCTCCTTTGATCCACAGTGAATTTCGGCACTTTAAAGGGCTGAGAAGACCTGCAGTTAAACAGCCTTCTCTAGCTACATTTAACCCAGAATGCCTCAAACCCCTTTCACTGCGGAATATTTCCCGCTGGTAATTCCTACCAGCAGCCTCTCGGTCGGTTAGCTCTAGGATATACTTCAGGGAATTCAGCTGGTGATGTGGGGGCAAAGCTCCGGCCTTGCGCTGGACCTGTAATTGCCTTTCTGAAGGAGCCCGAGTCAATCTTCCTTAGAATAGTTGCATTCAGCCTTTGTGCTTGATTAACAACAGCTGCTTCAATTTACAGTTTTAGGGCTAGATTTTTAGATTTTAGACTTTAAACATCATTGAGCACAATTATTTTTTAGTAGCCAGGAAAAAAAAACAAAATTAATTTGACTATTTTATTTAACTCACCATGTCCGACTTGTTATTTTAACATGGACTCATTATTAAAAAGTATTAATGTCATACTTTACATTCTTTTTTTGTATGAAGTTATCAAAACCTGGTGTGTATTTTACACATACAGCATAGATCTATTCAAAGTAGCCACACGGCAAGTGCTCAGTAGCCACGTATAGCTAGTGGTTGCTGTGTTAGACACCACGGAAACAGAACACTTCTATCATTTCAGAAAGTATTATTGGACAATACTGACTCGGAGTGGTGGTTATTAACTGGGGGTGATTTTGGTCCCCAGGAAATGTCTGGTGATGTTTGGAGACATTTTTGGTTGTTGCAGTACAGGGAGAGGTTGCTGCTGGCATCCAGTGTGTAGAGGCCAGGATGTTGCTAAACATCCTACTATAAATAGAATGCCCCCCGGACCCCACAACAAAAAATTATCAGGACTGAAATATCAATAGTGTTGAGATGAGACACTCCAGTCTAGAGAAATGGTGGGCTAATGAGAAATGATCATCTATTCTTATAAAGGCTCTCTCTCTTTCATTCATTCAACAAATATTAATAGGGCTTTAAATATCACTGACTACTATGTCAGTACTTTAAACACAAAGACACACCAGTTGTCATAAAATCTAGCCAGTGAATGTAATGTGTCATACTGTATAGGATTCAGAGACGGGGCACAGGAAGAGATAGTCAACATTGCTTGCTTTTGTCCACTACCCGGTTAGCATAAGGTTTTACACACAGATGAGTGGAAAAGGGAGATAGGGGAAGGGGGACAAATGAAGTAAAGGCAAAACCAGAAAAATCAGAAGGAAAAAGATATTTGAAAGAAAATAAAGATAAATAACGCACTAAGTTGAGAGACTGGGAAGGAAACCAAAGGTAAAATGGAATGAAATGGAGTCTAAGGAATACGCAGAGAAAAACAGGAGCAAGGCCAGTGAGATTGGCCGCGACTGCCCCTATTCCAATATTCTCCTGTTTGCTCAGGGTTCCCCCTCCCAGTCTTCATGATCCTTCCTAGAGGATCCTCTCTATGACTATCTCCAGCAATCAGTTTTCCTTTTCTTTTCTTTCCTTTCTTCTCTCCCTTCAAGAGTAAAAAAGAACTTGTTTTCTAGAAGGACATCAAGTTGCTCTACACTGGGCCTGGAAAGCTGGCCAATTGGAGATTCAGCGGGGTCAGTGTCTGGACAGCCATCTGTCATGAAGCACAGCCTGTCATAGACAGGCCCAGAGATGCAGACAAAGACACTCGGCCATTATTTTCCAGAAGGAGCCTTGAAAGCACCTTGGGGCCGCAGTTCTGCACGGGGCCTGGAGCGTCCATGCTGGACCACCTGCCAGGAGCTGTGCGTCGGGCTGACCTCTCCCAACCCAATGTGAATAACTTCCGAGAGGTAGCCTCACATAAGGGCAGGGGCTGCAAGCGGGTGAAGAAAGAGAGGAGATTTATAGCTCTAAAATATCTCTCCCTTTTGAAAATGAAATGGCACATTAGGGGGAAAATGGGGCTGGGCTGAAAGGACCTATCCCCCAGGCATGACCAGTTCAACGTTCATTACCCAGTGCAAAAGCGTGGGTCAGTCCAAGCAAGCCTGCAGAGAAAAGAAGGGGTTGGTGTGTTTAGTAACAGGCAAGCAGAGACTCCCTCAAGACTTCCTGATCCATTTTTTAAAAGCCTTGTTCTCCATGACTATTTTCCTTAGAAGGCAGCGTTGGCCTGGAGCCTTGGAGGGCCCTTCTCCATGACAGAGGAGGACCAGCTTCTAGAAACATGTTAGGTTCTATGCTAAAGCATATTAAGATCTGGAAAAGAAGCCTGTATGCCATTAAAAAGCTCCTCAAGATAAAAAGAAGGCTAGGTTTTGTGTCTTTGCGGTCATTTTGATTTTTCTAATCTCTAAGAAATTGTTCAGACTCTTTAAAAAGCCTGATGATTCTCTTAAACCCCGATGATTCCTATAACCACTTAAAAAGGGTCAGCTCTTTCTAAAAATAAGATAATGGTAGCCTCTCTGATATTATTCCATCAAGGCCATAGACTTGCTTAAACCCCAAGCCATCTCTGTGTTTTGATGACACCTGGGAGAGTGAGAGATTTTCATCGTCAAAAAAATATCACATTCTTAGAGGGCAATATTTTCTCCAGAGTTTTGAGGGACAGAGAGGAGCTCTAGGCAGAAAGACTGAGGTTCGGTTTCAGAGTTCCACCAGGGACATGTCTGCGGCCGTACCAGGGAAATCCATACACAATGAAAACACAGACAAGGGAGATTTGCACAGCTTTTAACTTAGGTCAAAAAAACATGTAATTTGTTAAGTAAGAGGGCACTAACACGTGCCACGTCACGCTAGATTTTCTTGAAAAATAAAAAAAAATAACAAAGTTAAACTTTCAGTCAACCTGAAAATATTAGCTTTTTATGGGGGCAGGGCGGAACGAATGGAACAGCAGCGCTTTTTTTTTTTTTTTTTTTTGATCACCCATTTTCTGAGTCTTTGCAGAGAAAGAATGATAGGGGAGTGAGGCAGGCAGGAGTAGGCATCAGGGGGAAAATATTTAGAAAATTATTAAAGATACAGCACAAGTAGAAAAGGTAGTTCTCTATGACTAGTGACCAAAATACATGTCAGGACACAGTGACAAATGTTGTTTCTCTGACACTGAAATTTTTTCATTGAATGAGTCAGTAGCATATGGAATGCCATAGGCAATTCAGACCGATCATTTCTAACACTGAAGTGGCAAATGCTTTTTCAGAAGTGTATATTGCATGGGTTTAGGGAAGAAGAGATTTTAATGATAGAAAATTTCCCTCTTTAAACCATAAAACAACATTTTGGAGGAAAGAAAGAGAAGGGCTTGCCCACAGCATAAGCTCAAAGGTCAATGTCAGTGGGCCAGAGTCATGTTTATCGGTCGAAGTCCGACAGAGAGCAGGGATGTAAGAGGCTGTGAGAGACCCAACAATGAGTTTCAATCTCAAGGTAGACAATCAATGTTTCTTAAATGCTTTCATTGGATTTTTTTCTCTTATTAAATAAAAATTATACCATCAAACTTTAAAAGATTCCCCATCTGTTTTTTAATTGCCTTGATTTCTTCCTTATCACTCATCCTGAGGATTTTGTCCTAATAAGACAGCTCCTCTGATTAAAAAGTTCCTCCTCTGAGTATCTTCCCTCTGACCTTGAGGCAACAACCTCGCTTTCTGCCAGATTTTTAAATGAGGAGGAGGATAATGGTGCTCCATAAGATGATAATAAGATGTTTAAAGATGTTTAATGTCTTCTTTTCTGAGATTAGTGGATGCTGGTTTCAATCTAAAACAAACTCTAATTTTCTATCATTAATTCCTTCCACCACAATTTCAAATATTCTATGTGGTCTTGGAATGGAAAAACTGGTACCGAAAAGGTCAGGTCTGTTGATGCCCTGTGCTTTATATTAGGATGTAAATGGTGGAGGAAAGAAAGAGAAGGGCTTGCATAATCCTACACTTCTGCCCACAAGAAAGTCCAGGGAGAGCTCACTGTACTTCCACTCCCACCTCTTCTCTCCATGGTACAGGCGGGAAGGGGGAGCGCTGACCCCCAGTGTCCACACAAAGAGCTTTGGACAATAAAGAAGGTCGACTCTTTCTATACAGACCTGCCTTTGTGCTCCGTGTGGGGCTTGATCCTTGCGCCCGAGAGCTCAGTAGGTGCCAGGGAGATAGATGTGGTGTGTTAGCCTCACCCAGAGCAGCAGCTGAGCCACTTTCACACAGGCAGGCAGGTACAGCCCAGCCTGGTAACAGATGAGAGCCCCTGGGGAGCCCTCGACTATGGAGAATGAAAAATCAAAAGAAACCATATTGGACACAGATACAAAGGGAGTCCCCCTGCTCCTTTTCTCTCCTCCCGGGTTCCCTTTCTCCCCTTCCTTAGGAAACATCAATGAATGTGGAAAGCTGTCTTCCCCCTGGAAGCATTTGAGTGCCTGGGACTCCAGATGCGATTCTATGCAAATGGTTTCCACCCTTTCCTGCCTGGGGAGATACGGGCACTTCAGACCTCTGCGAATTCAGTTTCTTCTGTCTCTTCTGGGAGGAAAAGGCAAAGGAAGAGTGGAAACACCTTCCAGGCTGCTGGTTGAGTGGAAGTGTGATCCTGTGGAAGTGAGGTCAGGTTACCGGGGCTGCCCATTTTGGGGTATCAATGCCACCATCTGGGATGGGGGGGTGGGGAGATGTTAGGAAGTAAGACCCAGAAGGGACTCAATGAAGTACCAATGAACAGCTTTAAAAATACGAGGTGTTCTTCTCAAATTTGGAAGTAGGAGGGGAAGGTGTTTGAAAAAGACATGGCACCAAAACTATGTAAGTAAGTACTTTCAGTGTAAAAGAGTCACATTTTGTATTTCACTGTTAAAGACGACCCACCGCTACTTTCCCTATTTGCTTTCAAAGTAGGGCAGTATGATGTAAGGTTTTTACTGTTTGTTTTACATGACCTCTTTATGAGGTAAAATCAATTTAATCATCCTACTTGCATGACTTTGAAATTTTTTAAAAAGCACAAAGAATGACAATGCATTACAAGAGGCTGAGGTAATAAATTACAGTTGTGAGAGAAACCACAGTGAGGACTTTCCGTCAAAGAGGACCCGGGGGTTCGGGAGTGTGGAGCAGCTCCTTGTCCCTTCAGCCTGCACTGGCATTAAAGCAAACCTAGAGCTCAACCTCAGATCACACTCAAACACACTCGATGCATACCATAACGTTTAAGAGACATTTCAACAGTGTTATACGGCTGTTACCTGTATCAATATCTGCCTCTTTATTAAATATGAATCAAACGAATATCCTGATGAAACGGGACACATTTATATTATAGTTTAAAATTTAGTTTAGGATAATTATATTTTGTTCGGATACTCTGGTAGCATCATTGGTCTGCCATTCTACACTGATGTTTCTTAAAGGGGTAAGTAATTCACCATCAAAAAATAAAGTAATCCTTTAAACAGGATCAGGGCTTCTTTAACCACATGTATGTTCAAGTACACCTCCACCCATGCACAGTATTCTATGTCTTGAAAACAATTTCTAACAGGGAGCTTGTGATATGTCAAAATCCCTTGTGCTAAAGTCGAAAGAGTAATGCTCTTGCTATGGACCAGCCTACACTCCCACCCACAAGTATATATTGTCATTCTGATGTTAACACAGCAGTGTAGTGGCTTTTGTGGGGGGAGGGGTGTTCTTTCTTAGAGACACACAACTATAATTAAGAAGAAAGCACTTAAAATGGTGGTAAAAATTCAAGTTTGGGTTCTGAATCAAATTAAATAATGATATACTAATCTAAAGATATAAAGTATAGAACACACGTGCTCCCTCCCATACTCATGGCAGACAGCAACGATCAATCATGACACTTTCCATCCAGCTACAACCTCAGAATCCTTAACAGTGATGCAAGGAATCACTACCATTAATCAAGCAGGCATACAGGGTAGGAGGATCCTCTATTTGCCAACTTTGGACTAACCTCCAAATCTATTTCTGCTTCAGTTTCTCTATTAGGGAAATGATCACAAGGATTAGAGTCCTGTATGGATGTAGGTTTGTGAATTTCTGGAAAAGAGTATCAAGAGATGATATACATCTTTTTCTGGAAAGGAAAAATAAGATGGATAATATCAATATGAGAGAGTTTAGGTTAACTTCATCTAAAAATAAGAAGTTATGCATAATATCTGAAAAATTCACCCATTTTTACAATTCTATCATGGTTGCCTCACCTCAAGAAACTGTTAGTCTTAATATCGTTGGTAATCAAGACGTATTCATAAATCATAGATTTAATACAAGAGTTTCATAGCCAGAGAATGCTACTCTAAATACATTTATTGCATGAAAGCAGTACTGAGTCTTTTATTCAATGTCAATGTCTTTCCTAAATATATTCTTCTGTAAGTAAAAATATGACTATTCTGTCTGCCACCTGAATACTCTACCTTCTTCCTCTTTATGTAGTTGGCTCTTGTCTTACATTGTCTTGACTGAAATGTCAGCACCCAAGAGAGGCCTATACTTACTACTCAATCTAAAGTAGATTGCCACACCTATTACTTTATATCATAACATTCTTTTTACCCTCTATAACATTTATCACAATTAGCAAAAAAGCTATCCCTCCTTCCTTCCTTCTTTTTTTTTTTTTGTTTATCACCTAAGACCCTGACATACAGAGGCTGGCAGAAATAAGGCTTGCTTTAGTGTGGTTGGTGGGGTATATGAATGTCTCACATGAGATGGACAGCAATTTGAACCTAATTTCACCTAAAATGTCATATGGTGTACTTGAGTGTGATATTGTTATGTTACAGAATTACATGCTTATGATTTTGTAATATAAGATTTTGTAACAAAAAAGGGGCATTATTTGCCAGACCCTGTAGAAACCTTGACTACACATTAGAATCACATATGCAGCTTTTTAAAAATCCCAATGCCCAGGCCTAACCCTGGAAGAATTCCACCAGACGGAGGACAACCCAGGCTGTGTTTTAAAGCTCTACTCAACTGTGCAGCTAAGACTGAGAAATCACTGTAACGTAAGAAGAAACATCAATGTAAGTTGCCATAGCAAGCCCAAGTTTTTTAATGTTAAATTATACTAATTATTTTAATAGTAAATTAATGGCAATACTATAAGCAGCAGTGAAAAGTAATGGAAAATATTAGGATCTAATCCAACATCATCAAAAGTAGGTAGGGATGTAGCACAGATACACTGACTGTCCGAACAATGTTTTTGCTCTCTATGCCACATTCTTATACTGGTCTGTGATGGACTGAATTTCAATGAGCCTAGCTGTTTGCCAGTGACGAGTACAAAAGCTGGGGAAAGGTTTTATGCTCATTCACAATTGGAGCTGAACTGGTCGGATCATATCTCTCGGAAGTGTGGCTAGAGGCAATTAAAAACAAGAGGAAGATTTAAAGCTTGATGCTGCCTAGACATTAATTGGAAGTAAGTGGGTGAGTCAATACAAATGAAACCACCTGCCCGTAAGACATGTATTTAGAGAAAGGATTTATGCAAAGTGTTTGTCTTTTTCTGCAGATGCCCACTGAGTCTCCAAAGCAAGGAACTGGTGAACTTTGGGTGGGCAGCTCAGAGCCTAGCCATAATGCTCTGTGTAGGAAGCAACTGTTTGGGGGTGAGGGACACAGACATGGGGTTGAAAGAGACAGACTTGAGGCATTGCTGTATCACTTACCCATGTAACCATGTGGAAGTTCCTCATCCTGTGGGTCTCAGCCTTCAACTTCATAAGTAATAACACTTAGGAGGACTGTCATGAAGGTCAGCTTTAAGGCCTGACATAAATGCCAGTTTTCACTGCCATGGTCTTACAGCAGACATCGCTAGGCTTCTCCAGTTTCCCTTTATATAACAAAGGTACAATTACTAGATAGTGTCATGCTCTGCTGTTTTTGCAAAAGAAAAAAAGGAAAAGATCTTAGAAACCCTACGTGTTATTGAATTACTTGATAAAGATCATTTTTGATTGGATTAAAATCATAAACTAAGCACAAGCCTGCCTGACATCTTGCTGACACCACATGGGCCCCTGATGGTACCTTTTGTCTGAGCTCCAAACTGTGACTCCAAATGTCCAGCCATGAGAACCCATGTCTACCTGAACCTAAATGTGCCTAGCCAGGTCCAGCGCTCTGACCCATACTGACCTATAACCCAGTAAGAGTGGGTAAAACTTACTTCAAGAAACATCAGAAAGACCTAAACCAGATGACTTGCATTGGGTCATCGCCATCGCCTGGTGTCCCCCACCCTTACCCCAGCATTTCTAAAAATACATACTATGTTAAGCATAAGCCCCTTAAATTTCTCTCCTTACAATTGGTTTGATGTAAGAGTACAGAACAGAGCTTAATTAATAAACACCAGTTCAAAAGAACTTATGCACCCCTATGTTCAAAAAAGCACTAATTATACATAGCCAAGTGCTTGCTGGAAACAGCTTAGTGCCCATTGGTAGATGAGTAGATTAAAAAACCATGATACATCTATGCAATGGAATACTATGCAGCGGAAAGAAAGAAGGAGCTCCTCCCTTTTGCAATAGCATGGTTGGAAGTGGAGAATATTATGCTAAGTGAAATAATCCAGTTGGTGAAAGACAAATGTCATATGATCTCCCCTATAAGAGGAATCTAATGAACAAAATAACTAAAGCAAAATAGAACCTGAGACATGGAAACATGGAACAGGCTGCCAGCTGCCAGAGGGAAGGGGTAAGGAAGATAATGGTGGAAAGAAGGGGAAGGGAGCAGTCAAAGAATGTGTATGAATGACCCATGGACATGGACAGCAGTGTGGGGATTGACTGTGGGACTGGGTGAGGGTGGTGGGCAGGGCGGAGGAGGGCAAAAAGGGAAAAACTGAGACAACAGTAATAGAATAACACTAATAAAAAATGTAAAAAAAAATTAAAAAATAAATTAAAAAAGCAAAAAGGGAATATAATTACTCATAATGACAAGGTCTTGTAAGTCCCCCAGGTCCCTCAGGGTATCTGCATCATTATAAAGCCACAATCCCAAAAGAGGAAAGAAAAGGACACGCGAGACTTCCTGGCATCAGCCAGAACCCACTAGACCTCTCTGTCTTTCTCCCTTGATCTGTAACTTACTCCAAGGTGTTTTAAGTACTTTTCTTCTAAATGGTCAACTCATTCCCATTCGCTTATAGTTCCTTGTTGGAAAACCTCTCATTTAACTTTTCCTGTTTCTAATTTGGTTAAGTCATTTTAATATTCTCCATTAGTATGTAACATCTAAGAGTTTATGTACTGATTAATGTGCTTTCAAACTTTCAAATATTTCTATGCCATAAGCTCAATAAATGATCAAGAGAGGATCAGATTTGCCCCTATATTTTAAAAGAACATGCATGTCTTTTTCAGTAGGAACAAAGTTAAGCCATAATTCAACTTAAAAAAATGTTGAGAGTAAGATAGATCAATTCTCCCTGGTATTTCTCTTCTTTGCTGCTGCTGCTATTCCTTTATCTTACAACTTGGCAAAGGAATCAGGAGGAAATGCAAACCAGAGCACCTGCTTGTGGTCTCACCGCCTTGCTGGTCTCCTCAACTTGCTAGGAGAGAAAGAAAGTCAGGGGAGGGGTTCTGTGGAGAAGACAAGAGAGGTAAGGAGGGAGGGAGAGGGAGAGAGAATAAATGGAAAGGAAATAAATATGTATATGTAACAGACTAACATATGGGAACCAAAAGAGGCAGCAACCAGGCATTAAAATTTTATTTCGTCGTATATGTACTTCTAGAATATGAGCATAGAGATTAGGTGCTTTTAATGCGGTAGGGGTTGCCCAGGGGTGGGGGTGCTATTTTTAGCCAGGATAGATAAGTCCTTAGAGCGCTCAGCAGCAGGCTAAACAAATTGTCTTAACTGCCTTGAATGCTCTGAGCAAACTTGCCATTTTTATTCATGGGCCTCTGAGCCATGGCTCCCGGTGGAACCATGAAGATTAAATAAATTATGTCTCCAATCATTAGTGAGCCCCACTCTCTTTTTCACAGAAAAGGTGGAGGCTGCAAGTAATGCTGTGGACAGAATCTTAGCTTTGCATTAAACAAAAAAATTTTTTTGTCTACACTGCTATTTTGATGCAAGGGCGCTATGCAGTGGATTGAAGATGGTGCCTGGGCCCAACCCAGCCCACCCAGCTGATGGGCAGGGCTGGGGCAGGGAAAAGGGGGTGAGGGGCCATCTGGTGACTTCAAGCAGAAATGCTCACTCTCCCGCAGCAGCTAGGCTCTGCTTCAGCATCACAGGGAGGGAGGACTGGGAGGGAGAGCCTCGGAGTTTCATGGAACACGCTTTCCTACAAGATGGGAAGGACAAAAGCCAGCCTAATGTCACCGGGAAAGATGTCCACCCCCTGCAAGGACCCAAAGTGCCTTTCTTTACAGTGATTTGTGGCTTTATTTTATCACTCCAGACCAAGGCCCTCTATACATCTGCCTCATCCCTTCGGTCTGGTGATGACCTCCAGGCTGGACCAACAATCGGGGTCAGCAGGGAAATGGGAAATCTATTCTGAAAACTGCCACTTTCCTCGGCTCTCTCCCCCTGCACGTCCATCCTCCTCCCAAAGGTTTGTTCTCCTGTTAGATGTCAAGTTGATGACTCTAACTCCCAGATGTGTCATGCTCAGTTAGTGAATAACAGACTGTCAAACAGAGCAATAAATCTTCTTGCTCAGTGACTGCTGTGCAGCGCCGCCATGCCATAGCACTCATATACCCACTAATTCTGTGTGATGAGTGAGGCTGGCGGCAGCCCCATGTTCTCCAGGGACCTGGATCAAGGTGCAAACATATTGAGATGGGATGATTGCCGGATCAGTCCCGCTTTGCTGGTCCCTCAGTTCATGACTAGAAATCCAAAGGCAATCTGCCATGTGAGCACTGCTAATTATGTTGGCTCAATGCCTCTTTGGAATATCTCTTCTTCCTGAGATTCCGACCACTTTTTCAGAGGATGGCATGGTCCTGGCAAACTGGTGGTTTGTACTGTTGTGCGAGGTTGTTTTTCAGTGCTGGGCTCCCTTCATTTTTCTTTATCAGGTAATAAGAGGTGAAGCTTTTGTATACTCCCTTTCCCTAGGGATGAACCACCCAGAATGCTGAAGATTTCTCTTCTCCTCTCAGGTTTGCTCCCTTAGCCATTCTTCTGGAAAGGGGGCATTGAGTTGGCTTTCATAAGGATGAGGGGACAGAATCGAAAGGACTGATGGGATCCAGCCAAAAATATTGCTAGCTTCATAGTCCTTCCACAGTTGCATTTTTTCCTTTTTCTAGATTCTGAGATTATCTCCAGGGAAGGAAAACAAGAGTCACCTATTGTGCAATATATACCAGTAACTGATTATGACACAAAATGGAGACAGGATCAGAATTTGGTACCTGTCTGGGTGGAGAGTAAGAACTATTTAGAGCTCTTATCTGAATATCCTGAAGTGGATACATTTCACTCAATGGCTAAGAGTGGAGATTCTAAACAGGCTGTTGGGGTTTGAATCCTGCTTCTGCTGTGTGACCCTGGGCACGTGACTTAAATACTGTGTGCCTCAATTTTCACGGCATAAAATTAGCACTTACTACGTAAAGCCAGTGGCTTATCCAATGATGCCATTTCAGACAGGGTTAAATTCTGGTTTAAGCAGACTGCTCCCATCCTGGGTCTCCCACAGCAACTGGATGGGAACATTTTGCTTTGCTTTTGCTTTTTTCTTTTTTTTCCCTCTCAATGCTGGTATGTTCTCAACTTCTGACTTTCCCATTTGGGTTTGCCATTTTTAATGAAGACAAATTGGGGTTTTATATTTGATCCTGGGCATCACTCATAGATGACCTGAGTTCTTTCTTGCCATTGGAGACTTTCCTTCTCTTTGTCCCTCTAGTCCGTATTCCTAGCTCCCATCTCCAGGGTCACAGAAGTCAAAGATTCCCCAGGATTTCCCATTCCCCACCCCGACAGATCTCTACTAGGCTGGCAGGCAGCTGGGTCAGAGCAGTGTGTGAATGGGATAGTTTCTGGGGACTAAGGCCAAGGACATAAGCCACACGTACGAGAAGGAGCACTTAGGTAAAATTACAAGCTACTTGTAAAGAGTATGAATTGCAAAAAAGATAATGGTTATATTTCCTCACAGATCATACCCGCTTATTAACTTCTACTTTCTGCTTTTAGGGGACAGCTGGGGGCAGGAGACTAGAAGTGACATAGGAGGGAAGCTGATCACCTTTGGTTAGAGAGACAATCAAAGGTTGGACAAAGTCCATTTCAAGGCCATTTAGTGCCAAGCTAACTGGAGCTCTGAGGCCAAAGATGAGTCCAGACTATGAAATAGAAGCTTTACAGTGAATTATTGTCACATATCATATTCAAGAAGGGAATTACTTTTAAAAAAAATCAAGACAAAAGTGTAGTAAGGAGTTCTATACACTAAATTGTGTGTCACCCTTTAGACTACAGAAATTGTTCATTAGTACAGCTTTGTACACAGATGCTTAAAAAAAGGTTTCTATTGACTGACACAAACCACCTAACTCTATGTCTCATGATTAATTGCTAAACTAATGTGTACTTTAGCTGTTCAGTCCATAAAGACATAAGGGGCAATGCCTGCTTGTGGTACGCTACCCTAATTGTACATCAGCCTCATCGGCACTGTTACTCTTACCAATTAAAACCAAATGCAAAAATCAAGAGAAACCTTTGATAACTCTTTTTAGAATTGAGGTTGAGGAGCAAACATCAGCCATTGGGAGTCACTAAACTGCCCTATCACTGTCATTGTGAGCTACCTTCTGGTCCAACCAGTATTCACTGTCTGTTCTTGGCTAAGAAATTGTCTGCTTCATTTTGGTATGGCCAGAAGACACAAAAAATTCTCAATCCATATATTTTTTAAAAATAAACTAAGCAACCTATTTTTAAATTGATCTCATCTCTCAGGCTCTGGCTTGATTCTTTCCCCTTTCCCTAGTCTTCACTGGGACTTCCCAGGAGGTGCTTACAATTCTTTGCAGCCCTCTCTTTTTCGTTCCACTTTTAAAAGAGATAATGGTTTATGTGTCAGTATCCTCCACTAACCTTGTAGTCCAGAATAAGCTGAGAATTCAGGGGATGATGGAGGAGTCCACATCTCCATGAGCATGAGTTGTGGTCATCATCTCAATAACTATTTAATTTAAAGAGCAAGACCCAGTCAAAGGGCTTCAACCCCTTCACTCTTCATGGAGGTGAAATCCCTTGTGTGTTTTTCTCTTTCCCACCCACCCATGGTGCTCAACTACTTCATGATGTGGAATGCCAAACTGTTTCAACATTGTGACATAGTTAATTCCCACCCATTAGTGATTATATATATCACCAATGCATATATATATATGCATAATGCATACACACACACATATATGCATGAAAGTCAATAGGAATTGGGTTCATTTTCTTTTATATTTTTTAAGGATCCACTTTTGGGTTTGTAAAAATTCAGCAAATGGAAACCTCATTGAAAATCCATCAGGAGGGCCTGCACAGGAAGTTCGAGGGTCCTACCTTTATCAGCAAGCACAACAGGGAGAACTCTTTACCGGTAGTAGCCTCCCAGCTTCCTTTTTCCCTGTGTACAAAGTTTCCTCCTTTTTGTTTAAAAGTGGGTTCACACAGGGCCTGCCATGGTTGCGTGTTCCGGACTGCAATTCTTTACTGTTCCCGAATAAACTCATTTTGCTAGAGAAATACCTGGCTGACCTTTTGTTTAAGATAACCAGGTTTGTATACAGATTTTTAGATTTAATTTAGGTTTTAGCAAATTTGTGAAGTCCAGAATCCTGTCAGTTTGTAATTTTATGTAAAAATCTCATGGGTAGGTTTATAATATTAAATTAAGAAAAGATTTTAGCAGTCTAGAAGCCCACAAAGAATAATGTAGATCTCTGTTACTTAAGTTATTTAAATTAATTATAAATTATATTTAAATTTGAATATAAAAATATATTGAAATTAGAATGATTTTATCTTCTGCATGCTTGCTTCTTCCTGGTATGGAAATAAGGAGAGGAAATCTCTCTATATTTAATATTACTCCCTTGGAAATTTAACTTAGAACTATGTAACAACTCATAAGTCACTCAATTTCAAATTCTGGTTCCATGTCAGTGTTGATGACTTGCCCAGATTCATACAATTTCTATTTTGTGTACTCTTGTTTATTCAACATTGTGACTTCTGCTTTTCTTTGGAGAAAAATCAGAAAGAAAATGGAGATGAGCTCTCAGGAAGTAGTAAATTTCAATGGAGAAAGCCAAGACAATTATCTTTTCAAATTTTGATTGGCATCAGTGTTATAACCTTTTCCCCTTCCAAGTCAATTATTAAATATAAAATATTGCAAAACTGGATTGCTTAAGTTTAATCTTCTCTTAGTTCCCCTGAATTTATAAGATACTTGGAATAAGAGAATTTATTCAAATATTAATTGTGAAAGTAAATAATTAGAAGGAGAAAAATTTCATCAAGAGGAAATTCATCAAATCAATCTCAAATGCCATTAAAAAGGACCTACATGTTGTATAGATTTCAATATGGAAGATGACTGCAATGTATTTTCTACCTCTGACCTTATCCACCACCACACTCTTCACTACTTCGGTACTTTAGTCACACTGGTCTTCTTTCAGTCCCTTAAACACACTAGCTTACTGTCACCTCAGGGTCTTTGCATCAGCTCTTCCCTTTGCTTGGGGCACTCTTCCCTAAGATTGTCATCTGGTTGCCTCTTCCTTATCATTTCAATATTTTCAGAAATGGCCTCCTTAAAGAGGCCTTCCCTAACCACCTAGGTAGGGTGTCTGTACCCTTTCACCCCATGCCCAGCAATTTCCCTGGCTTCCTCACAGCTTTTCCCATTCTGAAATTATATGTATATTAACTTAGAAGCTATATTTTCTGCCTCCTGCCTTTAGAATGTTATCTGAGGTCAGGGTCTCAGTCAATTTTGTCCACCACTCTATCCCCAGTGGTTGGAAAAACCACCTTTGCAGAGAATAGGCATGTGATTGATACTTGTAAATAAATTAATAAGAGGAATGGATGAATATCACCTTGGGAAGTTTGTTTATGCTTCCTCTGTTTCCTCATTGGTAAGACAAGAATAAATAGTACCTACTTTATGATGATACTGTAAAAATTTATTAAGAAAATGGCCATGGAATCTGATACAGTGTCTAGCACATAGTAACTGTTCAATGAATGTTAGTTCCTTTCCCATCTTCTCTCCTGATTTCTCAGCTGGATCTGACAACTTTGCGTGGAATAGAAGTGTTCCCCTCTCCCCACAGCCCAAAGTTACTCTTGTAGTAAATATAAACCTCATGCCACAAGGTGAGGTATCCAAGGATATAAGGTATTTTTTCATATTCAATTTAAGTTTTATTAAGCATTTCTGCTGGGTCGTGTAGATTTATATCACTCAATGGATGTTTAATTATTTATTTATTTTTCATGATTTACTAAATAGCCCATCTGTTTAGTTGTAGTTCTACCTTATATTCACAGTAGTTCTTGAGTTCTTTTCAATTCCATTAGTCTATTAGTTTGTTCTTGACCTACTACTGCGATGCTTTTTTTAAAAAATTTCTGTGGCTTTATCATACACTTAATATCTGATAGGACAAGTCTAACTTCTTTATTCTTCTTCATAAAAGTTGATTCCACCATTTGTGAACCTCGATTTTTTCATATGTCTTAGAATAAGCTCATTAAATCCCAACTGAGGTTTTAAACTCTCTTTTTATACTGGGCTGTGTATAAATTTCAAGAAACTTACAGAGCGCTGAAACTGGCAGGGGCTAATCCATTCATGGAGTTTTCATTGTCCACTAAGACATGCCTTTTCCACTAACTGCAAAGGAAGCAGAGAGATTTGAGGGGCATTTGGAAAGGGAACAGACCACACTTGCCAGTAGATTTACATGAAGGTTTAAGGATGGGGAGGTGTAAAGAATGATTTTTAGTTATGCAGCTTGAGCAACTGGATAGATAATGCTTTCATTTGCTGTAATAGGGAAAAAAGAAGAAAGAAGAATAAGGGATTTCATTCTGAACATATGAAGTTAGAATTGCGTATGCGACAGCCAGGCAGAGCTATCCAATTGGTGGTTGCAGCTACACAACTAGAGTCTGGAGCTCAGGGAAGAGATGCAGGCTGGGCAAGCGCTAGCAAAAGGAAACATGCACATGAGAGAAGGAACAACTAAGACAACAGTGACAAGTGCAATAGTTAGATGGACTTTAAAATGAATATATGTAAGATTTTCCAAATCATTCAAAGCAAGAGACTCCATCCCATTTTACTTGTCTTATGCTACTAGCTGGCAGCACTCCGCCCAGCCCCTACTCAAGCTGACCTTTGCGTCCTCTCAAGATAAGGAGTGGTCATCACTGAGCCCCACCTCCAATCACCTGGTAGATGCCTCTCAACCCAAATGGAATCCCCACGTCAGTGACTTACATTGTTGACGAATGTTCTGACACAAAAAAAACAAATAAAAGTACAGTTCGTTATAATCTCTAATTGCCAGATTACAAACATCTGTTATGCTAGACCTTCTCTCAAAGTGATAACTCAGGACACCTTCTTCATGTACATTCTCTGAAGGTCAAGGTAAAAAGAAAATGGAAGAATCTCTAAGACCCAGGATCAGAATCCTCTCAAGAGTTAAATTCAGAGAACCTCTTCCAAGAGCCCACAGAGGACGACAGAGAGTTTTTCTACCTTCTGACTTCTGTATGTCAGAGAAATGGGCTAGTTGTGCATAAGCTAAGGGATGTGGGCATTTTATGGGTTACCCAAGAGTTTCTGGATTATAACGAACTGAGTGCTCAGTCTTACACCATTTCCCAGGCCACTCACCCCTCCCATTTCCACCTTGTCCTAAAAGAAGGGCTTTGCTGGGCTTACTCGGGAAAGGAGTGTGACAATGGTTTGTGCCCTGAAAAGGATTCTTCTTACGAATAGAATCCTTGTGCCAAGAGTACATGGGTTGGTACATTTTTCTTCTATTTTTCTCCTACTAGGTCATCCTAGGTTGAGAATTATGATAGATGGGAGACAAAATCCACTGGTTTAAAGTCAACTCAGATGCAATCTGTTAGTATGAATAATGGCTAAAATGTGGTGGGAAAGCTATCTGTCACTTTAAGGCAAACATAGAGTTACTTTTAAGAAAGAGGATCAGGAAGGCTAAATTCACCCCAAGAATTTGAAACACATTTGGAGAAAGGGGGCTGAGATTTTCCCTCACTCTCAGGATGAATCATGTCATGATTCCAGGTTTTTATTTTGTTTAGTTTTGTAATCACACAGGATCGTTCAGTTTAGGGCTTGTACCCTTGCGATTCTTCTGGTTCCACTAGGACATTTGAGAAAGTATCATTTTTAGTGAGGCAGCATATGGCCAGGTACTTCGTTAGCCATTGTGTGCCTATGCATATGTGTGTCAGCCATATGTAATGCGCACGCACACACATGCACGCACAGAGTTTCGGTTCTAAATCCAAACCCTCTGTAAATTAAGTGAGCCGAGAGAGTTGGAAAGACAACAACGGCAAAAGGCTGGAGCTTGCAGCAACTGCTTAAAGCTGCATATGACATAAAACTGGATTATAATGTCATTCACTAACTGACAGATCATTTAGTGTCTTGGAAGAGCCTGTTTTCACACTGCTGAAGCTCTCACAGGGGAATTCCGTGTGGGCTTCTTATTGTCAGAGCTATTTTTCACCCAATTTGTTTCCAAATGATGTCTAACCTGAGGTCTTCCCACTGAGAGAGGTTTAAGCCATGATTAATGAGCAGTGTTTGGCCAGGCCCACCTGGGAAATGGCCCATCTGCAAACTCAGGTAAGACTGGGAGGCCTACAAGGCATCGGCTTGTGAATGGCAGGCGGCTTCCCATGGCTCGAGGCCTTCTCACTGCCGTGGCAAGGTGTTAGGTATTAGCAGCCTAATGTTTCAGAAGCGCTGGAGGTAAGTGTCACTGTTGCTATTTTTTTCCTGCGATGTTCATGAGGAAGTGCTCTCTGTCTTGGTATTAAAAGAAAAATTTCCTGTTTCTCAAGTTCATTTATTCTCATAAAAGCTTTCATACACACATGGCAATATAATCCAATACACATGCACACAGAAATACAGTTTTGTCTCAAAGAACAAGATTATTAAGCAAGCAGGACTTAGATTATATAATACTGTGGCCTATCTGGAGGTGGTAGAAGAACCTATGTGATCATCCTTTATTTTACATACCTAAAATAAACTGTTATTTGTTATATTCAAATAAATGTACCTGGCGTTAATTTTTAAATGTCTCTGTTTCTCTGCGAAATAAATACTGGAATGTATTTGTTTTTCACCATGTCAGTGGATAGTATCAATTCTCTAATAATCTGAATAAGTTAGAATCTTCAAAAAGGGAGATCCTTTCACTAAAGGAATAGAATAATGAAAATATGCAGAATATAAAGCCACATTTGTGCTAAGACAGAATTGGATAAGCACAAATTGGATAAAGAATTCCAGATTCTTTTAAAATAACCACCTGAGGAAAAGGAGCGAGCTGGTGGAACATAGACTTTCTTCCTAACCAAGCTCATCCCTCCTCACATTTAGCATGCACATTCTAGGTTCTCTCTCTCTAGGCTGCCATTAAATATGACATCCCACAATTCCATCTGTCAGGTCTAAAATCGAACCGATCCAACTGTCTCCAAATGAAACAGATTGTTTGCTAGGAACATTTATGACCCATAAAGAGTGAGAGTTTATCCTGGCAAAACAATCCTTCTTGTAAACAACCAACATTCCCTGAATCTCACCAGCTGACTTTTGCATCCATCTATTTCTCACTTGGCACTCGGCTTTATCCAAAGATTCTTTGATGGCATTTGGTACCCAACTGTTGTGCAAAAGTCACTTTCCATTGAGGTGGTTGTACATTCAGCCACCGAAACAATCCCACACTTTCTTTACCTACTTCTGTTGCCAGCAACATGTTTACCATGATTTAGATGTCTATTATACGCATGAATGACTTGTCTACTTAATTTCATCAAAAAAATGAACCCTCATAAGTGGCACAGATGCTGGTATGATGGTAATCAAATTAGTTTTTGGACAGGTTTATGGCCACTTGCTGTCAGTTAAGCTCTCTTTGGCTATCTTCACTCCTAATACAGTTTTGATGTTGATTAATGGCTCCATTAATACATGGCTTGTGTTGTGATAGACCTAACATTATGGTCTCATTTTCTGACCACAGATGACAATATATTTGGTAAGATTCAGGTCCATAGCATATTAGCTATACATCTAATGTTGAAGTGTTACTTCCCTGGGCCCAGTGTATATTTAGGCACAACCAAGATGAACATTCTCTTTGTGCCAAAACTTTTTTTTAAGTTAATGTTCCATTCTGTGACCTTTCTCTTTCCTTTTCTTTGTTATAGGGACAGTGCCCCCAAATTTATTCTTACTAACCAAATGTTCCATCCATACCTTTTCACTCCCAGTCTTACTTGCTTCCATTTCTAAGTTCCTTAACTCTTTGCTGTATAACAAACTTTTAGCATTTTCATTTAAATTTTTTTTTGCCTGCTGAAACAATTTTCAAAAAACTTCTAATTGTATCTTCTGCTAATCATTGTCTTTTAACTTTTTTCTTCCAGACAGGGCACATCATCCCATTCATGGTTCTTCTATCTTGTTTCTTATATTCTTTTAAGAGTAAATTTTAATTAAAGTCTCTTGTGAGCAGCACAAGTTTATTTGCAGTTGTTCAACTGGGCTGCTAAAAGGAGGAGAACAAAATGGGAGCCTTGTAGGCTAAACCACAGTAAATACATTTGGATTGTTTACACAGCTTTTTTATGTTTAAACAAACATGTTTTTTATAATGAAATTGAATTTCCTCCTGCCCATATTTGATTTTTATGTTCATCTGTGCACTTGCCTAAACTCCACCCACTTGCTGCTATGCAAATACAGATTATGCAAATTTTTGTTTTGAATTGGGTGAACTGAGCAGATGCCCATTTCAGCATAAACAGTCCTCAGAAAAACAGCTTGAATAGACAAGTGTCATTGGAAAAATACCTAAATTGACATAAAGATTAATGTTTCTTTTCACACAAACAAAAATGTTAAGGGTGTCTCTTTCATTCGGAGGAAGAAAATCTAAGGTTATTTCATAATAAGGCTAAATGCTGAAATTCAATTTCTAATTCAATAGAAAGACTCCAAACTAGGCCGCATCTACTGTGGTAGATCTTTGAACCTATTAATTTATTGTAATCCCCCCATTCACTTAAGTAAATATGATTCTAGCTGTCTAGTAAATTATCTTTATCTAACAGTGGCATCTCTTTTGCCTGGGTTGTTTTTTCAGTTGTTACTGCATGCACTTTCCAATACAAAATGGTTTTATTTTGTATTTATTTACTTATCTATTTTTAAATCACTTTGTTGAGGTATGATCGACATACAAAAAGCTCTATGTAGTTAATATATACAACTTGATGAGTCTGAAGATAAGCATACACTCAACCATGAGACCATCATTATGATCTAGGCTATAGATCTATCCATGACCTCCACAAGTTTTCTCCCATCTTCTTATTTTTCATTATTGGTTTTTTATATGCTAAGGACACTTACCACAATACATACCCTCTTAACAAATTTTAAGTATATAATATAGTATTGTTAATTACATGCACTATGCTTTATATCTCTAGGAATTACAGTTGACCCTTGAACAATGCAGGGGTCTTATTAGAGTTTTGTATTTTTGTATTCCATCAGGGCAACAAAGTGGTGTTTGCTATGTTATTAATTATTTACTACTCAATCAATTGGTGGCTAAATCTCAACCTAATTTACTCCACTATATTTCTTCTGCCTTTAATTGCCCTCCTTGGAGAGTGGTTTCTGCATAGAAAAGTTTGAGGTTTAGCCTGTGTATCACATTGAACCCTTCTTGTTTAAACCTACAGTGCAGTGAGTGCACCTGTCAAGATGTCCTAAAATGCACTTCAGGTCACTTATTCTTAGGGAAGCTACGTGAGGGTCAGCACCAAGCAAAGATGAGAAACCCTGAAGAACTATGAGATAACTACACTCTGAAGGGTTGAGGAACTGCCATTGTTGAGAGCAACCTGATGTTGCACTAGAGCTGAGGCAATGGGAAATAGTGGACTAGATAGATCATTAGAGGCACAACGCACACTACTCTTGTATCTGGACAGCTGTGTCTATATGTGCTATGTAAATGTGATGAAACTGATCTAATAGTGACCTGAAAAATAAGTCAACCCAGCAGGACTTCCTGGAAGAATACTCAGCAACCGTCCACAAATGGCTGTCTAGTCTAAAAGACAGAGTGACAAAAGGTCCTCTAGCCCTTAAGAAAAACAATAGCATCTAATTATCCCTCAAGCCCACAGGAGAGGTTCTGTGATGACAGATCATGTGTGATACATGTGACAATATCATGACCTGAGATCAGAGAACATAAATGAGAAATTTTTCCACCATCAGGTAGGAAAACATAGAGGAATATGAGAAGATAAAGCATCTGAGAGGTGCAGAAGTTCCCTTTAGTGCCTCACACCTGTGGTAGTTTACCCATAACTGTAGCCACCCAGTAAGGAAATCTAGGTCAAAGGAACTGGAGTCAGTTAAATGTTTAACACATTATACTTCCATGCTTTATATTAATGTCCCCTTCTTGGCTATGGAATAGTTCTGTCATGCTGATTACCACTCTATTTTAAAAACATCAGAATTATTGTTTTTCCTAGAAGACAATAGAGAATTGGACATGGCTATCTCAAGATGGTCACAGTCCTATGCTAGGGGTAGCAACTCAGTGCAGCAGAGTCTGCTCCTAAATCATAAGACAAGGACTACAGTGCAGTACACTATTTAGTATTCAGGGATACCCAGGACACTGTAGAAAAATGACACTAATATTCTGACAGCTGGGAAGGATCTAGAATAAACAGCAAGGAGAGCTTTGCAGCTAAAAGATTCACAAAGTCCAATTCACGGAGTGCTTAGAAACATGGGCATTGCTGCCACGTGCTGCGCCATGTAGGTTGGTAGCAGTGACTCTGCTTCGGGGTTGGTGAGTCCTGTGATTTAATCCTCTGCCCTTCTCTCTATATCCTCTCACCATCATCCAAGCAGTTCTCCTTTTTCCATCGTTCCTCTCAATAGCAGAGCCCTCCACTTTCCTGTCTGTCAAATCCATCCTCCATTCAAGGCCAAATCAAAATCTCCTCATTTCTGTAAGGCCTCCCTTGGGCTCTCTCACCTGATCTCTCATTTTTCAGATCTCACATGGCAGTTTTCTGTCCTTCCTTTGGCATTTATCATACATTCCTTGACCATGTTTATGATTTGTAGACTCCTATAAGTTGTATGCTTGTTATCGCTAAAAATATGGTAAATTCTTCGAGGTCGAGACTAAATCTTTTTTGGTACCTTCCTCCCCTGGCAAAGCACAAACTACCTGGCAAAGTCCAAACTACATGTCAATGTTGTTTGGAATACGTTGTGGCCACATGTGTGTAGTTCAACTTCCAGAAACATTTAATAATATCAGTAGGTTGGTCTCTGGCAGGTTTTAAGGAAATTTGGCTACCCAGACTGAGTGACTCAGATGCTAATCCTGTTCCTCCGTGATGTGCCAATTGTGTCAGAATTGATGTTCTGTTTAATTCCTTCTCTGTCACCAGAAATTTACCTCTGGATTATAGCTTAGGTTCAGTTTTATTACATCTTCCTTACTAAGCCAGTCTTTAGGATGCAATAAGGAATCTAGAAGCTAATATTAAACTCCTCCAGAAAAGTGTTCCAACCTGACACTCTGAATTCTGTTCAAGTCCCTGAAATCCACTGGTCCCTGGACTCCGCAGACATAGTGAGTCAGTCATGTTAGAGATTATAGGTAAGTTTCAGATCCCGCACAGTTACAAGCTGGTGATTAATATGAAAGAATCAGTCTGCAATCAGAGAAACCTTCATTCGATAAAAGTTTTCCCCTTGGAATACAAACGAAAATTTGTTATTTTGGCAGTACCCTACAAAATAATGCCAATATTAACCTAGAAGTAAGAGTCAGAATTCCCAGTCAGGCCATTCTCTCTGCAGCAGTAAGCAACGAACTGACCCAAAGATGTATCAACCAATGGTGGTAGATTTATTTCTTTGTGGAGACCAGGTCTGGAACCTATCGAAATGTCACACACGACTGAAATTTGCCATGTGAAAGTCCTAGACTATTGTTAACCCACCAATACTCAAATAACAGCTGTGTCCATTCTCTGCTCACTTGAATGTGTCTACATCATATCAGGAAAACCAAAGGAGTATTTTCTGGAGCACTTGAGTGAGAAGAGGGCAGACAGAGAGGGCCTCTTACTGTAATAAACACTGCCCCACCAGCCTTATTGCAAATGACAAGATTTGTAAGATTTTGACAGTTACATCAGATCTGAGTTCCTTCTCCACCAAGCAGGCTCCAGCCAGGTTTGAGTGTTCAGATACTGCTAGCTCAAAAATGAAGCCAAAAGTCAAGGACCCTACAGTCAAATCAAAGCACCTTTCTGAAAGAGTCATATGTAGAGAAAAAGCCCAGGAACGAGGCAACGGTATTGCACCAGAGATAGCAAGGAAAGCTAGCAGGCAGTAATGATTGGGTAGGGGGGTTTGAGCAGTGTCTGGAGTCTCTGGCATGTAGACACAGAGCACTTTTATGGGGACCCAGTAGTGACTCATTCCTGGGTGGGAAGGAAATGATTAAAGGTGCCAAGTCAATGTGGACGAAAGTATTGATTTTGCCTTCTGACATATTTCCAATTCTCTGTTCACATCCTTTCATTTTTCTTCTTTAGAAAACTCAAGTTTAGAGATTCATTTGGACCCTGATTCTTTCTGGCACCTTCTTAGGAGTAAAAATATCCCTTTATCTTTTTCTTGATGTTGCCAAGAAAATTCACTTATGATTTAAACTTTGGAAAACAGATATTTTTCTTCAAATTTATCAAATATTACTTGTTTTCTCAATATGTGACTATGGCTTCATTCGTCCAATCTTTTCCAAGCACTTATTAAGTTTTCACAGTAAAGCATCTTGGCAGGATCTGAAATGAGCCTTTGATCAATAATAGTTTAGGACTCTATGTGCATAGTATTTTGTAGAGACATTTTGTTAGTCTTAATCCTAGAATTTCCTCCTCGTGCATTAAAATCATGCTATGTACCACATGGAAAGTTATCCATGAACTTATTCTAACACAATTTTTTTTATTATTGTTAAAATCTGTTCTTTTAAAAATATATCTTTCTCAAACTCAAAGCTTTATTTCATCAAGTTCTAACACACTTTGCATTGACAGGTGATTTTTAACTTTTCACATGAGAAGGTCAGTGACCATTACACACAACGGGAGACCTCACACATCCTAGGCAACTCTAGTAAATTCATATTTGAAATTAATATGGAACTCTAGAGTAACAGAAACTTCCACTTTAGTCTAATGAGTGTCTTACATTTTTTTACCTGTATTAATTTGGAAGTTAATGGATAGAATCTTAAGTTTCCTAAAGCAGCTAATTTTTTAATCCATTAAAAATAACTAGATGGTTGTTGCTCTAATCCCTTCCCCTTTTCCCCTGAAATTCCCTCCCCTCTCTGGCCGGGATGGGGGTAAAAGATAGAAAACTGTACAAGAACTACAATTAAAATAAAGAAAGAAAAAAAGAAATAAAGGACATAAACACATAATGAGGATGACTTTCCTCGGCAGGTTGTTTTTGTTTGTTTGTTTTTGCTTTACTTAGTAATACTCAGAATTGAATGATATAACTAGTACTATACATTGTGAATTTCATGAAAATAAAAATAAAATATTTTTCAAACTGGGAAAAAAAATAACTAGATGGCTTGAGTTTTAAAAACACCCACAGATCCATGTTATTTAACATCTTCCTCTTTAGTGGATGGTCTTCTCACCTTCCTGTGTAAACACACACGACAATTTGCACCAACTCTCACTAGCCCAGGCAAAACTAAGCATTTTCTTTTCATGACACTTAACCTATTTTTTTAAGTGATAGGTAAACAAGATTTAGAACTTGAACTCACACACATATACAAAAGCATTTTTTTTACTGATCCTCACCTTGGAAGTCTCCCCAAATAATCCTGAAAAGTTGCCGGGTGTTTTTATATATACCACCTCTCCCCCCCACACACGTACCTCCCTGGTCCCCTGAATGTAACTGGTGGAACTGGAGGATGTTCCAAGGTCAGCTGTGACATCCTGGTCTCTGCCGGATTAAGGGTAGGAACTTACTTGGCAACTGGAAGTTCTCTCACCTACCGTACCCCCCTAAAGTCTTCTCCCTTGTGTGGAGCCCCAGGCAGACACCCCAGAAGTCATGGTGCCAGTGAGCAATGGGGTCTCCTCTCACAACTGGATAACTATCATTTATTCTCTTAAGAGGACGTTTGAGCTCAGATTCTAGCCTCACCCTAAAATAAGGTACCAGCACCAGAAAGGTAACAAGAAAGCAGATATTTTCTGAAAGTTAGGAAGTTGCTTTTGAATCGCACCATTTCCCAAAATTAAGGAAGCAGTACTACTTAAAATCCTCACCTACCAGGGAGGTAAGCGCCCTGTGTTCATGGAGAAGCTGAAGGATGAGCAGACTTGGGCTTTAGCCATTTGCTTATTAATACATCCCCTCCCCCCCCCACCCCCACACACACACAAAACCCCACAGGCTTATATACAGCTCACCTTAACTCAAATCTCCAGGGAGAAATCAGGCTGGGGAAAGAAACCTAAATGCCAAACCACATTTGTTACCATATATAAGGGATGCAGCACTTTTCCTCCCTGACCCCCAGACCTGCCAACCCTCCGCGAGCTGTGGCTCATACCGCATCCCACATGCAGTCAGCAGGGACCCTGATTTGAAGGTGCTAATGATACAGAGTTTGGTTTCAGAGTTATTGAGTGAGGAATAGTGTCATACTGCCAAGGTGAGGCTTAAGGGTGAGACTTAAAGCTCAGGGCCAGGAACTTAGTGCGCAGCCTTCTGCCAATGCAACGGAAAAGGTACTGTTTGATCTCACTTCTGTCGACCTGATTCCAAGGAGCAGGCTTGGGTAACGAGCTGCACACTTGCAGAAAGCATTGGAAAACTGTTCAGAGCCCTGAAACGAATGGGACTGCTTAAATGTATATGGGAACTACTTGCACTTGAACTTTAGTGCCCTTGACCACTGCCAAATTTCAAGTTATTCGACACAACAGAAAAGAAGAACCACTGGACTCCGTACAAGCTCAGAGTACCTTGTGCTTGTAAGCAGCATGAAAGGCAGGTTTCAGCTAGAATTTCTAGACACCAGAAGTTCAAGGTTACCTGGTTTATTCTAAGGAAGGTGAAAAGTTCACAGAGCAGGTAGAGACACCACTAGCCCGGATGATGTTTCAAAAGTGCAGCAGCTCCACTACTGATTCTAACTTTTAAAATTATCTTTTACTTTTCAATTCCTCCTTTTACTTTTCTTCAAATTAGAGATAACATTTAGTTTTGTGATCCGTCTGTGATGATTTGCTTCAAAAGGACTGTTAACATTTATCTGGTGCTTATATACAGACTCATATTTAAAACAAGTAACTCATTTAGAAAGTGTTTTTACTGTAAATTTACTTTTAATGAAATATTAAATACTTTCCTGACATTATGTTTACTGAGATTTGGATTAAGGACTTACCCATTTTTATTTATATTCATTAGTTAGAACAAATCAATTTTTATTTAATTTATTTATTCTACAATATATTTCACTTTTATTGTATTTATATATTATTTTTTAATCTTCACTTAAGAACATGCTCATTGATTTTTAGAGAGAGGGGAAGGGAGGGAGAGGGAAAGAAACATTCACGTGAGAGAAACACTGAGTCAGAGACCAGGACACGCCTCTTGTATGCACCTAGACCATGAATCAAACCCACAACCTAGGCATGTGTCCTGACCAGGAATTGAACTGGCGACCTTTTGGTTTATGGTACGATGCTCCAATCAACTGAGCCATGCCAGTGAGGGCTTGATTTTTATTTTAAACACTACTTGCTTAAAACATCTCTTTAAGTAACCTAGGTTTCATTATTTCTTACTGTGCTTGCTTTGTCTTCAAGAAACCAAAAGTTTGTCAGTCTTTTCTAAGTTACTTCCAAAGATATCACTGGAACTTCCACTGTCCTCAAAGAGCCATGGAAGCGCCTGCTGGCCTTTGAAATGTGCGTTTTCTTTCCATGGAGCATCTAATCATCATCTGATTAATACTTGGAAATTTGTGTTCTTTCCAGGGTCAAAAAAATCTGTATGCATTATTTTGACACTCTTCACACATATACACGTCTTGCGAAAGTTAGTCTACTAACAGTATAAATGGTCTTCAGAGCCTGGTCTTGGGTCAGGAGTGGGAGCTGCTGAAGGTGAATTCTGAAGCCAGGTAGTATGGAGAGGAGTGCAGCCTCCACTGCTCAGGCCTCTTGCACCTGGAACAGCCACCGCCCTGACGCCAGGCTGCCACGCTGGCTGTGGCCACGCTGGCTGTGGCTGCTGGCTCAGAGCAGGAGGAGAGGGGATGAAGAGCGTGGCTGGAGAGAAAGCGTCTTGGAGACTCGCTGTTGTCTCTGTGTCAACCTGCCGGGGAATCTATAAAGGGCACTTTCGTTCATCTCTAGCAAGTCTGATGTGTCCTGCAACTCAATATTTGTACTGCAGACTTTAAACTTTGTCTCTTATCACAACATTTCTTTATAACATGTTTGCTAAATTTCTATATGTCTATAAATGCACTTGAATAATTGCAAAGCTAAAATAAAAAAATACTTTTTAGCATCTTTTACCTGTTTTCTTCTTATTTTTTTTATGTCTCAAAAAGTAAAGCTATTCTTCAAATGGTTAAAAGAGATCTCATGTTTGTTACTATTCTTTATTAATTCTTTTCTTGAACACATGCTTTAACATTATGTAAGTCAGGAGTGGTAGTTGAGATGATCCATTTATCATTGAAGAGGTTAATGGCGAGAGACATTCGTATGCTTAGGCTTGGGTCTTCGCTGGCTCCCAGAGTTGTCTCTTTGTCCTAAGATGATGATTACTAAGGAACCAGATTCTGAATTGTATTTTAATACTGTTTATGTCCAGATCTGTTTGAAACAATTAAAGCATTTGTTAAAGTCCAGGAAAACCCCTCTCAAACTGCATTTGACAACAAAAGCTTTAACGTTTGGCGCCCCAAAGATTAGCTTTTGCTTCTTCCATTGTTGGCCCTCGTGGTTTCATCTGTAATATGTATGGTGATTGTTCGCAGCCTGGCAACAGCCCGAGGAGTGAGGGGGGCTGGAAGACTATAGCCCCCTGTTAGTTTCAGTCCAAACTTCAAAGGCTTTGGGAACATTGAACAGACAGGTTTCAGCAGCCGATAAAGCAGTCATGCAAACAAAAGGCAGCTTCCCTCTCACTGAGGTGTCTCCAGATCCAGGGTGATTTTCAACCCACTTTTTTCTTTTATTTGCGATGAAACTCCTGGCAATGAGAGAGACTCATTCTGCCCATGGTTGTGCGCCCCCTTGATTCGGCATCAGAGGGAGAGATGGGCATTGATGGCACCATAAATCAAGGGATAAACCATACATGAGCAGCTGGCACATGTGCTAATAACTATAATTATTAATCATGTCAATTTCACACCCTTCAAATTTATGCTATGTGCTTTCTGTAGGAAAGCCATCCCTGGCGCCTTGAGCTGTTTATGGTATGAAAATATGATGTGCTGATGGTCTTTGATAATTGTCTTATGACAGTATTGATCTGCCTACAATTGGGTTTGGGGGGCATCGAAGCCCTGCAAAGTGGTGCCCTTGTCTCCTGGTATATATCATTGTCACACATCCCCCATTGTTAGTGAGTGGCGTGAATTACTTTCAGCATTTGGCCAAGTCTCTAGCTGCTAGGTCACCATTATTCTATCCTTATGTCACTGTGAGGACATTTACTTTGATGTTTCCTTTGTACCTCTTCGAAGGCAAAATCCTTTAACTTCAGAACGGTAGCCTGCAGCAGGATTTCAAAGAGAAAAGACACTACAGGTTTGGGGTGGGCGGAGGCCAAAAATTATGAAAAAATGTGCTCCCTCAAAGAAAGGCGATTTTTTACTTTCCCTTCCTTGCCCTTGTCAAGGCTTGTCTGTAGCAGAGGAGGTGTGGGGAAGGGGGAACCGGAGACTCCAATCAATTGCCAACTCTTGTGCTCATTAGAAATAGCCCCTTTCAGGGTACCCCAAAGTTGCTGCCACATATCTAATCATGAATCTCTGCTTGTGGCACAGATGGTCAAGCTAAGAAATCAGACTGGCTCTGAGTGAGCGGTTACCTGGGGCCAAAGTGGCTAGTTTACTCCAAGTGATTCCACCACTGTGAAACCATAATGTATCTTAAAGACAAACTCCTCCAAGACCAAGAGCAGAGCAGCACCTTGCTGGCTGATCTGCATATTAATCTGACCTTGCAGCCAATCATCTCTGAGAGGCCCGCAAGGGTGCAGAGTGCATGGGACTCTCCCCACTTGTTTGGAACTCTGCACGGCCCTCACTGGGCAGTGTCAAAATCACTCCTGCTGTCTCTACAGCTGCTCTGTTCCAATGACCCCCGGAAGGTTCTGGGGATTGTTAGAAGAGATTTCTATTAATCAACTACAAACCGACTGTTACAATTTCACACTTTTTTTTCCCATCATTTCACACATTTAATGAATTTGGGTGTCTTTTAAATTCAGAACATTTACAATCAAGCCAAAAAAAAAAAAAAAAAACCCAACCCCACAAACCCCTCTTTAACACAATAGGCAGCAGCAAGACCACAAACGCACGTCCAGACTGAGTTCCTGAAACCGACAGTTTAACTCAGAGCGCCTGCCATTGGGAAAATTGTTACGGTGCAGCAACAGACTCCCGCAACATTTCAGAAAACTGTCAACAAGAAAACACAGACGTTGTCTGAAGTTTCAGTTTGTTTGTTGGTAGTGGGATTATTTCAGACCAGACTTGTTCAAATTTAAACCTTGACTTCCTTAAACACACGTACAAAGAAAACAAAAACTCACCCCCTTGAGAGCAGTCTGAGACCTAGCATCTCATCCAGGGAAGGGCTTCAGCCTGTCTTGGGAGAGTGTGGAGTTAGACTCTGCCTGCTCCTCCTTCAGACTCCCCAGGCTATCTGTCAACAGGAGAAATTGGGTTTACTGGGGCTCTAAGACACAGAACCTTCAAAAACAAGGAACATCAATAACAGTATGTTTGCTTCTTAGTCTCTTAACCCAGAATGGCGCACTTCTCCACAGAAAATTAGACCTGTGTTGTGGTGTAGCAATGCCCTGACTGTCCACTAAGGCTTCAATTTTCTCTGAGGGGTTATCTCCCTGCTGGTTTGTTGTTACCTGTGCTCCGAGACCAGGGCCTGGATTGTTCTCTAGCACCCCCTGCTGGTTGACATTGAATACCAGAGACTAATCTGGAGGTGTTAGTGCATTCCCACCCAAGGGAAATAAGGGATTTCAGGGCAGGGAGACTAAAGAGCACAGGGAAAGGTGGATAAAATGACAGGGTAAAAGCTAATTAGCCATCACTTTTTCTAAATTACCAAGAGAAGAAGGATCAAATTAGATTACCGTTAATATTTTGTGTCATAAAAATAATAATTGTCTATCTATCTGTGAAAATCTATACTGTTTTCTGTAAAAGCCATTAGATTTCATTGCTAATTATAAGGTGCGATTACAATATCCCATTTAAAAGTTTACTAGTTTTATCTTCCTTCATTTTCACATTCTCTCTATTTTTAAAGCCTGGCTCTTCTTCAGGGCTACATCAATACTTTCATGGCCCCCGGCACTTTTGTCTTTGTGGGCCCCTTCCACCAAAATAATATCAACATATTATTATATGACTTTAAATATGTCAGCTTTCTTTTTTATTTTTAAGGGAAAATACAGTAGATTTTTGGAACTCCTGAAAGCATTATGGGCACCATGGCTGCTAACAGAGAATGCAGCCTCCAAGAGCCTTTGCGTCTAACGACGTTATGGTGCTGTTTTACTCATTACCTAGAATGCTGGTTCTGACTTACATTTTATAATCATCTCCTCATACACCACATCACGTATTTTGAAGCGAAACATTATTTACTGGTGAGGAAGCCATGGTGGGGGAGGAAAACATTTTCCTTGACTCTCTTAGGGTCCCTGGTTGGGTCTGAAAATTAAACAGACAAAACCAGATGAATAGGACAAAAGCACATAGATTTATTAAATGGAAATTTTACGGGCCATCGGAGCCTCCATAAGGAAATAAAGACCCAAAGAAACAGTTAGATCTGTGTGTTTTTATGTCGGGTTTGATGAAGATTGGGCAGTTGTAGAGCAACACAATAGGTTGGGGAGTGTGAGGAAGGGGAGTAAACTGGGCCCCCCCAACAAGGCCGGTTTGTTTGGACTCTTCTTTGTCTTGGCAGATAAGGATGCTCCTACCCCTGGGGTGTATGGAAGGAACCTCTCAGATGAGAGTTTTATTTTCTTGTCTCAGGGAAGAGGGGTAGGAGAAGATTAGCAAGACTCTCCTGCTTCTGCTTAACATATTCAATAAGAAGAGGTGCCACATGTTGGGGTAGCATGTCCTGAACCTCATCACCCAAGCAGCTGCATTTACAGCTCCCAAATCAAAGAACTAGAGAGCATTTCGCTGTACCCGGAGCTGTGCGGACAAACTGGCAAATAAGCGTACTTGCACAGAGGCAGATGCACACCCACTTACATCCATTAATTTGTTCTGAAAAAGATAAAAAAAAAACAACTAGCTTCTCTTTTAATTCCCCCTTCCTCCCAATGAAACTGCTACATCTAGGACTTAAGAAATGCACAGATAAGATTGTTAAACATTTGTATAACAGGTTTCCCAACTAGGACTACACCATCTGATCTAAAAAAAGTTTGTTCAAACTACTGTGATTTTTCTTTTAAATTCAAGACAACGTGCATAAACATGGACTTTTAAATTAAAGGCCAGACTTGTAGCTTCCCCAACAAAGACCTGGCAACACTGGCCTGCATTCCTGTGCAGTCAGGAATCGCATGTCCTGGGCCCCCGGCCCTTGCCTTGCCTGCACGTTTACAACTGCTGCCTGCTTTGTGACCTGTGGGAGTTTGAATTTACGATGCCGGTTCTATTCTCCACACCTTTCCCGAGCTTTAGGATGGCACATTAAAGGCCCCGGGAATCAGGTTAACATGGTTTAATCCAGCATTTCCAAAACTTGTTTGGAAGCCAGAGCCCAGTGACTGCTGACACGCCCAGTGGCATTCTGTAAAGCAATGCTGGGGCCGTGGGGGACAGCAGGTGCCTCCCAGAGGTAGAGACAGGATTGAGTTCCATGCTAACTGTTACCAGGATCGCTGGATGACATTGGGGAAAGCTTTTCTTTGTGCCTGAAGTTTTACATGTTAGAGATCATGATTTCCGTACATACATCAGGGTGTAGTGGTAATTCCAATTCCAATGACTTGTTGCTTGTAAGAAGTCTGAAAAGTGAAAAACACAACAGAAATGTAAAGGGTTTTTTTTTTGGTTGAGTTTGCAGTGATAGCGGATCTAGCATTAGTGCTCGGTAAATAATTTCCATGGTGTCACGTTCATAAACCTGTTGTTGCTATACAGTACCTGTTATTTTCTTTTTAGAATGTTTCTTTTTTGGAAAAGTTGATATTAGGGTAATCTGGGTATCACTTTATACTACAGAAAATAATTTGTCAATAATTTAGAGGGAGGATGGGTTAGAAGGAAGGAAGGGGAGGTATTCAGTTAATATTAAATTCTTTTCTGTAAATAGATGAATCTTGTAGAATGTATTGAATTTTGTTTTTGACCCTTCGAAACGGTTGAGATTCCATTTGCTACAATCTGTGTTGGGACGTTAGGACGTGGGTGTGATTAGGGCCACATATTTAAACTCAGGACATGTCCCCCATCTTTAAGAAGTAGCAGAACCAATCTTTCACTGATGGCTGTGAAGAAACTTCGTAAGTACATGAAAGTATGAGGATCCTTGAGTTTTCATGTATGCACACTCACCAATAAAAGTAAGTTTTGTTTTTATTTAAAAAAGATACCCAAGAATTTGATTTCTTAGGAAACATTCAAGAGGCAAACCAAGAAACGTCACATCTGCTTATCGGAGCTGCTGACGCGCCACGACTCAGACAAGCTGGCTGAAGAGGAAGGTCGCACGCAGGGTGGCTGTGTTCCCAGGTGTCCCGACTAGGTGTCTGCAGGGCCGGCGAAGGGGATGCGAGGCCAGAAATGAGGCATCCACATTCAACAGGGACTTTTTCCTTTTCTTCTTTCTTTTGAAGATGGTCTCCCGGACGAGAAATATCGGAGAAAAGCACAGCTTCTTTCAGCTGTCCTTTTCTGTGAGTTTTCCCATACGAAACTAGGCCCAGGCAGCCGCTATGCACTTTGTTATTATGACAGGAAAAAATGAATTTCTAACGTGCTACTTCTACCAGCTGCAAGGAGCTTGTGGATCTTCGGTCACCAGGCACTCTGGGGGCAATGAGCCCGAGCTGGGATGGAGGGCCAATACAGACCATATAGTATTTGGGTTAAAAAAAAAAAAACAAACAAACAAAAAAAAAACCTATTTCCTTTCACTTTGAGATTGGTAGGGAGATATTCTTAAGAATAAAAGCAAATGTGCAAAAGCACATTGATGTATATTGATACCCATTATTGAGCACCTGACTGTCACACGGGTTATTTCATTAATTCTCAGAACACTTTCGGTTAGTGTTAATCCCCTATTTACACACTGAGAGACTGCAGGTCAGAGAAACCAAGTGTCCTGCCCCAAGCTACACAGTTAGTAAAGGGCTGAACCCTGGCATCTCCCACTTGGACCTACTATATTTTAGTGATGTATTGCTTTGCAAGCAGAAAATTGGGTTTTCTCTACCCTGTCATGTTGTAGGAAGGGCTCTGTCCATGCTCCTGACAGCATTTGCTGTTTGATTAACACCCACTGACTGCAGGCTCATTTTAAAAATTTGCTTGGACCTCTGGAGAATCAGCGACTCATGAAAAGGAGCAGCCACTCATATCATAGAAGCCAGAATCAAAGAATGGCAAAGGTCTTTGAGGTCATTGTAGTTCAACTCTTATTTTGTCTCCGAGGAATCCTTAGTTCAGGCCTTCAACTTTTCACATTTGAATGATTGCAACAACTTCCGAGCTGGTGATTCTGTCTCAGTGTTCACAACCAAGTGAAATTTTTTCAACCTGAATCTGATCTTCTCATGTTACCCCTTTCTTTACCAAATAATTCTACCAGAGATTTTAGCATCTGTGGCAAATTCTCTTTGCCTCTCTTTCTTTTCTTCCTGGATATACAAGCCCGACCCCAGTTAAGGACCAATATCCTTGCTTCCCCTGTGACAACGTGGTCATGTGACTAAATTCTTACCGACATAATAAGCTGAAGTGGTATGTACACGTACTTAACAGGAAATTGCTACCCTGGCCTTTCTTCCTCTTCCTCTGAGCTAACCCATGGATATGGCCATGACCCAGCTTGCAGGCAAGGTCACTGCCCCAGGCGGATGCGGAGCAACAATAAGGAAGGGACCCACTCGCTGAACACACCACATGGAGCCAAGTCGCCATTTTCCTCAGAATCAGAAATAATTTCCATCTTCTCTGAACCACTATCTTTTGGGGAACCTTTGTTCCTGCAGTTTAGTATTTACTTTAAGTAATACAGCATTAACCTCCTCAATAGGATTCTTGCCTGACTTTCAATTTCATCTGTGATGGCACTCACAAATCTCCCTACTCTCCGATTACAAATTATAAATCTCCCAATTATATAAGAAGACCATATATAAAAACGCCTTGCAGCCCTCTTATAGAAGACATCATTAACTGCCTCTCCATCATCCATCCTTCCTTTCCTGGCAACAATATCTTGACGAGGAACTCGACTCTCCCCCTGTTTTGCCGCGTGATTAGGATGGGATTGGCCTATCTGTAGTCCCAAGAATACTTCTAGATTGACTGAAGCCTCATCTCCTTTCTATCAACTGCACTGATAAATTCTGAGGTAAGTGTATAATTCAATCAGGTCTAATGAGCAAAACGAATCCCGAGGATGTTATCATATTTCCCCTGGACAATGATGGGTACAGCTGTAAGGTCTGGAATTGCTGTTGTCCCTTCGCATCCATGAGCAGACATGGCACGGAGATGAAGGGATGCAGAGCTGAGAGAGTCATGGAAAAATGGAGCCAATCAACCTGGTGATATCGATTGAACCTTATATCAGACAACACCTGAGGACAGACCTACCCATCTTTTGATTCAAGCCAACTTGAGATCATTTACAAAGTATGTTAGAATTTATGATGTTGAAGGTCACAGACTACTCAAGTCATTAGATCTTTTTGGAAAAAAATATTAATTTTTTATTTATTTGATTCTCATTTGAGAATATTTTTCATTGCTTTTGGAGAGAAAGAGAGAGAGGAAGGGGGAGAGAGAAACAGGGATGAGAGAGAGAAGCATCGATTGATTGATAGCCTACAGAATGCTCCCAGACTGGAGACGGCACTCACAACCCAGCTGTGTGCTTTGACCAGGGATTGAACTCGCAGCTCTTCGATTAGGAGACCACGCTCCAGTAAACTAAGTCATACCAGCCAGGGAAGGGAGATACACTCTTAAATGAATAATTACCACATGTGATTAAAATGATGAAATTGACATGAAGAATTTCAAGAGCATCGAGGCAACAAAGTTTGTTTCAAATAGTGGCAAGAAAACAACGACTTAAAATTAGATCTTTTCACAATTAGAATCTGAGCGTTAGTGAATCACACCCCCCACCCCCCCCACTGGAGGGGATGAAGCAGACCCCGAATGCTCTGCTTACTGTCGTAGAATAAAACCACATCCCGGGCATCCTTTCAGCTCTAAGATTTGCTGAGTGGTTTCTCATTTCGATCCACTTTAATGAACACTAGAATTGTCAACACTAGAATAAACATGCACAAATAAAAAAGGATAGTTTTGCCGTGCATGTAAGTTCCTGCTTTATTGGTCTGAACTGCCCAATACTTGATTTTAAATGATGACTAGAGTAAAACAAAACAAACCACAAAATCAGAAACTCAAAGGGCTAGATGAAAGTTTAAAGCCATGTTTAAACATCACTCACATCTACCAAAGATTCTTCCCAGTGATGTATTCTTTCTTCACGTGGGAATATACAATTTTCCAAACAATTAATACCCCTCATTAGGATCATTTAAGAACAGTGCATCTGGAAGAAAGGGCACCAAGCACAATGACCTCAGAGGCTATGTGCCTTCCATCCTGGGTCCCATGACTTCATCAATAAAAGGTGTGGAGTATTGCAAGACTTTGGTGCAGCAGGCTGGGATTTTGGCACCCCTCAAAGCCAGAGAGCAGATGGGAGCCTGTTTGCTGGGCATAAGAGCTCAGAGCCTGGTCCTGGAGAAAACACCTGGGCATGTCAAGGTGCAGTTGCTCCACATGATTCGGTCCCTACCAGAACATCCGTTTGCTTAGTCCAGCAGAGCAGAGCAAAGCTAAGATGGGTGATACATTCCCAAGATGAGTCTCTCTGGTAGTTCTGCCAGGATGGGACCCAGCTTCAATAAGAAGGCAGGATGTTGAAATGAGAAAGATGTAAGCAAGAACTGGGTGTCAACCAGGCATGTTGAGTTTCAGAGTGGGCCATTCAGACCTCCAGGGAGACTGGGCAGGCCGAGGAGTGGGGTCCGCTCAAAGACACCCAGTCATGAGGGTTGGACTAACCCAGGAGTTGGAAGTGATGCAACTTGTAGACAGGTGGGCCCTGTGCCTCCCCTCTAATCCATGTTGTGATCTAGGGGTAGTTACCGTGTTGCACACGTATGCAGAAAGTTGTGGCACTGTATACTTAACACTGTAAGTTTATTTTGTATTGACATGTAAATGACATCCCTCAGTTTAGAAAAGAAGCACTTATTTATTTTTAAGTGTTCAGAGAAACAGAATTTATGACAAAGACCAGCTTAACTCATGAGTACCTTTTCTAATTAGGCAGCTAGTTACTATGATTGAGTCTGAACTTGCTTGATACCAAAGTGTCAACACTAGAATGAACATGGATGAATATAAAAGGATGTTTTTGCCATGAATGAAAGTCCCTGCCTTATTTGTCTGAACTGCCCAATACATGGTTTTAAATGATGATCCACCATCATTTTAGGTAGATACAGAGCAAAGCTCATCTTTGGTTGGCCTGCCCCGATCAGTCGTCATGCAGGAAAGCCAAATCACCAATATCTCTGGTAATTCTGAAGGTGGAGACTTTCCTAGAACTTACTGGTTTTAGGGGCGGGCGGGGGGGGGGGGCGGTGGGGGGGGAAGAGCCAGTATGTAATACCTTTGGAGCCCAGAGCACGACCCCCACTGGGTGGAGACTAACAGCCAGCTGTCAGGCCAGAGTGACTGACTGGCCATTGGCTGGGTGCCTGCAGGTGGTGGTGACATTGATGGAGAATGATGGATGACTCTGACACAGCCCCACCCCACCCACTTACCCATATGCATGACAGAAGGCCTCCCAACCTAGATGTCCTGGCTGACAATGCTGCCAAGTAGGCATTCAGATGTGTAAAAACAGTGCATTCAGATCCAGCAGTGATTGAGCCACAGATATGGAGGCATTTAATGAGTTGCTAATGTGAAAATAATTTTCTTTTCTGATTCTTGAAGTGTAGGAATAAAGACAGATAGAGGGAAGCCATACAGCTGGTAATGACTCTGCTGAAAAGAGGAAGTAGCTTTCAGAATGTGCGAGAAGGTGGACCAATCCCTGGGAGAGGTTGATAGGAGTTTATTGATTCACCCCTCCTTTATTTTTTTCTGCTTCCTTTCTCTTCTCACCTAAACCCATCCTGCTTTGTGCTGTGTGTCTTCACTGTCCGCTCCTCTGAGATGAATTCTCCTTACCTCTTTGATGCATTTTCTCCCTCCCTCCCTCCCTCCCCCAAGCCTTCCCTTTCTTCTCCACCACCCAGTGGAGGGTATCCCTTAACCCCTGTCACTGTGACCATCCTCAATCCAGGTTGTTTTCCTCCCTTGATTTCTTTTTCATTTTTTTTTACACTGTTACTTAATGCAGCTCCTACACCAAAGACATCTTATTCAAGGGCAGGAAAGGGCTGCAAAGTGTTTAGTTTACACCTTTCTTGACACCACATTCACTAGTTTCCAAAAGTGAATGGGCTGTTTTTCATATTTGATCATTATTTTTGCAAGGATTTCAGGGCATGTGTATCTTTAGAGATTTAAAAAATAGGAAATTTTTAGAATAAAAAGAGCAAGGAAAACTAAGAAAGGATTTTTTAAACTTAAAAGCTACCTTAGGAACTGAGAGGGGAAAGGATTGGTGGCTCAAGATTGTGCTTTCTGTTGTCCACCTAGGGGTCCTGATGGGGGGCCTCTGGCGATTAATCGGATGACGTGAATGATGGGTGCGACTTACACTGATACCAATGTGTTCCGACGGGAAACCTGCATCTAACAGCAAGTCTCACTAATAAGAACTCATTTTCTGCAAAGTCCTGGCTAAAATAGGGAAGAGTGAGTTAGAAAGCACTTATAAAGAAATGAACTTTCATTACTTTCAAGGACACACAGTAATAGCGCTACTGTTTTCTCTAGTGGCAGTTCTAGGGAACTGGTTTTATTGTTTAGAGGATAACTGTTAGCAACAGATACCTAACAATAGCCAGAGGGGAGGGGGGAGGGAACAGTGGGGAGAAGGGTTTTCAGGATCTACTATGAAGGACACAGGGACAAAGCCAAGGGGGAGGGTGGAAGCAAGGGAGGGAAGTGGGTTTGGAGGGGTGGGGAGAAAATACAGACAACTGTAATTGAACAATAATAAAATAATTTAAATTAAAAAAAAATCTGACTGTGACACGTCAACTCTGTGTAAATGAGTATTTCTACTAAGGTTGTTTGAGAAGGTTTACTTTCATAATTAACCGAAAAGTGCTTCCTTTCAGTTTTGCTTATACAATTAATACAGGTGGTAAACTTTCTTCTCAGACAAAATATCAGGTTAAAGCCTATCCCAGAACAATTTCAAAATGATCACAGACTCAAATTTTGTGAGGCACACATTCATAAGTCTTAATTAGTGTTAAATAATCTTGTTTGTAAACATTTAAGGACCAGAAATATTGGTTGAAAATACCTGTAACTCCTTTCTAGCTCTAAGTTACTGAGAAGTAAATGGAACCACGTGCTACAAATATTATATATTATATTTGAGGACTAGTGCCATACCTTCGAACTTGCTGACTGAGATCTTCTTGGCAGCCATTCTTGAATGGTTGCTCGGCATTACACAGGGCTTGAACGACACTTTCGGAATAACTGTCAAAGCATTACTGCTGCCTGTCTTCAGGGACATGCAGAGGCCTGGTTTTTGGTCTAAGTTTTAGACATCTACTCTTGCACTGGACCATATGGATTTATCTCCCCAAATCTCACCTCCAGCTCACTACCATGTCATTGGGAGTCTGAAAGAAACCCAGAATACCTAGGGCAGAAAGCCATTGCTTAATTAGGACATCAGATAGAGCATATGTTGACAACTTTAAAGAGACTTTTGGGGCCCTTGAGGCCTAGTTTTGAAACTTTTCTTACCGGTAGAAGATGAGGACAGAGGACACAGAAAAGATGTGGTGTGAATGAGGAGAACCTCAGGGCTTTTCTTGTTGCATTACCCTCCCCACGAACTCTGAAATGGACCCACAGAGCTCAGTCTGTATTTCAGTGGCTATTGGCCGCTGAGGGTCTCCCTGGCCTGGTCCACTAGGACCTGCGGTGTGTAGAGGCCACTGGCACAATCTAAACTATTGGAGGGTTGCCAATGGTGGCATCAACATAGACACATATGTTCAGATGACTGTCACAGCAAGCCATGGGTTCAAATATGAGCTCTACCACTTACTTTCTATGTTACTTCAGACAAGTTACTTAACTTCTCTGTGCCTCAGTTTCCTCACTTTTAAAATGGAGTGGAGATAGTTAAAATGATATGATATCTGTGATTTGCTTCAGAAACTAGGGAGGAGGGCACAGTAGCAGTAACTAGGTAAAGCAAAATTGGCCATGAGTGCATAGTTGTTGAGTTGGGTTGTTACTATATGAAAGCTCATAATATTATTCTCACTGCTTTGTTTAAATTTTCCATAATGACAAGCTTAAAAATTTTTGGCAAAATGTTATAATATTAGCAATGGTAATTAAACCTACCTCATAAAGTTGTTTTAAGGAATAAACGAGTCAATATATGTGAAGCCCTTTGGGCAGTGTTTGGCCCACAGTAAACACTATGTAAGTGTCAGGCATTACTATTATTAATATTGTTGTTATTATCATCTGCTACAGGGTGTAACTTGACACCCAGAGAGTGTAATAGTAACTTGAATAATATTAGATGTGCCAGCTCATCTCCACAATTCCATCCTTTTTTTCTCTTTTGCAACTACCCAATATTTTAGCTACCCTATTTTTTCCTCGCCCAAAGATTTCCAACAGCCTCCCAACAGTTTCCCTGTCTACTATCTTGCCCTCTACCCCTTTTAACACAGGCAAATGCACGAGGGAGCTGCGAAGAGCACCAAGAAGCAGGATCTTCAAGGAACAGGCATGGCTGGGGCGCAGGATGCATGTAGTAATGCAAAGCTACCGAGGCACCTGGCGGTCGGATCATGGGCTGGAAGGGGGCAGGAAACAAAGTCATTCTGAAGGTTAGAGTCATCCTCTACAAATGGGATGACGTGAAACTGAATCAGGACAGCAGCAGTGGGAAGGAAAGAAATGAACAGTAGAGAAAGAGACGGAGTACTAAATTCAAGTCAAAACTACCTTTTGGAAAAAGACGGAAACGTAAGGGCTGAGAAAGAGAAAGAAGTACCGGTGACATCAAGATTTTAGATCTAGGCAAGTAGGAGAGGGTAATGGGCCCTAATTAAGTAGGACCACAAGTGTAATATGCAGAGCTGGGGAAGGTTTGCTGGGGGGGGGCGGTGGGTTTGGTTCTGTAGGGGAGAAAGGAAGTTTTCCTTGACCTTTTAAGGTCTCTGACTGAGTCTGTAAATTAAACTGACCAAGACAGGTTAACAGGGAAAAAAGATCCAAATTTATTGAGTGTAAGTTTTGTGTGACATGGGAGCCTCCATAAGAAGATAAATACTCAAAGAAACAGTTAAATCTGTGTTTTCGTGCTAGGTTTGATGAGGAATGGACAGTCGTGGAGGAACATGGTAAGTTAGGGAATATGAGGACAGTGCGGTAAACTGGGGGACACTTCGAGAGGCTTCTTGGTGTCTGTCACTCTGTGTTAGAGATAAGGATGCTCTTTTCCTCTGACTACAGGGAGGGCACCTCTCACATGAGGGTCTTATGATCTGCTTCAGGGGTAAGTGTGGGAAATGGATCAGAGAGACCTTCCAGCTCCTCTGCTTCTCAGACTCCTTCAGCTTAGACTGTTTAATATGCCAAGGTGCCACATTTTGGGGTCTGTATCCAGAACTCCAAAGGTTCTAATGAGCTAAGTTTGTGGTATATCAGAATATTCCAGAATTATCAAGAAGGCTAATAAAAATGAGAATTTGGCTCATTGTCAGGTCTCCTATTTCTGTGTTAAAAATATATAATCTTCTTAATGTTGGGGATAATTTGAATAAATAAAATAGAGAAAAAAAATCAAATTAAGAAAGTCCTTCCTGATATGTCAATACTGAGAACAGTTGACTCAAGAAATTTAATTCCAGGAAAAGTGCTTATAGGCAATACATTCAATTGTGTGTGTACATGTGTGACAGGCACATCTAGGTTTCTCCCCCATCCCACTCCCATCTCTTGGTCTCTCTCCCTCTCTCCGTCTATCTCACACACACAATGTTTTCTTGGTTTGTCAGTGTAGCAGAGACACACCACAGTACCAAGGAAGGAGTAGATGACACCCAGCCTCCTCATTTGATTAATAAGCAACAGAATCATGGTCTTGTTTTCAGGGAGCTTTCCTATCATGGCTGTAATCTCTGGAGAGCTCAAGCCTACAAAGCGATAACATCTGGTGCCCATTATTTCCCCAGATCTGTTGTGATTAGTCCATATGATAAGCCTGGCCAATTGCTATGGGCAAGGGATTGCTACATTCCCCCCATCAGGGTACTGGAGCTGTCACTTCTGGTTTGTGGCCCCTGCTAATTTGCCACCACGATTTCCAATATCTGCTAGAATTCCACAAGGAAATCTCAATGCCTTGCAGGGGCAATAGGCTGTGTGGCTGTAGACAGAAGGCTAGCACTACTCATAAAAAGGAGAGGTTTATCAATTAACTGGAGCAGCACTGCGCAGGCAGTGACTGGCTGTCCACCCCCACTTCCGCTGTGCCTGTGCCGAGCCAATGAAAAGAAAACTTCACGTTTGCTGATGATACAAACAGTGAAGCATCCAGAAGTTAGAAGGAAAAAAAAGGATCAGAATAAATAAATTATCTTTGCTATTTAATAAAGTGAATTTCCAGGCTTACCAAATGTTTTTCATTCTCTCTCCTTCACTCTCCTTCACAAAAATGATGCAGAACAATAATAGTTGGAGGCCATCCAGGTGGCAGAATGGCTTGTCATTTCAGATGCTGGGAGAAGATTTAAGGCCCTAAGAAGGGCAGTTACATTGTTTAATAGAACTCATTAGTATCCAAGCTAACTCCTGAATTATGCGTTCTTTTAAAAACTTTTACGTAACTTTTTAAAACTTACTAGAAGCAATTATAGACTGACTTGAAACAGTGAGAAAAATACAGTTGATCAAATTATTGTAGTTTTTACAGAAAGCTGTTAATAATTAATAACTTTTTTCTCTGAAACGAATGTTCATGTGTCATTAAATAAGTCCTGTAGACGGAACTGGGAACAAACATTTCACCAAACAGATATAAGAGGACAGATTAAGTTAGCTGTTTCTATAATTTTTGGTGATCTTAGTAATCATTCAAAAATTACTTGGTTTGAATAATTTTTAGAAGCATTTGCTTATTTTGATACTTTTGAAAGTAATGTCAGCTGTAATTTAGAATTTGAAATTAAACAGTAAAATATGGTAACTTGCTACCACCTATTCGACAGAACCTATAGTTTCTAACTAATCACGTGCCAAAGCTGGACTACATGTCACAAATAGCTTAAGTTCATATGTCACTTAAAGTTGCATGAAGAAAGGAAAACTGTCAATTAATCATGTGAGAAAAAGACAGTGTGCCACATGCCAGAATTTCTGCTCTGCCATCTATGTATTTAGCCATTGTGAAAATTCGAATCTAAGATCTAGAGGGGAAAAATGGTTCCTTGGAACTAATATCGAAAACATTAGGAGCAACCAACTATCAGATCCTTAATCTGGTAAACGAAATTCAGTTTATATAGCCTGAATCACTCCAGGAAATGCCAAGTTGGGTGAAATAAAACAGCGGTAGAAAGACAAAGGGAAAAGTCTGGTCTGAATAATTATCAAATATATCTATCTTTTTTTCATCAGCAGCAGTGTCCAGAGAGAAAAATACAAATGTTGATTTAAGGCAAAAATACAAACTGTCCTTAAACATTACTTGGCCTGAGTCTGGGTGGCCATTTCCTTTTTCTTTTCTTTTCTTTTTTTTTTTTTTAAAGTAATCCATTTCTAGTCTTGCTTGTGCTGCCCAGCACACCTTTAATTACGGACTGTTGGCCTGACCTCGGTAATCATTAATTCCCCTGGTCCCACTTCTAGTTGCTCTCCCCTTCCCCCTTCTCAGTCTCTGGCCTTTCTTCAGGGCTCAGAGATCCCCTCCCATACAATGTATAGGGCGACCTGATAAGGTCAAGCAAACTAATAGCAAAGCTGTTATTCCCTGAATTATAGAACCTAATCATTTAGGTCCGAACTGGATTTGGAGAGGCCTGAATGTTATTGACTAGTTGTGTGCCAAGAACATTCCTTTGGTAATGAACTCTTCTCCACTTCACTTTGAGTGCAGGTGATTTACCAAGAGGTGCCTTGTAGGCAGGTCACTAAAAGAAATGGAAATAAAAGCCAGTCATTTATGAAGTTGTCTCTTGAAGAATATCTATGGAGACAGAAACCGACTGGTCCAGGTCAAAGCTGAAGTCAGATAAGTATGAAATCCTAGGACATAAACTTAAATAATTTAGGCTCCAAAGTCTTCCTTCAATTAATGAGCCTCTTCTGTTGTTTGAAATACCTAAGAATGTATCATCTCCCTCAAAGAAGAATTATCTACAAAAAGTTTTTGCTGTTAACTTGGGTAAATCAAAGTGTAAAACTGATAAACAGAACTATGTAATATAAAAATATTATAATCAACCTGTGACATTTTATTTCCTTTGTGTTTCTTTAAAATTGAAAATAACTGCTTCAATATTTCAGTTTTTCTATGCAGCACTAGTTACATTTACGTTTCTTTTAAATAATGCCCATCCAGCACACAGACTGATGACCCTGCCCAAAGTTAAAATCCCAGGGTCAGAATAATTTGCAAGCTTTCATAATCATAAAACAGATTCTGGTCATTGTCAAGTTGCCAAAAGTAGAAGACAATGCTAATTTCTTGAACACAGATGGATTCCTCACAGGATTATCAGTAATTTTTTGCTTTTCAGTATCCCTTTTTTAATCATAAATTCCTTGGATAGCTTGTTTATCTTTTTCTCTTCCAAGGAAATAATTTAGTAAATTTAAACACAGTAAAAAATATGAATAAAACCCAGGTGTTGTTTTCATAATAACTCCAAACAGCAGTGCCCATTTTTCCAGCAAATATGTTTTTGCCAAATCTTCAAGTGTTTCTATTGATCCATCGCTCAAGAAAGCAAAAGCCAAACCTCACAGCAAAAAGTAAAGGATAAATTTGATTAATATTAGCACTAATACAGTTTTGAGTGTATAGCTTTGCTGTGATAAAACACAGTCTTTCTGCTGGCTTAAAACATTTTAAATTAATAAGTAGACTATTTGCCATAATTTTTTTAAAAAAAATTATGTGTATTTGGGTACATTCAACTGCTTATCCAAATTTACTAAAATCATACCTCGAAAATGAAAAGTGGAATTTCTCTTGTTTTTTGCATTTAACGCATACTAACGTGGAGTGAAATCTCCTGGGGTGGAGACAGTCTTCCCGTCCGAGCACAATCCTAGTGGTTCCACCCGACCAGGCTCACAGAGGAGCAAAGGAGGTCAGACCCTCTCCACCGACACCAATGGACCGTTTTATGCAAAACTGTTCATTTTCCGGAAGGGACCACGTCCGACTGGTGGAGTGATTCACAAAAATCGCTTCATTAAACGAACACCCTTCATGCGTGGCCTTATTCCCTTCAGTGGGGTGGAAACTGCGAGCCATGCATGGGCACCCAAGGAGGGGCACCCCGTCTCCACAACGTGTGTCGAAACTCAAGCTTCAGCTCCTGCCTTCGGACAGTGACGCCCTGGGGCTGCACGCAGGGTAAGGCCAACCTTGCGACTCCAGTTGTCCCTGGAATGTCCACTTCCATGCACGCGAGCACTGCGTGCATTAGGGAAAGCCACTCCCCGGTGAGCACTGAGAGCCCCCAGGCTCACACCCACCCCAGTTTTCATCTTTCCCCCAGTTCTCCACGGAGCAGCAAATGAGGCTGCTCATGACAGACGTGGCCAATGTGATTCCTGGACAGGCCCACGAGTCTGCTCTTCCCTGTAAATCTGGGAAACCGGCACCAGCTGGATATGCTCTCTACTCCTGAGAGAAGGGTGCTCCCAGAAATTCTCTCCCAGTCTCCGACAACATGGCAAATCCAAAGACATGAATATATGAGAAAAGGAAGACGCTTCACTCGGAAAAGGAGAAGGAACACGGACTACCGAGTTTTAAAAGGGTTAGTGGAAAAACGAGGATGAGAAACAGATGTTGGTGAGAGCATGGCGAAAATGCAGGGAGATCCCAGTACAACACATGTAAATGTTTCGAAGGTTCAGATGAGCCAATTATCTTCACCCCTGAGTCCCTCTGTTCTCTGGAAGTTGCCTTGTTTAGTGGAAGTCCATTCTTCTAGCTGCAAAATGTCACAGCTTCTCATTTGCCTGAAAGGCGATTCTGCTTCTCTGATCCGGGAGTCTCCCTCACGTTACTTTTCAGCCCCTCCATTGGGTTTGGTTATACCAAATTTCACCTAATGTGCAGAATCTAAACCCTTTGACCTTTCAAAATACTAAAAATGAGTTCTCTGCCTTTAAGAGCGCCATAACCAAAGGTCTGTGAAAGGCCCGTTTTGCTGTGATTTGCACAGCCCGGGACAGCTCTGAGCTCAGCTGCACCAGGCTAATTTCCATAAGCATCATGTGGTGTTACAGAAACCACATTTTGCCAAGCTGTCAACTATACAGCCTTCTCTTTGCTAAACAGACTCCCATTAAAACTGTCTGCACAATTTGTCAGTTAAATGAGGTACAAGAGGGACGCTCTATTTGCCCCTAATTAGCTGCGCAGACTACCTTTGTCTGTTTGATTAAGCATTCACATTATCAATTTTGTTTAATCTGATTCATTTCACACACCCCCCGTGGGACAAAGCCCATACGGTTAACTAATCTCTGATATCATCTCTCATATCAGGCAGCTATCATCTCCCCCAGAATACATTCTGCCCACAGGCACCACGATCATCAAGCTCCACTGAGGGCAGTTGTTCTGGTGAGGGGCAGAAATTTAGCTCAGGAACTGGAGCCGAACCCTGACATGCTTAACTTGAAGCACACAGCAGATTTTTCCTCAGGGCCATCTGTCCGTCATCCACCCATTCATTTATTCATATTCACTAATTCATTCATTCAGGCAGTAAACATATTGTCTGCCTACTACGCACCAGGGACTGTGCTGGAAGCTGGGAGGGATACAAAGATGTGGAAGGTAAGGTGCCTGCTCCCAGACTGCTTATTATCTCAGCCCTGGCGAGAGTCCAGTGGAAGCCACCAACCAGCATGGAAAGCACACTTTTCCCCTGAGGCCACTTCCACTTATCTGTCACCCATGGCCTATTTGGCTCAGCGAGGAAACAACTCTCCAAAGAAGGATTTTGGATAAAGGCATAAAAGCAAGTGGTCATGCCTCCCAGAAGTAGTCTTCCCTCCCACTCCCATTTGCAAAAATAGTTGACAGTGGGGAAGGAGGAGTTTTAGGAATTAGAATGAGCAAATCATTCATGATAGCTCTGAAATCTCATTGCATCTGAAACTTCATGGAAGTTATTGCTTAGTGAAACCAAACTAGTTACATTCAACTGGACATCTTCAGTAGGTTGAAAAGAGAGCAAATATCAAATGCTAGCAAAGCACGGCTGAAAATTTTGAGAGAAAAAGTGATTGACTTAATTTACTGGGAGGTATAAAACTATTCCGGGGATGGGAGTAGCAAAAACTGTACAGGTATTTATGGGTCATCAAACACTTGTATTTCTGAACATCTATATCAAAACATTATGCTGATTAAGACTGCAACCTCAGAAACATACTCTACCTGAAAGCTTCTGGGTCCTGGCAGGTGATAACCACTTGAAAATGAGCATCCGCACCTCAGAGTAGAAAGCGGAAATCCTTAGAGGTTGTTCAGTGCAATCTTCTGTTTTGTTTGGGAATCTCCTGGATGGCATTCCTAGATAAAGAAATTGTTGAATTCAACATAAGTGCCTCCACAGCTGAGTTCCACTGTCCTGCAAAGCTGCCTGTCCTCCCCTGGTCAGTCAGTTCTGACCAACAGAAATATAGTCACTAAGTTGAGTTGAAGTCTGCCCCCGGTAGAATGCCCACTAACTGACTGTATGAGCACAAGAGCTGAATCCATTCTCTGTAACTTTAAAGACAGCTTTTAATTGAGTGAATAAAGAAAAAGAGGAAACTGAGGGGAAAGAGAAGGACAGGATAAGTTTTTTACTCTTCTGCATAGATTACTATACATATTTATTTCCAAAATAAATTGATTCTTAGCCCGGAATACAGTCAAGTCATTATATTGTAATATTCCTTTGATGCCCGAATATCCAGAGACCTGGAGACATGGTTCATATATTACATCACATTTCAATCCTTCATCTTCATGTAGAAAAACAGAGATATTCCTAATATAAAGTTAAAATTGGAGTGGCTTTAATGTTCTGAGAATTGATATTTTATACCAGAAATTTAAAAAGTAGGTAGACATATCCCTTTCTCATGGACTGTGGGCTATAAGCAGAGCACATATTTGTGCCAACAGAATTTTAAAGTAAGATTGAACATAGATAAACTAAATTAGGTCTATTAACTTGAAGAAAATCAAGAGTTAACTACAATCTAATCTGCTATATGTACTTTATTTTAAGGTAAATAAGAAATAATCGTCATCACAAAGATAGCAGTTCACACTTTTTAGGTTATGTATTCAATATGCAGATTAAAAACATGGGTGATATGACTGTAATATCTGTCATTTCATTGGTCAATAGTGTTTGTTTCAGATTGTTTGCCTAGACATAACTGCATCCTGAAGCTTAGCTTAGTGTAAGAAGTTAATCTTTCCAAATGCGGTAAAGGGGTAGAGTCATTTTTAAGTCTAGAAAATACAGTAATGATTTCTCTTTACCCGTAAAAACTCTCTTCAGTATTTCTTGAAGTACAGGGCTACTAATGACCAAATTTCCCCTTTTTTTCCTGAAAGATGTTTATTTTTATTCTGTTTTCTGTGTTTTTTGGTTTAAAATGACTAACATTATTTCCATTTTAGTGAATCAGAAATTCGTGAGCTAGGTGGTCTGGCTTAGGGTCTCCCATAAGTTTCAATCAAGCTGTCTGCAAGGGTGCGGTTCAGAACATTTGTCTGGGGCTGGGAGATCCTCGTCCAGGTCTCGCGGTTCTTTCCGCTCCTGGCCAGAGGCTTCCATTCTTTTCTGCAGGAGCCTTTCGTAGGAAGACCGGAGTGTCCTGGTGACATGCAGCTGGATCCTGTCTGAACAAGGGATGCAAAAGAGCTATTTTCCTACGGTCTTGAAAGCTACATTAGTATAAAATTCCAGGATGGTGGTTCTTTTCAGCACTTTAAAGAAGTCTGTCCATTGTCTTCTGGCTCCTAAAGTTCCTGCGAATGATCTTACCTTACATCTTTGAAGGCAAGTCTTTCTATATTCTGGCTGTTTTCAAGCTTTTTTCTCTGATGATGATGTGGTTGTGTTTGGCATTCTTTGAATTCATTGTGCTTGGTGTTTATTAGGTTCTTCTGGATCTTTCTATTCAATGCTTTCATCAATTTTAGAAACTGCTCGGCCATTATTCTTCAACTACTGCTTGGTTCCACTCTCTCCTCTACTGGGACTCTAATTATATATGTTACATTTTTAAACATCTCATGTTTCTTGCACTCTATTTTGTTTTGTTAATTTTTTTCTTTTTCTTTCTATGCTTTAGATGAATAATTGCTATCTTTTAGTTCTTTATGACCTCAGCTTTCTCCACTCTCCTGTTAAACCGACAAATGAGATCCTCATTATAGATATTGGATTTTAAATTCTGAAATGTTTATTTGATTTTTAACATATTTTAATTTCTCCAACTTTTATTTATTTTGTGCCTATTTCACTCTATTTTCTTTAACATACCAATCACAAATATTTTGCAGTCCTTCTCTGCTAACTCCAATATTTTGATCATGTCGGTGTCTGCTTCTATGGGTTATTTTGTGTCTTCTTAGTGCTAAAATTTTCTTTTTCCTTACATTCTTATGTTTTTTAAATTGCATGTTACGCAATTTGGATGATATTTTGTAGAGACTGTAGATTATTTTCTTTCTCTAAGGCGTATAAGGTTTCTTTTTGTCTGACAGGTAATTAAATTATTGTTTATTATCTTGACCTGCCAGATATTGCTTTTAGCCTTTACTAGGATGAGTCTATTCTAGTTTTGTTCTCTCTCTTAGGGCATAGCTCTGAGTACGGCATTTACTTAGGTCTCTCTCTTATGCTCTCTCTCTAAGCTCAAACGCAAACATCTTCCTGCAACTCTGAAGCCCCAATATTTTTTGTAAAACACTTCACCCATTCATAGCTATGCTCTGTTAGGTCTCCTAGAGTCTTGCTTCGGCTGTGTGCAGCTTATAAATCAGTCAAGGAAGTTTTTAATGCGTATTCTGGGACTCTTCGTCTACAGTTCCCTTTTCTCAGATACTCCAGCCCCGAATCCTAGCAGCCTTGGCAATTCCGAGTTCTGGCCTCTGTTTCCTCCATGCAGCAAGGCTATCACTCTCTGCTTGGACTGTTTACTTCACCACAGTTTGGAAAATACTGTTAGGGAGAAAGCCAGGGTGAATGGTGGACTCACCTCAATTGTTTTCTTTCTCAAAGACTGAAGCCCTGGGTTAGTTGCTGCCCAGTACTTACGATCTATGTAAAACTTTTTTGAAATAATTTGTCTTATCTTTAAGAAAACCTGACTTTATAATGACAATTGGCTATGATCAACTAATGAATATTACTAAAATGCAAATGTATTTAGCATTAGAACACCTGTGGTGTACTACTCATAATAAAAAATTAAAGAAGAGCCCTGGCTGGTGTAGCTCAGTGGATTGAGCGCGGGCCTGCGAATCAAAGGATCGCGGTTCGATTCCCAGTCAGGGCACATGCCTGGGTTGCAGGCCAGTTCCCAGCATGGGACACACAAGAGGCAACCATACATTGATATTTCTCTCCCTCTCCCTCTCTCCTACCCTTCCCCTCTAAAGATAAATAAATAAATAAATAAATAAATAAATAAATAAATAAATGTTGATCAGATAATGCAAAAAAAAAATTAAAGAAGAAATATAATATGAGTATTCCTATAGATTCAGAGAAAAATATTTGATAAAATTTGACATCTACTTATAAATTTTTAAAAAAGCAAACATTATTCTAGTTAGTGAAACATTTGAAACATTTAAAATCAGCAATAAGACAACAACATCTGCTATCATCATTTCCATTCAACACTGAACCTGAACTGAGGTCATAAACGGCATAAGAAAAAAATTAAAAAGTTATAAAAATTGGTAAGGAAAAGTTTAAATTGTTTTAATTTACAGAATTCTATGTGAATAAAACAATGTAATCCATAGACAAATTATAAGAACTAAGAGGTTAATTTACATGGAGATTATAAGATCAATATATAAAAATCAATTGTATTTTTATAATCAGCTAAAACTAATTAGAAAAATACATCTTATAAATAGTAATAAAGCACTTTAAAATAGCATATATAAAATTATCCTGTTTAAATATTTTATACACTTTTTTTGCATAAAGATTTGGAAAAATATCAAAATTTTAATTGTGGTTTTCTTCAGAATCTTGCCTGATATTTTTCTTTTTTAAAAAATATTTCAGCCCCAGCCAGGTAGCTCAGTTGGTTAGAGTGCCGTCCCAGTACACCAAGGTTGTAGGTTTGATCTCCAGTCAGGGCACATGCAAGAATCAACTAATAAGTGCATGAATAAGTGGAACAACGAATTCTCTTTTCCCTTTCTAAAATCAATACATAAAAAAATATTCCTATACAGCCCTGACTAGTGTTGCTTAGTGGGTTGGGTGTTGTTATATAAACTGAAAATTCACTGGTTTGATTCCTGGTCAGGGCACATGCTAGGGTTGCAGGTAATATCCCTGGTTGGGGGTGTGCAAGAAGCAACCAATCCATGTTTCTCTCACACACGGATGTTTCTCTCCCTCTCTTTCTCCTTCCCTTTCCCTCTCTCTAATAATAAATAAATACAATCTTTATTTAAAAAATTCTATGCAGCTTAATTTTCAAAATAAATTGATTAATTTTATAAGCAGAACATTAAGAGTACTGCAGATGATCAGTTTTTAAAATCTTACTTTCACTTCCACTATTTAGAGCTGGAGAGTAAAATACGGATATGTACTCAGAGGTTAATGTTAGCATCTACTACACTGCAAAAACCAGTCCAAAAATTTTTGAAAATTTCTAAGTGGTGAAAAAAAATTGTTAGAATAATTACTTAATGTCATAAACTTAGACTATTTGTTCATTGATTAAATATTTAATTTTAAACAGCTTTTAGAACCTTTTAGATCTTCAGAGAATCATTTAGTTACCCAATAAATGTTTGCTAAAAATTTCAATAACAAATAAAAATACACTTTTTATTCATTTGGTTGAAATGATTAAATGAAAAGACAGGTTTAATTAAAGGATTTAAGCCAGCAGTTGTTTAGAAAGTATGTTTTGAGATCACTTAAAGTGAACAAGTAGAATTTTATTCCCATATTTACTTTCATCTCAATGTTCCTCCAACATCTACTTGTATGTTTTAATTTTTAATGTAAATATTCAAAGATCTCTTATTTCCCAGTAAACAAACTGACTGATTTACATTTAAGACTATCACTAATTCAAAATTCCGACCTCAAGAATCACTGAATTGTTCTTACTGGTATTAAACTTCATGGAATAAACATAACTTGGAGTGCTTATCAGCAGCCAAGAACATCTGGCTTCCATTCCTAATTTAAAAACCTCAAGTTAAGGAACACTTTTTTCTGTGTGAATCCTCAGAAATATTTAACTTCAAATAGGCCCAAATTTACCCCATTTGTAAAAATGAAAGAATTGTAGGTAGAGAATTAAACTTTTTTAAAAAATTAAATACAAAAATATTCTATTTATTGCAAAAATATTAGAAGTAAGATTAATGTAAATAGATCATTCTAAACTTCACAAAAAATGGTTTGAATTAATCAGTTCTTTATTTACATTAATGTTTTTTAATAGCTGTATATGCTCTGCTCTGAAAATCATTCTTAGTTTCTTTTATTCAATGGTGTTACGTATCAATACTTAGCTCTTTGGCATTGCATCAGTTTTGTATCAATCTACTTAATATCCTAGTATGTGTCATGTCAGTTAAAAAGGATACCAAGTCTCAAAGATGAAAACTTTGTTCTTCTTCATAGCATTTGGCCAAAGAATTACAAATGGTTATGAATGAGTGCAAGAATATAAATTCATCATGCAAAGAGAAGCAAATGTTGGGAGATATCTAGTTTCCCTGTCCCTTTGTGAGGAAAGCAATCTTTGTGTGTGGGGGGGGGGCGTACTTTATCATGTCCCATGTTTAAGGAAAACAGCATGAACAAAATTGTGGTTATTTGTTTATTTATTCATCTATTTTAATCCGATTTGATGGATTAACCAAACTATCTAGTCCTGTCCCTTAAGTAGAGCTATACTTTTTAATTCCATATAATCTATAGTGTACATTTTATAATGAAATCAACTAAATTAATTCTAGATCTCCCCATTTGTTTTTTGTTCACTCATTTGTGCGTTTATATTTTATTCATTCATTCATTAATGGATTATTGAATGATTGATTCATTCATTCATTTGATGACTAAATATATAATGAATATTTACCAAAGAATGTATTTTGAAATGGTTAAGAACCTGCTCCTTTAAGCTAGACAGCTGGAGTTTATATTCTGCCTCTGTTACTCTATACCTTTGTGCCTTGATTCCCTCATGTGTAAAATGGGGATAATAATGGGGAAAACAATAGCACCATTATCAATGAGTTAATATATGTTGAGGGCTTAGCATGCCATACCTGTCATTGTTGTCAGCCTGCCATATTGTAAATATTAAACAAATATTGGCTATTATTACATGGGCTAAATACTGCAGACTCAGACAGTACTTAATGCTCAGTAAAATAGTGATTTCAAGCTTTAACAGCTACATGTAAGCTGCCCTATACTGTAAGCTCCCTTGCATTTACTGTCACCATTAATCATTGTCATGTAGTCTTTCCCAAATAAGTTTCTCTGACTGCACCACTATGCATGGATTTTTACATAATAGTTCTGTTCATTATTCTTTTGTACTAAATTATTAATTTCTTGAAAATAGGAAGGTTTTTTTTTTTTATCCTCGAGTAAATGAGATAAATCCCTCAATCCTCTCTGATTTAAATGAGTAAACTAAAAGCAACTTGCCAGTCCACAAGCTTAGGCTGCTAGAAGTTTGCATTTCCTGATAGAGTGGAACTTCCTTATCGCAATAAAGGTAGGGAGAGGTGGCAGCGACACCCCCTCCCCCAAGGGAAGTCAAGCCAGAACGCATCATGTATGCTGTATCGCTGTATTTGGTATAATCCATTGAATCCCGGACAGCAGTGATCCAGGTCATAGAAACAACGTGCGGGAATGTTAATGGGGAGACTGCCTAGGCGGCTCTTTGACTTGAAGAGCAATCCAACCATCATCCAAACCAGGGGTGTCAAACTCATTTTCATTGGGGGCCACATCAGCCTCGCAGTGGCCTTCAAAGGGCCGAATGTAACTTTAGGGCTGTAGAAATGTAACCACTCCTTAACTAGGGGCAAGGAGCTCGGCGCTGCTGTCAGGTAGAAACAAGGTGCCAGCCGGATAAAATGAGGTGGAGGGCCGGACTCGGCCCGTGGGCCTTATGTTTGCCACCTGTTTTTTTTTTTTTTTTAATAGACTATTCAAAAAAAATCATTGAAGAACTTTATCGTCAGCATACCCCGGCTTCGTTCTCTTGTTTCCTATCAATTTTTACCATGGTGTTCAAACATCAAGATCACATTTTAGTATATTTGGCATCAAGTAGATTCCATTTTGAAAACATTTCCTAACTTGGGGTTCTGGCCAAGATGGAGGCATAGGTAGAAACCCTTCGCTTTCTTGCACAATCAAAAGGAGGATAGCAACCAATTGAAAATCAATAAACAACCAGAAGTGCTAGAAAATCAAACTACATGGAATTCTGACAAACTCCAAGGAATGAAAGAAATAGTCAAATAGAACAACCAGACCTGTAAGGCAGCCAACAGAGAGAACCCGAGACCAGGTGGTAGACCACAGGGTAGGGCTGACTTAAGGGGACTCGGAGGTGGACTATAGCGGTTGCTGCGGTAGGAGAAATTTCCAGTCTCACACGAGAGTTTGTTGAAAAGTACACTAGATATGAGCAGGTGAGCTGCATTGTTCCCTCTCTGGCTCCTCCCCCAGGATAATGAGGCAATGCAGCAAGGAGGGTTGCCCTACCTGGGTAAGTACCTAAGCCCTGCCCCCTTACAACTTAACAGGTGAATGAAACAAGAAAATATGGCCCAAAGGAAAGAACAGAGCAAATCTTCAGAAAGAGATCTAAGTGATGTGGAAATAGCCAACCTATCTGATAGAGAATTTAAAGTCCTGGTAATCAAAATGCTCACAGAACTAATTGAGCTTGGTCGAAAAATGAAAGAACAAATGAAAGATATCCAAAATGAAATAAGCAAAATATTCAGGGAACCAACGGTGACAGGAAGAAAACCAAGACTCAAATCAATGATTTGGAACAAAAGGAAGAAATAAACATCCAACCAGAACAGAATGAAGAAACAAGAATTCAGAAAATTGGAGAGAGACTTTTGAACCTCTGGGACAACTTCAAACATTCCAATATCTGATTTATAGGGGCACCAGAAGGAGAAGAACAAGAGCAAGAAGTTGAAAACTTATTTGAACAAATAATGAAGAAAAACTTCCCCAATGTGGTGAAGGAAATAGACTTCCTGGAAGTCCAGGAAGCCCAGAGAGTCCCAAAAAAGTTGGACCCAAAGAGGAACACAGCAAGGCACATCATCATTAAGTTACCCAAGGTTGAAGACCAGGAGAGAATCTTAAAAGCAACAAGAGGAAAAGAAAGAGTTACCTATAAAGGAGTGCCCAAAAGGCGATCAGCTGATTTCCCAAAAGAAACCTTGCAGGCAAGAAGGGGCTGGAAAGAAGTATTTGAAGTCATGAAAGGCAAGGACCTACATCCAAGAATACTCTACCCAGCAAAGCTATCACTTAGAATGGAAGGGCAGATAAAGCGCTTCCTAGATAAGGTCACATTCAAGGAGTTCATCATCACCAAGCCATTATATGAAATGTTAAAGGAACTTATCTAAGAAAAAGAAGATAAAAAAATATGAACAGTAAATGACAACAACTATCAAAAATGAACCTAAAAAAAAGAAAGAAAAAAATGAAAACAAAAATTAAGCAAACAACTAGAATGAGAACAGAATCAGAGAAATGGACATCACATGGAGGGTTTTCAGTGGGGTGGGGGAAGGGAAGCATAGTAGGGGAAAGTTATAGGGAAGAAGAAGCATTATTGGTAGGAACAAAATAGGAGGAGGTTAAGAATAGTATAGGAAAGGGAGTAGCCAAAGAACTTACATGTACAACCCATAGACATGAATAAGGGAGGGATTGCTGGAGGGAAGGAGGGTACGGGTGGAGCGGGGCAAAGGGAAAAAATTGGAACAACTGTAACAGCATAGTGAATAAAATATACATTAAAAATTAAAAAAATAAAACACTTCCTGACTCGAGGACAGACTTAAGAAACTTTATGTCACTCAGTTTGACACCCAGAGACATGTTCTGAGTCACATAGCAAACCAAAACAATTATCTGGGGACATTATCTGAGCAGTCGAATAAAACTAGACTGATACCGTAATTATTTGTTTCACTCATCGTATTTCTAAGATGTAATCATATTTGCCAAGAATCTTACAATTTGTCCAGTTATGCTTTAGAGGGAATACGTGTGATACTGTCCATCTTATTAAAATATTGGCAGAAAAACCAGGAGAAACAATGCATATCATGTTGAGATTCTACTACGTTTATGAAGTTACTCCATGATTCTATCACAAACATTTAGTAATCCAACTAAAATTAGTGTTAATTTTGTCTAACGAGTTACACTCTTTAGATAATAGTATAAAAATAGTAGATAGACTAGCACTAAGACGTTAGCAAATATTTGTTTTCCAGTAAAAAGCCATTTAGTAGACATCAACACTAAGTACGTTTTATTTTTTTATAATGCTGTGATAGGAAAGATAAACTAAACTGATTGTTTATTTTGACCAATTCATACATAGAGATGTTAGAAAATGACTGAAGAATTATAAACAAGAGAATGTTCTCCCCCGTTATATGCGTTAAGAAGATGACTTTTGTAATTAGGCGGTGTATCCAGGATGGGACCAGTTACAGAAACAGAGACACCAATCTTGAAGATTACTTAAGCAAGAAGCGTTTGGGTCATCGTTTACGGAAGGGTTGGCAAAGTTGTCCGTTTAGGGCCAGAGAGTCAATGTTTCAGTCTCTGCAGACCGTGCGTCCCTGTTGCCACCGCTCAGCTCTGCCGCTGGCACGAGGAAGCAGCTGTAGGCTGCGGGCAACCGAATGAGTGTGGCTGCGTCTCCTTACATTTTTATTTATGGACCCTGCAGCTTGAATTTCACTTGCTCTTCATGTGTCACAAAATATTATTCTAAAATAATATGGAACAATAAGGTAAAAGCAGTTTTCTTAACCACTAAATGTAAAATCATTCTGAGCTTTCAGGCCGTATGAAAATAAACAAGGGGCCAGCCGTGGCTCATGACTGCAGTTTCCCCTGACCTGAGAGAGTAGCAGTGGTACTAAAGAAGGAGAAAGGAGCTAAGTGATATTTAGAAGATAGGATTTATAGGATTTACCACTGATTTAATGCTGGAGGCTTGGATGAGTCCCAGCATTCTGGCTTCATCAAACGATGTCACTCAGTGGAGCAAGATCCAGAAACAAGCCAGACAGAAGAAGAGAGCTACACAGTGAGATTTAGACTTGATCTGAGGACAGACTGAATTTACTGGACTCTGTATATCATTTAGGAGCTGATGATTTTCCTTCCCGGAATACCGATTTTTCTTCTCTTCCCTCAGGAATTCTGCCCATAACACCAAGGGTAGAAATTACTAGATTGTTTTTTGTGTGTGCGTGTGTGTGTATGTTTACCTTAACTGTGTCTCACTCAATGTTACTTTTCAACAGGGAAATAGTTTGGCCAAAAAGATGGGGGAAAATGGGTTCATGTTCATGGAACTCACTAATAATGACATGCACCCCATTACTTAGAAGCAGCTGGCTTTATACAACAACGGAATGTTCTGTTGAAGATCCAGGTTAGGACCCTCTGTGAGACAGCTCTTAGCAAAGTTAGAGTCATTGCTTACGGGGTGCAGTATATACTCCAAGTGAATACAAAACATATCCTGTTGCTCTTCCCACAGTCAGACCTCACTGAGTGTGGAGCGTAAAAGTTTCCCCAAGGGGTGGCTTTCTCATTATTACACTCAGTGACTCAGCCCCATTGCTGCCATGCTTCCCTGTCTTTGGGAACTACGTATCAGTGTCTTACAGCTGAAGGAAGTCTTTTCACTCAGAATGGTTTCATTGCATTAGACTTTGGGTGTCTTGAATATTCACAGTAATGGACAAATAGTAAAAAAACAAAAACAAAAAACTGAATCTGTGCTCATTAATTCAGGCTCTCAAGAGTAAACAGAATTTCTTTTGAATAATGCATCCAAAAGGAAAATGTCTGGAAAACTCTAGTACCATACAGACAAAATTACTCTGAGTTAAGATGCTTCAGGAAGGAAGACTTGCATCGACACAGAAGTTAAAGTATCTTGCCTAAGTATTTACCACACAAAAATCATGTAATGGGGAGACCATCCAGTAAGTGACTATAAGCAATAACATCAGGATTCATGGCTAAAATAATATACACCCACAAGGAGCAAAGGGGGGTAAAGCTGAGCCGTGGTCTTTACGTGTGTTATTCTCCACACCCCTGCAGATCTACCAGCTGGGGATACCAACCCGCAGTAAGAAAGTAAGAAACTGAGAGTTACTGTTTAGAACTTTCTACACCAACTTAGTGTAACTTTACTCCTGAATTTTAAAATTAAAAAACTGCAGTGAACATGCAATATAGTATACAGATGATATATTATAGAATTGTATATTTGAAACCCATATAATTTTATTAACCAATATCACCATTCTAAAAAATAGAATTTTTTATTGGAAAAAAATCATGGACTGTGTAGTTGAAGAAGACAGTTGCAGATATCAACCATGACCTTTGATCTTTTGTAGAAATAAGGACAGTGGTATCCAACATTACTTTTCTTGCTGTTTGTTGCATTTATATTGATAAACATGTATGAATATCCATTAATTTTCCTTTTTCTTCACTTTTTACTCTATTTTATTTCTTCCTATGTTCATATTCATAAAATGTGTGTGTGAATATTTTTGCATCTTACAACCAATGGCATGTTAAAATTTAATGACGGTGTTTCTTTTAAGTGGCATAGCATTGATAATGATGCATCTTACAAGTGATAGATGCCTTAGATTCATTCAAATTCAATAGATTGGGTGCATTCGCAGTGACTAACTTTGTAATCTAGTATTAAAAATGACAGAAAATCAAGATAGGATTGCGACTGTACTAGAGGAGGAATAAATATCACCCAGAAATACGGGAATCAGTCAGTAAACAACAAGACTTACTCTTGCCCTCTGGAAGAGAACACGAAGGTGTTCCCATTGGGGAAGGGTTGTTGTGCTGCGTTAGACTGGAGTGTGAAGTTGATGCTATTACTCTTTGTAAGACTAAATGCAGAGGAAGAATACCTGTGGGGTAATCATCAAGTAAACTAGATCGAACATCATTTGCTGCGTCTGAAATCATTTGCCTTCCAAGTCATTGTAAATCCTGCTTCTTTAGATGAAACACCAGAACTACATTTTCCAGACATTTGAGAATAGACAGATACTGGCTTTCACCAAGCAGATGCAGCCGAGAGACACAGAGGTTGGAGGAGAGAAAAGAGACTGTAAACAATTCATGTGGTAATGGAGAAATGTTGTAAGTTATAAGTGGTGAGACTCATGTAATGGCTGAGGCCATGCTAAAGAATGCAAATCTAATTTCTTCAAATGTAGGATCATCTCAGTGATCCCAGGTTTGGAGTTCACACTGCGGAGGTACGTGAGGGGATTGCTTCAAGCTGGAGATAAATTAGGTGGGAGTGGCAGAAAGTCAGTAAGACAATAAGCCGAGGGCTCCAGGGAAAAAGTTTAGAACATTTATTTGTGGGGTCTAAGATAAAGTGATGGACTAGAAAATTAGAAAGAAATGAAATAGTGAAATGGTTAGGATAATACACACTTAATAAGTGTTTATTATACAAGAAAGATATACACACAGAAACAAATACTGTACTAACAGCTTGTTTCAGTGACTCCTCAGTATTGGGCATTACCCTTCCCTTGTCCACTTCTTTGCTGCTATTGCCAGTGGGTCCAGAAAGCCATACACTCAGGGAGAGTCAGCCCTGAGGATGAAGAGAAATCCAATGGCGAAACTTTCCCGTTCCGTTCTCACCTTGGAACTGCTTCTCTTATTGTTCTTAAGGGACATTTTTGTCCGTCATTTTCTCTTATCGGTACACATCAAAATCTCTAGAGGACATATGCCTTGCAGTAGCTGCCTTCAGCTGATAGATTCCTAGAAAAGCCCCCGAGAATCCATGCTCCCAGCGTTTGTGGTGTTTACACTGAACTTGGCATTGTGAACAGTTGAGACACAAATTTTTTAAGTTGACAGAGGCCTTTCTAGAATGAGGTCATAACAAGGATCCATCCATTAACTTCTGCCCCAAACTGCTTTTATTCAACTACAATGTGGCCAATTAAAAACAAAACAAAACAAAACAAAAAACATGGTCTTTGATACTCCTCCCATTAAGAGTTGAGGTCTATGAATTTTTTTTAAAAGATTTTATTTATTTACTTATTTATTTTTTAGAAAGAAGGGAAGGGAGGGAGAAAGAGAGGAGGAGAAAAAGAGGGAGAAAAACATCGATGTATGAGAGATACATCAATTGGTTGACTCTCACACAACTCCTACCAGGGACCTGGCCCACATCCCAAGCATGTGCCCTTCACTGGGAATCAACCCAGCGACCTTTTGGTTAGTAGACTGGTGCTCAATCCACTGAGCCACACCAGCTGGGGCCTATGTCTTATTCTGTCATGTCCAACTGGGTTGGTCACTTGCTTTGACCATGAGAATACGGTAGAAGTGGCAGTTCTGGGCCCAGGCCTTAAAAGACTGACAGCTTCCATTCTTCTCTCTTGGAACACTTGATCTTGACCCCTGTTGGCTATCTGCACCTCTAGGTCAGAAGTCCTAGGACCCTACTAGAAAAACCACATGGTGAGATCCTGGCACTAGGTGGCTAGGGGTCCAGCTGGGCCCAGACTGGCAGCCTTTTGGCCAAGACTCCAGGTAGGAGAGTGAACCTGTTTTTGACCCTCCACACCAGCCCAAGTCCCCAGCTGAGTACCACCTAAAGGCCCCTGGTCAATGCCATGTGGAAGAGAAGGGCCCAGCCATCTTCTCCCCAAATGCCTGATACATGAAATCATGGGGTACAATTAAATGGTTGTTATTTTTAAACCCCCCACTTTGGAGAAAGTTTGTCACATAGTTATTGATAATCTAAAAAAGAAGTGTGTTTGAAAAGATGAGTATAAAGACTTTTTATACATTTTTCCTTAATATACTTTTATAATTAGAACTGCTTTTGTTCTTGTTTAGTAAGTACTTTAAGAATTGCTGTCATCTAAGCTGCTCTGTTAAGGAACTAATGACCTGCAAACATAAGCTTGTGTTCATTTGGGAATTCCATACTTAAACAGTAAAATGAGCAATATTTTTATCAAAAATAATAGAAAGCACGAATCTCTCCTTCTCTCTTGTCCTCACTCTTATTTTAGCTACTGAGTAAAGCCTGTGAGTAAGACATCCGCATTCTTCTGTTCTACAGTTACTCTGACACATCTTCTTTTTTTGTACATTTTTTTTAAAATAGGAGAATAACATTCCCCACGGTGGCTGCCCTCCAAACTTACTCCACTTAACGCCTACAGCCGGGGTGGGTGAAGCTATTTGAGGATCTGTAAAGCATTTGGGATCCTCCTGGGTAAAATGTGCTGTTGGAATTATAAGACCATTATCATTAACAATTGGCAGGAGGCTCCTCTCATTTTTCCTGGAGAGATTACGGGGGTCGAAGGATGTTTCCCTTAATCACCACGCTGACCTCACCTGACGGAGGCTAGTACCACTTGAAAGGGAGCCCAGCTCCCCAAGGTCCAAGCATCTACTCGCTCAGAGCAGCAGGGGCCCAGTCTAGGGTGAAGAAATAAAATCCCTTTGCCAGACAAAATGGTTATGGCAGTTGGTGGTCATTACCCAGAATATTGCTTCAGGGGGAATTAAATGTGAGAAATATTATAGAAGGAAAAAGAGATACATTTAGGGCAGCTTCAGTCACCAGCTTCATCAGTCTATGCAGGTAGCACAGACGTTCTGGCCCATCTATGACGCACATCTGAGTTGGCATAGATAGCTACACAAGACAACCCAGGATTTAGTTATTTAGTAAAATAGTAATAACTCTTGTATAATTACAGATTGCTTATGGTGTACTAGGCACTCTATATACCTTTTCTCATTTATTTGTAATGGCATTTCTATAGATTGTAAGTATTTCCTTTACATAAATGAGCGAACCAAGGCTGTGAGAGGGTTACACACTAAGAAATGAAATGAGTGGGATTCGACCACTGTCTGCTCCAGAAGTTTCTGTTCCTTCCACATCTGTATACTAAGTTGATACCACAGCCTCAGAATTGAGATTCATTCACGGCTTTAAAAAAATCAAGAAAATCAACAATAACTAGAAATATAAGAGCATTAGAAGAAATATTTTCCTATAGTGAGGATTCTTAAAAGGTTATTTACCAATAAGGAGATAGTGATAGAACACTACTATAAATACTTGAAAAACACAGGAGCAGTAAAGAATAAAAATGTGCACTTGTAGAGTACTTACTATTGTCTAAGTACTGCTCAGTGTGCTTGCATATTAATGTAGTTCATCCTCCACAGCAATGCTATTAGATATTATTAAGAGCCCCCTTTTACAAATGAGGAAACTGAGGCATCAGAGATGTTCATTTGCCCGAGTATACACAGTCGTTAAGTAGCAAAGCCAGGTTTTCAGCCAGGAACACAGCCCTGAAGTCCAGTCTCCTAATGTCAAATGCATTAGCCACAGTGGGGATGCTGGTTCTCCCACTTTCTAGTTTTGGGACCCCAGAGAAGTTACTTAACCTCTCAAAGTCACACTTTTCTCATCTCTAAAATAGGGCTGATGGTACCTAGCTATGAAAGTGCTGGGAGGGCTACTTATTTAATGCATCAACAGCACCAGCACAGTGCCTGGCCTATAACAGATTCTCAACAGATGTTAGTTCCTTCCAAATCCCTGGCTAGTTTCCCCTCCAGTCTTCCCTCTTTCCTTTCTCATTCCCACTCTTTCCTCTGTCTTTGTCTTCTCCCCTTTGGTTCATTAGCAGCTGTCTCACGTGCTCCTGCGTTGTTTGCAATCACAAAGGCATTAGGGCCACACACCTTGTCTTCCAGCTGGGGGCGGGGCCCGGCACAGGGCTGGAACCCTTTATCACCCTCTGTTCTTCCGGCCCCTGCACCCGAGGCCATGCCAGTCAGGGTCACTCCAGTCTAAGGTCTGATGAAAGCCCTGGGGTGGGAAAATGTTTGCGGCTCTAGCAATCAAAACTAACCCAAGAAGAGTGTTCCAGCAAGCTGCTGCAGGAAGTGCTGGTACCAGAACTGGGGTTGCTCCACCATTGTCTGTTTGGTGACAACCCCATTGTCATCAAGTCTGCTTTTGAATCCTTCCGCATCAGGCCCAGGGAACCAGAGCTGAGGAAACATCAGCTGGGCTGGCATAGTTCTTATTTCTTTCATGTCCCCCTTGTCAACAGTTTGAAAGTGAGATGGCTAATTTTGTGCCTGACAAGAAAGGACGGATCATTTTCTCAGATGCTGTTATCAGCAGAGTCAGAGCTGGTACACTCTCCGAGGGAGTCCCTGAACCACAGGTTACTGGCAGGCAGACAAACACTCGCTGACAGCCATTTGTGACCAACTATGAAACACCATCTGCTGCGGCTGGGGGAGGAAAGGCTCCAGCAAGTGAGAGCCACTGTACAACCCTCCCCTGTGTTAACTCCGGGAGGCCAGAAGATAGCCCTGAAGGAGACTATCTGGGTTGTATGTCTCATCCAGATTGTATGCATACGAATTACAGAATAACGATGTTTTAGGTGGAAGTAAAAAAATGCGAATCTGTCTCTATACTAAAATGCAAACATTAAACTACTGAATCCAGCAAAACAATATTGAGAAATAAATGCAATCAAGAACTGAGTAAGTTCCTATGGAGATTTGAGCCAACTTGTGTGTGGACATCATCCAAAGGACAACAGTATCAATGTGTCCTTGATGTTTTAGTTTCAGGTTTAAAACAATCTTATTATTTCTGCATTTTGGGAGAGGAGGGAGACAATTTCTGAAAAGAGCTCAATTCAAGATGCATGTTAAGAAAAATGCTGTTATTTATAATGCATCATGAATACATTATTCAGAAGAAAAAGATACTTTACTGAGAGGAAAGATTTCAGGTCCTTAAGATACTTTGGAAGAGGGAGTCTTTTTTGCTCATTAACTTTAACAAGGCACACAGCCAAAGGCATATGCCAGCTCTCTCGCTCTCTGGTTGGAAGTCTGGGTTTTCATTTTTAAGACTCTTAATAGTCCTGTGTCTCATGATTAAGTAATGAGAACTGGCATCAAAGTATCTGAAGTTTAGCTGATCTTGCATTTATACTTACAAGCCAGGGAAGATGGTAAAACAAAACATTTTAAAGACATATATGCAAGTAAATATAGACAGATAGATAGATAGATAGATAGATAGATAGATAGATAGATAGATAGACAGCAGACAGACAAAGAAAAATGCCAGTTCTTACTGACTCTGCTTGGACTCAGGGGTCTTGGCTGGGGTTACAGGGTATGCTGGTAGGAAATATTTTTACAGATTAATATTTCTGATGCTGCATTTTAGTTCTCAACTGAAAAATCAACCCATTGCTTCTCATTCTGGTTAAACCTTATCAGAAAGTCCACACTATGTTCTTCTGAAGTCCTCACGATGAAAGAGATCACAGCTGTGTGTCCTTGCATTTCAGTCTCTTAGCACAGGAGAGGGGCTTTGGTTCCGAAGCTGAAGTCCAATAACCTCAAGTGAAGAATCCAGATCATCCCTGAAATCTGTGCCTCAGAGGGAGGGGTGGGATGGGGGAGGCAGCTCAGGCCTTCGTGGATCCCATACACCCACGTGTGGGGATGACCCGCTCACGGGAACACAGCACAGCGGTGATGGGGGATAAGGAAAAAAGACTTAAATGTGCTTTCACTTATGGCCGTGCAATATGAAAAACAAACCTAAACATTTGTCCGTAGAATCAGGTGATGATTGGCTGACTCCTGTCTCAAGGGGGGCAGGAAAATGGTCCATGCACCTGCCACCTAATTCAGTTTAAAACCTGACGCATTTACCAAGAGTGGGCTGGCATAATGAAGTTCATTCAGGCTGTCAGAGGAGTCAATAACTTATCCCCAACTGCTTTTGTTTCAGCGGAGGCAGTGCCTCTGATCGGCTGAGGTACTTATTCAACTAAAATTTATTTTCAATTGCCGGCCATAATGGCACGGGCACAAGCCTGGCTTTGACAGAACCTTTTGCTCAAGGCTACACTATTGTTAAAGTTTGTGTCCATTGTCTGGGGTCTTTGATCTGTCAAAGCTGCTTAACAAGCTGGTTAAAAACTGTTTCAGATAACAGGTGTGTCCTTTGAGGGTACAGGGACATTTTTCAGCTCCTTTAAAAGAATCGTTTCAGAATTGACAAATATTTACAAGCTGGTTGGTGGTGATATATGTAAGGCACTTTTAAAACAAGGAACAGGTTTAATGTCTTTAGTTCCTTGGACTTCTGCAACAAGCAATCTTTGGAATGAAAGATTTAAGAGACATGTTGTTTCTTTAATTAAGTCCAGTGTTAAATTGTTTGTATGTAGATTTGTATGGAATTAGGGCCAAGGTTCAATGTGCACTAGAGGTGTGAGAGGCGGGCACAGTGCCCCCGCCCCGGAAAAGTCTCCAGTGGTTGGCTGATGGTCAACCACTTACTTCCAGGATATTGAAAGTCTTCTAACTCCCAGAAAGGGCAACCTGACAGTGAAAGGCATGCCATGTAGCTGAAAACTTACTCCTTTTCCTAACTCTCCTGCCAGAAAAACAAAATTAGATGGCTATTACAAAGGTGCTCTTTGGAAGTCAAATTACTTTGTTTCTATTAGTTTCAGAAACTACCTCATGTTTTTCTGAGGGAAAATGAAATACATCTTCAGCTATGTCTTTTCCAGTCGATCATAAACTGTCTTACTCTCTCCTCCAGCAATAATTTTGTTTTGGCTGAAGATTAATGGGGCAAGAAAGAGGTGGAGCTTGAGCCAAGGGGCATGATTGGGTCATTTACATTATTCATCTGCATAAAGCTGCTTCAAGTTCACCGAACTCTTTTTGGGAAAGAGTAGAAATTAGGGCAAGTCTTAATTCTTCTTGGAAACGTTTGGCAAAATACCTTCCATCACCTTCCATTATATTCCATCACAAATAACTTCCTAGATATTTGTAAATTGGGTCAGAAATAGTAAGGTTGAAATTCAAGAAGCCATTATCTTTTTAGTTTAAAATCATTTTGACGAACAGAATCAACAAAATTTAGCTAAAATAATTATGTGCATTAGTTTTCTTCCTAAAGGAATTAAGTATGAATGCAACTATTACACTTAAAACACGTTTTTCTTAAAGATCTTTAGCAGAGGAAGTTAAAAAATAAAACAAGCAGAAAATTTTTATTTAAAGTAATGTCTTTTAAAATGTGTTTCTTATTCTCTAAAAACAAAGCAAAACAAAACAAAATAAAACAGGAGCATAATGTGCTTACTACACATAGAAAAGCCCTTAACACTATATGCAAAAAAGTCCTTCCTACGTATGAATGTTTCATGTTTTTGAGACATCCTCAATAATGGGAAAAGGCAGGGAGAGTCAATAAATCTTTTGGGAAGTGTGGGTAGATACAAAGAGGGGGAAAATCACTTTCAGTTCTCACCCTGCAACATTCTCCAAAATAATTCTGAGGTGCAGACACTGTACTTCATATTTGAGTGGAGGCTGTTAAAATGTGGGCAAGATATTTGCTTCTCTAACACTCATTTATAAATTGTTGCTCATTCATAAAACAAGGACAGTTAGTACAGCTACCTCAAGACTGTTTAACAGTCAGATATGGTGATTTTTTTAAAGTAACTTTGACCATTGGGTGGTTAACACTAGCTACTCTTATTGAGTCACATCGTATAATTGCTAATATAAACAATGACTGATGGGCAATTTCCAGGTACAGAAGCCCTTGCTAAAGCATAAAAGTAACTGAAATTAACAAATTCATAGTCATAATGACCTGTAACTGTACATTTTCTAGGAGATAAAAAAGGTAACCAAAATAAACTAAATACAAAAAATGTTAAAGAACAAAGAGGAAAAGAAAACAAAAAATAATCAATAAAGAACAACCAAAATAACTAATCAAAATTAAAAGGAAACTGACAAACTAGAAAAGACATTTTAAGAAAAGATTTACCACTTTTTCATAGAGCTCTCACAAGTTAATTAGTAAAGCACTGTTTTCAACAGATAATTTAGTAAAAAATATAAATCAACAATTCCTCAAAAAGGGAATACTATTTTTTTTATCATAACATGAGATTATAAACTTTGGAAGGCCCAGGAATTTAATCAACATTGTTAACTGCAGTAGCTCCATTATCTGGGAAAGAACCTACCATATACCAGATCCTCCACACACAAACACATATTTTTTATTTAATGGAGAAAAGGTCCTTTTTGTTATCAAGAAATTCAGTTATAAGCAAGTAGAGAAAAGGACAACCTACACTTAGTTGTATACTTAAGGATATTTATAATAAACACTAGAGAAAACAGTACACAGGAAAAAGGCAAGTTTTCATCTTATAAAAGGAAAAGCATCCTGATTTTTCTCCTTCCAACGTTAATTTTAAGGAGAAACAAAATTATCATGACTTAAACATTCTATTTGAACTTCTGCAAACCTAAAGGTATAAAACACTCTGCATGGGCTGTTTTGCTATTTTCGTAAGAACTGGATTTAAGGTGAAACTAAGAAGTTGTCAGTCAGCTATTAAATAACAACTTAAATTTTTTTTTTCTTATTTCAAGGGCAGATCAGAGCTGTTGCCTTCATGTTCTAATACCTAGAAGGTAGTGAAGGTCTTTCCTCCCTCTCATGCCCCTTCCCATCCCCTTCTTCAAGTTCACTCCTTCCTACTTACCTAATACATTCCTCCAAAAGTACATAATACATACATACATACATACATACATACATACATACATACATACATTTTAATGTGATCAAACAGGGCATATGTAATCGGGTCACAGAAAAGGAGGTATAATGAATGATCCAACAAAAACATTAAAGGACTTATCACAAGAATAGAAGGGGCAATGTCCTGTGCTCTCAGGCAGCCAGGTCCTCTCCTCAGCTTTCCTGTCTTCCCTCTGAAGAGCGTGGTCAACGGAGGGAGGAAGGCAGGGCTCAGTGGTGGTGGGGAGGTGCCCGGGGTGAAACAGCGCTCCCTCCAGCATTCGATTCATCCAAAACCCGCGAATGTGATGTTGATTGGAAATAACATCTTTGTATGGTCTTTGTTAATTGGGAATAATATCTTTGCAGGGTCTTCATAGATGCAATCAAGTTAAGAAAGATGCAATCAAGATTAGACAGGCCCCAAACCCAATGACTGGTACCCTTATAAGAAGACAGAAATTTGGACACAGAAACACACAGACCCACAGAGAGAAGATCATGTGGAGACAGAAGCAGAGGTTGGAGTTTCCGTGTCAGAAGCCAAGGAACGCTTGGGGCCACCAGAAGCTGAAAGGGGCAAGGAGAGATTCTTTCCTAGTGCCAGGGGAGGGGCGTGGCCCTGCCAACACCTTGGGCGAAGGGGTCAAAAGGTACAAACTTCTAGTTATAAAATAAGCCACGGGGATGTAATGTACAACATGGTGACTATAGTTAAAATAATGAAAGTTGCTAAGAGAGTAGACCTTAAAAGTCCTCATCACAAGCAAAAAAAAAAATTGTAACCATGTACAGGGATGGTTGCTACCTAGGCAGTAAATGGTGATAATTTCACAATATATACAAATGTTGAATCACGGTGTTGCACACCTGAAACTGAAAAGCAGACAAAAAAACACCAAAAAAAAAAAAAATCCCAACCCTGCTAAAAGTGACAGTGAGTGAAGGTTATGATGAGTTTTGGGGGATGACTAACAAAAACTGCACTCATCAGTACTTTTTGATGAGAGATCAAAATAGATAGATAGATAGATAGATAGATAGATAGATAGATAGATAGATAAAGTAGCTATCCATTTATCCTTATCTGACTTCCACTGGATCTCAAAGAATCACAGATGATTGGAAAAGGAAAGAACCTTAAAAACATTTATTCCAATGCCCTCATTTCACAGGGAAGGAGACAAGCTCAGAAGAGTTAAGCATGTGAACGCAGGTCGCACAGTTCTGCTTGGGTACAACTGGCGCCGGAATCTCATCCTCCTGACGTCACGTGTTGTTTCCTCAGTAAATGTTTGCCCCCTGGTCTCTGTTGTTCACAGCCCTGACCCCAGTGCTTAAGGGGATCTAACAAGACCAATGAGATGGTCTCTGCTCTTGGAATTAAATCTGTAATTATGTAATCAGTTGTTACCTCTCTCTCTCTCTATAATGAAGCTTTGTGAGGTCAGGGGATGAGTCCGTCTTTCCAAATCATCCAGTATCAGTCACAGAGAGAGAGAGAGAGAGAGAGAGGGAGAGGGAGAGGGAGAGGGAGAGAGGAGGAGGAGATAGAGATGGAGATTTTAAGGAATTGGCTCCTGTGATTGTGGGGGCTACTAAATCTGTAGGGGCAGGTGAGCAGACGGGAAACTCAGGCAGGATTTCCATGTTGCAGTCTTGATGCAAAATTCCTTCTTCGAGAAACCTCAGATTTTGCTCTTACTGCCTTCAACTGATTAGAGGGGCCTACCCACTGTCGAGGGTAATCTCATTTATTTAAAGTCAATTGACTGTAAACTTATTCACATCTACAAAACACCTTCACAGAAACAGCTAGAAAAACATTTGCTCAAATAACTAGACCCTGGAGACTACTAGCTAATTTGATTCAAGTCAAACTCAAGCTGTCCTGCTGTTTGGATTTCTTTATATATTTTTGTTTTGTTCACTTATCTGTTGTTTGTCTGCTTGTTTTCTGTTTCCTCCCTAGAACGAGAGCAGACAGCCTTACCTGTCTTGTTCATCACTTTACACACAGAAGCAGTTTACTATAGCGGTTAAGAGCACAGACACTGGAGGTGGGCTGCCTGAGTTTGAACTCCAGCCTTGTCATTTAACATCTGTGTGACTTTGGAAAAGTTTACCAGTCTCTCTGGGCCTTGGTTTACTTATTCTTAAAACCGAAATCCTACACTCCAGTAAAACTTCTTTCAAATGTCCTCTACTCATTCAATGAACCCTGCTTTGTTTTGCTATTCAGTTGATTAGCTCACTGAGTGCTAACACCCCCTCTTACTTTTTCCCCATTGTACCTTAAGAACCTAGTACAGTGCTTGCTACCTACTAAGACACTGTATAGTAGGCATATAATGAAGTATTATAGATAATATAGTAGAATATAACAATGAGCACTGTCTCTGCATCTTTGTAATCGGGAGGAACTTGTTTCTAAGCCTAGATTAATGAGGCATTAAACTGTTGCAAACAGAGAGCCAGAAAGCTTGTGCATTCCTAACCACTATTATTAGCATTGAGGCTGAGAAAATAGAGTAGAAAAATAGCAATATTATAACTGTGAGAGGCCTACATGTACAGGTCTATTCTTTCCCACCAACACTTTTCTGCCTAAAGCAACAGTTGATGAGAATTTTGTCATAATATTAGCACTACATTTTAAAAAGTCATTATTCTGATTGGCTTAGAATGTATTTAGTTTGGGGGCAAATATGACCATCCTATAAAAAAATTTATCATCCCTGGATTCACTTTACCAGGTATTAAGACATAATTGTACTACTCAATTAAGAAATGTGCAAAAGACTTGAACAGACACATCTCCAAGGAGGACATACAGAGGGCCCAAAGACATACAAAAGATGCTCAGCAACACAAGCCACCAGAGAGATACAAATTAACACTACAATGAGATACCACCGCACACCAGTGAGAATGGCCGTCATAAACAAATCAGCAAACAAGTGTTGTAGAAGTTGTGGAGAAAAGGGAACCCTAGTGCACTGTTGGTGGGAATGCAGACTGGTACAGCCACTGTGGAAAACAGTATGGAATTTCCTCAGAAAACTAAAAATGGAACTGCCTTTTGACCCGGCAATTCCACTGCTGGGATTATATCCTAAGCATCTGGAATTACCAATCCAAAAGAACCTATGCACCCCACTGTTCATAGCAGCACAATTTACTATAGCCAAGTGCTGGGAGCAACCTAAGTGCCCATCAGTAAATGAATGGATCAAAAAACTGTGGTACATTTACACAATGGAACACTCCACAGCAGAAAGAAAGAAGGAGCTCCTACCCTTTGTGATAGCATTCATGGAACCAGAGATTATTATGCTAAGTGAAATAAACCAGGTGGTGAGGTACAAATACCATATGATGTCACCTTTAACTGGAACCTAGTCAACAAAACAAACAAACAAGCAAAATATAAGCAGAGACATTGAAATTAAGAACAATCTGACAGTGACCAGAGGGGAGGTGGGAGGAGATAGTGGGGAGAAGAGAGGAAGTGTTTTCAGGAACAACTGTAAAGGACACACGGACAATACCAAGGAGAGGTGGATTCCGGGGAGGGAGGTGGGGATGGCTGGGGTGGTGAGGGGTAAATGCAGACAACTGTAATTGAATAACAATAAAATAATTTTTTTAAAAAAATACATAGTTCTAGGTCACAGTAAAAACTGGTAATAGCATAGTAACCCCAGCAGTAGCACAGAAAAGACTCATATACCAATGGTACAGAATAGAGAGGTCAGAAAGAGAGCCATAAATGTATAGAAACTTGACAGAGGATAAAGATGACACCACAAATCAGTAGGGAAAGGATAGATCTTGTTCAAGACAATATTGGGAAAATTTGGGTACCATATACAGAAATAAGTTCTTAAAACACAAAATTAAGATATTAGGTTTGGAGAAAATAGTTGTTACATCTAAGATTTTCTTTATCTCAACTATACAAGGAACTCTTGGAAAACAACAACAAAAAAAGGTAATCTTGTGGAAAAATGAGCAAAGAATATTGGTTATCTATCTATCTATCTATCTATCTATCTATCTAGATATAAAATATCTCCCAGAAATATTCTTGGGCAGATGCAAGAGGATATATATTGATGTTTATTGCATTGTTAACAGGGTGCTAGAGGGAAGCTATGCTCAATCAGGAGGGAGATGAGAAATGAATTGTGTTGGACACACAGTAGGGAATATTCAACAGGAGTCAAAAGTCAGAAACAAGATTAACCAACAGCAGAGTGGATGAATCTTAAAACACAATGCCCAGTAGAAAAAAGAGTAAGAAGTAGAAGAAGGGCTATAACACAATCTGTGTATAAATTTCAGACAGGTACGCACAGAAACCAACACTGCTCATTTTACGAGGATTCCTACACCTCGAACATATTCAAGGATATATGTCATCTCTGTGTCAGGGAGGGGAACGGGAGTAGACATGGCCTTGTCCAGAACAGCGACAACAGTGTGCCAACTGCCAAAGAGTGTGCTTATCTCAACCCTCTTTTGGGAAATAGTCTCTTGCATTCCTGCACATCTTGTGATCCAAAACACCAACAAACTTTGTTCTGGACTGTGTATTCAAGGGTGTTCATATAGAGAACAGCCTTGGAAGATAGAGATCGGATATGTCTTTCGAACAGAGGACAGGTTCGTTTGTTTCAGAAAAATAAATATAATGTCTCACTTCAGAACAAAAGTCAGGCAGGTTTGCTAAACGCTCATTATAAAAGGCTGGGCTTTCCTCAGATGTGAAACAGTCCACTTCACATGCCGCAGGTACCTCCACATCGCTCTCATAGGAATTAAGGGGCCAGGGGAACCAATGTGACCACGAAGTTCATGGCACTTTCTTTGCAGAAAGAAATAAAATTCTTTGTTTCTAACCCAGGAGTCTTGGGTCTTCTGCCACCATCCATGAGACTGTGACAATCTGTTGTACCAATTTGTAAGGTACATATCTCACTTGTTAGAAATCTCTGTGTTTCTAACAAGTTCCCAAATGATGCTGAGGCTGCTGGCTTGGGAACCACAATTTGAGAACCATGAATTCAGGTCATTCCAGCTGTATGACCCTAGAAAAGTTACATAACTTTCTGTGCCTCAAGTTTCCTCAAAAAGAGAATTATAGTACCACTTTTATAGCTTTGCAGTGAGCGTTAGATGTGTTACTATGTGTTGAGCATTTAAAACCATGACTGGTATATACTAATCACTTTGTGATTGCTGTAATTATTAATATAAATATTTCCCCTAAGTTAACATCAGCTGGTAAAACATATATCTACTGCAATACCACTATCACCTAGAAAGACATTCTCATGGTGATGCTGCTTTTGAAAGTTACAGCACTTTTTTTTTTACACCTTTGGTTCTGGGACACACTTCCATGTAGCTCATTTTTCTGTAACATGACACAGGCCGAGAGTGAAGAAATTAAAATAGCTTTGGGGGCTTCCTAGAAACCAAAGCTGGTGGAAGGAGCAGGCAGATTGTATGCACAAGGACAGAGTGGGAAGGCTGGGAGAATGTAAACCCCATGCTTCCCTAAAGCAATGAAGTGGTGAATGAAAGTGGACAAAGAGAGTGGAGCGATGAACTGGAATGGAGAAAAAAAGCAGACACTGAATGGGAAAAGAGGGGTAAAGAAGAGAGAGAGAAAGATGACAAGATCATCAAGAAGCAAGATAGAGAAACAGAGGAAGGAGGGAAAATTTGGAAGGAAGACAGGAGGAAAAAAATGCCCCAAATCTTTTATTTCTTGAAAATAAGCAAACATGATCTTTTTTCGAAGCAGTGTCTTAACAATCTAGAGCATGTATGTGCATCACCAAACTAGTAACAGTAACTCTGGATGTGGTGTTATCAGCAGAAACGGTTTGCACTCTTAAAGTGGCCGCCATGTTTCTTCCCTCACCTACTCCAGTTAACATATCCATTTCGTCCCTGCCCTGCACATTCTGCCTCTCTGTCTCTCATTCAGATCTTTCCCTCAGACCTAAAGTGTAGACAAACATTGAATGTTTCAATGAACCTAATTCTAGTTTCAATAAACATTGGAACATCCTTTTATACCATAATGGTACATGTTTTAGATAAATAACCTTCAGATACAATTTCAAGACAGTAAATTACAGAAGAGAAGAATCTATAATGGCCAAGTAAATGAATATTAAGAAAAGCATCTCACCCCTCGCTGTCCCCTTAGAGGCGGTCTAGGGTCTACATAGTACCTGATAGCACAGGGCAACCGCAGCTTAGAAAGTAACGCTCTCCTGCCTGTCTTTTCCTCCCTCCCCTCCAGCACTCTCCCATACTCTCAGCATCAGGCACTTCGTGGGCAAGCTAGCATTTGGCTGAGGTTCACCTACAACTATTGTTTTTTCTCAAAAATACTAGTTTGCTCCATTTTTAATATACTTCCAAAAGTTTTTGCTCTTACTGTTTTCCTCCAAGTGACAGTGCCTCTGTAAATTCCTTGTGTTGAGATCTCATGTTTACTGTGAAAAATGCCATATTTTCACAGTGAAACTATAGTATTTTTCACAGTAAAAAGATAGTACAGTATTAAAAAATCTTAGTTTTTTTTATTAAAACCTTGATCATGTCAATAATGATGAAAAGTGAGTGGTCATAAGTCAATGTACTCTGGCCCTGAAGACCTCAAAGGTCTCAATTACAAGCCTAGAAAACAACACTGCTAGAGAATCAAGTACCTAAGGGTAAAAAAATAGAAAAAACTTCCAAATAAAAACACCCTGTCCGGAGGAGCATTGATATGTGAGTGCAAAGGACAAGAGAAGAAGCTGACCCATCTCCACATGGCATAGTCAGTCAGTGCAACTCCCAAGGCTGCTCTGCGCTCAGTCTTGCAGCCTGATGCGTGTATAACACAATTCAAGTAAAAACGGGCAACAAGTTGCCTCCTCCACTTCTAGTATTCCCTGTGGACTACTTAGCAAGAGAAAAGGTTCCTCGTTTTCATGTTTGTCTGTTCGTTCTGTGTACTGTGGGGAAGTTGGGGTCATGAGGACACCATTGAGTAGATGTGTGAAGATGACTTTTGTACAGGTTTCATAGAAAGCAACAACACTATTTGGGCCACCATGTCATCCTGTCACTCTGAGTCCAGTCCCATTCCTCACACAACTGGGATGACCAACTAGCTGTACAGGAAGTCAAAACAAAGGTAGTATTGATTGAGGGCCAAGCTGAGTTTAAAATGATAGATCTCTTTTTCATTCACTAGATTTTTTTTTTTTTTTTTTTTTACTTTTCCAAAAGAGAGACAGGTGTGTGTTTGCTAACCATTCTATATGGAAGACAACTATAGGTGCAGTTCAATATCAGCCACTTTTGAGCTGGCCTCCCTCAGATCCATGCCTTTGCTCTGAGTGACTCATACACCAGGCAGGGTCTAGTCAGCTGTGGCCAGGACAGCAAGGGCTGGCTTCAGTCCCTTAGTGTCACTTCCTTAAGAGGTAGTGGTGGATGTGGCAAACCAGATAGCCTGATGATTTTGTTGCTATTGCATAATTTAGACAAAGAACTAATTTTCAAAACCAATCATTTCTGGCTTTTGATCACTTTCACGATACCCATCTCTATAGATGCCACATTTTATCTTTCTATAATGTTTCATTTAAACGGGCCTCCAAGGCCAAAGGTACACTGGATTAGTACTTTCTAAATTAGTGCAGAGCATGTTTGTGTTCTTCCTTAAGGAAGTGTGTTAAAAGTTGAGTTTTTCTATGTAACTGTCTCTGATGCCAAATTAACTGAATGTCAGTTTTGCTTGGGCTTTAAGTAGAGGTTTTAAAGGTTTGTTTGTTTGTTTTTTTACTTTCAAGATATATTTAATTGCATGATGCAGTTGATAGCTTACAGATGTGAAAAAGTCAGAGATAACATCCCAAATCTCTCTCCTATATTTTGATTCCCTACTTTGTCCTTTTTTAACTGTGACACTTAAAATTTATCTTCTAGGTTTAAATCATTCATAGATAAGCAACTAGAACAGATGACTGAACCAAACATGTATTAAATAATACAACAGACTGTAATTGGTACAAAAGAAGATTAGATTAAAAAAAAGTATGAAACGGAACAGAAAGAAATTCAACACAGGGGAATAAGGGTACCAAAAATGTCAAACAAGCCCTGGTTTTTCAAACTTTCCTAGAGGAGCCCCTGGCTTCAAGCTTCAAAGATTACCGGAAGCCCCAAAGGAGCTCCCTCCTGCCTTCCCTGAGGATCCAGCAAAGATTCCACAATTGCACGCCGAATCTTTGTGTTCTAGGTAGGATTATTTAGCAGGGATTTCGTTTTGTCTCGGTTTTCAATGGCCCAGCCCCAGCTGTACATTTGGGGACAGACCGCAGCTTCTAATGAACAGAGGGTTTGCAGCAATCCTTTCCGAAGCCTCCCTCCCCCTGCAGCGATGGAGTAATTAACAAACCATTAAGTCAGTTCTGCTTTATTGAGGGGGGATACAGTGCAGGTCACTTCTTTGGAAACTTTTGTCCTTGAAGGAAATTACAGGATTGTTTTATGTTGAGACCACAGCCTGCTGAACTCGGGAGTCAAGAGGCAAGTTTCTGTAGCTCAGGGACCCACGGAGACAAGCGGGATAATGACTCTAATCCCATTAAAAGAAGATTCCTCCCAACCTCCCCGCTTTTCTTTCTTTCTTTTTTTTTTCTTTTGAAAAACAGAAGAAAAACGATTTGCTCATTCGGCAATAACTAATGGGGACATGAATTACGAAGCTGTCCCAGACTTAAGTTTATCTTACTGTCCATAAATCTCTGAATAACTGCGAGGAGACTCAGCACTGCCCTCATTACTTCGGTTTATTTCCGTGTTAATCAAAGGCGTCTGCTCCTGGCCTCTATCTGGTGGGGCGAACGGGCAGCCAGTTTTCCAGCATCTGAAAAATCCTCGGCGAGGACCTGCCCGCAGAGCTTGGGTTTTGTGCGGCCCGCGCAGCTTTTACCATCGAATTTAGGGGTCTGGCGTTTTCCCACCAGGCTCTGAGGACCCCAGCGCTGGGGCCGCTTCATATGCTCTTGAACGTATTCCTTCTCTCGCTGTTTTGCTCTTTTTTCTCCGGTGCCCCGCACAGTGCCTGGCACGTCGGAAGCACTCAGAAAGTTTTCGTTGCTGACGTAGAGTAAGATTAAGAGAAATGCCAAGGCTTACATCGCTAGGGGTGCACTAAAGCGTTGTGTGTTTACATATGGGTTCAAAGGATGGTGTGAGTTTCCTTGTTCGCTTCGGAGTAGATGGGAAGTGGGGGGTGGGGGGTGGGGGGGCCGGTGGGGAGCAAGGGAGGGAGCGGTAAATAACCATCAGCGGAAGAGAGTGTCTGCAAAGTGCGCTCTCCTCAACCGCTGCACCTCCGCAGAAACGCGTTCTCGGCACCGCAGCTCTGCAGCACCCCGGGGCGGGGACGGGGGAGAGTCTCAGAACTTGGCTTCTGGAGTTTTCCAAGGGAGATGAGGGGTTCTTGAGAGGCTGCATCTCGCGTGTAAACTGTGTAGTCCCCAGAATCAGTCCCCGATACCTGCCCTCGTCCAGGTGTCTGGCACCGAACGCGAGGGCAAGACTGGTCCTGATCAAACCAGGGCAGACGGAACCCTAAAACTTTCGGGGACAGCTATCCCAAGTTGCTTCACAGACCCTTTGGCGCTGCACCCTCCTGGCCTTCCTCCGGCTCGAGAAACCCAACCCACTCAGCTTGTATCGGAATCCCAACGCGCGGCAGCGACATCAGGCCTGGGCGCGCAGCTCCGAGATCTGCGCATCCCTCCCTCTCCATCCCGGGGCCTCAGCCCCAGCACGTTCCGGCCCCCAGTGGCCAACTCCTGGGCGTGTTGAGCTTTCTTTCCCAAGTGCTGAGTGCAGGCTGCAGGACAGAGCCCACACATTAGTGCCAGAACCCGGACAGGGATAGGGTTTGGATTAAAAGCAGAGACTTAGCGCGAGGCGCTGTTGCCAGTGTCCGACGCGGAGAGCCTGGCGGTCGGGTCCTCAGTGAGTGTCCCCCAAAGAGGAAACGCAGCTGGGGAAGGTGCAGCAGCTGCGCCATCCAGATCGACGACGACCCGATCATTTTAGCAAAGTTTACCAAGTGTCAGCGCCGGACTGGGCTTGGGCGCGCAGGGAACACGGAAGAAAAGAGCGTTTCTGCAGCACTCGCCTCGAGTTTGGATTTGTTGGTTGTTACAGTTACTGTTTTTCTTCCTCCCCGTTTCCATAAACGCTTAGGCAATTTGAGGGTCCCTACAAGAGTGCCCTCAGTCCTATCCAAGCTCCGAGATATTCCTTTCTGTGCTCCCTTCTTTTGTCGCTTGCGCCCCCACCCCTCTGGGCCTGCAGAGCCGACAACGAGGAGTCCCGGGTCTGGCGCGGAGACCGACACTTCCCACCGGACGCAGCCCCAACTCCAGGACCCTAGCTGCGCACAGAGCAGGAGTCTCGGCGCCGCCCTGCTTTGAGTTAGGCCCCAGAGCCCGAGCGAGTGTGGGGCCAGTTCCCGCCGCGTGGGACGCTGACGCGGCCCGGAGGGAGGCCATACATCCAGTGAAATCAAGGGCTCGGGAAGGATCCAGTCTGAGGCCTCTGGGGGTGGGGGGTGAGACAAGCTCTGATTCCCGCAGGTCTGGCGCTCTCCGCCTCGGTGGATGCTCGCACCCCACCCTCTCTGGTCCCCTCGAAGCCCCGAGACCGCAGTGTCCCAAGGAGAGTGTCACTGGAAACGGACAAAAAGCGAGGCTCTGCAGACCCAAGCCTTAGGGGGTTGCCTCCTCCCCGCTACCCAGAAGGGAAATAGGTACCACAGAGGCTCAGAGACTAGGCGGGGGGTGGGGAAGGAGGACATTCGTTCTCCAGCAAGTTTACGGAGAGGCAGGGAAGATGCAGGTGCGCCCAAGCCAGCAAGGCCCCTCCCTTGGCCAATTTCTTTCCAAAGACACTGCCAGAGCCCTTAGGCTGGACTTCTCCTTGGGCTTCGCTTCCTGCACCTGCGGAGTCGGGGCCTGCGGGGCCGCGCTAACAGGAGAGTCCAAATCCCCAGTGGCAAGGTTGGCGCCCGGCCCCGACGTCCACTCGGCACAATTCCTCTGTTCTGGCTCCGGCCGGGAGCCAAGCGGTGAAGAGGTGCCGGGAGCAGGGCCCTGCGAGCCAGGGACTGACCTCTCTAGTCCTGTCAATTCTGGAAGACCCTCCAAGGGTTGAAGCTGAGCTCCTGCGTGGCGTCTTGAACCTCGCAGGCGCAGAGCCTTGCCCAGCCCCGAGGCCTGTCTCAGGCCCCAGGCCTGTCCAGGGACCCCAAAGGGTGGCAGAGCAGCGACGGGAGGGCTAGGAATGCACCCTTCAGTCGGACGGTGGGAGGGGAAAGAGGGACCTGAGATCTTCCAGAAAGGACGTAGAAAGCGCAGTTGAATCTCATAAGCTGAGAGAGGTGGTCAGAGAACCAACCGCCCTCCCAAGAGAAGAACAGCTTTTGCACTTTCTGCCAAGTGTGTTAGTGGAGGCCGCAAAACCTTGCTCCATCCAGAAGCTTGAAAACAAAGTCTGAGAACTCAAGACCTTGGGTTTCCTGGGCTGCTCAGACCGACCTTTTCCCGGGTATAAACCGAAAGCCCCAGAACCCCGGAGAGGAGGAGAGGGTGGCTAGAAACAAAGGCCTAGTGGCCAGCTTTCCCTCTCAAAGTGTGACTTTCTCCCTTCCTCTTGAAGTTCTGTCACCGGCTTAAACCACACAGAGGTTTGAATACAAGCTTCTCAAGATATTTCTGCCCATGAGGCTTTCACTATCCTTTTAACGATAAAGCAACTTTCATTTTGGAATAAAAGGATTGTTGTCGTGTTTCTAGATGGAATTAAAAACTGCTTTAAACTTCAGAACTTTAGAGAAAGTGGCAAAGTCACATGAAAAAATAGTACCAAACGCCTAAATACCCTTCTCACTTTCCTGGCCATGTAATTTTGTTTCTGGAATCAGTCATTTGAGAATTCAATGGGAAATGCAAGGAAGAGTCGCTTGCAAAGTCACATTTCCAGTCTACCAACTCGCACCCGGGCGGCAAGGCCCTTCCCCAGAGGCGAGTGGTGATTGGTCCTACCCAATAAATCAAGAAACTCCGGGAGACCTGGCTTCCAAATCTCCTTCCTTCCTGAGTTCCCGCCCTGTTGTACTCTTTTCTCCCAGTTTGTAAGGTGGGGGCAGCGGAGTGGGGAGTTTTGTGACCCAGAAAAGAGCTCAGCCCATTTAGAAGAACTCCTCAAGGTCGAAAGCAGGGCCTATTTTCCAGCTTTTGGACAGCCTGGGGTGGAGTCCTCTGCGATTCAGGTTCTTTCTAACACAGTGACCCACGGGCGGTGGAACTCAGTTCTTTAAATCGCCCGCTGGAGATAACTACAAGAATTCTTGTCCCAGCAGCACGACCTCAAAAGCCAGCATTGCCCTGGTAAAGGGGTGTGGCCTTACTCCTTACAGCACCCACATTAAACTCCAGCTCTAGAGATCGGGTAAAGCCCACTGCTAAGCCAGTGGTCAGGCCTCTCCTGCGTTTTCCCAAGACCAGGCCTTTGGAAACAGGACTCAAAGAAGCAACTGACTTAGGGGAAAGACGTTTTCCTGATTGATGAAACTTCTCTGTTCCCTCCCCTTTCTAAGAAACTCACAGAGAAAGCCTGGAAGGCTGCCTTGTGTTGGTTTCAAATAAATCCTCAACAGCTCTTTGCTTACCCAGAGAAATGAATCACCCTGGGGAAACAAACGATTATTCCCCCATTTGTCTGCCAAAAACCAGGGGAAATAAGCACCTTCCACTGTAGACTCTCACTCTGGTCTTTCTCCCTGGCAGTGGGGGAGCTGGGGAGGGGCAGAGGGTAAAAAGATACAGAGGAGAGTGATTTAAATAGAACCAGGACCCACAGAGATGCATGCCCCCACCCCAAAGAGGGGCAGCACCGGGCAGACGGTGGGAGACTCAGGAAGGAAAGGCAGGTGCTTCTAGATGTGCTGTCCATGCTGGGTGCTGGAGAGAGACTGTTCTATTGCCCTGGGGTGGACACCTTGGGCCTCTCCCTCTTGAGGAGGAGGTTAGGAATCAGCCAACAGAAAGGCCATGTTGCATCCAATCCAGGGGCAGATTTGGGGTGGCACATCTCAGTCAGGCTTGATGTTCCTTAGTAGAAAACAGAGGCATGTGCTGTTGGGGTTATCATCACTTGAACTTGATTTCTTGTTCTTTATAAACAAACACAATCTTCTAGCTGGATCACTTTCATTTACATACACTATTTGGAACTGTGATGGGATGAAGGGACGAAGAGTAAAGTAATTGATTTGAACGACCCCGGTTTTGGCTACCATCAATGTAGATTTTTCTCTTTATTCCCCAGTCCTCACCCCATAATACTTGCAAAGAGTTTGTATTCCACTAAAGACCTGCCATCTTCTAAGGGAGGCAAGAAGGGAGAATTACTCCCATAAATCTGCGAGATGCTGAGACTTGGGCGGTCCTTGGCTTCACCCTACTCACTTTACAAAGCAGAGCGGCCTTCCCTTTCTCTGTGGGGCTGCAGCCGAGGGAGCAGGCAGGGGGTCGGGCATTTGATTATTCTCTAGGACCGCTCTTTGTTGACTTTTAAAACATATACTGCATTTTAACCTGTTTTTCTTTTTAAGGCCACATGGTCAATTTAAAGAGAAAAGAAGTTAATTTACTGCTTCATTCTTATCTGTTGCCAACCCAGCCACTGCAGTCACTACCCTGCCTCTAATTTCCTGTCATTTGGGGTTTCCAGATTACTTTTTAAAAAATCTCAGTTGCGGAGTTTATGAGGGTCTGATTACTGCAGAGAAACAAGGAGCTCACACATCACAAGACGGCCAATGTGCACAGCGCTCTCATTCAAAGGACATTTAGTTGTAACAATTAACACCAATTTATCTGACCTCTTTACCTGTGAATGGCCAGAGAAAACTCATCCCATCTGCTGCCAGCCCCAGTGTCTCACCCAGGCCCGGACACGCCTTGCTGAGTCCAGGAGTTCCCTACCCCACCTTCACAGACTTTAGGCCAAGGCAAAGCTAGGATTTAAAGGTTCTTTTTTATTTGAAATCTCATCCAGAAACACTGGTTATTAATAAATATATCATAGTTATCAAGAATATATAAAAAATAAAGACAGATATTGTCTTCGAAGCCCTAACAAAATATTTCAAGCAAATGTTCAGGAAAATAAAAACGATACCCCGCCCCGTACCACGAAAAGTTTTCAAAGCTGATGATAGAGAGAGCCGACCCCGCATGCAGAATAACTGAGCAAGAGAGGGGTGGAGCAAGCTAGTGGAAGGAGCCCAGGCTCTGGCAACCGCCGGCCCACAGAACAGACGAACAGCCAAGAAGGTTGGGAATGGAGTTGAAGGGGTTGGGGGTGGGAGAAGAAGCGCATGTGCGTGAATTTGGGTGTTTGCACTCTGCCCCCATTTTCATTTCATACAAACACAGACAGATATACGGAGTACTTGGGAGAATTCACTAATAAATCCTTGTTACAAGGAAAATGGCATCACGGCCTGCACAACATGTTTAGACAAGATTCATTTAGAAGCCCGCATGCATTCTTTTGACCTACACTGCGTCTTAAGAAAAACCCACATAACAGATGTCATGCCCTGGACCAGAGGTGAGATTCAAAACTCGGGTCTTTATTCTCTCTCTCTCCGATATCTCGAGAAAACAAAACAACTGTGGAGAGGTTAATGACAATCAGAATTGCACCCATCTCAAGAAAAATATTTACATTTGTTTTGCACGAAAGGGATGGTTGTCTTTTCCAAGGTGAGAACACAGAGCCAGAGAAAGCCAACTCTGAAGTCCCTTCGCAAGGGACTGTTTGCCTATACTGATCCCCTCTTTTTACAACAAATGCAGTTTCGATAAGAGCGTATGACTGAGCGAAAGACAGGCGCGGCATGGGGAAAAGAAGCATGCATGCAAAACACACGACGTCTGGTTCGAGTCCCCCTTCGCTACCACTCGGAAATTGCAGTTTGGTTTCGGTCCTTTCCCTCTGGGGTCAAGTGGGGTCCGAGATCTCTTAGCCCGCGTGGGGGCCGCAGGACCCCGCGCCACCCTCCCCCCGGCGGAGTGCCCAGCCTTCCCCTTCCCTCCCAGCCCGGCACCGCGGCCCCTTCCGCCGCTCTCCCTCATCCTCCGCAGCCGGGCCCGTCCGCTGCTCACTTGAGCAAGTCCTTGGACTCGGCGGACAGCCGGGCCATGTTGGCTGTAGAGAGAGCGGACAGGTGCGGTGGCGGCGGCATCTGGCAGATGGTGCAGGGGCAGGGCAGCCCGGCCCAGTGCTGGAAGCTGCTGCCCAGCTGCAGCGCGGGCGGCGTAGAGGGCGCTTTGAGCAGAGAGTGGGGAGGCCGAATGGTGCCGATGGCGGGCAGCGAGGCTGCGGACAGCGGTGAGGAGGCATTGCCGGACGACAACGCGCCGCCCAGGATGGGGTGCACTGGGTGCACAGCGTTGGCGGCGTGCGCTGGGTGGCCGGCCGAGTGGCCCACGGTCCCGCAGTGGAAGGCCGAGTGGTGGCCTCCGTAGATCTCTCCAACCAACCTCTTCATCTCCTCTAGAGAGCTGGTGAGCATGAGGATGTAGTTTCTGGCCAGCAGGAGAGTGGCGATCTTGGAGAGCTTTCGCACCGAAGGCCCGTGCGCATAGGGCATGACCTCGCGCAGCCCGTCCATGGCGAGGTTCAGGTCGTGCATCCTCTTGCGTTCGCGTCCGTTGATCTTCAGCCGCAGCTGCTGTAGGTCCTGCTCCGACAGCTGCTTCTTGATTTTGTACTTGCTGCTCTCACCCGCAGCCTTGGCGCCGGCCCGCGAGAGGCTTTCCCCGGGCATCTTCTGCACCATGTCACCCTGCGTGGAAGAGACCGAGTTGAGACGGCTCTCCTGGTGGTGGTGGTGGCGGTGGTGGTGGTCCCTCAGATACATCTCATCCATGTCCGGAGATGAAGCTCTGCTGGAGACAGAGCTCGAATCAGAATTCATTTTATTACAGAGGATGCGTCCCGATCGTGGGGAGACTTTAGGCGGAAAATTAAGGAAAATCTTGAATGAAAATAAAAATCTGCACAGCCCAAGAACCCACTTCTCTGAGACAAGACGTGAGAAGAAAAGCCGAGGCACTGCCTTTCCCCGCCTTCCTCCCTTCCCACTCCCCGCTCTCTGGTTAGACTGTTTCCTGGACAGCTAGTTGGTGTGTGCTTGAACTAACCTCACGCTGAAAAAGAGGGGCTTTTATAGAGCTGCAGCGGAGAAAAGAGACAAAAGAAACCCTCCTATCTATCCTGGGCTGGTTAGGATGACGTGCCATCATTCAGGGCGGTGCGCTTTGCTGTCCCATTTAGCAAGGATTCCTATTCATATTCATTGTGGGGCCGCCCTGGGACACCTCTGCTCCAAACCGCTAGGAGCCCCCAGGCACAAAACCCTCTGATTGACACACTCACCGCTCCGGCTCACGCCTTCCTGATTTTTTAAAAAACTTGCCTCCACCCCCAACCCTCTTCTCAATTTCCCTAACCGAGTCACACCCAAGGAACCTAAGGGAGGGAAGGAAAGAGGCTAGGAAGGTTGGCGACGATTCCTCTGCGTCTGGAGAAAAGAATTGAAATATTCTTTCTCCTTCCTTTCCTAGCTACTCCTAAGTTTTGGCAAATGTGGGCAAAAAAAAGTCCCAATGGAACGGTTTCAGGGACAGACGAGGATGGAGGGCAGGTTCAACGCGCAGGCGGGGGAGGGGGGAGGAGGAGACTGCAGTTGAAGTGCGTCCTCCGGAGTTTTTTTTTTTTTTTTTTTTAATTAGTTCTCTTTTCCTAAACAGACATTGTGCTCATTCTGTTTATTGGGCCCCTCTGGTGTGGTTTCAACAGGATATTCGTATCTGGTGATGGGTTTGCAGGTTTGCCCACTTCTCTTAATTTCTTAGACCTGGAACTGAAGGGGAAGAAATCCTGTTACAAGAGCAACTTAAGGAGGGGAGGAAAAGTAGCCGAGGGGGCGGGGAAAGAGTTAGGGATTGGAAAGGTTCCCGGGAACTCCGGAGAGTGTTCCTGCTCAGGCTTTCCCCCGCGGCCGCGGGACCCTGGCGACACCTACGGCCTCTGTCCGCTGTGCAGAGCTCGAAGCTAGCCGGAGAAAGCGGGAGCTCAGGGTCGAAAAATAACCTACAGTGGTGCGCGCGCGCGCGTGTGTTTCGGCAGCGAAAGGGTCTGGAGAAGCCCTGTGCGTGCGCGCGTGGGCACTGCAGTCCAGCACACAGTTTTTCTGGGGACTCAGAGCAGGCCTTCTTGCTTGGTGCCTTCCGGGCGAGTGCCGAGGTCCGCGAGGGTTTTTCTTCCTTCTTGCTATGTTTTTTATCAATCGGGAATAGCTAAGCAGCGTGAGGGGTGGGAAGGCAAAAATCCCTGGAAGGGAGAGATCCCGAGGACTGCCTCTAAGAGAACCTGGGTGCCGCCACACTCCGGGCTCGGAGGAACGGGTGACAGACGCTAAGTTGTGCTGAGTGTCTGGGCGCAAAGGGCGAAACCGAAACGATCCTTGGGTAGTTAGGGCCTCAACCTGCGCGGCAGAGTCCCTGGAAGTCTCTAGGACTCGAGAGGAGGAGAGGCCTCACTTTCCACGGACACGAATGGAAAGGCCAACAGAAGAGAGAGAGAGAGAGATGGCCCGGTCCTCTGCGAGTCTGTGCCTCGTTGGTTATCACACCGCGAAAGCAGCGCTGACAATACCAGTCGGATGAGGTGGGGATGGGGGCAGACGCAACATTGGAACGGATACTTTTTCTACACCAAACTTTGCTTTCCTGTAAAAAAAGGAAAATGGCCAACAGTCCCTCCCCAAGGCCAGTACTGCAGTGTCCTTGAAGTTTGGACACAAAGCTCTTATCCTCCAACCGCCCCCACCTCCTTGAAAGAAAAGTTTCTTAAAATGGAAAAGCCAGGAGATTTGATTGATTGCGGAAAGACTGATATCCAAACGCACTCCTAATATCCAAGCCAAAGGGATGTTTCTTAACTCACCAAACTCGCCCATTTTTGCTCAATGACATCGCTCCTCCCGCCCTCCCAGCTGCTTTTGTGACAAAGGGTTCCAGAACATCGGTATATATTCGGACCCCGAATAGGCGTCCGACAGAACCTTGGGGGAGAGGAGCGGTCCAGACCGCAGCCCTCGGAGGCTAGCCGGCTGCTCTGTGGTGGTTAGGGGCGGGGAGGGGGGGCGGGCGGGCGGCAGGGAGATCTCCACTGTAGGGAAAGTGGCTTCGCAGCCTTTGGGGAGGGCGCGGGCCCGGCCCCCGCCGTCCTCCAGCGCCTCCTCCCTGGCCCCTGGGTTTTTTCCACGCCCAAACTGAGGGTGCTGCTCCCCAGTTTTGATTTCGGGAAGTACCAAAGTCTGTTTAGAGCGAAAGGGTTGCGAGTGAAGGAGGAGCAACATCGTGCCGATGGCGGATATTTTCCCGGATTAAAATCCCCCATTTTCTCAGTGGACAATATGAAATAGGGTGTAAAATTCCCCCAAATTAACCGAGGAGATTGCAGGGGGAAAGACGGTGGGGGAAAGCAGTCCTCGAAATATAAGCTGAACAACTCAGTTGCAGGAGTGGAAAGACAGGTCTGGAAGTCGGAACCAGCAACCTCTCTCGCTCCGCACCGCCTTTCCACCAAGAGGAGCGTACGCCGGCCCGACCAGCTCCTGGGAGATGGGGGTGGGGTCTACGCCAGGCGCCGAAGAGGGGCAGGACGCGGACCAGAGCGCCCCCCACCCCCACCGCCTGCCCCAATTCCCAAAGGGCGTTTAGCTCTAGTAGCCTGGTGATGCTTGAAGTGGCAGATCTGCCAGCCCAGGCCCATGGCCCTCGGTCGCAGTCCGGGATGCAGTGCGTCCTCCCATTTCTGCCGCCCCCTGCTTTCCCTAAGGGCCGCTATGACCGTGTGATACGGCTCGAAGTCCAGCGTATCAGCCAGCCAAGCACTTTTAGCGAGGCCTTGCAGGAGTCCCAGACTCTCCTAGGAGGCTTGCTCCTCACTCTCTGTCTCTTGGAGAGATTAACAACGAGAAGACGGAGAGTGAATAAAGGAGCCACAACTTTGCTCACCATAAAATGGGTTGATACTAAAGGCAAAGCCGCCTACTGGGTAGTTCCGATTCTGCTCCAAAGCGCTTGCCTCACCAAATCGCTTTCAATTGTGAGGATTCACCCACGAACCCTGCTCAGCCTTTGGGAATGAGCCCGGAACCCAAGAAGGAGCAGGCGCGGAACTCAGGAGCGAGAGCTGGCGAATTTCTCCAGTGTGTCTCTGCCATTGCGCACCCGGGTGTGTGTAAGGAGCCAGTAAGGGAGCTGGCGTTGGGTGGAAGCTGGTGAAGCAGTCCAAAGGAGCCCTAGCCAGAGATGCACCTTGACCTTGGCCCTGGCCGGGGGCCTGTGCTCAGGGCTCCGGCAGACAAGGAGACTGAGCGAGCCACCCAGCGGCAGTGCGGGGCCCAGCTCTCTGGAGCCACACCCTGCGTCCTCACTGCGAGGCAGAGGCGGCGCGGAGGTAGGGGTCGTTCTCTGGCAACAGGTGCTTCCCAAGGCCTGCGGATTGCCTCCAGCCCAGCAGTCTTGGCTCTGGGAAGAGCCTGTGAGTTTCCCAGCCTTTGTGCAATACACCAAAGCAGCAGGTCGGCGCGCGGACCTGGTCAGAAGAGCAGCCCAGGTTTCCCCGCGTGGCCAGGGCGCACAGCCTCAGCTCAGAGGCTCCCGGGACCCCGCGCTGAGGCATCTACCGTTCATCCTGACATCCAGCCCCCCCCCCCCCCCCCCCCGGTCCACCACCAGGGACAGTCTCTTACCCGTTGCCGCGTGCGTGCGTGCGTGCAGCTTGTGCTCAGCGCCCACCGCTCAGCAGCTCCAGCCACAGAGTTGCTCTCCAGCAGCTGCCGGCTCCGCCTGAGGCTGGAGCGATTTGGGCTCAGGAGCAACAACCCCACCCCCCACCCCTCCTAAGAGTCCAGAGGCGAATGTCGCGCTGGCTGACCTGCCGGGTTGCTACTGTGAGGAGCCGGTCAATCAGCAATGTCCAGGGGCTCCTTGTCGATCTTCAAGCCTCAAACTTGACCCGTAGAAACTTTGGCCGAGACCGAACAGCGGGAGGCTGCCCTGTGGGCTTCACCTTTTAACCTAACCCCCCTTCCCAAAACCAAAAAGATAAAAGGGATGCCCAGATTGTTCTAAAGATGTGCCATCATGTGCAACCGGAGAAATAGCCTAAAAACTACATGACCACGAAGGAACTTCTCAAAAAAGTAGTTTCAGTCTGTGAGTAAAACAATAGTAGCGGGGGCCGGGTCAATCAAGGCCGTTAGGGTGATCAAAGAAGCCATAACCCAAAGAAAAAGTGAAAAATGACAACAAGTTTTAAAAAATTAAATGCTGACATAAACCATAGCCAAGCAGGGATGATCTTTTCCCGCAGCAGCGAATCCTGGCTGGTGCAGTTGTGGCTAGGGACTGAACCCCGGACCCCCAAACCCCCAGTCCGAGATGCCAACATTGAAATCTCAACAATTAAATAGGTGCTAGAAGGGCCTGAGAGAATAGATCTGGGACAACTGCCCAAAGTCTTTCAGTTTTCTGGTTGCCCCATATTTTACATAATATCTTGAACACCCACTGATCTGCGCAGTATTTTTCCTCTTCTTTTTAAAATCTGATTTTGGTACAGGAAACATAGCAGAAGTTGAAAGGCAGTAGAATTTTATAAGGAGCTAGTAACTGCTTTTCGCAATGTTGGATGTGAGACTGGAAAATGCAAGGAAGTTCCAGAATAGCATGAACGGACCAGTTGCTCATTATGTGAACACGTAGACAAGTCAATCCACTGGCAGAAGTAGAAGTTTGATTTTAATGATGCATACGCAGCGAGTTGGCTAGAACTTACAGACTCATTACAATTATTTAAAGACTGACTAAAGTCAAAGGAGATATGAGCTTCCAGGCTTCATTTATGGGATTTTGCTCAATTAGTGAGCATACTTCTGTACTTTAATTTTTTTCCCCCATTCTGGTAACATCTGCTTAATAGCCAAATCTTCTACTGAGTTTCCCTTCTAAGCCTATAAGTTGAATTTTTTCCCCTCAAGTTTGGAATGTTTAAGTTGACTTAAATATCACTGGTCATCAATCATGTAAATCAATGAATTATATTAAAATTTGCATACTTACACACACATTCTTGACATGCGCCCTGACATTGTGCATTTGGGGCTCCGTGAATACCAATGCTGCAAAACCACTAAGTAGGTGATTTCAAATTTGTAGTTTATTGTTCTTAACTCGATTCTTTTGTGATTTTATGGAGGCCACTGTATACAATTTGATATCTTAACATAGCACAGAATACTAAATTATGCATTTTATTTTTGGAAGTTATTGTATCATCTCCTTGGTACACTCTATTAGAATCAGATCGTTACATATTACTGTACTCTTTGCTGTAGTGTTTAAGGAATTTAGTTTTATTTTAGAGATAAATATTTATTTTAGAGGTAAATATCTTATGTTGCATATGTATTATTTTCATCTTCTGTTCAGTAACATTAAAGGTTATACAAAAACTATATAAGTAAATGATACCCCAAAGAGATGATTATGTAAGAACTTCTGTATAGAGCAATAGAGGATAAAAAGGTGTCAACACTTTTGTCATCAGCTTATTATGCTACTTTTTTATTATGGGAATCTGTACATGTACATTTGGAAACACACATGTGTAGTTGCATATAGTTAAGTACTTTAAGATGTTTATTTGAAGCCTTGGAGTCCTAAATAAAAAGAAATGTTATTTTTGAGATGATAATAGAGACAATACATCTCTTCATAAATATAGCCTGGATTTGAAATGTTATATTGACTCCTAACAAATACGGGTTTACACACATTATTTTGGGAAGATGATAATTGAAGAGCCTGCTATTGAATCTAGGAAAGTCAGAATGGCACTTTTCAAAAGTCAACATTTCCGTGGCTGATCAATTTTATATGAAATCCGTGGTACAGAACAGGTGGACTCTGCTTCATTATTTCTAAAAACAAATGAAAATGTAATATACAATCTTTTCTCATTAGGGCATTGTGTTTTTCTATTTATAGGTATGTTTTATTTTGTTTTGCATAACACCAACAGTCTGAATATAAAATTTCTAAAACTAAGTTGTCCTTATTTACAATATGGCTACAGTTTCATCAGATTATAATATATAATAAAATTGAAGCAATTATCCAGGCAATTCAAGCCTCAGGTTCTGGTTTTATTTTTGTGGTGGAGGGGGAGGGGCAGTGGCGGGGTGGAGGGCGTGTGGAATGGAGGGTAGAGAGGGAGGAAGCAGGCTGGACACAAACCATCACTCAAAGTTTCTAGGGGTTTGTCATTCTGCATTTTACACGCAGGCCAGTCTGAGTCTCCTGTGCTACAGTTGAAATGCTATCTCAACAGTACTACCAAGAACTGGCTGTGAAACAGTGTCATGCATTTGGGATATGTTAATTTTTACAACATAACATGATAGTGGGAATAAATATGTTTTCATAACATGACAAACTTTAAGATATTGATGAAAGATATTTGATAATTTTCCAAACCCTCATATTTTCCTAGTAATTTGGGTTGTCCCATAACCCTTGATAATAACAGCAGAACATTGAACTATTTATATTTACAGAGGTGGTTATTTCAGTTAGATATTTAGACCTTTGTTCTTCCTTTTTTACAATGGCAAGTAGAATAAATATGAGTAGACTTTCAGAAAAAAAAAAAAAACCCTTAGGAATGAGATTGAAAAGAAAGAGAAGGAGGGTATAGAAAGTACTGTGTACACAGGATTTAGTACACCAAACTGAATACTACACAGTATACTGCATGCGTGTCCTAAATACTACCTAGTGTTTAGTACATAGTGTTTAGTACAGTTTGTGAACTGTGAACTAGGTATTTCAGTTCACAGTTCATAAACTTAATCCTACCCTTAAGTGTATTTTATGTAATCGAATGCATGGAAGCACTGCCAGAATGTTTATTTTATAAATTTGTGGAAATTGTAACATCGATGCTAATATAATATTCTAATACAGAGCGCAATTTGCCATTGTTTTCCAAAGGCAGACGTATAGCCGGTTTGCTGATCTTGTTTCCATGCTCACTGGACTCCTGGCACTCTCCTTCACCATTCACACATCCTGCGGTACCTTAAACCAGGCAAACTGCCTGAGAGGGAGCTCCGAGAACGAACGGGAGTAATCCCTGGGGGATGGTACTTCTGAGTACTGGGACGGCTCAGCAAGTGCAACGGAGATGAAGTGGGAAACTGAGAGCACTATCGGACTGAAAACCTGCTAAGACATAGAATTTTTGAGAGTCAGTACCCTAGATGTCCTAGTACTGCTGGACAGTGCTCCCAAACAAGTTCTTATTTTTTTCATATTGCCAAAAAGAAGAAAAAAAACTTTCAGCTTTTTACTGAAGGACAGCTTCAGTGTCCCAACTGCTTATAATGTAATATGTAATGTAATCACTTAAATAAGACTATAGGACTAGAAACTTACAGTGAGAAAAAGACCATTTTTTATTTTGTCAACATGTTTTATAAGCTTATTTTAAAATAACTTCCAGAGTCAAAATTCTTTTTCTCTGAAAAAAGCTTTTATATATGACTTCCTTGTATAAAAAGAAATCAAAAGCAATTATGTATATACTTTTCAACTACACTTGCTATAATTGCCCTGTCTCTTCGTCTTTATCAAAGCTTTGCCTCCTGAAAAAGTAAAGCAGGGGATAATAGCTCTTGTGCCCCCATTAGATTTATTAATCAAAGTCATTATATTAAATGGAAAAATAATACCTTTGAGGAGAGTAATGCCAAGAACAGACACTCATTAGAAAAATATTGCTACAAGATATGGGTGGCAAGGAAGATGTTGACCAAGAGCCTATAACCAATTCACCTTAAGGGTTTTGAGTAGATTGAAAACTAAAGGGCCTATGCAGATTGGGGTTGAAAATCTTTTTTTAAGACAGGACTAGAATAACCAAAAATAGTTCCTCTCAACATTTGCGGTGTCCTTCATGTCCCTTCAAGAAAGCCATCAGTAACAAAGGGAACAAAAATAAACATCAGCAAAGAATGTAAATACATAAAGAATATTATGCAGTTTTTAAAAAAGAAATTTAGTCTTCTGGCCAAAACTTGCAAATACCATGGGCCTATAGGAAAGATGAACTCTTGGTGAGCTATAAATAAGAGATTGTTTTGATAACTCTTAAGTTGTAAACAAAGATACACTACTTCCCCATTGATGAGATGCCCTCTTTATGATGAAGACCAGAGGCAGATATCATACATGAAAGACTTCACAACTCATCAAATTTCCTGGATAGGATTTACTGCTTACCAGCTGTGCAAACGTACACAAATTTCCTACTATTTCTGAACTTTCATCTTGTCATCTGCACAATGAAACTGATACTCATGACACACGTTATTGTGAGGATTAAATAATAGTGTTTTCCAAACTTTTTAAAATCACACTTTTGAAAAAAAAATTTCTCACTTTGTCTTCTGTATATATTCTTGCCAGCCAACAATATTTGTCCAGCTTTATTCTTTTTCAGTTTTCCTTGTATCCTGGTATTCTTTTTAAAGTTATTCATCTCCTCTCACTATTAAAGCAGGGACCCATCCTTTCTTATTGCCCACATACCCTGGCAAGTTGAGAACTAGTAATAAAAAGCATGCCAAAGTACCTCTCAGAGGCTGGAGTAGGTAAGGACTGGAAAGGGCTGTGACTTTTAGAAATAAAATTGAGATACAGAATTCACTAGTTTTAGAATGCAGTGTGACAAGTTCTCAGTCCCTCTAAATACCGTAGTAGAGAAAACAACAACAACAACAACAACAACGACAACAACAAAACCCAAAGTTTTAAGGAGGAGGCAGTCATCAGCAGTGTCAAATTCTCTTGATAGGTCTGGTGAGAGGATTTATCAATATGAAAATCATTGACAAGCTATAGTAGAAGAGTTTTAATGGTAGAGCGGGGGTAGTAGTCAGAATGGAGTAAATTTGAAAAAAAAATGGGATGGGAGAAAATGGAGAATGTAACTAGAAAAACTTTCAAATAGTTTTGCTAAACATAGAAGCAGGAAAATAGGACAATACTGGAGCAGTATTCTTTTTTTTAATATGGGAGAAATGACAGAATGCTTGTATACTTATGGGGATGATCTAACTAGTAGTGGGAAGAAACTGATGATGCAGAGGTAAGAGGGGACAATTGCTGGGTCCATGCCTTTGGACAGGTGACAAGGGATGGACGCTATGTACAAGTGGAGGGGATGGGCTTTACATAGGAACACAGAAAGGACAGCAAGAAGGAAGATAGTAAATAGACCCACATGCAGGAAGGCTAGGTTTGGAAAACGTCTTCTTCTAATCCCATTTTTCCTCAGTCAGATAAGAAGCAAGGTCCCAGCTAAACCTGAGAACTAGGGAATGAGTCATTGGGGATTTGAAGAGATAAAAGATATGAAGCAATATTTTAGAAGAAATGGGAAGCAAATGGACTAAGAAATATGGGCGGTTGCCACATCACACATACTCAGGCGCACTGCGAGAATGTACCAGGGATTGCACACGGCTATTTAGTCATCCACTCAGCGTAGGAAGGGCTACAACGCTGGGGGTCCTGGGCCTCCCACACAGATACTACTAGTTGTTCAAGTCACCCCTCGGTTTATTCCTTGCAAACAGATGTCTAATTTTTTGTATTTGACAATGTGCTCACACTGAGGGGAGGACTCAAGATTGGTCTCAATCATAGTCATCTATTTCCATTTGGTCAGATGCTTACTCCACTAAGGTAGAGGTGGCCATTTGGCCCAGTTCTGGCCAATGAGAATAAGAGGTAGCCTGCTGGAGGCTTTTGGGAGAGCTATTTTTTTCTTGGACAAAATGAAATCTCTTTTATTTCTCCTTTCTGCTTCTTGTGTGTAAAAATGACTAAAATTGTGGCTGCCATTCTGTTGAATGAGAACGAGAAGCCAGCCTGGTGGCAGAACAGAAGGGAAGCGAAAGGCAGGCGTTGATTAAGCCACGAGACCAGACCTGGATCAACTTCTCAACAATCTTTGTATTGAGTCTAATAAATGTTTTATAGTGTTAAAGCCACTCGGGTATTCTGTTAAATGCAGCCATATGCATTTTAACTGATATTTCTAGATTCCAAACTGATTGGCCTCAATCACGGCCATCTATTTTAAAATGACAACCAACATTTAAAAACTTTACACACAGTATGTAGCTATGTAAAAGGAAGACGCAGTTCCTCATTTCTCCCAAAATAAGACACATATATTTCAAAGTATTACTGAGGTTTCACTTTTGGGTCTATATCCCAAAAAGTTGAAAGCAGGATCTTGAAGAGAGCCCATGTTCACAGCATTATTCATGCATAGCCAGAGTGGATGCAACCAAAATGCCATTGGTGAATGAATGGGTAAACGAAATGTGGCATATACGCACAGTGGAATATTACTCAGCTTTAAAAAAGAAGAAACATCTGGCTAATGGACAACATGGATGAATCTTGAGAGCACTAAGTGAAACACTGGAGTCACAAAAAAGACAAACACTATATGATTTCACTTCTGTGAGGTACGTGGAATAGTCAGATTCATAGAAACAGAAAGAATGGTGGTTGCCAGGGGCAGGGGAGAGAGAGAATGGAGAGTTAGTGTTTATTGGGTATAGAACTCTAGTTTTATAAAATGAAAATGTTCTGAAGATTGCTTGCATGACAATGAAGTGTGCTTAACGCTGCTGAACTATGTACTTAAAAATAACCAAGATGGTAAATTTTCTGTCATGTGCGCTTTACCACAATGAAAAATAAATATAAATATAATACGGAGAAACAAGGATAACTCACAAAGAAAACCATAAAGCTTACTGAGAAATATGGTATCCATGAAAATTAAGCACAGCGTAGTGAAATTATTTTTTAACATGACAAGTTTTCAGCAGAAGTTTTTCTTTTTTTAAATCTATTGTGTGAAGTAATTGGAGTACTTCAAGAATCAACTAAATGTATCAATCAATCAATCAGAAGGAATTGGCCTGCAAGTGGTGCCACTGACATCAGGAGGAGTTTTAAAAATATATATTATATTTGTATCACATATAATTTTTTAAAAACAGAATTGTTTAGGACAATATATGGAGAGAATAGAGCTGTGAAGTTTAAATCCATTAGGAAACTCATGGGTGGGGTGTTCAACCACACGTCCTTTGGAAATACACTGATTCTTACTTTATAAGTAGAGGTGCTTAATATTTGTTGAACACCTACTATGTGCTAGGCTCTTCACATGTAGTATTTCTAATCCTGGAAACAGCCTCCATGGTATTGAATACCATCCCTATTTAGAGATGGGGAAACTGAGGCTTGATAAGATTACTTTGCATAGTCTAGGATACAGAGAACATAAGTGGGGGGCCAGGATTCAACTCAGTGTTGTCTGGCTCCAAAACCTGTACTTTGTCTACCATCCATTCTGAATGATTGTTATCAAAGTCTGAATACAGGGAGCAGGGAGTCTGGACTTACATCCCCACCCAGTGGCAGAGTCAGTGTCTCTGTCCCCCTTCCCTCTCCCCACTAGACTGGTTTCCACAGAGGTCTTCTAATATAGAAGATTTATATGAGATCCGGAGTCTCATAACATTAATGTCCAGGACACATTGAAAATGACTCATCATACCAAATCCCAGGAAAACTTCAACCTGAATGAGAAAAGAGTCAACATAACAACATCTAGATGCAATGATGTTGAAATATCTGACAAGGACTTTAAGGCAGTCATAATAAAAATGCTTCAGTGAGCCCTGGCTAGTGTGGCTCCATGGACTGAGTGCCAGCTTTCAGACCAAAGGGTCACAGGTTCGATCCCCAGTCAGGGCACATGCCTGGGTTGTGGGCCAGGTCCCCAGTAGGGGATGTGTGAGAGGCAACTACACATTGATGTTTCTCTCCTCTTCTCCCTCCCTACCCCATTCTCTAAAAATAAATAAATAAAATCTTTAAAAAGTGCTTCAATGAAAAATTACAAACACATTTGAAACAAATGAAAAAGTAGAAGACCTCCCCCAAAATATAAGAATATAAAGAAGAACCAGCCCTGGCTGGTGTAGCTCAGTGGATTGAGCGCGGGCTTGCGAACCAGAGGATCGCGGTTCGATTCCCAGTCAGGGCGCATGCCTGGGTTGCGGGCCGGTTCCCGGCAGGGGACACACGAGAGGCATTGATGTTTCTCTCCCTCTCCTTCTCTCCTACCCTTCCCCTCTAAAGATAAATAAATAAAATTCTTTAAAAAAAAAAAAAAAAAGAATATAAAGAAGAACCAAATTTTATAACTGAAAAATAAGACAAATAAAATAAAAATCTCAAACCCATTAAACAGGTTCAAGAGAAGAAAGAACATTACAGAATAAAGAAGCAGTGAATCTGAAGATAAAACAATTGAATCTGAACAATAGAGAGAAAATAATCTGAAAAAAATACATCTCTATATATATTATTAAAGACAGAGAGTTGTAATTTGCCATCCCACAAACTTTTTAGTATTTGAGATCATGTCTTACAGATGTGGTGCCCTATTTAAAATATATATTCCAAATAATTACTGCTCTGGAGGTGTCACAGTTAATTTATTTGAAGGTAACTTTTTTGTCATGCAATGGTTCTATGCAACTGTTCTATGTAAGTGGCTTTGTTTCAAAATGATTATGAAGAGAAAAATAGAATGTTTAAGCTCAAAAATACCTTAAAGAGGTATGTAAAAGCAGTTTATAAATTGTAAAATTTGAGGAATGCAAGCTATTAATATTTTAGTCCAACCCCTTTATTTTATACATGAGGAATTTATGGGCAAAACAAACAAATAAATAAAACACCCCCCAAAATAAGTGACTTACTTAAGGTTAATATCTAATTAATAACAGGGGCTGGACCTCAGGTCTAATAACAACTAATGTAAATCTTTTCTCATTAATAAAATGAATTCAGAAAGGGACTAATCCATGAGAAAGGGGTATGATTTTTAGCACTACCTTTCCTTTGAAAGTAATATTCCAGAGTTTATGAGAAGTTAATCTTTAAAAATACCACAGCATTGGAAAAGGTATCAAAGTACTACCAAAACACATCAAAATAGAATCTCATAATCAAGGGTTTTTTGGCAAGTAAACTATAAAATATGATATAATCTAGAGCAAAACTTTTCTTACACATTTGCTAGTGGGAGTTATAGAATCAGTGGTGATACAGTAACATGTATAACCTAAAAATGGTGGTAGTTATTTTCCTTAATATTTTGTTCCTTTATAAATGAAAATAGGCCTTTATAAGAATAAGAGATTGAGGGCAATACAGTGAATTAGTAAGAAAAATAGTCCTGTTGCATGAATGGTGGTGGGGTGTGTCTACTTCTGTCTCCACAGCAAGAATAAGAAACAATTTCATTATTTCAGCAACTGTTTTTCAGATTTCAAGTGTAATTCTGGTACATTTTCCTTTCCTTTCCATCACTCATAACACCCCTCACCCCGCCCAATGCCAACAAATGAAAACAAATCAAACCTCTGCTATGTCATTGCTGCGAAGCTGAGTGTCATTGTACACCTGTGCAAGTAGAGTCCTGAGTATTTGGCAAGGGAGACCCTAAAGAAATGCCAACATATGAACCAGCAATCACGACTGGGAGAGGAAACTGCTGTAAACACACGCTCTGTGGCGTGATCCTTGGAACAGCAGCAGCCACCAGACGCAGAAGTTTGTGATTTCAGAGCCTGGGAGCACTGCTATTTGTTTCCACAGATTTGGGGCCGAGTGGGCTGGACTGGATTAAACCGAAGAGGAATCTGTTTATCCCTTCTGCTTTAAACACCAATCAAAAGCACTGTTCCTCTCTTGAAGGTGCTGAAATGCAAAGCAAGCTCCTTGTTCCTTTTCTCTCTCTTGGTGGCATTTGAAAGTGTAAAGCTTTGAATACCAATTGCTTGAACTGGACATATGTGAATCTCTTCTAATCCTACTAATCCTGTCCCCAAGTGCTCCTTTGTATGTGGAGGCAGCACACATAGATCTAAGTAAAAGTGGCCCTAATCCTGGAAATGTGGAAAAATGTCCCAGTGTGAGAGATGCGAGAGGGAGAACTCCCTGCCAGAGGGACCTGCTGAAGAAACTATTGTGTCAGTTCAAGGAAAAGAGAAGCTATGGAGGAGCCCTCTCACCTTTTCTGAGCTCCTGGGAGGAGAGCAAACCCACGCAGCAGGCGTCCTCCCTTGCAAACAGCCTTCATGCACTTGAGCAAACTCACAGAACTGAGACAGTTTCTAAAGGCTGAGAAATTCTCCCGGCGGTTGCTTTCAGTGTCTTGAACCCAGCAGGCCAGGCCTGCTGATGTGCAGACTTCATTAAGCCCCAGAATTTCCTTTTAAACAGCCGGCATGTTTACAGATGTCTGAGCTGGTGCTCTGGCTGCAAACAGAGCGGAGAGGGGGCAGACATTTTTGTTGAAAACCCAAGAAATGAAATAATCCTACAGATACTACCTTGTTAAGACCTTTCAAACAGACAGAAGATGGACAGTAAGTTTCTAAATTACTCCGCTCTGCCCGGGCGACTGGTGAGTCCCCTCTGACTGTGTGCCTGCAATTGTCAGCAAGGAGCAGGGCGGCTTTTGAACTTTCTAAAGGAAATGTGGCTGCTTTTCCAGCCTCGTGAAGAATGCCTGAAACCATCCATTCACAAATAATAACTTCTGCAAACAGCCTATTTTAAAGTTTGTGGAATATTTAATTACTTATTTTTGAGTCAAGTTACACAGGCAGAGGGCTGATTAACAATAGAAGTGTTGCATTGTAAAAATCTTTTTGAAATTTTCAATTTTATAAACCTTGTAAGGACGGTATAAGTACTGCTATTTCCAGTTGATGGAAAAGATATCATAATTATATATTAAATACAGTTCATGTATCTGAGTGGATTTATTTCAGCTCAAAGGGGCCTGAAATATTTTAAAAGAACCCATCAGTACAATACCCCATCCAGGCGGTCACTACAATTTAAAGTTGTATCAGGAAACACACTTCAAACATCTTTATTTCTTCTACTTTGTTGGATTCATTGCTGTGGTTGTCCAATTGTTCCTTTTTTAAGTTATTGTTATTAAAAACCGGGTGAAAATTTTTAAGCAGACAATATTTTCAAAACCCAGGACTTGGTAAAGAAGTGCTCTTATTATATTTAATATCAAAAGAAGAAATTGTGCCATAAATAAATAAAGTACTGCAAAAAAACAAGAAACAGGCCCAAAATGGAGTCACTTATGCTAATCCCCACATGACCAGCTGAAGACTTAATCACAGCTTTGGCTTTGCCAGATATGGAATCCTAAACGTGTCAATCAGGAATTGTCTCACCAAAAATAGTTAGGTCATCTGCCTGGTGGACCCTTGCCATGCTCCAAAGGAAAGTGACTTTGCAATAACTAACCTGCATTTTTGCCTCATGTAACTTCCTTGCTTCCTCTCCCTTATGTCTGTAAAAGTCTTTCATTGTGTACATTTGTACAGCTCCTTGGAGCTCCTTTCCATGTGGTAGGTTGGATGCTGCCTGATTCACATCAATTTTTGCTCTAATAAACTCTTGAAATTTTTAATATGTCTGTTTACCTTTTAATAGTATATAAGATATATAAACAAATATATGCAACCACAGACATGTCCAACTTCTACATTTGAGAGAAAAAAGTTAAGATAGTACAAATTTAAAAAGTAGCCTTGACAATGATGTGAAAAAAACAAACAAAACAAACAACCCTCCCCACTCCCAGAGACCAATTTCGATGTCTGATTATTTTAACAAAACTTATTCTGCGTCAGGCACTATTCTAAGAAACTTACAAATATTGACTCATGGAAGCATCCTAATAGCCTCATGGCATGGTACTGCAATTGTACCTATTTTACAGATGAGAAAAATGAGGCAGGGAGAGGTAGGTAACTCACCAGATGCTCGTGGCCCCTGAGCAACCCATGATGCACCCAGGCAGGCTGGCTCCCGGCCTCTCCCCAGCTGTCCCTGCTTGTAATTATACCCATTCTGAACATATTGCTATTTATGCTGCTAGATTTCAACTCTACAATAATTAAAAAAAAAAAAAAAACTATAAACACTTTAAGAGCATTAGTAATAAGGTAAAGAAAAGTAGAATCCAGACAATGATTTGTTGGATCTTCTGGTAACAAATTCCAGTATAAATGGGAACCTCAGAAAGCTAAATAAGTATCTTTGTAATCAGCAGAACCAAACTATAAGAAAGTTCCTAAAGAAGGTAATGGCATCCAGATTGGTTTAATTCATCTATATGTTTCAGACATCTAAGAAGTGCTTCTCACATGTGTGGTTTAAAAGCTCTCCACAAAGTCATATAGCACATTGAGGCAGTTATTTAGAATAGATTTGTTACTTCAAAAAAACTGCTTCCCCAATCTGTGAAGCAGTCTCCTTATCTCTAAAATAATCCCGAAGGTCCAGTCTACCTCTAAAACATTTGTGATTCTATAACTTTTGAAAATTCAGACAATAGCAAAAATAAACTCAGTGGTACAAAAGAATAGAAGAGTATGGAGTCAGTAGACTGCAAGTTAAACACTACTTGGCCTTGGGATTCAGTGACCTGGGTAGGACACCTCTTGTCCCCTGCCTCACACCTTCTTGGTCTACCTTTTCCTAAAGCCATTGCTGTTGCTAAGCAGCTTCACACATGGACACTTCACAGCTTTTATGTCTTGCTTTCCTTTCTCCTTTCCTTTCCTTTCCTTTCCTTTCCTTTCCTTTCCTTTCCTTTCCTTTCCTTTCCTTTCCTTTCCTTTCCTTTCCTTTCCTTTCCTTTCCTTTCCTTTCTCCTTTCCTTTCCTTTCCTTTCCTTTCCTTTCCTTTCCTTTCCTTTCCTTTCCTTTCCTTTCCTTTCCTTTCCTTTCTCTTTCTCTCTCTCTCTCTCTCTCTCTCTCTCTCTCTCTCTCTCTCTCTCTCTCTCTCTCTCTTCTTTCTTTCTTTCTTTCTTTCTTTCTTTCTTTCTTTCTTTCTTTCTTTCTTTCTTTCTTTCTTTCTTTCTTTCCACCAAGGCTTCTGTGATGGCAGAACTGGCCTTGTACATGTGCAGACCTGGAAGGGTAAGGGACTTGACAGCTCATGACCAGTGACATCCCATGGCCCTGAATCACTCAGGAAGGGTAGCCAGTGGGTTTGTGGGTTCTTCATGCATTCCCTAGCAGAAAGTTCTGAAGTACATGGTTCTGAGCTGCATCAGAGGGTCCTGGATGGACAAAATCCCAGTTACCCACAGTGGTGACCAACTGGGCAATGTACTGGCTTTCCTCATTCCATTTTATTCCCATGTCCTAATTCTACTTACTCCCAAACACTATCGCTTTTATCTGCACACAATCTCTTATCTCATGCTCTGCTTTTTGCAACGATCTGGACCAAGTTATTCCCCAAAACAAATGCAGTCAGACTCTATTAAGAGATAGATGGTGTCCAGAACTAGGGAGGTGGTAACAGTGCCTTTCTTCATAAACGGGTCAGTCCCTGTGTACTACTTTGTGTTTAGTGTTGCCACTGTATCCGATGGACAGCACTGGCCCAGGAGGAAGCAGACAGAACATGGAAGGAATGGGAAAGCTGTGTCGGGGAGCCCAGCAGGTTCAGTCTGAAGAACAGTATTTGTAAGACAGCATATGTATGTATTCACTATTAGAAGAATTTTCTGTGGTTAATGGGTGGAAGCAATAGAAAGGCAATTAACTTTTTTTTAACAATTAGAAACTTGATAAAGGTTGTTGGGGGATCTCTTTGCTATGTAGCATGTTCCCCAATCAGCAGGGACAAATCACCTCTTGGCAGGGAGGATGGAAGAGATTTCCAAGGAGGAGGGATTACAAGAAAGGACACAGTGGCTGTCATTTCAAATTTGTCCTGAGTTCTAACATCCTTCACGGAACTTCCATGAAATATTAAATTAACTTCTGAAGGACCTAAATGCTCACTTGCAACAAACACAGGAAGTGGCAAGAATGGTCAAACACAATTTACTAAAAGAATTAATGAAGAAGTTATTTGCCAAGTACCAGACTAGAACCAAGACTTAACTGACTGCACTGGGTGGAATTCCAAATGCCATTCTAGAATATAGAGGGGCTGCTTTGGGAATTAAAGGGCAAGAAGGAACTTCCTGAACCCCACCTTGCCACCTCTTTTCCACACTTGCAGCGCTGCGTGGTGAGTAGATGAGGAAAGAAACTTGGCTGTCCAACTCTGTGCGTAGCTTAATCCATGGCCATCTTTTACGAAACCGAAGTTTCTGCTGCTTTTGTGTGAAAAGAAATGTGATAAATGCTACTTTAAAAACATTTCTACTGTAAAACTGTTTAATTAGGCATAGTGCAGCCTTGTAAAATGTCATCAAGAAAATCGTATTTCTTTTCTTATCACCTTAATTTGTCGAGTCTGATGTGTTAAAATCAAATCAGTCTTCCAACTGCAATGTCTAATGAATTCCAAGATCAAAGGAGATCTTGCTAATTACTAAGTTAATGAGGACAAGTTCACAAGGAGCTGTGTTCCTAATTACATGTTTCAAAGCATCCGAAGCAAAACACAATCCCAGTTTATGGCTCTAACACTAGAGACCTGGTCTTCCTTTAGAGTACGTTAAGGAAGTGCATTTCTTTGTGTGCTGCTCTCTATTAACAATGTAAAATTTAGGCACCGTGATCCTTTAGCCAAGCAAAAAAGTTGTTACAAATGACCTAAAGCAGAAAACTCATTACCTGTGTAAGGCAGTAGAAAATAGTTTTAAAGGAATAAAAATATGACATCTAGTGAAGGAAATGGAAGTAAAAGCCAGTGGACCTTTAGTTTTCCTCCTCCATGCTCCTCGCAGGCAGACAGGAACATGAGCTCACAGGGAAGCTGAAGCCCCCCCATCTTTACTGCTCCCTTTCCTGTATTTTCTTTTGATCGCCCCTGTAACATGGGGGAACACTGACCCTCCTCCAAGAAGCGTAGTTGTTTTTTTTACCCCTAAGCAAAAAATTCACCAACAATCTGGAATGGTTTAACACCCTTTGCTGGTGCTATTCGAGTATTTTTCAGAAATGCTAATGAACAATTCACTTTGGCACTTTAGACAAACACAATCTGGTGGTGTTGTTTGAGCATTATTCACACTTGCTAATGATGGACTCCCTGGCTTTTGCACATGACTAAGAGGTTGTAGGAGGTAGGGCTGAAAAGCAAGTAACTAGCTTCCCATAGGTGAAACTTGTAAGTTTATCAGCTTGAGGTTTGAACTAGTGGCTGTTTAGGCAGCACCTACTGAACACAGAACTAAATGAAACAAAACAAACCCCAGCCGACTCCATCAGCGTCACCAGCGTCATGGTGGGCAAGTGTTTACCAGGCGTGCACTGCACAGAGTGTTGTTAAATGTTACCGGGCAAGGTACACAGAGTCCTTGACCTGAGGTTTTATAACCTCAAGGGAAGGGGCAGCAGAGATGAACACGAAGGACTGAACACAAGTATGTCCTGTGCACCCTAGTGTTCGACACATAGAGGTTTAGGAGAAACACTTTTAACATCCATTGACCACTTGAAGGCAGTTTCTATCTTTTTTTTTTTTTTTTTAGGGAAGGAAGACCACAAGCAAGCATATTTCCTCCCTCTGCCTGTTTTCTAAATGAAAAAATTGGGCTTGATCAATTGTATTTGGTTAATGCCAGGGAACTTAGGCTCCGAAATCACAGTTTTATCTAGATAACCCCAGAACTTAGTGACTCTACAGGTTTATATAAGAAGGAAGCTATTTCAGCATTTGTTTTGCTCCAAAGGCTGCATTGTCCTGATCTGTTCACTTTCTCAGAACAGCACCTCTATGTTCTGCAGACCAACCACCCTCGCTGTTACTTCTCTGTCGGAGAAGAAGCCTTTGGGGAAATGCGGAGCTTGCAGACATTATACCTCAATGACACTTTTGAGCTTGGGCATTTGTTGTCGGGAAATCATTCTGAGTCTTTCTGAGTTATCCATGATGGGGGGTGGGGGTAGAGGGCTCAGTGTTCTCAGATGCAGCAGGACCAGCAGGGGGTTAATCCCCTCTACAAACATTATATCCTCTCCCAACCCCTGTATGCACTGGAATCAAGGGTAAGAAGCTTCTTTTCCAGCTGTCCTTTCCTCCTTTTCTGGGCAACTCCGACTGAAGGCTAACCTTGGCTTTCAATGAAGGGCCCCAGTCTAGCTAATGGAGAAGATACTTGATGATTCCAATAGATCTTAGTACTGGTTCTCCCTCAGCAAATGTGGGAGTGTCCATTATAGACGGATTTACAAGAGTCTGAAGTCTAAGATGTTTAATCTTTCCCTTGTCTTAAAAAAAAAAAGTTGGCTTAAATAAGGTTGTTATCTGGCCTGAATAATATAAATTATATTAATTAAAATATTAAATAAGTAATAGTCTTATAGGTAACTGATAGAGATATTTCTCCATATTGTTAAATATTGCTAAACATTATAGAATGTTAAATTATTAACTCTTTTTTTATTCTATCATAGATCATGCTTTAATTGGGACAGTGCAAGTGAAACCTTCATGGTAATGTTTGAGTTTAACAAACCTCATTACCAGTGGAATGACTATCTGCAATTATTCCAAGGCAGACCAAGTAAATCCTGGCAGCTACTCATTTTCCAAAACTTGATCACAACACCTTGAAGTGAAAAAAAAAGGTGCTTTATCCCAAAAGCCGTTTGCATTTCACCATATTAGTGTAACTCACTTATAATGCTGTTGGGGTATTCTTACAATATAAACTTTGTAGTAATTCACTTACTGTTTGAAAGTCAGAAGCAAGATGTTGATGGTAATTTTTGTGGCACTAAATGTGATAAGTATATGTCTAGAATTAGGAGATATTACCATTGTATAAATGGTAGCATATATTTATATGGATTTTAATGTCTTCATATACCATTATAGTCATTTGAATATATTGTTAAAACACAGCAAATCTATCATGATGGGCATCAACAGCTTTCCATCAACTCAATTTTAGAGAAGAGACTGTAGCTCAGGAAGTTTAGGCTGGTTAGTTGGTGCACAGAAAGAAAATTGCCCACCGAGTCACGAATGAAATTTTAGACTAACCTATTCCAGAGTCAAATAGAGGGAAGACCCTTCAATCCTGACCCTTATAAACATCTGCCAACCCTGGTGTTATAAGACATTCAGAGTAAGTAAAAAACAATACTCCACTCTTCTAGAATATTCTTCAGAGCTTTTCTTTACCTAAGGAAAAGATGCAACAGAGTTTTGCATTTGCGTTATGCTCTCTCCATCTGTAATGAGTACTACTGATTTCACTTTACAGGTGAAACAGCAGAGATTCAGAGAATGGTGTTCTCACAGTTCTCACCTACTGAGGTGAGGTTCTCCCAGTGGGTGGAGGGGGACACACAGCACCACCACCACGTTTAGTTATGAGAAGAGAAGGCTGCTGATTTTCTTGAGGTTGAAATTTGAAGTAGAGACACTTGCTTGTGGGATAAAGGCACTTGGAACAGTTAAGGAAAGAAAGGACGGTAGAATTGAAAGGATTCCCAGCTGCTGCTTTGAGTAGGGATTTCTGGAAGCTTCTCAGGCTGTGGAATGCCAAATGGCACCCAAATGATCAGTCTCAGACCAGTTATGGAAGAATGTGAGGATGATGGGTAGCCCACAGTGTTTTCTGGTTATTGGGTCACTTCAAAATAAAAGTACCTAACCTGGGGAAAATATGTTGACTACTGAGTGGACTGTTATACAAGGTACCATTTGATATTCCTAGCATCTAATGCTTGTTGTGATTCTCTCTATGCAGGTCAAAAGAGTTAAAATGTTAGTTAATGATCACAGCTGTTGGATTTTAAATTACTATGTGTTTTAGAAATAACAGTTGAACACTTGTTTTTGAGAAGAGTTCCCTCTGAATTTTCCAAATGAAAACATGTTCCCATTCGACTAGCCTGTCAAAATAGAGTTACAGGATTAGCCCTAGAAAAATATTTAATTTTCAAAGACTGTTGTTATTCAGAAACTTTTCGGAGATGGTGGTGAATGTTCTGAAATAAGCCAGACTGTAAGCTCTTTCGAGAGAAGCGTAGTGCACACAGGCGGAGGTGGCAAACCTCACACAGTCCAGGGAAGCGCGAATTCAGATGCGTTTCAGTGGGGAGTTCACGGAGACACCTTCCCAACGCTGCCTACGGTTGAGTCTACCAGCAGGTACTTCAAGAGGCTCTAAGGAGATTTTGTCATCTAATCTCTGGAGTTACCAGTCATTGCTGGGACTCCAGGTCTAATCAGAGTAAATAAATTCAGAAGGAATAGTTATGCAGGGCCAAGCAGCAAGGAGTGAGTGCTGGGAACATCGTTGACTTGCCTTAGAACATTGATACCGCAATCGGAATGCCTTGATAGACTAGTAACAACCTCCAGTCGCCAGTCTATACTGGCAAATCTGCCCATATCAGTCTTAAAGTCCATCCTGCTTGTCTTTGTAAATCTTATGGAGTCATTCTATGGTTTAAATCACATGCAGTGTTTCTTTTTTTCTTTTTGGCTCTTTCTCAGACTCCCTTTCAGTTGTGTCCCTATCCAGCTTCAACATTTTTGAGTGTTTGGTTCACTCCTCCCAATAATCTCCAGTAATGGGAAAGAAAGGGGTCAGTGGTTGTGGGGATGGGTTTCCCTCCCAGTTTTTTGTTATTCCTTTTGCTCAAGTAGACAGAAGTGGGAGAAGAAAAAATAGACTAAGATGTAAGCTGGCTAGACAAACCCAGGACTGGCTTTATTACCAGGTGTGTGTGAGGGAACGGGACCTAAAGGCAGTCTTACTATAGTAGAGCCAGAGCAGGCTTGGTGGGAGACCTAGCGTGATCCTGGGCCACTCCAAGGAATGGTGTTTCATCAGTTAAACGTTAACTGTGTACACTGAGTAAAAGGTAGAGATAAAAAATGCAGATGTTTCTGCAGCCTGGTAGAATGAGAACCACTCCTGATCGTGTCAAAGAACATTTTGAATCAAAGGTGCTTCATGGGAGGAAAAGAACAAGGTTTGTGGTTGAATGCTATGGTGTAGCCTTTTAATCATTAAACCCTTTTATGGTGATAAAATAAGCATCCATTGTCATGCCCACACCAACCAGGCCATCCAACTTGGTGACAAGGAGGACTTTGCTATGGAGGAAGGCCCTAAAAGGGGGGCACTAGCAGGTCGCCCTGTGGAACGCACAAGGTAACCGTAGTGTAACACGGTAGGTCAGAACATAGGTCCCTGGAAAATAGGGGAACCCCCAAACTTGCAAGAGGCAGGAGGGTGGCAAAGGGTGCCCACAGAGTAGAGCAGAAGGCTCAGTGTTTGAGGCACATTGTACAACGAAGGCAGATTAACGGATTCCCAGTGCCTTTCTGAAGGGAGGAGTTGCAGAAGGAGGCTGCTGCCCAGGGCAAATTGTAAATGTGACTGTGAGAACATTTGTCAGCAGGGTCACTGGTGACAAGCCGGTAGGGGTGGGGGTGGGGGCAGGGAAGCTCATACAGTGCCTGTGTGAGCTGTGGGGGCCAGACACCCTACCCTGGACTAACAGATGCATGTGCACCTGCCCACTGCTGGGAAACTTTTGCCCTGACTAAAGATGGCAGCCAAAAGAGGGTCAAAGACACTGGTGAGCTGACAGAAATGGCAAACACCGACACACTGCAGGAAAAGCTGGACACTCCCAATGGCTTCTTGAGCACATGGGATTTTAGGAGGGCCTTTTAAAGTAAAGGAAGGAAAAGCTCCCCCTCTCTCACTCACGTGCTTGGTATGGAGAAGTCACTCTCTTGCTTTGGAGCTTGATGCAAGCTCTCTCTCTGGGCTTTTGGCATTTGGACATTCTGGGCCTCTGGCCCTGCTCCATGCATAGTACAGGAGTGCTCATGGGACCAGGAGAGGCTGGGCCCGCCAGGGGCTTAGAATCCGCATGGATGGGAGCCCAACCCATCCTGGAGGCAGGGTCCAATGCGAGGGCATGTGCCTCCCTGGGCTCCAGCCTCTGGGGCACTATGATCCAGGGTCATATGGCACGTGGTTTCCTGAACTGCTACATGGAGACTGGGAGCAGTGCACCTCAGATCCTGAATGAAAGCTGCTGCGAGAAGATGGTGACTCTGAAACCCACAAGTGCCCATTCCACAGAGGATGGAGATCTGTTTGTATGACTGGCTTAAGGACAGATAAAGAAACGGGGAACTTCTGGACATGGTTTCGGCTTGTAAACTTTTGGGAGCAAGGGAAGTTCTGGGTCTCATGGGACAGAGGGGCTCAGAGCAAGAGTGCTCTCAGCGCCCAACCAAGGTTGGAACCCTGTTAATAAAAACCTATTTCCTTCAACCAAGTTGTTGTGTCATATAAAAGGGTGCCAAGCCGCCAAAGCCCAGTTTGCATGGTTACGGTAGCAGTACATCACACAGAGAGAAAAGGCAGCCCAGATTAGTCTGTCCATTGCTTTCCACTGCAGCACCCTCTTACAAGAGCCTGGCGTGATCTAGTATTTTACAGATGGCTAGTTCCCCTCTTTGGTTTCCACACAGTGTTTTACTGGGTCTGTGTAATTTATAGTAATCTTTAACTGAAGGTCACTTAGGGAAGTTGGTTGGAAATACAACTCTATTCTTAATCATTTGTCTATATCAATCTTTTGGTGTCTTTGGACCACACTGGAAGAAGAGTTGTCTTGGGCCACACATTAAATACACCATCATTAACAAAAACTGATGAGCAAAAAAAAAAAAGGTTTTAGGTAAATTTATGATTTTGTGTTGGGCCACATTCATAGCCATTCAGGGCTGAGTATGGCCCAGGGGTTGTGGGTTGGACACCCCTGGGACTCCACAGCTATAGTAGAGCCATGAGCATCATCAGAAGGATGGGACTGAATTTCTCCCTCTCCTACAGTTAGCTCAACTCTCCAGTCTGTGCGGGGAGATGAGATTTACAGGAGACATTGCCTCTAACTGTACTCTTGAAAAGGAACCTGCATTTTGGCTGACCTCATAATTATAGGTTCTCAACCTTCTTTCTTCCCTGAACATTTCCTGTGACTTCAAAGTTCCACCATCCTTTTCTCCTAAATCTTCTATTATAAAAAACATTAGATCTGCTAATATAGGTTTTTTTCTTTTTCATCTTCCCCAACTGAAAATCTGCACCCGTTAAACACTGACTCCCCATTGTCTCCTCCCCACCTCCAGTCCCAGCAACCACCATTCTGCTTTCTGATTCTGAATTTGACTAGGTAACTTGTTTAAGCAGAATCATATAAGATTTGTCCTTTTGTCATTGGGTTATTTTACTTAGCATAATATCCTTAAGGTCCTTACTCATGTTGTAGCATGCATCAGAATTCCCTTTCTTTTCAAGATGAAAAAATATTCCATTGTATGTATATACCACATTTTGTTTATCCATCCATCCATCCACCCATCCATCCATCCATCCATCCCAGGACACTTGGGTTGCTTCTATCTTTCAGCTATTGTGAATAATGTTGCTATAAACATGGGTATACACATATCTCTTCAAGTCTCTGATTTCAATTCTTTAGTATTTACTATATCCAGAAAAGAATTGCTGGATCACAAGGTAATTCTATGTTTAATTTTTTGAGGAACCACAATACTGTTTTTCACAGCATCTGTACCATTGCAATCGCCTCTAGTAATGCACAAAGCTTCCAATTTCTTCATACCCTTGTATCACTAGTTACTTTCTGGGTTGTTTGTTTGTTTTTAAAATTTTTATTTATTTATTTTTATGGAGCAGAGAAGGGAGGGAGAAGGAGAGGCAGAGAAACACTGATGTGTGAGAGAAACATTGACCAATTGCCTCTTGCATGCCCCTAACCGAGGACTTGGCTGGCAACCCAGGCATGTGCCTTGGCATCGAACAGGTGACATTTTGGTTTGCTAAATGTTGCCCAACCCACTGAGCCCCATCAGTCAGGGTTGCTCATTTGTTTTTGATGACAGCCATCCTAATGAGTGTGAAGTAGTATCTCATTGTGGTTTTAAAATGCATTTCCTTAATGATTAGTAATGTCAAGCATCTTTTCCTATGCTTATTGGCCATTTGTATATCTTCTGTTCAAGTCCTGTGCCCATCTTGAATTAGGTTGCTGGGTTTTGTTTCTTTATTTTTATTGTTCAGTTGCAGAAGTTCTTTATATATTCTGGATATTAACTCCTTATTGGATATATGATTTGCAGATATTTTCTTCCTTTCTGTTGATAGTTTCCTTTGATGCAAAAAGTTTTTAATTCCTCCCATTTAAGCCTGTGCCACAATTTTATTTTGGGGGCAAATCACTAGTTTTCCAGTTTCACAGGTCCACAGATGGACCCCTGCTGGGGGGCGGGGCTCTTACCCCAGGATGAATCCAGGCCAAGCTTTCACCTATATCCAATTCAGATGATGACATTTGGGACTTTTGAGGTGATGATATTTCGATGAAATTTTTGGCTTGAGTTATGCTCTAATGGGTTGACTTTCATGGATTTGGGAATGGCAAAGTGTATCTTTTGAGGGGTGGACATGAATCTTTGGGGACAAGTGGGGCGGAGGATGCATAGTGGACACCCAAAGATGATATCAGGTTCTAAGCCCTGAAGCTGTAAATGTTGTTTTGTAGGGAAACAAGCTCTTAGATGTAATTAAGTTAAAGATCTTGACATGGAAAGATTATTCTGGATTATATGAGTAGCCCTTAACTCCCATTACAAGTGTCTTTATAAGAGAAAGTTAGAGGGGGATTATCACACTTTTTGGACCATAAGATGCACCTAGGTTTTTGAGGAGGAAAATAGGAAAAAAATTTGGAAGCAAAAAATGTGGTAAAATATTTAATAACATAAATAACATAATATTTCACCAATGTAAGTGTAAACAGAACTCAACAGCAGCATTAACAACCATTATTCCTCCCAAATTGGGGGTGTGTGTGTCTTATAGTCCAAAAATACAGTAGCTTCCTAAAAGAAGGGGTTGATATGATCACAGAGGCAAGATTGGAATAACATAGCCACGGGTCAGAGGATGTTTGCGAGACAGATCATAGCAAATGATGGTGGATTACTTTGGGTGGTAGACCCAATTGCAGGTGCATTCCCAACATAATGTTTTTACAGCAATAGATTCACATAGGTTATTGATCTGCTGAAAGCCTTATTTTTAATTCTATCAAGAGAGAGGATCAAAATCAGTTGTTTCTTTCCAGGCAATAACAACAGTATGTACCTACTCTCTTTTGCCAGGACTATGTTAATTCTCATGCTACCATGACATAGTCTTCAGGGACCCAAATCCTTCAAAGTTCACAGAATATAATGCTTGTCCATTATACTGATGACATACTGCAAACTGAACCTCTTAAGAAGAAAGTGACTAGTGTCATGGATACCTTGGCAAAGTGTTACAGGATAGAAGATAAATCCAGGGAAGAGTCAGGGACCTGACACATGATGTAATACTTAGTTGTCCAGAGTTTCAATTGTCCATGCTAGGGCAATTCTACTAAGGTGAGTGTTGTGCCTCCTACCTCCTACCACTGAGAAAGAGGCATTGTACTTCCTCGATGTGCATGTTTGTATTTTGGAGGCAGCACATCTTATTTGGGGAATATGGTCAGCTCATGTTAAATTTTCCTATAATAATGGTGCTTCCTGAAAAATCTAACAATACCTAAAGGTGGAGAGACTCTAAGATATTAATCTCTTACACATTGCTAATGAGAGTATAAATCAATAGGCAATTTGGAAAGCTGTTTGCCATTATGTTGTAAAGTAAAATTCACATATCCTTTGACTTGTCATTTCCTCTTTTAGTAAGGTGTCATGCACACCTGGATACATTTGGAAAATATTTTTGGCACTATTTATAATAGCAAAGCAAAAAGATTGTGTAAATTAATCATGGCGTATTTGTATGATGTAATATCGTGTACATCAAATGAGTGAATTACAGTGCTGCAGCACTATGGATAAATCTTAGCAAGATAATGTTGAATGAAAAATGAAGTTTCCAGAGGTGATGTACAGTATTATCAAGTTAAAACATAAGTAATATAGTTTTAGGGATACATGTAAATATGATAAGAGTATCAAAATCACCCAACAAGATTCAAGATGGCTTGAAGGAGACAAGAAGATGGAGAAGAATGACATTGGTAATAAAAGTTTTTTCTTTTTTTTTCCTATTGAATTTAGAGAGAGAAGAAAGTGGGAGGAAGAGAGAGAGAAAGAGAAACATCAGTTGTTGTTCCACTTATCTATGCATTCATTGGTTGATTCTTGTAGGTGCCCTGACCAGGTATCAAGCTTGCAACCTCCATGTATTAGGATGATGCTCTAACCATCTGGGCCACTCTGCCAGGGTGGTAATATAAGTTTTAAACAAAATTCTAGTTCCCATATTTGGTGGTAGGCTCATGCTGTTTTTTATATTATTAAATACAAATAAACAAATATATAAATAAAAGAAAGTCTTGCACAGGCCAACAGATAATGTGTCATGAATCAAGTATTGTGATTGCGCAGTTCTCTATAGAATAAAGTCACTTCTCTGGATTAAGCGATTATGTCTATAGAAACTCTCATTAAAAGCTGAATAGCAACCCCAGGACTCATTTTAAGCCATTGTTCTTTGTAAATGTACATATTCTCACAGAGCAGAACACTGAGATTGAGAAACTACATAGGTAACATTTGCAGAGGAAGAATAGGAAGTTTGGGAAGAACCTGTGAAAAGGTGAAGGGGAGAAGTTCACCGTGAAGGAAAGAGGAGGGGTGTTGAGTGGGAGGGAGAAGATTCTTTTGTAAAGCACCCGAGACTCCCTGTCCTTTGTTTGAAGTGCTATCTAAATCTGTCCTTGCCCCAGCACATTTCATTTCCAATTAATTATTTATTTCCTGAATATATGAGTTCACAATCTGAACAAAACACGGTTATAAGATTCCAAGGTTTGATATGAACTATTCTGAGCAAGTCCTGGGACTCCAACTTTTACTTATTTAGAAAAGAAGATAGGTGAAAGTAATATATGCCATAGAGAAAATATTACCCAACTTCGTTGACAATAATTTTTCTCTTTTTTTGCTTTTGAAAGATGAGGGAAAACATGGTATTTATCTCCTGAACTTTAATTTAAAGAATTAATCCTGACTTTCTAAAAAATTCTATTGGGACAATTTTTTTTTTCAGTTCATGTCTCCACAAAATTAATATTCTATCCTTGATGTCACAGACTTTCTTGTCAGTACTTTTATCTTTTCTTTTCATGTAGTATTCAAAGTTGGGAAATAGATTACTTTCCAATAAGTGGATTTTGGAGAGTAAAATCTCCATAAGCCATAAAAAAATAAAAATTTTGCTTTCCCTATACTTCAAAACAAAAGTTTTGGAGACCTACATATGGTTTTAAAATAACAGAAACCTAACATACAAAATAAAACAGCACACGCATGCCTTCGAAACATGCTGTTTTGAAACAATCTTAGAGCCTATTCACTTTACAGAAGTGCGATGCCAGCGTAGGTTAAGAAATCGTCTGTTTATGTGTAGGTCCAGTTTATAACAGACGTGATTTTATGACGCCTTTGAGAGTTTGCTTTCTCTTTGCAGCAAGACTGTGTGTCAAGTCTAATGTTTCTCCTGGACCTGCCAGAATACAAACAAAAAGATCAAATCCCTTCACTTGCTGCACTTTATTCTCTTGTCACAGTTAAAGCAATATTTATTTTCCTCCTCCCTGCTTCTTACGGGCCTATAGTAAATCAAAAAAGTAAACTCTCAGGTTCATTGTGTAAGGGGCTTACTTCTAGGCCTCTATAGTTGCCACAGTAACTAATTAGAAATTTGCATCTCTAAGAGAATTATTTAATGCTGATGTGTAAGCCCTTTTATTCTTTGGAGCTTGGCCTTTTGCAAGGAAGCTCCTGGTAGATGTTGGGCCTCGAGGTCATACTGTACAAGCTCTGAACGTAGGTGGCCCTGGTTTCTCCTTTTTATCTGGATGATTCATACCCAGTGAAGAAAATGTCTTGCCAGGTCTTTGTTGAATGGTGGGCATCTGAAAGGCGACACTTGATTCATTTGGGCACCATTTGTTTTAACCTGTAAATTCTTCTCCATTGCTCATTAGCTAACTCTTGTGTAATTGAGTCATGCATGTTAAACTAGTACAGTTGAGTTATGCCAACCGACCCGCTGACAGGAACCCCTCCTTAGACTTTTAGAAAAGCCTAAGAAGACAATGTTGCGGAAATGCAAAATACATTGCAGACTTGGGACAATGTGTAATGGTAGAAATGCAAAATGCTTTGCTGACTCGGACAACGTTTAACAGTGATAGGAAGATGAACACTTTTTCTGAACAGTGACTTCTTTTCTCAGGTTTAAATCTATTTTCCCCCGGTGTAGGGAGAAGAGAGAAGCCCTGCTGTGGGCAAAGACAGAGGCAGAAGGGAAGGGGCTGGGAGCTCCCGGGCAAACTTGTTCTGAATCCGAGAAGGTGCTGACCGCTTTCCGAGCTGCCATCCCATGCTTCAGGCACACACGGGAGATATGATCTATGATCAGGGCATAAAGGAGGAGAAACGTGTTCAGTCCCTCCCACTGCCCTGCAACCAACTACTCCTACCAAAGTGGGGGAGCCCTTGAGCTCACTGCAGCCAAAAGACAAAACAAACATGTTTTAAGACAATGACCAAGCCTATGATCAAGAGGAGATTCAGCTCTGACTGGTGTGGTTCAGTGGATTGGGTGCTGTTCTGCTAACCAAAGGGTCGCCAGTTCAGTTCCCAGTCAGGACACATGCCTGGGTTGCAAGCCAGGTCCCCAGTTGGGGGCATGCGGGAGCATCAGTGTTTCCCTCTCAACCTTTCTCCCTCACTTCTCCTCTTTCTAAAAATAAACAAATAACATCTTTTTTTTTTAAAGAGTAGATCCAGCATAACTGTGTTCAATGCAGCATTGTAGGCAAAAGGTGGAAGCAACCCAAGAGTCCATCGATAGATTAACGAGTAAACAAAATGTGGTATAAATATATAATGGAATCTGATTCAGCCTTAAAAAGGAAGAAAATTCGGACATATCCTACGATATGGATGGACCTTGACAATATTATGCTAAGGTAGATGATGGGTAGAAAATAGACAGGGGGAGGGCAAGAATAGTGTGGGAAATGTAGAAGCTAAAGAACTTATGACACATGGACATGAACTAAAGTGGGGGAATGTGGGTGGGAGGGGTGTGCATGGTGGAGGGGAATGATGGGGGAGAAATGGGGCAACTGTAATAACATAATCAATAAAATATATTAAAAAGAAGATACTATGCTAAGGGAAATAAGCCAGTCACATAAGGACAAATACTTCACAACAGCACTAATACGAGGTATTTATGTGCTATAGGCTGAATGCTCATATCCCCCCAATTCATACGTTGAAATCCAATTCCCAGTGTGAGATGGCATTTGGATGTAAGGCCTTTGGGAAATGAATTGGACATGAGGGTGGAGCTCTCATGGCTGGGATTAGTGTCCTCATAAAATTGACCCCAGAGAGGTCCCTCACCCCTTCCACCACACGAAGACACAGTGAGAAGTCAGCCATCTGTGAACGAAAGAATGGACTTTCAAAAGACACTAACTTTGCCAGTACCTTAAATCTTGGACTTCCTGGTCTCCAGGGCTGCGAGAAATGAATGTCTATTGTTTATAAGCCACTCAGTCTGAACTAAGACACTTGAATAATCAAATTCATAGAAATAGGAAGTAAAATCGTGGTTGCTGGGGGCTGGGGATGGAGGTAAGGGGTAGGGGATGAACATTGTTGTTTCATGGGTACAGTTTCAGTTTTGCAAGATGGGGACATTCTGGAGATTGGCAGCACAGCAGTGTGAACACACTTAACACCACTAACCTGCACACTTAAAAATTGTGAAGATGGTAAGTTTTGTTATGTGTTTACCACAACTAAAAAAAAAACAACAACACACTAAATTCAATAGAAAGGTGGGTAGAGCCCCTCTTCGAAAGCAATAAAAGAAAGGCGATCCCTCTCATGCCCTCCAAAGAGGAAGAGACCAGTTTTGCTTAATCTAAAAGAAGGCAGAGCAGGGCCCAGAAGGCACGGGCTCCCCCTGTAGAGGGACGGAGGCACTGACCTGAATCTCTGCGTCGCTGCCCCGGCTACTGCACCTGCACGTCCGGGAAACAAACATCTGGAATACAACCTTGCACACATTCTGGAGGCAGGAGGAATTCATCCGCTAGTTAATAATTGTTTCTTAACAAGTTTTGATCAAATACAATGTTTGTGTCTTTTTTGAAAAAAATTGTGAACAAAAAATACTGCTATTTGAGTAATATTATGCATCTTTGTTTCTATCTTGACTGTACTTCCCAGGCTCAAGAAAGCCAATTCTCTGTTAAGAAATTTGAATAACCTCTTTATTTTGAATGTAAAATGATCTCGTCTTAATTTTGCTGTATATATAAGGTATTGTTTAATGAGTTTTAAGATTAGTAAGTCTTTAGTTGTAGTGCATTTTCCTTGCAGTCAGGAGTTATAAATATCTTTCTTAAATTTGTAACTTAAAACTATTCTTTTTAGCGGTAGGTATTAGCACAGAGGCTAGAGCGTTGGTGTTGTGCTTTAAAACTCAATAAACTCTATGGTATCCAACCAGAATTATATTTATTTGTAACTGAATTCTTGCATAGGTCTATATCTCAAATCAATTTCTTAGAATACCAGCAACTTTACCATTTATTTTTTGTACTCATTTCTAGGTCACTCAAAAGTTTGACTAATAATTGTAACTTATCAGGCTTAGAACATTTTCTAAAAACATGCCATAATTCCATAAAAACCACAAAGTGATACATCACATATGTCTACACAATATATATTTTATTAAAAAAATAATAAAATAGTTTTAAAGGCTGCTTTTTAGATGTGGCCCTTTATACTATGCTTGGTGGAAATATCCTAATTTCGCAGCTAGCCATAAGGTTTCAATTAGTGCACCTAATCATGGGCAAATAAATGGGAAGTAGTCCCTCAGGGACAGATCGGTTTCTCTAGGCTCAAAGTCATTTTATTAACACATACATGTCCTACCCTAAGGTAGGAGAAATATTTGTAACTGATGGTTTGGAATTTTAGATAGATAAAACATGGAATATCAAAGTCAGAAACATAAAAATTATAAAATATATCACTACAAATAAAGTCAACAGAAACGCGCTAAAATGTTTCTAGGGATGTTTCATATTCATTCATTCATTCATTCATTCCCCATCTTCACTCATTATAATCCTCACTACGAAATTTTCCTCCTAGAGCAATTTATCCTGCGAGAGTGTTTGCTATGTTTTGTTTTATGTTCCTGTTACATACTATTTTTTTTTTTTGCTCCTTACTGTATCATCTGCAGGACTTGACATAATACCTTGTAGGTAGAGATGTCCAATATTTATTTATTGGATTCTGTTTATGTCTATTTCTGAAGTGTTTTACTGTTTGCTATGTTCATGAACTAGGCAGAGTCACCACTGCTAGACTGAAAACTTAACATAGCTATAATTATTTTTCTTGGCAATTACTTCAAGATTTTGTTTCAGAAAATAAGGTAATTCAAAAACTGCTCATAAATTTAATATTTGGGAAGGTTGGCCAAATCATCTGGAATTCAAAGCAGTGAGTATTTAGGAAGTGAATTTGATCAACGAGAGAAAAGCTCCCCTTTAGACTGTGCCTACAGCAGAGCACGGCGCAGCAAAACAAACCAGACAAAGCTGAACTGTGTCTGGACTGGTGGGAACTAAAGAGTGAATTATTTTCTGTGTTACTACAGCACATTCTTAGTCAAAAATTTTGTTTTGTCAATGACTATGGGAAAACACGTATCTTATAGATTACTGGTGGGAGAATTGATGGTACCCATTTTCATCTAGGGAATTTGATTTTATCTATCAATATCACAAGTGCCCACACCCTTCACCCCAGTGCTTCTGTCTCTAAGAATTTGTCCTACAGATAAACTTACACATGTGCAGAATGACATGCAAAAATCTCTTCCTTGCTTTGTTGCTTCTACCAGCAAAAGTTGAAAATAATCTAAGTGTTCATCAGTAGGAAACTGATGTAACATAAATAAATTATGTTACATATACACTTGAATACCATGCATCTGTTGAAAACTAATTAAATATTGACATTATTAAATATTGATATGGGTGATGTCCAAGATTTATTGTTAAGTAAACAAATAAACAACAATCACCAAGTATAAGGATAGTGTTCATCCTATGCTACCATTTATGTAAAAAGAAAAGGCAGCAAAGATACCGTATGATTTTATCTGAATATACATACATAAAGTATTTCTAAGAAAGTATGAGAAGGTGATCCATTGGTTACCTCTGGAGAGAACTGGGTGGCTAGTAAACAGGGGGAGAAGGGAGACATTTAATCTATACACAAAACAATTTATTCAGGTAAAATTCACAAAACATAGATGTAACCACTTTAAAGTGCACAATTCAGTGGTATTTGTACAGTCGCAATGTGTATAACCACTGCCTATTCATCCAGCTTCAAAACATTTCCACCACTCCAAAGCAAACCCCTTCCCCATTAACCAGACCCCCTCCTTACCCCATCCCCAGTGTCCAGCAACCACCAGTCTTGCTCTTTCCCTGTGGATTTATCTATTCTGGATAGTTCGTATCAATGAATTATACACCATGTGCCCATTTGTATCTGGCTTCTTTCACTTAACACAATGTTTTCAAGATTACCTTTTTTTTTTTTTTTTTGCATTTTTGAAATAGAACTTTGTTGAGTTATTATGTACTCAAAACCTAAAAAATTAAAAAATAAAACTGTTTTCTTGTTGAACACCATGAAAACTAAAGAAGATCTTCAGTCTACATCAGAAATGAATATTCTGAAGATTTATGAACAAAGACAAAAATACCCTTTTGAACAGGCAACATCTCATAATCCCTTGACAATCTGAGCCCTAATTACCATAACAATACACTTTGAGGAGGGGTGGGCATTATCTAGAGAATTTGGTTTTACCATGAGTGACCTTTGTCATTAAATTGCAGATATTTGTCCAGAGAGCAATGCACTCCTATTATTTTATTGTGAACCTCAGCAGCTAGTAAAACTGCCCATCAGCCAAGGGCCCCTATCTCCCCTGGTACCAAGGCAGTTCTCCCTTCCATCCTGTTGTATATGATACAGTAGATCAAGAAAACACCACTGTTACTAGATCCTGGCCAGCAAACCATAGGGGGCTCAGATAAAGGGATTGCTGTCAGAGATAAGAAAATGTGGAAATCCAGGAGAATAATGCTGCAAAAATCCTACCTGAATAACTTTCATTCCAGGCCTTGTCATTTAAATGGAAATTCCAGAAGAATTTCTCAATTCCAATTGCTATACAAGAATTTTCTCTAACAGCGCCAGCTGATCATTGAGCAGGGCCTTATTTTTGTGACAGGGAGTGCACAACTTGAAAGTTAGTGTTCTGGGTCGATATTATTTCGACCTGGAGTAACCAGCTCATGCTGGTTTGCCTGGGATTTTCCAGGTCTTAGCACTGGAAGTTCCATGTCCTGTGAAACCCCTAGCCCAGGGCAAACCAGGATGGCTGGTCACCCTATTCCAGCCAAGAACGATGACAGCTGAGGAAGGCATTGTGGTTGAGCTAAGCTGTGAAGAACAGATTGGGTTTCCAAAGTCAGGGAGAGATCAGACAAGAAGGGCATCATTGAATTCTGCATTTTCTTAATCCACATGACATGATCCCTGATCAGTGAGTATATAATTTCTCACTCATTCATGTATATTTCCATCATAGTTTTGGATCCCTAACTCGGAAACACAGCTGGTAGGCAGCCGTGATCCACTGACATTTGTGCGCAGGGTTGGGACAGGATCAAAGATGTCTTCTAGGAATATTTATCTTGGGGTAATGGGTATGGTTATTACGAGAGTACCTGGAGTCAAGAAAACCAGTGAGGAGGCTATTGCAATGGTTCAGGTGTGAGGGAGACGGATATGATGTAGGGCGGGGCTATGGGGATAAAGATGAAGAAGAGATTTGGAACAAGTAGGAAATGGACGCCAGTGGGCTGATGGGCAGGAAGCGGGGGAGGAACGGCAGACCGCCTAAGGCAGTGGCTCTCAAACCTGGAAGCGTGTGAGAGTCACCTGCGGAGGACTGTTTTTAAAAACGCTGATGACTGCCTCCATGAGACTGTGATTTCATTAGCCTGTGGAGACCCAGATAAGGGTATTTTTTAAAAGATCCCCCTCCCCTCTGCAGGTGATTTTACAATGCAATGAGGGTTAAAACCAATGATTTAAAGATTTTGGAGTGGTTTATTGGGTATTTGCACAATGTTTTTCTCCTTAACAGACTCAACTACACATTTTGTTGTGTGCACCTTAATCCTACGGAATGCCCATGGTTTCAGAGCAGGTGAGGGGTATTCAAGCTAGTTCTGGGAGAGTAATGTTAAAAGTACAGGCTATATGTAATGCTTGGTGTCCAAGACTCTGCCACTCTCCTTCAAAATGATCAAGTATTTGAACTTGAAGTGAGTAAATTATTTTACACGCATAATCTCGCCTAATGTCTCCTCTTAGCCATTCCTTAAGGTACAATTTTATTTTCACTTTATGAGTGACAGAACTGAGGTTTGAAGAAGGAAACGAGGAAGAGGAAGAGCCTGGGTCAAACCCCATTATTTTGCCTCTAACCATCAGTGTCTGCTCCTTCCAGTAGCCCAGGGCAGCCACAGGGAAAGAAAGGTCAACCTCCTGACCTTTCCAAACATCTGAACAAGTCAGCAAGACTGAGCCCCTCCTTCACTAGGAGAAATTTGATAAATTTCTCATATTCAAGCTTCTATAAAGGACAGCAGTCCCCCAAATTAGTGAACTTCCCTTAGCTGGGTAACAGAGGCTTTTTCTAGATGATGGGTATAGTGCATGTTAGATCAGTTAACACCACAGGGGTAATAAATGTTTCAGATTCTGAAAGAATTTTATAACAGAAATCTGAAATCTGACATAGAACAATCCAGGCGGGGGAAATTTCTCCTTTGTAACCTGCAAGGGTCCACACGTCTTAGTCACATTTCTATTTTTTGCAATGATAGCCAAATTAGTATTTTAGGGTCGCGCTGCTTCTGCTGCAATACAGTTCTGTAGCTGAAGGAATTTCAAAACCCCGAGCTAGCACAAGAGGACCTATTAAGATAAAAGATGTGCTCTTAATTAGAAAAATATAGTCCACTGCTAAGTTACTATCATGACTTCAGCATCCAGAAAGTCCCCAAGCCTTGGAGTTCCCTTTGTTGTCTGTAGTAAAAGACAGAGTTAATTTCTGAAGGTGATTTTGGTGTCCCAGGTCACAGTATTCAATTTCACTGTGAACATTTCCTTCTGAGCCACAAAGTTCTTATAAACAAGATTCCACCTTCTAAGATTCTGCTAATTAGTACTGTTGCTGCTGTAGAAAACCTATTATAAAACTCTGAAACCAACCCCACTCCCTCTGCAGCTAAGTCAGGTCATCCTCTGTGTATTTCCTTCCAAAAGCAAAGAATTCCAGTTGGGTTTTTCCAACTTTGCTCTCCCTTCCTCTGTGATGACTTTGTTGTTGTCGTTGTTGTCGTTTTTGAAAACTTTAGGAGCTCTGATTGACCCATGGAGGCATTGCAATATTAATGCAAGACAAATGTAAAAAGAAAACAAAGTAAATAACCATAGCGGTAAAACAATAGCAAACTCCAGTGCCACCCACTTTGTGTGTATAGAAGAAATTATGCTGCTCCTCCCTAAATAAGGGGTTTGCAATGTGTCGCTCCTTTTCTGCAGGGGCGGGGGTGCTTATTGATGCTGCATCTGTTTTGTCAGAGCGTCAGCTAATGGAGAAAGTTAATTGTGTTGGTTGTAAGGCCACCTGTCACACACATGCCTCATTTCCATACTAATGGTCCAGCAGTGGCAGGCAGTGTGCTCTCTGCACTAACAGCTACTGCCTCTTTGGAAACGTGGGCCAAATGTGCCTATGCAGCAACTGTAAGCCTCGGATGCGAATGCCTCTAGTATTGTGTTGACTAGGGCTTGTATTAACCCCCTACTGACGGCTCCGAACTGGATTGGCAGTAAAACTGGGGATGCTGTAAATGCCACTCTAGAGGAGGACCGAGGCCATGGCAAACCTACTGAGAGAGACAGCTTTTGGGCTTCAGGGTTTTAGTGAATAATCCTCTGTATAGTCTACCCACCCAGCATTAGGGGCAAGGGAGGGAAGGAGAGAGTGAGGAAAAGAGAGAGGCGGAGATGACATTCTTGATATCCCACTTCTCCTTTAAGAACAGCCTCTATATTATTTCATTAGAGTATTTAGCATCATTTTCTATGAGCCTTTTCACTTCCTTCCTTTGCCCTTTCAATCAGTTTGCATCCCTAGGAAAATCTGCAGATATAGTCTCATTCACAAGGCAAAGGTGAGTTTTAGAGCTCGGAGGAATCAGGTTTCCAGTTTTGTCGCCAAAATTATGGAAAGCAGCCTTGACTCTTGACTGCAAAGAACTGCACTCTGGGTAGTACTTCATCCAGCAGCACTTTTTACAATCATTTGACTCTCAGGCACAGTCGAGGAATCACTGCCCTCGAGAAGAGGTCGATGAATATTTTAGTGGGAAACTATTAGATGCAATTTGAGAGAGGCGGCTATCACCTCGATGAGGCAGGCCAATGAAAATGAGAGCCATTTCTTCCCAGCTCCTACTCCCAAGGATGCAGGAAAATACCAGGTTTAGTTTCTTTGGGATCCTCATTATATATAGCTTTCTGCAACCTTACTCAGCCCTCATAAAGGGATGTGGGGCTAAAAGCCAAATGCTGTAGCGCTGACTGCTCTCAGTGAGGCAGGAAACGAATAGGCCAGGCTGCTCCATTTTTAAACGGCCAATTTTAGTTGAATTGATGATTATTTTAGGGTGGGTTATCTCTATTCTTGTATCAACATAAATTTTAGAATGAATGTTGCAGTCACTTGGAGGAGGCTCAAAGTCAGGTGGGAAATTGGTTTTGACCACGTAGCAAGCAGAATGTTCTAAGTTGTGACATTCTTTCTGGAATATGTTCAGCCCAAGTTGCTCAGCAGGTAAGGGTGTGCTATCTTCTGGAAGCACCCTCATGGAAGCCTAGGACACAGGAGACTGCAGTTTTATATGTGTCCCTAATGGTGATACGGACACTGGCTGGCAGTGTCCACATCATTATGGATGAAATAAAACATTCACATGGACTATCGAGTCCGGTGGAGGAAAAAGAACAGCGTGGCTTTTCTCTGAAGGAGAGCAAAAACCGTGGCCTCTGCCATGACAAGCCTTTATTTTATATCTCCTCACATTACAAGATGGTCCTCACTCACTATCCCAGGTTCACAATAGTGGTTACCTTTTATAGACAACAAAGGAGCCAATGCTCCTCATCACATCACAGAAGAAGGATATTAGCAAATGAAAAGGCAAAAGTGGTTGAGCTGGTTACACTGGTCCCTGCAAGGTTTAGCATGGATTTTAGGAAGTTACAGTAAGCACTTGCAGGGTGAGGGAGTTTTCAGCAAAAAGCAGGACTCAAAGCAGCCTAGGTATATTGCAAATCTGATTACCCACGAGAGAACCTATCTGTGGGCATGGGTCCTGTGCATCTTTGAGTGGGAGCTGGGCCCACGCCACGTAGAAAGGTCTGCCACAAATGGTAAAAAAAATATATATAAAAACCCCTGCAGGTAAATTTCTCAGCTGACCTCTGTGAGGTCTGGATTTGCCAGTGTGCCACAGAGTTTGCTCAGAGTGATATAGAAGGGGGTTTGGTCACAATGGAAACCTGTCAGATTCCACAGGAATGTTAATGGGGGTGGGGGAAGACTATAAAGTTCAGATCTGTGAACTCAGCCAGGCCATCAATGCTGTACAGAAGCATTGAGTTGACACATTTTCCTGTTTCCCACCATCACCATTTCAAGGTTCTATCACTTTTTCCCAGCTTTCCACTCAGAAGACAACTTTATTTTGCATTTCACAGAGAAGATGGGGGTAAGTGAAGAAAAATTCTCTCCCAACTTTTGACTCCAAGCTATACCAATAAGCTAATACTTTTATCCTTATTCCTCTCCTCTCCTCTCTTCTCCTCTCCTCTCCTCTCCTCTCCCCTCCCTTCCCCTCCCCTTCCCTCCCCTCCCCTTTCTTTCCCTTCTCTCCTCTTCTTGTCTCCTTTCCCCTCCTCTCCCCTCCCCTCCCCTTCCCTTCCCTCCTCTCTTCTCCCCTTCCCCTCCCTTCCCCTCCCCTTCCCTTCCCTTTTCTCCTCTTCTTTCCTCCTCTCCCCTCTCCTCCTCTCCCCTCTCCTCTCCCTTCCCCTCCCCTTCCCTTTCCTCCTCTCCTCTCCCCTCCCCCCTCCCTTCCCCTCCCCTTCCCTCCCCTCCCCTTTCTTTCCCTTCTCTCCTCTTCTTGTCTCCTTTCCCCTCCTCTCCCCTCCCCTCCCCTTCCCTCCTCTCCTCTCCCCTCCCCCCTCCCTTCCCCTCCCCTCCTGTCCCCTTCCCTTCCCTTCCCTTCCTTCTTCTCTCCTCTCCTCTCCTCTCCTCTCCTCTCTTCTCCCTTTCTGCTCTCATCTCCCCTCTTCCTCTTTTTCTCTCTCCACACTTACACCCTCCCACAAGTAAGTACACATAAATATGCACCTTATGAAGGATCAGCCTGAGGATGAGTAAGGCCATGCTTGGAAAAATATGAATTAGGTAAATCATGGTCTCTCAAAAACTGACAAGGAAAGACCAATGGGCTTGAATTTCACCTTTGAAGTTGTCCAGAATCATGAGGATATCCTCAACAGGGAAAGGAAGTGGTAGCAGTGCAGAAGGTGAGAAGGGAACAAGGCTATAGTCAGGGGATGAGTCATTGCAGTGTCCTGATGAGAAGTTTTAAACAGACTGGCAGAGTCATTCCAGTAGTTGACTCAGGGCTGAAGGGAGAAGGTGGGAAGAGGATAAAGTGACTGTCAAGTTACTGATTTGGGCAGTTGGGTGGATGGTGCAATAGTTTGATACTAGAGGAGACGATGGATTTTAAAGGAAAGATGCTCAGTTCCCTTTGGCCCATTTGTTCAGTAAACTGTTATCTGGGCAGGATGATCGGGCCTGGGATTTCTCTGGAGTGGTGGTGATTGAAGCCAATGTAGATGAAATCACTGAAGGCCAGCATGTAGCCTGGGGTACGTGAGGGCTAAGGACAGCTCTAGTGAACACTGCTGGGAAGGAGCAACGGATGACGGAAGAGTCACCAAAGAGAGAAGGAATAGTGACAGAGGTCCTAGGAAAATTAGGAGAAAGGACTTTTCTGGATGCAAAGGGGGAAGAGAAATTGAAGAAGAAAGGAGTAGCCAACAGTGTCAAATGTTATGGAGAGTTTAAGTGAAATAAAAACCAGAAGGTGACCCCTGCATTTGTCAACATGGAAGCCAATGGTGTACTCCACCAGTGCCCTGCAGACTTGGGTGGTTTGCAGAGATGAATAGCACAGGGAATGGCAGCTAAGGACAGGACACCACAAGCGTACAGAGCCAAACACAATGCCTGGCACCTAGCAGTTGCTCAGTAAACGATTGTTGCATTAATGACCAAATGAATGACTCTCCCTAGAACCTCTGTCACCTAACATTCTTGAATCTTAGGAATTCTTACCAGTCTCTTTGCAGTGCCTGCTCTACTCCACTTCTCTGGCTTTCTTATTATCCCCTCAGTTTTATTTCCTTTTGCTTTCACTTAAATAAAAAATGTTCATTTTTATTTGTCAGACAAAAATGAAACAATATTGACCCATGTCAAAACTGCCTTTGTTCCAGTGCCACACACCACCTCTTTGTTGAATTGGATCAGAGGTTTTGAACACTGGAAGAACGCTTTCTCGATTTTTTGATGCTCTTCACAGTGCAACAGCCACAGATGTGGCACACTTGGGCGTATAATCTCTATTATTAACATTCTCTTCATTACTTTTTTTTGAGTCTTGATACCACAAAAACAAGAAATCAAAGCTTCCGTCGTCTCCACGGATCCACGCTCCCCCTCTCTGCCATGTCCCATGGGCCTACACCTGAGAAATGTGAGGGAAGTGCAACCTCTTCATCGTGGCGGGTCTCACCTCCTCCTTAGATAAAACGCTACCATGTTACCTAGAACACAACTAAGCGTGTAAATCCGACCACCTTCACTGGCCCCTTCACATGGAGAGAGTCACAGCCTGAACCCACACTGGAAAAGTGGCTGGGAGGATTCATTGGAAAAAGAAGCCCAGAGTACTCAGAAGGCCCAGCCCAAAAGGTCAGGCTGCTAATAGCATGGACAGGGGTTAAAACCCCCAGTATTTACTGTGCATATTTTTCCTGTGGTAAGAGTTATTCTCCTTCATGAAGCCACTGTGGGAACAGATCTCACCCTGGCTGTGTTCAGCCCACTGCCAGGTAGTTTGAGGAGATTGGCTAATTCATTATAAAAGCAACCAACCACACATAACATTTGTAATAAAAAGCTAGAAACACATTTTTATTTCTCATCTGAGAGAACACAAAGTGCTTACTTAAACTGGTTATCGAAGTAAAAATACTATAATTTTTGCTGAGTAATCTTACGATTCTCCAGCTTCTGCAGCTTTGCTCCTACAGGCTCCACCACCCACAATGCCTACCACCTCCACTTCCCAGCCTGTGGGGGTGACGGAAGCCCTGGCTCTGACCCATGGCAGGGACTTGGGGTGATGTCTGATGTAGGAATCGTTTTTGCTGCAATTGCTGAGCAAATGAAAACCGGTGTCCCTACTCAGGAGCAGTTCAAGTCTGAGAAGTAGGATAGTGAGCCAGTGAATGAAGGGGAAGATCAAGGGCCAAGAAAATAGGTGCTGCACCTGAGGGCTGGGAGGGACCCCATTCTCCAGACACCAGTGCTCAAGACAAAAGAACCTGTGGGTGAAGCATGTGTCCTGTGGGGTTGAGAAGGTGGTTGTGTGGGCTGGGCAGACTGAGACTGGGTCTTGCACCAGAACAAACCATTAGATCAGAACAGAAAACCTGTAAGGTCCAGGAGGAGGTCAAAAGCACATTTCCTGAAGCAATGCCCCAACATTATTTTTCTGTCAATCAATTACCTCTGTGCCAAATTGAGGCTCTCCAAGTGTACACACCACCCCTCTTAATCACATACACTCTCTTGTTAATCATGCAGAAACCATTTATGTTCTAATTGTGAAATTGTATTCAACATTGTGGCCCTAGTGGAGTTTTCTCATTGGTGGTTGAATTTTAAAAATTCAAATGGATGTTTACCTGTGATTTTTATGTCTTCAAGAGTCAAGGATGCAGACAGGATGGATGGTCTGGCTGTTATGAGCACAGGTCTAGGGATCAACTGCTCTGCTCTGATGTCTCCAAACGTGAACTCAGACAAGTTAAGTCTTGAAATTTCAACTTTGGCCACTACTCTGTAGGGCCATTGGGCAGATTAAATGAATTAATTTTTCCATGCACGTATTTTAATACAGTTCCAGGCTCCATGTAGTGTAGACTCATTATTATCCACCTAGGACTCAAGGCTAGGTCTTTGAAAATGTAAAATCTGAAACTGCAGATTTAATACTTTCCTTGCTCCTGTTCAAGTCTTCTCTTAAGAGTACACTTCTCCAGGTCTCCTTTAAGGAGGAAGTATATGATCGGGGCCATGAATGCAGACCATCTCTGGACAAGATTTCTTTCGTTCTTGTTAGGTAATTAATTAGATTTTGTCTTTGACAATCCACATAACCGAGTCCCATAAATGATTTAATTTTGGTTGTACAATTGGCTTCTATTAGTTGATACTCGATTTGAAAGCAACGGATGTGCTATCAGAGGATGTGGTGTGTGAGAGCTTTGCACTCTTTCTTTTTTATTTTTTTTTAAATTTATTTTTTTATTTATTTATCTTTAGAGGGGAAGGGTAGGAGAAAGGGAGAGGGAGAGAAACATCAATGTACGGTTGCCTCTCATGTGTCCCCTGCCGGGAACTGGCCTGCAACCCAGGCATGTGCCCTGACTGGGAATCGAACCGCGATCCTCTGGTTCGCAGGCCCGCGCTAAATCCACTGAGCTACACCAGCCAGGGCTGCACTCTTTCTTTTTACAGATGCAACGCCCTCTTCTGCTGGGATTTCACTCCCATATCAGCATAAGACTCACCAGATCCACCTTTGTTTATTCAGTAAATAGTTGCTGAGTGCTCACTGTACATTGGCTCTGGGTTAGGTGCTGAAGGAAATTGCAGAATGGTGTCCAGACTTAGCATATAAAAATAGTGTATGGAATATAATTATATTTTTAAAGAATTCGTATTTATTTGAAATTCAAATCTACTCAGACATCTGCTTTTTAGCTGGCAAGCCCAAGTCAAGGTCTTTGTTTTCACATGGTTCTCCACTGAGCAAGGGATGTGGTCAAGACTCCTCAGGTGGCCTCTTTTTTCCCAGCTGGAGCCGTGGAGGGTGCCGAAGAGAAGAGGAAGAAGGTTCCTGCTGTGCCAGAAACCCTGAAGAAAAAGCGAAGGAATTTTGCAGAGCTGCAAATCAAGTGCCTGACAAAGAAGTTTGCCCAAAAGATGCTTTGAAATGCAAGGAGGAAGCCTATCTATGAAAAAGCTAAGCACTATCACAAGGAATATAGGCAGATGTACAGAACTGAGATTCCAATGGCTAGAATGGCAAGAAAAGCTGGCAACTTCTATGTCCCTACAGAACCCAAACTGGCGTTTGTCATCAGGATCAGAGGTATTGACGGTGTGAGCCCAAAGGTCTGAAAAGTGCTGCAGCTTCTTCGCCTTTGCCAGATCTTCAATGGTACCTTCGTTAACAAGGCTTCGATTAACATGCTGAGGATTGCGGAACCATATATTGCATGGGGGTACCCTAACCTGAAGTCAGTAAATGAATTGATCTACGAACGTGGGTATGGGAAAATCAACAAAAAACGAATGGCCCTGACAGATAATGCATTGATTGCTCAGTCTCTTGGTAAATATGGCATAATCTGCATGGAGGATCTGATTCGTGAGATCTATACTGTTGGAAAAAGCTTCAAAGAAGCAAACAACTTCCTGTGGCCCTTCAAATTATCTTCTCCATGAGGTGGAATGAAGAAGACCATCCATTTTGTAGAAGGAGGAGATGCTGGTAACAGGGAGGACCAGATCAATAGGCTTATCAGAAGGATGAACTAAGGTATCTACCACGGTCATCTTTGTAATCTGGTCAGTTAATAAACAGGAACTGCTTTAAAATTGGGAGGGGGGGAAGAACCCTCAGGTGATCACCACACCATGTGGTGAGAGCTCAGAAGTTCTACGGGTATCCCAGAGCTCCTTTGAGCATCGAAGCAGAGATCTGAGGGGTGAATAGGGGTTCACCCAGCGAGCGTTCTGACTGGGAAGGTGCTGCAGGCAGAAGGACCAGTCGGCCTGTTGGAAAGGTCCGAGGCAGAAAGCAGCTTGGGGCGTTGGTCGGAATGCTGCCTAATTGAACAATTCAGACACACGGAGAGAAGGGCCGTGGGTGCGGTTCCAGCTGAGGCCCCTGGTGCCTTCTGATGCCTGAGTTGTCACCCTGCTCTCCCAGCCATCTTCTCCTTCGACTTAAGCTATCCTGAGTACATTTCAGTTCTTTACAAGTACAAACCGCCTAACTAGAAAAGTACATACTTAGTAATCCTGAAGGAGTGACTGTAAGTGGAGGCTCTAATCTTTTCCAGGGGAGGGGAACAGAGCTAGATTATAGAGCTGACTTATCATGAGAAAACTCTCATACTGCTAAAGTTTCCCTCGAGAAAAAATCTCTTAGATCACCCACCAAGACTTACACTGAAAAGCATTCAGGAGGGAGAGAGACCAGGAGAGCCAGGGTGTGACTCCCTCTCCTGCTGGTCCCTGGGAGTGGGCTGTGACTGGAATAGCAGGCCACTAGCCACTCCCACTCTGCTTCTTCTGTTAGCTAATTGCAGATTGCTGAATTTGTGTTGGATGGATGTGGGTGAGTTGAATGAGAATTCATTGATAGTTAGTGGATGAAGATTATTGTGGTCACCCCCCTCCCCAAGAAACAGAATGGACCCCCCACTCCAAATTTGGTTCAGATGTCAAGTTGTCAATTTTGTGATGATGTCACATATGCACCGGGGGGCGGGGGGGGACACGAAGAGGTTTATGGCTCACGTGATGAGGCTCTCTGGGGAGAGCAGGGCAGGCTCCCAAGCAGGTCTGGAATGGGCTGAGAGAGCAGGGAAAGGACGCTGGCTGGCATCTGTGGCGTTTAGTGGGCAGGGCCGTTCCTGGGCACAGCCAGGACTTATGTGGTTTGAACTTCCTGAAACCAGGGGAGGAAGCACCCAGACTTTCTTATCAACTTGTCTGGTTGAAGGGCAAGAGAGGAAGAGAGAGGAGCAGGGCTTGAAAGTTGTCCGCAAACATCAAAAATGGACTCTGACTCTATGATGAAGCAAATTTTCTGCTTCTAATTGATCATGGTTTCAAGGATGCTGCACATTAATGCATAACTTTGCACCAACTTCTACAATAGCTGTAGGAAACAGGGTCTGACAGGAAAGAAGTGGTACACACAAACAGCGTAATTTAAAAACAGTTCAATAAAGGAGCAATTAGCAAAAGTGTGAATAAGGTGTAAGGAAGCCAGGCATACTGCAGTACCCAGGACTAGTAATAACACCTGGGGCTCCCCATAATTGCCACTCCTGGTGGGGAAGGCAAAGGGGAGGTTGCCAGAAGCCGGAGGGGGAGGGCGTGAAAGGGGGCAAGATGTTTGTGGGGAGGCCTGCTGAACAAGAGAGGAAATTAGGTCAAGGATATCAGCTAGCTTGCTACTGAGACACCAAGGAGCTAGTAATGAAAAGCCCAACTGCACTCACCTATTCCCTCTCATCTCCTGCCAGTGCCCCCATTGGCCAAACCCAACCAGAAGTCAGAGGCCAAGGTTGCTCACTGAACCAGTCCATGAAGTCTGGCTCCCAGAACACAGAGCAGGGTGGACGGAATCTGGAGAGCCAGGAGTTGTCCAGCACAGGAATCCTCATTGGGTTTCCCTCTGACGAGAGGATGGAAGCCTAAGTCTGCTTGTAGACAACATGGTCAAATAAACAGTTCCCCGCTCCCCACTCTCCTGGAAAGTCAATAGGTCTTTGAATATAACGTACAAAACAAATGATGTGTGTCATACCTTGATGTACAAGCCAGAGTCTCTTCCTTTTAAATTAATGTTGGAAGTTAAGAGAAAATAAGAGCTAGGACATGACAACATGTATATCCATATGGCAACACGCATCAGAGCCTTGGACGTAGTGCTGGCTCAATCAATGTTTACTCGTCAAGTGATTGGCAGAATAAACAGCAGAACACTTTCTGTGAGAAATGCCGTGAATAAGAGCGATAGTTTCAGGGGCTGTCTTACCATAATTAGGCAGTTTGTCTTGCCCATGCCAAAACCGAACTCCCTCGTCAAAGCATCCCGTGTATTTGCCGCACGCCCTGTGCTAATGAAGTCCCTGTGCTGTGGGAGTAGGTGCCCACAGCGCATGAGCACTGAGGCTCACAGAGCCATAAAGCAGTTGTTTGGTGTCGTCCATCTCTGTTCCTACTCAATTCCTGTAGAGTTAAAAGTTAATGCCAGCCCACACTGAAAATAACATAGCAGCTTTCTGAAATTTGTTATCTGTTCTCAAATGCATTTGCATTTTTGAATGCTTATCTTTGGCCTTAGTTTTCATGCAATTTTGTTTATATCACTAGAAATAGGGCAATGTGACTTTTTGTTCCTTTTATGACTCCAATCTGATGCCCAAAGGGATGAAGTCAAAATCATTAAGCAAATGGCAGAAAGCAATCAATGTTTCCAAATAAAAGGTCACACAGTAAGGAAGGATGAAAGTGAAATGCAAAAAACAAAAACCAAAAAACCACTCATAGCTTTGGCTCGAGAAATCTTCAAATTGCCATCAATCAAGTAAAACATTGAAATCAGAACCATGGCAGCACTTGGCATTACTTGGTAACTATGATATTTCCATTGAGCTATGAACTATGATTTTGTTGCTTTATTGCCATTTTTGAAAACCCTTCATATTAAAAAAAAAGAGTAGAAAAACTGCAGTGGAGGATGAGTGTTCCTTTTAAGCTTACCAACAAAGATTCCTGAAACTGTTGCAGGCCAGGCGTCTATCCTAGCCCAAGTTCAGTGCAACCAGAATCAGTGCCAACTCAGTGCCCGCGTTTTCGGAGTAAACAATGGGGCTGGGCTCTGGGAGCAGAAATAAACGTGCCTCAAGCTGTGGCCTCAGAGCTAGGAATCTTCCAGGAACTTCAGGACAATGTCCTTAAGGCTTCCATGCTTAGTATTCAAGACAATGATTACCCGCGTGTTGTGTACGGATTTTTTCCCACAAGTCTGGCAAGCCGCCCAGTGAAAGGAAGCCTCTCGGTGTGCTGATGCGCATAGTGCTGGATTAGTGTCGGATCAGAATGAAATAAGTAGACGTGATAGTGCCTTCTTCAGAGGCAGCTGTCACTGAACGTGTTGATACAAAACGTTTGCTTTCTGTTACCTGCACATTGGACTCTTTAAAATGCCCTTAAGTAGAATGCTACACCGAATGAAAAGCTGCACCCAGCACACCTTAAATACTCACTCTGCCCAGGAATCACATATGATAAACACTCATCTCTGGCAGCTGCTGGTGTGTAGAATTTTCTGATGCAGAAGATGGGGGGTAATTGTAAGACAGGTTGTGACCTTTATTTGATTTCCCCCAATTATTTTACAGTTTTTGTTGGATAGGGATAATTTGATGGAAAAACTAGAAATCTGGGTTCCCAGGCTACAATTTTAGAAAGCATTCTTCTATCTCTACCTTATGTAGCAAAAACTTTACCTTATTAAGAAATATACAGTCAATGGAAACAAATTATGAATGCATTTTGATGATTATTATGTACATATTTTATTCTTTCTAAAGAGGATTCTTAGCTTTTTTTGTTATGAAAAAAGTAAACAGCTCTGCTCCATCCTCCCCTTACTCAACACATACACACATATACACTACATTCACACTCATACACACAAGCAGAGCCTACAGCAGGAATGGTTTTGGGCAGGTGTATGAAGTCGACGTCTGATAAGGGCTGACTTCAGTTTCTTCTCCATTACAGTTGACCGTTGGCTTATATACAACAAAGGCTCACAAAAAATTAATTCCTGATAAGCAGAGCCTATAATTTTATTTTATTTTTGTTTATCCTCAGCTGAGGACATTTTTTCGGTGCTTTTAGAGAGAGAAGAGAGAGAGAAAAGAAGAGAGAGAAGCATCCATTGGTTGCCTCCACTACACGCCCAGACCGGGGATCACATGCGCCTGACTGGGCATTGACACACTTAGACTGGGATCGAACCTACAACCTAGGTGTGTGCCCTGATTGGGAATTGAACCCACAACCTGTTGGCTCTGGAAGAATGCTCCAGCCAACAGAGCCACACCAGCCAGGGCCAGAGCCTATCATTTTAAATGAGCAGATTCCTTCTGCAAACTCACAGAGTTTATAGATAAAGGAGACACCATAAGTGCTTATGGATGGTGGGAGTCTCTTATTCACACCCTTGCAATGGCCTTCCAAGAAGGTTCCTGAGTTCTTTTTTCTCCTTCCTTCCCTATCCTGATCTTAATCGAAAATTTAGCCTGAATGGAGGACTCTGTCACATGGTTTAGATTAGATGTATGCAGAAAAGGGAGAAAAATTTCAGTCATCTATTTTGTTTCTTTTTTTTTTTTTTTTTTTGTTCTGACATTTAGGAGGAAAGACCTGAAATTTCCCTGCTACAATCAGGAAAAAGCAGGGTACAGAGATCTGAAGACCAGTTTGTGCCATTATAACTTCATAATGTCTCTTCCAGTTGCAAAGGATAACTAGCGGTAAAGGACGTGCCGACTGCTAACAGTTGACTGCAGAGGACAGGGTATAAATCTTTGCGGCACTATTCTCTTTAAATTATTCTAAGATGTCTTAAATATAGGTAATATATCAAGAAAATTAATTCGCATTTGGTCAATATTTAAACAGTTCTGTAAATCATTGTGTTTTTGTTGGAAAAAACATTTGAAAATTAGCCTGAACATAATTTTGATCTTAGGTCTCATTCATGCCTGACCCTAAAGATGATCTAAAAAATCTCCACCGACACCTGCTGGTAGCCTTTGGAATTGCAGAAAGAGTGGCTAAGAGGAGCTAACTGCTGGAAGATAAGACTTGCAAATTCTAATACCTTCGCAGTGAGTACATTTACTGCAAACCCTTTCACCCTTTGCCCTTCCACAGAACGCAAGATTATGTGTTCTGAGCAGTGTCTTTATTGTCGTTAAGGACACTTAACTAGTTTTCAGTATTTTTTTAGTATATCTCCTGTGCCACAACTGTAGTAGATATTAGGGATATAGAGCCAAAAGGACAATGAAAAAACTTATGTTCGGTCTTGTGGGAGATAGAATGCACTACTTCGGCGCAATGTTTTACTTATTGTGATAGACGTATGAACTAATTCTCTGAGTTGAGTCAATGAACAAATGCTGACTGAACACCTGTACGCCTCCCACTGCTCCAGGAGCCGCAGAGTGAACGGTGGTCCCTCGCGTGTGATAAGTGCTGGGAAAGGTAAAACGTGAGGTTCACTGAGCATGTAGAATGGGTAGAGCAGCTCTCCAGAACTTCTTCATCTTGCTTAACTGAAACTTTGTGTGTTGACAAGTAGCTCCCCATCTGTCCTTCCTCTGAGCTCCAGGCAACTCCCCTCACACTCTGTGATTCCCTATGACAAGTCGCAGACGTAGAGTCATGCAGTATTTTTCTTTCTGTGACTGGCTTATTTCGCTCAGCGTAATATATTCCGGTTCATCCATGTCGTTGCACATTGCAAAATTCCCTCTCTTTAAAGGCTGACTAGTGTTCTATTGCAGGTTTACACCACATTTTCTTTGTCCGTCTGCTGATGGACATTTAAGCTGTTTCCACATTTCGGCTGTTGTGTGCAGTACTGCAGCGAACACAAAAGTACTAACATCTCTTGAAGATCCCGATTTCCATTCTTCTACGTAAATACCCAGAAGTTGGACTACTGGATCATATGGTAGTTCTGTTTTTAATTTTTGAGGCACTTCCGTACTGTATTCCATAGTGCAGAAAAAGCATTTAACAAAATTCAACACACTTTCATGATAGAAACTCTGAACAAACTAGGAATAGAAACAAATCACCTCAACATCATACAGGCCCTATATGAGAAGTCCGCATTTCACATCGCACTAAATGGCGAAAAACGAAAAGCTCCTCCTCTATGATCGGGGACCAGGCAAGGATGCCTACTCTCATCTCCCCCATTCCTCGTAGTCCTGGAGCAATTTGGCATGAAAAGAAACAAAAGACACCCAAATGAGAAAGGAAGAAGTAAAATTGTTTCTGCTTGCAGATGGTATAATCTTATATAGAAAACCCTAAAGACTCTATCTATTAAAAAAACTGCTAGAAGTCAGTAAAGTTTCAGGACAGAAAGTCAATATATAAAAATCAGTTGTGTATCTATGCAATAACAAAGAATATCTGAAAAGAAATTAGGAAAACAACCCCATTTACAAAAACAACAGAAAGAATAAAATACTAAGGAATAAACTAAGGAGGCGGGTACTTGATCTTAATATACAGAATTTGAGAGTCAGGTGGAAAAAGTGACATTGTGAGTTAATAATATTTGAAGGTTGAACAGGAATTAGGCCTGGGGATAAGAGACAGAGGGAGGAGCATACACGAAGATCCTAAAACATAGACAGTCGAGGAACTGAGAGAAGTTTAGTGACGGAAGCATGGCGTAAGAGTTGACAAACCTTTACTGTTAAGGACCGATAGTTAATATTTTGGATTTGTGGGTCAAGAGGCAATGTCCTACATTTTTCAAGCATCTGTTCTTGCTAAAAGCTTAATCATGTTTCTTGCTTGTTTATTTTTATATTTTGGGGGTTTTTTTACATTTAAAATGCAAAAAACCAATCTTAGCTTGTAAGCCATATACAAAAAGTCAGTGGCTGGCTTTGGCATTCAGGCCACAGTTTGTCGACCCCTAGCCCAGAGTGAAAGGAGACTTAAGAGTCTGGGTTTAGGGCAGATGTGGGAGGAGAAGCGACGCTCATTCCAAATACCTTTATGAAGGAGGCTAAAGAGTTTGGACTCTATCTTGAGGGAAATGGGGGCCATGAAAAGGAGTTAATGGGAGAGATGATATTCTGTATTTAGGCTTCGGAATATCGCTCAGGCCATGTCCTGTGTGGGCGCCGTGTTTGGTGAGTCGGGAGACCAGGAGACTGTTGCAGGACTCCAGATGCGATGAGGGCTCGATTTAGGCAGCTGGTAGTTAGTTTAGGAGATCGAGTACCAATTTGAAATAAAACACAATTTGTAAGATTTGGTGACTGATGAGATGTACGGGCTTAAAGAGGAAGGAGAATTGAATTATTTCTGTTTTAAGTAAATGATATAAAAACTCATTGAGCTAGGAAACCTATCGGGAGAAAGCTAATGGGAGAGAAAACTAGATGGCAATTTTTTCCACTTTTAAGTGCACTGAGTTTAAGGTTCCTAAGAGGCATCTAAGGAGAGATGACCAATAATAATAATAATAATAATAATAATAATAATACTTAAAATGGTAGGAAATATTTACTGAGGGCTTATCAAGCACCAAGCACAGTTTCAAGTGCTTACTTGGATTAACTCAGTTTTTTCCCTCACAACAACCTTGAGGTAGGTACTATTAGTATCCCATTTTAAAGATAAAGAAAACTGAGGCAAGAGAAGTGAGTAACTTGCCCAAGTTGGAAAATTTCATGAGTAACTGATGAGATCATTGTTTGGGAGTGGTCAGCCTACAGACACTGCTTAAGGCTATGGGAGTTCACGAGGACACTCAGGGGCTCTGCAGGGAGTCAGAAGAGATGAGACGTCCTGGGACTACGTCCTGAAGGACACTGACATTTAAGGGAAGGAAGAGAAGTCAGAACCCCGAAGAACCTATGACTGAGCAGCTGGAGAGTTAGCAGGCAGTGCTGCAGACACCATGGGGGAGGATACAGTGAAGAGGGAGGGCCCCGTGGAGACACGGTCTGCGAAGTAGGTAAGTTAGGAGTAGACGGAAAAGTTTCTTTTGCAGTTAGCAACCTGCAGTTTATTAATGGCCTTGGCCAAAGAAGTTTTACTGGAGGTGGTAGGGTTAGAATGTTAGAAAACAATGTTAAGACAGGAAGATTGGCTAGATGGGGAGCAATTAGATGGGGTGGAGGACCAGAGGCCCTAATGAGGTGATAGATCAGGAAGTAGGTCAGAAGGGTGCGGTCAGAGATGGAAAATTTCTGGGAGAGTAAAAGGTCTATGTCGTGTCCATGGGAAGTGTGAGTTTGCAGTTGGTGAATGGAGGGTGAGAGTCACCAGAACTTAGAAGGACAAGCTACTGAGAGGCAAAGGTTTGGGATGAGTTTCCTTTGTAACTGTAGAGAAAAAACTTTTGAACCAGGTACTAAAGTTACCAGGTCTACTAAAAAGAGAAGGAAGGGATGTCGCCAAAAAGGATGGATTAAGAAAGTGATACAGACAGCTCCTTCAAGCCAGAATGTTCACAATAAGATAGATGAGCAGTGCTGAGTAAGAACGATGGACAATCTCTCATCGTACAAAATGGAAAAAAAAACACGCGGCTTCTCTTTGAAAGCGTAGCAGGAGAAGCCCTGTTCCCTGGGGTGAGCCAGCGCTCTTTCAGGCAAGGGTGCAGGGTGAGCGTTCAGTGAAGAACGTGAGGACAAACGTGAATCTGCTACCCATGGAACGAGAGCTCCACAGGCCAGGATGGAAGACAAGGGGAGAGAAGAACAGAGAAGGAAGCCGACTCAGGAGAAAGGAAGTGGGTGTGTGTAGGAGAGGGCTGACCCGGGAGGAGTTCAGATCTTGGGGTGGCAATCAAGAAAAACTGAGATGTATGTGAAGCATGGTGAATTTGGCTGGGTAAGAAAAAAAATTAGATAGTTACACCAGGCAGTGTGGTGCGCTGATAAAAATGTCGGAGTTAGAAGTAGAGAGTCACCTGTGCCTCTTGGAGGTCAGCCTTGGCAGAGTTATACATCCAAGGGGTTCCTGCAGGCTTGGCTGGGTAGAAAGTCAGTGGTGGGTGAGTCTGAGGCCTTGCCTCAGGGGTGGAGCACTGTGGGAGGATTGCTGGTGGGACCCTACAAGGCTACTTGGCAATGTATGCCCAGAGCACCAGGGCAGCGCATCTAACTCAACCAGGAGTCAATGCCAAGCGTCTGCATCCTTAGATGTATCTCCTTGTCACAACAGTACATGGTTATGACACAGTGTGGACTGAGAAGCAGGACAATCAAGTCCCAAGTTACCGAGAAATTGCTACACCAGACCCTGGAGCAGTTAATCTGCAACTTCAGTCTCTGTCTTGAGGATAACAAGTGGCATTTCACAGCTGTCAGCTTTTCTGCATCACCAAGCCATTGAGGTTTTAAAGTCCTGTTGTTGACAGTCCAAACAGTCCTTGAGCAGAGGGTAATTGGCCCGCCTGGCTAAATCTTTATCCTGAACACCGTCAGGTTTCTTTGGAAAGACGCTCCTTCCCCAGTCTCCTTGATCTACAAGTCACTTGACCTGAGCCAGGTCCTCTAAGCCGGAAGCACGATTGTGCATGCTTTTCTAGTGCATCTCTGGAGCTCTCATTTGTATCCTTTTGGGGGCTCCCTTGAAGGCGCACAAACATCTGCATTTCCTGCACTATGGGAGCAACACAATGCTTTAAAGCCTCTCAGAAAACGTACAGAACAGTTAATATGATTTAAGCCTATATTTAAATTTTATGAGACTCATTTTCAAGGCTAATAACCCAGTTTACTGTGCACAATATCAAATGCAAATTTTATTACTGACTTGGTAAAAAACCAAGCTGATCGTCATTAGCATATCTCTCTGCATCACCCTTTTTTAGCCAAAAGGTGCACCAGGAGTAACAGTGTGGGTTTTTATCTATGTTGTAAATTACAGTTACTATCTCATTAGATAAACACATTTAAAATCAGGTTATCATTCACTTATATATCAGAAAGTTGTTTGTTCAATTGCAGCTAGTCTCATATTCGAACATATGGTGCATGAAATTCTTAGACTAATAAAATTTCAAGGTACAGGGAGCTGGTGTCTTGGAAAAAACTGTTTCTCCTCCACGAATGGCTCGACAGAATCTGTAATTGCTTTGAAACAATTATGCAGCATGCTGTTTTGTACTTAATAGTATTTACATCCTTGGTTTTATTAGCAACAAAATGTGAGTGGAACTTGTGAAAGAGAAATTAATTTTTTCCATGAAAAGATGTAAACTTAAGTGAAGGCTCCAGCAGATCGAGGGAACTAAAAACATGGGGATTGGTTGCTTCCCGACTTCTTCCCTTTCTTTTTAATGTGATGCTTTCCATTGCTCGTTGACATACCAGGGCGTGTATACAATTACAAGAGTCAGAAAAAAAAACCAAAAAACAAAAACACAACAAAGCTGTGCAACATCCAGGCTTCTAACTTAAAGTCCTATCTTTAAAGATGCAGAGTTTTCTAGAGCTTATAATGGGCAATTCATAGCATCGGACTAGGTTGGCCCTGGAAGGCTTACTTTGTTTCTCAAAGAAGCAAAGCACGAGTCATATATAAATGTAGATATTCTCTTATATAAACTCAACACCCCTCTCAAAACAAGTCCAAAGCACAATTTCCTTCAACTCCATAGAGTTCTCACCATGGACAATGCACACAACAATTCCCTTTTTGCTGGATGATTTCCATGAAGTTCCCACGAGCCTTGGAACTGTCGTGACAATGCTGCATGTTAGAAAGAGCTGTGAACTCGGGCTCCTTCATCTGTCAAACGAGGGCACGCATGCCAAACTCTGAGATTTTGTGAGAACTCAATTAACTGAAATTAACAGCAAAGAGCTTTCTAGCACTAAAGCACTGCACGATGTTAGCCCTCACAAATGATTCCTAAGTAATTTTTTTGAACTCACATCCAGGTTTCTATGCAAGCACAGTACTACATCAGGGTTTCTATTTTACCTGATTTTCCAGGTAGACTTTTATCTCTGACACATGAGCCGTTTCTGGACATTTACTAATGTGTCTCTTCTATCTGTATGATATGTTTGGTCCAATGATACATTCTCTATGGTGTTAGCATTTATACTGAATAGAAAATGAAATTATTTTGCTTTTTCCCTTAAAAATAATGTATGTTAATTGTAGAAAACTTAGACAAAAATAATTGATCCCAATGTTAGCTCATTTGGAAATGTTTGATATATTTATTTTCTTTCTTGATTTATATACATAACAATATACATGTTTATGATTCACATACTAAAAATCACATTCTACTTCATAATATACCTTGACTTTTTCTTTTTTTAAAAAAAATATTTATTTATTTTTAGAGAGAGAGGAAAGGACTGAGAAAAAGATGGAGAGAAACATCAATGTGTGGTTGCCTCTAGGATGCCCCCTACCAGGGCCCTGGCCCACAACCCAGGCATGTACCCCAACTGGGAATCAAACCAGCAACCCTTTGTTTTGCAGGCTTGTGCTCAAGCCAATGAGCCACAACAGCCAGGGCTTGTATATATATTTTCATATATACATATATATGAGTATATATATCTATGAAGATATACATGTCATTATACCTGTTCTGAAATCCATAGAATGAATGTACAGCACCAAAATGTATATGTATAGATATTTGCATACACATGTATAGATATTTTCATATATATGTATATATATATCAAAATAAATAACTGTAAATCATTTGATGATCTGGTAAACTTTAACTGAGCAATTTCTGAGGGAATAACTTAAACACCAGGAAAATTTCTTTTACTAATTTAATAGAACTTAATTAATACTATCCAGTGAAAGTTTTTACAATAGTGCCAAGTAGAACTAAATATTTTTATTAATCCTGTTGGGTTGTCCAAAAAGTTCATTTATTTTTCTTTTGTAAGATGGATCTAGTAGCACTGAATTGCCTTTTAACTTCATTTGAAACAATTTTGTTGGATTGTATTGTGACAGCTGTCATCTCAGTGTGCATTAAAAAAAATCAAAACTGGTGAACTTTTGTGTAGCCATTTTAATATTCAGCATGGAAGAAAATATACAACACTTTTGGTATATTATGCTTTATTATTTCAAGAAAGGTAAAAACACAACTGAAAAACAAACAAAGATTTGTGCAGTGTATGGAGAAGATGCTATGACTGATTGAACATGTCAAAAGTGGTTTGTGAAGTTTTGTGCTGGAGATTTCTTGCTGGACGATGCTCTACAGTCAGGTAGACCAGTTGAAGTTGATAGCGATCAAATCGAGATGTTAACTGAGAACAATCGACATTATACCACACTGGAGATAACTGACATACTCAAAATATCCTAATCAATAAAGTTATTGGTGAAAATGAGAAGTGTGTCTTTTACTTTATGGAAAAAACTAAACAGACTTTTTGGCCAACCCAATGTTTTGTGGGTTTTATTAGTCACTCCCTAACCAACATATTGCACCACTTCAGCACAGAAAGGGCATTTAACACTAACAGAATGGTTCTCCCGTTATGTTATGGCAACGGAGTGCTGGTAAATGTTCGACAACAGGCTCTGGGGGAAAAGCCCTGACGTCAGGGTCTGCTGATTTCTATGCCGTAACAGGTCCATCATGGCTGATTTTAAGCAGTGTTAGCTTTGCAGCAAAACTGAGCAGAAGATAGAGATTTCCCATATACCTCATCCCCACACATACAGAGCCTCCCGTCCCACCAACACCCTCCACCAGAGTTGTCCATTTACTGCACTCGGTGGACGTACAGTGACTCATTGTCATCAGCCTAAGCCCACGGTTTACATTAAGGTTCACTCTTGGGGCTGTACATTCATTCTATGGATTTCAGAACAGGTGTAATGACATAGGGCCGTGATTCAGTATCATGCAGAGTAGTTTCAGGCTTTTATGTATCTGATTATCTGTGATGTAGCTAAGAAATCTTTGATAGAAATATGCTCCATCATTTTAGATACCACTAAGAAAGACCAAAGGCGGCGGGGGTGGGGGGGGGAGAGGAAGCTGTTAATTAAATTACAGAGAAAAATTTTCTTATTATCTGGTATTTTCCTTTTCTAGGCAATAATATATCTGTATCAACAGAGGTTTTCGTAATGTACTACTTCTTTAAACAGTGCTCCTTTGGGGTTTTCTTCTAAGCCCCCAATACCCATTGATTCAGGTTTTAAAAAACAAAATCTGTCACAAGTAATCAGTGAAAGTTCTCCAACAACAGGCAGGTGAACATCAACAAAGACTCAACTCATTAGCACATGACACAGCTGAAGGGGCAATAGCGTAAACAGCTCTGGCCAAACTCGAACGTCGAACATCGCACATCGCAGCTAGTAACAACCACTTCACAAACGCCGACAGCAAACAGGAGAGGCGTGTGATTAGAACAGAGATCCTGATGTCAGAGTTGTTAAAACACACAATATTTTAGATTTGTATCTTAGAAACAAGAAAAGGGGGATGTGTTGCAAAAAGGCCTTTGCAGCTCTGTAACATCCCCAACCAAGTGTTAGCGCTGAATTCCTCACTAGCAAGAAAATGGCTTTCCTGTGTGGGTCGCCGAGACTCAGCTTGTCTCTCAGTCTACTATGTGCACTGGGTGACCGTTTGGTTCTTCACCCCCGTCAGTGTTCTGCATCCCCTTAGGTGTGAAAGAAGAGTTACTCTTTAATTGCAGTCTGAGCCAGAACATGTGATATGGTTCTCTTCACCAGCTTAGGGTACAAATGAAACCATATTCTTTCACCGTGGTTACCTTTTCACCTAGTGACGTGAGCAGGCAGCCTTCTTTCTGAGACCTTCCCACTCCTTGAATTATCCAACAGCCCAGAGGTAAATTACTTAATATAGGTCCTTGGCTTCTAAATGCCACATGGAAAGTGAGAAGGAAGCCCATTAATAGCTGGCACCGTCCTGCACAGATGCCCACCACACTTTCCTCTGCTGAGGTGATGCTTACAGCTCAGATCCCTGGTGAGCTGCAGCGCCACCCAGCTGTGGGGCTTCCTGGTCCTGCTCCTTCAGGCCACACCCATTTAGGAAGCAAACCCTCCCTGAGGAGGTGGCTCCAGGATCAGCTTCCAACCCTGACTACTTGGCCCCTGGTATTGGACTGGCTTTGAGCTCTGACTTCACCTTCCAACGTGTGAGTTCCACATCAGGGACTCTAGGGTTCTTTACAACCTGTGGACCTCAGCCGGGGCCATCTCAATATCTCAGTTTGATTTTAATCATGTTGATTCTGTAAAGAGAGGTCACCAGTGTCTCAAATCCTTTCCCTCTAAAGACGCCTGATTCCCAAACAATTTCAAATTTGATGAGTGAGATCAAGTGAAATTGTGAGAGGCAGTCTTCATCAACCATAAAAGTTTCTGTTCCATTCTTGCCTTATTGATTGGTATATCCTCATCCCAGAAGATGTAATTTCATTGAGAGGCATCTACCAAGTGATTCTTCAAAAGTCTGTCAAGGTAAGTTGCTGTGCCCACTTTTGCAACAAAGAATTCCTGGCCAGTCACACACACACACACACACGCACGCACGCACGCACGCACGCACGCACGCACGCACGCACGCTTATACGCAGAGGGATTTTGTGTCTCTCTACTTGGCACACATATCGCATGACATGGCACTTCGTGGTTAACCATGAACCTCATCAAGCAGCCTTCAGGATTTTCTATTTTTTCTCACTTAATGTTTTATGTAGCTTACACTAAGTAATTATAATGCACATGTTACTAGTTAGCCCAAAATTGAAGTCAAACTACTTAAACAAACAACTTTTTCAAATTTATCTTCATATTTAAGAATCAAATGAACCGTACAATATATACACTCAATTACCATCAGAAGGTAGAGTTTTCTTATTTTGATGGGTGTAGACAATTAAATGCTGTAAAAATTCATCTTGGTACATGCATACAATGGAATATTGTTAGGCTAGAAAAGAAGCGGCCTATTAAGCCATGAAAAGTCGTAAAGGAAACAAATGTGTATTACCAAAGACACCAGTACGAAAAGGCCACATATTATATGACTCCAACTATACGACATTCTAGGGAAGGCAAAGCTATAGGGACAGTAAAAAGATCAGCGATTTCCCGCGGTTGGGGATAGAGGGGGGATGAACAGGTGGACCCCGGGGATATTCAGGGCAGTAGAACTATTCCACTTGATACTGTAATGGTGGGCACATGTAGATACACATTTGTCAAACCCAATGGAACCATGTAAACACATAGAGCGAACCCTGATGTATCCCTTACTGAACCCTTACTGGATAACAATGTATCAATATTCACCCATCAATTGTAACAAATGTCCCATTCTAATGCAATATACTAATAATAGGGGAAACTATAGAGGAGGTAAGGAGTTATGTGGAAACTCTACATTTTCTGCTCAATTTCTCTGTAAATCCAGAGCTTCTCTGAAAACAGTCTATATAATTTAAATATCAGTTGACTATGAAAAATTCCTTTTTAGAGTTCTAAACTAAAATCTATCTCTGGAATACTATAATTTGTATAGAGAAGAAATACCTAATTAAAAATGATTATTTGACTTACTACAACACAAACTAAGTTACCAACAAAAATATAATATTTATTCTAGCAACTATCTTTTGGAATCAGCTGTTTTCTGTTGCCACCATGCCTACATTTTAAGCATTCCACTTTCTGCTAAGTAAATGTGAAGCTTGATCTTCCATGGTGAATACTCCAGGGGTTTTAAGTGTACTGTAGGTTTTAAGAGTAACAACTAGTGGCTTGAAGGAGGTGTTGTTCTTTTACAATAAGGCAGAAGCTGCTTCAATCATGTAGAAGCAGAGGTATTCCTGCAGGAATTAGCCTGTGCCATTTGATTTTTATGGAAGCCATTGTCTAATGAGAGTTAATGATTAAACACATTTGGTGGCATTGTCTTTCGGTTGTTAACCCACTCTTTGCAAATTTCATTACAAAAAAAGAAAAGCATTTCACACTCAATATTTGAATGGTGCTATTTTTGAATTTATTTTTAATTCACCTTCAATTTAAAATTTTACACCTTTACAGATACTTTAAAAGTTAGCATTATTTTGTATAAATAGAAATCTATGAGTTCATATTATTCCAATTTCTTTCTACTAAGTAAAGGAAACAAAAAGCAAAAGTAACTCAGAAAACCCTGGCAGGCTACTTTGCTTTCACTGTGTTTTGTGAATCAAATTTGAAAAGAAAAGTAATAAAATTGATGAAATCCACATTAGAATTTTTGCTTTCTGTCATGACTGAGAGAGGCTGCTAACTCAGCTCCGAGCCTGCTTCTTTAAGGTGAAAGTGACTACAACCAGGAGTACAGAATTATGAGAAAAAAACCACCGAATGGGATTTCAATTTAAAATGCAGATCCTATTTGAAGAGCTTCACAAAGGATACTGCCTCTGACAAGTGGGAAAAAAATCTACCCTTCAAAGCTAATTGTGGTATTAAAGTGGGTATGAAAGAGAGAGAAATAGCATATAGCTATTAAAACTAGTTTTGCACTGCAGACACACTTTTTCATGGAAACAGTAACCACAGCCTCCAGGGTGTGGGGGGCAGGGGAAGGGGGTCTGTGTGGAATGAGCAAGAGAGAGATTCTTCCAGATGAATGAACAAATGAATGAATGCTTAAAAAAAAAAATGCAAACCAAAAATTGTTTAAGGTGACTAATTAAGACCCCCTCTTAGAAAAGCTGTTGCTAGGTAAACAAAACTGTTTAAAACATGTTCATCATTAGTGTCCCCTGACAGAAGGATGAGGTGGCAGACTTGGCGACAGAAGGGAGAAGAAGAGCGGCATATGGCCCCCAGCTCTGTCCCCTGCTGACAAGCTGCCTCGCTGCACGCTCCTTTCGCTCTGTATTCTGTGCACACGGCAGATTGCTCTGCCCCAACTTTCCCATCTGTACTCCAGACTCGTTTCCCCACAACGTGGCTGCTGCGTGGCTGCGAGCCCTGCACCCTGCGGTGGGTGGGGAGGGGCGCAGGAGCACGGGCTTCCCCGGGATCTGGGGGAGGATGGGAAGGGAGATTAACAGCCAATCATCACAATGCTGTCCATAATGTATTGTCTCCACAGCATTACATAGTATATTTCCAGTGGGGATTAGCCCATCCATCACAGACCTTTATTGCCCCCCTTTTTTTGTTGTCTAAAGCCCAAACACTGCCGTAAAATTCTAAACTGCTTAATTGCTGTGCTGTAAAAATTTGCATATCAGAGATATGTCATTCCATCATTAAATGGCACAAGGTATTTGTTACAAGATCCCAACCATCATGCCAGTGTGCCCTAAAGAAAGGCCATTTATGGGTATTATGAAAAATTTACCGCTGAATTCAAATCAGCAGTGATTAGGGGTTTGGATACTGTTGGAGTTGGTGTACTTTGATTTCCTCTGGTTCAGGGTTCAGGGCATGCTGACCCCCTTGCTGCATGGTCAGAATGTTTAAGCAACATCCTCTGCCAGCCTGGTCTCTGGGCTATTTATTGGTCCTTATAAACTTTTCACCTTCACCGCCTGATACGCATTGGGCAGGAAACTAATTTTTGCACTGTCTATGTCAAAATATCAAAACAGCAACAGATAGGTGGCTTGCAGTGCTAAACCTGGATATGTGTACAACCCAATTTTCTTTCTCCTTGCCCTTAAAATGAGAGAGATGGGGGAAATGTTTGTGAAACTTGGGCAGGGTGGATCTAGGGTGGGCAGTAGGCATGCATGTTCTCCATGGTAGATCAAGATTCCGGAACAGGGAAATGCTGTAGCAGTGGTGTCCCACCTTCACGGGTCCCCACACGGGGAGGGGGTGCCAGTGGGTGGAGGCAGTGGGGGGTGGGGTTGATGACACCCTGCGCTTTCCCAGAGCCTTTGATCCCTACAGAGCTTTCCTTCTCCAGAGGGATGATTTACAGAGCCCACTCGGCAGGGCTCCCTTCACTTAAAAGCAGGCACTCCTGATTCACCCCTGCCTACACCCCTCCACCCAGGGTCAGAAGAAGAAGTAATGAATAACTAACCCAATTGAAGCTACAACTGAGACCCTCAAACCAACAGAACTTTAGCTGAAATTCAGCCAGGACACCCCAACAAATGCTGCATTAAATCCCAGCCTGACAACTTTCAAAAACCCAAAGATCACGATGAGTGTCTTAGGTCACCTGCCAGAGCAGCAGAAGCAGGGTCAGTGTCAGGCAGCATGGGATGGGGGTTAAGGGGGTTACTCTTTGCCCACATTTCCCAAGGAGGAACATTTCCAGATAAACAATAAATATTCATATAGTGGTTATGCCTTGATTACTGATGTTTTTACTTTCTCCTTTATACTTCTTTGTTTTTCCCCGAGATTTGTACAGTGTGCACATATTAATTCTATAATCAGGAAAGAACAAAGTTATTTTAGTAAAAGCAACAGAGGAACGCGTAGCATTGGCATTCTTCACTGTACCCTGGGGAGGGGTTGGCGTGGACTGAGGGGCAACAGCATTAGAAATTTCATGGCAGGCTATCCTGGGGGCCCTTCAACCTAGCAGTAAGCATAACTCAATTCAGCTTATGTTGTTTTTGTAAAAGACAAAATGCATCAAGATACAGGCCACTGTAGAACTTTGCATGAACTGTGAGAACTGAGGCTTTCGCCAAGCGTGGGTGGCAGGAGGAAGTACGGAAGGTTGGAGGAGACGGTGAAAGGATGCGTGCCATGGTCAGCAGATGAATGGATCAAGACAACGTGATACACACGGAGGAATATTACTCAGCCTTAAAAAAGATGGACACTCTAGAATCTGTGACAACATGGGTGCACCTAGAGGGCATTACACTAAGTGAAATGCACCAGACGAAGAAAGACAAATATTGCATAGTATCAATTACTTAGATTAGCATATTAGCATATCGCATGGTATCAATTATTTAGATCAAATCTAAAAACAAAACAAAACAATAGTGGAATTCAGAAACAGAATAGAAAAGTTGCTGCAGGGTTTGGGGTGGTGGTGGTGGGGAATAGGGAGAGGTGGGTAAAAGGGTCCCAATTTTAGCTGTGAGATAAACAGGATCTGAGGATCTCATGTGTAACAGGGTGGCTCCAGTTGATGACACTGCGTTGTATACTTGAAATTCGCTAAGAGAGCAGAGCGGAAATGTTCTCTCACACAGTGAAGAAGCAAACGTGAGTATAGACGTGATAACTAACTGGATGGGGGATAATTAACTAGGCCCTTTTACAACGCATGCATATGACATCATGTTGTGCACTTTGAATATCTTACCATTTTAATTGTCAACTATACTTCAAAAAAGCTGAAAAAAGATAATACTGAAGTTCAAAAATCTAAATGTAATGAGGTTACTTTATCAGAAGCAATAACAGTAACAATAATAAACAATAGCTAATACTTACATATAGCGCCAGGCATGGTTCTAAGAAATTTACATGTATTAGGCCACTTAATACTTGTAACAACCCTATGAAGCAGGAACAATTGTTATTTCCACTTTGCAGATGAAGAAGCTGACGCACCGAGAACTTAATAACTTGCCCAAGCTCACACAGCGGGTGAGTCTAACACGCCAAATCCAAATCTCTGGTCCAGACCTCCTTTCTTACCCATGCATTATTCAGCTTTAGAGACAGCTGCACCTCCTTACTCCAAGAGCACTTCATGTTCACAATGTTCGAACTGAAATCACTACCTACTTCCAAGCCTTTTCGATCCTTTCAGTGAATGACACTCTTGATGGTTTTGTCACTTAGGCCAGAAACCTCAGGGTTTTCCCTGTCTTTTCCGTCTCCTGCATCCATATGCCTATAATTGGTACTCTTTTAACATATTTCCGATCAGCTCCCTCTGTCTGTCACACTTTGGCTGCCATAGATTAGATCCTCACCTCACCACCACTCGGGTTATTGCAAACGCCCCTCGTATTGATCCGCCATCTCCAGTCTTGACCCCTCCCAACCTGTTTTCCACACCGTCACCACAGCTTTCTCGATATCCATCTGATCATGTCGCACTCCTGCCTAAATTCTGAGTGGCTTTCAAACACGCCTCTTACAATGAAATAAACGTCCCTACAGTTCTCTAGCTGTGTTCCCACTGTCACCATGTGCTGTAGTGTTGCACACATCTTGCTTTTTCACAAGTTCTTTCTCCTACCTGGAATGTACAGTTGTCCTCTGCAAGAGTTCTGTCCATTCTCCAGGCTGCACCTCCACTCTGGCGTTTTCCCACTACCCACACAACCCAAGGCAACATTACTGTCCTTTTTCCATGTCCCTGCTGTCCCCTGTACATACCACATACCTCTGAGTCATATCTGATACCCTCTGTACATACCATGAACATCCAAATTACATTCAGGTCGTGTCCAAGGAAACGGAGCGGCATCAAATGCGCTGAGAACCCAAGTTGTGACCAAGGGAAATCAGTCCCAAGAGAAGAGGATCCTAATGGGGAAGTTTATAAGCTCTTCGGGAAGAATTGTCAACAGTGTCCAGCATAGGGTTCTCAGGAAGTTGAAGATTTCCTAGGTCGTTGAATCAAGATACATTGGACAGACCGTAGAAACCTAAAGAGAGAAAGAAGGGACCAGGAGCATGAAGTAGGGCGTGGCTGATTGCACCAGGCCACGGTGGGAGGGCGGGCGGTCTGTGTCACTGGGAGGGCATGTCAGTAGACCTGCGCACTGAGCATCTTGCTTGGCGACTACAAAGAGACCGTGGAACTTCAGCTCAACTACTTTTGTCCACTGCTGAACATATATTCATTTGAGCTTTCTTATTCTTTCATTCTTTTTGAGATTTGCTAGAAATTCAGGGATTCGTCACCAGCCTCTTCTGTAGCTACTAGCCCAGGATGCTGGCAAGGGCTGAGCGAAGAACGATGCCAGCCTGCGTGCAGGGTCCTCTGTCCTGCCATCACCCCGACACAGCACTTCCAGGTGTGACCTGAGGGAAGCAGAGTGCCTGTGTCTCCCGCTGTCTCCGCAACCGGCCTGACGGAGAAACCTGCACTCCACTTAGGAATGGGAGACAGTCTCCAAAAACCCCCTCCTTCCAAAATTAAAATGTCCTCGAGAGGGATAACAGACTGGCATTTCGGCACACTAAACACAAGTCCTTCAGCTCTACTTCACAAACACTCATTTAACAGCAACCACGTGTCGGGCCCTAGGATGGGTGCCGAGCCTGTGAAGACAGGGCCCCATTTCCTGACCTGAAGGAGCTTAAAGACAAAGAAGAGGTAGTTTGACATGTGCTAAGTAATAAAATGGAGATTAAAACAAGGTACAAAAAAAGGTGATTTCAGCCCGAACTTCTTTTTTTGTACATAAAAAACAGTGAATTCAGCCGAAGCTTCTATGAAGTTTCTCAAGGATTTCTCTGGAGCTAAACATGTAGGAGTTATCGGATGAAGTAGCTGAGAGGAGCCCCCTGAGGCAGTGCATTTGGGTGGGGACCTGGAGAGCAAAGACTGGCAGCAGAATGTACTGTCTGCGGAAGACTGGGAAGCGTGCAGGGGTTGAGCAAGACAATTCGTCACTTCTCGTTGCAATTTTTTTAAGGTGTTAACTTCTCATATATGAATGAGAGTCATCACAGGTGACATGGAAAAGATCACTGGAGGCAATTTCTCCGAATACTTCAGTTGCTGACATGACTTCTGGTTCCACCAGGGTGGTCTTCCCTGCAGAGGGAATGACCAGCCTCATTAAAGTCCATACTGAGTAGAGCTGGCCTAAAATAGTGATAACTTTCCTTTTCTTTTTAGCCTTTGGCATTATAGGTTTTCTACAAGATGGTACTCATAGTTCTCCTTGTTATTTGTTTTCCATCTTGCTGAAGCATTTGCAAATTTTGCACTTTGGCAGAACAGAAAAATTAATGTGTCTCTATCTTCATAGCTAATTTTATGCATGTTCTGGAACTTTTCTACAAGACACTAAAGCTAAGGGAAGCTGGAGGAAGCGGTGGCCCCTCCAATATCTCTCACATTATGCTTAAAATATCATATATTTGGTGTTTGAATAGCCACAGAATAAAAGTTCTCTATGAGTTGCGGTTACTGGTTGCCAGCAACAGAAACTGACTCCGGCCATGTTAAGGAGGAAAGGAATTAAATGGCAGGACGTCAGTGGCTCCCTAAATGAGGATGGAGACAAGACACAGACTTGAGTAGTGGGCAGGAACTGAGGTACCTGGGGGAGGAGCAGAAAGCTTGTCACCTGTCTCTCAGTGGGAACAATTAGCCTCATCAGGACACCGGCAGCTTTCCTGTAGATGCACATTGCTTTGAATCTCTAAAAGCAACCCGGTTTCTCTGAAGGAATCCCCACTATTCCTCTTACCTTTGCAGGCTCCTGTAGAGCTGGAGTCCCCAGTGGATAAGTTTAAGTCACAGGCCCATTTACTGGTTGTCTGGGACATGGCAAGGGAGACAGACCTACCCCCTTTCGTTTCACTTCAGTAACAAGGGACAGGACATGGTGTCTCTCCAGGAAAACACATCATTATGAGGATTTCCCCCAAACAGTAAAGGGTTAAGATATAGGCTGCTTGCTATAAACCCAACCCTGGAAAATGTCCTAGATGAAGAACAGTGAAGGCCTTGCCTTCTGAGCATACCGAGCCAGCATGTGCATGAGCTCAGAGCTCAAGGTAGATTGCCTTTCCCACAACAGCTTCATGGGTAGTCTGATGGGCTGTCAGTCGTATTATTCTCAAGCAGTGTTGGTTATAGCACAGTGGATCCAGGCATCTGGGCACAGGGCAGCTTGAGTAACCCGCTTTGCAGAGTACTCAAAATCACTTCTCTTATCCAATAGGAGCTTGGTTATTAGGTCAAGTTCATAGCCCCAACCTTGTCTTATTAGGAAGAGATCTTTCTCAGGAAGTTCCTCAGATGTTAACTGGAAAGACTCTGGTCCAGCCACCCCATCAGCTCCCGGGCCATGCCCAAATCTGCCTGTAGAGCTGCAGCGCCTGCACTCTAGGTTCAGCTGAGACCCTAACATGCACATACTTTACAGAATGAGGTCCGGAACATACTTAATTTTATATTCTGCTATTTTTACTAAACATTTTACATTTGATTGTCTCTGGATGGTTGACTGTTTTTTAAAAACAAAACTTTTAGTGGCCATGTGTTAATCACCTCAACATAACATGCAGGTGATATATTAGGTTGGCCGAAAAGTCCATTTACTTTTTTTTCATAAAATAAAAGACATAGTTTTCATTTTCACCAATAACTGTATTGGTTTAGATATTTTGAGTAAGTCGGCTGTCTCCCACTATTGGCTTCTAGTGGGTGGACGTCAGGGGTGCTGCTAAACATCTCCCAATGCACAAGACAGCCCCACAGCAAAGAATTATTTGGCAAAATATCAACAGTACCAAGAAGATTTGCAAACCACTTCTGACACATTCGGTCAGTCACAGCACCTTCTCCATACACTGTACAGATCTTGTTTTGCATTTCAGTTGTGCTTTTACCTTTCTTGAAATAATAAATCATAATATGCCAAAAATGTTGCATATTCTCTTCCATCTTCAATATTAAAATAAACAAAAATTCACCAATTTTGATCAGTTTTTTAAAATGCATACTGGTATGACAGCTGTCACAATACAATCTAACTGCTAAATTGTTTCAAATGAAGTTAAAGACAACTAAGCATTACTCAAGCTGTCACATGGAAAAAAACTAAACAAACTTTTTGGCCACCCCAATAATTCAATATACAATATGAGGCAACATGGTAATATGGAAGGAATACAGGTCGTGGCCATAGAAAAGCTGAGAACTGACTCCTGGCTCCCATTTAGGGGCTGTGTGACTTTAAGAAAAGCATATATTTTCTCTAAGTCTCAATATTCTTATCTTTAATGTAGGAAAAATAATAGTCTCTTATAGCACACATTTGTAGTAATGATTAAACAATATAATGCATGCCACGTGCTTTATGTGGGCCTGGCACAAAGTTCGTAGCTTCATAACTACTGGTTATTAAAAATAATTGCACTATCAATGCTGGACAAGAAAGTTTCTTCATTCCTTCTAGTGTGTACATTAAGAAAAAGATGTGTATTTGAGCCTAAAATAGACTTAAAATTCTGAAAAAAATTTAAAGTGATTTTCTGAGTCATAGTTTGCATTCAACCATAACTTATAAATAAGATAATGGACTTGGTATAAAAACCCACCCAAATACCTCAGCCAATCTGTATAACAAAATAATCAGTGTTCAAATAAATTAGATATTTTAAACATCTCTGTGATGTCAGAGTTATAAGTGGTCAAACTTTATTTAACTACATGATAAATCATTGACACTCCAGATGCTTGAGACATGAGTTTTTACCACAAATAAGATGCTTTTTTAGGGAGACTACTATTCATTCTTTCATTCATTTTTAGTAAAATTCTGTTTGCTAGCCAATGGGTTAGTGAACTTCGGCAGTAAAGGGTCAGAAAGTGTTTTAGGCTTTGTGGACCAATATGTCAGTCTTTGACAATAGTAAATGAAGGAGCATACGTGTCCCAGTTGAGCTGTTTAATAAAAACAGGTGGCAGACCCAATGTGGCCCATTTGCCAACCTCTATACCAGGCACAAAGCTCTTAACTTAGTGGAACTTAGAGTCTGTAGAGGAGGCAGGCATGGTTGTGAACCAGAAGCTAATAGGTGTTATGTCAGAAGTAGGTATAACATAGAAGTAGCACTTCAACCAACCAGTTTTTAAGTTAGGAGGAATTATATTGGCCAGAAGAAATCTCTGAAGAGCCCTGGCTGGTGTAATTCAGTGGATTGAGTGTGGGCCTGAGAACCAAAGGGTCACTGGTTCAATTCCCAGTCAGGGCACGTGCCTAGGTTTCAGGCCAGGTCCCCAGTAAAGGGTACATGAGAGGCAACCACACACTGATGTTTCTCTCCCTCCCTTCTCCTCTCCATAAAAAATAGATAAAATATTTAAAAAAAGAAATCTCTGAAGAAAGGAAAATACCATGTGACTTTACTCAACTTCATTCACATGAAGAATCTAATGAACCAACTGGACTAACAAGGAAAATGGGGACAGATTCATAGACAGAGAGCAGGACGACAGCTCGCGGCAGGGAGATGAGGGGGTGGAGAGAGTGAGCAAAAAGGGAAAAGGACTCATGGACGTGGACAACAGTGTGGTGATTGCTGGGGGAGGGGGCTCTAAGGGGACTAAATGGTAATGGGAAAAAACTATAGTAAAGATTAAATTAAACTTACAACTAAACTTCTCAGGAGGAGGGATTCAATCATTCATCATTAACCAAAATAACCAGAATTGTTCTACTTGATGGCAGTAGTGTTAAACCTGAAGTGTGTTAGACTGAAAAATTTGCTTTATTTTAAAGACAGTAGTGCTTGACCATGTTTCTGGAATGTTGGTATCTCTTCAGGAGATTTGTATCACAATCTATATTCATTATGCTGTCATTATCTCAATAACTTCTTTTCTTGCGTAAGCATTTTTTAATCAAAAGGATTGCTTATTAAATTAAGATGAAATGGCAATTAATTTAGATCATTATCAAAGACAGGAACATGCATTTGTCTGAATCGCTGTTTAGAAACATTGATGGCCTGTTAATGCACTAATATTTAGGAGGGCAACATGATAAAAGGCTTTCTCGCCTCTGTTAGCTCATTTTGTATTAACATATTCCTGTCACCAGTTAAGCAATTAACAGACACTAAAGGTACACTTCTCTGCCACCATGCTGGGTCAACTTTACTCCCAGGAGCTCTCTTAGTGAATCTGTAATAATTTTAAGTGATAAAAGTAAGTGATTCCCTTTTAAAAACCTCTTGATATTATTGCGGAGACAGAGATAAAAGGAAGTCCTTTTCTAGATGACTTTGTTGCAGGATAAGCGCTTTGGGGAGATGGAGGGACAGGCCAACAAAACCCTTGAGAGAGCAATGCAGAGAATGCAGAAGGGTTCATAGGAGGTACCAAACTCTTCACAGATGCTGATAACTCTGGAGAAAATGGCTGCGACACAGCTAGTCATTCGATGGATTTCCACGGGCCAAATGTAGCCGCAGCCCCCCAAACACAAACTCATAGAGTCAAGCTCCTACGAGTTGGTGAAATTACATACTGATGTAAAGGGCCTTACCCCTTTATATCAGTGTCTGGGAGGGTCTTCTACGCTTTCTTTGCCCATTTTGTATTGTTTGCTCCCTTTCCAATGTGTGGATATTTTTGAAATAAAGTCACTTTTACCAAAACAAACTGCGATCGAGCCTATTAGGTAAAATGGGGGAGAACTGAGTTGAGGAAGTTCCTGAGACCTTTGGTGAAAACAAAACAAGACAAAGAAGCTATGGCAAGTCAAGTGTCAGGAAGAGTGAGTAGCTGGGACATGATAACAGCACCGAAGTGCAGAAAAAAGTTCTGCAAGTGTCCCATTAACATATCGGATTTGATTTGACTCCATTATATTTCATCAAATAGTTTAGAAGCCCCCAGCATAAAACATCATCATAATTGTTATCATATATTTGGAGATTTAACGTGCACACCATAATGTACCATTAGTTACACAAATAACTAATAATTTGCTAATGACAATATTATGTTAAGTCAGTTTAGGGGCAATTAAAGTGAGTGATATTTACATATGCCTAATGAATCACAGTCGATGGCAGATTAAGAGATTCTAATGAATATTCATCCAGACATTCACAACCAGCTTCATAGTTTATAAACTGAATTATGGTTGATTTGCCCTTTTAAAAATGAATATGTGAGTATCTTCTGCATGGAGAGAATGAACAATTGGGCCTGACTGTAAAATTTTTTTAAAGCAATGTACTGGTCAGAACACAAAACATTTTTATGCAGTCTCATACCCCCGGCTTCGCTGTTCTTTTTTATATCACAGATCAGTGTTGATGAACTATCTCCATTTTCATTCTAATCCATGACATGAAATATAGAACTTGTTTGGTAGAAGATTAAATGGGATTCCAGTTTTATGCAGTCCCACCGAGGAAATAATTACAGGTAGTTTTTGCCATTGAAACAGTAAATGCAAACTCCTTTTCATGCTCAAGCTGTCCCCATGCAACTCGGAAGGTTGTTTTTGTAGCGATACTTTGTCATGATAACATTGGTGTAGATTTACTATCCTTTCAGCTTGGTCATTTTCAAAAATAATAAAACAAACAAATGAACATACCTTAGTTTGCCCCTGTTAACTCGGGCTAAAACTAAACAAAGTTATGGGTTGAACGTTTACTTCTTCCCCAAAACTATAACCCCTCCTGCCTTTACTGGCTGTTCTCATAAATGTTGTCAGCTGTTGCCAGAGCTGAAGGCCAAGTTCTCGTTGGCTTCCTCACAACCCCACAATAGGTCTACAAGAGACCAGATGTCTGCAGCTCCCATTTCGGCTTTACCTTAAATCGGATAAGGTTTAATTCTGTTTCAGATTTTAAAGGTATTAATTATTGTGAGTATTTTTTTCTACACAGGGACTTGGAGGCGAAAACAGAGTATCTCGGTGCATGGCTGTGCGGCAAGATCAGTGAGTAAGCACCCACCAGACGGCTAGCCCAAAAAGATGTCAAACTCTCAGCAAGAGACCTACTAAGAGAAACCTCCCAAAATAGACAAGTGTTTGAACTGCATGGGGGTAAACTTTGCAGCTGAGATTCCACTTTGTGCGTTTTCACATGTGCTTTAATGATTGCATTGCATATTACGAAAACTTTGGAAGGTCAACTGGTGACACCTGTCTGAGTTAACAGCTTTTTACTTTTCAAAAATAATCCCAATAGAGTGCATTACTAGTAGGGTTAGGAAAGGAATTCTGTCTCCCTCCTTCCCTCGCTCTCTCTCCATTTGCCAGGTGTTCATTTTTTTTTTTTTTATGTGGGGTTTGGCACTTTCAAAAATGTTATAAGAATTGCCTTAGTCTTACAAGCCTTTATTTGTAAATCTCATAAGTATTTTATGGGAAAACATTATCAACATAACATTTATATTTTTAGACATTCATATCAGTGCTTTAGAAATTCCCTGGTGTCCTGCTGGGCAGAGTACAAAGCATCTACAAGACAGGATAAGCGGCATTAACCCAGAACCCCCACCCCCACCCTTGACAAAACGACATCCTTCCCTGGCCTCTGCTTGCAGCCATCAGGCCTAGATGGTGGCTATTTAAGGCAGATTAAGCATTACATAATCTGAGGGCAACAACACATTGGTAAATTAATATGTTACTATGGACTGCTTTATCTCATTGACCTACTTGCATCCTTTAGCAATTACAGGGCAGGGTTTGGAGGACTGATAAGTATTTTGGTGAAGATCAGGAACAAGGCTGCTATTCTTGGTCTCTAGGTTCCTCAAAAGAGAACTTCAGGTAGCTTGGTGACTGGGCGCCCAGGGCAAACTCTTAAAGCCACGGGTGTGCCCCAGGAACCCACGGGGATGGTGGGGAGACCGAGCAGGCTAAGCTAGCTCTGCGTTTCACGTGTGGCAGAATCGCTCCACTGCCACCTCTTCTGTATGTCAGGGTTTCCTATGAGGTTTCATTTTGGAAACTGCAGCACTACTTAACGGGGGAGGGCAGAGAAAAGGCAAACAACACCCACATCAAAAGTGCACAGAAGTGTGAAAATCACTAGAGTCAAAAAAAAAGCCTCTAAGAAAAGAAAGTTTGCATTTAAGGAAAACTTGAAGACTTACCCTACTTGGAAGGGGTATCCGATGATAGGTACAAACTAAACGTCCTTACTTTCTTCTCCAGAACAGTAAGAAGTCTCTAGTAATTCTCATAGAAATGGAATGTTCCTCTGGCTCTGCCCTAATGCTCTCCTTCAGTGATGGACGCGGGCGTTTCATGGTAATGATTATCACCAAACCCCACTGCTCCCACCCCTGGCCACACACAAAGAAGTTTACAGCTTTAAGGTGTTCCTCATCTTTATCATATCCTTCCCTCTTATTCTTCATCAACCTGCTGTAAACTGTGGGCTGAGCTATAAAATCTCATCTCAAGATTTGAGAAGCTAGCCGTTCCCATCAACTTCCTGGACAAGTTTCACTATTATCCTTTGCCATTATCAGACAGCACAGCAAAGCAGTGGGACCTGCTCTCTGCCTGATGCTCATGAGTGCTTTCCCGACGAGGAACACAGTAAGGAATGAGAACAACTCTGGTCCATTCAAAAGGAAGTTCACATGAGTAAAGGCAGACACATTCATAGATTTTGGCAGAGTTCTCTACAAAATAGTAAAGGCATTCTCAATTTGAATAGGCATATCTGGTTATGCTGTTTCTGTGTCACTGAAAAATTTGACTTATTTGAACTGCAGTAAAGTATAGACTAATCTTTCAGATCATCATTTGCTCTGTAGTCTTTCAAGTTAAGATTTCTTCAGAAATTCTTTTCTATCTTTTGCAGATTAGACTGCTACAGTAATCAATGCATTGTATATTTGCAAAAATACACCTGCGGGATGTATCAAGTGATATATTGTTGTATTTGTGTATTTTTACATTTAATAGCTTGAAAGGACTTAGTTCATTTTATAGGTGAGGAAAGCAAGCCAGAGAAAAGTTGAGTTTTTTTAAAATCACCAGGCCAGTTAGGCAAGTGGAAGATATGGTCCACCTGCCATACCTTCTCGCAAAAGCTTTTTCTGGATTCAATTGAGCACCTGGAATCCTCTCATTATCTGACCCAGCCTGGCCTGGACTGGTGGCAACTCAGGTGCCACAGTCTGAGCCGTCACATACCGTGTGGACCTAGAAAGGGTAACACAAGCCTCTTGTTCCTAAAGGACCATAGATTGAACTAAATGGGTTTACAGACTCAGAAGTACTTTTAGGCTGGGAATGGTATGGCATATATAAAAAGTGATAAATGAATTCAGCAAAGTAGCAGGATACAAAATTAATATCCAGAAATCATTTGCATTTTTACATGCTAATAATGAACTAACAGGAAGGGAAATTAAGAAAATAATCTCATTCACAATTGCTTCAAAAATACTAGGAATAAACCTAACCAAGAATGTAAAAGACATATACTCAGAAAATTATAAGCTACTGAAGAAAGAAATTGAGGAAGATATAAATAAGTGGAAGGACATACCATATTCATGGATAGAACAAATTAACATCATTAACATGGCCACACTACCCAAAGTAATCTATAAATTCAATGCAATTTCTCTCAAGATTCCAATGATGTATTGCACAGAACTAGAACAAATATTTCAAAAATTTACATGGAACCACAAAAGGCCCCAAATAGCAACAGCAATCCTGAAAAAGAACAAAGTTGCAGGAATCACACTACTTAATATTGAACTATACTACGAGGTCATAGTAATCAACAGTCTGGTACTCTCAAAAACAGACACATAGATCAGTGGAACAAAATGGAGAGTCCAGAAATAAATCCATATCTTTATAGTCAATTAGAATTTGACAGAGGAAGCAAGCACATACAATGGGCTAAAGATAGTTTATTCAATAAATGGTGTGAGAAAATTGGACAGATATGTGCAGAAAAATGAAACTAGACCATCTTTTTACACCATAGACAAGAATAAATTCAAAATGGATCAAAGACTTAAACATTAGACCCAAAACCACAAAAATCATAGAAGAAAACATGGGCAGAAAAATCTTGGACATTGCTCATAGCCAATATTTTTTCAGATAAATCTCCCTAGGCAAGGGAAACAAAAGAAAAAATAATCAAATGGGACTTCATCAAACTAAAAAATTTTTGCACAGCAAAGGAAACCATCAACAAATTAAAAAACAACCCATGGAATGGTAAAACATATTCTCCAGTGCCTCTGATAAAAGGTTAATATCCAAAGTTTATAAAGTATAAACAAAACTCAACACTAAAAAAACAAACAACCCAATTAAAAAATGGGCAAAGGACCTGAAAAGACACTTCTCCAAAGAGGACATGCAGATGGCCAATAGACATATGAAAATATGCTGAATGTCACTAATCATCAGAGAAATGCAAATTAAAACCACAGTGAGATATCATCTCACACCTGTAAGCATGGCTATCGTGAATAAATCAACAAACAAGTGCTGGCGAGGATGTGGAGAAAGGGGAACCCTTTTGCACTGTTGGCAGGAATGCAGATTGGTGCAGCCACTGTGGAAAGCAGTATGGAGTTACCTCAAAAATTAAAATGGATCTGCCTTTTGACCCAGCTATCCCACTTCTGGGAACTTATCTGAAGGAACACAAAACACTAAATCAAAAGAACATAAGCACCCCTATATTCACTGAAGCATCATTTACAATCTCCAGGATAATGAAGCAGGCTAGGTGTCCATCAGTAGATGAATGGATAAAACAACTATGGGACATTTACACAATGGAATTCTACTTGGCCATAAAAATGAAGAAAGTTTTACCCTTTGCAGCAGTATGGATGGACCTGGAGAACATTACGTTAAGTGAAATAAGCCAGTCAGAGAAAGACAAATACCATATGACCTCACTCATATGTGGAATCTAATGAATAAACTGAACTAACAAGGAAAATAGGGACAGACTCATAGACGGAGAGCAGGATGACAGCTAATGGCAGCGGAGGTGAGGGGATGGAGGGATTGAGCAAAAAGGAAAAAGGACTCATGGCCATGGACAACAGGGTGGTGATTGCTAGGGGTAGGGGGTATAAGGGGACTAAATGGTAATGGAAAAATATAATAAAGATTATATATTTTTATAAAGTAGCCTTCATCTAACCTCCCGATGCAAATAAAGTTCCAGAAATGAAGAGTAATCATGTCACTGTTTTATTAAAAAACTAGCAATAGTAAAGATGTCAATTTACCCCAAATCAAGCTATAAATTTGAAAGAATTCCAATCACATTCTCTACAGGATTTTTTAAGACATAAGTTAATACTAAAATGTATATGGAAAGGCACTAAAACCAGAATAACTCAAACAATTTTGAAAATAGAAGAATAAAGTTGTAGGAATTATAATACCCAATTTTAAGACATATTATAACACTACAGTAATCAACACATTGTATACTAGCAAAGGAAAGCTATATAGATTAATGGAATAGAATAGAGAATTTAGAACTAGACCCACCACATAAATATGACCAATTGATTCTTGAGAAAGATAAAAAATTCAATTAAGGAAAGTGTTTTAACAATGGTAATGGAACAATTGGACATCCCTAGGAAAAAATAAATAAGCCTTGACCTAATCTTCACATTTCACAGAAATTCACTCCAAGTGGACCTAACTATAAAACTATAAAACTTTTAGAAGAAAACACAGGCAAAAATCTTCATGACCTGGGGTTACACAGTTTGACAGGGTTCAGAATATACTATCCCCAAATATGTCACTTTAGCACATTGAATATTTTAAGTTGAAGGAATGTGAGAAAACACAGGTGAAGGAAGGACTCTCTGACCTCTTCCTTCTCCACTGACACAGGTCAGAAGACCCTCACTGGGAGGTGCCCTATGGATACCAGGAGAAAAAGGAGCATCCTTATCTCCAAAGACAGAGGAAGACAGTGAGACATCCTAAAAGACTTGCTAAGTTTCCCTCAAATTACTACCCTTAGCTCATTCCCTTTTCCCACAACTTTTCACTCTTCTTCAAACCTAGCGTAAACATGCTCAGGTTTAATTATTTCTTTGGCTCTTCAGTGCCTTATGAGGCCTCTCACATCACATAAAACTTGTACTAAATAAGTTTGTGTGCTTTTTCCTTGTTAATCTGTCTTTCATCAATCTGTCTTTAACAGGGCGCCAGCCAGAGAACCTAGGAGGGTAGTAGGAAAAAAGTTTTCGTCCCCTACAAGTTCTTAGACTTGACACCAAAGACAGGATCCATAAAATAATAATAAAAAATGATAAACTGAACTTGATCAAAATTTAAATTTTAGTTTTGTGAAAGACAAAAAAGTGAAGCAACAAACTGGGAGAAAATATTTGCACAACATATATCCAAGAAAAGACTTGTATCCAGAATATATCAAGAATTCCCAAAATTCAACAGTAAGAAAACAAACAGTCCATTTAAAAAAAATAGCCAAAAGATTTGAACATTCACTTCACCGAGGATATATAAAAGTAAAGAAGCTCATGAAAAAAATGTTCAAACTCACTAGCCAGTGGTAAATGCAAATTAAAGTCATAATAAGATACAGTAATGTACATATTTTATGGCTAAAGTTAAAAAAAAGACAATATCTAATACTTCCAAGGATGCAGGACAACTGAAATTATTGTCCGTTTTTGGTGGGAATGCGGAGTGGTACAGTCACTGTGGAAATTGGTTTGGCATTTTCTTGTCAGGTTAAACATACACTTACCATACAGCCCAGAATATCCTGAAGCATATTTACCCTTCATAAATAAAAACATATGTTTCCACAAAACCCTGTACACAAATGTTTACAGCAGTTCAATTCCCCCTCTCCGTACCCACCCCATTTCATGTCTCAATTCTAGGATGCCAAAGAAAACTGTCAGAAAGGGACCAGCCTTTGGTTAAGTACAAAGTAGACACCTGCGGCCACGGGGGACCGCTTCCTCTGTGCCTTCCTGCAGCCCACATGCATTTGTGGGCTATTGGTACCCAGCACCCCTCCATTTCATGAAGCAGCAACATTTAAATCTCTTGTTTTGCACTTTACTGGCTGACAGTTATAAATGTTTTATGAGCAGCTGAGCTTGCAGCATTACTATTTTATTAGAAGGTTGACTATCTCTTCCTCATAGCTGTACTGTTAGTGAAGTTGTCCTTTCTCCCAAAAATGTTAACGTCACGCTTGTTATGAAATGGGAAGTGGCAGGATGTTGGAGGTGGTGTTCAGAAATGGTCTGGTGCATTTGACAGCAAGCCTGGTTGCACTAGGGCTATTGTGGGGAGGGGGGAGGTTGACTACAAATGATTTAAGGAAGAAAAGTGATTTTTTTTCAAATACTCAAACAACTTGAACCAATACAGTCTTTGTGGGTCCAGTGTGTGATTGCTGAGATGTCTTAGATGTCTGATATTTGAACTTTGTTAACAATCCTAAGAATCAAATAAGAATTTTGGGGGTACCCATCAGAGTGAGGCAGGCAAGAGAGAGAACCAAGTTGTGTGAGTGATCCTGGACAAGCCACTGAACAGTTTTATTATCGGTTTTCTTGTCTGTCCTGTCTCTGACATTTCTCACTCTTCCTTTCTCCAAAACTGAGAACCAAATAAGTTGGGAGAATAGAATGGGGAGAAATGGCCTCTTCTGGAAAGCTGGAGCAAGACTGGGCTTCTTGTGTTCCGTGGTGGAAGAATCATGTTACAGAGAGAAATTCTGCTCTCACCAGCTAGGACCAGCTAATACCATTACTAGTTTCTCAAAGGGATCCACGCAGACATGTTCCTTCACTCTCCCTTGTCCTTGTTCACACTGTCGCACGACCCACTGTGTTGTCTGTCTCCTCTTTACCTCAAAAGCTTCTCATCTTCAAAACCAAGTTCATACGTACCACCTCTAGTCTGCAGCCTTTCTAGACTAAACCGTTTTTTCTCCTCACACATACATCAAGTGAGAATTTCTCCTTTGTGTCTGGTCTCATCTTAAGCTTCAGCCTATCTATTCAGTCATCTATTTCCTCAAGAACCACCTACAAAATATTTGCTCTGAGCCCTGACACTGGAGAGAAGAAGATAAATAAAACGCAATCTCCACCCTTGGGCTCATGAACTTTTATTTCCACGTTATAGTCGAATTCCCAAGAACGGGAAAAACAGTTTGTCTGAAACTATTTTTATACCTCAGTGCTTACTGCTGTCCCGCACACAGTCACTGTTCACAGAATATTTCTTACACCGATGTGAAAGGAAGAAACTGGAGTAAGATCCTCATTCTAAAGATTGCTCACCAGGGGCCATATGCTGGGAGGCCTCCAGGATTTAGGTCAAAGAGATCTTACCTGTGCTAGGGATTCTTTTAGTCTTTAAATCAAATGACATTTTTTTAGTTTATTAGCTCAAAAAATACTTATTATTGTGTTCTGTTAAACACTGAAGGAAAGATAAATAAGCAATATATGTAGTATATGTGTATATACACATAATAATGTCAAATATTATTATTATTATTATTTTGTTATTACATGGAAAACCTGTAATGTGTCCCTCAGCACTAGAGTTATGGCAAGAGTTTATTCTGTTAAAAGTGAAGAACTAACTAATCGGTCTTTCCCGTTAGACCAAACTCTATAAAGGACAGTGTCTTCCTTTATACCAGCACCCCGGCATAATGTTGGGAATGGTAGATGTTCAGTAATGATTTGATGAACACACGAATTGTCCTGCCATTATTCTGAGTGTCTAAGTCAAAGACTTGTACTTTTTTATGTCTTTAAAAATAAACCCAGTTGCTGTACCACGAAATGCACATGTGATAGTGAAATTCATTTCAGATTAGGCGGGGTGGAAGCAAGTTTGGATTTGTCATCACATTTATAAAAATTTCTGAGTTTTATGTTAACTAAAAAATCTTACACTAAGTACAGCCCTAGGGGTAAAAGTAAAAAACAAACAAACAAACAAACAAACAAAAAAAACCAGTGGAAGGTTTCTCTTGCACGAGGAAAAATGAAATGGACTCATTGTATAGAGGAGCATAGTTTTGAGATTATACATGTCAGAGGTGGCTCACTATCATAATATCATAATATACGTGTTACTATTGAACTATGACAACTTATTATCAAGAACTATGGTATTGAACTATGCCTTAGTATCAAGAGAGATAGCAAGAATACTTGATATGGTAAGCCTGATCCCGCTAATGCAAAAGGAGTGAAGTGCTTGACTAGGCAAATGCTTCAGAAGATGCCCTTCCAACTCAGCAAAAATGCGGCCCAAGGTTCCATAACCAGAAAGTGAGATGTTGTCTCCCCTGTGATATTAGAGTAACACTAGATTTCAAATGTATGTTAGGGTTTCCCTGAATAACAGCAAATATTTACATGAAAAGGAAATGACTTCACTTACACTAAAGTAGAGAGCACTTAAAATATTACTTCTTTTCAATTCTGAAATCGTTTGTTTGAAGACAACACTTCCAATACCCGCCAGAACAGTGTTCAAAACTCTTAGAAACACTGAGCTAATGTTTATGAACGTACTTCACAAATTCTGAAGTGCTCTGGAAGGTGCGTTTGTACTAGCTACTCTACTAAAAAGAAAAGGATCTACGCAGCAGATGGGCACGTGGCCATTAGGGACCCGCGCGGCCAGTGCGGGTGCCGCAAGCGTGGCCCTGCTCACTCTGCGGTGACCCTGGGTGCCCGGCGGTCGGGGAAGCACTTACGCAGAACACGAAAGGTTCTAAAGGGCAACGTTAACGCCCCGCCTCCACTCCCACCTCGGCGGCGTGAGGTGAGAGGGTATGCCACAAGCCTGGGCAGACGGCCAGAGTCTAGAAAGTTCAACCTGCAGCTCTCTTGTTAGGACGAGCTATATTCGTTTGCTATTGCCTTGAGCCAAGGGCAACCATCCTAGCAGATTGTCTTTTAGACAGTTATTGCTAAAGTGCACTAGAGAAAGTAAGTGTTCAAGAAATAATCAGCTTTACTACTTGCTCCCTGCAGCCAACTATTAAGAGACGGAAATAAAGAAATACTATGCCCTAAACTATATGAAAATAAGTGGGTAGAAATGGAGTTTCCAAAGTAGGTACGGCTGACCCTTGAACACCATGGGGTTTGGGGGCACAGACACCAACAGAAAATCCACATGTAACTTTTGACTCCCCCAAAACTTAACTAATAGCCTACTGTTCACCAGAGTCTTACTGATAACATAAACAACACATACTGTACATGTTATATGTATTATATACTGTATTCTTACAATAAAGTAAGCTAGAGAGAAATGTTAAGACAATCATAGGAAGAGAAAATACATTTACAGTATTTACTGAAAAAAAATCCATGTGCAAGAGGGACCTTACAGTTCAAACCTATGTAATTCTAGGGTCAGCTGAATAGAGTTCTTTCTCTTGTTACTTCCAGAAAAAAAAAAAAAGGGAAAGAAAACCAGAAATCAGATCTTTCACACTGAGAGCATTCGATAAAGGGTATTGGTCACCGAAGACAGGAGGGCTGAGGAGCCGAATGGGGCCCAGGGAGCAAGCAGAGTTTAGCCATTATAGCGAGCTGCTCCCACTTACCGAGGCAGTGGAGCTGCAGGCTGTGATGAGCCAAGACCGTTCAGCAGGAGTTGGGACACTTGTGAGCACTCCTAGCAGGACCTGGGACCACGGAGACCTCTGCTGAGGAAGCGAACACAGAGCAGCACAACTTCAGCAAAGATGCCCCAGGAAGCACCCGATTTCTTCTGAGTCTTTCAATCTCCCAGTCTTTCCCCAGTTCCTCTCATTGGCCCAGCGGCCTGGGAAGGCAGGGGCTGCGGGGAAATGTAGTCCCCCTGAAATGGGTCAGCAGGGGGTCACGGAAGGGCAGGAATGGAGATGAAGGCAAACCTGCAAGTGACTGTTGTACACTCCAAGAAAAGCTGATGTTATTGCCCCACAGTAAAAGGCGTTTTATCCCCATAGAGTTTAAATTAATTTACATGAATTTATAGATCATATACCTTTGTGTCATTTGTTTTCCCCTCAGGTTTAATTTCTGATATGAGAATAGGATTGCTGACTAAGAGTAAACAATTAACCAGAATTTGGTTATAAAGGACAGGCAGTCCTAACATCATCTGGCTAAGCGGAGAAAAAATAACCAGATTCTGCCTCTGTCGGGAGCATCCATCCAGCAGTCACCTGGAAATCTAAGAAGCATATTCCTCGACAAAGTCACTGCTTAATCCAACTTCTTAACCTCAAAAGAAATGAAACTTTGATCTCACACCTGGCAGAACTCCTTCCCCCAGACCAGATGCCTGCTCTGCACAGGTAGCCCCCATTTTACAGAAGCACAGAATTCGCTTTACACCACTTTGCTTCTGTGAAAACCTACATAAGTACCTGTCTTCACGGACCCAAAGAAATACAAGCAGGATTTTTACTTTTATAAGATAAAAGGTGAAAAGTGAAAATTGTGTTGATCATTTGCGGTGAGCTATTGTAGAGGCGGTGTGCACTGGGGGGTGAACCTGTGGACACTGAAGCCTGTTGTACTTCACACAGGCTGCGTCTTTATCCTGTCATTCCTGCTTTTACGACTATACATTAGTGCTATTTTAGGTTTTATGTGTCACTTGGTATGATTCGATAGGTTATTGTAAAGATCTGGAAACGCTCAAAAATTTTTCCAGTATTAAGTACGGCGATTGCTTCTTCACTTTATGCCATTTCAGCCAACAAAGGGTTTCATAGGAAAGCTCTATTTTCAGATAGTGAAGGAAACATGTGTTCCTTGGCTTTCTTTGTTGGATACGGAGCCCTGAAAATTGGATGGATATTTGAACTGTTCCCACGGAGTTCTGGGCACCCACAGAAACGCCTCGGGAGCTCAAGGTTGGCTGTGGGGTATGGAGAAGGGAAAGAGGGGACACCAGTGCCCACCCCCAGTCACCCCTGCTTTCCTTTCAACCAGGAAAGCTCCAGCTTTGTCTGGGGTCTGTGTGTGTGTGTGCGTGTGTGCGTGTGTTAATATTGGCTTTTCCTGTCACGTTGCATTGAAGAAAGAATTTTGTCTAAAATCACCACTGAGACTGAGAATCTTAAACCCAGTTTTCTAGCCTTTTCTCTAGAGAACCTTGGGTAAGCCCTTAACTTGCCTGACTTCATTTTTCTCTTGCATAATACAGAGTGAATTCATTTATTGTCTCGTCCAAGTATAAAGTTCTGTCCGTTTGGGGACATATGGGGAAACTACCCCAAAGAAACATCTTCCTGTAGAAAGATAGCCGCTAAGTCCAGCACGTTTACTAGTTTGTTGAGTCATTTATTCACCTGCACTACTTTTATACTTCCCTACGCATCTGAATTCAGACTCACTAGAAGCTTCCAGGGTGTCCACAGTAGCTCTCCAGGCCAGCAGGAGGCCCAGGAGGGCCCTGGGAGGCAGGTTTGGGAGTCATTCTACACAACCGTTAACTCTAGCAAAAGTATTTTTGGCTGGAGAATAGCTTTCTCTAATGAGAATTACCTAATTAGTGTCCTCTCCAGACCCACCCTTGGGTTCATTCCATCCACCAGTTCAAGGTGAAGGGATAATAACATTTATTTTTTAAAAAATTGCAGTAAAAAACACATAACATAAAATTTAACATCTTAATCATTTTTAAGTGTGTAGTTCAGTGAACATTAAGGATATTCACATCTTTGTGCAACAGATCTCTAGAACTTTTCCATCTTGCAAAACTGAAACTGTAACCCATTAAACAATTCCCAGTTCCCCCCACTCCACCCCCAAGCCCTGGGCAACCACTTGTCTACTTTCTAGTTCCATGAGTTTAGATGCCTCCTATGAGCAGAATCATACAGTTTTGTCTTTTTTTTTTTTTTGACTGCCTTATTTCACTTAGTATAATGTCCTCAAGTTTCATCAACACTGCAGCATGTGACAGGATTTCCTTCCTTTTTAAGGTTCAGTAACACGTCCTTGTGTATATACATGTCACATTTTGCTTATCCATTCATCCACATATGGACACTTATGTTGTTTCCACCTCTTGGCTGTTGCGAATAATGCTGCAATGAACATGGGTGTGCAAACACCTCTTCGAGATTCTGCTTTAAATTCTTTTGGAAATACACCCAGAAGTGAGATTGCTGGACTTGGCTGGATCTCTTCAGGACTCTCCTACCACAGGCTGCCTGAGAAACTCAAGGAAAAACTCACAGGTTGCATTTGGGAACTTTTAAGCTGCTCGGAACATCCTAGTTTGGTTGCATCCAATTCTATCAGGAAAAGGCTCTCCGAGAAGGAGAAGGAGCTAGTCCAAGTCTGGGAAAAATGCCTGCTCTTTGGAAATCCCCAGCATGCTACATACGACAGAAGCTTGTAAAAACGACACGCTTCCTGAATGCTCCTTTGGCACAAACCTCTCTGTGGCATTCTGGGGTTGGCGCTCACAAACTAGAAACCACAAGAAGGTCCATAATATAATTTAAAATATGCCAATTCTCACTCCACTAATCTGCAAACTAAACAGTTTGCACAAAAAACCTTGTAGTCTCTCCTCCCCGATCAGTGGAAGTTTAACAAATGAAATCATTGAGGTTTCAGTGATTTGGAAAATATTCAAGTCTAGCTTCTGGAACACCATGCAGAAACATTATATAAAGTTACATAAAGTTGATTTTGTTTAATTGTTTATTCACAACACTCAGTAATTGAACCACTAGGTACCATGGTGACAGAAATGAAGGTAAATGGATGGGAGTTGTAGAATAACAATGGATCCCTTGTCTTTAATGTTAATTAGTTAGCCCCTGCCATATAGTCCATCTGTTCACGTACTGTGACCTCAACATACATGCTGCATGGAGAAAAAAAGAACAAAATATACATTGGAGAGTTATCATCAAATATGGAATTTTTAAAAATTCACCCAGAAACCTGACATTTAGAAAATATTACCTTTTTCTAACTTTTGAAATTTAAATATATAAAATCATTAGTAAGGAGAGGATATTTTTATTTCTTAGCTATTTCCCCCCTTCCCTAACCATCAGTTATACTTTACAGGAGAAGCCGCTCTGGACAGGTACCAGTCAGTCATTGGTCGGTCAGATTTGAGGGCCACTGCCCTGATCCAGCTACCTCTGCGGGGTTTACGTGTGAAGCGCCTTGGATTTCCGAGGGGTGCTGCATGTAATTGTCAAAGCAGTGAATCAATCAAAACACCTGAATTGAGTTAGACCACTCTATAGGGTATAAGTTTCAAGAATGACCTCATTAACTCTATAAAGTAAAGGTCTTGAAATTAAAGAAACTTTCAAATATTAAAAAGAAAAGTCCAGTTGGGATGAGTATTTTAGCCCCTAAGGAAGAGCAGGATCAGCAGTCTGGAAGTAGGAGCTTCAAAAATTTTTATATAAAAAAGAACTGCTTAAGAGGGGAAACTGGAAGCAAAATATACATCTCTAGAAAACAAACCGTCCAAAGCACAACAAAACCAAAAAGTAATTAGACCAGAAAGAGTCCATATAGAAGTTTTCTCTATTCCTATTTGTGAACCTTGAATATCTACCTTACATTGGCTGTAGAAAGAAAGAGGCTGTGAAATCTCTGACTTCTTTTCATGGTGAAAACACACTTGAGTGGCTATTGCACTTCCAGGGGAAGTCTATGTGGCCGGAGGTCGGTGGGGGGTGGTGGCGGTTGTTGCTTTCCGTGAAACTGGGCCTGGTTGGGCAAATGTGTAGCTGAATTACATTTGTAGGGGAGGGAAGAGGAAGGAAAGAGGGGAAAAAAAAGAGAGAAATCCTTTCAGGAACAGGGAAGCTTGGGAAATGCCTGGGTGAGGGTTGTAGATACTCCCCAAAAGAAGGCATTAAAAAAGTTGTGGCATCACTCTCTGAGGCCGTTATTTAAAAAAAATGGCTGTGTGTAAGAAGCAATATAACTAGAGGTCAAGTTCATAGACTTTGAATTGCGGCAACTAGAATACAAGACCTGCCTCTACAGCTGTGAGCTCTTGGATAAGCAACTTGTCATCCTGTGCCTCAGTTTCCTTATCTCTAAAACAGGAAGAACAATATTTATCTCTTCTGGTTGTTGGGAAGATTAAGTGAGTTTCTGCTTGTGACACTCCTAGAACAGGCCTGGCATGCTGGCCTGCCAAAGGTGAGCCCCATCTGCTAGCAATCAACCTGGGGCGCAGGGGTCGGGCGAGGCCTCCGCTAAGCAACCCTGACAGTGGGTCTGAAACACATGTGAAGTTTACCACCATGCTTGAAGAGCACAGGGTAATGGCTTCTTTTGTAAACCTTAAATAAGGCCGTCACTTCATTAAGCCACTTGGCCTCAAACTAGTCTGGGTTCATTCTTGCCAGGGTCTTATAAACATCAGAAGACAAAAGACAAAAGTAGAATTTGACTGCAAATGGACTAAGACGATCCTATTTTAGTTTCTATTAAGGATCGTGGCTTTCCAAGATCTCTTGCAGCCTTATCTTGGATTAGTCGAATAATCACATTTATATGTGCATCTATGGGATCCCAGACTATAGAATTTCCCCATAGTCTGGGAATGCTAAATAATGCTAAATGCTAAATAAACTGCATCTTGGGTTTCAACGTCATCACCTGGTGAGGAAATAATCACTTTGTTAAGCACAGAAATGAGAAAAGGAAGTGTAACACAAGGAAGGGGGCATTTTAGGGGAGATAATACGAGGGTTTACTATTTCCTAAAAGTCTGAGGCAAGGGCCCTAGACCTGGCCTCAGGTGTTCTGACCTGCAGGCTTGCTACAGCCTTCTGGAAAGGAATGCAGCTTACTAGATACGTGTGTTTCTCTGTGAATAGAGTTCTCAGCGTTGTTGAATTTTAAGTGTCTGTCACCAAAATTATTAAGATTGATTGGACTAGCAACATATTAAAAAAATTGGGTGAGAGGAAGAAATGTAGAATTTCCTCTGATGCATCTTTCCGTGTTCTGTATCACTATGGATACCTCTGAATGGTCTGCCTAAATTCCCAGCTGGTCTTCCAGCTAAAACGCATTAGCGCCACCCAGGTGCAGGCAAAAGTTTTCTCTCCTGTTTTCCTGACAGCATTTATCTGAGTCCCAGACCAAATAATCCTGCCTATATATCACGTGAAAAATACAAAGAAGCTGATTTTTAGAGGAAAATATCTTATCATTCATAATAATGCAATATTCCTGAAAAGAATACTGATGTAGAATAAAACACCAGAAGGTTAAACACCACATCCATACGTCAGCGGGAGGAGCTGATTTCCACAAAGTGCCTGTAGGTCGTAGGGACAGAATGAGGATTTCTGTGCATTCGTGGCCTACCGACTCACGGGCGCCACCGTTTCCTAATGAGGGTCTCTCATCTCTCTGCTCGACCAGTTCCTGTGACGCTGATACTCTGAGCAGCTCTCTGGGTTTACCTGGGGTAGACAACGCAAATCGCCATGCTGGTCTTCTTGGTCAGAGGCAGCGCCTACGCTCTCACGACGCGTCTTCTGACCATGACGTTCAACCTGCGTACACACACTCACAAAACATTCACGTAGATCACAGAGCCTTCCCGGGATGTCTATAGCAGCTTTATTTGTGATTGTCAAAATGTGACAGCAACAGAGATGTCCTTCAACCGGTGAATGAATAAACCGTAATATATCCTGACTACGGAATATTATTCAGCACTAAAAGGAAATGAGCTGTCAAGCCATTTAAAAAAGGGGGGAAAAAGCAGGGAGGAGGCTTAAATGCATATTAGTGAGTGAAAAGCGGTAAAAAGATCAGTGGTTGCTGGAGGTTGGGAGGGGAGGGGTGAATAGACAGAGCACAGTGGATTTTTAGGGCAATGAAATGCCCTGTTTGCTACCATAATGCTGGATGTATGCCTTATACAATTGTCTGAACCCTTAGAGTGTACATGAAGAGTGAATGAAGCCTCATCTAAACTATGGACTCCGAGTGATTACAATGTGCTGACGCAGGCTCATCAGTTGGAACAGATGTGCCGCTCTGGCAGGTGTGGGTAATGAGGAAGGCTGTGCTGTGCGGGGGCAGAGAGTGCGTGGGGAACCTCTGCATCCTCTCCTTAATTTTGCTAGGAACCGAAAACAGCTCTAAAGAAGTAAAGGCTTAAAAATACACACATATATGTACATAAAATCTAAACACGTGGGCTCTGTAATGCTCGCTGCCTTCCCTTGGTTTACAGAATATAGTTCAAGCCTTCGGACTACAGTGGAACACAAAAACTAAGCCCATTAGGCCAAACTCTCTAGCGAGGGGTTCAAAACCCTCTGGGCCCTGTGTCCCTCCTCCTTCCCCCTGCTTTTGTCCCTTGCAGGCTTTTCTTCCTGCATACCGCCTCCTTCTCACCCTGCCCCTCCACGGGCCCTGTGCGCCTGCGTTGGAGATGTTCTCTCTACCACGCCAAGCACACTCCTCACCTCTGCTTCTGCGTCTCCTCTACCTGAAACTCCTCTCCCTATGCTACCGACAAAACCTGACAAGGCTCATCTCGAACTCCCTTCTGTTCTTCACCTCCCCCAGCAGAAGCAGTGTCTTCTCCTTTCAGGCACGTTAGGCAATCGTCTTGCACGGCTCATAAAAGTTGGTGTCCACACTTGGACGATTGACTCCCACCTACCTTTCCCTCCCTCTTCCTCCCTCCCCCTGGCCCTTGTCTCCCAAGGCTCTGAGCAGGTCTTCACTTACTAAGCATAGAGGGAATTCAGTAAGTTCACTGAATTGAATTCTGGGGTTAGAAGGGTAGAAAATACTCAATTAACAATAAGATCATTTTTTAGTATATCATCTTTCTTTATGTTACGTTCATGAATATTCTTTCCCTGCTGATCCTTGAGAGAATAGTTAATGAAGATGCACACACACACCACATCTGAATGAACAACAGCAGTGCACTGTTTGTATGTATGCAGCTAGGTTTGGTACACACAGAATACACGGGCTCTTTGTTGTTTTCTCTCATCCTGGGCACTTAAATTTGCCTTCATACTGACAGGGTGTGGACGCCAGATGGGTCCTTCCATGGCCATCTGATCCGAAGTATTTACTTTGTTAACAGGTAAATCGAAGCCACAAAGAATGCAGCTAGCTGGAGGCAGAGATTGGTTTGTTAAACTTCGCACCTGCAGCGCAGGGATTTTGTCCGATTCTTGTAGTGTTTATCTCAGAGCCTCATGCACAGTAGGTGTTTTGAAATATTTTCTTCCTATCCTTTCATGTTGTCTTCACTCAATAATAAGGTTTTCCTTTTTTTTCTTTCCTTTGGAGTTATTATATTGACTTTTCTGTTACTGCTGTTGCAAACACTGGACTCGGTTGATCGGAGCTGGGAGGTTCCTGGCAGAGCACGACTTCTGTTTTGTTAGTGGATACTGCCCTCTTCTGGTCTTAAAAATACACTCCTGCTTCACAGCAAAAGTGCACCGAGCATTCCCGCCGCAGGGAGTGCACGAAGGACGGAGGACCGTCGGGCTACTAATCATCTCATCAGTTCAACTTCGAAATTGCTACCAGTCCATCTTCTTTGTTACCTTTCATACTGTTAGTGATCCCAAGAATTTTGCAAATATTCTTAAAATTCAAACACTTAGCATGGTTTTTCCATTTTATTGTTCTTCCTGTGTAAAGCTTGGTGAGTAAAAGGTGGTCCTGATTTTTCAGTAGGTTTTTTTGCTTAGTTACCAGTTTCACGTAAGGATCTTTGGTGGTGGGTGTTTTTTGGTTTGTTTTGTCAGCGAATTATGTGGAGTAGTGCTGAGGCTCTGCCAGTTATTAATGAGGTGATGGGGTCCAGGGCTAGTCATTTCAACTCGCAGCTTTAGTTTCTTGAAACACCTACCCTGCCTTCCTCACCAGGGGCAGTGTAAAGGTTAAAGGAAATATTGTAGCGAATTCATTTGGAAAACTCTTAAGATGCTATACTCATATGAACTATGATGATTACTTGTAGATAAAAAAGACACTTTTAGTAACAGATTCTTGGAGCTATAATATCAATTGAAATGCAGTTTCATAAAAAGACTTGACTTTTAGAATTTATGAAATATTTAGAGAAATATGGGTATAGAAAATATTTGTTGCCTTCCCAGGAACCTGCTAGAACAATCCAGACAATGACTCTTTTTTTCTGAGGAATTTTCTGTATACTCTTAGCAAAGAGCAAGAGGTTTGATTTAAAATTTAGAGAGTTCACTTAGCTTTCTAATTCTATTTTTTAAGCATAGGAATAATATTCTATCCAATGCCAGTCCAGCTTATGGTCCTTAGATCTTGTTTTATATCTTTAAAGTAAAACTACCATTAAGTGTGCATCTATTATGGCCATCTACAAGGGGCTTCACATACTTTATATCACATTATATCCTCAGAATAATCTTGCTTTATTATTTCATAGAGTAGGGGAGGACAATGAGGTTCAGAAAAGTTAAGAAACGTACCTGAGGTCATATGACTAGTAAAATTATCAGGATTCAAACTACAGTTGGTCTGGCTTAAGAGTCTGTGTTTAACCAGTGTTTGTCTAATTTATGGTCTGTGAAAACATTCAACAGAAAAGTGAAACCTGGAGGGGAGTTAAACAAGCACTTGATTTCTTAGGGATTACCCCTCCCTTTCTGTGCTCACTCTGCTAATATAGACTTGGCCAAGAATCAACTTTTACATTCTGAAAAGCACCAAATTTGTGGTGGTTATCTAACAAAATTAAATACACTACAAATATAGCTGAGAAAAAATAGACTCGAATTTTTTTAAAGATTTTATTTATTTATTTTAAATTTATTTTTAATTAATTTTTTTAGACAGAGAAGGAAGGGAGAAGAGAGGGAGAAAAACATCAGTGTGTGGTTGTCTTTTGCATAACCCCCACAAGGGACCTGGCCTGCAACCCAGGCATGTGCCCTGACTGGGAATCGAACTGGCAGCACTTTGGTTCACAGGCTGGCACTCAATCCACTGAGCCACACCAGCTGGGGCTACACTTTAGTTTTTAAAATTAGTCCACTATTGTTATAGATCTTTGCTTTTGGCTCTCTTGGGTGACTTGAAATCTCCTCTCTCCTAAGTATACTTTCAAATGTTAAGAAAATTGGAAGAATTTTTACAGAGAAATGAATGCATTTGAAAACTCTCAAAATTTCCTGTAAAGAGAATGTAAACTAATCTTAATATAAAAATTGACAGGCTATAATAAAATAAGTCCAAACATTAAACAATATGTATGATGTATTAAAAACTTCACATGCATCATCTCATTTCACCTTTACCGAACCCCTTTAATGTAGGAACTTTTATCCCCAGTTTATAAATAGTTAACTCCAGGTACCTTACCTGACTAAGGGCCTTCTGCTAGTAGGGGCAGAACCTGAACACACCCAGGTTATAATGATGCCAAGGGTCTGAGGCCCTTGCCAGTCCTGGAAACCCGCCCCCCGCCCCCCACCACTCCTTCTAGAACTGGCCTTCAGCCCAGCCTCTTCCCAGGTGCCTTTTCAGGATGGAGTTCTGGACTCTTGTCTCTAGCTTGAGGTTGTGGCACCTGTCAAGCTCTTTCCCAGTTTGATCCCTGCCCTGAGCCCCTGCCTTCTGACCAGGGGCTCTGGCCCTGTGGGCAGATGACCATGTAAAGTGTGATTTGTCATGTGCTCAACTGTCATGATCAGGTTCATTGCACACCTGCAGCCCTGCAGAAACCACAGGACTTTCTGTGAAAATGGCCATCACACCTATCACCTGATGCTTCTTCCACATTGAGGAGTTTCCATGTAGTCAGAAGCTACACAATTCTGTCTTCTATAGCACACCCCCAAGATCCTTGAACTAAGCTCGGAAGTCCTCAAACATGCATAAAATGGAAGTCTTTTCATTACATTATATACAATATAATTTTATTACATACAGGAAAAATAAGTCTCCTTTATGAGTAAAGGCTGTGTTGTTTCCTGGACCGGTGGTCAGCTATCCTAGGAGCTTGCAACTTCCTTAAAGCAATCGACTTTCTGCTTCAACTGGCCAGGAGTTGTGTCTGTTGTTCCAAACCTCAAACCCCTAAAAGATATCACCAGTGTCTCATTCTGCATTTTGTAATATTTTGTGTACTTCCCTAGGGGATAGACCGCTATTTGTACAAGTTTGTTTTCCCCCAAGTGTCTCAAGTTGTTGCTAAATGTGTAATTCAATGATAAGGACCTCTTTTCTTCCCCTTCTAGATTAGTTTCTAGGTTCCTTTTCGCATTCCCAGTGGCTCTTTACCCTTGAGGCTTTTCTAAAGGAAGTCAGTGAAAACCCCCTTGTGACGGACTGGCCTCCCTTTGGTGAACTCAGCAGGGTGCCCTGTCACCACTCAGAAATGCTTCTCACCAGACTCTGTGCTGGGCAGTCGCGGGCCCCTCCGGATCACCTCTCTACCCTTTGTGCACTCTGCCCTCTGCTCCGAAGTGCCGCCCAGCACGGACCCCATCAGGGGCCCCACCGATGGGGAAGCTGGCAGCAGACGGGGCCAAAGGGAGTGAGGTCGGGGATTCTTCCTCCTGATTCTCTCTCTTCAGGTCAAGGAACTAAACCTAAGTTTCCATTTCCTCATTTGCCAAGTGAGACTAATGTTGGTATTTACCTCAGAAGGGGCTGTTGTGAAGATGGAATGAGGTAATCTCTGCGAAGCGTGTAGTGTGGCGCTGAGCTCCCAGTAAGTGCTTTAAAACTTTGGCCATTATCTCTGGGGTGGAGCAAGGAAATCTATCCAATGCTTTTTCCACCTTCAGGAAGGAGATAGAAAGACAGAAAAAACACAGCAGGAAAGGGTAAGAAAAGAGAAAGAAGAGGAGTGAAAGAAAGAATATAGTTACCATTTCCTTTAAGATTCCTGTGGCAGGAATTTTTCAGAATATGCACAGTAGTGGAAATTACGTAACTGTACAAACCATCAATTACAGGGCTGAATGAGCACTAGTGGAAACCCTTTCAGTTTGAACTTGACCCACTGGGGAGGAACTGAGAATGCTCTGCTCCAACAGGTGGGAGCGGGGAGGTGTGAGGTTGAGAGCAGCACTCCCAAACACTTGCTGCATAACCTGGGCGAGGTGCTTAACCTTTCTGTGAGTGTCTCTCACCAGCTGCGGGATGGGGTCATTGTAACTCACACGAGTTAACACGTGCAAAGGGCTTAGAATGTTGCCTGTGCATATTAAGTGCTATGTAATCATGCTGTTGTGGTTAAGGTATATTGGCATGAAGGATGTTGAAGAAGGGTCACTGAACTGTAGAGAACCAGAATGACTTCAAAGTAAAGGTCTTTCTCTTTCTAAAAGTCTCTCTTTCACTCTCCTCTCCATCTCATTTTGGATATCTAATATCTATCTGTCTTTCTGTTTACAGAGATGGATAGATATTTATATCTATTTCTCTATTATCTATCTATTTTTCTAGAAATGTTAACTCTTTAGTGTTAAAATTTACCATCTAAAGAAGGCGACTCCAGGAGGAGGAGACTAAGAAGTCAGGTTCAGCTTGCTAGCCACCGCAAGCAGAATACGCTCCCAAGAACCCACGCAGCATCGCTGTAAGAGAACGCGGCACTTCTGAGGAGGAACCTGGGAAGAAGGAGATGTTCTGCACTGGAGGTTGCACTTCCGCAGTCTCGGTAATCCTAGTTCAGGAGTCAGGAGGAACACAGTGACCTGCAAGTGTCGCTGGTGAGAAGGCAGCGAGCACGCAGAGGAGATCAGCGGTCATTGTTGCAGCGGTGGCCTGACCTTCTACGGAAACACTGCGTGTACTTGGTCTTAACCTCGTCCCATCGGAAGTGTTGTTTATGTTCTATTGGAAACATCACAGGATGGTTACCAACAGAGCTATTTTCCTTTCTCGTTAGGGGAATACTGTGTGTGTGTGTGATTCCAAATAATAATAGGTGCTATTAATAGGGTCTTTATATTTACTGGGCTAAGCAATTTATGTACATTAACTCTAAGCTACAGAGCAATTCGATCAGGAAGAGGAGATTATTTTCCTTCTGCAGATAAGAAATGGCAATGGCCAAGAACATATAGCTAGTTAGCAGTTTGGTCCAGATTCTAAAGCAGGCGGGCCAAATCCTGCCCCTCTAGTCTGACCTCTACCCATACTTGGCCTTGGCGCATACTCCTTTCATCAGATCCCTTTGTAGTTACTAAGCTATTCTAACTATATCTCCCTCCTCCCTCCTTTCAGATACTTGTAATGAGGTGTCATGAATGGGACTGCATTCTAACATTTTTTTAAAGCTGAAAAAATTTCTGTTTACAAGTTATAAATTTACTTCTGCCTGAGTTGAAGTTACTTCTAGGGCAGACGCTCCCTTTTTCTCTCTTGAAGTCAATACGCACATATTGGGGGCTGGGGGGGACGGACCCAAATTCTCCCTGACCTGAACACAGGTGCCTTTGGGAAGTTAGTGCTCTGTTACTGATGTAATTCTATCCAGCTCACCTCTCACCGAACAGGCCTGGAGACCACTGTGTCCTACAGCCTACCTGGGAGTCAGCTGAGACCATGACCAAGAGTCCTCAACTCAAAAGCAGAGTCTATACAGCGCTGATGCATGACCCTGATCACTGCCCAGCTTCTGGAAGGACTTGGGGGACCCGTTTCTTAGCAAGTTAAACAAAGAAAGGTGGTACGTGTATACCAAGAAATTTCTGAGAAAAGTGATTTTGTATCTAATGTATTTGAAATTTAGCAGAGTGGTAGTTGACTTGCTCATAAAAGGAGGAAGATTGGATTGATAACAGATTTCCCCTGACACTGGAATTTATACATGACTTCTTAGCCTTGCATTCGTAGTATTGGATTAAATTTTCATTTAGCATACAATTATGAGCTTATGGTGTCAGGAAGGCTACCGCCCAGAATGAGCTGAGACTTGAAAAGAATACAAAACTCAATAATAGGAAAATATGAAGGGAAATTACAAGGGACGTTTTAAGTTTGATTTAAGCAAGAAGAACAAGGAAGCAATCTGCCCACTGCCTGGGGCAAGTGAGGTAATGTTGATAAATTTTAGAGGAAAAAGCAGAACAGCCCCAGCTCAGTATTCTCTGCAGTAAAGGCTGTTCGGAGAGGGAAAGGTGGGTCAATGCAGCCCCAAGACCTGTGGGTAATTTATGAAAGAGGTGAAGCTGACCAAGCGGAGCCAATCAAAGGCAGTCAGGTTTCTGTGGCTCGGGTAAGGGGGGTGAAAACAGAGGTTTCTAAACTGCCTAAAATGATCCTTGAGCAGTCAGAGATAGCAAGGGAAGTATCAAAAACAAAAACAAAAACAAAAACACAGAAGAGAAGCACATAATATATTGCTTTGTTCTCTGCAAACTATAGATCAGTAAGGCTGGTAAAATCCAAGGGCCATATATTGAAAGGGTGGTCTGTGATGTAATGATGTGGTGACCCCTGGGAGACGCAGTGATTTCTGGAGACAGCATCTGGTTCATTAGAGCAAGTCCATCTGGACAGTGCTCATTTCCTTAATTGATGGGTTTCCTAAAGAAGTAGAAACCATGAATACAGATGTTGGCAAGGCATGGACCAAGAGTCCGGTGACATCCTGGCAGACAACAGGGCAAATGCGTCCATTGCCGGTGGAGTCATCCATTTGCGCAGATGCAGCTCTAACGTGCTGCTCAGCGCATCCTGTTCGGAGGTCTCTGGTGGAAACATGGCCCCGCTGCTCCCCGCCCCCTACCACCATGCCACATTTTCGCAGCTCTTAGGAAAGGGGTTATAAGGTGGCCAGATCACATCGGTGAGTGCTGGCGAAGGGCTGATATGTGTGGTGGGAAGGCAAATATAAATATGCAAAGAGAGAATATAAACAGGTCTGACAGACTTAGAAAACTAAAATGATTTTGACAGACTGGGGCAGTGGATCTAATGTAATCTATTTAAGCCTCAATTGTCTTGTGCGTAAAACGGGGATAATAACATTCTCTTTCCCACAAGGCTGCTGTGGAGAAGAGTCAATTAAGGTAATGGATTAAAAGACAGCGTATGTAGCCCCATGCGTAGCACAGCTCAACTATTAATTTCTTTGATACTATTATTAATACAGTTACAGGCAATAGGTCAAAAACAACAATTCCGGACTTAGGCCTAAAAAATCGACTCCATCTCTACAGAACCAGGAAGGTATAAATTAGTAGAAATTCTTTAGACAAATGGACTGAACTTAAGCTCAATTTCAGCCCAGAATGTATATAACTATCACTAAAATCCCATGGGATTAGCTTGTCCTGGTAGAACTCAGCATCCAGAACAAGGAAAGTAGATATTCCATTTGCCCATCGCTCCGCTCTCCACACCAGAGGAGCTGATTTTGGGCTGGACCACACGCTTTCAGAGGTTCTCAGCCCTAGCTACAAATGAGAATCGCCTGGTCAGTGTTGAGAACAGCCAATGTCTGGGTCCCCATCCAGACTCATTGAATTGGAATTCTGGACATGGTGTTTAGAACAATTGCTTTACATTAAATGTTGACCATTAGGAGCTTTTTACTTGAAGACAGGGTTTGAAACTCACCACCTGAAGAATGATTACACAAAGATCCAGGGTTGGGAGCAGTGGAAAGGTGCCTTCAAACTACAGAGGGGCTGTGATGTGAAGAATGAGATTTGTTTTTCCTCTCCCCACAGGGCAGGGTTTAAACCCCTGTATGAGTTATAAGGAAATAAATACTTACTTAATATAAATAATATCCCATACAATTAAACGTGCTAGAAAATAAAAAAGTTACTTTGGGAAATGATTCAATACCCATGATTGCCGACACCCAATGTTTTCATAACTATTTTCCAAGGATGTTAAAGAAGGGTTTTTATACATATAAGGAGGCTTTATGTTTCAGTTCATTAACAAATTTCTAATTTTATTAAAAAATTCTTATTCTTTTTTTTAATGGAAGTGACCACATTCATTAAGTAGCCAGGGATCACATGTTGGTATTTTTAAATAGCTCCTTAGGAGCCTTGCCACCTCCCTGAAATGTTGTCTCTTGTCTCCAATTTCCTTTAAGGATTCTGATGATGAGAGTGCTGGACTGTTAGGCAGGAGCCTGTGGAATGCGGTCCTTTACCCTCCATTCAAAGTGTACCTGGGAGAGACCTTGTAGTTTGATAACCAGACCTCAGAGGTCAGACAACAGTGATAGAGAGAAACATGGAATCCTGGCCTCCCCAGTAATTTTCTATCGCTTTTTCTACTATTCCAATCTCTGACAGGCAGGTTGAATTCTGATAAAGGTACTGCATAGTAAAGTCTTCAGCATATCCCAAAAGACTTTTGATCTGCAGCCAATTACTCGTTTATTTGTAGTCAATACAACTGAATTCCAGTAAAATAAAGGATGTGGATAGTGCCTTGGAGGCTCTGACAATAAAGGATTAAACCTGCATGCCAGGGCTCCAAGTCCTGGAATACCATCTGCCTAGTCCAGCCCTTCCTGTTCCCATCTTTAATGCATTACTCTTTTTGAATGTGAGTAACATTTCTGTGCTGGTAATTTTGCATTGCTGTAGGTAAATGATTATTAGTTCATCAAAAGGGTGGAAAAGCACCTTGGCAAAGAAAGAAGGTTTATTTCATCCAGGTTATTCATTAGTGATCAGAGAACAAGAGCTATCACATTAATTCCGTGAAATTCCGACCCATCTCTTTGTTTCATCGCCAAAGATTGAGAAGAAGGGCCTTTCCTTTTAACCCTTAATCTCAGTCTCTAGACAATTTGTTTTTAAATTTGAAGAAAAGACTTCTCAGTCATTAATTGACCCAATGAATGCAGGAACTTTGTTTCAATTTGTCTAGTCAACATCTTCGTTTATCCATGTGTTGTATTTTAACCAACATAACGTTCAAAAGAATTTGACTAGTTTTGACCCATCTGATATGCCATCAAAGGAGATTAAACTATACTTTCATAATTTAAGTTGCATTGTCTAGAGTCAAAAATCAAAGTGGGTCAGAGTAGACTTAGACCCAGAACATTCTGAGTGTTTAACAAATATTTGTCATTAGTAAATATTTCCCATAATATTCAAAACAAAAAATTAAATATTTTAAAAATTAAATATTTACCCCATTATGCTCCTGTGACTCACTTTATGCTAGCAGATTCTGCAGCTTGGGGGCCCATGTCGCAGTTGCTTTCCCCTTATCCCTTCTCTCATTTCTCAGTTGTTAACAGAGCCCCAATTTTGTTTAGGACAGCAGTGTGCCTAGGAATGTACACTGATTGGCAACTGGTAGCAGAGTCCTAGCCACTGAGAAGCAAGCCCTGCCTGCTGGCTGTTTCCGAGAAAATGTCTAAATTTCTTATTGAAACAGAATTGATATGGTGCCATCCGCCCCATTTTTCCTGTCCTGAACTGAGCAACTCAAGCACCCATCTTGCGATGCTAGGGAGAAGGCCGTGAGAACTGTAGAGCCATTAGTACAAACACTGAAGTTTTGCTATAAAAAAAAAAGTTGCAACACATTGTATATGTGATATGTAGCTGTGTAATTTCTGATGGGCCTGAAGCACTCTGTTTGTCTAGAGGTAGATTACCGAGAAGTTGATTCTTAAGTTGTATATTCAAGCAGATAAAACAGGAGGATCCTGGCTTTATATTAGGGCTAAGAGGTAAGAAGGCCTAGTGCATTCTTAGAATTTTTTTTTTTTTTTTTTTTTTAGAAATGATATCATGGCTATTGCTTTTTTTAAAAAAAAAGATTTTATTTATTTATTTTTAGAGAGGGGAAGGGAGGGAGAAAGAGAGAGAAACACCAATGTGTGGTTGCCTCTTGCATGGCCCCCACTGGGGACCTGGCCCACAACCCAGGCATGTGCCCTGACTGGGAATCAAACCTGCGACACTTTGGTTCGCAACCTGCGCTAAATCCACTGAGCTATGCCAGCCAGGGCTCACATTCTTAGAATTTTAACTGCTACTTGGAGAGATTGCTGGGAGGGACACCACAGGCAGACCCAGGGAAGGACAGCACTGAAGGGGCAGCTAATGATGAAGTGAACTCACTTCAGTTCCATGCAACATCTGATTATGTACCTTAAAATGTTAGTTCAAGCCTAAAATAAATGTGGTTAAAGTCAAGAAAACAAAATAGTAAAAATTAAAGTCACTTTATAAGTCAATTAACGTTGTATGCAGCAATACTCTTCTAGCAGTAAAAATTATAGTTAAATTTTTCTCTGGTTAACTCAATCCTTCTATTTCTGTTGATTTCCTCTCTGGTCACTTTGTGATCTCTTAGTCGGGGAATAAAAGAAATTTGTTGTTTTAACTCTTTAAAGAATCATGTTTAATTTCTCTAAAGCAGAATTGAGATTTTTTTTTTTCTGTAAAGGGTCAGATAGTAAATATTTTAGGCTTTTGGGTGACAAGGTCTCTGTTGCAACTCGCCTGTCTATTGTTGCCTGTTCTCTCTCAGTGTAATGTGGGTGTACTAGGGAAACTTTTACAAGACTCCAGAAAAGACAATGGTCAGGTTGGGAAAACAACAGCACATTCATAGAAAAGGGAAGAAACAATGGAAGTAAGATATGAGCATTTTACTATTGTGACATGTGTACAACATGTAAACACCTTTAACACCTTTTATAATCTTTTAAGATGTACAATCAGTGATAATAGATTCCTAATATTTTCAAGTTCAAAGAGAATAGTTGCCCTACCTCTTTGTTTCACAGATAAGGAAATTGACTCAAATAAGGAAAAGAACCACACTCAGTTGAAAGAATTCTGGGTATCTGGGAATTCCAATTGAATCGTTTCTTCACAAGCACACATTTTAATATTCAGAAAAAAAACCCCACACTTCCTAATTTAGGAACTCTTTAATGATTTTAATAGAAATACATCAAGTTAAAGCATGATGTTAACGTTATAAATTTTTTTTCTTATTTTTGTTTGTGAGTTCCAGGAGATTTTATAGGTTAAACATACACACATATACATGGGTCGTTTAGCTGATGCTCTTTTTCGTCAGGCAGAAACTACTGGCTTTACAGATTCCATGCTGAGTTCAGGGATGAACTGGAGCTCAGAGATGTACAAGCTGTGAGCTCTTCGTACCAGGCGCAAAGCCCAGCCCAGTTCCCCATTGGTCTCCTAGACCGATGTAGAGTGGGAAAAACAATGTGGTTACTTTCTTATAGGCACAAATAAAATAAAATAAAATGACATTTATGCTTCCATCCAGCTTCTAAATATACCATGCCTGTCCTCAGGTCTCCATTTTTCTGGGCCGCCTCATGTCCAAGTTAATATTCAATATTTGCACTGCCCTCTGTTGGTTACAAACAGATCTTTATTGCAGTGCTTGTTTTTCTTGCTGGCCAATTTAAATCACAAATGTTTGAGCTGAGCTCTAGTCCCAACCAGCTCCCAACCACCTATTCAAAGCCAAAGTCCCGAGAATTACTTTTTTTTTTTTTTTTTTTTTACCACAAGGGCAATTGGCAGCATTGACAGCTGTTGTGATTCTAAAACCAGTGCACCCTTCTTTACAAGGATGGCTATAAAAAGCACTAAGGCAATCACTTCCAAACGTTCTTTTTGGTAGCTAAATATATTACTCTTGGATAAGTTGCTCAGTGTGCAGCTAGGGCTCATTTCAGCCCCCTGCCAGCCCCTGCAGCCCCTCCATAGAACCAAAGCACTCGGCTGAGACCAGTAGGAACAAAACTCACTCTGAGAGACCTTGGGTCTGAAGAAATCCGGGGTGAATGCTTTGCAAATGTGTTTATTTCCAAAACAAAGTACTATCCCCCAATATTAAAGTATCAATTTTCTGGCTTTCTTAGAAAAATGTTCTGCCAAATTTCTGCAGTAGAGTGAGCTATAGTATGTCCGTATGTAATATTATGGTTATCAAAGGAAACAGGGACATTCTGAAATAAGTAGAATCTAGAGGAATATATGTAATTGTCCACACAAGGTGGTCTCCTGGGCTATCTTGTAAGGTATTCATGAGGTGCTTATTTGTTACCTATTTAGTAATAAAGGCTTTTAGCATCTTTGCAGGCTTAAAAATTAATTTTCTTACTTTCCAATGATGGATCTCTCTTGGGGTGAACCCACTACAAGCAAGAATCAAAATCATAAAGAGTTAAAAGGACTAACTCATAATCATAGGTGTTGAGGAACATGTGAAATTAAGGTAAAAATCAAATGCAGTGTTTTGATAGGCTCAAAGCAAAACAGAGCTGTAGGTAAAGGGTCGACATCAAATCTGGTCCATGATGTGGACTGAGAGCACTAGTTCTTCAGAAACCACAAACTTAAGACAGTTGCGGAAGATGGTTGTCAAGGACCTCTTGTCTGAAGCTCAGCGACTGGGCTGGAAATGGAGGCTGCTTCACTGTATCCCCGTTGACTGAGATCAACAGGGAAAACGGGATGTCTCATCGATATTGACGTAATTTCAAATGCTTCTGATGTTGATGATTTTAGAGGAAGATGTTTCTCAGAAGCAAAGAAGCAATAGTCACACAAAGAAGAGAGTTGTATGACACTTTATAACTGTGACATGTCCATGGGAAAAATACTGTTTCCCATAAACTTTGCAGCTGGCTTTCCCATGTCTGTTGTTCCAATTTGATGGATGGCTGGCCAGCTACATGTTTATAGTCTCAGTCCAAGCTAATTCGTTCTCAGTAGATGGCAAATGACTGTCCGGTTTAGCTGGGTGGGATGCAAATAAGCTTTCAGAGCAAGGCCGTTGGTGATACTGATATTTGAGAGCATCCGGCTAGGATAGGCATGTTCCCCTCACATTGGCCTCTGACCCTTACTCCTCTCCTTTCCTTCCGTTGCTCCTAGGTCCCTCCCCATTTTCCCTGGTAGACAACATTCCCTGGCAAAAGTTCCTATCGAAAACATTTTTCCTTTAGATGTGCTAATATTTTCAGTCAAACTTTTCTTCTTTCTATTTAGTTCATTTTGTGTTATGTTTACAGTTTAACTCTGCAAGGAGAATGGGGGTCATATCTTATTTATGAATCATTGGGGATATACTTTAGAGTTTGCCCTTGATGGGGTTCAGAACATGTTACTCCCCAAATATGGCACCTTGGCATATTAAATATCTTAAACTGAAGGAGTTTGAGAAAATGGCCAAAGAAAGAGGAAGGTCACACTGCCATCCCCCCAACCCCCACCCTGCCTTTTCCCTTAGAGGTAGAAGATAAATCTTTCTGTGAAAGACATCCTCCCTGTCCCCAGAGGAAAGCAGACATCCTTATCACCAGAGAAGGAAATTTAGGGCAGGGAAGTTTGTGTAAACAAACCTTGCTCTTTCTTCCCTATTTTAGTACCCCTGGACCAAACCCCTGTGTCTTGTCAATTCTTCACAAATGTATTGTTTCTTTGTGTAAAAATGATAGACGTATTGTTTCTTTGCTCTTTCCTTGCTGCGGTCACTTCCTTGGGTCTTCATTCTCTTGTGAGGTTCCTATATACATGTAAAAATGTAATAAATTTTGGATGCTTTTCTTTTGTTAGTTTAATTCTCAGACCCAGCCATGGACCATAAAAAGGTTGAGGGAATTTTTGTCCTCTCCGTACACCCTAAAATATAGCTGAAAACTGTATTTGTTTAACGTGAGTGAGAAGGGACTATTAAGTCCTTGGTAAAACTTTAATTTTTGTTGAAGTTAAAATTTGGCCTCAATTGAGCCAAAATAAAATACTGAAAACAACTTCTAAGTAAAACTATCTTATATTGACTTAGTAGTGTAGTGGTTTATTTATTGTGGCTTAACTCTTTGCCAAACTAAGTGAAAAAAAGTTGTTTTCAGCTTTGCAGCTTTTTTAAAAGTGAATGCTTATATGTACACATATTTTTAATGTATAGGAAAGTTAACAAATGCTTCTTGATTAACTTTCAAATCAAAGGTTTTCTTGATGTGACTTCTGCATAATTTTCTGAATTTTCCAAATGAGGTAGAGCTGAAATCCCCAGGGCAATTTCTACCCATGGAAAAGCTGGATAAGCCTGGACTTCCCGCGTGACATCACACTGAGACTTGAGCTTTAATAATCAGGAATTTCAGCCCGATAGTGCATAAGGCAACAAATGTGAGAGGCTCTGTGAGAGGTTCAATTGAAATAACAGAGCATTGTGTTCATGAAGTACCTCTAATGGCATATTCAAAATGAACTCTTAAAATATCTTGCTATATAGTGTGTGAATGTCTTGAAGGAAACACTTTTAAAAGCTGCCTAGCAAGATGTTTACACTACAACATTTTTAAGTGATGAAAACAAGTTGAAGAGCAGTCTGGATACTACAAAACCAGTTTGGTTGGGAAAAAAAGGCAAGAAAAAATGCCTGTAGTGGTTGTGTGTGTATGTGTGAGAAAAAGTATAGAAAATACCTGGATATTCGGAAGGAAACTCATCAGACTTTTAGAGTAGTTACCTCCTGGAATATAAACAAAGGATAGATTTTTTTTTTTAATTTATGAATTTTTGTGTTGTTTGCATTGGTTATGAGTAGCATTATTGTATGGCCATTTAAAAGCTCAATTAGAAGAAAGCTAACCAAGTTCTAGGACATCACATGTCTCATTCGACTCATAACTTCTTTAGGTTTGAATATCACTAACATTTAGTAAGAACATGAAGGTAAATTGCTCTTAATTTCAAAATCAATGGGCTAATAAAGCTCATTCTGATAACATTAAGATACAAAGGAACTGTACTGAACATTATAATATATAATGTGAATATTGTATAATATATAGTATTATATATGATAGACAATACTAATATGTAATATAAATACTGGAGTCTCCAAATTGTGAGGTCTGATCTATTTGTGAATTTATTTATTCATTTAATAATAGTTTCAGTACCTTCTATGCTCAAGTTTCTGAGCTAGATGTCAGAAACTTGAAAAAGCCCATGGACCTTATTCCTGAAGAGTTTGTTCTACTGGCGTGGACTAGCCCGAAGGCAGTAGTTGCTACATCATGACAAGTGCTGTAGTCGAGCTGTATTGTTTCAAAGAGATGTGAACACACGTGTAAGTGGAGGATGGGAAGGCCTCTTAGGAGCTTAGTCCAGCTGGAACTTGAAGGATAGAAAGTTTTTCAGGCAGAGAACATGGGTAAGGACACTCCAGGCAGAATAAATAGCATGGATGAAAGAATAGAGACATCAAAGTTTCTAGCACAGAATGGGATAGAGCAACCTCTTGAGAGTATCAGATTAGTTCACAGTGACCTCACTTCCTCTGGTAAATGGTCCCAGAAGCACTAAGTTGGCCTCTTGGTACCTATGGTAATATTATATGACACTGCCCCACTCTACCATCAGCCATATTTAATGGTAACAGATATATACTTTTGTAACAATAACATTTTATTTACTTTATTCTATTTTTAAATATTTTATTTATTTATTTTTAGAGAGAGAGAAGAAGGGAGGAGAAAGAAGGGAGAGAAATATCAATGTGCGAGACACATACATGGATCTGTTGCCCAGACATAAATTGATCAGTTGCTTCTCGCATGCCCCCAACTGGGGACCTGGCCCACAACCCAGGCATGTGCCCTGACTGGGAATCAAACCAGCAACCTTATGGTTCACAGGTCGGTGCTCAATCCACTGAGCTATACCAGCAAAGGTGATAATAACATTTTAAATATATACAAGTATGTGAAGGTATGGCCATTATGCATTGAATGTTGGCAAAACTTAAAGACAATTGAAGTATTATTATACATGCCAATGCATATAGTTAATGGACCAGCAATGTTTGGATGAATGAAATGACACAAATTCATAAATTGTTATTTATTTTTTTCATAAAGTAGACTTTCCTTCTATTTTATTCAAATTAATAATTATGGTATCATGATTCAGATTTTCACAAAATTTGTATCCTATCCACAGTAATATGTGATGTTTCTTGAGTCGTTATAGTTCTCAGTTTTCACTAGTGTCAGTTTGGGTCAACTTTACTCTCCTGAGGCAGTAGCAATGGGAATTGTTGATAAAAATTTGTATTTATTCATTTCTTTCTTAAAAATTATCTCTGTCATACATAAAGTAAACTACAGCATATTGTTCTTTAGGAAAAATAAAATTCTTAAGGCAAAACTTTGATTCAGAATAAAAAATAACATTTATATATGATTATTTTTTACTTTTTAAAAATTTGGGATATAATTGACATAAATTTAATGACTGTAATGGGGCAACACATAATAAATTACCATGATCACAGAATCTATTATAAACTAATTTCATATGCTACTATTGCTTACACAACTTTCATCATCTTTTATGGCAATATTCTGACAGTCCTTCTTAACTTTTCCTTCTTTTAAACGTTTCAATATTGCAATATTATAAAAAATGAAAACAGCAATAACATATTGCTCAATTTATTAAAAACTCTCTTCATTCAAGACTGTAGCTGAACTTCTGGCCAAGATGGACGTGTAGGTGGACACACTGTGCCTACTTGAACAACCAAAATTAAGGACAACAAAGATTTAGAAACAAGAAAACAGCCTGAACTGATAGAAATTTGAACTGTACGGAAGTCCAACAACCATTCATCCAGACCGGTTAGAGGGGCAGAGTTGTGGCAGGAAGAAGTGGAGGTTGGTGGACTCGGGCGTGCAGGTGGCGGCTAGCAGACCCCAGGTACACAGGCAGCAGCTAGTGGACCCCAGGCACGGGTTGGCAACTGTGCAGACGCAGTCAGGCTGAGCAAGGCAGCTACCTGACCAGGTGGTCTCACATTCATCTGCAGGTAATCCAGGTGAAGGGGAAGCTGCGGAAGGGACTAGAATCCGAGAGAGAGTGGAGCAAGTGCCATTGTTCCCTCTCGGACCCCATCCCCATATACAGCGTCGCTACCCAGCAACTGGGCTGCCCCTCCCTGGGGAACACCTAAGGCTCCGCCCCTCACTATGTAACAGCTGTGACCAGGCCAAAAAAAAAAACAAAAAAACAAAAGCAAAAATGGCTCAAATGGGAGAACAAATCAAAGCCCCAGAGTCAATTCCGCTAAGCAACCAAGAGATAGCCAACCTATCAGATGCACAGTTCAAAGCACTGGTCATCAAAATGCTCACAGAATTGGTTGATTTTGCTCACAAATTAGATGAACAAATGAAGGCTACAATAAGTGAAATGAAGGAAAATGAACAGGGAACCAATAGAGATGGGAGGAAAACTGGGACTCAAATCAATGGAGTGGACCAGAAGGAAGAAACAACCAAACAGAAAAGAAGGAAGAAATAAGAATTCAAAAAATGAGGAGGGGCTTAGGAACCTCCAGGACATCTTTAAACGTCCCAACATCTGAATTATAGGGGTACCAGCAGGGGAAGAAGAAGAGCAACACATGAAAAACTTATTTGAACAAATAATAAAGGAGAACTTCCCCAATATGGCAAAGGAAATAGACTACCAGGAAGTCCAGGAAGCTCAGAGAGTCCCAAAGAAGTTGGATCCAAGGAAGAATACACCAAGGCACATCATGATTACATTAGCCAAGATTAAAATGAAGGAGAGGATTCTAGAAGCAGCAAGGGATAAGGGGACAGTCACCTTTCCCATCAGACTGTCAGCTGATTTCTCAAAAGAGACCTTCCAGGCAAGAAGGGGATGGAAAGAAGTATTCCAAGTCATGAAAGTCAAGGACCTACATCCAAGATTGCTCTATCCAGCAAAGCTGTCATTTAGAATGGAAGGGCAGATTAAAGTGCTTCTCAGATAAGGTCAAGTTCAAGGAGTTCATCATCACCAAGCCCTCATTACATGAAATGTTAAAGGAACTTACCTAAGAAAAAGAAGATAAAAAATATGACAGTAAAAAGACAGCAAACTCACAGATGTTAACAACCGCACCTAAAACAAAAGCAAACTAAGCAAATAACTAGAACAGGAACAGAACCACAGAAATGGAGATCACATGGAGGGTTAGCGACAGGGGAGTGGGAGGAGGAGTGAAGGGGAAAAGGTACAGAGAACAAGTAGCGTAGATGGTGGGTAGAAAATAGACAGGGGGAGGGCAAGAACAGTGTGGGAAATGTAAACACTAAAGAACTTATGACACATGGACATGAACTTAAGGGGGGAATGTGGGTGGGAGGGGTGTGCAGGGTGGAGGGGAATGATGGGGGAGAAATGGGACAACTGTAATAGCATAATGAATAAGATATATTAAAAAAAGAAAAAAAGACTGTAGCTGAACATCTAATATGTTCGAAAATAACCTCTGTAGAATTGGTTTAGAGACTGAGGACATGAATCTTCATAGATAAATGTTCTAATTTCTCTTTTATTTGAATGTTACTTTTGTTGTTTATTTTGCATGCAGTTTCAATCAGAAAAACAAATTTTCTTTAAACTCTTAAAAATGGACTATTAATTTTTTAAAATGGAACAAAAGTACCTATTTGAGTTTCTTGTAAGCTTCTGCTAATATAATTAGTAGCAAATAACAGTTTGTAGCAAATAACATTTCACACCAAATAACCAAATATAAGAGTAGCTCACTTTTTGTCAAGATGAATTCCTCTTTATTTGGGATGCTTAGCTACTTTGTTTTCCTCTTGTAGAGTGCTTGAATAAAATGTAATTGCTGTAGCAGCATTTTACTGACACTCATTGTGTGTCTAAGTGTAGCAGTTAAGGCTATGTGTGATGGGCAGACACAGAACATATATAATCTAATAATTGAATTGTTCTGCAGAATGTCCTCACTATCAAGCTATTGACACACTGGAGACCTTGTCTTAAGTAGCACATTTGAACCATGAACTACAGGGTACAAAGAATGCTCCTTGAATTGGGGCCAAAATTCTGGTTTGTACACTTGTTTTTTAAACCTGCTCTGTTGACTGCCATTATGACAAATCTGCATAGATAATCTTTCAAATCAACGCTTAGCAATGAAAACTGTGTATTTTTTTAAAAACAAAAAAAGTGCTCTATTTAACGTTGGCATGTGGGGTGCAACACCAACGCACCCGGTCAAGAGCCAGGAGGGGCCATGCAACACAACAGCCAGCTTAGGACACAGGCAGAGTATTGTGTTAAATATCATCACTTACATAAAACCCACACTTTTCCCCAACATCTATAAAACAAACAGTGTTTAAATTCAATCTATTCTGCTGGTTCAAACATTTATATAATAAGTTATTTTTTCAGCATGACTTTCTATACAAGGTAGTTGAAATTAGTATTACTAGGTTTTTATTTCTTGGAAGATTAATTTTTCTCATTTTATTACATATATGATTAACATTCAGAGTTTTTCCTTATTTTTTAAATTCATCTTACATCTTCATCCATCATAGCATAAAATTTCTAAATAATTTCTAATAAAATTAGAAAATTTCCATTATTTTCTATAAATGGACTGTGCTATGTAAAGATTGGAATAAATATAGAATACATGACATTATTCATTTAAACACATCATGCTAACATCTTACATTTTGTTACTTTCTTTGCTGAACACTGTCATTTTAGTTTTGCTGTTTAAACTTCTTAAAAGTTCTAGTAACTGCACATTTTATGGTGTGCTTCTGTATGATTGATTGCACAACTGGTGTTTTGTGTTTTTTTTTTTTAAATTGAGACCCTAAGTTTTTTTATAACAGATACCTTCATTTTGAAGGTAATTTTGAAGATTTTGATTGTGAAGCATTTGACAGTAGGAACATAATACTTTGTTTTTGAAACAAGAATAGAAAAGCCAGTTCCCATACTTTCCTTTTCCATTTGAAAGAATTTTGATATAAAATAAAGCATTAACTTTTTTGCAATGTTCAGGCAATGGAAAATCAGAGTAATTTATTTGCATCAAAATATGTTCAATGAAAAACATTCTCACTCTGTCAGAAAGCAGCCTGCACCATTTCCCAAGAGCATCATCTAATAAACAGTGAAGCTCCAGAGAGTTCATCTTTCTCGTTTAGCTGGCAGAGTCATGAATGTCACTTTTTAAAGTTTTTAAAAATAGGGAAACAGAATTGCATTTGATGTTTCTGTGTTTGGTATTGATATGAATAATTATCTTGGCAAATCTTTATTTAAAAATATTCATATTCTTCCATATAAATTCTTAAAAATTCCTCGGTCGCAGGAATTTCATCTGTTGTATTCAAATGCTAAATTTGACTGCAATGATTTTCTTGTTCTGATTAGTAATTAAAATTTTAATAAATATAGAATTTTTAATATCTCATTTATAAGTTTTATGTGGATTATGTCTAACATGTATGTGGTTAATTTAACTGAGTGTTTAAAAATTTTAAGAAAACAATATCTTTGGAGATTTTCTATTTCTAGTTTCTATTTTCAGGTCACTTATATATTTTCTACTTTTTAAATCATTTTGACTTGTAGTCATTCCTAAGGACCCAAAGAATTAAAAAATTAAATGTAATTTAACATACTTTTATTGAACATGGCAACATTAATGTAAAATGTAAATTTTTTAAATTAAATGTAGACTACTTTAGAAGTATTTTTATAAAACTTATAAAACATAAGACGTTTTCCTCCAAAAGTTCATCTTCTAAATTATTTTAAATCATCTATCAAAATTAAAAACCCAAACACAAATTATAATTAATTTGGTATTATAATTTTAATCAAAATTAATAAAATTAAGAATTTAATTTTTTGTAATTTTGATAAAATCTTGTTTTATAAAAGTAAAAGTATTTGCCATTTTAAGATTTAACATCCAACTAGTTGCCGCTAAAAAGAGCCGGTACAGCGCTTAACTGATATTGTCGCTCCACAAACACACAAGTTTAAAAGTAACCTGAACTGCTTAACATTGCATTTCCCAGTTGCCATGTACAACTATTATGAACCCCAATCGAAAGTCCGGAGCGCCTCTGGAACCATGAATGTAACATAAAGAGAAATAAGCGAACAGATGTTCTGCACTCCTGGGTAACGATATTTCATTTTACAGGGATCTATTTTGTTTCTGGTATCTGAGAAGAAGGCTTTGACAAGCTTTTTTCTTTCCTATGTGCAAGAGCCATGCAAATCAATGTTCGCCTGAAACATCAACAGCAGCACGATCCATGCAGAAGCGCGTAGTCGGGACGAGGGCCCTACAAAGCAAGACATGTAGGAAGCTGTCTCCCTGAGGATTTGGGGTAATAGATTGTGTTGCACCAAGAACTACAAGCAGGATACCAGTGAGAAAGACACACATATGCTCTTTACAACTTTGTTTTTTTCTGCAGGTTTGTGGTATGCAGGGTCTCCAAAACATGGAGCCCAGGGCAGAGGTCCACCTTGCTTGAGTCTAAGGGAAATACTGGCTGGGTGAGTGAGATTCTTCTCAAGATTTTGGAATTTAGAACTTCAGGCTGGCTAGGAGCTGAGCCATATTAACGATGGAGGGATGGAACCTCCCTTTGTGGAAGTTCTTGGATATCTCAGGGGCTGGAAGTGATAGAGAAGGAAGTGATGCTTCTCTGAGTATACCTTTTGGAAATCGATAACATGACTATATTGGAAGGTGGTGTCGGAAAAGAATGATTTTGAGTAATTTTAGAACACAATGCCGTGATAACATACTTACTCTGGGGAAAAAATAAAGAACTGCACATGCATTTTAATTTCATTTTTAGCAGATTTGATATACGTAGTGATTTGGGTATAGCGATTCTGGAACTTTGTGTGGTGTAGGACTGTGAAGATGTGTCAGTATCTTGAATTGTGAGAAGTCAGGATTCTGATGGTGGAAGAAGGGGGATTCGAAGCCGGAGTAGGAGAAAGCAACAGAGAACCTTGTGGGCAGAACTTACGTTGAAGGTACCAGCACCACTTCAAATTTCAATTACACAGACATATAGACAACCACCTGGTGTGTTTGTATGCACACATGTGTGTGCACATTTGTGTTCATTTTCTTAGCTCTGTCCTCTGAAAGGGCCTGGAGGCAAAGACACCTGAGTAGCAGTGAGCTTTTCTTGTGTGTAGATCTTGGTTTCTAAATACCATTCCCCACTAAAAGGAAACAGAGGTCCCTGGAGAAAGGGCCGGTTCTAGGGCTGGGCAGGGAAGGTACTGATGAGTCTGAAACATCTTGTTGAACTAGAAGATAGAAAGTTTTCAAAATAATTATGGGAGCATGTTAAAATATACAGGATCCAGCTTAAAAAGCAACCAACTTGCCAAATCTGGGACAATTTAGCATTAAAATTAATAATGACAGGAATAGGTTATAGCCTGTATAATAAGATTGGAATCTATAGATTCATACTAATAATAGATAGGTAAGAGAGAGGGAAGAATGAAGGCAAGGGGGGCGGCGGGGGTGGGGAGAGAGAGAGAGAGAGAGAGAGAGTGAGAGAGAGAGAGAGAGAGAGAGAGAGAGAGAGAGAGACATCAGTGTGAGAGAGAAACATTGATTTGTTGTCTCCCACATGCACCTTGATCCGGGACTGAAACCTCAACCCAGGTATGGGCCCTGATTGGGAATCGAACCCCAAGCCCTTTGGTACATAGGATGATGTTCCAACGAACTGAATCACCCAACTGGGCAAGCATTAACATTTTACAGTCATCATAGCAAAGACTGATTAGCGCAAGAATCATTAAGTTTAGGAAGAAAATTATGATGAGGTGCAGAATATTAGGATGGGCTTAAGAAGTCTCCCCATAGTTTGCTTACTAGTTGTAAGAGAGGAAATAGAAATTATACTGGAAAAAATATACACCACTTTAATCAAGTGCTCAAATTTAATACCACAAATGACTGACAGATGCATACCTTTTACCTGGGATATCTGAGAAGGACACTTCATCACTTATGTAGTTTTCTGGCTATGGATATAAACCTGAATCTAATCATAAGGAGATATTAGTTAACCCATATGGAGAAACATACTATAAAACAATTAGCCTTTGTCAAGAAGGGCAAAGAAAAAAACAAGGAACTGTTCCATATTTAAAGAGAATAAAAAGACAACTAAATGTAATACATGGTCCTGTACTGGGTCCTGGGGAAAAATATTATAAAGGACATTATTAGAATAATTGAAAAAGCATGAATGGTAGATTAGATAAAACTATTGAATCAATGTAAAGTGTCTCAAATTTGAATACATAATGCAGTATGTAAGAATATTCCCTTATTCCTAGGAAATGCTGAAGAAGTAATAAGAGGAAAAGAGAAGTATGAAAGTACAGCCCTTCAAATGGTGCAGAAAAAAAATAAAGAATACAGACATGCATAAGTAGAAAGAATGATAAAACAAATGTGGTAAAATGTTAAAAAATTGAGAATCTCAGTAAAAGATGTATGGAAATTTCATATATTACAATTTTTCTGTAAGTTTAAAGTTATTATGGTTAAAACTTTTTAAGTAAAAAGGGAAAAATTGGGACAACAATAATAGAATAACAATTAAAAATGATTAAAATTAAAAAAAATTTAAGTAAAATTTTAAGTAAAAGAGTTTGCTAATTTTAACTGTTCTTTGTTTAATTAATTTGAGTTAGTAAGAAATGGGTCCAATTTGTTAAGTAGTAGCCAGGGCCTGTGAAAAATTCCTATACTGGTACCCACATAAGTCACTATGGGTGAATTACAAGCCAGAGATGTCCGTTTGTGAGTCTACTGGGACTACTGACTTCAGGAAAGCTGAGGGAGGATATTTGGGAAGAAAAGCAGAAGTTTCCTGCTACTTAAGCCTAGAATGAAACAGAACTCACACACTTTATATTTCAGAGCTAATCAAGTGGAAATGTCAATGGGGAAATCCAGGTCAACTATAATTCCCATCATGACTAAGTGGCATACAGAGTCAGAATAGGGTGACCTAGAACTGACCTCAGGGAGAAATCACAGTCAAATCAGGATCGCTCATTTACAGGATTCTCTGTAATTTGTGTATCTTATCATTTACAATAAATACAATCTAGGTTACTACATACATTTCAATCTCTTGGACAAATATGCAGTAGAATACCAAGCTGCTTCTTAGAATGGTATATGGTGTTTATACATCTTAAGAAGGATAAGTTCTCATAGAGAAACAATTTACCAAGTATAAAGGAAATGTGTATGATTATTTTAAATATGAGTAGCAGACATTGGAAATCTAGTCTGCTCATAACATGCCTTGAATTTCTCAGCTGTGAAAAATAGCATATTCTTAGCATAAGCTTAGCATATTCTTCCAAAGCTATCATTTTTAAGTAAGAAATAGAAACAATACAGATTTCCTTCAAACCCATTCAATCGTTTTAGTCAAAAAGGCGGGCAGCTTTCATTCATTTGAAAGATACAGAAATCTTAGAAGTTGCCTGACATTCTTCTCATAGCCCCTGGGCTCCTTGATGTTTTACTGAACAGCATTATTCACAGTTTAAAAAAAAAAAAAAAAAAAGTCACTACCTTCTGAGTCTGTTCATTGAAAATAATGATGGATAAAAATTTTAGCTCTAATGCTGTTGATTGTATGATTTGGGGCAAAAAATTTATCTCCCTTTTTTTTTTTTTTTTTTATGTGATAGAGCTTCCCAAGAAGGGCAAGCAGAATAGTGAGGGATCCAGAAACCACATTACTTAGAGAATGGTTAAGAGAACTGGGTACCACTACGCACCTATAAGAACGGCCAAAATCCAGAACACTGACAGCACCAAATGCTGACAAGGATGTGGAGTGGCAGGAATTCTATGTTACTGGTGGGAATGCAAAATGGCAAAGACAGTTTGGCAGTTTCTCACAAAACTAAACATACTCTTACTGTATAATCCAGCTATCATGCTCCTCGATATTTACCCAAAAGAGTTAAAAACTTATGTCCACACAAAAACCTGTACATGGATGTTTATAGGAGCTGTATTCATAATTACCTAAACTCAGAAGCAACTAGATGTCCTTCTGAAGGAAAATGAATAAATAAACTGTGGTACATCTGGACAACGGAATATCATTCAGCACTAAGAAGAAATGAGCTATCAAGCTATAAAAAGACACGGAGGAATTGTAAATGCCTATTACTAAGGGAAAGAAGCCAACCTGAAAAGGCTACATTAAGCATTATCTCAACTATACAACATTCTGGAGAAAGGGAAAATTATGGAGACAGTGAAAGAATCAGTGGTTGCCAAGGTTTGGGTGGGGGGAGTGGAGTTGAATTAAATAGGCAGAGCACAGAGAATTTTTTTTCAATTAAAATTTTTTAATGAATGAAATAATTTTTAAATTAAACTTACAGGTTTGACATTGGTTAATAAAATTATGTATGTTACAAGTGTACAATTCTATGCACAGAGGATTTTTGAGCAGTAAAATGTTTCTGTATGATATGATATTATGCTGTCCGTTACCTGACAGGTATATGTTACTATACATTTGTCCAAACCTACAGAATGCACAGCACCAAGAGTGAACCCTGAGATAAAGTATGCACCTTGGTGATTACGATGTGTTGGTTGATGTTCATCAATTGTAACATATGTGTCACTGTGGTGGGGGATGTAGATTGCCACTATTCAGGTGGGAGGGCAGAGATATGAGAAATCTCTGTACCTTCCTCTCCATTTTATTGTAAACCTAAAGCTGCTCTTTAAAAAGGTCTTAAAAAGAGAGAGAACTGGGGAGTTTTAAAGTCCAAACTGGGTTGGGTTGGGTAATGATAGCTGCCTTTCCATTGTGATGCAAGAGGAGGGTGAGGTTTGGTTTATGTGGCTCAAAGGGTAGAATTAAGCTCCACAGGTAAAAGTGCCAGAGAAGTAGATAGTAGATAAAGGCTTAAAATACTAACGAACGAGCTGTGGCGCCTCATGGAAGGGACCCTGGATGATTCGAGATAGTAAAGGTCCAACACCATGTAAGAGACTGGATTTCTGAAACCAAAACACCCAACTCTAAGTTAATGTGATTCTTTGCTTGATTTGGTAATATAAGCCCTTGACTTACATTAAGCTTGAGATCACTTAAAGCCCCCATCTCTTTCACAAGAATGCTTGCCAAGTCAGACTTCCCCAAACCTGTACTTGTACAGCAAGTTCTTTACTTTTCTGAGTGATGTAAGTGGGGAAAGGCTTACCAGAGATAATTGTCAACACATGAAAATTAGGTGACTGAATAGGCAAATTATATAGCGCGCACCAGTGAGTCACCAACTAATTATATTTGTTAAGCTGGTCAAACATTCTAACTTCTTGAGGGAGCTAATCCAGGCTTGCACACTCTTCTGGGAGGTCTTTTCAAACTGTTTCCACTAGTACATAATCTAGGATTCTCCCTAGAGTTATTATATTGTGCCCCATTTTTATTTTCTACATGGTTAACCTCTGTTATTTTATCACCAGTGATGGTAACTTCAATTACTCAACAACTAGGTGAGTTGGAACTGATGAGTACAGATCAAGCTCATCAAATCAATAAATATTGGGTTAACCAAAAAGTTCATTTGGTTTTTTCCATAATATGGCTCTAGCAACACCTAGTTATTTTTTAACTTCATTCGAAAACATTTTGTTAGATTGTATTGTGACAGCTGTCATATCAGTGTGCATTTAAAAAACTTATCAAAATTGGTAAATTTTTGTGCAGCCATTTTAATATTGAAGATGGAAGAAAATAGACAACATTTTTGTCATATTATGCTTTATTATTTCAAGAAAGGTAGCTTCCAACACTTGGCTATTGTAAATTGTGCTGCTATAAACATAGAGGTACATAGGTTCTTTTGGATTGGTGTTTCAGGGTTCTTAGGATATAGTCCTAGCAGTGGAATTGCTGGGTCAAAAGGTATGTCCATTTTTAGTTTTTTTAGAAAATTCCATACTGTTTTCCATAGTGGTTGTACCAGCCTGCACTCCCACCAGCAGTGCACTAGTGTCCCCTTTTCTCCACAACCTCTCCAACATTTGCTGTTTGTTGTTTTGGTGGGAGGAGGAGAGAGGGGGAAAAGGTACAGAGAATGAGTAGCATAGATGGTGGGTAGAAAATAGACAGGGGAGGGCAAGAATAGTGTGGGAAATGTAGAAGCTAAAGAACTTATGACATATGGACATGAACTAAAGGTGGAGAATGTGGGTGGGAGGGGGTGTGCAGGGTGGAGGGGAATGATGGGGGAGAAATGGGACAACTGTAATAGCATAATCAATAAAATATATTTTAAAAAAAGAAAGGTAAAAACACACACAAAAAGATTCATATAGTATATAGAGAGGATGCTATGACTGATTGAACGTCTCAGAAGTGGTTTGTGAAGTTCTGTGCTGGAGCTTTCTTGCTGGATGATGCTCCATGGTCGGGTAGACCAGTTGAAGTTGATAGGGATCAGAATGAGGCATTAATTGAGAACAATCAATGTTATATCATGCAGAAGATAACTGACATGCTCAAAATATCCAAATCAATAAAGTTATTGGTGAAAGTGAAAAATGTGTCTTTTATTTTACAGAAAAAAACCATATGGACTTTTTGGTCAACCCAATATTTATTGAGGGTCTACCATATGCTTTGCTTGGCACACTGGGGAGTACAAAAGAGTAAAAGATATTAATTCCTGCTCATTATTAATTAAACATTAATAATGTATAGTTTACTTGAGGATACATGTAAATATAACTTACAATGCACGCAGTCCATGATAAGAGTGAGGAGAATGAAGGCGATCATAAACATTTACAGAAACTGAGAAAACTGGGCAGATATGACCAGGGAAGACAGCACAGAAGAACGAACTTGCAGGATGTGCAGATAATAATCAAGCCTCATTTTGGTTTTTCTTTTACTTTCTCTTTCTCTTATTAAGAAGAGGGGGATTTATTGTAAGAATAGAGGAGTATCTTAGCACTCCCACGAGGAGCATGGCAGCCAGGCCTCAGGAAGCAGCCATAAGAGGGTTTGGAAAGACCCCTCCTTTTCCTCATTGCCCTGTTTCTCTCAAGCCACCTGCTTCACATCATGCTATCTTCTGTTTCTTTGGCCCATGGAGAGGCAATCCCACAACTCCAGAATTTCACTGAACCGCATAGCACAGGTGGCAAACACAGGGCCCTCCAGACCTTGTTTTATCTGGCTGGGCATCTTGTTTCTACCTGGCAGCAGCGCCAAGGTCTTGCTCAACTGTTAAGGAGTAGTTACATTTACACAGTCCTAAAATTACATCGGCTCTTTGAAGGCAACTGTGAGGCTGATGTGGTCCCTGGTGAAAATGAGTTTGACACTCCTGCAGAGAATCCCAACTTAAACATTTGGGGAGGGTGAGATTAAAGCTGTTCGATCAGGATAATTGAATAGATGCAATTTAGAAACAATTGTTAAAAGAAAAAGAAAGTAAAATTCTCAGTTCACCACCAAATCTTCTCCCAAACATTTCTCAAACATGGCTTCTTCTCTCCCTGTTTTCTTAAGACTCCTGCAGCCAGGTTTTCCAACATTGTTATGATTGTGGAACAATGGGTAAAGTACCCACCAATTAATTACATTTGTGTCAGCTTTTGTCTATTAGCAGATAGTCAAGAGTTGACTGTAATACTTCTCTGGTAAAAGGCTGTGTCTTAAATACTGATAGAACACTACTAGCAATGGCCCACACAGATGATACGTCTTCCGCTAGACTCGCAAATGATCACTCACAGATGAGCCAAATTAGTGCTTCTAAGTCTTCATCTTTGCTTATAAAGTTGGAGAACATTTTGCTTTGGAATATCTGTAGGTAAAGGCAAAGTGGGATGATTTCTTGGGGAAGAAAAGCCTAAGAAATGAATCAAAACAGTTCTATTATGAGGAATAAAAACATTAGTAGTTGGTTTGTACAAAACTGTATCCGGTCGAGGTCCAGACATTGCATTTTATGGTGAGACCTTTCAAGTCTCTTTGATTAGAAAGCAGTCCATCCTCTCCCTTCCCACCTATCCCACCGTATTTTGCCACGACTTTATTGAAGAAAATGCTTCATTAAAGTTCTTACGGATAGTACTGGCTTGATGAAATACGTGTTCAAAAAGAAATCCTGTGGCAGAGTGATGAGTGGAGAGTGCTCATCAGAATGGCAGAGAAGGGAACACAAAACTAAAGTCTGGGAGAGAACATTCAGAAAAGCATCGCTGCAGTCTGGGCAAGAGGTAATGGTGGTCTGACTCAGGCAGCTGGGACAGGGAATAGAAGGAGAACATCTTCAATCCAATCCAAGAGACAGTTCCGAATTTCGAAGAGCATTATAACAATTATTCCAGGTCTGTAGCAATCTAAAAAGTGAGAGTAATATTTAATTAGCTTTTTTAAAAATTCAAATGTTTAGGCAATATCGTTAGGTGAGGATCTCTCCCAGAAGTGTTCAAGAAAAAGCTGGATGACTAGCCATGGGGGATGTTGTAAACTAAAGGCAAGAACCCCTCGTCCCCTCCTCCACATCTTCAACAAGCGAGTGTCCGGTCTGTATGCCAAGAGTAAGAGTGAGGAGAAACACACAGCTTTGTGAGGCAGTCCATTTTGTTGACTGAGCATCTGTAATTATTAGAACGTTTTTCCCGACAGCCCCAAATCTATCTAATTGGCCTTGGTTCCGACTTCTAAGATTATGTGGAATAACCACTTTCCTTATCATTTTCTCTTCTCCAGGCCAGACCTTTTCAGTTCCTTTAACTGTTTTTCATTTCCCATCTTTGTTCCTCTTTTCTGGCCCTGCTCCCAATTGTCACTGTCCTTTTCAGAGTCTGCAGCCAGAGCTGAACACCCTGTGTGACTGCAGTCTAACCTGAGCAGAATAGAGCAGCTGTGAATTCTACAGTTTCGGGAACTGCATTTCATTGACGCAACCAATAATAATGATAATGATAATAATGATGGTTTTAGCAGCTCCTTCATCTGGTTCACTCATTTTGAGTCAACAAAACCCCCAAAGGTATTCTTTGCCTGTGCTCCTATTTAAATGCACACACCTGCGAAGCTCACTTTGGAATCTAAGTGTAAAACTTTATATTAACTATATCACGTTTCCTTGTTGGATTCAGGTCATTGTTCTAATCCACCAAGTTGTTTGTTTTCTTTTTCCAGCAGGGGGCCTAACTCACATGTGTAGTGTTTCATTCATGTCTCTCAATCTTAAATCATCTAAAACTTTAATTAAAAAGCCAATTTAGCCCATACTAATTAAAACAGAAATATTAGATAGGGTACGGCTGTGGATGAAACCTCCTGGAGATCTGTTTCCGGGATGACATGGTTTCATGACCATCATTTCCTTCAATATGGTCCCTTACAAATGCACTAAATTGATTATATTCTAGTCCCAAATTTTCCCTCTCATCTCCAAGGATATTAAAGACTGTTAACATTCTCTGCCAATAGCCTTCCATTAGTCAACCTGAATAAGAACTCTACAGATAAATAAGACGAGTCCTGCATGGCTTATTTATAGTGAGTCTATGCTGATCCCTAACCTCTCCTGTGCAAGCTTGCTGGACTGTGGTTCATAGACTTCAACCTCCTCCCCTTTGAAAATTAGGATAGCATACTCCAAATTCCAGGTTTTTGGAACCTGTGCCATTCTTCACAGTCACAAATTAATACAGCAATGTGACTTTTCTGGCAACTTCTCTCAGGAAGTTCCCTGATGGAGGCTGAGAGACTTAAACTTCGTTAAGGTAGTTGGGTTTCTAGAGTCTTATTACCTGAGTTTCATCCAACATTACAGGTCTGAAGATTAATCTCACTGTTGAAGACAATGGAAGCATAACAGAATAGTTTTCCTCCCTGTTTTCTATTGACATTGCACTGTCCACCCTTAGAGGGGGTCTTTGCCTTCTGTCTTCTACTTCCTGCTTTGAGCATACCCCAAATCCCCCCACTTTGCACTTCAGCACTTTTCACAAGCCTCGCTTTCTACTTAGCTTTAACATTCCAGATGCTGCAGGTAAACTTACTTGTACCTTTCTCCTTAATTATGAGAGTTTTCTATTTTTCTTATGTGACTTTCTAAAATCTGAGCTGAGTTCCTTGAGAGTTGTATCAGCACCCGTGCTGACCTGTCCAGCTTTACTTCACCTGGGTTATTTGCAGGGATTAGTCACTCAAACATTCTAAGTCATGGCTATGTCATAGCTGAAGTGCAGACTTGCACCAACTATTAAGTGAACTTTTTCTGAAATGTCTTTCCCCATCTCACTTAAAAATTCGACACTCTTTGGGGGACGTGAATATTTTTTTCTCCAGGTTCCCAGGGAAGCAATGTGGTAGGTCTGAACTCTGCTCTGAGTCAGGACTTTGCTCAGATCCTGCACCTGCTCAAACTTGTCTGGTAACTTTAGACCAGTTCCTTAATCTCTCTGAGGCTGAGTGGAGATAATTATGCATCACCTCACAGAGGTACTCTGGCATCTCTCTGAGTCCTTGGGATGAACAGATGTGATGATACATTGTAAGTGCCTTGAGTGATACATGGTGGGTTTCAGGAAATGTTTGTGCTCATCCTCTTTGCCTTTCCTTCTCTCCCCTTCAGTTCACCAACCTGTTCTCACCTGTTTTTCATAATTCATTTAAGGAAGCAGTTCTTCTCATAGTTTTTTTTTTTTTTTTTCCTTTCCTTTAGGGAGATTCAATGTCCAGCCAGGTAAGTCAAGAATTTACCCAGCTTCTGCTTTTAGCTTGGATGAATCCAGCTGTCAGTGTATAGAAATCCCCCGTCATCACCTGTTACTATTGCTATCTGGGTCATTTCCTCCATCTGGTCAGGTGTTAACTCCAAAAAATATTTAGAAAACATTCTTAACGTTTTACGCTTCGTTCTTGGATTTAGCTTTCTGTTCTGAAACAGTCATCTTTTACTTTACATCACAGGGCTGCTTTTTCTCATCCTTGAGAACTGAACTCTGAGGAATCTGGACGCAAAAATTTAACGGAGAAGCCAAAGCAGAGTTCCTTCAACAATGTCTGGAATGTTGGGACACAAATTTGGCTTGGCAGTTTTGACTCGGGCCCCTCGTAATCACTAGTCTTCCGTCATTTCCAGATGCTCGGAGCTAAGCTGAAGTGTTTCACTTCCTCAAATGCTTCTTTGACTTTCCTTACTTCCTCCAGTTAAAAATGCCCACCCTTTGGGTTCGAAATGGGATAGCCATTCACATTAAGCATTCATCACTTCATATTTCACTTTCTCTTCCCTCATTTTCTGGTTCATTTTCTACCTGTTGCTGTGCTTTCTTCAAGATGGAGCCTCCCCTAAGAGGCCTGGAAATAAACCTTCCTGTTGGGCAAAATGTACTTACTTGTCAGTTTCTGGCTCAAGGGTGCATCACCCAGGTGACGAAGAAGGAAGCAGGAAACTGAGGAGGGCACAAATGCTCCCATCACTGGGGGATTTCTTCAGTCTTAAGGCCATTCCAAACCTCACCTACCGACCTGACTTTGTTTCTCTGGATGTTTCTTTCAGATTAGGCCCTTACTTGCAGTTAGACTTATAATATCTACCACACATAACTTCCAACAGGAGTTATGCTTGGTGTTACATGTTTAAGTGCCAATTTAAAATGGCCTCTGGCCCTGCCCAGCTTGGCTCAGTTGGTTGGGCATTGTCCCGCAAAGTGAAATGTCACCAGTTCAATTCCCAGTCAAGGCACATGCCTGGGTTGCAGGTTTGGTCCCTGGTCAGTTGCATGCATGAGAGGCAACTGATCAGTGTTTCTCTCTCGCACCACTGTTTCTCTTCCTCTCTTTCTTCCTCCCTTCCCTCCTCTCTAAAAAATAAATAAAATCTTAAAAATAAAATAAAATGGCCTTTGAAGAAAGCTAAAATTTTTAATGAACTTGTGTTGTTTGCAGATTCTCTATTGAACATCTTTAAGGTAAGCCTCCCACCCCTACCTCTATTCAATTTACTGTTTTAATCAAACTTTCAAAACTTTCTTCTGGTTACTGGGCTGTATTTCTGTGATGATGTCACCATTCAAAGAAAACAGAGAGTAGACTCCAATTTGATGGAGTCGTAAGTAAGTTTTGAACTCATAAATTTAAGTGTGATCATCTATACATTCTCTGTTCCTAAAAGCCAGGGTCTGTTTTACTTAAAGATTTTGGATTCCTTTTCTACGAGGGTGTGCATCTCACAGGTCAGAGCACCTCCCCCACTTTCCTTCGCTCTTCAGTCTCTCCTTTTCGAGTCATTTTAAGTTTTATTCCATGACAATGGGCTGCCAAAGCACATGGGTTGTTGGGAGTATCAACAACATATAACACAATATATATCTGAATTTATTTGGGAGCGCAAGCCCCAAGGCAGCCTTTCATTTGCTTTGGCAGAATGTCTACAAAAGAAGGAAATATTTATATGCTCAAATTTTGGAAAGTAGAGGAAGGCAAGTTGTATGAGTGGACAATCGGAGGTCAAAGCTGGATGGAATGTTTTGTTCCCCAGCTACGTCAGTTGACCTTAGGTGGACACACATCAGTGGCTTGCAGGAAATGGGCATGGAACTCCCCACCGTCCCATGCCAAGTGGTGGCCAGAACAGATGTGAGCAGAATGATAACCTCAGGATCGCACTTCAGTGGAAATGTGGCAACTAATTTGGAAATAACTGAAGTAGAAAGGTCAGAAAAAAATGTCAGCCCCTCTGTGTGGGTGAAAATGTGTCTGAGAAAGTCTGCTCTAAGAAATAGGAAGGCAAAGGCGTTGGAGAGAAAGTCAAGACGATTTTAGTGCCTTTACCCCGTTGAGTTCAGACTCTGAGATTCCCAAAGCCTGACTGAAATTGACTCTAACCCGTAGTGTAAACGTTTTGGTTTACTCTTGCTGCTATTTGGTCTCTGAAACTTGGCAAAGCTGCAGCTAATGAACTGTTTAGGGGAGAAAGTGCTTTGGAAATGAAAAGGACAGGAAACATTTTTCCCCTCCTGATATTCTTAGTATACTTAGAAAAACCTTGGGAAAGTCATTTTGAGCTGATTAGTCAACGTTCATTATTTCTTCCTCATTTAGTTTTGATATTTCTTATGAATTCACTAACATTTTTTAAGTATTTGCTTTGGGCCAGTCTCATGGGAAAGCTTATGACCGGCCATACGTACCCAAGGGCCACTAAACTGGGAGTTTAGTGATTAATGGAACCAGTGACACAGGGAAGCAAAGATTGAATCATAACTAATAGTATTAACACAGATTTTAATACCAACACAAAGGCGCCCTAAGAAGCAGAGGGGGCTGGGAGGGGTAGTGGAGGAAAAGAAAGTTTCATGGTTTAATGGCTTTAGTCCTCATATTTCATTGTATAAGAACCCTTTTAGTTTCTGGTTGCTGTATTGTACTCTTTGAAAGAAAACTGCCACCTCTTCCAATCATGACATAAAACAACCAGATTTTTTAATATTAGCAAAGGAGTAAGAATTCTTTGCCCAGAGAGGCAGCTGGACCTTCTACCTCTGACTTGCTGCTTCTCCTTCTTGGGAGTTTCTTTTAATCCTCTCTGTTACCACTGTGATAGCCTTGGGCAGCACTGCTTCCTCCTCTACATCCTCGTCCAGGCAGAAAACAGGACCTAATGCCTTAACCTCTCCTGGCAGAACATTTCACAGCAGCAATGAAAGACAGAAACACCCTGGATCTAGACAATGTGATTTATAAGATGCACTGACCACCTGGGGCCTCCAGGACTCTTCCCATCCCATCTCACGGCTTGTCCCATCCACTAGGTATCATCTCAGCACCCAGACCCCATGCTCCAGTGAGAAATACCAGGTCAACATTCCTACACAAGGTCATCAAAGATAAGGGGTTAAAACTGGGCTTTGGAGTCCAATAGACTGGGCTTGAACCCTAATTAACTTTACTACTTACTAGCTGAATTTCATAGTTTTTCAGCTACTATATGATGATAATAATTGGGTGGTTAAGAGAATTAAATGAATTAATACAAGTAGAGACCTTGGAATAGGCCTGGCCTGGATTTAAAGCTCAATGCATCTTAGCTTTAAACCCCATGATAATTGTCATGTCAATGAATCCAATAAAGTCTCTATAGCAGCATCAAGGTCTCTTTCTCACAGTTTGTTTTCTGAGAAATCCCATGACCTGTACAATCTTTAGTAGCAATGCTCTGCTTAAGTCAGAAATTTTCCTAAGCATTTAGTAGCCATTTGTCTTCTGTGAAAACAAACACATTGTGAACTTAAAACTGCTCTAGAAAGTCGTCTATTTAAAAAAGGAAAAAAATAACACTGATGAATGATTAAAGCAGCAGTCTCTTCTCTTTTAAAAATTACTCAGATAATCGTCTCAATTTTTACTTCATACTGATGGTTGAATCGTGGCTAATCAATACAAGTTTATAGAGACAATATACCATAACAGGATACAGCATCATTAACCAGGGAGTGATCCCCACCTTCTCCCAGCCACCAAAGGGGTTTGTGCTATTTCCCGCCTTGGCGAAGATGGGGTCTCTCTGCCTGGGACAGTTGGTGGCTGGGGATGCAGAAGGAGGGCGTGGAATGGGCAGGAGAGATGGCTCCTTGGGCTGAGGATTGAGAAAATCTTAGCACATGGTGGAGAGAAGCAGAGGAATTGGTGGGAGGCGGGCTTCGGAGGAATTGTGGTCAGACTGGCTGCGGTCGCGTGTTTGGATCCCTGTCACAGTTTTCGTTTTGTTTGTTCAAACCACTCAAGTCGAGGACTAATGGGATCCTTCGACAGTTGCTTTTGGTCACTGGACTGTGTTTCTGCAACAACATCAGCATTCCACAAAAGCAGAGCCAACTCCAATGTGACAAAGGATTCAGAGATAAGCTTTTGAACTTGTAAATCCAAATGTGATGGTCTACGGAATCTGTGCTCCCCAAACCTGTGGGCCTATTCTGTTTTAAAAGTTGAATTCCATTCTTGTCAGAATGCAGCAGGCCCACATTCCTCCCCTATTTTCATTCTGTCTTCAGTCTCTCCCTTCCAGCTCAGCCTCCGCACTGTCACAGGCTATTTTGCCAAGAACTAAATCAGATTATAATTATTTGCATTCTTTAGCTCCTCAATGGTGCCATCTCTCCGACAGCATAGAATTCAGCTTCTCAAATGGCCATGACCTTATATGACCAGTCCTCCTACAGCTTTCTGCCCCACTCAAGCCCCAGAACACTACCAGCAGTGCCCCAAACAGCCAGGCTGTTCTGACCCCCAACCTTCAAGTAGGCTCTGCTACTGCTTGAAATGTGCCCTTCCCTTTCCCATCTACAGAATTGCTACTGTGATTCCTGCGAAAATATCCCTAACTGTCTACTGGCTATTCCATTTCACGTCTAACAAGGAGATAACACTTCCCCTTAGGTTCCTTGTACTATGTGCAAATTATGAATTTTGCTATAGACATTAGCTTTTATCTGATTCCTCTACTTGACTTCCAGAGAGCAAGTCACACATGAACTCATCACATGGTGGACACTCAGTGATGGAGCATGGAGTCAGTGAATGAATATATAAGGTCTGTCCGGAAGGTATCCAGTCATGTAAAATGAAAATTAGAGACATCTATTGAAGAAGATGCAATATACAAGAAACATTGTATCGAGGACAATGATGCCTCAGTCCCCTTCAAAGTAGGCACCTTGGGACCTCACACAGTTCTCCCAGTCACCATCAGCTGCCCTTCGTATTTTCCTGAATCTCATCAATGGTCTGAAATCTCTTCCCTTCAAAAAGTGATTTTAGTTTTGGGACAAGCCAGAAGCCACAGGACGCCAAATCTGGGCTGTAAGGCAACTGAGTCAGCTAGATGATTTGCTGCTTCACCAAAAACTCTGCACTAGATGTGATGCAGGAGTGGGTGTGGTGTTGTGATGAAGCTGCCAGTCACCAGTTGCCCATAGCTGAGGCTTTCTGAATCCAAATAGTTTCCACAGAGGAATGTTCAAGCTTAACACAAAATCTGATGCAGATTCATTGTTCTACCCACTCAGTCATTTTGAGTGTGACGGCCACACAGTACACATGCTCACTCAATGGCATCTACCACCCCACTGACTAGTAAAGTGAAGTTGTCATCGTACACGCATGCATATTCCAGTCCACTCTTCTTGTCTACCAGGTTACACTGATATTGTGCAAACTGTTCTCATATTAATAGTGGCTGGACTTTTCTAGACAGGCCTTGTATTTATCAACACAGTACTGTTTTGTGTTTTAAAAGTAAACCTGGAGCACCTGATTACCGTATTTCCGTTGCTTTTGAGCCAAACGTATTCAAAAGCAATCCATAGGAACTTGCTTTTTGTGCACCTTTTTTTTCCTCCATTTTGACAGAAAAACTGTATAGTCTCACAGTTGAATATCCTTTAAGGCTATGAAGCCATGGACCCACCAGGAAAGCCTCAGAATTTATCTGGGCTCAGCTGAAAGACACAAAAATATTATTCTATTTTCACAGGAACTGATGAGTGCTTCCTACATGGTAGACATTTGTTAATATTAAACTGAACTAGTGTCTATAAGAAAATATGATGTCAGCAGAGAGAGGAAAGAAGAATGCCCCCCCACCCCCCCATCTAACTCGAAGCCTAGTGAATGTCATTCTTCATCTTGTCTGTCACCACTCTGGGGCTGCTGAGCACAGCCGGAGAAAAGTCACCGAAGTGAACAGACTGGTGCTGCTCTCACTTCCCAGGCCCTCCCCATTCCTTCTGAATTTCCCCAGGAAGCTGTTTTTCAATTGTCCAGTCTCTTCAAATCTCCCTTTCTTCTACCTTCCTATGATAAAATAGAAGTTGGTAGGTGCAAACCCTAGTGATAAATCACCACTAAAACATCAAATATTTTTTGAATATATGAGTATGAAGGAACTATCCTTCATATTTTTGAAGGATGCTTTCAATTGCAAGCATGAGAAAACTTAACTGGTTGAAAACCAGTGAGATAACCGCATCAACTCACACATGTCCATGTGTCATTGCAGGGCCTTCCGGGGTAGGTCTTCAGTAGCTCCACGATGTCATCAAGGACTAAGGGCTTTTTCATCTCTTCTCTGCTAGCCTCAGCACCTCAACAGGCTAGCTCCCACGTCCAAGCATTACATCCATAGGTGAGAACCTCTGGGGAAGAAGAATCATTTTCAGATATATTCCAAGCCCTACAGCAAATTTTCTGTCACACCTGCCTGACCAGAGCTGGATCAATGTCCATGTCTATATCACCCCCTGGTGTGAGGAATGGTGTTCCCGAGTTGGGCTTCATATAGTTACAATTAATGTTATGAAGCTGAGAATCAGGGTCCCTTTTTTAAGGAGTTGATAACTGCACAAAATTGAAGGGTAGACTTACTCCCATATCCATCCCTCTTTTCCTAACGGAAACTATTAGTTTAGATGCTGCTCTTTTCCTGCACCGGTTTTGGTTTCAGCTCAAGGGAACAAACAAGCAAGTAAGCTTTGAAGAACGCAGGTCAGCCAGGCCCAAATGTCTCAGGCCTTCCCTCCTCTCAGTTGCGCAGTTGGGAAGTTCATCTCCATAAGCCATTGTTTTCAAAGTGCAGAGAGCTCTGGACTTTCCCAGGAATTCCACTGGAATGTAAACAATCTTCAGATCCCAGGCAGAAGCCAACGGATTTCCTGAGCTGTCACAAAAATCATATACTCTGGATTCCAAGGATTTGATTTTTTTTTTTTTTACCTTTTATTTTGCCTCATTAGGTGAACATGTTTTTCTATCTCTAAACATATATCTGACATCACTTAATATTAATTATCTGAAATGAAAGGATGCGTCAACTGAATACTAATTCTGTAATATAGATGCGACACGCAATTTTGAATGTTTCTTGACCCCAGAAACTTCTAGAATTACAAGCTCATCAGACGTTCGCCTTGACACTGGCTCAGATGGAGAATTGAATCTGAGCTTATCTTTTCTTAAGCACAGACTCCTACCCGCTCTGTGCCTCTGCTGCCTAGAGCAGCTCTCTCTGCATCACACGCCGACTGGCCCAGCAGGTGAACGCCACCTGTGTGCTGATAGGGACTCTGCCTGTGATGCTTTTTGTTGTTGTTTGTTTCTGCCTCTATCCTTTAGACTCTCCCTGTGTCCCATCACAGCTCAGAAACCACACCCTCCTTCCCTGCTTCCCAAGTGCATAGGATGGCAAGGCGCCCCGCAGCACATCTTGGAGAAAGATCGCTTCAGGGACAGGATGATCTGGATTTGAGTGCCACTTCTGTCCTCTTTTAGCCTTGTGATCTGGGGCATGTTACCTAACTTCTTTGAGCAGCCGTTTCCTCAGCTGTAAAATGAGGATAATAACACTCCTCACGGGGGATTGTTGAGAAGATTAAATGAGAAAGCACATGTACAGCTTCTAAGGTGGCCTCTCACAAAGCAGCTCAGTAGTTGCTGGTTCCCTTCTCTTCTCTGCAGCTGCTGCTGCCTGAAGTTTCCAGGTGAGGCCATGTGACACCACTTGTAACAGTGCAAGAAAAAGCCCAAGTGTAAAGGCAGCTTCATCCTTGGCCAGAGATAACCTTACTAGAACAGCGTGGCCTAGTGAAGCGTTGCTTGGCCGCTTATGCGCCGTGGGAATTCCATTAAAAGGAATTCAAATATGGGCACAGACAACAGTGTGGTGATGGCAGAGGGAAGAGAGAGAGGGGGCTGAGAAGAGGGGGATAAAGAGTGGGGGGCGTGGAATGGGGACGTTGGCAATAGCATCAACAATAAAAATAAAGAAAAGAAATTCAACTAGAAAATGAGGATATACAGATAATGTTGACCACATATTTCTTCCCTTTTTGGTTTCCTTTTCCTTTGAAAACTGTCACAGATCTCAGAGAGGTCCTGCTGTCCCCTTCCTCTTTTAAAGAAGGATTTCATATCCTTCTTTCTATGCTGGCAGGCAGCTGCCAAAGCCACACAATTTGAGGTGGACTCTTCGGCTCATGGTGCTCCACACCCAAACTCTGAGGTGGGGTGAAGGTTGGGGCTGCAATGTCACTTGCTTCTTCCAATAAATGTATTGGTGTCTTCAGGAGACCCTAAGATGTCGATGGGAAACCCGAAGGGTCTGGTCAAGCTGGTAACACCAGGACATTCTGGTGGGGACTCAAGCCTGACGAAACTTTTCTAGTAACCTGGGCCTCCCATTTTGTTGGGGCAGAAATGAGCTAGAGGCTCATGAGACAGAGGTAAAGCTGTTCAGTCCAGGTCCTATAATGATTAAAAAGTCTTTCCTTGAATCTTGGTATTATTTTCTCAAGCAGCGGACTTCAGAAAGTGGGAAAACTAATATCCTAAGGCTTTAGCATTCAGCAGTAGGCCACAGCCAGGAAGAATGACATGTGGCTCGAATTCCACCCCCCACCCATTCTAACCAGATACACCCAGGAGCCTGGTTCAGACCAGATATAGCCACCTTGGTGATTCAGAGGGGTCCCATAGAGGCAGTTGTTCCTAAGGACTCTGGAGATTTCTGATTCACTGAGAGAGAGGGAATGAAGGGAAGGAAGAAAGGAGACTCTAGAGAAGGCCAAGTCTGGGTTGTTGGGCTGCCGTTGTTTGTAGGAATTGCTCATCTGAAGGTCTCCATCTTCTTTCACCAACAGGCCTGCCTTCCTCCCGAGGAAGAGGAGCTCTCTATCGCACCTTGGACATAAAGACTCTGTGTCAGTAGTTCCTAGATGTTTTTATAAAGAGGGTGGTGGTGGTGAAGTGCTTTGGAATTGCAAAATAAGGGCATTAAGAAAAACCCCCCAAAACTCCAACTACATCTAGAGCCATTATTTCTTAATAGAGATAATATTTTGTCACAAAGAAGAAGGAGGAGGAGGAGGAGGAGGAGGAGGAGAAGAAGAAGAAGAAGAAGAAGAAGAAGAAGAAGAAGAAGAAGAAGAAGAAGAAGAAGAAGAAGAAGAAGAAGAAGGTGGTGAAGGTAGAAGGGCATAAATCTCAGGATAAAAGACAGTTTTAAAAATGTAGCTAATTCGAATTTGGAAAGAGCTTTCTACCTCATCCTTACTTATTTTGCCGTGGGTTGAGGAAATGCCATCAAAAATCAAAACAGAGAATCATGAGTGGTGGGTTCAAACCAAGGCTCTGATGCTATTTATGTCCCGTAGGCAAAGTGATTATTCTCTGCTGTTTCCTAAATCAGGGCATTATGTAAGTTGGTTTCACAAGGGCCCCTCAGGCTCTAACTTTTCTTGAGCTCCTGTTTCTCTGATTATAACATGGAAAACGGAGATCCGTGTCTCTCTACTTAATCACACATTTTAGGTACTCTTTCATAACACATTCTGTTTCATCAGTTTTCCCATTTGCAATGCAGCTGACAACTCCTTTCCTAGGATTCGTGAAGGCTTGCCATATCATACAAAACCCAGTAATTTTCCCACTACTCTGGGAGTTTCCCAGGATTTTCTGCCAAAGATTATTTTGGTATCTAACTTTTATGAGCTTTCCGTCATCAGTATTATCATCAACAAAAAAATATTTCTTAAGTTAACAAGAAAAATACTGAATAAAGACAGGATTATATATATAACGGGTGAAAGTTCGTGCAGCATATGAAAGAACATCACCGTCTTCACATCATCAGCACAGCAAGGAGCTGCCATGGGATTTACAATGACTTAAGGGCAGTTTGGGGGGCTACATGTTGAGGGCAGTTGGTGTAGAGAGAGGCCAGCATCTCCCTTCCAGTCAACCTGAAAAGCACCACAGAGAGAACGGGGTCTCTTCAGGAGATGGAGGAGAGAAGGCAAGATAAGTGAGCCCTTATAAGGCAGGATGTCCAAAGGCATTGCACAAAGTAGAGGGGTTAGACCCACGTTAGACAGGTGCTCTCAGCTGGGAATGATGTTGCCCCCAGGTGACATTTAGCAATGTCTGCAGATATTTTTGTTGTCACAGAGAGTAAGATTGATCCTAAGAGTGTAGAGGCCAGAGAGCCTGCAATGCACAACTGTCCTACAACACACAGGGCAGCCCCCCAATAAAGAAATATCCAGCGTAAATGCCAACAGTGTTAAAGTTGAAAAATCCTGCATTCAAATTGAGAGTGAGAATGGGATTAAGAGCCAGAGGACATTTGACACAGGTGTAAGGAAACCAGGAAGGTGGTAACTTTGAGACAGAGGAGAGTGAAGTGGTAACTTCCTCATTGAAATCTGTAGACCTCCCACTCAAAATCAGTACTGGGAGGCATAAGTGATCCAGAGCCCCCCAGCTAGGCCTGGTGTTGCCTCCGGGAGCAGAAGCATGGAGTGGGGGTGGGGAGCAGAGCTACTGCCCTTCCTCCTTGATTGATGCCCCACCGGTGGATGTGCTGGTGGGACAACTGCTGGGACTGCTCTGAAGAAGCAGTGGGAACAGGTGTATGGGGCGAAGGCATCAGGCACAGAGAGGCAAGGCAGGTGAATAAAACTTGTTCCCTTAAGATGTACGTACCCAGGCCTGTGCTTTTCCAGCCCTGGGTAGCTGTGCCTGTTAGAACAAAGATACTTCACTGCTGCCTGGGTTTAGCACGTACAAATCCCGACCTAAAACAGTCTGAGTAGTTAAATAAACCCAAGCTAGTTAAGTAGTCCTAAGATATTAAAAATTGTGGACTCCTGAAAGACTTGTCAGGCCCCTAAAATCTCACTATGATTCATTATTAGAAACCTTTCATGTGCCAGGCCTGTCTGGGAGGTGGGAATGGGATTGGAAGCAGAAACAGACATTTATAGTCCTCAGATGCGTGTCTTGAAGAGGAAATAGTAATTAAGTAAATAATCACCCAAATGTCATAGAATCATAACTAAAGTGCATGCTCTGTAGAAGTACAGACAATGAAGACGTGTGATGGGGACATCTGTTATCCCTGGGGAAACCAGGGAAGCTTCCTGTGAAAGTGGGTTGCAAAAGGCCTTTTCACCGTGGAATCTTTGAAATCAAAAAGGCTGTGAATTTAGACTCTCAATTATATATCCCAACGAGGTTACACACCCAGTCTCAGAGATCCGCTGAGAGGACAAAGAGAAGTTGTTCTATTTGCCCCAGAAACTAATTTTATGCTCAGTCCTCCCCATCGCAGTTGATGCCAACTCAACCTTCCATACTAAGGCCAAAAGCCTCGGGTCACCCTTGACTCCTCTTTCTGGCATCTCACAACAGCATCCGTAGACCTTGCTGGGTCTACCTTCAGATTACATCCAGAATCTGGCCATTTCCCATCACCTACACTGGGAGCCCCAGGAGAGCCTCAGCTTTCCTCACCAGGGTTACCCCCGTTATTCTCCTACGGGTCTGCTGGTTTCTGCCCCCACTCCCTATAACCTATTCTCAAAGGAGCACCTAGCATAATTCTTTTAAAAGCTCCTTTGCCCCAAGCCTTCAATGACTCCTCATTGCACTCAAAAGCAAAAGCCAAAGTCAAAGTGTAAAAGCCCATAAGCCACCTGCCAAGCTGTTGTCCTTGCATTTCCTCTCCAACTTCATTTTCTCCTAGTTCCCACCTCCCCTACTTCACTCCACCCACACTGGCTGCCTCTATTTTTCCAAGAACACACCTACCTTGGGGCCTTTGCACAAGCTGCTCTCCCTGCCTGGGATTCTCTTCCTCATACCTACATGGCCAATTCCTTCAGGAAGCGCAAGTCCCTGCTCAGGGGCCAGCTTCTCCTGACCATCTAGCTCAGAATTACAACACATCCCTCCACACATGTTCCCATCCACTGCATCCTTTTTCTACAGCACTTATTCCTATTTCCCAGGCAATATATTGACTTGACTTGATTATTAATAGTTTATCCATTGTGTATCCCTTCATTAGAATGTATGCTCTAGGGTCAGAGAGAGAGACATCTATCTATCTATAGCTATATCTGTATCTGTATCCATATCTATATCATCTATATCTATATCTCCATATATCTGCCAAGTACTCTGCTTTAAACTTGTGTGTCATGGCTATTAACTCCATTGCTATTGTAAGTTAAGACTTAATATTGCTAACAAATACTGGATTAATGTATAATGATGAACATACTGCATTTGTTCATAAAAATGATAGTTTTTAGTGTAAACATTTTAGATATACAAGTTTGTTAACTCTATTTAGGCATGTCTGTATATTTTCAATGAATAGGGCCCCTTTAAGAATGGAAGCAGCAGGGCCTTGATGTCAGGTTTTCCTCTCTAATAAATAAACCCGGAGGGGCAGTCACAATGGTGTGGCGTTGGGAAACAACAAGCTTCCAAGCAGGGCAGGACTACTTGCCTTGTTTGAAAGCTGCCCTTTGCACATGACATCGGTAATCTTAGAAGATCCATGAAGCAACTGAGGAGATCTACCAGATGGGAACACTGTGTTCTTTGAAATCCCTCTGACAGAAGCAGGCAGTCCCTCCCTCCCCCTAACCATCCTGAAGGGGAAGTATGTCGGCTTGGAAGGGGTGGGAATTCCCCTCTCCCTTTGGTCTACTTAACAGACAGCCTCATGAGGGTGAAAGACGGGTCATTCCCAACCACGAGATGCTTTAACGTGAAGCCAAGGCTGCCTGGGAACTAAAATATTAGAGAATATGTGAAATTAACTTCAGTAACTCCTCTGTCCCCAGCAAGATTTTTATAAAAACAAGTGGCTTTAAAAAATTGCCAGCTCTTAAAGCTGAGCTGTTTCATAGGGCCACCAATAGGTGGCAGCCCGCGATCCGTCTTTCCTTACTAGTGAGCAGATTCAACCCTGTTTTCCCCAATGAATGTCCACACTGAAAATTCTGCTCGGTTCTTCTGCTCCTTTGAAGCTGCCCATGTCATCAGACAGCAGTTTGGGATGTGCAACAAAAAGTTGTTTTTTTTTTCCTCCTTCCTGCTCTAGATTAAGCCCCTTGGTGACCTCAAACCACAGTTACCAAGTCAACTGCGGTACTGTGACCTGGAACAAACAGTGAGGAAATGAAAGATAAAACAAAACAAAACAAAACAAAACAAAGACCATATTGTGAGCTTTTCAAGAGAGAATAACATCATGGAAAGCAGGCAGTTAGCAGACTAAGTCAGAGGCTAGTTTTGTGCAGAACAGTCAAGAGAGAGAGGGGGCAAGTTTGTGATTCACTTCTGTAGGATCACTAGATCCAAACACCAAGCGTTCACAGGACCACTGATGTTCGGGTGACGTGCGCTGACCTGACCACTGCAGCTCCTTCCGGTTCCCCAAATTTCTCATCGGTGACAAAAACAAAAAACAAACAAACAAAAGCTTTCAGCGGGTAAGTTTCCAGGAGAATGACATTATTGTCTCTAGATACTAGCTGGAGTATCTATACGTGTTTAAAAAACAAAACAAAAAAACAAAAATCCTTTAAGTTAATCAAAATATTTAATGGAAAGGAAACTGACATGTAGAAGACCAACCTGCTAGAACAGTGATTTTTAAACTACAGGTATTGATTGATTGATTGATTGATTGATTGGAAAGTGACTGTGCAGGCCATAATAAGCATCATGGAAAGGAAAGGAAAGGAAAGGAATTCAATCCGTCAGAGTGTATCCCTATACTCAGAGTTCTAAGGTAAAAATTCTTGCTCTATGAGGTCATGGTCAAAGAAAATTTGTAGGACTGTACCTGCTTTCAACCTGTATATTTTCTACAGTCTATTACCAGTAAGCTCTTCACCATAAAAAATCTAATGTAACAAACAGAACTGTAGGGGAGTGTGAAAGGTATAAAACAGCAAACTAAATTAAATGCCTCCTCAACTGCTAATATACAAATATGGAGAATTAGGCCCTTTGTCCTGTTCATTCTCCATATATCCATGATTTTCCAAAGTGATTCTATTTTCAGGCATTTTGTCCTATTCTTCCATAAACACAGTTATCCCCATGATGTTATACATCCTAAATTTCAGTCTGGAGAAATCTAGCCACTGGTTAATCTGATAGGCCTGCTAGTGGTGGGGACTTAAATGTCTGAAGGAGCTGGGCAGGTAAAATAAGTGAGAGCGGTAGGCCAGGAGAAGCAAAGGACTGAATGTGGATTTTATAGGAAATGTATAATTTTTAAAGTGGGTAAATAACATTTCAAAAGGAAAAATGAAAAAGATATTATGCTAGGCAGAAACCAGGCCCACTAGGCAGACTGCATTATATCCCCCTGCAAATTCATATGTTGAAACCTTAATTTCCAATGTAGCTATAATTGGACAAAGGGTCCTTAGGAAGCAATTAGGGTTAAATGAGATTATAAAGGTAGGGCCCTACTCTAAAAGGCCTGGAAGAGACCCAGAGATCTTCCCGCCCATACAAGTCAGGAAGAGGGCCGTCACCAGGAACCATATCAGCTAGCCCCTTGATCTTGGACGTCCCATCCTCCAGAGCTGTGAGAAATAAATTTCTGTTGTTTAATTCACCCAGTCTGTAGTATCCTGTTAGAGGAGCTAGAACATTCTAACACAGGCTGGAAGCCTGTGTGTACCCATGGTTCCTGAGGCTGCAACCTTCCTCAGTTGTACTTCGGACTGAGTGAAGCACAACCTCTTCCAGGGTAAAAGCTTAAGTTAAGTATCAATTCCCATAACGCCTTCGAAATCTCAGCACAATGGTAACAGGCTATTTATTCATTGAACAAATATTTCAAGAGTATATCATTAAAACTAGTTTGACTGAATAAGGTGGACAAAAGAAAAGCTATTCTGAGCACCTTGAAAGGAAATGTGACCATTTCCTAAAGAGGTGACCCCCACAATTTCAGAATGAGCATCCCAGTTACTCCCACCCCCTGGGTCTGAGAGGGCTGCGCACGCAGCAGGACAAGGGCTGTGGGATTTGCCTTCTTTCCTTCCTTCCTTCCTTCCTTCCTTCCTTCCTTCCTTCCTTCCTTCCTTCCTTCCTTTTTGTGATATGTTTATTGAGTTTAGAGAGAGAGGGAGGGAGAGAGAGAGAGAAAAATATCGATGTGAGAGAGAAACATGGATTGGTTACCTCCCATAGGCACCCTGAGCAGGGATTGAACCTGCAACATTTTGCTGCAACTGATGATGCTCCAACCAGCTGAGCCATACTGGCCAGGGCAGTCTTTACTTTCCTGTTTTCCTGTTACAAGTCATTGTCCCTCCTATTCTAGTACAATTCATATATTATTTGATTTAATCCTCATGGTTGTCAGAACTTCACTCATTTTTCAACAATTATTTTTTAAGTATATACTTTGTGTAAGCACACATCTAGGTGCTGAGATACTTTGGTGAAGAAAACATAAAATTTCTTGTGTTTGTGGTTCTTTGAGTTGGAAGAGACAATAAAAAAATAAAGTAAAATAAGTAAAACGTAACATGCTACAAGGTTGTAATGTGCACTTGCAATATCTTCTGAGAATATTCCATTCTGCTATGGAAAAAACAATTTGGATGAATGAAACTCCTATTTGAGTGCACATAAGTAAATTAATAGCACGTGAGATGTGTTAGAAAGATCAAGTCAAGCATGTGTGCGTAGATCAGAAGAAATGGCAGAGCCCAAATACGATACCTGATACTCAAAATACTCATGAATGTGAGATGATGAAGATTCATGAGTTCTTAAGTTGGCCACCCATTTGGGAGATGAATTTTGACACCAAGTAACCTTGGCCCATAAACACAAATAAAATCCTAGCTGCTCAGCTGGCTAGTTGGCAAGCAACAGCTATGATCATGTGCTTTCTGCAGACGCCTTCTCTGCTGAAACCCCACAATTAAGTTCAGTTCTGGTCCTGGTAACGGTCAGAAAATGCTGGCGTGGGAGAGGAGGAAACAGACATCTGAACATTGTTGTAGCTGTAGACCCAGGTACTGTGGTTCTTTTACCCATTTGCTCACTAGGTTAAGCATATTAATTTACCCCATCATTCTCCCAGTGTGAGTCTTAATTGACTTAATAAACCATATGATTCAATCATCTTAATTTGATTTATGAGCCTTTCTGGGATAGTTTGCCTGGTTATGGACTTAGAGCTGTCACACAATGAAATAACTTCCCATGTGACAGCATCAAAAATAGAACACAGAAAGGAGGTGGGGAGTACTTTAAATGGAGTGGTCAGAAAAGGTCTGATGGAGAAGGTAACAATTATGCAAAGACTTAAAGGAACTGAGAGAGCAAGACATGCAGGTATCTTGAGGAAGATCGCTCCAGACATAGAGAACCACACGTGCCAAGATCCACAGCTGTGAGCTTTTCTGGCGAACTCCACGAAGAGCAAGGAGGCCAGGTGGCCAGAGAGGAGTGAGCAGGCCCGCAGGAGACATGCAGAGTGCTCCCCACATCAGCCCTGCAGTCCTTGGAAGAACTTTGGCTTTTACTCTAAAGCGGTTTCCATGGGAAGGGTTTGGACAGGAGAGTGGTTGAATTTGCATTCGAACACAGTCAATCTGGCTGCTGTCCACTGGAAAGGAATGAAGCAGAGCAGGAGGTCAGTTAGGGGACAGTGGCAATGATCCAGGCAAAAGGTGACGGTGGCTCCAATTGATGCGGGGGCAGTGCAGTGGTGAGAAGTGAGGAGATTCTGGAGGTATTTTGGAAGCAGAGCTGGCAAGAAGTGCTAGGAGGTTGTACGCAGGGACTGAGAAAGGGAGGAGTCAATGAGGAACCCAAGGATTTAGGCCTTAGTGACTGGAAGTGGCAAGGCCATGAACTGCAAGAGAGAAAACTGAGGAGGAGAAGTCGGTATTATTTTACTGAAGAAGGAACTGAAAATTAAATAACTTACCCAAACTCCCATAGGAAGTGAGTTGTTCAAGCCAAGCATCAATTCAAGCTAGGTCATATTTCCAAGTTCATGCTCTTTCTGTCTCTCAGCGCACTGAGAAGTCTACACAGAGAAGGGAGTATACAGAGAGACAAGTATATAGAAAGAGGGGTATCCAGGGAGAGGGGTTTCCAGGGAGCAGAGTATCTAGGGGGAGGGGTCTACAGGGAGAATGATATATAGGGAGAGGAATATAGAGAAGAATATATAGGAAGAGGAGGATGCAGAGAGATGGGTATAGAGAAAAGTATATGGAGGGGAGTACTGGGGAGTAGGGTACCCAGAAAGTGGAGAGTCCAGGGAGTGGGGCATGCAAGGAGAGGGTGTTCAGGGAAAGGAGTAGAGAGAGGGCGAGGGCTACAGAGAGCAACGGGAGCAGTGCCAAAGAGCCGGCTAAGTCTGATGGCAAGGGGCGGTGAGCATCAAAGATTTCACCAAGAAAGACTTCCGGTTTGGCCCACAGCGTGACCAGGCTGGGAGATGGGGAGTGGCCGGCGGGGGAAGGGGGGTGTTCAGGTGGAAAGCCGTGTGAATGGGACTGAGAGGTACGGAGTGTATGGAAAATTCAGAGAATCCGAGGGTTGGGTGATACCATTTCAACAGTTTTCTTTAACTCAAAATTTAGCATAGAAATCTTGTGACATAATTCACTCTCGCATATAGACCCATAGCATTATGCAAATGTCAAGAAAGAACATGGTTTTCCAGGTGAAAAATAGTCTTGTAAACAGATTTTTCTTACTGTGCCCGCTGTCAATGCTTGTCTCACAACGAATGCCAGAGCAATTCCAGATTGGTACCTGGAGTGTGTGAGACTCATTCAGCCGACTGCACACAGGTATCCCGAGTCAGCAGCTGAAAGTGTTTGTAAACATGAAGGCCATTTGATATTCCTTAACTCAGTGTTTCTCAGTTTTTCAAGTGCATGCAAATCACACAATGAAAATTCTGATTTGCTAGGGCTGAAGCTGGGCCCAAGATTCTGTGTTTCTGTCAAACTCCCAAGTGATGCTGCCACTGCTGTTCTGTGGACCACTTTTCTGAGCAGCAAGACCTGACCCTTGGTAAAGGACACTGGGGTCTAGTCTGGGTTTTAAGCAAACAGCACTGATCAGAAGTTAATTTATTATTTCGGAGGAGGGAAAGGTATCAAGTTGGTAGAACCAGAAAATTTAAACTCAGAGAAATGAGAAGGACATGTTCAGGTCATGAAGACCTTGAGGAGGAAAAAACAAAATGAAAAGTTAGAAATTGCAGAATATTTGCCTTCTTGCCACCACCCAGGTGGGATGAGCCATAAATGCAGCTGTAGTTTGATCTCCTGGATCGGGGGGCAGTTTGACACTGACCTAAGTCTGGATCACCCCCATGGCCCCATGGTGGGTGCCCCTCCCAGACCGAGAATGTTCTAAAGGGAAGAACCATGTGAGAATGAACTGAGCCTTAATTAGAGGTGGAAAAACTTGTTCTCTAGCAAGGACTGCTCTGAGAAAGTTCCCATAGGTGTTTGAGGAGTGTTTGTGTGGCCAAGGGTGAGATCATGACAAAAGGGACTTAATTATGTAAAAAGGTGTCTGGGACGTTCTGACTTCCAGCACAGCACACCTGCACAGCTTTTGTCATGTCAAGAGTATGTACCTGATGGCTTCAGTGACATAGCTGAGGTATGAGGGGGCTCTATGTCACCTCTCCTGCTGTCCTGTGTTGTCTTCTGCTCTCATTGCATGGAAGGAAACCCACAGTTACACAACTCCTGCCATCTGTCCCCTTAACAGTGGGCCACAAACAGTGGGACATTGCAACTGTGGGCCACAAATTGAATGTCAGAGCCATCATCTCATCAAAATGACAAATGACCCAGCCTAGCAGTCACAGGCATGCGCTTGGGAGCCAAACTTTCAGGGTTCAAATCCTAGCTCCATTGTTCATAGCTGTGTAACTTTGGACAAGTAACTTACCCTCACTGTGCCTTTGGTTCCTCATCTCTGAAAAGGAAGATACCAGTGATATGCACCTCATCTCATTGTTATGAGGATTAACTGAGATAAGGGTTGTAAAGTGCTTAGAACACTGCTAACAGAGCAGGTACCACACAAGCAGTTAATAAATAAAAATGAGAATCACAGACCCGTAAAGAGTTATGGACATATTTTCCAAAATCCACTTTTGTTTTTAAGTTCTTCACCTAACTGCGTGTGATTGTCAGTTCATCTTGGATCACCTGGATGACCACCCGGAGCGCCGCCATGCTGTTCCCATGCCCAGAGCGCACTTGTGTGCTGTGCGGACCAGCAGTGGCGAGTCTAACCCCTCCCAACTCTCAGTGGAAGATGCAGGCTGAGCCGAAAAGCTGAGCTGTGTGTGGGTAGGCAGTTCCACCGCCACGTTACAGGCAGGTGGGCAACGCAGAGCCCATCTTTGCAAAGTGGAAATCACACAAAGAACACATTTTACTTCCGATTCTAGCAATAATTGGGCTAGAGACCCACTTAATACACATTGAAAATTTGCTGCAGTATGACTCTATCTTCAGGTGACTAAGACAGCCTTATAGAATTATAAAACGACACTTCAAACCCCTAAAGGCGGGCACTGCCCAGATCCTGAGCAGGCTCAATGAGACTCATCAGGGTCGGTAGGCAGTTTGGAAACAAGCTGGGGGTTGCAATGGACAGCTGCCGCCTGGGCGAGGAGTCACTGGTGCTGTGCCCCACGGCAACCCAAGAGGGAGAGTCAAGTTCCTTCTTCCTTCTCCTGCCTTCCTGTCTTCAGGGTCCCTTTGGCAGAGCCCGGCAGGGAGATGACACAGGGAAAAAAGAGTTTTCAGAGTTATAGCCCAGATAAAATAGAGTATAAACAGGTTGGTTTGCAGCTGAGACAATAGTTTACTATCCACTACAAGCAGTAAAATAAGGATAATAATACCTGCCTCAAAAATCAGATTAGATCGTATATGTAAGACTACTTGTGATCTGCATTGAGAAACAATGTTATTGAGACAGGGAGGGAAAGTGTTATTTGGGCTAGTAGTAAAGGGTTACTTTTATGTCTAGGATTTTAATATTCTGCTTTTTAACCACTACATGTATATGCATAAACAAGTAGGTACAGTTAACTCTAACCTCACATGTTAACTTTGGAGAGGTTCAGACTATTTCGTTCTAGACTCAGTAACCAGAATAAGAGATGGCCAAAGTCCTGAATACAATAACAGCATGTGTGAGAGACCCTGGACAGGTAGAGCAGTTTTCCAGACTAGAAGAGTCTCATGTCCTGATCTGGGAGAAGAGGTATCCCAGACTTCCTGCTGCTCAACTAGCAGCCTGGGAGAAGTCGGCTTATGGCACTGAATGCGTGTATGTAACATTGCTGGGACAAATCATACAACTTTTGTGCTTATTGTTTATGGTAAACATTGCTATGTATGTTGATTTTTTGCATAATTATTTGCCACAAAGTCCCACAAACATCAATATCTCCATTTCTATTGATTCATTTCACAGAAACAAGTCCTGTATTAACGTGTGGGTTGGCCCACAAGAAGTTGCTGCTAAATTATGTCATTTTTCTATGAGAACCCATGAAAGTTTCTCTTTCATTTTGTGTTTCATGAGAGGTGCATCTACTGCAGATTATATTGATTTACTTTTTTGACAAACAATAACTGAGGGTTTACCATAGATGTGACCCAATGCTAAGTGATCAACCAAAAAGTTACCATCCTTGACCTCATGGACATTACAATTTACTATGAGAAGCAAGAGATAAATATATAAACATACAAACAAAGGTATTCTATGAAGAAGAATTTATAAGAACAGGGGCGAGGAGCATAGGAACCTAATTTAATGTGTACATTTAGAAAGGCCTTTTGAAGAAATAATATTTGAACTAAGACCTAAAAGACAGGTAAATAAAAGTCGAATGATGGGTCGGTAAATTGAAGATTTCTTGGCAGAATTGAAAGTACAGGAGAAGGCTGCAATGTGAAAAAGAACATAGCTCATTGAAGAAACCATCGGAAGCTCAACATGGCTACAGTACAGTGAGAGACCTTGCTGGAGCTGAGGTAGAGCCAGATCTGGCATGTGTTTGGATTGTAGGTAAAGGTCGACAGGAAGCCTTTGGAGGACTTCAACAATGGAGTGATATATTCCACTTTGACTTTTTTAAAAAGATTGTATTTACTTGTTTTTAGACAGAGGGGAAGAGAGGGAGGGAGGGAGAGAAACATCAGTGTGTGGTTGCCTCTTGTGCGCCCCCTACTGGGGACCTGGAGGGCAACCCAGGTATGTGCCCCGACTGGGAATCAAACCAGTTATCCTTTGGTTCACAGGCCTGTGCTCAATCCACTGAGTCGCACCCACTAGGGCCCATGTTGACTTTTGTATGAAGCATGGATGACTGGGTAGGAGTGGAAAGAGGAATTTAATTAAGAGGCTACTGCAGGGCTCCAAGTCATGTCACCAGGTATCTGTCTTCAGGAGCTGACATTCGCATAGAGAAAGAAATTATGATGGCTTGGACAGGGAAGAATGGCAAAGAAAAAGGGAGTAATGTTTGAGATCTATTTTGATAATCTGCAAGATCTTGCAATAGTCTTAGAATAAGTAAGAATAACTAATAGAATAAGTAATCTGCAAGTTATTCATTGCATTTAGAGGAGGATAATTCTGGGTTCATGTCCTAAGCAACTGGGTGATGGAAGAGGGTATTCCTAGAAAAAAGGACCTGGGACAAGAAAAATATGGAGAGGAGGCCAAAGAAGACATCAGGAGTGAAAGGCATCATACAACCAATATATATGTGTGTGTGTGTGTGTGTGTGTGTGTGTGTGTGTGTGTGTATATATGTATATATATATAAAATACTTAAAAGAACTGTACCTCTCACAGAAAGAACTCACACACCAAATATCATGATAACAGACCAACTCATAAAGACAGTGTCTCTTTACTAAAAACTGTAATTTCTGCTGGCAAAATCTTGAAGTAGGGCCATGAATTTTTCTGTACAAACTATTTTAACATTTAAAATAGTTAATGCCTCCTGGCTTTAGAAGCAGGGGGGAAGTATCTAGGAACAATTACAAAATCTCAAGGCATACACAAGCCAGTCCTCAGGTGTCAACTTGCTCACCACAAAGCCATAGCCCTAATTTCTTGGAGAAGAAAGAGCCTTCATTAGAGTTAATCTGTGACTTTTCAGAGATCTCATTAGTTCAGAAAAGGGCTGAGCCAGCATTTAAAACCAGGGGGAAAAATAGAATTGAATTCTTATATGAATTGGGACAGATGATCAGAATAATCCAAGAGAAATGACCCCTCTAGGCTTCAGTGACCCCAGCTGGCTGGCTACGCTCCAGCCACTGCAACGCTGGTCCATGCTTCACTTTGTGTGTTTGGATGTGGCCACAGGCTTTGCAATAACATCTCTGGAATTTAGGCAATAAGATCATAATTACAGGCACTCCTTCACCAGTCTTTCCTGTAGACTCTGAAATGATGGAGAAAAACTTCCTAGTGTATCTCACTGCCAAGAAAAAGAAAAATGCAACCCCTCCTAATTTAGCCTTAAAGATATTACCAGCGCTAGTAAAGAGAGATGAAATCATTAGCTCCTACTAGGAAAAGGCTTTAAATACAGAAATTATCATTCACTGAACTTGACCACAGAATAAGTGGCTTCTAAGATTTTATTTTCAATGTAGCTGGGCTTGGTATAAATGGTTTGTCAAATGAAAATCCTAGCTGGAGATGCCTGTGGATGAAAAGAAAGTGGGTCTCCGAGAGGGGGTCTGCGATGCAATCCAGCTCTGTTTATAGAGACACAGTTTAGTGACTCGGAGCATGGACTCAGCACCCAGATTAGCTGGGTTTGAATTCTACTGTAATTATTCCCCTTCTACCACCATGAAATTTCTAGCAAGGTACATCTGTACTCTGTGTCTCACTTCCTCATCAATAATATGAGGGTAATATTGTAATTTACCCATTCCTCAGATCTTGCATGGATTAAATGGGATGCTGTGGATAAAGGGCTTCCTACGATGCTCTGCTTGAGTGTAAGTGTAAACACACTGGCTCTGGGTAACAGGGCCAGAGGTGGTGTTCAGCTGGGTTTTAGCTCCTTGTGAACGAACCACAGGAGTATGTGGTGACTTGATAAATGGGGCGGCCCTAAGAGCAAATGTTTGCACCTAAATCTTTATAAAAGCATTTCTGGGTTGTATTAGAACCGAAACACAAAGGATATAAACAGACCTATCTTGCAAAGGGGCTGATGATATTTGATCCTTTGACTCTATTGTTTTTAACTTAGCTGATGGTGCCATCCATATTCAAGATGCTTATCCCATTTACATATTATTTCAGGAACTTGGAAAAGCAGTAAATGATAGCTCATATTTTAAAAATTAATTTAATGTTTTTCAGGGATCTACCATGTGCAAAGCATTTTGTAAGGCTTGTGGAAGGAATGCAAAAATCCCAAAATATGGTTACTTCCACCGAAGTAGATTATGGGAGAGGTGAATGTACATTCAGAAAATAAATGAATCAAGCTGGGTGGTAGCGGTATTGAATGTAACTAGAATCAGAGCTTTGCAGCCTCTGGTGCCATATGGTGACGCTGAAGTTACAGTCCAGCAGCCACTTTTTAAGCCCCAAGAATACATCAGAAGTTGGCAGTCCTCCCGGCAGTAGACTAGGTCTGACAGAAGAAGGTGCTTTTGAATTCCACCTGATGCTGTGGAAGTGGTGGAGCGTCTGCCTGGTTGAACTTGTAAAGTAAACGAATTACAGAGATATTTCTTCAGAATACACTTTGATTTTTAGAAGCTTGTTGTTCCATAAGAAAGAAAAGACATATGCCAAAAAATATAACCATTTCACTCCTAGCTAAAAAACTTTAATGTGCTTTGGGACAAAAGCAAAGCATATCAGGTGTTCATGACTTGGTCCCTACCTGTCAGTGTAAGTTAAGGATGTTCTCAGGTGTGAATCATAGAACATGCAATCAACAGTGGCATAAGTTAGTGTTTCTCAAGCTCTAATGCACTTTTCAATCACCAGGGCTCCTTATGAAAACGCACATTCTATTGTGGAGGTCTGAGGTGGGGCCAGAGATTCTGCATTTCTAACAAGCTCCCAGATGACACTGATTCTGTTGGTCTAAGGCCCATAATTTAAATAGCAAGACCTTGAAAAAGTGGAATTTTCCCTCCTCCATGTACCAAGAAATATGAAAGCAATTCCAGATATGGTTCAGATCAGTGATGTCAGTGCTCTGGGACTGGCCCATCAGGAATTTGCAAATAATGGCCCATGGGCCAGATCTTGCCCACTGCCTGTTATTGTCAGTAACATTTTACCGGAACACAGCCATGCTCACTTGTTTATGTTGCCTGTGTCTGTTTTCATGCTAGAACGGCTGAGTTGTGACAGAGATCACAGGACCCGTCAAGCCTAAAATATTTACCTTCACCTACCTATTTACGAAACAAGTTTGCTGACTCCCAGGTTAGACACTATTATTCACTCTGGACAGAGGCCCATCACCTCTCCCTAACTCAGCGAGGACTCTGTTGACACACAAAAACAAACACACAAACAAACAAAAAAACAGCGTGGCTGCAATATGTCTCCTCTCCCTTGCATCCTGCCGCCCCTACCAACCCATCTTCCAGCCATGCCACACTACTGGCAGCTCTCCGAAGCCATTGCGCTCCATTGTGGCTTCAGAAAATGCCAAGTGTCTTTTGAGGACAGTGGGAAGATGACTGAAGCAGATCATTTGCCTGAGATGTGGCAAAGGCCTGCCGCTGAACAGGCTGTAATGGGAGTGAAATGGAGGATGACCTCCGGTTCCAAGCTAAAGAACGTGGGCCCACAAGTCAGTGGGGTACTTCTAGGTTTTTAAAGCATGGGATCAGGTTAGTGTTCTACAGGTATAATTCCTATAACACTGTGTAGAATGACCTGTTGTATGAGTCTTCTGAGGCTAACATGAGAAAATACCACAGAGTGGGCGGCTTAAACAACATAAACATTACCTCACAGCTCTGGAAGGTAGAAGTCCAAGACAAAAGTGCGGGAAAATTCAGTTTCGGGTGAGAACTCTGTTCCTGGCCTGTAGAGAGCCACCTTCCCACAGTGTCCTCCCATGGCCACGTCTCTGTGTGTGACAAGACAAAGAGATAGAGAAAGAGGGAGAGAGAGAGAGAGAGATGATGACTCTAGTGTTTCTTCCTTTCCTTGTTGGATTAGGGCCTCACCCTATGACTTCATCTAACCTTAATTACCTCCCTAAACTCCCCATCTCTAAATATAGTCATATTGGCTGTTAGGGTTTCAACATATGGATTTATGGGGATACAACAGTTATTCAGTCCATGACAGCCAGTGAAACATTAGTGTCTGAGAGACGAGGGCCTGACTCAGAGTGGTAGGCTATAACGGCACACCAGTTGAAAACCACTGGGCTCCAGAAATAGAAAGGAAGGAAGGAGTGGAGAGAGAGAAGGTGGGGGGAAAATCAGTAGGCCTTGGTAACAGTAAGCAAAGATGGACAATCTCTGGTGGCTGTGTTTAAAGCCTGGTGATTAGGTAATGGAGCCCTAACGGGAGAAAGAGCTGCTTTGGACAATAGCGATGGTTTGGGGACCATCAGTCTGAAGCACTGTGAGGTTATGCAGGTGTGCTTGGGGGACAATGAATTCATCTCCCCTCCACCAAATGCTACCTAAAATACCTTTTACCAAGAAGTTGTTGATATTGAATTTTTAAAAAATGTAGTCAGTCATCATACTCGGCCCTTGAACCTATTTAATTATTGAGCTGGCCAAAAAATTCATCTGGATTTTTCTGTATGATGGCTCTAGTAGTGTTAGGGTTGTCTTTAACTTCATTTGAAATAATTTTGTGAGATTGTATTATGACAGCTGTCATATCAGCATGCATTACAAAATACTTATCAAAATTAGTGAATATTTTGGTAGCCATTTTAATACTGAAGATGAAAGAAAATATACAATATTTTTGTATTATTATGCTTTTTTATTTGAAGAAAGGAAAAATGCAACTGAAATGCAAAAAAAAAATATCTGTGCAGTATATGGAGAAGGTGCTGTGACTGATCAAACATGTCAAAAATGGTTTGGAAAGTTTCATGCTAGAGATCTCTCATTGGACAATGCCCTATAGTTGGATAGACCAGTTGAAGATGATAGTGATCAAATTTAGACATTAATTGAGAAAAATCAACGTTGTACTTCATGGGAGATAGCTGACACACTCAAAATAGCCAAGTCAATAAGTTATTGGTGAAAATAAAAAATATGTCTTTTATTTTATGGAAAAAGTCATATGGACTTTTTGGCCAACCTAACATTTGTAAGAATGATCATCAGGTTCTTTATTATCTAACCCAACCACACATGCTAGTTAGGATTTAAACCAAGTTCTCTTATTCTGATTGGTGGGGATGATTCTATCAACACAGTGTTATACATACTGTCCTCTAAAGAAATATTTAGAGGATATTCATTTATGCATGCATTCAAGTCATAAATATATAGTAAATATAAATCAATGACAAAGCACTGTTCCAGGCATTGGGGATTTAAAGGTATCTAAAAATGAGCTGACTCTAGTCTGCATTGGAAGTGAGCTTAGTAGCTCTGTTCTGAAAAATGCTTACTCATTTTCTCACGTAAGCCTTCACTTTCTTCAGTTCTCACTAACCGGCAGGAAAACACCTGTGGCAGCGTGCTGGGAAGGATCTAGGTACACTGCACAGAAGTTAAAGGGGGGGCTGGTGGAGGAGCCCAGCCACGTGGCCATGTTTCTGGGAGTGCATTTGGCAGCCCTGCCCAGTAGGCGCTAGCCCTCTAAGAAGCAAGACAGATACAGCCTGAAAATTGGGGTGCACACACGAGGCAAACCTACGCAATCAAACCTACAGTGATTGCGTCTTGTGTGCGCTTTCTTTGTGGAGACCATAGGCTCAGGCACCACGGCAAAGTTTCATCCCAGCCTATCTTTTTTAATTACTGGAAAAAGAACAAGTCAGAGCAAAAGTCCTCCAGGATCCTTCTAGCTCTTCCTTAGGCGTTAATCATTTCTTGTAATATAGCCACTTTACTCTTGGAACTTAATGCCATAAAGAATTTCAGAGATCTTTAAGAATACGGTCTGTGTTGTGTGGGCTGGAAGACCCTTTGGGCTACTCTGCTTTCGCTGGGCAGCCTTTGCAGCTTCCTTTTCATACTCTGCTTTCCAGTACATCAACCCTGTCCCACTGCCTTCGGACTATCTCCACTTTCCAACCAACATTTATTTGTCATCTCCACTTGGCATGTATGACCTTGGGCCAGGTGCTGTGGAAAGAGATACTGGGACCTTGTCGTTAAATAATCAAACAAGCAAAGAACAAAGAACACAATTGTGCAGCTGGTGGCATCAGTTAGTGGACTCAGTAAAACCTGGGGTGGAATTCAGCTTCTCCACCTACCAGCTTCAGCAAGTTATTGAAATTCTTCTAAGGTCCTGCTTTTGCCTCCACAAATGGGCACGATGATACTATCTGCCTCATAGGTTTGTTGTGAAGATTAATTAACAAATGTATAGTGCCTAACACATAGAAAGTGCTTAACATAATTTTGTCTTATTACAATGATCATCATTTTCATTGGACGGAGGATGTTTAGACTTTTCCTTCTGAACATCCCCACCCCTGCTTTTTGTTTCTCAATTCTCCCTTGTAACTGCACAGGGTTCTCCGGTTTTCAGAGAAGAAAGATGTTCTCTCTGCAGAGGACCTGAGAGGCAAGTGCAACGTGCCTGTGGGTGTATAGGACCACCAGTGAGGATGTGGTGCCTCGGTGCAATCTACTTTGGTCCTGTTTTCATCTTTGCATTCATGACCTTTGAGAATCACTGGTTGTAGAAAAGAACAGAGAACTCCATGACGCAGCCAATGACCAGTCTTGAGGTATTTTACTCAATAAATATTTATTCTGCAATTCCTGTATGCCAGACCCTGAGTCAGTGCTGAAGACAGTGCAGGGCACATGGCAGCCACAGGCTCGGACCGCCTGACCGCCCAGTAGATGGCAAACAAACACTTAAGCGCAAGCAGAGCTCTGGAGGTGAACTGAGTGGGATGCAGCTTAGGTGTTAGCTGTCACCTTGACCTTCATCCAGGGACCACATTGGGAATCTCATGTGCATGGTGGTGGTCACTGTCAATTGCCTAAACTGGAAACCCGGGGTTAAAAGAGCAACTGAAAGCTTGGGAGCTGAAGCAAGGGATTAAGCAGCAGGATATTGAAGGCCGATTATGTCATTGGTTTGAAATTGCAAAAGAAATTGCAAAAGAATGTGGGTGAAGAGACAACTTTAACCTCTCCAAACTATCTTCTGGCCAGGAATGTTAGTTCAGAACAACTAATCTGATGATGAGGGGGTGATTGCTGATATTTTCTGTGCCCTTCCTCAATTCTCAGGAAACCACCAATGGTGACTAAACTATGATTTGGACTCAAAATAATGGTGCACAGTTGGAGATCACCAACTTTATCAACTGAATGAATGGAAGGGCTCCGAATTCGCTAAGTTAGCAAAGCTGAGCCAGTCTCCATGAAAATAGTAGTTCTAATGGTCACAGACTCTGCAGTAATTTTATGTGAAAATAGTATCCAGCTGCCTCGCCATCTGGCTAGGCATCCATTGATATTCAGGAAGTCATGACTGTCAAATCACAGCTGAACATGGCTCGGATGGGGCGGGGGGCTGAGCCCTGCTGTTAGAACTGTCCTCTCATCGGAGTCAGTCAGCTTCTGGGAGAGGGCCCAGCTGACCTCAGGCTCAGCCCCTCACGTACAACTCACTCTGGGATGGCAGAGGCTGCCCAGATCCACAACTCGAAGACGTCGCAAATGGTGGGTGAAACGAATCTCCAGGAATTCCAGGATGGACAAGGCTTGGAGGAGATATTAAAAAGAACCAACATTTGTCGAACACGTGCTCTGTGTTGTGCAGAGTTATCAATTCTACTCAGATTTCCTGGTAACCATGACACTAAGTGGTTGACTTGGGAAAGTCCTGTAAGGCAGGGAGTGGGGGGAAATGCTAGAATAATAAGCATCCTTGGAGACTTTGCAGAAGAATCAGAAACTGAGACCAAGGCAACAGTCCAGCTACTTGAATGAACGGGTGCCCTTGAACAGAGGCTGGCAGTCTTGGAGTCACCTGGAGTTAGGGGCTATGCTAAGAGAGTCAGGGCAAAGGAGAACTGAGGGGAAGGCAAAGAGGGACTTGGAAAATGAGGCAGGAGGTTAGAGGTGAGTTTAGGTCCCAGATTCCCGGTCTGTCTCAGAAAGAGAGAGGGCGACTGTTTCCTTACCAGCTGCTGAAAGCCTGCCAGGCTAGGAAGATGGCTCAGGTTGCTTAAATGCTTCCTGATTCAGGACTCTTGGGTTAGCAGCTGTGGCCAGCAGAGAGGGCAGGAAGGAGAGGAGGTGGGCCAGCTGATGCTAAACTGCAAGTCAAGGACTGTCATTTACCGGAAGGAAACTGATTCCAACGCAAGACTGAGGCACTTCCGAGGAAAGGTTAGGATTACATAAATGTCCTTTCCTTTTTACCAATTAACATTCTCCCTCCCTCACTCCAAATAGATGTCCCTCCCCTTCCCATCCAGGACAGGCAACTGACAGCACAGAGATTTGCAAGTTTCTTTGTCATTAGTGGGAAAGGAAGTGACTCCTGGGTCACTTACGAAGCACAGCTGTACATTCAGAGTGTGTGGCAGGCTGGCTCCCTGTCTGACTGCACACGAGTGGGAAACCGCACCACAGAGAAGCAACGAGCTCTCTGGGTCCCCATCGTCACTCCTCATTGGCCAAGGAATTTGAAAGTCAGCATAGTGGGAGCTGGAGAGGGGACACTGTAGTCAAAACAGCATGTGTTTAGGGTTGTAATACTATTCTGCCAACATCTGATCTATAAAGTTTTGGGGCAACAAATCTACTCTCTCTCTCTCAGCCCCAAGGTCTGCATCCCTAAAATGAGGGGGTTGTATTGTACGATGCTGAGGAATGTTAGGATCAGATAAGATGATGAGAAATTCTCTCCTACCCTGTATTCCCAGACACCTCAGCCAGAAACCAGGGAGTCATAGGAGATGCCTACCCCCGCCCACCCCACATTTCCCACCTCCCACTACTTCCACCTTCTAAATCTTCTGAATCCATCTCTTCCTCTCTCTCTCCTGGTTGCCCCTGCCTTCTATCAGGCTTTCACGCTCTCTCACCTGAATACACTGGTTCTCAGGGCATGGTGTTACCTTGTTTGTGCATCAGTCCCATCCACTCCCACCCACCAGTAAATAGTTTCTAGAGAGGAGGGTTTTTTTTTTCTTCTCTGCATCATCAGTCTCAAGAATGGAAATATGAAATAGGCTCCCCCCACAATGTTTGATGCGTGAATAACTAGGTAGAGGAATAAATTAATTGAACAGCATGTGCAAGCACCTTTTTTTTTTTTTTTTTTTTTAGCAGGATAGCATATGAATGAATGTCAGCTATTCTTATTCTGTTCAATACACATAAGTACTATGGAACTGGCACTGTGCTAAGTACTGAAGATAGAAAGGTGAGTTGGATATAGTCCCCGATATTCAAGCAGGCTGGAGTCCTAATGAGGAACTGATCTTGTAGTTCTAGTCTGAATGTGGAATTCTCCCTTCCCCACAGAACCTCAGATTTTTTTCTCTTATGGCCTTCAACTGACTGGAGGAGGCCCATCCATATTTTAAAGAGTAATCTGCTGTACTCAGAGTCTACTGATTTAAATGTTTAATTGTATGCAAAAAATATTTTTGCAGCAATATTAGGTTGGTGCTTGATTTAACACCTTGGCACCAAAGCCGACTCAAGTCGACACTTAAAAACCATCCCTTACGTACCCAGCGTGTTGACTGCAGCACGAGGCCTACTACATTGTAAGCCTGTGAAGCGAGCCAGGTCTTTCCTCCACGAGACATTTCTCTATGCTCTTCGCCATTTCAACTAACATTTGTTCATTGCTCTCTCTGCAAATGTCCTGCACTCTACTGGGTGCTTCCACATGTATGTCATTCCATCCTCATGATGACTTGTGACATAGGTATTCCCTTCATCTTCTTTTAAAGGATGAACGAGGTCTAAATAACTTACATGAGGTTCCACAGCTAATGTGTAGTGAAGCTGAGATTTGAGTAAAGGTCTTTCCCATTCTGAGCACAATAATCTTTTTACTATATCATGATACTTTTAACAAATATCTAGTTCAAAGCCTTGCTTTTCCTCTGAGAAGCATTTCTTTTTCTAGGAATCCTGTAGTACCATTAGATTTTGTAACAGGGACCCTCTACCTACAAGGATGTGAATCAGTGCCCCCAGCTCACTTCATATTAACCCTGCATCTGGGAGAGGCCATGGTTGGTCACAGCCATATCAAATCATAGTGAGTCAGTAAGACGAAGGGGAAGCTTCTCAGATATCATGGTTGGAACTGACTTTTTCTCCCCCCGCCCCAACACGCACAAATAATCGTCTTCTTAACTCTAGGCTAGAACCAGAGCAGATAGCCACAAGCATTTCTCAATGAACAAGATAGAATTGTTGTTACCAGGGGGTATTCAGTTACATATCTGCTCAACATATTAAAAATATTCTGCTTTAAAATTAGCAAAGTTAAATAGAATATAGGCTATAAATAAAAATGCATTGTCTCTGAAACTCCAAATTTCAGTAGGGAAAAAAAGACACAAGGTATGGACATGTGAATTCAGTAACATTTACTGAACATTTACTGATGGCCTCCTAAGGGCCAAACAATGTTGACCTTTTAAGTGATACAGAATAAGCAGGACATAGTCTTCCCACCTCAAGGACATAGGAATAGCGAAGAAGGGGAGCAGTAGTATTTCTTGAGTAGCTATTAGATGGCAGTCATTTTATCTCAGTGAATCTTTATAAAAATCTCTGAAGTAGGTAGTATTACCTCTTTTTTTTTAATAGAGGAGGAAACTTGGTCTGAGCAAAATGGAGTGATTCACCCAAATCACACAGCTGGTAAATACTAGATCTGGGATCTTAACCCAGCTCTCTGTCTAAATCCAAAGTTCATGTACCTTACACTGGATCACATTGCAGAGAAGATTCTACACACACACACACACACACACACACACACACACACACACACACACAATTATAACCAGCATAGAAATGTAACACCAAGAAGGGATCGAGTAAAGCTGGAAGAATCTAGAGGTGTTATTTGAGATGGACTTAAAAAAAACAAAACAGATGGTATTTTTCAGGTAGAGACGAGAAAGAACATGAGAAGGACCTGGAAGAAAAAGTACAAAGTGTTTGGAGGATAAGAGTTGCACAAACTCTCATGGAGCTTTAAAAATCAAAATGATCAGCCCTGGCTGGTGTGGCTTGGTGAACTGAGCGCTGCCTTGTGAACCAAAGGGTTGCTGGTTTGATTCCCAGTCAGGGTGTGTGAGAGACAACCACACACTGATGTTTCTCTCCTTTTCCTCCTTTTTCTAAAGATAAATAGATCTTTTTAAAAAATCAGGATGATCATTGTAGAAAGCGTAACTAATGTGGATTAGAGCAGAGCAGATTAGAGGATAGGGAGACCAGGTAGTGGGTCCTTGTAACCAGAGAGCCAGCAGGAATGGAAAGGGAAAATGGATTTGAGAAATGAGAGGGGATTGTAGGTGGTACTGTATTGAAATGGTTGACCAATGAGTTCAGACTGCTGTGGAAGCAGTGAAGAAACCCAGTGCAGATGGTGGAGTAGGTGACCTGGTCATAAGCTAGGGTTCCAATAAAGATGAAAGGAAAACAGAGAGAGGGAGGGAGAGCGGGGAGGGGGGGGGAGAGAGAGAGAGAGAGAAGGGGATTTCAGGATTTGCCATCTAGGAAGTTGACCAGATCTGAGTTATGACCAAGTTCAAGATGTGCCCTTGCTGGGAAGTGGCTGAGACAAAATGAAAACAGAGCTCATCTGAGTGGAAGAGACGAGAGGATTATGAATCTGAAAGTCACCATGGAGGTTGGCAGTGAATCATATGGAGGAAATAAGTATTCTGGAGGCTGAGATTGTTCAGAAAGTGAGAAAAAGTACTCAGAATCAGAGGTAATTGGGATTCAGGAGCAGAGTGGAAGGCAAAAATGTTGGAAGATTACCATAAGTCAGGGAAAAAGTTGTTTAAAAAATGTATAGTGCATTAAATTGCAATTATAGACTAGGTATTTCAACCTATCCTATAAAAATTCAAAGACACCACCTTTGAATTTTAAGTTAGGGTAACTTAAAATTTGGAAAAAAATGAAATATTAGACATTCACATAAAGAATTACATTTTCCATATTTGTTGGCAAGGAATGTCAAGGAAAGCAACGAATGCTGTCGGATAAAATAGAAATGCCTATTTTTTTTTACCTTTCTTACCTGTCCTGTGGCCCACCTAGTCTACTTAAACCCAGTAAGGACGAGAAAAACAGAAGCTGAGCATTTTTGTTGAGTCAACCACTTGTTATCACTCAAACAGGCTTGCATGTTCAAGGACACCCTGCCCAACTATATCAATAGTGATGTCAACTTGAATGGGCAGAGTGTCGGTCCAGATAATGTAAAAGAAAACATGCAGCCTGGGTGAATAACTTCTAATCAGCATGAGGTGTAAGAGGAAAGTCTGTCCGACACGGCACCATGAGCCACATTCCAGCCTCATGACATGGTATCAGGTTCCACAACTTGGTCAGCAACTGTGCTCCGGTTGTTGCTTCTATTAACTACAGGGTTTTGCAAGCTTGGAACTTCCACCCACCCATAGCAGATTGCTGAAGCTTAGCTGGTGTTGGTTAGCGAAGAGCTCATGGCACTGTCATGCATCCTCTGGTTTAGACTTGATTCAATCGTCACATAATCCAGGGGCAAATGAAGAGCTCTGTGCACTGATCTTCATGTAGTTTCAACTTTTCCATTGTTAGTGCTCTGCCTGCTAGGGAATTCCAGAAAGTGTTGCTTAATGAGTGGCAAAGCTGTCGGTCACAAGGGGAGAATGAAGAAAACACTCCTGGATGCTGGCAACTGACTAGCTGCGCTTATTTTGTACTGATATCAGAATCTCATTTGAAAGTAACCTTGGAGGTCAGTGAGTCCAATTGCTCATTCAAAGCAGCATTGTTGGATTATGGTCTTTCTGGTTCAGGGAGCTGGCTGCTTCTAGAGATAGGGCTAAATTACCAAAGCTGAAATTTATATTTAGAGTTATTATTTGAGTGCGCATTTTGTGCCAGGCACTGTGCTAGTTTTTGAAATGCATTATCCTGTATAGCTCTCACAACGAGTTTGCAAGATAGATCTCCCCATTCCGATTTTTTGCCAATGGGAAACAAGACTCCAGTTCCATGGAGCTGGGATTTGAACACACATAGGCAGGTTTAGAGGACCACAGAGCCATGCTTCTTCTGCTCATGTTCTCTGCTGTTTCCCCAGGCCTCGTGTAACTTAAAAGTTCAGTCAACTCCTCTCTGGGATAATGGCTTCTTTCACAATATTACTAGTAATAAGAACAATAATAGAATTTAAAACAATTTGCAAATATATCAATTTCTTTTCTTTTCATACAAGTCTTACAAAATGGATAGAACAGGGAGTTTGCAGTTCAGTTTACAGATAAGGAACCAAAACCCAGGAAACTAAATTTCCTTAGTCACAACTGAGGACTCCAGGATTCGATCCTAGGTCCTCTGGTGTGCAGGCTGGTGCTTCTCACAGCGCGGCACCTGGGCCAGCAACATCAGCAGCATCTGGTAATTTGTTTTACATGCAAATCCTCAGGGCCCACCACAGACCCAATAAATCAGAAACTGTGGGGGCAGGTGAACAAGTCCTCCAGGTGACTGCCATGCATGTTCAAGTTTGGTCTAGGCCAGTGCTTCTTCCTTTGTTCAGCATGGTATCTGCACGACACGCCCTCCCCACTCAGGCTGTGATCTCTGCAATGAATAGAATGAGAAAAAGGTGACTGGTCTTAAAGAATCTCTTGTACCTGAACTGAATTTTCCCAGCAACTTCTTAAGATTATGCTTGGGATTCTTGGTGTTGGGATAACAGGCCTCAGCCCTAATGGAGGCAGTCAGTCAAGCCCATTAAACCTAATTTTCTTGCAATGACCTGAAGGGTGACAATCCCACTAAATGGAGATTGCATTTTTTTCTACTTTCAAAATTTTTTTCTTACTCCCACAATATTGCATTTGTGAAACAAAACACCACCATAATCAAATGGTTCTTAGGAGATTTTTGTTTCTGACTGAGTTTTGCCTATGACCATAAAGTAAAATATTTTCCAATGGACTGTTGATTATAAATTAGCAATATTCATCTACTATTAAATCTAAGATGGTTATTAAGTGACCAGGGGAGAATATGGAGCCCAGGAAAATCATTAGGAAAATGGACAATTGGAAGGAAAGTTGAGAACTGACAACTCTGTCCAAACAAACAACCATCAAGGTCAGTAGAAATACACCTATTAAAAATCAATATCCACTGGGGAGAAAGCATGGCATAGAGCACAGAAGCACGGCCTTTGAAGTCAAATGGACCTGGCTCCAGTCACAACTCTGTCCTTCCTATTGAACAAACACTGCCTATCTGTCTACCTTCGACCTCACTGTGTGCGACTGCAAAATGGAGATCATATTTGAACCCACTCAAAGTGATGTCCTGGGAATTCAATGAGCATATATTTGCAAAGTACCTAAAACATAGTAACTAACACAAAGACTCAAATGCTGTTAGCAATTATTTTTATGTATTAAATATCTATTCATGCCAGACATCTAGTAGCTCAGATGCCAGAGATGTAGCAATGACTATCCCATGAAACCTACCCTCTGATCCTTTAAGTCCGGCCTTCTCACTCTATTCTGGAAAGCTTTGTTTTTAATGTGGTACTTGGAACATATCCAGAATTCACTATGTAACCTGCTAGGGCTGTGCACCAGTAGAACTTTTTTCATAAGTACCATATTTCAACGAATCTAAGATTCCGTCATTGAAAGGTACATTATTATAGGTACTATTCAGAAAACAAAAAAACACTGCCAATCATAATTGTAAGATGCCATTCGTTGCCAAATACTCCCTAATTTCAATTCAAAGGCTAAAAAAAAACCCCTATGTTTTAGAATTAATATAATATGGTACTTCTGTTTCTTCATCACTGTCAAATCCACTAAGAGACGTTCTGCCTGGACAACGTGTGTATGTGTGCCAACAGGATGAAAGGGGAAGTGGCTCATGAGAAGGACATTTCACAATAAGCAGAACTGGCTTGGAGGGAATGTTATAGAACCAGAAAATAAATAAAATATCAGTGAAATAGATCCTGTACTTAGAGACAGTAAATTCCCGGCCTGCTTTTGAGCTATACCAAAATGATTGCAGCCAGGTCAATTAAAGACACTATTTGTCACTCACTGGTAGGAGTAGAGCTGTAGGCAAAATAACATCTGTTTTCTGTAGGGATTCATATACTAGGAGAAGAGATAGATAGGTAAACCAAATGCAAATCTATGGTTTAGTATGTTGAAATAGGCACAAGTCTAGGAATAATATAGGCAAAATGATACATTGGAGGGGGACTGAGTTTGGGAGAATAGGGAGAGCATACTGAAGAAGGTTTCCTGAGAAGACAATAACTAAGCAAGATTTTTAAAGATAACTTAGAGCAGACTGAATAGCTAGTGAGAGCAACAGAACTGACAAGAAGGTGTGGGTGTCATTATTTCAATGAATTTTGTTCTTTCACAAGTTGCAGACGGTATGCCCCTTGTTCAGCTAGTCAGGAGGAAGCGTGAGGAAGAGGACAGATGTCCTTCCACCCAAACCAGTGACTTTGTGAGCTCACATGCAGTACCTCACTATTATAATACAAAACACAAAGAAGACAAAATGGAAAAAAAAAAAAACAAACCTGGCACAGACTTTATACTACTTTTTCCAAGGAGTTGACTAACTCCTGTCCTTCACAAAAAGCAGCCTTAGCACTGTGTCTTAAGGAAAAGTTGAGCTTTTCCTTTTCTTTCTAATTCCCTGTATTTTATTCTGCAAGAGAAATGAAGGGAAAATACATTGTAATAAAGGATGAAGAAACCAGGATTATCGTGAAGTTGATAGAAAATACAAATGAGTCAGGAAGATGGAGGAGCATTTGTGATTTTTCTCAAGAAGGGGTTTTGCTATGTATTCAGGAATGGTCTATGTTAGCTGGGAAATTGTGAACAAAATATATCCGATTTTTCTCTGGGCACTCATTCAACTTCCTAGCCTTTTGTCTCCAATCAATGCTGATGGTGCAGTAAAGTTTTTATTATTTGGAGAGAACTCTGGCCAACCTTGACACTTTCACAGCTCACAATTAATTCCCTCGAGCCAATTAGCTTGGTACTGCCAACATAAGGTCCCTTCTCAACCAGAGTAGTGTGAAGCACAAACTTAGTGCTGTTCCCTCCTTGTTTTATTTTAATAGCTATCATTTATTTAATTGCCTTTTTCCTGCATCTGTCACCCTCATTTACACTCTGATCAACAAACCAGATAACACCAGTTCAATCACAGATGCATAGACCATATACCAGATGACTCATCTTGGAACTTTCTGGGATTTCAGGACTAATTCATCCTCAAAGAATATATACATAGCTCAGGTTTCCTCTGAAAGAAAATATTGAATCAGTTACACAATTCTCTGGACACTGATTATGGTTAGGCAGAGATTGACAGGAACAATAGGTTATGGTTACAATCAAGGAAAACTCACCCTGTATAAATATCTTTGAATGGTGAGCACACAGGCAAAGCCCTTAGTACAGTGCCTGGTAAGTAAAACCATCAAAAAGTCAGTTTCCCCTGCCTAAGGCTATCTCAAGGGCATCCCATCCTAATCTAAGACGATAGATATTCTGGAAGGATCCTAAACTATGGAAGAGGAAAAACACAAAGGAAAAGAGAATTTTAAAAAAAAATCAGAACCTGTTTTGGCTTAAAACAGGAAAAAGCCAAGTCTGAACATCTTCCTCATTATTAAACCAAGTTAGAAAGCCACAAAAAAAATATTTTTAGCACACTTTTGTAGATCAAAGAATTTAATCCTCAAGTCAGACCATAAAGAATTTTTGGTGTGTATATAACATATGTATTTTTTTAATAAAGCAAAAGGATATTGTCATCAGAAGCTTTTCTTTAAGTCGGTGCCAGACTCTCTTCCTTCTTCAGTGTCTGGTGTAAGTTCACCCTGACTCAGGACTGGGCGCATGGGGAAATGATGGGTGACAGAAAGGACAGGGACCTGGTGGGTTTCAGTCTGTGTGTGATATGCAGGTAAGTCATCTACGTTTTCCACACTTCCTTCTGACTCCATGATTGAGGTGGTAGAACAAGTACAGTAAAAAAAATCAAATATGAGTGAGGATTTCCCCCTCCCTCTCCCTCTCCTACTTATGCCCGTGACATGCTTGTCTCGTTTCCCACCAGGGTTTTCAATAGAGGTTGATGCGACCGGCAGGGCTGCAGAAGTGATCTTTAATCCGCCCCAACAAGACCTTGTTGAGCAAATTGTGATAAGAACATCGCCATGGTGTGGAGTGTCTAGAAAAAAGCTTTTTCTCAGAAAAATGCAGGCATTGTGTTAAGAAATTAAATAGTTAATTCATGTTTGAGCCCTCATTAACAAATATTAAAATATTAGTGTTTCCAACTGAATTGTTGCACATATAGGAAATTACATTTCAATATTTAAATTGTATTTATGGGGAGACATACATTTGGATTCTTTTTTTAAGTAAAGGGCACTCTGAATAATTGCGTGTTTTTCAAAACCACTTAAAAGTTTAAATTAAAACATGTCAGAGATTGGAAAGATCTTAGGCATTGCCCAGCCTACTTTGTTTCCTACAACAAAATGGATCTATATCTTAAATGTCTCATTCAAAAACACCCAACTAGGTAACGTTGAGGGATATGTTGAGGAATCTTTCTATTTCACCGTGATACTCTTGACTCAACTCCATGGATATACTATCCTGAATCATAAAATTTTTTTTACAATGCAAAAGTGTCTAAGGATCTTATCCAACATAAACACAATTTGCCAACATTTTCATTGGTATTCCAAAGCAACAGGATCCCAACTAACAATTATTTCTTCATATTGTACTTTTGTAACTGTCTAGTCTACATTATTACTAACTCTGGCATTACCCTTTATTATCTAAATAAGTGCCTAAGTTTGACTCATGACTGTGTATCCTGCCTGGATCTGTCCTCACGTCCGCGCTGGCCATCCTCAGTCACCACGGCCTCTTCCTAGCACGAACTTTGGGCCAGCAAAGAGAAGCTTCAGCACCAAGGAGAATATGTTCCTGTCCAACCAGAGGCAAAAACTCCTTTGATCATTATAACTTCAGGTATTTACTCAATTATTTACTCATCCATTTAAGAACTCTTTTTGGGACACAGCCCAAGTCCCAGGCACTGGATTAAATGCTGTGGACAATCAGAGCTGAATGAGACACTGTCTCTGGACTCATGGTGTCCAGAATCTGGTGAAGACAAGATGCGTACACCAGGCCCTGTGGTCACAGGGCAGAGGAAGCAGCCAGAAATATAAGGCAGGTGCTTTGGGGGGTAAAGACAAAATAGCCATATCTAGTCATCATAAGGAAAGCTTTGTTTAAATATGCAAAAGCCAAGAAGTCAACGTACAAAGGTGCTAAACATCTTCCAGGAACAATTTCGTGCCCCGGCAATGAGGAAGCCACAGCTGGGAACCACCATCTGGGCATTCTGATCACAGGAATGTCAACAGTCATGGCCAGGCCACCAAACAGAAGGATGGAGGGATAGGTCTCAGGACCCCTAGGGTAGTGACAGAAGGTCAGAATTGGAGACAATGGGTCAAGAGAATCTACTTAGTGATCAACGAACTATCTGTAAGCACTTGAGAAAGAGTCAAACTAGACAGCTCTGGAAACACACATTCTCAGATGCTCAAGCAGACAGGCACACGAACCTGGGTTGAATCCCAAAGCACTAATCAATCACAGGCTCATTGGGGCATTTTAGGTCCACTTTAGTCAGAGGGGTACACTGTCACTTTACACAGGTGGGGCTGAGGTATAACAACCAGTCCTTTGTGTTTCCTGGAGCTGATGCAGTACCCAAACCAGGCAGCGCGCTCTAACGCCCCCACAGGTGCCTGGGAGACGCTCAGAATGCTGTATTGCCTTAACCTCAGGCCTCTCAGACAATGTTGGGTGCCTCTCAAGGCCAAGACTAGGGTAAGGCCAGCAAGGCACCTAGGATGCAAAATACAAGACAGTCACTTCCAGGAGCCCACCCTCTGCTTGTACCACACCAAGAGTAAGTTAGTGCTTCCTTAAAACCTGGCTATTCCACCCTTACTCCAAATTGTAGGAAGAAGGGCTTCAACAATTCCACGGAAGGAAATAATCACTGTCAAACAGAAGTGTGGGGCACAGCCCAAGTGCCTATCAGTAGATGAGTGGATAAAAAAGCTGTGGCACATTTACATGATAGGATACTACTTGGCTATAAAAAAAAAAAAAGGGCAAGGAAATCTTACCTTTGTGGCAGCATGGATGGACCTAGAAAGTATTATGCTAAGTGAAATAAACAGTCAGAGAAAGACAAGTACCATGTGATAAGTATCATACAATTTTCTTGGAATTGTGGAATCTAATGAGCAAAGTAAATTAACAAAAAATAGAAACAGACTTGAAGATGCAGAGAACAGACTGATAGCTCTCAGAGGGGAGGGAGTCGAGGGGCTTGGTGGAAAAGGTGAAGGGATTAACAACAACAACAAAAAAACAACAACCCTCACAGACACAGTCAATAGTATGGTGATTACCAGAGAGAACAGGGGCTGGGGGGAGCAGGGGAGGTGGAAGAGGGTAAAGGGGGGATAAATGGTGATGGAAGGAGACTTGATTTGGGGTGGTGAGCACACAATTTAATATACAGATGATGTATCATAGAATTGTACACCTGAAACATATGTAATATTATTCAATGTCACCCCAATAAATTCAATACAAAAAAAAAAAAAACCCAATAACAACGACAACAACAACGAACACAAGTGTGTGGGACAACAAGTAGTCTGGTCAATTTCCCAAAGCTCTGTGACTAAAAATTCCTGTTGACAGAGTCCCAAAGGCAAGGAGCCAAACATCCAATCCAAAATTACAAATAGGGGTTTTCTGATTTTTTTTTAAAGATTTAATTCATCTCTTAACTTGCCTCCTTCCATGAGCCCCTTTCAGCTGAAACACATTTCACAACCCCTTGCTGCTCCGTTCAAATCACACATCTTTGAGGAAGAAAAGGTTTCCATGTAGGATACGTTTCTAATTCTGCTGTGGCTTACGCCTTGGTTGTAACACCTGAGTCCTGCTAAGGAGTGCCAGCTCTTGTGTTCAAACACTGTTGTAGGATTAGTGCCTATCAATTGCAGTGCCCTCTGGCTCATTTTCCTGAATGATACTTGAGATTGGCAATCATTTTTATAAACAGAGCAATAACCACAAAATATTCAACAAGTTAAATATATGGTTTAACAGCTACTTAATCCAGAGAGAAAGCATAGACATCATTTTCATAATACATCTGTTTTTTACTTCATGATTCAAACTATTTCAAATTTATTATTTTTCTCTTTTTAAAAAATGGTTTGATTCTCATGAGTTTGTCTCCTTCCTTCCCTACCTCCCCGCTCATCAAATTCTGTTTTTCTTGTATGTTCACTTATACTCAAAATAAAAATCCTATTTGGGAAAGGAAAAAATGTTTACAAGGCAGGAGAGATACATGTTGTTTATATTACCGCCATTACTGTAAAAGAAATTGGTGGATTTTCCTCAAAGGACAAGAAAATAACTAAATATATTTCACAGAGTCACAAATCCTTGCATACGAAACGATGAATTACACCTCAGACAGAGCATGCTCTTTCATGGACACACAGAGGTTAAAGAGTCACACAAAACCTTTCTCACACAATCAGTGATGAGCTCTGTATCAAGAAGTCCCATGGGCCAGGCTTGCAGGCAGAGGTCATTTTCCAGTGAACCTGTGTGCAGCCCTGCCATCTCAGAGGTCAAGTGGAAGCCTGCAACACACGGAAGTGTGGCCCTTGCCCTCTGTGATTCATCACAGTCAGCAAGCAGGCCAAGTGTAGCCAAGAGTCTGAGCACCAATTGTTCTGTCACCCGTCGATTCTCATTTAAAGCCAATTTAAAGTCCACTGACGTCTGAATGCAGCTGAGCTCATTCGTCATGATTAACTCTAATATTTTACGTAGTTAGGAGCAAGAAGAATAAATGCTAGAATAATACAGTTTATCTAACTATAATTTTAAGAGAAATCCTATATTTAGAGGAAGTTTTAGATTTCCTGGACTGCAACATCTGATCCTGTACAATTTGTTAGTAACATCCATCAACACCTGTAGATATAAGAAAACTGAGGCCATCATAAAATGAGCAGTAATGAAAAACCATGGCCACTGTTTATGATGTTTTATTTCCATGGATCCTCACAAAAATTTTGTGAGTTAGGGTTGGTATTTTAATCCTATTTTGTAGATGAGAAAACAGATTTGCTGAGATCAGGACACTTGCTGGAAGGCACAATTCTTGTTAGTAGCAGGGCTTGGAGCCGAATCAGAGAATGTTCTGATTCCAAAATCACATTCTTTCCAATAGCCTAGAATAGAGGAGGCTGACACCGGCCCTCCACCTTGTTTTATCCGACCTGGCATCTTGTTTCTACCCGGTGGCAGTGCTGAGCTCTCGCTTAACTGTTAAGGAGTAATTACATTTATACAGTCCTAAAATTACATTCGGCCCTTTGAAGGCAACTGTGAGGCTGATGTGGCCCCTGGTGAAAATGAGTTTGACACCCTTGGCCTAGTCTGTTTAATCCAGACACTGACTGAGTTTATTACGATCTGTGTGCTCAATGGTAACAAATAACATCAACCTGTGGAGCAGACAATTTATTCCTGGGTGGGGGGAAGAGTAACCTCCTCTGGGAAGCAAGTGCCTCTTTGAAAAGATGGCCCTGAGAAGCCTGTCAGTGCTGCTGTCAACTGTGTAAGAATAAACCTGGTTGGGCTGGAAAGTGTTTGTCTCCAGCACTTTCCCTCCTTCCCACCTGTTCCGTGCCCTGGGAGGCTGACCTCTCTGAACTACGCCACGGCTAACCCTTCCTCGTCCTCTGGGAATTGGTCCAGCCATAGAGGTTCCTGGCAGGAGACAGTGGATGGGAGGAGATTGTGTTTGGACTTTGAATTTCCCCTCCCAGTCGCCTGCTGGCCTGAGGGTTGGCAGGGATTGCTTTCCTCCTCAGAAGACTGCAGCTTATTAGCTTCAGCTTTAACCATCTCTCTCTCACTCACTCTCTGTCTCTCTGTCTCTCTGTCTCTCTGTCTCTCTGTCTCTCTCTCTCTCTCTCTCTCCCCTAAGTAAACTCTTACTCCCCTCACACCTGCTGACTTAGGAGTGGTTGCTTAGCCTGGGTTTCCCTTAAAGAAGAGACTGAAATGAAGGCTTGTTTACAATATATGGTTAATTTGGGACCCTATCTCAGAGAACACGAATATCCCAGAAAGACAGGGAGAGGGAAGTAGAAAGAAATAAAAAGCCAAAACCAGGACGAGTAGCTCCATGAACCACTGCTGTCAGCTGGTGCTCAACGCCATTGAATCTTCTGAGGAATTTTATAAACCACATCACAGAAGAGTCTGCTAGGGCAGAACTAGGGAAGGGGGCATCAATTCGCTTCCATCTCCGCTTCCTCAAGGGAGGCACAGTATTAACTCACCCATTTCCAGGTTGTGTGCGCTTGAATGCCAGGCAGGGTCCTGTAGGCAGCCCACGTCATTGCATCAGAGAAGCCCCTGGGGCAGGACTAGTGAGGCATCACCAACCTGGCCAATGGCAGAGACGCCGGCCAAAGCCCCATGGGTCTCTATAGTGGTTCAAGGAGGGGAAGGCCAGAGGATTCATGAAAATGGCATCCCACTACTGCTAACTGTGGGGTTCTTCACCACCCTTTCGGTTTATTTGTTTGGTTTTAATTAATGTTGCTATTCGTTGTAAAGAGTTTCTTCTTTAAAGTCTTGGTTAGCCCGTTTGGGACACCTGTTTCTTGTTATAACCCAGCTGGTTTCCACAGTATGCTATATCCTTTCTAGCCTCTCTTGAGAGACTGGTCCTCTGCTTTCCTCAGCATTTTCTCTCCGCAGACAAAAGCACCTAACTGTTTTTGCACCCCTTCTCTTCTGGCTTGGATAGTGTCCCCCCGCCCACCCCATCTAATTTATGTCCTTCCTAGAACCTCACAATGTGACGGTATTTGGAAATACGGTTATTGCAGATGTAACTAATTAAGATGAGATCATGCTGGAGTAGGTTGAGGCTTTACTCCAATGACTAGTGTCCTTAGAAGAAAATGGAAAGAGACAGAGACATGGGGAAAAACAGCCTACGAAGGTGGGAGCAGAGATTGGAGAGATGTGTCTACAAGCCAAGAGAATCCCAGGATTGCCAACAACCACCAAAAGCTAAGAGAAACTCATAGAACAGGTTCTCTTTCAAAATACCCAGAGGGAGCAAACCCTGCCAAAACCTTGACCTCAGCTTTCTAGCCTCCTCCAGAACTGTGAGAGAATATTTTTTTCTGTTGTTTAGGCCACCCAGTTGGTGGTGATTTGTTAGGGCAGCCCTAAAAAACTACGATACCTCTTCATTAAGTCTCTCCTTTGAAGTCACACAGAGGTCTACAAAGACTCCTGTTTTATTTTCTCTCAACCCATCAAAACTTATCTGTCCTGAGTTTATCCTTCAAGGTCACAGCCTTCAGCAGCTAAGAGCAGGGGAGGAGACTGAGGCTCTCTGCCAATGCTTTAATGACTAGCTAACACGATGCCCAACAACACAACACACCTCTTCCCACTAAACTCTCCTGTCTGCTTAAGGAAGCATTTTGAGAACCCTTAGCAGTTGATTAGGGGAGAGTGATTTGGGCTACTCCTCAGACCGTACCCTGCAGGATACCAGCTGCCACTGATCCACCAGCTTAAAAGTGAGAGGCTCAAACTAGCATGGAGACATTCTAAAAATGCCTGCCACCTGTTAGTTATCCCTCCAGGAACCACGCAGGATCCAGGGCTGCCTCGCACGGTGCGCTGAGGAATAAACCTGTGGCTCAGCTGGGGCAGGAGATAGACACCCCTGTGGATTGTAACCATTTTTTCCATAAGCACAGTCACCGTTTGCTTGTCGTTCCCTTCCTGCCCTCCTCCTTCGCATTTTCTTGGACCCCATTTTGTTACACAATAAACTCTACCTGATGAAGACAAGGTCAAGAGGAAGAATACGCAACTAGCTTCTCCTGGATTTGTTGCTGAGATGTAGTTCTTTAGATGAAATTATTAGCCTAAAAGGAAATTTTTTATTCATGGGCTTTGTTTTGTTTTCCTTGCTGGCGTTGACATGTGGCGGAGAGCGGAGACCTAAGCCTCTGCGTCTTCCTGCTGCTCTGCCAGCACTAGGGTGGACTTCAGAGATGGGCAGTCCCAGTCTGTCTCCAGCCCCCTCATGAACTGGTGGCCTCGTGAACTGGTGGCCCAGAAGTGTGGTTGTGAGGGTTAAACAAGCACATGCTGTCTTTCCTACCTGGCCATGCTGCTGATGGTTTATATTCCATGCCCAAGACCAGTCTTCTTGGCTAGCATTTTTGGCTCAATAAAACCTCACTTAAAAAAAAAAAAAAGACTTCAGCCCTGGCTGGTGTGGCTCAGTGGGTTGAGTGCCGGTCTGTGAACCAAGGGATCGTCTGTTTGATTCCCAGTCTAGGGCACATGCCTGGGTCCCCAGTGCGGGTGTGTGAGAGACAACTGCACACTGATGTTTCTCTCCCTCTCTTTCTCCCTCCATTCCCTTCCTTCTCTAAAAATAAAACATAAATCTAAAAACCAAGAAAAAGACTTCAGTCATGGAAGTTAAAGATTTTTAGTTTAACAATTGACAGCTACCTACAGAGAGAAATGTATTCTATGCCATGCCCAGCGCACCACACACATGCACACACACAAGCGAAACAGAAATTCCACAAAGCTTACTTTGTGTGATGCAATCTGATATCTGGTTCATCAAAGAAGCCAGTCATCACCCGCTAATGGACTTTATAACCCGCTGATAAGTAGTGACCTACATTTTGAAAAACACCATTCTAGATTGAGGACAAAGCTCCCATTCTTGTGATTAAGTTATAAAAGATTGTTCTGAAGTCTAGAAGTAGAAAGCATATGATCCTTGCCGACTGCAGTGCACAGAACTCTTAACTGGTTCCTCATCTGTCAGATTTTTGTTCTCTGGAATCCTTTTCAGTATCATAAGATTCATGCCATTTGCCCTTGAAGCAGATTTTCCGTACTTTCAATTTGCTGTATTATCTCACATTTTGGTTACTTTGTCATCTTAAAACCCTTCTTAGCCTCCTCTCATCCTCTTCTCCATCACTTACCCGACTAGACAGATTGATAGCATTCCTGAGTATTTCACACAGACCATGAAAACTGGAAAAGCTAAGGCTCTACAGCAAAGAGAAATGACCACGTGGCTTTTCACCATCTGGTGGTCATGCAGACGTAAAGTGAAGGTGCCTCTCATGGGCTTTGAGATCTTCGGTGGGTTCACCCCCACTCCTCTCATAGCCCCTTTGCCTGGGAGGGCTGTCATAAAGGAACTTGAACATTGTTGGCGAAGCCAGCCAAGCACCTGAGGCTGCTCTGCTGAAATTAGGAAAACTTCCACCCTACCGTTGCCCACAACTCCCTGGATAATCCCAGAGAGACACAGCTCTGCCCTCTCAGAGGCCCAAACATTTTGTGGGGGATCAAGTCTGTTCATGCTAATTATGCAAAAGAGAAATTGCAGGCCAGAAAGCTTATATAACATGCCCTTGTCACATCACAAATGAATTGTAGAGTTGAAGCCCAAGTTCACATTTCTGATTTTCCTGTGCACTTTCCCTTAAGTTATAACGGGTCTTCATCTTTTCTCAATATGGCCGAGGGCCCTGTGTATCTTTAAGTAAAGTTCAGTCAAATATATTCACAAATTGTTATGGTTCTCTGAAGACACCCAAGTCCTATTTTTTATTGTAAATATTGACAAAGTTGTGATCTGACCTGTCTTTTCTCGTAGTTCTCTTGGCACTTCTAGCAGCCCCCTCACCGACCCCCACCACAACCAGCATAGCTCTCGCATTCCCCCCACCCAACACGCGGAAACTGAGCTGAGAGCTCTCCTGTGGAGCCGCAAGGACCACTGTGTTCCTTCGAGACCAAAATCCTCACTCTTTATACATTATATCTTTCTGAAACTAGGCTGAGTAAGAATTGATTTGCCCTCTTAATGCAGTTGGCTTTTATCCTCTCAAAAAAAAAAAAAACTGTATTTAAGCTGATGGTGCTTTGTAAAATCTGTAGCATCTTAAAATTTGTATATATTAATTTTACTAACATATACATATATCATATATATGTATATATGTGTGTATATATAATATAAATATCTCTGAAGTGTCCATACTGCAAACAGTTCTGAAATTACAAAACTTCATTTGCATTTCAATGCATTTTGTAGCATTTCAAGAATTACTTTGGGAACAGTTCTCAAAACTTAACTAAGTTTTAGATAGGACCGTAGACTTTTCTCTGATGATTGAAGCTTCTGTCAAGACTGGCTGACCATTGGACCTCTCTCTCTCTTTCCATGTTTTCACTGAAGCGCCTCACATTCTACATAATCCTACGCAAATCTTGGTGACCACTTGGCCTTCTGGCCCATTGTAAGTCTCTTCAGGGGTCAGAAAGTGTGCACGTCTCTTTAGTCTGTTGAGCCTGAAGTCAATGCTTCACAGAAACTGGCCGCTGTTGGGGGAACAGGAGAAGTTAAGGGGTTTCCCTACAATTGGCACCCCTGAGTGCGCCATTGAATTCTTTTGGAAAGCCCCTCTGAGAGATGTATTTTAGACTTTGAAAACAAAGGTTTTTTGCTTCTGCAGTGTTACAGAACCTTGACATTTCAGAACTGAAAGGACCAAAACTCGATGACCCAAGAAAAAACAATGGTGAGAAAATAAGTAAACCAATTCTAGTGTAAACAGAGACAGAAAAATATTTTTTATTATAAAAATAAGACTTTTAATGATAGATGGGGTAAAATTAAACAAAAAATAGGAGATTAAAAAAATACTTGGCAAGGTTTCTCCAGCCAGTTTACATAAGCCAACAATTTATTTCTGCTCTCTGAAATTATTGGTTTGACTCAAAAGGGGGTTTTCATTAATCAGTCTAAAAATTATTTATTAATATGACTAAAAATTATCAAATAATAACAAATTTATTATCCATTAAAATATTATCACTGTTTACTTCTACTAGGCCTACAAATGGCTTCTGTGGGATGTGTACATTTATGGTTAGCTAGTTTTTTTAACTGTTATGTTTCTGTTCAGCTGTAAGGAACAGAGAACTTAAGTACAATAGCTAGAACAATATGAATTTACTTATTCTTATGTAACAGAAAGTTCCTGAGGTTCCTGCTGGAGTTGTTTCAGTCACTCAATAATGTCAGGGCTAATGTCTCTGTGTGTCCCTATTCCTGCTTTACCTCATGATTACAAGATGGCTGCTGAAACTCTAATTATCAGGTCTGTATCCAAAAAAGTGAAGATACATGTCCTTTTTAATTATGCAAGCAAAATATTCCCAAAATTGCCAACAGATTTTCACTTATATCTCATTGGCAAAAACTGGGTCACTTGGTCATTTCAAGGCGGTATGGACTTTTGAATAGAGACAATAAAGGGAAAAGATATTAGAAACCAGCAATAGATAAGCCAACTTATAATGTCTGCCTGAATTTTTGTTTGGGTATTTCTGATACATGGTAATATGTCAACAATCCTGAGAATGAACAGCTTTGATAATTTTGAGTCAACTGACATCAAAATTCCAATGTCACCTAGTCTTTTGTTTTTAATAAAGATGAGAAATCAAATGAAATCTTAAAGTGGCTGGAATAGATGAAATAATGGACCTCTAGTTATATCCACATCTTAATCCCTGAAACCTGTGACCCATAGATGGAGAAATGGGGAAGTCATCATAAATTGTTTGGGCGGGCCCTGTGTAATTACAAGGTTCCTTAGAAGAGGGAAACAAAAATGTCAAAGTCACAGAGTGAGATGTAATTATGGAATCAGGAGACAGGGAGAGATGAGGAGATACACTGCTGGATTTGAAGATGGAGGGGCCATGTGCCGAGGAATGCAGGCAGCCTCTAGAAGATAGAAAAGACAAAGGATGCATTCTCTCCTGGAACCTCCAGGAATTCAACAGTGCATGATTTTAAAAAAGGCTACACTGCCTCAAATAGACTGTTGGGAGAAATATATGTTTTGAGGCTGCAGCTGAGAGTTTAGAAAAAAGTGAGGAATAGGGTAGAGAAAAGATATACCATCTTAGAAAATACCAAAATCACTATGAACAACCTGTTGATAGAGCTATGGATGTTAAAAGCACAACTAGTATGCCCCAGCTGGTGTGGCTCAGTATATTGAGCACTGGTCTGCGAACCAAAGAGTTGCCAGTTTGACTCCCAGTCAGGATACATGCCTGGGTTGCGGGCCAGGTTCCCCAGTTGGGGGTTCTCAAGAGGCAACCATGCACTAATGTTTCTCTCCCTCTCTTTCTTCCTCTTTTCCCCTTTCTCTAAAAATAAATAAATAAAATATTTTTTTAAAAAAGCGCAACTAGTAAAAGCTCAGAAGCAAATGAGGAATAGGTAATTGTATCCTTTCCACAAAGTGGAACTTGTAAGTGATGAGCATAACTGCTCTTACATGCCAGTCTCACTACTGCGCTGTGAGAGTGAATAACTTGTTTCCTAATTTTCTAGGTCCACAGGTGTAGAGAAATTTTGTGGCAGAATGGATTATGCCCAGAATCTCACCCAGTTCCTCATTTAAGATGCTTTATATGCTGAGATTTGGGGCTTTTGAGCTGATAAGATGTAAATGAGATTTGGGGCTTTGAGTTGAGTAGCTGTAGATTGAGACATTGGAGATATTGGAATGGGATAAGTGTATTTTGCATACGAAACAGAACTGAATCCTTGGGAACCAGAAAAGAGACTATAATAAACAGAAAAATGCCCCTCCCTCAGCAAACAGGACCACATTCTAATCCTAGAACCAATGAATATGTTACCTTACAAGGCTGAAGGGATTTTGCAGGTGTAATTAATTAAAAGGTCTAAGATGAGATTCTCCTGGATATCTGGATATAACAAGTTTCTTTTCTTCTTTTTCTTTTTTTTTTTTAATCATTGCTGTTAACTTCCTTTTTTAAAAAAAAAATTTTATTTATTTATCTTTAGAAGGGAAGGATAGGAGAGAGGGAGAGGGAGAGAAATATCAATGTATGGTTGCCTCTCATGTGTCCCCTGCTGGGAACTGGCCTGCAACCCAGACATGTGCCCTGACTGGGAATCAAACCGCGATCCTTTGGTTCACAGGCCTGCGCTCAATCCACTGAGCTACACCAGCCAGGACATAACAAGTTTCTTTAAGGAGCAAAAGAGGGACACTGGAAAGTCAGTCACAGAAAGATGTGTGATGATGGACAGAAAAGACGGAGAAAAAAGGGATTTGAAGGTAGAAGGAGCCATGAGCCAAGGAAGGCTGCAGCCTCTGCGAACTGGCAAAGGCAAGGAAGCGAATTGCCCCCTTGAGCGCCCTGGAGGAAGTCGGCCCTGCTGACACCTAATTTTTAAAACTTCTGACCTCCAAAATTGTAAAATAATTGATCTGTGTTCTTTTAAGCCACTAAATATGTGATTATTTGTTACAGAAGCCATAGGAAACTAACAGAGTTGCCCAGACCAAATTAGAATGTAAGCTTCAAATTGCTCTTGAAAAATAAAAATTAATGTTTTATTAGAGCATAGCTACAAGCCACAGTATTATCTCATGTGGGCATGCAAAAATAGCAATCATAATTTCCAAAATTTATCGAATATTTACTATGTGCTTGGAAAATGCAAGGAGTATTCTAGGCATGTAATTTAACCCTCACCTATGAGGTACACACTAATAGCATCTTCCTTTTTTTTCTCAGCACAGATACGCAGACTGCCAGGGGCCAGCAGCCTGTGCGGCCGTGCTGGCACAGCTGACAGATTATTGGTAAGGAGCATCTGGGGCTGTGGGACAGACTCAGCAGGCTGCTTGTGGCTGGGAACTTGCAAGACCACAAAGAACACAAAAGATCACTTAAGGGACTCTCCTTGCCCTTTTTCATGAATATGGGGGAGGCCTTGACCAAGGACTGTAACTCAACCACTTGGCGAGCTGTTGAACGGTGCAGAGAGTTCTTTGTATTAGTCCTGTACTTTAGGGGTAGCCCAAAGGTTGGTATTAACAGAGGAAATACATGTCTGTTAAAGGCCTTCTAAATAATGTCTTAATAATTTTAGACAAAAAAATGCCACTGTTATCAGAATACAAATGTATTCTAGTCTCCTAAAAGTAATGTTTGAATCCTGATGAGGCTAAAAAACTAAGCATGTAGGAGCCTTTTCTTTGCAAGGTTCTGATACAAATGAGTTTCACTTGATTCAGTTGACATAGCATGTGTGAAGCAAGGGCTGCCTGTACTAAGTTCTCAAAAAAGAGCCAAAGGGAAATGAAGCCCTAAAATAACTGCTCTGTATCTCTGAGGGCAGGTTCCTTAAGCCGATCTTTAGGTCTTGACTGGAGGAAAAGAAAATGTGTCTCATTCTCGGGGACCAGAAGGGGATATGGAACGAAGGAAACTGCACAATGAGATGTTGAGATCGAAAAATAAGTCATATATAGTGTCAGACAGGCAGTTTACGGGATTTAGGGATGGATGATTATTTTGAGATCTTTGCATTTCAGATTCCTTTTACATCATCATCCTTTGTCCCAGAGGATGACAGTCCTGGCGGTTACTTCCTGTGTGTGGAAGGGTGGCTGAAAGGAATGAGGCATCGCCGGCCGCCTCATCCCCGGCCGCCTCATCCCCGTTTCCTCCGTTTCCATATCATATTCAGGTTGTGACCATGGCTTCCAGGACCTGCGCTATTTCTGGCGGTGCCTCATACCTGGCACAATGGGAAGATTGGAACTTCAACAGTAGTTTTTCCACTTGACAGGCTCATTTGTCATTTCCAACTTTTGTCAACTGCATTGTGCGACTTCTGATTGTGCTTAGTATGCACTTAAAGGACCTTTCCTGACTATTTTTAGAATATTCCAGCAGCAGCCTTTTTTCCCCTAATTCAGCACAAGACTATTTGGCACACATCTGAAAGGATTAACAGGTTGTAAACGAAATGAAACAAGCCACGAATAATTAACCATGCTACCAGCAGCTATCAAAACCATTCCTACTATGTGCTTGTTGTCAGCCTTCAGCATACAGTCCTGGTTTGTGGGAATGGCTGTTTACTGCCTTCGTAACATCTTCCTATAGAGTGCAAGGCATAGTTTTTACATGTCCCTGTTAAAAAGCCTTGACACTCCTTAGTGTATTATCTTCAGCTATGTCTCTTAACTCTCTTGTGCTCTACTCAACAACATTATTAGTTAATGTCTCACTAATAGACATTACAAAAATAAATTGGTCACAATTTGGAGGCCTACTTGTGAAGGGTTCTCAGCACACCATTCCCCTCTAGCTTTAGTGAGCTATAATTAACATATAACATTACGTAAGTTTAAGTTGTGCTGTTACTGTAGGTAGTTAGCTAGTTATTAATAAAGGAAAGAAGCAAATGGAATCAGACATTAATAAGCATAATCGACCGGAAGCTTAAGCCTGCTTGCTTTACCAGGAAGCTTTAGCATTTACCGATGCATCCACGCACTCCAAGGGGCTGCCGCTGAGGAGACTTCATCATCGGAGCAGACAGGAAGTCTCCCCAGGAGCACTGCCTGCCCTCCAGTACAGGGTTGTCTGGGGGCGTAAGCATAGCACAATACAGTCAACATGGTGCAGCGGGAGGTGCTTGACTATGGAGGCCTGATAGTCCAATCTGGAAAAGGGGTCAGCTGCTTAGGGGGTGGACTCATCAGAAACCTGTGAAAGCTTGGGAAATTGAAGTACCTGATCTATCCCAAGCCTGAGATAATATAACCCAGCTTAACAAAGACTCTCTCTGCTGGGGAACATGCACCCATTCCATTCCTTGGCATGTTCTCTCCATAGTAACCAGGCAGGTTTAGCAGCTCTACAGCCTGGCAGACTTCAAACGCAAGCTCCAGTGGGAACAGCACTAAACTACCTAGATGGGGACTGGGACCACTTAGAGCTGCCTCTGGGCTCCAAAGACTAAGCTTTAATATGAAACAGTGGCCTTTGTTTTAACTTTGCTGAAGATGTAGTTGAACTCTTTCCATGGTGGAACAGATGGAGATGGAACACAGGGGTAGCCTTCTGTTTTCACCCAAATAAAACTTGTCACACCGCAATCTCCCATTTGTGGGTCCGTGAATACTTTTCTTATAATCCCATGAAGGAGCCCCACTTCCACCAGCAACAGTACAGCGGGGTGTCTTGATGCACATGTACATTATGAAATGATTGCCATGATAAGGTTTGTTAACACATCTATCACCTCACATTATTACAATTTTTTTGTGTGTGGTGAGAAAATTTAAGATTTCTCTTAGCAACAACTTTCAAGTAAATACTACAATACTGTTCACAATATTCAATTTATAACTGGAAGTTTGTATCCTTCGACCACAATCTCCCTATTTCCCCTACCCACCAGCCCCTGGCAACCACTATTCCACTCTCTGTTTCTCGAGTTTGTCAACACATGTTTTCTGATCCATCTTCTGAGAGTTACACAGTGTATTGAATTTCCACATACTGCAGTGGTGGTGCGACTGTGAGGGAGCAACCCTCCCAGTCTGGCAGGCAGGCAGGACCCATGGGTATCAAAGAACTCTTTAACGGAGAGCACACCTGGCTGCCAGGTGAGGCTCCAATTTCTGCGATGGAATGTGGAAGTCCAACACCCACTCTAGTACTGAAACACATCTGGGTTATTAAGATTCTGGTTCCACCTAATTCCAAAGCATGGGTTTTCCCCCCACACCATGAAGCAGTTCTCCAATACCAGCTAGGTGCCCTATAATTCAACTCAGTGCTGACACCATCTACCCAGAGTAGTGTCGGATTCCCCGGTTAACGGCTCAGTCCTACGAGACTCTTCACCCCCACCCACTCACTCCACATGCCAATCACAAACCCAGGTTATCATCACCCATGCTTCTGACCAACTGGCTAGGTATTGGAGGTTCCAACAACTCTTTGTTCGGGTTCAGTTAATTTGCTAGAGTGGCTCACAAAATGCAGAGAAAATATTTTATTTTCTAGATTACCAATTTATTATTTAAAAAATGTAATTTAGGAACAGCCACAAGGAAGAGGGCAAGAGATACAAAGGGCTCAGAGTTTCCATGCCCCCCCCGCCCCCCCAGGGCACCACTCTCCCCAGCCTCCCCGTGCTCATCATCTGGGAAGCTCTCTAAACCCTGTCCTTTTGTTTTTATGGAGGCTTCATTACACAGGTATGGCTGATTAAATCATTGGCCATTGGTGAAAACTGATTCAACTTCCAGCCCCTCTCCCCTTCTCAGAAGTCAGGTTGGGTGGGGGTAGGGGTGGGGAGGTGGGAGGGTGGGATTAAATTAAAAGTTTAAGGTTGACTTTCCTGGCAACCAGCCCCATTCCTTTGGTGCTTTCCCAAAGACACCTCCTTAACATTACAAAAGACGTCATTATCACTCTCATCACAGGAAATTCCAAGGGTTTTAAGAGCTCTGTGCCAAAAATGAGTTTGAAAACCAAATATATATATATATTCATATATATACACATACATATATACACATATATTTCTTATTATAAATCACAATATCACACTTGGCTATTCAGCAACCAGAAGAAGAATTTGAGAACTGGAACCAAAAGAAACCAAGCCATCAAAACTATAGTATCTGATGACGACCGGTCTATGGAAGAAGTGGGAGGCCAGTTATGCAATCGGAAAAGGAGACCAAGAGCTGAAGCAGTCATGGAGATATGCTGAACCTCTCCTCCAGCTTGGTCCTGGCCACTGGGAGTCCAAAGAAGCCTATATCCCCCCTTCCTGGCACAGTTGTGGTCAGGTGGCTCAGTTATCTGCCAGGAAGGAAAAAAGCAGCAAGTCAAGGCTGATGTATGAGAAGTGAAGGGGAGTCCAGAGGTGCATGAAAGCAGGGAGACCAGTTAAAAAGCCGCTGGAACAGTTCAGATGAGAGACGATAGTTTCTTGGACTAGCCTTACAGTAATATAGAGAATGAGATGTAATTGGATTAGGAACGTATTTTGGAGCGTCAACATGAAACTGGAAAAGACACCGGCGTCTGGGCTGCCTGCCATTGCCAAACTCAATGAGCAATGACAGTGATTGAATGTTTATGGACACTTTATTCAGATGGCTGGGGATCTGAGAAGATGGCGGGTTCACACCCTTAGAGACCATATTGTCTTCTCTTCCCAGGCCAATGTTTTTATAGCAGGGAATAAACAAGGTGTGGTGAGGTCTTTGAGATTCAGGGAGGATTAGGTGATAGAAGCTGCAACACTCCTGTCCTGGGCAGTTAGCTTTTCCCAGGGGAGGGTGGTCATCTGTCTCTTCCTGGAACACAAAGGTCCGGGATGCCTCCAGTTGTCCCAAGGCAGTACTCTTTAGCAGTGCCCCAGGAGGTCAGCTGTTTTCCCAGGAGCCTGGAGAGGCATTATCTGTAGTTTCTGAAAAACAAAAGCTTTAACATATACATTACTTTCTAGGCTTATAACTTTTTACCTTAAGCTAAAATTTTTAAATTCTTGAATCCCCTTTCAAACATAAGAAACATTTAAATTTATAAGTCTTTTGATGAGTTTATTTAAGCCAAACTGATGACAATTTCCAAGAAGCAAAATCTCAATGGTTTGAGTAAATGCTCCACAGAATGTCAGTTTGGTACCTTATTTTACATGTTATAATCAAAGGAGGAGGCATAAGGAGAGTTACCTGAAACTCACTGGTGATAGATTAAGGAGGCAGGAGAAAGCAAAGTGGGGAGATTTCTGGGATTGGATAAAGAGTAAAATGAAGAGACAAATACTTCTTTTACATCGGTGGATATAATATAGTTAACAATGAACATTGACAGCACATTGAAATGTTATTTTGGGAACAAGATAACAATGAGGGATTCTGTGCTCTGGTGGGAGATTGTGCCCTGAGGGGTCTAGAAAAAGGGATTACTCAGACATTCCAAAGGTGTGATACCTTGGAAGCAAAAAGACAATAGACAGTCTCAGTTAAGGTAACAACTGACCTTTATTGAGAAAGATACTGGCCTAGGAAATGACTAACTGCCATGACTTGCTTTTAGTTAAAAAGTTTTAATTTCAGACCAGTCTATGTGGTTACTTTCAGTCTCTGAGTTTGTAAGGTCACCATGCAGGCCTCCTCTGAGCTAGTCAGATTTAGCGTGTGACCCCCTTTTCATCCACAGAAGATAGAATTGACAGGGCTTCCCAAAGAATGAATGCGAAGGAAAGACCAGGGCTGATGTCCAGATATTAGACTTGAGCCATGGGCTGAATGGCAATGCCATTGCTAAGATAGTAAAGAGGAGGGGAGGGAAGGTTGGTGTAGATGTGTAAGTGGAGATGCCAAGCAGACAATGGGATATGCAGTCTGGAATTAAGACTATTTCTGGGAAATAATATTTGTATAAAATGTAATGCAAACTTGCATTATGCAAAACATCCAGTTCGATTTTACCAAATAGAAACAAAATTTAACCTCATTAGCAGATGATATTCACTGTTTTTCATGAGATTAGATCTTCTTATTTAAGTGACTCTTAAGCTATCTTTATCGACAGACAGGGTTGGCTCAGTAAAAGCCATAATTTCTCTTTGTGAGACAGAATAGTAAGAAGCTAGGAAAATTCCTTGGCAAGTGGATTAATTAGAAAAACTGAGGCAGACAGCTGAACAAACTGGCTAAGCAATTTACAATCAGGTGCAGATGGTCACCAGGGCAGAAGGCCCCAGTGCCTGGTAGGGAGCAAAACCGGGAAAACAAGGACCTCCCCCCAGGGTAACCTCTCTTCCCTGGAGATAAGATCTAAGCCTCAGCTGTATTTCAGCTCCAGGCGCAGAAAAGTAGCAAAACCAGGCGGGTGAGGTCAGAACCTATGGTGATGATTTAAGACCTCTTACCCCATCACCGTCCAATCAGAGGAGATTATAACCCTAAAAGGGCACACCTGGAGAACTGAGGAATCTTCTACTTGCCTAAGATTCCCCCCCTGCAAAAAAGAGGTGAGAGACTCAAGACTAAGGTCCCAGAGCATACGCTCTCCTTCTGAGGAGCAACCCACACCATTTCCTTTCCTTTCCTCTTCCCCCACTTCTTTCTTCACAGGCATATATCACATACACTCCACGGCAATGGGCAGCCAGCAGTGTGTCCCAGGCTGATCCCCCGAACCTGTCCCCAAGACCACCTTTTCTCTGAACTCCCAGTGAGCTCAGGCGGCCCAGCCCAGGCTCTCCTGTTGCTTCTTCTATGCTAAGCCCTTCCCTGTTTCATTGTCCACAGCTTTAATAGATGTACCCTCATAGTCACTTTGACTCACGTTGTGAGTATTTCCTACACAAAGTTAAGTACCCACACACTACAGCTGGCCCTAGGCAGATCCACTCAGGGCCAGGCTCCTTGTCCAGTAACATTTGGTCATCAAAACCTGATAGAAGCAAGTGATGATTCAGTTGCAGTAACAGAAACGTGGTTTTTTATGTCAACAAAATTCTTACAATATGCAGTCATTGATTTTAGATAAAATCCTACTTCACTGGTTTGTATCTTATGATGGGTGTAGTCAAAATCCTTTCTTCTGGGAAATAAAGAAAAAAACCGAGGCACCCTCAGAGTTGTATTTTTTGTTGAATTTGCATGATCTCAGAGTTGTGGTAGGAGATGATAAATTCAATTACTATCCTACGTACCCAAACCCTCAGTAGAAGTGAGGACCAGGCAGTGACTAGAGTTACCGACCTTCCTCAAAACCCAGTTAGAGATGCCTGGAGAAATCAATCATTTGTTGACTGCTAATTAGAGTGATACATCCTATTTAGTAAATGCCTGCTCTATGCCAGTCTTATATATTCTTATTTTAATCTTTGCAATAAATTGCGAAGTTTTTTTTACTTTATAGGTAAGAAAATTGAGACTCAAAGAAATTACTTGCCCAGGGGTAGAACTTGGATTTATATACACAGCTGTGTCTGTATCAAAATGTCATTCTCTACTTACTCTATTATATTGTTCACATCATCAAGATAAGCACCATGCAGAATTAATGATAAGAGAGAAAGCTGAAGATGTAAGGGTGAATTGTCACAATGACTGCGCCTTACTTTCACATTGTTCTGCAGACTTATGCAGTTGATTCTCATTGTTTGCAGTACGTAGGTCCTATAAAGTCACTGGGAACACTGAATTAGCAAATGCTGAACCTTTGCTCCTAAGAGAAATACAGTGTGAGGTTCCTACAAGCCTGTCTGGTTACAGCATTTCTATCAGCCAACAAATACATAACCTTGTTTGAAGTGTTTCTGTTTAAAGACACCTTATTTAATATATATTGCTGAATTATTAACACTGAACTCATGGCCAACAACGCTGTAACTTTCACAAGAACAAAGCTAACCTATCATGTGTACTTTCTCCATAAGGCACATCCTAGTTTTCTTGTGCTGGGGACATTAAACAGTGCTTCAGTATTCTGTTTAGGGGCCATTGTAAACAGTGAAATCACCAACAAAAAAATACAAAAAAGATGGCACTAAATATACCATGAAAAGGACACCTGTTGAGTGGTGAGGAGTTCAGGGGAGATTAAAAACACGTGGTCTCTGCCCTCAGGGAGCTTCTTGTCTATCAGGAAAGATAAGATGAGTACACACGAAACACGTGCAAGACAACAAAACACAGTGTGTGGATGAGATGAGATGCTGATATTGATCTATAAGTCCTCGGTTGCTTTGATCTTGACTTTCTCCAGACTTTTTAAGCACCAATGATACTTTCTACATGAACTGTTGTTAGGGCAGAACAGATCAGCCTAAAGCCAAGAAGTCTTTTTATTTGTAAGAGCCAGGTTTTGCTGAGTGGAACAAATGGGTTATATGGAATTCTAAGAGCTGGGCTTTACTGATCATGAACCAAGTTTGATGGCCTGAGCACTGAGTTTATACCCACTTCACAGAATAGTGAAGAATGCCAGTTAACATATCTATTTTCCTACCCAAAAAAGGAAATGAAGATTTACCAAATGAGAAAGAGACAATTCAGGGAGAATAAGATATGGTATTTAATAAGAATAGGATATCTGGTGGTAAAATCTTTTCTCTCCTGCGGTCAAACCTTATGCGGAGTGTGGCAAAGATACTCATTATGTTTAGGGGACTCCTAACAACATTTTCCAAGGCAGAGAGAACACAAGAGGACAACTGGTCACATAAAAAATCTTTGATTTGAATGGCATTGAAACCACCGGCTCTTGGGTCATCATTAGCAATGACTGAGGAAAGTGGCTAAGCAGACAGACAGGTGATAGCATACCTTCGTACAGCCCTGTGTACTACAGAGTAATGAGGATAGACAACTGGAAGTTTTAAAACCCCAAGCAGGGGTGTGGAGGAGCTGCGGGAGTTGATGAGTGGCAAGCGATCTAGGAGCAGAGCAGAAGGAGGTAGAAGTGTGGTCTTCGTGGTTGGTCAGAGGCAACAACGAGAGACCAGAGTTATTAGCAGCAGCTGCCAGCCTCCCATGTCCAAGACCAGGCCAGATGGTTGATGCCCCATGGGTACCAGCCACATGCCCTCAAGCCCAGAACATGACAACACAGCATGACATAAGCAGAGGATTACAAGAAAACCCCAATCACTCCTAAGCCTTCTGCATCCTGAAGTCACTCCTGTGGAGAACTCTAAATTTGACTCTAGAAGAGGCAAAATTTTAACCTGGAAGTAAGGAGTTACATTAACACAGAAAGATGAAAAGCTTTAAGATCAGTAAAAATGAAGTTTTAAAATGGAGCTGAGCTGAGTTTAATTACAGAACAAATAGTTACATTTCCTCCCATCTGATTTGTCATTATACATTTTGAAGTTGCTACATGGGCTGATTGTGGTGCACCAAAAAAAGGCCCCATAGCACTTCAAAGTTGAGCGGCATGAGTCAGGCCAGGAATGGGCAGGGAACGACTGGGAAGCAGGAGCAATGAAGTGACCTCCAAGGCAGACTGAGCCCAACCGGAGGGACACAGTGGGGGCACTAAGTCAGAGGCCTGAGCTGCGTAAGAGGAAACCTGCTGGGTGATACGGACACCAGGGATCTTTGGGGGGCCCCTGTGAAATGTGGAATTGTAAGTCCTGTAGCAGAGACGTTAGTGGATTTGCCTTTCTCACCCTGCCCATACTCCTTAGACAGTCGACTTCTATGGTCAGCATCATGGGCCCCAAGCCTACCTGCCTCCCAATGGTGATCTCAGTTGAATGGATCAAGGGTCATACATGCCAGACGCAAAGAGGCCAATGACAAGCCTTTCTTCCCAAGGAATTTGGAATTGAGACACAAAGACGCCAGTTCTCTGGCTCTCCAAGTGTAGTGTATGTTGGAATCATGTGAGATTCCCTAGTGCTGTCTCTATGTCTTCTGGCCTGGGGCTGAAGGATATGTGAGCTTCAGGAGTTTGATCTTCGGGATGTGTCTGATACAGCAGATATGGAGCATAGGATGCTTTTTAACAATTATCCCCAAAGAACCTAAAATAGGGAGGCCATGGATCGTGAACTGAGAAACAGAACTTTAACCATATGAATGGCAGAACAGAAGAAGGAGGTCTGAGAGAGGAACATAAGGCGGGCATGCAGAGAGAAGCTGTGTGGTAGGCGGACGGCAGGCTCGCCAATCATGCTTCCCAACCCACCTTCCTTGCTTACCTCACTCACTCTAGTAGAGACTAGAAATTCTAAGCACCTGCGCCCAGTCTCCTTCAAGGCCAGGAGGTCATAGGGCAGGGGTGTCAAACTCATTTTCACTGGGGGACTCATCAGCCTCGCAGTTGCCTTCAAAGGGCCAAATGTAACTTTAGGACTGTATAAATGTAACTACTCCTTAACTAGGGGAAGGAGCTCAGCGCTGCTGCTTGGTAGAAACAAGGTGCCTGGCTGGATAAAACAAGGAGAAGGGCTGGATTCGGCCTGTGGGCCTTGTGTTTGCCACATGTGCCATATGGCATACTTTAGGCCAAAGAGAGGTACATGGGAGTCTGCTTTGTTGGGAGAGAGCATTTTGGGAAAGATTTTCCCTTCATGACGGAAAGATAGCTATAGGGGCAGCTGCCCATTTTTGCTCCTCTTCCTCTGGAACACCTGTTGCAACAGTCATTTGTAACTGTGAAGCAATAGACACCAACAGGGAGTCAACACACTAAGGATGTAGAGTGGGAGAAAGGCCCAGAGTGATGGACCCAATAGCCCTGCCCTTGTTTGTGGGGCATGTACATAGTAGAATATGTTTAGATCTTCAGTGACTTCATAGATGTGTAATCAGGACCATGAGAATAAAATTGAGGGTAAGCACAACCTCCAAGCAGTCCTGGAGTTGTATCTCTGACAGGAAGAGCCTTTCACTGCTGCTGGTATCATGTGTTGACTGGGTAGACACAGCTGAGAGCAAGGAGGCATGAAAAATGAATCAGTTCAGGCGCAATCTCCATAGGCACATTCTAAGATTAAAAAGATAGCTGATTGCCCAGCCAAGAAAATGAATCTGCTAGAGTTTCCTTGCTGGTATAATGAATTACTAGGAAGACATACATAATTATTCTACAAACTGTCACTTTATTATAGTTATAGGCCAAAAGAACTTAAAGACACCAAATCTAAAAAAAAAAACAAAAACAAAACACCCAAACAAACAGAAGTTTATGGGAAAGGCAAGTAAAATGCAATGACAAAACCAGAGAGCATTACTGTAGGACCTCAGCCCTCAAACCCAAACAGTGGCTCAGGTTTGAATCACCTTGGCCCATACAACCACATCCTAGCACCCAACTCAGTTAAGGAGTCAACAAACCCAGAATGTGCAACCTCCGCTGACCTGAAAATCTTTTGTACTTGGAATGATACAATTTCTAAAACCCTAGGAAGAGAGACTTATGGAAAATCTAGGAAAATGGGAAATAAGATGAAAAAGCAAGATCAAATCCTTTGTATGTTTTTAACCTGAAATAATGAGGTTATTTAAACAGTTTTATAACCATAGTGACATTTCATGTTGGTTTGTTTGCTTCTTAAGGTTCTAAAAATCGTAATTAGTTTCCGGTGTCTGCTGTAACAAACCACCACAAACTTGGTAGCTTAAAATAACAGAAATGTGTGTTTTTTCTCACAGCTCTGGAGGAGGGCAGAAGTCCAATATGCAAGACCGCACTGCTTCCAGAAGCTCTAGCAGAGAATCTATCACTTGCCTCTTCCTCTTCTAGGGTCTGCAAGCACTCCTTGACTTGCGGCCACATCATTCCAACCTTGGTCTCTGTTTACTCCAGCTCTTCTTCTCTGTGTATGTCTAATCTCCTATCTTTCTCTCCAGAGCATACCTGTGACTGGATTTAAGGCTCAGCCAGATAATCCAGGATAATCTCCCCAGGTCGAGATCCTTAATCACATCTACAAACAGGGTGACAGTTTTCCCTTATGAGGTAACATTTACAGGTTTTAAGAATTAGAACTTGTCCTCTTTGGGTGGCCATAATTCAGCTTGGTACAGGGAGTTTCTAAGAAAATCTGATATACTTGACTTGTCATTTTAATTTATCACTTAGATATTATTAAGTTTATAATTAATATATAAAAGTTTAGGAAATTATATTTTTGATTTATTATTTGGATAAGTATGTGAGTAAAGAAATTTTGCTTAAGAGTCAATTTTTAAATAAGTTCAGTGGAGTAGTAATTAGACTGTAAACAAAATACAAATGGTAGTGACTAATCTTTATACAAAGTCTCTTAAATTTTAACAAGCCTATAATATTTTTGATTGATGTTTCTCTTGATTCACTGCATGTGTGTGTGTTTCAGTAACTCTTGGTAGTCTGTTTCTCATTCCTACTCTAAAAGATGAGGAGGGAATAGGAATTTTTGCAAAAATCAAACTTCTCTGTGCAGACCCACCTGCATGTCCCATCGATGACCAGAGCTAGGGTGAGCAAGAGCAGGCTAGGGTGAGCAAGAGCAGGCACCAAGCACACTGGGTCATTCACAGCAGTGGGCAGTGACCCAATCGCCAATGCACAAGACCAGATTCTGAGGTCATTGATGAACTGGAAAGGGTAAAAGGGGCCAAAATACATACACATAAAAGGGAACAGTTGCTTGCCTCAGAGTGACTCGTGTCTTGTTCTTGTGGTTTTGGCTCCTTTAAGCAATGGGTCACGGGGCTGCTATAGAATGCTTTGTTTTGTTTATTTTCACTTACCATGCTAAATGTGTTGAAGGTTTTGAAACTTCTTGAAGAATGTATGCTCAAGTGCATTTTTCCAATGTTCTCTCTCTCATGAGGTACACAAATGAGTTTAGGGCTTCCCTGTCTTTATCCTGCTGAATATCAAGACAAGAGAATTCTGAGGAGGGTGGAAACAAGGCATCTTCCCCCTTCCTCTCAGCATATTCAGTTCCTAAAGCCATTCCTTTCCTGGGCACTGGTACTTACTGTTCTCCAAAGATTTCCCTCCCCGGCCACCTCAGAGATTTCTGCAAGCTGGAGCACAGACAGTCCCACCTCACAGGATTTGCATAAGTTTCATGATATGGGACTCTCCTGGAGAGTGGTGACTGATCAAGGTATCTCAAAGGCACTTGGAATGCTTTTCACTTCCCTGCATGTTCCCCTTTTGGCTATTTTGTGTCTACTGAAACCACATCCACCACTGAAGAATACTTTTCCTCTGGTACTCTTTCAATTCGCTGTGTGATCAAACCTTGTGCCAACACACTATTGTATGCTACTTTCCTTTTTAAGAATGACTTTATTGAATACAATGCACAGGATGAGTCACAGTAATTCAAGGCCATTAACTCTACTGGTTACACCAAGCACTACAGACTATTACTAATTATGCTGTACATAAATGGCTTTTGATCTTCAGAATATGTTATAAATAAGAGTTCAGTCATCTTCCTTACCATGTGATCAGTTCAACATGCCTGGCCCTGTTTTCCGCGATTGGAGGGAGATAGCTTAAGTAAGGTACCCTCGGTCACAAAGAAGCATCTGTGTCAGAGAAGAAATATGTGCATTTATGATAACTAGATGAAGTAGAAGTCACTTTAATAGTGCCAAATTAGTATAATTTTTGAGTCACTAGAACAGCGTTTTCTGAAAACTATGGGGGTTTTCTTAGACACCTTCCATTGGCGTGCAAATGAACCCCAACCCGATTAAATCTTTGAGAAGAAATGAAGTTACAAGAGGCCTATGTGGCATTTTTTTGTTTCTTCAGGGATGTTTCGATGAATTAGAGACAAAACATAGGTAGTCAAGAGCATTCCATAAAATCGAGGGGAATGAGAGGGAAGATCAGTAATGACAGAGATGATTCTAACTGGGAAGATGATAAAGTTTGCTTCTCCATTATATGTATGCTTTCTAAAGTGGGGTCTTCCAGTTTCTTAGTGAAAATGACGGTAGAACATGGGTGGGGAGGTGGATGAATAGCACCTACGTATTTGGAAGTCTACAGGGAATTCCAAGTTCCTGGTCGAAGATAAATTTTAAACACACCTTGATCTGCTTAGTCACTCCTGTGCCTGGGCTTTGTGGGTGTTTGTTTTCCGTCTGACTGTGGGCTTCCTCTGTGGAAATTTCTTTTTGTGCTATTGAGAACAGTGTATATGAAATCTCAAAAGTCAAAGCAAAGGAGAGTGACTAACTTGAAATTCCTTGAAGAGAAAATGGGGAAATTTCACAAAGGTCCCACCAGGGGTGGAAAATAATGAGTCTGAAAGTTTTGGGAACTGATCACATAAGCACATAAAATCAACGAACAGATAGAGTGGGAAAAATTCATTCCCCAGGGAGTCCCCACAGCAGGGATGCTGAGTCATTCCAAAGCCTCTGTCACCAATAAATCCCCCAGACTGGACCTATGTTCCCCCAGACAACATGACAAAATTCACACAGAAATCCTCACTGTGTCCAGAAGAGTACATGTCAAAACCACATGGTAAAATCAAATTAAAATTTAAAATACACATATAGCTGGATATACATACACATCAATATAGCTATCCATATGGAATGTAATATAAAGAACACAAAATTCAGAGCCAGAATGCCTGGATTGAGAACAATCTCTACCTCTGTCCCTCTGGAAATTCTCTGATTCTTTGAACTTCAGTTTCCTACCTGTAACATGGGATAAGAATGCTTTGCTTACCTAAATTGTTATGAAGCTGAAATGAGGAAATAGATGTGAAGGCACTCTGTAAATGAAATAATTATTCAAATATAACTTACTATTATTACATCCATCATTACAAGCCAATTGTATAATGGGAAAACGTCTATATTCTTTCATGCTGTGCTTATTTATACGTACAAAACACGTGCAAACTAAGACTAATTCGAGAGCTGACGGTAAAAGCTTGGGGGTAGGGGATAAAGCCATAAGGTGCCTCTTTATTTTATTTTCTTTGCTGGACAACTTTAAATAAGTCAGAATTCATATATAAGTGATGATTCCACCTGAGATTTTTCCATGTTAGTAATGTCCTTACTAAAATGAAGATACTACCTAATTTCAGATTCTGGATCTGCCACTCACTGGCTGTGCAACCTTGAGAGAGTTTCTTCCCCATTTGTGAAACAGATGTATCTGTTCCTACATAGAAAACACTCAGTAAATGTTACTAAACCACAGTTTGAATGACTTCAATTAGCTAAAAGAACGGCAGCAAATAAGGGAATATTTTCCTTCTTTGTATCCCTTGAATAGGTCCATTTGCTCCCCAGAGCAACTCAAGCTGCTAGTTCATACAGTGCCACCATGCACAGCAGGGACAGGCACACAATCCTCAAGATGCTACCATCCTCAGTAAAAGAAAAAAAGTCTGCAACAACAGCTGCAACTGGTATCCCCTCGAAGTGGGCAGTGAACAACCTGCCCATCCTCATGTGGCAGTCTTGCCTCTGAAACTCAGTCTGGAAAACAAAACAAAACAATTATTGGGTTAGAACATGCTAGATTCCCTGAAAAGCCTAAAGGAGTTGTGATTATTTTTTTCTTTCAGATTTTCAGATTGCCTTCAGGGTCAGAGACCTCATTCTAGCCTAGGACCCTCTGTGTGGCCAAGGAGAGATACTGAACCAAGCACTGAGTCATCTCAGGTTCCTGGGGACTGGGGCAGACAGCAGAGCATTTTTCAAACACAGAGCTGGTGAGGCTTGCATTTTCTGGCCAGGTTAGCACCCTTCTCACAGCCGCCTCCCATAGAGAACCCAGCTGGTAAGACATGAATAGACTCTGAGCCTTCCTGGCAGTTCAGACAAGAAACAGCCTTCAAATGGAGCTGAGAATGCCTTTGCTTGCTTCTTGCCCTCATTAACTACTGCAAAAAAAATAAATAAATAAATAAATAAAATAAGAAGAAGAAGAAGAAGAAGAAGAAGAAGAAGAAGAAGAAGAAGAAGAAGAAAAAGAAGAACTATTTTTTATATCTGAAGAAAGAAAAAGCAGTGAAACTCATTATTAATGGTATGAACAAAAAAGGTGGTCTATGGAAAGTAATCTCCTGGGGTGATCTGATCGTAAATTCCTAACTGGCCAGGTCACGGTAGAGAGTCACACCCCAGGCATGTAACTTCTTCATTCAGTAAAAGACTTATCTCTGTCCTAAGCAAGCCCTGTCCATTGTTTCTGTGCATCTAGGTTAGCATATCTTTGAAACGCCCCGCTTTGAGACCCCTCCTCCTAAAGCCTACCGGAGAGCACAGAATCTGAACTACCCAGTAATCCCATTGCGGTTGTCTCCCACCTTCCTGGGATCTTCCCTCCAGAATCTCAAAAGCACAAGCGAAACTGCAAAACTGTTGTTCTCCAGAGTTTTTGAGATCTTGCTCCTGGGCATATGTCATCATTTTGACTGAAATAAACTTGTATAAAAATTCTCTACTTGCCTGACAGTGACCAGAGGGGGAGGGGAGGGAATTTCAGGGGAAAAGGGGAACGGTTTAGAGCAACAAGTATAAAGGACTCATGGACAAAAACTACGGGGGGTGGAAATGGGAGGGAGGTGGGGAGGGCTGGGGTGGTGGGCTGGGGTGGGAGTAAAAGACAGAAAACTGTACAATATCAACAATTAAAAAAATACTGATTAAAAAATAATCATTAAAAAAATTATACTTCAAATAACAACAACAAAAATTCTCTACTTGTTCGGGTGTGTCTTACATTGACAATGGTATTTAGGAGTGATAAGAGCAGAACCCAAGCAGCCGCACCTACTGGCCTAGGGGCCCCAGCCTAGGTAGGCCCTCCTCACTCCATGCAGGCTCTCCTTACCCTCTCTCCTGCTGCCAGCCCCTTCTCCAGCCCTCTCTGATAGACCCTGGCCCTTTTTTCCATGCCCCTTCTCCCATCACTATGGTAGAGGGACTGCTGCTTCTCACAAATCACTACCTGCAACAGAGCTACCTGCCTTCACACCAAAGCTACTGGGGTGAGCGCTGGGTTAGCCCTATCGTGTACCTCTGGGGGTGGGTGAGCAGTTAAGCCTTAGCCTCAGCAAGAAAAGGAACCAAGAAGTTCCCTTCTCACAGGACCTGTAATTTGACCTCCTTCTCAGAACAGAGATAAGAGGGATGTGGTTTCTATTTACTGGCCTAAAAGCACATCGTACAGTCATTTTACAGAGGCCTAAAAATGGAAGCCCCAGAAAGATTGAAAATTTTATGAGAAATTTTATAAAGAGAATCTCCCAGCATGTCTTAAAACCCAGAGACAAGTAAATTGCACCTGAATCTCAGGACTTCCAGGAATTCCCTGAGACATATCAAAGAGATCTGTAAACATAAATCACCCTAGGAAGACTGAGTGTGTGATGAAGATAATGACTTAGCTAAGCAGAGTGCTTTGGTTTACCAAGGACTTTCATTTTTACAATTTTTTTTAATCTACATAACCTTAGGAGGTAGTCAGGCCATGTATTATTATAATTCCTATTTTAGAGATGACAAAGTGACTTCTACGATCACACAGCTTTAAGTGATGAGTAGGGTAGTCTTTCCTCTCTTCTTTGGCTCTTTCTCGAAAAGGACTGGAATTCGAGTATAGTAGAAAAGAGAGCAGGAGGATGCTGTCGACAGCTCTGCCCAACGAGCTGCAGCGGCAGAGTTGTCCTTGGGACACCAAACACCTCTTAGTCCCCTTCAGTTTACACAGCTACACAAGCCCTAGACCCCCACAGTGAGACTTCCTGGTTGTTTGTCTATAGAATTACTCTCTGAGGTGAGGTTCACAGGTGCCCCAGGGGCTGCGATTTTGTCTGGAAGTCTCAGCTTCTCCCCTAGCTCATTGCACTTAGGACCGCTGTTGATCCAAAGCTATTGGGAAGGCAGCGCATGTCCCACTGTCAGACCTTCCTGAGTCACCAACCGTGTCCTCAGTGTCTGCTCTAGGCCAGGCCCTTTGCTAGGTATCTGGAGCACATGGTTAGTGAAAGGATGGAAAGACGGAAACAAGCAAGTCCAGAATTGTGTACAGAGAGAACAGAGGAGGAGTGGGTGGCAAAGGAAAACATCCAACCAAACACACAATCAATTTCCTAAACTGAGAGTAGGAAAAGGGTAGTTTTATGCTTAGGATGGCTGACATCTCTGAGTTCCTGAAGAGCATCTCAGAATGAGGAATAGAGGCATCTCACAAAAGGACGGCATTGTGCTGATAATATGGAAGCAGGCTGGAGTCAGACATACCTGAGTGCAAACCTGAGTTCTACAACAAACCCTCCATGGTGCTGGTTACAGTCTCTCTCCTGCCCTACATTTTCTAGTACGCAGTGAATGGGGCTAGAGTAGTGCCTGCAGCACTGTACTGCTGTGAGCATTAATCCAGTGGGTTTCATTTAATGAAGGGTACACACACTGACACCCCCGCTAACTCTGGATCAAGAAAATTGACTAACACCTACCTCGAGGGTTTATATATTAAGAGAATCAGAACAGTACCTCCTTCAGAAGTTGTTATAAGGATTGAATGATCTAATGTGTGTAAAATCCTTACCACTAGCCCTGGCATGCGGCAAACACTCAAGAAATGCTGGCTGATATCACACTGTCTACAAAACCAACGTGTATCCACATCCTAAGAGTGACATCCTTCAAGGCAACACCTTCAGTTCCTTTTCAAACTGGAGTTCATGCTCCTCACATGGGAACCAGGGAAAAACAGCTATTACTACTGTGCTCATCTTCTCCTGGGCTATGTAGGAGATCAGAACATGCTATCCCCAAAATACGCAAATTGGACATAAGAATGATTTTGAGCTGAACGCAATTGAGAAGAAACAGACACAAGAAAAACTCTTTGGCCTCTCCCTCTCTACCAGAAAAGAGAGGATGATTTTTAATCACAGGTGACAACTCTATACTCCTATCATCCCAGAAATGACACCCGAGAAAACTATGTAACAAATCTTACTAAAACAATCCTTATCTTCTACTAGCATCCCCCACACATTTACTTGCCCATCCTAAAAGCTTAAACCTTTCCTTTGTTTTGTCACTTCTCTATAAAGTCATTATTCTTTATTAAGATGCTTTATAAGCCCCAGTTCTAACCACCCCTTTGAGTTACTCATCACTGAGTCCTCCCATGTGTTATGTGCCATGCATACATTAATGAACTTTGGTTCTTTTTTGTTAATGTCTCTTGTCAGTCTAATTTGTAGGGCCACAACCAGAGAACCTAGGAGGGTAGAGAAAAAGGTTTTATTTCCCTTCTCTACAGCTGACAAGTCATAGTTCTGAACTGTTGTCAAGAGTCAGGCAGCCCCTGGTGTGGGACACACCTGGTGTGGGACACAGAGGTCAGTAGGGCTGTCCATGTCCAGGGCTCCCCTGGCCTGTTCACTTCCACTTCTGCCGTGGATTCGACATGAAGTTGTCTGAGGAAGAGCCTCTAACCACAGTATTGCTTAGAGCACAACTCACTAACAGCCAAAATAATGGTGACCGTCACCGTCCCTATTATCCCTGTGATCAGCATGGAGCCATGGTGTGGTGAAGATGAACTTGAAGCAAGCTTAATGTTTTTGAAAATAACGACTGTGGTTTTTTAGAGTTCTCACATGAGTACAAATTCAGTATTTCTTAAATTGGTCAAGTTCTAGACAACTCCCTGGATGAGGAATGGACAACTAGAGGCAGCCATTATTGCCATACAAAGCAGTGATTTAGAATGCATCTAGAAAGGAAAGCAATTTATGATGACTGCTAAACACTGGCATTGCACCACCACTCCCAGAAGGTGGAGGAGATGTAGGACAAGGCTGGGCTGTGATTGTTTTATATGTGATGCCAGAGAGCAGGGAGCTGAGGTCAAGAAACTGTAGAGTGCAATGACCCAAATTCCAAGAGTGTATGCCATTGTCCAACTAGAGTGTTTCCCTGGATCATGGAAACTCCCCTCCTTTCCATCTTTATAGTCCCAGGCTTTGGCTCAGAATAGATTCTCAGAAACGTTACAGGATGATGACAGATATTCCATGCTTAAAACAAAAAATATTTCAGAGTTAATGTTTTTATGTAGAGAGAAGTATGTATGAACATGCCTAGATATAATATGTACCTATGGTTGTGGACATATGTGGATATAATCAGTAGAGATATACATTTGCGTTTATGTTACTGGACAAAGACTGAACTGGTAGGTATAGCACAAGCTACTGAGGAACTAGTACTCTTGTGTCTCTGCCTTTACCATTAATGGTAAGAACCATTAGTCACTGACTTCCTCTGAGAAGGAGTCCAACACATATATTCTAAATGAAGGGAGAGCCACGCATTTATTTCCAGGATGACTAAGCATGTATGTGTGTGTAAAAGTCTATTATTTTATAAGGAATTATTCATAGGAATTGTATCTGGGTTCATACTGATTATGCTGCACTGAAGAATCATTTATTGTTTTAATTGTGCAACCCCACGTTCACCACCATTTTAAGGGAGCTCCATACAAGGAGATTCTTAACCTGCAGGTGTTGATGGAATTGTCTAAGGAAGTATTGTCATAGTTACTATCAAAGCCAAAAACCTCCAACCTGCAGGCACATTGTCTGTCTCCTTTGAGAGAAAAGGAAGAACATGCCTTCCTGAAAACAGAGCCTTCTGAAAATGGTGCATTTGAATTCATACTTCATCTGCGTAGTTGAAACTTGATGGAAATTCCTACTTTTTAAGAGTACTATTTGCTTTTTGTGAGTCTATATTATGTCAGAATCATTCTCATTTTCCAGCTTTAGGGGCAATGGGAAAAGTTCAAGAAAACTGAAATACTAAATTGCTGTCTTTTTTTTTTTTTTAATGAGGTGAAGATAGAAACTGAGTTTTACAGAACAATGAGGTAATACTTATTCTTGGCAAATTTTCTAACCTTATTTTTAAGCATGTGGTTTGGAATCAAGTTTTGTTTTGTTTTGTTTGTTTTCTTTTTGTTTTTTAGTGCAATTATCCCCAGGGGCTAAGTATGGGTTTTTAGAAACATAATATCCCCAAATAAAGTAACAGACGTTTTTAATTGTGGTTCAGAATGATTGCCCTTCATGCAAGAGTGTTCATAAAGATATAGCATAATCCGAACTCCAAGAGGTCTTTTAGAAGGTGTCTTAGCTGTCCTTGTTTAGGCAATCTTCCCAACTATTTTCTGGTTTCCACAATTTCTCTCTTCCCTTGGCTTTGTCTTTCTATAATAACTTCTCTACTTTCAAAAACCCCAGTAACTACCTGTAAAATAGGGATGATATTTGAAACTATTATGACAACGAGCTTTTTATTCCCTTTTCCCATACATCTTGTATGTAATGGCCAGTCTGACATTATAGTCCAAGGGGAAAGGGGGCACTGAGTGGCAGTTCAGAAGGGCATAGTGTTGGGGTGATGCCCATCAGACAGCAAAGCGAAGGGAAGCGCCTGTGCATTTAGTCTTGGTAGATGTCAGGAGGAGAAGAGCGACAGAGAGCAGCAGACAGTACAGACTTGTAAGTTAGGACTCTGATGGCAGAAATAGTATTTGGGGGTAGGAAAGATTGAGCTCATTCTGGATGTAACAGCTTTCTGGGGTGCAGCCTTGTCAGCAGAGAGCCACCACAGTGCGGTGTTGGTAGAGGCAAGTGGCTAGACAGAGGCCCCCGAGGCAGCTCTCCAGGTTTCCCACGAACGACACACACTGTAATTAGAGATTTCCATGTGCCATGTTAAGGACCACCAAGACCTGTGGTGAAGGTGAAGTCCTCGTATACGCCTGGGTCCACAATCTCCTTCCTCTGAGAGGTGTCAAGATGATGGCCAATGACCACACAGACACCATATGACCCTCAGATCTTGTCTCTTCCTCACCCCGTAAGTCACATGAGCCTTGTCCCTCTCACATCAAGATGCCAACTTGAAAATGAGCAGCGAGTGGAAGGTGAAATGAAAAATGACTGCGTAGTTCTCTGAAACAGACTAAACCAGAAGAGATAGCAAGGTCAGAAACTGTCAAACTTTGAGTCAGTTTTCCCTTATGTTAAAAGATAATGTGGTTTTTTTTTTTTAAGATAAAACTGTGATTCTCAGTGTTAAAGATTTTATTAAGTTCTGAGGGAAGTCTTAATATTTCACAGCCAACTTAAAGGAGAATTCCAACACACACACACATATATAGGCCATCAGAAGACTGAAATGAATCCCCCAAATTGGTCAATATGCACAGGGCAGTAATTAACTGCATCTCCACCACACACAATTTGCAAGACATATCTGTGTTACTCAAAGTATTCTAGAACTCATAAAATTATAAAATAGCCAAAGTCAGCAGAAGGCAGAGATAACCCAGAAAAGTGTTTTAGATGAGAGTCATCTTTTTTTGCCCATTTCTGTCTTTTACAATTTCCCCTGACACCTGCTAGCAAGGGCTGGGACTTTTGCAGAAGTTCAAATCCACTATAGAAATTGAAGTTATATATTCTTTGTATACGTTAGAAGTTATGTATACATTTGCAATTCTGTATGAAGTCACCTTCCAGGGAAACTACCACCAACTGCCACTAACATCCATCTGACTGACCCCTCATCAATGAATGCTCTGTAGAACTAAGGGTGATAACTGAGCCAAAGAGCCTCCGAACCTGAAGCGTTTCTGTGAAGAACCCTTTAAACCAGCGCTGCCAGGGTCTAAACTTTGACAAAGTGAGAAAAATGCTTGTCTCCAACTTGAGGGCCAACCTCACATATATGAGGAGACACAAAGCTGTGCTCCACAGGCTCGCATCATCCTAGGGGATTGTCCTTTGGGTTTTCTTTGGAGCCCTTCTCCTTGGGACTCCTACTAAGATCTTGCAGCCCAGCCCAGAGGTCCATCTGAGTGATAGAAAATGATTAATAGAGCCATTCTTTCATTCTCTGGCAATCTTCTATATATATTTTTAAGATTTGGGGAAGGGAGAGAGAAAGGGAGTGAAACATCAATGTGTGGTTGCCTCTAGCACATCCCATGCTGGGGATAGGGCCTGCAACCCAGGCATGTGCCCTGACTGGGAATCAAACTGGCGGTGCTTTGGTCCTCAGGCCTGCGCTCAATCCACTGAGCTGCACCAGCCAGGGCCGATTCTCTGGCAATCTTAAAAGCCTCTTGTTTGTGATGCTATTCTGTCCACCTATCTGTCCACACATCCAGTCTTCCAGTTGTTCACAGCAGGCCAGGCACTGGGCTAGACTTACTGCAAATTAGTAGAAGCTTTCTAAATCCTATCAAATGATTCCTTTCCAAAGAGTTTTGTCTCCTGATCAGGGTAGTAGCATAATGTCTCAGAGAAGGAGAAAGCTGTAAGAGTTAAAGAAATCTCAACTTATTAGTGCTGTCTCTCTCTCTTCAGGCAAATTCTTACTATCTGCAGAATATAAGGGTATAATTCTCACCACCTCATAACTTTCTAAGGTCCGCCATGCAGCTAGGTCTCAAGTTCAGGCCAATGGCTGGTAACACGTACTCTCTTCTTCTCAGGTTTTTATTTTACTTCTACATCAGTCATTCATGCAAATTTTACATTTGAGTTTTTTTTTTTTTCCTGATAGGTTTACTAGCAGGATAGTATCCTTTATCTTACTATAAGGAATATTATTAAGTTATAATCCCGTTAACTTATTTATAAACTAATTAAATGACTGCTTTGGACTGTAAGTATGTCATTTTTTTCTTTCACTATACACTTGTCACAAATGATTTCACCTATTTCTTAGATTTTAATCACATCTCAATTCCTTGTTGCCTACTGGATTTTTCTAATTCAGCAATTTTGAACTTCTTTTTTTTTTTTTTATCTCATAGCACACATAAACTGATTATTAAACTTCTGTGGCACACCAAAAAATATAGTTTGGGCTAATCTGACAAAATATAGGTATAATTTTGATTCATTTACACCAGACAACTATTGTGTTGGCTCTTATCATTTTTTAATTTGACAATCTAAGGGAAAAGAGGTCAGTGCCCCTAACTAAACAGTCAGGTACTGCATCTTTTAAAAATTCTTGTGGCTGTTGAAAATCGCTGATCTAATTTGTGATTTTTAACTAGGGTCCCTTATATTATCAAACTCAAATTCATCAGGGACGCCTTCCCAGTTTGTTCATAACCTGGACCCTTTCCTGCTTCCCATTGTTCCACAAACCTTGTTCTTTGTCAGGCTGGTGCAGAGGGCCGGAAATATAAAGATAGACTGCTCTCCAGAAGTTCAAAGCTTGTGTATAGGAATTAAAAAGAGACAGATATCTAATTCAACACATGGAATAAAGTCTTAAAGTGTTTGCTGCTAGATTTGAATAGGCTATTCCAGGACATGGTAAGCTTTGTTTTACTTTTTGGCCAAGGCTAAAAGACTGTCCTGCTGGGGCGGGAGAGGACAAATAGCCCCTAAGCATGATGTTTCCGGTTGTTTACCTCGTGGAATAACAAAGAACCAGCTAGGCGATCAGTGCCTGGAGCTGCCTCCTTCTCCCTGTCCATCTAAGGCTCAAGTGGCAAACGCAAGGCCGGAGGGCCGAATCCGGGCCTTCCACCTTGTTTTATTTGGCCTGGTACCTTGTTTCTACCTGTACCCAGTGGCAGCGCTGAGCTCTTGCTTAACTGTTAAGGAGCAGTTACATTTATACAGTCCTAAAATTACATTTGGCCCTTTGAAGGCAACCTCGAGGCTGATGTGGCTCCTGGTGAAACTGAGTTTGACACCCCTGAATTCTTAGGAAAGACACCCTAGGTGTGAGGAGTAGAGGAGATGGCCACTGGAGAAGGGTGATCGAAGGTGTCCTTCATTCTGGTGGCATTTACTTTATGATCCATAGGACTAAAAGAGCTCAAACAAAACTTTTCCTTGGGAACACAACAGGGTGGGGACTGACCATGGAAGCGAGGGAGGGGAGACGGGGATGAGCGGGGCAGGGAAGAGCAATAGAAGGTAATTGGGACAACAGTAATGGAACAACAATAAAAAATTCGTATCCTTTATTGTTAAACAAATATTTATCCAGTGCTAGTGATGTGGAATGTCTAGTACAGACCTAGTGAGAGATTTTGCAAAGAACACAGCACGTAACAGCACGCACACAGTGACTAGGAGTTCCCTGTGGCCTTCTCCAGGGCTGTGCTGTTTTACTTGCATTACTCTGGGAAAGTCCTGCTATTTAATTTGAGGATTAGCAAAACTGAAGTCTGTGTCCTACTCCTTCAAATTCAAATGAAAAGCCCGTCTGATCTTTAATTATTATGTTTGTAGCATAATAGTTTTGTGTTAACACCCCTCGTGGGTATGCCTTGTCTGCAATGGACAGCCCCCCTTCGGCACTGAGGAGGTATTTGTGTGTGTTCTCCCACGTGCTCTAGATATAGTATTCCTGCCCTGAGGATAAGAATTATCTTTGGATTTACTCTAAGTCTAGTGCAGAGCCAAATATATTAAATGATTATAAAGATGTTCATAAAAATGACAGAGGGGACTTTCCTTCATGCAATGCTTGCCATTTTTCAATCTTACTCCAGTTACAGATGAAGAACAAAACATTCAATCCGTTTTCATTCCTGTTTGTACTGAAGAAAAAAAATACGTACGAAAAGACATGAATGTTTGACTAGTCGTATGCGAAGAACTCTTATCTGGAAAGGAAGATGACAAGGTTACTGATGAATTCACTGAGGAAATGCACTCGATAAAGCAGATTGCCATCTTTTGTTTCAAATCATGCAAAAGGGGTTGGGGGACACTCCTAACCATAGTGTATCAACCAGAAAGGTACTTTACAAGTTCTCAGACAGCATATTAATGATTGCAACTGTTTCCCAGCAGGATCTAACCACTGATTGTTACCAAAGAAAAGAAAAATGAAGATGTCTAACTCGATGATTAATTTATTGTATGATTTCCCCAGCATCTCTCACTGCTTTGCTGCCTGCGGCACAGCTGAGGGTGATCCTTGTGCTGGGCTACCTCCTGGAGTATTACTAAGGGTGGTGGCATGATGTCAGCAAAGGACATCCAACTCTTGGTTATCAGCTTCAAAGGAAGGAAGCCTGAGCCATCAGTGACACGACCCAGATGACCTTATTGAAGTACCACAGCAGAAAAGGGAGGCTGCAACTCAGTGGGAAAGGAGGCAGATGAAAGATTCCCAGAGGTTCTGCATCCTGAGGTCTCAGAGGCCACGTCTAAGTAGGAGACACATGAAACATTATTTCGAAACCACTCAGGTCCCTCCCTCCTCCTGGCAGTCCTGCTGGCTTATAGCTTGACCTTGGGAGCCTCATGCAAAACCACGAAGGGGGAAACAACTCCTCTTGGGCCTCTCATGTTCTCTCCCTGTGCCGTTTACCTTCTTCCTTTTGGTATCTCCCAACCAGGGCCAAGTACATAATTTTCTTTTTTTTTTTTGGGGGGGGGGAAGTGCCACATAAAAATGCAAGATCCTTTGTTCAAAAATTATTAAGACTTTCAAGGTGGTGACAGCAGAGCATTAGCCAAAGCACAGGCCCTTTGCAGTCTGGGGTGGGGGGGTCCCTGTGCAGCTGCTTTGGTCACACATCCCATGAAGCCATCCCTGCTTCCCACTCTCACTAGCAGCCTCGCTTTCCTTCTACTGCTTTAAACCTCTGTTAGAAGCATCACCCCGGCTGCTCCGGGGAAACTTCCTTCCCTCTAGGGACTCATAGACCCCCTTTCCCCCTTATTTCCTTCCTCTGGATCCCTGCTCTCCATCCCCACTCAGCTGGATTCAAGTGCAGCAGGTGCTGACCGTGAACAATGGAATAAGCAGTAGCGAGGACTCCGCCATGTAACTCAAGGCAGAGTCTGTGCTGGAGAAACCTGAGGCTCTTGAGCAAGTTTCCAGAGAAAGGCGTCGAGGCCTTTTCAATCCCATACTAATCTCTTGCCTTTTCCCACCTGTGGTTTAGCCATGAGCGTTGGGATGTTTTTAATTCCTGGATTTGTTGAACATTTATTGAGCACCTACTACCTGGCGGGCATTGTGCTACATTCTGGGAATGCAAGGATGAATGAGATTTGTTTTCAGGCTTCAAAGAACTCCCTTCTGCTGGGGTCAGCAGACACACAGGACACAACCAGGGAGCAGTGATCTTGGTGACAGATATGAAGCAGTTTTGTGACACTGAAGAATAAGGTACAGGTGGTCAGAGGCACTACGTCACACAGAATATTTTTGGTTTTAACTTAATAGGTAAAAATTAAACAGTTACAAGTCAGATATGTGCGGAGAACATGTTATTTTATTTCTAGAACTGACTCCGAGTTCCTATAAACCACACACTCTGCCTGGAGCAGAGATCAGGTGTGGTGCCCTTCCACGTACTGCTGAGACCAGAACATGCCGCCCCAAGGTACCCTGCTGTCGCATGTTGATGATTTGGGGCCGAAGGCAACTGAGAAACAGCAGATGCAGAAGGGACTCTCTGAACTCCCCCCACCCCTTTTTGCCTATTCAAGAAAGGCGTACCTTTCCCACACGAAGGGTAACCTTGCTGTACCAGGAGGAGGAGAGCATTTTTATGACTGAAGATGGGGAGTCAACGCAAGGGCAAGTCTGCACAAACAGACCTTGTGAAGATAACCCTTTGTACCCATTCGTTTCCCTCGTGTACTTCCCGGCTCCAGTCCCACCGTTTACCGCTCCCAGAAGGCCAAGTGCTTTTTCTTTTGAATCGTCATATCTCTACAATCTATTGTTCTTTCTTAAAATGGAATGCAAGCTTTGGGGCCTAATTGTTTCCTTGGGTCTTTGCTTCTAGTTTATGAGGTCTTCCGTGCCATGTGAAATATATTAACATCAAGTAAAACGTGCATGCTTTCGTTCTGCTGGCCTGTTTTCTGTTGGTTTACTTCTCAGGCTCAGCCCCAGAACCTAAGAGTGTAGAAGAAAAGTCTTTCCCTCTCTATAGTATCTAACCAAATCCATAATTTTTTCATCCAAATTCACATAGTTTATCTCAGTCATTGTCCAGCTCAAACATTATGCTTTTAGGAAAAAAATACCTTGTTACTTAGAAATTCTCTCCAACCTCCTCCTTTACTTGCTCTTTCCTAAATTCTGTGGGGAGGGATCCGGTGTTGTCCTGGGCCAAGGAAGGCAGCACTCCAGTAACCCACTCACGGCCAACTCACCTGCGTCTTCTCCTGGTACGGACCTCTCTCCCCGTGGTCCCTGCCACTATGGTCTACGGAGGCTTCAGGGTCTGATCTCCTGAGCGTCATCCAACTCCAGCAGCTGATCTCACACTCCCCCACCCTGGGACCTGGGAGCTGCACGCTGGCTTCACATAAGTGTGCAGAGCTCACTGAGGCTGGTGTGGGGCCCGTTCACCTCAGCCCCTCTCTCAGCCACCCAGCCACGCAGGTAGAGGGCCAGGCCCAACACCTGCTTGTCTGAAAGACTTGCAGTCCCTCCAGCTGTCCCCAGGAAAACAAGAGTTCTAGAACATTCTCATATTTCCTCATAATTGTCTGCAATTCCCTACCCTCACTCCCCGACGACCCCCAGGTTCTGATCACGACCTAGACGCCAGAGGATGTTCCTCTCTTTTCTGGCCTCTTCCTTACCAACCCCTACCCCACCTCCATAGTGCTTTTCTCTCCATGGGACGAGGGAACTCCTTATATCCCTTATTCTTCCCAGATCTGTGACCTATTCTGTGGTTAGCTAAGTTTAGCTTCTTGATAGGTAGAAAACAAGCTGTGATACTTCTCAGAAAATTCTGTCTCCTGAAAGCCTTATTTCCACAAATGTTATCCTCTAATGAAGGATAACATCTACACTCAGAACTGAGCAAATGGCTTCTTTATTCCAACTGTTTGTGTCACCTTCCTCCCAGGGCCAGGCCTTCACAGTACAAAGGCTACCGAGGAAAAGTCTGCAATACCGGGGAAAAACAAACGAATCTACTTCAGATGCCATACTGTGTAAGAAGCCGGAGCGTTCTCCCATCTGCTCATTCCACGCAGGTTTCTGTGTGGAGGCAGTTCCCAAATCGCAGATCTGGGGAGCTCAGGCAGAGCTCAGGGGCCTCTCTGAATAGAGGAGACAGAGATAGGAGATTAGGGAAACTGAGGCATCTGTCATGTGCAGGGCAGAGTTCCAGAAAGGAAGACGTTAAACCTGAGTGCCAAGAGTTCTCTTCGACCTGTATACTAACACCCCTGGTCTGGATACTAACCTGTGCGTGGTGGCTGCATTGTCATTAGGAAAACTGCCTGATACTACACGCTGAATAATTTCCTGAGCTCGTACGGATCTGGGAGAAATTTGAGCTCCTGCCAGCTGGAATGAAGGGGCTTCACTGCAGACCTCCTGCATTCAGTAGAGACCATGGCAGGGTCCTGTCTTAGTAGCAAGGATAAATTAGCTCTAGTGTAGAGACTGTTTTGGACTCTGCCTAACAAAGCTTAAAAATAAGTCTCTAAAATCAAATAGACGGCAAGCAACTTAATTGCCTGTTAAATAATAGTCAACATTCTTTAATGAAAGACACCAACATCTAAACACCCAGTAGTATAACATTTATAACATGTGCCATTCAGTGAAAAATTACTAGCTATGCAAAATAAAGCAACAAAACCTATAACCAGGTGGAAAATCAGTTAATAGAAAGAGAGCCATCACAGGTGACAGAATTAGCACCTAAGGATTCTAAACATGCTTACATATTTAAACAAAATAAAGATACAATGAGTGTTTCAATAATTAAACTACATATAAATGATCTCCATTTTATATTTTGCTTTCATGATGTATATTTCTGTACATTCCAATTAATAGGCAGAGATTGCCAGCCTGAATGAAAAGCAAGACCCACTCACCACGCACTGCTATGGGCAATAATATCTTTACATTTAAAGTCAAGGATAGATTAAAAGTAAAAGGAAAGAAAAAAATATACTATGTCAACACTAATCACAAGAATGCTAGAATAACTATATTTAATGTCAGACAAATAAGGAAAAGGAACATTAACAGGGGTTGACAAGGTCATTTTGTAATAATAATAGGGTCATTTCATTATGGAGACATAACAGTCCTAAAAATATATACTCTTATTAATAGACCTTTGAAATATGTTAAACGAAAGTTGATAGATTGAGAGAATAAGTATTCAAGTCCATGATTATAGCTGGAGATTTCAATACTTCTCTCTCAGGACTTCATAGAAAAAGTCAGTAGAAAATCAGTAAAGATCTCAAGTTCTTATCAACACTATCAGCTAACTTTAATAAAATGCTACACTCAACAACAGGAGGATATACATTCTTTTCAAGTGCATATGGAATATTAGCTAATAGACTGTAAAACAAATCTCAATACATTTGAAAGGACTTAAATCATACAGAATGTGTCCTCTGCTCAAAATGGAATTAAAATAAAAAGCAATAATAAAATGGTATCTGGAATATCTCCAAACATTTGGAAATTGAACACACTTTTTATTAACTCATGGGTCACCTTTTTTAACAACTCATGAGTCAAAAGAAATTACAAAGAAAGAGAACACGGTACAGACAATCCTTGCTTTGCACAGGCTCTGATGTCCACAGATTTCAGTTACCATAAATAACACCAGGCCCCACCAACACAGGTCAAATTTCAGTTACCACATTTCAGTTGCCATGGTATAGTAACCATAAGTAATTCTATGTACAAACTTCATTGTTAGCTCACATGTCCATGAATCACTATGTAAATAACAGATAAGCATCATGATCAGTGAACAGTAACATCACTTACAAAATCCATCTGTGATTAGTTGCTATGCGTCAATTATTCAGTTTACACACATATAATAAAGCTGTTTTCTTCTTCTCTCCCACTGATAAGCCACATGACGTTTTACAAAAAAAGGGTGTCCCAAAGAAACACCTGGCCAACAAAGATAAAAGTACATTAAACAAATGAAAAGTGATCGTGTTGGAAGTGCAATTTGAATCAAAATGCAAATGGAATTACAGAAGAAATAGATAATGTGGAAATGTTAAAACTGATCATTTTTTTTTGAAAGACTTCAGATTTGCAATCAGAGGAACCTAGGAGTGATGGTGACATAAACAAAGGAAGTAAGTGCTTATAATGAAAAGGAAAAAAAAGTCTCAGAGAAAGTGACATTGGCAAAAACTTTACATGAAGAGAATGCTCAGGTATTTTATACCATTGGATGTGAAAAGGATGAAATGTTGGGACCAGCAAACTTAGAAAGTTCTGAGTATGACAACTCAAAGTGAGCATAGTGTCCACTTTGTATCATAAATATACGATGAGGAGGCAACGAGCAGAGTTCAAGCTACTCCTGACTGATTTTTGCAGTGTGATAACATGCACATAATGTAAAGTGTACCACGGTAGCATTGTCAAGTGCACAGCGCAGTAGCATTAAGAACACTCACACTGTCCTACAGTCACACCGCCATCAGCACCTGCGGATTCGTCATTTTCCCAAACTGTAGCTCTGTCTCCATTTCCTAAGGGTTTTTTTTTTTTTTGACAAAGAAATAAAGCACTTTAATTCTCAGTGTTTCATTAACAACACTTTAATGTTTCTAATGTTTTAAATTACAGTACACTAAATTAATATTTTTACTATTTTTCATTTTCCTATGTACTGAGAACAGACAGAATGTTTAATGCATGACAAAAAGTTGTTTTTTTTTTTAAATAAAAAGAACTATATTTAAATTTTGTTTTGAAAAGCCAGGGCAAGATTATCTAGGCCAATTTTGTTCAGATTGGGAGTTTGCATACAGCATTTGAATGATGTTAGGTTTTTAGACGAATGCATGACAAAACGTTTTAAAGGTCACAGTAGACTTGTAATTTCTCCATTGATTATGAAGAGGGCTTTGCATGATTTTAGTTCACACGGTCGTTTTTATGGTCCCTCACTCCCACGTAAAGCAAGGAATGCTCATTCATCAAAATCTGTGCAGTGATGTCAAAGTGGTCCTTAAGGAAAATTTTATATGCTTACATTAGAAAATGAGATTCTTGCGATATACATATGTATCTAATCACCATATAAATTAACAATGTTATATGTAAATAATATCTCAATAAATGTATGGGGAAATGAGAATATTCACAAGTTCAGTTATCTAAATTTTCAAGTTAAGAAATACAAAAGAACAAATTGAACCCAAAACAATGAGAAGGAATTAAATCATAAGGAGCAGATATGAATGCAATAGAAGTGCATAAACAACAACAAAAAAATCAATGATATCAAATGACCCTGCAATATATGTGTACTGTGTACACAAAAGCTGGTACAACAAAACTAATACAACCTTTGCTCATAATATCCCTAAACTGAAAACAATACAAATGTTCATCAAGAGATAAATGAATAAATAAATGATGGTATATCCATTCAATGGAATATTACTTTACAATAAAAAGAAATGAGCTATTAATTTACGTAGCAACATGGATCTTAACATTTTTGAAAGCGCCATGCTGTGTAAAAGAATCCAGACACGAGAAGGTACATACCATGTAATTGTATTTCTATGAAAATCTGGGATGAGCCAGTCTGATCTGCGTTGTCTGAAAGGAGATCTGTAGTTGCCTGGAGCCTGGAGTGGGGTGGGGAGATGGACTATAAAAGAGCATATGAAACTTTTTAGGGTGATAGGAATGCTCTATGTCTTGCTGTGGTAGTTACTTTGGTGTCTGTATTTGTCAAAACTGAAGTTTAACATGTGTGCATTTTATTGCAAATGAAATACGTAGCAAACATGAGGAATACTAATCTGTGAGTTTGTAGGATATGTTCACGTAACTCTAGGTTCTTGGGAACCAAGAATATTGATGGTGGTGTAGAGAAACTGGGCACTTTTATCATGGTATATGTTTGTGTTCACGCATGTGTGTGTGGTGATGGTGGTAGCAATAGTGGTAGAAGGTGGATGCTTCACTTTCCTGCCTCCCACCGAGGAAGCACCCCCTCTTCACTTTGCTTTCACTTCCCTTTTCGAATGCTCCCCCTGCCCCAAGCAGGCAGAATTTTCATTGTATACATATCTGGAACACAGAAATTCAGTCAACAGTGAGGGAAACTGTGCCTTCCGTGTTCTCCTCTGTGTTAAGTGCCTTGACAAATACAAAGCTGAAGAAACGCACATTTGCTGCCCATACATAATTTACAGCTAATATGTTACTGCAACGTGAGTGTTTTTCTCTCCTAGTTCCCAAACAATAAGCCACTTACTTCCTTAGGGTTTTTTCCAGGAACTAGGTCTTCTAGGCGTATTGACGAGGAGGGGTAGTGGCCTGCTCCCCACCCCTCCCCTAAAACACACGCGTGCGCACACACACACACCACGCAGTACTTCCTGGGGGAATTCAGATCCAGTCTAAACTAGTTAGCGTCTCTGGCAGTTCCTCTACAGCCTGCCACCTGAGAGGATGTGGGGCTGCCCTAGCAGCCAGAAGCCACAACGGAGAGCAGTGGGACCTAAAAACCGTCCCAGATGGTGTCCAGACGTTTCCTCCTTTAAAAGACCACCCTGCTGTCTTTGAGTCTTGGCCCCAGAGCAAGGATAACAGGCTTTATTGCATTTCGTTGGTCATTTCTCTTGGACCTGATCCTCTTGCTCAGCAAACCAATGCCAAGGAGTGGGCCAGGCAGACTGACCCGCAGTGTCCCTCCCGAAGGCAGTGGCCTGGCCTGGGCTCTGCAGAACTGGAAGTTGGTTCGTGCTCTCTGCTGCTTTGAAGCTACCGACCTCCTCTCCTCCTGAAACGCCTTCTTCTCAAGCCACTTCTTTTAAGTGGTTGTGTGTGATACTCTTCGGTTAGTTAGATTCATTTAACTGGGCTGCTTCCTCCTGAATGTCACAAACGATTGAGTTTGGCAGAAGTCACAGAACGTTTTGTTTTCATAAGCTGCCACTTACATAGAGATTAAATATTAAATGAAGATAAACTGCATCGAATCCTTTGATCCATAAAATTTTATCATTCAGATTGATCACACCTAATACTAACATTCAAGAATAGTTTCCCGACCAAACATGGAGCACCCCTGTGACGTATGAGAAACATCGCTCTGGCTGCCTGAGGCTGAGTCGAGGGCGAGCAGCATCACGCAGCCAGACAGTGATACAGAGGTCTGGACCAAGAGGCTTCTGCTGGATGCCAGTCTTCAGCTTTTTACTGGGTTTCTGAACCTCACTTCTGAGTCTCTGAGTTTACCAATGGAACCAAGTCCGTTGTAATCATTTCCAACTCCCTCCTACGTGGGCTTCTTGAGGCTGGATACAGAGAGAAACAGACAAATGACCTGCACACTGGATCTAAAAACTCAAGACTATGAAGTTTAATCTAAAAACTAAGTTTGTTTTCTTTTGTTGCAGCTGAATGTATTTTGCTCTCAGATACTCTGGCCAAGGGATATTGCTAATCAAGTCCTGAATTGAACCGAATGTCAGAAATACTTTTTTTTAACCCATTGACCAAAGAAAATATCTTATATTCTTTGGTCAATTATAGTGTCAGCTAAGTCTTCAAGTTGGAAAACATGTAAGTTGTTGCATATGTCAGAAACACATATTAGATGAAAATCATGTGTGTTTTGAAAATATTTATATCTTCAGGAAATTCCTTGTGTTGCCTTTATAAAGTTTTATTTTTCAATAAATCATGCATAGATTCACTTAATCTTTAGGAAGCATCTGATAATAATGAACCCTAAATTTAAAGTGAAAATATTAATATTTTTTATGATCTGATTAAATAGGCACCATCTTTCCTAACATAAATTCTCACCGAGGTTACAGAAATAACTTTTATACCTAAGTAAAATAAGAATAAGTAAATATACTTCATAAGGCAGAAAAGATTTCTCCTCTTTGCATAGTACATTAGGCATGTTACAGAAGGATAAATTCTCCTTGCCCTGGGAAATTATCCGATTAAACGTTAATGGTACTGCAGGTGGCAACGACTTAGAATTTAACATAATGGGGTTGTCAGCCATTTTTTTTCCCAATGATGTTAAAATTTTTCCTAAAAATAAAAGACACATTAATATCACCACTACATGAAAACGACAGTCCCCTATCGTTACCCTGACAGTGCACTCTGATTAGGGGCTGGGGTAAGTGATGGGAGTGGAGAGTCGGGGGAGAGAGGAAGGGGACCCCACTCTTACCCTTGCCTTTGGAAGCACTGATAACTGGGAGATTTCTTGGATCTTCTCCTCATTTGAAAAAAGGATACTGGCAGCAAGAACGAAAGAGCAAAGAAACAGTCCAAAACAAAAGGAAGTTGCTCCATGTACCAATTCCTCATTTACCTAATTAAAAGATTGATAAGGTAAAACTTCTTAATTAACCAGAAGCTAACACTGGCCCACATAAATATGTGTTTGAATACATCAAACATCCATTAGTAAAATGGTTCAAGACCATGTTAAATTTTCTACTTAGGATCTGTCATATAATATTCTTGAAAATGCTACTTTCTATTTATAAAGATGTAAGAGCTTATAGCCAGTGATAAACAGATAAAATTAAGCCTTTGCCAATGATCTTCATAACTTTCATGACACTGGATTTTCATCTAGATCATAGAAGGAAATGTAAACAATAGGGTCCTGACTTCTAGTGTCAAACGAGAAACAGGCCAGCTAAAATCTCTGGGAATAATGGCTGAATTTCTCAACCAGAGTCACTTTATCAAGAATAAGGCTGACTTGAGTCATATAACAAATGAAGAACCTCACAGGATTGATGGTTTGTTATGGGGTCAGAATCATATTCCAAACCAAATCCTACTCAAGATAAGTGTGGTTAACATTTGCCACTACTGTGCACTGCTGTTCTTCAGGAGTGAAAATAGGCTGCTTTCCAAACGAGTGTCCTCATGACACTAGGACCACGTGCGTATTCAGGCAGGCACTGGGACCTGTGCAGGAAGAATGAGAAGTTGTTAGAAAATGGCCAAGGTGGTCGACTAAGATCACAGATATGTTTGAAATTCATTTATAGGTTTAACCTGAGGTTAGAAATGGTAGCTTCCGCCAACTTGCAAAGTGAAACAACTTTAACCCCCTCCTTTGAGCCAGGCCACCTCTGTTTGATACCAGATAATACGACAAAACTTGAAAAAGAAATCCCACACTGTTAGCATGCCTGCAGTCCCCATTGTAGTCTAGCTGGGAAAACAGGCGGGAGGGATGGGAGTGGGGTTGAAGTTTTTCTTAAAGCCAAACTCCCCGCAAGTTTTTGCCTGAAATTGTAAAAGTATTGGCAATTTCTAGTGAAATTACTCTGTGTTTTACAAACACTACTCTTGAGAGCTTTGTCTCACCAGAAGCAGAAGTGTCGGGTTGTGTGGGTAACAAGGCCCCAGGGTATTTCCAAGTGCATTGCAGCAAGCAGCAGCACAACTACTGAGCAAAGGGAGTATCTCGCCTTATTCAAGGACTGCTTAGCCCCAACAGGCTTGAGTAGGGAGAGAGAGCTTTAGAGAGGGACATAGAGACCGTCCGTCCCCCAAACAGACCCCGCAAAATCAATGTTTACTTGGAGAGCTCACTTCCCCATATCTGGTTCATCATCTCGTAGGTACAGAAATGATCTTGTGTCACAGGGTTGGCTAGCCTTGAGACTCTGACTCATTCAAATAAAACCTGGAAGATAATGTATAAGACTAGAATGCTCATTTAAATTTCACATTCACGGTGGCCTGAGTAAGTCATCCTTTCCTTTCAGATAAGTCATGTTACCACCAAATTGCTTGGTGAGTACAGGAGACGACAAAGGTAATCAGAGCACAAGGACATTGGGTTCTGATGGCCTGTTATGTCCATCTCCATATTATAGATAGACTTGTTGGACAAATACACAGTCGCCGACACAATCCCTTGCTGGATAGGTGCTGCTGTGAGTCTCCTTTTTTCTGTGTCCATTGGCGATTTTCCAGCTGACACTCCTTTCTTGTTAGACTATTGTGACCACTTTCTCTTAGCAACAGTCACTCAATGGGGTTACTCTCTATGTCTGGGCTGGTCTGGTAGGCTGATTTCTTTAAAAAAAAAAAAAAAGACTTTATTTGTTTATTTTTAGAGAGAGGGGAAGGGAGGGAGAAAGAGAGGGAGAGAATAGTGATGCAGATGAGAAACATTAATTGGTTGCCTCTCGCAGGCACACCGACTGGGGACTGAACCCGCAACCCAGGCCTGTGCCCTGACCGGGAATCAAACCAGCAACCTTTTGCTTTGCAAGATGATGTCCAACCAATGCGCCACACTGGCAGGGCCTGGTGGGCTGATTTCTTAATTTAACTCACGGTGCCATCTCATTTCAAGTTGGTTGGAGCACTTCCCGAGGTGCAACCTACATCAGGAAAGGATGTGAAGATATTGGTGAAAACCCAAAACTTGTCTGTTTTTTTTGTGAGTTGGTAGCTCATGGAAGGGGGCATTGTTTGAGAACAATGTAGAGAACGTGTTGCCAAGGTGATTGTATATTTGGGGGATTTTATCCTGAAAGGGGTATTTGGCTACAAGATCACTACGGTGTGACAATGGAAGAAGGAAGAAGGAAGGGGAAAAGATACAAACCAATGGCTACAGTTCGAAGGTGTGGCAACCTCAGGGTGGTTCCTACTTGACATCTTCTGACTCAAATGCAGGACCTTTGTGAGCACCTGTCACATTCAAGGTGAAGAGCTCTGCACTATGAGGCTGTCAGGAAAAATGAGGATGACTTGTTACAAATGGTTAATGAACTTTGCTCTTTTGGGCTGCTAGTACATCAGGGGTTTTTTTTGTTTGTTTGTTTGTTTTTTTTCCTTATTGGCCTGAAATCTCTAGAGGTGAGGAAAGCAAGGGTGAGGAAGAGATTAGGGAGATTGTTAGAGAATGGATTCAAAGGAAGAGAAGATAATAATCACTTTTCAGTGATAATAATCACATTCCATATGAGCTTTTGCAGCTTCATAAACTTGCCTAATACCTTGAGAAAAGATTGTTCTCATGTCTTTACCTTTTAGCCTAGCAATGAGCCTGCCTGTCTAACTAGATCCCAGTTTTACATAAGGTACTTTAAGAACGGGAAGTGGGTTACTGAATGCCTGTGTGTGTGGTGGGGAAGAGAGATTGTCTCTTTCTGATCCCTGAGAGGTGGGAAGAAGAAGAAAAGGAGGAAGGAGGTGTGGAAAGCCGATAGCCAGATGAGTGTCCCCTTTGCCCCTTGCTGGCTTTTGACCTAGAGTGAGACTATATCCAGCCAATTCTCTTTAGTCACTGCAGTTCTGTTCTGTAAAATTATTGCCAACACTGAATTACCACACATGGGACCAATGCTCCTTACAAGAGCAATTAATCAGGATGCTACCCTAAGACCTCATTTGACCTTGATTACCTTCGTAGATGCCCCAGCTCCAAACATGGCTGCACAGGAGGTTAGGGCTTCAACACATGGATTTTGGAGAACACCAGCATTCAGTCCACACCCTCATATCTATTTTCTCCATAAGGCCCTTCACAGCTTTCTTGCTCTAAGTAACACCACACAGCAGCTCAGCACTATATTTGCAGGCCATTTTAAACAGAAAAATCACCATCACAAAACACAAAAACATGAAACACTGGCACTAAATAGACCATGAAATGAACACTTGTTTGCAGTTTGAGTTGGCAACAACCAGGCAGAGTATCTGTCACCTAATTTGACCTCAGCTGGGAACATGGACAACGGGAAACTCGATGCACATGTGTGTATGAGTGACCATGAATGTGTATTGATTTGGGGGTTAAAATACATCTTAGCTGGTAGGCCAATTCATGAATTTGAAACCTGTAAATAATGAGAATTGACTGTACACACTGTCGATAAAGTGAAGGGATCGTTCAGGGAAAGCGGCTGCCCTGCATGCTCATTTGAATTGTGGGGACCAGGTTACCCTACAGAGGGCCATGCTAACATGTGGCCAGCTAGGCACTTAAGAGGGTGGAAGGACATAAGTAGACAGGAAAGGTGTAGCTGGTGCGTAGGATCAGAGCTAGTCACCCGAAGACGTGCTTCTGTGGTATGCAGACTGTTTTGAGCTAAGGGCAACTTCAGCTGCAGGCTCAGGGAAAACTGCCCCAGACTTCACCATTTGAACTAGGTTGAAATGCAGGGGGAAGGCCAGGCTAACTGAACCACTGAGCAGCTTTACTCAATGATGACTTAAGATAGCCTAAGGGACTGTTTAAATCACTGGAGTTTTAATTCAGGCTGGACATTTAGCTTTTCTCCCACTTAACCAACTGGGTGGGGACTTGGGAAGGGAGCCAGTTTAGTTAAACAAAAGATAAAGATACTCCTTTTTTGCTGTGTAGCTAAGCTGTACTGTGAGCTGAAATATCAGCCCAGTTACATAAAAAAAGTATTTTGGATTGGCTAATCTTTGAATTGTGGTCATAATCTAGTAAGGAAAGTAGATGATCCTTCATCAATTGTGATGACGAGGCAGTTTATGCTGTGTGCTCTGAGTACTATGACATCGATGTGCTTTGTCCAGAGGGCAGCAGTGAGCTTTGGCAATACTGTCAGCAAAGAATGACATTGGATGGGTGTTCCCCGAGAGCTGAGACACTGCTATGTCTGCATGTCTTGGGTAGACTGTCACAGTGTAATTCTCATTGTTTTCACTGCTGATTTCAACAGATTGGTCTGTCGGGTGCACAAGCTCTGGAGGCTTGCCTTACCATCTTTTCTCCTCCTCACACGCTCTTTCCTCCACCGAATCCCCATCCTGCGTCCCAGACACCTGGTATGAGACGTCCAGTATGACTGATTCTCTTGGTAGCGATCCCTGCTTCCCTTTTGGTCTACTCACTCTTCGAATTGCCCAGCAATTCTTCATGTTGATGATTTTGACCTTGAGATGTAAAATGTGCTGATTATTTTTCATTGCTAATCCCGCCACCCCCATGCATTTACTGCCCTTCTCTGCCCAGTCAGTGCCTTTGAAGCCCTTTCGGGAATGTATTGAGGATTCTTGCTGGCTGGTTTCCAGTTCGGTTCCACTTTGAAAGACACCCTCCCTGCTTTCACGCAAAGTCTCACGCACTTGCTGCACCCCTCCTTGATGACAGCCTCTGCTGGGGTACCCTCCCCAGCCCATCGCTCAATGACATTTAGTGACAGAAGTGTACTAGCCTTGCTCCTTGTTTCTGCTGGTGGTGGTGCTGGCTTCCCACTGTCGTTAGTCCCCATGAAAAACTCTTCATTGGAATTTCTTTACTCAGTAACAGTTGTTGGATTCTGCTTCCTGATACTCCAAGTTATCTCCAACTTACTCTTTGTGCTACTCCCTTCAAGCCTTGAACTTTACACGGTTCAGCCACAGACCATTTACAGAACCATTACCAGTTTTTGCTAAAAATGCCAATGCCAGGGGCCTATCCCAGCACCATCCCAGTCAGAAACTGGGAGAGATGAGTGGAGATCAGGGCATCTTCATTTCAACCTCCTCCTGAGGAGGCTCGTGGCCTCACTGAGACCAAAGAACGTAGCAAGATGAGGCCCGCTTCTGCTGGGGGTCGGCTAGCTCCTGAGAGTGTCCTTGGGCCTGCCAGTAGCTTTCCAGAACCCTCTGGTAAAGCCCCTATTTATTCTTCAAGGATGACTCAAAGATTAATTGCATGTATTTCCTGTAACCTAAACTTCTAAAGATAAAGGTATCTATAAATAAGATATTTTTGGGCCGAACCCACTAAATGTTTGGAGGCTTGCCTTAGACAAATCCCTAGGTACACTCCCAGGAACACCCAAAGCATATCTGTTAAAGGGGAACTGAAGTGTTCAGTCCAGTTTGCTCAGCTATGAAGTGGTCTCCATGACAAAGCTGCCTGGACTCCTCCCGCACTTGCTGTTAGGGACCCTGGGAGAATTCAGAGTAGCAGTAAACAGAATAGCCTAGTTACCAGCTGGGTCAACTCACTAACTTTATAGAAGGGAAACCAAGCTGAAGGGACTTGCCCAGAGTCTCACACCCTGTTGGTTTGTTTAGTGTATTTTTTGATAAGTTTTCCTGCTGCAAAAAAGGCTTTGGGTGTTGCTTACATATAGGCTGTGTCACAGTTGACCCTGTGGGTCAGTTGTTTCCATTAACACTTAGTTGGTGATATAAGAATAAAACGTTAACCTTCTTTTTTTTTGAAGCCTGTATTAATTTCCTGTTGTTTAGAACAAATTACCGCAAAATTTGTAGTTCAAAACAACAATCATTTATTCTCTCTACAGTTTCTGTAGATTAGAAGTCCAGACCCAGCTGAGCTTGGTCTTTTGCTTAGGGTTTCACAAAATTGAAGTAAAGATGTTGTCTAGGCTGCATTCCTTTTTGGAGCTCAGGGCCCTTGTCTAAGTGCGTGTGTTTGTCAGCAGAATTCCTTGTGGTTGTAGGACTGAGGCCCCTGCGTTCTTGCTGTGTGTCTACAAGGTCACCTAGAGGTGGCCTGCAGTTCCTTGCCATGTGGCCCCCCTCCACAGGCCCTCGCTTGCCTCAAATTATTCAACTTTCTCTGCCTCTGATTTCTACACCTCGATGTAAAGGACTCATGTGATTCAGTCAGGCCCACTGAATAATCTCCCTTTTAATGAACTCAAAGCCAACTGATGAGTAACCTCCTCAGGAGAGTCATGTGCCCCATGTGCAGAGGTTCTGCCCACACTCAAGGAGAAGGAATCATACAAGGAGTGTACACCAGGGGCAGAATCTCGGGGCCGTCACGAGGTCTTAAAGCAGCAAACATTTACTGATGGCCAAACACTGGTCTAGGCCTTTTTAAAAGATAAACTGAGGCAAATTTAAGAGTTTATTTGAGCAGAAATCAATTGCTGTTGGCAGCACCCAGCTGAAAGTGGTTAGGAGTGCTCCCCTAGCAGGAACCAGGGAACAGGCTCAAGCACTGAGGAGGCCCATTTCGGTCAACAACAGACCGCATGCATGTATGACAGTGGTCCCATAAGATTATAATAAAGCTGAAAAGTTCCTATAGCCTAGTGACATGGTAGCTGTTGTAACATTATTGACCTGTTCCCAGTGATGTTGGTGTGAGCAAACCTGTGTTGCCAATCGTATAAAAGTATAGCACATACAATTGGGTATAGTACCTAATACTTGATAACAAATGACTATATACTGGCTTTTGTATTTAATATATATAATTTTGCGTATACATGTATATACAATGGTTTATGTATTTATCAGACTATACTTTTTCCTCATTGTTTTATAGTGTATTCTTTCTACTTACAAAAATAAGTTTGCTATAAAACAGTACACCATAAGTCACTCTGCCCCTCAGTGGTAACTGTCTAGTGGCCCTTTTACTTAACTTCCAGGACTCGAATTCACTGCCATGTCGTCTGAGGCAGGGAAGCTCTTCCATGAAGGACTCACCTTCAACACCGATGAGCATGCTCTGGGAAATCGCTTCAAGAGCTTTGGGCTGATTTCTGAGGTGGCCATTGTCAAGGACTGGGAGACTCAGTGATGCCAGGTTTTTGGCTGCATTGCCTTCACCCATCCAGAGCGCACCTCAGATGCCATGGCAGCCATGAATGGAGAGTCTCTGCGTGGTCCGGATCTGTGTGGACCATGCAGCAAGTCAGCCTGTGGAACCAGAGGGGTGAAGGTGGGGCCCATGGGTGTGGCCACAGACACTAGAGGTGGTGGGGACCAGGTGGTGGTGTGAGAGTGGCAGGCACAACAGTTGACCTGAAGGATATGGATATTGACATGGATGTGGAAGGTTACTGATATGGATATGGAAGGTCCAGAGACTGTGGTGGCAGAAGCCAGGTGGTTATAAACACTACTCAGGAACCAATTACAGAGACAATTATGAAAACAGACGAGGCATGCACACATCACACGTGCAAGGAGTAACACTTCTGATCCAGGACTGTCCTTCCAAGTGGCGGTATTTATGAAGAGTTTTGGAGCTGTATTGAAACATCTGTTTCAGTCCATGAACTTTGATTTTTCAATCGAGCTCCCAAGGCAGCTTGTTGAAAACCTTTTAGAAAGTTCCACGTGTTTTTATTTTTTTTCTTCCCATTTGAAGACAAACCTGGGGCATTTATAGAGCCTGGTACTTTTCCTTTGACCAGTTTTTTGTTTGGGCTCTCAGGATTGGTTCTGGTAAAAAATGTTTGACCGGATTGATCTGTTTGTTTGTTTGTTTGTTTTTCAGAAATAATGTATATCTAGGGACATTTGAAAAGTTCATACACATTGTTTACCATAGTTAGGAAAATTTCCAAACATAACTACAGGACATTAAGAACATGATTATTTAGAGGTTTGGGTTTTTTTTTTCTTTTTTCTGAAGATCACTGCCCTGATTACATAGATGTTTCTTAAAACATTTGCGAATGTCATTTTTTTTTTTTAAATATTGGCAAAAAAATACTTCGTTGTGTTTTGTGAAGCATTTAGGGTGTCTGTCATGGAGCTGATTTAAAAAATGATACCTGTAAAACCAAACCAAACCAAACCAAACCAAACCAAACCAAACCGGTGCGCCACGTTATGCCAGCAGCAGCCTCACATACCTCATTTGCTACATCTCTTCATTGCATCATTTCTCTTGCACTTGATTTAATCTGAGGCTGTTTGTACATAATCATGCCGTACAGGTTTGGAGCGTAGGAGGACTAGGTTATACCGTACAGCCTAGGTGTGTAGTAGGCTGCACCATCTAGGTTTGTATAAGGGCTCTCTGCGATGTTGGCACAACGATGAAATCACCCACATGACCATGCACAGAAAAGCAATGGAAGCAAACAAAGGAAAGTACATGATTGGCTATCGAGTAAGACATATTTGGCTGTTTCTGACTGTCTGTCATTAGCATTCTGCTTTAGTAACCTTGGGGCGGTTGCAGGCTTTGATGGCTGTTTGCTTACCAGGCTGTAGGTCTCCAGGACCTTAGAGCCACCGCAGTGCAGTGGCCTTGTGTAATTCATTTAACAACCTCCTGCATGGTTTAAGTTATATAATCTTTACAACAGTTCTAAGAAGTAAATACTATTATTGTTAACCTCTTTTTATAAGCAAGTAACTTGAAACGTATAAGGGCAAATACAAATTAAAAATAAGGGGTTTAATTGCCCCTGTTGAAAACCAGGCAAGAGAATGCAGGTCTCCCTTTTCTTTCAGAATTTCTTTGTACTTTTCAAACATATGTGATTTTTTTAGGGGCTAAATAAACCTCTTGCCAGTCTAGAAACTCAGGAATGTTTAGAGGACTGAGAGTTATCTCTTTGAAATGTACTCGTCAAGGAAAATCAGTGTCGTGGGAGGAGATGGCCCTACTGGTCACCTGACTCCAAATTGCAAAACCCCCATGATGTAATAGGTTGGATCCTTTCAGCTTTGTGAAAGAATAAAATGTCTTTCTGTCTTTGCAGTCCTTTCTGCGGCTTGCCTGTGATGTGTATTATGTTCTGATTTAATGTTTATTCAATAATAAAATTGTTTCCTCTCTATTCTACCTCTAAAGCAAGGTTTTCTGGGTTGGGAAGAGATTTCACTTTTAATTATATTTTCTCAATAAGTACGAAGAAGTTAAGTAACTTGTCAATGACATCTTGTTGCTGAGTGGCTGAGCTCAGGTTGTGAGCTCACTGAACTGCTGTTATTTTATGAGACACAACGTGTAATTCTTAATTGTTCTTTAACTGAGGCTTCTCCATACATCATCATATGACTCGTGAGGCCTCCACATTTAATCCTCTAGATCAAGTGCCTGAACATTAGGAATATTGACATTTTAGGTCAGGTAAGTCTTTGTGTAGAAACTGTCCTGTGCATTGTAGCATGTTGAGCAGCACCCCTGGTTTCTACCCACTAGATGCCAGTAGTACACCCAGTTGCAACAATCAAATGTGTCTCAAGACATTGCCAAATATTTGGAAGGCAAAATACCCCCAGGTTGAGAACCATTCTTTTAGCAGAAGTAAGGAACACACACACACACTCTCTCTCTCTCTCTCTCTCTCTCTCTTTCTCTCCCCCCTCCCCGCCCCCCGCCCTTGGCAGGGAGCAGGGAAGGAAGAGAAGAGGAATCATAGATGAAAGAAACGCTTTAACTCTCACAGAAGGGCTAAAAGCCAATGGTCTGATAGTTGAGGTTGCAGCCTTCTAAATTTTTTTTTTTTTCAGAAACAAGAAGAGACCAGGGTTGGGTTAGCAGTGACCCCATTATTCTATCATCCTTTTTTTTTTTTCTGGTTGGGTTGAAGAAGTGTTTGAGAAGAGCAAGTAGTAGCAATGAAATCTATTCTTTTTACCAAAGATTTGGGCACCTCTAATTTGTCCTACATTTCCCTATCTTTAGGGAAATTTAAAGTTTTGTTAAATCCCCCAAAGGCTTTTTGGAAGGGGTGGGGAATTAATGAGTGTAGCCAAAGACTGCACTTCAAACCTTACACAGCTGCAGACCACAGCACAAAGGTGACTTCATCATGGAAAATTCTCAACTTAAAGCCTAGAAACAATCAAACAAAAGATTTTTTTCTGCTACATTAAAAAAAATTGTGTCTTTTCTATAGTAACGAGAAACACACACACTCATCTTCTGGAACAACATAATTTATGAACTGAAAACCAACCTAATTTACTTTGACCCCTCTGCCTGAATATTCTGTACTTTAAATGTACTTCAGAACCAGTGCTGTCTTTGTTCTGTGGCCATTTCCTTCCAAGCTGTATAAAGGACTATTTATTTCATGCAGTCAGCAAACAAGTATGTATAAGATCTGCTCTCTCTCCAGCACTTTATGAAAGACAAAGAATCATAAAAACCAGTGTCTTAGGTCATGGTTACGAGAAACCAGTTTGGTATCTGAGGTGAGGAAGCATTTGCAAAATTTTCCAATCCAGGAGTTCTACTCAACAGGTTAGGTTTCAAAAGTTTATTTATTAATCTTTTTGTTTATAAGTAAAAAGAGACCAAAAGGTGTTCAATGTTTTCCTTTTTGATATATTTCCACCAAATAGGAGTAAGAATGATTTCTTTCATGTTTTAGAATTTGACATACTCTTTTCTGCTTTACATGGACATACTGCCATTGCATCAGGCATCTTTTTTTCTAAAATAAAGGAGCTTCAACTAAAATGAAGATCTACCGAGGAAAATGATATCTCACTTGATGATCTTTCCAATGTTTTGTGTGGGAAGATTTCCCCCTACTCTTCTGGGTTCTTTTGACTGGTTTAATATTTATAATTAAATCCAAATGGGACAGATTACCAAGAGAAAAATAATCTAATTTAATTCTCTACCTACATCGGGAAACCCATATACATGAGCGAGTCAGAGACTCCACATACGTGAGAGGCTCAGAGACAGAAAGGCGAAGTAAGGCAGTGAGTGAGGCATCCCAAGCTAAGGATGAGGTAAGATGCCTAAGGTTTCAGAGGGGAGGAGAGTAATTCGTAGGACAGTGAGAAAAATCAGATGTTTACTAATTCAAGCTTGCCATACCCTAGCATCCAGGCCATACAAAGTTATTTCTAGTGGTAACTCTTATTATGAGCAAGGCCCCACATTTATTTTTCTTTTTATTATTTTTAAATCGTTGCTGAGGATACGTTTATTGATTTTAGCGAGAGAGGAAAGGAGAGCAAGAGAGAGAAACATCAGTTGGCTGTACCCTGAACATGCCCCAAACAGGGATCGAACCCACATCCTCTTTGGTGAACAGGACAATGTTCCAGATAGCTGAGCCACCTGGCCAAGGCAATGTTCCAAACTTAAATAGTCTAAGGGAGATGTAAAAGTTTCTCTTGAGCCTACAGGTCCTCGATTGCCTTCAACTCAAAATAATCTACATGCCAAAGTAGCACATCTCAGGGAGGCTTGCCTTGAACCCCTTTAGTTCCATAAAACTCCTTAGCAACTACATTTTGATGTTTGTAAATTCCAACAGGCACTACATTTATGAAAACCTCTGTCACCTCTTACCATGTTTAAGCTTCGAGTTATTGAACCTGCACTCTAGACTTTTCTTAAATTAACTTTAAGCTATTGGGTATGTAGTCTCCATGTCTCAGTTGGGTGGCCTGGTGGATCCAACATAGGAATCATAGGAACTCCCTAACCTTGGGAAAATTCCTGCTAAAACAACTATGACAACACCGAAGTTAGTAGGAGGGGAGGCTGACCCACCCTGTCTACCTCACAAAACCCAGGTTCCTGAAGGGCATTATATAGTATAGACAAGAAAAATTGTCTTCTACACTCTAAAGTCTTTCTTCTGGAGTCTGTGGATTAAACGGAAAGAAGGAAGCCAGACTAGGTCACTCTAAAATACACCACTTGCTTATTGATTATTTTGAATTGTAGGCACTTACGAAAAGCAGGTACAAGAGGACACTCTGACCCTTCTTTTTCTTCCTGAAAGGAGGAGATAAAACGTTTGTATGAAAGCTGCCTTCCCTGTATTAGGAAGAAGTAAGGCATTTTTATATCTGGACAGACAGGGAACTGGGGACCAATAAATCTGCCCAAACAAACCTTGTTAAACTACCCTTATCTTCCCTGTTGCTTCTTCACCATTTACCACCCCTAGCCCAACACTTTTAGTTGTATTAATTCTTCGCAAATTTTTTTTTTTTTTTTTTGGTCTAAGAGGTATAAGACCTTCCTGCTTTGGTCACTCTTTGAATCTTTATTCTCTTGTGAAGGCTCCCATGAATGTGTGAAAATGTAATAAAATATGTATGCTTTTCTCCTGTTAGTCCATTTAATTTTTAGGTCCAGACAGAGAGACCCAAAGAGACTAGAGGAGAACTTTTCCTCCCCTACATGACAAGAAACAGATTTGCAGGAGAAACACATAAAAATGTATTTGATGTCAATATTTTTATGTGACATGCGGGGAATACTTCAAAGGAGGGAAATGAAACCCTCCCCCTAAAAACAGTGAGACTTGGGGACTTATGTGCCACTTTAACAAAGGGCAATAAATTGTGCAGAAGTGACTAGACCAAGGAAAGGATTTGGGGCTTGTGAGTAGGAGATATATGAAATAAACTAAGGGAAAATACAGGTTATTTTAATAAGATTTGTTTAGGTAGACTCGACTCATCATTGACACCCCATTGCCAGTAATAAGAATGTTCTCTTCTTCCCTGTGAAGGCGTCTTTCCTTGTGAGAAATTTATGCCTGGCTTTTGGGGAGAAAAAAGAGGCTCTCCTGCATTTGGCATTTCCCAGTTGCCTTCAGCTCAAAATAATCAATATGCTAAAGTGGCATTTTTGGGGGGAATGCATGTTCTGATCCCCCTCAGGGGCTTCCAGAAATCCCCTCCTGGATCTTCCACTTCCTTTTCCAGGCAGGAGGCAAGGCTGGCCAGAGTCTGAATGGTTTTCAGGATATTCTGGGTGTGTTTGTGAGGTCCCTCACTTCTCGCTACATTTTCTGTATTTTAGTGAGGAAAATGGCATTGGATCTTAGGCATGAACTCAAGAATATGGCTGAAGCTCACGTCTGCTAAGCCTGGCCAAACCCAATATATGCCCTTGCATGTTATCTTTCTCATGTTCTCTTACCGATTATTGAGGGATGCACAGGTGCGTTGTTTTCACAGGTTGCATGACTCACTCCTTGCCCTTTAGAATATTTCCCACTAGCCAGCAACTCATCCAATCTTCCCTACAATATTTGCCACTTTTCTCAGTTTTCAATTTATTATTTATACTTATGGTTTTGTCGCAATGACAGATTTCTTCTAAGATAATGATCTTAAGACATCTTTGCAACCCCACTCCATCCTATAGAAAAATGCAATGGCAAAAACTGGCTGTGCATAACTATGGATACCATATGTATATTTATACATTTTTTAGTGTGGCCATGGTTAATGTGCCTCCTCTCTGGAATAGTTTTTTTCTAAATTTGCAAATTCTTTAGTAGAAAGAGCTTCTGTGGTGTTAGGTTAGAGGGATTTGCACCTATAATTCATTGCTTATCCTCTCCTCGTCTCTTAGAAGACAGTGTGGTGTAGCGGCAGCAGGGATGGACCAGGAATCAAGGTACTTGCCCTACCCCATTGCTCAATTTGGTCACTTTTGAAATGGGAGGGTAGACTGGATTATTTGAATTTTGCATGCCAATGCTTAGATTACGTAACATGTGATTCAAGGCTGTGCATTTCTGTTCGTCCAAAATACTTTTATTTGTATGCAGTGTACAGTGTTAGGTGCCTCATGCAAAGGAAATCAGAAAGGTTGCCACTGTTTGAGACTGAATAGTCCAGTAGAAGACATAGGATAAGTGCATAAACAGCAATAAATAGTGTATGAAATGATAAGCACCTCCAGAAAGGAACAGATAAAATAATTTTTGCTTAAAATTTGTGGTCCATTTGGGGGAGGTGGTTAAGATGCTACCCCTTAGATTGCTTGTATAAATGAGATTACAGGCAAGGCAGAAAGTGATTTAATTCTTTTTGTTTGTACAAATGATAATTTTTATGATTATAAAAGTAATACACGAGAAAATGGGTGAGAGACTTGAATAGGTACTCACAAAGGCCAGTTAGCATATGAAAAGTGTCTCAACCTCATTAGTCAACGGGGAAATGTAATTAACCATCCTGAGATACCACCACACACCCAGCCAAAGGGCTAAGATGAAAATGACTTACAGTGCCGAGGGCTCATTAAAATGTGCAACAACGGGGACTCTCATAAGCTGTTGTGTGAATTCATACAATCACTTCGGAAAACTGTTTGGCATCACTACTAAAGCAGCTGAACATATATGGCAGGACCCAGGCATTCTACTCAAAGTTCAAATCCAACAAAAATGTGTGTGTTTGGAAACCAAAAGATGTGGAGCAAATGCGCATAGCAGCATTATTCATAACAGTCCCCAACTGGAAACAACCCCCAGGTCCATCAACAGAAACTTGGGTAGCTACATTTCGGTAGATTTGTGATGTAAATATAATTTCACCTCTTAGGCATACCTTGTAAAATTATGGTGTGTTTCTTCACAGCCTTTTTTGTGCATATGTAATATCAAAGGTACATATTCTGCATCCTTTCTTTTAAAATGTTAATCACACAGCATTTCCTCCTAAGATAAAAAATTGTTTGGAAACATTTAATGGTCACACAATAGTTGACCTTATTCTTGGTGTAAGGACAATTAACATGCACTATATGCTAAGCACTGTGTTAAATACTTTATGTAATTTATCTGACCTAGTTCCGGAGGGCTGTGCTCCAACCCAACTTATTACATCCCATCATCACCTATGACTGAAGTCTGGGCCATCTGCTTCCACCCTAAAGCCCCAGCCTCTGAGGCCTCCTGTCCACTAGCTCACAAAACACTCCTTAGCTTTTTACCAAGCTGTCAGCAACCAGGACAACCACCTGAAGCTCATGGCCCTAGACTATTCCACCTACCAGTGCAATGCTAATCCTGGGGCAAAGTGGACATAGTGCCACACTCACTACTGGCTAATCTCCAGTTCCTCTAATCCTTTCTGGAAGTTTCTACCATATCACTTTATGCTTACTCTCACAATTCTACCTCAAAAGTTTGACCAGGGTTAGGAGAATAAAAACACTGACAACTCTACACTCTTTTTATTTATTTTTTCCTTCCCACAATCCCTTAGGCAGGAAGCTGTTGTCATTTTGTCTTCTGGGCTGGAACTCCTTTTCCTTAAGGCAGTAAAACCTTAGTTCAAATATGCTAGGCCGAAAGGAGTCTTTTCTATGCCAGGAAAGGAACTCCATGTTCTGAGTCCTCCAGTCTCAGCCCCTGATATGGGGCCAGGAAACCCAGTAATGAGTAAATACCCCAAACAAAAAATACATTGTCCAACTACCCAAAAATTTCTATGTCTTTCTGTCTTACACACCTATCTTGACCTGTATTTATATTTTTAATCATCACATTGACAGGCAACAGAGAGAGAGAGAGAGAGAGAGAGAGAGAGAGAAGACAAGAAAGTAAAAGAATCTCCAGCTACTTTAATTTGCATATTTTAAATTTCTAACATTACAATTATTTTTCATTTGTTAACAATTTTATTTCTACTTCTATGAAATGTTGTTTCTTATTCTCTATTAAGGTTGTGCTTATTTTCTATTATTAGGGTTTTTCATATATTTGTATTACCATTTACTTTTAAAAATTAAGATTAATAACATTTTGTTTGTCATGTTAGTTGAAGATGTATTTCCCAGTTTGTTTGCCTTTTAATTTGGTTTACGTAGCTGGTTTGTTGTAAAAGAGTTTCAAATGTTATCAAATGTATCAGTTTTCTGTTTTCTATTGCCTTTAAACTTGAAAATTTCTTCCACATTCAAAAATCCAATAAATATTTACCAACATTTTCTAAAATGTTTATAGCTTTTATGGTCTGATAGTTTTATAACTAAAGCTTTAAACGAAAGTGACTAATATGTTTACATATACTTTTTAAGTAAGATAAACTTCTAAATTGGAAACTGTTTTTTTTTTATGGACTCTCTACTATGTGCCAAACATTTTATATACATTTTCATTTACTTGATGCCAAAATGCTTATAGATGGATATAATTATCTTCCCCACAGAGATGATACAACTCAAGATGAGAGAGGTCAAACACAAACTTGTCCACAATAATACGGATAGCGAATGGCACAGCTGGACCTGAATCCAGGTGGGTCTGGCTGTCAGCTGTGGCTGTTTCTGAAGACCATGCGGTGGTCAGGACATTCACTTAGCCAAACATCTAAATAGCCCACTCATGGCTGCCAGTGGGCAGACATAACTGATTTCTCCAAGTTTCCTTTTCGTTTCCAAATTTACAATGCCACTCAACATATTTTAAATAAGAGTGAAGAAAGCAATTGTGCTGCATTTCTTGGGAAAATGAAGTTTTTCTTTTCCTATAATCTCCAGTCTAATTCCCCAACCATATTATTAAAAAGCAAAAACAGCAATGAAAACCATTCTTTTCTAGCCACACTGTTGCACTAAATTCCATGCTAGAACCGTCCAACAGAATTTTCTGTGACAATGCAAAGCTTCTATGTTTGCCCAGTACATTGATGTGCCACTGGTCACATGTCTACCGAGTACTGAAAAATGTGGCCAGTGTGATTGACAAACTAAAATTTTAATTAGTTTAAATTTAAGGAGCCACACATGGTCAGTAGTTACTGCTTTGGACAGGGCAGATCTATAGACTAATTATTTGTAATTAAGTACCAAAGACTTTCAAACCCCAAACTTTAAACTGAAAATACCTCCCCCAAATTAGTCCACTGTGGGTAAGGTAATTGCAGTCTATCTAGCTCCAGGCTCACTTTGCAGAATGAAATATTAGTCAGGTCTACCAGTGGAATGCCCGTGAGCACTTCTGAGGGGCTGTTAAAGCACTGTGGTATCTAAGGAAGAAAACAGATTTATGTAGCACATGTATGATTTTCGTTAAAATTGCTTGCAAGGAGTTATCTAAGTGGGAAAGATAATAGCGTCTACCATTGTTGAGTCCACACTCTAACCTGCCCAGGGTTTTCATATCTGTACACTAATCCTCCTGGAATTCTAAGCAAAAATGGTAATCGCCACCAGAAATAAAAGAAAGCCTAGGTGTCCAATCTGCGGCCCATGGGCCACATGCAACCCAGGATGGTTATGAATGTGGCCCAATATAAAATTGTAAATTTACCTAAAACATTATGAGATTTTTTTGTGATTACATGTTGCAATGTATTTAATTGGTGGTCTAAGACAACTCTTCTTCTTCCAGTGTGGCCCAGAGACACCAAAAGGTTGGATACTCCTGGTCACAGACTCCTTTGTCTCCTAAACATTCACCAGTGGCTTCAAGCTTCTAGAAGACAAAGGTCATAAAAGCCGAAAGTAAGGGGGAAAACACAATAGTAAGTATAATGAGTTGGCAAAAAAGTACACTTTTCTGAATTGGACTGGTTACCAACAAATTTTCTGTTTCAGTGTAGAAAAGGTCCCTCCCGGCCCTGGTTCCCACCCTTCCTTCCAGGGCTGGCCCTCCAGGGACTTGCTTATTCATCCATCCGTGTGGCCTGATGTTTCCACCCCGCTGCCCCGAGGCTTTAGGTTCAGCTTGGATCCCTGAGGGTGAGAATCCCTTTCCTCTGTGGTTCCATCACATCCACCTTTGGCTTTAAACTGTGATGCGCTGTTCTGACAAGGCTCACTGCCCCCCTTTCCTCGGGTTTCCCACTGTTCGCAGCCCCGCTCTACCTTTAATCCAATCCCATTAATCTGTATACTAAATGGTTCACACACAGCATGGTTAGGAACCCCTTGTGAAAACAAAGTCTACTTCTTCCATGTTTGGAATGAAGTAGCTGCTGAACAAATATTTTGTGAATGAATCATAGACCCGGGAACATTTAAGTTACAGAATGAATGAGCAAGCCCCTCCCAACCAGGGAACTGATGTCATCATCGACCACCTCACAGTGGTGTCACAAAGACTCAAATACTTGAAACACCTATAACAGGAATAACATTTTTGAGATATTGAGTCAACATCTTTTTGTTTCTGGAGATTCTTTTCCCCTAACTGTCCTGGAAGTCACTACCCATTGGGCTCATGGGCAGAATTTCATGAGCATGGGAGTCATCACTGTATTTTGTTTGAAAAGGCTTCTTAAAAGATTATAGCTGGACAAAGATCTGCAAACAAACACTCCTTGTTTTACAAAAGCTGAGCCTTACTGAGAAAAAAGATTGAAAATGAAATGTGTGTGATCTTACAAGCTGGGTGTTGGAGGACTCGTTCTAGGGCAGAAGGGAGTTCCCAGCCCCAAGAAGGGATTAATTCACTGGTTCCTCCCCAACCCCTGACAGCCTTCCTGGCCTATGGAAAAGAGCTCAGTGGAAAATGAAAGAAAGGAGAAGGGCCAGGGCCAGACCTGGGCACGGGGGCAATCTGAGAGGTTTGTGGCAGGGCTGAACACAGTGTGAGCCAGGAAAACAGCCAGCTTCTTACAGACTTCCACCAATCTTGACTTGGGGAAGGGGCCTGGGGCAGCCCCACAGGGTCTCATACATTGCAGCATGGCACTAAAGTGGCAAGGGAAAGATGGGGGAGGGCAGAAGAGAAGATACAGGTGCCAAGGGGACCATCTGACTGGAGGAGGCCTGGGGCCAGAGTGTAGAATCCACAGACCTACGGAGACCGTGTGAGCAGACCCCTGGACATCAGGAGGGGATACTAGCAACCATCCAAGGTACACGGAGCTGATCACCCCTCTATGAGCAGCAGAGTCCAGGTAGCTGGCTCCTCTGCAGTCGCCTAGGGGCTGCGGAGGACCACCTGGGGATCGGAGGTTCTCTCACTCTGCCTGACACAGTCCTCTAGTCTAGAACAAGAGAAGAGGAAGAAGGAAGTTCTTAAGAGGGGAGACACTGCCCTGAAAGAGGGTGTGAACTTTGAATGGACTCAATATTTACCCCAAAGAATCTTTTTTAGCATGGAGAGAATGGAACTCATCAAGGAAAAGATGCACATCCTCTCATCAGGGCAAACAGACTCTGAGCAAGATGAGCTAAGGAAGGGAAATAAAGACACATTCTTTATTATTTATTTGTGCACATCTGATTCATACAGTGTGATCCCACTATAAATACAGCAAGCACTCTTCCATTAAGGTGAAGAGGAAGATCTATGCTTCCCGCTCTCCAAATTAGAAGCAATAATTACCAGATTTCATCTTATATCTGGAAAACCCTTATTTCAATATACACTGACTTCTTATTATACCAAGCTCTATAAGAAGTCCAAACTAAAAATGTAGTGTTCATTTGGGACACTGTGAGCAAACTAGCCTCACTGCTCAGGAAAATGGAAAGATCCTTAGAAAAATAATACCTGTGTTGGTTATAATAGTGAAAACCAAATGTCTTCACCCTGTTGCTAACAAGACCCCAAACCAAGATTATACATGTGGTCTCTGGTCACCTTCATGTTATGATTTCATATGTACAGTTAGCCCTCCCACCTGCAGTTCTTTTTCATAACCTAGGTATGGAACTTTAAATGACCACTCTAGTCCTTAAAGTTAAGCAGTATCTCTATTATGCAAAAGTATATTCTAAAATCATATGATATTAGCACTATCAATAACTTAAGTTTATTGTGTGGGTTATGGTTTATACTGTGATTCACGCCACTTCCCTTGTTACACCCATTCTACAGGTGAAGCAATAGAAGCGTCTCTGTTCAACAGAGAATCAGGACCCAGATCTTCAGACTCTTGTACCTGGACCACTGTTCTACTCAAATATCTACCTTGACTTCTGTCATTCCAGAGGTAACTGATTTGACCTTCGCCACTAAATATTAAAGACTGTCTGCTTTTAAAATGGTGTATGGTTCTAGACTCTCTGTTTGCACACAGCCTTCCCTGACCATCCTTGCCCATACTAACCTCGGCTTTCTCTCAACACCTACACTACGTCCTCTTGACACTGCCGTTTGGTAATCTACCATATTCTTCCTTGAAATAGCTGTGATGTGGTGAGTCACTCACCTTTCGATATGTTTACATCTTGACCCAACTAGAGGGAGCTCCTCAAAAATCTTTTCCTATCCAGTTTTCCCATACTCCCTTGCAGACTACTTGGTATACCACAGGTCCTCATATATTTCTGGATTTGTTGATTGACTGAGACAATTTTCATCCTCTGTTTTGAAAAAAAGAAGAGAACCCCATGAGATCCTTGGCCCCCTGGCACAAGAGAAGAACTCCAAAAAGCAGGCGACCTGACTGAGAGGGAAGAGGTCCTGCTTCACAATTCTGGTTATGACCATCCTTGTGAAGACCCCCGCAATTAAGTTAGTATTTAATCCAGCCCCTTGAAGATGAATTAATTTTATGCTTCCAACAGGAGTGCTGTTCTGTATTTAATGATTAAAACATACATGAGTAGCTTGCAAATATTATAGTAATGCCTTTATACACAGATCAATACATTCCCAGGCCACTGCCTTGCACAGACTATCAAGTGTAATCGGGCTTTTTAACCTTGTGACATAGCCCCTCAGCTACAAAGTGCTTTCTTTATTTCCTTTCTTAAAAAGTACGTTCATTCTACCCTGGACTTTCCCGTCTGTCAGTGCAGTTTGAGGTGACTTCCTGTTCTGTCAGCTGACCGTGAGTCACATCACTGCTGCACGTTACCGAGGCTGCTTCTGCAAATTCAGCAACTAGGGAAAGCGGATAGGTGTGAGCTATCAGACCTTCCTCCTGGGGGGAATCACTTTTTTTCCCTGTGCATTCAAAACCTCACAGTTACAAGGTTTGCTCTCCAGCCTCTGGATTTCCGATGATGCTTCAAAAGACAGGAAAACCAGTTTCCTACTTTTCAAAATGAAATGACGTTTAAAAAAAATCCATCTCTGTAGTGAATGAATCATTTATCTGGGCAACCCCTGTCCCCAAGGGGGTCCTTCCTTTGAGCCACATTTCAGGGATGTCTTTAGTGAGGCAAGTGGTAATGACAAGAATGCTAGTTCTGGGATTTGAAATGATGCAAGTAGAATGGAAAAGGAATTTGAAAATCACAAGAAGGGAGCTATGAGGTAGACAGGGTGGGGGTGAAATACGAATAAGGAGTCTTCCTGGATTGGGGAAGCAATTGGAGCAAAATCATGGGAAAGTTGGAGGCGTGATAATAAGCAACCCATAGAAAGTTAGAGGACTTTGGAGAGCACTTCTGCCTTCTGCAAATATCTTGCATATCATTTAGTTAATTGAGGGGTTTGGTCCTTTTTGTTAAAAGAGGACAAGGGAGCAGTGACACTAACCTGTCTAACCTGATGCTTTTGAAAGGAGCTAATAAAATATTATTGTGACACACTCATCAGATTTCAATAAATTAAACGTGCATTTTTTAATTAGTCCAGTTACAAAAATCCAGTCACATTGTCGTCACCTCTAATTTATCCAGAGATATGGCTTATTAGCAGTGCCAGAATATTTACTTTTTGTTGTTGTTGTTGTTGTTTCCTTCTTCCAAGGGTATTGGCATTATAATGATTTGAAAAAGAAAAAAAAAAAAAACAGGTAAATTAGAGTGAACATATGCTCTTGTTTACAGACCTTAATGAGAAGTATGGCTGATGGCATGAAATAAATGTTCTTTCATTTCAGCATCACAAACGACCAAATTACTTTTAACCATTCTAACCTAAACACCACCACCCCAACTATTGACAAATTTGTAACAGACAGATAGCAAGTTTCCACTCTGGAGTTTTTCGATGTCATTGCAATTTGAAACATTCTTGTTCATTTGTTGGACTGTACATCAGATCAGACTAAGGCCCGTCAAAGGAATAGGTGATGAATTAATGGGAATAGGCTATAAATTAACAATGGTTTAATGAAAGATAGAAGTCTGCTTTTCTCACATAAAAAAGTCTGGAGGTAGAAACCTAGGTCTATTATGGCAACTCTGATCCCCCAATTTGTCAGGGACTAGGTTCCTTCTAGTTTTCTCTTCTGCTATCCCAAAGTATGGTCTTAAAGTTCTGATCCAAGAGGAGGATCCCATCATCAGACATACATTAAAAGTAACAACAGAAGGGGGAAAAGAATACTAAGGGTCTTAAAGTGCATACACCATTGGTCTTTGCCAAGGAAAGTTCCCAGAAGCTATGACCCACCCACATGGTACGTCCCCTTGTATTCCATTAGTCAGAAGTTCATCACTTGGACACACCTAGCTGCAGACTTTCTCTGCACAGCCACGGATTCAGCCAAAATTCCATTACTGAGGGAGGAGGAAAGCTAGGTATTGAGGTAATTCTCTGTCCTAGCCACTGAACCAAAGGGCGTGATATGTCACTTAAACAGGCTCTATGTAATGTGCCAGCAATGTCATTGGCAATGGTATAAAAGTTTGTCTGAAATCAGAAATAATAATTCATACTCAATATACTAATTTACAGGTAATTTAGGGATTCTAGACAGGACATAGCCATCTATTAGCTCTATAATATCATGTGTAGATCTAACTACTTCTTTATCCCAACCTTTCTTGATTGATAATATTATAGATTTATGTTGGAGAAATAAATATAGCCATTAACATTTTAGATGAGCAGCTTTAAGCCTGAAAGAAAAAAGTGTATACGCAGGTCAATATTATATCTTTAAAGCATTCATTGAAGTTATTCATGGTATCCACTTTGGGAAAATTCTGATTGGTACTGATATTTACATAGCTCACTTCGGTAAAAGATTTCAATTTTCTGTATTCCTTCCCATAAAGTCTAGTGATGATATATGGGCACTCTGCAAATATCCACTTCATAAACATTAAGAAATTTCTGTCAGATAGATTGAGGATTTAATATTACTGAATTAAATTGGAAAACTCAAAATTTTTTAAGGAGAAGCTCTACCAATTATTTAAACTAAAACACACTTAAACCTCTGTGATAAGGTTTGAATATCTTAGTTGTTTCTAAATTACAGATGAAAACATGGCAATCATTCTCTAGGGCTAAACCCATTATTCCTAGAAAGGAAATGAATAGCAAGCAACACCTTCAACTAAACTTGAAGTGGAATCTTAAGGAAACAGCTAATGAACCTCGGTTACAATGAGACTGCCTTTTCAAGATAACATTTGTAGGAAAAATTTTATAGGTCTTCAAATACGACTTTAGAGAACTGGCTCCAGTGACTAAACCCCCAAACCAGGGAAAAGCTAAAATTCTGCCCTGACTCAAAAACATAACTCCACCACCTGAGTCACCTACACGGCTTCAGTAGCACCCTGGATTTTCCTGAAAGGATCCCCAGCCAAGGACTGGGCAGGTTTAGCCACGTTCTCTTATGAAAATAGCTGATGGCACAGTAACAAGGGCTATGTAACTCAAAGGTTATGGGTTGGGTTAGTGCCAACCCTGATATGATGCCCTCCATTCAGTACAAAGAGCTCTAATCTCATTAAATATCAAGATGCTTTTTTCAGTTCAAACATCTATGCTGTCTGTTCATGGTAAACTCACCATTTTTATCTTTAATTGTTTTGCGATAGCTAAGGGTATATAGTCTACCTTGGTTCAGTTCTGTCTTTCCTTGATATTCATGGAAAATACATGTTCATCTTCAACTGCATTTGTTCATTTACTTTAAAAATTTCTTCTTTCTCTGGCTGACTTCTAAATCAAGAATCATTCTCAAAATCACAGCACAAAAAGTCAGCCTAAAGCAGCCATCATCTACAGGAGCCTGAGGATCTTAGATGTAAACCATGTTAGAGCTAGAAGGGCCATTAAAAATTACATAGACCAAGCTCAGTGCAAAGAAGCAACAGTGCCCGTGTCAACACAAACACAGAAATGCATTCAGGACTGGGCCCCAGTAATTTTCTATAAACATGACTTTGACCCATCAATCACACATCTAGGAATTTAGTCTACAAATACACCCTAAATACTAGGTCTGTCTGGACAAAGTCCAGCCACTGTTAATACAATGAGAATGGTTTTGTCATTGATATAATCTGGTAGTCAAAGAGAGTGGACTGGAATGCTCATGTGTGAACAATGATGACTTCACTGTACGAGGCCGTGGGGATGGTAGATGCTGTTGAGTGAGCATGTGTACTGTGTGGCCATTGCATTCAAAATAACTGAGCAAATAGAGCAATGAATCTGTATCAAATTTTGTGTTAAGCTTAAACATCCCTACACAGAAACTATTTGGATGATTCAGAAGGCTGCAGCCATGGGCACCGGGTGATTGGCAGCTTCATCACGACAACATGCCCGCTCATGCATCATGTCTCGTGCAGATTTTTGGTGAAACATCAAATCACCCAAGTGACTCAGCACCCCCTACAGCCCAGATTTGGCACCATGCAACTTCTGGCTTTTCCCAAAACTAAAACCACCTTTGAAAGGGAAGAGATTTCAGACCACTGATGAGATTCAGGAAAATACAATGGGGCAGCTGATGGTGACTGGCAGAACTGTGTGAGGGCCCAAGGTGCCTACTTTGAAGGGGACCGAGACATCATTGTCCTGTGTATATAGTGTTTTTTGTATCTTCTTCAATAAATGTCTCTATTTTTCATATTGCATGGCTGGATTTCTTCTAGACAGACCTTGCATATATACAGAGATATAGGTACAAGTACTTTCATTGCAGCATTGTTTGTTAAGAAATATTGGAAACAACCTATCAATAAGAGGATACTTATCAATAAAAAGATAATTATATAAACTTATGGGGAACGTATAAGTGAAAGAATATATAGAAAAAGTGGAAAATAAGGCCCACAGACCTGTTTTAATAGTGGTTACTTTTAAAGAATAAGATTGGCTGAACAGTAGGAGAGAAAGAGCTGCTCACAATTTTATTTTATTCACTCCCATTATAAGTTGTTTAAACAAAACTTGTAAGGGTTTAAAATAGCACAAGTGTGACATCCTGACTTCTAGGAGACCACCCTCTCATTAAAAGTGTCAGTGTGAACATTTTCCATCTTACTAAGATATGTTTACCAGCTTGCTCCTTTCCACTTGTCCAGACAATATAAGATAAATGTATTTAGCATTCTTTACTGTTGACTAGTTCTGAAGATTTGATTTTTAAAAGGTTCAGTATGATAGAAAATAATCCATTTCCCCATCAATACTCCCTGCAGCCAGTTAAGGTCATAGTCCGCTGTGGAGATTCACACGGGCGATATCAAAGTTTTGGTAAAACTCCGTTCTTTTCTCCTTTCCTGTGACACTCCATCAGTGAACCAGTTATGGATGTTTGCTGGAGTATTTTTCTCTCTCTGAACTCTGCACATAATGATGAGCACTGTAATTCAATTCTCCTTGGCCTTACCCATCTATACAGATAACAAAAACAGCCCCAAATCAAGTTTCTCTGGTTCTTTCCAGAGGCTGGGGATAGTAGATCTTCAAATCCCTGAAAGGTATCTTTCGAATGTTTCTGGAGGTCCCTAGAAGGTGTCTTCCATGTGCTGCTGAATAAGATCCCTCCACCAAGCTAGTCCATAGTCTCTCCTAGCCATCTAATGGCCATCCTTGTCTCCTGCTTGGCACTTCCATCTACTTCTGCAGTGGAGGACCTGGAAATCAAAGATGTCCAAGTGGTATGGCACTCTTTCAGGTAGGAAGAATGCTTCCTCCCCCGCACCCATTTCAACCCAGTGAGGGTATCCTACAGTATGGCTTCTGCCCTAGGATATTGCAAAATTGTTAGTGATTCAGAATTTCAGTTTCCTTGTAGTTCCCCTACTGTTCAGAAGACTCAGGCTTTCATTCTGAATTATTTATTGACTACCTGCTCTGAGCAGACATGTATAACATGTACGATGACAAATGAAGCACCCAAGGACCCCTCTATTGTAGAATTTTTAGTTTATTCATGAAGAAAGGTAATAAACAAGTAATTAAAGCAAATAAACATATAACTACAAGTTGATATAGACACCATGATGAAAAAAGAGAGATGTGAGAGAAAATAACAAAGGAGTTACTTTGGACTGGATGGTCAGCAAAGGCCTCTGAAGTAGTAACTGTTATATAATAAGACTGACAATCCAGATTTGGAAAAAGGAAGGGGAGGAGAGGGGAAAGTGTTGAGGGAACAGGAACAGAAAGAAGGGAAGAAGCTAAAATTTTAAATTATTGTGAGCCAGAAACATTCTAGAAACATTACATATATCATATCTTTTAATCCCAACACACTCCTATGAAGTAGGACTATTGTTAGCCCTACCTGCTAGGTGAGTAAAGCAAAGCATGGAAAGGTTTAAGTAGCTTGTCCTTGTTACACAGCTAGTAAGTGGTGAGGGTAGAACTTGAACCCAGGCCCTAAGGCCCTAAGAAAGGAAAAGACTTTGGATTGTTTCTGTAACTTAAAGCCCAGGTGGCTGAAGCAGAAAGAAAAAAGAGATCAGCACGTGATGAAGTTGCAAGGCAGGCAGGCACTAGAACATGCAGGGGTTGGTGGTCACATTTCATTCTCAGAGGAATCCATCCTTGTTGACGCTCCTCAAAACGAATAATATTGTACTGAGGAGTTAGCAGTAATAATGAAAATAATTATCACTTATCTTGTTTTTGTAAGCTGAGGTTTTAGAGGATGACAGTGCTTCCCTTATGTTGTGGATAACACAGGAGACTGAGATCCTGAAGATGGAATTACAATTTCTGGCACATATGATAACTCAATATACCACTTAGAAAATTGCACCATCTCCCAGTGCATTCCTGTAGCAACCCATCCCCTGTATTAGAGAATTATGGGTGGCCAAGCCAAACAGTATTCTACTTGGGATTGAATGCTGCGTTAATACGTCTAGGGATAAGGAAGGGTAAGGAGAGCCGGTTAGCACAGTGCATTGGTCTCTCCAGGTGGCTAGGAGCTCTGTCATGCCAGGAGCAGCTGTGGCTGCCACCCTCATTCACGGCCACTGGCTACAACGTTGGGCTTGTAAGTGATAGCAACGGAAAAAGTGAAGAAGCAATAATTTTTTAATCCTCAAAGTCCACTTTTTGTTTGCTTGCCCTCTTGAAGCCTGTTAGAGGATTCCTGCAACTCTTAGGAAAGCTCAAATTTGACAAAAAAAATGAGAAGACGAACTCAATCTAACCACATAAGCTGAGTCTAACCTCAGCTCTAGTCACACAAACTAGGAAGAACGCAGAGGGGATTTCCCAAACTCTGTCTGCTTGTCTTGGTAACCACTTATTGGTCAACATGTTCTTGCACCTTGTGGAGCAGTGGGAACATGCATCCTGCACTCCTCCCCACCCACCAGCAGCCCCTCAATTTCCGTTTGCGGATCCATGTGATTCCTGAATGGCTAACTCCATCTTGGTGGAAAGGAGGGGACACCTAGCCTAGGCTAAGCGATCAGCACATCTATCCCCCTGGCCACAGTGACTGCGACCAAGGCCTTTGGTTCAGAGTGACTCTCAGGACTTTTGCTGGGACTGCAAGATAAATTCTCTATGTCCCTTTGACTGCACTTGAATAAGAAGCCCTGGAGCTAGAGCTACCTGGGACCACAAGAGAATCCTGATTTAGGAGAGAGTCAACACTAAGCAAAACAAGGTAGACAATGAAAACTGGAAAACTGGGTCCCAGATGACATCATTGAACCGAAGAACCCCACCTCACCAAAAATCTGGGCTTTTGAGGGACTCAAGTTGATTAAATTGAGTTCAACAAACATTTAGTGAGTGACTACTTAGGTGCTAGATATGATAGCAGGCACTTAGAGTACATTAATGCATAAAACAGACAAGTATCCCTATAAGTGCTATGGAGGAGGAGACAGACAATAAGCATAACAAGTAAAATGATAGTGTGTTAGAGAGTGATCAATGCTGTGGGAAAAAGGAAAAGAGCAAGGGAGGGGAGTGGAGATTGGTGGAGCAGGAGCTGGGGAACAGGTTCTCTGCAGTTTGAGCTGGTGTGGGTTGGGTTTCTTTGTTACTTGCTGTCTATTACTTGCAAGTAAAACTACAACAACTTGGGACATTTTAAATACTTGTAACTCCCCCACCCCCGCCCAAACACAAATTCAGAGCGGAAGTTATAATAGACTGGGAGAGAAAAATGAATGTTAATCAGATTTGTCTAGGATTCAAGGGGAGGGGGAGATTGTATTTGAATTCAAGCTAAAGATTGAACTAATTCATTTTAAAAAACAGATCCACATTGTAGGGCAGGGTGTGAGTATATTCTTAAAACACTTTCGTTTAAATCGTGTCGCACTTTGATATCAACTACGACACTTTCCAAAAGCAGCAAGATCCTTTTACTCCCCTCGTTCCTGATTCTTGAAATTTAAAAATAATCGCCTGCCTCTGTTTCCAATGTTTGATTTGTGGAAAATGCAGCAAATTAATATTTACAGTGCTTCAGGACTTGATGTATGAAATTCTGTGACTAATTTTCTCAGTGATCGACTTGCAAGAACTATGATACTGTGTAACAGAGTGTAAAGCCGACCAGCAAGAAAGCAGGGAAGAAAGAATGAAAGAGAAAAGCAGAGCAAATTAACTTAATATAGATGTCTACTCCCACCCACCTTTCTGAGTATGGTGGCTAGTGGCTTCCTGTAAAGGAAACATTTTGTTGACTCTTGTTTTAGTTAAGACTGGCATCCCCCCCTTCACACAACTGTGTAGTGCTGTGAAAAAGAAGAAACCATCACCGTGGGACTGAGATCTTTTGAACACTAGTAATGACTATACATATTCATCATGCCTCTTGCCATAGCACTTGGTTTTTTGTGGGCATCAGTTGCTGGGCTGTATTTTTAAATCCAATGCCAGACAAACTAAAGCTGTGCTCTGATAAGACATTTATAAACATGACTAAATTAGCTGGTGGGCTGTCATGCAAATGCACCATGCCTCTCCCAGTTTCGGATCTCGACTCCAACTTTCCCTAGATGCCTTAGAGCTTACCACAGTGAGGTTAACTGCTGGACCCAGTAGGCAGAGCCAGAGAGAATGAGTGGGGAGACGAAACACAGGGGGTGCCCTGCTCCCTCACAGGCTGTCCCAAAAACTGAGAATGATGAAAAAAGGACCTGGCCCACTCCAGGCAGAAACATACTGAAGCTGGACTAATACTGCTTTTAAATTAGTAAAAAGAGAAAACTTAAATCATTAGGAAAGGAAGGATTATTAAACGGAGCATGTTGAGATAGACAATTGGTCAGTCCTTTTGGCAAAAGAAGGTTCTTTCTGCCAACCGTTAAATTCCTGATGGCTGAGGCCTGAGGACATGTGCCAATAAATGCACACATACAAGTACATGCTCGCACACACACACACCCCACAGGCAAAGAAACCTTACTGTAAACATGCCAAGAAAAAGTAGCTGAATATTTATTTGATCACTAGTGGTGAAGTACACTCTTAAGAGTCCTATGAGGAATCCCAAGGGAAATAATGACAGATCTGACCACATAAAAATGTTAAATTTAAGAAGGACATGAGATAAAAATAGGAACATCTAAATGGAGGGGGAACTCCACAATGCATACAATGGTGATAAACTAGCATCTTTACAACATAAAGAGCTTATAAGAATTGATTAGAAAAATAGGATAATTCCAGAACAAAAATGGGCAAAGGACACCAGGGCAATTCACAATAGAGCAAATGTTAAGTGTAAAAAAAACCAAAAATAATGTCTATCTCACTGCTTAACTAAGGTAAAAGTTGAAATGGCAGAAAGGAACTTTTCCTACTATCATGTTAGCAAAAATAATTTCTTTTCCTAATAGTGCTGATAAGACTACAATTGTTGACGGGAGAGACCTGGTTCTTCTTGCTAACGTATGTAAAGAATTACATATCGGCAAATCAAGCAGTATGCAATCAGTTTATGAGTGGCCGGTTCCCATGGAAGAGAACAGGACTGGGTAGAGTAGGGGGTGAAAGGCAAAGTTTCAGAGCAAAGCAGGGCTAGAAAAGCAAGAGTGGCTGAAGACCAGGGTAGCAAGGCCCTGGGCAGCCTGAGGCCAGGTGGCCAGAGGCCCAGTGGCCAGGGAGTCAAGAGCACCCGGAGCCTGGAGCCCAAGAGACACAGAGAGAGAGAGAGGGAGGGGGGGGAGGGGAGGGGGGGGAAGAGATCCTTTGTTCTTATATAGTTGGTGATATAGGAGAAAAAAGTTACATATTAATTAACGAGTAAATGTGGCTCCAGCTTTCCTGGGGGAATCTGACTACCCGAACTTAGGTATGTGTGGGGGTCTGTTAGCTCGAATCATTATCTTGCTCCAGACCCCATTTATTCATCTTGTAAAATAACTACGTGACAGGAGGCAGTTAATTAAAATTGGGGCACTTTCCAAAGTTATTTATGGGCTCTTTTTGTGAGCATCAGGGACTCCCTTGTAAAATGGATAGTGACCAGAGGTAGGCAATTAACCAAAGTTGTTTTATGGGCTCTTCCTTTGGGCACCGGGGACCCTCTCCCACATTCAGGCTTTGGGATGAAAGCACAGTTTCAAGGCTTTCTTTCCCAGATAGTGGAAATGCTACATAGAATTTCAAGGACTTCCCTTCTTTCTTGCTAACATAGTGTCTCTTGTGATGTTGGAATACCTGGCAGTATTATCGGACCAGGCTCAAGACTGCCGAGTTAGTGTGTGAGACTTATCTCCTTCCTCCTTCCTGCCTCAGTTTACTATTTATTCTACCTAATTGGTAAAAGGTGTTTCCTGGCAACCAGGGTGCTAAATGCTGGCCAGTAACAGTATTGCAGCCTCAGAGTTTTTCCTATGCTGTCTCCTGTCTCACAAGGAAACAGGAAATCTTATTCACTGCTGGTGGGAGTGTAAAACTTTCTGGAATGCAATTTATTGCATTAAAATCTTCACATATTTAGTCACGTCACCACTGAGTTTTAAGCCTTAGGAATGATGATCCTGTATTTCTACTTACTTTCTTTTTTACATTATGATTCGTATGGAAATTTAACCAAACTAAGAATATTTTATCAAATAAATTAACTTAAACTTCTTGAGTGCTCCTAACCTAAGCTACAGATAAAAAAGCAGCAAGGTGCTGCTGTTATCGGGTTAAAACTGACAACAGCTGACAACAGCGAGATGTATAGATTGCTGTCTGCAAGTTCAGAAACAGGAAGCAGGCCTTGTGGCACTTGCCAAAGGGCACACGCACCAAGAAAGTTGTTATGTCGGAAATCAAGATCAGAAGCTCTTTAAGAACAAAACAGTTTGTGGTGACAAGCAGTGATGTCAAGTTATGTTCATGTGAATTTTATGTGGACACAAGCCAGCCCTCTCATCCCAAGTCTGGTGACTAGAGTGTTTTCTTCCCCCAAAACAACTTCATTGTGAAAGAGCACCAAGTTATTAACTGTGGAAGCCTGTCAGTCACCGTTAACGTATCAAACAAAGGTCTTGATATTATCTGCAGCTGATTGGTTGATTAGGCTTTACCCGCAGGAAAAGCCTGGCCACAGCCTGCCACAGGCCAGCCACGCATGACGTTCAGAAGAGTCCTGTGGCACCCTGGTATGAGTGATGCTGGCGAAAAATGCACCTGATTCCATCAGCTCTCCATGGCAACAGGGGCACTTGTCAGGTCAGATCATGACGATCCATCATCAGGAAGAGGCTTATCCCCGTGACAAGAGGGAGTTTTGAAAGGTAACACGTCAACAACAACGCCTCAGCAACATCTATTTGTTGTTGTTGTAGACAGGGATGAAAAGACGGGAAGGCTGCCAGAACAGCTTGCAAATGGAACAGGAGTTTCCCGCCCTGGAAGGAAAACACAGTAGACGTAAATGTTCCCCGTTTCCTCGGAGAAGAAGGAGGATAAGCATATGCCAAGTTGGAGCCTCTATTCATCTATAAACCTGTATTGGATGAACAGAATATCTCCCTTCTGAACATTCCTACACCTTGTAGGACAAATTCAAATCTCTGTTGTTTAGATTTGTCAGTTGTCCTTAGAAGAAATCAGGGAAGGAAAAGGAGAAAACCCAAGTGAGGAGGAAGGGAGTCTCGGCACTCTGAATCCTTCCCAAGACCAGGTGGGTCCAGGCCCCTCTGAGATTCCAGGCCCCTTTCTTTTAGATTTTACTAGAGGCCGTGGGGGATTTTGTTGGCTTGTTTGCTTGGATGTCTATCTCCTCTGTAGTTCCTGAGGGCAGGATTACAGTGTTGCTTTCATCTTTGTTTTTACCCATAGTACCGGCATAAAACAGGAGCTTGATCAATATTTACCAATTGCTGGTGGCAATGGTGGTGGTGGTGGTGTGGAAAGCAGGGTGAATGGCAGTACAGGTAAGGTCTCTTCCTAGACCTTAGTCAGTTGTGTGGGTCCTGGGAAGTTCCAGTACAAATCCTGGAGGAAATGCTCTAGCCAGGCTGGTCAAGAGTGGGACTTTTCCTAATATCTTCTCCCAGAAACGCAGGAGAGCCTAATTGTTCAGAACATAAGCTCTGCTGTAGGACAACCCAGACTGGAATCCTGGCTTCATTCCAAGCTGTGTGAGCTTGGGCAAGTTGCTTACCTTCTCTGTGCCTCAGTGAGGATCAAATGAATTCATTAGAATGGTGCCAAGGGCCCCAGAAGTTTAGTTGTCACTATGTCATTATTTCACATTTAACCTTGCAGCCTTATTCTTTAAGAGCTCCTGCCTGGATGGAATATGAATCAGCTATCTAAGCTGCTCCCATAAACCTGTTATCCACGTCACTGCCAGTCATTAGCAGTGCTTTGATTTCCTCACTTAACCCTACAAATGCATGGTTATGTCACTTGAAAGAACAGATCAATGGTCCAAACCAACTCACTATGATGTTACATGAGTCATTTAGTTTGCCCTTGAATTATTATCTCCTATCCAGGTGTGACTACTACTTGAACCTTGCCAGATACTACGGCAGGGACCATGAGCAAACAACCCCCCAAATAATGAGGGAACCTAAAGCCAAGTTGGATAAACAATGTGAATATTGGGTGATTGTTATACATACGTGTCCAGAGACTGGTTGTATTGCCTTCCAAACCCCACCACATATTGTGAGCCCCCGGTGTTCCAAGGACATTAAGTAAACATATGGGAAATTTCTTGAAGCCAGTGAAATAAGGCAATCCATAACTACAAACAGGCTGAAAAATATTGCCTGGGTGAAGACCTCTGACTATCTTTTATCTAGACCATCTTGAGCAAATTCTCTTGAAAAAGCAAAAGATAAAGTGATAGGGGAACTTACTAGCTGGAAAACTTTAGTTTCAAGTTATAGTTAATAAGCTTAGTAATTAATTCATTTAAAAAGCTATTGTTTCAGGAACTGAATTTATGACCCACCCTGACTCCAGGAGACCACAAACAATTTGACTTGTGCCCCAGGAGGACTGTAAGCAATCAAGATGGTATGTGAGCCATTGTGCTCCAGAGACAGATGTCTGCCACTCGGAATGCAGATAAAGAATCACTGGTCAACAAAAGAAACGGTGCTAGGAAAATTGCCGGACTATAGCTTTAATCTGATGAGCCTTTTCCCTGAATTCCAAACCTCTTACCTACACTTTTCTTCTCCTTACGAAAAGGTTGGCTTGAAATGAAATGTAAGATAGTCTTTTAAGGTACATAACCTGCCATCTTCGAGATCACTGGTCATCTGAATAAAGCACCCACGTAGATTTAATCCTTGTCTCTACTAACTGGTTCTGGTAGTGGCAGTGACATAAAGTTGTTCACTATTGTTATGCAGGCCTTCTGTGGTTCCACATAAATAATGGAAATATTTCTTCCAGTTCTGTGAAATACATCACTGGAATCTTGATAGAAATTGCGGTGAATCTATAGATTGCTTTGGGTAATATAGGCATTTTAATGGTGTTAATTCTTTCTATTCATGAACATGGTATGTGCTTCCATTTATTTGTATCTTCTTCAATTTCTTCAGTGTCTTATAATTTTCTATCTATAGGTTTTTTACGTCTTTGATTAGGTTTATTCCTAGGTATTTTATTCTTTTTGAAGCAATTGTGAATGGAATTGTTTTCTTAATTTCCCTTTCTGTTAGTTCATTATTGGCATATAAAAGTATGACTGATTTCTGGATATTGATTTTGTATATTGCTACTTTGCTGAATTCATTTTTCAGTTCTTGTTTATCTTTTCAAAGAACCAGCTCTTGGATTCATTGATTTTTTGTATAATTTTTCTAGACTCTATTTTACTTATTTTGCTCTGATCTTTATTACTTCCTTCCTTCTACCCACTTTGGGCTTTGTTGTTCTTTTTTCAAGTTCCTTTATTTGAGCTTTTTCTTGGGTTTTTTTTTTTTTTTTTTTTTTTTTTGAGATAGGCCTGTAATGTTATGAATTTCCCTCTTAGGATTGCTTTCCCAGTGTCCCACAGATTTTGAATTGTTGTGCCCTCATTTTCATTTGTTTCAAGGTATCTTTTGATTTCTTCCCTGATCTTGTTTTTGTCTTATTAATTATTTAATAACATGTTATTTAGTGTCCATATCTTTGAATGTTTTTCAGTGTTCTTCTTGTGATTAATTTCTAGTTTCATAGCATTGTGACCAAAGAAGATGTTTGATAGATTTCAATCTTAAATTTATTGAAACTTGTTTTTTTTTCCCCTAGCATATGGTCTATCCTAGAAAATGTTCCACGTGCACTTGAAAAGTATGTATATTCTGCTGCTTTGGGATGAAATGCTCTGAAGATATCAATTAAATCCATTTGATCTAATGTGTTGTTTAAGTCTGTTGTCTCCTCGTTGATTTTTTGCACGGAAGATCTATCCATTGAAGTCAGTGGGGTGTTAAAATCCCAAACTATGACTGTATTTCTGTCAGTCTCTCCTTTTATGTCCATCAAGATTTGCTTTACATATTTAGATGCTCCTATGTTGGGTGTGTAAATGTTTACTAGGGTTATATCCTCTTGTTGGATCGCTCCCTTTATCATGCAGTGTCCTTCTTTGTCTCTTACTATAGCCTTGGTTTTAAAGTCTATTCTGTTGGATATAAGTACTGCTACCTTAGCTTTTTTTTTTTTTTTCTTTTCCATTTGCATGAAGTATCTTTTTCCAACCCTTTGCTTTTAGTCTATTTGCATCTTTTGATCTGAGATGGTTCTCTTGAAAGTAGCGTATATATGGATTGTTTTCTTATCCATTCAGCTACCCTCCTTCTTTTGGTTGGAGCATTTAAGCCATTTACTTTTAAGGTGATTATTGATAGATATGTATGTAGTGACATTTTATTGTTAGACTGCTTTTCTCTGTGTTTTTTTTTTTTTTTATCCTTTCTTCTTTTCTTCTTAAAGTGAGCCCTTTAACATTTGTTGCAGTACTGGTTTGGTGTTAACAAACACCTTTAACTTTTTCTTTTCTGGGAAGCTCCTTATGTCTCCTTCATTTTTAAATGATAGTTTTGCTGGGTAAAGTAGCCTTGGTTGTAGGTCCTTGCTTTTTATCACCTTGAATATTTCATGCCACTCCCTTCTGGCCTGAAATGTTTCTGTTGAGTAATCAGGTGCCAGTCTAGTTGGTGCTCCCTTGTAGGTAATTACCTGCTTTTCTCTTGAAGGTTTTAGGATTCTCCTTCTTTTTAAGCCTTGTCATTTTAATTATGATGTGTCTTGGTGTAGGCCTCTTTGAGTCCAACTTGTTTGGGACTCTCTGAGCTTCCTAGACTTCTGTGACTTTTCCTTCACCAGATTAGAGTTTTTGGTCATTATTTCTTCAATAATTTCAATTCTTTGCTCACTCTCTTCTCCTTCTGGTATTCCCATGATGTGGATGTTGTTAAGTTTCATGTTGTCCAAAATGTTTCTTAAGCTCTCCTCATTTTTAGTAACAAACTATAGAAATGATCCCTGAAAGTATAGTCTTAAGCTCTCCTCAGTTTTAAACATTCTTCTTTTTGCTGCTCTGCCTGGGTGTTTTCTTCTACCTTGTCTTCCAAAACACTGATTCTATCTTCTGCTTCATCTAACCTACTGTTTTTTCCTTCCAGTGCATTATTTATTTCAGATATTGTATTCTTTATTTCTGACTGGTCCTTTTCTTGTGGTTTCTATGTCTTTTCTAAAATCCTGTTGAGTATCCTTATAATCATTAAACTATCTGATAAATTGCTGGCCTCACTTTCATCTTCTGGAGAATTCTCTTGTTCTTTCATTTGGGGTCTGTTTCTTTGTCTTCCCATTTTTGCTGCTTCTTTGTATTTTCCACCTTAGCTGTTAAACTAGTCAGTCACTAAACTGATCAGCTGTTAATATAATCAAGCTATAATCAAGCTATAATCAGAAGCCCAGCATAAGCACCACAGGGTGAAGCAGAGTAATTCCTGTGGGCAGGGCTATTGCTTCCCCTCAAGCCGATGCCACTCGGAGAGGAATTCTTTGCCTGAGAACGATGGATTCTGCTGTATTGGGAATGACTCAGCACAGGGATCCTGGTAGCTGTTTCTTCAGCTCTTTTCCCAGAATCACCAGATCCTCAAGTGTCTCTAGTCCTCTCTCCCCTTCCTCTACAGGAGCCCAGGGTAAGTGGCTGTGAATGAATTGTGCATCAGCCCTTTAAGATGCTCTCTGCATCTCCAGCCGACTCTCCCTAGAAGACAAAAACCCCGCTGCATATCTGGGCTCCTTTCCGGCTCTGGTGCTGTAGACTAGGGAGCCAAGCTTGGGGTTTAGACCCAAACCTCTCAGGGGGAACCTCCCAGCTGCTGAAATACCCCTGTGGAACGTCAGCTGCTACCTGTTGGAGCCCAGCCAGCCTTCTCGTGCCTCCTCCTCGCTGCCTACTAGTCTTGTTGTGGTGAAGTGGTTTCTTCTGTCTTTGGTTATAAGGCTTCCCTCCAGCCAGTGTTCAGTTGGTATTATGGGTGATTTCTCTACAATTTAGTTGTAATTCCAGATTGACCCTGGGAAGAGGTTAGTATAGTTTCTTCCTCTTCCACTCTGCCATTCTTGGATCTCAAGCTATTTTTCTTAAAAACACATGCACCTCAGGGACCTTCCAGTGATACACTAGGAAACCATTCCATCAACAAGATTGCTGTATGAATATGTTTTTCTGAAAACAAAATCATTGAAGCAAAGACTGGTGAAGCATCAGAGGAAATAAACAAATCCACAATAGTAGGGGACTTAAATATTCCTTTCTCAATAGTTGATGGAACAATTAGAGAGAAAATCATGCATCTGGGTCTCATGGGCTGCTGGACGTGCTGACGAGCAGCTGAAGCATTCTCTTATTTATTTTTTTTAAGGATTTTATTTATTTACTTTTAGAGACAGAAGAAGGAAGGAAAAAAGAGAGGGAGAGAAACATAGGTCGACTACCCTTCACAGGATCCCAGCTGGGAATCTGGCCCACAACTCAGGCATGTGTCCTGACTGGGAATTGAACCAGTGACCTGACAGTTTACAGGATGAAGGTGCTCCACCCTCTGAGCTATACAAGTCAGGACCCATGATGCTCTTTAAAGACAGCTCTACAACTTCCACCAGAAACTTTCTGCATTATAACATCCAGAAAGTTCTCTCTCTATATAAATATGTTTATCCTAGAACAATTTCAGATTTACGGAATTATGTAATTAGCACTGTACTATTATAGAGATTTCCCATTTACACCATATCTAATTTTCCCTATTATTGGCACATTACACAAGTAAAGGTGCATTTGTCACAATCAATGACATAATATTAATAAGTTATTTTCTAAGTTTTTCTTTTTTTTCTGTTTCAGGATCCCATCCAGGATACCACATTATATTTAGTCATGTCTACTTAGGTTCTTCTTAGCTTTGACAGTTTTTCAGACATTTTTTTGTTTTTGATGACCTTGACAGTTTTGAGAATTACTAGTCAGATATGCTGTAGAATGTCCCTCAACTGGTATTTGTTTGATGTTTGTTTCACAATTAGACTAGGTTAATGTTTTATTTTTCAATTACAGTTTACACTTAGTATTATTTTGTGTTAGTTTCAGGTGTACAGCATAGTGCAGGAGTCCCCAACCCCTGGGCTACGGACCAGTCCGTGGCCTGTTAGGAACTGGGCTACACAGCAGGAAGTGAGCAGCACAGGCAAGTGAGTGAAGCTTTGCCCGAATTATTGCCTGTGTTCTACCTTATTTCCCCCACACCCCACCCCTCACCCCCGACATCCATGGAAAAATTGCCTTCCACGAAACCAGTCCCTGGTGCCAAAAATGTTAAAGACTGCTGGCATAGCAGTTAGATAATCATATAGTTTACAAGGTGTTCCCCCAATGTCTCCAGGACTCACCTGGCACTATACATAGTTATTATATATTAGTGACTATATTCCCTGTACTGTACTTTACATCCCTGTGACTGTTTTGTAACTACTAACTTGTCCTTCTTATTCCCTTTACCCTTTTCACCCAGTCCCTCAACCACCTTCCCTCTGCCAATCATTAGCTGTTCGCTGTATCTATTAGTCTGTTTCATTTGTGTTTGTTCATTAATTCCACATAATAGTTTGCTAAGTTTTCAAACTATTCCACAAGAACAGTTTGTTTTTTAGATTCCACATATAAGTGAAATACTATGGTATTTGTCTTTTTCTGACTTATTTTACTCAGCAGGATTGGCAAGGATGAGGAAATAAGGGAACCCTCAGGCACTGTTGGTAGGAACACAAATTGGTGCAGCCACTATGGAAAACAATATGGAAGTGCCTCAAAGAATTAAAAATGGAACTTCTTCTGACCCAGAGATTCCACTTTTGGGTATATATCCAAAGAAACCCAAAACACTAATTTGAAAGAATATATGCACCCCTACATTCATTGCAGCATTATTTACAAGAGCCAAAATATGGAAGCAACCCAAGTACTCATCAATAAACAAGTGGATAAAAAGCTGTGAATATATATACATATATATGACATGTGTAACATATATGTCATATTATATATATTATATTTATATATTATATAATAAATATTATATATTATATATAATATTATTCAGCCATAAAAAGATGAAACCTTACCATTTGCAACAACATGGGTGGACCTAGGTTAATGTGTTTTTGCAAGGAAGACCACAGAGGGAAAATGCCACTATCACAACATACCAAGGGTACATACTGTAAATTGACTGACCGCTGTTAGGAGGATTTTTATTTGCATGTCTAAAGTAAATCCCTTTTGTTAGAAGAATGGTTTTCAAAGTGTGGTTCTCAGATCGACAGTATCAGCATCAACTGGAATTTGTTAAAAACGCACATTTTTTGGCCCGGACACAGACCTATTGAATCAGAAACTCTGGGTGCATTTGAACAAGTCTTTCAAGTGATTCTGAAGCACCTGAGGTTTAAGAACCACTGTGTCAGAGGCTGTCTGACTCATTTGCTCTCAATACATACAAAAGAACATTTCTCATTGCTCCACCATTAAGCAGTAAGTGGCTCTCAACTTTACCACATTTTATGAGTACCTTTCACCAGATACCATCCCAAGATTCTGATTTAACTGGTTTACAGCCTTTTATCTGTTTAAAAGGCAATTCCAAGCTGAGTCAGGGCTAAAGTCTCCTGCCTCTGGCCCTTAGGGAAGAGAGGTCCTCCCTCCTCTATTTACACTTTTCACGCTCTTCTCTGCATACTCTCCTTCCTTTCCCCTCAGACTTCAGAAGAACAGATCAATCGGTAACCTGATTTCTTAGAAAACATCAAACAGGATTTAATACTATGGAATTTCAGAGTTGGTACAAGTTAGCCATAAAGGTCAACTAGTTAAGTGATTTTTAAAATTTTTAATAGTTAAGTGATTTTAAAACTTTTGTTTTTTTGAGATCTTTCTTCAAAGGAAATCTTAAGGGGAAGCTCAATACAGAAAAAGAGAAAGCAGAGCAGCTCTGAGTGAAGGGTTGGGGGCCATGAAGATGCTTCTGGTCCTCCTGGCACAATGGTGCCATCATTGGCCACGTTCAACATCCCCGGTTGATGGTTCTCTGTCTACCTTCTCCTGATCACCTCCAGCAAGCAAAGCTTCTTTAGCACTAGCCATTTCCATTTGCAGTTCAGCTCAAAGTTTTCAAACATTCTTCTTTCCATAGAGCCCAAATCTGCCTCCCTACGACTTCTTATCACGCTAAAGAAAGTAGCCAGAAAAAAAAAAAAGAGAGAGAGTTCCTTTCCCATCAGAAGGGTCTCATTTACAATCAGTCCTGCTACCCCCTAAACAGTTCTTAGCTTAACTATGTATCAGAATGACCTGAGGAGCTTTCAAAACTCCAGGTGTACACGTTGTATTCCAAATTAATAACTCGGTATCTCCCTGGTGGAACCGGGTAGGGAGATTTTTTAAGCGTTTGCAGATACAAACTGGGTTTCTGTGCCAGAGCTTCTGTGTCAGAGCCACCCCTGCCCAGAAAGTCATGGCCACTTATTCTACCTGATCCTTAGTTGACACCATTTGGAACATCTCACGCTCCTTTCTGCTTTCTTTTCAGAATGCTCCATTGTCCAGATCCCAACTTAAGTAAGCCATAATGGCACAACTTGTACAAGTTGTTTTTACAAACACATTGCAGAAATACCTGGAAGTACTGGGTTGATATAATACCAAATTCTTCCTTGCCCAAAGTAATTAAAATAAAAGATATCTGTTGCTTTGTAACACAACAATTAAGACATATCCACCTTGTTCCCCTTCCCTTGTACAGGGAAGAGCACACAAACCCTCCTACATTTTGCTAAGCAGACCTGGGGCTTCAGTTAAAAGGGAGCATCCATTGCCTTCACACCCAGTGCATTTGCCTTACCCTGGTTTAATGAGAGGTAAATGATGTGATGGTTTTTGATGAATGACCCCAGCAACTCCACCCCAATGGCCCATGTTTTGTCTAATGAAGATTCTTCTCTCCTCTTCTAGCCCCTATACCAATTAGTCAGCAAGAAACTGAGTTGCACAAAACATAAGCTGCATAAGTCGTCAAGTTCACGAGCCTCCAGCAGCCCCTTCTGAATGTACTTAACCAGTATTTCTTGAATAATGTTAAGATCATATAGGCCAGTGGCCAGGTAGTTTTGCTAAATGGTGCGGTGAAGCACAACCTCAAATACCCAAGAGCCAACGACAATCACTCATCCCTACCATGCTGTAGAACGAACACATCTCAATTGTTCCTGTCTCCATTCACTAATTTATGCCCTCCTAAGTCCAAGGGAGCACAAAGCGGATAAAGTCTGCATAACCACTGGATTCTAAGATGAAGTAAACTCAACCAACTGCTCTGGCTGCAGAGCATTGCTGAGGCAAACAGTGATTGTGCTGAGCGTTTCCTCTCAGACTCATGTGGTCCATGCTCAGTTGGACCCTCAACTCTCCCCCATAATTATTTTATTTTCCTTACTTAACTTGCTACCCTAGGCCCCACAACAGTGTCACAGAACCTCCTTCTCAACCTTTGGTTTTCTCATCTCTAAAATCAGGATAACCATAGCCTCCACCTAAGAAGGCTGTTCTGAGTGTTAAATGAAATAATGGACAGAAGGTTCTAAACATGTGATAGCATAAGTACCTAATAAATGCTGTTATTTTTATATTACATATGCCATTATGTATTGTATATGCGTTATTTTACTCTAAATAATGGTAAACTAAAATAATAATTCTGTTATTTTCTACTCATTTTAGAAGCATTTTTTTAGTGCCAACTACGTGCCAGTTCTTGTGACAGGAACTGGGATTTAAAAAAGTTAATGAGAGATAGTTTTTGTCCATCGCACAAGGAGAAAGATGTGTGGAATGCTTTGAGTTGACACGACATTTGGATATCATCCCTCTGAAAACCCCGGCCACCTCACTTTCACTTTCCTTCACCTCATGGTCTGTTCCTTCCAAACTAAGATCAGGGCAAGTCAATGGAAGGCCATCAGTGTTCCTCTTTACCTCAGAGTAGCTCGATGTCCTCAAGGATCTTGTTTTGATGTCTTCTTGTCACAGAAGACCAGGTCTGCCCCACTCCTCAGCCCTGGTCCTTGCCACCCTCAGAGCAGTGCCCCTGATAGACTGTCCCTCAGCCTCTGCTGTTAGCTGTGAGCGCTGCAGCCCACAGCTTTGAAACTGAGTCCTTGCTCTTGAAGCCATTAGAATAGAGTTGAGATAACAGAACAAAAAAAGGGAAAAAAAGCCATAACAAATGCCTATGAGTCACTCAAAAAATAAAAGCCATAATATTCAGCAGGAAAAGACCATGGGGCTCCAAATGAAAAAAAAAAAAACAATACTATTCCCAATGGAAAGAAAGCTAACTCTCAAAAACTTTGTAATCATATTAATAGCACTTTAATATTTTATAGTTTTCATAAAGTAATTTTACAAAAAAAGTTTCTTTTTAGCCTCTTAGTTCAGTGAGAAAGGTTAAAAATATTCTTCCTATTTTACAAATGAGAAAACTGAGGCTGAGCGAGACAGAGGTGGTCAGGAGAAATCCCAAGGTGGACGGCTGGTAAATGCTGGAGCCAGGACTTCGGGCTGGGTCTCGGGGGCTCCCTCCACAACTTTTCCCTCTAACTCATTAATATGCATCAGTTTACTATGTGCCAACTTTGTGCTGGGAACTTAGCATTATGTTTACTCACCTACCCTTTACAACTCTAGTAGGTGCCTCTTCAAACCTGCGTTTTAGAGATAAGGGTGACTTTGTGAGGAGGTCCGGGGAGGGAGGGAGGGAGCCTGGTAGGTAACTTGCCCCAAACCCCACTGTCAGGAAGCTACAGAGTTGGCATATAAATCCAGGCTCACAAAACCTGAATTCTATGTATTACACTATAATTGCTTATGTGTTACGGACTTTTGCAAAAGATAATGCAAAAGATGAAAGCTAAATTCAGCACAAGTGGCAGTGGCAGCAGATTAAAATGGATACACCATGGTCAGGCAACTTGGCCATGCCAAGCTGGGGCCACGGCGCAGAATGGAGAGGATAAGGCTCTCCTGGGTAATGGCCAGGAATACTCAGCTATTTTCACAAGCACTAATTCCTAAGTTATTTATGAAAGAATAATTATTCCAGGGTTTATTATTGCTCTCTATGATAACATGAGATCCCCTGCTATAAACTCTTCAGGGACCAAGGTGCCATGGAAATGATCTACCTGTATGTCCATTCAGACATATCACTCACATAGCCTCTAACAAATGACTTGATGGTTGATGCTTTTCAAATAAATTCAGTTCTTTGTATTATACTGGACAGGTAGACATCTTTAAAAAGTATGTTAATTAATTTGAAGCTTCGGGTGTTGGCAAAAATGTATTTCAAAGAAAAACACTAAGGAAAATGTTATAAACCAACTTAAAGAATATGTGTTCAAGTACCATATGATTTCACTCACATGTGAAATCTAATGAACAAACTGAACTAACAAGGAAAACAGACAGACTCATAGATAGGGAGCAAGCTGACAGCTGTGGGTGGGGGTGAGCGGCCGTTTGTGGGTGGAGGGACTGAGCAAAGAAGAAAAGGGGAAGAGCTCAGGAATAAGGACAATCAACGTGTGTTGATTGTGTGGGTAAGAGGGTGGGTGGAGGTAGAAAAGGGTATGGGGGGGATAAATGGTAATGGAAAAGATACAATAAAAATGTAAATAATAATAATAATAACAATTAAAATGTATATGTAAATAATAACATAGTGTAAGAAAGCTTATGGCAGCCTCTTTGGGATTTTAAGTTTAGAAATATTTTGATGAGTTAGAACTCAAAATTCTAAAGTAGGAATGAATAATTTTCTGCTGGGTGCACTGTACTTTTATGAGGATTTTGTCTTGTTTCCCTTCTTCCGTTCAGAGCGTCCTGGTTGGTGACTCAGATGACAGATGCTAGTCTGATCAGTTGTGGTTTAAAGGGTATCACTTCAGAATTCTAATCTCTTTTGCCACGGGCCATCCCTGGGGATTCCAAAGTGTTACCAGCCTTAAAGGAACTCCCCTTCTTCAATAACCACAGCTCCCAACAAGAAATGAGCCACTCTGGTAGTGAAAATGGGACATTTTAGAAGCATTAACTAATAGTAAAACAAAGTCAAGAAAACTGTCTCTGAAACCCACTGTTTATCGTATTAGGAAAAGATACAAGGGAGATCGACAAAAGCTTCATAAAAAGTAAACTGGATTGATTTTATAAAAATCTTATTAACCAAAGATGTTTGTTATTACTACTTTTCACCTGTAAATTATATTGAAGAGGAGCAAAGAGAGGATTAAATTATAACCTACATAAGGACTGATTACCCCATGTTTGGGGATCAGACACAGAGAAAGCAATCACTCCTAGATATTCCTTAACCAAATTCAAATCTCATCAAGGTATACAAATATGTACTATGTGCCACCTTGTGTTAACAGGCATTAGGCAGTTATTAATGTGAGGTCTTTCCTTCAAAAAGCTTACTATCCTGTGGAGTTCATACTGTATTTATTATCAGACTTCTGTCCTCAGAATGAATAAATAAGAGGACCCAGTGATATGTGAAGGCCTCTCACAATCCAAGTTCAGTATATTCCTCACTATAAACTTCCATTTATGACTTTATACTTATTTTTCTTAATCCATTTTAGCTGGACATATATTCATTTTTTAGCAATACTATAAGTACAATGTGTGCATCCCCAAAAATTCAACATATTTTCAACCCAGAAACTCTCAAAGAGTAAAAGGCTGATTGGGATAAAAAAGGAGCCTTCCTAAAAATTAAAAAGGGTGCTGGTCAGAAAATCATCAGAGGGCCAAAGTTAGCCAATTCAAGCCAAAGATTTCACAGATGTACCTTGGTGTCAATACGTTGAACACACTGATTGTTCAAATAGTTTTCTAGCAAAAGTGTATCATACATAAAATACTTAAACTCTTTAAATTCAAAATTCCCAAGTTAAAGAGAGATTAGGGACTTTTTTAAAGGACTAAATGACTCAGCTCGACTATCCAGCTTCATTCAATGAGTGTTTAAAAAGCAAACAAACAAAACAAAACACACGCACACACGACCTGCCTGCTTACGTAGTTAGGTAATGTATTCAAAACACCCACAAAAGTTTGTAAATTTGTAAATTATATCAGGTAGTGACATGTAGAGTTTGATACTGAATTTTCTATTTCCTCTCACAGTGAGAAGCAGGATCTTATTCCATCACAGATATTCACATTTAGTGAATATACATTTTGGAAGGCAGGAAGGAAGGCAGGAAGGCAGGAAGGAAGGCAGGAAGGAAGGAAGGCAGGAAGGAAGGCAGGAAGGAAGGCAGGAAGGCAGGAAGGAAGGAAGGAAGGCAGGAAGGAAGGAAGGAAGCCTCTATAGGCACAGATTATGATATATGAGTGTGAGGATTTGCAAACATTTGCTTTCTAAATTCCCCACCAGGAAATTATAATGAACTAGTCCAGTGTTTTCTAAACTTCCTGCTTATAAGAATCACCAGGGATCATGTGTTAAGGGTACCAATTTCCAGCCCTCTGTCCTGGAAATTCTAACTTGAGAGAAGGTTGGAAATCTCTGTTGTTAACAGGTAGCTCCTAATGATTCTTGTTAGCAGGGAAATATAAGACATACACAACTAATTGATTCCCACTGATCTGTTTACCATATTTTACTTGTTTGGTTGAGGGTTTTTTTTTTTGTTTTTATCATGAGCCTTCCTAACAGTCCTTTCTTTAGTCCCCACTTCTGCTTCCCTACCTTTTTTTTTTCTCTTGGAGTCTCATCTACTCCTTTAAATGATGGCTGTGCAGCCCTGTCCAAAATTGTATCTCTAGGCTGAATCTCCGGCCCATCCCCACTTAAACAATCACCACTGATGGCGATTCTATTTGAATCCTAAAGGTCAGAATAATGTGTTCATGTTAAGTACTTTTAAAACCTTGGAGAGAGGAAAAAATTTTATCATCTTAATGGACCTCAGGAAAATTTAGGGAAAGAACCCCAAAACCTTGAGAAACCTGAAGTCAGGGTACATATCAATGGAACAAACCCCCAAATTTTTGTTCACACTTCCTCCAAACTCACTTATGAATTATTTGCATATTTCTACTTCAAAGATAGTTATTTTCTGTTTGACCAAAGTTTTCGGATGTTGTAGATGATATTTATGTATTCTGATCATACTGGCTCTATATATGAATGTGCTACTTCCATCAGTGTGGGACTACATGAAGAAACTTAACTCTTCAGCCCTGGCTGGTGTAGCTCAGTGGATTGAGCGCGGGCTGCGAACCAAAGGGTCGCAGGTTCGATTCCCAGTCAGGGCACATGCCTGGGTTGCAGGCCAGGCCCCTAGTGGGGGCCACCTGAGAGGCAACCACACATTGATATTTCTCTCCCTCTCTTTCTCCCTCCCTTCCCCTCTCTAAAAATAAATAAATAAAATCTTTAAAAAAAAGAAACTTACCTCTTCATTCATCCAGTAATTTACAAAATGCAAATGCGTACCCTGTGCCCCATGTTATTATCTGAGCTAGCATACAAAAACTAGTAAGAGGTAATCCTCACCCTTAACTAAACTCACAGTGAATTGGAAAAATACACATTTAGTAAAATAGTATTAATGTGTATATGTAAGATGCTAAGATAGCCGAATAATATATTATGGGTATGAGGAAGGGTCACCTTTACAGAGGAGATGAAAATTTTATTGCATCTATCTATTGCTAAGGCTATATTTTTAATTGTATAAATAATGTAACATTATTAAAGAGAACATTTTTCACCAACTTTCACATTAACAATTTTTCCTAAGTTTCCATCCACTCTTTGTCCAGATATAAATATATATTTTTATATATTTATGTATATACATACTCATTAGAATAATTAACAGGTATACATATGTATAAACATATGACATATATATAAAATATGTATTTGTGTATATAAAATATACATCTATTAGTACATAAATATTAGAAAGTTGAAACATAACATCTATAATTGTGTGTTCCAAAAGATCGCATACATTTAGCTGTTTGAACCTAAAATATGTTTTCCTATAGTAACAAAATGATTAAAGGCTGTTAGCTTTCCTGGAATAGCCCATTTAGTACACAGTATTCTATTGCTATACTATTGCAGTTGTACAGTGATAGAATAATTGTGTAATAGTTATAAAAATATATTGTTTTTCTAATAAATTTCTCTGGTAAAAAAAACCCAATAAAATGATCTTAAAATATTTTAAAATGTATTCCAAATGCTCACCCTTGTGGTGGGAACGTAACAGATAGCCCGTGGCCGAGTGAGGGAGAGATACCCACCCACGTGAAGAGGGTGGGCAGTTCTGTCCCCTTTGATAACATTACAGTTAGGGGTGTAGGCAGCTGGAACCCAGAGCCACCGGGAAAGACCAGACACAGGGCTTGTTTTCCTAATCTGGATATGAATGCTGTCTCTGTGATGGGGACAAAGCTGAGCAAATATGCATCAAGGTTGGCCTCTGGCTACTGGGAAAACTAGCTTGAAAAACTAGGAAGTGTGTATAATAGGGTAGGGAGAGAAGGAGAAAATCAAGTGATAGGGTCCGCATTCCAGATGGTTGCCTGGCACAAGAGACTGTTTTCTCTGCCTATAGCAAGAAAAAGTAGAATGACTGGCTGCAAGGTGTTCCCCACAGTCTAAATCCTGGCCCCCAGGAAACAGTAACCTAAAAGCAAAATGGCTGGACTGGAATCACCATTCTGTGGCGGCTCCCAGGCACCTGGAGAACAGCATACATGGGGGTCCTGCGGGGCTGACAGTCTTTCCAACTCAGAGTTAAATACCGTATATCTTAAGGAACTTCAGTTGTGCTATGGGGTAGTCGTAAATTTGATGTTTCCAATACAGGATGTATCTATAGATAGGTACTTTGGGTTTGTTTTTCTGAGCTCTATGTGTGCAAATAGACTTCACTGAAAACCAAAGCTTTATGGTAATTCAGTTAAAAGGTGTCTCTTTATTCCACAAATTTTCTACTATACCAGTTCAACTGTGAATCAAAATATATATATAATATAATAAATAATATATGAATGAATTATATATAATGAATAATCCCTTTGGCTAGAACATAGAGTAAGTGATAAATAAAGGTGGAAAGTCAGGTTGGAATTATATTGTGGATGGACATTCATGTTTAGTAGAGAAGACTGTAAATTGATTTGGTAGGCAATAAAAGGAATTTCAATTATGCTTTTATCAAATTATCATACTAAGTCATGGTCATGGGGTACAAAATGCAAGTAGTACATTTCCTTATTAATAGTTCTGAAAGTTTTCTATAACAATCATAGTTTTTTGACCAGAGGCCTGAGTTGATCAGAACCGGTATTTCAGGAAGATTGCTTCAGAGGTAATGTGAAGACTGGCTTACAAAGGAAAAAAAATGGAGATTAAAGACAAAGATCTTGCAACAGAAGAATTGACAGGACTTGGTGAGTGATTAGTAGGAGGTGCCATAGAAAGTGAACAGAGCTGATTCTCAAGATGTAAGCCTATGCTAATGGAGGGACTACACTCTATTGGCCAAAATATGGAACCCAGAAAGGAGGAAGTTTATAGATTCATTGTTAAATCATAGGGAATTTGGGGTTACCAGTAAAACACTCATTTTGATATATGTAGCATGCCAACCTGGATCTCAGGAAAAAGCTGAGGATAAGAATGCAGGTTTACACTTATTCACCTGGAAACCACAGTTGAAATCTCTGAATGAGTTGTGTAGCATTCACAGGGATTTCTTCCCAGAAAAAGAGAAGTCAAGTAAGAGGAACCAGAGAAAGAGACAGAGGAGTGAGCGGACGTGTATAAGGAAAACCAGTTTAGTACGTTCACCCAGAAACTGATAATAGAGAAATCTCAAGGAAGGTTTATCAAATGCCACGGAAATGTCAAGGCCATTATGTTTGGTAATCAAGGGCAAACTTTGAAAAAGTAATTTCAATAGATCAATGGTCTAGAAACTAGATTGGGTTGGAAAGAGCATAGGAAGTGCAGAGTTCATAGGGGTTTTGGCAGTGGAGACAACAGTTTCATTCATTCACTTATTAACTCATGGATTGATTTATCCAATCGATAAGTTAAATTGTGCCTCTCTGCACAAGGCGCTGTGCTAGATAGTGAGGATAGATCTCAGCCCTCACGGAGCTTACAGTCTAGCGAGAATAAAAAAATGAGTCGACAAAAAATAAAACAATACTATTTCAATAAATGCAACTAAGAAAATAATTAAGTATGAGAGAGTGAGGTCAGGGGTAGATACAGAGGGAAAAACTACCATAGACAGAATGGTCAGGGAAGGGTTGAGAGAGATGGGTTTGTTTCATTTTAATTGGAGAGACAGAGCCTATTTGTAGGCTACCAGCAGAAGTCAAAGTTGGAAAAGAAGCATAATGTGGAAGACGGAGGAGAAACAATTTGTGGAGCAAAATACAAGGGAAATGAGATTCTGTTAGATTCAGGGCACTGAAGTTGAAGTGAATGTTGGAAAGAATCGGGGACACTTCCTCCTCAAAACAGAATTGAAGAAAGAGAGGAAGCATAAAGGTTTTTCTCTGGAAAGAAGGCAGAGGAAGGAGATGAAAGAGTCCCACATGAGAAGCTTATCTCAGTAAGGTAGACCATAAGGTCATTTGCCCATACAGACAGATTGTCCTTTGATGGGGTGACCTCCTGCAGGTCAGGAACTGTGCTGGGCACCAAGCACGCAAAGCCAAATAATGCACGGTTCCTGTCTTCACAGAGCTTATATAGGAGAACTTCGTTTTATTACACTTCACTGATACTGTTTTTTACAACTTGAAGGTTTGTGGCAACTCTGTGTTGATCAAGTGTGTTGGCAGAATTTTTCCTGCTGAAGAAGCTGTAAAGGTTGTTGAAATGACAACAAAGGATCTAGACTACAATATAAACATACCTGATAAAGCAGCAGCAGGATTTGAGAGGACTGACTCTAATTTTGAAAGAAGTTCTACTGTGGGTGAAGTGCTAGCAAACAGCATCGTGTGCTACAGAGAGAGCCTGTGTGAAAGGAAGAGTCGGTCCATGAGACAAACTTCATGGTTGTTTTATTTTGAGAAATTGCCACAGCCATTGAACAGTCAGCAGCCATGAATACTGAGGCAAGACCCTCCACCAGCGAAAAGGTTATCACTCACCGAAGGCTGCAATGATGATTAGCAATTTTAGCAATAAAATATTTTTAAATTAAGGTATGTACATGGTTTGTTTAGACATACTGCTATTGTACACTTAGTAGACTACGGTGTTGTGTAAATATCACTTTTAAACCCCCTGGGAAATGAAAAATTCATGTGACTCACTATATTGCAATGTTCTCTTTCTTTCGGTGGTCCAGAACAGAGATTTGAAAACAAATTATTGCAAAAAGTATAATAAGGGCTGTGAGAGAAAGATACACTAGATGAAGTCAGGGTGTGGAGGGAGGAGAGAACAGGATTACCGGAGGAGGGAGAGAAAGGGGTTCAGAAAAGGCTTCCTATAACTTGTAAACTGATTCTTAAAAGATATCAAGTACCTGGAAAGGAACCTGGGTGGAGAAAGATACTCCAGACAGAAGAGCACCAGGTCCAGAGGTTTGCAGTAGCATGGTAGTTTAGAGGAACAAGGGCAAGTTTGAAGGAATAGAGTGATTATCAGGTCCAAGGGTGGAATGGGACAGGAGAAGGAGGTGGCACACCTGAACAGAAAGGAGATGGGGGCAGAAGCCAGGCCACAGAGGGTCCTGCTCTATGTATAAGGAGGTTGGGCTTCTCTCCTGTAGGTAGTGGGAGCCATTGGAGAGTTAATAAGTATGCAGTGACAAGGTTATAGCTCACCTCTGATACTACGTGGAAGAATGATTGGAAGAATTCCAGATGGGAGTCAAGGAAACTGATTAACACAAGGAAAGTGATAGTCTGAATTTGGGAAACGGCTATTGGGACAGAGAGAAGGAAACCGGCAAGAAAGGGAAGTTGGCACCTCTAGTGGGATTCGGCCACCATGTGAATGTGAGGGCGAGAAGACAGGAGGCCAGAGGACTTCTGTGTCCCTGGTGTGGGTAGCTCACAGATGGCATGCTAATCCCTGAGACAGGACACAAATGTGCTGAAAGAACGGGCTCGAGGGTTAGGACAATAAGGTTTAAAGTAGTTGGAAAAGTTAAATGAGCCATCAACCAAAAGTGCTTACCCAGTGGCATGAGGGTTAAGTTGAAGCTAGCAGCAGGAATCACTTGGAAGTGAAGTCAAGTCACCTGGAAGTGACCTGAGTTTCCCAGGGAAGTTTAAGAGAGGAGCAGAGAAAACAGACTCATCTTTACTTGGGAGGGAAGTATGGGGGGACAAGATGATGACAGAGGGCCGAGCAGAAGGAGAGGTCTGTTCTGGGACATTACATGGAAGTCAGAGAAGAGTCCAGCGAGTGAACTAAAAGATCAGGAAGAGTGGAAGGCGCAGATGGCGCTCTGAGGTCAAAGAGAGTTCCGTGGGAGCTGAAGGCATACGTGGCTGTGCTCACATGGAGAAATTCAGCAGTTAGGCTAATATATACGGTGCACTTTCACTTGACTTTGAATTCTAAGGTGTGACCAAGCACAGCTTCTGCTTATTTACACTGAAGTGGTGCAGTGAGTATGCGGATCTGTTCAGTGTGGATGTGAAGCCACGGAGGGCGCACAGGAAGATGGAGAAGTGTTATAAAGACTGTACTGTGGTTTCCAGGGCACGTCGCCATCCGCCTTCTCCCAGTTTCCCTCCACACCGTTCAGGCCTACCCGCCGCTACAGCCCAGCTGGTCTTCTTTCAGTTCCTTGAATGCTCTGGACTCTGTTTCACCCCGGGGCCCTTCCAAGTGTAATTTCCTCTTCTTACAGTTTCTAACACCCTTCAGCTTTTACTCTCCCTTCCTCTACTCCAATCAGATCTCCTTTTGAATGTCACTTCCCCAGAGAGACTTTCCCCAAATCCTTAGGCCGTGAGTTTGCATTAGAACCCTCTGTCAAACTTCCCCATATTACCTAGTACTTCTTCGCACAATTGTGACAGATTATTCTTGTAATGATTTGCTCACAGCCAGTCCCTCTCAATGGGTAAGATTTCTGAGGGCAAACACCCTATCTGCCTGGTTTACCAGTGCAACTCTGTCCCTGATAGAGCACCCAGTTATGTATTTTTTCCCTGCCCTTGGTCTAAAGGACTGGAACTGGCACAGGGCAATTATATGCAGTATTCTGATATAAAATAGTAAAACAATATTGCATTAAGTACATTTAAAATATTAGATAAAAAGTCTAAGTGAATATGGCTATAGATGCTTCATTGGTTAGCAACACTAAGGCACAACGGTATATAAAAATACACGGTGTACCTGCACCCAAAGCACTACCTTTCTGTCTCTCCAAGAACACCCCATTGCCAAGTCAATCTTCTTTAAACACCGTTTTCATAAAAGCACTTCCCTACTGAAAGTTTACAGAGGCTCCCTTTCCCTACCCCTGACAAAGCTAAAGTCCTCCGGTGATTTGCAATGACCTCTACAATGTGCCTAAAGTGAGACTTTTTCATACTCAAGTCAGGCAAGTTTTTTAGCTCCCCTACTAACTTGCTGGGCTCATTTCTCACCTCAGTGACTCAGCCTGCTTGACTTTCCTCTCCCGGCAGGCCCTCCCCTTTCTCCAGAACCCATCTGACATTATCCCTGTCAGTTAAGCCCTGGCTCCAGTCTCAGTCACTTCGTGGAGCTTCCAGCTCAGGCCATTTCCTGCCTTGTTGACCTATCCTCCTTTCAATTCCTATAGTATTTGATAATCTGAACCACCAAATAGTACTTAATTGTATACTCTCCTAGATTGTTCAAGATAGATTCTTGGGAGTTACACATATCTCAGACTTGAATAAATCTCATAAATTCTTTACTTAACCAAAGGGAACCAAAGGTAAAAATAACCCATATTACCTTTGCATTCCCCCAGACTATGACGTTAGCCAGGTTATCTATTTATTATATATCCAATTACCTGTAGAAATTATTGTGCCTCTAGAACTTCTTTTCAAATTTTACATATTTTTAGAAAACATAGTCCAGCAACCCCTTTTCTGGTTTTCCCACTCCCTTAATCTTATGTAGACAAATGTTATTTAAAGGGGTGTATTGGGTTTGAATTATGAATAATCTCTTGCTAGACGCAAAACCAACACTTCACTGCCATAGGAATCTGTCCCCACTCACTTACTGAAGGTCTTACGGTACTTATGAGGGAGGCTGCACTGAGCACAGGAATTCCTGGTATCCCGTGTGTTTTTCTAGTTAATTGCCCTGCCTTTCTAAAAATTGCTATGAGGTATTTTTAAAGCAATTCAGGACTTTTTCTCTGACTTCCATTTAACTAAACAACTTTTTCCAATGATTTTCTTGGCTGCACATTCCAGAGAAATTAGGCAAGCTCTCCTTTTGAGCCACTTAAGGCATGTTTCTTAAAAACAAATAGATTCCATTAACAAAAACCTCTGAGTAGCAAGTCAGAGAAAAAGAAAACTGAAAGGAAAGCTGCAGCACAAATGCCAGTTAGTTACGTGTCTGTGTGAAGTCATTATGTTAATAAAAACATTATTATCACAATAGTATATAAAATTATGTTAAATTAGTAAAGTATTAATTATATGCAGGACTGGCACCCAAGATATGTCTGTTACTCTTGGGCAATAGAAATAATACAGTAGCACATAGCCACTAATCAGCTGGAAGAGTTCTATGGAGAATCTGAGATGGTTTTGCTCTAGCTGGGAAATCCAATACTAGATCATGGTCAAGGCTTATGAGTACCGTTTTTTGTGTGCCAGAAAGATATGTGGCTCATAGATTCTTCATCTCTTGAGAAAAGGTAACATAAGATTCCAGGTTGAGTGTTCCTCTTGTAAATAACAAAATATGTGGTAAAGGCAATTCTGGAATATCCAGAGAATCTGCTGTCATTCATGAGGAAGCTACCAAATATGGGCACGCACAGTGAGTGTCCCAGGCCAAGGGCTCTGAGGTAGAAAGTTGGGAATGCCCTTCTTAAAAATTCCTTTTCCAAATTCAATTTTAAAAGATCTGCTAAACTGTTAGAATATAACTGATGGGGGGAAAACAATAGTTATGATGTGGGGAATCACATAAAGTTTTCTAGAAACTCATAGGATCCAAGTCATCAGAGGCACTGATTTTGGGAGACCCAGTTCAAGTGGCCTTTCTTTCTGATCCCTTATGGGCATTTTCTGTTTCACATTTCCTGTGCACAGTCCACATCTGAGACCAGAGTCATCCCCCACAGAGAAAAGAGACAAATATATGTGCCATCCCCACCTGCTTCTGCAAATGAATCTACATCAAGATACAGAGTATAGTCCGAACTTGTGCTGTGTGCTGTATGACTGGGGCAAGACTCTGGCTTGAGTGGTTAGTTAACATGAAATACAAAGACAAAAAAAAAAAATCTTTCATTTTCATATGAATTAGATTCGCTGTCCGCCATCACCAAGGGGCATGAAAAAATTGAAAAACCCCAGGGTCCCACTTGCTCCCTGGGGGAAGACCCCCCCCCCACCTCAGGGCCCCCATGCCCTGACAAGCTAATTTATCCACAGAACCCCAAGAGCCTGAGTTGTTAACTTCCAGTGTGGTGATTGAGAACAAGGTTCCTGGAGACAGACTGCGCTACCCCTTAAAAAATGGATGACCTTGGTCACGTTACTTGCCTTCCATTTGTCTCAGTTTTCTTATCTGTCAACTGAGGATAATAATAGTACCTACTTTATAAAGGGATTGTGAGGATTAACTAGATTACTATTTATGAAACAGAACATTGCCAAGCAATGGTAAGTGCTGGGTCAGCTATTAACTGCAATTATTAAATTAATATTAACCATGCCAACAGTTCTCTTGAGGTGCTCCTTTGCCTGCCCCAAATAGATGTTACCATAAGTAACATCTGCATTGACCCCATCCCCGCACTGGGTAGCTGCACACACTCTTACTTCCTCAAAGCTGGAAGGTTGTTTACATCCACAGCTCGAGGATCAGCAAATTCTCTCGGAAACTTTGAGTTGTTGGGCACTGAGGTCCAGCCAGGTTTGGGGCTCTTGTCCCCACATCCCGGGCCAGTCATTCATGCTAACATTGTAATTCTAACATTATAATCCATCTCTGCCAGGTGTCACAAAAGTTTATGTGCATTATCTCATTTCTTTTCGTCTTCGCAGTAACCCTGTGAGATAGATAACTCCTCTTAGTCTCATTTTGCACTTGAAGAAACTAAGACATTAAGAGATTACCAAGCTTTCCCATGTCATTTTACTGAAAGTGATGAAGCCTCTCGTGGAAGCGAATATGACCCCAGGCCCATATTCTCACGTCTCGCCCCCTGTTTGCCTACTGTCGTGGTTGGTAGCAGTCTCACCCTTTGCTATCCTTTTTTCAAGTTCTTCACCTCTGCAGTAATAAGGCCACTGGATGTATGGTTTTTACATTTTTAAATGGATGGAAACAAATCGAAAGAAAAATAATTTGTGACATTTAAAAATTATATGAAATTCATGTGTTATAAATTTTATGACACCTAGCCACACTTGTTTATTTACACATTGTCTACGGCTGCTCCCGCACCACAATGGCAGAGGTGAGTAGGTGTGACAGAGACCCTCTGGCCCACAGAGCTGGAAATATTTACTATGTGGCCATCCCAGCTCTGGACTCTTGCTACTCACTATGTGGTTCAAGACTAGCAGCATCAGAATTACCTGGGAGATGGTTAGAAAAGCAGAGTCTTGGGCCCTATCTCAGAATCTGAACCAGAATCTGTACTTCAACAAGGTGACTCATCTGTACGTTAAAGGCTGAGCAGTGATGATCTAGAAAGAGGGCCATGTCAGGGAGCCTTGGAGAAAGATGGTAGATTCTGGGCCTGATACTCTTGCTCTAACGTTTCCTGCCTATGTATCTTGGGTGCAACCCTGAACTTGATCTTCAACCTTCTCATCTGTAAATTAGATCCAATAATATCTACCTATAAGGATTGCTTGGAGGAATAGAGAATCCGTCTGTGGTGAACCTATCACAGTGATAGCACATTGTAAGCATTTAGTAAGTTGAAACTGAATGGTAGTTCTAAAGATTATGGACCCTAGACATTTGAGGCATGTGACTTTCCCAATAGGACTCTACAAGCTTGGCTCCATGGAAACAAAAGAAACTGGCAAAATTTTTCAGTGTGTTTGATCAAAGGTGAAGATCATGTCAGTGTGTGCTATAGACTAAATGTTTGTTTTTCCACCAAATCCATATGTTGGAATCTCATCCCCAATGTGTTGGTGGTATTTGATGGTGAGGCCTTTGGAAGGTCATGATGATGTCATGAGGATAGGGGTCCCCATGTCCTCATTAGTAGTGTCTTAAAGAAGAGACCCAAGAGAGCTTCCTTGCCTCTTCCACCATGTGAAAAAACAGCTGGCTGACTATGAATCAGGAAGCAGGTTCTCATCAGGCACTGAATCCATTTTATCTGGGACTTCCCAGGCTCCAGAACTGTAAGAAATAAATTTCTGTTGTTTATAAGCCACCAATCTTTGGCACTTTTGTTATAGCAGCCTGAACAGGCTAAGACAGTATGTTTAATTAAAAGTGAAGATCTAATAATCATGTAAAGTTGTCAGAGAATGAGTAGGGAACTGTCTGCCTACTCTTCACCCTTCTAATTCCTGCCCTTCTCCCCTTCCTCCCTCAATCCTTGGGTCCTGGGCCACCTGCAGGTTAAGCCCTACCCTAGGGCTCTGGGGTAACCATATCCTTAATCCGTGTTCTGGTGACTCAACATCAAGTCAACCCCATTCAGACACCTGCTGGCACTGCATGTCCTACATTCAGAAACTGGATGCCTGTCCTATGCCTCATATATTCACTCAGCCGATTAAGTGAATTAGTTGAGTGTATCCCTTCGTGCCTGAAAGAGGGCCTCCTGAGGAATATAGCAATGAGCAAGACAGACATACAGTTTCTAGGAACTAGCCTTCCACTTCCACTTCAGTAAGTCGGTCCTTTCCCTGAGTATCTGCCTTGCTAAAATGCCCAATACTCCAATTCTTCCAAGACGAAGTCCCAGACCTGCTCTCCCAAGTTGTTCTAGAAGTGAGATCTTCCGACACCTAGTCCAGCCAGCATCTCTCGTCAGTGCTATAATTCTGTGGATCTCCACAGGCCGCTGGTCCCAGACTCCAGGCCTTTCTGCCTATTGGACCTCATTCGTGCTGCCCTTCCACATGCCCTCCACACCTGGTTGGAGCCTTCTAACAGAGCATCCCTTTGGCTGCTTTAGTGATAGTCCCACACTCCTTACCGCAACAGGCCTCCCCAGCCTGGCTGGAAACAAGCCCAAGCTGATCCCATCAATGGAAATTATAAAAGGAACTCTGGCTTTGTTCACTCACCTTTCTCAGTCATGGGATAGTCCTTGTGTTCTGTGACTCATGCTGAAATGCCTGAGTATGCTCTTCCCTGGGCAGTTTCCCCTGATTCATTGGCCACATGCTTTTTCCCCAGGGAAGTAAGTATTTGCTGGATCATCTTTCGTATTTGCTGAATATTTCTCAGAGGTTGCATAGGTAGGTTACCTGGGAAAGGCCACATGGAGGTGTCACACAAATAAGTTTCCTATCAAATAAAGGTATTAAAAAATTAAGACAAGTAATTGAATAGACTACTCCTCTGCTCTTGTCTGGTATTGTCACTATGGCACACTCAGGCCACATGAAAATGTAAATATTGTTTCCTGAAAGCAAATGCAGCTGAAAACATAGTTAATTTTCCCAGGAGTTTTTCAGGCAGCTCTTGGTCAGGGTGTGATTTTATTAACAAAGAGATTTATACTAATAATGCCTAGTATGGCAATACTATCATGACAGATAAAGGAGCATGTTCTGACATGCAGTCAAACTGTGTTTTAATTATTTTTACAGTTGATCTTATTAAACTTGCATAAAATCTGCTAAGTTAAGCGTTGCAGTTAATAACACAGACTTTGGAGGCAAGCAAATCTCCAGTAACGGTAGTGTCAATTTTTGAATCAGTGACCTTGAGCCTGTTATTTTATCTATAAAATGGAATAATGAGTAATACCTATTTATTAAGATTAAATGCAGTAAAGCAAATAAAATATTTAGCTCAATACTGAGCATACAGTGAGTATGCCATAAAGGATGTGAAAAATATATGGATATGGGGCACTGAGTATCAAGGGACAATATTCTAAACTCTCCATTTAATTGACAACTGAGTCATGTTAATCAAACTCCTTACTATCCTGTGGAGGGAGACCCTCTTCCTTCAAAACACAAATAAAGTAGCTTTGAAATTTGTAAAATATCTGGCAGTATTTTCTTTATTCTGTCCACGGTTGTCAAGAGAGATGTGAAATGTGAATCCTAGCCAGTCGCCTCTTCCTGGAAGAGGGAAACTCCCTCAATAGGCAGGTCATCGGGGCATCATAACCTGTGTAACTATTACATCCAACAAAGATGCCTCAGGTGCCCCCATCACAGAGGTGAGCAGGGCAAAGGAAGAATGGCAAAGACAGGCAAATAGTTCCTATTTCAGGGTAGAGCCACGAATGAGTCACAGCGATGGAAATTTCAAATTATCGATAGACTAATTTACCATATTGGATTAGTCACACATATTTCAGGATATGGCAAGAAAGTGTGCCTTTGTCATACATTGCATTTGTTGAACATGGTTAAGAGCCAGGTACTGTGTATTATCTTCAGTTAATTTTTACAATAATTCCATGAGGTAGGCACCATTATAATCCCTCTTCATATTCTCTTCACCTTATGACATCCATATGTCATACAAATTTCTTCTGAGGGACACAAAAATGGTTACATGGGAAGACATATCATATTTTTTAATAAAAAGTTCAATATTGTAAATACATAGTTTTCCTTTAAAAATTATAAATTTAATGCACTCCCCCCCCCCCAAAAGTAATCAATTTTGTTGGAGGGTCAGGAACTACACAAATGGATGCTTCGTGTGAAAAAGTAAAGAAGCAAGATAATCAGGAGGATTTTTTAAAAATATTTTATTATTTATTTATTTTATTTTTATTGTTCTTTAAATATATTTTATTGATGATGCTATTACAGTTGTTCCATTTTCCCCACTTTATTTCCCTCTACCCTGCACACCCTCTCCCACCTGATTCCCCCCCCCCCACCTTAGTTCATGTCCATAGGTCTTACATACAAGTTCTTTGGCTTCTACTTTTCCTATACTATTCTTCAGCACGCCCCCCCCCCATTTATTTTCTACCTAGCATTTATGCTACTTATTCCATGTACCTTTTCCCCTATTCCTCCCCTCCCCTTCCCCACCGATAACCCTCCGTGTGGTCTCCATTTCTGTGATTCTGTTCCTGTTCTAGTTGTTTGCTTAGTTTGTTTTTGTTTTTGTTTTTTTTAAGGTTCAGTTGTTGACAGTTGTGACTTTGTTGTCATTTTACTGTTCATATTTTTTATCTTCTTTTTCTTAGAGAAGTCCCTTTAACATTTCATATAATAAGGGCTTGGTAATGATGAACTTCTTTAACTTGACCTTATCTAGGAAGCACTTTATCTGCCCTTGCATTTTAATGATAGTTTTGTTGGATAGAGTAATCTTGGATGTAGGTCCTTGCCTTTCATGACTTCGTGAAAACTTCTTTTCAGCCCCTTCTTGCCTGTAAGGCTTCTTTTGAGAAATCAGCTGATAGTCTTCTGGAACCCCCTATGTAGGTAACTGTCTTCTTTTCTCTTGCTGCTTTTAGGATTCTCTCCTTATCTTTAATCTGGAGTGATGTAATTATGATGTGCTTTGGTGTGTGCTTCCTTGGGTCCAAATTTTTGGGGACTCTCTGAGCTTCCTGGACTTCCTGGCAGTCTATTTCCTTTGCCAGATTGGGGAGGTTCTCCTTCATTATTTTTTCAAATAAGTTTTCAATTTCTGGCTCTTCCTCTTCTCCTTCTGGCAGGCCTATGATTCAGATGTTGGAACTTTTAAAGTTGTACTAGAGGTTCCTAAGCCTCTCCTCATTTTTTTGAACTCTTGTTTCTTCATTCTGTTCTGGTTAAATGTTTATTTCTTCTTTCTGGTCCAAATTGTTGATTTGAGTCCCGGTTTTCTTCCCATCACTGTTGGTCCCCTGTACATTTTCCTTTATTTCATTTTTTATAGCCTTTACTTCTTCCTTTATTTTGCAACCATACTTACCCATTTCTGTGAGCATCCTGCTTACCAGTGTTTTGAACTATGCGTCTGATAGGTTGGCTATCTCTTCGTCACATAGTTGTATTTTTTCTGGAGCATTGATCTGTTCTTTCATTTGGGTCATTTTTGTTTTATCTCTGTGGGCCTGTTACATAGTAAGGGGCAGAGCCTTAGGCGTTCATCAGGGTGGGGCAACCCATGTTCTTGTGTTATGGTGCTGTATGTGGGGGAGGGGTCTGAGAGGGAACAGTGCTGCTTGTTCAGCTCTCTGCTGGCTTTCAGTCACTTCCCCCGCTACCCACAATCAAATTGGGCTCTTCTAGTGCTGATTCCCAAGTGGGTGGGTTTGTTTATGTTCTACTACCCTGTGGGTCTCTCCAACGAACTCTCCTGTGAGGCTGGGAGTTTCTCCCACCACCTTAACTCCCACAGGTGTTTTCAGTTAGAGGCTTTGAGGCTTTATCTCCCTGTACTGGAACCCTGGGTTGCGTGGTCTGCCTCACTCCCCAGTTGCTCTTCCCAGTTTATCTGCACACGAATGTGGGACCGCCCGGTCCACCAGCTGCTGCCTTGCCTGTCCCAGTCCTCCAGCTGCTGCTTTGCTGCTAGTCCTCTCTGCCTGGGTGCCCGTCTCTGCCACTCCTACCGGTCTGGATGAATGTTTGTTCTTTAACTCCTTGATTGTCAGACTTCCATACAGTTTGATTTTCTGTTAGTTCTGGTTGATTTTTGTTTTTAAATTTGTTATTGTCCTTTTGGTTGTGTGAGGAGGTACAGTGTATCCACCTATACCTCCATCTTGGCTGGAAGTCTATCTATTTATTTTTAGAGAGAGGAGAAGGGAGGGAGACTGAAAGGAAGAGAAACATCGATTGGCTTCCTTCTGCCAACCCCAACAGGGGACCTGGTCCACAACCTAGGCATGTGCCCTGACCAGGAATCGAACTGGCAACCCCTCAACATGCAGGATGGCACCCAAACCACTGAACCACACCAGTCAGGACACCAGGAAAATTCTTGAAGAATTAGTCAATATTCTATCAGACATTAAAGTATATTATAACATTTGAATTATTAAAACAATGTTTCTTTGCATAACAGCAGACAAAAATTTATAGAACAGTGCAGAAACGTTAACAATATATTAAAATATGCATAGAAACTCAGGATATGATCAGCTCAGTTGCGGACAGATGTATTATTCAATGGCATTGAAACAACCAGGTGGCCAGCTGGAAAAATAAAATAAAACATAATTAGAATCCTACTTTACAACATAAAATAATTTAAAGTTCAGATGGATCAAATATTTAAGTGTGAAAAACAAAGTCACAAATACTCAGAAGAAAATTGGAAGATTTTCATTTTTTCATTTCATAGTCAGAAACACATTTCTAACTATGATGAAACCTCAGAAGCCATATTAAAAAAAGATTGTCAAAATTCTTCTTGGAGAACTAAACTAAGTTAAAACACAAAAATGTGGGCAAGCATGCATAATTGCAATCCATACAGCAAATGACCAATTTCTAAGTACACAAACAGTTCTTACACTTTGATAAGAAGGCCAACACCCAAGAGAAAAATGCACAAAAGACTTGAGCAGTTACAGAAAGAGAAATAAAATTGGTTTCTTGAACTGTGAAAGGTTGGTCACTCTTAGTGGCGGCAAGAGCAATGCACATGAAACCACGAGATGTCGTTTTCGCCTAATGGTCTAACGGCGACGTCCACGAGGAAACTGCCCTCGGGGCGCTGCCGGTGAGAGTACAGAGGAGCAACCGCGATGGAGAACGATTTGGCACCATCTATCCAACTTCCAAATACGATGTCTTTCTCCCCAGCAACTCCACTTATCAGAGTATATCCCACAGAGACTCACCCCATGGGTACAATGAACCCACCTGCACCGCAGCATTGCCTCCAAAGCAAAAGACTGGAAACAGCCTAAATGACCATCAGTAGATAATGATACAGCTATAGAAAGGAATACTGTGTGACCATGGAAAGAATGATAATTAGGTCACATGTGCTGACATGGGACAGCTCCTAAATATTTTAAGTGAAAAACTGTGTAAGCCCCAGAAAAGAAGCTTTGAGAGGATGAGTCACTTGCTTAAAATAGCATTGCTGTTAAGGAGGGCAGCTGGTATTAGAACTCAGCCCTTTCTGAGTACAAGGCCCTGCCCCAGTGGACACTGGGATGCTGTTCTGCTGCCGTGGAAAAGTCAGGTCGCTCATGAGATGGGGAAGGTCAATGAACTGCATGTGTTCTGTGACTTTATAGACCCATTGTTTCTTTGGGAAGTTTTTCAAGGAGTTAATGGACAGGATGGAGGGTGGAGGATTGACTGTAAGACTTTGACCTACTTAATCATTTCTTGAGCATTTTATTGAACATCAGCGAGGTGTTTCTGGGACTAGGTAGGAAGGGAGGGCTTATTGATTCCTCTCTGGCACAGATCTGAAGCTGAGCAGTCTAGTGCTGGGAAACATGAAAATTTGTCCCTTAACCCCACTGCTTCTTGAGAAGCATTTTGTGCCCTGAAGAAAGCCAAATACTTAGGGCAAAACCTTTTCCCTTCTGAGGGGAAAGGCATTCAGCGAAGTAGTGCATTAACAGTCGTTGAAAGGCCTGTGGCAACATCACAATTCAGTTCACCAAAGGAAATGAAGGCAGAGTTCTTATCTAATTAAAACAGCTTGGGGAAAGAAAGTAGGCAAAGGGTAATTACCTAAGTTTGTATTTTGCCCAGAAAAGAAAGATTAGTATTTCTTTTCTGGCCAAAAAACTGTCAGGAAACCTCAAATTAAAATGCTTGCTTTAGAGTTGTAGGGAATTGTTCATCCCTGAATCCCACAGTGCTTAACAGAAATGAATTACTTGGTCCTTGAGATGCTTCCTTTAAAAAAGCTATTATTCATTTTTCTATAGATAGGAAAGTTAAATTTGATTAAGGTTCTCAAGATTTTACAAAACAATCTAAAGGCCCAATTTTTAAGTGTCCTATTTAACTTCTAAATTCTAATTCCCTTGGTCTAGCGGTAGTCTTACCACTTTTATCAAGTGGGAGAAACCTGGCTTGACAGAAATGCATTGGTGTTTCCCGCAGATACTGTGGAGTTTTGTGGTTGTTGTTGTTTGTGGGTGTGTTTGTTTTTGCTTTCCTCTGTTTGAAATTTTCATGGTAGCATGGTGTAGAATGTGGTCCGCTGGGCAATCAGGCAACTTTGGTCTTATTTCTGTTCTGCAGTTCACCTGCTTTGCGTCCCTGAGCATGTCAATTCACTTCATTGAGGCTTGGTTTCTTCAGCTGCAGAATGAGGAAATGTGTGTTAAATTCTTATCAAGAAATGCAAAGGATAACATAGAGAGAAGCAAAGCCATTCTGGTGGAATGAGACTAGAGAGCATAGATGCTCGTCCTTCCTAACCCATCCTACGTAGTTTTGAGATGACCTCTGAATCATCTCCAAGGGCCCCTAGAATTCCTGTGTAGGAGAAGGTATTGGTCAAAGGGGACAAAGTTTCAGTTAGAAGATGAATGAGTTCTGGGGAGCTAATGTACAGCATGATGTTGTGGTGCGGCGGTGAGGAAAACAAGGAGATGGTCAAGGGTACAAAGTTGCAGTTATATAAGATAAAGAAGTCCATAGCTCTAGTCCACAGCATAATGGCTATACTTAAAACCACTATAGTGTATACTGGAAATGTGCTAAGAAGGTAGATTTCAGGCGTTCTCACCATGCATATACTCACAAAATGGAACTATGTGAGGAGATAGATATGTTAATTAGCTTCACTGTAGTAATCATTTCACTACATATGTATAGTGATACATATATATACACACACACCAAAACACCACATTGTACCTCTTAAATATATACATTTTAATTACTTTTAAAGTAAATTTGATGCAGTCAAGAAATCAAGTCATTTACATACTAATATTGATTCTGATAAAAATACATGCAGAAAATTAAAGTAAGAGTATATTTATCCTTGGTTTATAAAATTGGTTTAGCGTGCTGTTTTTTCAAATGAATAAAAAATTAAAATATCTTATTGAAAAATAATAGTACTGCTTTGAATATTTGAATTTTGTGATGAGAGTAGATCTTAAATGTTTTCACCAAACACACACACAATGATCACTATGAGGTAATAAATGTGTTAATTAGCTTGGTGTGGTAATTGTTTCACAATGTATAATATATCAAATAATCAGGTATACCTTAAGTGTAGATAATTTTTGTCAATTATGCTTCAATAAACCTGGAAGAAATATTTAGTACAAGAACTAAAAACAATGTCAAAAAGAAAAGAAAATCATTAATCTTGATAGTTTCTAAAGTCCCATCACATGCTAACATTTAATGGTTCTATAATTCTATATTTGTAAGAAAAAACATAAATAAAAGTGTAAAGAAATTTTTGCACTCCCTTGCAAAATAAAAAGATAATACTCTTCTTCCCTAATAATATGTAAACCATGGAAAACCTTGTTGTACCTTTTAATACGATTAATTCCAAGCAAATCTTGGAATAAAAAGATTTGTCCTGACACTGAAGTGAACAAATAACAATACCTAACATCCTCATTATGTGTCAGTCACTGCTCTAAGCACATTACATGTGTTAGTTTATTTAACCTTCCTAATAACTCTAGATCCCATTATTTTCTCCATTTTCCCAATGCAGAGCTAAAAGCGGAGAAGTGAAGTCACTTACCCAAGTCTTTTAGCCAGTGAGTGGCAGAGCTGAAATTCGAACCGAGCAGTGTGATTCAGACCCTGCACTCAGATTTCCGTAATAGAGCCCACTGGAACATTAACTAGGGTACAATTTTCTTGAGAGAACACAGAAGGGTAAAATGTTGGAGTGGGGATGACTCTTACAGACCAGTGCATCCAAATCTTTCAATTTTTAAGTGAGACCAATTTGACAAGGGTGAAAAAAAAAACCCCTAATCTTTTGGCTCAATTGAAAGTTCTTCCAAAGTTTCTCAAAATGATTTCTATAAGAATTTACAACTTAAATTCTTACATTAAAAAAAAAACTAATAATAAGTATTAACTCAGAAAACATCAGACAAGTAGATGTTTTAAGGCTTAGAGTAAATGATCATTAGCTTAGGAGGTTATTTACATTTTCTTGTGGTGAGTTTTTGGTGCAGATCATCTGATTTAGCTCTAAAAGGGCACTTTGAAATCATGGCAGCCTCCAGAGTTCTGCACGGCTAGTTCAGTTACTATAAGGAAAACTACTGTAGCTAGGGAATAAGACCTAACAGGTCGTACATTGCTGAGCAATTGCAGTTAAAATGCCCAAGGCCAAGAATTTTTCAGCCACCCAAACAGTACAATAATATTCCTGAAATTCAAAGCCAGGAATGTACATATGAATTAACTTCTTTCATTAAAAAAAATTTTTTAAAGCTCACATCCCACAATCCAAAAGTTTGGATATTTGACATCACTGAGACCAACCAAAGAATGACTGTTTGGTTCAACCAGAGAAGCTAAGAACCAACCATGAAAGCATCAAGCATCAAGACATTTCTTCTTCTTTTGTCTAAGTGTTTTATTTTTTAAAGATTTTAATATTTCCAGAGAGAGGGGAAGGGAAAGAGAAAGAGAGGGAGAGAAATATCAATGTATGGTTGCCTCTCACACACCCCAAACTGGGGACCTGCCCTACAACCAAGGCATATGCTCTGACTGGGAATCAGACTGGTGACCCTTTGGTTTGCAGGCTGGCACTCAGTCCACTGAGCCACACCAGCCAGGGCAAGACATTTCTTCTTAAGGGTTTATTTCAGAGCTGAAATATAACAAGTTGAGTATTTTTTGTGGGGGGTACTTCTATATGATACCATAAAAGTCACTTATTTCAAGAGAAAACTACATTTGATTTTAGAGCTGAAGCATGATGTCTATTTAGTTGTTCTCTCCAGAGCTGAACACGTCTCAAGACAGGTCCAGCAAATATATTTTAAGTGTAAAAGACCCAGGGGGCCCCCAAAGCATATATTTAAAATATGGCAATTGCAAAACTTGCTTCTAAGTTCTAAATGCTCTCTAGTGAAAATTTGAATCAACAAGGCTAAATTCTTAAGAATTAGGGCGAACAGAACCAGTGTAGAACATAAGAGGTTTTCTCAGTAACACAAACAAACAAAAAAAATTAATGTTTTGCGTATGATAAGCTCATTTACGAATGAATTTTTAAAAAACTAAAATGCATAAACATTTTAAACTTCTAAACATTTGCATGAAAAAACAGTCAACTTCACTGTAATCAAAAGAATAACAGACATGCATAAGCATATACAATAAATACAATGGGCAGAAGGTCAGTGCTTCTCTGCCTTGCTGAGAGGTTCGTTTGTTCACACAAAAAAGAGAACAATGAATGGCTGATCCATCTCAAAGACACACACTCTTATTTAGAGCCTGACTATGTTCTTCAATGAATCAGTCACTTAGTAGTATGTTTGGGGACTTAAAATTAAGAAGAGGGCATTATGCTAAGCGAAGTAAACCAGGCAGTGAAAGACAAATACCATATTATCTCACCTTTAACAGGAGCTTAATCAACAAAACAAACAAACAAGCAAAATATAACTAAAGACACTGAAATACAGAACAGGCTGGCAGTGACCAGAGGGGAGAGGGGAGGGAATTTCAGGGGAAAAGGGGAAGGGTTTAGAGCAAGTATAAAGGACACATGGGCAAAAACAAGGGGGGTGGAAATGGGAGGGAAGTGGGGAGGGCTTCGGGGGGGGGGGAGTGCGCTGGGATGGGAGTAAAAGGCAGAAAATTATACTTGAACAACAATTTAAAAAAAAAAAAAGAGGAAGAGGAATCTCTTCTTTCCTGGTTTTCTCTTTATTCCCCTAACCTGTGTAAAAAGATAAATCACTTAAGTGGATTAACTAAACAGGCTCAGTACACTGAACTGAAAGAACTGAACCAAGTTGAAAGAGCAGGCTCAGTCAACTGAATTGAGGTGTTTGAACTCCCAAGATACTGTATTTCCTTAATCTTATGACACACTTTTTAAATGTTTTAGAATTTCTAACACAGCAATTAGTTGTGATACAGTTGTCATTGTCTGTACTTTTTTGCAAGCTTAGAATTGTAGTTAGAAAAGTTCTCCATTCATGCACTCAGTTGTTTCATTCATCTGATAAATTCTTATTTATTGAATGCCTACTATGGGTCACGCACACTCCTGGGCCTGGGCACAAGGGTTTCAGAGATGAACAATGACAAAGAAGAATCCTGCTCTCATGGACTTTCATTCAAGTGGGTGAAAAATAATAAGCAATTTGACCAATAAAGAATTTCTAACTGTGATCAATGCTTCCAAGAGAATAAAAGTGCAAAAGGAGATAGTCAGGGAGGCTTCTCTGATTAAAAGACACAGGAGCAGTTGGAAGGGCAAAAAAAGAGGCTTTCTCTGACCTTCTCTTATCTGTCTCAAGACAGATGCTACAAAAGGAACCCAGTTGTCATCAGTCCCCTCCCAGGGAGTTTCATCCCCCAGGGAATATTCAATCTAATCACGGGAGAGGAAATTATCACAACTTCCATCTACTCTACATTCCTCTGTCCTGAAAGTCATTCATTCTCTCTTACGTGGCCTACATTCTTTCTTCCTTTTTCTCTATTAAGACAGTATATAAGTTGTCAAACCACACTAATTTTTTGAGTATTCACTTTTTTCCCCTGTAATGCCTTCATGCAGGTAATGTTAAAAACCGATACATTTGTATACCTTAAACAGAAACAAATTCCTAGATACAGAGAGAACGAACTGATGGTTGCCAGGTGGGAGGGGGATGGGGGCTGTGTGCAAAAGGTGAAAAGATTAAGTACAAGCTGGCAGTTATAAAAACAGTCACAGTGCTGTAAAGTACAGCATAAGGAATACAGTCAGTAATATTGCAATAACTACGTGTGGTGTCAGGTGGGTACTAGGCTTAACTGGGGTGACCACTTAGCAAGTTATATACATGTCTGATCACTGGGTTGTACACCTGAAACAATTAACATATTGCATGTTAATTGTAATAGAAATTTTTAAAAATTATTGCCCTGGCTGGTGTAGCTCAGTGGATTGAGCGCGGGCCTGCGAACCAGAGGATCGCGGTTCGATTCCCAGTCAGGGCACATGCCTGGGTTGCAGGCCAGTTCCCAGCAGGGGACGCATGAGAGGCAACCGTACATTGATATTTCTCTCCCTCTCCCTCTCTCCTACCCTTCCCCTCTAAAGATAAATTAAAAAAAAAAAATACATGTATATACCTTTTCTCCTGTTAATCTGCCTGATGCCACTTTATTTCATAGACCAATTGAACCTAGAAGGGTACAGGAAAAGTCTTTCCCCACCACAGGAAGAAAAAGGAATGCAATTATATCAATAGATGTAGGCTACTCTCAGTGAGAAAAAGAAGGAATGTATGTACATTTAATATAATATAGTATAATTTAATATGACATAATATATAATATCATTAATATAATATCCCCACTCACCACATTGTTATTAAAACTATGGTATGTTCTGTAAACATGGTTTCTCTGAATCGTGTAACCAGCAGCTTCTTATCTAGCCTGCTAAGGTGCTTGGAATTTCCACCTGTAAGCCCTAAGAAGTTCTGGTTTCAATAGGAATGTTTCTCAAGAAATATAATACAATAACACATTGCAATCTGCTTTCAAAAATGAACACGAATTACTGGATCAGCCAACCCCAGGAAACAGGCCCCTGAGAGAATGAAAGCTGAGATCCTTTTTTTATGGATGGAGGACAGGAGATGCAAGGAGGCAGGATTATGGGCACCCCAAACTGGACTGAAGAAATTGAGGGGCAAATGAAGAGAAAAGAGGTCCATCGAAGGCAAGTTTTCACAATGACCCACACTATTCCAACTAACAGGAACGAATTTGTTCCCGTTAACACCCTGCTCATTGATAAACCCAGTACTGCACACTACTTGCTTCCCGAAAACACTCATTTGAGAACTTTTGTCATTGTTCATGTTTGGTCATTAACAGGAGCCTCCACCAAAAGGGAAATGAAACCACTTTTCATTGAGTGGTTTGAATATTTATATTCATGACGTAGAATAAAAGTACTTTGCCAAGTGTTTCAGCCAAGTGTTGACAGAAAATTAAACCAGAATTCTCGGGGGAATGAATTTTCTGACGAGTTTTAGATTTCAGCATCCCTTGCTTTCAGGCGGTGGGATAATAGGGGTTGCACTTGGCATTAAACCAACTGCCTCCCTGCCAGTGGAGGGTCTTTGTTCCTGTTCCCAGTGACTCATTAGGTTACCTCAGTTCAGTCCATTCGCCAAGTGGGTCTTGGTCTCTCTAACTCAGATAATACCTATAAAGGATCTGAGGTCCCTAGATAAGAAGTAGCATTTTAGGAGACTTTGGCATTCGTATGAAATCTATGATGATGAAATCTATGATAACATTATCCCAATTCTCCTTGTAGTTATAGCCCACAAAGAGTTTCTATTGTCTTTTCAGAATCAGCCCTTAGAGTAACCTTGAAAGTAAAAACACAACTCTAGTAATCTCAAAGCTCAGCCAAGGGTTATTAAAATTTGCAGCAGGATTCGAAGCTACCCTGAAATAACTGGCCTGTCATACTTACATAAGCCTGCTTCAAAATGTTTAACATGGGTCTCCCTTTTCAACAGAGCACAGTGCTTGGAAAAGAACAATTGTACAATGGACACAAAAATGTCCCCTTTTCGTTTGACCCAAGATTGCCATGATCTGAAATTCCATATACTCTCAGAATTACACTGCGGCTGTTCCTTGATTTCAAGGCTCATGAACTGTGGTGTGAGCTGAGCCACACTTGGGTCCCCTTCCCAGTTGTCATTATCTGAATCTCTTTAATCGGGTTTCTCCTGACACCCCTCCCCACTGTCTTGGGATGCCCATATTCTTCCGTGTGTAGTATAAGCATACAGGCTCATGCACAAGCCTGCAGACTGCCCAACTCCAGAGGGTCACGTGTGCTCTAGGCAATGTGGTTCATGATATGCAATAGCTGTCACCATGGTGAAAATAGCACATAACTCAGACATGCTCCGAAACACTCCACATAACCAGATTTCCTCTTCCCTCTAACAGGACGTTTTTCCCCCTCTGTGTTCACTAGATGTTAATAAGTACTCCTTCCTCTTCGCAGAATTACGTTCTTCTTGGTAAGATGTATTGCACAAATTAAAGTCCATTGCAAGGCTTTTGGGCACTCTACATCTCCCTGGCTTCAATTCATTCCACAAATCTTCCCAAATTTTCTATCTCCTTTCACATGAGAAGTCTCTCCTTCTACAATGCCCCTCCCCTTTCTACTCTTTCTTTCCGATTCACCACCATGAAAATTCTTATTGGTCTTGCCCATGTGTTAAGTATTAGAAAGGGAAAAGTGTATGTCCAGAGCACTGATTTAGAAGATGGAAAGGAGAGTAAAAACTAGGAGAGTCGGGACTAAGTATGCCTCCTCAGAGAGACCATCACTCCAATAGTAGAATTATGGAAAATGGGGGCGGGGCAAAATCGAGGACTACAGACTACTCCTGCATCTGACTGCTGTTACCTTGTCACAGATCCAGGTAGGTAAGATGGCATAGCACCTACCCCACGACAATCAGAAGTAGCAGATATGTGCATGGTCTTTCAGGCTTATTACTCCCGCTACTACACTCCTAGCTCATCAAGTCAGAGAACAGACTTCAACCAGAAAAGGAGCAATGGAAGCTACAGGAGGTGGTGAGGGGCCAGAGACTGAGAGATGAAAGACAGCAGGCAAATTCTCTTTCAAAGGAGCACCGAGGGGGGAGTGGTCTAAGGACTGACAGTGACCTCATCTTCTATCACCTCAGTGAGCCCAATATTTCCTGAGGATGGAACCAAGGCTGGTCTGGCTCCCAAGCCCACACTCTGGCCCTGCCAGGGGTCCACGTTTGGCTCAGGGACAGGTGATTGTGGTACGTTTGTCAGGCTGAGGGCAAGAATACAAACTGGGCCCTATGACACAATATTGTAGGATATTTTCTGAGAGCAATGGTTCAATAGTGAAAACTTCACAGTGTGGACTTTGGAGTATGACAGGCCCAGGGCCAGTCACAGCTCTGCCACTTTATGATTGTAGAGACATTAAGCAAATGGCTCAGGCTTCTGAACTTCAATTTCACCAGCTGCAAAGCGGAGTTGTTGCGAGGTCTAAATTTTAGAATGCATTTGGAACACATAGCCTAGAGATTGGCATATAGTCAGGATTTGATAAACATTACTACTATTATTATATCACTAGCTTGATTATCCATTGTTTGAGTATTGGTAGCTAAAAACATTTGTGGCTAAGAAGAGAACAAATACCAGGTTTTTAATTTGGGAAAAAATTCCAGCCTTCAGTTCCAAATGACCAGCACCATCTTGGAGACCTTGGCCACTACAGACTCTCAGCCCTAAGTTTCCCTTTGCCAAAAAAGTACCACTCTCCACCCAGCCCCCTTGGGGGCTCTGCCCGTTCTTACTGAAAACAGAAGCATATTTTTCTAACTTTAAACTGAGCTACAATGGCCTGACAAAAATACTTAAGTCTGCAAAGAGACAATGGTACAGAATATTTTGATCTCGTTCTTTCTAGTTGATCCATTCTAGGAAATGGGCCAATAGGATCCACAGGTGGTAAATGGGCCTAATGCCTTTCTCTGCACAAGTCAGGCATCTCTACTGCCCAGGTGGCTAACACCTATTTCCGCTGGACATCCTCTGGGTGAAGACAATGGGTTACCACATTATTTGTAAGGGCAGGAGGGGAGTAAAAAGTGTTATTATCCATTAGGATTTTGAGGTGATTATCTAAAAACCTCCTAATGAGGTCTTAAGAGAACATAACAAGAACAGTAATGGACTCAAAGTGATTTCTAAACTGAAATTCTACCTGAACCTGATGTCACCTGGGCACCTGGTGTGCAGAAATGAACCAGGGGAAATCCATCAGGTGCAGGATGGGGTTGATAGGCGTTCGGATTTTTAATTTTATCTAAGTCTGGCCACGTTGCTGTGAATTTCAAGCTCCCGGGGCCGCGGAGTCTGATGTTACCTCGGACCTGCCCCCCACCAGCCTGGGGTCCTGGGCTGGCAGGCACGCTGGACGTGGAGAGGGATGTTGTGACTGCTTCTTTTTCTCAAAATCCCCGTGGGAGCCCAGAGTCAGGGGCTCCCCTGCATGCTCATCACGTGCACAACCCAAGCCTTTCAAACCGGCGAAGAGGCCTGAGTCCCGGACGCCAGGGTGATTTTTAGGGTTTTCTTTCTTTATTATTTCCCTCTTGTTCTCCACAGTTGATGATTTTCTGCAGAAAAACGGCTGAGAAAAAAGAACCTATTTCATTTCCAGTTCCCATCACCGCGATTTCCACAGGGATGTGACGTTGGCCCTGACTTCCGAAACAGCCAGGTGACTCACGCGGGGACACCCCGGGGCGGGGCACAGGAGTTTTCCTCCGGCGGCAGGCAGGCGGGGAGGGGCACCGCCGGCCTCCTACGCCCTCTGCCGGCGGGCAACCGCCGTGCGGGCCCTTAAGACTCCCCGCGATGCCTCTCGGCGTCACGTGACTGGAAAGTCCCTGGTGGAAATCCCCACGCCAGCCGCCGTGGTAAAACAGAAAGAGAGAACAGAGAACTGGCAGTCTCCGGCGTTCGCGGCAGGCCAAGTACAAGCTCAGAAGCCGCGTGGGCGGAGCAGCAAGAACCCCGGTGGCAGCGGGCGCGACCCACACGCCCTGCCAGCCCAGACAGCAGGCGAGCCCCGAGCCTCGGCGTCCATGGGGTGCCGCCTCCTCCCGAGCCCAACCCGGACCCCAACCTGCAGCGTTCGCCGGCCCTGAACTGGACTTGGGACTTCGGGAGAGGATCGCGAGGCCCGGAGAGGTATGCGCCGCGCGTCTGCCCCGGGTTTCTTCCTCCCCGCAAGGGCTGCGGGGGCGCGTTTGGCAGCGACTCGCGGGCGGGACTGGTCGTCCTGGCTCTGGTTTTGCAGCGGTCCTGGAAGGCGGTTTGTTGCCCATTGTAGGTTTTGAGATGCCGAGAGTCGAGGTATCTGCCCCAAATGTTGGGGTGACAGCCCTGGATTCCTCCAGCCAGATTATGCAGAGAACTTAAACTGCAGCTGGCTGGTGGAGAATGGCCCCAGAGCTGCTTGATCGGGTGGCCGTTTGTGCTTTGCTCCTTTTCGGGTCCTTTTTTTTTTTTTTTTGGCAGAGGGGTGGGGACCAAGGGCTGCATACTCATGGCCACGTAGACTTCGCAGAATGTTGTGACTTCTTCCCAGGTTGTGCAGAACCAGCGCGACGGGTGTGATATTTCAGGGCCATCCTTTCTAGGGAGGGCTTGCTGGTACTCCAAAGAGTTCTGTGCAGGCGGGTGGGTGGGTCGCGGGACAAGACCCATCTTTTTAAGTTGCAGCGCTGTGAGAGAAGCGTGCATATAGAAGTGGATCGTTGGCCTGCAGTTTGGGGGCTGCAGTTGGAGTGATCCTCAGGCCCCTGCCCCAGCCCCAGCCCCTACCCCACAGTCAGACAGTCTTTGTCAGCCAGGGTCGTCCCACATCCTGCCACCTGGCCTCTCAGGAAAGCAGTGGTATTAAGTAAGGAAGGAGCTCAGCTCTCTTTGAGGCTGCTTTGTTTCTCCCTGCGTCTGATCTTTCCTTGGAAAGCGGATCTGGTCAGGTGTCTCAGGGCAGCATTTTGGGAGAACTATTGTTCATTAAAGAGCCCTCTGGACCAGAACACTTGTGGCCCAGGTTATTGAGCAGCCAGTTACTGCTCCATTCTCATTGTCTAAGGTGCTTCTTTCATTCTTGCAATTCTTTGTACAATTTTTGAATATTTGGAGGAGTGCTTTCCAAAATTCCATGAGGTATTTGATGATAAAAAGTCAGCTGGGTAACAGTAACATAAAGAAATGTTAAGGGTAATATTGCATGTCTTATAAATAAATATATACAATATTGTATGACCTATGACAGTACAGTCATATGTCAGAAAATGTTATCCTTTCATCTTAAGTGTGGAACACTTAAGATTGCAATGTGTTCTCAGTCTATGTCCCGGGAACTTGGACAGTGGCTTTTGATTTAAGGAGGCAATTCTGCAGGCTGTACAAGACTAAACCTATGAATGAGAAGACACTGGGTTACTGAATATTGACATTTGCATGTCTTGCATATGGTTTACAGCTCTAGCTATTTGAAAGATCTTCAGGTTCAGAAGAAAATAATAGAAGAGTCGGAAAAGCAAAAAGAGGCTCCACCTAGCTTGTTTAAAAACCTTCCTATTGCCCTTCTGTTTCCATCTGGAGCAGCAGGCGTTGCAACCATAGGTATGGTGGTATGAGAATAGCAAGGGTCAGGAGTTGCAAGACCTGGCTTCTAGGCAAAGCTCTTGCTTCTAGGCAAGACCTGGCTTCTGGGCAAAGCTCACACTGGATGGTGTGAGAGCTGAACAGGACCTGTACTTCTGTTACCTTAGCTGCAGACTTAGGTGGTCATGTGATTTCAAGAGAGGGAGTCAAGTAGTCTTTGATTTTTAACCCCGGCATCAAGCATGGCCTTCAGTAGGTGGATGGACAGACAAATGAATGACATGATAAAAGAGACTTTTGCCATACCACAAAGGGGAAGTGTGATGCTTTTGTCCCTTCATTGTGTCTGTGGTCCAGCTATAATTTTGCCTAATTTTACCTGCAGGAAACGGTTGACATCAAAGGAGAGATTACTATCTGACCTCTGACAGAGAATGACCTTTCCCAGGCTTCCTCTGGCAATCAGATTAGGAATTCTAATCCAGAACTACCATCAGAAAACTCCTTAGAATCAACCTTGGGGTCTTCTAGTCCCACTCTCTTCCTGAGTGGGCCACAGAATTTAGACAGCCTTATCAATGGCTTTAAGTGAGCCTAGACCCACCCAGGAGTGTCTTCCCTCACATCTAGGTTTCTTCTCCCTTTTACATTGGTTTAAATTCTTTCTCAACTAGAGGCTTGCCCTGCCTGGCAAGGAGTCTGATGCAGGAGTGGGATTAACAGTCACTATGAAACTTTCTAGGGAACATCTTCATTCTCTAAAACCATCTTTGTCTTCATCTTGGAAATTAGGGTGTATGACAAGACACCCTACTAAGGGCCAGTGAATGAGAGCTGGCTTTGCACGCTGCAGAGATCCCACATTATGTCAGTTCACATCATTCCCCACTGTTGGTGTGGGTTACGGATGCTGGGTTTTGCCCTTTCCTCTGACATATGTCCTGAGTGGCCCCCCCGGCTGAAATTTCTTTCCTCATCTGCTGCCAGACTTTCATTTCCTTCCACCTGCTGATTATGCTTGAAGATTTCAGGGTGAAGATAGGGAGAAAAATGCATCTGAGTGTTGGTACCTGGAGGATGATAATAAACTTTGGTTGGCTGTTGTATTGAAGTAATTGAGCTCTGATGGCTGCTCTTGGAAGTGTAGAATTTATTATTCTATTACTGATGTTATTTTATTTCTTATTCTAATGTTTAAAGCTCAGTGGAAGGGTTTGGAAAGCTTGCTGATTGTTTGCTCTTAAACTTGCAAGGCATCTTGCTGGACATGTAGGCTTTTTTGTTGGCTATAAAACATTTAGATTTAACTCTTCATAAATATTATAATAAATTTTATAAATGAACTTTTTGTAAATATTTCTCCTGGGGGCTAAAGAGGAAACTCCAGTCAGATGCCTAGGGGACAGCATAAAATTGCAGGATTTTTCACGAAATATTTACTGTCTTTCCAGTAGAGGGTTATTCCCCTCCTCCTCAGTACCCACTCTCCGCCTTCCTTCTCTTGTTTAGACTAATCTTTAAAAGTGATGTAATTTAAAACAGTCCACTGTGAGTTAATCTCTGGGGCCAGCTAGTATCCTTGGGAGTAGAGGTGACTAAGATCTTTTGCCTGCGGATTAGGGTAATGACAAGATCAAACACTGGGGTTTCCTGCAGGCAGGTATATAGGAGAAGTATCAAAGTCGAGCTAACGGAATGGGTATTTTTCCTCCTCTTCAGGTGTTGTGGAACAACACGATGGCTGAACAACTCCTTCCTCAGGCTTTGTATCTGAGCAATATGCGGAAAGCTGTGAAGATCAGAGAGAGAACTCCAGAAGATATTTTTAAACCTACCAATGGAATCATTCATCATTTCAAATCCATGCACCGATACACATTGGAAATGTTCAGAACTCGCCAGTTTTGTCCACAATTTCGGGAGATCATCCACAAAGCGCTCATAGACAGAAACATCCAGGCCTCCCTGGAAAGTCAGAAGAAGCTCAACTGGTGTCGAGAAGTCAGGAAACTTGTGGCTCTAAAAACGAATGGTAAGACATGCTTTTGTCTCGTGTGGCTTCCCCAGTGCCGGGGCCTCTTTTATTAAACTGTAGCAGTAGCAGCCCAGACACAAATCTCTCGAGGCCATTGACACCTGAGTATAGAAACCCTATGGGGCATGTGATGAAAGCAAGCTCGTTTTGTGAATATTTTTATTAAGGATATTTTCTAGTTGTGCATATTAGAGAACAGAATGCTGTAGGGCTTGGGGAATGCATTTCTAAACACCATGCTCTTATTAGGTAACTTACGTATCTACTTCTTTTAACTATTTAATCATCTGTAAAATTCCCTTTCTTGGTCAGTAATGTAAATATTAACAGGCTTTAGTTCAAAAGAAAAGCATGGTATGGAAACTGGTGTTACTGTCATTTCCCACTGTCATTAGAAAATGCTTGTGATGATGACTTTGCACTTCTTGACTTGGTGGCATTTTATGGTTAACCAATGAATGGCTGTTGAGGACAAGAGGGGCTCCTGTGTCTGTGACCTCCTTACCAAGGTTCTATTGCTTATGGTCCCATGATATGAACTAGAAAGATACTTGAAATTTTTAGCACTGATTTTAGATCTCTGCTTCGTACTGAATTTCTTGCTGTCTGTGCCTGTCCAATGTCCCATTACCACTAGTAGCTGTTTCCTGTTCTGAGCTCTACTCTTTTTTTTTTTTTTTAATGATTTCCTTTGAGCAAGAGAATGCATATCCCAGAAACATCCAGGCATACTGTTTCATGCAGATACAAAATTCTACCTTATAGATGTAGCTAATTATTTTTTAAGATTTAATTTATTTATTTTTAGACATAGGAGAAGGGTGGGAGAAAGAATAAGGAGAAAAACAGAAGTGTGTGGTTGCCTCTCATGCTCCCCCTACTGGGGACCTGGCCCACAACCCAGGCATATACACTAGCAACCCTTTGCTAGCTGGCAATCGACCTAGCAACCCTTTGGTTCACAGGCCAGTGCTCAATCCACTGAGCCACACCAGCCAGGGCTCACTTTGGGAGAGTTGGAAACGCAGATGTAGCTAATTATTATTACACAAAGCAAGTTAGCCTGTCCAAGATCAATTGCATGCTTATAATTTAGGTAAGGGCAGAATCTCAGGTCCTTAGATCAGGGATAGTCCCAAACCATCCCAATCAAAGTAGTACGTACAGCCATGTGCAGAAAATCGTGGTGGGCAATGAAATGATAAGAATATTAACTTAAGTAACTTAATTGGTACATTAACTTTGGCCATTTTTGATGTGTAACTTGGTATGATGGAGGATGTTTTTTTGTTTTTGTTTTTTTGTTTTGCTTTTGTTCTGGAGGGTCTTATGCATCATCTTAACACCTTGCTTATATTTTTAAAGTGTAGATTCTTAGAAACATAGGGGAAAAAACTGGGGATAGCTACTCTTTTCATTGTTCTTGGCACTGAATCAAGCAATGCATAGAAGTAGGTAATTATGTTAAGTGATCATCAGGGATTTATATTTCTGAGTTTGCGGTTTTAAAACTCTCTCCCTTTTTGTTACCAAAAAAAAAAAAAAAAAGGATGGAGTCACTTTGGGAGAGTTGGAAACACAGAGATTCTGCCAAATTGGAAATGTGGTTGAAAGAGGAAAACCTTATTATTATGAACAGTATTATTAACATGAACAACAGTTTAGGTTTAACTTGCTCTATTTCCTTAAGGAAAAAAAAAGGAATGTAAAGAGTGAACTTGTTTTGTCAAGATTTGTCATTTAAATCATCAAGGGTTCGCCCTACAAAGAAAAACTACAAAAGCCAGTGCATTTCTGGAAATAAGAATTTTTAGGCTCAGAATCCTTTTATTTCACCACTTTCAAGAAAATATCTTAAAATTCTGGAAAAGGAAGAAAAGATCTTTAGTAGAGGGGGAAAAAAATGACTTTTCCTCTCTGATTTTTATTAGCAGCATCTTTTTTTTTTTTTTTTTTTTTTTTAAGCCTTTCCCTCTATGGATGGGTTCTACAAAGTCAATGGTCTGGGGAGGGGGTGATTCACAAGTTTGCATTTGAGGATATGAGACTGTGGTGAATGAGGAAGGGAGTAGGTGGTATAAAGTTGAAACTTCATGTGAAAAATTCCAGCGTCTATTGGCTGCAGCGATTTCACTTGTATAATGAGTGGCCTATTCCAGCTCACCCTGACCACACCCACTTGGAAAGTCCAGGGTGCACTTCGCAGTTTAAATGTCTACACACCAGAACAAAAAGTACAATAGCTATTGCTCAATTGCTAGTCAAATAACTTAGCACTGGGGAATTCCAGATGTTACTTAGGGAATTTTATACCAGTGCATCTCAATAAAGAACTGAAAGCACAAGAAGAAGAAAAAAAGCCTTATCTTTGCTCTAGATTTTGCAAAGGGGAAATTTCAACAGAACGCAGTCGTTGCCACACTTCTGTCAAGCAAGACCCAAGGCTTGGGCAGTCTTGTTTGTGCATTTGTTTGAACACTTTTGTAGCTAGTTTTCCTAAGTGTGTAAATTGAAGGGATACTAACTGTGAGTATGTATTTCAGACTTTCTGTTATTGTTTTGGGCTTTTTTTTTTTTTTTTTAACAGTTTGACTATAATTAAAATTTGGTGAAATTTTGGAGCTTAATTGCCCTACTTATATACAAAGAAAAGAGTTCATATTTTCTTTTTAAAAACAATTTTACACTTGCCAAAAGAGATGAAAGAATTGACTCTTTTTTTTTTGTATTAAATGTTCTCCCAAAATGTTTATTGTTTGGAGGTTGGAAAAAGTGCATCTCTGAAACTGTATTTTAACCTATCATAGTAACAAATTAATGGCATAAAATTAGATCTATCTTTTGCTCAAAATGCTCAAAATTTTTAAAATGCCAGCCTTAAACACTGAATTATTTTCAAATGTAGACATCCAGGCACTTCTTAACTTTTAAAAAAACACTGTGCAATTTCCAACAAGCATGGTCACATAAGGCATTTCTGGGGGTCTGCAGCAGCAGGTAACACAGTGTTCTTAATCCCACTTTACACACTACACACCGGGAGAGGAAACTCCCAGGACCCAAAGGCTACAGCGAGTGGTCATTTACCCCTGAGTCATAGCCAGACCGTCCCTGACTAGTGAATGGAGCCAAGTTGGCTTCCTGGTTTGTGTACGTTGCTTTGTGTGTACTCTCCCAGAGGCAGAAGGTAATGGTGCCAGTGTCTTGGCCAGCACATCAAGATATATTAGAAAAGGGACAGACTTCAGAGACCAGAATCCAATGCCCTCATTTCACAAAGAGCAAAAAGACTCAGGTTGAGGAATTTCCTCCAAGGTCACCTAAACTAGTCGGGCAGAGCCGAGCTGGAACCAAGGTCCTGTGATTATCTATCTGTCCCTGGCTCCTTTGCTCTTTTGGTATCAGTCATTAAAAGTAAGGATTTTTTCCTTAAAGCTGGCATCACCTTGTGAAATGTTATCAGTTGACCCTTTGCCTAAGAAATTCAACCATTTGCACTTCTGCCCGCCCTATCGGGTCTCCTTGATAGCAACAGGGCTCATTCACTCTGAGCCCTTCGCTGGGTTTGGATGTGGATTTCTTGAATTGGCTTCCCTTGTGTCCTCAGGTGATGGGAACTGCCTCATGCACGCTGCTTCGCAGTACATGTGGGGTGTTCAGGACACAGACTTGGTCCTGAGGAAGGCCCTCTTCAGCACTCTCAAGGAGACGGACACACGCAACTTTAAATTCCGCTGGCAGCTGGAGTCGCTTAAATCTCAGGAATTTGTGGAAACGGGGCTGTGCTATGACACCCGGGTACGTTTTGTTCCCCCATTAAGCATTTATCCACAGAGCTCCATGGCAGGGAAGAGGGTACCTGAGGCCAGGCCCTGCTCGCAGAAGCAGGTGATTTTCTAGGTCACACAAGCTTGGCTAAGCAAAGCATGTCGATGGAAAACACCAGAAACCTCCTGAGGGATGAAGCCAGGCTTTTGTCACTGCTGGGCGGCTTCAGGGCAGCAGATTCCCAGCTGGGTGTCTCTTCATTTTGGCTTCATCGTTCTGATCATGGGCTTCCCTGTGGCGTTTTGGTGGTTCTCAGTTTGATTGTCCTTGGCATGCTTTACCGAGCCAGCCAGTCAAATTCAGAGTTCACCATTCTCAGTCACAAGTTTGGAATTTTTGTGTACATTTGGACGAGGGGCTTCAGTGTTATGCCTCATCAGGGATTTTTTCGAAAGCAGGTGCTGTCCCCGCTGTCCTCCCCCACTTTTGAGTTTGCCTTGTAGTGGAAAAATGTAAAGGAAGAAAACCAAAATGGGGAAAAAAGGGTGATCATTTGAATGATGATTTCCAGAAAGGGGAAAAGCAAGCTGAGTTATATAAATGAATAACCGTAGAGTGAAGTCAGAAAGCCAGAAGGATTTTTTAGTGTAGAGTAAGTATATTCAAGCATTTTCCCCAAATTCTTCCTTTAGAATTGGACTGACGAATGGGACAACCTTATCAAAATGGCCTCCACAGACACACCAGGGGCCCGCAGTGGCCTTCAGTACCCTTCCCTGGAAGAAATACACATATTCGTCCTTTGCAACATCCTCAGAAGGCCAATCATTGTCATTTCAGGTAAGATGCCTGCAGATCACTTACTTGTATGTAAGTGTGTTTCAGCTTTAATGCTTCAGCTCTTAGGAGGACCCACGCTGCCGAAGTAACAGGCAACAGTAGTTAACATGGAATGTGAGGAAAGTCGCCCGAGGGCCTCATTTTTTTCTTTTTCTTTCCTTCAACAGACAAAATGCTGAGAAGTTTGGAATCGGGTTCCAATTTCGCTCCTTTGAAGGTGGGCGGAATTTACTTGCCTCTCCACTGGCCCGCCCAGGAATGCTACAGATATCCCATCGTTCTTGGCTACGACAGCCAGCACTTTGTACCCCTGGTGACCCTGAAGGACAGTGGGCCCGGTGAGAGAACTGAGCATTCCTTCACATTTGTGACTGCTGGTAGATAGCGGTTCTCGTCCCCCTGAGTGTGGGTTTGGTCTTTTTCTCCTTGCTGCAATAGTCTCACTGAAGTGAATTATTTGTATTTGAATATAATATCCTGTCATTTGCTTGGTTAGCAACAGTAATGCCGTAGCAGTAATTGTGCTACCCCCTTACCTTTTGTGTATGGCTTCAGAATTACTTTTAGCATGTTAGTGGCAAGTAGGAGATATATATATATATATCTTACTACTACCATTTCTATTAATAAATGACCAATTAAGGCCACACGGATCCCTTAATACAATGCATGGAGCAGGTAAATGTCTATCAGGTTAGCTCTCACTATACTAACTTAATGTGCAACAGGTACTTTATACGTGCTTTGGGTATACTACTTTATTTCATTTCATCTCACAGCATCTCTGGGCGCTGTAAGCATCGGTAGCCTTACTTTATAGTAGAGGCACTGGAAACTCAGAGAGGGTAATAACTTTCCCAATGTCCCAGAGCTCGTTGGTGGCAAATTCAGGATTCAAACTCAGGTCAGCCTGATTCTGAAGTGTGGGAATTTAACCAACAAGATCCGCTGCCTCCAGGCTGCTTTACATTCTGTGAGCTTCCTGGAAACAATTCATTTTATATTAGAGTTTAGCAGAGTTTGTTTCCCCGTTTGACTTTGTGGCTAGGTAATAGTTTTCCACTCTGTAATTGTATCCTTTCTGCATTTTCAAATGTTAATCATTGTGTGTACAGCCTCGCACATCACCTCATTCAGTAGATGTACGTTTTTCTTACATGTTATTTTTTCCCCTCAGAAATTCGAGCTGTTCCACTTGTCAACAGAGAGCGAGGAAGATTTGAAGACTTAAAGGTTCACTTTTTGACAGACCCTGAAAACGAGATGAAGGAGAAGCTCTTAAAAGAATACTTGATGGTGATAGAAATCCCCGTCCAAGGCTGGGACCACGGCACCACCCATTTGATCAATGCTGCAAAGTAAGCACTTGATCTTCCCCTCGCTCCACCGCCGTCTTTAACTGTTTTCATTCAGCCACATAAGCTGCTGCCTCCTCTGTGCTCAGCAGTGAAGTTACTGCATCCAGCTTCCTCCAGTGCGAAGCAAGCTCAGGGGCTTGTCAGAGAGGATCACTTACTTGAGGCATTAGTAGCTTTGGTTTCAAATGAGAACAAGTAATTTACCCATCATGATTTCCCTGCATATCTGGATGCTGAGAGTCAAGAGCTGGGGCTTTTAAAAGTTTGTTTACATCAAGGATAGTTGTTTTCTTCCTTGCACTGGTGCTAGACTAGCAACTGAAAGTTCTTAGAAACAAAAGCTTTTTTTTTTTTTTCTTAGCTTCTTGGTAAGGACAGACATACCAGACCAGACTGGGTTGTTGAATGTGTTTATGTAGGAGCCACGTGATTTCACCACAAGGAAAGGGGAGGAGACACCCAGATGTACACTGTACAGGTAGCCAAGTTCTAAACACACTGGCTTTATGTTAACAAGATGCCTATTTCTTAAAACTTGAAATGCACAAGAGATGACCTCAAAAGAGGTGAGAGAATTAGTTTGCCAAAGTGGAGAGTAACAGATTACAGAGTGTCAGTAAATAATGCCTAGATGTGTGTCTCTTAGTTACACTCATGGCCATTAACTCCAGCAGAGACCAGGCACCAGCTTAAAAATAATTCACAGCAAAATATAGAACACAAAGTTCCAAAGTAGTTCGCACCATGAAGCAGACTAGTGCCAAAAGAACACGCTGAGTAATTTTTTACTAGAAATTTGATCTCTGAGAAGTTAGAAAGTAAAAGTGACTTTTTAAAAGGGGAATAGGGTCAAGTGTCGAGGCAGCCCTTTCTTTCGAGTCATCCCTAATTCTGGGTGGACCAGGATTGATTAAAGAAGACTGTGATTCTTGGAATCCTGACATCCTGGGCCGTGTAAGGTTGGAGGTGCAGACTCTTCATGATAGGTTTGCAGTTCAGTGACTAGTTCCAGAATCCACTGGAACTATGCTAAAATTTGCTCTTGTAAGCTATTGACATATAATTGTGTGTGTGTGTATGTGTGTGTAAAGTCACGTATTTTTCCTTTTGGCCTTTAGGTTGGATGAAGCTAACTTACCAAAGGAAATAAACCTGGTAGATGATTACTTTGAACTTGTCCAGCACGAGTACAAGAAGTGGCAAGAGAACAATGAGCAGGGGCGGAGAGAGCTGCACCCTTTGGACCCCTCCGTCCCCCAGCTGTCTCTCATGGACGTAAAATGCGAAACGCCCAACTGCCCTTTCTTCATGTCCGTGAACACCCAGCCTCTGTGCCATGAATGCGCAGAGAGGCAGCAAAAGAACCAGAACAAGTCCAAGCCAGGCCCTGATGTGGTGCTTGGAGCCTCTCGGGGTGAGGCCTACGATCCCACAGCCTGGAGTCCCCAGGAGCCAGCTGGGGGGCCTCATTCAGCCCCTCCGACAGCACCCAGCCTTTTCCTGTTCAGCGAGACCACCGCGATGAAGTGCAGGAGCCCTGGCTGCCCTTTCACCCTGAATGTGCAGCACAACGGATTTTGTGAGCGTTGCCACAATGCCCGGCAACTTAATGCGGGCCACACCTCAGAAAACACAAGGCATTTAGATCCTGGTAAATGCCAAGCCTGCCTCCAGGACGTCACCAGGACATTTAATGGGATCTGCAGCACTTGCTTCAAACGGACTACAGCAGAGCCTTCCTCGAACCTCAGCTCCAGCATCCCTGCTTCCTGTCATCAGAGGTCTAAGTCAGACCCAGCACAGCTCATTCAGAGTCTCTCCCCCCATTCTTGCTACAGAGCTGGGAACGAAGTCCCCTCTGGCTGCCTCTCTCAGGCCGCACGGACTCCAGGGGACAGGACAGGGACAAGCAAGTGCCGGAAAGCAGGCTGCATGTACTTTGGAACTCCCGAAAACCAGGGCTTTTGCACGCTGTGTTTCATCGAGTACAGAGAAAATAAACGTGAGTGAAATGATGGATTTCTCAACCCCTATTTTGAAGTCCCTATCTAGAGGGGTTCCTTCTTGACCTTCCAAAAAGGAGCCCCTCTAGGCAGAAGGGTAAAATGTCACACAGAGGGACAGTCACACTGGCTGTGCCAGCCGCACATGGAAGCCAATGGCACAGAATACTGTCTTCCAAATGTGCCCTCTGGATGGAGTTCATTGCATTTGTTTCCATAGGTTATTTGGTGTTGTCTTCATAAGGTAGAGTTTAAACTAGACTTTTTTGAAACTTTGGTACAATAGAGAAAACTCAAAATCTGAAGAGCAGCTGGAGAGAGGGAAGTCTCTACTGACACTGTAAAAAAAAATCTGTGGTTTTAGAAGTCTTTAATTTGAAAGCAGGACGAGCAGTTAACATGTCTCTGCTGTGACTGTGACTAACCAGTGTGGGACATTTAAAAGTAAGAGATTTGTGAAACCAGAGCTGTTTCAATGATAGAGTTAGGACCATTTTTTAAACTTTGCTGAATCCATAAAAGGCAGCATCTTTTCGTGTATCTGTTGAAGGCTGGCCTAATCCGGATTTTGAACCTGTTTGTTTCTCTCAAGTCACTGTTTCTTTCTGCTTGGTGACCCATAGATAGTACTGATCGATACCAACTCTCTTCCAGATTTTGTTGCTGCCTCGGGGAAAGTAGGTCCCACAGCCTCCAGATTCCAGAACGCAACCCCCTGCCTAGGGAGAGAATGCGGCACCCTCGGAAGCACCGTGTTTGAAGGATACTGTCAGAAGTGTTTCATTGAAGCTCAAAATCAGAGATTTCATGAAGCAAAGAGGACTGAAGAGCAACTGGTGAGACATTTTTGAGGTACTTCCCCCTAGTCCTCCTTGCTGGAGCAGCTGCTATTGATTTACGTGGTCTTAGCATACCTCAGAATTCATATTAGGAAGTAAATAAAGTTAACCATAGGATAAAACCTCTTCAAGCCTCCCAAAGCTAGAGACCTCTTGGAGTTGTAGCAGAAGCGCAGACATCGATGCAGCCAGCATACTTTCTTAAATGATCCTTTACCAAGAGGAGATAGGATGAGGAGGCAGAGCATCCAGATGCCCCCACTTAACGGCACAGAAGAGAAACTTTGACTGATAGATGCCTCTCCTATTGTTTACCAAACAGTGGGAATCTGTCTAAATAAATAATGGCGGCTTATGCAGCTCAATAGACTCAAGGTAGGCCAGTGTTCACAGGCCTCCGGGTTAGGATTGGGGGCCCATTGGCGGCCCTTTGGCCAGGTCTGCTCTTGTGGGGTGGGGAGGAAAGTGCTTGGAGAGCTCTTATTCACAGAGGCACATGGAACTCTGTGCCCTTGGTCAGACAGATAGTCTTCACCCTTCAGAGCTCCCTGTAGCATCCACACTGTGCTCTGAGATTGCATGTGCTTTCCCTGAGAAACTCGAAACACAGTTCTCTCTGCTCTCTCCCCTCAGAGACTGAGCCAGCACAGAGACGTGTCCCGGACCACGCAGAGTGGTTCCAGGCCCAAGTGCGCCCGGGCCTCTTGCAAGAACATTCTGGCCTGTCGCAACGAGGAGCTCTGCATGGAGTGCCAGCACCTGGGCCAGAGAGTGGGCCCTGGGGCCCACCGGGCTGAGCCTGCTCCCGAAGAGCCCCCCAAACAGCGATGCCGGGCCCCTGCCTGTGATCACTTTGGCAACGCCAAGTGCAATGGCTACTGTAATGAGTGCTTTCAGTTCAAGCAGATGTATGGCTAACATGAAACATGTGAGCCAGCCCCAGCCGTTAGCCAACGTGGTGCTATACCCTAAACACTCTCGTGCCACTGGAGGGTCAGTCCCTGCAACAGAAGACTCGAGATTGTCTTTGAGAAGGAGAGGAAAGATAAGTTCCTAGCCGTGTGGCCTTGAATTTGGTAACTGGAGAACATTCCCCGGTGGCCTTGGAGCAGAGCTCGTGACTGGCAGCAGACCGTCTCCAACTCAGCCTGCAGCTCCGCCTCCTCTCCTGCAAGCAGAAGGCCAGGAGCTTTATGGAGTTGGAATGCGTTTCAGGACTGCTTCATCATCTTTCAGGACAGAGTCAGAGCCACTCCACCTGCCTCCATTGGCATTGCCCAGAGGTGGGAAGCTGAATCTGCATGGCCCCCAGGCCTTCTGTGAGCAGGCCGTGGCCCACGGGCCCTCTGTGAGAAGGCCGGGAAGCTCAGGGAAAACGGATGTTTTCAGAGTCAGTGGTTCATGGTTTTTCCTTACCTGCCTTGTTCCTTTCTCGTGGACTGTGATTCTGAGGCTGCTGAGACTAAGTACATTCTGTAAAGCAAACCAGCTGCTCTTTACAATATGCACCTTGTAAAAACCATTTTATTTCAGTGGGAAGATGTGTAACTCTTGGTTATCACTGTCTTCACTTCCGGAGAGGCTAACTTGAACTGAAGTGTGCATAAATGATGTGTACATATATAATATACCCTTGTGTATAAGGGTTTTTTTGTTTTTGTTTTTTTGTGTGTGTGTGTGTTCACTGTGCTGAAATGCTGCCCTAGAGGAAGAAAACCGAACAATAATGACCTATTTTCTGGTTGTTGGTAGGGCACCCCTTGTGTGTACAGCTTTCATGAACTCAACCTACTACCTTGGTAAAGGCCTTGTGTCTGTAGAGTTTACTTTATTTATTTTATTGCAAACTTTAAAGTTATTTAAATGAAGTTGTTTCTTCTGCTCTGGGGCAAATACTGCGGTGTCTTCTTGAGAAGACGTGTTTGCCGTGGGCATGCTGTGGAGCCAGGCAAGGTCCTGACCGCAGGGGGAGTCAGCCTGTCTGATGCACTTCGGTTGCCTTCCCTCGGAAGAAAGGAATTGCAGCAGTAGTAAACTTATTAAAATCCACGCTTCTTCCTAATGAAACTTTGGCCGGACCCATGTCCCAGCCTCAGTATATGAATGTCTCTAACTATTCTACCTCCTTAGGACATTGGAAAGGAGCAGGGATGGGATTAGAAAAGGTCCCAGGGTAGGATGTGGCCTTTGATGGTGGTTTTATCTGCTGTGTTAATTGCTGTGTCCTGGGGCGCAGGGCAGCGATCTTGCATCCAGTGAAACCTTAGCTTTGAGACAGCAAAGCCCTATAACCATGAGCATGAGGAAATACCTTTTATCCTTGGCCTGCAGTCTCTCTGTGTGCTCTGTGTCGCTGTCATACTGACTCTGGAAAACAAAGGAGGAGAACACATTGTCCACAGAGGTCTGGACTTCTGACGGGAGTTTATTGGCAATCTATAACTCTACATGGTCTTCTGTGGTGTCCTCTGTTTCCTTTAAGGTTCATATTTTAATATTTTGGGTATAAATATTCTCATCCTTAATGTGAAAAAATAGAATTATTTATACTTCTTATAGAAAATGTTTGAAATTTGCACATTTAGTTATCCCAGTAGAATTGTTTACTCCATTGTTCATTAAAGTTTCCCTAAATAATTGTAACTTTCCACAAAATCCAATATTAAAAAATAAATTATTTAAGAATAAATTTTGATGTTTTCTACTTATGAATGACAAAAGAAGAAGGCCTGAAGGTTAAGACCACACTTACCAAGCAACTTTATTTCAAGGTGGACCTGGGCAGGGGATACATGGGTAGTAAGAGGACTTCGTGAAAATTGTAACTGTGAGGATAAGACATCAAGTTTACCAGCAGGACCCCAAAGCCGGGATAGGAGTACCCATTCCCGTGAGCTGCTAGGACCCTGTGCTCCTCCAAAAATTCCTGCCCTAAGCCTTAATAACATGCAGAAAGAGGAAGGAGGAAAGACACAGGAAAGGAAGAGAAATAGAGGAGGAAGGAAGACTGGCATAGATTTCCTGCATCAGACCTTAGAAGAGGTGACTAGGGCTGCAATGGCCAGGCAGGCAGCCATGAGGACTGTCCTGGGAAATTATGAAATGGCACATTCTTCTACCCAAATGTACTCATAGAAATTGATTCAGGAGGACTGGAAAGCTCCTGGACTCTTTCTTTCTTTTTTTTTTTTTTTTTTAAGTTCTCCAGGAGATTCTGATCATCAGCCAGATTTTAGAACCACACTTTTAAAAAATTATAATCCTTTTTAATTTATGGGAAATTTTAATATACAAGAAAGTCAAGTATAATGAACCCCCAATATTCATCATCCAGCTTCAACAATTACCAACATTTTGCCAAATATGTTTCATTTCTCACCACCTCCTTTTTTTTTCTGGATTACTTTGAAGGAATCCCAGATATTGTGTCCTCACACCTACATATACATCTGCGTGCATCTCTAGTTGAAGAATACGTTCTTTTTTATGTAACCACCATTGTTACACCTAGATAAATTATTTTTGAAATCATTCAATACTAAGTGTATTCCCATCTCAGATTGTTCACTCTACAAAACATCCTATTACTTTTGGTTACTACCATTTCTTAAGGCTCTTTTATTCTGTAATATTCTCTTCAATTTTCATGCTATTAATTTGTTAGGGCAAGTAGGTCATTTGTTCTGTAAAAGAGCCCACAATCTGGATTTCACCAATTGCTTTCTTAGGGTGTCATTTAACTTGTTATTCTACATTTCTTACTAGATTCTGGCTCAGTTAGGCAAGCATTCTTTGCGTGTACCATCGCATCTCATCCTGTATGAGCTGCATGAAGGCATACCCTGAGGAATCACACAGCCTCAAATGGACCTCTTTTTCTCCATTCTTCCTTCCATCTCCCACCCAGCATTAAAAATTACAATTCTTCAGTCAGCATGATGGACGTAAGCATTTGACCATAAGTCATCAGGATTTCTAAAATAAGAAGTGACTTATAATTAGCAAATTTTGTCTGACTCAGAAGAATGGTTCTTAGACAGGGAACTAGGGCAGGTTTGGAGCCAGTTAGACTTCTGGGGGTTGGGGACCCTAAAAAGCACATGCACAATTTTATGTTGGGATGTGTACATCATTTTTATGAAGTGGGGCCAATCAATAGCTTTCTTCAGAGTCTCAAAGAAATGGGTGACTTTTCAAAAAGCAAAGAACCTAGACATAAGAGGGCTGAAAAGTAAGGCTTGGGAAGAACTAGTTTTCCTTCAGTTTGTCTAGATCTTTACTTCCCAAACTGTGGAATGTCACCTTCACACCACACAGGGGTGAAAGAAAGCTCAATATCATCCAAAATTGAACTCATATTTTTATTCTTGCCCTCTTCCTTCCATACTCAGGGGAGGGTATTATCATCATCCTGCCAACCCGGGTGTTATCCCCACTCCCACCACATCCATGACGTGTATCTCCAAAACATCTCTCAAATCCATTCCTTCCCCTCTCTCCTGCTGCTTTAGCTTGGCCTCCTTTTCCCCTCTAGCCTGACCTTTATAGCCTACTCTTTCTCTCTACCTTTACTAGTTACTTGTGCTGTTAATCATAGACCTCATGATGCTTTTCCTCCAAAACTTTTCCTCTAAAACTTCCTAATAGCTTTCTTCTCCCAAAGCTTGGAGCATGCAGCCAGGAGATGCAGGAAGAAGACAGGAAACTCGAGTTCATTTAGCTAACATTTGATTTATGAACTACTACTGGTATTCTCCCTTTGTCAGCACCAGAGGAGTCACTGTCACCTGAGCAATCCTGAAGTCACTGGGAGTTGCTCAGCTCAGAGGGGGTTGACCAGGAGTGGCACCTTCATTCATTCTCTTCCTGCATGTAGACACAAAGTACATTTGCCTCGCCCCTTGTTACATGATTTATTTATTTATTTATTATTTTATTTTTATTTTTATTTTTTTTTGCCAAAATCGATGTAGCTATGCCACCTATAAACTCTCTTATCTGCACACTGGAAACCAAAATTTCTAGTGTTTTTAAAAATTATCCAAACAAAGAGTTTCAGGGCATTTTGAACCCATTTATCGGAAATATCGACATATCTATACCTTCCTAACTGATCAACATAAAAAGATTGGAATTTACTAGCTGAGCTTCAACAAAAACCTTTGCATAACTGATAGCTGTCAATGAAATATAACTAATCATGTATAAGGAGGCACAATGATTTTTTCTTTCTATCTATTTGTGTTCTTCTGTCTTCTGCAGGGGTCTTTCCCTATAGTCTTTGACATCAAGGATCACAATAAAGTGAAACATAAGTTCACAATAAAGTGAACTCAGACTCGGACTTTGAAATGACTTTATCATAAAGTAATAGATGATATAGTATTTTTTAAATAATGAAATGTTTATTAATTTTATTATTTTTATTGAGAGCACAATGGATTTTTACCATTATAAAAACAAATTTTAAAATATAATTTATCTTTATTTCAGTGTTTTAAAATTCCTATATTTTGCCATTTTTTAAATATTTTATATAATATATTTGTATATTTTAACTGATTTAAAAGAATATATATATATATTGTGAATGCAAGCTCAAAAATGTTTTTAAAGGTGGTATGAGATCTAAAGCCTTTGGAGTCCAATTTCCAACATGGTATGAAATGCTCTTTAAATGTAAACTTAAGTCTTTATTCATGTCTCCCTCTGCCATATTATCTCTATCTCATTGCCTTCTAGACTCTTCTGCACACTCTATAATAGAGCACCTTTTCAGTCTCAGGACCCCTTTACACTCTTAAAAATTACTAAGGACCCCAGAGAGCTTTTGTTTGTGTGTGTTATATCTATTGGGTTGGCCAAGAAGTTCACTTGATTTTTTTCCTTAAGATGGCTCTAGTAGTGCCTAGTTGTTTTTAACTTCATTTGAAACAATTTAGCTAGTTTGCATTGTGACAGCTGTCATAATGAGTGTGCATATGAAAAAATGATCAAAATTGGTGAATTTTTGTGTAGCCATTTTAATATTGAGGATGGAAGAAAATACACAATATTTTTAGCATATTATGCTTTATTATTTCAAGCAAGGGAAAAACACAACTGGAACACAAAAGATTTGTGCTGTGTATGGACAAGGTGCTGTGACTGATCAAACCTGTCAAAGTGGTTTGCAAAGTTTTGTGCTGAGCTTTCTTGCTGAACAACGCTCCATGGTTGGGTAGACCCGTTGAAGTTGACAGCGATCAAATTGAGACATTAATTGAGAACCATCAATGTTATACCACTCAGGAGATAACTGACATACTCAAAATATTCAAATCAATAAAGTTATTGGTGAAAATGAAAACTGTGTCTTCTATTTTACAGAAAAAAACCATGTGGTCAACCCAATATTCGTATTTAGCATTTTAGAAATTAAAGCTAAAAAAAAATTCAAAGCACAGAACACACAAGTAAACATTCCATTAGGCTCCAGAACAATGGCATCATTCCATGTCATAGAGCCTCTGGAAAACTCCACTGGACACACAGGAGAGACTGAGCAAGAAAGGTAAATAACATGTTAGTGTTGTTATGAACATATTCTTTCTGACGGAGTCTCAAGAACCCCCAGACATCTCCAGACCACACTTAAAGAATCTCTACTCTGAACAGTGATTCTAAGCAAGCATTCCCATCACCACATCAGTAGCGAACACTGCAGAATGTTTTGTGCCCTGCCTCCGGCCAGAATTTCAGTGACTATTGCAGGTTAGGCTTGATCTTACCAAGCCCTGGCTGAGAAGAACTTTACAATGGACTCCATGCTTTTTCATGTCCCTACCATTAAAACTTTTTTGAGCATTTACTCCCATTTTATGTATATTTCTTTATAAACTATATACATACATTACCATATCAGTGTATCCCATGGTTGTAAAACATGCAAAACATTGAGATAAAAACTAAATAAAAGAAGGTCTACCATTTTTCTGCCATACCCTTGTGAGTTCTCTGCGCACACTTTGGAGACAGTGGCTGGAGAATAGTCTACAAATGTCTCTACCTTTTTGCCTTTTCTCAGGAAGTCTTCTGGATGGCCCTTGTGCCTTCTGCTCCCCTCTCTCCTCTTCCTTCCCCAGAATCTGGCAAACTTCCTTCCTCTTGCTCCACATTCTCCAGATATCATGGAAAGAACTTGACATTTTGTAAAAGAAATAGTTTTAGATTCAAGCCATGACCTCATTGTCTGTTAGTTATTCAGACTTGAGCAAGTTGCCTCATGTCTCTGAGTCTCAGGTTCCTCATTTGTAAAACGTTCGTTAAATGTTTTTAAAAATATATTGGGGAACTTCTCCCTCTCTTCTTTCCTATTGATAACCAAATTAATGGTTCTCAGCCCTGAGGACATGTTAGAATCACCCGGAGAGCTTTTAATCCGAGCCAATGACCAGAGATTCCCACATGTAATTGGCCTAGGATGGCATTCTCATGTATTGGGTTTTTTTTTAAAAACTTTGGGTGAATTTAATATGCATCCAGGGTTTGGGTGAATTTAATATGCATCCACTAGAAACCAAAAAAGTACTATTTTCACTGAAGCAATAAAGAGAAAGGACCACAATTACAGTGAGCACCTAGGGCACTTGAAGAGGACAGGTACCTTTCGCAGGTGACCGACTTGTCATCTGCACACCCACTAGATGGCTTTTATTATCATTGTGAGTCTTCTTTGGCATAAAAGAAGCATAAAAGCTCCATCTTCAAGAGGCAACATCATATTGACCAAGATCAGAGACATGCCACTGTACTGATAATTTACCTGAGAACAACTGACTGCCAGAGAAGTACAAACATGCACCCTTTGGTCAGTGCACTACACTTCTCAGAGGTTTACTCCCCAGTAGTCTCTATTATTAGGATACCTGATGAGAATCACATGGCAGGGAGCTAGTGACTGCCTTCGTGTGACTGATGCATTTTTCTGCCTATTGGGATAGACCCATCTCCAGGTTCCAACAGGTGGGGCCTTCATTCTTTATAGAACAGGAGTCCTCCATGATGCTGTTTCCTACATGTGGTGGTTGGATGGACCGTGTCTGCCTTTGAGACCCTGCCTGGTCTTTGTGTCACCATCCCTACTATCTAATTGTCCTACTTTCCTCTGATCATGCCATTACCTCCCATTAGGCCACAGACTGTCTCTTCTGGTGACTTGGTGCATTTCTAAGCTGGTTTATTATTTAACTCCCAGAGGAAAATCCTATTTCTAAGCTACAACCCCCTTAAATTACTACCTGAGAATCTTGAGGTCAAAGGTAGTAATTTGGGAAATCCTTAGAGTTTGTTAAGAGATTTGACATAATATTTTCAAATATTATTATAATATTTTATTATGTTAAAATGATATCTAGCTGTTGGTCTACGTAAGACTCAAAATAAGAGAGGACATTATTTATAGCATGAGGAATCATAGAAAGCACAAGCATGAATTTCTTAACATTAGGACAATTAGAACCCTGCAAGGTCTATGGAAAGGAGTGGAATAAATCCTCTATCATCATGAGAGAGAAACATCAGTGGATTTGCCTCTCGTACATGTCCCAATCAGGGAATGAACCCGCAACTTAGCAATACCGGCCAGGCATCCCTCCACACACTTTAAAACACAACTCATCTATTTACCTGAACTTTCTAATGTCTTTCAGTCCTATGAGTCAGTAAAAATCTGCCCAAGGTTTTAGGGATCAAACTTCATTCAAGTCCTTGCTCCTGAAATCCTCCAGGTCAAGGGTGTCCCCACATCCCCTCCCACCAGCAATTTTTATGAAGGTGAAATCATTTAGCATGTTGGTTGAATGCTGAAATAGTTTCAGCAGTATATAATGCCTCTCTGTGAATTGCAGTTTTATAGTTAGATTTTCCAGTAGAACATTGAGTCAGAAAATAGGAAGTAGCTAGCACTTCACACTTTGCATGATAATCTTTAGAAAATTTAAACTAACATTGACTTAAACTTAAGTTTAGAAAACTTAAAATGACTCAAAAGAAGCTTGATGGTGATTTTATGCTTTCTTGAGAATTTAAAGACATCCTTAGGTTTGTGGTTTTAAAGTGGGCACTTATAAGTAAAAATAATTGTCATGTTACTAGCTACCTTTCTTCAGCTTTCCAGGTATTAAGTTTTCTAACTCATGTCTGAAGTTACTTTTGATTTAAAACACCATACTCAAAATGGAGAATATTTTCAAAATAGGAGACTGACTTTTTTTTTTTAATCTGAGGCTGAGACCTCCAGCCTTCCAATAACCATGGACATACTAGAAGGGAAAACATACAAAATTACTGGTGATCAAAAAAATACATTTAGGACACATAACCAGGACACATCACCTGCCATCTTCTCACTATTAACAACCACACCTAAAACAAAAGCAAACTAAGCCAACAGCTAGAACAGGAACAGAACCACAGAAATGGAGATCACGTGGAGGGTTAGCAGCAGGGGAGTGGGAGGAGGAGGGAGGGGGAAAAGGGACAGAGAATAAGTAGCATAGACGGTGGGTAGAAAATAGACAGGGGGAGGGCAAGAATAGTGTGGGAAATGTAGAAGCTAAAGAACTTATGACACATTGGCATGAACTAAAGTGGGGCGGAATGTGGGTAGGAGAGGGTGTGCAGGGTGGAGGGGAATGATGGGGGAGAAATGGGACAACTGTAATAGCATAATCAATAAAATATATTTAAAAAATACATTTAGGAAATAGACATTAAAAAATAACTGTCTTTTTCATAGTGAAAAAAAAGTTTTGATGAATGGAATGGAAATTGTTGACACAGAGACTTCTGGATCAGCAAAAGGATCAGCCCATTAGTTTGTGAGTCTGTGGAAAATGTACCACAATTAATTTAACCACAGAATTTAGAAACACATTACTTAAACTTACTTTATGCCTCTTTTATTGTCTATGTAGAGTTTTGTATTTCTGAGGAAAGAACAACTTAGTATTCCATATCTGAGTAAATATGCTAACACCTCTTCTATCCCTCAAATATATTAAAGATGATATCTGATTGTTAGAGACTTCGATAACAGATATCATAATAATATAGTAGGCATATGTTCCAAAACATCAGGTGGATAGAGAATTGTACTATAAAATATTATTTAAGGCGAATTGAAGTTAAATAAAAGGAGCCAGAATTTTCTAATAAGAGTTTTTTTCATTAAAAATAAAAAAAAGAGCGGAAGAACAGTTAAAGTCTATCCATTGAGAATCTATTAGCTCTTTTAGGCTCCCATGCCCATCAACCAGGTTGTTTTGCCCCTGGACCACCACACCAGCCTGCTAACTGATCTTCCGGTTCTTAACTATGACTGCCCGTCCTCTACATTACAGCCAGTGGGATCTTTTAAAATGTCCATCTAATTATGGCACACACACACACCCTATCTTCGGCCCCATGGAAAAACCCTAGACTTGGAGGATTTCAGAGGCAAAGACTTGAATGAAGCTTGAGGTCCCTGAACTTTGAACAGAATTTCACCAGACCATAGGGCTGGTTTTTAATGGCCCACTGTGGACTTTCATCTAAGTCCAAGGTCCTTGGCATAGCCTACCAGGCCCTCTGTGATGTGGGTTTCTTTGGGGTTCTGCCCACACCCACATAGAATCCGGGCATGGTATGAGTCCACAGCCCAGGGCCTGCCTCTGCCATTTCCACTACCCACACTGCCACCGTTTCCTAGCCAACTCCCTCAGGACTCTACTCAGGGGTCCCTCGATCTAAGAAATACCTCTGTTCCACACTCTCCAGTCTGAGGGCTTTTCCTTGGTGTTTCATTAAACTCTGTGCACTTTCTGTCACTGTTTTGTAATTATTGGTTAACTTGTTTATCACCAATGTGAATTTCTTAGACAAACTCTTTTTCTGTGTCCCAAATGCTTAATGTAATGTCTGACGCAGTTTGGACTTTCTCTGGACACAAACATAGAGACAGTGTTTGAGATCTAATATGTCTATTAGGGATCAGAATTTCATGTTTTTCCCAGGGTCAGCCCTCTCTACCTCTAACCATGGACATAAAAAAAAAAAAAGTCAAATGATGAGGTCTGTCTGGAAAAAGTCCAGCCATATGTGTGTATAGTTTCTCTTGTAGGGATCACCACTAATGAACCTCAATGAGAAGGCTCATCACCATTGAGTTGAAGCTTAAAGAGTACGTCTGTGATCAACTGCAAATGTACAACTATTTTTGTGATTTCCTAACAGGTCCAACTTTATAAAGAGACTTTCTTTGCATAGAATTTCTTCATCAAGGTAATGCTGTAAATGTGAATCAACTAGTTGACCGATAAGAAACAAGTCTGTATTAGAGTTAACACTTAAAAGATTTCTTTCTTCCCCTACTCAGGATATGTGTATATTTCTTGGCTTGCTCCAAAATCTCTTACAGTCTTCCCCACTCAAATTTACTCTCTGCGTGCTCTCTTAACAACATTTATTGAGCGCCTTCTGTACTGCAAGCATTGGGATACAAAGATCAGTCAGATACATCCGTGTCTGCAAGAGCTCCCCATCCAGAGAACGAAATAAACATGAGTAGCAAAATCACACCACCACGGTAAAAATGATATCACCAGTCAAACTTGGTCCGTGAAAAAGAAACCCTAGAAATCCTCAGCAAGAAGGAATTTAATGTAGGAAATGTGATACTAACAAAGCTGATGCAAATTGTTGGGGAAGAGATGCTCAGGAAAATTGCCATTGGCTTTCAAGAGGAAAATGCAAAAATTGCCTTTATCTGCTACCTACAGCTCTCAGGAGAGGATAATGGTTTTCTCTTTTCTTTCACTTTTAAATCTCTGCTAAATTCCTCTCAGAAGAGCGCTCTAAATAAGAACCTTGCTAGCAAGACAGCCAGAGAAATGTCATTTCCAGACCGTTGGTCTTTATGTAGAAAGGAGACCTTGGAAGGGCCAGCAAAGATGGTAGCAGCCAACACGGCCTCTACACTGTAGTCGTGTGCTGCTTCACAGCAGAGACAGAGTCGGAGCAACGCTTGTCAGTCGATTTTGTCATGACGCAAACATCATGGAGTGCATTTACACAAACCTAGATAGCATGGTTTACTGACCGTCTCAGCTCTATGGTACGGCCTATGGCTCCCAGGCTACAAAGCTGTACAGCACTTTCCTGTACAAAACAACACGAGATTAAATTAAGCACAAGAGAAAATGAGGCAGTGAAGAGATACAATAAACATAAGATGCATAAAGCTGCTGTCAGCATGACATGGTGTACTGTTCTCCAGAAAAAATTTTTAGAACACTAAAATAATGATAATATAGTGTATTAAATCCATAAACCAGTAATAGTCATTTATTATCATTATCAAGTATTTTGTACCTTACATAATTCTAGTGCTATATGGTTATATATGACTGGCAACACAGTAGGCTTGTTGACACCAGCATCATCTCAAACAGGTGAGAAATGCATCGCACTGCAACATTACTGAGCGAAGGAATTCCTCAGCTCCCTTGTAATCAATCCTAGGGACTACCTTCACAGATGCATCACAGACTGAAACATTGTTTTGTGGCTCATGACTGTGTGTGTGTGTGTGTGTGTGTGTGCGCGCGCATCTTCCCTAATACAAAGAGACTAGTCACCTTGGATCTGCCAAAAAGCTATGCAGAACTTGACAGATGTGTGCCTGGTAGGAACCATATTCTCACATGGGTGCTGCCCCTATATATAAGAAATCAGGAGAAATTTAAGGGATGTTTCCCGAAAGTCCTACACATCCACTGGTTTTTACCCTACTCACTGTAACAGTATCTGACAGTTATACCTTTTGAGTAATTATTTGGGAGTTAATGTGTTGTCTTGGGAGGTCTAACACGTTTAACTTTCATGCTGGAAAGTTAGCTGCCTCCTGAGATGAATCGAAGGTCAATTCAAAGTGGAGATTAGTCATCTCCAGCCCCCATCAAGTGGAAAGAACACTGAAATAAGAGACAAAAAGTCTGAGTTCAAGTCCCAAAGAGGCCATTTATTAACTATATAAACATAAATAAGTCATTTGACTTTTTAAAGCCAGTTTCCTCTTCAGTGAAATAGAAATTTAGCAAACCTCCCCCTGACCTCACAGGGTAATTTTAAGATTTAAAACTAGAGTGGAAAAACATACATATGAAGACATTTGATAAACTATAAATGTTGTGAAGGTCAGAACCCCAGAAAGCTTGCCTAAAAAGTCTGCTAGGGCCTTGGCAAGGCCGAGATGAGGAGGAAGGAGGAAGCCAGAACTGATGAGGGGTAAACGGGCCATAACAAGTGGGTCCTATGATGAATGGCCAGATTTTCAAGTTAAATGTACAAAGGAATATAGTAAACTTTTTAAATTTAATATATTTTATTGATTATGCTATTACAGTTGTCCCGTTTCTCCCCCATCATTCCCCTCCACCCTGCACACCCTCCCACTCACATTCCCCCCTTTAGTTCATGTCCATGTGTCATAAGTTCTTTAGCTTCTACATTTCCCACACTATTCTTGCCCTCCCCCTGTCTATTTTCTACCCACCGTCTATGCTACTTATTCTCTGTACCTTTTCCCCCTCTCTCCTCCTCTCACTCCCCTGTTGCTAACCCTCCGGAATATAGTAAACTTGATATGGTATCGAGATCTAAGAGGTCAAATTTGGGGCAAAACAGGACTGTCCAGGAAGATGCCCTTTTTAGAATCAGGCCCTTGGCAGGGTTGACTAGGATCAGTCTCTTGGGCAGTGGAATCTCAGCAGCAGATCAAAGTCCAGGCAGTAGCATTCAGCATATAGTAGCTTGGCATGAAATAGGCCATCAATATATTTTGTTGACTTGACCAACTGACTAACAAAATGCATGAATAAACGTCTGGCAATAGGACAGCATGTTATCACGTCCCCAGAAAAGCCAAGCACAGCTCATGGCCTGACTCCAGGTCTGTATAGAGAATTTTGGTGTTAATCAACAAGCTGCTCAGTGACATGTGCTGCACAAGCTCAGTGTAGTCCAAAAGGAAGAGAAAAGATGGGTCTTGGTGGGCTGAAGACATCAGAGCACACCCAGGGCACAGTGGCATGGCTCCAACACAAATCAAGATGGCACCTACGGGGAAGGTTGAGGCAGCTGATGTGTTTCAAAACGTGGTCAGGGCAGCTGGGTCAGGACTAGGATGGAGCTAAGAATGAAGGTGGCAGGTGTCTGAAGCTTAATAGGAAGTGAAAATATACATTACTATATTATCACGCTGAGTTTTTAAACATTAACTACTAATCTAAAAATAAATAAAAATTTTGCTTTGGTGCCCAGAGGGAGTTTAATATGGATTCATTTTAATAATTAACTTCAATGTTTAGCTACTAAAATTCCTGTTCTTGAAGAATGCTTAATTGCATGGGGAAATGGTAAGGAAGTAGTAAAAGAAGTAGATAAAATAGCACATGCTGCTTGTGGTCAGAATCTGTGTACGTGTCTATGTGTGCGTCCACAGATGCACGGGGACACTGATGAAGAAGGAATTGAGCACATGCTGCAGAAACTGACGAAAAAGTTCTCACAGGAAAAGTACCAAAATATACTTAGCAGTAAATTATCAGTACTTCCTAGATAGTAATTCTATAAATTATTTTTATTTTATAATTTGGAGTATTTTAACAATTTCTGGGAATGAGTGTATATTCCCCTTACAACCTTTAAAAAGAAGTTTTCTTGCCCTGACAAGTGGGGTTGAGCATCATTCCACAAAAAGAAAGGTCTCTGGTTTGATTCCCAGTTAGAGCACGTGCCTGGGTTAAGGGTTCCATCCCCAGTTGGGGGTGTGTATAAGAGGCAACTGATGAATGTTTCTCACACAGATGTTTCTCTTCCTCTCTTTCTCCTTCCCTTCCCCTCTCTCTAAAAAATAATAAATAAAGCTTTTTTAGAAAGTTTTTCTTAAAACTTATTCCTCATATTAGCCCCATAATTCATGGAGAATAAGCATTCCACAGTTCGTTTATGAATTCAGTACGACCTTGCTACCAAAATCATCAGACAAGAATATAATGAGAAAAAAGAACAATAGGTCCAATCTGCCAACAAATGTGAATCAAACTATTAGAAAACAGAATCTAACCATGTAAAGAAGGATGATATACCATGAGCTAGCTGGATTTATCCTACAACAATAGTAGATAATACAGTTTGGTATTGGTACAGAAACAAACAAATTTTCAGTGGAAAAGAATAAAGAGACCAATTAAATGGGTATAAAATGGTATCTCAATAGTCTTCATTTGCATTTCCTTGATCACCAGTGAGGTCAAGTATCACTTCATAAGAAACATGCAAACACAGAAATTTGTTACATAATGGGAGTGACATAGCTGAGTGGTAAGGAAAAAAAGGAACATTCAATGAACGTAGTTGGAAACCGGATATAATTATGGACCAAGTTGAAGTTGGAGTCCTAGTTCTCATCACACACAAAAATCAGTTCTACAGCAGAGAGAGCAAGGATTGGTGTGTCTGAAGCAAAACTTTCAGTCTCTGGGAAGAAAATAGGGTGAATATTTTTCTGACTTTGCGGATAGAAAAGCATTTCCTTAAATGAGACCAAATATGCTATCTGAAAGGAAAAGCCAAGATTGATAAATTTGATGAACAGTTATAGTCGCCTCCAGCTCTTCCTTCCAAAGCCCTGCAGCCAGACTCTACCATGCTGTGCGACAAAATAAAAGTACCCTGTTACCAGCATCCATCGCTCATAAAAGGCATTGAAGTTATAAATAACAGCAAAGCCCAGCAGAGTGTCTATTTTCAAACTCAGTATTAAATCATAAGAATTATGTGCCCATCTACCCCAGCTTCAGGGAAGACTGTGGGAAAGAATCAAATGTGCAAAGCTTAAATCTCAGTTTCTTCTCCAAGTAAATGTTAACATTGTTATGAAAAGTTTGAGGCTAAATTTTTTTAACAGTGGGAACATACTTGCAACTGGAAAACAGAGTCTATATTCAAGCATTTTTCGCACAGCTTCTGTGAAATGTAGTTCATGGGAGGGATCGTACTGATTTGTCAAAATCCAAGGCAAAGGTTTCCCAAAGGAGGCATGAAGGAGGTGAAACGACTTCTCACTGCTGCCCTGGACACGAAGACTGAAGCACTCCTCCTCAGAGGAGGGCAGTTGCCCGAACACCTTTCTTAGCTGGGGTTCCTTGTTCCTTTCTGAGTGAGCAGCCTTTGGGTAGTTTCTAGAACGTTCAATCATGTGCGGGAGGACAATAACAGCAAATTTCTAGTAGTCCCAGAGGGTCACGTTTTGGGGATTCTCTCATTCTCTGCTTTGGTAGGCAACTATCCTGTGTAATTGTTGACACAGGTGTATTGCCTGTACACTAACTTGCCCTCCCCAGGTTAGGGAGTCCTGTGAGGTTTCAGGGTAAGGTATTGATTGTACTCTCGTGGTCAGAAGGATGCATACGGCCTGTTAGGGGAAGCTCACCTACTGGAAGCATATTTCCAGTGGATGTCGTCCTGAGAATGTCAGTGGAGGGCTGAACAATGAGAGTCAACGGGACATCTCAGAGGCCCCAGGGCCACCACAGGTGAAAAGGATTTCCTCTGGATATGCCTGTGGCTTTAGGTAAATATTTTGCATTTTGGAAACCCAGAAAGCAGACAAGAGGACTGGAAATTGAGTTTATTATTAGATCCTTATCTTAGAAATGGGAGGGGCAGGAAAGTCAGCACAGTGCCCTGGAGTTCCCAGCTGGTCTGTGGATTATTGAGGGGCACTTCCCAAGGGGTTCAGATGCCACAGCTACCCGGGCAAAGCCACCATGGAAAAACTCTCACTGCTCTTCTGATGCCCAAGGGGCCGGGCTGTCTACAGCTCCTCAATCACACAAGTTTCTCCTTCCAAGCCAGATAAGGCAGTTGTATTGAAACTGTTGCATCACCTTGCTGCAGTCATGCATGATTAAATAGATATGCTGGAAAGACAGAGGAAGGGGCAGAGTACGGAGGTGAAGGAGTGTCATTTATGGTAAAACATTTTTCCTTTAGTCTGTAGTAAAATCAATCACAGGTGGTGGTAATTACTACAACGCGCTTTTAGTATTGGTTTGATTTCTACATTTCTAGATAGTCTTTCCCATTTGGGTTTTTTTTAAGTACCCCAAAGAAATCTAAAATAAAGTTTTGACTGAGGGCGGGTGAAGGGAACACGGAGTATGATAGTCACTTTTGTTCCAGTGTTAATTTTCAAAAACTCCGGATGTCTAATATTGAAAGCCAGTCCAGAGCGTGCAGAGTTAAAGAACTTGCTGCCTACCCCTCCTCCGACTGCGGAGCTGAATCACACAGGAAAGTCTGCCTCAGAGAATTATTAATTCACTACTGTGATTTCTTTCTCTGTTGCTGAAGGGGAGCTGGGGGAGGGGTGTGGTAAGTTGAGTGGGCAGCCAGGAAATGTGGTATTTGTCTTGGTTCCTTGCGATTGGAGGAAATTCTCTCTTCTTTTGGTTCAGAAGTTTTAGCAAATGTAACTTTTTTTTAAGCTGTTTGACTTTTTTCATTGGGAGCTACCCCAAATCTACTTTTCTAGGGCCGTAAAACCAATTCTGTTTGATAAATTTTATCAAATGATGTCATCCAGATGGAGTGTCTACCTACGGAGGAGCTGGGTCCCTGCCTGCCTCTAAATTCTCCTGTAATTTAAGGCGGCACTTCTCAGCCGAGTCTGCTCAGACCTGTAGCCTAGCAGTTGCCTCTGTGAACTTTACCTCCCTTTTCTCCTTTATCTTCTTTCGATGGAACTGTACATTAATATGAATGATCTTCGATGCCTGCCATCTGAAGGTCCATAATGCTTAGTAATTGAGGTTAATGTAACGGACAAATGCAAGTGACATGTAAATGTCCCTATAAAATGGGCTGTGAAGAAGTTTAAATGATGTGCAGTAATTTTTTGAGTTATTTGGATAAAATGCATTCCTCAAATCTGGGAACAATATTATAAATAATGCAGTGATAATTTAATACAACCTATGTATATTTCATTTCAAAAGACTGTAGTTTTTATTTGTTTATTTTTAAACTCTATCATTGTATAATAGTTTAATAATAATAATAATACCACATATATTACATACTTATTATATGGCAGTTTATGAGATGGATTTAAAAAAATTCATTTAGCCCAAATTCATTGATTGGTGTTGCTCAGTGGATTGAGTGCTGGCGTGGGGTCACTGGTTCCATTCCCAGTCAGGGCGAAAGCCTGGATTGCGGGCCAGGTCCCCCAGTAGAGGGTGCATGAGAGGCAACCACACATTGATGTTTCTCTCCCTCTCTTTCTCCCTTCCCCTCTGTCTAAAAATAAATAAATACAATCTTTTTTAAAACCTCATTTAAGCCTAACAATTCATTATAAGCTAAGTATTATCCACATTTGACAAACGAGAAGATTAAAGCTCAGAAATATCACACAGCCAATTTGAAAAATGTTGCTTAACTATCCCAAAAGCTCATGCCATACTGTCTGAGAAATGTTTCAACTGCTCAAACCAGCTTTAATAAAGTTTTAAAGCTTTCTATCATTTTCAATGTTTTTATTTTTAACAAAAAACTATAAATAAATATTAAAAAGCATATTTATAGCTTATGTATAAGGTCTAAAGAATAGTAATTACATGGATACTTAGGTACCCACCACTGAATGTAAGAAATTAGACATTGGTAACACTTTTGAAGTCCCATGGACCCTGCTCCAATCCCGTTCTTCTTCATAATTCCAGATACTTGCTATTTTAGTGTGTGGGAGTGAACCATCTCACCAAATAGAAAGTTGGCTTTTTGAGAAAACGACCATTTTTCTGGTTATGGGATTATGATTCTTATGTTCTTCTTCCTAGTTTTGCCACATATGTATTTACCCCTAAACAAGGTATTGCTTAATTTTGCTTGGGTTTAAATTTGATGCAATTATTCTTCCATGACTTGTTCTTTTCACTGACATAATCTATGAAGAGTATAGTGTGGTTCTTCGTTTTCACTGTGACATAGCATTCAGCTGTACGAATATACCACCTGTTTGTCCATTCTCTTGTTTGTCTGCATCTGTGTTGTTTCTGTTTTTTTGCTATTTGGAAAAAAAAAAAAAAGAACATTCTCATCCAAGTCTCCTAGCACACGTGTGCTGAAATTTACCTTGGATATATATCTATGAGTCACACTGACAGGATGAAGGGCAAGTGACAGCGATGCCAATCATTTTTCAAAAAAAAATTGAAAAATTTACACTTTACTTTATAGTAGTATTTTAGAAGTTCCATTGTTCAACATTCTCACCAACACCGATATTGTTGAAAGAGCTTTTGATCTTCGCCAATCTTGTAACTTTGAAATGGTATTATCATTCTGAACTTGGTATAAATTTCTGATTTCTAATGAGTTTGAAACTTTTTTCATATAATTATTGATCGTTTTTATGTACTCTTTTGTAATGAATCTGCTTATATATTTAGCTCATTTTCCCATTGTTTTTCTGTTGTTTTGTTAGCTATATTCTTATTAATTTGCAGGCTGCCTTTATATATTCTTACTACTATTTTTTGTTAGACACTTATATTACAAATATCTTCTCCAATTTTTTGACTGGATTTTCACAGCCTTAATATTAATGTTATCAAATTTAATTTTTTCTTTTATAAACAAAAATATTTTTTAAGAAATCTTTCCCCAGATGTCATATAAACATTATCCTACATTTTATCTAAACATTTAAAGTCTTCGTATTTCATATTTAATATCTTCAGAAATTGACTTTGAGATATGGTAGAGAATAGTGAGAAATTTGATATGTTTTTCCATGAATTCAGGGGAGCCACATAGTCTGAATACAGACTCCCTGAGTTCGATAATTAAAATATAATATTTTTTGTAATATCCTAGTTCCTCTTCTGAAAAAGGTATTTCTATCACCTTATGTTTTTTGTTTATCACTTGTATGACTACTACTTTTAAAAAAATAGTTTGGTTACTTTTTCTAACTTGTTTGCCATTATATAAAATACAATTGACTTTTATGTTTAGATTTGTGTTTTAACAAATTATCTCTAGATTCTTCTGGGTTCTCTAACACAATTATATCTTCAAAAGTGTGATTTTTTCAAGGTATGTGTGTGTGCACATGCATATATGTTTGCATAAAAACATTGAAGACTAAAAGGTTATCCATTATTTTGTTATTTTACTACTGAAGAACTAATTTCAATTTTGTATATTAATTTCATGCTTTGTCCATATACATGAATTTTCTGTAGTATAAAGTTTTATTTTTCTCATTTTTAAATAATATCTACTAGTTTCAGAAAACTTAGAAAATAGGCATAGCAAGAAAAATCAAAATACCTATTAATTTTATCACAATTTAATAAAATTCAACAATATATTTTTAATAACTCACTATATGTCCAAATGCAGTTATTTATTCCTTATTTTTAAGGATTTTGCTTGCTAGTCAATAACTACTGTAAACTTTTGATGTTATACTCATTGTTTTTTCCTAATAATAAATACATATTTTAACACAAATGAAGCCATATCATACATGCAGTTATGTAACTTGATGTTTTTCATAAACAATATATGCAACTGTTTTTTCACATTACTGAAAAATTTTCTGCAACATTATTTTTATTCATTGTCTGTGGAATTATATATGTGTATTATGTTTAATTATTTTATTTTGTTGCATACAGGCTGTGTTCAATTTTTTGCTAACTATAAATAGTTACAACTTTCTGTGATTTTATGATGATTTCCTCAGGAAAACCTTGTGGAAGTGTAATGCAAAATTCTAAGTTTTTGAAAAATGATATTGCCAAATTGGCTTCCAGATTTCGTTCTAATATGAATGTCCACCAATGGTGTGGCTAATCCATTCTGTAATCTTTTCAATCTTCTCTCTCGAGTGCTCCCTCTCCTCTCTCTCTCTCTCTCTCTCTCTCTCTCTCTCTCTCTCTCTCTCTCTCATGCGCGCGCGTGCGCACACACACACACACACAGAAGCCACGAGACTCTAAACTTGAATCATTAAATGGAACAAAAAAATACTTAAAAGTTTCACTAAAACTACCTGGGAAAACTTTTTGCAAAATTACCCACCCTAGAAATTGTTGTGCTTGCTCCCCCTGAGTTTAATAATTTTTAAAAAGTGTTTTTTGGGAGGCACTTGTCAACAAGGTAACTAGAGCATAAAACTTAATTTTTCTTTCTAAGGTAGAAAGAAGCTTTTTATTTTAATTGTATCACGTCTGATGGAATTCCTTCATGTATTTATTGCTTTGTTTCTAAATATAAGTATGACAAGCTCAGCTCTGTCTGTGGTTACACGCAGGGATTTTTGGAAACAATTTTAACTTTGGGCATACCCCTGAACGTGGGCAGTGCCTACACATTGTCATCTCAGCCTCTTCTCACCCTTTTGGGAAGTCCTGATACCCTCATGAGGAGGTGTTTTTTTTTTTTTTCTGCTTTATTTTACTACTCTCAAATCAACGGGGAGTTTCCTTATCTCCTCAGCCCAGCTTCGACTTACACAATGTTAACAGCCAACACTATACTGAGCATGCATGTTCTAGAATATTGATACTCACCTCTGGCTACACATTAAAATCACTTAGGGAGTTTTGTAATTTGCCCAAACCTGAGCCTTACCTTGATTTTCAGGTTTAATATTTCTGAGGTGACAGCCCAGTCATGGGTGTCTAATTTGGGTTCTATCCTCCACCATCCTAGATCATCAGAATGAGCCACCCACAGGAAAAAGAAGCTAGAAAAGGGAAAGGAACTGAGCAGGAGAGAGGATACCCATGAAGCAGGAGTGAGAGTCTCTCTCTTGTAGTAAAACACAATTTTTTTTTTTTAAAAAGAAGGTTAAATCATGTTGGTTAATGAAAATCAGATAGTATAAGAATGTCATCCCTATGTTTGGTACATCCATTTCAGCTCAGTAATCTGCTTAATAATCATGAGTATCTTCAAATCATGGTATAATTTCATAGCTTGTTTATTTCGATTTCCCTGCAAAAGAAAGAGGTATAGAAGGAAGAACAGAGAAGAGAGGGGAGGAAAAGGGAAGGAGAGAGGATGCAACAGATATGAAGGGCACAAATGAAGGAAAGGGGAGAACAGGAAGTCCCCACAGAGGAAGAGCAGATCAGTAGCAGGGAGGAGACACCCTGGGAGGGTAGATGTGGATGCTCGGCAAGCACTTGAGGAAGGAAAAATCTGTGGGAAAGGAGGAGGTCAAAGCAGAGGAGGATCGACAGAAAAGGAAGAGGAGGCACATGGAACACCAATGCTGGGGGCTCACCCCAGACGTAAAGATGAGCCAAAATGTAGGGAATCTTCCCATTTGCTCCTGTGATCCTCCTCTTATAGTGCAAGTAGGTCTCAAAGGTCATCCAGCCTCCAGCTCTCAGACAAGACCAAGATTACTCGGATGGAGATGCTCCAATTTTCCTCAGTGAACTGTTTATCTCACCATTCAACTTTTATTAATTCTTTAACAACGTGCATTCACAAGTTAAAAATAAACATTGATCTCCTTTTATACAACATTAGCATATATTTACATATCTTTCATATAACTTCGATCTGTCTTAAGTGGTGAAATAGAAGGTGTGTGTTTAAGAGTCAATATGAGAAAATCTTCTTTCTCCAAGCTGATATCTTCTTTAATTCTTCGATGTGAATTAAGAATATTTGTAATGGCATATATAGAAAAAGAAGTCTGGAGTAGACACCTCCAGAGTTCATTAGGTGGCTCAATACCTATTATGCTGCCACATCACGTGTCTTTCTGCTCAGCCAACTTCAAGTTTGCTGTCTTTGTCCTTCTGGTTTCATGGTTTTAAGACTTTGTCCTCGGTTCAGCATCTCAAACAGGAATCGGGGACCAAGGGAAACTTTCTGTCCTTTTAATCAGAAAGCAAAATATCTTCCCCAAAAGTCCCTCTGCAAATCTACTTAATGCCTCCTTCACTAGAAATGGGTCAAATGGCCACTCTCAGTTCCAAGGGAGTGTGGGAAAGAGACCCTGTGGCTGTTCTGCTTCCATAATGTGAAGAGAAAGAAGAAAAAGGGGATGAGGATGGTTTGGGGAAGCCATACCAAAGGGACTTCCACACCCTCCTCCCTCTCTTGGCTGATGTCTCTTTCTACACTCTTCTTCTCTGTCACACCTTCCTGCACAATTTCCAAAGTATGTCCCCTTTACAGAAACACAAGTCTATGGAATTTCCACCAATTAAAATAAAGACCAGCGCATCTATACATATTTTTAAAATATTTTATAATACCCACACTATGTTCTCCTGAGGGTATTACTTCCCTAATAGGTATTTCGGGTCCCTTGCCTGTTTCTTGGCATCCACCACCTTTAAATACCCAGCTTCAAGTATGATGTGGCTATAGCTACTCTGGCAGCAGGTGTGAACAACTCATTGGAGGATTATTTATTACTTTCATCAATTAAGTGATGTATCCGCAGATTCTCTAACTTCTTCAAGATCTCCCTCCACCCCAATAATCACTTTTTTAATGACAGGGAATTTTCTATTCCTATTTTATTTTTCTATCAATAAAAACAAAATGTTCAAAAGTGCCCACTAAGAAGTCTTCCATGACACCCCCGCCAAGGGCTGAAAGGCTTGGACGTGTTGGAAACTGGGCCCTGTGCGCTTACTGTGTTCTCGTAGTCTTCCTGTGTTTCCGTTGCTCAGTCATGTGTATTGTAGATGCAACAGTGCAAGCATGATGCATTTACCTCGTGATTCCCTGAGCCCAGCATAACCTCTGGATTAGAGTAGGACCTCTGAGAAGATACTGCACAAATGCTGATTGCATTGAAATGAAGGGAAAGTATCCGAAATGCTCCGTCTGGCCGTGTGACTTTCAGCTGGTTGCAGCTGATACCCCCAGACCAGGTGCCAGTCTCTGAAGATGCTCTGTAGCATCAGTCAGCCACAGTCTCTCACCAGGCTGTTCTCCATCAGAAAAACTCCGCTCCCATCAAGTCCAACAGAAAAACAAACATGAATGAATGAAAGTGTAGATTGATGGCTAAAGCTGTACTCCTTTTTTGGCATCTTCACAGCTCTTTTGTTCTGGGAAAACATCTTTGTGCCATAAAACAGGCCCATTGGCAGGAGGACAGGCAGGGAATGTGTTAGGGAAACAACAGAATCCTGAAGCCAAAGGTTTGTCTTCTGCCCCTTAAGCTCTTCTTTGGTGGCCATTCTTTTTTCATTTTAATTCACTTCCTATTTAGAGACTCTTCATGGGCAGGCCCTCCGGAATCCTAATGAACTTGTCCAGCAAGCACAATTGCTTCCTTTTTCATCAGCTTACCCTACCCTCTATCATTTTTAGCTTTCTCTTAATCAAGCTCTTTAAAATCAAATTGAACTATACCCAAAAGCAGTCTAGAGTTTATCAGTAGAACTGAAAATGGGCCTCTTGCTGAAAGATGCATTTAATTAATCCACCCCAACTTTCTGATCACCCCTCAATGTATCTTCTTAGCATTTATATTCTCAGTGTCCTCCTTCAGCTTTTTACTTAGTGGGAGTAAGCATTCTCCCCAATTAGAAAGTTCGCTTTTTGAGAAAGGGACTGTGTTTTGTTCTGTAATTTTTAAAAAAATCTTTCTATTTGACAATATTGTTTCCCCACCAACTCGCTCACCATTCTATTGGTATCTACAAGCCAAATGGTCTCTTGTAGTGGATTTAACCTGACCCTGTCATAGGCCATCTTGACCTGTAAAGACACTTGGATCCACATGTCATAAACATTAGGTACTACTGAGTGTCTGTTAGAATATAGAAAGATATGTGTATATATCAGGTCAGATGATGGTGAAATGCATTTTTTAAGTGTGTACTGTATTTGGTTATTGAGGATGATCACAGAGAAATTAAAAGCTTTATTTGAGATTTAATTTAAAAATTGGGTCCCTTTTGCCTTAGTATACGTTTCCCCTTGTTCTTGATGTATTCCCTGTCACTGATGCAGTGCTTATGAATCTGCTGGACTAAGTGAATATTAACTGAATGTACCAGGACTTACAAAAGCCAATAGGAAGGACTTCTTCCTTCAAAGCATCAATGCTCCTTTTACCAATATAGCTTCTTTACTTGGGTCCTGTGGACAGTTTCCATTGTCTCCTAAGTATAATACATATAGTCCTTAGAAAAATGTATTTAATGATCAAGGGGTCCAGAATTGGAGATGGGAGTTTAAACAGTCACTATGCGTGAGGTTTTACCCATGGGAAGAGGTGGGGAAGGGGTTAGGTGATATCTTTATCAGAGGTTCCTAGACAGACAAGTTTGGAGTGGATACACACAGCGTCATTTCCCAGCCCTTTTCTCCCTTGCCAATCCTCTAGTATAGAGAATGGAACACGTACAAGTATCCGAATAACATAGCCATAGCCAATGAGATACAAAAGGAAGTCTGTGAGAGGGCCTCGGCCTCTTCCCTAATAAGAGAAATAAATGTGACAGGTGCCATCTTCTCTCCTTTCTTTCTTGTTAGACCACAGATGTGGTGACTGACCTGGCCATATTTCCGTCATGAGCCAACTAGCACCAGGCCCACAGGGCAGCCCACTAAAAAGCTAACGAGAGCCACTGTCTTTGATTATGCCTTTGGTAATGATTCCATGTCTCCAGGCTCTTGTTATGCGACGTAAATTAATGCAGGCTTGTTATTAAAATGGTGCCTCATTCACAACTTCTTCCGGGGTCAGCACTGGTTTTTATGGTGTCCTCTTTGCTTATCAACAGCTGATTTAGTAGCCTACTTGCAAGAGTCAAGCGCTGTATTTCTGTGATACCACTGTGGATCGCAGTATTTTATTCTCCCTTAGATAGCTGTTTAATTTAAAAATAAATTCTACCTCAAAATGGATTTTGGAGTGGCAAACAGACTTTGCAAAACCTTCCCCAAAGCATCTTCATTTCAATTTGAAAAGGAGAACAGTATGGTAGAATGATTATGGTTTTGAGAGTCAGACTCATGACACACTTAATTCAAACCTCTTTGTCTCTTAGTACATAGTAAAATTAGGCATAATATTTAACACTTTTGAGTCTTTGTATCCTCAAATTTAGAGTAGGAAAAGAACCAACCTTGGAAATTAATTACAAGGATTGAAAATGCATATTTTAAAGTCCATATATGTGGCACATATATACTATGGGATACCATTCAGCCATAAGAAACATTGAAATACCACCATTTGTGACAACATGGATGGACCTGGAGAATATTGTGCTAAGTGAAAAAAGTCAGTCAGAAAAAGTGAAAACCCATATATTTCACTCATAGGTGGGATATAAAACTGAAACTTACAGACACAGACAAAAGTGTGGTGGTTACCAGAGGGGAGGGAGTGGGGAGGCAGTAAAAGGTGTGGAGGCCAATTACATGGTGACAGAAGACGATGTGAATGTGAGTGGTGGTCACACAATGCAACGTAAGATCATGTACAGGAGAAATATACTCCTGAAACCTCTATGATCTTATCAATGAATGTCATCCCAGTAAATGTAATAAATAATAAGAGTATTGTCTACAAAGAGTCTGGTATACAAGCAGTACTCATACAATCAATCCAAACATAGATCTTACACTTTTTACAAAAATTAACTCGTAATGAATCATAGACCTAAATGTAAAACACAAAACTATAAAACTTCTAGAAGATAAACATAGGAGAAAATTTAGATGACCTTGAGTTTGACTTTTTAGATACAATATCAGCAGCATGATTCATTGAAGAAGATATTGCTAAGGTGGATTGCATTAAAATTAAAGGCTTAGGCTCTGTGAAAGCACTCGTAGGAATACCAGTCTGGAAGATAGTTTGGCAGTTTCTTAAAAAACTAAACATATCTTACTGTATTATCTAGCAAGCATGCTCCTTGGTATTTACCCAAATGAGTTGAAAACCTATGTCTAGCAAAAAAACTGCACACAGATGCAGATTTTTTTTTATATTTGCCAAAACTAGGAAGCAGCCAAAGTGTCCTTCAGTAAGTGAATGGGTAAATAAACTGTGGTACAGTCATACAATGAAATAGTATTCGGTGCTAAAAATGAATGGTATCAAGCCATGGGAAGACATGGAGGAAACCTAAATGCACATTGCTAAGTGAAAGGAGTCGATCTGAAAGGCTACATATAGTACAGGGATCTAACTATGAGATTCTGGAAAAAGGAAAACTATCGAGACAGTAAAAGAGATTGGTGGTTATCAGAGATTTGGGGGGAGGAAGAAAAAGGTAAATAGGTGGGGCACAGAAGATTTTTAGGGTCGTGAAACTATTCTTTCTGTATGATAGCAGAACGGTGGGTACACTGCATTACACATTTGTCAAAGCCCATAGAATGTATAGCACAAAGAGTGAACCCAGATGTAAACTATGGACTTAGTTAATAATAATGGTCAACACTGGTTCACCAATTACAACAAATTTGCCACACTAATGCAAAATGTTAATAAAAGGGGAATTTAAGAGTAGGTGAGGGAGCATGTGAGAATTCTGTAGTTTCTCCTCAATTTTTCTATACACCTAAAACTGCTCTTAAATAATAGTCTATTAATTTAAAAACAAACAAATGTGCACAGAGTGTCTAGAACACAGGGAACACTCAATAAATAACAGCTATTATTCACTTTCTGCCTTGTGAGCATGTCCATGACACCACACCTTCCACAGCTGGCTAAGGGTACCTGTGATGTTAGAGTTTCTCAACTTCCGTACTATGAGCTTTTGGACTAGGTGACTTTTTATTGTGGAGAGCTGTCCTGAGCCTTGTAGAATTTTAGCAGCACCTGTTCCTTCCCAGCCACGGAAAACCTACTCCCCACCCCCGCCCACACCCATCCGTGACAAAAATGTCTCCAGACATTGTCAAGTGTCCTCTGACGGGAACAAAATATTCCCAGTTGAGAACCGTTGCATTATATACTTTTGAAGAAAAGCAAAAGGGCTCAAAAGATCTTAATCTCTACCCCTGTCAGTTATTTAAGAGTTTCCAGACTCCAAATGTAATGTGTATACCACCAGAAATAAATTAGACATGCCGGGGATTTTTCATTTTATGATTCTGGCCTTGGGACCAAAATATGCTGGGGAAAGAGCCTGGTTTGGCATTATTTGAAAGCTGGGAAGCTAATCAGTCTCTGTTTTTGGAAGTCCTGTCCAAACTGATCCAAATAAAACTAAAACCATATGGCCAGAGCAGGGATATGACGCTCACCTTTCTTCCCCTAATTCCTTTTAAAATAAGCACAGGTGCCAAGAGTGGTAAATTCCTTTGCCAAAAGATCACTTTCAGCCTAGGGTTTTTTTTTTTTAATTTTCATTTTGTTTTCTTTAAATAACTGCTAAGGACATTTTGATACATTATGGCATTTTCCTCCCAAGAAAAAAGTTTTCAGATTAGTAATATTTTTCTTCACTAATCTCAGTCTTAGCCACTAAACCTCAATCAAAGGGTCTGGAGAAAAGCAAAAGACCCTGTTGTTTGTTATTTGTTAGGCTAAAAGGGGATTTTATGTGTGTACGTTAAATGGGTCGGATACCCTATGACTATCTTATTGAAGTTTGAAAGCTGGGAGTTTCCAAGAGATGGGCTAAACTTGATTTGCCTGTGAATTTTCATTAGGTACCAGCCAAAAGATTTTATTTATTTGTTTATTTACGTAAAGAATGAGGGATTTCGGCAACAGGCGCCAGTCCAGGGGAATTCACAGTTCCATGAAGACTAACAGCCCAGACAGGGCTAGTACTTCCCCGACGTGGTTTCTCTGGATTCGTTATCAAAGGAAGACAGGCCTTCTAAGAATGAACTTCAAATGAATCATTCCTTTTCACCCAAAATTCCTAGCATAGCCAAAAGATACTCCAGCTGGTTTGGGTAAGAAAGAGAGGGTGGGCAGAAAATGAGTAGGAACATGTGTGAGATCGGGGTCCTTTCGGCTCCATGCCTGAGGAAGACAGTGCCTGTGCGGCCACCTGTAACATCGCCGAGCTTCCGTGGGACTTGGATGACGTCAGTCGTAGAACGTTTAGGGTTTGGGTTTTATTCTAGGTGACAGACCTTAAGCCACAGACCCACTCGTGTGTTCTTCAATAAACTTATTTTTTGTGTGCTTGAGAAACACTGGGCTTGCTAAAGTGCAGAGGTGGGGCGATTCTCACACTAAAGAAACACATACCGCAGGTAATCGTGATCACCAAAAGTCTCCTTCTCAGAGATTTCTGTGAAGGTGGCAAGCAGCCGCCAATTCTGGCCGAGCATTAGAACACCTGCTGAATTTTTTAATACTATGGACACCCAAAGTCTGTTCCAGTTCTTCTCAATCCGCAGTCTCAAGGTAAAGTTCAAGCATCAATTATAGTTTGAGGTTGGAAGCCAAGGTTACGTAGGCTTGTAAAAACAGTAGTTACAGAAGGTCACCCAACCACGTGTTCCATTTGGACTCCTGATGAGTAACAGAAACACATGTCATGCCCTGTCCCTGGTGAGGACACCAAGCAGAGAACAAAGGATGCCTTTCTTCCTTAGTTCACCTTGGAAGGACAATTAATTGCCTCAGACTTTCCAGGGCGTACATCTTACTCTCTCGAAAACTATTATCATTGCCGGCCTCCTCTTCCTGCTTAATATAGTAACCAATTAAAGCAGTAGATAATTATGCCATTCTCTAAGTTCCTAGTTTTAGTCTTCTCCATCAGAACCTAATAAATAGTAAAAGAGGCAACACAAGTTTGAGATTCCTGAGGGATCTAAGATAATCTCCCATGGGAAAGAATAGTTCTCTTAACAGCTTATATGTATGAAAGCTGGAAAAGCCCTGCCAGAAGGCGACCTTTTTAAGGAGAAGTTGAGCACATTCAGGATTTTAAAAATGCTTCTATTTAAACAAGTGTTTTATGTGAAGAAAGTTTTAAATTGTTGTTTCTGAAGATTCTCTTAAAACTGAATTAGAGAAATTACATATTCAGGAAGATCCCTTTGGCCTGGACTGATAAAGAACTGGAGGTGCCTTCGCTCAAAGTGACGATAGAAACAGCCAGCACACCTGCTTAAAAGGCGCGACTCTTTGTCTGCCCCATGGTATATGCACGGCGGCCTCCGGGGTTCAGAACCTCATGATGCTTGAACAACTTTTTGGTGCTGTCCTGTAGAGGACATGATTTTCAACGATGGGGCTTTAGGATTCTCTACTGGACAAACTCTGCCTTTGGTGGAGTGGTGTGCAACACAGCCACATGAATGGGTGCCTTGAGAGTTCAACTACTGCATTTAATTGTGGTGGAAAGTTATCTAAAAGGTCAAAACATAATCATGTGGGTGAGCTGCGATGCTGCCACTAAAGAACCCTACATGACGCTAGGGAAATTAATTAGTTAATTCATTTGTTCTTGTACTTATAAAGTACCTATTATACACCAAGAAGGTGTGTCAATAGCTCAGGATACAACAGAGATCCCCATGTCTTTGCCTGGTGGGGAAATACACATGAAGCAAAGCATCACACAGATCTATGTAGAAATGCAACTTTGAATAAGGATTGGGAAAGAATGGTGTACCAAGGTGGTCCCTCTGTTAGAATGAGGGGTCAGGGAAGACCTAGCTAAACAATTAAACTGAGATTTAATGAATAATTAGGATTCAGACAAAATGGTGTGGAAAAAGGGTACCAGACATGGAGAGAACAGCAGGTGTGAAGGATGATGTTCACGGGGGAGTTGGAGAAGTGGGCATGGGAGTTACAAATATTTGCCTCACGATGATGAAAATGATGGCCCAAGGGTTCTAAGGCAGGAATGAAGGAAACGAGAGAGGGAGGTGCTGAAAGGGAGAAGAGCGAGTAGTGCATTGGCGATCTGCGCAGCAGCCCACAGCCGATGAGACCGACAGCCGCTGGAGTGAGGGAACTCTAGTCTGCATGCTCCAAGGATAGGATTTTGTCCTTGGAGAAGTTTTTGCTGGAACTAGTCATTGAGGTGGCATCCAGGAGTTGGCAATAGGACTGGATGGCTGAGGTAAAGTGTCAGAGAAATGTATTGGCAATGAGGAGGTCATAGAAAACAGCCCGTCGAACGGCCTCTGTGTCGAATGAGTCTCTGGATATTTAAGTTTCTAAGGCTAAAGACCAGCCCAATATGCTAAAGTCTTCAGAGAGTGAGGGGAATTGACCAGGATACCTGCAGACAATCTTCTCATGCCCTGGGGAAGCACGAGGATCTTTGCCATAAGCAGTAACAATAGTCATTGTTTTCTCAACTCTTTCAACCTTGTGGAAACCACGCTAACCTTCAAATCAGAAGACCCAGGTTCAAGTCTTGGTCCTGTGACTTTCTAAATGTGCCTTTTACTTTGGACATACCACTCAGCCTTTATCTCCGGGTTTCCTCATCTGTGAATTATATAAGTGACCTTCAGCAGGTGGGTGAGAGGTGGGGAAGGGATGACCTGCCTCCCTAGGGAAGTACATCAGAATTTCTATGAAAGTAGTTTTCAACTCTCTGCACACACGAGAATCACCTAAATTTGGTCTAGGTTGGGCCAAGCTTTGGAAACTTTTTAAAGGTCCCCTGTGATTCTAATGGGCAGAGTTTGGGAACCACTGCTCAAGGGAAACATGTCATTTGAGAAGCAAATTCAATGTACACTACCAGAACATGAGCCCCGTCTGTCCCTTTGGTTCACTGAAATTGCCCCAGTGCCCAGAATATCTGACACGCGGTGGGCACTGAAGAAACTGTGTTTGGGAAGTATCATGATCATAAAGCAGATTGGAGCACTGCTCCAGGGACATCAATGAAGTCAAAATTGTTGCTGAATTTCTTATTCAATTACTTAACTCTCTGGTCAGTCCTGGCCATTGAACTGCAGATGACCCTGTAACCCCAAGTATAATTCTAAAATATTAAATTGGGTTTGTTTACAAATAAAGAACCTCCTTCAGAATACCACCAACACACACATGCCCATGTGGCTTCAGTCTCATGAGGGATCTGTATTCAGGGAATTTCTTTTCATCACACCCCCAGGGAGACCGAGACATCTCCCACCTTAAACCTGTGACACCCCTCGGAAATCACAGAATGTAGAGACTATCTGTTTGTGAGTGTGTCTCCCTCCGTCTCCTCCTTTTACAAGAAATTCCCTGAAAACAGAGAGTCTGTATTTTTTTTTCTTGTAATTCCAACACCCACTGATAATGATGACGATAGTGATGTCCCTGGCATGGAAACAATATTTTATCATTTAATGAATAAATTGGTACACTGGGACACATTGGGGATTTTCCTCCACTGAATTTCCTTTCAGATAGGGAAAGAACCAGGATTAAACGACATAATTGTACTTGGTGGGTAATTGTGGGATAACTTCAATGTTTATACTTTCCTGAGATAAAGAGAAAAGGGAAGGGGTAAAGGAGAGCTTGGGTGGGCTCCGGGGGACAGGCTGGTGGACTCGAAATACTGACCTCTTCCCAGCCTGCTTTGGGGAGGTCAGCCAACAGCCTTGTCAGCAAAAGCACCATAATGAAGTTTAAAAGGAGGAGAGTTCTTTCGGGGTTGGAAGTGTCCCTAGCTGCAAATTCTTCCACTGTGTGGTCTCCTAGAAGTAACTGGAGAATGAGATTTTGGAAACTTAGTCTCCTGTCTTCTCATTAACCAGCTGAGTGATATTGGGTAAGCTACTTAAGCATCCAGGAGTTAGCCTTTTCTTTCCATAATAGGAATGGCTAGAAGGTGTTGGCTTACCCACCGTGTAGTAGTAAAAACAAAAAAATTGGCAATACCTGTAAAACTGCTTTACAGTGAAACTGTAAATAAAGTCAAAATTTAGGTGCTACACAAAGTACTATAAATAGCAAAGCACAGCTCATACTTAGTAGTCACTTAGGTGCCCGGGAGTTTGCTGCATAAGTTCCACCAGCAAGACCCTTGTGGGTGGCCCCCAGATCTAGCACAGGACCTGGAAGTAAGCACCGGTAATGGGTCATTGCCCATGCTGCATGTCATTTTAGCTGTGAATGGTGCTGTTGTCTCTTGAGAGAACAGATAACAGCCTAAGGGAATCTGAACTTCCCAAGGTACTTTAAGCTATCCATTTCCCCGACAATCTGAGCCCCCCAGCTATAAGTTAATAACCAGAACCTCTTTGAGAAGGTTGAATTACCTGCCCAGACCTAGAACTGCTACCTGTGAATGCCTACAACGTATCTATGAGGGACCCTGAAGGGCTAGGCATCATCATCGTGGCCTCTGCCTGTCCATATCCTTCACAGCTGTTCTTCCACATCTACTTTTGTACATAATTGCAGCCCCTCACTGGTCCTTTCCATCTCTCTTGATAAAATCCAAATTGCCCAATAGCTATTAATCCACAAGAACAATTCCTTCTTCTGAGAACCATCCTTGACCAACCAGCAGCGAAGCTAGCTGACTACTGCCTACCTCCTCTTGCTGAGGCTCCTACAGCTCTCCTTCTCCAAGTTAGGAGACTTCTCTGGTATCTTTCATGCCTGGCATTCTTATGCTCATCATGCTCTTGTTTTCGTTCTCTCTCTCTCTCTCTCTCTCTCTCTGTCTCTCTCTCTCTTCTTTAAGGGCCTAGATTCTCTGCATGGCAAGTGGGTTCCAGGATAGGGAGCATATGGTATTTTCTTATTTTATGACTTTTTTCCATAGCCAGTACAAAAAAAGGCATGTTTCCTTCTCTTCTTGCTATTGTTATTATTTAGATGTATCTGAGCCTTGTTTAGGAGAAAAAAAACAATATTTTCCCTCTACCCATCTTAGAGTCTCCAGCTAGGGCCCTGGGAGTTGGACTTACATGAGAGGTACAGAAAGGTGAACAAGAGAAAAATAAACAGACGTTTGTTAACGTGTGCATCATGCTTACCTGTGGGAGCTCTCAGTGATGAGTGACTCAAAGGGGTGGTTACAGCGTGGGACCTATGTATCTCACTCAGTGGAGGAAAGGGAGAGGGGAAGGCCATTTACTGTGAAGCAGGTGATTTTTTGGGAAGATAAATGGGCTCTTGGGAAGAGATATGAGAGGTACAAAAATTCGTCAGATGTCTGTCGGGGTGTGGTGCCAACTCAGTCTCTCAGAAGAGAAGGGTAGAGCTACCCTAGAAGGAGATTTATGGCAATTGAGTTCTTTGAAGAAGCTCTGCTTTTCAGCAGATAAGGGATTTTAAGAGTTCAGATGCCCTTAGCTCAAAAGAACTCTTGTGTCAAAGTGACGTATTTGGGTGTGGTATAACCTGTTCCACTTCAACCTTCTATTCCAAATTACTATACTTTGTGTTATTATAGGATTGACTTGTAGGGCTAACCAAGTTTTAGACCTTGCTTTTGGCAGGGCAGGAACCAGAGTAAGACAAATAGAAGGCTCACCCAGCTGTGAAATTTAAGGGAGAGACACAAAACTCAGCTAAAATTATTATTTTAATGCAATATTTTAAAAAATGTAAATGCAAAAGATTCATGGTGAGTAAAATATAAACTTTTTAGATTAACTTGGCTGTTACTGAAAACAGGTCACTGGCATTAGGGATCTATTCCTGATACTTATTTACTATACTGACTGCTTCATTGTCTGGGCGCCTTCTTCCAGTGGGGATTTTCCTAACCCACAGCATCCTTGTAAGTCTCGCATATGCTTCTCTTCTTCCTTCATCTGTGAGTCTGTCCTCATGTGCTTGGTAAAAACAGCCCACCTTTCTCAGCCATGTGCTCAGGCACTGAGCCAAGGTCTTCACTCACATTCATTCATTTGGTCAAGTGATCCTCACAGTCTCCATGGGTAGCAATAAAGTAGGTCCTGGCTTGGAATAAACCTATTGGGCTGGGATAAAATGAGGTAGGGTGGGGTTCCAGCTTCAAAGAGGAGATCACCTCAGTACTTCATAGCGCTCATTTGCTTTCATGCACAGTTCCGGCTTCCAATCACGGTCTCTGGACTAGAACCACCTCTGAATGGAGAGGTCCTCCCATATCCAAAGCCTCTTCTTACCCTGACTTGCCAAATCCCTTCCATCTGAATGAGCTGTGGTGAGAGCCATTCGAGTCATCAAAAGGCAGAGGACTTTCAAGGCTTCATTTAAATAGTCTCTCTCACTCCCAAAAGCTCACTAACAGACTAAGTGGTCCACCTCTTTAAATGTGCCTTGAAAACAATAGAGCATAGAACAGATGAAAGGAAATTTCCATGAGGTGTGAGGAATCCAGAGTCTAAGAGTAGCTGGAAGTGGCCTCTCATTCCACGGTGGCAGACTCTGGCTGCATTGCTAGCGATAGTTCCCAAATCCCATGCACAGGGGAAGGTAGTCTGAGGTTTACCCAAAAGGCTTCCTGCTGAGAGTGTCCCTGCTTATTCTGCAAATAATTAGTAAGTTAGGAGGAAAGAACCTGGTTATGAAGACTGGTTATAAAATTTCTGTAGAAGCTTGGATTGGGTGGAGGGGTGTGTAAAATTACACCATAATAGAAGGAATTGGTCGTTTCAAGTGGATGGTGCTCACTCAAGTGAAGGTGACACTTAAAATATTTAATGGAAAACTTTAACCACCAACCCGTGAATTTGGTGTCACTGCTCCAAAGGAGGGAAGAGAAGGTGAGTGGGACTTCTTTACCTTCCTCCCACTTTTTAAATAGAGGCAAAGAGTAGGCTTCTATGAATCCTCTAAGATACAGTGAGAAAGGGTCCCCCCAGAACCTCAGTCCTGGTCTTGTCCCATCAGTTCCACACCTGGGCTGCTGAGTGGCATAGAACATTACAGTTGTACGGAAAGTCATTTGCAGAGAAGATAAGAAATACAATGGAAACTGAATTGGGCTGATCATGTGCCTCCCATATCAAAAATTAAATCTATACCCAATGGTGTCTCTGCCCCTCACCTTGCAGGGTAACTAGAACACACCAAGTAATTCCTGCTGAACTATATGTGAGCTATCATCAAGCCTCCACGCAAAGTCCATCTTTAAAAACCAAACTTTTCTGATGAGGCTTTACGTTTTAAAGAGACTTTCTTTTTTGGCTTTTAAAAATAAGTTTATTTTTACTTTTTAAGAAAAAATGTTCATAACAGAATTTATTTTTTTCTTGGTGCTATTTTTGCATGATGTGTAAGTGATATACCAGGCTAGGATTCCTGTGGCGGGCTGGCTGCAGACAGCTCCCTGAACAGTGTAACCAGAGCACAGCTTCACAAGTGAGAGACCCCCCGAGAAACCGCTGCTCAGATCTGGGACATCTCCTGGGTGAAAACCACAGTCTAGAAAATTTGAAAAGTACAGAGAAGCCTAAAGAAGAGAGAAAAGTCCCTTATCATTTCACCACTTTCAGCATTTTGATGAAAATACGTTTTGTCAGTGCAATAGTTGCTTCATACCTTTTAAGAAAACATCTTGATTTCAAATAGAACCCCGGGGTGGGGCGATGGTAAATGAGGCCATCTCAATTTTGAGGACTTGGGTGCCATGTTGTAGATGGACTTTAAAAGCCATGAGGGGAGGGGAAGCTTCTAAATATAACAAACTTCCCAAAAAGGCAATCTTAAGCCTAACTGAAGTCATACTATTTTTGAAAGTGGAAATCCCCTCTTTCACCACACAACTCAGTGGTCGAGCCATCTAAGAATTCAACTTTCCTGCCGGCGATAGCACAGGCTTGTCCTTCGGCGAACGCCACGGTTCCTCCTCTTCCTTCCTGTCACCCACAGGGTCAGTAACCAGCGTTATCAGTGAAATGTAGCACCTGGTGCCCACAGGCCGCTTCCCTAGGAGCCCAACCCTGCGCCCAACCCCCATTCCCACTTAAAGGGGGTGTTCCCTTTGAAAGATTTCTTTCCCATCTTCACCTCAGTTCTGTACTTGTTTCTGGGCTCTTGCCAACACTTGTCCATGAACAGCTTGTATTTTGTTTAAATTTTTTAAAAGGCTTATATTTTGGAAAATATACTTCATGTTTTCTCTAACCTTTAGCATGGCCCAAAGGAGACTATAACAGTTTCTTTTTGTAAATGCTAACTACAGGGGAGGCATCAGTCACTTTATAAAGAAAGCCAAGCTTGCCCACATCCTTACACTCTTCCCTCAAAGTTCGTTTTCATGTTCAATTTGACTTGCGCTCTGTTAGGGTGCCGATGAGCCTGCCCGAGACATTGCTGCCTGCTGGATGTTGGCGGCAGCATCTGCAGGCAATGGTTTCCAGACGGGTAAGGGCCACCCACGGCAAAGCTCCTCATGCAGCCCCCACTGCAGGGCCCCTGAGTGACAAGGGGTGAGCACAGGACCCCATCAAAGTAAATGCTTCCATTACATCCTTCCAGGTATTTTTTTTTTTAAAGACTTTCCCTTTTAGAGCAGTTTTAGGTTTACAACAAATTTGAGAAGAGTTATAGCTATTTCCCACATACCTCGCAGGTAGTGTTGAAACAGCTTTCCTTCATTTACTTTTACCATTGAGCCCTGACATGATATAATATTTCAAAAGCTCCAAAGTGTCAAGAGAAAAAAAATTAAGGTCACATTTTTCATAACTGAAAACAGAGGCCTCCCATTGTTTATTAATGTCCATCACTGTCATTCCTTCCTTTGTAATGTGCTGTGTATTTCTGTTGTTAGATGGAGTTTCTGACTTATTCAGCCAGGGACCGAAAAACGTGGAAGTGAGGTGACCCCACAAGGAAGAGCAGACGCAGCCCCTCGGTCCATACTGTGTACTTTTAAAAATTGAGGGGCTTTGTTATTGTTGTTGTTGTTTTACTGTGTAGATAATTTATGTTTGTTTAGGAAATTTTGGAAAGTATCAAAAAGAGGAAAATAAAATTACCAATATAGATTATCTCCCCAATATTGCCATTCTAAGCATTTTGGGAAACATCCTCTGTCATTTCCTTCTGCACCTATAAACACACCTGGCCACCGCCCACTCCTCTAGTTAGAGTCATGTTAGACATACTGTTTGATAACAGGATTTTTTGCACTTACTATGTTAGAATCATCTTCCTACCATTCATTTTACTTATCTGTTGTTTTATTTGTCGTTAGAAAAACCCAGAAAAATAGCCAAGGCATTTATTAGCCTCATTTCACAGGTTAGGAAAACAAGGCCCGGAGGTGATGATGTCACAGTCGTAGGGCCGCTCAGCCAAGGTCTCCCAACCGCCGGTCTGGTGCTCTGCCCCGGCGTCAAATTGAAAGGGCAGAAAAGCAAAACTGAGGTATCACTGATATTCCTTGGCAAAGATTAGAGGCATTGATGATAGGCAGTTACAACAGTGACTTCTTGGAACAGAAAAAGCTAGATAAAAGTTTATAGTTAGAATGATTATGGTATGGCTATAATGATACTAGTGAGAGAAACTACAATGTTTTCAAGAACTTACAAATATTTAGGAAATGTTGGTGAAGTTGTTCATTGGTACCACCACTTTGGAAAACAGTAAAACATAATGAACATCCCAACATCCTAACACTCACCATTTTCCACCCTGGGCATATGCCAAAGAGCAGAGCAAGGTTCAACAGACCATGGTGTCCAGGCCAAATCTGGTCTTTGTAAATCAAGTTTTACCAAAACACGGCCACATGCATTTGCATGAGGCCGCCTCTGCACTACAGCAGTGTAACTGAGTGACTGTGCCAAAGATCATATCTGCTGGCACAGGTATCTGCTATCTGGACCTTTCAGAAAAAGTGCGCTGCCCCTACCTAAGAGGACAAATACCCATATTCACAAAAGGACATGTACAGGAACATTTATAGCAGTTTTATACACAATTTCCAAAAACTGAAGCCCACCCAAATGTCTACCAATGGTAGAACAAATAAATGTTGGTATATTTATACAAAGGAATACTATAAAATAATTTTTTATAAATCTATTGCTACCTACAATACAATGTGGTTGTATCTCACACGCTTAATGTTGAGTGACAGAAAGTAGTCACAAGAGCATATCTACAAAATGATTCCGTTTGTATAAAGTCCAAGAACAGGCCAGAATTAATCTGTGATGACAGAAGTCAGAATAGACTGGAAGGAGGTGTAGAGAGACTTCTGGGGTTCTGGAAACCTTCTATATCTTATTCGGGGTGGTAGTTAAATGGATGTACCCATATTTAAAAATCCATCAAACTCGACACTTGAAAGTATGTTCAATCTCAAAAAAATTTTAAGAAAAAATAAAACTTGTAAAGTATCAGACATTGTACAAAGAGCTAGTAAAATGAGTACAGAAAAAAAATCCACTCTGATATGGTCAGAGGTGAATGTTCCCACTGTATTATGACAGAACACTCTGATTAGAATTAAAGTGACTACATTTTGTTAACAAAATTAATGGAACAAGATGAGTGCAATGAAAGGTCACATCAGCAAGAGGTAAGCTTGCTGGCCTTGTAAGTGTTCCTCACTGAACGAAATGGAAGCAAAATCTCTGGGCTTGGTGGCTGCCTGGAGAAGACTCTGGGGGCAGGCAGAGGAGGAGAAGATGCACCAAGGAGACATGGGTGGAAGACCAGACGAGGGGCTCCTTTGAATGCCCCTCAAACGGCTGCTGTCTTCCAGGCAGCCCTGTACGGACTCAAAGGTAATTTTATGGAAAAAATAAAGACATTATTTGCCCAAATCTCTGAACTCTGTAAGCATCCCTGATAGACCAAAGGTATAACTATCTTTCTGATAATGGACAGTCCACAGAACTCCCAGCTGCTATGGACACAGGGTCGCAGGGATCCAATACACGCACAAGGACTTCAGCGGAAAGGAAACTATGAACCTCGGGAGAGAAAGGTGCAATCTGCATCTATTCTTCCTTTATCAACTTCTTTTTTATAACTGGAATGCATTTGACATATAATGCTGTGTACGTTTAAGGTGTGAACATCTGATGTGATACATTTACGTATTGCACTGGGATTGCCACTGTAGTCTTAGCTCGCACCTCTGTCCCTTCACACAATGATCTTTTTGTGTGGTGGGAATAATTAACTCTAGGCTCGTAGCAAATCTGGCGTTTATGATATTATCTACAATCACTATGCTACGCGTTAGACCTCCAGGACCTTCTCATCTACTGATGGCCAGTTTGTACCCTGAAACATCTTCTTACTCCCCTGTCCCTCAACCCTTGGTAACACCATTTTACTCTGCTTTTATGAGTTTGGTTTTTTTATATTTATATTCAACTATTTTATTTTTATCTATTTGTATGTATTTACATTTATACTGGCTCTTTCCTATGCCTGGAACTTTGTTCCCCTACAAGCATGCGAATGATCACTTCTTCACTTCCTTCAAGTCTTTGCTCAAATTTCACTTTCTTGTTCAAACCTATACAGACCCCTTATTTAAAACTGCAGCTTATAGTGCCATCTCAATATTGTTGATTTTCCTTGCTCTGCTAGTTGTTTTTTTCAATTTTACAAGTCATTTACTTATATACAATGCAAGTGACCTATTTATTATGCCTATTGTCTGTCTCCCAATAAACTGTGAACTCCATAAGAGCGGAGATTTATTTCTGTCTTACTCACATCTGCACCCCTGCCATTAGGGTAGGCACACAATAAATACTTATTATATGAATAAGTGAATTAAGATGGGCAATCATGCTTCTGACACTAGTATTCAGAATTACTACTGTGATCCATACATTTTCTCTGAAAAGTTTGCAGTAATTTGTACTCCCAAGTAGTAATATATGAGTATGCTATTTCCCTGTATTTTTATTAACATTGCATGTTTACAATCTTTTTAATTGGGGGCTATCTGTCAGAGGCAAATATACTTGATTAGCCTTTTAAAATTTTACATGTTTATTAATCATTTGCATTTTTACTTCTAGAAATTGTCTGTTTGTGTCACTTGGCCACTTTGGATCATCTCTTTTTTTTTTTTAACACTTAAGCATCCTTTTAATAAATAAACTTACTCCTTTACCTATCAAATATAGTCTAAATATTTTATTCCATTATCTTTTTTTAAACATCTGACTTGAAGCATTTAGATACTTCTGTTCAAAGAAATTAAGAATATGAATGCTCTATTTTATTATCTAAATAAAACAAAAGATGTTTATTTTATAGCCAAACTTTATGATACCTTTTTGCAGCAAAGGATTATTTTCAGGGATCAGGGCTCTTAATTAAATTGCAGTTGTAATTAGTAGCAAGGACAGGAAACTGTCAACAGATGACTTTGCACAAAGTTTTGCCTTTCAGGAAAAGGGAAGAAGAAAGATAATGGCTAGGCTAGGTCTTTTAATCATTTGACCTCTAGGACTACTTTTCGTAGTCAGTAAGAAGAGACAAATTTGTTGTTGCTTTTTTTCCTTTCTTTTTTAGTAAAACAGAAACCCAGTTAGCTCCAAGATAAACCAAGCCACGACTCTGAACAAAGAATAACAATTTTACAAGATAATACATTTGATTTGTATAATGACTTACTCTTTCAATGTGCTTTCATAAATATTATCTGATTTGATCCTCCAAAACAAACCCGTCTTACAGAAGAGGAAATCAGAAGTTCATAAAGCTAACTCAGCCACCAGAATCCCACACTGAGTCCAAGACAGAGTCAGACCCCATGGCTACTGCAAAGAATTTGCTACTCAATGGAATTAGTCAGAGTTTTAGTAAATAAAGACATTAAAAGAAAATGATATTAGAATATTAAGTTAAACAGTATGGGCCTAACTATAGATTTCTCTTTTTGTTTTAATGAACACTTTCAATTTTTTGGCATCTCCTCCTGTCTTATAAAAAACACTGACATTTATTGTCACCCAATGTCAGTATTTACCATTCACAGAACACAAACAAGTCAACAGTGTTGGAGAGAAAAAGGTTTCTGGCAAATATTACTCTATTATTTTATAATCTCTTAAATTTTGAGGGTCTTATTTTTCTACAACACATTCTCCTTGGGTTGGCAGGTTAAAGAAATATTTTAAAAGATATAAAAGAATATCAAAACTTTTTAGATAAATTAGTTACATTTTTGTTTTAAAAGTATATGAGATTACAGAATCGATAACCTACAGATGTATTTGAAAGCTCTTGAATCCTATTCAAATATACATGGCAACTCTATTATGCATACTTCTGTTTTTCTCTGAGGGAGGTCACAGTAAGGACCTCAGTGAAGCTACACATCAATTTACCTTTACAAATATCCCTGGCGAGGTGTCAGCACCCCCTGAGATCTGCATGTGGGTTGCAGGACGAACTTTATAGAATCTGAAACACTTCGGGATCCATTAGCTTCACAAACTGGGCTTAAATCCATACCCTCCCACGTGTTCCTCACTCAGCTGGCCCCTGCCATTCTTAATTAAACCAGTTTGTGCCGGATATTTTTAATCTTTTATGCCATCTGTTTCCAAGTACCATTTCTGTCAAGCCCCGGCTGGGTTACCACACCATTCAAACTTTCTTATTTTTGCTTCTCAGTTTTCGATGGCTGCGTTGCAGTGTTTGTTTCATTACCTTGAGGCACGAACTCAGCAGAGGCATCCACTTTCCCCTTATTTCAATTATTTCTGGCCTTGAGAGCTTCCTGAGTATTCTGCCTGAGACATGAGAAGACTTTCGTGTGCCAAATAGGAGAGCGGGCCAGCCAGGCTGTGTATCAACCTCAGTCTGGAGACCAGCTCAGATATCACCACTGCCTCACCGTGTGAGGAAAGGACTTCAGGCAGTGCAAGGGAACAGTTCAGAGAATTATAGTGTTTTTCTTGTGCTATAAGTGAACAGAGGACTTTTGGCTTAAAACCACCTGTGAGACTCGCCCATGCGGGTTTGTTCCAGCATATCCATTTTTCTACCAGCAACACCCTCCCCACAAAATAAAAAAAGATTTATAGAGGTTTTCTTAGGATGCCTATCATCATTTTTATTAAAATAGCCTCCCTCTTGCATAACTTGTTTTTCTTCCAGAGGAAATTTGTTCATCCATACTTTTCTGAATTGTAGCTGAATTCAATGCTAGTCTCAGCCAGCAGCAGCTTCTCTGCGGTGATAGCACGACAGGGTTGAGAATAATGTTGCCATCTAAAAACTGTTGTTTATGGCTTCCCTCAATCTAGGTCACTGTTATCCGCCTAGATTTTACTGGCTAAGGCAGGGACCACGTCTGTTTAATTTTCTTCACCTGAGATCTGCCCAGGACTTGGATATATTAAATGATGACATTATTTGAATATTCAACCATAGTGCTTTGTGCTCTATCCAACTGATGAATACACTTCTTGTATTAGGATAAAGAGTAATGGAATTTATGCTTCTATGTCTCCTTACAATGTAATTCCCTCCCAATATTCTTTACTTATTTACCTTTTCTTATTTAAGGAGCCTCACAAGTTTGCCCTTCTCCCTTTTATCCTCCCTTACGCAAAACAAACAAAAATCCGTAAGTCTAATATCTTCATTTCCAGGGGGAGATTTTTACCAAGATTAGGCCCATCTTTTTGAAACTAGCTACTATACCTAGGTGGTCTCCCTGCCTTCCCTAACCCATCTGCCCCATCTCTAGCATCCCTTATGGAAATCTGGACCCTTGTGGTCTGCTACAGCCTATCCAAAGTGAAGACAAAAAGGCTTATACGCAATTCCTGATCCTACCTGAAATGACCCTGCTTTACATGCTATTAATAGGCTTCCTGGTGGTTTTGCTGAGTGACTGCAGCCACCTGTTAGAATATCTATAGAAATAGGGTAAATGCCCTTTCACTTTTCCTTTTCTTTGAAATGGATCATAGAACTTGAAACGGTTGACCCCATGTACTCATCAATAAATCATCAGTGTTACAACTGAGACTTCTTAGTGGTTTAGGGGGCCTCCTCCCACATCTTCCCTAAACCCTATTTTAGAAAAGGGGATTATAGGGGAATTCTGGTTATAACACCCCCTCCCCAATCTCTTCCGGAAGCTGCCAATGCACTATCTCTAGAAACCTCAGGCAAGTCTGAGAAACCCCAGATCCAACACGCTGCCAAGGTTTCAAAGAGCCCTTCTAGGTCAGATGGTGGCAGAAATCTCCAGCCACTTTTTGGACTGTTTGGGCTTCAACAAAATCACTAATAACTATCAGACCATCCTCACCGCACCTTCAGTTTCACAACTGCTCCATCCTACCTTGAAAAGAAATGAGTGTGGCTTCCCAGACCCAGCTCAGCAGCTCCTAGGAGAACCTGAGAGGCCAGGATCCCCTCGAGAGACTTTTCCTAAAGACACGGCAGGAGCCAAGGAAAGGAGTGCCCTCAATACACATACGGCCCCTGAATTAACGATGTTTCAACTTACAGTTTTTCAACTTAACAATGGTGTGAAAGGGATGGTATTCAGTACAAAGTGTACTTCAAGTTTTGGATTTTGGTCTTTTCCTGGGCTAACGATTTGTGGCACAAAGCTCTGGCCTATTCTGGACAGTTGCAGCTTCCGGTCAGCCACACCATCACAAGGGCAAACAACCAAGCACCCTACAGTGTGCTGTTCATTGTTAGATGATTCTTCCCAGCTGTGGCTAATGCACGTGGTCTGAGCACGTTTAAGGTAGCCTAGCTAAGCTACGTTGTGTGGTATGTTAGCTGCATTAAATGCATTTTGACTTAATGATATTTTCAACTGATGGGTTTAGAAAGACATCACCCCATCATAAGTCAAGGAGCACCTGTATTTAAAAAATAAATCTCTCTTTGTTGGAAGCAACAGGGCCACAAGAGGGATACTGAACTATGGTAGATAATTCTGTAGGGAGAATTTTCACGTATATTCATATTCGGAAGATTTGGAGAATGAAGTGTTCTGTGTAATTATTAAACTATAGCTTAATAGTTAGAATATTGGTTAGGCTGCAGTAACATTTTTGTGTCTCCCCAAAATAAGAGTGCAGGTTGGCCCCTGCTAGTGACTTGAACCCCCAATCTGGAGGCTCTTCTTTCTGTTGCTCTTTCATTCTCAAAAACTGGTTTCCTGTGAAGACCCACAAGGGCTGATTCCACTCCCGTCACCACGCTGGCTTCCCAGCCGAAGAGAAGTGCAAGGGGCAGAGCGCGCCTCTTCCCGCTTGGAACACACAGGGCAGAGGCACACGGCACCCCATTCTCGGTCTACCAGTCAGAACCGATCTCTGGGTGTACCTATCTGCAAGGAAGGCTGCAAAAACAAACGAACAAACAAACAAAAACTTCAGCTGGGTATCCATGAACCCTTTTAGAAGGAGAAAAAGGATATTGGGGGGCAACTCTTAATTTTTGCCACTTTCCAAGGGTTAATCAATAAAGAGAGTGGTTCTGACATTAACTTCCAACCCTGTCTCACTAAGGAACTGGTGAAAAGCCTAGTCTAGAGTTATTCCATTTTCGTGGTTATGATTCTAAATATTGTGCCTAAGTTTACAAGCTGTGCTGCTCTAAAAAGATACGATCATTTCCTTACTTGTTCTTTATATATTTTTATACCAGACACAAACATTGGTAGTCTCTCTGTCAAAACTTTCTAAACCTTCGGTTTAAGGTAAGACTCTTCATTAATTACATTTCTGCGGATATTGACCATCTTTGTTTACGAGTGCCAAATAACGTGTGAACTTCAGGGAGGCAATTTGGAGGGACACAAATATTGTGGAGGTGAGAGTCAGATTTACCTTTCTCTTAGACAAGTCACTTTACCTCTCTGCTACCTGTTTTTTGGCTTTGAGCAGGGAGCTGGGAATACCTCCTTGTAAGGTTATTCCAGGGTTAAAAGATCTGTTGCATAACAGGTGTCTAGCAGAGGGCCTGCTCAACGTACCAGGTGCTCAGTAAATGGTCATTCTTTTTTCCACACAGCATAACATTCCTGCTATAGTCCTTCATTTAGAAATGGGTGCCCTCTCTCTCTGCTCTGTGTCATGAAGAATTAGACGGCTGTGAGTTTTCCGTGACTCAACTGCCACTTTGAAGTATCGTGTTGTCTGAAGAATTCTCTCCCAGAGCGCAGAAAGCATTTGCTCTATCAAAGTAAACCTTGCCATTTTCTTACATTTCCTTCCCCAGTGTTTACAAAAGAGCTGGATTTTGCCACTCAACTGTTTCATGACAAACATGTATGACCTTGGTGTCCTCAGGTAAGATGATAGTCACTGAACAATTTGTATCATTTCTAAACATGAAAGGAATTTCAGGCAGCTTATAAAGATATATCTAGTACAGTAAGATAAACAAATAATTAAGAGAAGAAATTAAAAAATGAAACAAATGGAAAACAAGGAATGGAGTATAAATAAAGCTAGAAGTGAAATGCATGCTCAAATGTACACCCCAGAGCTCACAGACGCTGCCAGGGGACTAGACACTGTATACTGTCTTGTTAGCACTGCCGTAACAAAAGACCAGAAACTGGGTGGCCTAAATAACAGACGTTTATTGTCCCACAGTTCTGGGGGCCAGAAGTCTGAAATCGAGCTGTTGGGGGGTTGGTTCCTTCGGAGACCTATGAGGGAAGGATCTCTTCTGGGGACAGAAGTCCTTGAGGACAGAGTCCTCAAACTGTAGACAGCCAGCTTCTTGTCCACTGGGTGTTCCCCCTGCATGTGTGGGTACAGAGCTCCCTGCCGAATGACAGTCCTATTGGATTAGGGCCCACCTTAACGAACGCACTTTAATTTGATTGCCTTTATAAAGACCCCACCTTTATTTTCTATTTATGTATATTTATATATGACCCAAATGAGGTCATATTCTGAGGTACTGGGGGATAGAATTTGAATACGTATATTTTAGGGCACACAATTCAACCCATAATACATGACTTCCGACAGAACAAACTTGGAGCTTGTTGTTTTGTTTCACTTTGTGTTTTATGAGTTTTTAATTTTTCAGAATCTTGTTTTGGGATCCGACAGTGTCTTAGGGTAATTATTTAAACAGTAATTACGGCATAGAGGGCTAGATAGAGACCCCAATCACGTGGGTTTGCTGCCTCTTGGACCAATGAAGCTCCAAGAGCTGCTGGTAGCAGATGCTTTCTCAGATCTCTGGTTCCATATCTCTTTACTCCTCCTCAATAACTAACGTAAATACTATTTCCTTCCACAGTGCCCCATTGTACTCTCTGGTGTTCTGAGTACTTCTGTATTCTGGTGGTTTCCTTAATAGTTTTTGCTGGGTGCCATAATGTATCACAGTAACTATAGAATTGGGGTGAATGCCCTTTCACACCACCGAGAGAAATGTCAGTCAAGAATCAGCCTGAAAACGCAAAGGAGAAACAGAAAAGGCTTTTTGCCTTTTTAAATTTTCTTAATGAAAATAACAAAACACCACAATCCAAGTTTTGTGGCAATAATGCCTCGACATTCTTGAGAAAACAAAAAGGTGCAAAAATCAAAATGTTTGAGTCAAAAGACCTTAAATGTCATCTCCTCCGTCATTTCCAAGAGAGAGAATCAAGGCCAAGAAAGTCAAAACGTTCCGGCTCCCTATCCGGTCATCTTTCTATTACGCTCCCTTATCCTTGTTCAGCCCGCATACTACTGCTTCACACACCACCTACGGATGGAACGTGAAAACACAAGACACATGCCCCTCATCTGAAACCCTTGAGACCATACGTTTCTGAATTCAGGAAGTTCCTGGATTTCAGAAGGACAATGCAGTGCACATACCGGATGTCCCGTAACATCCTCAGTTGGGTTGGGGCGACACCTCCTCATCAAACACACTAATATTTCTGCAGGAAAGCATGTGAATGTCCACAAGCAGGTGCAATAAGTTAGGATTATACAGAGCTTCCTTGCACTTCATGGGTCAGATTTGTGCCTCCAAAATGAGTTATGAAAAACCCACACTTTTCAGAGTTTTCAGTCATCTTTGGAGTTCTGGAGTAAGGAAAAGGGATTGTGAGCTCTCCTCCCTTGAGTCTCTTCTAAGGGAGACTCTCAAGCTTGGTGTGCAGAGCAACCACTTGGGGCGCCCTAACGCAGAAATGCTGAAGCAGCTTCTTCGGGGTGTGGCCTGGGAATTGGAATTTTTGACGAACAACCCAGATGATTCTGATGTAGAGCTCTGGGGAAACACACTTTGAGAAACTGCCTCGAGCGCAGTGTTTGGGCATGGGAAACAGGTGGGAACCTCGACGGGACTATTTTTATCACATGCCTCTCCTGACACCTCCCTTTGACATTAGTTTGACCCTGCAGTCAAGGTTCACAGAATTTTTCCATGACATTTTGATGGAAAGTAGGTGTCCAAAGGGTGTGCATATGCAAATAATCAAAGAGACTGGGGAGGAAAATAAAGTCGAACGAGGAGAAAATTATTATTCTAAGAAAGCTACAATCTGGTCATAGATTATGTCCCATCCATTCATTATTTATTGAGAGCCTATTATGGGTCAGACACTTGTACAACCACAGAATAGTTCTGTATCAACTGATCTGGATTTTATTTATTTATTTATTTTTTGTTTGCTTTTTGTAACTCTCCTCTTTCCCCATACCTCTTCTTTTACTGAGTTTTTTGAGGGGTGGGGATCAGCCTTTGCAGCATATTGAGGCCCTGCAGGCCAGAGCTCCCTCTACTGGACTATAAGGAAATTAGCCAGATCTTTAATAATAGATGATTCTTTGTGTCTACTCATAATTCACTGTCCCATGGTGTCAGCTATGCCCATGCAAGTTATTTGACTGTTAGATGTAGGTAAGCATATGAGAAATTATCTACGTAGCCCTGTCAGAGAGCTTTGGCCTAATCTGCATGGTTGAGAGGCTTTAGTGGTAAATAGGTTAACACCCAGTAAAACTTCCCTAATACAGACTGCTCTTTCTGGAGCTGAGGAACTGACCTTCCTTGCAAGAGCCTTCCTCTACCACGCTCCTGAGAAAAATCTGTGAATGTGACTACCATTGCCTCTCAGTCTTGACTGTAGGTAATGAGCTAAGCAAGTAAGCGCAGAATACCACCAAAAGCTCTTTTCTGAGTTGACTGACATTGTTTTGCTGACCCCTCATTTACCCTCTCATCCACCTCCTCTAGCACCATTCCTTTTTGTGTACAACACCCATTATTGTCCTTGAATTCCTTTTTTTTTTTTTTCACCCAGCAAAGCTCATGCTATCACCTTCTCCTCGTGTGAGGATCTGTTTCTCTCGGTTTCTCTATTTGTATCACTTTGCACACGGAGACTTGATTGTCTCTGCAGAAATTCCTCTGTTGGTGCCTCTGTTTGGAGCAGGAGCTCTGTAGGTAGGTGTGTTTCTCTGTGGGAAGGCGTGGAGGTAAGAAGATTATGTTTACATTTTGACATATCGGTGCTCACGTATGGGAACATAGATGCTATTCTTAGACTGGCTGGCTTCTCCGGAAATGTGGGATTTGAATACGGGAAAGTGGGGAAAGAGGATAAGGAAAAAGAGTGAACCTTTGTGGAAGGGGAATGGATGTGGCTCAGGGGAGGGCCATGAGAACACTTGATTAGAGAGACCCTATTCCAAAATGTCAGCTTCCCCAAAACAGGGACTTATCTGTCTTCTGTGTCTTCTCGGGGGCTTGGTCATGGCCTGGCACACAGCAAGCCCCCTATACTTGCTGAATGAATGAATTATTGTGGTGGTTACTGTTACCTAAAAGAGTACCCTATAGCTTTGTAAGTTGTAGAGTGTTTCTTAGTCAACAAATATTTAGGAACATCTGTGGTGCCAGAAATAGGTTGGAGAAGAATGAATCAATTAAGATTGGCTTTGAATGCCCAAAGTGGATGCAGTTGCTGCAGGAATTCAGGTTGTGGGAGAGGGATTTCTGTGTGCCAGGCTCTGCGGGACTCTTCCCAAAGGCTGCATCAGTAATCATGGCTGAGCTCCTTACTGAGTGAAGTGGGTAACTTGGGACAAATGTCTTTTCTCTTAACTCTGGATTCTTCTCCTCTACCTGACCTGGACATTTAAAATGTTAAGGTTCCCCAGTGTTCAGTTCTAAAGCACTTTATCTTCTCTACATATATTTTCTCCTCCAGGTCAATAGTTCTAAAAACCAGGTATATGCAGAAAATCCTATCTTTTTATCTCTAGGAAGACTCCTCAACCAGATCCATTATCCAAATAATGAGTAACCTGCCTAAATAACCTCTTCGTATGGATGCCTGCTATTTTTTTAACATGGCCAAAATCTAACTCTTGATTTCCTGTCCTATTCTCTTTCTCAAAATCTGCTCCTACACTGGTTCTCCCAACTCAGTTACTGGCCCTGCCATTTGCCCAGTTGCTTAAGCTAGAAACCTCTTTCTGGATCCTTCCTTGTTTTCACTTCCCTCCACAAGTCACAAACAACAAACAGGATCCATCTCCACTCACTCCGAGAGCCCAAGCCCCCATCATCTCCCTCCTTGACTGCCACGGTGGCCACCCGCCTGCTGTCCCACACTTCACTCTTGCTCCCTTAAAAACCTTGCACTACACTGAAGCCAGAGTGATGTTTTCAGTCTTAGCTTAGGTCAGTCTGCTCACTGCTCTGCTCTAACTCTCCTCAGCTCTCCTGTTGCACTGGAACCAACTTCACAGTCCTTGCCTCTCCTTGCACTCCTGGAGTGCACAGGGACTCCAGCTCCTGGGCCTCTCCCCTGTCATGCCCCCACCTCCCCCCTACTTTGCTTCAGCCCTGACTGTCTTTCGTCCTAAACATGCCAGCTCCTTCTAGTTTTAAGGACTGTGCCCTCTCCCTTCAGTCCTTTCCTGACTGAATCCTTTTTCATCCCTTACATCTCTGCTTAAATGGTACCTAATTGGAGATACCTTCTTTAATCATTCTATCGAAAGTAGGCCCATCAAGCTGTTCCTCCCTCAGACAAGACTATTGTTTACTTCACAGGACACTTCTACAGTCTATAATTATTATATTTGTTGACTTGGTTATCCCTGATGAAGATGCAAGTTCAAGGACCCTGTCTTCTATACTGGTGACTCTCAAGCTCTTAGCAAAGTGCTTGGTACAGACTAGGCATTTAGTAAACATTTGTTAACTGAAAGGATGAGCCTCTGTAGGCCTCATTACCTTATTCAGCAACTCAAAGATAAAATTACAACCTGCTCCATAGAGTTGTTAATGAGGATTAAATGAGAAAATTTAAGAGATCAATACAGTTAGTCACTATTATTATACCAAGACTATTCTTCCATATTATTACTACTAGTAGTAATAGTCATACTAGTGGTACCATTATTCTTTTCACAAATTGGCAGATAAGGAAATGAAAACAGCCTACTCAGGATCACTTAGCTAGTACACAGTAAAGCTTGAGTTTTAAGAGTGAAGAGTTGGAAATGATCACAGGCCTCAAGCCTGAGTGGTTGGAGGAAAAGTGTTCCCAATGGCATAGTAAGTTTTGGACAGAGGTGGCTGTACAGGGAAGATGTGCTGCGCTGAGTGGAAAGCTGGGTATCCAAAGGAGGCGCAACAAACTGTTGGCGATACGGAGCTTTTACTCAGATGGGAAGTCAAGGAGTTCAAGATTTGAGCATCAAAACATGTAACCTCTCCATCGTGATCACAACATCGTATTTCAAAAGCTGTGCAGCTAGAGTAGGTTAGCGGAAACACACACACAACCGCACACACTCCTTGGGGCCAAAAGATGTCCACTCTCTCCAGATGGGCCTCTCCTCTCTCTGACCTACCCACCCTTCTCTTCGCCCTGCTGCTCACAGAAATTTCCTGCAGTGTTTTCTGCTCCTAGGCCCTTCTGGCAGTGCCCCAGGTCAGTGATGGAGGCGCACTATGAGGTCCTCAAGGATGTGATATACTTCAGGACTCTAAAATGGGTCTTTACCATCTAATATAGGGTCAGGCTTAGGCGCTGTGAACTTTGTATATTGAAACACCAAAACAAACTACAACAAAAACTCTCTCCTCTTATACTGATATTTCTAAAAATAGCTGAAGATAATATAGCACTTATCATGTACCAGTCACTATTTTAAGTACTTTACATATATTAACTAATTTGTTCCTTATAAAAGCTCTATGGGGTAGATGTTATTATTTTTTCTATTTTACAGTAGAGATTGAGGCACAGAGCAGCTAAGTAACTTGTCCAATGTCACAAAGCCACTGAGGAGAGCTGGGGCTCCTACCCAGGCAGTAGGAGTTTAGCACTGTTGTTATAAGCCACTAGGCTACACAGCCTCATCAGTGGGCTCTGTCTCTCCACTCATCTCCCCAAAGACCCATATTCCCTCTGCAGTGAGCAGGAGAAGAAGGGTTTTAGGGAACACTGTTCTGCCACAAACATATAAATGTTATGCCTGAGCCCCTGAAAAGAAAGAGTAAAATTGGGAACAGCATCCAAGCACTTGAGGAAAGTGTCAGAAAACGTTTCTACTAGGGAATAAGGAAAAGAAAACCGGTAAATATAGGAGGCCGATGAAGAATAAAAGAGTAATGAGTACAGGAGAACATGGAAAATGTGTCCTGGACATCAAGCACCTCAAGAAGGGGAGGAAGTCAACAGTGTCAAAGTCTCTTAAATTGGGGGAGGAAAATTACATTCACATATAACTTCAAAGACACGTTTTAATACATCATAAAATTTAGGAGCTGGATTACTAGCAAAATGAGTGATGAAGTGTAAGCTGAAGGTGCACAATCGCTTCCACACATTTGATAGCGAACACAAATAAGTAAGTATGGTTGCCAGAGAAGACAGCCTGTGAAGGGAAATATTTTCTCCATGTGGGAAATCTGTGAATATTGAAAGGTGGAGTGTATAAAGCAAAGAGGGTGGGAAAAAGTGAAGATGTAGCAAGGGGAGAGAATAACCACAGGCCTAAACACTGAGGTGAGACAAAAGAGATCTAGAGATGAAGTACTTAATCCTGGGTGCATAATGCAATCACCTGGGGGCTTTCCAAACACTTGATGCCTAGGTTCCACCTCCAGAGTTTCTGATTTCACTGGTCTGGGGGTGCCTGGGCCTCAAAATCCGTAACATTCCTTACTTGTTCTAACATGCAGCCAAATTTGAGAATCGCTGATGGAGGACACCAAGGGACTCCCTCTTCTTGGAATGTGAAAATAAGAATATAGCAAAAGATGCAGAGAGAGATGATGTAACCTGAAGACAAGTTTAATTGATGAAGCTCACACATGTTGACTTGGATCATCTCAGGAAAAAAAGAAAAAGGAAAGAAAAGAAAAAAACATTAGCTAGGTGGTTGGATGATCTGTGGAGAGGGAAGGATGGAATTTGAAGACTGATGCCCCTCAGATAGCCTCTGTGAGGACACGAAAGAGGCTCCTTCAGCTGAGAAGTGATGAGCAGCGAGAAGGGGAAATGACATTGTTGTGTCTGCGTCTGAGTCTTCCCTGAGGCAGGACTTTACAGTGGTCCTCTCACAGCTCAGCTTCACAGACAGATGGAGATGTCAAGAAAGTTGATGGAGGGTGGCCCACAGTTGGGTTGGGCTAAGGTCAAAGATAGAGGAAGTCAACTGAGCCAGGAGTCCAGTGTTGTGCTACGTTGGCTAGAAAACAAGTTGAGTAGATTTGGAAAGTGGAAGAGAAGATCAAGAAGGATGTTGTGGTTAGAGAAAGGAACAACCACAACTAAGATTTTACATGGGAAATAATCCTTTGGGATCCATAACAATTAGGGCACATAAAAACATTAAAAATGCAAGTACCATGGGGGCCACTTTGTAAAGTACATGATTATCTAACCACTATACTGTATACCTGAAACTCATGCAAAATAATATTAAATGTAAACTGTAATTTAAAAATAAAAAAATGCAAGTATTATGTTGCCTCTACAGCTCAGTGAAGTTTGGTAAAATGAACAATAGACAAAAATTCTTCAGTCAGTGACTTGGACATAGCTCTGCCAACAGCAAGCTATGAGATTTTCAGCAAGTTCCGCTGTGGAGATCCAGGACTCAGGGTCCTCGTTTACACTAAGGAAGAGGCTCGCCTAGGTAACGTCTCAGGACTTGTATACCTGAATTACTACATCAGTAATAATGTTAGGTTGCTTAGCTGCATGCCTCATCATCCTGGAAAAATGTTCTTCCTTATTATGAGTTTCTTCTTGTCTCTTCCCCACCCAGACATTGTTTTGTTTGTTTGTTTGTTTGTTTTGTTTTGTTTAGATATCTTTTGTCTCCATTTGCCCATCCCCCAAATGGCTGTAGCAATCTTGATACTAGAAATAGGGATCTTGAGGGGAAAAAACCTGAAGGTTCCCATTTGTTTTCTAGCATTAAACTAGCCCAAGATTTACTGGTAATCCACTTAGGGAGATGGAGCCTTATTAAAACCAAAAAACAAGCCGCTCATGGGAAAGCTCTTGTGCACCGAAGCATAACTCCTCATTTGTGTCAGCCAAAAGTTGCACTGCCTTGTACTATGAAGCATTTTAACCAAATTAACGTATCACATTACCATTACAAGTTTCATAATTTGTATCCTAGAGTTTTCTTCTTTTTTTCTTTTACCGAAAAGTTGAGCTTAAGGTAAGACATTAACCTGCAAAGCCAGCAGGCTCATCTAGCACACTGTCAGCTGACTCACTTGTTTCATTTGAAATGAAACTAACCTTTGCTCTTAACTCTCTCTCCTTCTCTCTCCTACTGGTGCCTGCTTCCTGAAAATGTCATTCAGGTCAGAGTTTTCAGATGCAGCTAGAGATGGTTTTTATCTTCCTAGCCAGGTGCTGCATTTTGGGGACTTTATGGTACCATAATGTTTAGACACAGGTTTATGAGTGAGTAGAGTGTATAATGACAGAATTTTCTATAAAATGCAGACATCACAGAAATTTTGAGTTTCTTAGTTACCACTAATCTTGGTTATAAAAATATGTATCTATATGTATATATCCAGGCCGCTAATTTGCAAATGAAATCTACTGAAATGCAAAAGAACCCTTATTTAACAATTATGCTATTACTAGCAATAGCAATGATGATTGATTTACACTATTCCATACATTTGCACATATGCACATATTCTTCATACCAATTCTCAGACTGTGCAGGAGCTGGTTGGTCATTCACTCATTCATTCAGCCAACTGTCCTGTCTCGTGAGAGGGGCAAAAGGCCAAACTGCCCTTTGAGCTAAATGGCCAGGTAGTTTGAGGAAAGGCCAGGCATTTAAAGAGGCTGATTGCATAAATCCTGGGACTCAGAAGGTCAAGATGTGGTGCACAGGGACTCAGGGGTCTCCACCATAATTTATGCAAATAATTCACAGTCGAGTGGACAGCACAAGATCTGCAGAAATCTGACAGCTGGAGAAGGAGGATGCTATTTTAGAACCACTAGGTGGGCATCCCCTGGGATTCACTGTTGGCCGCTTGCTGGAACAGCATATTCACAACTTGTAAAGGAGAAAGACCCATGTTTAACATCAAAATATTTTGGGGATTCCAACGCTAAATTGTTGTCCTCTTTTTATCTCTTAATTGAGAAATGCGTAGTGATAAAAATCAACTCGGAGTCGATAAAGCTTTGAAATGAACTCATACTTGACTAATACCAGCAGTACCATGCCAGTTTTCAATGTACCTCCATAGCCGCTCTGCACACGTGGTCTGGACCCTTTAAACCTTTCTCCTTCGCAGTGAACACAGTGTAAGCTTTGTCTGTGAGGCCATGCACTGGAATGACTCTGCAGGGGGATAGGAGCTTCTCTTCCCGCTTCCAGTGCGCTCTGTTTTGCTTTCTCTTATATCTGCTGCATGATTAGTCAGTGGTGCCATGTGTAGGGACTTCCAGTGGTGTCCTGCCCTTGCCACATGCCCAGAAGTATGGTCTTTCAGCCACTATTCAGCCCTAGCCTGGGCTTGCGACCACCTTTGCACAGCCCTCCTCCAATGTAGGCACTGCATGCTCCAGGCCTCACATCCACAAAGGAGGCCAGCTCCCTCTGTGCGCCCACCCACCAGGCCAGCGTGCCTGTGCCCTGGAAAATGACTCCCCACAGACCTTCCATCAAATACACCAAACACTCCTGGCCTTGACCTGTCTTAGTTCGGGCTGCTGTAACAGAATACATTCACTGGTTGGCTTAAACACTGAACATTTATTTCTAGCAGCTCTGGAGGCTGGAAGTCTGAGATCAGGGTGCCTGCACAGTCAGGTTCTTGATAAAGTACCATACTTCTTCTTAATTTACAGATGGCAGTTCTTCTTAAAGAGAGGAAAAAAGGGCTGGATCTCCTTGTCTACTTATAAGGATATGAATCCCACCATTAGGGCTCCATCTTCATGATCTAATTATCCCCTAATGGCCTCACCTCCAAATACAGTCATCTGCCACATAGTGACATTTTGGCAAAGGATGGATGACACACACAACAGTGGTCCCACGAGAAGAAGAACCCCCTGGAAAATTCACAGTAAACGGTTTAGCAGAAGCTTTCTCAGACCTCGACAAGCTCCTTAAAAAGTTTAAAATCGTGGACCCCAACACCAAATGGTTTTCATTCATAGAGAGGAATGTTCATGGCATATTATCTGTGTACAAGCAAATCTCTGATGAAAAAAAGAGACAACCCAAGCGAACCACAGACATATTTCTACAGAGTGACACTTCCTCAAGAAAAGACAGGGGCAGACCCTTCAGGAAGTTTTCCAGAAGAAGCCATTTTCATCATAGGAATGATCAGTCACCTAATTTCTAAATAGGAATTCCTCTTTATCACACTGCTAATATCAGCAGGGCTTACGTATTAGGGCCAGGACAAGAGGATTTTTTTTTTTTTTTTATCATTTTCTATGTCCTGGAACAGATTAAACAGCGTAGAAATCATCTACTTTTAGAAGATATTGATGGAATTAGTCTTTCAAAATATCCACATCTTACTTCAGGAGGATTAGATTTTAGGGAACATACTAAATTCCTTTTGGATTTTCCACTTGATTTAGGCTGTTTAAAAAGCCATTCCTTTGCTCTTTCTCAAGATTGCTGAGGCTATTTGGGATCTGTTTTGGCTCCATATAAATTTTTGAAGTATTTGTTCTACCTCTGTGAAGTATGCCACTGGTATTTTAATAGGAATTGTGTTGAATTCAGAGGTTGCTTTGGGTAGTATGGACATTTTAATGATGTTAATTCTTCCAATCCACAAACAGGCGTATGCTTCCATTTATTCATATCTTCCTCAGTTTCCTTCTTCAGTGTTCTATAGTTTTCCTACAACCTTTTACCTTCTTGCTTAAATTTATTCCTAGGTACTTTATTTGTTGTTGTTATTGTTGTTGTTCTTGCTATAATAAATGGGATTTTCTTTCATAGTTTCTCTTTCTGATCATTCATTATTAGTGTACAAAAATGCCATCAATTTCTGAATGTTGACTTTGTATCCCACTATTTTCCTGAATTCACTTATTACGTCAAGTAGTTTTTTGGTGGAGAGTATAGGGTTTTCTATGCACACTATCATGTCTGCAAATAATGACAGTTTTACTTCCTCCTTTCCAATTTGGATGCCTTCTAGTTCTTCTTCTTGTCTGATCACTGTGGCTGGACTTTCAGTACTATGTTGAATAAGAGAGGTGAAAACAGACACACTTCTCTTGTTCCTGATCTTAAGGGAAACACTTAGTTTTTGCTCATTGAATACGATGTTGGCAGTAGGTTTTTTTGTATATGGCCTTTATTATGTTGAGGTATGCTCTCTCTATTCCCACTTTGCTTAGTGTTTTTATCATAAATTGGCATTGGATTTTATCAAATGCTTTTTCTGCATCTATGGATACGGTCATGAGATTTTTGTCTTCCATTTTGTTTATGTGATGTATCACATTTATTGATTTGCAAATATTGTTGTACCATCCTTGTATCCCTGGAATAAATGAATCTCACTAGGTCATGGTGTTTGATCTTTTTAATGTATGCAGGATCTGATTTGTTAGTATTTTGTTAAGGATTTTAGCATGTATGTTCATCAGAGATATTGACCTATAATTTTCATTCTTTGTTGTGTCTTTACCTGGTTTGGGGATTAGGGTAACACTGGCTTCATAAAAAGATTTTTATGAAGTCATTCCTCTTCTTGAGTTTTTTGGAATAGTTTGAGAAATGTAGGAGTTAGCTTTTCCCTAAATGTTTGGTAAAATTCCAGTGAAATTCCCATTTCCTCAGGGCTATATAGAGAAACATGAGGAGCTGATCAAATTACCAAGCCCCAACACCTGGACCCCCAACACAAGGGCCTGGAGTGTAAAAGGTCTGTCCAGAAAGTATCCAGCCACATACTGTGAAAAACAGAGACATTTGTTGAAGAAGATGCAAGATATAAGAAACATTATACACAGGACAATCACACCTCAGTCCCCTTCCAAGTAGGCACCTTGGGACCTCACATAGTTCTCCCAACTGCAGCACGTTGTTCCTTCTGTTCTGGTAGCAGAAGCCACAGAACAAAATTTGCCACAACATGTTTCACGCCAAGATCCTGTTCCAAAGTCTCAGACACAGTAGTTTTTGGAATCCCCAAATCAGCTTCTTGTTCTCACACTGTCAGTTGCCAATCTTTGTTGATTGCAGCTCATACACATTCATCTTTCTCAGGTGTTCTGCTTGTTGCAGGCCTTCCAGAACATGGGTCACTTTCAAGAGACTCTCAACCATCTTCGAAGTATTTGTGCCACATTTTTATTTGTGCTGCAGTCATTGCATCATCCCCAAAGCCTTCTGAATCATCCGAGTAGTTTCCGAGGAGGAATGTTCAGGCTTAAAGCAAAATTTGATGCAGATTCTTTGCTCTACTCACTCAGTCATTTTGAATGTGGTGGCCATACAATACGCATGCTCACTCAATCTACCACCCCCACTGACTAGTACAGTGAAGTCATCATTGTTTACACATGTGCATTCCAGTCCACTCTCCTTGGCTTCCAGGTTACATCAATGTTGCACAAACCATTCTCCTTATATTAACAATGGCTGGACTTTTTCTGGACAGATCTTGTATATCAATACAAATCCCATGTAAAGATTTTTTCACAATTCCACACTTGATAGGGGACATGAAAATGACTTTCCCCACAAGGCCAAAATTCAACTCCATAGCCATGAGCTATATCCAGAACTGTGGCTTGTTGTAGCATTTCTCCAATTATTTCTAGGTTTCTCTCCAAAATGTCTACATCAATTTACACTCCCATCTCCAGTGCAAAAAGGTTGTCATTTCCTACTCATTACCGCTAGCACTCAGGGAGAATGGCATACCTTGTTTTATTGCACTTTGCTTGCTTGTGCTTCACAGGTGTTGTGTTTTTTACAAATGGAGGGCAAGACCCTGCACCTGCAAACAGATTACTACTCGCTTTACTGTGATATTTGCTTTATTACAATGGTCTGAAGCCAACACCACAGTATCTCTGAGGTAGACTGGCACCTGATTTCTAATATTTGTGGTTCCTATGGGAGTAAAATGGTTTCTCGCTATTTTTATCACATTCCTCTATCAGTGAGACTGACCATCTGTTAATCTGCTTTCTCCTTCTAGGAATCTGTGCTCGTTTTCTTCCAGGGTATTTCACTTGTTGTGGTGGTAGTAACTGGTCATGTTATTTTTACTCATTTACAGGAGTTCCTTGTGTTTTCTAGATTTATTACTTGTCAGTTACAACTATTGCAAATATTTTTTCTTAACATGTTATGTGTCTCTGAACTTTCCTATGGGGTCTTATAACAGAAATCTTGCATTTTGACATGGTCAAACTCAACTTTTTACCTTAGAGTTTTCTAATTCGTTAATTTATACATTCTTTTTTTTCCTACCTTTTATTTTTGGTTTATTTTGTCTCTTTATTCTTTAGAATCTTGAGTTAAATGCTTACTTAATTTATTTTTATCTTTTAGTTTTTTAAATTTACTCAGTGAATGTGAGTTAAGGTAAATTATTGCTTTGGTGAGAGACATTTTTGAATTAAAAAATTTACTTAAAAATTTAATTTATTTTTCTTCAAATCTTTAGACAACATACTTTGATCTGAGCAATATTTCCCACCTAATAATTTGCAGGTGTTAGGTGCATTTTTAAAAGAAGTATTTTGTTATAATTGTACTAAAATGAATATATTACTGGAAAGTACAGTCTGCATATCATAAAGGAGAAAAGTAGGGTTTCTAATTAGCAAATGGAAAAAAGAAATTTAAAGTACAAATGAAGCTCAGCCATTTCATCCTACCTTAATTCTCATTTTCTTATTCTAAGCTGTTAACTTTTAAAACCTGGGATTGTTTGAAGTGTTGGTTTTACTTTATTTACATGTATTTATTTGTTTAATGCTGATGACAATTTTGTGGGGACACAAAATCATTTAATGTAGAAAAGGTAAGAGTAGAGAGGGAAATTGAAAGTCATTTCCTCAATTCATTGTTATAGAAGTTTTTAATCATTGCAATAAGAAAAACTCAATCATATGGAGCCTACATTTCAGCCACTGCAGCAGATACAAATTGAAACTTAAGAGAGCATAAGGAATATAGAAGCTGAATCATATTTTATTCATTTGTTCATTCCACCGATATTTATTAAGGACCTATGAGGAGCCACTGTCTGAGCACTGGAGTATAGTACAGCAGATAACAAAGTAGACAAGATCCCTAGGCAGCTGGAGCTCTCCAGAGAGAAAGCCTGCAGCAAACATACAAATAAATAAGGTAATTTTAAATACAGGTATTTCCTGGGAAGAAGATAAAACATGGTGGCCTTTGAGCCGAGAAGCTACCCAGAAGAAGAAGCCAGCACCATGGAGGCCACCTGGAGGAGCAGCTGGATGCAGTCACAGCAAATGTGAGTGAACCCAGCAGTGCCCTCCGTCTTTATCCAAAATGCAACAAGAATAAGCTTAGTAGATTGGATCGCTGTGAAGGAGAGAAACTATTTGTTCCACAGACCTGCTCATCACAAACAGGACTGACTATGACACCCTTCTTCAGTCATGATGGGAGACGCAACAGGCAGAAGTGACTTTTGTGCAGAAAAGTTAATTCTGGGAAAATAAAAATGTCTATAGATCGCTTATGAGAGATGGGGTGTGGTGTGGGAGGAGAAATAAGTGCAGATAAGGATAGGTTTCTCAACCAGTGCGACCATTTCACAAGGGAGTCAGTGACGGTTCACATGGCCTGGGTCTCAGTACATGAATTCAAGTGTCTCAATACAGCATGTTTCTTCCACCCGTAACTTTCCATCCAATTAGGGGGCTTTATTCTCAGTCCTTCTCCCTCCAAGTTCCAACCCAGCTGCCTCTGGGCTTTCATATTTCAGGATCTTTCCCCAAGCACCTAAATTTCCCTTCTATTTTTTACCACAACAATTTATTCCACCCAACCCACCATCCTCTTAACATGTATCCTCACATCTAGACCCTCAGCAAAACAGAGGACCCTTCAGATACAAAGGTACCCATTAGAAGGCAGCGAGGAGTTAAAACTTAGAGCAAAACCTGTTCGCAATTATATCTCTAATTGTGCTTTGGCATTCTACCACATTCAGTAAAAATACTGCCATTTCTCTTTTTATGGGAAAACATATTTACCAATGATACCTCAGACCAGGGTTTAATCTCCAAAATATACAAAGAACTTACACGACTCCACTCTAAGAAGACAAGCAACCCAACTAAAAAATGTGCAAAGGACTTGAACAGACACTTCTCCAAGGAGGACATACAGAGGATCCAGAGACATATGAAAAGATGCTCAGTATCGCTAGCTATCAGAGAGATGCAAATTAAAACTACAATGAGATACCGCTTGACCCCAGTCAGAATGCCCCTCATAAACAAAGCAACAAACAACAAGTGTGGGAGAGGTTGTGGAGAAAAGGGGACCCTAGGGCACTGTTGGTGGGATTGCAGACTGGTACAACCACTATGGAAAGCAGTATGGAATTTTCTAAGAAAACTAAAAATGGACATACCTTTTGATATAATCCTACCACTGCTAGGATTATATCCTAAGAGCCCTGAAACACCAATCCAAAAGAACCTATGCACCCCAATGTTCATAGCAGCACAATTTATAATAGCCAAGTGTTAGAAGCAACCTAGGTGCCCATCAGTAAATGAATGGATCAAAAAACTATGGTACATTTACACAATGGAATTCTATGCAGCAGAAAGAAAGAAGGAGCTTCTACCCTTTGCAACAGCATGGATGGAACTGGTGAGCATCATGCTAAGCGAAATAAGCCAGGCGGTGAAAGACAAATACCATATGATCTCACCTTTAACAGGAACCTAAACAACAAAACACACAAGCAAGCAAAATATAACCAATGACACTGAATTTGAGAACAGGCTGACAGTCACCCGAGGGGAGAGGGGAGGGAATTTCAAGGGAAAAGGGGAAGGGTTTACAGGAACAAGTATAAAAGACACATGGACAAAAACTATGGGGGTGGAAATGGGAGGGAGGTGGGGAGGGCTGGGGTGCTGGGCTGGGATGGGAGTAAAAGACAGAAAACTGTACAAGAACAACAATTAAAATAAAGAAAAAAAATACCACCATTTCTTTGTGTTGTTAAGAGTTTAGGGGAAAAAAAAAAGAGTTTAGAAGCTACACAGTCAGCATGTGTTACAGCAACTTCGCAGTTCTGACAAGTGTCTGTCCAAGTCTTATTGACTGAGTTGGTTCTGAAGCTGATTCATTTCGCCTTTCCTTGAATGACCTTATAAATTACTTAGTTGTAATATATGGTTTGCCTCATGGTGCTTCTTAGTGTTTTATTTTATTTTTTTTTGTCATTCATATAATTTCAATTCTTTAATTTTATTCAGTTGAATTTACAAGCATACAGCTGTGAGTGGTCATGAAATGTTCCCTGGCCATGTTTCTATTCCGTACACGTATGTAAAGCCCTGATTAATTTCTGCAAAGCCAATAATTCAAACCTATTGAAGGCTTTTTTTCTTCATGAAGCCATTTTTACTTTCAAATCACAGCATTAAGAATTGTATAATTGGTTAAAAGATAGAAAATAATGTGCATGCATCTATTAACAATGGCATATTTCTTTCCTGAGTTGTGAATTGAGAAGGCAATAAATATTCATATTTCTGAATGGATTTTTATGAGATAAAACATTTTTGAAGTGTCTTGTTCAAACAATATCAGCAACAACAACAACAGATCTTAAGAAGTTTAAATGAAAATCTGGCCAAAGTTTTTATCCACTTTTGGCTTCTAAGTTTTACTTTGTTTGTAACTGGGACTCCTGAAATATGTAACTTTGTAAAGCTGAATTTTGAAATGTGAATGTCTTCTCTCTTCACACCACTTCCAGTGTCATAAAGGAGGACATACATTACTTTATGTTTAGTTATGTCCATGAATGTCCATATTTGCACTGCAGAGGTAGTTAGTATTTTACTTTAAATGACAACTAATCTGAAGGTAAAATGAAATTAAAATCATATATACAGTGCCATCTAAAAAGAGAAAATATCCAGGAAAAAAAACTTTAGAAATGTGCAAATTTATATGAGAAAAATTTTAAAGCCCTCCTGAAGAACTTAACAAGAGACTTTGAAGGGGTTTAGAGTATGCCACTCCAAAATAAGCTACTCTGACATAATGATTATTTGAGGCTAAAGGCTACTGAAAAGAAGCAAACACACAAAAAAACTCTCTGCTCTCCCCCATCTACCAGGAAGGGCAAGATGATTCTTAATCACCAGAGGCAATTCTAGACTCTTATCAGCTCAGAGAATCTACATAACAAGCCTTACTAACTAGTCCTTATCTTCTATTAGTTTCCCCTATACATTTACCTTCTCACAATTTGCTACCCCTAAAAGCTAAACCCTTTTACGTTTGTTCTGTAAGTTCTTGATAAATATATTTTGTTGTTGTTGTTAAGATACTACATAAAAACGCACATTCTAACCACCCCTTTGAGTTACTCATCACTGTGGTTTCTCCCACATGATGAGTTTAGCATGCATTAATAAACAGTTTGCTCTTCTCTTGTTAATCCATCTTTTGTCAGTCTACTTTGCAGGGTCCCAGCTGAAGAACCTAGAGGGGTAGAGGGGAAGTATTTTCCTTCCCTACGGCTTCAGTGACTATAAAGACATATCATGGATATCATGGATAGAAAGACTCAATAACAAAAAAGTGGTATTTAAAATCTAAATGTAGCACTATCCTGATAAAAATAACACTATAAAATTTATGTGGAAAAATGTATTTAAATAGCTCAAAGAAAATATCCCAGGGGCCATAGGACAGCAACCACCCTCCACCCTTTTTAAATCCAATTATAATCCAGTAAAAGCTCAAAGCCCCCACCCCTCAATGCTGGTGTAGCTCTCCACACCATGCCTCTCTGCTTTCTTGGAGAGCGAATAAAAACTTTATTCTCTACAAAAAAAAAAAAAAAAAAAAAAAAAAATTAACCCTAAAAGATAAAAAGATATATAGGAGATTCAGTTTACCAGATATTAAAAATACCACAGACTTAGTAATTAAATGTCTGGTATTGATACATAAATAGAAAGACCAGTGGAATAAATTTTAAAAAGTTAAAAAGACACAAATACATTCAGAAATTTGGTGTATAATAAAGATGACATCTCATATCAGTAAAGATGGATATTTAGATTAATGGGACACTGATTATCCATTTGACAAAAAGGTAAAATTGGATCTATACCTCACATTATAAATCAGGATAAAACTTCAATTATAGCAAATTTTTAAGAGTAAAAATAAATAAATAAAATTATAGAAGAAAATATGGGTGAATTCCTTGCTAAACTTGGAATAAGGAGAGCTCTAATATGACTGATATTTAAGAACTCATAAAATTAAAGAAGGTATATTAAAATACATAATCTCTAAAGAAAATGTAGCATGGTAAATGCACCATACACAAAGGAAATAACAAAATGATAAACCGGAAGAAAATTGAAAATAGTATCAATGAAAAATATTGTTCTCCCAAATAGAGAATTAATTCCTAAAGAGCTGCTAGGAATTAAGAGATAACCAAGTAGAAAAATGAGCAAAGCAGATGAACAGACATTTCACAGAAAAAGAAATACTCATCGCCAAATAAAAAGATTAATACAAGAAATACAAATTAAAACTATATTACCACAAAGGCAAAATTGGTCCAGACCATGGGAAGGGGAATCTCATAAAGCCTGCCAAAATTACAGGTTCAGTGATCCTTGGACCCAGCAATTCCCACACCTGGGCATCTTTCTTACAATGATACACGCACATATGGTAAATGAAAATGTACAAGCCTACTTATTGTGGTGGTTGGGCCCAAATAAACCAGGATTCATTTAAATAATTAATGTACAAAAAATATCCCGAGGACATTTTCTGTACTGATACACAGAGATGTTCAGGCTAGCCTCTAAAGCAACAAAAACAACATGTAAAACAGTGTGTAGTGCAGGCTACCCTCTGTGTAATAAAATGAGGAGGATGGGAAAGAATATATTATGTATTTATCTATTTGTAAATACATAAAGAAATATTGAAAATATAGACAAATAGGCAAAAAAAAAAAAAAAAAACTAACGCAAAGAGTAGAGAGGGTAAGACGGACAGGCACGGATGAAGAGTGAGATTTCTTTGCCTATGCCCTTTTCCATCATTTTAAATTCTGAACCATGTAAATATATTAACTTGGAAAGAATCCTGTGCTCTTTGAAACAAGAGGTTGTTTTCATTGCAAATAAGAAACAGTAGGGCCATGAGCCTGAACAAATTCTTAGTTTCCATAATTTCCAACATGATCTTTTTAGCTATTTTCTTCTTTGGAATAAGACATTTGGGGCTGTTTTTTTTTTTTCTTTTTATGTATGAGTTATGGTGGATATTTGTATTTAACCTCAAAATAGCACCCTCCCTGCTCACTCACACACTCACACTGTCACCTGTCACCTCCCCCAGCCACCATGTCCCCACTGGGCTGATGAGGGCCTTCACCTGCCAGTCTCCTCCAAAGCTCTGACCCCAACTGTGATCACTACTTCATCAGATTTGTGTTCAGTTTGTACCATGCTGAATCCAAAAAATAAAAACTCATCACTCTCATATATGTTCAAGATATAATAAAAAGGAAAAACACAAATACTTGGACAATGACTTAGAATAAAATTGTGAAGTGAGGAGTGTCATTGATCTTCTTCTGTCTCTTCTTCTAAGAACCATCTGCCACCTTGTGATGCTTTCTTCCCTAGGGTACTCAGCTCCCACCTGGTTACCCAGAGTCTCTTGTAAGACTATCATTAGTAAGAAGAGCTCCAAGGTGTTGGGCCCCACTTACCGTGTACTCTTTTATTCTCTCTCCTTACCTTATTCCAGCCACTGCTTTAGAAAGCTGGTAGAATCACTTTCTACCTTTTTATGTCAATGGAACCTGAGGCCCAGAGAATTAAGGAAATTCCTAAGGTGATACTCCAAATGATGAAAGTTGTAAAATCAGGTTTGGAACCCAGGAATGCCTCACACCTAAGCCCATCTCTCCTGCCTTGACCCATACATACATTATCCCCATTTCCTCCTCAAGGAGCAAGGAAGATTTCTCTCTCTCTCACCTGTCCAGTATTCTGAGGGAGCTATTGCTATGGAAATCCATCTGATAAACTCAATGTGCACTAGTGATAATGGCCAATAAAACCTTACTAATGCCCTATCATAATATCTAAGGTTTATTGGGCACTCACAATATGCTAAGCATGGAGCAAAATGCTCTATTTATGCAGTATTTTAATCACTACCACATATTTAGAAGGCGGGCATTATTACCTCCATTTTGCAAATGAAGACACTTAGGCACAGAGGGCTGAACACTCCCAGGGCTCAGTTAGGAAGTGGCAGAGCCTGAAAGTGGCAGGAAGCATATTTTGAACCTGGGGGCTTGGCCATCACACAAGTCTGAGTCCTTCATTAGTACCTCCAAAGACACTTATAACTGAAGAAGACAGTCTTGGAGAGCACAGCTTTAATCACAAGAAATGTCTGTATTAGTGACCTTTTAATCTCCAGCTGGGAGAGATTTTAATACATAAAGGAGCCTTCTTAGTGCTTTTCCAGGTTTTCCAAATATGCAGGCATCCTCTGTTCTCAGGCTAGTCTTGGCTCCCCTGAAATCAGACCCTAGTCAAGTGTTTAGAGTGAATCAAAATAAGACCTTCTTTCGCCTGAGGTCTCAAACGAGGGATCCATGGTATATGCCCCCCAATAATTCATAGCCACACCCAGACAAGCTGCATCTCCACATGATCTGGTCAGTCAGCAGCTTCTGGGGCCAGCTAGTAATGTTTCACAGCCCCAAAGCCTTCTTCCCGCTCTAATTTTTTAAGTGTAGTTTTTCCTATGGGTTAGAGAGGGGTATAGAAATAAGCCACACAAGCATTTTCTCAAGAATGTTCCGAGGAACTTCAAGTCCATAAGATACTTGGTCCCTTCCCAAAATTGCAAGTTACATCATTTGGGAAAGAGACTCTAATAATAGTGGTACTGAACATGCATTTTATCTGAAGAGAATGCAACTACACTCACCTTAGAGACCCCCTGTATCCTTTATTTCTCTTCTATTTCAAACTAGACTTGATCTCCATCATCAAAGGAATGAAGAGATCACTGCTGAGAAGCAGAGGAACAAAAACATTTCTTCTCTGCTGTTGTGATTCTATAGGCTCAGCTATACAGGGTGGGCAAAAGTAGGTTTATAGTCATGAGTACAAGGAATAATTTATTCTTCTGCTATTCTTCTGCTATTATTTACTTATTAATTATTATATTATTTTTCTTATTATTATTTTGATTACTTTGCATCCCTATTTGTGGTTATTTATGATTTGTCTTTTAGGTAATGATGGCTGGTAATTTAACCTACTTTTGCTCACCTGTGTGTTCAAAGTTTTTCCCCTCCCTGGAAGCAATTACTGTTATTTGAAGTGTCGTTTTGGCAATATACTACTTTTGCATCTTTTTGGTCTCCTTTTAGAAAAAGCTATTCTCCTGTTTCTGTAAATGCAGTTTTATTAGAACACAGCCACACCCATTTTTTTACATATCCTCGATGATGGCTGCTTTGGCCTGACAACAATAAGTGGGACGGACACCCTATGGGCCATGAAGCCAAACATATTTACTATCTGGCCCTTTACCCCAAAACATTAGCCAACCCCTGTGTTAGAACTTCACACCCTTCAAGGCATGATCCCACCCCAGGTTAAGGGTTTTTCATGCTGGAGCCAGAGCAAGCACCGCAGCTAGAAGCCAGTGCCACAGCTCTGTTGGCTGCGCTCTTAGCCACGTGTCCTAAACTCTCCTGAACCTCAGCTTCTTTATTGGTAGAACACTTCTGTAAGAATAGCGCTGGCTCACAGGGTTGTGAGGATTCAGTGACCTTCCACATGTGTTTGAAAAGAAGCAAGTTCACAATAGGTACTAGCTATCATTATAACTATTATTATTGATATTATCCTCAATATGTTTATTAAGATTTACCAGCCTGTTAGCATAATGAAGAATCTAAGAAGAGTTTTAGAAATAGGAAATTTTCCTTTGTTTACTCTACCATTTCTCAAACTTCTATGACAAGAGAATGCTTTTTCAGTGTTCCCTGGGCACCCTCCAGAGACACTGCCCTACCTTACGTCATTGGTAGAAGAGTCTGTCTTCCTCCAGGCCCTGCCTCTCCTCCTTTCTCCTCACTTCTATTTTGTCTCTTGCCCTTTACGCTTTTTCCTTCCATGGTCTAGCTCTTCCTAGAAATGCTTAGTGTTTCAAGCTTCAATGTTTCTCACCCCTTGTTTCCAGTGAATTGCACTTGTCCTGACATTCATTCTCTGGGGATCTAACTTCCAGACAATTGAAAGCTAGCCAATGTGATAGATGAGCTAGTTCTTTCTGCACATTAGCATCTGATGATGCTGCCTCTGTTCACTCTAAAGGAGCCTTTTGGACACACAATGCCTTACCCAGAACAATCATTCTGGTGAATCTGGGAACTTCAGGCATCAGAGCAATCAGTTAAGAAAAAGACGTTAAGGCAAGGGCTCATTTGGCACTCTTCCAATTCACAATGTGTATCTCTCTATAAACAAAACTAGTCTAGGAAAATTGCTAAGGGAATAGTTGGGCATTTGTTTTGGTTAGGGCAAGTAGGGAGGAGACCTGGAAACAAATACACCTCCCCACACGAATGCTAATGAAACTTTGTTAAGCCTTCCCATCAGATCACTAGCTTCATCATTGTCGCTCCCACACTTTCCTGCCCAGGATTATATCCCATCTTTCCCCATTTAACTAGCCACCATATCCCCGTCTTCCAGTTTATAACATTTTAACAAGTTATTTTTCCATGTCTCTGCACCTCTGCTAGATATTACCTCCCTTAGAGCAAGTGTTGTATCATGCACATCTTAGTATATCCATGCTGTCTGCTACATAATAGACACCAAAGAGATATTTGTGGTAGGAAAGGAGGTAAAAAAGGAGGAAAGTGGTGCAGGGGAGAGAGGGAGGGAGTGAGGGAGGAAAGGAGAGACTGTTTTACTAGCTTTGGGACTCTCCTCACCAAGTTTTTCTTTACTTGAGGCTTCCCTTGACTTGCTTTCATTTCATAGCTGGGAGTGGGGTAGGGATTAGATGTGAGGTGACATCTGATAGAGATGGTGTAAATAAGTGGCAATTTAAAGTCTCAGGCTTGACCGGAAGCTGGTGACAACACATGACCTGGAAGGTCCCCAAGATCTGGGATGTGAATTAGCAATCACTTCCTTCTGTAGTCAACCCTTGACGGTGTAGCCATAAGGACTCCTGATCCACACTGGGCTTGCTTCCCGGAATGTGAACCTCTGATGGAGATCCCAGGCACAGACATTCCATCCGTGAGGAAAGCAAAACTGAGCAAGATGAAGTACCTGCTCAAGTTCTCACCGTCATTTAGGTCTGAATTCAAATTCAGATCCGTTGGAAGCCAAAGCCCCTTCTTTACATTTTACATGAAGACACTTGAAAAAAGATGACTTTTCTTGAAAAAGATGATTTTAGCCGAGCCGCTAGTGAAAGATAATCAGACTTCTTATCCACCTGAAAAGCTGAATTTAATAATACAGATACTTCTTTAAATGTCTATGGTAGCAGGACTAATGCACAAGGCGTACTTACCCAATGAGTCAACACTTTATCATGATCTTGCCCCAGACTGGAAAACATGCTCTGCTCTAGAATAAGCGAAGAGAATGGACACTCCTGCCCATTCTGCATCAGAACACTTTATAGGCCCGTTTTCCACATCTGAGCACCTGTGCTGGATGGATAGCTCCTTTGAAGCAAGGATCATGCCCTACGTACCTGGAGTTTCCAGGCTCAGAAAGCATAGCCTGGGCCAGGTCTCCTTTCTTCTACAGAGTTTAGAGTAACACCGTCTGGAAGAGAAACTACAACGTGAAATACAATAAAAGACCAGGAGATAAGACTACTCAGCTCATTGGATCAGGAAGCCTTTATTAAATGCCTGTTTTGTCCTGGAGACACAGAGAGGAGCGAGACTTTGTGTCCATACTTGAGCTGCTTGGGGGACACGAAGCTAGGTAAAATCCTAATAGAATAATGAAATAAAATACAAGGCATGAAGGATGCCGTGGTGTGGAGCAGCAGTCTTCACGTTGGTGTGTGTGCCCTGGGGGAATGCAGGCTTCCTGAGGGCGTGTGGGCTTCAATGGTTAGGAGCAGATGTCCAGACCCTCAGCAGCCACACCTCCACTTTCCTGAAGTTGATCTGCTTGGGAGCTGGCTTTTGATAAAAGTATCCTGTTGTGTTTCTTTTCAAACATAAAATCATCTCATCCTGTGATAAAAATCCATGGAGATACTGAAATGAGAGTACAGGGTAAAGAAGAAAAAGGAATTATATAAAATTCCCAATTGTTAAAGAAAACCTTGCCCATGTCTCAATTTATTCAAAGAATGATGATGAATGTCAAATGATATAGTACTTATTTTCCACTGAATACATTTTTAAAAATGATGTGACATTTTATTTAAAAGCCTGTTGTTGATAATAGGTAAGAAATGAATCCTTCGCCACCATTTAAGCTTTTGGTGACAAATTTCAGAAGATGAAACTGAAAATACACAAGGCAGTACGTAGTTTTTAAAGTGATTTTAAGGGATCAAAGTAACAATGTTTGAAGATCAGTGTTGGAAGAGGAGGGACACCCGCATTAATCCCTGGGACTGGGCCAGGGAATGGGAAGGGTTAGCCAGAATGTGGACTGGAGGAGGTGGGGACTAAGGGGTCTTGAGAACTTAGGGTAGCTGTCAGGCTGGAGTGAGGACAAAGTTTCCTAAGGGAAACCAGCCTGTGCCAAGGCCCAGAGGCAAGAGAGAGCCCAGGGAATTTGACTATGATTGTCATACGGCTTAAACACAGGCAAATGGTGGAAAAAGAGACCAAGAAGGATGGCATAGATCACCTATGGGAAAAACAACCTGTCCCAGCAATACCACCTTATTCATTTCCTTTGTCACTATTCTGGGCTCAGGGTGAGGGTTGAAAGGGACTTGGGCCCAACAAATCTGGGATCTCGCACCCCAGCTCCACTCCTATTCTCTGTAAGAAGTTGAACAAATGATCTGTTCCTCCACCATCTCTCCACTGTCCCCAGTCTCATTCTCCTGTAGTACAGTTAATGCCTGGGGGTCTCAAACATTTGATGATTTCACTTAAAAATGATGCAAAAAGAGACTTCTGGCCAAGATGGAAGCATAGGTACATACACCTTGCCTCCTCACACAACCAAAAGAAGGACAACAAAAAAATTAAAAACAAAAAAATAACCAGGACTCCCAGAAAATTTAGCTGTATGGAAGTCCAACAACCAAGGAGTTAAAGAAGGAACATTCATCCAAACCAGTAGGAGGGACAGAGACAGGCAGCCAGGGTGGAGAGGATGCAGGGCAAGGTGGCAGCTAGAGGACTGGGTGGTCCCACATTCAGATGCAAATAAGCCAGGAGGAACAACTGGGGAGTAAGACAGACCATGCAACCTAGGGATCCAGCAGAGGGAAATAAAGCCTCAAAACCTCTGGCTGTAAAAACCTGTGAGGGTTGCAGCAGCAGGAGAAACTCCCAAAAGAGTTTGTTGGAGAGATCCACAGGGTCCTAGAACATACACAAACCTACCCACCCAGGAATCAGCACTAGAAGGGCCCAATTTGTTTGTGGGTAGTAGTGGAGGGGACTGGAAGCCAGCAGAGATCCAAGCAAGAGGGATTGTTCCCTCTCAGACCCCTTCCCCACATACAGCACCACAACACAGCAACATGGGTTGCCCTGCTCTGGGGAATATTAAGGACCTGCCCCTTACAACATAACAGGTGCTTGGAGACAAAGAAATATGGCCCAAATGAACAAACAGATCAAAACTCCAAAAATAGAACTAAGAGATGAAGAGATAGTCAACCTATCAGATGCACAGTTCAAAACACTGGTGATCAGGATGCTCACAGAAATAGTTAAACATGGTCACAAAATAGAGGAAAAAGTGAAGGCTACACAAAGTGAAATAAAGGAAAATGTACAGGGAACCAACAGTGAAAGGAAGGAAACCAGGATTCAAATCAACAGTTTGGACCAGAAAGAAAAAATTAACATTCAACCAGAACAGAATGAAGAAACAAGAATTCAAAAAATGAGGAGAGGCTTAGGAACATCCAGGACATCTTTAAATGTTCCAACATCCAAATCATAGGGGTGCTAGGAGAAGAGGAAAAGCAAGAAATTGAAAACTTATTCAAATAAATAATGAAGGAGAACTTCCCAAATCTGGCAAAGGAAATAGACTTCCAGGAAGTCCAGGAAGCTCAGAGAGTCCTAAAGAAGTTGGACCCAAGGAGGAACACACAAAGGCACATAATAATTACATTACACAAGATGAAAGATAAAGAGAGAATCTTAAAAGCAGTAAGAGAAAAGGAGACAGTTACCTACAAAGGAGTACCCATAAGACTATCAGCTGATTTCTCAAAAGAGACCTTGCAGGTGAGAAGGGACTGAAAAGAAGTATTCCAAGTCATGAAAGGAAAGGACCTACATCCAAGATTACTCTATCCAGCAAAGCTATCATTTAGAATGGAAGGGCTGATACAGTGCTTTCCAGATAAGGTCTAGTTAAAGGAGTTCCTTATCACCAAGGCTTTATTATATGAAATATTAAAGGGACTTATCTAAGAAAAAGAAGATGACCGGAAATATGAACAGCAAAATGACAACAAACCCACAACTATCCACAACTGAACCTAAAAAAAAAACAAAAAAATAACTAAGCAAATAACTGGAACAGGAACAGAATGACAGAAATGGAGATCACATGGAGAGTTATCCATGGGGAGGAAGATGGGGAAGAATGGAGGGAAAGGTTCAGGGAATAAGAAGCATAAATGGTAGGTACAAAATAGACAGGAGGAGGTTAGGAATAGTATAGGAAATGGAGAAGCCAAAGAACTTATATGTACAACCCATGGACATGAACAAGTACAGGTGTCGGGGAGGATGCTGGAGGGAATGGGGGTACAGGACAGAAGGGGATGAAGGGGAGAAAAAAATGAGATAATTGTAATAGCATGAGCAATAAAATATACTTAAAAATCACTTGAGAAAAATGATGCAAAAAGAGGCAACAGTGCCATTCTGAAATGATGTTTTTATTGATGGATACTCAATACAGTGAAATAGAAGGAAGTTAACAAGTGATTTGGAAATATGTGTTTGGAATTGCCCCAATTGAAATGTCTTTTAACTCCTTTTTACTGCTTTTCCCCCCTATTTTATTTTATACTTTTTAAGAGAAGACTTTTCCAATGGGAGTGGGAAGGCTGGGAGGGATAGCTATTATCATTAGTTGTATCCTGTTTTTTCAAATCTACTTTCCCAGTTTCTTTTCTCTGCTGGCAGGGAGAGGTTAACAGCTTTGTGTCACAGATGACAAGAAGGCCCTGAACCTAGTATTTGTACCGTCCTGACCCTGATCGCAGCTCTGTGTGTGTGTACGCTCAGGCACAGGTGTGTGTGAGAGGTTGCAGAAGGAAGGTCGAAGAACACATTATCCCTGCCCCAACAAACACATGTGACACCCAAACTACAATAAAAAAAATAAAGAGGTAGAGGACACATTTCAGAAACATCTTCGGAGTCTGATCTGAAAGAATTAATATCTGGTGAATTAATACGAAGAATTAATACGAGGTAAAAAGAAATATCTAAGAAAATTCCCTCATCTCTAGCTCTGATGATTGAATGGCTAGCTATACCAGTTGCTGAGACAGATGTTAGGAGTTCAGGTTTTTAACTTTTATATTTGAACTCCCCACAAGACAGTTAAATGGAGATGGTTCACAGTCAGCTAGATACGTAGGTTTGAAGAACAAGAGTGATATCAGGGCTGCAGATGAAGATAATGTTTGTAATTAAAGCTCCTGGCTGTTGATAATCTTGCCCAGGTGGAGAAGTGTTGAGAAGAGGAGACGAGAACAAAGACAGATGCCTAGGAAATAGCACCACTTAAAGATAAGCCACAGAAGAATTGATCGATGATTAGAATAAAAACCAGAGAATATTATCTGAGCAACTAACAAAAGAATTTTTTTTTAAAAGAAAGACATGACTGAGTCAAATGTAAAAGAGATAAAAAGCAGGGCTTATTCATTCATTCACAGATTCATTCATTCAACAAACACTGAATGTCTAACATTTGCCAGAGATAGTTCCAGTTGTTGGGGACAGAGGTAAATATGAAGCCATCTTTCTCTCAGGGAACTTAGTTTATTGAGAAAGAGAAAAACAAAAGGCAATTACAATATAATATGTAATGAATAAATGAAGGTGTTATGAGATGACATGGGTATGAATGGGCCTCAGGGACAGCACTTTCAGTGGAGGGACGAGGGCAGGTACAAGCGTATGCAGGTGTTGTGTTCAGGGAACTTGGTTCTCAGTAAGTAAAAATAACTACATATGGACATGGGGTGGGGAGAGGTATTATTTTTTTTAGGAAGGCGGAAACAGCTAGGATTTATCCATAAAAAGGAAAGACTGGAGATAAATAAAAAGGGATTCACTCTTTCACAAGTTCTCTGGGGGAGTCGAGGGAAGAGGGAAGGAAGGCACAGGGTCGGGAGGGGATTGGAAATCAGAGTGCAGGTGGTCAGACTAGCCTTGTGGGCAGAAAAGCCTGTCTTTCACAGAGATAGCTATCAAGAAGAAGATGAATGGCTGGCTGGCTGGCTGGCTGGATGGATGGACGGATGGATATGCAGATAAACTCCAGAACCAGGATAGGTTTTTAAGTACCAAAAATAATCAATTAGCAGATAGAATTATTAATCTCATCTTTTCCTCCACTTATGGTGAAAAAAAATAGTGGGTAAAAGGAATCACTTGAATGAGCAACCTCAAAGGCCTTTCAAAGAATCTGGTAGAATTTGCTGGAAGTACTTTAATCAGTAGCCTGATGCATGAGAACTGGGTTTGTGGGGCTCTGCTGGGAAGCGCTCGATTGCCTGGGCACAGTCTGCCAGAGGTGGGGGGCTTGCTCATATCGGCAACCATGAGGCACAAAGGTCACCAGGCCTGAGGAAGCGATGTATCCATTTCCTCCCCCACGCGTTTCCTTTATAACACTAGTACTCAGCCTCCTGCTCGACTGCTTCATCGAAACTTGTCCCTTGAAGGTCACCAATGACATCTTTATTGCTAACTCAAATGGCCTTTTCTTCCACCCCGTTCTCATCATCCCCCGTAGTCTATTGTTTATCAAAGTCATTTCAGTGACAGCTGACACAAATGGCCTCTTTTTGAAACTCTCTCTGGCTTCCGTGACACTGCACTACTGTGATTTTCCTCCTACTCATGAGTAAAGGGTAATTCCTAGAGGATGGAAAAATGAAGTTTACAGTAGAACTCAGTGAAGGACAGAGTTGTGTTAGTATTACAAAGTTCTCACAATGGCTGAAAGGCTCTGAAAATCTGACCCTCTTCCCCACTCGTTTCCACCCAGCCACACTGTTCCTGCTGACCTGAAAACACATCAGGTACACTACTACCTTTGTTATACTCTGCCTGGTGTGCCCCTCTCTCTGATATCCTTGTGGTTAACTCCTTCACCTCCAGAATGTGTGTTTAAGATGTTATTTGAGAATACTCAAGTCTACTCTGAAAGATGAGAAAAACAATGGGATGGATAAAACTAAGATATGTTAAAAATAGGAAGTGTGTCTCAGTGGATTGGGTGCTGGCCTGTGAACCAAAAGGTCACCAGTTTGATTCCCAGTCAGGTCATATGCCTGGGTTGCAAGCCAGGTCCCCAGTAGGGGGTGCTCTAGAGGCAACCACGCATTGGTGTTTCTCTCCCTGTCTTCCTCCCCCCTTCTCCTCTAAATAAATAAATAAATAAATAAATAAATAAATAAATAAATAAATTCTCTAAAAAAATAGGAAGTATCCTATGAGACATGTTAAAGACAGACATAATGAATGAGATAGAGGATTTTAAAAGCATAGAATAATCAAGACTGCTATTTCTACAAAGAAAGGGATGGAAAGGCCAAGTAGTAAGGTAGATCCTGCCACCTCCAGGTTGATAGGTATGTCATCTCAAATTGGCCACCCTATGGTAATTTGTATTATAGTCCCCACTCTGGCTCCATGAGTGTTCTGCCCAAGAGAACAAGAAAAAGCTCATAGTTACTCATCAGATTAGTAGACAAGCCATGGCTGTTAGCCCAGAGTACTTGCCCTGAGTCTCTCAGATAGAGCAAATATTTGTTGGCCCCAGGTACCTTTTGTCTGCTGCGTCCCTGGGTTAAGATCAAGTCTAGTCCTTTCGATCTCACTATCAGATAGAAGGTTGACGTGTATCTGTGTGTGGGGAGAAGAGGGGAGAGAGAGAGAGAGAATATACTAATATTGCATAACCTGGGATTCTTATAGTGTGAGCCTTCTACCTGCTTAGACATTATCTTAAGTAGGTAAACCAACACCACTTCTCTCCTCTTGCTGCTCACCATGCGTTTTAGGTCGATTCTACATGATTTGAGCATTTGAACTAGGTCTGTTAGCCTTTCTGTTCCACTACAGAATGGTTCGCCTGGTACTTGGAGGTTCCTACTGCATCGAATCGAGGTCATTTCCCACAACAGCCTCTTTCAAGGCTTTGTTAAAATGTCACCTTCTCAATGAAGCTTAGCCTGACCGTTCTCTTTAAAATTACAATCCTCATTGCTAGCCCTCTCACTCCACTCTACTCTTCCAATCCTTCACAGCTACCATTTTCCAACATGTACCATTTATTTCTTTGTTCATTGTTCATTGTATATCTCTCCCACTAGAATATAAATCCTCTTGTTCTTCGTCTATTATTCAGTGATAACCCACATTCATAAAAAAGTGCCTGAGCCATTGTAGGCACTCAAAAACATTCATTGTCATGTTGAGTTGTCACAGATCAGGCATGTGTAAGAGAAATGGCCTAAGTGCCCACGTATACAGGTTGATGCTCAGAGTTTACAAAGACATGACACTCAACATCAGCTCCAGCACTGGGAAAGAACAATGAGGAAAGCGCACAGCCACCGGAAAAGGCTAAACCATGAGGGATAATTTCAGTACAGAAGACAGGAATGAAACGAAAATCTAAGAACAATCTTTGGCCATATGGAGAATTATAAAATTGAGAATTAGCAACTGTCTTCCATTTCTAGTGGACTATTGGAAGAAAGAATAGATTTTAACTGGTATTATCAGTTTAATTTTTTGAAAACACCCATTTCTGAATTTAAGCACAAATTCCACTGCTTAAGGGAATGAACAGGGGCTAAGCAGACGATTAAAGGAAGCAAGAGGAGGGCAAAGAACAGGACATGGTGTGGATTTCAGTGAACTTGGAGAGCCATAGCAACCCCTCGTAGGCCAAGAGTTGAGATACAGAAATATAGGCCCAATGTTGCCCCACTCAGGAATGTTCAGAATCCATTTGTTTTTAATTTCTCAGTTTTTAAAACTCTGAGCTAAACAAAATCCATTCATTTGGCCTGCCAGTTTATTGCATCTGCATCACATTCAAGGCCTTCAGTCACCTGCCATCGGATTCAAGGCCCGCCCTTTTCCACCTGAGCGACCTCTCTTTCTCAGCCTGGGTCTTCTACTCCTTTTGGCCATCTCCACTGTACCCTGCTCTCCCAGCGCCCTCACGCAGTCCTGGCGTTCCCCTCTGTAGCCTCGCACCCACACCCGTCCTTCCCATCTTGCTAATCCACCTCGCTAATCCCCCATTCTTTAAAGACACGCAGATCAAGACCTATCACGTCCTAACAATTTCTCAACTCACTCTAGTCTACAGCAATCTGTCTTGTATTTTTTGTGGCTTTTGCAATACTGTCTTATGAAATTAGATGTGTTTCCTATGTATATGTATTATTCCCCCAACTAGCTTGTAAAATTCTCAAGGGTTAGTGTCTGGTCCTAGAACATACACAGTCCTTGGTGTTAGAGAGATCAAGTTTTAATCTGGCCTTTGTCACCTATTATTAATGTGACATTGTGCTGGTGACTGAACTTTTCTCAGCTTCTGTTTTTCACCTATAAAATGTAAGTAATATTTCTTCACAGAGATGATGCAAGGTTTAAATGAGAGAAATATAAAATGGACATTGTCAATGGATTAAAAAGTGGATTATAATAAGGATTTAAGCAGCATTGATTGATTTTATCTCTATACAAACTCTTTTGCTTGCACTATAGTGCTTGGTTGTAGATTTTGCTCAATAGAACATTGACAGTTAATAATCATTTGTTTGTTTCTCATAGAGAAAATTGCCCTGGCTCTAAAAACAGGCATTTTATATCTAGATTTAAATCTTGGAAATCTCTAATGAAGATCTGAGAATGCATGAGTTTTGCCCATGAACAGAACAAGAATATAAACAAAACTTTTAGGAGTTCTCTCATTCCTGTAATTAGGGTGTACCTAAAGCAGGCACCCTCAGATAGGGAGATGGGGGCAGGTGTGCTCACAGGGGACAACTGGCAATGTCTGGAGAAGTTTTTGGAGGTCACAGCTGATGAGTATCACCAGCATCTGAGGATACATGCCAGGGATGCTGCCAAATATGCTAAAAAGGAACAGACGGCCCTTAGCCCCGCCACCCCCAAAACAATTATGTGGCCAAAAGAACCATTAGTGCCAAGGTTTAAAAAACCTCAATCTAAAGATTTTCAATGCCTGAGGCCACCACCATTCCTAAGATCTCTCCCTTTGCACAACCCCCTAAGTAGGCCCACTAGTGGTGGGTGGTCAGGAGAATCAAAGAGACGATTCTGGAAGAATTCTCCTCAGTTCCAGGAGCACTAAACCAACCTCGACCCTTTCATTTCCATCACCTCGAGGCATCACTGTCAATGTGTGTCTGAATACAGTTTATTCTCTTCTCATTTAATCTCTCTTATCCCCCCCCAACAATTAAAAATGAAAACCAATGTGAAAGACCTTTCCGAAGGGTACTGAGTAAAATAAACCTGGAATCCAAGCTACTTACTATGCTAATATGAGACTTAAACGGACCAGAGCCCTTTGCAAATGTAAATTCATTCTTGTAGTTTCCCAAAGAGACAACTGCTTTAATAAAGAAGGTCAAATGTCTGTCTTATGCTCACACATTGAGGCTGTGAATAAATGTGGTTATAACGCTGGTTTCCTCCCTCAGAAATTTCCTGCCTCGGTGGCTGGGTTATTTTCTTTTTTCTAGTGAAATACAATCTAGCTCAGTGTGAATTTTTTTGTTTATTTGTTTGTTGGTTTACTTTTTTCTTTGCTTCTCCTCCCTCCTCTCCACTTCACTTTTTTCTTTCCTTCTTCCCTTCGTTACTTCCTTCCATGCTGTATTCCTTCTTTTTTTTTTTTTTTTTTTTCCATTACAGGGACAAGAAGAGAAATTCTTAGTTATGGTTCCTCCCACCCGGATCTAAGCTTTGAAAAGAAATGTCATCTACTTTAAATATATATATTGTGCTGCCATCTTGTGGTAAATTGAGATATTCAGCTAGTCAAATGCAGAGTTCAAAATTACTGAAATGTCTGACAATGCACAGCAGTGCCATTGAGGCCCTAGTTAAAGAAGAATTGATGTTATCTCACTTCATGGTTTAAAAGCCAGAGCCCACAGCTCAGGCCCCCGCAAGCTCCACACTCCTCCTCCCTCACAAAGCCAGTGATTTCTCCCAGGAAGGAGGCAAACTTAATGTTCCCAAAATGAATGTAGAAAACTGAAGTATAGAAAAACCTTGAACGTAGGTATATGGCAATTTTTAGGTCTTTAGAAGGAACTTCTCAGGTTTTGAGTATTCAAAATGATTTTCTCTGAAGTCATCCCTGTAGACTTACTGAGTAACATCGGGAACCAGTACTACCGTGTTAACATGTTAGATCTATCTGTATGAGCACAGGGAAATTGCCCAGTTAAATCATCCTGTTGACATTAACCTAGACGAGTAACCAAAAGTCAAACACTATGGAAAAGACAGAACACAAAAAGTTGGCGTAATATTATTAAAGGTCAAAGTAATACTCGTTCAATAAAACAGTGCGAATGTCCATTCCCTTGTTGTGGCAGGTGAGTTACACAAAATACAAAGCTGATGTTTAATGAAAGTGCTAACCAGTCTGGATCCCTCAGGGAGTGCGAGGACCTCAGACTCAGCAGGCCCACAGTACAATCCATCTACACACTGTCTCAGCACCTGCACCCCACACTCCTCACCGCGCACTCACACGCACATTGCGGTCTTCGGGCTGCGGTCAGAATAACTCTCTAAACACAGATCTGACCACATCACCATCTTCTTCTTCAACTGACATACAATATCCCATCACTTCCAGGGGTACACCATAGTGATTCTACATTTACGTACATTACAAATGATTACCGGTTACCACCTAGTTATGATTGACTATATTGCCTATGTTATACATTGCATCCCCATGACTTATTTACTTTATAACTAGAAGTTGTGACCTTCACTTATTTCCCACCCCCTCTCCACTTTCTGGTAACCACTAGTTTGTTTTCTGTGTCTATGGACCTGTTTCTGTTTTGCTTTGTTTGGTCATTAGTTTTGATTTTTAGATTCCACATATAAATTAACTTATATGGTATTTGGCTTTCTCTGTGTGATTACACTTAGCATGATACCTTTTAGGTTTATACACATTATTGCAAATGACAAGATTTTACTCTTTTTATGGCTGAGTAAAATTCCATTGAATATAAATGATTATATATATAACTTTATATGTAAATAAATTCATATGGAACTACAAAAGACCCTGAATAGCTAAAGAAATCTTGAGAAAGAAGAACAAAGCTAGAGGTGTGACACTCCCTGATTCTGTACTATCCTATAGAGTTATAGTAATCAAAACAGTTTGGGACTGGCATAAAAAAACACATAGATGAATAGAATAGAATAGAATAGAATAGAATAGAATAGAATAGAATAGAATAGAATAGAATAGAATAGAATTCCATGATGTGGTTTAAGAAAGGCCATTAAAGAGCATTTTTGATGTGCCATGGAGAATGTAAAAGGAAAGAAAACTAAGGTGCCTATTTCCAGCATTTACAGCTACTCTGTAAAATATCCTTACTCTCTCCCAACTTGAAGATGAGGAAATTTAGGTCCAGGAAAGTTAAACAACTTGACTGAGAACCCCATGGGAAAAAGAGCTATGATTACGGAGGTATTTAGTAGTGCCAATCTTGACTTCCAGAGAGGGGGTACACCAGCCCTCAGAGCTGGAACAAGGGGCTCTTAGGAGATATTGGGGAGAGGAAGGAGCCCTTCCTGTTGTTGATGGTGAATTCAGCAGTAGGAATTAAGCAGAAGTTCCCACTCCCCATCTGTGATGTTGTGATTTATAATAAGAAATATACATGTGGCCTCATCCTGGTTTCTGCAACCCTTGTAAGTTCCTAAGCAATAAGGGCTCTAGGAGCATCTTTTGTTCTAATGAGGCAACCCTGGGTGGGCTCCTGGAGAGAGGCTGATCATCATCAGACCAAGCCAGGATTAGAAGTTTCGAATTTTGAGCCCCACTCCCTGACCCCCAAATTTCTCTATAGAAGAGAGAGGACCTGGAAATGGAGTTAACAATTCACTATGCCTACATGATGAAGTCTGCATAAAAATCCCAAATTATGGGGTTCATAGAGCTCCTACATTGGGGAACATACCCATGACCTGGGAGAGTGATACACCCCAGCCCCATGGGGCCAGAAGCTCCTGTGTTTAGACCCTATAGACCTCACACTATGCATCTCTCTTCATCTAGCTGTTCATCTGCACTCATGATCATATCTTTTCATAAACTGGTAAACCTAAGTGTTTCCTTGACTGCAGTGAATGATTCTGGCAAATAATCAAAGCCAAGGGTGAGGGGATCACGGGAACCTCTGATGTGCAGCAAAGTTGGAAACAAGTCGTGGGTGACCTGGGGACCTACTGCCTGTGATTGGCTCCTGCAATGTCGGAGGGACAGTCTCATGGGACGGAGCCCTTCGCCTCCGGGATCTGACGCTACCTCCAGGAAGATAGTGTCAGAATGGAATCAAACTGTAGAATACCCAGCTGGTGTAACACAGAATTGCTCGGGGTGGGGAAAACCCACACACATTTGGTGACCAGATGTGTCAGAAGTGTTTTGAGTGTGATAAGTGTGTGAGAGTAAAGGAGGGGTGCCCAGAAGGGAAGACGGGGTGGTATTCTCATTCACCGCCACAGGCAGGAGTGCAAATGGTACATTGGACCATAGTTATATAAATTTTGTTGGGATTCTAGAAGCTCTGTATTACGCCAATTTCAGTTACCTGTGATATATTTGCTGTTTGTCTTATACATTTGCGAAATGCAATACATCTTTTAAAGTCAAAAGGGCCTGAAGGCTTATCTTCAGAGATGACTAGGAAGGGAGGAAGCCAAGGAGGGGCAGAGAGGGCCTGGCTCTCAGGGGACAGCAGGGGTCGGGAAGCGGGCTGAGTCACTGGAGCCTGCCGTAAAGGAAGGACGAAAGAACCCAGAGGTGTGTGCTTGAAAAGAGGCCCTGGAATGAGTAAGAAGTAAAGAAGCTGTATAAAGTTCTCTGACAGGTGCAGGGCTGGACAGGGTGGGGCTGGGCCTCACACCTGGGTGGGAACACTCACAAACCTCTCAGAACCTGTTTACCAGAAAGGCAGGGCTGGCGGTTGCCAGGTTTGCTATGTGAACGGTGGACTGATTGGAAAGGGTCCGGGTCATTAGAAAGTTCGATTGTTCCTGTTCACGGCCACTCAGACAGTGGCGTCCGATGAAGCTGCAGCAACCTGCCACTAGCTCTTCGCCTTCAAAACTGAGGACTGGTGGCCACCAGGCTGCGCAACTGGTTCAAAAGGGAGTCACGGTCAACAGAAGCAATAGTGTGTATTTCACAGGCTAAGCTTGTACCCTTTGTAATTTATGGCACAATGTACTGAGTATTTAAAGGAAATAACTTTTGAGGCACTCCGGTACCAACGTTTCTGCTGCACAAACCTCCAGGGAAGACTTAGAAGTCTGCCCCACCATAATCTATCTCCCCTTGTAAATAAACTCCCTCGAGCCTCCCGCAACGCCTGAGCCACTCTCTCTCTTCCTCCCACCTGCCAGGCAAAACCCCATCCTGGTGAAATCCAGCCCTCTGTCACTCCGGGCCTGCGGGCCTGCCGCTGCTGTGCGTGGCTGGAACACCCACCTGACCATAGCAACCAGTCTTATTTTAAATGTATGGCAGCAACTGTCTAAGTTTCTCTCAGGCCCGTAGGAACCCAAGCACTTACACCACACTCCCCCAATCCGCTCCCTCTTGTGACCTCTCAGATGAGTGTCACACACCTCCTCTCTCCAGTCTTCCACGATCTTCCGCCTCTTTCTCACTTTCAGCTGAAAGCATTGCCTCCCGTTTCACAAGAGGTGAAGCTACAGAAGAGAAATTCCACACACGGCCACCGGCACCTCCACCTACCCCCACTACCACATCCGCTCAAATCATTAGCCTTCCATTCTGTAACTCTGGATGAAAGCACTGGGTCTAATCTGTGGCCAGCTTGTATACTATGTCCCCTTCCTTGTCACCTACTCGAGGACACCATCATCCCATGCACCTCAAACACCATTAATTTCCCTCCTCTGTGGCATCAGTCCCATCAGCACACAAACATGCCATACTATCTCCCATGTTACGTATGCATAGCTTTTGAAATTCACTTTCCCCTCTAGCTACTATTCCATGTGTCTTCTTCCTTCGACAGCAAAACTCCCAAGGAGTTTTCACTGATCCGTGCTCTGCACCTCCTCTCCTCTCACGCTCTCTTGAACCCCCTCCCATCGGGCCTTTGCCTGACCGCTCCACTGAAACAGTCCTTGTTAAAGCCGGCAGCCTCCGCGTGGTTAAGGGTGCACAGTCTTCTTGTCTGATCTACCAGCAGTATCTGTTGTTCATTTCTGCCTTCTGGAAACACTTCATTTGGCTTGTAGGGTACGACTTCCTCTTAGTTCTCCTCTGAACTCACTGGCCTCTCTTTCTTAGTGTCCACTGAGCTTCACCCTCAGATACCACACCTCTGGGTGCTGGAGTGCCCCAGGATACGGTCCTCCGAACTCTTTCATTCTCAGTGTATGTCCACTGCCTACGTGAACTTAGCTCTCACTGTCACATAGGCTAGCATCTCCCACGCTGACCCCTCCAGCCAGACCCCTGAATTCCAGCCCCCTAAATATGGCTGCTGGACGTCTCTGATAATCCACAGACTGTGGTGGTTCTGTGTTTGGCATCCAGAATCTACCTGGGAGGGAAACCCAGCTCTTCCACTCAGCAGACATATGTGGGGAAAAGCGTGGACATATAAAGTCTGACTTCCATTCTTAGAAAGGACTCCCTGGAAGGCTAGTTCTTGATTGGCATCTGGGAACTTCAATTTCAAGAAGGTTTCCTCCAAATCAGTAAAAGCAGCTCACTGTGCCTAAACCACAAACAATATGAATTATGCTGGACAAGCTGCTTTCCTTCTGGGAGCTGGAATTTTGATTCACACTGGGCAGAGGCTGCTGAGGTGACCAGCCTCCAATAAAACTCCTGGGCGTGGCATCCCTGATGAGTCACTTTTCACACGTGTTGTCACAACTCATTGCTGGGGAAATTAAGTACATCCTGGTGACAGTCCTGGGGGAGGACTCTTGGGAGTTCATGCCTAGTTTGCCCTTGACCTCACCTTTTCCCTTTACTCATTTGCTTTGTATCTTTTCATTGTAATAAATCACAGCCATGAGGATGACGACATGCTGAGTCCGTGAGTCCGTGAGTCGTCCTAGCAAACCATCGGAGCTGGGGCGGTCTCGGGATGCTGGTCACTCGTGCATCTTTGGACAAGTCACTTCACCTTTCTGTGCTTTGGTTTCCTCAGCTATAAATTGGAATAATAATGACATCCAACTCCTAGGGCTGTCGGGAGGATTGAGTTAACGCATGTAAAGAACTTAGAACTGTGCCTGGCTCATGGTAAATACCCAATAATACCATGTTATCTCAAACATAAACGTCCAAGTCAGGTAACACAGGAGCTGGGGTAAGAACCTGAATATCCCTGACTTTTGTATCTTACTGTGAATGTTATACTTTTGTCATTTCTTAAACATTGAAGTTACTTGAGATTCCACCCTTATATGCATTCGCCTATCTGAAATAATTGGATTCTGTAAGCCACGTACTGGTTTACTTACAGAAAAAAAGTGGTTAGAAGCTCATCAGTCAGTTTGTTCTCCTGAATAGTCATATAAATACGTATATATGGTAAATTCAATTGATAGTATAATTGCAAGACATTTTACTGACTCTGACTTATTGAACATTTTTCTTCCGTAGGGCATTGTGCTGTTGACAAAGCTCAGAGATGCATGTTTAAAGGCTTTACGACAGAGCCTTTTGTTTCTGCCATCGAGCATTTGTGAAGGCTCGTCTGTGCAAAGCTCTGTGAAGGCACAACACTGCTGAGAACAGGCCCTCAGTACTTTAGAGCTTCCACCACTGACCTTGCAACACAGCAATGGCAGCCTCCCATCAGGCAGCGTCCAGCTTCCCCCAGACTTCGGGAGATTCTGGACACGACCTCTAGCTCACAGGTCAGAGAGAGCGAGCAAGCAGGGAGCGGGGCTCGTAGGTCCCGGCTCAGCTCGCACTGCTCCCCCGCTTTATCTCCCTCAGGTCCCTCTCCAAGACCCGCTCTCACCTTCTTGGCCAACGCCAGGCATGTTGCCATCTTCATGGCCCATCTTCTCCCTTCTCTGTGTAAAACATTTGAGAACATTTACTCTGAGACTCCACTCTCCTTGACACCCTCCTGTGATTGGGGGAGCGGACCGACCAGATTCTCAAACTTATTCTCCAGGGAAACCCTATCAGTGTGGTCATTGGTTCCAGCCTCTCAAATAAGGAATCCCAGTCTGTGATTTTCCCTTCACCCTGAGTCCCTCTCTTTCTCCTGCACGTGTGTTAGGCAGGTGGCTGGGTGCACAGAACCTGGGCTCTGAAATCAGTGTGGGGGGCCCTTCAGTTCAGTTTACAGTCACTAGGGGGCACCTGAGAGGTGAAGAAAAGAGTTCAGGTGTCAAACTGTGGATGCCTTACTTACACAACATTGTGTTTATCTTGAGAAGTAAGATGCTAGTGACAGTTAAGTTTAGAGATTATAGTGTGTAATGAGTAATAAATCTTTGAGTAATAAATCAAAGATAACTTCGCACTGGTTCTAGCAGGTCCCGATTCCTGCCCTTCCCCATGTCCACCTATTCTCAACACTGCAGCCAATGATCCTTTAAAAACGTAAGTCACGACGTGTCACGTCTGTGCTTCCAGCTTGGCAATGGCTCTCATATGATTCTGAGTAAAAGCCCAAAGCCTTGGGCAGCCCTTACATGACCCGCCCCCATTTACTCTGACCTCAGCTCTATCCTGCTCTGGCCACTGCAGCCCATGCTGTTCCTCAGACGCACCAGGCAGGCTGCTGCCTCAGTTTTGTTTGAGCTGTTTACTCCTCCCAGATCTCAGTACACACAGAACAGCCCCCTCACTTCCCAAGGTCTGCGCTCAACCCCTGGCACTGCTGATTCACTTCACCCGCTTCATTGTTCTCCACAGCACTTAACACCGTCTGACATGCTGTTCATTTATTGAATGATTTGTTTATTGTCATGCTTCCCCCTTAGAACGTCAGCCCCGAGAGGGAGGGATGTTGCCTTTGTGTTCATTGTTTGATCCCTAGAACCTGGAGCAGTGCAGAGTCCCTGACAGGTGCTCTGGGAGTGTTTATTAGATGAATAATGAATGAGTGGATACCCAGACCCTCACAAATACACAATGCAATTCCTGTTTCAAAGTGACCTCTTAGTCCCAAGTTGACTCCCAAGCACTTAGTACCCAAAACAGAGTAAGAAGTAAGGCAGGGGAAAAGCTGGAGGAAAACACATCCCTTGAGAATGACTCCATATACAGATCCACAGAGACCTTTCAAAGCTGAGCAGGTAACAGCGTTGTAAAGGATCGTGAAATCACCACAACAGGAAGTTGCAAGCCCAGAGAGGTCCAGCATCATGCAGGCACCCAGGTGCCCATGCCAGGAACTCAGTTCAGGTACCCTCCTGTTGGAAAATGCAGTTTGCCCTTTGGTTGAGGTCAAGGATTCGTAGGAGTGGCACAGATTTCAAATATCCTCTCCCACCACTCCCATATTTGTCATATGAAGGCCTTTGATCTAGAAACATGAAAGTCATAACTGTAAAAATGAACATGACTTTGAGGCTAGGCTTTGGTAGGGAGTGGGTGAGGGATGGAAAGAACAGAAGGAACTATGTATCACAGCTAGAAAAAAGAAGTAGATGTCGACTTCAGCAATTCTGTCTGGTTCAGTGAGCGTTTATTAATCATGTTCAGTGTATCAGACACCATGTGCGGCACAGGGATGAATTAGTGACGAGGTATGAGGACAAACAGGACTAGATCGTGTCGATATGGGGTCAGAGCTATGGGAGTCACACTGCCCTGGAGGAGAAGGGGTACATTTCCCTGTCCCTGCTGTTCTGGGCTGAAATATAAGGTCCAAAATTGTTTTATTGGCCCCATCTTTTGCTAAGACAAGCACAGGCTTTAGAAGCAAAAGGATTTGGATATGAGTGTAGGTTTCATTGTCATTAGCTGGGCAACCTCGGGCAGTTTATTGAGCTATCCTGAGGGCAGGTTCCTCATCTTTAAAGTGGGGACAGTTGACACTCAGCCTTACCAGTGGAGAAGATACAGCCTAAGAGTTAAGACTCTGCACCTTGGGTGTCTGTGTCTCCACCCCAGTTCTGTGACTGATTTACATATATATGCATATATTTATGTACCTGTAAAGTGGGGAGTTATAGTATCTACCTCATCATGATTTTGAAAATTAAATTACATTTCAATCTTTGTTTTCAGAGCACTTTTAGGTTCACAGCAAGATTGAACTGAAAGTACAAAGAGTTCCCATACACTTCCTGCCCTCCACCCCACATGCTCAGTCTCCCCCAGCTACCAACATCCCTCAGCAGAGTGGTACATTTGTTACAATAGGTGAGCCTCCACTGACACATCACAGTCCCCTAGAGTCCACAGTTTGCATTGCAGTTTACTCTTGGTGGTGTACATTCTATGGGTCTTGACAAATGTACAATGCTATGTATCCATCATTACAGTATCATACAGAAGAGTTTCGCTGCCCTAAAAATCCACTGTGCTTTGCTTATTCATCCCTTCCTCCCTCCAACAGGAAACCCCTCATCATTTTACTGTCTCCATAGTTCTGCCTTTCCCAGAAAGTCATGTAATTGGAATCATACACCTATGTAGCCTTTCACACTGACTTCTTTCACTTAGTAATATGCACTTAAGTTTCCTCCATGTCTGTTCATGGCTTGATAGCTCATTTCTTTTTAGCACTGAATTATATTCCATTGGCTGTGGATTATTTTAAAATAAATATAAATTTATAATCTGCATACTGCAGATTATTTTATCCATTCACCTACTGACGGACACTGTAGTCACTTCCAAGTTTTGGAAACTATGAATAAAGCTGCTATAAACACCTACATGCAGGCTTTTGTGTGGACATAAGTTTTCAACTCCTCTGGGTAAATATCAAGGAGCATGACTGCTGGGTTGTATGACATGTCTCTCTTTTTTAAAGAAAACAAATGTTGCCCCCTCTTTTCCTAGGGATGAGCACTTGTCATCAAATTTAGATACATCTTCAACCTAAGATATATACTTGCAGTAGGGAAGAGTGAGAAATATCCTTCTCTTTAAAAATATATCTTCATTTTAACCTTGTAGTAGTGACTATAGTTAATAGCATAATAACTCATAATATGCTTATTTACATTCTTCCTTTTCTCATAGCTGATCTCTGTTGGCAGCTCTCAGATGGTAACGGCCAGCGGAGCTTTCGGCACATGCCCTAGGCTTGTGACCATCGGTCGAGGCAGTAAACCCTGCTGACGTGATTGCTGAGCCATCTCGGTAGCGCTGCCCTTAATACACTGCCAGGTGTAGTGGCTGTGCCCTGATGCTTTGAAAATTGACATTCCGTATGTGTTTCAATGATAATTTTTATTCACCAGAATATTTAATAAACTAAAATACTGATTTTCTTATCATATTAGAATACTGAGTTTAATGCCTAATAAGTGGAAGCCAATGACATTATTGTGTCGCAGGTGTCGGTGAGTTCCACTGTCTCTCAAGACCGGAGGCCGGGGAACTTTCTTGGTTTGAAGCAGATCGCATCTGTAGTGGCCCGAGATCCAGAAATTTCAAAGTAACTGATGAATTTGAGACCAGCACTATTCCCCCCAAATTATTCTGTTTGAATTAATATGCACATTAAGTATTACATAATGTTTTACATTACAGAAAGTTTCCTCTGAATCCAAGAATATCTTTCAACTAGATACAGATGTTCATAGTCACTTACAAAGGACTGTACACATTTTCTTAGAGGAAAATTACAATCCTATTCGCCCCCCCTCCACCCATGACCGTTAACCAAACTCAGTAACTGCATTCAGAGAACAGTGTGCTAAGTCCTTGTGGATGGAAAGGTTTCCACGAAAGTGCTGAGCACATGCACGTTCCATGAATATAATTACCTTATGGAAGCCTAAAGCCTGGCAACTCATGTATTTATCCATTTATTTAACACTAAGTTTTGCTGCATTTTATTTTTGTTGAGATAGAGTTAACATTCATTTTAGAGTATACCATGACATTTTCAGTTTTACAAATTATGCAAATACATAAATTATGCTGGATGTAAAACTGTCTCAGAATAGCTTCCGGAGGATGTTAGAAGAATCCATGACCTTCCTTAATGTTCTCTTCTACTAACTCTACTCTCTTTGGAAAATATTTTCTTTAGAACAGATTCTAGTTTAACAAGCCCAGATCAGAATTCCCTACTGTGTTTTAAAACAATGATTTGATGAACAAAAGTAAAGCAGTTCTTCCAATTACAGTTGAAACTATTTTTGTCCTTCTCAGCCTGGTGCCAGACTGCCTCCAGGTGGCGACAGAGTACAGCAGATTCCGGGCAACAAGCGCTGCAAGCTGAATCAGAATGGGTTTTTCAGACAAGCTGTGCATAGAGTGTAGTTACCTACGTAGCGACGCGACGTAAATTGTGGTTAGTTCATCTCTGCATTATTTTTACCATCCTTAAAAATAGCATTTTAGTATATTCAATAATCTGGCTCCTGTGCCCAATTTTTAGAGGAAGGAACTGTGAATGGTGTTTCTCTGACAATAACTTTCTATAAGTATCAGCTATTCACAGGCATATTCCTTGGAGTCCAAGGTAAAATACAAGCTCTTTGAGGGCAATTTCCACTTCTCTTTGTGTGTTTCCCCAACTCCTAGCTAAATATAGTGAGTGCTCAGAAATCCTCGATAAATTTTTCAATGTTACAGAGAAAGGACACCGCACAATTTACAACTAAAAAACCAGGGGCTTTTGTGATTACTGAAACCGCACGGAAGTGAAATACAGGGGAGCGTGAAATAATGAATTCAAAGTGTGTAAATTGAATCGTGAAATTTAAAATGCCCTTGGCGTGGTGGCGGTCATTGTATTTGATTTTTAAATGTTATTTGTATAGCAATAGTCTCTGCAGCACTTGCAGAAGTTCACTTTCCAATTGATGGCAAACATCCGGGGGCTGCGCTGGTGCAGGCAGTGCCTAGAGCAGAGCAGGCCCTCGATACGTAGCAGGTGAATGAATGATAAGAATGTCCTCTTCAATGTCCGTTTGAATTAGGAAGTGTTAAGTCTTTAAACAAGTCGCCGAGCATCTTTCCTTATGCATTACTATATATACTAACCTATGTATTTGTGTTACCAAATGCGGGGGACCCTGTCCTGGGTGCCAGATGTGGGGGGGCTCCACCCGCAGAGCCCCATCCCTCCGTCACGGATGAAAATAAAAACTACCAAGACATCTTCTGCTTGGGGAGGAAAGGGGTCAAACTCTCAGAGGAGAATGACCCAGAGCCCCTTCCTCACGAGGCTTTTATTGGGTTCCACTACACCGGAATACAAGTTTAACATGTCAAAGAAATCTGAGGGCTTAATCCGAGCCAGTGTTTGTCAGGAAGGGGGGTTGCCAAACTTTGGGAGACATACTCATTTCCTCCTGGGACACTTGTCACCTAAGGAAGAGCACTCTTAGCAAAGCAGCTTTCACAGGACTTTAGGAATTCTTTCTTATGTCCGGATCACCCAGGGAGCCATTCTGGCCAGCACAGGGCTGCACCACTCACCCCCACAGTTTCAGGCTTTAAGGCAATTAGGAAGTAGGAGACATCTCCCAGATGGAAATGAGGACTCGGGCTATGTCAGAATAGCCGGGGGGCGAGGGTCCATCACATCCTCTTTGCTGCAACCCCCCCAGTCCTTCCATGAGGCCTTCCAAGTGGTTGCGTCTGGCTTAGGTTGCCCCTCCCATGAGGAGTCTTACCCATCATTGACTGCCAGCCAAGCATTGGGGCCAGAGACGGATGAGGCAGAAGCAGCCCTACTGCCACAGAGATAAGCTTTGTCTCCTTAGTAGGTCACATCCTTGTGACAGAACAGACCCAGATGAAGTGGGTCCCTTGGTCTCTTACACAGCCCACCATGGGGTCAGGGTTATAACTCCTGAAACCAGGCTGAACGGTCCGCAACAACCAAACATTTTTCTTACATTACCTAATGTCGCTCTCTCTATATATGGTATGTATCTATCTGCATCTGTCTATCGAGTATAGATATAGATAGATAATCGTATTGACCCAAAAGTTACACACTTTCTGCTTCAAGTGGTTCATATCTTATCAGAGGGTCATCTAATTAACGAGACTTTAGAAAAATTCAGAACCACCTTTTTAAAGAATAATTTTTGCTGTATATTATAGTGCATAATACGAATTTCACAGTTTAACAAACTATGCAAACATATAAATTACACTGTATGTGAAACTGTATTTAAACATACTATATCCTACCAAGTGCATTTAGAACAATTCCTGATCTATTCTTTTACATTGAACATGTTCTCTTAACTCATTACATCCCTAAAAGATGATTTGCTACCAGCCAGCCAGGGTGGGGAAGAATATGGGGTTAATCATTTAATAAACTATGAATCAGAATCTGGGCTCAAATTAGCTGAGCTTTTCTTTCTATAGTAAACTGAGATCTATGCTGCATCAGCAAATGTGGATCCAGTTGCCTTCACATATTAAACATTTTTCCTCTGGGATGGAACCTTAAGAAACACTGGTGACCAACCGTAACTCATGGCCACACAGGCCCAAAACTGAATGAGGAAAGCACCCATGAAATGCGGGGTGAGGCCCTGCAGCAGTGCAGTGCTTTGTACACAGAAGTGCCCTGGGCGGGGCCGCTGGGGAGGCATGGGTTGCTCTGGGAGAGAAATGCGCCGTAAATGAGAAACAAATATTCTGGTTACTTTCAGAGAATTCCCGAACAATGCAGTCTAATACAGACAGCAGCAAGTAAAAGGATCTAACATAGAATACATCCTCTAACCAGCCTTTCTTCCTGTTTAATTTGGTATTTTAATATTAACTATACTGTCTTTTATCGTTGTTGTGTAGTCTTGGTTTGGGTGTGGTAGGGGCTGGGGTGGGGGCGGGGGAGAAACCCTGTCACTAAGTCCTGCTTGAAATGAAGACAGTTTCATGGGGTTTTTCCAAAGGCACCTCTCCCACAAACCATCCTGCTCCTCCCAGGCAATGATATTACAAGAAATGCACACAAGAACACACAGTGTTGAAAACGCTGAGGAAAGACTGACACCTGCTGGTGGGGACACTTAGTTAATGAGAGCACAGCTTTTCCCCCCCTCCTATTTTATTTTTTTCCACATATTTTTTATTGCTGTTCAAGTACAGTTGTCTCCATTTTCCTCCCACTACTCCCCCCGACCCCAGCCATCCCCACCCCTCTCTAGTTTTGTCCATGTGTCCTTTATACATGTTCCTGAAAACCCTTCCCCTTTCCCCCCCATTATCCTCTCCCTCCTCCCCTCTGGTTACTGTCAGTTTGTTCTTAATTTCACTGTCTCTGGTGATATTTTCTTGCTTGTTTGAGAGCGCAGCTTTTAAATAAGAGAGCTGGGTGAGGTCATGGTGTGCATTGTGGGTACTTCCTCCAGATTATGTGGCTTCCCCATAAGGCTTGGGCTCACTGAAAGCCTGATTAGTCGAAAAAGAAGAAGAAGAAGAAGAAGAAGAAGAAGAAGAAGAAGAAGAAGAAGAAGGAGAAGGAGAAGGAGAAGGAGAAGGAGAAGGAGAAGGAGAAGGAGAAGGAGAAGGAGAAGGAGAAGGAGAAGGAGAAGGAGAAGGAGAAGGAGGAGAAGGAGAAGAAGAAAAACCCACATTCTTCACCCGAGAGAACTTTTTCAGTTCATCATTAGAATGCAGGCTTTTCCTGCGAGCTCGGGCGCTGTAGTTCTCTTCCTGCTGTGACCTCTCCTGTGTGTTGTGATATCAGCCCCGGCCTTTCCACCTCTCCACCTTCCCACCTTTCCACCTTCCCCTTCCTCATGAGCACAGACTGGGCTCAGCCTTGCAGGCTCCTCAGACATTGGGAGGGCACTTGTGAAAGATGCAGATGCCCGGCTCGCCCTTAGACCCATGAAGGGGAAGCACCGGCAGTGGGTCTGGAAATCTCCACGCCGAACAAGCCACAGGCTCACTTCCAAAGTCTACGGACCCGTGAGAGCAGCGGCCTATTTTTCCTCCTACTCTCCATTCACCTGTCAACTGCCCTGGACAAAGGAAGGAGTGATTTACAGGAATGCTTCTCAAATTTTATTGTAAGTTCAATCACCAGGAGTCTTACTAAAATGCAGACTTGGGTTTCACTGGTCTGGCGGCCCAAGCTTCTTCCAACAAGCTCCCAGTTGGGGCTGATGCTACTGGTCCTCACACCACCTTGTGTAAGAAAGATTTAGGGCAAGAAATCCACGACCTTTCACAGAATTTGGCCCAACTGCCCCCCTCACATTACCATGCCCACTCTCTACCCTACCCCACCCCCACTGGGGACTAGCCCCTCCTACCTAATGTAACACTGAAAAATGTCCTTACTTGGACTTTTTACACTGTGGATTTGCTTGTTGAGCAATAAAGTCTGAAGCCTAACAGGCGTTTTACAGTACACTTTTGCAATCAAATAAAACTTACTGCAAAATTATCTTTCGTTTCATAATGCATCATCAATAATACACTTTATTAATATGATAATTAGGCATAACTGCTAAGCAGGCCACATAATTGCCATAATTAATAATGCTTTTATACAAATCACATCTTTAGGTTTCTCTTCTCATTTGGTTATTTTTCTCCCAATACATAACCATGTTCTCCCTTACCTGATGAAATAAGATTAAACCCAAGACCAGATAATTTTGTGATGTTATTTTATTTGTGACATGCAAATAGTTTGGGAAAACAGAGGTGTTTGAAAAGTAAATCATTAAAGAGAAGAACACAGAGTCTGAAAAAGTTAAAATCAAAACTTCCCAGATTCACCATTTCATCTGGGCTGACTTTCTCCTCCGGAGCGTCCTTGATGACAATGCTACTTCTACGATACGTGGCAAACTTGCACATCTTCAGAAAGACAGGTCAACAGATTTGGACACTGCTGCCAACGCAGAGCAGGGGTTGAGGAAAAGGGTATGGATGGTGAAACACCCACAATAAAAAGAAACTTTGCCCAAACATATTTTATGTCTTACATGGAGGTGTACGGTTGGGAGGGGAGGAAGGAGAAAAGTTCACCTCAGAAACAAAACACCTAGGTGCTGCCTAGACCCACGGTGGATGGAGGGCTGAAGGGATTCAGGCACGCCAGTGTCAGGGGAGGACGTTTTCAAGTAACATCCAAGAAAATGGTAATCTCCATCTTATTTGTAGTATTTTCTTCTCCAAGTTTCTACCTCAGCAGCAACTCTGGCCAGCGGATTAGAAGAAGAAGACATGAATGGTTTATCCAGCTGGAGGGTAGCAGAGCGTTGTTGTGGCAGTTGCTATGACAAGCTGTTGACTCGGCTCTGACTCCCAGTGTCCCTAAGGATGAGTCAGGTCCACAGGGTTGGGTCTTCACAGGCCTGCTCAGCCCCTGTCGTCTCCTGCCTGTGGCTTCTTTTAGAGAGTCGGTCCCCCTTACATCTGACCCTCCTCTTTTCCTGCTGCCTTCTCTTTTCCCAGCATTATTATCTTTCCCAAAGACCCCTGCCTCTTCACAGCGTGCTCAAAGTAGGCCAGCTTCCATTTTGTCACTTTTGTCTCCAGCAATGTTTCAGGCTGAATTTGCTCTAGGACCCACTTATTCGTCTCTCTGGCAGTCTGAGGTAGCCTTGGAGCTCTGCTCTAACGCTGTATTTCAAACAGATCATTGTTTCCTACCAGTCTTCAACTTTTGCATGGATACACAGTAACTGGGAATGTGCCACCCCCAAACATGCCGCCTTGGCATATTGTTTATTTTGAGCTAAAGGCAGTTAAGAAAAAGCAGATACAAGAGAAGCTCTCTACTCTCCTGCAATGGTCTAAAGGTAGGACATAAATTTATAGAGGGGTCTCCCGTCCCCTTTCTACAAGAAGTACAGAAGTTAATCACCAGAGATCATTGTAGATCTTAGTAGCCCAGAGGTCACCCCTTGGGAACCTCCATAACAAACTTTATTAACAATCTCTTGTCTGCCATTGGTTTACCTTCCTGCAATATGCTGCTCTGGAAACTCGAAGTCCTTTTTTTTTGCCTGTCATGTCTCCACAGAGTTATTGTTCTTTTGTTAAGATGCTCTACAAGCCCCGACTCTGACCACGCCTTTGAGTTACTCACTGGGGAGCTCTCATGCTGCACATGTTAATAAACTTGTTAAACTGTCTTTCGTTTGTCTGATTTATAGGGCCCCGGCCAGAGAATCTCACATGAGTTAAAGAAAAAAGACTTCATTAATATAAGATATCCCCTTAGAGAAATTGAGAGTGAATTAGCATAAAATGATTGCTAAAATGCACACAGAGATAATAGTTCAAATGTGTTTCATTTTGTTAAGAGAACAGAGAGCCTGGAAAAAAGAAAGTAGGAACAACAGCCCAGAAACAATAAAAACCACAATCATAAATCAGTGGTATTGGATGGTGCGCAGACAGACTAGAAAGGCCATGTTTCCCTAAGGGCCCATCTTGCAATAGGTGGAGTTATTTGGCCATTTCTTGGCCCCCTGCCTAGGCGCCGATGAGAAGGGATGTGATAACATTTACAAGGCACTAGAAACCATTCGTTAAAGAGTTAAGACCTCATATTAGAAACTCCCCTCACTTCCATAATTGCAGTCAATGTCTAGAACTATTCCATTTATTGTCACAAAAACATTCTTTAAAAGTCTCTACAAATTCTTTCCTGCACAATATATTTCAATTTGTAAGTTTATCATTTTTCATCCTCCCTAATCACAATGTTTTCAGATAAGAACAACATTTTAAGAGGAATTTCTTGTTAAGTTATTCGGGGTGGTGTTTGAACAACAAAGCTGAGACAGACATCCAGGGGTGTCCAACCTGCAGCCTGCGGGCTGCACACATCCCAGGATGGCTAAGAATGCAGCCCAACACAAAATCATAAATCTACTTAAAACATCGTAAGATTTTTTTGTGTGTGATTATGGGTCATAATGTTTTTAGTGTGTGGCCCAAGTCAACACTTCTTCCACTGTGGCCCAGAGACACCAAAAGGTTGGAGACACCCCTGATAAAGCATTCGAAATCATCGCCAGGCGCAGTCCGGCTCCCCCAAACAGCTCAGGTGCTTGCACGTGAACGGGGCGGTTCACGTGCACCTGTCCCGTGCCAGGAATAGACCCTGTTCAGACCCCCATCTCGAGCGCATGCAGTGGAGAACAGCCGTCCGGCCTCCTTCTGCCTCCTTTGGCAACCACCAACGTTGCCCACCGGCTCTGAGTGGGTTTTTTGGCCCCGTATCATTCTTTGAAGAGAGCGCTTCCTGGCTCCTCACAGTCCTCTCTGTCCCTGGAATTTCCAGGTCGCCTTGGGCTTTGCTGGTTTGCTGAATCAACATTTCTCAAACCAGACTTGTCCACTAGGTAGTGGCAGTTTCATTGAGTTAGTGCTGCAGGCTGCTGCTACACCACCCGGAGGGTCACTAACATGACCTAAGACAGAGGAACAAAGGGGCATTTTGTAGTGTTCTTCACGCTGCAGAGAAGTCCCTCTGAGTTGTTCTTCTACTGTGCGAGTGTGGCAATGCGCTTGGAAACACACAGGCTCTGAACTACCTAGGTTTGAATCCATTTACTTACTATGTGACTCAGGAAAGCTATAGAACCTCTCTGTGCCTAGTGTCCTGTCTATACATTGAGGGAGTGTGTGTGCATGTGTGTGTGTGTGTGCGAGCGTGGAGGAAAAGGCAGTCTGATGTGCAGTAGCTGTAGTGAAACTACCCGAGGATGGGGTGGGGCCCACTTTACACAAACCAGATCCAGCCAAGGAAGGCAGACCTAGCAAATTTCACCACAGAAAATTATGCCTCTAAATAAGAAATTATAATCTCAGGAGCGGGTAATTAAGGTTCCTAATTACACAGCATCATTCGGAGGTTCCCCTGTCCCTCAGTGAATTAGCATCCCTCTGTAGATCCAGCCCTAGAGGTGTACTGAGAGAGATTCGGCTAGATTTTAAAGAAATCAAGTAGTATGCAGAAACACACAGTAACAACTGAAAATGGAACCACATTTCTCCGCTGTCTTCTGCGCTTCGCTGCGGCCCAGTGACACCACACAGGGATGCTAGCCCGTGGCAGGATTAGGCCAAAGGAGGAACCCAGATGCTCTTTGGTAGGAGACTTCAGGCCACAAGGTGAGCTCACTTGTGACCAGTAGCACCGTAGTGCTGAAACTTGGCTGCCCATTGGAAACATCTGAGGGGCTATTTAAACAACCAACAGCAGTGCGTTTGTAAACCAGTCCTTAGGGAAGGCTGGATTTTCGATCTGTACTTTTGCCCAGTGTGATGGGGGAAATGCTACATGGTGGCCAGTTTTAAGCCACCAGCGTAATGTCACTGAACACAGAGTTGGGAAGAGAAGCCCAGCAGGGACCATCCGGCTCCAGGCCACTGCAGTGACTGGGCCTCCCTGGAGATTTTGTTTTAGATGGTGCGGGGTGAGACCTGAGCCAGGGACCTTGAAAACCAGCCCCAGGTGATTCTAACATGCAGCCATGTCTGAGAACCCCGGATCTAGTCCACGTGGCTTTCTGTCGGGCTGCTTCTGCTCACACCTTTTCACAACCCGCTTACCAGTCACCAGGTCAGTGCCTGACTTTGAAAACATTGCTGCCATTTTAGGGTAATGTGCTTAGGGGAAGCTTCTCCGGCTCTCCCACTCTTAGACCATTGGAGGTGCGGAGCGCAGGTCTCTAAAATAGTTCACTTACCCCAAAACAAGTATTAAATGATGTGTAGAGGCACATGCTGGGCCCTCAGGTAACAGGCTGAAAAACACTCTTTCTAAGCTCAGGAGGCTGAGTCTGGAGAGGGAATAATGCCTGCCAGCAGTGCCTGGACATGGGGGGTGGGAGGAGGAGTGCAGAGAAGGGGGCGGGGCAGACAGTGTTTAAGGGCCAACCCAGCAGTCTCCCCTGCCGCTTGCTGCCTTCAGTACAGTGACCGGAAACTAAATGCTTTCTTCCCCAGCCTCCCTTGAAGCTGGGAGTGGCGATGAGACTCTTCTCCCCAATGAATGAGATAAAAGCCAAAATCAACTGGGACTTCCAAAAAGGCTTTTTATGTTTCTATTTAGAAAAAAATTAAATCTAAAAAAATGTTGTTTTTTTTTTAAACAAGTCTGGTACAGCCTCTTTGCCCACAGCCTGTCTTGTTTCTTTTTGGATGCCAAGGCCACAGGAGTTAAAAGCCAAAAGAATCACCGATACAGTAGCTCTAGCATCTCTAAGTCATTAAACTAACACCAGGAGCTTTCTCTGTTTGTAGACAGGCTTGTAAGTCAAGTTTTCTTTGATTAGCAGCTGAATGTAATCTCAACTGGCAAGCTGGTACAACTACATTCCCAAACTGGAAGATGCTGATGGGATGCTTCCCAGGATCAGTAACAGTTGAGCTAAATCTTAGAGGAAGAGACACACTAGTAGTGGGGGAGGAAGGGGGAGAAAAGGGCTCTAAGCAGAAGAACAGTGTGAGCAAGGCACGTTTGGCAAACCACAGGCAGCAGAGGCGGACAGGAGCTGGGGCGGGGGCAGGGGGAGGCATCTGAGGGCGTGGAGGACAGGGGCTGCAGAAGCAGGCAGACCCCAGGCCTGAGCGTTCTTTGTGATAACTAAAGGAATCAGAACTGTATCCTGCCGACAAAGTTTGATTTAGAAGCATCTGAGGCGAAGAAGATGCACGACCAAATTTGTATGTTAAAAAGATAAAGTGGTCCTTTTGTGGAAGATGTTACTTCTAGGAATTTTTTAACTCCTTTTAATTTATGGTAGGGGAAAAATTGGAAACGGTGTGAATGTCACCAGTAGGACAGGGCACTATGACAGCGCCCTGTGATAGAATTTTTTTGCAACCATATTTTTAGGGGCTATATGATTATACTAAGTGGCATAATAACTAAAGAAGAATGCACAGTATAAAACTATGTAGCACAAACTGTCTTTTTGTTTCAGGGAAAAAAACATGGAGGAAAAGACTAGAAAAAATATGAAATAGTAATAGCAGGTCCTGCTATGTAGTAAAAATATCACTGCTTTTTATTTTTTTCTTTGGTCACTTTTATTTCCCAAATTTTCTAAGTAAGCATGTTTATAATCAGGGGAAAAACTGTTACCTAAATGTAAGACTGGCAGCTAGAGGGGTCAGGCCAAAAGTGAAAGATAAGCCCGTTGGTGTTTAGTGCCCATTTAATTCCTGAGTCTTTGTGCTAGGCAACTCCAAGTTAAAAAACAGTATTCTAGGAAATTCTCTGGACCTGCCCCTCTCCAAGAGCCTACTGTGGTCCCCCATCGAGATGTCCTGATTTTCAGGAATCCCCTGCTGTCATTTACAATTTCAACAGTCCTAACTGAATGTTCACTTTGCTGGCTTTGGCGGCTTCAGCTTTTCCCACTGCCTTTGGTGATCCTCCACCTCGCTCACGCTGAGGGTAAGAATTCTTACTTTTTTTATATGCCCAGAATTGATGCGATCACATGTTTGTGTTCTCACGTTAGTCACAGTTTCTGCCTCAACCATGGCTGCTGCCAAATGCAGCCCCAGACAGCTGTGGTTTGTGTCACAGGACTCACTGTTAGCTGAGCAAAGTGACAAGCAGACTGCAGTGGCTGAGTTGGGCAGCTGCCCACGGGCAGCTAATCAGTAGGCTGGTATTTTAAACCTCAGCCCTTTAAGTTCTGCCCTCGGGACTTGAATGGGGTGGTACAGAGAGAACCAGGCAGTGGGCAGGCACTGGAGTTGAAGGGATCCATAGTTTAAGCCAGAAGGGAAGGCCGCAGTCATGATAAGTCACGGCCAACCAGTCATGACAAGGCAGAAACTATGACTAGGCAGATTCGGTGATGTAGGAAAGAGGTGTGCCAAGAAGTGAGAAGTGAGCAGAGCAAACCCCCAGAAAATAGCACACCTGTACACATGGAGGAGAATTAGAGGAAGTTTCGGAAACTCCAGCTATTGAGCTTGTTAGACGTTGTTGCCTTAACAGAGGCTGGCTGATCTACTGTTTTGTTGTTTTTTATTTTGGCTCCTTGTGTTTCCTTATAAGAATAAACACGAATGACCCATTTTCCTTTGTACTTTGGTTGAGTTATGTTATGAAAGTCTCATTTCTTGAAATCAGAAGGGCTAAACCTGAATTGTAATGATTTCCATATTTATTGAATCATTTACTCACTTCATAATTCTTTCATATGTTCTGCATAACATATTGAAATTGTGCCAGTGTTCTATGCACTAGGGATAAAAAGATGCATGCTACAAACCTGCCCTTACTGATTATCCAGTGTTAGTTCTCATGGGGGTGGTAGATAGCAGGTAAATATGAGAGTAGGATAGAATGGCTGTGATTGAACGTGGCATATGGAAAGCAAAAGGTACAAAAAGAGGGCCGGAGGAGAAAATGATATTTCAGGCTTCTGCTGGCGTCATTGAGAAAATGCCGATGTTGTTCTCCATTAGGAGAAATGTTGAGTTTAAGGACAGTCAGGTCTGGATCCAATAGGAAGCTATAGAAAAAAGAAATTAAGTGTAGATTTAGGAACACCAATATGTTTGGATCTGTGACTTTTACAGTGAGAAGAGGGCTGAGAACAAAATTCTGGGCAACCCAACATTTAAGGGGAGGCCAGAGAATATGTTTGCAAGAAGGGAGCCCAGTAGGGTGATCGTCGGTAGGAAAAGCAGGGGAGCAGCATATTGTGGGCACTGAAGAGTAGGTCATTTCAAGGAAGACATGATCAACAATGCAAATGCCACAGTGATGGTGAGAGAGAGACTTAAAAATACATGTTGTATTTATAATATAGGAGTTACTGGTGACCTAGATGAGAGGACTTAATGAGAGAATCCCTAAGACATCAATGGGCTGAGGACCAAATGGCAAGCATGAATTAATCATTAAGTAAGCTAGACTCTAACAGGTAGGAGGGAGGCAGAGGAGCACCCCAAGGTGGATATGTGAGGGGATGTATAGTCAGGAATTAATGGAGTCCATTTATGGAGCCCGCCCACCCATCTCCACCCTTTGAGCATAAGGTGGGAAATTTAGCGCTCAGATTCTGAATGTCCACACAGAACCGCTCCTTTGTGTTCTGGGCTCCTCCCCGCATCGCCCATGTCCATTGTGAGCCCCCTGCATGAGCTCCTAGATGCTGTCTCTTCTACCCAGACCCCTCTTCCCACCACACCAGAAAGAATCAACCACCCTTCCAACTTATGCCCTGTCTCTGGTCTCAACTCTCATAATTTTCAAGACTCCTTTCTGCAAGGATTCGAAACACCATACTATAATTCCTTAGTTACACCAGAGAAATTTTGAGATGAGATACTTAAAAAGAATTCACATAAACTTTGGTGAGGATTCTCCTTAATTTCCACATGGAGAAATGGAAGGGAGGCCTTCATGCCTAGCCTGGCTCCCCTGCTAGGAAAGGAATGCATGATTAGTGAAGCCAAGTTTCTGAGTAAGTGGAATGGGGTGGGGCTTGGAACACAGGTGAGGACAGCTCTCCTAGTGGAACAGAAGAAGGATGGAAGGGTTGGGAGCAGGTGCACGTACATTTGTGTATGCGGGAACAGGACAAGAAAGAGTTCTTGTGAGTGGTTTATTTTCTCATATTGTAAACAACCTTTTGCTAGCAACACGAGTTGAGGAAATGGGTACTACCACTACAAATAATAGCAGAAACGTACACTGGGGACAAAAGGCAGGTCCGGACCTTGATATGCATCATCTTACTGAGGCCCCATCACAGCCTTCTAAAGTATTCTGAACTCGGTTTTACATTTGAAGAGTGTGGGGCTTTAGATACTTGTTCTTGTCACCCCACTGGTAAGTGGTAATAGGGAAAATGAGAGAAAATGGCAATGAGGTTTTGAGAGAAGAGTATAGATACCACAAATTTGCAGACATTGGTCTGAGGGCTGAGTGATCTTCTCCAACTCTGTGCTGGAGCTGGTGTACAGGAGGAGCAGCACAAGAGGATGAGTGGACTGAGTTGGGGCATGAATGAATATCATGCTATTCAACGACAAAGGGGTAAGAGAGTTGAGAATGTCGGCCAAAGTATGGTTGAGAGAGAGAGAGAGAAAGACCATGGGATTGAGGCTGGAAAGGAGGTGGGCAGAGTATCTGTGTGTTGGCAGGGAGAGAATACAAGTTAAGGAAATCATTCCAAAGTGTACAGATAATCATAGGGTAAAATAAAATTTAAGAGTTGTAGAAATAGAATTTGAAGTGATGTTTAAAAGCAAGTATTGGGGATTCAGAAAGTTAAAAAAATTTGAAATACTATGAGGCTAATAAAGTTAGGATCAAGGAATAGAAAATTGTGGTTGTAGATTGTAAGTGTGAAGCAGTACTGAAAAATTGTCAGATTTAACATTACCAACCTGGAGTGAAGTTGAATGTCATCAGACTTGAAAAGCACAAGGAATTAAAGGACTAGGATATAAAATGAGGTAACTACTTATACATGTATGTATGTATGTATGCATGTTCATTCTAAAAAAAGATGAGGTATAGACTTTGAATTTTTCCAGAATGATGGGAAATCAGATGAGAAGGAAATACTATAAACCAAAACATATATCTTCAATAGCTTTTCCTGGTGCTCACATGTTTGGTATGTAAAAATGGCAAAGAGAAGACAGTTTTACAAGGAGCAGCAACAGAAAATAAGGAAAACCCTGACTCGCCACATGGCTTAGCGCTAAGCGTGGTGAAGAGGACACAGCCCTCACCAGAGAGGGCCACAGAGAAGCATGGCATCCTGGAAGGAAAAGGCAAGTCTCTAAAACCGGGAGGCAGAATGATCATGAAGTGATGACCCTATCTCTTGGAGGAGGCTGGGGTCCTGCCCAAAGGGTTTGGGGCAGTGTTGGGAGAGAGCACAGAGTGGGAAGATAAGTGACAGGGGACGGGACCAGGACAGGAATTACTAAGTAGTGAGGAAAAGGTAGTGAAATATTTAATTGGTTGATTTCTTTTGTCTCTCCTTTCATTTATTTATTCAGTCATTTATTTTATCAGCATGGTCTCATGAACTTTATACTTTAGGTTGTGATCCAATACTTCATTATTTATTTTGTTGCTCAAATTGTTGGGCTTTTGCCATTAGGGGCTCTTTCAGGAGATCCTGTGTCACTTTGACACATCCCCATTGTTTTGTTTGTTCAGTGCCAGTTCCCACTCTGGCATTGCTATATTTTCCAGGCTTATGTTCTAGATTTCCTGCACCACCCCTAGAATCAGCCCATTGTCCCAGGAGCCCTAGATGCTTATATTAGAGAATGGAATTATGCTATTGGAAAATGAGATCTGGGTGCTAGGTGTGCTGCTTGTTACTCGGTGTCACTGATCATAGGACCTCTCAGCAGACAACACTAGGAAAAATGTAGATGCAGAAACTATAGATATGTGTGTGTATGTGGGATATCTATAATTTCTGTATCTGTCTATCTGCATCTTTAAGCTAGACTTTAGTTCATTGTGATGTCTCCAAATCTGATTCAGTTCAACATGGTTCGTTCTAGCCTTCTCCCTTGCTCACCTGAAATTCCCCACTCAGCAGGGAGAAACCTTGCTCCCACAACCCATCAATCATTTACTTATTTGTTCTGTCCCTGGGTATATGTATAGAAGTTTCAGAATCACTCACTTGTACCCCCATAAAACACAACTATAGCAATTGGAGCATAGTGCTTACTTACAGTTCTTTTTATCTTTATTCTCATAATTTCCTGTTAAAACATCATTTTCCAGTGTTCTTCAGGTAACCTTTCTCTCCATACTCCCATTGGTTAATTTTAAGATTTCTCAATTTATGTTTGGCTATGTTATTATCAAACCACTTTCCGTTTTATAGATGTCGATGCCTATAATTTTAATGAGCCTAACTTTTTGAGCTTAATATTTTAAAATGCAACAACATGTTCCTTTATTTTTCATTTTTTCTTTAAAGATATGCTGTAAAGATACCCAGCATTAATTTATATTTTTCTTACTTCAAAATATAAATATAAACAAAATTTTATTATAGCGAGACAGGTGTATGTGATAGAAGTTGGCCGGAGAATGTGTCCACAAGGACCACTTGCAGGCAGAAGGGAACTCTCTAAGGGACAGAAGACACGGGTGAGGAACTAGGAAGAGATTGTCAGTGATGACTGAGAGTGAAAATAATGCACTGTCCTGTTTTGTGCCTTGGGAGGAAAATGTGGCTCAATGTTATTTGCCTTGGGAAGAAATGAGGCAACAGAGAAAGTGTGTGACTCTTGGCTTTCCAGAAAGCCTGGGGGGGACAATAGAGGTTTGACCAGTACCATCAAGAGAGTGTGGCAGAGATTCAGTTCTTTGGTTTTTATCTACCAAAGGGGAATTCCCGGCCACTTGCAAGGCTTAGCACACGGTGTGGGTGCCTGGGAGACTTGGGGCAAATGTACCAGCAGATGCACATCACATTTTGCAGACCCCTTTGGGAAGATGGCAGGTATATATTCAGTCTGCCAAACTAATGTTTGGTCCATGTATTAAATGGCGCTTTCATGTTAAGCCCTTAAATATAATTTAACAGAGGGTTTGTTCAGTATTTTTCCTATTTCCCAGCCTTGCTAGGAAAATGGGAAATGCTATATAGCAATATTCTACTGCATTCTATGGAAGTTACATGAAAAGCTGTAGGTATTGATATACTACTGTACATTTGAAGTAATCTATTGATACACAAATTTTGCTGTTCCAGTAATTTCTCTGCATTCCATACAGACTCTGGGTTCCAGGATTGTAATCACATTAATGTCCAAGAAGTCAGCATAAAAGTCTCCTTTAAATGTTATAACTTGAAGGGAGTATTGTAGCTTAACCTTCTGGTTTCTGATCAGGAGACCAGCTGGGAACAAACTTGCAAAAGCACTTCAGGAGCGCTAAATTATTGGGACTTATCGGATGTTTGGGGAAAGATAGAAATGTACAGTCACACCTTTTCGGGTTGTGTCTTTGGACTGCCACATCAAAAACTCTGGAATTCCTTTCGAGTGAATATCTATTAATGAGTTCCAGTAACACATGAGTGTTATGCTAAGCAGGCTTCAAGGCTTTCGTACAAAGATGGTTCAAACACATTCAATGCCCATAGGCATTTACTATCAGCGCAACAGGAAAAATACTCACAGAAATAATGGTTGCGTTAACTTTGTGGTGGAGGTAGCCTCAGGGATGGGCCTTAAGGATGAATAAGACTTCACAGGGTAAAGATGAGAAGGAAGCACTTTACACGGAGTAACCAACAAGGCACAGATGTCAAAGATTCAGGGTATATGAGGGAAGACTTACTAGTCCAGTTTGGCAAGAGCAGTAATTTTCAGAATGTGTTTTCTGGACCATCAGCTTCGGCATCATCTGGGAACTTGGTGGAAATGCAAATGCTCAGGTGTCAACATAGAGTGACCAGTAATTTCACACCCAGGTGTGTATTCCAAGAGAATCAAAAACCTACACCCATACAAAAACTTGAACATGAATGTTTATTTATAGCAGCAGCATTCATAATAGACAAAAAGTTGAGATAACCCAATTGTCCATCAGCTGATGAATGGATAAATAAAATGTGGTATATCCATTCAGCAAAATATTATTCAGCCATAAGGAGGACGGAAACAAAGATACATGTCATAACATGGACAAACCTTGAAAATGTTGGCAAGTAGCCCTGGCCGGCGTGGCTCAGTTGGTTGAGCGTCATCCTGCAGAGGGAAAATGTTGCAAGTGAAAGAACTCATTTCACAAAAAACCATGCATTGTATAACTGCGTTTACATAAAATATCCAAAATAGGTGAATTTATAGAGACTGAAAGTACAATAGATGAGTGGTCTCCAAGGATTTGGGAGAAAGGGGAATGGGAAGTGGCTGCTAACAGGTTTCTTTTCAGGTGAGGGAAATGTTCTACAATTAGATGGTTATAATGGTTCCACCACCGTGTGGATAAACTAAAAACCAATGAGCTGTGCACTTTAAAACAGTCACCGTTGTGTAGTATATGAAGTAGATCTCAATTAAATAAAAAAGAAACAGAAAGTTTCAAGTCTCATCCCAGGTCTATGGAATGGGAAGCCCTGGGCTTGGACCCAGCTGTCTGGGTTTGAACCGGCCCTCTCGTGGGGATTCTAATGTATGCTCACATTCAAGAACCAGCTGGATCTGTGTCTTGGATAGATGTTATTATCACTTCAGCGACTTAAAAATTACCTGTTGCCTGGCCCCCATACCTGGAGATTCTAACTAACTGGACCAGGGCATCAGTGGGTTGATTTTTTTCAGGGAGGGGGGTGGAGTGAAGAATCAGGGTTTTCTGAAAGCTACTCATGTGACTCCCCCATGCATCACAGTTGAGAACTCCTGGCCTGGCGCCTAAGGCACGTGCGCGTGGATGACTGAGTGACGGTGCAGAAGGGGACTGGAGGGAGAGGCTGGGCCCTCACTGTACAGGGCCTTGACAAACAGCCTTGAGGGCAAGGAGAAGGGGATTATTAGATCTGCATGGTAAGATCATTCCGGCAAAAGTGCGAGTGGAAGAATTGGTTTAGGCAGGCACTGAAGGCCAGGTGGTCAGTAGGGAAAATTGGATAGGCAAGAGGAACAAACCCAGGATCAAAGCAGAATTGTGATGGGAGGCGCAGAAAGGAAGGATTTAAGTGAGAGGAACATGGCAATTGACTATAAGATGTGAATGCTAACAAGACCGAGACTGGAGTATGGGGTAGAAGAGAGAGGAGCTGGCAGTTGTCTTCAAAGATATAAGTGTAGATGATTGGATGAAGGTGATGCCATTGAAATAAATAAGGAAATTAAACATTCTACTGTTGTTTTGTTGAAAAGGGAAGAAAAGTTCAGGAGTTAAGGGAAGGGTCACAGAGCAAAGTTGAAGATAAAGATAAGGAAGAGATAATCCAGGGTACATTTACCTTTTGAAAAAGCATGAAAACTACAACTATTCCAGGAGCAAACGAGCTTCTGCCATATTTTTGTTAAATTATCATAGCAAGTATATTTACTCAATTATTGGAGCTTTTGTTAGTTTCCTGTTGCTGCCATGACAAACTACCTCAAACACAGCAGCTTAAAACCAATGCAACTGTATTATCTTACCACTTCTTTAAGTCGGATGTCTGAATTGGATCTCACTGGGCTAAAATTTCAGGTGTTGGCAGGGCTGCATTTCTGTCTGAAGCCTCCAAGAGATAATCCGTTTTCTTGTATTTTCTAGCTGCTGGAGGCTGTTTATATTCCTTGGCCAGGGGAACCTTCCGTTTTCAAAGCCAGCAAAGGTGAGTTGAGTTTTTTCATATTACATCACTCTGATTTCTTCTGCCTCCTTCTTTCACTTTTAAGGGACCTTGTGATTACATTGAACCCACCTGGACAATCCAGGATACTCTCCCTATTTTAAGATCAACTACTTATCAACCTTAATTCCAGCTACAACTTCCATTTTCATTTGCCATGTAACATATTCACAGGGCCCTGATATTCAGATGTGGACATATTTGGGGGCTGTTTGTCTGTTGATCATTTCCTATTTTCAGAGTCATGATATGAATTCAGTTTATGATTTCCAAGTCCATTCTAGTATTTTATAAATATATAAAATTTTGTTCCTTTTCACAGAGTCCTTGCTTTATGGTATTGGAACTAACTACTACAAGCCAGATAACACTGGGGGTATTTATAGCTTATAATTCAACACAGAGGAATAAAATTCAATTAAGAGTATGAGTATAGGCAAATTGCAAAGATTCCTTTCTGTTGTCACAGAAATTAAGAAGTTTCTTAATCACTTCCACTATGTGACATCTACTTTTGTTCTCTGTGTGAGATTTGTTCTAGTTTGCTGATGCTACAGTAGCAAAGCACCACAGACTGGGTGGCTTAGATGACAGAAATTTGTTTTCTCACAGTTCTGGAGGCCAGCAGTCTGAGATGGAGGCCTTGGCAGAGGGGTTTTTCCCAGATCAACAAGGGAGGCTCCGCCGCAGGCCTCTCTCCTTGGCTGGGAGATGCTGGTCTTATGTCTGTGTCTTCAGTCATCTTCTCTGTATGTGTTTGTGTCAAAATGTCCTCTTACAAGGACACCAGTCATATTGGTTTAGGGCCCACCCCTGTGTCCTCATTTTAATGTCATCACCTCTTTGAAAACTATCTCGAAATACATTGCACATTCTGTGAGGTGCTTGGTGTTCAAATTTCAAACTAGGAATTTTTTCTTTTTCTTTTCTTTTTTCAACATATGAATATTATAAGGAGACACAGTCAGCCCATAATATAATAAGATAATTGTGTTACCCCATAATAGGGCTAACACAATTGTTACAAAATAAATCTCATGGGCCACCTCTGGTGGTTGGTGGCTGCCTCAGAGCATCTTTTGGGAAGGATTCTGAGGGCATCTCTGGGCTTGGATGGAACACAGTGATTAACTAGCAGCAATGGCCTTGGTCAGTGGCTGGTAGAGTGACATAGCCCGTCACAGACTTACAAACCTTCTCAGTGACAATTACCACATAGAGGATGAGAGATCCTTGCTAAGTACAGACTAGACTACCATCCAGGCAGAATAATGTTGGATGCTGGTGTACTGAGCCATCATTTAAATGATAACCTAGAATTTATTGCCCCACCTCCACTAGAAGTGCTCAAGTGATAATTAGAGAAACTGCTTGTTTAGTGTGAAGTCTCAGCCCCAACTGTACAGAATTTATTAAAAATTGTGTATGTATTCGTACATGCTTAAACTTCAGTCTCCTTCAAAGTACTCTCCATGTGATGCAATACACCTATCGAGAGGCTTTTTCCACTGCTCAGAACAGTTTTTGAACTCATCAATTTTGATGCCTTTTAATACTTCTAAAGTTTTTTGTTTCACCTCTTCCACATCGGTGAAACGTTTGTCTTTGAAGACTTTTTTCATCTGGGGAAACAAAAAAAAGTCACTCAGGGAAGAGTGGGCGAATAGGGAGGGTGGGACACAGGGGTCATGCCGTTTTTTTGTCAAAAACTGCTGAACACTCAGCACAGTGTGGACAGGTGCTCTGGTAAATCACCCCCCCATGCCATGGGCAAAGGTGTTGAAGGAGCCTTCAAAATGAAATTCACTGAAGCCGAATACAGCCTCTCACAGCAATGCCAGCTGGTACATGAAGACAGGTGGGTTCCTAGAACACTCACTGAGCGGGGGAAGCCTGTACTAGAAGGGGCCCTGCCTCCAGAAGATAATTCTGGTATTTGGGAGTCTTCCCTCATATCAGCTACACATGCCTAGGGGCACTCACCTGGCCAGTGAGCTTCACAGACCTCTCATTTCCAAGCCAGTGTTATACTGGACTGACCCTTGTTGTTCTTAATATGATTGCAAGACTCCTTCAGCAACGATCATTAGGAAACAGCAAAGAACAAAAAGAGTTCATTATTTACAGGCCCTGGAGTATGCATGAGGCATGCCAGGGGGCACACAGCTAGGTCAAGGGTAGAGAGGGAGAGAGAGTGCATGGGCCTGGGGATCTGCTTTTATTGTGATCAAGGATGGGCCCTAAGGTTTCGTAGGCTCACTCTTTATTGGTGAATTTGAAACATAAGAGCAGGAATTTAAAAGCACAGGAAGAGAAAAGAAACAAGTGGCCCAAATGATTATTTATCAAAATCAATCAACATTTCCAACTCAAAGGAGATGTGGTTGGGGGAGGAGGTCTGGCTCTTTACCTCCTCGTGTGGCTGGCCAATGTTGAGATAAACTTCCTTGAAGGTGATGCCTCTTTAGAATGGATGCTGGGAATCAAAGCTCGTCAGGCACTTGTATTACAAAAACAAGAGCCAACTTTCAGGACTAACACCACACTGCCTGGGTAGTCCAAGTCATGGACAAGCCATTAATATGAATTATCTATTCGCAAAGGATACATTTTATAGGAAAAGTAAATCATTAGAGAAGAGAGCCAGCCGTTATTTTGATGCTACTACAAATAGCATGGATTCTTTTAGCAATAATGTTTAGGCAGTGTCCACAAAAAAGGAATTGGTCAGAAAACTGTCTAAGGACCTGATATTGTTTTTACTGAGAGTGACAAACTATCATTATTCAAGGATTAATATGGTTTTAATAAGATTAACCCTGTGGAAAAAAATGATTGGACTAATAGTTTCTGGGATGGTCCAGTATGCTCCTACATTATCAAAACTCTGCTTGACAACCACAGCTTCGGGCCAGCCACCTATAAGGCAGACTGCCTGGTAGTGTCAGTTCTGAGAGTGAATCTGCCACTGAATTTCAGAAAATTGGGACTGGAGCCTTGTCCAAGTCATCCCCAGTCACACATCTCTATTCTCACATCGCTGTCAGGCTGAAATGTGTGCGGACAGGTAAAGGTGTTCCAAAAGAGAAGGCTAAAGGGGCAGGGCTGAGACTTGGCGTTACTCAGTAACAGGAGTCAGTTCCGTCGGGATTCCTGAGGCTTCTAGACTGGCATCAGCCGACTCCCAGGGATTTTACAAGATACACTGGAATGCATGCCGATGGGCTCTGCACGTTGTTTGTCTTCAGCACAAAAGTTAGTCTTTGCTGAGAACTATGGAGTGGGGCCAAGCTGGCTTCCTGCCGCTCGGCTTAAGATCATGGGGAAGGTGTCATGTGAGGCTGGAGCACAAAAGGACCAGTGTGACATTGCCAGATCTACAGGCATCGGAGCCTGCCACTCAGTGTGACCTGACAGCAGTAGAACCAGGACTTACCAGCGTTACCAAGAAATGGCATAAATAATTACTCCTCTCTGTTCCCAAACAAATGGAGAGAGATGGCCTGGAACTTCTCATTACAATTGTTCGGTGGTCAAGTAATATGTGAATATGAATTATTTTTAAAAATGTAAGTGTATGAATCATTTTAGAAATAGCAGTATATGTACAAGTGATAAAAAATTGTAAAAAAAAATACATATAGATGTGCATCTCAAATATTTTACCTATTACTCATCCACTTGCTTCTTTTCCACTTGACATTTTGCCATGTTAATCCATAGATGTAACTCTTCTTTTAAATTGCTTCATAGTATCATAATATAATATTTTACTTAATCATTTTTCCCATCGCTTGCCACATGGTCGGCTCCCAACTCTCTGATACTGAAAATGCTGCTGCGAATAAACTTCCCTTCCTACGTCTCATTCTGACTTCAAGGGCCCATTTTCTCTACGGCAGATTCAAGACAGAGCAAACGTTGGAGAAAGCACGTTTCACTTGGATTTTAACGGATGCTGACAAGCTGTGCCCCTTCCCGTTCCTGTTACAGCAGCATCAGCACTGTGTGGGAAAATCCTTACACACCCACTCAACATTTTACATCGCCAGGGTTTAATATTTTTATTTGCGGCCCCAAATGGTACATCCCTGTTATTTTAACCTGTATTTTTCTCTTCTAGTGTTTGTACACTTGCTCATATAAAACAGAAACAGCCTTGCAGTGTGTCTGTCTGAGTGCGCACGTGTGGGAGTTGGTGTGGGGAGAGACGTACACGTGAGGTTTGGAGGCCGGGTCTGGAAGTGAGTGGTGCCTCACATTTGTTCATCAGCAATTCCTTGGCCAGAATTCAGATGCAAATGATAAGAAGGCTAGGAAAAAGAGTCTTTCACTGTGTCCAGGAACATACGTATTGGTGACCTTTACATGTCACCAGTGTAACACATCACCTAGCAAGGAATCATGCTACCGTGGAGGTAACTGACTGTCATTAATATGAAGTTCTAGGGTTGCTTCCCCACACAGGACAGGAAGGAGCACATTTAGAGTTGAGGAGATGTATTGGAGGATCTCGTGGTTACTCCACACCCTGTGAGAATGATAAAGGGGAAGTTGCAGCTTCTGCAGCCCAGTGGAAGCAAGACAACTGAAAGGCTCGCCGCCCTTGGAGGTAAAGATCTGGGTCAACTATCAGGCAGATCGTGCAGGTCAGCTCAGTAAAGGCTGAGTGAAGGGAATTCTGGAGTAGATGGTGAACCAAGAAGAAGATGAAAATCAATGACGGCCATGGGATCGGTTGCAGCTGCAGGAACACGATGCATTTCCCTGGTCCTCTTGCTTTCAGTCTTTTCAGAGACGTAGCTGGCCACCACCTTGGAAGAGACTCTGACTGACTGAACTTATATTTTCTTTCTCGAAGAATAAGTGAGAAAGTCTTGTTCACAACTGAATCTGAGTGGTGCAAGTCATGGACTGTATCAAACACTTTTTATTTAGAGATTTTATTTACTTATTTTTTAAAGGAGGGGGACGGGAGAGAGAAAGAGGGAGAGAAATATCAACTCACCCCCAACCGGGGACCTGGCCCACAGCCCAGGCATGTGCCCTGACTGGGAATCAAACCAGAGAGCTTTTGGTTCATAGGCCAGTGATCAATCCACTGAGCCACGCCAGCCAGGGCCGTATCAAACACTGTTTAGCTGCTACTTCAGATCCTTGGCCTCACCTGTCTCTGAGGTCTTTACCGTGCGTTTCACATCTCTGCACGTGCCCTGGACAATTTCAAGCTGCCACTGCCCAGGAGTACTTGTCTCATGCTAGCGCCACACACTTTTTGCTTTCTTCCCGGGCTTTCCTCTTGAGGCTGAGACATCAAGCACCGAGAGAACTTCTCAGGGGACTCGTGCAGTCATGACCTAGAATTCAGGAGAATTAATGTCCCATGGGACCAGCATGTAACCAACAGGAAAAGGAAGCTGAGTAAATAAATTCTTCGCTATCTGTTTCCTATCCCTTAACCTCCACGCATTCTGACAGTTGATACTGATGATGTCACTCACTTAAGGAAAAGTCCCAGATGAGCCTCCTCACCACCCTATGTAGCCTTGGTGGCTTGTCTCTGCCTTTGAGCCACAAATAATTATGGTAATTACATCAGAGTATGATGGTCCCTAAGAGACTCTACTGCTCCCACACACCAAAGCCCCTAGGCACAGCAGGATCAAGCAAAGAGCTTGGAATTCAAGTCCTTTCCAGTTATGGAGAGTGTCCAATAGCTTCTCCCCCGAGTGGCCCAGGCAAATCTTCCCTGGGTCTCCTCCACTGTGGGCAGCAAATCAGTGTTCTATTTCTTCCAGCTCTGGCCTTGCTTGATCTTATTTCAGGTTTTCTCTTGGTCAACTTGGTGCTGATGATTAGACAGGGATCCTCAGTGAGCGCCCCGGGCTCCCTGAGCCATCGGACAGGTAAAGCCTGCATCACAGCAAGTGGAGCTTCCCAGCCCTGGAGCCAGTGAGCCACTCCCATCCACCTGTTCCGCCTGTCAAATGACACCACAGGTCCCGCTCCCTAGGGGCCACTCCTTGTTCCATTTGGAACGAATGCCAGGCACTTCTGCTCGTCGTGATTTATTTCATGTGGACCATGTGAGCACAGCTCTGAACTTTCCACTTTTTATCAGCTTCACTCCGCACACGAATCCTAGAGAAATACCCCCCTATTCCTTTTCGTTTCACAGAATGAAAAATAGTGAAAACTACAGCTAAGTGAAAATAATGATTTTGGGGGGAAGAGGTGATCATAACTTAATAATTATTTTTTGCAAGCACTTAAGGCATCAGAGGACTTGCAAAGGTTGTCAGTGGCCAGCTCACAGCCCAAGGTCCAACAGCATGGTGAACTTGAAGACCTGTTCCGCCAAAATCTGATTCAGGCAATCGCCTCTAAATAGCGATTCCCAGGCTAGTAGAACGTCAGAAACAAAACAAAATTTTAGGGAATGGCAGGATTTATGTTATTAAATATAGGCATTACAAACAAACAAAATACCCTGGCATTTATGCTCACCAGTGTTTCTTAAATGAAAGGATATTTTAACATCTAAAGATGGGGAAAACGTAATTGAAGCAAAGCAGAACTTTTAACCAAATTAACTCTGAGGAGAAAAAAAAAACCCTGCCTTGGAAAAAAAAGTATTAACTTATGATAATATGTTTTTAATAAGAAAAACTATGAACTTACTAAGAAACTCGATGTTAAGGCAAATTGTTAGAATTGCAAGAGCCCGTGAAAATCATCGAATCCACCACACGTTCAGAAACCGTGCTACCCGCTGAGCCCCCACGTGATGCCGCGCCGTCTCCCTGGCACCCAGGGCTATTCTCAGCTCTCCCAGAGTCTCTGAGTACAACCATTGCCCCTTGCTAGAATCTGAAGTCTCAGGAAGAAAAGTACTACCATATTAGTTTCAGCTCAGAATTAGAGGAAACACAGACCTCATCCCCCTGCCTTCTAAACAAACCCTCTGCCCCCCAAATCTCTTTCCTCCACCTTGAGTTACAAAATGAAATCTCACATGTACATCTGACTGACAATAGATGCGAGAAAAGGACACGGTGTGGAGAAGGAAGAAGGGCCCCAGCTCAGCCACCAAAATTCCCTGTTGCATCTAGGATTGTATGTGTTCTCTTTCCAATGAAAATCTCCAGTAGCTACTACCATAGGAAAATTAATTTCAAAGTAGCAAAGTAAAGAAAAAAAGCAATGAAGAGCAAAGTTAGGGTTTTTGGCTGGGTGTTTGGAAGGCTAAGGCCCTGCTAGGTTGGATCATGTGACACAGGGTGTGACGGGGAGAGGGTGTGACGGGGAGAGGCCAGCTGGGGAGAAGCTGGGGAAGGAGGGCGGGGCGGAGTTGCAAAGGGCGTGGTCACTGTCGTTTAAAATTTCTTGGTTGAGCGACCGACCAGTTTTGCCATCGTGCAGAATTACTTAGAAAACCTGCACTTTTTAAATTTCTGCAATTATTAGCCAGTAATACACTTATTCTAGAGGATAATTGGGACCATTTTCCCGTGCTTTCCATAGTATCATGAGGCAATGTCTTTCTTAGCTGAACTGTTCGTTTCCTTCTGAATTAATTGGCTCCTTTTTGTACCTGGTTGTTTTGCAATACATTCGCTTACCAGCGCAAAACCCAGAAGTCTGGGGAAACAAATGGATTTTGAAAATGGCCCTTCCTGTGAACTGTATGTCAAAGGAGGAAATATCAAGGTATAAAGTGTCTCCTAGAACCTAGCTCTGTATTTGGCCTGATGTTAGTGAGAGAATTAGAACGCAAGTCTTGCTTATGATGTACTGATTTTGAATTCTTGAGTGGTGTAGACAGATACTGTGGGGCAGGACTGGGCAGGTCCATGCTCACCATTTACCAGCAGGAACAGAAAGTTCCCAGGAGAAGGGAGACACTGCTGAGAAAACGTAGCTAAGAGCAGTGCTATTTTGAGAAGGAAGAAAGAGAAGAATCTCTGAAAAATTGTCGAGAATTTCCCATTCCCTAAACTCACTAGGGTTTGGGCTGTGATAATCCCAGAGAACTTCTAAGCTAAACCAACACATTCTATGTAAATGGAAAAACAATTTTTTTTGCATGTTTCTCCATCAAGTTTACCAAGAGCTAAAGAATGAGCTTTGCAAAGCAGTAACAGGACTTGAAGCCACATTCAGGTGACTTGAAGGACAGTTTCCGGGATAGAGACTATTACAATATCGTGAGACACTGATTTGAGTAACTGTGAGCAAGCCACAACTTCAAGGTTCTTCACATTTCTACAAACTGAGCTGTACAACTCAGAGAGAACTACAGTGAGAGATAACTGAATGATGTTTTCAAGAGGAAACAAGTTTCGGCAGGAATTTGTTCCTGCAAAGCATCACTGTCATGGCCAACTCAGGCAAGAATGCCGCCACCATGCCGCAAGCCACACAGGGACTTTCCAGCGGGCCCTGGCTTCCAGACACCCATTATGTCAAAGCCCTCCGCTTTTGCTCATCCTCACCTTACCTTTTCAAGGTTGTTTCCTTTGTTTCGCTCATTATTTTATTGCCCATAACACTGGAACCATATATTTAAAAAACACCCTATGATAATTGTTTGTGACGGGACTCTTTAAAGAGGCTGAGCTTATTAAGAGCTGAGAGTATCAGGAACAGGCTCAAGAACAGTGATGGCAAAGATGGCACAAGAGCAAAATGCAGCTGAGCTAGAAAATTATGTGATGATCACCTTTGAAGAATAGACACCATTCTGGAAATGCAGATTGGATGAGGCACTTACGTGGAAGGGCCAGTGTGTCTTTGGAGACACGTTAGTGAGTACGGGGCACGTAGGCCCCTCCTGGGGACCTCAGAACCAGCAGTTATTGACGAGCTCTGTCTTGAACTAGAGCTCCTGGGTTGTCCTTTCTCAGCAAAGTCTTTGGAACTTCAAAACTGGCCAGATTAGGCCCTCTGGGCTAGATCAAACTGCTTCAGAACACACCCAGCAAGTTGAATCCACCAAGGCAGGATTTTAACAGGGTGCAGATATAATATAAAGGGAAAAAGTGCAGTTGATTGTGCCTGACTCTCTGCCCCAGTGTCTTGAACTAGGTATCCATTTAGGAAAGATCTGGATGCTCCCCTTGGTGTGGCCTGCCCTCCAGAAGTATGGACAAGACCTATGAAAAACACAAGGGAAAGGATGGCTATCATTCCCTCTTTCCATCCCTGCCATTTAAAACTCACCCTCATGTCATGACTGAAGCAGAGTTAGAGCACTCCTAGGGTTGTCTCTTTGGGTGGTAAGAAGGTAGGGACCATCAGCAAACAGTACAGACTATTCTGGGCCAGGAGAGGTGCTCAAATTTGAGTGCCAGAGAGAAGGTCCACTGGCAACAGAGGCCAAGGGTGGTCCTGCGGCTTTGTGAAGCAGGCTTGTCCACTGTGAAACTGCTCCACAGTGAATCTCAACCAGGGACAATTTTACATCCAGGGCACACTTGGCAATGTATGGAGATGTTTTCAGTTGCACAAATGGAAGGATGCTGCTGGAGCTGAGTGGGTAGAGGCCAGGGATGCTGCTAAACATCCTGCCACACAGGGCAGCCCCCTCAACAAGAAATTAGCTGGCACAAAGTGTCAGTAATGCCAAGGCGGAGAAACCCTGCGCTAGAGTACGCCACCAACCCTGCAATGAGTTAAAGGGAGGAAGAAAAGATCACACAGTAATCACCAGCTCTCAAGAAAGCAGAGCATTATTCATGCTTAGCAGTTGGCTCTAAGGAAGTTCGTCGTGGGTATCGGTGCTTCCCGAAAGGAGTTGGGATATTGTCAGCTCTGTCCTGGTTGGGGCTTTTGCATTGTGCTTAGTGCCTGCCACCTGAATCCCTGTAAACAATTAGAAAGAAAGAAAGAAAGAAAGAAAGAAAGAAAGAAGGAAGGAAGGAAGGAAGGAAGGAAGGAAGGAAGGAAGGAAGGAAGGAAAGAGGAGAGAGAGAGAAGGGAGGGAGGGAGGGAAAAAGAAAGAGAGAAAGAAAGAAAAAGAAAGAAAGGGAATTCTTGCTGCTCCCCTGGAGAACAATTCTGTAAGTCTCATTTTTGTTTTAGAGTCAACAGAAAGAGATGACGCTAGAGGGCACCAATGACTAATATCCCTAATAACAGAAAATAAGAAAGCACTCTCTGACCTAGAATCGAGCCCTAAAATTATGATAAAGATGCAAGTCCAGAAAAGGAAGGCACTGAATCACTCCCAAGTTCTGGAGGAACTAGAGGAGTCTTTGATGCTGGGGGCATGCGTGTGTGAGGAGACAGCAATGATTTGCCCGCACTCTCTCCAGCTTCCTGAGCCTTCATCTTTTACCATCAGCCAGTCTCCTCCCCTCAGCACCCACTCTTCCAACTCATCAGAGAGATGAGGGGCCCTGCTTCCAGCAACTCAGCCTCACTTAGGTGTTAACCTGAATGTCAGGTTTTTCCTGACTCTGCACTCCAAGTAACCCCCAGCTGCATCCCGGCCCCTCCTAGCCAATAACCTCGGCTCCTCTCAGTTGCTTCTCTCCCTCCCAGAATGAGATCTTTCCTCTTAAATCATGTGTTTCAGTTATATCTGGTTAGCTTCCATCAGCTATACCACATCGCCACATGTTGTCTTCGCTCAACGCCAGCATCCTCACACTCTGCTCCCCTGCCAGAACGCTAACCTGCCTGGCTGGACCTTCCTGATGCCATCACCTGCCTGGACTGCCACCTGGTATTAGTTCCCATCCTTGTCACATGCCATACTCCGCCTGCATGGACTTCCCACTGCTTGCAGCTGTGTCTGCCCCAGACTCAGCCCTGCCCCACTAGGACAGGTGTGACCAGTCTCCATCTGGATTCTCTCGTCTGGTCTGCCTGGGGCAACCACCTCCAGAGAGCTGAAATCTCAGCTACGTCACTGCTTAGAATGAAAGCATGACCATGCTGAGATCAGCAAAACTGTACTTCTATCCTCCACCCCATGTAGAGCTATGTTAGCGCCTTACAGTTGTGAAGGTTTTCCTGAGTTCCCCAGGACAAGTTGACCTTCATCCTTGGTGAACCCAGAATACCCTGGATAGATCCCTATGAGGACACCTTTCCCTATTACAACTTTTAAAAAATGTACATATATATGTAGCAGGGGAGAGAACATTCTCTTACCTAGTAGCAGGCAAGAGATTTCTCTTTGGGCAAGAACCATTTTTGTTGGGAATAGTTTTCTTAAGGTCACTTAGGTTGAGTGTGTTCCTGCAATAAATATCTGGTCCTCAGGATTCCGTTCAAAGGTCAAGTTGATAGCAGACAAGGAGAGGCATTTGTTTGATCCTCAGAGCAAGTGGAGAGAATAAAGGAAGGAGAAACCTGGGTCAGGAGAGAAAGCGTAGAACTGACAAGCTACGAAAGGTCACACAATCTATTTTTCTTTCCTCTGGAAAAGCCAACCAACCTGGTCATAAGTTGATTATTGTGGAAAAGTAGCAATGAGTTTGGGTTTGGCATTTAAGTGTATTTGAAAGGAATCATAAGCAACATGGGGAGATATAATGGACCCAGAGACAGAGACACTGTGGAATTGCAGGTCCTTTGGAATTAGTTGTATATATAGATCTTTTTATGTCAATATACACATTGATATATAGAGATAGATGATATCTTGGGGAGGTATAGGGCTTCCAAGTCATGAGGTGGTGGTCAAGTCCCTGCCACCTAGGTGTCAGAGGTGGCACGCCTCCTCTATCGAGTGTAACACCCCTCAATGGCAAAGATCACATCTTATTCATCTTTGCTCAGCCGTTGTCTAACACAGTGCCTGCCTTGGGACCGGGATGCTCAGCAAATATGTCGTGAATTGGTAAGTTATATCCTGAGAGCAAGTGGGGCTGATGCAAGTTGTCTTTGTATCTTCTTACACCCCTGAGAGTCTGGAAACTACAATTTGCGTAATCCTCGTCACACCTGGTGAGAAATCATCTCAAGAGAGTTACCAAGCCAGTGAATTATGTTTGGCTGCCTTGCTTGTTTGGGCAGAGGACACAGAGCCCTGGGCCTGGAGGCCACCGTACTCCCAGGCTTCCAGATATTTCTGAGGCCAGCCTTCCTGAGTCAGCTCAAGGGCGTGGTCCACCTGGAGGGCCCAGGTGATGGGTGGGAATGTGTCAAAGTCTGGGTGGGGAAGGGTGAGGTGGGGTGGGGTGGAATCATTTCAGCTTCTGTGTGTGTGCGTTTAGTTAGTTCTCACAATTATTCACTAGAGTAGAGTCTGAGTGAGAGCTCCGTACTGTAAAGAAACAGAGAGGACTCCAGATGAGGCGGACGAGCTGTGAGAGCTTCAGGATCATCAACACAACACAAAAGCTGACACTTGGCCCTCCTTTGACGGAACCACCCCTTTAGTTGACTTTTGAGATTCTCCTCAGCCTGGCCCAGTTTACCTAGCCAACCAATTTCCCAATATCAAAGAGAAGCCTTCTGAAGCTGACTTTACTTGCTCGTTTGGAAGACATGTAGGTTGGTCCCAAGTCACAACATTTCCACAGAAATAACAGCAGGGATTCTGGGAGACAAAACCCTGGTCATGTAATTGAATGAGCCACCCATTTATTGCTGGGGTTGTTCATCATTTACTCTGTGTTCTAACCAAGAGACAAAGTAGCCTCTATTCAAGGAGCCAGTTCATCTGATTTCTCATCAGCTGATTTGTGTGCAGTTACACACATGAGTATTTACGTACTTTCTAGACCACATCACTGTCACGTAAAAAGCTCAAACAATACTTATACACGTTATGTACTGGAACACATTATTTTCCCGGAACCCATTATGATAAATGCTACTTACTCCCTCTAATGAAAACATGTCAGCCAGTATATCATCCAGGAGCGGGGATGGTAAGGAGCTCTTCAAATGCCCTGCGGGAGGCTCTGTGACTCTAGCCACATGGTCTCTTCACAGTCAACGGAGTTTATGGAGAAAATAAACAATCACTCCGGGTTTTCCTTGAGCCAGCGGCTGATGTCATGGCTATTTAGGCTGCATTGGGGTAACATTCAAGTGACAATACCTGGAGTCATGTGAGAAATACTCGTACTCTACAGCCTAAAGAGACACCTATATTAATGAAACACTGGGGGCTCTAAGTTTGCACACTGCCTTGCCACTCAACGCCACTCTCACCGCCGGGCATTGATAACTTAGGTCTTGGAGCACTCGCTCTTAGCGGGCACCGCGGTCAGGGCTCCCGTGGACCGACTCATTGAATCCTCACAACCCCATGATGCAGGCACATTCACTATATTCCTTTGACAAACAAGGACACTGAGGCTTGGGCATATTAAGTAGTTTGGCCCCGGGTACAGTTAATAAACGATAGAACCTGGATTTGAACTCGAGAAGTTTGACTCCAAGAATTATGTACCTAAATGATATGCTACTCCAAAATCAGAGAACAAGAAACCTGAGACAAAGGGAAGAATAATATGTGGATGGAATATATAACCAATGTGAATTAAACTGTCTGAGCTAGGAAAAACAAAAAGTTCAGAGAAAAATCCAAGTGGTTATCCTCTCCTATCCTTTTCTGTAGTTTTCGCCATTTAAGTCTGACCTTGGCCTGCACTACCTTAGGGAAATGGAGGCCACAATTAAGTAGAAAGAAAAACCAAGAGTTTGCTGTGAAGTTTTAGTGTTAAGATAATGCAGGCAATGTTCAAGGGTCATTTGATGCCCCAGTGTGTTTCCTTATGTGCTGAGTTTAGACCTTAACACCTTAATAAAATGCGGCTCCATTCAACTGCTGTGATGGATTTGGGACAGATCTTGTACCATTTCTTTCATCCCTGACTCACGGTCAAGAGGATCATGAGAACCAGCAGCTGTGTGCTGGGTTGGCATTCAGCACCGTACTCTCCTTTTACTGCAGTAGCAAGGACTGTCTTCCTGCGCAAAACCCTGGACTCAGTAGGTACTGCTGTATGCCTCACAAAATAGTAGCAAGCAAATAAAAACAGCACACATCTGTAGTCCTACACTGGCCGCCGCTCCATGAAACATTTGCCCAGCATACACAAATCACACATTAGTAAGAACTGCTTCATGCAGAGCCTGTAAGTGTCTTCACTCTACTGTTCAGCAAAACAGCTGCCCGAATACCCAACAGCAATTGTCCTTCCAGCTGAAAGCCGTTTCCACTGGCTAAAGGCCCTAGTGTCATTTGATGAAGGTGTTTTGCCCAAACCTTTTTGAGACCTTTTCCTGAGCATAATATAATGACTAATTATCTTTGCAGTACATTTTTATCAGCTTCTCATAAATAGTACAGTTCAAACTGTTTTTTCTCTAAGAAGCTCCTTTGGTGTCAATCTTCAGGTAGAGAAGAGGACCCCAGACGGGAACTAAAAGCTAAACACAATGTGTTTAAGGGACTGAGGAAGGAGGGTCAGTCTCCCTTTTGGTCGAGGCCAGTTGTTAGTTACTGTACTTCAGAATCACCTGCAGAGCTAAAAAACTAAAAACGATTCTCTAGCACCATATTTAGAGTTCTGATTCTTTAGGTCAAGGAGGTAGATGCCTGGAAACTTTTTAAAGTGTTCCAGGTCATTCCGCAGGTCAGCGTAGACGGAGTGCTGCTATAAAAACAAAGGGTTCCAGAAAACTCTCCGTGCTGCAGTCCCTTCCTGTTAGTTCCAGATCTGTTGTCAACACTTAATTTTTTTCCAAGGCTTAATGTTTGTAACAGATAAATGACTATTTTTCCTTTTTAAAGACTTTCATAATGGGAATGTAAAAATGTACAAAAATAAAATGGAATTTAGAGAGAATACAATAAAATTCACCCTTAGATGTGCAGTTTGATGAGTTTTTTAATTTTTATTTTTCAATTACAGTTTACACTCACTACTATAGTAGTTTCAGGTGTCCAGCATAGTGGTTAGATATTTATATGACTTACAAAGTAATCACCCCAATAAGTCTCATACTCACCTGGCACCACACGTAGTTATTACAATATTACTGACTGTGTTCCCTATGCTGTACTTTACATCCCCAGGATTATTTTGTAACTGCCAATACGTGCTTCTTAACTCCTTCATCTTTTTTACCCAGTTCCCCAACTCCCCCACATGGCAACCAGCACACTGTTCTTTGTATCTACGAGTTTGCATCTATCTTGTTCATTAATTTTGTTCTTTGGTGAATTTTTGTAGCCATTTTAATATTGAAGATGAAAGAAAATACACAACATTTCCAGAATATTATGGTTTATTATTTCAAGAAAGGTAAAACTGCAACTGAAATGCAAAAAACAGATTTGTGCAGTGTGTGGAGTGTGTTTGATTAAACATATCAAAAGGAGTCACCAAGTTTCATGCTGGAGATTTCCTGGGCAATGCTGCATGGTTGGGTAGACCAGTTGAAGTAGATAGTGACCAAATCAGCATTGAGAATGAGCACCTTTATACCACGTTGGAGAGAGCTGACATAATCAAAATATCCAAGGCAATAAAGTTATTGGTGAAAATAAAACATGTGTCTTATTTTATGGAAAAAAAACCCCACGGACTTTTTGGCCAACCCAATATATATCACATTTTGTTTACCCAGTCATTTATTCATGGACCCTAGAATTGCTTCATCCTTTTGGGTATTATGAGTAATCCTATAAACGTGATAATGCAAATTTCTTTTTGAGGGCCTGCTTTCCCCTCTCTGGGGTATATATCCAGTAGTGGAATTGCTAGATCATATGGTAATCCTATTTTCAGTTTTTTGAGGCCCTGACACACTGTTCTCCACAGTGGTGGCATCATTTTCACTCCCATCAACAGTGCACAAGGGCTCCGGTTTCTCCACATCCTTCCTCACAATTGTTTTGTTTTGTTTGTTTTCTATGTTAGCCTTCCTAATGGGTGTGAGGTGACATTTCCTTGTGGTTCTGATTTACATTTCCCTCATGATTAGTGATGTTGAGTATCTTTTCGTATGCTTATTGGTCATTTCTATGTCATCTTAGGAGAACTATCCGTTTTTAATTGGTTTATTTGGCTTTTGTTATTGACTTATAGGAGTTGTTTATATATTCTGAATAGTAACCCCTTATCAAACATATGGTTGGCAAATATTCTCTACCATTTTTTAGGTTATCTTTTAATTGTTTTTTGTTGCACAAAAATATTTTTTGACACAGTCACATTTATCTGTTTTTGCTTTTGTTGATGGTGCCAAACCCAATGCCATGAAGCTTTCCCCTGTGTTTTCTTCTAGGAGCTTTATAATTTCAGCTCTTGCATTTAGGTTTTTAATCCATTTTGAGTTAATTTTTGTATATAGCATAAAGTAAGAGTCCAATTTCATTCTTTTGCATGTGAATATCCAATTTTCTCAGCACCACTTGTTGAAGAGACTGTCCTTTCCCCGTTGTGTGGTCTTTGTATCCTTATTGGAAGTGCTCACTGCCCCAATGATCCTCACTTAAAAACTTGTAAGTAAAGCTCACATATGTTTTAGTAAATATAAGATCTTTCTCTGATGTAAATTACTTTGTTATTCCTTCACCGCTTGGGTACACATTTCAGTGTCATTAGTTATAGCAAACCAACAACAGCCTACACATTTATCACTATCTGGTTGCAAGCCACGGCTGAGGTACATCAGTGTGCCTCAGCATGCCAGCGGAGCACCACAGTGCTGTACTGTAGTCTCTCAGGGAAGGTATTTCTTAGAACCCTAAGGATATTTTTCCCATCCTTACTAAGCAAAAAAAAAAATTACACAAATTTGCCCCAACCAGTGTAGCTCATTTGGTAGGGCATTCTCCCACAAAGTCAAAGATCACTGGTTTGATTCCCAGTCAGGGCACATGCCTGGGTTGCATACCCAGTCCCCAGTCAGAGCGTGTGGGAGAAGCAACCAACGATGTTTCTCTCCCTCTCTTTCCCCTCCCTTCCCCTTTCTCTCTAAGAATAAATAAATAAAACCTTTTAAATTTTTTTTTTAAATATGCCTGTTAAAAAAAAAATCAAGGACTAAAAAGTAAATAATAAAAGCCATACCCCACTCAATCCAGTTCCCAGAAGTAACTTCTGTTAGGAGGGTATATATTATTCCATGGTTCTCCCCCTTGTGTATATAATCTCTCTCTCTCTCACACACACACACATACACACAAGATGTTATATAATATATATCATGCATGTGCAATTACATATGTAAATATGAAAAAATAAAATCACAGAAATCAAACTTGCCATTTTTTATTTGAGAATATCTTGAAATCTTCACGTCAGAACATGTTGATATTTTTAAGGACTTTTTAAATCTTTAAAATGGCTGCAGGGTGGGGAGGGAAGTAAGCCAACGAGAAGCAAGCTGAATCCTGCTTCAGAGAGGTGCAGGAATTGAGGACAAACAGTGTGTCTGAAGGCCAGGATTCAGGGAGGGGTTGAACACAGGAGGACGGATTCCAGGTCTTTACAAGAAGCACAGAGAAGCCCAGTTCCCCTCTCTACTGCACAGTCACAGCGCTGCTGCTCCTCAAACTTGGCAGAAGAATAGAAACACGCCCAGAGAGTATTGAGGACAAATTGCAGCTGAGGGCAAAGTAAGGCGCATGCTGAAAACACATGGGTTCCGGTTGTCTACATTCAAGGTGAACATTCTGGCTCATTCTCCCACTGGTTCTGAGAATAATAGCAACCAGGCTCTGCCTTTCAGGCAAGAAATAGAAAAATTCTGCTTCAGGAAACTGACTAGGCCAAGAGAAGAGACTTACATTGGCAATTTGGAGTCCTCCAAGGTGACAACCAGATTTACTCTTGGAACCTGTGGTGAGGCCCAGTAGTGGGGCCCAATCGACATACGTGAGCTTCCAAACTAGAAGTTTTTGTACCTGACCGTGAAATATAAACAGCCAAGGATCATCAAACATCCAAGAAAATCATGGAAGAGAATCCAAAACATATTCACAAACAAAATATGAAGTTTAATGAGAAAAGATACATGGATGGGATGGAAATAAACTTCAAAACATGTTATAGGAGGTGACAGAAGATTTTGCCTCTACAAAATAAAACAGGTTAATAATTTTTCATAAAAAGAGGAATAATTTAGAGAATAAGAAAAAGCTCTCAGGGTACTTCTGGCCAAGATGGAGGCGTAGGTAGACACACTGTGCCTCCTCACACAACCAAAATAAGGACAACAAAAATTTAGAAACAAACAAACAAAAAAAAACAATCAGGACTGACAGAAAATTGAACTGTACGGAAGTCCGACAACCAAGGAGTTAAAGAAGAAACATTCATCCAGACTGGTAGGAGGGGCAGAGTCGGGCGGTCAGGTGGAGAGGACTTGTAGCAAAGCAGCGGATGGTGGACCCAGCAAGGTGCACAAGGCAACTGGCGGACTGGGTGGTCCCACGTTCATGTGCAGATAAACCAGGTGAAACTGGGGAGCAAGACAGACCAAGCAACCCAGGGTCCCAGCATGAGGAAATAAAGCCTCAAAACACCAATTGAAAATATCTGTGGGGGTTGAGGTTCTGAGAGAGACTCCCAGCCTCACAGGAGAGTTTGTAGGAAAGACCCACAGAGTCCCAGGATGTACACAAACCCACCAACCCAGGAATCAGCACCAGACAGGCCCAGTTTGCTTGGGGGAAGTGGTGGAAGTGAGTGAAATCTGGCAGAGAGCAGAGCAAGCACCATTGTTCCCTCTTGGACCCCTCCCCCCCACACAGTGTAACTGGGTTGCCCCACCCTAGTGAATGATGGCTTTGCCCCTCATACATAACAGGCATGTCGAGATTAAAAAAAAAAAATGGCCCAAATGAACGAACAGATCAAAGCTCCAGAAATAATACAACTAAGTGACCAAGAGATAGCCAACCTATCAGATGCACAGTTCAAAGCACTGGTGATCAGGATGCTCACAGAATTGGTTGAATTTGGTGACAAATTAGATAAACAAATGAAGGCTACACTAAATGAAATAAAGGAAAATGTACAGGGAACCAATAGTGATGGGAAGAAAACTAGGACTCAAATCAATGGAGTGAACCAGAAGGAAGAAAGAAACAACAAAACAGAAAAGAAGGAAGAAACAAGGATTAAAAAAACTGAGGAGAGGCTTAGGAACCTCCAGGACATCTCTGAACATTCCAACATTTGAACTATAGGGGTACCAGAAGAGGAAGAGCAACAAGTGGAAATTTATTTGAAGAAATAATAAAGGAGAACTTCCCCATTCTGGCAAAGGAAATAGCCTTCCAGGAAACTCAGACAGTCTGAAAGAAGTTAGACCCAAGGAGGAACACACCAAGACACATCATACTTACCTTAGCCAAGGTTAAAATGAAGGAGAGAATCCTAGAAACAGCAAGAGATAAGGAGACAGTTACCTACAAAGGAGTTCCCATCAGACTGTCAGCTGATTTCTCAAAAGAGACCTTACAGGCAAGAAGGGGCTGGAAAGAAGTATTCCAAGTCATTAAAGGCAAGAACCTACATCCAAGATTGCTCTATCCAGAAAAGCTTTCATTTAGAATGGAAGGACAGAAAAAGTGCTTCTCAGATAAGGTCAAGTTAAAGGAGTTCATCATTACCAAGCCCTTATTATATGAAATGTTAAAGGGACTTAGCTAAGAAAAAGAAGATAAAAAACATGTACAGTAAAAAGACAGCAAACTTACAATTATTAACAACCACACCTAAAACAAAAACAAAAACAAAAACAAAAAACAAATAAGCAAACAACTAGAACAGGAACAGAATCACAGAAATCACGGAAATCATATGGAGGGTTATCAGCAGGGAGTAGGAGGGTAAGAGAGGGGGGGAAGGTACAGAGGATAAATAGCATAGATGGTAGGTAGAAAATAGACAGGGGGAGGATAAGAATAGTATGGAAAATGTAGAAGCTAAAGAACTTATAAGTATGACACAAAGATGTGAAGTAAAGTGGGGAAATGTGGGTGGGAGAGGGTATACAGGATGGAAGGGAGTGAAGGGGGGGGAATGGGACAACCATAATAGCATAATCAATAAACTATATTTAAAAAAGCTCTCAGAAATTAAATATTGATAGAATAACAATTATTAGATTCAACAAATATTGAAAAATTAATATTTAGAAAATCACTGCAAAAGAAGCATAAAAAGACAAAAGAGATGAAATAAGGGAAGAGAAAGTAAAACAAAAAAGAGATAATAATTAAAAAGGACAGAAAATTAGAAGATGTAGCTGACAAGGTCTAATGTATGACTGTTAGGAGTTACAGAAGGAGAGAAAAAAGAAATAAAGCACTATAAATCAATAAAAACCAGCATTAAGACACATCACAAATTTAAAATTTGAGAATAAAGAGAAAATACTAAAATCTTCCAGGGATGAAGAAGTGAGTAACAAGCAAAGGACTGGACATCAGAATGCCATCTGGCTTCTTCAGGACAATATGGACACTGGAAGGAATGCCTTCAAAATTCTGAGATCGGTAACACAAATGCTGAAAGCAATTATTTTTAACCTACATCTTGAAACAAATGAAAAAATGAGTCAAGAACTAATTCCAATAAAAACAAAAAATTGTAAGAGAAAATAACTGAAGTCATTTATTTGAGACTCAGCTGAGAACTACCATAATAATACACACCACGAATATTGATTTAACAAAAAGTAGTGACATGTCATCCTTGGGAGATTGGGAAGAAGAGAAGGATCTAAATGTATGCCTGCGTGCTGGGCACCTGTAAGTGTGTGTGCGTGAGTGTGTGTGGGCATGAGTGTGTGTCTGCATGTGTGAGGGTGAGTGGTAAGAGGTCCATATAAAATTCAAAACTTAAGGAAAAAAGACATTATTTTGCAGGATGAAGGTAAATAAAAAGAAAACACTAAACCATTTTTCCATGGCTGCTTCAGGAGCCTGAGCACAAAGAATGAAGAGAGATGAGTAGGTAGGGCCAGCTGTTTTCCTGATGAGCTTCTTGTATTAACATTAAATGACCTTTTTTAATCCTCACCCAAGGATATGTTTATAGATTTTAGGGTGAGAAAAAGGGAAGAGAGAGAGAGAGAGAGAAACATGGATAGACCCAACCAGGGATCAAACTACAACTTGGGTATGTGCCCTGACCAGGGATCAAGCCCATGACATTGTTGGTTTACGCACTGATGCTCCAACCAACGGAGCCACCCAGCCAAGGCTAACTTGTTTTTTAAAAGCACACAGAAACTTGGGAAAAATATTTGCACTGTTCCGGAAATGAGTAAGTAGGCGTTAAGTTTAACAACTAAGCGGTGCTGATGCATTTGCGCTTATCATGCTGTCATGGAAAGGCTTGCACCATTTTTTAAAAGTGAGAATGGCTGCAAATTGTAGCAAAATTTCAGTGTTGTCTATTATAGCAACATATTTTTTTATTTGGAAGCATTTGAAGTATTTAGAGAAGTACAAAGAATACAATACACATATTTCCAAGTCTACCAAGCACAAAGAAAAAAACCTAACGTCATTTTTGCTTCAGGTATTTTTTTAGTAAGTGAAAGAAATAGAATATTATAGACAAATTTGAAGTCTCTTGTATTCTCCCCAGTCTCATTCCCTTTCACTTTTCCTAAAGACAACCACATCGTAAATTTGGTAAGCATATTTGCAGTCCATGCTTTTGCTTCTGTTCTACACAATAATACATAGAATCCACTATGCCCTTGGGGGTTAATTTTTTGTAAATACTTTTATTCTGTGTGAATTATTCTGCCACTGCTTTGTCCATAGAAAATTTCTTATATTTATTTATTGTATGTTGATGCACACAGATCTAGAGAGAAAGATACGTGTGTGTGTGTGTGTGTGTGTGTGTGTGTGTGTGTATGGAGAGTAATAGAGATTTATTATAAGGAATTGGCTGATGTAGTTATGGATGCTGAGAAGTCCCAAGATCTACAGTTGGTAAACTGGAGACCCAGAAGATCCAGTCTGAATCCAAAGGCCTGAGAATCTGGGGAGCCAGTGGTATTACTTCCAGTCCGAGTCTGAGTCCAAGCCCAAAGGCAGGAGAAGACCAGTGTCTCAGCGTGAAGACAGGCAGACAGAGATAGTAACTTCTCGGTCTCTCAGTCTTTTTGTTCTAGCCAGGCCTTCCTTGGACTGTGTAAGGCCACTACTGTTGGAAACACAATCTGCTTAACTATGTCAATTAATTTAAATGTCCATCTCATCCAGAAACACCCTCACAGACACACCCATGGCCCAGGCAAGTTGACACATAAAATTAAGCATCACAGCCAGAAAACCCCTAGATGGTATCTGGCTCAGAGATAAGATGTGGAAATAAAAGGGTCCATTCATTTAGGGGAGGTGGTTTCCTAGGAACTGTGCTGCTTTATCTAAATAATAACAGATGGGGGTAGACGGAAAGCACATTTATTTTTATTTTTTTAATATACTTTATTGAGCTAAAGTATATGTAGTATAAATCTGCTATTTGAACAATTTTAAATGTGTAACCCAGGGCATTCAGTCAGTCACAGTGCTGTACAACCACTGGCACTATCCTGGAATGTCTGTGCTAGGCAAAAATAGGGTGTGAAAGTCTTTTTTTGGCAGAGGAAAAGAGTAGCTAGCCTAGAGAAACGACATACCAGGGAACCACAGGAAGTCGGCTATATCCAGAGCGTAGAAGGCAGTGATGGCTGCGTGCGTGTGGCAGCGGGAGGGGAACAAGTAAGACAGTGGCTGAGAGAGGAATGAGTTTCCAGACAGGAGTCCAGAAAAGCAGAGCCAGACCCTGGGAAATTTTGTAAGCTGTGCTGTTGAGTTGCAGTTTAATGCTATAGACTACAAGAAGCCATGGGAGTAGATGGGGTGAATAATCCAGAGAAGTGTTTCCCAACCCGACTCTGTTAATGAACATAGGTCTGTGTAGCAGATGCTGTGCATGCCCACGTTGAATGCCCCTTGGCCCACTTCTGAGCACCCCTGCAACTGTGGTGGGTGTTTCCCACGCAGATTCTAAGCTACTGGGTCTCTCTGCCTCCTTGCCTGAGGGATGTGGCCAGCTGGCTCAGCCCATGCGCAGGACTCCTCTGAAATGCTAAGTATTTATTGCCACAAGGGAAACTTCACCCATTAAGAGACAGAGGTCAGTTAAATGCTCCAGCTTCTGCATGTCTCATGGGACAGTTCCACATGGCTGCTCAGAGAGTCTGTGGCAGGACTGAGTCCCAGTTGCCTACAGTAGTCGGAATATTAACAGACACATTGTTAGTTTTTCTCCCTGCCCTACTTTCCTCTCTTCCTCATTTGGGATTCCTGGGATCACATCTCAAATAGTACCTACACCCAAATCTTTTGGGGAAAACCAGTCTAAGACAAGCAGTTCTGGAAGTGGTCTTGGAACAGAGCCGCCAATTGGCTCACTCCAGTCCTAGGCAACCAGAACCGCATTGCTGGGGGCGCGTGCAGCCGTGATAACCGCTGACAGCCTGCAGCATCACAATTATGAACACGCTCACCTGTGATGGGTTGGGGTAGAAGAGCTAGTACTGGCTTATATGATCTCTATAGCACTTGATAGATATGGCGACACTGGTAAGGACGAGGACTGTGGAATTGTTACCTGGAGAAAGTGAATAAAAGGCTCAGGTCAACCAACCATCCACTCAGCATGGCACATTGTGAAAGTCAGGCATCCTCCAAGGAAGCGTTTAAAGAGGTCCGCATCTGCATCTGTGGGCAGCCCGTGTTGAGAATCACGTCCAAGATTTGATGTAAGAATGACAACCCTACCAGAAGCTGAAAACACAGTCCTAGGAGGTTTTCCATGTTGAAAAGCAGGCCCTCACAGGGACAGAGTTGGTCCCTAAGACCTGGGATAGGAATATGGGGTAGAAAGCTCCAGACTGGCAGAATGGTCCCTTCCTCCCTAGCGGAGGAAAGCAGCCTCCCGTTGCCTGGAACCACGCAGATGTCTCACACGAGGCAGATGCCTCACAAGGAGCTAGTGTCATCATTGCTTCTAGGCCAGTGACTAGGATAAGGTCTTAAAATATCTGAACTGGGCAAGGGAAATTCATGCTGTGAGAGGAAGTGGCTTACCTGCCAAAAGAGCTGCAGGACCTGCTGACAGGTCCAGTAGACACTGAGGAACATGTGTGGGAGCGGAGCTAAGGATGCCGAATTGAGAGATGGATTGATAGAACAAACAACCCCTCCAAACAAACAAATACAGAAAGCACCCTGTGTGATGAGATCAAGTTCAGACAAGTTGGTTACATCAGCCCCTGTTTCATCTTACCGGGCTTGATGATCATTTCCGTTTCCCTTCCTGGCCCGTGGTACCCCTGCAAGCCCCATTATCCAAGGACTTATGTTGTTCTCGATTAATTGACGTGAGATCCTTTATAACATTTCCTTAGACTAAGGGAGCTGAGGTGTGACGATGGGCACTTGACTTTCTGTCTACTGCACATCCCAGAGGCTGCCAGACTGGCAAGATAGTAAAACAGCCTCTTACAGGCTCAGCTAAGGTACCAGCTCATAAACGACACTTTCAGGGCTGGGATCAGCCCTTTGTAACATCAATCCTGGTGTCTTATTTGGGGGAATTTGTGCTTTCTCTAGAAAATCTAGGCTCTGCAGAGCTGGAAGTCTACATTTCCAAGGTAGGTCAAATGGTTCACAGGGAACATAGACGGGTTCCACTGAACCTAAGCTACTGTCACTGGTCATTTTGTGTTCCTCATGCAGCCGGACCCCCAGGCCAATATTCAGTGTTAATATACTTGTGGGGTTCGTGACCTTGATTATCACAAGGTGATATAGCAGCTGTTACAAAATCCGTAGCTCCCCCCTACCCGCTCTCCATAGCTTTGCTTTCCACAGTTTCAGTTACCTGCGGCAACCATGGTATGAAAAAATAAATGGAAAAACTCAGAAATGAACAATGAGTCTTAAGTTACATGCTGTTCTTAATAGCATAATGAAATCTTGAGCTGTCTCGCTCTGTCCCTCCTGGGACGTGAATCATCCCTTGTCCTGCAAATCCACACTGTAGGTGCTACCCTTCCCTCCGTCACTGAGTAGCCATCTCGGTTACCAGATCAACTGTCTCAGTACCCAGTACTGTCACAAAGCCTTTGTCATTCACCTCACTTCCTCTCATCAGGGAGGCATTGCATCATCTCACATTTTCACAGGAAGGGTACGTGCAGCACAAGATATTTTGAGAGCGATAGGGAGACCACATTCACATAATTTTTATTACAGTATATTTCTATAATTGTCCTATTCTATTATTTGTTACTGTGGTTAACTTCTTACTGTGCCTAACTGATAAATTAAACTTTGTCATACGTATGTGTGTATAGGAGAAAACAGTGTGTATAGGGTTTGGTGCTATCCACGGTTTCAGGCATCCGCTGAAGGTTTTGGAAGGTGTCCCTGGCAGATACGGTGGGAGGCAGGGAGATTGCAACTGTGTTAATTAAGGCCTTGCCCTGACAGGTGTGGCTCAGTTGGATGGGTGTTGTCCTGCAAAGCAAAATGCCATCAGCTGATTCCAGTCAGGGCACATGGCGACGTTGCAGGTTCGTCCTGGTCGGTTGTGTGTATGAGAAGCAGCCAATCAATGTTTCTCCCTCACACTGATATTTCTGTACCTCCCATTCTCCCTCCCTTCTCCTCTTTCTAAATAATAATAATAATAATAACCTCAGAGACAGTTGCAACTACAGGGATTATAATTTATTCACTAACCCTCCCATTTTTAAATTCAGCTTTAGAGACTCCCATAATTAGCTTGAAGCATCAATATCAGAGCCTAGTTCATGTGAGGCAGGGATAATTTAAGCAGACAGGAGTCACAGACTATCGCACACAGAGGAGATGTCCTGCCCATGTGCCCTTGGCTCACCTCTGATTCAGCCTGCAGCCAGTGGGCAGTTGCCTTATACACTGAAAGCTTCCTACCCCAAGCATCTGTCTTTCTGCCTCTTAGAATGAGAGCTCTGCCTGGCACCAGGGGAGCCTGCCCAGCCTGCACACATGGCTGCCCAGACCTGCTGGGATTCAAACCCCAGGAGTAAATCTCAACAGTGAAGGACAACAGTCAACAGACAAATGACCCCGCCTCCCTGTCCCTCAGTAGAACCATTGTGAGACTGGTTCTGTGTGGTTCCTTAGAGGGTCCCCAGAAATACTGAGCTCTAGTTGTGTTGATCTGACTATAAACACATGCGTTATTGTCTTTTTTCCTAAGCTGTCCTTCTCATTCTTCATTTGTGCTTCCTGGGATCACTTGCCCAGTAAACTACCCTCAAGACATCATCGTATCAGGAATCCAAATTAAGGCGGTGTGCCATGAAAAACAGGGAAGTGTTCTAATATTAAACCTCCTCTTGATGACTAGTTAATTTAGCACTTTAATGGTTCTGAACTTTACATAGTAATTTTAAAAAAAGTAAAAAGCAAAATGCTTTAAAGCTTCGTTACTTCTGGACTTATCAACTATATTTGGGTACAGTGGTCTGAAATATGGTGCTGGAGGAGAGCTCTACAGGTACCCTGGTCCACAAAAAAGAGGAACAAGTGGGTCCTGGAGCAAACTGAGCCTGAAACATCACTGGCAAAATGACAAAACTGAAGCTGTCCTTCAGGCACATCATGAGAAGGCAAGACAATAATGGAAAGACAATAATGCTGGGAAATAGAAGGCAGTAGGAAAAGAGGAAGACGAACTCTGAGCTGGATCAACTCCACAAAAGAATCCGTAGGTGGGGGTCTGCAGAGCCGAGCAGGGCTGCTGAGGACGGGATACTGTCCTCACTCACAGGACGGCCAGGAGTCAGAGTGGATGCAACTCACACGCAGTTAAGAGAAAGAATTTTGGAATTAAACCAATCTGTTTGATGGCTCCGTTACTGACTTTGAAAGTGACTAAACTCTCTACGTTTCAGTATCCCTAACTTTAAAGTGGAGGTAATAAAGTATTTACCTAATGGGATTGTTGTTAAGGTCAAATGGAATAAAGCGTGGCAAAAAGTACTGGAGTAATAAATGGTATACAGTATTGTAATTATTTGACCCTAGAATCTTTTTAGTAATGCCTATTAATATCTGAAACATGAATATTTTTGGAACTTCGCGTATGCACCCCTCTAAAGAAAAGCTGACCTCTCATTGTGCTGAGAATATTAGATCGTAATTCTATACAATGACTATTTCTTTTTATAAACATCTTAAAGACATTTGTAGAACTCAAAAGAAAAGAGCATTCTATCAGTTAATTCCTGCAAATGAGGAACTTATGTTTAACATGTCAGCTTGGCACAGAATATAAGCCTTCTGGAGCTTCTTTGAGGATTCTCATTTTGTCTGTTTTTCCAAACTTTCTTCACTATAAAGGCATTCCAGGAGAAGGATCTGTGTTTTAGCGTGTAGAAGTTGTCTACACTTTGCCAGTTCTAACTCCAGCCAGAATGACTCACTCACCTCCAGGCTGAAGGAAGGATCGGGCTGCTCTGTTACCGAAACAAACGTGGGTCCCAAACAGTGCTGTCCTCATTAACAGCCTGGGTGAAAGAGAGACCACCCAGGGTGGCTGGTCTAACATTCCCCCATTCCTCCTTTATTTCCAAGAACTGCCCTGTAGTTTTCAGAGGTTCTGAAAAATTTCCTAATCTCTTGTTAGGATAAAAAATAAAACAACTGCCATGTGAAAGAAGGTGAACAACTGGGCATTTTTATATGGAAGCTGAACTGAGAAGACTCGGGCGAAGGGCTGGAAGCAGATGCTCTGTTGGAAATGGCGTTCCTTTAACCACTCAGCTTTAACATGGTTGGAGGACAGTGCCCCTCCAGGCAAGCATGAAAAAGACATTTCACCCAGTAACTCGCAGAGCCCCACTGGGGCAAGGAGGCTACGAATTAGCCAGTTGGAGCTGGAAGCCTACTGTTAATGTGCTTGGTCAGTAAGTACAGAGGTAACGTTGGAAGCAGAAGAACTTCAAGATGTTTTTTTTAATCCTTACTTTATGCTTTTAGAGAGAGAGGGAGAAAGAGAAACATCAATGCAAGAGAGAAGCATGGATTGGTTGCCTCCTGCACTCACCTGTACCAGGCATGACACGTGCCTGGACCAGAACCTCATCTGCAGCTCAGGCATGTGCCCTGACTGGGAACCAAACCCGCAACCTTTCGGTTAGAGTACGACATTCCAACCAACTGAGCCACACTGGCCAGGGCACATGTTTTTAATTACTTTATTTTATTTACTTTTTATTAATGATATATTTATTTATGCTATGACAGTTGTCTCAAATTCTCCCCATTTGCCACCTCCACTCAGCCCGCACCCCACTTTCATAGTCAATTCCCACACTGTTGTCCACGTCCATGAGTCCTTTGTACGTTCTTTGACTAGTCCCTCCACCTTTTTTCAACCAGTCCTCACCTCCCTCCTGCCCCCTTACCACTGTCAGTCTATTCTATGACTCAATGCCTTCGATTCTGTTTTGCTCATTGGTTTATTTTCACGAGAGTCCTCTGGGTGTTTGCAGCGTGTGAGAACAGGAAAAGACAAATATGATTTGACTCAGCTTCAATTTTAATTCATAATGTCTCTGAATATTGAATTTACTCTTTAAAGACATAACTTGAAGAAGGGGGAGTGTGTTAACCCAGGCACTAAATTCCTGATACTGATATAAAAGCTGCCTCTGCGTCTCTGAGCCTTACAGAAGAAAAGCCAGGGAGGCAGGTATAGGGGTGTGTGCAGTGGGGATGGAAGGCTTGTCGTCCCTCCAACAGTCCCAGGGCTCCTCTTGGGTGCCGGGCCGTTCCAAATGGAGTCTGCGTTGACCTGATGCCACAGCCAGGCTGCCTGGTGGGGCTGTGCAGCTGCACCTGCACAAGGGCACCCAGCCCAGGTGTTCCTGGCAGAAGGTGCATCCCTACAGGGAAGATGTCTCCAGAATAAGGGCCAGGGTGCATCCTATGTGACTAATGTACTGTTCTGAGACAGAGGAATTTGTATTTGGTTGCGGTTGGTCAGGAATTCATTTTATCATGTTGAAGTCAACTTCTGACCACCTAGACATCTTCAGAAAAGATTATTCCAATGGTAAATCTACCAGCATGAAACTAACTGTGGCAAATGCCAAGCTTCCTATGCATCCTTCAGTTCATCTGTCTTCAATATCTGCACTGAAACTAGTTTTCCTTGAATAAAGGGTTTGGCATTGAGGTGTTGCTCGACTAGGAGTCAGGTGGAGTAGAATTTGGAAACATGAATTTTCAGTGAAGCATTTCAAATTAAGACTATCCACTGGGTAACCAGAAGAAAAAGCAGAGAACAGAGAAACAGGATTCAAATATGGAGCTTCCTTTCAAAGTCCAATTCGGCAATTTTTTAGTGATTAGATTCAGCTTCTGTTTCAAATCTAAGTGCACCCTCTTAAAAGTAACTTATTCAAAAACAGTTGACAATAGCAGGTTAATTACCTTGAGCCTTCAAACTAGCCCGACTGGCTGGGCAAACCATTATACAGCCATCTATTATAATTATTTGATGACTCATTATCGCTAAGAGGATCTTATGCCATTTAAATCAACAGGGTTCCAACTCTTCACCAGATAACTATCTTTAAACACACACACACTTCACACTTCCCAGTTTTCCTTCATTTCTACAGCTAAGGACAGTGAGTGGTTGAGATGAACAAGGGGGCACTGAATAGTGCAAGTGGAACATCATGAAGGTGACAGGATCTGACCCTTTTTAAGTTTCCCCTTTGGGCTGTCTTTTCCCACACCTGAGGTGTGTTCTTCTCACCTCTGCCACACCCAGATACTCACCAGAATTGCAAAATCTAAGTACAAAGGACTGTGTGTATGACAAAACAAGCCCAGCTTAGGGAAGAATTATCTCAAAAATCAAAGGACTCTGACCATTCACTGGTGGGTCCCAATCCCAGCGTGTCTTCAGGAATTTTAAAACCTGAAACCACTCTACAGAGATAAGATAAAGCAATCCATTAACCCCAAAGACCTGTTTTTAGAATTCCACTGCTGAAAAAACTATTGCAGAAAGAGCAAAGAAAAGAGAGAATTCAAAAGAGGTAGCTGGCATTGAACCTCTTCACCCAACTTCCCTAAGCTCTGCTCTTGCCCAGTAGAGGGCAGGACTTCCAACCACATCCTGGCTGCATCATTGTATGAAAGTTCCTTGTTCAGAGTCATCCTTCTCTTAGCAATTTAGATTTCAGAATTGCGTGAATTCCTGCTATGGTTTTACTGGAAAGTGTTTGACTTTCTTTCTGTAGAAGGGAATCACATATTAGATGGCTATTAAAAATGTTCGCTTGGAGACTTCTGGCCAAGATGGAGGCATAGGCGGACACACTATGCCTCCTCGCACAACCAAAATTAAGGACAACAAAGACTTAGAAACAAGAAAACAATCAGAACTTATAGAAAATTGAACTGTATGGAAGTCCAACAACCATTCATCCAGACCGGTAAGAGGGGCGGAGTCACGGCAGGAAAAAGTGGAGGTTGGCAGACCCGGGCATGCAGGTGGCAGCTAGCAGACCCTGGGCACTGGGTGGCAGCAGGCAAGCCCAGTGAGGCCGCACAAAGTGGCTGGCTAACCAGGCAGTCCCACATTCGTGCACAGATAATCCAGGCGAGAACGGGAAGCGGGACAGACCTGGCAACCCAGGGCCCCAGCGCCAGGAAATAAAACCTAAAAACACCGATTGAAAACACTTGTGGGGGTTGAGGTGCCAGGAGAGACTCCAAGCCTCACAGGAGAGTTCGCTGGAGAGAGACCCACAGGGTCCTAGAATGTACACAAGCCCACCCAAATGGAAATCAGCACCAGAAGGACCCAGTTTGCTTGGGGGAAGCGGCAGAAGGAAGTGGAATCCGAGAGAGAGCAGAGCAAGTGCCATTGTTCCCTCTAGGACCCCGCCCCCACATACAGTGTCACAACTCAGCGACTGGGCTGCTCCGCCACCCTGGGAAACACCTAAGGCTCCGCATCTCACTACATAACAGCCACGGCCAGACAAAAAACAAAACAAAACAAAACAAAAAACCCAAAATGGCTCAAATGGGAGAACAGACCAAAGCCCCAGAGCCAATTCATCTAAGTGACCAAGAGATAGCCAACCCATCAGATGCAGAGTTCAAAGCACTGGTGATCAGGATGCTCACAGAATTGGTTGATTTTGGTAGCAAATTAGATGAACAAATGAAGGCTACACTAAATGAAATGAAGAAAAACGCACAGGGAACCAATAGAGATGGGAGGAAAACTGGGACTCAAATCAGTGGAGTGGACCAGAAGGAAGAAAGAAACAACCAAACAGAAAACAAGAAAGAAACAAGAATTCAAAAAAATGAGGAGAGGCTTAGGAACCTCCAGGACATCTCTAAATGTCCCAACATCCGAATTATAGGGGTACCAGAAGGGGAAGAGGAAGAACAACAAGTGGAAAACTTATTTGAACAAATAATAAAGGAGAACTTCCCCAATCTGGCAAAGGAAATAGACTTCCAAGAAGTCCAGGAAGCCCAGAGAGTCCCAAAGAAGTTGGGCCCAAGGAGGAACACACCAAGGCACATCACGATTTCATTAGCCAAGATTAAAATGAAGGAGAGAATTCTAGAAGCAGCCAGGGATAAGGGGACAGTCACCTACAAAGGAGTTCCCATCAGACTGTCAGATGATTTCTCAAAAGAGACCTTACAGGCAAGAAGGGGCTGGAAAGAAGTATTCCAAGTCATGAAAGTCAAGGACCTACATCCAAGATTGCTTTATCCAGTGAAGCTGTCATTTAGAATGGAAGGGAAGGTAAAGTGCTTCTCAGGTAAGGTCAAGTTCAAAGAGTTCATCACCACCAAGCCCTTATATGAAATGTTAAAGGGACTTACCTAAGAAAAAGAAGATAAAAAATAGGACGGTAAAAAGACAGCAAACTCACAGCTATTAACAACCACACCTAAAACAAAAGCAAACAATTAGAACAGGAACAGAACCACAGAAATGGAGATCACATGGAGGGTTAGCAACAGGGGAGTGGGAGGAGGAGAGAGGGGGAAAAGGTACAGAGAATAAGTAGCATAGACGGTGGGTAGAAAATAGACAGGGGGAGGGCAAGAATAGTATGGGAAATGTAGAAGCTACAGAACTTATGACACATGGACATGAACTAAAGCGGGGAAATGTGGATGGGAGGGGAATGATGGGGGAGAAATGGGACAACTGTAATAGCATAATCAATAAAATATATTTTAAAAATTAATAATAAACACAACATTCTATATATTATATGCATGATTCTAATGTCTAAAAAAACTGTGCTTCAGTGAGGACCAGTGATATGTACCATCAAAAGCTAAAAATGATTTCTTCAGTAAGATGTTCCCGGGCTTTCACTTACTTGGCCCTTGCCATCAGGTCATCAAACCAAGACCAGACCCTCTGATTTCAACCACACCCCTGGGGTGATTTGAAAAATGGCTTATACCTGCGATGCTTATGAAGTCATTACTCACAGGGTCCAATCACAGAAAAGTGTTCCAATAGAAGACAGTCTATTTGTGAAAACTCAAAACAATGGAAACCGTTTTGAAACACTATGCAGTGAGATATACAGATCCTAGGTTTTTTAAACTGCCCCCCCACCCCACTTTTTTTCTTTTTCATTTCCTTCGGCTGCCTCTCTCATTCCCACTCTCTCTGAAGAACCAGTCCCCACTTCTGGCCCTTCATCTTCATCCCACTGCACAATGCCCCCCAAACACACTGGGAAGGCACAACCCTCGCTGCAGTATGGATGGGTGGAAGAGGTTGAGGGACCCCCGCCCATACGAGGGGAAAGCCTGAGAATGCCCAGATGGGAATATCTACCGTACCATGCTCTCCTCCACCAAATACCGTAACACTGTATTTCATTTCTGTTCTGTTTTTATTTACTAGCTGTGTGACCTTGAGAAAGCAACTTCACATTTCTATGCATCCATTTCTTCTCTGAATACTCAAGTCTATAGCAGAAGGTCAAAGTTCACATAGATTAGTATAGGTGAAGCACTTAGAAAAGACTTTGGCAACCATGATCATCTGTGGGTTTGCCTATAGGTAAGCAGTTTTGGCCAGCTGTTCCTCTCTGTGAGCCTGGGGCGGGGGTCTGATGGAGGAAGGGAAGGCCAGAGCAGACCTCTAAGTAGTCCCCCTGATGTGCTCCTTTCTCATGCCTACTCTTTGTCCTCCAATCCCAAGCACCTCTGACACTCACGAGCAGCACAGCATGACTTCCCCAACAGCCAACTTGAGTTGATTCTGGGCAGTGGCTTCATTGTGCTGTGACACTGTCACTTACTTTTCATCTTGCAGAAATTTGACAAAATCTCAAGTCAGCTGATGGATCCCTCTTTTGTTACGGATTTAATCCCTCTGTACTTGTTTATTCCCCACTTTTTTCCTATACCGGTCAGAAACGATTATTAAGTAGCATCCACTCCATCATCTTGGATCAGAAGATCTCTGAATACAAATGAAGTTTTTCTTCTAAGCTTTATTTAGGGTTCCTTCTGTTCTACACTCACTTATTTAGTTCTTCCAAATAAAGGAAGTCTTTCATTTTGAACTAAAGAAAAAGTTCCATCACAATATTAAAAAGATTCTCATCATTGTCTCTAGTTATGAAAGGCAATTTAAAAAAACACACACACAAAAAGCATCATGTTACCCCTTTTTTTTTTTCCTAAGAATGTTTGAGTAAGTTAAGAGCAGATACGTATACAAGCACACTGAATCACAGCCTTTTGAGGGATCATCTGCAATCATTTTACAGATCAGGTTATGAGACCAGTGGGGAGGTGAACTACACAAGCCTGCACAGCTAGCAAGAGCCAGCATTGGATGAGACCCAAATAAGCTCTCTTCAGGTATGCCTAGAAAAACAAAACAAGTCAACTCAGGATTCCTGTACATTCTATGAATAGGATTGACTTTCAGCAGGAGTTTGTAGCAAAAATCAATATAATTAAATTATTGTCTATATTCTTCCACTGTTTTCATTTCCTTAAAAAAGGAAAGCTATCAAACTTTATAGTCAGTCTAGCCGTACATAGTTTTGAAGCTAAAAATAATTACACTCCATAGTTACCTTGTGTGACAACTGAAAGACCTTGACATATTACTTCTTTGTTACATTCAACAGTAAATGGCACTTAGCATATCTGACTACTTTTAATGTGAGTGTGAGATAATTGCTTGGGAACTTAGAACTGCTTATTTAAGAGGGTGGGGACTCTTAATATAATTACAGAGCCAAAAACCACCTCAGCTTCACCATGGGAAATGTCATACGATGTATTGTTAGTCTTCAGAGGGCTTCTCAAATTCTTTATTACTGTCCAGAATTCTCCTGCTGTTTATGACCTAAAGATGTCTGTCTTGGTGAGTGTGAACCAAGAAATGGAGGATCTCTACATTTGAACAAAGCTGAAGGAGGCAGACCATTTTAGCCAATGTAATGACAGTACGTCTTTGTCCGAAATATTTCAGGTTGAGATGCTTATTACATCAACTAATTGGTCCCAGGAAGTTGTATTTTTCCTAAACGTGCATCATTCAGATATAGGGTCTTATTTATTGAAGAAGAAAGTTGCATGGGAAAAAATTCAAAAACAAGAGCCCATCTCTTAGAGAGCCTTGCATCTGAGAGTCATTTTCATGTACAGTGGGAGACCCAGTCTCATAATCTCTAGATATCCGTCGCCTTCTTGAGTTAGCAATGCTATTAATTTTATTTTTTAAATTGTTTTATTTATTGATTTGAGAGAGAAAGGGGGGGAGAGAAAAAGAGAGAAATACTGATTTGTTGTTCCACTTATTTATGCACTCATTGGTTGATTTTTGTACATGCCCCGACTCACAACCACAACCCTTAGTACATTAGGATGACGCTCCAATCAGCTGAGCTACCTGGCCAGGATACTGTGCTGTTTCAGAAGATGACACTTTCAACACCATCAGTTACCACTTCAAATCCTCCAGCAGTCACAGAATTTAAAAAGTTATTTTTTTGGTATCAATAATCACGGAGACCACATTCTTCTAAATTTATGATGAGAAACATTCACCTCATATTTTGAGAAGCATAGAAGAAAAAATTTGCTGCCAAAGACCAAGTGGCTAACAGCACCAAAAAGTATCTCCCTTCTCCTGCCATGCCTCTCTGCAACCTTTCTTCACATTCTGTACACCACAGGAGGATTAGCCTGCAACCCATGGTAGAAAATGAACTATCGGATGGGAATGGGGGCTGGGGCACTCCTTGCTGTCCCTCCACCTGCGTGAAGAAGATCCCGTCTCACGGAAGAAGCAATTTTCATTTTACCCAATGTTCTTACTACCCAACTCAAACATTTTTTTTAAATTCCCTTCTCCAGATTTGAATTAAGAAAAAAGACACACACAGACAAAAATGCCAACTAGAAACAAGATTAGAAAACCTGGTTTATTGGGAAAGATTCATAATAAAAACTGCAGTTGCTTATTCTGCAACTTACAAAATAATTTGATATATCAAATGAATTGGTTTTCATTGTGTAAGTACAAATGGTAAAAAAATAATAATAATAATAATCCATGTGATATATCATATATTTCCCATTCAGAGATCTCACATCCCTGAATTCTCCTGTTGCATGTTTTACAATAGATATTTTAAATAGGTCAACCAAGTAAGACCAGGTTTTTAACTATACTTAAGTTTTTGCTTACAGCTGCAATCTATCAGAAGCTGTGTCTATATGATTAGAGCCTGGTCAGCTGAGATGAAACATACAAGCGGTTTCCTCTCCTAAGGTTGTGTCAGTGTCACTTTTAGAACAGCAATGGCCTTCCTGATGCTCTGTCCATCATGATGAATTAGACCCAGCCCATCTTTCAACTCAGTCTACTCTGGATCTGAACATATAGACACAGAACAATATAGATTAATATGTCATTTCCCCACACCCCGACCCGATACACCACTTTGAAAGAGAATTTTCATCTTAGCATTTCCCTACAGCAGGCCTTATCACTGCAACAGGCTTGGGCCATGAAGGAGTCCTTTCCTAAATGACATTTCCAGTTAATGTGAAGCTTAGTAAAAAATCATTTATGCAGTATATTAATGAGAAATTCTCACAAATGATATGCATTTAGGAAACGATTTTCCTTCTTTAGGTAGATGAAGGCTGAAAAAATATTTTTTACATTTCTTTTAGAATATTTGGTCACTGACAATTTTTACCAATACTTCCATGTTCTCCTTTTCCCAGTCCATTTAAACTGGTAAAAACAGACCGTTGATCAGATGACTTAAATCTTCAAAGCCTTCTCATTTTTACTTTATAAAACGTAAGTTTCACAATCATATACTTTTACACATGCAGTATAAATTGTACGGACAGGTAATAAGGAAATACTGACATATTACAAGTAGTTAAGTTAAAAAGAAATAAGTGTTGTTTACCTCTATAAAGCATATGTAAAAGCCGAGTATGAAACTATAACACCCTTTAAGAAACATTTTCTCCCCAGTCATTTTAGCACTTTGACTAGTCTAATGATGTGAGCACTGCCGCCCCAAACAGGTTCCAAGCATCCTGGAGAACACAGTTTCTTCCTCTGGAATCCGTCCTGGCAGCAGGAACCCCTCCCCACCTTAGGCAGATGTGTAGAAGTACCTGGGCTTGGCATTGCCCAGAAGGTCATCTTCATAGTTGGGGAGGCAACAGAAGAAGAAGGAACAGCCGATCAGGATGATCGTGGCTGCCCACCCAAAGCCGTAGGCCCAGTTATAGATGTAATTGACGGCGGGGTTGAAGTGAAGGGAGAAGGTCTGGGTGTACTTCACAGGGTAAATTACCAGAGAGATGATCTGGAACACAGCTAAAGGAAAGAAAAAAATCCCAAAGTATAAATGCAGGCACACACGAATGAATGGATGCAAGGGAACAATAGATTAACGCCCTCTCCCAGTATTTGTGTCTTTAAATAAGTGTTAACTCCACCTAAATAATGCTAATGAAAGGGGCTGGGGTATCTAGTTCATCATGAACTAAAAGAACCTTATTAAGCCTTATTAAAAAGAACCATCATGAACCTTATTAAATATTCTGCATCTGAGGTATCCTGCACTGAGAATACTGAATATAGGAAATGAGGACAGAAGGCATAGAGAATCGCTCTACTGTCCACGTGTAAGTATTATATATACTGCAGTAAAATATGCAAAACTGTGGTGTGTAATAGAAAGCAGGGTGGTGGTGCAGATTCTGTATTTTCATCTTTGAATTTCCTGTGCCAAAGGCATGGTTAATGTTTTCAGTGTCAGCAAAAATAATACATGTAAACATATGCATATGTGTGCACGCGCACACACCACCACTCCACTCAAAATACACCACTGAAATAGTCATTCCATGAACAAGTGCCCACATGGAAGGACGAACCAATGATGCAAATGATCAGTGCTGAGAATTGCCAGAAAAGCCAGCAAAGGAAGTGAGAATCTGAATCAGAAATGGAGAGATGGAGTGCAGGGTGAAGAGCATTCCAAGCTTAGGGAATAGAAATGAAAGAGGGGCTTTGGGGAAGTCTAGGAGAGGATGTAAGAAAGAAAACAATGTGCCAGGATTTCTAAACTTTCTGGTATAAGAATCACATTATTACAATTATTACTAAGCAACGTGAACATAAAAAGAACTTAATCTTCTTTTCTAGTATTTTTCAATGAACATGCATACTTCTGTAAAGCTATGAGTATATACAGGCTCTGCTATGTTCTGTGGGTTTTTTTTTTTTTTTACTTAATGTTTCATATGCATATTGCCACGTCAAAGGATCCGAGCAGATTTTAGTTCTGTGACGTTACTTTTCACAACGAGGGGTCAGCTGCCTGTGCTCCCGGAATGTGTCAGGGAGTGGATGGTCCTCACTTCTTCTTTCACCTGAATTTTTTTCTACTGGCTCCACAGATAAAACTCCTAAAGGTGTTTCTTTTTCCTTTTTTTTTTTAATTGTTAGAAAGACTGTAGATGTTTTTACATCTTGATTGGTTGCTTCCATTTCTTAACTCAAAATGCTGCTTCTTGTATAGCCTGAATGGCAAATTCTTACTACTTAAAATGTTTGTCAGTTACTGCAAAATAGCGTGTAGTGAAGTAATGCTTCTCCACGTTCCTCTCTAATTTGCTTAGCCATAAATGTTAAATATTGTGATTTACCCATTTTGGTTCATCACACATGAAGTTCTTGTAATGGTTTGGGTCAATTTCTGCAAAATCTAAGTGTTCAATTTTCTAATTTTAACCTAGTAATATAAATACAATTAAAGATAATTGTCGCTGTGAAATATATCAAGTAGGCCTTATTCAATACTATTATCACTACAGATGTATTGAGATTTTCTAGGCTTATTATTTTCCTACAAACATTTCCCATTCAAATTCTAAAGGAGACAAGTTTTAAATTGTAAAATGAGAATACAGGAGGCTCATTCAGCTGTTTATCTGTGGAAGCTCACTACAGCTAGTGTTCTTTACAACTTCTGCTACCCTGCCAGCTTGAAACGGCCATTATTGGATCTTTAAAAAAATTTTTTTAAATTTATTGATTTGAGAGAGAGAGAGAGAGAGAGAGAAATTGATTTGTTGTTCCATTTATTTATGCATTCATTTGTTGATTCTTGTATTGGCCCTGACCAGAAATTGAATCCACAATCTTGGCATATCGGGATGATGCTCTTACCACCTGAGCTACCTAGCCAGGGCCCATTATTAGATCCTATTGTTTTAATGCTAAAATAGACAAAAGAGTTTTACCAAGATTTTTTAAATCGTGGCAAAATATACACAACATAATATTTATCATTTTAATCACTTGTTAAGGATATAATTCGGTGGCATTAAATCCATTCACAATATTGTGCAGCCATCATCCCTATCTATAACTAAAACTTCTTCAACATCCCCAGCATCAACTCCATCCCCATTACCCCTCCTTTCAGACCCCAATAACTTCTAATCTACTTTCTGTTCCTCTGAATTTCCCTATGCCAGGTACTTTGTGTAAGTGAAATCATAAAATTTTTGTCCTTCTGTGTCAACCTTATTTCTCTTAACATTATGTTTCCAAGGTCCATCTACATTATAGCACACAGCAAAACTTTATTCCATTTCATGGCTGAATAATATTTTACTGTGTGTGTACATCTGTACCGCAGTTTGTTTTTTTCATTTATCTGTTGATGGAGACAACTTGGGTTGTTTCCACCTTTTGGCTCTTGAGAATAGCGCTGCTATGAACTTGGGTGCACAAACGTCTGTTCAAGTCCTCACTTTCGGTTCTTTTGGAAAGATACCAGAGGTGGAGTTGCTGAGTCATATGATATTTAGTAAGATTCTTCAATGAACATTCATGTCCTAGTATGTTATTTTCAATGGTTATTTAACAGGCATCCATTTAGTCTTCCAAGTCATGTAAAAGCAAGATATAGAAAATGTGTTTCTTTGATAAGGGTTTATAAATTGCAACTACAAAAAGCCAAATAGAAACAGAAGTAGGATTCAACAGCATTCCTCCTATCTTTTCTGATTCCACATAACTTCTGACTTTAAGACATTCCAAAAGCAAACTTTCAAATCTGAGGAACACTGGAGAAAACTTCATTTTTAATTAAGAGGAATTTTAAACATACAGGCGAGGGCAGGGTGAGGCCTGCGAACACCTTTCCTAAGCTTTTCCCAGCACAAAGGGCTCTTCCTAAGGGCTCACATCTGACCTCACAGACCCCTTTCGGTCTCAAGCTTCTGACCCATTTCCAAGGCCTTCTGCTCACTTTGGGTTTGTTCTCCAGGTCCGTAGTTGGATTCCTGCTTTGCTCTGGTGAACCTAAGTTATCTTGAGAAAGGACCAGTGGCCTTGCTTTGCCCTTATCATTCCTCCTCCTTTCAGCTCCTCAGGAACTCCAGTTTTGCATCTGAATCCAGCTCTGTGGCTGGGGTCCTGCCCCTCTGACAGACTTCCCTAGGGCCAGGTGCCTTCCTAAAATTTCAGATTATTTTTGCTCCTAGAGTCGTGGTTCTTGTATTCCATGAATAAATATTTACTCAGAGCCCCACCCACCTGCATAGCTAAATTTCTGGTCCCCCAGCACTGAAGATGAGGCAAGTCCCGAGCTGGCCTCTCCTGGGTCCCCCATCCATTGTAGAAAACCCTTTCATGACCCTCCATACCCTAAGACCATGAAACTCCTTCAATAAGTAGCTCAGGCATATTCCCGCCCCTCAGCATGGGGCTCACAGGAGGCCAGCCCTGGGCCCACTATGGGGACACTGCACTCACAGGGCTGACTCAGCCCCGATGCCTCAGGGTAGGGGTATCACTGGATGTAGGGGTCACCAACGAGAGATGGCATACACAGTGACAGCCTTTCTCACTTGGATGGGGAGCACAGAGTAAGTACCACCTGAGACACAGGAGGAAAGGAATCTAGGTCCTCTGAGACTTCTGCCCTTGGTGACATTTTCTGAGAACAGATCAGGAACTGTAACTGCCAGGGATCTTCCTTCCGGATTGGACACCCCTACCCTGAGGTCTGCTGAAGGTGTGCACGGACAACTGCTGACACACAGCCTTACCAGCCAGGGCCAGCAGGCCTCCGATCACTCTCAGGAAGACCAGCATTTGGGGTCCGCAGAGGGCGAAGAAGGAAAGGATGAAACAGATCACCAGGATGATGAAGCCGCAGAAGAGCGTAGCGGCGGCGGCCCTTCCCCACGCTGCAAGAAAAAGGAAATGGCAATTAATGAACAGGCATGCCAAATTTAAAGATCACTTATCAAGGTATCAATAGGAGCTTTTTCTTTCTACTAATTACAGTTGAGCGGAAGAAGTTTTTCTTTTGACAATACTTAAGCATCTCCATATTTCAGAGGGAAATTGGACAATGCATGTGTAGGATATTAATATACTGATAGTAAGCCTTGTACCCTGAGTTTTAGGACAAATGTTTACTTCATTAAACTTGTTTGGCATTGAATAAACTGGCCCTATAAACTGGTATATTTAAAAGGTTCATTCAAGTTCTAACGCAACATGACCATAAAAAATCACATTTTTGGTACCAAACAATCCAAATTACAACCTTTAGGAAATGTTTCAAACACCTCCAAAAGGGTCTGTGTTTCATATCAATATTTGGTTCTGTGCAAAAATAATCTTTGAAAACATAAACTTAGGACTAGGCAGAGATGTGAACTAAAACAATTTAATTGTAAAGCAATTGTGCCTTTTTTCTTTAAATAACGCAGGTACAGTCTTTCTAGATTTTTGCCTAAATTTTAACTTCTGAAGTATTCAGAATTTATTGCACAAGAGCTCTTAATTCCTGATGTTGGCCCTAGAATTGAGTTCTAAGTTCAGAGACCCGCAGGGGCAGCTCCGCCCCATGTCGTGCTGCCCTGCACCTGTGGACACGAAGGGCCATGGCCATGAACCCAGGCCAGTGATTCCAGCCAGTAATTCTATTGTCCAACCTGCTCTGGTTTTCAAGATCTCTTCACATACAACCTTCTCTCCAGAGGCGATAACATTTATGAAGTAATTGCTCTGCACCAGGCGCTGGGCTAGGAACTTGACATATTTTGCTCACTGGATCCTCACAAGTAACTTTTGAAGGTTCATACTAGTATTATTTCTTTAGATATGAGGCTACACAGTAAGGCTCTGAGAGTTCAAAGAGCCCGCCACATCCACATAGCTACAAAGTGATTTAGGGCAGACTTCGATTCAGAGCCTGAATCCAAAAACCATTTTTTTAGATATAATTTACATACCACAAAACTCACTCTTTTCAAGTAAACAATTTAGTGGTGTCTCTCTTCACAGGGTTGTGCAGCCATCGCCCCTTATATTTGCAACCTTATGATCACCCCAAAAAGAAACCCCATGTCCTTCTTTTCACCCCTTCCTCCAGTTTCTGGCAACCACTCATCTACTTTCCGTCTCTATAAATTTGCCTATTCTGGACATTTCATATAAACAGAATCATACACTACATGGCTTTTTTGACTGTCTCATTTAGCATCATGTATTCAAGGTGCATCTGTGTAGTAGCACATGATGGTATTTCATTCCTTTTACGGCCAAAATATACTCTATTGTATGGAGATATCCCACATGTTGTTTTTCCATTCATTCATTAATGGATGAACATGCACTCTTCACCTATTACTCTTAATTTCATTTGAAAAGGAGAGTTCCGTCTCCTCTGCGCTGGTTTTGCTCCAATGCTAATACAGCTCAGCTGACAAGTTCATCCCCACTTAATTCCAGGTCATTGGTCTGGTCAAAGGTAAAGACATGGGACAGCGGAAAGGGCAAGGACTTTGGAGGCCGAGCTGGACCTCACTGGTACTCTGCCTCGGCAACACTGTCAGCCTGCGCATCTGTGGACCAAGGCAAAAAATACCTTATTTCAATATTTTGTAAGGACGAGAGCTTTTGTGTGAAAAGTGGAGTTTTCATTTTATCCCGCATTCACAGGGCGCTGCACCGCCACACAAAGGCTGCACGTTCTTATCCTCCTCCGTTAAAGACAAGTCTGAGCTAAGTCCCCCCGTCACCCTCACCAGCCCCCACATTCCCTCCAGATCGCCGGATTCGTGAACGAGTGGGGATAATAGGTCATATCAAGGAGAAGACACACTTTCACACGCTCAAATACCACGTTTTTACACAATGACCCCTTTGTGGCGGTGGTCTGCATGGGGCTGAGTGGGCCTAGTTTTACTTTTATAATTTTTATTACTTCCCTCCAAAGCTTCTTCCTTTTCCTGTGAGATCAGTAAGAGATTTTAGAGACAAGGTAAAATAAAAAAGTCTTCCTTTAAAATAGAAATGAATAAAGTCAAAGTGTGAAAGTGACTGAGTCTCTTATCTCGTTTTTGCTTTGTCCTTCAAGTAGGTGACTTTCAATAGAAGAGGAGCCATGGGTTGAAAAGAATGTTAATTCATCAGGTCGGCTCACAGTTCAGTCCGTACACCATGGAGTCAAAAATAAGCCAGGAAGTGAAAGACAAATACCATATGATCTCACCTTTAACAGGAACCTAATCAACAAAACAAACAAACAAGCATAATATAACCAAAGACACTGAAATGGAGAACAGACCGACAGTGACCAGAGGGGGAGGGGAGGGAATTTCAGGGGAAAAGGGGAAGGGTTTAGAGCAACAAGTATAAAGGGCTCATGGACAAAAACTATGGGGGATGGAAATGGGAGGAAGGTGGGGAGGGCTGGGGTGGTGGGCCGGGGCGGGGTAAAAGACAGAAAACTGTACAATATCAACAATTTAGAAATACTGATTAAAAATAAATTAAAAAAAATGATTAGTGGAGCTTATGAGAAATACAGATTTCTGTGCCTCCCGCCAGACCTCCTGAGGTGCGGCTGGAGGGGTAGTGCCCAGGAATCTGCATGTAGTCTGCGAGCGTAAATATAAACACAGGCCATTTTAAGAACTTTTCTGAGGCTATGTTAAATCAACTCAGTTAATGTCTTGCTTATTTACGATGCTGATGCATCAAAATGGAAAATTAAGGACATTTTGTCTTGACAAAGCCTGCCTTGGAAGCGGACAGGTAAAACCTGCTCCTGCAGCCTGGGAACACCTACACTGACTCATTTAACTACCATTTAAGGTAGAAATCTTGGCATGGTTTTAAAGATTCTACTCTGACTGATGAACAAGTAAGGCAAAGTGCCTCCTCATGTCAATGACTATCTTGTTGTAAAATGATGAGATGGATCCTCATCAGCAGGGTCCTCCCAGCTCAATCAATAGTCTGTCCGACAAGGTGACCAACAGCCATGTAGACTTAGGACATGGCCATTCTCCAATGTCATACATTTCAAAAAGTTAGGTCTGTGCCCTAAGGACCTTTGGTCCCAACTCAATTACCCAGAATGAACCTAATATCTACCAAGTTCCCCAACTCTTTTGGGAACTATTTGTATTTTTATATTGTATCCTGGTCTACACCAGGGATGTCAAACTCATTTTCACCGGGGGCCACAACAGCCCTGCGGTTGCCCTCAAACGGGAGAATGTAATTTCAACTCTAACAGTTAAGGAGTGGTTACATTCATACAGTCCTAAAATTATTTTGGCCCTTTGAAGGCAACCATGAGGCTGACGTGCCCCGGTGAAAAACGGTTTGACACCCCTGGTCTACAGTGTATCATACCTGCCAACCCTAGTGGAAAATGTCAACTTTTAAAACTTCTGTGAGTCAACAGATGGTTCTCAGTTCTTCAAAGGTAGACTGTCTGTCTTGAACTATTCTGAAGATGAGTCCATCCTCTATTATTACTTTATGCACCATAAGTTTTATTGCCTTAGTCCTAGTGGTGTTTGTGTGTGTGAGTGCAGGGAAGCAGGCAGGATTCTTATCCAATTATCATTCTCTGAATTGAGGCCACAGAAGCATCCAGTACTCCAGGTAAACAGAGTTTAGGAAAGCTTTCTGTTAGTTTGTTTTGTTTCCTGAAGGGAAGATAAACTTGGTGTTTTTTTATACATAATCTGTTAGGTATATAATCTATTATGAAATAAGTTTATTTTCTAAATACCACTTGGAGAAATTCATGCTATCAAAAAAACCAGCAGCATTAGAAATCCACTTTTAAATAAGATTCATTAAAGTTCTGTTTAGATGAAGAACAGCTTATCAAATTTTGCTCTGGTTTGCAAAGATTCAGCATTAAATCAACAACATGGAAACCATTCAGTGGTCACTAAAGAAATTACGAGCTTTTCCTAGGAAATGCTTTTAAGTTTTCAGCATGAAAATAAATCTTTTTTTCAGAGATTACACTTGAAAACACAATGTAACAAGGCAAATACAGCTAGGGAAAGGCCAGTATGGTTCATGGGTAAGAGCCAAAAAACAAAAAAGTAAAAATAAATAACTTGAATGTCAAGCCAGAAACCATAAATCAAACTGAAGTTTGTGAAAAGAAAAATAAAAACAAACTTTTATTTTAAGACAAGGAGCGCATTGTTGGTATTTTTTATATTATTGGTAATAAGTTGGAGACTATCCCTAATTTTCCCCTTAAAGTTAGTATTTCTTTTAATGGTTTTGCTGCATTCTTCAGCAGTTTTACTTGTGGGCAGTGAACAGTTACCAAAAGAGTCTGTGGTCGAGCCCCTTATTCAGTGCCCTGCAGACACCAACCTGTTACCCAGCTAGAGCAGGGTCCCTTTGCAGAACAAAGGATTCATCTATTAACAATACCAAAGGCCCCACCTCATGAATCTGAGATTCTGTCAGATCTCTTCGTATCATTTCTATAGGATTCTTTATATGACATACAGGCACAACTGAAAAGTGAACAGAATCATAACTGCAAAATAAAACAGATCCTCTCTATAAATAAATAGAAGCATGGGGGGATGATATACACAAAAAAACTGCTGCATGTTCAACGAGGAAGTAATCTGCGGGAATACTGGCCAGTGCTTCTGAAACTTAAAAGTGCTTACGAATCACTTGGGGATCCTGTTTCAATACAGATTCTAAACCAGTAGGTGGGGCCTGAGACACCAGTCCAATAACCTCTGAGATAATACTGGTTCTGCTGCTCTGGGCACATAGAATAGCAAATATCTACAGGACAACTCCTAACAGCCTCCAAAAAAAACCCCAAAAAAACCAAAAACAAAACCAAAAAAAAAAAAACCCCTGCATAGGAGGACAACACATAGCTTTAAAGGAGGAATAACGTGGTCACCCAAGGGAATTCCACAGTCGGTGTGAGATTCCTTACATACTCTGCATTTTCTCCTGAACCAGAGCCAGATGATACACCACCCTGCACAGGAAGATGTGAAAACAGGGAATTGCACCCTGAATTCACACAAAATAAATAGCAAATTTAGGATCTACCCTTAAATATTTGCAAGTCTGTCAGACAGAAGAAGGCTGCAAAGCAGAATGTACAGGGAAGCACATTTCAGCTCCATCAGTAGACGAGGGAAGTCCTTCTAAACAAATAGCATTGTCATGAGAACTGAATGAAATTGTTCAACAACAGAAGAAGCTCAGATGAGGGCACCCGGTGAAAGCTTAAACAGGTGCCCTCTTACTCCCTCCTAAATTCTGATTGCCTGGGAGACGGTATCTGATTACAGGAAGAAGACAAGTTAGGTCTCTCACAAGGCAGCTAAAGTGAGCGTGCTGGTCTAGATCACTGGTTCCTAGAGTTCTCAATTTAAATAAATAAACAAACAAACAGATAAATAGTATACATAGATATACTTTAAATGGTGAAAATCAATTGAGAGTGGCCAATTTTTTATTTTGCCATGTAAGGACTTGAATGCATGCCTGCAAAGAGTAATCTATCTATTAATGCCCAATTTCATAAAATAAGAACATTTTAATACCTCTCCAAAAGCCACAGGAGCATCAGCTCAAAATGAAGTCCCTTAAGTTGAATTTAGCCTAATGTAAACCTATTAACGTCACACTCATTTTTCTCATTTCCTGTATATTTAAGAAGCACGGGGCTGAAACCATTTCATAATACTCCGATTCTTTGACTTATCCATGAATGATGTCATGAAAAACAAATTCAATTCACTCTGCAGCACCAAAGGGTGTCTGGGGCAGAAACGTAGCTCTGCACTTCTTTCCGGATGCAAGGCAAACGCTCTTCCCGCTTTTTCCAGGTGGCAAAACTCATCTCCATTGCTCTCCACCCTGACAAGCTGGAGCTTGCATGGGCTCTGAAATGTGCATCACCGAAGCTTACAATATCCTCCTGATGTATCTTTTTTTAAACTGAAAAAGAAGGACTGGCTGGTGTGCCTCCGTTGGTTGGGCGCCCCCCTGCAAACTGAAAAGCCTCTGGTTCGATTCCGGCCAGGGCCCACGCCTGGGTTTCTGGTTTCAGTCTCCAGCTGGGGTGCCTACAGGTGGTCAATCGATGTTTCCCTTCCTCTCCTTCTCTCTCCCTTCCACTCTCTCTAAGATCAAAAATATTTTTAAAAATTTAAAAAAGGAAGAAAGGAAGGAAGGAAGGAAGGAAGGAAGGAAGGAAGGAAGGAAGGAAGGAAGGAAGGAAGGAAGGAGGGATGGAGGGAGGGAGGAAGGAAAAGAAAAAGAAGGGCCCCAGCCCGTGTGGCGATTGGTTGAAGCACCATCCAGTAAAGGAAAGAATCCCTGGTTTGACCTTGGTCAGGGCACATGCCTAGGCCCAGTCAGGGTGGATACAAGAAGGCAACCAATCACTGTTTCTCACATCATGTCTCTCTCTCTCTCCCTCTCTCCCTCTCTCCCTCTCTCTCTCTCTCTCCCTCTCTCTCTCTCCCCCCTCCCTCCCTTCCCCTCTGTCTGAAAACAATGACCAAAAAACAAAACAACAAAAAAAGTCCCTGAAAAAGGTACCAGTAGTGCAAAAATAGCATGTGTGAAAATGCATTCAGATTTAATTTTGGCATTTTATGTATACATGAAATTTGAATCATCACTTCAATGTTTAAATCTAGAGTTTCTTCCCATTTTGAGAAATATAAACCACGATTTTTAAAAAATTCAAACAGGTATCTGTAAAGCTGGGTTTTTATTTAGTTGTAACTATCACAAAAAGAACATATTCAACATGTAATTTGGTTCATTTATAGAAAAAAATTAGGTGATATGGTAATCCGAAATTCTTAAAAGGTGTAAATAATGGTGAAGACTATAATATTCTGCATTTTACATAGTATTAAGGAACTATACACCTTTACTGAAAAAGTCTGTATTACTTAGCATTAATGCCAATACTTGCTAAGTATAACCTGTGTTTTTAATACAAAATTAATGTATTAATATTATGAATATCAATTAATGAAAGAGATGGTCAAGCACTTTGTAATTAAAGGTAAACTTACAGTTGCTGTGGTAAATCACAATGTTTATTTCCTAGTACGCATCAAGAAGTTTTTAAAAAATGGACGTACCCTCTCAATTCTCTGTATCGAGACATTTTCATCGGAGCCATCAACCTTAGTCCTTGTTGTGTTTACACATATGTGGCAGTGTGTGTAACCCGCTTGCTACATTTCAGATAAAGGAGTGTAAACATATTGTCTTCAGCAAGGCCTTATGGAGGCCATCTGAAATGCTTACATCTTGGCCCTGCAATGTGGGAATACACAACTGCTACTACACCTGTGAGGCAAAACTAACAGTCTAGCCAGGAGGTGGGGCAGGAGTATAATAACCACTTCCACTCCCCTTTGACTACAATAGCCTGACACAGGCCTTGTATCTATCTTCTTCTTCCCACAGTCACCTAATGACAGTGGACCCTGCCTTCATGATGTGATTCCAGGTCTTGAAATAAAGTCATGTCTAGCACATTGCTGACACTTAATTACTTTTGCAAAGGTCACAGAAATAACTAAAATGGGGTGTGAAGGACACTACCCATTTATGAAAATTTGTCTGGCTGGAAAACTGAACTTTTCCAAAGGCCAATTTCTCTATTAAATTGATCTATATATGCTGGGTCAATGCTTTCCTTACAATGATGTGTTAATGCTTTAGACTTCTAATTAAAAAAAAAAAACTAAACTAAGAAACAAAACCTGCTTACTCCCTTCTAGTACAAAGGACTGTATCAATCTGAGGTTGGAAGAGCCACACCCTAGGAAGGTGAGCTCATCCTACAAGAAAAATAAAAAGTGCATCTTGCATGTTTCACAAGAGAGCTGTGACCACAGCCAGAGACTTGCTGGCCAGGTCATGTCCCAGCATGCTAGTCCTGACAAGCCACTAACTTCTTGTTTCATATGTGAAGTACTCCTGAGTATTCTTAAGGTCTGCATTAGACTTTGGAGTAAGGTATGATCACCATAGTCTGTTTAAAAACACACCTATTTAAGCAGACCTATTAAGTCCCCTACAAAATACTGAGTTCAAATGCATTTTAACTACAAGACACAGATACGCTATTTCAAAGAAATCTGTTCTTTTTGAAAACCTGAAAGACGTTCAGTAATACAAACCCTGGCAGGGGTACTGTTTGTGTTTTGAGAGGAAAAACAGGCTTTAAGGAAAGCAGACCTTTTATGACCAGCTAATGAGGGCCATGCCTCCTTTTGGAGAAAAGCTCACGTGGGCACTCCCAAACAATTTCACAGTCCATAAGAATCTGCACCAAGCCCCTGTCAGAGGACCCCGGAAATAAACAGGTTGGAAGCCCTGGGCCACTTTGGGCAGGGGGGGCAGGGGTAAGTCAAGTCAATGGTCCCAGCCGGAAATAAAGGCAGGGGATCTTCTTTCTCTTTCTCAGTTAAAATTAGTAAATTTGGTTGGTAAGGTCTCAGTGAATAGTATTTGGCTTTAAGCTTCTGATTATGGTCATAGTTAAACCCAGCTGTTCTTCATATCTACTAATTAATTAGCAGGGGGGTGGCACCAGACAAAAGCACGCTGCTCTCCGCTCAGGACAAGCAACAAGTTAAGCACTGGCTTCCTCCACGCTGGGAAAATAAAATACCGTATTTTTAGGATCGTAAGACGCACCTAGGTTTTAGAGAAAATAGGAAAAAAATTTTTTTGAAGCAAAAAATGTGGTGAAATATTTAATAACCTGTGAGCCCGCTCCACCGCCGCCCCCCTCCCCCACAGCGAGCCAGGTAAGCTACATTCGGGCTATACGACGCACCCACATTTCCTCCCAAATTTGGGGGGGGGTGCGTCTTATAGTCCAAAAATACAGTATTCCCTCCGCAATATATTCTATTGATCAATTCTCTCTCATTTTGCTGGTATGTAAGATATGTTTTCTTTTTCGATTTCAAATCACATTCAAATCAAGTTTTCTAAACAGCAAGGACAAGCTTAAACCAAAAACAACACCTCCCCCGAGACAAAAACGAAAAAGAGCTAGCCTGAAGTCTCAAGTAGTACAGTATGGACTGAAATCTTAACTGCTGAAATTTGGACTGAGAGAGTTTTTTTGAATGGAAGAGGAGTTGCTTTCACTTAGTTTAAGTTAAACGAATAATAAAACATTAGGGAAGGAAGAAGCAGAGGCGGCGGCAGAATGGGAAGAATTTCAGTTTTTCTCCAAAAAATATATACATGGTTCATTATATTTACTCATCAAACCTTTTCAAACTGCTGAAATCATCCTTTGCCCAGAACCGACAAACCCTACGGTAATTTTCTTCCAGTGTTGAGGCTGGTTTTGGCCACTCAACGCCGCTATTTTACTGCTTTGCTTTGTTCAGGTCGCAGGCAGGAAGCTAAATTCTGAACAGATTTATTATTTTTTTTAATCCCCCATTATCCCTGACTGTTCAGCCCCTTCGCAGACAGAGGCTTCCTAAGGCCACGCACTCCTCCTGAGCCGGGTCGCGCGCGCGCCCTGCCAGGATCCGGAGGACTTCCCGGAGGCGGCGGTAGGCGACACTCACCGTACTCCATGAGGCTTTGGCAGCCATCCGCGGTGGACCCGGTGCCGCCCCCCTCGTGCTGGCATCGCCACCACAGAGAGGACGTCTCGATGTGGTTGCTCGACTGCACCCAACCCCGGCCGGACAGAGCGATGATGTCAAAGGCGATGGCGCTGAGCAGGAGCAGGGGCAGGATCCACCTGCAGCGCTCGCAGGCCAGGCCGCAGCGCAGCATCTCTACGGTGGCGGCGTGAAGGACTGGAGCGCGCGGGGCAAGGTGGCGGGTGGAGAGTGACCAGCGAGCAAAGGCTGGGCGACAAAAGTGAAGAGGCGGCGGGGCGGGCCCCACCTAGATTCCGGTGACTCAGAGCGCGCCTCCCAGACCTGCCCAGCCCAGCGGGAGCGCGCGGGGGTGAGGCGGGGCCCGGCTCAGGTTACACCGGGTATGGGTGAGCTTTCCCCGCCCGGGCCGACCTGGTGGCGCCTGGCCAAGGGGCCTAAGGCGGCGGGGGACTCAGGCTGCAACCGGGCCTTCCTCCTAGCATCCCCTTGGCCTTATTTCCCTTACACTGGATCCACTCACTGTAAATGGGTTTGTATTTTTTTTCCTGCGGTTCAACGAATGCACGTTTTAATCTGTGCAACACGAGCTAAATATTTAACCTCTGATGTCAGATAATGGTCTGATTTTCAACAATACCATTACTTACGTTTCAGGCAGTTTGAAATGAGTGTTCAAATTACACCTGTGGGTCAGTGCTGCACTCCGTGAAAATGCTTGTGGCAAAAAGGAGTAGGCCCTGGCAGAGGCTTCCTCCTGGGCTCCACCTTTGTACCTTGTACCGTGGCTCCCCTTCGTACTCTTACCTGTTTACATGCTGCCTTTCCCACTGGGTTGCCAGCTCTTGGAGAGCAGAGGCCACGTTTTATTGGTCCGTGTATACCTGGTGTCCAGCACTGTGTCTGGAGGTGTAAACACACTGAATTGAACTAAAGCGCCCTTCCATTTCAGAAGTGCTTCATCTGGCTTCCTTGAGGTCCTGAGTGCCGCGGTCCCCTCCCTATCACAAATCTCTCCCTATCTAAACCCCACTTTATCTACTCTTCTCATTTACTATTGAAGTGTCTCCAAATAAAAACCATTTGTCAGTATGCATCCAGAACTTAAAATCCCACCTCCAGTTTCCCATCGCTGCTTCTATCACCACGTGACTCTTTGGGTGTGGCCCGGTGGGTGGGTGGCCACTGGGCGTGGCACTAAGGAGAAACAAGTTTTCTGTGTTGAGCACTTTGGTGGCCTTGGGCAAATCATGAAAAACATACAGTGAGGGTTGAAGCTTACCTTATACCTCCAACGATTTCTAAATCCCTTACCTTTTTTCCTATTAATTTGAGAGAAGAGGGATCATAGCGATGTTTAAAATTTAGTCCTCTGTATTGCGGTTTGGTGTTCCCAATAGAAACAGTACTCTTTGGTCTGACTCAGGTCTCTGGTAATCTTTGAGGATGAATGAAGAACAGTACAGAGAAAGTATCTGAAATCACAGGAAATAAGTTCCCCAGCCTTCATTTACACAAACCAAGGTGACATATTTTCACCATAGGCAAATATTTCCACTTTCAAAGAATAGTACAACTGGGCATTTTGGTGAGAGTTAAACTCCTTATGGTGGAGATTGTGTAAATATGCTCTCAGAGTTTTCAAAGGTAATGAAAATATTTGATTAGCTGTGTATAATATATTTATGAGAAAAATTAAATTCTTACGAAACAGTACTGATTATGAGAAGAGTGGTTTCAGACAAAGAGCGTTCTGTTGGTATCTTAGTATCTCTGAGTAATTTTGCACTAGATACAACTGTTTCTTACTCTAGTGGATTTGAGGGGAAGGGCCCATTAATGCTGAGGTGAAAACAAGGGAAGTATTTCTATAGAATTTCTGGAAGAGACTAAACCAGCTGTGGTCAGGTTCCCGCAGTACTGTACCTAACACATACTCAGACTGTAGGACCAGACAGATAGCTCCGGTTCTGCTCATTTCTTACACAAGCTGTGTGGCACCCGTCCACTTAATTTACTGTGGTCCCAGTTTCCTTATCTTTAAATGGCAGTGCTCGCCCGATTAGAAGAACTGACATGCACAAACTGCTCAGGATAAGGCCTGCACGGAGTGAGCCACAGCGTAAGGGTTGACGATGATGATGATGATCATTTTCACATGGCTTCTTCACTGTAATAAGGTTGGAAAGGAGCTTTTGCATGTTTATATAAGGAGCAACTTCTATATGTGAATGCCAACTGTAAATCATTAAGTTATTTTAGACAATGCAATCTTTCAGTGTAACCGTCTTCATGAAATGATGGATTATGGTAGAAAACAGACAGTTAAACATCTCCCCCTGCTGGATAATATAGGGATTGCAGAGGACTGGAACAACAAATTACACCTGGAAAAATTTTCGCTTTTATAGATTTGGGGGGCAGGGGGTGGGTTAGTTATGAAGCCAATGAATAGTACAAACAAAAATACATAAATATGTAATTTTGGAATTAAAATTTGTAGTTTTACTCTCCCATCAGAGAAAGTAACTAATAATAATAGTAACATCTGCTGGGAGTTTACTAAGTGCCATTGTTTCATACCTACCTCATGAGGTGTGCACTAGCCTGACCTTCATATAGACAAGAAGACTGGGGTGCAAAGAAATTCAGTAGCTTGCTAAATACTGCACAGTCCCTGACTGGTAAAGCCACGCTCCACCTTAGGCAGTTTGACACCAGAGACACATACTATTTACAATAACCACTGATAAGAGTTTGAGATATGTTTCTCCAAAAGTTTCCTTCTTTCCCTCACAAACATCCAACTCACTACCAGTTCTCTCCCAAGCTGTAATGAAATGACCCCCCCAATACACACACACATCAGGCTGCTGTTCTCTTACTAGTAAACCAAAGTGAAAGGCATGCAGTAGAATATGCCCTGAACGGATTCTAGCTGGGCAATCCGAGTTCTAGTTCTCACCGACCCTGTGTTTGTTTCCCCTCTAGTCCTTGTCCAATTTCTCTTCTCCTTGCTCAAGCAAACTTTTAATTATCTCCACTCTCCTATCCCCTTTCCTCCCCCAACCAACTGTAATCTCTCTTGTACCAGTGATGTGATGGCAAAAGCTTAACAACCAAATTTCTGAAGAAAAAGAATCCTTAATTTTTAGCAATTGCCAATTTCCATAATGTAACTACTCCTCCATGGCTGATTTCCAGCCACTAACTTGATGTCGCTGGACACAAAATTAGGAAGAAATATACTTAATCATCTGTTGAAGCTAGTAAGCACACTCTGATGCATCTACCCCCATATCCTACCAAAACTGCTCTCTTTTTCAAAGGTCACCAGTGAGCTCATATTCCCCAAATTCAATAGATATCATGGGCTTCTTTGTTACACCAGGTGCTTTGATGTCTCTCTTCATGAAATGTTCTATAAATATGTAAAAGTCCAGTGCCCAAAGACCACCGGGAACACACCTGAAGTCAAAATCAGGTTTATTAAGTCACCGCAGCAGCAGAGACTGAAAACCAAGTGGCACTCCAGGGATGTCGCAGTGAAAGAGTATTAGGAGGGCCTCGTCGTAAGAGTTAGGCTTATGTTTGGTGATTCTGGAGAGAGTTCAAGGAAGTGGGTGTTTTGTTGTGAGTTATTGGGTTGTCCAAAAAGTCCATTCTGTTTCTTCCATAAAATATAAGACAGTTTTCATTTTCACCAATAACTGTTGATTTGGATATGTTGAGTATGTTGGCTATCTCCAGCATGGCATAAGGTTGAATGTTCTCAATTAATGCCTCAATTTGATTGCTATCAACTTCAACTTATCTACCCAACCATGGAACATTGTCTAGAGAGAAATCTCTGGCATGAAACTTTGCAAACATGTTTGATCAGTTATAGCACCTTCTCCATACAATACACAATCATTTTTGCATTTCAGTTGTGCTTTTGCCTTTCTTAAAATAATAAAGCAAAATCGGCTGAAATGATCCATTTTCAATATTAAAATGGCTACACAAAAATTCACCAATTTTGATAATTTTTAAAATGCATGCTAACATGAGAGCTGTCACAATACAATCTAACAAAATTGTTCCTTTTTAAAAGATTTTTAAATTTATTTTTATTTTTAGAGAGGGGAAAGGAGGGAGAAAGAGATGGAGAGAAACATCAATGTGTGTTTGCCTCTCACATACCACCTACCCACAACCCAGGCATGTGCCCTGATTGGGAATCAAACCGTGACCCTTTGATTTGCAGGCCAGTGCTTAATCCACTGAGCCATACCAGCCAGGGCACAAAATTGTTTCAAATGAAGTTAAACACAGCTAAGCGCTACTAGAACCATCTTATGGAAAAAACAAGCAAACTGTTTGGCCAACCCAATGCATTATGTTCTGAAGACTGCTATCTTACTTTATTGTTGCATATTGGGTATTTTTTGTTTGGTTGGTTGGTTTTCTGTGTTTACACCTGACTGCAGAGTGGTCTTGTTCTATCACAATTACAGAGTAACCTTGTCTGATGTTCATATTCTGTGAAATTTTTTTTTCAATATTGGATCATTATGGCCTAGCTATTAGTTGCCAGACCAACTACCAACTGTCAAGGATCATTTTTTTGTTTTGTTTTGTTTTGTTTCTTACTTTCTTTCTCTCTCCCTCTTTCCTTCCTTTTTTCCTTCCTTCTTTTTTTTTCTTTCTTACTGGCTCTCTATTGAATCTCTCCATCCATATCTTCCCTTCCTCCTGAATGTGCTAGTCTTCCTGTTCACCTCCCCCACACCCATTCCCAGCTCTCACCAGTGTTGTATTCTCTGGATTCCTATGCTTGTACAACTTTTCTGTTCATTCTATACATGTTCTTTGTGTTACACCATCCACTTTTATAATTTCAACTCCTGCTTATATACTCATGACTTGCCGATACGTGTGTCTTTACCCCATGCTTTTTCTCTATGCTTCAAACTTTTATACTCAATACCCAGCAAGATGGCACTACTTAGATTCTTTCTCAAACACTTTAACCTCAACCAGTATAGAGTTCAAATTGCCCTCTCTTCTGCTAAACCATTATCTTCTTTCTGAAGCCCCTGTTGTACCTCTGGAATCTTATTCACCAAAAACTAAATCTAACATCATCCTTGACTCTTTCTCTTACATCCAGTTTAAATGCAGTAATTGAGCCTTGGCTGGTGTAGCTCAATGGATTGAGCATGGGCCTGTGAACCAAAGGATTGCTGGTTCAATTCCCAGTCAGGGCACATGCCTGGGTTGTAGGCCAGGTCCCCAGTACAGGCCAAGCAAGAGGCAACCACACATTGATGTTTGTCTCCTCTTTCTCCCTCCCTTCCCCTCTCTCTAAAAATAAATAAATAAAATCTTTTTAAAAATTATTTAAAAAATAAATGCAGTAGTTGGAAGTTTTACTAACCGCCCTACGTCTCAAATGTTTCTACAGTGCAGACTCTCTGCCCCATCTCTGCTTCTCCTGCCCTATTCATTTGCCTTAACTGCCCAGCCGCCTTCCAGCTGCCCTCCCTGGCTGCAGTGCTGAACACTCACCCTCCATCTTCCCAAGATGACCAAGATGGACCCACGTCCATCTTCCACACAGTGACTGAAATGACCCAGCTAAGTGTGCATCTGACCCTGACACTCTCCTCATGCACCTCACCGAGTCCTTCCCACTTCTACCATCAGTAATGAAATTCCTAAAAGTGACATACAAATGCTTCTGTTACCCCTTGCTAGTCTCAGCTGTCACTTCTGCTTACCTTCCACTTTCCAGCCTTCTTTTTACCCTCCCACATACATGCTACTATTTTTGCCTTTATTCCTCAGGTTATTTCTGGAATACCTTTCTTTCCGGTCCCTGCGCTGTTTACCAAGTTACTTCCTACTGATCTTTAAAGATCTGCTTCAGACCCCATGTCTCCCAAAAAAACCTTCCCTGAATATTGACATGTTCTCTATAGTCCCACCTCCGATCTAAGGTAACCATGTGCTCTTTTTCTGTGCTCCCAGAACTCTTGAAGCATATGTAACAATCACTTTGTTATGTGATAATCTTTTTTATGTCCCTGTTAGACTATCAGATCCTCAAAGAAAGTATTCATCTTTGTATCCCGAGGACCTTTTCTAATGCAGTATGAAGTAACTGTTTGCTTAATGTATGAATGAATGAATGAGTGAGTGAATGGCTATGCCAGCAGCTACTCACCTATGAGATTTGGCCTCTCTAAACTTCAGTGTATGCACTGATCTGTTGAGGTGGTTAAAAAAAATAAACGGGAAGAAAATTCTACCAATCAAAATTGAAAAATGAACATTTATTCAGAACAGTAGATGGCAGCAGAAGGTTATTATTTTTCTGCACAGCCTTTGCAAGATTCAAAGTTGATCAAACCCTCATAGAAAAGCCCACAGTCGAGAAGTATGATTTAAAAATGCCTCTACACTTTAGTTGGCGCCACTGCACTCACACTGGTTCACTAACTGTAGCAAGTGCCCCACACCGACGCATGCACGCTGTCAGTGATGTAGCAGAGCTGGTGCGGTGTGAGACTCTACAGCCCCTAGCTTTCCTGTACATCTGCAACTAGTCTTGAAAAATAGTTAATTTTTTTAAATGCCTCTATATTGTTTGGCATACAATTTTTTATATAAAAACTCCAGTATTAATTTTTTCTCTGTATAAAATTAAATATGAAAACCTCAAAATCAACGATCAAATTTTAAAAGTTTTGAGATATTCAGAAATAAAGGTTATTTAAGTATATAAATAATACCATTTAAACATTTTATTCTGTTGTTGCTGTAAATGTATTGTATACTCATTTTAAGAAAATTTGAGACAGAAAGTACAAAGAAGAATAAGAGTCACCCATAGATGATCTCTTTTTTTAAACCAGAGGAAAATTGTCGCTAACATTTTTACATGCTTTGAAGACATTTTTCTCCGTGTGTTCTACCAGTTGCGATCCTTCTGCTTCTACAACACACATTCTTCTGGTTTCCTCCTACCCTTTGCTGGCTTCTTCCATCAGATCTGCACTCTAACCCATGGAGCTCATCAGGGCCTGGTCTGGCCCCCTTTTGTCCCTCCACATTTTCCTTATCAGTGACCTTAGCTGTTTCCATGGCTTAGATACTATGCTGGAAGCTTTTGAGTTTATTTCCACCCCAGACTTCTAGTACTCACCAAGGTGAATGTCTCACAGACATCTGAAACTTAAAACAGCCCCAACCGAGCCCTTTCACCCTAAGTCATTCTTCTTCCCTCTTCAGTGTCTTTTCCCTCTTAATAAATGGTACCAGCATCCACCAGCTTCTTAGAAGCCACCCTCTACCCACCTCCCCCTTGTCTAACCCATCAGAAAACCTTAACTGCCACCTGAAAAAATGTATCTCAAATCCATGCGACCTTCCAAGTTCACTATCACCATCCTTCTCCAAACCACTAGCCTTTCTCACTTGGACTACTATAGTATCTTCCTGATTGATTTCTTTCTTAGAAGCAGCCAGAGAGATGTTTAAAGGTACAAATCCCTTGCCTACTTATGGTTTTACCAAAATAACAATGGTCATGTCACTTAGATTGAAACTCACACTGCTGGTTGTGGCCTCTGCCCATTCCTGTTAAAAGAATTGGTGTGCCTTTTGACTCCTGATAGAATTCTGACTGATGGAATATTTAATTACTGAATAGCATCAGAAAGCAATAACCCTCATAATCTCATCACCTACTCAAAGGTAAGCAACAGTTAATATTTTGATATATTCCTCTCTGCTTCTGCAGAAAGTACTATATATACTTTTGTTCTTTACAAAACCAGGATCAAACTCTAAATATGACTGTATCCTATTTTTCTTTCACTTGGTAAGTAAGATATGAATATTTTTAATTCCTTGGTACACACTGCCAAGAAATTTTCTTTCTGACTACATTTACCACCAACAGTATTAAATACCTGACTTGTCCTACCTTTGCTACCTTTGATTATTTTCCCTGTTTGGATCTTTATATCGCTGTGTCCTACTGCTTGTAAGTTTCAGTTCCTCTCATGCACACAGCACCATGCCAGGAAGTCCTCTGGGAACCCAGAGAGGACCCCATAGCCCCAGAGAGGACCCGATAGCCACCCCTCAGCGCTCAGGGTGCTGGGAAGGTACTGCCACCCCGTGATGCTGGTGACTGTGCACGGCTGTCCGAGGGAGGGGTTGTGCCCAGGGCCAGAGCGGAGGGCAACTCGTCACTTGTGGCCTAGGAGCAACAGCACAGTTACGAACAGACAAGATGGTTTCAGGCCCGTTTGTTCTCTGTGACCTAATTCTAACCTAAGTCAGTTCATAATCCCTGCCTAGGACCAGTAGAGCAACATTACCAACAGGGCTCATGGGCAGTCAGCGGGAGCAATGAACATTTGTTTAAAGTGCTGTACTCTAGGAACTCCACAAAGTTATATTACAAGTAATATCTCTTTACATTCTCCCAACTAACTGTGCGTTAGATGCTGTTATACCTATTTTACAGATGAAAAAAACAAACTGAGCAATTAAGTAAGTCGCCTTAGTGATGCCCCAATCTCCTTCTGGCAATGTTCCTGATATGTTCACTTCATCACACTGATGTCATGAGCTCTGAGTTGAGATAAAAGGTGTTTCTTAGGTGAGCACAGCATTTGGAACAAACAAGTAAACAGAGTTAATGAAGGGTTAGTATACACATTCGTCCACTAGGCACGGATAATGGTTGTATCACGACATCAGTTCCAAACTTTGAACGTCACTAGGTAAACAGAAAATGAAATCCTGAGCTTAAATCATGTCTTCTGAAAAAGTTTAATTAGAAATAATAAACACTAACATTTATTGAATGCTCTAAGTTACATGTGGCACTATTCTTAGTACCTGAAATGTACTCATTTATTTTTTAATTCTCAGAACAACCCTCTGAGGGAGGTGCAATTATTATATCTACTTTGCAGATAGAGACACTGAGGCACAGAAAATCTGAGTTACTTGTTAAGGTGACTCAACAAGTTGGTGTTAGAGCCCAGACCAACCATCTCAGTCCAAGGACTCAGCATCCGACTACTATGCAAATGATAGTAACAGCAGCCAACCCTTATGTAGCACTTACTAAGTGCCAGCCCCTGTTTTAAGTAAACATGGCTTTTCTTATCCTCACAGTATCATGAGCAATGTACATCCATTGCTGCTATGTGTACTGATGAGGAAACTGAGGCACAGAGAAGCTCTATGATGTCACAGCACCGTTAGTAAGTGGCAGAACTGGACCTCAGACCCAGACATCTTGGCTGCAGAGTGTGTGCAACGACCTCCTAAAACTCGTTTAGCATGCATGTTTGTAAATTATTGGAGTCCATCTCAAATATGTAGAGCAAACTCTGTTGTTGGTACGTATTTTAAGACCGCTTATCTCTCCAAACCAGTGCCAGAGTGTGTGCGAGCTCTCTTGCTCTCTCTCTCTCTCTCTCTCTCTCTCTCTCTGTCTGTCTCTCTTTCTCTGTCTCTCTCTCCACTATAAAGACAATTACTGTGCTCCTGGGATGGTCTCTGAAATTCAGGTTGTATGTTCTGGGGTTATTTCAGCCTGGAAATTGTGCGATAAATATTCAGCTAAAACCTAAAGTGTAAATGTGTATGTATTTTAAGGGGCTACACTTACACATTTAGGTCTTAAAAACATATTCCCAAGATAAGGAAGGGGATAAGAAAACACAGTCCAAGTTGAACAGAATTATATTAAAAATTATAGAAACTCGTTTTGTCAGTGAATTAAAGAGACCATCAATGTTAAGGAGACTTCTGTATGCAAAATTCACATATTTCTGATATGTACTGATATGTACTTCAGGCTGTTTCTGATATGTACACTTTGCTTTATCTGGTGCTTCCCGCGTGTTCTTCCCTGCTTACATCCGAAATGCTCTGGGAGGCGCCCAGCCCAGCCTGTAATGCCTCTCCAAGGCCACGTGGTGTTGTCTCCTTCCTCTACTCTGACCTCCGTGTTATCTTCCAGACTGACCGTGAACACCTCAGAGAACACAGAACTCCGGGTGTTCCTCCAGCATCTGCCAGTCTCCGTGCCTCTTGATTTCAGAAAACGTAACTGCCAAATAATAGATTGGATTGCCATCTGGGCAGAGAGAAGAAAGAGAAACAATATTCGTAAATACATGAATGTTATGTAATATGTAGCACCTCTACTGAGGTAAAAGCAGTCAGCCCTAAATTCAGGAGCTCTGTCCCCGGTGTGCTGTCGCCCGTCACCGTCACCGTCACCATCGTGCGGACAGAGACAGCATGGAGCACCGGCCGGGGGAGGTTCGTGGATGTAGAACGGCCGATTAGAGAGTGCTGAAAGAGGGTGCTGGCTCTTAGCGCTCGCACAGAACATTAAGTGGAAGGCAAGAACATCTCCAAATCTTTTCGACAAATCTTCAGATTCATTGCTCCTGGAGAGGAACTTAGCAGAATGTGACATTTCTTGTCCATCACTGGGTCATTGTCACTGTGCCTGTTCCTCAGACTCAAGCGAAGATTTCTCTAATCCACTGGAAGCAGAAGCTCTAAGCCGTGCCCTCACACTAGGGTCCTGCACACACCCATGTGCGCACATTCACATGCACACAACACGGGAAATAAAAGTGCTTTGCTTTAGTAAACCAGGGGTACAGTTCTGCTTTGAGAAATTTAATAAACCTGTGGATACATCATTTATTAAATTTATAGAAATGATCATTTCTCTCATGATCTTGGCATATACTTGGAGAATACTAGTGGGCTTAAGAAAAATAGAAATCCTTGGAATCTCAAATGGTGAAACAAATTACGGCTATTCTGGAGGGGGATTTTTTTATGCTTTTGTGTTTACAAATCACTTTATAAGTCATGAAATAGTTTCTAATTGATGCAGTTTGATTATAGTTATTTTATGACAAGAGGATTATTTTTTTTTTTTTTACTTTTTGAAAGATTTAAAGTAATGTTTCTTTAAAAATAGCTGTGAGTTGATCGAGCGATTTATCAGTTAGATTTGCAGCAACCAGAAAAGAGTGTAGATACCACCTCCCCCACCACCAGTTCCTTTGAGTTTACAAGTTAATATGGAGAACAGTTCATACTGGAATATACATGAAAACAAGTCGCATTAAAAATATTTATGACTCAGAGCTCAGTGGAAATGAGTTACGTAGCTATTCGGAGGGCAGCTGGAGGCAGAATTATGTGGTAGGCAGATGTATTAGTTTTCTACTGCTGTGCAGCAAAGTACCACAGACTTAGAGACCTAGACAACACCCAGCCGTTAGCTCAGAGTTGTAGTTCTGAGGTCCGGGAGGGCGCAGAGGACCATTCACATGCATCACCACTCAGTGTGCCCCTCAGTGAAGTCAGAGTGTCAGCTGGACTCGGCTCTTACATGGAGCGCAGGGGAAGAGTCTGCTTCTCAGCTCGTTCATGTTGTCAGCAAAACCCAGTTTTCTGTGACTGGGCACCTGAGGTGCCCACTTTCTTGCTGGTTGTCAGCGGGGCCCTCTCCACTCCTTGGCCTCCCCCACATCCAAAGCTGGCAACAGGCATCAAGTCTTCTCATGCTCCAAGTCTCTCTGACTCTTCTGCTGGCAGCGGGGGAAAACTAGGGGCTGTTACTGGGCCTGTGTGATTAGACTGCACCCAGCCTGTGCTCTCCCCTTTGCCAGATAATGTAGCACAGTCACAGCAGTGACAGCTCTTCCTATTTCCCCTTGGGTTCCGCCCCCACTCAGAGGGGAGGATTACCCAAGGGTGAGTTATTGGGGGCCACTCCAGAATTCAGGGAACAGTTGGCAAAGAAGGAGGGGCCAGAGTACATCTTAAAGGAAGGACAGTTCTAGGTAAATAAATGCACTAAAAATTTTACCCCAGAGAGAGAAATAGTTTATTCATTCAACAGATATATTGACATTTGATTACGGGATTAAAATGATGAGCAAAGGAGGCGTGAATCCTTGCCTGATGAAGCTTAGAGAAGTGGCTGCAGATAGAACTGTATGAGCTGCGTGCAGGGTCGGTGAGTGGTTCACAGTGCTGGGGGCAGAAACAATTCCTCTAAACAGATAATCCATGGTAAAGGGGAGGGTCACACATGTGTTTATGGGAGAAAAGGTAGATATGTGATGTTTGGAGGTGTTTAGGAAGAGGCAGGGAATATTTATGTAAGCAGCCCGGGGCCCCCTGGAAGGGAGAAGCAGAGACACCCTACCTTTCTTCTAGAGACCTAAGGTCTTTAAAACTTGCTTCAGTGAGCTCTAAAATTAGCACCAATGCCTCTTGAGATCATGCTTTTAAAAAGGAAGCAATGCCCTTTTTGTAATTTTTAATTTTTCAGGATGTCTAAAAACCTATGAAGCCCCACATGACCTGTACTGGTAGTTGCCCTGATGTCATGGTTATAGATCCACTTAGCGATCAGAGCATCGTATAAATAACACTGGGCAACAAAGACCATTCCCACTGAATGTCACAGAGATGTCACTAAGAATATTCTGGAGCTCAGACCACACTGTGTCTTGTAAACACTAGGACCAAAGCACTGGGCCACTTACATCATCTGAGATGTAGCCCAGCTGGGTTTCTAGCACACTGGCTGTCGGCTTTCTCAGCTAGAATCTTTGGGAAGTTCTGGGACCTGAACAACAGCTACCCCGTGCTGCGTGAGGACTAGAATGGGTTCCAGCCAGAGGTCTTCTGAGAAAGCTGCCCAACACTCAGCCTGACTCAAATCACCACGGACATTCCAGGGCATCTCTCCAGAGAGGAGAGAACTATGGACAAAGGGAAAAGAGACTGGAGGACAGAGATAAGCCAAGAGCAGACAGCCGTGGGAGGAAGAGGCTCTCCCCGAGTGCTTGGTCAGTAAAGTAGAATGGATTTAAAGTTCCCCTCTGAGGGACTCGATGACACTGTCCCCCTTAGATGCAGATTGTGCACCAAATTTAGTTCTGTCCCCAGGTCTCGGAGCAGAAGTCCGGATCTCAGCCTCCTCCGTTTATCTCTCAGCCACCACGAGGGAGGGGCAGTTGGACTAGGGGAGAGCTGGAGTTTCAGGCTTGATTTTGCGACTAGCTCTATGACCTTGGGAAAGACTCTAAGTCCCTCTGAAATTCATTTCTTCAGTCCGTAAGATGCCAGAGCTGGACCAGCTGACAGCGGCTACAGAAAAGGAGTGGAAATCAATTATCCAGATAATCTGAGTCTGAGAAGCACTTCCCCTGAGATATCAAGAAAATCAGGACAAACGTGTTAGCGATGATTCCTGAGGCTTTTCTAGATAATTTCATAAGTTTGCCTCTTTATCCTGATATGTTTATATACAGCCAATAAAAAGTTTTTAATTGATGGGAAAATAAACATAATATCCAATAGACCTATCCCTGAGTATTTAGAGACATGGGGTGAGACTAGGGATGCAAGACAAATACCACGTGTCTAAATATTTAAAAGTCATAAATCAAGGCAACAAACTGTGGAACAAAATCTATTCTTTCCTCCTGTCTTGACAAATACACCTTTCTAACGATCGGGAGGTGCAGGTGGGAATTTAGAGATCATGGAAAGTTGACTCCCAACCCACCCACAGACTTTCCCCCTCTCTGGCTCCTGCCTGTACTGCCCGAACCTCATGTACCCCAGTGGGCACGCCCCTTCTCCCAGGCCAAGCTCTGGCCAAATCCTCTGCAGACAACTGCCCTTGGCAAGCACACAGGCATGGAAGGACAACCCCCAGCAGTACATTTGGACTTGGGGAGGATGGACCCAGGCTTGGGTTGATAAACAGGGAACCTGTGAGACGTGGATACCCAGAACAGAGCACTGACTGCCCTTGTGCCCTTGGCCTTGTGGATCCTTTGTCCCATGGATAGGGTACAGTCAAAGGCTGCCTAGTGTGGGATCCTTGAAAGTCAGGGATTGCAAAGCTTTACAGCAGACCTGACAGATCTCCCCACGAGGACTGACATCTAAACACCTATTCCTCCTGTGGACATGGTGAAAACACACCCCGTGGAGCCCCATGCGCTCAAGGGAAACGTGGTCGAAGAGGCCGATGACCCCATGGTGCTTGCACCCTCTGTGCGTCTGTCCATCTTCTCCTCTGCTCAGGCTCACGGGGATAGCCTCACTACCTTCCCCGGCCCTTGACTCAGGAAGTCTGTTCTTCCATCCTTAATTAATTGTACCTTTTGATTTGGCCTGGGGAAGTTTTCTGAATTTTGTTTAAAATTTAAATCAGTATCTTTATATGCATGAGAAAGGACTGGAAGGATATAGAATATATGAGGTCTGTCCAGAAAGTATCCAGCCACACACAATGGAAAATAGAGGCATTTATTGAAGAAGATACAAGAAACATTGTACATGGGACAATGATGCCTCCATCCCTGTCAAGGTAGGCCCCTTGGGATCTCACAGGGTTCTCCCAGTCGCCATCAGCTGCCCCATTGTGTTTTCCTGAATCTCATAGACAGTCTGAAATCTCTTCCCTTTCAAAGGTGATTTTAGTTTCAGGAAGAGCCAGAAGTCACAGGGCACAAATCTGAGCTATAGGAGGGCTGAGTTACCTGGGTGACTTGATGTTTCTCCAAAATCTCTGCATGAGACATGATGCCTGAGCAGATGTATTGTCGTGATGAAGCCCTCAGTCACCACTTGCCAATAGGTGCGGCCTTCTGAGTCATCCGAATAGTTTCCATGGAGGAATGTTCAAGCTTAACACAAAATTTGATGCAGATTCATTGCTCTACTCACTCAGTCATTTTGAATGCCATGGCCACACAGTACACAAGCTCACTCAACAGCATCTACCACCCCGCACTGACTAGTACAGTGAAGTCATCATTGTTCACATGTGAGCATTCCAGTCCACTCTCCTTGGCTGCCAGGTTGCGTTGATGGTGCGAAAACCATTATTGTTACATTAACAATAGCCAGACTTCTTCTGGACAGCCCTTGCATGTTAAGAAAGGTTATACGCAAGTGGTAAATCACAGGTGATTTTTACTTTTAAGTTGATCTACATTTTCGACAATGAATATATTAACTCATTTAAGAGATATAATCACAAGTTATGTGGTTTCTCCTAAAGATTATTTAAGCATGTACAAGTAAACAACACACGAAAGGTGTGATCTGGTACATAAAACTTTGCTTTTGTGATTCAATTTTTCTTGATTCTTGTAGACACAGTTCTACCTCATGCTCTTGTCACTATGGATCAGAATTCCAAGATCTAAGGTAGCTATAATTTCATCAACCATTTGCTTACCAGTGGATATTTAGGTTGTCACCAGCTTTCTGCTATTATCAGCCATGCCTCAACAACCATCCTCATGTATATTTCTGCAAGAATGTCCTTGGGGAAATCTCCAGCAATAGAAATAATGGGTCAAAGGTGATATGCGAACACATGGATATTAAGACATTTCCCTCCAAGGTGGAGGCCCCCATTTTCATGTCCACTGAAAGGGTGAGGGAGTTCTAACAAATGCTTGCCAACACTGCCTTTTACGAATGCTGTCATTGTTGCCAGTCTGATAATCAGTGGAAAGATATGATATCACCTTGACTTGATTTTCAGCCCATTGGGCATTTGTATTTCTTAACAACTTAAAATTAAGACTCTGCCCAGAGCTGAATTTAGGGTTACTGCTACTCAGAGCAGAAGACACGGAGAAGTAACCTCTCCCTTCTCTGAATTTGTATCCACAGTTATTTGGTGGTTGTTTCCTGTAAGATTACATGCCTTTCAACCTGACTGTGAACCCCTGCATAAAATTGACTTCACGTGCCTAAAGTTTATGAATGTAGTAAAAAACCCCACAAAAACAGAACTGGGTATAACCTTACCTGGGCAAGACTTATTTATTTGTAATAAAATCCAAAGTCCTTTCTCAGGTCCAAAAGCCTCTTGTAATCTGGCCCATGCTAATCTTGCCATCCCCATCGGCAGCCACATTGCCTTCCTCACCTGGCTCTCCCCTGGCCTTCTAACTGTCCCTCCAACATGCCAGGCACGTTGCTGTCCCAAGGGCCTTGCAGTTACTGTTTCCTCAGCCTGGAACGCACACCCCAAGCTCTTCACATGCTCAGCACAAGGTGATCCTTCAGGCACCGGCTCATTCCCCATCTTAAGGAGCCATCTCCCACTCAGTTACTTTACCACACCATCCTGTTTATTTTCTCTCACCTGGTCTCTGTGTCAGGGACCCCCGAGACCACACACTCGGATTCAGTGATCACTGGAAGGAATCACAGGGCTCAAGTAGTTGTTATATTTATGGTTGTGGTTTACTACAGTGAATGGACATGGATTAAAATCAGCCAAGGGAAAGGTGCATGGGTGAAGTCTAGGAGAAGCCAGGCGCACATTTGCAGGTGCCCCTCCCAGTGGAGTCCCACGGAGATGCCCTTAATTCTCCCAGCAACAATGTGTGGCAGCTCATTTGCAGTATGGCCAGCCAGGGAAGAGCACCAAGCCTTGGTGTCCAGGGGTGTTACTGTGGGTCAGTCACATTGTGGGTTATTGTGGGACAGACCTCAGGATTTAGCTTCCAGAACCCCTATCCCTGCTCTGGATGTCAAACTGACACAGCATGGGTGAAGGCCTCAGGGATCTAAAGATACTCTTATCAGGAAGGATATCCTGAGGGCTCAGGAGCTGGTCAAGGACCAACTCTCCTGAAGACAGGCCTTTCTTTGGAATGTGCAGCGTTCGAACGACCTGGGCCTGCTGAGCTAGCCCTTTACTGTGCAGTCTGAAATGTCCTTGGTACTTATTCCCGGCTGGTTGCCCGAGGATCTCCTCCAGCAAAAGATGGTTCCAAAGGCGGAAAGACCTGGGCTGCACACGCAGGGATGAGCTCAATATTGGGCACAGGCAGTGACTCAGTGGGTCTTTGCTGAAAAACTAAATGAATGAACAAATGGAACAAATAAGTATTTACAGTAAATACTTATACGAATACTCCTCTTAGCTCACTTCTCATAGACATTTTGTCACACTTATACATCCTGAGAGCTTGGAAGGAAATTGTAAAACATAACATTTTTACAGAGAAAAACAATCCTCTAAAGTTAGGTTTTTATTAGCATAAAATTCTAAGCATTTCTTCACGCAATATTTAAATTTTATAATTATTTGACTTGGCATGATAATTCTATCTAAATATGTCAGAGGTATGAAAAGTAATCTTGGCTGTGTAATGAATTTCACTTTATTGCAAAGCCTGACTTTCTCAAATTATAGTAATAATTCTACTATAATGTTTTCTGAAACATTTATGAATTCCTTTAACTTAAATTTCAGCAGCATCTTAATTTCTTGAACTTCCTGATATGGAAATATCTTTTTATCTAATATCATAATTTCTTGCAATGTATTCCAGTGGAGTAAAAAATTCCTTCAGTAAATGTAATAAGTTTCCAATATAGAACATTTCTGCTTTTTGCAAGGGGGTTGTTTTATGACTACACTACCTGATACTTAGCTTTTGCCATCTGTTCTAACCACTAATTATAAATGACTGGAGAAGAACTCACAAACATATAAAATAAAAATGATTTAAAATCCCTGTATTGGTTTTTTTCATTGAAAAAGTGCTGCTAAGAAGACATTATTATTCATAATTATTCATGATGCAGGCACAAATTATAAAGAGAACTGGTTATACATGCAGAACAATTTGTTTTCTGGACTAAAGATTTCCAGAAGTTAATATGATGCTGGGATATGACTACATTGAAAATTTCATAGCGTTTTCAGCATTATGGCACAACAGAAAGTAAATTATTTAAGGGATGATGTTTATGGCAGGGGTGACCACAGAGAGATGAATAGTCTCAGCTGCATTCACATTGTTTGAGAGGAAAGGGATTGTTAGGAAAAAAGAGAACAAGATTAGAAGATATATATACATATGCGTATACATATACATGTATATGTACATAGCAGATCTGCATAATCCTAATAACAAATCCTGCTGTAGTAGGATAAATCGTACTGTGGACAATGAATTTAAGCTCTGATTACAATCATAGTCTCATGATAGTCACACTGTCCTTATTTTAAAAAGTGTAGGCCCCTTGCTTTTGGAAAAATCATCGCCCTGGTAAGTCAAATACTGACATAGAGAACTCTGTAGTAACCTTATACTTTGGTCATTACAATAAACACCTGGGTGCTTAATAAAATCACAACTTTCTGGGCTCCGTGCCTGTAGAATGTTTCTCTAGTAAGGGAGGAGAGTATAAATTTTATCTTCCAAATGGTAATCTGGTCCAACAGGAAATGTCTAGACAAACCAGACCGCATGGTTGTTACATGTTGGGGTGTATATTTCCCAAAAATAAGATTTGGAAATTTTGCTGAACTGGGACTACTTCCTTAATGTTGGTAAACAGGGAACCGCTTCGACCCTCAACATTTCAAGGAAGTCCTCTAGGTATCCTTAGCCACCTCTCTTTCCTGTTTCCAAACTTTTGGTCCACTATCTATTCTCTTCTGTTCCACTCGGCAGATGTCTTCTTGCTTCACAAGGAAAACAGAAGTCATCAGGCGTAGCTCCCACAGAGTCCTCTTCCCAATGCAGCAAACTAAACTCGATCACAGCCCAGCCTTCTGTCTCCCTCCTTGTCTGTAGATTGGCCTTCTCCGCTGACTGGGCCATCCGTCTACTGGTACTCTACATACCGTCCTTCTCTCACCCTTAGGATTCTTGTTTCACTCATTAGTCTGGCTGCCTCCTGCCTCTTCCACCTCTGCCTTTACATCTCATTTCTTTCATATAAACATACTTCCCACAAATAGGCTCTTGGCCCTCAAATCTGCCACCAGGCTGGTGTTTTTCGAATTTCAGTTCTCCACCCATTAGTGTGCTGTGAAACCAGCAAGTCTGTTTTGCCAGAGTTTACCCATTTTGGAAACGAAGTGGTGTGGAACTTACGATATCAGAATGCCATGCATATGGTCTGAGTTCGAGCTGTCTCCACTGCAGCAAATACTGGGGACAACTAAGTTGAATGACAGCTGAAGGAGGCATGTAATGACAATGCATTGGCCAGGAGCCAGCCATTCATTCTTCTGTTCACTGATTTCCCATTCTGTTTTCTGGATTCCATCATAATTGTATCAGGAGAGCTGATGTTTTACAGTTCAACTGATGCCAATGTAATTAACAGTCAATTATGAAGTGAAGTTTGAACAATTTTATCCACTGTTGGCAAAGGCAACAAGATTTCCATCAAGTTTTGGTTATAAGTTAATAAACGCCAATGTGTTTTTGGATGAGGCATAAGTGTTAGGCATTTTTGACTTTGTAATGATTGTGTACTTTAATCAAACTTCTGTAAGTTATCCTTAAAATAATTCACTTGATTATTAGAAGAAATAGGAATAAGATGTGAAAAACACAGAAGCATGTTCTGATTGAATTGCTAGATCTGGATCCATAATAATGACAACATTGGCAAAAATGTTCCTTCTAACTGGTAAATTTATTAATTTGAGCTATTATCAAGAAAAATAAATGCAAGCATTTTAATAAAGATTAATTATAGCTTTTCATATGTTCAAAGCCACTGAAAATGTATTATTTGCAATGATATTCTTACAAGTGAAAACTTAAAATCTTACACACACACACACAAAACCTTGGATATACAGCACGTCAAGTTACTGATAAGGCCCTCACATATTTTCAAAGAAAAATCTATAAATTCGTCAACACTATCTCATGCAGGTTACTGAGAAAGTATTACTATCCTATTATTTGCATATACATGGCAAATGACAAAATTACTCACATGGTTGCTGAAAAAAATATTGTCAGCATATATGGGTATAGTGAATACAATTCTTGAATGATAAATCGGTTGAGAAATTGGAAACTCTACTTCTAAGTGATAATGTATTCTCTTAAGAAATTTTAGTTCTACAGATGATACAAAATAAAAAATGCAAAAGAAAACAAATAGAAGATAAAAAATAGAATTAGGTAGATATGAACAGACATAGGTTGTATGATTCTACTCAACGAGAGCCCTAATATTTATAGTATTTATTCATAAGTTACTGACCCTTTCAGTTTTTGGCCAAAATATGTGTGACAAGATAATTTTTATAAGGGGTTTGTTGTGTTGTTTAAATTTAACCTAATACTGAAACTGGTTGGTTTCAGTAAGCTAATAGAATTGAAGAAAATACATTATTTGAAAAACATAGATTGACCTGGCAAATTGCGATGGAATTGCAAGTGATGCAGAAGTAAACAAGACCAGGAAACATAGCAGAATAATTCAAAACATTGTCAGAGACCACCATCTGCATGACTATTTGGAATCACTTTCACACATCCTAAAGATTTGGCATCCTAAGAATTCTGCCAAGTCTCTTGAACTTGAAAACAAAAGCAGCGATAGTTGTTTAATCTCATTAGGAGAAAGGTTTGCTTTCTGATTTGTTTTGTTAAGAAATAGGAGCTGTGGCTGAGATGGGCGGTCACCCCCAAACCTGCTCCCTCTGCCCCACAGGCAGAGCTGTGAAGGGGGCCCAGATCCGGACGGCCTCTGCCACACAATCGTGCCTCTGCACCTGTCCTCACCAGCAGAACCAGAAAAGGGGTTTGTGTGGTTTCTACTGTACATCTGAAGCCTGGGCTCACCTACTCTCCTCCTCTTCTTATGCACCAAAACACAGCCCACCTAGGACCCACCTTTGATGACACAAATGGGAACAAATCTCTAGGGGATGTTGATCTCCTCAAACTGCTGGGCCAACGTGGACCACTCCCTCGGGACTTAATTTAAGAGAGAAATAAAAGTCTATGTTCTATATAGTACTGTATCTATCGGGTCTTCGTTAAAGCAGCTTAGCCTTTCCATTATCGAATACATGCACACTATCATCCTGGAGTTATTGGTTGTTTGGAGGAGATACTAATTAAGCTTTATGAATGCAAGAATGGGAGCCACAGTTTTCTGTTTAAAAGAAATCTTATTTAGCTAACATTTCTGAGATGATATTTCAGCAACAAAATTGGCATATATAGCTCACTTTTTTACATTTTTAATTAACTAAATTTGGATCTACAGGGAAAGAGTAACAATATATTTCAAGATGCTGAATATTTCCAAGTTACAAAAAACATTTAAAGTAATTTCCATGGTACTGTATGTGCTCAACATTTTGAACATGTGCTTCATTCTTAATGAAGACACTTTTAATGGAATAAAATTAAAGATATTAATGTTGTTGCAAGTCTGCTTTAAACTTCAAAAAAGAAATGTGAAATAGCAAGGAAAAGCATTTGTATAAAAGATCCATTTGTTTTTCAAAATCCTAAATCCACATATGATGTCCAAAGAGGGAAACTAGTTACTAATGCTTTGCTATTAAAATACATGGAGGAATGATTATAAATTTATCACCATTGTAGATTAAGATTAAAGAAGAATTTGCTGAAATTTGCAGTTTTAGTTGCTGAGTAGAGTATATTGTCATTAATAGCATCCACAGCAACTTATTGTGTGAGCCAGAATTTTTAACCAACGTAACTGAAAACAGTAGGAAGAAATAGACATCAAAGCATGGAGCACGTAGGCTGTGCCTGTAGCATTGTTCTCATGTCTCCAGCCTTGAATGGATTTAAGAACGGGCAAGCGTGCCTGCAACAATGAATAAAATTATACTTTGTAGTAACTCTATCATATTTAACAGTAAGTATTGTTTTATAAATAAAACGTTTGTTTCGGTTTTGAATCTATACATTACCTATATCTATACTGGGTGATGGTAAAAAGGTTATTTCCTTCTGTGAGTTGATGTTTTAAAGCAAAGTGTTTTAATGATTCTCTCACTCTTCTTCATAGCCAGCATCTGGAGTGGGCTGTTCATACATGTGTTTCTACCTGCTCTCAATCCTCCGCAGCCAGGCTCTCTGCCCTCATTATTATTCTGGGGCAGGCTTTCTAACTAAAGTCTCACCTCCGTTAGATCCTTTTCTGTGTTTATTTTGGTCCGCTCTGTTGCCACTGACCTTGTTACCTGGTTATTTTTATTTCATTTTTCCACAACCTTAAAAAAATGCTTTGCAATTCTAAGAGTAAAAATGTTTAAGGGGAAAATAAACTCACTGATAACCCCACCAGATATAAACACTATTAATATTTCATGTTTGTTTTCCAATTACATATGTATATATTTTTAAACTTATGTGTACATCCACATCAAATATTTAAATAATAAAATTAAAATAATTTAGTACATAGCATTTTACAATCTTCTTATTTAAATATATAGAAACCACTTTTCATGTCATTCAAATTTTCTCTTCCATGTTATTCTTTTTTGTCATTTTATTTTATTTTTTAAAGATTCTATTTATTTATTTTTCAACAGAGGGGAAGGAGGGAGAAAGAGAGGGAGAGAAACATCAATATGTGGTGGCCTCTCACGCACCCCCTACTGGGGACCTACCCACAACCCAGGCATGTGCCCTGGCTGCGAATCGAACCAGCAACCCTTTGGTACACAGGTCGGCACTCAATCCACTGAGCCACACCAGCCAGGGGATTCAGTTTTATTTTAAATTAGTGTACCTTCAATATTATTTTATATTAGTTTCAGGTATCCCACATTTTTATTAAAGGCTCTATAGTATGCTCCTTTATGGATACATATATCATAGGTTATTTATCCATTTCTCTATTGTTAGACATTTATTTAAAGTTTTCAATTTTTTAAAAATGATTGAACAACACATTGAAATCCTTGTAGAAGAATCTTCATCCACTTCCATAGCCACGCACTGAGGATGACTTCCTGGAAGTGAGAGAGGTGGGTCAGAGCCCCATCTGTGCTGTGTGCACGTCCAGACTCCCTCCAGGAGTGGCACCAGGCTGTCCCTCCCCCAGCACCCTGGACTTGCCAGGACCGAATCGGCCAGCTCCTTACTAACTAGGCGACGGCATTTTAAATCTCTTAGCCAATTTGATTGATAAAAAAATCTTATTTTATTTAAAAGTTTCTCTTTTTATTAATGCATAGATGCTTGAACATTTTTCATAAATTCTAAGTCAATTGTATTTTTTCCTCTCTGAATTGACTTCATATTCATTGCAGTTTTTAGAGTGTGCACCTGTTTTTTAAAACTTCGTAAAATTTTTTTTTACAAAGCTATTCAAACTTCGTATCTCTGAAATGGTTATATTTTTTTCTAATTTGTATCTTAAGCAAATTTGTTTTTAACTATAAAGATAACAAATATTCTTAAAGAGTAAAAAATGAAAATGCAAAATTAAAAGGTGATTTACACTCTTACCTCCTTCAATCTATCCTTCAGTGTGTCATTTGCCTTTTATTTTTTTTAAAGATTTTATTTATTTATTTTTAGAGAGGGGAAGAGAGAGAAAGAAACATCAATGTGTGGTTGCCTCTCACGTGGCCCCCACTAGGGGCCTGGCCTGCAACCCAGGCATGTGCCCTGACTGGGAATCGAACCTGCGACCCTTTTGGTTCGCAGCCCGAGCTCAATCCACTGAGCTACGCCAGCCAGGGCTTCAGTTGCCTTTTAATTTCATAGGAAACGTTTGACATACAGGTTCTACATATTGAAATTAGCAGATCTATTTACTTTTCATTTTGGTCAGTTTCTGTCTTAGCTGGTTGTGAGAAATAATCTTAATGCAGTAAGATAAATATTCTCACATTTTCTTCTAAACCTCTTGTGGTTCAGTTATTAAATTTTGTAATTTATTTTTCTATATTCTATAAAGTTGCGAACTATATTTTTTTTCAGTTAACAGTGTAGTCTAATATATTTTCTACTACAATGTTTATAAAAATAGTGATTTTATTTTATTTTATTTTACTTTATTTTATTTTACTTTTTGCAGGACCGGACAGAAACATGTTTTAAAACCGCGCTTCATGGGATGTAAATGGTGAGCAGGATGCTCGAAGGCTGGTGCTTTGCGGGTTTTCCTCCTCAGTACCAAGAGGACTTAAGAAGTCTCAACACATGCCCCCACGCCCCAGCTCTCCGACACCCCGGCCCTGACACTCCCTCTCCTGGCTGCGCTCCACACCTCGGGTGTCTGATAGCTCCTTCTCGGCCTCCTCTTCGGGCACTGGCTCCTCTGCCCATCATTTGAGGGTAAGAGTTCCCCACCTTCCTCCCTGGCATCCTGCTCTTCCCATTCCATCCGCTGCCTCCCAGCAACCTTTGCCAAACCGTAGACATCAACAATCTTAATACTTAAGGGTGTTCAAATCCTCATTTTTACCACAGAGCTCTATTCTGAGTTCCTGCCGATAGGTAACACGCCCTATGTTTCTCTCATTATCATTTCAACCTGAACAGGTTTAAAACTGAACTCATAAAATCCCGGATTCCGAACCCTTCTCTCCCTCTCTATAACTTGGAGGACGGGTCACCATCCTCCCATTTTCCCAAACAAGAAATTTGGAAGGCATTCCATATGCTACCACGCTGGTGGCTTAATCCTGCTGCTTCTGCTCCCTAAACATCTCTTGCTCTATTTCCCTCCATTCCTTTCCACCCACCTTGGCTTAACTCATTTCTAGGTTACAGCAGACTCTTCCTACTGTGGTCCCAGCAGCCAGTCCATCGCTCTGCAGTTTATTTTCCTCACTACCGCTACATTTGCATTTTTAAAGAAACATCATTATACTTCAAATCCTTTCTTAGTTCCCAATCACAGCTCTCAAAACGGGGCGGAGGGGAATGAGATTTCCCATGAGATTCCTGCTTTTCTCCCCCTTTCCTCCACCCCATGGCCTCCATCAGTGAAGGCTTCAAGTGACTGAAACACGGGGCCCTCTCCCAAGGTCTGAGGCCTCCCCTGGCCACCCGGGTCGCCTTCCAAGTTCAGCCTAAGGGTTCTTCACTGGGGAAGTTTTCCTTGTCCACCCTCTCCCACCCGCACCCAAGTCCGAAGGTCCTTTGCTGCTTGTACCCCAGTGCGCCCCCTTCCTTTCCCACCCCCAGAGGAAAACACTTTAGCCCAAGAAAGGGAAGGGAAGAGGATTTTATAAAGGGGCTTTGGATTCGAGATGTTCTGAGTCCAACTCTTGTTGGTTTGGGAAGTAACTTATCCTCTCTGGGCTAGGTTTCTTCGTGTGTGTAATGGGGATATTAACGTCTACACACACACACTCGAGAGACTGTTGCGTGCGTGTTGAACAGAGTCAGTCTAATCACTGAGAGTGGTACCTACAGTGGCCCAGAGGAGCTGATCATTAAACAGGGAAAGCATAGAGCAGGGCGTGCAGGGGCCTCCGCGACCGGGACAGAGCCGCTCCCCTCGCCCCAACCCCGGCCGCCGGGTGCAGGGGGTGGAGCGGGGAGAACAGCCGAGAGGCCCCTCCCAGCTGACTGCCCGCGGTGATCAGACGCTTCTTAGGGCCGAGCCGTGCCAACGACAGGCAGCAGGCCGACTCAGGACATCCGCCTCCACCTTTCCGCGAAGCCTTCCCGTCCCAGGGGCCGTTCTCGGCGGCTCGGTCTGGCGAGCGCCATTCCAGCCTCGAGCCCCGAGCCCACCAACGCCACAGCCGCGCGCGGAGCGCACCTGACCCGGGCGAGCGGGCGGGGCGGGGCGACGGGACTGACGTGGCCCGCGGCGTGGAGCGGGTGTGATTCATCAGCCGCCCCACCGGGGCCGGATGCTGGCAAGCGCAGCGGCCGCCTAGGCGCGCAGGGCCAAGAAGCAGCGGCAGCGGCTTCCCCTCTCCGGCCTCGCGCGCTTCTCTCTCTGTCGGCTGCCAGGCCCTGCGAAGGTCAAGATGGAAGAGATCCTGAGGAAGCTGCAGAAGGAAGCGTCCGGGAGCAAGTACAAAGCCATCAAAGAGAGCTGCACCTGGGCCCTGGGTAAGCGCACGGAGCGGGGCGCGGGGCGCTGGGCACCTGCTGGCCGGTCGCGCGTGCCTGCTCGCCGCCGCCGCCGGAAGCCCGGCGGGCTTAGGCTGAAACGGCCCTGTGCGTAGGGCGCTTTCGCTGAGCATCTGTTATGCATGCAGTTAGCGCAATTGCGAGAGTTGCCTCCTTGAACTGATGTGCGTAACGAGAATCTTGGTTCAGGTGTTGACATCCGTTCACCACCCCTATGGTTCGGTTATCTTCTTCCAAACCTTAACGGGGAACCTCTGTCCTCCTCACCGGGCGGATCCCTTCCCCAGATCCCCAGCACAGTAGACTTCAGTCACCCGTCTCTTAGGGAGACAGGACCGCAAGCCGGTGCGAATCCAGGGGCCCAATTCTGAATCGCCTGTGGGGAAGACGGAAGTTGGACCATCAACCCCGATCCCGGCACACGGTCGAGTGTAACCAGGAAGGACTAGCTGTTTAATTCGATTTTCCTGATAGAGGCCAGCTTGTTAAGTATGAGCTTTCATGTTTATTGTACATGAAAAATAACATATGGGTGAGATTGTGTAACCTTTGCAATTCTGTTGTGGTCTGGCCTTCAGACAGGTGGGATGGAGATGTGTGAGCTGTGCAGGCATTGAAATAAGTTCCAGGCAGCAAATTTGTGTTTCCTATCAGACTCCGGTTGCAGAACTCAACGTCCGAGAAAGAGGCAAGGGTCTGGGCAATCGAGGTTGTCTGGATGGAAATGCAAAGAGGTCGGGGGCATACTTGGGGTGAAAGTGATGCTTTTAAACAAGGAAAGGCCAAGGAGCGACCAGGGCAGCTCTGCGGGCCTCTGGCTTTGCCCAAGTCTGCATGTGGTTCCTCATTTGCCACTCAATTAAAACATAAAATTGAAATCCTTTCTCTTTCAACTAAAAAATAATCAGTGCTTGTCACATTATACTGAAAAGAGAGAGAAGTGCCAGATTTCCACTAAATGTAAAATTCTTCTGGTGCTTTAGATGACTCTCTTAATATTTAGGTCTGAATTCACATATGTTTGGGGCTGTGTGTACAGATAATCATAGTAACATCATTTTTTTACATCTGCATATTTTCAAATTATTTTCTAGAATATTATCTAGGAAGTTGATCTTATAGGCAGAACCAGAACTTGACCATTTGTTTACTATTAAAGAAAAAATGGACTAGATAAATATGTGAGCAGCGAGGCTCTTAAAGCCACAGTGCTGTTTTTGCATTGCCATTGTCACCCAGCCGAGTGATTCAGAGCTAGATTCCCAAATGCATCTATTGAAAGGTCACAGACGGCTGGGTAACATCAGAAAGCAGAACCCGACTGCACTCTGAACACGCCATTCCTTGTAGTCATTATTATTTTGCTGTAATTTAAGCAGATTTTGATAAAAGGGAAAAGAAGAGTACTCTAGTGCTTTTAATGTTTGAACTTTGATGCTCAGCATCCTGTGAAGTTAAACTGCAGTCTGGCTGAGTTGAGGTCCTCGGAGCTACCCAGGGAGGCCAGAGCCAAGGCAAGTAGCTTGTCTGAGTCAAGAGCCCAGAGTCCAGCCTGACTATAAGAATAGAAGGGTTTTGTTTCTCTAGTTAGCAAGATGAGATGTACGCGCAGGAAAGGGTTAAATAACAGTGCAGGGCATTCATTGTGTAGGCTGCAATGAGTCAACCAGGAAAACAGATCAAAGAAGTGGGGGTGACTGAGGTCAGGGGGGTTGGGGGAAGGGAGGGGGTGAAGGCTGTGAGCTGGTGGGACTTTGGAAGTAGATTTGACCTTAAGAATAGATAAGCTCTGGGTTCCTTCTTTTTCTTCCTTATTTGTTTAGCATACATTTTTTTATTAAGACCTCCCCTGTCCTGAGCAGTGATGTGTAAGGATGAATAAAATACTTCCTCCCTGTAGAAGTTTATTAGAAGGCTGTATCAGAGGGAGAATGCAGCTTGAACAAAGGCACGGAGATATGGTTTTCTGATCTTTCCTACTCCAGTCCATGTTCCAATGTTCCATCTCTTTTTTAAAATAAATTTTATTTTGATTTATTTATTCTTTAGAGAGAGGAGCAGGGAGGGAGAAGCAGAGGGAGAGAAACATTGATGTGAGAGAAAAACATGGATCGGTCGCCTCTGATAGGCAACCCCACCCAAGCCCAGAACCCAGAACCCACAAACCCACAATCTAAGCACGTACCTGGACCAGGAATCGAACTGGCAACCCTTTCGCTCTGTGGGAGGACACTCAACCAACTGAACCACAATGGTCAGGGACATCTTCTTTTTGTTGTTTAACTATAAAATACTTTAACTCCTCTGCCCCGCCCCCAAAAGTATAAATTCTTCAGAACTCTCTTCAGAACCTAGCCCCAGCCCTCTTTCTTATTGCTCCCCCCCTCAAGGGTTCAACAGTCTACAGGAAGCTGCAGTACTTTCTTGAAAACACGGTGCTCTGCACACTCCTCTGTCTTTGCCCATGCTAGGCCTTCCGCCAGGAGGTCCCTTGCAGTCTCCCAAGGCCCAGCTCACTTAGCAAGCATTCATTCCCGGAACTCCTCAGCTGAAGCGGTTGGTCCTCTGGGTTCAGAACCTGCCCTCATGACTTCCCTACAGCACCTGCTACTTTGGATTACGGTCAGCTGTGTGCACAGCCACTCTTCTAGGGGCAGGATAATTGATAAATACGTTGGGTTCGAGAAACAAACAAACAAAAAACCTAATTCAAACTGAGATAAGCAGGACAGAATTTATTCACTCTATTAACTAAACATCCCTTGGAAGGCTGTGGGTTGAGTTTGGTTTGGGAATCAGACGCTGGTTCAAGGACCTCACTCTGCTCTTTTTGAGGTATCTCACATGCTCTGCGTGAGCCTCCAAAACTTTGGGCTTATGGATCATCACATTGGATCATCTCATGGAAAAGGAGCATCAGCACACTTGGACCATCTTAGGAAAGAGGGATCACCTCCCACTTAGACCATCTTGAGAGAAAGGGGTCATCTCCTGCTGGGACCCTTATAAGGGAGAGGGGTCATCTGACATTTAGACTCTCACAGGAGGGAGGAGTCATCTTTCACTAAAATCATCACAGGAGAAAGGCGTCATCTGTACACCTAGGCCATCATAGAGAAAGGGACCGTCTCTCACTCAGCCCATCGTGGGATCATCTGAAGGGAGTAGAGCTCCTCCAGTCACTCCTGCTCAGTGCTTGGTTTCACTTGTTCTCTCTTGGTGTCGCTGGGTTGTGTGTGTGTCTTTCAATCAGTCTGCTAGCTGAGGAATGGAATGAGCTAGCTGGCTTAGACCGAGGCTCCAAGGACCAGTGAAGTCCTAGGATCAGGAAAGGATGGTATCCTCAAAACAAAAGTAGGGTGCTGTTTCAGAATGTGGGTAGTGGATGCTGGTCATCCAAAATGACAAATGGCAACAGTGTGGACATAGCTTCTTGAGCAGTGTCCGGGACTGTTGCTCATGCTTCTTTGTGCTTTCCGCACCTACAGTGTGAGAGGTGGATGTTCAATGAATAAATCAACGTGTTAATGATATGAGGTTTAAGCGATATTCATCTTTTTCTATTTATAAAATGTATGTGTGTTCATTTTAGAATATTGAACAATATTCAAACAGTAGAAAGAAAAAATTAAAATCACCTGTAATCTCACAACCCACAGTAACACCACATTTTGGAGTATTTCCCTTCTGCAGAGTATGACATCATATATGCTGGATTGCCATTTGTATTTGAACTATTTTAACTTTAGTGCTTTTATGTCATTAATACTTCTCTGAGAATTGGTATTTTTAATAGTGGCATAATAACTGGCAAGGAATATATATATGTGTATCTCTCCTCTATTTGGTGCTATCTGGTTTGTTAGTTATTTGTTTGTTTGTTTGTTTGTTTGTTTTTTGTTTTTGTCAGTGAGGAAATGGTGTGACTAGGGAACAGAAAAGAATAAAGGAGAGGTCAGCTTGTGGAGAGCCTGAAAGACTAGCACTCTCTTTCAAGAACTGGCAATTCTGGAAGCTTGTGAGCTGGGAAAGGTAGGGTGAAATAGAATGTCACAGTATCAGAACTAGAAGGGACCATGCCTTCATTTTAGACATTTTAAAAACTTATATCAGGGACTCATGTAGAGACTGGGAAAATGGAGGCGAGGAGAAAGTTAAGATACTGGAACACCAAGTAGCGGAAGAAGGATAGTCTGTCTACCCACCAGCCTTCCTTCTGTCTTCCCACCCACTTTTCCTTCCAACCACAGTTTCTGTTTCCTTTACAGCCGAACTTCTAAGAGTGTCCGCAGTGAATGTGTCCACATCCTTTACTCACTCCAATTTTTCTCCTCCATCCTTCCACCTACTCTCAGCAACAAATGTAGACCTCAATTAGGCAGACCATCCCCACACCCATCTTACAGGTCTTCTTGGCCGTACTGAGCATACCAGGCACCCACTTTGCCTTGGCCTCTGTGACCATGCCCAGCCAGTCTTATCAAACATCTTGAGCTGCTCTGTCTCCTTTTCCAGCTCCAGCTCCTTTTCCCTGACAAAATGTTTGAGTTTCTCAGGAGTTAGCCCTGAGCCCTCATCTCTTACTCCCAGCCCCCCTGGCACTGAACATGTCCATAACCACAGCATCAGTTTGGTTTCTGAGAATGTGACGTCCAGGTTTCTGTCACCAGCCCACACCTGTGCTCTGCCCTCCAGACCCCAAGGCAGCTACCTACTCAGCATCTCCACTTGAATGGGATGGGCTCACTCGGGCTGCCCTGTGATGCCCCTTTCTCTCTTCCTCTTCTTTTAGCTCCTCTAGCAGTTGTAGAGTTGGGCACCGGGCACGGTCGCTCTTTCTGAATGGAGTATAAACCCTTTTCTCTGATGAGGAAAATCATGACAATTGGGTTGTTCAGTGTCAGAACTGTGGGGGAGTAGCGTCAAGTTGTCCTGGACCCTGGCCCTGCCAGGCTGACTGCTGGGCCGCGCTGAGCCCTGTGGCCTTTGAGCTGTTCCCAGCCCCCGAGGCTCAGTCAGGACTTCATTTTCTTGTTATCCTGTCTCAAGGACTGACCACAGTCCGCTCACTGCCTCCCTTGGCCTGTGGCCACGACAGTGCTGATCTGACCGGTTCCCTCTTTCTGTTTTGGGGATTGCTTTGCTTACACCAATGTTCTTTTCGTTCCCTTGGCATAACAAGGCTGGGTACTAGCATCATGATTTGGCTGTTCTTGCTCCCACGTCTCAGGACACATTTGGTGTCCATTGTTCCTTCTGCTCTCCGAGATACGTGTCTCCTCCCCCAGGGAAAGTGGCTCACACTGACAGGGCGCGTTACCTCTAAGCAGTGAAGAGAGGAGTCAGCGCTGTTTGAGCTGAAAAACTGGAGACAGATCGGAACCATTGAAATAGAAGAGTTTTTTGTTTTTTTTCTTGGAAGAGAATAGTGACCTTTTCATTATCTCCACAACTGGAGGCAGCAATAGTGTGAGTAATCCACAACAATAGTAAAGTATTGAACATCCGGGTTGAATTGATGAGATTTGGGGTGAGCCTCCCATAATCTAATTATGGTGTGATTAAAAAAAGTTTAATCCACCACGTCATAAATGTGTGCAAGAATAATGAGATGTTACATAAAATGGTTTGTGAAATTGTAATCCCTCACATGTAAAGTATTTAAGGGTATTGAAACCATAGTTTCAAGGAAACAACTTTTCTTTCTCTGTTTTTATTGCAAAAATATAGTAATTTAGTCAGTTGTAACTAGATCAAATTGAAATTCTGGTTCACGTTAGGAATTTAACTATTCATTCAGTGTCTCTATAGGGAAATACATCCTAATTTTTAACCATCCCCAGAGAAGTCTCTGGGGCTATCTGGGAAGAAGTATTTCTAAGTATGAATGATTTGCAGTCAAAGAATTGAGAATTGTCTATTTTATAATTATAGAAATTTCTGGGGAGTAAGAAACTAACAGTGAAATTGTGTACAATGGAGATTCCAACTTTGTGCATATTTATTTTTCACTTTGTCATTTTTTCTTTTGCAGAAACCCTGGGTGGTGTGGATACCATTGTCAAGATCCCTCCCCACTTGCTGAGGTAAGGAGACTGGAAAAATTGCCCACCATCTTTTCCTGAAAGCCCAGATAACCTCGTTGGTTCATAGCATGATACTTGCTGACCAATGGCTTTTTCACATACATGAACTGAGGTATTTTGTTTTTGAGGCATGACAGGAACCTGACTGCATTCATTTCCACCTGTCTGTGGAGTAAGGGAAGTCTGTGAGCCAAAAGAACCAGCTGTGGGAGGCAGGGATGAAAGGGCAATGGTCAAGGAGAGCAATGACTATAACCTAAGTGAGGATGTGGACAATGGACAGTTGTCTCTACTGTGGATTAGGGTATGGCGCCCCCTATGGGGGGAATGCAGCTCTACAACGTGTGGGATGGATTCAGTCTCTCACTGGCTAGCTCTGCGGCTGGACACAATGTCACAAACTCGGCAGCCACATGCCGCAGCCCTGAGACAGTGAACCTATTTCCCTTCCTTCCTCACTGCCCTAATTTTTTTATTTCCCCTCATCCCAAGAAATACACGACTTCTGTGGAAAATTTGGAAAGAACAAAAAAGGTACAGGGAATAAGAAGCATAAGTGGTAGGTAAGAAACAGATAGGGGGAGGTTAAGAATAGTATGGGAAATGGAGAAGCCAAAGAACTTACGTGTACGACCCATGGGCATGAACAAGGGAGGGAGGAATCCTGGAGGGAGGGGAGTGCAGGGCAGAGGGGGACAAAGGGGAAGAAAAAAATGGAACAACTGTAATAGCATAATCAGTAAAATATACTTAAAAAAAACAAATAAGAAAACAGTCCATATTTACACCACCTAAGGATAACCACTGAAAATAGTTTAGTACATTTTTTAACAGGCTTTTTTTTTCACACACACACACATCTTTACACATTAATGTGAAATTCTATTTACGAGTTTGTTTCTGCTGTGTGCGTTTTTTTAGTCAACATCATATGGAAAATATTCTCTAAGGTTAATATTTATGTTTCAAATTAAAATATTGCATATTCTTCCATTATATGGCTGCTGTAACATAATTTATATAGTAGCTTTCTTATTATTAGACTTTTGCCTTGTTCCCAGATTTTCTTTGAGATTATTAAAAATATTGAATTTGCAGTCTTTTGTTGGGTCTAATTTCTGTATTGTCAGGACATGGTAATTTATTAGGCATTTTCTCTATTTTCAAGTACATTGAACAAGAATTATGTTTCTGTCCTTTTAAAAAATGTATTACTTCTCGTGTAGATCTGAGATCCGCTACAGGCTGATGTATTATGAGGGAATTCCTGTCTTAGCCAAACTGAGTGCGCTTCCCTGTGCATCAGGCTTCCACAGGGACGGCCTGTGTGTCAGCAGCACCCTTGCCCAGAGGAGGGCAATGCCACCAGGGGTAGGGCAATGCCACCAGGGGTAGGGCAATGCCACCGGGGGTAGGACAATGCCACCGGGGTAGGGCAATGCCACCGGGGTAGGGCGGGGGTCCATGCACTCTGGAGAATGTGAAGACTCTCCAAGAGACACAAAGCGTGGGCAGTTTAGGGAGGTGATTCCGGGTCCCCAACTTCTGCAGGTACCAAATGGGTTTGGCCACATCTTCTTTTCCATCTCACTGCTTACAGTCACCTTTCCCTGCTTGACAAAGGAGAGGCACAGCTGTCACCCGTAGCTTCCTGAACCCACGGTGTGTTGGCCTGTGGTGCAAAACTCTCTTCCCACCGACAAAGGACTATGAAATTGCTGGTCTCTCTGTTGGTACAGGGATGGATGTAATGACCAGGGCACACATCTTTTTGTAGGTTAGATTTTACTTCTTAACTTTCAGCAAAATTGAAGGAGGACTTAATCTGGTTGTAAGATGGTACATAAAATTTTTTTTGATAAGTCTTCATTCAGTTCTTATTTATGTAAACAAGGTATCTTACTGCTTATATATATAAAAGTGAAAAAAGGTATGGAATTGATGGTAAACCCCACCTTATTATAGCAATAAGGAATACTCTTCCATAGGTATATGAACTAATTGAGGAGAGCAGTAAATTAGCTCTATCCATTTCTTTAGAAATGCATTTCCAGTGAAGTTGTACTTTCTGTGTTAACTACATTAACATTCTTATAAGTAATTACTAATGCTGTTTGGACCTGTTGTGCACATTAGTAATGATAGCTCAGACCAGAAGAAAAGTGAACACTTAGCCTCACGGCCACAGGAAATTTTCAAAAAATCACTTTATACACATATTTGTTATAGAGAAATATAATGGGAAGATTAATGGAAGTCTCTCAAGCATTAAAACATAATATCAAGAGAAAATTCTGTGGGGAAGTGAAATGAAAATATGAGTTCAAGGAAAAAGAGAACAATGCAGCCTTTTTTACTGTGAAAGGAGAGCTTGTTCGTGTATTCTTTTCATGGATGACGGTGGTTTGAAAATGGGTGTGGTATTTAGATTTCATTACACACACTTAAATGAGTGATATGTTTTAATTAAAATTTTTTATAATTTCAATATGCCAGAATTATAGCCTTTGCAATGAATTAAATTTATAATTAAAAATTTAAATGTTGATTTAAAATGTGTGAAAACCAGAATTCTAAAGTTTTCTTGGAGGCTACAAAAGCAAAAATGTTTGATGATGTTGCTTTGTAGCTTGTTTCCCTGGGCCAGGGGCTGGTGGAACCCACAGCATGTTTCCTGGTCCCTGGTTGGGAATGGTCCTCAGGAGACATCTGGCCTTCTCAAACTCTTGGTGTGTGTGGCCAGATGAGACGGATAAAATATGGTGTTAATGGGCCTAAGGACACGTGTTCTGTCCCATGTAGACATTTATCTTTATTTTTATCTGGTTTTGAGGTGTACTCAGGAGCCAGCTAGCTATCTTTTTTTTTTTAATCTCACCCAAGGATTTTTATTATTGATTTTTTTTTTTAGAGAGAAACATCATCAGTTGCCTCCCGTATGCACTAGAGATCAAACCCTCAGCCTTGGAATGTGCCCTGACCAGAATCATCCCGACACCTTCTGGTGTCCAGGAGGATGCTCCAGCCAACCGAGCCACCTGGCCAGGGCGCCAGCTAGCTATCTTGTACAACCCATAGGGGAGAGCCACAAAATGGGTGGGAAGGATGCAGATGAAGCACTGTGGATGAATATATATAGGTGTCTTTGCTTATCGTCACCATTAGTAAAAATATTGAGTTTTTATTCTACCACAAAGAGCTGGCGATGTCATCCTTGTATACAGAGGAATGAGCATTATCGTATTCCAGCTGTGCAGTGAGGTCTGTCAAGCATTCTTATACAGAGAATGGAACCATATGAACGAGATGGCAGATGTGAGCCTTGTACTCAGAGACTTTGTATTCTGAGGGAGGAGAATGAAGACACATGTAGCTGGAAAACACTGTTATAAGGTTGCAGGTGTAAATTTATTGTAGAATTTTATCCATATATGGAAGTTTCAGTTCACTATGATTTGAAATAGTTGGGAGCCTTTTAAAATCTCATTTAGGGTATGGGAATGAGCCATAATTAGAATTAAAAAAGCTATTGAGTCAGTAATGGTCTGATTTACTATTTTGCTTTATTATCAGGGAAGTGATATAATGAAGAAATATACTGTAATGGGCTTTTCTCCCTTTTGTGAATCAGTCCTTTACCTTTGATTCATCTTCCCACTACTTAAAAAAAATTTTTAATTGGTTTAAAAAAAAAGAGTAAGGGAGAGAAAGAGAGAGAGAGATTATATGTGCCCTGACTGGGGATTGAACCTACAACCTTGGAATATTGGGATGACGCTCCAACCAACTGAGCTACCCAGACAGGTCTTCCTGGTACTTTTAAACCCAGAGAGGACTTACTCTGTCCAGTCATTATTTTTTATTTTATTTTATTTTTATTTTTTTTTATTTTTTTTTGAAGATAGAATGTTTTATTATTATTTTTTTAATTGTTGATATTGTACAGTTTTCTGTCTTTTACCCCTCCCCAGCCCACCACCCCAGCCCTCCCCACCTTCCTCCCATTTCCACCCCCCATAGTTTTTGTCCATGAGTCCTTTATACTTGTTGCGCTAAACTGTTCCCCTATTTTTTAAAATTAAATTTATTGGGCAGGCATTATGTTTAATAGGCCAACATTTTGTTTGAGCATCTACTCAAAAAAATCTAGTCACTGTAAAGATTTGTCTGCTCATCAGAAAGAATTTGGATATATTAACTATTTAAAAATTTTCTTCAATTATATTTAGTACATGAGAAATAAACCAGATTCATAAACTATTTCTTGTAGTCTCCTGATTTTATATTTAGATTATTTCCATTTCCGTTACATAATCATCTAGACGTGATTATTTACAAATTTTTTGTTACCGTCATTGCAGATTTTGGAAGGGGCTATAGGAAATAATTCAAATCACAAATACGTTTTCTGTGCCGTTTTTCTTAGTTTTCTTCTTTTGCCATTGACTACTTTTCATGTTAAATTAACATTCTGATAAATAATTACTGGCACTGTTTTGATCAGTTGCATTTATTAGTAGTGATACCTCAAATCAGAAGAAAATGGAAAGCTGAGAGACCTATGGTTGTAGTATCTTCTTTTTTTTCTCTTAACATCAATTGCTGTGAGGACTTTTGTAGAAACCAAAGTCCAGATGTCACCGAAATGATTCTAGTGACTCTGGTAACAGACTCAGTCATGCATAGGACATTGTAAGGGACAAACTCGTGATAAAACATTTAGATGGAATTAAAGAGTGGTCAGGCATTGCTGATTTCCACCCCAGGCTTGTTCACTGAGTCAGGGGCCACCCTCCTTGTTGGTGCAGTGAGCTGCTTGAGCAACAGGTGTGTAAATTCATGCAGAGTGCCCATAAGGTTCAGTGGCGGGGCTGGAAGAAGGCCCAAGTAACCGGTCCTGTGGAATTTGCTAGTAGATAGTTATGTGAAAATCTTTCCACCTTCCTGCCCTTAGTCTTGCTTTAGATTTTGGGACTGCATTTTAAGAGTGTTTATCTTCCTCCAGGAGGAATCTACACCCTCAATGCCTTTGCTCCTTTGTTATCTTCTTCTTTAACCTTAGGTGTTCACGGGGTTGAATGAAACCTGTGAAAGAGTGGGCCATTGCCGTGTGCCTGCACTCAAGAGCATACTTGTTATGAGTCCTCTTCCTTCTGCATGCTAAAGCTTAGACCGCAGCAACAGGTCTGGAGGTGCTGGGTTAGCAAGCCAATGCTCCCCTGTGTGAGCGGCTCCAAAATGCTAGGGGGACATTTTCTGAGCTGCTCTCTCCACCAGGATCGTCTCATCTACTGTGTGTCTCACCACATGCAACCCTTCTCACTTCCTCGTCCCATTTATCCTTGAAGACTGAGCTGCTGTTGATAGAAGTGACCCTTCTCTCCTTTGTGGCCTCACTAGACCCTTCTCTTTACATAATTCTGTCCTGGCAATCATGTCAGGTTGGCAGCCATTACAGGTTCTGTTCTTTGGCCTTATCCTCAAGAAGCTCAGGCACGTAAATTGCTCATCTTTGCACCTCTCCATCCAGTGCCTTATAAATGTCTGTAGGATGAAACTACTTCTCCAAATTCTTTTTTTTTAAATATATTTTATTGATTATGCTATTACAGTTGTCCCATTTCTCCCCCATCATTCCCCTCCACCCTACCCACCCTCTCCCACCCACATTCCCCCCTTTAGTTCATGTCCATGGGTCATAAGTTTTCTAGCTTCTACATTTCCCATACTATTCTTGCCCTCCCCCTGTCTATTTTTTTCCCCATTATCTATGCTACTCATTCTCTGTACCTTTTCCCCCTCTCTCCTCCTCCCACGCCCCTGTTGCTAACCCTCCATATGATCTCCATCTCTGTGGTTCTGTTCCTGTTCTAGCTGTTTGCTTAGTTAGCTTTTGTTTTAGGTGTGGTTCTTGATAGCTATGAGTTTGTTGTCTTTTCACTGTCATAGTTTTATCTTCTTTTTCTTAGATAAGTCCCTTTAACATTTCATATAATAAGGGCTTGGTGATGATGAACTCCTTGAACTTGACCTTATCTGAGAAGCACTTTATCTTCCCTTCCATTCTAAATGACAGCTTTGCTGGATAGAGCAATTTTGGATGTAGGTCCCTGCTTTTCAAGATTTCAAATATTTCTTTCCAGCCCCTTCTTGCCTGTAAATGCTCACAGAATTGGTTGATTTTGCTCACAAACTAGATGAAAAAATGCAGGCTACAATCCGTGAAATGAAGGAAGATGCATGGGGAACTGATAGAGATGGAAGGAAAACTGGGACTCAAATCAATGGAGTGGACCAGAAGGAAGAAACTAACAACCAAACAGAAGACGAGGAAGAAACAAGAATTCAAAAAAATGAGGAGAGGCTTAGGAACCTCCGGGACATCTTTAAACGTCCCAACATCCGAATTATAGGGGTCCCAGAAGGGGAAGTTTGGCTAGTTCTGCACCAGAAAAGAAGGAAGGAAGGAAAGAAGGAAGGAAGGAAAAGAAAGACTAGGAAGTTTCAGGCACTTTGATTAGTCTAAGCTTGGCTCATTTTTGGAGTTAAGAGAATTTTTTTTTATCTCAGCAACTCTTGCTGGGGGTCCAGGGGACCATTTAAGTGACAAGGGCTTATCCTAGAGTCACCTGTACTGTCCCAGCCTCTTGAGATCAAGCTTAGCCTAAATAGGTGAGCAGAATTGTCACTTTTGTGTTCACCACAAAAACCAGTTTACAAGGAGAATGTGGAGCAGCCTTCAGCAGTAGGGATGCTGAGATCCACGTGAGAAATCAGGGTGCCCTGAAGATCCAGTTTATCTTCTTCCTTTCTCTACTGCTGTGGATGACAAAGAGTATTCCTGTCACCTTTTAACATAGTGTGAGTGACAATACTAGTTCCTACCTTACAAACAGCTGCTTCTGTGTGTTATCTGCCAGCCTTTAAGCCAGCCTTAATGGTTTCCATGTTCTATTCCCTTCGATAAGAAAGGCCTACAATTGTTCTCAATTATAAACTTCTCCTTGTTAATAGCCTCTGACCTGAGAGCAAATTTAAATGATGTGGTCAATTAAAGAAATGCATATCCCACCCAGGCTAGAATGTAGGACCTTTGGCTTGAGTTACATTTTGTGATGTGAGCAAGGTACTAATGTTAAAAAAAATAGCCATTGGCCACTATCCTTCCTTTATGACAAGTAGTTGATGTCTTTATTTGATAGCACTTGGCTCTCAGGGAAGTGCTAGAGGGAAATATAACTCCATTTTGAAAAAGTATAACAATTCAGCCACAAATTTCCCTTCTTAGGCCTCTTCATTCCTTTTGAATAGAATGAAGGTAGCTTCTTAGATGTGCAGGTTATTCTATGCATGGTTTTTGTAATTTAGCTGTACCTTACAGGCAATATAGGTCTGGATTTCCTGCTTTTATTTCAAACTATGCCCCTGACATATTGTTTTTTATTATTATTTTATTATTTTTTATTGTTCAATTACAGTCGTCCCCATTTTCCCTTCATTACTCTCCCCTGCTCTACCCACCCCCACCTTCCACTGTCAATCCTACATCCCCTCTTGTCTGTGTCCATGGGTCCTTTATACATGTTCCTTGACTTGACCCTTCCCCTTCTTTCCCCCATTATCCCCCTCCCCCCACTCCTGTGGTTACTGTCAGTTTGTTCTTTATTTCCATGTCTCTGGTTCTGTTTTGCTCACTTGTTTGTTTTGTTGATTAAGTTCACTTATAAGTGAAATCATATGGTATTTGTCTTTCGCCACCTGGCTTACTTCACTTAGCATAATGCTTCCTAGTTCCATCCATGCTGTCTCTAAAGGTAAGAACTCCTTCTTTCTTTCTGCTGCGTAGTATTCCATTGTGTAAATGTACCAGGTTTTTTATCCACTCATTTACTGATGGGCACATAGGCTGTTTCCATGGGTCCTCTGTATGTGCTGTTTGGAAAAGTGTCTGTTCAGGTCAGGTCCTTTGCCCATTTTTTAATTAGATTATTTGTCCTCCTGGTGTGGAGTCATGTGAGTTCTTTATATATTTTGGAGATCAAATCCTTGTCTGAGATGTCATTTGCAAATATATTTTCCCATATGGTTGGTTCCCCTTTCATTTTGCTGATATTTTCTTTGGACATGCAGAAGTTTTTTAATTTGATATAGTCCCATTTGTTTATTCTTTCCATTATATCCCTTATACTAAGAGATAGATCAGTGAAAATATCACTTCATGGACTATCTGAAATTTTCCTGCTTATGTTCTCCTCTAGGACTTCTATGCTGTCATGACTTATATTTTTAAGTCTTTTATCCATCTTGAGTTTATTTTTATATATGGTATAAGTTGGTGGTCAAGTTTCTTTCTTCTTCTTCTTCTTCTTCTTCTTCTTCTTCTTCTTCTTCTTCTTCTTCTTCTTCTTTTCTTCTTCTTTTCTTCTTCTTCTTCTTCTTCTTCTTCTGCTTGTAGCTGTCCAGATTTCCCAACACCATTTGTTGAAGAGGCTATTTTTACTCCATTTTATGCTTCTGCCCCTTTGTCGAATATTAATTTACCATAGATATGGGTTTATTTCTGGGCTCTCTATTCTGTTCCATTGATCTATATGTCTGTTCTTATGCCAACACCAGACTGTTTTGATTATATTGACCTTGTAATGTAGTTTGATATCAGGTATTGTGATTCCTTCTACTTTGTTCTTCTTTCTCAGAATTGGTGAGGCTCTTCAGGGTCATTTATGGTTCCATATAAATTTTTGAAATGTTTATTCTATATCTGTGAAATATGTTCTTGGTGTTTTAATAGGGATTGCGTTGAATCTATAAATTGCTTTGGATAATATGGACATTTTGATGATGTTAATTCTTCCAGTCCATAAACACAGTATATCAGGAGTGTCAAACTCATTTTCATCGAGGGCCTCATCAGCCTCGTGGTTGCCTTCAAAGGGCCAAATGTAATTTTAGAACTGTATAAACGTAACTACTCCTTAACCAGGGGCAAGGAACTCGGAGCTGCTACTGGGTAGAAACAAGGTGCCAGGCCGGATAAAACAAGGTGGAGGGCTGGATTCAGCCATGGGCCTTGGGTCCCCTTGTGTTTGCCACCTGTGCAATATATGCTTCCATTTATTTGTGTCTTCCTTAATTTCTTTATTCAGTGTTGTGTAGTTGTCTGTAGTACAGGTCTTTTACCTCCTTGGTTAGGTTTATTCCTAAGAACTTTATTTTTCTTGTTGCTACAGCAAATGGGATAATTTTTTCTAATTTCTGTTTCTAATATTTCATTGTTGGTGTACAAAAATGCCTTCAATGTCTGAATATTGACTTTGCATATCACTGTTTTGCCAGATTCACTTATTAGGTCAAGTAGTTTTATGGTGGAGTCTGTAAGATTTTCTATGCACAATATCATGTCATCTGCAAACAGTGAGTTTTACTTCCTCCTCTCCAATTTGGATGCCTTTCCTTTCTTTTTCTTGTCTGATCACTGCAGCTAGGATTTCCAATACTATGTTGAATAAAAGTTGTGAAAGCAGACATCCTTGTCTTGTTCCTGATATTAGTTGGAAAGCTTTTAGTTTTTGCCCATTGAGTATGATGTTGGCTGTAGGTCTCTCATATATGGCCTTTATTATGTTGAGGTATGCTCCCTCTATTCCCACTTTGCTGAGTGTTTTTTATCATGAATGAGTGCTGTACCTTATCAAATTCTTTTTCCACATCTATTGATATGATCATGTGATTTTTGTCTTTTCTTTTGTTTATGTGATGTATTGCATTTATTGATTTGCAAATATTGTACCATCCTTGCATCCCTGGGATGAATCCCACTTGATCATGGTGTATGATCTTTTTGTTGTATTGCTGGATGCAGTTTGCCAATATTTTGTTGAGGATTTTAGCATCTATGTTCATTAGAGATATTAGCCTGTAGTTTTCTTTCTTTCTCATGCCTTGATCTGATTTTAGGATTAGGATGATGCTGCTCTCATAAAAAGAGTTTAGGAGTCTTCCCTGTTCTTGAATTTTCTGGAATAGTTTGAGAAGGACAGGGATTAGCTCTTCCTTAAATGCTTTCGTAGAATTCTCCTGTGAAACCGTCTGGCCCAGGGCTTTTGTACACTTGGAGTTTTTTGATTACTACTTCGATTTTGTCAGCTGTTATTGGTCTGTTCAGGCTTTTGCTTCTTCTTGATTCAGTTTAGGAAGATTATATTTTGCTAGAAATTTGTCCATCTCAGCCAGGTTTTCAAATGTCTTGGCATATAGTTGTTCATAGTAATTTCTTACAATCCTTTGTATTTCTGTGGTATCAGTTGTAATTTCTCCTCTTCATTTCTGATATTATTTATTTGGATCCTCTCTCTTTTTTTCTTGATGAGTCTTGTTAAAGGCTTGTCAATTTTGTTTATCTTTTCAAAGAACCAGCTCCTGGATTTATTGATCCTTGAGATATTGCTTATATTGAGGAGCTATACAAATGGATTCCAAGAGAGGGATAGGGACCTAAAATCATCGATTCAGTGATGCACATGGCTTGCTGAGGAGTATCTCTCTCTTTTTCACTCTCTGGACTTTCCTACTGGGGAAGGCATGGTGCAGAGGCATGGTGCTGCATCATACTTAGTTGCTTTGGACACCTTTGTTTATTAAATATTCTATATTTTGTTATATTTTTATTTCACTGCATATTTATGTGTACTTGAACTGTTTATAAATTGGTAACATTATGTAACTACACAGTACCTGGTATGTCTTTTTCAAATTAAGGCCAATAAATTTGACATGAGAGATCTCCCTTTAACCGTTTTATTAGTACTCTGTTAGTATGATGCTTCTTAGCATGCCTAATAGCCTGATCATTCACATTTTCCCAACTACATTTGGGTAGAATATAATCTACCCTTTTTTAAACCTTTACTATGTGCCAGGGGCTCTCTTAGGTGCTATGCATGCTGGTCTCAATCTGACAGCACTTCTGTGAGGCTAGGGAAGTACTGGGGCTTGGAGAGACCCCTCAAACCATTCCCAGGTAGAGGCAGAACTGTTGGACCCTAAAGTTCACCTTTTTAACCCATTACAGAGTATTACCTTTCCCAATATGAATTTAACACAGAAGTTTATTTTTTTTCTTATTTGCAACTTATGTGAAAACTTGAGATATATAAAGCTAAATCTTATATGGTAAATTATTTGATGAAGCACCATTATTGAAAAGAATTATTGAGAAATCTGCTATATTTAGCTACTGTTCATTCATGAATGCAACTTACTAATGTAGGATAAGATCATCTTGTATTGGAATAACTTTAAATGCAATTGCTAAGGAGCTAGAGCTTGTAAAATGGAGGTACGTGTGCTACATTTAGATTTAGGGGAGAGGCATGAATTAGTAGAGCTATCAAGTAGTGTGTGTGCATGACTTTGCCAAGAAATGGCCTAATTGACTTTTCCTGTTTGTAAGGAATAAGGAGACCTTAAGATAAAAGAGACATGAGTCTAGAATTGGTGTGAATACCCAGTGGGGAAGCCAGAACAATTGTGTAATTAAATAACTAGCTCCATCCTCTCTGAGCTTCTGAGTGAGGGAAAAGGCCAAGCAGCAGCTAAGGTGGTTTCTTTAGGGAGGGTTAAGGTGAGCAAACCTGCAGAATTACCAAGAGAAGATTTCATGTGGGGCTCATTTTTCGGCCTAAATCAAAGCAATGCATCTAGAATAGATCATATTCTGAGTAGGAGCAAACTTGGTCTAATTTTGAATTGAAGTAAGTCCTGAGAGAACTGTCATAGTGCAAAGATTTTTCTCCCCCCAAAACTGTAATTTCCCCATATGCTTGCTTTATTTTGTAAACCCCACTTTGTTTCTCCATATTTACCAGCTGGGAGAAAGACCCCTCACAGACAAGAGGGGCTTTGTGTGCTTACTTCAGGGACTGCTGGTGGAGAAGAAAGCAGGAAACTGTGTTCACTGTGCCTGGGTCGTGGGGAGAAGGGGACAGGGAGGGGCTGGACACTGAGGCCCCCAAGGATTGAGCTGTGGGAAGGCTGCTGAATAACCCCATGGAATTTTAACTCCAACACTGAAATAAACCTGGATGTGGAAAACAAAACCAGTAACATGACTTTTGCTGAAAAGGAGGAGGGAAGCACTCATGTGTTTCAGAGATAGTAAAAATATAGATGTAGTTTAAACTCACTAGGATATTTGATTATGAAGGAACACGACTGTTAGTTTAAGGTGTGTGCCTGGCATGCAGTACGGTGGACGCCTTTATAAATATTTGTTCACGAAGATTGCCTTGAATGTCGACATCTTGAATGTTCAGTCTTGTATGCCGACATCTCTATTGCAGATATACCTCTGGAGGGGGGTCTTGGGCTCTCAGGGGGGAGGCAGTGGCAGGTGGGGACAGGCGTCCTGGGTTTGGAGTGGGAGCCAAGCAAATGCATTCCACATGCTGGGAACACAGTGGGGAATGAGAAAAACTCTCCCTCCAAGAGCCCACCCCTTGCTGGGGGGAAGTAAGCATAATGAAAATACAGTAAGTCCAGGTTCTCCCATGTATGACCATTGGGACCCTGAGCTACTTATTTTGCTTGTCAGCTTCCATAAATGGAGATGAACACTGGTGAGGTGCCTCCGTGTCTCCAATAGACCAGCAGGTGCAGAGGAGATAGCTCTAGGGAGGCCACAGGGGCAACCCAGGTCTCCCCTGCCGAGCTCAGCGTGCCCGCAGGCCACCTCCTGTCTAGAGGAGCCTCTGTTTTACCTTTTCCATCAGCTTTATTGAGATGGAATTGACATGCAACATTTTGTAAGTTTAAGGTATACAATGTGGTGATTTAAGTATATGTTGTGAAGTGATGACGACAATAAGATTAATAAACACGTTCATCAGCTCACATAGTGGCCATTTTGCGTGTGGTGAGAACCTTCAAGATTTACTTTCTTAGCAACTTTCAGGTATACAGCGCAGTAGTATTACTAACTAGAATCACGGTGCTGTACATTGGATCGCCAGAACTTATTCAGGTTATAACTGAAGCTTGTGCGTTTTGACCTCCTTCACCCATCTCCTGCCCTCCCACCCGCCTCATCTATGACAACCAGCAATCTCCTCTCTGTTTCTGTGTGCTTGGTTTTTTTAAAAATTCCACATATAAGTTGGATCATCCTGTATTTGTTTTTCTCTGACTTCCTTCACTTAGCATAATATCCTCAAGCCTCATCCACATGTTGTTGTAAATGGCAGGATCTCCCTCTTTTTATAGTGGAATAATAGTTTGTGTTGTGTATGTAAAAACATATATATGTTTTTATAAATATGTTTATATATATGTTTATATAAAAACATATATATAGCAATGTGATATTGTGATTTATAATAAGAAATGCATATATTTGGCCTTTGTCTCTGTTGCTGGCACAGAGCCCCTTACGCTGTTGGAATTTTCAAAGGGAAGAGAGAGACGAAGGTGTGTTATGTTAATGAGTGACGTTTAGAAAGCCCGTAGGGGCTGGGTCAGTGGAGCCAATCATGTGATAGAGGGCTGGGGCTTTCAATCCCACCCTCTGACCTCGGGAGTTCTTGGTCAGTGAGTTCATCAGCCACACCTGTGTAAGGGGGCCTCCGTAAAAGCCCAAAGGCCGAGGTTTGCAGAGTTCCTGGGTTGGCGAACTTGCTCGGCGCTGGGAGAGTGGGTGTCTGCAGAGGGTATGGCCGCTTCGCGCCAGCTTCCCGCCTGTCTTGCCCTGTGCATCTCTTCTGTCTGGCTGTTCCTGAGTTTTAGCCTTTTATAATAAACAGGTAATCTAGTAAGGAAAACATTTCTCTGAGTCCTGTGAGCTGCTATAGCAAGTTAACCTAAGGATGGGGCAAGGGTCAGGGGAGGTCATTGGAACCTACACTCTGTAGCCGGTAGGTCAGAAACAGCCGATAGATACCCTGGGCTTGGGCGTCTAGTCTGAAGTGGTGGTGGGGGACAGTCTTCTGGAACCGAGCCCTTCCCCTGTGGAATCTGATGCTATGTCCAGGCAGGGAGTGTTTTGAGTTGAATTCTAGGACAACTGAGCTGCTGTTGGGGAATTGCTTTTGGTGGCGGGGAACCCATCCCCCACATTAGAACTGGTTGCTCAACCCCTTTAGTCACGCATCTTCTTTATCTATTCATTGGCCACAATAACGCAGTTCTCAGACATTTTGGTCTCAAGACCTTTTATACTTTTAAAAATGACTAAGGACCCCAAAGAGCTTTTTTTTAAAAAAAAAATTTAGGTTATAGTTACCATATTGGACATTAAAATAGAAATTTAAAAATATTTGCCCTGGCCTGGTAGCTCTGTTGGTCAGAGTGTCGTCCAGATGTACCAAGGCTGCAGGTTCGCTCTCCAGGCAGAGCATGTGCACGAAGCGCCCCGAGAAGCAGCCCTCTGTTCTCCCTCTCACAGCCCGTGGCACTGGGGCATGTCACTATACTTAAGCCACCCCCTCACGATGGAAATATCCCTATCATGGCCCTGCAGATAATGTACTCCTTACCGGGGTCTTCTGAAGATTACCTAAAATATCAAATAAAACGGTACTCTGCAGAATGTGCAACAAATCTTAAGTCAAATATCATTGAATTCACTGTGTTTTGGTAGTTTGCGCCATGGTTAGGGTTGTTTTTTTTTCCCCCTTTCAGTGCTGTGTTTCAAAATGTGAGTTTAGAAAGGAGAACAAGGTTCTGAGAACAAAGGAGCAGAGAAGGTTCTGGATTTCAGTGGTGTTATTTCTGATTCCTAAGCATACAAAGAGACCTAATTGATCCTTGTGAGTTAGAAACAAATCAGCCTGAGTAGGCAAGATCTGGAAAACGTCACCGTGGCAGTCTTAAACGTCCTTTACAATGAATTCTGGCATCTGAAATATCGGAACTGGAATCTTACAGACTCAAGACTTTCCCTTCGCTGGCCTCTTCCGTAGCAGTTCGTGATGAGGGTGGTGTGGGGTGGGAGGGGGACACTGGGCTCTCAGTAGTACTGGCATGCATGCCTCCCTAGAGGTAGTGCTTTTGCTTTGTTGTTAACCAGAAGCGCAGGGCTTTCTTTAACTTCAGGCGGTAATTGTTGGTGTTTGTACATTTTTTGGACCTTTGATCATTTTCCTCCGGAACAGAAACCTTTGGTTTTCTACTGAACATCCATCCACCCGCTAACCCCAACAGGACCAGATTGGGTATCAACGTGGCCTTTATTGTCAGCCCTGTACCTCAGGGGAGGCTGCTGCATTGCAGACATGGCTGTGTGGTCTGGCAGGGCTTGTCCTGCATCAGATTTATCCAGTACGAATCTGAATGGAATGTGAGAGGGATGCTCTCTCAGTTGCTGGTTTTTGCTGTGAGGGGAGTCAGCCAGAGGGTAGAGCTGACTCCATAGAGGGTGGATCGGCAAAAAGATGGAAAGAACGTGGGTTCTTGGCTGTGTCAGGGGGACACTGAATGGTCTAAACCTGGAGCCAACCGACCTCCTTGTTTAAGCCACTAGGATTTAAAGCATCCTCACTGATACATACTTCCTAAAGAAATCCACGTGACCCTTGGGGATCCTGGGGAGGGAAGGTAGCCCAGGTGAATGTGGCAGCCACAACAAACTTAAAGATTCATTGGTGGGATCCTGCTCCTCTTGTCTGGTTGTCATTGGGACATTTTGTTGTCTTTATTTCTTCTGCAGCATATTTGGTAATTCCAGTGAAATAGTAAGTGAGGAGAGCTGCGATGCATGTGACATTTACAAGGCACAGGCTCCTGGAAATGGGGCTTTGGCACTCTCTCCCACACCCTAAGCACACAGACGCATGCTGTGGCCTTGCACCTCTACTGTAAATAATTGATTTACTTGTGCGCTTAACCCCGCCCCCAGTTCCAAACTCCGTCATCCTTATGCCAGGGCCCCTGGCATAATGTGCCTGTCCCTCGGCATTGAGGGCTCCCAATTATGGAGCATTAGTCTGTGCCAGGAATTGTGCTAATGACTTCATGCATTGTCTTATTAAATCTTACAGTAAGGACAACAGGGTACTAATGTAATCTATATTTTAATGGTAAGAAAACTGAGATGAAGTGATAGAATCATTTGCTTGAAGTTACACAGCTAATCTGTGATAGAGTTTCAAATACAGGTATGACTTGAAAATTGTTTTTGACTAATGAACTCTATGCCTTTAGTGCATATTTGCTGAGTACCTGTCTTTCAGATGTGTTAGAACAGGAATTATTGTTGTCCCTATTTCTTCATTTTGCTTTTCGCTTTAGGGAAATGTATTGGGACAGAAGGCACATACGTCATTACTTGAATATTGGTTCTCTTCCAGAAATAGGTTTCAGTAGAGTGTATAAGTTGTGAATGCATTCAGCTGTAAGTAATGGAAAGCCTAACCATGGTTAAACAAAATAAGGCTTAATTTTCTCATTAGCAGGCAGTCTGGAGGTAGGCTGTCAGCACAGGTAGGTGTGTCCAGGACTCTGTCAGCCTTCCAATGTATTTGGCTCTTCATATCCCCAAATGGCTGTTTCAGCTCCAGCCATCACATCCCCATCCAAGACAGAAGTCAGAAAGGCAAAAGGCAGAAGGACCATGCCACTTAAACAGGTCTGATCTTTTTTATCAGGAAAGCAAAAGTTTTTCCAGAGCCACAAGGTAAGTTGGAAAAGCAAGCAACAGGATTGTTGGGAAAGATGTAGACCAATCTTGATCTACAACTTGGGGCTGACCACATTGTCAGCTGAAACGAAGCTGGCATCTAATTGCTGAGATGGCTACTAAGACTGCTAGCCACCCATTTCGAAGTAGAGGCTGTTATAATTTGAAGAGATTTATAATTTGTCTTACCCCCCAACTTGCGGGTAAGACAGCTGAGACTTCTAGAGAGCACAAGTGTGTGAGCCAGGACCAAAGAAGAGGGCGCATTTCCTTAGACCAGTGATTTCAACCCGTGTGCTGCAAGAATTTTTTAAAACATGCAATACCTGACTGTTTGGTCAGGGGCACTGACCTCTTTTCCCTTAGGCTGTCAAATAAAAATATGATAACAGCCACTACAACAATAGTTATCTGGCGTGAATGCCCTGCTTTGAACCATAAATATATAGGTCATATAGTAGAGTTGCATCTTATTGGTCATGTCCCATAGTAAAGTGGTGTCTGATTGGTTAGTTCTTGGTACCAGCAATCCTTATGTACAAGTATAGGCACCTGATTTTTTTTTTAAAGTCACTTTGCAGTAATTACCATTTTTTGTAAGTCAATCAAATTAAACTATTTTTGTCAGATTGGCAATAAATATATTTTTTTGGCGTGTGGCAGAATTTAACTAATTAGTTTATGCACCATGAGATGAACGAGGTTGAAAATCGCTCTGTCTTTACTGTCTTATACTCACTCCACTGCTCTTTTCACTGTGCTTCCCTCATATTTCTATAAACTGTTTGCTTTCAAAAATCTGTCCTTTTGAAGTAGTCCAGGAAGGGCAGAACACTCCTATTGTGGTATCATGTGAATAGAAACCACTCCCCAGAAAGAGTTACATGCCCAGGATTGCACCCATTTGTTGGCCAAAATGAACCCACAGACCTCTAAGTTGGCCAGAGTTCTCCTAATACACCCCATTGCCTTCCGTGATACTGATCTTCCTTTCTGCTGCCTCACTTCAACCAGAGCAGGGGTCTTCGCGTCAGACACCCTTAGCTTTCTGTTGAGCAGGCCTAGCCTCCTTGGCACCCAGCAAGGATGGCTCTGGCTTTCCAGGGGTGACTGGGTGGAGCCCAGCCTGCATAGGGATATTGGGTCCCTATGTGTCTCCAGGGAGAGGACAGCCAGCTACTGTGGCTCTGAAGAGTGGTGATGAGTAAGTGCCCATAAACTTGCAGTATGCATGTTCATTTCCCAGGTTAATTTGACCCTGTGTTTCAGTCTTTCGGCAGCAGGGTTCCTGGTCATTCTGATCCTGCACAGTGTGTTCCTGCCTCCCCAGGCTGGGACTGCGAGTGCCTCGGTGCCGTGTCACCCATTGGAAAAAACACCAGGGTGTGAACAGTGAGTCAAGTCACCCTGATAACAAGTTGTGTGCCCGAAATAGTGTTCAGGTGGTGGAGTGAATTACACCATTTTCTGCAGTTTCAGAATCTCTCCCATGTATATTAGGATAGAAAAAAATGGGGTTCCTTTTTTTTTTTTTTACCTTGGAGAAGGAGAGACATTTTCTTTAGTCCACATAGTAGGATTTTACCCGTAAACATAATTGTAGCAGAGTAACAATTATAGTGTTTCAAAGACTTGAATGCTTGATAAATTCATTAACAAAGCTCCCTTTCTTCCATGTGAATATTTTTATCTATCTTCAGGATCTTCGCTTGTTGGCGCTGACCTTTGTGGGCCCTCTTACATGCACTTTTGCAAATTCATGGTGTCTCTGGATTTAGGACATTTACAGCTGAGCCTGGGGCAGAATGGCTGCGTTGCCTTGCTCTCTGATGTGGTCTCAGATGGATATGAATGCAGAGAATAAGAACAGCAGGCTGACTCGTGGTAACACCCATGAGAAGGAGGATCTAGACAGCCCTCCTGGTTTAGCCAGAGTTCTCAGTCCTTTATTGCCCCATTTTCCTGCCCTGGACTGGATTGTTGCCAAGCAGATTTTACTGTTTTGTGCTTTACCACCTTTAGGTCATGAATCATTCTAGTAAGAGAACAGTCTGCTACTATTGTTGGTTTGTTTTTGTTTTTTTATTTATTTTTGCCCACCAGTGCATAAAAAAAATACTGGGCATATTTTTTTTTTCTTCCAGACCATGTTCCATCCAGGAAGGTCATGTGGTTATGTAACAGACTTGGCATTACCTTGAGTGCAGCGAAGCAGTCTGTTGCTGATGTGCCGTTACAAATACAACCGCCTTCAGCGAGACTGGGTTCCAAGGCAGTTTAAAACAGGCAGAAGGGGAACTGTAGTGCTCAATCACAAACCCAACCTTTAAAACTCAACTTATCCTGAGAAACAGAGAGTGCCAAACCTGAGGCTGTTAAGTAGCAGATGAATGTGGCTCCTTCGCAGCCGACTCCTCAGGCCGGCAGAGAGAAATGGAGAGTCTATAACGTGTTTCAAGCAGACAGCACATAAGGAACCAAACCAACCTTTTTGGCTTTCACCCAAGGTGGATTTTTAAAATGTGCTTGGAGTGCACAATCTATTGGGATATTTAGTCGTTGAAACACCTCAGACATGTTACTGCTGGGAAAAGTTGCTGTTTATGAGAAAATAAAATTTTATATCATTGTTCTCTCTCTGATGTTTATTGCCAAATGAATTGCTGAAGGAGAGTGATCTCTATACATGGATGGCTGAGAGTGGTTTGCAATGCCCGTGGAGAAAGAATTCCAGAGCTCTTAACAGAGACAGAGACTGACTGTAACTTCAAAATATAACAAGGTGTTTCCTTTTTCCCAGCTTTACTAAGGTATAACTGACAGATAAAATCGTACATATTTAAGGTGTGCAATATGATGACTTGATGTATGTTACATTGTGAAATGGTTATCACCATCCAGTTAACATATCCATCTCTTCAAATGGTTCCGTGTGTGGGGGGAGGGGGGTAAGAAATTTAAGAGCTACTCCCTTAGCAAATTTCATGTATACAATGCAGTATTAATTAACTGTAGTCACCATGCTGTACAATACACTTCCAGAACTCACTTGTCTTACAACTGAAAGTTTGTACTAAGAGTACAGATATTTTCCTTTTGCCCCACACAGCCTCTGGCAGCCATTATTCTATTCTCGCTTTGCAAGAGTTTGACTTTTTTAGATGGTACATGTGAGTGAGGTTACGCAGTATTTCTCGATCTGCTTCTGGCTTATTTCATTTAGCTTGTCTTCTGGGTTCACCTATGTTGTGGCAAATGACAGGGTTTCCTTTTTATGGCTGAAATAATATTGCATTGTGTGTTCATCTTATCTATCTAAATGTCTAAGTGATAGGTAGATAGATATCACATTTTATTTATCCTTGATCTTTCGATGGACACTTGGGTTGCTTCTGTAACTTGGCCATTGTGCATAATGCTGCAATAAGCATGGGAATGCAGATATTTCCTCAAGATACTGATTTCATTTCCTTTGTGTGTTTACCCAGAAGTGGGATTGCTATATTTAATTTTTTTGAGGATCCTTCATACTGTTTTTCATAGTGGCTATACCAGTTTACACTTTCCAAGGGTTTCCCTCTCTCTACATCTTTGCCAAAACTGGTCTCTTGTTTTTGATAATAGCCACCCAAATAGGTGTGAGGTGATACCTCATTGTAGTTTGTATTTGAATTTTTCCGATTAGTGATGTTGAACATTTTTTTATTGACTCGTTGGCCATTCATATGCCTTCCTTGGAAAAATATCCATTCAAGTTCTTTGCCCATTTTTAATTACATTATTTGGTTGGGTTTTTTTTTTTTCGCTATTGAGTTTTATGTGTTCCTTATTTTGAATATTCATCTGTATTAGGTATGTGGTTTGTAAATAATTTCTCCCATTCTATAGGTTGCCTTTTCATTTTGTTGATTAGTTCTTTTGCTGTGCAGAACCTTTTTAGTTTGATATGGTCCCAACTTGTTTGTTTTTGCTTTTGCTGCCCGAGCGTTGTTGTCATATTCAAAAAATTGTCACAAGGGCCAATGTCAAGGAGGCTCTTCCCTGTGTTTTCTCCTAGGAGTTTTATAGTTCCAGGTCTTATGCTTAAGTCTTTAATTCATTTCAAGTTAATTTTTGTGAGTGGTGTAAGATAGGGATCTAAAAAGTATAATTTTGACCTATGATATAAAATACAATTAAAAACATTATTTAGAATGGAAGAGGATACACAAATGATACGCTCTAAGAAACAAAGGAATGTTTTTACATTGTGAGGTGAGTGTGTTCTTTCTATAGAAAATTCAAAAGCTTCAAAACATCATTATTGACACACGATGCCATGTTGTGTGAACTATGTGGTGGGTTTCATTATATCCCCACTTTGTAGATGAGGAGATTGAGGCCTAAGGACGGTAAGGCCCAGTAATAACTGGTAAAGTGTGAACTCTCTTGCCAGTTGGCTGTAAAAATCAGATCACATGGTGATGATAAATCCTAATATTTGGTTTATTTTCTTTTGAGTGCATGTAATGAAAAATAGGTGACATGGTATATGAGGTCTGTCCAGAAGGTATCCAGCCATGTAATATGAAAAATAGAGACATTTATTTAAAAAAATACAGGTACAAGAAACACTGTACACGGGACAATGATGCCTCAGTCCCCTTCAAAGTAGGCACCTTGGGCCCTCACACGATTCTCCCAATCACCATCAGCTGCCCCATGGTATTTTCTTGAATCACATCAATGGTCTTAAATCTCTTGCCTTTTGAAGGCGATTTTAGTTTTGGGAAAAGCCAGAAGTCGCAGGGTGTCAAATCTGGGCTGTAGGAGGGCTGAGTCACCTGGGTGATTTGATGTTTCACAAAAAATGTCTGCACAAGGTGTAAGACATGAGCAGACTCATTGTTGTGATGAAGCTGCCAATCACCGGTTGCCCATAGCTTGTGGCCTCCTGCATCATCCATGGAGTTTCCATGGAGGAATGTTCAAGCTTAACACAAAATTTGATGCAGATTTGTTGCTGTACTCACTCAGTTATTTTGAATGTGATGGCACACAGTACATGTGGTCACTCAACAGCGTCTACCACCCCCTCCGACTAGTACAGTGAAATTGTCATTGTTCATGCATGCGCATTCCAGCTCACTCTCCTTGACTGCCAGGTTACATCGATGTCATGCAAACCATTCTTGTTATATCAATGGCTGGACTTTTTCTGGCTAGACCTCATATAATATTTTGTAACTTGCTACTTTCACTTACTGTGATATAAAAATTTTTTTCTACGCCATTAAGAGTTCTTTAAAAGCATTTTAAGGGCCATTAAAATTCCATCAAATTGATGTACCATGGAGGAAGAAAGTCATGTTAATATCTTCCTCATTACAGTTATGATTCCACCAGATTGTCAGAAATTGACATAAAATCCTGGCCATCTCTTTGAAGGTATAGTCTAGGTTTTTAAATTTAGTGATCGTAATACTAAAGGTAGTTCACTTGCTTAGTAGAGGATTTCACAAGCACATTCATTACCAGTTGATTGTGAGCCAAGGAAAGTTAATAAATTTTCCTACACAGATATTTATCAATATTCCTAACCACCTATATAACTAGCCACTGTATCCTGTGCTGTGAGGGTGGGGAGACCCTACCCTGCCAGGAGGGATTCTAGAAAGGCTAGTAGGGCCAAGCACAAGCATGACAGAGGGTGGTATTTGTAAAGATGGATGGATGTGTAAATAGAGAGAACATGAGCATGTGTTTGATGATTGATTGTTAGCCTTGAGTGGTACAGTGTACCTTGGCACCGAGGATTAAGCTTTAAGGTACTATCCTTCCCCTTTCCATGTATTCAGACTATCCTGATGCTTAGCTTTTATGTCTTGGGCTAAATTTGACAATTTAATGCTTGATGCTTTGTTGCTGTAGATAAAAAGTCAATATAAGAGTGAAGGGTACAGACTCTTTTATTTTCTGGGACCTGTGGGCCTGCACATTTTATATCTGAATTTGCTATTCAGACAGAAGCAGGTCTTGACTGTACTTATCCTGAGAGAAACGGGGGTTTTGCACTGGTTTTCCTGTGCTGGGTTGTTTTGAGGAGAACATAAGTCAGATGGAAGATTGAAATTTTGTGCTAATTTGCAGGGATGCCTGTGCTTATTTTCAGGTTGTAGATGCCTTTCCCTCCCATTTTAACTTCCTGTAATGCAGAGGTAACATTTTGCTATGGAAAGAGTGTGGGCTTTGTATCATATAGTCCTTACATTTGAATCTGGACCCATCCACTTATCAGCTCTGTCAATAGGTACCTGACTCGGGGAGTCTCTTGTCTCTTCTCTTCTCTTCTCTTCTCTTCTCTTCTCTTCTCTTCTCTTCTCTTCTCTTCTCTTCTCTTCTCTTCTCTTCTCTTCTCTTCTCTTCTCTTCTCTTCCCTTCCCTTCCCTTCCCTTCCCTTCCCTTCCCTTCCCTTCCCTTCCCTTCCCTTCCCTTCCCTTCCCTTCCCTTCCCTTCCCTTCCCTCCCCTTCCCCTTCCCCTTCCCCTTCCCCTTCCCCTTCCCCTTCCCCTTCTCTTTCTTCCTGCCTTTCTTTCTTGCTTTCTTTCTTTTGAGAGAGGAAGGGAGGGAGAAAGAGGGAGAGAAACATCAACATGTAGTTACCTCTTCTGTGCCCCATACTGGGGAACCTGACCCACAAACCCAGGCATGTGCCCTGACTGGGAATCGAACAGGCGGCCCATTGGTTTGCAGGCTGGCATTGAGCCACAGCAGCCAGGGCAGTTTCTTGTATTTTAAAATGGACATGTTAATGTCTACTGCCCCAGTTCTTGTGAGGATTAGATGAAATAAAATGAGAAAGTTCCCAGCTCACAGCCTCCTCTGATGTGTTCATTACTTCTCTTCATATCTTTACCTCCTCTAGAGCAGTGAACAAAGTATTCCTACTTTTTCCTAAGGTTTACCAGTGGGGCTAAACTTCTAATGGAACCTAAGGCTTTATAGTAGTTAGGTGACATGGGAAAAGTACTTACTGTCTCTTAGCCTGGTAGCTCCTTGACAACATGGAATTACCTGTTGCATAGGGTTGTAAGAACTAAATGAAATGATCATGTATGTATGTCAAGGTCTAGTGCCCAGACTGGTAGGTGCTACTACTGAATAGACATGTCTTTGAAGGAGAGCCTCCCTGTTGCCGTCTTCCTGAGCATCACAGTCTCCTCTGACTTTTCCTTTTCTGGTGTCCTTTCTTCCCTCTACTCCCCTGCTGGAGAGATTTTTCTAGGCTCTGCCCTTCTGCTTTGAACCCATAGCTTTCCTCGGAAGTTTCATCCATTTCCATGGCTTTAGCTCTCCCTTTCACATAGATAATGTCTAAATTTTTCCTGAGCTCCAGGACATTCTATCTAATTTTCTACTTCCTGGTACTTGGATGCCAAAACATATAAAAATACAGTTATTACCCTTCCCACTTCCTTCCTCAAAACTGTTCTCCCAGTAGGTTCTCTATTCTTCTGTGCTATCTCTGGTTCTGTTTCATTCTTTCCATTCCTGGATACAGGCCTAACTGTTGTTCTTCCAGCTCTAGGCCCTCTCAACAGAATGTAGTCCCTTCTTCCAGGCTTTCCTGCTGCCAGTGAATAATGATGACAACAACAGAACCATAATAAGAAGACTTGGCAACAGTAAAAAAAGTGCCATGACAACAGTCATTTGTTGAGTGTGCACAACATGCTGGGCACTATCATACTATCCGCAGTGCTGGGCAAGGTGGGACCCTGCCTTGGGCCTGTGTTACAGAGACCCCAACTTTCCCACCCAGAGACCATCCAGCACCCTAAGTTCATGCTCTGGTTGCTTGAAACCTCAGAATTCCCTGCATTGATTATGCTGATCCTCCTTCTAGAAACTGCACGTGGGCCTTTTCCCTAGCTCTACCTTTCAGAGTGCAGGCAGTACCACAGGTGTGTGCATTTCTAGGCCCAAAGCCTGGCCACAGGGCAGTTATTTGCATAGGTTGTGGCTGGAGGGTGGCCTGCAGGATGGGGTGTCCATACCTGTGCCCATGAGATCCCCAGTGGGACAGGGATAGAGCCAGGGATGGGAAGAAAAGGGGTTTGGGCCAAGGGCTTTCAAACAAACTGTAAATGTTAGAATGGCCGTAGACAATCAATTCAGAATTTCTCTAATGTGGCTTCTTATCTAGTCATTGTTATACTTCTCAAGATAGGTAATATTAGTTCCATGTTTTTAGGTGAAAAAAAGTGAGAGCTGAGGAGCTTAAATACTTAGTGCACAGGTTGTAATTGGCAGAGCCTGAATTTTACCCAGATTAGTTTGACTCCAAAATTTTTCCCATACGTTCTTTTTATCCATTCTCTACATTGTAGCCAGAGTTCCATTTTGTAGAAAATCATTGCCTTGATTAAATTCTCCCATTAGCTCCTTAATTTCAAATGGCTGAAGGCCAGTTTCTCTGGCCTGTATACAAGACCCTTCGGACCCTGGCTTGAATCTACCCTGTCGAACTTACTTCTTACCAGCCTTTCCACCATGGGTTATCGGGTCACAGTGGTATCTGTTCCATGGACCCACTGTGTGCCTTTGCACTCACAGCTTCAGCTGTGCCTGTCCTTTTGCTCTTCTTCGCCTGGCTGACCCAGTCCCATACTGTCCTCTCCATTTTAGGAGGCCAAAGGAATGGCACCTTGTATGAAGACACTGCATTTTTCCAGACAGCATCTCTCCCACCCCCATTATACTGTTGTAGTTGGTTGTGTATGCTTCGGTCCAAGTGCTTTTTACCCTGTGTTATGTTTGTACATTATCTCTTGTTTGTTACCTTCCTCAGACTGTGGGGTTCCATGTGTCTTGTTCATCATTGCGTGCCTACCATTTCATACAGAGCCTGGACACATAGTAGGCTAGATCGATCTTTATTTTTAAAATATTAAAGATCTTTTCATTACTAAAAGTCTTAGTACTTCTCACAAATAGATTATTAGCCATCCATACAAATTTTAGTTCTGACAGTTACATTGATCTGTTAATAGACTGCTTTTACAGGGCATTTTTGAGATAACTGGAAATCTCTGTTACACAGAAAAATTTTACTTTGCATTTAGTTCTGCCATTCAGTTGTCATGGCATTTAACTGGTGAGAAATCAATATGATAAATGTACATGTATATTATTTTTGAGCTTTAATAGACCTGTGAGTTCTGAATAGAACGTAAAAAATTATAGTTATTTTCTCAAAGGGTTCAGTTTTGCTCTATATAACCTGCCTTTGGTTATATAGACTTTTCTGAAAGATATTTATGTGTTGCTATTTTTTAAGGTGTAGACACACATTTGCATAAAGTTAATAGCACACAAAAAAGATTATATTATGGTATTGTCTAGCTAATTTTCTCTTCTCCCGTAAGATTTGAGTATTTGAGTTAGAAATCTTTTTTGTTTTTGTGGTTTATTTCCATGTGCTTCTCCATGGCAGAGATTTGGGGCCGAGTTCTACTTCTTGATTGCCGGATAGAGCATTTTCATGGTGAAAAAAATCGTTAAGTAGCAAAATGCATGTGGTTCTGTGCTACAGGGCAGGGCAGAGCAATTCCCACAGCATGTTTCTTGCTCTCAGTATATTCACACTCTAAGCAGAAAAGCTCACTTGTAGGAAAACATATCACAGAAAGAAGCAAATTTAAATTAAGCATGCTGATTTTAGATTATATATATGACTAAGGTAATTATAAGGTCAAAAGCAAGCTTGTTTTCAGTTGGAAAGACTTTCAAGAGGAGAATGAATTCAGAAAAACTTGGAAAGATGTTAAGGAAATGTCTTAGGGAAAAGGGAAACCATCCCAGGAACATGGCCCTGTTTTTGATAAAGAGAGTGGGGGGGGGAGGGGCGGGGGGGCGGTGACTTGTTCGAGGAGAAGAGGTTGGCACAGAGGAAGTACAGGGAGGATTAGCTGGAAGCTGTTACAGAAAGGTGGCCATTCAGGGTTCCAGGCCACACGCTTGAAGGAAAGGGAGAGTGTGCTTCTGCATGTGTGGGATTGGGCTAACTTCCCTTTTTCTCTACTGCTAAAGGTATTATATTTCTACATTTAAATTTTTTTCAAGAATAAAGTATAAATAATAAAACCATAATCATCTGTATTCCCAAAAGGCAGAGAGTACATTTTGGAGGTATTTTGAGGAATTACCTCCTTCTCTCTCCCTCCTCCACCCACTCTGTATGTATATGTAAATATGTAATTTTTTTATCCAAGAATGGAACCATGGCATGGTAGATATTCTAAATTGTTTTCTCATTTTTTTTTTTTTTTTTTTTACTTTTTGGCATCAGATTTTCAAAGTTTTTTCCTGTGTTAATGAAAACTTTTCAGAATACTTTTAATTATTGTACATTATTTCATTCTATAGTTTAACCTTATTTATATTATAAATAAAATTACATTATAAATAAAACTTCAGTAAAAATCTTTGCATCTGAAACTTTGCTGCATCTGGTTTCTTTAGAAAAGGTTCATAGAGTAGAAAACCCTAGGTCAAAGCATATTAATGTTTTTAAGCTTTCGATGTCATCATTGGAAAATTGTTTTTTATGAGAGTCTTAAGGAACAAAAACTTGCCATGGTGCCACAGGAAGTGGCTATTTGAGGAATTGAGTGTGTCCATGGAGGTGAGGCGTGGTTTACAGTGTTTCGAATTGGAAAAATGTAAATGTCAATGTGTACAGTCATCGACGTGGAGATGATACGAGAAAAATGTAAGGCTGGATTGGCAATGGTCAAAAAGAAAAGAGTAATTTATGGAAGGTCCTTCACAGTCTTAAATGCTTAACCCAGCTCTTGAAACACGGTTTGAGAGCGACAAATGGGAAGCATTAAGGTTGTGTGTGCTGCCAAGGAGCTGGAGTTCAGGGGTCCAGTTGCTGCTTCACCTCTTGTCCAGGAGTAAATTTTCCTCTCTCCTCCTCACTCCCCTGTCAGTTAATGCCAATGATGTTTGTCCCTCCTCATTGGGTTGGGGTCAGAATGAAATGAGATAACGTTTGGAAGCCCTTAGCCTGGTGTGTGACTTCCGCAGCCACTCTCCCTTGTGCCAGTTAGGAATCCTTTAGTCGATGATGCCAGAACACTCCATCCAAAGAAAAAGGCCAATATATGTTGTGTCCAACACAAACTGTTGTTTCCAATGGAAGGAGAAGGCTGTGTGCTTTGGCCTCTTTCTTACTGGATTTGTTCCTTTTTATAGGTTCACCCAATCTTCAGATGGCCTTGCTGGTCACACTTCTTACGCATTTTCCTGTTTTTTTGATGATCAGATGGTGAATTTACACTTGCCCCTGACTTGGACGGAAATGATGTCTGTTTTCCTCTGTTTTATAGTCAGTGCCAAGTGCAGTGCCCTGAACATAATAGATATTCGGTACTTGTAGAAAAAAGCGAATTCCAGAACGATCTCCCTTATGATTATCATGGATTTCATGTATCCTTTTTCCTTTCCAGAAATAAAAAAAAATTAGAATGTTTTCCCCCGATTATAGAATTTTAGCTTACATTTGCAAGTAAAATATCAAGTTGCAATCCATCTTTATTTTTTTCAAGGGTAAATAAATTCGGGGGATATAATGTACAACCTGGTAACTATAGTTAACAATACTATATTGTATGTTTGAAAGTAACTAAGAGAGTTGATCTTAAAAGTTCTCATCATGAGAGAAATAATTATAACTCTGTGAGGGGATGGATATTAACTAAGCTTATTGCAGTACTCATTTTGTAATATATACATATATGAAATCATTATGTTGTATACCTTAAACTTATACAATGTTATATGTCAGTTATATCACAATAAAACTGGAAACATTTTTTACAAAATAAGTAAAAATTTTCTCTCTCTTATACATTTTCTTGACCAATAGTATTTTGTATTTTTTAAATATTACAAGACTATTAGGAGAAAACTTTAAATAAAAAACCCCATTCTCCTATGATAATATTTTTGTTTATTTTCTGTTCTTTTGCAGCTTATTTTTTTAATTAGACATATCAAATAGAAAAGAAAATCTACATGGTACTTAAACATTTTCAACTGATTGATAAGTCTACTTAGTTGCCAGCAGTTGCCCTTCTATTACAACAACAAATCTATTCGCATAGTGAGGTCCATAAAGTAATTGAAGGTTGGTTTTCTTAATGGACAAGAACAGTGGGTATAGTAGCAATAAAGAACCCATGGGTATCAATGTATGTACCAGAAAGAAATGGAATGAATGAGTTCCATATTTAGTATTTTGTCTGGGTGCATGAAAATTTACTCACCTTGTTGAGCTGACCAAGAGAAGGAAACACTACTGAGAGCTGTTTTTGGGAGAACCCAGCAGCTTTGTAGCTTTAAATATATTTTCTTCAGATTATGCTGGTATACTCTAGATTTATATAAAAATTGACAGAAATAGGAAGTATAAAACAAGAAAATAAAAACTCTCGTATACCACCATCTGGAAATACCCACCATCAACATCCAACCCAGCTCTTTCCTAGTGCCCTAATTGATTTTCATTGCTGGTATCCCTTTGTACGGTTTGGATTTTTTAATGTATACATATGCCTTTTATAATAAAATTATAGATAATAAGTTTATATCTTGAGGAAAAATGTGAGCATAACCAAAGTTTTATTATTTAGGATTCCTTTTAATACATCGAATCATATAAAATTTCATATCATATAAAGCTCTTTCCAATCCACAAAAATATCAGTTTCATTCACTTAACTTAATAATTGCAATAGGCTTGCTAAGAAATCTTAAAGGCCCGGAGGAGAAAAGGGATTTTGTGCTGTTCACAGCTGTATCCCCAGGGTCTAAAACAGTTCCTGAAGGATGACTCTAATCTTCATTATGAACTATAAAAGGATTGGTACTAATAAAAACAATTTTATTACATTAGAAATAGAAATAGAAATTAAATTGAAACATTTTAACTGTACTGCAGAGAAAATCAATTAAGGAACCAATTCAAAAATGTTCTATGTGCATTTGAAAAGAATGTGTATTTTGCTTCTTTGGGATGAAAAGTTCTATATATATCAGTTAAGTCCAGTTGGTCTAGGGCATTGTTCAATGCCACAATATCCTTGTTGATATTTTATTTGGAAGATCTATCCATTTTTGACAGTGGGGTGTTAAAATCCCCTGCTATAATTGTGTTACTGTCTATATCTTTTTTGAAGTCCTCCAAGATTTTCCTTATATATTTGGGTGCTCCTATGTTGGGTACATATATATTTATATCTTATTGATGGATTCTTCCCTTGAGTATTATGAAGTATCCTTCTGTGTCTCTTTTTATGGCCTTTGTTTTGAAGTCTATTTTGTCTGATATAAGTATTGCTATCCCAGCTTCTTTTTTTCTGTCCATTTGCTTGGAATATTTTTTTCCAATCCTTCACTTTCAGTCTGTGTAGGTCTTTTGTTCTGAGGTGGGTCTCCTGTAGTCAGCATATGTGTGGGTCATGTTTTCTTATCCATTCAGCTACCCTATGTCTTTTAATTGGGACATTTAATCCATTTACATTTAAGGGTATTATTGATAGGCACTTATTCATTGCCATTTTACTCCCTTTGTACCTGTGTTCCTCTCTCTCTCTCACTCTTTTTCTTCCTCGTCTTAAAGCAGTCCCTTTAGCATATCTTGCAGTGCTGGGTTGGTTGAGGTGTATTCTTTCAGCCTTCCTTTGTCTGGGAAACTCCTTATTTCACCTTCCATTTTAATTGAGAGTCTTGCTGGGTAGAGTAGTCTCAGCTGCAGGCCTTTGCTTTTCATTACTTGGAATATTTCTTGCCATTCCCTTCTGGCTTGTAGCATTTCTGTTGAGAAGTCAGCTACTAGCCTTATTAGGGCTCCCTTTATGTTACTTCCTGTTTCTCTCTTGCTACCTTTAAGATTCTCTTTGTCTTTGAATTTTGGCATTTTAATTATGATATGTCTTGGAGTGAACCTCTTTGGATTCCTCTGTGCTTTCTGGACTGTGACTTTTTCTCTCATTAAATTAGGGAAGTTTTCCATCATTACTTTTTCAAACAAGTTTTGTATCCCTTGCTCTTCTTCTCTTTCTGGTATCCCTATTATACGGATGTTATTACCTTTCATGTTGTCCTGTAGTTCCCTTAACTCCTCTTCATTCTTTTTCAGTCTTTTTTCCAACTCATGTTCTTTCTGGGAGTTTTTCCTACCTTGTCCTCCAGCTCACTGATTTGACCCTCTGTTTCATCTAGCTTGTTTTTGATCCCTTCTACAGTGCTCTTCAATTCAGAAATTGTATTCTTCATTTCCTCTTGGCTCTTGTTGATAGTTTCTATGTCCTTTTTCATGCTGATATAGTTTGCAGTAAGTTCCTCATAGTTTCCCTGTAGTTTTTGGTAATTCTCAGTGAATTCATTGAGCTTCTTTATAACCATTGTTTTGAACTCAATATCTGGTAGTTGACTTGCCTCTATTTCATTTAGCACTCTTTCTGAGGATTCCTCCTTTCCTTATGATTGGGGATTGTTTCCTTGTCTTCCTGTTATTTGTGTGATTCTTCCTATTTGCTTCTGCTTCTTAAATTAATGTGTTTTTACTCCCTGGATTTGTGGCATGAAATTATATGGTAAGTGACCTGTGAGATTCACTGGTGCAGTCTCCTTGATCTCCTGAACTTGACGCTCTTGGGATGCTCTTTATGCCATTTATGTTGGCTCTCTGGAGGTAATTGGGTTTTGATGGTTGTTGGGTCATTCTTTGGTGGGTCTTTCCCTCCAGCTGGTTGATTGAGGGTCACCCTACCCACCACATCTTGTATGCTATTGTGCAGGCGCTGCCAGAACAAAACCACAAAGCCCAGTATGATGGACACAAAATAAGCCTCACCAAATTTAAGAAAATTGAAATCTTATCAAGCATTTTCTCAGACCACAACGGCCCGAAACTAGAACCAACCTCAAAGGTAAAAACTCAAAAACACTCAAATTCATAGAGATTGAATAGCATGCTATTAAACAATGAGTGGGTTAATAATGAGATCAAGGAAGAAATCAAAAAGTTTCTGGAAACAAGTTAAAATGAACACACAACAGTCCAAAACTTATGGGACATAGCAAAGGCAGTCCTGAGAGGGAAGTTCATAGCGATACAGGCATACCTAGAAAAGGTAGAAACATTTCAAATAAACAACCAAACACTGCATCTACAAGAACTGGAGGAACAATGACAAACAAAGCTCAGAGTGAGTGGAAGGAAGGAAATAACCAAGATCAGAGCAGAATTAAATGACATGGAGACTAAAAGAATAATTCAAAGGATCAATAAATCTGGGAGCTGGTTCTTTGAAAAGATAAACACAATTGACAATGCCTTAGGCAGAGTCATCAGGAAAAAGTGGTGTGGATTCAAATTAACAAAATCAGAAATGAAAGAGGAGAGATTACAACTGATGCCACAGAAATACAAAGGATTGTGAGAAACTACTACGAACAACTATATGCCAAGAAATTTGAAAACCTGGGTAAAATGGACAAATTTCTAGAGACATATAATCTTCCAAAACTGAATCAAGAAGCAGAAAGCCTGAACAGACCAGTAACACCTGATGAAATTGAAGCAGTAATCAAAAAACTCCTGATGCACAGAAGCCCTGGACTGGATGGTTTCACAGGAGAATTTTACAAAACATTTAAGAAAGAGCTAAGGACTGTCCTTTAAGACTATTCAAAAAAATCTATAAGAGGGAAGATTCTCAAACTCTTATGAAGACAGCATCATCCTAATCCCAAAACCAGATAAAGACACAACAAAGAAAAAAACTACAGGCCAATATCTCTGATGAACATAGATACTAAAATCCTCAACAAAAATTTGGCAAAACCACATCAAGCAATACAGTTAAAAGACCATATACCATGATCAAGTGAAATTCATCCCAGGAATGCAGGATGGCACAATATTTGCAAATCAATAAACATAATGTATCACATAAATAAAAGAAAGGACAAAAATCAAATGATGCACAAATATTGATCAAATAATCAATAGGTGCACAAAGGCATTTGTTAAGGTGCAGCACACATTTATGATAAAAATACTCAGCAAAGTGTGAACGGAGGAAGCATTCTTCAACATAATAAAGTTCATATACAAGAAACCTACAGCCAACATCATACTCAACAGGCAAAAACTAAAAGCTTTCCCACTAAGATCAGGAACAAGACAAGGATGTCTGCTTTCATCACTTCTATTCAACATAGTATTGGAAGTCTTAGCCATTGCAATCAGACAAGAAAAAGAAATAAAAGACATCCAAATTGCAAAGGAGGAAGTAAGACTATCACTGTTTGCAGATGATGTGATAGTGTACATAGAAAATTTTACAGACTCCACCATAAAATTACTTGACCTAATAAGTGAATTTAGCAAAACAGCAGTATATGAAATTAATATTCAGAAATCAAAGGCATTTCTGTGCACCAACAATGAAATATTAGAAACAGAAATTAGTAAAAAAAAAATCCCATTTGCTATAGCAACAAGAAAAATAATGTACATAGGAATAAACCTAATCAAGGAGGTAAACAACCTGTACTCAGAAAAATACACAACACTGAAGAAAGAAATTAAAGAAGACACAAACAAATGGAGCATATACTACGTTCATGGATTTGAATAATTAACCTCATCAAAATATCCATAGTACTCAAAGCAACTTATAGATCCAATACAATCCCTGTTAAAGTACCAATGACATATTTCACAGATATAGAACAAACATTTCAAAAATTTATATGGAACCAGAAGCAACCCCGAATAGCCTCAGTAATTCTGAGAAAGAAGAACAAAGTAGGAGGGATCACAATACCTGGCATTAAACCATATTACTGGGCCAGTATAGTCAAAACAGTGTGATATTGGCATAAGAACAGATACATAGATCAATGGAACAGAAGAGAGAGCCGAGAAATAAACCCATATTTCTATGGTTAATTAATATTTGACAAAGGGGGCAGAAGCATAAAATGGAGTAAAAAATAGCCTCTTCAACAAATGACGTTGGGAGATCTGGACAGCTACAAGCAAAAAAATGAAACCTGGCCACCAACTTACACCATACACAAAAATAAATTCAAGATTAATAAAAGACTTAAATATAAGTCATGACAGCATAGAAGTCCTAGAGGAGAACATAGGCAGGAAAATTTCAGATATTCCATGCAGCAATATTTTTACCTACGTCCCCTAGAGCAAGGGACATAATGCAAAGAATAAACAAATGGGACTTGATCAAAATAAAAACCTTCTGCACAGCTAAAGGAAACTTTAGCAAGATGAAAAGAGAACCCAACCGTATGGGAAAATATATTTGCAAATGATACCTTGGACTAGGGTTTGATCTCCAAAATATATAAAGAACTCATACAACTCCACTCCAGGAAGACAGACAGCCCAATTAAAAAATGGGCAAAGGGCCCGAACAGACACTTTTCCAAGGAGGACATACAAAGGGCCCAGGGATATGTGAAAGGATGCTCAGCATCAGTAGCCATCAGAGAGATGCAAATTAAAACCACAATGAAGCCCTGGCTGGCATAGCTCAGTGGATTGAGCGCAGGCTGCAAACCAAAGGATCGTAGGTTCAACTCCCAGTCAGGGCACATGCCTGGGTTGTGGGCTAGGTCCCCAGTGGGGGCCACGTGAGAGGCAACCACACATTGATGTATCTCCTTCTCTCTCCCTCCCTTCCCCTCTCTAAGAATAAATAAATAAAATCTTTAAAAATTTTGAAAAAAAAAAACCCCACAATTAGATACACTTCACACTGATCAGAATGGCCATCATAAAAATAAAAAATAAAAAAAAAACAACAAGTGCTGGAGAGGCTGTGGAGAAAAGGAAACGCTAGTATGTTGTTGGTGAGAATGCAAACTGGTGCAGTCACTGTAGAAAAAATAATGGAATTTCCCCAGAAAAATAAAAGTGGAACTACCTTTTGACCCAGCAATTCCACAGCTGGGATTATACCCTTAGAATTCTGCAACACCTATTGAAAAGAACCTATGCACCCCAATGTACATAGCAGCACAATTTACAAAAGCTAAATGTTGGAAGCAACCTAAGTGCCCAGCAGTAAATGAATGGATCAAAAAACTATGGTTCATTTACACAATGGAATACTGTGTAGCAGAAAGAAAGAAGGAGCGTCTACCCTCTCAACAGCATGGATGGAACTGGAGAGCATTATGCTAAGTGAATAAGCCAGGCAGTGAAAGCAAATACTACATGATCTCACCTATATGTGGAACCTAATCAACAAAACAAACAAGCAAACAAAATATACCCAGCGACATTGAAATAAAGAATAAACTGACAGTAACCAGAGGGGAGTGGGAAGGAGATAATGGGAGGAAAAAGGGGAAAGATCATAAGGGAACATGCATGAAGGACATATGGACAAAGCCCAACAGGTACAGGATCAAGGGTGGGAGGTGGGGATAGGGGGTGGGGGGAAGTGGTGGGTGGAAAATGAAGGCAACTATACTGGAACAAAAATTTTTAAAATGCCATTAAAAATAGAAAAGAGAAAGGAATCAATTCAGTTCAAATCACCTCAGTGGAATGGCTCTGACAAAGCTTAGTGAAAATCCATCCAGGTGGATACAAACTGTTTAAAGCCTCAGTATTCAGAAACATAATAACATCTGTAGTGTCACAACAAGGGGGTGAGAAACCTGTACTCAAATTAGGAAGGGTCATGGCTACTAGGAAAAGTGATGGCTGTAGCTTGAACCCAGCACCTGACTCCAGAGCCACACTTTTCTTCACCCATCTAACCTCCCTATAGGTTCTCAAGTGCATACCTGCTGTCCAAAGTAATGCATTGCTTCATGGGGGACCACTCAAAACAAGATAATTTACGACTTGTTTGATGCCTGTTCCCAGTCTTTTTACCTTGTGGACATTTGGATTGCTATTATTTATATATTTTTAGAATTTATTTTTCAATTACAGTTGACATACAGTATTATATTAGTTTCAGGTATATAACATAGTGTTGAATCATTTACATACCTTGCAAAGTGGTCACCCCAATAAGGCTAGTACGTGTATGGTAAAACCACACAATTATTGCAGTATTATTGACTCTATTCCCTCTGCTGCACTTTGGATTACTCTTTTTAAAGCAGTGTGCTATAGACCAGAAGGTGGAGCTGGGGGCAGCTATCTGCTGGTATAGACATTGTGGTGGAGACCTAAGGACATGGGCAGGCGGTTGGAGTTTTAAAGGCAGGCGGTTGGAGTTTAACTCACAGCTTTGTTATTTACAAATATGTGACCTTGGACAGGTAAATCTAATCTCTTTGGTTAACAAATTTCTACTTTCAAAAATTATAATGAAATAGTAAATGCAGATGTGTGTAGCATGGCACTTTGCATATAGAAACCACTGATTTTCAACCAGAGTCATGGTTATTATGTGCAGAAACCGGTTATTGAGTAAATGGCCTAGGTTACCGCGGACCTTAGAAATCTAAAGTACCTTTGTGCTCCTTCCCATGAGGAGCATCAAAGGGGAATCAGCCTAACATTCAGGAGTGCATTTGGTTTTCCTTGAAGTTCATGTTTGTGCACATATTGAAAGGTAATTTTTGGCAAATTCCAACTTTTTCCCTGTTCACCTATTTTCATTTCATCTTTTCCATTGTTATCGTCCAGCCCAATAAAGCTGGTCTGTGAACTCGATAGTGCAGTTACGGAAATCAGCTCAGTCTCCATGACGTGCCCAGGAGCTGTGTCACAGGATGGTATCTCCCTCGTGCATAAGCAGCGCTGCTAATCATTCTGCTTTAAGAAATAATGGCATGTCAGGACACGAAACCTGGGGCCACTGCCTTTATTTAATTAGGCAAGAGTGGATTTGCACGTGCCTTTGCATAAAAAATAATCCCTTAATGTAATTGAATATTGGTTCTTGGCATTCCCTTTTCCCAATGAGGCAACATCTAGAAAGATCGAAAATGGTTTATTCTAATACAGTATGTGCAAAGGGCACAGAGTGTGTGCCATCTTTCTTCTACATCATAAATTGCATTCTTAGACCCAGTTCACAGGCCCTATTATTCTCTCCTATTAACATTGTCTTTTAAAAATCAGGCAGCAGGGTTTTATGGTGTCGACAGAGCATACTGTAAAATCGCCTGTGCCCCATGAGCTTCATTCATTTCCTGCATGTGTTCCTTCCCTATCAAGGTCAGGATCTGAGTTTTGTGATGCTGAGCTAGGACTTTTGGGTCTGAGGGGATGGGAGGCCTTGGGTACTGAGGAGAGTTAGTTATCTGCCTCACCTCACACACACACACACACACACACACACACACACACATGCGTGCACATGCTGCGCACACACAGCTACCACCCATCCTAGCTGAACCCTAAGCCCCACCGGAGAACGTGGCTTCTTTTCTGAAGCAGACACTGAAGTTTCTGCTACGTTGGGCAGGGTCCTTTGCCCTGTGAGCAGGGATATTTACATGGGATCCATGTGGAGTTGAGGTTTGGGGGCAGGGACTGTGAATCCCCTGAAATTATTTTCTAGAAAGAGGGCCTGTGGCCGCATTTTTGTGTGTTTATAATCCAGAAAAGGTTAGGAAATCAATCTGTTCTAGCTTTGCTCTGACCTTTTGAGACCAAAGAGTGGTGGAAGGGATTTGGTCTTGGGAGTCAGATGGGTGTGGGTTTGATAGGTAGACTAAAAAAAGAAATGCTAAATGTTAGTTTTCCTTTTCTCTATTTTATCTCATGAATAAAATGAAAGCAAATATCTGTTCTGTCTTATTCCTTGCCAGATCTTCTTGAGCACCCATCATGCATTGCCCACAGTAGGCACTCAAATGTTGGTTGAATGGCTGACTAAGTGGATGGAGTGGGTGCCTTGGTGCACTGCCCAGAAGAAATCTCTCAGCCTGCTTCCTCAAAGCACTGATTTTCTAAGAGAGCTGGGTGCTATACCTGGTTGTGCTGAGATAGCCCTCCCAGGACAGTTAGCCCCACAGGCTCTGCAAAACCTTCCTGGATACCATGGCAGGTCTGTTTAGTTTTTTCCATAAAACGAAAGACACATTTTCATTTTCACCAGTACCTTTATTGATTTGGATATTTGGAGTATGTCTCTCGCATGGTGTATAACATTGATTATTCTCAAAATGTGTGGTTTTGATCACTGTCAACTTCAACTGGTCTACCCAACTGTGGAGAAACGTCCAGCGAGAAATCTCCAGTGCAAAACTTCACAAACCACTTTTGACGCATTCAGTCAGTCATAGCACCTTCTCTGTACACTAAACATATTTTTTATGTGTTTTGGTTGCGTTTTCACCTGTCATGAAATAATAAAACATTATATGACAAAAATGTTGGAAATTTTCTCCCACCTTCAATATTGAAATAACTACACAAAAATTCACCAGTTTTGATAAATTTTTTGAAATGCATGCTGATATAACAGCTGTCACAATACAATCTAACAGTTGTTTCAAATGAAGTTAAAGAAAACTAAGTGCTAATAGAGTCATCTTATGGAATAAACCAAACAAATTGGCCAACCCAATATTTATTATCTGCCTCTTTGTGGAAAAAGCTTGCCAACCCTGGATACATATTATCCGTACTCCTTACTGTAACTGCAGGGTTGGCCATAAGACGTCCTTTTTATGGATTGAAAAGCTAAGACCAACAGAGTTAAATATCATGACTAAGATTGCATGAATTGCAGATGGTTAGGATTTGAATCCAGGTCTGCGTGATTCTGCAGCCCCTGTTTTTTCCCACCAAACACCCATACCTTTAAACTCAGCCAATTCCCAGCTGAATCCAGTACATCTCCCAGTCCTGCCTGGTGACCAGGACTGGCATGGGGAGCAATTCAGAGATGTACCCTGGAATCATGGTGCAACCTGGCAGCCCTGGCACTGGTCCACAACCTGGCACTGGTCCATAAATTATGCGAATGTATAAACAAACAGGTGAGAGAGTGGAATGAGGGTTTCGAGGACTAACACTGCAGATGGCAGTAACATGGGTATGCACCTGTTTATATGCAGACATAATGCTGCTTCCCAAGGGTTAGGGAGGCTCAGCATTTCCAGGGGTGTTCTTGTTGCTGCTGAACATGGTTTCTCTTCTTGTTGGATGCCCCTTGATGAGTAATATGCAATATTCATGCATTTTCAGCACATAGCCACTCAACAAATACTGTCCCTGCTCCTGGCTGTGAGACCACGGGAGCTTTGGACCTCCACACTTGCTCACTGGTACTGTGCCCGCATTGGCAGGTGTGACTCTAAATTGGAGATGAAAGTTCTCTCACAGTGAATGAATCCTGGTGGAAATTGGCCTGTTTCGAGCATTTACAGATGAAGTTCTATGGTTCTTCTGTCAATACTCCTTCTGCCCATTATTCCTACTTCTCACTCAACTTCATCCTTCCAATGAGTTTTTCCAAGCTTATAAATTGGTTACAATTAAATAAAAGAAGCAACATTGGAAAAATCAACTATTCCTGCTGTAATTGACTGCAGAGTAGTGTTTGCCTTGTAATTATTACAAGCCGATGATAATAACAGCAACTCGGATAACCACGCAAGTGGAAGTAACACAGTTGGGTAATTTATTCATCGGTCAAAGGATGTATCTAATGAAAAAATGGCTTTGGTGTTAATCAGTTGTCATATAACGGCGGGTGCTGTAACCACCGGTTAGTGGGGGAGAGGTGAGAAGGGTTGAGTCTGTTTTTGTCCTTTGTGACCGGCGTTAGGTAGTGTATGTGATTCTCACTTCATCTCTCGGGAGCAGCCGACAGAGGAGTCCACGGAAAAGCGGCAGAGCTGCAGGGTGGACAGGAAGGAGCCAGAGCTATAATGAACTTCTGTGCTCTGCACCAGCGGCCCTTGTTTCTCCAAAGACGAGGTTCTGTAGCCTTACCCTGTGGCTTTCACACCCTCTCAGGTCATGACTCTCTGTTTATGGTGAAAATATGAAACAGATAACAATGCGGCTGCTCTGGCTTCAGTGGGGGTGGAAGAACCCGGCAGAATTAACATTTCATTTGTTGTGCCAGTGTTACTCCATGGGGAAATAATGGATGATTAAAATTCTTGGTCTGTTGTTTAATTATTTAGAGCAAATGCTTCCAACAGATGTGTTTATCTTTGTAGTCCTTTTGGTTTATTGCTTACATGCTTTAGTGTCCAGTTATTTTCTTTAAGCTTTAAAATATCCGAGTAGCTCTCCATGTATTTTGTTTGTTTCTTCCATGACACCAGGTATTTGTCATTGGTCAAAGCTATTGATAAATAATTTGTATTTCTGTCTTGAAAATGTGTTTATTAAGAATCCGTCCAAAACTTGTGGGAGGGGATAATGGGGGGAAAAGAGGGAAGCGTTTTTAGGAACAACTATGAAGGACACATGGACAAAACCAAGGGCGGGTGGGATCAGGGGAGGGACATGGGGATGGCTGGGGTGGGGGGGTGGGAAATGGAGACAAATGTACTTGAACAACAATTAAAAAAATAAAAATATATATAAATAATAATAAATAATAAAAAAGAATCCATCTGAAAATTCAGATATACCTGTTACTGGAGACTAAAGAGAACATTTTAAAAATTATAAATGATTATGGAGCACTTCGACCTGGGGAGAAATGGACAGTTAGTAGAATTTCTGTTTGTATTGATGAGGCAAGGCGGTGGTGGCGGGGATGCAGTCGCTTCCTAGGTGAGGGAGAGGAATGAGCGAAGCACAGAAATCCATCTAAACAGTGCTCCATGGAGTCGCTCATCCCAGGTGTATGGGTACGAGCAGTTTTATTAATCTGGGAAAGAACAGGGCATGTTCGTGGACTGGTCAGGGTCCCATCATGTAGTAACTGGTGCTCCAAAACAGCCATTTGAGAGTCTTTGTGTTTGTTCTTCATGGAGCCATACTAAGAAGTCAAGCTGCTCCAATGCTGTCATTTCTGCACAACTTTTGTTTTTTGCTGTGTGGTTTTTAAGCTCATGTGCATTTTCATATCTGGTTATAGTGTTTGTATTGTGTATGGGTGGCATCCTTGAGGGGGGTGTACATAAGGCTTCTATCACTTGGCTGCCAACTTTGTTGAGCTCACATGTTGTCCTTACTTACGTGTTCGCCAGGGAGAAATGCCTGCTGCCTCTCCAGTTGGCTTTGGAATCCAAGAATATGAAGCTGGCCCAACACGCCTTGGCAGGGATACAGGTATGCCTCTCACTGAGCGTACGGGGTCGGGGGCGAAGGGGACAAATTCACAGGCTGCTTTGGCATGGAAAGAACAAATAGTTAATATTTTAAATGCTAGCTGTTTAAAGACCCAAACAGAAATTTGATTGAATTAGATTATAACCATAGAGGATAACAAGATTTTTAAAAATATTTCTCAGCATTTCTCTGTGCACAGCATTATCTTGTTGAACATTTGTCTTCACGCACTGATTCATGGCCACCCAGCTCAGCCCACAAGAAGTGAAATATTCTATATGCTGTCCAACTTTTAGGAGAGGAAGGGATTTCAAAAGAGACACCTCAAGTTCCGTACCAACTCAAATCTTTTATCACTCAACATCTGTGGTTCTGTGTCATGAAAATTGATGGTAAACCTGAAAGATTTTTTGTTTTCTACTCTGCAGTTAGAGTTCTGTTTTCTACTCTGGCAAATGGCTCAATGTGTTCTGTTTTCAGAGCAGGACTGGAAAGAAGTAAAGAAAATTGATCTAATAAGAAAAGTTAGATGCTTGAGCACATTTCCTTGTCTGAGCATTTGTTCATTTGTGTTTTACACATTACATGATAGGCCTCATTTCAGCAGTGCCAAGGGGATGGCTGTGTAAATGCACGGACTTTTGTAAGTGATTTGGTTTCTAAGTGACAGGCACTGCGAAGTTCAAGCCTGCGGGTGTTTATCAGCACGGCCATGGATTAGCAGCATTGTGGGGTGTCTTTTCACACCAGCATGCACAATTTCATTGTTCGCTTGCTAGGTTCTGAGGGGTCCCTAATACCTTTTGAGTCAACACATATGAAAAAGTAAGAAAAGTAGACTCTTTTTTTCTGCACTGGATTGGAATTAGATAAAGCGTGTTTTAATATGCAAGGGCATTAGAAATTTTTTAAATTATTGTCCATAATGTTATTAAAACTCTTTGCTTTTCTCCAAGGGAATTGGGCCAATCATAAAAATGAAAGGGAGGTTGTTTTGACCTGCCACTGATGTCCTTGCTGTCTGGTGTGGTATAGATTTTCCACTTAGTTCCTTTTTCTTAATCCTTTGATGCTCTAAGTTAGGGTACTATGATTTCAAGGGCTTCCTTAATTATGGTAATATCCATAAGCTGGAGGGCAATGAACTTTCTCTTACCATTTCTTGTTACCTCCCATTAACTTCAGATGCTTTTTTTTAGGCCTTCCCAGTCTTTATCACTGTAATTAACAAGAGGTTTGTCTATTAACTTTAAGTGCTGGCTGCCCTGCATGCATCAGAGGATAGTGAAAAAGCTCTTTAGAGAAGACAGGCAAAATGTCGGAGTCCTGAGAAGGAGATTGGCCATCCTCGTTCTCCTGATCAGCTAAGACAGGGAGTCATTATTCTGGATGCATCAGAAACCGAAAGTTCTTCACAGCAGTGACTGCACTGAATTGGCCAAGGACAGATTGAAGAGAGATTCATAGGAAGTCCTTTCCTGGGGTCTCACAGATCAACTGTCCAGCACAGAATGGGGGGAGAACAGCTCATTTCATCCCTTGTGAATGTGAGTTAGGAGTTTCTGCGTAAGTCAACACATCATGCGCCATGACTTACGGCTAAGCTAATGTGAACGGAGAATGTGGTTAAAGCTCTGAATCACCGCTTGTTTTTTAGGCAATGAACACATTTAATTATTTTACAGGACTGGAATCCTAGAGGTACCCAGTTTTACATTTGGTGAAGTAGCTCAGGGGTGCCACCGAAGACCCCGTTTCTTTCTATTATTCCTCTCCGCCATCTTTTTATTTTTTTATCATTTTCTCAAGACGATTATTTTAGAGCAGTTTTAGGTTTACAAGAAAACTGAGGAAGGTGCAGAGATTTCCCACATACCCCTGCCCCCGCACATGCATAGCGTCCGGTTGTCATCGTCACTCACCATGGAACGGGTTTTTCACTCCCCTCCCCTCTCCTTTTCTCCTCTCTCCTCCTCTTTTCTCCTCTTCTTTAATCAGGGAGGAGCCCTCACTGACCTGTCACTCTCACCCACAGCCTGTAGTTTACCTTAGGGGGCACTGCTCTTCAATGTCAGGCCACCCCTGAAGCGTTACGTTCACTCTGGAGGCCACATACGTGCTAAGCAGGAGAGCATCTGTGAGACTGTGTCGGCGAAGGTGCCGGAGGAGGTTTAGTATGGAGAAGAAAAGACTTAGCTGACTTCAGATCTTTTAGAAGCTTAGTCCATGTGGCTCCAGGGAATGATGAGGGAGTTGGAGGCAGGTGGGTTGGGTACAATCTAAGAATTTTGTGAAAAGCAAGAGTTGTCCTGAAAGGGGAAAGGGCGGTCCCGTGAGGTGTAAAGACCCCTGGAGAACCTCATGAAAGTGAATGTCATTGTCATCTTCTCTTTTTAAGATTTTATTTATTTATTTTTAGAGAGAAGGTAAGGGAGGGAGAAAGAGGAGGAGAGAAACATCAATGTGAGAGAGAAACATTGATTGGTTTCCTCTCATACACACCTTGACCAGGGACCTGGCTGCCACCCAGGTGTGTGCCTGGCTGGGAATCCAACTGGTGACCTTTCATTTCACTAAACAACACCCAGCCAACTGAGCCACACAAGTCAAGGCGTGAATGTCTTGGTTAGGTTTTTCTAAGATTCATTTTCTAATGAAAATACATTAAGATTTGTGGCTTCGTGAAAAGTTCCTGAGTAGATGACAGTTCACAGTAATAAGTAAAAAAGTAAACATCTGAGAAAAGGAACTTGTCTACCGGACTGCTCTCCTGTGACAAAGCTCCATTCAGAAAGAGTATGCATGAGCACGACTGTTGTGTGGGGTAGGTTCACCTTGGCGCGGTCATCTTCCACCTCCATCACCCAAATTACCTGTATGCCCCCCATGTAGAATTTCACTTGATAAATTTATAATGAATTATCTAATACCAGGAAAAAGACTGCCAAAAACAAAACAAAAATAAAACTGTTTGCCAAGGATTTGATATGGGTTTTCTCTTTTTAATGGCACATAGCAGGAGTTCTTTCCTAATGACCTCCAGCTACATGTCTCCCAAGAAACATTATCCTCAGTACAGACTGAGATACAACAGAATCAGGCAGCGGGGGAAGGCCTATCTGTGATCACTGCCTTGTGCCTCTTTACAGAAGCTGCTGTCAGAAGAGAGGTTTGTATCCATGGAAACAGACTCTGACGAGAAGCAGCTGCTCAATCAGGTCCTGAACGCTGTGAAAGTGACGCCGTCCCTCAATGAAGACCTGCAGGTGGAAGTGATGAAGGTAGGTTTGATGGGGCTACCAGTTTGCGTCATTGGCGCAGGAACAAAGTCTGACCCCCCCCATTCCCCCAGCCCCCATTGTTGTCTGGAAATGCCTCTGCACAGTGGTCATGCTAGCTCATCCTTCGTTATTGTGATCCCCCAGAGAAATCCTGCTTATCGAACAGAAAGGATGACTGAGTAAAAAGGTACAATTTCAGTATATCTGTGAGATTTTGGGCCCAATCATGCATATCAAATACTGGAAAAAGTATTGATTGCTTTTTGAGACAATGTATGTGGGTAGCTCTAGCTTGGGATAAATCCGGTCATTCTGGGTATTCTGCCTGCCTGTATATATTAAAATAAAGCAAAGACCTAATGATGTTTCAACATATGCTAAGGTTTTAGAATAGTCAGTTTAGGGGAAGGAAGACCATAATTGGGAGCCATATCAGAACCACATCTTTTTTCCTATGCTCAAATTATGTGACCCTGACCTCCCACACTCCAGTTACCATCCCCCCTTCAGGGGTGCCATCTCTCCCTCCCCTTCCCTTTTCCCTCTCTTGAGAATCCCATGATTGGGAGCCCCTTACACTGACTCTGGAGTGTGTCATGTCCTGTGAGGGAAGAGTGAGTTCCCAGAACAGTACTTTGGTCAGAGTGACATAGCTAGGACCAGCAGGGTGGCTTTTACTACTGCCATCTGTTCATTTTCTCCTTGGAGGAAGATTAAGAACAGCTGATGTTGCCCTGGCCAGTGTGACTCAGTTGGTCGGACCACTGTCCTGCTTGCAGGTTCAACTCCTGGTCAGGGCACATACCTAGGTTGCAGGTTCCATTCCCCTCTGTCAGGGCATGTACAAGAAGGCAGCCAATTGATGTTCTCTCTTTCTCTCTCTCTCCCTGTCTAAAAACCAATGGAAAAAAAAATCATTCTTTTTAGTCCTTAGGTAAGGATTAAAAAGAAAAAAGCACAGCTGGTATCACAGAATGGTGGATTTCTTCCTGGAAGTGCAATGAAGGACTTTTGTCTTAGATAAGAGACTTCCCTTCTCTGGACTTCATTATCTCCACTCAAGAAAGAGAAGATTGACTTCAGCCATGACAGTTTCTTAATGCCCTGGGACCACCCTAATCCTGTTAGTGGGTAGGGTAGGGTAGTGATTATTGAAGAACTCAGACTCTGAAGCTGGCCCATCTGGGTTTGAGTCCTTATTCATTTCCTGGCAGATTCATTTCCTTGAACAGATTCCTTAACCTCTCTGACTTGATCTTCTCATCAGAAAAATGGGTGTAATAATAGCACCTACCCAAGGGATTGTTGTGAGAATTAAATAAGGTGGTATTTGTGAGGAGCTCAGCACCTTATTTGGCACAAAGCAAGTGCTTTCAAAGTGTTACCTATTGCCAGCACTCCTCCTGCTTCTGCAACTGCAGCCTACTCTTGTAGAGTCAGAATCTCCAGGGTGGGACTGTGACTATTCCTATACACAGTAAATATCAAAGATCCCTGAAAGGGCTGATCTTGAAGATCCATTTGTCTTTAACTCTCTTTGATTCTAGAATATACAGGTTTGCTCTGCCCTTTGACATCTGTTTGTCAGTTGTGTAATTGTAGCAACTGAAGAATAATCACCTCTAGACTTGTCTACTACCTCCTGGCCACTGTTGTGAGAAGGCTAAGTCCAGCTCCCATATTAATTGCATTTGCAACTTCCAAGTCTAATGTGCTGAGTCCTTCTGCTAGTAAGTCTCCAAATAGTGGGTGAGCTCTGGTGTCGTACTGAGAGACACACCTCACAGAGTTCCTATTGTTCTGGACACTCCCCTAGGCATACAGCTTTTTGTGGAGTACAGGAATTTGTATTAAGAATTAAAATGAGAAAGTACCTGTTTTTCTAGGAGCTGTGGAGAAGCAGGATGTTTAATGGTCATGTCAACAGTAACACCTGTTTTGAAAACACATACTTGCTTCAAAAAATAACAGCCCAGCGGTCCCTTCTGCTAGCTTTGCTGAAGACAGGAGTTGACACATGTTAGCTCTACTGGAAATCTTGAGAAGCCATCTTAATGGACTTTTTAATGACACCATAATGGACCATGGTACTTGTGGTTAATGTCTAGAAAGAAATCAAACACTGTCAGGAAAAAGAAAAACAACAATCTGGGCTGCCATTCTTTACAATTAGATTCCTAAAACACTTAAAAAGGGAAGGTCTTTTGTTGCATGCTATTATTTTTAATAAGTTCGACATTGAAACTGGAAAAAATATTTTTTATGTAAGCGTAGGCAATATACAATATTATATTAGTTATCTTATTTTCAGGTGTATAATATAGTGATGAGACATTTCTATACCTAACAGTGTGATCTCCCCACTAATTCTAGTACTCATCTCTCACCGTGCAAACTTTCACAATATTATTGATTATATTCCCTTTCATATTTTTTACTCCTTCCCTTTGCTCTGGCAAACATCAGTTTAGTCTCTGCTTCTGTGGTTCTGTTTTTGTTTTGTTTTGTTCATATTTTTTTAGATTCCACGGATGAGTGACATCATACGGGATTTGTCTTTCTCTGTCTGACTTTTTTCATTTAGCATAATACTCTGTAGGTCTATCCATGTTGTCATAGATGGCAAGATTTTGTTCTTTTTTGTTGCTGAGTGATATTCCATTGTATAGATATATCACATCTTTATCTGTTCATAGATAGATGTTGATGGACACCTAGGTTGCTTCCTTATCTTGGCTATTGTAAATAATGCGGCAGTGAACACAGGGGTGCATATGTCTTTTCAAATTAGTATTTTCATTATTTTGGAGATATACACCCAAGCGGAATTGCTGGGTCATATAGTACATTTATTTTTAGTTTTTTGAGGAATCTTCATACTGTTTTCCATTCTGCCTGTGCCAATTTGCAGCCCCATGAACAGTGCACAAGGTCAAGTCACAACGAACGTAGCCTTAAGCTGATTTTTTTGTACTATACCTTATTTTAGACAAATATTTTTAGCCAAGAGCTAGAAAATTAATGCCGAGATACCTGTACTCTAGAGCGATACGAGTATTAGCATCAGAGGAAATTTCGGAGGTGGTGGCCTGACTGTGATCGCCCTCAAGTGAGTGCTCCAAGACCTTTCCAGTTTCTGAGATTTCGGCTACTTGTTTTTGTGTGAAGATATATCCAAAGTGTAGCCTTTCTGGCCTAAAAATAATAAGTTACACCCTGTCTCTCTGCAGGAGGAATCTCTATACTTACTATAGTCCTCTGCAGAAGTGTGCCCTCCTTTGTCTTGTAATTCTGTAATACCTTTATTTTATAGTTTTAATTTTTTAATATTTATGAGCAAAATTTGATACAACATAGATGAATAAAGACAACTTCAGTAGGCAGAAGAGGAGTGTGAACACAGTGCTGTTATTTACATGAAAATTAAGGCCCAGTTTTCCCAAGGCAACGCATGCAGGGAACGGCCCGTCAGCCCCATGCCCTCTGCATGCTGAAATTAAGAGTTTTCGCTTTTCCCCTATTATTTCCTCCATCCATTATTAAACTTCTAGTTGGGAAAGATGTGCACAGAAAATGTTTTAATAAAGTTTCCTGTTTTGCTATTATTCACAAAGAAAATTTTTAAAATTCTGCAATACTTTCAACGACCCAAGTAAAAACTCTTCCTGAAGTCCTTGTTCTGCTAATATCATTACCACATTAAAATGTTTTTATCACTTGCTCTCCAAAAAATTATATTTAAAAAAGAAAGAATTGGAGGAGTCCTCAGAGGACAGACTGGATTCCTATTACATATGAAGAGTATATTAACTTATTCTTGATGCTTCTACATAACTCATTCCTATGCTAAATTATTGAAACTAGATATTTCCTATAAAAACCCTCCACTTATTTTATATAAATATTTTGTAGGAAAAGTAGTCCTTCCTTATCCATGGTTTCACTTTCTGTGGTTTTAGTTACCCACAGTCAACCGCAGTCCAAAAATATTAAATGGAAAATTCTGGAAATAAAAAATTCATACGTTTTAAATTGTGTGTCACTTTAAATAGCATGATGAAATCTCTAAACATCCCACTCCATCCCTCCTGGGATGTGAATCATCCCTTTGTCTAATAAATTCACTTAGAATACGTGCCCTGCCCATCACTTAAGCAGCCATCTCTGTAGTCTGATCGACTGTGATGGTATCACAGTGATTGTGTGCAAGTCACCCCTATTTCACTTAATAATGGCCCCGAAGCACAAGAACAGTGATGCTGGCAACTCAGGTATGCCAAAGAGAAGCCAATAAGTGCCTCCTTTAAGTGAAAAGGTATGTACACACAGGAGAAAAAAAACAATTATCTGTAGGGTTCGGTACTATTGGCAGTTTCAGGTATCCCCCGGGGGTCTTGGAATGTGTCCCATGCAAATAGACGGGGACTACAGTGTAGAAAATCTTTTAAAATGAGGTACAATAAACATTTTCAAATGTTGTTCTGAGTATACTATTCAGAGGAGAGAAAGACACACAATGCAGTTTTTGTTTATGTCTGTCTAACCATAGCATAGTATATTTTTTAACAAATCCTAGGTGCTGTTTTTTTAAAAAGCTGTATCATGCATTTTACTCACCTATTACTATCTACTTGTGTTCATAAACATGAGAAACTGAGCCATGTCCCACTCTCTAGAGTGGGTAGCAATTGTATTAAATTCCTAGAGAAAAAAATATGATTTCCTCTTTTAAAGATTTCCATAAGATTAAACAGAAACTAATAATGAAACCCAAGATTCTAATGATTGTACTTTCATTTGAAGGCCCTAGGCTTTCAATGGGAGGGTTAAAAAAATCAAAGTTGCTTGCTTCTGACAAATTTACTGGGAATGAAATTAGATCGCTTAGTCTAGGCACTGTTCTACATGGTTTTACTATCCAACATGAGGGGGAGAGAAGGGAACTCTGGTTTGTTAAAATGGCCATGGAATCCAAATAAGTATTTTATAGCATGAGCAAATAAAGTGTCAGAATTGTGGGTTCCTCTGAAGATAGATTACCTTTGAAATGAATTAGTAGACAGCAGGGAGCTAGTTAATAGTTAGGTTAAATACTGGTCTGCTTTGGTAATATTTTCCCGTGGTGTGTCCACTTCCAGGAATGCCGTGCAGACTTAGCAGGCCCCAGGTACGCAACAAATGACATCTGTGACTAGAGCAACCAGGACTTTACGCCACTTCTTTCTGATGGGTAACCTTCGGTGAGGGTATTCACTGATACAGCTGGCTGAGTCTTCAAAGACTACAGGGAACGAGGGCTGGCCTTCTGCCTCTGGGAGTGCGTCAGAGATGAGAGCAGTCTGTCTGCGAGGGGCGGGCCAGCTTTGTAGATAAGGCAGCATATGATACTGGATACTGAGAAAACATTTGATGAGTGTTCTGTTATCAGGCGTCTTATTTTATGTGCATCTTTGGGCAATAGAAATGAGTATTGGTGGAGGGCTTTACAGTTTTCAAAGGAGAAATGACAGGAGATGATTATTTAGCATTTATCATGCGTCAGACACTCTGGTAAGTACTTGACATTCACACGCAGATCACACACCTACTTAAATGGTGGGGTCAGTATTTGGACTGTAATTCAGCCTGAGGCCAAGCCTGTACTATTGAACAAGTGGGCTATGTTGCCTTCTAAGTCTATCCTGAAAGGCATTTTAAACGTGATTGAACAGAAAATGTAAGACAGTCTAACAAGGGGCAGTGCTGGAAGTGACTTGAGTCCTGCGTGTTTGTACCTTTCCTTGACATTGTATTTCTTCACTAGTTCAATGAACTAGAGTCAAATATGAAGAAAGACTCAGAGTCATTTTCCCACCATATTAGCTAATGGCTCTGGGGTGTGTATGTGTGTGTGTGTGTGTGAGAGAGAGAGAGAGAGAGAGAGAGAGAGAAGTGGAAATACTGTAGTTGGGGGAAAGGGAAAATGTCATTTACTGTTGAGATATTTTTGTATTTCATAACAAAACCCAACTGAATGTCTGCAGAAAAGACAAACATGAATGACTCGTGAGAAACGGGCTTACTATCTGCAGAGCTGGTAGACCTAAGCTAGCTTCAGGATGTTCATTTATTTTTTTAAATTATTTTATTGTTATTCCAGTACAGTTTTCAGCATTTACCCCTCACCACTCCCCCCTACCCCAACCATCCCCACCTCCCTCCCCTGATTCTGCGCCCTCCCTTGGTTGTGTCCATGTGTCCTTATAGTTGTTCCTCAAAACCCTTCCCCCGCTTCCCCCCATTATCCCCGATGTTCATTTAGAACTCCGGTCTTACAGTGCAGAGCAGGGAGTGCTTTCAAATCATGTACCAGTATTGCAGTCCATGCCTTGGTCTGGGAGTAAGAAAGAGGCCAACTGGAAGGACTGTTTCTAAATCCCTTCTCAATAGTATTTTGATGGCAGAGTCTCATATTTTGGCCATTTATGGGAGGAATGGTCATTAGCAGTGTTGGAGGGTAAAATGTCTAAATCGTCTTGCCTTCTCATAACAAGATGAAATCCCTTCTTAGTCTAAAGCTACCAAGACATGTTAAAGATTCTCAGCCATCTCTAGGATTAAGGGGAAATCCAGTGTTTCAAAAGTGTTTAATTTCAAATGAACAGTTGTTGGGGGTTGATCTGTCATGATGACAAGCAAACTGTTTCTGCGGTTAATGCAGGGAGGGGTCTAAAATATGTGGTTCTGTTAACAAAATGGTTCTCATACAGCCCTCCCTCTTGTTGCTGCAAAGATTGAAGATAGTTTTTTTTCTACTTTTTTTATACATAGTGATAAAATTCTTACTATTTTTTCCAAAGCTTATTTACTCTTTAGTGTGACTGTATTAGATAATAAAATGTATGAAAACGTGAGAAGAAAAAAAAGAAAATTTAGAAGTGTGATTTCCCTTTAAATACTTTATGCATTACTTTGACATGAAGATATTTTCACATTATCTATTAATTTCTTTTTTAAAAATATACCACCATTTCCAAGTGCTGTACCATTTCAGTATATTTGAGAACAATTCTACTAAGTGTTTTAAAACTTTTTCCTGTGGTTTCTGTTCAGCACGTACAGATGCAGAGGTCTTCCATATTGACTGTGGGTGTTTTGGAGTTCTTAGCAGAGTGGGGAGAGCCTCCAATTTTTTTCAGTCCTTTATTCTACAGATATCTATTGTGATGGTCTATTTGGGGGGAACCAACCACCTTATAATAGTTAGTCCTAAACTCTTGATTCAGGCATGACTACAGAATTTCTCTAGGTAGTGAGTGAAAACCAATTATATGCTGTTAGTATTGTGTTTATCCCTTCGGTAGCTGGCACAGCATCTGGCATATGGCTTACTAATTGCTTGTTAATTCAATTATTGACTAATGGAGAGGAGAAGGAAGCACATGTGGTGGTTTTCCATGGCCCACCAGGACCTCATCATATTCACTGCTGTTGAATTGTAGCTTAAAAGAATTTTGTAAATTATTATATATCAGTTATCCACCCAGGTTCATTCCTAACCACTAGCCATGATTCCACAGCCTGCAGAAAACACCTCCCCCAACCCTTTTTTAGCTCTGCCAATAAGTTTCATTTCCATCCTACTGAGCAGAATTAATATTTGGTTATTCTAGAAGAGCTTTTTAATTATTAAATATTTAATGTATAGAGAATCAGGTTAGCTTTAGCTCTTTAAAAACCTGATCTTGAGGGCTTGATAGGTCATGTCTATAAGCATTGACTATAAAGTCATCAAAAGCCTCATATATATATGTATACACACACACACACACACATATATGAATGAGTAGAGACTATCTGAGATAAGGTGACTATTGTGGGGAAAGTCAGAGGGAAGAAAAGAGAAAGAAGTAAAAGTGTTACCTGGGACATATTGGTGAAATTTACTTCTTAAAAATTCAGCTAAGAGATGAGGTCAAAATAAATTTGTTATAGATTAAACTAGAAAAGATAATTAATTGAACTTTTAAGTTTGTTTTCCTTCAGACTTTATTTTCACTGGTTTGCTCAGTGAGTATATTTTCATTACCAATCATATATAAAACTACGTAGAATTTAAAACAAAACATTAACAAGGGTTTATAGTCTATACAGGGAGGAGCATGGTGTGTAAACTGTCATACGTGAGAGACAGTGAGCAATGACCCTGGAGGGGAGCGTGAAGAAGATGCCAGAGGCCCTTCAGAGTCAGTAGTAAAGTGACTTGTCCAGAGCTGGGTGTTAGGAAAGTGAGGTGGGAAGAAGCAGGGAAGGTTTTGCAGGATGGTCTGGAAATCATCAGAATCAAGTCACAGGCTCCGGTGAAATGTCTCATTGTAAGCGCCCAAGCAAGAGATCTTGAGGACTTAAACCAGGTTGGTGGTGATAAGAAGGGTCCCTTCCAGCTGAGGACGGAGAAGTGCAGCTGGGTGCGCTGAGCTGATTTGCAGAGAGAGAACAGGAGCACCTGGTGACTGGCAAGGACACAGGCAGGCTCAGGGAAAGGGACAATCCAAGATGATTATAGGACTTGGAATGAGTTTCTGACTGAATTGTGGCTTTTAAAAGGCCAACTTAGGAGAGAGAGAGTAGGAATTCATATGGTCAAATATTAAAGAATTATAATATTTTAAAAGTATAATGGTAAGAAATATAAGAATTTAACATTCCAGGCTTCCCAAAATAGAAAAAGTTAATTGTAAATCCCATCAATATGACTGATTTTTGTATATTCATTCTAATCATATTTTGTATATTCATTTCTGATCATATTGATTCATGAGTTAACAGTTCTATCACTGTGTATATATTATTTTTTGCTTTTCACTTACCTTTAGATTATAAACATTTCTCACAAGGCAGTATGTATTTCTTTAAGTATAATTTTAATGGTTGCATGATAAAAAAACTTAGAGCAGGAAGAAGCATTAGTTATTTATGATATTACAGATATGGTGAAGTTGATGTGATTTTCATGAAATTGTTTGTATTTATTTGTGCTATTTAGAAGCTGAAATTAAGGATTGAAACTTGGGAGAAATTGTGTCTCTAGAAACAGATTAGTGAGGCCTCTTGTTAGAGATAAGGTTTATAGAGTTTGCCAAAGGAGCGGGTTTAGAGGGAAAAATAAAAATGGTTGATTTTTTAAGTGAATAGCTAAGTTCATTGTACTTTAGTATTTACATGTTTTTTCTACAGATATCACTGGTACAGTACTTCCTAAAAATAGTTGCTAAGGGCACATCTGATGAATCTATGAATATCATACTTATTACTAGCAGCAACTAATAAAGGCCAGAAAAGAGCCCAAGACATGACCAAAAACCAAAGAGTAATTTGAAATGTTTCCCAAACTTAGTACTCAAGAACTCTGGCAAATCTTCTATTGACTAGGAATATCTCTCAGAATAGCGATTTGCTAGAATTCAGGCAGTTTGAGCCAGATGAAGTGATTTTTCTGATTACCTGTTATCTCAGCCCAAGGTAAGTCAATTTAAGAGTGATAAGAGTGATGAAAGTTTTAGGCAATACAATAATTTGGTTTATTGTTTTGGCATCTAAATAAGGACTGGGTTGTAGCTTAACTACCAATTGCTACTGTCAGTCTGAGATCTCTGGAGCATGGCGAAGGACCAGTGGCTGCCGCTGCCATCTCGACGGTGGAAGCTGGAGATGCTACCAAACCTCCCACTGTGCATGGGGCAGTCGCCCACAGAAAGAATTATTTGACACAAAAGGTCTTTAGTGTCGAGGCACAGGGACTTTGATGGAAACAATGCTTATCTTGGGCCTCCACATTTTAAAAATACATGATAAGAAAATGTTGTTTGAAACTAGATGTGTAACTCTTCCCCACCCCCACTCTAAAAATATACATGCTGGCATCCTGCAGAAGACTGAGCCTGCTTTGTTGCTTGTGCGTGGACGGGGAGGAAAGGAATCTGTTTCTATTTCATGGCCCCGGTACGCTTTCAACCATTCGCTCTGCAAGCCTGCGTGCACAGAAGTGGGCCATGCCCGGCACCTAAGAGAAAGGCTTGTCACCGCATTTTGTCCTGGTTTCTGCTGACTTCGACAAAGTAAAAAGGAACCGGAATGTTTCTAAAGAGAAGCAATTATGCAGTTACTTTTCTTTTTATGAAGTTTCTAGCCAATATGCATGAGAGACCAGAAAGAAATGTGCATTAAGTAACAAAGCCAAACTTCCAGCCAGAACCAGAGCTGGGGGTTGAAAGGCGCCTGGCATTGAGGAATTCAGGAGTCTGCCCTTCCCCATGCGGGGAAAGACCAGGCCTCCTGTGGGCTGTACTCCTCTTTTTAGACACTTTTCTGAGCTCTAGTAGATTATTTTGTTTGTTTTGACTTATAAATAACATCTGATATTTGGGAAAATGAAACTACAATCACCTCAGGAGCACTCATATATAAATTAAGATAATTTTAATCGTTTAAGAAAGAGGAAAAGAATCTCTTATACATTCAATGTGCCCCCATGTCCTCAATGTGCCTTTGAGTAGGTGACTCCCCCAAATCAACTTGCTTCTTGTTGGAACCCGTGTCTTCTTTCCTGAGTTGAATTTATTAATTATATATGTTACAAAACATTAAATTAAGACTTCCATGAAAAGACAAAAACAGCATCACAACTAGTGTGCTGTGCCCTGGACCCTGGTAAGCTTTCCCAGAACACAGTGTATTTTTCCGATCGTAATGCTCATAACGACTCACTGTGATCCCTTATGTTATGACTGTCTTCAAAACCATGTGTTAGCCCTGCAAGATCGGGAATCAGGGTCTTTTCTGTTCACTCTATGCCCAACACCTAGTGCCAGATCTGACCCCTGGTAACACCTCGGTAAATACCTGTTGCATAAACAAAGGGGAGCGTGAGCAATGCAGCGCACAGGTAGAGATATAAAGTGGACATGCAATTCCTGTCCAGTAAGTTCAAGAATCACTTATTTACTCCCTGGAAATGTTCCGGCTAAGGACTCATTTGGAACTTTGGCAGAAATGAAATCTTGGAAACATGCTAGGCAAGTTACCATTTACTATGTTGAGTGCCAAAGATAAGTTCTCAGCAGAGCAGAAGAGGAGATGTGGGGCAAGGAGAATGTCCCATAAGCCTCATGGGAGATGCCCTGTGCTTAGTGGAGGTGGTTTTCTCACTGTTCAGAGTGAGGTCCAACCAGATGGCTGGACATCCTCAAAGGAGACTTAGTAAATTCTGATTGCTCTCACCAGGTCATCTGAAATTTCAGTGTGTGGTTGCAAAAATGGCCTTTAGCCAGCCATGTCACCTAGATCTGACATTCAGATGCCCAGGACAATTTTCGACTGGGCTGGCTTATCACATTGTCTACACATTTTACAATAATAACTAAGCACACAGGTGCACAGTCCCCCTGACTCCTGACTGCTGACACTCCCTGAGGTTGATTACTCATGTGGGCCGTGCTTAGGAGGAGGCATGGAGCCTGGACTCCCCAGGCTCCCCAGGGCCCAGCAAGGCACTGTAAATGCAGTGGGTGTCAACAAGTCGGACCCAACTACAATACTAAGGAGCTTATGAATCCAAAGGGGATGAAGAGGGCGCACAGATTTAAGTATTATACCTAAACTGCTCCAAATAAATGCTGTGGAAAAAGCCTTCTACATTTTCTGCCCGTCCTGTGATGGTCACATCTGTAGCACTAATATCTGTACTATGCATTTTGAACAATCATTGTTCTTCAAAATATGTTACTTTATTAATATCTAATATAAAGCTTTGTGAAACACAGCAATGGAGGAGGTAGGAGAGATTTTAGCCAGACTGACTAGAACATTGGAGAGCAGGTGGCGAGAACCGTGGTGGGGTGATACCCAGGTTTCACATGTAGTGGCCATGGCCTTCGGCTTAGGGAATTCCCTGCATCCCTTTGCCAAACGCACCCCAGTCAGTCCATTTCCACTGGAATGACTGGAATCTGTCTTCAACTGCATGGACATCTTACAAAGTGTCTGCTTTATCACTTTGATTTCCAATTTGCCTCAGGACAATTAGTTTTAGCTGCAATCTGTTGGCCCGACCGGCCCTAAGACAAAGCACACAAAACACTTCCCAGAGGGCATTTAAACTGATGTGCAGTAAGGTTCCAACCCGCTCTCTAGCCTTGCTCATATGTCTTCTCATCAGCAAAGTCTCCCTTCTCCAGTCATGATGCCTTCTAACCTTCAAAGTTATTATGTACAGTGGTCCCCACCACTGCTTGTATGTGGGAAATACGTTCCAACATCCCTGGTGGAGGCCTGCAACCTTGAACAGCACCAAACCCCATGTATACTATGGTTTTTCTTTCTTCATGTAAATACTTTTTCACTGAGATTAAGCACTTTATGGCTTCTCTTTGGCATAGCTGAATTGCCAGATTCTTTCCACTTGTGCCAATTCTTAAAATAAGTCAGCTTCATTTTCTCCTTTCCAGTCTCATTTTTTTTATCCAGGTTTTCTATACGCATTTTAAATTGCAGGGTTGCTTCTTACACATAGTAGCTCTTTGATTATTGTTTTCTAGTGGTTGGGAATTGTGTAGCCTTTGTAATGATTTTTCCCTTTAATTGAAGACGTTGGGCCTTTTTCTCCCCTATCATCTTAGCTCATTTATAGCGGCAGTGCTGCCAGGCTAGACTGCAAGATGCTGCCTATCCATCACTCACGTTCCTGCTGTTCAGTGATAATGTAGTCAGTATGATTTCAGGACCCCATGAGGGGTGTATTTTTAATAGAATTGCCCTTGATATTTAGATGTTCCTGTTTGCCTTGAGGCCAGCGTGCTCAGAATGTGAATTTAAAATTCTTGCCCTCTCAACATGCAGTGGAAGTCAGACACTGTAAATTAATTTGCTGTAACTCTAGTTTCCTTTCATTTAGGCTGTGTTTTAATTCAGTGAATTAATGCTTGCGAGGTGCCGGGCACATTCACTGTTTTTCCATTTAGCATTTTTGGTAAGTCATTTCTGTCTGCTGCATCATCCTTGCTAGACACTCTGTGCCCTTTTGTATCTGTGAGTCACGGGGGACCGTGGGCACTGTCAGCCCTGTAATTAAAACCTGCTGTGCTTCCAACACAACAAACTGTGAGCCTAAGGAGCTGGCTTCATCACTGTGCTTCGCTTTCCTTTCATTATCGTTTGCCGTGCTTCGTTTTTGCATAGAGCTCAGTGAGTCTTTAGGTACTTGAGTCTTTAGGTGGCCAGGCATCAGGTGTGGAAAGCCTTTCCTCAGAGATCTTTTGAGCAAAATCAGCGTTAGGTGGGTGCAGGGAGCCTGTTTGCCATGAACTCTTGCCCCAAGGCCTCCCTGTACATTTCCCAGTTTCCCTGCGGCAGAGGAAGTGGAGTCTCCCCTGTTCCCTGAGAGTCTTGATTACCAAATACTGCCCACTCAGCGCCCTTCCTGAAGACTTCACTGTGGGCACTGCTCCTGCTTCCTCCAGCCACTGCCATCAAAAAGCAGCTCTTGCTCACAAAAAGCTGGACTGGGTTTTGATTGTTTTGTTTCAAACCTACTTTTGTGCTCTTGGTATGAATGTACACAGGATAGAAGGCAGAGAGTCGGTGTCAGTCCTGTAAGAAATGTTATTAACCATCGTTATTTTCATACTGTAAAGAGTTGCCAGTTGTCAGTCTTGTGAATACCTATAAAGCCAAGAACCCAAGTGGACCCATGCGCCTCCTCATGCCCACGGACCATCAACTCTACCAGCCATTTTCTCATTCCCTCCCACATGCCTGCCATAAACGTGGGAGTGGGGAAGAAAAAATTCCACTCAAGAAAGAGAAGCTGTGCAAAGCAGCAAAAACCTGAAGTAAGAAAGCATCGTCTGAGAAAGGCTGAGGGCCTTTCAGCTGCTCAGTGGATGTTATAGTCTAATGGGAAAATCATCAATAAGTAAACAAGGTATGAGTTTATGAGGCTGGTACATGCTCTGAAGTAAATGAAACAAAGAGGTGTGAGAGAGGCCATGTTAGAGAGGGTGATGGGGTAGGCGGCTTGCCTCTGAGGGGGTGACATTGGAGTTGAGACCTGAAAGAAGCCAACTAAATGAGTGACATGAGGAACACGCATAGGAGGAGTCAAGGACAGGAGGGTTTCTGACAAAGGTGCAGCAGTATTACAAGATGTGATTCTCCCTGGGCCATTCCTGGTGACTCTGCTGGCCACCGTTTTCTTGCATATCAAACCCCAACCCTGCAAAGACAGTCACTAAACCAAAGGAAGCCTTTCCCTATGAGGCCATAGAGCAGTCACTCCCATCACCCCTCTCTTCCAGCCAGCATGGCATTGGGATGATTTTTATCAGGTGTTGATTCTTGGGTATTAGGCACCTTAAAGTAAGGAACAGACCTGCAATTAACTTATCTAACCTTGGCAAACCCTTCCCCTCGTTTCCTTTTTTAATTACGTACATACGAGGTCTGTCCAGAAAGACTCCAGCCATTGTTAATATAATGAGAGCAGTTTGCCAACGTTGACGTAAACTGGCAGCCAAGGAGAGTGGACTGGGATGTGCATGCGTGAACAATGAAGACTTCACTGTACTAGTGAGTGGGGGCAGTAGACACCGTTGAGTGAGCACGTGTGCTGTGTGGCCATCACATTAAAAAATGACTGAGCAAGTAGAGCAATGAATCTGTGTTAAATTTTGCATCAAGCTTGAATATTCCTTCGTGGAAACTATTCAGATGGTTCAGAAGTCTTTTGGGGATGATTCAATGAGTGCAGAGAGGCAAAACAACAAAAATGGCTTCCACTATGGGCAATTAGTGATTGGCAGCTTCATCATGATGCAGTGTACCCACTCATGCATCACATCTCATACAGTTTTTTTTTTTTTTTTAGCAAAACATCAAATCACCCAAGGTGACTCAGCTCCCCTACAGCCCAGTATTGGCACCCAGCGACTTCTGGCTTTTCCCAAAACTAAAATCACCTTCAAAAGGGAAGAGATTTCAGACCATTGATGAGATTCAGGAAAATATGATGGAGCAACTGATAGTGATTAGGAGAACTGTGTGTGGTCCCAAGGTGCCTACTTAGATGGGGACTGAGGCATCATTGTCCTATGTACAATGTTTCTTGTATCTTGTATCTTCTTCAATAAATGCCTCTATATTACATGGCTGTATACCTTCTGGTATCCAGACCTTGTATTTGCTCTCCTAGGACTGGCCCGGCTGGTGACTTGGAAGGGGATACTAGGAGAGAGCCTTGTCCCATCCACAATTGCACTTTTTGATGTGCTGATGAGGTGTATAGCCTGTGTTTGGTAAATTTGCTAGGCTTCAGTGCTCTTGCATGAATTGGGCAGGACCAGATGACAGACACTCTCCGAAGGCTGCCACGAACAGGCCAAGGTGCGGGCAGGACATGGCTGTTGTGTTTGGGACCAAGGAACCGAAACCGGCACTTTGATGTGTGAGGCTACCAGCGAGCGAAGTCACAGAGTCAGAAGCCAAATGGATGGGGGAGAGTCTGGCATCTTATCTCTGAAATTAGAAGCAATTATTAAAATGCCACAGGCTTTCATCGATCTATTCTCTAATAGCTCTACAAGTAGAAAGTGAGATTTTTAATGATCATTAAAGATCTTGTAAATGTCACCGAGTTGCTGTCTAGAGATCTTGGAGAACAAGGGAATCCTGGGCAGTGTCCCAAGGGAAATTCCAGGAGGGAAGAGGACAGTGCCTATTAAAGAATTTCTGAGTCCCTGTGGATTTGGGAAGAGGACAGGAACAGAAAAGCACAGTAATGCCTGGGTCTAGGAAGAAGTAGAGAGAGTATTGCAAAGTGGTTCAAGGCATGGAGTCAGATTACTTGGTTCAAAGCTCAGCTCTACAACTTGCTGCCTGAATGATCTTGGGCGGCTGACTTCATTGTTCTGAGCATCAGTTTCCTTATCGGTAAAATAAGGACAACAATAATGACACATATTTAAAAAGCAATCTAGGTCATTCACTATAGTGCCGAGCACCAAGGCTGGCCATTTGGTTTTCAGTATTATTAAATGGACCTCCTGGAGTTGTTGAAGAATGCTATTTCTGGCCTGTCTTGCGGTGGTCCTTCTCTGGGGCGAGGGTAGTAGCCTTTACGTTTAAAGTATCTGTCTGTTTTATTGGACAATGTGCGACCACTAATCAGCAGTGGGTGGAATAGCAACATACTCAATAAAGCAACGAACAAAGGAGTCATAAACAGGACTGCACAGAGGCCACGTGGAATAAAAAATTCCTTTCTACATTTTTAACCCCTTCTCTCTTCCTTCTTCCCTCACCTCCTTGTGTGTAAAGGTTTTACTCTGCATAACCTACACCCCGACATTTGACCTGAACGGCAGCGCCGTGCTGAAGATCGCAGAGGTGAGTGTCCACGGCTCCCCCAGCCCCGAGTGCACCCGCGTTTGTGCTGCTTGCTTACAGCTGCTTTACCCTAGCTGGCGTAAATATCGGGGTGGAGCAGAGCCCAGCAGTGGGGTGAGCCCTTCGCTGATCATGATTGTGGGGAATTTCCGCGCAGGACTGGATCTGTGGGAAGCAGGCTGTGCGATCCATCATCCCGAGTCATGGTGCTCTGCATGCTTTGTGTCGCTTAACTTGGGGCTTTAACCCTGGAAATAACAGTACTGGTTCTCCCGACTTTGCCACATTGCATCTCAGATTATGTTCGTAGTCTGTTTTCTCAAAGTTTAACTGAAAAGTCTTTGACTCTTTTTTTTTTAAGTTTTTTTTAACCCAAGTATGGATTTAGAGAGATGTTTACTGATTAAACTCCAGTCCTGTCTCCTGAACTCCAATGAATGAATGAATTTCGTAGCTATCATTGGAAAGCCTCCCCTCCCACCTGCACTGCCGCCTAGAGTAATGGTACCTTCCTTCACTGCAAGGGTGTGTCCAACAGAATACTCGGCCTCTCGACTGTCTGGCATAAACCTTTGATTTTTGGAAACCTCATCGTTCCAAAACTGTACTTTAATATACTCAGTGCACTTTTTCTTCCATTTCTTCAAAAGAATGTCTTTAGGATTTGTATATTTTGACAAGAGTGCACATTCAGACCTTAACAAGGCAATGGTATTCTGCATTCTGAAATTATGGAGAAAAAGAAAGCCTCTTGGTGCTCATGAGCTCTTGTTTTTACAGTCATGATTACCGTTATTGAGGATACCATGTAGGTGCTAAGCACGTTGGGCGTGTTTTCTTTTTTCATCCTTTTTCCTCATCCTTATGGAGGTATAACTGACAAATAAGTGTGTATATTTAAGCTGTACAACTCAGTGTTTTGGTATATGTGCACACTGTGAAACAGTCACCACGGTCAAGCTAATTACCATACCCATCATCTCATGTGGGTAGTATTTATATTGGCCAGTTCATGGGCTTTTACAGAATTGTGTGCCATTAAAAGGTGAAAATTAAGAAAGAAGTATTGAGCACACATAACATTTTTATGTGTCTATCAAAGTAAAAAGAAGCAGATAATTAGCTGACCTCTCACTACAATATAAATCACCTCTCAAATGTGTATTTATACACATGGAGAGGATACTTTTCTTTAACACACTAATGTTTTACTCTCGATAGGTAAAGAAAGAGAATAGCTATCACTGTATTTTAAATTGAATTTTAAGCACTACCTATGAGTACTCTTATTATTTGCAAGTTCACTTTTTTTTCCTTGTGGTCAGAACACCTAGAATGAGATCTGCCCTCTTAACAAAATGGAAGTGTGCAGTCCGGTACCGTTAACTGTAGGCACAGTGCTGCAGCCCGCCTCTCGAACTCTAGCAGATCTCTAGAAACTTGTCTTACGTAGTGGAAACTCTACACCCACTGAACAGTAGGACCTCTCTGCTTACCCTTCTGGCCCTTGGCAATCACCATTCTGCTCTCTGTTTCTCAGAATTTGACTATTTTAGGTACCCCATTGCTTTTAAAATGACAAATGTAGTTTTTGATCACAGCAAGAAACAAGGATGACGTGTAAGAGGCAGGCTCATTAGTCCTTTGCCGTGTGAAGGACGAGAAGGGACGCGCAGCATGTCACTGTCCAGCAGGTCCCCTGGGGGCTGGTGGTAGAAGGCACAGGTTGTTGCAGAACCTAAGCTGTGCGGAGGGCCACCAGGAAGCCCTGGCTGTCCCTGGAGAGGAGGAGTAGGTTGCCTTTATCATCCTCGCAGGAACCAGTGTTTGAATAAGAATTTGAAAGATTGGGGATGTACTTCCTGAACACTGGACACATGCTGCCGTGGACCACCCAAGTCAAGGGTGTTCCCTGAGGGTATTGGGGTGCTGGAGTAAGAACTCAGCAAGCCTGTCTGGATAGAATGAAACAGCAAAGCATGGTCGTCTCTACCAAAACCTAGAAAGGAAAAAGAAAACTTTTTTGTTTTTGAAGGAAATCTCAGCCCAAGAGAGACACAAAGATGAAGGCCTGCAGCTTGGAGGTAAAGGCAGGGGCTCTGGAGTGCCACGTTCAGGTGTAAATGCAGCTCAGCCGCCCCCAGTGTGTTGCCTTGGATACCGCCCTGGCTTCTGGCAGTTCTCTGTAAAAGCAGTGCTAACAGAGCCAATCCCACAGCGTGGTTGTGCCAATTGGACAAGAAAAATAGAAACCATGTAAATAGCTTTCCGTGCAGGTCTGGCCACACAGTAAATGCTTCGTCAGTGCTGTTATGGAACCCCAGGCTGATGGTGGTGTCCAAGTTACCACTCAGTAATGTTATGGCCATGACCCTGAAAGGATGGATCCTTGATGGGCCAGCTTCCTGAGAGAACAGTAACAAGCTCACTCCCGCTTCTCACCCTGCCTGAGCCCTCTGAGATTTCCTGGTTGGAAAAGAGTTTGTCCGTGTACAAAGTAGCAAAGCAGGGGTCAGACCATCCTAGGAAAACCTGTTACTTCCAGTGGTAGCTTTGACTGTTCATGATAAAGGCCTAGGACTCTGTTTCTCTGAAGGAAGAAGAACTTGGTAAAGATCTTAAATAGAAGCTTTTCATCCTGAGTTTGAGAGTGGTGGCCTTTCCTTTGCAACGTGCAGGCTCCCAGAAGATACTTTTAGGCTTACAAGAAGATCCTTCCATCTCCCTGTCTGTGGCAGGACTTGTGACTTGGGCTGCCCCTCTCCCAAGCCTCTTTGAGATCCACCACTCTGCTCTGATGACTGGACATTCTGGAAAATTCTCCAGTACAGCGGGGAAAGGGAGACTGTTTTTTAATGAGCACAAGAGTCACCACTTCAAAGCATTTTTTGATAAATGGCAACATATAGAATGGCCCCTCTGGACCTGGCATGGACATCACCTTCAAAAGAGGAAGAATCCCGCTCTCCGGCCTGGCCAGTCTGTGGGTAAGGACATTTATGTGCCAGTCAATTGAGGGAGGCCAAGTGATCCGTGAACATGACAAGCACTACAGGTGCCCTGGCCAGGAGGTCACCAGCGCTGAACAAGAAGCCACCAAGAGACACACCCCGGAGAGTATTCCTCCTGCTGTGGAGAGCAGCGAGCCATTATCCATTAGACAAGGCTATAACTCAATACAGTTCTACCGGGCTTAGCTCTCTCTCTGGGCTCTCTGCGGCCATTCCCTCTCAGAGTCAGTGATTCTGAGGAGCCTCAAAAACATACAACATCACTTGTTCTGGCAAGAGACGATATATGTACTCAGAGAGCGTGTCCTTTAGCTACACCTAATATGTGTTTAGCATTTACCCTCTGCCAGGCACTGTCCTAAGAACGTTAACTGTGTTAAATCCTATAAGCCACATAACAACACTGTGAAGCAGGAATGTTGTTATCCACGTTTTACAGGCAAGCAAGGTGGCACGTAGAGAGGTTCACTAACTTTCCAGAAGTCAGGCTTTAGGAAGTGGTCGAACCAGGATGCCAGAGCAGTGGGTGACCGAGCTTCCGGTCGGGACACCCACCGCACATACTGTCATCAGCTTGCTTGGACGGCCCACCCTTGGGGGCCACCCTCCCCTCATCGCAAACCGTGTTCAGGCAGAAATACCCTGCAGGCGCAATGCTGAAATTAAACTCATCTTGCCTTTTATCTTTAAAATACATCTCTTTATTAAGAGAGTAATATGCCTCAGTTTACAACTGACAGTGATTAAAGATCAGAACAGGAAACAGGCTTATCCAAAGGTTACCTAGGTTCCTACGGAAGGTTGACTATTTTTAGTAGTTACTTGATTAAACTTTGACCTTTCCTCTTTACTCTCCTGACCTCTGGGATACTTACAGAGGCAAAGCTTTGGAGTCCTCACTTCTAAGTCAGCGGTGCACATCCAAGAATGCACATTAGAATCCACCTAGGAAGTGTTGCCCCAGAATTTCTGAGTTTTTGGTCTTGGAGGGTCTAGGCATGCAAATTGTGTAGAAGCCCGCCTACCCGCTATGATTCTGCAGTAGAAGTCAAGTTGAGAATCACTGCTCGGGTAGCTACTGTTCCCTGCAGCCGAGCTTCATTATAAAGCCATGTTGAAATCCGCTGTTGTGCTCTGAGACCTCAAGTGTGGTCCACCCACCAAATGCATGGGCAGCCCCTCAGGCCCTGACCCAGACTAATGAATAAGAATCTGTCTTATCAGATTACTCCTATGAGTCATATTCGTATTAAAGTTTGAGGAGCGCTGCCACAAGTAAATACGGCATGATCTCATTAAAATGAGATCTAAAGATCATCTGCGGCTGACACCCAGGTGACAGCTGCCTTGCCTCTGCTGTGGCTAATCACACCTCCCCAGAAAGTATGGAGTCCCCACCTTGCAGCAGCATCCTCTGGATGGTGACCCCCAATAAGTACAAGCTTTTGATTCTTCTAATCCCCCTTCCCTTTCATCTTCTTCTCCTGCCAAATCGCCTTCATACTTTCTCCTTCCCATTTGTCAGTACTTGATATATATCAAATGTGTTTCTCAAGTGCTTTAACAGTTGATTCTGCTACAAGGCTATTGCACTGTTCCTTAGTATGTGTTTGCATCAATAAGACACAGGGTCAGCCTTTAAAAAAGAGGGACATGCCCCCCACTCAATCCATATTTATGTAATTTGGTGTAAGAAGAACATGGAGTGGATCTATTTATATGAATAGCATAACAACAACTTATAAATGTAAATATATGGATCAGTAGTTATAAATACTAGATCATTAAATGAATAATGTATAGGTAGTTTAAGAAAGGATAATAGTAGAATCATCTGAAATCATTGTTTATGGCAGATACATGAGATAGGAGTGAACATCTTTCTTACAGGCCTTCACTTGATATATCTTTGAATTTGCAAAATAACTTATAGCCTTTGGGTTTTCATCACAGAAATCACTTAAGAAAAGCTTTTTCGTCACCAAAAAGTTAGACTGCCATAAAAAATAACAGTGTTCTGTAGACTTATGGACACCCAGTGATTTCTGCACTCTCTCGGGTGCTTTTCACCGGCTATGTTAGCCTTTGGGAATCTGCATCTCTATTTCTGAAGCAGGACATTTCAGCCTCAAACTACCCCTTAGCTCCAGGAAGCTTTCTTGGTTGTATCTGAACTTTTCATAAAGATAAGTCTTTCACTTAAAAAGAAAAAAATGACCTTTTCTCCTCTTGTCACCTTTAATATAGCTAGGAAAATAATTTATTTTTAAAAAACACCATAAAATAAACCATTTAAAACTGCCATGGAAACATTAGCGAAGAATCTGGACACACTATTCTCTCATACTCTGGTCTGCATTGACTGTTACTCAACAATAGTGCTTAGCCTGAAATCTGTTATCAGGAAATGGGCTGTGTACTTAAGTATGAAAAATGAGGCTATTTCCCCCAAGGTACGGCTGAAACTATACAAGGATCATTAAGCATTTAAAATGTAAATAAGAGGGCAGCAGCCTTCAATTGTGTGTGTCTAACTTAACACTTGCTTAATTAAACTGCAATAATGAAAGTTTTTTCAGTACAGGGTCTTCCGCGATACAGGAGGAGTTAGAAATATCACCAAATTTAGAAATGGAGAATTATGAAATGTTCAACGTGTTTATGTCCAGTTTTATGAATTGTCATTTGTAAAACTCCATTATGGATACATAATTCTTCTCTTTATTGATTGAGAACTGGGACCAAGATTTCTCTTCCTACAATGCCCAGATAGGCAGATATGTTGAGTTTTCCAAGGTTAGTTATCTTAATAGAGGAAAAGCTGTGGGAATACCAATTGCCCAGGTCTTAGGGTTAAGGAAGAGGTGGTACTATACCCAGAAGCTCTATGAAGCTAATTTGAAGGTGGTTAATGATGTTGTTTCATTAGAAAGATTTGGGGCATATTCTCATGCCTGCTAAAGGTTCCTTTATGGGATTTTCTCAAAGTGAGAAAGTCTAGTTTGTAAATGTGTATTTTCTGGTTTGATCTTTTTGACTTATGGGAAACTTCTACTCTTTGATTCCATGGCATGCTGTAGGTTAAGCAAAGTCCATCTCAAAGACCATTTTTTCATTCCTTAAGACTCTTTCAGGAACCTTCCTCTCTCATGTCATCAATCCTCCCACTGCTCAATTCCAAAACACTTGTTAATAATAGTAGCTACTAATAGTTGAGTCCTTAGGGTATATCCATAGCAGCATTTTTCATACAGCATCTTCTAATCTTTACCACAACTGAACTAAATAAAGAATCCTAAGGAAAGTGAGGTTAATTCGCTTATCCAAGGTTCTGTGGCTAGACATTCAAATCCAGACTCTTTACATCTCCAATATGTGCTGTTGACCGCAGTGCTCTATTGCTTCCTGGTAACTTCCATCTTAGAAAATGTCAGTAGTTTCTTATAATAATGTTGGTGACTGGCTGAAATTCTTAGGAGTCTTACCCACCTGGGACCTTTACCAAGGCATTTAATTGATAATGGCGGTATGGTGATTTTACACATGAAGCAGAAGTATTGATGACTTTTACCTTTTTTTGTGACCATCGATTCAAGTGACCATTAGGCATATTCCACTTGCTTGGGTATCTTTCTATATTGATGCCCAGTTTATCTTTTCCAAGCATTATGTTATCATCAGGGGATCTGAAAGTTCAGTTTCATTTAGTTCCACTTGTTACCCCACGAAGCTTCAAAAACAGTGAGGTCAAGACCTGCTGTCAAAGATTTCAATTAATAATTCTAGCTGTCTATTAAAGTATTTTTTAAATTGAGATGTCTTACAACTCTTGAGATGTTCAATGGCACCTTCTTTTTTTTATTTCAATTATTTCTGAGACATACCTCAAATAAAGTATTCTACAATTAAGGAGCAGATAGTCTCCAGATATATTCCAGAAGAAAAGTACATAGATGGCTTGAGCCATTTTTCTTGGAAGCATCTTATTTGTTAAGTTCTCTGTAAGGCAGGGGGAGTCACCCTACCTCCTGGCAGGAGAAGCGGCCAGAAGAGGCCAGACCATGGTCTCAAACTAGCTGAGGCCACTGGAGTAAGGAAATCCCATTTCTTTCTCCACTTTTCCTTCTGGAAACCATTTCTTTTCTTCTTTGTGGACCAGTCTTTTTACTGACTCTGGTTTGACTCCCCTGAGGTTTCTTTTCTTTGGCTATTTACTGCCAGATGGGCTTTGCGCAACCTAGTTGTTTTGCAAGAAATTTCCACACTTTCCTTTAATCTCTGACTTGCATGGCTCTTGAAGAACTTATTTGGAATTAGAAGACACACAGAGCAATGCAGAGGCTCTCTCTACTTCCTTTTGGGCTGGTTCAGAGGGCACATGCTGAAGTTCAGGAGAACCTATGTAGACCCAGCAGAAGGCTCTGCCTGAGAAGGTGCAGGAGTTGATGGGTTGAGGTGTCTTAATCCAACTTAACGTCAGTGAAGCCAAGGAGAACATGGATGAGAAAGAGGGAAGTGACAATCAGAGTTTTCCACGTATGCCCCAGCGCTTTAAGAATCTCCTTTTAAGTGAGATCCAAAAGGAAAACCAGCAAATGTCCCCACCTGAGCTTGGTACTCAGACTTTGAGCTTATCCTGTGTGTGTGTGTGTGTGTGTGTGTGTGCGCCTGTGTGTTTGCATCAGCAGGACCCGTTTCCTGAAGTGCCTTCTGTTACACACCCACCTGTTACTGCTGTTCACCTGGAATCAGGTCACGGATCACCCAGTCACTGAGTTGTCATTGTGATTCAACATCTTGTTTAGACTTGTGGTGTTAATCAGAATTTTCCTCGGTTCTAATGTGAGCGATAAACACTCATAGTCTTCCCTGTATAAAAGACAGTTCTGTTTTCTTGTAGCTTAATCGCAAATCCTTTTTCTTTTTATGAAGATAAATTATTTTTATCTCCATAAAAATGTTCCAACTGGAAACCTGCTAACTCTTCTCTTTATGGAATTTACTACTCAGCATCATTCAGATGTGCCACTAACCCCATTCGTATAGAAAAGAGAAGGTAAATGCTCAGTTTAACAAAGTGAAGTTCATACACATTTTGCAAAGTTAAGCAAATTGCTATTGTGGAAACTGTTTTAAAATTTATCACTTTGACTGATATTGACTATCTGCTACCTTTCACTTTGCTCCTTCATATGTAATAATAGTGATTCCACCCTGGGTATAACCTAGTACTGTTATTTATCAGTCTACTTACTCGATCACATAAAGCTTTTATTGCTATGAATGGCTTGCAGACTTGGGTTTTTTTGTTCTTTTCATTCTGCTGTTGGGTTTGTTTTGCTTCACTAACAGTGTGTTTTTGCTCTCAGTTGTGTTTAGCATGCCGTAAAGCTGGATGTCCACAAATGCATGAAATGATCAAAATGTCCATTACGAAAGTCCTCACTGCCCTGTGTCTTCGTGCATTCCCTGACGATCAGGGGCCTGTGGCTTTTCACAAGGTATTGGACTTGGTCCTTTGAGCCTCAGGCAGAGGTCTAGTACTGAGGCTTTTTAGTGTCAATTCTACACTACGAACGCAAAGGGCATGGGATGTAGAAATGACCTTGGAGATATGAAAAGAAGGAATTGATGAGCCCTTTCCCGGAAACTCAGCCTGCATTTGGACTTGGTATTCTCTTGGCTTCTCTGATTCAATGTGCTCATTTTAGCACTGCCCCATAGTAACAAAAGAAGAACATTCACAAAGTAAAAAATCATTGTCCTTTAATACAGTGGTCAGGTTCATCACTGAATCCCTAGTTCTATGAACCTTACCATTCTACCATTTTTTTATTATTATAGTAAGTGTAAGAAACTTCCCCTTAGAAGATGTCAGGATAGCTGAAACGATTTCTTCTGGGTAGCAAGATTATCACACACACGCTCATTTTTATATTTAAAAAGATACCTTTTTTTCACATGCAGTATTTATACTCCCAACTTTGGCAGGATGAACCTTTTAGATTAATCCTTTTTTTTTTAAAGCAGTGTCAACATGTTTACCCTGCAATAAGTCATTTCCACTGTTGTACCGCTAACCGCTGAGAGTGGTGGGGACATTCAAAGTTGAAGAAGTCCATTCGGTACTTGGGAAGTTGTCTGTATACAGCACGTTGTTTGTGCTACTTAAAACCCACTCCCTCAAGTGTGCTGTCTTTCATGGGTCGAAAGTGACCGATGTGATTTTTAAAGGAAGGTTTTATAGCAGCTATGGCTCTTAGTGTTCAGCAGAATTGTGTTTATATTAATATGAAGTGTGTAGTTCAGCTCTCAAGATAGCTACTCTTTTATCCTTAATGCTTATAGACTTCACGTTTCTCCTGAAATTTAAGCTTAGAGACTTGAAAGATCAACAGCTATAAAGATTTATTGGGAAAATGTAAGATTTAAAGAAAACTTGACTTTTGATGTAATAATAGTACTAGAACACTTAATTAAACTGTAGAGAATTTGGTTTCATCAAAGTGAGACACTGCACTCCTTTAGACATACTTTCAAGGCTTTTAAACTATTTTATCACATGCAAAAATAAAGGCCTTTCTGGATTAAAACACTTTTTTTCTAAGTATGTGTAAATAGTACCTTCAAGTACATTAAAATCCACGATCACTTGAAAAAATGAATTTGAAATTAGCATGCCCTAAATGGTATTTTGAAAAATAAATATTTTGGAAATTGTTTTTACTTTTTTCACTCAAAATGAATAAATCCAAACCAACTTCCGATAAACTTTTAAGTTTTAAATACTCTTTTAGAATAGTAAGCGTTCAATGGGAGATAAACTGTTAGAAAATATTTACTTTTACCTAGTTAATTTTACCAAAAAGGTGATTATAGTGAGGCCTGGTGGAAACTCTAGCTTAAGCATGAGCAGCAACAAAGGTTACCATTTAGTCTGTCTCCCATCTCAGCTGTCAGTCATCAAATTCCATTTGCCGTTTAGGTGAGGACCAGTATTTTCAATGTAGATAGTCTTGGAGTTATTCCTAGACAAATAATTTAGGTACCTGCACCCCTTGTTTTCTTTTCGTTGGTCTAAATACGCTTGGGAAAGTGGGATGTAGCATGTGTTATGGAGAAAAAAGCGGGCAAGGTTAAAGCATGTGTTTGTTGTCAGGCCCATCCCTACACCTTTCAGAGAAGTTAGAGGCAATACAATCTGGGAAATCATGTCACCGAGCATCATCATCTTCCAGTGAGGGATTTTTTCCCCCTCAAGTTGGGATTTCTCCAGGCGGCGGCCATCAGGGAGCCTCCTCGGGTTCCGCCGGACACTCAGACTCACAAGATGCAAAGAGACCACAGCTGGCATCATGTTCCCTCGGCAGGATGTAGGACAGGGAGCAGGCACAGGTCAGTGGCAGGTGTTTGTCTTTCACAGGGGGCCTCACACCCATACTGAGGGTAGTTTCTGGCTCTCAGATGTCAGCTTAGGAGCAAGAAGATGAGGGCAGTGACCTTAGCTTAGGAATCGCATGTTTCACCTACAGTTGACCCTTGAACAGCGCGCAAGTTAGGGGTGCTGCCCCCTCATGCGATAGGAAATCCATGTATAAACTTTTGACTCCCCTAAAACTTAACTACTAATAGCCTACTATTGACTAGAAGCCTTACCAATAAGGTAAACATTGGTTAACACATATTTTCTGTTATATTTATTATATACTACATTCTTACAATAAAGTAAGCCAGAGAAATAAGATGTAAATAAAAATCATAAGAGAAAATACACTTATAGTACTGTACTATATTTATCAATACCGTAAGTTTAAAAAAAGTCATATGCAAGTGTACCCAAGAAATTCACACCTGTGTTATTCAAGGATCTCTGTGTATAGAAACCAATATGTCTATAACTCCACAAGCAGAGCTTGCAGAACTCCCTCAGAGGCCGTGATCCATGGCAAGAGTCACTCAGGGCACCTCAGTCCTGTGACTCCTCACCAGATTTTAAAGTTCTTTCACAGCTTTCCCGGTTCAGATACAGCGTAGTAATCAGGGGATGTTTTCCTGGAAGTCATGATGACATCCACCTTTATCAAGTTTACAGAACAGTGAGACAGAGAGTTAATCCAAGGTCAAACTTGCTTATAGAGCAGAAAACAGGGTTTCATTAACCCTCTCCTTATACCTCAGAACTCAGGGGTTAATAAATTATTTGGCATATCTAAAAACTACTAAGTTACATTCTCCTCTGGTGCTCAGGAGAATGAGTTTCTAAGAGGGATCATCTTTAGAGAACTAATACTTTTCCTATATGGTCAAAACATAAATGCCCGGGGATTTTAAATACATGTAGGACTCGTGGAGAACTAGTTCTAAATCAGGCTGACTTTCCACTTAAGAGGGATTTCATATCCCCTCTGGTCAATTCCGAAGCATGTTGGTAATAAACTGCTGTCTACGGAGTGTGTATGTTGCTATCTTATTTCTTTACCAGGTGTGCATTGAGACATACACATGTAGCTGTCACCAGCGTAGTATAAACACTGCTGTGCGGGCCACTCTCAGTCAAATGCTGAGTGACTTGACTTTACAGTTACGACAAAGGCAGGAGAATACGGTGAGCCTTGCGATATCCACACGTTCATCACGGTCTTGCCATTGTCTCTGTGTGTCACTGCATGTTGCGTGTCCCACATCCTACATGTCCCTCCACGCCACATGCCCCCCCCCCCCCCCCCCCCCCCCGCTGCCAGGGCTGCTCCCTACGGAAACAGTAGGAAGGGCTGGTTTGGTTTGGAAGAACATTTATTTATATAAGTTAAGCTCCTTAAATATATATTTACCTGTTTCACTCCAAAGCTTTGAGAGTTGTTTTTTCCTTATAGTTTCTGTGATTTTTTAGTTATTTTAAAATCCTGTGTAAAACTTTTTTTGTAAATCATTTTTAAAAGTTCTCAGATTAAATAAATTGTATAAAAGTATGGTGACATATTAACAAATACCAGAAGTAAATTCAAACTTAATTACATGCTTTGAGGTTTGGTATATGTGGGGTTTTTGTTAACTAAAAGATTGTGGCTAAAAGTCTCCTCCCACTGACGGTGCTGTCAGGGGAAGGCTGGATTGGGCTTCTTTCCGGCATCAAAGCCAACAGGAGCTTTTGCTCTAAACTCGAACAGATCGTTCCTGGGAAAATGTAAATGTAATTGTTTTCTTGTATAAATTATCTTCTGGGAATGTTAATGAGGAGATGATTCCTCTTCAAAATTATTATTTTTTTTAGATCAGCCTCTGTAATCATTCAGTTTAAAGTTCTTTTAAAATCTACAAGAAATTTTCTGGAGTGAACACTGTATTATTTTTTAGAATAGGAAATCTCAGTGGCAGTCTGAAATAACTTAGAAATTAATTTTACAGAAATTAAGATTCCATGTTTAACTTCAAATATTTCTCATTTTGAACTTCAATAATTATGAAATTTTTAGAAGAACATGGAGTTGAGTGCAACTTTTGAGATTATCTGGTCAAATTCTTTTATTCCTCATAAAAACAAATGAGGAAGGTGAAGCCAGAGAGATGAAATTGAAATCTGAAACTAATGAGCTTATCAGTGAACCAGCCAGAACTAAATCCCTGACCTCCTGAATCCCAGCCTAGGTTATTAATATGAGTCTGACAGCTAGTGTTGAAAAAATGACAACACTAATCAGATAAAAATTAATACTGATGTTTCCTTTTGTGTTTGCTATATCCAAAGCCCAACTTTCTATTAAAAAAGTAATTATTTTAATGTTAGGTATTCTTATTATATTAGCATAACCCTTGTTAAAATGATTTATGCTAGCATTTGAATATTGTGGTGTGGCAATATTAGTTTAAAAGAAATTCAAATCTATAAGTAGAAAACATGTAAGAGAAAAAATGTTCTTAATGGAAATGAACCTAAGATGTTGAGAATCTTTGTGTTTAATATACGGTCATATTTAATCTTTGCTAAATGGCCACATGATGAAATACTGTAATGGTAATGGTATCTTAATGTTTTGAGATGAAATATTTAAATAAAACTTGGTAGTTTCAAAGTGATTTCAATTATATTAGTCATTTAATCTTACATTTAAATTTTTAAGTGGGAGAGTATCAGGTTTCAAATGGCTCAGCCTTCAGCTCATGTTGCTCTTTTGTGAGAGTGGTAGCAGATGTCGTTACAGAGGGCAGCATCAAACCCAAGGGCCACCTGCCTCTGTCCTGTGTACTGTGTGGCTAATCAGCCTTCCGGTCTTGCTCATCACTGACCATCTGGACTCACCCAACCAGAGGCAAGATCCCAGACTACGTGGAAAATTGGTGTTTCCTGTTATTTCCTTTCTATTACTCATGCAGTCCCTGGAGATGTTTCCATGTCCCAGAAAGATACAGTTCGCAGTATGCTAATATTTGAGTACTTGTGATGTCTACCAGAAAGACTAAGTTTTGCCACCTAAGAATGACTATTTTTAAAAAGCTATTAAAGGGAAATGGTCCATAGGAATAGTGAGGTCCCCTCCAAGGGGACTATGTGTTCTCCCACAGAGGGACACTTACCTTTAAGTGGGGACAATGTGTAGTGTGTAGCATGGCCCATCACTGGAAAGACATTGCAGGCCTTCTCAGCATTAGGAAGACTTAAATAGAATGGAAAGAAAAGTAATCTAGAATGCCAAAAGCATTAGCATGAACTGTACTTTCAACCTATTGTCTACTCACATCCCACCCCACTTCCCAGTACAGATCATGCAACTTGATTTTGCATCCTCAGAAGCCCCAAGTTATTATCAAGTCTTTATCATCGAATTATTTAAATACGAAAGCTGTTGTTAAATTGAAATTCACTCACTTCGAAAAGAAAAAATGCTACTCAGGTGTGAGGATGGGTAGGTGGTGTTGGTTCTCCTGTCCTTAAAAATGATTCAGATGTGTTTCTTCCAGAAAATGTTTTTAACTGGTATTTTGCCATGTACTGAGCTGTAGACACTGACATAGCATTTCGCAAAGAATGTGTGGAAGCAGCTGAGCTTACAAATTGATGAACAGAGAATAGTAGAAATATGTGCCTGTAAACAAATTAAAAAAAAAAAAAAAAAACAGTGCCAAGTGTCTGGTAGGAAATTAGCATGAAAATGCCTTCTTACTACTTCCCAGTGCTAAGAGGTAGGAGGCTCTGTAGTCACTGAATTCTCCCTGCAATGGGAAGTCCATCGAACTATTGGTAAATATCTTTCCCTTCCTGTCCCCACTACCTTCAAGGTTCCGTCTTTCCCTTGATAGTTCTGGGTCTACCAAGCAACAGCCTACAGGGGTCAGTCTGGTCAGAGAGTTGAAAGTTAATGTGAGTTGGTCTGATCAGAGAGTTGAAAGTTAATGTGCTTCCCCTATCAAACAGGAAGCTGGTGCTTCTGACCAGTCATCATCTTTGCACCTGGATTTCGAAGTCCAGAAACCTGATCATTATGACGAAGAGTCTGTATTCTCTAGGTGCCCATCAGAGTGTGGCCTGTGACCCTGGGAAATATTCCTGTTTGTGCAGAGGTAACTCAGCTATTTAGGTTATTGCCCCCAGCCACAGCTCAGCACCATGGAACAACAAAGTGTACCACGGGGCTTAAACTCCCAGGAAGTTTCTGGACTCTTGAATGAATTATTTTTGCAACTGATGAGCTCAGTTCCAGACATAACTTTTCATAAATACCAGGAATAATGAAATGCTATCAGGACCTGGAGGGTGAGTTAAGATGAGCTAGCTGAGCCCTGAGTACTCAGGATGACATTTTGTTTCCAAGAATTTTCCATTGTTTAAGAGTTGGGATTCTTCTCGTGTGAATCTACTAATTGTCTTGTGTGTGTCTCCCTTACTAGATAATTGAAAACCCAGATGTCCCACAAGAATTCAGGAATCAAGGTATTGAATCTGATTTTTGCTGGTTGAGTTTAAAAAGCAGGTATTGGAATGCCTCCTATGTGCTTGGTGTTGGCGATGTGGAGATGAGGATGCTCTCAGGGTAGTTCACCACTCCCTTGGAGCTTCTGCTTAGCTTCGCCTTATGATTGGTACGTAAGAACCAACTTGGTATGATTGAGCCAGCTGTATCATCTTCCTTCTGGTCATGCCAACCACACCTATTCCCGTTCCAACTGTGTGAGGGAAATGAACTCTTCATAGACCTTCCCGTGGGAGGCTGGTTTTTCAGTTAACCTCGTTCTTTGTGAAATCAGATTTATTAATTGTTAAAATGGGAATGGACAGAAGGTTGTGGAAACCCGACTGGTACAAAGTGCTATTGCACTCGAAGTATGTTTGTGAAGTACCAGTTTTTTAATATGAAAAATGAGTTACCTCACAAGGAATCTTGCAGAAAGACAGAAATCAAGGTAAGGAACTTTCATTCTGACCCACGGGAAAAGAACAAAATAGAAGTCCACATATAATTGATAAGCAGTTTGATTTTTTTTTTTTTTAAGATTTATTTATTTATTTATTTATCTTTAGAGGGGAAGGGTAGGAAAGAGGGAGAAGGAGAGAAATATCTATGTACGGTTGCCTCTCGAACTGGCCTGCAACCCAGGCATGTGCCCCGACTGGGAATCGAACCGCGATTCTCTGGTTCGCAGGCCCGCGCTCAATCCACTGAGCTACACCAGCCAGGGCAGCAGTTTGATTTTTTTAAAAAAATGTTTGGTGGTATCGTTTTCTGAAAGAGATGAAATATTCAAATAATCTGATTAAAAATGGAAATGTAAGTTTTATTTCAGACTTCATTCAGTAATTTTTAAAATATTGGAAAAGCTGGGGGGTTTTGGATATTTTTGCCAGTTAACAATAGGGAGAAGGGGCAGAGTAGAGAGAAGATGGAAAAGAGAAGGAATGAAAAGGTGAGAGAGCTAAGCAGCCACAATTAGGAGAAAAGAGTACATGAAAGATATGAGACAGCAAAGTATCTTAAGTCATTTTTTTAAAGCATTGCTTCAATGTATAGTTTTAGTCACATCTTGCTCTATTCTTGGGCTGTGGACCAGAAGTGCTGCAGAACCTTTTCACCTTTTAATGCTCCCAATGAAAAGTCCCAACAAAACAAAGAAACAAGCATAATATAAACAAAGACACTGAAATTGAGAACAGTCTGACAGTGACCAGAGGGGGAGGGGAGGGAATTTCAGGGGAAAAGGGGAACGGTTTAGAGCAACAAGTATAAAGGACTCATGGACAAAAACTACGGGGGGGTGGAAATGGGAGGAAGGTGGGGAGGGCTGGGGTGGTGGGCTGGGGCAGGGTAAAAGACAGAAAACTGTACAATATCAACAATTAAAAAATATTGATAAAAAAAAAACCTTCATATGCACTAAGGTACCAAAAAAAAAAAAAAAAAAAAGAAAGTCCCAACATCTTCTGCCCCTCCTTTCTTCTGTCAATTGCAGTTCCCATAAAATCTTCACTTGAATACAGAATGATTTTGTAAACCAAAAAGGAGGTCAAAGTCCTCTTGGTCAAAGATACACCTTTAAAAAAATATGTTAGTAGAAAATTGATGAGCTCATTTGAAATTTATCTAAAATTGAGTTTAAGGACTATTTATGGGTTTTATTTATTTTAAACTACATTTTATCATTGCACCTAACCATATATCATTTTTTCCTGAATTTAAGATCATGAATGCTGAAGATCAGCCATTTCTCATTCCCCTGCCCTCTTCCAGCTTTATTTTCTCTCTCACACCCTTGCCATTTTCCTTGACTTCATGGCCCTTCGGGCATTCGTTCATACATTCATCAAATAGCCACATTTGTATAGATCTTTATAGGGTTTTACTAATAAAAAAGCAAATGCCTCCACTTGTTACCTCACTTGACCGGCTGGGTCAAGTGGTATTAGAGTCTGGCTCATTGGTATTATTTACCTTATTTTGCCAAAAGGAAAACTGACCCTTACCCAAGCTGATACAGTCCCGCAAGTTGCGGACCAGTACTTAGGCAGAACCCAGATTTCAGCCTCCTTCTAGTACACTCCACTGTTCCTGTGGAAGTTCTGTTGCTAGCTTCTGGATGTGAACATGTTTGGTTATTTGTTTTCCTCTCTGACATTGGTCGTTGCTCCGTTCAGACCACATGCTCTGAGGATGCTGGACAAATAGCTGACAGGGGTGAAGATGGTGACCACAGTGTTTTGCCCTCTTTGTCTAGCTTCCTGGTTCGAAAAACCTCCCTTTCTCCCACGCTGCCCTATTTTTATCTCTTTGGGATACAATTCTCAGAAAATCCAGAAAATCAAGAATTCAGTATAAGGGATACGTGTATAGTCCACTGGCCTAAATATTGAGAAAATCATTGTCAATTGTGTTGTTTTTTTAACCAAATATCCTTTCATTAAAGTACGAATGAATTTTATAAAAAACAGTCTATTTTCTTTCTGGACTATCTTTTGAGTGTTTTATTTAGGAAAGGAATTATTATTATATTTATAATACATTGCATTTTGGTGGCCTAAGGAAGGCTCAGCATCTGATAATCATCTTTTCAGTCCTGAAAACATCCACAGTGGAGGGTGGGAAGGGCTGTTGGGAGAGCTCCCAGTCCTCTGCCGATGTCTAATGTCTATGACCTCCTCTGTTTCAAGGGTCGACCGTCGAGGCCCTCTGTGACGACCTTGTGTCTGTGCTCACTGTTCTGTGCGAGAAGCTACAAGCCGCCATCAAGTAAGTGCCTTCCATGTGCATGCTCCTATTCGCTGATGGTCAATTACCAAAACAACCTTTGTCCATGACATCATGTAAAACAGCAGAGTAGAGGGACACCGGTTCCTCCCATTAGTATTCATTTCTGAGAAAAATATTCAGTGACCTTGGGCAAGCCTACTTTACCCAGTACTCTTCCTGATGGATATAATTTTCTGATGAGAAGATGGGAGAACAGTACCTTGCAAAGAAGAGTTTACTCCCTCATGCATGGATCTGAGTGGAATGAATGTTGGCTAAGGGCCAGTTGATGTGAAGGCTGGTCCCAATCTGGACGTCTCAGCTGGGACTCTGAGTCTTCTCATCCAAGCGTTGTACCTTTCTCTTCTGTTAAATAGCAGAGTTGGACTGTGTGGTCTTTTTCTTTCTTTTCTCTCTCTCTTTTCTTTCTTTCTCTCTCTCTCTCTCGCTCTCACTCTCTCTCTCTCTCTCCTCTCTCTTTCTTTCTTTCTTTCTTTCCATTTCCTGAGCCTCTGAGCTCCCATGCATATTTTAAAAGAGGACATGTTACTTTGACTTTTATATACTTGCCATTTTTTATGCCACTTTAATCAATGACGTCACTGGTCTAAATCTCCATGTAGTAAGTTAATAAGATAATCTATGCATCTATAGCAAAGCCAAATATAAAAAGGCCAGACTTTCCAAGATGAGATGAAAAGTCCTTTCCAACTACATACATAGTTAATTGCAAAATTCTATAACACGGTAAGATTATTAAGTGCTCCTTGAGTATGAAAGACATTAAACTACTGTTTACTGTCAACTAGAACAGTTGATAATTCAGAAAACTTCTACCTACAGAATTTCACATGCAGTAACAGGAAAAGTGCTGTAGTTGCAAATGTGAGTGAGTGAGGTCTCTCACTTCACTGGAAACATTGCAGAAAGTTGCTTTTGTCAAGGTTTGGTTTGGTTTTCTTCATAAACTCCAGATTACTTTTAAGCTTAGTTTAGAGTTAGTCTTAAAAGTTGTTGCCAAATGGCTTCTACATCAGCTGATCTATCATTGCTCTGGATCACCTGTATATTTTAACCAAATCAAGTTCTCTTAATATCGGGCACTTAAAAAAATGAAGATGCCTATTTAATATGCAGGTAGTATAAACAAAAAAAGAAATAGCACTTATCTTCTTCCACACCCCGGCCCGCAAGTTGCTCCCACCCCTGGATCCTAGGCAGGCCGTGGGCCTGAGCAAGGTTTTCCGTCGGGAGGGATGCATCTAACAGAGGATGGGATGTAAATAGCCCCTCCTGCACCCTGCTCAGGTTCCCGTCCTCTCTGACCTTGGGGAGCTGGAGCAGTAGGGCGGGGCACAGATTATTATCCTAACGTGAACGTCTGACACCCACGGTAGCGACCCCATCTATGGGGTTCTGACATGACCCGATTTTCTTGGGACAGTCCCAGGTTGTGCCTATTGTGCACGATTCTAGTCACCCTCCTTCACTCTCAACAGTGTCCTGGCTGGGATAGGTGTACATTTACTTTATGCACCAGTACCCAGGGTTTGGATCCCTTCTAATGCTGTCTCCTTCCCACCCCTGCCCAGGTCCTCTCCGTCATAGCAGAGCCAGCTGTTATCCCAGAGCTGGAATGTATTCGCATTGGCTTATTTCCTCCTACGATATAATCTTGTGTGGTGTTAACGACTCTGGGCTCAACTGAATCATCTTTGTTGGAGTAGTTGGATAAGAGCCCTGTTCTGCCCTTTCCTAGTTCTTGACCTTGGGCAAAGATCTCAACTACCCTAAGCTTACGTTTACGATAAAGTAATTAATATTAGTATAAATTATTGTGTAACATAATATAATGTAGTCATATGAAATATATTAGGGTTTTTGTAAGGATTGGATGTGACTAACTGATGATCCCCACAGCCAGAGGTCACCAGGAACACCTGAGGCTGACAGCCTTGGCTTTATTAACCTGCAGTGACGGAGCCTGTACACCACAGAGGGCTGCGGGACATCCAGTAAAAGAGAGCTAGGAGGGCTCGTTACAGAACTCGGACCGGAGTTAGGTGACTTGGGGAGGGGGGTTAAAGAAGTGAGGGTCTGACCACGGATTGGTTGCTGTCAGAAAGTGGAGACAGTCCCAGCACTGGGCATCTGAGGATTTTTCTAGCTGATGGAGGAACAGAAGGGAGACAGATTTGTCACTGGGGAACAAGCAGGAGTCACTTGCAGGGGAAAATGATATTTGGTCATTTTTGTGGTCGTACAGAATGTTTTAAATCTCTGTTCAGACATAATTACTGACTGGCTTTCATCTTGTTCCACCCCCATCGTGGAGAGCCCTCATTTGAAGGCAACGTTCTGTGAAATGGTTTACGTTCCCCAGTGAACACCACAGCTGGCTGAAGCCTTAGGTAGTTGGCAGTGGCCGAGGATGCTTCTTTCCCTCCCTGCTCTGTCCCTGGGGTCTTATCATTAGAGGAAATAGAACAAAGACCACTAAAACTTTGAAAAATATAAAGTTTATGCTCACTACTTTGCAGGTAAAGGAAAACTAATATGCTAAACATTTTCTTTTTCCTGAGTAGTGAACGTAGGGAAAACTATGTAAACTATATTCCATAATAAACTAAGGGAAAACTTTAACATTTTTAAGTGCTAGAAAATTTGGGGAGCTCATGGTGACTATACCATTATTAATTCAAAAGCAGCCATCAGATTAAGTCAGAATGTGTCTACGGATTTACAAATGATAGATTTAAAATGTATCTTTGTTGATTGCTAAGGAAAAAGTGTTCAGCCAGATCCAGTAAGGGCTTTAAATTCATGATTGTTTAAAACCTGGGTGGCTCTGATATCAGCTACAGGGACCCCCCATCTGTACAGTGACCATGTGACCTGGTTTACCTGGGACAGTCCAAGTCTATGCCTGTTGCAGTTATTATAAACATTTATCGTTGATATCTTCTAAAACGTACTGGTTGGTGTAAGTGGAATTTTTTTCACTGCACAGTGCCTAGCATGTCATAATGACTTGGTAAGTATTTGCCCTAAAATGGTTTGTTTACTTTCAGCATAGCCAGTGCGAATTCTAGTTTATGATGCGGTTAGAAACATTGAGCTTCTTACATCATAAATTTGACTGTAGGTCATTAGGAAAATACATTACACAACATTGCAATACATGCTTACACAGATTAGAACTTAAAAGTCATAGATTTCTATCAGTTACTGAAAAAAAGAAAAAAAACATTTCTGAACCATATGAATTGAGAATTGGCTTTAAATGGGGAAAATAACTCATGTGACACATAGGTGTTTTTCTAGGGTCTCTGATTAGACATTGGATCACAGAGGCCTTAAGCATATTGTTACATAGAGCTTGATAGTTTTTATAGGGTTCTCATCATCTTGCTTGGTTTTCCAATGCACTTCTCCAGAAATTCTGCCTCTGGATACTGATCGTCTTGTTTGAATCTGAGATTTTCCATCATGATTTTACTACCCTAAGATGAGGGTCCTACTGCCAGAGAAGCTGGGGGTGCAGCACACTTAGTACAGTTTAAATGGGAGACCTTTAAGTCCACCTGGCCAGGTAGCTCCGTGTTCTTGCCTGCTGGCACTCAGCTGGTTCTGTTGTCTCTCCTTGTGAAGTTTTCACTCCCCTTACAATTTCTTCTGATTTTTACTTCCTCGACTCCTTGTATTTCTACTAGCTAAACTTCACATGTCTCTTACCGCCTAAATATCTTCTTCCTCTGAAATCATGCTATAGTCAGTACTTCCCCTCAGCAACCATTTCTAAAATCGAAGCTCAAATTCCTCATAGGGCTTTTAGCTATGTAGGGGTATGTATTCATGATATGTTCAGTCTCAGGAGGATCCTGAACACTGCATTCAGGTACTTGGAATAACTCACATGCCTTACAGATATGGTATTAATAGAATTCTATGTTAGGCAAGTTGAGTTACACGAGGTTTAAATCCAAGAATTTTTGGAAGGATAATTGGGCTTAGACAGAGATTTATTCATTCTCTCTCTGTTCATCCCCCACCACCCACTCGGCCCAGTACAGAATGTCAGAGAGGGATCTGTACCCAGCCAGTCTTGGAATCAACGAGGCAAGGTTAAGTGTTCACCTCGTGTGTTAACTCATTCCACTCTTCTGCATACACAGTTACTTCATTCCCTCCCTCCTTCCTTCTACCTAAATTTGAACTGTTTTTAAGGGAAGCCAAGTCAAAATGGTTCAAGATGAGACAAAACTCTAAGAACTCCAGAGATCCAGAACATGCCACCCGATTGCCTGGCAGAAGCCTGGGCAGGAGAGGCCACTGCTCTGCCCTCATGTCCACTGGTCCACTCATGAGAGTTGTTCTCCGTGGACTGTGTGCCTAGGAGGAAGTTCAGAGATGAGCAGAAAGTGAGACCAGCAGATACTCAGCCTGCCAGCCATGAAACACTTAAACAAAAGACCAGGCAACATAACTCACACTCCTTTTAAAATAGACAGGTTTTTCCCTGGTATGCTTTGAAACAGTTGACTGGTTTCTAGTCTCCTTTTTGCCTTGCGCATCCCGTGTTTGTCTGTCTTCGGCCAAACATGAAACATACACACACACACTGTGCATGTGCCTTTGTGTGTTTGCTGAGGGGCATGCATGGATGGTGCTTGCATTTCAAACAGCTCCTCTACTGACATGACTCATATAAGGTCATAAGCACCCATTTTTCCAGACTGCTGCAACCCACAGAAAAGCCACCACATTTGGTCTCCAAGGAGACTCCCGGGCCAGTTACCTTGGCAATGCGTTCTCCCTGTCATCCATTCTGAAGCTTTGTAGAGACTCATGTTGTCACTTCGCTTTGTAGCTACTCATGTTGTCACTTCGCAGATACTCTCAGGAACCTTGACAGCTCATAGTTTTTCTATAGGTTTGTTTCTAGTGATTGCAGAAATTGAGAATCTTTACTGTCTGTAATTATTTTAGTTTTGTGATGCTAGTCTGACAGTTAAGTGATAAAGAGACCCTTTTGAATTGTGGCATTTCATAATTATTTTCTTAATACCAAGTCAGGAAATGGGTCAGAAAGAGTAGCCTGGGACTATAGCAGAGGCAGTCCTTTCAGAACTGATTTTCGAAATGTGGCTTATCATTGATGTTAGGGCCCTTCTGTGTTGCCATCTTCAATCTGTTCATTTGTACAGCATCCAGAATGATTATTCTGAGATAGGAATCTGGTCATGTCACTCTCCTACTTGCAGAATAAAGCCCAGGCATCTTAGCACGGCCTACAAAAGCCTCTCTGATCTGTCCCCTGCCCACCTCTCCAGCCCCACATCCCACTGGTGACATCCTCATGCACTGTGCTCCAGCCACAACCGCCCCATCCCCCCCCCCCGCCATGCTTTGCACACACCCTCTCCCCCAGCACCTGCGTGAACTTCAGGTCTCTACTGAGGTACTCTTCCTTTGGAAATTCTTTTTGGATCTTTCGAAGGAGGGTCAGATGCCACTCTACAGCTCTCGTAGAGCCTTGTGTTCAGTTGTTCATTTATGGCACTTCCTGGGCAGTGCTTTTTGTGCTTTTCTCTCAAGTCCCACAAGAATGAAGAACATGCAGTTTTCCATCAGGAACTGTTTTGTTCAAAAGTGTGGGGAAGTTTGCGGTGCAGGTGCACAGACGTGCAAAGTCCATCCCTGGCCCAAGGGTGGCTACTCATGTCTTGACTTTCTTCTCTTCCCCAGCCATCACCTTCCTCTTGCCAAAGAATAACAGAAACTATGGGGGGTGGAAATGGGAGGGAGGTGGGGAGGGCTGGGGTGGTGGGCTGGGGTGGGAGTAAAAGACAGAAAACTGTACAAGATCAACAATTAAAATAAAATTTAAAAAGAAAAAAAAAAGAATTTCTGTGGGGACCCAGCCTTGACCCCTCTCTTCTTCCACCCTCAGAGTGTTGTAGAGTACATCCAAACTGAAGTGGAATTCTGTTTTTCAAATTAATGGCATTGTTTTAATCATTGTACAGTTCTCTCTGGACAAGGGAGATCTGCGAGTCAGTCGGCAAACATTCTGTGTTAAAGGCCCACACGATGTCTTTGCTTCCTGTTTGGTTTGGTTTTACAACTCTTTAAAAATGTAAAAATCTTTTTCAGTTCACAGGCTATGGCAGGATTTCCCCTTGGGCTATAGCTGGTCAACTAGCTTGCCAACTGGTTTTAAAGTGTGATGCTATTTTTACAAAGCCATACCACCAAGGTATTTAAGATAGCACTTAACTGAGGCGTCCCCAGGTCCCGTCTGATGATCCTTTGTCTGACAGCTGCACAGCCCTTCCCAGTTTGGCAGCTGTATGGAAGGAATCTTCTGGGCTTCAGGACAGTCTGGTATTAACCTTGCTTCCTTCCTGACCCCTTAAGTTTCTAGTCTGAGTGCCACTGGTCTTGCCTTTTCCTTTTGCTGCTTTCTCCTGGGACTTATTTGAACTGTTAAGGGCACTACGCTTCTTTTTGGCATTTATTTACTGCAAATCAGGAGAAAGGAGAGACAACCAAAATTATTTTTTAAAATACATTTCTCCTTTTTCTGAACATTTCCATTCTATTCAGGATTTCTGAATGAAATCTCTTAAAAGTATTTATTATATATTTGTAGTAAATGTGTCCTTGAACATTAAATTCTTCCTTAATTCTGGTGGGTTAGGCAGCCAACTTAATCTGGGTATAAGAATGTGCATCTCGTAAAGTTCTGTTTTTTTATATATAGACCTATTAAGTAGGACCATAATAGTAATTTTGAGAAAAATAATGTGCACATTGAAAAACCATGTTACCCTAAAAAATGAAGAAGAAAAGTCAAATGCAAGTTAGTAAAGCATTGGCCATTGAAACATTTACATAATTGAACATACTAAGAATTAACATTTCTGGAATACACTGTGCAACTTAATTAATAACATATCAATATTTGTTCATTACTGGCAGCAAACGTGCCGTACGATGTAAGGTGTTAATAACAGGATAAACCATGTGTAGGGGCGAGTGAGATATGGTAACCTTGTTTCATGTTCAGTGTTTCTGTAAATCCAAAACTGTTCTAAAAATTTAATTCAGTAATTAAAAAAATCACCCTGACTGTGCTAGTTTGCTAGGGCTGCCGTAACAAAGTACCACAGGCCGGGTGGCTTAAGAAAACAGAGGTTTATTGTCTCACAGTTCTGGAGGCTAGAAGTCTGAGATCAAGATATCAGCAGAGTTGGTTCCTTCTGAGGGAGGAAGGAAGAATCTATTCCAAGCCTCTCTTCTTGGCTTGTAGAGGACCGCCTTCTTATGTCTCTTCTCATCATATTCCTCTGTCTCCAAATTTCTTCATTTTATAAGGACACCAGTTATATAGGATTTGACTCACTGTACTGGCCTCACTTCAACTCAATTACCTATGTAAAGACCCTATCTCCAAATCCAGTCACATTCTGAGGGGGGACATAATTCAACCCATAACACTAGCAATCCCCCCAAAATTAACATTTCTGTAATGCCTAACGTTTGCCAAATGTTTCCCATGCCACCTCCGTAATCTTGCCTTTTCGTACCGCTGTTCTTCTGCAGTGACAACCAGCAGCTGCAGCTTCTGTACCTGGAGTGCGTTCTGTCCGTGCTCAGCAGCTCCTCCTCCTCCATGCACCTGCACCGAGGCTTCACTGACCTGATCTGGTGAGTGCCCACCCTCACGGCCCCCACACCGACCCGAGGGGCTTTCTCCCTCCAACAGTGTCTGTGGGTTCCTTCCCACAGCATCCATGACCCCTCTGGTGGTTTCATCTGTGGGTAGATGTTTTCAAGGGGAAGTAGGGAAGTTGCTTTGCTTACATGCACCAGAGAGACACTGATGATTACTGTAACAAAATAGGCCTCCAAGGCCCTCTTGTATTTTGTTTACATCATAAGAGCATAAGACTCAGAAACTAGGAGATTGATTTTTAAGTCATTTATTTGTTCTAAAAGCATATCAAGGCCCCAGAAAGTTATGCAGGGGGTGGGCAAGAGATTCTGAACGTTATTCTTGGTACATTCTCCATTTCAACCTGAATACTAGTCACTTAGCCACAGTCAGAAATTGACATGAGTGACGGGGCCTGCAGGCAGCCATCTGGCTGCTCTGGGTTCCTGGGCTTATCCACAGGGAGGAATGTGAATGACATGTGTCAGAATTTTAAATTAACTTCTCAAAATAACTTTGTTACTTCCAGTAAAATGAAACTTTCTAACTGAGCCATTTCACATTTTGAGTCTATTTCTTTATGCAAGATGATTGCTTGATGCTTCTCATGAATTTTCTTTAGTTAACCCTAGCTTGACTTATGAGAAGAAGTATTTTATTCATATGCCCAGCAGTGATGGAGAGACATGGAAAACTGGAGCAGGACATAGCCAAAAAAAGGAGCAGTAAAGAACCCAACTCTAGTTATTTTTGTGGCGTCTGGTATTTGCACTCAGTAGTATTTACATTTGATCCTTTGGCTTGTGGGGACTCTTACTTTTCTCCCCATCTCTTCCCAGGAAAAACCTTTGCCCTGCTCTCATTGTGATCCTGGGGAATCCAATTCATGACAAAACCATCACCTCCGCTCATAGCAGCGCGAGTGCCGGCGTGGACTCGGACTCTGCGTCTCCTGGAGTTTCTGACCATGGCCGGGGCTCGGGCTGCTCCTCCACTGCGCCTGCGCTGAGCGGGCCTGTGGCTCGGACCATCTACTACATTGCAGCTGAGTTGGTCCGGCTGGTGGGGTCAGTGGACTCCATGAAGCCTGTGCTCCAGTCCCTCTATCACCGCGTGCTGCTCTATCCCCCACCCCAGCACCGAGTGGAAGCCATCAAAGTAATGAAGGAGGTAGGGATGCACTGAAGAACGCCAGGGCGCCTGTCCGGGCATTTGAGCACAGTGTCCTGCAAGCAGGAGGCACTCAGAAAGTGCTTGCCCTTCACCTGCTAGAATTGCTCCCACACTGTATCCCATAACAGGTAGTCTCTCTAGGGTTGAGTGGTGTGTCTGTGTGTGTGTGTGTGTGTGTGTGTGCATGCACGCAGGCACACGCCTGCCTGTGTGCATGTGTTGGGAGCCAGCATCAGGGGCAGTGGTAAGTGCTCACTGATGCAAAACCATTTGATAATTTAGAGTGCATGCATCTAACTGAGCCCTGGGCTGGATTTCATTCTGCTCCCTTCAGTACTATTTGTGCAGATACATATATTTATTCACTTTGCCAAAACTGGATTTCAAAATTTTATACCCAGGTTGTACATTATCCAAAAAAAGAGCATTACTAATCTCTGGTTAGTGAAAGGAAGGCCCTGGCCCCATCCCTTTGTAGGCCTCCTATGTCCCAAACATTATGACCCCCGTGAGAATGTAAAGGTTGCCCAGCCTATACTAATCATCCCAGTGTGCTTCTTCATGGCTTTGAAGAGGAATTGGGGTTATTTTGAAGGTACTTTAAACAAGGATTTATCTGCTTTCTCTCAACTAACCAAAAAAAAAAGTGATAAATGTTTTTATAAACTTGTTTCATAAAAGTAATCAACGTTTCATAAATTTGCTTGTGAAAGTCAAATTGCATTTGCTCTTGGTACCTAACCCCAGAAACAACAGTGACACAATTCCCTTGTTGATGATTCACTTATCTGAAGCAACATTTGCTACTCACCATTTCTAGAAAGCTTAATTTGAAGTGCCTCTTGGTGGTGTTGTAAAGAGATTTGACAGTAATGAATAACGGAAAGTTCTGACCCAATGTTTCTAAAAATGTAAAAGCGAACCAGAGTTAATTGCTGGTTAAGAAAGCCAGGCAGTGAAAGATAAATACCATATGATCTCACCTTTAACAGGAACCTAATCAACAAAACAAACAAACAAGCATAATATAACCAAAGAAATGGAAATTGGGAACATGCTGAAAGTCACCAGAGGGGAGAGGGGAGGGAATTTCAGGGGAAAAGGGGAAGGATTTACAGGAACAAGTATAAAGGACACATGGACAAAAACTATGGGGGGGGGGTGGAAATGGGAGGGAGGTGGGGAGGGTTGGGGTGGCGGGTTCAGGTGAGAATAAAAGACAGAAAACTGTACAAGATCAACAATGAAAATAAAAATTAAAAAAAAAAAAAAGAAAATCTGTGGGCACACAATAATAACCCCTTTTCGTTTCTTACCTACTATGTGCCAGGCATTTCACATACATTTGCTTTAATATTCAAGATAACTTTGCACTGTTGAACATCATTGTTTCAGGCAATGGAGATCAAAGGGCCAGCTTTAATAACTGACCAACACTAGATTGGTGAACGCAATACAGTTTGGAAAGTGAGTGAGACTTGACTACTTTGTCACCATCCAGACAGCAGTGACCCTCCCCTGGGGACCTGGCCCTGCCTGTTAAGCTTGTAACCTGGGGAGTAGAAGTGGACTTTTTCTGAATAGGCAGATCTTCAAGAAAAGGAAAGAGGAGGAGGCTTACTACACATGCTCAGCTCCTTCTGTTGAATTCACCAGTCAGATCAGAGACTACCCCTCTACCGACAAGAAGTGAGAGAGAGAGAAGAGAAGCCCAGAGTTTTATTCCGCTGCATGTCCCTCCTGTGATGTCAAGAAAAAAGAATTTTCTTGGCAAAGAAACTAAGTCTTCAAAGGGTCAAATGGTTTGTCCAAGGTCACAAAGAGGGAGAGAAATGATGTAAACCCTAGTCTTTCTGAGCCTAAACCTATGGTCATTTTCTCCACCACACTTACTACTGGACTTGACTTTGACAATGCAAATGATTCTAGGATCTCCTTTGCGGGACCAGCTCAGCGACCCCTTTCATAAGCCTAAGTTTAAGGGCCAGAGTTCAAATTCTCTCTCTGTAACTGACCACTTACATTATAGTAGCTAAATTACTTAACTCTGAACTTATAATTTTTTCATCTGTACACAGTAGTAATATTCCAAAGGGTACAAGTTCAAAATGTGATAAAGTTTGTATAAGTACAGTGTAAGTATAAAGTGCTACACAAACATTTAATGCACTTATTGCCACCCTGAGGAGAAGAAAAACAAAGCCTGGAGACATGGAAACAAAGCTAATAGCTGGCCCGCGCTACCACCTGCCCAGAGCCGTGAACCAAATCCAGCTTGGCTGGTGCCTGCTCGCCGTCTCCCTGTTGTCTTTCCGGACTCAGGTTCGGAAATCACTGCTTCTGACAGTTTTGCCAACTCTCCGATGACTCCTCATTGCCTCGCAAGTCTGAATGACTCTGCTCAGTTTCGAGGCTGTTCTGCCCTCTTCTCATTCCCCATCTTTTACCAGGATCACTCTTATTCCAACTGACCTAGCCTGCTCTTCTCAATTCCCGCTGCCCTGCCTCTATTCAGACTCCCCTTCCCTGGGTCCTCTTAGCCTCTTCGACTTATCAGAGCTGGGTGGTTGATTACAACCACCACGGAGGGCACCTCACATTAGCTCATTTACGGTCTCCCTTAGGAAGGCAATCTGCCCAGTTTCCAGATGGAGAACTAAGGCTCCATGAGAGGTTGTTACTAGCACCAAGTCCTTGTGAGTAGTAGTTAAAACAGGAACTCTGGTGTTCTAAATACAGCTGCCTCTTTGCTGTCAAAATCCTCTTCCTTTATGGCTCCGCTGCCTCAGATCCCTGATTTTGCTCTGCTTAAAAGTCCATGCCCCCACTTACAATTGATTATATATGGCAACACACTGATTGTTTCACAGTTCAATGTGGACCAAACGTCTCATCTCCTAAATATATTTTTGTGTATGTTGCTTTTATATGTTTCCCCGGGTACCTGGCACGGTCGTGCTTGAATCAGAGTAAGCATTTAATATATGTTGACTATGGCAGAGCTGAGAACAGCGTATCTGCAAAGAGGGTGTTTTATAAGCAGCAGTGACCTTTCTTCCCCCCTCGAAGCTGATGGGCACTGGAGTTGTTGCTGCCCACAGCAGAGCTACCTGATGCCTGCACGCTAAGTAAATACTTCACCCACAGGGTATGTAGGTGTCTAGATGCATTTTAAATAACTTCTTTACTACTCAAAGGAAGGTAGTTGTGTTTTCCCCCTTTCCGTAGATGTTCTAGCTTCCCAGGGTTATTTTGCAGGGCAAGGCTGGAATTAGACATCAGCCCCTGAATAGCGTGTCCAGGCAGTGTTACCCGGTGAGCACAGCAGACGGATGTGGGCCAGGTTGTTCTGAAAGGCGGTGCCTCCACTTACTGTGACGGCACTAGCACTTCGGGAGGATTGGTAACCTAGGAACCAAAATGGGCTGCGTTTCTGCACACAAAGGAAACCACTGGGCACCCAGGATGTTTGTTTAGCCTTTTGGATGCTTGGTGTGTTACTTCCTGTTCTTTTTGTCATTTGTCTTTCTGCCACCTGCACTATGTGCCTATTAATCAAAGATACACAGGACAGTTATTTTTTTTCCAAAGGATATTTTTTCTGTTCTCACTTTTGCAAAAAAAAAAAAAAAATGAACAGTAATCAAAAAGCACACCTGGCTTCCTTCTCTCTCTCCCATGGTTCAGCTTTAGAAGGAGTTTTCTAATCTTTGTCGGACTCGTGACACCCGACCGCTGATGGCATGTCCCTCATTCCTACCAGAGAAGCTGACATTAAACATGTCATCCTTGTCTTTAGGTATTTGTCGAGGGTTCTTCAGAAGCCTAACTATTCAGTCCTATTTCCCTCCAGATTTGGAAACAACTGAGTAATAAGAACAAGACTGATGTGGGAATTTACATAATCTAATTGATCCCTGGTAAAGCTAGATTAGAGAATGTAATGGACTCTAAGAACGTGCTGTTTTCCCCTCCGTTCCCTCTGACATGCACCTACCCGTCCAGCAAGAGCTGGGGCAGCTAGAGGCCCACAGGCCCAGCCACTTCGCTCGGATGCCAGCCTGGCAGTGTGTGTGTGTGGGGGGCGGGGCGGGAATGGGGTTCAATGTCAAAGAAATAGAATGCGAAGAAAAAAGTGGAAGCTTCAGTTCTGTGCCTCTAAGAGAGTAGAAGTTCCTAGTTTCTGGGGTAAAATGAAATACGGAAAGAGAAAAAAAAGAGTGCCCCTCAGATATGAGTTTTTTTACTTAAAAATACCTTTCCCTGCAAAAATAATTCACTTTGAAAATAATAGACATAGGGATAGGCGTCTGTTCCAACATACTTAACTAACCAGTCTTTTCTTGAATTAGCCTCAAGTCTAAATTTTCCTTAAAGACTTCTACCATTTAGGAACAAAAATTAATACTGAACAGTTATGAAAATTATATGCATGAGAACTTATAGGATGTAGTCAAAGCAGTGCATAGAAGGATATTTATAACTTCAATTGCTTATTTAAAAAATAGCCTTAAATTAATGTCCTAACTCTCTAACTTAGGTTAGGTAGCTGGATAAAGAAGAACAGATTAAATTAAAAGAAAGCAGAAGGGAGGAAAAATAAGGATAAGAGCAGAAAGTTATGTGATTATTATTTTTTTTTTAAAGGCTTCTTTTTTTTTAAATTTTTATTTATTTATTTTTATTATTTACTTATTTATTTATCTTTAGAGGGGAAGGGAAGGAGAGAGGGAGAGAAACATCAATGTGCGGTTGCCTCTTGTATGTCCCCTGCCGGGAACTGGCCTGGCAACCCAGGCATGTGCCCTGACTGGGAATCGAACCGCGATCCTTCGGTTCGCAGGCCCGCGCTCAATCCACTGAGCTACACCAGCCAGGGCTGAAAAGTTATGTGATTAAAAAAAACAAATATAATATAGTAAATCAGTAAAGTCAAAAATACCAGGGCTTCGAAAAGACTAAGAAAATTTAAAAACTCCTGGCAAAAGCAATCAAATACTCTAAAATGAATAAAAACAAACAAAATAAAAATGAAAAATATACATAACTATGGATGTTATAAACATTAAAGAAAGTATTAATACAACCTTAGGCCAGGAAATTTGATAATTTAGATAAAACTGATAAATCCCTAAGAAACAACACAGCCTTTAAAAAGTTGGCTCATGAAGAAATTGAGCACTTAAATGGTCCCATTAACTTCAAAGAAATTGAATCAGTGGTTAAAATCTTTCCATTAGAAAAAAATTACTAATCCCATATAGATTTAGAAACAAGTTATACCAGCATCCAAGGAATGAGTAATTTTGATACATGAACTTTTCCAGAGAGTAGGAAGAGGGAATACTTGTCAACCCATTTTTTAAAGCTAGCCAACATGATAGCAAAATAAGACTGAGAGAGTATAGTATAGGACAGTTCAATTGCAGGCCAGCCTCACTGAAGAACACTGATGCAACTGCTTTCTCATCCTGCGCTATAAAAACTGTGAAACAATCCTCGTGCGTTATCTTGGTCTAAGCCAGCCCTGAAACGGGGAGCTGGGAACCCCGTGTGTACTCTGCGTCAAGAAGAACACCCAGATCAGTTTTATTAAGATTTGGCTTCTCCTTAGACTGTATCACTCAGTAGAGAAAGTACATGTTTGTTGGCTCTCACAGTTTTAAAACCTTGTGCTTTGTGATACTCACTTTTCTGTTATCCGCCCCCGCCCCGCCCTTTTTTATTATAGCTACTTGGGAGCCCACAGCGCCTCTGTGATTTGGCAGGACCCAGCTCCACTGAACCCGAAACCAGAAAACGATCAATTTCAAAAAGAAAGTCTCATCTGGATCTTCTCAAACTGTATGATGTATTCTCATTTTTAGGTTTATATTGCTTGACAAAGACTGCTTCTCTGAATACTCTTAACCTTGTTTTGAAAACCGTAAAATGTTATGAATCTACACTATATACAATGTGACTATTTAATAATATACCCACAGACCATATAAGAAGTCATATCCCAAATTATTATACTCATACAATTTTTCATACTGACTTAAAAAAACCAATGTATGAAATGAAATGTATGAAAATTATTTATTGGGGTTATTTTAGGGAAAAACTTGCTGAATTAATTACAGTAGCTATAGGAGTCCTTCTTTAGTTATAGGATACCTTTTAGCTATAGAATCTCCTTTTCCCCCTAGAAAATTAAATATTATCTGATTTGTAACAGCTGTATTCACAGGCATCTATTCAGGAATATGTTTATCTTATAGAAGATGCGCACATTACCATAATTATAGCCATTAACTATTTTCTGTTTGAAAACCAAACATAATACAATGGTGAGGTTATTCATTGCCTGTCCTTGTGAAAATTATAAATTCCCATCTGGAATTTTGCTTCTACCCTAATAGAGCAGCCAACCCCGAGAGCGTGACTCAGGGTGGGCTGCTTTACCCAGAGGTTTTCCTCTGCCAGCCTGTGCACTCTTGTTCCAGTGACTTTTTGCCCAGGCCATTTAATTTCAAGTAAATTAGAGTATATGTTTTGCACACTATACTGTTCACCAGTCTAACAATTCTTGTTGGTTTTGGAGCACTTTTCCATGTCTTGTGTATCAATACCATTTTCTCCTGTAAACACTTTTAGCATCATGGATGGTATGACCGAAGCCTGCATCAAGGGTGGCATCGAAGCTTGTTATGCCGCTGTGTCCTGCGTCTGCACCTTGCTTGGGGCCTTAGATGAGCTCAGCCAGGGCAAGGGCTTGAGCGAAGGTCAGGTGCAGCTGCTGCTTCTGCGCCTGGAGGAGCTGAAGGACGGGGCCGAGTCGAGCCGGGACTCCATGGAGATCAATGAGGCCGACTTCCGCTGGCAGCGGCGGGTCCTGTCCTCAGAGCATACGCCGTGGGAGTCAGGGAACGAGAGGAGCCCTGACATCAGCATTAGTGTGACCACGGACACGGGCCAGACCACTCTGGAGGGAGAGCTGGGTCAGACCACACCCGAGGACCACTGTGAAAACCCCAAGAACAGCCTCAAGTCCCCAGCCATCCAGGAGAGCAAGGAGACGCTGAGCAAAGTGTCAGAACCAGAAGCAGCAGACCAGCCAGACGTCGTCCAGAGAAGCCACACCGTTGCTTACCCTGACATAACTAACTTCCTGTCAGTGGACTGCAGGATGCGGTCCTACGGGTCCAGATACAGCGAGAGCAACTTCAGCGTGGATGACCAGGACCTCTCCAGGACGGAATTTGACTCCTGCGATCAGTACTCGATGGCAGCAGAGAAGGACTCGGGGAGGTCTGACGTGTCGGACATCGGGTCGGACAACTGCTCGCTGGCTGATGAGGAGCAGACCCCTCGGGACTGCCTGGGCCACAGGTCCCTGCGAACTGCGGCTCTGTCCCTCAAACTGTTGAAGAACCAGGAGGCCGACCAGCACAGCGCCAGGCTGTTCGTGCAGTCCCTCGAAAGCCTCCTCCCGCGCCTCCTGGCCCTGCCCAGTGTGGAGGAGGTGGACTCGGCCCTCCAGAACTTCGCCTCTACCTTCTGCTCAGGTTGGTGAACAGTTTTTCCTATGTAGTCAACGAGAATATTTAGATCATTTTGCTGTAATGGGCAAGGATTGTCATACTTGTTTGAAGTCCTCGAAGCAACTTAATGAATCTTTAGGTTTCTTATATTTAAAGAGTGTGAAGGAATGTAAAACTTACTGGTGTTGGTTTGTTTGAATTGTAGGCAGTTGATGGCTGGAATAAATACTTGGAGGGTGATAAATGTATATTGTGTGAAATAAAGAATAAGAGGCAACTGCATTCTAGAAAGTTACCGCTGACTGAAACAAAATGGAAATCTGTGATTCTCAAAACACTGTATTCTTAAAATGCTTCTAGGTCTTGGTGTCTAAAAATCATGCTGGATACTCTTTTGGTATATCAATATGCAAAATGTTTTGAATAAGGTCTCTCGGGTCAGGTGAGGGTTTGGATCAGATGCAGGCTGTCCTCCCCATAGGTTCTGAATTTTCCAATATATTCTGAATTCCCCAGTGTGCTCTGAGCTTCCAGACTGGGTGATACTCCAGTGCACTTTGGTAACATCGCCTTCTCCAACCTCAGACCCTTTCTCTCTGTCAGTTGTGAACATCGTGACCCAGACCATGCTTAAACAGGAGAGCTGGGGAATATTGGCCAGAGTGTACGGGAGAGTTATGCTAGTTTTAGTGAAGGGCAGAAGACAGCCTGCTAGAATTTTGGTGGAGGATGGAAAGACATAGTACAGGGAAATAAACTGTCACACTGTGAGTGAGGAATTTAAAGATAATTTTCTTGCAAGGTACTTATAAATGCAAAACCCAGCTTTTTCCTTTATATATAGGGAAGGCCCAGTTCTTTCCTACTCTGTGTTTCTTCCCTGGGTGTCTCTTTTACTAGTCACACCGAACACGTCACCTTAGACACTTCTGGTCACCAACTACGTGGAGGTTTTTCCCTGTAACAACAAGCAAGTCTCGGACACCAGCAGGGTGTCCAGCTTAACTGACTTCCGAGGCCCTTCCTCATTTCCTATGAGAAGTACGAAGCATAATCCTAAGCAAAGTTTTTTAATAAAATTTGAAGCTAAAGGAAGTCTTCACATTTGTGTTCTTGTGCCTTTTAAATCAATTCTTATAGTACATGCAAAACAGGGCTTGAGAAAATGTTTTATGTGGCCCCATAAATGTTGCAAACTGTTCACATTTTAGAGGTCTATAAAATATCCTATCAAACCCAGTATGTTTTGACATTAATTTTTACATGTAGAAATTAATACATTGAAAAGAGATGTCAGAATCTTTTGGTTGTTTCCAAATATAATTTTTAGTGACTGTAACTATGTTAGTAATTTGTTTTCATTGTAGTCACCTCCGCAATGCTTTTACCAGTTAGGAGTTGGTCTCTTTCCAGATTACAGACCCATCACTCTGTGGTCCTGTCACTAATGGCTCATTCTCCTCAGTTCCTGTTGTGGTTTAATGGATCACACTGAGTGTCACCGTGGTTCAGCCAAAGCCACTGGGTGCTGGCCCGGTCCACCTCTGAACGGAGGTGGTGCTCTCCCTCCAAAATGAAAGATCAGTAAAAGAGAAACATCTGTACCCATCTGAGATGAGGAAGATGGCAGGTTTTCTTTGTTCACTCAAGAGAAAGTTACAAAAGTGAAAACAGGAGAAGGGGAGGAGGCAAAGAGTCTGCTTAAGTCATAATCTAGATATGTTACTCATTACTTACTCTATGTCAAAAGCATTAAATCTTGTTTTGCCAAAAACTCCCATCGAGCCTTTTTCCCTGACCTGTCACCAGGGTCTACTCTCCTGGCTGAGATCAGACTCGCTCAGCATTTCTCTGCGACCCCTGTTCTCAGACAGCTACCGTGCAACTGAAACGAGCCTCCTTATTCCCATGCAATTCACAGGAGCCTTTTCTTTTAAAGCGATTAAAGTTTCTTATGGTGGGGGAGTTTGACAACATTCAGACAAACATGGGTTTCAGAAAGATGGTAGTGGGTGTGAGCTGTGATAGCTGCTGAAATGCCTCCCTGATCCTGCATAGAACAAATTGGCATCTGTGCGTGGTGGCTCCTTGGGGACCAAAAACAAGAGCTAACCTCACATAGCAATCGATGGAGGGGCATGAGCACTGGGCTTTGAGATTGCAGTTCCTTACATCAGTGGTGGTCAGTCATGAGCCTCAAGGAATGAGGGTTTGTACATTTGCTTTAATAAAGGAAGAGAGTATTTTGTATGCAGGAAAATTTAACGAAATTTTCCTCCAACACCCTGGCATTTATGGAATGTGAAGTTTGGAGAATACGATAATATAAATACAAAATAAAAAAATAATGCACACTCAGAGATTGTCTCTGAAATATCTTGGTGCCATGTTTTAGAGTCATTTTCAGCATATATATGTGTGTGTGTGTGTGTGTGTGTGTGTGTGTATTTGGAATAATAATAGCTTACACTAACATAGCACTTCCAGTATACTCTGCATTGTTTAAGAGTTTTACATGTATCGATTCACTTGAGTGCTCATAATAGCTCCATAGGGTAGGCAGTACTATCATCCTTATTTTCAGATGAGAAAACTGAGGCACAGGGAGGTTAAGTAGTAATTACCCAAGGTACACAGCTGCGAAGTGGTGATGTCAGGATATGAACAGCCTGGCTCCACACACCATGCTCTTACCATTACCCTGTACCATACCAGGGAGCGTGGGCTGGCGGAGGGGTGGATGAATGGCTGGGGAAATCGAAGATGCTGCTGAAGAGCACGAAAGCCTCTGGAGTCAATTCGCCCTGGTGAGAAACCAATCTCAGACGGAAAAACTGAAGCTCAGCAATTGTGTGACAGTTTTCCAGGTCCTAACAGGCAGATACTCATGGAAAACTGGTTCTTCACGGACTCCTGGAAATCTATACCAAGGAAACAGAAACTCAAGTAGGGATTTGTATACCAAAATGTATTATTTCACAGCAAAAAATATTAGAAATAACCTAAATACCCCCAAATAAGGGAAAAGTTAAATGAGTTATCGTATATCCATTTATGATTTTATGTTGTCCTTTAAATGATACTTTCAAATAATATTTAATGATATGGATATGGATAATGGTCATAATATAATTTTTTAAAGATTCAAAATTAACATCAAAATATTAATACTTATCTCAGAATAGTATGGTTATAGATTATTTTCATTTTCTTCTTTGTGCCTTTTTTCAAATTACTAAAAAAAGTTTCTTGTAACTTCTATCATCAGAAAATTAATAGCATAGACTTAAAGAAATTTGTTATCCAGAAAATCATATCTGATTACAAAGTTTTAAAAAATTGATGGTGTCCAGTATGCTGAGTGAGTAGAAGAGTGTTCTTTCTTACACATGGTTGGTAAGAGGAAAGTTTGGTATACAACTGTTTAGAAGATATTTCGGTCGTATCAATCAAATTTAATATATGTTTTCATTCTGCTCTTAGGAGTTTATTCCACAGATACACTTGCAGAAGTGCTAAAAGTTACTTCATCCTTTCAGCTTGTTTTGTAAAGACCATCTTAGTAACAGAGGGAGATAATGAACTTCATAGACGACTGTGGGAAAAAAAAAACAAATAGTCAGAATATGTCAAAGGCTGTAGTTCCCATAGTTTGTTACCCCAAATTTGAAGAATACTATTACTTTTAGAAAAACATATTATTATGAGTTACTGTACTAAATACCTACATGCATAAATGCATCTAGTTCATTGATTCTTATTCATTCATTCAGCAAATATTGTTTTGAGGGTCTACTATATGCTAGGCACTGTTCTAGGCACTGGGGATTGTCTCATGAACAAGACTAACAAAGTCCCACCCTCTCACAGATCTTGGATAACAGTAGATAATAGTAGTGGTGGCAGACAATACAAAAAATATATATGAATATAATGCTAGATAGAATAAATGCCATTGAAGCAATGAAAAAAATCAGAGTGAGCTGGAAAGTAGGCGGGGTCATTATTTTAGATGGAGCTGAAAGGGAAGGTCTCTGAGTAGCTGACACTTCAGTGGGAAAGAATTGAGGTAGCAAGTTATCCAGAGATCTGGGGAGACCACTCTGGGAAGTGGGGAAAACAAATGCCAAGGCCCTGAGGCAGGCCTGGCTTGGTGTGGTAAAAGAACACAGGTCAGTGTGGCTGCAGGGAGTGGAAGGAGAGAGGAGGGGGAGCTGACGTTTTATTTTATTGTGATAGGAAGCCATTGAAGAATTTGAGCAGGAGATACATATAGTCAAATATTTTGCTCCTTTCTGGGTAAGGAAGCTGACTTAGAGGATTTCAGTGATTTCACCAAAGTAGCTGGTGACTGGCATCAAGAGTTGTCCAGGTAGATGGACTCCCGAGTGTATGCCCTGCCCCATGAGGCTGGGGTGTGTAGCTGGCCCCAAAGATAGGCCTCTCTGGCTGTCGTTGCTTTACGGAAATGTCCTACGCGATGCATGTTCCTCTCACTAGGATTGCTTCATGACTCTCCGTTAAGTCAGCCTTGCCAAGTGCCCCCTTGGCAGCCTCTGAGGTCTCTCGGTGCTCTCCCTCAGGCATGATGCACTCCCCGGGCTTTGACGGGAACAGCAGCCTCAGCCTGCAGATGCTGATGAACGCGGACAGCCTGTACGCAGCCGCGCACTGCGCTCTGCTCCTCAACCTGAAGCTCTCCCACGGGGACTACTACCGGAAGCGGCCCGCCCTGGCGCCCGGCATGCTGGTGAGTGTGCGCTCTGCGCTGGACCCTCCAAGGACAGGCAGTGGCCTCTGGGCTGGAAAGTCGAGCATCAGTGCCCGGTGAGGGATGGCGCTGTGGAGGGTGGGAGGAGACGTGATGCAACTTGCATAGTACACTGAGCTGCTGTAGAGCCACACCCTACTCGGAGACAGCAGCACCCAGGGTACCTGGAAACGGCTGCCTGTCAACGGCCCAGTAATTTCATCCAGCAGCAATATTAAACTCGCACATGAAACACACTCAAAAATATATGGTCGGCATGTTAAGTAGCAGCAGAGGTTCAGAGAATGGTCCCCTTTGCTGAAAATGAAAGTGTCTTTTACAAAAACTTGTCCTTGTCTTCTGAAATGTACCCAGACCTGTTCATCACCCAGAGCTAAGCTTATTCATTGTCAACAACAAAGCGCCTCCTGTAAGATATGGGATAAGAAGCATGGTGCTTGTCCTGTGCTCGGCTCCCCTGCCGGAGCAAGCCACTTGGTGGTGTAGCCTGGTCATCAGCTCCTGAGCCTAATCCATGGCGTGCATGAAGGGTATCAGCCATCACACATGTGCTTGGTAAAGTATAAGTTCTCCTGGGTCAGTGGTGGCTTCGTGAGTATGAGTATCTCCTGGAACACCCATGTTGTTTCAGGGAACACATTCCGTCTCCGCTGCTATTGGGCAGTGAGAAGGAGGCTTCTTCAGTGTTTCTGTGCAGTTTCTAATCCTCCCCCACATCAAAGAGTAAAAAATGCAAAATGCGGCATCCCTAATTCTTCAACAGGGCTTCTTAGCAAGATGTCATACATGAGAGAAACTTCATGAAGTTTGGGGACTTCTCCACCTCAGTTTCCTCCTTTCCTCAATCAATAAATAAGGTTTTGTTTTCCCCGCAAGCACTGACTCAGGGGGTGTGGGAGGGGAAGAGGCAGCGGCAGAGTGTAGAAGGCTCTTTGTCTGCAGGGGACCAAATTTGGTCACCTTGTCTTGTGATCTTCTCTGCAGAAAGAGTTCATGAAGCAGGTGCACAATAGCGGGGTGGTGATGGTCTTCTCCCAGGCGTGGATCGAGGAACTCTACCATCAGGTGCTCGACAGAAACATGCTGGGAGAAGCTGGCTACTGGGGCAGCCCAGAGGACAACAGCCTTCCGCTCATCACCATGCTGACCGGTCAGTGGCTCCTTACACAGCTCCGTGCCACTCCGTGGGGTGGATGGCTCACTCTTCCAACCCCCTTTCAGGGAAGCAATGGTGTTTGGTTAAAACAGCGCCCATGAAACTGCCCTGGAAGTTGATGACAATTTCAGAAAAGTGTCATGAACTCACCTCACTAGAGTTTTCTGTACTTTTTCCGTGTGGGACTCTGCGGAGCTCACTGTGCCCCATTAGATTAGCAGTTACTTAGCACTTGCAGCTGTTGGTGGATGACTAGTTAGCCTTTTCTGGGATACGAAGTACTTTCTGGGCACAAAACCCAGAATTATTCCTGAGAACCCTCATGTACTAATAGATACTATTACCTATGTTATGCTCTACCATTCAGTGCCGCTGGAAATTTGCCAGTAATGTGAAATGAATGATTTTAAACTTGGCTTCATTGCCATTTTTTGTCCATATCAGAGGTCTTCCCATCCCTTCCCAGCTGTACTGGAATTGAAAATAATCTCAAGTAGTCCTGGCCGGGTGGCTCAGTTGGTTGGAGAGTTGCCCACATGCCCCCAAAATGGTTGTGGGTTTGGTTCTCAGGCAGGGCTCCTGTGGGAGGCAACTGATGGATGTTTCACTCTCACATCTGTTTTCTCTCTCTCTCTAAAATCAATTTTTAAAAAACTGTATCCTTGGGTGAGGATTAAATAATAATAATGTCAAGTAGTTACCCATATTAGTCTTCAGTGTCCAGAGTTTTTAAAATCCTACCTAATTACCAGAAATTCCACATGAGACCACAGAGAGCATGGTGGGGTGTGGTCATTAAGCACATTTCGGGTGAAAGCAGCCATTCACAGCTTCGCATGGCTTAACCATGATGTCAGGTAATGGTCAAGGAGCGCTCAAAAGTTTGGTCTGGTCGTCAGTAGCCTTCATAAGGGGCTTTCCAGGCTTGTCCTGTGTTCAGTCTGAGTTCCCAGACCTGGAATTGATCTGAGCAATGTTGTCACTGACTCCGGCTGACCGAATATGTACACTATGGCCCTACATCGATGCCTTCCCTGCCCCCTCTGTAGTGCCACCTGTCCTCACAGCTCAGCATGGCTTTGCACCAGGCAGGGCACGCTGACAGGAAGGGGCAGGACTGGCCTGGGGCAGTCCAGCCCAGCGAGGAGACCAGGTCTGTTGTTTGAAGGGTATGTCATGTTGCCTGTGGTTGCCATTGGGGGCTCTTACAAAGGCGGCAGAGGGTACGACTGGCAGGGAAACCCAACAAGGAGGGGTTCGTGACTATTCGGAAATGAGGCAGGGAACCAAGACGTAGAGTGAGGTGTCTCCACAGCAAGCAGAGCCCTTGATTCCAGAACTAAGATGGAATTTGGGAGAAGCAAGGCTGCGTCCTAATCCATAGGGATCAGAATCGCTGGATAAGTGACCAATTCACATTTTATTAATCATGGTAAAATTTAAATCCACTTGAAAAGTATGAGTTCTTCACTGTGAGACATTTATTCATGCTACCTATAAGCAGTTCTCGGTTTCCATCTATCTTCATCAGCTCCCTTCTTTAGGGATTAAAGGCTTGTCCAGGGCTTAGAAATGCCTTGGAATTTGGGTGAAGATCCAAACATTCCAGGTTTAATATTAATTTTAAAGTACCAAAGTTTGTGCCAAAATTAATCTCTTGCTTGAACCTTAAAAAAGGGAATCATTCAGCAGGTGTAAGAATGAACAAATAACAAGCTGCCCGCCGTAGCCTTATTCATCAGTCGTCACTGTTAATCAGCCATCTCTTTTCTAGTAGAACGGTAAACTCAATTGCTACATCCATCGGGAAGTTATCTAACTTAGATTAATGGTAGAAAGACAGGCTTTTCATAAGAATTAGACAAAATTAATCTTTATGATTTTTTTGTAGCAAATTCCAATTATGAAGTGACAAGTGAATCTGAGCAGCAGTTAACCTAGACCTTGGAAACTTCCCTCACATCTTTTCATTGTGTGCAAGGAAAAGCTGGAGCAGCCACCTGGCCTTTAACACTGTCCTCACTGTGGCCATCCCTGACGTCGAGTCAAAGTGTTCTGTAGAATTGTGGAGTGATCAGATAAACTTCGCATTCCTTGAATTTGTCAGTCCTTTACCTAGCACACTGGCAACATTATAACTTTGATAAATGGCAATTTCTGATAACTTTCATTATACTGTTTGACCATAAGTCATATTAATTTCATGAAACTGATCTGTTCCCACTTTGGTAGTAATATATATTTCCCCCTGTTTCACCCCCCCCGGTTTTATTGGAATATAACTGATGTATGATACTGTTTTAGTCCAAGGTGTACCCATAATAATTTGATATATGTGTATATTGCAAAATGATCACCATAGTAAATTTAGCTAACATAGATTACCACACACAGTTACAATTTTTTTCCTGTGATGAGAACTCTTAAGATCTACCCTCTTAGCAACTTTCAAAGAGATGTGTTGCCAGAAGTCTCTAGGCTTCTTAGAGTCAGTGTAAGAATAAAAAATATAGTGAAATAATTTTCAAACACCATCCTGTTGGGCCGAGGGTGAAGTTCTAAAGTCAAGGAGTCAGCTTACACTGCCCTCTCCCACCGCCTGCTCTGTGTTGCATTCAGCTGAGTTAGTTGCATCCAGGTGTGAGTTATTTGCATCCAGGTGTGGATGCTTCCACTCCATGGTCACTCCTTCGACGGTTGCTTCCTTCCGGCTCAGGAATTTGGGGCTCAGAGAGTAGAGTACCTGACTCAGGCTACTTAATTCAGAGCCAAGGCTGAAGCCTAGTAGTCTCGACCCCAAGCCAGTTTCTTCTTGCCAGCATGTTAGGGATTGCTTCATTGAGCCGATTCTGTGGATGAGAGTTTAACAAAAATTTGAACAAGGGGAGTTAGGATCCCGGGTTGAGCTGGAGCTCAGTGTGAAAGGAAGAGGCTGGGGTGGGAGTCAGAAAACATGACAGCTAAATCTCGTTCCCGCCTTTACCAGCCTCATGGTCTGGGGCAATTACCTTCTCTGAGTATTTATTTCCTGCTCTGTGAAACAGAAAAAATAATACCTCCTCTGCCTATCCACCTGGAGTTGTTGGGAAGATCTAATGAAAAGAATGTTTTGCGAAAACTATAAAGTGTTATTATTATTAAGATATTATTATAGTACTTTGGAATCAGGTTTTACAGTTATTGGGCCAAAGAGGCTTATTCCAGTCTTCATACTTGTGAGGAAGCTCTGAAAGACAAGTCCATGTTGAAGTATCTATATGTATAAAATTTGAGAATAATGCCACGGATTTAAATAAAAGTATTCAAAGATAAGACTCTAAAACAATAAATTCTCTAACAGAGTCAGGAGTTTATCTTCATATTTTTTTATTCAAAAATATACAGCAGCCTAACAGAAGAATGTTCTGACAAGGAAAGAAAACTGGGCAGAACGAATGAAACAAAATCTTTAATATCCCGATGAAAGGTTGCTACGTACTTGTTACTTAACAGATGCAAGGGGTATTCATTGGGAAAAATGAGTATTGTGGTGGCTGTTTGCTTTTGACTGGATTGCTCTAATCAAGGAAAACTCAGCTGTTTTTTCTTGACAGATATCGATGGTTTAGAGAGCAGTGCAATTGGGGGCCAGCTGATGGCCTCGGCATCTACAGAGTCTCCCTTCACCCAGGGCAGGAGAATCGATGACTCCACAGTGGCAGGTAAGGGTCAGGAGTTTATGAGTATACGTATATTACACGTGGCACTAGCAGTTAAATCATTATTGGCAGTTTCTAGTACTCACATCGATGAATTAAGGTTTTGTCCTTGCAGAACAAGTGCCTGGTGGGAGTTACTTAGCATCATCTAATTGATAATGGAACATTCATTATTTATAAGCATAAAGTGCAACCCATTAAATTATATTTCCTATAGTAGAATCGCACACAACTCAGTATGGCTATTTCAGTGGTGAAAGAAATCTCGTGCTATCCTTCATTGCCAGGTTGTTTTTGTCTTGGGAAAGTGACCCATGCCCCTTCACATTCTAGGTGTGGCATTTGCTCGCTATATTCTGGTTGGCTGCTGGAAGAACTTGATCGATACTTTATCAACCCCCCTGACTGGCCGCATGGCGGGGAGCTCCAAAGGGCTGGCCTTCATTCTGGGAGCTGAAGGCATCAAAGAGCAGAACCAGAAAGAACGCGATGCCATCTGCATGAGCCTGGATGGGCTGCGGAAAGCGGCTCGGCTGAGCTGTGCTCTAGGTATCGGGGGGGCGGGGGCGTAGATTTTCTGACCCGTTGCCTGAGGGGGGTCCCTATAGAATGTACCAGGAGTGGCCCTATTGGGAAACCAGTCTTTCAGGAGAGTGCTGACAGGTGAATGGGTAGAGAATAGACTCAGTTTAAGGGGTAACTTGTTTGTTTCCTCCGAAGGAGTTGCGGCTAACTGCGCCTCGGCCCTTGCCCAAATGGCAGCTGCCTCCTGTGTCCAGGAAGAGAAAGAGGACAAGGAAGTCCAAGAGCCCAGTGATACCATAGCACAAGGTAACAGCTGAAGGGCCAGAATCCACCTGGTGTCTTATGCACAGTGTGCACACACCTGCATGTGCAAGAGCAGACACTCGTCTCCAGCTCTGTGTGATACACGGCATGTCTGCCGCTGATCATGAGATCCCGCTGGGTCACAGGCTTGGGTGTGTGTTTTACACAGATGATCCAACAGACTGCTTACAGAGAACACTCTGGCCAACAGAGGCATACTCACCACTGGTGACTGGGAAGCTCCACGCGGCTGCTAACAGGTGTGGTGTAGGACACCGGAGGTCCACGTGGCTTTACTAGGCGCACCTCTGTCATCATCCAGTCACTGGCTTTGGCATTTGACAGAGTGCACCTTTGAGGACATCGCAGGTCACAGCAAGGGAGGCAGAATGGCCAATTTCCTGAAGGGAAATCAAACAGGTGGAGGAAATCCCTGAGCTGAGGCTCAGGAAGACTTTACTCTTGTCAGAGAAAAACTCGAGCTTTGTGAACACAGGCAAGAGATGATTTTCACTTGTTAAATTAGTTAATCAATGAAGTGAAGGATTATCTAAGTATAAGGAAGGACAATGGCCTTCCTAATAAGGAAGATAAATGGCGAGCAGCAAACAGAAGGAAAAATGGGAAGCTTGGTCCAGCTTATCCTAATATTATGTATCAGGCATATAAAATAGCTAGCAGCAGGAACATTGGGCACCTTTTCAAAAGCTGAGGAAACCAGGTTGGGCCAGTGGTCCTCAGACCTGAATACTATGTAGAGACCCCTGTGAAAGCAAAGCAGCGCTCCCAGATCCCAGTGTTAACTGAGAAAAGGGTATCCCAATTTTACTTGATGTGTACGACCATAAATTACATAAAAATCCTTACACTGAAAGTTTTTAAAATTCTAAAACCAAAACTAATATTAGAATTGCATTCAAATAAAAAATAAAGCCAGTATCACATGCACGTGACAAATGCTTTGCTCCAAGTCGACCTGCCCTGCGCAGCAGCAGCACCGTTTGGCTCCTCCCTCTGAAGCGAGTGTGCCGTTTTATTTCTGGGCTCCGGCCCGCAAATCAGCTGTCCCACCCGGCCTGAATTCCAAAGACTTGACACCATCATTCATGGAGGATGTTGTCGTTTGGCCTTGCCATGCGTAATTGACATCTTAAGTCACCTTCTGCATCCTTTCTCATTAGTATTCTACTGTAAAAATGCGTTACTTGAAGGTCCTAAGTATAAATGTAATCTCAGGGAGTGATGGCAGGGCACTTCTCAGTTATAACGCGGTCACTGTGGCATTCGGAGTGTAATGCACATGCTTTGTTGGGTGATAGCAGCATGACCGCATGACAGCCAGTCTCTGAGGGAACTTGCAGAACATCAGAGATTCTTCCGTATTATCAGTTTGAGTACATGGGCAGGGAGGGGTCTGGGCACAGACGGCTTCAGCTGAGGTCAGCACGTGGAGCCCATCCACAGTGCTCTGCCTGACCCAGGCTCAGTGTCGGGGCTGCAGGAAGTGCACCCACCAGCTCAGGTTCCATCAAACTTCTGAAGCCACAGAGCTGGAGTCTCCAATGTCCGTGGGGCCCAAGGGCTGGGGAGCGTGCGTGATGAACCACTGGGACCTGCCGCTGAGGAACTTGCTGCCAGCGATGCCCACTGTCTCCCTTTGCCCTCGCATGGGAGCGCATTCTCTCCTTTCCACCCCTCTGTCTCCCTCGCTCGGAATATTATTTTTCACGAATGTCTTTCTGGCACAGTGAAACTGAAAGTGGAGCAGAAGCTGGAGCAGATCGGGAAGCTGCACGGGGTGTCGCTGCACACGGCCCACGTCCTGTGCATGGACGCCATCCTCAGCGTAGGCCTGGAGATGGGAAGCCACAACCCAGACTGCTGGCCACACGTGTTCAGGTGCATGACAGGATCACTGCCCCATGTGGTACCCAGCCTGCCGTGGGAGCGTAGGGGTGATGGAAGGGCTAGGCTCCAGGGTCTGCCAACACTTAAACAGATGGCGGTAACTCACAGTTTGGATCAGTCCCAAATGAGAGATTAAAAAGAGAAGAGGGAACAGGGGCCCAACTGAATATATATCTTAGAGAACAGAGTGACAGAATTTAATTTAGGGGTTTATGAACAGATTATTAACATTGGCTGTGAGAGGCAGATGTATTATACAAAGGAAAAACAATTCCTTAAATAGTGGAGGATAAAAGCCATGTAAGTTAAGTGAATGCTATGCAGATCTAAAAGCTGGTCATGTGGCAGCCATATAACTTTGCTGTTATGTTTATTAATGTCCTCCTCATTTAAAAAAGGATTTTGGATAGCTTACATGGATACACAAAGTACAAGATGCGTACTTTTAATTTAGCTAGAGAAAGGAAAAAATAAAATAGTACATTGTGCTAAAGACAGACTGAAAATTTGTTCCAAGATTTGTGGTATCAAAGGGAGAAGACCCCTCCACCCCACATCAGTTGCACAGCTCACAGCCCCCGTAAAATGACAGCAAAGAGAGAGCTCCACAGTCCTCCTGCAGCTGAGACAGAGTGCCTCCCCGGGCACTGGCACTCACTCGGCAGAGCCGGGGCAGTGCAGGGAGCCCTGCCCGCCCTGCCCACCCCCACCCCACAGGCCCTGGTCCTGCACTGCACTCACTGTTCCTTATCCTCCTCAGCAGGTGCTCACCCTACACCTCCCACTGGGCTCAGTCACCCCGAGCTCGCCCAGGGCATGGGCCAGATCTGGGTTCAGTTTAATATCCTAAAAGCAAGTACAGTCATGAGTGTTTGTCAGCTTTGAAAGAGAGAAGCACGAAGATCACTCAGGGGTTGAAAATCCCATCTTGAGAGAAGCAGGATGAGAAGGAGCCAGGGTGAAGGCTGGTACCCTCTTTGTTGCTCTCACAAGCAAAAAGGGAAAAAGAGAAAGACTTAAATTATACCCAGGCAATTTACATGAAATAAAAAGTTGTCTGTAGAATATCACAATGGATTCTCCAGGATGGTCTTTACCATGAATGGACTTATTCTGGGGTGAGGGGCCTCGTATGAACCATCTCAGTCCTGGGTTCTGTGGGGAACAAACAGTGTGGACGTTGGTAGCTGTGCCACAGGTTGTGACTCTTCGTATTTACCATGACAGCTATGGAACTGTCAGGAGCAGGCGGGCCACGGCTGGGCAGGACCCCTGAGAGAGGCCCGGAGTGGTCACAGGGCCTGTCAGCCATATGCACACTTCCTAGGCCCCCAAAGTAAGGAAATACTTGCCAAGTCCTAACCAGAGAGCCAGGGATGGGGGAAGAGGACCCCTTGGGAAAATCCACTCACACAGCCCAACTCCAGAAAAGCCAGTCAGCCAGCTAGGACAGAAGGGGTGCACAGGGCGTTGTTGCCCACCTTTCTCCCAGTAAGGGGTGGGAGAAGTTGAAGAATCCTTACCTCACTTCCAGGCTGTCTGGCCCAACTCAGAAATATACATATAGTGAGGGAGGGGAGCCGGGGAGAGGTGGCACTCACCAGAGGAAGGAGAGAATTTAGGGAGCGCTGTAGAACTAGCTGCACCTCCTTTCTGTCTCACTGTGGGATTTACAGAGTTGGTCCAGTTGAGCTGCAGCTCTCAATAGCTGCTCGCCTGTGACTCTCCCCAGGGTGTGTGAGTACGTGGGCACGTTGGAGCACACCCACTTCAGTGATGGCACCTCCCAGCCCGCACTGACCATCAGTCAGCCCCAGAAGGCACCCGGCGGCCCTGGACTGCTTGGGGACCTGGAGGGTGAGGGCTCACCCTCGGAGCAGAGCCCGGAGCAGGAGAGCTCGCTGAACATGGCCCCCGTCATCCAGACCCTCTCCATCCAAGAGCTCGTCAAGGAAGGCAGCCGAGGCCGGGCCTGCGACTTCCGAGGGGGCAGCCTCATGACTGGGAGCAGCGCTGCCAAGGCCGTGCTCACGCTGTCCACGCAGGCCGACAGGTGTGTGTGCACGCCCCCACCCTCACCTCGCCCCAGCGGGGCTGCTCGCCACGTAGCGCCCCTCACCTGCTGGCTACACCGCCATGGTCATACACTGTCTCCTCTGGTCTCAAAAGTCCTGCCAGGCCAACTTGATGTGTTCACCAGTTAAACCTCTCTTCATTTTGTTCACACCTAATTTCTGTCTCCTGCCACGCCCCACCCTTAAATGAACTGTTGTCTAATGACAAGACCAGGGGCAGGGTGCCCTTGCTCCCTCACTTCAGGCAACTTCACCTCTTTATCATAAAATCGGGTCAGGAAGTGGCTCTTTTACAGGGTAGCCGTGAGGTCAAGTGAATCAGTACGCTTGAAGCTCTGAGGACAGAGCCTGGCAAATAGTAAAAACCCACTATTTTTGTGATAATTAATAGTTTAAAATCCCACACCCCAGAGTGTGATATATTGTTAAATGATGCCCCAAACCACGTTAAGTTAGAGAGGGGAAAAAATCAACCATAAGCCAACTGTTTGGTGACAGTGTTGATGTTGAAAGTGCTTTTGGTCGCCAGTCGCATGTTAGACCACCTCACTTCACGCTCCAGACTTCACTGCTGGCCCCAGACTGCCCTGCACAGGGTGCAATGCAGTTTGTAGGGTGAGGACGGACAGCAGGGGGTGGAGAAGTGGGCGGTGCACTCACTGGCTGGAACTCAGGACACCACTTCTTTCCTGGCTTTGACCCCAACCACCTGCAAGGGCATGTGTATAAGCAGTTGCTCTGAGAGTCAGTTTCCTCTTCACCTGCTAACCCAGTATACGTACTAACTCAGTGCAATGATCTCTTTTTTCCCATGTATCCAACAAGGTGGCTGGGGAAGTACTGTGGAATCTGGATACAGGTGTCAGGTGGGATATAACACTCACCGCTGTTTTTTTCTTACTAGGAAAGAAGAGAAAGAAATGGTTCATGAGATCCAGACACCAAATGGTGTTAAAATTGGAATTACAGAACAGCAAGAAAAATGCATCAGTTACAATAATTTACGAATGATTAATTCCCCGATTTGTGTCTCAGATTCCTCCTTCGAAAGGGACCTGTTATTCAGTTTCTATTAGAGACACTCTCCTTTACCCAGCACATGGCACCCAAAGGCTGCTTGCCCTTCTGGTGTCACCACAGGATTGGAGGGCAGGCTTTGGATGACCCAAGTCCAAGGCAAGGCCGGCTCGCCTCATTCCTAGTGTGCCACATAACCCACACCTGAGCCCCACATTCTGAATGCCAGTGAGCCTGAGACCCTCCTCTAAGCCCTGCTACCTGTGCTCACCTCCTCCTCCCTCACTCCTACTGGAATGTGTGTGCCCGGCTGAGTGGGAAACAAAAGAACCTGCAAGATCCATTATGTAAAGGAATATTTGTGATTCCAGTAGATGCTGGAGCTTCCGCCATGTCCCGGGCTGCGGGTGCCTGAGTCAGAGGGGAAGAAGACAGTCACCCCTGCCCTAGGGAGCTTCCAGGATGGGTTTGATAGCCTCAGAGCCATGCCCAGTTTTATGCTCATCAACTGTAGTCCAACAAAAGCCTTAATTAACTTAGTGGGGTTTTCTTTAATGTAGCTCATGAGATTACAGCTAATTCGAAGGATTCCGTTCCCATTTATTCAGTTTCTGGATGCAATGCTGTGCCACCTTTCAACTTCTTGCCAAATTTTTTTTTGCGTGCCTCCAATGGCTGAGCTGTGCCCTGGGATACAAGGATTTTTTTTTAAATATAGCCTGTGCCCTTCAGATTAAACTCTCGGAGTCAGAGCATACTTGTATACAGTCATACTAGATATAATGATACTATACACTTCCTTACAGTGTTTACACAACATTTTCATTAATCACATCTAAAAAATTACCGTAATCATTCTGCCATAAAGGCTTTGCTGAATTGTTTCCAAGGAACAAATCTTTCTGTTTCATCCAGGCTCTTTGAAGATGCAACAGAGAAGCTGAACCTCGTGGCTTTGGGAGGTTTCCTTTACCAGCTGAAGAAAGCGTCGCAGTCCCAGCTTTTCCATTCCGTTACAGACACAGTTGATTACTCGCTGGCCATGCCAGGTAATTCCTTCCCGGAAGAAACCATGCCGTGAGGTTAGCAGGAATCCGCCCCGATCTGCGATACCAGCAGCCTGCCTGAGACTGGAGTCCACCTTCCTTTGCACATGGCCACCCTGGCTAATTTGTCATCTAGTTTTAGGGCTTGGTACATGTGTGTATGGGTGAGTGATGGGATGACTTTTTGTGAGTGGAAGTGTCACCGCTGCCACTGTTACAGGTGTTACCACTGGAGTTGGGCTAGGTGGTTCTGCTAAGGTTTGGGCTCATGACATAGAAGTTGTGTGGCTACTCAGGGTGCAGATAGCTCTCATGAGGGTAGGAACCCTTCTCCATATCACAGAACGTAGTACTCACCTCAGTCCAGACCACTTGCAGAAGCACCTACTAATTCCAGAATGAGAGTAAGGGAGAGAAATGGAAGGATGACAGAAGCCTTGTGCCACTCCTAGAAAAACTGCTCTCATGTGTACCCTTTAGTTACGGGTCAGTGTGACTGTCTTCCTGCATGAGGCCAGATGAAGGCCCTTTTGCAGGCCAACCTGTGGAAGAGAGAATAGAGTCGTACCGAATTTTCCCGTGGTCCCAAATGGGTGGCAGGCTGCTCAGAAATGCAACTGTCCATCAACAGGGGGTGGTGCTGCTAGAACAGCGAGTACCTCGTCCCGATGAGTTCAGACAGAGGCTCGGAGCCATGTGGCAGGTTGGATTGCACAACCTCTGTGGTCCCTTCCATCTTTAGGATCTGAAGTCCTAGGTGTAATATTTTTGGCCTTTTGATCCTCAGTGCAGATTCTAATTTGAGAACCACCATCCTTTCCCTACTAAGGGAAAGGTTTTAAAGTTTAATGGACTTTAAAACCTTAGCTAAGGCCAACCCTCCAGAACCATCAGACTTCCGGAGCGCCTCTGAGCCCAGGGCCACCTCCTGCGTCTTTTGCATTGGAGAAATCACCAGGCTCCGAGCTCACACAAAGCAACGAGCAGGGTCAGGAGGAGGCAGCAGACCCAGGAGAGGAAGCGCTGGCTTAGAAATCAGTCAGACATGAGTCCAAATGCTGCCTTCACCATTTACCAGATGCACAAGTCAGTTCACCTCTCCAGCATTCAGTTTATTAATCTGTAAAATGGAAGTAATTATACTTATTTCTTAAGGTTTGCTTTAAAAAATAAAATGATTAAAGATGCAAAGAACCAACACAATGTCTGATGCAGAGAGAGCATTCAGTAAATGTCGCGGATTATTACTGCTGTCATTTTGAAGTTTACTTGATGTGGCAAGGCTAATAGAAGCATTTTGGTTGGAAGAGCCTGATAATGATCAGCATTTTGTAGGCAGGCGGCGAAGGGGAAGCAACAAGCCATGAGTAGGCAGGGAGTGGGGAAGACTAAGGTGACACCGGCAAGGACAAAGCCAAAGAGGGTAGGTTTGAGGGTGGGAGGCGGGGATGGGTGGGACAGGGGTCCGAGGTGGGTGAAAATGGAGACAACTGTGCTTCAACAGCAATAAAAAAAATACATGTTAATGGCTTTTATCAAGTTAAAATATATTTGAATTTCTATGTAATTAGTTGTTGGTTCAGGAAAGGAATAGTATCTCTTGAATAGACACCCTCCATGAAATCTCTATCCTTTGTAAGCTAACACAGAATGTGATAGGAATGTGGATTCATACCTCTGTTTATTTGTGTACTGTAGGTTCCTTGAGAGAATATGTACTTCCGCTTATTAAAAAAAAGGATAGGAGATCAGAGTGGGCAAGGACTATGCTGAGCAAAGCAGATCAGACTAGATAGCATGTTATCAGGTAGCAAAGGGGCCCAACTTGCTTGGAAGGGCTTCACAGGGGCCACTAAGGACTGGCAGAGTGGATGGTGACTGTGCAAGAGGATGGTAACGATAGTCATGATGACCGCTGAGAGCACAGGCCAGGTAGTATGCGCCTGTGTTAAGCATTTTATGAGTATTATTACATTTAATCCCTAAAGTAACTTTAAGAAATAGGTCCTATCATCCCCACTTTCACAATGAGAAACTGTGGCTCAGACATAAATCTCTGGTCTGCTGTAACCCAACTACTGAGTGGTGAAGGCAGGAGTTGAGCACAGGCAGCCTGACTCCCCAGCCCCCCCCCCCCCCACGTAGCCACTACAGCATCCTCCCTTATCAACAAGCATGGTTCACACTTGTCACGGCAGCCACTGGGAATGTCATGGTGACCAGGAGAGGCGGGCCGGGCCGTGCTGAGCGAACCACCCAAGTCTCTTGAACCCAGGCTCCTCCCCTCTCTTGGTTAGCACTCACTGAATCATCCTGCTGGTCTGAGTGCAGTTCTTCGATTTCCATCCTCTCTCTGTGCTTGAACAGGTCAAACCATTTCTGAGTTTGGGCCTGACGGCTTTCACGGTCTCTCCTTATAGGAGAGGTGAAATCTACCCAAGACCGGAAAAGTGCCCTGCACCTGTTCCGCCTCGGGGACGCCATGCTGAGGATCGTGCGCAGCCGGTCGAGGCCGCTGCTTCACGTCATGCGCTGCTGGAGCTTCGTGGCCCCTCACCTGGTGGAGGTGAGCTCAGGGGGCGTGGGGAGCTCAGGGAACTCCACCAGCAGAGCCAGCCTAGGGCTCCCCAGTCAGTGTGGGGATGCAGAGCGCTGTGGCCACAGTGCAATGAGAAGGTTCCCATCCCCTGGTCACAGGCATCGTAGTTCTCTGATTATACCTCATGGCATCTAAAGAATCACCCCAAAGGGCAGCACTCCCCTGGTCTCATTCTGACCCTCTTTACAAGTTGGTCAGTTTTCATTCTTTTTTTTTTTTTAAGTATTTTATTGTTGTTCAGTTACAGTTGTCTGTATGACCTGGTATCAACCTGAGCCTGAAGCTCTACTTTTATATGTGACTCCAACAGTGCCTTTTGTTCCAGCCAGTCTCTCTTTTCCATAGTCATTTTCTAATGACTGTAGTCTGGGCAGTACCCTCTGGGTAGGAGAACCATATGTCCTGGTTTTGCCAACAAAGCGAACACTGGGACAAGGAATCCATATGGTAAATCATACGGTAACTCTCCGCCTCATCATCTCAGTGATGATGACGGGCCACTTCTAAGTTGGTGGGAAAATTGTTGTCCTATCTTGCAGTGATGACTATTCTTAATAGCTCTTTAGTGCTTATCTGATAGAGATATGTCATAAAGTATTTTTGGGGAACTTAATTCACTAACTTGAGAACATTCTAGTAAGGAAAAGGAGTAGAAAATAATAACTTAGTTATGGAGAAATAGTATATCAGTTATCTATTACACTATAACAAACCATCTCAAAATCCTAGGATTTAAAACAATCACCATTTATTTACCTCATGGACACCCGGGTCAGAAATTTTAGCTAGGCTCGGCTGGTACTACTTCCAGTCTCAGCCAGCCTTGGCTGTTCTCAGCTGGCCCGACGTGTCACCTGGGGTTAGCTGGTTCATGATGGCCTTGACTGGGGAGGCCGGACACACAGGCTCTCTCAGCCTCTCAGACTAGCCCCAGCTCGTTCACATGGCATTTTTAGAATTCCAAAGGCAAGCAAGACAACCAACCCCAAATCACAACTTTGCAATTCTCTACTTATGTAGTATTTGCTATTGTCCAAAGCAAACCACACATCGAAGCCCAGGGTCAGGGCGAAAGAAGACTGCTAATGGGCCTGGATGCAGGAGTCCTCAACCAGTTAGAGCTTTGCTGGTGCAGTTGGCCCCGCTCCCTGAGCGACCAATGACTCCTCTGATCTGTATGTGTTTGGGGCACAGCTAAGAACAGGACCATGGGCAGTTCTGATGTCTTTATAGTCAACATGCTGCTCTATGCCATTCAAGAAAACTGTCATGTTATATTCTTTAAAAGAAGAAGAAATTACTAGACACTATGATTTTTCTAGAAACATTTAATTGGAGTTGTGTCCAATCAGTTTGTTAGATTATTAAAAATGCAATTTAATGTGGTGTTTATCTGTATGTATGCCTTGAAGCGCTCTTCACTTTAACAGCATTGCTGCATCCCCCTCCCTGCAATGAGGTGGGTTAGGAAAACCTTCAGAAACCAGATTCTTCCTTGCCTGAAGTTCTGATGGTGTTCTGTTCTCTCATGAATCTTGCAGGCCGCCTGCCATAAGGAAAGACATGTGTCTCAGAAGGCTGTTTCCTTCATCCATGACATACTGACAGAGGTTCTCACTGACTGGAATGAGCCACCTCACTTTCACTTTAATGAAGCACTCTTCCGACCCTTTGAGCGTATTATGCAGCTAGAGTTGTGTGATGAGGATGTTCAAGACCAGGTCAGTATGTCACAGTAACCAGCATTGTCATCGCCACAGCTAGCTCTGATGGAGTGCACAGGCTGGTGTTGTTCTGTGAACTTCACATATTTCACCTTTCCAATAATCCTCTATGTGGAATCTATGACAAAGGAAGGTGAACCAGTTTAACTGAGGATACAGTGCTCAGGGGAACTGGGATTTGAACCTAGGCAATCGGGCTTTACTGGTCTGTACTCTTAACCATACCCTCAACTGGTACACAGATGGTGAAGAAACTAAGTGGAGATGCCACAACTAGCATGAGAGTAATCTAGGAACCCAGATTCTCTCTCTGAAATCTAAAAATGTCAAATAAAGACTTAAAAATTCTTTTTAAATACATTGGCACTCTGGCAAGAAAGTGAGGAATGCTAAGATGCCCACAGCTAAGCAGCAGGGGGAGACTCGGAAGCAAGCCGAGCTCTAAGATGGCTTTGGCCGTGATGGAATTGGCCATCAGGTGAAACTGGGTTCTGCTACCACCTGCTTTTTTAAAGGCTTTGTTTGTTTATTTTTAGAGAGAGAGGAAGGGAGAGAGAAACAGGGAGAGAAACTTCGATCATTTGCCTCTCGCACATCTCCAACCAGTGGCCTGGCCCACAACCCAGGCATGTGCCCAGACTGGGAATCCAACCAGCGACCTTTCAGTTTGCAGGACGATGCCCAGTCCACTGAGCCACACCAGTCATGGCTGCTATCCCATTCGTAAGGCCACAATAACAGGAGACAAATTTCAACACAAATCTTTAAAATTGGTGTTCACCTAGGCCAAGGTTGAATTAGAAATGAACTCAAGTACCACCCTCCCTGAGAATATGATCAGGCTGTTTCTAACATTGGCTCTTAGTAAAGATAAAAAAAAAAAATAACTTTCCAGGATTAAAATTGTAAGCTAGCCCTTCTGTGGAGTCACTAAATGAAAATGCATCACCTTGGTGGTCTAGGAACTTCACACAGGCATCATACAAAGCGGCAAAATTCCCCCCGGAATTTCAACTCAGGCCACAGAAAATAATCCTGCAAATGAAGTTCCAAGAGATGTGAGTTCACAGTATTTAAAAACTATCACGAAACACATAGGGAAACAAGGCAATATAGTCAGAAGGAGCTACTGAAACTATAATATGGTACAGTCATACCTAGAGATAGTAGAAATATTGGTATCTTCAATGCAAAATATTAAATAATTTTTAATGAAACAAAAGAAGAATGAAGATATGAGTTCATACCTAAAGGCTAGGTTGAGGAATTCCAGTAATAGTGAACTAAGTAATTCAGATCATCTTTCCATGGGAACAACTAGAAAGAGTTGGACAAAATTTTTTTTAATCATTGGAAAGCATTGAAATATTACAAACAGATTGAATAACTTTGAGGCCATGATCTAGGAGAAAAAGAATACCTAGGCACAGAGCCTAGTGTTTGGGTTGTTTTTCCCAAAATGGAATCAATTAATTTCAGAAGCTGGAAGACTAAGAAGCTGAGACAAACTGGAGCCTGGGGCCTGCTGATCTGGTAACTTCTTGACATCTTGGGTCAGAATCATGAAGACAATAGGATCTCCTAGGAGGAAGGGTGAAACTTAAATAGACTTGTCCTAACAGAAAATAATCCCCAACTTCAAATAATCCCTAACAAGAATGTGACGTCATTATTTCTTAATGCTTCAGGTACAATGTCTGCATTCAATCAAACTAATCCGCTCGTTAGGAAATAACATATCATTGAAAACAAAAAGTCAGTAAAAGTAGACACATACACACCCCTCCAGGGATCCAGACAATTTCAGAGTTATCAGAGACCAACTTTAAAATGACCGTACTGAAATATTTTCAGAAAGATATAGAACAAGAAGGGCTTCAGCTATAGTGGCGTAAAGAAGTTAGTGAATTCTCCTCACAAGAATCAAGGATTAGAGGGGACAAAATTGTCCAAAGCAAGCATGTCAGAGCTCTGGAAATAGACCGAGGGCAGACAACAAATTGAGTAGCATTTGCGCTTAAAAATAGTTCTTGCTAGAATTTTGGTTAAGAGCAGTGGGAGTATGTGACCTTCTAGCTGAAGACTGCACTGCCCCCCTTACTTCTAAGCTTTTGACGAGAATAATAGTTTGACCAATGTGGGGCTGAATGGGCAAGTGAGCCTTCCTGCTATGAGGAACAGACTTGGTTTGGAAAAAAGGTTAAAAAAGATCATTGATCTGTCAGCTCTAAGTGGTGGATTCATTAGGAAATGAATGGGAGAATCCTGCAACCTTGCTAACCTGTGGTTGCAGTGAGCAGTGAACCAGTAAGAAATGCATCATGAGAACCTAGAAACCAGAGAGTCTTAGAAGGACTAGGTAAGTTCCTCACACACCTGACTGACTGAAACATGGACATACACAGGATAGACCACACAAATCCCATGAGAAAGTAAAAGGCAAGGCAGACTGAAGTATTGGCTGAACTTTGAATATTCTCCCCAGCCTACGCACACAGACTGATTGGAAAAAGGTGGAAGCCTTCAAGGCTCAAAGTGTGTGCTGGAGCACAGTCTCTGCCCACCTCATCCGTGACCACTAACCAACCCATGTTGACAGGGGGACAAACACTAGAAAGCTGGGCTAAAAAGCAATAATAAAGAAACCAAGCAGAGACATTGTTGCCTCACACTACAGGAAGAGACAGATTCCACAGTTTATGTACAAGCAACTTAGTTGGGGTTTTTTTTTAAAGAAAACTCAGAAAAATGAATCAAAATCCAGCAGTGGTACACTATATTATCTAAAATGTCAAATTTTTAGTGAAAAAAATTATGAGATCTAAGAAACAAGGAAGAGTGACATATACTCAGGGGAAGAACAATAAACACAAACCACCTCAGAGGGATCCCCGTATTGAAGGTGGGGGACAGAGACTTTGCTGTCATCAGTATGTTCGAGGAGTTAATGGCAAATGGTGATAGTGACTCAGGAATGGAAATGTGAATAGAGAACTCAGAAATACGAAACATATGGATTCTACTGTTAAAAAGGGCAATAAATAAACAAAAAAATCTACTAGAAGATCTTACTGGCAAGATGAGAGATAGCAGAAGAAAAAAATCAGTGAAATTCAAAGTAGATTAATATAAATTATCCATTCTGAACATCAGAGAGAATTAATTTTGATGAAAAATAAATAAAGCCTTAGAGACCTGCAGGACAATGTCAAGTGTACATGTAAAATGAGTCTAGAAGAAGAGGAAATAGACAAAGTGGGGGTAAATATATTTAGATAAATAAAGGAACCCCAATTAACACCAACACAAAGATAATCCACAGTAGATGCAGTACAGTCAAAGTGCTCAAACACAAAGGCAAACTCTTCAGAGTGAGTAACAAGAGAAAAACAGTTCGGTACTACGCAGAAACGATGACTGCTGACTTCTCTGGAAAGAATGAAGGCCAGAAGACGATGCAAGGCCATATTTCATAAGATTGCATTCATACGAAGTGTCCAAAATAGGCAGATCCGTGGAGACAGGAGATGAGTGAATGCCTGGGGGCCGAGGGCATAGTGGTGGGGTGGAGAGGTGGGGGGATGGGACTTCTGAAAATGTGCTCCAATCGAATTGTGGAGATGCTTGTGCAACTCGGAATACACTTAAAAAATACTGAATTGTTTGTTATAAATGGGTAGATTTTATCATATATGATTTATCTCTCAGTAAAGATGTTAAAAATATTAATTGATAAAACTTCTATTCAAAGGCAGAGAGTGTAATACAGCATCAAACAACCAGATACTACAACATACAGCCTACAGGACACAAAAACCCAAGTAGACTGAAAGTAAGAGGACTGACAATGATTTTCCATGCGAACACTAACCACGAAAGAGCTGCGGTCACTCTATTAATGTCAGGCAAAATATACCTGAATACAAGAGATATTACTACAAACAAAGAGAGGTATTTAGTAATTAGAAAAGGGTCAGTATATTAGGATGTCACATCAATGATAAATGTCTATGTACCTAACAATAAAGCCTTAAAAGTGCGTGAAGCAAATAAAGAATTGGAAGGAGAAGTAGACAACTTAAGAGCTACAGTGCAGGGGAATGGGGAGTTACTGTCTGATGGGCATGGGGTTTCACTTTGGAAGGAGGAAAATATTCTGGAGATGGATGGTGGAGATAGTTGCACAGCAAGGTGAATGTGCTTAGTGCCGTTAAACCGTATACTTAAACATGGTTAAAAGCGTAATTTTATGTTATGTATAGTTTTACCACGATACAAAAATTGTAGGGGACATTGCAGCACTCCTCTCTAAGTAACTAATAGTACAACTCAATGGTAGATTATGGATCTGGAGCACTCTACGTAACAAAAGAATACAGATTCTTTTTAAGTGCACGTGGAATTTTCTCTGTGATAAATGCTATGCTAGCCTCAGTACCTTTCATAGCATTAAAATTATACGAAATACATTTTCCCGCCACAATGGAATTAAAGTCAAAATAAACAACAGAAAGAAATTTGGAAAATGCCCAAATATTTGGAAACCAAAGAAACTGTTTAAAATTCTAAATAGTTCATGAGTCAAAGAAGAAGTCACAGGGAAAATTAGAAAATATCTTGAATGAATGAAAATGAAAGTATAACATATCAAAATTTATGGAATGCAGAGGAAATTATACCTGAAAATGCTCATATTAGAAAGAAAGAAAGATCTGAAATCATTAAGTTTTTGCCCAAGACCCTAGAAGAAGAGCTTCTCTAATGAAGCTAAGAGGAAATGATGACCAGAACAGAAACCAGTGAAACAGGAAAACAGAAAACAACAGGGAAATATCAATGAAACTGCAGACTACCAAAATCAAGAATAAAAGAGGAAATGTTACTGAAGACACTAGAGAAATCCTGTATTCTCAAAAGGGTTATGAGAATATTATCAGCAATTTTATGTCAACAAAATAAGACAACTTAAACCAAATGGAAAAATTCCTAGAAAGGTACAAATAACCAAAACTTTTTCAATAAGAAATAGAAAATCCAATTAAATCTACATCAAGTAAAGAAATCGAATTAGTCATTTAAAATCTTGCCACAAAGAATATCTATACCTTGTTGGTTTCACTAAAAAACCTATGAACTATTTAGGAAAGAAATAACACCAGCCTTACACAAACTCTTGTCAGATAATAGAGAAGGAAGGAACACTACCCAACGCATTTTATGAGACGAGTATTACTCTGATACTAAAGCCACAAGAAAACTATAGACCAAATATTCTTCACAAAATTAAACCTAAAAAATTCTTTAAAAATTATTAGAGCCCTGGCTGGGTTCCTCAGTTGGTTGAAGCATCATCTTGTATACTAAAAGGTTGTGGGTTCAATCCCCAGTCAGGGCACATACCTAGGTTGTGGGTTGGATATCCAGTCAGAGCGTGTATGGGAGGCAACCAATTGATCTCTCTCTCTCTCCCCTCCCCCTCCCCGCTCTCCTTTCCATTCCTCTCTCTCTAAAATCAATAAACATCCTCAGGTAAGGATTAAAAAACTAAAAATTATTAGAGGCTAAATCCAGCAATATATAAAGATTAAACACTGTTACATATGGAATTCATCCCAGGAGTGTAAGGTTAGTTTAACAGCTCAAAATCAATTAATGTAATGTATCATATTAGTAGAATAAAGGGTTGAAACCACATGTTCATGTAAATAGTTTTGGAAATTAACAAAATTTAAAAGCCATTTTTAATTTAAACAAAAAACTTTGAAGAAATGAGGAGTAGAAGGAATTTCCTCAGTTGAGTAAAGAGCACCTTTGAAAAGCTTACATCTAATGTCATACTTAGTGGGGAAGAACTGGGTGCTTTTTCCCTATGATCAGCACCAGGCAAGGATTTTTACCTGTACTATTTCTATTTAATATTATAACTTTTATGCATTGTATAAAAAAGGCATCTGGATTTGAAAAGAACAGCAAAACTTTTCTTAATGCATAAACAATATGGCCTTGTATGTAGAAAATCCTAAGGGATTTACAACAAATTATTAAAATTATCAGTGAATTTAATAGGGTCACTGGATATAAGATTAACATGCTAAAATCAATTGAGTTCTTATGTCTGAGAAATAAATGATCAAAAATTGAAATTAAGAGAACAGTTCCATTCACAAGATCATTAAAATAATAAAAATATTTAGGAATAAATTTAGCAAAAGAAGTTCAAGACCTGTACACTGAGAACTATAAAACATTGCTAAGAAAAATTAAAGAAAATTTAAATAAATTATGATAACAAAATATAGTCTATTCATGGATTGAAAGACACAGTATTTTTAAATGAGAAAATTTCCCCAGATTGATATAAAGATTCAGTGCAATTCCCATCAAAATCCAAGCAGAGTTTTTAAAGATATTGGCAAGATGACTCTCAAATGTATATGCAAATGCAAGGGATTGCAAGAATAGAGAATGCAAATGCAAGAATAGAGAAAACAAATTAGAAAAAGAACGAATTTGGAGAATTTACGTAACTTGATTTTGAAACCTCAGTAATCCACGTAGTGTGATACTGGTGTACAGGTACACTTAACAGCCCAATGGAAATAAATAGAGTGCAGAAATAAATTCTCACGTTTAGGTTCAATTAATTTTTGACAAGGAGGCCACTGGAATTCAATAGAAGGAGAGGGTATTATTGTCAGAAAACAGTGCGTGAACATATGTAATAAAAATGGCCTGCACTTTCACCAGTCAGTATATACAAAAATAACTCAGTATGGATCATCACCTTAACTCTAAGAGAAAAACTCTGTTTCCTGGAGAAAGTATAGGAGATGGTCTTTGAGACCTTGAGTTAGGCAGAGATTTTTTAAAAAATGACATCAGCATGATCCATAAAAAGAAAATTTGATGGTACCCAATTTAGCAGCACGTATGAAAATTGGAGTAACACGGAGAAGATGAGCACAGCCCCTGCACAAGGATGACATGCACGTTCCTGAGACTGTCCGTATTCTGTGCAGTTCCCGAGCACCCTGCCACCCTTGCTCATTAACGCAAATACACATGTAAAAAAAAATCGATGAATTGTACTTCATTAAAATGTAAAGCTTTTGCTCTTTTAACACCATTAAAAAATAAAGGCAAGCCCGAGGTTATGGAAAAATATTTGCAAATTATAGATCTCCAGAAGGATTTGCATCTAGAATACATAAATAACTCTAAAATAATAAAAAGACAGTAAAGAGAAGACAAAGACCTAATCTAAAAAACAGCAAGATATTTACAAATAGCCAATAATAAGCTTGTGAAAATGTTGCTCAACAACATCAGTCCTTAGCAAAATGCCAATTAATGCACTACAAATGCTTATTTAGAAGATTTTTGTGTGAGCTTATCTGGGTTCTGTTCTTTCTCTCTCACTAAAATTAACCCAGAAATAGGGCAATGAGAAATACATCACGCTTCCCATGAGTTCTCCTGCATCTTTTAAGAAGAGGGTGTTAACTGCCACCTCCTTTGCCTCTGCCAGGTTGTCACATCCATTGGTGAGCTGGTTGAAGTGTGTTCCTCCCAGATCCAGTCGGGCTGGAGGCCCTTGTTCAGTGCCCTGGAAACGGTGCACAGCGGGAACAAGTCTGAGGTGAAGGACTACCTAGTTGGTGATTACTCCATGGGTAAGGTCGTGTGTCGGTGTTATATCCTGAAACGTGACTGAATTCGTTTATTAGTTCTAACAACTTTTGTTAGTGTCTTTTAGGATTTTCTGTATATAAGATTGTGACATCTGCAGACAGAATTTTACCTCTTCCTTTCCAATTTGGATGCCCTTTATTTCTTCTTCTTGCCTGATTGCTCTGGAGGGGACTTGAATAGGAGCGGTGATAGTGGGAAGGATCCATGGTTGGTTTTGCTGTAGGGCATTAGTTCTTTGTGCCAAATTATTTGCTATCAGAGGCAATTGAACAGCAGGAGAAACTGACATTCAGGGGCGCTTTATCAGCAGGAAATAAGCTGGTGCAGCAGGGACGGGAGTTCTGAGTTTTGCCAGCAGGTGAGAGCCCTGAGCATTATCAGGCCCTGCTCTCACTGTCAGATTGGATGAAAGGCTAAGAAAGAGATTTCTATTGTTTCACTTACACTTATCTGTATTGGGCTGATTCCTAAAGCCAAAATGAAAAATGTTACCCACTTGCTAGAAAGAAGCAGAGAACTATCCTAACACTGGGGATTCTAAATTCAGGAGGTTGGGTCTGGCTGGACATGGATGGGCATCCATAAAGCATGCCCACAGCCAGGGGAGTTGTGTCAGGGGTGCCCATGTTCAGAGACCCACCAGAAGGGCTCAGGACTCAGCCTATAATTATGCTAAGATTTATGCTAATAAATCCTAGTGTAAGATTGGTCCAGATTTTATCACCTTGCTCACTACTGAGATATAATATGGATGAGGCAGTCAGAATCTGGGGGGACCCCTGTGCAGGCTTCCTTGTGCTCTCACCTTCGCATGGGGGGAGGGGTCCCATGGAGCACACTTTCCCCCCAGCAGTGAAAAATGCAGCAACATAAGAGTAATGTTTTAGCCCAGGACAGCACATTAGAAACCCAGCTGACAGCAGGGTGTAGGGGTCCCAGAGGTACCTTCTGTCTAGCATATACCAAAATTCAGGCTTCCTGAAGGAAAGCAGGTGTTCAGACTAAACCACATTATTTACACAGTCCAGGTACAGTGAACTACCCTTGTTGATTAACTGTTGCCCAGAAGTATTCTGGGAGCCATGCTCCCAGACTCCAGCCAAAGGTCAACCTTGCAAGCAAACCTTTCTAAGGACAGCAGTCTCAGGCCTTTGATGTGACTCTTTTCTGCACAGGTGTAAATAAATTAGTATATGCCATCAAGGATTTATCCAAACCTTCTCTTCCCTATAATTATGTGTGCAGAAGAATTCAGAGGCCCACGTTTCACCACCCTGCACTCAGCCGGATTCGCCCTCTTCTCCCCATGAGCTCTTTGTAGCCTTCCTGCAGCTCCCCCTGCAGGCAAAGCTAAGAATCACAGCATGGGAGCCAGGCCAGTTGTCCATTCAAAAGTCCCTGGCTTTTCTCCAGATTTTTCCCAGGCCCTGTGGAAGGTGCTGGGAGTTTGGGCAACCTGAAGGGTAGAGACTTAACTTCCTTACAATTCTATAATCTTCCTCCCTCAGGAAAAGGCCAAGCTCCAGTGTTTGATGTATTTGAAGCTTTTCTCAATACTGACAACATCCAGGTCTTTGCTAATGCCGCCACTAGTTACATCATGTGCCTTATGAAGTTTGTCAAAGGACTGGGTAAGTGGAGTCCTCTTTTCATGCCTTGTGACAGCTGGGAACCTGTTCCTGGATGGCTTTGTGTGGAAAGCCCTGGAGACAGGCCCGCTGAGCATCCTGGGATGGAAGCAGATGGTGTGTACTCGGAAACAGAGCGCTCACTGGGAAAGCAGCTTGGGGTTCTGTCCAAGGTTGATATTTTTCATTGTGTTCATGGAATAGTATTGTAATATAGCATGTTCTCAGTCTATATGTTATTTTACTTCAACTTCTTTTTGAACCTTAAAATATTGAGTATTATATTCATTAGTTGCCCATAGGCAGGAAACTATTCTCCTCAATGTCACATAATTAGAGTTTGAGTTCCCAGCTCCTAAACAGAAATTAAAATGTCTCCCCCAGGCCTTATTAATCATACAATCTGTTGGAGTGTAAAAGTCCCCCTCTTCGGAGGCCTCCTACGTCTCAGGAGCTACCTGCCTGATTTGTGCTTGACTTAGGAATGCTTTGACACAGTGGAGTCTTCTTGCTACATGACATGACCTTCCACAGCAGGTGTTTGTGCAGTACGAGTCCATCCCTGAAGGGGGGGGGGGGCTGTTCATGAAACCAAAGGTTTGGGGGAAACTTCATTTTTGGGGTTGGAGAATTTCACCGTGGAGTGTTCTCAGATGTGGAGACTAAGAGCCCTTTATCTAGCTATTTATTTATTTAAGATTTCATTTATTTATTTTTAGAGAGAGGAGAAGGGAGGGAGAAAGAGAGGGAGAGAAACATCGATGTGAGCGAGAAGCATCAGTTGGTTGCCTCTCCCATGCGCCCTAACTAGGGACTAGGCCCGCAACCCAGGCATGTGTCCTGCCTAGGAATCAAACCTGCGACCTTTCATTTTGTGGGATGATGCCCAACCAACTGAGCCACTCTGGCCAGGGCCTGAAAGCCTTGTAAATAAGAAAAACTATAGGTTCATAATATTCTTTTATGTTCTTGCTAAATAACCAACAAATTCTTTTGCAAAAGAAAGCTGGACACAAGGAAGCTAGGTGACTTCACCATATTCCCTTCTTCTGGGGAGCAGGAACAATGTGCAAGTCTCAGGAGACAGGCTGGAGGCCCCAGGTGTGACCTGCAGACCGGCCTTGTTGTATCCTGTTATCACATGTCCTTGTCCTGTTACTGTATTCACCCTGAGAAACGGAGACTGAGCGGAGGGCAGCCATGGCAGCCATGGCAGCCACTCACTTATTGACTTTACACGCTGGGCTTCAAGGAAGGTTTCTTTTGAATAACAAAGAAAGACTTTTAAAAATGCTGTTCTGTGTTACATAGAAGCCAAATAATTTAATGCCCTAATTATAAGAACACCCAAAAGTATGAATCTTTGCATTGAATACTGGAAAACTCAGTTCTTGTTTAAGAACAAACTCACTTCTCCTGCGTGTCGCCTTTCCTCTCACCCTGCTGCCGACACAACCCTGCGACACCAGACGTGTGGGGTTTTCCGCACACCAAGCAGTTCTCTGGGCCACCAGCTGGGTGTCCTTCAGCTCAATTCCGACACTATCCAGAGTTAGCTCAGACCGCACAGGTTAAGGGCTCAGTCCCACAGGACTGTCCCCTACTTCAGACGCAAGTCACTGGTCTCCAGGTTACCCGGGACTCCCGTTCCACCTGGCCAAAAGCTGCAGCTGCCCATGACTCCCACCCTCTTGGATTCTACTTTTTGCCAGAACAGCTCACAGAACTCAGGGACACACCTCCATCTGCCAGTATATTTTATAACAAGGGACATGCTCAAGGATTCAGAGGGGACAACCAAACGAAAAGAGACATACATAGGTGGAGGATCCCAAGCACAGGAAGTTCTGCCCCCATGGCGGTGGGGGCGGGGGTGCCACCGTCCTAGCCTGGAGCCGTGCTTACCAACCCAGAAGCTGTCTGAACCCTGTAATCTTGGAACTTTTATGGAGGCTTCATCATGGCAGCCTGATAGATCACTGGCTAAATTTCCAGCCCCTTTCTCCTTTCTGGAGGATGAGGGGAGGGGTTGGAAGATCCAGGCTTCTAATCATGACTTGGTTTTTCTGCTGACCAGCCCTCATCCAGGAGCCCACGAGGGTTGCTTCATTAAAAAACAAAAAACAAAAAACAAACAAAAAAACACCTCTCTTATCAGGAAATGCTGAGCAGTTTAGGTCAGGAGCATGGTTCAAAGAGCAAATAACAGAAGGAAGGATGCTCCTAGTGCTCTTCTCACCGGGGACATGGCAAGGGTTGAGGAGCCCTGTGCCGGAAACCGGCCCCAGAGACCAGCACACACATATCCCTTCTGTTATTTCACAGATCCGCAGTCCACGTAGGGAGCGTTGCTATTGGCATGCTGTCCGGTGAGGAGTGGAGCCTGTGTGTGCGATGGGATGTGAAGATGAATAAAACATGCTTCCTGCCCGGGAGAGGCTCCCGGCCTACTCTGGGAAACAGACACATAAATCAATCAGTGCAGTTTAATAAGATGAATACTGTCATGGGGGCTAGTTTTTTAAAAAAGCCATTTAAGCTGAAATGAACAGGCAGCTGAGAGGCAGAACCAAGGATGACTCCCATTCCCCAAGTTTCTTACAAGGACTGATGTGACCCAGAACTGGGATGCGCAAAGCAGAGCAGGTTAGCTTTGGCGGATAAGGAAAAGTACTGAGTTCTCTCTTGGGGCATGTGGATGTGTTGAGTTTCAGTGAAACATTCAAGTAGAGATGCTTCTCTGCAGGTTAGAAATTTGAGATTTTATCTGAGGGAGTTGAGACTTGAAAATAAAGATGTAGAGTTATCAGTGTGCACATGGAGAATATTTAAAACAGTAAGTCCTTTTATTTTCTGTGAGTTACAAGGTGGAATTATTTGTGTGGGGCTGTGGGGGTGGCCTGTCCGAGGAGAGCTGTGCTGGCTGGGCACTGCCCCAGGTCCAGGGGGCACCCCTTGCAGAGACTTGGACATGCACCAGGGCAGCCTCAGTAGTAAACTTTAAAGCACTTGCTTTAATCAACACACTAGAGAATGAGTTTATTTTTAATTGCCACTTGGTTATTTCAACATGAATTTGACCCTGTAAGATGTGATCATCTGAACCAGGAGTTTGCAAACTATAGCCAAATCCAATCACTGATAGTTTTTTATAAATAAAGTTTTATTGGAACAAAACTATGGTCATTTGTCTGCGGCTGTTTTTGTGGTCCAAGGACAGCATTGAGAAGCTGCGACAAAGACAGTATAACCTGCAAAGCCTGAAGTATTATACTTCTGTCCCTGTCCAAAAAAAGTTTGCCAATCTCTGACCTAAAACATAAGAAATACTTATCTTTTCATTTTTAAGGAGAAAATGCCTCTTTGTCTGCTTCTGAATTTTAACTAATGCTTAGTAATTATGTCCACTTATACGCAGGGGAGGGTGCTAGTTGCTACAATTATAGGTAATTAGAAACAATTACAGTACTGTGCAATGATTGTATTGAAAGTTGAAAAATAGCTTCATTACATGAGAAGAAAGTGATAATTCTCAACTACTGTTTACCTATAGGAAATTCGGAAGCCCTCTACAGATCTGTTAACTCTCCAGATAATTTTTTTTTAAAAAAAAAGGAAAGAATTTTATTCAATTACGTAGTCTCCATCCCCAAACCCCAGATGTTTAGAATCTTCCCAGAGTCTTTATTCATCATCACTATCTAGTGCCGAGCACTGGCAGCAAATTAGGTCCTTTTCCAGATCGAGAGTCTTGGTGCTTCATCCCAGCCCAGCACTTGGATGACCTACGGGAACATCCTCACCAGAGCTTCAGAAGTCACACCATCGGCCCAGGCTGGGTAGCTCAGCTGGTTAGAGAGTTGACCAAATTGCCAGCCAAGGCTGCGAGTTCGATCTCCAGTCAGGGCACAAACAAGAAGCAACAAATAAACACATGAATATGTGGAACAACAAATTGATGTCTTTCTCACTCTTGAATCGATATAGTTGTTTTTTTTTTTAAGTCACACCATCAACAGCAGGCCTAGGAAAGTGAACTAGTGTGCCCAGGAACAAATACTGTGGCAGAATAGAGAAAAAATGCTCATCGGTTACTAAAAAGAAGTTACAAAACTAAATGATCTCAACCCAATAAGATGTACAGGAGGATCCCGACTGTGTTTAGCGTGTACACATACAGGGAGACAAACCGACTGAAAGGATTTTTTCTCTGTTTTAGTAGACGTTGGGTGAACTGACCGCTGTGTGAATAAATAGGTCGTCTGTTGTAAGGGCATAAACAAGGATAACGCTGTCCCTGTTTCTCTGTGCCGCCCCTAGGGGAGGTGGACTGTAAGGAGATCGGAGACTGTGTCCCAGGACCAGGAGCCACGTCCCCAGACCTGTGCCTCCCTGCCCTGGATTACCTCAGGCGCTGCTCTCAGGTAGGGGATGCTCACACTGAACCCAGGCCTGGACACCTGCCTCAGAACAGGCTTGCAAAACACCTGCGGGTGTGTTTGGCTGGGGCCCAAGAGAAACACTGTCTGCCGTCTCTGAGGTGATTGGGACTTAGATTGGGAGTATACGTTTTTGTCCCCACCCCTTCCCTGAAGGACAGAGGGAAACTAGTGACAGTATACTAGAACATGCAGCTGGCTGCTGAGATCTGTAGAACTTCTCAGTTATTCTCAGTTGAATGACCACGATCTCTGCATTTGTGCCAGGCTGTAGAGGGTGGAGTCATGAAGTTGTGGGAGATCTTCCTGATGTACCAAAACATGGACAGTGGGGATGCAGACAGTGAAGAGAGACAAAGAATTGTGAGAGGGATGTATTCAGTCAAGAGCTGGTAGAGAAATCCATGTGGACAGTAACCTTAAGTATGCTCCGTCCAATAATACTCCATCCTAACCCATGCCAAACACCTGTGGAACGAGGCGATATACTCTTTCCTTGAAGCCCTTTCTCCTCTATGCTTCAGTGACACCCTCTCACAGCTAGTTTTTCTCCCGTCTTCTCAGGTGGTATCCCCAGGGCTCTTCTCACCCCTCAGTGATAGTGCCAAGCCCATGGCTTTAGAAAGGATGCACGGCCCTGACTTCTTCCACAGAGCCCCATGTGACAGGACTCCAGCTCCCTTTCCACCTCGGATCCTCTCCTCTCAGTCACTGTGCTCCAACCACACTCCCCTTCTGCCCCCGACACACGCCCAGCTCACTACACCCAGGGCCGCTGCTGTTCTCTCTGGTTGTAATCTGTCCTCCTCTGGTGTCTGTATGATACGCCTTGTCTTCCAAATCTCACCTGAAACATCACCTGTCAGAGAGACGAGGGCTTCGGTTCCACCAGCTCCCTGCTGGCATTCTGCACACACCTCGGTCACTCTCCGTAGTACCACCTGTCTGATTTTTTCTACACCATTGATGTCAGAAATTTTATTTATCATAAAGGATTGTTGTCTGCAAAACCCACAGGACAGGAATTTTGTCTGTCTCACTCACAGCTGTTTCCCTGGTTTCTAGAACAGTATGGCGCAGGAAGCTGAGTTGCAATTCGTGAAGATAAGGATCCTGGGAGTTTGTTTCAGTAACACAGATCCCGGGGGACTGGCCTCCAGGAGACAAAGGGGAATAAGGAACCCAGGGCAGTCCATTAGCTCTGCTCCCCATCCTTCGTCTGGGGCCTCACCCACAGAGTCCTACGTTCCGCATTGCCCCCTCCCCCGCCCCCCGCCCAGCTTCTTTGACGTGAGGTCACGTGAAGGGGAAAAGAGAGTCTGCCATCTGATTGGCTTGCAGACTCTCTTCTCAGTGATCCTCACAGACCTTTCTCCCATAGACAGAAGTTCTTGACGTGTCGCGGTTACCTTGGTAGGTTTCTAAAAATCTACAAAACTCATAGGCAATGGAGATGCTGAAACAGTATTCATTGTGTTTTTTCCCTCTACCTTTTCACTGCCATTGAATGCTATTTCATCAGCCTCCCGGGACAAATGCCCCTTGTGAGCTGCCTCGTGAAGCCAGATCACAGCCAACCAACCTTAAAACTTTCATCCATTGGCAGATTTTGTGCTTTTCTCTCCCGTTTTGATTGTTAGTGTTTAATTTTAGTGTTCTTTAACACCCAGAGTGTAGTTTTTTCCAGTATGTAATTGAAATTTGGTGTTCTTTATTTAGTTATTGGCCAAAATCTACAAAATGCCCATGAAGCCAATATTCCTTAGCGGGCGACTGGCTAGCTTGCCACGCAGGCTCCAGGAGCAGTCGGCGAGCAGTGAGGATGGAATCGAGTCGGTCCTGTCTGATTTCGATGATGACACTGGTAAGTCAGTGGATTAGACGACGCCAGGTTGCTCACCGTGTATGTATTCTCAGAATCTGAAGCTGTGAGGTAAATAGCGTCTAGATCATGAATGGTCCATTTATGTTGTTACTGTTTGTGATTCTAAGAGAACAAGTCTACCCAAAGTGTCCATGGATGCTCCAGAAACATTTTACAGTTGATGCCTCCGAACCTGTTCTTTTTAGAGGGAACCCTCCATCTAAAACCAGTGCAGGTTTGCAGATTCTGGTAAATGTAATTTCTAACTTGAAATTCTCTTGAATTGAGCAAATTGGGATGCGGTTGCATGGGTGCATTGGTACTTAAATTGGCTGGTAATTGTCTCTAATTCCTTCTAGAAAACACAATCGTTACATAATTACTTCCCGCAGGACTATTTGGTTAGAGACTGGGGAAATTAAACCATTATTGAAGAAAGAATCTATCTGTGACTAGTGAATCTGAAGACTCATTAAAAAAATAATTTTAAAGAATGCGTTTCAAATTAGTTCCCATGTAATTTCCTGTGCATCGGAGTTCACTCTGGTAACTTTGGCCAATTCTTAGATCAGTTAACTCACGCTCCTGCTTGCTGTCTTCTCAGATGGCCCTGTCTTGTTTCTAGAGGTAGAAGTGGAAATGACACCCTAAAAAAGGTCTGATATCTGGGAGTTGTTTCAAGTCCCAGAAAAAGACTTTTTAGGTGGGGCTTCTGAAATTTGCTTTTGTGTTTGTGTTTCATTTCTCCACTGTTTTATTGTTCTATTACAAATTCATTTATGAGGGTGCCTAGAAGATATACAGTCTTCCATGGAGATTATAAACAGGAAAACCTCACTAGTACAGATGAGTTATGAGGAAGCACTATAGGAAAACCTAATGTAGAGAACAATTAAAAAATTAAAATGTTGGAAGTTGGCTAGATGTTGACTAATATAAGTTTCATTCTAATGATTAGATAAGAATAATTTTTACTTAGCATTGTAAACCTCCAACCCAGACAATTATAAGCAGAAGCTAATGTTGCTTATCTATATAATAGTCTTTAAAACAGTTGTAAATGGTTTGTATGTATGTATATAACAGCATTCCCTTCCCATTTATGCAAACCATCAGACCATGTTTTCTAGGCAGCCCATCTTCTTGTGGCTGTAGTTTAGCCAAGCACTTAAAAGTGTCTCACAGTATAAATTCATTGAGGGTTTTAAAGGTATAATTATATAGGAAACATAGCTAAGTCAGAAAAAAGAATAAAAGTAAAAGCTTTAAGTTAGTATTTACAATTAATTCTCACCATTGATATATTCTGAGATATCGTTTCTCTGGTTTCCAAAGAAAAGTCAAATTGCTTTTCTTTCCTATGGAAATTAAACATATATAAAACTAGACAGACCGTTACAGTGAATCATCATGTGCCCATCACCCAGCTTCAGATCGTATTAACTTATAGCCAACCTCATGTAATGCGTATCTACACACACGCTTACATCTCCCTCACCCCACCCACTTCCTCCTTTTCATATTATTTTAAAGCAAATCACAGACATCAGTCTGTGTTCTTTATTTTTTATTTTTTGTTTTTGTTTTTATTTTTACTTTTTATTGTTGTTTATGCTGTTACAGTTGTCCCGATCCTTCTCCCTCCCCACCGCACTCCATCCAGCCCACCCCCTACGCCCATAGCCAATCCCCACACTGCTGTCCATGTCCCTGGGTCCTTCATACCTGTTCTTTGACTAATCCCTTCACTCGCTTTCAAACGGTCTCCACCTCCCTCCTCCCCTCTTACTGCTGTCAGTCTGTTCCATGATTGTGTGTGTCTGGTTTTATTTTGCTCATTCGTTTATTTTGTTCATTGGATTCCTCTTATAGGTGAGATCACATGATATTTGTCTTTTGCTGACTGGCTTGTTTCACTTAGCATAATAAGTCTCCAGTGCCATCCATGCTGTTGCAAAATGTAGGCATTCCTTCTTTTTTTCTGCTGCATAGTATTTTGTTGTGTAAATGTACCACATTTTTTTGATCCACTCATTTACTGGTGGGCACTTAGGCTGTTTTCAGCACTTGGCTATTGTAAATAGTGCTGCTATGAACACAGGTGTGCATAAGTTCTCTTGAATTGGTATTTCAGGATTCTTAGGGTATATTCCCAGCAGTGGAATTGGTGAGTCAAAAGGTAGTTCCATTTTTAATTTTTTGAGGGAACTCCATACTGTTTTCCACAGTGGCTGCACCAGTCTGCATTCCCACCAACAGTGCACTAGGGTTTTCTTTTCTCCACATCCTCATCTGTACTTGTTATTTGTTGATTTGTTAATGATGGTCATTCTGACAGGTGTGAGGTGATATCTCATTGTGGTTTTAATTTGCATCTCTCTGATGGCTGGTTATGTTGAGCATTTTTCATATGTTTGGGCCATCTGTATGTCAGACATTAGTATGTATTCTTTAAAGATGACAAACAACCATGTTGTTATCATACCTAAAAATTAACAATAACTCTTTAATAACAGATATCTATTATGTTAGATTTTCCAATTTTCTTATATATGTCAGGATTCACATAAGATTCGCACTATATGTTTGGGTGATATGTCTCTTAAATCCTTTTCAGTCTATAGATTTTCCTCTCCAATTCTTTTTAATTCCTTTGCAATTTATTTGTTGAAGAAGTGAGGTGCTTTGTCCTGTAGAGTTTTCCATTTGGATTTTATTGGTTGCCCCCTGCATTATGGTGGCGTGTAACCTGTTTTTCTGTGCTCTGAATTTTCTGTAAATTAGCTTGCCCACACCTGCTTATAGGGTGGGGCAAACGCAGGCTTACAGTTGTTCACATGGCTGTTCAAATAATACCACATTTCATAAATAATAACATATGAATAAACTCTGTGTTTCATGTACTCACAACTGTAAGCCTACTTTTGTCCCACCCTGTATTTTTAAGAGTCATAAGAATTTCTTATCATCTAGCTTTATTATATTTATTGTCCATGACTTTGGTTTTGCCTCCTGTTAATGGGGACATTTAATACTGGGGAAGTAGTTTTTATGGAAATATTTTTAAATGCAGTCTTCTGATACAATTTTATTTTTCAGGAAAATTAGAATTAAAATTAAACGATAGAGTGGGCTATTTCTTATGTTACTGTCATCCTTTTGTGTGAAGCTAGGGAAATTGAATCCTTTCTCTGCACCGCTTTCTGAGCTATAGGTTCCGATATTTCCAAAGACAGTGAGGTGCCAAAATATTGGCTCATGTAAGTGCTTACGTAAATGGCAAAATTGAAATGATTCTCTTCGTTAGAAACTATCTAACGAAGAGAATTTCATGCTTCCCCCTCACCTAGTAATGAAGAGCACAAAAAATTAGTATGTTATTTTGAAAATGAAACTCTTAGAAGAAAGAGGAGAATGTGTACAGAGGGGTGTGCTGCTCGGGGCGGATGAACCTGTCGACACCGTGAACGTCATCTCCCCACCTGTGAGTAGCATACCTGTACATATGCAGGACTGAGAGGGCGCCAGAATTGTGACCTACCATGGGGGCAGGTAAACTTAAATTAATTTGTAGAAACCAGGTGAATGACCCTTGGAAAAAATGGGACAGAGCAAATTTTTTAGAATGGGCAAAGAAAATAGATGAGCACAAGCAACAAAAGAAAAAAAACAGGTAACTTAGACTTCAAATTAAAAACTTTTATACATCAAAGGATGTTAGCAAGACAGTGAAAAGAACCTAAAGAATGGAAGAGCATATTTTTAAATCATGTATCTGGTACAGTTTTAATATCCAGAATATATAAAGAATTCCTAAAACTCAACAACAAAGAGATAAACAGCCCACTGTAAAAATGGGTGAGGAGCCCCTGGCTGGGTGTTTCGGTTGGTTAGAGGTTGTCCCAATGCACCAAGGTTGTGGGTTTGGTCCTGGCTCAGGGCACATACCAGAATCAAACAATGAATGCATACGTAAGTGGAACAACAGATTGATTTTTCTCTCTCTCCCTTCCTCTCTCTCTAAAATCAGTGAAAAAAATTTTAACGTATGCAAGGAACACAAATAGATATTTGTCAAAAAAAAGATATATAGATGACCTATAAGTGCATGAAAAGATGCTCAATATCGTCAATCATTAGGAAAATGTCAGTGAAAAGCGTGATGAAGTACTAATGCACACCTACTAGGATGGTGATAGTTTTTAAAAAAACAGAAAATAAGTGTTGGCAAGGATGTGGAGAAATTGGAACCTTCATGGGAACGTAAAATGATGCAGCTTTTATGGAAAACAATTTGGTGGTTCTCCGGAAAGCTAAACAGAATTGCCGCATAACCCAGTAACGGCACTCTTAGGTGTACACCCAAGAGAACTGGAAGAAGGGAGTCAACACACACTCCAGTGTTCACTGCGCTCTTATTCACATCAACCAAAATGTAGGATCAACACAGGTGTCCAGCAGATGAATGGACAAAATGTGGTGTGCACATGGCCCTAGAAAGGAATAAAATTCTAATACATGCTACAACATGGGTGTGTGTTGAAAATGTTATGCTAAGTGAAATAAGCCAGACATACAAAAAACTAAATATTTTATGATTCCACTCACACAAAATATCTAGAATGGGTAAAATCAGACAGAGACCAAGTAGATTAGAAGTTACCAGAAGGGCTGGAGTGAGGGGAGAATTATTGCTTAATGGTTGTAGAGAATTTCCGTTTGAGGGGATGGAAAGTTTTGGAAATGGATGGTCATGATGGTGGTCCAACACTGTGCATGTAACTAATACCACTGACCTGCACACATGAAGATAGTTAGAACGGCGTTTTGCTATGTGTATAATAAGGTAATATTCTTAAAGGATTGACTAAGGCGGTAGAGATAAAAGGACATTATGTTATTTTGCTATCATCAACTCTCACAAAATCTGACAATCATTTCATGTAGAATTTACAAACCATACTACCTTCTTCCTTCAGGGGAATAAGGAAGAAACTTGAGTGTAGTTTTTCTTCCCCCTTTGACTTTGTCAGAACAGGTGAATCACAATCAGTCCATTTATAGGCCCTGAGGGCGCATGGCAGTTTACAGACCTCTTTTACACTTGACCTCACAACAATTCTGTATTACATTTCCCCCAAATTCACAGAGGTCTGGTTTTTGCTTTCCAGGCCTGATAGAAGTCTGGATCATCCTGCTGGAGCAGCTAACAGCAGCTGTGTCCAACTGTCCACGGCAGCACCAACCGCCAACCTTGGACTTACTCTTCGAGCTGTTGAGAGATGTTACCAAAACACCCGGTGAATATTTCTACGTCTATCATTTGGGGCAGGTGTTATACATACCGTGTTTTTCAGGAAGGTATTTCTGTAAGTGCCCACCTGGTTCACTGCTGTACCCTAGACAGCGTAGTAGGTGCTCAAATAAATATTTGTTGACTATGATGCAGTGATGTTTAAGGTATGCCCTATGATTATTTACAAGTCTTCCCACCAGTCCATTTATAAATAATGATGGCCAGTTAGTTGAATGTGTTGGAGCCCCATAATAATCAGGCCAAGGCTGTGGTATCAGTCCCTTCGTGAGCAGTGGCTTTACTCTGTTCCGTAAATACAACCTCCTCCTTTGGCTGGACCTCGCAGGCTCTTGGCCCTAGAGCTGTCGGTAGGGCTCACCATGTCTCCGACTGACATAAGCAACCCCCGCAGATCTATATGCAGTATTAATCCGGCAACACCACGACTGTGCGAAGGTCTCAGGTGAGGAGGTTTGGGAAAGGACATTTGGTGATCACCTAGTCCCCTGATGGTGCAGGAAGTGAACATCCCTTAGAAAGTTAGTTCTTGTTCCCAACTGAGGTTTGTGTACACACTTTCCCATCTACATTTTCCCAAGATTGAGGGAATTTTTATAGAAATTTTAGTTTTCACTCACAGAATCAGAACCACAAAAGAAACCACTAGTTTATAGTAATAAGAGGGGTTTTGTATTTGATATAAACTAATGAAGACTTGATAATTGATACTGTTTTAAAATCTATTGCAAAGTTTATATCGGAATTTTTTTCAGGAAAATCATAGCTACTCTCATACGTTAAAAAGTTAAATGCTTTTGTAATAAGAATTTAAAAAATTTATCTTTCTCACAAAGATTTTCACTGTGGCATTGTGTATAAAGCAAAATAGAGAAACACCTTAAATGTCCACCACAAGGAATGGATAAGTAAACTGTTGTGTAAACATACAATGGAATAGTATTGGCAATAAAAATTAGGAGTCTCTAAATTTTCTGACAGGGAATGATCTCTCGCACACACTGTTAAGAGCAAAATATCAACATGTAGACCAAGATTTACATTATCCCATTTATACAAAAGTAATAAAAACAAAACTCTATATTTCCATTTCACATAAAAACATATACTTACATTTTTAAGGATATTTTCTTATATGCATATATGTATCTGTATGTCTATATCCAGCAACTAAGTAGTAGATCAAGATACTTAAGCTTTACTAGTACTACTTGAATTTTTATGAACGCATTCATATAGCACTGGATAACCAAAATCATGCAGAAACAAAAAAGAAAAATGCCATTGGGAACCTATATTCCCCAGTCAGCGGTAAATAGTTCTTCCTTGCACCTTTTCAGAGAGCAGGGTGCTCCTTCGGAAGAGATTGGCGTTGCCAAGAGACCAGCCAAGAGCTTCCCTGGTATCTCAGGAGAGTCGCCGAGATCACAATTCCGATGCTGACTTTTCTTTTGCAGGGCCAGGGTTTGGGATCTATGCAGTCGTTCATCTTCTCCTTCCTGTGATGTCCCTCTGGCTCCGCCGTAGCCATAAAGACCATTCGTACTGGGATGTGGCCTCCGCGAACTTCAAGCACGCCATCGGTCTGTCCTGTGAGCTGGTGGTAGAGCACATCCAAAGCTTCATACACTCAGGTACCTGTAGTGCCCAAGCAGTTGGCGTGGAATATTCCTTCAGTAGGCAGCCAGATTGTCTAAAAGTGCTTAGTAAATCCCTAATGCTCGCCAGTGCATGATTTTTGTCCGGTAAATTATTAAAATAGAATTACGTAGTCAATGCCAGCCTTCTGATAGTAGGTTGTCAAAAAGAAAATTGGTACCTATGTGTCCTGTACACAGTGATCCAATGGAATATTTAAAATGTATGTGCCGCCAAAACAAAATGCCTGATAAGGTCTAGGATATCTGTGCATTAGGAGAGGGGAGGCAAATTCAGTTATATAATACATTTAAAAGCATCAATATCCCTGTGGCCTGGGGCTGAGGGAGGGGTATATCCTATTGCCCTGCTTCATCTGGCGGTGGAGGCTAAATGGAGGAGGCAGCATTTTAAAAAACGCTGACGTTATTTATGGACAAGAAGTTAATTAACAGGTTAGGAGTGAGAGAAGTTTCTTTTAGTATCTGTGGTACATTGAAAGAAAGATTTGAAAGGCTGGAGTGGACAGTGTGTTGCAGCCAGACACCAGGGAAATACGACCGTCTGGTACCCGCAGAGCGACGTTAGTGAAACACAGGCTCCGGCTCATGATTTTGCTGTGGGAAGGTCTGGAACTTGGAGAGCAGGAGAAATATTGCTGCTGGCTCGAGGTTACAAATGAAAGGGAAAGGCACGCAGAACTGTCAAGTATGGTGGTGGTGAGAGGCTCCCTTGTTGGAGAGGTTAGAGAACTGGACCCCCAGTGGAAGTCAAAAAGCAAAGACAGGAAACAGTGTCTCTACTAAGCTTAGTAAAATGATTTGGGGGCTGGGAGGGAGGGGATGATCACTGTGTCCCTAGGAGCAGATATTCTTGACCAGGTCATTGCTTTGCACAGCCTGGGACCCTTGAAGATTCTGCCTAGATTCGCTTCTGTGGCGTCAGAAGGACTTTGAGGGAAAGAACACCGATGTGTTCCCCAAGTTGGGCAAATGGAATATGATTTTTGGAAGTCTCATTTTCTCTCCCCTGGGGATAGATAGTGTGGAGGCCGAAGCCAGACAGAAAGGGTTTAGACTATGGTAGACGAAGCGAGATTTTTGTTTGTTTGTTTTCCAGCAGCATTTAATGCAATTTAATTTGACTATCAGCACTATAGGAAGTATGTCTTATTTTTCCCTCCTTTTTATAAGAATTTCAATTTCTTACTAGCTAGTTTTTAGGCTACATAATACCATGTTCTATTCTACATAGATAAATTATATACTTAACTTTGAAAAATGTACATCAACACATAAAGTGAACCACATATTTCATCTTGATATGGCAAAAATGGATATACATATTTTTATCACTCAGGTATTTTTTTAATCACTCGGACTTTCCCCTTTTGCTATAGTTGCCATTTCCAGCCATTCATTTAGAGCGGCGAGGAGTGACCCCCTGCTTTGCTTCCCCCTGCAGACATCAGGTACGAGAGCATGATCAACACCATGCTGAAGGACCTCTTCGAGCTGCTGGTCGCCTGCGTGGCCAAGCCCACAGAAACCATCTCCAGAGTGGGCTGCTCCTGCATCAGGTGAGAGGATGGCTCTCTATGAAATTGGGGTTGTTGTTACAAAAGGCCAGAGAGTTAAATTATCTTTTGTGGAAACAATCTACTCCTCAGATTATTTTTCATAAAAATGACTATGCGCTGATACCTTCATTTCAGTGTTCGGTTGCCGCATACCTATTGTGTGGGCATTATACATGGTACTCTGCAGCCCAGGTCCTCAGAGAGCAGCCTGTTCTAACAGGGACAGTCATGTGAAAAGTCACAACAGTCAGGAGTAACTGTGAATGCCAAGAAAGGACAGGAGGGGAGGAGGGTGGTCACCAGGGCTTTTTGTAGTAATGACACTCGATCAGATCTCCCAAGGTAAGCTTTTTGACAATCGGGGGCTTTGCAAGCAGGAGAATAGCATGAGTACATGGGGATAGGAATTATCAGTGACAGAAGGGGTTTTGTTGTTTGGTTTGTTATTTGTAAAGGAGTTGTGGACAACGGGGCTAGAATGGAAAAGTGCATATGGAATATACACAGTCTTGCATGCAAGCCTAAGTCTAAACATTGACCTGTTGACACTTGTACATGAAAATGGGTTAGGAAGTAGTAGTATGACAACGAAAAACCAGATGGCCCAGAGGCAAGAGTGATGAGAGACGGCAAGACTTGTAAGGGACTGTGGAATAAATGTGTGTACATGCCTATAAGGTCTTAAGTCTGTGGCAGTGAAATGTGTGGCTTTCAGACCTCTAGTTCCTTTCGGCAGGTACGTCCTCGTGACGGCGGGCCCTGTGTTCACGGAAGAGATGTGGAGGCTGGCCTGCTGCGCCCTGCAGGACGCGTTCTCCGCCACGCTCAAGCCGGTGAAGGTAAAGTGCCCGGAGAGCGCCCGAGCAGGGTCCAGTCCTCCTCAGCTCCCCGGGGCCCGGGCAGGTTGGCCACCTGGACTCCGCCTTGCTCCTCCTAGCAGGCAGTGTCACTTGGAATCTTGCAGAGGGAAAGAAAGCAGCAGCGGGGTCAGTACTTTTGTCCCAGATACAGTGACACTGTCAGACTCGAGACAGAGCCGGGAGCCAGGAACCCAGGCGCACCCAGTGAACGGCTGCTGTTTCTCCCCAGGATCTGCTGGGCTGCTTCCACAGCGGCACCGAGAGCTTCAGTGGGGAAGGCTGCCAGGTGAGGGTGGCGGCGCCCTCCTCCTCCCCCAGTGCCGAGGCCGAGTACTGGCGCATCCGGGCCATGGCTCAGCAGGTAAGGGCTTTTGATCCCAGGGGCTCTAGAAGCTTGGCATGCTGCTGGCAGTCCCTCCTGAAGCTCCTCTCTCACCAGGCTGTCTTTCATTCCCCAGGGGCCTATACCTCCTGCCAGTGCCCTTCTTTTCCAGAAAGGACTTGGGCCCGATCAGCAGCATTATGGTCCTTCCCACCATCGCTTGTTTGTTGCATCCTCTAGAGCCCAGATCAGATCAAGTCCTTTTTCCACCTCATACATACCTAGCTCGGTTTGTGTAGACTGCTTATAAGTATTGGCTTAAATATTACTGTTACTGCTAGACTATGAATGTCTAAGGATGGCAAACTTGCTTGATATGTTTCTCTTCTCCCACTCAGAGTACAAAGCTTAACATTGACAAGTATCTTAATAAATTTGGGTTGCATGTAGCTGATCAGTAAAATGAAAATGTACTTACCCATACAGGTTCACCATGTACTCTTCTCCTGGCACATGTCAGAAGTTACAATATGTCTGGTTAGGAATGATGATAATCATTCCTTGAGAAGCCAAAGGGTGGTCCTCCGAGGGGGTGGCTTCTCTACGAAGAAGCTATTACACCCAGCTAGATAAAGAGCATTCCCATGAGCATGCAGTGGTCTCTCAACCACGTCCCACCACACACTGGGAATGAGGAGATGCCAGTGGACTCCGGTTCTGAAACGGATCATTAACGGGGAAGAACAGGAGAGACCATTCAGCGAACCTTCCGCTTCTTAATATCTCTCTTTCTTCCTCAGTCCCAAACCTTCCTGCTATATTTATTCTTCACCTAACCCAGTATTCAATAATCTGATAATTCTTACAAAATTTGGAAAGAAAAAGTTCCTTAAAAATACCCCTATTTTCAAAGGGAAGCAGTGAAGGTAGGTTTAATCACGGACAATGAACTCTTTTGGGTCGGCGCCCAGGAAGTGGTTACTCTTTGTCACTTCTCCTGTCAGGACTATGGTGCAGCCCATCTGCTCTCCAGAAGTCTGGATTAATTTATTTTATTTTATTTTTGTGTGTGCCACAATCAAAGACTTTCTTTTACAAACATAGCCCCTCTTTATTTACTTTTAATTAATATTAAACACCCGTGCCTGCTCTTTGGAGTGTGATGCATTATCTATCATGTGCTAGAAGTAGTGGCTTTGTTAGGGTCCGCAGCCAACACTTACCGAATATTTGCTCTTCTCTTCTAGTGCTTTGCCTACATAATACATAAACCATTCATTTAATTCTCTCGACAAATACACGAGGTAGGAAACCATTATCAACCTCATTTCTATAGGTGGGCAAATGAGTAGAGAGAGTAAGCAACTTGCCTCAGCCATCCAGCTAATCTCTGAGTCGGGGGCGGGGGGGTGGCGGAGCCCTGAACTGTGCCTCTGTGTCCCCTTACAGGTGTTTATGCTGGACACCCAGTGCTCACCAAAGACTCCGAACAACTTCGATCATGCTCAGTCCTGTCAGCTCATCATTGAACTGCCTCCTGATGAGAAGCCAAACGGACACACCAAGAAAAGGTAAGAGCGAAGCCTCCACCTGTAGGGTGTTCACAAATGGGCAAGTCCGCTATTCCCAGCTCTTGCTCATTGTAGTCCGAGCTTGCCCTGAGAATACCGAAATTTGCAGTGTCATTTAACAAAGGTTCCCATAAGAAATTGTTAGCTTGTTAACCATATTTCCCGCATTTCAGATGTATTCTTTCGTAGGGCTGCCACAGAAAAGTACCCCAGACTGGGCGGCTTGAACAACAGAAATTTATTTTCCCCCAGTTCTGGAGGCTGGAAGTAGAGGGTGAGGTGTGGCCAGCGTTGGTTTCTTCTAGGGTTCTAGACAGGCGTTTCCTCCCTGCGCCTTCGAGGGGTCTTCCCTCCATACCTGTCTGTGTTCTCACCTCCTCTTTTATAAGGACACCAGTCACACCAGATTAGAGTCCACCCTAAAGACCTCTTCTTAATCGAATTATTTCTTTAGAGACCTTTCTCCAGAGGTCGTCACATTCTGAGGTACTGTGGGTTAGGGGTACATCTCAGCGTGTCCATGGCATCATACACATGGCATTTTTTTAATAATCGTAATTTGAGATGTGATCCATATTGTATCATTGAGAAATGCATAAAGTTCTCATGAGCAAAACAGCTGTCAGGAGACCAAAGAAGAGCTGTGCCCTGCCACTGGAAACCTGTCCTTCAATGCAGGCAGAGCGCAGGGCTCTGGCAGCTTCGGCTCCACAGCACCGTGGCAATAAAGCAAGTAGCACAACAAAGCAAGGCGTAGGTTTTTTGCTGGTGGAGGGTCTGGCCTTCAATTGTTCAAGATCACAGCACCTGTGAAGTGCAGTAAAATGAGATGGGCCTGCACTGTCAGCCTGCCTAAGGTCTCGAAGGCGAAGGCCATGACTGAAGTTTTCCATGTTTAAACTCCCAACAAACGAATCGTAATGATGATAACAGTTTGAGTGCAATATGTGAAGTCTAGTGACTGGATATGTTCATTCGGAGAGGCTGAGCCTCTTGCCCGGGGGCACGCAACTGGGAAGTGGTGGCGCCAGAATCAAAATTATTTCCATGGTAGGGAGAGTGTGTGATTTTTCCAAAAGTTGGCAGCTTAGTACCGCAGTGTGATTTAAAAAATTGTACCTGGTAATTGCACTGAAATGGTTGTGCTAGACAAGTGTGTGGTGCATACAAAAGAAAATGTGGAAAGTTCAAAGGTAAGAAAGAATAAATGAAAACTCAAGTAACTATGAACCTGTCGCCCACCTTCAGAAATAGAACTTTACCAATGGCCCGCACGCCCCTCCCCTGCCAGCCACTCCTTTGTGTACGTGTAGCATTTTTCTCTATTTTGAGTGCCAGATGTTCTATGTTCCTTTTCATATCTTTGAAGCAATGGTCTAGTTCGGACTTTCAATTTTTTTCCTACCTGTTTTCTTTTTATTTCTAGCTTCCTTCTACCCAATTATTCTTGCTGAATTTTTTTTGAAGTAAAAGTGGGGGAAAGGAGAAATAGACTGAACTCACATTATAAATAAAACAGGGAAATAGTCTAATATTTCTATGCTTTGGACTTAAAAGTTTTCAGACACTAAGATTTAAAATTTATCAACATGGTTCATCAGTTTACTTGGTATTTTTAACGGATACTTAGCCCCTCAATGAAATAAAGTAAAGCACACACACAAAAACATGAAAATTTTTAGCAGAGGCCATTGTGCCTAAAGCACTCCCAAGCATTCTTTGAGCATTTTACATTCTTGGATTTGATGCGGGTGCAGTCCATACAGGCTGCAGTAGAAGAGAGTTAGACCTAAGAGAAGTTTGTATATGCTAGTCAGCTGTGTCCTCAAGGTCCATATGGAAATCACCCATGGAGGAAAAAAAATGTCTAAATTAAATCCAGATTGCAACTCTTAAAGAGAAACCTGGGTTTTGTTTTTAAATCAGTTTGACATTGATAACGCTAAGCTTTACACAATTCACATCATCTTAATGGAGCTTTAGGCTATACCATTGACCCTGAACAACATGGGTTAGGGGTGCCAACCTCCCACACAGTCAAAAATCCACATTTGACTCCCTCAAAATTAAACTACTTGTAGCTTCCTCTTGACCAGAAACCTTACTGATAATATGAATAGTTGATTAACACATATTTTGTATATGTATTCTGACAATAAAGTAAGCTAAAGAAAAGGAAATGTTATTTAAAAAATCATCATAGAGAAAATATATTTACAATATTTATTGAAAAAAATCCATGCGCACTCCAAACCCATTATCTCGTAAGTCAGCCACTTCTTAGGCAGCTCATTCTCAGTTATCCAGTTTGGATGCTTGCTGCCATTTGCATCAGAAGCAGAACGGGAAGGTGTGAGTTTCAGCACTTCGCAGTCCCTTTGTAAAGGGTGGGCTGAGAACAAGGCTGAAACACTTGGGTGCCACAGATTGAAAAATTACCTATTGATTTTTGTTTGCTTCAGATCTTTCTCAAGAGTTGCATGTCTATAAGCAGTTGTTTTACTTTTTGGATATCTTTCTAAAATTTTGATCTCTTCACCATTGCTTCTTCATCCACTGTTTTCTTATGACTGCACCATTTAGCATGAACCTAAAGGAAGGGGATTTTCTGTCCTTTTTCATAGGCACAGTTAGCCATTTTACATCCTAAACCATCAAAGGGAGTATCTTGGTTGATAGAGATGTTCCATTATTCAAACAGAGCCTTGCATCAGCCCTCCTTTCAAATGTTCGCTGGCCAAGGGCTTTCCATTTCTCAGGGATGGTACCAGAAAATATCCTGTGGGCTACGGGGGTTATTCCTTCAGAAGACTGATTGAACTCACCCCTCTGGCTGTGCTTCCCACACCAGGGTCCGGGCTGCCAGGGCAGTGGGGATGATGGGGACATGTCAGAGCCATTTCTCACGGACAGCATTCCTTCTAGGCGGTGGTCTATTCAGACGCCTGCGCAGACAACCAGTGTTGTTTTTGTTTGAGACAGAGCACTACTCTTCACCTGTCTTTCTCCCTGGCCCGTGAGGACTTTACAGTGTGGTGAGGAAGACAGACAAAGGAATGGGGGATTTGCCTTCTCAGTTAGGCTCCTACAGTCGTGCACACGAGGCCCTACACCAGCCTGGCACCTTTGAGAGCCCTCTGCTTTGGAAGAATGCACATTCAGGGTCCCTGATACCTTAAGTAACTTACCAAACATGACTTACGTAGGAGCTGAGGAGTGGGGAGAGAGAGTTAGAGTTTAACGGGAATAGAAGTTCTGATTGGGGCGATGAAAAAGTACTAGAAATAAAGAGTGGCAACAGTTACCCAACATGGTGTATGTGCCACCGAATGGTACTTTTTAAATTGGTTAAAATAGTAACTTTCTCATGTATGTCTTACATAAAAAACAATAAAGTTCCAGTTCCTTCAGTAGTGCGTTAGAAAGGTTTCTGGGTTGTGAACGGCAGTTCTTCGCTGCTTCCTCGTTCCATCTCTGCGAAGCGGGCTCTTTTCCCCCAGGGAACCGCTGCATGAGGAGCAAGGTGAGCCTTTAAATGCAGGGAAGGATTTTTGTTCTTTCCTGCTGGTAAAAAGAAGAATTTTTTCAGGGACGTCAGTGCCATGATAGAGTGACACTACCCCTTTGTGTCTCTTTTCCAATCTCAACTGGTCGGACATCTACAACCCAACAAAGCCTCCTCTGCTCAACACACAAGGATGCCGGAGAGAGCCACACGTTGGTACCTTTGAAAGTGGGAGGGTTGGAACTATTAGAGGAGGCAGAACAGGGGGACAGACAGAGACGGCCCTGCAGACCTGGCTGCTGCAGCTGGGCCCACTACACCAGCAAACGCAGTAGAGGAGATAGAGTGTGCCCCCCCCCCCCCCACAGCTTGGCAGAGGGTCAGCCTCTGAGAATCCAGCTCCCTCCCCCACTGTGGTGCTTGCTGCTCCAGAGAGACCAGTAGCCACCGAGAAGACACATCGAGGACCTGCTGGCCATAGCACAGCAGCACCACTAGCCACAGGGAAACAGGCAAAAGCCAAATGGGCTTGAGAACCCGCTGCTCCCCCAGCCTGCCTCAACCCCTCAGAGACTCCGATGACCCGAGCACAGTGCAGGTACCCATCACCCTGGTCACACAGACGATGGCTCCCACAACTGCCTTAGAACCTGCTGACTTATTAAAATCAAAAAGTACCTAAATAAGAAAGATGTTCACTACTTCAAATGCACTGCAGAGGAACAGCCCAGGTCACACAAGTAGCCCGAAAAGAAAATACCAAGCCTCCAGGGACCAAAGTCATGGGAGAATGTGACCTAAATGATAGAGAATTTAAAATAGCAGTCAGTTCAGGGCTCTCAGGAGTAAAATTCATGAAGAGAAGGAATATTTTACCAAAAAAAATTGACACTCTGAAAAAGAAACAAATTCTGGAGCTGAAGAACCCAATAAATGAGATGAAGAATGTGATCATGTGGAAGAGAATGAGCAAGCTCAAAGACAAAAATCTAGAAATGATTCAGGAGGAAAAGGAAACAAAAGTAAGGTTTTTTAAAAAACGAAAGAACTGTATGAGAACTACCTAACTGCGTTAGAAGGAAACGTAAGGATCACAGGTGCCCTAGAATGAGAGGAGAGGACAGAGAGCCTGTTTAAAGAACATACAAGAGCAAGAAGCTAACAAAAAGCCCTTTAGAAAAAGATAATTTCTAAAGCAAAAAGGCATTCTCTAAGACTTTTTTTTTATTTTATTTATTTTTAGAAAGAGAGGGGAAAGGAGAGAGAAAGAGAGGGAGAAAAACATCAATGTGTTGTTGCCTTGCATGCGCCCCCCACCAGGGACCTGGACAGCAGCCCAGGCATGTGCCCTGACTGGGAATCAAACCAGCAGTCCTTTGGTTCACAGGTGGGCATTCAATCTGCTGAGTCACACCAGCCAGGGCTCTAAGACATATTTTATATTAAAACTGTCAAAAGGCAATGATAAAGAGAATTCCCAAGGCAGCCAGGAAGAAAAACACAGTAACCTACAAAGGAAATCCACCAGGCTATCATTTGATTTCTCAGCAGAAACTCCACGGGCAAGGAGAGAATGAGTGACATATTCAAAATGTTGAAAGACAGAAGCAACCAGCCAAGAATACTCTGTCCAGCAAAGTTATCCTTCAGATATGATGAGAACTAAAGGCTTTCTCAGACCAACAAAAGCTGAGGGAACTGGGCACCACAGGGTCTACCTTACAAGCAATGCTGGGAGGAGCTCTTCTACCTGAAACAGAAAAACAGCAGCACACAAAACTTTGAGTAAGGCGAGAGAGAGAAGCGGAAAACTGCCCCTCTGTTTCAGATAGGGTGTTAAACACTTAATTATAATATAAAAGTTAAAGAGGAAAAAGCATAAAAAATAATCAGAGTTCCTTCAGTTTGGTGATGAAGGCGCAACATAAAAAGGCATAGTTTGTGACAACAAAAACATGAAAGGGGAGGAGTACATGGAGGGAACTTGTAGAGGCAAATGAAGGTAACACGCTGTGAGAAGGAAAAGGACTGTTTTATCTATGGTACATTTTATACAAACTTCATGGTAATCATGGAACTGAGTTATGAAACAGTAAAAAAAAAAAAAAAGAAACAGTAAGTCAGCACAGAAAACAACTAAACTACAATAGCAGACAAAAACATAAGAGAAAACCAGGAAGATACAGAGCAATCAAAGAACAGAACATAAAAGGCAGTGGTAAGTCCTAATATATCAATAATTGCCCTAAATGTAAACGGACTGAATTCACCAATCAAAAGGCACAGAGTAGTGGGATGGTCTATAAAACAAGACCCAGCTATTGGGTTGGCCAAAGAGTCCATTTAGTTTTTTCCATAAAATAAAAGACACATTTTTTATTTTTACCAATAACTTTATTGATTTGTATATTTGAATATGTTGGCTATCTTCCGCTATTGGCTTTAGTGGGTAGAGGCCAGGGGTGCTTCTGAACATCTTCCAATGCCTAAGACAGCCCCACCTTACAAACAAAGAATTATTTGGCCAAAATGTCAATAGTACCAAGAAACTTTGCAAACCACTTCTAACATGTTCGATCAGTCACAGCACCTTCTTCACATACTGCACAAATCTTTTTGCATTTCAGTTATGTTTTTACCTTTCTTGAAATAATAAAGCATAATATGCCAAAAATGTTGCATATCTTTTTCTGATCTTCAATATTAAAATGGCTGCACAAAAATTCACCAATTTTGGTGTGTGTTTTTAAATGCTATCACAATATAATCTAAATAAATTGTTTCAAATGACATTAAAGACAACTAAGCTCTACTAGAACCATCACACAGAAAAAGTGTAATGGACTTTTTGGCCAACCCAATAGTAGGAGACTTCAACACACTAGTGGATAGATCATCCAGACAGCAAATTTAAAAAGATTGAAATCATCTCTAGCATCTTTTCAGACCAGGGTATGAAACTTGAAATCAACTACAAATAAGAAAGCTGGAAAAAGTATTTGGATATTAAACAACATACTACTAAACAACTCTTGGATCAGTGAAGAAGTAAAAGAAAGCAAAAGATACATAGAGACAAATGAAAATACAACATATCAAACTCTTTGTGATGCAGTGAAAGTGGCACTAAGAAGGAAGTTTATAGCAATAAGGGACTGTGTCAAGAAACAAGAAAATTCTCCAACCATCTAACACTATACCTTAAAAAGGGAGAAAAAGAAGAATAAAGCAAACCCAAAATCTGTAGAAGGAAGGAAATAATATTTTCAGAAATAAATAAGAGACTAAAAGCAATAGAAACCATTAATGAAACTAAGAGCTGGCTTTTTGAAAAGATAAACAACGTTGACAAACCTCTAGCTAGACTCATGAGGGAGGAGAGAAGACTCCAAATCAGCAAGGAGAGAGGAGAAGTTACAACAATGTCTCAAAAATACAAAGAATCATAAAAGAATACTGTGAGAGACTATATGCCACCAAATTGGATAACGTAGAAGAAAAGGATAAATTGTTAGAATCATACAGCCTTCCTAGAGTGAGTCATGAAAACGTAAAAAATCCGAATAAACCGATCACTGGTAAGGAAACTGAAACAGTAATAAAAATCTCCCAAGAAACAAAAATCTAGTACCAGATGGCTTCACTGGTGAATTCTACCAAACTTTCAAGGAAGATTTAATACATATTCTTCCCAATCTCTTCCAAAAAATTAAAGAGGAGGGAATGCTTCCTAACTCATTTTATGAGGCCAACGGTACCCTGATTCCAAAACCAGCTAAGGATGCATCAAAAAAATTTATATGCCACTATCTCTGATGAACATAGATGCAAAAATTCTTAACAAAATACTAGCAAATCAAATGCAATAGTATGCTAAACGGATCATACACCACCATCAAGCAGGATGCATTGCAGGGATGTGCAAGGATGGCTGAACATCCGCAAATCAATGTGACACACCACATTAGCAGAATGAAGGAAAAAATCATCTGCCCGATAGATTCAGAAAAAGCACTTCACATGATACAACAGCCATTTATAAAAACTCTCAATAAAATGGTATAGAAGGAAAGTACCTCAACATAATAAAGTCCATTTAAAACGAATCCACAGCTAATATCATACTCAGGGGTGCAAAACTAAAAGTTTTTGCTCTGAGAACAGGAAGAAGACAAGGATGCCCACTCCTGCCACTCTATTCAGCACAGAGCTGGAAGTCCTAGCCACAGCAATCAGGCAAGTAAAAGAAATAAAAGGCACCTAAATTAGAAAGAAAAAAATAAAACTTTCACTATTTGCAGACAACATGATTTTATATACAGAAAACCTTAAGGATTCCATAAAAAAAAAAACTTAAAAAATAATAAACAAATGCAATGAAATTGCAGGATACAAAATCAATATACAGAAATCTGTTGTGTCTTTACAAACTAATAAAGAACTATCAGAAAGAAATGAAGTAAATTATCCCATTTACAAGAGCAACAAAAAGAATACAATACCTAGGAATAAGCAAAGGAGGTAAAAGACCTGTACATTGAAAACTGTAAGATAGTATTGAAAAAAATTGAAGACCCAAAGGAACAGAAATATATTTCATGTTCTCAGGTTGGAGGAATAAGCATGTTCACATTATCTAAAGCAATGTGCAGATTCAGTGCAATCCCTACTAGAAAGCCAGTGGTATTTTTCATGGAAATAGAACAAAAATGTTTGGCTCTCCTTCATGTCACATGCCGGAAGTGCCAAACCTTTTATATACAGGGTCCAGCAGAAGTAACGCCTGCTTGAGTGGTCGGTAGGGTACGTGAATGTCTTGCACGAGACAGACCTCAATTTGAACATTTCACCTAATGTGTCATATGGTGTGCTTGAGTGTGATGTTATGTTACAGAATGACATGCTTATGATTTTGTAAGAAACGATTTTGTAACTTAAAAAAGGGGTATTATTTGTGCCAGACCCTGATGCATGCAGAGGTGTCCAACCTGCAGCCCAGGATGGCTATGAATGCAGCCCAACCCAAAATTGTAAATTTACTTAAAACATTATGAGATTGTTTTTTGTTTTCATTAGTGTTTGTGTATTTAATGTGTGGCCCAAGACAACTCTTCTTCCAACATGGCCCAGAGACCCCAAAGGTTGGACACCGCTGCAACAGTTAATCCTGGTAAATGATTTTGGCCCTTAGAAAGCTAGACTTTGGTAAGATTGCTAAATACTTCAGCTTTAAGAAAAAGAATCCAGTTAAAATCAATAAAGCTCAACAGAAATTGTTACTTTTTGATTTGATATGTTAATTTATTACTTATAACTCTAACAGGAAATAAAATGTGTCCTATCCCAAATTGTGCCTACGTAAAACAGTTGTCATAAAACTCTTCTATTATCTTCCTAAGGCTTATAGATAATTGTTAATCAGTATTGTAATAATTCTGTAGCTCCTAGACTTTAAAAATGTCAAGAATTCTATTTATTATGATTTAAATGGTTATTGTGTAATGCCCCTTTTAAGGAAGGCATTCAAATACAAGTAATTTAGTTTGTAATTTTATATATGTTGTTGTAAGTTGTATAAGACTTTTAAAATATCTCATATAAGGCAGAAGGCTACTAATCAATCCCTTCCTTTTCATTTGAAGTGTTTCTTTCAGGGAAATTGTAGTGAGCTTACTATCTCATCAAGTGTTACTCCAGAACTTGTATGATATCTTGTTGGAAGAGTTTGTCAAAGGCCCCTCTCCGGGAGAGGAGAAGAGTATCCAAGTGCCAGAAACCAAGCTGGCCGGCTTCCTCAGATACATCTCCATGCAGAACCTGGCCGTCATATTTGACCTGCTGCTGGACTCCTACAGGACAGCCAGAGAGTTCGACACCAGCCCTGGGCTGAAGTGCCTGCTGAAGAAAGTGTCTGGCATTGGAGGGGCCGCCAACCTCTACCGGCAGTCAGCGATGAGTTTCAACATCTACTTCCACGCGCTCGTCTGTGCTGTCCTCACCAATCAGGAAACCATCACGGCCGAGCAGGTGAAGAAAATCCTTTTTGAGGATGATGAGAGAAGCACAGATTCGTCGCAGCAATGTTCATCAGAAGATGAAGACATTTTTGAGGAGACTGCCCAGGTAAGCCCCCCGAGAGGCAAGGAGAAGAGGCAGTGGAGGGCTCGGATGCCATCTTTAAGTGTCCAGCCCATCAGCAACGCAGACTGGGTGTGGCTGGTCAAGAGGCTTCACAAGCTGTGCATGGAGCTGTGCAATAACTACATCCAGATGCACTTGGACCTGGAAAACAGCATGGAGGAAGCGCCCATCTTCAAGAGCGACCCGTTCTTTATCCTTCCCTCCTTCCAGTCCGAGTCATCCACCCCATCCACTGGGGGGTTCTCGGGGAAAGACACACCTTCCGAGGACGACCGGAGCCAGACACGGGATCACCTAGGCGAGTCCTTGAGCCTGCGGGCGGGCAGCGGGGAAACACTGATGCTGCCCCCGAGCCCCAAGGTGGAGAAGAAGGACCCCAGCAGGAAGAAGGAGTGGTGGGAGAATGCGGGTAACAAAATCTACACCATGGCAGCCGACAAAACCATTTCAAAGCTGATGACGGAATACAAAAAGAGGAAACAGCAGCATAACCTGCCCACGTTCCCCAAAGAGGTCAAGGTGGAGAAGAAGGGAGAGCCCCTGGGTCCGAGAGGCCAAGGGTCCCCGCTGCTTCAGCGTCCCCAGCACTTGATAGACCAAGGGCAGATGCGGCATTCCTTCAGTGCAGGCCCCGAGCTGCTGCGACAGGAGAAGAGGCCCCGCTCGGGCTCCACAGGGAGCTCCCTGAGCGTCTCCGTGAGAGACTCCGAAGCACAGATCCAGGTGGGTACCTGAGGGCCGTCCCACGTCAAAAGGTCACCTGAGACTAAGGTCTGTGGCACTGTCTGTACCAGTCTGTCAGTGGGGAACAGACATTTTATTGTTAGAAAATTTCAGGAATTGTTCTCATGGGTTATAGTAGATATTGAGAAGTAAGATGATGCTAACTCTTATAAAATGGGTGTGCTTTAACTGGCACGGAGCCCTGAGTTTATCACTTGAAGATGCATCGAAGAAAATTCTCTTGTTGTGAAGAATTGTAAAAAGAGGAAGGGCAAAGTGGATAGTATTAGATGGTTATACCAATGAGTTGTTCTCATCTCAAGTTTTGGTAACCCATCCAGAGCACATACAAATTCTCATTCTTCAGAGTGCTGTGAGTATTATTGTTCCTTCCTATATTCAATATTTGTAATTCCATCATATATCAAAAATGAGCTTGAGAAGAAAACATTGTTGGTACTGTTTTGTTCCGTTTAGGAATAGAGAGATGGGAAAAACAAATAAAGGGATCTAGAGTCAGAGCAGGCCCTTTAAAAATCATCTGGTGTTTACCTTAAATTGCAGACTCCTGCCACAGGCCTAACGAGTTAGACGATCTCAAGCCCTCGGATTCCATGAACCTGTACAGAAATGCATCCTTTGAATGAGCATATTTAGAAATAGTCAGAATTTCTTGCAAGATGCATTATTTTCCTCTAAAGTATCTTGAGCGTAGAACTCAGCTTCATAATTCAGAATCCATAAAAATCATGGACCAGATTTGCAGAAGTCCAGCCAAGCTGTGATGTGATTTTTTTTAACGGATGACCTTCCTGACAAATAGCGTAGCTTAATAATTGTTTTTCATGTCTTGGAGATTTGCTCATGATTTTAAAAGTTATCGTAAATTAAAGTAGACTATTTCAAGTTTTCTAGGCATTACTGTAGTGGCTGCTGATTAGAAGTGTTGTATGTCCTATGGAAATCTCATTATGAAAAAGCAAGAGAGTTTTTAAAACTGAGGAGTAAATAAGAGTTTTGTAGTTTGTGAAAGTGGAAAATAAGGTATTCATCATGTTAGACGAGTCTCTGTAATACAAAGTTAAAATGACAACTTATCGGTAAAGACTAATTTATTACAGACTAAAAGCCTGAGAAAACTCACTTGCAAATTGGCAGGGTTTAGCCACACCTGAGAGTTCAAATGAACCCACTGGAGCAAGCTCACAATTCTCTTCAACCCTTTCTCCCAGGCGTGGACCAACATGGTGCTAACCGTCCTCAACCAGATTCAGATCCTCCCAGACCCGACCTTCACGGCCCTCCAGCCTGCAGTGTTCCCGTGCATCAGCCAGCTGACCTGCCACGTGACTGACATCAGAGTGCGCCAGGCTGTGAGAGAGTGGCTCGGCCGAGTGGGCCGTGTCTATGACATCATCGTGTAGATGACTCACAGCGCAGAAATTCAGGAGCGAGGGTTAGAGTATGCCTAGCATCTTCCCCACCACCAGCCCCACTGAAACCAGTGTCTTGGAGAACAGTCAGCTGCTCCCTAACTAACCAGCATTAGGGGCCATTCTAGACACTAAAGGCTGCATCCAGGTGACACAAACTATACTCTGATTTTGCACATTATTTCAGAAGAGTCTCCCTTGACGCATTTCTAAATCTTGGAGTTTATTTCCCAGTGCTTTTACCTGCCATGTCATTGCCAAATGAGTCACATTCAAGGACCACTCCTCTGAAAACTTTGCATTGATTCTTTTTTTTTTTTTAAATGCAATTGCTAAGGATATATCTGCTGGTAAGTCAAGCTGATGTATAAACAGTCAGACATCTAGTTCCAAACATTCATTAGAGAGAGATTTATATTATGTTAGTGCACTTGGTGGGGAAGAAAACAGCTAGAGAGACATGTTCTTGGATGTCATAATCAAGAAAAGGGTGACTTTCGCTGAAAAATATTCCAGAACATTTAAAAATTGTCCTAAGTTGTGAAGATTTTCTGGTTGGCGCTCACCAACTTCCTTGTTTAAGGTACTATTGTGCCTTTGTTTCCCTATTCTCAATGGAGGAAAATTCTTTCCTAGCAGAATGTCCAGTCCACGGCACGGCAGTCTTTGACACACGGTACCCACTGATATTTGCTGACACAGATGTTTGCCCAGAGACAGAAGGCTGACCAGCTACCCTGGCGGTCCCACCAGTCTCTGCTTTCACTTTCAAGGCAAAAAACAAAAGGGAAAGAAAAAATGGTGCCTTAGTCCCTGGTTTTACAGATATTTCTATGCTCCACAGTTATCTGAACATAAGGTTTAACATTTGGTTTTTAAGAAAACAAAACATTGAAATGAAACTCATTTGATAGCCACACCCTCAGAGAAAAGGAAGTGAATTCTCCATTCAGTGAGCAGACTTCTCAGGGAAGGGGGCTGGGAGTGTGGGGTAGGGCGACAGCTGGTCGGGGTGGGAGTGGGGGATTATAATGAAGTCATTTCAATCTTCAAATATTACACAACCACCATGTGAAATTGTGGTGTCTGTCATACAAGCTCTACTCTCAGAAGAAAGTTCAAGGAGGAGGAGACACAGCATGAAGTCTAGGAAACAAAGGTTTCAGTTTAAATTGTCTCTGCTTTCTGGGAAGTCCACTTACCCCATGTCTGAAGTCCGTTTATTCAGGCCAATATTTTAAGTGGATATTTCTTTCCTTAAATTTTGCTAGAAAAATTAATCTGGAACCTTTATCTTACTATGTACTGTACATTTAATATTTCTTTAATAATAATGATTATTAAAACTCCTCAGTCAAGTTCATTCATATCTATTCTATAGTTAGTTGCTATGATATACACTATAATTTCCCAGCCCCTAAAAATATAATCATAATTAAATAAGTATCTTTTAAAAATGGAACACCAACCCTTTGATGATGAAGTAAGGATTTGAAGCTGACAACTGGGCTTAGTGCTGGTATTTGTAAACTCTGTCTTCCTTGAAGAACAGGTGAACTTATCTGCAAGGTTAACAGGAAGACTGAGCTGATTTACTTAGGCAGTCTAAGAGAAGGACCTTTATCTTTCAGTATGCCACCCAAATAAAGGTCACCACAGAATCCGGAAGACATTTTTTCAGTTCCACAAAACACTCTTTGCCTTCAGTTTTCACTCATTAGATAATAAGTTGAGTTTAGAAACAGATCAACTGTTTGATCGTAACAAGCAATGAATTGTTGTGATAGCAATGAGCCGTGTTTGTGCTTTTGAATTTTTATGTCTTGTAAGTCAGGTAGGTACTTTTTTCTTTTAACAGAAGCAGTACACCATAGGTGTTCGTTTTTGTTTTTATGGCTTCTCTTAAGTGCAGTTCTCCTTTGTGAACCTGTGAGTACTACAAAATTTACTGGGGTGGGGAAGCTTCTGTAGAGTATTAAATTGCAGTAATTGCAGAATGTTTATATAGAGCAACTTTTTATAAAGTATAAAAATTCGAAGGAAACCAGGCTCAGTTTATGAATGTCACGTCCCAGAGTATGTTTGCTAACTATTTGGAAATCGGAATTCATTTTCCCACCGATCCTCTATTCTGGGATTCCAGGCTAGTTTATGGAAAGAAGAGTACCCCGTACTCTTTCCAAACACCTCGCTGGCACTAACCTGACTGTGGGTACCGAAAGTAAAAAGACAAGAGAACACAGGGCTCTTTACCTACGGCTTTTTACCCCAGTAAAAGGGTTTCCGTGCCTTCCCACACCTTTCCTATAGCCCCCCACCCCGACCTGCGTTGGTCTTCAGCACCCCCGCATTCCCAACGTACTCTGCGCTCTGCATCTAGTCAGAGTTCAATCAGAAAATGAACTGTCGCAGCGGTACTTCCCAGAGGTATTTGCAGTCTTCAAAAAGGACATTGCTTAATACAAATAGTCTCCGATGAGCAGGACTTCGGGTCACAGTGAGGTCCGTTGAATCCTCCCAGGGGTGGGGAAGAAAGGGAGAGAAGTAGGAACCCTGGCTAGAGAGAGGCAGACTGGCCAGTGAGTCCCTCACACTCCTCCGGTGGCTTCGTTTCTGCCTTTCCCCGAGGTCTCTGAAAGACCAGGGTCAGGGCAGCCTTTGTAGTTAAAACAGTTACTACTGTATATTTACGCATCTAAGCAGAATAAGAGTTTGCACATTGCTTTTGGCTGCTGATATTTACCGTCAAAAGCTTGTTGCCCTCAGGTTGAGAGGTACTCTCTTTTTCTAATACTTTCGTAAAGGGCATAATGAACACCTGGAAAACTCAGAGTGTGAAAGAATGCCTGACTCCACAGCTCAGCCAAGGACATCACACTCTCCATCGGATTTCTCCTCGCCCTGAGGGCATGGAGAGTGATGGGTCACGCTAGGGTGCCTCTCCTGAGCAGCCTGTAAAGATGCCCGGGCTGCCTCCTTATACCATCTTGTTCTCTCTCCCCTAAGATTGTTTTCCAGCCTTCTCCATCAATGCAAAATTAGGCACCTTTTACCATTTTTAGACCATTTAATGGCTGGCCAAGGCTGATGCTAACTTACATAATGGCTCAAGTTAAAGTGTTTTCCATCAGACACAACGAAATGGTAACCTAATTCAAAAGTACCTTTAAATGGAAACTTCTTTATAACAATATCCCGAGGCTTCTTGTTCCTGTTTTAAGGAGAAGGCTTATGCAGAGTCCGTTGAAAGAGTGATAGAGCCTCAACTGCAGTTACAGAATAGATGTCCTTGACTTCCCTCAAATACACCACAATACTGCTTATGGAGGAACGTTTTCTTTAAAAGGAAAATCACTCCTGTCAGTCCCTTCACACTAATCAGCCTTTGCTTGGAACTGAAAACAATAGAAAAATGTCACAGATGGGCAGGAGGAGGTGACATTTGTTGAGTGCCACGTGCCTGTAGGTCCTCACCTACACTACCATATGTTATTTTCACAGGTGAAACAGGTGTTGCTTCCCTCATTTTTTTAGATGAGGACAGAGACCCAGAGAGGTTAAGAAATTTGCCCAAGATAACCAGTAAATGGCAAAGCTGGTTGCCAAACAGGTATTCCTGAATTCAAAGGCCATGTTATCTCCACTACACCATGCTGTAAACACCGGAGTGGCTCAAGGAATTATACAGTTAAGATGAGTTAAAAAATACGTGATTGATGTCCCAGCTCCATAATGTTACGGGGACTTTTCTAATGGGGCTTTAAAACAAAAGGATAGTGTTTATATAGAGAAAGATCATGTATAACAATATTTTGAATGTCCAAATATACACAAAATCTAAATTTTAATCTTAAAGCAGGCCTTCAGTGGTAATTTAGAAAAGCCGCCAATTAGGTGGAAATGGCGGAATAAGATCACGTGTGGCCAGCTGTGACGCGGGGGAAATGTGGCGGTCTGCGTCTGGAATGACGCGAGCAAATTGGGAACCTTTTCCAATGACCACTTAATCGCTCAGAATAAAGTGCCCTGTAGCCAACGGTGCCTCTCTACTTGCTTCCCTGGGAAGTATATAGCACTAAATTTGTAGGTCAGCATCTAAGTTCGGGAATATGCAAAATAAATAGCCATTTTCAAATGCATACTCTGGAGAGGAAGTCTTAGTTACACAAAACTGTTTGAAGATCCAGCTACTGAGGGCATCCGGTCAATACCCACAGTAACCATGTGCCCTAACACCTAACTATCCCTGTGTGCTCTGCAGACAAGGAAACAGGCAGAAGGAAAATCCGGAACGCAGCATGGGTTGGGGTGCCACTTAGGTGATCCTAGTGCGATTCAGCATGGCCTTTAAAAAGCCAGAGACTGCTTTTAAGCACTTTTTATTGGAGATACGAGCTTGTTATTGGGCAAGATTTATGAAATTGGTAAAGAACTCATTTATATCTATGCTTCATTTAAAAAAAAAAAAACAAAAAACCCTATGTTCCTCTCATTGATTAGTAGACCAATCTAGAAAACTGTTTGTGAGATTCTCTTCCTGTGCTTGCATCATAATGTTGGTGTGTAATGTGGAAGTAACTAATAATTAAAAATTTGGACTAAAACACCATATAGCTTTCCAAACCACCATTATAACTACAGAAAAGACAGACCAGAAAAGAAAAAAAAAAAATCATGTCCTGGGATAGTCTAAGAGAAACTCAGTTGAGAACAACACTTGATTTTCTTACAATCAGCGGCACCACTTCTTGGCTGACAAAAAGCCACTAGCACACCACTGGCACCATACAAAACATTCCTCTCTTTGTGTCCTCGTGCAAGGGGGCACCAGGGAGGAGAGACTGGCTGACCGTCTTAGTGACAGAGCTGCAGCTGACTGCTGGCGAATCCCTCCCAGGTGCGGTCCTTCCCACCTCTTCAACCACCAGGAATTGTTTGTACTGTCAGTTCCTCTCCTGAAGGTGTAAGTAATGATTGTCTAGTGTCTCCTGACTTTAGAATAGCGGTCCTCCGACATTAGCTCACATCAGAATCACCTGGAGCGCTGGCTGAAACACAGGTTGCCAGGCCCAGGCTTTCTCACACAGTAGGTCTGGAAATCTGCATTCCTAACAAGTTCCTAGGGGGTGCCCACGCTGCTGGCCCGGGGACCACACTTTGAGAACCACTGTCTTGAGACAATTTCCAACTCTTACCTTTAAGATCAGCTTGGCTCATCAAGCACTAGAGAAAAACTGAACTTAACCTTGGGCAGACAACTTGGGATTGGATTTCTCTACAGCATTCCTGCTCAATCTTCCCAGTTTCTGTGTTTATTACACCAACAATTGTTTTTTTACAAGTTGGAGGACAATGAATGTGTAAGTTCTATGGAGCAGTGAGATCAGTGCAAGCTTCCCGTCTTTGTATTTAGAAACATTGATTCTGTGGATAACCATTTGTGTCCTGGTGGCCCTTTGGCTTGTACTGAGGTGATTTTAAGTTTAAGTATGCGGTGTTTGCGTTTCTTCTGTTCTTAACAGTTTTGATGAGATGTTTCTGTGCGGACTCCATTGTAACCTTGGCTCCTGGCTTCCAGATGTTTTTGAGTAGTTGCTTGCTTGCCAGTAGTTTTATCTCTCTCATTAGTCACCAAAATGTCAGCACTTCAAGATGACATTACACTGCTTGATGTACCTTCCTTTTCCTCTTAATTGTCTGGCGTAAATTAGTGTTTTAATTTCCTGTAGACCTGCAAACAGTCTCCCAAATGGCTTCATAGAAATTTGCAAACATAACCACTCCCTTTTGAGCAGTAAATGTGCCTGTTTTAAAGACTTCCCAGTAGATGTGTCGGGTTGGTGCTCTCATCTGCACGAGAGAGACCATGTTCGTTTTCTCATCTTGCGAATGATGGGAGAACTGTGAAAGTGCATCAGCATGCATTGGGAATACAGTGCAATCATGTTAACTCAAAGATGGCTGGGGCCTTGGTTTAGTTATTCACTCTCTATTCAGTTAATTAGCTTGGGAAATTCTTTTTACGTGAAAAAAAAAAATAAAGAACATAGAGGGAATGATCCAAGAGAAAAAAATTAAGTACCTTAAAATCATCACCCATGCGTAAACTATATTAACTACACATAATTCTTATTGATTAATAAAGTTTCTCTAAATACTCCTTAAATACCCTGACATCATTTAAGTTACTTTATTCTCTTGCATGAACAGAAAGTAATGACTATATTTACTAGAATTAATGAAATCAGAAAGTGTATCGAAGTGTTAATGGTATCAAGGATTCAAATCCTTGCCTCTGTGGATGGAAATAAAGTTTCTCATTTTACTTTTGTTTTCCATAACCTTTTTTGGAAATTAGGTATGCATTTAATTCTTTTAAGAATAACTTATTTTCAAATTAAATTTTAAAATTAATCTCTAAGAATAATTTATTTTCAATTTATTTTACCAACTGGTGCCAAAAAAAAGGAGGGGGATCTAAAAGCCAATCTTTTGAACTACCACATAAAATATTACATTTTCTCTGAAAGTCAGGGGAGCTCTCGTCCCTGACAGCACCAGCCACCCATGGTCGTCCATGGCTACCTCATGATTACGTACAAGCTACTTCGTATCCCTCCCTCTACTGTTCTTCTGATTTTTGTTGGAAGTAGTTCTCGCTGATAAAAGTCAGTTTCCCACTAAATAGGCAAAACTGGACAAAGAGGAATGCTTCTGATATTTCGGTTTCACCTCAGTCGAAACCATGCGGTAGAATATACGGGTATGGCGTGATGGGGCAGGAGAAGGTGCCTAGAGGGGAAGGCTGATTGTGTCTGTTTATGTTTCTTGATTTGATTTTTGGTGGGTTGGGGGGAGGTAAGAATAAAAAATGTATTGCCCTAATCATGCCAAACAATTATTATTCAAGATTATTTTTGTGCTTTTCTAAGAGGAATAAACTTAAATAAATTAAATTCTAAACAGTTCCCCTACCACCATGTCCTGGCTCTAAATAAAGCCAGTAGGTGGTAAGGGTCCTTTCTATCCTTCCTTGTATTATGCCAAAGAACCAACTTGTTTTCGCTGAAAAGCATATATGAATGAAGCTTGGTATAGCCATAATGAGCTGAGTCAGTATACCATTTCATCTGCACAACGCAAATGTATCATTGCAACCCCATTCACCAGGAGCCTTGAAGCGTTTCGTTTACTCCAAAGGACTTGTCAAGGAAGTACAGTTTGGTTTTGCCTTATCGTTTAGTCAGTTTGGTCACATTTATTTAAAAAAGAAAAACAACTGAAAACCACCCTCCTTTGTACGTTGGTATAACTGTTTAATTTGATACAATCTGCGTGTTGTTTAACGGGTCTCTCTGTGAGCAAGTTTGCAAGTGTGTTTTGTGTGCATTTTATCTGAGGTGAAAATGAAAATTCTAAAGAGAAAATATTTTAAAAGATATTGTATTTATGTTGCTTGTGTTGTAGAATAAAGATTCAAATGCACTGAAAAATCGGGTATGTAGAACAATTTTTTTAGCAAATAAATATATGTATCAAGATATTTTGTAATTCTGAATGAAGAACCCCCTTTCCAGTTCTGTAACAGAGACAGCCACTGTGGAAAATTTGGTTCATGCCTAGAAAATGCATTTGAAGAAGTGTGTGTGCATGTGTGCGTGTGCATGTGTGTGTGCACGTGTGTGTGTGTGTGTGTGTGTATGTGGACACACCATTGTTTCCTTTTTTTAAAAAGGGTTTATTTTACAATATTGTTTTGGTTTTTTCTTCATAAGGATAAAATTCACATTAGTAGATACTGATATAATCTATTCACTCAAAATATTAAGTGTTATCTTTTGTTCATAAATGACTAATTCTCTTCATAGGAACATGATTATTAAAATAGAACATTCTGAATATAATACAACCACTTTTAACTTCATGATCTTAATGCATTGCAGTTTTAAAATTAACTGTCTCAAAAGCCCATTAATAGTATAGGCCTACGAATCCTCATACCCAAATCGTGGAAAACTGCTCTTTGGCCAGCAGAACGATAAAAGACACACAAAACGCTATAGAGATGGATTCTGTGTATATGACCTTTGATCATGATTATATCACTCTATCACACTGGGAATCTTAGAGCTGTATTACTAAGACTTGGTCACTTCCATCTTGAGGACACCCATTCATGGATGGAGACAGCTGTGGCAGAGCATCCCAGGCTTTGCCCCATCCTGGGAGTGGGGAAACCAGACAATCCTTGTGAACAGAGCTCAAGGTTCCTGCTCTGCAAAATGAATATAAACTCGTAACTGAAAAGGCTATTTCAAGATAACATGAGAGCCCCAACATTACAGTGCTCTGTACATGCTACATGCTAACTTCTATGTGTTAGAGGATAACCCATCTCATAAACAGCCCCACTGTTCTGCAAGATGATTTATACTTAAGACCTAATGCATACAAAACCTTGACATTCATATCCATGGATGCACTACAACATAGAAAGCTTAACATTGTATGCCAGTCTTATATGAGATCAGCAGCTCATACAGATCAGTTTAATCAAACATTTTGGACATAAACTCTACATCAATAGCCAATTCTTCCATTATTACCATCCAGCCAGGAATACCATATGGGCCGAAACCTGTATGTATTTCTATAAAGAAGAGACTTGACACACTTCAACTGTTTGGCTTATGATCAAAATTTGTATTATAATTTAGGTTTGATAAATATTTCATACCACTCATTAGAAAATTTGCTTTCCCATCTGGCTTAAAGCTAGGTTCAATAAGCAAGGGAAAATACAATTGAAGCGTAATGCAATGTGGCTTTCACATACTGACCAGCATTCCCATTATCTAGTGCCTTTGAAAGGGCACTCGAAGCCTGCCTTTTAGCTCTTCCTTGTTTGTTTTTATTTATAGGTTCCTGGTTACAACATCCAGTCATTGGTGCCCTGTGTCTGCCCTGTTAACTTAATCTGGAGAAACAAACTCTCCAGTTTAATGATCTCATCGGAACTCAGAGGCAGCAACATAATTAAATCCCAGAGAAGTTTATAAGCAGTTTCCAATGAAAAAAAAAGTACCATTTCAACATGAAGGGATCAAATTCACAACAGTTTAGAGCTGAGAACTGAAATACTAAACTTCAGTTGGCTATATAGTTTCCTAGTCTTCCTTACATCACTGCCCCGTTTTCTTGTGCTTCCCTTTACTAAGCTTCACAGATGATGCATTTTCACAAATGGAAGGCAAGATCCTTGACCAGCAAAAAGATTACAACTCACTTTATTTTGATAGTATTTGCTTTATTGCAGTGGTTTGTAACTGAACCCACAATGCCTCCCAGATATGCCTGTGTATTCATTAATTGCTATATTGAACTATTGCAAATGGTACAAATGACGTAAGGACGTAAAACAACGTTCTTTGCCAGTATCTCTAGCAGAGAATAACCTTCAAGACAATAAATGTTAAATGTGATGCAGAAGCCTCCATTATAACTCAACTTGAAAAAAATGAATATTGAAGTGAATTTACAACTTACAAAGAAAAAGATACTGTTGGCCGTATTATAGTTAAAAGTTCAGTATGCCAAGGTTTGCTTTAGTCTGTTCCTAGGACAGCCATCGGCTGAGTAAATCTTGATGGATGTTCTAATATAACAATGGGTTATAAAAATGACATTCCTCTAAAGCAGCAAATAGATTTATTTTTCAAATAGGAGGAATAGATGTTATCATAGACCTCTCAGATCAAAACCATTTACAAATGGGCTTCTTGGAAAACTGAGCATATTTCTAAGTGAGCATATTTGGTATTTGTTTGAAACGCTACCGAATGGAGACACAGACAGTATTTTTACATTAGTTCAGATTCAGAGAGTTAAATTCTACATTGTTAAATTGGTAAATGTAATTTAAGTAGCTTCTATTCCTTTGGGTGGGAGAGCCTATAACACCATCAGGGAATTAGAGCACAGGGAAAAATGACGTCTATTCAATATTTGGTCAAAATGTCAATAGTACCAAGAAGCTTCACAAATCACTTTTGACATGTTTGATCAGTCACAGCACCTTCTCCATACACTGTACAGATCTTTTTGTGCATTTCAGTTGCATTTTTACCTTTCTTGAAATAATAAAGCACAATAGGCCAAAATATTGCCTATTCCCTCCCACATTCAATATTGAAATGGCTGCGCAAAAACTCACCAATTTTGTTGTTTGTTTAAAAGCACACTAATATGACAGCTGTCACAATAAATTCTAACAAAATTGTTATGAATGAAGTTAAAGACAACTAAGGGCTACTAGAGCCATCTTACGGAAGAAAACAAAAGAACCCTTGGCCAGCCTAATAATATGCTCACAAACACACTGTGTTGGGCTAGGACTGGGAATTAGGGCTTCTGGTTCCAGGGTGATCACAGCAGAATATAAGGTGACATGAGAGATGAAGTGCATTTGTTTCCCGTCTAATTTGATGAGTTGAGCCCAGATTCACAGCCACCCCTCCTTGTGAGGATCCAAGAACAGGATGCTTTCACCTGGTTATTGTATCATGGACTCCTTTGTAGTCTGGGGAGGTCTATGAATCCCTTTTCAAAATGACTTTAAATATTTTAAATAACTTTAAATGCATATGGCAAAATATATTTTATTACAAAGGACACTAATGTAGTTTTCAAAACACTCAGCCTTTGAAATCATAATATCTATGTAGTCTTTCTCATGAACACATTAAATAACGAGACCTAGCTGTGGTACTCATAGCAACTTCTAGGCATGCAAGAATTTTGAGGGCACTGTAATAGGGAAAGGTCGATGACTTCCATGGAATCAAGCCAGGGGAACTGCCATTATCACATTAGTTTGTTGCCTATGTTCAAAATTGAAGGACATGTTAAATTTCAGCTGGAAATCAGTAAAAATAAGGCTATCCATTTCCCCTTCCTTGTCAACGGACCCTTCATTTCACTCTATACCTCAAGTTACAAACCTGTGCTCTACAGTGAAGCTGCCGGTGGGGGGTGGGGGGGGGCGGTGCGGGGGCAGGGAGTGGTTGAATGCTTCAACAACTGCTGACTATTTCTGGGCCTCCACTTGAACTCTTCTACTTAAGGACCAAACTTACAGCCTTTTGATTTTAGGTCAGATTGTACATCAGATTCTTAGAACTAGATTCTTAGAATAAGAGTGCGACTTAGCTTCTTCAGATCATTTTCAAAGAGAGATCCATAGGCTCTCTGAATCACCATCCCTCTGAAAGCTTGTCAGATTCAGATTCATGAGTCTTGCATCATTCTTACTGGTCATAATTTTTGAGGCAAGACCTGGACACCTGCAAGTTCAACAATCAATCAAATGGTTCTTGTGTACATTCCAATCTGAGCCTGTCTAGGTAGCAGAGCTAGTTCAGGTGCATAATTGGACTTCAGGTAGGAGGAAGGGTTGCAGGGAGGGAAGGTGTGTTTTTGATAGAAGATGAGTCACTCAGGAAGCTGTTGTCCTGTCGTGTGCTTTTTGAAGATCATGTGTAGAAACTACGTGTAGTTCTAAGGCTGCATTTGGCTACAGTCCGCATGGAGTGGGAAATGCCTTTTGCTGGTTAGCTCAAACATGAAGTGGGGCGATAGCGGCCATGGCAGAAGGGGAGGGGAGGTGCCTAAGCTCACCCAGAAGCAAGTAGAGGGGAGGCCATAGAGTCAGCTGGGGACACACTAGGTTTATCTGCAGCAAGAGGGGCTGCAGACATATTGAAGAGGGAAGAAAATATGCAACATTTCAGCACATGATGCTTTTTATTTCAAGAAGAACAGAAACACAATGAAATGCAAAAAAATTGTGCAGTGTATGGAGAAGGTGCTGTGACTGATCAAACGTGTCAAAACTGGTTTGCAAAGTTTCGTGCTGGAGATTTCTCACTGGATGATGTTCCATGGTCGGGTAGACCAGTTGAAGTTGATAGCAATCAAACCAAGACATTAATTAAGAACATGGAACATAGCTGACATACTCAAATTATCCAAATCAATAAGGTGATTGGTGAAAATGAAAAATGTGTCTTTTCTTTTACAGCAAAAACTAAACAGACTTTCCCTCTCTGTCCCATTCCCTCATCTGCCGTGGGACACGGCTGGTCAAATGCTTGCTCACGTCCCTTGAAACAGAAACCACTGAGTTTCCTTGACCAGCGCGTTGGCACCCAAGCAGCAGTTGTAAATTCTCAGAAAGGCGCCAGCCCTGGAGGCATTGGAGGCGGAGGCAGTGCACAGCTTTTTTCCTACTGAGCAGAAATGTCTTCCTGCCAGAGAGTAAAGTTTACTAAAAATATATTTCTGTATGTATTCATGAGTTTCATACAGTTTTTAAGATTCCAGTTGGTTTGGGTTTTTTTAAGCACTGTAAGAAAAAAATAGAATGGACTAAAATTTCCTCCTCTCTTATTTTTCAAAATGAAGAAGTTAAATGTTTTTATGTCAGAATGGTTCTTTAAATTAAAAAAAAAAGAGTAATTCTCATGTAAATTTTAAAAATTGCTTTGAATTAGGAATATTTCAAAAATAAAAAACATTTAAAGATAAAACTGGTGAAGTACAAATCAAAATTAATTTTAAATTCATATCCAGATTCGGCTCCCTGTTTAATGGATATACCAACCCTTTAGATATATGGAACCAATATGACTGCTAATTACTAAGCTCATATTCTAAAATATTCAGTAACTAATACTGGCAATGATTTTACTAAGAAAACCTGATGAATAAGCAGTCAAACATTTACTGTCACAACCCCGCACTATTAGCCAACAGACTATGAAATAAATCTAGGGGAATTTCACCGATTATAGCAACAATATGGCAACCACTATTAACTATTTAACCATTTTTCATTCATTATTTTCATTTTTAAAATGAATTAATAAGCCACTGAGGAAAGCATTTTCTTAAATTTGAGACAGAGGACAGAACTTTCCAAAGAAACAGGAGTCCCTGCCCCTCCATGTTTCAACTGCCGCAGAAAGACTATTTCTTGTCTGGACGGAGCATTAGCGAGCAGAGAACCTACACGAATCCCCGTCCACAACTTCACTCTCCTGACGCTCCGAGCTGTGCTCAACAGCTTCTTCACAGTCCGTCCTTTTGTTCTCACCAGCACTCTGCGGGGCAGGTTTCTCAGACCACATTTTACAGGTGGAGGGAGTGAAGCCCCCGAGAGGTGAAAGGGGGAAATAAGCTGCTGAAGGTCACATAGCTTTGAATTGGCAGGGCCATAATTCAAACCCACATCAGTCTGACCACAAAGCCCTGCTCTCTCCACTGTAACGGGATAGCTTGAGGAAGAAAATTCAGATGAAATTAACAGCCTGGATGGAAACTTGCCCACTCCAATACCCCCAACCTCAATCCATGGGAATCACCCACAAACTTGAATTCAAATCTCTTTTCAATCTGTATTTTCAAAATAATTGTGTTACACCACTGCACACAATAAAACAAAGTTTGGTGGCATGACCATGGAAAATCCAGAATAAATCCATCTACTGTAAAAATAAGCAGCGTGGAATTCAACTAGCTAAAATTTGCCAAAGGATACGTTGGGAGAGCTAATAATCAAGGCAAACTTAAAGATCATTTTAAATATCCACAATGTTTAGAATTTCTAATCTTATTCCTGTATTAGGTTATGCCGTTGAGAAGCAATGTATTCAGAGCAAATTATCTCAGCTTCCTTTAGAAATGCCTTCACTGAATTAAGATTTAATGTTATGTCCTCAGCTTTTAAAAAGGGTCGATATAAGAAATTGCCAAATCTGTCTTCCATAAATCTATATTAGGAGTAGGTGCCCATTACATTACCCATTTGTTTGCTTGTCTAAAGAACCACAAGGCCAGTTTTTCCAGAAATTCAAAGCCAGGGCATTTGATCTTGTATTAGATATTGACTTTTTAAAAAGTGGGTACTTGTTGTTTCTGCTGTAGCTTCCAGGAAACTGAGAGCTAAATTCAGGCTCGCATAGAGATGAGTGCTGCGCAGAGTAAGGCACCAGGCTATTTACCGCATTTCGTAACTCGCCTTCTTGTCACAATAATTCAACAAGGTTGTTTCAGTTCACGTCATCTTATGGCAAGGAATTGTACTGAGATAACTTTCATAAGGCTGCCCAGCTAGAAACCAGTCAGCATTCAAGCTCAGGTTGATTCCAAGTTCAAGTCTTCCAACCACATGCAAAGAATTATTTCAGCCTCACTCCTTGGGAGTGCCCTTTAGTTTGGATAGTTTCTATTTATAAACAACTGTAAAGCCTTTTTGTGAGTGTGTAATTTATAAATCACGTGTAAACAAAATATTTCCTCAAGAAAGATGTGACCTACCTAACTCTATGGTCTAACTAGCGTACGTATCTACAGATTCTCTTAGCAGTACAAGGGCCACACCAGACATGCTGAGTTTCAGTACATCCCTGCTAGCCATGTACCATTCAGTGCCATAACCCACAGAGTCTAAAGCAAGTGCACTTAGTCCACACAGGCCCGTCAGTGCTCTCGGAAACAGAGAAGGACTATGGGGTTTCCAGTTTCTTTCAAACACATCCTTGTCTAAAGAGTTGAGACCAACAGTAAGAGGATTGTGACCCAAGAGCTCTGGGAGTTAAATTTCTGTTAAATATGCCAGTTCTTCTTTAATAATAGAAATAGCATTTGCTACCATCACAGCAGCTACTATTGAGCACTTACTAAGTATGAAGCATTCCACATGGATTGTTTCAAATACCGTATTTTGCCATATATAACGCACACTTTTTGCCCAACAGTTTTAGGGAAAAATAAGGATGCCCATTATATATGGGTATAATGATTACGCACCATGGGTATAATAATCCTGTGTATATATGGTACATAAAAATGTGAGTGTGCATTATACACAGCACAATACGGTAATCCTCCGGACAGTTCTGAGCTGAGCATTATCCCTATTTTACAGAGGGAGAACCTGAAGCTTAAAGAAATTACCTAACTCACCCCAAGTCATTTGTGTTTACATTGGTGGAAGTAGGATTCAAACCAATCTGGTCCCAGATCCTATGCCTCTTACTACTGGTCTACGTATGTATAAACCGATCAGAGCAAAATGACCTGAAAAATTATAAAGCTTGTAAACAATTACACCCAAAGAGAAATAGAATTCATGTGTAAATTTTTAATTGACATTAATTTACAATAGGTAAAATTCAGTGAGGTATAATTGAACATTTAATTTTCATAATGACACTAGGTGATCTAAATACTTTTCAAATAGCAACAAATTAAACTTTTCCGTTAAATAATCTACTTTAAACTTAGACCCAAAACCTAATTTAAAAACTTGAGTTATGGTTACATACTGAATGTCCGTGTTCCCCCGAGATTCATATGCTGAAACCTAACTCCCAGCGGCATGGTATTAGGAGGTGAGACCTTCGGAAGATGGTCAGGCCACGAGGGTGGAGGCCTCATGAATGGGATCGGTGTCGTGTAAAGGAGACCCGAAGAGCTCCCTTGCCCCTTCTACTACGTGAGGACACAGGAAGGTGACATCTGTCTATGAACCAGGAAGCAGTTTCTCACGGAACACTGAGAAACAGAGTTTCTGTTGGGTATAAGCCACCTCAGCCAGCGATTTTCAACCGGTGTGCCGCAAGAAACTTTAAAACATGCAATACCTGGCTATTTAGTCAGGTGCACTGACCTCTTTTTCCTTAGATTGTCAAATTAAAAAAAAAAAATTGACAACAGCCAATACAACAATAGCCATCCACTGTGAAAGAATCAAAATTATACTTGTTTTTTTGTGTGTGTCAGATTGGCAAAAATAGTGGGGTTTTTTTTGGTGTGCCACAGAATTTTAGTAATTGGCGCATGTGTGCCATGAGATAAAAAAGGTTGCATATCACTGACCTAGACTAAGGTATTTTGTATAGCAGCCCAAATGGCACTAAGACACCCTCTAGAGTTGTGCTTACATTGTTTCTGGTTCAGTTACAGTGGAAATCAATAACAGCTCTGTTATTAGTAAACTCCCCTTCCTGACCAACACCTCTTTCCACCTCCTCACCTGATAAGAAAACTGGTTTTTCTTTGGTGACTCCACATCATTGACACTACGAGTCCGGCCAGAAGTATAGCGTGCCTCCAGGTTCCCCACCATGTGTTTGTAGACCGTTAATTACCATGACTTATCAGCCCTCTCCTTTGAAACCATTGACCCACTTTGTTTTCCAGCCTGGAGATCTATACCACTTTGGGATCAACCACTTGCTTGGTTGTTATTTTAGAATTTGAGACCTTGAATTTAGTATACTCCACAAGCTAAGAATCCTCCAAACTCTATATTCTATAATTTAGTGAATGAAGAATAAAGAGTTTCAAATTTCAATACTAACTGCTTATTATAACAGTGACAAGAAACATCTGTTTGCAGGTCTTGGATACTTCAGCAGAAGTCTTAAAAGTGTGTAGAGAGTATAAGCAAAAACATATAAAGGCAAGAAATTGAAATATAAGATTAAGCAAAATTTTGAGTTATAAATACTGTTTTCTAAGGCTTAAAATGGGAATGCAGATTAAAGCTGGCATTTCAACTACAGTGACCCCAAGTGAAATCACCAGTATCCCAACTGCATGTCAAAGAATAGGACCGTTAAATAATGCACATTTCAATTCAAAGGCTTTCACCTGGATAAATTAGGCCAAGAACTTACTATTAATGACTCGCCGCTCTGTATTTCAACAGCAATACCCGAGAGTATACAAATATCTTTCAAAGACACCTAGCCTAACTGTTGGGAAACTACAAGCGTTCATCCCTAAGAACAATACCTATACCTTTTATTGTTGATAACATCAATCTCACTTCTCCCTCACCCACGCACACAAAAAAATCTATGATTTTACTTACATATTTTAACAAATATCCTAGAAATGTGTCTAATGCTGAGACACATCACACGCAGGAACATCTCTCCAGGGGAGAAGTGGATATTCCACTTACGGAACTTTCCAGGGTTAGAAAGCACACGGGTTTTATGACGTAAAAGGTTTTTCCCTGACTCTGACACGGGCTCCTGGTGAAACCCTGCACCAGACACATAGCTTCAGTTTTCTCATCTCTAAAATGAAGAGGCTGAAGTAGGATAGGATGGCCCACCAAATGTTCATTGGAAAACTGGATCTTGAAGTTAGTCATCAAAAAATAAGAAACTATAATCAAGTAAGATACAAAATGCTCTATTTGTTAGCAATGCACAGTATGATACTCAAGAATTTGACGAACAGGGTGAGGCGAAGCCAAAACCAGCGCACCAGAGAGCGGTGAGGTAGAGTGGCCTCGCTCACCAGGGAATGAGAAGACGGAGGCGGAGGTTTCCAACAAGGTGCACAAGCTGAACCCGCAACTCCCGCGTTGAATCCGGAATTCCCAAGTGTGGCCAAAGTGATCCTGGGTTGGTGGTGGGTGGCCCCAGTAGTCCTGACTGCAAATCATCTCCAGGGAAAACATCTTCAGTCTAGGATTCCTGCAGGTTGGATTCAACTAAACACGAGCTCTCAGTTGTAAAAGTTACCAAACACACGGCGGGTGGAGGGGATCTATTCTCACTCTCCTGAGAGAGATTAAGCAAAAATGAATAGACTTTAACTCTAAAGGACTCCTATTTAAATGATCAGATAAAGAAATGAAGTTATATGAAATAACATCCAAATGAAGTTATAGGAAATGTAACTCTCATACGAAAGTGGAAATTAATAAAATATAAATCAAAGAACCAAGAAACCCAATATGGTCTTTAGAAAAGATTAATAGAACCAAAAAAATCTATAGTCTTGTTCCAAGAAGACACAAGTTAGAAAGCACAAAAATTTAAATTGGAGATGAAAACGGGATATAACCATACATACAGGTGAGATTAAAAGAAAAGTAATATCCATGAGGCCAATAAACTTGAAAACATACAATTGACCAATTTGTAAAAAGATAAAAACGTTGGATATATGAAACATTACCTTCAGTCTCAGGTCAGGGCTATACAAAAAGGTGTGAACAGAGAAGAATTGCTGCCTCTCAACCCCACGGCCACATTCCAGTCCCTCCATTTGCTCCTTATTCCTCTCACATCCATGTCTGTCTGTCTGTCTGTCTCTCTCTCTCTCTTTCTCTCTCCTCCCTCCCATCCCTTCTTCTGTCTAAAAAGTCACTGAACATATATCCTCAGGTGAGAATAAGTAAGTAAGCCAGTAAATAAATTTCTCATTCAGATTAAAATTTTCCCAGAAGCATCTGGGATCTTTTAAGTGACATCCCCTAAATGTATTTTATTGGGAACATCTTTTGGGGGTTCTGATGAGCTCAGGTTAATGGCAGCACAGTGTACAAGCAACTGCTCAAATTCCAGCAACAACTGAGTTTGAAGGAGCAGAGACCTCCACGGAGCAGAGACGGAGCCCAGGGTCGGGGTGGAGTCCCAGCAGCTAACAGGACAATTCACAGGGCCACCTGGCACACTTCAAGTACATGCCATCCAAGGAGAGCCTCCGCTGAGGTGGTCTTCCTGACAGTGTTTAACAGTAGTACATGGGGACTCCAGCACTTCCCTCAGCCTGCCCAAAGATTCGGAGTGCTTGCTAGATGTCAGGCTAGATGTCAGAGGATGTCATTTAAAAGCCAACTCTTGGTCTTCTATTAGTGGGGTAAAGAAAGACTCTCAGATGATATGGACACAAATATAACACATGAGCTAATGAAGGCACGTGCTTGGCACAGGTACAGACCAGAGCTGGTAGTGGACTGGTTCTGTGCCAAGAGGAAAATCAGGGGAGGTGTCGCAAGATAAGTGATGCTGGTGGAAAAACAGGAGTTCTTAGGCAGCTTAAGTCTTCCTACGAGGCTTCATATTTATAGTCATGTGCCATTCATCTCCTCTAGATTTCTGCACCAAGCAAAAGGCTGCTACTGCTATAAAAAGAGGAACAGCCTTCTTTGTCACCAAAACTTCTTTTGTTTTACAGTGAGATATAGGTACATCCAGACTTGCCTCCTGAGATTGTGTAATCTTGGAAAACTTTGGAACTGTTCACCCCAAGAGTGTCTAATGCATCTTAACTTCCTAATCTGCAAATTAGGAATAACTGTTATAACTCAGAATTGTTACAAAATAGATTATGAAATAATATACGCTGATTTAGTTCTTAAATAAATAATGATGTTCTTTCACTCCACCTGATCCACTTCCTGTCACACCTGAATAAAAAATACATAAACAAATCACATGAGGATTTTTAACTTAAATATATTTACCTACGAGTTCCTACTTTAAATTCAAGATTATCAATTTGATTTCCAAACATTTGTGATCATTATCCTATTTTAAATATGCCTAGATTTTCCTTGATTCTGGGTTTAGATAACTAAAGACCAAATGTTTGAAAATATAATCTAGGTTCACAATCACAGAACATCATAAACTTATAAATTCATATCCTGCTCCCTGATTTTTCTGAAGAATTAAGACTTTTAAAAATTCCTCCTCCATTGTAGCTAGAAATTTTAAAAAGTAGTCAACTAAAACAGAAAGGAAATTTCTGGGGTTATGAAAATGTTTATTTTCAATTTTCTTTTGAAACCTCCAGTTCCACAAGTATTCATATTTTTCTAAAACAAACTCCACATCAACAAGTTTTATTTTTTATTGTCATTTTTGGTTGGTTTTAAAAATTTACTATGGGGCCATTTTGCTAGTGAATTTAGTCAAACTGTTTCTTTTCTTCCAGATTATCAGGGCCCAAGCTAAACAAAAACCAAGGCCAGGTCTGCTGACCCTTCTGTAAACCCCCAGGTCTCCAGGGAGCTCTGATTTAGGCAGAGACATTTGTCACAGTGCTTCCTGCAGGCCACTGATTAGTTTTTCAGTCATCCTAATCAAATATAAGCTTATTTAATTCTTATAATAGCATTTTGAGAAAGTACACTGACCAGTTTGCTAAAATTCAAATGTATTTACTAGTTTAGAAATTAAATGTAAAAAACAACTATTTTATCAACATCTTTATTTTAATCTTCCTGACCATTAGTTGTCAGGGACTTTTCTCCATTATCCACTCAGATGGAATATTGAACGCAGCAGAAATAAAACTCCCCTATGTCCAACTGATCCTCAAACCAGTAGAACCAGAAAACTTAGAAGTCTTGGTAATTCTTGAAATTATAGCAGCAAACTGACAATATTGAGTTCAAGGGAACTAAGAAAAAACAGAGCAATCAAATGGGCAGAAGACAAATTGATAGATTTTTTTAAAAGAATGAGAGAGGGAGAAGAATTAAGTAGAACATGGAAAAACTCTTCTCTCAGTTCTGAAATACTTAGACAAGTCTTGGCAGTAGCTGATCAAACTTTTAGACTAATTGTAGCTAGTGTTTTACTAATAGGAGACTCTTAGCTAAAAAGCCCATGGAAGTAATGAATGTTCGGGAAAAAGTACAGAAATGATAAGGATACACCATGGAGGCCTTTATAAAAAAATCTTTGCATATTAAACTTTGGTTATCTACACAGGTGTAAGTATCTAGAGTTGAAATACGACAGCATTTCTGTATGTAGTTATAGCACATCCAGGCTTCCTTATATGTAGGAAGATATGCCAGAGATTGTTATTTCACGTAACTCTTTAGTAGTAAGTCCTTTTCTAAGTCGTCAAACCATCCCCTTATTAACTTATTTTTTAAATGATTCAAAGCTGACTTCAATAAGTGCTTTAATATTGGAATACCTAACCTGATGTGGGAATCCAGAGGAAATTGTGGTTCATTCCTAATTTTGGCAAGGGGCAGGAAATTGCAGAATTATTGTAACAACATGGCATTTATGTGGGCCTCCAAGAATGGACAAATCTTGGAAATTATTATGCCTTGTTTATATGATACATATTCATAGAACAATTACAAAATGTTGATCAGCCCTGGTTGGTGTGGCTTAGTTTGTTGGAGCATCCTCCTGTAAACCAAAAGGACATGGGTTCAATTCCCAGTCAGGGCACATGCCTGGGTTGCGAGTTGGGTCCTGGTCAGGGCACATAGAATAGGCAACTGATTGATGTTTCTTTCTCACATTTGATGTTTCTCTTCCTCTCTCTCTCCAGCCCTTTCCCACTCTCTAAGATCAATAACAATGTCCTCAGGTGAGGATTTAAAAAAAATGTTCATCAGTAAAAAGAACTGCAGTCCCATAAAAAACAACTCATAAGCCCATCACTGAGGAAAAATACCATTAACATCAACTTGTTTCTATATGCAGAGACATATAAATTTATTGTGTTTATAATAAACATGCAGTTTGCTGACAAGTTCCTCTCAATGTGGTACGTGTACATCTTTCTGGTATTTATTTTCAGATGATAATGTCTTTATATGTGAACATCTTAACCCATTAAGCAATTATTTTGTGGATTTTTAAAATATCTTTGTTATTTTAAGTTCTGTCATGATAGACATTTAAAATGTGCTAAACCATCTTTCAACGATGTATATCTTTGAGTACTCATCAGATTATTTGCTCAGGAGGAATCCCTAGAAGTGACATTTCTAAGAGTTGACACATACTGACATTCCCTTCCCTCTACAATCTGTTAACATGCTGTTTTAGTATAGAACGCTCTCCACTCCATTTCTCTGACCAGCTATTCAGCATCATTTCTCTTCCCCCCTTTCAAGCAAAATAACTCAAGTTGTTCACATTCACTATCTTCAATTCTTCTCCCTTTCTCTTATAACCATCTAGGAAAGGTTTTTTCCCAACCACTCCACCAAAATTGCTCTTGTCCAAATAATAAATGACATGCCTTCTCCACATTTTGTTAAATCCAGTAGTAAATTTTATTTGTCATCTTACTTGATCATACAGTAGCTTATGAGACAGAAATCATCCCCTCCTTCTAGAAACATTTTTTCCCTTCAATTCCTGGACACCACACATTCTTGGTTTCTCATCTACCTCACTGGCCACTTGCTCTGTCTTCCCATTCTGTTGAGACCCGTTTTCTTGGTGATCTCAGTAAGTCTCCTTGTTTTTAAATTTTTACTTCTATTTTTCCATTATATTGACATTCAGTATTATTTTATATTACTTTCCAGTGTACTTCATAGTGGTTAGGCATTTGTATAATTTACCAAGTGATTTCCCCAATAAATCTAGTACCCACCTGGAACCATATTTATTGTGAAATTATTGACTGTATTCCCTATGCTATACTTTACATCCCTGTGACTATTTTGTAATTGCCAATTTGTACTTCACTTTTTCACCCAACACCCTCAACCCGCTCTCATCTGACAACTGTCAGTTTGTTCTCTGAATCTATGAGTCTATTTCTGTTTGGTTTGTTCATTTATTTTGTTCTCTAGATTCCACATATAAGAGAAATCATATGGTATTTGTCTTTCTCTGACTTATTTCACTTAGAATAATACCTAGTAGGTCCATTCATGTTATTGTAAATTAAGTCTTATAGTTTAAACACCATCTCCCTGTCAGTAAGTCCCAACTATTCTTGATGGTTTTGTCCTCACTACTAAATGAAATGCTAAATTTAAATATCCGAACTCACTGCAAACTTATCAGGTCCAAAACTCAACTCCCAATCTTTAAAAAAATAAGACCTGCCCCCTCCTATTTTTCCTCGTCTTTGTAAGTGACGAAAGTTATTCTTTCCATTGATGAAACCTAAAACAGAATCCTTCTTGATCTTCTTTCATCCTACACCATGTTCTGTTTCAGAAATCTTGGTTCTGTCCCTAAAATATATCTAGAATCTAGAATCTCACCACCTCTACTGCTACTACTCTGGGTCTGTTATTTCTCGCCTGAATTATTAAAAGCCCCTAACTGGTCTCCCTGAATCTGCCCTTAATCACTCTTTCTATTTCACCCAGAGGCATGAGTCAGCCTTTTGAAGTAGAAGTCAGATCTCATCACCACCCACTGTTCCATCGGCCTTGCCCTCTGTGCTGCCCTCCCACACCCACATACCCTCTCTTACCTTATCTCTGACTTCCTTCCTGGCTTGCACCTGCAGCCACCTTGACCTACTAGCCATTCTGAGAACTTGCCAGGCATGGGAGTGCCTCAGGGACTTTGCACTGGCCGTTCCCTTAGTCTGCAATGCTCTTCCCTCCTATCTTCTTTGCTCAATCCCCTGCAGTGATAGCTTTGGTGATCACTTTCCCCGTGAGGTCCTAAATGAGTTTCTCCATTAAAGGTGCCCCCCTCCCTTCAGCATTTACTTTGTGCTTCTTCTCTGCTTTTTCTCTATAGCATCAATCACCTTCTGATATATATTTTTTATTTGTATAATTTGTTTCTCTTGGTCCCCAAAAACATATCCATGAAAGCAAGAATTTTTGTCTCTTTATTTGGGGCTGGAGGAGAGCCAACATTATAGATGTATTTTCAATGCTTCTGATCCAGACCTCCAATTTGAAGATACTTAAATGAGTAGGTGAGGTGGAGAAGGACGGTCCATGCTGAGGACATAGTACTGGCAAAGCCACTGACATGCAGAAAACAGTGCCCTAGTCACCAGGTGCTTCCAGTGTGTCCCCGTGAGGATACAGGACTAACGGACTTAAAACAGACACATCAATGGTACGAGGCAACACGTTAACTGCAAGCACAAAATCAACTTCCTCCACAGGAACAAATAAAAGGATGAAATGACAACAGAGTTAGTTCTACAAAAGGATGCTGATTGAGGCACCGGGAAACTCAGCGAAAACTTTTAGCGTAAATGAGAAGTTTGGCAAGGTGCCAAATTGTATTGGGGCAAGCAGCTGTTTTTTGAAAAGGTAGTGAAAACTATGCACCCCTCCAAGAAAACTGGATGTATCTGCGAAGTTCGGAGTTCACCACCCCTGAAACCGACAGCATACACCACTATGGGCCAGTGGTTGGGAATCCTAATTAAGAAAAAAGTCCCAATTAAGAAATATTATTTCAGCATCATGGCCATCACTTGGATGGAATGACACTCAAGCAAGGGCACGGGAGGTCACAATGCTGAGCTGTAACAGTTTGGGTAAATATTTGAAGCTTAAGTTTACTTTCCTAAAGGAAAGAGAATTCAACCACCATGCCTTAAATATTTTCTCAAATTGTCTCAAATACAGTTAAACACCCCAAAGTTACCTCAGTGAAGCTTCAAATTGAAAGTTTCTTATTTTAAACTTGCTACAAATAATTTTATAAAGTTCACAAGATAATCAGAAGGAAGACTATTTAGGTATCAGTAATCTGATTTTTTTAAATTGAAACCAGCAAACATTCCAGCCAAACAGTCTGAGCTATTGTCTGTCTGGCTTCTGTACAACTTTATCATTAGCATCTTTCATCTAAATAATTCACTAAAATGTTATTAATGAGCCTTGCTTCTCTACCAAATATCCCTTCTCTGTGTACCAGAGAATCCAGAAATAATTAAAGGAAATTCAGCGTGGATAGTTTTTCTTGCTCACTACATCCCTGGAGAGGGATGTGGGCAGGGAAGGGAGAGGGTCTTGTTTACATCTAAATATAAACAGTTCTTTTTCGCTGCCACCATTCGCTGCACTGGAGTAATGCTAATGCACAGAACTCCTCTGTCTGAAATCTATTCTGATTCTGACATTTGATGCCAATCCTTACCGTGATAAAGGCCACAGACGCAAATCCAGAGGCATCGAATTTAAATACAGTCAGTCCTGAGAGGTCCCTCTGGTTGGTCTCTTGTTCCCTGTTGTCACTCATTAGAAAACGAGTTTACCAGCAGCCAGCAGCCCCGCACACCCAAGCTGGATCCAGGCCAAGAGCAAGCAGCGCTGTTGAAATCGGGGCAGCGGGGTGGAAGGGCGTGCGGCGCGCCGGTTGGAGGAAAACATGCAAGGACTGTGGGGCAGCAGCTGGAGGAAGTTCGGACACGCCGGCAGGGGCACATACGAGTGGTTAACTAGCGAACCAAGCCTACCTCCTCAGGAGACCCAGCTGCAGGTCTGTACCTATGACTTCTGCCTTTTCTCCCCCAAAGTAGGTCCGTTTTTAAACCAACAATGCCTGCATGTTTAGGATCTTAAAACTTAGTGGCAACATTTGGCATCATGAGTAAAACAAAAATGTGATTTCACTGATCGGTGTGGTATAAGGAAGAAACTTGAAAGTTGTATTCTTTTGACAATGTTAAATTCAAGTAAAAGTTGCCTCAGATATATTCTCAGAACACCTGATACACCAAATATGTCAAAGAATACCTGAAGTTAAGAGTCAACGAAATGTTATGCCTTGGCTTGACAACTTCGTTCTTTGCTCAGTAAGCCATGTCTACACATGCAACAAACTCCCGGGGCTCTCCGACTGTGTAATGACCTCTGTTTCTAAGAGGTGGTGGAAGCCAAGCATCTTACCTCTGAAAGGGTAGCAGTGGGTTAAGGAGGTTCTGTCTCTACTAAGAAATGCATCAACGGCTTTGCTCTGTCTGGGAAATCACCAAAGAAGCCTTGATCTGAGACAGCATTGAGGAAGAATGTTGGTAGAAACCTAAGAACTCGATTCACTTTGTCATCAGCAGGGAGATGAGTGATAACAGCTCTCCCATAGGAAAAAAGGGAAATGAACTTATTTTCTTGTTTTCTGGAAAAATCAACTCATCAGATTATTAAGTTCTGCAAAACCACCTTTTACTGAAAAACACTTACACATATACACATAATGATAGATTTTTCAGCAATTACACCTTTAACTAGATATTTCTTTAAACCATTCCCTGAACAACAAAGCTTTTGTATCAATATACACATCAGAGATCTATTAAATGCTAAGAAACCACTTTGAAACAACTAAACACATTAGGACATTTGAATGAAAAAGTAAAGACATCCATTCTGCATTTTAAAAAAGTAGATCAATTTGAACCCATGTATCATGAATCGGTAAATAAGTAAATTCAGGGTACCATAAATTTGTCCCACAGCTCTAAGAAAACAAGAATTCTTTATCTCAAGATATTGCCCCAATGTGCTATGTTAGCTAAGCAGTGACACTCAGTATTTGGACAAATTTAACTCAGCCGATGGAAGTGCCGAGTACAGGAGGGTACTGTGGTGCTTCTCCTTGCACAGATTTTTGCAACTATAATCGCTATGCCAAAAGTGGCACAATTGTGAATAACAGGGTTTGTTACATCAAGACTTTTAAATGAAACATGAAGAATCTTTACATTTCATGCATATTGAACTTGCAGGGTGTAATAGAATATTTAAATGCCAACGCCCGTGACTGGTCCGGAACCGTTATCATTCCTGTAATTGGTGGAGAATAAAGTCATGCAAATTGGCCCATGTTTATCGAGATGAAAGAGTTATTGCTTTAAGTACTAAGAGATAATAGCTTTAAAGTTTTTAATGATTCATCTAGAAGGAGAAAATAAACACAGTTAAGTGGCTTTTTGAGTCCATCTTGATTTCTTAATAATAGTAGTAAATTATTTATGAGTCCATCTGCTCTTACAGCTTTTGGAGTCAAAGTCCCTTATTAAGTCACAAAAGATTTTAAATGAATAGTTCTGATAATAAACTGGATTATGTGTGAAACAACAGAAAGAAACCATAGTTCAGAAACCACACAGATAAAAATATGTTTTCATATAAAATATTAATGTTGCTAAAATATTTTATCTGGAAAGATATATCTATTAAAATATAAACTTAGGGATGTCCAATTTTTTCTTCACTATTTCTATATGACTTCTCATCAATAAATTTCTAGATGACTTCTGGTTGTTTTTAGTAATTAATTTTCTAGATTATTTGACTATTTGAGACACCAAGATACAAATTTATAAATAACTGTTATTCACCCACTGCTTTATACCTATTGTTTCATTAAATTCTTATGTCAACCTGTTCAAAATACGTTATTTTCATTTCATAGCGAAGAAACCCCGGGCCCAGAGGGTGTGAGGGAACGGTGTGTGGCCACGGGGTATTAGCAGGCGCACTGGAATCGGGAGCCAGAGTCCTCAGACCCAAAGATGACACCCTGCTTCCCAGCAAAACATTTCATTTGTATGCACTTGAATCTAAAATATCTTCACTCGCATCTTACTGAAGACAAAATATCTGGCAGTACAAATATTAAATATGCCAGTTAATTTTCAGTCAAAATAACACACATAATTGAAAATTCTTTTTTTTTTTAATTTCTTTAGTGTTGTTCAGTTACACTTGTCCCCATTTCCCCCCATTGCTCTCACCCTGCCCCACCCACCCCCACCTCCCACATTCAATCCTCACCCTCCCCACACCCCCACCCCTGTTTATGGAAAATTCTTTAAGAAGTAAAAATGATTATACAGTCAACAGTAGCTAAGCCAGTCTTTAAACAGGTCGTGACCAGAAAAACTACTGTGCTTTCCAAAAACAAGAGAGCTACAGCCCTCAGTATTTTATTTTAAATAAGTAGATTTTGTTTGTTTTAAGCACAATAATAAGGCTTTATTTTTTTTTCTTTTCCTCTTAGTGGTGGATATGAACATCTATATTCGTTGTTGTATGCTTTATATAATAATATTTTTAATATTTTAGTGTTTCTAGTAACTTTATTTAAAGCAACATCTTTGCAATTTGGAACAGTACTTATTTTTTGTATTACTTTTCTATCTTGCCATTGAAGCATCATTTCACATTTATCATAGTATTTACCCCATCAGAACTCATCACTGTCTTCTGAGCTACCTTGTTGGCTGCTTAAGAATTTATGTGCAATCGTTCTCCTTTAAAGAGTTCAAACTTTTTCATATTTATCATACAAATAATGCAAAAACAAATTGAAGAAATTTTAAAATCTCAGTCATCATAAGAAACAGCTGTCAAATCAAATTCAAAATGTTATTTACATCTGATATGAGCACATAATGTCAGATTTTGTTCCACGGTTAAAGAAATTAAGTGCCATATGATTCTTTTTGTGGCAATACAATATTATAGGTCTAATTCTAAATAAAATATATAAGTAGTACAAGTTATTCAAAGGATGCATGGTGGACCTACCATTGAATATTCACTCTAATATTTATGCTTTAGTGACAATATTGCAGGATATCTTCAATGTGTATTCTGGACATTTTAAATTCATACTTTATCTTCTCAATTCACTTCATTTCATGTAGGCTCAAGCTCACTGGCACAAATAAACAAGTGGTTTGTTTGAGTGACAAGAAGAATAGAAGATGAGAGAAATGCAGGGGACTTCTCTTGCTATCTAACTCAATGTCATTCCCTGACTCCAGGGCACCCAGAAGATAAGTTCCGCCAAAGACGACGTGGAGCCCTTCCTGTGCATCCTACTTCCAGCCACCATCGTTCTCTTCCTGGCCTTTCTGCTGCTCTTCCTGTACCGCCTCTGCAAGGCCCGGCGGCCCCAGGGCCAGGTGTTCAGCATCGACCTCTCGGAGCACCCGCCTGGGGGCGAGGAGACCGACTTCCTGCCAGGCTTACCCTGGGGTGGTGAGCAGGACTTCCCCTACTCTCCTCTGCCCAGGGAGGCGGCCCCCCACTCTGAGTGTTTACCACCCTCCTATGAGGAGGCCACCAGGAATCCCCCTGGGGGAGAGGCCCGGGGTGTGGGCCTTCAGTATGAAGCGGGCTCACCTGGACTGGATGTGCCAGTATAAACCGCTCTTGGAAGCCGTTTAAACACAGCTCTCAGCCCTTACTGGAGCCCATGGGAGAGGCAGACAGGGAAGGGCATCTGGTCCGAGAGCAGAAAGGCTGGACAATGTTGGTCCAGCGAACCCATCACGTTCCTTAAGGAAGATGTCCCCAGGTGGTTCTGAGGATGACTGGGCTCTTCTGAAATGTATAACACCCCTGATGTGGAAAAAAAGGAAAGTTCTATGTGAGCTGAGAAAAGAGCATTAGAATTACTGGTGAGCAGAAAAACTAGCTCCGAAGAGAAAGACAACAGAAAAATGCCAATAAGCCAAAGGTAGCTGCTTGTGCCACCAAATAAAACTTCCCTTCCTACACAGGTGTTTCAGGGACTCATGGTCTCACTTCTGTGTGAGGGCTTTAAGATGGCTAGAGAGTTCTAGAAGGAGCTGCCGTGCTCAGCTACGTTGTAAATAATGGCAAAATAGGTTTCCCTATTAATACGAAAGTACAGACATTTGCATACATTTTAGTTCAAAAAATAATAAAGCTCTCCAAAACTATCTCCTTTTTAGTGTCCCTCTTGCTTCCTAGAATGGGAGAGGATGTGGCTTAGTGACGTGGGCACGCCTGGTGCTGGAACCTGCTGGGCAGCGTGGCTGTGGCAGGAAGCTGCTGCTCTGACACCTTGTCTGAGGGGCCACTGTGACTGAGCCCCTTCGTCACGCAGCAGGGACAGCAGAAACCAGTTTAACTTTGGAAAGGGAAGGTCCAAATTTTGGATCTCATGAGAAACGTCAAGTAGTCATAAGACGCACAGTTCAAACTGTTGCTTCACGGGTGTCAATACTAGAGTTCAGAGTCTAAGTGACTTATCTGATGTTCAATGCCTCAGAGGAGGCAGCGCTGGGACCAGAAGCCTGGCCTCTCTGTCCTGCGCTGCAGCGCCTTCCGCGGTGCCGGACGTTCTCCCAAGAAAACTGCGAGTGTGGACTTTCCATCCATGCTCCCAACAGAGGGTCAGGCCTCGCAATGGGATGAACACAGCTGAGGCTGGACTGGATACAAATCTCCCGTTCTGATTTTCACCTGGGGAGGTGGAGGTGGGTCACCTGCCGCATGGGAGACCAATCAAATACCCATGAGGCTGGGAAGGCGGCGGTAGGGTGATGCACGCAGTCCTTAAACTCTTATTCCACGACATAACTTCTTGGGGAAATTTTTTTCCTTTTGTCAAAGTACAAAATGCAAAATGAGACAACCCTTTGATAGTTTAAAATGAACAAAAAATGGTGGCTTTTCAAACTATTTTTTTATGTGAACATTTTTATGCTAGATATACAATGGGGTACAGTTTTAGGAAAATAATTTAAAATAGGATACACTTCTTTTTACATGTAATCTGATAGAAATAATAGTATATTTGAGTACTGAAGCATTATATAATCTATTTGACTAAAAATTAATAAGAGTTCTGTCAGGAAAAGTGTACTGAACAATTCCCTAGCGGTCTTTAAAAGGCATGAATGAATAAATGGAAACCAGAAGTTCAGCAGACAGCTTTCCTCAGGTTGGTTGGTTTGTTTAATCCTAAAACTCTAGTTCTGTGTGGGACTCTGTTGATTCTCTCCCAACTGCCATTTCTTCCTGTTCCCTGTTCCTAGAACCCTGATTTGGTTCTCAGATCCTGAGGCCGCCTACATCAGGCAGACCAGACCCCCCAACACCAGGGGATATATTGATACATTGTGACAGTTAATCATGGTAATCTCGTCTTCACCAGTGACTGATTTGGTTTGGGGGACTAAGGGGAGACCGATACAGGAGGAGAGGCTTGTTCTAAAAGAGGTTGCCTAATACTAAAAATATGTACATGAAAGGACACATTTTGGCTCCTTGCTGGATGTTATGCGTCTGCAGGTGACGCCTGGGCTGCTGCAGCCATCTTGCGACCATGAGTCGTCAAGAGCCAGGACTAATATTGAACATAGTAAAGTAGAAAGATGGAAAACCCCAGGGTTGACGGCCCTGTAGGGAAGCTGAATTAACCCTGCAACTATCTATATATTAATGAGAGAAGACCTTTCCTACTGCTTTAAGGCATTTAGGCCAAGCATGTTACTTATAGAAAACAAGCACATCAACTCCTACAATTTCTAAAGCTATTAAGGAAAAGCACTGCCATGCTTTAAAATGTTCTGGTAAGACTTATTTAAAAGAAGTAGTCAAGGCTAGGACCCACCTACGATGCTATCCGTGACCTAGGGAGGGAAACGTTTTCTCTTACGGATCAGACTGAAGCAGTGCAGCGGATGAACCGTTAGCCAGGGCTGCCAAGCTGCAGCCCGCAGGCCGATCCTGCTTGCAACCTGTTATTGTACATCCATCCTGTGAGGCAAGAATGGTTTCCACATTTTTAAATAATTGAAAAACCTCAAAAGAGGAATATTTCATGACACATGAAAATTAAATGAATTAAAACTTTGGCAGCTATAAATAGAGTTACTGGAGCAGAGCCGTGCCCACTTGCCTGTGGCTGTTCCCGCTCAGGTGAGTTGTCGCAACAGAGACTGTATGACTTTCAAAGCCCAAAACATGTACTCTCTGGTTCTTTAAGGAAATAGCATGCCGCCCCTTGGTGTAGACCAGTAGATTTCAACCCTAGATATATGGCAGAAGAACTCGAGAAACTTTTAGAAATACTGACGCCAGGAGCTACTTAAACCAAGTAAATAGAGATACATCCAGTGATTCCAATAGGAAGGCAAGGCTGAAAGTCGTAACTCTGGGTAATGGGAGTGGGCCCCCAAATACAGGCGAGCGTCAGCGTATACAGAGGTACCCTAACAGGATTAGAGAAAACCAGATTTATAAAGCTAGCTTTGAGCTGTCATTTTATAACCCAACATTCTCCGTCAGCTCTTTCCTGATGCCATCACCCCAACGTGCGTCTGCCCTCAGCGGCGTTCTCCAAGGAGGACCAGCGAGCACGACAGCAGGAACAACCATGTGAACGACGCGTCCTTGCCTGAATATGGACAACCCGCAAACGCGGGGAGTCCCAGTTGTTCGCGACCCAAGAAGGGCTGAGTAGAATCGAAGAAAATCCACAAATGAAAGAGCTAGATTGTTAACAGCTAAGAAGTATTTTGGAAGAAATCATTGTAGCCAGAAAAGATGAAAAATGGGAGGGACTATATAACAGACACAGTGAGTAGAATGTGCACGTTTTCACCGAACTCCACCCTGGACAGAAAATGTCATTCACACACCATTTTACAGAAAGGGAAAGGAGTCCAGTGCCTGGTCTGGCACGTAAGACGCTTGGAAGCCACCGCTCCAGCCGAACAGCAAGGAAAAGCTGAACGAGTCGAAATTCCACGACTCCCCTTAGCTCCATCAGAGGACCGAAGTCACTAACCACTGCCCTCACGCCGGAGAAACAGACAGGCAGGTACAGAGGGTCACGACTCACCGGAGCAGGAATCGCCCGCAGAAACTGCCTCAGGACCCAGTGCCAGGCCGGGAAACTTGAACCGTAATTGATGGGCTACTGGAGGCTTAGAGAGGACAAACCTCAGATTAAATGTCCCAGAAGGCCCCGCTCCTTGTGGGTTCTGCCTCCAGGACCCCTACCAGGTTCTCACAGTGAAGGCCTGAGAACCCTCCACCCCCTGGTGCTTCTAGCAAGAGCAGGGGTGAAAGCAAGCATTTTGAAATCTGCCAGAGCATTCTGTTCTTCTCAACAAGGCCTGCTCTCAGGAGAAGCTGTTTGAACAGAGCCCAGCCTGCCTGAGTTGGGTCAGAGCCGATGGGATCTGGGGGGAGTGAACTACCCAGCCCCAGCTGGCTCTAGCCACACACCGAGGTAGGAAAGACCCAACTCCAGCCCCACTGGCCATCTGGTTCCACTTAAGGGGATGGAAACAAAGGGAAAAACCAGAGAAGCACTTGTGAAGTTCACATCCCAAGGGCACAGGCCTGGGAGACACCTAATCAAAGGACTGTGAGCACTCTCCCAACGCACACCCAACCACCCCATTACTAAAGGTACATCAAGTCCACCTTTCACGACAAAATTGCAAGCATGTTAAAAGGCCAAAAACAGTTTGAAGAGACAGAGCAAGCTTCAGAATCAGACTCAGATGTAGCCAGGATGCTGTTGAAAGTGTCAGACCAGAAATATAAAATAACTGTGATTAATATGCAAAGGGCTATAATGGGAAAGTAAACAACTTACTAGAACAATATGCAATGTTAGCAGAAAGATGGAATTCTAAGAAAGAACCAAAAAAAAATGCTGCAGATCAAAAACGCTGTAATAGAAATGAAGAAGGCCTTTGATGGGCTTATTAAAAAGCTGGACACAGTTGAGAAAGAATCTCTGAGCTTAGGTATATGTTAATAGAAACTTCCAAAACAGAAAAGTAATTTTTAAAAAACCCAAAACACAGAATATCCAAGAGCTTCGAGACAAGAAATATTCAAAGTCATGACAAACAGGGACCGACAGCCAAGATTGCTCCACCCAGCAAGGTTATCGTTTAGAGTTGAAGGGAAGATAAAGAACTTCCCAGACAAGAAAAAACTAAAGGAGTTCATCATCACCAAACCCTTATTATGTAAAATGTTAAAGGAACTTATCTAAGAAAAAGAAGATCAGCCCTAGCTGGTGTGGTTCAGCGGACTGAGTGCCAGCTTGCAAACCAAAGGGTCACCAGTTAGACTCCCAGTCTTGGGCACATGCCTGGGTTGCAGGCCAGGCCCCCAATAGGGGCCACATGAGAGACAACCACACAGTGATGTTTCTCTCCCTCTCTTTTCCCTCCCTTCCCCTCTCTAAAGATAAATAAATAAAATCTTTAAAAGAAAAAGAAGATCAAAACTATGAACAATAAAATGGCAAAAATACATATCTAACAACAATGGAATCTAAAAAACAAACTAAGCAAACAAGAAGAACAGAGACAGAATCATGGGTATGGAGAGAGCATTTTGATGGTTGCCAGATGGGAGGAAGGTGTGGGGGAATGGGCAAAGAGGTGAGGGAATTAAGAAGTACAAGTAGGTAGTTACAGAATAGCCATGGGATGTAAAGTACAGTGTAGGAAATGGAGCAGCCAAAGAAGTTATATACATGGCCCACGACCGTGAACAATGGGAGATAGGTTGCCTGAGGGAGAGGGGGTGCTGGATGGAGGGGGGTACAAGGGGGAAATCAGGACAACTGTAATAGCATAATCAATAAAATATAATTAAAAATTAAAAAGAAATATTTGAAGCAATAATGACAGCAAATTTTGCCAAATTATGTCAAACCACACATCCAGAAAGCTCAGAGAACAGCAAGCAGAAATAAAAAATAAATAATTTTTTTAAAAAACCGTACACCTAGGCATATATTCAAACTGCAGAAAATAAAATACAAAGAAAAAATCTCAAAAGAAGCCATGCGGCCCGAGGGTGGGAGGGGATAGATGGTGGGGGTCTGGGGGAAGGAGGAGGGCAAATCTTACCTATTGAAGAGCAAAGATAAGAATTACATCTGACTTCTCCTCAGAACCCTGTAAGCCAGTGGAGTGAAATATTTGAAGTGTTGAGAGGAAAAACCACCAGCCTGAATTCTGTACCTTGAAAAATTACTCTTCAAAAGTGAAGGAGAAATAGACTTTCTCAGACAAACAAAAATGAGGAAATTTGTTGCCAATAGACCTACCTACCCTGTAAGAAATGTTAAGCTTTTCAAAGAGAAAGAAAATGATATAGGTCAGAAACTCTGATAAAGAAAGAAAAGGAAAGAATAAGTGAAGGTAAAAGAAACATTTTTATTTTTCTTAATCTTAATTGAATTGTCAGATAAAAATTTGTTCAAAATAATAGCAAAAATGTGTTTGGTGATTATAGCTTATGTACAAGTGGGCAGGGTGAGCAACAATACAAGGGTCAGGAAAAAGAATTAGAAATAATTTGTTATTATAAAATACGGTCCCGTGAAGCAACAGGATGTTACTTGAAAATGGACTTGGATCAGTTATAAATGTATATTATAACTTTAGGGCAACCACTGAAAAAGTTTTTTAAAAAAGAAGTATAATTGATGTGTAAGAAATGAGAGAAAATGTAACCCTATAAAGTGCTTGCTTAGCCCTGACCGGTGTGGCCCCGTTGGTCGGACGTCGGCCCACACACCAGAAGGTCACCGGTCGGACTCCTGGGCAGGGCACGTGCCTGGGTTGCGGGCTCAGTCCCTGGTCAGGGTGCGTGTGAGAGGCAACCCATCGATGTTTCTCCCATGCATTGATGTGTTTCTCCCTTCCTTCCCATCTCTCTAAAAATAAATAAATAAAATCTTAAAAAAATAAGTAAAATGCTCACTGAAAGCCACAAAAGGCAGGAAAAGAGCAGAAGACAGAAATAGACACAAAGAACAAAGGCCATGAATAGAAAATAGTAACAAATACCACAGATACTAACCCAACTATATCATTAATCACTTTAAACTTCAATGGTCTAGATATACTAATTATAAGACAGATTTTGTCAGAGTAGATTAAGAAACAAGACCTATCTACATTTTGTCTACAAAAAATCCACTATAAATACAAAGATACATATAAATTAAAAGAAAAGCATGGAGAAAAACATGTTATGCTGACACTAATCAAAGAAGTAGTAGCTGCATTAATTTCAGACACAGCAGACTTGAGAGCAAGGAAAGTCTGTTTCAGGGAAAAAGAGGAGCTCGCAGAAGGATGAAGGGCTCAGCTCCCTGAGAAGACACAATGACCTTTAATGTATACACGTCTAACAACAGAGTGCCAAAGTACGTGAGGCAAAAGCTGAGAGAGCCCCAAGGAAAATCAGTGAGTGCTCCATTTTCGTTGGAGACGTCTATACCCCTCTTTCAGAAGCAAACAGACCTAGCAGGCAGAAAACCAGTAAGAATGCAGTCGAATTCGAGAACACCATCCATCAACTAGATAAAGTGGACTTTCATGGACCACTTCATCCAACAGCAGCAGAAAATACACTCTTCTCAACCTCGTATGAAACATTCACCAAGATAGAGCACACTCTTGGCCATAAAACACGCTGTAATATATTTAAAAGGACAGGAATCATACAACGTATGCTCTGAGACCACAGTGGGATTAAAACAAAAATCAGTACAGCTAGAAAATCCCCAAATACTTGGAGCTTGAACAGCACATTTCTAAATAACTCCTGGGTCAGAGAAGAAATCTCAAATTTCAAGAGAAGTTTTAAAATACTTTGAACTAAACTAAAAGGAAAAACAAGTTCTCGAATGTTGCAGGATGCAGCAAAAGCATTTTACGTATAAACACACACACACAATCAGAGACTTTTAAAAAGCAAGACATTTGTATCAAGAACTGAATGTATCCTCAAATTACTCCAGATAACCCACTTGTGGCATTTATTTTTCACCCTCCTGATTAGAATCAGGCAGTCTAAGCAACACCCCGCCCCCCACCCCCCCACCCACCCCCGCGTTAGAGCCCCACGCTGGCCCTCAGCACCGTGCAGTGTTCTGCAGCACGGAGTTCAGACCTCGCCTCTCCTCTCCAGTTCAGACAATACACGCAGTTGGGTGTTCTGACGGACAAATTTTAGCGTCCGTCTTCTCCATCTGGATGACTTTAAGCACTGGATCTCCTTGGTCCTGAATTATTCACTACTCACTGCTTTATCACACCATAAGACCCGCCTCAGAGGGTTGTGGGAAGGGTCCAAAGTTAAAACGCATGTCTGTCCTCAGGGCACAGTAAGTGCTAGGCCCTTTCTGTATTTATCACCCCATATAACACAGCATGTGTCCCACTCTCTCCTAGCAAAACCAAAACGCCTAAATTGCTGGGGGCGGAGCCAGAGCCCGCCTGCCCATCAGCTACACCAGGCGCTGTGCCCAGAGCTAACATAACCTTAGGGGCTCATGAAAATGTCTTGATTTCTTTTAAAATCAGAATTTAAAACATTAACAGAATTTTAAAAATCAAAATTAACATTATAATTATCTTTACACAAACACCATCATTAAATATAATTTTTGTTGTTTTTTAAAAGGGAAGGGACCCACCAAGGCAAAACGCCTGAGGCCCATCACCGTCATAATGCAACCTAGGAGGGAGGCCAACCCAGTCCAATGCAAGCCAGTTTTCGGCAAAGAAACAAGAGAAATCTGATTTTTTTCCCCAGGGGAAGTAAGAACTTATTTCTCTGTCTCTTTCCCTACACATGCTGAATGGTTCTAGCCACATTTTCCCTCCCTCCCTTCCTGTCATTTTGGTGATACCATCATAACAATAAGTTATCAAGTGACCTTAATAAGCTTTCTCCTTAGTGAGAAGTGCAAGAACATAACACGTGTGTTCAATGGCAGGGGACCAGGTGTGTTCGCAGAACAGATTTCAGTTCTTAGTGAAATGGTCCAGAGTTGTTTTGTTTTGTTTGTTTGTTTTTCCCACAAAAGACCATACTAATAACATCCATTTATCAGGATATGACACGTAAGACAGTGGGCTGAAAGATAACTTGGTATAACTTCTCGGAATCCTCGAAATCATTTGAGGCGAATACCATCCATTTGTACAAACGAAGAAACAGACTCGGTGAGGCTGCATCACACGCCCATGGTCACAAAACCAGAAAATACAGAGCTGGGTTGCAAAGCCAGACTCGAACATGGGTTATACCTCGAAGGAGGCCCCTTCTCCTGATCTGGAGGAGGGGTGCCTTTGCACAGTGAAGGGCAGGGAGGGAATTCGTGTCTATGGCGGGAAAGAAACTATGGTAGGCCCAGAAACTAATGCCCAGTTCCAGGTCACTGGTATTAAAAATATTCCAACTCCTACACTCTCACAAGCAGGATGGGTTCTGTGCTGGCCACAGACAGAGGCAGTGCTTCGACTGTCCTGGGAAGGTCTACCAGAACTCCAGCTGTGAAGGCCACGTGAGTGGAGTCTCGTGAAGCAACCTCTCTGTACCTTTTCCATTGGGTTCTCATGCCTGGGGAACCTGGTGTCAACTCATTACGGGATATTCAATGTGTCCAATAAATATGAACCTGGAAAAACTCTCCACGTTCCTAAACATTAAACAAACAAATAATAAAAACCAAACACAAATTTGTAGCACTTAAATATAAATTTATATTTATGTAAAACCTATATTTGTATGAATTTACGAATATAGAATAAAAATAATATGCAAATAACCTTCCCAAGTCTAAATGCAAGCCGGCTATCCAGAGTCAACCCCAGAGGCACTGCAAGGCGGAATGGGTGGGAGACCGTGACTCGGGCTCCCACTGGCCGGGGGCTGGGTGGGTCCGCTCCATCGATGCTCTGCAGACCAGGGTCCCTGAAACGGTGCAGGCTATTTATCACCAGTCCCAGATAAGGCAGTTGGAGAAGTTGACAGTGAGTGTGTAGAAACTGCATAGAAATTTAACATGCTTACAAAATCATACGCATCATCAGCAGACTCACCTCGCTGAGCATGATACAGAGCAATTAATCTGCTGTTGCCTTTGTGAATTAAGAAATGCATACTGAGCTGCCAACAGTCTTGTGCAGTAGAGTAATAAGTTGGTTTATGATGAGTACATTTTTTTATAGTGTCCTTTGTTACTGATAGCTTGAGAAGCACCGACCTAGAAGATGAGATGTCACAGGCATTACTGCTGAACTTGCTCCATCTTGGAATCAGTTCTTAATCTGTCACTGACCTCTCCCATTCCTGAAACTTATTATGAACATAAGACTCAAACAAACTCAGGTGTAGAACGGCCTGGGAAAACCATAGCGCAGGACCCATGAGTGGGCTGAGAACTGAAAGGTTCACAGCTTGGGGCCACTCGGATGCTCTTCTTAGAAGGTGGAGCACCAAGACACTGTAACGCCTCTGTTCTAAAAAAGTCATTAGGCAGTCAAGTCCAATTCTTACCAATTCTTTAATCTGTCCTAATTAAGGAATAAGGCAATGATTTATGGCAACAGCAAAAGCCCCATACATAAGAACGTAAGGTAACATCATTTTTAAGAAATGGTTCTTAATCTAGTGACCTATTAGAAACATTTCCTCTTAGCTGTATCAAGGATTTCATTTCTTTTTAGAGCTTTTTGAGAATTTGTGCTGTCTTTTTGTGGGGTATTGGGTTGTCTGTCTCCTTTTACTTCAAAAGCATGAACCTTTTAAAATCATATGACTAGCCTCTCTTTTTTTAGAAACACTCTCCGCAGTCTCAGAAGTTATACCAAGTCTTATATGGATTAGAACTGATGTTTAAAAATTTTTTAAAGACATTCCCAGCACTAGACCATAGCTTTCTTACCCTCATTCCCGCATTCAATAAATGGCTCTTCATTTTCTGTGGCCCATGAGGTCCACAGTGCTCCTAAAAACACCGTCCCATCTGTGTGTCTGATGGGTTCTGACCAGCACTCATCCAACATTTATCAGGCAATTACGTGCCAGGCGCTGAGCAAAATGCAGCTTAGTATGGAGGGGGCTTCGTGGGCTGATCTGTGTCTCAATAATGAATGAGTATTATAATTCTCACTAAAACAAAAACAAAAACAAACAAAAAAGAAACCACTAAAGGAGAAGCCAAGCCAAGAAAAGATTACATTTCCTATTAGAATTCCAAGTCGTCACCAACGCTACAGTTACCATATTTGAGACAGCAGTAACAATAAGACCAAATAGTTAACCACATGGTGGGCACAAGAAGGACCCCAGAGTAAACAATGATTTGACAGAAAAATGTGTGAAGACTAGGACCAAATTTTATCTCCAGCTCCTACTACAGCACTATACATAGAAGATACTCTTCCAGTTACTATTCCTGAAAACCTAATCACCCCAAAGTTCGTGGCATTAAAAATAATAACCGTCTCATTATGCTCACAGATCCTGTGGCTTTTGTGGGGTTAGCTTGTGTCTGCTCCAGGAGCTCTGGGGCTCTACCTGGAAGGACTGAGGATGTCCAAAGGTGACTCACTGGTGGGGGGCTGGAGCCGTCTGAACCCTCAGTCACTCACACGGGTGGTGGTTGGTGCGGCTGTCAGCCAGGTCCTCAGCTAGGAACCCACACAGGGCTCTCCATGAAGCTGCCTGGAATTACCCTCAGTATGATTGTTGGGTTTTAAGAGTCAGCACTTCAGGCTTGGCCTAGCAGCTTACTTAGTTGGAGCATCATCTCATGCACCAAAACGGTTTCAGGTTCCATTCCTGGTCAGGGCGCAGAACTAGGTTGTGGTTGGATCCTTGAGCAATGTTTCTCTCTCTCTCTCTTTCTCTCTCTCTCTCTCACACACACACACACACACACACACACACACTTCTCTCTCTAAAATCAATAAACACAGCCTTAATTAAAGACTACAAACATCCATGTTAAGCTTGAGTGTCTCCCTCAGGTGAGTGCAAAAACACAGCATGGTTGCTGCCCTTTCCCACCCTGGAGGCCAATCCCCACTATTCATAGATTCTGTATTTGCAAAATCTCCAGCTTGCTCATATGTATTTATCATTCCCAAAAGCAACCCTCACAGCACTTTCTCGATCACTGGTGGACCAGCGCATGCAAAGAGCATTGAAAAAATTGAGCCACTGGGTGCGCATATTCCCAAATGAGGTCAAACAAGGCAAAGTTCTGCCTTCTATTGGGTTGGTCAAAAAAATCCATATGATTTTTTTTTCTGTGAAGTAAGACACAATTTTCATTTTCATTAATCACTTTATAGATTTAGATATTTTGAGTATGTTGGCTATCTCCCCACATGATATAATGTTGATTGTTCTCAATTAATGTCTCAATTTGATTACTATCAATTCCAACTGGTCTACCTGACTGTGGAGCTTTGTTCAGCAAGCAATCTCTAGCACGAAACGTTGCAAACTTTTAACACATTCGATCAGTCACAGCACCTTCTCCATACACTGCACAGAACTTTTTGTGTGTTTCAGTTGCAGTTTCACCTTTTCTCAAAGTAATGAAGCTTAATATGCCAAAATGCTGCATATTTCCTCCCATCTTCAATACTAAAATGGCTGCACAAAAATTCACAAATTTTGATAAGTTTGTTTAAAATGCACGGTGACATGGCAGCTGTCACAATACAATCTAACAAAATTGTTATGAATGAAGTTAAAGACAACTAAGTGCTCCTAGAGCCATTTTATGGAAAAAAATAAATGAACTTTTTGGCTAACCCAATAGCTTCCGCACTCATAAAGTAAAAACAGGTGTCCTTTTAGAGATCTACTTAGTGCCTTGTTTTTGGCATCGTGTTTTTTGTCGATGATTTTGCCATTTAAGATGGCCCCAGGCACAGTGCTGAAGTGCTGTCTGGTGTGGCTCAGCCCAGGAAGGCCGGGATGTGCCTTTTGGAGAAGTGATGTGTGTTAGATAAGCTTTATTAAGGCATGAGTCATGGTGTTGTGGGGTGTAAGTTCACTGTTAATGATGCAACGAAGTACATAAAATAAGGTATCTTTGTACGATAACACACATAACACAAGCTTATGTATCGACCGTAGATCAAAATGCTGAGGCCTGCAGGAATCCAACTCTGTAATTCTTCCAGAAGCAGGGTTCAGTGCCCACTAATTGAATGTTCGTGCTGACTTAATGGGACGTAGCTGCTGCAAACAACGAGATTGGGCCCGGTTACCGCTGCGGGACTCTCTGCGCTCTCGCCCCGGGCTGGTTATGGAAGTGCCCCCGCAGCACCGCCTGCGCTGCAGAGCTTGAATGAAATATCTCTTCACAGTGTCATGTAAACGCGGATTAAATAGGAGCTAATAGAACAGAAATGTGAATTACTTCCTTTTCCTCTTAAAAAACACTGTGTAAAGTAAAATCATATTTTTAATTTTGCGGCCAGCTAAGTAATGAATCGCATCTGTTATTTAAGTTAAAATAACAGGCTATTTTTTAAAAATCAAAAATCATTATTTATCCTTCACTAAATAATTCAAAGTTAGCGCTGCATAATAATTGATTCGATAGAAACACTAGAAAGCGTCATGGGTCTGCAGGCCACTCACTGCACACTGGTTTGGGCAGGGAAGGGGCAGGAAAAGAGGACCCCAATTGCTTGAAAAGTTGTAGGCCATCTGATAGAATATTATTCGACCACAAAAAGGAAGGACGCATGTACTGACCCACACTACAACACGGATTACTCTTGCATTACACTCAGTGAAAAAAACAGTCACAAAAGATCACATACTATATGATTTCATTCCTATGAAATGTCCAGAAGAGGCAAATCCACAGAAACAGAGAGTGGATTAGTGACTCCCGGGGTCCGAGGGGTGTTAGACATCGGGAGTGTGCAACACAGAGGGCGATACTGAAAACCACTGAACTGTGCTCTTTAAAACAGTGACTTTTGTGTTACGTGAATTGTAGCTCAGAAGTACTAGGCACAATGCTCACAGGCTGCTCGTGAAGATGTAAAACGGTACAGCCCCTTTAACAGTCGGGCAGTTAGCTCCTCGAGAGGTTAAAGATTGAGTTGCCACCTGACCCAGCAATTCCGCTCCTGGGTATTTACCCCAGAGAAATGAAAACGCATGTCCATACAGAAACTGTGCGTGAATGTTTGCAGCAGCATTATTCAGTGTAGCCAAAACTTTGGAACAACTCAAACGTCCATCCACTGATGAGTGGACAAATAAAATATTTATCCAATGGAATATCGTTTAGCCATAAAAAGGAATAAAATAGTAATATATGCTGCAACAGGAATGAAGCTTGAAATACTTTGCTTAGTAAAAGAAGCCAGTAATAAAGGACCACATGCTGTGTGCTACAGTCTGCATGTTTGTGCTGCCCCCCAAACTCACAGGTTGAAAACCTAACGCCCACTATGATGGTATGAAGAGGTGGGGCCTTCGGGGGGTGAGCAGGTCATGCGAGAAGACTTCCCTGTGAACGGGATGTGTGCCCTTATGAAAGAGACCAGACGGAGCTCCCTTGCTCTTCCCACCGTGCGTGGGTGCCACCAGGAAGGGGGCTCTCACCTGACTTGGACGGCGCCCTGCTCTCAGACTTCCAGCCTTCGGAACTGTGAGAAATACATTGCGGTTGTTCTACTAGTAGCTACTAGTTTGTGGTATTTTGTTACAGCAGCCCTGATGGATTAAGACACTGTGTAATTTCATTTACATGAAATGTCCAGAGACAGCGGGCAGATAGTTGCCTAGGGCTGGGGACCGGGAGTTGGGGGGTGAGGGCTAAAGGGTGTGGGGTGGGTGGCGATGACAACGTTCTAAGAATTGATCTTGGGGACTGTTGCACAGACACGAATATACTAAATCCCACTGAGTGGTGCACATTAAGTGGGTGAACTACGTGGTACGTGAATTATATCTCAATAAATCTTTTAGAAAAAAATAAAGAATAAATCTAGCCAAGACATTTGAAAAGCTCCAGGGTCTAGCCCATGTCCCCACTCCTTCTCTCCCTCCGCTCAACCCTCTCCCTTCCCCTTCTACCACTCCCCTCCCCGCAGCCTGTTAGACCTGGCCGGAGGACTCAGAGGTCTGGGGGGGTCGTTGCGGGGGGGGGGGGTCAAGACAGAAGACAGTTTAAGATGCTCTCCAAGCATGATTGTGGTCCATCTACTTCTCCCGGGGGGAGCCGGGTGGGGTCGGGTACCTGGCCGCCTTCTAGGTGGAAAGCTACTCACACCTGGCTGGACTCCTGGACCCAGTCCTTGCTTGCAGCCCTGGGCCCACAGGGGTGCCAGCAAGGACAGGCAAGTTCAGGGTCGCCAGTGCACGCCCACCCTCTCACTGGGAGAAGAGAGCCCATCCTGCCTTTCACTGGGTGCACCCTCAAGATGCAAGCCCAAGCTCACCCTCTCCCAAGAGTAAACCCGTCAGCAGAGCGGGCTCCAAGTGCGGGTGGGGCCGCAGGACAGGTTCCCGAACCGGTTACACCAGAAACTCCGCCAGCCAGCTGCTCTGCCCTGCTCCCCCGCCCGCCCCGGCTCCCACAGCAGACACCTCTGCGTCAAAAACAAGGGCGCTAGGGCGGAGGGGGAGGGACCGCCAAAGAAATCCGAACCCAAGCGCGCCCTGCAATCCAGTGCCCCGCCCTCACCCCTGCAGAGGGGGCCCGGCAGGGGGCGCGGCCCGGGCTGCAGTTGCGGGCGGTTGGAATCAGGGTCCCTCTGGGTCACAGCCCCTCCTCCCGCCCAGGGCCGGGCAGTGTCCAGCGTACTCCCGCACTGCGGGTGAGAGGGACCAGGGGCCGCTGGCCCGCGCTGGGCAAAAGCGGGGCGGGGACTTGGGGACCTCACCGGGCCGCAGGGCGCGCACACGCAGGCAGGGAGGCCACGAGTGGCCCGGGTGCGACCTTCCCGAGGCCGATCGCCAGGGTCTTCCCTGGATCGCCGGCGCTGCCCATGGACGAGGCGCTAGAGCCAGAGCCCGAGACCGCGGCGGCCGAAGAGGTGGAGATGCCGGACTGGAAGGCCCCCGGGGATGCAGGCGCCCAGGTAGGAGCCTCCCGCGGGCGCGCAGGGTGTGGGCGCGGCGTGGGGGGAGGCCTTCTTCGGACGGCTTTGTAGTGAGGCCGGATTTAAGTGAAAAGTGGTTTTAAAATGGTCCGAGCCCCTAGCTCCATTCGTACAAAAACGGGGAAATTCCGTCGGTTAGCCATAACCCCAGGCGCTGGCCACATCTCAATTTCTTTTCTTTGCGGAGGGTGGGGAGTGGGGTAGGGCGGTGGGATCGCTCTTGTCCCAGAACACGCGGTGGAACCCTCGGGGCCGAGGGGACGTAACAGAAGCTTTTTCTTAACAATAATTGGGCTGATTCCTCCTCACCTCACCCCATCCCCGCCTCACCATCAACGCCCCCCCATGCCCCCCTCCTCAGCCGCCCTGCGACCCCACACTTGGGGCCAGGGCTGAGGCGGTCCAAGAGCCGGGGGGCGCGGGAGGGGGCGGGTTGGGGCGGCTCCGGACCCCGCCCAGCACTAAGGAGCCAGCACCTGGCGCCGGACCCAAGTGGGGCGCAGCCCCGAGGCAGGACGTCCCATGTGGGCCCGAAACCAAGGCACCTGGACTGTCGCATCTCGCGTCCTGCCTCGTTAGAAGCGCTCCCCCAAGTTTTCTGCTCCACCGCAGCCCGGAAGCTATGAGATCCGACACTATGGACCGGCCAAGTGGGTCAGCACCTGCGTCGAGTCCATGGACTGGGACTCCGCCGTCCAGACCGGGTTCGCCAGGCTGAACAGCTACATTCAAGGCAAAAATGAGAAAGGTGAGGGCAATTTACTTTGTAATCACAGAGATCATGGCTGAGCCCCCTGACTTATTCTTGAGTTTTAGCTTTTGAAAGAAATATCCTTTAGAATAGAAAAATAACCGGATCAACAAAGACTCGGTGTTTGAAGAGGGGGATCCGTCGCAGTGTCTAGAGGACGGGGATGCTGGGTAGGGTTTTTCCGCCTCTGCTGTCCGACTGTGTTTCTGCTGGAACAGGGGCCTCTGGAACTAGTGTTCAGACCCCTTCGCGGGGATGCTTCCGGACTGTTTGGTGACTAGCAGGGCGAGAGACACCAGGAGGCAGAGAGGCACAGAGAGCACAGGATCCGGAGTCTCAAGACCTGAGTTCTGGTTCTGGCTCTGATGCGTGTGTATTCCACAAGGTCACTTGGCCAGTGAGATTCAGTTTCTGAATTGTAAAAATAAAGGATGGACTGGACTACGTGATTTCGGATCTTCCCTGCTATCCCTAAAACGTTAGAATTTAGTAACCAAAAAAATTAAGTGTTTAATATGGGCAGTGGATAATTGAATCATTTTGGCCTTATTTTTTGAAGACGAAAATCATCTTAAAGATAAGTACAGGGTGGGGCAAAAGTACGTTTACAGTTGTTCGTATGGAAAATAATACAATAATTACTAAATGAGCCCTGGCTGGTGTGGCTCAGTGGATTGAGTGCCAGCCTGTGAACCAAAGGTCCCCGGTTCGATTCCCAGTCAGGGCACATGCCTGAATTGCAGGCCAGGTCCCCAGTGGGGGGTGTGCAAAAGGCAACCACACAATGATGTTTCCCTCCCTCTCTTCTCCCTCCTTTACCCTCTATCTAAAAATAAATAAATAAAATCTTTAAAAAAATAAATGATCATACAAGAATAAACTCTGTTTTGCATACTCACAAATGTAAATGTACTTTTGCTCCTCCCTGTGTTTATGTCAATGGCGTAAAGTAAATCATGAAACACAGAGCCCAAAATAATAGATGAAGTTGAAAGCAGTGATCAACAACCTCCATTGGCTTTTGAGGTCTCCTTTGTACTTCAAAAATATCTTTGTGGCACAGAGATGAAAATAAAGATGACGGCCCCAGTGGTGAGCTACGTGGAACCGGGGTCAGGCCCTTTCAGCACGTCTACCATTACCATTTCCCTCTACGTCCCCTCTGAGCAGCAACCTGACCCACCCAGGCCTGCAGAGTCGGATGTCTTCATTGAAGACCGAGCCGAAATGACCGTGTTTGTACGGTGAGTAGTGGATAATTGATAGCCCTGCCGACTGCTCGTTGCACTGGCCTGCACTCAGTGTTTTTGCTCCTCTGCAATTTCAGGAGGCTTTCCACCCTTCCATACAAACAGGTCTCATGCACACTCGCCGCGTTTTCCTACTGGCTTAGTTTCGTATGTTACCAAGGGTCTGTTGCGATACAATTGATTCATTTAATGCCATCCATTGCATGCCTTCTACAAATCAGACACAATGCAAAGTATTGCCCCCAAAAGCATAAGACTGCCCTTACCTGCCACCTAGCTAAGCCTGAGCAAAAATACCTTAACTTCCAACTTCTAGGTGCTGATAACCCCAAACTCGTCCCTTTTGTTCCCCAGCCCAAGGGATGGCTGCTGCTTCCAGAGGTTATTGCTGGTTTCTTTTTACTTTTTCCAACTTCTAATACCTGTCTCCCTGATTTCTTACATTAAATTCTCTGTCGAAGTTGAAAACACACACAGTACAGGATAATAACAGTCTCATACCGGACGCCCTCGGTTACTCCCTTTCTCTCCCTCCCGCCACCACCGGCCGGTTAAAGGGGTCTGGCTCTGCTTCCTCCTCAACCCCCACAGCCTGGCGCAGCAACTCCGTCTCTGTGGAACTGCTCTTGTCGCCGTCCAGAGTGCACCCGGTCTGTTACATAACAGTCCCTCCCCCGGGGGCCCCTGCAGCCTTTGCGTGTGGACCAGTCTGTTCCCTGACACCTGTCCATCCTGTAACCCTCTCGTCACTGCTCTCCTCCTCCCCAGCCCCTCACCCCAGCAATCCCTGTCGATGCCTGTTATCCACCCTCATGTCCTAGCAGACTTGCTCCGGGTGCTCTGTTCACAATGCTTCCAATACCTGTTTCTAATGACTCAGATTTAGTGTCTCCAGCCCGATATCCCTACTCGTTGGGCATTTCCATGTGGGGTAGGAGTGGAGATCAAGCATGGCAGCTCTAAAAACCTGCCTTTCCCTCATTCCCAATTTACATGGGGGGTGATGTTATATGGCACCTGTCTCAGTAAAGGGCCTCAGCAGCCTGTCGGCCTCCCTGGCAAGGACCTCTAAGGCCATGTCAGCACGTTGTTCCCTGACAGCTGGTCTCCAGATCTAGCCTATGCCCTTGAATGATCATAATTCTGTTCCCTTCCCTCCACCCTCAGTGTTTCTTCCTCTTATGGGGACCACACCAAAATCATCTTTGTCTACCCCAGTGGTGGGCACGAAATCCACGTCTACTGATCTCAGACCCTGATTGTTCTGCTTCAGTAGCCTCCCAGCTCCCCTCTGCTCACCCCCCCCACCTCCGTCTCTTCCTCCCTTCCTCTGCACTGGGACTGTGCTTTCTGCACAACAGCCACAAAACCCCAACCTGTCGCCTTCGTCCGGCTTCTGGGTGACGTTCCAGTGGCTCATTCACATTGTACACAGCGCCTGCTATGATGTGGCCCGGCCCTGTCTGCCGCACTAGCTGTGTTCCCCTGACATCCCCCTCCTCACAGAGCGTGCTGAGCAGGACGCGTTCCTCCACACCTCTTTGCCTCCGGCATCGGGTGAGCTGCTAGACTTCCATTGACAGAATCTCTACATCTGGAAAGTGTGTGTGATCACAGTACCTGCCTATTTCATAGGGTTGCCGTGACTGAATGAGTTAATGCACATAAAATGCTAGAACATGAACATGATATTTCGCCCAGTTCTAGCTTCCTCTTTCTTCTCTTTCTAGAGAGCCCGCTTTCATCCTCTAGGACTTAGAATGACATTTCGTCTGTGATAACTTCCTCAGTTTCTCCAATCAGCTCACCACTCTGTCCTTCTGTTATTCTAAATTATAATGACCTATTGACAGCCAGTAACTTCCTCAAGAACGCAGCAGCACACTACTCTGTCCGCACCCTTCAGCTCCCAGCACGGCAGGTGTGTGGGGGGAGGCTCAGCATGTTTGCAACTAAAGAAAGCATGAAGAGATCATTGTAGGACAATATGTGTTCACAGAGCAGAAGGCGATCTCTAATGAGGGGCTTCAAGACGTGATTTCAAGGAAGAAGTAGGATCTGCAAATAAATTCCCTTTTGGCAGAACACACCAAGATTTGGCTCTTATTAAGGAAATAAATAATACATTCAGGAGACAAAGTATTTCTTAACATGTAGTTCACAGTTGTTATCAGTCAACGTGCTGAAAATTATAGAACTAGGCCTACACTTACTCAACTCAAATCCTTACTCAAGGATTGGAATGAGACCACGTGCCAAGAGTGATTCTGGATGCTCAACAGACTGTCGAGTGAAATAGACATGGTCTGGACTGGACCCTTGAGAGCTTACATCTTTATCTGAAGGGTGGGACTGATCCTTCCTTGATAAAAAAAACTTATGCTAAAGAAGGCACATTAGGAATATTTTTGGTTCTCGGTGTTTCCTATTCTTAACCTTCAAAATCAAATCCAGCGTGTTAACATGTCAGCAGCTCAGCTAAGTCTGTGCCCATCTATGATTCAATGTCAGGATATTTCGATTTCTGTACTTTAAAATTTATGCTTAAATTTTTATTCTTTTTCCTCACTTTTAATTTAAATCTTTTTAAAAAATAGATTTTATTTATTTATTTATTTTTAGAGAGAGGGGAAGGGAGGGCGAAAACATCAACTGGCTACCTCTCACACGTTCCCGACTGGGCACCTGGCCCATGACGCAGGCTTGCGCCCAGACCAGGAATTGAAGGAGTGACCTTTGAATTTGCAGGATGACGCCCAACCCACCGAGCACACCAGTCATGGCTAATATAAAACTGTTGACTGTCTTTCCTTCCCCATCTCCAGAGTTCCCATGTATCTCACCAGGATCTGACCAAGTTACTTTTCTGCTCAACATGCTTTTGAGATACTTAGAGAAGAGTCCCCAAAGGCCTTAGGATGATGCCATACGATGTTCATCCTTCTGACTCCGACTCCCTCCCTGCGCTCGCTTTGTGCCTCACTGTGAAAATGCTTTGCATTTTTGGACTTCTACTCTTTTTCTTATCCCTCCCCTTTCTCTGCCCAGCAAAAACACCCTCCATCCACACCCGACTCAGGCCACACCCCTGGTTTTGATTTAATCATACCCTCAGCATCCCTAAGCACTTCCATCCTGTCTCCGTTAAATCTCTTCTCAGGTTATAGAGAGAGCTGCCAAGATGTTTGACTCTTGCTTTAAATTCATAGGGTCAAAACTATATTATTTTCACCCACAAATCAGTGCCTATCCTTTGCCCAAGGTGAGGAAGAAAGGGGAAATGTTCGATAGAAAATTGGAACTCTGGAAGGGAGGCTTCTAAGTAGGTTTTGGCATGGTCCTCTGACTAGCAGCGTCGGCATTATTGGGAGCTTGTTAGAAATGCAGACTTGCAGGCCCCATCTCAGACTTCCTGAACCTGCACGTCAGCAGGATTCAAATGCACATCAAAGTCTGAGAAGCACTGAGAGTTAGAGGACGAGATGGCGTAAATTCCCAATCTACCTGCCAGCAGATGGGCCCTGTGTGTGCTGAGGTCGCACTGAGACTGGGAGGCAGCGCTCAGCTCAGGGCTGAGCGGGCTCAGGGGCTGAGCGGGTGCAGCGCTGAAACTGAGCTTTCTCCAGCTTCGCGGTATCAGCTCCGGCTTTTCTTTTCAGACTGACATTGGCATTGGTACTAAAATCATTCATGGTTATTTACGTTCTCCTTTGTAGGTCTTTCGGTGGATTCTCTAGTGCCCAAAAGAATCAAGAACAACTTTTGACGTTAGCAAGCATTTTGAGGGAAGAAGGAAAAGTTTTCGATGAAAAGGTGTACTACACTGCAGGCTACAACAGCCCTTTCAATTTGCTCGATAGGAATAATGAAGTGTGGTTGATTCAGAAAAATGAGCCATCCCAAGAAAGTGAATGAGAAAATGAAGCGAAGTAGCATCGCCAGAGACTAAACTGTTTCATACAGACAGCAGCACACCTCTAGGTAGAATGTAGGTCTAGGATCTTCTCCCTGAGAGTGCTAATACGAATGGAGCTTATTTCCAATGTGCCTTTCTAGTGCTTGAAGCTGTACTGAGATACACAGATCAGAGGGGACAATCTTTTGTAAACATGGACATCGGTTATCACCCTGGTGGTCTTTGGTTCTGTGGGGCTCCAGGGGAAATGTCAAGTTACTGCCCCTTCTTCGCTGTATCGCAATCACGTTGCCTTTCTCTCCCTGGGTTTGTGTCAGTCGGGCGTTACCCGCTCCGGATGGTATCAATAAAACGTTAGAGGTTTCCCGTGTGGAAATGCTGGGCTGTTGGGCCTGGAGGGGTGAGGTCAGGGCGGCACACCAAAACCAAATGTCTCTAGCAGCCACGGTTACAGCCTGTCGTGTCCTCTTCCCCGTCTGCCCACTGCCCCACAAAAGTAGCTCTCACCGTACCCAAAAGTATCAATAACATTTTTGACAAAGAATAAATTTGTACAAGTAGGAAATTCCCATCCTATTTTGATATTCAGTAAAGGTGTGTTTTTCCTGAAAATGTATACAATAGAAAAATTCAAGTGCATTTCTAAGTAATTTCATGTGGTATTTCTGGAGGTCGTATAAAAATGACTAACTAATAAAAGAGTGGGCGGCACAAAATCAAGGAGGTGGAAATTTTCATCTCTGTTGGAAAATGCTCCACCAGAGAAGACGGTCACTTTCCTATACTACAAGCCTGCCGTGGGGACGGGCATCGGCTTGGCTGTGGGCTCCGAGAGGGTGACCGTTGTAAGAGTCGGGGAGAAAAGCAGGTTGGGGCTCAGTCACTTTCCAACACTTAGAGCTGCCCACGAACGACACTTCTTCCAGTTTCCAGCATTGTGTGGTTGAAGCGGGACCACCTGATCTCTTAGGTAGGAGATCTGAGAATCCCCTGGATGAGAGGATGGGGCCAGAGGGTGCTCACAATCCCTTCAACCCCAACATCATATAATAGCTCTTGAAATTAACCTCCCTAACCTGGATCCACTAACATCCCTACGGTTAATGGTTTCCAAAGCTAACAATTACGGATCGGCTTCTGCGTGTGCCATCCCCAAGGGCTTCACCTGAATCGCCACATTCAGCCCTCAGAACAACTCCCTGTGCCATGCTGAATCATCTCCATTTCAGTGGTGAGGACACTGGGCACAGAGACGCTAGGTCACTGGCCCCAGATGAAGTGAAGGAGAGAGGCTAATCGAGCCCGGGCAGTCAGGCTCCTCCGCCCACGCTGTTCCCCACAACGCCCCGCTGGCAAATGGCTATCCAGAGTGGGCCAGGGCTGTCTGGGGCTGTTCTTGCATAGCCCAGGCACACAATCAATGTGATTACAACCGCAGAGGTACCTTTAGACTGTAATTTTTGATAGAAAACAAGCTAGATTTCTGGTTCTGAAATCATTATGGACATAAATCTTAAAAGTCCCAGGTAATGATTTTCCAAAAGTATCTGCTTGCATTGACTATTTACTGATTCCTCGCCATCCGATGCTTGCCAAAGACACTGCCTTTCTTCTTTAGCTCATCCGCCACCCCGGCTGGAGTACACCCCCAGCTCTCCCGATAACCGTCCACAGTGCCAGCCTCTCCTGGCAGGAGGTAAATATTCCCAACCTCCTGCACCATCCTGTATCAAATAGGCATCTCTTATGCAATAAATCCCACTTTAAGTCAGAGAAGCATATTTCTGATTACCAAGATTTCGCTGGACTCTGAAACATGTGCCATGAAAAACATCAGTTGTGTGCTGTTCAAGTCCAGGGTGTCCCTTTCCCCTCGGCTCCCATAATTCATGAACTAAAACATTTCTCAGCTCTGAATTGACCAATCCAGAGAGGATTCCTCACGGCAGAGAATCGGGTGTTTTAATTACGTGGCTGGCACCAATCACAAAATATCCCTTATGTGAACATGTCTCTTGAGATTTTTCTTCTCTTGTCCCTGGGAAATTCACGCCTAGACTGTTTCTTAGGCCACGCCTTCCACCTTGGCTGCTGGTCGGCTTCTTGCTCCGCCCGTCAGCCCCTTGCCTGTCCTCTCAGGCTCTGCCCCTCCACAGGCTTCAGTCAACTCTGCCTGACCACAGCCCCCCAAGAGAAAACCCCAGTCGCCCCTGGACCCATCTATGGGACAGTCATCCCCCCGCCCCCTTGTGGTGACTTTCTGGTTGCCCCGGAAAGAGCTGTCTAAGGGCTTCCTTGCAGCCCTACGTGTGAGGAGACACCAGGGACCCTGACGGAGGATCAAGGTGCCCCCCCACCTCTGTGCTTCCCCACAGGGCCATCCACATTTGTCTATCCGTGTGTCAGTTTCTCATCAGACTAGGTGTGTTTGTCTGAAAACAATTCATTTAAGCTCGGTGCATTCATATATTCCTTTCTAGTCATTACTTAACTTCCCCCAAATCTCTTTTACCCCCTTAACGTTTCACGTGAAATGTCATTTATTTTTAAATTCATTCTTAAATAAGTCGTTAGGAAGTCCTCGCTGTGCTCCAGGAGCTGGAATACGGGGGTGAGCAGAAATGCTCCCTCGTCGGTGACTTTGAAGCCATCGAATCCAACCTCTGTCACCCTTCCGTGTCTGTCACCCTTCCGTGTCTGTCACCCTTCCGTGTAGCCCGCCTCCCACCGAGAACACAGCGGTGAGCGGGACAGACAAGGCCCCTGTTATTCTGGCGTTTCCATTCTGGAGAGAGTTCAAATGTTGATCCCAGTGAGATGGGGCCCAGGGACGGGGTGTGGCCTGGCAGAGCGTGGCGGATGTCACGTGCCAGGGTCAGGCAAGGCCTCATGGAGGATTTTGAATGCTGAGAGGGAGCCAGCCAGACGAGAGCCTGGGGGACAGGGGCCAGCATCTTGGGCCGAGGTGACTGTGTCAGAGGGAAAGGCCAAGGTCAGCACCCAGGACAAAAACCTGCATGCACTGCTTGCTGAGCAGGAGAGAACTGTGCTGGCAGAACACACTCTTCCTGGACAAAGAAAACTGCTGACCTGGTACAGGGTTTAGGAAGCACTGAGTTCAAGGATTAGTGGACTTTCAGAAGCACGTGGAGATAGATTTTGAGCTATAGTTGTGGAGGTGCAGTTACCAGAGGTGGCTTCTGTGCATTAGCACAATTTAGGAGCTTCATCATTGATTGCTTCTGGTATTTATTTGTTTTGTGGCCAGAGAATGGTCATTTCTTTTCTGGGATTTGAAGTTGTGACGGACAAACATACGGAGGTGCACCATTCAATTCCACTTTCAAAAAAGGACCCGCTGAGCCACTGCAAGGGGCGTGGCTAGCTGGTGTCTCCTGCTGTTACTTTTTTCAGGGTCCACTGCAGACTTCAAGCTAAGAGCACGCTGTTCTCAGGGGGTGCCTAGGCTATGACGGAGCCAGGCAGTGAGAGCTGACAGCAATGCTTTTTTTTCTCCTGACATCTTCCCGCCAAAGACTGAGCAAGGCAGTGTACAAGGACCCAGCTATTTGAGCCCAACTCAGAACCCTTCTAACAAAGAGTCTTCTCTGGAGCAGAGACATTATCAGACCCGTATTGCAGATCTAGTGGGAAAAGCCCAATCCTGCTTTTCCCTCTCCCTTTCAGAGGGACACCTTTGCCACACAACCTTTGTGCTCCTGAGCCCACCCCAGCATCAAACTGGAACAACTGGGATCAGAATGGCCCGAGACCACAGGCAGCGAGACCCCATTCCGAGCCTGGGGCACTCACTGCCTGGCCAGATATGAGGCCCCCATCCCTGGTGGGTAGACGGGGCCTAGACAGCTCCCAGCACAAGGAGACCATCTAGTTGTTGAAACTTTAGACGAATGGCATACTGGTGTAGGGCAGTGCACTGCCAGCTGTGATGGTCAAACAGGAACCAGATGTTGAAGAGAAAAAAGGGAGTTCAAGCATTGTTCAAGTTCATGGCTTGGAGCCAGTTTCCAGGCAGCAAAGTATGGGCAGGGAGGTGGGGGAGCCAAACAGGGAATGGAGGTCTTACTGAGTGGAAGAGACAGAGGTCAATGTTCAGGAGGTCAAGGTGGGTAGAATTTGCTGGGCAGAGTAAAGGAGAGGAGGAAGAAACGTCACAGAGAGCGTTCTGCAGACCTTCAGTGGGTCCCCTTGGGTCCTTGGCTGAGCCCTGATCCCTGAAGGTGTGAAGAGCAACCACCCAAGCCAAGAAATGAACAACTGGGAAGTAGGAGAACAAGGGGTTCACAGATTATGTTTGGGACTGGGGGTAGTTTTTGTCCCCACTGGCAAGGGTGGAAATACCTCATAGTTGTGTGGGCTATCAGGCAGATTCCTCTGAAGGGCGTAGCCCCTAAAGTAGTGAGGCTGGACTGTCTCTAAACCGAAGGCTTCTCTGGACCTCCCTGGACAAAGCTGAAAAGTGAGCCTTGACCAAACGAATTCTGAGAAATCTGGCTGTGCACCAGAGCTGTGCACCGGAGTGGAGCCCAACACCGTTTAGAGGAATACAACGAAATCCAGCAACCACCAACCTAACCTTCACAATTCCCAACATCCAATAAAAAGTTACTGGAAAAATATGTAGAGAAACATAAAAATATGACCCATAAAGAGGAGGAAAAGCCGATCACTCGGCACAGATCCAGATGTGACAGATATGAAGGAATTAGCAACTTGGCCCATGAGATCTGGCAGCCCCTGTGGTACTGGGGGTGCCGGTGGTGGAAAAGAATGCAGTGTGGAGTTTTCGACAGGACCCAACGGGAGAACCACAGTGCAGGTCCTGGGAGCTTGATGGGAGGCTGTATGAACTGCAGGAGAGAACTACATGCTTTCTGAAAAATAGTTTCAGGTATGCTACCAGGCCCTAGTAGAAACGGAGCCATGAGACACCAAGTGATGGCACATCTAGAACTGTCCATCCTGGCCAGGGCCATGGAGTCATAAGGGCGGTGGGACCAGCAGCAGTCCATCCTGAGATGAAAATGACACCTCCAGTAGCAGTCACAAGCGGGACCAGAGCACATAAGCAGGCTGCGTGAGCAGGCAGCCCACGCCCCATGGCATCGTGGTTGCACCCACGCCCCATACCCGCTCCCTGAGACTTCGAGGAGGACCTGTATGATCAGCTGAAGGAAGACGGAAAAGCTTGGTTTACCGATGAGCTGGCTTACTCTGTGGGTGCAAGCTGAACCTGGACAGCATCGCCATTACATCCTCACTCAGGATGGCACGGAAAGACAGCTGCAAGCAAAAAAACTTCCATCTTTCCACGAAAAGGGGGCAGAATTTTGGGTGATGGAGTGGTGATTCAGTTTGCGAGGGCGGGAAGGTAAAATATACAGGGTCCGGCAGAAGTAAGGCCTGCTTGAGTGTGGGTGGTAGAGGAATAATATGGGTGTGATAATTTAGCTTTAATTTGAACATTTCACCTAAAATGTCACATGGAATGCTTAAGTATGATATGGTTATGTTACAGAATTGCATACTTGTGATTTTGTAATAAAAAGGGGCATTATTTGTGCCCACCCTTCCATATGGAATTTTGACACTGCCTGGCCGACTGGCCAGGAGTTTGGAATGAATTGAGAAAAAACAAAGAATGGAGGATTGAGACAAGAAGGTCTTGGGTTAGAGGCATGTGGACGGATATACGGGAGCAGACACAGAGCCAGAGAAACCTTGTATCACGTGTTAATGTGCCCCGGAAAGCACCCGCCAGAAGGAACACTAAACAAGTAAGTGGACGAAGTGACTTAGCCTGCTGGTGTTAGCCTTTGTGGTCCCCACCCAGGGCTGCTGCAGTGTGCACACAGATATAGTGGCAGTGGTGGCGAAGAGGGGGGTTGTGCATGGTACCCCCAAAACATGGACTCCCACTTGCTAAGGCCAGCCTAGATACTGCTCACCCCGAATGTCCAACCTGCCAGCAATAGGTACTAATGCTGAAACCCTGCTGAGGCTGTAAGAAGACCAAGTAGTCATCTGACGCCAAATTGACTACGTTAGGTCCATTCTTTCCTGTAAGAGCCAGTAGTTCATTTGCACAAGGAGAGACATGCAGTGTTCTCTCCTGCTTACCGGGCCTTGACCAGCACCGCAGTCTAGACATTTACAACATCTGTGACCCGCTGGCATGGGTTCACTGCTTGCATAATCTACACATCATGACGTCCAATCAGGAAGAGTTAGCTCACGGCAGTAGGATCCACTGGTCCTTTCACTTACTGTACCGCCTAGAAGCTGCTGGCCCAACAGAGCATTGAAATGACCTGCTTTAGTGCCTGATTGGAGACAATATTGCGTCAAGATGCAGCGCCCTCTGGTGGACACAGTATACCTACTAAATCAGACACCCTGTATCATGTTGTGTCCACAATGGGAAGGACACATGGATCTGAGGAACAAGGGGTAGAAGGAGGAGGCACTCCACTTACCATCACTCCCAATGAACCACTAAGGGATGTAACACCTTCCACCCCACAACTCTGGGCTCTGCAGAGCCAGAGGCCCTTGTATTTAAAGGTGTACACCCTTCCTAGGCGACATAGCAAAGTTCCATTGAACTTCAGCCTACCGCTGTCACTTGGGCATTTTGGTCTCCTGGTGTCCAGGGACCAGCAGGCAAGAAGAGTCACCATGACATCAGGGATAATCAACCCTGAACTGAGAGAGGGGTGAGCCTGCTGTCACATGATGTGAGGAGTCAGGGAGCCCCCTTGGGGCATCCCTTACCTAACTGTAACTATGAATGGACGAGAGCCACAACCCCGGTCTGAGAAGGGTTTGACCCCCGGGATTTCTGAACCCCCCGGTCATGAGCTTGGTTCACACCATCAGGAAAGCCACCAAGACCAGCAGAGGGGACAACTGAGGGAGAAAGGTAGTTACAGTGAGGGAGGGGGGTGGTGAGTACCAATTGTGGCCTGGAGACCACCAGCGAATGGCAGGAAGGTGCCATAGATGGTCCTGCCAAACTGTTCTTTATAAATGTAATCTCAGGGACAGAGGTCCACCAGAGCCCTGGAAGAGTTTACAGAGGAAGCGAACCTACATGGTAGAAGGGGTGGCCTGGGACAGGCCTTGAGATGTGCCCCTTAGATCCCCTTTCAAGAAAAGACTTGCCATCCAGCAAGGGTGGTTAGCTGAACGGTTGTTTAGCTCCAACTGTTGGCTTCACCGGGGCCCACCTTCGCATTCAAGCCGAGCTCATGCTATTCTCAAGGAAGGAAGGGTTGGTAGCCAATGGTTTCACTAAGCTGCGGAAATTGGAGGGCACATTTTTCTCTGGGTAACCTCTTGTCAGAGCCCAAGCAAGGCAGTGGTGAAGGACCCCGCTGCTCCTGTGCCACACAGGACTCCTCCGATGAGGGGTCTTCCCCCAGGGTCCCTGTCCCTCCGGCAGCCTGACCAGCTCAGGACTGATAGCTCTCCCGCCTCCTTCCTCCCTTCCCCTCTCAGCGGTGTCACCTCCCACAAACCCTTTGACAGTCCCGTCTGTGTCTGCTCCCTGAGGAGATGAAACGGGCATAAAAATACAGGACCTTTTCTGCTTTAAAATAGGCTCTGACGCAGGAAGTAGCTTCTATGGAAGGACAGAAAAGAGAGTGAGGCCCAGTCTTTTGAGGGAGAGGGCCGGTGGGGGGACTGAAAGGCTTTGCAAGCCAGTTTAGAATCCCATTCCAAGGGATTCAGTGGGGGAGTGCTGGGAGCCGTTTTTCAAAGCTTATTTCGGGGGGCGGGGGTGAATTGGGAATGGTTGAAGGCGCACAGCAGAGAGAAGGATGCCAGTTGGGAGGCTTTTGTGATAGTCTGGTCAGATGACAGGTCGGACCTGATGAGAAGTGATTGGATCTGTGAAATATTTTGGCAATATCATTGGAACGACTTGCTTATGGTTTACATATGGGGTGAAAAAGAGGCCGCAGGTGGAGCGTAGATTCTGGGCCTGAGCCACTTGTGAGTGGTAACACCATTAATTGGTACTGTGAAGACTTGGGGAGAAGTAAGGTTTAAATATATTAAGGTTAAAACACCTCTAAAGGCCAGCTTTGAGGAGGCAGTTGATATACAAACTTGAAGCTCACAGCAGAAGTCAGGAGAGGAGATACTCAGGAGTTCCCAGTATGAATCGTATTTACTCAACGCTGTAGGATTCGATGGAGTCACCAAGGGAGAGTGTGGCTCGTAAAGAAGGCACGGACCAAGCCAACTCACACCGTCCCCCTTCTTAGACACCTTCGAGATTCCCCAGCGCCACAAAACCAAACCCCAATTTTCAGAATGACATCCTGGGCCCTCCACATCCCTGCTCCAGGAGGCCATTCCGGTCTCACACCCACTGTGTTTTACCAGAAACTTCTTTTAGCTACTAGGCTTCCTCTAACCACTCTGCCTCTGTGCCGTAGCTCATGCTATTCCCTCCTTCTGGAATGACTTTCTTCGGCCAGCTGCCTGTGCTTGGTGAAACCCTCCTCACTGTGAGGTCTAAGCTCAGGTTCCCCGGAGCCACGGCCTCCCCCATCAACCTAGTCAGAGGCAACACCATCTTCCCCTGAGAACCGCCACTCGCCTGCAAAGCCTGTGAAAAAAGGCGCATCCAGGGGGCCTGGAGGAGGGCAGCCCCTGACTGGGGCGGCGCCTCTAGATTTTCTCCATGGATCGGGCTCCTTTCCCCTCTGCTTTCCACACCATGCGGCTTCCATCCTTCTTGGTGCTTCAAAGGTTACAAGAGCACTGCCCCACCTCCAACCTCCCATTGTTCTAGGGGGAAAAGGGGGCAGGAAGCCACAGCGGAGCAGAGGCACCCACCGGAGGAAAGCGACTTTCCCGGGCAGGGTCTAGCGTTCGGTTTGGGTGCATCGCCGGCCTGAACCTGTTCTGGGTGTTCTGCTGGTACAGAAAACACATCGGGTGGGGTCCCAGCCCAGCAGGGTTTGCCTGGAATGTTCTTCCTCTTCCTCTTCTCTGACACTGATAAGTTTTATTGGATAAGTCACTGTTTGTGCATCTTTCCACTAGGTGTAAAGTTCTTTAATGATATCTCACCCACGTGTTTTGATCTAAGAACTCCCGTATCCTTACCTAGGACATGAGAAGTATTTAATAAAGAGGTTTTTTTTTTTCATTGCTGATCTACGACCATAGACTGCTAGTCCTGGTTCCGTGAATAAAGGCCGGCCTGTGTGGAAGGCAGTTTAAGCAGTGCACTGGAAGAGGCTGCATCACAGTAAGTGAACTGCTTAGTACAGAGAGACCTCAAGAATCAGGACCACGTTTTTAACCACTCCCCCCCCCCCAATATCCTAATATCTGCCAAAGTCAATTATCTTGCTGTGCTCACTTCATGACAGAATCTCAGCAATACAAATAATTATGCACATTCGTTTAATGTACTGAAAACACACTGAGAACCTGCGAATCCAATTCCAAGCTTCACCTGTCCTCTCAGACGCCACCAGAGCTGCTCAGACGTGTGGTGCTGGCGGCTGGGGGTGAGACAGTGAACGCCATCCTTTCCTTGTCACTGTGATTCTGCAAACACACATACTCATCCCCACACGAGAAGCAACGGTTTCAGTCAACATTCTTCAGAAACAGGAGGGCAGAAATCAGACCAAAGTTGGCTGCTTCCAATGGACAGATCAAATGGACATTTTCTCTCCCAACTTTCAGAAAAAAAATAAAGTGGAAATCACTTAGGCCTGGGGCTTCCATCTATGACTATCTGGCAGCTCTAATCTCTGGGTATAAGGAAGGGTCACGAAGCCTACCCTCACTGAGTTTTTAAATATCCTATGATGTTAACAGTGGCTAGCCCCACACAGGGGATAGAGCAACAGAGCTAAAGGTGCCGTACGGTTCAGGAATGAGTCTGTACTCTCGTCCCCCTGTACTTCATCCATGCCTGGGGAAAATTCCTGCATCTCTCCAAATGACGTCATTTGAACTATTCCAAAGTCCGTAAGGGCGTTATTTAGAGTTGTTTTCCCATACGTCCTCTTGGATGGCACCATCCTCAGCACCTGTGATGGGCTCGCTCCTCTCTGGGGCCCCACCTCCCACAGACCTGGCCTCCGCCACTGTTCTATTTACATCTGGCAACACACTGAATAGTATTGCACCAAGAGACCTATCTCATTATTCAAAAGTGCACATACAAACAAAAAGAAATAACGCTCAAATATTTACTTTACAATTCTTTTTATTCAAAGCAAATTGAAAAACCTAATATATTTTTTCCTTTAAAAATGGTTTTTTAAAAAATAGTTTTATCATTAGTTTTGATGTTGCTTATTTTACCTTCAACATATATAATTTGTACATTATGTTAAAGTTTTCTGACAGCCATGTACATTCTAATATTTTCTAGGTAGCTATGAGATTTCATATTCAAAAGCCAACACCCCTTTTCTAAAATTTAGAAGAAAAAAAAATCCTTGTTCCCAATGTAGTAGACAATTGCTCCAAAAAAGTAAAAATAGTCCTTTGCTTCTGGCCAAATGTCAGGTCTTGATTTCTGGTTGTGTGAAAAGAAGTGTTTCGTTTTCTTCAGAGAATGGAAGGAGCCTTAATTCTTTAGATTTGTTTTTTGTCTTAAAGACGTGCCTGAAATGAGTATCTGAAGTTTTACTGCACAAACCTTATAATGATACGGCCTGTGCAGTCCAACTTTCAGGTGAGATTTTCATACCAGAAAAGATGACAACGGGCAGCTGCCTTGCACGTAACCCAAGAACCTCAGGATTGACGTCTCAGGTCCTCCTGATGAAGAAGACTCGGATTTCATTCACCAATAAATCAAGGACATGGCAATTGGGAGGGAGCGGGGGAAGGGGTCACCAGAATATGACATAAAAATAAATACTTTACACACTTTTCCCCACATCTAAAAGTGTTAACAGTCTAACCAAAGAAGATTGGAAGGTAATTACCTAACTGAATTATATTTATAAAAAATATAAAAACGCACAAACCAAATAATGCAAAAAAATCTTTTTAATCTAAAAACTCATTTCCCAGGGCTGATTCATAGCCAAGCCCTGGCAATTTTTACCAGTTTATGAAACTAAAGAGCTATTCAGCATTTTTGTCAAAGTCAGATAATATCTGATAGATTTTGATAAACCTTTCTCAATGAAGACATGATCCTGCAGGCAGTTCAAGGAAAAATAGCCATAACTTTTTCTTTGGTGTAACCAAAAGGATATCCAAAAGTTAGCAAATGTTGACATTTCAAGTGATAAGAAATTGCCAAATGGAAGTTTAAACTTCGGTTTAAAAGAAAAAAAAATACAAAAGGAAACGAACGCTCCACCCGCAGGTCTATAGTGCAAGTTTTCAAATTCAATTCTGAAAAACAATTTCATTTACTAAGCAGGAAACAAATCCCAGCAGTGTCTCAGCTTCTCCTCTGCCTGCTCCTCTCTCCCACCCGCTCCGAATGTGCACACGTTCAACTCAGGTCTCAGAGGCCCCTCCACTCAAGGGGGAAATCCACGTACAAAATGACCCCATTTCCAAAACTCGGGCTAGCAGTTGCATGTCTGTGGCCGCACAGCAGCAGGCTCCAGGTTACAGCGTCGCCACAGCCACATGTCATTTTTACAAAAAAGAAACAAAGTCTTTTCCCCCGGAAAAAAGTACCTGAACCAGTTAGTCACTCGGCCCTTTCCCAGCCCCCTGGGCTCGCCACGAAAGCACACCCATGTGTGTACCCAAGTGTTCTGTGCACTCAGACCAGCAAATCTCCCACCTCTTTCTCAGAAGTGATGGTCGTCTCCTTTCTTGCAGAACACTCATGTCCGTGAACAGACATTTAAAGCCATCACCTCCGAGTCCAGAAGCCTCCATTACTCTACCTAGCTTAACTCTTTTTCCTCATATGTTACTTGTGTGTGTGTATTTTTTAACATAAAAAGTATTCAAAATGCGCACACACATACCTGTTCACCGCCCCCCACCCCCCAGCATTTAGGAAAAAAAAATCTTCCCCAGGAAGCACTTTCAGAAGTTAAGCTTCTACTTGCTCTTAAGCCACAGGGCAAGTGCCAAGTGAGTCCTAAGTAACCCTCACCCACTGTGGGCATGGCAGCGCCTGGGCCCACAGCAGACACTGAGTGGGAGCCCGGGGCCGGCGGGGAAGGGCCTCCTCCGGCCTCCTAGAGCGATGTGTTGTGCGCAACCCCCCCCCCACGCACGCCCCCCCTGCCACCCACATCACCTGGGAGACTCCGTTCTTGCCCCTAACTCTCTTCCCTCAGAGGACCTCCCGCGGTTCTGACTGATCCCTGCCCTCGGCACTGGCTGTCCCATCTGCGGGGCCCGATGCCTGTGCCTGCAGCAAAGTGGCGGGCTCCGCGCCACAGAGCAGGCTACCCTCTTCCATTTCATCCCCCTCCAGCCCACCAAGCGAACAGCTCCTTGCAGCGCCCAGGGCATGGCGCGCCCTGCTGTCCACAGGCTCCAAAGCCTCCCCTTCGCCTTCCGAGATGACGGTCATGGGGCTGCTCTGGATGCGGTTCCGCATGCTGTACCGGCTGCTGGCTGCAGAGGGCGGCGTTCGACTGCGGCCATACCTGGGGCCGGAAAAGGACAGACTCCGAGGCATCAAGCCTTCATTCTTAGCCCATTCCTCCTGGGCCCGTCTGTTCTTGTTTGGGGAACAGCTGGACGGGCTGTCGGGAGTGTCTGGAGAAGGCTCGGACCTTGACCTCTGGAATCGAGGGTCTGTGTTCTTGAGCATCTCCGCGGCAGACATGCGGGCACTGGCGTCTGACCGACTGCCCTTTTTCAGCAGCAGAGCTTTGAAGTTGTCACTGCTGGTGCTGCTCTTCCGGACGCTTCTCTGGATCGATCCCACTTGCTTTGGGGAGGCCAGGCTGGGGGAGGCACTGGTGGGCGTCACTGGCGGGGAGGGAGAATGGTTTCGGGTGTGGTCATCATCCGAATCTTTGCGGCCAAGGACTTTCCTCTTGGATCTGAGATTTAGTAACATTAAGATACAGGTTAATTCCCCGTGGGCCACTGGATTTCAGCCACAGCCACCCTGCTTATCTCACCACCCATTCAGGTCCCCACGTATTATTTTTACTATGTGGATCTCCAAACATTCATGCAAAGGCAGTTCGTTCAATTGCCCCAGGTACCCAGGGCCCATGTGTTACTACCTACGGCCACTCTGCTTTACGCTCCACCCTCCCTGGATTATTCTGAAACAAATCTCAGCTATCATATTAACTTATTATTTAGGGTAGGGCCATCTCTAAAGTTTTTAATAACTGCCATTTTTGTTAAATCTGCAATAGCGGACGGATCCCGAGTGGACTGCCCAGTGCTGGCCCTCCTTCCTCTCTACTTCTCCTTTTTCTTCGGCGCTGGCACTGAACAGGCCTCATAGGAGAGCCAACGGCCCCTCTGCTGAGAGAAGAACCACCCAGGTTCTAGAACAATTCCACAAGAGTGTGACACAGAACCAGGTTCCTTGGCCCTTACTGGGCCGTAGGCGGACTCCCAGAAGTCCCACGGTGCAGAGGGCAAAGGCAAGTCTCCCACACCAGGCCTGGTTCCTGACTGACAGCGGAGACCCTCTAGCTGATCCCACAGGCGTGAGGGGCGTGGGCGGAGGACGGAGGAGGAGGGGCCTTCAGGGGAAGCGAAATGCTTCCTGGGGGTGTTTCTCGGTCCGGGTCTCTGAGAACCTCCCTGCTCTGTGTGGTTGCTGCTGAGCGTGAGCCAGAGATAATGAAGCAGATGAGCCGAGCGGCCCCTCGCTGGTCTTCTCATAACGACCACGCAGTGTGCGAGGAACCCCTTGGCAAAGTGCAGGTGGCCTTGCTCTACAAACCCAGCACATCTGACAACATAAAGCTGTGGCATCTCTCTTTTTTGCGGTACGATTCTAGAATACGCAGCAGGGAAAGGCTGGGAGGATGCTCTCTGCACGCAGAGCGTAGGTGTTGAATCTGAGCACTCCCAACCTCGAGCTGAGCACCCTTGGACCAGTCCTCATCTCGACCGCACCTCGGGTTCCATGCTTGTAAAATGGGGGTGGTGATAGGAGCCTCCCAGGTTTGTGAGGATTCGGTGTAATAGAGGGCCCCAGGAGCCGCGTGGACCTGGGTTCCACCCCCCTGCTGCGGTGTCCTTGCTCTGTCAGACACAGAGTAGGTGCTGAGTAACCCTTTGAGTGCCATTTAGGAAAATACAATTTTCCCTTCTTGCCACCAGGGCAGGTTTCAGTGCAGTTTTTACGTGCCCGCATAGCAAGGCACAGGGGAGGGTGGGCCATGATGACTGTCCCGGGCTTGGTGCTCCCAGGGACCTCTCCATGCTGCTGGCCAAGAAGAAACCACCAAAGCCAAAGACGGAGGCTGAAGGGCGGCCAGACCTGATGCAGCAGCAGCCCCTTTGGGAGTACAGAGCCTGGCCTAGGACAGTTTGGTCCAGGGGTCCTGCCCAGCTGTCAGTAAACGCAACACTGCAGAGTAGCTAATGAGTGACGGCCGGAAACCATAGAAATAACAACCCTGCTGACTTCTGAGCTGGAACAGACTTCAGATGGGTGGGTCTGACCAGAGAAGGAACCTGAGTGGAGAGTGAAGTCACACAGCTGAACACAGGGCCTCACGACTTATGCAGGCTGCTCGTCGTGCTTTTGCAGCACTCGTTTGGGACACAGTGGTTTTGTCTGGTTTTTCAATGAGAAGGCATGCCGACAGCCACACAGCAAGCCACAGCTCTGCCCGATCAAAGCTACGGCCTTTTATTGTACATTTAGAATTAAGAGGAGGGGTGGAAATTCATAAAATTATTATTGTTGTTCAAGAGCAGCCGCCCCTAAAATGAGAATTACATCTAGACATTTGAATTCTTTGCGTGCATGTATGTTTGTATGTATGTGCCCGCATACATAGGCATGGCGTGTGTTTAAAGGAGACGGCTGTAAAAAGGGCTTAAACAGTTAACTCCGGCTTGAAAGCTAATGACTTCAATAAATATAAAAACTTCACACCTCAACTGGTGTTCTACATTTTCCATCTGGCTTTGAATCTGAAGTGAATTAATTTGCATTATAAAATTGGAAAGCTCTGTTTCAATTTAGATATTCTTTATTTTAAAGTATTAGCTTAGGTATGGAAAGGGATATAAAACAAAGCCCTAGAAATCCCCAACTTTAGGTGGATTTTTATTGTCTGCTGGTGCCATCAGTGCTGAAACGACAACCAGCACGCGTCCCTGCTCTCCCTCTGCAGCCCGGCCCTACTCAGCCTGTGCTGCTACCAGGCGTTCACAGGAGAACACAGACTGGCCCGTTTCTGCATCTGCTGTAGATGTAATTATAATGATGCTCTAGATAGAATCCTCTAGTAGGAGAAACCACAAATTTCTCAGTGCCTTGAGAGGGTTGCTAAAATAAACTATAGGAGTGATCCCGGGCACATTTTAGGAAAAGCACGTAGTAATTTGGGCCACAGCAGTTGGGTTTCTCACTGAGACCGAGTGCTCCGAGCACAGAGTGAGCAGGCAGCGTGCCCTCCCTGCGGACTGCATGTTTGGCCATCCCGTGTGTTCCATGCTAAACGGAAGATGCCGAGACTTGAAAGAATTTCCCGACGGTTAAATACCAATTGGTTTCATTTAATTCAGAAAATATTTACTGAGTGCTTGCCTGTCTAGAATGTTTAAAGTTAGAAACAGCTGTATAAACCTGTAGAAATGCCACTAAAGTTGGTTTCAAAGGATACAGCATTTTTTGTTTCCCTGTTTCGAGATATAATTTGATTAACTAGCTACCTTTTTATTCCTAATGAGATCAAGTAAAACAGTCAGGCAATGTTAAAGGGGCAGCGTTTTGCGTCTTTTGGGATATTATACCAATACTAGAGCTAAGAGGTAAGAAATACCATTCTTCACAAACACCTTAATCTGCCAGCTTGGTTTTTTCCTCCCGAGACATGTTTGCAGGTTACATGAGGAATTTCAGGAGGGGAGAGCACAAGCTTTTCACATCATGCAATGAACAGTTTTTGTTATATTCCAAGAATTGGGAAAAGAGTCATGACACAAGGTTATTTACACAATCAAATGATTTTACAGGATTTTTTGTTTTAGGAGGGGAGAAGGGAAACTTTGACTCAGGGCAATAGAAGACTTTAGAAGCATAAGGACATCTGTAAGAATTATCTAAAAATACTGTGGTAAAGACATCCAGAAGGAAGCAAAGGTTTGTATAGAAAGCACTCACACACACACTGTCTGATCAGTTCTCACAATGTCACTGCTGTGAGGGTACGTGGCTATTCACAGCCAGAAAAAATGAGGCAATAAATGAAACTTTAGTGTTAAATCCTATTCACTCAAGGTGTCCACAAGTAAAAAGTACATCAGTTCACTGGCAGTTATTCTGAAAATTTTACTCTTTGTTGTTGTACGCCAATAACCTCTGCTGGCACTAGATGGCACTAGCAGCATACAGTAACAAGCGGATTTAACTCCTTTTGCTCCTGCTTCAAAAAGATTTATTGAAACATTGAAGTAGCCAAAGAAATTACACTATAAAATCCTGGTTTTTCTGTAAAATAATAATACACCTTTGGGAAAGGTCCTCTCCTGTAGAGCTGGTCTGCAGCCAAGATCACAGCATCCTCGCCCTGGACCAGGGCTACCCTGACCTGACTCTTAAAACACCCAGTTACAGGATGGACACTTCTCGCCAGCAAGAGCAGTGCCAACCACGAGGCATCACACTGAGCCCCTGCTCCCCATATCGTCATAAAAATCAGTGGAACAAAGTAAAACAAATTGGGAATCAGAGGGAATAAAAATATAGGAACACTCTAAAACAGATCGATAATCAAGTTCATGAAACCTGACTTGGTGACCAAAGAAACCTCCAGAAAGAAAAAAAAAATTGGGGAACCACTTGGAAAGGGGGACGCATACAGCAGATGAAAACATAAGGAGTTTTAGATACCTGTGAATAGCTGCGAAGAGGTCTTCCGTGGTCCGGGGTCTGCTGGGGGTCATTGCCTCATCACTCCCTTCTTCCTTAAGGAAGTCCTCTGAGGAAGGGAGGGCTGAGTCCGTCTCCGGAGCCCCAGCTATGGAGAAGCAAGCAAGCAAACACACGATTTCACAAGTGACTTGAATTTCAGCCTTCAGCCAAGTTCCCAAGTCTTCGCTGTCATACCTGACAACGTGACACCCACAGGGACAGGCAGTGGGGTCTGTAGTTTGATATTTTACAAAGATGGGGGAGCATGATAGACAAAGCTCATTCTTTTCTGTTCAGGTCTGGAACTCTAAGGAAGCTCTTAAATTGTATTCTAACATTTCTCTGCAGCTCTCCAGAAGGGAGATTACTCATTGCTATTTAATACCCAGCTTGCTGCAGACCCCACCCCCACCCCTCTATTTTCTGCCCTTCTATACGCTCTGCCCTTAGATCTAGATTTTTTTTTTTTTTTTTTATTTCATAAAATGCCAAGTTGGTAACCTAGCTGTGAGGCAGCGCAGGAAACCCACAGACTGCTGGCTTTCCCGTGAAGGCGCACCAGCCCTGTTTGCCTCAGCTGAAGAGATGGGGTCGGAGGGGAACAAGAGAGCAAGCCAGACTCACGCCCTGGGTCCTGCAGAGTCCAGCAGCTCTCCACATTGTCCCCACTGGGCTCGGTTCCTGGCTCCTCCTGCTCAGGGGCTGGCGTGGCATCAGGCTGCACCATGGGGACATTGGTGTCCACTCTGCCTGGGGATGCGAATCCTGCAGCTCCTCCCTCAAGAACTGAGCTGCCGGAGTTGGTCTCATCAGAACGGGCCCCGGCTGCACAACTCTCTCTGGCCTCTCCCTTCTCGGGGCTGGGCGCTGCTTCGCTCACGTTCTCTGCTGGCTCCGCTGTGAAATCTCTCTGCGGAGGTGGCACCACCAGGAACAGTTTGGGCTTCCTGGAAATGGGGGGCGGCTTCCTGGTGGGTGACGGTCCGGGGCCCGTCTGCTGTGGGGTGGGCCCAGGTCCAGCCTCTGCCGCCCCAGGACTGCCTGGGCTGCAGCCATGCTCAGCCGCTCTGTCCTGGTGACCCTGACTCATGATCTTGGCGGGAGTCGGCAGCGAGCTTGTTACGGAGGCAGACTGGCTTTCACTCTCCATTTCATTTATGCTATTTCGGGATTTCAGGAGAGCAGATGGCTTTAAATGATACTGGGGCACAACTGGAGTTCGTTTTTCCTGAGACGCTTGATCATGAAACAGTGCTCCCTCGGTTCCCGAGTTCTTCTTCACCGGCCTCAACTGTACCATCTGCAATGCTTCTGTGGTTATCAGGGGCACGGGGCGTCTGCCGCCCTCCTGCTTGGTCCCAGGCTGTCTAAAGGCCTCCTGGGAGGAGTCTGGCTGGCTAGACTTTTTGAAAGAAGGCCTAGCATCTCTCATCAGGCTAGGGTCAAGGGGTGGGGCAGGCGGGGGAACCAAGGAGGGTAAAGACTGTGGAGGGGACAGCACGGGGGCATGGCCCAGAGGGGGGCTCCGGGCTGTGGGGGGAGGAGAAAAGCATGTGTCAGTAGGAGGACAGAAGGGGATAAGAACTTCTGGTGGTGGAGGGGGGAAAAGGGGAGACTGAGGCAGAGGAGAGCCCTCGGGGGAGTCTGCTAAGGGCGGGGGAGGAGGGAGAGGAGGAGACTTGCTGGCAGGACGAGGACAGGGAAGAGATGGGAGAGGAGGAACAGCGGGGAGCGAGGCTGGCACCGGGTCCAGCTTCTTCACGGTTCCACTCCCTTCTGTGGACGTATTGGAAGAAAGGGACGTGGATGATGAGGAGATGGATACAGAAGACACCAGAGAGGACTTCCTTTCTGGTACCTTGGGCTTGGTCTTTCCCTTCCCATTGGCTGGTGACATTGATTTCAAAAACACAGGCACAGGGGTGAGTGTCGTGGGCGTATTCGACTGGCTCGAATACCCACTGGATGGAGAAGTGACTCGATGTGACTTCTCCGGCGATGTGATCTTTGGTTTGACTGAGCCACCGGGCCCTTGGGGCACGGTGGCCCTGGGGCCCTCTTGGACGTGGCGTACTGGCCCATTGCCAGTTGGCGCCCCACTGCAGGCTGACCAGCCCCCACCAGGGTTCCCAGGGTCTTCTTGCAGGCCCGTGCAGTCAATATAGTAACCCCAAGGGTCCGTGTACTCAGACTTGACACTGCTCGTGTCACTCGGTGACGGGGTGACCCCACACAGGGAGTAGACGTTGGGTGCGGTGGCGGAAGTCATGCTGCTGCCCGCACTCACTGTGCTCTGGCTGCGGGAGCGGGGCAGCCAGGGCTCCTCCAGGTCACTGCAGGGGCTCTGGGAGGGCGACAGGCCGCCCTTGCCGGGGAGGTTCAGCTGCAGCGAGTGCTGGAGTGAGGCAATCAGGCTCTCGTTGAGCACCTGCCCATTGGTCTGGGCATTCTTCTTGGGGACCCTGCGCAGGGAGTCCGTCCGGGAGGGTGGCAGAGGAGGCTTCTTCGCTTTCTTCAGAGAGATGTTTCGAGAAAGAGATCTGTCGTGGCAATTGGACCGGTCCCCTTGGTTCTTCTGAGTTCTCCCTTCAAAAACGTTGACCACGCTATGCCTGGGGTTCCCAAAGCCGTTGCTGCTGCCGCCCAGACTCCCAGCCCCGTGTGCGGCGTCGCTGTGCACGGACGCGTCGTAGCCATCGTGGTCCTCTGAACACAGGGACCTGGCGTCGTCTCTGTTGGACGCCTGGTCCAGACTGCAGCTGCTCATGTTGCTCACTGGAGTGCAGTAACCAGGAGTGGCCAGGTGAGGCTTCAGTGGGGAGGCCCGCCCACTCCCTGAGGCGCTGTATTCCCAGGGCTCCGCACCACGCCCCCTGCCCCCTGAATAACTGGACTCGCTCTCGCCATCCACATCCTGCGGGGGCGCCGGGAAGCTCAGGTTCTTTCTACAGTTATAGGCCATGGCTTGCGGCCCATTCTCCTGATTCTCTGGGGTATTCAGAGAGACTGCCGAATCACAGAGGGACAACAGTGTGGCTCTCCTGGGGGAACGGGGACCCAGAGTCTGTGAAACAATGCTGGAGTGACCTTCATTCCAGTTGCCACTGGGGGACCGCCGGTCATCTGCACCAGAGTGCCTGGGGAGGAGGCGGTCCCTGGATTTTCTCTTTGTGTAAGACGGGGAGCTGGTCATTTTACTGTCCAGCTGCCCTGAACTCTGAGCGGTGTGGATAACAATCACCTCCGAGGAGGAGGACAGGGTGGCATTGGGGATGATGCTGGTGGAGCAGGTCCCATGAGGGGACACCACACATGCTGGGCCTGTCCTGCTTTCACTCTCAAAGTGTCTCAGCTCCTGGGACTTCGGCCTCAAAAGGGTTCCAGGCCTACAGGCACCTGCTAAGCGTCCTAAGTTTTCATCTGCTCGGAGGTTAGCCCTCTGGTAGGGGAACATGCCGTCCAGGTCCTCTGCGAACGGGGGCTCCAGAGACTGCATGCTGGCCCTTGCGCCAGTACGTGGGAGGCTGTGGAAGCCAGCACCGTTGCTCAGGCGGGAGGGGCACACGACACCTGCAGAATCACTCAGCACGGACATGTTCCCAGAGGAGCCCGAGAGGTGGCTCATCTGGGCAGCAATGCCTTGCCCCTTCTGTGCCCTGATTCTTCTCATCGAAGGTGGCACAACTTTGACTTCCTCAGTTTGACAGCTGCAGTCCCTGGTTTCAGAGCGCTGCCCGCCAGACCGATGGCTGTCCAGCCTCCCTAGCGTTGAGTAGCGGTCTGGAGTGTACACTGAGTGACCACCACCATCATCTTGGCCAGTGCCCGAGGCTGGAGATAAAGTAGAAAGAAGCTTGTTACCTAAAAATCAGTACCTTAGTCGATCACCTGTGCCCTCACCTCCTCCTGGCTCTGCCGGGCTTAAAAACAAAACAAAACGAAAAATACTTCTCCATTTGAAGTAGTTTTTTTTTCTCCTGTAGGCACCTAAGTAGGAGTACAAACAGCTACCAATAGCTCCTAAAGTAAAAACCCTTACTATGAATTTCATGTACTTCTCTTAATTGGTCTTCAAACCCTCCTACAGATTAAGTGCTGCTTACGGAATTCTCAGGTACTCCCTCCGAGATCAAGACTGAGCGCTCCATGGAAGGTTTACTTTCAAGTAACCTCCTTTCAGTAAAGATTTCAAGGTGGCCTGTCACCTACCAGGTGCCTGCAGAGAGCATCTGTCAAGCAGGGACTGTCCTTCCCAAAGACAGACGAATGTAGTAGTTCAATAATAGGGCCACAAAGATATCATTTATGAAGGATATTGGTATGACAGAGTGCTCATTACATTAATTTCTATGTCAGAAGGAAATCCTAAGAAAAGTGATTTACAGGCCCATCTGTGTCTCAAACATTTCATTATCCATCTCAAGCCACCGTCATCTGTCTGTCAGTGACATTCAGAATTCAACAGCAATCTGTTGTGTTCTGGTAGGGAAAAGCAGCAGGGACTGATCCAGCGAACATTTTCTCAAATTAGGGTTATTCGTTTCTTAGAGCTTTACAGCTGAACCGAGAATACTATGTTTAAAGAAGAATAAAGCACAAGGAAAGCCAAACAGTGAGGGAAGTTGGTAAGAAAACACCTTAAGTGTCGACAGCAGATTTCAAGCTCACCTAAGAAAGAACAGAAGCTTTAAACAAAATCACAAGGGCAAGAACCTATTCAAAATGTACAGAGAAAAAAATCAGTTCATGCATAGCAATCATCAGGACAGATTAAGTCTTGAAAACTAGTAGTGACACCATAGCATGGGCTTGGCCAGGTGACCCACCAGCATCACTGGGCACCTGCCCGGGATCCTGGTGACACTGGTGGGGAGAGGATTCTGGAGAATTTCCTCCATACCCCACGCAATCCCTGGCTGGGCCTAAAGCCTCGTGCTCATCCAAATAGCGAAAATATTCTCCTTAAAACTGCAAGGAGACATCACCCTGGGGAGGAGGGGCCCCTCAGTGAGCCCTTTCCTTCGCTGTACTTGTGTCCCTATCCCACAGAACCTATTTCCTCCTCCTTCCCCTCAGCCAAGGAGCCACGCAGTACAGAAACCCCACCCCCCCACACACACATACACACCAAGTTCTCCCTCAGAGAGAGGGGCAGTAGGCAAAAGAGCAACAGAAGAAGAAAAATCCACTTTGAGGAAAGAAAACACAAAAGGTACACGCTTTGCCGTTTGGTAGTTTAGAAGGTGGGAGGCTGACTTTGTGGCTATATCGGTTTATACCAGTTTGATTCCAAACATTCAAGATGCACCATTCCACTCAACACTGGGTTTTTATCTTTTTCTTTCAGAATTGTGGTAGTTTTTGTATGGGGTCCATGGTAGATTTTTAACTGTCTCTGAGGGCCGTAAACAATGTCCTGATTCTTTCAGGTAACAATTTTGAATGTGAAACCATTCCAGGCTTCTGAAAATGGGAATATAGCCATTTTTCCTCCATCTACAGACCAGCACACATTTCTTATTAAAATAACAGTATTTTTTCTAAAGACCTTTTTTTTACATTGGTAATGTTCTATTTTTTTAAATATTTTATTTATTTATTTTTAGAGGGGGAAGGGAGGGACAGAGGGAGAAACCTCAATGTGTGGTTGCCTCCTGCATGCCTCCTACTGGGGACCTGGCCCACAACCCAGGCATGTGCCCTGACTGTGAATCGAAATGGTGACCCTTTGGTTCACAAGCTGGCACTCAATCCACTGAGCCACACCAGCCAGGGCTAAAGACCTTTAAAAATGGGAAAACTCATATGTTTAACACAGGGACCACAAAAATTCTATTCCCAAAACAGATCTTCCAACGTTTTCACAGTACAAAAAAGTGTCATAATATTACAGGTACAGATGCTATATTGATTAGAATTAAAGAACAAAAACAGACTATAAAAAGAGAACTATAAACAAATATAAACCCCTCAGACACTGCTAAAAATTTTGATGGGATTTATCTGACTTTAAAATCTAATGTAAAAAATAATTATACGTATATTGCTTTTATAAGGGATTTTCAGTTTTTAAAGAACACATAATCAAAGATAGAAATTGAGCCCTGGCTGAGTGGCTTAGTTGGTTGGAGCATCATCCCATAACCAAAAGGTTACAGGTTCAATCCCTGGTCAGGGCACATACATACCGTATTTTTCGGACCATAAGACACACCTAGGTTTTAGAGGAGGGAAATAGGAAAATAAATTTTTGAAGCAAAAAATGTGGTAAAATATTTAATAACATAATATTTCACCAATGTAAATGTAAACAGAACTCAGCAGTAGCATTAACAACCATCATTCCTCCTAAATGGGGTGGGGGTGCATCTTATAGTCCAAAAATACGGTAGGTTGTGGGTTCGATCCCCAGTCAGGGCACTTATAGGAGGCACTCAATCAATGTTTTCTCTCTGTTGCTCCTATTAATAAATATATCCTCGGGTAAGGATTTTTAAAAAATATGCAAAAAAAGAAGATAGAGATCTACAAGTTAATTTATTTAAGGTTTAGATAGGATTTTCTAAAAGTCTTAACAACACATGTAACTAATATATTATATGTCAATCATAATTGAAAAATAAATTTAAGAAAGCAATTCAGGTCTTTGTACAAACTATCAGAATTATTCAGAAGAGGATTCCTTTAAATGAGGCTTTTCTGCTTGGGAAACACATATTGAGATAAGTTCCAGATGCAGCCAAATATAATTATATACCAACAAAATAACCCTATCTGAGTCTAAAAAAATGACCCCACAATAGGGCAACAGGGTGTTCAAATAGGTTTCTATGTATGTTAAAGATAATAGGATTAAAAATCAGAATTTGTCTGACTCATTTCAATGGAAGGAAACAAGATATCAGTCATCATATACACTTTAGAAGTAAACAAAAAATACCATAACCTCGATTTTAAAGCGTTGTATGTTAGCTAGTCTCTAGGGCCTCCTCTTCAGGGGGTTGGGAGTAAAAGCTGCACAGAACCAAGCATACCACGACACCAACTCTGGAAACACGTCTGGTTGGATTTGTAAAAGCCCAAAGCCCTGGCAACGTGGCCAGTGTGAGTGGGCAGGGCGCATCCAGAGAATGTTTTTTCCTTTAGATAATCATTTCCTTTTTAAAATCTAATTTATTTGACTCAGCCATAAAACCCTATGCTTTATATCTAGAGAAGACTTCTTTTTGCAGATAATATGATGCATTTTGATTTTTGGCCATCAATTGTTAGGTAGCACAAAGTTTCCAAACTAGATAACTTACAAGCACAAAATATTGGGAGAAAAGTCAGTCTGAAGCCCTAAAATGAATGAAGGAAAATGATGGTCAAATTTTGTTCCCTAAATTTTTCAGTATTTTAATTAATGTTATTATTTTCCCTTATTCTATCCACCAATCCTTCCAACTAGTCTATGCACAAAACCAGAGCTGCTGTCTAATGGTCCTTCCCCCTCCAGCCAAGCTGGAGCTTTGACACAGCTGTCTCAGCTGACCTCCAGCCACAATCCAGGTCCTGTCACTGCACAATGACATCAACTGCCTCACATCTGGCAATGATCACAACACATATGATACAGGAAAAGCTCTTTGCTTTCCTCAAGCCTTAGTAGTGGTTCCATGTCACGTGCCAAAGAGAAATAAACATGAGCTCCAGGGGCTCAACATTCGTTAAAAAAATATTAAAATTATAGGAGATACAATTTACAGGGCTGGCCAGATCATTCCAGTAAGGTCAAGGAGGAAGCTGAGTGATTGGCTCCATACTGCTTGGCTGGGTGGTAAGTGATAAAAGTTCAGAATTGGGAGGTTCTAGAACTCCTATTATACACATATGTAGATAATTCATGTTGAACACTCATGTGTATCTTTATCTGGACCAAACAATTCTTACACTGTTTGCATAAAGCCATCCAAAACCTACCTATTTTGGTCAGAAAGCCACTTAAAGTGCAGCTTACTATGAAACATCAACCTTGCTGTCTTACAAAGGGCCTATCTTTAAAGTCACTCCTTTTGAATCAGGCCATCTCCTAAAAGATCAGTTCAAATACAAATGTCACCTGAGTGCCAGAAGAGACTAGCCCATTACGCATCTATTGAACACACATGTACATATTAGTTCCTCAAATTAGTCGGTTATTGCCTAAAGGAGGGAAAACAAAAAGGGTCTGAAAGAATGGGATCCAGGAAGGCTGGCCCGCTACACAAAGCAACTTGCGGGGGCATGAACGATGGACAGGCTTCACAAATCCTGTGGGTGGAATCTTGCCTGTGTCTGTAATAAGCCCTTCTGTTAGGAGATAAGATGAGCACCTGCATGCCATCTGGGTTGCTGGAGCTACCTGGAGCAGAAGCAGAGCATTGCTCTTCTTGTCTCATGTCGATACAGTTGGGAAGGCAGAGCAGACGTACTGTAGAACTGAATGGCAGTTAGAGAGGAAATGCAGGGTAGAGAAGAGTGAGCAGTGGTGTTGGAAAAACACACGTAGGAACAGTTCTATGGCGCCTGGAAGCTGCAATGAGACCTCGAAGTGCTATAATAGGTATTGCTAGGATAAACTCATTTTAACTAGAAGACTAACAGGCAAGTTCAGAAAGAAGGATTCTGAGTTTCTAGAGTATAACCTTTAATAGTAAATAAAAGCATAAACATCAGGTGAAAGTAACTACTGTGTAAGAAGTCCATAGGTTAGCTGAAGAGAAAGACACATTTCAAGAAAGGAAGTATTAAGTTCCCTCCAATAATTACAATAGCAGCGTTATGTTCAAAGTAGTCCCAGACACCAAGTGCTTCACCTGCATTAGTTCATTAAACCCTAAACAACCCTCCCGGAAACGAGGAAGTAGACTCAGGGGAAGTAACCAGCTGGCGGTCACCCAGAGAGTTAGTGGCAGAGCTAAGATGTGAATCCAAGCAGCCTGGCCCCAGAGTCCCTGCTCCTGAACCAGTTTGCTATGCTGCCTCTGCAGACATTCCTGGTGGACCCATCAAACCCCAGAGAGAGGAAGTGAAGGCATAAAGAGGGGAATGAAGAGATTATTCACAGTTTATATGAAGATAAGCAGAAACAAATGGGTAAGTGAATAATGAAGCAAACCACCCTCTCCCCTAGCCAAAAAAAAAATTTTTTTTTTGTTGTCTGTTTTTATCACAGGTTGAAAGCTACTGATTCAAAAAGCTATGAAGTTGTTTCACTGGAAGTACATAAACACACTATCCAACATAAATAACTATTTTCTATCATGCTTGTATTTACTAATTATACCACACTCTCTGACGGCAAAGGCCACTGATATTGTCAGCATAACTAATAAAGTCCATAACCGTAACTTGAAGCTCTAGAATAAGTTTTCAGTTTTATGAAATCTGAAAATCTAACTGGAAAGTCAATTTAATTGTGGAAATTCCCCACTGCTCAAAGTACATAGAGATAATGACCTAATTGTGGATTTCTATCATTCCACTTAGTCGTTTTCACAGAAACTTCTCCCCTTATCTTCTCACCAAAATGCAATACATCATCTGCTTGGAGTATTAAGATTCGTGCCCAGTGCCTCATTCAGAAAGGAAGCTGGGCCTTTGGGGCACCAAATGGCTATCAGAATGTATCGATTCCATAAGCACCACGGATGAGGTTAGCATAGGAATGCTGAACAGCAACGAGGGGCAACAGAACACAGTTCTGATGAGCCATACCTAGCTCCTTCTGTATGTTGTCAGGGACTCCTGTAATAGTCTTTCTCCTTTTGACTTTCTTCGGTCGTCTTACCAGAGTGTCTGTGTAAATTAGAGACCGCCGAAGGCTGGCCTGGCGATCGAAATTCTCCCCTAATGTAGAGCAGTAGAACAAGCAAAGCAATGTTATTTTCAAGCAAGCTGACACCATGCACTTTCTTCCAGAAGCTTGTTGTAAAATGATAAGAAGGTATTAATAATGATGTTAGCCAGTCATATGATGATGAATGAATGCTTAAGGGCAAAAAAGGAAGGAAAGCATATTATCATCGTAAGGCTCTTTTCCAATTTCTATGTGTGTGTCCTTCCAAAGGAAGCACCTGGATCTCATTTTCAAATGAGCTGGAGTGGAAAATGCAAATTGGTTCATAACACATCAGAAGAGTGATTCTGCATTATTTTAAAAATGAGTCATTTGGAAGCATTTCACATAGGTCCTCTGGTCACCGAAATCATTCTTGACATCAGTGCATGTAGGAGGGGGCGGCGATAAATGTCTCTTGGTCATTGAGTCAGCTCCAGAGGCCACTGCAATGTCTTGTTCTACAGGATGGACCAAGTGACCTAGAAGTTTTAGATGACGAGCTTTTTCTTCCAATCAAGGAGGCCAACAATTTGTACGGACAGTGGAAACTGCCGCGGTGTGAGATTCGAAAGCCTTACAATGATAAAGTACTTTCACCACAACGAGACCCGGGAGCACTGCTGCCATCAAAGCTGAACTGCTGCTTCATTTCATAATCACTTAAAAAAGGTGACCCGGATGCAGGCCTTTCAGGTCAGGCTGCAACCAGGCCCCGAAGGTCAGATCCGGAGGACTTTTTCTCATTCTAGTGTGTGCGCGTGTGTGATGGACACACAATGGGGGAACACTGGAAAATAAAATATCAGCTTTTCATTGACCTGCTTTTAATTACTGGCCAATTTCATTACAGGGAGTTTTATAGCACTGACCTTGTCAAATAGTTATCTCCTCAAAGAGAAGTTAAAAATACATATATACACACAAATTATATACTTCTGTCATTCTTATGTTGTAAGTAAAAAACATTCACTCTTTTTAGCAATATAGACACACATTCAAAATGAGTATTTTGTGAACAATATACTTCCTATTTGAATAGAAATTGGTTGTAAATAGAACCTTATCTAATCAAAACAGAGGAGAAAAGATCTGAATGACCAAAATACATTTCACAAATTTAAATAAATGCTCACAACTTGAAAATGCTTGAAACTTTGTTCCCAATGGAGGAAAACCGAAATAATGGAGAGGAGACCCTGAACACCCGATGGCACCCACACTGTAATGAAGGGGCCACTGCGTGCAACAATATCATCTGTGTATGGTGTTTGCAGGTACCAGGCCCCGACTTCAGTGCTCCATGAGTTCCCTGAAGCAGAGGGAAAAAGTTTCCTTGTATCAAGGCACTAAGAGTGAATAAAACATTAATAGATAGTTGCTTTTAGTCTCCAGTTTTGTTTCCTAAACAAAAACAAGATAAACCCTTCAAGCTCCAAGGAAATTAAGAAGCAAACCATGAGGAAGGACATCACCATTAAAGGGGCCAAACTTTCCTATTTGCATTATGACCTAAAAGGACTGGGTCCCCTGGACTTAGCATCCACTGTGGCATCCAGCTCGATGCCTGACGCAAAGTAGCTATTCAGTAAATATCTGTGGAATTGAGAGGAACTGAATCATTCTCTTTCAGTGAAAAATGGCATTAGTCAGTCACGGTTACTACTTAGAAATAAATGTAGCTGGCTCAAACATCAATACGAAGCCAGTTTGTAAAAACTGTTTAAGTCTGTTTACCCATGGCTTGTCTTCCAGGGGGAAGACTTGTTATCCTACATTGCAGATTGTGGAACATACTCATATATATGTTTTATTTTAAACATTTTTTTCTCTTCAACATTTTGAACATGTTGAGTCCCTGCAGAACTATGACTAAAGGGATTAAATCGATTTTCAAACTTGCAGCTCACAGTGCTAATGTTCTATTTCCATGCCAGGTGGGCTGCACTTTGGATGTGAAATAATATATTTGTCAGAACTTTTCCCTCAGCTGAAACTTTCTGAAAATCAAACTAGAGGGTCAATTTTTACCCCAATAAATGAGCATGTGACCAATCCCTACAGGCAGCTACATTTTTATCTCAGAAGTCTCCTAGATTTTAGGAAATGTCATTTAAATAGCAGGAAGCTGTCTAACCTATGTCAATTCAGCCACTAAAAGTGAAAAATTTTAATTTAATGCTTTTTTTATACCAGGATATTAGAAAAACTACTTCCTTTACAAAATATATGTGTATATGTAAACACACCTGTCCAGAGAATGGATCAATAAATACGTAATTAGGTAGTATATTTAATTTCTATATTTCTAAAAATATTAATCACTCAATGAAACATCAATTGCATTTGGATATAACTCATATTGCTCATTTCTTCATTGTCATTCACCTTTCCTGAGTGGCAGCTTGAAAGTCTCCTTTGAAACTTTATGTAATTCATGTTCACTTACTCATCAAACAGGAGAGAACTGAAGCTCAGAAAAAGGACACTGTCTATGTTTTTGACAATGTACTTCGTTGCAAATAATTTATTACTCCTAAAATTCTAGTTACTCTGTTTTAAATTTACTAATCTTGTGAATGCATTTTATCCTAATTACATTAAGGACTGTCATGTTTCATATCACAATCTTTTTATAGTATTATTCCTGAGGTATCTAATCATATATAATTACATTTCTGCTGCATTTGAGCCATCAAATAATGTAATACATTTTCTATAAGAAAATATGCACCTACGTATTTCATTTAGCAATAAACATTACACTTTGTTTTGAAACACAGCTACTTATAAAAATAATCTTAAAAAGATCATGATCTAGGTGAACAAGAATCACACTTGAGAGATCAATGATGTTATCTGCAAAGAAAATGGATTAAATGGTATGACTGTCCTCTCTTAAGGCGTAAGCACAATAAATGTGGAAAAATGCACATGGAATTTAAAATAATCCGTACACTTATTTATTAAACTTCTCTGGAACTCGAAATAGAGTTCTAAGTGTAGTTTTTAAATGTCCTGTAAGTTTTTCAAAAATGCTCCAAAAACTATCAAAATATCATTAGCCCCTTCAGAGTTAACCAACGTCCCAGCAAAAAGCTTTCCAGCGGCAGTCGCCAGCAGCAGCCTCAGAGGTGCAGCAAGTGGGCAGTGGTCTCTCTCTTTTTTAAAGACAGGTAGCTTTTATTTATTTATTTTGCAGAGTCCACTGTTTTATTTATTTTTTAAATTTTATTTCATCTTTATTGCCTGTTTTTTCCATGAACACTCGTGCTTACCGGTCACCTGATTTCTCTTAGGTTCCAGCCCCGCAGGCCAGACTTTGTAGGGACTGATTATCAATGGGGACGGTCAGTAATCTGTTTCTTTCACACAGACACAGTCCAGCGGCTGAAACTAGTAACTCCTAACACGTCTACTTTGCACTGTGTACATGTCCCAGAGCACTGACCTGTCCTGTTTGCAGGCTACCACAGCAACCAAACAGGAACATTCTGATACTTTTTAACAACCCACCTACGTTTGTGAAATTCCACCTTTGAGCCTCATGGGCCTTGTTATTTGTCATCTTTAATTAGCACAGGTGATTACAATTGGAGTATGATATTCTGACAGAACTGAGGTTTTACATCTGGCTTTTAAAAAGTTCATATTCTAAAATTTTATATTAAGAAGAAATGAACTTTTATTTGAATATTGTAGAATTCAAATTATAAAGATCAAAATATAACTTTGCCATCCTATTGAGTTTTTAAAAATAAATTTTACAGTTATAATTGTTAATTCACTTGATATTCTTATTTCAAGTTATTTTTCCTTTTTTTTCACCTGAGAAAACAAGAAGATAAAATCTGTCATTAAGAAATATCACAAAATTGTTATTTCTTTACTTATATAAATGTTACTTAAAATAGCCCTTTAGAAAATATATCATTAAGAGATATCACAAAATTGTTATTTCTTACTTAAAACAGCCCTTCAGAACATAAACATAATTCTTTTCTTTACCAAGATCACATTTAAAAGACATCCCCATATAATCAAAATATTTTCAAAAAGTGAACTGATTAAAAAAGACACACTTCAGCCCTGGCTGATGTGGTTCAGTTGATTGAGTGCTGACCTGTGAAGCAAAGGGTCACAGGTTCAATTCCCAGTCAGGGCACATGCCTGGTTGCAGGCCAGGTCCCCAGTGGGGGTGTGTGAGAAGCAACCAAACGGTGATGTTTCTCTCCCTCTCTTTCTCCCTCCTTTCCCCTTTCTCTACAAATAAATAAACAAATAAATCTTAAAAGTAAAAAGACACAATTTAAATGAATGGCTGGCTAGACCACTGAGTTCTTCGACATCAACCTTTGGGGACACAGTCTTTTAATTTAAAAGCAAGAGCTATTTTACATGCACACACGCACATATGTTTTAGCATTGCGCTCATTAAACAAAGACCAGGATGCCAGACCACAGCCATTACCTCTGCTGTGTAAATGAAACACGAAGAGCACACAACCACCACCACCACCACCACACGCCACAGTCACTCTCCCTGAGGGCATTCTGAACCTTGTCTACGCAGCAAAGCATACCGGTTACGTTAATAGGGACCACATCAGCCTGGACTGTTTGAGCATGCTGTCGCATCTTCTCCTCCGGTGTCGGCAAGGGAAGTGACTTGGCCCAGTTCGTTTGAGTATTAAGATCAGGGAAGTCGCTTGAGGTTGGCGGTTTAGATCTCCTGATGGAAACAAGTCTTTCCTCCTCCGACGAAGAGATAGAACACTGCAGGGGAAATAAGGAAGAAGAAACTATAGCGTGTAAAGAGCTGACAGAAACATTTAAAAATATAATATTTAAAAAAATTTAAACTGGTTTAAAGCAAGCTCCCCCCACAAAACAAAACAAAACAAAAAACCTAGTCACATTAGGAACAGTAGCAATGGTTTGCACAAAAACTGCCCCTCATCCTGAGCGTGACCCATAATATCTACGACTCGCAGAGGTCTGAGTTGCTAAGCCATGACTGCAAAGGTTTTGCTGACCCACGGAATCTTAAGTTCTTCCTGTTAACTGTGGTCAGAAAGCTTGTGCATTTAATTTAACATCAGAAGCCCAGGGAAACATCATGGCTGTGACGATCAGTTTCCATTTTTATTAAAATTTAGTTTGGCTCAAAATAATTTCTAGCTTCGATCTCATTTCCTTTAGGCTCTGACGTCAAGGAACATTTCAAAAAGGACACAGCTATTGTTGCTCAACTATGTGGGCTCTTCTGAGGCCATATATATGGCAAAAAATCAGTGTGAAATTATTAAAGTATAAGCAGCTGACTAAAGCTCTGCTTTGAGCCTTATCAGAATATTCCATGAAAACATTTCTAGCAGTGTCTGTTTTGATACAGATTAACATCCTAACTGGGGACCTTCTTTAATACCTTGCCTCCCATAACATCTTTAAAAATGTAAGCAAGAAAGTTGTTTTGGAAAGCATCTTTTTTTTTTTTAAACCCTCATTCGAAGACATGCTTATTGATTTTAAAGGGACAGACGAGAGAGAGAAAGGGAAGGAGAGAAAGATAGGTTGCCTCCTGTATAAGACCCAATGAGGGGACCAAACCTGCAACCTAGGCCATGTGCCTTGCTTGGGAATCGAACCCATGACCTTTTTTTGGTTGACAGGCTGATGTTCCAATCAACTCAGCTACACTGGCCAGGGCATGTTTTGGCAATTAGCTTACGATGGCTCCACAGCAACTGATTTTGTGACAAGGAAGCCCCAAGAACTAAACGAAATGCACCATGCTCAGGAACAACAACAAAAAGGGCTAATTGGCTTTTGCTGGGAAATGGTAGTTTACAACTAGAAGAAACATGTAAGAACTATTATTTAAGTCAAGGGCATTTAAACGAACTACCACCTATGAAACTAGGCATTTAAAAGAGTTTTACTTAGGAATAAAATATCAAATGAACCTTCCCAAGGGAATACCTGTATAACAGGACCCAGGTCAATTCGACACTCCCCCGTCCCCCGCCCCCCGAAAAGGGAAACTGCTGTCCTGACTTCTAACATCACAGCTTCGTTGGCCTGAACTTTCTGTAACAGGAACCGCACTGCAGGTCTCTATTGTGACTTCTTTCATTGAACATTACATTTGTGAGGATTTTACTTTTTTCATTGAACATTACATTTGTGTTGATGCCTTTTTGAGTTTAATGCAAGTTTCTAAGAGGACAGCAGTAAGAAATCTACAGAAACCCATCATTTAGAAATCTCAAACATAGAATAACACTGTTATCACTATTCACTGCTCCTGAATTAGTCTTTCTGCAAAATATCTATATTCATTCTACAACTGCCAGTACTCCACAGATCTGAAAAAGGCTACACAAAGAAGATGAAAATGGTTTGGTGTGAGGGACAGGGTCCTAGGACAAGAATCCAAAGACCTGGGGCTATTCACTTTATACCATACAATCGAGTGACCTTGAGGCAGTTCCTAAGTGTTGAAGTTGCTTGCTGTAAAATGGGAGTATCCTGCCTACCTTCCATATCCCACCAGGGTTCCCTCTTAGAACCTAACAAAACGATAGCTGCGAAATGTCTACAACTGGTAAATGCCATGACATAAAGGTGGTGGTCATACAAATGTGACTTTACAAAAACGAAATCATGAACTGACAAGTACCCATTTTTTCTTTTATTGCAAACAGGTTATTAATAATAAAGGCATTGTAGGAGTAAAAATATAATAAATTATGTAACTAGACAGCTCAGTCTTTTTGATTGTATCTTCTTAATATATAAAACATATAAAATGATCCTCTAGTTTCTTTTTTCACCTAAGGAACATATAAGAAGTTTGTAATTAAACTGACAAACATACTCAATTTGAGCATATGTCACTGACATCTGCATTATGATAGTAAATTACATCATATCCATTCATGTGTGATCTGATGCTGGTTATCACTCCTACAGATCCTTGAAAGACAAAGGGATTTTTGAGTCAGCTGCAGCAGCTAAGCCAGGCTGACATAAATCAATTATTTCTGCCCCTTGTGCAGTTGTGACACTCTTGTTAAGTTTGATTTATAATATTGTATAAATTCTCTACTCTTACAGTGCAGATACACACACACACACGTAAATTAAACCTAATTTCATTTGAGAATTTCATGACAATTTGTGTAAAGGTCGCATATTTGAAGTTGAATCTTAATCCAGTAAATTAAAAGGTCACTCCAATTTTCTGTTATATTCACATAGAAATAATTTTTCAGGCAACCTTGAAATATAACGTAAATTTCAAAGGCCATAAGAAGCAAATCCTAACTGAAAAGGTTTAAACGAAAGAGAAGTACAGCTTCAGCGGGCTGGAGAATAAACAGCACGGTGACATCCTGCAGAGAGGGTTCCCGTTTCCGTGTGGCGTCTGCCGAGGGAGGCAGAGAGCTCTGTTCTGTGGTCTGCATGCGTCTCCGTGGTGCTCATCAGCCCTAGTAACCTACTTTCCTTTTAGATGTCAGAATCGATAACTATGACAATGAAACAGCACTTCAGTTAGCCTTGTTGCCATGGGACAATCACCAGGGACAGCTCCACTATGACAACTGACAAAGATCACATATTTTACAAAGTGCTCCCTTCATTGGCAAGAAAATTTCCCAGACAAGCAGGGCACAGATAAAGTTATATGCAAAGTGGCGTTTATTCGGTGTCACAATCTACTAAGGAAAATTTAAAAACCAGGATAGTATGATTTTCAATCCTCCCTGGTATTTACGAATACAGCATGAACATGGGAAAAACCTCCTGCCACCTCAGTGGCAGAACACGTCATGGGTACTCTATGAAGATGGACACTGCAATGCTCTGGGTTATTACCTCAGCCTCTTTGCTGGGCTCCATGCTCTGTCCTTGCTGACTACCTCCCTTACTCCTCCCCCTCCCACAGTGCATTTCTCAACACAGCAGCCAGAGAGGTCCTTTTGAAATGTAAGTCAGACCATGTTACTCCTCTTCTCAAACCCTCCAACATTCTTACTGTGACCTACAAAACCCTACATGATCCGCCAACTGGCCCACTGCTAACAATGACCAAGTCTCCAACTATTCTGTCCCTTGTTTATTCTACTCTGGCCACACCATCCTCCATGAAGTTCCTTATACCTATCATGCACACTACTGCCTCAGGGCCTTTGCACTTGCTGCTCTCACCACCTGAAATGCAATGCGCTTGCCTTACACATCCACACAAGTAGAACCTTCTTATTCTTCAGGTGCTTAGCTTAGTCAACAGTCCCCTTCCTGTTGAGGTCTTAGGTCTTTACCCTACCTAAAATTTTAACTTCTTTCCAAGAGTTTATACACCCCTTCTCTGCTTTCTATTTTCTCCTTAGTATGTATTACTATCACACATATTACTATCACACATATTCTAGTTGTTTATCTTGTTTGTCTCTCCCATGAGAATGTAAGCTCCAGGAGGCTTTAAATCAATTATACCAAGAGCTATTTCAGAATTTTAGCTAAAAAAGGGGCCACCATCTAGTGATTTCTACATGCCTGTCCCTGGGTGACAAGCTTTAAAGGAACTGGTACCTCATTTAATTTTCATAGCATTAGCCTTACTTCATACATAAGAAAATAGATTAAAGAAACTTCACTTTTGGAAAGTTCATAAGTGGGCAACTGGAACTAGAATGCAGACCTGACTCAAAGTCTCTCTGTTAAACAGTGTAAAATTACACCTTGACAATATTTGCAATAAATTAGATTTTGTAAGCCCTGGCTGGCGTAGCTCAATGGATTGAGCTCGGGCTGCGAACCAAAGGGTCGCAGGTTCGATTCCCAGTCAGGGCACATGCCTGGGTTGCAGGCCAGGTCCTCAGTGGGGGCCACGCGAGAAGCAACCACACATTGATGTTTCTCTCTCTCTCTTTCTCCCTCCCTTCCCCTCTGTCTAAAAATAAATAAATAAATAAATCTTTAAAAAAATAAAAATAAAATTCTTTGGTTATATAAATGCTGATAATAAATAAATAAATTAGATTTTGTGATCTAAAAAAAAACCCTTCGTTTATATCTCTAAATAAGAACAAAACCTACACCTGAAACTAATATAGTATTGTACTTATATGTCAACTGTAATCAGAAAAAAAGAAAAAGAAAAAAGAAAGAACAAAGCCTCTTGAAAACCTACGAATGCCAGCAGCAGTGCGGTGCAGTGGATGGAACACTCTGATCTGGAGGAAAAACCTTAAGGACCAGCATCCTCGCCCCGTCACTTACTGCTGGCTGTAGGTTCTGAGCAATTCAGCCTCCCTGTGTTGACAACAAAGTAACTCCAGTAGCACAGTCATGCTTCATGTTCATGGGGACCCTCACTATAAGGTGGATATTTTTTTAAACATTGAGTTTAAGGTTGCCTTGTCTTCAGAACTTAAATGCAGTTTTTAAAGCGGTTATTTGGTCAATAGTGTTCATCAATAGCCTATACTCTGGTTCTGGAAGGAAGATAGAGTAACGAATGAAACCTAAGGAACCGCAATTCCTGGTGTCAAATTACTTAATTTAGACAGGGAGATCACCTGCTACACCAGTAGTCGCTTTCAGATTTGGACGCCGTAAGACCTGCATTTCGGAGACTGCTAGGACCTGTCTGAAAAACCAGACAGCCTCCCACCAGATGGACAGTGGGGCCTGAAACACAGCCTCTTCGGCAAAGGGCCAAGTTACCAAAAGGTGGGCTTAACTATGACATACAGATTAGTTCAGGCTTAAAAACATCTGCCAAGCTTTCAAAAATTAGAAAATATAATTACAGACAGCTGAATTTAGAATTCATTTAGCAAGTATTACAAAAAAATGGACGTAGAACTGATGAAACTATGTAGAGCACTATTTAAGAGAATACCAACTTACATTCTAGTCCTTTCTGCAGGTCACTTACCCAGTCTTTGGTGATTTTTCTCCCAGAATTGAATCCCTGTTGGGTTGACTCTTGGTTTTCAAGATTCTAGAGAGTTTTATTGGGTGTCAGAACTACTGCAGTCTTCCTTGGCTAGATGCTGCTTCCACCTTCGGTACACTTAGACCCGACCGATCCCGACTTAATTCGTTCTCTCCTACTCCCCCTGCCCCAACCCAACAACAGCAACCAAGAAAACCAGGCGTGGTGGAAGTGCATCCACACGAAAGCACCGAGTTCTCGGTCCGTCCCGCACCTCCATGAGGATGGCCGCGAGACGGTTTTCACAGCCACATTATTAAGTAACTAATTGTTCCTTCTCTCTTATTTAGTGCATTAGTTTATCACAAAACCTAGACCCTTTATCAAGGGCCCTAAACTTTCTTACCATGTATCGAATTGAAATAGTTTGGATCTGAACTATCCATATTAAGTGATCTTTTCCTCAAAATAATGAAAATAGGTAATTAGAGCATAAATTTTTAAACTGAAAATTTCTTATTTTTAGTGATTTTTTTATTAGAATAAATTATAGATACAAAGTATGTATTAGAACATAACGACTATGCAAGAACTTACTACCCAACCCATGTTTAAAATACCACCAATAACTGCATCGACCTTCACGCTGTGTCCCCGCTTCCCCCCGGGGACCCACGCTCCTGAATTGACTGTTAGTTATACCCCTACTTCTATTACAAGTGCATACAAACATGCCTAAATTACCTGTTTACATTTATCTTGACTTTGTGGAAATGATGCCATCCTCTTCACAGTGGTACTTATTTACTCACTAGTAGGTTTCTAAGACATACGCGTTGCTGTGTGATCCTGTAAGCCCTGGGTTTCCCTGCAGGGCAGCACGCTCCACTCCAACACCGCACTCACTCATCCATCCTTTTACCGATGGACAAACGGGGTTGCAAAAGATGTGTTTTACAGTATCTAGCTTCCCGTAAGAGAGCAGTTCCCCACACTCTGATTGCTGCAGGGAAAACAGGGCCCTGGAGTCAGCTCTGGATTTAAATCCTGGTTCATGTGTGGGGTGATGGATGGTTCACTATCTTGATGTGGTTATGAGACGCTGTGTGTAAACATATGACAAAAGTCATTAAATTATAAAATTTACATATGTGGAGTTTATTTTATGTAAATTATACCCGAAGAACACTGTTTTAAAACAGAGAAAGATCTCAATTTCAGTATTTAAAAGCTGTGTGACATCACTTGTTTAAGTGATACACTCTCTCTAAGACACAGGTTCCTCATCCGTGATATGAGCACAATCCAGGCGACCTTGCGCAGCTGCAAGAAGCATCACATAGATTCACATGCAGCACCGAGCCCAGACTTCGGCTCCTGCACTTTCCCAAGTGCCAGGTGCTTGTCTCCATGTGGGAAGATAGAGATCAACAAGACAGGAAAGCTGTCCCCCCATTTAGAAGGGAAGGCAGACATGAGTGGAGCCTTGTTCCATGTAATGGGATGTCTGAGACAAGAAGAGGTGGAACAAGTTATCAATACTTGAGGCACGCAGTGGCCTGAATGCATAAAGGCCTGGAAATGACAGACCCCAATTTTCTCATCCTCGCCTGCATTCATACAGAGCAGTTTTGACTCCTCTATGTTTCCACTGGTCCTGAAACAACTCGGAGACCCAGTGACAGAAGACTCCATCTAGAGTCATCGTAAATGTCTTCTAGACCATCGGCGACCCTATGCCAGGGACTGTGTCTGTACGGCGAGGCCATGAAAAAAGAGCATGAATGAGTGAGTATCAGACAACTCAGAGATGCAATGAAAATGATAAGAGCAGGCACAATGAGAAGGAATTTGGATATGTGGCAACCTTGCTCTTTTATTTAAACAGCATGGAACAATGAAATGAAATGAAGTACAAAGTGAGAAGCCCTGTATCCGCACCCTCCCGGATGCATTTGAGCCATGTGATCTTTGGCAAGCAATTTCTTAATTCTGATGCTCAGTTTCCAGAGCATTAAAATGACAGTAATAATATCATCAGACCTTTTTCATGGGAGTTCTAGTGGAAAATGAGATACAATTTGTAAAAACATTCCAGAAATACTCTTAAGTGTTCTACTATTATAAAGTTAGTACTAGTATAACCGCTTGGAGTTCTACATGTATATAACCTTGTGAAAACGCAACAATCAGGAAAATGTTTAGTAGTTGCTAAAACCTCTCAAATTCATTGCTTTAGGCAGGAAATTCTATGGGGGTGGAATAAAAGACTTAAATGATTGGGAGAGGGGCCAAATTTTCATTACAAATAGAAACTGCTCATCGAGTCATTTTTCCTGAAGCCTGGTTTGAAAAATCAAGCATTTTAATGATACTATGCATCATTATTTGAGCATATACTATGTGCCAGGCACCGTGCTAAGAACTTTACAAACATTAATTCACTTCAGTTCACAACATCCCTTTAAGGTAGGTAATGTAATCATGCAATTTATTATCAAAACCAGAATGCCTTTGAGAGTGAAGGGGTGCCATTAATAATTACACAGGACAGCAGCTGTAAACCAGGTTGTCCTGAGCAAACCAGAACATGTGGTTTCTAACTCTTTACAGTTGAGGAAACTGAAGCTCTCAGAGGGAAGCAATCTACCCAAGGCCAACAGCAGTGACAGGTGGGCAAGCTGTCCCAAAACTGGTGCTCTCAAGCATTGTGTTATATAAGACATTTGCAGTTACTGAGCAAGGCTGCTATCCTTTTGTCTTCTTTGAAGTCCTCCCTTGATTTAAATATCTCTTAGCAACGAAGACCAAAACAGAACCCGAGATGCCAGTTCAAAGAAAAACAGGAAATAGGAAAGAAAACTTCGGTTTCTATCAATACCATTAAAGCCAACCATTTTATTGCCATAATCCCAGTCTCATTAGCCAGTTTGGGGGTGAATTTACACTAGAGATTGAGTAACTCATGACTGACATGCTTTCTGCTGAGACAATGGGGCCTCTATGAATGCTTCTATGATTCAGTGAACATATCATCAAATGTAACCTCCTACAATGGCAGCTGGAGAAATGCCCTGTCAACTCACAGGATGTATTTTGCCATCTATAACTGAACTTCCTTCAAATACCTGAATAACCGCTTTCGTAGTACCTGCTACACAATGAAAACTGAAAGAGCAAAACAAAATGTCAAGACTGGAACAATACTAAAGCAATGGCTTGCTCTTTGATTTTGCAGATGAATGAAAAGGTATTTTGTGGATTTCTAAACCCCTTTGCAGACAGCATTTCTCACGCAGCACGTTTAATATCTAGATGATGTACAAAACATATAGTTGGAAATACTTCAAACAATTTTTTTCGTGTCACACGACCTCACCACTTTGGAAGATATATGTGGATATCATGAGCAAAATACTTGTCTTCATACCATACACTTGAGTTTTACTTGGTAAATGTTTAGCACTTACTGTAGAGTAATTATGCAGAATAAATAACCAGAACAGATATTCCCTAGGTTTTCTGTTCTATTTATATGTCCTTAACCTTTGCCTTATTCGCAACTCTCGTTTTAGGGGAGTGTGTCTATCCTGGGCACATAATAGACACAACATTTGTTGAATGCAAACAATGCTTTTATGTAACACTGCTTTTGACATCAGAGCAGTTATAGCCTGAACATTCAGCTCAGGTGTCCCTTCTACACAGTCCACTGGTCTCCCCACCATTCACCTCCACCCCTATCACCGACCTAGGAAATAAAGAAAAGGGTCTTGCCAATAGAATTTTCCCTCAAATCTGCCTTGTACAACCCTGTGTTTAAAATGACCCCAAGTGCAAGGGCGACTATTAAGAATATGGATTGTAGCTGGAGGGCTTAGCCTGAGCATGGAGACCATCAGCTGCTGGCTGGGAGCCCTTGACAGTTACTGGATTCCCACCTGATTTCAAATGCCAGCTGGATCACATACTAAATCCCACAAAGACTTAGGTCTAGGTCTGAACTTTAGTTACTGTTTTTATTTATTTTTTAAATTTATTTTACGTTATTTATTGATTTTTAGAGAGAGAGGGGAAGGGAGGCAGAGGGAGAGAAACATCGAGGAGTGGGTGCGTCTCACGCAGTTTTGGCACCTGGCCACTGCTCCTTCCTAGTTGCTCTGTTGTCTCAAGGCTTGCCCAGGTGTGAACCTCAGACCCAGCTTCTCCAGACCTCTCCCTCGCCCTCCCATCCCTGACTAACTCCAAACCAAAATAAAAGCTTTTATTTGTATTGTGTTAATTTTATAAATTAACTTGGGCAGAACTGGGAGCTTTTTGATACTGAGTCCTCTAACCTCAGAGCACGTGTTTTTTCCATTTATTCCATTTATTGTGGTTTTCTATACTATTAAATTTTTTTCACATGCATATTATACTTTCCTTATTAAATTTATACCTAGTTACTTTGTCAACTACAGGTATTTTAAATACATTTTTCTATTATAGCTTCTAACATGCCTTTGTAGATATTAAAATTATTGATTTCTCTATCTCAATTTTATACCTTACTGTATCACTGACTTCCACTACTGATGGTAGTTTTACATCTTTATTTTCCTGGATTCACCATGTATACTAGCTTACCACGTACAGAAAATGATAATATAATCTCGATCTTTGCTATTTTTGAATCTCTTATTCTGCAGCTTTTCTAACTATGCCAGCTAGTTCTTCCCATAAATACAAAATAGTAACAGTGAATGTTCCTGTTTTATGCCTCATTCTAATGAGAATGACCCCTTAAAAATTATGTCAGATTTGGTGACAAGAAATAAATTTTGTTAAATTATGAGTATCCACTTGTTCCTATATAAATGAGTGTTAGTGTCAGGAATGACTGAGAACAGACTGATGCCCACCTGAAGAGAGGGAGGATGGGGAACTGGGAGAAAAAGGTGAAGGGATTGAGAAGTACGGATTGGTAGTTACAAAATAGTCAAGAGAATATAAAGTACAACACAGGAAATATAGTCAATAATATTGTAATAACTATGTATGGTGCCAGGTGGGTATATCAGGGTATACTGGAAATATCAGGGGGAACACTGTTTAAAGTATGTGATTATCTAACTGCTATGCTATAAACCGGAAACTAATATAAAATACTGAACGTAAACTAATTGAAAGATTTTTTTTTTTACCTTCTGAGCCAAGAAAGAAAATAATGACTTAAATTGTATCAAATATCTTATCAATATCTATGATTTCGATCTGATTTTTCACCTCAAAAGAATTAACATGGCCAGTGTGGCTGGAGCATCGCTTCGCAGACCGGAGGGTTGTGGGTTTGATTCCTGGTCAGGGCACATGCCCAGGTTGCAGGTTCAATCCCTGGCTGGGGTGTGTATGAGAAGGCAACTGATAGATGTTTGTTTCTCTCTCTCTCCCTCTCTCTCTCTCTCTCTCCCCCCCCCTTCCTCTCCCTCAAAAAGAGCAATGAAAAAATGTCCTCAGGTGATGATAAAATAAAATTAACATGATCAAAGGTGACTGAATTACCTAAAACTGAACATCCTTTCATTACTATTGGAATAAATCCAGGTGGATGTGGAATATTCATCTTGGAATGAGCCGCTAGACTACGTTCCCTAATGTTTCATTTATGACTTCTAATGCCAATATTCATGAGTGAGATTGATCTGTTTTGTACAGTCTTGTCAAGTTTTGGCATCAGCATTAAACTAATTTAATAAAAAAGAAATCACACCTTTTCCTTCCCTCCGTCCCGCCCCAGGAGTTAGGCATTGGATCAACCTACTCCTTAAAAGCTTTAGTGAACCCCCCTCTCTCTATGAAACCATCTGGGGTTGCTATTTTTTTTTTCAATTTGGCTCAATGTATATTTTTTAATGTTCCACTTCCCCCCAGCTTTACTGGGATATAACTGACATACATGTGTAAGTTTAAGGCACACGATGTGACGATTTGATGAACGTGAATGTCGTGCAATGATTAGCACAACAACATTAGTTAACGCGTGCATCGCCTCACACAGTCACATTTTAAAAAATCTATTTGGCGTAATTTTTGATAAGATTTCTCCATTTGTTTAAATAGAATTCTAACAGTCTGTTAAAATATTCCCTTGCTAAAAGTTCCAGAGTCAAGTTTGACATGTTATACAATTTAGAAAATCAGTTTTAACATTATCTATATATCTGCATCTAACAAAAGATGATATACACAGTATTTATTCCTAAAATCCTCTACTTAAAAAATGTGTTAGTGACTTCCTGGTAGCTGTGCAATAAAAGCTAACTCCTTCCCTTAGCCCCGCTGTGATCCTACTACAGCGACCCTTCACCTCGACTGCTGTTAAAGCTCTTGGTGAACCTAACAGCCACGGAGGTGTTCCGTCCAACACCTGCTCCGACCCTTCTCACCTTCACTTCCAGCATGCCTCCGCCACCCACTCTCAGGGGCGTATGTTGACCTTAATCATTACGTGATGACTGAATTGAGGTTTTAGAAGTGGTTCAATCACTAGTAACCCTACAGAATTTGCTGAAGGTCTGAAAAAAAGCAAGGGGTCAAGAATGCACCCAAGTTTTTGACTTAAGCATCTGGTAGAATGAAGTTGTGGCTTACTGAGGTGGGGGAAAGTATAAAAGGAGCAGATATATATGGTGCTTTTTTGAAGTAGGATGCCACGTATTTGGGTTTGAATGACTTTAAGATACCTATAAGACATTTAAGTAGAGCCCTGGCTGGTGTAGCTCAGTGGATTGAGTGCGGGCCTGTGAATCAAAGGATCGCGGTTCGATTCCCAGTCAGGGCACATGCCTGGGTTGCAGGCCAGTTCCCAGCATGGGACCCACAAGAGGCAACCATACATTGATATTTCTCTCCCTCTCCTTCTCTCCTACCCTTCCCCTCTAAAGATAAATAAATAAATTAAAAAAAAAAAAAAGACATTTAAGTAGAGATGGATAGCAAACAGATAAATGCATGAGTCTGGGTCAGAGAGAGAAATTTAGGAAACTTCAATACACGGAATTTAAAACCATGAGACTCAATGAAATCACCCACGGAGTGAGTCTGTTCTAGAGGAGCAGCAGCGCAATGTCACACTGACATCTGAGACATGGAAGGACAGCTACCAGCAAATGACGGAAAAGCACAGGGCTGGCCAGTGAGGAGTGAGGAGGGGGAAAACCTGGAGTGTGCGGTCTCATGAAAGCCAAATAAAGAAAGTATTTTAAGCAGAAGAGAATAATAAACTATGTCAAATACTGCTGAGAGGTCGTGTAACAAGAGGCCTGAGAATTAACTATTGGATTTGGCAAGGTAGAGGTGATCGGTGAGCTTAACAAGAGTGGTTTCAGTAGCGTGCTGGGGATAAGAGTGTGTTTGAAGGGGGTTCAAAGGAGATTGTGAGGAAAGGCAGTGTTGACAGCAAGTCTAGAGAGTTCTTTGGGGAGGTTCTATTAAAAAGAGAAATTGAAAAATGTGGCAGAATTTGGGGGGGGATAAAAGGTCACAGGAGGGTCTCTTTAAGCTGAGGGAAAATATAGCCTATTTTTCCATAATGATGGTTAGGATACAACAAAGACAGAAAATTAATTGGGCAAAAGAGACAGAAAGGTAAATTGTAGGCATGAAGTTGTTGAGAGGTTGGCCTTCATCACTCCACTGAGAAAATACTGAGGGCCTACTGTGTGCCAGGTCCTAATCCAGGCACTTGGGATACAACAGGGCAGGAAATGAGTGAGGATTGTTCACCCATGGCAATGGCAGGAAAAGGTGAGCAGACACAGAGGCAGATGCAGGCAGTTGAATAGGTTTGGTTGGAAAGAATATGACTTCTGATGGTTCCCCCACCCCCGCCCCAGTGCAATATCTAAGACAGTACCTGAGAGGGCAGCAAAGAAGTGGTGTTTGAAGATTTAGGAAGAAGGTGCAAAACTAATTTGGGAAAGTGGAAGAGTAAATTGAGGAGTTAATACATTGGATTCATGGGCAACAGTTCAGGTCTGAGGTTCTACATTTATAGTGAGACTTGCTAACATAACCTGTGTTTCTCTAGCCTTGTTGAGTTAGTAAGACTTTCGGGCAGAGCAGGGGGAGAGAGCTGGATCAAACTGAGGTTGGGATTTCTCCAGGAAAATGGCAGAAGGAGAGAGGGGCCAGCAGAGTTGACTGTGTGTCCAAAGAAGGGAACAAAAGGTGGGCCACGTAGTGTAAGCCGGGGGAGAATGACAGTGGGCATGAAGAGGGTGGAGTCAGTGGGCCTGAAGTCCTCCTGGGGTCAAACAATTTCTGTAATGGGATTCTAGAGGAATTAAGCTGGAAAGATCGATGAAATCATCCTTGACTCAGCTTGTTTCTCGTAACTGTGGTAAGTTCTGTAGAATGCACTATTAAAAGAAAGCTAGACTCTCCGGGCTGCTGCCTGGGCCCCAGCCCCCACCACCCGTATCTTGCCTGGACTACTGCCATAACCTGTTGACCTGCCTCGGCTTCCATCTTCCACTCTCTACAGTCTGGTCTCCACCCAGTGCATTCTGGGGCAGACGAAGAGCAGTCAATGGTAAATCAGATCAAACCACTTCCCCCTCGAGTCCTCCAGCGCCTCCCCATCTCACCCAGGAACAACGCATCTGAAGTCCTTACTGTGACTGATTAGGTTCCGTGGATCTGGTCCTCGGTTATCTTCCCAAAGTCATTACTGTCTCTCTTCCCCTTGTTCACCGCCTGCCTCTTGGGTCCGTGCCTATTCCTCCCACAGGATAGCCATACTGCTGCTCCAGGCCTCGGCACTGACTATCTCTCCTTCCAAGAAAACTCTTCCCAGGGATACTCCTGTGTGGTTTCCTCCCCTTCCTTCTGAGGTCTGCCCAGAAAGCGCCCCCCAGGGTCCCTCCCCAACTCTCAGTCTAGAAGAGCAGCCCTGTCACTCTCTAACTCTCCTTACCGCTGCTCTATTTTTCCTTCATAACACTCCTCGCCCCTTGGTGTTACAGTGTGCTTGTCTGTTTACCATCATTTTTTCCTCTGGTGACCAGGACTTTGTTTTTTTCACTTGACAGGTTCTCAGGACTTACAGAGACTTGCTTGGCATATTGGAGCTGCTAAATAAATACTTATTGAGTAAATGAATGAATCAACAGCCTGTTCAGAAAGATCTCAGAGAAAGATCTTATTCCACTCCCCTCTTGCTAGATAAGGAGATGAATGCCTTGAGGGGCCAAGTGATACATCCAAGGAAAGCAGCAAGTGGCAGGCTAAGACTCGAAATTTGCCTCCTAACTGCGAAAATGACACCATCATCTCTCGACTTGCCCCCTCCTCACCATCCACACAGCCACTCTTTTGGCCTAGGTTCTCACTATGTCTTGCCTGTTGCAATAGCCCTATAACTGCTCTTCTTAAATACCCTGCCCTCTTTCAAACCTCCCTCTAGTTCCTGACTGCTCAAGTCAGAAGAATTTCTCTTCCACACGTCACTACATGAAGACTACTTGTTGTTGCATGCAACACACAGTCATACCTCAGAGATGGAGAGGGTTCGGTTTCAGACCACAAAAATAAAGTGAGTATCATGGTAAAGAAAGTCACACAATTGTTTGCTTTCCTAGTACAAATAAAGGTTGTGTTTACACTATACTACAGTCTACTGAGTGTGCAACAGCATTATTTCTATAAAAAACAATGCACATGCCTTAATTTAAAAATACCTTCTGCTAAAAAGTGCTAGCCATCATCTGAACCTTCAGTGAGTTGTGATCTTTTTGTTGGTAGAGGGTCTTGCCCTGGTAACATCAAAGATCGCTGATGATGAGTCACACGGTAATAATTAAAAAGTGTGCAATATTGCAACAACTGCCAAAATGTGACACAGAGACACAAAGTAAGCAAATGCTGTTGAAAAAATGGTGCCAACAGATTTGCTTGAGGCAGGGTCACCGCAAACCTTTAATTTAAAAAGTTTTTTTTTTTTTAAAGCATATCTGCAAATCACAATAAAAACTTTCTATTCTGGTTAGTTGTCCCTACACAAGAGCTGTAAATTCCTTGAGGCAACTACAGACATTAATGTTTGCGCATTGCAGAATACATAGCATATATCCTTAAGAAACATTTATTGCACCAACTGCTTCTTCATCTTGGAATGTTCTTCTCCAAGATTTCTGCATGGCTCACCCTTTTAATCCCAATCACCTCTTTGCTCAGGAAGGCCTACCCTCTTCATTTAAAGTCACAACTTCCCCTCTGTCTTATTCTGCTTGATTTTACTGCAGAGCTCATGTCACTTTCTAACACTTCTAATAAAGAAGGAATGATGCTTCTTTATTGCTTAAAAGCAATAAAGCACCTCCTGTATGCTTAAAGAAGCATCATTGCTTCTTTATTCTTGGTGTCTCACCAAACACCTCGAATAGTTCCTGGCATACAGGAGGTGCTTAATAAATACTTGTTTTTAAAATGGATTATACTTCTGGGCTTAAAGTAGCTCTGTTGAAGAACACATTGAGGAAGGATAAAGGGACGTGCCTGGTCCCACACAATGACCACTGATGGCTGCCAATCCAGAAGCCTCAGCGTCACATCACAACACGGTGAATGGTGGTGAAGGTCACAGAGAGTGAGAATTTCTCGTGTACCCTTCACCCAGTTTCCCCTGGTGGTGGCATGTTGCATCATCATGGTACACTCATCAAAACTAAGAAATCAAAATAAAACAAAAATGGCCTTTGTTCTGATTTCACAAGTTTCCCCACTTACATCCTTTTTCTGTCCTAGGATCCAATCTAGGATCCTGTGTTGAGCTGAGAAGACTTACCTTCTGATCTGCTTCTTCATCCTCATCTTGGTCCTCATCGCAGAGTGGACTCGAGGGGGCGGTGAAGGTGGGCCCCTGGGAGTAGTACTGGGAGCTCCGGCAGCCATCCCGCCGCAGTTTGTCACATTCTGCAGAGGGGACAGGACAGGAGTGGAGAAAGGGCATTGGAAACCAGAATTTCTTTACTCCTCCTTATTAACCTTATCTGGTCATATTCCCCAGGCATAACAAGACTTCAAAATAATAGTAATACAAAAAATGAAAATGATAAAAATGACTAAGCACCCACTACACACTGCAAGTCATGGTAACACATTTTGAAGGGGTTACCTTCACACCTCCCAGCAACCTTCAGAGTTAAGCTTAGGGTAATTAATTAATTCAACCTCTCCGTAGTGTTGTGCAAGCAAGCAGCTGCTTCACGATTTGAACCCAGGGTCTTATTTACTATAATTTTCACATAACAACTGCTTATGTAATTCCACATCAAAACCCACAAGCAATCCTCATGATGCACTTGTTTCCTAGACTCATCAGTTGGAAGGGGCATGAGAAAATCATCAGCGATTGTGTTCACATTTTTAGTTCTCAATTCAACTGTGGTGCCAACAGCCTCTAATCACTGTGGGGAATTTCACGCGAAGCCGGTGGCACTCTGAGAAGCCTGCCAGTCCACAGAGGAATGCCTGGCACCACCGAGTGGAAAGTAATTAGGGCACATGGTGCCCTGGGTCACAGCGGGGCTGGGGCTGCTGGCCGTGCAGAGACTGGGATTGTCTTCAAGGAGGACCCATTGCACTGATCATTCTCATCAGTGTGGGGAGTGCAGCCGACTTCTTCAGGCTTTTTAAAGCTCCAGGAGCTTTCCTTTTACCCAGATGCCATCTTGGAGGCACATTTGCCTTTCGAAGTGTTTGCCACAGGGTTCCTTTAAATATCCAGCTTGCTAAAGTAGCGCAAAATACGTTTGCTTCTGTCAAAGTTTCCTCTTTGACAGCTTTACAAAACCATGCCCGTAAAGGCATAGAACTAAGTAGGGCATCTTCAGATTGCCTTTCTAACACTAGGATCTCGATTCTTCTTCAAAGAGGAGGGAGGCAGCAGTTGCTTTTGTGCAGGGATAAAAATTCTCCAACCAGGGAATAAAAATCTCTCACTCTTTGCTACCACACAGTGGGACTGGAGAGAGAAAGTTTCCAACCCAAGGCTGCAAATCAGATTTTTTTTAACTGATTTTTTTAGAAGGGGTTCAGGGAGAGAGAGATGGAAATTTCGATTGGTTGTTCCACCTATTTATGCATGCATTGGGTGATTCTTGTGTGTGCCCTGATCAGGGATCAAACCCGCAACCTTGGCATATCTGGGCAATGCTCTAACCAACTACTGTATTTTGCTGTGTATAATCTACACTTTTTTGCCTGAACTTTTGAGGGAAAAATAAAGATGCACATTATACATAGGTGGTACTAATTCCCTATCTATATAAATGTTTTTAATTCTTTTATTTATGCTTATATGTTAAAGGTATAACTCTAGAAAGCAACATTGATATCTGTATGCAAAATAATACCAGGGAATACGATAATCACTTTTGTTTCTAAATATAAGTACATAAATAATTGAGTTCCAAAATTAAAACAAAAGATTTTTTTCCTGAAAGTTTGGGCCAAAAATGTGGGTGTATATTATACAAAGGAGTACCCAGCCAAAGCTGCAAATCAGATTTTTAAAAATCCCATGGAAATTGCCATGAGGATCGTTCAGAATGCCAACTAACTTAAAAGTGCATACATAAAAAAAGATAGCTAAATATTATTACCTCAGTCACTTATGGGATAAATAATTTGTGGGCTAGGATGGCAACCACTCAATATTGTGTAAAATGGAAATTTAAAAAAAATTTCTGAAACTTCCACAACACAACTTATTTTTTAATGAGGATTTACTCACGCTAACCTAGCCCTTTTCAGTGAGAGCTATTTTCACATTTTCTACCATATTTGACAATTTCTTTAAAAAAAATAGCACAAACAGAATCTATACTGTCACTCCACAGAGATATTGTTACATAAAGCATAATTAGTAGTTTTCAAATGCTGTTCTGTGCGGTTTTGGGATTCAGTACATTTTTTATTTTATTTTCTTTAATTGCCTTAAAGCTAGATTTAAAAAAAATAACAGTCAGGCTCAACAGCTTTACATTTCATTAACTTGTGCTGCTACATTAACTTTTCTGTGGTCCTGTAAAACTGAAGTCTCCCAAGGATTCAGAGTGAACCTTGTAAAACAAACTAATAAAAACTGTTACCACTTGCAGCTACTTACCATGTAATTCAGTATTTTCAAACACTTGCCAAATGAAACAAAGTACTTATAAAGTGAAGGCCAAGGCCCTTTTAAATGAAGTCTTTATGTTGCTCAAATAGTATTTTCCCCCTCACTAATTGACCCTATAATAAATATGTTTGAAATTATAAAGTTTTACAATGTTAAGATCTTCATTATGTATTGGATACCATGTCAGATAATGTTTAAAAAAGATTCCTCTCCAAGGACATAAGGATTCCTGAACTAGATCATCTCTAAAGTTGATATTAGTTTTGATGTTCTTATTTTTTAAAATATTTTATTTATTTATTTTTGGAGAGGAGAAGGGAGGGAGAAAGAGAGGATGAGAAACACCAATGTGTGGTTGCCTCTCACACGTCCCCCACCGGGGACCTGGCCCACAAACCCAGGCATCTGCCCTGACCGGGAATCGAACCAGCGACCCTTTGGTTCATAGTCCAGCACTCAACCCACTGAGCAACATCAGCAAGGGCAGTTTTGATATTCTTTTTTTTTTTTTTTTAAATATTTTATTTATTTATTTTTAGAAACAGGAGAAGGGAGGGAGAAAGAGAGGGAGAGAAACATCAAGAGATATATTGATCATTTGCCTCTTGTACACCTTCAACTGGGGGAACTGTCCTGCAACTCAGGCATGTGCCCTGACTGGGAATTGAACCAGCAACCTTTCCGTTCCCAGGCCCGCACTTAATCCACTGAGCCACACCAGCCAGGGCAATTTTGCTATTCTTGGTACATGACTTGAGATATGTTAAATCTTAAAAGACTGAAATATTGGAAAATTACTATTCATATATTAAAAGCATAAAAGTCTTGCAATTATTGGTACTTTTAATAATAAACGGTGCATCACCATTTGACCCTTGTTTAAAAGAAAATGCCTCATTTTTCCTCAATGAAGTTTATGTCACAGAAATGTTTAAATAGTAACATAACAAAAAGTAGCATATCAAATGAAAGACGATGCCACATCTAAGACTAAATGAGGTGGTATAAATTAATAGCAGATGACTGATTTTTCTGTGACTCTTACAGATTTTCTAAAATCTCATAAACTCCTCAATATACACTATCATTTATCGTATTCCAGCTCGAGGGGAAATGTAGGAAATTTTCTCTTGTCAGGTTGCAATAGCACTCAGCTTCTGAAACCATGGCTTTGTTCGTCACACACTGAGTGGACCCTCTGTACAGCGAGACAGGAGTGCAAGCCGTCACGAATAAACAAGGGCTTCAGACGCCACACTGAGTAACTAACTGCAAGGCAAAGCAGAGTTTAGCGCCAGGCGAAGCCAGCACCTACAGGCTCGAAACAAGATCCTAAACGTAACAGAAGATCAGCCTTTAACACACGGTGCTCTTGCAACAGAAATTAAGAGTGAAACCCTGCTACTGTCCCCACAGTGCTGCTTGGATAAAGGTGACACTGTTCGTGTGTCCTCTGGTTTCCCCACCACCAATTCCGTCCTTCTTCCTTACATGTCAAACTGTTTTCTTTAGTGCAAGAACAATGAACAAACATTTGTTGGCAGACCAAAGTTTTAAATCTAGAAGAAAAAAATAATGTCATAGTACTAGATGGTTATCTAACCATCTCCTGAATTTAATACTGCATTGGCCTCCAAAGCTTCATGCATTAAAGCTATTCTTAGGCTTTCCATTGTAATATCCGAGACACATTAAGAAAGCCTCTTGCAAGAAGCCTTAAAGAGTTATTTTCAAACTAATTTTCTCTATTGGAAATCTAGGGTGAATTTCTACTTTCTATGTTTTGTTCTTAAATGTGTTGAATCAGTCACAGTGAGCTAGAGTACGCAGCAGTTACAAGGAGTTCCAAAATCTCGGTGGCTTAACACAACCAGAAGATCCCTTGCTGCACATCCTCCTCATCCGTGCTGAGCTAGCAGGGGCTCTGCTCCCCACGGTCACTCAGGGACCGGGACCAGACAGCGGGGTGGTCCACCTGGACTTGTGCTTGGACGATGAAAAGGCGGTGCATCAGAATGCGGGGCACTTCACACCGGCCCTTGGAACTTCAGCCAGCGGTTACTTCCGTTATTTCGTTAGACAAAACAAGCCACATGGCCATACCTAACTTCCAAGGGGACCAGAAAGGGCAATCCTACCTCATGAGCAAGGGAGAAAATGAGAATATCCAAAAACAGCTCTAATGACTCTGCCAAACAGAGGGATACCACTGAACCTAAGATTTTCCAGACTCCTGTTGCCATTCCCCCAACACTTACTTAATGTTTATCTCCAGCCCCCGAATGAGGCTGAGAGGCTTTTGATGTGAACATCGCAACAGCAATGGAAAGCTCCCCCTCTGCCTTTCAGGAACAGGAGCTGACCATGGGACAGATGCTGCACGCAGGAGCAGCTGACTGACCGGCATCCGGACAGACCTGGCACCGCTTACTACCTGTGAGACGCAGGGACAGCGTTTGAACCTCCTGGAAACCCAGGGTCCACCTCTGAAACTCCTTCCAGGAAGCTGTGGTGAGAGTCATTCAACAGATGTGTCCGAGCACTCAGCGCTCGAGGGGACACCAGGTAGGGCTGCGCGGCAAGTGGGTGCAGAACCCTCCACGCAGCTGCTGCTCCCAAACCGGCCTTCGCTGCTAGAGCTGACCACAGATGCTGTGACCACAGATGCTGTAACCACCTCCACTCCGCCACTTTGAAAAGCCAATAAGCAATTCCACAAGGTCGGCTGGGCTGCACGATCCTTTAAGATACTACCATTTTACACAGCCGCTGGGTCCGTCTTTACCAAAACATCATGAGGCTGTATTTTTCTTTTCCTGTGTACGTGCAATACATCACACTGAGATCTCTTATTGCCGGTGGCCTGAATATTTATTTCTATCCTCTCCGTCTGAAATACGGCTAAAATATTTTCACTGATGTAACTGCAGAATTTATAAAGTCATTACTTAATTAGTTTTACCTAACTTGAAGCCTCCTATGTAGGGACATTTTACACCGGAAGAGAACCAGCCAGGTGCTTGGTACATGTGTTTATTATATTAATCTACCATAACTGCAAAAGCAAGGAAAGGACAGGTTCTTTGATCTGAAAGTACATGTCGGGAGCTGAAAGGTACGTTGAGGTCCTGACCCCTGGAGTCTGCAAATGCGACCTTATTTGGAAACAGGGTCTTCCCAGACAGGACCCTGGGACGGTGAGACCATGCAGATGGGCCCTGCTCCCACGTGGCTGATGTCCTTAGGAGATGAGAACACACAGACACCGGGACAACGTGAAGACCCCTCTCCCCCGCCGCCGTCTTCCCTTTGCCTCTCCAACGGTCACTTTCCTCACCCTCTTTGCCATGGGAGGCTGGGTGGGGGTCACCTATCCATCCCTAGAATTCAACCCCAGGCCATGCCCGGCACTCAAGCGTGCTAAACGTTGCCATTACACACAATTTTCCTCTACGCCGCCCTCCAAAGCAACAGAGATACACGGACACGAAGGAAGTGGGCCATGAGAAGATGGCGGGAGGGGCTGGAGTTATGGCGTCATAAACCAAAGAGTACCCGGGACCATCAGAAGAAGCTGGAAGAGAGGCAAGGAGAGATTCTCCCCTTGAGGCTGGAGGGGCCTGGCCCTGCCAACACCTTGATTTGGGACTCCCGGCCTCCAGAACTGTGAGACATTCTGTTGTGTTAAGCCACCTAGTTTGTGGTACTTTGTCATGAGCCATAGATGCTAATCAGAAGACGCTAAGATGGGAAAAATTTCATAAGGATCTTTGATTCCCACAGAAATATTTTTAATTGTATGGAATATATACAGCTTGATATAAAGCTTGATAGAAGATCAATATATAAAAATTAAATATATTTTTATAGTTCAGCAATGAACAACTGAAATTAAAATTTTAAAAGTAATATCATTTACAATAGTATTAAAAATATGAAATACTTAGGGATATATCTGACAAAAGATATATAAGAGACTTGTACACTCAAAACCTCAAAACAAAGTTTTAAAAGATCTGAATAAATCAAGAGAGAGCCTACGTTCAAGGATCAGAATACATAATATTGGTAACATGTCAGTTCTATATTTGAGTAGTTTTGAGCTGAGTCCTAGCATCTTGGGGAAGCAGGTGAACAGGAACATGGTAGATGGAAGTGAGATTATCTCACTTTTCTGGTCAAAGTCGTCAGAAGCTATTCCCCCCGCTCCCAGTTCCTGGCGAAAACCAGAGCCCATTCAGTAACCTACCAGACCCTAACTGATTGGCCCCCCTTGGCCTGTCTAACCACATCTCCTCCTGTTCTCCCCCTTCGCTCTGCCCAAACCACACTCCCCTGTCTCCCTCAGATGCCACCACTCTGTGAGACCAATGACACCACCCACCCCAGTCCCTTCCCTGCTGTTTTTCTCTCAGCACTCAGGTCCTTCTAACACATGTGCGTTTGACTATTTTTTCTGTTTGTTGTCTGTGCCCTCATTAAGACACAAGCTCTAGGAGACAGGCATTACGGTTTGCTCTGTTCACTGTGCAATCTCCTGTGCCTCTAACGGTACTTGGCAGGGAGCAGATGCTTTATACGCGGTTGTGAACTAACAGGTAAATGAGGGATGGGAAGCTTTGCTCTGGAGTCGCAATGTGTGAGCAGCTGAGGAAAGAGAAGTGTCTTAGGGGCTAATGACTTTCTGTGACTATGTTCCTGCCTCTCTGGCAGCAGTCGCTACTGCACCTCCTTACTGCTTTACTTCACAAGTCTTTCCTTGAATACATCCACCAATCCCCTTCACTGTGAGAAGCACAGAAGAGGATCTAAGGAAAAAGTGTGTGATGTGGTTTCTCACACTGACGAGTTCGGGCAGCAAGAAAGGTTGGAATGACTAGGGAAAGCTTTGTAGGAATGACTAGGGAAAGCTTTGTAGAAGAGAGGATTTGAGGTAAACCTTAAAGGAGGGTGGCATTTTGATTAAGCTGCCTAGAAACAGCAGTGAGGTGGGTTCCAGGCCAGCACGGTGGCGGCCGAGGTGCCTGAGGGCCTGTACTGCCATCACCTGTAACAGTGCTCGGGAACTGGTGATGGCAAGACATATTACATACTATTATGTATAATTCGTATAAATTCGAGAATTTATGAAATAATTTCCAGAAGAGATCAGAGAATTTTCTTTCCCATGTTAAAATGCTGAGTCTACTTTCATTCCCCATATTGAGGAGGAGATGAGTCCTTCTCTAATTTGAATTTCAATAGTTAAGCAAGAGCTCGGTGCTACGGTGCTACAGCCAGGTGCCAGGCCGGATAAAATAAGGTGGAGGGCCGGATTCGGCCCGTGGGCCTTGGGTTTGCCACCTGTGCAATAAGACCTTAAATACCAATATTCCTTAAGGTGAACATTCACTTAATTATTTCATTTTGTATTCGCTTTTTTTTTTTTTGGTTATAAAAATGTAAATGTAGGAAAAAACTATCATAGAACTAGGTTAATACCTTTTCTTTCTAGGAAGGAGTTCAAGGGCAGTAAAACCCCAAACTCAATGTATTGATTTGCTAGATAAAGGCTGGTGTTTAATTAGAGACACTGGTAAGTGTGGTATGGAGAGGGGAGATAGGGCGGAGGGTAGCTTTTCACCCTAAGCACTGTAATTGTCTGCAATTTACCCTCAGGAAAGAACACCAGCTCCGGGGCCAAAATGCCTGGATTCTAATTTTGGCTCTACCCCTAGGAGCAAGTTTCTTTTTGTGTCTCAGGGTTTTCGTATGTAAAATGTGGATAATTATAATCCCCAACTCTTCGAATCATCGTGAAGAGTAAATAATTTTCTGCATGTAAAGTGCTTAGAACAGTGGCTTATTTGAGGGGGGCTCGCAATCAAAGTTATTGAGGGCTCCCCTCAATATAACTAATATGCAGTAGTTACTGTGACGTCTGCAGAGAGTTGTTGCCACATCTCATCTTTCCCCACTACAAAGGGTAACTTTTCTCGGGACCTTTGAGATCCGTCCCTGAGGCTAAAGGGTATGTGTCTGTCTTGTCCAGCGTTGCACAGCTTTTCAGTAGCCACACGGGCATCTCTTGATGCCCAATTCCTGTAGCAGTTTCTTTCCACAATGCTCTAACCTTTGGCCACAGGAAAGCAGACCTATATTTGTCTATGGATTATGAAACCCAGGTATCAAGTTTCTGGTAGATCCAGGTTTCCAAACTTCTATCCCAGTTATTTATTCATCAGATTATCAAGAACAGTTGGAGACCAGTTCCATTACGTATCTTTATCCAGGATCAGAGGGCTAAGAGCGCATAAGACTACAATCGAATATGTTTGGAAGAAAATCAATTCTTGTTCAACAGCTGTATCGGCTATCACACAGCTAAAGAATCTAGTTTAAGCTTTCAAGTAAGCACATGGGAAAATTTACTGCAGTCAAATACTATGCTTTGCAAATATTAGAGAACTTATTTTCTTAAGGAAAATCAAACCAAAATGCATTTTAAAACAGAAGGGATTTACCTTTTAGTTCATTATTTTATTGAGTTTGGCAATACTAGAAGAGAAAAAGAAACCATACTGATACTGTAGTTAAGATTCTGCCTTGCTAGTTACACACTGAATTTTCTAAAAGTACATCTGTATTTTCCCTAAATTCTTCATAATGGTTGAATGTCAATGTACTTAAGTTGTCTTTAAGAATCAACAAATCGGAACATAATTAAGAGACTATAAATTGTCAAATGTTTAAGTAACTTAGTTATTTGTAGCATATCAAGTGAGGTGAAAAGCTATGTTAAATTTTAAAGGCACCATGGATTTAATATAGATCTTTTCACAGGGGATATTTTTCTAGATAATTTGATAAGAATTTTAAATGACAGATTCCAAATAAATATGCCCTTTTGATCGAGTATTACATTAATGATTCATTCTATTCTCCCCTCTCCCCTTTAGGGTAAGAGTTTATATGTAGTTATATAGGAATACTTACAATGACATAAAAGAACATTATTATATATGAAGTATTAAATCCAAATTTACCTCCCAATAAATGCATATTTGAGTCCATAAAACCACTTCTTCATCAATCATCATTTCAATGACACGTAGCACCCAAAGCATCATAAAACATAAAAGGATGAGGAGAAAATGTATGGCTTTAATGATTAAGCCTAAGTCTCTCTAAAAGTTCTGAAAGTAAATATCTCCTCGCTTAATGATGCATATAAAACAAAATGTTCCAGCTGCTAGAGTATAACTTGCTTAACTGTGGGGAAGAAAGAGAGGGCCAGTCAGAGCCAACTATCACCCAACTGTCGAGGAAAAGGGGTTCATCCAAAGGGAAGGAGTCTCAATTTGCTCAAGAAACCCACTAATGGCCAGGTAATGAACAGCAGCCGTCAAGAGCTCAAACTCTGAAAGTTGATAGCTGCATGTTCAAATCCTAGCTTGTACTGAGCTAGCCATGCTTAATGGATGCATTCCAAACTTCAAGGCACTTACAATTCAGATGATGGATAAAGAAGTTCACGGGACGATTTATGGAGCAGTGGTTCTCCAAATCATACTAGCCATGCCCTCAGTGTTAATTAAGCAAAACCGGAGAGCAGGGGTTGGGACCAGCATCAACACAGAATTTAATGGGAGAGGGGCCCCAATCAAGAAATAAGAGGATGAGGGAAGAGCAGGTGGGAGAGTATAAAACAGGGAAGATAATGTTTAGTGCTCTACCAGGAATATGTATCCAGGGAAGTTTAGTCTTAGTAGAATTTTAGGCAAACTGACCAAATCCAGCATGGAAAGACAAACGCAGCATGGAAAGACAAACGACATGATAGGCAACTCCCAGAAGATTTCTGTTCAGGTAGAACAGATGTCACAGGAAGGCTTCAGTTACAGAGAAACCTCCCAGAAAAGTTTTGGGGAGGAGTAAGGCAGAAAAGTGGAGATGGTGACGGAATGCCACCTTTGACATAAATGGGTTTCTTTGCCAAAAGAGGAAAAAAGAACAAGGAGACTGCCAAATTCACATGACCAAAAGTTATTTAACGCAATTCCAATGACTTCTCATTCAGTTTACACAGTGTGTTTGGCAAAATGAAGTGATCAGGATGGAGAAGGTGGAGTATTAGAGGAAAAAAATACACATTAATTGTGTCATTGGCTCAATAAACAGGAAATGTATTTGCTGACCAATTATTAATGCACTGGAAAGAGTCCCCCTGCCCCCCAACATAGCCTGGGACCAGTGACATCAGTATTAAATACTGTAAGGAAATCTCATTTTATGTAGAAGAGGAAAAAAATAGTCATTTTGATTAATAGTCTCCCTCTATGGCTAATCCCTTAACAGAGTGGAATAAAAACCTCTCCCAAAAGTTAAGAATTAAATATTAAAACTTAAGGGGTTTGGATAAAACTGTTAGCTTTATTTTTCATTACAAATGATGGAAAGAATGACTCTTAAAAAAATGTTATTTGCCATGCATTAAACTAAAGTTGAACAGTTCCTCTCTTCACATACACAAATTAACTTAAGGAGAGGTGCAGAAGTAAGTGGGGTTGAAATTAAGCTGAGAGCTGTCTGATGCCCGTAACTAACTCGAGTTGCTAAGGGTGTGCGAGTCCTGGCTGAGCCCATCCCAGGGAAGCCAAATTGGAGGCGCTCTCATTTCACTTCTGAATGAAAAAGCCCTATCACTGGCAGTGGTGGAGCATCACCAAGGTTACTCAATATCAAATAGCCTGCAGAGATTCTAAACCAACACTAGAGACTTCAGTTGTACAGTGAATGATAACAAACCTTATCCACAGTACCTTCAATGTAGCATTTTTATGCTGCACTGAGTGAAATATAGAGGCCACTCAAGTTACTCCCTTTATCAGGAATTAAAATAGAATTGCTGAAACAGCAGACTGGCTACAGGCACACACACATACAAAAACAAAACAAAAAGCCTTTTGTTTAAACAATCCAGAGTGCTTTGTTAAGACCTGGATCATTTAAATGACTGTCCTTGCTATTCTATCTTTTGTGTGTTGCTTACCATTAGAAAAAGACAACATGTCTCTTTACCTCCTGTAAAAGCAATGAGTGTTCATTTTTCCTTTGCTCCTGCATCTGACTTCCTCTCATAGGTTATTAACTACCCTTCCAGGGTTACCATGCTCAGTAGTGAGTATTACAAAAAAACTGGTGAGCCATCAAGCCCGGCCTGCGAAGTTAAACTGCTTGCTGTGTGTGGCATTCCCAATCTGTCAAGTCCTCATTTTTGTCTTTGCTCTTCTCTTTTCTCAATTGAGAATTTAATCCATTGTTTCCCTAAGGACATAAATTCCAAAGGAAATCCCTATATTTCTTGTATAAAGTCTCTGAAAGCATTACCATTTGTCTTTGAAAAGTCAACCTAATTAAATTCACAAGCACCGAACAAGCGAGCACCAAATGAAGTCGTCCTTTTTACCAAAGGTTTAGTAATCCAGTGGGGGCCCCATTTCCATCAAGCCTCCAATGCCGCCTAGTGAACCACTTCAACATTCTTTTGCTCCATCTCAAAAAGCGCTTTCGCCAAGTCTCAGTTTAGGAGACAGAAGTTGAAACCCACCCTGGCCTGTGCCCCGGAGTCCACTGCCTGCCACATCCTCGGGGAGCATCCTCCCATTCTCTCTCTGTATCCATAGTCTCCGCCTCTCCAATGGCTCCCTTAGATGACAACTGTGTTGTAATCGGTCGGCTCTAGCGTTTGAACCAAGCAATAATATGACCTCTACCCTGGTGCCACCTCAAAATATTGCCCCTTTTTCCTTTGTTTGAGACTTTTTGTTTTACTTCTTAAAAATTATTTGTATTATTTTTCTGCTTACAAAAATAATTATCCCATACAATCTGACTTCTTAAACCCAAAGACTTCCTTGAAACTGCTCCAGTGAATGATCCATCCACTCAGGAGCCTTCCTCCAGACTCTCCCTGTGTATGAGAACCACAGTATCCTCATTTACTTTCTCTTCCCAGCTACTTTTACCCACTTCGTCCCAACCCCTCAGGTAAAGCCTTCCTGATGCAGCCCCACGCTCCCTCCATCCCTAATCTCGCTCCTGCATTTTCACCGGCTGTTCTGTGGCTTCCGCTCTCATCTCTCTCCTATGGTCTGGATGACCTTTCCAGGACCTGCACAAACCCAGCAGTACTGACAGTGCCATGCACCGGGCTCTATGTTGGGTCACACAAATGACAAGCAAAGGTCCTGCTCCCAAGGATCTTGCTACCATCATATGGGGAGATAAACATGAAAATACAATTCTTTAACTCAGTATAAGCAGTTTAATGGAGAAGTACAAGATTCCATGGAAATGTGTGGAAAAATGTAGAAGCAATGCCATAGTCTGCCCAGGGGAGTCCAGGAAAGCTCTGTGGGGACCCTGGCACCCACAGGCTTCTTGAAGGAGGAACAGGAGTTGGCCAGGTGGGTGCAGCTGCGGTTCAGAAGGGAGGAGGAATGGACTGCAACATGCCATGGAGAGAAAGCAGGCACAGCACAAGCTAGCATGTCAACTGTACCTTATCTTTACACGTGAAGGCACAGGGTACAGAACTTGGCTGAAGGGGTTGAGAAGCATGGGGAGAAAGGGGAATTGGCAGATGGAGGTGGGCTAACAGGGGTCAGATCATAAAGGCTATCAGATGCTGAGGAAGTTATGACAGAGAGGTTGGTGAAGAATTTTTAACAAAGGAGAGGATGATCAGACTTAGGTTTTAAGGACAACACCCAGGGACAAGGGTGAGGCTCAATGATACCACTGTCATCAACCTCTCAGTGAGTAACTCATCAACGTATCTTATCTCCCTAGCTGGCTGTAAGCCTCTGGCAGAAAGCAGCAACATCCTTCATCTTTGACTCACCTACAACATCTAGCCAGCCCAGTGCCTCACTTGTAGGAACCGCTTAGGAAATTTTTATGTCAACACATTTGTCAGGACTTATGCCCAGCAGTAAATTATATCTTTGTGTCAATAAACTCCACATATAGCACCCTTAAGCAATTAAGCAACAGGGCCAATCAGAATGTTAGAGCTCAGACGGAAACTTCGAGATCATAAATTATTTTCCAAATGAGGAAGGCAGTACAAAAGTGTGAAGTGGTTTTCCAGCAGCCCACAGGCAGCACTGGAATCGCATCCTCCAGGACAGGTAGTGACAACAGGACAAGGTCTCGGTGCTGCTGTGGTTTAGGAAGGATCAGACGCTGTATTTCCTAACTCGTGCAGTGGCCTTTCCAGAATAACAAACCACCCCCTACCCCATCCCACTTCTAGGCCTACCTTTGTTTAAACTAGAAAATAACCTCAGTTCACCTTCTCCTTTTATAAATCAATTTTACAGAAGGATTCTTCAGGAAGAACACAAGTAATGAACTAGACAAAGAATAAACTCAGCTATAAGAATTAAGTCATTGGGTGTATTTACTATTTCCAAACCCTCATCTTTCTTTTACTTATCCCTTCTATAACTGGTGGCCTTTTGTTTTTAATCCACTGAGGTACTAATGACCTATTGTAACCCTAATAACAAGCACTAAATGTCATTAAACTGAAACATGGTTATAGATATTAGTAAGGTATGATGTCTCATGATGAAGCTTCCTTTCTTTATTTCTCTTAAACTTAATTGAATGCCAATGAAATCAGGAGAGAGTGAAGCCACCACCTTTAGGCATCCATCAGCTGTTCTTCATTCCCTAAATTAATTGCCTGAAGAACCCAAACCTGCCTTGGGCCTTTCCATTCTGAGAGCCAGCCCTGTGCCTGTGACCTTTCAGAAAGCTGAGGGCACTGAAGAGGCATCAAAGGGACATGTCCTCAGGGCCTGAGACCACAAAAGGCCAGCATGGGCTGAGGCTAGAACCCCAATGTCGTCCTGGCACAGCTATCTACGAACTGCACAGTAGCCATAAACTAATCCTGTAACTCCAATAAGCCTTGTTTACTCACCCTCAAAATAAAAAGGGGATTTACTCATCAGAGGACCTGGAAAGTCCCTTCCAGCACCAGCATTCCAGGTACCTTCCAGAGGTAGGCAGTGAGTGGGGAGAAAGACAAGTTGCTCATGTGGTGGAAATGAATCTCGGTGTCACCGTCTGTGGTTGTCCCTGTCATCTGATGACGGGCCTTGTCTTCCTCTATCCCTCTGCCCCACGCACATCTCTGCAGTGTGAGGGGTGGGAGAGGAAGCACCAGCTAAGTCATGACAGCCATTTGGGAAAGAGGGTGGAGACTGATAAAAAATTTTATCTGTATCCCATTGCACATAAATTAAAATGCACCCTTCCTTCCCTTCACAAACTGCTTCCACTTTGAGATGCTGTGCATAAAAGTTCATTTTATTCCCATGTAAACAGATATTCTGACCTTTATTTTACACATGAGAAAAGCTCAGATGGTGGAAAGAACAAACTCAAGAGTAAGCTCAAACCACATATCCCTAGCACAGACCCAAGTCAGGACTTGAACCTACATGTGCCTTTTCCTGTTACACATCGAGGACAGCAGGAGGTCGCTGGAGTTTAGGTCACAGTTTATTTTTTCATATTTATCTTCCAATTGCAGTTGACACACAATATCGCATTAGTTTCAGGTGTACAGCACAGTGATCAGACATTGATACACCTTGTGAAGCGATCACCACGGTCATATTCTACTTTCTGACCAGTAATGATAATGGTTACATAGATGTTTGTTTTATAATTATTTGTTAAATTGGACCTGCTTTATGTATTTGTCTGTGTTATACGTTATATTTTTATAAAGAGACAGGGGAAAAAAGATGAAGAATTCCATGTTGTTACCACAAGGTGGGCCAAGCAGTTACTCATCTGGAGGCTGTGTGAAGGGGTGAGCAGACACATCCACCCAGGACAGAAAGCTCTCAGTCAACGGCCACAGGCCTCCCACAAAAAGGCGTCTCCCAGACGGTCCGCTAAGAAGTGCCACAGGGCCCCCAAGAGGGGAACAGCCAAAATCACAGGGCATCTGGGATTCCTTGGGTCCCCAGGGACCCAAGGAAGAGAGATAAGACAGCCAAGGCTCCTCACCAAATCCAGAACAGAAGGGAATTAGGAGGCTTCTTCTTTTTTTAACTCATATTTAATAACATTTATTTTGTATCAAGTGTGTTGTGGTGATTATTTCAGTTAATAGCATATTATCTATCTATGCCAGGGGACTGAAATCAACTTTCCCAAAAAATGACAGAAATAAAAAAAAAAGGGGGGGAGCTGGGAGGCCTCCGCAGTACACGGTAGAAGCAGTGAGCCTTAGACGCAGTCCGTGTCAGAAACTGTCAGGGAAGCCCAACGACCACTACCAGGAAATCTTGCCCACAGTTTTAAGGTGCATCATTAGGTGCATCGTTCTCTAATGTGGAGCAGGTTGGTGTGCACACATCACACACACACACACAGACTACTGTTTTTAATTCGCGGGAATAGTCATTTTTTCACACTGTAAATCCTCAGCTCCTGTATCTGCAGATATAACATATGTAAGGCTCTGACTGTGCGTTAACTCCTCCCCCATCTCACACTTCCGGTTCCAGAACCGCACAGCAGACTGACCTGCTAAAACGGATTTCTTCGGGAAAGGGAGCTGTGACTAAAGAACATTTCTGATACCAGCAACAGATGTTCTGGGAGCTAATTCAGGCAGCAGTGTACACAGACACTGTAACTAAATTGCCTGTTAAACATACTGAGAAAGTATGTTTATCTCTCTCCCAAGTTGGGCTTTTGCGGAGTGCAGCCTGAGAAAAGAGCATGGCTTTATTTCAGCCTTGAACATGCTCTTAATTTTTAGATGAAGTCTCTAGGTCGTGAGAAATAAAATCCAAACCCCTCACTGAGCCTGGGCATGCCCACCCCACACCCCTCAACTCCCCATTTCCAACTTAATAAAGCTAAAAATCATCCAGATAAAAACCAGTTAGGTAAAGGTTACTCATCATCACAACCTGGATGAAGTTCATGAAGGGCTTAAACAACTACAGAGATTAAAAGGATAGAATTTTTCTGGAAATTCAGTAAAAAGCTGAGTGAATTCTTCATGGATAGTGGGATCCATTTTCAGAAATTCGTTCCTCATTGCTAGCCAGATGTCCTGCCAAGCCAACATCAAAATACTATTTTTATATCTAGGTACAGCAGGTCGTCCAGTGGTGTTGTTTCATTCAACAGTGTTTCACTATAGTGTGTATAAAATACTGCAGACAAGCAACTCTTGTTTCTATTGATCAGCCTGTACCGGTGTCATTACGTGCCATTATGCTGTAGCTGCAAGTGAGAACTTACTGCACCTGTTTATCTCTAGTAACCAATCAACAAAACCAAATCATTTGATCTAAGAACATGGCCACCGAATTCTATCAAATTCTCCAGAGACTAGCCAATAATAATAAATACTAAAGATTTCTGCTCGATTTGAACCAGAAGAGGGGAGAACTGCAGATGGAAGGCACCTACTCTGGGCATCCAATGCCATTTTCAATGCCACGGAAGCCCAGTTCCTCTCCCAGGGGAAGAGGAACCTCCCCTGATGCCTCGTCTCTGCCGGGGGATGGCTCTCTCCCTCCCTGTGTGCCCAGAGCACCCCGCACACAGCCCCAGGACACCCCACACACAGCCCCAGGACACCGCTATCTGCATCCTCCAGTCCTGACACAAGGCAGCAAGAGTGGCCCCTTAAAGACCCGCAGGCTTTAATCATTCATTTAAAACTCCTGTCATGGTAGAGAGTTGAAGCTCAAATACGTATTAAATTGCACTTATGTTTGTCGTAACTCAAACTTAGTATTTTAACAGCATTTTTGGTAAATCTGGTGCCTTCCTTACTCACTCTACTGACCACTAAGCATTTCTGCATTACTTTAACAAGCACATCTTTATAATGCTTAGTTATTAACTGATATTACCCACTTTATCACTTCCCTCCATATTTTATGATCCTCAAGAGGAGAGCTGACCTGCCCATAAAAACGGACACAGCAGTTCATACAATGAGCACTTAATGACTATGAAAACGTGACAACATGTTTAACATTAAAGAGTATTCCTTCCTTAAAATTAGGGTCAAGGTCTTAGTAAGAACAGAAGGAAGAAAACAGATTTCCCATTGTGAATAACTAGCTATGCTTCTACAATAGATTTTTAAGCAAAGAACGTGGAGGTCAAATTAACTTAGACTGATAATCTTATATACATACCATCATACCTTAACAGTGCCATATATTCTAGAGCTGAACTTTTTCTTTTTAATCTTCATTGGACATGAGGCAATAAGAACCCTGCACTCACCTTCTGTTTACCTCAGTTACTAACATGGTGTAGGGAAAATGGAAGGTGAAGTCCTGTACATGTGATTAAAAGTAAACAAATGAAGGAAAAAAGAGTTCAGATGCTCTTTCTTACTTTATCTTTACCAATCACTGTTCTCAAAATTTTTACCTACAATCTCTTAAGGAGTACTTCATTTAAATCCAGACTTTAAAAGTAGAGCTCCAAGAATTTTCCAAAGTTACTAATTTTGTTAATGACAAATCCCTTCAGTGAATCATTTTAGGGCATTAAGACAATTACTAAAGGATTTATTTTTTCAAAATTAAATCCAAGTAAAGGCAAAATCAATGGTGATGGTATTTCATATGGATCTACTGAGTAGTCAAAAAGAAAATAAAACCAGGAAAATCTACATGCAATGTTTAATTTTCTGAGGGATGTGAAGAGAAGCTCTGATCTGGTCCTCGAACATACATGAAGGGCGTAGGGAAGCACAGGTTCTGGAGAGTGATCAAAACAAGCTGGGCCTGAATATTCAAACTCACACACACCTTTCTGAAAGCACCCTCTACCAGCCGGACCAGGCGGTGTGCAGAGCTCTGAGAAGCGCTAACCACGGCCCTGCCTCGGGGCTTTGTCCTGAGAACAGTGCCATTTAAAACTCTTACTAATTATTTGGGGGAGGAAGGTGAGCTACAAGTAGAGAAACTCCTCATCAAAATTTACTAAAGATAATCACCAGGAACTGAAGAGATCTAGAAGACACTGCGGGTGGATTTAGGTGCATTACGTGACCAACATCAGGAAGGCAAAGGATAAAGTGCAACTCTAAAGTCATACAAAAGAGCCTAACTAATGACATTCTTCTCATTTAAGCTTGCAGTCCCTAAGTATATAGGTTCCTCTGGTTAATGAGAAAGAGAAGCAAATAATGTCCTCATTTCTGGACAGTTAAATGTCAAGACTATAAGATACAAGATAGAGTGGTAAGACACACGTGAGATACTCTAAGTGTCATAAAAGATTCAAGGAACAAAAAAGAGCTTTATGACCTATGGTCTGTACAGTTCTGTTCAGAATACCATATCTATTGTGAGTCCTTTGATAACTATTCCTTCTCTCTCTAAGCAGAAATTATCTGCTTTCTCTAACTCCCATACAGCACTTTTGGCCCATCCTGAGAATTTTTCACATTGTGATTTGCACTATAAATAAAAGTATAAATTCCTGAGAGCCAAGGCCCTGCCTTCGTATTCTGTACTTCTGCCAGGATAACAGATTTCCAACAAATGGTTGTGAAAGGCAATATAGTGCAGCAGTTAAGAATATGAGCTCTGCAGCCTGAGACTATCCAAGTTTAAGTCCTGGTCCTACTACTAACTTGAGATGGAAGGAGAGTTTCTCATTTCTGCATCTCCATTTTTTCATACGTAAAATTAAAACCACCACGGTAATAGTAAGGAGTAGGATTCTTGTGAGGATTAAATGAGACGATTCCTGCTATGGGCTTAGAATGGCACTTGGCACATAGTTAAGTGTTTAATGAATGTTCACTAGTAATCAGTAGTCATAGTAACAGCACATTAGAGAAGGAATTACTGAATAAATGACTGATACACAAGTAAAAACTATCATGAAAATTGGGGGGCCTCATGCTGGGTTTTGACAGTATTTCTCTCAGATTTAAATCTTTCAAAAATATAGGACACTCAGTTAAAGTAAATTTTAGATAAACAAAAAGTACTCTTTTAGTATAAACATGTCCCAATATTGTATGGTAGGAGGGAACTGGTAAAGCGGCATCTAGGAGAATAAGAACGTTGGTTTGCTGTTTTAAGAAAAAGTCTCTTAGTCTTAAAAGTCACTCCTTCCTCTTTTAAAGAACCTCTCCCTTCTTTGTCTCTTCTAGGAAGCCCTCCTTGTCACCCATTTATGCTCTTTAGCACCAACAATCAGTCGAAGTAAAAATGAGAACCTTAAACTGGAGGACACCCTTCTGTATTTGCCGCTGACCACAGCATACTCTGTTCACCAGCTGATGGGACTTACGTTTCTGGGGCCCAGTGGGTGCTGCCCAAGTTCTGATAAATCACACGATCTGCAGTCCTTCAAAGTCTTGAAGGTGCCCTTTCCTCCCAACTTGAACTACATGGAACAAACTTGTAGAAAATTTAGCATTAACAGATGTGCTTTGAATACTTACAGTGGTTTCAAAAAGGCAGTGGCAAAATTTCCCGTGTCAGCAGGGGTTGAATTGGATTAAGTTAGTGCTGGTGGTTTAAACTGCCTAAACGGCGCCTAGACTGGGTTGGGTTCTCTGAGGACGTATCTGTGAACAGGCAGGTTTCTACAGAACCAGAGCATATTAGAGTATTACGGCATCTCAAAAAGGCCTCACCAAGCCTTACGGTATTGGTAAGGCTTCTGGTCAAAAAGACACCACATACTCCATGTTCATTATAAACAAGTCATCTTTTGTAAGTAACAATCAGATTTATGCTTTCCATTCTAATGGCCAGTCATCCAGAGCAACAAGCTTGCAGGTCGCCATCTTACCCCGCAGCACTGTTTTGAGGTTGAGCTTGGCTTGGCGGTGCAGGTCCTCTACGCAGGGGGGTCTTGTGCTGGGAAGGAACACGTTCTCCTGCTGGTGCCATGGAGCGGTGTAGTGGACTGTCCATCTGCTCTCCTCATCTAGGTTGGAAACCGCTGTAGAAAGAGACAGAATCATTTCAGTTGTCAAGTTTCACTGGCTCCAAATGGATTACATCGAGATGGATTCTTGGTGCCTAACACCTTCCTGGGTAAGGGCCGGCAAGAGGGAAATAGCGAAAATTCTGAGTGAGCCTTAATCTTAGACTCCAAGGGTCTTTCCCACAGTTCCCTTAGACTTTGTCTCTCAAGGAACCGGTGAAACTGTCCACCATGTTTTGGTAGAACTGCTTACTCAGTTAATTGCTTCCTACCATTTTAGGCCCTCTTTCTAATCCAGTGTTAGAAAATGATTGACAAAACTGATGGAGATCTCAAACTCCTACTTAAGTCCACCAGGACAGGTATCTGTTATTCTATTATAAAATGTCATTGCATCAGTAAATGTCAGATTGTCCAAACAGAAACAAATTTCCTACTGAGAGTTTGAGACCAAATATTTCCTCCCTAAAGCATTATTTTAAAACATCACTGTTACAAACTCAAAGTTAAAAAATTATGCATAAATGCTCAAGGTAATAACACATTTAAATAGCATATCTAGTAGAAGTACAAATCCATTTGTGCTATAAAATTTTCTCTGTATTTCTTACTTTCATGAATACTTTTATATTGAAATGTTTTTTTTTTTAATTCCAATGTCATTTACTTTCCCAACAAAATTCAATTCAACTGAGTTTTCCCAGCACAAAAAACGATGAAACCATTAGAGGTGGGAATGATAAGTAATCAAGAAAGAAAGCTAAATCTCTCCAATCATTTTTCCTTATTCCCTGTAGGGCTTGAGACTTCTTTTCTATTTCACTTTCCCTGACAACACAACCTAAACTGGCATACCACTGGAGCACCAAACAAATTCATCAACAATTATGCATCTACGACAGTAATACTGCCAAGCATAGGATAGACTAGAGAAGGATAAGGTAAAGACCCTGTGCTGAGTCATTCACAGCAGGTGACAAGTATAACACCTGCAAAATCAGTAGGTGCTAGAATTGGGAGTCAGGGGCGAGGCTTCCCTAACTCTGACCTACACTGTACAGTGCAACTGGGCATACCCATTTCTACAAATAATGTGTCTCTGGTAGGTAACGAGACCATAAAACATTCTCAAAATAACATGAACAAGCATGCGTGAACTAGTGAACTATCTGAACATATTTAAAATTAACACAGTGGACCCCATAGCACAGCTACTAGAGCTATTACAAAGATCAAGTGAACTAACATGTGCAAAGTCAGCTCACAAAATGACTCAGGTAAACTCGGCTGTGGCAGGAGCAGTGAAATGACTCCAAAGGAGCCCCTGACCTTAGAACCATCATGAAGGAGGAAGTGGGCCTTTCGCAGCACCCAGGGAACCTCAGCCACAGGTTAGCTCTCACCCCATGAGCCACCTTTCCTACACCTAGTAAATTCTACAAGCCTTGCCCCCAAATAACTCATTTCATAAATGATCCTGCCTTCTCCACCAATTGCTAATTGGAAAACTAAACACTGAGAACTAGATGTCAAGTTAAAAATAAAAATGTCCCGTGTGCTTCCTGCTTTTAATGTTTGACACAGAAGTATGTAAATTAGGCACCTGGTATTCATGTATCTTCTTGTTGAACAAATGTTTTGCATGGTGTATTTAGCTATCAATCTTAATACATAACATATACAAAGACCTGACTTAGTCTTACTCATATAGCTGAAAATCTTGCACAGTGCGAAACTCACCATATGTCCCCCTAAGAGGAACCCTAGTTAATTACAATGTTTTGTGCTGATGGCCACTTATTGGAAAGATTGAATTACCATCCTTCCTAGTTGAAAAATATTGAAAACTGAAACTCTTCCTATTTGCAATTACAAGTCAAATCCAAGTAATGGTATTTGAATCTATGTAATCACACCATTAGCTCTACTCTAAGCTACCAACTGACTCCTATGAAAGAGCAGTTGTCTCTTCCCTGGTGTAGCTCACTCTCTCGAGGGCAGATTTTAATCATTTCATCCAAAGACAGCCTTCTGCGTGAAAGAGCTGCAGAAAGCACTCCCAGGGTGCAGTTCTTTGTTGCTTTCTCCTAAGTGTCTCTCACCAATGGCTCCTACCCATGCACATTTATCCAGTTTAAATCATTGGTCCCCAAACAAAACTAAAACTAACAAAACAATAACTATGTAAAAATAAATCATGTATTTGTAAAAATTATACTTTTCCAGGGAATGAAGAAACACCTAGATAAAAGAAATTTAAATCAATGGTAAGTACACAATGAAGCTACCACCACAAAAGCTGTGTACTTTACAATGATGGATCAGTCTAGACAGAATATGTCCTCCAGCCCTAAAATACAAAACAGAGAGTGCCAGGGGGGTTTAGAGGATCATCTCCACCGAAAATATGTGACACAGTGCACAGAGGTTCCCCACACGGTAAGCCAAAGAATCAAAACACATACATCAGGGTGGACATAAAGTAAATACAAGGTTCCTCCCTTCCCTTCCTTCAAAGAGCTTCTTTTGAGAAGCACGAAAGGAGCAAATTCACCTGAAATCTGAACCATAAATAAACAAGACATGCTGAGATCACATAATTCTGCCCTAAAGTTACAAAAGTCAGATGTATTTGAACAACCTGGTGGAGAATGGAGTTTAACTTGTGTTCATTATGCTGTTTCACACTCTCATTCTGCCACTCAAAAGGATGAACTAGCACATAAACACTCATACACACACAGTGGGGAGAAGAGAAACTACTTACTTTTCTTCTTAAAAAGTTTAATCAAAGACTTGAGCTTTGCATTAATGAAGACCACCATTTCCAGGATGCCCACACAGGGCTTAGAAATTTAAATCACATTCAAAGCTCAGTCCAGCGGGCAGGTGGCAAGCTGCATCCTTCTGCTCCAGATTCTAACTTCTTGCTCGGTTCTCCAATCGTTAGACATCTGCCCAGGCTGATGTAACTTGGAGGTTGAGCTTATTGTCAGGCAGTTACAAACCATTAACAGTCCTTGAACCTGAAAATCTCCCACTGAAACCTAATCTTTAAGGCTGAGAGCCGCCAGTGACAACGTGTGCAGAAAGAGAAAGCCAATCACCGTTCTTATTTGCATGATAGCCACCTCAGTCTTTCTGCCTCGGGGCTCATTTGTTCAGTTTTCTCTCCAACAGATCAGAAGTGTCTCCGCTCTGTAGTCCACAAACTAGTGCAGGTTTCCTCTGTGGAGGTCAAGGTGAAGCAAATGTGCTCCCCATATTCAGTAGGTCACGATGAATGTCCAGATCTTTTTACTGGAGCAGACAAGTCTTAGAGCAAGTCTCTGTTGATTCTTTGACTCTCCAGTTAATTCAGGCATTGGAACTGATTTAGGGGGAAAAAGAGCCCAACTTTTGTTTCCCTGACCACGCCCCCAGGCTCTGCCTCCTGCACCAAAGGAGCATTTACAAGCAGTAAAACTTTACAATAGAAACTCCACAGAGCTGTAAGTGATGACTTGGTTGCATTTTCGTGCAAATTAGTACACCCAGTCTTCTCACCCAGTTTTTTTTCTTTAGCCAGTGATTGAGGATCAGCATTGTAATTGTTCCAAAGTTTGATCTTATTTGCACCTAGCTGTTGCAACTCTCTCCCCCAAGCAAAACCCTCTCCAAGGGATAAATTAGATAAAGCACCCTAATCATTTAAATTGGTATTTTAAATTTAATTATCATCTAAGCACCTGGCTAAATAAATTACACACACACATACACACATCCCCTCCTCCCCGATGAAAAAGAAGAGGAGTAATTTCAAACATTATCTGGATTCCTCTTTAATGTGAGTATAATACTGTGCTGGTTCTTTTGTCCATTAGTAATTAACCTCAGAGAACTGAGGAAACACAAACAGAGAGAAGAATCAGAAATGGGGTATAAGCAGGCACTAGAAAAATATATTCTTGGGTAAAGGAACAGGAACAAAAAGGAAAAAGAATAAGGATCAGGAAATGTTATAAAAACAAAGGAAAATAATGCTCCTCACTTCTTCCCCCAATTCCACATTATGGCAAAACAGTTTCTGAAACACGTTAGACAACCTCTTATTTCATAGCTTTGGGCCAGACTTACAACTGAATGGAAAAATGTAATAATCCACTAACTCAAAACGTTTAGTTTATAACAAAAGCTCTTAGTCAAAGAATAAAATTTATATAAGGGGCTCCCTCTAGGGAAAGTTTTGGAATGATTCCTCCTCTCCCCTTAATCTTAAATTTTAAACAACAAAAGCAAAGCAAACAAAAAAAAACATATATTATCATATTACCATACATATTATTACAGATTTCCAATTTGTGTTCTTTCATCCTATCCGTAGCTTTACTTAAAAGTAATCAGATGGCCAGATGGCAAATAAGAAACAACTGAGACTACGAGTTAAATTATATAGCTGCCTTAAATTAGTGAGCAAAGTTCCCCTTAGGAAAACAAATTTATAAGCAACAGTGACCTCACTCTGCCTCAAGAGCTGCCTCTAAGCCTCACCTCGCTAGAGGCAGGCAGTAGCGTGTTCTGGACAGAAGCACTCCTATTCACATCCACAGGCTGCATGTCACCCACCAGGCATACCTGCAACTGGAAATGGCATGTAGCTTGTTTTTTTACTGAATATTTTTCCCATTACCATTTAGTCCCCTTATACACCCCTCTCCCTAGCAATCACCACACTGTTGTCCATGTCCATGAGTCCTTTTTCCTTTTTGCTCAATCCCTGTACCCCATAACTGCCCTCCAAACACTTAGCAGTAGGCTTTCATGTATACAACAATGTCATCTGAACACTGATTCAGTCATTAAAAAGGTAAATGTTGAGCACATACTAAGTGCCACTCAGCTGGGACACATCAGAGAGGTCCCTGCCCTCATGGAGCTTACATTATTTGACCAAAAACTACAATTACACGGTACACTGGTAAGTGCAATGGACAAAAGAAAAAGTTGAACAGAATGAAAGTTCTGGGGACAAGCAGGTGGCCAGGCTGCAGTATTAAATAGGCGTCAGGGTAGACCTCCCTGAAAAGGTGAGGTTTGGGTAAAAAGTTTAAGGAAGGTGATGGAAACAGCACACAAATCTGTTCATTGGGTAGTGAGGCTTTTCCTGCCCACCAGGACTAGTGGGAGAAGCGCTCTCAGAAGATGAACAGCAGTCAGAGTCACGCGTGGAACACTCTCCCTTCGCACTCAGCATTAAACTTGACATTCAGGGGCCACGGTTCTGTAAAGATAACACCACTATGTGTTTAAACACTGGTCGGTGGTGAGCCTAGGGGTTGCAAGCAGGCTTCCATCCCAGCATCCCAGGCTCTTCATCCTCCGGGCATTATTCCAGCTCTCTCAGTCCAGAGCTTCAGGTAGCAACCAAATACATTAGGATTTTGGTTGTGCTACATACTATGCTGTGTTTTGAAAGAGCGTATTAATCATAAAAATTTCCCCAATCATTTTATCATTTCTTCCTGTCTTGCATATAAGCATGAGAACAGGGAAGTGCTTTTATTTTATAATTTGCATTGCCTTGATGTCCTGGTTTACTGAAGAGCCACATTTTTATGGAAATGTCTACTAATTTTTAATTGCTCAATTTACACTTTTGGCAGAAAACATTTACATCCACGGTGCTTCCTATTCCAATGCTAGCCCTGGAGCAGCAGACACAGTTAAGCAAAAGTTCTAATGTCACACAGGTGGACACGTGACAGCTCAGCACAGGAGTGCGCGGCCAGCGCGGGAGCTGCCCCCCGGGCGTGCCCTCTCCGTTCCTCGGCCTTCTCCTCTGTAAAATGGAGGTAGATAACAGTGTTTATACTAGAAGGGTATTAGGAGAGCTGAAAGCTATTATTGCTAAAGCCATTACAACTGTATCTGGTATGTGGTAAGCACATGTAAGTATTTACTAGATGAATAAAGTCTTAAGAGACAGCTAAGCGGCCCTCAGCTTCATAAAGGGTCAGCCATGCTTTACCAGACAGAAGGCCACCACACGGACCTCAGCTGTCCGTCACCTTGTCTCCCAGTCACACTGCCAGCTCCACCCCTGCCACTTCGACGTTCATGCTCACAGCACCTTTTTTCAACAGCCTAAAATTCTATCTCTAATTATTAAAAAAAAAAAACCCAACTCTCAGTGGTCACCAGTAAACTAACTAGTACTGATGGTCTTTTCCCCTCTCCTCATCCTTCTATTTATCTTTTTAATGGCACACTGCGGATGACCCAGGGCTTGGGCTCTTCCTTCTCTCCCCCTGCAGCGCACTCCAGTGACACAGGAACAGCATGGGTTAAGCACCACAGGTCTGCGTATTTACGCAGGTTTTTTACAGTAAGTACTGGAAATGTATTTTCTCCTCCCTTTCGTTTTCTTGATAATGTTTTCTTTTCTCGTTTACTTTATTGGAAGATTACAGCATATACTACATAGAACATAAAACTCTGTGTTTATTGACTGTTCATGTTATTGGTAAGGCTTCCGGTCAACAGGCTATTGGTAGGTAGTTAACTTTTGGAGGAGTCAAAAGTGGACTTTTGACTGCCCAGGGCTCAGTGCCCCTATGCCCAGGTCAACTGTAGTTCCTTTCCTACATCTGATTGCTCCTTCTCTGGATTCTGACAAACTCTTAACAACTTAAAAGAGTCAGTCCTTAAAACTGTGTCCTATGCTATTTACTTATTACCCCTTGAAACCTCAATGACTTTGCTGGTGTAAGTCAGGAGTCTGCAAATCACAGCCCTTGGGCCCAACCTAGCTGGCCTATCCGTAAATGCTGGGGTAACAAAAGAGAAGAACATTTCATGACACAAACGTTGTGTGAAATCCAGGCTTCAGTGTCCAACAGCACAGTTGTAATGCAGGGCCGTGCGCCTGCTTGTTTGTCTAACACCTAGGGCAGCTCTCAGATGGAATGCAACAGAGAGCTGAGACGGTCTGGCCTTTAAAGCAAGAAACAGTGGCTGTCCGGACAAGTGATTTTTCGACCACTGTGCCACAAGAATTTTTAAAACGTGTAATATCTGACTGTTTGGTTGGGGCACTGACCTCTTTGCCTTTAGACTATCAATTGAAAAATGACAACAGCTAACACAATAGCCGCTTGGTGTGGATGAATCAAAATTATACCTATTTTTTTTTTGTCATATAGGCAAAAGCTATATTTTTGGCATGCTGCAGAATTTTAGCAATTAGTGCATGTGTGCTATGAGATGAACGAGGTTGAAAAGTGCCAATCAGGGCCTTTACAGGAAAAGGCTGCTGATCCGTGGGTGACGCTTCTGCCTTTCAACTACCCTGCTCAACCTTCACCTCCACCTATGGCCCTTTGTCTGTGGCTCAGTTCCACACTGCCCACCTACCTCTACTCATATGCACATGATCTCAAACTAGATGTCTAGTTTAAACCCATCTGCCTCCCCTCAAACCCTCCCTGCTTATCAAGAATGTTCTCATTTCTATTAGGGTGATAGTCGATTCCTCAGTGAACCAGACAGGTAAATTTACTCTCCGGTTCAAAATAAGAAAACTGGGATCTACAGCTAAGATGAGAACTGGGTGTCCTGCCCTCCCTTTCATGAGCGCTAGGTTTTGAAAACATATCTTTGGTTAGTACATTCAAGGTAGTATATCTTACACAAAAGTCCTTTTAAAAAACACAGGTACCATAATAAAAATATTTAAAGTAAATCATATTTCTCTAAATATTACAAAGAAAAATATACTCTGGTCCAGGATTTTGAAATTCTATTACCACTACTACTGTATAAATACTGGTACCTTTATTCATAAAATTCCAACATTTTAACTTAATCTTTCCCTAAATCTTATTTCTAACCAAATTCTAATTTTTTTCTACTAGGAATCACCTGGTTATTTCTACAGTTATCTGATTACTTCCCAGGAGTAAGTACATAATATACCAGGAAAGAGGCATAGGAATATTTTGCAAAGTAATACATATTTAAAAAAAGTTGGACTGAACTATGCATTTATGTTCAGCCATTCAGCAATTTTACATTGAGCACTTACTAGCTGGCTTGTGTTAGGCATCTGGTTAAAAGTAAATCCAACCCGATCTCTGACCTTGGGAAGGTTCCACAGTCCAGTGGGGATGACACACCCAAACGGACAAATACAATAAAGTAATGAACAAGCACAGGGAGGGAGATAAGACCAGGCTCTGAAAAGGGAGGATGGCAAAGAGCACGCAACTTATTTAGAAAGCAAACAGCTGTTAGAGAGCAGAAGAGGAGCGGGGACTCAGGTACAGCACAGTCACGGGCCACACACACAGGAGGGTGGTGGGGGAAAGGGTGGCGCAGGAGGTAGAGAGAGAAGCGGGGGCCAGAGCCTGGAGGCCCTGCTTGATGAGGGGGTGGATTTTAGTTGGTGGGCTAGGGAGTCACCGAAGGAGTTTAAGAAGGAAAGCTGTAGGGCCAGTGTCCTATTTAAAAGCAAAACCCAAACAACAGTGTTGCATGATATGCGTGTGCATTTGAAAAGCTTGACTGGGGCCAGGGAGAGAAACTGGGGAACAGGCCCAGCAATCCGCACTACGCACTACCTACCGCACTACCTACCGGTGAGGAGGTCAAACCAGGTCAAACCAATTCTCACTCAGGGTTATTTTTTACAACTCCCTTGGTCTTATCAGCCAGCATTTAACAGTTTGCAGTTCAGGAGCCATTACATACTTAAGGTATAACAGTCTAAATAGTAAAACCACACCAACTTATAAATGACTGTTACCTTTCAGGGTTCATCTATTATACAAAGTTAAAATATATTCAGTGCTGTTATTATTAGAAACAAAAGATTAATGTTTAGACCTAAAACCTTTGTAAGAACAGAACTGTCTAGGGCTCCCAGGACTCTTAGATGAGGGTTCCATCCTCCTGTAACCCTCCCTGCTTTCCTGGCCTTCTTAGGTGCATTAAATGCAGCTAAGGTATTAAAAGTCTTTATTTTTGAGTCCAAAAATCTTCACAAACTTTGCTAAACAGTGTTTACTAAAAAGGAACATTTTCAAATACTGTACACAGTTATAGGCAGAAAGAAAGCATATAGTATATATAGACATTTGACCTACACAAAATCAAACCCTTGCTCAACTGAAAATGGAATATATAATCAATAAAGGTCACTGTGGTCTTCTAAGTTGGAAGAGGGGAAAAGGAAAATAACAATCAGACATAATGGAGCTCTTTTCTGGTCTCTAAATGATAATTTTAAGCACTTCCCAAAGGACTTTTAACTTCAAAAATAGAAAATTTCTCAGTCCAACCTTATTTATAAATAGTGCTTCACATCTGAAATAGAAGGTTGTACATGACTAAATTAATTTAAGTATACTCATTATTTTTATGCATGGTTAAAATGCTTGAAATATAATTTTTAAATCCACAATCACCCATTGTTTCTTGTGCTTTTCAGGCTCATTGGAGCTTTGGAAAACATCATAGCAGAAAGTATCTGATATAAGCCCCTGGCCTTATAAAACATACACACTCAGTAGTAAGTACAAATTTCTAAAAATTAACTAGCAACATAATCTACTTAATAAAAACTTGTAATAATGCTTTAGTAATAGATAAACTTATAGATAATTTAGGCTTATCCTCAGTTTATTAAAGGACAAAGTCTTCCTATAACTAACTTTCAGAGGAAAAGTTTATGTTTCATGTTTTTATAAACACTTTCACATTGAGAGCAATTATAGTCTATAATATCTATCAAAATAACAACCATTATTGAAGCTACAAAGCAAATCAATAATACCAGCAGATGAATTAATATAATCCATAAATGTATAAATAAGAGAGTAAATTTTTACAACAGGGATGCCAGATAAAATACAGGATGCCTAGATAAAGCTGAGCTTCAGGTAGAATTTCATGATTAAGAAATTTTTAAAAAATCTAGTAGCCCTGGCTGGTGTGGCTCAGTGGTTGAGTGCCGGCCTGCAAATCAAAGGGCCGCCAGTTCGATTCTTGATCTAGGGCACATGCCTGGGTTGCAGACCAGGTCCCCAGTAGGGGGCCTGTGAGCAGGAACCACACATTGATGGTTCCCTCCCTTACCGTCTCTAGAAATAAATACATAAAATCTTTTAAATTTTTTCTAAAAAAAAAAAACTCTACAGTAAATTTCATTTGTTAATACAATTGTAATTTACAGTACTAAAAAATAGCCGTAACAATTTAATACAACATATGAAAAAATATACTTCATATTATTCAAGACAAATGGAATTAACTACAGGTTATTGCTGTTTGGCATTTAATTGATTAGAAACAAACCAGAAGATGAGTTGGTCACTTATGACTGAAGAATCAATCTCATTTTTCACATCAGGCATTTTTCTAACAAATTACTACAATTCATCTCTCAGCTAAGATCCTAAGCATTTAGAACTCCCACTTCTCTTTGATTTACTTCCTAGTTAGCTGGAAAGGAATGAATATAAAAGGAATGAACATTAGAGAGGTAGCTCAGTGGAAGGACCAGCCTGTTCTCTCCCTAACCCAGCAGACGAAACCAGGACAATCAGTATTATGAGCCCCTGATATGATGTAATACCAAGTATAAACATCACCTATGTTAAATTCAAGTTAAACATTCTTGAGACATTAAAATTTTCTAGTTTAAAGAGAATACAAGAGGTAGAGAAAAAAAACAGTCAAACTAAAAGTGAAACATTTTGCTGGTCTGGCCTCTGCAATAAGTCAAATAATAATAATAATAATAATAATAATAATAATAGAAATGTGTCAAATTAAAAGAGATTTACGGATGCATGATTGTGGATAGGACCCTAGTTGTGAATAAACCAGGTATAAAGAAAAGCCTTTTTTAGATGAGTGGGGAAATCTGAATGCATAGGTGTCACCTTACTCTTTTTACAACTACATCATGAAGTTTAAAATCATACACACATGGGGTTTTAATGAATGAAAACATGTCTGGCAACACTTGTTCAAGAAGGATTACTTTCACTGTCCCATGAATCATGTTATTTCACAAAAATTCACTGAAAATCACCAATATTCTAGAAGTTCATCGGTATAATGGTCTCTCTTTTGCTTCTGAATTAATCTTTAATGATGAATCATATGGCATATTGAAAACAAGTGATATGGAAATCGCTCTCTTCAATATCTAGTGGGGGGAGAGGGGGTAGAAAGGGAAACCTTAAGAGATGATCATACGCGTCAATTCTTCAGAGGAAACTCGATCTGACACCCAGTCTGCCAGTTAATTCTGATGCTAGGAAACACCCGTAGCTCTACATGTGTTGACGCTAAAGGCTTCTGCTATGGATCCTAGTTAATAATTTAACCGAAAACCATTGCTACCATCTGCTCTGATCAATTTCAAAACGTCTGCTACACTGTAGTAGTCAAGTCACAATATTCGTGTGACGAGTGTTGAACGAATGACAGGTGAGGCAGACAGAAAACATGCTACGGAAAAGAGAAACCCCAGTCCAAAGTGCAAACCACAATGGAGGCCTGCTGACACAGCATTCCAAGTCCCACCCCGCCTCCAGGTCTGGAGGGATGCACTGTCCCGAATGCGGGGAATGTGACAGCCCAGAGACTCTCCGGAGACGATGGACACAAGGTGGACCAGACAGGGGAGAGCTCTGTGAAAATGCACCCTGAGGTTGGACATAATGGTGAGTAGGGATACAGTAAGGACAAGTTGGAAAGGGGAGATTTCATGGGTTCCTAAAAGTTAGAGCTGAAAGGGTAGTAAGGAGTGCCAAATCCATTCCTTTTATTTTACAAAATAAGTGACTTGCAATAGATCACAGAGTTACCCAACAGCTGAGCTAATTTATCTTGTGCTCAAGTTTTTAATACACAATGCTCCCTCTGCCTTCACTGGGAGAGGGTTGGTGGGGTGAGGGTTCCAACCGTCCACACTCATTCCTGCCTCCAAGCCTTTGCACTTGATCCCTGACAGCCACTCGGCATGCCTCTACTCGTTTTTCAAGTGGTAAGTCAAATGTTAAACATCCTTTAGCAGCATTCCTTGACAGAGCTTCAGTAACTCTTCTTTTTTCCCCAAAAGTACATGTCATTTTTACTGCAAGGACAATTTCCTCAAAAGTGAACTATATCTGCTTTGCAGAAAGAGAATAAATTTCATTAACTGTAAGCCTCTTACACTTGAACTTGTTATTCTTCACAGTATGTTGCAGAGCCCTACTCCATCTACCTAAGTAGTACTGATTCATCTACTTCATTCCACTTATCCTTTATTAGGTATATAAAGGCTCATTTCAGGAGAGAAATAATGTATATGAGTAGAGCTACATATCAATTAGTTCAATTGTAAAGTTAACCCACTTTACTTTTCCCAATTCAATTGGTATTCAAAACATATTTTCTGAATGCACATTAAGAATCTAGCACATCAGCAGAAGAGACTAACGTTCAATCACTTGAAAAATATATTTTCCGTGCCATTTAAATTTAACATAATCATATCCTTTTATAATAAAAATAATTTAAAGGGACATGAAACTTAAAATTTAAAAAGAAAAAAATTAATGCAACCTGTCTTCTAAAATCTTCAGGGAAGAGGAAATAAATCTCATTGTAGAATGAAAAGCCAAAGTATAATGTGATGATCTTAGAAATCTAATTTAAAAGAGTCTTGTGATTAGCTAAAGTGCTTTATATTCTGGGCTCTCTTGTACTTTTTAAATTGGACAATATTAAACTTGCTTGATTGATTGTGTTACCAAAACCTACATGGAATCCATACTTGAGGAGAATTTTTTACTTAGGAAAAAAAAGGAAACTTCTTAATCTAGATGACCAGGGGAAAACTGAGAAAATTAAGTAGAAGGGCGCCACCTACAGGAAGCTGCCACTGGACGCTCAATGAAACACTGGCTCAGGAGAATGATTCCTGCTGAGGTCTCCAGACAGAAAGCCTTGGAAGAAAGGGCTCTGGGTTAACACACTGCCATTCATGGTCTTGCCTCAAAAGAACGTCCTCATCTTGTTCTACCAAAGAAAGGCTCTGTAACCTCTGTGCCCCCTTTGAGCCACAATTTACATAAAGTTGATCTCATACCTTCAGAAAAATGTATAAATATTCATAAACTACCTAGCAGATATCTGCAACCAAGCTCAGATTAAGGAAACGCCCCCTATGTTATATAAAATATTTCTGAACTAATAAGGGGGCAGCTACATGTATCTGAATAACTACGCTAAGAAAAAAGAGGTTCCCATCAACTTACAACCAAAAGGTAAAATCTTTCAGTAAAGGAATCCAAAGGAAAAGTGTTTTTCATTTGGACAGATGATTCTGAAACCACTCTGTCCATAAATAAGGAAAATACTTTAAGTGACAGAAAGGAAATCAGATGTATTATCACCTAAGTTCTTTCCAAATAATGATCCAGGAGTATAAGGATTTGGAGAAAAGGGTCATTTGAGCTAATTATTTTGTAAGCTATAGAACAAGCTCATGAACTGTTTCGCTGCTTCTTTTCTCTGTTTCCTGTGATGTCTTATATTGTCTCACATATGGCTAACACGGATGCTGGTTAATAAGCTGGTGTGAGCCCTTGCTTTTGTTAAGAGGCCAGCTGGTTCTCATGCAAAATGATAATGAGAGAAATTAAGACAGACTGCTTTGGTTTGCTGATGCACTGACAGCAACACTCACAGTTAAATGTCTCCAACTGTATTTGGTTTTCTAGGAGTGGTAAAGGTTGATGTAGGCGAGGATCATATTTATCTGATTAGCGCTGTTTTGTTGTTGGGTTTTTTTTTTTAATTGCACATTGCCTTAAATGGCTGAATAAACAGCAGCCACGTTCTTCAAGCAGAGAACCCCAGCTCCTTATCGAGGCGGAGCGCTGCTCAGGCTTTGTCATCCTGCTGGAGGTGCCACAGCAGGAGCCTGGGAAGGTCAGCCTGGCCTAAAATGATATTCAGAATTAGTACGGAGAGGACGGAACTTCCGTTAAACTCAGGCCATTGGAGACTTCTGAAATTAATAAAACCTTCCTGTAAACTCAGTCTCTTATAGTCTTTCAATTCAGAAAGATAAGGGGGTTTTTAATAAGTAAACAAGTAATGAGAACAAGCAACAAGAATAAAAACATCGATTATTGTATGGAGACACACTGTACACTCTCGCTCAATTCCAGAAACCCAGTATTTCTAGAGCAAGGATTTCACGGTGTGGTTTTCTGAACAGACCACAGAAGTGCAACCATGCTTCGTGGCATTTCCTGGTCGTGGAGGGCAACACAACCAGGGCACAGCTGGAAGGGAAGGGAGGCAGGGTAATTGCAGAGCCCACATAATTAGGCTCAGAGAATCTGAGGAAAATCAAACGGTAATCAAAACAACAATGGCAATCCTAGGTAATGGCAGGCCATTGAGTAAAACTGATATGCTTAGCTCCTCCCCATCTGCATCATGAGCGTTTGAAACAGAACAAAAAAAATAATAATAATGGAATTCTTCACATCTTAGCAAAAAATAAAATTAGGAAGAATTGCGATCAGCCGTACTCTTCATGGACCTGACAATATTTTTAACATTCAGCCAAAAAATACGAAGCCTGGAATTGTAAAGACAGGTGTGGATATTTCATTACTTGCTAAATTTTTGCTTTTCTCATGAAAGGAAAAAAGGTGAAGGGCGAAGAATTCACTAGAGGAATTTTATTGACAATGAAGACATAGGCAATCATGTTTTCCTGACACAGAATAAAAAGAAAAAATAAGATATCTGAGGAGAAAAAAGAAAACCAATAGGTTCCTTCAAAATCAAATGATTTTCTCAAAACTCCCTCAAATTTTATAACAAGACTTAGGATAGTCTGCTAGACTCATTTTTAGCACCTTATCTGAAACACTTATCTCTTCAAGAGTGGCACTCCATATACTTCATTATGGATAAAACAAGTTCAAACGAAGCTGCCACAATCAATTTTCATTAGCAAACTGAAGTATACGTTGAAGCTACCAAGTCCTAAAAGAGCTACACTTTTCCATACTGTCTTATGTTCATGCACAATCAGCTTTTTATCTGACCAGAACTTAATTATTACAACTGTTTTCTAAAGAGAAATACTCACCAACTGCACCCCACCAGAGAGAGGAATCAGTCACAGACTCCAGACAATATATTACATTCATTATAAGAATAAATCCAAGAGCATCGATGGAGAGCTCATTTCAGCCCATGCTGAAGGAGGAGAAAACTCACTTCCTCACTCAGTAACCTCCCTCTTCCTCTTGTCAATACTCACAACTGCCCATCAACAGCAAAGACTAACTCTATATTCTGAACTTTCTAGCTTCACTTCAATTGTGTTTAACACCAACACCCCCCTTCTCCCAAACGGCCCCTTCTCTCTGCAGCTGCTGAATGCCACAAACAGCTTCTTGTATAATTCGACTTAAAATGCACCCCAAACTAGACATGTTGAATGGCAATGTGAATGCTTCATTCAGAGAGAAGTAAAATGTGTAGCATGTCCTAAAACTATCACAGTGGCAAAGAGCATCATTTGGAAGTCCTGGGACGGAGAAGTGCTTTCTGCAGTGGCTTGTAAATTCTTTTCGGGTCCATGCAAATGGTGACAGGCTGGTCTCAGAAGATTCCCACAGTGATCAAAGCAGGATCAGCTAATTTCCCTCAGCCTCCCTTGTCTAGATGACCTTTCCCTGAAGGTGCCTCCACTCTCCACAAGAAATTATTTTCTTCCTGCTTTCCTAATAAAATGTATATATCCCCAATCTATTCATGTTCTAGCATTGATTATCCATTCTTAGGTTAATTTAAATATTTTTTTAATTGTTTGGCTCAATGCTTTGTGTCTTTTACACATGGCTAGTCCCCATCGGTATTTTTGTAAGCACCTGGAGGGCCAGAGCCAAATCCCTGCAATGACTTTGCACAGTGCCAACCTTGGGGCCACATAGTCAGGTGCTCTGTAATTTGATACAGTGGGGGACATCGTGTAACAGTGACAGGCACTTTCAAAGGAAAGGGATTAGCACCCACCTTTATGAAATGGATGAGGGCAGGAAAGACCAGAGAATTTAAAAGCATTTGTCTTACGATGACATAACTGTCTAATCTCTACGAAAATTTCCCTTAAGACATAACCTGCAAATACTAAGCAAAAATTTCCACACAGATAATGGCTATTTCAATCTCATGAATGCAAGTCATTTTTTTGAAAAGCTTCCCTGTACGTTGAAATTGAGTTTATTTTCTTGAATATAAGTATTGCCAATCAAATGATTACAGGAGCTGGTGGACAAAGCGGGAAGTAAGAGTTGAAGGGAAAAAACTTTTGGTTGTTACGTTAAAAGGGGGGAAGGGGGAGACAGCAGAACCTGTAGACCACTTCCAACCTGCTCCCTTCCCAGCACTGTCCCGTCTTCAGGCGTTCCAGCCTCTCCTGGCCCTCTGACCCCTTCTACGCCTCTCCTACTTCTCTCATGGAGACCTGCACTTTTCCTCCGCAGACCACCACTTGTGTTTGTGTAGCTCTTGGTTTAGTGTCTATCTCCCACTAGAAACGCAATCTGGACCACAGAACTCAGGCCTTGGCTCGCTTGGATCCTCAGGGTCTAGGGGCTGAGCACCAGATCTGATGCTCAGTAAGCATGCAATTAATATAATTAAAAGGATGAGTTACAGGAAGAAACAGTTTAAACAAAGTGAGCTATAGAGAAATTAGCTTTGTTCAATGGTATTAAAAACTAAGTAATGTTAAAGCATTACAGTACTGGCAAAGAGCTTTTAACTAGAGAAAATGTTCATAAAAAAAAAAAAAAAAAAACATTTACTTCCAGCCTTGACTTGTTTGTGAAAAACAATGCTCATCGAGCACTACGCTAGGCACTGAAGATGCTGAGACAAAGACAACCTTCTCTTAGAAAGCCTTCCCTGACCTTTTCATCCCCCATGCCCTCTCCAGCTGAGTGTGTTATCCACTCCACTGTGGCTTCTCTACCCCATAATTGTGTTTATCTGTCTCTCCTACTAGGACCTTTACTCCTTGAGGACAGGAACCCAGCCTTTATTGGCTTTGGAATCGCCAGTAAGCTTGTTGGTTGAATGACAAAAATGAATGAATAAATAATCTACTCCTTGCTTGTAAGGAATGTCATTGGATGGAAGAAGACAGATACAATCAACTGATGATAAAACACATTTTAAAATAGAGGGTGCTCTCTAATGGGGGCTGGAAGAAAATATCAGAGAAAACACGAAGGAGGAGGTGACATATAAGCTGGACCCTGATGGGTGAGAAAGCATTTGCTGGATGGAGAAGGATATGAAACACATTCCAACTAGATAAAAGAGCAAGAGCAACGGCATAAAAAAAGAGAACGAGTCCTCTGTGTGCTGCGAACACTGAGTCACATGTGTAACGGATGGTTCACGTTGCCTCTCACAGCCCAGTTGAACAGCCTTGTAGAGTGCACTGCGTGCGGGTGGCTGTTAGCTGGAAACCACGTTTCCCAGAGTCCCTTACCCCTGGGCTTTCTGCTTTGCAAGTTGGTGCACCTGGTAAACTTGGCTGGGGACTTGAGTCTGCACTCCTGCTGCTGAGTCTAAGTGATGAGGCGTTTCAGTAGAAGTGGCAACTGAAGTCTGTGTCTAGTCCCTACTCCCGTGGGGGTGATGGGCAGGGTAGGTGGACGTCATTTTGCTGGTACGGTACACATTTGAAGCAGTGTGGTCTTGGAGTCAAAAACTGGGAGCCAGTTTGCTGATTGCAGCATTGATAACAGCTCCCTCGATGAGCTCTAGTTCTGAGGGGCTGTTCTGTGAGTCATTCCTGGGAGTTCAGTTTGACCTGTCTCCCAAGCTTTTCCAATGATCTTGTATGTCCCATACACCCTGCGTTAAATCCCCTTCTGCTTATATCACTGCCTGCAGCTGAAGCTGCCTAAGACCATTGGCTGTCCTGTTGGGGTGACAACGTGGGGTGTGCAGGGCTGGCGCTGGAAGACGGGGCTGGGAGAGTCAGTCAGGACCAGTTGTGAGGAACCTTGCCTATCAAGTCCAAAGGGTGGGGCCTCACTCAGTTAGCAATGGTTAAACACCAAAAATTTTCATACGAGACAGCGATCTGTGGTTTAAAAGGAATTTTAGAGGCAAAGGGATACTGAATGGAAAAAGTAGGCAACTTCTACAAATCCAAGGTAAACTACTGTTGAAAGAAGGAATGAAGGTAGTCTGTCCTTATGTTAATGATTACTCCCATGCCTAACCTGTCCTCCTCTCTTAAATGCTTCATCTGTTTCAGGTCAGACAGCAGCTGTGCAGGGGGTAGGAGGCGGGCGGTCAGTCACCTGCTGACTCAGGTTAGCCTCTAGTCACACCAGTTGTTTGATTTCATGTTGTTGGCCAATTTTGAGTGAATATTTTAGCTCCCGATCATTTCCCACTTTGACAGACTGATTTTTCTTCTAAAAACTGCAGTTTGCATGAACTGTGTGGCGATGATCAAAGCCCACACATGAAAAATAACATGTTCTCTGTATTTATTTTTTAAAGCCTGACTCTCCCCCAATCTTCATTACATATGATTCTGAAATAGTGCATAAATTCTGATAAAGAACACACAAGAACATCTAACCACTGTGCATTCATTAGTCAGTGGACCTCAGGTAACTGAAACAAGACAAACAGTACCTTATTGAAGCAGTTGTGAAAACAATACCAGAACACTTAGATGCGAACAACAGGACCTACTCATTATATTATTGAGCAAAGAGGATTTATTAAGGAGCTTTCAGAATCTTCAGGAGGGCCCAAGTATGTTTACCAACCACAGAGCCAAGCTGTAACAGTGAAACATTGCTGTTTCTGTCACCTTCTGGTCACCACTGATCTTGTGCAAGCCTGGATGCCAAGTGTCTAAAGGAGCCAATGACAAATAAGCAAGAGGCTGGTGCTGCTGGGCTTAGCAGTAAGTAGATCCAAACAACCTACGAACTACTGCCTAACATTCCTCAGGTTTGGCATCCAAATTCAACAAGTAGGTTTGGGCAACAGAGCCTAGGTTACATACTTGAACTCTAGCTGCAAGGGAGTCTGAGAAGTGAAGGCATTAGCTTAGCTTAAGAGGAAGTCAGGCCAGACAGGGAGTAGATGGGAGTTTAGTAAGCCAATGACAGAACCTGCTACAGGATTTGCAGCCAAGTTCTTCAGGAAGAACAATGACTAATATGGTCCAAAATCAATTGGACTTTGTAGCATCTTATCTGTTTTGATTCAAATCCAGAAATACATCTGAACTTCTTGAATTAGAAGCTGAGAAAGAGAATTCTTTTATTTAAATTGCATCACTGGGCCACAGTAACCCACCAAGTAATATTCAACACTGTCACCTACTAAGTGTTTCAACTCAACACAGTCCAGGAGTGGCTTCTTTCCATGGATGGGGATCCCCTTCTTGAGAACTAAAAAAATTTATAGCAGGTTCTTAAAAAAGGCACACTCAAATTCACATAACAAAAATAATGGCAGTAGAGGTAAGGTTCACAGGAATGATTTTCAGAAAACCAGAATACTCCAACCTGACTGAAAAATTAAAAGAACACATGCAATAAATTTACTTTCCCAATTATTTTACATAATTAGAATTGGGGAAAAAATTAGAAGGGTTTATGTTTGGCCTTAATTCTCTATTATATAGTATGTTCTCATGGAGAAGACAGTGAATAATCTAGGCAATGACATAGTAACTCCAATACTTAAACATTCCAAAATGCCACTGAAGAATGAAACATCCCACAGGTAAGCATCTATTGAGAAAATATAATTTTTCTCAGCACAACTGCACAAACAAGCCTTCTCTGAATGAGGCAGGAAAAGAATGCTTTGCCGTGCATATATTATGTTCAGAGTATCTTTTCAAAGCATAATTTGTGGTAACAGTTCAATAGAAACTGAACCTTCAAAAATTCTATTCTGCTATCCAATTTTTCTTTGATAAAGTGAAGGCCTTTAAAAAGTTTTATCAAGAAACAAATGCAATCAAATGGAATTTCTACATATCTCATTACTTAAAAGTATTTATTTCTTCATAAACATCCAGATATCATAATAAAAGCATGATATATTAATGTCCCTAGCCAGTTTAAAAAAAAAAAAAACAGAGAGCTATCCTTTTGGGTGAAGAAAGTAATTTGCTGCCATCTCTATACATAAATAATTTAATTTTGCCATCGCTATACATAAATAAAATAATTGTAAATATGACATCATAATGTCAAATTTACCTTGCAAGGTAAGGTAAAATGGTAAAAAACAAGATGTTTTTTTCTACTGTCCATGATAAGAAGATCAGCAGGGGAGCAGAAGAAATCTTCTTAAGCAAGCTTTGAAAGCAAGCACAGTGTCTCCAGGTTGCAATCTGGTGCTAGTTTTTCCTCGTACGTCAGAAAGGAGACTCCTGCACATACAGCTAGGGGTCTCTGGCAGCGCAGTTGAATAAAAGATCCAGAATACCTACACTGGCCTACTTCCTATGCCCTCCATTTCAGGATTCAGAGAGTGCTGGTTAGCAATTCTTTGCTTCAAATTTATACTGCTGACATGGTCCATCTCTAAAAAAGATACATGTCAGAGCTACCTCTGTCTGTGACAGAGCCTGAGTGAAGAGCTGGCCATTTCCACCTTGAGTTCAACTTCTTGATACAAATACATGAGCTTCAACCAGATCTCTCTGAACATTGTGTAAAGAACAGACTGTGTATGAGCAGACAGAAGTAGGGAGCTATTATCGTGAACTTGCATGAAGTTCATGCAAGTGATGGGTGCTTGAACTAGTATGGAAAAAGAGAAACAGGAAGATTCTGGGTATATTTTGGAGACAGAACAGAAGGATTAAACGTGAGACAAAAAGAAAGCAAGGAATCAGAGATAACTCTAGTTTTTTTCCGTAGGTGCCAGGACGGAGGCTGGTGACACCATTTATTGAGGTGGGAAACCCTGGAGGAGGAATGGTTGGAGGGGGAAAAATCCGGACATGTTACATGGGAGCCATCTGTTGGGTGTGCAGGTGAGAATTTCACAGGGGCAGTTGCAGGTGAGTCTGCAGCTTAGAGGAGAGGCCAGAGCTGGAGATTAAATGCAACTTGGAAATATGCATACCGAAAGTTCGAAACCACTGCATGAGAGCATTTAGAGAAAGAAGACAGGTAGAGAAGAGAACAGAGGACTAACGCGTACGTCTCTGGGTTAGAAAGACAAAGAGCAACTGAGGAAACATTGGGTCGGCCAAAAAGTTCGTTTAGTTTTTCTGAAAAGACAACTAAGGCTCTAGTAGCGCTTAGTTATCGTTAACTTCATTCAAAACAGTTTTGTTAGACGGTATTGTGACAGCTGTCATATCAGTGTGCATTAAAAAAAATCAAAATTGGTGAATTTTTGTGTAACCATTTTAATATTGAAGATGTAAGAAAATATGTAACATTTTCAGCATATTATGCTTTATTATTTCATGAAAGGTAAAACTGCAACTGAAATGAAAAGAAAAAGATCTGTGCAGTGTACGGAGAAGATGCTGTGACTGATCAAACATGTCAAAAGTGGCTGTGAAGTTTTGTGCTGGAGATTTCTCGCTGGACGATGCTCCACAGTTAGGTAGACCAGTTGAAATTGATAGCGATCAAATGGAGACATTAATTGAGAGCCATCAACATTATACCACGCAGGAGATAGCTGGCATACTCAAAATACCCAAACCAATAAAGTGGTGAAAATGAAAAATGTATCTCTTACTATATGGACTTCATGGCCAACCCAATATCTGGGGATAGTGGGTAGTGGTCAGCTCCAAAGACAGGCTTGTAAATTAAACGAAGCAGAGACAGAGACTGTTATTGTCCCTCAGGAGAATGCACAGCACAGTGGAGGATGGGAAACCCGACTCAGAGAGATGAAAAAGTAAAGAGGAGGAGGGCAGGTGGGGAGATCGGATGGGGACCACCTGCTTGATTAACACGTTTTACCCTAAAGATAAACAGAAAAAATGGGTGGGCACTGAAGGATATGTGAGGTCAAGAAAGTAATTCCAAAAACTGAAATAAGTCATTGTAACTTCCTTTTTCAAAAAAAAGTTTGGTTTGTTCCTCTTCCAGCCCTCTTAATTTGTTTCTGAGTGCACAGGTAACTGAAAAGCCTTTTTTAGATTCACATTACAAAACAAGATTCAACAATCTGGGTTAATGAATAACAATAATCTTCAGGCAGAAAGGCTGGGAATTGTTCCCTAAATTAATGAGTTCCATTAATCAAAAAAAAAAAAAAAAAAAAAAAGCCCCCACCCTATCTTCACCCTTTCATAATCTCTCTGTACAACTGTCGCAATCATCATCTTCCCACCAACGAACAACGACTAGATTCAGGTTCCAGAACATTCCTGAGAAGAATCACTCATTTGGGCTCACCAAAGACATTACAGAAAGTCAGGCCCACAAAGTCTTGCAGCTCGCCCAGCATTTTTTTTTTTAATATTTATGAAGAAAAAAATAACCAAGGGGAGGGAGATGGGAGAGGCAATAGATTAATGAGAACGATTCAAGATAAAAAGGCTGGAGCAAATAGCTCCAACAACAGGAGACGGTGGACTGAGACAGGGGAATTTTTCATTGGTTTGCTGACAGGGAGTCATCATGACTAGGATGTCCTGGAAGAGATGAGTAACTGAGACTATGAAGACTTCTCTAAGGATTTAAAACAGGAAGCCCAAACCGTGTGGATGCTGTAGGTCCAGCCTGGTGCCAAATGGCAAGGCTGCTTCACATTTTATAAGCAATAAAATAAAAATAATAACTAGCAGTCATAGTGTTTACTGTGAACTGAGCATTTCATGTCCACCATCTCATTTAACTCACATCACAGCCCTGAGGTGTTTGAGCTGTTCTTATGCCTATTTTTCACGTTGAGGAAATGGAGATCAGGATGAATCTAAGTAATTTCCAAAGGCTATAGGAGCTTCCAAGTGGTAAAATGTGAATTCAAACCCAGTCTCGGATGTGGGAGGCTGCTTCCTAACTACCCAGCATTCCAAAGGACCTCTGGGAACAGCTATGGCAGGACTGATCACTTAGTGAAGCAGACAGAGAGCTGAGCCTTGTATACACTCACACAAAGCAAGAGAACTAAGAGCTAAAATTAAGTCTGGATTTTAAGCACACCTTTTATTGGGTACAGAAAAGTGCACAAATTATAAGTGTGCAGCTCAGTGAAATGCAAACACCCATGCAACCAGTATCCAGATCATGATATAGATGGTTACTGGCTCCCAGAAACCCCCACGTGTCCCCGTCCCCGAAGATAACCGGTACCCTGACACAATCACCAGAGATTGGTTTTGCCTGGTTTTTAGTTTTATGACTGGAATCCCACTCTGCTGCATACGGCTTATTTCACTTCACATTATGTTTGTGAGGGTCTCTATGTGGTTGTATGTAGCCGCAGTATTTGCTTACTATTGCTGTGTGGTAATATAATTACTTATCCATTGCATTCTTTTTTTTTTTTTTTTTTTTTCACTTGTGAGCATTTAATGATTTCCCCTCCATGTGGCTTCAAGCTACCAGGACACAAGCCCCACCAACACTCTTAATCTTCTCCTCAGCTCTTCTGCTGAAGAATTTGGCCTTCACAATGACAGGCTGTTTTGGGAGTTTTCCCTTCCCCAGAACTTTGTAGTAGCCCGATCGCACCACATCAATGATGGGAGCGGCTCCGGTCTTGTTTTTGGCAGCATTGACCCGTGTCTGCTCACTGACCAAGGTCCACAGCTTATCCAGGTTGACAGTGGGGCAGAAGCTCTGGTTCCTCTTTAAGTGGTAGTGCCTCATACCAACTTTCCCAAAGTAACCTGGGTGATATTTGTCGAAGTTGATCCTGTGATGATGCAAGCCACCAGCATTACCTCGGCCTCCCGGGTGCTTCCTGTGCTTGCCGATGCGGCCGTGACCATGGCTCACGTGGCCCCTAAGTTTCCAGGTCTTCCTCAGTCTGGATGGCATCTTGGTGGCCGAGACGCCACTTATCCATTGCATTCTTAATGGACATTTGTTTTTTCCTAATTTGAGACCCTTCTGAAGAGTGTAGGAATGAACAGTCTCATGCATGCCATTTGGTGAACAGATTTATACCTTCATGTTGGGTATCTTCCTAGCTGGGGAATTTGCTGGTTCTCAGGGCATGCGTAGATTTAACCTTAGTAGATACATCAAGAAGTTTTCCAAAGAGAAAACACTAGCAGAAGGATTGAAAGGTTTTCTCCTACAGCAAATGGGCATTCAGGTAAAAACAGGATTTTAAAATACTAAAGTATATTATCATAAAAATTATCATACAGTCATTCTTCAATATAAGAAATACACTAAAAAGTCCTTGTCTTGAAAAATTGTCTGAATAACGGAAGTCAGGCTTGTCAAAGTTCGTGGAATGAGAGCTAAAGAGAAAACGGATTGAAAGGGTCTTGAAAGGATTGGTGCATGCAGTAAGTAGCTGGGCAGACTACAAACCAAAGTGGAGACAGAGGAGCCGCCCACCGCACACTGCGATTTCTGGTCCTCACCTTGCTGTGTGGGACCTGGAACCGTAATGTCTCTGGGGCTCCATTTTTCCCACTTGTGATGACAGACTTGCACCCGTTGAACTCTAAGTTCCATTTTGGGTACAGAATTATGGGATACAGATAAAAGACAGAATGCTGCTGGCCTTTCAGAACAGCAAGAATTCAGTCCTAGCCACTTACTATTTAACACACCCAAACTGAGAAGATAGAAGGCCACATCCGTACTTTTGCTACAACGTAAAAAATAAAATAAAAATTGAGGTTAGCTGGGCTGCTGCATGACGGAACGCAGGGGAGCTCTGAGGGCAACTAGTGTTGGAGAATATTGTGGGATACGATCTGAAAATATTTGGCCAAAACGACTCCAAGATTAAAAATAAAATTTAAAACGTTCTCCTGGGTTTCGAAGTCACAATGTTAAAACACCATATTTTGCCATATGCAGCCCCCAGCTGTCTTTCGTCTTCTGTGTGCCCTTCCCTGCCCTCCCTTTTAGCCAGAACACCTGTAATATATGAAACCCATTCCAGTGAGTGTGTCTTTTTCCTATTTGTGTTATGTTTCTCAATAACTATGCTCCTCATAGTCTTCTTGAGTCAGAGCTTGATTTTTATTCTTTTTTTGTTTAAAAATAAAAATATGTAAGTTTACTAATTTTCCTCTTCATGCAGTTTTGGCTACATCCCATCAGTTTTGAAACTTAACTTTTTCTGTGTCACTATTTTCCAAAGCGTCTGCTTTTGTATGGTTTCCTTTTATTTATTTATTTATTTTTAGTTGCAATACCAATTAATAAAGTTTAAAATCAACTGACACATGGTCTTAAGTTGAATAAAACCCACCTTGATAGTATTCATAAAAAGTCTGTCATGCTTGGTACGTTTTTGAAATTTTCCCAGAATCTATCCTTGTTCTTTGTACCTGGATATGCTTTAAAAAGGGAACACATCCTGTCACGTGGGTAACATTAGTTTGTCTTTGCTTTGCGGTGTTGAGACAAGAAAGCAAACCAAGCCAGCTGTACCAGCAGCCCACAAATCATGTCATCTCTCTGCATTGCCTCCTCTTCATCCTCATTGACATCTGAGGCCAAGCCAGTGCCATGAAGCTGCCCTGAATTTTGTACAGATAACGATTTCTTTTGTAAACACATATTTTGGAAATTGAAATTAAGTGCACAGAAAGAAAAAATTACGAAACCCCAAAGACCATATAGACCTTTAGAGGATTATTCTGATTTTGCACACAAAGAGCAATCTGGGATACTGCCACAGAAAAGGCAAAAGTGCAAAATAAAAGTTTCTTTCCTTTCTTTAAATCTTAATCTGAAGGGACAAAAGAGTAATAAGGCTTATCGGGCTTGTGACACCATGGACACAAATCCCCTCATTTACATCCATGAACAGCAGCTGAGCTTACGGCTTGGGAGAACTGGCAGGTCAGAGTGGTGCGGGACCAGCGGTGGGCAGGCACGGGAGGACAGCACTTACATGAGAACGGGAGGAAGGAGTGGGCGCCCACCGCAGCCCTTCCCCGCCCACTTAGGGAGCTGAAGCCCAGAGTGAGAACACCCTCTTGGATGCCGCAGTATGACAAATGCCCTTCAGACGTCCAGAGCCTATGGAGCGTTTAACACACACAAAGGACAGTGAGAAACCTGGCAGTTAACAGTTATCAGGTCTAGCCAGCTTCCAGTCCAGATTTATGTGCATTATCCCACTGAGAGTTCATGAAAATCTAGTCAGTTAGGCGTTTTAGAGATGACAGAGCTCAGACCCAGGGAAGGTAAAGTGACTTGCCCCATCGTCACAGAGCTGCACCGGCCGGCAGACCAAGTCATCAGTGGTCTGAAAGCCCCACACAAGAGCCTGTGAACTGGAAGCCAAAACTTCCTTCTTATTTATTCCTCTTCTATTCCTCCTGTGAGGTACATGGACCATTTTCCAATTCATACTTCGTAATTCACTGGGAACTAACTGGTAAAGAGCATATGAAAGAAGCAGATGATAAGATTATGAAGAAAAAAGCAAGTTATTTGGCATAATTATAAAGCTTTTAAGTAAATATAACTTCGGATGATTACATGAGAAGCTTAAAATATCAAGATTTTGTTTCTTGTATTACTTCAAATATACAGTCCTAGTACTCAGAGAATTGGAATAATAGAGAAGTACAGGGGAGTGGCAAAATGTAAAGAGCCCGTTTCTATTCAGAAGGAAGGGATGAGAACACATGTAGCGGGAAAAACCAACAAAGCAGAGCTGAATGAACAACTGCGCCAGGTGTCAGGATCAGGGAAGAAAGGAAAGGGACAGTGACAGTTCAGCAGCCGCCCTGGCCATCCAACCCCATGGTCGGTTTGCTCGTCCTAAGTAGATGTTTCTTCGGAGAAAAGAAATATGCTGAGACAAAGAAAAGAGATTGGCTATGAAAAGCAAGAAAATGTGGACAATACCTGGATGATGAAATGAGTGTGCAGTGGATCAAATAAAACTCTCATTTCCAAAATAAGGATTATATCTCAAATTCATTACACATATAAAATAACCAAAGCAAGCCAAAAAAAAAAAAAAAAGCTTCAGGTTTTTAAATTTTCATGGCAGCGGTGATGGTGCATCATCAAGTCAGTAGCCTAGTTTTCATTCTTTGACTTGTCATTCAAAAAGTTACCTATAAGCTTATTATTTTGTGTTTTGAGAAAAAATAATGTTGTAACTCATGATTTGTCCTCTAGAAAGATGTCGGCAATAGTAAACTTCCACAAAGGTAAGTGATTAAGTATGTTACCAACTCCATTAATTTCTGACTCTGCTATTATCAATCACCTTATGCAGACACAACTGTTCTCTATTTTGATACTAAGTCAACTGTTTTAATATTTAATATGGCCAAATTCACCACATTGGCAAAGCACAGCTCCAACTTAAAAGTCTTTGTCCTGTATATCACAACTAAAATAAATGGCTTTAGAACTACAAGAGTACATTACTTCTTAAATGAAGTCAAAAGCAAATCCTGTTTTCATTAACAAAAGATTAGTGTATTCCAAGCATTTGGGGTTTGAGGAGGCCCTTTGACAAAAAGAATGGCCCTCATAAAGGTAACATTAGAAAAACAGTGCTAAAAAGAAGTCTGCATCTCAAATGTCCTGCTTTTACACAACACTTGGCAAAACCAAGAATGAGCCTTTGATATTCTACTACCAAAAACAATCTTCATTCCTCCAATTTATTATTGTTAATCTTTCCTGCACAATGTCAGCATATAATAATGAAAGATCCCCTGGTTGATTTTTCCACTGGAGCCCCAAGAAGTCTGAGACACACTCAGAGGCATGCCTTGGGTCAACTATGACGTTCCCAGAGGTCAGGGAAAGATCATGGACCTGCCAGAAATGAAGACCTCTTACAACGGCCAGAAAGGGCATTCAACCTGAGTGTTTGTCAGACACAGTGCATTCAATGTTAAGGTGCACCGGACACCAAGTCTTCCTAAGAGAAAGGTTCCCAAACCCAAAGATTCCTGTATCCCAATCCCGTTTTTTCGTCTTGTCATGTTAGTGCAGTAGTTTTCTGCTGCTTCTGTAACAAATTACCATGAAGTGAGCATCTTAAAACAGTGCCCATTTATCATCTCGCAGTTCATTGGGCCCCAAGGCCAGCAGCTTTGGCTGGGTTCTCTGCTTAGTCTCGCAGGCCTCAGCCAAGGTGTTGGCTGGTCTGGGCTCTTATCTGGAGGCTGTGGAGGAAAATTTGCTTTCACAATTACTCAGATTTTTGGCAGAACTCAGTTCCTCTTTTGTTTCCTGGTGGCTCCCTCCATCTTTAAGGAAGCCACGAATCCTCCTCACTCTTAGAATCTCTCCAACGTCCCCTTTGCCATCTGCTAAGAGAAAGCTTAGCTCTTAAAGACCTGTGTAATCACATTAAACCCACCTGGGTAAGCCAGGCTAATCCCCTTATTAAAGTCATTGCACACTAACCTTAAGTACATCTGCAAAGTCCTTGTGCGTATAGTGTGACATATTGACAGGCGTGATGATGGGCTGAAAGTCACAGGAGCCAAAATTTTGACTACCACAGTTGGTAGAGTGGAGAAGTTATTTTCCATTATTTGGGTTCCTCAATTCAGAAAAGACCATTATTCCTCAAAATGATCAAAATTCCTCAAAAAGACCATTTTGCCTTGATAATCAATCATGAATTAATCATTGAATTGTTTACCTGTGCTTTTCTTGAATGGATTAATATTTTAGTGTGTATCACCATTCCAGGCAATAAATACTACAGCCCTGGTCCTGAATACCTGGCTTTGGTTGACAATATCCACGTCATTTACTCCTACAGAAAGTTGTGGCACTACATCCCACACACAGTTTCCCAAATAAAATCGAATTATCGTAGGATTTCTTGGCATAGTTACTTTTTCCAAGACAAATAATCTCACTTGAAATTCATTGTGCATTTCAACTATTTAGAAATTTCTTGGTGAGAATAGCTGGCATGAGTCAAAGAATTCCCAGGTGTGAACGGTTTTTAAAACTTTATACAAGGGCAGGGTAACATTGAATACTTTTTCTTTTGCCTCCAAAACTAAGCTGAATGATACACCAGAATTTGTCCTCATATTTTTTCAAATATTAATGAAAAATTCAACCAACATTTATGTGATTCTTGGCAGGATAAGGAAGAACACACACTTCCTGCCTTCTAGGTTCTTACTGCCTAACATAAGAGAAAACAGACAGCTGTGTGGCCCTGTGAGTGGGCACAGAGGAGGGGTGGGACCCTGGCTTTGAAATGTTTGGTATGGAGGGCTTCCAAAAGGAGGGAACATCTGAACAGAGTCCTGTTGGTCAAATCTAAATGTTCAGCAGAAGAGGGGAGAAACAGATATTCATTCGAAGCCGAGGGTCCTGGCACATTCAAAGAAGGACGAACCAAAGTAAAAGCAGATGGGGAAGAGGCTGGTGAACACTGGGGCTGAAGAGGAAGATAGGGAGGCATGCTTTCAAGAAGGGCTCCTCTGTGTTATCTTAAAGGAGTTAACTTGATCCTAAAGGTAATGGGGTGGTGGGGGTTTAGGGTAGGGAATGAAGAGTGTTAAACCTGGGAAGAAACACAATGAAGTCTGTTATCTACATTCTGGATAGAGTTTGGAGAAGGGATTAGAGAGCAATTAGCCTAGATTCACGAGTTAGGAGGCTGATGAGCCAATAAAAGTATGCTACTAGTCCCCACATCAAGGCAGTGCTGGCCCAGGGGCTGGAGAGGAAAGATGGGTTCCTGAACTCGTTAAAGAGGTGTAATGGATAGGAAGTGTAACAGAATGGGAGAGGAGGAGGCAGAGAGCATCGCTAGCTTCCTGCCACATTTGGGGTACCTTACCTCATTGATTCCCACAAAACCGCTGCATCTAGTAGGCAGGGCAGTCACTTGTATTTATTAGATGGGGAAATGGCTCAGAGTGGTCCAGGGGCTTCCTTCGATTTAGTAAACGGTAGACCCCAGAGCAGAAACCATCTCTGATTCCTAGGTGAAGGGCCTTCCTGCTTCTCATGCAGAAATTTCACTAACAGCTAACCACATCATGAAGATTTCAGGCTCATCATCCTGAATGTGCATTTTAGTGAGAACTCAACTGGTCATTAAATGATGGGCCCATCATTTGCATTTTTTGAGTTGAAAAAGACAACCTAGAGGTCAAAGTGCCTATAACTTTTAATAACTATAACAGTCCGGAGAGATAAACGAGACAGAATAAAATCCCTAATGCTGCTAAGCATGCAATCACTCAACAGGTATTAATAGAGCACTTCTAGGCATACTCTGACATAAGGTCCTGAATAATAATAACCAGTTTGTTCTCCTATGCCTAATATGGACAGAAAAACAGAGTGACAAAATTGAAAGCATACTTAAAGAGAAAATGGGGAACAAGAGCTGCAATGGAAATAGAATGAAATGAATACAGGAGAACCTTAGAAAACAATCCAGTGGATCTGAAAACTTAGAACCAGGAATGGGAAGCTCAAATGGAATAAAATTACTATAGAAATTGAAAAACTCACATGTTTAAATAATGGTTTGCTAGGAGAAAATAATCCCATATCTCTATAAATATTTTTATCACTTTTATTATTATTATTGTTTTGTCTATGCTCAATTGCCCATTCATTAGACTATGCATTGGAGGGTATGTGTGTACATGTGTGTGTTTAATTGAAAGCCCAAGAGGGGAAAAAAAGTGCATAAAGAGTGTGTTTCTCCTTGGTGAGTAAATCCTCAATCCTTTAGTCAAGAGAAATAAAACCACTCCAGCTAGGTGCTGAGAGGAGCCAGTGGGTACCTGGCCATTTCCCTGGTGGTGACCTGCCACTTCAAAGACTAAGAAGGTACCTGAGAAGTGCACCTCCCCCATCCCTCCTGTTACCACTAAGCCTAGACTTGCTTGATCTGAATGTTTGGATTTCTGAAAGCACATCCACCTTCCTCTCCTTTTCAATCAGCTTCCCCCTCTTACAAGCCATTAAAGGACTGAAGTTGTTGCATTAGATTTTTTCTATCTGGTTGCTATAGAAAATAAAACTCCAAAAGTTAAAAATCTCTCTTGCTCTGCTTACTGCCTGCATATTTTCAGTCCCATTGAAAGTAGAAAACTTTACTTTTATATTTTAAGCTATCCTCAAAAAAGTCTATTTATTTTCACAGAGACCGATAGCTAAAGTCATTTTCACCCGAACTAGGTTAAATATTACATTTCAGTCCTTCAACCCACAAATATTAAAGAATTCCTTCTTGGTGGCATCAATGAGCTGTGCCCTCAAGGACCTTAGAATCTAGAACTCATCATCACCACACACAATAGGAGGTACATGGAGAACATTCAAGTCCCATTCAATGAGGGGTGGGGAGGGGTCAGATCCTGCCATCCATTTTATTAATTCCATGAAAGAAAACGTCAGGGTACTATGAAAAAGTAAAATATCCTGCACTTTTCAGGGAAGAACTGTTTGCTATTCCTTATAACACAGCAAAGCTAAGCAAAATCTATGTATGCATAAGAATAAAAACTGAGCTGCTTATTAAACATGTAAGTTAGCTTTCTAATTTGAATAGGCTCCCTACTGTTTTGTCCTATCATAAAAGCCATGGGAATCAATTTCCTAAAATTCCGACAGAAACTCTCTTATCAAAGTTATTTAATAAAGACTAAAGGTACAGCACAGTAGCTAGTTAAGTATGCAGATTGCTACCTTTAATGGCAAAATGACATAGGATAGGACGGTCTTCATTCCCACGGCACAAAAGATGGAGGAGTCTCATTAAAGACCATACCTTCTATGCGCATTGAATGAGAACACGACTCATGTGGGACTGGAGTTTCACAGGGAAGCCTTTTGCTTTCTGCCAGGCTCAAGGATTTGACAAAGCTCTGAGTTCTGTGGCATAGACAACAATCTCTTCTCCTCTGTGGTTTAGCTTTGGCCAGTGACAGACACCCTCAAATAAAAGATAAATTGCCAAGACTTGAGATTTTACTCTGAGTAAAATGGAGTTTTGAGCAAAATAGTGGCATGATCTCACTTGTGTTTTTCCAGGTTCACTCTGGCTGCTGGGCTGAAAGCAGGCTGTACAGGTAAGCTACGAGAGCAGTCCAGGTAACACCCAGGCAGGAAGGTGGCAGTGGGGGTGGTGACAGGGAGTCATATCCTGGCAAAGATCTAAAAAGTGAGTTGATAGGATTTTTTAACACATCAAAAAGGGGTTGTGAGGAAAAAAAAGTCATATGACTTCAAGATTTTTGGTCCAAGCAACTGGAAAGATGGATTTGCCACCTACTGAAATGAGGAAGACCACAGTGGGACAGGACGTGGGGGCGAAGCGGGGCAGGGGGCAGGAGTTTTGATATGCTCATAAAGTCTATTAGACATCCAGTTGGAAATGTGGAGTAGGCAGCTGGATATTCATATTTAAACTTTAGGGGAGAGGTCTCTGCTGGAGATAGAAATTCAAGAATTATCAGTATATCGCAAATACTAGATTCAGCTAACGACTCTTGACACTGAGGAGAATTCCCTTAGCATTAGAGTGACAATTCTCATTGTCAGTGAAGGACGCGCTACTTCGGCAGAGAGAAGCCTGTTCTCTGGCTTCTCTCCAGGATTATCCACACAGTCTGACCTAAGTTTAGGCCTCACACGGAGCGGGAGGCAGAGACAGGCAGCTGCTCTTCGCCCACAGAGCATGGAGGTCACCTTCCAATGGTGCAATGAGGGAAAGGGAATTTAAAGAAAACCTAGGCAAACACAGTCCAAAGTAGCTGTCTGGGAGAGCCCTTTGGTATGTCATGTGCCCAAGGAATCTCATCTATTTTGGGGGCTCCTGCTTTCCCCTCCATTGTGCAGAGACACTATCTTTTGCAGATAACACCAACAATGGATCTACTCATCAATTTCATGAAGGTAAGAGAGCGGCCAGGGGCAACTAAGACAAACTCATTTTCAGCCAAATTTATCATAATCCAAAAAGCATATAAATAAAGATTTAGAATATTTGCCTTACCAACACTAATTTTCTGTGGGAAGTAAAAGAGGCACCAGATGCTTAAGCTTTTTAGATGTTCTCAGTGGATGACTAAAAAGAAGCAGTCTCTACAGAAGGAGCTTTGTAAACCCAAACCTAAAAGTGAAGGTAAATATCAAACTAATAATGTTTTATATTTAAATCATGCTTATAGCTATGAAAAAAATCACTCATCTGCATTCAAGTCCTTTCAGCATTTATGGACTCTATTTTTGGAGAGGTGAACATGTAACATTATCTTTTGAGTGTGCTACTTTTTTAAAAGCTTCCATTGTAATTTACTTACAATTCAGTTGAACAACGCTTAAACTCACTAACCAGTTCTCTCTGAAGTGACAAATGGGCTGCCAGTTACTGACAGAAGAAGGAATATGGCTGAGACAGGACAAAGAAGGAAATAGTCCGGTGATTCAAGGAGAGCTCAGTACCAATTCCTCAGCAATCAACTTAAAATAAGGACTTCTCCACCTATGTAAGGATAAAACTATCCATTTATCCATTCCTAGATAGGGATAGATTTCACGAAAATAAAACGATTTTATAAAAGGCACCATGTGTGAAGTCCAAATCTTGTTTTAAATTTTTATCCAGCATTTGTTCTGCCAGGAACATTTCCAAAAAGGAAAGGTTTTGTCACAATTGCTGTGGCAGCAAACATTTCTGTTGGAGCAGTTAGAACATATCAGGATACTCTCGCTGGCTTCCATAGCTTTCAAAATATTTGTGTTGCTACAATGCTCATTTGCCAGTCTACGTGACTTACCGTACCTTTTATTCATGTGGGTGTGGTCATACAACTGTGATTCCGGAAACCTTTACGGAAGTTGGGATAAATATGCTGTGATGAAAAATCCAAGAAGTCTATCTACCTTTCTCACTGTATAGTTACACCATATTTACAAACTATTGTACACATTAGTCTTTACTTCCACAAGCCTGAGCTAAGTCAAATTAGTAACTTAATGAAGCACCTAGGTCAAACTGAATTAGCATTACATAGATACAGAGAACAGACTGAGGGTCACCAGAGGGTAGAGAGGTTTGGGGGAACGGGTGACAAAGGTGAAGGGATTGAGAAGTACAGGTCGGTAGCAACAAAACAGTCACAGACATGAAAAGTACAACATAGGGAATATGGTCAATAATATTGTAATAACTATGTGTGGGGCAGGCGGGCACTGGAAACATCAGAGGGACCACTTTGTAAAGTAGATGCTTGTCTAACCACTATGTTATGCTCCTAAAACTAATAAAAATAATAATGAATGTAAACTATAATGGAAAAATACAATTTAATAAATAAGTACATAGCATGACTACATACTTGTGAGAAAATGCCCAGAAGCTTATAAAAGTTGATAAAATGCTCAGTTATTTTATCAGGTAGAGTCTCTTCTCACAGCTAAGGAAGTCTTTACTCAAGTTTATATGAATAGACAGAGTTGTGTTTTACTAAATCTTCTTCGCTTCACTAACCTGTCAATTATTTTTGTTGTTGGGTCATGATTAGTAGGGAAACCTTTAAAAAGTCTTTGGCTTTGCTTTATTCTCAAACTGGATCTTGGGGAAGGAGAACCTCACAGAAGTGGACACAAGTGGCTGGGAAAGCGGCGGAGGTCCTGGGAACACAAGGGCCCCAGGCCCCAGGGGAAGGGCAGGGGCAGCGGCCTGGGGATGCGTCCCTAGGGTCGGGGCCGGGTCTGGAACATGGTAGGTGTCCACCAATACCTGGTGAATTAACACCTGCACACAAAATTTGCCCAAAACATTTTGGTCAGATTTCATGAACTTCAGAAGTATTTTCTAATATCAACAAATTTTGCATGAGTCTAGATACATAAATTAAGGAAAATACTGGCCTTCTCTTTGCATAAATCTGGGTATTCTCTTACAGCAACACTTTTCCAGAAAAAAAAGGACTAGAGCTCCCTTTGCCCTCTTAAAACTAGGAAATGATATGGATAAAAGCAAACCCCAAATCTGTAGGAGACAGCTAAGGGAGGAGAGATAGAATACCTGGGTCGCTAGGTGTGTCAACCTGCTTCATTTTCTTTGGTCATCTCATCTCAAGCTCATCTCAAAGCATTTTCTGGGACCCCCTTTTTACTCACCAAGGAACCTTTTGTCTGAAAACAGGAAAGTCACTCCTCTTAACTTCTGGTGTGAATCAGTTTCCCCGGCTGATCTAGCAACTCCGGGATCTTCTGGGCTCCTGCCTCTCCCAGGAAGTTGCCCTAAACTGAAACCTGAAAGCCCTCTGTCTCCCTGTGCTAAGAACACCCCTCAGACGGCATGGTCCACCCTCCCCTCATCCCTGCTCTGAACAGCAGCTCCCTCAGGAGAGCGGAATCATCTGTCCCAACTTTCCTTCTAAAAGTTCCGGGGACAACGAACCTTGCACAGTTTCACCCAGTGAAATAAAACAATAAAGAACACGCACATCCTCCTTTGGTCCTCGAAAGAGAGACTTTTCTCCTTAGCTTTCAAATGCTGTCTTGCAAAATTTCTCAAGAACAAACATAATATAGAATCCCACCTTTGAAAAACATTTTCCACCTAAACAGAAATTCACTTAAATCACATTTCAACCCATGGTGCCTACAGCTCACTTGATGCTATTTATACCTTTTTGTTATACACTATGAATGCTCACATTTCTCTTATGATGCACCCAGCCCCCCAACAAATTAAACCCAAGTTCAAGTTAGCATGGTTATCTGTCTCAATGGTTCTCGGTATTAGCCACATTTTGACAATAACAATAAAAATTCTAAACCCAATCTAAGTTAACAAAACCTGATAAATGCCACGTAATTAGCAGGTGAAGGATGAATCCTGTCAACATCAGACCAAATAGTTTGTCATTATATTGCCTGTCAAATTAAATCTTCTGATTTCAAACTCAAGCACTATGTATGCTTTTATAAAACAACTGACTTTTTTTTAAATTTAAGACTATCCATCTCCCTACCCAGAGTCCCGATACAAAATCTTGCCAAGCTGTTTAGTCATGCAAAAGCAGTTAATTGCTTCAAGCCCCTGGGGTTGTTTTCAGCAGTATTTTCTTCTGATATTCAAAAGAGAAAGATACATACCGGGGCACACCTTTGTGCCTGGCTGCCGGTGGTGACAGGACGTCCTGACTGGTGAGCTGCCTCGATCACCCTGATCCATCTGCCTTCGCCTGTTAACCACCACGTTTACTGACGCGTGTGCAGACTACTGATCACACCTTTGTAACTAGAGGGAGTTCAATCCGGTTTAGGTATAACACAGCTCCCCCAATGGGCAACCAGCGGGTAGGAGAAGGAAAGAAAAAAAACTAAAAAAGGGAGACACGAAAATCAGCAAACCAAAGGAAGCAAAAATGGGTAAAATATGGGACAGGATATATTAAAACGAAGAATTTAACTGAACCCTTTGCCAATGCTTTGGTAATTCATTTGATTCAGACCCGCCAAATAACCCAGGGCACTATCCTTGCATGGAGCATGCTCCAAAAACAAGCAGACCTCCAGCTCCGTGCGCTTCAGGCAGCAGGGCTCTGCAAACTGCTCTTTCGTTCCTTAAGGATAGCATCTCCTAGTGAATATTAAATCATCTATTCAACAAGGTGATCTAGCTTTTACTGCAAAATATTTAAAAGCAAGATTTTGATGAGCGGTGGAAGGAAGAAAGGGAACTAGAAGGCATGACAAAGTTTTCAAGGGAAAGACAAAGGAAATAAAGGGCTAGCTTTGTTTGGTTTATTAAATTTCAAGGGCTTTGCCTGCCAGTTTGAAAAATGCATGATATCACCAGTGTGTTTATTAAAAGTGCTACTTTAAATTGCAGATTGAGCAAGTGTGAATTCCCCTTGGTAGCGGTAAGTTATTGACTAACAATTGTATGCAATTTTTAAATGAAAGGAGGGGGAAAGACTCAGGGAAGACTTGCAGGACTACAGTTCTAAAGCTGCTGCTAGTTTAAGTAAAACTCAAAATCTAAATGTGTGGTAGTAAAATGTCCAGATTTACACAGATGCAACATTTTCAGGGTCACTTACATTTCAGTTGTTAAAGTCTTTTTCAAATGATGTGCAGATCAAAGAGGAAAATAGCATAAACGTTGCTCAATGCTTACTTGACAGTTTATTACTGGATTTAAGAAGGGGTGGGGAACCTGCCAGAGCAAATGGTTGCTTGCTAGCTAACTTGAAAAATGCACTTGTTTCAGCATAGAAATAACAAATCTGTTTCTGATTCCAGACATTATTTTCCAAATGCTGCCAAGAAAAGAATCTAAGGAATTCTTTTACATACACAACATACACGAGACAACTGGAAAGAGGCCTGTGATGGGCTCCAGGGTTCACAACGAGGAAGCAGAGTTGAGTTTTTTAGTATGAACTCCCCTCTCGGGAGCAGAAGCACATGCCTGAGATAGTTCTGAGCTGTAATCTCAAACATAACTCTGCTATTATTAGACAACCTGAAGGCTTTCCTTTAACTCTGTAGCTTGTGAAGCAGAAAAGGATGGAGACAGGACCCTACCATGGCTGAGCATGCAGGCAGCTGGGGTCTACCCATTCCACACAATTCACTGCTTTTCCAATCCATGAAACTACATTTCTAGATCTTGGATGACACATAAAGAGGGAAAGGGAAAGACTCTAGTCCAACACTAAGGCTAGGTTTAAACTCTGGGGAGAATGCTGGCCAGGTAAAATCCAATATTAAATTCAGAAACTTAAGGTCCATCATAATCATAAAACATACTAAAATTATTCTTAAAGCACAAAAGAATTTATTCATTAATCCTTTCATAAGAGCAATGATTTTTTTAAACTCAACTACACAGAGGCATCCTGTTTTACAATTTTTTAAAACTATGTAATGATCAAACAATGATTCAAAAGGACGTAATTCAGCATGCACCACTTCTGTCTTATTAATAAGGGGGAAACTTAGCAATAGAATCTACTTTGAAGAGAAGAGTCATAGGAGAATTCTGAAAGACTGAGTCATCCAGTAGACTGAGCTATCATCTAATGCAACTGTTTAAATTTTTGGCTCACACTGAGTTGACTGCAGTGAACTGAATTCAATTTTGTTTTTTGTTTTCCCCTTCTCAGCAGGATAAGAGTTCATGAAGGAAACTGGATTGTTTATAGGAAATAAAAAGGCAACAATTTCCCCCTGCCTGAATAGCTCAGTTGGTTAGAGCATCGTTCTGATATGCTATAGTTGCAGGTCTGTCCCCAGTCAGGGCACACGCAAGAATCAACCAATGAACACATAAATGGGTGGAACAACAAATTGATGATGTCTCTCTCTCTCTCTCTCTCTCTCTCAAATCAATATAAAAAATTGGCAGGGGGGGAACACCAACATTTACTACTTTTGCATGACTGATCATAGTGAGTGTATTTTCAACCCTCGTACCTACACATATAAACTTGTCTTACACTTGCATTGCCGTAAGTTTCAAATGCATCATCAAAGCGGCTATGTGAATAGTCATTCTTACAGCTGTCCATTAAATACACCTGCTATCCTGCTACTTCAGTCAGTGATTTTACATATGACCCATTCCAATGAGGCAAAGTGTTCCCCCCAAATCCATGTCCACCAGGAACCCCAGAATGTGACTTTATTTGGAAATAGAGTCTTTGCAGATGTAATCACTTAAAATGAGATCATACACTAGATTAGGGTGGACCCTAAATCCAATGCTGCCCCTATAAGCAAACCAATGACACAGATCCAGGGAGACACACAGGGAAGAGAGCCATGTGAAGACAGAGCCAGAGATGTTGCCATAAGCCAAGAAACACCAAGGCCACAAAAACTGAAAGAGCAAGGACAGCTTCTCCCCTAAAGACCTCAGAGGGAGCATGGCCTGGCTACCTTGATTTTGGACTTCAGCCTCTAGAACTATGAGAGAAGAAATTTCTGTGTTAAGCTACTCACGTTGTGGTAATTTGTTACAGCAGCTCTGGGAAACTAATACAGGTTTATCTACTAACCAGTGCCAGCTGGCTAACGCTTTGCTTACCAGTCTACAAGAAGATTACTAAAGCAAATAAGGTTCAATGTCTCAGAATTTTTATAGCTGTTTGACACTGTGGTGATATCCCATAGCACATAATTTTATGTCTTACGATATATCTGTCTGTGATGGATTAGAAATTAAAAGAAGAAAAGTCTCCAGTTGGACATGCGCTACAAAGATAATGAGTATTTATAGAGATGAACTGGTATACTGCAATTAAGAAATTCACATTCTGAATTGTCTCAAAGAAACTTAAATAGGTTCCATGCAGCTGTAGTGGCAAAAATATTTTATTCTAATTTTTTGAACAATGTAATCCATGAATGGTATGCAATATAGGCATGGTGGTTTGCCATTAAACATATTATTTGATGAGCCAGAAACTCACTTCCCAGACCATGTCGGAATACTGAGTACGCAGTGAAGGAACAACACAACATGGCTTTGTTAACCACAGGGACCTTGGCAGGACCTGAGAGAACATCTTCCCAGAGACCGGAGTGCAGACGTTGCTCATACAAAACGAACTTGGGTGGAGTGGGCGTATCTGAGCTACTTCAATGGCCATAGTAGAGAGTGATTGTAACTATATGAGCTATTACTGACAGGAATGAATGACAAAGATGACACCTCTCTTACAAGAAGGCATTTCTTTTTCTAGCACCAAACCAACCAAAAGCTGAGGAGACATTACTTCAGAAAAAACTGCCTACATGGAGAAAAGAAAACCCTGCATCCATGTGGGAGGCTTCCTGGTGTGAGTGTTTTCCTTTAACGGTTGAAAGAAATAACAGGAACATGATTTAAGCCAAAGGTAGGGCAGCCATGTTTCCTTTAAAGTCCATGCAAATCACAAGCACGGACCCCAGAGCTCCTAGAACCCCAGCCAGCCATAGAAACAGGCCAGTTAATAAAGCCTCTGAAAACGCCTCCCACAGAGGGGAGCACAAACACAGTAAGGACACAAAGCGTCACAGGGAGCCCCTAAGAGCCCTGTGTTGAACCTCATTCACCGTTCCTTATCACAGGGTTGCCTCATAGGTAGCAAAAAGGGCAACCTAAAAATCATTACTGTAAATCAAGAGGCTACAAATCACAGGAAAAGAGCAAAATGTCAACTGTTTGTCCTGGCTGCTGGGAGATCAGAGTGGACTTTAAAAGGGATTGTGGATTCCTGATTAAAACACACACTTCAGCATAAAAGCACTCAGATGTCATCACATGCCATTCACTTGACTTTCTGAAATGTCTAAGTTACCACGGAAACTAAGAGTCCATGAAATTGATAGATTCTTTAATAAAGTGAAATTGCTGTTATGGGAATGGGTGGAGACAAATATGTCGAAGCTGCAAAAGTCAGACCCTGCAACAACTCCACACCTGCATTCAATTAAAAACCCTAACCCTTGAGCTATCCCTGGATCACAGTGATTCCCACCACACTGTGGAGACGGCACTGGGTCAGCACGCACCCCAGCCAACGGCACTGGACGTTGGCTCTTCACAGTCACATTCTTTTGTGAGACAACTTTTTAAAGAAACAGCAACATGAGACTCATAACTCATTTCATCTAAAATTAATTTTCGGAAATATTCAAGTCATTTCAGCCTTACGCACGCCTTAGAATCCACTGCATCTAGATGATCTCTGTAGTATAAATTAATTGAATTCTTAGTGAGAAAAAGATGGGATGTTCTTTCTTGTTCTTACCCTCATTTTATCAAAGTTGTGCCAACTGTATAAACAAATATGTGGAACTCGGCATACTATTAAAGTCTTGGGCGGTGTCTAAGGTGCCAAATTTAGGGCTAACACTGCAAAGGTTAAGACCAGAGACTCTATGTCTATTCCTCATTAACAGACTGAGGACAAAGAAGCAATCAACAAAGCAAGCCAGGACCATTTTTTTCCCCCAAAATTGAAAAGCTGTCAAGAATTTCACATCAGCAGAATGACATACGCTGAAAGAAATGAACAAAATAATCTATTTCAGTTCCAAGGAAATTCATTTTAACTCCCTCATTCCAGCAATCTCATAGACAAACACACTCTCAAATGCCTAAATTAATTACATTATGACAAGAGTTGGAAGAAAAACAGAGTTGAAGAAAAAATAATTGCCTAAAAAGAGAAAAGACTCCACAGTTCATCAGGAAATCACTATGTGTACTCATATATTTACCACCTTCCAGTACTTGAGAAGTACTATAATCCACACACACCTAGAACAGGAACTGTGTCAATAGTAAAACTGAGTTCATCCTCAGCTCACACATTAAAGTTTATAGCAAGAGAACGGTTCCTTCTGTCCTTCCCACTCACCACTCACCACACAGAAACTTCTCTAATAGGACTCACACTACTGCTGCAAACCACTCCTACTTTTATTAAGTTCCCTTTAATTCTAAACTTTTAACTACTTCTGTCTATGACAAAACACAGAGGGAATACATCCAAAGGAAGAACTATCCTTTCCATTGAAAAGAAAATTCCATCTCCCCAGCAGGAGGTCTTTCTTCCTGTTTGCAACAAAAAAAGAACAATGACTTTTTCACTTTCATACTTGACAAAACTCCCTCAAACTTTGATTTTAACAGAACTAGCCATGTGATTTAGCCTCTGATGCAAAATGGCCATTTTCATCACTAGAACTTCACCACCCAAGCGGACCCAAAGCCCCCTCACCTTTCAGACAGAACATGCTGAAGCAGTCCCATGGAGGGGCTGGTGCTCTGCCGCCGATGCAGCCTGCAGTGCTAGGCACAGCTGTCTCCCAGCCCACCTCCCAAGCGCGCACTGCCAGCGAGCGGGGCAGCCGGCCAGCGCCTGCGATTACAGGAAGCCACTGCCCAATCCCCAGCTTTCTGGGCTGAGCTGCTGACACCTCCCTATCTCTCACGGGTTGTTTCACACCACAGGATCAGCCAGGATCCGCTTGGAAAGTGAGGGGCGCAGGGGTGAGCAGTCACTGTTCACAGAGTCCCGTGGAGAACGGTGCGAGGGCAAGTCCACTTGTCTGTATAGCTATCAGCATTTTCCACTGCAGCAGATGGAACAGCTCACGTGGTCAACAACACCCACACCCCCACACACAAAACCACTGGATTCAGTTTAACTGTTTGCTATTAATTATGACTATTCTTTGACTTCACTATTCCTTTGCTGCCCGTATTGTAACTTTTTTACCTGATTATGGGATGACCCTCATACTGGTACATAATTAGCACTAAACATTGTGAGACTAAACTCTGCGCACAGCTGTCTGGGTCTCCATAAGTGGGTGAATGTGTGCGAAGTGCTCATAGCAATGCGGACACATAGTGAGCACTATGCAAGCGTTGACAATCGTTACTATTATTACTACTGTTACTGAACTTGAGCGTTAGGATAAAAATGTGAAGCATGTTACATTTACTTCTATGGCCCTGCCAGTTTTCAGAGGAGGGAATAAAAATACACATCCTTCAGTTGGCACTAGAGCACGTGAATTTCTCACTCTACTGCAGCCATAAGCAGATCATGACATTTCTCCTCCTCCCTTGGAAAGCTAAATTCACTCTGGCAAGTTCAGGGCTACTTTACTTATAAACTATTTAACAAAGTCAAAAAGCAGAACAAGAAAAGCTTTTGCAGATCTGAAGAGAAACTGTCTACAAATGTGGCCATGGGAGCGCCCTGCTCAGAAGTGCAGTCGGACAGCCTCTGGAGCCTCCTGGTCACAGGAAGTGGCCATTGTTCACAGGGCCCGTTGCTGTGAGCAGATCTTCCTTTTGACTCCACAGGATGCAGGAAACTGACTCACAGAATCCATCTATCTGTCTGTCTGTGTCCTGGGGGGCTGGCTGCAGCCCTTGCTACATAGTATGGATGCTCTCTCTGTGTGTCTGGATTTCAACATACAGCGCAGCAGACCCTCGCTGGGTGTCTGCTCCTCATCTCCCAGTTTCCCCAGCAGTGCTGGCTCAGTACATTTCTTACCAGGAGAAAGTCATCGTCCTAGTTGCTGTGATCACACAGAAATACCAGAGACCTCTAGCCAGCAGGTCACTGAGATGACAAAAAGAAAAAAAAAAAACAACCCTTACATGTGGAATGAATAACAGTGATATTAACTCTTGGAAAAGAACTGGAAGGAAGCTTATAGTTCATCTCACTTGGTAGACTGGTCCAGAGATGAGACAATTTGCCCAACTAGCGAGTGGCTGCATCAAGATCCAAGATGCACTCAGCCTTTTCCATCTCATCACGTGACCCTTCCACAGACGGCTGGAGTCATACCTTGTGCATACCTGTCTTAGGTGGTCTTCCGTGCAATGTTATGAATTGCAAAGCTGTTACCAAAAGTATTCTTACACGTTAGGTATAACTTTTGAAATTGCACACACAGAGAGAAACTACGACTTGGAGAGTTAAGATTTCTGAACACAGGTTAGTATACAAGGTTTGGGTGGTTGTGTGCTTCTCTATGTCTACTCACAGTTGAACCTTTTCATGGAGAGATAACTTTAGACGCTGGAGAGAACACCAAGCTGGGAAGTGAAGAGAAGGTGATTACAGCTGCATCCGTAGCATTACTTAGCTGGCCTCACAACCTGCAAACGTGGGGACTGAGTGTGGGGGTTAAATGAACTCTCAGACCCTTTTCTTCCAGCGGACTCCATTAACTTTTTGCTTTGACATATATAAATGTGTATATTAATATAATATATACAACCATTTTGCTAGATGCATTATTATATCAAGAAAAAAGACAACCCTTGCCTTCTCACAGTTTAGTGCAAGAGGTAGGTGGGTGAATAAACAATGTGATAACATATAATAGAAAGCACAAAATTCATAATGATCAACAATAGCTTCTTGCCTGTTACCACCTAATTAAGCTGCTCTTCCTAACCAGGGGAAACATCTATAATTTAATATAATAGGTTGCACAGTTCCCCCCAAATCCCTGTCTACCCAGAATCTCAGGATGTGACCTTATTTGGCAACAGGGTCTGCGCAGATGTACTTAAGGCAGGATCACCATGAAGTGGTCCTGGATTAGGGGAGTGGTCAGGAAAATGAGATGTCCTTACACAAGACAGAAGAGGACACACAGAGAGAAGCCCATGTGAAGATGGAAGCAAAGACTGCAGTTCTGTGGCCACGACACAAGGAATCCCTAGAGCCCTGGGAAGCAGCGAGAGGCCAGGAAGGGTTCTCCCCCAGGGCCTTGGGGGCAAGCGTGGCCCTGCCGACTCCTTGATTCAGACTTCTGGCCTCCTGAACTGTGAGAGAGTAAGGTTTTGTTGTTTAAGCTGCCCCACTTGTGGGAATTTGTTATGGCAGCCCAGGGAAACTAATGCATTTAACAAGGTAACAATTATAGGAAAGGGGGCATGACTTTTTTTCTTTTTAAACCAACTTCAAATCAGGCTTAAAACCTGTTTTTTCCCTATCACTATACTTACTGTGGCTAAATTTTTAGTGGGAAAAAAATCTTCCTAGAATACTCATTAAAAAACAAAAAACATAATACCATCTTCTTGTGAATTAGTGAAATTATAGGTATCACCATCTGAAAGGTTCATAGCACTAAACTCAGGCAATTAGAAATAGAATAGGCTTTTACCAATATCAATAAGATTATCATTTTTTTTAAAGATTTTTTATTTATTTATCTTTAGAGGGGAAGGGTAGGAAAGAGGGAGAGGGAGAGAAATATCAATGTATGGTTGCCTCTTATGTGTCCCCTGCTGGGAACTGGCCTGCAACCCAGGCATGTGCCCTGACTGGGAATCGAACCGCGATCCTTTGATTCGCAGGCCCGCACTCAGTCCACTGAGCTACACCAGCCAGGGCAGATTATCATTTTTTTAAAATCCCTCATTTGCACTATCAAGCAAGTATGAAGAAATAAACTGTGAAAAAGCACACTATAATAAATTTTTTCAAGCCAGAAAAAAAGAATTATCATTAAAATTATTATTATCTGCCACCATTGATCATTGCTACTGAGTTTGAAAAAAAATAAAATCTAGGAAGCGTGGGAACAACCCCAGGATGATGAACACTCCCAGAACTTACACCCCTACGGATAGGCCCAAGGTCTTGTCTTTGCCAACCATGACCTTAGAGCAGCAGCCACTTTCTCCCTCGTAGGATTACAACACCCGGCACCACATGAAAACTGAACTTTATTATCTCAGCCAGAGGGAGTGGTAGCCACGGAACTAGCCAGAAGTTTTCATATACTAAGTCCTCCAAACCACTCCAGTGCTGTGAAATTTACGTGCTACGAAAAATTTTTTTGGTTTCAATAAAATTGTGGGAATGTGGGTAAATTAGGAATTAATTTGCATGATGCATAGAGTTAGTGAGTCTAGAGAGCTCAAAAGTCTACTTTGTTCCTGGCAAGCCAGAAAAGAAAATTACCCAAGGAAAACAGGCAAACTATAGTTTCTCCCTATGCATCCTGATTCTTACCAACAAAGTCAGGGAAAGACGGAAAGACCCTTCTTCGTATCAGGGAAGAATGTTTCACATTAATTAGGAAAGTATTCCACCAGGCAAGGCCTGCTTTCAAAGTCAGAGGAGACCAAAGACATATTCCCAATTACCACTTTCCATTTTCCCTGTGCTGCAGGAGACTGAAGGTGCCGAAACCCCCGATACTTTTAAGACTGGAAGGACCAAGTTAAGCCAGTTCCCCGGAAAAGAAGCCACCGTGGTGGTGGCCAAGGCTGAATCTCACCTGTGACTTTCATGCCTGACACCATCTGAACACCTTGCCCAAGTTTTGGAATACTTTAGTTTTCTAAACTGTTCTAGAAAAACTCAGTTTTCACCGATATTCTGAATTTCTCAGGAAACAGAGTGACTGTCTAGATTTTCCTATATATTTTTATAACTACAGAGAAAAAAGAAATAAAGTTCAGCACTATAACTTCACATTGGCTAATTACACGTTCTCCCTGGCTACTTCGAAATCGGTCCAGGTTCTAGTGCCCCCTCTGGCCACCGCTGTAAGCAGCGTTAGTTCATCACAGGAAAACCTGGAATCCAGGCCTTTGCTCCACTCCCCCCCCCCCCCCTTAACCATCTGCCCCTGTATCCTGATCGATTTTTCTGCACTGTGAACCCAAGGGCAGCCTTCATCCTCTTCACAGCCACTTCAGTTGTAGGAGATGTCTGAGTCCTGGCTTGTTAAAGGGATAGTTTATTTTGTGCTGGACACAAGCCAACTGTGGTGCTCCCAGGCAACTGGTAAACATTTCACTGTGATTCTTCATGGGCTCCTGGCTCCGGGTAGCTTCTTTCATGCCAGGATAGTTCCTCCCGGAGTCAGGGGAGTTCTGCTCTAACTGGCCACTTTAATATATGCCCGCCTGAGCCTATTCTTAAGGCTACTTCCATTTCATTTTTTCTCTTCACAGCCAAGTCTGGACTTCTTGACATCACATCCAAGAAAGCAACCCTCGTGTGGACCTTATCACGAAATTGCCCCTACTCTCATCCACAGCACTCTCGTTCTCCCAATGCCTAAATGAGTTGGTTTTTTTTAAAGAGCCTTTGAGCCACCCTGGCTCCATTTCTCAGGGAATATAACGATGACTTTCCAAGGCTACCTCAGCTTAGATCATCTCTCAGACTCTTCGAGCTCTCACAGATGGGCCTTGACTCCACTGCTGTCCTCTGGGCTCTAGGGCTGCTCCCACCGGCTTGGAAGCCCAGTCTCGCACAAGCACCAGTGGCAGGCAGGAGTCTGCTCTGCAGTCCTGCTCCATTCACCTGGCCCTGACGTAGCTTCACACGGCAGTGCCTGTGGCTGAGATGCTCCTTTCTGCTCCAACACTCCTTTGTACATTTGTAGTTGTTAATTTTTTTCTTTCCAAGCCTGACGGACCTCTTAATGTATCTTCATACATTCTATGGCTTTTCAAAAAAAAACAAACAAACAAACAAACCTCCAATTGCTCCATTCTCTCCCTTAAGAAAAAAAATCGTGTTTCCAACTTATGTAAAAAAAACAATGTCAGAGTAAATCCCAAAGTCCCCATCAAGCAATAAAGGGCCTTCTGGACTTGGACTCAGTTCTTTTCCCAACATTTTCTGGCCACATCCCCCGTTAAGTGGCCCCATCAGGAGGCTTTGGGCCATATTCCTTCCATATGGTCTCATACCTCCACTGTCCTTGATCAGGCTATTATTTCCTTGTCAGGAATGCAGCCTCCACCCCGCAGGCTGGTTTTTTGTTGTTTTTGTTTTTCTTACTTCTCTTAAGCCTCCTCTGCCCTGGCTCCTCTCCCCCTGCAGAATCCATCTTTCCTTGCACTATGTCACCATGGTGCTGTATAGAGGCAACCATCACTGTGTCACAATTCTGCCTGCTTGCCTGAAGCGGGAGTTCTGCAAAGTAGGAACTTGCTCGTTCAATGCCCTGCGGGGTGCCTAGAACATAACAGATGACAACATTCCCAGCATACACCAGACTTATTATCACTTTAATATTTCATCCGAAGGCAAATAGTTAAAAAAATATGTATAAAACCTGGATGAGATATCTATCCAATAGCATAATGACTCCTATGAAAAGTCATAAAAATATTTAACATATTACTTACAATTAAATAGATACTATTTTTTCCTACATAAAATTGTACTGAAACTCATTATTAGATTATAGTTACTGACAATTAATAGTTAAACTTACGATGGAATGTTTATAAATCCTAAGTTCTGTAAAGATTAATAGTCTATCACAATATATACAAATATTGAATTATGCTGTTTTTCTGAAACTAATACAATGTTACATGTCAATTATTTCTCAATAAATGCATTATTAAAACACTTAATAGTCTAGCCCTGGCTGGTGTCGCCCAGTGGATTGAGTGCTGGCCTATGAACCAAAGGGTCACCAGTTCGATTCCCAGTCAGGTCACATGCCTGGATTATCGGCCAGGTCCCCAGTGGTGGGTGTTTGAGAGGAAACCACACATTGATGTTTCTCTCCCTCTCTTTCTCTTTCCCTTCCCCACTCTCTAAAAATAAATAAATAAAATCTTTTAAAAAAACAATTAATAGTCTTAAAGAGGTGTCATTTTCAAACCCACAAACACTGGTACCATTCTCTCTCAAGGCAAGTCAGCCAGAGCAAACACAGAAAGTAGTTTTCCTAAGGAAGAAAAAAGAATTTTTCTGGAATTATCCATATAACAATGTTGACATCAGTGTGTCCAGCTGGAGGGAGGATACCAAAGATGTCATAATAATGACCCTAAATCCCCTCTGGTGGTTTTGTTTTTCCCTTATAAAACTGCTCAAGTCTGTATTTAATTCTCCTGAAGCTCTGCCATTGTCTGTAGGCCTAATATACAGGGTCTGGCCCTTTTTTATTACAAAATCATAAGCATGTAATTCTGTAACGTAACAATATCACACTCAAGCACACCATATGACATTTAGGTGAAATGTTCAAATTGAAACTATAAATTATTACACCTATATTATTACCCTACCAACCACACTTGAGCAAGTGTTAATTCTCCCAGACCCTGTATGTGTATATATATGTATATATTATTTATACAATATCTTTTGGAAAGTCCAAGTTAAAACACATCAAAATAACCTCATTTCCATTACTATTTTAACAACATTGAGTTTTCCTACTCTTGGAATGAGACACACACACACACACACACACACACACACACACTTATTTGGGTCTTGTATAATTTCCTTTAGTAATATCTTGCAGTTGTCACATTGTTCGTTACTGAACAAAATGAACAATGTTTATTGCTAAGTATATTTTTTGTGTGAATGGAGTTATCCAAATTTCATTTTCTAATTATTTGTTGTTAATATAGAGAAATACAATTGAATTTTATATGCTGATATGATATCCTGCACCCCTACTTTTTAGGGGGAATTATCTTCAATATATACCATCACATTCTCTATGAAAAGAAAGTTTTAATCCTAAAAAAAAAAAAAACCCTCCTGTCCTTTCATGCTGCATCTTTCATCAATGTGTTCCTTGAGGAACAAACTCCTAATATACCAGATCAATGGCAATCCTCTCCAACAATAAAAGCAACTAACCTAAAATAAGGAGGTCATTTGTATCATTTTCTCCTAAACTTCTGAATAATCTAAGGAACTTCAACAATAACCAACCTTCAACTACAGAAATAGGTACAACTCTTCCACCCACCAAATCCCCATCCTAAACCACTCTAAAGAGAAGTCAGTCTGCAGGTCAGAATTATTCAAGATCATGAACCAGCCAACCAGGAGCAACACAAATTGTCTCACAATTTACTTGGTAATAAAACATAAGCTCATAACCAGAGAGAGTGATTGAACTATAATTACTTTGAATCATCAAGCAAAAAGATAGGTTAAAAGGAAGACATACAAGAAGTGCCCAAGCTGATGACTGTTTATTATTCTAATATTTAACTTACATTACATTTATACATTTAAAATATGCTATGCTTAAGCCAACTCTATATTTGAAAAACACAAAGCTCTGTAAAGAACTAGAGAATTTCCATGAAAAGGTAGTTTATTTCTGACATCACCACATTCTCCAACTTTTGACCCACTTCAACCTTGGTGACAATGCTTAAAAGGAAGGAGCTGATCATTTCCCTTTCAACTGCCAAGTCTTCTTTCTGAGCAGCCAGGCTGTTTGAAGCTTCCCAGGCACAACGAGTTATTTCAGGACCCGTAGGATTTACAACAATAATGGTTTGAGGAAACCACAGCACTTAGGCTCATTCGGTCTTTTTCCCTGTTCTTAGCAGTTTAAATATAAGCAAGAAAATGATTCTTCAATTTGGCAGACCAATTTCAGGGAGGCGTCATGCCACGGCGCATGCTAATCACAGAGTTGCATGGGCCACAGGGAACAGAGCGCTCCACCCCAACAGCTCTTTTCCGATCCCCCGCTTTGATGCTGCAGATCTGAGCCTTTCCTTGTTCCTTTTTGTTACCTCCTCCTGTCTGTCTTCCACCTTCCTTCCCTTCCCCCTCTCCTCACTCCTTCTCTCTCTCCTCACTCCTTCTCTCTCTCTCCCTCTCTCTCTCTCCCTCTCCCTCTCCCTCTCCCTCTCCCTCTCTCTCTCTCTCTCTCTCTCTCTCTCTCTCTCTCTCGCTCGCACACACACACACACACACACACACACACACACACACACACATCCTTGCTTAACATCAGTTAAGTTCTAATAAAAGTCTACAATTCTGTCAATGGTAATGGCTAGCATTTTTGGTTCAATTTTTTTTAACGCATCTCTGCAAATTCAGCTATTAATGATCATAAATCTATAGCCCCTCAAAAGAAAAAAACCACATGTCAAAAACAGAACACTAAGTTTAAAATTCAAAAATGCACTTACTGCTTTTGAGACAGGTGTGCTTTTGAGAGCTCTGTTAAGTTATTCCACCATCTCTAAGGACTTCAGTTCCTACAAAAGAGAGACTGCAGCTTGGGGCCCTTGGGGTTTTCTGTTTGCTTTGGGGGATTTCATTTTTTTTCCCTTCAATTCTTTGAAAGCAAAATGAATTTTGCTTTGTGAGTGGAATCAAAGTGACGCCAGAGAGCCTGTTTTCAGGGCTGATGTCCCGCTTTGCCTTTGCTCTCATTAGTAAGTTGCTTGTCTTGGGCACATCTATTGAGAAAACGTCCATGTGACACAAAGTGAATGAAAAGCTTCCCAAACCTGCTCTGAAAGGTCAGCAAAGGAATCTGTCACTTGACCATCACAGGGCAGTCAGGAATGTCCAAATTAAAGAAACGAATAAAAATGAACACAATCCCAATACCAGATAAGAGGGGGGAAAGGAATGTAAGGGCACAGTCTAACTGGGCCACTGTCGGCTGGGAGGCCTCACACAGGTGAACTCACCTCCCTGGACCTCGGCTTCTCACCTGTCACACAAGATAGCAGACAGGGCTCTCTCTCTCTGAGGTTCCTTCCAGCCCTAACAAGTTAGCCTTGTTTTGTTAAGGAAACTTGACTTGGGTCCCTTTATAGCTCCAATTTAGGAAAAATATCCAAGTATTTACTCAAGTGCTCTCAAATGGCACCAGGAGAGAAAAATATGCAGTCATTGCTTCAACAAGCTCTCTCTCTACATAACTGCCAAAGCTGGTATCTCTGATTAGGCATACACAAAACAGAATTCTTTGAAATGTGCTTCATCTGAAGAGAAAGGCATCTTTACAACTGTCATCATCCCTGCGATTTTACATCCAAAACAGAGAGTAAACATTTGGTATCAAAAGCTTTTGATATCAGGACTGAGCGTCTTTTATCGATTCTCTAATGTTTGGAGAAGGAGAGAAAGGGTAATCATGCTTTTTGAAATTGTTGCTTTTCTCTGAGCCTCATTCTTGAGTCACATAAAAAAAATTTTTGAAAGAGAGCAAGATGGCCCCTGTGGGGGCAGGGGAGGCTGGGAGTGGACGGATCCAGCAAAAAGGAAGAAGGGCTCATGGACAAGGACAACAGTGTGGTGATGTGCGGGGGAGGGGAGGGCATATAAAGGGGCTAAATGGGAATAGACAAATACAATAAGAAAAATTTTTAAATATTTTTAATGTCTACTTTCAATTTATTCAAATTGCACGCAGACATTTTTGCGGCTCTCCTATATGTAAATCAAAGTATTCACTGAGCAACTACTATAAGCCTAGGATACAAATGGGGACTGCAGCATTTCAACACAGACTATTAAAAGATTGTGCTAATTCTGAATTTTGAGATACAGTGGCTTATTACAAAATCACACACAAAAAAGAGCGTCCAATTGGCTTTTTCAGTCACATTTTATATAAGTCCAATTTGTGTCAATGAGGATGAAAAGTCATTTAAAGTGTTTGGCCAAAAATATTTAGTGAGTAGAATTGGTTTCAGATACTATAAATTATTCAGAGAAATATGCCTTGTCTTCACAATTTTTGACTTTTCTACAAGCATATAATGTGAAGAAAAATATGAAGATACAAGGAGGCAATTTCACCCATATGAAAAACAAACTATATTTGGTATCCAAATATCAGACGGAGAGAAGGGAGGGAGAAGAGGGTGAGAACTTAACAAGTTATTAGAGAAAGTGCTCAGTGAGACCAAACCTTGAAAGCTATACATGCTTGATAAGTAAAACAATGCAGTAATCCTGCTTGAAAACCCCAGGTGTTACAAGTGTTAACAGTTAACATTTACAAAAAGAACTGGGATGCCCAAATATAGTCACAATTCTATAACATTAATGCTAACGTGTCCTTTGTTTAACTGTACTACAAAGAAAAGCCAACAGTGGATAACATTTAAAAAAAAAATACTTGCACAGTACAGTATCATCCCACTTATCGAGCGACCACTTTTCTGACAAACCAGCCATTGAAAATATGGCCAATAAGTCACAATGGTCTCTGACCAGACAGCACTGCTCCCAGGGTTAGGGCTCAGGAACCCCTTCTAGTCTTCCCGTCAATACTGTGGTCCTAAATTGGATTGCCCAGGGCTTCCACATGAGCTAACAAATTAGAAACACCAAACCAGAGAGCGGTGGGCACTACAGGAGGCAGGCAGAGTTACACAGGTGAAAAGAAAAAGCTGCCAACCTACAGCGCAAGCAGCGTAACAGGCGGGCCGTGGGGACCCACCCCACACCACAGCAGAGATCCTTATGAACCTCAGCAGCCACCAGGCCATCGCTCAGGTAACACGAGGTTCAGTGAATATTTGTGGTGACACCATGGTATCAAGAGAAGATTTAACTGTGCTCTGAGGACTGAGCAGAGAAGCTGCACAGTGTCTTACAGAGAGTGTGGGATTAAGTTCCAAAAAGTGCATTCAAATCCAAGCTGTACCATGACTACCTACATAGCTTTAGGCAAGTCACTTAATCGTTCCAAGACTGCTTTCTCACCATACAATAAGGTAAGGCCACCTGTCCTGCCCATCTCACAGGACTGTCAGAACAACGACATGAGACCATGCAAGTGTGACTACTGGCTAAAGCAAGAGGGTGAAGCAAGATCTGCAAGCAAGACTCTATCTGCTGAGTATACTTTAGAAAGGCTTTTTGTAAATGGAAAAAATTGTGAAATTTTTAAAAATTTTGAAAGATGAACAAGGCAAGCTTCTATTATATGGAAATGCGAATAAATAAAATGACATGGTGAATGAGTGCTTAGGCGCATATTCCTCTAACATTTTCTATAAACTAATATGATCACAATTTAGAAAAGTATTCCTAACCAATCATCATGTTTTCAAATAACTTTTTGTTTAAAAAAAAGCCACACAGCTTTTCTTCCAGTTCAGACAGGCTCTCTGATACACACAGGCTGGAGTCCAACAACATGAAAGCAAAGTTAAATGGACTGAACTTCTCAACTAATTCTTCTCCTTTGGGGAATAAACAGTAGATTAGTAAGCAAAATGACAGAGACGTCTCCAGAATTAGGATGAACTTCGACAGACAGCGCTGTTCACAAGCCTTCCCTTGGGCCAGTTAGCAGGTGCAAGCCGTCCTCTGAGTGCATTAGCGCAGCTCCGCACCGTTGTGCTCCAGCGGGGAGCAGGGTGCCTTCTGGAAACCGCTCAGTCCCGCTGCTGGTTTCCTGGCATCCCCTTTATCCATGGACATGGTACTGGGCTGGGAGCGCAGGGAGAAACCCGGATGGGCACTGACATGGTGAGTGAGTGCTTAGGCGCTCAGTGTCCTTAGTTCTCAGAGCAGACGATTTTCTAAGATGCACCACTAATCTGCCCTGCCTCTCAAGACATTCCTGGTGTGTGAGACCTTTCTACAGCATTGCTGTGACAGTGGACTGTCCACAGAGAGGCCCTCAGTTTTGTAACTTCCAAACACCATGAAGGAGCCATCCAGTACTGAGCACAGTGAAATGCTACCAAAAGAAGTGAAGTCTATGGAAAGCACCATTTTGCCAACGGAGGCTGTGATCTAACAGGTTTTACCTATAAAACCACTTTGGGTCAGAACTGACTTTTCCTGTCTAATAAAATTGAAAAGGAGAAAAAATTAAGAGTATCACATGTACCCATTCATTAAAGAAAAGTATTTTCACAAAGCTTTTGCTTTATGTTATATACAGCAGGTCCTCAAATAACCTCGTTTCATTCAATGTCATTTTTTAAAAGATTTTATTTATTTATTTTTAGACAGAGGGAAAGGAGGGAGAAAGAGAGGGAGCGAGAAACATCAATGTGTGGTTGCCTCTTGCACAACCCCCACCAGGGGCCTGGCCCACAACCCAAGCATGCGCCCTGACTAGGAATCGAACTGGTGACCCTTCGGGGTCAAATCCACTGAGCTACACCAGCCAGGGCCAATGTCATTTCATTACAACATTGCTGAGAAAAAAACTCAATTCCTGGCCAGGACCACTGTCTGTGCGAAGTTTGCACATTCTCCCTGGCCCTCCCCATGCCTGTGTGGGTTTTCTCTCGTACCCCAGTTTCCTCCCACATCCCACCACTGTGCAGCTCCTGCAGTGAACTGGATGGAGTGTCAGCCTTATGCCAGTCTGAGTGAGGGAGTATGTGTATGCGTGTATGTGTGAGAGGGAGAGCGAGACAGAAAACAACTCATAAATGGGCTTATAAATGAGCTTTTCTTATGGAACCCAAATCTGACAATTCCCAAATATAGATGGAACCCAAATCGGAGGATGCAAGGGGGCGTCCTGTCTGCCTTGCTCCCTGAGCTGCTGGGACTGGCTCCAATCACCAGGACCCTGTCCAGGATCAGTACGTCAGGAAATCATTCTCTTCCTTGTTTTTATCCATACTTCTTAAATGTACATGGTGCTCACATATCAATGTTTAATATTAGAAGAGTTTGGGGTCTTTATTAAAAGTTCGGTGATGTATTTTTGTGAATAGAAATACGCCATCGGTACTGAACTCTTGTTTATATCAATTAGCCTGTGGTAAAATTGGTTCTCTTATACACTGTTTTGCTTAAAGTTGCAGTTTCCAAGAATCTATCAATGATGTTAGATGAAGACTTACTGCATGTGTGTGTATGTATAAATGTGTGTGTGCATTGTGTGTAGGAACAAATGTAGTATATTTATTAATCTGGACCCAAGCAAACTTTCAAAAGTCACTGACTTAAACAAAACAAATACAATTAAACTTCTTGGGCACTGTAAAACCCAAAACATTCACAACATCAATTCACTCCAAGAGATTCTTTCTCCCATTCCAAACAAGCATTTGTTGTGGAGAAACCTATCTCAACTTTCTCATAAACTAAAGGAAAACTTACTAATTGGATTTTTGTTCAAATCTTTATTAAAGTTGAAACATAATCTTCAAAAGTCAGTTACATAATCTTCCCCTGGCTGCGGTGACATAAGAACCCAGATGATTGCATCGGCTCACACTTGTCCCAATGTGGAGGACGTACTCAAGGTTTGAGGATCCAAAGGGATGTTGTAGAAGAGAAACCCCCACCTCTCCAGCTTCATAAAGCATCTGCAGCACACAAGAACAGCACTAATGCAACCGGGTGTCTCAACAGAGCGACATTCAGGCGTTCATACTTAAGGACAAAAAATCAGGCTTGGAAAATTAGCAACTGGGAAAAAAGTAGTTAAAAGATCTTTTATAGTAGGGAGAGAATGTGTTGATGAACTCTGAAGTAAAATTAACTTAAAGTAACAATCAAAGTTCTTTTTCCAGGAAGTCAAAGCACTCTATGTACTTTCTATGGGCAAAAAAAATATGTAAATAAATAACTACCAGTCAAGATAACCACAGCAACCATGCCAAGTACCAGCCACAGCCACCCACGAAGAGAAATTCACAAATTGTCTTTTGTGTGCTTTGTAAAAGAATCTCAAACCAATCCAGACTTAAGCAATACACACCTGTTCAGGTAAGAATTCTGGTTTATCTCCAAATGTAATCCTGAAACACCAGATACCCAGTTTCTACTTTAGCTGAGGCGTTTAGAATTACAAAATGAAACAGAACCTTCAGGAATAGAGGCGAGGGAACTGTACCAACAATAAATATATTTATTCTCATTCTCTCTTTTAAATTTTATTCAAAAGACAAAAATCAAGTGATACACAGTTCATTAAAATCTCAACTGCTTGTGGCTTTCACTTATAAATGAGTTTTTCTTAGAGAAAGATAAATATATATGGAACACAAATCTGACAATTTACTTGTACCACTAAAATTATTTTAACCAGTTAATAAACTAGTTTTTAGCCTTATCCCATGCCTTTCCAACCATGTACAGAAACTTTATTTAGCCATGTCTTAAAAATAAACAGACCTAAATTATTACAAGTCTACAATTAGTTGTACAAGCAGCATACTCAGAAACTTGCCTCCCTGGAGACTACCATAACTTTACTGAGTTAGGAGACAGGACTGGAAAACTGTTAGCAAAGGGAAGGCAGACTGGAGAAGCCTGGAGATTCATGATCTCTTCTCCCCTTAGGACTTACCACCACCTCCTCCTCCGGTTGACTGACACCTTCATCCATTATCTCCCATTCATTGCTGCCTGTAACATAGCTTTTTTCTAAAACAGGAGGCCACGAAAACGCAGGGTGGTCACCCTCCAGCCCACCGCCCTTAATGAGTGCCTGCTCTAGGGAGGGCTCCCTGCGCCGGGGCACTCCCAGTTCAAGCCACTTTCACCTCACATCAGAGAGAGGCTCGCTCCACCCGGCGGCTTTCTCGAGGTGTGCCTTTATATAAAGTCCACGGAACATTAGGGGCTCACAGAACACAAGAACGCACAACATGCACCCAGATCCTGGGAATGAACGTCGTAAATGGTGGTGCCAGCGAGGGGAGCGAGCGACAGCTGGGAGCCCCAGCTAACAAGCCCCGTCCCTGGGGAGACAGCCGCAGACCACTGCTCAGCTAGACAAGCACGCGCCATGTATCCTACATGTTTAAATAGTCACAGTTATGACGCTTCCACCACAGTGACGGGTTCTAGCAAGAACTAAGTAAATGGCTGTTGGTTTAACATCTCTGATGACGAGTCAGCCATAAATGACAGAGAACACTCTGTGATGCTGAGTTTAAAGGCACCGAGAAGAGGTTCTGAAAGGGCTGAAGAGGGGCAGGTGGCAGAGACATCAATGCGGCCAGCCTGTGGCACCCTCAGCCTCACACCACACATCTCATGAATAAACAATATGCATGCTGATCGTACATAAGTTCTCCAATAGCATTTATTAAGACAGTGATCACCATAAATACCGTCCTTAATTAGGAAGATTAGAAATGCCAGGTGAAGGCTACTCACATTTCAGAAAGCTAGAAAAAGTATAACTGTATCTTTTGAAAGTTACAGATGCTGTTGCTACAGGAATAAGTAATTATTAAAACCAGTGACTTCCCTTAATAAAGGCAGCCTAACGTGAAAATCTGTTATGAAAATGTCCTAACTGCTTTTCCAGGTGCCTATGTGATCGCTTCACGCAGCCCTTGGTCTCCTCTCCACAGCCACGGCCCAGCAAGGCCCTGGTCCCTGTGCCCCAGCCCATCCTGTGGGCCGTAACCAGAGCAGCTCTCCTTCAACATTGCCTCGGCGTGCATTCACACAACAAATGTTTACCTCCTCTCTGCAAAGTGCGAGACACTGGGTAAGACACAAGCTACCTGTCAACAAACAAACAAACAAACAAAAACACTGAAGTGAGGTGTGATGCGCAGCACATCCCCACGCAGTCTCACAACCGAACATCTGCCCTAGAGCCAGAAGTTGCTGAGTCCAAGACCCTAAGATGCCCAAGGTGCTTGCAATGTCCCCATCTTTCTTCCTGGAACACGACACTGGCTTCCCTGTCTCACCCCACCTCAGTTTCCCTGCCCAGTCTGTAGTTCTCCCTGATGATCTAACCCTTCCTTACTCATCAAACCAACGACTATTTTTACTGAACAACTGTGGTACCCAGACACTATTTGTTAAACGAGTTAATTCATGTCACGTGTCATTAAGAGTGTCTAGCTGTGGCAAGTGCTTGTTAAGTGTTAGCTACTGTTAATGCTCATGGGTAGGTTGACTGGCTTAGACATGACTTTCAGTTTATTCTAATCATTTCAAGATTTCACATGAAAAAGTGAAGTGGAAACTATGTAAAGGAAGTGATAGCTTCCACTTGGGTTGCCTAAAAGCACTTACTTCTATACTGAAAATTCTACAGAATAGTATATTCTATATCACAATAAAGATATTGCTCACTCCATTGATTATTGGTCATGAAAAGACTGCCATCCCCACAGACAGTTCCATCAAATACAACCAGATACAATGTGTAGGCCGACAGAGTATCTATAAAACACATACGCATTTATTCAATAAATAAGCTGTACCTGCTACCCATATGTATGATGAATAGGTATTATCCCATTCTACAAAAATTAAAACTAGAGCTTCAGCAGATTATGTGACCTGTTCTGGGTCACACAATTAGCAAGTGACAGAAGCACAACTTCCAGATTTCCTGGCCCGGTGCTCTTTGCAGCATTCATTCTCTCTTCCAGCTACAATTTGTGAACATCTACTACGGGCCAGGCTTGGGACAATACCAGTTATCAAAGCGTGCAAAGAATCTCTCCTGTCTTAGACGTGAAATTCTAGTTTGAGGAGACAGGCAGTACCAAAAATAAATACGTAATGTATACGGTATATGAAGTATATACCACAACATGCATATTTAGATAGCACAGTGCTTTGGAGAAAAACAGAGATAGGGATGGGAAGTCAGGGTGAGGGTAAGATGTGACCATTTTCAACAGGGTCACTGAGATGGCTTTTGAGCGAAGATCTGAAAGAAGTGAGACAGGGAAGGAACATGCGCACAGCTGGGATTCTACGAGGGAAGGTCAAGTTGCCAGGCATATTCTAAAAGCAGCAAAGAGACTGAGAGGACATTGAGAAGAAAGCAAAAGTGATAAGGTGGGGGAAGCAATGGGGTGACAGAGGCAGCTCAGGCAGGGCCTTACACATCGTAATAAAGACTTTAGTATTTAAACTGTCTGAAAAGGAAAGCCAGCGAAGGGTTTCAGTCAATGAAGTTACACAACGTGACTTATGTTTGATGTTTTACTGATGTTTTATGTTTACTGTTTTACAGGATTACTGAGGCTCCCGTGTCAAGTTTAGCCTGATTTGCAGCGGGACTGGGGTGGGGAGTGGGGAAGGCTGGGGGAGGGCAAAGGATAAAGCAGGGAAACTGGTTAAGACAAGACTGCAGTAGCACTGAGCTGCATCTCCGTATCAGGCAGAGCATCACCCACCCCATCCTTATCTCTGTTCACTTAGTCAGCTTTACTAATGGTCAAAACAGTCACAGTCAAATATTCTACAAAGTCCTTGCTACATGCACAGTTTAAGCGGAGCAATAGGAAACAACAGACTGCCACCAAAATTCTGTGCCTGCCCTGGCTGGTGTGGCTCAGTTGATTGGAGCAACTCCCAGTCAGAGCACATACCTAGGCGGTGAGTTTGTCCCCGTCGGGGCCAGTATGAGAAGGCAACCAATTGATGTTTCTCTCTCTCCCCCTCCCTTCCTCTCTCTTTAAAAGCAGTGAAAAAAAAATGTCCTTGCAAGAGGATAAAGAGAGTCCACGAACTCTCTTTTACTACATTCAAAAAAGTTCAGAGTGGGGAGCACTTGTAAGATTACATTCATCCGTGTAATCAACAAAGTAAGCACAAGGTGCTACCTAGAACCCACAGGCTTTAAGCAAATTCAGAGAGTATTTGTTTGGCCCATTGGCCTGTGCAAACAGCACTAATATTAACAGTGTCCTGGATGAGTTATGTTCACCCAGTCAGCAACCATTTATTGAGCACTTAGCCTGAGGGATAAAAAAGATAAATAAGACTTGGTCTCTATCCTAGAATAGGTCACAGTCTAGCTAAAGACACAGACAAGTAAACAAGTAAGTATAATCCAGTGTATGATAAAAGCAATTACTGAGGTATGTAGAAAGTAGAGAAATAACACAGAGCAGGGAGGTACCAGCTCTGCCCTTAGGGGTTAGGGAAGACTTCAGAGCTTTGCAGGGAGTCTAGAAGGTTAAATAGGAAGTCAACAGGTGGAGGAGGGGACTGGAGCATCCTGTCACAGGGAATGCGAAAGGCAGGGGATAGGAAATGGAAAGTTCTGGAGTTGTGAAAGAGCAATGGGCCTGTTTGTTATTTCTAGAGTTAAAAAGGAGAAGGGACAGGAGTCTGATGGGGCAGGGTTTCATGCTATGTTAAGTGATAAGGGCTTCATTCTGCAGGCAATGGGGCTCCACAGAAGAGTGACCCAATTATAGGATTTGTACTTTAGGAAGATGTCTCTGACTGCAGTGCAGACTCAAGGACGGCTCCAAGGAGGGAGGACAAGAGGGAAGATAACAAGAAAGAGAGAAGAGTATTCGGAAGGTAAATCTGAGGAGGGCCTGAACTCCGGTTCCATGGACAAGTCTGTACAGACACAACAGACCTTGAGCAGGTAAAACTGACAAGACTAAAGTTAAGTGAAGTATTTCATGGAAAATATTGTAGTTTATGCCCTGCTGGTGTGGCTCAGTGGGTTGGGTATCATCCAACAAACCGAAAGGTGGCCGGTTTGATTCCCGGTCAGGGCACATGCCTGGGTTGCAGGCCAGGCTGCGGTTGGGGGTGTGCAAGAGGCGACCAATGGATGTTTCTCTCCCTCTCTCCCAACTTTCCCCTCTCTCTAAAAATAAATAAAATCTTTTTTTAAAAAGAAAATATTGCACTTTAAAAACTTGAATTTGATAGAAATATTATAGTTAAACCAAAAACCCTTGAAATTACATGGAAGTGTAACACATAAAACAGCTTGCAAGAGACTTAAGAAAATCAATCCTAATTAATATACAGGGATTTTTAACTTATTTTTAAAAAGAACAATTTCAAAAATGTTTCCAAAACCCAGTGTAGACATTGCCATAGAAAATAGCACAGGTGACTCACTTCTAAAACTAAGTAAGCTCTGACAGTAAGTTACTTCTTTTATCACTCTATGACATTTTAGTAATCTATGTCTAATTCTCAAAACAAACCCACAAACTTTTTAAAATAAGTAAACGAGTATTACATGAAACATCATTTCAACAGAACTTCACCAATAACAAATGAAATCATTTTTTGCAACAAAACCAGGCAGTGAGATAAGAGATTCCCAACTTCAACAGAGAATACCCTCAAGGGTCGAAAGAGCCGTCTCGACAAGCCAGGTGAACTACGAAGCGGCACCCACTCACTGCGGGTCTCTTTCACAGAGTGTCAGCTTCAGCAGGAGACTGCAGGAGAACACTGCCTTCGCTGCACGACAATGCTCTTCTTCACCTCTTCTATGAAGACGCTGAGATAAACTCCACGGAGCTATTTTTCCAACGTATGTAGTAACCCTCAACATAAATATTACTTATTTATCTAGTTTTACTCTCAAATTTGGTGTGCTGCCTTGACATTATTTACCAATATTTGTTAGGTTTCTGTGACGCTGTGAAGAAAGCGTTCTTAATTCCCGTAATTTTAAAGATTTTTGTGGTAAAGATAAATCCCAGCTATTTACAAAGGAGCAGGATGCTGACCTTGCTGCAAGGGGTCTTCCATGCCATTTTTCTCCATTGTAATATCCGAAGTCATTGCCAATCTAATTACGTACATGGATCCTGTTTTCTGCAACAATTTTATTAAGGAGGACATTGGAATGAAGTTACTTTAAACATAACCAAATCCCACCTTCAATAATTGATTATCTCATGTATGGATTATCCATTACCTTTGATCCCTAGTAAGGCCATTCTGGCCATTTCTGTAGTCCGTGGGAAGGGAAGGAACTGAAATTCAAATGACTCAAATTTGGTAATGTGATAAATGTATATGATAAAGTCCAGAAGAAGAGAGTGAAAGCATTGTTTAAACGGAGGCTTTGCATGTTAATTACCCTCTCTATCTGCTGACCTGTCAATACTGCCACCATCAATCACGCCTCTGCCCAGCTGAACACAGGGCTGAGAACACAACAGAACACCCTCTGCCCAACGGCAGGATGCTCCATTATTATTCCACCTCTTCCGGTTTTAGTGAACAAGAGAGGGGAAGTGAGATAGATGGGGGAGCACAGAATAAATACTATTAGTCACCAGTTTCCCTTGAAAACCTCCCTCGATGTTAAAACAAAGCAGGAGCTCCTTAAATAATTGTTTAAACCAACGCTAACAGCCAAAAGACCATGCAAAAACATGAAAATGCTCCAGCTGGTATATCTTCATCTCAACCTTCTCATCTGAAGCCTTTCATTTTTGCCGTTCTCCACAATTATCCTGCATTTTTTCTTTAATTCCCCCTTAAATGTCTTCTCCATTAGAGTATGGACTCATTTATTTCAGAGTCGCTATGCTCTATTTCTTTGTGTCCCACACATAATTCTCAGGACTCTGCTCTCACAACTCCACACGGAAAAGCTACTGTTGTCTCATCTACAACTGCCCTCTACTTTTTCACTACACAGGCACCTAACAAAATAGCTCATGATTCACTAAATTTAATACCCAAGAGGATACATATTCACACCCTTGATTTTTGTGGCTATTTAAGTCAAAACATCATCTGCTATTATAGTGGGTCATGTCACACTAACAATGTAAGAACTGATCATTCCTGTTCACCCAATTCGTTTTTACCTTCTTTAGCACAAATGTCAATGGAAGAGAGTTGTGAAACTTGCCATGTGCTGGAATGAAAGAAAACAGACAGGTATTTATTTGTAATTGCTTGGACCTAACGGTATGTATCGTCTAGTATTTTGCCGTATATAACGCACACCCACATTATTGGTGCTGCCCATGTATAACGTACACCTTTAGTACTACACATGTACAACACGCATCTTTACTTTTCCCTCAAAAATTTGGGCAAAAAGTACACGTTATTCATGGCAAAATATGGTACTTCTGAGGATCAGGAAAAGTAGTATAATTGGAAAGATACATATGAGTAGCATGTTATTCTTATAAAAAGTTTCTCCAAAGAAGTCTCAAGAACTGTAATTTTATCTTTAGCTTCTTGAGTACAAGTGACAACATTGAATTGTAAAGTTATAGGTGTGTGTACTGATAACTATCCATAAGGGTAATCCCCTAAACACTTTATGTTGAGGTTTTGATGAGCAATCCAGCATGGAGAGTCACTATAAAAAGAACTTCCTTGGTTTTAACAAAACTTGACAGAACTGTTTCATAAAATGATTGTAAATCTTACACAACATACCACTCACACTGAGAGCTCTGTGCAAAGCAATGTGACCTGGACCCAGTGGGAGAGAGCAGGCAAACACTCTGGCCTTGCAGCAGCTGCTGGACGGGAGGGTGGGAGGGAAGGACGGAGGGAGAAAGAACCCATTGCTGCAGGGGTGGGAGAGGGGAGGTGGGGGACACAACACATGGAGAGACCAACTGCTGCAGTGAGGTTGACTTGTTAAGCTACACTGTCCTTCCTCTAGCTGTCACCACTTGATGGTAGTGTATGTGGGGGAGGGGAGGAGGGAAAGCAGGTTTTCGGAAACCTATATGAATCGAACAACGTTCCTATGAGGTACAGGGGTGGCGAGTAGGCTAAAAGGAAAGTGAATTCAGATGCACGTGGTCTGTGCAGATACAGAAGAAAGAAAGGATACTACACAATTCCCATCAGATCAATGTGTCTTCAATGCTTATTTATTTGCAACCAAACGCTAATATGGCCATTGGGCATTCTGAGCCCTGACTGCTAATCCTTGCTAGAGTTTTAGCTCATTTGATGCTAAGACAAAACTCCAATCCTGCATAATTTTTCTGAAAGATTTTCCCTCTTTTGATCTGCAAGTATAAACAAATGTCATTTCTGTATTTCTCCAAAGGAAAGAAATATGTGGAATAAAGATCAACTGTTATAACATTCCTCTGAGGCAATATGTCAAAGTTGGGAGTCAATTTTCTTTTGTAAGACAAACAGGAAAATAGAATACAGTATCATGAACATTGATCTATAGGCAGCTTTTTAAACAATTTCCCCCAACTCTGTACATCAAAAATGATAACATTATCTGCCCAGTAATTTCTAAGAACCTCATAAATTTCTACACTGTATTATGCATCCATTTCTCCTCATGAGGCTGCTGTGTCCCCCGTTATACTAAGGGAGAAAAGGAACAATCTTTTGTATTATTGCATAAACAAGTCCTCCCTTCCCTTTTCAAGTCATCCCTGTTCTTAACAATGAATTCTTTATTTTTCACAAGTCAACTGTACAATATTTGTTTCGTTTCCCCACTAAAATGAACACATGCAAATTCACAGTCTCTGCCCCCATTAATGTTAACTGAGACAAAGCATCTATGATAGAAATCCTAAAGCCACATACTCATGTATCCAATCTTTAACAAAACCTTGACAGTGGCCAATTTAAAAGAAAACAAGTAATTAAAAAAACCACCTTTGGCAATGTCCAAAGGAATCAAAACTATACCCTCTTCCAACCACAGCACTACTGTATCCGCCCTTCAAACATGTTTGCTTCAAAGAGTGTAACCCACCCATTTACCAAAACCACAGCTTATGCCTGATTTAGAAAAGTAAAGTTCATGGACTTACTAAACTACACAACTCCAGATGGAAGGCACACATGTCTTGTCTACGCCTGGCAATTACACAGCATCTGAGCTGAGAACCTGCACTTTCAGGCTCAGGATCAGCGGCCCACTGTTGACCGCCTCCTCGACACAATACACAACTGTCATCTTCAAAGAACATTAACTAGATGCCCTTGTACCACAGCTGAACAGACAAGAACAAATGACTTAGCACACATGGTCCAGGAAGAAGGGATGGGTTTGAGTCTCAGTCCATGGAGTATAATTACTGTACATACTTAACTTCGCTTATTCTCTTATTTCAGCAGTTTTGTTTCCCCAAAAAAGGGAAAGAGCAGGTCCCTGGAATCTTCCAGGGACCTTTAGGCACGGGAAAAACGTGATGAACAGGGAAAACACAATCATGCGGAATGTCTGGACTAGGTTCCTTTGTAATACTTAAATAGCGCCCCCCTACTGGGCTTTGCCACAGCACTGAATGCTGAAACCATTTTAGAGCTTAACAATCCAGTCTATGGCAAACATTCTAAGAGGAAGAACTCCAATTCCAAATATAAAATAAGGGTGTGTTAAGAAACACGGAAACATTTCCCTCTCCCCCACCAGGACTGGTATTTTTCTTCACTTGGAAGAAGGCAAAACATGCTCAACCTGAAAACAGAGACCAACATTGGTCTGAAAAGGAACTTGAAAGAAATCCAAAACTCCTTTTGGCCAAACCCTTCCTTCATGTGTTAATTTTCTTTGCTGCCAGCCCAACACCTGTTTAATTTAAGCATTCATCTAACTCATCAGTCTTCTATGAAAAGATGCAAGGGGACTGCCCACGACTGCCAAAGTTTTCTCAGCGCACTGCTTCAAAAAAGAGCTCCATGTCCGAACTCCAAACTGTTGTAAGAGCAGAAGATTCCTTCTACGATGGCGGTTTACCACTGAACTTCTCAGCAGTCACAGGAGCGTGCAGATCTGGTGTGGGGACAGAGTGTGCTGAGGACGAGTAAGAGCTACTTTATCCTTCTCCGAAGGACACAACCTCAAGCTGAATCTAGTTGGAAGAGCCCTTTTGTTTTAGATATGTAAACATATGGATAACAGTGAATCCCAATACAAAAACAACCAAAAACTCCTAATGAGGCCAAAGATCATGAAGGGAAATCAGTGCTAGAAACAGAGAGTTCTACATGGCAAACTTCTAAAAATGTTTAAATTAAAAAAGAGTCAAGTCACCTTTTCTGGGCTGGGTTCTGTAAGTCCAGTTTTCATCATCCACTTCCACCTGCCGCCCGCAAACCGAGAGCTCTCCGTCACTGCGAAACAGCCTCTTTGTCTGCCTGGACAAGGAGGAGAAATTTATCCAACTTACGGCACGTGAGAGAGAACCCGAATTTGACTTGAGTCTGAAGGAACCTGAAGAGCCTTCCTTTTTCATCTTCTTTCACATCAAAATCCACTACAGACAAAGAACAGCCCAGCAAACAAAAAGCTTGTGTTTTTAAATTGGTCCAGGTCCTTCTAACGAGCCTGCTCCTTCCCACTTATTCAGACAATGTTGAGAGTCAGGCACAGCTTTATGCACCCAATTACAAAGAAAAGGAAAATGAGGGGTTAAAAAAACAAAAAAAAATTTTTTTTTACTCCAATGACATTGTGGTACTTGGTTTCTAGATCAGGGGTAGCCACGGCCCTCCCACAAATAAAATAAAAATAAATAAAAGTGCAATTTTAAAAATCAAGCAGGGTGATCCTTTCAGGAATACTTGAATACTTGTCAGGACTTTGCGAAGAACAGAACCAAGGCACTCCGACTCTCTGGTGTGCACCTAGCATCCCAATCTGTAATCCTATTCCTCTCCCAGGCATCTTTCCCCGCAAGGGCAGAGAGCCAGCCGTCTGTGGCAGACAGAGGAACTCCTCAGCCTGGATAAAGAGATGCAGCGTCAACGCAGGTGCCCAGTTTCGAGTTCACCCGCACAGGTGACTTAGGAGAAATCAGAGTTCAGCTCACTTGCCGCCGCAGCCCAGCGCAGAATCCTAAACCAGAATCCTAAACCGCCCACTTGCCCTCTTTCCCTCTTTCCCAGCTGGGAGCCGCTCGGGATCCACAGGACTCCACAAACAATAAAACGGGCTGCGTGGCTATTGCTTGGATTACAGAGCCAGCACTCCCTGTGAAAGACGATAGGCTTTCCGGGGACTGAAGGCGCCTCATTGGAGATGGAAAACCCCGCCTCTGCACAGCCAGACTTCAGTGGCAGTTCAAACTTCTGAACTCCAGCAAACCTACGGAAATGCAAGTCTGCACAGACTACAGACTTCGGGATAAAAACAACTTGACTGTTAAGAGGCCGTGCTTCTGAAAGTGGGATTTTGAGAAGGGGTTTTCAAAGGATATATAGTGATAGGCGCATCCAGCCTTCCTAGGTGGATTTAGGAAAGTCACGATCTAAGGAAACATGCTTCCAAATCTGACGCAGTCTTACTTCACTCCCAGCTTTCAGCAGAGGTGGAGTGCAGCCATTCTTGCACCTGTTATGGCCTCTCCTGTCTTACCCCAGCAGCCGGTGTGGGGCTGATGGTCCCTTAGGCTTGGCCCTGGCAGCCTCATCCCCAGGTCATTCCTCTCCACCTCCCAATGACCATCTTATCAGGGAGAACCATCATCTGAGAGCCAGGCTAGTAGCGATTAGCTGCAGGCTCTGTCCCCAGACTCCTCTGTAAACCCTTAATCATGACATTCGAAATACCTACAGCCACAGGCTGGGCCACATCTGGGTGCAGCATTTCATCTATGGCCAACATAATTTCATGGTCTGAGGAGTGTTAAAACTCCCTGCAACTTTCCATCATAGACACTTGAATTAGCATCCTCCCTGCAAAACGCTCTTCAGGCCCTGGCAGGGTAGCTCAGTTGGTTAGAGCACTGTCCCACAACGCCAAGTTTCAGGTTCAATCCCCGGTCAGGGCGCATACAAGAATCAACAATGAAAGCATAAATAAGGGGAACAACAAATCCACGTCTCTCTCTCCCCCAAATCAATAACTACATTTTTTAAAAATATTATTCAGAGTAAGGCTAACAAACAATAAGTAGAGAACTGGGTCTGTCTCACTTTCCTTAACTCAGAATTGAGCAGACATATTAAAACAAATTGCAATAAAAAAATAAACTTTGATATAAAATTATGAAAGCAGGATTTTGCATCACACATCTAGAATGCGTTGAGATTTTATAAGAAAAGGGCTCTACAAGCTGACCAGGGTTGGATCACTTATAGAAAAACACAGAGCTGCTGCCAAGTGTTCCCGGGATGGACAGCTCACACTACACAGGAACCATGACAGAGGACAGGCGCCAGGACTGAAGTGAGAGGCCACAAAACAGTCCAGGTGGTGCAGATAGGGACTCAGTTTAAAAGCTAAAAGGGCCCCTAAGGGATGATATTATTTAAACCCTCAATTTACAGACAAGGAAATTTGGGCCCAGAGAAGGTAATGTGACATACCCAATGTCACACAGAGGAGTCAATAATGGAACCAGGTCATGTCAGACACCACTGGGTTAAAAGTTTCACGACTTACCAGCAATGCTGCCTATATCACCAAACACTCTGGACCTGCTTCAGCAATTAAACTGGAATGATCTCTCTACTTTGATCACTATTGTAAGAGCGAAAACAGTATAAATTATATACAGCACCAGTGGCTAACATCAAAGTTCGAGCATCCAATGTTCTTTCTGAGTCAAAGACACATTTGAGAATCAAAACATAAAAAGTAAAAAAGGACCATCATGCCAGAAAATAGTCCTCTCCAATGCTACTCACCCATTCAGAGGTTTCTGGCACCCTGACATCCAGGCTTACATTCAGTAAGGATCCACAGACCCCAAACCAGAAACACCACTGTCTCCTCCTTGAGTCTCCATGCTGCAGTTCCATTTTTAATTTAGAAATATCTAAGCTCTGAAATACACCTTGCGCTGTTCTTTGTACACAGTAAGTGCTGTGGAATGCTCTTCCCAGCTCAGGCACGTGGAAGTGCACTCACGATCACATACACTGGCATAGATGAATTGGTGTCATTAGTGACCGATGTGCTTTCCTCTGGTAGAGGAACCTTCTGTTCTACACACATCTGGGAAAGAGCTGCGGGCTGGGCTAGAGGAAGAGTCACTGCCAAGCATCCGGGAAGGATGCTGTCAATTCAGGGACTAGGCTCCTGACTCTCCCTCAAAGTAGGTACGCACTGATGCTGGGCTTCTGAAAAACTTCCTGTATTTCCCATTATTCATTCACAAGACCCATGCATGCATCTGCACAATAACCACTTCTCCATCTACTAACTCTTCCACGTTTCTATTGTAACAGGCCATGATTATTAATGCCTTCACATATGTAAAGGAAGGTCAGATAAATTAACCACTGTTCCAACTGGATCTGAGTTCCTACGTGACCAGACAGACTACAGTGGTTTAAATCAGCTTTGGAGGAAACGGAGATTTTTAACTACCCATGTTAGAGCATATTGCAATTAGCTTAGAAAATCATTAAGTGGACTCCTTGAAAAGCTATTACATTCATTCAAACTATATTTATTTGGCAACTAAAATGAACCACACATTTTAATTATCTGGACCATCAACCCAAGAGGCCCTCCCAGCAGCCAGGTCACGGCTAACCTGTGCTGTGCATTTCGTGTATATTGTTACAGCTTATGTTCACAACAGCCTTGCGGGGGAAAAGCCTGATTTTTAGAATATAATCTATTTTTTTCTCAAATAGCTTCAGCTATAATCTTCAATGTAATGAAACATCTGGATTTAACCATGTTTCCCGTGGAAGTCTACACCACAGTACACTTTCCCCAGACCTTCTGAACAGGCCCACAGAGCAGATCTGACCCTTGTCCCTCACTGTGCAGGGCCTTCCCCTCCCCTCCCACTGTCAGGCTGTCAAACCGGAACTTCTACTGTCACCTTGCAGGCCAGAAACCACTCCCTTCCGACCCTCTGCCACGTGGGAGCTTCAGGCATTGGGAAAGTAGGCAATAACCTTGCATACGTGACATGTTCGGTGGGACCCGGGAGGGCTTACGGAAGGAAAGGCACAGCTTCAGCAGCCGGGCTGGTTGCAGCTGCCTCCTGGCCGGCACCCTTGCCCTTTCCCTTGCAGGATGAAGCCCAAGGGTGGAAATGACTGCAGGATGTACATACCACGTTTATGATTAAGTTATTAGTACTTGAGGGTGGTGAGAAGCTTACACTTCTCTATGGGATAAAAAATGGACCCGTATTATTTCAGGAATGATTTAAGTAATACATTAAAGAAAAGTTAACTTATAAGAACTGGGAGGCACCAGAACATATTACTAAGGGAAGTTCTAGAATCACCTTCTTTGGGAATTACTGAGTCAAATACCCATTAATGAAAAGATTTATGTTTCTACCAAGAGTCAAAGGGACAGAATGAATTCATTTGGAGGGTCTTTGCCAAAAGACACAATATTTCATGTTTTGATATATACCCATCCTTAAAAAAGGAGTTTAGCTGAAATGGAAGTTTTCAATTTAATAAAAACTGTTAAACATGACAGGACAGAGGATCAGACAAACCCTGGAGCCCACTCAGGCATGTAATTGGCCCACCTACCATCTGTGTAAAATGCCAGCCAAGAGTGGGAACCAATTTCAAGTGCCATCAGTTTTTTGGCCTCAAAGGCCACAAACGAACACTGCAGCTTTTAATTTCCATGTGTGCCTTTTCTTCCCGGACCCTCCCCTTCAGATCTGGAAGGGAGAACAGGAGAAGCAAAACCTTGAAGTCAGAAACCAACGAAGAGCAGTGCTATACGTGCACTCAGAGTTGGTGGGGTTGGCTGGCATGCCTGGGAGTGACAGAACGCTTATGAACAGAGCCAAAAGTAGAAAAAGAAAATACACATATAACTACTACTGTACATGGTTAGAGGAGAGTCCCTCTAAATTGTGTCCTGTTCTAAGGCGGCCCTGCCTGGGCTGGAGCATTGAAGTGTGCACCCTATCAGGTTACCCTATGAATCACCCAGATGACCCACAGGGACCTTCAGCTTCTAGGACAGGGAGTAGTAGGTTTTCCAACTGTCATCTCCTATAAATAATTTAAGAGTAGATTTAAATGGAAATCCTTCTCTGAGATAATTTATACACACTAATAATGAAAGCTTATCTCAACATCCAGAAGTAAACAGTTTGAGCCAGGCATTTAAAACCAAAAAAGAGAAAAAGAAAACGAAAAAAATATCTTTACCCTCAGGGCCACAGCAAGCCAACCCCCACAGTACACCAAATCCTACTTTCTCATCCACCGCCTGCCCCCAAGGGGGTTAAACAACGGACTCGAGATAGACACAGCCTATCACCTACTCGGAGCAGAGCCTATTTGCAGGGTTCCCCCCTCACCTACCACTGCTTCGACTTCAATGTTCAAAAGAAAGGAAACATGCCTTTTCACTAAGCTTCAGCGCTAAGAGCCAGAGGAGGTCCCTTTCGATGGCATTCATACTGGTGTTTCCCTAAATGGAAAGACGAAGCACAAACATTTGTATTTACGGAGGGTCCCAGCATCATGCCCACCTTGCAGTGTCTTCGCATCTGAAAAGGACTCTGGAACAGACCTGACACCCGAAGCCCCGGCCACAGGGTCCCCATGGGATCACCTGATACGGGGACAATATGGCAGTGCACTGCTGCTCTCGGTCCCCCGGGGCGGGCGCACTGGTGGGGAGAAACGCTGCCCCATTACAGAGGCCGTCACAGAATGAGACCTTGGACTGTCAGGGACTTAGTGAGTAGTTAACAATCAAGCATCCCAACTCTATCCAACGTTTAATGAAAATGTCCCCACCCAAGGGGTTTAGTTGAGAAGGTCCCCTAAAACTGAGCAATGACTTTGAGGTTCTTCTGATATAAGGACACCAAAATGAACTTACTCTCAAATTAAAATTCCAAATTAAAAAAATAAAAGCTATCATTTAGAATTGAAGGGCAGATAAAGTATTTCCCAGACAAGGTAAAACTAAAGGAGTTCATCGTCACTAAGCCCTTATTATATGAAATGCTAAGAATTATACAAGAAAAAGATCAAAACTATGAACATTAAAGTGGCAATAAATTCACAACTACCAATAATTGAATCCAAATAACAAACTAAGCAAACGAGCTGAACAGGAACAGAATCACAGATATGGAGATCACATGGAGGGTTATCAGTTGGGAGGGGAAGGAGGAAAATGGGGGGAAAGGTGCAGGGACTAAGAAGCACAAATTGGTGGGTGCAGAATAGACAGGAGGATGTTAAAGACAGTATAGGAAATGGAGAAGCCAAAGAACTTGCATGCATGACCCATGGACATGAACTAAGGGTGGGGATTGCTGGAGGGAATGGGGATGCCGGGTGGAAGGGGACAAAGAGGAAAAATTGGGACAAATGTCATAGCATAATCCATAAAATATATTTAAAGTAAAATAAAATAAATCTATTGGTGCCTATCCTATAGCCTCTCCAGTGATCCTTAAAATTATTTTTTTTCTACGTACTCAACCAGCCCTCTGCAAACTTTGTCATGCACATAAATCATAGGAGATTTTATTAAAATGCAGAATCCAAGTCAGGTCTGTGGTAGGTCCTGGAATTCGGAAGTCCTCCAAGGGCCCGGGCAAAGTTGGTCTACTGGTCCCCTTTGAGTTAGCACAGTACTGGACTACAACGCTCCCCAAGGACAGGGATCTCATCTTGTCACCTTCAAGTCCCCTACAGTACCTACCACGCAATCAGCAGTGAGCAAATGCTGGTTGAAAGAGTTACCTCGTTCTTTTGATCTTAACATTTTTGTGGAAAAGGAGACACTTAGACTTTTATAGCAATCATTTCTTTATTGCTAAATTCCAAAAGGGAAAAGTAAAATTTGTAAACTAAAAAAAAGTATATGAAGTCTGAATGAAAAACCTAATCGTAAAATTCCATTATTCATAGAGTTGTACTGCTTTACTTTAGAAAGAGAAGAAAGAGGGCTGTTAACTGCTCAGCTGTATATATTTTTTAAAAAATTTGTTAGGCCATCCTACACTGCTTCCATCCCCAAAACTCTGGAACCCAATGATCCAGCTCAGATCCTAGGGCAATAAACAGTAAGCCAAACTCAGAAGTGGCCCACATTCTACTAGGTCACCCACACAGACAGGCTGGGACTTCCTGGGTTCCACCGTGTGAATTTAGTTGTTCTGTGGCAATGAAAAATACTTCTTACATCAGTTGTTCCTGGTACATGTTTAAGACAAAAATTCTTTTAGTCAATCTTAAGTGACCTTCCTAAGAGTTTATTCTATATAGCTCTCTTTAAAACTATACTCACCACGGCTCTGTAGAGCACACTGAATATATGTTTTTCAACAGACATTGTATCAATTTAGCCAACCTTTATTGCACCACCATTCCATGCTAAATACGTGTTAAATATTACTGATACCTTGAAGAAGCACAAATTGGTAGTTACCAAACAGTCACTGGGAAGTAAAGCATAGAGTAATATAATCAATAATACTGTGATAACTATGTATGGTGCCAGTTGGGGTGCTGAAAATACCTAGGGGAACACCATGTAAAGTATATGATTGTCTAACCACTAAGCTGTACACCTGAAACCAATACATAATTTTTAAAAATTGCTGATACCTGCAGTGATTCCATTGAACCAGAAAAATCACGTAAGTAAAAATATGAATAAATAGCCCTGGCTGGTGTGGCTCAGTTGGTTGGACGTCCCACAAATCAAAAGGCTGTAGGTTCGATTCCTGGTCAGGGCACATGCCTGGGTTGTGGGGTCCCGTTCCAAGTTGGGGGTGCATACAAGAGGCAACTGACTGATGTTTCTCTCTCACATTGATGTTTCTCTCCCTGTTTTTTCCCTTCCCTTCCCTTCTTTCTAGAATCAAGAAAAAATATTTTTTTAAAGAAATGAGTTAACAGAATTGGGCATAAAGTACTTAAAATGCATTTATGGGTGGTTTCCAGTAGCCAAATTCAAGTATGTCCTCAAACAAGGAAAGACAGATGATAGATAATAGATAGATAGATAGATAGATAGATAGATAGATAGATAGACAGAATCATTGCAATTCCCCCCAAGCATCCCCAGAGGTGGGACAGTGCCCAGACAAAGGAATCAGTATATATTTATTGATCCTGGCAACAGCCAGGCAGGCTGATACTAAAGCACAAAAGATAGGACCCTGTCCATGAGGAGTTTATAAATTTTATTGTAGGACACAGATATACACAGAGCTATTTCTAAAGAACTGCAAAAAAGTAAAGAAAATCACGAAGTAGGGACCTTCAGCCAAGCCTCTGAGGTTCTGGAGAGTTCTTCAGGGAGAGAAAACTCTTAAGGTGAGTTTCCTCGCGTTCCGGGGGATCTGGCCAATCAGTGGTGTCCTGGTAAACCAGCTCCCTGGGGTGGGGGTCAGGGTAAGGGAGGCCATGATTCTGTAGTATTTTCATGGTATAAAGACTCCCCACTGAGGCCAAACTGCAAGCTAGCAACAATTTCACAAGCAGCCTGCTAAAATCCTAAAATTGTAAGAATTGGCTCTCAGAGCCTATACACACTGGCTCCAGTACACCAACATGACAACTTGGTAAAAACAATGACCTGGTAGAAATTAATAGCTCCATAATCACTAACTTTGTTTAGTATTAGTAATGGGGGTGGGGAGGCACCTGTAAATGTTACAGGTAAAGGGTATAGAGATGTGACTAAGAGTCTCTAGATGGACGATTATTCTGGGCGGACCCTAAATGCATGTTATAAAGGTCCTTTGTTAAGGCAGAGGAAGAGGGGGGTTGCAGACAGAAGAGGAAAAGTCAGTGTGGTCAGAGACAGACACTAGAGCGATGCGGCCGCAAGCCAAGGAATGCCGGCAGCCATCAGAGGCTGACAGAAGCAAAGAACAGGATCTCCCCTGGAGTCTTGGGGGGAATGCAGTCCCGCCAGCACCTTGATTTCAGAGCTCTGGCCTCCCCAGATCTGTGAAAGGAGAAATTTTCAATGTTCTAGGCCCCCAAGTTTGTGGTTGTTCTTTACAATATCATAGGAAATTAATTCAGGGGGACACCCAGGGGAGTTTGCAATCTGTTATGCCTTTAAGCATTTCTGTTCATTTTGTAAGCATTCTTCTGAGATATTTTTTGTAATCTTAACATTTTTCCAAATTTCTAACTTCTTTTCAAGCATTTATTCTGTGTTGTTCATGAAAGCACAAGTTGGAAAAACTTGGCCTAATCAATGATTAGTTGGAGCTGCCTAAATTGCCAATTGATGACACTGAAATATTTGACCAAAAAAGAAAAAGGGAAAAAAAAACCCTAATAAGGATCTGGAAGTACATATACCGAGTGTGAGCTATTGACACTGAATTGGTGGCTCAAAGTGTGACCTTATGCTCTTACTTTTTGAACCATTTAGTTTCTGTCATTGGCATGCCTTGCTTTCATAATAGGAAAAAAGCTTCAAAAGATTAGGAGGTTCATGGGGTGGGGGGGGGGGGAGTGGTAGGGGGAAAATGTGGACAATTGTAATTGAACAACAGTAAAATAATTTTTTAAGTAAAAAAAAAAAAGATTAGAAGGTTCATGGTTCCGCTTTATAAAAATCCAATTCTAAGCCCATGTCTGCTTTGGTTGTTTGGGGGAAAAAAACCTTTTTTTAAATTTGGAAATTATTTTCAGCTCTCTCGCTCTCTCTCCCTCCCCTCCCCTTCATGGAATTTCTTTATTAACGGTTTTAGATTTAAACAAAATGGATAGGAAGTTACAGACTTCCCATATACCTGTCACCACACACAAAAATATTTTTAGTTTTGAGGGAGGTGGGTCATGACATAATGAAAAGTGCTACATCATTTTTCCTTTTGCCAAAGTGGCATTAATTTGAAAATAAATTTATTAATTATTGAGGAGCATATGTAGATAAATGCAATGAGTAATCTTTAGTTATTTCAAAATATTCTATCTCCTCAAGCTCAAAGTATCCCTTTTGCAATGGGGCACCACTGAGTGAAAATTAATGAGAAATTTAAGCATAAAAAAAAGCGAGGGGAAGAAGACTGAAAATTTCAGAAACCAGTGAGCAAACAGTCATAATGTTCAACGAGCTTCTAGACACACTGTCAAGCCAGACCATCGCCACCACCTCAGCTGGTTGGCAAGTGTCAAGTCATTAGGAAGAAAGCACAAACTTCCCTGTTAGTTTCTTACCTCCACCAAAAATCTTGTGACATATATATTATCCTACATACTTTGCAGATGCAAACACTGAGGATAAGGTAATCAAAGCACTTTTCTAGGGTCCCCAAGTTCTAAAGTATCACAGCTGAGGCTTGAATGAAGCTCTGTCCAACTCCCCAAACTTGTCCGTGGTGACAGTCACAGACTTTGGGTTTGTCACCTGGGCAACTGCAATTTCCCCCTGGGAAATGGGCCACCTTGCTTTCAGCTGTGCCCCCATCAGAGCTGCCCTCCACACGCCAGCTCACACCACACTCCAAGTCCCTCGGCCCTAGACTCCACCTGCCCAAACATTTCTCATCTTCTTAACTTTTCATCGCCCTTCAAAGCTACCAGGAGCTGTCTAGTCTAAATAAGCAAATGTTTACTGGAAACTCTATCATTTAACTATTGCTGTATAACAAGCCAGCCCAAAATTCAGTGGCTTAAAACAAGTCTGTGGGTGGTCTGGAGGTCAGCCAATCGAGGCTGGACCTGGCTCAGGGTTGCTCTGTTCCAAGGCGGCTGTCCCACCCTGCCCCAGCCTGAGGAACTTCCCAGGACATGGAACTTTCTTAAACTGGGGACAGTCCTGGGCACCAGGGCGATTTCTAGGTGCTTCTCCTTCCCCACACCCCCTAGCACCAGCAGGCCAATTCAAGCTTATCTTTTTCGTGGCAATGGCGTAAAGGAACAAAGCTCATCTGGACAGCTTCTTCTGCATTACAGCTACTGATGTTCCACGGGCCAAAGCAAGTCATGTGGTCATGCCCAACATGAATGGGGCAGAGCAGTATCTTCACTAAAGACCTCCAGGACTCCGTTAGACCTCAAGAATTAGACTGTGTTGGCTGCCCCTGCCACAGTTCCCATAGCACCCTGAACAGGGGGATGCTGCCCTGACCTTATCGCATTTGAAGCCATGCATGTGCCATTGAAGACTGTACACTGCCCAAGGGGAGAAACGGAGGCTTCTGTCACAGTGCGCACGGTACCCAGCACACAGTAAGGACTAAAGCAATGCTTGGCAAACTGAATCAGTCAACGATATGCCCTGCACCACCAGAATCAATTCCCCTGTTAAACGTACTCCAGTTTCTTCACTGAGCTTTCTTTGATCTTCTCCCACACAAAATGCTGGATTCCATGCAGGGGTCAGCAACCATTTTGGAAAGAGCCAGACAGTAAATACTTGAGGCTTTGCCAGCTTTATGGTCTCTAATCCAATACTCAGTCTGCCGCTGCAGCATAGAAGCAGCCAGACAATATGCAAACAAATCGGGGTGGCTGGGTTTCAATAAAACTTTATTTACAAAACCAGGTGTGACTGTCACAGGTTGACTGTACGTGGTCCGCAGACCACAGTTCGCTGAGCCTGGATTAGGAAGAGCAAACACGGCGTGCAGAGGTGGTGGACTGCACAGCACAGGCAGTTCAGACCAGTCCTTCCCAAAACGTGTCCCGCAGGTCACCTGTACAGAACACCTTGGAATGGGGTCAGGGAGGGCTTGTGAACAATGCTCATTCCGGAATCCTGTTTAGTACACACCTCTGGTGGGAAACCTAGAAATCCACATTTAAACAAGCTTTTCGATCAGTCTTAGGTACATTAAGGTTTGAAAATCACTAGTTTCAACACCATTATACTACAATTTCAAGTAAATACGCAGAGTTCACATCTCGACTCTTAATTTCACTAAAAATGCAAACATTATACCCCAAGTATCCAAGTAACACCAAATGAATGATAGACTGGGATAACATACTGAAAATATTATCAGTGGATATTGCAAGCAGGGTGCAACAATTATTTTATTTTTTATTTTGGCCTTTGTTTTTCCATAATATGTATCCTAAGCCTACACCAAAGTTTTTAGTCATTTAATGTCTAACTTTCATTCGGAATTATTTTAAACATACAGAAGAGAAATCATCACATCTGATAGTTAGTTTTTGGTTATATTTGCTTCATTTTTTTTTTAAATAAAATGTTACAGATAAACTTCCCTTCTGCCCAGTCTCCCAGGGGTAACCCTTATTTGGGAATTGGCTGCGCATCATTCCCAAACATGCCTGTCACACTTCTCCCACAGACCAGCGTGCTTACCAACAAGGCACGGCACTGCACCGTGTGTTCACACATGTTCCCAAAGGTTTGATGGCCCAGCACTGCCCAAAAGGATGATGGGGCGGGCCCGCTGGAAAATGCGCCAGTACCTTGATTCTCACCCACGGGTGGACCGCTGACTAATCTTCCACGAAAGATTCTTAGTTGGTAAGTCATGCGAAGACCATGTTTCAATTTTTTGTTAGGCACTGGTCTATGTAAGGTAGGCCCCATCCCCCCAATTGAGAACCACGAATCTTTGAGAGTGTTTACATTTTGTTTATAGCTAAAGCTAAGTGCTAGTTCCATGTTTCAATCAATTGTATTTAAGAAAAAAAAGGAAAACAAAGAAGCCTGTCATTTTTCCAACTCTGATTTTTTAAAAATGCTTCAAAGAGCATCATCAGATACAAAGCATGAAATTAGCCTCCTCAGGAGCTTTCCATACACAGGTGTCAATGGGGACCAGGCGGGGTCTGAAAGCCCGGAACTCCGCCCAAGGACCAGAAACAGATACTGCCTTCCGGTCACTGGGAAAACCAGGTCCTACCTCATGCTGATGGCTTGTTTAAGTTCCAGAAACGTGGGCCCAAAGGAGATCTTGGGGATCACCTGTCCTGCACTTTCATCCCGCAGACGGGGAAACAGAGCCCGAGAGGCTGGCCGCGCACTGCTCCTGCTGCTGGCTCCGCGGCTACGGGAGCCACACGCCACGCCGGCACGTCGCCCCTGTGTGGCCTAACAGGCACTCTTACAGTTTTTAGAAATGTCAGGTCCAGGTTATTGGCAAAGTTAGGACCCAGAGTCACGCACAGTATGAAATAATGATGATGCTGTGCGGCAACCGCACTGAAAATCAAGGGACCCTAAGAGAGATAAAGCCATTTCCCAAGATCACCCGTCTTCTCTGGAGCTTGAATCCCACCCGTCCTCACTGCTGCCTGGAACCGCCAGCATCGTGTGTCCACAGGATGGACATGAGGCACATAAAAAACAGCCTTTGAGAGATTAACACGGCAAACAGATCTCTCAAAACATGTCATTATCAACATTTTCACACTTGGGCTGGGAAAAAAGCCCCAGACAGGAGGAAATTAACTTTGTCAGATTTGTACCATTAATTGTAAAAGGTTTAACTTAGAACAGATGGCTCTATCAGAAGTAAGAGCTTTGCTTCACCTATGCTCCATTGAAACTTGTGTGTGAAATCCTGTCTCAGGCACGGGGGCCATCCTCAAACACGCAATTTTGCCTGTAGTTGGCCAGCAGGTGGCAGAACAGAACAATCCATCCTCTGGGGGAGTCACCGGAAGGAGTACTTCTATTCAAACACTGGCCAAGACTGAGTGAGGAACCAGCAAAGGATCCTGAAAGGTACCTTATAAAATAAAAACAGTCAAGTATCCACTCCCTAAAATAGCCTACAGGGTAAAATCCAGAAGTTCCAGCAAGGGTGATGAGCTAAAAGAGAAGTACTGCAGAGGGCACTGTCCAGACTGTTCCCAAACTTGCCTGATCAGTGACGTGATCTGGGGGTGCTTATTAAGATACAGAGACCAGCGCCTCACCCCAGATGTGCAGAATGTCTCAGACAAAGGAATGGGGAATCAGACACCTGGGGGACTTGTCAGACAAGATCAGGGGCCAGTGGCTGTGCATTAACTACCTGGAGGGCATGGGTTCTACCACCTAATGTGTGGTGCGAGGTGGGCACTGGTGTTACCTGCCCACAGGTGAGGAACCACTTCCCAAGCCTTAGTCCAGTAAGCAACCAGGAGCTGAAGGTCACTAATTAACCTCTTGCTGATCAGCATACAGTAGTGCCCCCTCCCCCTGCCCAGAAAGACTTCCGACCACCTGGGGGGCCCTCCGGATGCCCCAACCAACACCAGACCCTCCTTTTCTCCTCAAAACCCCATTCCTCCCATCTTCCCCTTCCTGGTTTATTCCTGCCTCCTGATTGCTGTCTGCAGCATGAAAGAACTGGCTCCCTTTGCATTTTCAATCTCTTTTTCTAGACATGGTGTTCCTTTTCCTCTGATCCCCTCGACTTCAAACAAAACGTGTCCCGCCAGTCGCTCTGCTCTTCAGCACAAATTCTGTCTGGAGTTTGGACAGTCCTGGCTCAGCAGTAACTTCCTTGGCCCTTGCAACTTGGCGTTCACTCTAATCCTTCTGCTCCACCCTAACCACCTGCTAAATGGAGAAAATGACTTGCCACACCGTGTGAGCGTGCACCCCTCCTGCGTCTTCGTCTTCCCCACATATTTCTGTTCTCACCTTTCACATCGTCCTGGCTGTCCCACACCTTTAGATTTTCCTTTAAGCCTTACTCCCAACCTTTACACTCCAACTCAACAATAACCGCCCTTGGAACAAACCCAAGCACAGTCAAGACATCCCCCTCCCCCCAGGAAGGCTCCAGCAGCAGCCGGCCTCCACGCGATCCCTCTCCATGGCCACACGTCCTGCCTCAGCACTGCCCACCACAGCCTGACCCAGTCACCCTGCTCGCCAGCCACCATTGCAAATCAAACCCAGGCCTCCCAGACTTCCGTTCCGGCCACCACAGTGGAGGCCAACCAAATATACTTGTTTATATATCTACTCCCTCTGCCCTGAAAACTTGCATGGTGCCATGAAGCTGGTCATACAGAATTCCTTAGTTTGCCTTGGGTAACTTAGGCAGTCTAGCCAGCCAGATTACCCTTTCTCCTGCACACCTATGATGAGGAATTAATTGAGAAGAAAATTTTTGACTCTGGGAGTTCACTAAATATTTACTTAATAGATAATGCAAGAAGTAAGGTTTTATCATTCCGTACCACCACCACCAAAAAATAACATGCTGATAAAATAAAGAGAGAGAGAGAGAAAAGCACAAATATTTGAATCAGGCAGAGCTGGGTTCCAATCTTGATTTCAACACATTTACTGACAATCTGACGTTGGACAAGCCTCTCTTAACCACAGAGATAACACATACACACACAAAACAAGAATAGCAATACTGCCACCTAGTGGGCTTACGAGTCAAGCATGTAGCACTGTAGGAGGCTCTCAATGCATGGAAATCATTCTTGTCAAACTTTTTTTTTACTTGAGAATTTGAAACACCTCATACTTAGAAAAAGGACTAGATAAGAGGCTATTGCTGCCAGTTTTTCAAAGAGAAAAAAAACACTGGTAGTAAATCTTACACTAGCTTAAGATGTAGAAAAAATGGATAAAATTATAGACACTTTCATATATGATTTAACTTTGAAAGTTACCATTTGAAAATATTTTGGTTTCTTTCTACAATTACTTCATGACAATTAATGTGTTTCTATGGCTATAATAAAACTAAAGCAAATTAATCATGACCCACAAGAAAATTGTGCAACCGCCCTGCTCCCCAAAACATTAAACTAAATAAGCCAGATTATCACTTTTAAAAAATACACAGGAAGTTTCTGATAGGCAGATCACTGATACTTCAAGGTACCTGTCAATCCAGCCTATGTGAAAGAAGGTCACCGAATGAAAATACTAGGACACAAGATTATTCTTATACAATAAAAAGCTAAAAATTATTTTAGTGCCAAAACTAAAATTGTTTTGTGCAAAAACTAAAAATTAGAAGATATCAGGTGTGAAGGTTGCTGTTCTTGAAAAAAAAAGTCTGTGGAGGTATTTCAGTAGGGTGAGCTCAGTATTTTCTTTAAAAATAGCAGAGCATATCAAACAAGTACTACCTAGGAGTAAAATAGCTTTTGAAAAGAAATCCAGATACAGAGCAAAACTTTTGCCTACAGACAATAACGAACCTTCCCCCAACAGTGATTATGTAGGCATCATTCTATACACCATATGGCTCAGCCACACAAAATCAGTTCCCCACAGCTTTAAATATCAAAGTTTGCTTGTTTCCTCATTTTCTGTTATGGATTCCCCCAGCCAAACTGTCACAGCAGTTCACTTCAAATTTTAAAAATAAAGGTTTCTTTCACGGATCCTTGATAAATCCCATCTGAAGGCCATTAAGCCATACACACCCACTTCCACACAAACCAGAAAATTAGAATTCAAAGACTCATTTAATCTTCAAGCTGGAAGTTATCCTAGCAACAGATAACTCACACCTCCCATTTTGCAGAGACATTTGGTGAGGAGACCACCATCCCTGAGGGGGTCAGTGGCACCCTGGGGACTAGAACCCTGGGCACTGGGTCCCCATCCGGACTCAGCCTCCTCCACCACACTTCAGGGCTGGCTCTGAAGTTAGCGAGGCCCCCCTGATACTACTCTTCAAGTTCATCAGTGAGTCATGTTTCCGTTTCCTCGCACTGTTCCAAGTCATCTTTGGTAGCACAGAGTTCATTCATTCACAGCACTGCTAACTAGCTCACACACAGTACTGACACACTTAGAAATTACAACTTAACACACTGCCTTCAAATCAGTGAAGCCGATGGCTAACTAAATCTAAAAATAAAAAGAAATCTCACCCGCAGCACTTAAAAATACTTCCTTTCAACCTCCTGTAAAACAACGGCCTCTTTAGGAGATGAAAAGTGAGTCATTTCTTTCATCCAGCAGACAGGCTCCCCAGGCACAAACTCATGCACATTATACTCCATGGGGCCTTTTAAATATTTACTTGTTAGCAGTATTCTTCCTCTCAGGTCAAAGATTATAGTACTTAGCAACACAAAGAAAGCAGAGGGATGTAGTTATGAATTAGTAAACCGCTTTGCCAAGCCTTCCATTTGTTAATTCAGTCCAACTTCAAAGAGGATTTTAAAAGGAGGTTCAGCTGTCAGAAATTAACCCTAAGAAAATTACTGAATCAAAAACTGACTTGGCCAGTCTTTCCCAAAATGGTCTTGGGGGCGGGGGGAGACAAAACCCACTCAGTTGTAGGTATGGGAGTAAAAAGCCTCTTCCTATGCAAATAAGCTTGTTTAACTCAAACAAAGTTTTTAAAAGGTTTTTTGTTTTGTTAACCACAGGACTTTCCCAGCCTTTGATATGCTAACGAGGCTGTAAATTTCCAAGGATGGAAATTTCAGTGTATTTGATCACATTTACTTTCTGGGAGGGGGTTGGGAATAAATATGAGCAACACACTATGCTGGTCCAGTAAGTAGCCTCCAAGCAACAGAGTGGAGAACTGACGCTTTTCTGAAAGCATCCTGCATTTTTGTTCTTCAGCAGCACTGAACAGTCAGTCTCCCATTCGCAATGGTTTCAGGATAAGGAGGAAGTCTCTATTAAGTCAAATGGGAATTGGGAGAAGAAATCTAAACAGAGCTAAAGCCCTGAAAATTTAATTTCTTGTAGCCAGCAGCACTGCCAATCCCCCTGGGCTTCTGAGACCGCTGCCTGGCTCTAAGCAAAAACAGTCCCTGTACCTGTTCCTCCCGAATGACTCAGAGTAGCTCTGTTTTTTCCCCTGAACTCTTTGATCTACATGCTCTAGTCTGTTTCAATGGCTTTTAACCATGGCTGTACATCAGAATCACCTAGGGAGCGCTTAACTCTACAGATGTTGGGCCCCGTGCCAGACCGACAGAATCCAACACGATTCCCAAGGAGCGGCTGCCAGAGCCTAAAACCACTGCTCTGCTTCCGAGGAAGATGAGGTCAATAGACGAGTAATTAATTGATTGTACTCGTCCTGTAAATTGGACACACTGACGTTAATAAGATAAGGACTATGGGGCAAGATTTCCATGCGCCCCCAAGTTTCCAGGCAGATTGGTAGCATTTGCAGGTGGCCTTTTTTTCTTCTCATAGGCCATTTTTACAAAGAAATAAAAACGCATTATTTTGAGAGAAATACAGTGCTTGGGACAAAGAATATTCCACAAAACTCATTCAAGGTCAGATGTGGGTCTGGGCGCCACTGGTTCACACAGGAGCGAAGTCTCTGTGCCCCCACACAGCCCACCCAGCACGTGCCCCTCATTTGGGACTCAACATTTCATTACACGTCTTGACCCTCGGGAGGTCACCTGAGAAAGTCAAAACCAGAAATGCCCACTGTGTTAAAGCCCAGACTGCTGTATAATACCCAGCACAGGGCAGAGGCCTCTGCAGTAGGGGGCGGGGACGTCCCATAAGTAGGTCCACCACATATGTGAGATAAAAAGTGACTTTTGAAAACCAGTTCTCTTCCTAGATTATATTTATTCAACCTATCTTATACATACAAGCCTTAAGCAGAGCATGTTGGAATAGGGGAGAAGGAAGAAGAGAGTTAAAATTGAAGACATATTTTTTTTAATGTTTTCAAGAGCCAACTGCACTATAATAGGAAACCCTGGAATAGATTATAAAGAATCTCTCCCTCTTCCTTTTCTGAATTTCTTTAATCAGCAGAAAAGGTGCCCATGCACATTAAGTGGGTAAGGAGAGTGCAGCATGGACCGAGAGCTGAGAAATGCGCAGGCAAGAGAAAAGCAGCACAGAGGCCGCCAGGGTCCCGGACTGCCTGCCGCCCAACCTCTGCACACGCTCGTGCTCCAGGAGCTGTGTGACTGACACACAGAGTCCCCACATGGTCCACCCTTCTGCTCCTTACTGACAGTATGGTGGTGTTTCTGGGTCTCCTTCCTTTTTAATAGTGCCTTCTTCCCAAAAAAGGGAAGCGGGGGAGGTCATACCAAAAATATTCAGACAAAAGTACCTCTTCCTTTGCAGCTCTAATGAAAGCAAGTAGAAGGCCATTTCTCTGGCAAGACCTGGAAGTCTTCAGGTATTCAAGGGTCAATCTGATGAAGGCCAAAGAACAGGACTGAGGAATCAGAACTGACATGGTCTGACCAGTGGAGAAAGTGGGGATAAGCTGCCTCAGCGCTGAGCACTGGCTGTAAAATGAAGAGGTTAAATCACCACCCCTGAGGCTCCCCCAGCTCCAAGTCGAGGCTCCCCTGACAGGCCAGCACTGACTCTGCTTTGCTTTCAACAAACAATGCAGCATCTCCACTTTTGTTAAACTATAATGGGAAGCCTCCAGGGTCATGTGGAAGTCATTTTTTAAATGAAAGCTTTTTCATCAACTAATGAAAAGCAGTAATAAATCTAAAAATAGACTAAAAGGATTATGTGGACAAGTAAAAACAGGATTTTGATGGACTAAGTGGATCGCTGAATTATCATGACATATTTAAAAGCAAGTGAAGAAACTGAACAGTATTTTATGTGTTAAAATCCTCATGATTATAAAGGAGTGATATACAATTGGCGAGATATCTAAAGTTCTTGAAAGAATCTGCACCACAAAAGGACATCCCGAAGAGTTTGCTGCAATTAATGTATGTTAGCAGAGCTGCTCCTAAGGCTCCCAGATTCAAGGTGGCAGGGGGAAGAGGAGGTTCTCAAAGCTTCCGTGAGATGACCTTTTAACACAGCTTCTAGGGGAAGCAGCAACAAATCACCCCTACCCTGCATGAGTTAAGGTCAAAAACAAACAAACAAACAAAAAAAAAAAACCTCTCAAGAAAAGTTTCCAGTGCACAGGTCCCCCCCCCCCCATAATTAATATGCACTTCTAGAGGGCCCTACGTCAATGACAGTTCCCTTCTGTGTTGGTATTTTAATGCCAACATTACCCTCCTGCTTCTATTAGCAAATGAACATTAGGGAAACCCAGAAATGAACAGGATGATGCATTAAAGCTGGACAGACCAAGTCTACTGTGAAACTGTTCAAAAGACCAAAGCCATTCATAAGTTAAAAAGCAATTAAGTATGTGTACTTCCCTGTATGCGTGTTATCTTTCAATTAAAAGTTTAAAAGAAATCAAGCATATATAAAATTGTTCTCCTATGTAACACACAGTACATCATTGTATCGATCTGACAAAGTTACGCTTAAATATAAAGGTATCTACTAGGTTTCCCGATAGGTCATCTTGGGTCACAAATAAGACAATGAAGAGAAATGCAGATTTGTAAGCAAAAGCCAAGGATAATAGACAACATTTCTAATAACGTGAAAATCTAATATAAACTTAAGAGTCCCTATTTCTTTGTTTTCCAACTCCAGATGCAGAAACAAAATAGTGTTTATTTTATTGAGCTAGTGAATCATTGATCACATACCTAAAATCCTCTAACGAGGCCCATCTCTTCCTTTTTCTCACCCTTCAGCATGGCTGCCTGCCTGCCCCACTCTTCCGAACCTTGCTGGTGACTCCTAATGGCCAGCACAGGGAGAAACCATCTAAAGATCACCTGTCTTTCTAAGTTCCACTTTTAAAAAACCCCCTGCACATGGACCCTTTCTCCACAATGCTCCCAGATCCAGATTCGTCTGAACAGACTGAAAGGACAGCAGCTTTTTCTTGTGGGGGGTGTGGAGGGGGGGAGAACTACAGGACTACAGGATTCCACCAGTGCTAAAGCCTGCCTCTCTTCCTTCTAGGATGACAGCATCCTTACACCCTAAGCACTATAGTGAAGATGGAATTACCATAAATGACCTTCTGCACATTTCTTTTTAATTCACGTCACACTTGTGTTTTCAATCACTCGATTGCGAAAGATGCAGGAGTCAAAGTTCAGAGCTCACAGTCCAGCTTTCCCGTCAGATCCTGTTGGATCAGCAGCAGCTCGCCTACTCTCTGTGTGTTCAAGTGTATCCAGCTGCGAAGCTAGGATCCGACGTGTTTACCTCTCAACACAGGGACACGCTATAACCTAATAAACATTCTGAGCTACCTAATTGTTTTGAATTCTGTCATACCATTTTCAAAACAAATTCTACACAGTATGGTGTTTTATAGTAACCTGTATTATATGAAAGAGATTTTGGACCTCTTTAAAGTTGTTTTTCTTCTTTTATAATAAATGCAGAAATAATGGTGCTGCTGAAATTAAAATTGGCTTATCTAACCAAGTGTGTAACCCAGATACCCTAGAAACCTCCAATTTCTTGTCGAGTGCTTGAGATACCTTGAGATTATCAAATGACAGAGGTTCGGTTTGGTCCGATCTGATCTCAAGACAGGTCTCAGGTTGGGTTAGGATAGTAGTACCTGTAGAAGAAACCAGAAAGTAACTTTCCCATGTCACCTACACAGCATTCCTATTGATTGGTTCTGAAAGAATTCAGGATAAAATACTCTGGATACTCAGATGAAACTATAGTAAATTTTAAATGAAGTAATACAGAGGTGTTTTGATGTTCTCTTGCCGCCTTCTTCCAACTTGAATTAGCAAAGCCCAGGGCAAAAATTTAACAGTGCTTACCAGCACTATAAAGGGTCATTAAACTCTAGGTGTCTCAGTGATAAAATCCTGAGAACTTTTTTCCCCAAATAATTTTAAACTTTTACTTTTTAATCAAAAGGGAATATTGCTAAGCAAAATCAACTGCAATTCATGCTTTCTTGTGTTCAGACCATTTGTTTCTTATCAATTACAGTAAATTTAAATGGAAAAATAATTTTGGTGCCTTTAAAAATCCAGAATTTTAATTAAAATTTTCTTAATAGTTTTAGTAAATACAGAATTCAGACACTTAGATCTTAATATCCTCATTACAATTTATATATTTGGCAATTATGAGGATCAAAAACTTTAATTTGTGAGAGGGAAAATTATGTTTTATGATAATCCTAAACTCCAATATTTAAAAATATTTTTAGAAAATTCATCCCGCCAAAAAAAACTGGCAATTTAATTCTGTAACATGGTACGGCTGCATGTACCACTGTATATCACAATACAATTATCTTTGGAAAAAGCTGCCTCCGTTTTTTAAGTCATTTGTTAACCACCTGAAAGTATTTTGGCATGATAATTAGGAAAACATTAAATTCAATAGAAGACAAAGAATTCTATTCCAACATCGTGTCTTTATTTACCTTTCAAGAGATTACATGTACAGGACAGAATTTCGATGACCTGGAAAGGGGCGACTATAAAATCTGGTTTCTTTATACATCTAAACCATTTGTCCTGGAACCTGGGTCTAAAGTGAACCTCACCAGGATTGTTAGGCATCTTTTCATTATATTCTTTCACCTGATTTTAACTCCTCCCTTCTAACACAGCAACCATACCCACTGTTATTTTAAAAATATGTGACATCCTCTGGCTTTATGTATGGCCAATCTCCAGCTAAACCAACACCTGGGTCATTAAGGAAATGCAAAACATTCTTTGTATTCTGTTGGAAAGCACTGTAACCTTTTGTCACGCATTCAGCTCCCTCCCTGGACACATGTTGCTATTGCTCAAGTGCACCTGCCATGTGGGAAAACCCATGTGAGGAACACTGTTCTTTAAGAAATTACCCTTTGATACATGGAAACTGATGACTAATACTGACCACAGAGCTTTTTAGCACAATGAAAACTATGGAATTCATTTATTTTTTTATCAGTATTTTTTAATTGTTGATATTGTACAGTTTTCTGTCTTCTATCCTGCCCCCAGCCCACCACCCCAACCCTCCCCACCTTCCTCCCATTTCCACCCCCCATAGTTTTTGTCCATGTGTCCTTTATACTTGTTGCTCTAAACCCTTCCCCCTTTCCCCTGAAATTCCCTCCCCTCCCCCTCTGGTCACTGTCAGACCGTTCTCAAATTCAGTGTCTTTGTTTATATTATGCTTGTTTGTTTGTTTTGTTGATTAGGTTACTGTTAAAGGTGAGATCATATGGTATTTGTCTTTCACTGCCTGGCTTATTTCGCTTAGCATGATGCTCTCTTTAACAACAGAAACAAAACTGAGGGTACAAAGAAGGAAATGTATATTCTTTAAATTTTTCATAAGATCTATTAGATCACAAACCCTTAAAGCACATAAATGTGTCACTATTCCTTTGACTATGAAATAGCAACACGCATATACTGAAACATAACTGAGAATTGAACTGGATTTTTTCAAAATGTAAAGATAAGGCATCAGATTTATTTTTTAAAAACTCGTTAATTAAAAGTCATTACCAATTGACAAGAAGGTGAGAAGAAATGTGTGGGGAAGTCCCATGCACCCTTCACCCAGCTTCTCCCAATATCAACATCGTACATCACTACAGCACGGTATCAAAACCAGGAAACTGACAACGGAACAATCCACACATCTTACTCAGATTCCGCCAGTTATACACGGAGCTGTTGTGTGTGTGCAGTTCTGTGCAATTTCACCACGCGTCACTCTGTACAGCCACCACCACAATCAATATTTCATGACTGTAAGACCTTTCTAGCCACAACCGCCCTATCCCTAACCCAACAACCACTAACCTGTTCCCCAATTCCGTAATTACGTTATTTCATGAATATTATTTTTTTTACTCAGCATTTCTTTGAGATTCATCCAAAGGTTCATTTGAGGTTCATTTCTGTTTTATGTATCAATAATTCATTTCATTTTTTTACTGAGTATTATTCCATGGTATGGATATGCCATCATTTGTTCAACCACTGAAGGATATATAGATACTTTACAGTTTTGGCTAGTAAAAATAAAGCTGCTATTAACAACTGTATACAAATTTTCATCTCTGGAATATATGTGTAAGAGTGCAACTGTTGGGTCACATGGCAACTCCATTTTTAGCTTTAAATGGAAGTGCCAAACTATTCTCCAGAGTGGCGATACTGGCAATATAGGAGTGATCCATTGTCTCCACACCCACACTAACAGTTGGTGTGATTTTTTATTTTAGCTACTCAGAGTGGTATGTAGTAGGATCTCATTATGGTTTTAATTTGCATTTCTCCAATGGCTAACAATGTTAGACATCTTTTCATATGTCTATTTGGCTTCTGTATATCCTCTTTTAGTGAAGTGTCTGTGCATATCACTACCTAGTACTAGGTCCTGAAGATTTTCTCCTGTGTCTTTATCCTAGGAGTTGTATAGTTTGATGTTTTACATTTAGTCCATGATGCATTTTGAGCTAATTTTTGTATAAGGTGTAAGGTTTAGATCCTGGTTCTTTTTTTCCCATAGATGTCCAGTTACTCTAGCATCATTTATTGAAAAGACTCTCTTCTGATTTCAACTGTACTTCTCCTTCGTCAGACATTAAGCATATTTGGTGGGTCTACCCCTGACTTCTCTATCCTGTTCCACTGATCAACTGTCTACCCATTTCCAGTATCACAATGTCTTGAATACTGGAGTTATATCGGCCCCAATGTCAGGAAGAGTGATTATTACCGCATTTTATTTTTATTCTTCAAAGTTGTTTTGTCTATTGTATGAACTTTCCCTTTTCATATGAATTTTAGAATGTGTCTTTTCTATAAAAAATTTGCTGAGACTTTGATAGAAATTATGTTAAATCTAAGATCAATTTGGAGAATTGACATTTTTACTACAGTGAATCTTCCAACCCACAGATATGGTATGTCTCTTGAGTCATAGTATGTTTCATGGTAGGTATTTAGATCTTCTTTGATTTCTTTCAGCAGTGTTTTATAATTTTTATCACACAGATCCTATACATGTTTATAATTTCATTTTCTTCAGAGCATATAAGGGCATTGCATTTAAAATTTCAGCTTTCATAGAAATCCAAATGATTTCTGCATGTGATTGAATTATTTTAAAATATTTATTCAATCTACTCTTAGAGTTTTTCCAACATTTGGGGCACTGATCATTTCCCATGAATAATGTAGCAAAGAGAATCCACTTGAACTGAGTAGGGCATGCTCTTTGTTCCTTTCATCACCACTTTGCATAAATGTTCAGAAGTCACCCTCATTGTCAGATACGTTAAGAATCCATGCATTCAAGACACTGTTGTCCTGTGAGAAGTTAAAGCAGAATTCCTTCCTAGACATTGCACGTCATCATGGTAAAGCACATGAAGTGCAGAGAAATCCCTCTAAACAAACAAAGAAATTACCAACCCGAACAAAAATTAACTCAGCTCACAGTGTTATTTGCTGGCCTTTGTTTACTTTTATGAAAAGAGGAAAGATGCCTTCCACTCTCAAAGTTAGCTACTTAAGCAAGTGGCCAAAAATCTAATGATTAGTTTCAAGCTCTTGAAATGAAATGCTTTGCTGAAAGAACAACAACAGTTTATAGGGGAAACCATTTGAGGACTGGGAGCATTTTAAAAACAAAACACCATTCCGTGCTCTGACCACACCCCCCACCCCCCAGCATGCACTGACCAGTGTTCAGATGAAGCTTGGCAGGACCTGCAGAGCAGACACGGTGCTCGTGTCAGAAGGTCTCGTCCCAGAGTCACTGGACACCTGTGTGCCGGACCCCACAGAGGAGCTGAGGAGGAAGCGTGAACGGGCGTGGCGCCCCTGCCCTCGGTGGCCCGCAGTCTAAAGATGGGAAGTCGACTTAACAGTCATCGTTATAAACTCGTACAGGTATAATCACATCTATTTTAGTCCAACATCCCATTTTCTCACTTTGAATCTGGGTCTATGAACATCTCACCCCTTTAAAATGGAAACATAGCATAAATACTAAATGCTACCAAGGAACATGGCAAAAGCTGGCTGAGCGGCAAAGCAGTTCACTACGAATTCCAGATTGATTTTAATTTTATTTGAGAGAAAACTGCACAACTGTACCAACCACATGCAGAAGAGAGAACATGTAAAACACGTCGTGAATTTTAAGCTGTACCGGGACCAATTTGGAAAACCACAGATTCTGAAGAGCAGAGATACATAGGCAAGTTAGCGACTTGGAACAGAGGGCAATAAAAAGCTGTTCTGGGCCAACAGAGTTCAGGATCAGGCACCACCCACAAGCTCCCTCAGAAGGATTGTCTAAGTTTCTTTATCAGTGTATGCTTTGCTAAATGAGATGACCACCCCAAAAATCACAGTTATGCTGATCGACTCAACAGCACTAAATAGTTTAGTTTAGCAAGTCAAACTTTGTCTAAGACTCTGATGCCTTCCCCGTTCTGTCAACTAAAGAGAAATACAGAAAGGTTTGCTAGAAATCTTACACAGTTCGCCAAAGACGACTGAGCAGGACGCTGACTGCCTCCAGAATGTCCCTATACATAGAAATTTCTTTTCGAAATCCACACAAGAGAAGCAATAATCCAAGACAGCAGCCCTTAACCTTTGAAAATCTGATTCACACTAAGGACACAGAAAGTATGTGCACACCAATGTTACCCACGAAACCCGTGGACCTCAGGTGAAGAACCCCAGCTCTACAGCATGGAAGCAAATGGGATGGGAGTCGGGGTGGGGTGCTCTTCCTGGCTAAGCCCTTGCAGAAAGGCCCATCTCCGTTATTTCACATGAAGGACAGTGCCTGACACTGAGAACTCAATAAAGAACTGGTGAATGAATGAACTATGAGTATGTTGTTTGTGCTATGATTTAGTCATGGCAAACTGCTTCAAAGTAGTAAAAATATCTGATTTTCTTAATATTAACTTTACTGACACATCCGCTCTACTTTTTATTCACTTTTTATTTTGAAATAATTATAGACCCACAAGAACTTGCAAAAATAGTACAGAGATCAGAGTACCCATCACCCAGCTTCCCCATGGTAAGGTCTTGCAAAACTACAGCACATCATCAGAAACACGAAGCTGATGGGCACAGCACAATTAACGAGACCGCAGACCTAACTTAGATGTTACCATTTTTTTGCACATGCTCATCTAATAACCTTTGTATAAACAAAAATATGAACACTCCTATTCTCACCTCAAAAGCGTTTTCCAGAATTAAAATACTGCAGTGACCAAAAACAGAACAGATTTTTATCAGCCCTAAGTGTGTGGCAAGGAAATACTGAGCAGGGAAAAAAAGGCAAAGGTGTTTAGTTCTCTCTGCACCGTTCCAGCAACACTCGCCCTGCGTTGCTACCCTGACTTTATTACTTGATTGGAAGGGTATTTCTAAGACATATTAGGCACACCCACAAAGCAAATTTCCATCATGTAACCAGAATGACTACTTACAGAGAGAGAGCCCCACACCACCTCCTGGGATGGAGGCAGGTTTGTGCGCTGTGAGGGGTCTGTCCACACAGTACTCTCTCCGCTGAAGCAAGCTGCTTGCGAAGCTGGGAGGAAAAGGGCCGGGACTCTGGACTGCCACCCAGCAGGACAGAAGTGCACTAATATAGAAAGTGCATGAGTGCTGGAGCCAGAAGCTGGGGTTTATGCCATACTTTCAATTCCTAATTGCATATTTTTCAGCAATTCACTTAACTTCTCTGAACTCAAAAAGAAGTATTATTGTTCTGCTTCTTAAACAGAGATCTGGCAAGCTCAAAATAGTAATACAGCCGAAGGGGCTCCACCAAGTAGCAAAGAGCTTCAGGAATGAAGTCCCTATGACTTTCTCACAGCCCTCAGTTCCCACCCCCCAATCCCACCTACAAATCACAACCTACCACATGCACATTCCTCGTTCCTCCGTGTCCTCCTCCCTCCAGCCTGGAGAAGAAAACAGTCTGTACCTACTCTCTCCTCCTTCCCCTCCCCCTCTTTCCACTCTTGCAACTAAAACACTTCATTCCCCACAGAGAAGGAGGTGTTACCACTGCCTCATTCCCATTTGCTAAGACTGATTAACTGATGTTATCAATCATCATCACAGAATTTCAAAACAGCAAAATGATACTTGCCACCACAATGCCCATCACTATGGATGTTTTTAAATGTCTACTCATTTAAATGTCTATCCATCACAATGGGTGTTTTAAATGTCTACTCAAATGCCTACAGAGTCACCTACGTATTCCGCATATTGACCTCATCATTTCAGGTCAACTCTATAGGCCGGGACCAAATCCTCCGTGATCAGTGCCTCATCTTCTTCGCAGCCTCTTGCCACCAGCTGCCTAGCACCCTGTCCCCAGTGCCTGTATTCCCTGCCAGGAGTCATGCTGTTTATTGCCCCTCTGTGTTCCGTGACTGCACCTCCATCTGGCTGACCTGTGCTACTTCCGTAACATCTGAGACAGGGCCTCCTCACAGACCTGGTGCCCCAGAGTCCGGTAAAATACTCTGTAGTGCCTCCCTGCACCCTGCACATCGGCCTGTAATGCTCCACACTGTTCAGGAATTTGTTCCTCTGCTTTAACTCTCTCTTCCATCTCGTAAAGAGCAACACTACTGCCGTGGCTGGTGTAGCTCAGTGGATTGAGCGTGGGCTGCGAACCAAAGGGTCGCAGGTTCGATTCCCAGTCAGGGCATGTGCCTGGGTTGCGGGCCAGGACCCTAGTGGTGCCTGATGTTTTTGTCTCTCCTTCTCCCTCCCTTCCCTTCTCTCGACAAATAAATAAATAAAATCTTTTAAAAATAAAAAATAGAAAAAATAAAAATAAATAAAAAAAAGAACAACACTCCCTTATTTAACTTTGTACCTCCAGAAACCAAGCCCCACGCCTGACACTTGGTAAGCACTCAAACTATACATTCATCTGTTCACTGAATGCAAGCCATAGTGTTAATTAAAGTTATGAACAGAGATGAATCTGCCATAGTCTCTCAAGTTTTTGACATTATAGCAGTGAACATCACTTCTAAATACACCATCACCTGATACAACCAACCAAAAGTAAAAGGAAGTGTTCACACAGATCAGCTCTGAAACAGATCAGACGGCAAAAACACCTCATCTGGTCCATAAGCAAAAAAAGCAAAAGAAAATTCTTATAGCAATGATTTTCAATCTACATATTATTATACCTTAAAATTGTGCAAGTTCCTTTGACATTGAGTTGGAAGTGAGATGGAATCTAGTCAGGGTTAAAATGTTGATGCTCTGGGTTTTCCCTCAGTGAAAGAAAGCTTGGTGAACTCAAGAAAAACAAGTTGCTTTGCACGGAACAAAAGCAGTGGCGATGCCTCACAAACGTGAGGATGGTCAGCAGTCCCAACCACAGAGTGGAGTTCCCTTGTGCTTCCCTCCACCCCGCATGGCTCTCAAGTTGAATGCTGAGGTCTGTTTCCAAAGGACAGCTACTTCAAGGGATACACTCGGGAGACCTAAATGGATGCTTTGTGATGTCTTTAAGTAAATAAAAAGTTCCACAATCTAGACTCTAGCAGTAAGTGACTATGAGAGAAGGTAGCACAGTAGTCCCCCTTATCCATGGGGGGTAAGTTCCGAGGCCCACAGTGGACAGCACCAAACCCTCCATACATTATACGTCTTCCTATATATACACACATGTCACTTACAGGAAGCGCTTTACAGCTTCTCTTTGGCGTATCCGAATCGCCAGCATCACTGCTCTTGTGCTTGGGGCCGTTATGGGGTAAAATAAGGGAGCCTTGACCACAAGCACTGTGGTACAGTTGATCTAAAAACTAAGAGGGCTACTAAGTGACTAACAGGAGGAAACGCCCACAACATGCCCAGGACAACAGGATGAGTCACCTCCGGGGAGGACAGAGCGGGACAGCAAGTTCATCGCAGAGTTTCAGAGCAGTGCGCAACTGCACACTCCTGGGTTGTGTTCTGGAAGTTCCCATTTACTGTGTTCCAACTGCGGTTGACCCCAGGTAACTGCAACCAGGGAAAGGGAGACTGTGGATGAGGCGGGACGACTGTATGTGTCTCTGGGCCTCAGAGGTGCAATTCCCTTGGAGGTCCTCCCGGCAGTGCTGTGGTGCTACCTGAGCATCCTAACAGAAGAGCTGCCTCCTCCCCAGTTTCCGACACTGACCTTCAACCCTGCCAGCCTCATGCACTATCCAGCCGCGGGGCAAAGCAGCTGCTCAGCAGGGAAGTCTGTTCTGCAACAGTGAGCTCCAACAAAAGAATTCTGGACCAAGGTACTGCTTTGTCCAAGCACGTATTTTAGTTCACAAGAGTGAAAATCATATTAAATGAAGGCTTTAAGTTTGTTTGAAAGGCGCTAACGTGTCTTAGAAAATCATGGAAACTACTTTGAATAGCATGTTTTTCATACCAAGTAATTTCTGAGATAAAAGAAGCCAGTTTTCAACAGCAGACAGTCTCAAGATTTTTAAGTCTTAGCACTAATAATCTAAACACAAAAACTATACTCACATATGCAACAGAATTTCAGCAGTTGGTCCTTCAAAAAAAAAGCTCATTTTCAGATTTCATATGTGTAAATCAACTTAAACTGATAATAGAGTAGAATTGGAAGTTTCATATAAGTTTCAAGGCAACATGTATCCAAGACTCCTACTTTCTCTATAAAAGAGGCATTGTTAATAATGTGATAGGTCTATAGGGCAAACTCATTTCTTGAGTCTATTAGATTTGATAAAACTTGTTACCTATACTGAAAGCTTTATTTTTTGTTTGTTTGTTTAAAGTTTTTTTATTTTTATTTTTATTTTTTTTGTTTTTCTTTTTTTAATTTTTATTTTAATTGTTGATCTTGTACAGTTTTCTGTCTTTTATTCTCACCCGAACCCACCACCCCAGCCCTCCCCTCCTCCCTCCCATTTCCACCCCACCATAGTTTTTGTCCATGTGTCCTTTATACTTGTTCCTGTAAATCCTTCCCCTGAAAGCTTTATTTTTAATAACTTTTCTAATTTAGTTAACTTTCTTTAAAGAAAATTCCTGGTCCGGGCCCTGGCTGGTGTAGTTCAATGGATTGAGTGCGGGCTGAGAACCAAAGGGTCGCCAGTTCAAATCCCAGTGAGGGCACATGCCTGGGTTGTGGGCCAGGTCCCCAGTGGGGGCCACATGAGAGGCAACCACACATTGATATTTCTCGCCTCTTTTTCCCTTCCTTCCCCTCTCTCTAAAAATAAATTTAAAAAAATTTTTTAAGAAAATTCCTGGTCCATTACTATGAACTAGAGACTGCAGTTACTACTTAAAATAGGATGATTTGGCACAAAATAAAGCAGAGGGGTCTCCTTCAACTGCCACCATCAACAACACTCTACAACTTATAAGACAAATAACTGTGTTAGTTACATCATAATATACAAATACATTGAGTGGAAGATTGAGACTATCAGGCCTTCCAGGGGATTAGGGAAAAACCTTAAACACATGAAAGACATTTACATGACAGAAACACTTCGCTCATCCCCACAGTATTGCACATTTGCTCTATCCGTGACCATTAAATGCCAGGCATGTAAATACAGTGTTTTCAGAACACTTAGGAGCCCACGAAACTCTGCAAATTTACATGCCTATATGCATTTTTCTGTAGGGAAAATAAAGCTTATCCAGAGAATGCACAGTCCCCAAAAGATGAAAAATTGCTGATACAGACAATACATGCTGGTGAGTTCCCAATGAATATGTTACTTCCAAGTAAAGTGACCAAAAAAGGCAGACAAGGAAGGAGATTTTCTATCGGCCTCAAAGGGGGCAGAGTTTCACAGGCCAACACTAACTGAAATGGTGCACTTCTGGACGGTGGGTGGGTGAGCTGGAGCCAAAGCTGGCAGTGCATCAATGCCAGGAAGGGCCTAGGACACAGTAGAGGCCACTCAGGCCCGCTGGAAATACATGAGGGTTATACACAATCCAAGAGTCAGACCGCTCGAGCTCAAGTCCCACTACTGCCATTGACCATACGACCTTGACCAAGTTTCTTAATTTCATTTTCCTCTGTAAAAAGGTGATATTTATATCACCCACCTCACACGTTGTTACAAAGGTGATGAGTATAAAGTGCTACGTATAGCACCTGGCACACAGAGATACTCAGTAATCATCACAGTTCTCGCCAACATGTGATTACTATCCAGCACCGCACCACCTGCAGGAGCGTCCGCTGAAAGGGAGAGACGTGCCCAGCTGCTCGGCGCGCCTTAGGCTCCTGCCATCATCCTCCCTCACATCTGACCGGAGGATTCACACGGACACTCACAGCTTGGACAAAAGGGACAAGTGGGCTGTCTGTCCCCACAGGATCCTGCTACTATCTCCTCCCAAGGAGCCCAAAACAAGGCTTGGAGCCACCCAAGGCTTGAGAATAATGAAGAGTTCGGCCTGGACACTGTATGAGTTAGGCATTCAGTAGCAAATACTAGAAACACAACTACTATACCTCAAATTTACATGTTCACAAGACATAAGCAAAAAGGGAAGTGTCCAGAGAGAAACAGCTCAAAAGATGAGATCACGAAAGTCTTTTCTCTTCCCACTTTCCTCTGTTTCATCCTCTCCTCACAGTTCCAGCCCAAGACCCCCGGGGGGTTCTGGCTGGTTCAATGAACCTCACATGCTATTCTGCCCTAGGCCTGCCCTCATTTATACCACTGCTGTAAAGCAATATACACTGAGGTAGGATAGGAAGTCTCCCAAAGAAAATACATTAACAAAAAATGTTGGGAAAGGTGCAAAAGCACATAGCCACCAAAGGAACACATAACTAGGTTCATGCTTTAAAGAAACCCAGTAATTTTGTCATTATATTCCCATTTGTTTAAATATATCTGTTAGAACTCTGTCAGCTACAAATGGCAACAACAACAACAAAAAACAACTCAAAATGGTTCAAACTGAAAAATAATTTGTTACGTGACTAGTGCCAAGACCGCACGAGGAGATAAATCACGACCAGTGTAACGCACCAGTCCTGAAAACCGTTTCCCCCTGGACTTGATATCTGACTTCCCAGTTGGCCCGCGGGTAGAGACGCCGCGGACCCAGTGCGGGCAATGGGAGGAGACAGGCCGGCCTCTGCGAGGCTCCTCTGCTTCCTTCCACATGGGGCCCCTCTCTAGAGCCGAGAGCAGAAGTAAAGGCATAAGGAGAAGTCAGCACATGGACGTAGCCTCAGCGTCAATGACATCACTAAAAAGCTGAGCCAAGATCAATGAGAAAAAGAAAACTCCAGCTGAAGCGGCTTCAGCCGAAGCTCTGCTCCGTGCAGCTGAGAGCATGCCTAACCGGTCTGGCAGACCAAGGTCCAAATCTCTCTCCATGTTGCCTCATCCTGTTGTTCTATCAGCAGACAGCAGCTCGCACCACAGGATGATACCCACCGTACTGGTGTCACAGTGAGAAATGATGCATGAGAAGGGAGAGGTCTTCTCTCCCTGTGTCTTTTTTAAAAGAGGAAATCCTTCTCAGAAGTCCTTCAACAAGGGTCTTGCCTTATCCTGTAGGCTAGACCTACATCATATGCTTGCACTGAGCTCAAGTGGCAAGGAAGAGGATTTCCATGAGTTACTCCCGAATCGGGGTCACTTTTCTGAAGAATAAAAAGAAAGAAGAGGTTCTGCTAATAAGAAAAGTAGAGGGAGGACAGATGCTTGGTGGCCACAAACAATGCCAACTGTACATAAAAATCAACAGGTAGCATCTTACTATGTAAAAGAGATCATTAAAATAGAGTTAAGAGCAACACAATTTCTCAGGGTACTTCTGCTGCTTCAATGGAGTAGGAGTGATTTCATATTTACCATCATTTCAAATTCAAACTATTATTAAATACATACACGTACTAAATGTAGCTGCAGAACATATGTCATAAAATAAAAATGTACATAAAAGCCTAACTTTAAAGGCTGCCTAGAAACATAGAAAAAAATGTCATGTAATAAAATATGTTGAAACTGCCACATACTGCTGGGAGGGACATTAGTACAGCCACTTTAGAAGGTGGTTTGGAAGGAGCTATTAAATTTTTAAATGTGCACACTCTATGTCTCAAATATTACTTCTCACCATCTATCATGCTGAAACGCCCATGTGCAGGAAGACATATCAAACAATTGCATCACAGCCTGTCATACCCCCAAAACAAAGCCGAAAACAAAAACACTGGCTCCCATCTAAACGCCCAGCTGCAAGGGAATGAGTGAAACTATGCGACATCTAAAATACAGAATACTATGTAGCAATAAAAAAGAGATGCAAGTATAAAGGTGCTGCTTTGTAATGATCTTCAAGATATATTGTTCTCATCAAACTTATGAGATTAGAAATTATTATTTAAACCAGTAAAAAGAAGTGATAATTACCCCTGGCTGGAGTGGCTCAGCAGATTCAGTGCCAGCCTGTGAACTAAAGGGTCACCGGTTCCATTCCCAGTCAGGGCACATGCCTAAGTTTTGGGCCAGGTCCCCAGTAGGGGGCGTGTGAGAGGCAACCATACATTGAAGTTTCTTTCCCTCTTCCTCCCTTCCTCCCCCTCTGTCTAAAAATAAATAAAATATTTTTTAAAAAAGAAGGGATAATTATGTGATGTGATAGAGGTGCTAATTATTACTACAATGTCTATGATATTACAATATACATAAACGTATCAAATTAACATGCTGTATACCTCAAATTTACATGTTATATGTCAAATATATTTCAACTTAAAAAGATGTGCTATTCTGATACAAGCAGAAAGTTGTATAATGTATACTGTATTACTACGTGCAGTTTTAAGGATAACTTCCATGGGGAAATATAAACGCATAGTAAAAAAGAATGAAGACACTGTTTACCTCTGAGTAGGGGGCTATGATGGGGTAGGGTAGTCAAGAAGAATTGTAATGCATTGTAATGTTTGAATGATTTATTATGTGTTCCCATGTACCAAAAAACATGTATTTTTAATTGAATTGACATACTAGTCTTTCCATCATCTTCCTTTTTAACTTCTCTGACACAGAAGCATTTACCTTCCACTTAGGGACGTTCACTGTATCTTCCCTGTACTACATGAGCTGGTTTGCCGAATTTAAATAGCACTACACAAAATAAACACACGCTTTTTTAAAAATTGACTTCCCTTGCTGATCCACTGCATGTACAAGCCACTTGACTGAGAAAATAAAATCTCTTATTTAAAGGAGAGGGCACTTGGAGACGCCACTTTCAGTCCTGGCCAGACTACAAAGCCTGTTGATGCCTTCGTAATGAGCCGTCCTTAATTGTGTTTGCATTGGCTCTCTATTGAAAGCTAATGGAATTAGAAGTAGGTGCACAGCAGATCCTTAGAAAACACCACACCAGAACTCCCCCCCACCGCCACCTTGTCTTTTTAATGAAAAGTTCACTGGTTCTGGAGGGGAAGTGAGAGTGCTGCAAACAGGTAAGGAAAGCTGTTGAAAGGTTGGCTGGTATTGTGCTTTTAACAAAATGCTGACCGAAATATTGGCTATTAATAATAAAACAGCCTGTTTTACTAATAAAACCCAAGCCTAAGTTTGACGCTGCTGTTCCCAGGGCTGAGACATCTTTTATTATTTCTGACTGGGGTGCCGTTTTACACGGTGACACCTGGTGGCTCCCCCTGCCTGGTTATCAGACCGCTGGCTGCAGTGTGCCATAAGCACGTCCCCCCCCCCCCCCGGGGGCAGCCGCCACAGGTGGGCAACACCACAGGTGGGCAACACCACGCCGGGTCCAACGAGCATGAGCCAGGTTTTGCCTGCTGACAAATTGAGGCAAAGGCTCTTTTTTCATTTCGCCAACACTTAGCATGGGAATGGAATGCCAATAAAACCTAGGAAGTACGTAGGCCTATGGATTCAATGGGAGGAGGAAAGAGCAGAGGAAGCAGAGAGGTGGACACTGAAAAATCCCCCAAGTGCACGCTGCTGCCCTCTCCCCACCCCTTGTGCACGACCAGCTGCCCTGCATCCTGGCCTCAGTGCCGGTGGGGCCACCAGATGGCCACTGTCTCCAGGTGACCCCCCAAAGCAGCCTGCAACTTGTGGGCAATAGAAGAAAGAGAAAGTGTCTGATAAGGACGGGAAGTCCCTGGAGAAGTAATGGGGAAGGGAGGTGGGCAAGGCGGGGTTGCAGGGGGTGGGGGGCGCAGCAGAGAAAGATGTGGGGTGGGGCAGGGCAAGGCTCCCACACCAGACAGGCAGGACACGAGAGCTGCTGCCTCACTCCACAAGGTCTGCGTGTCTCCCCAATTCCCGGGCAGGATCCCGATACCCTCTTCCTCCACAGTTCCTTTCTCTGGGGACAGCCACACTCAAGGACATTTTCTTGAGTGCTGTGGCAGGCACTGCCAGTTTGCCTGCCCAATATCCTCGTCCTACTTCTTCCTTCCTACCGGTAGTAACCTGGATGTTGTTGGGGATTATAATGTGCCCAATTTAAAAACCTTCATCTCTTCCTTTCCTCCCATCTGGATAAGGCCACACGATATAATTTTGGCCAAGAGGACTGAAGTGGAACCCATGGGTGAGGCTTCTGGGAAGTCTTTGAATAAGATGAGGCAACTGAGCTGGTGCTCACCTTTTGCCCTGTGCCCCTCCTCTTCTTCCTGCTTGGAACCTAAGAAAGGTGCTGGCCATGAAGCAGCCACTTTATGAGTGTGAGGTGACAATGACACACACTACTGACAGCAGAGTGGAAATCCTGGAGTCTGATGATGGCCTCATAAAACCACCACACTAGCCCTGAACCTCTCATCGCAGAAGAAAAATAAACATTCACATGTGTTAATCACCACTGTTTGGGATCTGTTACTTGCAGCTGCATGATGACTAACTGAAACAAGTGCTTGCTAATACTTAGCAGGCCTGGTTCTGACATGAGTTACTCACTGAATCCTCTCAATTACCAGACGAAGTGGCTACTATCTATCCATGTCCCCATTTCTAGGTGAGGAAACTGAGACGCAGTGAATTTAAATAGTATCCCTTAATCACAAACAGAAAATGGCCAGCTGGGATTGAGTTCAGAAGGAATAGCTCTGGGAAAACAGAGGAAGCACAGCTCTCCCCAGATGTCAGCCTGCTGAGTTGCAGAGCCCCACCAGCTACTGCAGGGGGTGGCCAGCCCAGGGACATCTGCCCACACCCTCCGGCCACTCAGGAGGACAGCCCTCCAGCCCGTGCCCTCCTGGAAGCAACCTGACAAAAACCGTGTTGCTGCATGGTTCGAGCTCCTCTCACCGCATGTTGAATGTCGCCCTCTAGTCCCTTCTTGCCAAGGGAGCTATTTTGTTGGCGAAAATGATCTTTCTGTTCATAAACATGTTCCCGATCACCTCTAGCTACGAAAAGGCATTCAAGTTATATATGAATGGAGGTGGCCAGTTTAAGAAAACGCTTTTATATAGCAATAATTGAAGCAACCAAGCCAGGTTCTTAAAATAATAATAAAATTTAAAAATTTTTAAATAATAAGAGGAGGAGGAGACAGAATATATAAATTCCAATTGAAGTCCACCAACCTGAAGTGCAATGCCCGTGCGCTTATGCTGATACCTACAACTCCTGGTTATGTCTCTACCGACGTGGAGGCAGACTTAGTACTCTCTTTCAAAATATCTGCTCTAATCAAATTTAGCAAAGCCCCAGCAATAATAAATCTAAAGTCTGATTTGCTATTTTTTGAAGCAGAACAAATAATCAAATTCATACACAAGTTTTATTTATCACTGTTGTTTCTGAAATACACTCTGAAGAAACATGGGCCGACTCCATGCATCACAGCACAGCTGTTATTACTACTGTACAGTTGCTACCTCAGGTTAAAAAACCGCAAGTGTAACTTCATAAATGGTGGACACTTAGTTCCAATGCCACCTTTCTTGAACACTGACACACTAGTCAATGAGGATACTCTATAGAGTAGCAAAACTTACAATAGGGGCATTCCAGGCCAATTTTTGATATTATAACTTCCCTAGTGAGAGAGGTTGGGGTAAAAGGGAGACACAGAGGGAAGGAGAGACAGAGAGAAAGAGAAAGCAGAAGAGAGGGGAGAGTTCACTCAGTGTCCCTTCCCACCCCAAGTATTTGGGTCAATGTTGAGCAAGTGCACAGGCGCCACTGCAAGTCTGGACAAACCAGACCATAGGGCCCACTTGACAAGAACCTGCACTCGCGGGGAGGGGCCTAGAACAGGTCTTGCTAGAACTCTGGAACCAGTCTCTATTTCCCCCTCCTCCCACCAATACTATTAGTAATAGGGGAGTAAACTCTCTAGGAAAACAGTCTAGTCAGCTAGAAGCAGGTCAAAGAAACACAATGAATTTAAGTCACATAAGTCACTGTTCTTAGGGTTGAGCCAGTCTGGGGGCAAAGGTACATCCCTCCACCATCCATCACGCCACAAGTGGAAAGGAAGTGATCCTTCAAGCTCTCAGGGAGGGTCTGTGCAGGACCTAGAAGCACGAGCCCTGCTCTCGGAGGTGCAACAGGGAGGCAGAAGTGACCTAAATGCAGCACTGCTCTTCATGAGGTTACCATCTGTTTGGGAAGATAAATTACCTTGCTCCCATAAAACAAGAAGCAAATCAAGGGAGACTATAATTAAATGCAACAGTGGGAAGGACAAGTCAAATACTACAGTAACTCAGGGGAGAGGAGGAAGGCTCGGGGCTCTAAAGGAAGGGACAGTCACCTGGTGTTGGTGAGACTTAACTACAATGGAAAATGTTGCCTAATCAGAACAGGAAAGGAGATCTTTGCAGGCAGCGGGAAGGAGCACGGGCAACGGGGACATGAAGTAAAGTTCATGTCCTGGCTTCCTACAACAACTTCACAGGAAACAAGACAAAGTGCAAACCCCTCCCTGATGAAATCCATTTACTTCCCAGACTCACTGGAAAGGTTAATCAGTCAACTGCCTCCCCCATCTTTCTCTTTTTCCCCCTCCCCCCACCCCAGCAAGCCACCCTTCTCCACTGAAAGACCTCAAGTTCACCTTTCACTCTCCCATCCATCCATTAAACTATTCATTCCTCCCTCCCTTCACTATTTGTTACTAGAGAAAACACTGTTTTCTAGCACAGGGATTTGCCTGTTGAGAACAGTTGCGAAGAGAAAGTTATGCTGGTGAAACAAAGAGAATGAAAAACAAAATGAAAAAACTTTTTTTAAGATACAAGGCAGATATTAGCTAAGCTTGACAGAGCTTCCAAGTACGTCAGAAACTCTACAGAACAGCAGGTATCACCTTCACGTTCCTCCTGGAGGACAGACAGGTCAAGTACTAGGGAGAGGTATACACCCACCTCCGTATCAGATCTCAGCCCAGTCCCATGCTGTTCAAACCGCCTGGTGCCCAGTGGAGCTCAGTGAACTGCAGGCGATGACAGCTTCATGCTCGCAGCTGCGCTGTCGCTGCTGCACAAGTTTGGACTCTGACCACCAAACACTCCTAGTAAAGCTTTGTGCCCACTCTCAGGTTTTGACTACAACTCTCTAAGTACACAGAGGCAGAGCAAAGGAGAAGTTCCAACAACAGAAAACACCCATTAGCAAGTTCATTAATTAGGGGCATATGGATACTTTCAGATGGATGTGGTTTTGTATGCCATTATTGAATAAGCATTAATTTATAGAAACTTACATCAGAAACTCCTTCCTATAGGGAAAAGCTACCCAAGCATTCTTGGTAATGTCAGAGGAGGAACACCTGTTAGATCAGTATTTCCTAGCCAAGGGCATACAGTAGCCACCCAGAGGGATTTTGCTAAGAGTGACATGTCTGGGCCCCACCCCCAGGTTCTGATTCACTGGGATGAGAGTGATGTTCAGACATGTACATTTTGAAAAAGTTCCTTCAACTGGTTCCAACAGATAGGTAAAATCTTTATTTCAAACTACACTCTTGAATGACTTATAATATTTTGGGTAATCTGTAGGACCTTCATCAGTAGTTGTCTTCAAGTCCTGTCCAATTGAAAAGAGGAAACACACCATGGCTGGGGTAGCTCAGTGGATTGAGTGCCAACCTGAGAACCAAAAGGTCACAGGCTCGATTCCCAGTCAGGGCACATTCCTGGGTTGAGGCCCAGGTTCCCCAGTTGGAGCTATGAGAGAGGCAACCACACACTGATAGTTCTCTCCCTCCCTTCCCCACTCTCTAAAGAGTAAATAAATAAAATTCAAAAAATAAATAAAAGAGGGAACACTGTTCAAATAATAAACATACCAAGCTAAGAGTAAAGCATTGCCTGAACCTCTTTTCTGACTAGCCATTTAGATCATTGCAGAAAAACCACTCACCTGCTTAATTGCCTTAAAAGGTACAGGATATTTAACAACAAAATATGAAATCGTTTTAATAGCATACTTAACTGTATGGCTATACTGAGCAAAAAGGAAGAAGGACACATGGGAAACAGTGTGGTGACTGCTGGTGGGGGGGGGAGGTATAAGGACACTAAATGGTAATGGAAAAAGTATAATCAAGATTAAATTAAAAAATAACACATTTATGTGTTATGTCTAATATTCAGGAGAAGAAGCTATAAAGAGAACTGAAGAAACACTATTATGACAGGGATACTTTCCTTCTTTCTTCTGCTTCTACAGAGTTTATGCTCTTCTAAGACACTTTCGTAGGAAAGAAATAATGGCCTGCCCAGGGTGATCTGCCAATAGGGAGGTACCACTCCAATCACATGTAAATGAACCAGGAGGCCTATTTGACACCTGGATGTGTGATAAGTCTAACTTTTAATGCTTGATATTAACAATACATTTATACAATCTCACATGCCAATTATATCTCAAAGCTGGAGGACATTCTTTAAATAAATTACAAAAATACATATAAATCATCACCTAAGAAACCAGTGTCCATGGGCTCTGACCCTCTCAATTTCTGGAGTCACCTGCCTTCGACCCTGGGCCTGGGTCACCCTGCACCTGCCTCAGGAGCCCCTCCCACTTCCTCTGCATTGTCCAGGTCTATGAGTGAGACAGGAGGATACAGATTATTTTTAAAAAATGAAATGAAAACTATGTAGATACCAAATGGTCCACCAAAATTTTCCCAAGGTAAGTATATATTTACAGAGAAAAGAACATAAAGATGTGATTATTAAAAGCTAATTGAATTAGAAGTACAACAGAAATCACTGACTCCAGCAGTCATGGAAGGGACTGATTGGCTGTTACTTTTCATATTCACCATTCTCACCTAATTGAAGGACTTTCCAAAGACATTCACAATATATGTTCAAGTGAAAAAGCCAGCTCAAACAGTGGATATACACTATGTTCTCCCTGAAGTTTTTTAAAAGGAGGAGAGAGTCATGTAGAAACTTGGGATCCATAAAGCTCTGAATTTTGATATTCCCCTTTTTCTGGGGACAGAATCCACAGTTTTTCAGTAAGACACTTGTCAGTAATTGTATTTGAGTCCAGAAAGGGGTCCACTATTCCAAAATGTTTAAGAACTACTCCTCCAGAAAGAAACTAAAGGTATAAATGATCTGACAAAGTCAAAACCGTATCCCTCTTCAAGGAATTAACTGATTTGAAAGTACACTAGTACAAAGTGCACAAATGAATGATAACAATGCAAGACAAATTCAAGGACCAAGAAAACCACAGACTGGAAAGGTTTGAGATGCTGAACGATGTGAACCAAAATTGCAGAAATATTTCTTTTAATTTCTAAGAATTGAAGCGGACTAGTAGGTAAATTATTAAGATGCAATCTTCAAGTTAAAGCCACCTAAACAAACAAAACCCACCATAACCTAATGATGGAGTTTTTAAACTGTATTTAAAAAGACAAAAAACAACACAAGATACGCTTTAGTATCTGCCAAGGAAGAAGATAAGATAACATTTAAGATGCAAAGAAAAGAATCCTTCAGATTCAAGTGAAAAGAAAGAAGAGCTTGAAAGAAAATCTGAACAAAGGAAATTATCACCACTGGCCAAGAACTGAGGCAAAACCCTGGGTTCCTTTAAAGATAATAGACAGTGTTTCATGACCTAAATGATCTGAAACAATTCATCAATAAGCCCAACATCTGAGGTCACATGGAAAGCAATAGAATAGAGAGAGTTAGCCCTGGCTGGCATAGCTCAGTGGATTGAGCGCGGGCTGCGAACCAAAGGGTCGCAGGTTCGATTCCCAGTCAGGGCACATGCCTGGGTTGCAGGCCAGGCCCCTAGTGGGGGCCACGTGATAGGCAACCACACATTGATGTTTCTTTCCCTCTCTTCCCCTCTCTAAAAATAAATAAATAAAATCTTAAAAAAAAAAAATTTACAAAAAAAAAAAAAAAAAAAAAAAAAAAAAGAATAGAGAGAGTTAATGAAAGACACTCATGCGCCCCCCAAAGCATTTAATGTCAGCAAAATGTTGTATTTACTAATAAAGAAGACTTTTCAGAAGGGCTACAACCAAACTTCACAAAGGAGTCATGATTGTAATAATAGAATATGACTTACTCAAAAAGCTAAGCTCCACATCAGTTCTAGAAAAGAGATCAAGATGCTGGTTACTAATATAAAATAAGAATTAATTTAAACAATTTTACTACGAGTACCAATGGGACAAGCGGAAATATAAGCATTTCTTTTCCGTTTTTGCTTTGTTTTGTTCTGTTTATAATGTTATTCTAAAAGCATGCTGAAACACAAACACCTAAGATTAGAACAAATACACATTTGAGTTGCGAGGGGAGTGGATTCTAGAACCAAAAAACATGTATTAGTCTTTCTGAACACCATTCCAGCAATCACAGCCTCCTTCAGCTGGGCATTCATGACAAGGTTGACAAGTGCCTCAGGGTGAAAGACAGCTGCAGAGACAAGTGGGGACCTCCCAAGTGCCCTCCCCTTCAAGGCCCTGGAAACCAGCCTCCAATTCTTGAACACCACCTGATGTACTGGGGACCTAGGGCAGGAGTCAGGAGCAGAGACGGGAGAGCGAAAGACGATTCCAACTGGCTCCACATACAAGCCACGGCTGGCTGGAGGGACAGACAGTGAGAGAGGGGCTGCTACTACAGGAGCAGCCCTTCTGGACTGGCCTAAGGAGCTAGTTTGGGGGTGAGAAGGGAGCAGTGAGAAGGAGGGAAGTGACGGACAGATGAGGCCACAGCAACACCAGCAGGAGTGCCCACCCCCACGCTCATCCTGGCTTTCCCCGAAAGTCACTGCTGATATATTAACATTGGAGTCAAGACATCTGAAGAGGACTGAATCTTGCTTGAATCAAGAGCTTGTTGAGAAGGGTTAATTACACTACAAATGGTATGCAAGTCAAATATATGAAAAATTCAGAGCTGCATATATATTTAATAAGCATGCATCCTCATCTTCCAACTTAGTTCCATGGAAAAACAAAATTTTCGAGTCCATTCCAGAAGGATTCAGCAGTACAAGGGTGGTGGAGGGTAGCACAAATGTCTCCATCACATCTGGTACCTTATCTTATGAACTGTCTCAAATGTAAAAGAAAATACAGAGAGAAAGAACTCCCTGTTTTTAAAAAGTACTATTAAATTTTTTAATGTAATTGATCCCCCCCCCCCAAAATGCATGCCAACTAAGAGTGAGGTGATATTTATTCTGAGACCTACCCCGTGTGTACAAAAACCAGAGCACAGAACACCATCACTTCTCACAGCAAGGCCATGCTTTGGACTCACTCCAGCAGAGACAGCCCTGTGTCTGCTGGGTCCTTCCACGAGGCATGTGACTCAGGAAACATGTCCAGCCTCTGAATGCCTCAGCTTCTTCCTTTGCAAACTGATAATCACACCACCAGACTGGCCGGAGATCTGTGAAGACTGAATGAGATAAGGCGGGTAAAAGTGACACCACAGTGGGAAGTATGTGCTCAAAACACAGTTATCTATTAGAGAATCAAACAAAGAACGTCCAGGTGTTTTACAGCACGTCTATTTTTATATGTTCTGGTCTATCAGAAAATAAATAAATGTACCAATGAAAGCCTAGCAGCGATGTAAACAAAAGGGGAAGGGCTGGATGATGTGGCCCCAGAGAACTACAAGAATAAGACTTGAAAGACCCCAGGCAGTACAGGATAGTTCGCAAGGACAATGAAATTAGCCCTGAATAATCAAACTGCTTTACAGGGATAAATGAACACAGCAAAAGAACACCCTTTATTTCATTCTAACCAAACCACTTACAAAAACTGACCATGTACTAAGGAAAAATGTGGCCTACATTGGCAATTATTATAACAAAACTTTTTTAAAATGAGTTTTGAAAAATGTTCAAATACATGCAAACTAAAAACAAATTATCTTAAAGACTGAATCTGGGAAAAAAGTCAGAATATAATAAAATAATTTTTAGTAGATGAGATAACAACAAAATGCATGAAAAACTGCTAAGCAGTACTAAGGGGAGTTTACTGCTCTAAGGCTAAGTGATTATACTGGTAACAAAAATAAAAGGAAAAAGAAAAGCGTAATAAAGCAAACCTCTTGATAAAGAACTTCGAAAAGAACAAAGTAACAAACCTTTCAAATAAAATGAGAAAAGGCAAACTCAGTGAAGAAAAAAACCAGCAAGAAAATGCAATGCCAGTGACAACCCAAAACAGTAGATGATTCTTTAGAAAATTAACAATCAATGAATAGATCTTTTCAAACCAAGAATAAACAAAATAAAATTTAAAAGATATAGAAGAAAACTATAACTAAAGATATGTGAATTGGAAATACTTTACTAAATTTGATAAATGGAAAGAAAATCTATATTAAAAAATAAGAAATGTTAAAATTTAAGAAAATCCCATTCCCCAAGAAAATTTAAACTCAAAAAACCTGACAATCTTTAAAAAACAAATCACCCCTATGTTTATAGTTTTAATGTCAAGTAATCAGTTCTAGTATTATACCAGTACACTTTTTCAAATCCCATTCTACACTTAATTAATTTAATATAATCACTTCACCTTTCAAATAAATTATTATGAAATATAAAGCTGAAATGTTAATTTAACATAAGAGAAAATAATACTTTGATCCCAAATATTAGAAGAAAAATTATGATCCATATTCAATTTTTTCTTCGAATTAGAAACTCAATATGACTTTTACAAATAATAATCATGCCTGGTTGGTGCAGCTCAGTGGATTGAGTGCCAATCTGTGAACCAAAGGGTCACCGGTTCGATTCCCTGTCAAGGCACATATCTGGGTTGCGGGCCAGGTCCCCACTTGGGGGCATGTAAGAGATAGCCACACATTGATGTTTCTCTCCTTATCTTTCTCCCTCCCTTCCCCTCTCTCTAAAAATAAAAAAAATCTAAAAATAATCAGGAATTCTCCTATTATCAGGAGAGATTCCATATCATTCAGCATCTATCTTAAGATGGCAAGGAGACTAAACATCAGCTGTTCAGAATATAAACCCGGTGGAGGAAAACAGTGATGCAGTGATGCAAGTGTCTGTCTAAAGGTGCTAACATCACACGTTTAAAACCCAGAGTCAACCTCAAGCCTACTAGAGAAATACTATACACCATAAAACACACACACACACAGCAAGGTGAGGACGCCAAGTGTCACCACTCCTAGTTAATAGTAACTGCTGCCTTCAAACTGCGTACACAGAGAAAAGGGAGAACTTCACTGTATTGCTTACTTTATGGGGTTGTTCGGAGGACAGAGTGAATTAATGCACAATTAGCTTATCACCATGCCTGGCAGCATGGTGGTAAGGGATGTTTGCACAAACTCTGGCAAGCCCTTGGACGGATTTCTCATCAGGACCAAATTTCCAAAATCTCTATACCTGCCTCTTCTACTTTGAATTCCGGGTTTTCCCAAAGGTCTGCCAGATGAGCGCGAAAGGACGACCAGAAGAATAGCCTGACATTTCTTTTTCAGAGCTCATGTCTTTTCCACATTTCCGTCTAGAACTTCTCATGCCTTACACATAACTGCTCTGTACCCCTTCAGGTTGGGATCGCTTACAACACTCCTGAGAGAACGGTTTTTCTTTCTGTACCCGTATTTTTGGAGAAGACAGAGCCATGGGCACCGTGGGAGCTCAGAAGTATTTGATGAATGAGTGTTGTTTCCTCATCTCACCTTCATGGAAAATTACTGTTGAGGGTGGGCCCCTCGCCTTCAGCACCTGTGCCACTTCTTGTCCCGGCAGACGCACTGGTGCCGCCACAACCCGCTTTAGAATCAGGGTTGTTGGGTGGGAGGCCGTTTCCAGTCTGCTTTTCATTGATCAAATGATCCCTGGCACTGAGGTGTCCAAATTATCCCATTTGATTTCTTAGCCAACAAATCAGTGTTGATCTGAGAAAGACATCTGAAGCAACCATCCAGTCCTGCTTATGGGTCCACTGAATTTAATGTAAACACTTGACTCCACCTTAAGAGAACCAACTCGTTTAGGTAGGATGTTAATGCAAGAATCTCTTCCCTCTTAAGGCAAAATCCACAAACAGCTATAGTCATTTTCTTACTACTGACTCTTGGTAAAAGGGTTGACTCTGACATACTAGACTTACCTGTGAAGGCAAGGCTTTAACTAAGTGTTAAAAATAAAAACACCTTTCCAGGCCCCTTGGAATTAAGGGCACATTAAAATGGGAAACCAGGTCCTCTTCTGTAACAAGCTGTCCTCTAGGGTTTCAGCATCAGCTTCTCTTCTCTGTGACCCCGGCAGGAAAGGGACCTCTTGAGTAAAATAGTCCTCTTACCCTCCTGCACTTGACAATCTGGTAGGACAAGGGGCAGCCAGATGGTGAGTGCACTCCTTCCAATGTTCAAACGTCTCTCTCCATCCTAGAGCCTCCGTGTGTGTGTGTGTGTGTGTGTGTGTGTGTGCGCGCGCGTGTGCGCGTGAGAGAGAGAGAGAGAGAGAGAGAACCAGAAATCACTGCAGTGTCCCTATTCCTGGCTCTATCTCCTACTCTCCAGTCTTGGCAATTGACCTCTATGTAATAAATATGAAGTCTATGTAATATTCCTTCTCTGTCCCTGCGGAGCTATTTGGGCTTTTCCTAGCCCTTTTAGTACATTTTCCCAAATTTCCTCTCTAGATGTGTGCTTTGCTTGCCCCTAAAATGACAAGTAAGCTATAATGTTTCCTGAGAGAGAGAAAAAGTCCACAAAGACCAACTGTATTCTTATACAGTAATGATATAGCTGGGGGGAGGGGTGGGGAATGACATTAAAAATTACCACTCAGCAATCATATCCAATTAATCTTTTATTTTTCTTAATCCTTGCCAGAGGACATGCTTATTGATTTTAGGGAGAGAAAAAGGGAAAAAACATCAGTATGAGAGAAACATTGATTGGTTGCCTCCCATAAGCACCCTAATAGGGATCAAACCCACAACCTAGGTATGTGCCCTGACTGGAAACTGAACCCACAACCTTTTGTTGTACGGGATAACACTCCAACCAACTGAACCACTTGGCCAGGGCTCGAATTAATCCTTTAAACGAACTCAACATTTTCTCAAAGACTGACAGGTTTGAGAAGAAAACATCAGACACATCATTATGGAGCTCAGCCATGTCCAACCGTCCCACATCAGCCACTGAGAGGCACTGGCAGAACTGTGATGATAAGCATGGCCATCTGCCACAGCAGCAGCTTCACTCAATACTGAAATCATCCTACGGAGCAGTGCGGCCTGTCCCTGTAGGAATGCTCTCCTCACACTGACTGAAGAAAGCCAGGCTCTGTGGGGGGAGATGACGGTTCCCATCTCCCCTTATCCGCCCTGCCCGGAAGCTACCGCCATGCTGGACAACTGAACTGTAAATGAGGGAGCAGCTCTTCATCCCTAATTATTTCAAAAAAGGTCAATCCCACTACGACTCAAAAGTACCACACTTATTTGTTGTCCCCAAATTTTTACATCATTATTTCATTAAGTTTAAGAGAAGCAATTGCCAGATTTTTTTTAAGGGCACACATTGAGTTGTAAAGGGAATTGTTATAATAGCATACTTGTGGTAACAGTATTCCCTTCTAACCTGATACAAAGTATCAAACTTTAATAAGCAAACAGGTAGAATTGAATTTTCATGAAAGCAGGCTTCACAAAAAGTAGTATACTCTGGAAAAATAATGACCATACTCTTCAATTATGTATTTTTCAGATTTCGTTCAACAGAACACACTTTCTCCTGAAAACAAATAAACCAAAATCTCTATTAAAAGATTCTATACTGTAAAACTATAAATGATGTTGTTGATTATTCTTTTCAAAGCTGTCTTTGGAAGAAATAATTATACCTTTGGATGAATAGCTAAATGTGTGTTTTCAATATGCTGAAAGGGAAACAAGTCATTCCGAGGTTATGCACGTTCCATTTTTACAATCAATTTCATCACAGCCACACTGCTGACAGCAATTTTTAAACAATTTAACATCTGTCAATCTGTATAAGTACACTTGAGCTAAGAAATGTGTTATGCTTATCTTAATCTGGTTCATTATTTTATTTTCAACACAAAAAAGCAAACTTACTGTAAAGGAGGCCAAAAAAAGTTAAGTCCCAATTGAATATGCATCAAAAGAAAAAAAGGGAAAAAAACTTTCTATTTAAATCATTTGAAAGCCTTAAGCCATTCAACTTACTTGAGAAAATGAAACTTGGTTACACTATTCCTGGGGACATTTGCATCCTTCCTCAGAAAGCACTCCTCAGGCCTTTCATTGCACTAACTTCCAGCCCTTTGCTGTCTTCCCAGTCACTAGGGATCAAGCTGAATATTAATGAGTAAAAGCAGCCGGAATATAGGAAGCTCAGCCAAGAATACTAGGACAGACAAGAAAAGAGCTCACTATTTTTAAGAAAACATCCTTTAAGAGTTCTGGGCTCCCAGAAGTCAGGCCAAAACAGAGAGAAACTGCCCTTGAATGAGGATAAATAAGTTTGAGTCTTGCCCATAGGGGATGGTAAAAGACTTTTCTTCTTCTTTTGGACCATCTGTTTTAATAAAGTTAAATCTGGGTTACAGCCGATTCCTACTCAATCAGATTTGTCTGGAGAGGAGATACAACAAAATTCATAGTGTTAGTTATCAAGAACTTGAAGAAAATTTATTATTTTCTTAATGGACATCTGGAAACTGTCAAATTACTCCTTCTCTCCACTGACTCCTGGGAGCAGTTAAGGATATTTCCTGAAAATATCTTCAGGATAAAACACATTATATAAAAACTTGAGAATGCGGCATAAGTACATTTTATTCACCACAAAATAGGTAATTGCCATATAATAACTTTTACTCATCAGCTGTTTAAAACACTAATGTAAACAACCTTCTTATCCTTACACACAATTTTTGAGTTTTATACATTTTTAAGAAACTCAGCTTTTCTTCCAGAATGCTCTGTTTTGTCATAAATATCTTACAGAGTTCTATCAGCAGCAGCAAGACTCGCTGTGTGTACTACAGACCATAAACTCATGGAGAACTGTAAGCAGCCCTACTTTTGGCATCTTCTGTTATCATGCAAATTGATAGAGTATACACATTTGTAACCACTCTCCCTTCTTACAGTCTGCAGCTCCTACTGTCCACATCAAGTATCTATTATTGTCTTAACAGACCTTATTATCTATATTAACTAGCTACTAGTCGTTTGTTTTTTTACTACTTATGGCATCTTAACTGCTCATCTAGCCCACACTTTCCATTACGTAGGTAAGAAAATTCTGAGGCCCAGAAGTTCCCTTACATTTCAAAGTGGCATAGCTAATAACTGAAAAGAACTTTTAGGCTAGAGAATAGCATATAGAATTACAGAATTACTCTGTAACGTCTTAGTACTCTTTAATATTTTCATAGCACCTATCCAAATACCTGGTATATGGTAGGCATGTTCAAAATGTTTATCGGTTGATAACACCAAAGCCACCTTCAGGCTTAAGTACATTTAAGCTCATGGGATGGTATCGTCATACTAAACTCTCTGAAAACACACCATCAGCTACACTAACATCAATGGGCAATGTTTCTAACTGATGAGTAAAGTTTCCAAAATACTGCAGACCTGGTCAAACGCAGAAATGAAAAGCAAAAAGGAAATAAAACAGTTCTTCCATCTATCCCAAACCCAATCTCAGCTGATGGCCATTCTTGCCCCTCTTATTTGAAAGAAAACAGTGGCACTCAGAGGAGTGGAGCACCTTCTGCTTCTAATGGGCCCACCCAAACCATGCATCACCCATTACCACCTTCCCCCAAATAAGTGCACCCATCCTTCCCTGCACCCTTAAAAAATGTCCCTTACTAGTTGCCCAATTCCTCTATCCAAAAAGAGAGAATCCCGCTCTCTCTGCTCCCACCTCCACAGGGAAGATGGGCCATCCATCACCTCCTACTTTTCTCCCACATCATAAACCTCTATAAACATTTCATGCTGCTTCCATATAAAATATTTTTTAATGAAATTACAACTAAGCTCCTTGATTAAGTTGTAACTCATCACCTTCTCACCTCCAAATTTCCCTCAGCCGATTATAATCTGGCCTCTACTCCTTTCCTTCCAAATAACTGCTTTTGAAAAGACTCCTAATATCTTCCCAGCTGCCAAATCCAGATGGCTATCCAGACTCCCACCTTGGCAATGCCTTCTCTGGGACTTTCCACTCCACTGACCCCTCTCTCTCTCCTGAAACCCTCCCATGGCTAGATGAACACTGGTCTGCTCTTCTGGTAGATGCTCTCAGTCTGCTTTTGGAGATCCATTTCCTCCGGCTCTCCCTGAAAGGAGCTTTCCCAAGGCCCACATTCTGCCTTTTTCTGGTGTTTTATCAGCTGTCACCAAGGAATCTCAACACCACCATAGCTTCAAGTACCATTTACTCCCTTAGTGATTCCAAATCAAAATCCTAACTCAGATGTTCTGACTACTGGCTACCAACACGTTCAAATAGATACTCACAAGGTTTCTTCAAGAAATGAATTTGTGTTTCTCTCAAAGTAACACTAGTTCCCTGAGTAAGCTACACTCCCTCTACACTACATGCCTCTGTGAGCTGTCCTTTCCTGAGACCCCATGACCGTGGCATGTTAGAAATTCACACTACAAGCATTCTAACCCCTTCTCACTCAACCACCTACCACCATAGAGAGTTTTTTTAAAGATGCTTTTCCAGCCTTTCTTGAAGGTAGGAATAGCCAAATAACTCAGTTCTTGTTAACACGACACAGAAGTCTTCTGGATGGCCATGGGAGAGGGTCTTTGGGAAAAAGAAAAACATTTCTTAGAAGATAAAAGGAGAAAACAAATGACAGACCTTCTCCCTGGCTGCCTGGCCTCCACCCCTCCCCCCAAATTCCTGCCTTTACACAGTCCTGTGAAGATGTAATGCCTGAAGCTGCAGGGGCTCTCTAGAATTGCTGCCTCCTGAGCTGCTCAGAACAAAAAGCTAATATGAGCTAATATCCCTAATCATACCATTGACAAAAGACTTATACCAGAATATAAAGAACTCCTACCACTCATAATAAAAAGCCACCCGCCCAATTCAAACAGGCATAAAACTTGAACAGATCCTCCCTTAAAGGAGAAATACTAATGGCCAAAGCAAAAATGTTTAAGCAAATAAAAGAAGGGGTACGGTAGCATTTTAGAAAATTTAGTCTGGCAACGATGGAGAGGGTAGAATAGAAGGAGGGAGGGAGGCAGTAATTAGAGGGGAAAGGGAAAAGGAGACCAAGCACAAGGAGATAAGGGTTGCAGGTCACAGGAAAAATGATGATAAAAAGGGAACTCAAGAGTTCAAAGAAGACACTATAATTAAAGGGCAGTCATTCTCAAAGCATTTTACTCTCAGATTCTTTTAAGTATTGGATCTGCTTCATAAACATGCGCATCAAACACTGAAGTGGTTATTTTCAAAAGGCTGAAGGACTGAGTAGGAATAGGTAAGCTTAAAATTTCAGGTAGAAGACATCTCCAGGATGAAAACAAATCAATCCAAAACACAAGCTAATAAGATGATCTTTTTAAAAATGAACAGCAGCTACCTTTTATTGAGGACTCACTTTGTATGAAGTACTATGCTGGCATTCTGCAGACATCATCTTTATTCCTCACAGTTCTGAAGCTGTAGATACTAGCTCTATGTCTTAAATGGGGAAACTGAGTGTCACTGACAAGTAACTAACCTGAGTAAGGGCACATCTTTAAAACCAGCAGCGTCAATATGCACACCCACCCTCATTTACATATCTTTAAAAACTGCAGGTATTGCGTAAGAGGGAGGTACACCTGTATTGGCACCTAGGAAACACCTGGCACACAGTCTGCCCTAAATAAATATATCTCAGTCATCAAAATTATAGTATAATTACACACCATTTTAACAGATTCAGAGAATTTACACTTTCAACCAGTGATAAAACCTACTTTTCAAGTTTATATGTATTAGTCATTTAAAAGGAAATCACAGAACAAGAAGACAGCAAAAAATTCTCTAAAAACACTTATTTCCATATTATAATATTCAATAAAAACCAATTCCTCCCAAAGTATCAGGTAATCAGTTTAAAAATCCATCTGTATTGAAAAGCTGAAAAATATGTACCACAAATAAAACAGTATTTTCAAAAAGGAGACACAAGTATTATTTTATTATTTCAAACTCTGATTTTAATTTGGAGAAGGAAACAGGTGATAAGAGATAAAACAGAGATTACTTTTTTAATTGAAAATTAAAAGTAATATTTATAGAGTACCTACAGATTTAAGGAATTTACACACTCCAACTCCTTTTGTTCTAATTATCTGATTTATATGGTCTCTAATATTGACTACAAAGTCAATAGACTTGAACCCTCAACATCTAAAAGGCCTCTGAGGCCTGATCAGGTCCCCTGGAACAGCAATTATCTGTCACTGAGGCCCTGTATGATTTATGTAGGCCCTCGAAACCCTAAAGGACAAAAGAAATGTTTCAAGGTCACATCTTATTATGTGGTTCTAGCCTAGTAATTTCTCTTCTTGGTGTTATTTTACAATTTGGTAATAAGGTAACAGTGATACACAATGATCATCCAATAAAGTTCACAAACATCAGAATGATTTAGCAGCAATCTGGACCAAGTTTAAGCATCAAAGCATCCTCAGAGGCAGCAGGCAGCCTAAGACCTGGAGGGATGCTGCTCTGGGCCTTCCCTGCCCCTCTCCCTCCTGCCAGGAAGGTTCTCCTTCCAAGCATCTTCCTGATACTTCCTGACCTCCTTCAGCTTTGCCCAAAAGTCACCTTCCTAATGAAGCCTGCACAGTCTACTTAAAATGATAACCCACTTTCTCACCTTTGGTTTTCATTACCCTCTTTTGTTTTCACCCTATAACCTACTATATATAATACCTACCTTTTGGTATTACTTTAATTGTTTGTCTGTTCCCTATGCTGCAAGGCAAACTTTCCCAAAGCAAGAATTTGGGCCTCTTTTTGTTCCCTGAGGTACCTCAAGAAGTTCAGAGGTATCTAGCACAAAATAAGTGTTCACTATAAATAACAGGCGCCTCCCCCCGACCACTTTTCTAAAGTTCGAGTTATGCCACTTCAATTTTATAAAAGACCTACATAGGTACCTGTTTTTGCTAACTGAAGGAAATCCAAAGAGGATTTTCACTTTTGCAAAAATAGCTTTCAGGGTTTGTTTTGCAGGGACCCATTATAACGGCAGGGGAACCTCAAGTGGAGAGTGGCACTGCTTTTACTATGTTAGTGTCTTTTTTAGGTTTATGTGTTATTCGGTATGATTTCATAGGTTACTTGGGGGGTGCCTGGAAATGCTCACATTTTTCATACAAATTAACAGTAATAGCTTCTTTATGCCACTTTGGCTTGTGACACAAGTTTCATAGGAATGCATAAAATAGAGTGTGTTATAATCTGAGCAAAAAGATAAACCTAGATCCAAGATTTTTTTGTATCCTTTCAGGAGAGGGAAAAATTTAAATACGATCAGTTACCACAGAATCTTAGTAAAGTTCCCAAGAACTTCCTCTTTTCACACATTTATAGGAACACAAAAGCCCTTCCACTGCACCTCTCACTCAAGCATCTTCCAACTCAGTAATTGCAGGAACATCTAAACATTCTTAGCATACCACATAAATCCCTTGTCACACAAGTTTTCAATAGGGAATTTAAAAAAATCAACTATACCAATATTTTAAACTAACTCCTAACAAACTGTTGTAAGAATCAGAAATAATATAATCTGTTGTAAGAATTAGAAATAAGATATTGAAAAGATTCAGCATACTATAGATGGCTGGGTTAAAAATTAGTATCAATACTCCATAGAATTGGGGTAGGAAAATAATCGGTGACTATCCATTGAGAAAGATGTTAGAAAGCATGACTCCTTCAACATAATCTGCCAATCTTGGAACTGTTGACATTCTAGCTAACCAGCAATGCCTTGGAAAATAATAATGTTGATTAAAAGCTAAAACCATTAATTCAAAAATTAATCTGAATGTGGACTCATAAATAATAAGGACGTGTCGTAGATTCTGGGCTTTATAGTCCTGAGCAAGTTAAGACATGATTCTGCCCTTGTGATGCTCATAGTCGTATAAGAAAATGGTCATGTGTCTCTATAAAATTACTTTTACACAATCACACAGATTAATCCCAAAAGGGAGAGAAGACTGGTGTACTTATGTGCAAACTGTCTGAGTCCATTAAGAACTTTCACCTAAACAGAGCATTCTACTGCCTGAAAGAAACAGTTTACGAGACAGAAGAGCACGTTAATGTGAATGTGGGTCTCCTGGTGTCAAAACAGTGACCCACGGTCAAATCAGTTTTACAAAATACCAGTGATGAGAGAATAAAATCTTGGCTCATCATCTGCATCCACTAGGGAGCAGCATTCAAGTGTCAGCCTCTCCTTTCTGTACTAATCACTCAAGAATAGTGAATCACCAAAGGACCAGCATTGGTTACCAAAATGAATTATTTTGTTCAGTAGTTTCCTGTCCCAGGGGCAAAAATACAAAACAAAAAATGGAGCAACGTACAGCACAAAATATTCAACTCAAGGCAGCATGCCAAGAAAGCAGCAGCAAGTTTTATTCTTGAGCCAAAGGCTTCTTGGTTTCTTTTAAAAATTTAGATCGTGACAATTATCTTGATGTTTCTTGATGAATCAGATCCGTCTGCAGAACAAAAGTTTGCTCGGGAGTTTTGTGTACTTTAAGGAATAATTATTTCCTAAGCTTATTCACTTTTTTTAAGAAAGCAGCTTACAGACGGATTTAGAAACTGGTGTGCTTGAGTGAAAACATTTGTAATCAGTCAACCTACAGAGGCATTTAGCTTGAAATGTCATTGAAAAAGGAAAAAAACATTCTGGGAGGAAAAGGAACTTAAAAACTCATCTCGTCAAAAATTAATATTTTTATTTTCTTATATACATTTCTCTTCCAGTGTTGGAGTCCAAAATGTTGCCAGAATTTTAAGTCATCACTACTTTATGAAATTGTGATAGAAAATCTCTTCAACGGCTACACTTTATTTCTTTCCCTCTCAATATAACTACATTGGGAGACAGTATATACATAGTACATTGATAAATCAATTTTAATATCTGATTAGCAATAATTTATATTTTACTTTTCAGCACATACGAGGGGGGACACCCCAAAAAGTCAGAATTATCTTCTGGAGGGAGAGGGCCCCTTGTAGTACAGGCTTCCCCCAACAGGTGAGTGTTCTAGGAGCCCATCTGTATCAGTGCACCAGCTAGTGCTGCTGTGAGAGGCTGCATTTGGTTTCAGTGAATTTTTTTGAAGACTCAATGCTTTGCCCATTTCATGATGGGTGATTTACCAGCACACCTGCCCACACCCCACTGAGTATTCAGCAGTTTTTGACCAAAAACAGCTCAACCCCCATGCCCCACCCTTCCTATTTACCTGATCGTCCCCTCAGCAACTTTTTTTTTGCTCCCCCATGAAAAAAGTACTCAAAGGGAAACGTTTTGCAGATGTGGAAGGGGGGGGAAAGACGGCAGAAGAACTAAAAGGCATCAAAATCGATGAATTCAAAAACTGTTTTGAGCAATGGAAAAAATGTCTCAACAGGTGTATTGCATCACATGGAGAGTACTTTGAAGGTGACTGAAATTTGAACATGTAAGAATAAATACACAATTCTTAATAAATAAATTCTGGGGGTTTTTGGGTGCCCCTTGTAAATACAAATTATTGCTAAGTAGCTATTAAAATGTATTTGTCAATGTACATTAGTAATCTGGTGGTGGTTTCATTCATCATGTATAACAAACCACCCTCAAACTTAATGGCTTCAAAAACAATTGTTTCATTTGACACAATTCTGCAATCTAGGCGAGGCTCAGCTGGCAAGTTCGTCTGCACCCTCTCGCACACGTGCACCCTCTCGCGCACATGCACGCTCTCGCGTGTGCTCTCTCCCTCTCTTTCTCTAGATTTCTTAAGGCTTAGGCCTAGAACTTACAGAGTGTCACTTCTGCTGATTCTGTCAGTTAAACTCTCAGACTCAACCCACATTAGTAGGGAGGGGCCTACACAATCAATGGTGCAAATGTTGGGTGGAACAGTTTGCTGGAGCTCCTCAATGTAACAGACCATAAGGGCAGTTTATATTCTACCTTCCAAACTTACACTGTATTTCTTTGGGTAGTGCCAAGGAACTAGCAAGAATAAAAAGTTTTCAGGTAAAAAAATTCAAATAGATAATAGACTGGTGTAATAGTGGGATAGAAGGGAAGGAGAAAATCCTTACTGGTAAGATGAATATAATGAACCACAAAATAACATAACTAAACAGATTTGATATAAAAAATCTGTACCTAAATATATTGGTTTTTAAAATTGTTAAATTGTTTATTGGTAAAATTAAGAAGGAGTTACACAGAAGCGTAGCCATTACTTATCATACACCATGTAGGTAATCCTCAAGAAGGTGAATGAGGAGAATGATACACTAGGTTATTACAGGAAGGTGTATACATACACCCTCTTTGGTCATTAGAATGACTTTGAGGCTACCAAGCAGAATTAGTGGCGAGAAAATAGCAAGCAGTGGCTTAACCTTATATCCAGAACTCACTGACCACTGCTCTAGGAGGGTGTGGGTTCTACAAACTTCTTCTAGACACTCACTGGGAAAAGCAGAGAATACCCTCACTCCATACACCATTTCTGTTTAGTAGCTTTACCTCTTCAAGTCAATGAAGCCATTCTGAAACTTGATACTCTAGGGATCTTCCATGAATTAGACCTAGATAGATCGTTATTTTCTTCTATAAGGCCATGGAAGAAACCATGTAGTTCTATTTCTGAAAGGCTTTGTGTGGGTCTTGCTTAATTAGAACAAGTTAGATTTGTAACACGGTTGTTTGAATTGCCTCATAGTTTGATAACATGCCATAAAACTCATCTGTTAATCCTGAACAACACAGGCCAACAAACTTACTGTAATATCTAACATTTTAAACCATATATATTAAAATATATTTATTGACATTGCTTTTGTTTGCTTTTGTTTTTTTCTAAATGTTGACTAGTCCTTTTATTTTCATCAATTATTTAAATTTGGAGAGGGAATCTCTTAGAAAAAGAAGAGGAAAAGTAAAAAGGTTGTTGAGGAACACAAAGAATTCCATTCAAAGAAACTCACAAAATATGTCTTTCTCAATTTAACATAAGGAGCACTGAGTGTCACACCACTAGGTTTCCTTTTTATTTCTAAGCATGTACTAATAACACTTTCTTTCTGCAATATGCAAGATTCTTTCATCGAGCCAACTGGTTGAATTAGCATTGACATCATTTTCAGTTATGACTCAGGGTTCCAAAACAGAAAGGCCGAAGTAGAAACAATGAAGCTCCAGCACTCACTCAGAAACCATCTACACCGTGCCTGCTCTTTCCTGAGGCTGCAGCTTCTGTAGACCAAATGTGAGTGGAAAGGAGTGTTTTTCAAGGAGGAAGAAGAGTAACAACATCTCTGCAGAGAATAACGATAAATAAATCTGAAATACCACTGCTTACATAACTAAGTTCCATAAGACACTGCACAAAATTATCAGTCATTATATTCACCAGGAGCAAAGAGCTCAAAGTACTTGCATAAGCACACTTTTTATGTGGATAGGAGATGTTGGTCCAAAATCACAACACATTATCAGATAACCTTGTACCACTGAGCAGACACTGAGATGAAGAGAGAAACTCATGCCCTGTTTCCAGAATGCCATCTCATAGAATTAGATTGAATAGAGAATATATAAAATTAAACTTTGTAGGGGGGAAGAAGAATAGGGGGGAACGGTTTTACCTGAGTTTAAAGTAACACAATAAGTATACTCAATGTCAACACTGCCTCTCTATACTTCATATTAACAATATAGAATATTTGTACCCAATAATGTTCTGTGGTGCTTAACAGTCTTTAAAAACATTGCACTTCTATCTTTGGTCTATGACAAGGATGTCAAACTCATTTTCACTGGGGGCCAGCCGCATCAGCCTCATGGTTGCCTTCAAGGGGCTGAATGTAATTTCAGGACTGTATAAATGTAATTACTCCTTAACAGTTAAGCAAGAGCTCAGCGCTGCCACCGGGCAGAAACAAGATGCTGGGCCGGATAAAACAAGGTGGGGGGCCGGATTGGGAACCCAGGCCTTGTGTTTGCCACCTGTGGTCTATGAAACAATACTTATTATTTAGTGTTTATGTTTACCAAAAAATATATCAGTAATACCTTATAAAATTTTAAAGATATTAACTTATGGTTACATCACAGAACTTTAAAAGCACAAATTTTCCAACATTATTATTTACAAATCCAGAAGATTGTAAGTTTCTATTCGTATGTTACGAAGATGCAATTATTAAATAAGAATGCCTGAAGTAAGAAAATTAGAATTGGTTGGGGTAAAACAAATGTGGGAAGCCTACAGTACAACACAAATTAGCTGGCGTGATCATTACTATTGCGTTCTACGTGATGGAAAATGCCCGACTATAAAAGGGAAGAAACACAAAAGTGTGGGCAGAATTTCTAACAGAAAGGCCATTGTTTATGCGTAAGTTCCACACTCTAGAAATATGAACACCTGCCAGGTGATTAAACACACCCACATGCAGAGTGTTCCATGGCTTTTCTTTTTAATTACCATCATTTATTATAATCACCAACAGGTAATTTTCTAAGCAATGTGAGATCAGCACTGGAACTGAGGGGAGCTAAGTCGTTGCAATGTGTTCCAGCCATGGCTCTGGGATGATCGGTTGTACCTGTGCCTGCTGGAAGGGCGAATCATGATTTCCTCCACACTCTCCTGCCTGGGCAGCAACACGGCTACTGCAGAGTCAAGTTCGGGGACTGCACTGGAGCCCAGATAAATTACATTGCTCAGTGAAATTATGTTTAGTGGGGTGTAACATCGTTTCTTCATCCTGCACCCAAGCCAAATGGGCTTTCCACACCCATTACATCTCCAAGTCCAATTAGGTGACATCTGTCTCTAAGCATTTCAGCCCCTCTAAAAGCCTTAGTCTTTAACCTTTTGCAAAATACTGGTACTCTGGGAAATTTACCTTATTTTAATCCTACAACCAAGTATGAAACTGCTGCCTCAGTTAGGGCAGAAATAAACCATGCTTTGAACAAAATTTTAAAGCTAAGATTATCCATACCAGTGACCTGCTCAACACAAAGAGGCATATTTTATACCACAATGCACCACGCAGACACTCTATGCATATATACACACGTACATATCCACAAACACATATTCCAAACACACAAAGTGAATATGAAATAAGTCACGAACTATGTCTTACCTTTAACAACATGAGACACTCCGTTATTTTCTATTCTATTTCTTACTTTATGCTCTGACGATCCCTAATTTGGTTTCACTAACCCACTAACTGGGCAGCAACCAAAGTTTGGAAAACACAGCTCCTTCTATATAAATACCAATTCCTAGTTCTTTATAAGAAAGTCCCTCCTGCCAATCAGTGTTGGTAGGACACTCCCTGCAGAGGAGACTACACAGACACTCTAAAGAGGGACTGATGTGGAAATAGGTCTGTTTCTGGAACATGCACGAAACAGGCAGCAGAATACCCAGAGCAGATGAGCACTGACGACACAGCTCTAGAAGCGAATGAGTCCCTCATCACTACACTGAAAGTGCTTTATAACAGGCCTTTGGACAGGAACATGGAAATTTAAACAAGACTTTATTTTTTATTATGTCGGCAGAATTTTTTTAGCTGATAATATCTGGTGTTGAAAAGGATGTGGGAAAATGTGTGCAATGTTATTAGAACTGTAATTTGTACAGCCTGTTTGGAGAGGGATTTGGGAGCATGTAACTAAACATTAAGCGTACATGCCCTTTAACCCAGCAATTCTTCTAATAATTTATACTACGCTTTTCCAGATGCACAGAGAGATATGTCTAAAGACACTGACCATCAATGAGTAAATGTTTATTTATAGTACAACCATATTTTTTTAAGAACTAGTAAGATATGCTTAGTACTGAAACTATAAGTGATCAAAATTGCTTTTCTCAAAAATTTTCTTTTTTCTGACGAAAGCACCATGAAAAAACAACCTTTGGAAAAACAGTATTTAAGCACCCCTGGTTCCTGTTTACCAAACTATAAAAGAAGAAAGAATTTTCACTCATGGTAATTTCTGATTGTTATATGAATTTAATGTCAATATACCTCAATATATGAAGAATCTGGCAAAATAAAACCAACCAACAAACAAATAAATACATCTTTTGGAGTTCTCCATTTTCTGCTGAAAAGTTTCATCCATGCTCCATTACAAGAGCATTTATAATTATTCCATTTTTTTGTTTACAGAACCTTTGACAAAACTTATCAATACAACAAGTTATCTATTTAACCTGATGAAATGAGCATCAGTAGGAAAGTCCATAACAAATGCCCAGTTAGTGCACTGTTTTTATCTGGAGCAGTAACTGAAGAGCATTTACTAAGCACTACCGAAAAAAATAAAATAAAAATACTCCCTGGGTTAGCGTGGTAGCATCCCTGATTGAGAAAACCACTACTCCATGTGTGCTGTGAAGAAAACAATCAAGAAAAGATGTCACAGGGGAAAAGGCGAGCTGCAGAACAGCACATGCAGGATGACTGTAATTACGAGGAAACAAATCAACCGCACGCTGGTGTCTGTGTTCACCAATGCAGAGAACTTGGAGACCTGTGAAGGGAGATTTACAAGTTTTGCTCTGTGAGCTCTGATGCTGTTCGACTGTTTTTCTCCTCAGGGGAGAGCGAGAGCGCAGTCCCCCACTACCACAAATCACGCAGTCGAGTTTCCCATATGGGGGAAGTCACAGGGGTCAGCACATCCGGAGTGCAATGGAGAAGCCTTGCCCTGGGAAAACCGCCTTCGGGATCATGGTATCTCCCCTGCCAGGTAAGCATGTTGTTTGATTTTTTTTTTTTTAATTTCTTTCTGTACTAGTGCTTAAATTTTATTAGGTTAACAGTATTTTATTTGGGGAAACTAAAATCTGTAACACATTCACGAACCTTAAGTGGTTATTTTGAGAACTGTCATTGAGTAGTGCCTAATTCAAAGAGCTATAAAACACAGAAAGAAAGAGAATAAGAGGAACAGACATGTTTCGAATGACTTGCTTGAGTAGTAAAAGTTCTTTTCCTCCCTTATAAAAGTGATAAACTCTTTCCTTAATACGCTAATTAACATGCATAAAGAGAATTTAAAATGTGGAAATTAAATAGCAAAACTGCTTATGGTTTGAGCCCCAACTGGTTCCCTCTTTCCACAGTGCACATAAAAGTATTACCTCTACCCTCCACGCCCAGTTGGTATTGCATGCTCACCTGTGTTCTAGTTAGCTGGTCTACCTGCCTGTCCCACTGGAGCGGAAGGCAGGTCAGAGGCCAGGGCCGATCCACTGATCACTCTTCACCCTCCCTGTAAAAGCTGCTGTTCAGTAAGTGGCTATTAAATGATGTTTTGTTTTTAACAATCTGTGAAACAAATACCTAACTTGGCACCCATTTTAACTAGTTTATAGTGGTGAGATGAGTCAGAGAAAAAAAAATGGATCATATTCAATAGCACCAGTTGAAAACAATTACAAAATTACAATTGGTCCTTCTAAACACACTGAATACTAAGGATTTTTACATTTTTAATATAACTTTGAAACTATTACAAGAATTATGCAAAGCCACATGAAGTACTACCATTTTGTGCGAGCAGTTATTTCAAAAGGATTATACCCCAATAAAATCGGCGGAATAACAGCAGTGTCCCTTAGCACACGGTGCATTGGCAACCTGGTGCCCACTCCCCCTCTTTCTAACACAACACCAGTTACTTCTGAGGGCAGCCATGTGCCCAGGCAAATACACAGGCACCCTTGCAGCCAGTGCTGGGGACACACAGTGTTGTCTGTGTGTCCTCAGCAGGAGAAAACCCTCCCCTCGTTCCTCTTCTTTCTGCTGTGGATACGTCCTAGAGATGCAACAGCCAACTGGCGACTATTTAAAAAGGAACCTCTGTAACAAAGAGCACCTCCCCCCGCCAAAAAAAATAGGAGGAGCCTGGTACTTAACAACATTGCTGAGTAGCTGCATGACCCTGGACTTCCTAGCTGCATGACCTGCCACTTGAGAAAAATAAATGTCTGTGTACCCCAGTGTAAGGGTTTTCCGTCACAGACAAAGGCATTCCCAGTGGTACATTATCTATCTATGCAGGGGGAAAATTACCAACACACTCAGCACTGAACCCTGCTGATGAGAGTGCAAGAGAACCTAGGATAATATGGGCACACAAAGGCCTGGAATAAGACCATATAGAAACAAGAAGGGAAGACAAAGCAGCTAACGAACACTGTGATGATACATATAAAGCACACAGGTGATCACCTTCTGCCATTCAGCCCAAAATAAAATCAAAATGCCATTCCCAGACTTGTATACACCAAGGCTTCCCACTTTATGACAACCTCCTTTGGAAATGAATGCTTTTTAGATCATATCGGTAGTACCACATCCTAATTAGCCACCTAAGAAAACATTTTTCAGAAACCCGAGGCAGGTTCTCAACATCATAGATTATCCTAAAAAGATATCTATGAAGAAAACTTTAGATTCCCATACTTACCATGTTTTCGTTACCCATTTCCACATTTTATCAGCTACAATAATTAATTCTCATTTTATAGCGGATTTCAGCCTGCATTACTATATATTTAACCTGCATGCCTTATCCTCTACCTCCATGGACTACCTCCCTCTCCCTCTCCCTCTCCCACTCCCTCGCTCCTGGTCACACACATGTTGCAGCTCACAGTTGATGTTCTTCTACTATTTGGACTGCATTTCCAGGCTGACCATGCTCATGAGTAATTAGTCAATCTCACCCACTAACGAGCTGCTCTGAGACGGTTGCATGATTTATTTCCAATACTATGGAAACAACAGGAAGGTACCTAAATCAAGGTATGTGAAAACTCAATGCAGGTTTTGTTCTGTTGTAAACCAGAGTTTGCAGAAACCAGAAATTGTAGAGTTTATACAATTGTGTTTATTGGGTTTGTAATTTACACACATACGGTATCTACAACCTGGTAAACTGAGCTGCACTTGCACCGAGACAGGACTGGAACCCATACTCAACATTCACACGTACTGACAAAGGGAAAAAGAACGAGAAGTAGCATATGCTTGAGATACTTACTATGTAATTCTTAAATTTTATCTTATAAAATTACTCTCATGCATCTCCTGACTGAATGGCAGCTGTGAAAAAGAATTCATATTTCTCTACCACCAAAGAAAAGCCAAAATACTCCTGGGCATCTCCTACCAAATTACAGATCTGGAGTTAAGAGAATGATGTTCTAACATCTAATAATTGATTAATTGAAGGCTTCAGAGCACAGGAATTATAAAATAAACCCAGTAGTAAAAACATTCCATGACATTTTGACTTATTATATTAATTAAGTATAATCTAAATCAGGCAACTAACATAAAGTAATAATTATGAGAGAGAGAATTATTTTCCCCCACCACACCCTTTCTAAAATACATAACTTGTATGATGTCCTTCCTTCGCAGGATACCTCCCATTCCTCTTATTCCTTTGCTGATTCAAAATGCTACATCTTTTGTAAAAAATCCACACAACTGAAGACCCAGGAGCCCCAGGGAACTGAACAGAGCGGTTAGTGCAACCAGCAGTAGGAACCACACCCACAGAGCTCCCTTTCCACAGCAGCACAGCCAGAGCGGTAAGTTCTGTGTTTTTAAATCACTTGTTCATTTTCTATACTTCCTCTACCTCTTAATGAGGCTGCACTGGAACAGCTACGGTGTCAATGATCTACACTGTGCAAGTCGGAGCACAGAAAATTCAGGTTAACATGTGTCTTAGTACTTCCATTTGAACATCTAAGGAATCAAACTCACAAACTTGATTACACTAAAATGTTCCTATAAAAATACTCCTCCCTTGAACTCTGAGAAAAATACAGAACTATGACCAAAGACACAGAAAGCCAGACTTATTCATTCCTACATGCCCCCTCAATTTGTAAGTGCCATGAGGACTACTTTAAACTTATCCATACATTTTCAAATTTCCACTAATTGTTCAGTGGAATTTAATCAGAAATTAAAATAGCTGAACATGTGAAAATTTACATTTCATTTCTCATATTACAGATTTACCTTTCATTCCATTAGTTAACAGAAAGTAATAAACAGAAATAAACCAGGACTGATCCCATGAAACCATGTGTTCCTTTCCAGGCTAGAATGTCCCTGAACTAAATGGAGATGAAATCTAGGTTTAAAAAAAGTCTTAAACAATTTAAACAAGGAAACAAGTTTACTCCTAGAATAAACCAATTTTCCAATGAAATAATCTGAGAACAAATGATAATCCTATATGTTAAATAAATTTGGTTTTATGAGCAAACAAACAAACAAACAAAAACAGGAATAAGTACCATAGCTTTCATTGATTCCTTTCTGTTCTAAAAGATTTCTGGATTATCTTCGAGTAACATTACAAGTATAGTTTAATTGGAATCTATACGAGGAAGATTCAGTTTGAGGCTACAATGTTACTCTTTTAACATTTCTTATGAAAGACACATTAAGGTCTGAATTAAAATGTGATAATCCTGGTCCTTGAGAAAGCATTCTTTGTAACTGGTAGTTACATCATTTGTCATATTTGGAAATTTATGACAATATACCTGATTGCATGTGTTATACTCTCTCCGCCAAGGGTTGGGGTTGGAGCAAGTCTTCTTACATAATATATATACCATGGGTCTTTAAAAAAGATTCACAGTCATCTGACCTGCCTCCTCCCATCTTCTCATTTCAAACAAACAAATGAGTCACACTTGAATGCTGCAAGACTGGCTACTCATATTTTGGATGCTTGAACATTTTGTTCAAACAAGCATGGATATACGATGACTATGAATGTATCCTGGTAGAATCACTAATGGGCTTAACAGGTTGAGCAAGATCTTATGTAGAATATTCAAGATTTAAGAAAAAGCAAGTTGGCCCAGAAGAAAAAAGAAAAATCAGTCAGTCACATATTGTACGTGTTTTAAGAATGCATTTCACAGCACTCTCTACACCGCTGATATTAACGTATATTGGTAAAACATTTTTGGAGGGCACTTAGGTAACACATAGTAAAAAACTCCTTTATAAATAAAGTTGGCTACCTGTGACCCAGAGATTCTACTTCTAACAATTATTCTCAGGAAACAATAGCCAAGTAACCAAGACAGGGGTCATTGTGTGAATATGTTCACTGAGCCCATGTTTAAAATAGCGAAAAGGAAAAAAGATATTAAATGTCGAATAATAAGGGGATTAAATGATATATATTTCCCTATAATGGAATACTCTGTAGGTATTAAAAATATTACCTACTCTGCAGGTAATGAGTAACAGCAAAAGATGTCATGACATGTTTACTTGAAGAAAGAAAGTAACAAAGCATATATGATGTGCCCTGACTGGTTTGGCTCAGTGGATTGAGTGCTGGCCTGTGAACCAAAGGGTCACTGGTTCCATTCCCAGTCAGGGCACATGCCTGGGTTGCAGGCCAGGTCCCCAGTAGGGGGTGTGTGAGAGGCAACCACACGTTGTTGTTTCTCTCCCTCTCTTTCTCCCTCCCTTCCCCTCTCTCTAAAAATTTAAAAATATATATATATATATGCTATCATTGTTTATGTCTGAGCATATTAAAATTCTAGGTAGATCTACACAAAAAATGTTCAGATAACTGTGGGTAATAAGGTTACACTAATTTCTTTTTCCTTCTTGATGCTTCTGGGTTTCCTTGAAAACTTCTCTGTGAAATACTTTAAAGTACAGCTTTATCTGGCCATGACTGGTGAAGTCACATCTGAATAAATATTGCACAAATTTAAAAACAAACACACACTGATTAGATAATGGTGCACTGTGGTGTCTCAATCACCAAAATACATTTCACACCTGCCAACCAAGAAGAGACTATTATCCAGAAGAGGCTGCCGACCTCTCCTGGCATTTTTGGGTCACACTTCCCATTTTAGTACTTCTTTCAGCTTCTTTCTAGTGTCAGGTCAGAGCAGAACTTTTGCTCAACAGACTCATGGTGATAAACTCTTCCATGCTAACCAGGTGGTTACCCAAGCTACACGAGCTGGCAGGAATGAGTCTTAGGCTGCAAGAAGCTCACAGAGTCCTCTGGAGAAACGGGCACACGCGCCAACAATTAGGGTAATATAATGGCACAGGCGAGTTACATACATAGTATTTACTAAGCAAGAGTAGAATCAGATAACTGCCTGGGAAGACAACTGCCTGTCAAAAGACTCAAAGAATCTGGATGGAGCTAAGTCCTAAAGAACAAGCTCGGTAAACAGAAAATACAATTTGATTCCAGTTAAGTTGAAATCTGTATTACTCAGGGTTCTGCAGAGAAATAGAACCAATAAGATATGTGTTGTGGGGGTGGTGTCTAACCATCGAGAGAGAGATTTATTTCAAGGAACTGGCTCATGCAATGGGGGGTCTGGCAAGCCCAGTACATGCAGGCTGGCAGGCTGGAGACCCAGGGAAGAGGTAATGGTGCAGCTCAAATCCAAGGCAGTAGGAAGGCAGAATTCCTGCTTCCTCACCTCAGTTTTTCCTATCTGAGAACTTTGCCTGTTAGAATGAGACCTTCCAACCACATTACAGAGGATAACCAGTTTTACTCAAAGTCTACTGATTTAAGTATTAATCATATCTTTAAAAAAAAAAAATTCAAAGCAATATCCAGACTGGAATTTGACCAAACATCTGGCACCACAGCCCAGCCAAGTTGTCACATAAAATCCACCATCACAAAAGCCAAGTCAGAAAAGTAGCGTAAAAGACAGATGCGGTAAGATTAGGAGCTCTCTTCAATTTTTCATCTTCACTTCATTTTTGTCTATTTTCCATCTTCCCTTCTTCTCACACAAATTCAGCATTTATCTCTGTAAGTCCTGGTGTCTATTGACCTTACTGTTAGAGGAGGAGGACTTTCAGAAATTCTGCCCCCGAGCCACACCATACCATAGACCAACTTAGCTTTCTAAGACTCACAATCTAGTGCTTTGTAATTTTCACGTCTATGGCTTCAGCTCCACCTCCACTCTGCAAAATTCTGCTGAATATCCTCTGGCAGCTTAAACTCTGTGAATCCAAAAGCTAACGAAACTGCCAACAAAACCATTTCCTCTTTCCTGGCTTTACAATGGTCTGTAGCCACCATCTTCATTCTCCAGGTCATCTCCTCTCCAAACACGTTCAGCACCCTAGGCCTACGCCTGTCCTCTGCCCCTTCCACCGGTGCCTAACGCGGCTCCTGGCCCATCCCCTTTTCGCTATGCAAAAAGAAGATGAATGAATGAATGAATGTTGTCCCCAGTGAACTGTCAATTGTGGTAAATTCTATTTCAAACATTACCCTTTCTTTTTCCATTATTATTACACAAATACAAGCCAGATCATTTTAACCATATCCTTGTTTTTCAACTCCTGTCTCAATTGTCTATCTCATCCTATACTTTACTACCACCACCCTTCTTAATTAGAGCTATGACCCTATCACCCCTCTGTTCAAACACCTTTAATATCTCATTGCCCACTGAATTCAGCATCAGGCTTTTCTACTCAGTGACCAGGTTGCTCCCAATTAAGCCTCAGGCTCTCTGCAGGTATTCCCACTACTGTATTCAGACATGTATTTAACATATACCATGTCTACCTGGGGATGAAACGATCAACACCGGCTCTCAAACACACTTGGTCTGCAAGGACACAACAGTAAAGAATGAACACAACATAGTGTATAGATGCTAAAACACAGGTAGGTATGAAGTGACCTCAAGAACACAGGAGGCACTGAGGCATCAAGGACTAGTTCACAGCAAAGCTCCAACAGCACTGCCTAAGAAGACTCAGTAGACTCAGCCAGTATGGCAGATTGCAGGAAAGAGTTTGGAGGGGGAGGGGTCATTGAGGAAAATGAAGAATCCAAATACATCTCTTTCACTAAAGGTTCAGAAAAATCATCTATTGGAACTAAACACAATTCTAAAGCCATATATACTATAATTGTCTGATTAGAAAATAAGAAGTTGATATATCTAGGTGAGAGATTTTCAACCTTTTCCATCTCATTGAACATACGAACTCATTACTAAAATTCTGTGGCATGCCAAAAAATATATTTTTTGCCACTCTGACAAAAAAATAGGTATATTTTTGATCCATTCAACCAGATAGCTATTGTTGTGTTAGCTGTTCTTTCTTTTTTAATTTGACAATCTGAGGGTAAAGAGGTCAGTGCCCCTGACTAAATTAGTCAGGTATTGCATGTTTAAAAATTCTTGCAGCACACAGGTTGAAAATTGCTGACCTAGACCAATATCAGCTCTCAAATTAATTATCTTGAATCACTTATTCCAGGAATAAGTCTGGACATTCTCACTCTATGGTAAAGTTAGAATACCTAAAGAGTTTGAGCACACACTTTATCACGAGAGTTTTGCCATACAACTTTGGCGAAAACCAAACCCATGCTCTTCGAAGGACAGCTTTACAGCACAGCAATGCCAGATACTGCCAGTACTGCTACACAGTGAAGTGGGTACCAGTAAAAACTGAAAAACAACCCACACGTCTATCAATGGAGGGGGATTAAACAATGTGTTGGGGGCTGTGAGGACAGACACAAACATGCTGACTATTTAAGTCTGAAAAGGAGGGTGGGACTGGTGAGTGTGCGGGGAAAAAAAGCTGTGGCACTGGACTCCTTTGAAGGAGCATTTAATCATACAGCTAACGCACGATTGCAAGCCAAAAATCTATACGCACTAACACATTCCAGGTCCTATTTATTTATTTATTTATTTATTTTTTAAGGTCCAATTTATTTTTAATCCAACAATGTTTCTAGCACCATCAGCCACACTGGATTAAACAAACACTCTCTCAACATGACTATTATGAAAAGAATGCTTTCACTGAAATGTATAGAATCATATTTTTATCATTTTTTTTAATGTCAAATTATGTCTATTTGCAACCATTAGTGTTCCAGACTGTGTTCCATGGGAAAATTCGGGGCCCTCATTACTACTGCTGTCAACATCCCTTTAATACGGCAATTCCTCAACAAAGCGCAGCCCCAATCAGAGCTCAATATGCAGGAACAGGCAAGCAGAGTCTCGTCTCTGAACTTAATTAATAGCACAAGTATGACAAGAGAAAACAAGGTAGAATTTTAAAAATGCCTATTCCTGGTTGTTTCAGTGTTTCAAATCCAATACCACTTTTACAGCATCAATGTTTTAGTTGAAGGCTTTTCCTAAGGCAGTAAAAGGTATATTCAGCCATATAACAATGTCTTCACTGAATTTAAAGAATATTTCTTTCTACAATAGGTTAATAGGAAGTAAAAGGAAGGAAAGAAACAAACAAAAAAAAAACCAAGGAAGCAACATTTGGCATTGTTAAAAATAGCTTGAAATAGCAGAAAACTTCAATACTTCTATCTTCTAGTCTACACCCAAATTTTGGATTTTCATGTTATGTCAACCTAAGAAATGCAAAAAACATTCAAGTGAATGTATATAAAAATTAAAGAGGCTAGCATGATCATCACTCAACACTACATAATTTCTCTTGGGAAGGACTGAATGAAAATGCATATACTTGAGACATTATTCTGAAGAACAGGAAGAAAAGGCAGATAAAATGTCAATGTTTGGTCAACCACAATGTTTTCAGTTCCCGTCTAGAATTTCATTCACTCACCAAATCCCAAGTAAGTGAAAATGCAGAACAGCTAACAGAACAAATTTCAGACCCTTTAATTGCCTGCTCAAGGAATGTGTACCTTCATTTTGTTCATTATCTTCTCTACTTACATATCCTTACAATTACTCATTAACATTAATTTAGAAAGGAAAATATCAAATGAGGAATTGATAACTGGCAAGCATCTGTAATTTTCAAATCCTTCTGTTATACACCATCTGCCAATAGTAGTTACAGCTGTGAAACAGGACTCTGGAGAAAGTTCTTTACTTATGTAGTTCTCCAATTTTAACATTTAATATTGAGCCATTCCTCTGAAGTCGGAAAACAAAAATTCTATTACCTTTGTTACAGACTGTGTGAAAAACTTAGGGTCACTCTGAAAGAACTCATTAAATAGACATATATAGGCCAGATATTAAACTAGCACAAGTAGTCTCTAAGCAGAACATCAAGGAAAAAAAATCCCTTTTCTTACCCAAAATGGAGAAATGTCAGCTGCATTCAGTCACCAAAGTCATGCCACAGAATGGAATCACCCGAAATCCAGTTCCTACCCTACCCATCCATTCTATACGACATCAGTTCACGCTATCTCAGTTCATACCGAGCAGCTGCTCGGGAATTTAAAAACAAACACAACACCTTTTGGTGGTGGGGGGAGCGGGGGCAGGGGAGAGGATTCTAGAGATCTTGTCATCCCATTCACCTATGCTTCAAATGAGAAAACAGAGGCCTAGAGAGGGGACGTAACTTGCCCAAGTGTCACAGTGTCAAACACTAGAATGTAAAATCTTCAAAATTCCAACTGTTCCCCGCATCTTCCGTTGTCACTACACTAGGATCTCTGTCTGCATACTGCGGACTGTGTGCACCTGAAGAATCGTGAGAAACACAGGCAGGCCCCATTCTGGAGGAGTCGGTATTTTAACTGGACCTCAGAGATATATAACATGAAGCGCAAACCATTTTCTAAGTATCATTATTTCAGTAGTAAAGAAAGACATCTGGAAATAAAGGGATTTTGAACTCAGCCCAGAAATGCAGGTACCAGAAATTCAGAAAGTACAAAGGGCAGATCCTCCCAGGAGAGAACGTAACCTCGAGGGCCACTGAAACCTTCAACAACACGTTCAGGCGCAGACACCACGCTTGGGTCCCTGACCAAACACAGCAGCTGTCAGTGTTAAACTGACAGTGTAAATTATTGACACAGTGTAAATTACTAATCCAGTTGTTTATCAGTTCTAAATATTGCCATAAAGAAAAAGTGTAGGGGCAAAAATGAGAAAGTTATATGCAGAGAACTGTTACAAACTAGCCTAGCTAGGGGAAAAAAAGGTTAATGCCGAAGAAAAGTAGGAGATAAACTTTGATGCTTACTAATATAAATTTTTAAAAAGTGAGATCTTTGTAAGACGTTCAGCTCATAAAACTGTTAACATTCAAGATTTACCTCATTTGATCCTCACCCAACTCGGGAATCTGGATACCACAACCCTCCCATGTGGCAGAGGAAGAAACTAGGACACACATACTGGGTCTGGGTTTCTGGCACAGAGCTTCCAGGACCCTTGGAATTTCCTCTGATAAAGGGGAGAGGAGTATCCTTTGTTATTCACAGCAAGCCCCTTTCAACCATATCTGAATTTAGGTGAATGAGGTGACCCTATGAGATGGCTGGTTACCAGAGGAACCAACCACCTCATTTGAGGTCTGGAACTGTCAGCCCTACCCCACCCCAACCTCTGGGGAAGACAGAGGGACTAGCAACTGAGTTCAATCAACAACTGCCAATGATTTAATCAACTGTGCCAAGTTACGAGACCTCCATTAAAAACAGTAAATGAGGGGGTTCAGAGAGATTCTGGTTGATGGCCGCATCCACAGGAGGGTGGCGCACCCCAGCTCCCAGAGACGGAAGCTCCTGTGCTCCGGACTATTCTAGACCTGGCCACGTGTGCCTCTTCCTCTGGCTGTTCACCTGTATCCTTTATTATGTCCTTTCTAACAGACCAATATAAGTCAAGTAAGCATTTCCCTGAATTCTGTGAGCTTATAGCAAATTATCAAACACCAGGAGGAAGCTGTAAGAACCCCCACTTTAGAGCCAGTAGATGGAAATACAGGCAATTACCTGGGACTTGCCCCCGGTTCCTGAAGTAGAGGGGCAGTCTTGTAAGACTAAGTAAGCCCTTAACCTGTGGGTCTTCACTAGCTCAGGGGAGTTAGTGTCCGAATTGCCTAATGTGAGGGGGAAACGCCCGCATTTGGTGTCAGAAATGGCTGGTACCCAAGTCTTGGTGGTGACATGGCAAAACTGCAGGAAGAAATAAGCAAATAAAAAACAGGGTGTTTCCCCCCTTCTATCAGCCCTCAGTGCAGTCTCTACTTCACCCAAAAGACATCATTCAACCCTGAGAGAAAAAAATGAGAGAACCTGAAGACCCAGTTTCTCTCTCCTCCAGGAACCAGACAGGATGCTCCAAACAAGGCAGGGGTGTCAAGCTCATCTTCACCAGGGGCCACATCAACCTCCGGCTGCCTTCAAAGGACCGAATGTAATTTTAGGACTGTATAAACGTAACCACTAGGAGCTGAAATTACACTGGGCCCTTTGAAGGCAGCCGTGAGGCTGATGTGGCACCTGGTGAAAATGAGTCTGACACCCCTGAAATAGGGTATCTCATTTAGGAAGGGACTGAGGCTCACTAGGACAGGCTGTTAATCCAGCTGCTGTCCACTCTGCTACTTTACAATCTTTCCAGGAACATAGTGGCCCTACATGACTACAGAATAAGAGATGCTTTGCTCAGGAAGGAATTCTTCACTGGTTGGAAATATAATGGGGGAAGCAAGGGGCAGGGAAAAGTCAACACTGACCCTACATTCTGGTCTGATAGCTAGAAGGATGGTGTTCTCCTCAACAGAACAGGGAAGGTGGAGGAAGCAGGCGGGAAAGGTGTTTGGTTGGAGAAGACAGGAGAATAAGTGTCCAGGGGCTCTAGGCAAAGGGGATGAATTGAATAAAAGCATCGAATCTAGAACCCTCATGAAGTCCCACTGAAACAAAGGAATTATTTTTAAGAAGATGGAGAGAATAGGAGAAGAAAAAAACAAGAAAATTTTTTAGAAGCTGAAATAGGAAAATAATTAGCAGTATCTGATTGGAGACTTGAGAAACCAATTCTAATCCAGTTTGGAGGAAAGCTAAGAACCTAGACAATTTACACTGCGGAGTTCTCAAAGTGCAGGCTGGTGCCCAAAAGCACTTCTGGAGTAGAGATGAACTGATTTTCCTGGAAAGAGGGAACAGCTAAAATAACGGTTGGTTGAAAACTGCCTAAGCAATCTGAACCCTACATCCCCCGACCCCACTCTCCTAAGCATCCTTCACCTGCCCAGCAGAGAGGAGACTGGAGGTTAATTCTCAGAAGAGGTTTGAATGGGGCTTCCGGTTTGGGAATACAAGGCACAGTTGAAAACCTACCAAAAGCAGAGGCATTAAGTAAATAAATGCATGCTAAATGCTCAGACCCCAGCCTTCTTTCCAGTGTCCCTGGAAAGCTAACAGCCAGGATTTGCCCTGCAACTAAGTGATTAAAGGAGTTTTCTCCAGAAGATCTGACCGGCCTCAGACGATGGCCCACCCACCTGACAAGCTCAGTCCAAACAGTCAGAGCTTCCCACTCAGCCTTTTTGTTCCTCCACGTGGAAAACGGTAGACAACCCAAGACTACCGGACACCTCAGAAAAAAATCACTAAAACAGAAACCAAAATAGGAAAAACAACTTGGAAGAAACACTATTGAAGGTGAAGACAACTTAGAAAACTCACTGATATTGTCAGAGAGGAGAGAAGACAGGATGTGGATGAAGTAAAAGCAGGCCGAGACATAAGAAGCAGTCACAGTAACAACAAGAGAGCTCTCGGAAACTAAAAGCCTCACGGCAGAAATGAAAAGCTCCGTAGAAGGATGGGAAGAAAAATTATGAGAAATATCTCAGAAGGTAATACAAGACAATGACATGAAAAAGCACAGAGGAAACATAAAGTTTAAGGATCAGTCCAGAAGAGCTAACATCTGAAATTATAAAGAAGAGAAAACTAAGGAGGAGAAATTAAGAATTATTTCAAAAACTTTTTTTCAGAACTAAAGCAAACAATTTCTGCATTCAAAGAGCTCATCAAGTACCCAACGATATTAATTAAAACACACATATACACCAAATGATATCATTTAAAATTTCAAATTCAGAACACTGGGATCAAACAGCCACCCTAAAATCAGCCCAGAGGCTGAGCTCCACCCAAATGGTGCCAACAAGAAGAAGGTGTTAGAGGAGGCGAACACCAGCAGAGAGGAAATCTCTAGGATGATAACAAAGGAGATCGCACACAAGCCGCAGGGTGGGGGGAAATCTAGATTAGATTAGAACTGAAAGTTCTGGGAGAAACCTCTTCTAAAAAGATGAAATTGATAGAGTTCTTAAGATAAAAAGAAGGTATTGATTGGGCAGAGTTGGAGGATGAGATAATGACCATAAAAACATGCATAAGGTCAGGGAAAACAAAGGTGTATAGTAAAGAGAAAGTAGTCACAGCTGGCTCTGCTCTGAACTGATATCCTGTCATGATGTCATGATGTCAACATGAATGTACGGTGGGAAGTATGTGTGTGTGGTAGGGGTGGATGGAGGGAAGGAGAAAGAGCAAAGACCTCAACTTGAGAATTTAAATAATAGATAATACTTTAAAACTTAAAAAAAAAATGAATAACAAAACCATCATGATGTTTAGAGAGATGAAAACAAATTTCTTTTTTTTCTTTTTTTAATATATTTTATTGATTATGCTATTACAGTTGTCCCGTTTCTCCCCCATCATTCCCCCCACCCTGCACACCCCCTCCCACCCACATTCCCCCCTTTAGTTCATGTCCTTGTGTCATAAGTTCTTTAGCTTCTACATTTCCCATACTATTCTTACCCTCCCCCTGTCTATTTTCTACCTACTATCTATGCTACTCATTCTCTGTACCTTCCCCCCCCTCCTCCCACGCCCCTGTTGCTAACCCTCCATATGATCTCCATTTCTGTGGTTCTGTTCCTGTTCTAGCTGTTTGCTTAGTTTGCTTTTGTTTTAGGTGTGGTTCTTGATAGCTGTGAGTCTGCTGTCTTTTCATTGTCATATTTTTGATCTTCTTTTTCTTAGATAAGTCCCTTTAACATTTCATATAATAAGAGCTTGGTGATGATGAACTCCTTGAACTTGACCTTATCTGAGAAGCGCTTTATCTGTCCTTCCATTCTAAATGACAGCTTTGCTGGAAAGAGCAATTTTGGATGTAGGTCCCTGCCTTTCAAGATTTCAAATATTTCTTTCCAGCCCCTTCTTGCCTGGAAGGTCTCTTTTGAGAAATCAGCTGACAGTCTGATGGGAACTCCTTTGTAGATGACTGTCCCCTTATCCCTTGCTGCTTCTAGAATTCTCTGCTTCATTTGAATCTTGGCTAATGTAATTACAATGTGCTTTGATGTGTTCCTCCTTGGGCCCAACTTCTTTGGGACTCTCTGAGCTTCCTAGACGTCCTGGTAGTCTATTTCCTTTGCCATATTGGGGAAGTTCTCCTTTATTATTTGTTCAAATAAGTTTTCTACTTGTTGCTCTTCTTCCCCTTCTGGGACCCCTATAATTCGGATGTTGGGACGTTTAACGATGTCCCGGAAGTTCCTAAGCCTCTCCTCCTTTTTTTGAATTCTTGTTTCTTCCTCGTTTTCTGTTTGGTTGTTAATTTCTTCCTTCTGGTCCACTCCATTGATTTGAGTCCCAGTTTTCCTTCCATCTCTATCGGTTCCCCATGCGTCTTCCTTCATTTCACGTATTGTAGCCTGCATTTTCTCATCTAATTTATGAGCAAAATCAACCAATTCTGTGAGCATCCTGATGACCAGTGCTTTGAACTGTGCATCTGATAGGTTGGCTATCTCTTCGTTGCTTAGAGGAATTGACTCTGGGGTTTTCATTTTTTTCTCCGGTTTGAGCCATTTTTGGTGGGGTTTTTTGTTTTGTTTTGTTTTGGTTTTAGTCTGGTCGCAGCTATTACGTAGTGGGGGTGGAGCCTTAGGTGTTCCTCAGAGCAGGGCAGCCCAGTCACTGGGTTGTGACGCTGTAATGTGGGGGCAGGGTCTGAGAGGGAACAATGGCGCCTGCTCCGCTCTCTCCTGGATTCAGTCCCTTCTGCCACTTCCCCTCTGCCTGGACTGTCTGCGTGCTCGAATGTGGGACCCCCTGGTCAGCCAGCCGCCTTGTGCGTCCTCACTGGGTCTGCGCAGTTGCCCCCCGGTGCCCGGGGTCCGCCAGCTGCCGCCTGGGTGCCCGAGGACCGCCAGCCACCGCCTGTGCACCTGGGAATTGCGAGCCGCTGCTACTTGCGTTCCTGGGTCCACACCTCCACTTTTTCCTACCGCGACTCCGCCCCTCTTACCGGTCTGAAGAATGGTTGTTGGACTTCCGTACAGTTCAATTTTCTATAAGTTCTGGTTGTATTCTTGCTTCTAAATATTTGTTGTCCTTAATTTTGGTTGTGAGAGGAGGCACAGTGTTTAAGTGACTACCCGTGTCCATAGTTTTTGACATGAGCCAATCCCCACTGCTCATTTCCAAGGCCATGAAGCCAGCTCATCATGCAGGAAAATGTACACAGATTAAATGAATCCCCATAAATTCTCTACAGACATTAAAGAAAAGTCAAAGCAGGTAGTTTGACATTCCCCTAGCAGTTACATCTTGGAATGCTAAGGACAATACATTACCTTTCAATGTGCAGCGATGACTATCAGTCAATAAAGAATGTTATCACTGACTCCTCCTTGATTTTCCTTCCCCTTTACAGCTTTTCCTTTGACCACCCATCACCCAACAATAACACTTAACATATTTACTATCTCTAATCAAGAAAAATAAAAACCACGGTATATTAAAAGAATACTTCAACTTGGTCTAGAGCCACAGTGCCACCTGAGGTGATAGTTTGTTTCTAATATGAAATGGGGTACAAGATGGATCTGAACAAAAGGGACATAACAGGTAATTCAAAACACATTTTTCAATCCATTCTGAAACAGATACTCACCATAGCTCAACTTAAAGTACTACATTATGACTCAAAACATGAAATATATTCCTTTCGAAGGCTTAGTATAGTATAAATATTTCTAGAGTATTCTTACTACCTCTTCTCCATTAGCCCAAATAATCAAGGGAAAAAAAAAGAATAACCAAACAGACCATTTTGATTGGAATTTCACTGTAAATACTATGTATTTCCTAATTATGCTAAATGCTAAATTTTGGCCATTCATATGTTTTCAGTGAGAAAGCTTGAGGAATTTGCAAGTGATTTCCCAGGGGAGGAAATATTTAACTAAAAAAAAACCACTATTGTTATTTGGTCCTGCTCCATTAATATAAATAGACATTTATGTCACTAAGATTTAAGTGACTAGAACAGTTTCCCACACTCAGCATTTTTTACCTCTTCTTCTCATTCTTTTTTCCTTCTTACAGCTACAAAGAAAGCTGTCAAGATCCATTTCTGGTTACAGAGATGGGGAAGCCCAGTTCCATATAACACAATTATTGTACAATTCTAAAACCTCTGCATTGAACTTTTTTCAAAGTTCAAGTTAAAAACCAGAAGTTCATTTTCACTTTGGAAATCAAACTTGAAAGAAAAATGTGACCTCCCAGAATTTAATTCCTTCCAAGGAACTCCCTCAAGAACATAAATTGTTAAGACATGGCCACTTGGGGAAAACATTTTCAAGTCATGTTTGACATGCGAAGCTACATGGGATTTGACAGGAATAACTTTTAACAAGCTCAAGTCTGTCTTTTCTTTGCATGTTCAACACAATTTAAAAACATGTACTTGACCAAGAGCTTGTTGGATTCTATAAACAATTCAGATCCCTTTTACAGAGAATCCACAGGGGAAGTGAAAGAATCTTTAATGTTTTGCATATTGTGTTTTTTTTTTAAACCCACAATCTTTGAACAAAAATCAAATGTAAATGCATGCCCATATAAAACAGAGGTAACTAAAAGCTAAATATATATTTATATACATATATGGCCCTTTTCAAATGATAAAACTGCTGACCTTCATCCATTTATACTCTCCTAGAAAAAAAAATTAAAAGAGGCATCACTATAAGCAGCCCACTACTTACAACAGATAAAAGTGTTCTGCACATAGTTGCAAATTGCCTGACATGAACCTGCAGGCACTGGTGGCTCACCTTCCCTTGAGCTCTCACCTGGAAAGAATATGCACAGCCAAGATTCTGATGAGTGCAGGGCCTAAAGAGCTTCATCTCATTCACCCTGGACACTCTCCTATCCCCTGCTTCCAAAGCTTTCTGTTTTTAAAATATTTTTATTGATTATATTATTACAGTTGTCCCAATTTTTACCCCTTTGCACCCCTCTGCCTGGTACTACCCTTCCTCCAGCTATCCCACCCCACTTAGTTTATGTCCATGGGTAGTGCATGTAAGTTCCTCGGTTCCTCCATTTCCTAAACTACTCTTAACATCCCTCTGTCTTGCAGGGGCCCCTGTCCTGGGTGCCAGATGTGGGGGGGCTCCGCCCGCAGAGCCCCATCCCTCCATCACGGATGAAAGTAAAAACTACCAAGACATCTTCTGCTTGGGGAGGAAAGGGGTCAAACTCTCAGAGGAGAATGACCCAGAGCCCCTTCCTCACTAGGCTTTTATTGGGCTCCAATACACCGGAATACAAGTTTAACATGTCAAAGAAATCTGAGGGCTTAATCGAGCCAGTGTTTGTCAGGAAAGGGGGTTGCCAAACTTTGGGAGACATACTCATTTCCTCCTGGGACACTTACCACCTAAGGAAGAGCACTCTTAGCAAAGCAGGTTTCACAGGACTTTAGGAATTCTTTCTTATGCCCAATCACCCAGGAAGCCGTCCTGGCCAGTACAGGGCTGCACCGCTCACCCCCACAGTTTCAGGCTTTAAGCCAATTAGGAAGCAGGAGACATCTCCCAGATGGAAATGAGGACTCGGGCTATGTCAGAACAGCCGGGGGGCGAGGGTCCATCACATCCTCTTTGCTGCAACCCCCCGAGTCCTTCCATGAGGCCTCCCAAGTGGTCGCGTCTGGCTTAGGTTGCCCCTCCCATGAGGAGTCTTACCTGTCATTGACTGCCAACCAAGCAATGGGGCCAGAGATGGATGAGGCAGAAGCAGTGCTCCTGCCAGGGAAATAAGCTTTGTCTCCTTAGTAGGTCACGTCCTTGTGACAGAACAGACCCAGATGAAGCAGGTCCCTTGGGCTCTTACACAGCCCACCATGGGGTGAGGGTTACAACTCCTGAAACCAGGCTGAACAGTCCGCAACACTGTCTATTTTGTACATACCAATTACGCTTCTTAACCCCTGCACCTTTTTCCCCATTCTCCTCCTTCCCCCTCCCAGCTGATAACCCTCCAAATGATCTCCATATCTATGATTCTGTTTCTGTTCTGGTTATTTTCTTAGTTTGTTTTTTTTAGATTCAGTTGTTCATAGTTGTGAATTTATTGCCCTTTCACTGTTCATAGTTTTGATCTTCTTTTTCTTAAATAACTCCCTTTCACATTTCATGTAATAATGGCTTGGTGATGATGAACTCCTTTAGCTTTACCTTGTCTGAGAAGCACTTTATCTGCCCTTCCACTCTAAATGATAGCTTTGCTGGGTAGAGTAATCTAGGCGGTAGGTCCTTGCTTTTCATCACTTTGAATACTTCTTACCAGCCCCCTCTTGCCTGCAAAGTTCTTTTGAAAAATAAGCAGATAGCCTGTAAGGTAACTCCTTTGCAGGTAACTTTCTGCTTTTTCTGACTGCTTTTAGCATTCTTTCTTTATCCATATCCTTTGGCATTTTAACTATGATGTGTCTTGGTGTGGTCCTCTTTGGGTCTAACATGTTTGGGACTCTCTGTGCTCCCTGGACTTGTATGTCTACTTCCTTCACAAAATTAGGGAAGTTTTCTTTCATTATCTTTTCAAATAAGTTTTCAATTTCTCACTCTTCCTCTTCTCCTTCTGGTATCCTTATGATTTGGATGTTGATATGTTTGGAAATGTCCCACAGGGGCCCTTTATACTATCCTTGTTTTTTTTTTTTAATTCTTCTTACTGTTATGGTTGAATGTTTATTTCTTCCTTATCTTCCAAATCAGTAATTTGAATCCCAGCTTCTTCCCGTCGACTGATGGTTCCCTGTTGATTTTTCTTTATTTCACTTAATGTAACCTTCATTTCTTCCTTTATGTTGTTGCCATATTCAGTGAGTTCTCTGAGTATCCTTACAACCGGTGTTTTGAACTTTGCATCCAATAGGTTGGTTAGCTCCATTTTGCTTAGTTCTTTTTCTAGTGTTTTGCTCTGTTCTTTCATTTGGGCCATATTTCTTTTTCTCCTCAATTTGGCAGCCACCCAGTGTTTGCTTCTGTGTGCTAGGTAGAGCTGCTTTGACTCCCTTAGAAGCAAGGCCTATTGTTGAAAATGTACCTGTAAATTGTGTGGGATGGAGCCTTAGGTAATCACCAGGGCGGGGCAATCCATTTCACTGCTTTCTGGCTCTGTGTTGGGGGAGGGCTCACAGTGGGGACAATGTTGTTGCCTGGCTTCTGGAGGTTTGCCCAGCACTTGCCCCCTTTCCAGTCACTTCACCCACGTTCCATATATGACTGGTGCCCTTCCAGCTGTTGCCCTAGTGGTGAATCCCAGAGTGGGTGGGTTTGCCTAAGTTCTAAGTTTATGAAGGCCCTTTAAATTGAGTCTCCTAAAGATCTGGCAGTTTATTACACTGCCCCAAGCCCCTCTGGTGTTTTCAGCCAGAAGTTATGGGGATTTACCATCCCCAGCGCTGGAAACCTGGGCTGTATGGTCCAGGGCCAGGATTGCTCACTTCCAACGTATCCCTCACAATTTTTATCCACCACACATGACTGTGGGATCTTCCATTTGGCTGGATCACCGGCTCTCCACCCATTCCCATGACTACATCCCTCCTACCCAACTGGACAAATATGGCTTCTTTAAATCCTTAGTTGTTGGACTTCCATACAGCTCACTTTTCTGATGGTTCTGGGTGTTATTTGTTTTGAGATCTAGTTGTAATTCTTTCTATGGTTGTGGGAGGAGGAGAAGCATGTCTACCTACGACTCCATCTTGTCCGGAGACCCAAAGCTTTCTACTCATACAACCAGCTATAATGAAGCAAGATCACAGAGCTTAGAGAAGGGGTTGAGAGGACAGAAAAATGTGATCTGGTACCCTGGCCATCAGGTATCAGCTAATTTCCTACAGAAAATCTTATATGATGATTAGGCCCTATGGCCCTGTAGGTCTGGAGATCTCTATTTCAGGCTGGACAGGCTTTGAGGGGCTACCCTGCACCTGGCCAGGCTTTAGAAACATGGTTTATAAGAGAAAATGCATTACAAATTCAAAACAACTTACAAATTATTATAACTTGACAGGTTTCTAAATTAGAGATTACATGTGTGATTAAACCAACTCACTGGAACTCAACAAGCCAAAATCCCTAACTTGATTTTATCTTATCTCAATTTAAAAAGAGGAAAATGACATCAAAACAAATTCATATCAGAGATGTGATCAAAATACTGTTTTTAGAGAACATGCTGATTAAAGCTAATCCAATATTCTAGACCTTCATAACTGAATTAGCATGATGTTCAAAACAATGATCTGAAGTCCATAATAAACCTAATTATCAAACCTAATATCAGTTATCTAGAAATTAAATTAACCAGAACACAACCATACTCATTTGGAAATTTTACACTGTTAGAGACCAATCTAATGATTCAGTCCAATCCTTTATTCCAAGGTCTTAATGTCATCTACATTTTGATTTTAAAATGTACTCAGGAAAAAAGTAGAAATTGTTTTTTGTTTTTTTTTTTTGTTTGTTTTTTTAAATAGAAAAGGCCATTCCAAAGTATCTATCAGCTAATACTTATTGTTCATTATGGGCCAGCCACTGTTCTTTATATCTCATTTTATCTGTACAACAACTGTAAGTTCAGTGTGTATTTCACAGAAAACTTAAGCACAAAAAAGTTAATTAATTTATTCAAGGTCACACAACTAATAAATCTTGCCTTGCAAACATTATGCTTTGCTGCCTTTTATCACCTAGTTCAATTATCTTTGACTTCTCCAAATTATAGTGAATTATAGTGCACTAACAGCTACTTTATGGGTAGATTACATAAATAAGAAAGTAATCAATTGAAAAGTTGAATTATACTGGGTAAAGAAAAGTAGGATTCCAATACCAACAACAGAACACCAACTACTCAATATGTTCACACTTGTACATTTTTCTCATGTTTACTTAAACGTTTATGTCCCATCCACAAGTAAAATTTCCCGTTTGCCTCAAGATTTCCTAGTTACATTTTGTAGGAGGCACTCACTAAAGTATCAAAATAGGGGTTTTATGCAATTGGTGTTTAGAAGACATAACCCTCTCTCCTCATATTTTGTTTAGAACGTATGCCCCTACCCTGTGATTGTGGTGAGTCGCCTCCCTGCTCTCTGGATGCTGTTTTTTAAAGTTCCTGGGAACAGGGAAATCAGAGAGGCTGCTCTTAGCCCTGAGGACGACAAACAATCCAGGGGCCAGGATACTATTCTCCAACTAGTGAAGGCCCACAAGCAAGTGTGTCTCTAAAGCAGAAATTGGCAGAGACTCAGAGACTCCTACAGCCAGACTCTCATTGTTGTACGGTAATGAAGCATCGGTTCATAAACCTGTATTGTCCTGGACCAGAGGCAGAAGCTGTTTAAAGAACCCTCTGGGAATTTCCTTTTGGCAGCCCCAGCCACCAACAAGCACAACACAGGCTACAGGTCTCTAAGCAGACACACTCCTCTGGCCCCAGGCCAGCTGATACTGCAGACAGTGGTTCTCAACTTCAGCATCAGAATCACCTGAGGGGCACTTAACATGCAAAACAGTGAGTCCACCTCCCCTGATTCTGATTCAGTAGGGCAGAAGTGGGACCAAGATTTTTCAGGGCTAGCCAAGTTCCCAGGAGATGCTGATGCTGCTGGCCCAGGTATTCCACTTTGAGAACTGCTGATTTAAGTTAATGTTATGGGTCACAACCGCCTTGGCTGGTGCTGCCAGCCAGCACCAGTAGTCAAAGGTATTGCCCATCAATAAAGGTAAAAATGTACTAGAGAGAAGATGACCAGCCAGCTCAGCTCCTCACTGCTTCTCATCCTCCATCCCTTATGAAAGTATTGATAAACTAAGCAATGTCCTGGGGCTATACACTTGGGATAGCATTTTACACTGCCACAGTATTTAAATACCACAAGCTTGGAGAGAGAGGGGAAAGGAAAAAAGAAAGAAAAAAAAAAAGTCCCCTAACACATCAAATAAAAATAAGCCAGAAATTCAATGTGGTCCTCTATCACCTATCTTCTGACACTGATCTGAGTGTCTGGCAAAGGAAAAGAGGCCAGAATGATGGGAACCACAAACAAAAAGACTTTGTACTCAGTGACTAGAGTACCTTTCATCAGTGCAGCTCAAAGAACCAGACAAACATTATTAATTCTCTACAGATTCACAATAGCATGGTCACATGGATGCTAATTCACTGCCACAGGCCATGCAATTGGGTTGGTGGCACATGATTTAAAATAACCAGAATAAAATGGGGAATGCCTATCAACCCTTGCCAAATTCAGATAATTTTTTACCTTAAAATGAACTTTAAAGTTCACAAATAAATAATTACAATTACAAATAAAGCACTTAAACGTAGAACTCATCTATACTGTATTTTGCTCTCCCACTTTTACTTTACTGTTGTGTGACCTTACTTTAGCTTTCTGTGCCACTCAGGAAAATCAGTAAAAACAGGGTGGTAGTATGTCTCTCATACAGTTTTTATGAAGATTAAATGAAACTAGCACATAGTAACTATCCAATAAATGTTAGCTATAAGCAACCCATAAATGTTAATGTAAATTATTATTAAGATTATTATTGAGCAGACCTTGCAATTTGCAAACAATATATTTAGATTATGTAAAAAGTACTAATGGCACTCAAAGACACTTCTCCTACCCCACTTCACAACTTCACCTCCTGCACTATTATGACAGATAAATTTGCCCAGTCTCCCAATTTTTCTATAGGCCATACAGTTTTCAATTAAGTCAGCCAACATTTAGAATAAAAGGAATAACCTTTATCTTCATCCTTCCACAAGAACCACAGGTACAGCAAGAGAGAGTTGGTAGACCTTTGTTTGTGAAATCTTGCTGAGCTCAATCTAAACAGACCCCATAGGTTGCCCAGAGCAGGCACCTGCCAATGAGAGAAATCTTCTTGAGATAGATGGCTGATTGCCATTTTGGTGAAGGAGAAAGGGAAAGGTTTATTCGTTTTTTAAAATGAAAAAACAGAGATATAAATTCAGAGAAAAAAGTAACAATTTATTAGTATAATAGGCGCGCTGCTCAACTAAAGACTAAATAAGGAAGGAAGGAGACAACTACCTTGTGACTCAATGATCTGTTTGTTGTAAAGACACAGAGAACTGCCACTGTGGAAAAACAGTCTTAGATGTAAAATACGATTCATTTTTTTTTCCAGAAGATGGGAACAGAATTGAAGACTTAGCAATCTGCTAGACTGATTGAGAGAACACCCACATCTTCTCCTAGACCACCTTAGGAGTGCAACTGAGAGATTCACAAATAACTATACACACAGAAGAAACCCTAGGAAGCACCAGAATAACAAACTTCTATCCACATGGTAACTCTTGTGAACTCACAGGCTCCTGAAAACATCGAAAGAACTTTGCTTGGGAGCCAAAGCAAAATAAGAGCTTGTCAGACAGATATACATTCAATGCCTCCGAATGTCTATGACCTGGGGGGAAATCTCACAATAAACTAAGTTTTTAAAAAATCAAGACACAAAACTAAGTACAGAGAAGGATGTACCCCATTCTGTTAAAAACACTATTACTATACTTACAATACATACATACTGCCATACCTATCAATAGATTAACCAGCGGGGGTGGGGGGGGGTGGCAGGAAATGGACATTCCCTAGGCCATGATATCTTTTCTTTACAAGTTCAAAAATTATGATGACTATACATTAATTTTATAATCAACAAGATTTTATAACATACTTTGTAAGGCTGAAAACATTTCTCTTTTTTGTTTCTTAACCCTTATTGAGGATCTAGCCCTCCACTGATTTTACACAAAGAGGAAGAGTGTGTGTGTGTGTGTGTGTGTGTGTGTGTGTGTGTAGAGAGAGAGAAACATCTATGTGAGAAACAATGATGACTTGCCTTCTGTATATGACCAGCTATCGAACCCACAACCTAGGTATGTGCCCTGACCAGAAACTGAACTGGTGACCTTTTGGTGTACAGGAACAATGCTCCAACCAAGACAGTCACCCAACCAGGACAAGGCTGAAAGCTTTTTAATGTACTTTTATTTACACAAAACTTACACTGTAGGTTGTGTAATTCAGTAAGTACACTTGTGAGTCTACATTCATGAATAATGCTTTTGTTAGTCATTTCCACACTAATTTAGTACCAACCTTTAGTCTTAGGCAAGGTAACAACCAGGAAAATAAAATAACTCAAATGACTACAGCTGCTTCATTCACATATCTGTCAGTGGTACAGCACTAGCATAGCTGCCTGGTATCACAGTCAAGGTAGTTATAACCAACCCAGTAAAATTAAAATGCCAAGGTGACCTCATGCTCAAATCCATGTATTTAGCTAATGAAGTCACTATCTCAGAGTAAAACACTCCTCACTAAAATTCAAAATCACCCCTAAATCAGTAAGACCCCCTGCCCAAGTCAAGAAGTAATTCACATTCAGCTTGCAGGATGTCCAGATAAAACACAGAAAATGCCAGCTTTTATATAAACAACTTACACTGTGTTACTACAGATATTTAATAGAAATACCCCTCCATTTTCATTTTTTTAATACAGAAAAGGCTTAATGATACCTTGGGTAGCTCAGATTTAAAATATAGCCAAATCACCCTGACAGGGGTGGCTTAGTTGGTTGGGTGTCATCCTGCAAATTGAAAGGTTGCCAATTCGATTCCTAGTCAGGGCACATGCATGGGTTGGGGGTTTGGTCCCCAGTCAGGGCACATATGAGAGGCAACCAATCAATGTTTCTCTCACACATGGATGTTTCTCTCCCTCTCTTCCACCCTTCCTTCCCCTCTCTAAAAATAAATAAATAAAACCTAAAATAAATTAATTAAATATTGCTAAATCAAAGCATTAGCAATAAAAATTTTAAGTACATATGTTAATTAACAATCTACTTCAGTCTTAATTCATCTTCTTTTTTTCCAAATCCATTATGTTCTCAGGCAAAATAAAAAAGTTAACTGGAATTTGGCAAATAGGAAAGAAACTGGCTAAAAACACAGAAAAAATAATAAAAATATAATCACTTTGGATAATATATACAGATAAAGAAAAGAATAATCAGAAATTGGGTGTACAACAAATGGAGGGTAAATAACAAATTAATATTTTTATGTTTGCATGCAGAAATTCTGGAAGGATAAGGAGAAACTGATAAAAGTGGTTGCTCAGGGGGAAGTGGAGGACAAAGCTCATAGGGAACAGAAGCAGAAATGAGACCTCTCTGCACAGCTTTTTATTGTTTTCAACCATGTGAATATATTGCCTGTCCAACAGAGTAAATGAAAGTGTATGCTAAGATGGTTTGGGCTCCATCACGGCTAGGAGGTAAAGAACCCAGGCTGGGCAGTCAGGCTGCCTGGAGCTCTCTGAGACGTCCCCAGCCAGCTGATGAGCGTAACTGTTACACCCTGAGAAGTGCAGGGCAGTGTCCTGGCCTAGATGTAGTCAGGGCAGCCAGGCCATCAGCAGGGAAACTGCAGGGCACCTCAACAGTAGTTTTCAGATGTCAACAAAATTGGGCATAATTGGATTATGCATAGATAGCACAGCCCCTGCTTAATTCAATTTCCTCTGCTACACACCAGATATCTAACACTGTCAGATAGAAAGCCCCCCATTATGTACTATTGTGTGTTATTGAAATTTAAATCAACCAAATATTACAGAGTCTTCTCTGCATTGCAGATAACACCTTTACCAGCCTTTCATCAGAAGTTGGGGGCAGGGTGGGGGGTGGGGTTGGCAGGGGAAAGCATAATAGTGGATTTCCCTATAGGAACAACCTGAAACAGCTGTCTGTCTTCCCAAAGCAAGACTCTGCCTTTCTACATGAGGGAAATGTCTTGTGAAACAAACCAGAATAAGTGAAAATAAAGCAGCATTAGCAGAAGGAAATTTCCACCATCCCACAAGGGGGGGAAAAATCTTATTCCAGAAATTATTATATTTGTTTTTTAGAATCTAATTTTTAGATGAAATATGCTCTAAACATTTAAAATCAGTATTTTATGTGTGTGGAACTGCCACTGTCCCACAAACTTACAGGAAGGTCTCAAAAGTTAGATAGCTTCTAAAAATCCAATTTAAAGTGGCAACTTGGAATTCAGAAGATATTTCTCCTAAAATTGTTATAAATGATGATTCTTTCTATTAAATGTTTATTTACATGTTTAATCATTCACACAAAACTGCAAAGGACCTGAAAGAAGGACCCCATTTTATTCACCCAAAAATCCTCACAACTCAGCACTAGCAGAATATACCAGAATATACTTCATGGATGACGATCCTGTCATCCTCGATGCACAAGATTCCTCACACACAACACAGACTGGTGCTTCCAAACCTCGGTTAATCAGAATCACCAGAGGGTACCTGTCAGCTGGGCCTGTTGTGGCCTCACCCCAGACCTGCTGACTCAGAATCTCCAGAATCTCCAGAATCTCTGGGAATCTGTTTCTAAACAAGCCCCCAGTGCATCTGATGACTCAGAAACTGTGGGAAACACAGATGAATGAATAGTGCGAACAATCGCCAAGTTCCAAGATGCCCAAGGAAAGCTGAGGTTGAAGCTGAGCTCAGCTCTGAGGGTGGACAGGAAATCAGACAGGAGAAGGGTTAAGGCTCTGATAGCGCCCTGGACAACTGAGGTAAAAGGGAAACCTAGGAAGCTAAGTGGGAGCTGGCCTGGGCCTGCAGTTCCCACAACAGTAGGAAATGGAGGCCCAAAGGGCTCTGAGAAAGAGGACATCTACATAAAGACCCCAGGAGAAGGGCTGGCTCCCCCATCCCTGACAAGCCAAATCCCTGTGAGGCAGAACGAACCACCCTTCACACATTCCTGTCAGGAACAACATATACTTTGTAGACAAACTTTAGGACCCTGGCAAAACTGTCCAGTTTTCAAATCAGTAGTATTTTTATGTGTAGGTCTGGTACAAGCTCTCCTCTGTGCTTGGTCAGCTTTCATCTTCCAGGCTTCAGCTGAGCAGCGTTACACAGACTGGGCCATCTGTGGCAATATATGGACATCAATGTACACACAGCTGTTAACTCAGCCTTCTCTGTCACCTAAACAACAGTAAATGTTAAGTGTATGATAGTTATGAGCCAGGCACTATGCTAAGTACTTTAGATGTATGTCTCAAATTTCTTGGCCATCTGCTAGCAGTTTGAAAGGTTTCAAAACAAAAAAAGAAGAAAAAGGGAAAAAGACCAAAAGACTTCAGGTTTTTTCCCCTCATATGTATTTGACAGGCTTGTGCCATATCTTCTCGGCACTGGTTTGCCTTGGGTGGATACGGAATGTCGTAATTTGAAGAGACAGTACCAGAGGGTGGTCAGCAGATAAGTCTGCCTGGGTTCACATCCCACCTCTATCCCTTACAAGCTGTGATGTGAGCAAACAAATTCTTAGTTGCATCATCTGTCAAACAAAAATAATAACAGTATCCACTTCACAGAGCTGCTGCATAGTATAAAGTACCTGGCTTACAGCAAATGCTCATTAGCTGTCTGTTTTATTAGGCACTACAAAGTCACCAAAAATACAGCCCAATGTCAGAAATTGGAATGTGCTCGCGGCCCAGATGTTGATATCAGTAATGTCACCTGTCTTTTTGAGTGATACTAAATGCTTTCACAGACATGTCATTTAATCCACAAGGAAAGTTACTAAGGCTGGGACCTCCAGGGCCTTTTCTTAGAAGTCTTCACTCAAAAACAGAAGCTCCATCTCTTGCTACATTTGTCTCAAGTGCTGCTAACAAATGTAACGTGAAAGCAAGATAGCCATCAGCACCATGCTGTGGATTTTGAACTTCAAAGCCTACAGAATTAATTCATTCCAGGACATGAACAATTTGAGGAGAAATAGAATTAAATAATTATATCAGCTACTAGGTGTCTACTCTGGTGCAAATCATTTTACTTTATGTTTCAAACTTGAACTTGATTTTAAAAATATAATGATAGACAAGAAAACACTGTGCTATTTTTCTGATTCTGAATTTTCATCCAAAATATTAAGAATCCCGAATATCTCTCTCATCATTTTTTTATTTGCTAGTCTCAATCCTAAAACAATACACACAGATGAAATTTTAATACTGACTTTTCCTCTAATGTAAAGGAAAATGAGACTACTGCTAGGTAAGTTATTTCAGCCTAAATGTAGGTAGCATTATACACCAGGTAATAATAGTTTCTACACCCAAGGGCCAATGAGCAAATTGATGTTTTGGCTTAAAAAAAAAAAAGTTAACTCTCAATATATGGACATCTGACATATGGCACTGAATTTAAACAATTATTTTTTCATAATGATGTTAGCACTGTTTAAAGATGAGGAGGAGTCTGTTAGTGGACTGTGGGCAGGATATACACAAATCCAGAACAAGTACCTGCCTGATCCGTTTAGAAAGTGACTAACCCGTCTAGACATGAGGATCCATGCACTCCGTGTCGGTAAAATGTGAGTTGAAAGAGGCCACAGAGTCATGAAGAGTTTATTTCAGACATAAAGATTTTTTTTTTAATCCCTAATTATAGGAATCAGGGAGAGATTACTGATCAAAGTCATACAGACAAGGTCACCTGAGCTACTGCTGTTATCAAACAGTAACCCCTCATTAGAATTATAAAATGCCAAGATTAAAAAGGCCAAATAAAGGAGAATTTAGTCAAAGCCTGTATTTTACAGATAAGGAAACTAAGGCCTGGAGGTGGTGAATAAGTTGCTGGAAATCTACATTAGAAAATGACAGGCGAGAAGCCAGACTCAAGGCTCCCGATTCTCAAACCGATGACCGGAAAGAACACAGTGGCTATGGTGGCTGCACTTGTTCCACACACGGGACGCTGTGGTTTAGCAGGGCTTTACAAGGATCTGGGAATCCCTAACTTTCACACGAGTCCCAGGCGATTCTCAAGGTCAAGCAAGTTTGGGAAACACTGCTTCATCTCACGGGGCCTCCTTAACCTGAGGTGCCGGGGCTCAGCTGTCAGTTTCTGTTACTACATTTAGGGGCCTTCCAGGGATTAGAGGAGGGTGGAGACCATATGCAAACACCAACATCCTCCCTCCTATGTGGTATGTTTCTATGAAAGCAAGCCTTGTGCCAATTTCAGCAGAAATACAAACATTTATCAGCAGGGAGGCACAACCTGTTCTGGAAGTGCAGTGAAGTCTCTACTCTGTCTCTGAAATGCTGACAAGCACCTCACATAATAGGTTCATTCTGAGGAATAGGCAAATATATTCTGACATCAGGACCGGGCAAGGGACAGCCCCTCGTGAGGTCCAACGATGCAGCTTGAGCACTACCCGGAAAGTGGTAAGGCTACGGTGCCTGCCTTGTTCATGCAGAGAGTGGCCGCGCAATTGGACTGCCAACCAGCTGCCTTGAACACTGCCGATCTCACCTATAAAAACTGTTCACATTCTCCCAAGGCCATGGGCTGAGAACCCTATCAACTCTATAGGAGCACCATACGCACTCACTAACATGTGAATGGTGCCCCCTTTTAGTGAAACCAAAACACATCTCCCTAAACTTGGAACTCTTCTAGAATCTGGGGCGGGGGGGGGGGGGGGGGAATCTTCCACTTTTTTGGCATTGTAAAAAAAAAGCCAGCAAGTCATTTTTTCTCCTATTCTCTTTCAACAATTACATTTCATATTCACCCAGGAAGTACTTTTAAGATGAAGTGGAAAGAGTTCTGGCCTAGAAATCAGAAAACTCAGTATTTGTCTTATGTATGCTTCTTCCTGGTTCCAGAAGTTCTATTTGTTTGTCTCTAAAATGGACATAACACAGCCTGGCCTCACTACCGTACAAGGTTGTTGAGTCAAATAATGAATATGAAAAATATTTTTTCAATCATAAAAGCACTACTAAAATAGTATTATTACTAATTATAAAAAGAAACAAATCACACAGGACTGAAAAATCAAACAGTGCTATCAGGTTGGGTGTCTATTGATTTCGACATAGCAAAGTCTGTTTTGATTGTTTACAGAGCCAAGATGTAACTATCTACATTTCTGGCTACTGTCACTGCTTTCAATAAGAATCTACTGTGTCAACAAAATAAATGAAGTTTGACTTTTATAGAAAGGAGCTGAGTAGTGGTTAAGCACAAAAACTTAAAAAGGTAGAAAATTTATTTTTTTATTTGTATTCAAAGTGATTGTTTTGCTTGCTTAGATTTTCAGCAGCCAGTATAGTAATCCCTCCCCCAAAAGAATTTTTTTAAAGATTTTATTCATTTATTTTTAGAGAGAGGGGAAGAGAGGGAGAGAAACATCAATGTGTGGTTGTCTTTTGAGTGCCTCCTACTGGGGACCTGACCAGCAACCCAGGCATGTGCCCTGACTGGGAATTGAACCACCGACACTTTGATTCACAGGTGGGCACTCAATCCACTGAGCCACACCGGCCAGGGCTCTCCCAAACATTTTTGTAGTCATTTTTCCTGACACTGAGCACTAAGAAATTGTATACTAGTTCAGTTCAAATATCAACTGACCTAGCCCATCCCAGGCACTGTTGTGAGCTTTGGAAAAACAAAGACACAGCCATGGTCTTTGTGACACAAAGACACACCCCCGAAGTGAATACACAACCTCAGTCCACACTGGCAAATGCAGTGACAGAGGTGCATGCGTGGTGCCCATGCTGGGCCCCCCCCCCCCGGGGAGGGAGCCCTCCCTCCAGTGGGGGTTCAGGGAAAGCATTAAGGAAGGCTTTAAGGATAAGTAGGAAAAAAACAGTAATGTGCATGCTCCCCAACGGAGGACAAAAAAAAAAATTGTTTTGGATGACTTTCTATGCATGAGATTTTGAGGAATGGCAAACTTGATGAAATACTTCTTAGAATCATGAGGCCCACAGGACTAACTGCTGTTTCTATCTTGCAAAGATAAAGTCCATAGGTTTTTAAAATAGCTCCACTCACACCCTTTATTACTCACAGAAACCTATCAAGCAATGAAATATGTAGTCTCCTGCTGCACTTGGGCTTCTGGAAGCTGCTCAGTTTTGTTACTTGCTCCTTAGGAGACTTATTAAAAAGTTCACCTGACAAGAAGGGGTGAAGTGAACACTCACAGTTATCCTTGGGACTGTTTACTAAACGCATTTGAACTTTGTTTCCCATTTCCACACCATCCTAAAGGCAAGGGGCGGAAGCAGTGGGCCAGCAGGTAAACCAGTCTCACCACATAACCTGGGGCAAATCACCTCAACTCTCTCAGACTTGGTTTCCTCTCTTGTTAAGGGCACATGAAATATACACCTGAGACTAATACCAAATAACGGTGAATGCAAACTGCAATTGAAAATGAAAAATTTTTAAAAGAAGTTCATGAAATAGATGGTCTTTAAAGATAATTCCAAATCTAAAATTCTCCACGTCCTTTCTAATGAAGAAGTATGTTATTCTGAAGTCCTGCCTAAAAAAGTACCAAAATGACTTCAAAATGCAGCTTTTACAGGAACGGGGTTTGCATCTTCTAAAAAGAATCCTAACAGAAGCTAAATGAAATGAACGCATATGCATTTCACTCCTTTTTAGCATATAAAAAAGTGTGTGAAAGTGAAAAACCACAAAAACTAAGTCTTTATAGTTCAACTTTCTTCTCTGTACATGTACTTCTACTCTCAGACATAATTACATTCAATAAAAGCCTTCTTCCTCAATCATAAAAAAGAAAAAATGATGAGCCAGCCAGGTTTTGTGGTAAGAAATCAAAGCCATTTAAGATTCAAAAGATTTTAAAACTTGTGAAAAGTTTTCAAAAGAGCTATTGCAGTCCCTTAGGACAATCTTAACTAATTTAGGGAATTTGGGGGATTTTTGGCTATTGGTGTATATGCACACAAAGAGAGAAAAGCGATATGTTTAAATGTAAAACAACCCTGGCAAAAGAAAGAGTTCGTGACCTTCGGGGAGTTTCTTCTTGTTTCTTAATTCCCACAACAGATCAGTTTACCTAGCAGATCTGCCTCATCACCTCATACCTCAAGGGTGAAATTCTCCTTCACCCACACACCCAGACACTCTCCACAGAGAAAGCATAGAAGCAACTAGTGATTACCGAGATGACCTCGCCATTCCACTAGGACAGCATATCCTGATGCATGAGATCATTATTCACATTAAGCGGATATATTCTGTTCATGTCCAACAACTCTATGAAACCACTTTGATTTTTTCCCCTCCTTTGACTTTCTTTGGGGGGGGGGGGGTGCAGGGGAGGAGGGGCAGGCTGGGAGCCTCTCCCTAGTTGGGAACTGTCCATAGCTTATAAGGAAGTGTTGACAGCACAATCAAAGAGATGAGCTGTAAAATGTAAAACTATCAAGTGATAACTTCACAACTAGAAGAAAGATGTATTCCAGCAAGCAATCTCACTGATATTAAAGAACTGTAAACTTGAACTCTCCCAGCTGTAAGTTAGTTAAAGCAGAGATAAGTTTTTCTAGCAGGGAAAAACATGGAAAACCAGCTATTCGAGATCGCATATGAAGCGGTGCTAAGAGAGACAGTATTTCACTTAGAGTTGCTGAAATATCCCAGTGTTTTACACCAGCACCTCCCTTCCCACCCTGCAATCCATCAACCGGCTTCAATTTATTCTTTACACTTCGGATCATGATCAAGTCCACGTATTACAAAGGGGAGAAAACACACGAGCATCACAATGAAAGTTTCCCTGTTTTGGGCCAGCAGGAAATTCCAGTTACTTCATTCACTGGAGCTAGTTATGCTGCTGAAATAGGTGCTTGGAGAGATCACTGCGTTGGAACTTAGACTTGATTTTCCGGGTTGGAGGAGGTCAGACAAAGATGAATAGGATTGAGTCTGAGCTCAAGGTCAAGGACCTCTGAGTCACAAAGAGCTTGTAGGTCAGGGAGATAGAGACAAAAATTAGCACCAAAAAAGAAAAGCCTAAACGAAAAGTCTGCATACTTTTGTTACCGGTATCTGGTGGGCAAAGAGCGGGCACAAGCAGCCCCAACGCTAGATGAGATCCCAGAGATTTTTACATCCTCCTGAAGTCTCCAGAACTGTAAGCATTATATATCAATATCAACATTGTACCCTAACTTCTGGAACAGGCTACCTCCCGCTGAGCCTTTTCCCAGGACCTTGGCTCCTCTTCTGTCTACAGTGCCCCAGGCTCTCCTGCTAGTCTCCCACACAGAGAGAAGCGCTGGACAGTGGGACCCGGAGAGCCCAGTTCTTCCCCTCCGTCCCACTCCATCACTGCGACCAAGAACCTCCCGGAACCCGAAAGTCGGAGAGCGCTACACGTGCCGGCCATCTGCACGGCCACCTGCACGGCCACCTAGTCTCGGGTCAGGACGTCTCCACCCGAGAGCCCGACACTCGTGGGGCTCCAGGGTTTCGCAGCGCAGCCCAGAGGAGCCCTGGGGCCGCCAGGGGGCGGAAGGGAGCAGCTCTGCGGGCGCCTCCCCACCTCGTTCCCCTCCCCCGACCCGTCGGCCACTCACGGATTTTCACTCGGCGGTGGTCGAGGTGCGTGGTGGCGGCGTGCAGGGCGTCGAGGCGGCGGTGCACGGCGTCAAGGCGGTGGCCCAGCGCGGCCGCCTGACCCTCGAGCTCGCCGAAGATGTCCCCGGCGCAGCGCGACAGGTCGGCGAGCTGCGCCAGCAGGCAGACCAGGGCGTGCGAGCTGACCTGCTCCAGCGAGCGGAAAAGCGGCGCACCCGCGGCCCCGGCCGCCTCGGGCCGGCGCAGCCGCGCGGGCTCCACGGTCCTCTGGTGGAAGGGCATGGCCCGGGGCGGGCGGCTCGGGCTCGCGGGGCCCGCAAAGCCCTCAAGCCGCCCCCCGTCGGCGCGGGGCGCGAGTCCGCATCCAACACAAAGAAAAGTCCCGGGCAGCGGCGGGGCGCCGAGGGGAAGCCTGTAGCGGCCGCCCGCTGGGAAAGGCGAGGCGGCCGGGAAGGACCGACGGACGGACGCGCGGGCAGCGAGGCAGAGGAGCCAGCGGCAGCCCGGGGAGCCGCGGGAAAGAGCTCCGGGCGGTCGGAGCAGCGGCCGCCGGGCGGCGTCCTCCCACCCGCGGGGGCGCTCGGGCGGCGCGGCCAGAGGAACTTCCCGCAGGAGCTCCCGGGCGGGGGGCGCGGCGGCGAGGGGAGACGTGAGTCCCGCCGAAGTTTGCAGGGAGGCAGGAAAGAGCCGGCGGCTCCTTCCCTCCCTCCGGATTGGAGAGGGAGGAGGAAGCGGGGGAAGTGCCGCCGCCACCGGGCGCGAGGGAGGGGAGGCGAAAGAAAGGAAAGGGGGAGGAGAAAAGGGCCGGCCCGAGGAACCACCTGCGGCTCCCGCGGCCGCCGCGCCCAACGCCCGGGGGAGGCGGCGACCCCGCGTCTCAGCGCACCCTGCCAGGGCGGGCACGGCCGCTCTGTCCGGGGGCTCCCAGGTCGCCGCCCCGCTCCCCTCCAAAGCCCCAAGGGCCGTTGAGCGGAGTCCTGGCCCGTCCCCCGGGCCCGCCGCGAGGAGGGGTGGGGTGGTGCGGAGGCGCCTGGACGGCCGCGGCGAGCCGGGCCGGGCAGCTCACCTGCGCTCCTGGCCGCGGGGGCCCCCCGAGACTGGTGCGGCGCGCCCCACCCTACGGGGAACGCTCGGGGGCCTCAGTGGGTCTACCTGGTCTCTCCCAGTCCCACTCTGGAAGGTGTCCAAAGCTTCTGGTCCCTTCAGCGGACCTAAAAAAGGACATTAAGTACTCCAGTAGCTAACTAAGGGTTCTGTAGCTGACTAGGAGTCCTGCCAATCAGAAAAACCGGGGATTGGGGAAGGGAGCGAGGGGGCCCAAGAGCCTTTTTCTTAACAAACTGGCTCCACCTCCCTCCAACTGGAAAGGCCCCGGCTGAAATGTGTCGAATGTGGGTTTCTGCCCCTCAAGCGTGGGAGCGGGATGAGGGGTGGAACCCTGACCTAGAACCCTGAAGTTGGTGCCAGGAAGATGGTTCAGCTAAATGCTGTTGAGAGCATGGTCATGGGACACGCCACTAACTCGCACCTTCTGGTTAGAAGTATCTGAGGAGGCTGAGACCAGTATCCTGAAGCTGAAGTCCCGCTGGCCTTATCTCTGTGTTTGCTCAGAATAGGAATCTGCTCTTGTTTGGTTTCTGCCCCCCAAGTGACGAAACTGCTGCATCGTTGGGTTGCAGTTTGGGAATCAGGTACCCAGGGCTGTGCTACTTGAACTGCAGAGTGGATTCTCTCAGGAGAAATGCAAGACACACAGGCCTGAGGGAGAGAAAGCATCTCCACCCAACATCTGGTAGAGAGAAATGTGTTTTGATCTTTACTGTGCACCCAGTCGTTTTTCCCAATATGGGTGATTTTGGTCTCCTGGTCACTTTGACCGCCTTCAGGGTCATTAGGAGGCACAGAGGAGCTGCCAATGAAAAAAAGTGCTATGGACTGTATGCAGCGCCGTATAAACAGCAGGTGCAGCATAAAAGCGTGCTGTTCGCTGGCTGGAAGTATGTGCAAAGCCAGCTGGGCCTGTCCCTGCCATCATGAGTCTGCCACTGGGGTGGACCACATAAAACAATCTTTAATTCATATACCATACAAGTCACCTATTTAAAGGGTACATTTCATTGGTTGTTAGTATATTCACAGTGTTATGTAAACATTACCATAATCAGTTTTAGAACATTTCAATCACACCTTCTACCCGCTCCCCAAAAAAACAATTCTCTTTAGTACTCGTGTTTGTTTGTTTGTTTGTTTGTTTGAATGTATCTGCCTCTTCTGGCCATTTCATATAAAGGAAATCATACAATATGTACCCTTCTGTGTCTGCCTTCTTTCACTTAGCATGAGGTTCATTCATGTTGCACCATATATACGTACTTCAGTTCTTTTTATCGCTGAATAATATTCCATTGTATGGACATACCACATTTGTTTATCCATTCATCTGTTGATGGGTATTTTTTAAAGATTTTATTTATTTATTTTTAGAGAGAGGGGGAGGGAGGAAGAAAGAGAGAAATGTCGATGTGAGAAACATCAGTTGGCTGCCTCTCGTATGCACCCTGACCTGGGACAGAACCTGCAACCTAGGCATATTCCCTGACTAGAAACTGAACCAGCAACCTTTTGCCCTCCAGGATGACACCCATCAGGCCAACTGAGGGACATCTGAGTTTCCACTTTTTGGCTATTATGAATACTGCTGCTGTGAACATTCTGGTTCAAGTTTTATGTGTACATGTTTTCATTTCTTGAGTATACACCTAGGAGCATTGCTGCATTATAACTATGGTTAACTTTTGGGGGGAACTGCCAGACTTTTCCAAAGCAGCTGCACCATTTTACATTCTACCAGCAACATATGGGGGGCTTCAGTTTCTCCATATCCTCTCCAATACTTCTTGTTACCTGTCTTTTTGACGACAGCTGTCCTAATGGTTGTACAGTGGTATCTCTATGGTTCTGATTTACCTTTCCCTGATAGCAGTGATTTTGAGCATTTTTTCATGTGCTTATTGGCTGTCTGTTTAGCTTCTTTAGAATATGATTGCAGACATTTGGAGAAATGTCTCTTCAGATTTGTTGCCCATTTTTTAAATTCAATTACTGTCTTTTATTATTAAGTTGTAATAGGTCTTTATATATTGTACATACATATCCTTTATCATGTATAACATTTACTTACTAATTGCTTCAACAGCATTGTTCTTCATTCGTCCTTCTCTTCCCCTGAGACTGTCTTCTTGATCTGAAAAGAAATATGGTTTAACCACATAAACTAATACAGTATAAAGGAAGCAAGGAGTTTTTATAAATTTGTAATCCTAGGACACAATGAATAGAATTTTTTGATAAAATGATTTCACTGCTCCAGAAGCTGAACCCAAACTCTATATGTAACCAGAACCTTGAATAAACAGGATTCATGGTGTGTACCCATAAAAGCAACTTAATTTTTGTTACCCGCTCTCTCTTTCAGAACCTGTGCAATGAGGTTATTCTTCCTCTTGTACTGAATGGCAACTCAAACGCTCCCATAACTACTTCGTTCTCTCTCAGGTAATAGAAAACCCTACTGTTGCTTTAAGAGATAAGATGTGCTCTCCATTCAGTACAGATGCTCCTTGCCTCACCATGGGGTTACATCCTGATAAGCCCATCTTAAGGTGAAAATATCATAAGTCAAATGCATTTAATACTGCACTGTAGAGTGTCAGTTGCTTACCCTCCTGACTACGTGGGTGACAGAGCTATGGCTTCCTCTCACTGCCCATCATTATGAGAGAATATCCTACAGCATAGTGCTTGCCCAGGTCAAAATCAGAAGTATGGTTTCTACTGAATGTGTATCGCTTTTGAATCATTGTAAAGTCAAGAAATTACAGGTAGGGGACAGTCCAGAATTAAGACCCTGCCTGCTTCCCCAGCAGGGGCCCTCTGTGGTTAGAAGTCAGGGCAAAGGGCTTCGTCCCACTCCATCTCACCATCCCCCACGAGGCTGCTAGCTGCGGTGTGGGGAAGGAGTGGAGATGGCAGCAATGTGCGCACTGGACTGGTACTCTGACAAAGTGGCATCACGTTCCCTGGGCCGGGGGATGTTTGAAGCTGACTCATTCAAACAAACACTTTTGTGTCCCTTACTGGGGATGTTTGACCATACTTCCAAGACACAAGCAATGAATTCTCTCTAACTGCTTATACTACTTCAATCTTGGTTTGCCTTCTGCCTAGTCCATACAGATTCTCACTGTTGGGGTCCTGTCAACAATCTAGGTAAGACCTTTTAAGCAGAATCCCTTTTAAAGTGATCCAGGGCCAACTATCCAACTGGAGACTTCACATATGGTCTCTGAAGTCCACATACCTTTTAAAAGCTCATGGTTGAAAGGGAGAACAGCCTTGGCTGATGCAGCTCAGTTGGTTAGAGCTTTGTCCTGTAACCAAAGGTTGCGGGTTTGATTCCCAGTCAGGGCACATACCTAGATTGCAGGTTCCCTGATCCCAGAGCATGTAATCCCAAGTTTGGGTGCGTACAGGAGGCAACCAATCAGTACTTCTCTCTTGCATTGATGTTTTTCTGTCTTCTCTCTCTAAAGGAACCAATGAAAAAAAAATGTCCTTGGGTAAGGAATTTTTTTAAAAAAAGAGGAAAAACAAGGCAGAACAATTCCCTTTCAGGCATAGACATCTGCTCTGTGGCCACAATTCCGTATGTTGCAGTACCTTCCTCATGTGGGAGTCCAGCCCCTGCCCGCTCTCTATCAGCCAGGAGCATACACCAAGCTCTCTGAGTAGTTCTGGGGAGGAAGCCCTTCTCACTGGCCTTGGTGTTGATACCAGTGCCCCAGCCCATTTTGGGGGGCGAGGGCAGGACTCCCACTCCCATCTAAAAATCCTCCTCCCAAAACCTTCCTCACTGGTTCCCTGAGTCTTCTGTACCCTCTGTACAAGTGAGCATCTAATTAGTCTTCAACCATTTGAAATTTCCACACCATAGTTACTCTTTATGACAACTCATTTTGGTACCTGATATATGTCATTTCTTGGTACATCAGTCACAACTTCCCACTTAGCATCCTGCAAAATAATATACAAAACAGGACCAAACATTATATCAACTTAATACCAAGAATTTAATGCTACCTACTAAATTAAGGGAAGTGGGAAAAGAAACTAGCTTGGGAGGAAAAAAAGTTTAATGTGACACGCAGTTAGAAGCATCTTTGGGGCTGGTAAAGATCTGGAGTGGAATTCAGGTAAGGACTGGAAGCCACTGATGTGACACTTAAAGCCACAAGAACAGCTAATAGGTGAGTATAAGGATGGATGAGCAGAGAGCTAAGGACCTAGTGAGGGGAAGCCCCTAGCCAGGGGAGAAGGAGAAGAAAGGAGCATTGAAGGAAACAGAAGAGGAGTAAATGAGTGGTCACTTTCATCAATCCCAAGGTTAGAGAGGTTTAAGATAGAGTCAAAAGAGGCAGAGAGAGGTAAGCAGGGAAGGGGTTACTGGCAACCTTCAAATGTGCAATTTGTACTATGACAGAGGGGGTAGAAGCCAGATTTCAGTGATGAATAGAGAGGGTATACAGATGATAGAACTGGAACATTCATAGAGCAAACTGCCATGCAAAGAAGCTCAAAAAGTAACTAGATGAAGCAGTATTATAAAAAATATTTTTTAGCTCAACATAGTGCTTGAAAACCAGGTATGGCTGAAACTGCCAACCCTATTGGCCCCATCCTTCCCTTCTACTGACAGAACTCAACCTGTTAACCAGTATGGCTAGCCTCTTGAGATAAATTCATGTACCCCATTCTGTTATGACAGTGATGAGTCAAGTATGACCCAGTTCCAAGCCAATGAAATTATAAGGGGAAGCGGGAGACTTCTGAGAAATGCTCACCTCCCTTGATCAGAGGAGAAAAGGAGGAGAGAGGCTCTCATTCCCATCTCTCCGGTTGGACCCCTGCCTCCTGCCTTTGGATGCACTCAGTGAGGATGGGATGTCTGAAGCTGCATCAGGATCTTGAGACCAAGAAGGGCAGACCAGGAGAATCAAACACCATTCAATTGAAGAACTTACACCTTAAGATGACTCCATGTACTTAAGGTGTAAATCCTGCGGTCTGGAGACCCAGGAACATTAGCATCACTGGGGAGTTTGTGAGAAATGCAGAGTCTCAGCCCCTACTATCTCCCCAGAGGACTCAGGTATTCTTGTTTGAGAAGCACTAGTTTAAGTTCCTGTTGATTGGGCTTTTCTGTTACTTAGTTAAGTATATAGGGAGTGTGTGTGTGTGTGTGTGTGTCTGTAAAAGTAATAAATGATCAAGGGATTGAAGATTCCAGAGGGAAATAAGTGAAAATGGAAGGAAGAGAGCAAGAACACAGATGAAGTTACTGAGTGACCTAGGTCTCAGCAAGGAGAAAGCAGAAGAATCATCTGTTTGAAGTGGATGTAAGAAAGAGGAAATGGTGGGGAGTTTCTTAGTGACTCAACAAGTGGTGAATAAAAGAATGACTGAATGAGGCTCAAGTAAGCTGGACAGCTTGGGTAAGAAGGGGGCTAGAGGTCTATGGATCTCACTTTTCCTGTTCTCTAAAAGCCCCAGAACACAGGTAGCAGATGGTTGCAAATTAACACAGAGGAAACTTTCAGGGGTGGGGAGGGTGGACCAAGGTCATGATTAAGATTATTGTTTAAAGGCTGACTATGAATTATGAGGTGGAAAGGAAGCAGTGGACAAAAGTGAGTCAATGGCCTGGGTTCAGTGGGAGAATGGCAACCCTGCAGTCCTGGGAAGGCCCAAGAGAACATCTAGTGGCTGTAGAGGATTAGAAGAGAAAATGGGCAAGAATGTGGAGCGTTAGAAAAGGGGGCACCAAATTTGAAATGTCAGACATAGAACAATGACTTACAGTTATTTGAACTGAGAACAAGAACTGTTCTTAATGAAAAGCAAACTGCATCAACTGGCCAGGAGATGTAGAGTCGATGTATTCTTGATAATTATCCGAAAGGTAAAAGACAGTCTTTGGTGGTCCTTGGCTTACAGATGAAAGCACCATTCCCATCTCCATCTCTACGGTCCCACAGCAGAGGACATTCTTTTCTTATGTCAGGAAGCTCTGGGGGAAAAAAAAAGTTCTAGAATTATCTATAGAGCTTGCATATATTCCCTACAGTAAACATCTGAATTGTCCACTTCTTTATGATCTTGGAGACCTAAGCAAGGTATATGGTCAGGGAAGTTTTTTTCTTTGCTCATTATGGAGAAGTTATTAAGTTTAGGCTCCTTGATTTCCTCTTTTTTCCCTTCATTTTCAACTACTAGTTAAACCTAATGCATGTATATAACACTCTTTGAGAAAGTTAATTATGTAAATAAAGCAAGGTATAATTTCCTTACTTATTAAGTCTCTAGGAGAAAAATCTACAGTGCAGGAAAAAATGCTTTCAGATATATATAATCCTTTGTTTCCATTTTCCCATCTCTTAAAAGGGCTACTTGTAATTCTGGCTATTTCTTTTGGAAAATGTAACATGTTACAATTTTTCATTGCTGTATCATAATTCAATAAATAAACTTGATAAGAAAACACTGTCAATAACAGAATACTTCATCATCTTGTGCAGGTAATTGATTATTTGTAATACTGACCACCCCCAAGGGTCAAAACCAAAGAGCTTTTTCATTACTTTGGGAAACTGGAGTGTTCTTGGAAATTTCCACAATAATAATATATCTTAGTCAGAGGTGAACTTACTGTGAAGATAATGAAGCTAACACCTCAGGGACCTTACCAATAGATTTATAGGGTCACATATTTTTGTAAAGTTTGCAGAAGTCAATTGTTTGATTGTTTTTCTCAAAGAGGGTCTCCCAAACTGCATAAGCTTCAGGTTGCATAGAACCTGGATCTGTGCCTCACTCAATGAAAAACAATTTGGTAGTTTGTTTTTCTCCAAAATAACACTGTAACTACAGCAAAACAGTGCTCTTCTATAAGATACCATTTTAATTGCTAAGACTGGGGAAGAATGTGTGTTTATGTGGATCATTTATAAAGGCTATTTTTAAAGTAATATGGAAATACAATTTGGAAAAAAATGGCATTTTAATATTCAAATAAGTACAACTGTGATGTCAGTTACTATCTTTTAACTTCTTTTCGTAATATCATAATTCATTTCCTAATAAACTATGAGAACCTGGCAATAAGTCAACATTTAATTAAGACTTCACAGACACAACTGGATTTTTAAGAATCTATGCCCATGAAGAATCAAAATAATATGCCTCCTCCAGCATTTTGCCTTCCATACAATGTACATTTTTTTTAAAAAAAACTATTACAGCCATAAAAAAATTACTTATCCATCATGACCTGTTGGTAAGGAGACTACAGTTTTATCAAATCAGAACATTTACAAAATATGAGTACCTTTCATCAAAGAACACTCTTCCTGTAATTTAAATCCAGCAATTATAATCCTAAGTGATGCTTACTAATCTTGGCTACCAGGAAGTTAGAGAGAAAGGTAATTCATAAGCCAGCTTGGTACCCAAAACCACCTAGATTTTTGTGGTGCATAGTCAATGCCTCAAATTATGCTGAGAAACAAACAGTCTGCCAAAAGGAACTGGAGGCTACAATTCTGAACAAGTTATAATTTTATTCTTGTAGCTTGTGCCTCTCAGCTGTCAAGTGGCTGGACTGCATGATCTGCCGCTTCCAGTGGCCCCTCAGAGTGTGTTGAGACAACCAGCCTAAAGCCCACAAAGAGCACCTAGTGTAGTACACATGCAGCTGTCATGGAGTTTACCCACAGTAGGTGCTCAGCCCTAAATATCTGTTGGTAATGTTCCATGATGATTATGGCAAGCCAGTATTGACTATCGCTCAGATGACCTTGCCCACAATCCCCACCTGGCTCAAATTCTGTGCCCCTACCACAAACTCACTTACACATGAATTGTGGTATGGATTCCGTAGTCAGTATAAAAGGTTCAGTGGTGTGTTTTTGCAGCTTGAGATTGAAGAGACTAGGTCAAGGCTGAGTGTCAACTTCAGGGTACTGTAGGAGAGGAGACAGCCGAAAACATCACACTGTCCTGGTATGGGAGTTACAATAGTGACTTCCTGCTTTAAAAGTGACTAAGATTTTCCAGGTTCATACCACATGCTGGGCATTATGCCAAGGCCTGTACATGAATTATTTCATTTAAATATCTATGAGCAGGCCTGTGAAGGAGGTTTTATTATCACCGCCAGACAGGTAAGAAAACAGATTCAGGGAGACTGTGTACCAGCGAAGAGCCAATAAGTGGGGGTGAGACTGGATTTAAATTCAGCCTGTCTGACTCAACAGCTTAGATTTGGAAACATCATGCCAATGTTTCCCAAACTTTAAAACAGAATCCCTGGCAAATGAGATTTTATTTGGTGTACAGATGCTTCATTAAATAGTGAGAAAGTCACTTTTTTTTAAGGTCTTTCAATACTCCCTTTCTTATCAAAGGGAAAGGCTCAGTTTGGTGCTGAATTTGTCAACACCTCTCTAAGCCTGGCTCCTCTCCTTGTGCAAACTACAGTAAGACCAAGCTCAGGCTCAGCCTGCTGCAGGCAGTGGGATCTAGCTGGAAGTCACCCATATTTTATTTAGTTTGACATACTTATGTTAATAGAACATAACATGGGTTTTTCATTATGTAGTAAAACAAAATTTCCTTTTTCAGTGTAAATACTTAAGAGTGAGCATATTTAAAGAAAATCATTACGTAAAGGTGATGATCAGCTTTCTGGCTAGGAAATAGTCCCTCCATATATCAAACACTAATATAGGTGTTGTGTGAAGATATTTTGTAGATGTGACTAAAGTCCATAATCACTTGATTTCAAAATAGAGAGACTATCCTGGATTATCTGTGTGGGCCCAGTGTAATCACAAGGGTCCTTACCAGGAAAAAGGGAGGCAAGAGAGTCAGAGAAGGAGATGTGAGGACAGAAGCAGAGGTCAGAATGGTGTAGCCACAAGCCAAGGAATGTGGGCAGCCTCTAAGAGGAGAAAAGGGCAGGGAAATGGAATTACTCCTAGAGCCTCCCAAAGAGATGCAGCCCTGTGGTCACTTTGACTTTAGCCTTTGAAACTGACTTTGGACTTCCAACTTCTAGAACTGTATGAAAATAAATGGATGTTGTTTTAAGTTATTAAGTTTGTAGCACTTTGTTTTAGTAGCTACAGAACACTAACACATTCGTCCATGATGTTTCGTAGGCCACAGATGACAGGGTAATCCAGATGGCACTAAGGTACAACACCTGCCCAGAAACCCAAGGGTCAGACTGCTTATTAAACAAGTTAAATAGCACTCTTCTCCCTACATTGTGGAATATGTTAGCTTATACCTGTTAAAATGTTGATGGCGCACAGTAGGTGCTCTGTGCACATCTAGGGAGTGGATGGATGACAAAGGGTGAGCTAGTGAGAGGGAAAGAAATGTTTTCCTATGAGCATGCTTCGGGATTTGCTCTCCCCTGCAAGGCCTGTATCTACCTAGTGAGGATGGCCACTTGCCTCAATAAGAAAGGCACAAAGGTTGCCTGGGTCACCATTAGGAAGCAGTCTTACAGCTGAAGGTTTGTTGCTTCTAAATGAAACACTCTGTGGATATCAACTTCCAGCCTCTCTGATGCTCTGCTCTTTTGGTGGTTGTGAATTTCTTACCATCTTTAGGTCCAACCACCCAGTGGCTATTACCCTTTAATATAACATTTGCCTAGAAACTGTTCTCATCCTTGATTTAGGACTTCTCATTTAACTTAAAACTTTTTTATCATAATCTCTGTTTCATTACCTAGTTGCTGGTCTCATTCTCATCTGCATCTTCATCATTATTTGAACCTTTTGACATTGCGCAGGTACATACTTTAACCCATCTCAGGTATCCATTTCCAGTCAAGCTACTAGGCCCTTTTTCTGGACTTGAAATTCAAAACCTAAGATTTTTTTCATTTTTTCATCCACTTTTTAAAGTAATGTATGCAAATTTTTTTAATTACATAGTACAAAAATTATTGAACTATCTTGAACTCTGGATCCCTTCTTCAGAGGCAGGGGTGTGTGTGAGAGAGAGAGAGAGAGACAGAGAGAGAGAAAAAGGGAAGGGGGAGAGAGAGAGAATTATTCTTTTAGATTGCATACAAGGCTATATCTGTATTGTACTCTCACTACTTCACTTTTTTTTAACATAAAACATATAATAATAATAACAATACTTCTTAGGTTGTTGTAAGGATTAATGAATTAATCTTTAGTTCATCTCTGAGCACTAAATGAGGGTTTGCTGAAGAAAATAATACATTGACCTTTAAAATGAAATACCTAAGACTCTAAAAGATGTTCTTTAAAATCGAAGAACCCACATACTCATTAATTTTTATTACTTCATCTTCTCTTTATATAATACTTAACACACATATTTTATATTACTATAACAAATATAAACTTATGATTTTGGTCATTTTTAAAAATTATTTATGCAAAACTTAATAATAATTTAGTTTGTAGACATGTGACTTTATATATTCTAAAATACATGTAAGTCATCGTTTGTGTAATCTTTTCCCTGATGTTGAGCATTTGTGTTACTTCTAACCTTTTGTTATAATATGTCGCACCACGAAAATAAAAGAATCTTAGATTGGGGAGGGATCTTAGGAGTCACATTTCCTTAATGCAGGTATATCCTATAACATTCCATATGGCCCAGCTCCTGCTGAACACATCTACAGAAACTCACTGCTTCATGAACAGCCCATTCCATTCTCCCACTTCGCCTGTTCCCTCACGGAGTTCTGCATCCTTGAACTCCATCTCATCATTGTCTCCAGCAATTCCAACCTGCCCTGCATTTCCACTCAGACTTCCCTCTCATTCTTCTGTCCCCCGACCCACTGGCACCCCTAGTGCAGCAACAAAATAGACTTTTAAAATAAAATTGCCATTTTTTAATGGAACATCTTTTTGAAAGTTTTATAATGTGCTTAGTTTTGATGTTTTTTTATTTTTATAAAATGTTTTAAAATTATATTTGCTAGTTGAGCAAATGTAAAACAAAGTGATATATTCTATTGGATAACGTGGGTGAACTGGATACAAATATTGCTCAGTACATATTTTCAAATAATTTTCATTTATTAAATTAGTACTGGGTAATGTGATCAGCAAAGTAATCGTTTTCCCTAAGCAAGCTATATGAACCCTTTAGACTGAATTTCTGACACAAAGTCAGGTTAACAAGCACCAGCTGCCCTGCTGAACAAAGTTCCATGGAGACCTGGGAGGTGTCAGCTGAGGGCTCGGATGAGAACAAACCGGACAACATAATTACTACCACATATCAGAAAGTTGTGAAAACTAGCTATATTCCTCTGTTTTCCTGACGTTCTTCATACAAGAACTTTTCACCTGAGGAATTGCAAAAAAAAAGTTTAAATGAATACTGAAATAACAATTCAACAATTCCAAATTTGAAGAAGGGAATGGAGAAAAGTCGAACACTCTTTCAGAAAGGTTCCAGGATTTGAAATGAAAACGTTAACTTGGAGCCATCTAGGTACAACTGTTATGCACTGGCGTTTGGGAGCTGGATGCACGGAACAACGTGAGACCCCATGAACACCAGGAACCGGCCTTGTACCCAGAAATAGAGCCTGGTCCATTGTAGGCCCTAAAGCAAACAAAGTAATTCCAATTAAAAAATAAGACATTATTGTGCTGAAAAAATACAAATAGAAAATGAGCCCTGGCTGGTGTAGCTCAGTGGATTGAGCATGGGCCCGTGAACTAGAGGGTTGCCAGTTCAATTCCCAGTCAGGGTGCATGCCTGGGTTGTGGGCCGGGTCCCCCGTAGGGGGTGTGTGGCAAGAGGCAACCACACGTTGATGTTTCTCTCCCTCTCTTTCTCTTTCCCTTGCCCTCTCTCTAAAAATAAATAAATAAATAAAATCTTTTTAAAAAGAAAAGAAAAAGAAACATGGATAAGTATACACTTCACATTCAGGTCCATAATAAATTATAAAATAATCCTGGCTGGCAAAATTATCATTGTCACTAAGTGAGCTATACAATCTCTTTAGACCTAATTTTAAAAAGACTAAATTAGAAAGACTAAATCATTTTAACCATAAACTCCATATGTTATTGAGACATAAAAATGCTGAAAGAATTCATCACCAGCACACCCACACTTTAAGAAATATTGAGGAGGTCATTCAGGCAGAAGAAAAAATGATACCATATGGAGATGTGGATCTAACTAAACAAAGAAATAAAGAGTTGTTATGTGGGTTTTCATGCAATTTTCTCTCACTATTGAAATACTTTAAAATAATAATTGAGTGTTTAAACAAATAATATGCTATAGAGTTAATAACATGTATAATTAATTTTTTAAAAACAACAAATATATAATTACATGTACCACATTAAAAATTTGTTAAATAAAATATATGACACCAATAGTATAAAGGCTAGAAGGGGAGAAGTGAAAGTATACTGTTACTTAAAATTAAAAAATGTAAAGTGATACAAGATCACTTGGAGATAGGCTGTGATGAGTTAAAAAAACGTATACTGTAACCACAAAGGTAATAAAGCAAAGAGTTATAGCTAATAAGTCAATAAGGGGGATAAAATGGAATAATAGAAATACTCATACTTTAAAATGATTTAAAGTATGGCAGAGAGAGAGAGAGAACAAAGAACAAATGAAACAAATGGAAAATAAATAGCAAGATAATAGACTTAAATCAAGCATGTCAATAATCTTAAATGTAAATAATGTAAACATCCCGAAAAATAGGTAGAAATTGCCAGGTTGGATTTAAAAAGAAACAAAACAGAATCAACCCTATGCTTTCTATAAGAAAATACTTTAAATATTACTAGGAAGAAGGAGGAAGTAATAAATGGGTCATGCTCATCAAGAGGACAGGTCATCATAAGTGTCTGTGCTCTTAATAACAGAGTTTCAAAATATACAGAGCAAATACCGATAGAACTGCAGGGAGAAAAGGAAAAATCCGCCATTACAGTTAGAGATTTCCATATTCCTCTCTCAACAATTGAGAATACAAATAGACAGAAAAATCAATAAAGGTATAGAATAAATGAGCAGCATTATCAATTTGATCTAACTGACTTTTATAGAATACTTCACCCAATACCAGCAAAAAACATAATTTTTCAATTGACATGGAGCATTTAGTGAAATAGACCATATTCTTAGCCACAAAATGTGTCAATAACTTTAAAAGGATTCAAGTCACACAGAGTACATTTTCTGACCACAACATAATTTAGTTAGAATCAGTAACAGAGAGATTTGTGGAAAATCCTTAAATAATTAGAAACAAAATAACATACTTTTAACACCCCCACCCAGGTCAAAGAAGAAATCAAAGGAGAAATTGGAAAATATTTTTAACTGATTGACAATTAAAGCACAATTAAATGGGAAATTTATAGCACTAAATAGCTATTGTAGAAAAAAAAGGTATCAAATCAATGATCTAGCTTCCACCTTAAAGAATTAGAAAAAGAAAAGCACATCAAAACCTACTCGAGTAAGCAGAAAAAAGCAAGTTATTAAGATTATACAAAAAATTAAAAAATAGCATAGAAACACTAGAGAAAAATCAATGAAATGAAATTCAAAACTCAATTCTATTTCTATATTATTAGCAATGAACAATTGAGTATTGATTTTTTAAAAAAATTACTTATAATAGCATCAAAAGCACATAAAACATTTTGGGATAAATCTGACAAAACACATGCAAGTCCTCCACACTAAAAACCACAAAACGCAGCTGAGAGAAGCTACAGAAAACCTAAATGAATGAAGAGATACCTTGTCATGGGTCCACACACTTCAAATTGTTAAAAATGCCAATTTCCCCCAGACTGATACATAAACTTAATGCAGTACCAATCAAAATCCCAGTGGGTGATACATGCTAGAACAGAGAGAAACCCTGAACGCATTAGAAGATAGACTATAAATGAAATGTCCATAAAAGGCAAATCTATACAAAGGACGTGGTGGGAGGGTAATGGGAAGTGAATGTTAAAGAATATGAGGTTTCTTTTTGGCATGATGAAAAAATCTGGAATTTAAAGAGTGGTGACGGTTGTGCAACATTGTGAATATACTAAACAAACACTAAATTATACCCTTTAGAATGTCTAAAATGGTGAATTTTATGCAATGTGAATTTTATCTCAATTTTTAAAAATGTACCTGAAAAAAAAATGCCAGCAGGTGTTTTTGTAGTAATTGACACATTGATTTTAAAATTCATATGGATGCAAAAGATCTGACACAGCCAAAATAACTTCGAAAAAGCAGAACAAAACTGGAGGGCCAACTGTATCTGATTTCAATGCTTACTACAAAGGTACATCATTTATGACCGTGTGGTCATGGAGTGAAAAAAAAAGTCAATGGAACAGAATAGAGTAGAGAAATACACCAACACATAAGTGTGCAACTGACTTTTAACAAAGATGCAAAGGCAATTTAGTGGAGAAAGGATCATCTCTCAACAAATGATGCTGGAATAATCAGATATCTATGAGTATATACAAAAATAATAATAATAAGCCTCCATACATACTTTGCATCATATACAAAAATTAACTCAAAATTGATCATTGACCTAAATGTAAAAACTGAAACCACGAAACTTCTAGAAGGTAACATAAGATAAAATGTTTGTGACCTTTAGTTAGGCCAAGATTTTTAGCTCCAACACAATTTGTAGAAGAAAAATATTTATAAGATGCACTTAAACAAAATTTAAAACTGCTCTTTGAAGGACTTGTTAAGAGAATGAGAAAAACAAGCCATGGATTGGGAAAAAATATTTGCAAGGCATCTGTCTAATAAAAGACTTGTGTCCAAATACAAAGACCTCTCAAAGAAAGTTGTCCTGCAATAAATGAGTGAAACTGAGAAGCCAAGTGAGTGAGTCCTGGCAGGGTTCTGCCCTCAAGGGCTGGTTGTCCTAGTCTGGGGCCTTCCCCACAGTTTGGTTACCTGAACCTATAAGTGAGCCTTTCTGTCTAAGCTAATTTGATTAAGTTTTCTATTACTTCCAACCAAAAATATGTCTTTACTATGAGTCATTTAGAGGAATGAAAGTATTAGAGGGAGGAACCAAAAGAGGAAATATACAATGATTTCCTATAAGAGTAATTGTTGAGAAACAAAACATTTGGTGTGATCGCAAGGAACTAGTGGTGTAAGATCACAAAGTTGGCTGTAAATTAATTTTTTACTATCTATTCAAACTGTAAGGCACGCATATTTCAACTCAAGAAATCAACTGCTAGATATCTATCCTAGAGAAATATTGGCACATTGGCACAAGGAGAATGTATAAGAATATTCAGTGCAGCTTCATTCTACTAACAAACAATTACAGACACCTGAAATGTCCATCAGAGGGTACGCCACTGTGGACTGACATCATGGAATGCCTGGCAGCAGTCTAAACGGACAGGATGGATGTCTTTGTACCAACACGGAGGAGAGTTCTAAGACATGTTGTTAAGTGAAATAAGCAAGTTACTTTCATTCATCAGCATATTTAAATTTTTAAAAATAAAACACAACATAAACCTCTATATTTCTACATGTGAGCATGCATGTAAGTAAAACTACAGAAAAGAACTGCAAGATTCCACTTCCGACTGGTAACCGAGTTCACTTCTAGGGAGGGGACAGGAACTGGGTGGGGGTAAAAGGAGGCTTTCACTTTGCCTGTTTTGCTTGCAGTTTTTACACATAAATAAACTCACTAGAACCTTAACTAAAACAAATGAAAGAGTGTGAAGAATTTTTCCTAAGTATCAACATGTGCTAGCTATTATGTAATAAAATAAGGTCCTTGCCAAATGGAAATGGATAAATGCACACAATTTTAGGGTCAATATATGAGGGACCTATGCATATACTTACAATAATAAAATGACCAAGTAGTACTAAGAGGGAGACCTTTTTTAAAAGGTTGATTAGGATGAAAGGAACATAATTTTTTACATTTATGAATACAATGTCTGACTTTCTGATGGATTGTTTTTAAGAATTTCTTCTATAGGTTTCTTGTTGAAAACTCAGTGCGTTTTCCCATGGAAAAAATGTTGAAACTTTCTAGTTACGTCAAAAATCTGTTGTATCAGTTTTCTTTGATGGGAAGCATCAGAAATACTTTGGAAATTAGGCAAAAAGATGCTCACAGGATGCAGGGAGACATGAAATTTCAGCCCCCAGCAAAAACAAGAACCAAGGCGGTTCTTGGATCTAGGATATTGATGGACAGCTGAGCCATCAGTTGGTCTTCCCTGGAGGTCAACAACCTTGAATCACATGATACAAGGACAGAAAAGCATTGGCAAGCCCTGGGGTCTTTCCTTTCCCGCCTCCTAGGTACTTGGCACTGCCTGTTTGGGTCCTAAGAATTTTGAAGTTTTGAAGACTTTTGAGGTTCACATTCCAGCTGTGCTATTTACTAACCACGTGACTTTGAGCAAGTTGCTTAATCACAACTATCTTCATCTGTAAACATGGGGATAAAACTGTACCTAGCTCCCAGAGTTTTTAAGAGGAATAAGTTACATAATACACCTAAAATTACTGGCACAGAGTATGTATTCCATTAACATTGGCTGTTATTTATTTCCTATTCATAAACAGAAATATATAAAAATGTTAAGTATTTATCATAGTGAACGGATGAAGGGATCTTGTCTTGTTTTAGAAAGTTTCTGTGAGAGCATTTTATTCTAACTGTGAAAAGAAAATATTTTTAAAGCTCTGAGTTGCAATAATCTGATGACTATAATTATAGTAGAATCTGTTACTCAAATTAGAGATTTTAATAATCAATAATGCTTAAATGTCTTTAGTAGAGTTTAAGAATTTTAGGCATGTAAATTAGCAAAATTTTTGCCTCCAAGGAAAGTCATTATGGTTTTTAATTGGAGCTGTGTTAGTTCAATAGACTCAAGTGAATTTCAAGTGTGTATCTTATTGTTTGATCCTTTTTTCATATATTCATTATTCATGATGGTTCTGTCTTGGTCTTGAACAAATAAACACCAGAATATTTAAAAACACTAAACTGTCTTTCCTGGCAAGAAATACATTCCCAATGACTAAAACCAAAAAGGTCACAAGATGTTTCCCTTCATTATATCATTTGATCTTAGATATGCTGCTCTCAAAACACAAACTGCAATAAGCAGCTATTTAGAGACAAGACAGCTCAAATCTATCATTTTAAAGAGGAAGTAAGTGGTGAGGGCATTGCATTCTTAAACTAGAACTTCTGAACTGGAAACGTGCTGTTTGTTGAAAACAATTCTACAGGACAAGGAATCAGTCAGTGGTGGCGGATATTGCAGACTGGCTCCCTCAGCACGCATCTCGCCGCCTTTGCCACCTGCCTCCTCTACCAGGAGGCAGCTTGGAAAGTGAGATATTTGCCTCCCTGGACTCGTCAGATGAGACTGGGGTGGCTGTGTGATCCAGTTCTGGGCAATGCAGTGCCAACAGAAGTCTTGGCTTGAGGCTGCCAGAAAAACTTTTTTAACAGACCTGGCTAGCAACTTCTTTTACACTTCACCCTTCCTTCTTCCTCCTTCTTACCACTTGTAACTCTAACATGATGCCTGAAGTGAAACTCTCTCTCAACCACGAGAAGGAAAGCCACAGGAAGACATTGCTAAACCACCATCCCAATTCTGGAAGCTTGTCCCCAGATACACTGTTGCTTAAAGCAAATAAATCCCTTACTTGTTTGTGCCTCTCTTTCTTGGGATTTCAGTTGCTCAAAGGCAAACACACAACTTATAAAATTAATACACCAGGGAGAACAGATTGCTCCCTGAAATTAGTAATTTATTTTTCCAGAGACTGTAAAGCACCTTAAGAAAAGGTGTTTTATCAAACTGCACTAGAAATGCCTGAGAAACTTGATTTACATAATGTGTGATGTGAATTTTGCTTTCTGGTGCTTATTACCAGAATCAACTTAATGAAAAAAGTAAACATTTTTAAAGTTTTATTTTCATAGAGAATGAATACATAATTTAAAGAATATCAATGAAATTCTGACTTGCAGATATGTAATAGAGACAGTCTTCTCAGTTCCCTTTTCCTAAAGAAGTTACAAACATTCTTCATCATGAAGTTGAGATATCACGAAGAAAACCATAATGGTTTTCATCCTGGGTGGGGTGGGTGGGGTAGATGGAGTGAGTAAATACGAGCAACTCTCAAAACCAAATACAGTTATCAACGCTCCACCACTCCCTTCCCCAACCCCCTACTCATGAGGTGATGTGAATCCTGGAGACGTGTCTTGGTTATTTCTACTTTTTATAATCAATATGATATAACTGGACATTAAACTGAAGACAAATCCCTACTGTCTGGATTAGGCCAGTCTCCCCAAAAGGAAAGAGACTTACTTCCAAGCCACAGGCAAGGCCACGCTGCCTGAGAGGGCATGGTGTCTGCTGGCGGGCTGCACACTTGAAGATCTCTTTGGCTCTTCTAGTTCCGACTTCTCACCTTCCTGGGATTAAGTTAGTGGTCAGTCATCACACATACAATTTAGAGCCTAATGTGTTCATTGCATTTCTCAGGGGCTACCTGGGGGGTAAAAATGGAGAAAGCAAAGGCCTTGTAAGTCCACCATCTCCCCCTCACCATCACATTTGAGCCAGAGCCACTGTGCTTCAGGGACTTCTACTAAAGGGGCTTTGGAGTACATTTCCATTTGTAGCAAGTGCATATTACTCTTTTTAAAAAAGCATTAACTGGATGAAGATATATCCTAATGTCATTTATAAATGTAAACATATTAGTATTATTAATTCACCCGCCTCCCCATGCACATTGAAAGTGAGCAGAGCAGTGGGACAGGCTGGGACCATTCACTTGACTCCCAGGTTGTTCATTCGTCAGCCATGTTAAATAAACATTAGTGCAACCCATGAATTTATACTCACATTCTAACAAGTGTTTAATTCATCAGTCACTTAACAGTTTCATCAATGTCAGCAAGTTAATTTCTCTAGTCTGTCATAATGGAGCTACGCGTCACCAGGTATTTGATCCTACAAACTTGTGTGAGGCACCTACAAGCACAGAAACCTCTGGTCCCAGCTACCCTGGGCACTGAACACTGCCAAGTTAGCCTGAGCAATCTGATGTTTTTCCAAATTATGAATTTAGCTCGGTTGAAGCCTTCTGAATCTCTCTCTGAACTCTTACTGCTACTCTTGAAACAACTATGTTAGTGACAATATTTTTTATTTCCCAAATCTGAGCCCTGGGTCTTTTTTTTTTTTTTTTTTTTTTTTTTTTAATTGTTATACAACCGCCTCAGCAATCTAGAGACAGGACAGGGTTCTTTCAAGGGAAATGCTCATTTGTTACTCCTATGGCCAGAGTTTCTGCTTGATCTTTATCTCCTACTCTGGGAGTTGGGCTAGACGACATAGAAACCACAAGTATGTCTCCCCGTTAGGCACCAAGCAGAGCCAGGCCCTCTTTTCCTGTAAACTCAGGGATTTGAGGGTGAAGTCATGGACCAAGAAGAAAGTTTTGCAGGAGAGAGGGCAGATGACTCAGCACAGGAGGAAGAGTATGTTGATGCCTTTGATTGTTCCAGGATGGTGGCTCCACTCTGTTCCTCACATCTTTGATGTGTCCTTTTATGCTGGCCAGAGGATGGTGTCAGATTGGGGTGGGGTGGGGGACGGAGGGGAGCAGGAGGTGGAGGGTCTGTGGTCCACACTGGCTTTCACAACCTACAGTAGTCTCAGGTCCCTCAGAAGCAGAGTCCCTTCTCATCCTTCCCTCCTATGGGGTCTCATAACACTTACTATTCTATCTGCAACTCTCACTTGACAGCTTTTATTTTTATGTAACTTTTCACCTTAGGTAGATAATAAATTCTTTGAGAACAGAATAGACAAATAAAAAGCAGATTATAAAGACAACAAGCACTTGCTAAAGGTTTATCATTGGTGATCAGGAGGAGGAGCCTCTTATTTGGGATAAGTATTTCATGAAGAGATAACTCCTGCCTAATTTGGAAGAAATTCAGATGCCTTCTTATAAATTAAATGTGAACATCAGAATCACCTTTCATTCAGAAAGATGCTGTCCTTGAACCTCACCAAGAGATAATGAGCTTTCTTTTACTCATTTATGATCCCTCACCCGAAGCATCATTACAATATAACCATCCCACGATACAAGTATAGTCATTTATTTTATATTTATGTATATTTTTATTTTCTTCTGTGGCCATAAAAATAATTACAGAAACTTGCAAAACTTGTAATCCATATCTATCAAAAAACAAGTAAATTATAATGATGTAAAACAGAATGTCAGCTAAAGGGCTTCCCTCTGAAAAACTCAGATTTTCTGTATAATAACAGATGTCAGACCCGTCCTCAGTAAGCACAGGACCAGAATTGTTATCCATCATTCATTACATTATGACACCGTGTGACTTTACAAGCCTTGACTGATACAGCAGCCTTACTAAAGGAATTATTAACAAATGGTTGGAAACATGAGTATTCCATTTGTACTTCACAAACTTTTGTATTATTTGGATATCTTTTAACAGAAAAATATATCAACTCAGCTTAACTGGAGTTCCTTTACTTCTTTGTTACCAGATACTGTCAAGTATTCTTCATGCCTAAGAATTGTTAATTTTTGAAATTGAGTGATAAGTACATGTAGGTTCATTACACTAATCTCTCTGACTTTATGGATTATTTGATATTATGATAAAAAGTTTTTTAAACAAGGTATCATTTTTGTAATTTAAATTATGCTGTTCTAGGAAAATAAGTTTCCTGCAATCTATATAATTTTATAACTTTATAGTATACAAATTGTTCATCGTAATTCCTTACTTTCAGAATTTGTAATCTGTATGAAATGCTTCCTTTCACATGCTCACATGGAAAGAAAAATCAGTAATCCAATAATAAAAAATAAACTCCAAATAAAGTTGTTTACTAAAAGAAGGAGGGGGAAGATGAGAAATGTCACAGAATAATGCTTGGAGCATTCACCAGACTAGAAAGTGGGTTAGAACTATGAGAAAAACAAGATAGCACCAGAAAAGGATGTGGATTTAGGGCTAGGAATAAGGTCAGCAGCGCTGCAGACTCTGCAGGGACAACCACAGGAAGAAGGAGAAATTCCAGCCAGGAAGAGTCTATGTGTCACCTCAGGGCCAAGACTGGGAAGCATCTAGTGGGAAGATCTGCATTTGAACCATTCTTAGTGGCCTCTTATGTGGCATTGGGGGGTACCCACTGTAGGACTTTGGACAACTGTGATTTGCCTATTGCAACACATATGTACATAGTTATTGTTTGCTTGTCTCTAAATAAAACTTGGTTTTACTACACTGCAATTATTGAACTTGCAAGTGTAGTTCATGCCAGTTTACTATATTATCAAATGAACAGTTCTCTTGGGTTTTGGCTCATGCCAAAGAACAAGATTTTGGAGTCAAAAGACTGTCACAGAATTTTTGAGCCTACTTTCTGAAATGAGAATATTTCTCATCTCAGCAAGTCTTTGTTTCTAGCACCTTACCATGCATATAGTAGACACTTTATGAATATTAGTTTCCTTCCCTTCTTTATGCCAGAAGCATATCTGGCAAGATGATTATAACTTCAGACATTAGTGCATGTTTAAACTATAATAAATGTTTCCTGTAAGAAAGCAAAAGAAATTGCCTGAATTTTCAGAATCACTGAAAACAACCCAAGAAGGCACTTAGTTGCTTTAGTCCTTCTCTCCTAAGTGGATGACCTGTTATAAAAAGCAATGTCTTTCAATTAAGTTCTTTTTGCTTTATGATCTAATCAGTTTCCATAAAATCAACCCCAGGAATTCATTTAATTCCTTCTAAGGAGGAAATAATCTTCCAGATAGCACTTACTCTTTTTACTACCTTTTTCGTGCATTATTATCCTGTTATATCTACATCATACATAGTTTTAATTTTAAATGCTTTTTAAAAGTAATTGTAAATGGTATTTTCACTGGCTGATATGTATACATTGAAAATTAGTAGCCTTTTCCTATATTAATAATATTTCTAACTACCTATTCAGATGTTCTTCTAAGGACTCCTAACACATTAAAAGGCCATGTAAATAAATAATTTAAAAAATGAACCTGATAAAACAGCAACTAACAATCTGTATTAGTCCTAAAAAGAGCAAACACATACTTATCACTTGTCTATGCTTCACATTATAAACACTTTTTTGATGTAACAGACACTAATGAAGTTAGGGGACACTGATTATATATACAAAATTATATTAAAAAAAGAAAATGTCTATGAAGGCATAAGTTACTATCTGTGGATCAGTAATAATCATTACTGAATAAGAAAACAATGTACTTCAATGAACAAGTACTCATTAAGCTCCTACCACTGGCCCAGCGCTATGTTAGGCCCTGTAAGTCTGGCAGTGAATGAGTCCCCAGTGAGGGGTGCCCAACTCATGGCCCGGGGTGCTGTGAAGGCAGTCCAACACAAAATCACAAATTTGCTTAAAAGCCTTTTTTTTGCTCATCAGTTTTCATTAGCATTTGTGTGTTTAATGTGTGGCCCAAGTCAACTCTTCTTCCAGTGTGGCCCAGAGACACCAAAAAGTTGGACAACCCTGCATCTCTTCCTAGTTACTTTGTCTACTTAAATAAACAATGAATGATAGAATCATTTACATTTTTTCTTACTACCTTAAAACACAAAATTAAAGCTAAGCATATTTTAAAATATTTTACCATAAAAATAAATCAACAAAGAAGCCAGAGGTTGAGCCAAAATGGAAACTCAGCTGCAACAGCTACTGAATTTATGGCCATTAAGCTATCTGGAAACTATTCTCTTCCTTAAAATTCAAACTAGCTATAGAAAGCCCTTGCACTCCCACAGGGCACATTAGTAATAGAAATTGAGATCAGAGGGTTGGGGGAGCAGAGACAGAGTTCATACAAAGTAAAGCCACATGTACTAGATTGGATTAGTCACAACTCTTTCCTCCATCCCCCAGCCCTGAAAACCTGCAGACGCTAGAGTGGATGGCTGTATTCCCCCATTCTATTGATGCTGCACCACATGACTTACTCTAGTCACTGGAATATCAGTGAACATGGCAGGCACAAAAGAATTAACTGTCCTTGCATTCTTTGGCTCAGTCCTTAGCACTCCCATAGTTGCGAGAAAGAGAACATACACCAGCTAGCTCCTCTTCCTGCAGTCTGGGCCCCAGGGTAAGATACACAGGCAGTCCTATGCTAGACTGAAAGCCAAGAGCCAAGCCAAGCTTCCTGAAGCTGAAGCAGAGCTACCCTGCTAACTTGCAGAGCTGTGAGCAAGAATATAGATGCTTTGTGTTATAAACCACAGTGTTTTTGAGGTTTCTTTGCTAGATTTTTGGAGTAATAGCTGATTAATTCATCATTCCTAGTTAAAATAAGCAGTATATGTATAGATTATCATACTCTAAAAGACAGTAGAACACATTTTATGCAATTACAGACAAAGAGACTAAAAAATTGTGCAATTAGTTTAAAATTCCATAACAGAAGTAACAGACCACAATGTTGAGTGGAATTATGGGACACAGGTGGGAGTCAGTGGAAGGTGTAGAGACAGGGCCAAAAAATGAATAATACAGGTCTAGACATCATAGGCTTGCCTAATTACTGAGAATTGACATGTCCCAATGTTAAACTGACACAAATCACCACAGCTGAATTCACTTCCTGTTAAAAGTACAAAGCTTCTTTTTAATTAATAATTGAAAGATATTTCCACAGATCAAAGACTTTAGCTTAAGTAATTTCATAAAATGAAACTTAAATTTGGTATCAACATAATGTGAAAGACAAGCACAGTGATTGTCCTTCTTTGTCTTGTTTTAGCAACTAAGGAAAGCACAGAGACAGACTTATATAAATTAAATGTTTGTACCAATAGAAGGCTGAATGTTGTCACAGCAAGCTCTGTGGATGAAGGTTTTGCAGTCGGTCAGAGACAAGTGATGAAGCATAGCACGCAGCACATGCGTGGGACACAGCAGTGTGCCAGACTGAAAACCACCCACAACGTGGTAGCTGATGCCATAGTCACAAAGGGAAGGAATTTAGTCTCAGGAAAACACAACAAAACAAACAAAAACATTGCTGATCTGAACTCTTCTTGTTTAGTAGTTATATTGGCATCTAATTTTAAGTTTGTTTTTGCTTTATAGTTATAATAAATATTAGTTGTAATGGGTTTTGCTTCAGTTAGTGTCCTGTTGGGACCGAGAACCCAAATTCAAACTAACTGAAACAGGAAAGAAAATGTATGTGTTTGTGCAGCTTGGAATGGCCTTGGGGCTGTTTAGTGCCATGAGTGGTTTGATCCCGTAGCTCCAAAAATGTAATCAAAATTCGGTTTCTTAAGTTTCTTGGCCCAGCCTTCTGCTGTGTCAGCTTCATTCTTAAGATTCATGTGGTAGCCTCAGGAATCTCCAGGCTCACATCTTCCTGACTGCGAAAAGTGCCTGTAGAAAGACAGAAAGTGGACCCCACATCTACCCTGACTGAACCGATCTCTGTAGCTGAGGCCACGTGCTCCTGCGGCACAAGCTGAAGTGTACAGACTGATGGTTTCCAATGAGAGATCAGTGGGGATGCTTCCACAAGTGAAATTAGGATCCTATTAGCAAAATAGAGGTGACTTTGGGTGGACAAGGAGCATCAAGCATCTTGTATGGCAGGGGTCTGTAAACTAGGGTTCATAGGCCAAATATGTTCCACTGCCTGTATTTATACAGTCCATTAGCGAAGAATGTTTTTTACATTTCTAAGCAGTTGAGGGGAGGGAATCAAATGAAGAACACTTCATGATGCCAAAATTATATGAAATTCAAATTTCAGTGTCCCCAAATAAAATCTTAGGAACAGCCACATGCGTTTGTTTATATACTGTCTGTAGTGTGGTCACACTACAATGGTCACAGCAGAGACCAAATGATCCAGAAACCCTGAAATATATGCTATCTGACCCTTTAAGAAAAATTTTGCCAATTTCTGCTCTGTAAGTTTATATCTACAGATTTATTTTAATGCATTTAAGATAGTATTATTGTTAAATGATTTAAGTCAAGACTGAGGGTCTTCAGCAGTATTTGTCCTCAGTAGGTCACACTCAAATTCTAGAACTGCAGTTTCATCTAAAGGATACTGGATAGCACAGATGGAACACCACATAGGATTCAATTACATGGAGGAGAAATGGACATTGCTCAGAAAACGAAGCTTCTGATAATGACAAGCACATTTTGAAATGTCTCTGTGACATCACCCCCAGATGTTCATCCACTGGACACAGGCAGTGCTATGTGGGACAATTGAGTGATATCAGGTGAGACAGTTTTATTCATAAGAGAAGAAGAATATGGATGCCTGGCAGCCAAGCATTAACTTGTTTTAGACATGTCAGTTACATGTCTCTCAGGTACACTGTCTTTTCAAAGAAAATCAGCATGTCCACAGCCCTACTTGATGATACATCTCCAAGCCCCCACCCAGGAGTGGTCAGTCTATAGCCCAACCAATGGCCTACAAGCATTAAAACCTCTCGGAGATAAGTCAGGGCATTAGTTTCCTATACAGCAGTTCCCCTCTTCCACAAAGGGTACATTCTAAGGCCTCAACTGGATGCCTGAAACTAGGTACAGTATTGAACCCCACATACACTATGTGTTTTCCTATACATATACCCATTTTCACTAAAAGTACGCCCTTTACCACTTTTTTTAAATATATTTTATTGATTATGCTATTACAGTTGTCCCATTTCTCCCCCATCATTCCCCTCCACCCTGCACACCCTCTCCCACCCACATTCCCCCCTTTAGTTCATGTCCATGTGTTATAAGTTCTTTAGCTTCCACACTTCCGGCACTATTCTTGCCCTCCCCCTGTCTATTTTCTACCCACCGTCTATGCTACTTATTCTCTGTATCTTTTCCCCTTCTCTCCTCCTCCCACTCCCCTGTTGCTAACCCTCCATATGATCTCCATTTCTGTGGTTCTGTTCCTGTTCTAGCTGTTTGCTTAGTTTCCTTTTGTTTTAGGTGTGGTTGTTAATATCTGTGAGTTTGCTGTCTTTTTACTGTCATATTTTTTATCTTCTTTTTCTCAGATAAGTCCCTTTAACATTTCATATAATAAGGGCTTGGTGATGATGAACTCCTTGAACTTGACCTTATCTGAGAAGCACTTTATCTGCCGTTTCATTCTAAATGACAGTTTTGCTGGATAGAGCAATCTTGGATTAGGTTCTTGACTTTCACGACTTGGAATACTTCTTTCCAGCCCCTTCTTGCCTGGAAGGTCTCTTTTGAGAAGTCAGCTGACAGTGTGATGGGAACTCCTTTGTAGGTGACTGTGCCCTTATCCCTGGCTGCTTCTAGAATTCTCTCCTTCATTTGAATCTTGGCTAAAGGAATTATGATGTGCCTTGGGGTGTTCCTCCTTGGGTCCAACTTCTTTGGGACTCTCTGAGCTTCCTGGACTTCCTGGAAGTCTATTTCCTTTGCCAGATTGGGCAAGTTCTCCTTTATTATTTGTTCAAATAGTTTTCCACTTGTGGCTCTTCTTCTTCCCCTTCTGGTAACCCTATAATTCGGATGTTGGGACATTTAAAGATGTCCTGGAGGTTCCTAAGCCCCTCCTCATTTTTTTGAATTCTTGTTTCTTCTTTGTTTTGTTTGGTTGTTTCTTTCTTCCTTCTGGTCCACTTTATTGATTTGAGTCCTAGTTTTCTTCCCATCACTATTGGTTCCCTGTGCATTTTCCTTCCTTTCACTTATTGTAGCCTTCATTTGTTCATCTAATTTGTGAGCAAAATCAACCAATTCTGTGAGCATCCTGATCACCAGAGCTTTGAACTGTGCATCTGATAGGTTGGCTATCTCTGGGTCACTTAGATGAATTGGCTCTGGGGCTTTGATTTGTTCTCCCATTTGAGCCATTTTTGGTTTTTCTTTTGGTCTGGTGGAGGCTGTTATGTAGTGAGTGGTGGAGCCTTAGGTGTTCCCCAGGGGAGGGCAGGACAGCCCAGTTGCTGGGTAGTGAGATGTATGTGGGGGTGGGGTCCAAGAGGAAATAATGGTGCTTGCTCCACTCTCTCTCAGATTCCAGTTCCTTCTGCTACTTCCCCTTTGCCTGGATTATCTGTGCACAAACATGAGACCACCTGGTCAGCCAGCTGCCTTGCACGGCTTCACTGGCTCTGCACCGTTGCCACCCCATACCCAGAGTCCGCTAGCCACCACCTGCACACCTGGGATCTGCCAGCTGCTGCTGCCTGCACCCCCAGGTCCACCAACCTCCACTTTTTCCTGCCGGGACTCTGTCCCTCTTACCGTTCTGGATGAATGGTTGTTGGACTTCCATACAGTTTAATTTTTCTATAAGTTCTGATTGTTTTCTTGTTTCTAAATCTTTGTTGTCCTTAATTTTGGTTGTGTGAGGAGGCAGTGTCCACCTACGCCTTCATCTTGGCCGGAAGTCCTACCACTTCTCTTTGGCATATAGGAATTGCCAGCATCACTACTCTTGTGCTTCGGGGCCATGAGTAAAATTAAGGTGACTTGAACACAAGCATGGGACACAATGAGAGTCTATCTGATAACTATGTGACTACCAGGAGGAGGGACAGAGTGGGACAGCACCAGATTTTATCATGCTACTCAGAATGGCGCACAACTTAAAACTTATGAATTGTTTATTTCTGAAATTTTCCATTTAATATTTTCAGGCTGTGATTGACAGTGGGCAACTAAAGCTACTACTGTAGTTGCCATAACAAACTACTAGAAAATGAATGACTTAAAACAACAGAAATTTATTCCCTCCTAGTTCTGGAGATCAGAAGTCTGGAGTCAAGGTGTTGGCAGAGTGGTTCCTTCTGGAAGCTGTGAGGGAGAGTCCATTCCCTGCCTGTCTCCTAGCTTCTGCTGGCTGACAACCCTTGGCATTTCTTGGCTCAAGCTGTCCCCTAATCTCTGCATCCATCCTCACATGGCCTCTTCCTCTATGTGTCTCTATGGCTCCTCCTTTTTTTGTCTCTTATAAGGACACTCATCATCAGACTTAGGACTTACCTTACTCTAGGATATCTCGGCTCACTAACCATACCTTAATTACACCTGCAAAATCCTTTATTCCAAATACAGTCACGTTCTGAGGAGCTAAGTAGACAGGAGTTTGGGGGACACTATTCTACTTCCTATAGCTGAGACAAACACAATCATCCTCTCAGGAATTTGAAAAAGGAGAGTACAGATAAGGTAACTAATATTGGGAGCTTAAGTTTAAAAGCTGTCCTAGATGGAGCCAGGAGAAAACCAAATTCACGAGCATAATGAAGGCATGGGAAATCAGAAAGCATAGGTACAGAAGAAAATGAGGAACAGAAAAGGTACAGAATAGATGGTAAGGAAGGCAGCTGGTGGCACAGAGAGAAGAGAAAAGACACTGAGAGCAGTAGAGATCGGGGTATAGAGCCAAGTCCCTACCAGGGCACTGGAGAGACCACGAGTCGCTGTTCCCGCAGCGCCTTGGACGTGTTCCAGACTCCGAAGGTATCTGCTGCTCTTAAGTCTCTATCTCTCTTTTTGTCAAATAGATCTTTACAATTATCATGATTATTAGAACTTGCTGAAAGGTGTCTATTTTATTTATAACTTGAAGAGCTTAATATTTTGGCTGCACCTAAGATAACTGCTGAGTAAAATGTATGTGGCACACATCCATAATGAGGTCCTATTATTTTCATTACTCCTTTTGCTATATTAAAAAACTCTAATTTAAAAAAATTCCTCAGGTTATTATTAAAGATGTCTATCTGAACCAGATCTACCCAACTGATAACTGCAGTCAAAACCAGATTGTCAGCAGTCAGCATGGCATGTGTGTGAGGTTTTGCTGTGAGGCTGCAGTAACAACCTGAAATCACAGTGGCTTCACACAATAAAGGATTATTTCTCACTCGTGTTGTCCATCAGCTATGAGGTGATGGCAGTTCCTCACCTGCCACATGTGTCTTATTCAGTATCTGAGATGTGCTTTTCTTGTAACAAGGAAACAGAGCGGGGGCAGGGGGACAATGATAATCAGCACTTCTCTTTGGGCATAATATCTGCTTGCATGTCACTGCCTAAAACAAGCCACATGGTTAAGACCAATGTCAAAGGAGCAAGGATGTGTATTCCTTCCATGGAAGACACTGCAAGTTGTAATGGGCCAGGATATATAAAGTTAGGCCCTTATCTCATAATTTCTACCTAAATAGATTCTAGGTGAATTTAAAAAAGAAATCACAACAGCATGGATGGAACAGGAGAGCACTATGCTAAGTGAAATAAGACAGGCGGTGAAAGATGAATACCATATGATCTCACCTATAAGTGGAACCTAATTAACAAAACAAACAAGTGAATAAAATATAACCAGAGACATGGAAATAAAGAACAAACTGACAGTAACCAGAGGGGAGAGGGGAGGGAGATAATGAGGGAAAGAAAGGAAAGGGTCATCAACAAACATGTATAAAGGACCCATGGACAAAGCCAAAGCACGGAAGGATGGAGGGTGGGAGGTGGAGGTGGGTGGGGTGGGGGAAAGTGGTGGTGGGAGAATGGAGACAACTGTATTCGAACAACAATAAAAAATGACTAAAAATAATTAAATCATAAATGTGGGGGCCCCTGTCCTGGGCACCAGATGTGGGGGGCTCCACCCGCAGAGCCCCATCCCTCCATCACGGATGAAAATAAAAACTACCAAGACATGACTGCTTGGGGAGGAAGGTGGTCAAACTCTCAGAGGAGAATGACCCAGAGCGCCTTCCTCACTGGGCTTTTATTGGGTTCCAATACACCGGAATACAGGTTTAACATGTCAAAGAAATCTGAGGGCTTAATCTGAGTCAATGTCTGTCCAGAAAGGGGGTTGCCAAACTTTGGGAGACATACTCATTTCCTCCTGGGACACTTATCATTTAAATGAGAGCACTCTTAGAAAAGCAGGTTTCACAGGACTTTAGGAATTCTTTCTTATGCCCTATCACCCAGGGAGCCATCCTGGCCGGTACAGGGCTGCACCACTCACCCTCATAGTTTCAGGCTTTAAGCTGATTAGGAAGCAGGACATCTCCCAGACGGAAATGAGGACTCGGGCTATGTCAGAATAGCCGGGGGGCGAGGGTCCATCACATCCTCTTTGCTGCAGTCCCCCGAGTCCTTCCATGAGGCCTCCCAAGTGGTTGTGTCTGGCTTAGGTTGCCCCTCCCATGAGGAGTCTTACCCGTCATTGACTAACCAACCAAGCATTGGGGCAAGAGATGGATGAGGCAGAAGCAGCACTCCTGCCAGGGAGATAAGCTTTATCTCCTTAGTAGGTCACATCCTTGTGACAGAACAGACCCAGATGAAGTGGGTCCCTAGGGTTCTTACACAGCCCACCATGGGGTGAGGGTTACAACTCCTGAAACCAGGCTGAACGGTCCACAACACATAAAAATATTGTGGAGTTAGAGAAAGACATTCTCAGCATTACATCAAAGATAGAAACCATAAGGTTTTAATAGATTTGAGTGATGTACTACATACCTCAAAATGTGGTCCCCTCCAAAAGAGTCTACTTAACTCATGAGCCAACCACCCTGCTTTGTACCAAATCCATTAGACTGCATTCTCAGCAACCATGTTGGAACTACATGATCCTGCTGCTCCACTGGCTCAAAAATGTCAGCTCAACACTAGATACCTGACCCAAGCCAAACCAATCAAATTTACTTTTCAAGGAATTTTGACTTGGAATAAACAGCTTCTGGTTTAGTATGGTTGCTATAGTCAAGAAACATGTAAATACAAAAGACAGGGGTGGTATTTCCCACCACTCCATATTTGTGAAGCAGAGAAAGCTGGGCTACCAAGAGATGGAAATATACAGAGATAAGGAGATTCAGAGAGAGGACCTACTAGGATTTTGAGTACTTCACCTCAGATACTTTTTGATCCCAGGTTGCAATGTTACCCTTGAGTCTCATGAGCTATATTGATACATGCATTGGAAACCTTTTGTGTACATCTTCTTTTCTCACCTCTGATTACAATACAAAGGATTCCACATAGGTGTCAACTCTTTGTCTCTCAACATCTCACCTAAAGAGTGGACTGCTCACACTTGCTTGAGACCTTGCTCAGATCTTCTCTGGTGCTGTAGTGAAGGACAATGCAACCCAAAGCTTCTCATTTTGTCTGTTTGACAGAAATTTGCCAAAGGGCTCAGCAATAACAAGCACCAGTCTCCTAGAAAGGCAGTCTAGTGTCAGCCTTCCCTCCTTCCCTAGCTGACTTTCTTTGGCCTCTCATTTCTGCTCCTGGAATAACACTCCAAATAAAACTACCTGCACACAACACTAGGCCCACTAGACTCAGGCTCTGCTTTTGGGGAAACCCAGAATAAGCAAGTTGATATCAGAAATGGCCACAGAAAGAAAAAACAGAAGACAGTATTCTAAACCTGAATCACCCCCTGATCGTGCAGCAGAAAGAACCCCATTGATGGTTGTATATGACATGGTTACAATCTCTGGTAGCAATGGCTTCACGAATTGCAATCATCTGTTGGGTTGGAATGTGGCGGTAGTAGAAAGCAAAGCATGGGTTATGTGGTAATTGGGCATTGGACTAGATGGCAATAGTAATTATAAGAATTATAGAATGGCCTGGTTTTTGTTGATTGCTTCTAGGTAGTGATAAAAGGAAATGATAGACTCATGTCATCTAACTAGCAACTCAAGGCCCACTATAAAAAAAAATTCCTCCATGGTTGTGTCTTTTAGATAATTGATACTAGATCCATTGGACATCCATACGGAAAAAGTGAACTTTGACCTTATAGCATGCTCTCAAATTAATTTTAGATAGATCATTTATGTAAATAGTTAAACAAAGCATCTAGGAGAAAACACAGAGGAACATATCCATGACCTTGGGGTTAAACAGAACATAAAGAACACTACAAGAGAAGATGGAAAATTCCATTAAAATTAAGAACTTCCATTCACCAAAAGACTCCATGAAGAGGGTGAAAAAGCAAGCCAAGGACTTGGATCATGTATTCAACAAAGTACCTAAATCCAGAATACATAAAGAATTCCTACAAACAGCAGGAAAAAAAGAAACCCACACAGCCTGATTTTTAAAAACTTCCCCCCAAATTCTTTTCACAAGGAGGATAAACAAATGGCAAAATGCATAAGATGATTAATGTCATTCATCAAGAAAATGCACATTAAAACTACAATTTGATATGACCACACTCCCACAGGAATGACTTAAATGCCGACTGTCAATACTAAGTAAGCACCTGGTGAAGATGTGGAGCAACCCGAACCTTATACATTGCTGGTGGGGGCATTTAAATCAGGACAACTTTGAAAAACTGCTTGGCAGTATCTACCTAAGTTGTGTGTACATATGGCCAATAACTAAACAATTCTACTCCTGAAAATTCCATTGCCAAAATAAATGAGTGTTCAGGTCCACCAAAAGTCAAGTAAAAGTGTCCATAGCAGTTTTATCATAGTAGCACAAACTGGAAGTAACCCAAATATCCATCAATAGGAGAATGGATAAATGAATTACGGTATACTGTGGAAGGCTATGCAGCAATGAACAAGAACTAACGCTTCACACAACATGAATGCATCTCACAGATACAACGGGGAGCAAGAATACAAACCATAGGTCCATTTATATGAAGGTAAAGAATATGAAAACTACATTTACGATGAAAGTGGTCAAATAGTGATACCACTGTGGGGATAAAGCTGATTGGGAAGCGAGCATGGAGAAGCCTTCTGGAGTGCTGGAAACGATCTGTATCTTGATTGGGTAGGAGTTATACGGGTGCATGCACAGGTAAACATATATCAAGCTCTATACTTAATATGTATGTAGAGTACTTTGCTGTAATATGTACATTTATTTTTTTAAGATTTTATTTATTTATTTTTAGAGAGGGGAAGGGAAGGGAAAGAAACATCAATGTGTGGTTGCCTCTTGAGCACCCCCTACTGGGGACCTGGCCTGCAACCCAGGTATATGCCCTGATTGGGAATCGAACCACCAGCTCCTTGGTTCACAGGCTGCAACTCAATCCACTGAGCCACACCAGCCAAAGTACATTTAAATATATGTAAGTTATGCCTTGATAAAAAGTAAATAAAAAGAGGGTGAAAATAAAATGGCCTTTACTTCCTATAGTTGTAGAGCAATATGTGCTGTAAAATGAGACCCAAGATTTCATCGTAAGGGGGCAAAACTGCACAGAAGAGGGAATGCCTGGCCTCAAAAAGCCTTCTATGCCAAAGTCAAGGCCCTGACAGGAAAAGTTCTATGCTGACACCTGCAAGGGTGACATTTGGGTGGGTAAACTGAAATATCTTAATTCCATGAATCCTCTTCCAGAAGCAGCAGCCCTTCCTCCTTGCCAGAGAGAAAAATTCACAATAGCTGGAAGCTATGCAAAAACCTCACCTGGGTCAGGCATCTTACAAGACAATGCTTTTTGCTGTCCATGATCTGCCACCATATCCTTCACTGCCTCAGGAAGAACAAGGGTCTAGTGGGAAAATACATTTCCTACCCTGGGAGGAAACAGCTTATACAATCAAAATAATCGCAGCACCAGAATAAGTACTGGCAAGAACTGGAAGAACATGTGTGGGAGTGTATCTTGAGAGTCCATAATCAGTGTGGTGGTGAGGGGAAGGAATACACAGAGGTGGGCACAAGTAGGTTTACCATTGTAAGTATGTGAAACACAGAGTTTATTCTTGTATTATTATTTATTAACTATGGTATTATTTTCCATACAAACAACTGTAAACCTCCTTTTGCCCCACCCTGTGCATCTGCATGGTGCACAACTTGCTGACCTTGGAGCACTCTCCTGTGACTTAGCCCCCTGGAAAGGAAATCTGGGGTCATCCTAACATGCTGCTGTGATGGGCTCTTGAAGCTTGGCTATGGAGTGTCCTGTTATAAATGAGGTTGAGATGCCAGAACTATTTGGGGAGAATATTAAGGAAAGCCATTGGCTCAGGAAGGTGAAGATGTTAAAATAGATTACACTTATTATGTTATGACCCCACTGACTACACACCCCAGGAAGCCCTAGAGGACACTGGCCTCACTAAGGAATGGGGAATGTGTAAGAAGGTTGTACTGGGAGCTTAGAAAAATTCAATGACACATTTCCACTTTATGTTGATGAGACGTGGCCTTAAAACTGCCCTTCAAGTATCAACAGAGATGGCAGGAACCTAGAAAGGCCAAGGTCAGGGAGTGCCACCTAACTGACAGAGTCAATATGGACAGAACTATCGTAATAGAGAGCAAGGCTGGAATGGAGACCAGTGTTCTGACCTACAAAACTCTGTGGTGGTGGTCAACCGATCAGGATGTTCCTGAGCTCAAGACAGATGGATGTACCCAATCAAGGTCTTACTTGACTTACTTGCTTTATAAAACAAACAACAAAAACTGCCAAAAGATTAACTTCAAAATAGAAAAATATGGTCTTTCATCCTGTTTTAAGCCAATTCATAGATCAGAGCCCATGAGTAAAGGCAAGTATGGGTATTCTTGCACAATAAATTCTCCCTAATCATTCCCCAAAAGCTCTTAGAGCCATTTATGATAGAAACTATACACTGAAGAAAGGAGTCTTCCTAGACTTTTTGTTACGTGACAGGGTCCGAACTGTCACGTAACAAAAAACAAGCAAACCCCAGATGCTGCCATAGGCCACTAGGTAGAGTAAGGGCTTATGGAGGCCAGGTGATAAATGTAGTTCTAGCCCAAGTCCAGAATCCCCAAAATCTGCAGAATAAAATCTGGAAGATAGAAAATAACAGATTCTGTGACTACATCCCCAGTTCCCAAGCATGGCATTTGAATAAATTCATTTGGCACAGTTTTCCCACTCTCTGGCTTACTGTGTAAAAGTTATGGTAAGAAGGGGTATAAAAAAATCCTTAAAGATATACCCGCTCCCTCCCCTCCTGACCCTGCCATAGTCAAAGTGCCAATATAGTATTTCAAATATATCCCAAGAGGAATTTCAGAAATTCACACAACTCTCAATATTTAAATGATGCAAACATGTTGGTTTCCATCACATTTCTCTTTAATTTACCTGTGTGACCTCAGCAAAAACCAAATGGATCATGTTGGTTAATGGTTATATATTAAACTTAACCACTTGGTAGTTCCAACTGCGGTTGATAGGCTGAATGTAATAGTTTTAATAGAAGACATCAACACAAGCTCTGACTTGGTATATATCTCTTAATCTTACAAGCATGTTCTTTTCAATACCCAATAATGAAGAAGGTCAAAAAATGTTACTTTTACATGAGAAGGACAACAGTACATTTTACTGTTTTGACTCAGGGCTACATAAACTCTCCTTTCTTCATATCATTTGCATGATTTTTTAAACTTTTGTTTATTTATTTATTTTTAGAGGGAGGGAAAGGGAGAGAAAAAGCAAGGGAGAGAAACATTGATTGGTTACGTCTCATACCCACCCTAACAAGGACCAAACCTGCAACCCAGGCATGTGCCCCTACTGGGAATTGAACCAGCGACCTTTTGCTTTGCTGAACAATGCCCAAACAAGTGAGCCACACCAGTCAGAGCAAATATCTACAAAATTCCTGATCATCTTGACATTCTCCAGAAAAACCAAGCTGGCTCACTACGACATTAGGTTAAATGGACTTGGTAGACAGAAAGTACTCTACACACCCTAGTGTACCACCCGGTGTGCCTGAGGGTGGGACACATACAGTACAAAGAGTCAGAGGCCTGCTACTTCAGTGAAATTGTAGAGAGCTGATAGGACTTTTTCTAATAAGTGGAGAGAGTACACTTTAAAATAACAATAAAAAGCATAGTAAATACGAAAACCGGTAATACAGTCATTCATAATCATCACGTAGTGTTATGTACTGTATGCTCACCACTGTGCGTGCTACACTTCTCTAGGACCAGCTGCAGTCGCTTTGTTCACATCAGTACCCCATCATCACCACAGCCATGTGAACAACGAGATGCTCTGCCATGTTAAGACAGTGATGATGTCACAAGGTGATAAGAATTTTTCAGCTCCATCGCAATCTTATGGGACCACCACTACACATGTGGTCTGTCACTGGCCGAAACACCCTTACGTGGGGCATGACTGTCTAGATACTCATGGCCACTGTCAAAACTATTAAAGCTGGGAATGATGGCCTGCTAGACAGAGCCTACATGTGTAGATAAGACATCTAAAAATCAGTATGCAGTCTCTTAGTGTGTTAACTCTCCCCTCTTCTCCTTTCTGACTGCTTAGAATTAGAGTAGGACAATTTCTATGCTCAGTATATGGTTATGATGTTGGCCTATAAAGATATACAATGTTAGCCATCTTCTCAGAACTTCAAATCATTTCCAAGGATGATGTCAAAATACCTAAAACATACCAAAGTAATCCTAGTATAGTTGTTTTCTATTGTTGCTGTAACAAATCACTGCAAACCTAGTGGCTTCAACAACACAGATTCATTATCTTACAGTCTTGAGGTCAGACGTCTGAGGTGCACCGCACAGGGCCCAAACCCAGGTGTCAGCGGGGCTGCAGTCCTTCTGGAGGCTCTCGTGGGAAAATCTGTTTACTCACCTTTTCAGGCTTCTAGAGGCTGCCCCCATTCCTTAGCTCCCAGCACCCTTCAAAGCCAGAGATGGCCAGCTGAGTCCTCATGCTACAGCTTTCTGGTTCTCTGTTCTGATGCCCTCTTCTACTTTTAAGGGCTTTTATAATTATATGGGTGAGTATGGATAACCCAGGATAAGCTGCCTACTTTAAGTTCGCCTGATTTACAACTTTAAATTCATTGTGACCTCAGTTCCTCTTTACCGCACAGTCATAGCTTCTGGGGATTGGGACTTGGACATCTTTGTGGGGGGCCATTACTCTGCACACTGCACCTAGTCAACGATAATGACCAAGTAAAGTAAAGAAAGGGCATGTGGTAGGACTTTGGTAGAGTTTAATGTCACTGTGGCTGGGATGGTCAAGGAAAGCTTAAAGGAAAAGGTAGATTCATTCTGGCCTTTAAAACATAGTTGTTTTTTATTAGAGTTTTAAAAATATTCTATTTATTTATTTTTAGAGAGAGAGGAGAGGAGGGAGAAAGAGAGGAAGAGGACATCTGTGTGTGAGAGAAACACGGACCAGCTGCCTCTTCCACACGCCACAATCTGGGATCAGTAGCAACCCAGGCATGTGCCCTGACCAGGGAATAGAACTGAGACCTTTCACTTTGTGGGGTGACACCCAACCAACTGAACCACAGTGGTGAAGGCCTAAAGCATAGTTTTAAAAGTGGAGGGTGAGGTGTGGGAATCCAGATGAGAGAAGGGATAGGAACAAGATTTGAAAAATGTAAGAAATGAAGTGGAACAAGGGACAAAGCTAGAATATGTTGGCTAAAAGAAAGGTTCACAAGAGGTAAGAAGAGTGGAAACCAGAATAAGAAGGGCTGAGGAGTTTTGTCTTTATCCTTTCCACAAACTAACTGACCCCAGAGTGCTTTTTAACATAACATACTCATGGATGAACATCAGGAGTTAAATGCTTTTGAATACAGCATCTCAATAAAATAGCATCAGAGGATCACTGTGGGTATGCTGTCTGCCTAAATTAAAGTAAGCACCCCAAAATTCCCCTCAGACAGCCAAAAATGATCAAAATTGAATTTTTCCTCATTTTAACAGACCCACCCACAGAAAATTCAAAACATTTTATTAAGAATAAATGCATTAAGGTCCAGGTGCAGGAGAAGATGGTGGTCTCCACAGGAGTTAAAGTTCCTTGTAATTTTCGATTGTTGGAAGAACTTGAAGAAGGACAAAAAGGAGTAGGTGATGGTATAGCTAGCTGGGGTCTTGAAGATGATGAAGACATGATACTTACAAGGTGGACAGGCATGATTATTGGGCCACCAAGGACAAATTATGAAAACAGAATATATAGCCTGAAAGTAGAATGTGGACCTAAATACTCAGAAGCTCCTCCATCAGTTAGATTTGTAACCAAAATTAATATGAATGGAATAAATAATTCCAGTGGAGTGGTAGATGCATGGAGCATACCAGTATTAACAAAATGGCAAATTCATATAGCATTGAAGATGTAGTTCAAGAACTAAGACATCTAATGATGTCCAAAGATAAGATGAAGCTTCCACAGCCACCAGAAGGACAAACATACAATTAATTTTAGTGGATCTCAGACTTGCCTTAAATCAACAAACTTCTATTTGTGTTAATGTCTTGATTAAATATCACAATGCAAAATACCCACACATTAAGTAAAAGAATTCCAGCTGGTAAACATGACCTGGACATTTGTTTAATATATGTATATGCATTATGTTTTCAGGTAACAGAAGGAAAAACGCAGCACATTTGTTTTTAAGGCACTGTCATTTAAACATAAACCTGGAGTACTCAAAATAGAATTCAGGTTTAGAAGATGAAAGTACGGTGAGAAGTGTTAGATAGCTGTGGTGGAAGCATGTGTGTTTCTAAAAATCTCAAGAAGGAAAAAGAGAAATAGCATGCTTTATCCATTTTACTTAGTGAAAAGAGCTTCAGTTTAAATTGTCTGAAGTAGCAGGTACAATGAATATTGTCAAAAACTGTTTTAATTTTCAAAGTAGTGTGGAAGCTGACTACCAGTAGTATCAAAAATATGTTAAGGATTGTTTTGATACCTGCATTTATAATAAAAAAAATGTCAAGGGAAGGTTGATTAATTTCTGTTAAAAGCTATTTCTGTACATTACATGTAACAGATATGACAAATATTTGTTTACAGTCTTTGACAAACATACATTTAAATTTAAGTGAAATAAGTGTATGGATATGTGATTTTTGGAATTAAAGTTAGTCTTAAAATGTAAATAAAATGTGGATTGTGTCCTCAGGGGAAAAAAAAGAATAAATGCATTAAATAGCTCTTATTTTATATTTTCATTATACAAAATAACATGTAAAATATTTGTAAATTAGAAGGAGCTCTTCTTTTCCCCATAACGTGGCTATCTGATGTTAAGTAATGATGTTGTGGGTCAGGTCCTCATATCAGGTGCTGCATCACGCCTACTCCGTCATTTTGCTTTCACTGTTGTATAATATAAAAATTACATTTCACAAGGTGCATCACAGCAAAGGGAGTAAGGCATATTTCACAATGTCCAAGTACTTTTGAATTAGGCTGTTCCAAAAAAAAAAAAGTCACTGTAATGTTTTCAATAGTTCACTTCCCAACTTTTAATTTCAGGGAGAAAGACAAAAAGCTGCGACTCAAGTTCAAGCTGCCTTAGTGTATTCTGGATACCAATCTTTTGTCAGTTACAAGTGTACTGTCTAACTTCTCCAGTCTCTAGTGTCTTCTAACTTTGTAAAAGTGATTTTTGATACACAGAAGATGGCACTCAATTTCTTAAAGGCACAATTATCCCATATTAATAACTTCTTGAAGGTACTTAAAATTTTACTTATATCTGTCAATTAAAAAGTACATTTTGGAAAAAATATTCCACTGGCATTTCTTTTTCAGCAAGGTCTAGTACTGTCCTATAGATACCAAGTGCTCTGGGGCATGGGTTTTGGGAGCTGTTCCTCTAAGGAACAGGGGAGGACAGGAGGCTGGAGCAAGACAGAGAGACGTGACGGGAACAGAGTGCAGGAGCAGAGAACGCTGCGTGTCGTTCCCTTACTGTTTTTGTGGGAAAGTTTGCTTTTGCCATCTTAAGTGCACAGAGTTGTTCGAAAAATCTTGACTGATCTATACCATTGCTAACTTTATCATTCCATCTGAAGGACTTATTTTATCAAAACATTTGACCAGACTGACATCATTCTGCACTGCTTGTCTGCCAAGGAGCTATTACACCTGGGAAACTTTTTTCTGAAATACACTATTGGGAATTCCATGTGCTTAACTTCATATATGAAAGGCCGACTGTAGCTGTAATATTCTAGTTATTCTAAAAGATTTCACATTCTGGAATTGGAGTGATGGGATTCAGCTGGATATATTCATTTTAGTTTACCTAAATGACTCATGATTATCAAGTGATCATTAAATGGCTAAACTCCAGTGTGACAGAGGAGACTCTGAGCCCAAACTTCCTTCCCGCAGATTGTCAAGGAAACATTCTATAGTCCTTATCAAGTCTGATCCTTTAAAGATAGAAATAGTAAGAAGCTCCTTCTGTAACTCAATTCTGATCCTTCCTTCTCTCTCAATTACAGTCTCAGGTGGACAACGTTGATACTTTAATGATCTTTAATTTCCTTATTGTTTCTCCCCTTCTATTCTTTTGACTTCTATTCATCTTAACACAATTCTAAATACTAGATTAATGGAGTTAATAGTAAGGCTGTCTAGGCATGGTTGGCTGAACGATAACTATAACTTATTCATAGCAATAAAAATATTCTATTAAAACAAACTAATTTAACTTAAATGAAGAAAATAGAGACTATTATCTTTTCAAATATCATAATTATTAAAAATGTTTTAATGAAAAGAATTACTGAATAATTTCTAAATAATCAAACCAATACAAGTAATAACAGAAATTACTAGACATGAGATAAAACTAAAGCCATCATTTTAAAGCATTCAAATTAAATGCCTGTAGCTCCACAAGTATGTAAAGAAAAAATAATTTTATAATGAATTAACTAATAAACAAACAAGAACAGTGATTTGATTTGTTTCACTATAAAATACTTGTTTTAATATTTTATTACTATTTTATAAGCCCCTCTCTCATCTATGTAATAAAATAACATCAGTTATTTTCCTCTGCCAATAGATTAGCTACCTTTTTGTGATATTTGTAGATCATAAAAAGATCCACATTAAAAAGTTAATTTCAATACTGAAGTACTTCTTACACCAGGAATTTGCCCAGATCTTTGAATTTCTCTTCACCAACTTCTAATATATGTTGTGATGTCTCCCCCCATTCCCACCTCTCTCTCTCTCTTATCCTATCTTACAACCTGTGGCCCAGTCTTTGTCAGCCCAGATTGGAAGAATACCCCTGAGAGAGGTTAAGTGACAACTGGAAGGAATGTAAAAGTCTCTGTGAAGAACATACAGAAATTCTTATATGAAAGGTATACTCTAGATAGCATCACTTCAAGAAAATCTCCCAGAGAAGTATGCCGGGAAAAAAACAAAAATTTTGGCAGCTATAACTGATAAGTAATGTTACAAATAGAGGATGGCATTGATGGAAAGAAAAAGATTTAGAAATCAAAAATATATCTAATTGTTTCAAAAAGTGATATGGGAATATATTAATGGCATTACATTTTAAAGGACTGTCAGGTGATTTGCCTTTTCAGAGTTGGTAAAATAAACCCCCACCTACTGGGCTTATTATTTGAGGAAAACAGCAAGATCTGGTTTACCCTCTTCAGGTCTAGTGTAACTTTCTCTCCTACCCGGTCTGCAGCTCACACTATTAGAGCCACACCTGTAGATTACATAATGCACATGGGGCAGTGGCCCAGGGGATACAATTGCACCTAGTGACGGTGACAGCCTTCCTCTGCTTAGCATGGATTCCCTTTCAGATCTCACAATCACTGACAGGTTCCGGCCCTCCCTCCCTCTTTGGAGTGCCTATTTTTTTAGGCAGTAACTCAGAGTCTGGGTGTCAGAAAATGAATAGGATATAGTCTTTTTCCTTTAGGAGCTCACTGTCTGGCAGAAGACACCAATAGGGAAAGAAATACACTGCAATATGATACATTTGGACAAATGTAAAGATACTACAATTGTTATAAAGAATAATATCCAGCATTAGCTAAAAAGTGAGGAAACAGAGCACTTAGACACTTTTGCTAGAAGCTCAAATTGCTAATACCCAAGTGCCCTCAAATTTTCTGGAGGGCACTTGGGTATGACAGCCATAAAAGGAAGGAAGGGAGGGAGGGAGAGAGGAATGGTGAAAGGAAAACAACAACAAAAAGTGAATACAGTTTGCCCCAGCAGCTCTACTGCTCAAGATTTATCCTAAGCAAATCATCAGACAAATTTGCAAAGATGTTTGCACAAATGTACATATTGTAACATTTATTGTAACAGTAAAAACCTGATAGTGTCCAATAATAGGTGATTAAGCTAATTTTGCTACACCCGTACAACAGAATATTATTATCCCTGTTAAGACAATTTTTATATGCAGTGAGTAGAAAATATGCTTATGATATACTTTTGAATGAAAAAATAGGTTATAAAGCATAATATGGATATGATACAAATGGCACTTTACCTCTGTGGTCTTCCTCCCCCAAATCTATAACCCTATCAAATCGTGAGAAAAATAGCAGACCAATCCCAGTAGTGAAGCACCCTACAGTATCCCTGACCAGTACTGCAAAACTGCCAAGGTCATCAAGACAAGGAAAGTCTGAGAAACTGTTGGAACCATGAGGAGCCTAAGGTGATCTGACAAATAAAAGTAATGCAGTATCCTACATGGGGCTCTGAAACAGAAAAAGGACACTAGGCAAAAACTAAAGAAATCTGAATAATCTATGGGCTTTAATTAATAACAATATATCAATACTGGCTCATAAATTGTAATAAATGTATCATACTAATGTAAAATGTTAATGTGGTAGAGGGTGAAATAACTCTCTAGTAACTTTATAATTTTCCTATAAATCTATAAATGTTCTAAAAACTAATGTATATTAATAAAAACAATATGGCATAAACTATTTTGAAGATACATATTTACTATATACACATAGGAACAAGTGTGGAAGAATATACAGCAAGGTGTTAATTTTCTTCACTCAAGTTGATTGAAGTATAATTTATATACCATAAAATGTATTCTTTTAGGGTACAGTTCTATTAATTTTGATAAATGTATACGGTTGTATAGCTACCACTACTATCAAAATAACAGAACACTCCATCAGCCCTGATACAGTTTTGCAGCCCAGCTTCTGGCAACCATGATTTTCTTTCTTTCCCTATAGTTTTTGCCTTTTACAGCATGTCATATAATGCTCCTACAGGAATCCACATCTGGAATGTGCTCCGTTGATTAAAATTGGGGGTTCCACTCCCCAGAATATGGGAAATATAGGACTATAGGTAATAATTTCCTACTCTTATTATTTCTATTTTTGAATTTTCTATAATAAACATTATTTTTGTGATTTAGAAAAGTAAAAGCAGAAAATCGTAATGGGTATTATACTAATAAACTATTGGAGTACAGATGAAGACTTTTTTTTTCAGTTACGGGATTATTTTACTAACAAATCAATTTTAAGAGGCAACAGAAGTTAAGGGGTGGTAAAAATCCTAGCTGTTCTACTGACTACTTGTGTCACTTTGGGTAGTCTATTTAACATCTTTACCCTCAATATTCTTATTTTTTCATGTTTTTAAGGATTTGTATTTATTTATTTTTAGACGGGGGAAGAAAGGAGAAAGAGAGGGAGAGAAATATTTGATGTACAAAAGGATGTGCACAAGATACATCCATTGGCTGCATCTTGCCCACCCCCAACTGGAGACCTGGACCACAACCCAGGCATGTGCCCTGACAGGGAATGGAACCGGTGACTTTTCAGTTCACAGGCTAGTTCACAGGCCAGTACTCGATCCACTGAGCCTTATCTGCCAGGGCTAAAAATTCTTATTTTTAAAATAGGGTTAAAATAGCCCTGGCTGGTGTAGCTCAGTGGATTGAGTGCGGGCCTGCGAACCGAAGGATCGCGGTTCGATTCCCAGTCAGGGCACATGCCTGGGTTGCCAGGCCAGTTCCTGTCAGGGGACATACAAGAGGCAACCGCACATTGATGTTTCTCTCCCTCTCTTCTTCCCTTCCCCTCTAAAGATAAATAAATAAAATCTTAAAAAAAAAAAAAAAGGAAAAAAATCTTAAAAAAAAAAAAATAAAATAGGGTTAAAATAGTACCTGTCTCATATGGTTGTTAAAAAGATTAGATGAGACTGCATGTAAATTTGTGCATAAAAGATTTTAGCCAGCAAAATCATTTGTATTGTTTATTTGGCTGTTCTCATTCTAACAATGAATCGCTGTCACTATCGAGCTCTTGAGAGATGTTCAGAATTGGAAGGACACTCTAGGCCAAGGGAACAGAGTGAGAACAGACTTACTGGAAACACGTCCGAGGACAAAGAGCAGCACAGCACGCAGGGGCAGAGGGAATGTGCTGTGGAATATCGTGAAGCCAGGTCATGAACCACCTGCTCACCCAGACCAGGGAGTTTGTTCCTTATCCTTAAGCCCGAAGACTGACACTTGTATTCTGTTCATAATATATACTATATATCGTATTTCTAGTCATCTTTCTTACATTGTCTTTCTTTTATGCTAAGTCGGACTCCCCTGTGCCCTCTCCCCTCTGCATGCTTCCAAAGCATGCCATTCACATCTCTGTTACTGAATTTGCAATGCAGCATTATAATCATTTGTTTACAAGCCTACCTCTCCAGTTAAACAAAGCCCCTGTAGACTTTGTCCTCTACCTCACACTATGTTCCAAAGAGGGAAAAAAAATCCTTTATAAATATTTAGTGAATGAAGTTACATTTTCACAGGACAAAAAGGAAAGTGTGAGAGGGCACAATCCATGGTAGACACGTTTCAATAAGGAGGAAAAAAAAGAAACCAAGAACAGATGATCAAAAGGAGAAGCAGCAAGAAAGGTGAGACAGAGGCTTTAGGGTGGTGGAAGGCCTTGAGGGCAAGCTCACTTGACAGTTCTCACTAGAATAATCTGGGCAGATGAATCAAGTCTTAGCACACTATTACATTTAGTGAGTGGCAGCTCTATGATCTTATGGAACAAAATCTAAGATATATTGTTAAGTGGAAAAATGTTGCAGAACAATGTGCATATGCTCAATGTATATGGTAAATACACACACGTATACATGTGCACACATATAATTTCATATATTGTACATACATGAGATGAAACTAGTAATACAGGTTGTCTCTGCAAGAGTGTGTTCCTTTTCATGATAAAACTTTCAGTTCCTTTTACTTTAATAACACATATGTAATTAATGTACTCAAAATTTATTTTAAAGAAGATCTATAAAGTAAAATTTTAGATTATATTTCTAAAGCTAACTCTAAAAAAGGAAACCACACACACACAAGGAAAGAAGATCTGGAATGATGTATATCAAAACATGAATGGTATAACCATTGTTTGTGGGTATTTTTTATTCTATCCTTTTCTAGTTTCCTCTGTCTCAATTTTCTGATTTTGCTGGTTCCTCCTCATTTCCCAGTGCTCAGTCGTTAACAACTTTCTTTCTCTGCATTCTCTTGATGACCTCATCATGTCTCTTCTCTTTGAATATCAACTGTATGCTAAACAAATGTGTTGCTCCAGGCTAGAGCTGAGCTCCAGGCTTAAATATACAACTATTTGCTCAACCACTTGGACATCTAAACATCATCTCAAACATAACATCCCACACTAACCCCAACCCTCCCAAACCAGCCTGGCCTCCTTTGGTGTGTTTACACTCCATACACGCTCCCACCTTATGCCATTGTGCCAGTCCTTCCTCTGCTCCTACCCCAGATATTTTCACGACTCATCTGCTCCCTACCTTGAACTCTGTTGAAAACTCACCTGCCCAATTAGGCCTTCTCCTACTGTCCTATCTAAAATTGCAACTGTTCACCCTTAATTCCATTCCTCTTTCCCAACTCTATTTTACTTTCCTATAATACTTATCCTTTTCTATTCTGTAGAAATGATTGGGTTATTGTAGTTATTTTTTTATAATTTGCCATGCTCACCTTTGACTACAAGCTCCATGAGAACAGGATTTTTGTCTGCACTGTTCCGAGCCAGAAAATACATGGCACACAGTAGATGCTCAAGAAGTCCATGTTGAGTGAATAAGCTTATGTTATCATGAAATAAAGAATAATTTTTAAATAAAAGTCACTACATTAGTGAATGCTACAAGTATCTACTTTTTCATTAGAAGGCTTTTTTGAAATTTAAAAAACTTTCTATTTTTCTTTTCATAGGAAAAAATACTTCTGGGTTTTAGTTAGTTCCCCACCCCTCCCATTTATCAGGACTGGAGAAGCAGTCTTGGACTGCATTTTCTCCTGTAGGCAGCATTACAGAGGAAGGATCAACAGCATTAGGTCTGAGTGATAGGGTGCCTATCTCCACCACTACATTAGCCCTTATGTGCTTTCAAACAAGTCCCTTTACCTCCCTCAGCCTCCTTTTCCACATCTGTAAAACGGGAATGATACCTCGAAGAGTTGTGAAGACTAAACGGAATGAGAGCTAATATTTGCAAGGTGCTTACATCACAAAGTGGGTAATATCATCTGTTTTCACAGCTTAGGAAACAGGGGCCAGAGGTTAGAGAATTAATTAGGTAGCAGGGTCAGAACTCTGATCCCTAAACAGCAAGTCCAGGATTCTTTCCCCTCCATCCTCACTACCTCTTCTCTCTTTGGGAGAAGATAAAGGGTGGACAGAGTATCTAAAGACAAATAAATGAGGATTGGAATTTGACTCATCCTTTAGTATGCAGGGGGCTTTGGGAAGCCCACTATTGCCGCCACTGGGTGATACATGAAAAACCTTGGGTTATCACAAATATGAGCAAGTTAAATAGCATTAATAATATCCCCCCCCACTTCTCCTTTCCTATATATGTAGATAATTATACAAAGTCAAATTGTCCTCTTTGATTTTTTCTTTTCAGGAATCAGCTCGGTTATTTCCACCCCTAAAATCTCTTATACCCCACATACGTGTACTTCTTAATTCACTACTATCTTTCATTAAGTCTTATCCAGTTATATCAGATAAATCTTTCACCCTCTTTTTGACATCCTTTGTTCCATTTATAAATTCCAAAATAGTTCCGTTCTGGTCAGGAAGTGCAAAAGTAGTACTCAAAGTACAGCTAAATAAGGAAAAGACCAATCACTCACTTTGAACTATTCTAGGTTCACTGAACAATACAGTGTACTACCCAAGACAGTGAGCAGATGTGCCTTTAGAATGTTCTCAGACTGTTCACTTCCCTCTTTATTCTAAATTAGGGTGACTGTGGTGTGCAGTGGGTAATGCAGCTGTGGGCTGGCTCCAATCCTAGTTCTACTACTCAGACGCTGTATGGCTCTGGGTAGCTATTCAACTTTTGCCCCAGTTTTCTCATCTGTGAAGTGGGATCATAAAGGAATCCACCTCCTAGGGTTATTATGAGAATTAAATGGGTTAATGTATTTAAAGCACTTAGAATGGCCTCTGGCTGGTGTAGCTTAGCGGGTTGAGTGCCGGCCTGTGAACCAAAAGGTCCCCAGTTCAATCCCCAGGCAGGGCACATGTCTGGTTGTAGGCCAGGTCGTCCCCAGTTCAATCCCCAGGCAGGGCACATGCCTGGTTGTAGGCCAGGTCCCCAGGTGGGGGCATGTGAGAGGCAACAGATGGATGTTTCTCTTGTACACTGATATTTCTCTTCCTTTCTTTCTCCCTCTCTTCTTCTCTCTCTAAAAAATAAATAAAATCTTAAAAAAAAAAAAAAAAAAGAACAGCTTCTGGCACAGAGCAAGAGCAAAATAAACATTGGTTATTGATATTTCCTCAAACCTGAATATTCAATTATTCAAAAAAATTTTTTTCTATGTTTTACTCTTTAAAATACCATTATTACAATAAGCTTAAAAAAATTTTTAAACCACAAATACAGTGGTTCAGTCATATGATCAAGTAAATACACTCTCACTAGGTAACCTGAAGATCTATCATTCATAATATTGTTTCTATGAAAAGCTTACTTTGAATTTGGAAATATTTACAAATTAAATTTTGAAGTACATTTTATTTAGAAGATAGGGAATGCTTATATTACAAAGCAAATGTACATAATATTGTGACATATGATGTACCAGAAAATTCTTTACTTTTTTTGAAATAAGGAATATCATAAGCAACTCATCTACTTCTGTTGACATAGCTGGTGTGGGTCAGGTACCTCTGCAAAGTGTAAGTCGGAGGGGACAGGGCACCGGGTCTCCTCACTTATTCACAGAGCTGGGCCTGGGCAGTCAGATCCACAAGTGCTCTAAAACGCCATGTTGGTGTGAAATAACGGCTTTAGGCTGTGCCATCAGCACTTGCTGCAGTGGTCAATTTCCTGAAGATAAATTACTCAGCTAAGGAACTCAGATCTGCAGGGGAAAAGTACCAGGAGTATTAAAGTGTGACTCAGGAGGAAGAAGCTGATACTACCAGTTACTTCCTTTATATCTCTCCAGATAAAAAAAAACAACACCGTGCTCTGCAGACCTGGCAAAGTTCTGTTTATTTTCGAATCAACAACACTACCGTATTTATTGGTAAGATAGGCAGATTTAGGTAAAAACAAGGGGAAAAAAGCAAGATAACAGGATATCAGTTAAATTTGATTTTCAGATACATAAGAAACATTTTTTACTATAATTATGTGCCAAATATTATGAGACTTATATAAATATTCTTTGTGTGTCTGAAACTCTAATTTAACTGACCATCTTGTATTTAATCTAGTCACCCTATTTGTTGGGGGATGATTTATTTTACACATATTACTGCTCTCTCACTTTCTCTCTCTCTCTCTCAGGCAGGTTTTCACACACTGAGGAAATACGTGTATTTATATATAAACAAAGTACACCAATCTGCACACCAATTGGTATTTACCTTAAAGGGTTGGAAACTGCTTGAATAAGAAATACCAGTAGTTCTCACTTGTGTTTAAATTGGGAAGGGAATTCATAATAGCATGTAACTATTTTATTTCTTAGTTGGCTCTGTACAATTACAGAAATAAGTTCAGAACTGAGGGTTTTTTTATTTTAATTCATATGTTCTCAAAGGTTTAAAAGGATTATGGTCTCAAAACAATTTAACGTGAGATAATACTGCCACCTAAAGATCAGAGACAGGTATGACTAAGAATCTAATTTTTAATTCCTGAATAAAAATATCTGGGTTATGGTGACACTTGATCTAATTAATAATGCCATTCTGCCATCATATGAGTCTAATTTTCCCTCATTTATTCATTAATTTAATGGGCATTTTCTATTTTCTACTATATGCCAGACACTATGCTAGGTTTGGATAAGTTAAAGATGTATAGAACCTAGTTCCTTCGATTAGCTAATAAACTAGTGGGAGATACCAGCAGATTATCAGATGTCATCCGAGATACCCTAGCCCTTTAAGAGTAAAGTAAAATTAAATATAACCATACGCTAGAAAACATGTATCTCCCTCTTTTTAAGATTGTAGGCTAGATTGTAATCTGTAATTTTCCCATTTATCTTGGACTCAAGCTCCTGCTTCATCCAACACAGTGCCTTTTATGGACCACTTTATTGTTACACACATATTGCCCTTGTTTGCCACCAAATCTCCTATGCATGTAGAACACAACATTATTTTCTTGATTGCCATGATTAGTTCCCACAAAACTTCAAGCTTGCAGGGAATTATCGTGATGTTTGGAAGCACGGAGGGATGTGTGTGTATGCCTGTGTGTAAACAGTTTAGAGCAACACTAACAGTTACAAATTAAATAACAGACTTCACTGCTTTTTTCAAAGTCCTTCCCACCATTTTGATTTTCTCCCTCTGCTTCCTTTTTTGCTCTTTCCCCCCAACCTCCACCCTCTACCATTAAACAATTCTTCCCACTTTATTGTACAACACAATCCAACTTTCTCAATCTCAATCCCCAAATCCAGCTTCCTGCCTGTATATGCACACGGAACTCAAATTGTTTCATTATAACACACAATGGCCCATCAACCCAGGGCCGAGTTTCATCCCTTTTCTTTCCCCTGTATAAAGATTTATTTCTCCATTGACAAGGAGTTATGGCAACCCCTTAAAAGACAGAGTGGTAATAGTTTAAGCTTTTAATAACATTTTAAAATGTCTTCCTTAGACAAAGATATAAACAAAGTATCACGGGAGCCCTTCCTACTCCCCCTCCTCTCCGTCCCTTCTACTTTCTCTGCTATGCTATAAGCTATCCCTACAGGTATTTCTAAACAGTTTTGTAATAGCCCATGGTAATATTGCTAAACTTCAGGAAAAGGAGGGAGAACTGATGGAAGCATTGTAATGCAGTACACCTAAATTGCTGGTCCATGGTATACATTGTTTTCTGGTTAAACCTACAACACAAGTCTTCTGCAAAAGCCAGAGTATTCCTACAACAAAAGCTTGGAGAAAGAATATTGGTAAGATGAACAGTCATCATATCTTGCTGATAATCATCACCAAATCCTGTTAACTGCTGCTGGCCTTAAAAAGGAAGTGTGCATGTGAAATTGGATTAAAACATTAATTTTATAGAATCCCAAATGGAAACTATCTCAAATATTAAGTTTAAAAAGAATCATCCAATTACAGTTCACGTTCAGTATTATTTTGTTTTAGTTTCCGGTGTACAGCATGATAGTTAGACAATCATAAACTTTACAAAGTGACTCCCCCAATATGTGAAGTACCCACCTGGCACCATACATAATTATTGCAGTATTATTGACTATGTTCTCCATGCTGTAGTTTACACCCCTGTGACTGTTTTGAAAGTACCAATTTGTACTTCTTAATCCCTTCGCCTTTGTCACCCAGCCCCCGCAACTCCCTTCCCCTGTCAACCATCAGTCTGTTCTCCATATCTATGAGTCTGTTTCCAATAATTTTTTTGAAAGGATCACTCGGTCAACAATTTCCCTAACCTTATTATTAATTCCTTCACCAGATCCCCTTGGTATGAAAGCTGGTGTACCAAAACATAAAAGAGCTCTTGCCTGGGCTTTAGTGATGCCATCTGATTGGCACTGTGACTTGGTCTGTATCTTTGGACTTTGGGGTTTAAAGAGAGATTGCGCCAATCACTTCACTTTCAGAAATAAAATCAGAGAACTTAGTACTTTCACATATAAACAAACATTTGTTGAGCATGCGCCTTGAGTCTTGCTCTATGCAATGTGTTTATAATACAAAAATCAAATAAAACATAATATCTGCTCTCCAGGAATTCAGAGCTCAATGAAGAAGACACATTTATCAAAGGTCATATATGCAAGAATTTTGTAAATGTCTAAACCTTTGTAAATTTTCAGATCTGTTGTTTACCCTTTGTTTGTTTTTCCAAAGCAATTAGCGGTAACATACAATTATAATGGTCTCTACGTTTATTTTGGGGACCTTCACTAATCCTTAAAATGTACAGCTTAGAGTAGAAAAGAAATCTAGACCAGTACACTGGCATTCTGTCAGTTCCATGAATATGCCAAGCTCACTTACACTCTAGGGATTTTTTACTAGAGATTTCCTTCCTGAGCTAGACGTCCAAAGCAGCACTGAGCCTGACCTACCTTGGATGAGGCATTCTGGTATGGGAGGAAATTGAGGTGAAGGGACACTTAACAAATGAGGTATAGGCTTCCAAGTTAAAGAAACAAAAACTAAAAACTTCTTCCCTGTAAGAACCACAAAGGACAATTAGGGGATGGCTGTTTTCCAAGCACATCCCATGAGATAGAGTAGTTATTTGCTTTGGGTTGAGATACTTGCCTTCTCCTTTAGTGTGTCCACTTTGCATGAGGAAGAACAATGCATGTTTGTAGCTCAACAAATGAGGATGTACAACAGTGGCTTCCAAACCCACTCATCACCTGAGGACCTTACAGAAAACCATTCCTGATTCAAATGAAGTTTGAAAAAATATTATGACATTTATGATGCTATTGGAAATTTGAACAATGACTGGGTATTTTATAATACAGAGTGGGATAAAAGCAGGTTTACAGTTTTTCATATGGAAAATACTACAATAATTAATAAATAATAAAACAAGAATGAATTCTGTGTTTTGGGTAATTATAACTGTAAGACCACTTTTGCCCCATCCTGAACTAAGCTATTGTAACTGTTTTAGGAATAATGGTGATATTGTGGTTAATTTTTTTTATCTCTCAAAACTCTATACTGAAATATATTATAGATTAAATGATGTTTGGGATTTGGGGGAGATGTTTAAGTGAAACAGGATTGACCATTATTCAACAGATGGATGATGGGTACATGGGGGTTCAACATACTATTCTGTCTTCTTTGGCATATGTTTAAAATTATCCATAAAAATATACTTTAAAAAATAGAGATTCCTGGGTTCCCAAGATTCTGCCTTAGCAAGTCGAAAGCCTGTGAATCTTACGTTTGCATCACCATCACTACCAGGAGATTCACATCATTATTCCTCCTTGCCTATCTATGCTACACAGTATATTAGTGTTGGGGGTGGGGTGTTGGTGGTCAAAGCTCATACCCTCTAAATATCCTTAGGAAGAAAGTAGCTGATTAATTTACATAAGCTGTGCATTTAACAGTCAATCCAAAGGAGGGATTTTGCAGTTAAAGGAAAATCTAATAAACTGTAAAGAACAAAATTTCTTTCAACAGAGTCTCCAGATTTCAAATTAAGAAATCGCACTCAAAATTGTGCCTTTGTGACTCTATCTCATGTCACTCGGTCCCTATGTCAGTACAATCCAGCCACACCAACCCCTTGCTTCCTCAAATGTGCCAAACTCATTTGTGCCTAACAACCAATGGTTTAGCCACATTTTGCCCATGAATGCTCTTCCCCCAGATCATTACATAGCCGGCTCCTGTCTTTCTGTCTTTCATTCATATCTCAACCCCCAAAGCTGCCTTTTCAGGAAGGTCTTCCGTGACACGGCCTCTCCAGTACCCATCCCTTACAACAACTCCTTAGGATAAGCTGTTATTGAACTTAGCATTTATCACTACGTGAAACTGTTCTATTTGTTTACTAATTTATTGTTCATTTCCTTTATCAAGGATATAAGATCTCTAACTATGGGGTTCTTACCCATCTTGTTCATGGATGCCCCCTGACCTATGAGAATGTCTGGCTGAAATAGGGACTCAATACTGAACTCTGAATATCTGACATTGTACATTTCGAAGGTTACCTTCTTGTGCCCCTACATTATTGTCAGGGTGATTTTGAATATTTGAGGTTGTTGCTAGAATGGGTATAGTTAGTATTAATAAAGATATCAGTATTGTGGAAGAAAATAGGTTTATTACTTTTATTTGGAGTTGCACCAATTTTTTGGTTCCTAAGACCAACGGATAACTTCTATCCGTTACAAATTCAAATACCACAGGGCTCACTTAGATGGGTAGTAAAGGCAGAGGAACTTAGAGAAAAACTAGAGATCACCTGAACTGATCTAAAGGAGGCGGCTGCTCTTCAGCTTGAACTGTTGGTGCCGGGCTACAGGGCAGATCTAATGTGGTCAGAGCTTCCCATTATTATTGGAACGACATCCATTTTTTTATTCCTCCAATTTTAACGGTTAGCAACCAATGTGCAATAATTAAAACAGCATGTAAATCACCAGCTTGCAAGCTCTGCTCATAAAGATAAGACAATTCAGAGATTAGTTAAGAGACAAGATTTGTTTTGAGAAGGGATACTGGGAAGATTGTACCCTACTGTATTTTTTTTGTAATGGCGAAAATAGTAAATAACCTAACTATCCATCATGATGGGAATTCTCAAATAAGTTGTGGCAAGTTAATAGAATACCATATAGTTAAAACAAATGAAGTCTAGCCATATGTACCAATGTGCGTAGGTCTCCAAAACAGAATTGGGTGAAGTTAAGTTTTAGAACAATACAAAAAAATATGGCCTTTACGTAAAACTTGAAAATCCCAACATCACTCTCTATATTGTTTATAAACACAGAGTAATAGTATAAAAACCTAGATTAGCAAGATGAATATCAAATTTAAGATCGAGGTTGCCTCTCAGAAGGGAGGTAGGTGGCTACCGTTTTATCTATAATGTTCCATTTATTTCATTTAGAAATATAAAACAACGAAACGTAACATCCATTCATTCTGACGAGTGGGTACATGAATGTTTACTGTTTTTTTTTCTTTTTAAAACATTTCATAATTTTAAAATATGGGTAAGTGAGTTCGTCTTTGTTCTGCCTCACTGATACTGATATAATCTCTAGATTAGGTTTCCCGTTTCCTCAATAGCAAATGTCTGTGGTGCTCTCCTTAGTCTCTTCAAGCTGACGGACTGTGAACCTAAAAACTCCCTCCGCACTCCCAACCCCACATGGGACGGCTATCCAAACTAGGGAATGAAAATGATGTCTCCCCACATTTAGGAAAATTCCATCTCTCTCAATCCTCAATTCTTCCTTCAGAGGGAGGATGTGTATTGGAAGAACTGTCTTGGCAACAGAGACGTGGATTTATCAGCCTGAGTGTTTGTTAATATTCTTTTCTAAAACGGAGATAACATCATTACCTACCTCACCTAAAACACCTACCTCACCAAATTGGAGTGAAATTTAGAGAAAACATAGGTCTAGTGCCTGAACAGAATCGTTACTAATGATAGTAATAGGATCGCATTTAGGTTCTAATTAGGTTCCGTAGCACGGTTTTTCTCGCTGCCCTCGGAGTCCAAGTTGGTTTACCTTGACAACTCCCGGAGACGTGACGCAAACAATCCAGGAATGGTTACTAGGGCGACACTCCGGTTCCGCCTCCGGGCTGGCTCGAACAGCACGCTGGGAATTGTAGTGCACAAAAGCTGACACTAACCGAGGGGGCGGGGCAGCTTCCAAAAAGGGTACTACTATATTTTTCATTCCTGCGTCCACCGCCATCTTTTATCCTTCCCTGCTTTGGGGCCGCAGAACCAAAATGAAAACCTAGCTATGGATCCTCTTTACCAAGCCCGCCGAAGGCACGGCTGAAGGTAGGCCAGGTGAAGAACTGAGGTGTCAAGGGCGGAGACCCCCGCAGATTCCGCGGCAGGAAGAGGCGAGGCTCCTGGACCGGCAAGAAGGCTCCACCTCCTTGCGTCACTTCCGTCAACAAAGGGCGCAGTTCAGTAGACGGGTTCGGGATGTGACCCTGGCTCAAGCTGCAGCAGTAGCTTCGGCGGCTGCAGCTGCGGCGGTGGCTTCGGAGGATCCAGGGTCTTTGTAGGTTGAGGACAGCACCCGATTCCCTCCTTCCTCAGGTATGAGGTGTAGGCAGAGGCAGCCCTGTCATGGCTGCCTTTAGGCCCCTCCCACCACCCGCTCTGGCCAGAGTTGGAATCTGGGCGGTGAAAGGTCGGCAGATTGGCGAAGCCCAGTGAAGCGAAGTCCAGAGGGGGCTCCTCGTGGTTCTGCTTGGAGGCTGTGGGTTCCTGGCTCTCAAAACCAATCTGAGTAAACTGCGAGCCGCTCGGAAGGCCTTTTCTAACTGGTTCTTTGCTGCTTGGTATACAAGAAGGATTCAGTGTTCTTGTGTCAGAGATGTTACAGTCCCCAAATGGATACGTTTCGAGCCTCTTCGAACATCTTTGTTTAGAACCTATTGGTTTATTTGCATTGCTTTGCTTCTTAAGTTTCTTTTTGCTTTCTCGTGTATTAGCATTGAGTTCAAAGGCCAGCGTGTTTAAAGAACTCACCTACGCTGTTTTTCTGAAGTTCCATATCGTTTGTGTTGCATGCTGAAACAACCTCAAATATCTGTTCTGATACTAAAAATGCTTCTTTAAAGGAAAAATTGTTAGCCAAGATGTCAGGGGATTTTCACTTAGTATCTGGGATTAGGTACTGGGCGTTAGAGCCTTTCCCTGAAAACCTTTCCTTCTTTGGAGGTGTCATAGCTCTATCTAGAGTCAGCTTGAGCCACCTGAGCTCAGTGGTTTATAAAAATTCCAGTGCTTGGGCCACTGATTCCAGGTATCAGCAAAACATCTGTTTTCATTACAATTCTCAATTAATTTAGGAGAGACATCAGTGGATTTGAATCATTTTGAACAGTCATAGCAACTCAACATACAAAAAAGGTCGTAATGCGCCCAAGGCACTTCACAGTCTGATGAGGTAAATAGCTATGTACGGTAAATTTTTCATCTTAGGATACATGAAACAATAAGTTAAGGAGAATTTAATATTATGCATACATAAGGAAACGTAGGAGGATATTTTAAGTTCGATGACTTAGGAAAATAAAGCTGGTTAATATATGAAGTAAGGGGAAAGTATTAGATAAACAGAAGGTCTTACACATATTCTCAATGGAAGGGTTGACTGTAACTTCATAGTGTAACTTTTTTTAAAAAAAGATTTTATTTATTTTTAGAGAGAAGGGAACAGAGGGAGAAAGAGGGAGAGAACCATCAACTGAGGTTGCCTCTCATGCACCAGCTACTGGGGACCTGGCCACAACCCAGGCTTGTGCCCTGACTGGGAATTGAACCCATGACACTTTGGTTTGTAGGCAGGCGCTCAACCCACTGAGCCACACCAGCCAGGGCCATAGTGTAACCTTTTTGGTATTAGCAAAACATATAATAAAGTTCCATGTTTCCATGGAAATAGGTAGACAAAGTGTATCAAAAATAGTTAGAGGCACTGGCTGATGTGGCTCAGTTGGCTGGGCATCGTCCCACAGAGCAGAGGATCACCAGTTGGATTCCTGGTCAGGGCACGTGCCTGGGTTGCGGCCTGGTCCCCCATTGGGGTGCATATGAGAGGCAACCGATTCATGTTTCTCTCATACATTGATTTTTCTCTTCCTCTCTTCCCCTCTCTCTAAAAATAAATAAATAAATGCAATCTTTATACAAAAGTACTTACAGAATAAGTTTAATTTTATATAACTTCACTTGTTCAAAGAACTATAATAATTAGTATCCCTAGACAGACACCGAGTTTCTGCTTGGTAGTTGAAATAAGTGTTCTAGTCAGTAGTTCAAATGCAGATGCCCCTGTCAATTATACATCTGTTTGAATCTAGTGGGTTCTTCTAAGAATATAGTTTAGAAGGGAGCTCTATAGGCCACCTGAAGCTTGAGTCAGGCTGGGAATATCACATGGCTGTTCTGTTTATTTTTTATGTATTCAAAACCTTCAATAAGGTAGGATTTTTGAAGGCAGTGACTTTGTCTTGCTCAGTACCATCTCCCTAATGCCCAGATAGTGCTGGGCAGCTGGATGAGAGTTAACACTGTGGAATGAGTGAATACAGAAAATGGTAAAAAAAAAAAAAAAAATTTGTCTGACAATTTGTCTTAAGGCTTCTGTGTGCAAGTAATGTAGATTAAATTTAAAGCATCCTTATTCTAACTATCTCTAACAGCCTCTGAAACTCTTGATTTTCCTTCATCCTATGAAGTGGGTATTTGAACCTTTTTCATTTTGGTATGTTATAGCATGCATGTATAATTTTGCTGCTTTTCTTTAGGTCTTAAGAAGCTGGCCTTGAAACAATGGAGGAGCGGAAAGTGAAGAGGAGGAGTCCTAAGTCTTTTAGTGCCCACTCTACTCAGGTTGTTAATGCCAAAAAAAATGCCATTCCAGTTAGTAAAAGCACAGGGTTTTCAAATCCTGCATCACAGTCAACGTCGCAGCGACCAAAGTTAAAACGGTGAGTTTTTTCTTTCATAGTATCACAGCAAAATGCTATTAAATACTCGATCCTGTGATTCTTATAACATTTTTTTCTTTTGACTTTTAAAACATGTTATTCAGACACGTATGTGATTTAGAAAAAAATTTAGAAAGGTTAAAGTATATGTATAGAGATTAGTGCAAAATGAATGGTTTAAAGTTCCTTACTTTGTCTCATATTAAAATAAACAGAGCAAGGAAACTTGTAGACAAAGTAGATGAGCTAGCCAGAAATGGGATAAAGGATAGATATTTATAATTTTTTTAAACTAAGATGAGTTTTTGTGCTTTGCTAATTTTTAATTTTTTAAAGTGTGGTTTCATTGTTTTTGTAGAAATGAGGCTTATTTTAAAAATTCAAACACAGGAAGAATTCAGAGCAGAAACTTAAAACACTAAAATTTCATCACCTAGAAGTAATCATTAATATTTGGTGAACATCATTTGTCTTCAGACTTTAAAGGAAACAGGAATGACAAGTTTAAATGTGATACACATTACTGTTGCATATGTGTGATTATTTTATAGTATTAAATATTTGGAAAGCAAGATAACATTCTTTTAGAGAAAAAGCATTTCTTAATCTTAATGCTTTCTCTATTTATGATTAAATTAACTTATTTCCAATTACAAGCTCTTCATGGAGAGTCAGTTAAGGAAGGAAGGCTTGTAGCATACTATAGCCATTGGGTTTCCACAAAGGAAAGGACGAGATTCTTGCCTTGCTGATGGCCTCACACTCTGAGGACACAAAAGGGACATAGTCAGAGACACTGGAAGGGAACATTCCTGTAAGGATTAAATGATAAACCAGAGTTACAAGGTTTCCTTTGAATAAATTATCAGATAGGAAAGGGGTTTTCATTCTGGCTGAATTTAATTTAGAGTCAGATTTCGAATATGGTTATGGTTGAAAGAAAAAGCCAAGAGATTTTAAAGGTAATTGCTCCTTTTACTAAATTTTTATAGCAGTTTACTTATACCTCATTGCCATTTTCTGCCTTGTACTTCTATTTTCCTACCCTCCTCTGGGGGGGTGGTGCTATATTAATCCTTATGTGTCAGACTGTACTTACAGTGGGGCTCTGCACCTGGTATCATTTTAATGACTGTTTTTTAATTGTTGAATTACTTTAATATAAAATGAGAGAATGTGACATGATCAAAAACACTGAAGTAGAATAAATAGGTTTTTATTTTCTTTTTGGATAAAACTTCCAATGTGAAAAAAAAAGATATGTCCTAAAACCTTATATTCTATAGTAGTTTATCTCAGACTTTAATGCGAATATGGATCTCTCGGGGATCTTTGTAAAATGCAGATTCCAAATCAGTTAGTCTGGGATAGGGCTTCAGATAAGCATTTCTAATTAGCTCTCAGGTGATGTTGATGCTGTAGGTCTTAGGCGGTATTTTGAGTAGCAAGGTACTAAATAATGATATGTGTACCTAATATGAATATAAGATGCAGATCTTGCTTTGTGAAGAGCTGTTGCTGACCTACTGTCTACGGCCTATATGTTCTAAGTTGATTTCTTGTTAAGAGTATTAGTTTCTTTCTTGCTACGCCCTTCCCTGCACCCACCGTATGGCCTGTTTATCTTGTCCCTATTGTGGTGATGCACTTACAGGAAAGATGTCGTCATGCAACATTACAAAGAAGTTAATTGAGTACTGAATATATGTGTGTGTTGGGATCTGTAGGACATGTTGGAGTTACACAGATAATATTCAACTCCTTTTTCCTTTTTTCCCTGGCAAACTACTTTTTCTTTAAGGCTTCACTCACATACCACCTTTAGGATGTTTTCTGTGGCTACCCCTAGGTTGAGTGAACTGCTTTTTCTCTGTTCCCACATCACTCAAGTGTTGAGAGCCTGACATATACTGTAATAGATATGTGCAATAAGAACTAATCTAGTCTAGGGGTTCTACAGAGGCCTTCCGGAGGAAGTAGCATTCACACTGAGACTTGCAGGATGTGTGGGAGGTAGCCTGACAAAGATGGCCGTGAGGGGAAGGATGCTAATGTAGGGAGAGGGTTAGCATGAAGGTAGGTAAGAGAGTGGAATTCTAGGAGGCAGAGAGATTCAGAAAGTCTAGAGGATAGGTGACAAGAGAGGATAGGGTTCCTTAAGGATATTTTATGCAGCAGGCAGTACAAAGCTACTGAAGGGCTTGAATTAAGTGAATTATATGCTCTGGTTTTACTTTTTAAAAAATTGACTTGGCTGCTCTTGTGGGGAGGGAAGGGGGACCAGAAACAACACACAGAGACAGGAAGACCAGTTAGGCAGCAGGTGTTGGAGTAGTTTGGTCAAGAGATAGGGTCATGGCAGTGGAGAAGAGAGAACCACAAAGATTAGAGATATAACTGTGGGTATTATCGATTGGACTTCATGACTGCATGTGGGGGCCATGGGAAGGTAGAAGAGTCAAGGTTAGTAACAGGTTTTAGCACTCCATCATATGGTGATTAGGAACTGATGTGTCTTTCTTTCTCCTTAGTCTGGGTGCTCTTCCATGCAATGACTGATGTCATGTGCCTCTGTACACCCAGTATCGGGTTTGGTGACAGCTACAGAGTAGGGGCTCCACACCGCCTGTTGAATGAATGATTGTTCATGAAACAAGTAGGGTGAAGTTTAGAAGGGAAAGGGGTATGTACTGAAAAATAAAATATGAAACAGGGTAGTAAAAGTACTATTTCTCTATTTAGTTTTTTGTAGTCCAGAGAAATGACATACGGTATAAATGAATTAGTCAATCTTTTTATATACCTTAGTAGTTATATTTTATACATTTCTTTGAGATTTTTCACAACCTGTTCTTTTGGTTTCTGGCTTGAACTTACTGGTTTTATTTAATATTGAATTTGTTCTGATTTCTTGTTTTTAAGGAAAATTCCATTTAATTCATAAACTTTGCTTGGCCTAGAACAGTCTGAAAATAATCGTCTCTTTTTAAAGACAGTTAAATGCAATTGACTTTTTAATTGCATCTCATTTGCAGAGTGATGAAAGAGAAGACGAAACCTCAGGGTGGAGAAGGAAAAGGTGCTCAGTCAACTCCCATTCAGCATTCCTTCCTCACTGATGTCTCAGACGTTCAGGAGATGGAGAAGGGGCTGCTCAGCCTTTTGAATGATTTCCACTCCGGAAAACTTCAAGCATTCGGTAAGCAATAGATGTTTACCATTGTTCTGAGATGTTTACATCCTGTTCTCTGCATGTATTTTGCTACTCCTTTTAAAAGTGTCATTTTTTTTTCGTTAAAAAGAGTCCAGCGGCAGAAAATGCAGTCATCTTACATTTCATCGATCAATTCAGTTGTACTACTGAGTATACAATTGAAAAGACTACATTGTGTTTCTCATGCTTCATAACATTCTGTGTGCTTCATGAAATATTCATTTAGTATGAATATTTTCGTATATATTTCTTAAAGGAGGAATATGTTATTGGTTGGAAAAGGATTTGTGGTTAAGTCTTTATATGACTTTTAATTTTATTGAGATTATTATAAAATATTGGATCACTTGATTCAAATGGCAGTTGTCAAATTGGAAATGATTAGATGCTGCTGTTGCTTCTATATATGATGTTACTATTGAAAAAAGGTATCTTCTTTACCTAAAGAATATTTATTAAAAATCTTTCATATATGATTTGTTTAGTGCCCATAGTCGTTTCTTGAATTGTTATTGCTTTCCTGGTCAGAAATTTGATTTATTGTATTTAGAAATATGCAATCATTAACAAACTAATTTGTAAAAGAAGATAATCAATTTCTCTTGCAGCACTGTAAAGTTTAAAAGTATTTCCTCTAGGCAGATAAATAGAACTGTCTTAATCTTTATTAATGTTCTGGAATGTTCCCCCAGGAAACGAATGTTCCATTGAACAGATGGAACATGTTCGGGGAATGCAGGAGAAATTAGCTCGCTTGAATCTGGAGCTGTATGGAGAGTTAGAGGAACTTCCTGAGGACAAGAGGAAAACAGCTAGCGACTCCAATCTGGACAGGCTTCTCTCTGATGTGAGCATAGTTCTTTTTCTTTACTCTTTTCTTAATAAATATTTTTATTGACATAAAATTTACTATTATAACTATTTTAAAGTATACAGTTCAGTGGTTTTTAGTGTGTTCACAGTCATGCAGACATCACCACTGCTAACTTCAGAACGTGGTCATCACTCCAAAAAGAAGTCCTGTAACTCTCAGTTCTCCCCACTCCTCCCCTGGCTACCACTGATCTCCCTTCTGCCTCCACGAATTGCTTATTCTGGACATTTCATATAAGTGCCACCATGCAACATGTGGTTTTTTGGTGGGATTCTTTCACTTAGTGTAATGTTTTCAAGTCCCATCCATGTTGTTCTTTATTGTTTTTTTAGAGAAATTATAGTCCAAAGAAATTATACATAAGTTTTCTGAGAATGCTGGCAAATCTTAAAGTGAAATATTAGCTTCTATACATATATGATAAGAACTTAAGATATAGAAAATAGTATGTCAAAAAGCCCTGATATGATTAATAAATATTGCATTATTTATCCAGGGTATTACTTATTTTTAAATACAGAATTACATTTGTTATTTATGGTGATTTAACACATTTCCATGTGTACTAGCTTGCTAGAGTTGCCATAATGAAGTACTACAGACTGGGTAGCTGAACAACAGAAATTTATCTTCTCACAGTTCTTGAGACTCAAAGTTGGAGGTGAGGTGTTGGCAGGGTCGTGTCCTCTGAGGCCTCTCTCCTTGGCTTGTAGATGGCCGTCTTCATGCTCACACGGCATTCTCCCTCTGTGCATGGGCACCTGGGTCCAGATCTCCTCCTCTTGTCATGCTAGGTTAGGGCCCATCCTACCTACCTCATTGTAACTTAATTACCTCTTTAAAGACCCTGTCTCCAAATGCCCTCACATTCTAAGCTGCTTGGGGATAGAACTCAAACATGAATTTTGAGAGGACACAATTCAGCCCATAACACCACCTGTAACAGTTATCAGCCATTATCACTTCTCATACTGGGAAGTGTTAAATTTGCCCCTTTAAATATTTTTTGGAACAAAAATTAATAAAAATTGAATTTCATGTACTTTAGTTTCAGAATAGTTTCCATGGTCACCAATGACATTCTGTTGCTTTTCTCTGTTTTTAGAATAACTGAGTGTGAGGGAAGTTACAAGCCCATACTTAAAAATTTCAAGCCCATACTTTTTAAGTCTACTGTGTTCAGTGTTGCAACTGTTTGCTGTTCCCAGATCCTCTTAGCAAATACAAGCTTAATTTGTAATACATTTAGGAGAGTAACTGTGGTATGCTGAAAATACACTGAATTTGAAACCAGAAAGGTTTTGTTCAGTCCAGACTCTGCATTTGTAACTTTGAGCAATGTAACATTTCTGCAACTCAGATTTTTCCCTCCAGGAGTGAATTAATTCTACCTCATACTGAAAACTGAATGCCACGTAAAATATTTTTGCAATCCTTAAAGGTTTTAAAGATTTTGATCATTAAAATGGCAATATTTATCTTTTAAAAACTGTTAATAGAGATGATTATAATTATGTCTGGTTTTAAGTATACTTATAAAACCCCAGTTTTTATCATCTGGTTTAATTCTCTTCGCATATTCTTATTTAATAAATGCTAAAGTACTTTAAATTCCTTTGCATAAGTGAGTTTTTGAAAATTTTTTCTTTATTATTGCTTTTTTCACTTAAAAAAGCTTAAATAAAAATAATTTATTTAAACTGTAGTTATATTATTATATTTATCTTATAAAATTAAAATTAAATGTGTTTCTTTATGTTACAGTTAGAAGAACTGAATTCTTCCATGTATCCTTTGCCTAATAACAACAATGAAAAGTCTACAATCATGTTTTGGAAAGATGTGACTTTTGGATGTAGTGGACAGAGACACCTGCTATTATTTACTGGGCTCTCTCTCTTCCCCTTTGGTTTCCAAGTGGAGTTTACTAGTGGTTTTGTTTGTTTCTGGTTTGTTGTGCCTTACTTTTTATTGCTTTATAAATTTTTTTTAATTAAGGGAGTTGAGGATTAGCCTAGTTCTCATATAAATTATTTTGAATTTTAGATTCTGAGGCTCAATGGCAGTTGGTTATCCAGAACTGTGTTTATTTTAATATTATTACATAGAATATTTAAATGCATAAAATTGAAAATTAGACATTCAAGGAATATTTACGTAACTTGTGAAATGGTATTTTCATAATTAAGAGTACAAAGTATATTATCAGATTAGCCAAGGTACATGTAAAATATTCAGGTTTTGGCCTTTCAATAATTTTAGGAACTTTTCAAAATGTATTTTTGTTAACATAGCGATAAGCACACTAGGGGGTACATAGAACAATAAGAAATGATCCTACCTATGAAATAATTTCATTTGAGAGGAGAGACATCCCCTTTGAACCAAATAATGAGATACTAGAAAGAATACTGCAGTCAAGAGATTTAACTTTTAAGATTTGGTTCCATGTTTTGGTAACATAACCTTGGGCCCTGGCTGGTGTAGCTCAGTGGATTGAGCGCGGGCCTGCGAAGCAAAGGATCGCGGTTCGATTCCCAGTCAGGGCACATGCCTGGGTTGCAGGCCAGTTCCCAGCATGGGACACACAAGAGGCAACCGTACATTGATATTTCTCTCCCTCTCCCCCTCTCCTACCCTTCCCCTCTAAAGATAAATAAATAAAAAAATCTTAAAAAAAAAAAAAAAAAAAAAAACATAACCTTGGGAAGACTGCTTAATATCTCAGTGTCCTCTGTGATATGCATTGATTGCTACACCTAGTGATGTGTATGTGAAATTTTCCAAACCACATTATGTATGTATATGTAATGTATATATGTTTACATATATATAAATTACTATTATTAATATAATAGTGCCGCTATTAATTGAACTGTACAGTAACAATGAAGAAGTAGGGAGGTATATTCAAATCCAGTACTAATAATTAATAGCTGACCTTTATTGAATACTTACAGTTTGCCAAGTATAATATGAAGGGTGTAACACACATTATCTCACTTGGGCCTACCCTTTGAAGTAGGTGGTGTTATACTTCCCATTTTACAGAAAGTTTTGAGAAGCCACATAAACTGTGGGGAGAGATTAATGTAAGGTATCATTGTCAATGTGATTTAAGAAAGACTTAAATACAGGAGTAAGATATGAATTAATTAGGGGGCTTTCTTAGAAGTAGTTCCTAGTTCTTTATTCTTTATATTTGTTCCAAGGTTTATATTCTTTCTAGGCGTATGACACTTACATATCTCCTGTCCCCTAACCTGAGTTTTTGTTAAACGCTCAGACTCACTTGTCTCTCCACTTTCCTTGTTTCCCCCACCACAGTCACACAAGGCAGTGCGGTAGAACATGAGAGCACATGCTTTGGATTGCTTGGCTTCAAATCTTGGTGAGCAGCTGTTCAGCCTTGAGCAAGGTCTGGCCACCCTGGTTTCCTCATCTGTAATAAATGTTCTCTCTGTACTCATACTTCCCCCTTCTAATTCCATCTCTGTCATCAGTGCCTCAGTTATTTCCGTCACCAAGATTATTTTAAAATCCCTCTATGTCCATACCAGATAATGCTAATCAATATGGCACTTTTTGCCATTGAGCCTGGACATGGACATGAAATTATATGCCACTTTGTAACTATAGTTGGTTATCAGGCATCGTTAGTTCTGTCTTTTATTCTTCTTTAATCTTCTACCCTCCTCACCTGATCCCATAACCTTTCAAATATCTATTCCAACCCTAGAGCTGCACGGTCCGACATGGCAGCCACTAGCCATGTAGCCACTAAGCACATAAAATGTGGCTAATCTGGATTATAAAATGCTATAAGTGTAACATGCACCCCTGATTTCAAAGATATAGTATGAAAAAAAGACTGTGAAGTATCTCAATATCTTTATAATGACATGTTGAAATGATAATTTTTGATACATTAGTGTAAATAAAATATATTTAAAAATTATACCTGTGGTTTGCATTATATTTCTGTTGGACAGTGCTGCTGTAGGCTTTAGATGTTGCCACTAAATCGTCCTTAAAACATCACTCTCATCTTGCCATTCCTGTTCCTTACCAAGTTTTTTTTCTCACCATGCCAAATTTTCTAAAGGCTCTCACTGATTTGATCACCACCTGTACATCCTATTTTATTTTTTATTCCCACCAAGTTGGTTCTCTGATGTCCAAGAGCACATCATGTTCATGGTTACCATGCTTTTGTTCAGCTTGTCCTTCCTGCCTGAAATTACTCTGGTCTCTACCTTCTCCCCATCAAATAACACTGAAGCTGACCACTTCTATAAAGCATTTTGTTTGTACCTGAGACTAGCATTCTGGTTTTTTTTTTTTTTTCATTATCTGTTGATTTTTATAGGTGTTAAATCTCAGCCTTACAACTGGACGAGAATGTCTTTGATGGCAGGGCTCATGTGTGTACATGTTGCAACTTCTCCCTACATGTATCGCTCGCATTCAGTTCTCCATGTATCCATATCATTGTTTGAATTGGGTCTTGAGGAATAGGTAGCAGGTGGATCATGTAGATGAGAAGGACTAATATGTGCAGGGATTCTACCTGTTTCCAATGAAATAACTCAGAGGATCATAGGAGAGGCTTTAGAGCACTGAAGATTTTATTTTTGACTTTTACAAAGATTGTTTTCTCAAGGATGATACAGTGGTATTGTCTTCTCAAATGAACTTTTTAATACAGCAGTTGTATGTGCTTCTAATCAGCTCCTTACCATGAAAATCATTCTAACTGCATTGAAAGAACATAGTCTTGAGTCAGTGATTTTTTTTCTGAAATTCTTCAAATCCTTGTCATGGTTATAATTACTTAACTACACTTTAAAATTGTCTTACCACTACTAAGTTTCTCAGTAGTAACATAGGTACTTTCCCTTTAAATATATATACCTATTACATATTTTAATGCCTTGATCTCTTATCTCTTGAGTGTAATATCCAGAAGTTTAAAAGATCTACATATTATAGAATGAAAATCTTCTTAACTGATGAATTCAGACAAAAACTCCATTTGGCAGATGCACAAGATATTCCAAATACTTCGACCAGCTAAAATGAAATGCAGTTGCTTTCTTGTGGTTTGAGGAAAAGCAGCTTTCTTTATTTTTCCAGCTGAATCCAGTAGCAGAATCATCTTCCACAATAAGGAATTAAAGTAATTACAGTGCAAGTGCAATGATTGATTGTTTTCACATACCGCTTTTAGTAAATTTGACTTTCTGTAATTCACCGCAACTGGGGGCCTGGGCCTTGCCGAAGGCTTTATCAGGAATGCGATGCAGAGATTGTGCTGCTATGCTTACTATTGTTGCCTTCTGGGGTTATACTTGAAATGTGTTGTGCTAAATGTCGTCCACAGGGCTGAAGGATTTACCCTTGAGCTCACCAAACTTACTCCACTGTTGATCCTAAGTTGATGATGCGCAGGCTTTTTGTGGCAGCCCAGCTTCAGTTTACAGCAGACAATCGATACACACCGTGGTGTGTTTTCCAGTGGCCAGTGATAACAAAATGTTAAATGAGTATTTGTGAAATTTGCTATTTTTAATAAAGTGATTGTTTTAAATTTGTCTCTGTTGTTTGTTTTGAAGAAACCTATAGTCTTCAATCTGGGAATACGAGTTCAGTTCTCAAACGTAAACTGTGCTTATGCCCTGTGAGGCTCTGTGACTTTTTTGCAAACGTCGCAGCTTGTGCACACTTAACTGTGGGTGTAACGAAGAGCATGGGCTTTAAAGTAAGACCTGCGTCTGAATCCGCATTCTGCTCCTTGGCTTTGTGTTCACGCACATTCACTCAGTTTACCTGAGTTTAACCTTTGTTTTCATCTAGAAAAGAGGTTAATAACCAACTCCTAGTGATTGTTATGGGGAGTAAAAGAGTGTGTGTGCCAAGATGCTTAGCACAATAGTTGATACCAGTAATGTCCAACAGAGGTTAGCTTTCTCACCCTTTTCAAATCGCTTGATTGAAATATCCATATACCATGGAATTTACCGTTTTCAAGTGTACAATTCAGTGGTTTTCAGTATATTCAGAGAGTTTTGCAGCTACCACCATAATCTAATTCATCACCCTTAAAGGAAACCTATTAGCAGTCACTCCCCACCTTTCCAAACCCCCCTGCACTTGGTAACCAGTAATGTACTTTCTGTCTCTGACTTTGCCTGTTCTGGACATTTTCTACAACTGGAATCATATTGTACAATACACAGTCTTTTGTGACTGGTTTCTCTTAGCATGATGCTTTCAAAGTTCATTCATGTAGTATGTATCAGTACTTCATCTCTTTTCACAGCCAAATCATGTTCCATTGTACGGATGTACCACATTTTGCTTACAGATTCACATGCTCCGTTGCCCTCGCAGGAGAGAAGAGATCTCCATGCTTCTGCCAGCTTGTTTCCAAGCACCTGCTTAGGGACGGGGAGAGTGGGGGACCCACTGAATGATAGTAAACAAATCTACTGGTTTTAGTAATTTGGGGGATTCAGACTTAAAAGAATTTTGATGAATTTATCTAATCGGTCTTTTTAACATCCCTTTAAAAAATGAGAAGGTTCCTAGAACATGAAATAGAACCTGGGAAACGTTTCTGTTGGGTTGAGACAATGGGATTCCGGGGGAGACCTCACTCTGGGGTTGGACAGAATGAAAGGGGACTGCCGTGGGACATGTTTTTCTTGGATGGGTCCGGAGATAGAGCCGAAGCTGTTCCCTGTGGCTTAGTGACAGAGCAGCAGGCTGGCCTTGTTGATTTTGTTTGTCCTTTTTACCAGGAGACCTCATGTGGGTCTCAGGTAACAAAATTGTAGCTTATCTAATTTGTATTCTTTTACCCAGCTTAAACATGTTGAAGGCAACAGGAAAAAAAAACATGGTGCCTGGCTTAGAATAAAATTTATTATATGTTGCATATTCCTTGTAGATAAATTTTCATTACAGGTGAGTTTTAAAAAATACTACCAGGGCAAACCAACTTCCAGACTTCTTACTTATTTACAAAAAATTAGATCATACAATCACATGGTTTTCTAACCAGCTTCTTATGAATATTTTTCCATGGTGGTAACTATTCATCTACACAGAAAAAAAAAAAAAAGCTTAAAGGCTTCGCAGTAACTATTTAAAGATAGTTTTACCAGAATAATTAGAAACCAACTAGGAAGGGTGCTTTGGGTTTTGGTTTGGTACCTCCTGTATAATTATAAAATTGACAATAAGTATAAAATATTCTGAGGATTTCCTGAAGATGTGAAACCCCACCTTTCCCATCCCATGGCCTTAAAATCACTAGCTTTCTCTGAGCCCAAGCAAACATGGGCTTCGGCACCCAGGAGTCCGGCAGCCTGGCGTCTCTCCGCGGCTTCTGGGCACTCACTGCAAAGAGAGCCTAGGGGTCACACGCGGGTCCCCGCCCAGCCCAGCCCAGCCCAGCCCAGGTAAACTAAGGACCCTCCCCACGGAGCAGGGGCTTGGCGCGGGCCGTGTTTTCTGGTCGCTATGGAGACGGGGCGGGGCCCCTCCACGCTCTCACCCCGCGGAGGTCTTGCTCCCATTTTCGCTACACGGTCCCAAGAGGTGGCAGCTGCTGGGCCCCGGGTCTCTCGGCCACTTCCCTGAGGTAAAAGCCCTTGGCTTCTGGGCCACATCTTTTTTACTTGAACACCACGGGCTCGGTGCTTGGGCTGGTTAGGTTCCACATGCAGCCTTGGGACGATCCCAGGCAGCGCTGAGCTAGGGCACTCTCTCGACGACCTTGGACAACCTGAGCTACTGCGGAATTATCCAAAACTGAAGTGGCGCTGGGGAGAGACAAAGCAATCTCTGGGTAGGGACAGATTTGAGGTGAGCTGCGGCAGATAAACGCCAGCCTCCCACGGACCACTCATTTAGGGTGGAAATAAAGTCGAGTTATGGGGCAGCGTGGAAAACACTGATTTTCATAGCACTCCAAAGTAGCCTACACCATCAAACTCTCTCCATCTGCCAGTTCTCACCCTCTTTCCCAGCCTGGAATCCAAAGCACAGGGAGCAGAGTGGGGAAGGGAGGGTGTCCCTCCACCCCTAATCCCAAATGAGCCCCCGGGGTAGAGGGTAAGAGTCACAGCCCAACTCAAACCCGAGGCAAACCTTTTGTTCCTCCCCAGTGCCACTTCAGTCTTTTGGAAAATTATGAACCTGCTTAGGTTCTCCAAGGTCAAGGGTGGGGAGGCCAGTGCTCTGCCTGGGAGGGTAGTGAAGGAGAAATAGAAAGAATCTACAGCACAAACAGTTTGTAGTTATAATTGTATAGCTCTGAATTAATATGCTAAGATCTGATGAACAGGACAAATAATTAAACTGTGATACTTAGAAATATTTATCTTTTAAAAAAGTACTTAGGCTGCACTTAATAAATCTTTCCATAAGTATCAGACCTGAATATCCTGACATCATTTCTGTTAAAGTCCAGAACAACCTAGGCAATTGTTTTCAGGCCCATCTTGACATTTGTGCACCTCAGGAACCTCAAAAATCATGCTCTAAACATTATTTCAGTGAGAGAAAGGAGGGGTTAGGCATTTGAAAATTGTACAGCAACATAACTGGTTATGTTTCCTGAATGAATTTAAATAGTACAGTTGCTTCTTGTTATAGCTTTAATTTTATATCTTTAAGCTGAGCAAATTCAGCATTTGATTATGTCCAAGTTCTGCTAAGTATGACATTTCCTGTCACCTTCTATGCTTTCCAACAACAGATTTCCGCAGTGTGCTATTGCTTTCATTACATTTGTGCACATAATAAAAATTATATATCAGTTTATGTTCAGATTAAGTCATGTTTTTACATGCCCTGAATAGGACATTTTATTTAACTGGAATATTTTTAAATTTCTGTTTTTTTCGCTAATCACATGCATTTTTCTTTTACTCTGTTTTTCCCCCCTTGCAATCTTGAGAACCATATTATCTCTTGGGAGGCATATTTAAAGGGTTAATTTTTTTTTTCTCCACCCCTCGTAGTGTATTCCTTGTTTGTGCTTTAGGAGGAAGCCTTGCTAATAAACTTTTTTTAATACTTAGAATTTGAAAGTTCCTCAAGGAAGAAATGCCAGGCACCCATTTCTGAAGGTACTAGAAAATAACCAATGACTGCCATATTTTAAACATAATTCAGAATTAGTATTCTTGCCCCAAAGTGAATTCTCCCCCACCCATAAGCACCCTAAAATACTTCTCTTTCTTCTAATTCACTAATGTCATGAAAGAAGAATCTGTCAGATCTACCTAATCATTCAATTCTAAGCTCATTTTTACCATATAACTGATTGAACACAATGATGGAAATTAGTAGTAAGAATATCACATAAGTTGATAAATTGTCACAGTGATGACACAGTTGTCAATAATAATCAGTGAAGGAGCTGGGCTTTTTCTTAGCTAGTGATTTGCTTTCCAGCCCTTGAATTTGGAAAATTGGTGATGTGAACAATTATTCATTTACTCAGCAAATATGCATCAAATGCCTGCTTGTGGGCAGGCGCTATGCAGTAGGCAGCTTCTACAATGGCTCCCCATGACCCCAGCTTCCCAGTGTCCCAGCCCTTGTGAATCCTTCCCCTTAAGTCTGGGCTGGACTTGCTTCTAATGCAGGAGAGCCAAACTTTTCTTTAAAGGTCCAGGTAGTAAATATTTTTGGCTTTGTGGGCCATATGGTCGCTTTTCCAGTCACTCAACTCTGCTGTTGTAGTTTTATGACTAGCTGTGTTCCAATAAAACTTTATTTACGAAAATGTATGGCAGGCAGTTATAGCCTGTGACTCTGTTTGTTGACCCCTGTTCTGACTAATCAAAAGTAGTGGTATATCGCTTCTGAGACCATATTACACAAGGACTCTGGCTTCCATCCCGTCTACCCTCTCTTGCTCTTTCACTTGCTTGGTTGTCATTTTTGTGAGCTAAGCTGCGCAAAAGCCCTCATGGGAGGGGAGCCTCCAGCCAACAGCCAGCCAGGAACCGAGGTCCTGGTTCTGACAGGCTGTGTGGAACTGAATTTGCCAACAACCATTTTCATGAGCTTAGAAGTGGATCATTTCCCAGTCCAGCTTTGGGATGACTTCGGTCCCAGGTGACGACACCTGGATCATGGGAGCCTTGAGCCAGGACCCAGTTCAGCCGTGCCTTGACTCCTGACAGAAACTGTGAGATGATAATGCTGTTTTTTTGAAGCCACTAAGTTTTGGGACTATTTGTTACACAGCATTAGATAATTACACCGGATAGCCAATTCACACTATGATAGACTCCTATAATAATGAGCAATAGAAATGCTGTGCAGTATTTACTCCTCCTGAAAATATTAAATATTAAAGTTTCAAAAACATCTTACAAAAAGAAATATGTTTAATTTTGTTCAAGCCTTTCCCAAACATATTAAATCATGGATTCTGTTTTTCTGAGAAACTCCTATTGATATCTTATGGAGCTACTATTTGGAAAAGTAGAAAATGCTTAAATATGAAATCATTCTATTTAAAGAAGTAGTGATTGCCAGCATGCCATTTCTCCCTAGTCAGCAAAGTTGACATCTTAGATAATCCTGTAGCAATTTATATTTATATATACCTATATATGATGTACTGCCCACTAGCAACGTTTGGCTTATTATGTAACTCAGTAATTTCTTAACATGAAAGATAATAATTTTGAGAACTTGCTAAATAAAAATCCCTTATGTTGGCTCTTGGAGGAATTTCACATAACAGCTGGGCATCTTATGAAACTAAGGATTTGTTTTCATTTAATGTTGATTCAGAAGTATTTAATTTCCCACATTGCCATGAGGTTTTTATCTGAACCACACATTATTACACTACAGTTCGCCAAGATACATCACTGCCCTGCTTCACACATGAGGAGGCTGGTGCTCAGAAACTAAATTATTTGTGAAGCTTCAATTTGTGGGGAGGGGGGATCAAAGCAGGGGTCCAAATGCAGCACTGTCATACTGCCCTTGTAATATTTCTAAAATTGTTCCTACTATGGTATAAGCCTTTCCGATATATTCTTTTTCAAAATGTGCCTCCATCTTATTGACGTGTAGTAAGAGTGGAGGCACTGGAAATTTTGTGTTATTCTCAACATTTTCTGTCTCTCCCATAAAATTTCCTCAGCTACTCCAGGCCCCATTTTTCCTCCTTGAAATTTATAGCAACAGACAGTTGCCTAGAAACTTAGACCTTTCTGATGCTTGAATCCCAGCTAGAATTTCACTGACAAGTGGTCAGTGAATTTGAGTTTTAATATCTCCAGTAATAGACATAACCTTCCAAGACAGCTGAAGCTGTTGAAGTGGTTGTTTTCCCACACAGATTCATCCAAAATCCATTTCTCTGACATCATCCGTTGTTCCTAAGTTTGTCTTCTGGGGATTCACAAACCATATGTAATTGATTTTATACAAAAAAAAAAAAAAAAAAAGCCTTCAGATAGCTGGTGTGTGTGTGTGTGTGTGTGTGTGTGTGTGTGTGTGTGTATGAGGGGGGCTCTATTTCTTTTCTCTTTTTAAAACAGGTACTCTGCTTTCTGTAAGTGGAAGGATCCACCGCTTCCTCTTTGATTTATCATCTTACCACTGCTCATGTGCACATGAGTCCATTTGGGACTTTCTCTGTTGCTCTCCTTCTTTCTACTTCTTTTGATGTCTGTCTCCATACTAACACCATGTCATCCACTTACTCCAGCTTTATAGTGAGTCTTGACATCCACAAACACATCTCCCTCCCTTGTTCTTCCAGACTGTTTTGACTGTTTTTGGCTCTTTAACCATCCAGAAATACTTTAGAATCAGCTTTTCAGTTACACAGACACATACAATATGTCTTGGGATTTTTCATTGAGATTGAATTGAATCTGTAGAACAACTTGAAGAGAAATAATCTCTTCATTCTTCTGAGTCTCTAATCCATGAATAAAATGTATCTCTTCACTCATTTAGATCTTTAAAATGTTTTTCAATAAGGTTTATGATTTTCTTCAAAAAAGTTTGTACTTCTATTTTTTTATAGATGCTTCATTTTTTTTATTTTATTGTAAATGATATCTTTTCTAAAATATCTTGGTTGAAAGAGAAGGTATAGAAAAATATTCAAATCATAGGTGTAGAACTGAATGAATGAGAAAGTGAATCACCTGGGTTCCCCCCACCAGATCAGTACCAGCACCTCAGAATCACACCTCTCATGTCCCTCCTTGTCATCAGCCTCTTGTTCCTCCCCAAAGGTAACTGCCATCCTAACTTCTAACATTACAGTATAAAACTTTGTATAAATTAAACCATATAAAACGTATTATTTTGTTCCAGCTTGTTTTGTTTAATGTCTTATGTGTGTGAGTCCTACATATTTTCGTATGTAGCAGCAGACTGTTAATGGATGTACAGCATTCTAGTACATGAATATATGACAGTGTAGTTGTCCTTTCAACTGTAGGTGAATGCTTGGGTTTTTTCCATCTGATGCAGCTGTGAATATTCTTATGGATTTATCTGATTCACATGTTCATGTTTTTCTGTTGGGTCAAGTATATGCATATGTTAAACTTTAGGAACTAATGCCAAACAGTTTTTCAAAGTACTTATATCACAGCAGCTGTGCACAAGAGTTCTGCATGCACGCAACACATGGCTTTGTCAGTCTGTGCTGGGCAGAAAACCATCCCGACATTGAGTAGCTTGAAACAAGAACCATTATTTTTCACTGTTCTCTGGATTGGCTGGCCTCACCTGGGCAGTTCTTCTGCTTCCTCTTATAGTCTAGGCTCATTGATGTGGTTGCATTTACCTAGGAGATCACTTGGAACGGGACACCTAAGCTGGTGTCATTCACACACCTGGTGCATTGGCTAGGGTGGCTGAAACAGGTAGGAGCTGGCTCAACCTCTCTCTCCATGTGGTCTCTCATCATTCAGTCATCCATCCCAAGCTTATTTATTTGCCATCAGCTGGATCTGAGGAGTGCAAAAATAGAAACTGCTGAGCTTCTTAAGGTCCAGACTCAGAAGTCGCACATCTTCACTTCCACAACATCCTGCTGGTTGAAATAAGGCAGTGCTAGTACAGGTTCCTGAAGTCAATGTCATGTGCTTTATGTTATGTTATGACAATACTCTCCTTCTGGGTACCAATTTCATATCAGTTGTTATTGCCGAATAACAAGTCACCCAAAATTTAGTGGCTTAAAACAATAATTATTATTTCTCATGATTCTGAAGGTCAGCTGGGCCCAACTGGATAGTTGCCTTACCCTGTAAGTGGCTCTCTAGAATCTTCCTTTCCCCACTGCTCTGCACTGCCACCTTCATCATAAGTCAGCTAGCTGTCCATATACGTGAGTCTGTTTTATTGATCCTTTCTATTTGTCTGTCTGTCCTTGTGCCAATATCTCATGCTCTTATTTACACTAGCTTTGCAATAAGTAAGTCCTGATATCATGTACAGTAAGTGTTACCACTTTGTTCTTTTTGAAGCTGCCTTTAATATTCTTGCCCTTCTGCATTTCCATACACTTTTTATAATGAGGTTGTCAAATACACACACACACACACACACACACACACACACACATACTGTACTTGCTGGTTTTGACTGAGATTGTATTGAGCTGTACATTAGTTTGTTAGAACCAACATCTTAGAGATGTATACTCTTGATGAGATCTTTAAAATGCTCTCTTGATGAAATATTTAGTATTCTATGTGGAATACTTGTCCCTCTTTGCTTTAAGTTGGATTTAATTTTTTTTTTGCAAATGGTATGTTGTTGTTTGATAAAGTTCTGTTGTTAGTAAACAGAAATCCAGATTGTTTTTATTGTTTTCTTGTGTGCAATGACCTTGCTAAGCTTCTGCATTAAGCCTGACAATTGATTTATAGATTTTTTAGTATTTTCTACATACAATTATGCCATTAATAAATAATATTTTTCCTTTTCCATTGTTATACATTATATTTTATTTCTTTGCTTTATTATTTAGACAGACTCACAAGAACAATGTTGAATAAAGATGGTAGTAGTGATCAGAGGGGAAGTTTCGACATTTCTCTATTAAATTTGATGTTTGCTCTGTTTCCAAACATGTACTTATTTGGACTAGCAAGTTCCCTTCAAGTCATAGTTTGCTAAGATTTTTTTTATTTTAATGGACATTGAAGCTTATCAAATTTACTTTTTGTATCTATTGAGATTATCACATAAGTTTCTCCTTTATTTTGTTAATGATGAGAAGAGCATTGATTCTGTAGTATCAAACCAAATTCTCATTCCAAGAATAAATCCACTTTGGTGGTAATATATTACCTCTTTTGTACATTGTTGGGTTTGGTATTCTGATACTTTCATCAGAATTTTTGCATCTATGTTTATAATAATAAACCTATCGTATTCATCTTTTGTATGGTCCTTGTTGATTTTTGGTAACAAGGTTATACTGACTTCATAAAAGGATTTGGTAATAATTCCCACTTTTTCTGTTCTCTGAAAGATTTTATTTAAGTTTACTGTTAATTCTCCTCTAAATATATTTTTTAGGATTTTATTTATTTACTTTTAGAGAGAGGAGAAGGGAGGGGGAAAGGGAGAGAAACATTGACATGTGAGCTGCTTTTTGCAAGTCCCCAACCAGGGACCTGGCCTGCAACCCAGGCATGTGCCCTCACTGGGAATCGAACTGGTGACCTTTTGGTTCACAGGCCAGCACTCAACCCACTGGGTCACACCAGCCAGGGTTCTCCCCTAAATGTTTGATAGATAAAAATATTGGTCCAAGAGTAGGGTGCTACTATAACAACAGCAACACATTTCAAATTACATGACATTAACATCCAATCTGGTACCATGAATTGGTTATTGGACACTTGGAAAGATGGCAACCCATGCTATACAGTGGGAAAAAAATTGTAAAACTATAATCTTGAATAGGGTAAAGGGCATATTATGTATCTTATTAGCTTGTATTTTATACAAAGAGTTAGAAGATTAATGTTATTAGAATGAGTTCATTACCACTGGCTGCATTTGCCAAAGTACTACAAGAAATAAAGGAGCTCAGAAAATATTTTGGCTGGTTTGTGAGCAGGAGTATAAAGAAATGCAGAGACAGCCAAAAAACTCAGGTACTTACAAGGTTGGAAGGTGCAACTGATTCATAGGTTCAACTAGTAAAGAAGCAACTGAAAAGGCCTTTGATCAACTAAGTCTGCTTTAAAGTCTGCCTAGAGGGCAAGGGCCAAGTCAAGGGTGTGGCTGCCACACCTTTATTAGGATGTCTGAAGGGAACAAGGTGGTGTCCAGCAAATACTGTCCATTGTAAAAATATCACAGGGAAGGTAGACTCAGGGTTTGGTTTTCCCCAAGGAAGACTGATAGGCTCAAAATATTTGCAATTAAACTTAGAGAAAGAGAAATGTCTCTAAACAATTGTGGCATGTAGTATTACCTAGAATCAAGTACATACCTTGAGATAGATTTTGAGAGAATGGTATGATCAGAGGAATTATCGACATGATCTAAAAGAGAATGTGATTGTTTGAGACTAAAAATAATCCTAGGGCCCCAGCCTTCTACAGCAGGATTTCAGAATCGCTATGGATTAACTCTTTTATACATCATTCTTCTTTACAAATCAGAATATTTATTATAGTTATGCTTTCCCTGTTCTACCATTATATATACTGTATATAGGAGCTAGGGCCAGAAAACTTACCTTTTTAGTTCAGAGATCTCTAGGTCAACAGGAGCTATACCTGGATCTATAGAAACTGTTACGAATCATTCATGTCACCTGAAATCTAAGTTAAAAATATTGATGAAATGGAACTTTTGGGTTGTCTCCCTTAAAAAGTGAGTGAAGAGCCCTGGCTGGTGTAGCTCAGTGGATTGAGCATGGGCCTGTGAACCAAAGGGTCGCTGGTTCAATTCCCAGTCAGGGTACATGCCTGGGTTGCAGGCCAGGTCCCCAGTGGGGACCATGTGAGAGGCAACCACACATTGGTGTTTCTCTCCCTTCCTTTCTCCCTCCCTTCCCCGCTCTCTAAAATAAATGAATAAATAAAGTCTTTAAAAAAAAAAAGTGGGTGAAATGCGCTGTGTGTGTGGAAATAGAAGGCACTGACTCAAAGGCTAAATTGTGGCAGACTGCATCACTGTTTGTGCTCTTACATAATCCTCTCTCCTTGAGCGTAGGCTGGACCTAGTGACTTGTTTTTTCACTAATAGAATAGAGCAAAAATGATGGGCTATCACTTCTGCAATTCAGTTACAGAGAGACCATAGCTTTTCTCTTGTGTGCCCTCTCTTGCTTTTTCATTTGCTCACTCTGATGGGAGCCAGCTGCCATTGAACTGCCCTATGGAGAAGCCCATGTGGCCGGGAAGGCAAGGGAGGCCTCCAGCCGACAGCCAGTGAGAACCGAGGCCTTCAGTCCAACAGCCCATGAGCAACCGAATCCTGCCCAGAGTCACAAGGATGAGCTTCAAATCCTTCACATGAGACTGGAGTCCTGGCCAACACCTTGACAGCACCTTATGAGAGACCTCAAAGCAGAGGTACCTGTTATGGATTTAATTGTGCCTCCCCAAATTCATATGTTGAAACCCCAACCCCCCAACATGACTATATTTGGAGACAGAACTTATAAAGAGGTAATGAAAGTTACATGAGGTTGCAAGGGTGGGGCCTTAATCCAGAAAGACTGGTATCCTTACAAGGAGAGGAAGAGACACTAAATCTCTCCTTTCTCTCTCTCTCCCTCTCTCTCTCTCTCTCTCTCTCTCTCTCTCTCTCTCTCTCTCTCTCTCTCACCCTTTCCCTCCCAATCCTATGTGTGCATAGAAGAAAGGTCTTGTGAGAATACAGTGAGAAGGTGGCCATTTACAAGTCAGGAAGAGAGGTCTCACCAGAAACCAGCCCTGACAACACCTTGATCTTGGACTTCCGGCTTTCAGAACTGAGGAAAATAACATTTTTTGTTGTTCAGGCTATCAGGTCTGTGACATTCTGCTATGGCAGCCCTAGTAGCTGAAGACCATGCTCCACTAAGCTCTGTCTAGATTCCTGACCCATAGGAACTTTGAGATAGTAGCAGTAATGCATTAGCTTAATTTTTTTCTCTGCATTCTCTTTGACTTGTATCCTCAAAAGATAGGCAGGTAGAGTGGCACCGTTATGCTCTTCAGAGTCTTGCTTTCCAGGGAGCGGAAAACAAAGTCTGTATTCCTGGCTGATACAGAATCATTCCAATTTCTAAGTCATTTTCCCACCTGAGCGAAAACAGCTCTGGTTTGGATTCACGTTTGGGTGCAATGAGACGAGGACAGAATAAATCACAATGACTTGGAGTACGTGAACTCCCTGCGTATGTGTGTGTGGATTATCTTCCATGGATCTATATGTAAAGGAATTGCTGTAATTATATAATTTCTACAAGGACAATATTAATATACTGAATGTTTCTAGTTGATCTTAATTAAACATCTGTTGAAATGAACCTAGTTTCCAGGACTGGAAGAAAATAATTTGCTGAAATGTCAGCTGGGAATTCTTCCAGAAAAACCCTGGAAATGGAGTGCCTCCGCACACGATTCAGTGCCTGGACACCATTTAGCAACAAGTCTTTAAACAGACAGGTGAGTTTCATGCTCTAGAATAAAGCAAGTTTCTTTTGTGAGGCTGATTTTACTACAATAGGTTGCATGTTGCCGTATGCTTTTCTTCAGGGGAGAAACACCCCTAAAGAATTTAGTTTTTGAATCACCTTAAACAAAAATAAAGCTACTTTTGTCTACACCAAAGACGGTTTCTTCTCACCCCAGTCCCCAAATCCTACCTTATGGGAGGCTCCAGATCTGTTCCCCTTTCCTCTGTACCTCCAGGGACAAAGGAGCCACCTCCAGAGCACACACCGGTCACTGTGACAGGGAAGACAAAAAAAGAAGTGCTTTTAGTGGCGTGGAGAGAGTTAACGTACAGGGGTGGGCGAAGGTAGCTTAACAGCTGTGAGGACGTGAAACACAGAGTTTATTCTTGTATTATTTTTGATTAATTATTGTATTATTTATTTCTATTATTTGTCTTATTGCTATTGTTATTATTTCATATCCTTAGTTCCTATGTATCTTTTAGTTAACGATGGCTAGTAATTTAACTCACCCCTGTACAGTTCTCTGTGTATTTCTTTAATCCTCTCTTCCCTCCTGTGCCAACTGTGTGGTTCGGTGGCCTGGGGATGTCCCCTTTGAAAGGTAGCCCAGAAAGTAGTCAGGCCTTAATGGAGAAGCTGGCTGGGCCTGCCGAGCTCCTGCAGGTTCAGGCCAGCTCACAAAGGCAGGAGGCTCTGCAGGCCTGGACCAAAGCCTGACCGAGTAATCCAGCCAGTGAGTTTGTACGTGTCATCTGAGCAAAGCTGGACTGAAACCCAGGTTTGGGGGGATGCTGGTTCCTGGCGTATGTCTTTCCTGGAGACACGTCTAGCGATGGCTATGAGGCGATATTCATTAACTTTCATTTTGGCGGGTGCAGTGAAGCTACAGGACTGTGAGTTAGTCAAATCATACCTACTTCAAAGGACCTTGTTTTCACAATTCCATAAGGGTAGCCCGTTTGTGTTTTCAAGATGAAATATTTGGAATCTGTTTCCCCAGGCCATATGAGCTAAGGTAGAAACAATTACCAGGATTCTTTACCTCTTTGTCTTGCAAGAGGCCTCCTTGGGCCCCTGTGTAATTGTATCTCCCACCCACCTTTTCCACCAGCCCACCCAACAAGCCCACACTTGTCTGGATCCAAAAGCAGGTTAAGCCAAGGGAGAGACCTTTACTAAGTATGTGAAAACACTTTGTGACCTGTAAAGCGCTATGCAAATATAAGCCCTGAAGTTGTTAGATCGCCTGAGGATTGCTAAGCAACTAAGAATATATTCAGCTATACAGAAAACTGTCATTTCCCCCCCTCTATAGCTCTTTCAGGAAAGAGTTGCTCTTATAAGTCACTGGTTTGACCTCTGGACTAACAAGCAACGTGAAGAATTCTTATTCACGATATTTTTACGATGCACTAAATCACAATTAAGGTAAATGTGGCCTATTGATATAATTGTCATTAGTTCTTAAAGAAAATAAAGTGTAATAAACTGTTTATATAACTCTTAAGGTTTTTTTTTTCCCCTAGAGGGAAAAAGCAAACAAACAAAGCCATCGATAGTTTAAGGTTTATAAACACTGCTGCTGCTGCTGCTTCCTTGAGGGGAAATGGAACCTCTGGGGCTTTAATTTCTGCAGACCACAGGGAGGTATTTCATTTTTGCAAAAACTTGTAAATAGCTTCAGCCAGTGAAGTTTTAACATTGCCCTAGTATATTAAATCCTCCTTGGAACTATGAGACAGGCAAGTATATCAAGTAGAGATTTGATAGATAGGTAGGCACTCCATAAAGATGGGTTACATGAATGGATGGATCTGAAAAGTATCTGAGAAGTAACTATGGTAACAGCATTTAGTAATATGGGCAAGACTTGTACAGCAGTGGTCCGTGATTGTCAGCGGGCCCTTGTTCTTGCTCTTAACTTTCTCTCCTGTTATGTCTACACTTTACTTTGAAATACTCCAGCAAAGATGGTGTGATATTCAAAGGCGTTGGCTGAAATACCAGGGGCAGCAAATATTCTGATCAGGAATTAATACTAGCATTGTATTGGGAAAGCCATGGTCTCAGTTATCACCTGACACTTTGCTGATTGACACAGCAAATATCAGGCATTAGTTATTACCAGAGTAGCTAGTGGCTTGTCAATTTGTCGGCTGAATGTTACCAATGGAGACTCTAGTGAAATTGAAGATGTGGGACAGAACAAATGTCCGAGAGAGTCCTGCAGCATGCCTGGATGTGGTTGAAGAATCCAGCCGTGCTTGTGGCAGGTGTTCGAAGGGATGGTTTCCTAGGTTTCTCGCTCAAATAAATGGTCTTGTCAGTCTGGGGATTTTTGGTGGCCTGAGGTCAATGGCGGGGATAATGATGGAACCCTGTTTCTGGAACTTGTACTGTTTACTGTTGTTTTTCGACTGAGTGAAACTTTCACCCAAAAGTCAGAGAGCTGGGCTTTAAACCAACAGAACAGACTGTGTGAACTGGTTTGGGCTTATTTACCGAAGTGTTAGTGGCTTTCACTACAACCTGGTGGTGAGGTTGGGGGGACTTTGAACTTCTTAGGCAGCTAACCAAAAAGTACTAGAGTGAGACTTGTGCGAGACCAAATTGGCTTATTTTAGTTGCAATACCTGCCTCCCACTTTTTCTTGCACCCTGCCCTGCCCATCTCTTTTGATGGGCCATTTCATCTCTCCTACTGACTCACTCACCTTCTCTGTTGTCGGCTTTCCTCTGAATCTGTGGGCACACAGTGGATTGTTAACCAACTGTCCCTTATGAAGTCAGGAGTCACCAGGGGGAGACATATCTTCCTGGTTGTGTTGAAAAAGCTGTAAAAACAAGCCATAGAAAAATAGCTCTTCAGTCAACACTTAAAAAACAGGGAAGGGAACTTTTTATGGCAGGCATTGGCCAGGTTTTCTTTTACTTCAAATTGACAGTTTTCACGATAAGAAAATAAAAGACCAAATCCCATATCTGTAATTGCTTTGTGGTGTAGTCTCAGGTATCATAAACCAAGCCATTTTAGTTGTCAACACTAGAGGTCACTAGAGAACTGCTGGTATATTTTGAGGCTTATTAACACTAGGCCTGACATTTTGTCACTGGAAAGTGCATCCTTTGTCTGATATCTGAATTCTTCTTTCTCTGGGACAAGGATATGGAACTAGTCTGTTCAGTGAAATTACTTTGCTTTGTTTCCCAGCAGCTGTGTTTCTGCAGAGAGTTGTCTGTATTTCATAGTCCCACAAAGCAGTGAGTGTTCTGAGCCATCAATTTTAGGGGAAGTTGTCAGTTTTCAGTTGCTGGTCTCTAGACTTGGCATCCTGAACTCATCTTTAATTTGTAGTGGTGGTTTCTGTTGTTTGATACCAGTCAGTTCTCTCCCCAAAGTCTGGATTAAGTCTTTCTTACCCACCTTCCTCCCTGTTTCTTTCAATCAGCCATTTCTTCTCTTCTACCACGCCCACAGATCTCACGTGCCAGCGTCTGATCCAACACAAACTGTGCTCAGTTTAGGTGAGGTCTTACAGTCCAACTCGTTTTATTGTTTAGATTAAAGTTAGTCAATCAACTTCCTTTTAAACATCTTCATTCAGATATAATTCACATACAATGAAACTGAAACCATACGTTTAGCAAATTCTCCCTCGCACCTCACCTGAAATGTCCCTTCTCCTGGGAAGCCCTCCCCACTCATTTTTCACCCCCAGCAGTTTTTTCAAGCCTCCATCACGGCGTTTCCCCCAGTACATTGTGCCTCTGTTGTCACATGTCTAATGGTTTCCAGTGTGTTGTCTCCCTGCCACTTGGCTGGGCTCACCTTTCTTGTGACTCCTTAAAGGAAACTGGGCTGTTTGTGTCTGTCACACTTGGAGAAACCTATGGGAAGCTTGCACCTGTCTCCCAGCCACACTGGTGAGACCGGTTTCAAATTGCCTCTGCTCAGTCCCAGGTAACGCCCCACGCAGAGGCCTTTCAGTCCAAGGCTGGAGCTGTTCAAACTTGTAGCGTTGCGTGGTGGGTGGGGCCACAGTCATGTAAAATCATTTCCGAGGATGGACGGATTGTGTGTGTGTGTGTGTTTCAGGGGGAGAGGGAGGTAATGATCAGTGAAGGATTCACTTTCCTCATATGTCTCCCTCAGAGCCAACTAGTGATGGGATTGGAGGGGAGAGAGACGTACCAACCAACATGCAGTTAAGAAAGCTTCACGCCCCCCACCCCACTTCAGTACACCCACCGCTCTTCCCAAGCGGCCCCTGGGAGGGCTCAGCTGAGGATGTGTATCTCAGCTGGGAACCGTGAGGAAATCTTGTAGACAACACAATTCTAGGTTAACTTTGAATGTAGAACAGCTACACCACGGGGAGTGACCAAACGTCCATTGGAAAGAAGACTTCTGTGTGGAGGCGATGGGCGGAGAGGGGAGGAAGCAGGGACGCACAGGGTTTCTAAATATCTCACCAGTCTTGAAATTCGAGTCATCGCGACTCTTCCCTCCCTTCAGCTTGTGGTCTGGACATGTTCCTGTCCTTTCACAGCATTCCCGTGGTCAGGGGCAACCCTGTGAACTGTCAGCATTTCTTGTTTGGGCAGGGGGTGTTAGAGGTGGATGAGGCTGAGAAAGAAAACCCTTGAGTTTAAAAGAAAAGGAGAACCCCAATTAAAAACCCCAAGCTGTTTATTGGGTGGGAATGGGGACAGAAGGACAGTGGATGGTAAGAAGTTCATTGGCCTGTATTGGGCAGACCCGTGCACTTGAAGTTCTCACTTCCATTTTGTAAATGGTGTCTCTCTGCTTAATAATGTGTAATTATTAAGCAGAGAGACACCATTTACAAAATGCAAACCTTTGCAGCACTTGGCGCCGCCTGACATTTTGTTATATTCAGTACTTGTTGGTTTACTTACTGTCCGCCTGCCCACTAGAAGTGAGAACTCTGGGTGAATCTGTCTGTCCCGAGCACGTAGAGTAACACCAGATACATAGGAGCCCCTCAGCAGATGCTTGTTGAATGATGAACGAAGATGTCTAAAACACTCCTATTACCACAATAACAAGAAGGTAATCAGGAAGAAATTGTCATCTGATAGTTCTCAGGAAGAACACATTTCTCAAGATCTTAAAAGTTTTTGAATAGAGGTGATTACTCATACTTTGCTTCATTCAAGACTTTTCATCATTTAATTAATTCAAGACCCCTATAAAGCAAATCCAAAAGAAATTATGCAAAGCAGTAAAAGCTAAGGGCGCCCTGCCATGCGTCTCCAGAGGCTGCTATTTCACACTGTCATCTGTGGGAAGGGCACCTCTTGAAGTTCGTTGCACAACTTCCCAAATGCAGCAGCCCAGGCAACACTACCAGGCATTTATAAAATACCTGGTATTAGCTTCCAGATCTACCAAGTGGAGAATTCGGGGCGGGAAGTGGAGACAAGGTTTCAAGGGGCTATCTGTGTATATTCTGTATTTAAGAATCTCGTTAGGAAACATCCAGGAGGGCTGCAGCAGAATTAGTGTCGAAGCGGCTGCCCGAGCGACCTCCATGGCCCGGCAGGTCTGAGAAGCCCCGGTGGCATGCCCGCCCGTAGTCCCCAGTAAACACGAGCGATGTTTGTCGTCTTTCCTCGACTCTCTCTATTATTCTTTTGATTTCATGGTCAGGATGCTTTCAAGGGAAAAGAACAGAAGTGCAGTTCAAAGAACCTTAAGAGGAAACGTGAGTTGACTGATGTGAGATTTGTCTAGCTTCAGGCTGGGCTGGATACTTGGAATCAAACAATCCTACTAGGTCCCTCACTCCCTCCGCCTCCATCTCTCCCTCTTCGTCTCTTCCTCTCTCTTATCTCAGCTCTGCTTCGCTGTCTTTGGTGCATATAACTAAAAAGATAAGTGCAAGACTGTTAATTGGGAAATTATACATTTGTATTAGGGATAATAAAAAATAACCCTGGATAAATAGATGTTTCATGTTAAAAAATGTCAATTCTCTCAAAATTAATTTTCGAGTTCAATCTCTGTTCAAATCCCCAAATGGAACTTCCTTGTGGACCTTGAGAAACTGACTCTAAAGCTAATCCAGAAAAGAAAATGGACAATTGTTAAGAAAAATTTAAATGTAATGAAAAAATGAGAAACGGTAGTACTGCCAGATAGTAAAGCCATTTTTATCCATTTAATAAATACCCTTTACAACTCAGCAATTTTACTTCTGAGTATTTATTTTGGATACATAAGAAAACAATAACAGTGATTTGAAAATATATATGCACCCCTATATTCACTGCAGAATTATTTAAAATTGTCAAGATATGGAACGACCTAGGTATCCACTAATAGATGAATAGATAAAGATATGATATATATGTATATTCAATGAAATATTACTCACCAATATAAAAGAATGAAATCTTGCCTTTTATGACAATATGGATGGACCTACAGAGTATTGAGCTAATTGAAATAAGTCATATAGAGAAAAAGAAAGGACATACGATTTCATATATATGTGGAATCTAAATAAATAAATAAATAAATAGATGAACAACAACAACAACAAAAAAACAGATACAGAGAACAAACTCATGGCTGCCAGAGTAGGGGGTGGGGGGGATGAGTGAAAAAGGTGAAGGAGGAAGAATAGGTATGTATTTCCAGTTATAAAATGAATAAGCCATGAGGATGTAGTATAAAACACAGGAAATAGAGTCAATAAAATTATAATAACTTTGCATGGTGATAGAAGGTTAATAGACTTACCATGTAAAGTATATAAATGTCAAATCACTACATTGTGCAACTCAAACTAATACAATATTGTATGCCAACAAAACATTAATGAAGAAAACTTTAAAAATATTTTAGGACTTACTGTAAAAAATAAAACCAAAGAACCTTAACAATAAAAAAGAAGAAGAAGAAACACCCCCAAGTGGTGTCTTAAATGTGAAGAGGAACAGGACTGAGATGCACAAGAGCTCTGAAGGACAGGGGCTGGTGTCTGCAAGGCTGGACTGGTCACACACGTAGGCACCTGCCTTGATCTTTCCTCTTCTTCCTTCAGTGCCTCTAGTGGGCCGGTCACTGTGGGTTACCCACCTGCCCATGCCATCCCCCGATTCCTCTTCCTCTTCCTGACAGAAGCCCTGTTTTACCCCAGGTATCACATGGGGCAGGGGTGACAGGTCACCTCGCCCCACCAAGGGTGAGTCAGAGTTAGACAGAATCATGGCAATTCCATCCCTCTTGGCAGTGTCTGGTTTAGGAAAGGGTGCGAATATATTAATTCTGCCCAAGGAGATGTAACAGAATGGCTGCAAGAGAGCTTCTGGCAGCATTTTCTTCCTTCTCAAAGGGACTTAAACAGGGACATGAGGAAGGGACATGGCCACTTCCAACAACCCAGCCTGTGGCCACTGTTATTATGAGAGTTATGCTCAGACTAGTTAGTCATTTGGGAACCATCTCAGGGGACAATCCTGAGGACCAAAGCCAACTGTTGAGTATGCCAAATATGGAAGTACTTTGGCCCTTGATGACATCATGGAGTCCTTGACTTCACTAGCCTTGGAGCTGCCCTGATTTTCCTTATTTTTTAAGAAAAGTGAAAGGAAAGGCCATATATGACAAACCCACAGCCAATATCATACTCAGTGGGCATACCTAAGCATTTTTCTTCAGATCGGGAACAAGACTGGGATGTCCATTTCACCACTTTTATTCAACATAGTACTGGGAGTGCTCACCATAGCGATCAGACAAGAAGAAGAAATAAAAAGTATATAAATTGGAATAGAAGAAGTAAAACTGTCACTGTTTGCATATGACATGATGCTGTATAGAGAGAACCCTAAATATGCCACCAAAAAAACTACTAGAACTGATAAATGAATTTGGTAAGGTAACAGGATAGAAAATAAATATCCAGAAATTGGTTGCATTTTTATACACCAATGATAAACTCTCAGAAAGGGATAAACTCTAAGAAAACAATCCTCTTGGGGTGGTAAACACACGATACAATGTACAGACGATGTGTTGTAGAATTGTATATCTGAAACCTATATAATTTTATTAACCAATGTCACTCCAGTAAATTCAATTTAAAAATTTACCAAAAGCAAATAATCCCATTGCATCAAACAATTGCATCAAAATATATATACGTAGGAATAAATTTAATCAAGGATGTGAAAGACCTGTACTCAGAAAATTAGAAGACACTGAAGAAAGAAATCAAAGCAGATACAAGTAAGTGGAAGCATATACTGTGCTCAGGGGTAAGAAGAATTAAAATGTCCATACCATCCCAAAGCAATTTATATTCAATGCAATTTTTATCAAGATACCAAAGATGTATTTCACAGAACTAGAATAAATATCCCAACTTCATGTGAAGCCACAAAAGACCCTGAATAGCCACAGCAATATTGGGAAAGAAGAACAAAGTTGGAGGAATTATGCCGCCTGATAACAAACTACACTACAAGGCCATAGTAATCAAAACAGCCTGGTACTGGCATAAAAACAGATACATAGATCAACAGAACAGAATGGAGAGCTCAGCAATAAACCCATGCCTTTATGGTTAATTAATATTTGACAAAGGAGGCAAAAACATACAATGGGGTAATGACAGTCTATTCAACAAATGAGGTTAGGAAAATTTGACAGATAACATGCAAAAAATAAAACTAGACCACTTTACACCATTCACAGAATAAACTCAAAATGGATTAAAGGCTTAAATGTGAGACTCAAAACCATAAAAATTCTAGAAGGAAACATAGGCAGTAAAATTTTGGACATTTCTTGTAGCACTATATTTTTTCTGCTATATCTCCTTGGGCAAGGGAAACAAAAGAAAAAATAAACAAATGAGACTACATCAGACTAAAACATTTTGTTTTAATTTTTAAAAAAAATATGTTTATTGATTTTAGAGATACAGAGGGAGAGAAAAAGAAACATCCAATGTGAGAGAGAAACATCGATGGGTTACCTCCCATATGCGCCCCAACTGGGGATCAAACCTGCAACCTAGGTATGTGCTCTGACCAGGAATCAATTCTCCAACTAACTGAGCCACACCAGCAAGGGCCAAAGTAGAAAGGTTTTGCACAGCTAAGGATACCATCGTCAAAATGAAAAGAAAACCCACTGAATGGGGAAACATGTTCTCCAATGATGATAAAAGGTTAATATCTAATATTTATAAAGAATTTATCAGCCCTGGGTGGTGTGGCTCAGTGGATTAAGTGGTGACCTATAAACCAAAGGCTCACCAGTTTGATTCCCAGTCTAGGGCACATGCCTGGGTTGTGGGCAGGTCTCCAGTAAGGGGTGTGTGAGAGGCAACCGCACATTGATGTTTCTCTCCCTCTCTTTCTCCTTTGCCCTATCTAAAAATAAATAAATAAACAAAATCTTGGGGGAAAAAAAGAATTTGTACAATGCAACACCAAAAAATCCCCCAAACAATTTAATTTAAAAAAATGAGCAAAGGATGTAAATAAACACTTATCCAAAGAGGACATACAGATGGCCAATAGACACATGAAAAGATGCTCAACATCACTAATCATCAGCAAAATGCAAATTAAAACCACAATGATATATCACCTTACACCTGTCAGAATGGTTATCATCAATAAGTCAACAAATGAGTGTTGGAGAGGATGTGGGGAAAGGGGAACCCTAGTATACTATTGGTGGGAAGGCAGAGTGGTGCTTTCCACTGTGGAAAGCAGTATGAAGTTTTATCAAAAAATTAAAAGTGGAACTGCTTTATGACCCAGGATTCCACTTCTGGTTATATATCTGAAGACACTTGAAACACTAATTTGAAAGAATATATGCACCCCTGTGTTCATTGCAGTGTTATTTGCAACAGCCACGTTTTAGAAGCAGCCCAAGTGCCCATCAACAGAGGAGTGGATGAAAAACTGTGATACATTTACACAATGGAATACTGCTTGGTGGCAAAAAAGAAGGAAATCTTACCTTTTGCAACAACATAGATGGACCTGGAGAGTATTACGTGAAATAAGCCAGTCAGAGAACGACAAATACCATATGATCTTACTTATATATGGAATCTAATGAACAAAATAAACAAACAAAATAGAAACGGACTCATAGGCAAAGAAAACAGACTGACAGCTATCAGAGGGGAGGGGAATTAGGGGACTGGGTGAAAAAAGGTGAAAGAATGAAGAAAAAAGTCGTAAACACAGACAACAGTATGGAGATTACTAGAGGGAAAGGCAGGGTGAGGGGAGGTAGATGGGGGCAAAGGGAGGTAGTGATGGCAGGAGATTTGACTTTGGATGGTGACCACACAGTACAATATGCAGATGATGTATTATAGAAATGTACACCTGAAACCTATACAGTTTTGTGAACCAATGTCACTCCAATAAATTCAATGAAATTTTTTTAATGAAAGGAGGATAAACAGGTTTTTAAATTGTCTATAATAGTCCATTTAACTAGCTGTTACTTCTCTGGTCCCACAGGGGTCCAACCTTTTGGCGTCTCTGAGCCACACTGGAAGAAGGGTTGTCTTGAGCCACACATTAAATACATTGCAACATGTAATCACAAAAAAATCTCATAATGTTTTAAGTAAATTTATGATTTTGTGGTGGGCCACATTCGGAGCCATCCTGGGCTGCATGCGGTATGTGGGCCTCAGGTTGGGCACCCCTAGAATTTAGGTGAGAGCCAGCCAAATTGGGAAAAACAAGAAAGTATTTAGCAGTCAAACAGATGTCTTTTGCACACTGCAGAGAGCCTTTCAGTCCTCAGTCAGAGTCTAAGTTGTTAATTAATTCAGGGCTTCAAAAGGAGTTATACATGCTCTTAAAACCCCCACACCTACATCCAACCCTCTGTACCTGACTTTGGAATCAGCATCTGGAGCTGCTAGGCTGCCTCTTCTACCAGTGAGCGCTCAAGTTCACCAATGTTGAGAAGGCGTGGGCCCATCAGAATCACTTGGGATTTGTAAAAACACAGATTATGAGTTTCGCTCCATAAAGATGTTGGTTCGTCATACCTGGAATGGGGCTGAGGATGCTGTTTTCACCACGTTCCCAGCGTGAGGTGGTGAACACCCAAGTGTAAGGCACAAGGCCTAGGTGACCTGAAGTCCCCAAGGCTTCTTCCACCTCTTGATTCTGCTCCCCCTGGGAGGCAGAAACACGGACCACATGAGTGTCCCATTCCTTCTGCCCACAACGCAATGAAACAAAATTATTTGTTCAGGTTCCGTGGGTGCCTTTTTCATCGTTTGCTTGTGGTGCTCCTTGATGCTTTTACAGCATGTTTCATTGTAAGCGACACTAAACTTGACACACATGATAAAGGACACATTTTACTGTCACATAACTGAAAAATCCAGAGGTAGGTTTGGCTACAGTTAAAGCCTGATCCCGAGGTTCAGTAATAAAACCAACACCTTGTTTCTCATTGTCCTCTGTTCTGCCTTCTGCAGCCTTGGCTTCATTTATTACATTTGCCCCACAATGGCCCAGGGGAAAAATGTCTCTTTGTTTGTGCTTTACTCTGATTGGACTAGTTTAGGTCCACTCCCACTTCTGACTAAGAGCTGCGGCCAGGGGACTGGCCCACAGGAACTGACGCAGCCTTTATTATGCACTCTGTGGGGGCAGGGATGGAGCCAGCTTCATAGAAGCACAGGGACCCCGAATTGAGATTATTTTACCTAAAGAAGGGGAGGTAAATGATCAGTGGCAAAAGCTAAAGTCTATTCATTTATCATCCAACAAATACTTACTGAGTGCCTGCTGTCTCCTAGGCATAATTCTTAGTGCATGGGACTCAACACTGAACAGAGTGTGAGAGGCAGTCCTGCCGTCTGAACTTCATATTTTCATAGACTAAGACTTGTTGTAAAATAGAAAAAGGGGACTGTCCGTGCCTGTTACTGGATATTTGACAGTGCAAGTTAACACCACTGTAAATATCTGGGGGTGTTTTCCACATCTCAGAAGTTAGAGCAGCATGGTTGACTAAATAACGGGCTCCAAGTATGTCCCCGTCCTAACCCCTGGAATCTATGGATTTACCTTATACAGTGAAGGGACCATGCAGATGTGATGAAGGACTGTGAGATGGGGAGATTATCCTGCATTATTGGGACTCAGTGGTCCTTACAAGGGACACAAAAGACATCAGAGAGAAGGTGTGATAATGAAGTAGCAGGAGGGAGAAAGAGACGGAGAGGGAGAGTTGAAGATCCTGTGTGACAGGCTTTGAAGACGGGCCAAGGAACGCAGGCAGCTGCCAGGGCCTGATGAAGGCAAGGAAACAGAGTCTCCCCTCAGAGTCCCCAGAAGGGCCCCATCCTGCCAACACCTTGGCCGTACGTAGCCCAGTGAACCTGATTTCAGACTTCCAACCTCCAGAGCTGAGAGAACAAATCCACACTGCTGTAAGCCCCTAACTCGGTGGTCCCTGGTTACAGTGACAGCAGGAAATTAAGACATGCAGTGATTTTCTCTTTCTTTGTTTAACTTTCATTATTTTTCCTTCTTTATTCTAACTTACACACATTTCTTTAGCCCTTTCCCAAATCATAAGCACCCTACTAGGTGCTAGGACAGAGCAGCAGATAAGACAGCCACCATGTCCTCGTTTGTGGGACTTACAGTCCAGCAGAGGAGACAAACTTTCAATGGTAAGTCCAAGATAGGACTGAGTTGGAGAACCAACAAGAATGGAAACACAGAAATAGTGCTTGGTTTGCACAGCAGTACACATCCAGTGTAGGGGATGTCGGTGTCAGCAAAGGATACGAGGGGGCATGAAGCAGAGAGTGCTTGGTGGGTGGCAGCATCCTTGCATAGGGCAGTGTTTGGGCGGCAGGAATGGTCAGCCTGACACAGAGGAGGCAGCACCCCAGAAATATTGCCCGAAAGACCCATTATCAGCTTATGTGGTTATCCATATTGTTGCAAAAAACAGCCTTTCACCAGTTTCATGACTTGGATCCACTGGCTGGTTCCAGACAAAGTTTCTTGCTCCTCCCCCAGCACCGTGTCTCTTCACTGGCCTCGGCCTTCGTTGGCCTCTCCATTGGGAAAGCGATGCTGCAACTGTGCGACAACGGCAGGTCTGTGTGCATGCATCGTTCTTTACGTTCCACAATCCGTGTCTGGCCTGGCCAGCTCGACAGATACCAAGTAAATAGCTAAGTGACAGAGGAAAAGTAATGGGGACCTCACCTAGTCCGGTGGGTGGGGAGAGCCTTGTCAGAGGACTTGGCTGGAGGCTGAAGATAGAGTAGGAGTTAGACAAGCAAAGACTGGAGAACACGTGTCCACCTGGAGGGAACAAGTATGAAGCCTCGGGTTGTTTTTGTCTATTCAGTAGCAATACCAGGACTTTAGAAAAAGATTTTATTTATTTATCTTTGGAAAGACGGAAAGGGAGGAAGAAAGAGAGGGAAAGAAACAGAGATGTGAAAGAGAAACATTATTCTGTTGCCTGACCCAGGCCTGAACCCACAACCCAGGCATGTGCTCTGACCAGGAATCCAACTGGTGACCTTTCCACTTTATGGGAAGGTGCCTAACCAACTGAGCCACACTGGTCAGGGTAATACCAGGCTTTTGAAGAAGCATTGGCAAATTGGGATAAACTAAAAGAGTACAATACCAATCACTCATAATCCCACCACCTAGGTATAACCTAATTTTTGTGCATATGTAAGTCCTTCCATATAACTATGAATTGGAATATACAAAATATTTTAAATCTTTAAAAAGACTTCTTCAGTTTCCCCTCCTTACGGCTATGCTCTTTTATTTTTATTTTTTTAAGATTTAATTAATTTATTTTTAGAGACAGGGGAAGGGAGAGAGAAAGAGGGAGAGAAACATCAATGTACAGTTGCCCCTTGCATGCCCCCTACTGGGGACCTGGCCTGCAACCCAGGCATGTGCCCTGACTGGGAACTGAACCAGCCACTCTTCGGTTTGCAGGCCGGTGCTCAATCCACTGAGCCACACCACCCAGAGAATATGCTCTCTTATTCACTGAAGACTTTAGCATCTGGTTCTCCATTTCCTTTATACCCCAATCCTGGTCATTATTCTGTGTCACCTGGGCATCCGCATGGAAACCCATCTAATACAGACCCTTGCCAGGCTACATACAGAACATTTGTGAAGCAACCAGACAACACTAAGAAGTACTTGGGCATGTAGAGAACAGGTACCTCGGCCTAACTCCTTCACAACCTCTCCAGGCCACCTCTCCAGGCTGTTCCCCTACTCATTTTCATCACAATTTTGGCAGTTTCTTCCTAATTCTTATCAGAAACTTAAGAGCAGAGAATTAGATTCAAGTCCCGTATTACTAAGCCTTGTTATTTTTGCAAAGTACACATTGTACATTCAGTGGCACACTGCAAAGTATTATCATGAATTATTTAAACGAAGCTATCCTTGTCACAATAAACAAGCAACACACATTTTGTTCGCTGTCTCCTTCCATGTTGTTATTTCTCTTCACATATTTCTTACTTTGCAACATTAACTAAAATGCAATGAGCCACAGTGTCATTACTGCAAACTACCCTGCTTCTGCCGCTCATGTAATGATTTCTTTTTTAATGTGACTGAAGCATTTTCTCTTCTTCTGGCCTCAGATTCATTATACTTGAATATGTCCTTGCAGCAGCGCAGACAAGGAACAAATATAAAACATGTATAATTGAGATTTTCTTTAAAAAGTAACCCACACTCAATGCTTCTCTTTTGCTCTGCTGGTATGGAACAGGAGAGGCTGGGGGCAGGAAGGGAGATGGGGACAAAAACTCCAAAGATACTGAGACCCATCTGAAAAAGAGGCTGAAAACATTCCTGTTTTGCATCTTCTTCTTTTTTTTTTTTTTTTTGGATTTTTTTATTTTTATTTTTATTTTTATTTTTATTTTTAGACAGAAGGAAAGGGAGGGAGAAAGAGAGGGAGAGAAACATCATTGTGTGGTTGCCTCTCACTCGCCCCCTACTGGGGACCTGGCCCGCAACCTGTGCATGTGCCCTGACTGGGAATCGAACCAGCTAACCTTTTGTTCACAGGCTGGTGTTCAGTCCACTGAGCCACACTAGACAGGGCTGCAGCTCCTTTTATTGATCTGTTTTGCGATTCTAAATGAGAGAAAATTGTCTGTCGGGGCCAGTAAAATGACTGTGAAACCTGCCTTAGACAGTGATGAGTTAGGTCAGGGATCCTTCGAGATGCACTGTTCTGGGTGTTGGCACAGGCTCATTCAGCCCGAATGTTAACCTCTATCAACACTGAGAAGGTTCCCCCAGTGGCATTTCTGTGTGTGGACACTACAGGCTGCCAGGACAGGCACGAGTCCACTCTTTGCCCCCCTGCTTACATCACACACACACACACACACACACACACACACACACACTCACACATGCATACACACTCACCCATTCCCCAGACTGACGTGCCAGAAGCTTCATCTCAGAGCCACTCTGTTTGTCTCAGGTTGTGACAAGGCTGCCTGGGCGGCGATCAAGAGGGAGCAGCGACATAAAGCCGGGGAGGAGAATCACAGAAAAGAATAGGCAACCATTAAACCTGGGAAGTAAAGCAGGTAGCCTCTTCTTTAAAAAAACCTTTTTTGTTTTGCAATAATTTTTAATTTCCAGAAAACTTGCAAAAATAGTATAAAAATTCTTTATGCTGTCCACTTGGATTCATCAATAGTTAAAATTTTGCTGTATTTTGCCATATTATTCCAAATCCTTTGAGAGTAGGTTGTAAACATGGTGTCCTGAAAAAAACAAGGACAGTCTGCTGAACGGTCAGAGCACACCCTCCCCTATCAGGGAATCAGCAGGGACGGGGCACCACCGTCCACCCCGCAGCCTCCGTGCGCTATTCCTGACCGATCCAACCATATCCCTTACAATCGTCCTTTCCTTCCCGGTCTGCAATCCAATCCACGGTCACCTAGTGTATTTAATTTCCGTGTCTCTATAGCCACCTTCAATTGCTCTCTGTTTCCTTGTCTTTTCTCACTTGACACTTGAAAAGGACAGATGTGCTGCTTTGCTGAATGACCTTCAATTTGTGGTTGGCTGATATGTCCTCAAGATAACATGCAGGTATCACATCACTGACAGGAATAACACAGCAGCCACGCTGTGTTCTCAGTGGGCCGTGTCTGGGGCCAACCCTGACAACGCGTCCACTGCTCGGGACACTGACTTTACCACTTGGTTAGGATGGCTAATTATGAAGTATCTGCACTTATGAATTAATAAGTAACTAAAATGTATTTAAATGATTACTTAAAAAATTTTATTGTATTTTTTCCCATTACCATTTAGTCCCTTTACATCCCCTCCCTCTACAATCACCACACTGTTGTCCATGTCCATGCGTCCTTTTTCTTTTTGCTCACTCCCTCCACCCGCTAATTCCCCCACCCCTCAGCTGTCATCCTGCTCTCTGTCTATGAGTCTGCCTCTATTTTGCTTGTTAGCTCAGTTTGTTCACTAGATTCCACGTAAGAGTGAGATCATATGGCATTCCCTTTCTCTGACTGGCTTATTTCACTCAGCGTAATGTTCTCCAGGTCCATCCATACTGTTGCAAAGGGTAAAGTTTTCTTCTTTTTTATGGCTGAGTAGAATTCCATTGTATAAAGGTCTCATTGTTGTATCCACTCATCTGCTGATGCACACTTGGGCTGCTTCCATATCTTGGTGATTGTAAATAATGCTGCAATGAACATAGGGGTGTTTATGCTCTTCCAAATTAGTATTCTGGGTTCCTTCAGTTATATTCCCAGAAGTGGGATCGCTGGGTCAAAAGACAGTTCCATTTTAAATTTTTTGAGGAAACTCCATACTGTTTTCTACTGTGGCTGCACCAATCTGCATTCCCACCAACAGTACAAAAGGGTTCCCCTTTTTCCACATCCTCGCCAGCACTTGATTACTTTTAATTTAACTAAAAATATTCAAATCTATGAAAATATCCTGTTTCTCATCAAACTTGTTTGATGCATCCATTGATGATTCTAATCTGAAGCAATTATTACTATGAAAGCTTCCAAGAGGTGATTGTCTAATTCAACTCCTTCCGCATGTATTAGTTGGCATCCTGTTGTGTGGTCGAACTTGTCCTTCTCCCAAGACTGGTAGATGAGGCCCAAGTTAAGCCCACAGTTGGGTTTAATTCATGGTCAAGACCTTCTCTGGGTCTAATGGATGTTCAGCAACCTGTTCATGAATGTAACTAAGGTCCTTTTTGTCCCTAACTGGGGGTGCCATTTTCCTTTCCTGTTGAAACTTTCTGAGGCTTGACCCACTTTATGGAAATTTAGGCAGAGAAGACACATTGCAGAATAAGATCTGTTCTGACACACATATGCTTTTTCAGTGAGTTTATCTGTGTCCATCAGGATCCAGGGCAGCAGGAGACACTTAGCAGTGAGAAACAGCCATATAGATTCAGTGGCCTGAGGTAAATGACTTCTGGTAAGTTCTTGTTGCCAAAGTTCTTGTTGTCAGCTGTGAGGTTGGTCACAAGTATCTGTAATTCCACAAAGCTTGGAGGAGATTAGGAGTTCCAGGGAAGAGTTTGATTTACTGATGCCTGGATTGCTTCCGAACTTTCCTATTCTCGTGTTTCTTCTTATTCAGTGATGACCACCTACCTGGTGGCCCGGGATGGTAGCAGAGGTTTATGGCTAATATCTAAGGGGCACAGTTGTTTTCTGTGCATTTGTTTGTTTTTGTAGTTGGTGGCTGTAGGGCCAACAGTGCATCTTTCATGGACGGTCAAATGTTTCCTTGGTCTATACCGCCCCAAGGCAATCACTTTGATGGGGCCCTGGTATTCTTCGATGTGTATTCTTTCAAAACCCACCTGCGTTTAAGCAGCTTGAAACGCATGTAAGCGGTGCTCTTGCTAGATGCCATATGAAAAGTTTTCTTTATAGATGCCACATTAAGAAATTATTGTTGAATTTATTTGGGTATGGTGATAGTTGAGAATGTATATATATTTTAAATATTCTCCTTATTTAGTATATACAGTGAAATGTTTGTAGATAAAATGATATGCTGTCTTAAACTTGTTAAAATAATGTGGATGTGGGGGAGAGGAAGGAGGAGAAGGAGCCAGAGGATGGGCAGAAGGAGAAGAAGAAGAAAAAGAGCAGAAACAGACTGGGTACAAGATGGAAATTATTTAAATTAATTAATAGAATCATAATACTATCACAGATATTAAGGCGAAATAAAGAAATTTTCAGGTAAAAAGAAACTGACAAAATGTGTTATCAGAAGACCTGCAGTAAGAAATGCTAAAGAAAGTTCTTTGGGGCCAGGAAATTGATACCAGATGGAAACTGAGATTTATAAACAGGAATGAAGAGCACAGGAAATGGTAAATGGGTGGGAAAATATAAAATTTCTAAGTTATTTAAATTCATGTGACTGTTAAAACAAAAACAATGCATTGTGGGATTTATAAGTAGAGGCCGTGTATATGTCAACAAAAGCACAAAGGATGGTGAGAACAATACTGTTTTAAAAATTACAGTAATATTAACTTCACGTAGACTATGAAAAGTTCAAGATGCATATCACACTTGCTGCGACAATTTAAAAGTGTAATTAAAGAAGTATTCTAAAAGCCAATAAAGGAATTAAGATAAAATACAAAAAAAAAAAACGATTACTTCAAACAAAGAGGAGAAATAAAGTTTCATAAAACAGATGGAATGACCAAACAACAAACAAAATTAAAACTTTGATTCAACCATATCAATAATGACATTAAATATAAAGGGACTAAACCCTCAAATAAAGGAATGGTTGTCAAATGAGCTAAAAACAATAATAAAATATGTGTCCTGACTATGAGGGATACACTTTAAATATAAAGAAGCTGATTGGCTAAAAGTAAAAGGATAAGAAAAGATACAATGCGCAAATAGCTTTTTTTTTAAAAAAAAAAGAGTAATAAAGTTGATAAATTCCTAGCAAGAGTAACCAAGGAAAAAAGAAGGAAAACACAAATTATCCAACATCAGAAATGAAACAGAGGCTATTGCTACAAATCTTACAAACATTAAAAAGGTAATAAAAGAAAATTATCAATAATTTATACTCATAAATTCAACATTTAAATAGGTGTTTTGTAGATTCCATAGTTGTACGTAATCGCTTTGTCATTTCGGCATGCAGGGTACGTGCATTGAGACTATTTTACTGCTTCCTTTCCAATATGTATGTCATTTACTTATTTATTTGGTCTTGTTGAGCTGACTAGGATGCCCAGTGTACGTTGAGTAGTGAGAGTGGACACTCTTACTTAGTTCCTGACATCAGGGGGAAGGCATTTAATATTTCACCACTAAGTGTGATTTAGCCAGAGGTTTTTATTCTAATTGCATTGGGAAGCCATTCCAAGTTTTTACACATATATGTGACATCATTTGATCTGCATTTAAAAGTCCACTTGGGCTGCTGTGTGGAGAATGCGTTCTGGGAAGATGAGAGTGGAAGCAGGGAGACCATCAGGAGGCTGTTGCAACAGTGCAGGGGAAGCTGGAGGTGCCTTAGGCCAGCGTGACAGCAGTGGAGACGAAGTGAAGTGGTTGGATGTGGGGCTACATTTTGGAGCTGACAGACTTTGCTGGTTTATTGAATTTGGGGTAATGGAAAAGGGGGAAGGAAATTTCATATTCATAGCTTAAACAACTAAGCCTATTTCATGTTTGTTTTTTCTTGTGGATTTTAAATATTTTTGTTACCGTCTTTGGAATGGATCATGGAAAGTAGACAGAGTATTTTTGACAAAATATAGCTTATGTTATTTAGGATTTAATTATTTTTTACATGTAGACCATTAGAGAAAGAACAATGATTAATATTTATACTGGATTTTAGTCGGCTTTAGAAATTAGTGTTCTGAATTTAATTTCTGTATCTTTCGTCCTAGGTTTTTCCACGACCAGTTTTCAGAAAGGATGCAAGTGGCCAAAGTGGATTTCTCTACAGTGTTACCACGCTTCATTTCTCTCTATATCTTTTCCTTTCTGAATCCGAAAGATCTGTGTGCTGCTGCGCAAGTCAGCTGGCCCTGGAAGTTTTTAACTGAACAGGTTTATTCATTGTCGCTTCCTAGTAATAGGGCCCAAATACATTAGTAATGTGTAATGAGGCTGTTGGGATAACTTTCTTCCCTAAACAGTCCTGGCTGGTGTAGCTCAGTGGATTGAATGCCAGCCTACAAACCAAAGGGTCACTGGTTTGATTCCCAGTCAGGGCATATGACCCAGTTGTGGGCCAAGTCCCCAGTAGGGGGTGCGTGAGAGACAACCACACATTGATATTTCTCTCCCTCTCTTTCTTCCACCCTTCCCCTCTGTCTAGAAATAAGTAAATAAAATCTTTAGGAAAAAAAGATAACTGAGGGTCTCTGAACCATAATTAACTTACCCTTAAGAAAAAATGGAGATAAATTAAGGTACTTTATTTTGTAAGGGGTATACACTATTTTAATAATTCATGTAGTTTTAATAATTTGTAAATACTCAATTATTTAGAAAATACTTTTTCTTGGCTAAAGGAGTCCATTCTTTCATTAAAACAATTCAGGCTTTGGTTTTTATATATTATTATTTTACTATTTTACTCATGATAAATCACTTTGAAAATTGCCGTACGATCACAGTTTCAACTAATCTCTCTTTGGCTAATATCTGTTGAAGAAGATAAGTTGAGATCTTCAATACCCTCTGCCATTAATGCTGCCTCTATTTTCCTTTTAAAAGACTGAATGAAATGTAATGGTAGACATAATTTAAAAAACAAGTCAATAATTTGCTTCTTTAACCTGGGCATGGCTTCCGGGGTGGGCTTGTGCTGAGATTCTGAGCTCAGAGACTACCTCGCTCTCTGTGATGGGCCCACATGCAAAAGCCGTCTGTGAGCCCTGGATTTATTGCTATAAAATATCCAGGCTTACTGTTTGCACAGTATATTGTTTTCTGTCTTTCTACTTTCAACCTTTCCATGTCCTTATATTTAAAAAATATTTCATAAAAGAATGTGGTGGTGGTGGTGGTGGTTTTTTAACATTTAGCAGTCTGTGACTTTTAGCTGGGGTAATTTGGTCTGTTTACATTTAAGTAAATACTGATATATTTGAGCTTAAGTCTACCATTGTAGTACTTATTTTTTGTTTGTTCCATGTGTTTTGTATTTTGTTTTCCTGCTTGTCTTCTTTTGGAGTACTTAAATATTTATTTATCAATATTTTTTATTGTTAATTATAAATTCTTTAGAAGTTCTCTCATGACTACCATAGAGATTACAGCACCCATCCTAGGGTTATTTTACTGGGCAGGAGGTAATGCAAAGAGTTCAGAACATTTAACTTCATCCCCCTTGGCTCTTGTTTCTATGCTTTTGTCAGATATATTCTTTAAAGATTTTATTTATTTATTTTTAGAGACAGGGGAAGGAAGGGAAAAAGAGAGGGAGAGAAACATCAATGTGTGGCTGCCTCTTGCACGCCACCAGCTGGGGACCTGACCCACAACCCAGGCATGTGCCCTGAATGCGAATCAAACCGGTGACCTGCCAGGCTGGTGCTCAATCTGCTGAGCCACACCAGCCAGGGCTGTTGTCAGATATTTTAATGTCATATATAACTTTTAATATATTTAAGTATATATAAAATATGCAAACATTTAAATATACAAAGCTCACAAGACTATTACCATTATTTTCTTTACTAAAATTATGCTTTAATTCCAGTTTATATTCAATATTATTCTGCATCAGTTTAAGGGGTACAGCATAGTGACTAGACAATCATGTACTTTGCAGAGTGCGCACCCCAATAATTCTGGTGCCCACCAGGCCCCATACATAGCTATGAAATTATTGACTATATTCCCTATGCTGTACTTTGCATTTCTGTGGCTATTCTGTAACTACTAATTTGTACTTTTCAATCCCTTCATTTTTTTCGCCCAGTCCCCAACTCCCCTACTACTATTATTTTATACAATCAATATTTATTTATAAGTAACAACGTATTTACTTTTTCTGTTGTTCGTGCCTTCCTGCATCTCTGAATTTCCATTTGGGATCATTTTCCTCCTGAATTATCTTTAATTTTCTTTTCATGCAACTTGCTGCTGACAAACTCTGTTAGTTTTTGTCTTAAAATGTCTTTATTTCACCTTCATATTTAAAGGATATTGTCACTGAAAATTTGAACTCTAGGTTGGCAGTTAATTTTTTATAGTACTTTGAAAATTTTCCATTGTTCTCTGGCTTCCATAACTATTTGTTAAGAAGTAGAAAGTTTTATTGTTATTTCTTTTAAGGTAATATTTCTATTTTCTCTAGTAAGTGTTAGGATATTTCTCTCTCTCTTTTGTGTAATTTTTTCATAACGTACCTAGAAGATGTGTGTCGGTTTGTGTATTTATCTTGTCATTTTAATACTAATAAAACTTTTAGTTAAAATACTATTTTTTCTTTTTTTTATTGTTGTTCAAGTACAGTTGTCTCCATTTTCCTGCCACCTGTTTTGTGTTTTGCAGTGATTTTTGAATCTGAGATTTAATGTCCTTTATACACTTTGAAAAGTTCTCAGATGCTGTCTCCTTATATGTTGCTTTTCTTTTCCTCGTGGGATTCCGATACTTGTCTTAGACTGATCCCCCGCATCCCCAGAGTCTCGCATCCTCTCAGACGTCTTTTCCATCCTTCAGGCTGTCAGTGTTTTCAGTCTGGACTTTCCTTCTAGCCTATCTTTCAGTTTACTAATCACCTCTTCAGCTGGATTCTAATTTGCTCTTAAACGAGTCCGTTGAATTACAAATTTAAGTTATCATATTTTTCAATTCTAGAATGTTGATTTGTTTGCCAAAAATTTCCACCTAGCCATTTAATTTCTTTAACATATTAATTAATGGATTTTTTTATTGTTGTTCAATTACAGTTGTCCCCATTTTCCTCCATTATTCTCCCCTGTCCTACCCATCCCCCACCTCCCTCATTCAATCACTGCCCCCCATTGTCTTTGCCCTTGGGCCCTTTATACATGTTCCTTGACTTGACCCTTCCCCTTCTTTCCTCCACATCGCCCCTCCCCCCTCCCCTCTGGTTACTGTCAGTTTGTTCTTTATTCCATGTCTCTGGTTCTATTTTGCTTGCTTGTTTGTTTTGTTTGGTATGTTACACTAATAAGTGAGATCATATGGTATTTGTCTTTCACCGCCTGACTTACTTCACTTAGCATAATGCTCTTCAATTCCATCCATGCTGTTGCAAAGGGTAGGAGCTCCTTCTTTCTTTCTGCTGCATAGAATTCCATTGTGTAAATGTACCACAGTTTTTTGATCCACTCATTTATTGATGGGCACTTAGGCTGTTTCCAGCACTTGGCTATTATAAATTGTGCTGCTATGAACACTGGGGTGCATAGGTTCTTTTGAATTGTTTTTTTAGGATGCTTAGAGTATAATCCCAGCAGTGGAATTGCTTGTCAAAAGGCAGTTCCACTTCTAGTTTTTTGAGGAAATTCCATACTGTTTTCCACAGTGGCTGCACCAGTCTGCATTCCCACCAACAGTGTACAAGGGTTCCCTTTTCTCCTCATCCTCGCCAGCACTTATTGTTTGTTGATTTGTTTATGATGGCCATTCTGACCAGTGTGAAGTGGTATTTCATTGCAGTTTTAATTTGCATCTCTCTGATGGCTAGTGATGCTGAGCATCCTTTCATATGTCCCTAGGCCCTCTGTATGTCCTCCTTGGAGAGGTGTCTATTTAGGTCCTTTGCCCATTTTTTAATTGGGTTGTTTGTCTTCCTGGAGTGGAGTCGTGTGAATTCTTTATATATTTTGGAGATCAAACCCTTGTCCAAGGTATCATTGGCAAACATATTTTCCCATATTTAGTTTTTTTTTTCTTTTTGAAGTTCATGTCTGATAATTACAACATCTGGATCTCCTGAGGGTCTCTCTCTGTTTATTCAAAGACAAATGTCTTTTTGTGTGCCTGGAACTTTTGATTGAGTACCAGATACCAAGTGCAAGAAGTTAATGTGGTAATTTGAGTCTCTGGATGATATTATCTTCCTTCAGAAAGAATTTGCTTTTTGTTCTGGCGTTCGTTTCAGCTGGGAATAGATCCCTTAAATCTAATCAGAGAGTGAGACATTTCAAAGCTAGCTTCAGTCCTGGTGATAGTTTATCCAATTCTTTATCATCTTTATTGAAAAGGATCTCAGTGGAAAGCCTGGTGTGGTTACCAGGGTTCTTCCCTTTAGTGGGCCCCAAATTTAAGTTTGTTTCCTCTCTTCCCTGCGAGAATGCCTAAAAGTCTTTACAGCTTGTAAGGCTTTCACTTATAACTTTCTGCTCTGCTTGTCAACCTGAACTTGACTTTGGAACTGTCAAATGGTGTGAAAGCGGTGCTGACAACCAGGCCCGCCCCTGGATTTTTCTCCTCTCCGGGGTCTTGGCTACACAGGTGCTTATGCACTACAGCTCCATCACGACTTCAGATGGTTGTTGTCTGATATTCTGTTTAGATATTTAATTGGATTACATCACATGAAAGTTGCTGGTTTCATATCTCAAAAGTGGTGGCTCATGGGCAATATCACATGGCTCAGTCAAAGTTGTTCTCAGTGGGAGGACTGATCGAAACAACCAACCACACCACTGCTAGAAGCAGAAGTCTCTGAATCTAGGGTTAAAGTAACCAAGTGCTCTGGGAGCGCTAGATGAGTATACAAAATGGCTAATACATATATTTATATATAACATACATGTTCACCAAAGAATAGTTTTCCTGTGGAGTAAGAAATGATTCTCATTTTTCAGAGTCAAGTTTAGACAGCAAGTCAACCGCACTAGAAATCTTAAAGCATTAAAACAAATGATCTGTGTATCTGAAAGCATTATGACTAGGAAACTGACCTTTAAAAAGCTCACAACTCATCTTTGTCACTTCCGTCTCTGAAGGATTGCTTATGGATGCCCAAGTGCATCAGGTTCGGATGGTTTCTGCCCTATACTCCAACGGATCATGAATACGGTGCTTGGAAGCACCATTACATTGCTTGTGTGTCCAGCCTAGACTGGCTGACACCTAGGGAAGCCGCCGCTGTTTATGGGACCCTGAATGAACCCAAAACAGATGATGAGGAGCTACAGGAGAGACAAAGAGAAAAGCGTCTAAGGAAAATAATGTGGGAGAAAATTGCACTGCATAAGAGTGAGTAGCAGTTTAAAACTTCTTCTCTTGACCAAGTAGTGTCAAAGCCAATGGATTTACATACAAATTCCCACAGAGGAGGGTGGTGCTGTTTTTCTGAAATAGAGTGTGGGTGGAATTCTTGGAAGTACTCGTATGTTCAGGATAAGCTCTTTTTCTCTTCGTTGTATATTTCCAGTTAATTAATAAGCAAAAAATATTTCAGATGAACTATGTAAGGTCAAATATCAGTGCCTCCATTGCCTGTCCTCATTTTTCTCAAATTTATAAGACCAAAGATGAGGAGGTGAGAGAAGTAGGAACACAAACCTCAACAAAGAAATAGGTTCAGGACAATTCAGAAGACTTGAGGTTGATGGAAAGGAGGAGAAATGAAAGTGAGAAGGAAAGCAGGAAGAGTGGCACTTTTTTTAAAGTGGAAAGGGAGTGGGGATAAGACACACTTTCAGCTAAGCCTTCTGACTTGTGCGGAAAGGTAATCGACAAAGTTGATTTGAGTTCTCCTTTTTATTTATTTATTATTTTACTGACTTGCCCTCTGTGAGATCGTAACAAAGAGAAGTTACTTGAAGCCAAGGAGGAGGACAGAGATGGATGGGAAGCCTATAAATTAACTGGTTTCCACAAGAAAAGAGTGGCTTGTTCTCTGAGCTTTGTTTCTTGACCTGAAATGACTGGAAACTTGCGGCCACAGTGCGGACAGAATAAGAAATACAAATAGAGTGTAACAGTGGCCGTAATGATTGCTGTTTGGAACGCTGCCCTGGCACAGCCTTAGTTTTGATGCCTTTTATCTGTGGGGACTTGGCTGGGAGAAGCGTGCTGTGAACAGCCAAGCCGGCTGCTGTTTGTCTTTCAGAGGAGTTATTCCGAGTCCGACCCCCTTGGGTGAGTGGCACAGGCTGCTCTAGACTGCTAACATCCCCATGCCAGCCACGTCATTCCCAGACTGTGAGGGATCGAGCGGGATTACACGAAGCTTTGGAGAAACAGCTTGTTTTGGCATCCTTAGAAGCTTTGCCCAAGCGGTAAGCAAACCCCCATCTCCTGAAGGCTCTGGACCATCTCTTGACACCAAGAATTTATTCTAGAATAATCTAGCTAACACGTAGAATCGCATAATTATACAGCTCATATCCTTGGATATAGCAAAAACGGTGGTCTTTAGCTTGCTTTCTGAAGGAAGAAATATGTAACATTCAAAATTTACATTTCAAATATTCTTAACCCTACAAGGAGGTCATACTGTGGATATAGTATATTTTGTGTACAAAGTTATTGAGCAAAAATATTATTTTTTCCAGAAATGTTTTAGGGTGTAAGCATATCCAAATGGTAATGTGGGGTGGGGTGGGGGTGTCTGTGGAGAGAATGGAGACATTACTCGGATAACCGTGAGGCCTGGAGGATTATAGAAATTTGAAATCTCTCCACTGACCCTTTTCAAAACATTTTTTTTAACCCCTAAGTAAGTCACTACATTCATTTTAAGTGCCCCACAAAAGCTAAGTTCCAAGAGAACTTTCTGGCATCCCACAGATGGAGGAAGAGAGGACCGGAGGGCAGCTTTGCGCCCAACCTGCCCAGGAGACCCATTTGCCTTTGTCCCCAACTGCAGGGAGAGACTGAGGTACCGAGGCCACCTGCTTCATATACAATATGTGGCCGATGGACACAGAGAACATGTCATCAAAGTTGAATTAGGAGAAAATGAGAATTTCACTTACTCCCCCTTTTCTCCCCTCTAGAAGAAATGTTTCTGGAAGATATTCGTACCCTTTACTACCAAAGAAAAATTGGCGTGGAGTTTTTAAAAATGACGACAGCCCTGCATGTGCGTCCCCACCACACTTCATATTAATATCATCTCGGATTCCTGCATATGAGGTACAGAGTGTGTTAAAAGGCCAGGCCTCTCCGAATCAAGTTTTTTCATTGACACTGCAGATTGTACGACGATCTTTGGCCACTAAGTGCATGGAAACGATTCATCTCCTGAAAGACAACTGGCCCTCTCTAAGTGGAAATTTACAAACACAAAGCGGTTTTAAAAATGAGAACCAATAAAGACAACCACAAATCAAAATTAGAGACAGACTCATAGATGGAGAGCAGGTGTTTCAGGTTTTTTGGGGGGTGGGCCGAGTGGAGGTTGAAGGGATTGAGCAAAATAAAAAGAGAGAAAAACCTCAGGGATACTGACAGTAGTACGGTGGCTGCCTGGGGGTGGGGTGGAGGAGGGATGGGGGTAGATGGGGATGGATGGAGACTTGACTTGGGGTGGTGAACACACAGTACAGTGTACAGGTGATGTGGTGTCAAGTTGTGCACCTGAAACCTGCGTAATTTTGTTAACCAGTGTCACCAAAATAAATTCCATAAAAAGGAAAAGAAAGAACTCAAAAACGACAACTTATATTTTCTTCCACTCACTTTTTGTACACTTTTATTGTTATGGATGAATTAGAAATTCCTAAAATTTTAATGTGGTGATTAGGATGTATGAAGTGAATTAAAGCATAGCCACCCTTTGATTACAGAACATTAATTTAGTTCTTTAGTGTGCTCTCCTACAGTGTAAATAACACTCAATTAAGTTCTTTCACTATAGAAAATACCTGTTAGGTATTTGAGATTTATTAATTGCTGTGTCATAGAATTCAAAGCACTATTTAATAAGTGTCTTCTAACAGAAAAGTTTATTATATGGATCACTTCATGTAAAGTTATTAATTTAAATTAAACCATTAAAAATCTCTAGTGATCCAACTGATGAAAATATTCAACAGAGGTTTGCATGTATGTGCTTTATGAGTGAATATACATGTACATGTTAAAAACTGCTACAAAGTATTAGCTCACTGAGAATTGTTACTTGTAAAAAGAACACTAATATGTAATTACTGAAAGTAACATAACTCTATGAAAATAAAAGAATTACTAACTAGTTATTTTTAAGATTCTCTAACTAAATTATAAAATGCATGGTTTGATTAATTCATTGTCTATTTAAAAATTAAAATAAAAATTTTAAAGAAACAAAAAATAAAAATAAAGCATTAAAGGCTTAAACTGCCTATATTTAGTAAGTACCCAATAAATACTTACTGAATTTGTTGCACTTAATCTACAAAAGAACAAGGTGATTACAGATTATTTTAAAACTTCTTTGGAATGCCCAAGGAATTTAAGAATACGTACCTACCACCTCTCAAAGGAATAATGTCAGAAATCCTATTTCATTGTCTGTATAAAACACACTCTTTCTATGATGAAGTCACATATTTTAAATTTTGATATGAATAAGAAAAACAAAGAAGTACATATATGCATTAGTACATACATAGGGATATATGTAAGCGATAATATCTAGTAGGTTATATTCACTAGCCTACTTAAAGTTTTCCAAAAAAAGTCCTATTTGCAACAAAACAGTTTTTTTTAAGTATTCTAGAGAGAGGGGAAGTGACAAAGAGAGAGGGAGAGAAACATCCATCAGCTGCCTCTTGTGTGTTCCCGAACACAACAGGCAACCTTTTGGTCTGTGAGATGATGCCCGACCAACTGAGCCACACTGGCCGGGGCCAAAATGTTTGTTGTTCAGATGTGAAGTCACTTCTATTTCTGGGCATCTAGGGATGAACCCTGACCGTTCACAAGGGCTGACTTAGTGGGTCCATGGGAAAGCAAGATCAGAGTTCTGATCTCCACGTGGGCCACAGCTTCCCTGACATTTGGAAGTTCACCGTGCAGGGCACAGAGGGTAACTGGTACAGAGCACGGGTGAGTAAACTGACATGAAATAAGTCCATTCTCCTATTTGTCTTCTGTACATAATACTGTGTCATAGCTACTTGATTACGAATGTGATGTGGGGCTAGGTACAAAGGAGGGTGTAACCGTGTGGTAGTTCTCCATTCTGCTGAACTCCGCTCTCCAGAAGGTGGCATGAGGTTTTGTGAAACATGAATGACCTCAGTGACTTTCTGACCTGGCTGCTGCTGACCGATTAACTTTATCACAATGAAGTTTATTTGGTTGTTGAATTTAAGGAACAGTGTTTTTAATTTTTATTTAAGGGGGAAACTTTTATCAATATTTATAATTCAAAAACCCATAATAAGAAAATTAAATCTATTTCAGAAGTCTACTGCAAAATTCAATAATCTCAATTTTATTATTTTTTGAAAGCTGTATATATGTCTTTGTGTATGGGTGGAAAGAAATAACCTAACTTGTTAATAGAATTTATCTCTGAGTGATGGACACACAAATGTGTATCATTTTCTCCTCTAATAATTAGAAAAGAAATAATTTTTAGAAGCCTAGTGAAAGAGAAAGGTTATATTTCTCTTTCCATAATTTCTGAAAAAAAAAAACAGTATCACAGAAGACATATTCATCAAACTTCCATCACTAATAGTCTCAAGTAAAGGACTTTGGTTTTATCTTCTAGATGGTGGTGAACAGCGTCAGGGCGGGTGTCACCTCCGTGGTGTACGAACACAGCGGCGTGACCTTGGAGAGCCTGCTGTACCTCGTAGACAAAGCTCTGGATGGGCAGAAGGCACAGAGTGTGGGAATATTTAGCGATGGAGACAGCAGAGAAATCAATTTACTCCAAGGTAAGGTGGGGTTGGAAAGAACAGCCAACTGGGCACTGACGCAGTGTCTGTCCACATGGATGACCTCCCAGTGTTGTGTGAGTTCCCAGTGGTTACGAAGGTTGACAACCAGCTCTGAGTTAACCAGGTGGCAGGAGCTCTGTGCAGGCCTTCCGCTGGGGTAACAAGGCCCGTCCACAGTAGGGAATCTGCTTTGCTCAGCCTACCTGTTCAGATGTTAATGTCTCCCACAAACACCCTCACAGACGCACCTTGGATGATGCTTGACCAAATTTCTGGGCACTCCACTTGAGTGACACATGAAATTAACCATCACACCATGAAACAAGAACTCCCTTTTCCCTGTCTCTCAAGCCCCAGGGAATTGCTATTCCACTTTCTGCTCCTATGAAGGTGACTAATTCAGATATCTCACATAAATGGAATCATATAATATTCTCTTTTTGTGACTGGCCTATTTCATTTTATATAATGTCTTCATCCATATTGTAGCATGTAGCAAGTTTTTCTACCTTTTTTAAGGCTGAATAATATTCTACTGTATGTATATACCACACTTTGTTTATTCATTCATTGATGGACATTTTGGTTGCTTCCACCTCTTGGCTATTGTGAATAGTGCTGTTGTGAATGTGAGTACGCAAATATATCTTTGAGATCTGCTTGGAATTCCTTTGGATATGTATGCAGAAGTAGAATTGCTGGATTCTATGGTAGTTCTAGTTTTAATGTTTTGAGAAAATGCCATGCTACATTTTCCATGGTGGCTACACCATCTTACAACCCCACCAACAGTGTACAAGGGCTCCAACTTCTTCCCATCTCACCAACACTCGTTATTTTCTGGGTTATTTTTTAAACAGTAGCCATTCTAATGGGTATGAGGTGATATCTATTATGGCTTTGATTTGCATTTCTCTGATGATTAGTGATGTCGAACATCTTTTTATATGCTGGTTGCCATTTGTACATCTTTAGGTAGATGTCTATTCAAGTTGTTTGTCCATTTTTTAATTGGGTTATTTGATTTTTGTTATTGAATTGTAGGCATTCTTTATATAGTCTGAGTATTGACCCCTTATCAGACATATAATTTGCAAATATTTTCTCCTATTCTGAAGGTTGCCTTTTACTCTGTTGATGATGTCGTTTGATGCACAAAAATTTTAAGTTTGATCGAAGTTAGGCAATTTTAATAGCAGCAAACCCAGATCTATATGCTGGTGTGCACTAACGGCATTCCTTGTACTTCCAAATGGCTACACGCAAAGGAAAGGTTTGGCTGATATCGTTCACTTGTCGTGGGCCATCTTTCAAAAATTTCAGTAGTTACCCGTTTTGGGGGAAGGAGATGGTGAGTGTTTTAGAAATAAAACTTTTAGTTTCTATTCTCCCTCACACTATAACTTGCATCCTTCTTAGCTTAACACCTAAAATAGAATTGTTTCAGTTTTACTAACTTGAAATCTTCCACCTTTGTGGGACGAGGGAGGAGAGGGAACAGGTGGCCCAGGGTCTAGCTGGCAGGGAGCTCACAAGCCGGCAGGGAGCTCACAAGCCAGCAGAGAGAGCACCCCCCACCCTCATCCGCCGATCTGTTGTGCCTGGGGCTGGAACTCAAGTTTCAGCGAATTTTATTATTAGTTTTTGGTTCAGCTGTGCCTTATTTTTCACTTTTCTTGTTTAGTTTACCTGTGCCTGCAGCAAGTTGTATTCCAAATTCAATTTTCATAGCCCCCAAAGGGAAGCGCAGCTGCTGTTCGGGGTTTGCATTCGAGACGAATTACACGGCGGCTCTTGTCCAAACAGTGAGGTGCGAGCGCAGGTTTGCACGGTGGTAGGAGGTGCGCCCCCTGTGGAGCAAGAGGGCCTGTTAGGGTTTCCTGATCTCAGCTTTTTGTTTTATTTTTTTTAAGATTTTACTTAGTTATTTTTAGAGAGAGGGGAAGGGAGGCAGAAAGAAAAGGAGAGAAACATCAATGTGTGAGAGAAACATCAATTGGTTGTCTCTTGTAAGTGCCCCAACCAGGACCGAACCTGCAACACAGGCAAGTGCCCTTGACCAGGAATCGAACCAGTGACCTTTCACTTTCCAGGCTGATACCTCACCTACTGAGTCACACCAGTCAGGCCTGATCTCCAGATGAAAAAGGTTTCCAAACCCTTTCTTTTCTTTGTTTCCTTTTATTAAAGCAACAGTGACAATAACAAAAATACCACAGAAAACAAAAGTTTCATTCTATATAACTGTGGTATTTTCCCCAAAGCTTTTGCCTTAAAACAGCAAAATGAAATCTCAGTCCAGTCACCCGAAGAGGACTTTCCATTATGCGTCTGGACCTCTCAATGTGAAGGCGCAAACCACCAAGATTCTGCATGCGACTTCGTTTGCGTTACCTTTGCAGGGTTAGCAAAGCTGAGTGTCCAGGACTGGATCAGAAATCAGCCCAGACACGCGCAGGTGGGCTGAGTCGTCGCATGCATTCCCAGGGAGTGAGCATTGCAGTGATGTTTACCATCTCCTGGAGCATTTTTTTCTGCTCCCAGTGGCTTATTTTTTGATTGACAATCATGGGAAACATTTCTCCTTGGGAACTTGGTTGCAAAATCCCAGGACTTGACTGGCCATCCGCCCAGAGCATTGATTGCTGTGAGCCTGGTCAGTCCCTCTGCTACGTGGCGGAGGCAGAAACACAAGGTCCCAAACCAAGCGCACAGTGTCCAGTAAACTGGGGTGTGAAGGACACTAGGGCCATGCTGAAGTCCAGTGGTGCCTTTCGTGGCCTGAACATGCTGCGGCGTGGAAGCAGAGGTGCCCTACAGACCTTGGTCTGAGGGGCAGATGTTGGCTTTTTGAATTGTGCTTCCATTTTCACAAACTGCTAAGAGTTTCTAGTCATGAGAATGTTGCAAATGAATATGACTTTTCCTTTTTTTCCCCCTCAGGCTATAAAATTGGTATTAAAAATTTACTGAAGCCTGAGGTGAGAGACTTCTGGGAGAAACTAGGCAGCTGTGTGGCCCCTGAACAAGAAGGGGGTCACGTGGACCTCTTTGTGCCACTGGGAGCATCAGGTGAGGTTTGAAAGGTAGTGGTCCTGCCCACCTTATGATATTTTGTGAATTTGTTCAACTGATTCTGTCACATGTACTCTTTCTTTCTTTTTTGCTTTATACCTCGGATGCTCAGGCATTTAGAGGGAACAGGCTTTGGGGTTAGTGGTCCCAGTAAACTCTTCCTGCAGAAATAAGGTCACTAGTGACAAGAGCGAGCCAGGAACATTATTTCTGTTTCTTTTGGAAACACAGTCAAGTCAGCCTGCACAACACAAGGGAAAGCACCACATCATAGCTCACAGGAGCTATGATTGGTCAATCTGACACAGCTTGTCGTGCTGTGTCCTGAACCTGGAATATGTGAGTGTGAACTTGGTGACGGAGAACCTGGACTTGGATCCTGCTCAGGCCACTTTGGCTGCATGGCCTTAGGCAAGTTCGGAAACCTCCGTTTCCTCCTGTGAGCATTAGGATAAAACTACCTGATGTTATAGGACTTGTGAATATCAAAAAACATAAAAACCTAATTTACAAAAATAAGTAATAATATCAATACTTCATATTAGAACACTAAAAACAGTGAAGTGCTTTGTGAAGATGAGTGTAATTGCTGATCACCGAGGTTGCTGATATAATTTTCAGTGCCTCCCTGTCTGGTAGCAGCCACTATAATTTGAGGTTGATTTTAGTACTTGAAGGAGAATTGCAGAAACATTAAATCAAATTCACTCTTGAGTTATCTGTTAAATAAAAGCCCTGCCTTCATAGGCTCTGGATTCATTTGTTTGTTTGTTTTTTACCAAGCAGAACAGGGGAGAGGGAACATGAAATTAAATTTTCTCAAACTGTTTCTTATTACCCATTCCTTAGAGAATGTGAATTTTGAAGTTCTTAATTTTCAAATTTCACTAGCAAGCTTCAACCAGGGGAAAGGATAAAAACAAAAGGAGGGAAGGGGTTTAAAGGAAAACGAAATTCAAATTTTTTTACACAGTTATTACAATGATATAATCTCAACTATATAGAAAATATGCATAGAAAACTCAATAAGGAAATATAGCAAAATAGTAACAGAATTTATCCCTAGGTGTGTTTTTCAAATTTTCTAATTTTCAACAGTGTTTAAAAGTGTGTTACAGAGAACATGGATATTGTGGCCCCATGCTTATAACCTGTGTTTGGGGGGGCATCTGTAGACAGAAAAGGGCGTATACCTAGGTGTCAACAATGGTTGGATAAGATGATAAATGAGATTTCCTTCCTTTTATATTTAAATTTTTTCTTTTACCTTATTTGCCTCTATTGTCTGTAATAAACTAGTATTACATTCTTTTATAATGAGAGCACAACAAATTTTGTAACTGGAGAAGAAAAAGAAAGAATACAGAAAAGTAAAATATTGAAAGTCAGACAATAAAGGCAAAAGAGGAAAAGATAAATAGATTTGGTGACATAAAAACTGTCTCAGTGAAACTTAATGACAGTCAAACAATAGATTTCCCACCACCATCCTGGGCCCTGAAACCATCCCTGAACTTCTTGTCAGCTGTATTCAATTTCCACCTGGATGAACCACCACACCCTGGTTCGGTCAGATGACTCTGGCTTCTCAGTCCAAAACTCTCTCTTCCACCACCTCAAGCATCCCTCCATAGCTGTATCACCTCTGACATCTTGCTATTTCAAGCATCTGTCTCTCTGAGTACCACTTCCAAATCGTGAACTCAAATTCCCACTCTATCAGCTCTTCTCCTGAAGAGCTGCAATCCACGCTCCACTCTCTCACTCTCTATCACCTCGCCTTCATCCTGGGCTCCTTCCTGGTTAAACTTGGATTTAATGGGTCATCGTTATCATTACTCTCTTGCAAAGACTGAACTTCTTTGTCTTTTTCATGGCTAAAGCCCCACCCTTTAGGCTAAATTCCAGTGCTGGCTCAAACACAGCCACCTGCAAACTCTCTGCCCGCCTGCACTAAGGCAGCTGGGAAAGGTGATGCAACTGTTCTTGCTGATCTGACTTGACTTGAAGGGCCTATTCAGGGTTGCAAGACCGGGTTGCACTGATAAAGCAATCCTACTGCATTTCCTTGGCAAATCCATTTTCCCACCCTTTGAAATAACTCTTTCCTCTCTTCTCCCCTGTAGTCAATCCTTTCGGTGATACTGTCTCTCAGCCATGGACCTCACCTTTTACTTCCCTAAGAAAACTCCCTAATTTCCCTCCTGACACTGGATCTACCACCTGCCCTACCTCTTACCTTCATTCTATGTCTCCCCTTCTGTTAACTGTGGAAGAAGCTCCCCTGCTCAAGTTGAAGACCAGCAACTCCACTTGGACTCTGTAGCCCGCTGCTTTTCACCTTCCGACTTCACTTCTACACTCAAATGCTCTTGTTCTCCGTCTTTACTGGATCATTCCCATCAAACCAGGAACACCTGGAGTAGCTCCTGTCCTAAAAAATGAGATCATAAACTTGCCCTCACCACATTTTAAGTCGACTCTGCCAGTGCTTCTCCAACTTCAGTGTGTGCTTGAATCACCTGAAGGTCTTGTTAAACACCCTAGAGTGTCTGATTCAGGGGGTCTGGGGCGGGGCCTGAGAATTTTCATTTCTACCACGTTCCCAGGTGTTGCTGCCGCTGCTGACCCAACAGTCACTCTTTGAGAACCATTGGTCTACCTTCCTCACTTGTCATTTGCTCCTCAAGCTCCTGCAAGTGGTCTCTTTATCTCTACAGAAATTGCTTTTAGAAGAAAATAAGTGACTTCCACGTGCCCAAATCCACTGGTCCCTTCTCCATCCTCACGTTGCTTTGACTTCTCAGCAGCATTTGATGCAGATGACCACTCCTCAGAACTCTCCTTCTTCTCTCGATTTCCCTAAGGCCACACTCTCCTTGTTTTCCTCCTACCTCAGTGGCAGCTTCGCCTGCTTCTCCTGTGCTGGCCCCTCCTCCTCAGCAAGACTCTTCAATGTGTCCAGGGCTTGATCCTGGGTGCTCTCCTTTGCCAAGACTACACTTTCCCACAGGCAGTCTCATCTATTCCTAAGACTCTGACTTCAATCCATATGCGGGAAACTCCCAAATCGATGCTTCCGGCTCAGATATCTCTGAGCTGCAGACTCATATCTAGCTCCTGCTTGACATCTTCATGTGACCGCTCAGTTGGCGTGTCTAAGAGCATCTCAGAGTTAGCGCATCGGGAACAACTTGCCATTGCTGCCCAGCACCAACCCTCCTCCCCAGGATTCCTCAGTTAAGATATTGTCATTCACCCAGTTACTTCATAGCCAGAAACCTAAAATTCATCTTCTGGAGGCATTATGTTAACAATTCGAAACAGCTTTATTAAGATGTAATCGACATACAACAATCTGTACGCATTTAAAGTGTGCAATTGGCTGAATTCTGACACGTGTCATAGCCATGAAGCCATAGAACAGTCAGGATGATGAGCATATGTCAGTCTATAGCGTGTCACTGAAGAGGGAGTGAAATTAAAGCCATGCTCAAGTCTGACCATCGTATTCCATTCAGTGTTTGACAGTTTTAAACTTCTCCCTTTACACTGAGACTTCCTCTTCTGTGACTTGGGCCCAAGTATTCCAGATGTGAAAATGAGCACAAGCTCAACCCTCATGCCCTCTTCTCCACCCTGCTGTGCAGTCCTCGTAAATTCCGTGTTTGGACCTCGGCACTTAGGGCTGAGCTGTGAAGTGCTGGTAACCTATTCCATGAGGGATTCGAAATGAGGACAAGAACTGCTGTGGACTTTCTTGGCTGGCTCGTTAGTGCTCCTAGGTAATGCTTACCTGTTCCATGGAAAACCTGTGAGTAAACTAATAAAAGTATTTTGTGTGCAGAGGCAGGTGTAGAAGTTCTTTCTCAGCTGTCTCAACTAACTGGCACGTTATTTACTGCCCCCACCGGGATCGCAACTGGCTCTTACCAGCACAGTAAGTGTACATGGGCACCCACCTCTGGGCCCAATAACGCCCACCAACTCCAATATTACCAAAAGACAAGCGTGGCTACGTAATACTGGTTCTGGCTGACATCAACTACTGTTCCTTCTCCGAAACCGTGTCATTTCCCATCACTCTGTCATTTCCTTAGGAAGGGGATAATTATAGCAAATATTTGCTTCAAGCCATCATTTGTAAAACTCAGTTGAAAACATCATCTTTAACAGTTAAACAAAGATGTATAGTTGCTGATCTAAAGAAATAATACGTACAAAGAATAGTTTTCAGTAAATATATTAATATGGTTTCATTTGGAAAAATGAATTTCAGCTATAAAGAGATGAGTAAGAGGCTTGCTCAGGTTCCATTTCATTATGTGAGAGGAAAAACAGCCAGCGATATAATACACCTGGAAGCAGAGTTTCATTTAGATACAAAAGCAGAAGATACTAGGTGGAAACACAACATTGGCTGACTGACAAGAGAACCAACTGCTTTGTTACAGTAAAGCGAATCATTTCCCCCTTTAAAACTCCCTGCCTCTTATCAAACAGCATTTGGGGTGATCTAGAGACGCTCGCTATAAAGCGTTACCTCCCTGATCCCAAATTAACTTTGAAGATGGGAAAGCTGCCACGATTGGGGAACTTGTACGGGAAATGCTGCAACAAAAAGTGCATTGATTTAATGTAGTTTTGTAACAGAAGTTACTTGTTGATTTCAGTTTACATGGCAACATCACCCAATGAGAGCATATTTGGCCCTGGAGAGAGGAATCTGCCGAGCAGAGCAGAGCAGGGCACACGCACTGTGTTTGCAGAGCAAGTTTTCTTCTTCTCTCCTCCTCTGCCTCCTCTTCCCCCTGGTCATCCTCCTTCCCCCGCTCTTCTTATTCTCTCTCTGGGAGAACAGTTACAAAGATTTTCACACGGTTAGCAATAAACATGGGGTGGGGGAGAGTCAAACAAGTCTATGTATCCATTCGGGACAGAAAATCAAATTGAGGGCGGCACTGTGCCCTTCAGTAACTGATTTTCAAGGAGAAAGACTTGTGTATGCACCCGCTAGAGTCATGTAGAGGTATTTGGAGAGAGAGGGAGCAGCTTAACATAATGTAAGGAACATACAGGGCTGGCTAGGACAGGATGACTTTGGATGGTGTGATGGGGAAAGCAGGCAGAGTGGGGTTCCCTTGCATTTTCATTTTGAGGATAAAAACATAAAACAGCATGTTCCTACTTAGATGCCTACTCTGCTTCCCAAATGCACAAGTCCAGCAGCTATTTAATTTTTTATTTCAAATATAGTATGTCAACCCTATCAAAAAGTAGATAGACATTTGATATTATTCATTGTAAATTTTTTGAGTTTCTAATTTTACCTTTGAAAGCAGACTATGGGTGTTTATCTTAGCCTTCGAATGAGAGAGAATAATAAGCCTGATGCAAATACAACTAAGTTGTGTGTGCGTGTGTGTGTGTGCACTATCCAAAATAAGTAGAATGAGTTCACCTGAGCTGATGTCTGCACTAATAAAAGGAGGAAATAATGTCAGTTCTTAGCGACTGGCTGGGACCCCAGCAGGGAAGCGCTCCCCCCTCCATCTACTTCAGCGAATCAAAGCTGCAGACATGGTCCAGCCTCACAGACTTCCTGGAAGACACCCTGAAATCAGTAAGGAAACAGTTAAGCCCTCTCTTCAAGGAGTTGCAGAAGAACGTCAGTGGCAGGATGATCGGTAAGAACTCTTGCTACTTCTGTTGCAGTCTAATTGTGAAGTTTGTTTCATATCCAGGGTGAGCCCAAGTTTAGGAATGTAAAAGTGGACTCCTGAACATCGTGAGTGCTACTTTATTCCCGTTGTTTTTCGTATCTTGTTTCAAATCTAATGAATACCGATTAAGAATAAATATTAAATATTATTTAATAAATATTACACGTAAAGACAAATAAATAAATTCATCTTCATGCTGAAGCTAGTTCCTGGTTACAGAGTTTACCGCCTTTCGGTCAATTATTTACCCAGGCAAAACGCACTACGTGTTTGCCCAGCCTGAGAACTCTGCCCTTTCCCACTGCAGTCTCCTCTCAAAGCTAAGCACCTCTTAAAGCCCGGCACCCATTACTTAAATGGCTCTGCAACTGTGTTCTATTTAATTTTTACCTAAAATGTGCAATTGGGTGATGGATTCGAGTCCTCTGCTCAACCTGCTGGACATTATTGAATTTATTTTCTCATTTACGCTCCACAGCCAAATGATCACAATAGAGGCTTTTGGAAGCAAAGTTCTGTGTCAACTGGAACTTCACCTAAATCAGTCCATTTTTTAAAATACTTTTTTTTAACTCTATGGGCAAATGAGTTTTCCTTCTATCTTTACCTGTCCAATTTCTCCCTCTTTCCATATAACTAAAAAAAAATCTTATGAATCAAGTCATTATATATCTATGCCTTACTTCCTTTCTTCCCTTCCCCAGCCTGCTCCTTATTTAACATTTTTTTACACAGTCACTCTCTACACACGAGCTATAACACACAAGTATGCATGCAGATATTTTGATGATACATGTGAACAATAAGAAGTAGAATGGGAGAAAATTCTTTCCATATAAATGCATGTTGTCCAATATTTTTAAATGTAAAAGATGTCTGTGTATGTATGTTAGTATATTATTTTCTATGGTCTTACAATATTTATATTTGAGCACAAAGGTAAACGAGTGTGGAGGGATCTTTGGTGGGATTGTGAGTCTAAAATTTAAACTTACAAGATTCATTTTCACACGTTGCCCTTATTGTCCAGTCTGTAGATTTTCTTCAGCATCAGCTTTGCGGGGGTGGGTCATTTTTATGCCCTCCCTGCACATTTAGTTGCTTTTGCTAGCTTTACATTTCATCATGGTAGATAACCTTCATGGTGTAATAGAGTCACAATTTTTATTCTTTGCATCTTTATCCACTAAAAAGCAACTGTGAGGGCCGAGCTGTGCTCTTCTTGATCACATCTGTTACGTGAATTGATTGCAGGACAGTTTATGTTTGACACCATGAGCGTGGCCGACATTCTGAACAACCAAGAGACTGTGCAAGCTCTGGCGGATGGATTGACGGAGCTTTCAAGAGAAAATTCTGTAAGCATTTTTTTAAAAATAAAGTATTACTATGAAATCCCAACACTTAAATACATTTTTAGTTTGTATTTATTATTATCATTATTTTTAACTAGTATATCCCTCCAGGGCACAATTCCTCAGAAAAATTACATCAGTTTGTAAAAAGAGTACTGACAGATTCTGGGCCCAAGATCTACCAGGCACACAAGACAGACAGACAGGAAAATCCAGGTTATTTAAAAGTTGGTTCCATTGTGCATTGTTTTCTGTCTTGTGAATAATTTCAGTCAGAAATGACTTCTTTAAAAAATACATGAGCGGCTTTATATTTCACATAAACATTAACCAACAGTTAAAACAATTAATAGTATGACAGAAAAATTGAAAAAGTGTAAAAGCAGGTGGAAAAAGATGAAGGGCCCAGAGGCTAGATGAGGGGAAGGGAAAGAGAACACAGAAGAACAGGAAGAAGCCTGTCAATCATCTGGCTGGGGACCAGCCTGGGGGATGCCTGATGAAGCACTTTCGTTGGAAACAAACCTTAGATGCTCTCCCAGAAAAGTCAGTGCACGTATGAGGACACAGTGAGGAGAGGCCCGAGACCCTCACAAGGCTACAGGAAGGTGAACTAAGCAGCCGTGGGGCTGGGGGAGTGGAGAGGAGGACGAGACTGGGGATGGCACAGACACGCTGGGTGCTGTGTGAGGGCTTTCGTGTCTCAGCAAGAGACTCTCCAATCCATCTCTTCCACCGTAGTAACTTGACTTTGTGGGTGGATTTAACTTTGTCTTTGCTTACGTTCTCCTGTCCTGTCCTGTGTCTGCTTTGGTTCCACCGTGGCTTCCTGGGTAACCACCAGGTGTCCCCGGGGTTAGGGGTTTGCTGTGGAGTCTGAGAAGCTGCAGCTGGCTTGATTTGCCTTCCCTGAAGTCTCAGCTCCGGGTGCTCCAGCCAACCCTGGGGCAGCCGAGGGATGAAGGCTCTGTGGTGAGCTTTGAATTATCAGGGAAGTTCACAGGGGCAACACTGAGACTTGGAAAGGTCCTGCACCGTCTCCCGAAACACCGAGGATTTACTGGATGTGTTTGGTGTAGGTTCAGTGCACTTACTGCCACCTCATTATTTAACAATAACCGTGCAAGGAACCAAATTTGAGTGCTTTTCCCAGCAATGTCGCTGTGTAGTCCCTCTCCCGAGCCGCCTTTCTCCTGAAAGATAAGGTCCTTTCTGCATCTAGCCCAGAGGGTGGTGTGTGGGCCACTTTGGTTCTGAAGATCTTGAGACCCTCCCATAAGACCTTGGAATCCAACCTGAATTATGACAGTTGGTTGAGAATATACATGGCAACTGGAATGTGTGATTAACCGGAACATCCCGCTTCCTGACTCTGGTTGAATGATCATTGCTTTGTTTGCTGGACTTATAAATTAATTAGGTAGGAAATTGCAAACTCTACTAAAAAACATGTTCTCTTTTCTACTACAGTTTTGTTGACCTATATTTCTGATGAAGACTTTAAATACAATTGGGGGGGGGGGGCTGGGACTGTGGATTTTTCAGGACAAACCTCTGGAATTGTTGTCACGTTTTCTGTTGAAGAAATGTAGTGCAAAGAGCAAAGATTTTGAAGGAAATGTTATTCTGGCAAAACCGGACCCAAAGGCGACGTTCGATTCATTCACAGAGGTAAAGTTATCGCTGCGTTTTGTGCCATTGCTTCTCTAAGGAGTCACACGCACATGCTAAAGAAATTCACAGACAATGACAATTCTGCCTGGAAGGCTTCCAACTGCTCTTTTCTTCTAAGAACTTTATTTCCTTGAATTATTATTTGTAAAAGGGTTTGCAGTATCATGAGTGATGTTTGAGGCACTTACAAGCATAAGCTGCACCGAGTGGACTGGAATAACGCTCCGCGGGGTCCGAGGAAAGTTGAGCACTTGCATTTTGCCTCTTTTTCAGTTGAGTCTTGAGATAACTTAGAGAGTTTTTTTTCATTTTCCTCCCAGGACATTTGTGTGTGTGTGTGTGTTAAACTAAGAATTGTTCTTCTTTTCTTAATTGAAATTCAAATTCATGAAAGAGAAAAAAAGTGGGTTTGAATTTAGTTCTTCAGGCAAAACATAATAATTCTGCCAGTACTGTATTCAGAACTCATATATTCTTTTTTTTAAAGGATTTAATTAATTTATTTTTAGAGAGGGGAAGGGAGAGAGAAAGAGAGGGAGAGAAACATCAATGTGCGGTTGCCTATCACACACCTCCAGCTGGGGACCTGGCCCGCAACCCAGGCATGTGCCCTGAGTAGGAATCAAACCAGCGATCCTTTGCTTTGCAGTTTTGTGCTCAATCCACTGAGCCACAGCAGCCAGGGCAGAATTCATGTATTCTTGATTAAGTGAAATAATCAGGATCCAGGAAACATGAAAAATTGCATTGTCATTCAGAGAGCTGATTTCTATAAAAAATGTCATTTTACAGCCATTTTATGCCCATAGAACAATCACCTACCTGTCTTGCATGACCATAGGCTTGGGATACTAGCCCCAACACACACTCACCATGGACAATGGTCATAGGAATTTAGACTGTGAGTTCCCTTAGCAGGTGTTTTCCTATATCACTTGTTTTCCTATAACCTGACATCTTGGAAGTCTTCACTGTGGATGGTGAGGTGCTGGGAAAGGCGACAAGAGGACCACCAGAGGCTGTGTCCCCTCAGGACACCCCAAATCTCTATACAATTCTTAGGGATTATTCTCCCAAAGGGTAGATGTCTTTTCAGCCTGCTGCTGAACTAAACATGCATTCACTTTAATAAAATAGGGCAGAAAGTTTGAACTTAAAGGTGCCTCAATGCCAGAAATCAGACTTGCTAGGGTTATAGCGTCTGTCTGTAATGAAACTACAGAAAAGTGAAACTCCTTAATGCCTAGAAATCTCTTGGATATACTTTTACTTTTTAACTGATACTTTAAAAAATCGAATTAGAAAAATATGTTAGATTCTTATTTGGTTTTCCATTATTTAGTATCAAGAGCTTATGTACAAAGCCCATAAAACAAAGTTGGGGAACCCCAGGAGGAAAAAAAAAAAACCACAGGTTAAATGTGGGTTGCTGCATTAGGATAAAATAGAGAAGCTGAGTTACCACTCTACACATGGGGGTTTATTTTTGAAAGTAGGTATTCATCCAAAAGAAGCACACAAACCTCACAGCCTCAGGAGTGGAAAGTAATACCTTCTGCTGAGATACTGTTTTAAAGAGCCTTCCACAGGGGCTAGTGTGCCAAATCCAGGACAAGACACACACACACACACACACACGGATATATGTATGAAGAGAGAGATACATCTGGCTACCCACCTGCCCACCCATCCCCACCTTGCTGCCCGGTCAGCAGTGACTGCTGGTTTCTCCGTGCCTGCAGTGTTTACCCTAATACCACACAACCACGGCAATAAGTCACAGCCAAAATCACAGTTGTCCCTGAGCAGGACCTGTCACTTTCACAACTGTTTCTGGCCCCTAATACAGAAAGCTAAGTGTTTTCTAGGAGAAGCACCAGCAAACGAGGGTGTCTCCGGAAAACTCAGTGCCTGCCGGTGTTCCATCCTGGAGGAAAATTTCTGTCATGCGGTCAATCGGACATCACTGTTCTAGGCCATGGGGAGAGCCAAGCAAGGGCCACCAACCCAAAAGAATTCTTTTCTTAGAAATGTGCACAGTTTGTTGCTTCTGTTACTCCCTCTGAATTAATCCTGAAAAACAAAATAAGGGATGGCATCTTAATCTAAAAACAGTCTCTAAAATTTCTAATCATTAGATATGTAATATAAAATGAGAAAACTTGATACTTTTAGGTTCAAACAAAATTACAATGCCATAACAATTTCCTGTTCACAAAGAAAACTTGATATTTAGTAAAAATAGCTGCTGCTAAGCCAGAGGAGAAACACAGCCCCGGTGTGAGCAAGCAGCTTCAGAAAGAACCAGGATGGTCTGGGGTCCACGCTGACGCCTGAGTTTTAGTGCATCAGCGCGCATGTGAGCCCTTGCAATAGGGCGCTCTCCCAGAGGAGGGTGCCTCCCCTGTCTATGAGAGCTGCAAGCAATTCTGTTCTTTTGGGTTCTCTTAATCCTAGGCCTGGCAGTTTGGGTTTAATTTTCCCTTTCTGTCTGCAACCATTCAACCTACACAACTACTGGTGTCACTGCTGATTGGTTGAAGTTGCCATTTCTCCGTATAAATGATTAGCACTATTATTATTTTGGAAGAAAAGAGTGTTCCACTCAGAGAAATTTTAAATTATTTTGTTAATATTCAAAGTAGACGCTTCTCCTCTAGCGTAAATATAAACACATGCCAGGTGGCGATGGCGCAGCCAGGAATGGGGAAGACCCAAGGGACGGCAGAAAGCGCAGGCTCAGGTGGGGCCTCCACAGACCAGGGAGAACTGTGCGGCTGCAGTTAGGACCAGGGCCCTAACCCTGAGCCTTCGGGCAGCCCTGAGGCTACAGACACAGAACAAATTAGTTTTTGCCTCAGTAAGGCGAAAGGAGTCTTGGTTACAAATTGATGTTTCCTTCCAGTCTCACCCCTGGATATCAAGATTCGACCATGGGTAGTTTTATCTTTGACAACACACGGCAGCATTAATGACCATTAATCCTTCCTCATTAGCTCTCATCATAAACGTGGGACCATTGTCCTATTGCTAGAGTGGACCCAGGGATGCTGCTAATTTATACGGAGGCCCCAAGAACAATTAACAGCCCTGGTTATGTGGTCAGGGCATCGTCCTCATATGCCAAGGTTGTGGGTTTGATCCCCAGGCAGGGCCCATACAGGACTTGATCAATTTATGCATCAGTAATTGGAACAGCAAACTGATGTTTGTCTGTCTCTCTAAAACCAATCAATAAAACAATTTAAACAAAACAATGGGTAAAGTGAAGAAAGAATAAGTCACATTTATATGTGGTAACAGGTCTGGAAAGGTCGTGTGAATTGTTTCAGATGCATTTTAATTCGGTGATAAAAGCCATGTGTTTTGTAAAGTGTCCTGAGTTTTTCTTCTGGCATCTTAACATGTTTGCCCTCAACTGACACGAGACAGCAGAGCTGAGCCAGAGGCCTGTGACCCAGGACAGCGGGATTCCCTCGGCCTGGGTGGGGGGTGCGAAAGCAGGGCAGGGCGGCTGGGAAGGGGGCTGCGAAGGGGGCTGCTCTGGAGTTAGTTTCTCAAGTATAACGCAGTTCAAAGGAAGCTAAAGGCTTTGTTTTTATTTTGAACATAAAACTTACTTTGCAAGAGGCATCAGTCTTGTTCAGTGCTTCACTCCTGGTTAGGGCTGAAGGCAGAGCCTCCTGCGGGCGTCCGACACCTCTTGCCTCCGACTGATCAAATCTGCATCGACTCCCCAGGAAAGAAATGCTTTGGAAGACAATCCTCAGGACACAAAATCGCGTCTCAGCAAAAGTGATCCAAATTTTGGGGTGCTGGTTCAGCTGGTAAGTTGATTATTACGTAATAAGAATTTTCCATTTGTTTTTTCCCCCGACCCTTCCCCTCCCACCCTCCTTGGGGGCGGGGGAACAAAACTCTTTAGCCTTTATTCCGGTTAGTTCTGCCTTTTTTTCTAGAAAATTCCAAGAAAGAAGTTTGGGGGGATGGATTTCCAAATGCAATTGAGGGGAATCCAGACAGTAGCTTTTCTTTTGGATGTTTCCGGGTCAGAATGACGTTTGAGTCAAGAGGACTGAGGTCCTTTTGACTCCTCTTGGGAGTGAAAGCCATCTCCGCTACTCCGTGCTTATCTAACGTGACGCTTAGGACGGCGTTTAAAGAAATGCACAGAAAGGTTCACGGATTCCAACTGACGGACTGACTCACGGTCCGACTTCAGCTGTTGGGCAGAACCGGTCGTACAACTTCCAGGGCTGGTCTCTCCGGCTAGAGAGGGCGGTGCGCGGAGGAGGCTGCAGTGTAAGCGCAGGCTCGGTCCAGTCCCACGCTAACGCACAGCACCTGCGTGTATTCCGCTCCTGCCCATGTTTATGGTCATATTTCATTCTTGGGATCCTGTAATGCAGCTACTAGTAGCCACATTTTTGTAGATGAGGAACGAATGTTAGAAGACTTAAATGACCTCTCTAAGGCCAGATTACTGGCGGAAAGAAACTTAAACCCTGTGGCCCTGACCTCAGCCCGAGGCTGCGAGGCTGCGTGGCAGCTGATAGCACCCTGGGGAGCACACCTGGGGCAGGCGGTGCGGACCGCACCCCTGGAGTGGGCGTCGGTGGACAGCATAGCGCCTCATCTGACTGTGGGCGATGACACCTGACAACGGTTTTAAGACGACAAAAAGTGTGACAACGGACACCTTAAGTCAAAATCGTTATACAGGGTCCAGCAGAAGACAGGCCTGCTTCAATGTCGTCAGTCGGGTAATAACATGGGTGTGAAAATTTAGAGTTTCGATTGAACATTTCACCTAAAATGTCACGTGGTGTGCTTCAGTGTACTACTGTTATGTTACAGGATCACATACTTATGATTTTGGAATAAAAAGGGTGTTATTTGTGCCAGATCCTGTGTATATGTTGGATAGGTCCAATAAATTTTAAAAATAAAAATATAATATGGGCTGCAAGCTCCAGTGGGATGTAGACGTATTTTTAATTCATTAGATATATCTAAGTAGGCATGATACATAGACCATGTGTTTGAAGGATAAAATTCACTGAGAACAGTGTGTTTATAGTATTCCAAGCAGAGAGTTTTCTAATTTTTCTCTTAAGTGGCTTTTCCATTTTAATTTTAGTTCATAAACTTCTGGCTGATTTATTTTGGGTGAAGATCACATGGCACTATGCTTTACTACCATCATTTTATTTGGGGCAGTTTGGGACATGCTTCGGGCTGGAGGGAAAAGGGGAAATAATTCTAGGCTCAAAAACAAGCCAAATAATTTTAGACATTTCAATAGTATAACTGTTTTCCATTGTAAAGGCACTCATTTTACAACCTTTGAAAAGTACAGATAAAAGGAAAAGAATTGCCCATTCCCACCGTGAAAACTAATATAAACATAGCACACATAATGACAGGGTCTACGATTTCTTTATACTAGTTTATGATTTTCCCCTCTGCGTTAAAAAATAAAACAGGACTTTGAAACTGAGAAAACAGGACAGTTACCCACCTAGCTACCCAGGAGAAAAGGGGCCAGAGTTCCCAAGTTAGGTACGTTTTCCTGAATAATGAAAGGAGAGCCTGGGCTTCCATATTTCATAACATGCCTGCGGAAGCGAACTGGCCGTGAGAGGGCTCGCTCACTCGGCCCTTCCGTCTGCAGGATAATCAGTGAAGCGCTCCTGGGAAAAGGAAAACAAGCAAGAGTGGGCGGCCCGAAGGCTTCCCCACCCGCCGTGAAGGCGGGACTCTGCCTTCTCATCGTGTACAGTCATCAACTAGCGCCTGAGGCCGAGCACATATTCAATGGGCAGACGGACAAAAGCCGTCTCAGCCTGCCCTCTCTGGATCCGGAATTCAAGTTCCGTCTCTACTACGGCATCTTGCTGGTCTGATGTGAGGGGCTATGTGCCCCTGTGGGGGACATGAAACAGTCAGCAGGGTCCTCCGCAGTCCCCTATCAAGATTCCCTTCACCCCTGCCCATCACAGACCAGAAAGGGGCACCTCCGAGGGACTGCCCGATTGCTCATCGCTTCCTTTTCTCTGTCTCCTTCGACTTTCCGTCTTTTTGAAGCTGTGAGCCAGGAGAGATTCCTCATGCATTCTCAATGCTTTTCCCCAGGAGAGAAAGCTGCAGATGGACTCAGCCGCAAAGCGAACTCGAGTGGCCGGGGAGCTCTTACGGAGCGAGAGAAGATACGTGCAGACGCTGGAAGTTGTGAGAGATGTTTACGTAAGACCACTGAAGGCAGCGCTGTCATCAAACCGAGCGATTCTGAGTGCTGCAAACATCCAGATCATTTTCTCTGATATTCTGCAGATTTTAAGTCTCAACAGGTCATTCCTAAATTTGTATATTCTGACATTCTTGTTTTGCAGTGGGAAGAACCCACACTGAACTGCACAGCGGCTCAGGCATCCCTGCCTCTCTTGGGGGCCCGGAGCAGCACACAGAAGAGAGCATTCTTGCCACTGGGCTGCAGCCAGTAGTGATGATTTTTGCAGCATTTCTTCTGCTTCGATTCAAAGCCGTGGTGCTAGCAGTGGAGTTCACTGCCAGCGGATTCTGTACTCAGAACATTGTTCACGCCAAAGACAAGACAGTATGTTTAGTTGAGCAATGGGAAAGGAACCAAAGAATGTAATGGGACAAAGTCACTAGGATACTTTGCTTAGGGAACCCAAGGTCCACCTCAGTAACAGTAGGTGTCTTGAGTATGTGAGGGTGCACAGAGGAAAGTGATCCCTTGCCCTGGTGGTAAAGGAAGACAAACTAAGCTTGTGCTTCTGTGCCAGTAACGCTCTAGAAGACTGGGAGGAAGTTTCTTACCCACAGTGGGCCCCCACTCTGACAGAATCAAGAGGTTGAACTAAGCCTGGAAGATCCAGTTTTCAAGGCCCGTGGTGGTTGAATGAGGGATAACCTTAGATTCACGGGGAAATGGGCCCAGTGAAGATCGTGGCCATTTCAAGTGAGCTGAGCGCTCCACTCTGAGAATTGAAAGAAGCCTTCCCTGCCTGGCTGGCCGGCCGGCCCTGTGGGAATGGGAGAGTAAGAGGCAGCCTGTGGAGGCTCGGATTCAAGGAGTAAGGTGAACAGGTGGGATTCCACCATAGCCGACCTCCTTCCTCACCTCTCCCCTCTTCTTGCACGGTACTGCTCTGTCTCAAGACAAAAGCATTTGACAAAAGCTCAGCCACAAATGACGAGGCTGAAACAGCCTGCGCAGATGACAACTGATTTATTCGTTAAGTTTACAGGTTATCACAGACCAATCTTTCAGGCGCATGTGTTTCTCATATTGCAGGCAGTTTCTAGATAACCTGAGAGACAGACTCCAGGACTGGGGCCCAGCTCGCTGTGTGGGAGAAATATTCATCAAGTTTGGAAGCCAGTTGAACACATATACCAATTTCTTCAACAATTACCCTGTTGTTCTGAAAACTATTGAGAAGGTAAATGATTGCATTACCTCCAAGCATTTATTAGACCTGAGCTTGAAAGGAAGATTTGTGTGGCGTCCAAAGGACTAGGGTTAATAGGAAAGATTTCTTCCCCACTCTTTGCTTCCAGATCTAGTCCTTCAGTTTACTGTGGACTCTGAGGACGGGGACCCTGATACTTAATTTTGTGTCGCTAGGGGCTAGCACAGTGCTTGACATAGCAGAGCCCAGAAACTGGTCATTGGACTGAACTCATCCTCACACAAACTGTCAGACTCCCATCTGTGCTCAGACTCCCGTCTGCTCAGGTGCCCACCGCTCAGTTCCAGGAAAATGTTTAACAGGTAGAAGACAGACTGTGAGCCCCGATGCCACTCTGCCACAAAGACCTGTGTGTCCTTGACAAGGCTGGCTCTCTCACAAAGAATAGGAATTAGTAACCCATGTGTCTCGGGATAAGGATACTCAGTTTGTGAAGTTTCACTGTGAATGAGGAATTTCTTTGCCTTACATTCTGCAGAGAGTTCATTGTGCCCTGTGCCGTGTGCAGTCCGAGCAGGAATATTTGCTTCCCTCTGCGTCCCTCACTGGCTGCTCTTGTTGGGATCTCTTCCAATGGCAGTAAGATGCCGCTACCTTGCAACATGGGACACACTTCTGCCAGTGTCCTGTGTGTCCACTTCGGCTATGTCCCCATCTGCACTGAGGTCTCTGGCTGATGCCTGACCTTGGACATCTCCGTTTATAGTACACCCCTCCCCACACCCAGAGAGTTTAACACTGCTGGACGATCTGATTATGTCTTGTGGGAAAACTGTGTGAACAAGGCAATTTCATAGAACTGACTGACCATGAGCTCAAGAATTGGAGTGAAGTGTCCTGTATTATCAGAAACAAATCGGTGATGAAATTTTTATAGTCACAGATACCAACGGTGTCTGTTTCACTAGCATAGAGGGTGCATACAAGTATTCAATATTTGTTAGCTATTAATATTATTGAAATCAATAAATATTTGAGTTCTGGAAATTAGCATTACTGGCATCTTTAGTAATGCTAATTAGTACTACAGGCATGTACTCCACGGAGAAAAATGGGTACTTTCAGGGTACTTTAAAGGTGATGAATGAATACTTTAAAGCAGATGTTAAATACAGTGGAGCACTTTTAGAACATCATACATGATTAGCAGTGGTATCATAAGTGAACACCATCAATAGTCTTTTACTACAAGGAAATAACACTGACTATGTGACAGGCATTTTATGGACAGGATTTATTTTTTCTTCACCACAAGAGTTAGGGTTGATATCCAGGAGGAAACCGAGGCTCTGGGGCATGAAGTAACTTAACAAGGTCCCAAAGAATTAGGGAGAATTAGATTAGAATTCTAATTCTTCTCCAGGCTCCCTGGTTACAAAGTCTGTTTTTGTTTGTCTACCCTGTTTAAGGACAGTGAATAGGGTTAGGTCTGTGGTATAAATAAATCACTCTACTTGGTGCATTAGTGTTAGTAAGCACTAAAAGTACTTTGACTAGCTGCAGACGTCGGCCTCTTGCTTTGAGTGAATCCTAGATCGAGTCTGCCTGGGGGAACAGAAGGCTTTATGGCAGACATGCAGAGTTAAGTTTTGACAACATAATGCTCACCTTTAGTGCAGAGAAGCGAGACCAGCATTCCGAGCTTTCCTGAAGAGGCATGATAAGACTATCGTTACCAACATGCTGAGGTGAGTTCTGAGGGCAAGCATGGCTGAGGCACCCTGGGGACGGGGCATTCTTGACCTTCAGAAAGAGACCAGGTTCCCTTCTCTACGCCTCACAGCCTGCCGGAGCTGCTCTTGTACCCATCCCGAAGATTTGAAGAATATATTCATCTTCTCTATGCTTTGAGGCTTCACACTCCTGCAGAGCACGTGGACCGTGGAGACTTGACCACTGCAATTGACCAAATCAAAACATATAAAGGTTACATAGATCAGGTTGGTTGCTGACAAGAGTCTGTGTCCTTTGAAAATGTTACAGTGCTTTTCTGGCACTCTAACTCACAGAGCCAGAAATGCCCGTTCCTCCTGTGATAGTCTTCAAATGCTTTCATCTTTTCAGTGTGAAATCATTGTATTCAGAGACTTGGAGCACGAAAGGTATCTATTTAAGCCAAAGAACATGTTTTTGGATAACTATACATGTTCAATAAAATCTTTATTACTGTGGAAGTTTGAAGAAATGGGTATCTGGATTGAATTTTCTAGAGGACTAAAAGTGAAAAATGAAGATCCTTTGTGCCTGAAACAACTTCTTAATGAATTAGATTTCCTGCCTGGGCAACTCAGCATCGCGGAGTCCAGTACTCTCGCTCCGAAAATATCCCTCTGATGTGCGTTCTTCATGGGCGTCCAGGCTGAATGTTAACTGGTAACACATTATGCCCAGAAGACGCTTTTTGAATACAGTCTTTTCATTTGCCTCTTTGTTTAAAAACACTGGGTACATGAAACGCGATTCTTGTAAGTGCCATGAAATATTTTAAATCTGTTTTTATGTATACAAATCTCATAGTTTTATGTTGCCTAAAATTACTTTGTTTTCTAGATGAAGCAAAACATCAACATGAAAGATCAGCTGTCAGACATACAGAGAAGCATCTGGGGGTGCCCTGTACGTATTCTGATGCCCTTTCTACATCTCATGCTCATGGATAAACTCTCACACCCTCAGCAAAAGGAGACATCAGATGTGAAACCAGCCAACATCTGGTGAATGCCTGCGGTGTGCCCACTGCTGCCGAGCTCCCACACCTCACACCCTTCTTATCTGCAAGGATGCCACAGGAGACGCAGCACATGTGGGCTTGACCCGGTCCCTTCACTGTTTTGCAGTCTTAGCTCCTTGCTCAGCACTACTGTGGTCAGGACCTGCCATCCCAGAGGAAAGGGGCCGTGTCTTCTATTGTTTTACATATCCCTGTGCATAGTACCTAGTGTAGGGCTTCTCACACCAAGGAGACCTGAAAAAATCTCACAAGTCTTCTGCTGGCTGTTACCCACAGAGTATCACCTGGTCCCACTCCACCTTCTGTCTTACCTCCTTGCCTGCCACTTCATGAGCAAACCACACAAATCTACTCACAATTCTCCAGTCGTGTTGGCCTCTCCTGGTACATTTATGCTTTGTCCATACACTTCCTTCTCAAAAATTACCTTCCTTTCTTACTCAGCTGGATCAGCTCCTACCCTCCTTTACACATCTAGTTCAACCATCATCATCTTCCTCGTAGCTTCTCCCACGCTGCCAGCTGCGGATCGCCCTTTGCTGGGTGTCCTGCAGCGCCCTGGGCCTCTGTCACATTGTATTACAATCTCTTACTCATACGACGGGGAACTCTATCAGGCGTGAGCTATGACTGCCTTGCCTTCCAGGGGTTGACATATAATAGGAGCTCGGGATAGGAATTCTAAGGAATGAAAGTACCAGTTGTTTGGAGATGTTATTTTTATTTGGTTAAGCTGGAGAAGCGAGATGGAGTTGTTCTGTCATAATTTAGATTTGCACGTTTGCATAGGGAAAGTGGAATTAACTGGATGACAGAAAGCCCCAAATCGTGGAATGTACAGAATCCACAGAACTTAATTCTAGGTCGCTGCTCACACCACGTGGTCATGCGTGTGGGTCCATCGGTGCAGGGGCCTGACTCTTAATTTGCAACAATGCGTTCCCTTCCTTTTCTCCATGCATTGCTTCTTATTCACCCCACCCCCACTTTATTTTTGATACCATGAAACATTTATAAATAAAACAATTTCAGTAGTTGAAGAACTAGATAACACCCTAAAATATAGTATTCATGGTCGATTCTGTGGTCTTTCTAAAAAAAGCCTGTTTTATAAACAATAAAAACATTCCCTTTTTTGTAACTGAACTGAGTGAGTTCTACTCAACACTTACATGTTCTGGGATACCAAATGGTTCTGCAGTAGTAGTGGGGCCTTTTATTTTCTAAAAATTATCTATGTTTCTCATTTTGTTTTTGATATCCTAGCCTCTATCAGAAGCACACAGATATCTGATTAGGGTCCAAGATGTAGCCCAACTTCATGGCTGCGATGAGGAAACAAGTTTCTCTTCAAGGTAAACACCTACATGCCCTGCAGTTGTGACCGAGTCTTAGTCATCCTGTACCCGGCACCCAGCTCAGTGTCTGACACAGTGTAAACTTACAGCAATCTGTGTGTCGAACTGAAAATTTACACACATACCCTCCTCTGAGATAAGGGAAGATGCCTTATCACCTTACTTGAATTCCAGGCAGCTACTGGGCAAAACAGGAGAAAATAAAGTCTCTGCTGACCACAAACTATAGAGAAACAGATATTCTACAGAGGAGTCACTCTCCTACTGCGGGGCGATCCGAGCACTGTGGGACATCACATGAAGCATCTGCTCAGTGTAAGAAAGAGAGCCCCAGTGTATTCCCCTCGGATGGTCACTGTGGTCAGTGTTTAAAAGGTCTGGCCACAGGGCCACCGTTATGTTGAGGTCTCGCCACGTCTAGTTTGCACAGTGCTCACAATAATGTAAGTACAAAAGATGGGAGAGTGTCAGTTTCCATAAACCAGCACCCACTTTTCTCCTGTAGAACAAAGATGGGCACTGTTTCTGTAAAGGGTCAGATAGTAAATGTTTTAGGGCTTACTGACCAAATAATCTGAATGGCAACTATCTAACTTTGTCATTGAAGCACAAAAGCAGCTATATAACCAATATAATAATATAACAAATACAATCTTAGAAAACAATGTACTACATAAATGAATGAGTGTAACTATGATCCAGTAAAACTTGATTTACAAAAACAAGTGGTGGGCCAGTCTGCTAATCTCTCTGCTTCCGGAAGTTGTTTGCCAAATGGTGTTCTCGCTCAGCATTAATGGCAAAGATGATGACTCAAAAGCAACCCAATGGAGAGGAATTAACTTCTTTCATTCGTCCAACTCCAATAAGAGAAATGAACATTGGTTTACCAGTTATTTCAATGAGTATTTCAGTAAATGTTCCCCAAAGACACAGGACAGAGTTGAGGGGCTGTTAGAAGAAATCGGTTGTCACACCTGATCCCCACCTAGAGTGGATCTTAAATGAAAATCAAATCCCACAATGTGCCACTTTCTTACTGTCTGTTTTTGTTATGTTCTGATTTTGTTGTTTTTGGTCAGGAGCAATAGAAAGAGATACAATGATGGAAGGGAACTAGCTGCCCAACCAGCGATTCTAAACACACCGGTGTGGTAGGGACGTGCTAGGGATTGCTCCGCTTCCTGATTATTAGAATGTATTTCACCTTCATACAATATATTTAACCTTAAACACTCTTCCTCTTTTTAAGTAATTTTGCATTTCTGACTTACATAAATTTCCTTCTCTCTGAAGAACTTCCTTTGACATTTCTTGCTGGGCAGGTCAACTGGCAATGAAGTCCCTCGATTTTTGTTTGAATGAGAAAGTCTTTTTTTCTTAATTGTTGATCAGTTACAGTTGCCCCAGTTTTTTCCCCATTGCTCTCCCCTGCTCCGACACCCTGCCTCCCTCAGTCAGTGCCCACCCTGCTGTCCATTACCATGGGTCCTTTACACATGTTGCTGAGAAGGTCTTTTGGAGGATAATTTTGCTGGGTACAGAATTCTAGGCTGATGGGCTTTTTCTTACAACACTTAGTTCACTCCACTGTCTCTTTTCATCCCCTTTCTCTCCCAGCACCTCCCTCCCCCGCCTTCTTACTTGTATGGTTTTTGAAGAGGAGTCCAATGTAGTTCTTATCCTTGTTCCTCTATAATTAGGGCATTTTTTAAATTCTCTAGGTTCTTTCAAGATTTTACCTTTGGCTCTGACCAGTACGGCTCAGTTGGTTGGGCATGTCCTGTAAAGCAAAAGGTCACCAGTTCAATGTCTGGTCAGGGCACCTGCCTGGGTTGCGGGTGTGATTCCCAGTCAGGGTTTGTAGGAGAGGCAACCTCTTGATGTTTCTCACATCGATGTTTTCTCCCTCTCTTTCTCCCTCCCTTCCTCCCTCCCTTCCCACCTCTACAAATATTTAACATCTTTTAAAAAAGATTTTATCTTTGTCTTTGATATTTTGGAGTTTGAATGTGAAAGGCCTAGGTGTATATATTAAGGTATTCATCTTACCTGATACTCTTTTTTCTAGGCTTCCTGCACCTGTGATTTGGTGTCTGTCAATGATTTTGGAAAATTATCAGCTATTATTACTTCAAATATTCCTTTGATTCCTCTTTTTTCTGAACCTGATATTCCTATTAGACAAAAGTTACATCTTTTGTAGTTGTCCCCTATTTCTTAGGTAATGTTTTTTTCTTTTCCAGTCTTTTTTTTTTTCTCTTTGATTTCCAGTTTGGTAAGTTTCTATTGATAAATCTCACTGTTTCTTTCCTTGGCTATGTCCAGCCTGCTGGTAAGCCAATCAAAGGGCATCATCTATCGTTTCTGATTTCTAAAATTTCTTAGCATTTTTATTTCCATTTATATTACCCATGTGTTCCTGCATGTTGTCAATTCTCCGAGAGAGCCCTTGCCCTCATGCTGACATTCCCAAATCTGTCATATCCTGGTCTAGCTTTGAGGCTTGCCTTCCTGGTCTCATCAGAGGGCTTCTTTGGTTCAGCCTGCCTTGGGACTCTGTTGAAAGCCAGACATGAGGTGCTGGGGAGAGGAAACTGAGGTAAATAGGCGTTCAGTGTCGGGTTTTATGTTTACTTGGCTGTGTGTGAGCCTGTCTTTTTCTTTGCTGTAGCTGTGGTGTTAGAGGATCCAGTTTTCTCTGTGGTCCTTGGTTTTGTCTTCCCTGTTGTCACAGGGTTTTCTAAGGATCCTTTAAAGGGAGTCTGAGCTTTGCTGTTCTTTTCAGCTGTAATCCCTTGTCATTCTAAAGCATCCTATTGAAGTGGTGGTAAAATACGGGGAGCGGGGAGGGAGAGGAAGAGTTCCACAGTCCTGTGATTTGGTCTCAGATATCAGAGAGCCTGTGCCCCTGAGCCATGACCTTCATGAAAGCTGCTCAGGTTTTTTTTTTTTTTTGCCTCTAAGGTAAGACAGGAAATCTAGAGGGAGCTGGAGTTGGGTATTTCCCTTCCCCCACTTTGTCTAGGTTCCCGTAAAAGTTTCCCTTGAGGGCAGGCCTTTGTTAAGAATAGCACATTCTGAGCATGTTTCAGAATTGTTACTTTTCTCCTCCCTATTGGGAGAAGTAAGATTTTCCTCAGATCTCACAGAAGGAACCTGGTGGGGGTTTTGGAGGTAGAAGTGATGCAAGGGGGGAGAGGATCTCCCCAAAGCGAGGTCTGCAGGAGCCCTTAATCTCTGAACCAGTTCGGAGCCTCTAACAATTAGTCCATTCGCTTTAAAGATTCTCAGGCGATGCTGGCTCCAGTGTGCAGCTTCTGCTTCCAGTAAACTGTACTTCTCCATGCGCTCCCCCCTCCCCCCCCCCCCAGCTTTTAGGGTAGTGGTTTATTTTGTGACCACAACTCTCAGATGGATCTAAGGAGATTTGTTAATTCTGACTTTTTTCGTTTCTTTTTTTGTTGTGAGGATGGAAGTGTTAACTTCCAAGCTCTTTATGTGTGCAACCAGAAGCTAGAAGTCTCAGTTAGAATTTAGATGTCTGTCTTCAGTGTTTCAACAATAGAGTACGTTTGACAATTTGAGGGTAGTGAGAAAATACTAATTATTTTGCACTCTGAGTATGAGGTGCACTTATATTTAAATTGCATCAGCAATTTGCCAAACAATAAATGTTAATGTAATTTCACATTAACATTGGAAATCAAGTAAATGCAAAACAGGTTTATGTTCCAAAACATATCACAGAATGTGTAGCCTGCAACCTTGTTTTCCGTCATTTTAGAAAATCACAGAAAAGCCAAGAAATGACATTCCCATGATTCCCATCAGGGATTTCTACCTAGAGGAAACCTTGCTTACCCCACCAACCCACATGGGTACAAGGCTTCAGAGTTTCCCATGTATTTTAACTCCTCTCATTAGATACAATCTTTACAATCACTTGGTGAGCAAGGCAGGACTGGAGCCGTGTGTATGGATGGGAAATCGGTACTTATGTAACTTGTCTGAGGTCGTGGAACGAAGAAGGGCTGGCCTAGAATTCCAAACCAGGTCTCTGCTCTAACTGCTGGTTAGACCTGCAGGCTGAAAGCTGAACTGAGTCTTCCTCCGCATAAACTCACCAACACAGCAGCAGTTGCTAAACAAATAAGTTACTAATCGACAAGATCTGCCATAGAAAGAGCAAATAATATTTGCATTTTAAGTTAAAAAAAATAACTGGATAGAGATCAAGTCCATCATTTTAGAGCCAGGAAATTTGGAGGTATTTGTCTCTCTATGGATATAGGCCCAAGTTTTCGGTGTATTCTTTTGGAATACATTATACACCTTGGAAATTTTATCATTTTATCAGGAACACTGATTTTCATTTATGTGACTTTAAGCTTGCTGATTTTCAGCGTGCCTTTTCCCCTTTCAGTGGGGTCTCCCCAGATTTACAAAAGTGAGGCCCTCAAGAGCTGGTGACTGGGGCATTGCATCATCAAATAGAGCCATCCATTTCTCAGACCAGAGTTTTCTTGAGGAAAAACCCCGCTACAACGCCAAAAATGCAGCTACCTTTCCTTTCAGTTCTATCCAAAGGAAAACTGCAGTCATTTACCTGGGCAATTGCAAATGGAGAAGGAAAAGGACTTTTCAGGGGCACTTAACTCTGCCTGAGGTGACTCTTCTCCCGGGGACCCCTAAAGCTACTGATTTACCTGTCCCAGTGTGAATGATGGGGGCTATTGTTTTGGCTCAGTTAGCTTACAGAACTGATTGTCTGCTGATGTCTGTTCATGCCAAAGGTTATGGTCTGAAAATCCCCTTTAAAGTTTTATGTATTTATTGAATTTGGGTACCTTGTCTCTCGGGCAGGCTAATGAAGTAAACAACAAAATGCTTCTAGAATGGTGTTGAGAATCTAAACTCTAGTAGACCTGTTCCATCTTGCTGAGTCATTGAACCTATTTGTGAACAAAGCAAAGAAATCCTATCCAAGTTCAGGGAAAATACTCTACCCCTAGAGCTGGTTCTTTTGAATGTGAGCAGAAGCAGTTTTCCGAAACCCTAGCAGGATCCACAGTTTCAGCTTCAGCGGCTCCATCAGGTCAATGTGAATGGTGAAATTATTTGCTTTTCTGTGTGTAGAGGAATGAAGATTTTTTTAGGATTCTAACTTCTTTGTTTATATTTTCCCGCTCATGTTCCCGGCTTACAAGTGACCTTAACTCCGAACTCAGTTATTGCGCCTCCTCCTTCCCTTCCCTGGGCCAACCACCCACCTGGTCCAAGTGGGTCACCAAACTGGGATTCTCACTCATTTACCTCTGCTCTCCATGTTTTCCCTTCCAAAGGAAAAACAAAACAACTATTTACCAAAGCAAATACCCGGTTCAGGGCCACTTCTTCCAAGAACCCTTGCAGGCACCCTCTTGGATAATTCACATGAAACAGCAGTCGAATTACATACAGTTTTCGGGTTTTCTAAATCGGTACGATAGAGGGAATTATTGTTCTTATCAGTCATGTGGTGAAAGTACTGCCAAAAGGGCCGAGGACATGGGAGCGGGGGTCGGGGCGGGGCGGGGGGAGTGGCGGATCTTCCGCCTGTTTACAGTGGCCTTTAACCACAGGCCACCCACCACACATGCACTTAAAAAGCACCCTCTGCCTTTCTTGCTTCCTTTCTCCTTCATCCCTGGTGCTGTCTGATCCATTATTGTCAGAATAACTATCGACTTGATCAGAGCATCATTCCTTGCAAAGTACCAGTGTGTGTGCAGCATCCCACTCCTTCCCGCATGAGTCGCAACCAGAGATGGGAAGGGACATGTGCAAACAAGTTGACTAGTGACTGGATGGCCATTTCCGTCTCTCCACACGCCTAACACAACCTGCACTTCCTAACACTGCAAATAGCTGAACCTGAGGCACAGCACTCTTAAAAACGTGGAACTCCCTGATCCAGTCCTTCGCCCAGCTTGCAGGTGTGGCTGTAACTAGTAAGTGCCTCACTACTCAGTGTGGTCTGCATATCAGCGTACCCAGCGAACTGTTAGAAATAGAGCCTCAAGCTACCCTTGCACTGTCAAATCAGAATTTGCACTTTAACAAAATCTCCAAGTAATTCACATGCACGTGAAAGTTTGTACTATGTACAAGTCAGAGACACTGTCATATGAAGTAGACCCTAAATATACAATAGAGCACCTTTTATGGAGAACAATCTGGAAGTCTTTGATAAAAATACATAAACCCTTTCACCAATCAACCCTTTCACAGGTAATCCTGTGATAGAAATGAGCACATGTAAGGAATTTGTTTATATGTAAGGACCAGTTTATTCCAACACTGCTCATCGTGGCAATAAAGAACAAACAACAGGAGAGGAAGGGAGGAACAAGACCCAAACCTGTAAACAAAGCGCATGTCTATCGGAAGGGGACTGCCTGCCCCAGCCGGGTGGTAGTTGGCTGGAGCATGATCCTGTACACCGAACAGGTTGCAGGTCTGATCTCTGGTCAGGGCCACGTACCTAGGTTGTGGGTTCGATCCTTGCTGGGGTGTGTGTGGGAGGCAACTTACTGATGTTTCTCTCTCTCCCTTCCTCTGTCTCTAAGATCAAGGGACACATCCTCAAGTGAGGACTATACAAAAAGGGGGCTGCTCATCCAAAGGGGGTGAGTGAATAAGTAATGCCCCATCTACACCGTGAAGTATTGTGAGAAAAGCAGGAAAAAGTGTGAATATTACCATTTTTGTGAAATAATGGCAAACTACCTGTAAATGGGTGTATGTTAAAATTACCTGAGCAGATTAAGACAATTGGAAAGAGATGTACTAGTTTGGTTATCTTGGGTGACCTAAGTGGAGGTATGTGATGTCACTTTAGCATTTATTAAAACTGTATATGGATCAAATTCAACAATTTAAAAATTAAATGAAAAGTGAAGATAATAAAACAAGAAGCTTTCTCTAACAAGCTAGTAAATTGACTCCCTTCTTTAGAGTGCCTAAGGGTTGCTTGACACTTCCAAGAGAAAATGATTTTTTGGTTATCTTCCATCAAAACACTGAGCTTGCTTTGTTTAGCCACTCCTGGTGGAGTGGGGCTCCCTGAGCCCTTCCCCCGGAACGTCCCTTGATGTGTGTTGAGTACTCGCACAAGACAACCCATTACCACTGAACAATGAAACCAACCTAACCTGGTTCCAACAACAGAACAGCAAGAAGGTAACAGATGGAGGTTGTGGACACATTTTGCCTGCCGATACATATGCCTCTGTTTGACTGTGGTCCTGGCAACCTCAGTGAAAATCAAGAGCTTCTTAACTCTAACCTTTTATACCGATGAGGTATATTAAGTTGCACATCAATGTCCCTTCCTCCAATCAAAATTAGAAATTTCCCTACCAATACTTAAATGCTTTCTACATAAGGCACTTCGTGACACACTGGTTCACCCAAACCTGTTACCCTTAAAAGATGAAACCAACAAAAATTTGCTTTCTCCAGATTGCCCAAATGTATCAAACACTAAATATCAAACTTGACAGAAGTTTCAAAGCACAGCATGACTTGTGTCTTAAAGGACGGGAAGATGAATGTTCATCTTGCCCACATTGCACATGAAATCCTCTGAAACTGCCCCTCCTTGTGTTGGTTTTAACACAGGCTCTATGAACATACTCGAGATCTCAGCCTTTTCCTCTTCAACGATGCACTGCTTGTTTGTAGTCGGGGCACGTCTCATACCCCATTTGAAAGGACTTCAAAATCAACCTACCAGTTCATTGCATCTGTGGCCCTTCACAGGCTACTTGTAGAAGATATTCCAGATTCCAAATGTATGTATTCTTTTACTTCTAAGAGTTAAATACCTTTTGAAAGTTATATTCTGCAATGCTCATTTACTATTTAGAAAGTAGGAGAAGGATTGGAATTATAATGTGCAGATGGCAAATAATTCCCTAATTATTCAAAAATTTCATTAATGTAAACTTCCATCTACCTGAAAGAGCAGAAGAGAAGAATGCTGGCATTGTCAGACATGCACCCTGGACGTTAGGAAGTTTCAGAATTCACAAAGGGGGGGGGCAGGGCCCCACATCACCGTGAGGGACTCTTCGAAGCAGGTCCACAGCAGTGCCAAGCCCTTACCTACTGCTCTACACTGCTTGGGAGGTCACAGTTTTAGGCTTTTATCTATTACTTTTTCCTTCTGTTAGGACTCTGTACTGCCTGTGGATGTTACTATTTTAGATTTTGTGTTTCCACTCTACTAGGACTCAGTGACTATTACAGATCTGACTGTACCTTTTCTTAAATTCACACTTAAGTTGAGAGCAATGGAGAAACGAGATCAACAGATTTGCAAAGGATGTTCAATAACAAACATTTCATTCATAATAACCTCAATAAGAAATCATGCTACATCCCTTTCTTGTACTTGTTAGGCCAGAAAACCTGAATGGAGTGCTCTCATTCCAGTATTTTTCACTGTATGTAAAGGTAGGACTTCAGAAAATACTACCTAGAAAGAACTGCTTCTCATTAGCTTCAGCCCCATTTTAAATGAGCCTAAGGCAGGAAAAAAATGAAAACCAAGTATGGGACTAAATATTTTCACCAAGAAGACAAACTCAGATAAAACAAGCTAGTTACCAATTATCACTCGGTGTGCTGAAAAGGGTATAACTCCCCTTAGCCAGCTACGCCCTGTGTTAAATATCATCATGTAACCTCGCAGGCAGTGGTCATTCAGCTAAGTACTTGGCTTAGTTCTGTCATTGGCCCTCACAGCAAAGTTGTCGAGGTCTAGTTCTCAGCATCTCTGCAAGTCTTAGTGGAGACCTTCACTGGCTCCAGGTCTTTCTGGAGTGACTAAAACAAGGAATTACAGAACATTAAATCAGCACTGGCTAGTGGCTTAGTGGTCTGAGCACTGGCCTGTGAACTGAAAGGATTCTGGTTCGATTCCTCATCAGGGCACATGATCTGCTTCTCTCTCTTCCTCCTTCCATTCCCCTCTCTCTAAAAATAAACTAAAAAAATTAAATCACCTATCACTTAGTCTTTAAATACAATTACTAATTATAGTTAATTATAATATAAAGACAGTATTTTAATTATCATATATTTGAATTATTCAGTAATTTTAGGAAGTTATATTCTAAACTGGATTTGAATTCCTTTTTTATTATTCAAAAATTTCTTAAAGAAGACTTGGTCAATTCTTAAATTTTAAAACAATTTCTCCTTTTGATTGTTACTTGCAAAAATTAATTAGTGTACCTTAAATATTTTTACAGATATCAAGAATGCATTTATTCTTCAGGGTCCAAGACATGAATGGATTTGTGCCACAGAAGCGGAGGATGACAAGTTCCTATGGTTGTCTGTACTCCAAAATACAATCAAAAGTACAATGCAGAAGTGAGACTGGAGTTTAAAAAAAAAAAAATTCAGGGCAGCCAGCTCTCCCTGACAAAGAGAGACAACAAGCATTTTCTGTTCCATGTTACGTTTTGTAAGAGGACGACCTAGGACAGCCCATAAGGTTCTGCTTCACTTATAAGCTTCATCACCTACGCTCAATCATCTGAAATGTAGAATAAGAACAAGTCAAGTCCACGATTTTGAACCACTTCTTTTGGTATTTGTTTTCCATGGACAGTATTAGTTACCTGACTGACAAAACCTAAGACAGAACAAGCATATTATATATTTAAAATCTTGTTTTATGATCTCATAAAAAGTAAAATCACAATGAAAAGGGTTCCTTAAATGATCAGTCTGGAGGACTATTTAATTTGTTGGTAATTTACCAATCATCTTTAACATTTTCATGAAATAATTGATTTAAAAAATACACATAGAAAATCTAAACGGCAATTTACTTAAAAACTTATCACATATATCCTTAATATGAATGTACTCTTCCAGATAGCATTAAAAATATACCATTATGAAGTACTAAAAAGTTTTCTGTAATTTTTAAGTGTTTGGTTGCAAAATAAAATTCTTAGACCTTCCAAATAAGCTTTACAAATCTGTGACATTGGTTAAATTAGAAGGCTGTTAAAAAAATACCTTTAAAAAAATAGGGTTCTGGCCAAGATACAGGGGTAGGTAAAAATACTTCACTTCCTCGCACAATCAAAAGAAGGATAACAACCAACTTTAAAACAATAAACCATCAGAACTTCCAGAATAGCAGTGTGCACGGAACTCCGACAACAAAGGAGTTAAAGAAACATTCATTGAGACCAGAAGGAGGGGCAGAGATGGGCAGCTGGGTGGAGAGGACCCTCGGCAAAGCTGTGGACCATGCGGGTGAGGAAGGGCTGGCTCACCAAGAAACTATAAAGACTCAAAACCTCTAGCTGTAAATACTGTGGGGGTTTTGAAGGTGGGAGAAACCCCCAGTCTCACAGGAGAGTTCACTGGAAAGTGGGGCTAGAGCAGAGCAAGCAAGTGGCATTATTCCCTCTCCGATCCCTCCCCGACAGACAGCACCACAATACAGCAAAGAGGGTTGCCCCGCCCTGGCAAATACCTAAGGCTCCACCCCCTAAAAACTTAATAGGTGCGCCAAGGCAAAGACATATGGCCCAAATGAAAGAACATATCAAAATTCCAGTAAAAGAGCTAAGTGACAAGGAGACAGACAACCTACCAGATGCAGAGTTTAAAGCACTGGTAATCAGGACAGTCATTGATTGAGCTCGACTGCAAAATGAAGGAAGAAACTAAGGCTATACAAAGTGAAATAAAGGAAAATACACAGGGAACCAACAGTTAGGGGAAGGAAACTGGGACTCAAATCAACAATTTGGAACAAAAGGATGAAATAAACATCCAACTGGAACACAATGAAGAAACAAGAATTCAAAAAAATGAGGAGAGGCTTTGGAATCTCTGGGACAACTTTAAGTGCTCCAACATCTGAATCACAGGGCTACCAGAAGAACAAGGGCAAGAAATTGAAAACTTATTTCAATAAATAATGAAGGAAGACTTCCCCAATCTGACAAAGGAAATAGACTTCCAGGAAGCGCAGGAAGCCCAGAGCATCCCAAGGAAATTGTACCCAAGGAGGAATACACCAAGGCACATCATAATTAAGTTACCCAAGATTAAAAATAAGGAATCTTAAAAGCAGCAAAAGGAGACAGTTACCTACAAAGGAGTTCCTATAACACTGTCAGCTGATTTCTCAAAGGAAGGGCTGGGAAGAAGTATTCGAAGTCATGAAAAGCAAGGACCAACATCCGAGATTACTCTATCCAGCAAAGCTTTCATTTAGAATGGAAGGGCAGATAAAGTGCTTCCCAGATAAGGTCAAGTTAAAGGAGTTCATCATCACCAGGCCCTTATTATATGAAATGTTAAAGGGACTTATCTAAGAAATAAAAGAAGATAAAAAACTATGAACAGTAAAATGACAACAAACTCAAAGCTATCAACAACTGAACCTAAAAAAAACCCCAAAAACTAAGCAAACAACTAGAACAGGAACAGAATCATTGAAATGGAGATCACATGGAGGATTACCAATCAGGAGGGGGATGGGAGAAAATGGGGGCAAAGGTACAGGGAATAAGAAGCATAATTGGTAGGTACAAAATGGACAGGGGGAGGTTAAGAACAGTATAGGAAATAGAGAAACCAAAGACCTTACATGCACAACCCATGGACATGAACTAAGGGGGGGAATGCAGAAGGGTGGGGGGATGCAGGGCAGAAGGGGGATAAAGGGAAGAAAAAAATTGGGACAACTGTAATAGCATAATCAATAAACAGAATCAGCAAAATAGGTATTGAGTATTTTTCTGGATCATTCTTTAAAGTCTTCATTTAATTATTTAATAAACTGAAACCATAACCTGTTAGCTACTTAGAAACTTTAGCTGATGTATGTAGTAACAATATTTTTATTTAGATAATGGTAGATAAAAGTTCTATTAGTCTAGGAAGTTTCCGCTTGTCAATTTCCTTTTTGTTTCATATTCTCCTCTAACGTAGTAAAATCTATTAGTACACTACAGGATTGTGAACTAGGCTATTTTTAACATTTTCTTTTTTCAACAATGAAAATATAATTTATTTTAACTTGTAAAATTTTAAATTGTTAAAAACTATACAAAACTTCAAATATTGTTTTATTAGTGTAAAGTCACACTTTTGATTCTGTTAAGATATATTCACGCAGCTTTACATCTATGATCCCACAGACAGAATAAACCACTAAAGGGAATATTTGCTGTTAGTCAGCAATGAATGTAAATTTACCAATTTGATCAAAATGTATATATATTATATGGTCTAAAACAAATCCTAAGACAGTATATCATCCTGAATGGGGCACACCTCAGAAACTCTGTTAATAGGAAAAACCTGTTTACATGGCAAAAGAATGAGTGACAAGATAGCTCAAAGTAAACTAGAAATCCTAAGGAATTTCCATTTATTCTATAAATAATTAATGTCCTCTTAAGTTTTAAAACATATTATTTGAAAATAATTTCTGTAGAGACTGATGAGTATAAGCTTTTAAATGAGAGTTAAGTGCATAAATCATCCAAACAGTAGTGATGTTTGGAAGTGGATGATACTTATGTTGTTTGTGGTTTGACACTTTCCCTTCACTTTTAGGGTACAATTAAGAACAGTCTGTCTTCATAGCTATTTTATAAGTTTGCTGCTCAATTAAAATCTTACACAAGGTCTGGCTGGTGTGGCTCACTGAACTGAGTGCTGGCCTGAGAACCACAGGGTCACTGGTTTGATTCCCAATCAGGGCACATGCCTGGGTTGCAGGCCAGGTCCCCAGTAGGGTGTGCGTGAGAGGCAACCACACATTGATGTTTCTCTCTTTCTCCCTTCCTTCCCCTCTCTAAAAGTAAATAAATAAAATCTTAAAAATATTTTAAGTCACTAGTGAGCCTGATAAATTTTTCGTAAGGAAAACACAGAACTGACAGGGAAAACTGAAAGTACCACGTTACTCTAGAAGAATGTTGGTTGATTACTGCAGAGCTCATCGTTAAAGAATGCCTTATCCAATACAGTTCTTTCAAATAAAAAAACAGGAAACTCATTTTAAAGATTTTTACAAAACAAATAAAGACGTTTTATGTGTAACATTTAGTTTAGTCAATTTTGTCTCCTTTTGCTAATATGCTTGAAATGTAAAGAGAAGCCCATTCTGTAAATCCAATCTCAGTGTGAAGTTTTGGCCACTTAAGTGTAAGGGACCAATACTGATGCTTTGGAATAGCAAGGGTGGGCTGTGCCAACAAACACAATATACCTTCCAGAAAAAGTCATCCTGACCCTTTTATTGTTGAAATTAAAAAATAAAAGATACTTAAATACAATGGTGAACATAGAGGGCAAAACAGAATCATAAAATTTAACGTTGACTTAAGCAATGAGCTGAATGTTTGGGTCTCCAAATTGGCTTGAACCCCAAACTGCTCAAGAATGGGTATGTTCACAGTTAACGGCAATTGGCTTATAGGTGAGAGAATGGTCGAAGTTGTTCCAGTTGAACTTCCAGGGAAATTCTCTCCTCAAGAACATCCTGCAAAAGGTGAAAAGCCAAGTTATGTTTCAACGCATATAAAAATAAAGGCACCTATCAACAGCTCTGCATCAAGAAAACAATCTGAATTTAAGAAGATGAAGGGACAGCTGTCCATTTTTTAAAAAGATACTTCACTTTAGTAATGTTTCTTTACATACGTAATATTAAAATATGCTATTAAAATATCCTTCTTATTACATAAATCAGGGTAATAAAATGGTTTTTGTTTAATAATCAGAAAAGCTAGTATTTCAGATGATGGTTATTGGGCATGAAGTTGCACGAAGCGTGCCCTCTGCGGTAACTGTAGATAAGTCAGCCCAGACTCGCTCTTTTCTCTGGTGATGACATCTGGTCACAGCGACTCCCACGCCTCATGCTGAGTTTCAGTTTCACAGAGAATAAACTTATTTTGCAATCAGAATTTCTAGTCACTGTTGATTTTCAGCAGTCTTTTCAGATAGTCAGCAAATTCTAATTTACCTACTTTCTTCCCCCACCACTCATCATACTGATAGTATCGTATTTTAACCAGACTACCTCTTCCCATTTAGTATCATACTTCCTATTTTCTACTCTCGGAGATAATGAGAAAAGGGAGTCTGTACCAGGTTGGTCAGAAACCCTTAACCTGTGGAATGTAATGTTATCTCCAGGTAGATAGTATCAGAATTGTTTGTTGGTGTGGGGGACCCCCACCCAATGTTGGAATTGGGTCTGGGGACCCGAAAGGCCTAACAGGTGCTAGGTTTAGGGGATGGAGACAAGATGGTTACAGGTTTACCTAGGAGAGTTCCAGTTTACCTCTTATGTCCTGGCCTAAGTACTAACACATCCCTCCCTCTCTTATCTCAAAAGTTTATTGGTTTGGATATAAATTATATGGTCACCCTAAACAGAAATTATTGTAATTTACCCTCAATGAGTTTAGTTTAGCTAATAGGGCAGAGACAAACGTGCCACAGATAGTAACTCCAGGAGACTGTGATAAATGCTGCATATGAACAAAATGTTAGGGAAATGAACTAACTCTGTAGTTGTTTTACATTTCTGCAAATTCACTTCTACTCATCTTTGTGGTTTACAACCTTGCTACTCAGAGTGGGGGCCAACAGTCTAGCAGCATCTCCAATACCTGAAAGCTTATTAGAAATGCAGAATTCTCAGGGTCCTACACACTGAAGTTGAGAACCACTGGTTTATAAGACATGAATGCTTAATGATATTAAGCCATAAATGATTCTGGCTGTAATTTTTATTCATAGGGATTAAAAGAAGTCATGGCTAGAGTAAGAAAAACAAGCACGTGCCTCTCAAGTACAGAAGCACACATTAGCCCTAAGCGCCACTTCTACTTAAGGCTTGTCTTGCCTTTCCCACAGTCGAGAGGATCTAAACTGCCTCCATCCCTCTTCCTTAGATCTGTTTAAGTCCCATGAATAGAATCTGAATTATCTTTGATGAAAGTGTAAGCTGACAGCACTCAAGACCTCTCAGAAGAAGGGTGCAGAGAGAGCCATGTATGCGATCTGGGAAGCACCTCAGGTCACCATATTTCCTCGCTTGCTTCACTGCGAAAAGTTAGGAACACTGTAAGAACAGCAATGCCTTATAAGGCAGTCACATCGGAGTTGAGTATAAGAAATTCCTTTTAATAGTAAAAGACTCAAAGGCATATAAAACATTTTAGATACATATTTCTCTTGCTGCATGGAAAGTTTCATGCTAGTGTAAGAACTGCTGGATCACCTCTAAATTCCAGTTCAACTCTGAGATACTGAATCCACACAACTTCCCAAATGTTCAGAAACTCCATTACCTTTAATTGTTGTTGTAATTCACTGTTTAGTCTGGCCAAAACTGTGTTGGTTTCCTTATTGCGTCTAATTGACGCCTGAATAGCTTTCTTATCTTTCCCCACAGACCTGAAGGAATAAAGAGGACAAAAAAATAAATAAATAACCAATCTTCATCTCTTATCTTTAAATTCTCTCCCTTCATCCCTGATCTACCTCTAAAGACTTTATTTATTTTTAGGGAGCGGAAAAGAGGGAGAAAGAGAGGGAGAAAAACGTTGGTGTTACAGAGAAACATCAATTGGCTGCCTCTTGTGAATACCCCAACCAGGGACTGAACACCCTCAACCCAGCTATGTGCCCTGACTAGCATTGAACTGGTGACCTTTCACTTTTCAGGATGACACCCACCCAACTAAGCCATACCAGTCAGGGCCCTGATCTCTAAACTAGAAAGAAGAGGGAGTATCTTTGGCCTTATTAGTACAGCTTAACCTTACTTACTCGGTTTCAATGGTATCTAAGCTTCAGAAGCTTGATTATTGTTGTTACTGTGTTAATTATTCTTCTATAGAGTCACCTGTGTTTCAGTTAGTCTAGAGCAGGCATGGCAAACTTTTTCTGTACATGGCCAGATAGTAAATATTTTAGGCGTTGAAGGTCATATGGTTTCTACTATATACTCTCATTTTTTCTTTTCCCTCTCTTCTCCTTTCTCTCTTTTTATAAAAATGTAAAAGCCACAGTTCGTGGGACTTACAAAAACAGGCCACGGGCTGAATTTGGCCCATGGGACCTAATCTGCCAATTCCTGGTCTAAAACAACTACATTTAAAGTAGCAGTGTTACTCTACACTATTAATTTTTAAAAGGTCTGCTTCAGGGTTTGCAATAGGGTACTAAAATGGAACTGGAATTGAATTCAACAAAAGAAGGAAAAAGTGGAAAGATTATTCTACTTCCTCATAAATGAGAAAACTCTCAAAGAGCAAAAATTAAGAACTTCTCTTCAACTAAAGAACTAGTCCAACATAATTTCTTGCTGGTTGGTACTTTTAATTGCTGTGCTTTTTAAAAAAATACTTGATTAATTTATTTTTAGAGAGAGGGGATGGGAGAGAGAAAGTGAGGGAGAGAAACATCGATTGGTTGCCTCTCACATGACCCCCAACCAGGGACCTGGCCTGTAACCCAGGCTTGTGCCCTGACCAAGAATCGAACTTTTAAGGGTTATGGGATGACCCCGAACACAGTGGGCTTAATTGCTGTGCTTTTTGTTCCCAGTAATCAAATGTGCTTAGGAATAGCTTTGATTACCTAGGAATAGAAGGCTGTGATGCAAGAACACCAGCTAAGACACCTGTCTTTTGTGTAAGTTCATCAACTTCTGGCCTTAACTCATCTTCTGATTTTAATCTTCTTCGAACAGGTTTGGGTGGTGGAGCAAGAGGTGTTGTACCTTTGCTCTAGAAGACAAGAATTCCATTAATAATGAGCATTTCCTAAAGACACTCATGGTTAATCAGAACTTTGCTAATATCACTTGCTTTCCTTAAGCCACTTATTCTCCAAAAATTAAGTCACTTTTCCTACTTTAAAACAATTTACAATTTGTAGCAACACAACAAGAAAGGATAGTCCTACTTGACATCACAATTGTGGATGTACCCATTAGACAATTTTTAAAGGGTAAATAACAGCTCCTTGTGACCTGAATCTGACTCGAACCTGTAATACAGATTTAACATGATGATGATACAAGCTCGATATACACCTGTTCAATAAATATAAAAGGGAGTCTCCAGAAGTGTGCATCCATTATCACCACAGAATTTCCTACTCAAAAATACTGAAATGTATCACCTCAATGAAGAAAGCAGTTTATAAGGAAGTGAAAAGCCAGGCATTGTTAAAAAAAACAAAAACCCTTCACTAAGGTGAACAGAGATTGTAACTTATGAAAATGAGTGGACATTTTGTTGGAAACTGTGAATCTGCCTTCAACAGAATCAAATACAGTACTTAGTATTTATCATAACCCAATTTGACCTGTTAATGAACAAAAAGACTCAACTGCCATCTCTTACCACATCTATTTTTACTCTGTTGCCATGAGCTGACAAAAATTAACTATTAAAAAACACCACAGAACTACTCATGTAGTAAACATTAACGTGTCCAGAAAGTAGAATCTAACCAGTTTCAGAAACCAATGCTATTTTAATAACTATTAGGAATGTCTGGATGAAAATAGAAAAAAATTTAGCAAAATTTGGGTAGTGTACTGATATCTGTAACTTGGAAATGCAAACAAAAGATAAGGAGGATTGATATAGATCAGTGATTTTCAATTGGTGTACTAGAAGAACTGTTAAAACACGCAATACCTGACCGTGTAGTCAGGGGTACTGTCCTCTTTTTCCTTAGATCAAGGGGTGTCAAACTCATTTTCACTGGGGGCCACTTCAGCCTTGCAGTTGCCTTCAAAGGGCCGAATGTAACTTTAGGACTGTATAAATGTAACCACTCCTTAACCAGGGGCAAGGAGCTCGGTGCTGCCGCTGGGTAGAAACAAGGCAGAGAGCCAGATTTGGCCCGTGGGCCTTGTGTTTGCCACCTGTGCCTTAGGTGGCCAAATTAAAAAAAATAACAGCCAACACAATAGCCATCCAGTGCAAATAAATCAAAATTACACCTATTTTTTTTTTCTGTCAGATTGGCGAAAAATGTATTTTCTGGTGTGCCACAGAATTGTAGTATTTTAGCTTATATTGTGCCATGGGATGAAAAAGGTTGAAAATTGCTGATATAAATAGATATAAAAATAGAGAAATATGCATAGAGCAAGTACGATAAAATATTAATGGTACAATAAAGGTGTAGGTTTATTTTTTTTTCCCCCCTTTTAGATTTTTTATTTATTTATCTTTAGAGGGGAAGGGAAGCAGAGAGGGAGAGAAACATCAATGTGCGGTTGCCTCTTGTATGTCCCCTGCCGGGAACTGGCCTGGCAACCCAGGCATGTGCCCTGACTGGGAATCGAACCGCGATCCTTCGGTTCGCAGGCCCACGCTCAATCCACTGAGCTACACCAGCCAGGGCGGTGTAGGTTTATTGATTAACATATAAAATTCTTTCAACTTTTCTGTATGTTTAAAATTTTTCATAAAATGTGAGAGAAAAAATTATCCCTAAAACAGTTAAAGACGCACAGAATATAACATTAACCTTAGAGAGTTGATAATTTTCCCTATTATACTTTAAAAAACCCTGAACTTCCAAAAAGGAAGTTCTACTATATGTACTTAGATGGCTTTAATGCCACACAAATTTTGATAACCTGTGGCATGCACTAATATAGACGACAGACTACCATCTAGAATTTTTAATAGGGAGAGGCAGCAGAATGAGTTAGAGGATCTCTAACTTTATTTCTAAGATATCTGTCATCTTTAAAATCTTAAAAAGTAAAAATGATTTCCTGTAACATTTTGTACGTACAAAATAGTCAATATTCTGAAAGACTTTTTGCATACCACATTGGCGGGAGCACTAGCAGCTGTCTTTTCTTCAATTTTACTATCTGTTTTGGCAACTCGAAGAGAACTTGCAGGATCAGAAGCTTTTTCAACCTAGAGATGAATACACAATATTACTAATTATATACAAGTAATATATAATTACAGATAAATATATGTCACACATCAGAGTAAAATGTTAAGAAACTATTCATTGTGACGATGAGGAATCTGAGATGAAGATGAGAAGGAATTTGAGAAAACCCTGTAAAGTGACCGTGACCGTTCCCTCCTGCTGAAGGGCAGAGATGGGGGCAGGTCACAGACCTGAGGGCAGGAGGGGATGCATCCACCCCAGGGGCACAAGTACCAGTACCCAGAGCACAGAGTACTTCCCCTCAGGTTCTCCCCTGCCTTCCTAGAGGGGCAGTCCCTACTCTGAGTGGTCCCACAGTGAGACAGAAGGTTACAGGTTTGAAGAAGTGGCTAGTAGAAAGTTTTCCGTGATCAGATCTAAGAAACCTTTAGCAATGATGCCAGTCAAATAAACATGGATTTTGGGATCCGTCAGAAAGGTTCAACAAGTTGAGACGATCAGAACCAAGGTTTTAGAATTCCTCTGGTCCCTCCAATTCCGTATTTGTATTTGGTGAGGTCGGGGAACCCTAGAGAAGTTCTCAGCACCAGAACTAAACCGAGTCTTTTGCAACACTGTCTGCAAAGATATAATCCGTAAATCTGTCTAACTAAAGTGACTTACTTATATTGGACAAACTGAGTGTAGCTGTGGTAACCAGTGCCTGTTGCTACATGGAAATCTTCACCAAATCACACAATCAGAAGCTCAGCATTAAGATGCAACCCAGGGAACTACTTTAGCCAGGACCAGATGGTTGTGTCTTTTTACACAACAGCTACTCCCACCCAGATTCTGATTCTTACTAACATCTGCAACTAGCAGATGTCTAAAGCCAATGAAAAAATCGGGAAGCAATGACCTGGGGAATATAAATCTTCTCAAGGAAGCAGCAGCAGATATTTTGCTCACTGATGTTCACTGTAAATATGTACTCCTTTTGAGGTTCCTCTGCTTACAGACAGGCTATGAATATGATGTGGAAAGAGATTCCCTGTAGAAAATTACACAAGCCCTTAAAAACTAACCGGCAAGACTTCTGGATGTTTCTCAGCTTCATCTTCTTGTTCTTCATTTACATTTGATGCAGCAAATACTTCAAATTGGCTGAAATCTGCAAAATTTGGTTGTTCTGGTATCTGCTGAGGTGAGGTATTGGTGTGAGTTATTAGGCTGTCAGCATCCACGGGCCGATGCACTACGGGACCAGGGGCCTACATGATGGTTTGGGACAGAGGAACAAACATTTTAATGGTGTAGCAGTCACAGAGGGGCCTTTTTTCTTTGAAAATATTATCATAAAGATGCTGTTTTATTATCTGTAAATTCAGCAAGGTGAGCTACAGTGACATTAAGCTCTAAAAAACCCAGAATCAAAATGCTAAGACAAAAAAGATACTTTTTTTTAAAATAAAAGAGATATTTTAATTGTTAAAATATTTAATTTACAAGCAAAACTTTCAAACCATGTTCTTTACAGGTGTTTTTCTTTTTTTAATTTTTTTATTCTTTTTTAATCAGTATTTTTTTAATTGTTGATATTGTACAGTTTTCTGTCTTTTACTCCTCCCCCAGCCTACCGCCCCAGCCCTCCCCACCTCCCTCCCATTTCCACCCCCCGTAGTTTTTGTCCATGTGTCCTTTATACCTGTTGCTCTAAACCCTTCCCCTTTTCCCCTGAAATTCCCTCCCCTCTCCCCTCTGGTCACTGTCAGACTGTTCTCAAATTCAGTGTCTTTGTTTATATTATGCTTATTTGTTTGTTTTGTTGATTAGGTTCCTGTTAAAGGTGAGATCATATGGTATTTGTCCTTCATTGCCTGGCTTATTTCGCTTAGCATGATGCTCTCCAATTCCATCCATGCTGTCGCAAAGGGTAGGAGCTCCTTCTTTCTTTCTGCTGCATAGAATTCCATTGTGTAAATGTACCAGTTTTTTGATCCATTCATTAACTGATGGGCACCTAGGTTGCTTCCAGCACTTTGCTATTGTAAATTGTGCTGCTATGAACATTGGGGTGCATAGGTTCTTTTGGATTGGTGTTTCAGCGTTCTTAGGATATAATCCAAGCAGTGGAATTGCTGGGTCAAAAGGTATGTCCATTTTTAGTTTTCTTAGAAAATTCCATACTGTTTTCCATAGTGGTTGTACCAGTCTGCAATCCCACCAACAGTGCATTAGGGTCCCCTTTTCTCCACAACCTCTCCAACACTTGCTGTTTGTTGCTTTGTTTATGAAGGCCATTCTGACTGGTGTCAAGTGGTATCTCATTGTAGTTTTAATTTGCATCTCAAAAGAGATACTTTTATAAAACTATTATTGCAGAGAAAGTGCATAAAGGAGAGAGGAAGGTCTGGCCCTACTCTCTGATTCTCTATTTTTTTTTTAATTGGGCTACTGCTTAACAGATTGTTCTTTAAACAAGTTTTTTTTTTTTTTTTTAACATTTCATTATATTTCTAAAAAGGTTATTTTTAAAGTGTGAAAACCAGTGCACTAACAATTCCTCCAGCACTTCAATGTACTTTTTTTTTTTTTTTTTTTCCAATTTGTCCTCCACTCCTTTGCCAGACCAATCCTACAATATTCCATTTGCTGGAACACATTTGCTGAGTATTTCCTTTTGGGCCACACACTATGGTTGTAACACTGAACAAAAGAAATAAGGCCCATGCCCTAATAGAGCTGACAGTCTACTGCAGAATGAGGCAAAGGTAAACAAGGGTATGAAAATAGTGTGTGAGAAGTTTTATGACAAAGGAAGTACAAGATGCTATTGGAATAAATCAGAATTCTCTTCCTTGCTTACCCTTTAAAAAAAATTCCATCTCTAAGAAAAATTCTATCCTCCTTATAATGACACATAGGAGAGGCTCTGCGCCTTCCAGACTTCTTCTCAGTTCCCTTTTCTATCACTCCAGTTGTACTGAACTAACTTGATTTTCGTTGAAGAACATGCCAGACTTACCTCACACCTCTGTGGCTTTGTGGGTACCATTCTGTCTGGTTGGAATGCCCTCTGCAAAGGACTGTTACTTTATCTTTCCAGTCTCTGCTTAAGTCTACTTCCTTCACTTTACTTAACTTTTTCAATATGACCCCTGACTACTAACTAGTAAAGGTATAGCAAAGCATTTCATAAATACATCCACAGTTGCACTTATAATTTTTGTTTATAGTTCTGTCTTCCCCACTAGACCAGTTCTTGAGTTGAGAGACAAACTCATTGGGTGTTATTGGTTAACCCCAGTAAAAATACATCTGTACGTGTGCTGGCACTTTAGATGAAATAAACACTGGAATATTCAAATTTCAGTATCTTTTATGATTAAGAAACCATCTTTTTAACTGCAAACACCCAAGTTTATTTTAAGATTCTAAAAAAAAAAAAAATCAACCAAATTCATTTATGTAAAGGTAGTCAGTCAGTCACATAAACTAACAGCTATAATCCAGAATCTGCCCAGGCACGGATTGAAACAATTTCACCCTGGTGGGATGCAGAGGCCACCTACTACTTCCTTTACTGATGCAGCAACACATCCAGACAGTCGCAGTGAGGTCACTGAATTACTGCTGGACCAAGCAGAGACGGACGTCTCGGATCTCCCGATCCTTTGTTGTGTCCACTAAACCCTCCTTTGTCAAGACACTTATCATTTTGTTCACTATGAAGTTCTTTCAAAAAAAAAATAACAATAACTCAAATCTTTACTGGAATTATCCTTCAAAAGAAGACTTATCTTCTCTGAATTAACTGCTCAGAAGGAATGGCAATTAGGCAATTTCGGATCTTCAACATAATTCTAGAATAGAATCTGATACCTCACAGACAGACTGACCGTGAGGAGTGGAATGACTGATGTTGAGTAGTGAGCACGTTGAAGAATACCTGTGAGGGCTGTGGTCTGGGAGGCACTGCAGGAGGGTGGGCAACAACTCCAGCCTGTTGTTGTCCTGCATGGATATACAAGTCTTTGTTTTAGTAAATATAAAATCACTTTGCTAGCAGAGCAGGTTGAACGAAGACAATCATATGATACAGATTTCTAAAACTGTCTGGTAAGTACCAGAAGGCGTACACTGTCTTACGTAACTGTCAAGATGTGACCTAGCGACCAGATTGTGTGGCCTTTTCTCAGACCTCACTTCTCTCGTTCGGTTGCCCTTCCCTGTTCCTGCAATACCATGCAGTCTTGGTTTTCTCCCCACCTTCTGACTGATCTTTAGCCATCAAATATGAGGACTTCCAATTTTCTCTTTTAATACTGCACACTCCATGGTTTCTACGTAAATGATTTTCAAACCATACATCAATCTCTCCTAGCCCACAAATCCAGTGGCGTGTTGATCATCATTCCTCATCATTCCAAACTCATCATGTCCAAACAGGACATCCTCACCCAGTGCCCCAACATTTCTGTTTTGATCAACATAATAATAATTACCAGTTACATTAAAATTAAAATCTCAGAGTAAGTTATGACTCCCCTCTCTCCTTTGTCAGCTAACTTAAGACCTGTTAGCTTTCCCTCCTTGATACCACCACATCATGCTTTTAAAATCTCTTGTGGCGTCTCTCAGGTTCCCATCTTTATCACTTGAATTCCAAAACATTTTAGACAGTCATTAAGAAAAAAATCACTTCTCATGTGATACTTTTTAAATTTGAATTTTTCCTTCAGATAAATATTTAAAAAGACACACTGAGGATATGTCGTGTGTCCTCAATTAACTTTAAACTCAAATGATAACATGTGTTATGGCTCTCTAACCCCTACCTGTGGTGACTGCAAAGGTCCGATTCATGTCTAAAGACGACGATCTAGAATGAGAGGGCTGTGGCCTTGGAGGGGGAGGTGGCGGTGCGGGGTTATCAGGTGACGTTCCAGAATGAGACCTGCAAAGTTCATCGCATTACAGCCAGTCACGCTACAGATATTGAAGCTTTTTTCTTTTTAAGCATTCAAACTGGGCTAAGCAGCAAAGGATATTTTCTTGAGTAGGTATACAAGTATTACAATGAATAAGGACAGTACTATATGTGATGTGCATTAAACAAGTGGTTATTTAATGTGGCAAATAATCTTTTTATAAAGTATAATTTTACATTTACAAAATTTCAAAAAATTTGAAAAGGTTAATTATTTAGAATTCAAGGTAGACTGGAAAACTAATATGATGTTTTCCCATTCAATTAAAGGTACTATGTGTTAGTCTAAAATATTTATTTTTAAATATGAGAAGTTCTACTTTCAGATAAGGATAGTTTTCAATTTATTTAAAGTTTGGAGTTTGGAAAATCAAGGTAGAATTTGGCCCGATCACCTGCGGTTCCTGTGCCTGTGTTACCACTGGCCGTACCATTTTAGAGGCAACTATACTTAGGCTCAACTCGCCCTAGAGATGTGCTTATTTGCTACCGAAATGTTCTATATTCTCAAAAGAGTCTCATGGACTCTGGCAATCTGATCCTCACTTAAAAGGATAAAAAGCAGAATAAAATCCAAGAGGACTGAGAATTTTAAGAAACACAGGAAAACAATATGAAGGAGCAGCCTTTTGACTCCAAGCTCTTTGGCAATTCTGTATTACAAGTCTCTTTCTATATCCTCCAGGTATGTGGCAAAAGGTACCACATATAAGAAACAAGAGGAGAAAGGTGCTTCTGTCCTGTAGGGTTTTTTTGTGGATGGTAGAGCCCTTGTAGACAAACCCTTGCCATTCTCACCCGATTCCACATCCTTTTAGTTTATGCCTGAAAAATTATACATAATGCAGATCTTCGGGTTGGTAGGTAGCCCAACACTGGGCTGGGGTTCTGAATAGCTTTTTAAGACACGGAAGTCTTTTGGTGATTGCCCTAAGGCTATAAAAGGAAATCTGCACATTTATTACTTAAACAGGCTCTCATGTTTACCTAAAAAAGGACTACCAGTATTAAATTGCTATTGCAAAGAACTTATAAGCCTTTCTTCTTCTTTTTTTTATTTTTTAGATTTTATTTATTTTTGGAGAGGGGGAAAAGGGAGGGAGAAAGAGAGGGAGAGAAACATCAGTGTGTGGTTGCCTCCCACACACCCCCTACTGGGGACCTGGCCTGCAACCCAGGCATGTGCCTGGACTGGGAATTGAACCAGCAACCCTTTGGTTCACAGGCCCACGCTCAATCCACTGAGCCACACCAGCCAGGCAGAAGTTATCAGTCCTTAAATCTTCTACAGAATGCCATGAGACAATAAGGCTTTCACTTGTTTTCTGTTCAAGTTGGAAAAAAAATCAAAATTATTTCTCTTTACATAATTAATAGGTAATCTAACAGCTTTCAGTGAAGCGAAGAAATAAAGAATAGAGAAAAAATTTATACTTGGTCCTAAATAATTTTAAACATTAAAATGTAACAAGATATTTTAATACATTTTTTATTGACAGAAATACTGACCTTTGACGAGTTACATTGTTCCCGATCTGTTCTGGGTCTGAAGTAAAAGAGTCTGAACTACTGTAACCATCTGCTGATAAATGGAATATATCCTACTTAATAATAATAATTTCTTCACTTTTACTCTACGTGCCTCAAACAAATATAATTGAATTATTGTTTCAAATCAGAGATATTCAAACTGGCTAACAGGTTAACAATTCATCCCAGTATTACTATAAAAAATTAAATGTAAATCAAATAATGGCCTATTTATAAAATAAAATACTATCCACACAGATTGTTACAAACCAGAAAAGGTAACACTTAGTAACAGAAATATTCAGAATAAGTCACATGAAAGGGGGTCAAAAAACAGTACGTACATTACCATTGTTCTCCAGGGTGCTAACACCTGCTAGGACAGGAGTTACTAACCCCACCTTTCCTCTTATCTCCCCTACAAAACGTAAGCTCCATAAAGGCACAGACCTGTTTACTTTACTGCTGGATCCCCAGTGTCTAGAACAGAGCCTGGCACACAGGCTGAATAACCAGATACTGATACACACCATTGCTTGTGAGAGAGAGAGAAAGGAGCTAGTGGGAAAGAGCCAAGGGACGGAATCTGGCTATTTGAGAGGAACAGCAAACAGGAGGCCTGCCTTGAAAAAGGTCCAGGCAACAATGGAACCATTTATTCATATAGTGGGTAGGGTGTTAACAAAGGTAACTATTCTCTACCTTATTTGGTGAAGACAGTATTAAATGGCTATACATTTGCATTATTTAGACTCTAAATCCAGACTTAATAAACTTCTAATGGAAGATGTAATGCTATCTTTCACTTACCTACAGTATTTCCAGAAGCATATTTCACTGATGAATTTATCTTATTTTCTTCTGATAGGTCAGATGGTTTCACAAGTAATGGGCTAGTGGGATTGGTATGATCTAGTAGAGAATTAATAGGTAAAAATACAAGCTATAGGTAGCTGAATTAATAAATTTATAAACCTCAGAGCACATGATAAGATTTCATTTAGATATTACAAAGAAGTAGCAGATAAACCCATGGGATATAAGACAAAATATTTTTTTTTACACAAAATACTACTTTAATTAAAAATATAAGCCTATTTATATAGAAATATGTTTTCTGACATAACAAAAGATATTTTATAATAAAGAAGTTAATTTGCATGTTCATACTTTGTTAATTTTCTCCCTTTAGGGTAATTTCTTGAACAAAATTTTGATTATTTCATGGTACCAGTTTGTCATTTTTAATACAAATTCTGTAACACAAATGGCTGTAAATAAGTAATTTATTATGCTGTCTTATAGGAAATATATTTACCTTTGAGAAACCCTAACTATGAAACATTTAATGTAAAATTAAGAAAAAATTCAAGAGTTTAAGCAAAAGAATTTCAAAGCCAAAACTTAACATATGCCTCTTCAGTTACAATTTTAACATACTTTAAATGAAAATTCACAAAAGTAATCATAAAAACAGAGTCAGAAAAGACACATTTTTCCAAATGTCTTTATTTAAAAGTTTCGTAATTTAAACTAAAAAATTTCCTTTTATAAATTGTAATATAACCTAAAATATACATATAAATATGCACACATATAACTGTAGAAAGTACTGTGTTGAAAAAATCAGCATTCACGAAAGAAATATGAACCCCGACAGAATAATTACTCGTGTATTTCAGTTGATGCTAATGTAACACACGACCTGCTAACCTAAAATGCAGTCCAGCCAGCTTCCTTACCGTTGCCAGTTCGTTTAAGTTCCATTTCCTGCATGTGGATTTTGCTTGGAGTCATCCGAATGGGAACTGGATGAACAATAGCTGTATCCTAGAGACACATGAGAGGGAATACAGAATTTGTATTAAAGATGCTAAGCTGATACCATGAAATAATCAAGATTAACAAAACTTTAAAAATGGTGGCTAGACTCTCTCATTCACACTAAGGCAAGCATGAAAATTAATTTAAATTAAAAGTTAGAGAATTATACGTAAAAAAATCAAATTCACTACACATGCCTAACGATTTGATTTCTTTAATAAAAAACACATTTTAACTTCTGAATAATTAATGAATGGATTGCACTAAAAATGAAAAATGACCTTATAAAAATACAATTTAAGACAATATTCGAAGGCTAAGTATGAAATGATCTAATGAAATCATAGAAGTCTGAACCTCTCAGGTTAAAGTAAACTGAACTATTTCATGAGAATCCAAAATCAACAGACTAAACGCATTTTCAGAAAACTGATCAAGAAAATTTGACACTTCTCTTTTTCACATATAAAACAAGGTTAATGAGATGCCTGCTATAATTGTAATAGTAGGCACAATACATACTTTTATAGATTAGTTCTATGTAATTCTGAAGTTTTGCATATAACTTCCACCCAAAAATCCATTTGTTTAAAGAGAGATCAGTAAGAGTCCTACTGAAAGATTCTAATACTTTCCTTAAACCTTTTCAAGACTGTAATACATCTGATATTCCCAAACTTTGCTAGTGGCAAGCCTTATTAGAAAAGTAAAGAAACTAGTAGAAGAGACTTTGAAAAGAATGAAAGAGTAAGGCAAGGAAGAGTGGATAAACACAAATGTAGCCCCTCAGAAAGGAGAGGAAACGAGAAAGGCACACCTGGGAACACAGGCAAGCCTGACCCTGGGAGCTGGGACTCCCAGGGAAGGAACCAGAAGGGGATCAAGCGTTTGCCTTAACAGGAGCACACCAGCTGAAAAACACTGCGGAGGGGGCGCAGATCCCTATGCGAGAAGTCGGTTTGTATGTGTGCTGCTGCGAAAAACTGAACATTCAATTCTTAAATTTCATATATTTAGTAATGAGTCAAGTTTATACTTTAGTATAAAGGATAACAACTTTTCAGTTTCAGCTGAACACTGTTTTGACGACAGTATTGAGTAACACTAAGTCTCTGCTAGAGAAAGTTAAGTTCCAGCATACCATTTGTTTAGTAGCTCTCCTTGGCTTAGTCTCATAGTCTCTACATTCAAACAGTTTGTAACCAATTAATTTTTTATTGCAATTATACTGATAAATCCATTCATAGTAATTTCCTGCCTCTGTACCACTGAGATTCTGTACAGGGTTCATGTATTATCCAATTAACCTGAACTCTAAAATTATAGTTATCAAGATGAATATTACAGATGGATAAAAGTTCAGATTCTTCACATAATAATGAGTCACTCACAGGAAAGTATTTATAACAATACACTTAAAATGTTGTTATGGTTATAAAAACATGGCTTTAGAAATAATTACCAATTTTTTAACTTACAATTTTCAATAGCAGAAATAACTGCTATGAAAATCAGAATTTAATATTATAATGCAAGATTAAAAGAGAAAGAAGTGATAGTTTGTGACACAGTAAGTTCTTATTCCAACCCCCTATTACTCCCCAAGACTAAAAAAAACAAGCAAGGAAAATTTATTAGATGCTTTAACTTATAGCATATATCTGATATACAGTCTGTGTGTACTTATAAAATCAAATTTATAAACCTTACAACAGTTAGAAATATTAATTAGCCTTTTTATATATTTCTAGTACAATAAATGAAAGTACAATAATGACTCCAAGAAAAGAAAGTTATGAAAGTTCTATTCATTCTCCCAAATAATTTGTTTAAGTTTCTATAGCAGCAAAGCAATTATGTACTGCATACTTCACCCATACATCAACTGGCTGCTATGGGCCTATAATAGCTTTAGTCCAATGGATCCTGATACTATTAGGAAAAGGTAATTCCTTGAAGACCGGGGACCAGCATATCAGAAGCTCATGTGATCTCACAAAATGACAGTCACACAGGATAGAGAGCTCTGACTTTAAACATTTCAACATCCAAAGGAAGAACCATGAATGCTTTTAAGCCTCTGAGTCCTGAGTCACAAGATGCCAAAGTAATACTACTTTGTCTGCTCCAAATGAGCATCCCCAAATTTAAAAAAAGAGAAGAAAGTATAAGACTGCCTGGCAGCTTCTCCCCACTTTCTTCTATTTAAATAACCCAAAGCCTTTAGGAAACCCTTTCCTAATCACTCATGGCACATTTGTATCATCTATTTGGACATATGATTTTATACAATTTAGTAGTTTATTGAATATTATATTAATGTTCAGATATCTGTATTTTTCTACTCCCTTTATATCCTGTCATCCTGTCCAAATCCAGCCCTGCCTACTTTCTGTCCCTTTGTCACTAAATTAGTTCAGGTGCTCGCTCATCATCTCTCTTTTGATCCCATCAATCTTTCACACTATTGCCCAGGTGATCTCCCCAGCTTCCTGTTTCTCACCCTCATTTTATCATGGTACTTCTTGTAGCCTACAGTGTCTATGAGAGTAAACTCAGGTTCTTGGACTAACACACAAAGATCTTCCTAGTCTGGTTCCAACCACATCGGTCAGTCCCCATCATTCCTCACCCTCCACATGTCTACCTTCCATTTCCACCACACTGAATTTGATCCTGCTCATGATATCCTCTCTGCTTTGAATGCTCTTGTTCACTTCTGGTAACTCATTAACAACTCAGCACACAAACATAAACTCTTCTGTAGAAACCTTTTGGGCCGAGTTGGTCCATGGTTCTCTGCCCACAGTTTCGTCCATAGCCATAGATGATAATTATCACAATCAGCTATATTACAAACATCAAGCTTATAATAACTAAACTGAGGTCTACTTAAGACTGAAATTTTGTTTTGACATCTTTGTATTCCGAGAAAATATCACAGGCACCTAGAAAGGGGCTCCACCAAACCAAGTGAGTTGGCTGGGCATAATCAGTGATCCTACTCACTTCCTTTTCATATCCTGAATTGCTCGGAAGTTCTGCAGCACTCAAGATGACGCATGTATCATGGAGAAGACTAGTGCATTAAATTTCTCCTTAGTCGAGAATTCCCTTGCAGAGGCAGAGTCTACCAGAGGCAATTAACTGACAAGCAGTTTGACAAAAGTGACCAAGTTTCTGCAAATGAAATATCAGAAACTCAATGTCACCACAATTCTAGGAGCCTGATGATTAACTCAGTTTGCACGTGAGGTCACTGTGCTGTGGGAGAGCTGTCTCCAAGTGCTACAGAGTGGTTTGGAGCTTTGCAAGGACTTTCACTTTACTGAGCAAATGGCTAATTACCAATTTTAGCTTTAAAAATATTCCAGTAAATATTTCCAACACCGTAATGGTTGTCAAATTCACATTAGAACTATGGTTGTTTTGCTTCTCCAAGGTGGTTTTTTCCTAATCTGAATGGACCTTACTTACACAAACCTTGCAGAAGATCATTTGGGATTGTAGTTGGTGGGTGTGTATGTACAGGCAGTATATGTTGGGGAGGTATTAAATGAAGGTTAAGAAATTAAGGCCCTCAGTGGGAACAGGACATTCTCCTACTTGAAAATTTAAAGAGAACAAAGTTTAGATATAAGTTTGCCACCATAAAAGAAAAGTGTTTCTAGGTTCCAGATTATAAATATTTAAAACTGGAAACTCTATGAAATTTCGAGGTCTAAATTCAAGTTTAAAATGTTGACTAAACACTTCGAAAATTTCTAGAGCCTCCAGCCACACTGGAGATACCAAAAGAAAGTACTGAGCCATAGTATTTTAAACACTGGAAGTCAAATTCATAAATTTGGATATTATTACCAAGAATTTATAAGAACATCACTATTATTAAGCCAAATTATTTCACTGCATTTTCTGCCTGTCATGAGTTAATTTATTTTGTCCCTGAATTCTACGTTTTATATTTAGTGCTCTTTCCTGGCCTGACAAAAAATCGTAACACTGTGAATAATTATTTTAATTATTTCTTAAGGGTTAGAGAATAGAGTTTCTTTATTGCTGCAGCAAACCTTCTTTCCCAAATAAAATACTTTAATGGAGTACTTTAAATAAAGCTATTTTGACTGTGTAAGTAGGAGGTCAGAATAATACAGAGCAATGAAACAGAGAGCACTAAGGTGTTGTAAGATTTTCTTTCAGCTTACACAACCTGTCACTTCCCAAGAGGCTTTAATGATAGCTGATAATAAGAAGCAAAAATTGTGTTTTTTTATTTCTCCTTAATTTTTCAGTTTAAAATTGAAGATTAATGAATGCCTTCAAAGCAGCAGAAAAAGCAAAAGGCACACATGACCTACATATTAATTGACTCTTAAACTAAATTATTAATAAATTATAAAACACATTAAAAAACTTCCATACATTATCTGTTTGAATTCAATTCAACATCATCTTCCATATTTCACATACAAATTCTTTAAAGTTGTAAAACACACCAAAGATCCATTAAACTGTTGATGTATTATATTACTTTAAATGCCACTTGTCTCAAACATTAAACAACAAGACGATTTTAATTAATAAATGCTGGCTGTCTTTGAAGAAACATCTAAAAAGAATGTATTGTGTCACTTTCTCCCTATTTTTCAACTGAATTCATTTTTAAATCCTTCTTCCCTTCCTATTGTCTCTTCTTTTTGAAAAGTGTTTATTAGCATGTTCTTCTCTTTAAAAGAAGAAAATAAAACAAAAAAAACCAGGAGTGAATAGTGAGAAAAATAATTACTAGCGAAGGTCTTGAAGTTTTCAAATAACCTGATGGATAGGTGAGGTATATATGAAATTAAATCTATGGGAATAGAATTTATTTTTGAAATTAGGATGTGAACTTTGTAGCATTTTTCAAAGCAACACGGTGAACCACAGGAAGACAAGACAGGCTCCTTTGCACAATGGGAATCTTTGACTAACAACTCCATTGTTCTGCTGAACTCAATTCTCTTTGAACAGAACTCAACACACGATTTAAGTCAAAGCCATACCATTTGGACTATAAAAGATGACATTTTATATTTACATACATAGTACATATTACATGATGTGTAAGCATACAAATAAAATAGTATTTACTATTAAGTGTCACTACACTAAACAGTATGTTTAATAACACATAATACACTCAATTAGCAAATGAAAACAAGTCAACTAAGTCAACTGTCACGAAATGTTTCTTTAGACACATGTACCAGATTTTAAAAACACACAGTTTTCTCTCACCAAAATAACTAGAAAATACAAACAATGATTAAAAAAAATGTTCTTTCCATCATTCGGCACACAAAAATTGAAAAGCCTATCACTATTTCCCTCTAAGCACTCCACTGAGTCATGCATAGCTAAAAACCATAATGAATGGAAATTTGGGTTAATAAAATTAATTTCAAACAAGCAAGCTAAGTGATTGACTTACAGGATCAGCTGGTGCAATGTTAGAATCAAATTGGGTCAGAGTTTGTGAGCTTGAAGAGCGTTCGCTAAATGTCTCCCACTGCTGAACAGACAGAGGAGAGACAAGTCAGCACGATGAGAAAGGTGGAGTAGAAGGTCACTGGAGAAGGTTGAGCAAAGTAATTCAGAGGTTGCACTGCAAGTTGTGTTTCATAGGCCTGACAAAATTCCATAATTTCTAATTTTCCATAAGCATTTTCTACTCTTCTATGCTGGGTCATCTTGTGATGTAAGGTGGGCAGCTTCACAATCAAATGTACAGTAACAATTTACTGCAATCTCTACGAAGAGATTTAAAACCTTAGAGAATTCAAATTCAAAACATAATATAGGAACCGAGTCTAAGTGGTATAAATGGCAATAATGTGAAAATATAAAGGGGTATGTTGACTAGACAAAGAATCACTTCAAATCCTCCTTTTCAAATTTAAATGTTAATGTATTGATTTGGTAATGTCAGAGCGTCTTAAGTACCAAACTCTTGGTCAAAACAAAGCAAGTCAGTGTGACTTGCCAGTGCGACCCCTGAAAGATGATTCTATTATGTACGTGCACATTATTTTGTACCTATGTATACTTAATAAAATATAATTGAGATAAAATGCAAAGATTTCTGGAATTATATGTTTGAATTTATGTCAATCTGTATAGCAAGTCAACCTCTGCAATCAGCACTAGGAACAGGACCATGCCAGACCAAAGACAGAACTGCCAATCAGGCACCGCCCCCCCATGCTGGGAAAATCAGAATGCGGCCACAATGAGAGCAAATCAAGCATCTGAGTATGTGTTACATATACAGAAGATGTATTTTGATATGAAATACTACTCTTCTAAAAGAGGTACACAAATACCATACCTCAACATAGGTGGAGTAATAAGCCAATATTAATTTTAGTAAATTCTATTTGTTTTAAAGATCTTGGCAATAAAATAGCATAGAATTTTTATATCAGAATTGCATTAAAATTTGATTAAGAATTATCAGTTGTACTCTGAAGAGGGAAAAACATCTACACATATACAATATATACAAACAAATGTTTACACACAGACACACCTACCCCATTGATCAAAATCCTTTTTATAATTCAGTATGGAAAAGTACTCATTTTTATGCTTCAAAGTTCGACTCATTTAAAATAATATTTAATTTGAGAAGGCTTGATGAAATTGTATTTAGCAAATTAATGTATTGATAAATTATTTACAAAAATGGCTAATACAATCATTCAACAACTTTGCCTACATACTAGTTTTAAACTCATAAAAATTAAGGCATACAAAGATACACTGATGAGTTCAAAGTGTTTCTTGAATAAAGAGAGCTCACAATAATTCATTTTTATCATGGGATGTCACTACAGGGAAGTGACTCACCAATATTTGTTGTTATAGTTTCTTCAATAATTATTATTGCATGTGTACAGAAGGAATTTTTAAAATACTAATGATGTAATTCTGGAGAAATGTTTAGATATAGATTTTGCCAAAAAGAAGGCATTTACTTATTTATTTATTTGGTTGCATGAAGTTTTACTTGGTTTCACAAGATTGTACCGAAGCTGCCTGGAGAGCAGAACGACACTTTTACCTTTAAAATGTTAGTATGATGGTTAAGAGCACAGGCTCTTGAACTGGACTACCGGAATCCTAGTCATGCTGTACAAATTTAAGCAAGTTATTTAATCAATCTGGGCTTCATTTCACCATCTGTAGCTGTTGTGAGGAAGCAGAGTTCATATATGTAAAGAGCTTCTGAATAGAACTGGCACATCAAAAGTGCTCCGTAAATGTTAAAAATTATTAGTGCTGCTGTTATATTAGTGTTATCCTCTATAGCGCCTCATCCATATTCACATGCTGAATAAGTATTTGTTGAAAGAATCATTAGTGCTTTGTGGCAGAAAATTATTAAAATGTCTCACAGTCAATGTTAGTTTTATTAACATTTTGATTTTCCACACAGAATAAAAAGAAAAACAACTATGGCATTCAAAACCTTATTACTGAGTATTATGAAATGAAACTTGTAGTACTATCTAAAAGAAAAAGTACAACTGCTTAAATCAGAACATGGACGGACTTCCATTCCTAGTCTTTAACAATTGTGCACAATTTTATTTAGAATGAATATGGGCTTTAAAATTGAGATGCTTTAGAAACAGTTATTTTATTTATGACCTGGTATTAATGGAAAAACTACTCTTAATCTGATACTGCTTTTAAAAAATGAGCAAAAAAAGCTGTTTCTAAAACAGTGACCCTACCCTCGACAAGCCTCTTTCCTAGCAAATTCTCTCCTCCCTCTAGGAAAGGGTTAATCTCCTCTCTCTAGGAAATCTCCTATATACATGGTTTTACATCCGACAGTATGACAACTGGTACGTTCTATCTCAGGAACAGGTGTCTGTAATTGTCATAAAGCAGCAGCAAGTACTTTAAACCTGCCAGTTATTTCTTTTTTCAACTGTCCAAAATTAACCCGTGTCTCTTTACTCCAGTAGTACTTTTCTGGCTTCAAAAGACATGGAAAACACAAAAGTTTAGAATTTCCTGAAAGCCAACAAACTTAAATTTGTAGCACTACCTAAAAATGATACAAAAAAATGTAAGGAAAAAAGTAACCTGTTCACAAAGAAAACTGCTCTAACAGGCTAGAACAGCTATTCTTTAACTAAAGTTCTACAGAGCACTAAGGTTTATTAACACAGGGGCCTCAGGCCCATTCCCTTATTCTAATCTGAGTGGCTCTACTTCTATCACTTTATATAATGGAGTTATATAAGAAGAAGGAGGGGGATTGCATTCATCTCAAATTGTGTTTTGCATGTTATGCTTGGTCTTATATGTAACCTATCTTTTAACCACTGCATTTAACAGGGTTACATTTGATTTTGTATTAAATAAAACTAAGTTATTATAAATAGCCTGGGTTGAAGAAAACACATTTTTCATATGCAAAGGCTCATTAGTGACTCCTTGTATCATTACAATGCTAAGATTCCAAATGTGTTATCACATACCTTGCCTACAGGAATGAGCAGGCAGTGTGACACAGAGGGTATGGTTGTTGACTGCATGTCAAAGACCTTGTGTTGAAATCTTAGCTCTTGTCCCTCAATAGCTTTGAGCGACCTTGGCCTTTTTGACTGTAAACAGCACAAACCTGCCCCATCTAACTCACAGGAATTTAGCAGGAGTGAGTGGTAGAAACCAAATGATAGCATATCTGTGAAAAAGTACTTTGCAAACCTCAGAGTCACATAATTACAAACATTTATCACAGTCCTACTTTATATGTTCTCTTAACTATGTGTACATGCTGAAAGAGCTAGATGCTGAAATCACTCTGTTTAGAACATCTTACCTTAACAAAGTTAATGTTATGGAAAGGAAAGGGAAGCTTTGCTAACCTCACTGCTCTGATTCATCTCTGGCCAAGTCTGGTTGAGTGACGGCATGGACGGTGACTTGCTTGGAGGTGCTTCTGCAGGAGAGCCTGAATAACCTACCTCACCTGTCTGATCCCCAACATCTGCAATTTAAAAATAGAGAAATTCTCTATTAATAATGTATTTTAGTTTAGGAATATTACTTACAAACAACAAAATGAAGACTTTGACAAGTAGTAATTTATAACCTCAAATTTCATTCCTCATGTTCCTAAAATAAATATTTTAACAATCAGACAACAAGATAGTACTTATTCTTGCTATTTATTGTCTGCCGGAAACCACAGCTTTCCATAAATATAAATTCTAGTTAGGAATAAATAGAAAAAAGAGCATTATACATAATAATACAATAGCAACCATGCTTTGAATCATTTTCTGATAATAGGGATGAAATTGTACCAGTTCCCAAAGTGTATTTCATGGAATATTAATTAGCGAGGTACTTCAAAAAATTAGGGTCAGTCCCTGACCAGCATGGCTTAGTTGGCTGGGTGTCATTCAGCAACATGAAACGTCATCGGTTTGATTTCAGGCCAGGGCACATGCCTGTGTTGTGGAGTTTGGTCCATGCTCAGGGGGCATATGAGAAGCAACCAATCATGTTCTCTCACTCTCTCTCTCTCTTCCCTACTCTCTAGAAGTAAATAAATGAAATCTTTTTAAAAAGTGGGTTTGATAAGTTTTTTTTTCTGTTCAAATAAATTTGGGGATACTGTAATTCCCTGTTGGAGCATGCCCACGAACAATTTCTATATCAAAGACTTGTAATGTCCTAGATCAAATAAACAATTTAAATCAGTTTTCCCCAAACACAAACCTTTTTTGAATCAAATAAAATCCCTTGATATTCTCTTGGAATATACTTTGGGAACTGCCACTTTATGCCAAGTCACTCACATTTGCTCCATGAGTATCCCATTACCAAAAAGCATCATAGTGCAGGGCAGAGAGCAGGACAGGAAGAGTCCCAGGCATGAGCAAAACGCAATGAGCCCACACGAAACAAACTTTCATCATTAGGCTCACTGGCACTTACAGACTGCATGAGAAAACTACAAACCTGTGACATAATTTCAAAGGGGTTTTTAAGTATTATGTGATAGCATATTCTACTTTTAATTGGTTAAGCCTTAATTTAGAATATTTCTTAAATTCCAATTTAAAAAATGATGAATTTCAATGGTAATTCTCATTCCAATCTTCCCAAGTTTTACATGGCTTTGAATATAATCCCAGTGTGAAAAGCACATTAGCAGCCAAATTAATGGACCAAATCTAATCTATTTAGAACCTGTATTAAAACACGATTCCACCATCTGTCACTATCTTCACTGTTTGACCATGGGCAAGTTGCATGAAACAGCACCAGAGTTTCTCCATCAGAACAAAAGACACTGCCATTAAATGTTAGCACTGTACCTCAAATTCCTAAATAGATAGCCATATAATAACCTGGTAGTGTATAAGTTTTAACCTTTCAATCTATTCTTAAGTAAATTTTCCACATTTTATTGCCCAACAGAACCTAATACATACTGGGCAAGCAAATAGTTATTGAATGAGTTGCTTTTTGTGTTCTTCATTAAATTCATTTTCCTTTACTGTTATTTTCCTAGAACCAAAACTAACTACTGATATATTGAAAAGGTACTCAATTTCTCTACGTCCTATTCTGATACATGAGTATTTCAAAATGTCGGGTTAGCCCAAAAGTTCATTTAGCTTTTTCCATATGACGGCACTGGTAGTGCTTAGCTGTCTTTAACTTCATTTGAAATAATTTTGTTAGACTGTGATATGACAGCTGTCATATCAGCGTGCATTTAAAAAATCAAAATTGGTGAATTTTTGTGTAGCCATTTTAATATTGAAGATGGAAGAAAATACCCAACATTTTTGGCCTGTAAGTCCTTATTTCAAAAAACGCAACACTAAAACACAAAAAAAGATTTGCACAGTGTATGAAGAAGGTGCTGTGACTGATCAAACATGTCAAAAGTGGTCTTCGAAGTTTCTTGGTACTACTGAAATGCTGGCCAAATAATTCCTTGCTGTGGGGCTGCCTTATGCATTGGAACACGCTTGGCAGCACCCCTGGCCTCTGTCCACTAAAAGCCAATAGGAGGAGACAGCTGACATACTCAAAATATCCAAATCAATAAAGTTATTGGTGAAAATGAAAACTGTTTCTGTGGAAAAAAATAAATGGACTTTGTGGCCAACCCAGCACTTCCCTTTTACTTACTCAGACATTATTTCTCTACAGTTATATCACACTGCAAGCTCTTTTTTTCTTCTTCCATTTTTTTAATGCAAGTTCTAATATGCAGTCCAGCATAATATTTTGTGAAGTTTTGTTTTTGTAAGATCAGAAATTGTTGCTATTTCGTTCTTAATCCTATCCCTTTCTTAATAAAAGTGTCGGAATAGTATAGAAACAAGAGGCAGACAGGCTTCAGAGAATGTTGTACGAAGACCACTTAAGTCAAAGCTCTTAGAGAAAAACTAATGAAAAAAACATTTATGATAAATAGTAGCAGCAAATTCCTCATGGGAATAGCTTCTCGTGGTTTTTAATGTGAACAAAAATTATGAACTTTTTTCTGTGATGACAAAGAGAAAGGAAGCTAAGGAAAGGAGGATGACAGCCATCAATTCTGACAGTTTACGGAAACTCTGTTAAAAGGATGGTGCACGGAGAAGTGTCTAACAGATCCACCAAAGCAGGTGTTAAAGAAAAAACCTTTCTATAGTCGGACTACATTACTGAAGTTACAAATGTCATCTTAGGGCCAACTGGGACCCTGGTCTGGCTTTGCACACCTCCGTTATCATGTCTGTCTTCTACTGGCAAATTTAGAGCCAGACTGTACCTGCGCCCACACCTCAGGGCAGGTCTAATTTGGGACAGATTCCAGGAACCTCTGTGATTCAGTAGCATAAAGCTGTAGTGGGTCCAGCCTCGTGAAGTATATTATTCACCCAAGTAATTATACTTTGTAAGTATTCCAACAGAGTCATTTTCCTAGAGTAGCAGTTCCAAACTGTGGACCATGGACTCTGGGGAATCCTCATGATTCTTTTAGGACATCTGAAAAGTCAAAAAGATGTTTGCAACAACAACAACAACAATACTTTTTTCCTGTGTTGGCATTTGAACTAATAGTGCAAAAGCAACGGTGGGTAAAACTGCTGACTTATTAACAAGAAACAAGGCAGTGGCACCAAAATATAAAGGGTGGGGAAAAGTAGGTTTATAGTTGTAAGTCCATGAAACAGAGTTTATTCTTGTACTATTATTTTTTTTACATACAAAAAACTGGAACCTACTTTTGCCCCATCCTATATTAGTCATTGTATTCTTTCCCCATGCATTCCAGTTAAAATAAATAAACAACTAGGCATGGGAATATCATTGAAAAATGTTCATAACTAAGCTGTAAAATTATTTTTATTAAATCGCAGTCCTGAAAACACATCTTTTTAATACTGTGTACCAAAATGGGAAGTGAAATAAATATTTGCAAATTTATATAATGGAATTCCAAAGTAATGGGGAGGTGATATAGTATATATATTCCACATATATTATTCCTATCTATGGCTCTTATCATAGCACAATGATCATCTCAAGGAAAAGTACTTGTGTGGTCCAGCTGTCAGCTGAACAGGCCATTTTTTCCATGCAACATGATTTTTCTTTAAAGAACAGCTGATAAACTGTAATTATTCAAACTTGATGTAGGCATTTTCTCAAAAATGAATTAAGTGAGCCTGTCACTTCAAGAAAACTACTGTCTTCAGTATTTTAACTAATGAAAAACTTTGAGCTTTTAAGAGAAAATTAGAATTTTGGTAAATGTACATCCATATCCACAAGCTCAAGAGATTCACAGCACTTAAAGATTTCTCTGATCAAATAGGCTATAGAATTAACAAACACACTTTTTAAATATTTTATAATAAAGTATCCCAACACTGGAAAGATCTGTATAACTCAATAAATATTTACAAATCATCGATTATGTTATAAAACCATGCACGGGTAAAAGATTCATTCAAAGCCCATTCACAGTGTAAGACAGATCTACAGATTTGAAAGTAACAGTACAAGTAACTCACTAAGATGGTTTCAGCTTTTACACGGCAATTAATGTGTAAGAAACCACCATTTGTTGACATTTGATGTAGCACCGAAGAATATTCACAATTATCTAGAAACTGCCCTTCCTTTCACCATGCAAGACCAGACCTTCTTCATGTACTGGGGACTGGCCTTCCTCCTGCCAAGACTTCGCAGGCTAGACGGTCTCTGGCACAAACATTCAACTCTGCTGCTGCAGTGCACAGCAGCCACGGTCTTTAGTAAAGACGTGAGCTTGGCTTTATTTTACTAAGACAGTGAAATTTCAGTTTCACATAATTTCACAAATTCGAATTTCATGTGTCATAAAATGTTCTTTGTACTCTCCAACAATTAAAAAATATTTTTTGTTGTGGGCTATACAACAGTCAGCAGACTGGATTTGGCCCTCAGGGCTTAGTCTTCCAGACCTCCAATACCTCAAACGAAATAATATCCAACAGCCTCAACGCAGAAGCAAATATGAGAATCTAGCTGCCTTTTACAAAAGTAGATATTAAAGATATTACAAAAATGTAAAGCAATGTCACCCTTTTCATACCTATTTTTTTATTCTGGGGAACATAGTTTTATTTCCCTAAAAATATCTATGCTAATATTTAAGGAGCTTATTATTATTATTTTTAAATAGCCATACACATTTTTAATATTTATCATTTTTAATTTCTAATAGGGTAACTATTAATAGGTTTAAGTCACGTAAACAGAGGCTCTTTGGGATCTACGAAATTTTTTAAGAATGTAAAGTTCTAAGACTAAATAGTTTAAAAAAAAATCACTGTCTCAGAAAATCCCCCAATTATTTATGGAATAAATTAGCAGAATTTCACACTGCTTTTTTTCAACTTCATGTATAGAACAACAAATGGCTATAGAAAAAGAGCAAATTACCTATGTCGTAGAAACTAACGGCCACGAGCATTAGGTCTATCAAGCTATACCGCCTTCAACTTGGCTCCCTATACATATTCCAGCCAAGAGCTTCATGCCCGCCCATGAAAGCTCGCTTTAAGACTGTGTCCTCACGGAGGCAGGGGTGTAATTTTACTCTTACCTGATGCAGTGTTCCAACCTAGCCTCCTGCTGGAACACTGTGTCAACCCTGCCTCCCTCCTGAGGGTTCTGCTCTGCCCCTGACATCATCAGAGCATCAGGGCTGAAAAAGAAGAGCACGAGCCTAAATTATTTGTTAAAGTCAACCCCAAAAGGGCTTTTTGCAAAAAGTATTTCCATGTATAAAAGTGTGTCTGGAAGACACAACCCTCTGTGGTCATGTTGACCTACTGTCAGTCTACACTTAAAGGTTAGCAATGAGTGCAAACTATGTTTTCAGGATCGCACTAAAATAAAAACACTGTACATAGTTTTCACCCTTCTATCCTCCAAAAGACTCTGCAAAGTCCACAGATTCACTTCAGTACAGGCAGTGTACCTGCTGGACAACCTTTCTTGAACAGTTCCAGTTTTTACCTTGGTTTATAATCTACCCACCCTAAACTTCTCTTATTGTCTTAGTACTACATTCAATATACTAAAAAATTGTTTCAAAACTGACTGCCATCTATTATTAAGCTTATAGAAATACATACACACCCTAAAGTCTTATGGTTTAAAACTTATTTTGTTTTCAAGTAGTCAAACATGTAGGAAGAATTCTTTAATCATAAAGATTCAAGGTTCCAATCTCACTTAATAGCTTCATCAAAACAAAGGTTAACTATAGCTTTTATTTATTTGAAATGTCAATACATTCTTATAAGAAAAAAACATTTAAAATAAAGAATACACAGGCTTTGATAAATTTTAAGTATTAAAGGAAAACTAGAAATGGTACTTTTTAAATTTATACTTAAAAGACAGGGATAAGTAATGCATATCCAAAAAGAAATTATAGAAAACTTCTGGTATGCTTTGTTTTGAATACTATATGCATCAAAAACTGTAATTTATTTCCAAAATTAATTCCATTTCTCCTGACATGCCACAAGAGGGAAACTTATTAAAGCCAACCTTAAATAGGCTTATGTAGAAGTCTGTTAAGTTTTAAATTAAAATCAAAGATAAAAAAAGTAAAAATGTGTCCAACAAAGTTTGAAATGAACCAAAACATTCACCCAAAACACTAATTAAATATTATTAGCTGATTTTTTTTTCAGTACTGATCAACATTTTAGAGCTTACTTGATTCAGCTATTATACTTCAAAGAACATCACAGATCTATAGGAGGTTCCCATTAGCCAAGGATAGCTAAAAATGGAAAAGGCCCAGTTAAAGTTAATCCACTGAAAATAAGGACTGTAATTTCATAAAGAGAAAAGGAAATTTAATTAGGGCTTTGTCTTCAAAATTTACGCAGAAAATTGTGAAAATGAGAATGAAGAACAAAGAATGAAAGATGTTAAATTCTGTGGGTGCAATTTGGTGGCAAAATTAATAAGGGCATGAATTCAGTCGAAGAACATTTAATGAGGACCTATACGTAAATAGTAAATAAAAATGTTGTATTGAAAAGACAAGGCTCCCATTTCCATGGAGTTTTCATTCTAACAGAGGAAGACAGACAACCTTCCCTTCACCTTTGACTTTTACAACACTGCAGGCAAAGAGAAAGGCCACATCTGCAAAATATAATTAGAGAGGTCATCAAGTATCCCCAGGACTCTTACTAATCCACTGATGTTTAAACTAGAATCTTTAAAGGCCTCTAGTGTGTCACCTTGTATAGGTTTTCTCATACATTATCTAGACTTATTTGCCAATGTCTTTGCCAGAAATTTGAGATACAATTATTTTGACCAATTTCATTAAATGGTGCATCTTTGCCAATATTTGCAATTGTACTGATTTGTGAGCTATAAAACCCAACTATCTGGAGTTTATACCTAAATAATTCTAATGTCAAGACTGTACATGTGTTTGTATGGGGGGCTTGGGAAATAATTCCTTAATTGGAAAGTCAATGATCAATATTAATGTATATTTTCATTATTTTTCCCTCTGCAACTAAGGGCACTTGGAGAGTGAATTGTTCAAAAACAAAGATTGTGGGTTCTTGGTACAAAACAAAGATATATATAGAAGCATGTACCCTGAGGCACTGTTTTAAAGGTAAAGCCAAGAAACTGCCTCAAAATCCATCAGTAAGAGACTGGTTAAACTAAGGTAACAAGTCTGTAGATGACAAAGTGCAAAGATGTCCAACATTATAAGAAAAAAAAATCAAGGATGTAGAGTGTGAAAATACACTTGTGTTAAAACAGATATCTGCATATTTTACCTGTGTAATCTTTCATGTTAAAATTTCCTGGATAAATACAGAGAAACTCTTAACAGTGATTAACTCACATCAAACTAGTATCAACTATAAATTTTTATAGTAAACTATTCATTAAAAAAAAACTTCTGGCTTTTAAAAACATCCATGTTAGAAGTACTTTCTACGAGTCTGAGGATCTACGTTATGCACCATATCAACAACGAAAATCTGCTCAAATTTACTGTATAAATAGTGATTATGAAGGAGGAGATGGAAGAGGAGTGTGCATCTTCCCCTCTGAGCACTGAATCAGAGATTACTGAGTTGCTCATGTGAGCATTCTGATGTGAAGACAGAAAACAGTTTAAAAAACAAGTAGTTCACCCAATTAGTCATTAAAAAAATGTCTACTTATGTACTAATTTTCACCCTACCAGCTGCTGAGATATAATGAACAAGATCAGTCTCGTTACTGCCCATTCAAGGGCCTCTATTCTAGCTTAACATAGAAATATTTTATCAAATAATCCCATAAAATACAGTGTATGTATAATGCAACCATGCTACAAAGAAGATTCTTCAGAGAGTGAGATTAAGATGCAAAGCATCTCAACATGTTTGTTTTTTTCCTTGAAGACACAGTATTATGGTAAGCTGGCAGGTCACCTTTATAATATATTTGTATCTCTCTCTCTCTCTCTCTCTCTCTCTCTCTCTCTCTCTCTCTATATATATATATATATATATATATATAAAAGAAGATAACCACTCTTAGAAGATAAACATTCTTTCTTGAATTCAGCTTCAGAATGATGTTTCCACAGATGAATTTCTGTATGCTTTCTTTTAGTGCTGATGTTAAATATTAAGGATTTTAATTCAGGTCCATTTAAGTACTTGTATGTATGATCCTTAGCTATTTTATTTTATTTTCATCTGCTATTTAATCCCATAAACTTGTTCAAATAATTTTGGAGGAAAAAAATATATATCCCACCCATGTCTACCTCTAGAAAGCCTATAGCTCATTTCTCCAAACTCCTGTAACACAAGTCACCACTTTCACCACTTATTTTCCTGTTAACTTGTAAAAACAGAAACACACTTGTGGAGTGAATATTTTAGTTTGTGCCAACATCACAAACATATAACAAAAGATTGTATTTTCAAAGATAGAAATATGCCAAGAAAAATATCCTATTTTAAAATGGTACACATTTAGCATTAAGGCACTTAGTAATTATTTACTGAGCAACTTAGTACATGCCTGGCAAACTGCTAGATACGGGGGTATTACAGTGAATATGATATATTTTCTTTTTTTAAAAAAAAGAAACTCAGAGTGTAGTGGTAGAAACAGGGAAAAAAAAAAAAGAACAGGATTCATTGTGATGTATGCCACAATAAACAGCATGTAGGAAAGATCAGAGAAGATAGAAACTACTTTTGTCTTTAAGTCAGAAAGGCTCCATAGAGGAAATATCTATGTTAAATTTTCAGGTCACACAAAAGATATTGCTTGGGTATTTCCCTTTCAACTGTGATCTAAAAACACAGGTATTTAAAAGGATTTTTACAGATCTTGACTGATCCAGTACCACATGTAATTTCTGTACACAAAAATCTTGGTGTCATAACAATCTCAGGCTTATGACAGTTGGGAGAAAAAAAGATTCATCAGTTTCCCAACCCCTAAATTAACAAAATTCCAAATTTATCATTGGTAAGTAGGCAAAGCAGATCTGAATTTAATATCGTGTGGGAAAATGTTTAAATAAATTCAGAAAACTATATACATTATGTTGAAATGGGAAAAAAACTATCTGAGACTTTGATACCTTTAAAATTATAGTTAGAACAACAGTGTACAGATACACACAGGCAAAAAAATCAGAGTGACTCTTCACTAAAAAGATCTAACAGGAGTAAAAAGAAATATGCCCAGGAAAGAACTTCTACTTAAATCATCAACCTTAAAATTCAGGCAGCAGATCAAATTTACAAAAAAAAAAAAAACAACAACAGATTTTATTTAAATTAAATAAAAGTAAAAGACAAGACTACATGCAAAAGCCAGATTTACCAACCTATAGGCAACAAATAACAGAATCAGACAAGCCTCTAGAAAATGACATATAACAGAATAAGCTTGACATATTAATATGGTACCAATTTTCAAAGGATTAAAGTCATAGCAAAACTCTAGACATTGGGCCTAATTTCTAAATCAATGGCAGAGCAAGTCTGTAGCTATCAGAATTTCTTTCCTTTTGGCTACTGCTGAATAAACCAAACAAAGTTATTTTTGTTTATTTCTTAATTAGGTAAATCAAAGTACTTTGAAGCAAAATTACCCAACAAAAATACTAACATTTTAGCTTAAGTTAGATGTTAACTGATGCCTAATAACAACTTGAAATGATCAGGAAAATCCTAGGATTCTTATAGGATGTTTCTAAAAAACTAAAACCAACACTAAAATTTTAAATCCACTTATTGGTTGACAAAAAGTCAGTGTACAATTCAGGTCCTGAAATGTGAATGGTATCAAATCCACATTTCAAGTGGAGAAACAAAAAGGAAGTAATATAGTAAATGGTTAGAACTTGCCCAAGGTCACAGGAGTAATTAGCAAAACTAGAAGCATGCTCAGATTCCTGACGCTAAGGAGACCATTTTCTTTTTGACAGTAGTGGCCAAAAAGATTCCTAACATATAATTCAGGCAATAAAGTCAGATCATATACAATTCTGGGTCAAAGAGATGCTGCCTAATAGATGAATGCCCCTTTGAGAGTCAAATTCTGTTTTAACTTCTCTTTTAAAAGTATGAAGTTCCTTCCATCCTATCTAAAGAGAATTTAGATAGAAAACCAAAGACAATTAATTTAATTTTAATTAGACTCTTTAACATTAGATTTCCTTTTAGTCATTCAGAATTTTTTTAAAGTACTCATTTTTTACCCCTTCTATTCTTGTTTCCTTTAAAATAAAGCTGTCAATAAATATGAGCATTTACAAAAGCATTCCTGTAAACATGATCAATAATGCAGCATTATCTACATTAAACACAAAATTTCCAGATTTCTTTAGAGTCTGAAGAAATTGGCTTTTTAAAGGAAAATGCTTGCGGATTGCAATGGTCCAAAGATAAGCCAGGCATTTCCCTTCAACAAGATGCATGAAATGGAAAAATGCTGATAACAAAGACAGGCTACTTTAGCCACTTTAGACAATATAAAATGCAATTAAAGGATGGCAAAATAAGACACTGTGAAATGCTCTTCAAATCTCAGTAAGTCACAAGTGTCAAGTAAAGTTGTAGCATATATTCTTTATTTTTGTTTAAAGCTGATTAAAGAGACAAAACATTAATCCAAGGTCAGGGTGTACATCTTATTCTAGTGGCAAATCTACATGCTCCTGATGAAATGTCTATGTTCTTAACCTAAGTTTTAACATCTACATCTTGATTTTGCTTTGAGAACCAAGTGTTATTTATCAAGGCATGCAATCAGGTCTCTTCTGGCTCCTGGATCTTACCTGCTGAATCTTCCAAATCAATCAGTTTGGGCATTAAACTTTCAGGGAGTTTTTCTGGTAAGTCATAGCCATTCTTCCTAGCAACTACCAGATGAAAAGCAGCACAAAACTCATCCAGTGTCAATGCTCCATCTTTATCAAAGTCTGAGAGTTCCCTAAAAGACAAACTCATCATGAATATAATCATATTCTTCTTTGGATCCCTTTATGTCTCAAAAAAAAAAAAAAAAAAAAAAAGAGAGAGAGAGAGAGAGAGAAATCCTTTCTTAGAAAAAGTGCAATCAATAACTCTAAAAATCCCATAGGTGGGAAGATATGTAACAAAGCAAATGTAGCAAACTGTTAACTGTAGGATATAGGTGATAGGCATGTGGGTGGTTTAAGGAATAATCCTTTAAACTTTTCTATGCACTTAAAATTTTCATAATAAAATGCTGAAAAAGGACCCCCAAAATAAGGTCGGGGGATAAAAAAGACCTTTAACACATATGGGGCCTGTCCAGAAGGTATCCAGCCATGTCATATGAAAAACAGAGGCATTTATAGAAGATAAAAAAACATTGTACATGGGACAATGACACCTCAGTCCCCTTCAAAGTAGGCACCTTGTGACCTCACACAGTTCTTCCAATTGCCATTAGCTGCCCCTTTGTATTTTGCTAAATCTCATCGAGGGTCTGAAATCTCTTCCCTTTGAAAGGTGATTTTAGTTTGGGAAAAGGAAGAAGTCACAGGACACCAAATCTGAGCTGTAGCAGGGCTGAGTCGCATTGGTGATTTGATGTTTCACCAAAAAACTCTGCACGAGACATGATGCATGAGCAGGCATATTGTCATGATGAAGCTGCCAATCACCAGTTACCCATAGCTGTGGCCTTCTGAATCATCTGAATAGTTTCTGCAGAGGAATATTCAAGCTTAATACAAAATTTGATGCAGATTTGTTGCCCTACTCACTCAGACATTTTGAATCAATGGCCACACAGTGCACATGCTCACTCAACGGTCTCTACTGCCCCCACTGAGTAGTAGTACAGTGAAGTCACACTATTCATGCGTGAGCATTGTAGTCTACTCTCCTTGGCTGCCAGGTCACATCGATGTCCTGCAAACCAGATGTATTAACAGTGGCTGCATTTTTCTGGACAGACCTCCTATGTATTTTTAGAAACCAGATATAGTTAAAGTCAGGTTTATTTAATAAGTCAATAAAATTTTCTACAACTTTGTTTTTATTGTTATTAAAGGTCTACACATGCATGTACTATAAAGCACCTAATACAACTACAAGGCTTGATATAAAAAGAAAGCAGCCCCACCCTCCAAACCTTCCATTTCCTAGATGCAGATGCAACCATTTTTGTATTTATCACCTTAAATTATAAAAAGCATGACTAGATTGCTAGTTCTTGATTTTTGGTGTTAGGTATTATCTACCTCCTACTACAGCACTCTATGCTACTGAAAGTCCTATTAAAATTTAGAATATAGAGAAATATATTGATATAAAGTGGAAACAATGCTTGTGTTTATCTGATAATTGTTTTTTCTTTTTATCCTCACCTGAGGACATGCTTAATAATTTTAGAGAGAGGGAAAGGGAGAGAAAGAAACATCGATCAGTTGCCTCTCATATGCAGCCCAATTGCAGACCAAACCCACAACCTAGGTACGTGCCCTGACTGGGAATCGAACCTGGGACCTTTCAGTTTACAGGACAGCTCTCCAACCAACTGAGAGATAAAGACCAAGTCTGATAATTGTTTTTAAAAAGTAATATGTGACTGTAATTTAATGACTAATTCAAACCATACAGCTATCCAGAGTCTTAAGTCTGTATTTAAATGGGTGCTAAGCACTGTTCTCAAACTCATGGCTAGTACAGGATTACTGAACTTGCTTAAATTCAAATAAAATAAACATAACCATATATGAGCAAACTAACTTTTATTCCATGCATTATACTAGCAACAAGAGACAGTTAATACAGCTTAAAGACTTCAGCACTTTTTAAAGAACTACTATACCAATATCACTTTATTTCACTTCTAAAGTGTGAGAGAGAAGCTGACTATTTTAAGGCCAATACCAAGTTAAGAACATTCTCGAAAAGGTTAGTCTAATAGTTTGTTTTTTAAGGTTAAAAAATATACCTGCAGGAAACACCTTTGAAACAACCCACATTACTCAACTAATATATATCACACTTACCAAATATGAGAAAGTTCAAGAATAGGAAGCTTTGATTTTGTAAAAAACTCTTTAGCTGCAGATCCTGAAATATTAAAACAGTGTTATTTAGCATTATTCTGAACAGAGAGATCCAAGAATAACATGTGTAAGTCTTAAGACCTTTTTCACTGAATAAAAAAGGTAACCTTAACATGTCTTTATGGCATGTTTTTGGTTTCCAGTGATTAAAAGCTCTTTCTTGACAATTTGAGAATTATCTTTTATAATTTCTGAACAATAAGACCATGTCTTTGATATTATGAAATTGAGACTCTGAATGTTCCCATCTAGGAGAATTTGTTTTTAATAACTCACCTGGAATAAATCCATTTAGATCAGGCTGAATGGTTTTAAACTGGTTTACATAATACTGTCTTTGTTCATCTGTTATTTTCCAGGGATCATCATAACTACTGGATTGCCTACGAATCTCATTGGCAGTTGTAGCTGATGCTACAGTTCGTACTGTTGTCTGGTCCTGTAATGAAATAATTTTTCCTCAGTACAGTATCTCTATCTATATGATTACATGGACCAAGACTGCTAGGTTACTTATCTTTGAAAGTAAAACTTACTTTTTGTGGATGTTTAAAATATAAGAAGTCTTCACAAACTCACCAGCAAACCACAGATTTATAACCAGGTTATTGAATGTTTTTGGATCACGATTATATAAATGTGTAGAATGAGAGCAATATGTAAGCAACAGAAAGTTATGGAAATGTGCTAAGAAAGCCAAGCAAATATATTCCTGGATGCCAACACCTTTCCAAAGTTCACTAAGGAATTAGAAAGAAAAGCAGCCAGAACTTTTAGCAAAACATTTCAATGATAACAGACTTGAAGAAAAGGTAAAAAGCTAAGTTTAAAAAAAATAATAATAATAAAATAAAAGAATTAACTTGCATTTATAAAATTTGCACAGCAAAATATAAAAACAATGACTGCAGCAATACTCTGAATGAAGCAAATAAAAATGCAATACCAATAAAATGTCACACCTGGACAGAAGCAGGATGCATGGGTAAAAGAGTACTGGTTGGTGGAGTATCTGCAAAACTGACCCAGTTTTCTTGAGGTGGAGGTGGAGAATGCCCTGACCACACTGCGTCACCAGCAGAGGAACCTACAAGCAGAATGGGTAAACATGCTGACTCACTTTTAAAGAAAAAAGTTACAAGGCGTTTTATTGTAAACTTACCACACACACACACATTATGTATTATTTCAAGCTCTAACTTTGAAGAAATATTATTCTCTAAAAATGAAATTTTTTCTGTCAATTTAAAATTATCTCATTTAAATCTATTAAATTGTTATTGAGGTTTCCTTACCAATACTGACACTAATATAATATAAACCTAATATCCTGCGAAATAATTATTTATACTCATTTCACCTTCAGAGAATCTGGTATCTATAGATTTCTTTTCTAAGCATTGTAGATATAAGTAAAAGCAATTACCACTGTTCAAAGTGATCCATCTACTTACAAATTTTCATAGTTGGTTTTTGCTTCTATTTAAGGCATTTAGCTTATAATTAGAAATTGTCTTGGAGGCAACTCTTAAAGAAATGTTACCAAGTTTCCTTCAATCTACATCTTTAATCAATGAATGTTACCCCTAGGACTTCTAAATACCTGATTGTGCTTCACCAAAGGGAGACCAAAACGGTCCAGGTCCTGCAAGAGGCCTCTCACTGTTTCCTCCACTGGGATGTCGGTTGTGCTTCCTCCATGTGTGCGGAGAAGCTGGTGGTGACTGCTGTGGAGAAACTACTGGAGATGCAGGTTCCTAGAACGAGTATTAATATTTTTAAACTTTAATTTCAAGGTAGCATGTTCATTATTAAGGCACTCAGTAAAAGTTTTAGTGTAAGCATCTACACAGGCTGTCAGCTGAAATACTGACATGCACGTGACTAACCTGCTGATCTGCAGACGTGCGAGACTGGACAGTGTCATGGCTCACGGATCCTTTTTTCACCTGCCCCCTTCCAGGTGGCGGGGGAATCACACCAGAATAAGACCCTTGATTTTCAGAATCTGAAGAATATGAGGCTGCATGGCGAGATTCCTGTTCATTCTTTGAAGCAATAAATCTTGGCAGAGGAAGGTCCTTTACTGTTAACAGTGAAAATAGTTATTACTTTAAAATAAAAAAATGATGTACACATTAAAAACTGAAATTGAGATGAATTAGATATGAGAATTTTATAACAACTGATATAGAAACAACAGACATAAAGTGTTATCATTATGAAACTTAGACCACCGTCTCCCTTAGATTGTTAAGGGAGAGGATAACCTAGAAAGAACTAGAAACCGCAACACCAAATTGTCCTTCTAAGAGGTTATAACAACAGCTGTATTAAATGTCCACTGCATGTCTAGTCCTATATTTGCACTTTATATTTACCTCATCTCACAACCATTATAAACTTGCAAAGTCCCTACTTTACATGTACAGAAACTGAGGCTCTGAGATGCCAGTCACTAACAGTAATTGACAAAATCTAAATCCAGGTCGGTCTGACCACAAAGCCTAGGCTGTTTCTACTCAACACTGATTCTCTAAAGGAAGATGTTAGAGTTCAAAGTAAAACACAGAATATGTCACCAAGTTTCAGACTAGATTAATCTAGACATTTCATGGCAGAAATTCCTGAAACTATCTTACTGTTCACCTACCAGGGATACAATATAAACTGCTCAATCTACGAATTTTAGTCTGGCTTATTTAACTCCTAAAGGCAGATACACTACATTCAATTTTAAATGAAGAAAAATAAAAAACCTCTCTGCAGGTCAGTCATAACTCATACTTTTAGACCAGAGTAATACAGCAGCAGTATCATTCTTAGAATAAAATGTACTTCCCTCCACTATGACTACCTGCATGGCTCCTGAGAATCTCCACACTAAAGGGGGGATTAAACTTATTCAATAGTATGTAAAGAATTCAAATTACCTGAAAAGAATGTAAACTCTCAACACTAGAAGAATGATGCGTGGCAAAACAGAGGTCCACGATGAAAACATCCAACTAATAAACTAAACTGGTACTGAAAACTACTGTATTACAGATAATGCCATTTTCTTCCCCTTTTTCCCTATGAAAACTATAAAACTCCCTGCATTTAAATGCTTAAAGTTTCCATCTACTTTAATATCAACACACGTCCAAATAACACAAAAACTAATTATCCTAGGTGATACTTACAAGGCAGTTAGATGTCTGTAACTAGGTTTTAGTGTGCCAATATTTTAATATCGTCTATCAATCAGAATGTTTTGTTTAACGAGTACTTTCTAATTCTGTACAAAGCTTTTCATAGTCTTCACAAACAAGAAAACAAAGTATAATGTTATTTTATACTTGGAAAAAATATAAAGAAAGCATATATGAAGGTCACTGAAATTCACCACTTATCTTGATGAAATTATTCACCTAAATTCTAAGTAATTCTTAATAAATTTATGCTATAAAAATCACTATTTTAATAGTTTTACATAATTAAATATGTATGAAGTACATATATGCCATAATATTTAAGATGAACGTTTTCAAATAACTACAAATTTTAAAAAGTATGGCGGTGAGAATAAAGTCAGGACACTTTACTTACTCAAGGTCACAAATGCCACTATCATATCAGAAAGACTCAACATTTGCACTGAATTTACTTCATTTGTGATCACAAGTCTACTTCTGTTTCAGTTACTAATGTATTCCATATTCACCTGTATTAATACTTTCCACTCTTAAAGGGAAACCAGACTGGGCCACAGCTACAAGTTTCAAAGCAATATAGAACTGACTTCTTCCAAAATAACCAAGTCTTGTTGCACCACAAAGCTCCATAATCTGTAAAAGAACACAACGTAACATAAGATTTATGACAGTAATTATCTAACTTCTGTTGATAACTTCTCCAGAAACACACAACTGACATATTACTCTCAACTTGATGACCTACTTCCTCAAATTTCAGGTTTGTTTGGAAACAAAAAGGCACTGACCTTAAATGAGCAGGTTATTGTTCTCCTACTTAACTAAAATCGATGTGATAAGCAATTTTATTTTATCAGAATAACTTTTTTATAGGAGTCGTATTTTTAGAAATAATGTACCATCAACAGTTCTTCACAAACACTGTGCCTGCAACAGGGCCACGCAACTGACACATTATTTTGCAGCTATTTAAAGTAAAAATCAAAAAATCATGTATTAAGTGGAAAAAAGACAGGATACATTTGAACCACATAAATGCAAATTTGAAAATAACCAGATATATAAAAATTCTATTAGCAGTTTTGTTAAGTGAGATTAAGGGTAGGACTTTTTCTTCTTATTTTTGGTACACCAAAAGGTTGGGGGTTCGATTCCCAGTCAGGGCATGTATATAGGCTGTGGGTTCAATCTCAGGTCAGGGTGTGAATGGCAGGCAACCAAATGATGTTTTTTCTTCTTGTTCATACTCTCTCTCTCAATCCCTCCCTCCCTTTCTCCCTAAAATCAATAAACATTATATAAATTTCTCTTTAACTTTTAAAAATTTATTTAAAAAGCCAAGGAGGATAAAGAGGCAGGTTTACATTAAGGGAGCTATGAGGAAAAGGAGGGCAAGAGAGTTGGGAAAGGAAGGACATGCAGCCATGCAGGCTATGCTAAGCATTTTGTTAGGATTATTGTCCTTATCCACTACGCTTTTCTGCCCACTTGACATCCCTTAAGAATCATTACACATCTTAGATGTTTTTGTTTATAAAGCAAAGCATCTAAAATATGGTAGGTATATGTTAGCTAAAGGGAGACCCTAAAAGGAAATACATGGTTTAGTTAGCTTTGTTACATCCGTTTCAGGGACCTGTGGGACACTCAGGGAGAGACACACAGGGAACAGTCAGAAATGCAGAGGGAGTGTCCGGAAGGGAGTGAGCTGCGGAAATGGGCTCCATACCTGGGAAGTAGACAATAGGTGATGACTGCACCTGGGGCGGGAAGTGAGATTACCTGCAAGCCCAGAGCACAGTGAAAGGAAATGCCAGAGAACACTGAAACCTAAAGGCACAAAGAAGTCTATGGAAAGGGCAGGAGGAAAGTACCAAAAGGAGAAGCCAAGTAAACTTATCACAAGAACAAAATAGATAAAATGAACTATGGAATAACCATATAAGAAAACTATACAGCCTCTGTTATTTTTAAAAAGGCAGTGTATAAATCTAATTCCAATTTCATTTATATAGATACAAATGGCAGTGAATATGCCAGTATTTATGTCTGGGTGCTGAGATTAAGGGATATTTCTGTTTTCGCTACATGAGTCTGTAGTTATTGCAGTGCTACCAAAAAATATATTATCAATTGCTCGGAAAATTGATGAATAACTTATAAAAAAGAGAAATAGTGGGACCAAATAAACAAGGGAGGAAGTGTACTCTATTTTGTAATTAGGAGGTTTTTGCTGCTTGAGTAGAGATGTGGTAGGTAAAACACAGTTGGCAATGAGTTAAGGAATGAACAGGAAGAATTTAAGTGGAAAGATAGGTACTAAGCAGGTTAAGATGCTTGGTTCTGAAAGAAAGTTTGGGGAAGTAATACTGCTTCTCCTTAAATCTCAGAGCTAGTCAAGGGGAAGAGCTGACACTAGAAACCAGGTCTTTTTATTCCGAACACAAAACTCTTTCCAGAGTGGTTAGGAGAGCAAGGAAGCACACTACCAGTCCACTGCATCACACATGACGAGACTTTAAGAGTTTGTATGCCAAAATTCCACCTCAGGAAGCACGAAAAAAAATTTCAGTACGAGAGAAACAAAGGGTAATGGGGAAAAAATTAAATAGAATAAAGTTTTTCAAAAGACAAAGAAAAAGTTTGAAAAGAGAGAGGAAAGGGGCTTGAAAGGGCAGTACTTGCAGTTATTTCTCTACGAACTGCTCCAGCTGCACCAGCTAAAAAACTCACTTTGTGGCCCAAATCAGGCATGTGTCTCACTGATTATCTCTCTAAGCTACACCAGCTGGAGAGGCCACAAGCTCTTGAGAGCAAGAGAAAGGAGGGCCCTGGCCTATGCCGCTCAGCTGGTTGGGTGTCTCCCGCAAAGTGAAAGGTCACAGGTTCAACACCTGGTCAGGGCACATGCCTGGGCTGCAGGTTAGGTTTCCTGATGGTACACATGCAAGAGGCAACCAATCAATGTTTCTCTTTCTCCCTCCCTTCCCCGCTCTCTAAAAAATAATTAAGTAAGTAAATAAATATTTTTGGGGAAAAGAAAGCAGAGGAAGGAGGAAAGGAGCTGTGACATACAATTTACAAAAATAATCTCTGATGAAATCAAAAGATTTCAGAGTCAAGAAGTCTGATTTATCTTCACAATCTTGTGAACTAGACAAAATGTGTCACTGAAGAAATACTTGGAAAAAATTACTAAAGGCAAAACTGCGGGACCAAAGTATTTGTATATTTGAAAATGTAACACCTATCACCAATTGCCTTTCAAAAGGTTACTGCAATTTGTTCTCCCACTGTCAGTATGAGAGTGTTCGTTTCTCATCTTATCTCCAGTAACTTGAAAAACCACTCAACCTTGTAAGTAATCTATGACTCACTATTTTACACAGTTCTGCATAGCTAATGCAGACCTGTTTTTTTTTTAATTACTTTAGCTTTATAATATTTAAATATCTGATAAGGTTAGCCTAGCTGTCAATTTTTTTTTTCTGATTTAGAATTTTCAAAGCTATTCTCATATTATTCTTCCATATAAATCCTTAGAATCATGTATCAAAATAAACTGAGGCTTTAACTGGGAAGGCAATTTATTTATAGTCATATTCCTAACTTTAACAAGACAACTTCTAGTGTTTTATCACTAAGCATGATAGTGGTATAAACACTTGGCAATAGTTTTGTCATATTAACTACCCAGAAGTTCCACTATTCTAGGAGTTTCTAGGAGTTTCATTTTTGTTTTTATCTTCAAAAATCACTAATAGGTGTTAATTTTACTTTGTGCATATTTGGGCAGAAAACTAGAAGATCATAATTTTTCTCTTTGGTCTACTAATACTAATAATTCTACTAATAGAGTTCATAACATCGAACCATTCTTTGATCCCTGCTTGAAACAAATTCCATTTAGCCATGATGTATTGATGTATTACTTTAAAAACAAGATACTTATAAAATTTTAACCACAACTTTAAAATTATTAAGTTTTAAAATAAAAAAAAAAAAACAACCCTGTATTTGGAAGGTTTGGAACTGTGGTTATGTTGGCTTTGTAAACACAACTAGGAAGCTTTACTTTTTTTACCCGCTCTGGTCTGAAATACTTTAAATAGATTAGCAATTTTATGTTCCTTAAAAGTATGTTAAGAATTCGCCCATAATACAGGGTGGACATGTACATCTTTGACATGTGTCTCCACGTTATTCAATGTCATTTGGTATAAACCAGGTTTTCTATCTCTAAAATACATAATAATTTCCTAGAAAATAATTTATCACCTCCAAATTTTTATATTTATTATTAGCTCAGCCTATTATTCAAAGTAGCCTCATTGTCTTAATGGACTCTCTATGGTAATTTCACCTTAATCTAAATTTTATATATTTGTGTACAAGTTCCTTCCTCTTTCTCTACTCCAGGGAAACCACTTCAACTTTTGGGATACAGAATCCCAGGCCCCTTCCACTAGATTCTAACTGAACTAGGAAACCCAGCTAGTGGTGGCCGGTACACTGCTAATAGTTACTATAAATTATTAAGCCTTATTTTTATTAACATTATAAAATGGACATGTTCATGGAAAACAAATGAAATAGTACTTAAGGATACAGAATGAAAAGTTCCCACAATTCCCATCGGAAATAACAATTCCTTTCATATGTTCTTCCAATTTTTTTCTACATGTATATAAATACATGAACATATATGTAATACACATACTTTTTATGAATATAGGGTCATACTATTTTTTCACATATTACTCAAACATCTTTTTATATCACCATAGAAAGTTCTCCTTGATTATTTTTTATATAAATTATTTTTTATATAGCATTCCATTGCACAGATATACTTATTACAAATTAACTAATCCCCTACTGATGATGGACATTTAGGTTTTTTCCAGCTTTCCATTACAAATAATTTCAAAAATAATCCTGTACATCTATTTTTGTGCACCTTTACAACTGTAGAACAAATATCTAGAAAATATCTAAAACATGTATGTGCTTTAAAATATGCCTACTTAAGTACTACAAACTCTGAAGGACTGTAACATCTCAATGACTGCCTGGCTACCTGGTCTAAACATGAGAGAAGTCAAAGTTGTCATTAATTTTGTTGGCTTCACAAAATTTCACAAAGGTATACCAGCCCTAAATAAATCAGGATTGATTTCTCTACTCTGTTCCATAGTATTTCCCAAATAGTCACTGACATCTAGGAACATAAACTAGATTGTAGTCCACTTGAATACCTTTAGAGATCAAGGTGACTAGGGAATTGTTCTCTATCACTCATACAGCACTTGAGCAAGTTATATAACCTCTACAGTGCCTCAGTTTCCTCACATGTAAACTGGTAAAATATACTACCTCATATAGTTGCGGTGAGGGTTCAGGGAGTCTGTATAATAAAGCACTTAAAAAGCACTTCTTTATTACCCTCATCATATGTACTTTATATCGTCAGGGACTTCAGAGACTAAGCCATTCTTGAAAAGCACATTTTCTGCAGAGCTGAGAGCTAACACCTTTAGGTACCAAAGTAGGATTTATTATAGTTTTTGACGAAAAGTACTCTAAAAGCAAGGATGCTGTCATGCCTTCTTAAGTATTTTGAACTTCTGATTAATGTAATACACTGAGCACTGCAATTTATCCTCTGCCATCAGGAAGCTTATGAAAATGACATAGGGAGTAAATCAACAAAAATAAGAGGGAAAGGGGACCAAAAAACTGACAAGAAATGTAAATAAAGTTTAGCAATCAGAAAACAGATGGAGTCATACCTAATGCAGTAAGGTGGAAGAAATTAGTTCCAAGAATACCCATGGGAAAGAATCAATTTGCCCTGAAAAATTTAGGGCCTCACCCCAACAAGCTAGGTATGACTAAGGGTGAGACTGGGACACAGACAAAGATCCTTATTTCTACAGCTGCTCACTGAGTACTAACAACCAGACTTTACCCTCCAAGTAAAATCAAACAAAAAACTGGAAGCTGTATCTCTAAAAAATTGACTGGTCAGGGAAATAGATTAGGAGGGTTGATGTCGATAGGAGCTGCAACCCAGAGAAAAGCTTCTGTTTCTAGTATTTAGTAATCCAGCTTGAGTCAGCACTTAGCCCGCCTCTACCACCAGGCAGGCAGCCTTCTGAGCAGCGACGCCGCAGCACCGACCAAGCTCAGTCAGTTTTCCACTGACTCATTAAGTCTGAACAGGTACCAAAGATCAACAAACAACTGAGCAGAACTTACAAAATGGAAGAGAACTGCCCAATTTACAAACAGGAAGGAAAAAACTCTAAAAGGAAAGACATAATTCAGGAATGAAAGAACACTTGAAAATACTCTAATGAGTATCCTCTGACAGATTTAAGGCAATACTGGAGCCATAAAACAACAACAGGATACTACGAAAAGGAGACAGAGAATAGGATGTATGGAAATATACAAAGCTCAACAGAAATACTAGAAGATAAAATAAAGAAAAATTTCTCCAGAAGTAGGAAGGGAAAGATGAATTGGAAAATGTAAGAGAAAAGAAACAAAGAGAAATTAGAATAACTACATTTTAATTAAAATGCAGAAAAAAGAGTAATAATTCAAGAACAAGAGTTTTCCCCAAAGCTAAAGAACAAAAGTTTTTGTATTGAGAATATACTGAGTGCTCAACACAATGGGTTAAAGAATTCCTAAACATGTTTCTGAGGAACTTCAGATAAAACAAAGATCCCAAGCGCACCAAGAGTAGGCTTAAGGCGGGTGGATAAAGGGGAGAGACATTTAACACTTAAGAAGAAATATTAACTTAACTGGAATCACACTTCTCATCAGTAACACTGAGTATCAGAAAACAATGAAGCAACATCCTCAGGGTACTGAGAAAAAATTATTTTCAATCTAGAATTCAATATTTGAACTACTATGAAGATGATGGAAAGAACAGACACTTTAATAAATGCAGAAATAAAGTTTACCTCCTATGAACTGTTCCTTGAGAAAAATATTTGAAGGTGTTAGTCAGCAAAATTTAGAGACAAAGCATCCAGGAAAAAGTAGATATACACCAAGAAATCGGGGAAATAAAGTTGAGGATGACAGCAGTGAAAGAAAATTGGGCTAAGTAGCAAGCATGACAAGTTCAAGAGGCTACTTAGGGAGCCTAACACTCAGTGACTGAAAGTAACTATTACTGTCAGTATTGAGTTAGAAAAGGGGAGCAAATGGGACTTAGACATTGAGCTTAGTAAAATGGGAAGCATGAGCCTGTCTGCTTGCCAGCCAGGAAGCTACATCTTCATCTTCCAGGGAACTACAGCATTGCTCTGCCAATGGGATTAACACTCTTTTCTTCCCCCACCGTGGTCCAGATTGTCAGGTGGGAGCAAAGGAAAGCAAGCACCTATGCAATAGAAGTGAAAATAGAGCAGTGGAAGGTGCTAGACCAATGAGGCCTGTCAATCTAGCCTGGGGAAAGAAGGGATTGGTTGGGAGGTAAATCAATCCAAAGCCTGCAAAAGCATGGGAAGTAGATTGATTATTTTGAGAAAGCACCTGGTCCATCCCAAACCCAAGCTCCTGGTTATAACCCAAGGGAACAAAGAACTGTCTCTCGCTCTCCCACCTGAGGATGCGTTCCCCCCATTTATTCGTACCCTCTCATGCCTGGAAGCATGCGGCCACATGGGTAGCAGCTGGAGAAGATGGCGTGGGCTCCAAAAGGACTGTTTTCTCTCTGTCTCTTCCGCCCAGTAATGTGCTCACCCAGTGCACTTGCACCTTCTCTCTCCATAGCCGTGTGGCCTTAGCAGCTGCGTAGCCAGCAAGGCGCATGGACTGTGCCACTGGAGCAGACGGGAACAAACTAAGCTACCTGTATGGGGTCTGAGTCTATGGGCTCCAAAAGACCAAGCTTTAATATGAAGCAAAAACTCTGACACTGGCTTTTGTGTTGGCCTTGCTGAGGACTCAGGTAGACTTTTTCCATGGCAGGGCAGAGGGAGATGGGACACTGGAAACCCAGGGGACAGTTTCTATTTCTGCACAGATAAACCATGCCACACCACAATCTTCTGTTGGTGGGTCTATGCAATGCTTTCTTTGTGATCCCACGGAAGATTCTAATTTCCACCACCAACAAAACCACACAGGCTGATCTGATCATAATAAGTTCCTAACCTGGCAGGTCACGGTGGGTAGTCATGCTCCAAATCTATACCTTTCTTAGTAAAAGGTTAATTTTTGCCTTAAGAGCATTCTGTCCATTGTTCTTGTGCATCTAGGTTAACATACCTTTGAAATACTACAGCAATCTTTTCCAGACCCTCAGGAGGTGGTGTAACCACCTTCACTAGACTCCCCACTGTTATCTTGTTGCCTGTATACCATCTTTACTTACTGTAAATGTTAGATGTTAATTTTCCTGTGCCCACAAATGTTTTGCTTTTTATCCTTTCCCAGAGATTTCCCCACTTTGCTTTCTCCTGTCTCCTTCATCTATCAATGGATTTCATATAACCTTCCTTTGTTTTTCTCCTTTGACTCTAAATGTATAAAATTAACTGCAAAACTGCCATTCACCAAAGCATTTTCTCAATCTGTTCAGATGTTCCTTCCAGAAAGGTCCTAAATAAATGTTTGTAAAATTATTCTATAGGTTTGGATGTTACTGACCTAGAGAACAACCAGTCCAGATAAGAGTAAAATGACAGAAAGTTCCAGAAGGAAGATTGCAGAAAAAAATAGAGGGGGAGAAATGAATGAAGGCAGATGGTACAAGAAAAAAAAGGCAATTGAGAAATTGCAGAGGAAATAGCTGTTTAAGAATATAATCATAGACCAATCCAAAAGAACCTGTGCACCCGTATGTTCACAGCAGCACAATTTACAATAGCCAAGTGTTGGAAGCAACCTAGGTGCCCATCAGTAAACAAATGGATCAAAAAACTATGGTACATTTACACAATGGAATTCTATGCAGCAGAAAGAAAGAAGGAGCTCCTACCCTTTGCAACAGCCTGGATGGAACTGGAGAGCATTATGCTAAGTGAAATAAGCCAGGCAATGAAGGACAAATACCATATGATATCATCTTTAACAGGAACCTAATTAACAAAACAAACAAGCAAAATATAACCAAAGACACTGAAATTGAGAACAGGCTGACAGACACCAGAGGAGAGAGGGGAGGGAATTTCAAGGGAAAAGGGGAAGGGTTTAGAGCAACAAGTATAAAAGACACATGGACAAAGACTAGGGAGTAGTGGAAATGGGTGGGAGGTGGGGAGGGCTGGGGCGGTGGGCCAGGATGGGAATAAAAGACAGAAAACTGTACAAGAACAACAATTAAAATAAAGAAAAAAAAAGAAAAAATATATAATCATAGTACGATACAGTAAAAATATGTATATTGTCATAATGTAAATACTTTTTTTTTACTTTCAACTTTTAGACTCAACCTAAAGTCAAAACATATTAAATAATTAGGAATTATGGCTATAGAACATGATGCAAAAATGCTACCTATCTTAGGTATGTTAAAGTGTAGCTAACAAGTTGAGAGAAAGATAAGGATGAAAAGAAAAAGACATGGGCTTCTGGTATCTGGTTTAGACTATAAGAACTTTAGAAGTTGACACTCTGCCCTAGTAAGTAAAAAGCTGAACAAAATGAAAAATCAAGAACTCATCTTAGATTCATAAGGGAATTGGGGCTGTGAACCCCAAGAAAAAAGATATCTACTAAGAAGGGCTCCTGGTGGCTAACTGGACTCAAATTTTAAAAACAGAGCCTACCAGCCATTTCTGCACAGGAGCCTCTCACACAAACTGCACTTCAGAGAAGCTGACACTGGACTGCCTGCCTGCCTGCACTGTTGCTGCCACCTGAACCAGCCCTTCTGAAAGAGTTCCTGGAATCCTTTTTCAAGCCACAGGACTGAGGCTTTCCCCATCCAATGGGAGCTACATGGCTCCAGAAATATCAAAGCAGGTCTATTCTGACCAATCAGGACAGTGCCTTTGGAACCAATCAAGCTGCCAGAATTGGGAGTCCTCAAATAAGGACAGACCAATCAGGTACCAGGGGCAAGGAGTTTTGTCCAGATTAGCCAGCAGCTCCCCTCTGGCTCTGAGAGCACACTTCTGCTTTCCACTGAAGACTGAAGATTTGTGTCACCAAAGATGTTTTGTCAGGGCGGTGCAGTGCACAGAGCACAGCAGAGCAGGCCATGGAGGAAAAAAGGCAGAGCTGTCTAACTGGAAAGGGGCTTGGCCCAAGAGCTGCCTCACAGCCCTCCTGTTTTCACAGCTATGCTGTATGATTGGGAATCCCTGTTGGCACTGAATTAGCACCAACAACCATGGGTAGACAAGGTCACAGAGCAAACTGCTACCTGCCACCCCCACCCCAAACTGGAGGCCAACAGAAAGCAAATACAGAGACTCACCACTTACTGGAAGAAAACTCCATCAGCATTGTGAAAAATAATATAAACAGAGTCACTTCAAACTGAAGTTAGAGCTGCCATCCCAGGGAAACTACCTTAAATGTCTTTGAAGGGAACCAAAGTTTTGCCATCTTGAAGCTGCCTTCTGGGATACTGACTTGATTCTGATGTATAAAATAAGTGGTAAAACTGCCACTTTCTGGAGCATTTTCTCAATCCATTGAGATTTTGCTTCTCAGCAATTCTCCTGTTGGTTCAAATAAACTTATAAAACTTCTCTACAGGTTTGGATGTTTCTTACATCAACAATATAAATAATGTAAAACTATAAATCTCTCAAAGGATAACACAGGAGAAAACTTAGATGGCCTGGGATATGGCAATGGTCCTTTAGATACATCAACAAACCCATAAGTCATGAAAGAAAAAAACAATAATCTGGACATCTATGCTACGAAAAATAGGGTCAAGAGAATAAGAAGTCACAGAATGGAAGAAAATATCTGTGAAAGACTCGCATGATAAAGGACTGTTAAACAAAGCATACAAAGAACTCTTAAAACTCTACAGTATGAAAACTGACAAGTTAATCAAAATATGGGCCAAAGACCTTCACAGGCACCTCACTAAAGATATACAGATGGAAAATAAGAATACAAAAAGATGCCCCATATCATCTGTCATCAGGGAAATGCAAATTAAAACAACAATAAGATGCCACTATAAACCTATTGCAATGGCCACAATCTGGAAAACTGGCAACACCAAACACTGGTGAGGGCATGGAGCAACAAAAACGCTCATTCATTGCTGGTGGGAATAGAAAATGGTGCGGCCAGTTTGGCGATTCCTCACAGAACTAAACATACTCTTATCATATAGTAATCATGCTCCTAAAGGGGTTGAAAACTTAGGTCCACACAAAAAACGTTTCATAGCAGCTTTATTCATAATTATCAAAACTTGGAAAAAAACAAGATACCTTTCAGTAGGTGTGAATAGATAAACTGGTACAGTCATGCAGTGGAATGTTACTTAGAACTAAGAAGAAATGAACTATCAAGTCATGAAAAGACCATGGGGAACCTTAAATGCACATTACTAAGTGAAAGAATCCAATCTGAAAAGGCTACCTACTGTATGATTCCAATGATATAACATTGTGAAAAGGACAAAACTATGGAGACAAAAAAAGTCAGTAGAAGGCACAGAGGATCTTTTGAGCAATAAAAATACCCTGTATGATACCATAACGATGGATACGTGCCATTATACACTTGCCCAAACACCAGGTTGTATAAGACCAAACGTGAACCCTGATGTAAATTATGGACTTTGGATGATTACGATCTGTCAATGTAGCATCATCGGTTTTGGCAAATGTACCACTCTGGTGGAAGTTATGCATGTTTGGGGGGAGGGGTACTTGGGAACTCTGTACCTTGAGCTCATTTTTGCTGTGAATGTTAAACCACTAAAGTCTACTCAAAAAAGGGGGGCATGGGCTCAACTGAAGTTAACAGGGCAAGAAATAAGTGAATAGTGTCAACAGTAAGAAAGGAACTAAAAACAACAAAATGCTGGCAAGAGAGGAATAGAGAAGTAACTTAATGAAATCCTTATTTACCACAGCAGAATAATGTATAAAATTGATAAGCCCAGATAAAGTGCGGTTTTTAAAAATGTGTAGAAGCAATCATCAAAGAAATAGTTGAAAAGGTTCAAGGTGATTTCTGTAAGAAACGTTAAGCTTTGGAAAAGTAAAGGAAGAAAGGAAACTGTTGCTTTTTATATAAACTCTTAAAATCTCTGATTTTTTAACCATGTGTAGATACTATTTTTATGAAAATCAAAAGCATATGCGTTCTAAAAGTATATTAAACACAGACTCGTATATTTTCAACCATGTAGGTTTTATAAACAAATTATGTACTTAGGGACTTTCTGAAAAAGCAGAATGTTGTTCTTTCACCAAATAAAACGATGCTATTTAACAGTTTTTGTTTGGTCCTGTCCTTTCTAATGATTTGTGCCTTTTCCTCGTTGCCAAGCTTCCATGCCTCGCTCTGTCAGCAGCCCTTCCTGTGGTTGCCTTCTACCTTGTATGATACAGACGAGAAATAGAACCAACCTTTCAAAACTGTGTAAAGTAAAAATAAAGGCTTTTAAAAATAACGTGAAGAGTTCTTCAATAAGCGAAGTATTAGGTTAGCAAAAAAGTCAGTTTAGTTGTTTTCTGCAAAATAAAAGACACTTTATCATTTTCACCAATAACGTTATTGATCTGGATATTTCGAGTATGTCAGCTATGTCTCGCTATTGGCTTCTAGTGGGTGGAGGCCAGAATTAAACATCTCTCAATGCATATGGCAGCCCCACAGCAAAGAATTTATTGGCCAAAATGTTAACAGTACCAAGAAACTTTGCAAACCACTTCTAACACGTTCAGTAAGTCACAGCACCTTCTCCATACACTGCACAAATCTTTTTTTTTTTTGCATTTCAGTTGCATGCTTACCTTTTTGAACTAATAAAGCTTAATACACCAAAAATGTTACATATTTTCTTCCATCTTCAGTATTAAAATGGCTGCACCAAAAATTCACCAATTTTGATGATTTTTTTAAATGCATGCTGATATAACAGCTGTCACAATACAATCTAACAGAACTGTTTTGAATGAAGTCAAAGACAACTAAGCACTACTAGAGACATCATTCAGAAAAAAAAAATTAAATGAACTTCTTGGCCAACCTAATACATAAGTATCATTCTTTACTTCCAGATATACAAATACGGTGGTGGTGGTCGGGGCAGGGGTTAACATTTACTGAACATACAGACTGCTAAACACAGTGCTAAAACTCCAGCTGGTCCCTTAGAATCCTTAAAAGTAATGGGGCAGAATTGGTATTATTATGATTATATAGAGAAAGAAAGAGAATCAGCCTGGCCAAATAATTAAGGCCAGAGTATCCACCAAAGTGCAGAGCTGTAATTTAAATTTATGCCTTTAAGCTCCTACTAAAACATGTTGTACATGTTGTTTTCCCAGGACAATGTCTGCTTTCTCTGTCCAAGTATCCTCAATAAATCATAAGGCATGTCCAACAGTCCAGGGTACAGGGAGTGCTAACAACAATAAAGGTGTATGGAAGTTATTTCTTATTTGAAGTAAGGAAAGACCTAAGTAAAGTGGTTGCCAAATTAGATATTTGGGCTTAAATACATAAGCTGAATCATAAATATAAGAACTCAAACCCTACCCTGCCAAACAAAACAAATGATATACTGAAACTACACATAATACTGAGAATCACCCCAGCAAGCCATTAATATTCTCTTGAAAAGGAAATTTTATTAATTTAATATAACAAAACATAGTAGATCTCCCATTTATAGTCATTATCAAGTTAAAAATGAGGTGACTCCACTGCATTGATTTTAATTGGCATTCTTCAGTTTAAGTGGGACTGGGTCAGTGGACATGTTGACTGTATTTTTTTGGTGGCTTAAAAACCACGTTAGGCCCCAGCTGGTGCAGCTCAGTGGACTGAGCGTGGGCCAGCGAAGCAAAGGGTCATGGGTTCGATTCCCAGTCAGGGCACATGCCTGGGTTGCGGGCCAGGTTCCTCAGTGAGGGGTGTGCAAGAGGCAACCACACATTAATGTTTCTCTCACTCTCTTTCTCCCTTCCTGTCTGTCTAAAAGTAAATAAAATCCTTAAAAAAATAAAATAAAAGCAAGGGTAGTTCGGTCTACCTATATGCACAACACTGACTAGTCAGTCAGGGTCGCTTTTATTGTTCCATTAACTTAGACTAGTCTCTACACTTCTCCACAACTCATTAGCTTTACCAACATGGGAATACTTGTAATGGACAGAAATTAGAAAAAAGCATGGAACAATTATACTGAATACCTACTATTAGGAAGGGTATTCACTTGTTATCCCACTTAATGCTCACAACAATCTAATGTTTGCTACCATTACCCTCAGTGTGCAGGAAAGGAAACTGAGACTAGTAAGTGGCAGAGCCACAATTCAAAGCCAGGTTAGTCTGAGTCCATAGCCTCTCTGTTCTCAGCTGTCTTCAAGGCAAGCTAAGCAGAACCCTGAATACTGACTGTTCATGGAGCAGTAGTTCCAAAATGTATTTGATATCAATCAAGTTAAAGGCTCTGTCATCAAATATGTTGAGATACATCATAGTCCCCTTGGAGATGTCACAGTGCATTTTTAGCCCATAAACACCAAAACATTCCAGATCGAATGCTCTATATAACACCTTTTGGGAATAACGTTGCAGACTCTAGAGCATGACAGCCATAAAAGAGAATGAAATCCTGCCCCAGCTGGGTGGCTCAGTTGGTTGGAGCATCATCACATACACCAAAGGGCTGCAGGTTTGATCCCCGACAGGGTAAGTACGGGAGGCAACAGATCGATGTTTCTCTCTCGCATTGATGTTTCTCCCCTCCCCACAAAAGTCAGCAAACATATCCTCGGATGAGGATTAAAAAAAAAAAAAAAAAGAATGAAATATTGCCATGTGCAATATGATCTGGACCCAGAAGTATTGTGCTGAGTGAAATAAGTCAAAGACGAATGCCATATGATTTCACTTATAGGTGGAATCTAAAAGCAAAACAAATCAAAACAAAACAAATGAACAAACAAAACAGAAACAAAAGCATGGATACAGAGACCATTTTGATGATTGCCAGATGGGAGACAGGTTGGGGGGGATGTGAAAAAGGTGAAGAGATTAACAAGTACGAATTGACCGTTGCAGAATAGTCACAGGGATGCAAAGCACAGTACAGGAAATACAGTCAATAATGTAATATGTAATACAGCTAATATTGTAACAGCTACATATGATATCAGATGGGCACTAAATTTATTGGGGTGATCACTTCATAAACTACATAAATGTCTAATCATTAAGTTGTATACTTGAAACTAATATAACATTGCATGACAACTATAAATTAAAAAGTAAAATATTAAAAAATAACTTTTAAAAAACAAAACCAAGAATATTCCTATTACATATTAACAAAATTTTGTAAAATACTGTTTTCCAAAATGTTAAAAAAAAAAGAGTGAGAAGAGTACGTTATTTGATATATACGCCAGTTTCCTTAATGTTCATCCAGCTTAGGAGAAGGTTCCCCTACCTGCTTCTGCTTTAGATTTGCTGCAATATGTTACTTTGTTTGAAGTGTAAGCAGACACTTGCACTTCACACAGACATGTCCTGGAGAACAGGACTGTTTCAACAGCCTTTCCAGATAATTCTGATATTATTTTTTGACACCACGACGCCACAACAAAACTTAACGAGTGGTAGCTGCTTAATGGCTAGTGCAATATGGAATCCGAAGCCACATCAATAAATTTTTTGCATATTCTTACATTAAAATTCATTGGTATCTGGTGAACTACACTCTGTGTTGGTCGCTTCTAAACTCTTGGTATGGACTTTTGAAGATCTTCCAAATATTAACACATTTCATTTGTAAAATATTTTAAAATCACATTGTTAATATCACCATTGATATCACTGAAAAGTCATTAAATACTGGGAAGCAGTGAAGCCCATTCCTACAGATAAGTTTTCCAAAATCCTGATTTTTGCCAGAAAGCTGGAATTTTATCATTAATAACAAACGAGTTTTTTCCTTTAAGTGACAGGCATACTCTTCATTTTCAAGAAGCTGTCTGTCCAATCCCAAGCAAGTTGTTCCTTGAAGAAAATGACGTACCATTAAAAAAAAAATTGGATACTACAGCTCACAACTCAGTAAGTACTTTTCCTCAAGACAATATTCATACTTCAGTATGCACACTTCCTATTTCATGACACAATATACTAAAAAGACATACGTTTAAGGGTTAATATTTAACAAAATTAGTGTCTTCTACACATATAACATTCTTAAGTGAAACCGGCTTCTTCATCTTCACTGCACGGCAGTGCAGCATACATTACTGGTACAGGTTGGTGACACTGCATTGACTTGTGCGAAGGAACCAGTAGTTTATCTGCCACTACTGCTGCGTTATCAATGCAAATGTCATACAGAAAAAGAGGAAAGTAACATATTATTATTATTATGACAATAATTTTGACCTCACAGATCAGGAGGAGTCTGTAGACCAACCTTTGAGAAGTGCTACTATAGAGCATACCCTCTTATTCTACAGAGTGATATTAGAATACAGTGTTAGGAGGACCTCTTGCTTTGATGCTACTGCTATATATTCCCTGCCCTAACGCAGCCACTGAAACACAAAGACTCCAGGTGCAAGGAACATAAATGAGTGAAACCGGCCAGGTCTACGGAAAGCAGGTGTGAAGGGAGCAGCTGCTGTTCAGCGCCAGCTCATGCTGCTATAGAGTATCTGCCAAATGATGCCATCCCCAGATTTTTCTAAAGCTGGAGATCTGGAATTTTCTATATGTTCTCTTTTTAAATGCTACTATGGACTCAAAACCATTTTAAAAAAAATGTTCGGACCAATTTAAAACATGTGGACCACCTATCTACACATTCTGTCCCAGAGAATGTTCTATAGCTAATACTAGAAAAATGGTGATAAAATAGTAAATGTCTAAAACTGCAATAATGTTCCTTGAGGTTCTCTAGCAAGCAGAGTGGAAAAAAAAGGTGAGGCTGTTTCATGAAATATATACATATATATAAGCATTATTATTATATATTAACTTGTCCTACTTATATAATGGTCCAAGAGTGTTTCAGCTTTAGGAGACTCCAGATGCCCAGAGAAAAACTATTTTCATACCCTTAGTGATTCATTATATAATGGCTTTATATAAGATCTTGTTTTCTGGCAAAGTGATTCAAGGGACCAAGACAACTGAAGAGTAACCAAGGAAATTAATTCAAAGAAAATGCATTATCTCATCCTTCATTGGTGTGTCAGGTATATAGTCCTTACAAAGTCTCACAGCATAAATGATACAAGAATTCTACAACACCTCTTCTTCTTTCCTTCAAAAAGCCAGTCATGCTCCTGCTTCGGGAACTCTGCACTTGGTATACTCTCAGTATGTTTTCTCCTGAGTTATTTGCTTGGCTGGCTTCTTGGTCACTAAGGTCTCAGCTCAAGTGTCATGATCTCAGAGGTTTTCCTGGAGCACCTTACTGGTTTATTTATTTATTGTAAACATTTCCCAAAAGAATGAGAACAGGGAAGACCTCTTATATTCTTACATTCCTAGCACCAAGATAACTTCCTATGCACAGTATCAATATGTGTGTTGGCTGGATAAATTAATGAAATATTTATTTTTATTTTTATTATTTATTTATCTTTAGAGGGGAAGGGAAGGAGAGAGGGAGAGAAACATCAATGTGCGGTTGCCTCTTGTATGTCCCCTGCCGGGAACTGGCCTGGCAACCCAGGCATGTGCCCTGACTGGGAATCGAACCGCGATCCTTTGGTAATGAAATATTTTTAATCAAATCAAAGTAACCAAGGAAATGACTTTCCTGTAGTCTCTTTGCTGTAGTCTCTTCCCACTCCTCTACAGACTACCAGACAGACAATCCTACAGCATAGCTCCAAATGTTTGTTATGTTTTAAAGAACAAACTTCTAAGTCTAGCATTCAAGATTCTTCATAACATACCTCCAAACTCCCTTCCCTGTCTTACTGTGACCAATCTAGACTTGAACTCTTCTACCTTCACATTTTCACTTTTCTCTCTCACCATATTTCTCTTAACTATGTCTTTATGTTAAAATTACACTTTTCATTCACAACCCACCATAAGAGCCTCTCCCCTCCTGTAACCTTTTCTATCCTTCCTACTCTATAAGCAGAAGACTTTTTCTTTCTTTGTACTAGTAGTTCAGGTTCGACCATTTGAGTTACCTGAGTTATTTGCGCAATTATGTTAACCACAGCACACACTCCTTACACCCCCGTTCCTCCACTGAGCTTCCTAGGGGCAGAGACTGTGATTTAGTCATAATGGAATCCCCTACAACCTGGCACTTTACTTTGCACAAAATACGTACTTAGTGCTGAAAAGAATTGCTCCCCAATGGTGCTCACACCCTCCTGATTTACCAAATCCAGTTAGTCTTCATTTGAATTAAATCCTTTTTACTTGAAAGGATCATTTTTACCATTTCTTTAAAAATTAAATATTTTCTAATAATAAACATTGTTTGCTCTGTCCAGGTTAAGATTTACATGATCCATACATATCATGTTACCACAGCGTACACGGTAGCAAGGAAAAAAGTCAAGGAAAAAAGTCAGTGGCAAAGATAGGAGCATACACGGTCTGTCCAGAAAAAGCCCAGCCATCATTAATATTAACGAGAACGGTTTGCACACCATCCACATAACCTGGCAGTCAAGGAGAGTGGACTGGAATGCACATGCGCGAACAGTGACAACTTCACTGTACTAGTCAGTGGTGGTGGCAGACACTTCTGAGTAAGCATGTGAACTGTGTGGCTCTTGCATGCGCAATAACTGAGCAAGCAGAGCAACGAATCTGCACCAAATTTTGTGTTAAGATTGAATATTCCTATGCAGAAACTATTCAGATGATTCAGAAGGCTTTCAGGGATGATGCAATGAGTGCAGAGCAAATAAAAGTGTGGCACGAACATTTCAAAAATGGTCAAGAATCTGTTGAAAGCAATCCACATTCTGGAAGTCCTCAACAAACACAACACTGAGAATGTTGAACGTGTATGGGCTGCATCCACAAAGATCAGTGACAGTGCGAGAACTAGAAACTGCTCTGGGGATTCCAAATACTACTGTAACCGAGATTTTGATGCAGGATGTTGGCATGAAACGTGTTGTGGCAATATTCGTTCAGTGGCTTCTGCTACCAGAGCAGAAAGAACGTTGTGCTGCAGTTGCTAATGACTTGATTCAAACCACCACCAATGAACCAGATTTCCTCAGGAAGGTCATAACTAGAGATAAATTGTAGAGAACTATTGTGAGGCCCCAAGGTGCCTATTTTGAAGGCACTGAGGCGTCATTGTCCTATGTACAATGTTTCTTGTATTTTCTTCAATAAATGCCTCTATTTTTCGTATTACATGGCTGGATACTTTCTGGAGAGGCCTCACACATCAAAGCCATTTCAGCATGACTTAATTTTCTTTCAAACACTGCTGTCAACACAAACTATGTGGACACACTAACCTCTAGTATTTTCCTTTGTTACAAAAACAATTTAATTTAGACACGTAGTGGAGTCCAACAAGCAAGTGGGTAACCAGTATCCATTACTGCATCCATGGTGCATATTCGCATTCCTAAATGATTTTAGCTACTAGTGACCAACTTTACCGCCAGATTTCTTTACTAAACTCAGATCTAAAGTGCAATGCAATCTTACCAACCTTCTCCAGATACTTAGTTGTACTAGAGCAAATATCTCAACTCACTTTCACTACATTACCTTCTTATTCAAAACCTTTCACGCTTACTGCTTGGCTTATACACCTCAAAGGATCTTTGATTTCAAGCCTGCTTCCCAAGACCACATTGCTTCTTTGCTTTCCCCTGCCATGATTTTATCTTAACTTTTACATAAATACATGGGCATTCCCTTAGTTCTTTTCTTCCTTTCAATTATACCTTCGTACCTCCACTTCACATATCAACCACTGTCCCATCTCAGTTAAGGATGAGTTCTTCAATTCTTTCCCCAACAGAATCCTCAGGTAAAATAAAAAAATTGTACACATTTTTATGTTGACAAGTGGCACACATTAATTTACAGACCACCTCAAAAATAAGAAATGTATAAAAGCTGTCATAACTACTAGAGCAAAACAGCAGTATCAGATTTTCTTGGGCCCTTACTATCTATATCAGGCACCAAAATATTACACAAGCATTGGATAAGAATTAATCCCCTTCCTATACCACAAGCAAATAATCTGAAAGAGGTATATTTTTCAATTCAGTAACTTTTCAGCAGAAAAGTTCAAATATATTATGTATCTATTCTTCCCCCTTACTAAATACTGTGCTATTTAACACTATATTGGTAAATATTGGTAAAAAGGAAATTTAACACTATAATGGTATAGATTACTGCTACAGGACCTAGAAGCTTAATTATATTTAAAAGGTAGATTCTATTGTACCAGCTAAAGAAAAGAACAGTAAGAAATGTGTTGAGTTAAATAACCAACATAAATGAAGACTGAGGGCGATTTTAAAAGTTTCTAATGTTCTTGACTTGAATTTCTGAATGGTATAGGTAATTAAAGAGATTCTTCTTAGTAATATCCGACTCTTAATACTTTAACTATAAATTTTACTTGCTTTGGGCAAAATACACTCCCATTGACAGTCTACTATGATAAGAGTAGTATAAATAGACCAATAAATATTTTTATTGCTTATAATCAGAATGCCATTAGTTATCTAAACAAATAAAACGCTTCTGATAGCCTCAAAAATATAAGGACTTTCTGATATGAAATATGATATGACACTTATAAAGTTTCTTGGTAGTTCAATTAAAGTCCCAAATTCCCAAATAAAATGATTTTTGGTATTATCTAAATTAACAACAACAATAACAACAAAAAAGACTGAAATACAGATTAAAGGTAAAGAGAAAAACAACAAAAATGCAACAGTACTTTCAAAAATGGTGGAAACCATCGAAAACTTAAGCTTAAAACACCAGTATTTGTCTTTGGAAAACACTGGAGCATGGGGAGAGTCTAGTAAAATAAATCTGGCCAGTAAATTATTCTTAGGGTGACCACAACATTGACATCCAACCTGAGACATGTGCAAGAGAGAAAGGGAGCACCATTTATAGTTACGTCTGGACGAAAGGCATACGTGAGTGGGTACTGTCTCAAGCAAACCCATTAAGTCAGTAAGATACATACAACAACATACAAAGTCAATACTTACAACATATTTCCTTACAATATGTCATACTAAGTATTAATTTTTGATTAAGGAGTACTATTTTTCAGGAACGAGTTACAAGCACTGAAACCCTCCTGTTTTCTTACTTGGAGACCTAACTGACTATTCTAGAGCCTCAGCAACTCCTATTTAATAAAAAATTGTAAATAGTAATAAAAGTTAATTAAACATTTAAACACTGGACCAGACATAATTTTAAGCACTTATAAACTAGCTCATTCAGTCTTCACAATGAATTTTTTTATTGAGTTTATTGGGGTGACACTGGCTAACAAAATTACGCAGGTTTCAGGTGCACAGTTCTACAGCACATCACCTGTACACTGTACTGTGCGTTCACCACCCAAGTCTTGTCTCCGTCCATCACCATTTATCCCCCCTTTACCCTCCTCTGCCTCGACCTCCCGACACTACAATCACCACACTGTTGTTCATAACAGAAATTTTTCTCCCTAAAAGACAGGGACCGTTATCCCGCTTTACAGACAAGAAAGCTAAAGCACAGAGAAGTCAAGTAACCCACCCATAATCAAAGTAAGTGGGGAAGATGAGGATCCCAGAATGTGTGTTTACCTACTGCATTACATCACCTCTACTGCTCCTTTAGTGGGAAGACTTGGGAGCCCATGACTTTTCATAAACACATAGAACACAGTGAAGCTCTGAATTGTCTGCCGTCAGTGAGTAAAATCAGACTGAACAGGTTTAAGCACCTGTGATATCATTTCTGGTTCATTTCTTTACCAGTAGTCAGGGAGCAGCAAACCCAGGCCTAGGAAGTTTCTATTATCTGTGATAAAGAGAAACCCATTCATTCCACTGTTACTATGATGTTTTAATTTGTGCTATGGGCTACTGTGTTATTACAGAGTGAGGATGACAATAATGATTATGATAACAGCTAGCAAAACGGTGTATATACATGGCAGGTGCTGTTCCAAGCAGAGTAACACATTCACTAATACCATTCTAACAACCACTAGCAGTGGGTACTGTTTCACCCTGGTGAGCTTGCTCAAGGATACACAATAACAGAACCTGGATTGAAACCCATGCTTTTAACAACTGTTTTATTTTATAAGGGATCCTACTTGTCCAGAGGTAAATTAATATAAGTTGTATTATAAAGGAGTTCTATGTTATTATCACAAAACAAGAGCTGTTAGTTTTTGGTGGGTAGGCCATACAATCAAGTTTTGATAACTGCTTGCTATATAAATATAGCTAACTCAGATAGCTCAAGTTTCCTAAACAAAATGAGAAGGTTAGATTCAACATCTAAGATCTTTTTATAAAGCAAATATTATTTATCTGAATGCAAATTTCATAAAGTCTATTACATATGATACACATAATTATATGTACAAAATACCCTCTGAAAACTATCTCTGCCACAGTACCAGACACAGATTATTAGCCATGTACCCCCTTTTAAAAAAAAATGATAGACGTATGTTTAAATATGAATTATGTTGAACAAAAATATAAGGAGTTAAATTAATTTGTGCTGAGGATTTATGTGGGAATAATAAAGTGATTTGCTAAACCTCACCCTATAAATCAAGCTCCAACAAAACAAGATCTGGTGTGAAATTCAAGAATCAGTATTTTTATTCTATGAGTGTTTTATGATGGTTTTATTAAATATTTGATAATAAACTTTCTGTATTCTAGTTTGTTATTGTCTTATGCTCAATATTCCACTTTGTAGGAAGAGTACCAATTTAATTATTGAAATAAAATAGGGGAATAATTTGGCTTTACTGTATTTGTTTTATAACCAACATTTCAGGAACATAACTAGTATCAATAGTAATAACTAATAGCTAACAACTTTATAGCACTACTGCAAGTATCAGGGACTCTTCCAGGTATTTTATGAATTAATTTAGTCCTCAAAACAATCCTAAGAGGCTGGTGCTATATTTTTCCCAATACGCAAATAAACTAACACCCTAAGAAATTAAGGCCCAGAGCAGTTAAGTACTTGCGTGTGGGTAAAAAATCCTTAGAATTAAACTGCATCTTTAAAATTCTATCAAAGATTTTTTGTTGACTAGATGAAGAAAGCAACAAACAAAACAAAATAGATGATGATGATGAAAAACTACCATTTAGAGTGGTATACTAGTACTTATCTGAGACGATCCCTAAACAACCCTTAAAAGCAGGCATTGTTACAGTCATTTCACAAATCAAAATAGTGAGGCAAAAAGAAAGTTCTTGCCCAAGGTCAAAGACTAGAAAGAAGCAGGGCCAAAATGAGCCCAGCTTTGTGAAACTCCTCAGCCTGGCTTTTTCCATTATGCCAGTGTCTCCCAAACTTCAGACACTAACATATCACCTTCACGAATTCTGCCAAGTCCATGGGCCACCTGTGCTACTATGTTCTTAGTATTTCTTCTTTAGATGAAGACTTTTTTAAAAGTTAATAAAATTTATTTTAAAAGGAACTCGTAATACAATATAAATGGAAAACATGTATCACTTGAAATGGGAGATAAAAACAGTAATTCAATGCAAAAAAAGTTTAATTTTTATATTTTAGTTATTTAATTTTTTAAAAATTGTATTTGTTTATTTTAGAAAGAGGGGAATGTAGGGAGAAAGACAGGAAGAGAAACATCGATGTGTCAGAGAAACATTGATCAGTTGCCTCTCCCATGCCCCCAACCAGGGAACTAGCCCCTGCAACCCAGGCATGTGCCTGACTGGGAATCAAACTGAGGACCCTTGGGTTTGTGGATGATGCCCAACCCACTGAGCCACACCAGCAAGGGCAAAACTATTATATAATTTCTGCCTAATACCACTGTCTGCAAAATTGGCTTGTGACTACATCCAAGCCTACTAATTCTTTATTAAAAGAGTAACCTGTGCTGGAAAGGTGTTAAAAACTTACAATTACCAAACTTAAAAACTTACAAGTACCCAAATCTCCTTAATCAGATTTGAAAACCAGCTGAAAAGGAACAGCTCTCTCTCTCGCAACCTGCTTGCACATCTTGTTGGGTGTGTATCCCATCCTTCGGGAGACAGATCGTCATCTGCTCCACTGCCTCCCCTACTCCAAGTATGCAGCCGTGTCTGCAAACTTCCTCGCACTTACAACATTTTTGAGACTGCTTTAACACAAAAAGGAAGCAGAGTGGTTATTAAAATCTGTAATGTTACAGGAAGGCCTCATCAAAACGCTCTTAAGAACTCACACATCCCCGTTCTCAAGGAACTTCTAACACCTACCTGTAAACAAGACATACAATTGAAAAAGCTAGACCATGATGTAAGGCTATAATTTTACATATCAAAATGGTTGGTGTCTTAACTGAACACAGATTTTGACATCAGAAGGAGCTGGATTTGAATCCCAACTCATGTCAAGCATCTAGCCGCTGGAGCCAGGTTTCTCAGCTGTAAACCAGAAATAGTGCCTATTCTCTAAGTTTAAAATTAAACATATCTAGCCCTGGCTGGTGTAGCTCAGTGGATTGAGTACGGGCCTATGAACCAGAGTCACAGTTCGATTCCCAGTCAGGGCACATGCCTGGGTTGCAGGCCAGGTCCCCCATGGGGGGCACAGTAGAGGCAACCACGCATTGATGTTTCTCTTCCTCTTTCTCCCTCCTTTCCCCTCTCTAAAAATAAATATATGAAACATTAAAAAAAAATAAACATATCTAAAATTGCTCAATGCCTGGCCCATAATAAGTGCTATATGATTAGTAAGTACTTGTTACTCTAAGAGTTGAAGAGAGGTTTATTATCATTCAAAATATTTATGAAAGAAGCAAAGTCTGATATGGACGTTAAAAAATGCACAGGTTTCTTTTTTTTTTAATCAGTATTTTTTAATTGTTGATATTGTACAGTTTTCTGTCTTTTACCCCGCCCCTGCACAGGTTTTTGGTTAAGTCAAAACAAGATGGCCATATTGGGGGTGGAGGGGTGGGGCTGGCACCCATAGATCAAAGCAGGGATTGTAGTGATGACTAGGTAGCAAACTGGACAAAGCTAAGGTAGTGAGGGCTCTAAATGCCAGACTATACTGAAAATTTGAAGAGTGGCATATAATTTTTTAGAAATTCAGTTACCGGTTCCCCAGCAATTACAGAAAAACTAGTTAAAATTTAGGAGGCAATTGCAGTAGTTTAGCAACGAGGTGGTCAGCGTTTGGATAAGTAATGCAAAACATAGAAAAGGATGATTAGCTGAGACCTTTAAAGAAAGAAAACCTCATAGGCTATATACATAAGGAAAGGAGTTAAAGCTGACTGAACAAGAGGGCATGCAGTGGGAAGACAGAATGCTAAGGACATATGATAACATATAATTTAGCATCATGGTGAACAAAAAGAAGAGATAATATGCACCAAGAAGTTAATGTCCACTGCAAGGGAAGTGTAAAACAGATTAAGACCTAAGAAAAAGGTTACTGGACTTGTTGACTAGGATAAAAGTGAACTTTTAGAATAGCTTTTTAAAAAGGGGGATGGAGGAAGGGTAACAACAGAGTTAGATTATTCAAGTTTAGGGAGCGTACAGGCAGCAGAGAAGAAATCTGGGTCATTTGTTATTTGGCAATAAAAGGAAGAAGAAAAATAGGAAGACAGCAAATGGGTAGACAGGGTCAAATGAACAACACAGGAAACAAAAAAGGAACACTATGCAGAAAATAACCATGATACAATGCAATTAGTAACTATGACAATTCTGTTTTTGTCATTTGTTAGGTGCCAAGTGAGAAACACTAAGTTTGCACTGGCTTCAGAATCAAGCCTTGGGGGAATCAGCAGAAATGTGATTAGGGAAGTAAAAGATTTCTATGTCTAGGGGTTCAAAACCGTGGATAGTAGAAAATCTAACCATAAACTCCCTTCTTCTGGTTATTAAATACCTAGCTGCTTTTTTTTTTTCTTTAATACTTAGCTTTTTAAAGGCAGGCACAGAATATAGTAGGCTCTTAGATTTCAAAGGTTTCCCATCTGCAGTTTTCACTATTATGTAAGATTTATATGGACCGTGACAAGTAGTGTAATTTGTAACTTTGACATGTCCCAAGTACCAGTGGCTTGTGCTGAGGAATGTGCTATCCCCGAGTGATGCCATTGTGAGCGTGCCCAGCACCCTCATCTCTACATGGATTTGTGTCTTCCACTTTCAGCCAGGTACTCTGGAAGCCAACAGAAGCTGTGCTTTATGACATTTTATAAAAGAATGTACAATGCCATAGCCCCAAGACAGGCAGATTCCACCATAATTTATTTCTTCAGTTGCCAATAAATTTCCAGCTTTGTTCCTTTTTAAACTTACAATCACTCTTCTATAAAATAATAGGAAAAAAGGGAATGAGGGGGAACTGACAATGTTGGTCAACAAAGCAGCAAAGTGAGAGAGCTCAGAATATGTTTCCCTGTTCTTGCCACCTCCTTCTTGTCTCTGCTCATGCTTAGAATGTTGACTGGGGTGGGGAGAGAGCACCCAGAGTGCTAGCAGTGAACATCCAAGGCTGTACGCTTCTCCACCCCCTTTTCACTTCCCTGGGTGAAGAGCCCAGAATTGCCTTAACCCATCATCCCAACTGCATCTACAAATGCAGAGCAGCAGCAGGGCTAAGCAAGTGGCTTGCTCTAAAAAGCTGGTTATTTTCTAAACATCTACTATGTGCTTTTGCTGCTCTAAACATTGTGAGATCATGAAAGAAAACAAACCTGAATTTTATTCAGTATGCTTAAACTATTGTTAGGATGGAAAAATATTGGAAAAGCAGCTAAGCCATGACATAAATGAACGAAAAGCAATATACAGTGCAAAGCGCATTCAAAATGATGGGGAAATGAAAGTCTCCAAGTGAGGGTGAGGATGCTCAAATTAAATTTCCAAACCCTACAAAAGCTAAGCCATGGTCCGAAAAAGGAGGATGGAAGCATGGAATTGGGGGAGGGTACTGCAGACGAAACAAGTAGCATGAAGAAAAGAAACTGATAAACAGCAAGTAACTGTGAGAAACAGAAAACAGATTTGCGGGTTGGAACACAAAGTCCGCGTTAGGAGAATAATAAGAAACAAGACTGTGAGATTTGAGAGTGAACTGGCAGATAACTTTTAAGGCTGGGTGAGCATGACCACTCGGATTTGATATGCTTTCCCTAGTATCATGCATTTTATGAGAATGCTATGCGTCCCCTGAAACACCACTGACCTGTTCCCTTATTTAAATTAGTTGTCTACCACTACCTGTCCATTGTCAAATTCAAGAACAGGAAATTATACTTCTAAAAGACAGAGAAACTCGTGAGTTCACTACTAAAGTAAACCACGATATCTTTAAAAAATTAAGAGAAGAGCCTTAAGGTGCAGTACCTTAAAGAAAAGTTATTAATATATATGCTCATTATATTTGACTTGAGTTACATGAACAACTTCAAAAGTATTCGCTAACATACTCACAGTCTAACTGAAAGATCTATACAATCTGGTCTCAGAGGTTTCATATTGTTCAAAAGGCTCATTCATTGGCATTTGGAATGTTTAAAGTGGTGTGATAAAATGAAGAGGTTAGGCTAGGACTCTTCAATGTCCTGAGGAGAAGCGAAGCCCTGAAGTGCCAAATTAAACAGTCCAATATGTTTCGGGTGCCTACCGTGAGCAGAGGGGGATGAGGGAAAGCAAGGATAAGCTAACACTCGACTTCAAGTTGCTTGCCACCTATCAAGAGAAAACCTGAACAGGAGGCTAAAAGTACAAGATGTATACGCGTGCAAACAGACAGACCGCTGTGGGAAGGTTACAGAGGGTTATCTGGTTGAGATGATCAGGGAAAAGTTCAAGGAAGTAGCAAGGTATTACACAAAAATAAAGACGGCATTTTTATAGTTTTTGAATTATTATTTCAAGTACCTTTCTAATTCCATGAAAGACAATATAATCGTATATGGATGTTTCTTGATGATTCAGGTTATTTAACCAAATATTATACCTGGTATAAAAATTATGAAGGAAACTAAAGGACTATAATAAATGGGTAAGTTTGCAAATATCTCAATATAAAAAAGAAACTCATCAGGAGAGCGACCACACAATCTGTACTCTTATGCCTGGCTTGTTATGTTTTTTACATTCATCTTTGTTGTAGCATTTATCAGTAATTTATAAAACAGTATCCATTGTATGGTTATACCAGGTTGTTTATCCATTCACCACATGGCAGACATTTTTATTGCTTTTCAGTTTCTGACTATTGTGAATAATTGTGCTAACAGGCATTTACACTTCTTTGTGTGCACATTTTCATTTCTCTTGGGTAGATTCTAAAAGTGGAATTGCTGGTTCATACGGTAAGCATACAAATATGTACAACATGTCTAAGTCCATTTTTTAAAACATACAGATATCCAATTGTCCCAACGCTACTTGTTGAAAGACTATCTTTTCCCATTTGACCTATCCTGGCACTTTTTAAAAAAACAAACGATCATACATGTAAGGGGTTCATTTCTGGATTCTCAATTCTGTTCCACTGTTCTGCATGCTTATCCTTAAGCCAATCTCACATATTTTTTTTTCTTTCAAATAACTTACTTTTTAAAAATCTTCTCCCGAGGATATGATTACTGATTTTAGAGAGAGAGGAAGGAAGAGAGAAGGAAAGAAAGAAACATCCACGTGAGAGAGAAACATCCATCGGTTGTATGTGCCACAATCAGTGATCAAACCCACAACCTAGGTATGAGCCCTGACCAGGAATCGAACCAGCAACCTTTTGGTGTACGGGACAATGCTCCAACTGAGATACCCAGCCAGAGCCAATCACACGTTCTTGATTATACATTATAGCTTAATTTTTAAATTAGCTAGGGTAAGTCTCCTCTTTTGTTTGTCTTCAAAATTGTTTTGGCTATTGCAAGTCCTTTGCATTTCCTTATAAATCTTAGGATCAGCTTGACAATTTCTTAAAAAAAGTCTACTAGGATTTTGTTGAATCTGTAATCAATTTGGGTAGAACTATTAGCTTATTATTCAATCTTCCAATCTATGAACACAAACCACCTCTCCATTTATTTAAATCTTCTTTAACTTCTCTCAGCGGTGTTTGTAGTACAAACATCTTGGTGCTTCTTTTATTAAATTTACTCCTGAGTATTTTATTCCTTGTGTTGCCACTGTGAATAGATTTTTTTCTTACTTTCATATTCAGGTCGTTTCTCACTACTGAACTGTTAATCTTGTCTCTGTTTGTAGAAAAAGTAGAGGCCATTAGGCTAGAATATCCTAATTTCCCTCCTCCAAATCTATATACTACTTGCCTCTATATGTGTGTTCTTACTTCTTCCCTCTTTATAAAATTGAGGATGATCCATTTCCTATTACAGAACACCCTCTGTGCAGTCAGGATCCTGACCTTTCTTGTTTACCCGAGGATTTCTCTCATCTTCCTTCCTTCCTGTATTAATCCTAACAACTAAAACTACGCTTCAGTGTTTCTTACACTCAACAAAGACTTCCTTTATATCCTCATACATCTCTAGCTTCTACCCCATACCTATTTGCTTTCATAGGCAAAAGAAAGAAAAAGGAAGGAAGGAAGGAAGGAAGGAAGGAAGGAAGGAAGGAAGGAAGGAAGGAAGGAAGGAAGGAAGGAAGGAGCCTACCTATATATCATATTTCCAGTCCTGAGCCATTATTTATCTCAAGTCACTTAAATCTGGCTTCCATCTCTATCAGTTCCTGATGGCCTGTGGGTTGCCAAATCCAATGGACATACTTCTGCCCACATATTCTCAAACTCAATATAGGTTAACATCCTTTTCTTGAAATACTTGCATTACTTGCCATCTATAACACGACCCAATGCACATTCCAGTTCCCCTACACCCACTGTGGCTGTCCTTCGTAAGCCTCCTTCCTAGCAGCCTCCCAGCTTACCCAACTCAAAATTTGCAGCGTTCCTAGAGGTTCTATTTCTAACCAATTCTGTACCCTCTATAGTCTCTTCCTCAGAGATTTCACTTATTTTCATGGCTTTAAATATCACTAATACACTGATAATCTTCAAATTGACATCTCCAAGCCAAATATCTGAGTTCCTCAAGATTTGTTCATCCTCTCTGATAGAGGCCTACTTGACAATCTCACAGGCTTCTGAGAAACTCGAGACTGACAAAAGGAAACTCCTGATTTCACCACTTTCCCTCCACCAAAATCAAACAAACAAAAAACTCCACAAACCCATTCCCTTCCCAGCCATCCAATAATGGCAACTTCCAGCCACATCCCTGAGTTGTTCTCTTTCCCGTAAGTTCTACATCCAATGCATTTACATGACCTCCTATTTCTACCACCTAAAAATACCTAAAATATGTATACCCCTCTTCATCCCACTGCTGCCCCACTGATGTAAGCCACCAAGCCCGGCCAGAACTGCTGCATATCCACTGGCCAATCTACTGTACTTCTGCTTGGCCCAGTACTCCTCCTCTGTAAGGCAGGGTAACCTTTACAATGTGTAATTCAGATGATGCTATCTGCTGAACAAAATCTTTCAGTGCTTTATAATCCAAACTTCTTATTGCCATGTACAGGCTCTATAGCCATGTTCCCGTCTTGCTCACAATGCTCCAGCTTTTCATTTCCTCAAACACATGAAGCTCTTCCCAGCATCAGGCCTCTCACATGCTGTTCCTCTCTGTGTGGAACACTTCCTTCTCTGTCCCTTACTCCATGTCCATGTCTCCTCAGAGAGGCTTTCCCTTATATCTAAGCAGGTTCCCTTGTTTCCCACGATTCTCTATTAACTGTATACAGTGTTTTTCCTTTGTTACACTGGCACAAATTATAATCCATGAAGGCAGGGAAGATGTGATTTCTCACCACTGCATATACACCCCAAATATAAACAGTAACCGCAAAGAAGTATTTATTGAAAATATACAAAACTTTATGATGACACATGTTCATTCAGCATTTCACAGATCCACCAACTCTTCCTTAAAACCTTCTTATGCAGCGGTCCATGAAGTGAGCTTGACTAGGTCGGGGGAAGGCTGGCAACCTCAAATCACATGCAAAATTTTGTGTAACTATTTTTTCTAAGCAGATGTGTGTGCCAGGACCTCAAAGGAATCCACAACCTAGAAGAGGTTAAAAGGAGATACACAAATCTAATAAATTCTAGTTTCATTATTTAACAAGGTAGACTCAAGTTTAACATACAGGCAACTCTTGAAACAAAATGGAGATGTAATTTTTTCTGAAGCCTAAGTCCTATAATTTATCAAGTCCCAATGAAATTTGGTGTGTGGTATGAACCTGAAAGATTTCTGAGCCAAACTTATTACATCCTGATTTTTTTTTGCCATACCTTTAGTGCACACAACCCATCAGACATAAATTCCTCACGCAGAGGTAAAGAAGGGAAAAGACAAATGAAGATGTGCCCATCGCAGGAAAGACTACAGAAAATGAGACATGCATGAGGGAAAACATCAGAAATGTCAAGTCCTACCACCCATTTAAAATTCTAGGAGAATTTCTAAAATGCCTTGAAGAACTAAGCACCTAAAAAGTCTCTGAAATCCTCTTATTCAAATCTTCCCCCAAAATATTAAAAAATCAATTCCAGTGTCAAAATCACGAAGCAACTAATTTCAAGTCTATGTGCTACCTTCTTAAAGTTGTGGTTAGAGGTGCCATCCCCTACACTCTTGTTTGATCCAATCATTTCATGTAGTGAGAACACCCGGACATTAAGTGATCTGTTCAAGGTCACGAAGCTAGCTAAAGACAGGACTGGAACGTGCCTCCCCTTTTAGTGCTCCTTATATCAGCCTCTCATGCTCCTTTACAGCTCCTCACAATGCCTAGCATGAATTTCCAAAGTACTAAGACTAACTATGCGAAACAGGTTAAGGAACAACAACAACAACAACAAAAAAAAAGACAGAAACTAGCACAAATATGCTATAAAAAAGAGAAAAACTTTTAAAGTAACTATAACACTATAGAAAGCCATTGAGACTTTTTTCACAATGCAGCGGTGTGGAGGGGGACCCACAAAAACCCAGAATTTATTTATAAAAAACTGTGCATTTATTCTTACATGTTTAAACTTCAGTCACCTTCAAAGTACTCTCCATTTGATGCAATGCACCTATCGAGATGTTTTTTCCACTGCTCAAAACAGTTTTTAAGATTTTTTTTTAAGTACTTTTTTTTTCTTTTAGATTTTTTATTTATTTATCTTTAGAGGGGAAGGGAAGGAGAGAGGGAGAGAAACATCAATGTGTGGTTGCCTCTTGTATGTCCCCTGCCGGGAACTGGCTTGGCAACCCAGGCATGTGCCCTGACTGGGAATCGAACCGCGATCCTTCGGTTCGCAGGCCCGCGCTCAATCCACTGAGCTACACCAGCCAGGGCTCAAAACAGTTTTTGAACTCATCAATTTTGACACCATTTAGTGCTTCTATTGTTTTTTGTTTCACCTCTTCCAAAATGGCAAAACATTTTCCTTTGAGGACTTTTTCATCCAGGGAAACAAACCAAAAAAAAAGTTGCTCAGGGTGATGAGGGAGGGTGGGGCAAGGGGGTCAGCCATTTTTGGTCAAAAACCGCTCAACACTCAGTGTGGTTTGAGCAGGTGCACTTATCAATTACCCATCACGAAATGGGAAAACATGCTAAAAGAATCTTCAAAAAAATTCACTGAAGCTGAAATGCAGCCTCTCACAACAACACCATCTGGTATACTGATACAGATGGGTTCCACTCACCGAATGGGGGAAACCTGTACTACAAGAGGCCTGCCCTCCAGAACATAATTCCGGGTATTTCTGGGTGCCCCCCCATATGTTTTTCAATTGTATATAAGAAAGTGTCTAAGGCAAGATTATTTTTGAACTTTCTTATAACTATTTTAGTGATTCAGAAATTACAAATGAACATGATCACTATTCCAGAAGAACAAACCTGACATTTATTTGTATTGAGTTTATAATTTTCAGTGCATAATGAGGCTGTTTCCCTCTTTTAATCCTATCACTAATGAGTAGTTCTTACAATTGAACAAATTTTAAGAGAAAGACAAAATGGTTTGTTTCATTGTTGTCACTTTTCCCCCATTAAATTAATGAGTCATTCAAATATTCTACCAAGATATCGCTCAACACAAACAATCTGAAAGACTTTTCAGCCTCATTAATAGAGTACATTGTTTATAACCTTCAATAAAGGAACAGTTAGTACTGGAAACTTCTGTCAAGTTATTATGCATTTAAAATCTGCATGACATTTTAAAAACATTTCCCTACATAGAGCTTTTAAGTAAAAGCTTAAGAAAACACAGTGTCGTAAATAGTGTATCTTCCCTAATCTTTAAAAATAAATTACTTCTGGAAAACAATTATTTTTAAGCCACTGAATATTTTCTTGCAGAGCAGACAGCAAAATTCCTTACAAGTAGATCCTAGCAGACAGATTTTTCTCCCCCTAACCCTGCTCCTTTATGGTGTGGAGCATAATCCTATCGAGTGTTAGCTAATCGCTTTGTGCATTGCCACACTGTCTCCAAAAAACCCCCCTTAAACTCAAAACAGGTTTTACTCTGCTATTTCAAACAAGCATAGTTAATGTGCATACCTTAAGATGTTGGACAGTTGCAGTAATGTAAAATTGTGCATCTGTGGGCCCAGGTTACCAACTACAAGAATCTTCCTATTTCTCTTAAGAGGCTGTGTTTCAAGACATCACCATACATAAAACTATTTACTATGTGAAGGAAAAAATCCATATACATGTAAATCGGAAAAGAGACTCTATTCACTAACGAATTATTTAATTTCTCTACCTATCAAGTTCCTAGTTAACATCCACTTCAGAGCTGTTGCAAACATCAAATGAATACCTCCATGAAAGTTATTTGCCTGATAAAAAAGAACATAATAAGCACTCAATAAAGGCCAGCTCCTTCCACCTTCAGTTCTGGGCCCTCTGTTCTTTGTTCCTAGGCTCATGCCCCCAGATGACTCAGCCATCTCGTGCTTTTATTAACAAATGCTGAAAACTACTACATCAGTCAAAGTCCTGATGTGCAGGTGCATGCCCAGTGTGAGAAGCTATCTGTCCCTGCCCCGAGACACTTAGGTGATAAGGGAAGAAGTGAGTGACCCCAACACCTGGACTTCACTGTAAGAACCGGCACTGAAGTGGACAAATCTCCACCTGTTTCCTACTATCTCCTGGAAATTTGCATTGCTATCTCAAAATGCCTGAAATCAAATTCATGATTATCTCTTTAAAAATCAGGCCCTCTTCCAGTCCCTTTTCTACCTGAGTGGGGTCCAAGAGAACATAATCCTTGCCCTATTCTTTTGTCATCTCAATGTCACCAAGTCTACCTGCATACTCTCTGTATCCCTGTATCCACTGTATCTCTGGCCTCATTTTCTGCCCCTCTGCCCCCACGAGTCCAGGTCAGACTGTCTCAATCTCAGCACTATTGACATTTTGGGCCAGATAATTCTTTGCTGTGGGAGTTTGCTCCCTGCATTGTAGGATGTTTGGCAGCATCTCTCACCTGTATCTACCAGACGCCGGTATAACTGCTCCCTCCCCCCAATTATGACAACCAAAAATGTCTTCAGACAGTGCCAAATGCCTCCCAGAGGACGAAGTAATTGCCCTCACCAATGCCTTCCCTCCTCATACATTTGAGTACCTAGGCCCAGTTCCTCACCATTTCATATATGCATTTAGAGAATCAGTCCCCAAATTCATCTCCAGTTTCTTCCCTCTAACTCCTGTCCCACTGATCTCCTAAAGTATTCCTAAAGCCCTGACTGGTGTAGCTCAGCTGGTTGGGCACTGTCCTGCAAAGTGAAAGGTCACAGGTTCGATTCCCCATCAGGGCCCATGCCTGGGTTGCAGGTCTGGTCCCCCAGTCAGGGCGTGTACATGAGGCAACCAATGATGTTTCTCTCCCTCTCTTCCCCTCTCTCTAAAAATAAATAAATAAAATCTTGAAAAAAGAAAGCCTTCCGAAAGCACTGCTTTTATGAGTCATTTCTCTTACATCTACAACTGTTACCTTCACAATTAGTTGAAAGCTCTCCACCCAGCCTTGATAATTTGGCCTCAATTAAACATTATCCCACAGAGCACAGAGCACAGAGCACAGTGAGTACCTAGCAGACCTTCAGTAACACAGACCTGTTTGTTCGGCCAGCCCCTCCTTTCCTATTCTAGTGTGGTTGCTCCGGTGTGGATGCCCATTACCTAGCAGCCATTCCAGACCACTGGGTGAGCCTCCTTCCCCAGCCTCTACTGTCCTCCTCACTCAAAGTGAAAAATGATCAATGAGTTTCCACTGCCTACTGAAATATGAAATCTTTCATTTGTTCTTTAGAGTCTTTCCTAGTATAGTCTAGCTCTGTGTTCCATTACCCCGAAAACATACTCTACCTTTGGCACAACCGGCTAGTCCTTGGAAAGGTTCCTACACTTTCCACCTTTGGTCATGTTTTTTCTCTGCCTGGCAGTCCTCTTAATCCCACTGCCCTCCCTCCACACTAATTTAAAGTCCAGCTGAACTAAGAAGCCTTTCCTGATCATACTTCCTGTGTACCTTTCCTATGGTATTCACATTCTGCTTTATGTTACACATGTATTCCTGTAGTTTACAAGGTCCCTGAGAGCTTCTTACTCTTTTGATGCTGTGGGATGACTGGCCCAGTGCTAGGCAGATAACTCAATACCACATGTGAGTTTCCCCCTTTGAAAGCAAAGGAGGGCCCTGTTTTCAGACAATCTCAAACTGCCTTAAGGGAACTAAATCCACATTCTCTCCCCTTTGTCTCACATTTGATGTCTTAAGCCAGTTTTTAAGTTAACTGCCTTCAAGATGTTCAGATTGCTATGTAGTATAAATTACTATAAGAGTTCTACTTTAAGGAGTTCCTATAGCTTCCAACTTGTAACTGAATCCTGAATATTTATGCTATTTAAGCTCTCTCTTTATACAAACAGGCAACGGAAATTTATTTTTCAATGTTAATAAAATTAAACAAAACATGAAAATAACTGGATTGGATTAAACATATTTCAAGCAAAGGTTAATTAATGCTAATTTGTCTATCTTAAGTAATACATTCAAAGTCCTAAAAAAATGAGTCAGTTTATTTCAGTTCTTCCACCCCAAAGACATAAACCAAAACAGAACATGGGAGATCTCTCCTTAATTTTAGTTCCTAAATGACCTGAAGGTATGTTTTGTTATTTCTACAAAAAGACCATGTTCTGACCAGACCAAAACCATGTGAGACAGTATCCCTTAGCAGGGTCAGCAACCTAGAGGCCCTGTTTTGCATGCCCCTGAGCTAAGAATGGTTTTTACATTTTTAAAGGGTTGTAAAAAAACAAAGAATATGTGACAGAGACTGTGGCAGGAAAAAGCCTAAAACTCTTTTCCTTGTTCAGCAGCTCGAATGTGAGCCTCCTAGTTACTAGCATGTAAGATGCCCAACTTTTCCTCCCAAGATTTTTAAAAAGCAATGTAAAACATACAAGATTGTGTAAAAAGAAAAAAAATGTACTCATTCAACTTAGTCATAATTACTGCAAAGGTAATTTCTAAAACAGGCCTGTGTGGATATTTATACTTCCCAGAATTTTTGTTAGAAAGAACTTGACTCTCTTCTAGAAATGAGCACACTTAGGCTTGAGGAGTGAAGTGCCTGACCCAAAGTCATAGTGTTAGTTCACGACAGAGTGGGTCCAAGACCCAGGCCTCCAAACTCCTGATTTCTGCTCTGCAGTCCACTGCATCCTAACTATGCATTTGGCTTTAAGTTTTGGAGATGAACAACTAGCTTCAGTCATCGTATAGATAAAAGCTTAAGACCTGTGTTCCTGATAGGCTATTTAGGCAGACTCTTACCAGCAGCTATGAATCATTAAACAGTGACATTAATGCCCACCGCATACATTAGATAAGAACTTCTAGGAAAACGGATGTCATAGAGAAAGCTTAAAACTTACTCCGCTGCTCCTCTAGTGCTACAGATTGAGCCTATAATAGGCACGTCTGACCTCCAGCTGCTCAACACTTATCTCCCAACCCAAATCCACAACTTTCACCAAATGTTATCGAATGCCAATCGAAAAGCTGTCCCATTTACATCACTCACACGCTGTACAGTTAACTATAAGCTCTTTCCAGATCTTCTTGAGAACTACAAGTTAGAAGTTCAAATTTTGTAATCTCCCTAAGTATTCAGCTTCCTTAGAAAAACTGCTTCTATGTCTAAATCTATAAAACCCACTTCACCGTGTTTGTTCGGTTTATTCCGGAATTTAAAAAACAAAACGAAACAAAACATTTTACCTATACTAACGACTTTACTACTGTGCAGGAACGGAAGAGCTATGTATATGCCAAGACTAGGAGTCAAAGACATGGTCACAATCCAAGATCCATCATCCGAAGTTGCTCTTCCAGGGTTGAAAATCACAGATTCTGAGGGACAGCCGAGAGATACAGGTCTCGGGCTCTTCACAGATAATAAACACACCCCCGCCCCACCGTATCTCTGCAAGACTTTTGTCCTCCAAGAGCGACCCCCTCCCCCTCGACCGCGGCGCGAGTGCGGGCGGCCCGGGCACCTGCGGCCCCTGCCGAGGGTGGTGGAGCCGGGGGAAACCCTCCCATCGCAGGCCCTTCTGGAATCGGCGCCCACTCCCAACCCCCGGGCGGACCGCAGGAGGCCCGAGCGGCCGCGTAAAGACACCTCGGTGACCGGCAGACCCCCGGACGCTGCCGGAGACGAGGGCGGCGACGTTACCTGGAGGACCACGTCGTTGGGCAGCTGTGCGGCCCGGAACAACTCCAGCACCCGCCCGTTGGCCGCCACCTTCTTGGTGCTCTCGATGTCGCAGTAGGAGAAGAGATCTGAGTAGTATTTCTGCTCCGCATCGCTCAGCGTTAAGCCTTCCATCTTCGCCTCCGGCTTACGGCCGCCCCACCCCGCATGCAACACCCGGGGCCCGCCCCACGACCCCGGGACAGCGGGGGCTGCGCGTGGCCCGGCTTTCTCCTCGCCCCGAACCCCCCGGGAGCCCCAGCCCCGACCTCACGCGCGCGCGGTGCACGGAGCAACAGGGCCGGAGGTCGTGGGGAGGGGGCCCGGCTGAGCTCGGCGCGCCGCCGCCTGCGAGGCCCCGCGCAGTCCCGGGCTCGGCGCGGCGCGCGGCTCCGGCTCAGTGGCCGCGGGGAAGGAGGCGGGGGCCGCGGCGGCGCGAGGCACTGGCGGACTCCACCACCACCGGGGTTGCAGGTTCGAGTCCCCCGGCTTTCCTCCGCTTCCCCCTAGGCTTTCCGCCTCGGTTTCCCCTTCCGTCCACGCCCCCGGAGCGGCAGCACTTCCCGGAAAGTTGTGGGGCTTCGAGTCTAAAGTTTCGGGGTCTCTAGGCTGAACGCGGCCGCCGCTCCGCCTCTCTTCGCCGCCATTTACTGCGCCCCGGCCCGGCCCCCAACGCGCCCGCACCACCACTGACAGCGGCCGCGCTCCAGACCCGGATGTGAGGACGGGAGGAGAGAGCGCGAGAGGGAGAGAGAAACACCCACCGGGCTGGCTCGGCCGCTCCCGGGAGAGGGGGCCGCAGCGCCCCCTGGTGGCTGGAGCCCTGCGGCGGGGGGCCGACCAGCCTGCCTTCCGCCGGACGCGCTGGGACCCCCAGGGAAGCCAGGACGGGGGGCCAAGGCCTGCGGCTCATTGAGACCAAGAGAACTTAGAGATCCAGGTTGCCGATTAGATTGTTTCGAAGCTTCTGGCACTTCGGGCTGAATAAACATTCGATTGAAAGGGAACAATGTTCAGGTGGTGTATCCCTTCCTACCTTTTGATGTTAGGAGTTTCTGAGAGTAAATTCAGCATTTCTGTGCGCGAAAGGCTTTGAATACCCAGTGCCTTTGGGAACTCTCCTTAAACAGACACTAACACTGCGACTTAGGTAACTCCCACTCTTGTTTTAAGCCCTCTTTACCTGAGAAACAAAACTGGATGGCTAGAGGGAAAACTGACAAGCTCTCTTCTTTGTAGAAGGTCGTTCTGGTCACCAGGAACTTCCCGCCGCATAGGTTTGTACCATCAACTCGATAAACCTTTCCCATCTCCCTTTGCGGAAGCCATGGAGTTGCACTCTTCTGGGTGCACCTATCTGACAGAGAGGGTTCTTCAGATAACTCAAGCAGGTCTTAACAAGCGTCTATATGTGACAAATACGAAGTATTTCAAACAGCAGCTAGGACAGAATTACAGTTTTGGTTTTTTATTTTGTCTTCTGCATGTTGCTCCCCAGAGTGCTGATCCTGCAAATCAGTACAGGTTCATAATCCTTTCACTGGAATTCCAAAATTCAAAAAGCACTGTAAACCCAAAGCTTTTGGGTTAACTCTTTGACAGCAAAACCTGACGTGCCTCATTTGGAGACAAGTATCTTAACTCACACGGGGCTATCTATATAGTCTTTATGCCACTCAGCATCGGTATTTATTCATTTTACTCCAGGCTTTAATGGGATGTTAATATATACACTGTTATAGGCGTTGCATTACTCTCCTTTGTTTAAAAAAGATGAGGGACTGTGGAGCTTTGAGTATTTTCTAACTTGAGTAGTAGCATTTTATATAGATAGCAATATGACATGCCATGAAGCTCAAATTTCCCTGTGTCTAAAATTTTCGATGTGCCGCTGAGATACCTCCCATACGTCTACTCTGATGGGGCGCCTGCCAGAGGTGATCAGAGCCCCACCGATGGCCTGTCTTCCCAAGGCACAAAAGGGAGGAACACAGTGGGGTACGGACCGGCTCAACCGTCTTCAGCATCCGTTTTCTTCACCCCCTTCCCTAGGCCTTGAAGGTCTTCCCCCACCCCCACAGGGCCGTCCTTTCTGCCACCTGAATTAGTCTTCCCCCAGACCTTTCTTTGCCTTGCTTGTTCTCTCACACCACTCAGGTCCCTGTTCACATATCACCTCCTCAGAGAGACCTTCCCCCAACACCTGACCTAAAATAGCCCTACCGCTGCACTCAACCCCCTTACCTGATTTTCCTTTATAGCACTTTTTACTACCTGACATGAAATATTTAATATCTATTTAAATTATGAATAGCTAATAATTATGGAGAATTTACTAGGTTTCAGTCACTGTTCTAAAACTTAACACTAATGAATTACCATGTTAATCACAACAACCCTATGAAGTAGGCACTATTAGTATTTGTATTTGACAGAAGTGGAAACTGAGGCACAAATGAGATAAGTAAGTTGTAAGTCCCATTGTTATTAAGTGTCTGGATCTGGGATTCAAAATCCAGACAGTCCCAACTCCGAAATCACTATTCTACAGTGCCCTTCTTACTTGTTCATTAAGTCCCTCCCCGCCCCCACCATCCCTGTGCGTACCAGAAACCATATGTTCATTCTCATAGCTGCAAGGCCTAGTGTGTGGCGCACAGCACCCATCAAGAATTTGTTGAATAAATAAAGGAACAAATGATATGATGAGCCAGTCAATACCGGGATCTCCTAGTCGGTCTCCCTAACTAGAGCAACCTCCAGCTCCGCTTCTCTGTAGCAAGCTACAATAATTATAGGATTGCTTCACTTCCAAGTTCTGGGATTCTGAAATTTCCTTCTCAGTCTATAACATGCTAGCTATCCTTTTACCCTCTCACCTCCCATTCTTCCAATAAGCCTGCTCATTATAACCTTCAGGTTCTCCTCTCTCTGTCCAAATGCATAACTCTTGCATCCAAAGATCCACTTGGAGCATCTTGCACCAGTGTGCAGTCTTCTCCTTGGGGACCACTCACTCCAGGGACCGTATTGTCAGCCGTGCCAAGGATGTGCTGCCGCACCCTGGATGCACTGTCCTTCCTCCCTACCCCTTGCCAAATGCTAATGCTGAATTGACCACACATGTGTTACAGGATGTTGAAGGGGACGCTTCCTGTCCTATTGCTCTGTGAGGCTTTCCTAATGGAATGGGACATAGAGTAGGAGTTTTCCTGTTGATGACCAAGGGCAAGCTGACAAAAAGTACCACATGTTCTAAAGAAAGACAATCAGGTCAGACCTCCTCTTCCCTAAGTAAGGGCTTACTAAGAAGCAACCAGATGGGCCCTACAACCAGCAACCACTGCCTCAGCCCCACTGACCCACTCCCCAGGGCCTGAGGGAGGAGTCCTATGTCTGAGTTAGAGCCCCTCCCGTGGAAACAGGGGCTCAAAAAGCAGGGAGGTGCCCCAAAAGGGAGACCTTCTCGGTCTCTAGTCAGATACTGGGTGGGCCTGATGCTGGAGGGTTTGACAGTTTCACAAGTGAAAGAGTTTTTTCTCTAGATCTGTCACTTAAATTTATATTTCCAGGTTTGAAGGGAAAGAAATGATTTAATACGTGGGCTCTTTGAGGTCAAGTCTATTTTCTTTCTTTTACGTTTCTAGACATATCAATTTTAAAAAGTGACATCAGGAGAAAGCTATTTTAAAACAGATGGTCCATATTATTATATAGCTACACATTTAAAGATGTGGGTTTTCAGGTAAGATCGAATAGTTGGTTACTGCCAGCAAATATCAACTGCTTTTTCATTGGAAATCTTTAAGTTTTTAAAGTAAACCACATACGGTACAATGTATTGTTTCTAGTATGCAGTTCTATGAGTTCTGACAAACATATACAGTCGCATAACCACCAGCAAAAGCAGATGCAGCACCATTTTGTGCCCCACCCCCAATTCCTTTATATTGCCCCTTTGTACTAACTCTACTCTTTACTCTCAGCCCCTGATCACTACTTTTTTACTGTTTCTATACTTCTGCCTTTTCCGAAATGCCATATAAATAAAACCATGTGGTCTGCAGCCTTTCGAATCTGGACTTTTTTCACATAACATAATGCATTTGAAATTCTTCCACATTCTTGCTTGTATAGTAGTTTGGGTTTGTTTTTTTTTTTTATTGCTGCATAGTATTCTTTTATACAGCTAATTACAGTTTGTTCATTCATTCACTACATGAAGGATGTTTGGGTTTCTTTCAATTTAGGGTGATTATTAACAAAGACACTGTAAACATGTATATACAGGTTTTTTTGCTACTTTAAGTCTTCATTTTCGGGGGGGGTGAATATCTAGGAGTGAAATTATTGAGTCATATGGTAAGCAATGTTTAACTTAAAAGAAATTGCCACACTGTTTTCTGAAACGGCTGTGCCATTTTGTATCCCCACCAGCAATGCACAGAATTTTAGTTTCTCTTCACCCTCACAAAGCATTCCAACATGGCTGTCATGGGCATGTAGGGGTATCTCACTATGATTTTAACTTGTATTTTCCTGGTGACAAATGGTATTGAGCATCATTTCATGTGCGTACTTGCTATTGGGATATCTTCTTGGTAAAGTGTTCAAAATTTTTCCCATTTTTTATCAGGTTGTTTACTTTCTTATTGTTAAGTTTTGAAAATTCTTTATGCACTTGCGATACAAGCCCTTGTCAGATACATGATTTGCAAGTATTTTCTACAGACTATGGCTTGCCTTTTTATTTACTTATTGGTATCTTCTGCAGAACAGAATTGTTAAAATTTGGATTAAGTCCCACTTAGGGGTAACTTAAAAAGACATTAATGAGGGGAAATCCATTAGATGGAATTTCAGGTAGTGCACCTGGTCATTCAATTTGTACAAGAGAAGTCACCTACCCTGACTGGGTAGCTCAGTTGATTGGAGTGTCATCTCCCTATGTGCCAAGGTTGTAGGTTCGATCCCCAGTCAGGGCACATAAATAAGTGGAACAGCAAATTGATGTTTTTCTCTCTCAAATCAATAAATTAAAAAAGGGAGGAGGGAGGGAGGGAGGAAGGGAGAGAGGAAAAAAAGAGAGAGAAAGTGGCCCAAGATAAGAACAGATATTAAACCCATGGAGAATGACAAATGGTTGAGCTGGTAGGGCAGGGGCTTGGAAGGAGGCAGTTTGAAAGGATCAGGGAGGACGAGGTCTGGAGGAAAGCTTGGGATTGAACCTTTGAGAAGGGACATGAAGTGTGACTACCTTTGTACTGCATGTTCACGTCCACCAGAAAGCATCCACTATGAAGGAAGCACAAGGTAACCAAGTAGGCAAAGGACTTGGCCAATTGATGTTAGGCAGCCTCTGCTATCTGCCACCCAAGGGTGGCACATTGGCACAGGAACCGAATAGCTATTGTGACAGCAGTGGAAGGTATGCATGGGCCCCACAGAATGAGTTTCCACTTACTAAGGCCAAATGTCCAACTTGCCAGCAGCCGTTGAATTCAGCTCAACTTAGCTGGGTGTCAGCTCAACACCAGATTGAGTTTTCTGATGCAGCGTCATCCCTCAAGAAGACCAACGGTGACAAGTTGATTTATGTTTAGTGGAAACAAACATATTCTGGGCATCAGTTTGCTTTCCTATCCACAGGGCATCAGCCAGCACCAATATCAGAGGGTCTAAGAGCTTTTTTATCACTAAACTGGAATCTGCATGACAGCAACTCAGACCGGGAGACCCACTTTACAGCAGTAGAGGCACATCAGGGAACACATGGCCACGGGATCCACGGGACCTCTCACGTGCCACATCATCCAGAAGCTGCTGGCCTCAGAGGGAAGAATGGCTTTTGAAGGTGCAACTTGGTGATGATATTCTGTGCATTGGCATCCATACTCCAGAATGCAGCATGTATCTTAAATTATCCACCCTATTTACTACTGTGTTCCAAGTTGGCAGAGTATATGGGATGGGGAACCAAAAGGTGGAAGAAAAACTGGCTCCATTTGCCTTTGCTCTCAGTGACTCACTTGGGGGAATTTGTACTTCCTGTCCCCTCCACTGTAGCTTTTATGCGTCTGGAGGTCCTGGTTCTTGTAGTGGAGTGCTTCCACTGGAAGGCTTATTATTAGTCCCATTAAAATTTAAGCTACAAATGCTGTCCTGTCATTTAGGGCTCCTCATGCCAATGGAGATGGGATTGTAGGGAACAAAAGAATCACCATACTTGTACTGAAGGGTAATCGAACCTATTCATCATCAGCAAAAGGTACTTATTTTGCACAATCGAGGTCGGAAAGAATGCTTCACATCCAGAAGCTCCACCATGGTGATGTCTCTTGGTTCCCCCCTGTTCGGTTTCAATGGTGAATGTGTTGGTGTGGCAAGAATGGCACCAGATGTTAGACCAGGTGGGGTCAGATGGCACCTAGTTCAGCAACCTTGGTACTTGAGTTTTGTCTAGGGAATAATTCAGAGCCAAGACTCCAACTATAAGAGAAAGTTTATTTAGAAAGTCACAGAGGTAGAAGAAATGAGCAGTAGAAGAAATGGGCTCAGGAAACAAGTTACAGAGGCAAAAGAAGGCCCTTGGAGCTTAGGAGAGAGAAGGGTGAAGGTAAAGTGCCTGTGGGTGGGGGAAGAGGAGGAGGAGTGGAAAGATGCTGGGAAGTTCCCCAGAGGGAGAGGAGCTGGGCGCTCAGGCCTAAGGGCTTTAGGGTGGAGATTTCAGGGGAGGTCCCAAGGAAGTATCTCAACCGAATATTCCTCAGCTTTCCAGGCCTGTCCTTTCAGGGTCCTGGGCTCCACTGATGGGTCAGCACCAGGGCAGGGGCTCGTGAGCCAATGCAGCTGGTCCTGAGGTCAGCCTTGTACTCCGTTGGTTGTTTGGTTTTGCTGCTGTTCTGGGCCTGGAGCTTAAACACAGCTGAAGCCTAGATATGTTCCATGTAGGTCAGAACCCCATCGTCTTGGGGTTTTAATGCTTAAGGGCTATTCTCTGGTCCCCTTGTTCGTTTCCCCTCTAAGGGAGTCTATGATTAGCAACACGCCAGAGGAGGAAAAGGTTGGGGAGGGTCTGAACCACATGACCAGCGATACGAAAAGTCAGGGGATCTAAACCACAAAAGTGGAGAAATGCTAGGGGAGGAAAGGTTACCGCAGGGACAAGGTCCTTATTTTCCAGGTTTTGCCTATAGCTGGGCACCGGGGGCTTTCCACCCTGGTGACCTGCTGTACCTGGCTTATCATCCTTGTTCTTCTCATGTCTGTCTAACTGCTTACCACAAATAGACAAGTGTCACGGGCACAATGTGAGATGGTGTGGTGACAAGGGACTCAAATCAGTCAGGGATGAGGGTCCGTGCTGCCCCACAAAGTAACCCACTTGGAGCAACAAAGCAGTTAGCGGAGGGTAGTGGACACACTCACTGAACGGAGACAGCGAGTGTCAAGTGTGGCCTTGAAATGAACCGCAACTCACAATTCATTCCACTACGCCTCCTCTTGTTCTCTTGCAAAACGTTTCAGGAATTGAGACCCATTAGAATCCTGAGGCAGTTGTTCCCGTATGGGAGAAATATATGAAGCAGGTGGATCTGAGTGGTGTGAGGATGTGCTGTGGTGGTCGCTGGGGTGGGCTACCCAAATTACCCCCACCCCCACCCCCAGGACTGAGGCACCCATTCTTTCAGCTGTTAGGGGTGTTGAAATGTCAGGGGCTCGCAGCTGAATCCCTCTGCCGGAACTGCGTTTGGGAGAGGGAAGTTGCCTCACGCAAAGTTACATCTCTGCCCTAGGGAGAGCCGTATTCAATGACTAGTCAGTGCTGCAGGAGCCTGAACGTCCTTGCATTATTTTGGGACAACATCGAAGGGCCATTTCAGTTCCAGAGCTCTTCCAGGGGTTGCTTGAAAATTCTTTTGTTACCCTATCATAATTCTCCCCTCTGCTCAGTTATGGGTTTCCTTCATTTCCTCACAGGTGTTTTCCTGACAACAATTTTCAGTGAAATTGCTGTACCAAAACCTTCACTTCCCGTGTGTTTTCCAGGGATCCTGACCTAACCCATCCATACACTTCTGCTCCTATTAAGTTGAGTTAGTGCCTACCAACCTGTTGTACTTATTGTAATTGTTATAACAGATTAAATAGTACATAAGCAAATTCATTATGAAAACAGAAAGATGGCTTCTGTTTTGTTAAAACCAAGAATGGTGTATTGGGAAAACATACTGATGGCAAATTGCTAAGAAAGGTTGCTGTTGAATTAGCTATGGAAGTCACGACACAGGACTCAGAGTTAGAAAAGCAACACGGTGCCCACGTGTTGAGCACACAGTTTATTCAATGTGTGCTTCTTGTTTCGTGACGTAGTTTGCAGTGGAGTGTAGTTTTTAATGATAATAGGAATTGGTGCTTTTTTTAAATTTTTGAGAACTGCATTATTTTTGTAAAACATACTCCTTATAAAAAAATGACTCAGGAAAGAATAAATTAAAAAATGAAAATTACCTGGAATTCTGCCACCCACAGCAACTTCTATTAACATTTTCGTGAATATTCTTCTGGTATCATTTGTTTAAAATACACACAAAAGGATAAGCATGCAATATCAACTAAAAGGATGGGATATATATACATATATACATACATATACATACTATATACATACATATATACACTATATATTATATATACATTACTACATATTATAGGAAATATATCAAATAAATGAATGCATTTCATATATTACTATGTTATTACTATATATTATGTACTGATACATAATTCACCCATTTATTTGATATTGTATGCCTATTTCTTTGTAATATCTTTTGTAGATCTTTTTCACTCAACTGCAGATTGTACTTATGAAGAAATGGTCCCTTTTTTATTTAAAAACATTTTTTTGAGACGTAACTGACTTAGAACATTATGTTAGTGTCAGGTGTACACATAATGATTTGACATTTGTATATATTGCAAAATGATCATGATACATAGTTACACATTTTTTTCTTTTAGTGAGAACTTCTTAAGATCTACTCTCTTCATAACTTTCAAATATGCAGCGTAGTATAAATTTAATTTCTCTTCCTCATAATCAGATTAACTAAAAAATACAGGGGTGGACAAAAGTAGATTTACAGTTGTGAGTATAGGAAACATAGTTTATTCTTGTATCATTATTTGTTAATTATTGCATTATTTTCCATATGAACAACTATAAACCTACTTTTGCCAACTCTTGTACCCACCAAAAGCCATATTAGGTCATCTTTATACTACATTACCAATGGGATCTATTTTCATTACCTAACTCAAAGAGAATCAGACAATTATTATTTTTGTGGACATTGCAGTTGTAAATCAGTGGTTTAATAATGAGATAGTGTTGGGAACCACCCTGCCTGGTTTCAGAAACTGTAACCCCTTGTGGCTAAAGCTGAGTAAAAAGACCTTGGGACCACAAGCCACTTAGGAGACAAAGCTTATCTTCCTCGTAGGGGCGCCACCTCTGCCCCCTTTCACTTCACTCTGCTTGGCCCTGGGCAGATGACTGGTTAGCCAATGATGGGTGAGATTCCTCAAAGGAGGGATGACCTAAGATAGGCATGGTCATGAAGGGGCCCTCAGCGAAGGACTTGGGGGGGCTATAAAAAAAGGGGGTGATGGACCCTCACCCCTCAGCTTTGACATAGCCTGAGTCCTCATTCTGTCTGCAAGAAGTCTCCTAATGTCTTGGCAGTCTTACTTCCCCTGCCTGACTTAAGCTTGAAACAATGCCAGAGTTGGGCGCAGCCCTGTTCTAGAAAGGGCGGGTTCCCTAGGGCGATCAGGCCTAAGAAAGAATGCATAAAATTCTGTGAAACCTGCTTTGCTAATACCCTCAATTTAAATGATAAGGGTCCAAGTGTGAAGTGAGTTTGTTTCCCAAAGTTTTATGGCCCTTTAGCTACCTGGCCCTGACTCTAAATAAGCCCTCATAGTTCTTTGAATGTTATCTATTGTTTGATCCTTACTGCCTGACAATGATTGATGAGCTTTATGTATACACCCTGTATTCCTACGCAAATAAACCCAATAAACACCCTTTGAGGAACAGGCTCCTTCCTGGTCCTTCTCCTTTGAGAGATCGGCCAATTTTCCTCCCCAAGCAGATCATGTCTTGGTAGACTTATTCTCATCAGTGGCAGCCAGGGGAGCCCTGCAGAGCACCCCCGGCCCCCCAACAAGATAGAAAATGCTAGGTACATTTAATATCTCATAAGACAGCATGAGTTTCATCAGGAACAAAGGCATGGAAACCTAAACAAAATTTTTGCAACAGCACAAGTAAATCAAGTCTTTTTTTCATTTTTTATTGTTTATGCTATTACAGTTGTCCCAATTTCCCCCATTTGCCCCCCTCTACCCAGCATTCCCCACTCCCTCACGCCATCCCCACAGCATTGTTCATGTCTATGGGTCATGCAAATAAGTTCTTTTGCTACTCCATTTCCTATACTGTACTTTACATCCCCATGGCTATTCTGTAATTACCTAATTGTACTTCTTAATCCCCTCACCTCTTCACCCATTCTCCCTTATCCCCCCCAATCTGACAACCATCAAATGCTCTCTGTATCCATGATTCTGTCTCTGTTCTTGTTTGCTTAGTTTGTTTTTTAGATTCAGTTGTTGATAGATAGGTATTTATTGTCATTTTATCATTCATAGTTTTGGTCTTCTTCTTAAATAAATCTCTGTAACATTTCACATAATAATGGTTTGGTGATGATAAACTTCTTTAGTTCTTTTTTTTTTTTTTTTTTTTTTGGTTTGTTTAGGAAGCTCTTTATCTGCCTTTCAATTCTAAATGATATTTTTGCTGGGTAGAGCTTGGCTGTAGGTCCCTAATATTCATGACTCTGAATTTTTCTTGCCAATCCCTTCTGGCCTACAAAGTTTATTTTGAGAAATCAGCTGACAGCCTTATCAGGACACCCCTGTCGGCAAATAACTGCTTTTCTCTTGCTGCATTTAAGATTCTCTCTTTATCTTTACCTTTGGAATTTTAATTATGATGTGTCTTGCAGTGGGCCTCTTTTCATTAACCTTTCTTGGGACTCTCTGTGCTTCCTGGACTTGCATGTCTACTTCCTTTACAAAATTAGGGAAGTTTTCTTTCATTATTTTTTCAAGTAGTTTTCCAATTTCTTTCTCTTTTTCTTCTCCTTCTGGCACCCCTATGATGCAGATGTTGGAATACTTGAAGTTGTCACACAGGCTGCTTACACAATCCTCATTGTTTTTGGATTCTTTTTTCTTCTTGTTGTTCTCATTGGTTGTTTTTTGCTCCCTTATGTTCTAAATCAATGATTTGATTCTCAGCTTCATCTACTCTACTGTTGTTTCTCCATAAATTGTTCCTTATTTCAATTAGTTCATCCTTCCTTTCTGACTATTCTTTTTTATGCTGTTGAGGTCCTCACTAAGTTTCTTGAACATCCTTATAACCAGTGTTTTGAACTCTGCATCTGATAAATTCCTTATCTCCATTTTGTTTAGTTCTTTTTCTGAAGTTCTGATCTGTTCTTTCATTTGGGCCATTTTTCTTTATTCATTTTAGCAGCCTCCCTGTGTTTGTTTCTGTTTATTAGGTAGAGCTGCTATGACTCCCTGTCTTGGTAGCATGGCCTAATGTAGAGGTGTCCTGTAGGGTCCAGTGGCACAGCCTCCCCTATCGCCCAAGCTGGGTACTTGAGTTGTGCCCTCCATGTGTGCTGAGTACACTATCCCCTTGTAATTGATCCTTGATTGCTGTTGGCAGGTCAATGGAAGGGAATTACCCAACTAGTCAGCCGAAGGACTGGCTGTGACCACTGACCACCAACCTCTGCCTTCTGTGGAGGATCAGCTGTGCAGGGGCAGGGGATTGGTGCTGTGATGTAATCTGAAGTGTCCACTGAGTGTGCAGGCTCCGGGATTTCCTAGGTGGTGACGGCCACAGTCAGCCCCAACCTGTGTTCTGCCTGGGGAGACTGTGCATGAGCTATAAAGCTGTCTAAGATGTCTGCTACTTTTGCTGAGCTTGGAGATTCCCAGGTGAAGCCAAACTGTGAATCTAGGCTGGCTTCTGCTAGTGCCTGGCCTGAGGTCACTTAGCAGGATGCACGGAGGTGAGGGGCTCACTGAGACCAACTGTTGCTTGTCTGAGAGGATTTAGGAAGTTGTGAAGCATGAGCCAAGACCAGCCATTCATGTGGAAAACTTACAGTTAAAAATTTGGACGATCCTATAAGTTGGGTGGGACAGAGTGTCAGGGGATCTCCAGGCCAGGGCAAACAATGTTAGCCAGGCTGATGGAGTGTCAGACATGGTACCAGCCTGCCAGCTTGTGGCTCTGTGGGGAAGGGCTCAGAAAAGGGACAATGGCTTCTGCTCACCTTTCCTTCTGAGAGAAAACTGTCCCTCAGCTTTCTCCTTGATGCCAGATACTTCAGTTCCCCTCCTTCTCACCCTGTATGCCACTGATGCATTTTAAGCTGCTACCCTGGTGCTGGAGCTCAGAGAGAGTTAATCTGAGTAAGACTGTGTGTAACTTCTTTAAAGGGAACTGTTTGGGACTTGAGAAGTTTCTTCCATTAACTAAATCCCTGCTAGTTTTTGTAGCCAGATGTTATGGGGATTTATCTTCCTGGCACTGGAACCCTGGAGTGGGGGGCCTGCTGTGAGTCTGGGACTCCTTGATCCTGAGATGTCCCTCCTGAATTTTTATCCATCTCAAGTGGATGTGGAACCAGGCCGTCCCACATCTACACCCCTCCTACCAGTGTGGATGGATGTGGTTTCTTTAATTCCATAGTTGTCAGACTTCCATTCATCCCAATTTCTGTTGGTTCTGTTGTTCTATATTTTAGTTGCAATGTTGCTGTGGTTGTGAGAGGAGGCAAGCCGTGTTTACCTATACCATTTTCTTGACCTGAAGTCTCATTTTTAATTGGATTGTTTGTCTTCCTTGTATTGAGTCATATGGGTTCTTTACATATTTTGGAGACTAAATCCTTGTCCAATGTATTGGCAAGTGAATTTTCTCATATAGTGGGTTCCCTTTTCATTTTTCTGATGGTTTCTTTAGTTGTGCAGAAGCTTTTTAATTTGGTGTGGTCCCATTTGTTCATTTTTTCCTTTATTTCCCTTGCCCTAGGAGATATATCGGCAAAGATATTGCTACGTGGGGTATCTGAAATTTTATTGCTTATGTTTTCTTTTAGGATTTTAATGATATTGTGACATATTTATTTAAGTCTTTTATCCATTTTGAGTTTATTCTAGTGTATGGTGTAAGTTGGTGGTTGGTCTAATTTCATTTTTTTTTTTTTTTTTTGCAACCACTAGTTCAGTTCTCCCTACAACATTTATTGAAGAAACTGTCTTTACTCCATTGTATGCTTCCCCCCTTCGTCAGATATTAATTGACTATAAAGGCATGGGTTTATTTCTGGGCTCTCTATTCCATTCTATTGATCTACATGCCTGTCTTGTTCCAGTACCAGACTGTTTTGATAAGTGGCCTCATAGTATAGTTTGATATCAGGTATTGTAATTCCTCCAACTTTGTTCTTCTTTCTCAAGATTGCTGAGTCTATTGGGGTCTATTTTAGTTCCATAAGAATTTTTGGAATATTTATTCTAGATATGTAAAACATGCCACTGGTATTTTAATGGAATTGCATTGAATCTATAGGTTTCTTTGGGTAGTATGGTCATTTTAATGACATTAATTCTTCCAATCCATGAACACAGTATATGCTTTCACTTATTTGTATCTTCCTCCGTTTCTTTCTTCAGTGTCTTATAGTTTTCCAAATACAGGTCTTTTACCTCCTTGATCAAGTTTATTCCTAGATACCTTTTTTTTTTTTTTTTTTGTACAATAGTAACTGGGATTGTTTTTGTAGTTTCTCTTTCTGATAGTTCATTATTAGTGTATAGAAATGCCATCGATATCTGAGTATTGACTTTGTATCCTGCTACTTTGCTGAATTCATTTATTGTATCTAGTAGTTTTTTTGGTGGAGCCTACAGGGTTTTCTATGTACAATATCGTGTCATCTGGAATGGGGCTGGAATGCAACTGGAATGGGACTCAGATATCTAATTTTTTAGAGAAATACATAGGCTTTGAGTTTGCCAGTGAGATATAGCCACTGAAGGAGAGCTCAAATCTATCATTGGTGTATTTTGGGGCGAAATGTCAAGATGTAAAATGGAAAAAGAGTAATTTCCAAATGGAGATAGTTATTTTCTGTAGCACTTTTGTTTTTTTTTTTTTTGTATCTTTGGGAAATAAATAGCTTACATGTTGCAATACCACACTTCATTAAAAATGTTTCTCATCCATGGGTCTGATCCATTTAATACAATTTTCTGAATGTATCCATTTGTTTTGCCTCACTTCTCCTGCTTTTGAGTGTGCTTGTTAGAGATCCAAAAGTGTCACCAACACATATTCCCCAAAAAACTTTGTATAGAGAGCTTTACTTCTGTGGAAAACAAACTACTTAAAGATCTCCATTATTCTGGAGGGCAGTGGTACTGGTGGTGGCCCCCAGTTTAGATAAGTGCAGAAGAAAATTGTGCTTTGTATTTGGCGACTCCAGCACTATGAAAAGAAGCCGTTTTACTTCCTCCTTTCCAATATGGATGACTTTTATTTCTTCTTGTCCGATTGCTGTGGCTAGGACTTCCAGTACTATGTTGAATAAGAGTGGTGAAAGTGGACATCCCTGTCTTGTTCCTAATCTTAGAGGAAACACTTTTAGTTTTTGCCCATTGAGTATGATGGTGGCTGTAGGTTTTTCATAGATGGCCTTTATTATGTTGAAGTAAGATTCCTAAATTGCTACTTTGCAGAGTTTTTATCATAAATAGGTGCTACATTTTATCAAATTCTTTTTCTGCATCTATTGATATGATCATGTGATTTTAATTTTCATTGTTTATGTGATGTATCACATTTATTTATTTGCGAATATTGTACCAACACTGCTACCCCGGGATCGGGATAAATCCCACATAATCATAGAGTATGATCTTCGTAATGTATTGCTGGATCTAGTTTGCTAATATTTTGTTGAGGATTTTAGCATCAATGTTTATCAGGGGTATTAGCCTGTAGTTTTATTTCTTCATTGCATCTTTACCTAGTTTTAGAATTAGGATAATATTGGCCTCATAAAAAGAGCTTGGAAGCCTTCCTTCCTAAGTTTTTTGGCATAGTTTGAGAAGGATAGGTGTTAGTTCTTCGAATGATTGGTAAAATTCACCTGTGAAGCCATCTGGTATAGGACTTTTGTTTGCTAGGAGTTTTTTGATTATTGTTTCAATTTCATTAGTTGTTAGCAGTCTAGTCAGGTGTTCTGCTTCTTCTTGATTCAGTTTTGAGAGAATGTATATTCTAAAAATTTATCCATTTTGCCCAGGTTGTCAGATTTCTTGACATATAGTTGTTCATAGTAATTTCTTACAATCCTTTTTATTTCTGTGGTATTTGTTGTTATTTCCTCTCTTTCATGTCTGATTTTATTAATTTGTATCCTCTCTCTTTTTTTCTGGATGAATTTGGTTAAAGGTTTGTCAACGTTGTTTATCTTTTCAAAGAACCAGCTCCTGCATTTGTTGATCTTTGGAATTGTTTTTTTAGTCTCTGTGTGATTTACTTCCGCACTGATCTTGATTATTTACTTCCTTCTACTCCCTTTAAGTTTGGCTTGTTGTTTTTCTAGTACTTTCGGGTGTAGGGTTAGATAGTTTATTTGAGATTTTTCTCTCTCCTTGAGTTAGGCCTAGAATGCTGTGAACTTTCAGGACTGCTTTCACTGTGTCTCATAGGTTTTGAGTTGTTGTGTTTTCATTTTCCTTTGTTTCCAGCTACTTTTTGATTTCTTCTTTGATATCGTTGATGATTCATTCATTGTTTAATAACATGCTATTTAGCCTCCATGTATTTGAATAATTTTGAGGTTTGTTTTTTTTTTTAAACTGAGGTTGATTTCTAGTTTCATGCCACTGTGATCTAAGAAAATGCTTGATATATTTCAATTTTCTTAAATTTGTTAAAACTTATTTTGTGAGTAAATCAACTCTTTATATAAATAGAATTCTCAGAAGAGATTAACAAAAATGAAAAGCACTTTTTTCCCAAATAAAAATCAAACCAACAAATATTTATTTACAAAGCAGTTTTCCTCTAAGTTTCCTTTGTAAACATTTTTAATTTAGTGTGCTTTTAATATTCTGAATTTTTAATATGGAAAAAGTCAAATGGTTTCCCTATTCTTCATTATACTAAAGCATGCAGAGGTGGTTGTAGAAAATGCTAAAGTATGTCACTTGTCAATAGTAGTGTTTTCTAAAGTTAAACTTTGCACTCAGGCAAAGTCATCTCCAAACACTTCAACTTTTTAAAATATTAATTTAACAAAAATAAAACAGAGTAATCTGTCCTTTATTCTACTTATACAACCTATATTAGTGTCTATTATCCCCCCATCACTTTGCCATGAAAATATTTTACGGTGTCATGGGTTCCATAAGATGCCACAGTGCTTACAAGCTGGAACTCTTCTGCTTTGTGAAGTATTTTTTCATTTTAATCCTACATCATACTTTGGTGTTGTCAATATTTCACTTTCTGAGGACATCTAGAGGTTATCTCTGTGCAATCTTAAAAACTAAAGATGTCTAAAATAAAAATGAAAATAAATCAATCTTAATGGCTGTGGCAATAGGAAGGTATCCAGTTGTAATGGAAACAGAATAGTTCTAATTTGAGGTCAAAGACATCTGGGACTGAAGCCCAATTCTGGCAAATATTAGCTGGGTTATCCAGGGCAAGTTTAACCTCTCAACTGGTGCCCCCTTCTATAAAATAGGGTACTTTATTTGGCTAGTGCAAGAACAAGAGCAAATAGATAATGAATGGAAAAGATTGCTATTTAATTGGTGTTTGACAAATGGCAGCTATTGTCAATGACAGACATGTTCAATTAAAATCTACGTTGTTTATATTTGTTCTTGCTCTCTGTTCAAATAATTCAAATAGCCAGGGTGTCTATCCTTTCAGATATAAATAATTTATTTTTTAAAAGAGTTTATTTCTTTTTTTTTTAGAGAGAGAAAGGAAGGGAGGAAGAAAAAGAGGGAGAGAAAAATCAGTCTGAGACAGAAACTTCAATCTTGTACACTCTAGGCACAGAGACCAAACCCACAATCCAGTCATGTGCCCTGACCAGAATTGTACTTTTGATCGACAATGCCCAGCCAACTGAGCCACACCAGTCAGAGCGAAGTAACTATTTTAAACATGCCATTATTAGTTATCACATCCATTTTCTCCTAGTTTTCAAGTTGTTACTATACTGTAAATCCTTTGGACAAAGAAAGCCTTACCTGTGTCTAGTGATTTGGGTACATTCAACAGTGTTATAACTGGTAAGAATTTAGTGCTTAAAATCAATGTCTCTTTTTAAAAATAATTATTTCAATACAGGTACCTAAGCAGTGGGTTCAAACATCTAAAACAGTGTAAGTGGCTTTTCAGTTTTCTCTCATGAATATAGTCCTCCTCAGTAGTAGCATAAGGTTGAACTTAATTTAGTCAATTCTTTTAGGATCTTTCTGTTAAAGTATAATGGGATAAGTAATTCAGTCTCTCACTCAAATGCTCAGCCTTTCATATTTCTTCCTCTTCTCACTGATCTTCTCCCAGATGTTTTCGAGAGGTTTACGGCAGTGGGAAATAGAGAGAGTTTGCATGATTCTCAACTGTGAGAGAGAAGGGGCCTCAAATCCATTGGAGTCCTTTGTGCTCTCCTCTGGTTTCACTATAAGGTGGCTGGTGTGGTGTAATCCCCAAGTCTACGATGAGGGATCCTTAGAGTTCACTGGTCCAGTCTGCCCTTTCGGGGCAGTAGGCTCATATCACGAAAACACTTGTACCCGTGACCTTTAATCATGAAGTCTGCTCTTGGTGGAGAGTTGTTTACCAGTCCTCCCGCTATTGGTTCCAGTCATCCATACAGAGACTTGCCAGGGTGAGGTGTGGGTTGCTTCATGGAATTGAGTCTTTGGTTATCTATTGCTGCATAGCATATGATCCCAACACTGAGTGGCACAAAACATGATTTTGTGAGTTAGGGGTTTGAGAAGGGCTTGACCAGGCAGTTATCCTTTGTGGTATCTTATGTGTACAGTCATCTGAAGGCTTGACTAGGCTACATGCCTCACTCGTGTGGGAACCATTGATGCTAGTCGTCATCTGGGAGCTCATCGGGGTATCACCTTCAGAATCTCCTGGCATCTCCATTTGCTCAGGCTTTTTATAGCATGGTGGCTGGATTTTAAAAGGCAGCATCTGAAAAGCAAGCGTTCCAAGAGATCAAGGCAGAAATTGTGCAACATCATTTCAATGCATTTAATTGATTATAGGTGAGTTATGAAGGCCAGAATAAATTTAATGAGAGGGGAATTATTCATAGTCCACCTCCTAATGGAAGTGTCCACTGTTGTTCATTATAATGAGTAAGTCATGTAAAATGATTTATCTTTTTAAATCATATATACTATAACTGACACAAAACGAGTACAACTAACTAGAGGTTTACTTTAGATTGGGTTTCTCTTTGTCACTAAATCAAGCTCATATCTTTCTATTGTTGGCATTGTACTATTGCCAGTTCCCTCTCAAGATTATACATATTGTATTTTGCCATGTATATTGTGCACCCACACTTTTGGCCCAGACTTTCAGGGAAAAAAATCTTTCATTTCAATTTTTAATTCAATTATTTATTTATGTACATTTAGATACTTGTTTTTGTATTATAAAGGAATTCTAGCATTTATTTTTGAACATAATATGGTACAAGAAATTTTATATAACAAACAATGACAAAACACAAGAACAGATATGAGGTATTTCAGGTACTACTCATGTATAATGTGCACCCTTGTTCTTCCCTCAAATATTTGGGCAAAAAAGGGCACCTTATACATGGCAAAATACAGTCTCCAAATTAACTGGATCACCTTTTTCTATTTACCACAGGAATGATTCATTTATAAAACCATTTGCTATATTTGGGTGGTGTTTCTTTTTGTCCCATCAACTGTATTAGTTTCTTCCTAGATTATTGGTGTATTCAGATTTTCTTTTTCTTGTTGGATGAATTTTTTCTTAGAAATGTATTCATTATGTTGAGATTTTAAAATTGTCATCAATCTTCTTTAATGTGTATTAGACAACTACTTTAATGATAGACCATAATTAAGTTTCAAGGTAGAAGATAATTTAACTACTTTATTGGATTATTTAAAAATAGATTTATACTCTTTAATTTTTAAAAAATCTCATTGTAAAAGTGTACTACTTGGACAGTGGCAGAGCTGGTTTTACCAAGATAAGTGATTTTCAGCTAAGAACTATAAAATTTCCTGCGTGCTATTTTCTGTAGCATGTAACAAAGAAACCCATAAAGGTCAGTTCAGCAAGAAGTCGATAAGCACACCCAGATTCAGTCTCAGTGGTCCCAGGGTCCACAGTACCCACATTTCCTGGAACAATATTTTGATTTGAAGGCAGAGAGTTATTTACCAAAGTAACTCAATAAACCAATTAAGTCACTCAAAGAGTATAATTTTTAAAGGATTATTTATCAGAAAGGTAATCATTAATAACTGCTTATATGTACAAAGAGGAAAAAGAAAAATAGAGAAATGTAGCTAAGGAGTCAAAACCATAAGTTTCCTGAAATTCCCTGGTAACCAAAATAAAGTTGGTTGTTTGGTTAGTTTGATGCAGTATTTGTTATTGATGGTTTTATTTGTAGAATTTGGGACCCTTACAAAACAAATAATTGCTTTGATTTTCTTCCTTAATCTGCAGACTGGGGTATATATTGCATAAAGTTAACTTGAGTTAACTTGAGACGGGCTCCCTCGTTAGCCAGGTGATTTCAAGTGAGCAGACTGAGGAGCAGGTGACAGTAATTTTGTTGTAAGAGTGCCTATGAATAATTGGTTTCCACAAATATAGTATCGTATTTTTTCTTTATGAATTTATTAAAATTCACTAACTTCTTTCATCCTCCTTCCTTTTTTGTTTTGCTCCTTTCTTATCTCTTCCCTCCCTCCCTTTCATTCATCACTTATTAAATACTATGTGTCAGGCACTATGCTAAGTCTGAGGATTTCAAGAAAACGTTTCTTGCTTTTTCAAAGGGGTAAGAAGATAGTAAAGGTGACATTCACTATAAGAAAACAAATAATGATAATACAGTGTGGTACGTGGTCTAAGAGAGAAACAGAATAATCCTAGAATATATAGAAAAGTTGCCCTATATAGACCTGGAATGGTAAGAAGCAAGGTCAGTTTGATTTTTTGCTGTTAACTGCTCCTTCAGAAGGGAAATGTATAATCATGACCAATACTTTTGCAAATAGAACAGGACCAGTGGCAGTTAACCAGATTAAATAAAGTGATGACATTTCAAATTAGGTCACTGGAGGTGGAGAAATAAAGAACGGAACTAGATGTGATGAAGGCAAAAGTAAATGAAAGGTAATGAGAAAAAGGAAGGAAAGGTGGAAGTTCTACGAGATGAGTAAGTTCCAGTGATCTGCCATACAACATACTCAACAGTCCTATATCGTACGCCTAAAAATTTGAAACAGTAGAAACTCATGTTAAGCGTCCTTACCATAGTGAATTAGAAACACCGCCAGCAACAGCAATACTCCCACGATACAATCCATGTTGGCCAGGCTGAGCTGCAGCTGGGAAGGATGCCTGGTTCTCCACACCAGCCAGACTCCAGAATCTACTTGATGTGATCCCCTTTGGAATGTCTTCTCTGTTGCCTTCATTTTTCTGAGTTTTGTTTTGTTTTGTTTGAAATAAGACTGCTGCTCGATATTTCTAAGGTGTCTCTAACAAGATCACCTAGAATTAAAGAAATTATTTAACGGAGTAGCTTTGGAATAGGAGAGTCACCATTTACTTTGTTACAACCAGATACTTTTCTGCCTATTTTCTTTATATTTGTCTCTCTGCCAGTCTAGAACATTTGTGGATATGCAATGACATTTCAGTGTCTCTCTAATCCTCTAATCCTCTAAAGCAGCAAAGGTTTTCAACCTTTTTCATCTCACGGCACACATAAACTCATTACTAAAATTCTGCAGCACACCAAACAATATGTTATATTTTTTGCCAATCTGATAAAAAAAATAGGCATGATTTTGATATAGTCACACTGGGTGGCTATTGTGTTGGCTGTTGTCATTTTTTAAGTTGACACTCTGAGGGAAAAGAGGTCAGTGCCCCTGACTAAATAGTCAGGTATTGCATGTTTTAAAATTTCTTGCCCTGATTTGTGTGGCTTAGTTGGTTGGGCATCATCTCACAAAGTGAAAGGTCACTGGTTTGATTCCTGGTTAGGGCACATACTTGGGTTGCAGGTTTGGTCCCTGGTCAGGGCACATGTGAGAGGCAACTGATTGATCTTTCTCTCTTACATTAAAGTTGTTCTCCCTCTTTCTACCTCCCTTCCCCTCACTCTAGAAATAAATAAATAAATAAAATCTTAAAAATCACGTCTTACTGCACACCACTGTGCCTTTTGAAAATCTCTGCTCTAAAGGTTCAAGAGTTATCTGAGATGTGCAGAGCTTTGAAGTCATACTGGGGACTTTGCACATAACTATAATCCTTTCGTGAAAACAGTTCAGTAAGTTTAGTTAGTTCCAAGTAAACATTTATTGAGCACCTACTACATGCTAATGACTGTTCTAGATGAGAACAGAAAGTTGAATAACATGATCACCATCATGGAGGAATTTCTAGTTTCATGGAGGAGACAAATAGATACTACTTAATATCTTTTCTGTCCTGGGCTGTACTTTATAACTATGCACCCCCCTGCCACCCTCCACCTCTGAGCCCCAGCTTGGCTTTGTTCCTGGTTTGAGGATGTCTGGTTCTCCTCTAATGGCCTTTGATCCCCTTTTATGTGAACATTTTGTGAATGTTCAGACTGCTTACTGGACAGGCTTGGCTTTCCCTGGCTTGTCTGCACAAAAAGATGGAAAGCAAACATTTCACCTCCCTTCCAGGGAGGATTTAGAGTTAAGTTCTTTTTGATCTCAAGGACAGCTAAATTTTCAGTTTTTAATTCACAGGTTAATTTCTAAATGATCAAAGTCTTTTGTGAAAATGCCACAGAAGATGACAATGTGAAGGGGGACAGGGCTTCAGAGGGAAACGGGAAGTTGTGTGAGAAAGGGGTTTTCCAATGAGAGGGGCTTACCAGAGGGCGTCTTGCAAGGCTGGGAGTTGATCCTTAGCGAAGCAGCCTAGACAGCTTTGGGCCATTGCTCCAGAAGAGCAGGGTGAGTGGAACTCAGAAAGGGTCGATGTTTGAGGTCCAAAGTCACAAGTTTCAAAACATCTGACTTCAGCGGAGAAGCCCCTTTCCTAGACACAGGGACCAAACCAGCCGTTGCCTGCTCCACACCCAGCACTGCCCAGCACAGTGAAGTCCACTCGGACTTACTCCTTATATGATCACCCAAGCGGACCCCCCCTCCACTCCTTCAAAGACCCAGACTATGAGCAGATCCAACAGAAAAGGGCAAGGTCTCCACTCCTGGGTGGGGGCAGGGAGTTCCCTCATACTGGATTAGACACTGAACCACAGAAGTTTAAAATCAGCCTGCACTGGAATAACTGATGTCCCTGTTACTTGTTCGTTTCCCTCAGGCTCTGCTCACCCACATGCCCACTTGCCACCAATACCTCTTTAGTCCCTGTAGCAAGCCATTAGATGCAAACTATAGATGTCAATTGATATCATAAAAAATTTTCAGAAACACCATTCCTTTCTCTCCCTTTATACCTTTCTACCACATTTGAATCCTCCTTTTCTTACATTATCTGCCTTTTCTTTGAACTTGACCTCAAGACTAGATTCTCAGATTGGATGCTTCTCCTACTTTTGGCCCTTTGGAATTTGGCTATTCTGTAGGATTTTGAGTTTTTCTGCTCTTACAGCCTCGGTGTCTCCTGCCCTACACAGAGCCCAGTCTGACACCTGCCCTTTGGCCAGTGTCCCAATCAGGCTATGTCCTCCTTTCCCCTCACCAAAAGGGGAATGGTAGGGGGAGACCCTGTCCCTGAGCCTTAGGACAAGCTCCAAGGGATTGACAACAGTGCTTTTTTTTCAATTAAGCCTACCTGTAAGAGATACCTGTCAAGTTCCTTAGAGTTACCACACAGTTAGTTTCCTGGCCCATCCTAACTTTCTGGGAACTTCAGAGGAAAAATCTTTGCATTCCGCTCTTAAGATAGGAAACCAGGCACTGGGTAAATTGATGTGTGAGGTAACTATGAGAGCTCAGACTAATTCAAATGATTTGTCTTTAATTCTGTGATTATTAAAACCACTGTGTGGAAACCAATCTGATTTTGCAAGTACAATAAACTGTGGATGACTGTCAGTAGATACCACTAACATAATTTTTTATACAATTACTGTTTTTACTGTATAATAATACTGATGTCTCAAAGAAAACATTCTGTATATGCATGGTTAATATTGGCAAGTTTTTCTGATAAGTCATACCTGGATGAGCATCCTGAAACCAAGAAACTACTGAGAAAAGAAACTCATCTAGAAACATCTGGATGCTGAAACTTTTACATTGAAATCTAAACATTTGAATGATATAACCTGTCAAACTCAACTGCACTATACAAGCCCAAGGAAATATTCAGCTACTGCAAGGAAATGCGTGTCAATAAAAACCATGTTCTGAGTTCCTAAGAAATGGATGAATAGATTGCAACTAGTTTTAAAGAACAAACTCTGTTCGTCAAAGAATTCTTATGGCTTATTTAGAACACCCCAAACACTTTAATCAACACTGCTAAGACCAAGAAATAAGAAAATGTGATATATGTGCCTTCCCACATATTTTTGCTATTTCATCCCTTTGTTAAATATATAGAACAACTGCCCCAAAGACTTTAAAGGCTTACTCTTGTGGATAAATCTTTTAAATGTGTGTTGACAGAACAATAAACCATATCTCTGTTATCGTCCTCTGAAATTTCTTTCAGGAAGAGTTAATGAATGTGTTTGATATTTGAATATTTACTAATCATTGACAGCTAAAAGGCAGCTGCACTGAAGAATTTTGCATGCAATTAATAATATTTAAAATTCACATTATGTTGTAAATTATGGCATTAGTGAAACTTTCATTGTTGTGATTATTTGGCACTTTATTCCATTAAAAATGTATTCAACTAATTTTTACATATTGTAGCAGCTTACTTTAATTGAATATGATCCAGAGGTGTTGATGCTGAGGGCAGAGATGTTAGGCATTAATCTCACAATAAAAAGACTGTGGAAATTAAATATAAATGCTGGCAATAATATGCACTTAATGCATACTAAATTTGCATATATTACCTCTTCCCTAGAAACTTGTTTAAATTTGGGTAAAATTGAAAAAGTTATTCAGTCTACAATGGCTAAGATAATTGGCTTACACATCTAATCTTTCATTTTAAATAGCCCTGAGAAGACTCAGGAGCTTAGACAGTCAACTCTCAAGTCCACCCCACAAGTCTATCGTTGACCACCCACTCCTTGCCGTGCTCAGTGTCGAGCATCTTGAATGATACAAAGTGAATAGGACACTGTCCACACTCAAGAACTCTATCATCTACTAAGGGGAAATGACTATGGTACAAGTTCCAAAACAAATTTAATTAAATGTGCTATTTAAAAAATAGACTGTAGCAATTTTTTGTCTTCTTAAGAGGATTGTGATCATTCACATGAAAAGAATTTGCTATGGGCTTACTTTCACGCTTTTACTAATAGAAACTATGGTGAAGTGGGACAAAAAAAAAAAAAGAAAGAAAAAAGAACAAAAAAGAAAAAAATTTTAAAAAGAGGCAAAATTAAAAGCCTCTTCTAGGTTTTCCAAGATGCTCAGGGGTCAGCAAAGCAGGGGTTTTTCAGCAGAGCACATTAATGAGACTGGAGTTTGGAATAGAAAGCTAAACTGCTCTGCATGATAAAGGCAGGAACTGGAGGTTCTGGAGCCTGAGAAGCAGGACCTTGGAGAACAGATTTACGTGAGGACAGTGCCCCCAGCAGATGGGAGGCTGGAGCTGGGGGGAGAGGGGCCTGTGAGCAGTTCCAGAGGCAGTGCAGTAAAGGATCTTTACACAGAGTATCACATGTACCATTATAAACCGCTTGCTTTGCTTTAACCTAACTGGTCTTCATCCTATATGCCAAGTGGAGGAGTTAGTGGGGGGGCGGTGAATTAAAGAAGTGGAGCTCTTCATGTCTATTTTGGGTGGAGATGGTTGAACATCTGTAAAATGTGATACGTAATTGGGATTAGAGAGCTCAGAGCCCGCAGAAAGCAGAACACACATCTGGAGAATTTGCAAAAATATAAGGAAGAGCATTAGACTTCCTACGGGATGAACTTGAATTGAGTTTATTAAATTTCAGAGATGATAGTAATATTTGCATTTCATAAGGTAGCATGAGACAGCTATCCTCAAAGATGTCCAAAGTGCTGTACAGCTCTCAGGAGGGGGTTATGGCACACTGGGGACAGACAGGGATGGAATGAAGGAAGAGGAGCAGAGCTGGGCCTGTTTCCTATATTGTTCATTTCCCTTAACATCCTTTTGCAGTGAGGAAGTCTGCTTTAAGAAGAGCCACCATTTTATTCAATCATTCAGTCATTACAACCTTGAAAGCAGGTTTTAGTATCACCGATTTTTAGATTAGAAAACTGAGGCTGATCAAAGACAGATACAGCCAGGACTGGAGCCAGCCAGGGTGCCTGGGTCATTTCTGCCTAAACCGTACATAACCGTGCATGAGCCAGCATTCGAGTTTGGCCTTGGATTTCAGGAAGCGAAGATATGGTGGGAGGGGAGGACTCATCACTCAGAGGGATCAGAGCAAAGGCAAGGGAATGGGGATTTGGTGGTTCCAGGCCTGGGTGAGAAGAATGAACAGGTTGTATGCTAGGCACACAGAAAATGCTAATAAACATTTACAGAACAAAACTAATTTTCACCTCATCCCCATTCCACACCATGGACCAGATGCAGAAACAGGATATGGTTCAGTCTGACCAACTCATGGTTTTCACAGATGGTTTTGGATGGTCAGAAATCTGGAAGGAAGTAGGGGCCAAGTGCTAGAAGGTTTTAGAAGGCCTGGTGAAACATGTATAGCACCTGATTTAATATTCCATGGGGGGACACACTAAAAGTTTTGAGCAGGGGTGTCACATGATTGCCACCGTACTTTCAGAAAATTACCCTGGCAGTGGGTGAAGGATGGCCTAGAGCAGGGCATCTTAGGCTTGAATGTAATGGTGGCTCTTTCCTTACGTCTGTGATTTTGCATTTCTTTTTTTTTTTTTTTTAATTTTTTTTCTTTTAGATTTTATTTATTTATCTTTAGAGGGGAAGGGAAGGAGAGAAGGAGAGAAACATCAATGTATGGTTGCCTCTTGTATGTCCCCTGCCGGGAACTGGCCTGGCAACCCAGGCATGTGCCCTGACTGGGAATCGAACCGCGATCCTTCGGTTCGCAGGCCCGCGCTCAATCCACTGAGCTACACCAGCCAGGGCTGATTTTGCATTTCTAACAAGCTTTATGCCTTAGAGACTGACCCAGGGGGACTGGGTGGGTTTGGGACTCTGATAACCACAGGAGAGGAACACTGGAGGGGCCGGCCAGAGGGAAAGTGAGAAGTTATGCACTTGGAGGGCTTCCTTTTTTCAGAGCCTCAGGACAGGAAGAGGAGTTAGAGAAGGAAGAAATGGCACTAGGAGGAGTCTTTAGGGAGCTCTTCGTCCATCTCTGATACAGGAAAGGATCTGAGCTCATGCACTGCTCTGTCCCTTCCCAGCCTTTCTGTGTATACAGGAGAGTGTTTCCGGTTGTCACTCCTCTCCCACAGCTGACTACAGGAAATTGCTGTTGTCTGGCTCCAGCTTCTCCTAAAGTCCCTTCCAAAAGGGAGGCTGCCGACCATTGTGGCAGTATTCGCCAGCCTCCTACTGAGAGCTTTAGGGTGTGCCCGTTGAGGATCTGACACATGATTTCCTCTGCCTGGGCCCTGGCTTCTGGCTCTATTCCTCCCCTTCATCCCCAGGCTGGACTCAGTGGCAAGATCTCTGCTTTGCTCCTGCATCTGGTCCAGGCTATAGTGAGGAGATGTGTGGAGATAGTTCTGTTCCGGCAATGTTTATTTAGTTCTGTCTGTGTGCTAGGACAATCAGAACCAGGAAGAGGCCATTGTGTTTGCCAATTGGGAGTCATCAGTGACTGCAGACTAGAGAGAGTAGCTTTAGTAAAAAGGTAAAGGCAGAAATCAGATCACAAGTAGTGCAATAAATGGTGGGTAGTGAAGGTTAGAAGCAACTAATGTAAAGTGTTTGAAAAAATTTGTTGAGAAAAAGAGAAAACAGAAGCTCAAACCAGCAGCAGGATTGAGGGAAGGAATTGTGAATACACTGGAGGATTTACCAGGATTGTAGAAAGAGGAAACTGCTCTGACAGAGACGAGAGAGAAAGAAAACCCTCTGTTGCTACTCTGAGGAACATTTGCACTTTGAGAAGAGGCTTTTCCAGCCTGCAGACAAGTTTCCTTTTGCCTGGATGGTCTTTTAAAAGCGTTTAATGAATTGCCTCATTTTTTTTAAAAAATGGGAACTTAATATTTTTTTAAATCTGGATTTCTATTTTTTTCTTGAAAAGTGTAAGAGCTAGCACCTTCGGGTGCACATTCCCACAGCTGTCATTTATATTATTTGCCAGTCTCTAAAGGCATTGGAATTTGTACCGACTGTTTTAAAGCAATCTATCCTGGTTGAAATTCCAGGCATAAATTATGGTGGTAGAGGAGCTACCTTGGGGAAATGAAACCTTCCTGATCACCCCTCAATGTTTATAATGAGTCCCTACCTTGCCTTGGTATCAGAGTGTCCTCTGCCATCCTGGAAAGTGCCCCACCCCGAGATACCACGAGTGAAGGAGCCTGGGCAGAGACCAGAACAGAGACCAGAACAGACCCTTTACATTCTGTGAAATGAACTAAAAAGATATCACTGAACTATTATAGCTGAAAAGCAGCAGAAGTCCCTCAGATTTCCTTGGAGCAACTACTGCCTGAGGTTTTCCTGGCTGCTGACTTCACAGGCTTGTCTAGATCAATGTCCTCAACCTCAGCCGAAAATTAGAATGACTTTGGGACCTCAAAACACAGATGCCCCAGACATTATGTATGATTTGATTAATTTTGGTGGGTTCTGGGCACTGCTTCTCAAAGGTTGGCAGGTGATTCTAATGTGTAGCCAAATTCACTACCACTGTCGTGCTTTGTGGCGTTAACCCCTTCCACTCCAGGCCTTCTCCAGACAACAGCCTGGGCATCTGCACTAGACATTGTGTTTCTCAACCCACCTTTTTACCTGACTCCACTGTCATAACCCAGCTACCTGTTTGGCTGCTCTTTGCACAGAGCATTTCACCTCTTGTGATTGAGTTCAATGATCTAGAAATTTTAACTCTCAGCTGGCAACACTGACCATTTGGCCTGGGCTCAATAAAGGATAATGTGGCCTCTCTCTTATTGGAGCTAGAACAAAGACTCAGAAGAAAGAAAGTGGAAGAATCAAAAGCCAAAGAAACAAATCTACAATAGAGAAGGATGAAATATGGGTCAGGTAACCAGTTGTCCTAAATTGACTGAGACCATCCCAGATTTTATCTTTTTGAGTAATCATTTTGGGGTAAGAATTCAGATTTCTTGTCAGAGAAGTAGAAAGCCTAGACCTTAGGTGATTTATAATTTTTTTGGTTGGCAGGTTGGGAGTGGGAGAAGAATTGCAAAAACTAAATAGTTTTCATAAAATTACTAAGGTTTTTAGCAACACTCTAAATTTCATTGATTTTTTTTAAAACAGCTATAACAGCTTTATACAATAGAACTTTCTGGGAAAAGAGAAATGTTCTGTGCTATCAACAACAGTGGCAATTGAGTACTTGAAAGGAAGCTACTATGACTGAGGATCTGAATTTTTAATATTATCTCATTTCAATGAAGTTAAAAGTAAATGAAAACTCCCACGTGTGTTTGGTAGCTATTTAGTGTACAAAGCAGGTCTCTAGAGCTGCTGTGGTCTGTGAAAGACACACTTGGGTGTGACTCTTCTCTCATACCTTCTTGTTAGAGAAACTATCTCATTTACAGTTTGGGAAAGAGTAGCCCTATGTATTAGTAGAAGATATAACTGGGTCGATCTGAATTGCGTCAATCCAAACCGAGTCAGTTAATTTGTCTCTTCTAAGACCCTGGAACCAAGATACTGAAAGACTGCGTCTCTTTGTTAATGGTGAGCTGAACAAGTAGGGTTGGCACTAGAGACTGTGCTATGGAAAGGCAAAGCCCTAAGCAACCTGAAGTTACGTTGGGCTAGAGACTGGAAACTATGTAGTGAAACCAGGGGGAGGGGGTTGAAGAAAGAGGAGGAGGGAAAGAGAGGGAAGAAATCGCGTTGTATTGTAAGTGATGGACGTAATACCTGAGCTTTGTTGAAGACATTGTTTCTAATTTGGGGGTTAGAGAAGAGAAAAAATATGTTTAAAGATATAGAAGAAAGAAAAAAGGAAGATAAAAAATGTCTTAATGTAAATTCTAGAAATAATGGTGATATGTGTTACCTAATAAGCCAGCTTAGAAGAAGCCCATTCTTCAGTTGACAAAGAAAGGTTCTCTTTAATGTGGGAAGGTGGTTCTTTTTGACAACTCTGTCACAGACATACGAGGCTGGGCGCATAGTGATTTTCAATAAATATTTGTTGAGTGAATGAATGAACAGATAAGTGAGTGAATGAATAGATGAATGAAGCAGTAATGGGGACACACAGCACCTTCCTGAAATAGTCAGATGACCCTTTTGTTCAAGTTTTATTTTCAGCCAAATAAATTTTATTTGTTCTCTGGTTTGGTTTTTAATTATTAATTGCCAATTAGTCTTATCTTTTCAAACACATCTAAATTGATATGTAATTCACATACCATAAAACTCATTTTAAGTATACAATTCTATGTTTTCTAGTGTATTACAAGATCGTGCGTACTTCCCCACTATCTAATTCCAGGATATTTTCCATCACCAAAAAAGAAACCTCATGCCCATTAGCTCTGTTCCCTCCTCCCCTTGGCCTCTAGCAACCATGAATCCGTTTGCTGTGGATTTGCCTTCTCTGAACATTTAACTTCTGGGTATACAACTAGGAGTAAAATTACTGGGTCAAAAAATGTAAAATATATGTTTAACTTTTTAAGGAACTGCCAATGACTTTCTCCAAATACTCACCAACTCTTATTTTCCATTTTTTAAAAAAGATTTTATTTATTTATTTTTGGAAAGAAGGGAAGAGAGAGAGAAATGTGGGAGAGAAACAGTGATTGGTGTGCCCTGACTGGGAATCGAACCAGTGATCTTTTGGTTTGCAGACTGATACTCAACCCCCTGAGCCACACCAGACAGGGCTCCATTTACATCCCAGTGGGTGTAAAGTGATATCTTACTATGTTTTAGATTTGCATTTCCCTGGTGACAAATGAGTATCTTTTGGGGTGCTTATTAGCCATTTTTACAGTATGTCTCCTTAAGAGAAATGTCTATTCAAACTCTTTGTTCACTTTTAAATTTTGTTATTTGTCTTTTTATTGTTGAGTCATAAGAGTTTTCTACATATTCCAGATATTAGATCTTTATCAGATATATGGTTTGAAAAATTATTTTCTCCGTTTGTTACTGAACAAAAATGGAGGTTCGGCTGCCTGCCACCACAAAATCCAAACTCCTGAGTCAAGTGCTATTACAAAAGGAAATGGGTGTGTTCAGGTGCCGCAGGGCCTGGGAGAATGGAGGACTCCCGTCCTGCTCAAACCCGCTTGGTTCTTAAAGCGGTAGGGAAGGGAGGGCTTTTCCCGCCTAACCCAATTATCTTTCTAGCTTTTTGGCTTGCTAGGGGCCCTATCCACTCATCTTTCTAGCTTTTGGTTCTCTTGGTGTGAGAACCAACCCCCTGCCACCATGTTGGCCAATGGGCAGAGACTCCCCTGGGACTCCCACTGTCTGTTTTACCTAACACATTCTGTGGGTTGTCAAAAAAAAATTATTAATGGTGTCCTTTGAAGCACATTTTTAACTTGATGAAGTCCATATTTCTATTTTTTCTTTGGTTGTGTGTGCTTTTGGAGTCACATCTAAGAAAATCTTGCTTAATCCAAGGTCATGAATATTCACATGTATGTCTTCTAAGTATTTTATAAGTTTCCACCCTTAAATTTGTGTCTTTGATCCATTTTAAGTTTTCGTGTATGGTGTAAGATACAGGTCCAACTACTTCTTCTCCATGTGGATATCCAGTGTCCCAGGACTGTTCATTGAAAATACCATTCTTTCTCTATTGAATGGTCTTGGTGCTCATATCAAAAATCAATTGATTATAGATAAGTGGGTTTATTACTGGACTGTCTATTCTATTCTATTTTCTATATATCTATTCCACAGTGCCACTTGCTGTAGCTTTATAGTAAGCTTTGAAATCAAGGAATGTGAGCCCTCCATCTTTGTAATTCTTTTTCAAGACTGTTTTAGTTATTCTGGGTCCTTTTCATTTCTACGGGAATTTTAGGATCAGCTCATCAAAAGAAAGTCAAAATTTTGATAGGGATTGCAATTAATCTGTAGATCATTTGGGGTTTATTGCCATCTTTATAATATTAAGTGTACTAATCTATAAACATGGGATATCTATTTATTTAGGTTTTTAAAAAATTTCTTTCAACAATATTTCATACAAATGTATAAGTCTTGCACTTCTTTAGTTAAATGTATTCCTAGGTATTTTATTCTTTGGATGTTATTGTAAACAGTCTTGATTTATTAATTTTCATATTGTTCATTGCTAGTATATAGAAATACAACTGATTTTTATATGAGGTCTGTCTGGAAAAAGCCCAGCCATTGTTAATATAAAGAGAACAATTTGTACAACACTGATGTGACCTGGCATTCAAGGAGAGTGGACCAGAATACTCATGAATGAACAATGATGACTTCACGTACTAGTCAGTGGGGGTGCAGTAGATGTCATTGAGTGAGCATATGTACTGGGTGGCTGTCACATTCAAAACGACTGAGCAAGTAGAGCAATGAATCTGCATCAAATTTCACATTAAGCTTGAACATTCCTCCACAGAAACTATTTGGATAATTCGGAAGGCTTTCAGGGAGGATGTGATGAGTGCAGCAGAAATGAAAGTGTGGCATAAGCGCTTCAGCAATGGTTGAGAATCTGTTGAAAGTGATCCACATTCTGGAAGGCCTGCAACAAGCACAACACCTGAGAATGTTGAACATGTACAGGCTGCAATCAACAAAGATCACGGACTAACAGTGCAAGAACTAGAAGCTGATCTGGGGATTCCAAAAACTACCATGTCCAGTATTTTGACTTAAGGTGTTGGCATGAAACATGTGGCAAAACTTGTTTTGTGGTTTCTGCTACCAGAGCAGAAGGAACATCATGTTGTGGTTGCTAATGACTTGATTCAAACTACAACTGATGAACCAGATTTTCTCAAGAAGGTCATAGCTTTAAAGGAGACTGAGGCATCATTGACCCCTGTACAATGTTTCTTGTATCTTCTTCAATAAATGTCTCTATTTCTGGATACTTTACAGCAGACCTTGTTATTGATGTTATGTCCTGCCACCTTGCTGAACTGGCTCATTAACTCAAATAGCTTTAGAGTGTGTGTGTGTGTGTGTGTGTGTGTGTGTGTGTGTGTGTGACTTTTTAGCATTTTTTATTTTGTTCCTGATCTTGGGGGAAATGCTTTCAGTTTTTTGCCATTAAGTATGATATTAGCTATGATTTTTAATAGTTACTTTTTATTATGTTGAGTAATTTCCCTTTTATTTTTAGTTTATTGAGTATTGAGTATGTTTTATCCTGAAAGGGTATTATATTTTGTCAGATGCTTTTTCTGTATCTATTGAGATGATCATATGGATTTCTCTCTTAATTCTATTACTGTACTGTATTACATTGGTTAATGTCCATTTGTTGAACCAACTTTGTATTCCTGGAATAAATCCCACTTGCTCATGGTATATAATCTTTTCACCATTATTTCTTGAGAGCAGCAAGTTTTACTTCACTTCCTGTGTCACCCAAAGCAATCAGACAATACTACAATTAGATCAAGAATTAGTGACCAAGACATCATTGTGCAATCATCATCACTATTACCATCATCATCAACATTAATATGAGCACAAGCTGATGACCATCTGAACTAGAATGACAGGCCAAAGTGAGAAATCATATTTTAAGGAATTAGATAAAATGTAGAGAGTATTGGCCATAGGACACTATTAAATTTCATAATGTTCTTGAATAATTCTTCCATTCCTGGGGAAAAACCTTGCTTGGTCAAGATCTTCTATTCCTTATTTTAAAAAGTTTTGATAAAATAGAATGTAGCCACAGGAAAAGCAGTAAGTGTCTTAAGTGTCCTGCTTAGACATCAAATGAATGAACGAAACAAACTCAGAGATACAGACAACAGAAGGGTGGTTACCAGAGGGAAATGGGGTGGGGGGAAATGAAGAGAGTAAAGCGGGTCAAATATGCGGTGGCAGAGGGAGACTAGACTTCGGGTGATGAGTACCCAATGCAGTGCACAGATGATGTATTATAGAATTGTACTCTCAACAAAATAATGTTATTAACCAATGTCACCCTAATATACTTAATTTTTAAAAAATCCAACTCAAGGAATTCTCAAGGTAAAACACCTGTTTAACCAGTACACAGATGAAGAAGCAGGCCTTCTTTTGCTTCTTGTTCTGTGTCCTAGTTTAACAGGTGTTTAAAGAGGGGGCATTGTCAGCACCCAACAATGCCCCATCTCCGTTGCAACCTCCCACTACCCAGTAAGGATAACCACTGATCCTTTACAAAGATTTGTTTTCTATGAAATGCAATTACATACTTTTAAGTGAAAACTTTAAATTTCCATGAAGCTTTAAATATGTCATAATTTTTCTCATTCCAGGAACACGTAACTTCTTAAGTAAATTATAACATACATATCATGCTTTGTTTTGGGATTGTCTGTAGCTATACTGACCAGTACAATAGTCACAAGTCATATAAAGATATTGGGCACCTGAAATGTGCTGTCCACACAATAGACTTCCATGACTCAGTACAAAACTAAGACTTTATAATGTCTCAGTAATAATTTTTAAATAGCCATTATAGGTTGTAATAATAGTATTTTGGATATGTTGAGTTAAATCAAACACATTATTAACAATTTCACGTTTCTTTTCATTGTGGCTACTAGAAAATTTTAAGTTACAGATTTGGACCATAATTATATTTCTCCTGGACAATGATTGACACTATGGAATTAAATAAGGGGATAGATTGCCTTAATATTTTATATGTACATTACCGAAAGGTTTTTTTTTTTTTTTTTTTTGACAAAGATCATGCTGGAAGCTACTTCGTAGCGTCTAGGACTGGCACAGGCTTGATAGTTAATGAATACTTCTTAACTGTTTGTTAAACTTTATGTTTTGCTTTTTAGGTTAAGAGTCCATATTGTTTAACTACATGATGATGATATTCCTAAAAGATCAAGAAAAGATATGACAAAAGTCTGTATGGAAACTGAAAGAAGAGGAATTGCGTATAAAAATATTAGTTGGAAAATGTATATTTCTTTCATCAAAAAAGTTTCTTGTATTGTAATTCCTTGTAGAGTAACATGAGGTTTATGATATGTTTAGTGCAGCATATGTATAAAGGAAGTACTTTTAAAGAGTGAATCCATCTTTATATTAACAGGGACTATTACTTGTTTAGGTAAGCAGTTTCTTTCTTTTTCTTTTTCTTTTTTTTTTTTTGCTTGCTGGCAAAATCGTGTGAAACACTAATTACTTAGTCATATCAGAGGTGTCACACAACAGATTAATTATTCATTTTATTGGATGAATGAAGAATTGTGATGTGTGACACTGGCCAAAACCACCAGGTCCTGATTGGAGAGTTGCTAAATATGATATTTTTCATTGTTTTAAGAGATTTTATTTATTTTTAGAGAGAAGGGAACAGAGAAAGAGAGAAAAAAACATCCATATGTGAGAGATACGTCAATTGGTTGCCTCTCACCTACCCCCAGTTTGGGGATCTGGTGGGCAACCCAGGCATATGCCCAGACTGGGAACCGAACCAGTGACCTTCTAGTTCGCAGGCTGGTGCTCAATCCCCTGAGCCACACCAGCCAGGGCACGATAGTTTTTTCAGATCATAAATTTTACATTACATATATTGAAAGATATAAAGTATAACTTCTCAGATTTCTTTTAGTTAGGAAAAATAGGCCTCAAAGGATCCTGGAGTCGCCTTAAACTTCATGTGACTGAGAAACCTAGACCCGCCTGATCTTCGCTGAAGAGTTATCTTTTTGGTCCGGGTTGGGGGGCGGGTACAGAGCCTCAGTCAGTCCCGCCCAGAGGGATAGATGTTTAAGGTGAAAGGACAAGTAGAACCCAGTTTGGGAAGCGATGGATCCTGTGCCGAGCTAGGGCCTGGATACTCGTATCCCCCTGGGGAGCAGGTCTTTGTTGCTCTCACTCCCTCACTGGGTCTCAGCTTTTGTTGAGAGCCCGCTTCTGTGACTTCCGCCCCGCCCACCTCTGCTTCATCCTCGAATTTCTGCTCACTCAAACGTTTTGCTTTCTGCAGGCCCATTTTCACTACTCCGGCTTGAAGCCTTTTCTCCGCTTCGGCCTTTCTATCAGATGAATCATTCTCCCCTTTCAGTTTTCAAGGGAGACTGACTGGCTTACCGGATTACCAGTTACTGTTCAGTGAGAACTGTTTGTTCCAGGTCACCTCCGAGGATGACGGCCAGTTTATGGACTGTGTGCTCTTGGGTCACATGATCACTCTTAATCCAGTCAGTTATTGGAAGGGGTTGCTTTCTGGATAGTTGTTTGTACAACCTCTGCCCTGGGACGGTTTGGGTCAGCTCTCTCAACAGAGCCTCGGTTTCCTTTACAAAGGAACTCCAGGTACAATACAAGCATATAACACACACAAACGCACTTACTGATGAAAACGACCGTGCTTGAAGTGTATAAGTAAGTTGACTGCATTATGCCATTAAATATAGGAAGTAATAAATGAAGGGAAGAAACCTCTGTTGACCCAGAATCAAGAACTGGCTTTGTCCAAGTAATTTCTTTGTAGTAGAACAAATAGGTTTTCAAGATGAGTTTTGTTTTGCAAATCACACCATTCTGCTCTCCTGTAGTTTTCCGGAGGCTCCTGCTTCTGGCGTACAGAATCGAAGTCACGTTCCTTTTAGGAGACCTCAGCGTTCAGCGCGTTGGGGGCGCTTTATCTCTTCTGCTACGAGAGAGATCTTGGCAGGAAACCACGCCGAGGACCAGATGCCTGGGGCTGGGGACCACTGGCTCTGAGTACCGCGGAGGGAAGGTGGCGGTAATCCAAGATCTGCGACAGTTTCCCACCTGCCAGGAACCTGTCCCCTTATCGGGAGTCTCCTTCTCCGAAGTTTCTCCCTCTTAGGCTCGTCCCTGGGAATGTGGGCGGCCCCGTTCCGAGCCAGCGCAGGAACTCTTACTACCCCCTCCCCCCTCCTCCTCCTGCACACCACCAGCCTTTCTCTTTGCTTCAGTCACTTCCTTCCTCAGCCTCTTCCTCCGCTGGGCAGTGAATAAGATAACGCTTATTAGCCCCGGGCTAACGCTGCAGCACTTTTTCAACGGAAGAGAAAAGGAGGCGGAGAGGTGAGTAAGTCCCCTGGGACGAAGTGGCCAGGTGTAAGGGATGGACCTGGAATCTGGGGGAGGGCAGGCCACGCCGAGCTGCAGAAGAATCGTGGGCAGCGGGTGGGGAGCCGGCATCCGGGAGGGGCGCGCGGATGTTACCGCTGGAATCGGGCCGAGGCGGTGCAGGGGGCTGGTGGGCGCGCCCACCGCCCTACCTCTCCCGCAGACTTCCGCACCCGGCTCACGTGACGCTTCGCCGGCTGGGGGCGGACGGAGGAGCCCGCGGCCGTGTGCCGGTTTTTACCGCGGTGCAACGTGTCGCCTCTGCACTTGGCGGGGTCAGGAGGCAGTTCTGCAGAGCAGGGAGAGGAACGGTTGGGGTTGCGGGGAGAGCCACCCACCATGGCCTCAGGACAGTGGGTTCTGCAGCGCGGGCGGTGGGTGCGGCTCTGTGCTCTCCCCATTGTACGAAGGGTGGGGGGGGTAGTAAGGAGACACTAGGGATTTGTGGAACTAGGAGTGGGGTCCGTTTAACTTGTCCAGTTTGGGCACTCGGTCTCGCGGCGCACTGGGGCGCAGGGAGCTTGGGGAGCGCGGGTCAGTGGCGCTGGAGTTGCGGAGACAAAGGCTTCCGGGACGCGGCCCTTCCCGGAGAGGCTGCCCCAGAGCCCACCGGGCTGTCCCGGAGCAGTGGGTCGAGCCCCGCATCCCTCAGCTCTGCAGTGCAGGTGGTGATCGTGCAGGGGACAGGGTCTTGGGACCCCTTCCGGGCTAGCTCCCGAACCTGGAGCAGAGATGACCAAATATGGAGTGTGTGCGCGCAGGCCAGCAGGCAGGAAGGAACCCAGTCATCCTTTGACCAGCATCAGCTGCTGGTCTCGAATTGCTTAGGAGGGCGGGAAAAAAGTGGCCGGCCTGGTAGGTAGAGTTGGCTCCTGATTCCCAGACACCCCCTTCAGTAGGCTTTAGACCTCGGATATTAGAAAATCTCCATGTACTGCCTCCAAACTTGTGAAAAAATTATAAGGGAGTCCTTAAATAAATGTATATTGATGGTGGAGCTTTTCATCATATGTCCAGTGCTCTGACATTCTGCTTTCTTTGTGAGTCCCAGGCACAATGCCTAATTACAATCTGTCACAATTAGAAGGCCCGCCTAGCATCTGCCACCGCCTTCTCAATTCCCCCTCCCTTGCGCATTGACGGACTCTTTCTTCCCCTTGACTTGCCTTGCCCTCTTATGGCCTCTCGTTTTTTTGCTTTGTTTTGTTTTTTGCTTTTTGTTGTTGTTGTTGCTTACTCCAGTCCCAGGCTTGGGTCCTGGTAAAATGCTGTGGGTCTTCCAAGGGTTGTGTCACACTGACTGTTTCTCCCCCTTTGTCTCTACTAAATAATAAAATAAAAAAATCATGCCGAATGACTTGAATGAATTATGTACGGTAGCATGTTCTGACTTAGGAAGTACTCAGTTTGTAATATTTCATACAAATACAACTCTGTTATATTTATTGCACCTTGAATAGTAACTAGCAAAGAAAAAGAACAAAAAAGGAGGGGGAGATGGAGGAGGCGGATGTGGTAGAATCAGCATTGAATTGCAGGGAGCCCCTCTGAGCCAGTTTCATCATTTCTAAAATGGGGATAAATAATAAATACTTTGCAAAGCTCCTAGGATTATGAATTAACATAGATAAGGAACCTCATGCGTAATTAATTATAAAGAAATGCTGGTTGCCTTCCCTGCCCTTCTCCAAAATTGGATGAGCATACATCTGTTTAATATGATGCTGGTATTCACATATACATAACAGTAGGATATCCATTTTGAGTCTCATTATTAAAGGAGAACCATGTCTGAAATGTGTGGTGGGTGGTGGGCGTGGAGATTGATGTTAGAGAAATTTTCAGAGTGGGAGGAAATCATAGAATCTGAGAAGTAGGACCATAGTCTCACATTGGTCACAGGGCGAATGACATTTCATTCTCCCTTGTGATCATTGTGGGCTGATTTCCGCATCAACACTCCCAGATCCATACCACTTGTGCATTAATGCTTCCAGGAACAGGGTGCCAACTTTATACATGTTAGGCAGTTTTGATGGTTAGAGCAGTGTTTTCTTATATGGCTACCAAATCTGCCTTTCTATTACATCTCTCCATCCTAAGAGCAACACAAAACAAGATTATTCACGTAAGTACATAAAAGGGGCTTTAATTTTTAAAAAAAATAGTGGTAGGTTTTCTCTAGGCTAACTTTTTGGGTCAAGAGTCCTTGGGAAAGTGCAAGTGATGGAAACTCATTCAAACAACACAAGCTAAACCTGGAGAGTTGATTGGTTCATGTAATGGGAAAGTCCAGGGTCATGTAGAGGCTTAGTCATTGTTATTTGGTTGAACTTCTCTTTGTGCCAGCTTTATTCCTGGCAGATTTTCCCTGCATAGTAGCTGTTTACATCAGGGGCTCTAAACTTATACAATGGAACCCAGTGGGACAGTGTAATTTTACTAATAGTTATGGCAAAGTCCATGGGCTAAGCCTCCCTATTCATAATGAGATCACCTACCTGTGCCCCAAATCAATTATTCTGTCTCTGAACCACTCCTGGAGTTGAGGGTGAGGCTCTATCCAAGATACATGGATTTAGAGATAGGAAAGAATTGATCCAAACAAAAATTAGACTAATGGTGTCAGAAAATGGGGAGTGGATGCTGGGTAGGTACAAGTGACAGCTATTCACCACACTGACATTTACAGGTGTTTTTTTCTACCATAATTCTCATGTGAGTCTTTTTGTTGTGTCCTCTGGGTGTATTTTAGCTTATTAGTATCTTTCTCAAACTATATCATGAATTGACTATAATGTTATAGATAAAATTCATTAACATAAAGTTCCTAATATTTGGATGCTATAATTTTTTATGTAGATGCATTAACCTAAGATGTTGCATTTCATTGCAATACAAGCTTCTTAAATTATAATATTCACACATATAATGTAGCAGATGGCAGTTGTGCTTTTAATTATTAGCTGATGGAAAATCTGGAGTCCCAATCAGTATAGTTTAACATAGATGCCATTCTTGTTTTTAAAAGCTACCAGGAATAGGTTACAATCTGTCTAGATAAAGTTTTTCTTTTTCTTTTTTTTTTTTTCATTTTGTCACCACAAAGTAAACCATTCACACAAACCCCCCTTTTTGGTCCCTTGTTTGATTTGGAGAACTTCTGAGTAGAAGACCAATAGATGCAAACTTTCTGACCCCTGCATTGTCCCTTTCACTGTGAATTACTCCCTTCTTATGGAAACTCCTCTTCTTCGACCCAAGTTGGTCAGAGTTCTCTCCTCCACCTCTATCTGCTTTCCCTCTTCTGGCTGGTATTTCTCTCCTCTCACTAATGTAGCTGATTGCCAGGCCCCTTTACCTTCACTTTGTCTGAGTGCTCTTCTGCTGAGAGCTCCTCTCTGTTCTCCACTTAAATCAGCAGCTTTATGGTGACAGCTCCCATAGATGTAGTTCCACCCTCTCCTGCCTTTGCTCCTTTCAGTCCATGAAACCAAACGTTATTGAGCCTGTCCTCTTGGTGCCAAACAACCCAGCAGAGAGCATTACAGTAAGCTCCCTGCCTAGAGGAGCTGAGCGCCTGGTGGTGAAAGCCGAGGAACTGGTAATTCCAATCAAATGAAGTGAAGAGGGCAGACAATGCTCTGGGCACACTCCATGGGGGAGCTCTCCTACGCCAGGCTTCATGCAAGGCTTTGAAGAAGTATTCACTAAGCTGGGGCTGAATGTGTGGGAGTTGGCCCCAAGAAAGAGGAATAAGTCATAGCCTGGGTTGAAGAAACAGTATGGGGGAAGGTTGGAGGCGAGAGACTGAGGGACATTTGAGGAATAAATAAGAAGCCCCGGGTAGGTGCAGCCTGAAGTTCAAGAAGGTTGAGTGGAGGAGGCGGGAATGGAGGGCAGAACCCAGCCCATGGAGGGCCTGGTGAGCTGAGATAACTTTAACAACTCCCATTACCCGAAGACGAATGGTCTGCACCACAAGCTGTCCACTGTAGTTAGGTTGTGCTGAGCACTGCCCAGGGAAGGACATATCCCTGAGTGTGACCCAGAAGGCATCATTGCACTGACCTGACATTATTAAAATTGCCTCGTATCAATCTGCCTTCTTCGCTGGACTGCAGGCTCCCAGACTGGGGGAGCGTGTACCTCTATGGTGGTACCTCCAACTGCTAACGTAGGGACTGCTTTTTCTCCTTCGCTTCTCTGCTTTTGTACATGCTCTTGCCCATGCATAAAACACCCTTTCCCACCTGTCTGCCTGGTCCTCCCCAGTGAGCTCCATGGAGCCTCCTGAGGCTTTCTCCTTTGTGCTCCCATAATGCCTTGGACCTGTCACTCAGAGTGCAGTCATACTGCTTTGCTTCCCTCCCTGGCTCTGCTTCTGGAAGGTGAGGAGCCCTGCAGGCAGGTCCTATGTCACTCGCCTTTACTTTTGATGGCCTGCAGAGAACCATAAAGAGGATGCTTAGAGTTAAAAGTGGGTGCAAGGAAAATGGCTGTATTCTTCCCAATAGAGTATGTAGAATAAGAGTGGGATCAGCCCAGAGGGGATGTTGTACCAATGAAGGAAAAATGAAGGTATTCTAGCACCATGTACGTCACACAAGTATTTTTAGGAAGAGGAGCATGATAAATCAATAGTGACAAATGCTGCATAAAAGAAAGGGCCCTTGGATTTGGCAAGATGTACTTAATGGGATGAAGAAATGGCAGTAATACAGATGGATTTGTTTTCTCCCTCAGGCAGCAATGAATGTGGATCATGAGGTTAACCTCTTAGTGGAGGAGATTCATCGTTTGGGTTCAAAAAGTAAGTATTGTAACACCGACACAGTATTTCCATTGCATTTACCTCAGAGCAAGTAGGACTGGCTTGTTTGATAAAAGCCTAGAAAGGGGTCACCTGGCCTTGGGACAGTTATGACATCTGTGCCCTCAGTTCCAGGTGACAAGGGCCGTCAGTCAGGAAGTAATATCTGGAGACACAAAGCTATTGGGGTATTGTGATTCTGATGCAAAGAATGGTTGAGATATTCCATTATTCTTTGAATGGAATGGAAATTGCTGTGCCTCTTTAATCTGGCTGCATTGGAATTTGCTAATTGAATCATGTTCAAATTTGTATTTGTCACACTATTAAAATTTATTTTCTGCTGTATACTGCCAGCATTTTACAAACTTCCAAATGACTGGGGACTAAGATTGAAATGACACTGAATTGTCTTTATTTTCTCTAAATTCTTGAGTATTTATGGACATATAATTAAACCATCCTTAGTTGTTTTTTTAAAGTCAGGTTTCTCTTGCAGCATAGAAGCAGCTACTATGAAATTAGTGATGTGTGCAATTGCTAGTATTAGTGTCCATTTCCTAAAGTGAAATGAAAGTGACTATTGTGAATGTAGCCGTGGGCATTTGTGCATCTCAGGTAAGATGTGAGAGATTTGGGGAACATTTTGAAAATGTAAGAGCAATAGACATTCAGCAACAACTAGGATGATGGAACTGAAAGTTATAAAATTACATCTTATAAGTGAAATATAGCTTTAAATTGCCTCATAAGAGTTGTCTTGTCATTAACTTGTCATAGCTTGATTCTTCTTACACGTGAAATATAGCTTTAAATTACCTCATAAGAGTTGTTTTGTTATCAACTTTGTCATAGCTTGATTCTTCTTACTTACAGCTCTGTCTGCTTATGAATAATAAGAAATACTTTGAAAATTCCACTAAGCCATTAGTATCAAATGTCCCTTGTATTAGTTTTCTATTGCTGCCATAGCATTACCACAAACTTAGTGATGTAAAACAGCACATGTAATATGCTAGCAGTAGTGTAGCTTAGGAGTCTTAGTTCATTGGTGCTGCTATCACAAAATACCACAGACAGGCTTATAAAAGAGCCGAAACTTATTGCTTGTAGTGGTGGAGGCTAGAAGTCCAAGATCAGGGTGACAGCATGGTCGGGTTAAGTCTTCTTCCAGGTCCCAAACTTCTTGTGTCCTCACAAAGTGGACAAGGCTAAGGATCTCTTTGCAGCCTCTTTCATTAATCCTTATGACTCATGGCTTCAAATCCTTACATCCTCAGGACTTTAGCATCTCCCAAAGGTCTCACCTGCTAATATCATTCCATTAGCAATTACAAATTTTAAATAAGAGTTCTGGGGTGGGATGGGGACACAAACATTCAGACCATCGCAGAGTCTGATAAGGGTCTTCCTGGGCTAAAATCAGGGTGTTGGCAGGGTGCATTCCTTTCTGGAGGGTCTGGAGAATCTGTTTTCTAGTCTTTCCCTAGCATCTAGAAGCAAACTACGTTCTTGGCTCATGGCCTCTTTTCTCCATCTTCAAAGCTGCGACATCGCATCACTCTGACTTGGTCTCCTGCCTCCCTCCTCCGTGTCATAAGGACGCTTGTGGTTACATTAGGCTCAGCCCCAGAGTCCGGGGTAATCTCCCCATTTCAGGGTCCTTGATTTAATCTCATCTACAGATTTCCCCTTGCTTTGTAAAGTAATATGTTCGTGGGTTCTGGGGTTAGGACACGGATACCTTTGGGGGCCATTATACTTTCTGTCACTGCCACTTTGTGGTCTTTGCAGGCAGTTTATTTCTTCTCCAAACCCGAGTTATCACTGATATATACCAAGTGAAAAATAAACTAGGCTTATAAAAGTTGGTGTGGACTCAACAACTGAGTTTAATCACACGGTCAGGTACTATTTGTTAGGAATCTCTAAATGCCAAGCACTATGTGAGTACAGGTGACATAGAGTATGTTCCTGTCCATCAAGGATCTTACTACAATACTTAGCTGAGAAAAATAGATTAAAAACTTAGGAGGCAATTTTCAGAAAAAGTGGCACGCTAAACTGTGAAGTGCTGACATCCAATTCAGGACGGCCCCAGAGAACTAGATGAGTGGAAACTGTGGTTTTGAGGTACTCAATGAATCCTTAACTAGTAAGTTGGACTTTGAAGTGCAGGACAGGCCAGTTTAGGAGACATGCATGCGGAGACAGTGGAGGATGTCCTTTATTTAGTTGCTCTATCAGACCAATGAACAACCTTTCCTAACCCCATTTTTCTCCCACCCACTTGGTGGAAGTTCGGTGAGTCTTGTTTTCAACAGTGATGTCTCTGTCTGTGGTCCTCATCTCTACATTCCCAGTTTCTCATGAGCTCTGTGGGGTCATGTTACTCCTGGGAGTAGTACAGTTGTTTGGTTTACTAAAGGTATTAAAGATGTATTTCCAAAGATTTGTAGCATTCTTTTTTCTCTTAGATCTTTCTCCACCTCAGCTTAGTGTTTATTGGTCAAAGTCATTGTACTTAAAAGTTTAACCTCTATATCCTGTTCGACAAGGGTGAACTGAACCTCCACTCCAAAATTAGCAGCTTTACAAACTAGAAGACAACAAAGCAACTATCATAACTTAGGCCTTCTTGACTTACCTATTTCTGATAATGGATGACTTATGAATTGGAAAGTATCTATGGAGATATGTTATCTACTGACATGTTATGGTAAATTATTTAAGTTGTGTCTGGAATACTTTTGGTGAATCTAAATTATGATACGGATTAATCCTATGTAGATTAACCTAAATACGATGTATTAGCAAAGGTGGGAATTGATGACCTTAGTTTTATCTGTTTCTTTTTTATTAATTTTTTAAAAGATTTTATTTATTTATCTTAGAGGGGGAGGGAAGGAGAGAGGGAGAGAAATATCAATGTATGGTTGCCTCTTCTGCATCCCCTACTGGGAACTGTCCTGCAACCCAGGCATGTGCCCTGACTGGGAATCGAACCTCTATCCTTTGGTTCACAGGCTCACACTTAATCCACTGAGCTACACCAGCCAGGGCCAAGAAAGAGAGGGAGAGGAACACCAATGTGTGGTTGCCTCTCACATGCCCTCTACTGGGGACCTGACCTGCAACCCAGGCTTGTGCCCTGACTGGGAATTGAACTGGTGACCTCTTGGTTCACAGTCTGACACTCAGTCCACTGAGCCACACCAGCCAAGGCTGTTTCTTTTAAAATAAAATTCTTTTCTCATTTCCCATCCAGTAGGAAAAAATTAGGTGGATAAACATTATTAAGAGATTTAAATTCTTTCACTCAACAAATATTTCTTGAGTGCTACTTTCATGCTTAAGTGCTGGAAATGTGAAAATAAACAAAATTCCATCTCAGCCCTTGTGGGTCCCTTCAGGTAGCAGGAAGAGAGACAGCAAACCCACAGCCAGTACTGGGAAGTGGCTGAAAGCATGCGCTCTGGAGTCAGACTCCGAGAACGAATCCCAGATCCTTAACAGGCTTGCCGTGGGAGCTCGGGTACATTACTAAGCGTTTCTGTGCCTTGGTCTCCTTATTTGTAGATTAATAATACTCTGTTCTGCTCAAAGATACTTTATATTTTCACACTGGAAATTTCTAAAATAAGAATGTATCTTCTAATACATGGTGTGCTGCAGTTAAATTGGCAGTTCAGTTGGAACATAAAATAATGGTCCCTCTTGAAATTAATTATGTCTTTGATGAAATGAGGATTAAGTGAGGTTTAATGACTGTAAAATGCATTGAATAGTTCTAGCAACACATTAATATCAATAAATGTTAACTATTATTACTATAATTGATGGTGAGTTCTTTGACAACTGTATATTTAATTTTATGAGAAGAGCTATTAACACAGCTGAAGGTTTCTCAAAGAAGGTGACATTTGAGCCCATTGGTTTTTTTTTTTAAGATCTTATTTATTTATTTTTAGAGAGAAGGGAAAGGAGGAAGAAAGAGAGGTAGAGAAACATCAGTGTGTGGTTGCCTCTCGCACGCCCCCTACTGGGGACCTGGCCCACAACCCAGGCATGTACCCTGACTGGGAATTGAACCAGCGACTCTTTGGTTTGCAGGCCAGCACCCAATCCACTGAGCCACACCAGCCAGGGCAAGAGTCTATTCTTAAAGAGAAAGAATTTAGCTTGGGAAAGGGGTCTGGGTGCTGGGCAGATGGCTCAATGTAGGTAAAATTACCAAGGCAGAGTGTCACCTAGGAGAGCAGCAGGTTGTTAATTTTAGCTGGATCAGAAGGTACATGGAACAATGTGGCAGGAGACCAGGCAAGAAATGAGTGCAAGGGCCAGCAGATGAGGAGGCTTATCTGTGAGGCTACAGCTTCACTTTATTTTAAGGGTAATAGGGAGCCATTGAAAAATTAAAGCAGAAGGCTGTCAATCAAATTTGCATCTTGTAAAGTTTTTTCCACATGTTAGAACTCTGTACCAATATAAAGGATGTATTGGGGGTCAAAAGGGAGAAAGGGAGGCTGCTAAGGAGTCTTGCAATTACCCACATGAGAATCAGTTCAGGTCTGAACTAGGGAATTACTTGTCCACAGAGAGGAGAAGCTAGAGCAACAGAAGACACAATGAAAGTGATATTGCTTGTGAGACTGAGGGGCGAATGGGCAGAACTCCAAGATTATACCCAAGTTACTGCCTTTGGTGCCCTTAAAGTATTTAACCTGAATTTACCATATGCCAGGCACTCTACAGAAGACTCTACCTATGTTCATCTTGTAATCCTTGTAACAACTCTGCGAGGGGTACATTTACCCTCATTTTATGGATGAGATAACTGCATCTCAGGAGCTTGAAGGGCCTGGCCAAGGTCACCCAGCAGCTCCACTTATTTCTGGAATTGGTGGAACGGAGTTTCACTGCTAGAAGTTGAAAAAAATTGAACAGGTACACCTTTGCGTTCCAGCCCAAGCACAGTTAGATTCTCTGTTTTTATTTACAAACTTACTCTTTTTTCTTCTCGTCTTAGTTTACTTGATGTGCATCACTCTAGTTACCCTGTGACTCTGGCTTGGGACACTCCCCCATTTCTCTCTCGTAATTGAGCCAGTGATAGCTGACCGGCTGCAGAGTGCGTGCTGGCCATTGTGTTGTGTGTTTTGGAACTGTGGCCGCCAACAACCCTGTGCAGAGGTTTAAGCTTCCAATTTTACAAATGAGGAAACTGAGGCTTAGTGAGCTTAAGCAAGTTGCCCAAGGCCGAACGACTAGTGGGTGGCAGAGATTTCAGCTGAGGACTGTTGTGTGAAACTTCCCTGTAAAGTCCAGAACAGGTACTGCCTCCTCCAGCAAGCCTGCCTTCACCATGCTAGCCCAAAGCCATCTTGCCTCCTTCAAACTAACTTGTCTTTGCTGCTCCCTGGAGTCCAGTCACACACTTGTTAGGCATTATTCGTTGCCTTCGGCATTATTTGTTGCCTTGCGGGATTCGAAGTCATTTCTTTGAAAGCTAGAAAGTGATTCGATGGTTCTTTCTGTCTGCCTCCAGTGCCCAGCACAGCGCTGTCTTCACAAGGGGAGGTTCCTAAGAGCTTCAGGCTGGAAGTTCTAGCAGGGGGCACAGGAACCCAAGAACCGTGGCCCAAGCATGGTCCCCTTTCACTGAGAAGGCCATCTTCCTGACGGGCACAGCTTTCAGAGGGGAGAAGGTGAAGCAGTGCTGTAGGAAGGAGGTCTGGGGATCAGCCAGGCAGGTCAAAGGAATCCGCCAACAATGGGGAGGTGTCCCAGATTACCCTTACCTCTGAGTTTTCAGTGGATAGATTTTGACCCAAGAGCCTCCTTTTGCTTACCTTAATTTTTTAAAGAAAACTTTACTGTCTAAGAGCAGTGTTAGAGTTACAATAAAATTGAGACTAAAGGACAGAGGTTTCCCAATGATGTCCTACTCCCCCACAAGCATAGTCTGCCCCATCATCAGTCTCCCCCACCGCACATTCTTACCCTCGGAAAACCTGCTTTGACACATCAGCCACAGTCCATGGTTCACATGAGGGGTTCCATCTTGGTGTGGTACATTCTGTGGGTTTGGACAAACTCACAATACATGTATCCGTTATTGTAGTATCATCCAGAGTATTCGTACTGCTCTGACAATCCTCTGTGCTCTGCCTGTACATCGATCCCCGACCCCAACTTGTGAAAACCACTGAGACTTTTATTTAGTTTTAGCTTTTTTTCATACTTTTGCCTTTTCTAGAATGTTTTGTAGTTGGAATCCTTTAGCACGTAGCCTTTTCAGATTGCCTTCTTTCACTTAGTAATATGTATTCAAGGCTCCTCCGTGTCTTTTCATGGCTCGGAAACTCATGTCATTTCTTTTCAGTGTTCACTCTAATTTTTAACATCTGTATTAAAAACTGGCCTCCGATCTAGGTAATCTAGGGATCTTAGTAAATACAGATTTCTTCATGTTTCAGGTCATCACTCCCTCCCTGGCGGTTCTGAGCACATTCAAAATACACCTAGGGAAGCATTGCTTCTGACCTGGGGTTTCTCTTGTATTTGTTATTTTTATTGATTCAACAACTAACATAACAATTAAATTGAAATTTAGGCAGAGAGAAATTGGCCCACAGTAGTAAGTAGCACTGTAACACATTCTTTTGTAAACATCTCTTAGGTTTCTTCCTGTCTCTCCAGATAATACTAAGGCTGGGATGTATGTAGTATGTTGTATTTATTTAATCACTTTTTGGGTCTGGCAACAGGTTACATTGAATTTATGACTGTTAAATGTTAAATTGTAATTTTAGTTAACTTACAGGTAGATGTTTATTAAAGATTATGTAACTCTTTCATACATGGGGGCAAGAAACAGAGTTTGAAATGGCTAACATTGTATTTTCTCAAATTAGATGCTGATGGGAAGTTAAGTGTGAAATTTGGGGTCCTCTTCCGAGATGACAAATGTGCCAACCTCTTTGAAGCATTGGTAGGAACTCTCAAAGCTGCAAAACGAAGAAAGATTGTTACATACGCAGGAGAGCTACTTTTGCAAGGTGTTCATGATGATGTTGACATTATATTGCTGCAAGATTAATGCGGTTTGCCTATCATCGTTTACTGTTATTTTCTGGTAAACTGGAATGTTTTCAAGTCAAAGGGCAAACATGAGCATACTTAATGTATTTTTATAGACCTTGTAAACAAAAAGATGTTTTAGAAATCCGTCGTTTTTATATCTTGGAAGAAAATTTATGTATTACACTGTCAAATAAACAAAACCTATTATTTTTCTCAGGAATCTGGTTGGAAAATGTAGACATTGAGGCTTTTTTTGGTGGGTGTGCGAGAGTGTTTCATAAATCATTCTTAGACAATTTCTACAGATAATTGACATTCTGTGAAAGCAAGAAGCAAACTGAAGACCAGTTCCCACAAAGAATATTATAATGTTTACGTAATAAAAACATGTAGCTATCTTAAAAGTGGCTTATTGTCTTATTTTGTCATTGAAGATTTATGTGCCTCAGAATTGAGTTTTTGCATCAAGGATAGGTAACTGCAGTATTTCTTAATTTGAAGACAAATTTAAAGCTACAGAATCGTTTAAAAATTAAAGAGTAAGGACTTTTCAATTAAGGTAAGGTTAGTGTTATGGTGGGTCCCCATTAAAAAAATACTGATTTTGACGTCTATCACGTGCTTACATGGAGTTAGGGGACATGCCAAAACTCGTAACCCAAAAACTGCACTTTCTAGTTGGGTTAGTTAGACCCACCTGACCCAATACAGGATTGTCTATAATTGCATGTTGCAGCCTGTAGTACAGGGTGGGAAATGATCTGGAATCTCCAGGAGGGTAGAATCAGTGAAAGCCATAACAGTTGGAAAATATATCATAGAGGAGGCTGAATGTGCCTGATCAGAGCCAATTATCCAGAGGGAGAAATGGGGCTAGTGAGGGTGATGACTCAAGGTAAGCCAGAGAGACACGAATTAGCAACGTAGGAGCTTGTGAAAGGTCAGATGTCAGGCTGGCTGGAATATTAGGGAGAGAGGTGACTCAGACTGGGTAATTTAGGGGGAAGCTGGGAAGCTGGGGAGTTGCAGGATGAAGATGCTGTTTCGCCCTGGCACTGGTAGCCAGGGTGGGTTGTAGAGAGTAAAGATGCGGTCAAACAGGCCCACTACAACATTGCTCAAGAATCTCTTGGGGGTGGTGATAATGGAAAAGCAAATGAAGGATGGACCTCCAGCACATTTTGAAGGAAATTGAAACTCATCAGTACCCTTTTTATTGCGACAGGACCTCAATTCAAACTAGATCAAACAACAACAGAGTTCACTGGCACTTCAGAGCCATTGCTAATGTTTGTTGGGCATTTACTATGCTAATTAATCCTCATATCACCCTGTGCGGTAAGTATTTATATTATCTCCCTATAGATAAGGTAATAGAGGCACAGGAAAGTTAAATAGCTTTTCCAGGTTCACCTACTTAGACAGTGGGTGAGTTGGGATTTTGAAATTAGAGTCATCTAACTGGCAAGTCCAGGGACAGGATGAGCTTCAGGCATGGCTGGCTCTGGGCACCCAAGCAATGTTGTCAACTCTGTCTTTCCATATTGACTCTGACACCTTTGGTTCAATTCCTTTATCTTTCTACTCTAAATAGGCTTTTTGCATATAGCCAGGAAGATGCCTGCTGATAGTTGCAAATTCACATAATCTGAATTAATCTCATGCTAGAGATTAACAACCGCAGTGGAAAGAGAATTGATTATATCTAATGAGTACTAAGAAAGGAACTTGGGCCACACTTGCAGCTCAAACCTGCTCCTTTGGCCAATAACATTTGGCAGAGGGTGAGACATAGTGAACGGACAGAACTAGGTCACACCTGAGCAAAGGTGCGGTAGGGTACCGTGTTTCCTGTCCTCACCTCAGGTAGGACAGGTGGTTCCCGAAGGAGAGAATGTATGGTATATGGGAATGACATAAGTTCACTCCAGGTACAAGAGTCCTTTTGAAGGAAATCCGTAAAACCAGTTGGCAGAAAAAGGGTAAATGAGAGGGAATAGTTAAGAGCTACCACCATATGCGGGCTCCATGACAGAGAATCACGTGTTGGCAGAGATGGGGAAATGGATGGAGCAAGAGGGCTTGCTTTAGAGCAAGTCTGAGCACAGTGGACTTGAGGTGGGTGCAGGAAAGGTGCAGTGAGCAGGTGAGGATTTGGTTCTGGGATGCAAGTGAAGGTTCAGTATGGAAAGACTTGAGAGTTAAGATTCAAAATTGATTTCCATCTCCATTTTGATATGTGTAGATTATCATAATTCTGCATTAAGTTGAAAATTTAGCCACCGGGCACTTAGAAAACACCGAGGACCCAATCTTTGTAAAAGCCCAGGCAGCATTGGAGCCTCTGGGTTTGTCACGCACTAACTTCATTTCTCGGAGTCAGTGGTAGTTCCGCATTTCCTCCTCTGGTTTCTGGGAGGCTGTGACTACTTTAGCAAATGGAAAACAGTATAAGTGGTGCTAGTGATTTCGGAGGGTGGGCCAGAAGTGCCCAAAAAGCACGTTGAGAGAGAGACGGGGTTTCAGGGACGGCTTAATGAAGCAAATCAATGATGTCACCAAAATCCTGGATTTCCCCCCGCCCCCCCCCCCCCGTTGGTGCATTCTGCCCTCTGTGATATCAGTTTCATTCATTTCATGCTAAGTCTGACTTTCTTCTTGGTCAAAAAATAGCTGTCTCAGAATGCTTCAGCCTCCATCCAGGTCATCCAGGCAGAGATGGGGATCAAGACAGGAGGTATAGGTGCCAGGAAAAGCCCAGAAAGATCTCATTCCTGGAACATGTGGGATTTAGGCCATTAGGTAATACAATCTAGGCTGATAATATTTTATTTCATGTGCATGTATTCAGCAGAAACAAAAGAGGAAGTGGTAGAAAAAATACCACATCCTATCGGGAAATGGTAGATACCACAAAATTTAAAAATGGGAGTAGAAAACAATTATTTGGGAGCAGAATTTATTGAGACAACTTTATCTAATTGCCCTGCAATCCAATAATAATTACATATATCACTAAATGGGTACCAAATTAATTTTGTGGAGTGCGCTATTTCATTAAAATAGTAAATGGTCTACATATATTCAAATTTATTGGGTGTTGATGTAACCAGCAGAGAAGGAGCTCACTGACATCTGGCTGCAGAGAGGCAAAAGGTATTAGCACCAAGAGCCCATAATAAGGTGAGGCATTTGGGAGCTGGAGTTAACCACAGAGTTCAGGACTTTACCCAGGCAGTCAGTATGCACTCAGCAAATCGAAGAACTAGGTGCTTGGCGTGGAGTAGCGAACAAATCTAATAACTTGTAAGTCTTGATTTCTCCTCATCTGTAATATGGGGAAAATAATTAATACCTTACTCTTAGGGTTATTATGAGGATTAATGTCTGAAATGCAGTAATTGCTCAATGATTATTAGTTGTTACAATTATTTGTCTTGGCAGGGATGTTGTTGGGATTGCAATTGTTATCATTGTGTTTGATGCAGAACTGAAAGTAACTTGAACACCAAGGGTGATTTAGGACCAACCGAGGAAGTGGTCACAGTCACTGTATCAGACTTCCAGGGGGAGGAAAGAAGGCTTAGTGAAAGTTGTAGGACTAAATTCAGAGGCCAGTTTAGAAATTTTAGTTTTTGTTTTGGTGGGTTTTTGTAGGGAAGCCAAATCTCTTCCTCCCATCTCTCAATATACCATCATCCAGCCTATGGAGAGCTGGTCTTTTGTTCACTGATGAACTCCAGTCCTGATAACAGTGCTGGCACTTAATACATGCTTAATAAATCACTGTTGAATGAGTGGATGAATGAAAGGGTGGATGGATGAATCAGTGTAGCAGGAGAGCTTGGTTGCTGTTCTGAGCATCAGAAGTGTGCTCATGTATCATGGTCACTTACAACTTAAAATAACAAGAAGGAATATGGGCTGGCAGTTATAGTTCTTTGATTTGGCGAGGTGCTGTAGCTTTTTTAAAAATCTGTTTTGGCAGCTTTTATTATACAGTGTGTGAATGATAAATGAGTACTTTCTTACAGAAAGGTAACACATGGCTCCTGTATTTTATGAAATAACAAACCTTTCATTTCATCGCCAGCTTTTTAGAATATGTTTCATAATTAGAGAAATGAAAAACGAGGCTTTGCAAGGCTGTGCCAAAAATGGAAAAATTTTGGGATGAATCCAAAACCAGCTAGTCTTAGGCAGTGCGTACTTGGGGACAAAGCTCTACATACACTCAGGATCCTGAGATGCAGGAGAAGGGATAGCAATTGCCTTCCTAGAGAGTTGGGCTCAGCAGAAGTTCCCACTGTGACAGGCCTGGCTGATGAGGCTGATTCTGAGTAGGACATTCTGAAGTCATTACAGAATCAGAGTGGGGAATGGTTGATTTGGGTAAAGGTTTGGAGAACTTTTATTTTGGAATGACAATCAGCTTGGGAATTTGGAGAGGCTTCAAACTCTGGTTTGAGAGAAAGGTAATGTGACAAAGATACGATGAGACTGCGGAATCAAGAAAAGGGAGCTTCCTACTGAGTCTGGGACAGAGATGCTGGTGGAGGAGGAACAGAGCAGCGAATGGCTTAAAGGAACAGTTGTTTGCGTGTTCTACATTAGTATAATGGTTTCCAAAATGGGGTTCATTGTGGGCCCTCATGAGGAACCCACAACTGATTTAAACATGCTAGGTGTTTCTTTGGTGGTTAGAGGCAAGTTACTTTTGTTTTACATAAGGCTAAGAGATGCTAACTAGTAACCTACTAAGGAAGCTAAGGGTTGCTACACTTAGTTGTCTGTTAAGCTGGAATTAGTGTGGCTATCAGCACTGGCAAAGCAGCTGACTCAAAGCCTAACGGCAAAAGCTGGTTGGTAGTCAGTGCTGTGCATATTATGAAGCTCATATTGCGTGCACCTGTCATGAGGTTGGAATCCCTACTTTGAAGGGGCACTTTGTTAATGGCGTATCATCAGTGTTTTATTGAGCTGATCATGATTTCTAATTGCTACCATTTTGGCTACTTAATGACTAACTGTGGATTTAGCTTCATTACTTTAAATTTGTTGGTTGTTTGATTACAACATTGCAAGTGGTGACACATATTTGAGGCAATGGTATTTTTGGCCTATAATATCCCCTGGAACTAGAGTTTGAGATATGAATAACCCATACTCTCTTCTGCTAGAGTAGATGTGTACAGAAACCCCACAATAAGTACTTACGGAGCTAAAGTTTACCTTTCATCACTCAGTTCTTTCTCTTATGGAAATGAGACTATTTGGTGGTGCTTGGGTCATTTCCCTTGCTTAAATGTGCTATGGTCCAAAAAGTTTGAAATACAATGTTCAAAAATTTTTAGTTTAATAAAACTATGAACAAAAAGCAGCTACTTATTGTATGTAGGTGACATTAGGAAAATGGCCTGCAAAGCTAAGATTCCCATGAAAATTGTTAAGTTATAGAAAGAATCTTTACTGCTATTGTCAAATACTTAGAAGTCTACGTGTTACAATTTAGCAACACCTGATTGCAAAGCATGCTGATAGACCAGTGTTAGGCAGAAGGGAAGAGGAGCAAGCCAGGAGCTGGTCAGCCCCGGGGATCAGGGAGCAAATGCCTCTGTAGCGCTGATTTCTGAGAGGTGGCCATGGAATCTGGGGATGAGGGAAACTCCACATTGACCCAATTCTGTTGAAGGCATCAGTGCCTATAATTCTGAGCTGTTGACACTGGTGGCTACTTAAAGGCAGGATTCTAATCCCGAATCCTAGATCTTCAACTAGGCAGAAACAGATGCTTCTGGATTGTTTTTATTCCAGGCCTAACGACTCCCTGCTGTGTTAGAATGATTACAAGGCTCAACTCGACCCCAGTGGGACAACATGAGAGGGGGCGGGCAAGAAGGCTGAGAATAAAGATGTGGGGCGGAGAACAGTTTTCTGAACGGGTTCAGGTATTTTCAGGAGCTGTTCATGCAGTGACTCCTGTGATGCAAGAAGGGGGAGAAAGGGAAAGAATAGAAAAAGGCTCCATGAAGCAACTTCCTAGCCTCTCTTTTAGAATCTGCCAAAATCCAGCATGACTCCATTTTGGGCTAGGTTAGGGTTTCCTTGAAGTACAAGAAGACAAAAACAGAAGAACACCAAGAGAGAAAGGTAAGAGGGTTTCTCCTCCTTTTCTTTCCCACCAAATCAAATGCTAAATATTCAAGTATAGTCTGCACGGTTTTCAGCCCCCCGCCAAAAGTGGAGTGCTTTGAGAGGCTGGACCCAGGGTGGCTGTGGCTCACTGACAGAGTGGACATTGCCAGGGTGGACACAGTGATTTATGTCCAGTTGAGCAACTGTTCCAGCAATCAGGGTAGGATTGTGACCCCTGTTATCACCTCACCTGGAGCAGAAATCCTGGACCCATGTGACATCCCATCATAACTTTCCTTCATCTGATATGCAAATAAAGATGCTTCTTTCCAATTTATTACAGAGGCACAAATATCAAAGGAACAAGAAGGATTTCTTTTAAAGCTGTTTTCAAGAAAGGGATTTGCAGGTGCTAAACTTTCCCTTTCATGGGTGCTTGCTGTCTCCCGGGGAAGGTGTGAAAGGAACTTGGCGTGCCTCGTTCACTGCAGTGGTCTCAGCCCATGTGGGGAGAAAAGTCAGTGCAACTGCGATGCTACGCCTCCCGGGACGCAGTTAGGAGATCTCCCAGATCTGTCTCCTAAAGTCTGTCTTAACATTCTCATCTGCATCTGCAACGCAATTACACCCTTCACACTAGAACAGAAACCTCAGCAAGGCTGGGGATTTTTTTTTTTTTTTTTTTGGTCCTGTTTTGTTCAGAGTTGTGTTCTTAGTGCTTAAAATGATACCTGGTACATAGTAGGTGCTCGATAAACATATTTTTGAGTAAATGAACTTATGTCCTTCACATCATTCACTGTGTGGATGATCATAGTAATAGTTAACTATTAGTACATATTTAACAATGTACTAAGCACTTTACATATAGTATTTTATTTAATCTTTGTAACAGTTATCAAACAGGTATCAATAATAATACTATTATTATTATTTTTGCTTTATATGTAACTTCCCCAAGTTACTTCCCCAAGTTGCTGTACACAAGCCCTGTCCCTTTTTCTTTTTGTGCACCTAGGTTACCCACCTTTGAAATGCCCCCTTTTAAGTGGGACTCCCTTCTAGAGAGCGCATCATCTTCTTAACTATCCTATAATCTCCCTGTCTTGCGTTTTCCCCCCCACCTTCCTGTAATCTTCCTTACAGTCCCTCCTTCATTCCAAATGCATTTTAAAAACCTTCAAAACTACCATTTTCCAGAGCATCTAAGATTTTGCTTTCCAGACATTGTCATCAATTTGGCTCAAAAACCTCTTATAAAGTTCTCTACAGGTTTGGATATTTTTTATACCAACATTCTATTGTAACGCATTACTCATGTGTTTGCGGTGATGCTGGTGTAAACAAACCTGCCGCACTCCCTGTTGTATAAAAGTACAGCGCGTACAGTTATGTACAGTACATAGTACTTGATAGTAAAATAATGTTATTGGTTTATGTATTTACCTTACTATACATTTTATCATTATTTTGGTGTGTGCAATTTCTTTAAAAAGTTTGTGGTAAAACAGTCTTACACATCCTATGTTCACTTTTCTTGATTGTATCATTCTCACAATTAATTTAATCTCATGTTGTTTTGTACAGTGACATGCCATACAGGTGTGTAGCCTAGGAGCAGTAGGCTATACCATGCAGCCCAGTGCGCAGTAGGCTATCCCATCTAGGTTTGTGTAAGTGCATTCTATGATGTTGGAACAACTGTGAAATTGCCTAATGATGCATTTCTCAGAACATAGCACTGTTGTTAAGCAGCACAGGACTATAGTGAGAGGTTTATTTTAATGAACTGGATTTTGTGACTGTTGGGGCTGGTAAGTCTGAAATCCGCAGGGCAGGTGGACAGGCTGCAGGCTGGAAACTCAGGCAGGATTTCTCTGTTACAGTCTCGAGACCGAGTTCCTTCTTCTCAGGTTACTATGACTCTTTGCTATTAAGGCCTTCACCTGATTGGTTGAGGCCCACCCACATTATGGAGGATAATTTCCTTTGTTTAAAATCAACTGATTATAAATGTTTATCACATCTAAAAAAATGCCTTTAGAACAACATCTAAACCAATGTTTGGGCTCCAGAACCTAGTCAGGATCCCATATAAAATTAACCATCATGGCATCTATAAATTCTGTTTAAAGTTAAAAGTTGGCTATGCACTCTGCTTAAATGGTCCTACTTATATAGTTAGAGAGAATAGTTATAGTTAGGACTTATAGTTATAAGTTCTACTTATAGTTAGAGAATAATTTATATTCTATTCCAAGTGATATATAATCTTGGGGTTTAATATTGCATGGACCAGTCACTGATACTACTTTTGGTTGAGGTATCTTAGTTATAAAGGAGATTAGATGTCCATATTATAGAAAAAACATCAGATAGCTTGCTAAATCTTTAGGAATTCTCTAAAACCTTGTCAGATCATATTTCATAGAAAACTCTCATTTACTGGACATAATGGCATCCTTCAACCAATGAAAGTGTTGTGTTCCAAAAGCTTATTTCTTTTTGTTGTTGAAACTTGAAACATAATTTCCCCCCAAATAATGTTGTAAATGGTAGTTATTATGCTCCCAGGCTCAACAGACTCATAGATGGAGCACAGGATGACAGCTAGTTGAGGGCGGGGAGTGGGGAGAGGTTAGGGGGTGGGGGGATTGAACAAAAAGGAAAAAGGACTCATGGGCATGGACAGCAATGTGGTGACTGCAAGGGGGAGGCGGGTTATATGGGGACTAAAAGGTAATGTAAAAAAGTGATTCCTTAGAAAAATAAAGAAAGAAAGAAATAGTAAACTTGGAAGATAATTTTAAAAAATAATGCTCCCAAGCTCCCCAAAAACTCTAAATAGATAGTATCTCCAGTTGTCAATGGAGATATGTAAGAAATGTCCAAACCTGTAGAAATTTTTTTTGAGTTTATTTGAGCCAAAACTGACAACATTCCTGGGAAACGAGCTCACGTGCTCTGAAGAATGACAGTTTTGTAGTTTCTTTTACACACTTGGAATTAAGGAGGGAACATGACAGGAAGGTGAAAGAAAGCAAGGCAGGGATTGGATTACAGGGTAATTCACAATATTGTGTGATCCCTCAAGGGTGGTTGTGTTTTCTAAGGCTCTGCAAAAGAGGATTAGTTACTTCTGGCATTTCCAGATTGTGTCAACCTAGATGCACAAAAACAGTGGATAGGGCTTGCTTAAACCTTTTACTAAAGAAGTTACAGGGCTGGGGTGTGAATACCCACTATGATCTGCCCAGCTGGGAATTTATGATCACTGTGTGGGGGTCCTTTCAATTAGTGCCTCTTTTGTAACAGTATAATTTTAACAATTTCTTAGTTAACTAGTTTCACAGTTAATGTCTGGGTTGTCTACTCCCCTTTTTCTGACCCTGGAAAATATCAGAAATGACTGATCAGGTGCTTCTACCACAAAGTGATACAGAGAAGTTCACTGAACAGAAAACATGTTTGACAAAGGGACCTGTGGATTATTATGTTGCCCACAGAAGTATTTCTTTTTGATCTATATGTTTAAGAACAAAATTCATTATTGGCATTTAAAAGTCAGGTGATCTCTCAAACCAAACCAAACCAAACCAAACCAAACCCAATTAAACCAAACCAAAACAGATTCCTAGATTCTCTGGAAAACAAAAGAAAACAAAACAGGAGATCTGGTTATATGAGGCCAAGATCATGACATAGTAAATATAGGCAGGAACAAAGTAATGGAAGTCCCAGGATTATACTCCCCAGCTCACCACCCCCGGGCTGGCTTCACTTTTCTGTTACTAGCATGTCCCTGCAGGCATCTAAGTTGTGACCTTCATCATAAAGACACTCTGTGACACCTTGCTGGGGGCTCTGTCACATATCCGGCGTCTGTCAGTGCACTCAGTACAGATTAAAAGCAGGGGACTATGCTTGGTGGGGAGAATGAGAAGCGGCAAAGAGGAAAAATGAGCTGTGGCTATTTGGAAGGAAGAGGTGAAAAGGGACATTGTACATAATAGGGGAAGGGAGAGTCCTTTCTGGAGGAAATTCAGTAGACTCAGTTTCACACTGTGCATGCTAAGGAGTAAAGGGAGACGCCTTTACCTGGTACATTTTACACCACACTCCTGGCACCTTGCGCCCCGTCACTTTTTGAAAGTATGTTTTGAGCGAGTATGTTATGTGATCATTAAAAGCAAATCACCAGCAAAGCTAAGGAAATGGGTTTGCAAGTCCAGTCTTCTTTCTTCCCATGCGTATCATACCAGGATTCCCGGCATTGTGGGAAAGGCCTTTAAAATAGTAACTAATCACTAGCCAGATGTTTGAAACTCAGTGTTTATTTTAATATAGTCAAACTGAATTCTCTGTATTATGATCTCTTCTCAAGTCTAAGTACATAATCAACACATAAGCCATGATGGTGTTGGCATTATGATGATTAAACGGACGATTCACGTGGTTGGCATTCAGTTATCCCAAGATGTTTATTAAATGCTGAGATGTTGATGAAGCTGTGATTAGACCATACATAAAACAAATGAATCGGGCAGGTAACCACCCAGGCATCATTCGTTACTGAAAATAAACACCAGTGCTAATAAGACACAGAATAATGACACCAGCCTGATAGCCATGGCATCTTCAGAAATTACTGGGCTGATTCCATTTTACCACTAGCTTCTGTGTAAATATTAACTTCATAAAAGTTGTGAAACCCATAAGCAATTACATCAGCTATAACAGCATTAATTAGGGTATAGTTGGAGTTAAAATTCATAGATATACATTTTTATGTATATAATATATACTTTACATATTTAGTTAAAACCAATTTTTCTACACTCATGTAGAGATTGTAGCATTTAAAATCAATTCTTATTAATCCCTTAATTCCCTTTTTCTATGTATTTCAGCAAGGGAGCAAGGGAGGAGTAGCCTCAGGAAAACCTTCAAGAGAGATGCCAGGTGAGTGTTAAAAGAAGAGAAGATGTCTATCATGATGCCTCGAAAGATGAAGGTTATTTTAGGGGAAAGGGGAAAGAGGAGAGATCGAAAAGGTCTGAAAAAATCCAATGACTTCCGTGTAGTCCTCACTTTACACCAAATACTCACTTCCTCTGGAGTAAAGGGATAAGCATGATCTGAAGTTAATCTAGCGAGGCAAGCAAGAGTAACATTATATTCTTATGAAGAAGTTGGTACTTCGTTCTACAGCCAATGGAGGCCATTTGAAGCTTCGGTGGCAAACTGAGACTTTAATAAGGATGCATTGCCATCAGAGACATGGACAAACTGAAAGGGTCAACTTAAGGCAGTGGTTATAGGGACAGAGAAAATGTAAATGATGGTGGAGATGTTAGGGAGATAAAATAACCAGAGTGTGGATACTAGGTGGACAGGGAGATTTAGGCAAGTGAGTCTGAGAGAATGATTCAGATTTCTGGGTTGTTTAGGGTGTTAGGATTGTCTTTGGCTGCTAGCAAACCTGGCTGTGCCTTCTACTACCGTTCTTCAGATTGCAATGTGCTCAAGGTCTTAGAATCCTCCTGGCTTTCTGCTCAGCCTCCTTTTGTGTGGGCCTTCATCTTTGTGTTGTCTTGTTGTGGCAGGAAGCTTGTGCTAATCCAGCATCACATGTGCTGTGTCCAGGTTGGATGCAGGAGAAAGATGAAGGACAAAAAAGTTGAGTCTCTCACTTTTATTTTTTTTTCATTTTTTAAAAGTTCATTGGGGTAATATTAGTTAACAACATCCTACCAATTTCAGGTGAACAGCTTTATAATATAACGTCTGTACACTCCATCGTGTGCTCACCACCTGAAGTCTAGTTTCTCCCATCACCTTGTATTTGACCCCTTTCCCCTCCCCATCCTTCCCCAGCCTCCTGCCCCTCCAGTGACCACTATTCTGTTGTGTCTGTGAGGGTTTTTCTTTCTTTTTCTTTTTTTGGTATTGTTTGTTCATTTTTTATTTTTTAAGTATATTTTATTAATTATGCTATTACATTGTCCCATATTTTTCTCCCCTTTATTCCCCTCTGCCCTGCACCCCCCTCCCAAGCATTCCTCCACCTTAGTTCATGTCCCTGGGTCGTATATATAAGTTCTGTGGCTTCTCCATTTCCTATACTATTCTTAACCACCCCCTGTCTATTTTGTACCTACCATTTATGCTTCTCATTCCCTGTACCTTTTCCCCCATTTCCTCCCCGCCCCCTACCCCACTGCTAACCCTCCATGTGGTCTTCATTTCTGTGATTCTGTTCCTGTTCTAATATTTGCTTTGTTTTTGAATTTTGTTTCTGTTTTTTTTTTTTTAGGTTTAATTGTTGATAGTTGCGAGTTTGTTGTCATTTTACTGTTCATACTTTTGATCATCTTCTTTTTCTTAGATAAGTCTCTTTAATATTTCATATAATAAGGGCTTGGTGGTGATGAACTCCTTTAACTTTACCTTATCTGGGAAGCACTTTATCATCCCTTCCATTCCAAATGAGAGCTTTGCTGGATAAAGTAATCTTGGATGTATGTCCTTGCCTTTCATGACTTTGAATACTTCTTTCCAGCCCCTTCTTGCCTGCAAGCTTTCTTTTGAGAAATCATTTGTTGCTTTTTGTTTTATATACCACATAGGAGTAACCCATACAGTTCTTTCCTTTTCCATCTTACTTATTTCCCTTAACATATACAGATCTCAAGTCTGCCCTTTTAAAAAGCACTTTCCTTAATGTCCCTCCTTGTCATTGTAATATGCATTAGCCAGAACTAGTTTGTGTAGCTACCCTTAGTTGCAAGAGAGTTTTTGAGTTGGATATAGTGCCTCTCTGAACAGAACAGTGGTTCTGCTGGTGCAGAATGGATTTCAAATGGACAACAGAAGCACTTTCCACAGGTAATTAGATGGACGTTGGCTTCATGCTCTGAGACAGGAAACGCAGGATGAGTAGCAAGTCTGAGTGAAAAGATAATGTGCTCAGTTATGGATGTGTTGTGTTTATGGGTGACTGTGACTCATCCAGCTGCAGTATTCAGCTGGCATCTGAAAATCATAAAGCACCATAACTAATGATAATTTTGGGAGTTTTTGGCTTATAAATGGCAGTTGGCCTTTCTTAGCATAATAATAATTGTTACTGGTTATATGCCTGGTTCCTTTAGGTATCAAAGCAGATTGGTTATTTGGTTCTTAATAGCAGTAGTCTTCAAATTGGGGTACCCCTGAACGTAGGAGACTTTCTGAGGGGCATATGAGCATAAATAGTTGTAAGGAAGTCAATTTCTATGTTCGCAATTCCCATACATACTCTTCCATGAAATTGATCTGCCTGAGAACTGGCTGGCATGTTTATGAAGGTTCTTCCTTCTGACGTCTCCTTTTCCAGTAGTCTTTCTCCCAATTTAAAGAGAAAGACATGCTTCTTACTCAGCTAGAATTTCATATTACACCACTTAATTACAGATTTGTTATGAGAGACAACCTTATTTTCTTGTTTTATAATGTATTCTAAAAAGCGAGAAAATTCTATGACCTCTACATAATTTTAATCTTGAGTTTACTACTTTTAGCAATTTATTTTGTAAGATTTGCTTCATATTTATGTATTAAGTTTTCATACTATTTCTTAAAATCCATATTAATATATTTACTTGAATTGAGAACTGAAAAAGTTTTTCTGAAGAAAGTAATTGCGATATGATTGATTTTGCCAATTAGATTTGGTGGTGAGTGTGTTCATATATTCAGTGAGCTAAATCTGTTGTTTTAGCTCATCAGAATTTTGACAAAAATATATTTAAAACATGTGGCGAGATAAAATAATTTTTTGAAAAATAAAATAATTTTCAATAAAATTAATAAAATAATTTTACTGAAAATTATGAGTACGCAAAGATATATAAAAATAAAGATTTTTTACCCCTTTTAAATATATCTTATTTTAGAAAGTACCTGTAGGTCAAATATAAAATATATTAATTATATATTTTATATTACATAAGTAATGGGCATTTCGTAAGTCTGGGCAAAAACTTTCTTGGCGAAAGACCTAATAACTGGATAAAACTTCAGTTACAAGCCAGGTAGTTTCCAGCTCTTTTCTTCCAGCAAAATCCCAGGCAAGCCTAATCAAGTTGCCATTTCATAGAACATGAAAATAATTTTATGACAAATCACCAGGTGATTTTTGACATAAAACTTAGGAGTTCAAAGAACTGAGTGACTTTGTTTTAGCAAAACTTTTTCCATCCCCACATATTGGGCTTGGCAAAAGCAGGTTTACAGCTATTCGTATGGAAAAAGACATCTAGGTTAATACTATTACATCTTATTAACTCTGTTTCTAGTACTCACGATTGTAAGCCTACACTTGCCCAACCCCGGATTTATTTATCTTAAAAAAATTTCTTGGAGTTTACATTTATAAAAATGAAAGATAAGAAAAATATCCTAAATCATTCTTTTATTAGTAACAATAATATTCATGGATGAATATATGAACAAATGTTTAAAATGCAGCCTCATTCATGTCATTAAGAGATGCATTGCCAACAAAAAATGTCTTGTATGTTCACTAATTAGCTATCAAAAGTGTCAGCATATGGATGTTGTTTTGATCAACTGTGTACTAGTAATTTTACTGATGGGAAATTTTAACATGGAGAGCATAATGGGTCCATAAAGTAAATGTTTTTCAATTTATATATTGAAAATACATGCACATTGTTTTACAGAAATATAATAGGGTTATCTATAAAAGACTTTCAAGCATAGAATGGTATTACATTTGGATCAATTTATGTGACAGGTAGGATGGATTTAGTGTTGGGAAAATTTCCCCAGGGCCAAGAGACCATAGGAAGAGGCGGATAACTATCACATTAACAGTTTCTGGAGGGAACTTGCACGCCAAATGCCGTGGCTATCCACCGCACCGCGGGGCAAAGGGGTTCTGCGGGACAGGGCAGGAGGGGTAGGGGTACGGGGGCGCGGCCCGCCCCGCAGAAGGGGAAGTGCCTATTGTGCCTGCCCAGGGCAGGGCGAGGCCCTGCTCCACGAGGGGCAAAGAGGGAGCACAGACCAGTCCGCGGTGGGGCCTCGGGGAGGGCCCCTCGGTCGGCCTCCGGGGGACCGGCGGAAGCAGTCTCGGTTCTGCCCTGGGTCTCCCGGGCAGGTCTGGCCGCGCTCAGGCAGCAAGGAACGGACATTTCTTTCTACCAAAAGAAACTTGGTGTTCAGATTTTTAAAAAACAGATACTTGCGGTACCATATTGCTAGAATATTTAGATTCCGTTGGCTACTTTTAAAAGAGTGGTGTCAGACTTGTAACAAATACATCACTATTTAAAGCACACTGGAAATTATATTCCTTGCAACTTTAAACCTTATGATAACAAGTATTCTTAGAATCAGGCTTAAAATATGTGAAGTGGTACATGGTTTTAAAAATTCTTTATGTCAATACATAAGGCTTCTAGCTTGTGGAGCAACATGCAGTTTGAAGATCACCTCTGGACCTCATTGTCATGGAAGCAGGTTATTCAGACCCCCCACCCCCCGCTGCCCCCCCAACCCCCACCACGCCCCCTTGGTTTCCTGTGCCTCGCCCCTCCCCCAGAGCCAGGGTGAGTGCCCCATCACCACACTTTCCTCAGGAGGGGATGTGCCAGGGAAGAGCTCTTTTGGGGTTCCTTGAGAGCGGAGCGGGTCCTGAAGGCATTTTGACACTAAGTGGAATGACCATAGTGGCTGAAGAGTGGCTGAAGAAGAGAATCCAGGATCAATCTACTTGCCACCAGACACCGGGGTCTAGGGGGAAATCGAGGACATGAGTGTTACGCTGAAGAGCAAGGGAACAGGTAAGGAAGAGCTTGTCCATGGAAGCAAGTCAGGGGCTTTGAAATGGAACCTGGCAGACCCTCCTTGAGTCTCTGAGGTCTGAACAAGCACAATAACACTGTTTGGTACAACCGATTCCTTAAAAAGAGAAAGAAAGAAATGCTTTTAACATACAAGACAACATGGAGACTATTATGAGAGGTGTCCATGTACAATTTGCCAAAATATAATGTTAGCACTTTGTTATGCTTGCTTCAGCTCTTTCTCAATTAATTTCTAACTCAATCAGCAATATACTGGAAGTTTTTTTGCTTAGGAAATCTTGATACGTTGATGTGAAATAGATTTTTTAAAAGAAATATGTGATTGCTCATTATATCCTTGAAACTTATTTTTCACAGTGCGATTCTAGTTCTTGGTTGTGTGGGTTTCTCAATACTACAGAATCAAAGCCTTCTATTTTCACACTATAAGTTCATCCTTGAAAACCCTGAAGTATTATCAACGTGCTTGAGAAACTCCTTTCCACGTGACGAATTTAGATCTGACTTAGCATCACCAGAGTGGCTGCAAAGTAATTACTATTTGTGATGTTCACCGACACACAGTGAAGACCATCGTTGAAGTAATTTAAAATATTGTCTGATTCCAAAGTTTTATGGTGAGCTCCACTCACTGATCCAGACAACCACACATCTGTCGTCACAGAGGGCAAGAGCGGGTGTGACATTAGTGTTCGTTCTGGACTGCACGCAACCTCAGTTATTTTCTCTACCCTGAATCCTCTCGGGACTTACCATGTGCACCACAGGTGGTGGCAGCTTGCCAGCATTATGACAAGGGCATGTCGTGCGCTCTCCCGCTAGAGTGAGGGACTGTCATATTTGTGACCATGACCCACAGGAGGAAACTCATCTTTTATTGACCCACGAATCATACATGCAGGTGCACACAATACACCACCTGTGTGTATCTTACTGGGTCAAGTACTGTGTGCGATACATGTGTGTGTCAAATGCTGTCCTCCCTAAATTTGTGTTTGCCTGTTTGCCTGGAATTTGAGATTGTAACCTGATTTGGAAATAGCATTGTTACAAATATAGTAAGTTAAAATAAGGTCATACTGGATTAGACTGGGTCCTTAATCAAATATGACTGGTGTCCTTAAAAAGAGAAGAGAAGAGAAGAGAAGAGAAGAGAAGAGAAGAGAAGAGAAGAGAAGAGAAGAGACAGACACACACACACAGAGGGAAGCCAGCCATATGAAGATGGGGACAGGGATTGGAGTTATGCAGCTACAGCTGAAGGAAGGCCAAGGGTTGCCAGGAACCACCAGAAGCTAGGAAAAAGCAGAGAGCCCCCAGAGCAAAGATGGCTGTGCCAACACTTCCCCGTTTGTGATGCTTTGTCATACTGGGAAACCAGGGAATCTCTCTCTCTCTCTCTCTCTCTCTCTCTCTCTCTCTCTCTCTCTCAATGCAATATTTTCACAAAATAATGCTCACCTATACCATGAAAAATACATACTGAATACACACGGGTATTTTAGTTTTTGGTTATACTCTATTATAGTTTTGGTTTAGATTGGGCTATAATTATATTTATTTTATTAGAATGACAGGCTCCCTTCAATAAATCTGCAGAATGGAAAGCACTGAACTAAATGGTCCTAAAGGAAAGAGAGTACATAAGCTATTGGAGGAATACCTAAATGTTTAATAATTAATGCAAGAAAAAAACAGCCACCATAGTCACTTGCATTATATTGGTATCATTATTACATTAATTAAAAACCTCCAAAGAAGTTAAAATTGTTCATCTGCTTTCACAAGTGAGTATTTCTATGCCATGGTTCAATGGCTCCACACAGAACACAAATAGGAAATCTATCCAACTCAGAGATGCCTGAAACTACGCTAACAGAGCCACGTGTAACTGTAAACCTGCAAGTTTTAGGGAGAGGGACTGATTTTCAGCCAGGTATCACCACTTACTAGATAAGTGACTTTAAGAGAAGATAATAAATATCTCTGAACTGCACTTTTCTCCTCTGAGAATTAATGATGATAATACTGTCTACTCACATGATATATAGTGTTAAGCATAGGGAAGTGCTCAATATATGTGAGTGGTCTTCTCTTTCCTGTTTATACTAATGGGTTCAGAGAAGGGGGTCAATGGAAAGAGCATGAGGACACCAGAATCTGAGAAGGGAAGAGGTGATGGAAATGACGATGCCTTCAGGATCATCTCAGATGCCACGGAAATGCAAGGTCCCAGGTGCTGTAATGGAAACCAACTGGTAATTATTATATGTGGTTCTAATTTTTATTTCTAGGTTGGCCAGATTTTGCCATCAGTTCAGCTAGTCATTAACTTTTGTATTTGCTTCTGCATTAGTATAGTGAACCACAAATATTAGAGTACAGGATGGCTGGAATAAGACAGTGGTATCTCTGTCACTTGACAGTCCAGAATTAATCATGGCAGGACCAGTGGGAGGCTCTACCATCCTTAATAAGTCTTTGCTCCCTGCCCAAGTTCCTCCTCTCCCTCCTTACAGAGAGGGAATGGGCAGGAGAGCACACATGCCTGCCTTTTGAGGACACCACTTTGTAGAGACACAAATCACTTCTATCCACATCCCATGGGGCCACGACTCAGTGATATGATGACACCAAACTGTGAGGGCTGCTGACATGTTTCTATTATACCTTGGTGGTCCTTTGCCCCCTCAAACTTGGGAGTTTTATCGTTAAAGGCAAAACATGGATTTGGCGGACACCAAGTCTCTGCTGCAGTTATCCCTCTTGCCTTCTGAATACGCATACTCTTCTTCCCATCCATTGAACACATTCACTTCTTCCCCAAAGCAGACGATTCAGACTTCCTTCCAGTGACTACAACCAGTTCCAAGTCCAAGAGCTCTGGGTGATGTGAAGTCCTCCCCAGCTGGGCAGGAAGTGGATCATTTGGTTCGTTGGCCCATCAATGAATAGGAAGTTGTTGTTGCCTCCATCTAATGCCCAAAAGGCAGTGGAAAAGTAGAGACAGGGTAACTCCAATAAATACTATCATTTGGAAAAGAGGACAGGAAGCACATGGCGGTCACTGGTCGGTGGGTATTATGAGTATTTGATAGGTAGGAGATGTGAAAACTTGGGCCCTGGTGATGAAGTGAGGTCCTTTTTTAGCCCCTGGATCTGCTCCTGGGAGGAGGAGCACTTCGATCCATTGCTCCCCATGGTCCCTGGCTTTGCCCTCTTGGTCCATTAGCTTCACAGGCTGCATCTGGAGAGTGTGCCCTTCCTGGGACAGACACCTTTCACAGTGGACCTGTTGGTTCATCACTGAAGGCCTGGGTTGCTTTCAGGGTCCATGAATCACGTGGATATGAAACTCCAGGGATGTGCTCCTGAGACTGTCCTAGAGCCACAAGTTCAAGAGCGGAGTTTTGCTGCTGTGTTCCTGTGGCCAGGAACCTGGAATTAGGGCATCGTCTTTGCTGCTCCAACTGCTCTCACACTCTCAAAGCTGAGAACAGGACCTGGAACATTGCTGTAGGGAAAAAAAACAAAAACAAAAACAATTGAAACATGGCAGGAATGTGGCCTCTGCCTCATTTCTGCCTTCTACTTCTCACCTGATGGCTCACACTAGACAGAGTACATCTCATATCCAGAACTCTGTCTGTTAGGGAGTTTGGGAAAGATCAGTTTTAGATTACCAGTCCTTCCAACCACAGGGAGCTGGGCTGCAAGTTGAGCCACCCAACCCACAGCATCCATCTCAGGGTTTATAAAAGAGTATGATTACTTTGATTAAGGAGTTTACTGTGAGTCTCAGAGATGTTAACTTAGGAGATCTTGGTGCATGGTTAGAAGACCTTAAGCCCTGTAGCTTGGGGTGGGGAGTATGTTTGGAAAATCCCAGAGCTTGTGTGTATGCTCAAGAGGAATTCTTGTGAGCATCGGTGTGCAGCAGTTGGTGTTCCCAACTCCGACAAGGCGGGTGATACAGAGTGTACAACAGGAATTCTCAAGGGCCTACACTTTACCAACAGTCTAGGGACAAATTAGGGCTTCTTGGACCTATTCTGGGACTACACAAGAGTCATCATCTTCTTTCCAGATAAATGGCAGAACGACGAGAGGGATATGTCATGTTCTAGCTTTTTAGCCTTAATAACACCATCTCCATGTAATAAATATAGTATCAAGGTTGCTGTTGCTTTTGCTGCTGCTACAGTGACTCACTAGCAACACTATTATTAACATGACAACCCTCTTTACGATGAAATCTGGGTAAAGTGTTTGCCTCTTTGTCACTCTTAAGCAGCATAATGCCAGTGATAATTGTTTAGGCTGAAAGAAGGAAAAACTTAATTCAACTTGCTAGGCACCTTACCATAAAAATATGATTACACTTAAAGGATTATCTGGTTCATTTGCTGTTTGTTTCTCATGAACCACATTGAAATAATTAACACAGATCTGATAAGACTATGTCTTAAGAAAGTTTCTTGAAACCTTGTAAAACTATATAAATGATAGGCTCTTTATAATAAAAATATCAACCTATTTTTAAGCCTGCAATGTCACAAAAGAACCAAAACAGCACAGTAGAAAAACATGAACACTTTTCATATGCTGAGGACTATCCATAGTTTTGAATCTGAGTACATTTGTGGTCTGAAAAATACAGATCATGAGTTAAGGAAGCCTGGAGGGGATTATTTTATGAGAGAACAAACGGCAAGCCCCCTCCAGTGGTCAGAAAAGAAGTGTGTCCCTTCTATCGTCAAATGAGTGGAATGTGAGTCTTAGCAATAGCAACCGTGTGGTTCACAGTGGAACCTGATTGGGGTAGGAGGGTCCTGAGATGCAAAGGATTTCTTACTCTACACATTTTTCTATTTCTTCACACACACACACACACACACACACACACACACACACACACTTTTTACCTCTACCCAGTTTGAGAAGGTGATGTCACTTGATATTTAAGGTCTGGCTTTTGGGGTCAAGCTCCACTGTGGCCTAATTCTGGGATTTTGCTAAAGTTATCAAACTCCTCTGAGCTTCAGCTAGCTCACTAGAAATTACTATTGTCATTCAGCCTCTGAGAGTTGTTGAGGAAGTAAACAAGGTAATGTCTATAAGGTGCTGAGTGCCGAGTGTGGCACATAGTAAATTCTCATTAAGTATAAGCTAGTTTTTTCATTCTCAGAGAATGATTACAAACCATATTGTGAAATTTTAATGGACTGGAATTGTGTTTAAATTTTAAAGGGTCCATTTCTGGAGGAAAGAGCATTAAGAGCAAGCATATACCGACATGTTCTTATCAAAGCACTTGTAAATATCTCCGGGTAACTTTACAAAAGATGGTGTTTGCCCTCAGCCCCGAAGTTCAAGTCTATATTTGGTAGTTAACTTAGATGCTTAAACAGCAGCATCAGCTCTTGGAATACACTGCAATTATGTTAAATATATTAAAAGATGCATTAAATAGTTTATAAAGTCGTTGCAATAAAAATGCGTAACCCATATGCAAGAGGGCAGAGCATGAAGAAGTAAAAGACTTTTTAAGTATTAAAAAGGGCTTTCTGCAGCAACAGCAGTTGGAAGGCCGGTTGCAAGATCTGCATATTAAGTAAAGATCTCTTTGTCCCTTGCCCCAAAGCTGTGGAAGAAGAGAGATCTTTTCAAAGGGATCCAGGAAGCAACTGTAGAAAAAGGAGTCATCTATCTCTAAGGAACTTAAGCCTCTCAACGAAAAAGCACAGGAACCGTAGAACTAGCACTTCCCAGGTGTGAGCAGGGATCCAAGACTCTAGAAGACAATAGGAGCATTGAGAGCTGGGAAGTCTGGGGAGCCATAGGCGCATGCAGGGGAAGATCAGATGCCCGTTGAGGTTGATGATGAGAATGGACCACCAAGTAAAGAAGACCATAAAGAGGTTACTAACCTTGTAGTCCCAGAGCCAAGGTATGTGCCCTTGGGAGATTGTCTTCTCTCCACTTTGAGAAGGCAGAGCAAAGGACAACCAAGCACAGATAAAACCAGAAGCCCTGCTTGGGACCGCAGTGGGGTGGGCCTGGCACTCAGTGCTGGGTTTTGTATTGTGTGTGAATGGACACAAATGCCAACAGTGATACAGGAGGTACAAGGTAAAAATGCTGGAGTAACTGTGGTTGCCTGAGGAAAGGCAAAAAGCCTGAGAAAATTTGGAGAGAATATTGCAAAGTCATGACTGCTATAAAAGACAGAGTAAGCTGGCCAGGTCAGGCCTAGAATCTGGGAGAGGGCAAGGCTGAGGATCATGACCAGGACTGAGGCTGTGCCCCGCTCACCTGTGGCTGAAAACGTCACCCGTCCTTCAGTGGGAAAGCATGTGGTGACCACATGGAAACCACTCCTGTGTTTTACTCCTTGTTCCCAGCAGGATACCCATATAAGCACAAGTTAAAACCTTGGCATATCCATTGTGTAGCCGGGATTCCTCTCAATTAATCTCTGGAAATTCTCAATTCCTAACATGAAGAATTCTACCCAGATGTTTCAGTGACATCTGATCTTTCAAAAACATCAGTCTCCCTTCCCCACCCCCAGAGGAAACTGAATGAAAGTAAACAACTAAACCTCAGTGGATTCGGGTGACCATCTGCTGGAAAAAGTAGTAAGGTGCGGTTGTAATCATAGTGAGTGCATATTTTGGAGTCAGCCAGATCCAGGTCTGAGCTCTTTCTCCAGCACTCGTTAGAGCTGGGGGCACATTTAAACCTGTGTTGGCATTCATTCCTCATGTGCAGCATGGGGACAGAGATGGCAACCTTATTGGGTTTGTTTTCTAAAATTAAGTGACCTTACATGTAGAAAATATTTGGAACCAAGTAGGAGCCCAGTAAATATTAATCCCTTTTGTTATGGTTTTGACATTGGCAAGAAACAGACCCAGATACTAGTGCGAAGACACTTTGACAGGTATGACCAAGTGTTGGCCAAGTATTGACAAGCTGTGCAGGCTTCCGAAGGGGCTGCTAAATGCTCTGGTCAGACTGCCTGGCCACTCACTAGTGGTATGACCTCAGAGGAGCTTCTTATCCTCTTTGTGACTTGGAATCCTTATCTAGCAATGAAGACGGGAATACCCAGCTTACTGGGTTGTTTGAGTGCTCAGCGAAATAATTCACATAAGGTTCCTGGATGATCTGAGAAGGGAAGAACTGAGGTGAAGTCCATGGTGACAAAGTTCCAAAAAGGTCAGGATCTAACGTAGCAGAGTCTGGAATTGCCTAGTTAGGCCTTTGTCAAATGTAGCCCTGGAGGGTAGCGTGGCCCCTCCTAGTCCCTGTGGGTGACACTAAATAGGCCATAGCAGCCCTGCAGGGAGACATTGTGGCATCAGTACAACACCCGAGAATGGCCTCTTCTGCTCAAATACAATGCCATCCACCCTGGTAGAGCCAATCCCTATGGTACTCCAATCCCCTAGGGCCAACTTTGGGTGGCTATTTTTGACTTAAAAACTAGTCTTTTTTTCCCCCCACTTGCTTATTTTCTCTTCTCCCCTCTAAACTGTAAGTCTTCTGCGAACAGGAACATTGAATTATGCATGTCTGTGTCCCAGTGCCTGGAACAGAACCTGGCACAAAGAAGATGGCTAGGTGAATGTGCAGGCATTCCTCTGCGATTCTGATACTTGTACGAGCATCTAGGATGTTGTAATTAGTCAAATCTCCTTTGGTGAAAGTGACGGGAACCTAAAACTACATAGCTTAAGTAAAAAAGGAAATTGGTTGGCTCATATAACCAAGAGATCCAAGGGCTGGATCCATGGCCTCAGACAAGGTCATCTTGGCATCACCGGTTTGAGATAAAGATTGGTTTGCAAGAAGTGTAGTGGGAGTGTTCTTGGTTTTGGTACGTGTGAGGAGAGTGAAGAAAGTAGGGCTGGGCAGAGGGAGGCAGCTGATTCTGTGAGGAGCACTGGAGCTGGAAAACCCTTTAAGGTTGTTTTATTTGGAGGAAAGGGGTCTGGGAATTTATAAGCCCTCACCTCCATGTTATCCAGTCACTGGGCCAGGTGGCTGTCTTTGGCTGAGGGCAATGCATGGGGAGCAACTCAGCTGAGAGCCATCAGCAGCCAATATTCCAAGCAGCCAGGAAAAGGAGTGCTCCAGTTCTGGGGGAGTGACCTGGGCAGCGCGCCACACTAGCAGGTGGTTGACTTTGTCCTCGGGCACTGCCTTTCTTACATGCCACTACAGATGGCCACCAGCAGCTAGACTGGCAGGACCCTTAGCACCTGTAACCTTTCTTGGTAGTGATGGTAAAAGTCCCAGTGAGGACTTTGATTGGCTTGGTTTGAGCCATGTGCTCATCCTAAACCAGTCAGAATGCCAGGGAGATGTGCTTTTCTGATTGTGGAAGTCTGGATAATATGCCTACCCCTGGAAGTAGTGATGATTCTGGAAAAAAGTTACTGACAAGAGGATTTCAGTTCAAGAAGAAAGTGCAGTGTCTGCTGACCAGGTGCAACTAGCAGCTGCTTATATAACCTTGTTATGGGTTGAATTGTGTCCACCCCACCCCCAATTCATAGGTTGAAGTTCTAACCCACCAGTGCCTCAGAATGTGACCTTATTTTGATATCAGGTTTTTACAGAGGTAATCAAGTTCAAATGAGGTCACTGGGATGAGCCCTGATTCAGCATGGCTGGTGTTCTTCAAAGGGGTGACATTTGGACATTGACAGCTGTTCAGAATGCCATGCAAACATGACGATGGCCATGCACAAGCCGAGGTGGCTTGGAATAGCTCCTTCCCTCAAGCCCTGGGAAAGAAATGACCCTGCCAACACCTGCTTCCCAGGCTTCCAGATTCCACAACTGTGAGAGGACACATTTCTCTCATTTACGTCTCCCAGTCTGTGGTCCTTGGTCACGGCAGCTCTAGCAAACTGATAAAACCTGTGCCATTAAGTGTTTTTAGGCCACAAGATTTCCTGAGGTCATAACCCAGATGATTAAAATAGGTTGTTTTGTTAAGTTTTGCTGTTCAGTACTCCATAGATCGAAACATCAAATTGTTGAAAGAAAGTGGTCCATTTTGCTTGGGAGAAGTGTAATGTATTTAGCTATTCTCTCCTAGCTTTTCTCAACTGAAATTTCACAAGAGAATTAGCTTGAAAACAGTGTATAAAGTGACTTAAGTTCTCTGTGTTTGTAATGGCACTAGTCATGTATCATGGAGGGATAATTGAGAAAATAGTCATTCTAATTATTTTCTGTAGTGTCTCATTTTGTCAAAGAGCCATTATCGACAATGACCGCTGGACTACGGTAGTCTAAGCATTCTATTTTGTGATACCAAACTATCCAGGTCGTGCACCTACACCGTGACTGACTCCAGTGCTTAAATATGCACATGGGAGTTGTCTTGGCTTGACAAGCCATGGTTATTGAGAAAAGGTCATGGGAAGGGATGCTACTGCCTCTGTCTTCTTAAGGCATGATGACACTCATCTCATGCTGGGAGCTTCCGTTCTGATGATACATAGCTGCATCCAGCCTGAGAAAGCCAAGATCCATAGAGACAAAAGTAAACACAATATTCAAAGCCTTGATATCCTCCTATTTCTCAAATAGGTCAATTTGGTAGAGTTACACCAAGAGTAGAGAATGCGCAAATTAAAACTATGACAACCCTGGATATCATCAGACAACCCTGGATATGATCAGAGGTATCATCAGATTCTCTATTGGCTTAGGAACTCGAATTTTATTATCTACATAAGGCCAACAATATTCTTGGCTATCTGTTTTGTACCTGGACATATCATTTTGTAAGGGATAATTTGTCACCCATTTCTTTTGCTAGATTAAAAAACAAAACCTAAAACCCCCAAGAAGTGCTGATATTCTTTATTATCTTGAGGGTCTTCTCACCTAGGATTTTGATGTATTTTCTGGCATCACAAAATATTTTCTTACATCCTCAAGTTTATATATTTTCATATCTAGTTTTTCTTAGTCTAAGAATTTTCTTTCATTATTAACAATTCTGGAATCATCACTTTTAATGGTTTAATAGCATAGCTTCTATGAAATGTCCAGTTTTTTAAGATAATTTATATGTAACTGGACATTTATTTTCAATTTTTATGCATATAAATAAAAAATGCTTTATTAACTTTTTGTGCATACATGTAAATCTGTTTATATTTCAATTTATTTCTAGAATAGATTCTTACCAATAAAATAACTGGATGATACAATATAGACATTTTTATCTTCATTATTTAAAAAAATTGTAAGTGTAATAATTTTTTACTTTTACAAATTTTACAAGCAATTTTTACAATTGCTTATTGTCAAGTATTCATGAAACACGGGAGATTTAGCTTATGCTTTTCTATAAGAAGTAATTAAGATACATGACCTCCCTCCCAAACAAATAGAACCATCGCTTACTGCAATCATCTGGGCTTTTGTTTCCCAAAGATTGTATTTCCCTTCTATTATCTTAGACATGTTAATATGTAATTACATTATTGATGCTTATTTCAACTTAACCTTAAGTTTTACAAATTTCTTTGCACCCACTGTTTTACTTTTTTTGTTTTCCTGGGAATGTCTCTTCTTTACTTGCCGAGGCCTCAAAGTCACAATGGAAGCAGCCATGTTCCTATATATGACTTTGTCACTCAAGGTGAAGCTGATGAGATCAGAGTGAACCTCTGACCCAGATTAGGATATGAGCTCCATTCCATGAGAAAGTTATAGTCGAATTAGTAGAGTCAAACCTCAGTCTGGCTATTTGACTTCTCTTTTGAGCGAAGGACTTATAAACTCATTTATTACCATGTAGAAAGGTGCAGATAAATAAACTTCTTAAAGTATTCTTGTGTTCATGGAACGAATGTGAAAATCCTGAATTCCAGAGCAAAAGCTTAAGCTAAAGCTATGACAGCCCCAGACTGAGGTATTATCAGATTCAGCAGCTTAACAACTTGAATTTTAATGTCTGCAGAATGACCAGAGACATTCTTGACTATCTGTTTTGTACATGAATTTCTCATGATCTGTTTATGCTTATGCCAAGCCAAGTATAATTGGATATATTTTAATAGCTAGAAACTACACTTTTTTCACACCAATTATTTTTATTTTTAAAAATTAATGTCATTCATCTTTTTCTCCCCCTTATTTTAAGATCCTACTCCAAATTCCATCACAATGGAGACTGGGATTGCAATAAATCTATAAATGAACTTGAAATCACTGACATCTTTATAATAATTGGCTTCCTATTTATTGATATAATGTGTTCCTTGTAGTTATTCATTTGTTTTATTTTTTAAAACTTAGGTTCAGAGAGTTGAATTAAACATGCTCCTCATCTTTGGTTTGTTCAAGGCTATTCTCTTGTGTATTTTTAATCACCCTTCATTTCTGAGACAGTCCACCTGCAGCTTTTGAGAACCAAGCTGATTTGCAGAGAAAAGCAAAAAGAGCAATGGGAGTAAGGGCAGCGCTCCGCTTCCCGGGTCCCAGTCCGTTTGTAGTTTATTGCAGAGGCCCAGCTTCACCCCTGTTCCTGGACTCTGTATTAGAAAGCCTCTAGAAGTGTACTTCAGACCCGTTCAGTCCCACATCTGTCCACGGCCTGGGGCCAGCTGTTCTGAAGAACAAACAAAGCGCTTTGGGTGGACGCTCACTTCACACAGGTGCACCCAGTGGAGCCAGCCGCAAGCCCACGTTTACTCTTAAAAAGGAGACTGTGTTACTCAAGAGTAAATTTAGATTCACAAAAACATTCCAAAGGCAGTATAGACGGTTCCTATAAAACTTATATCCTCTGTTATAATCACCTTATATTAATATAGTACATTCATAAAAACCAGTGAACCAATTTTGATACGTTATTAACAAAATTCCATACCTTATTCTTATTTCCTTAGTTTTCACTTCCTATCCTTTTTCTGTTCCAGGATTCCACTTATGCTTTTCCACCTGTCTTTAACAGTTTCTCGAATTTCCCTGTTTTGATGATCTTGACCTCTTTGGGACTGCTCAGGTGTGTCGTAGATGTTTTTCTATTGGAATTTGTGTGGAGATTTTTCTCATGATCAGATGGGGGTTATGGATTTGCAGGGAAAGGCCACGGAAGCAGAGGGCCATTTTCATCATATATCAAGAGTACATAGTATCGATGTGACTTATCACTGGTGATACTGACCTTGATCACCTGGCTGAGGTGGTGTTTGTCAGGTTTCCCTACCGTAAAGTTACTTTCCTTTCCCGTTGCATCCTGCCCTCTTTGGAAGGAAGTTACTACGCAAAGCCCATGAGTAAGGAGGGGGATTTATCCACCCCCTCCTTGAGGGTGGAGTATCTACATAAGTTATTTGGGATTCTTTTGCATGAGATTTTTGTCCGCCCCGTTTATTTATTTAATAATGTATTTATATTAATATGGACTTATGGACATTTTATACTTTGAGTTATAATCCAAAACCACTTGGTTTTATTGCACAAATTGTTCCAGCTTTGGCCTGTGGGAGCTCTTTAGTTGGCTCCTGGTCCTTTGGGCGTACTCACATGTCACCGGTGTGCGTGTTAGCACTTCCTGACTTTGGGGCCCTCAAAGTGAGTGCGTTCCAGGCCCATCTTTTATATTTCCTGCTCTGGCCTCAGAATCAGTCATTTCACCGAGGAGCTCTGTTCCCTTTTGTAGGAGAATGATATTAGAAATCAAGTTCTGGGAGGTAGTTATGCCTGTTGCTACCGGGGCGTTGTATACATGGTTGTGCCTTTTGTGTTTCCAGAGCTACTTTAAAACAGTCTTTTCTTCACATTTAACTGGTAAGACTTTCCTTATCACATATTAAATTCTTATGCCTACTACTCTTCCCTTCTTTGCTCACTCTCTGTGTGGTATAGACACCTCCTAATTTGGAAATTTGGAGACCAATAAAAATTGGTCTCAAGTCAAAGCAGGGAAAAACACAGAACTTCCTTGGAGGCATTGTCCTACAACCCAGGCTGAATGGGACCCTGGCAGGAAGAAACCTGATGGAACAAGTTCGAGACAAGCAGAAAGTTAAACAAGGGACAGGGAAACCATCACCATGCGCGAGAGTCAGCAGACACAACAAAGAATGCCCACAGGAATTTCAAATGCAAGAAGAAAAATGGAGCCCTGGCTGGTATAGCTCAGTGGATTGAGCGCGGGCCTGTGAACCAAAGGATCGCGGTTCGATTCCCCGTCAGGGCACATGCCTGGGTTGCAGGCCAGTTCCCAGCATGGGACACATAAGAGGCAACCATACATTGTTATTTCTCTCCTTCTCCCTCTACTCTTCCTCTCTAAAGATAAATAAATAAATAAATATTTAAAAAAAAAGAATGATTTAAAAAAAAAGAAGAAGAAAAATGGAAAAGATGATAAAATAAGCCTGAAAAACAAATAGTAATGTCTGTTTTTTTGTGTGTGGAGTTAAAAACAAAGTAAAACTAAAGACTACTATGGGAGTGGTTAGGGGGTGGAGGGACTGAACAAAAAGGAAAAAGGACTCATGGACATGGACAACAGGGTGGTGACTGCAGGGAGGTGGGGGGTAACAGGGGGCTAAATGGTAATGGAAACATACTTTAAAATTTTTAAAAAACACTAAATACTAGCATATAGTTACATGTGTGATAGGAGGATTTTTTTTAAATAAAGTATTGGCATTTCAAGTCTTTTTATTGTCAAATATGAAGTCCAAGATATTAATTCAGATTTTGTTAACTATCCAGGCAAAGTTCTACAAGACCTGATTCTAGGTCTTGAGGAAAATGAGCATTTGACAAATAAATTGTGTACCAGTCACATTTCACGGTGAGGAGCTCTAACCCTAACAGAGAACATCAGATGGGCAGATATTCAGTGAGCGTGGCTTCTTGAGTCTCCTCGAGGGCTTGATAGACATGCTTGAGTTGGGTGGTGGTTTTCTGCTTGTTTGAGGTAAAGCAATGTTTACCAAGCCTCTTGCACCCCAGTTCTTAAATTTCAAAATAATTAGCTTTTATGGTTTCAAAAGTTGCCTTTATATAGTTGGGTCGTTGAACATCTGGTTCTGGGTACAGAAGTTGTATAATGGTATCTAGGCTGTGATGATACGCAATCAGTTGTCTGCTGGGTTTCAAAGTTGAAGAGTACTTAGATAAGGCAAGCTTGACCAGAACCTACCACAGCATGTTAAAATTTAAGAAAAAGTAAAGTGAAAGTAAATAGGAATATAAAGTAAGACTTCCAAACTAGTTGAAGAATAAAAGGAAATGTGAAAAACCAAATTCATTTCAAAGAAGGCAGGAAATGACAGAGACAGACAGACAGACAGACACACACACACACACACACACACACACACACACACACCCCGAATGAATCAGTAGTTTAGAAAACGTCTGCCTAAGAGCAAAACTAAATATTATTAAAACCAAAGTGGTTTTATAAGCAAGTTCTACCGAATCTTCAAACAAAATAGGTAATTTCCATCTTATACGTAATAATCCCGAGAACAGTTAAGTAGGGACAGCCCTCAATCCATGTTAATGAGAATAATGCAAACTTCGTTCCAAGAACTGAACAAGAAAGGAAAATTATTGGCTAATTTTACCTGGAGAAACGGGTATAAATGCAGCTAGATCAGAGTAGTTGAACTACATCATTGCCTCTTCCAGCAGGGGGAGCCCACTGACAGTATCCATCCTTATTGAAGCTTCTTTATTATGGTTGAGTCGTTGAGCCTGCTGAATGAGGTCTTCACCTTAAAACCTTACTGATGGTCTTTAGTCTCTCATAGTAGGGAAATTCACGTTAGTATGTACTGTGGGTTGAATTGTGTTCTCTTACCCCGCAAAGATGTTGAGTCCTAACCCCCGTATTTGTGAATATGACCTTATTTGGAAGTGCGGTCTTTGTAGATGATCAAGATGAGATTATTAGTGAGGGCCCTGACCTAATATGACTGGTATTATTATTACACGAGTGAAATTTGGACAAAGACATAGTCACACAGGAAAGTGCCACGTGAAGGGAGAGGATTGGAGTGTTATATCTACAAGCTTCAGACTATCAGAAGGTGGGAGAGACGCATGAAAGAGATTTACCCTCGAAAAGAAGTAACTCTGCCAATACCTTGATTTTGGACTTCTAGCCTCCAAAACTGTGAGGCAATACATTTCTTTTGTTTTAAGCCACCAACTGCACACACACAGTGCAAGGCTGAATCTGTTGAGAGAGACTTTTCACAAAGAAGACAGAAAGGCACGGGCTGCGTTTGGGTCCTGCAGAAGTATCCTTGGCTAGCCTGAGCTCCCGGCACTGGGCAGCAGAGAGGACCCAGGCTGAGTAGAAAACAAGCCCCATACAACCGAACCATGATCTCCTTCCTCTCCAGCCTCCTCTCCAGACTTCTTCCCCCTTGAATTCCTTCTCCTGACTGTGTACAGGATGGGCTCCTTCTTGTTAGTCCCTCACGGTGTAACCCACTGTTTATTATCTTCACAACATTTATTTTTCAATTTTTAATTATAACTTTTTATTTATTTACCTGTTTATTGGTAGATTTCCCCAACTAAACTGTGAGACGGAGAGCAGCTTGTCCTGTTCAGCGTCTGGCACATAGTGTGGCTTCAGTGTTTTGCTGAATGCATGAATGAGTGAATGAATGAATGCATGACGGAGGTGGAGCGGCAGCAGAGATAAATTGTGAAGGTTTCGGTATTTTTAAGGTCAGTAATTACACTTCCCATAGATCCTATTAATAAGTCCAGCGTGTCTTATACCGTGTTTTCACCTAATGATAAGGATATTTTGTTTAATTCTGCCACGTCTTGCTGCCTGTGGACGAAGGCTGCTGGTAAGAGCTTATTTGATGCTGAGGCTGCAGCTGCTAATCTTTAAGTGATGATTGCAGTCCTTAAGGAGAGAGATTACAAGAAGGTCATGTTTGATTTTCAAGCAAGTCTCATTAAAATTTCACTCTGAATTAATTAGCCAGCGAATAGTTTCTTTATATATCTCACAAACTATCCATGTTTGAATCTACTCTCTAGGAGACAAAAGAGATGTTTTAAAAAGGGTGAGAAATATTTTACAAGTTTTGTAGAGGAATTAGATATAACCCATAAGGTACTATGGGTTATACTACTATTAGATACTGTGGGTTATAATACTATTACTATTACTATTAGATTCTAAAATTCAGGGGAAATGTTTTATTAAAATATAATCTTTTTTCCCATGGTAATGGGACCACCATCATGGGACCACTAAGAGTTAGCCACTATGTTGGTGGATATTGGGAAATTTTATAAGATCTCGAAGTTATCTTTCTTTGGGGTCATGGTAACATTTGGTCTGTGAAAGGAAGGAGTGGAAGTTGCTAATAAAAGTATTTGAATAATTTCCACTCATCGTACTGCTGAAAAGATAGTATGTGGAGGGAAGGGAGAGTAAAGAGAATGGTCTTTGAGTTATAATATTTCTAAGTCTTTGAGATTAGGGTCAGGATTAAATGACTACAATGATGAATACAAAACTTAATCTGAGCCATTTAAGAGTTTTCCATTAAGATTATTTAAATTCAATTACAATGAAATTATTACACATTGAGTACTCAAAGGAAACAAAGTTTTAATCTTGGGTTTTTGGAATTCTTTAATTGTTCTCAGTTAAAAGCTCCGTTCTAGCTCAGAACATAATTCACTCTTACTCTTCTAAGTTCCTGGCTGAATCTTGGCTCCTCTATTCTTATAATAAAATTATATTTTGTTCTCGTTCAAAACTTTGCTTAAGCTTCATCTCCTTTAAAAGCCTTCCCAGGCCAAAATCAATGGATGGTATCTATCCCCACAATCTCTTTAACACAAACATAAATGTAGCTTCTCAAGGAAAAGAAAGTTATCAAACTGTCCTCTGCACAGTTTCCATTCTCCAGACTCCCCACAGACATCTCCGAAACACCCCAAATCAGTGTGGCTCTCAGTCCTGGCTGTATCTTATTATTAATCACCTGAGGAACTTGTTATTTATTTTTAAGTCATATTTATATATATTCTTTAAATAACTATAATAGAGATTCATCTGGGGTAGTTTCACAATTCTATTTTTTAAGCAGTTTTACAATCAGTACAAATAAGATCTACTCTTTGTTTTAAATTAATTACTTGCATGTTGATTATTTTGAGGTATATGATTTTGAGTTTGGGGGTTTTATTTATTTATTTTTTAGAGAGAGGAGAAGGGAAGTAGAAAGAGAGGGAGAGAAACATCCATGTGTGGTTGTCTCTCGTACACCCCTTACTGGGAACCTGGCCTGCAGCCCAGGCATGTGGCCTGACTAGGAATTGAACCAGTGACTCTTTGGTTTGCAGGCCAGCACTCAGTCCACTGAGCCACACCAGCCAGGGTGAGTTTGGGGATTAAAATTTTTTTTCTTAATATGTATTATGTTTTTCATTACCATTTAGTCCCCTTATATGCCCCTCCCCCAGCCATCACCACACTGATCTGTGTCCATGAGTCCTTTATCCCTTTTGCTCTCCAACCCCTAACCTCCCTCCCCCATCCCACTAGCTCTCCCTCTGTGAGTCTGTCTGTTTTGCTTGTTGTTTCAGTGTGTTCATTAGTTCCACATGGGAGTGAAATCATATGGTATTTGTCTTTCTCTGACTGGCTTATTTCACTTAGCATAATGTGTTCCAGGTCCATCCATACTGTTGCAAAGAGTAAAATTTTTTTCCTTCTTATAACCAAGTAGTGTTCCATTGTGTAATGTCCCATAGTTGTTTTATCCACCCATCTACTGATGCACACTTGGGCTGCTTCCATGTCTTGACAATTGTAAATAACGCTTCAATTGTTCAAGGGTGCCATTCTTTGTCCTATACACTGTTGGGAACCATTCTGCCTGGTTTCAGGAGTTGTAACCGCCCCCCATGGTTAAGGCTGAGTGAGTGACCTTCGGATTGTAAACCACTAAGGAGACAAAGCTTATCTCCCTGAGCAGGCAGGAGCACTGCTTCTGCTTCATCCATAACTGGCCCCCAGTGCTTGGTCGGTTAGCCAATGACAGGTAAGATTCTCTCAAGGGAGGGGTCACCTAAGCCAGGCACAACCACTTGGAAGGCCCTCAAGAAAGGACTCAGGGGGCTTCAGCAAAGAGGAGGTGATGGACCCTCAGCACTGCCCCCCTTCCACCCGTATTCTGACATAGCCTGAGTCCCCAATCTGTCTGGGAGAAGTTTTCCTTATCTCTGGCTTCCTGGTCTTAATCCACTTAAGCCTGAAACAATGACGGAGTGCGGTGTAGCCCTGTGTTTGTTAGAGCGCCCGGGGTGATCAGGTTTAAGAAAGAATTTGTAAAGTCCTGTGAAACCTGCTTTGCTGAGTGCACTTATTTAAATGATAAGGGTCCGAGGAGGAAATGAGTTTGTCTCCCAAAGTTTTGTAACCCCTTAGCTGACAGACTCTGACTCAATTAAGCCCTCAGATTTCTTTGAAATGTTATCTATTGTTTGATCCTTGCCGTCTGACATTGATTGATGAGCTTTACCTGTATTCCTGTGTATTATGAACCTAATAAAAACCATTGAGGAAGGGGCTCTTGGCCCTTCTCCTTTGAGAGATTGGCCACCTCTCCTCCCCAAACAGGTCATGTCTTGGTAGTTTTATTTTCATCCGTGGTGGACGGATGGGGCTCTGAGGGCGGAGCCCCTCCACAATACACAGCAGGACTCTCACATACCTTAATATGTCTACACTTAAATATGTACTTGTTTTTTCTGCTATTTTTATGTGTAGTTTCATAGAATTATGAGTTTAGAGTTAAAACATGTCTGAGAGGTCATCTCTTCCAACTTATTTTTGGAAATCTCCTGTGAAAGACCTGGCTTACTCACCCACAGATGGGGAACAATTTGAAAAATTTCAAGATGTATTAGGCTGAAGATGTTTGGAAGAAAACTACTTAGAGAACAAATGCAAAGGTCTTTTTTTTTTTTTTTTTTAATTTGGAATAGTGTGAGAACCTTCTTTCACTGACCTTAGAAGATAAAAAGAGAAATAACTATTTTGCATTTGAATTGGTGTTTCTTAATTCTAATTAAATTCTAATGATTTTTAAATAGCTCAAAGATTCCCAGCATAATCTGGCCTAATTTCACCATTTGGCTTAAAAAAATGTATATCTGGCATGCTTCCTGGAATTCATTCTATTATATTTTTTGAATTCTGTGAAAGAAATATAAGCACCATTGTTGTTAGAAAGGAATTTGGCATCTAGGAACATATGAGAAAACTAACCTATTTAAAATGTATCTTTTCAAAATTTGTTTAGAGGAAGAAAAAAGGATTACTCGAAGTGAACAGATCTCTTATGTAAATTTATGGTTACAAAAACAAAAAGCAGATATAGGACAGACATGGTGATATCGTAGATGAGGAAGGAGAGTTTGAAATGCAGTAGCAATGTGAGCCTCCAGGCCCTGAGAAGACTAAAGGACTAATGCAACCACCTTGTGTGTGTGTGTGTGTGTGTGTGTGTGTGTGTGTGTCTGCATGTTCCCAAAGGTCTTCTGTCAGTTTGGACCTCAATAATAGAAGCACTCTTCTATTCTGCCCAGGAGTAGTAGTACTGGGGCAGCCTATCAGAAAAAGAAAAACAAGAGAAGATAAGATCTTAAGTAGAGTAAAGAGTGCAAGCACTTGCTTTTAACCTCAGAATCAGGGGAAGTGGTAGAATTTCAGAATGTTGTTTGCAAAGTCTGAAGTTCTCTGGGAGGCTGGTGCAATGCAGATGTCTCCTAAGGCCTTTGATTATAAATGACAGTTTCAGCATCAAGTTTATTGGGTTAAAAATGAAACAAAGAAATGCCATCTTTTAATATTTTCAAGGAAAGAAATTCTTAGAAGTATTATTTCCCTGTGTTTCCTACTCCCAAAGCCTTTCACTGATTCTATTTTAGGCTGAGGAGATTACAGAAATTATAGCATGAGAAATTGAATGGTGACAGTTGAGTCTAGTTAGAAAGCATCACATTGTACTTAGGGGTGACACACCTTTAAGTCTTAACTGCATATACTAACTTTTTAATTATACAATACCTTGAATAAAAGTTAGAAGAATGAGTTATATTATTTACTTTGATCCAAAAAGCATAGTTGGATATAAAAGTATGTGTCTTATTTCACTTCCCTTAATTGCCTACCCTTTTGACTTAGGATCTATTTATTTAAAATTTTTTCATGTTTTGTTAAAGTACAGTTGACATACAATATGATACTAGTTTCAAGTGGACAATATAGTGATTCTACATTTATATACCTTACATTTATATACCTTATCATAAGTCTAGTAACCATCTACCCACATACAAAGTTATTATGATATTATTGACTATATTCCTTGTGGTGTACATTACATTTCTGTATCTTATTTTATAATTGGAAATTTGTATTTGTTAATCACCTTTATCATTTTTGCCTATCCTTCCAATTCCTCTCTCCTCTGGCAACCATCAGTTTGTTCTTTGAGTCTGTTTTTGTTGTTAGTTTCTTTAGATTCCACACGTAAGTGAGATCATACAATATTTGCCTTTCCCTATCGGATACTTAGTTGCCTTTGTATCTTGGTTATTGTAAATATTGAACATAAGGGATGCATCTGTCTTTTCAAATGACTATTTTTGTTTTCTTTGAATAAATGCCCACAAGTGGAATTGCTAGGTCATATGGTAGTTATATTTTTCATTTTCTGAGGAACTTCCATACTGTTTTCCATAGAAGCTACACTAATTTAAATCCCACCAACAGTGCATGAGAGTTCCCTTTTCTCCATGTTCTCACCGACACTTGTTATTTGTTGCTTGTTTGCTAATAGTCTGACAGGTGTGAGTTGATATCCTATTGCGGTTTTGAGTTGTATTCCCTCATGATTAGTGGCATTGAGCATCTTTTCATGTTTCTGTTAGCCATCTGTATGTCTTCCTTGGAAAAATGTCTGTTCAGGGCCCCTGTCCATTTTTATTCAGATTGCAAATTAACCCTTTATTGAATATATTATTTCAACACATGATCCTATTGAGAACTATCTGCCCATTCAGTAGGCCAACTTTTCATTTTGTTAATGGTTTCCTTTGCTGTGCAAAACCTTTTTAGTTTTAAGTAGTCTCATTTGTTTATTTTTGCTTTTGCTGTCCTTTCCTGAGAAACATATTTAAAAAATATTGCTAAAGCTTATGTCAAAGAGTTTACTGCCTATATTTACTTCTAGGAATTTCATGTTTCAGGTCTTACATTTAAGTCTGTAATCCATTTTGGGGATTCTTTTTTTGTATATGGTGTTAGCAAGTGGTCTATCTTCATTTTCTGTGTGTATCTTCCCAGTTTTCTATCATCAATTTATTGAATAGACTGTGTTTTTTCATTGTATATTCCTGCCTTCTTTGTCATAAATTAATTAACTATATAGTATGGTTTAGTTCTTGGCTCTCTATTCTGGTCTAGTGATCTGCATGTCTGTTTTGGTGCCAGTACCACACTATTTTGATTATTATAGACTTGTAATATAGTTTGAATTCAGGGAGCATCATATTTCCAACTTTGTTCTTCCTTCTCAAGATCGCTTTAACTATTTGTACTCTCTTGTGGTTCCATACAAATCTTTGGTTTATTTGTTCTAGTTCTGTGAAAAATGACAATCATATTTTGATAGAGATTGCATTGAATCTGTAGATTGCTTCAGGTACTATGGGCATTTTAACCATATTAACTTTTCCAATCCATGAGCTTGATAGATTCTTCCATTTATTTGTGTTGTCTTCAATTTCTTTCACCAATGTCTTATAGTTTTCAGAGTACAAGTTATTTCACCTCCTTGGTTAAATATATTCCTAGGTATTTATTCTTTTTGATCCAACTACAAAGAGGATTGTTTTCTTAATTTCTTTTTCTGATAGTTTGTTATTAGTGTATATAAACACAACAGATTTCTGCATATTAATTTGGTATCTTGAAATTTTATTGAATTCATTTATTAGTTCTAATAGGTTTTTTGGTGTAGTGTTTAGGGTGTTCTATAAATAGTATCATGTGATTTGCAAATGGTGACAGTTTGAATTTTTTCTTTCCAACCTGTATGTCTTTGATTTCTTTTTCTTGTCTGATTGTTGTGGCTAGTTCTTTTAATACTATGTTGAAGAAATTGGTGAGTGGGCATCCTTGTCTTATTCCTGATTTTAGAGGAAAAGCTTTCAGCTTTTTACCATTAAGTATGCTATATGTGGGTTGTCATATATTATTTTTATTATACTGCGGTATGTTCCCTCTATACCTATTTTGTTGAGAGTTTTTTTTTTAATCATAAATGGATGTTGAATTTTGTCAAATGCTTTTGCTGCATTTATTGAAATGATCATATGATTTTATCCTTTGTTTTGTTAGTGTGGTGTATCATGTTTTTGATCTGCAGACATTGAACCATCCTTGCATTGCTAGAATAAATCCCACTTGATCATTGTGTATAATCCTTTTAATGTACTGCTAATATTTTGTTGAGAATCCTTGCATTTATATTCATCAGGGATATTGACCTGTAATTTTCCTTTTTTTTTTTTTTTTTAATGTTTTTGCCTGGTTTTGGTATTGGTAAGTCTGGCATTATGGAGTAAGTTTGGAAGCACTACTTTTCACTTCACTTTTTAGAATAATTTGAGAATAGGTATTAATTATTCTTTAAATGTTTAGTAGAATTCACCTGTGAAGTCATCCAGTTCTGGACTTCTGTTAGTTGGGAGTTTTTTGATTACTGAATTAATTCTGTTACTGATAATTGTTCCGTTCAGATTTTTGGTTTATTTCTAATTCATTCTTGGAAAAATGTATGTTTCTCAAAATTTATCCACTTCTTATAGGTTGTCCAATTTGCTGATGAATAATTGTTCATTGCATTCTCTATGATTCTTTGTATTCATGTAGTGTCAGTTTTAACTTTTCTTTCATTTGATTTAATTTATTTGGGCCCTCTCTCTGTTTTCCTTAATTAGTCTGGTTAAAGGTTTGTCAATTTTATATTTTCAAAGAATCAGCTCTTAGTTTCATTGATCTTTTCTATAGTTTTTTTAAGTCTCTATTTTATTTATTTCTGCTCTAATCCTTATTATTCTTTCCTTCTACTAACTTTGGGCTGTTTATTCCTGTTTTTCTAGTTCCTTTAGGTGTAAGGTTAGACTGTTTACTTGAGATTTTTCTTGTTTGTTGAAGTAAGCCAGTATTTCTTATAGTTCAAGCTAAGTCTAAATGATGAAGCAGGTTCTGAGTCAGGCTAAGACTAAATGATCATCTTCTTCAGGATGCTGTAGAAGGAATTCCAAGTTGAATTGTAAGGCCTTTTCCCCATCTAAGATTATGTAACTTTGAGTAAAACAAATCTGATACAGAATACTTTAGTTTCTGCCACCTTTCTGATTTTAGATGATAATTTGGTTCATCAAGTATTTATGAATAACACAATAACTTAAAAGTGAGAGAATGAAAAGCACGGCCTGTTTGTAAGTTGGAGCCCCTTCATGCTCTATTGGGGATTCCGTAGACAACATCGTTGGTACTTTTCAAAACTGAAATATCACCCAGTTTTATTGTTTTGGATTCCTTTTACATGTGTCTCCTTGGTCTCTCTTACATCTTACCTGCCAGTATGTTCTTCTGTTTTATGTTTTACCTATTCATTATGTCAATTATATCTGATTACAGGGTACTTTTGTGGTGGATTGATTTACACTGCAGACTTGAGTGAAATCACCCATATCAGTTTAGGAAAACTTTGCAGCCTGAAGTCTTGGGCCTTGTATCTACAATGCTTCAGACATTAGGATGACCAAAAATGGTCTATAATTGCTGTTTTGGGTGGGAAATATATTGCATAAAACAATTTATTTCTTTTGACTCATTAGAAGCTATTTCAAAGATGATGCCAAAGTTTATTCCTTACAAAAAAAAGGCACAGATAAAATGGAATCCTCCCCTTCTGTTGGGCATCACACATATGTTGGGAGAACAGCTGGCATGAGGGATATTCACAGGCAGCTATTGTCCTGGCACCTGGCTGGGGATCACAGTCTGGGACTCTAACCCATGCAGCTGCAGGGATTCTTGTCAGAGTTTTCTGAGCCATAGAAATGAGAAAATCATTTTAGTTATATATAATATACTAGCTTCCATTAACTACCTCAGATAGGAAGGAAGGACAAAGCAGTAAAATGCAATGATTTTGAACAGTCTCCAAACTATTTAGTCCTCTCTTCTATTACCTTAAAAATAATGATCATTGGTTGAAAAAAATAAAATAGAAGCGATATTTGAATAAGAGAAAAATCTAGGGCTCAACATTACTATTTGAATATGTATAAATGCTGTGCGCTTTGTTATTTGAAGGCACAAGTAAGACACCCATTCCACATAAAATAAGCATCTGAAAAAGGGGTTATGAAAGAAGAAGAGCATGGAAATGCTTATTCTGAGAGGAAAGAAATTAGACTTGTAATTCAGATCAATTATATATCCCATATAAATAACCTATAAAATTTCTTCTACTCCCTTCCCTTCCCTTTCCTTACTATTCTCTCCTAGGTTCTTTTCCTTCTTTCTTCTTTGCTTTCACAAAGATTTCCTAAACACTATTTGTGAATAAGGTATTGTCAAATCTACAAGAAGACAGCAGCCCTCATATAGCTTCTGCTATAGTCATAATATGTTAGAATACCCTACAGGGTGAGCTGAGTATAGAAAACAGTGATGGGTATTGAGGAGTGGGAGAGATTGCATTCTGCCAGAAGTCAGGGGAGGGCAGCGAGGGAAGGAGCAGTAGAAACAGAATCAAGGGGGCCTGCTTGTGAGAGACTTTGGAGGCGGAATCCTTAGTGTCTGAAAATTCAGTGAGTAAAGAGCGCAAAAGTGAGCCAGAGTCAAAGATGCCATCAGCCTTTCCATTTTTATGGATTCCTCACAGAGTCAGGAAAGCACAGCAGCCTCTGTTCTTGCTTCACTCCAGCTGTGAAATAGGGTTGAACACTACTACTGGTCCCCTCAAAGTCCTCTGCAGTGCTGAGAGGCTGGGGTTTTACATGTGGTATTCTATTTGTATACGTGAGTATGTGGAGCCTGGGGCGAGTGAAAGCGTTGTGGGGCAAGATTTTCAGTGGATGAGGGGGTTCTCTCTTAAATCTTTCTCCCCCCACCCCCAGTTGATGAGTCCCTTATTCTTTCTTCTTCCTTCCCTTTCACAAAACCCCCAGCTTCCTCCCCTTTGTTTTAGCCACACCTACCTTTCCACTCCTATGCATAGTAATGTATCTCACCCCAGTTCCTCCTGACCCATCACTTAATACTACCCTCAAGTGCCTGTAGTTCTGGGGATGACTTCATTTGTGCTCAGCAAACCAAAGATCCTTAGTCTAAAAGATCCACCCTCTTTACATGGTGGCAGATGGATCTTCAATCCTTGGTTTTTATTTGTCACACACAAAAATGTTGTCAACCTTACTGTTTAAAGCACTGCTGGGTAAAATTTTTAAATATCCTTTTGTAATCTCAGCAACTCATCACATGTACTCAGAGATCGAGTCAATGCAAATGTGTCTGACTGCTCTCTGACGTGGCCGGCAAGTAGGATCATGTCTGATTTCTCTTCTCTGCCAATCATTCCCATTTCGTACATTTTCTCTGTGAGGATTTAACATTATCCTTCGTTATCTGGCGTTAGCCCTAATCATTGTGCTAGGAAGGCCTCTCTGCGCTCATCTGCATGTCTGCGCGGTTCACGGAGGCTGCTCTGCTCCCCTCCCTCCCAACCCACCCGCCCCCGTCAGTGAAGAAGTTAGTCATGCTCTAAGCAGCTGGGAAATGCTACTTCCCTTTTACACCTGGGTGAGCACTGCAGGGAACTACTACTTTCAAAAAACCAATCCCCGAAGTATGTTACATTTTCTGTGCTTTTCCTTCCCTTCAAGACAAATTTTGCTGCCCCCTTTTATTAAGTGGATTAGAAATTAAGACTTTTCTTAGACACCAGATGTGTGGATTATTTTAGGTTAGAACTTTTTTCTCTGTACTTTTTCTATTATTAGGCAGAAATATAACTTATTTTTTTAAAATGTAGTTTAACACGAAACCAGAACTAATTCTCAAAGAACTCCTTTTGTTCTGTGCTCTTGGATTTCTGGGGGGAGATTACTGTAAACTTAATGTAACTCTAAACCCTCACCAATTCTTTGGGCAACCCCTCTGCAGGTAGGCAGACTCTGTATCCGTATTTGTCATTTTATTTAATTTTAAGGGTGAACTGGCATATGTAAACTACAAAAAAATGAGAATCCTTCGTTTTTTTTTAAATATTTTATTGTTGCTCAAGTACAGTTGTCTGCATGGACCCCCACCCCCAGCCATCTCCACCTCCCTCCCTTGCTTCCACCCCCACCCTTGGTTTTGTCCATGTGTCCTTTATAGTTGTCCCTGAAAACCCTTTTCCCCTTCCCCAACATTATCCTCTCCCACCTCCCCTCTGGTTACTGTCAGATTGTTCTTAATTTCAATGTCTCTGGTTATATTTCGCTTGCTTGTTTGTTTTCTTGATTAGGTTCCAGTTAAAAGTGAGATCATATGGTATTTGTCCCTCAGTGTTTTAACAGTTTAATGTGAATTTTTCTGTGATAACCAATCTCTTTTAAAACAATATCCCATCCATAACAAAAATTTGAGTTCTAAGAGTTAGGTGTTTACAGCAAAACCTACCCATTTCCTTTGAAAACTGAATGGAAGTCCTCGGCCCTGTCCTTGATGATGACGTTTGCTCCAACTCTGAATAATGAGATTGCGGTTGTGTCCCCTTGCTCTCCCATAGTGCTTGATGCATATTTCTATCACTGTACTTACCACAGAGTAATGACATTTTCTGCTTAAGTGAACCCCTGTAAAATTGCCTTCACTGAAATTTGACTTTGATGATAAGCCATCAGTCCATACTGAGATATGCTAGCAGAAATAGCTCCTTTGCTGTAAGTACATCATTGAGGATGTTCTTCAGTATATCACATTATTGCATTTTCAGGATCCTTGTGGGTTTGTTTGGCTTTATATCCAGACTAGTTATATCCTGAACAATTGATCTGCTTTTGTCAGCTTCTATCTGGTGGAACCTGCGGATTGTGTAACTGATTGTGTTTTTCCTTGTACAGAGATTGCTAAAAGGCTGAGAGCCAAATTCCTGATGAATCCTTAGCAAGTACATGTAGGCCTTTATTGTATTTCTTTTGTGCATTAGCTTACCTCTGATCTCATCATTGCTTTCCCTTTGCTTCAATCTTTCTCACTTACTTCTAATACATTTTATTTTCTTGTGTTGCACATCTTATTGTTCTTACTGTAAGTCCTTTCAAAGAGAGGCGTGGGAATACAGACACATCTGCACTTCCCCCTCACCAGGATGTGAGTTCCTAGACAGTGGGCTACGGTTGTTTCTTCTTCACTTTGTATTTGTATCTGACACAGACCTTCACTATATGTTCAGTAAATAGTTTTGAAAATGAACCAAATGAAATTTCCATTGTAACATAGAAAATAAATATGGAAATTTGAGCAATGTTGGTTCTCTTTTTTGTAATAAGACAAAGGGAAAAGACGGTGAATCAAATAGTCACCTACAGACAAGAAGGCAGAAGATATTTTTTATGTGAGTCAAAGATGAATAGTTGGACTAAATAAAAATTTCTTTTTTTTCCCCTGTTGAAACTATGCTCATGACATTTTTGTGGCTTATAAACCAAGGAAAATGAAAGGTGCTTGCTGCTCATCTATCACAGAGCTCTGCACAGAACTGATATAAATACACGTTGAGTTCAGTTCAGTCCACCTCCCTGGATACTAGGATGGGAAACAGAGTTATCTGGACTGCTTAGCAGAAAATGTTGAGCACTTTTTTTTTTTTTTTTTTAAATCTCAGAATAAAAAAAACTGGAACCTAAAAACGTCTTGGTAAACCTTTCAACTCAGGATTGTTGACTAAATCCAGAGTTGGCACAAAAGATATCTCGCTTACTGGGCAATGTGTTTTAATTGCCCAGTAATGGGCAATTAATGGATACCACAAGGTGTCCAATTTTACCTAGAATTTTCAAGTCTTGATTAATAGTAAATTAATTTTGTTCTTTAAAAGCAAATAAACCAACATAGTAAATATCGGGTTCTTTTACCCTAACTAGAATAGAAGATGCTAACAGCTTATCTGTAGCTTATTTGTAGGTACTGAAATTCACAGTATTCATGTACATGGAATAAGATGTTGACGAGATGGTGTTTCTTTAAAACCAAGAGTTTTGTCTTTAGGTCCTATGATTTCTTCTTTCATAATGTCCGCCACATACATCCTTTTCCCTGTTAACCACTTAGTCCGAAACGCTCATGATCTCACCCCAGCAATGATGCAGATTTTCAGCTGGCTCCCTGTCACCACCTTTTCCAGCAAATCGATCCTGAGTGTTACTGTCAGACTATTCTTCCAAAAATGCTGTTTTTATCATATCATTTAAAAAAATTTGGTAGCTTGCAATAACTCTTTATATCCACACAAATCAACTCAGAATTCTTGGGCAAAGCACTGCTTTTTCATCAGCTCCTCCCACCCTGGCTTCCCCTGTGCACACCAGAGCATGCTCTGTTGCAATCTTAGCGTCCGTCCCGCATGGGTGCCTGCTTCTGCTGATCCCTGCAAAGTACCCTATTTGCAAGCGACAGGAAGTAGGGTGTGGTTTGCTCCTGGAAGAGTGGAGAGCCCTGTGTTAAAAACAGTTTATCCTTGGCCTAGAACTAGTGTTGATTTTTGAAAAAAATCCTGTTTACAGCTAGAAGAAGGAAAGTTAAAATAGCAATAGTGAACATGAACTTTAAATGCTTCTAATAAATGATGATAGCTACTGTTTATTGAGAGCTTACTATGTGCTAAGCACTACACGAAAATTACCTATCTTAATTCTGAACTAGATACCATTACTGTCCTTATTTTATGTATATATTGCCCAAGGTCATGCAGCTCATAAGCCAAGACTGAAACCCAGTAAGTTTGGCTTCATGCAGACACCTAACCACGAAACTATAATAACTCTTAACAGAGCCTGAGTCTAGTGTCCCCCCTGAAACCCGATAAATGACGGTTCTAGGAAATAACAAAGAATGTTTTGGGCTTATGTGATGGAAGAAATTCCCTCCATCTGGAAGGAAAGCATTTTTTCAGAACCAAAGCATGCTCCAGCGTGAGCCCATACTCGGCATGGTAGACCGCACCCCAACCCCGGCCACTTTCACTTTTGCTTGGCTCCTTCAGCTGCTGTTCAGACATTTGATTTCACAAAGCAAACTCAGTTTAGTGAGCGCTTGTTTATCCCCGATCAGACCATTGGCCACAGTACTAAAATCTGAGAGTGCTGTGGAATGACTTCGGAGTGGGGTCCGCGCTGTGATCCTCTGTGGGAGCCTCTCTACTATTCCCAATTTGACAATTTTAATGGTGCAAAAAATGGCACAAGACAGAAAGACAGTAGAATCAGTATCTTGTCATTTACAGGAGAAGCTTCCAGTAGCAATGTGACCACAGTACACAAGTAGGAAACGCTGACTAGGGGGCCAACTGAACGCTGGGAATGCCCAGGCTTAGGATTCAGGCTTAAAAAGGTGTTGCACACGGGACGCTGCCTCAGTTGCTTAGGGCAGTGCATCCAAGTCCTATTGGCTCACAGAGTTGATTGTTCACATCTCTTTCCAGCCTTGAGTTCAGTGGCTTAGTTGGTAGCCTAAAATTGACTGTGGTTGGACTATTTATTCCATGGGCAATGCAAACACTGTAAGTCAGGGCTCCCTCCCTCGCCCCTCCTCAGTGGTTTAACAAAAGCATAGCACTGAAACTACCCCAACAGATGCTTAAAACAGCAGCTATGCAGTATTTCTCACAATTCTGTGGACTGACTGGGCTCATTTTCACAGTCTGCTCCGTTTGGTGGGGCCACGGTGACTCAAATGGCTGCATTCCGCATGAAAGGATTCCTCAACCTTGGCACTACATTTGGTGCTGGATAGTGCACTGTGTGATTCTAGCAACATCCCTGGCCTCAACTGATTAAATGCTAGTAGTAGCAACCAAAAATGTCCCTGGGGGCAAAATTGCCAAGGTTGAGAAACACTGAGTTAGGAACTTGACTGAGACTAGAACATCAAAGATGGCTTGTCATCTTCCAGATGCTTCTAATCCTTTGTTTAAAAATTTTTATTCATGACATTCATTAAAGATAGTAAGACAGACTTTATTTAGGAAACTACTACAATGGGGTTTGTAATGGGGGAGAGGGATGGGGCTCAACTCAATGCAACAAGGACAACTGGGAATTCATATCCACGGAGCAGGGTGGGGGTCAGTGGGTAGAAAATTACTAAGAGGAAACATCAGGGGTAGAGAGATTTGGGTTAAACTGACTTGACAGGATCCTTGCTGAAGGCAGACCAAGGTGGTAAGATATCAAGCGTGATCTGATGCCAAGAGTGGGTATTTCTGATAAAATGACTTAGCAGAATTCTTGCTGAAATTGGACTAAGCAGGCCAAGGACAGAGTCCACGGTGAGGGCCTCATCAAAAAGAGGACTCAGAGTTGCCTCACTCAGGTTTAATCAGTCTTTCTCACCTTCTCCATATGGCCTCTCACCATTCCACAGTCTGGTTCAAGTTCCTTCGCAGTGTGGTGGCTGGCTTCAATGGAGTAAGAGCAAAGGCTAGGCTGAGAACTGGAGCAACAGCACTTGTGATGCGTTTCTAAGTGGTCAAAGCAAGCCACACACCCAGGTCACATTCAAGGGGGGAACTACACCACTTAAAGGGAGGAGTAGCAAATCTGTGGCCATCTTTAATCCATGCAGTGCCATATTTGCATGCAAGGACTCAGGATTGGTTTTTTTGCAGAAGGAAAGAAAATCTTGAAAGCGAATTCTACTCAATATCAATCAAAATTAACTCTAGAAACACACATAACAGTCATTGCTACTGGACTGAAGGTGAAACTGATTATTTATATGATGTAAAGAGAAAACCCCGCATCATATTAAGAGGGTACAAGGAGATGTATTTCTATAGTATTTATTACATCAAAGGTTCTGAACAAGAGTTGGGAGTTGCTTCTGGTTATAATATTGTCTTCACATTTTAAAAAAATCCGTAGTTCTCACCAGGTTGTTGACGCTAATTTTTATTCAACAGAACAATGATAGCATAATTGATGTTTCTGAAATTGGAAGCAGTGTTGTGAATGTTCAACTGTTTTACCTGATTTATATCATTGTATCATTTATTGTATTTATATCATTATAACAGTTGGAGTATAGAGTTTTAAAGGTATTTGCCAAGGCATTTTCTAAAGAACTGGTTGTTTACAAGGGGGATCTGGTGTCTGCCTTTTCACTTGACTTTTCACCATGGCATCAACTCACTTAGATGTTGATGCTAGAATCAGGTTTTGTTTTGGGGTGTTTTTTTTCTTTTTTTTTGCACTAAGGCACTATTTCCACCCCCCCAAAAGTATTTAGCAGAACTCTAGTTTCACAGAGAACTCTAGTTCTCTGTTACATGATAATTGGTTTACATGTAAAGAGTTTTACATGTTAATTGGTTTACATGTAAAGAGATTCACAGGTTGTATAAACTTGGGAAATTCTAAGTTGAGAATAAGCAGGTTTCCTTACTGCTGGACTTTTTAGGATCTTTACTATACTAATGTATATTATGACTCATAAAAAAGTGTTTTCTAGATTTGTTTAACCACAGAAATAGAGGCATGTCTTATATAACAAGGGTTCCTCAGGATACTCTTGGTAGAAATTGTTCTAAGTGGAAATAAAGGAGGAGGAGGAGAGAATTCTATTCAAGCTCAATCAAAATTAACTCCAGAAACAGGCACAGCAATACCCGTAGCACTTAAAAAACTGTCCTTGAAGCAGGTCCTTGGGTCTAATAATGTTCCATACTGTTGTGTTTAAGTGTCAATAATGTTTTGAACACAGAGGACTGAAACAATTTTAAACAATTATTTTGCAAAAGTTATGTTAAATTAATGAAATTCAATTAGCTAACATCACCAAAAATTGATTCATTGAAACAGTAACTTAGAAAGGAAGTACCAGAAGTTTATAGCTTTTCTAACTCTTCTTGTCTTATCGACAAGTAAAAATTGTATATACTTATGGTGTACCAAGGCAAATGTTTTGATATATGTATACACTGTGAAATGATTACCATAATCCACCCTTCTTGTCTTATCAACTAAACTTGAAGTGGTTAGAAATTAAAATCTGGATTGCAAGAAATATATTAACATATTGGTGGTAGGCAGCTTCTAAGATGGTTTTCAATGTCCCTGTCCCCTCGTATTCAGGCCCTTGCATAAAACTCTCCCCTTGAGCATGGGCTCAACCTACTGACTTTGCTCACCCCTGGTGCCCAGCAACAGGGGTGAATGTTACTTCTGAGATCCGGTTACAAACAAGACTGGCTTCTGCCTTCCTTACCCTCTCCTTCTCTCTCGCTGGCTCACGTGGATGAAGCCAGGTACCCTACGCAGAGGCATACCTGAGGGAGGCCTCAGGCTAGCAGCCCGTGGAACTGAATCCTACCAATGACCTCAAGAGTCAGGGTGGAAAGGGGTCCTCCCCTAGTCAAGCTTTGACATGATGGGACAGCAGCCTTGTGAGAGATCCTGAGCCTGCAGACCCAGCTAAGCCATGCCCAGTTCCCGACACGGAAGCTGTGAGATAATGCACGTTTGTTGTTCTGAGCCACTAAATTGTGGGGTAATTTGTTAGGCAGCAGTGGATAACTAGCACAGTATTAAAAGAGGTATTTAGGGAGGGCGAAGGCTGTATTATCTAAATCATACCTTGCAGACAGCCAAAGGAGAGACTAAAGCATTCTAAATCTAGCTTTAGAATGGCAGCATCGAAAAATACTGATTTAATTGGGAAGAAACACAGAGAATTGTGAGGATGAAATCTAGGTGATAACAATCTTTGAATTTTCAGTGCCACCCCCAGAGGAGATATCAGAAATATAAGATGTACAACTTGATAACTGCATGGCCACTGCAATTCCTGAAAAAAATATTGCTATCATATGTCTCCTTGTTGTAAAGAACTAGTTTCTAAAAGATCCACCCCCTTTGGTTTAAATATTATACTAACTGCTGGGGAAGGATGTTATGTCTACCAAGAACACAGTAATGTGGTTTTAGAAGGCTTTTTTTTCCCCTTGAGGTCTGGTTTAGATTATTCCTTTGAGGTATTCTTCTGTATGTTCTTTTATTCCTCAAATATGTACTGAATAGTACTATATGCTGGGTGCTATTTTAGGCACTGATGATTCAACAGAGAAATCCTCACCCTCTTGAAACCCACATTCTGCTGAGGAAAGATAAACACTAAACAAAGTGAATAAATGTAAAGTATATCATACAGTAATAAACATAAAAATATATATAGTATAGTAATTATGTATTATGGGAGAAAAGAAAGCAGGAAGGGAGAGAGGAAGGGTGACTTCCTGCTTCCTTCCCAGTTATCAAGGTCTGGACTGAGTGTCCACCGCAGCTCTGGGCCCATCGGGATCTGACTGTGTTCAACTCCGTCCAGCAAACAGCGGAGTTTTTGCATCTTCCTCCCTCTCCTCTGTATGCTCCATACTCATTCTTGTTTTCATGCCTTCTGAAAAGGCTGATCTTCAAGGCTCTCCCGTGAAGCCTTCTCTGACAATTGTAGAGTCCACTGACCCTGCAGTCTTCTGGGGTCTGAGTGGACCACTCCGACCCCAAAACAAAACAAAACACAATGTATTCATCTTCTTTGTTTCCTTAAAGTTTTCAGGTTAACAGTATATTAATTTTTACTTGTTTCGTATGTGTTTGTGTTGTTGCTACTCCCTCTGCCATTAGAATTTCAGGTCTTCCAGTTTGGTTTGTTTTTGCACATGTGTGGAACTTGCGAGTAAAGTACTCATGATGGTAGGTTCATGGGAAGAAATGTAAAAATGGAAGATGTGATGCCTATCTTTGGAGAATTTAAAATATACTTGGAGAGAGGAAATGTTCTTCCTGGGGGAGAAGACTGTGAGAAGATGGCCTATATAATTGAATACTGCTTGCTGTGGTGTAGCAAGTGGCTTTTGGATTTTTTTTGTTTTTTTGCTTGCACCACAGTAAGAAATGGACTTCACGTCATGACTAAGTAGGCGTGTGTGTGTATGTGTATGTATATATGATGTGTATATGTGCATATTTGTGTATAAGCTAAATTTCACAAAATGTTTCACAAAACAATACTGAATTTTTATATGCAATGTATTTTGATATTTCTATTCTGTTCTAGTTTTTAAAAAATGCTGATAGAAATTCTCTGAATTGATTTTACAACCACCAAGAGAATATAACCAACCCACAGCACAGAAAACGCTGGTGTAGCCAAGTGGTGAGCACGTGAAGGTGTGAAGTAAAAGAGAGAGCACTGAGTGTAATGAATTCAGAGAAGTTGGTCTCGGAAAAGATTATACTTGATCTATCTCTTGAAAGGAACGTCCCATGTAGATTACGGGGGTGCAGAACAGTGCTAATGCTGAGTGAGATAACAGTACAAGCAAAGGCGGCACCAAGATCGGGGTAAGCAGCAAATTCGGGGGTCACTGAATTCAGAGAACAGAATTCTGATTTTTTTTAGATTATGAAAATAATGTAAAAAGCAAACTAAAGGCCTGAAAAAAGATTCTGAGGGTACATATTTGGGAAAAATATTAATAATTAGGAATAATTGAATGGCAGAGCAGATCTGTGGCACTGAGTAATCCACTATCTGTATTAGTATTCTACTTTTGTCAAAGTTTATTTATAATCACCATTCTCATTATTTCCAAAGTAAACCCGTGGGCATAGGAGAGCCTATTTCCAGAAGAAGAAACTGGTACATAGAAATAACATACATCATTCAAGGTATATGTACGTGAAGTGACTCTCAGAGATCAGGCTAACTCTAGCCCAAATGATTTAGTTGTCCCGCAAGAATTCAGAATACGGGCACAGATATCAAGCAAAAACCCAAACAGGATGATAATGGTGAAACAATCACCACTTGTTCCTATCAGTCTCTGAAGGTGAACTTGTCCTTTTTCTCAAGGGTGTAAATTAATTACCTTTGATGACCTTTATTTGTTGCTGTGTTTTGTTGAATTGTGTATAGACCTGGGTGATGGAGTGGGTGATGAAGCTTGGAGGAAAGGAACCCTGGGTAGAGGTATGATTTTTTTAAAGTTCTTTCTGAGCACGAGTTGATCAGGGACATCACAGAAAAAGAAGCCAAGTGTGGATGTACAGAGTATAGTGGCTTCCTTGGGTTCTTACAGCTTGTCATCTTTTCCTTCTGGAAGCATCTGTGGGAGTTCTTTCTGTCACTGTTTGCCATCTTTTCTCTTCAGGTAGGTTTTCTCTCTCTCTACCAATTCTCCCCTTCAGAAATGGTGGTAGAATAGGGAAAAGAAAAGGGTTAAAGCAGATTCCTATGATATTCCACATTATTGTACAGAAGTAGGAAATGGACTCCCAGAACCCCACCTAAATTTTGTTTTTAACATCTTGACTTTAGTACCTTTTTTTTGTAACAATAAATCAGAATGCTTGACTAAGGCTAAAAATAGATTAGCAAGGTTGAGCATGGAAGAAGTGACCCAGCTTCTCCTTTTCATTTTGTTTCAGTTTGAATGAGAAGGGGGTGGCTTACACAATGAACAAGAACAGCAACTGGCTGTCTCTCTGTAAGCTTTGAGCCAATTATGATATTTTCGTGGGAAAGTTTCCAATTCTTAAGTCTCAGTTATGTAGAGGTGGGAGGCAGCTGGTGTGAATGTCTGTCTGCAGGGTACATGCAGAATTACTCTGATCCAATATGGCACGGCAGCAATGTGCTTACTCAAGAGGATAATTATCTTAATTTTCTTAACCTAAGCTTCTTCATCCTCACTACTTAAAAAGAGACACAGATAAAACAAAAGAGGGAGAAAGGCCAAAGCCAAAGTCACCAGAAGATTTTGAGATCTCTCAGCTACCTCTAGTGAGGGATATCAGTAATGAAGTTAAGCTAAGTCTGAATGGGCCCCTTTAACTCATTATCTTTGTCCACAGCTCCTATTGTCCTCCCCCGGAAGTTTGCACTTAATTAACAGTCATCATCATCTCCTCCACTTTTCAGAATTTCCTGACTTAACTCTCTCATATTCAAGTGGCCAGCAAATCCTGCTGCATCTACTCTTGATTCATTGTCCATTCATTCATGTATTTGTCATGTACTTATTAAATACCTACTGTGTACCATGCACTGGACTGTGCACGGTACCAAGGATACAATGGTGACTAAGACAGATATTTTCTGCCATAACAGAGTTTATAATCTAGTGGGAGCCCATACAAGAGACAAGTAAACAGGCAGTTTCATTACTGTGTATGCAAACTGGTGGGGAAGGTACAGGGAGCACATGGGGACAAATCCAGCTTTGGGTGTCAGAGAAGACTTTCTAGAGAATTGATGATTTTGCTGAGACTTTAAGGTTCAGACAAGTGCAGCCAGGAGAAGACTGCTTCTCGCATCCTCCAGTCAACAAAATTTTATTGAACACGTACTGGGGGCCAGGCTTTACTTTAGCTTCTGCTGTTAAAAAGATGGACACGATCCTAGCTCTCCTAGGTCCCTGGTGCCAAAAAGGTTGGGGACTGTTGGCTTAGAGAGTGCTGGGTGGAGGAAACAAGAGACATGAAAATGTAGGCACAAAATAGCCAACCAGCAATCGCTCTTCAGAATCCAGCGCTCCTCCCTGCAGCTCCAAGACGTGCTATGGACCCTGCAGTGAATGCCTCAAGTTTCCTACCAGAACCCTTGCTTAGGTGAGCACGGATACTCTTCCCTGCACTTCCCTGCTTGTCCCTGTGTGCTTCCCAACACTGCCACAGAGCCTTTACTGAAGAACTGGGTTAATTAAAGAAGATCACCTGTAGGAGGGAAAACTGTAAACTGTCAGCTAACATAGTTCTTCCTCCACAGTTCATGGGCAAAGGTGTTAATTTACACATTCAACAAATACATGCTAGCTATTCCCTGAGGTGCCCAAGACAGGAAAAAAAAAAAAAATCCCGTGTAGCTTTCATTTGAGGGAGAAGGAAATAGAAAATAATTAAACATATATATTGACAAAATAATTAGAGGTGGGTGAGGGAAATAAACAAGTTGATACTTCTGATAGCTCTTCTGGGAAGGCGCCTCAGTTCTATCATCCTGCAGGAAGTGATGTGTTGGAGCTGGAACCTGGGGGGTGGAAGGAGCTGATATACAAAAAGGCTGAAAAAGTTGCAGAACAGGACCTTTTGCAACGGCTTCCCAGCAATCTCCTCTCATCACCTGTCAGCTTCCACTCTCCCGCTGTGAACAACGTGGCTGTTGTTCTTCCGCAGGGATGGTTGGGCTTCCCCCCCAGGAAGGGCCGGCTTGTAGGCCACCGGCAACCCTAGACGGTGCGTCTGGTTCGAATGAACTTCACCTCTAGGCTGTGATGGCTTCCTGTGGGGATCCTGCAGTTCATTCCCATCGTCTAGGAACTCAACCCTGTTTCCGAAATTACTCAATCTCAGGCTGTTCCCGAATGGCAATTCTTTTTAATGGATTATTAATCCTAAACTCAAAATCGTTTGTTTCCATTCCTCTTCTACTCACCGCCTGTTTTTCTGGTCCACAGTGTGCTAAGCCTCAATTACACGAGGGTCAGGAAGCCACTGAATAACTTCAGATGCCCTCGGACTGGCGTTCCGGGCCATTTCAGGAAGGGCGGGTCCCACACGCCCGGGGGCTCCTGAGGCCCACGGTGAGGGCTCCAGCATGACGTCACTCGAAGGTGGCCGGCTCAGCGCGGGGCTGACGTCATGCGGGCGGGACGGTCCGCCGTGAGGTCACCTGGTGGGCGCGGCCAGGCCGAATCCCCAGTGTCGTCACGGGCGGGGGCAGGGCCAGAGCGTGTCAGCGAAGCCGAATCAAAACAAGCCGGAGACCCGCCTTTTCCCTCCAGCTCTAGAGCTTCTCGCTCGCGCCCCGAGCCCGCGGCGCCCGCGCGGCTGCAGACCTCGGGTGGCCGCGCGCCGGCTCCAGGAAGCCGGGCGGGGCGCGGCGGTGGGGATGGCGCGGCGCGGGCCGCGCGGCTAGACGGGCGGCGCAGGAGCCGCCGGCCCGCGCCCTCCATTCTTTCCGCCCCGGAGCCGGCAGCGCGCGGGGTCCGGAGCGGCCGCGCCGCGGGGAGCTGCCTTCGCTGACGCCGGGCACCTGAACACTCCCGAGATGCCCAATCCCAAAAACAGTAAAGGCGGCCGCAAAAACAAGCGCGCCAACAGCAGCGGGGACGAGCAGGAAAATGGAGCCGGGGCCCTGGCAGCGGCGGGCGCGGCGGGCGCGGCGGCCGGGGGGGCCCTGGCGGCAGCGGCGGGCTGCGGAGCGGCTGCGGCGGGCGCGCCGGGCACCGGGGGCGCGGCAGGCTCCGGAGGCGCGGGGACTGGCGCAGCCAACGTCGCGGCCGCCGCGGGGGCTGCAGCCTTGGGCGACGCCAAGAACGGTAAGACGGGGCGAGTGCCAACTTCCTCCACGACGGGGACGGCGCGGTGGCGGGGCCCTGGGTGGCGCGGGCGATGCGTGGACAATGCGAGAGTCAGGAAGTGCTCACCCCGCCCCTCTGCCCCACCGCGGCTGCCCCTTCCCGGTCCCCACGCCAGACGACACAATTTATCTGCGGCCCCTGCCAGGTGTCCGCGCCGCGCAGCGCAGCGGTCGCGCGTCCTGGGCAGCCTGCTCCCCAGACTACCAGGGGCGCTCGGGTCCCTGTCTGCGGCAGTGCTACCCTCGGGCCTTGCCCGTGGTGCCCCCGCTGGTGAAGCCGAGTGTGTGTGCCGAGCCTGGGGGTGAGGGAGGGAGGGAGGGAGGGAGGAAGGAAGGAGGGAAGGAAAGAAAGAAGGAAAGAGCTGCCCAAGTTGAGAAGAATGATCCGATCGAAAACTTAGGCACCAATTCATTCTTCCCTGTGATCCCCTGTCCCACCCGCCTCCACCCCCAAGTAAAGTACCTAAAATCCCTGCAAATACGGGCTGTCTGTGTCGATTGCCACAGGTGAAGAGGCCCCAGAGACATTTTCTTACTGTAGGACGTGTGTGTGTGTGTGTGTGTGTGTGTGTGTGTGTATGTGTGTGTGTGTGTGTGTGGGTGGGGTGGGGGTGCTCTTTAATTCTGTTGCTCGCTTGAGGAAGGAAGAGAATCTGAACTTCCGTTCTCAGCCCAGAGTTAAAAAAATCATCGTTTATTTAATTCTGCTTCACCTTTTTGGAAGGAAGCCTAAATAATCTTAGGTAGTGCCTGAATGCACCTTTTGGGGAACACTTAAGGAATAGTGAAGATGTGACAATATCGCTGATGTCACTATAAAGTCGAGGTGTTTGTTGGAGGGTGCAAGCACTTTACTTACTTGGACAGTTCTTTGAATCCCTTTGGTCAGCCAGGTTTTCAAGGGAATATAGGTAGCTTATAATGGAAGATCTGTATTTCTGGCTTTTAACTTGCAGCTTTTGAGTCCATTCATTTCGTAGACGGTCACCTTTTTAAACAGGGCACCTGCAGTTAGAAGAGCTCCATAATGAAGTGTTGCCTGTTAGAAACAGAACGGCAGGCCCCATTGCTTCTGTCTGCGATATGGAAATAGGAAGATTTCCAAATTTATCGCATATGTGAATGTTTGATACTTCAACATTTGGTCTGTCTTCTCTATGTTCTTTTGTTTTCCTAGCTCTAAACTTCATTTTGGTTTTGATGTGACAGAGGGGAAGGAAGACAGACTCCTGGCTCAACCATTTAGAACTTTGTCATCTTGGAAAGGTCAGTCTTTCTGAGCCTCAGTTTCCTCGCCTGTAAACTTGGGAGGGAAAATACTGCTTATATTGCCATGCTTATAGGCTTAGGGCGAGGCTCAGAGTGTCCTTTCCCTTCCCAGTCTCTTATTTTTGTCGTCGGCTTGTTACATTTTTAAGAGCTTTAGCAAAGTTCCTCAAGAAAAGTGATGGACAATGCTAGCAGTCATTCATTCATTCAAAAAATATTAGGCACTTGCAGTGTTATAAGTACCATGTTAAGTGTTAAAGGATACGAGGGTAATCAAGAGAGGGCATGCTTGTCCTTGTGGAGTTTGCAGTCCTATTCTCAGTGGTTGTGGTGTAACGCTGCTGTTTTCATCTGTGTGGAAGCTTCGCACTGGCTGTTTCTTCTTCTTTGTCCAAAAGATGAGATACCATTTTAAGGTGGTGTGAGGAAATTTTTCTCTTAGGCTAGTGGTATCTCCTCATTTGTAACCTTAATTTGGTTATGATGTTCCCATTATTACTCTCCTCAGGTATATTTAGCAGTTCTGTATCTGTGTGAAATTATTTTTGATTTGGAGCTTGTTTTATTATTTGAGTAGGAGAAAAAGGGAAGAGATGGGCCTAACAGAAATGGGCATAATCAGCATTAGGGAAGCAACGAACTTAACTTATATTGGAGTCGTGAGCTGAAGTTTGGGATGCTAAATTCTTGGTGCTGACATGGTGTGAAGTCTCAGTGAATGATCCACCTTCATTTGAGGAACTCTTACTGTAGTTGATGATGATAACTGAATTTAGATGCTGAGGCCTCCTCTGTAAAAATGGGTAAATAAGGAAATTTCGAACGCTTTTTGTTTTAACATTTAAAGCTGTCCATTATAATGTAGAGATGGGAGAAATGGCATTGGTGAATCTTTGAAGGAAGTGACAACAGATATTACCAACTCTCAAAAGCAACCGATAAGGTCTAATTATTTTGAATTTTAAAATGACATTAATGGGACTTACAGAATTTCTAAGTATATTTCAACTTTTTACTTAACTGTGATGTTAGATCACAGTTTTTGTGATTATGAATATTACAAGTCAAACAATTCTTTCAAGGATGTAGTAAAACTACATTCTATTAAACTTTAGAAGGTTTGTTCTCACTGTTCAAGTCATATGTGATCTGTGCCACAAGTATACAAACTTAATGACTTTGCTTAAAGTTAACAGTACTTACTTGTATGAGTAGTTACTTGGAGTTTATAGAATGGTTTTATGTCTTGTAAGTTCTTGGGCAGTGTGGCCACCAGCATGGGGTACTATTAGTTCTTAGTTGTTCACTATTTGTCAGTAGGTATAAAAAAACTAATTATTCTATAAAAGCAGATTACTAGCTAGGGGAAGCTTGGGGAAGCTTGGCTTGGTTGTAGTCGAAGAAGTTGAACCGGTTGCTGTTGTGCATCTTGGGTAAGTTGAGTATTAATGGTAGAGACTTTGTACCCTAATAAGACATTTATTAGTACATTTTCAGATACTGTTTATATAGGTTTATGAAGTTTTTTGCAGGGATTGGAGTAAAAGGTGTACAAGCACTATCTTCCTTTTCCATAGTAAACATCTGTTTGCACATATTGTAGCATTTTGGTTGTAGGTGGACAAGATTTGCTAGTCATTATTTTTAGGATCCAGTAATCATGCAGTTGATTATAACTATGTAGTTTTATTCTGGAATTATGGTTTCATTAGATATCTCTCTCTAGATATATATATATATTTTTTTCTTTTTTTTTGTTTTTGTTTTTGTTTTGTTCCAGGCCTAAAAATATATGAACTCTTGATCATAGTATCCAATTTTCACTGGGCCTGGACCCAAGTCCTTCTATAAATTTCTGTTTCTTGGATGACCGTGGTTCACCACTCCATTCCTGACTGCCACCATAACCCCTGGGCTCTCGAGTCCGCCTTAACTCATTCAATAGCTCTTTCTAGGAGGTGGAGCGGGTTTACATAGAGATTCACATCCTGGCTCCTCAAATTACTTAGCATATGATTTAGGGTAAGTCATTTGGCTTATCTGAGCCTCAGTTTCTGTATATTTAAACTGAGATTATAGTACTTATCCATGCATATGTAGTAAGATGTCTATCTCTACTTATGTATATAATATGTATGTTGATATTATATACATATTATATGTATGTATAAGTGTGTGTGTGTGTGCATATATATATATATATAAATATAAACAGTGCCTGAGTTGTAAAATGAGCTTACTGTGTTCACTGTCTTAGATTTTGGAAATAGTCTCTGATATGGAGATGTAGACGCAGGAGGTTTACTGGGGCTGCTCCTGGCCTCTTCACTAGTGGCAGAGGAGGGAAGCTGGCTCCCTCAGGGGAAGGGGTTGAACAGCGATGCAGCTGTCAGGGAGCTCTGGAGCTGGGTTGGCCTTGGTTAAATACCCTGGAGGTATGGGGGCAGTGCCTGTAAACCTTCCCTCCCCCGCTGACTGGGTATTTGGACCTGGGCTGCCCCTGGGAAGAGGGTATGGCCTGGAGAGGTCCCTTAGCTGGAGAGCCTGTATGGAGAGGGACTCAGCTGAGAGCCTTTGGTTCTGAGCGAAGGAGAGCCGCTCTTCCTCCCCTAGCATTATGGGTTTCTTCACTTAGACCACTAGTGCCATTCACCTAAAACCCAAGTGTGGGGTAGTTCTCCCTAACGACTAAATAGGCTTCATGGACCAGGTTGGGAGTTCACCACCCTCGTAACATTATTTTGATGGAGATATGTGTTCTGAATCCATCCATCTGTTTACAAATAGATTTTTGGAGCAAGTATAAGCAAGATTTGTGTTTTTTGGTATACTTAGGTTACCAAACACTTTTGTAACCCCAGGGGTAGAGTATCTTTTAAATAGTTTCTCCTTTTAGGGTTTACTTGAATTCTTACTACATTTAAATTACCTTTATCAATTGGAAGGAAAAGGAAGAGTGTTTGCCTGCTGTTTATTTTGAAGCAAGTAATATTTATTGAGGGTCTGAGTGTGTAGAGCACCACTGTGGTCTTGGAAGACATTTTTTTCACCTTATCTAGAAATTACTTTTGTCAGGTCTTTAAAAATATTTGCTACTTTTGGATCTTGTCTCTTGAAATCCATCTCTGTAAGAGGCACTGGTAGAAGATGTTGCCTCATCCATCGAAAACTCATTTCTTACACTGTGTGTGTCTGGTGAGGTCTGTTCTGTGCTCTGCTGACGGTGTTGTATGCATGGCCCTTAATTCTTCTCTCTTGACTTGTTGCAGGACCTGAGCTTAAATTCTAGAAACAAAACCTTCGATGTTAGCTTTCCTTCAAGTCCAGGAATATATATTTTCTATAAAAAATTGAAAACAGGTGATAAAACTGGGAACTCTCTGTAGCTTAGTCCTCCTATGAACAATTTAAAGATCTTGAAGGTATCAAAAGGGAAACTTTGGAGGGAAAAAACTCTCCTGATTGATTTTGATCACCAGCTCTTTGGTATTTTTAGGGGATTGATTTAATTAAAAATATTTTTGTCATTTCATTATTTTGCCAGTCATGGGCACTATGGAAGAAAATTACAATAAAAGAAGGTAGGCAAAGTTCTTTTTGACTTTCTGGTTAAACAAAATCCCATCAGGTAGATCACCATTGTTAATATTTTAATATATATTCTTAGAGCCTTTAAATGTTTTCTTACAGTTTTTGAAAGAAGAGGGTCATATATTTTATAATATGCTTTCTACATGTGAAATATTTTATGGGTATTTTAGCAAAGCAGTAAATTTACAGGTATATCACCACTTTTAATGAGTGCATAATATGCCATCATAGATCTGCATCTTGGATAATTTGATCCTTCTGTTGTTTGATCTTTAGGTTCTTATTCATACATCCCAGGGCACTATCCAGTTACTTCCTTAGGATAAATCCTCACCTGTGGACTTGCTGTGTCCAGAGATATGCATATTGTGATTTTTAATACATGCTGACAGATTGCCCTCTAGAAGGGTTGTACCAGCTTGACCCTGCTGTGGCCAGAGTGCCCTTTCCTCATGGCCTCTCTAGTCCCAGGTTTTTATTGTTTTAAAGGCCTGCTGGAGAACTGCTAGCGCCCCCAAACATCTCAGCAGTAAGGCCTCATTTGGGCCGACAGCCGGAGCAGATGCTGCCACTGTTAGGGGGACTTTTCCAAGGCTGCATTTATTTCTGCCAGGGACTTCTATGTTCTTTGGTGATTTGGTGGCTAACAAGGATCCAACGAAATATCTGATAATGGTGAATGATATTTTAGCAGCTGATAATAGTGAAGATAAAAGCACTGGCTTTTGAAATCCTGTTTGTGCCATTATTCTAATCTTCAGAAGTAAGGCCTAGTGTTTTTAAAGTTTTAGCCAAAAAGCAGGTGGCTTGGACAGCGCTGATTGTAAACCTTTGTGCCACAGTTTACTAGCAAAGTAACTTTGGGGCAAGTTATTTAACCTTTTTTGGCCTCTATTTTCTAAATGCAGCTCTTTGGAGTGTTTTTGAAGATAAGAAAAATATATGTGAAAGGTCTTGGCAGATATGGTCACTATCAACAAGAGCTTTACAAGTTTTCTGATTTTTTCAACGTTATTCAATAACAAAACTTGTTACACTATTATACTGTTGAGAACAGACACTGAGGGACAGTAGGGTGGTGGTGAAGGATCTGCGAATATTATTATAGAAACAAACTGGTATATACAGGTTTTTTATTCAAGCACTGATTTAAGTATAAATGACCTTCTGTTCTTTCCTCATTGTCTCTCACTGATGGTAGTTGCCTGAAACAAATCAGATGATTTAGTTTAAAAAGAAAAGAAAAAGTAAAAAGCAGTGTGAAAACTGTTGCAGCTTCATTCACTTATCCATCTCGTATGTATTGAGTATCTGCTCTTTGCCAGGCACTATGTTAGGCTCTGGAATTACAAGGACAAAAGAATTGGGCCCAAGGGTTTTTGGTTTACTTGGGAGACTTTGTAGAAACAAATGGAAGTAGATAATTACATGCACTACACAAGGGCAGCTATGAAATACAGTGCAGGACCTTCTGAGGTGGTAAAATACTGGCTTAAGCACGGGGATTGGATTTGAAGATCAGGAGACGTGAAATGAGCATGTGGAGTTGAAAGTAGCTGAAAGGAGTTAAGGAGCCCAGTGAGTTCTTTAGGGATCAGCCAGGGCTTAATATTGCTGAGAATTAAACAAATACCCTATCCTCTCCAGGCAACAATTAGAAAATTCATTCATTAGTTTATTACTTGCTCATTTGTTTGCTTATTCATTGCTTTGTCCATCTACGCACTCATCCATTTACTCAACATTTATTATGTGTTTACTGTCTTCTATGATTGGAAGTATAATGTTGAATTATGCTTCTTGGTATCAGAATGTACACCCACATGGGCTCATGGTGAAGCTGGGGTAGAGACATGTCTGCAAACCCCAGGAGTCGTGATAATGCACTAGGGGTGCCCAGCGGAAAAAAAATAACTTGTTTCCTGGAGGAGGGACAGTTGAGATGAGTCTTGTAGGAAGGGAAGCAGTTAGCCCTGAAAACGGAGGGAGGATGTTTCAAGCTGAGGGAGGGTGGGAAAGAGGCTTGAGTTCAGGTTGCTGCCAGGAGTTTGAAGCTGATTTGAAGTGCAGCGGTAGTGCATGAGGCTGCAAAGGGAAGGGGCCAGGCAGGCAGTCACATCTGGATGTTTTGTAGCTGGTGCAGAACTATCCCTGAGGTTTGTCAGCAGGGACAAAGTCAGCTGAGCCTGCTGAAGGGAGTAAACATAGGTTGTTGACAAGCTTGTAAAATTACTGTGCATTTTAACAGAATGGGTATCTTGGCAGTTTTTCTTTTGATACAGCTAGTCAGGGATTGGCAGTCCGGCCTGCCATGGACCCTGATTGTGAGTTTTCAGTAAAGCAGCGGGCAGACTGCACACACCGCTGTTTCTGCACAGCAGGGTGATAGTGCCGCAGCTCCCAAGGCTGCTGTGTGGAAAGTGTCTGAACTGTGGGCACCGGCATCCCTGTGCTTCTGAGCCATAGGAGGTTAGCTAATTGAGGTTAACTTCAGAGAACCAAACGCCAAGGGAGGGGTTGGGGCCATCTGAGCAGAAAGGCCAGGCTTTTCTGTGGAGGGGTGGGGGGGCTCTCCCTATGGCTTATTTTTCATACTTTTGCACAAAGTGTATCTCTAAGCCAGGTTGGACTAATTATCTCGGTTTGTCATTTTATTTTATCATCATCAAATCAGTTTTAAAACAGTAAGCCCTGGCAAGGGGGTATCACTGTTTTGTACAAAGGGACTGTGTGTGCTTTAATTCTGTGCGGTTCAGAAAAAGCTTCCGGTTTTCAGTGGTTAGTGAAACAGCAACTTGCTTTGTTTAATCAATATAATGTTTTAGCTTGATTGTACTTGAGAGGTTTTTATAAACTGGCAAAAAGTGAGTAGCATTTCTAATAATAATTATGTGTTCTGATTTATCAGAAGTAGAAAGGGAAACAAATTATTTCAGCTCAATTATATTTGTGAGGGTAGTATTTGAAAACTGATAGAAATTAAAGTTAGAAACAAGAAAAAATAACAGGAAGTTTAAAGAAAAGTGAGGAAAGAGGAAGACTTAAAGAGGAAGTGTTAAATGTTAATCATAATTGTTTAGATTGCAATTAAGAAAATTTTGGTTTTTATATACAGACAATACAGTGTATTTCTTAGATTTAAATGGTCAGAGAAGAACACCTTTTCCTCTACTCTCTTATGTTCAGTACTTGGGGGCCTGCAAATTAAACTGACAAAAAAAGATAGTGAGAGAAAAAGTCAGATTTAATCACACAGACAAAAATGTGACTCAAAGGGGCTAGGGGTTAGAATTTGTGGCTTTTATATCCTGTCTCACTAGGCGAATGGGAGGGGAGAAAGGGCACCTATAGGAAAATAAATGGCTTTTTGGGAAGATGGCATGAGTCCCCTTAGGGAAGAGATGGGAGCTATGATGGTTTTGTGGTGATGTGTGTTTCAGTGGGCTGTGGAGGCTTCTCTCTGGTCATGAGGGTCAGACTTCCCTGGGGGCTCCTGGGGGCTCCTGGGCAGGGGGTTTTGACAGTTGAATTCTTTTAAGAGGCTCTGCTTTTAGGCAGATGGGAGATTTTTGGGAACTCAAATACCTTCAGCTCAAAATAATTTTTAGGCCACAGTGGCATATTCTGGACCCCTTCACAATATATTGGAGCTCAGATCCTGTTACCCCCATTATAGCAATTATAGAGAGTCAGGTAGCAAAAGACAGTATCATAGCTCAGGATTTTTATTTTTCATTTTATTGGAAATGTATTAGAAATACACAGCCTTAAGGCATATGACTTTATAAAGCTTATAAAGAGGATGAATTTAGACCAAAGTTAGCAGGATATCAAATTGCTTATCTCCCTTATATGGGAGATATTTGCTGAATTTAAAATGTATATTTTCCCCTAAGGGTAAGCCTAAGTTTGTTGATGCCTTAGATCACGTCTCTTCAAGTTAAAGCACTCAGGAGAATCTTTTGACATTAATGTGGAAACTGAATCATAAACTATTTTAGGTTTCTAAATCAGCACTCCTGAATGTGATGATTATTTCAGTATAAGATTTAGTAGAACTCTGTTTAAACACCATTTCTTACTAAAAGTGACACACTCTTTGATACGCCTTACAAAACTCAGTGTCTGGGCAGAAATGGAAACTGGGGAATGTACAAAAGCAAGTTCTGGCTACTTTTGATTGGCAGCAAGTGCAGTCTGTAATCTGAGAGACTGAGCCTGGGGTGGTTGGTGACGGCTGTTAATGAGCAGACACAATGTTGCCAGAAGCCATGGAGAGAGCCTGGCATTGAGTATGGGAAGTGTCCTCCCGTGGTAGAGGCAGAAAGTGCACGTCCAGCATGGGCAGCTCTGAGAATTCTTCCAGATGGGTTCTGACTCCTCAGATCTCTTATTGGGCGGTACCCAGCACATTGCAGGAACGTTAGCCCTGTAGTGCTATGGTCCGATTCTATTAGGCTGTCAGTTTTAGAGGTGCAGATGGAAGTTTTGCAGCACAGAAACGAAAGAGGTTAGATTTCTGGGTGGCAGGTGTATTTGTGCTGCAAACCTAGGGAATCAAAAGAAAGGAGAAGCGGCTATTCCCAGCAACAGGAACAATGATGATAATACCACTGCCCTCTGTTGAGACTTACTAAGGCCAAGTGTGACACCCAGCATTCCACAGTCCATCTTTAAGGACAAGGACACTGAATGTTCCTGAGATGGCCTCCTGTTCTGCACACTTGGATCAGAGAGATGGGCCCAACCCGACACCACAGTTGGATCCTGTTGGATGTTGGGTTCATCTTGAGTGACACACACATGCATGAAGTATGAACAAGTTTCTAGGTAGAGGACTTAAATTCAGTATAAAAACATCAAGGAACAATAGAGCTGTGTAAGTTACTTGTAAAATGCCTCCTGCTTATCATTTTGGCACTTGAACTGAAATTAAATTTGTAAAACAAGAAAACACTTGAGCAAGGAAGCACTTTGCCCACACCTGCACACTCACGTTGATCTGATCCCTTTTCATGATAGGACTTCCTGCTTTTGTAATTGTGGAGCCTGCGAACATTGGAACTGACACTTTCTCTTCTGAGTGGGTCATAGTTCATAACTAAGAACTGATTATCTTCATTAGGCTGAAGTCCTGAAAAAGGGCTCACTGGTCCCAAGGCCGTCGGTCTTTCTGGCTTTGATGCGTGTTGCCAAACTGATCTCGAGAAAGGGTTTAACCTCTTTATGCTAACGTTGGTGCTGCGCGGAGCGCTCCTGCCTCTTTGCAATCCTCAGCGTGGATTTTGATAACCATTTTTAGACAGGTGAAAAAAAATCTACACCTCATTTTTATTTGTATTTGCTTTTGTTGGACTATATGTGTACTGCTCATTTGCCTTTTTTTCTGTTTGTGCTTTTTGTCCATTTTACTAATGGGATATGTGGGTTTTACTGATGTGCACAGTCATTGTATATTCAGGATACTTTTCTTCTTCTTTTTTTAATATATTTTATTGATTATGCTATTACAGTTGTCCCATTTCTCCCCCCATCACTCCCCTGAAAAATATATTTTTCACCCTGCACACCCCCTCCCACCCACATTCCCCCCTTTAGTTCATGTCCATGTGTCATAAGTTCTTTAACTTCTACATTTCCCACACTATTCTTGCCCTCCCCCTGTCTGTTTTCTACCCGCCATCTATGCTACTTGTTCTCTGTATCTTTTCTTCCTCTCTCCTCCTCCCACTTCCCTGTTGCTAACCCTCCATGTGATCATCATTTCTGTGGTTCTGGTCCTGTTCTAGCTGTTTGCTTTTGTTTTAGGTGTGGTTGTTAATAGCTGTGAGTTTGCTGTCTTTTCACTGTCCTATTTTTTATCTTCTTTTTCTTAGATAAGTCCCTTTAACATTTCATATAATAAGGGCTTGGTGATGATGAACTCCTTGAACTTGACCCTATCTGAGAAGCACTTTATCTGCCCTTCCATTCTAAATGAAAGCTTTGCTGGATAGAGCAGTCTTGGATGTAGGTCCTTGACTTTCATAAAACTTGGAATACTTCTTTCCAGCCCTTTCTTGCCTGGAAGTTCTCTTGAGAAATCAGCTGATAGTCTGATGGGAACTCCTTTGTAGGTGACTGTCCCCTTATCCCTGGCTGCTTCTAGAATTCTCTCCTTCATTTGAATCTTGGCTAATGTAATTACGATGTGCCTTGGCATGTTCCTCCTTGGGTCCAACTTCTTTGGGACTCTGAGCTTCCTGGACTTCCTGGAAATCTATTTCCTTTGCCAGATTGGGGAAGTTTTCCTTTATTATTTGTTCAAATAAGTTTTCCACTTGTGGCTCTTCTTCTTCCCCTTCTGGGACCCCTATAATTCGGATGTTGGGATGTTTAAAGATGTACTGGAGATTCCTAAGCCTCTCCTCATTTTTTTGAATTCTTGTTTCTTCCTCGTTTTCTGTTTGGTTGTTTCTTTCTTCCTTCTGGTCCACTCAATTGATGTGAGTCCCAGTTTTCCTCCCTCACTATTGGTTCCCTGTGCATTTTCCTTCATTTCACGCATTGTAGCCTGCATTTTTTCATCTAATTTGTGAGCAAAATCAACCAATTCTGTGAGCATCCTGATCATCAGTGCTTTGAACTGTGCATCTGATAGGTTGGCTATCTCTTGGTCTCAGAGGAATTGGCTCTGTGGATTTGATTTGTTCTCCTGTTTGAGCTATTTTGGTTTTTTTTTTTTTTTTTTTTTTTTTTTTTTGGTCTGGTCGAGGATGTTAGGTAGTGAGGGGTGGGTCCTTAGGTGTTCCCCAGGGTGGGGCAGCCCAGTCGCTGAGTTGTGACACTGTATGTGGGGGCGGGGTCTGAGAGGGAATAATGGTGCTTGCTCCGTGTTCTCTAGGATTCCAGTCCCTTCTGCTGCTTCCCCTTCACCTGGATTATCCGAGTGCAAATGTGGGACCACCTGGTCAGCTAGCCACCTTGCGCAGCCTCACCGAGTCTGCACAGTTGCCACACTGTGCCCTGGGTTCGCTAGCTGCTGCCTGTTCGGCTGGGATCTGCTAGCTACCACCTACATGCCTGGGATCTGCCGGCTGCTCCTGCCTGAGTGCCCAGGTCCGCCAACCTCCACTTTTTCCTGCTCAGGATACTTTTTGATGTACATTTTCCCCTGGTGTATGGTTTGTCTTTTTGCCATTGGAGAGGTTTTTGTTGGTTAGAAATGTTGCAGTTTTGTGTGATCACAGAACATCCATGTGGAGACAGAACCTCAAGAGGAAGATAGCGGAGGGTGAGGGAAGTTGTCTGTGAAATTGCTTATAGGAACAATTGTGGGTTGTGGATGGTGTCAGGTCAGTGACTGCGTTTGTTGGGGTATCAGCGCACAGCAACGCTGTTACACTTGTGAGGTCCTGGTTCCTTTTTGTATTTAATATTAGAGTCACTTGCACAGAGTTGGCTGCAATTCCTGCCACCCTGCCTGACCTCCTCCCCAACCCTTGGCTTCCCTGACCACTACTGTCCAGTTGGCAGCTGAGCTTTGGGGCTCGACACCTATCACTTTTTGTAAATTTCTAAAATCCCTTGCAGTTTTTGCTTCAGCCAGTTCCAGGGACCCTGAAACTTGCAGAAAAAAAGCCCATTCTTTCCTTATTGCCTTTTCTCAGGAACCAAGCTGCAAGCTGAGGCCTCTTATAAGTTAAATTGTCCATAACCTCCTTGTGATGGCAGACTTAAATGCTGACTCATAAGAAAGTTCTCATTTTTCACATTCTGGCGCTTGGATTGAAATTACATTTGTATGTTAATAAAATAAGAACATAGCACTCAATTGAAACTAGAGTTTATTCGCACTCCATACATCATGCTGATTGAGTCAGCCCTTGTGTCTTCTCAAATGTCTGAGATTTGGAAAAGGTTCCCAGACTGATTGCTTGTTCCCAGGAGTAAGATTTGAGATTTGCTTATAGCTTGAGATCTCCCATTTTACAAGGCCGATGAACTTTTCAAGCTTAATTTTTTTTTGCGGGGGGTGGGGAGAGGTTCTTGTTTCTTTTTATTTAAGAATAAGCAAGTTTATTTGTAGAGTTTTGAGTAAATCTGTAAGACTAGGAAAAAATATTTTATATATATAGATATATATATAGAGAGATATATAGATATATATATGAATGACATGAGGGATGCTGAAGAGCATACAAAAGGAGCTGACATTTTGTTCCTTAGTTGGCAAAGAATAAAAAAGTCAACAGTTGTGAGTAAACATATTGGGAGTAGAGCACCCTCAAATTTATAGCTTCTTAAAAATTTAACATTGGTTCACAAAACCATTCAGGTGTCAAGTGTACAACTCAACTAAACATCATCTGAACACTGCATGGTGCCCACCGCCCAAAGCAAAGTCTCTTTCCATTCACATTTGTCCCCCTTCCATCCACCTCTCCCCACCCTACCCCGCCTCTGGCTGGCACCAAACTGTTGTCTGTGTCTGTGTGTTTTGTATATGTCTTATCTTTAGAAAGTGAGGATAGCATGATTTTTTTTGTGTGTGACTAAATCTTTGCAAACGAACTGTAAAGCTGTTTGAAAAAGCAAATAGTTGTGTCAACATTTGGGGTTTTTAGTGTTTTCTGGTTGGGTTTGTGGTTTATAGTGTGTCATGTGGTCATGTGGCTGCTTCCCAACCAGTGATGGAATGCACACTCAGATGAGCTGGGAGAACCCAGGCAGACCTTTGCTTTCCCCAGTGGAGTTTGCGGTGAATGCTCTCCTGAAATCCTTGTTCTGTCTCCTTGGGGGAGTCTTGAGTTTCTCTTTAAGTTCCAATCTGGGAACTCTTGCTATGTGGATTTTCCCAAAGACTCTGCAATGCTTGGCAGCTGGTCCCAGGGCAAACCCAGCTCCTTGAGTGAGTTGAGCTCTTCTGGAGTTTCTGCAGAAGACCTTTTTGACCCCAAGTAGGGAAGGGCTTGGTAGCTGAAGCCTTTGGGAAGGTTCTCTTACCAGTGTAAGTAGAGCTGACTTGGGGGTTGTTTTGTTGTGATCTGTGAGTCATCCTGTCCCCAGGTTTCAGTATAACAGCAGATTCCAGTGTGACTTTAACCATTTGACTAACAGAACGCTGCTTTTGGCCTGTTGTACTGCATGATTTACGAGTAGGTGCCTGTATTTGTAATTACGCCTCACATAGTTTGTATCTTGATTCACTTCAGGCCTGTCTGCCTTCTGCTCTTTACCTGCCTCTAGGGTCCTGTGGAGTGGGAGTTTAAGTGTTGTTGTAAAAGCATTGAAATGCTTACGTCTGACTTTACTTTGTTTCCTGACCTCCCTTTTAGAGTTTGCATTGTACATTAGGTTAAAGAAAAATAAAAACAAAAGAAAGAAGAAAACACAAAACAAAAACTAACTTACAGAGTATACAGCAGATTGGTAGTTACCAGAGGAGGAAGAGGGTGGCTGGAGGGAGGGTGAAATGAGTATGGGGGTCAGTTGTGTGGTGATGGATGGAAACTAGACTTGGTCGTGGGCGTGGCTTAGTGCATGCACGTGGAGGTTTATACTGTCAAACACCTGAAATTATATAATGTTATGAACCAGTGGTTACCTCAAAAAATAAAAGAACTATATTGTGGAATTTTTCAAAGTAATTTCTATAGTCATGTGATACTTGGTATGTATGTGTATCAGCATATGTATGTAAATGTGTCAATATGTTTATATTGAATCAGTTTTTCTTGGGATGTAGTTGATTAAAAATAATTTGTAAGCTTCGTCTTTGAGATAGATTTGCAAATTTTGGCGTTGAAATAACTTATTTTTTAACATTCTGTGAGATATGTAATCTAAAGATTACTTGGAAGAATTTTTAAGGAATTGACTTGAAATGTTTTTCTCTAGAGAGATTTGGAAATACTTTAGAATTCATTTGAAATATAACCATATGTATATTTGTGTATATTTACATATTTAATAGAATTATATAATATGACAAATTCTCTCATGGCAAAATGTCTAGATATTTTGGTAACTTTTTAAAATGATATATTGTTCATTTCCTCTAGTTTAGAAGTGAAGAGTTTCATCTTTAGGGACGGTTGCACTGTAAAATTATGTTTGTGTTCCATGAGAGTTAGTAATTGGGATACTAACTAGTTAAAATGACATCATTGGCTTAACAGTATATCAGTGGGGTCTAAACTTTGAGATTACTCTGCAGTGGGGAATATTATGAGACACTCTCTTGAAAACAAGTCCTCCTATAACAGGCTGTGGTGTGCAGACTTTGGTGGTGCACTGCTGGGCCGGGGCACAGACACACTTATTCTTGAGTCTAGCTTTCGGTTTTAGGGAGGTATGTGGAGACTTAGACACGCCTGCTCCTGGGACAAGCCTTTCCTTGTTGAAACAGATTCTGTAACTAACGTGCTTGTCTGCTTGTCAGTGCTGAGGCACAGGCCAGTGGTACGGCCTCCAGGCAGAAGCTTTGTCTTTTCTGCTTAGATCCCAGCAGAATTGCTGTAAGGAATTTTCCCAGGTTTATTCTGAAGGGAAGGCAAGGGAACAGGAAGAGTGTATTTTCCAGGGGGTTCAGCAGGGCAGAAAAGGTACATGGAAAACAAAGATAGGGAAATGAATTTAGCCACTTTGTGCTGGGGTTTTATTGATTTAAATACTATAGTCTTAAAATCATCCTGGAAGTTGGTAAGGTGACCCAGTCTGTTGACCAAAACAGGGTCCAGGAAAAATAGGCTGAGGTTCTGTTTCTCAAGGTCAGCTGCCCAATTTAATAGTCTCTATACTGATGGAATGTTCTTCTTTACGTCCTTTCCAAGGAAAATTACTTTTTTTCATTGATTGACAAGTAGACCCTTTGCTTATGACCGATCCTCCCCTCCCCTCCCTCCCTCCCTCCCTCCCTCCCTCCCTCCCTCCCTCCCTCCCTCCCTCCCTCCCTTCCTTCCTTCCTTCCTTCCTTCCTTCCTTCCTTCAAAATTCTATTAGGTAGAGTACATTTACCTTACTGTCTATCTTTCTTTGTTTTTAAGGAGTGCAAAGATTGGGATCAGGAAACCTTTGTATTGTAGTTGGGTTTAAGTACTTGCTTCTTTAACTTGGTTTTTCTCATACCTAGATTTCACATGATTCTGAGGATTCATGTGGGTATCGAACATTTTGAACAAACTTGTATAACCAGATCATAGTAAGTAGTTCTATAAGTGTGAATAAAGCACTATTACAGATTATAGAACTACTTAAGATCTGGGCACACAAAGCTATTGGTCATTGCCTGTCCTTACAAACTGGCTCTGTGTTCTTTGTCGGTCTGTGTGTGGTGAGAATGGAAAAGGAAGGCCACTTCCTAGTGGAATGACCCAGGGCAGGACGCTGGGGGATGATCTGGAAGTGGGCTCAGGAAGTGTTTGTAGAAGCTGAGCCAAGGGATTGCCTTATTTCTGTTTGTGGAGCTTTGTTATCTTTAAGAAATATTCAGGAAAAACATTATCTATGAATGTTATCATTATGAAATCATTATCTTCATCCTGATATTCAGCCTACATTAGGCTCATTTTGGGTCCATGTCACTTTGGGCCCTGACATGGCCTCTGTCAGACAAGGAAGACATGAGTTTCTACTTTATAATCAATGTTGATATATTGATATACTGTTATCAGGGTGTTGAGGCCAGAAAGGGAATAAAAAATAGGCAAAATAGAAAGAAGCTTATAGCTTTCTGTTTAGTTTGAATTTGAAGCTGGGTGAGCTTACTGGTTTTCATTGAAAGTAAGGAAAGAGTAGATGTAGGAGAATAAACTGGATATATTCAGACAATGTTAAAAACCCGAGTTGTTGAATACAGTTGAAAGGCTCACTTTTTTTTTTTTTAATGTGAAGCTTCCATGTTTATTTGGATAGAGTGGTTTGTCTGAGTAAAAGCCTTGTGTTTAAACCCTACTCTAAGCATACAAAAACATGTTTAACCAGATATAATCGCCATGTACCCAACTTGCAACCCATTTTGGAACAGTCTTCTACACTTAAAATAACATAAGGGGGAGGATAAACTAAACCAGAGGTTAAGATAGATATGCGTAAGTGAGCTTACTATAGCTCTTACGGTAATTGAAACAAGTTGACAAAATATTTTTGTTTTAACTTTCCTTTATATATCAGACTTAGTGTCTTAGAATTTTTAGTGAGAAAAAGGTCTCAAAATACTTGAAAAGTTTACTTAAGAACCTTTTTAGTTTTCAGTTAAAAAATATTCATTAGTTAATCAAGAAAGGAGTTTTGTAACCACCCAGTGACTTTGAGGTGTGGGACGCCAGTGGGCTGCATTAGTCCTCTAACCAGTCCGAGTCCGCTCCTTCCCCTTCTAACCCACTTCCCGTGCTGCAGCCATGGGCTCCACTGAAGCCGAGGTTTTGCTTCTGGGCCTGGTGGGCGATCAGGTGAAAAGGGAGAAGGTGGCCTAAATGGGAGTTCCTTGAACATATCCAAAGGACTTGGGACTTCAGCCTGGGGGTTTCTGAGGTCCCTAATGTGTATATGACATAATCATAGTATAATTTCAGAAGGCTGATATTAAGGTGATGATCAGACTTTTTTGTTTGTGTTTCCCCTAAAAGAATTTGAAAAAACAGAGTCTCTCTTGCTTATTTAACATTGCCACATCAGTTTTTTTAAAGATTTACAAAAATGCCAAGGATACAGTTTGCAGTTTATTGCAAACATTGTCATGTAAATGTATTTAAACAGAATACAATTATCATTAACTTGTCAACCATTATCAGCCATATAAAAATAATAGTGAAAAATTTTACATTTTTTTTCTTTATTTCTGTTTATTTCTTACCTAGAATTTGATCCTAAGATGGAGTATTGTTCACTTCAAAGTCTTTTATTGATTATCCTATCCTATTTTTATGTAAAAATATATATAAACTTAAGTTTGTATTGAGAAGCACTTCCTGAATGGCAGAATAAGGACCTCTAGAAGTCTGTTTCTTCATAGAGACAATGAGAACACTGGCAGAAATGATCAAAATCAGATTTTACAGAACTCTAGAAAATAACAAAATAATTGCAATAATCCTAGGAGTGTTCATTCAAGGGAAATGACTGAATCGTAAAGAACAGTGAATTTTCTTGTATTTTAACTCGCTTGTTCCCACCCGCCTCCTTAGGTTCGGTTAGCTTTAGAATAACAGCCTCAAGGTCTTTGGAGGGGGAAGGACAGGCTTGGAACTTCCCCAGGACCCTGCATTGGGAGAACTGTCACTGACCTGTATAGAAGCTCCCTAGTGAAGCCTCCTTCGGAGGGCTTGTCTTTATTTGACCTGACTCAGATTGCCCAGGGGTGAAAGCCTTGTTCTTGGGTGTCTGTTGAAAACAACCAGCAGTAATTGTTTAATATGGCAGCTGTCTGCAGCAGCGATACCAGTGGGGCAAACAAGAAGTAGGCCAAAAACTTAAAAAGATTATCTTGGGAATGAAATGTCCATAGGGGGCTTTGAAAAGCTTTGCTAGTATGGAAAACAGGACGGAATTTTCTCAGGAAACTAAAAATGGATCTGCCTTTTGACCCAGCAATTCCACTTTTAGGAACCCTGAAACACCAATGCAAAAGAACCTATGCACCCCAATGTTCATAGCAGCACAATTTACAATAGCCAAGTACTGGAAGTAACCTAGGTGCCCATCAGTAAATGAATGGATCAAGAAACTATGGTAAATTTACACAATGGCATTCTATGCAGCAGAAAGAAAGAAGGAGCTCCTACCCTCTGCAACAGCATGGATGGAACTGGAGAGCATTGTGCTAAGCGAAATAAGCCAGGTCATGAAAGACAAATACCATATAATCTCACCTTTAACAGGAACCTAATCAACAAAACAAACAAACAAGCAAAATATAACCAAAGACACTGAAATTGAGAACAGGCTGACAGTCACCAGAGGGGAGAGGGGAGGGAATTTCAGGGGAAAAGGGGAAGGGTTTACAGGAACAAGTATAAAGGACACATGGACAAAAACTAGTGGGGGGGTGGGAACAGGAGGGAGGTGGGGAGGGCTGGGGGGTGCGCTGGGATGGGGGTAAAAGGCAGAAAACTGTACTTGAACAACAATTAAAATAAAATTAAAAATTAAAAAAAAAAGAGAAGAAAAGTTCTGATATATTCCTGGTACTTTGGAAGACCAGTGTGCAAGCCCAGGCAAGACCTGAGGAGGCCATCGTTCTCTCCTCTGGCTGACCTTGAGGCTCTGCAGAATCACGAGAGTAATGGCTGAAACAGACTTGTAGACTGTTGACACACTGAAGGTGTGCCCCAGCACACACACACAGAGCCTGTTGGTGAATTCAGGGTGGGAGACTTACTGGGGTGGAGGCCTGGATGACCAGGGAGTACACGATGCACCGAAAAGGCACTTGGGTTTACATTTCCTAACAGAAAACCTTCAACTGGTGCGATAAGACACACTGCAGACACCCCACTGGAACTCTGATCTAGGGGAGTGTGTGGACATCTTCTATGAACTCTTTCTTAAAAACCGTTTCTCTCCATTGAGCTTTTGGGAGGTATTGAACGTCGGTGAGGTAGGGGCTGCGTTCTCTGACAGGTACCTGGTCTGCAGGTGACCCATGTTGCCAGTTAGTCATGCAGCCATATGTCTTACCTGTTGGACAGTCTAGGGAGGAGGTAAAGTCATTCGTCTTTTCAGCTGAGGCCAGCGGGAAGCAGAGGTAAGGGGAGGGGTCCAACTCCACTGTGGCCTTTGGTGTCCAGGCACTATTGTGGGCTGGCCAAGGGAGAAGAAGCAGGCCACCGTTTTAGGGATGCTGTGCTGTGACTTAAGTGATAAATGGGGATCACATGTAAAAATACGACTTAGGAGTTTTGATTACGGCCACAGTGTGAATATTTGTGCTGGCAAAGGGGAGGACGTTGACAAGGGGCAATAAATCAAATTCTGTAGTGTTTCAGAAGAATGAAGGCAAATGCTTTAAAATTGGAACATAGTACTGAAGGATGACATGGGTCTTTTCTGGAATCTTTAAAAATGGGACATTTTAACAATGGTCTGGACAGTTTCTCCGCAGTTCTATATATGCACATGTGCATACACATAATACTCAACCTGGAGTTCTCCCATTTTAAGAGACTGTGGTTGGTTCTGAGAGTCTTGCTCCTACCTTTCCTTCAGGGTGAGTGCTATGCAGTTCTTTGTGGCCCAGTGACCTACAGATTTGCTCAGTCTAGTTATTAGCTGACCACTAAGCTGAGTAGACACTTTGGTGGTTGCCCATGCCTAAATAACAGACTTCACAGAATTAGTTCAGTGAAATTACTAAATAAACAACAGCACGAATAGCGTATCCTGTGATTAGAAGAAACTGATTTTCAGAGTTGCCACCTTACTCTATATAAAGTGTCCAGTTTTCAACAAAAAGTATAAGAAATGGGAAAGTACTACAGCTTTGGATCTTATTAACCATTTGCATCCCTTATGTCACAGGTGGCAAACACAAGGCCTGTGGGCTGACTCCGGCCCTCCACCTTGTTTTATCCGGCTGGCACCTTGTTTCTACCCAGTGGCAGCGCTGAGCTCCTTGCCCCTAGTTAAGGAGTAGTTATATGTATACAGTCCTAAAGTTACATTCAGCCCTTTGAAGGCAACCTCGAGGCTGATGTGGCCTCTGGTGAAAATGAGTTTGACAGCCCTGCCCTATGCTAAACTCTGCACTCCACACTGGGCACGTAACAGGTGTTCAGAAACGTAATTTGAATTGACTGACATCGATTAGCAGCTGATTTTTCAGATTGCATGCATTTTCTTTTGTAGCAAGTGTTTAATAACCGTAAGACAAACCCTGCTGTTTTTATGAGGTCTCCTAGAACAGGGTTCTTGTTAACTGCTAGCTGTTTTTAAAAAGCCATACATTTGCCCAAATGAGTGTTTATTAGCATCCTGGAAAATCTGAAGGCTTTTTTTTTTTTTTTGGCAATAATATACAATAAACCTGCTAAGAAAACTGACTTATTCAATGACCTGATGTTTTTCTCCTATGTGAAGTTTACCTTTATGGTTTAAGTTTTTAAAGTATTTTAGGAATGTAACTAGTATACTTTTCTTTTTGCAGATGTCCAAATCTCTAGTGACCTACAGTCAAGTACTCACATTATCTTGCATAAGACTTTTTTATTGTAATGATTCAGAAAATTTTTATTTCATACCTTAGTATATTGGTGTTGTCTACTTATCATCCATCACATGCTGATCAAAAAAATCTGGCTTAAATCTGTAATATTTGCAGATGGCAGAGTTTCACCATTTTTGTGATTGGTTGTGCCGGTGGAAGAAATTCGTGGTTGTAATGTCCTGTATTGATGGTCCTGGATTTGTTCCAGGAGAAGAAAAGAGGAACCTGGGAATGCTGATCACCTCTACGCACAGAGTGTTATCAATATTCTCTGTTCCCAGATACTCATTTGTGTGTACTTTCCTGTATTTTTCTTCATTCTGTTTACTCCAGTGTCTGAAAAAAGATGGAGTAAACCTGCTAGACTGGCAGGCTTCAAAATCCTGTGTCGCTGCCAGGAGAAGATGCACTGGATTTGTGGGAATGCCGAGCAGGGAGGCAGGGCTGATGAGTGTCTTAGAGACTGCAGTCAGAGTTCCCAATGGAGGGGCAGGGACAGGAGAAAACGCAACCTCTGAAGGAGACAGTCGTTTCCTGGCAACTGTCAACAAGGCCAGAAGTGGCTGGGGTTCGTGGTGGATCATGAGGTTGAACTTTAACTGTTAAAGAACTTGGTTAGCAAAAACATACCTCACTTTTGAGGACTAGTTTGGGTGTATAATAAATTGAAGGCCCTTGTCTTTTCTACTTTTTATTTCTTAGTTTTGTTCACAAAAATTGTAAGAGATAATAAGCAATTTTCCTATGAAAGAGCATTTTGGATTTTCTGTATTAGAGCATGTAATAGTACATTGCAGGGGTTTTCTTTGTTAACTGTGGAAATAATGCATCTAGAGTAGACACGTGTGCATATTTTTTTATTTTTTAATATATTTTATTGATTATGCTATTACAGTTGTCCCATTTCTCTCCCATCACTCCCCTCTACCCTGCACACCCCCTCCCACCCACATTCCCCCCCTTTAGTTCATGTCCATGTGTCATAAGTTCTTTAGCTTCTACATTTCCCACACTATTCTTGCCCTCCCACTGTCTATTTTCTACCCACCGTCTATGCTACTTGTTCTCTGTACCTTTTCCCCCCTCTCTCCTTCTCCCACTCCCTTGTTGCTAACCCTCCATGTGATCTCCATTTCTGTGGTTCTGTTCCTGTTCTAGCTGTTTGCTTAGTTTGCTTTTGTTTTAGGTGTGGTTGTTAATAGCTGTGAGTTTGCTGTCTTTTCACTGTCCTATTTTTTATATTCTTTTTCTTAGATAAGTCCCTTTAACATTTCATATAATAAGGGCTTGGTGATGATGAACTCCTTGAACTTGACCTTATGTGAGAAGCACTTTATCTGCCCTTCCATTCTAAATGAAAGCTTTGCTGGATAGAGCAATCTTGGATGTAGGTCCTTGCCTTTCATGACTTGGAATACTTCTTTCCAACCCCTTCTTGCCTGGAAGGTCTCTTTTGAGAAATCAGCTGATAGTCTGATGGGAACTCCTTTGTAGGTGACTGTCCCCTTATTTATCCCTTGCTGCTTCTAGAATTCTCTCCTTCATTTGAATCTTGGCTAATGGAATTACGATGTGCCTTGGCGTGTTCCTCCTTGGGTCCAACTTCTTTGGGACTCTCTGAGCTTCCTGGACGTCCTGGTAGTCTATTTCCTTTGCCAGATTGGGGAAGTTTTCCTTTATTATTTGTTCAAATAAGTTTTCCACCTGTGGCTCTTCTTCTTCCCCTTCTGGTACCCCTATAATTCAGATGTTGGGACATTTAAAGATGTCCTGGAGGTTCCTAAGCCTCTCATTTTTTTTGATTCTTGTTTCTTCCTCGTTTTCTGTTTGGTTGTTTTTTTCTTCCATCTGGTCCACTCCATTGATGTGAGTCCCAGTTTTCCTCCCATCTCTATTGGTTCCCTGTGCATTTTCCTTCCTTTCACTTATTGTAGCCTTCATTTGTTCATCTAATTTGTGAGCAAAATCAACCAATTCTGTGAGCATCCTGATCACCAGTGCTTTGAACTGTGCATCTGATAGGTTGGCTGTCTCTTAGACATTTAGAGGAATTGGCTCTGTGGATTTGATTTGTTCTCCTGTTTGAGCCATTTTGGGTTTTTTTTTTTTTTTTTTTTGGTGTGGTCGAGGATGTTAGGTAGTGAGGGGCGGGTCCTTAGGTGTTCCCCAGTGCGGGGCAGCCCAGTTGCTGGGTAATGATGCTGTATGTGGGGGCAGGTCCGAGAGGGAACAATGGCGCTTGCTCCATGCTCTCTCGGATTCCAGTTCCTTCTACTGCTTCTCCTTCACCCGGATTATCTGCGTGCAAATGTGGGACCACCTGGTCAGCCAGCTGCCTTGCGTGGCTTCACTGGGTCTGCATGGTTGCCACCCCGTGCCCGGGGTCCACTAGCTGCTGCCTGTAGCCTGCTAGCCACCACTTGTGCCCCTGGGGTCCGCTAGCTGCTGCCTGCATAGCTGGGATCTGCCAGCTGCTGCTGCCAGCACACCGGGGTCGCCAACCTCCACTTTTTTCTGCCGTGACTCCGCCCCTCTTACTGGTCTGGATAAGTGGTTGTTGGACTTCCATACAGTTCAATTTTCTATCAGTTCTGGTTGTTTTCTTGTTTCTAAATCTTTGTTGTCCTTAATTTTGGTTGTGAGAGGAGGCACAGTGTGTCTAACTACACCTCCATCTTGGCCGGAAGTCCATGTGTGCATATTAACATCTAAACATGTATATGTTTATAAAATCACAGGGATAAAGTTATATCTAGTTATTCATAGATAATAAACTATGTTCATGTATAAATGTATATGCCTTATTTCAATTGGCATCTGTTATAAACTTTTTTCTTATAATTCTTATGTATGTATATATAATTTTTCTGATTATTCTTATATTTAAGAAATATAATTTACTTGTAATTCTTATATATGATTACATTATAGAATTAGTTTACCAATTAATATGACTTTTTCTTAGTATGAAAACAAATTACCATTATAATTGCTAATGCCATTAATGAAGCCCAGATAAATACTATTATTCTCACTATTAAGTTGTTACATTAACATTTCTTTAAATTTTTTTATTTTTAAAATTTTATTTTTCAATTACAGTTTATATTCAATATTATATTGTATCAGTGTCAGGCATATAGCATAGTGGTTAGATAATTATATAGTTTACAATGTGTTCTTGATATTGCCGGTACCGACTTGGCATCATACATAGTAGTTACAGTATTACTGACTGTATTACCCATGCTATACATTACATCCCTGTGACTTTTTCGTAACCACCAATTTGTACTTCTCAGTCCCTTTGCCATTTTCACCTGTTACCCCCAACCTTTCTCCCATCTGGCAACTATCAGTCTGTTCTCCGTATCTGTGAGTCTATTTCTGTTTTGTTTATTTGTTTTTCTCTTTAAATTCTACATATAAGTGAAACCATATGGCTTTTGTCTTTCTCTGACTTATTTTACCATAATACCTTCTAGGTTCATCCATGTTGTCACAAATTGTAAGATTTCATTATGTTTTATGGCTGAGTAACATTCCATTGTCGTTATATACCAGAGCTTTTTAAGTTACTTGTCTGCTGATGGATAGTTGGGCTTCTTCAGATCTTGGCTATTGTAAATAATGCTCCAGTGAGCATAGAGGTACATATATTCTTTTGAATTAGTGTTTTGGGTTTCTTCTGATATAGTTCCAGAAGTGGAGTCCTGGCTCAAAAGGCAGTTCCATTTGTCATTTTTTTGAGGACCCTCCATATTGTTTTCCACAGTGGCTGCACCAGTCTGCATTACCACCAACAGAGATGAGGGTTTCCTTTTCTCCACATCCGCCCCGACAGTTGTTTGTTGATTTATTGATGACAGCTGTTCTGACCTGTGTGCGGTGATACTGTAGTTTTGATTTTTAAAGCCAGGTGGGGCAGGGAGGACTGAGGCGGCTCGGTTGGCTGTCAGAGCACGGAGCCACAACAGCCAGCCTAACATACGTGTCAGAGGGAAGAGCTGAGAGAAGGCAGGTGACGTGGGAACAGATGGAGGCCCAGGAATGAATAGCTGAGTGTGAAGCGGAGGGAGCTGAGCTGAGGGGGAGTGGTAAGAGATGTGGGGTGGTGAGGTGGGTGCCTTCAGGGCCCCGAGCTCTTATGCTTGTGCTGCAGGGTGCTGAGGAGCCGGCACAGGGCGTGGCAGAGAGGGTAGCCCTGCAGGAAGGGGGTTATGTTTGTGAGGCTCCTGGGACCAGTGGCTCAGCACTGGGCTCCCCCTCCTTCCTCACCCTTCACTGGCAGACCATAGAAAGTGGAGAGGGAGGGGAGAACCTTAGCACCTGTCAAGGACAGATTTTGGTACAGACTAGGCAAAGTTGATTTGAAAGTTATGGGAGGAGATGTTTCAGATTGGTTCTTGTTTTCATCTTTTGTACCCTTCTTCCAAAGATAAAGTGGCTTTCAAAAATACATGTAATACTTTAAGAAAAATACGAGAATATTAATGATGGGGACAATACTATTAGGAAAAATAATGGATGTCCTGTGACATTACAAGAGGTAGGTCACAAACTTGGCTTTCAGATGTCTAGCACGCAGAGGGAAGAGGCCATGAGAAGTGGTGGTATGCTCTACCGTGTCCATCAGGTTAAAAAAGAAAAACTCAGTCACTTAGCCATTTAAGACAGTGTAAAATACTGAGCAATGTCCATGACAATACCCTTTCATGAACAAAACAGATTTATTAGGTCTGCTCACATCATTAAAAGCAGTGTCTCCAGGGAATGAAGCAGTGTGATCCTGGTAACCAGCTCTGTGGCACCTGCCTGAACTGAGGGACAGGTTTTTTATCTCGCACAGGAGTCACATACCTAAACATCTCTAGGGTCCTGGAACATAAATAACTGTATGAATGGGGCTGGGGTGGAGGCCTGGATGACCAGGGAGTACATGATGCACCGAAAAGGCACTTGGGTTTACATTTCCTAACAGAACACCTTCAACTGGTGCGATAAGACACACTGCAGACACCCCACTGGAACTCTGATCTAGGGGAGTGTGTGGACATCTTCTATGAACTCTTTCTTAAAAATCGTTTCTCTCCATTGAGCTTTTGGGAGGTATTGAACGTTGGTGAGGTAGTGGCTGCGTTCTCTGACAGGTACCTGGTCTGCAGGTGACCCATGTTGCCAGTTAGTCATGCAGCCATATGTCTTACCTGTTGGACAGTCTAGGGAGGAGGTAAAGTCATTCGTCTTTTCAGCTGAGGCCAGCGGGAAGCAGAGGTAAGGGGAGGGGTCCAACTCCACTGTGGCCTTTGGTGTCCAGGCACTATTGTGGGCTGGCCAAGGGAGAAGAAGCAGGCCACCGTTTTAGGGATGCTGTGCTGTGACTTAAGTGATAAATGGGGATCACATGTAAAAATACGACTTAGGAGTTTTGATTACGGCCACAGTGTGAATATTTGTGCTGGCAAAGGGGAGGACGTTGACAAGGGGCAATAAATCAAATTCTGTAGTGTTTCAGAAGAATGAAGGCAAATGCTTTAAAATTGGAACATAGTACTGAAGGATGACATGGGTCTTTTCTGGAATCTTTAAAAATGGGACATCCCTGGAGTTCTTCTCCTGTCTTAAGAGACCGTGATTTGGTTTTGAGAGCTCCTGGACCTACCTCTCCTCCAGGGTGACTGGACGCGGTGCAGGTGGTGCTGGGGTGTGGTGCAGTCCTCCAGGACCCAGCAGGCTCCAGGTCCTGCTTGGGCAAGAGAGAGTGCAGCCTGCTAATTTATTTCCTAGTACAGCGTGAGCCCATTACATGCGAATTGAATTATGCAAATTTCAAGTAATGACATAAATAATATTAATAGAAGCCTCACATTATGTGCAAAGTTTCAACAAACACATTCCCCCAAATTATGCATTAGGCCATCTCATATTTTCAAAGCTAGCAGGTCAACCGAATGATAAAAATGCTTCGTTGCCCAGCAGCATCACCTTTTCTTATTAAGAAAAACCTGCTACCCCTTGGCAATATTATGTGAATTTTTGGTTTTTTTAGAACTTCCAGGATTTTTGTGAAATTTGTGGTGTTATTTTAAAAATAACTGTTAAAATTTAGATCATTATTATAGCTTTCAAAATTTCCAAGTGTGCGAATACTGGTACTGAAATTGTCCTGAGCATCAGTAACTTTGGAACAGAAGTGCCACCAAACAGTACGGTGTGCCATGCTGTCAGTCTGTGGGGTGCAGCTGAGAAATACTGCAGACAGCGCTGGTAATGTCCGCATCGGTACAGCAACAACACAGCACGGACTGCAGTCGTGCGTGTTCTGAGGCTGCCTTCCCTACGCTCCGCCCCTGGGCTGTGGGGCAGGCGGTCTGAATTATGTGAGTTCTTCAGGAACATGTCCCATGAACGAGATGCAGCCATGCTTTATGAATTCCTGCTACCGAGGCTTAGGAACGATCGTTCAGGTTGAAAACTATGTGTGGCAGTGCACTTACTTGTCTGACATGGAGTTAGAACATCTTTAAAGGGTTAGAAGAAGGGTTTTGCTTCTGTTTCTTTAAAACTTGTCAGTAAATATTTAGCAAATTATTTTGTGCTTGCTTGTCGTGGGGAAGAAATGTATTTCTTACACCTGTTTATGTGTGGAGATAGGATGATCACTTCCTGGTTGTTGCTTTGCTCTAAGTTCATTCAGAGTCATTTGGTTTTCACATCAAGTCCAGTCACACCTCGGCACTCGCTGGCTTCCGTACTTGTTAAACCCTGCACTTGTTGCATTTTGATGAAAAAAACGTGTTTCAGCACTGCGCTTGATTGGGACTCGTCACATTTGCTATCACTTGCATGAGTCGGTTTTGGCACACCTCATGAGTTCTGGTACGAATTAAAGATGAGTACCAAGGCACCATGGCATTGTAATATAAAGTGATAAGGCTTCTAATAATTGCTTATATCTAAATGGTGCTTATTGTGTGCCAGGCACTGTTCGAATGGCCTTAACTCCTTTAATCCTCACGGCAGCGCTTTCAGGAGTAGGTACTGCTCTTTCTGCCCTTTTACAGGAAAGGCATCAGAAACACAGGGTGGTTAAGTGACTTGGCAAACTCTGAGGACTAGTAAGTTGCAGAGCTGAGGGTCAAATCTAGGCTGGCTGGCTGCGGAGTCTGTATCCTCGATCACCATGCTCTCAGGCCTCTCAGGAAGCCGGAGGTAAAGATCCTCTTGCTCCTTAGACTCTGAAGGGAACTTGCTCAGCAAACAAGGGGTGTGTTCCCATGTAAGAGGAATTACTGTATGGTGAAGGTCCGTGCAATAGTTGTTCAGAACCCCTAATGTTTGCATTTGGTAATTGGATGCCAAAGGAGGATGGCATAGGTTATGGCAAGCTTGAGGCAGTGCGGGCCTGCCCCAAAGAGAGTCCAGGGTTGAATCTAGGAGATCTGTGGAGAGCTAATCTGGAGCCGAGCACTGGGGCTGTGCTCTGCAGGGGTTCAGCCTTCCCCCCTTCTCCTTCCTCCAGCACTGCGTCACCCAGAGTGCTGAGTCTGATTGGGCCACACTTTCCTTCCACAAGACATCTATTAAACACTAAAAGGAGTTTCACAGTCATGGGCCCAGGTCCCTGCCTCATCCCTTCTCACCACCAAAGTCCCCACATGCTTGTGATGCTTACAGCTATTTTAAGAGAGGTGAAAACATTTAATTTCACAGGTAAAAAAAGGTGAAGATGGTGCTGCCTGGTTTATGGGGCACCTGCTGGAGTGAATGCGTTTGTCCAGGGGGTTGGGTTTGTTGGGCAGACGGTGTAAATGATCATTGTCATTTCCATAGGTGGAGTGCAGAGACCTGAGTAGGGGGTGAGATACGGGATGCGAGCTGGGGGGAGTGATGGACTTTTTCCTGGTGACCTTAGTCTAGTTATCCTGTTGTCTAGACTTAAAACTGTTTGAAATTGTTGCCCAGCAGGAGGTGAGGCGTGACCGTTTTCACTTGGGCACAGAGGAACAGCAGCTGAGATAGGATGTTTGATGATGACGCTGCAAACACAGGCCCTGGAGGGCTTGTATACGTTGTAAAAACGTATACAAGCCCCTCTCTGCATAAGGGAACATGGCCCCCATATTCCTAGTTAAGCTGTCATGGCTGAGACTAAGGTCCCAAGGGATGTGTGTGACACAGGCTGTTGTTGAACATGGGATCCCGACCCCTGCTTCCCCATTAAAGGTTTAGCCGTATCTCGTCAACGTGGATTCCATTTATACCATCGAGGTACAGCTAATTCTTAAGAGCTAGGGGTTTTATAAATTTCGAGACAACTTTCAGGAGGCAATCAAATGTTTCTGTATGTAATACTGCTAATTTCTTATAGGTATCACTTTGAATGCCACTGGTGCTGTTTCTTAAGAGTTACAAAGTCTTTTCCTATATGTTTAGGTTAACTGTAAGACTTAGGAAATTTAAAAAAGAGACATGGCATTATTCATTCATTTACTTACTTTCTAAACACCCTATTGTGTGTCTAAAACATTAGATAGAAAAAGTAGGAAAAATGTTGGAGCAGTTTGCTTTTAGTTGGGGAGCCAGTTACACAGGTGGAAAGCTGTGGTGAGGACAGTGTAGCAGAGTCTTTGTGCCGCTTCACAGCTCGCAGTGTGCTTCCACACGCACGGGAGTGGGCAGGAGTAGGTGTGCCGCTGCGAGTGCACGAAACACAAAGTTTATTCTTGTATTATTTTTTATTAATTACTGTATTGTGTCAATCACAACTGTAGAGCTGCCTTGGCCCACCCTTGTCTTTGAAGTGTGTGAGAGCAAGTTCTTTTTCATCCTCACTTCACAGGTGAGGGAACCACTCCTTGTCAAATAGGTAGTCAGCAGAACTGGTACCTTCTTTTTTTAAACGTATTTGCTTACTTACTTATATTTAAATATGTTATTGTTTATGCTATTGCAGTTGTCCCAATTTTTCCCCCTTTGCCTTCCTCCACCCAGTCCACACCCCACTTCCAAACTCAATCCCCACACTGTTATCCATGTCCATGGGTAGTTCATATACGTTCTTTTTAGAGAGAGGGAGGGAGGGAGAGAGGGAGAGAAACATTAGTGTACAAGGGAAACATTGATTGACAGAGTCTCATACGCCCCCTACCAGGGACCTGGCCTGCAACCCAGGCATGTGCCCTGACTGGGACTCGAACCAGGTACCTTTTGGTTTGGGGGACAACGCCCACTGAGCCGCACCAGTTGGGGCAGAACTGGCACCTTTTAGATGCCTTTCCAGTGTGGATATTGGGAGGGGGAGGGGAAGTAGCCAAGACGTAAGTTTGAACTAAGCCTTGAAGGAAATCATGTCTTTTAGTGCAGAGGCCAGGCTATGTGAGATTAGAAGCCTTGTCAGAAGTCCTCCACCGTTCCCAAGGCCCACCCTGTTTGTTAGTCACCTGCTCCAGGAGCCTTGCCCTCAGGCTGGCAGTGTGCTTGGGGGAGGTGTCTGTTGCACATACTTGGTATTGTATTAAATAAGCCCTCAGCTTTGTACTCTTTTCTGAGGCCTAGCCACAAGGCCACATCAAAGTGGCTGCCATATAAACAAGCGGGACTGGCAGGTTGGAGGGGGAGCTCCTTATTGTTGAGTCTTAGAGGATTGAAGGCAGGTCCTAGACAGGGTTGAAGGGACAGGGACTTGTAGCTGTACATACTCTTCTGTGATCCAGGCGTGTATATCTGTTAGAGCTCTTGGCAGGGTTTGCCATCCCTTCGGCTACTGAGACCTAGTACGCAGGAAGTGCTCAGTCTTGGTTTAGTGGTACACTTGCAGCTTTTTGAGAAAGATATAAATAGGATTTTTTCCATATTAGTCAGCCTTTTTTAATGTGAAAATACTTTTTAAAGAAATATTAACTCCATCTCAGCATGTAAATTTTAACTTTTGGGTATTGTGAATGCAAAGTATAGTTAAGGTATTCTTTGACTTGATTTCATTAGTCCTGGGTTAGTATCATTGGATTGGTTAGTGCCATTATATTTCAGAGACATCCCTTTAAGCCTGTTCCTCTGAAGGACTGAAGATAAAAGCAACTAAACTTTAATTGACTGATGAACATTTTAAATGACGCTGAAGATCACAGACCAGGGGACTGCAGTTAGTTCACTCAGTTCACAACAAGCCAGTCTCCTCTTCTGCCTTTCGGGGTGTCCAGGTCTTTTCCGTCTGATTGCAGATCCCCCTCTTCCTTCTGCATTGCCTGTCGTGTGGGGCTTTCATGTGCCGGTGTCCTTTCAGTGCAACCACATTCAACGCTGGCTGTGTGCAAGGCCTGGGCCCAGTGGTACTGGAACCCAAAGACAAGTAAAAGGCATCCTCTGCTGAGTCATCACATGGTGGGGACCGGAATGGGGACTCAAGTAAGGTTTGGACCAGACTGTCCTGGAGTCAGGATGCAGGGGCAAGGGCAGTCCTGGGGAAACTGGTGTCTGGAGGTGGGCCTTGTGGCGTGGAAGGCAGCGGAGAGGTTTACCATGTGCATGTGCAGGCCCTGCTCTCAGTGTTACTGAGCAAGTGGGGTTCAGTGGCCTGCGGCCACACACAGGCATAACCCAGTAATTGGTGGAAGAGGAAAAAGGGAAAGGTTGCCTGATTTTGGGAAGCTGGGGACTCTCCTGCTCCAAGCCATTCTCTTCTGCAAAACACAGAAATCCCCTTGTTCCCCAAAAGACTGAAATCCAAATTCATGCCTATAGACCTCCTACCCATTCTTATCTGTCCTTTTGGAGCCCAAGGCTGCTACGGGAACAGGTCCTCATCTCTCCATTTCTAGGCTTGCTCACTCGCTCTCTCTGCAGTGCAAATTTGTGGGGCTGGTGTCTCTGTTGCTGCACCTCAGTTTGCTTCCACTTGCAGGCGGGCCAGGGTGCAGTGCCAGATCACTGTGGCTTGTCATGCAAGGGGCTCTGTGTGTGCCCTGCGTCCAAGGCTGCTTGTGCCCCCAGGGCCCTCGAACATTTTCAGCCCCTGCATCTGTGTGCAGCTCTCAGAGAGAGGGAATGGGGGAGGTCCAGGACCCATGCGCCGTGTGGCATGGGGCCCCAATGTCCCACAGGCTGCTGCATGCAAAGTGTGTGTTTTGTGGTTTTGAGTGAGCCTGTTCCCTACTGTGAGTGGGCTGGCACCTGCCAGGTCCTGTGAGCACTCCTGTCCCCCCACCCCACTGGGGTGTCAAGGGGAACACCAAAAAGCCCGAGTTTCTGCATGCTCTCTGTTTTAAATCTTTCGCCCCCAAATCCCACGAGAGGTGGAAATGTCCAAATTCCCAGCCAATTCAGGCGAAGGTCCACCTCATGCACTAGCCCATGTGGCATTTCTGCCCCTCCTCTCCGCAAGCAGGTTGAGCGGTTTCTAGCTGCACGCAGGGTGCAGTGTCTCTGCCCAGGCCAGATGTTGCCATGCTCACCTCCATGATGCATACGTGTTGTGACCGTTTCAGCTGTGCAGGCTCCATGCAAGCTGTGTCACAGGCCACCTTAGTTGTTTACCCTTCCCCTCCCCAAGGTATGGAAGCCTGTCACACGATTTCAGTTGTGATTTCAGCCCTCCACCTTCAGCAGTTCCCAACCCCTTCCAGACCCCTCTCGGCATTCCTCTCCTCTGCCCAGCGATCTGGCAGGCCTCTCTGTTACATTAGCACTACCTGTGTATCAGTGTATTTCATCTTTATGACAACCGGCTAAGGTACATTCAGTTATCTGCATTTTTTACACAGATAACTGATACAAAGAGAAGTTAAGTAACTTGTCTATGAGCACACAGCTCATTGGCGGTGCTGTTGGGATTCCAAACCCGGCAGTCTGGTTGCAGAGTCCGTGCTGTGAACTGGTACTCAGTACTGGCGAGTGGGCTATGGGCAAGTGAAGATGAGGGATTGTGTATTCCCAGGAGGTAGATGGAGAGGTCACGGTGATCATAGGTATGGAGGGAGACAAGTTGGTTAGGGCCATTTTGCTGAGGTCCTGGAATGCCACACGGAGGGGGCTGATTGGTGGAATAGTATTTGTAGTTCAGTGGGCAGTGGTGAGGTCGTGAAGGTTTCTGAGCAGCTCGTGTCATGCTCCTGCATCCTCAAGCTGCCCTGCGTTTTTGGTGTGCATTCCCCCAGTGGACAAACATGCTTAGCCAGGTCTCAGCCTTTGAGTCCTCTGGCCGTTCTCTTTTCTTCCTTCTAGTGGGACTTTTGATTAAGAGTTTTTGGAGGGTCACCAGTACTGCTTCTACTTTTTTACTCACTGTCCACTCCGTGCCTGTCCCCATGATCCCACTGGAACTCTCCTTACTAAGGTGTCACAGACTTGCTCGCTGTTCATTCTGGTCTTTATTTTACCCTGCAGTTCCCAACCAGGGGTGATTTTGTCCCCAGGGGATACCTGGCAATGATGGGAGATGTTTGGGGTATCACAGCGGAGGGGATGCTGTTACTGGCATCTAGCAAGGGAGCTGCGAAATATCAGCACAACAGGGCACTCCCACAGCCAAGACTTACTGGCCTGGGATGTCAGCAGTGTGGAGGATGAGAAACACTCGTCTCATCTGGCACTCTGGGACATTTCAGGTCCTCTATTCTTACAGCTTTCCCAGCTTCCCTGATGGAATTCTCTCCTGACTTGTCTTCGGGTGAATTCTCAGTGTATTCCTTATCGAGCTCTGTGGGGGACTCTTCTTCAGCCTCTTAGTGTCACTTGCCAGGGCTTTTCTCCACTTTTTACATTTCTTTTGGGCCAGCTCATCAGTCCAGGGGTTTAATCTCCGTATCATGTATGCATATGTGGCTCCACATCTGTATTGACAGTTCCAGCTCTCGAGCTCCAGCCACATCTTTCTCCTCCTCAGTGGTACGCAGGCCTGGCCAGTGCAGCAGATTCAAAGAGGGCCAGTCTAAAGTCTTCCTCCAAACCTGTCCCTCGCAGTCCATCAGCATCTGCCCACCCGCAACACTGAGAATCACCTGCTGCTGCTGTTGCAGCCCAGGTGCTTGTCATTTTACATCCAGGTGCCTGGATTTCTGGAGCCCCCCTGCCCCTGCCCCTGGCCTCCCTGCTTCCAGCCTCCCTGCTTCCACACTGCCACCAGAGTGAGGTTTCCAAAACAACTCAGACTGAGGGGCTCTGTGGCTTATAGTCCTCATTTAGCTTCTCAGCCACAACACTTTATCAGTTTACACAGATGAAGTGTAAACTGAGCGTGGCACGTGGAACCTTTGTGATCAGGCCTGCTGGTTCCCCTCTGGGAGTGGTACTAGCCTCCAGATGGGCCTTCTCAAAACATTATGGTCGTTGAGATGACAGGAACCCAGTGGAGTTCCAGTCTCCGTACATCCTGTTGACTACTTTGTTTTGTAGTTTTTTCCGTTACGAGTTCTACTTTGTGTCACCACGTCTCCCTCTTTTCTGGGAACCCGCTGGGCCTCACAGGCGCCTGCGGGCCTTGTGGTCAGGTAGGGTAGAAAGATCTTGGCGTTCCCACTTTCTGTCTTGATTGCTTTGGGGAATTCTGATTTTCAGCTCCATGACCTGGCAGTGTAAGTCTGTTAGAGCAACAGTTAGTTTGTCCAGACACCCCTGCCATGAGGTGTCGGACCATTCCAGAAGAGACTGGGGGTGAGACCAGTCTGCTCTGTCGTTCCTCCGTGGTATTCAGGATAACCTAAACCCTATGCTTAAGGGCTTTGAGGCCCTTTGGGAGCTACCATGTGAACTTGTTGGTTAAGTAGCTTCATCACATAATTTTCCTAGTCCACTGGAGTGATGTGTTTTTAAAAGAACCCTGGAACTGCCTGTCATTAACCCACGTCTCAGGAGAGCCTCATACTGTCCTGCTGCCAGTACTGACATACAGCCAGTTCTACTGTGAAGGATTTGGACTTTTTGAAGCGTGTTGGTGTGTTTTTCAGCAGATAACAAATATCAGACCATAAATTCCCTTGGCACAACATCATCCCGGGAGAACGTGGTAAATGTTGTCTAATCGTGCCTGGTGTCATTCCAGCGGTGGAAATCTTGAAATCAGAAAAATTGTACTTCTGGCGTGAGTGGGCTCATATAGGATGGTAGCTTTGCTGTCTGACTTGGTGTCAGCCAAACCCTGTGTCTTGGGTGCTGAGTTGCTCTCCTTTTGTGTTTCTCCCCAGAAGCCCCTTGTGCCACGCCCCTGATCTGCAGCTTCGGGAGGCCGGTGGACCTGGAGAAGGATGACTACCAGAAGGTGCTGTGCAACAACGAGCACTGCCCCTACAGCACCTGGATGCACCTGCAGTGCTTCTACGAGTGGGAGAGCAGCATCCTGGTCCAGTTCAACTGCATCGGCCGGGCTCGCAGCTGGAACGAGAAGCAGTGCCGCCAGAACATGTGGACCAAGAAAGGCTACGACCTGGCCTTCCGCTTCTGCTCCTGCCGTTGTGGACAGGGCCACTTAAAGAAGGACACAGACTGGTACCAGGTGAAGCGGATGCAGGATGAGAAGAAGAAGAAGTCAGGGTCAGAGAAGAACACAGGGAGACCCCCTGGCGAGGCGGTGGAGGAGGCAAAGAAGTGCAGGCCCCCTAACAAGCCCCAGAAAGGCCTGAACCACGACCTCCCCCGCCGGCATTCCATGGACCGGCAGAACTCCCAGGAGAAGGCTGTCAGCGCTGGGGCCTACGGGGGACGCTCCCCCTGCGGCTCCCCTGGCCAGTCCCCACCCACCGGCTACTCCATCCTTTCCCCTGCCCACTTCAGCGGCCCCCGCTCCTCCAGATACCTTGGGGAATTCTTAAAAAACGCCATCCATCTTGAGCCCCACAAAAAGGCCATGGCTGGGGGCCACGTGTTCCGAAACGCCCACTTTGATTACAGTTCGGCTGGTTTATCCATTCACAGGGGCAGCCACTTTGACACGCCTGTACAGTTCCTGCGGCGGCTGGACCTCTCTGAGCTCCTCACTCACATCCCCAGGCATAAGTTGAACACTTTCCACGTGCGGATGGAAGATGATGCCCAGATGGGCCAGGGCGAGGATCTGCGCAAGTTCATTCTTGCAGCCCTCAGTGCCAGCCACAGAAATGTTGTAAACTGTGCCCTGTGCCACCGGGCGCTTCCTGTGTTCGAACAGTTCCCACTGGTGGATGGGACTCTGTTCTTAAGCCCATCGAGACACGATGAGATCGAATACGATGTTCCTTGTCACCTTCAAGGTACAGGTGTTAATTCACCTTGCCTGCTTTCTGTTTGTTAAGAGCTGGAAAGCAAACCTGATGGGACTCCTCCATTCTGGCTCAGTTTTAACTGATGGTGCATTTTCGTTCTAGTCAGGTGCAAGGTACCATTTGAGTAGTTGAGCTTTGCCCAGTGAGGACGAGAAGATGGTAGGAGCCTGCTTTGCTCTGATGGCACTGTACCAGTAGCATAGTTGTCCTGGTGGGCAGTTGTATGTGTTTGTTCTACTGTACTTACGGGGGAGGGTTCCTGGTGTATAGTTTTTCATAATTGGGAGGAAATTTAGAGAAGGAATTGTATGAAAATGTTACTCACTGTAAAATAGCTGCCTTTGAAATCTGTGTTAATGTGCCCAGCAAGCTATGTATTCCCTTTGATCCGTGTAAGCATATGAAAGGGGAGGGGTCAGGGAGGGCCAAGGTGTTTTTAGATTATTTGAATTAATCTTGACATGTATGAACTACGAGCCTTTGTTGATAACAACAAATGGGACTTGGAGGGTTATTGAGAACTCAGTATATTACCTTGGCGGTGAGGGGTGGGAGCTGATTAATGCTGTGGATGCCGTACATGGACTCAGTGGCATTTCAACCATAAGTTGAATGACAGAGGGTGAGCACTCTGTCGATGCATGTGACTCTGTTGAATTTATGTGAAGATGGGATGCATGTCATATCTTTTTAACTTTCACAGTGTGGTGTAAAAAAAAAAAGCCTGCAGTGAAAATGATACATCCCCACCTATCTTCTTCCCACCAACCCTTGCTATCTGAGTTCCCAGAGATCCTTTTAAATCTTACCTGATTCTTTAGGTTTTTACCACCATAATTTTAAAACTGGTATCTTTGTTCTCTGATTTTAGTTATTACTTACTGACTTACTTTTAAGGTGGATGACTATGCTTTTCATGCATCTCTCCTTTTCTCTCAGGATATCACAATTCTTGGACTTTTTTTTTTTACTATTAATGTAGAAATATTTAGTGTTGAACCAAGAAGTGTAGGTACATCTATTTCCTGTATAGAGTACAGTATATTCTAGGACACCTTTTCTTTTTATTGAAGTTAATTGCTTCACGCTTCATTTGCTTTGCCTTTTTGGGATCTTTGGCTGGTTGTTCTCACTCTGAGGCAGCAGTACAAACGGCCTCTCAAAAGCGTTTCCATGTACCTATGACATTTAAAGACCTTTTTTCCTAGAAATGTCCCGCATGGAAACGTGGCAGGTCCTGCTTCCGTCTCTCCTGGCATGCTCAGTTCCTGCGGTGCTGCGTAGTTGTCCTTTCAGGAATTTCTTCACTTCTTTTCTGCTTTTTTCCTTCCGCGTCCTAGGCCCCGCATTTTCTTGTTCCTTGACTTATTCCCTGAACTTGTTAAATATCCCCTAGGAGCTTTCTGAGGAAGGGGGCATGTACATAGATGTTTTAAGACTTAGAAAGTCTGAGGATATCTCAAGTCTGCCTTCACACTTAATTGCTGTTTGGATGAGTATAGTCTTCCGAGATAAAATTATTTTCCCCTTAGAGTTTCTAAGGCATTTCTTCACTGTCTCCTGTCTTCTAATGTTGTTACTGAGAAGTCTAATATTATTCCTGTCCCTTTACCCACCCCCAAGTCTCTTTCTCCCCAGTGTTCTGAGATTCACCAGGATGTAGGTCTTTATTATTATTTTTTTTCATACATTGTACAGTGTGCTTTCTTGGCTTTTTGACTTTGTAAACTTATGGTCTTAAGTTTAGGGAAATTTACTTTTGGTTTTTATTATATATTTTGGCCCTATTGTTTATCTCTTTATTTTAATTCTGCTTTCCGGAAGATTTTCTTGACTTTATAGTCCAGTGTTTTTACCTAAAGAGATTTTGTTCTCATATTTATAATTTCCAAGAGCTCTTTTTAATAGTGTCCTGTTATTGTGTGTTTCATGGATGCAGTTTCTTTTCTTTCTCAGCAGGGAAAGAGAACTGTAGTGGCAGGGAGTGCTCTTATTCACTTTTCAGTGTTTCACCTCATCCCCTGCATCTTTTTTAGCCTTTGTCATCAGGCACACCACTCTAAAGCTTAGTGGCTAAAAGCAGTGCGGGTTTGTGATTCCTCGCAGCTCTCACTTGCCTGGCGTGGGCCGGCGAGTTGGCCTCAGGAGCCTCGGCCAGAATTGCTCGTCCCGGTTCTCTCTGCCTATCGCCTCCCAGGCTGGCCCGGGCTTCACGTGGCATTCTCAGGACACCATTCAGGAGGCTGAGAATCTCTCCCTTGGATTCCTTCAGGTCCAAGAAGCTTAAGCTTGGACCCAAGTAACATCACTTCTGTCACATTCTGTTCCTCAAAGGAAGTTTAAGACTAGCTCAGGCTCAGGGGATGATTACATAGACTCTGCTTCTGGGTGGAAAAATGCGCATGGAATGTGTGGTTGCTTGTGTACTTCCCCAGTGTTTCCCTCTTGGCACCTCTTCCCACACTCCCCTGCGCTGGATGTCCAGTGTGAGTGGTAAATTGTTTACTCTTCCTCCATTCAGTTTCTTTAAAATAGATTTATTTATTTATTTTTAGAGAGAGGGGAAAGGAGGGAGAAAGAGAAAGCGATGTGCGACGGAAACATCGATCGGTAGCCTCTCTCACGTCCCCAACCAGGGACCTGGCCCGCAACCCAGGCATGTGCCCCGACCAAGAATCTGACCTGCAACCTGTCAGTCCTCAGGCCAGTGCTCAGTCCACTGAGCCACACCAGCCGGGGGCGGGGGTGGGGGGGCATCTAGTTTCTGATCTCATATTCTGCTTCAGGTTTGAAGGACCTCTTAGTTTCATGGAACATGGAGTTTGTGTTTTTTTTCTTGTGCTTGTGCTAGTTGGGGATAATTTTAGAGGTAGTAAGTTGAAATACCTTTAGTTCACCATTTTTAGACTGGAAACGTTCTTTATGAAGATACCTGAGGGTACAAGAGTAGAGGGTGTGTGAGAATAGTGTTCTTTTTCTGCTCATGATGGAGAATTTTTTTTCATTTAACCCACACATCAACCAGTGAAACTTACAAATTTCATGTGCTGGGTACTATCCGTCCTTGCCTTTCATTAGCTTAGAATTTTGGATGTGTGATGCTTTTATAGCAATGTGGCTAACTCCTAGGCATACGGCCCTAGTGCCACCAGGGAACCTAGTGACACCTGGATATTATATACAGTAGGGGTCCTATAACTTCCAAGGAGGAAGGGGCCACTTGCCCTGGGCAGTCAGGCAATCTGAAGGCACAGATTTAGGTCGAGGTTCTAGCCACACCAGGTGTGTGTTAGTAAGGGGAAGGGGGGCAGTGTGCAAGGGAAGAGTGGTTTAAAAAAGTCGGGAGATAGAGAACTGTGGAGAACCGTTTGGCTGAGCAGAGGTTCTAGCTTGGAGAATGAGTAGGGTAGATGGAGAGCAGGTTGTAGGTGCACTCTCAGGCCATGATCATGAGCTTTGCCAAGTTCTCTATGGGGCCTTGGCATGTGCCAGGGTTTTTATTGTCATATCTCCGAGAAGCCCATGCAGCCCTTTTTACGTAGCAAGCTAGTGTAGACCACTTCTTTCGTCACAGAGGCCTTAAAGCATGTTCAGCTCTAGTAGAAAAGGCCACCTTCCGGGCCACAGGCTCCAGGCTGCAGTTGGTGACGTGCTGCTGAAATACCTTCTCGCTTGCAGGGCGGCCCGCGTGGCCTGGCGCTCCCTTGCCGCTCCCTGCACCCTGGCTGCCGGCCCCGGCCTCCAGCTCCAGCCTCTGTTCAGTGGCTCTTCCTCTGATGAGATGTTTGTGTTTGGTTTTAATGATTTATTAAGATTGATCTACTTAGGAGGTTTTTATTGTACTCTGTTCCCACTTGGAGCCACAGATGACTGTTCTCTCAGGAATCTACTTTTTGTTTGATCCCACAACCCTAGAGCTCAGAAACTTAAACTTCTCTGTGTTTAGGACAGTGTATAAGAGTGTCTGAAACAAATCTAGAGACTCAGTCCACACCAGGAGTTCCCATGAGTTTGTCTAGAGGTTGGCAGCCAGGCAGATAAGAATTGAAGCCTCTCTCAGTTTCACTTCCTTCTGCCTGAAGTGGGAATAACAAAAATACCTCCTTTACAGTGTTGCTGTGCAGGCTGAGGGAAGCGATTCATGTAGCCTCTTGCACAGTGCCAGACCCTCGGTGAGCCCTCAGTACACGTTCCATCAGCTTCGTCAGGGTGGTAACGGCACCTGACTGATCTGTATCTCTTCCTGCCCCAACACTTCCTAGCAGCTGCCTGGGTGTCTGAATATTTGGGAATTGTGATGAGTAAAGCCAGGAGGGAGACTGGAAATAAAGTGTTTTCTAGTGTCTTCTGGATTCTTGAATTGACATCCTGAAATGTCCCCAGGCCACTGTGAGTGGGCATGATGCGTGAGACCTCTTCATTGTCAGTGCCCTAGGGCAGAGGTGGACCATGTTGCAAGAAGCTCTTGTCACCCTTCTATTTTTGGCGGTAATAGCCCCCAAGATTATATAGTCTTTGACTATTAACACGCCCCTCCATTCATCCAACATTCAATTACGGAGTGCTTTCCACATTGCAGACACTGTGCTTGACTCTGAGCCTACAAGGACGAGTAACCCTCGTCCTCAGAGAGGGAGAGAACATGCTGTAAAAGGTGTCTCTGAAGTGCTGCATGCCCTTCCCCAGTGTGAGGAGCATGCTGGTCCTAAGCACCGAGAGGAGAAGGGTCATGGTTTGGCTGATGGCAGCGAGCAGCCCATTTTGAATAGGAAGCCACGCAGGGGTGTGTGTATTTGTGATAGTAGTTTTTAGCAGAGTGCAACTTCCTGCTCCCCATGTGGAGAGCAGCAGTGTCGCTGTTACACACTGTCCAGGCAGATCTGAACACGCTGACTCTTCCGTGATACGCACCCTAACCTTCCCATACGGGCCGGGTGGCATTTTTCCCTTAGGTGTTGATAAATAATGGAGGAATGGGGATACGACTTCTAAGAGCCCAGTAAATAACAAGACATTGAACTCCTTTTGAAATGCCACTTACAAGTGAGATATAATTCTGGTTTCTACATTAGATGCAGTGATGGCTGAGCCATTTTCGAGACAAGGGCAGTTAACATAGTACTTTGGGCTGTGCTATAATTCTGGACTACCAATACCCGGACAGACTTCTGGCTTTATCATGGGGCTTGTTAATAGATGAGAGATCCCATGAACATGGGCCAGGGTGGCTGGTTCGTTCTCTGTGTGCCACACGTAGGCTTCTGAGCAGGAAGTCCTGCGTAGTTGTAGGCTGTTTTGAGCACCTGAGACTTGGTCATTTGAGTTTGGATGTCCAAATTTTGACCTGGTAACACATTTTGGGAAAGGGAATTAAAGCACTATTTAATAAGATTAAACTTAAAGTACATGTTTCATTGACAATAGTTGCAATTTATCATTATTCTAAAAGGTTGACTTGGGGATATGTGATATCTGTTTTGCTCTTTATATTTATCCAAATGATAAAATGTGTGTTTACAATGGATAGATGAGCCAATTTTTAATCTCCTTTGGAGACAAAAGGTGATTTCCTCGACGGCCACTCTCAGCACTGTGTCTTCTGTGCGCAGGGAGGCTCATGCACCTGTACGCCGTGTGCGTGGACTGCCTGGAAGGGGTTCACAAGATCATCTGCATCAAGTGTAAGTCTCGGTGGGACGGCAGCTGGCACCAGCTGGGCACCATGTACACCTACGACATCCTGGCCGCCTCTCCGTGCTGTCAGGTTGGTATTGGCCCCACAGAATGAGCAGGGGGTGACATTAGGCTTCTGCCCCCAGGCGAATGTAGGAGAGTTGGAATGAGCATTGCAGTTGGGGCAGGGGAGGCGGAGGGCGCAGGGAAGGGGCTTTAGTAGTGAGCATTCACGAGGCCCCTCCACGGTCCGCCAGTGGTGGGTGATGACTACAGTGTGGTGCAGCTGTTCCTGGACTACTATGCAGTAGTGAAAAGGGATGTTGTGAGAATATTTCTAGTAAAAAATACAATTACAAATGGCATATAAGTAGATTATAAATGCTTCCATTTGTAAAAAGGGAACATGAAAAAGCATCTGGTAACCAGCTATCAGGTGGTTTTTAGATGTGGGATGCTGAATGTTCTTTAGTTTTCTCTTTTCTTACTTTAATTTTTTAATGTTTTATATGGTTAACATATACCTATTTCTAATAAGCAAAAGTTATTATTTAAAAGGAAGCAGAAAACTTCACTTTCTTTAGCAGACAAGATTTCCTTTTGGTTTCCTTGCTGTGGGACAGTACGGTTACCCAGGAATTGCCCGCCTTGTACGGTGTTTGAGGCTGACGTGAAAGGTTTGCGACCCTTAAAGCACTGCTCGGAGCAGGCACTGAGCACTGCCTGGAGTGCATCTGCAACCCAGCTGTCATCAGGAAAAGGGGGAAATATTAACATGCAAGTTAAAGAAGTTCCTCGCACACAGGAGATGACTGAATCCTTGGAGTTGCATTGGTTTACTCGTATTTTCAAATGCGTGGGAAAAGCAGGCACTTGTTATGCAATTCCTTGATCCTGTGGATAGGAGAGAGATTTTCCTTTGCTCTTCAGTAACCAAGACTGGCTTTTAATAAAGTGCTGAACACTTCATTGGTGTACGGCATAGTTTTTTTGACATTATGGTTTGATTTTTGTAAAAAGGATATCCTTACTCTTCACAGTTTATTCAGAAGCTATCCAGTGTTGGTTGAATTAAGATGTTGGCAGAGTTGGTATTTCAGCTGTACTTTGTCTATAGTAGTGATCTTAAAAGTGAAATATAGCTGTGACAGACCTAAATGGCCATCCATAGCCTGTCATTGGATTCCAGACAGGACTGACTACTTGTACACTATTCCAATACATGGGCCACATTTCCGTCTTAAAACTTGGCCTTGGAAGTGAGATATCATAGTCTTTTAGTTATTCACTGTAGCATTTTATAATACTGTGCTTTAATGCCAGCTCATGAGGTGAGACAAACAAGGAAGTGGCTTTGCTCTCTTCACACACACTCCAGGGAAGGTTGTCTTTTCGAGAAACAAGGAAATGAAAGAATGTTTGGGTCTGTAACTCTCGAGTGTTAGCACTTGGAAGGACCTGGGCGATCTAGTCCAGACTCCTTGTTTTCCACATACAGTGGAGGCTTAGAAAATTAGAAGGTTTTGCATAAATGTGTCAGAGCCACAGCCGAAACCTGTGAGTCCCAGGCTGGCGTTTGTTCTAGTTCAGCACCTAAAGGCCGTGGGATTACCCCCTTACCTTGGAGAGAAGAGGCGACACCCTGTCACGCCCAGCCTGCTGGCACTTAACTGTATCTTTCCTCCTTAAAACAATTTAAGCCCAGACTTTTATTTTCTCCACATCCCACCCAACAGAAATGGAAAACATGTTTGATTGTTGTTTGGCCTTAAAAATGTCCGTTAACTATATTTATTGTGAAGGTACAAGTTAGACATGACTAAGGGATGAAGCCAAGTCTTCCAGTAAAACTTGAAGCCAAAAGTAAGCAATGATTAGTTACAGAGAGGTAAAACAAATTAAAGATAGATGTTTGCTCAGAATCTCACTTTTAATGTTGTTCAAAGAGATACTAGTCGGTTACAAGGGAGGTTATCTCAGGTTACGGACCGGCAGGCTAGGAGTGAGGGCTCTGGAAAGCTACTCTGGCTCGAATCTCACTCAGCCTTTCCACTTACCGACAGTGTGGTCTTGAGCGTGTTACTTTTTCCCTGTGTGCCCGAGTTTATCATCTGCAATTTCGCATAACACCACCCACCCCACCGAAGTGTTTTGAGGGCAAAATGAAGTTATACTTTTCTGTTACATTTTTGGAATGAATCCAAATTGAGAATCTGTTGTACTTATTGCTTCTGGTTATTCACATAAGGCCTGTTGGTGCAAGCGTCTCCTATCGTGCCCTTAAAGGGAGGCCTGGGCATGAGTCAAGGTGCACCGTGCTAGAGGGTTCCAGAACCTCCAGGTGCATGAAGCTCTGCTCCCTAGATTATTAATTTTGCTTGAGCATTTTAGGGAAATTTTATTTTTACACAGAGAACACATAAATATAATGAGGGGTAGAATGAAAAATGTATATGCATTTTTTAAATCAGCTTAAATCTTCAAAGAAGTTTATACAGGTTTGCAAGGGGAGCAAGCATCAGCCTCAGCCACTTTTTGAAATCTGGAGGGAAGGTGTATCCTGTTGTTAGGGGACTTCAGTGGAGAAATTTAGGGCAGTGCAAGTGTACATTTTCTTCCTGCAAGTAGAAGCAGCTAGTAGCAGTGCTTCACATGCGGAGAGACATCAGGAGTTAACCTTCAGACTAATGATGAATACTTGACCCTACATCTTACGCACGTCCTATGCTTTGCTACCCTGTTTTGGCAATAAAAGGGTACTTTGCTAAGCTCTGGATCGGTGTCCCAGCTCCGACAACCTTGCGTCTGGGCTCTGGTGACTGGGGCAGTGTTGGGAGGCGGAGGGTGTGGTGCCTCACTGTGCGTGTCTCCCCGCAGGCCCGGCTGAACTGCAAGCACTGCGGGAAGCCCGTGATCGACGTGCGGATTGGGATGCAGTACTTCTCCGAGTACAGCAACGTCCAGCAGTGTCCACACTGTGGGAACCTGGACTACCATTTTGTGAAGCCATTTTCCTCCTTTAAAGTTCTCGAAGCTTATTGATGAAAGCTTTGCTTTGGTAATAGCTATTTTGTTGATATTATTACTTTATTACATATCTTTTCTAGGCAAACGTTCTGTGACGTTAACTTCTTTTCTAATGTAACGGAGGGCTCCTTTGTGTGTGTGCCCCACTGAAATGGGGGTGCCCTTGCTCTCTCCTGACTCGGGAGTGTTAGTCTGTGGTCGTGACCAGAGCCCAGGGAGGGGTCCTCTGAGTTCCGGGTGTTGATTCACCGTCACAGAGAGTCTCTCATGCAGCCTTCAAGGTGATAAGGAGGATGGGGTGAATTTCGGAAAGGGCTTCCGTGGTTGGAAACTGAGAGCCTGGTAGGAGCTGGGAGCACATTCGTTACAAGGTAACTGTTTTAAAGACCCACGTTCAGACCTTCTCTGGGCCTGGGGAAGATGTGGCAAGTGAGTGCGAGTCTGTGCCCGGGAGGTGACCGCATGTCAGTCCACCTTGGCTCTGTCTCTGCGGCGCGTGTTGACGTGCGGTTCACACTCACCGACGGAGTATTTGGAGGTGAATGCAAGTGCTGTTTCCATCGCTGTTGTGATTTAATAGTTTTCATACTGAAAATAATGTCCAAATATGAGACATATGAAAGCTACTGGTATTGCAAATATTTTTAGGGAAGCAGACCTAAAACAGAGTATACTAAATGAGTTTGGGAATGATGCACGCTGATTCAAGAGGGCAACAGGCAGGAACTGTGACGTGAATTTGGTCCCATTAGCCCCTAAGGAGAATCCGTGAATAACATGGTTTGGGTGGCTCCGATTCCGGCAGGTTGCACTGTTGAAGTGTCATTTCACATCAGATCCTTCTTACAGGTAAATCTCACGGCCAGACCTCAGTGGGGAGTTTGAGAACCCATCACGGCCACACTTACCTTCCCCAAATCGCTTACGGCTACCTTGTACCCATTTAATGCTGAGTTTCCAAAATCAAAGATTTGACCCTAGGAAGGAAAGGAAAAAAAAATTACTTGTGAGAGTATGAGGAAAATAATAATTTTCATATTTCTGTTTTAAGTGTATTTCATTTTGGAAAATCACTGATTTGAAAATAGATCATTCAGAAGGTCTCTGATACCTTACCATTGGGGAGAAAAGATGACAATTTGTACTTAACTCCTCAGAGCCTTGGGCTTTCCAGAATACAGTTTTCTGTTCATTAGCTCTTGGTGATTTAAATAGACATATAGCCTATGCCCTTAGAGAATTGAAATTGGAGTATCAGTGCTCAAAAATGAATTTGATAATTTCAAAGATGATATACATACATGCTAAATGAATGCTTAAAATAATCATTATTTTATGGGTAGCCAACTTTGGAGTTATGTGAACATTTATGTTACTTGCTTGGTTTATAACATTTTTTCCCCCTCAGGAAAATAGTTGCTTTTCCTCTCAGAAATGTGTAGGCATTAATGCAAGTGAGCTTCAGTTCTACATGAAATATTTGGTGTTTTGTTTGAAACAACACGGCCTTAAAAAGAACCAATATCGTATGTAATGTTCTTCATCTTTCAGTTTGCCATCCAGTTCGGTGTTTGATCTGAAAAATATTTTGCAGTAGGGGAAATGCTCAATGCCAGTAAGAAGCAGGAATTCGTTACTGGTCCGACAGTATTTGATGCAACTGAGAGAGGTCTGTGGGACATGACCCCTGCGCAGTGGTCTTTAATATGCAAGCTGTAATTGTGGGTTCACTGTTTCCCCATGGATTCTCAAGTACAACAGTTTTTCTTGTTTTCTGAGCACCATTTGCATTTTTCTTCTGAATTTAAAATGAATAGTAAACTGTTTGTAAGGCTGTTCCTTTAACCCACCTACATTTCTGTAGAGAAACCTGCTTATATGGCTGTTCTCAAGCTTCAAGTTTATGTAGAGATCACACTCAGCAAGTTCCTCATTCTAAAACTGCTGTGAGTGTAGTGTCTGATGCATTCACTGGTTTTCTCCTTTTGTTGTTTTCGAATCCCTAAAAAAATAAGTAAGATGAGGTTTCACTGTAATTAGGTAAAATTTGCTTTTGGCCTTTATTTTGGTGATAAAGTTAGGGTTCTGTTGATGCTGCATTATGTGAAAGGAGAGGCATAGGTATCATACCTAATAATATCTTTGCCTTGAAGGCAGTGAATTCTTTTAAGCTGGAATATTTGGTTGATTTGAGAATAAAATATAATCGATTATGCTATAATGTAAAGAATAAAACTTGTTTTGGAAATCTGCTGACCTTAATATTTTCCCCATGCTTTCTCAAAGTACTTTGCTCTGAGTACCTTGATGGAAATTGGAATATGTCAAAAAAAAAGATGATTATTTTTGTTGTGGTTTGGATATTAAGAGATGTCAATCACCTAAGAGGTCCATTTTCTGGTTTTCGGATGAATAGTGTTCAATAATATGAACCACCACTCATAAGTGACTTAAAATATCAAAGCTATTTTTTATCTATTCTTTTTTATCATTTAAGAGTTATATACCTTGAGCAAATAAAATTATCAGCATTAGTTTAGTGAGAAGACTATTTCTGATGGTCTCATCATTTTCTCTTTAGGCCAACTCAGTTCTCCACTTTCTTGTGGCATCTGAAGCAGTTAATATATTGGGTTTATACTTTAAAAGATAGACATTGACCTCGGAATTGAGAATTGGGGTCAGTTATTCCATTCTACTTAAGAAAGAGCTTTTCCCCAGTCTTGATTTTGTAGTTTTTGTAAAAGAAGTTCATTTTCAGAATAAAAAGTATTTTCCTATCTGTTTGGGGCAAATGAATTCATCAGAAAAGACTATTATTAGGTGTTTAAATCCTAAAACTAACACCACCAGAACTAACCTGCTGAGATCTTTCACTTTGTGCTGTAAGACCAATGCTTAACACGCAGCCTGCTCTGCTGTGCCAGGGTCAGTGACGCTCCTTTGCTTTTCCCTTAGTCTCATGGTAGCAGCTGTCGAGGAATTTTAGCTGGAGGCTCGGGGGGCTGTGGAGAAAGGGCTCTCGTTCAGTGTTTTGGTTCCTATGACTGGATGCTGCCTAACTCAGCTCATCTCCGTGTCCTGTTGACGTTATTATTATTCCAGGTAATTGAAAGAAAACATAATAGATGGGCATTTTTAAAACCAGCTCAAACTATGTACTTGTCAGTAAAGATTTCTTGTCAAGATATCTTGGATTGCACTTTTGTGGAGGGAAGACAGTGTAAATAGTTAAGGAATGTTGATAAAATCGACACATTTGGTTATGGAATTGTGTGTGATGTTAGAAGGTTTCTGTTTGTGAACTGTATGAATAAAAATAATAAAATTTCAAAAACTAGCCTTGTACTTTCTCTTCAGTGTGGCACTTTATTTTTTGAACTTGGAATTGTTGACAGGAATCGTACTGGAGAAGACTCTGAGGTTTTGTTCACTATTCAGGTAACCATTTCAAGTCACTACTGCGGTTAATAAAAACTATGAACTTTTTATGCTGTTTGAAAGTAGTTTTTCACATGTAAACTCCCTTTGCAGCAAAATAAGCATTCTGGGTAACAGTTGATTCCCTAGGAATAATCTAAAATTATTGTTCTAGTTATAGGGAATTCTATCAAATAGATACATAATCCTATTCTACAAATGTTTTCTTTGGTTCCTAGGTATGTAACATTTTTATAATAAAAAGTTTTGATCATATGCTCCTTCATTATAAGAAAACGGAAACTGAGTTGTAATTAAACTTCTTGTTGACTTTACGAACTTTAATCAAGTATAGTTTATCTTTCACATCTCCTTGTCCCCTTCATTTCTCTCTTTTTTTTTGAGCCCTCATCAGTTTTTGAAACATTCAGCAATGTTCAGCAAGTATATTTTAAAGCCTACATACAAGCTCAGTAACTTAAACAATCTTTTTTTACTGATTGATTTTAGAGAGACAGAAGCATCAATTTGTTGTTCCACTTATTCATGGATTCATTGTTTGCTTCTTACATGCTGCGATCAGGGATCAAACCTGCCACTGTGGAGTATCAGGATGATGCTCTAACCAACTGAGCTATCCCTCCAGGGCTCAGAAAGGTTGTTTGTTTGTTTGTTTTCCTTTCAACCATTCCTCCACCCTGTCTTCTTAGCGACAGTCAGCCTTTTATCTGTATCTATGGGTATGTTTCTGTTCTATTTTTTGTTTTTTAGATTCCACACATACATGAAATCATACATTATTTATCTTTCTCTGGCTGACTTATTTCACTTCTGTAATATCATCTAGGTTCCTCCATGTTGTTGCTCTTCATTGCAGAAATTCTCAGCCAATGGGTCGAAATCACAGGTTAAGATGTGGAAATGTGGATAAGGAGAGAGTCCAGTCTGCCAGTGCATTGGAAGCCTGTTCTACCACTTACTCACTACAGACATCTGAGGCATACATTTTATTTTGTTTAAAAGGTCAAGGGTTTGGGATATTGTGATTTCTACTACTGTAATTCATGTCAACAAAATTCCTTTGCAGTTGTAAGGAAAGTATAGTTCTTACTGTAGTAGAGAAAAAAATACAGTTAAATAGTAATTGTTAAGAATTAAGTTTAATGGAAGAAAAATCTTACTTGTTCCTAGTAGTTTTCATTCTTTAATCTTGCTTATGTTGTTTTGACTTAAATTTGGCAGCAATTGGATTGTTAATTATGTAGGCTACACTGTATCTCTAGTAAAGAGTTCAATTTTGGAAGAAAAAAGCTTTCCTTGAGCTTTTGTTTGTTTCATGATCTCTCAGCTCTCCAACCTGGGATTGACTTTACCTAATGAACGTCAGATATCTTTGAATATACTAAAGTTCTGTATAGGGCGCTATTTGAAATAATGTATTTTTAAGGCATATTTTTTCTTCTAATGGTAGCCTTTAGCATTGTGATAATTACTTTATGTAAGCATGGTCTGGTATTGGTAGGCCTAAGGACAGCAGAAACAGAAACAAACGAAGCACTTTGTCCTACAGAGTTCAGTAGAACGACACTGATTGCATGTTTATCAGGGTTCAAGGGGGATCGGCCACCACGGCACCATTTCCTGGTGATGGACACCACGCCAAGTGGTTCTGATATACTTGATTGGAAATTTAGATCATATCTTAAAATCAGGTTTAGAACAAGCTAATTACATGCCTCATAACCCTAAAAGTTAAAAAGTCATAGCCATAATAGTCACAGAATTTAGAGATGCCAGAATTCAGAGCAATAGCTATAGCTTTTTTGTTGTTTTTGAAACAGGGTGTAGACTGAAGGGCTCCCACAGCACCCATAGCCCTTCGCTGGGAGATGGGGGTGGCAGACAACACAGCTTAAGGTACTTTTCATAGTCAAGGCAAGATAATGGCTGTGCTACCGCCTGGGGGCAAGGTGAGCATGACTTTCAGGACAGGATATGTTCTGACTCGTGGTGTTGCCAGGGGGGCGGTCCCCGTGGAGTCGTTCCTGCCCTGATAGGGGATGGCAGCCAAATAGATGTAAATACAGGAGAGCTGGCAGCCCTAGCTGATTGTGGGAGGAGTTGGAGATGAGGTCACCCAGGAGGCTCGGGATCAGGATTTAAACTAAGGGCAGGCAGCTGTGAGGCAGTTCGGCCGTGCGGTTTGAAAGGGTGTATAAGGCCCCCTCTGCCCGCCACGAGGTCTGGTGTGTAAGGAGGTGCCGTGCAGTTTTGGGTTAAGAGCTGGAGAAAGAAAGGAGAATCGCCAAGAAACCTGCCTGGGGAACATGGCGGCACGGATGCCGGTGCTGGAAGTCGAGGAACCTGCTCAGCCGAGCATGGATTCCTGGGAGGTGCCTGGGGTGCTGAACTGGGACCCGCAGCGCGGAGCCGTGGACCTGTTTTTCTCAAAGACAGTGCCTCTGACTGGCACATCCTGAAAATGGCCTGATTTGGCAAAGGGAGGCAGGACTGTGTGTGTGTGTGGGGGGGGGGGGGGTGTTTTAGAGGGAGTTGGACTTAATGGCAGAATTCTGCCATTATTCTAAATCTGTGTAACTTTTAAATAAACGATCCCTTTCCTTTTCACCAAACTTTGGCTTTGGGAGTCATGCTTCCTGGTGGCAGGCAGTTGGGCCCCACAGCTGTTCCAGAAAAGCATAGTCTGAGGGTTTTGTATCATATTCACAATAATAAGTTTTTAAAATTTCATTGAATTCTGCACTCATTTTAAAGAGAAACTGAGGCCCAGGGAACTTAAATCTAAATAATAATTCCACGTAGTTAATGGCTAGGTGGGAATTAAGTCTGGGTTTCCTCTCCTAGTCCTCAGAATGAGATCAATGAATGGGTACATCGTTTTGGGTTGAGAGGTGACTAGGCTTGTTTGGACAACGCAACACATTTAAAAGGTACCTACAGTAGCCCTCGGCTCAGCGGCGCAGGTGCTGTAACGGAAGTAATTCGGAGAGCCCTTACAGGGGCCCCTATGTAAGGGTGGCAAGCACATTTGAAAGCATTCTCTGTTTTTAGGAAAAACAGAACAACTAAAAGAAAAATACTTAAAATCAGTAATTGTGTCCTCTCATTTTTCATGCATTAATTTTTTGACATCTGATCCCTTTTGTTAAAATAGATGATTGTTTAGGGAAGACTGAATGCAAGGTGATGTTTTAACAGTCTACACTAAGAATCCATTTTACTCACTTTGGGATGTGATCTGACTTTGAAATGTTTTTGGATTCAAACATGTCAAGCTGTCATATTTGATAGCATTGATCTATCTAATTTGGGCAGGATTTTCCTTTCTACTAACTTTTCAAATAGTTTCTCCTGGTGTATTTCATTTTCAGTTCTCACTCTCTTGTCTGAGGCTCTGGTATCCCAGACTTTTTGAATTGCTAATAACCCTGATCCTTGTTTATTTGAATCCTACACAACCTCAGTGGGAAAAGTGCTGGTTATAGGTTTCTTTTATAGAACTAGTTTTTTTTTCTTTTTTCTTTTCTTTTTTTTTTTTTTTAAGGGGCTCTCTTTTGAGCTAGTAATCAGTGATATTCCAGGTTATTGCAAAACCAGGGACTGGCAATCAGTGCTTTACACCTTCTTGTTATTTTCATCACATTAACAATTCACATATTTTCCTGAAGCTCCGATGACACAGCAAGTGGTTGATGAAGGAAGCCAGGTGAAGCCCCTAGGCAGGCTAGGCAGGGTTTGTCTGAGGCTCCAGAAACCCATGGCTCTGAAAAGAGAGTGGTTTGGGCAGGGAGCAGGTGGTGGGAGTCCTGGGCGCTGTTGTGAATATTTCAGAAAGCCTATGGAGATCATAACGTTTCCCACCACAAGACTGCACAGGATATGGAAAAGGTCAGTTTATTTCTGGCAGGAGTTGCAGCCACCTTGGTTGTCTCATACTGCTTGAAACACTGCAGTAGCATATGCCTTTGATGAGTAATGTATGAGAATGTAAATGAATTATGACCTAATAAATGCCATTTGTTTTATAGACATGACCTTTCAAAACAGGCTAGGGTCATATTAGGTAGGGGTAGGGGCATTTGGTGATGTTTTGAGTTGGGAAAATGCCATTTTAAAAAAACTTTTTCTAATCCTTTCACCCATGTGATGCTTTTGCCTTACTTTCTCTGTACCTGCCCACCTGCCTTTCCTACCTTGTCCTGCCTTTCCTGGTGCCTCAAGTTTCTTTACTGGACAGAGTAAAAGTCTTCTGACAGGCCAAGACAGGAGTTGGTTAATAAATCAGAAAAGTTGGTTGAAAAGTAGACACCTACAGTTGGCATAGAGATAGACAAGTTGATCAGTGGAAACATAGAGACAAGAAATCCACACTTACATACATGGTCAACTAATTTTTAAAAAGTTTATTTTTAGAGAGAGGGCAAGGGAGGGAAGAAGAGAGGGAAAGAAACATCAATGTGTGTTGCCTCTTGCACATCCCCTACTGGAGACCTGCCCTACAACCCAGGCATGTGCCCTGACTGGGAATCAAACTGGCAACCCTGTGGTTTGCAGGTTGGAACTCAACCCACTGAGCCATAGCAGCCAGGGCTGGTCAACCGACTTGACAAAGGTGTAATGAGAATTCAGTGAAGAAAGGGTAGAGAAACCAGTGGAGCTGGAACAATTCGATACCCATATGCAAAATCCAAAACAATCTAACCTGGGTCCATAGTCACACCATATTACAAAAAATTAAAGTAGATAGCAGATCTAAATGTAAAATCTAAAGATGGATACATTGGATTATAACATGAGAACAAAAAATGGGCAAAATACTTGAACAGCTACTTCACCAAAGGAAAAAAGATGAACACATGATATTCTACATCATTAGATATTAGGGAAATGTAAATTAAAACTACAATGCAATACTACTACACACCTATTGGAATGACTAAAATTCAAAGATGGAACACCATTTGCTGGCACAGATGTGAACTAACTCATACACTGCCAGTGGGAAACAGTTTGGCAGCTTCCTAAGTTAAGCATATACATGGTATACGGCCCAGCTGTTCCACTTCTATGTATTTACTCGGGGAAAAGGAAAGCATGTCTGAAGAAGACGTTCATGAATGTTTATAGCAGCTTTATTTTGTAATAGCCTAAAACGGAAACAACCTCAATGTCCATCAGTAGGAAAATGGCTGAACAAAATATGGGAAATCTCTACAGTAGAACACTACTCAGCAATGAAAAGCAAACTGCTGATAGTGACAACAACATAGATGAATCTCGAAATAGTGATGCTGAAGTGAAAGGAGTCAGAGGAAAAAAACATGTACATACTGTACTATTCCATGTAGGCAAAACTTTAGAAAATGCAAATGAATCTGTTGGTACACACCCCCCATTACCCCAGAATGATTTACATACCATGAACATTTTATTTAAATTTAACTCAGGAGTATGCATATATTTGACAGATTTGGTTCTTTTATTTTAATGTGCCATACCTGCAGTTGTGGGACCATGTACCTTTATTGCAAAGTCCCCTTTGTGATGCATTCTCTAACAATACTTTCCATTTGGTTCTCTTTCTAATGAGAACTAAAGACATACGAGAAACAACATACATATAAAAACTTTCTAGGATTTTGGGATTTTTGTCCCCTAATTGTTTACTGTTTTATTCCTTATATTTAAGTCAACAGTATTTTTATGCGAATAAACTTCGCCTTATCTTTCCAAAACATCCTCCTGAGTTATTGAAGTCGTGCTTCCTTTTTGTAATTATAGTTCATTGGTTTATGTACTGTTCTTATTAAATTTCATTATTGCACTGGCAAGTGTAACTGGCATAAACAAGTTTGGGAACAAACACGGTTAACTTTTGGTAAGCACACAAGCTTTGCTGGGGAAAACCAGGTACAGACGCTGCCCAAGAGTGAGGCTGCCAGCCGCCAGCGTTCACGGTCAAGGTCCTTCATCGTGCAGTTTTACAAAACGAATTAAGAGTCAGTGCATTTGCTGGATTGGCTAAATAAAGTCATTTGAGGGAGATTTCTACTGCTCAAGCTCTCTAATGCTCACTTTCCTCATCTGAAAATATTAAAGAGTATCTACCTGTGGGTATGGGTATTATTGAGATTTAAGTGAAATAATGTAAGTAAAGTGCTTAGTACAATCCCTGGCATGAAGTAGCAGCTTTATTTTGTAATAGCCCCAAATGGAAAATGTGCCTTACTATGGTCATGTATTTATTTTATTTCAGAAAGCACTCAAAGTTAGGGCAGGAAGGACCTTAGATACTGCCTGACTCACCACATTCGTTTTACGGATGGGGGCAATGGCTCGACAACAACACACCAACACTCACATCGGCACGGAGGGCTGAAGGTCTTGAGCCTCAGCAACAAACAGGTAACCCTAAGGAAGCGCCCCAGGGGGCTTCCTACTAAAGGCCGCTGAAAACCTGGAGAGTCTAATGCTAGGAGAGGAACTGCAGACTATGTCAGACTCTCAGGAAGCTGATCACCTGGTAGCTGTGACCATACATATTTTTTAAGCTTTAAGAGAAGTCTGTCTCTTTATCGACTGCTTGAGGGGAATGACACAGGAGGAATGGGTGGTCCCGAGCTGGACTCCCCGAGCAGGAGCCCAGGCTGGCCGAGCTTCACCGTCTTGCTCAACGTGATGGAGAACTAGCCGAGGTAGTGTCCAAACATCTCAGGCTTGATTTTTCCCCCTGGTTGAAGGTCTTGAGGTTGTACACACCAGCCATGCTGCCCACTGTCCCTGGCAGGGCAATCACGTCCCGCAGGTGCGTCTTCACCACGTAGGACGCTTCCTTGGGCGGTGCCCCCTGCTTGACCTCTCTCAGGCATTTGGTGCTGCCTCCCCCTCGACCCGGTTGAGCCGCCGCTGGGGGCGCTATCCAGCCGTTTCAGCTGCTTCGGCCGGCGCTGGGAGGCAAGTCCTGGAGCCGTTGAGACCCACGTGCGCGGTAGGTGAAGTTGCCGACCGTCCCGTCTTCTGTCCCATTTCTCCCATCTTGCAGGTTCTGTGGGAAGTGCTGAGAACATCTTTTCAAAACCTTTACTGAATTCTACTTTTGAATGGATGTTCCTCCATATAATTCAAGTCGGGTCTGTGAGCGAGGCGAAACCAGGCCGCAGTGAGGCAATGGGGTAAGGGAGTGAGAAGATTGTGAGACTAATAAGTAACTGAAATTTGAGTTAGTAAGGAAGTTAGAAATTTCGGAAAGCATCATTTGCTTCTTTCCTGCTTGGATTTAGCTTGAAATGGAGACCTACATTCAAAAACCTGTTTCTTCTTGGGGTGGAAAAATGATCCATTTTCCCCCCTTGGTGGTGAAAACAAGCAGCGGTTTGTCAGTTGAGAGGTAGTGGCTGTTTTTTTTTTTTTTTTTTTTTTGTCGTTGTTGTTTGTTTTTTAATCTGAAGAATCCTTAAGAATGGCATCCACATTCTTGATTAGTGAATGCGATAGAAACATCGTGGTCACCCGTGTTGGCCAGGACGCTGCCCGTCGGTGTTGGTGTTTGCTTGTACTGGCCGCATCCAGCCTGGGGGATCTAGGCTGCTAGTCGTACCTGCCGAAATGCTTCAGGGTCCTGAACCCCTGGAAGGCATCTGAACTCAACAGCCCTTCAGGGCCAAGTACCTGGCAAGAGTGCTGCTTCACAGGTGGTAGGCCTGAGTTTAAATGGTACCTCTTTCTCGTTCGAGCAAATCACTTCACTTTTCAGGTCCTGCCTTTGTTATACCATGAAAACACAAATACAACTTAATAATATTCTTATATTAGAGTTAATTAATAGGCTAAATGAATTTGTAAACTTTTCAATGGGAAATAGAAACAAGAGATTATTAGAGTGAGCAGGTCAGTGATGATTCCATTTATTTCTAAATTAAAAAAAAAAACACAGTTATCCCAGATGCCTTTGCTCTTTGGAATGAAACAGCTGTAACTATCTCACTGCAATTGGTCTTTCACGTGTCATGCTTGTTGTGCTAAATGCTATTCAATTTACCATTTACGGAGCACATACTGTTTGCAGGGGCAGGGGTTAAAAAGGAGCCCTGATTATTTGTTCAGAAGTCCGATCATCTTCAATAGCCGAGAACATCTTTTAAAATGTTGCCAAATTCTACTTTTGATGTGTCAGCATTCCATGAGAGGTGACAAGAGTTGTTCAGGTATAGACACCCAAAATAGTTCTCGCTGAGAATTACTGTGTTCACCTGTGATCTTCCACCCTCACACTGAAATAAAATTTTAAATGCAGATCGTTTTTTAAAAGAACTAATTGAAATTCGAACAAAGCATTTGATTTTATAAGTTTTGCATTTTTAGATCTAGAAGAATTGTATTAGACTGAAAAAATTCAGAAAGAAATTTCAATTGTGGCATGGCTCTCATTTACATTTTTGTCAGACTTACAAATGCATATGTGGTACTTTATGTGCAGGGAAGTAAGAGCTTTTTGAAGAGCTGAGTTGGAATCTCAGTCATTTTCTAGATGTGTTTAATCTGCTGTCTAAGGAGGTGGGATATGGGCTGTGGTTCTAATTCTTTTGAAATTGGGATTTTGACATTAAGCATTTACACAGTGCTTAGTGTAGGAAGTACTGATGTTATAGCTTTTGGGGTAAAACTTTATGAAGGAGGAGTGAGGTATATTCTGTTTCTGTCACTAAAAACTTGATGATTTCTCTTCAAGCTGATGTGCGCATTTGGATTTGCATTAGTTGAAAATTTTAAGAGAATATCCATGACAAATTGTATAATTGCAAGAAAGCTTACTCAGAACAGCTTAGTTCTAAAATTTAAAAGGGATGATTTTATTTAAGAAGGTTACTGTTTAAAATAGTCAAGTTGGAGTGGTGGTGGGGAAAATGGAGACAACTGTACTTGAACAGCAATAAAAAAATAAAAAGATATTTCTTAGTTTACAAAAAAAATAGTTAAGTTGAAGTGTGTGTGTGTTTTTTTTAAACTAGAAGGGCTTCTATGTTAAGGTTGGAGCAAGTACTTTGACACTAAGTTTTCTTGATTTATACATAATTTTAATCAGCAGTATATTAATGATGAGTCTAAACATTTAAACACTTATTATTAAACTCAAAATAAAATATCATGTCTTGAAGTAAAGGGAGTTCTCTACTGTGGAAATGTACCCATTTTGAAAGTATACACTTCTGGGTCAGATTACTAAAATGGTCCAAGGAAGTAAGTTTTCAGCTTCTTCAAAGACAAAACTGTCTTTGCATCTGTGGGAGGTACAGGTAGGGGGATGGCAGAGCCTGGTGAAAACGGAGGTTTACAGGATTCCAGTGTCAACATTCAGCAAGGAGGATCTTGCTCTGGGCATGAAGTTGCTGAGACGTGAGGTACAGAGAAATTGCCAGGCTATTTTGCTCTGGAAACTGTGTGATGAGATTCCACATAGACACCGCTGATTATGATGTCTTTGGGGACAGGGACTGTGTTTCTGACATCTTGTATTTATAACACCTAGTATAGGGCCTTACCCATTAGCAATCTGTTCAGTGAATACTGGCAGCTCTTCACAGAGAGACAAATGGGCTGGTGGTGGGAGAATTCACACGGCTTTTCTTTTCACCTCTTGTACTATGGTGTACATTATACTCTGCTTTCTGGCTTTGCTCTTCGATGCCTGCTCCTTTAGGGACTCTTTCAGAAAGTCAGCTATCAAAATATTAAAAGTAAAGAAAATACCTGGATAGAAGAACTGACCTCTGTTCTGGGCCATTGGTAAAAACCACTTCATCTCGCACATGTTTAGTACACAGGTGATCATGCTTAAGATTATTTAAGTAGTTAAGACTTAAGTTTTAGAATTAGAGAATGTCAGAAATAGAAGGTGCCTTAAAAATCCTCTTTCTCAATACCCTTACTGTAGAGAGAGGACAACTGAGGGTTGCTCAGAACTGAGGTCTCTAGTTGTGCTATCCAGTTTAGTAGCCACTGGCCACATTCAAATTAAACTTTAAAAAATTTCAATTTAGTAGCCACTGGCGGCCATTCAAATTAAACTTTAAAAAATTTCAATTAAAAGCCACGTTTTGTTTTCAATAGCTGCATGCCAGTAGACTATCATATTGGACAGTGTCAATTATAGAACATTTTATTGTTGGAGAAAGTTCTGTCGGACCACGCTAGATGAGAATTTTTCACTAAAGCTCTTTCTTCTCCATGGTGAAAACCTGAAATGATTGGGTGCCTGATGATTGGCCCCTAACACTGTATCATATGTTTCCATAAATGATTTAAATTTGAAAACGACCTGTGAAATGATTTTGTTACTTATTATGCATTTTTGGTTATCCCAGAGGGGAGGCGTATCCAGGAGAATCATGGAGTGTGTGTGGTTCATTCAGACATCGACAGCCTTCAGGGAGGAGTCCCAGACCACGTCCCCGAGACAGAGTGGGAAAGGGCTTATTTGGCTCTTGCCTGCCTCATGTGCTCTGTCAAGATTAATTTCAGCCCTGGCTGGTGTGGCTTAGTGGATTGAGCACTGGACTGCGGACCGGAGGGTGGCCAGTTTGGTTCCCGTGGGAGCTCGTGCCTGGGATGCGGGCAGGGCCCCAGTGAGGGGCGTGTGAGAGGCAGGCACCCACTGACGTTTCTCTCCCTCTCTTTCTTCCTCCGCTCCCCTCTCTAAAAACACATAAAACCTTTTTAAAAAGATTAATTTCAGGTCTGTATCACGTGAAAGCAATTCCTAAAGCTGGCATTCGTAACAGCCCAGTTCAGTTTAGCCTCTTCTATGTGCAGCTAAACTTAACACTTAATTTACTTTTTAAGTAATGCTGCAGTGAACATTGGGGTGCATATATCTTTTTGAATTAGTGTTTTGGATTTCTTTGAATTAAATACCCAGAAGTGGAATTGCTGGATCATAAGGTACTTCTATTTTTAATTTTTTTTTGAGGAACTTCCATACTTTCTTCCATAGTTGCTGCACCAATTTTCAATCCCACCAATAATCTAATATTAATGGTTTGTTTTTGCGTTACTAATGCCTTATGAACCTTCATCAGACTTCATCCAAGATGATTTTTCTTTGTTGAGTGGTTCTGACAGTTCACAGTGCTAACTGGATTATTCTAAGAGTAACAGTGGAATCAGTGGACGCTGAATTTTGTTTTTCACTTTTGGTTAATTTACTCAACTGATTAACATTTGGGGAACCTTCTGGAGTCACACGTCTTGTAGATATACTTAATGGTTTAATGTCAGCTGAGCACTGTAAAATGAGGGCATTGAGGGGGAATAAGATCCTGGAGTACATATACATACAGTCTTGGACCAGAAAGTCAACTCTTTAAATCTATTAATCAAATGTCGTCATCTTTATGAAAGTCACCCGGACCACCTTCTGTAAATCACAACCCTCCTAGCGTTCCAGTTTCCCTTTTCCCGCACAATTTTTCTTGCACTTATTACCATCTGACTCATTATTATGCTTACTGTTTATTGTGTGCTTCTCCATGAAAATCAGCCCCATAAAGCATGAGTTTTTGCGGGGAGGAGGTGCCTGTTCCACTGGTATATATCAAATATCTCAAATAGTGCTTGTCACATAGTAGATGCCCCAAAATAGTTATTGGATACTGTAAACGAATGCGTGAATGGTGAATGTGATCATGCAGACTGTTTTCATTGTATCACTCCATTAAAACTATTGCAGTTAAGTGACCTCCATATATTAAAACCAGTCATCATTTCTCAGTCTTCATCACACTTCAATTATTAATAGCATTTAGGACAGAGATCACTCCCTCTTCCAGGACACCACACATTCCAGTTTTCCCTCCTGCTTTATGGGCAAACTCCTCCTCTATCCCTCAACTGGTTCCCCATCTCCCCAGTCTCTGGACAGTGGAGTAGCCCAGTGCTCCGTCCATTCTTGACCCTTTTATCTCATCTATCTATACTCATTGTCTTGGTGATCTCATCCTGTCTCCTGGCTTCCAATGCTAACATACAGTGAGGAATTCTAGATTTCTCCCCTAAACTCTAGATTGCATTAGTTCAAGAACAAATAACCCCCAAATTTCAGTGGCTCACCCTGACAAACATTTATTTCTTACATGTTTGCAGTTCAGCTTCATCCCAGCTGCGGGCTATGGGTCGGGTTCAGATTTTCTCCTTGTTTCACAGGCGGATCTTATCTGCCTGTCTTCTCCATCTTGGACCCCAGGCTGAAGGTATCACCCCCATCTGGTCTGAGCTGTTTTCTCATAGTAGAGAGCAGGAACAAGAGGGCAGGTGGAAATTTTCAGTGCCCCTAAACATGACACACGTCTCACCTGCTCACATTCTATTGGCTAAAGCAAGTCACATGCTTGACCATAGTCACTGGGACAGGGTAGCATATGCCTTCATTTGGGAGGGGGAGCATGATTTGAACAACAATAACATCCTGCAGAGTGCCTATTAGAACTTTCAGACCTCACCCGTCCAAACTGAGTTCCTGATCTTTTCCTCCAAACCTATTCCTCCTGCATTGCTCCTTGTTTCAATTACTGGTAAGTAAGGTTAGACCAAAATCCTTGAAATCATCCTGGTCTCTTCTTGTTCATACTTTATATCGAATGTTACAGGAAATCCTGTGAAATGAGCCATCAAAATGGCTTAGCATCCAGTCACTTCACACAACCCAGTGCTACTGCACTTCGCACGCTGTCTCTCGCTCAGCTCATTGCAGTGGCCTTCCGGTCGCAGTTTCCTGCGTCTGCCTTGACCTCTGTATTTGCACCACAATAACCCTGTCTGAAACTGTGTCATGTCCCCCTTTCCCTCTCACAGTGAAAGTCAAGGTCCTTTAAATGGCCAGTGAGAAACTACAGGATGTGGAGCCCACTTGTTTCTCTAAGCTCACGGGTTACCACTCTTTCCCTTGCTCGTCGTTTCTGTGACGTGTGCTTGCTATTCCTCACCTATCAGACATGTGATCACTTACTTAGTTTTCTTTCTTTTTTTTTTTTTAATGTGGGTTGGGGGTATAGTCTGAGGCATGAGCACCTTTTTAAAGTTCTTTTTAATTTTTTTTTTGTTTTTTTTATGTTCTTTTTTTAGTTGTTGTTCAAGTACAATTGTCTTCATTTTCCTGCCACCACTCCCCCCCACCGCACCCACCCCCACCTCTCACCCTCAGTCCTTCCCCACTTTGGCTTTGTCCATGGGTCCTTTATACATGTTCCTTGATGACCCTTCCCCTTTTTCTCCCTTTCCCCACCTCCCTGTTCCCCGCCCCCCCCCCCCCCCCAGTTACTCTCGGTTCTTTATTTCCATGTGTCTGGTTATATTTTGCTTGCTTGTTTTGTTGATTAGGTTCCACTTACAGGTGAGATCATATGGTATTTGTCTTTTACCACCTGGTTTATTTCACTTAGCGTAATGCTGTCCAGTGCCAACCATGCTGTTGGGAAGGGGAGGAGCTCCTTCTTTCTCTCTGCTGCGTAGTATTCCATTGTGTAAATGTACCATAGTTTTTTGACCCACCCTTTTACTGATGGACACTTCCAGCAGTTGCTTCCAGCACTTGGCTATTGTAGATTGTGCTGCTGTACAGTAGTTTTCAATTATTGCTGTGACAAATCACCACAACTTAGTGGCTTTAAACAACTTCATTATCTTATAGCTGTGTAGGTCTCAAGTCTGGCACAGGTCTCACTGAGCTAAACTCAAGGTGTTGACCAGGCTGCATGCCTTTCTGGGGGCTCCAGGGGAGAACCTGTTTCTTTGCCCTTTTAGATTGTAGGGGCCGTCCATGTTCCTCCCTCCTGGCTCTCTGCCTCCATCTTCCCAGTTGGGAATGGTGACTGAGTTCTTCTCACATTGCATCACTCTGACATCGTTTTCTGCCTCCCTCTTCCACTTTTAACAACCTCTGACAGTACATCCTAATAATCCACAATATTCTCCCTATTTTAAGGTTAGCTGATTGGCAATCTTGATTTTCATCTGCCACCTTAGTTCTCCTTTGCCATATAACAACATATTCACAAGTTCAGGGCCCAAGAACATGGACATCATGGGGGCGGTACTGTTCTGCCTATGATCCCCTTCAGGGAACTATCTCTTCTACTTCTTGCTGTTCTCTTGCCTGACATCCCCTCCCCAGTTATCTGCAGGTCACACCCTCTTGTAGGATTTTACTCATATGTTTTCTTCCCCATTACATCTTTTCTGACTTTTAAAAGTCTCAACTTCTAACATTTCCTTTCCTCTTTCCAGTTTTATTTTTCTCTAAGGCACTGAAGGCTAACTAAAATATGATATATTGTATTTGTGTACCATTTTTAGTGTCTGTTTTCTTCACTAGAACGTAAGCTCCATGAAGACAGGTTTTGTCTATTTTGTGCACTGCTGTGTCTCGTCATCTAGAATAGAACCTGGCACACACTACACACTCGATAAGTATTGGCTGAGTGGTGAATGAAGAGCTTTCATCTTTCATCAGCTAGAAGGAAGATTCATTATGGTCAATTAGGAATCAATCATCAGTTGGCAGATGTGCCTTGAAAATTATGTGAATAGGAAGATGTAAAGCAAATGGTCTCTGTAGTCTAGAAAGGTTCTGAATCACAAGAACCTGTAGAACCTAAATGGTTGTGAGGTTATAAAGCCAGTATATGAAGCAAAATAATTTCCCCTCGGAAAACTCATACCACCCACCTTTCTGTAGGACCATCTCTCAGTAAGTCCGTCTCTGGCAGTGTCTTTTCAATCACTATTTCAGGAGCGCCTACTTAATATCCACCCTACCCTTTCTTTACTAAAACCGTAATTTTATTCTATGAAGCAGCATACCCACCCAAAATACTACATACATTTTTCTAGTCTTTTTTTTTTTTTCTTTGCAGCTATGGGTGGCTAATTAAATATATGTGGAAGTCCTGTGTGAGGCTTCTGGAGCACTCTTTACAGGGTTCCTACTCACCTTTTTTTTTTTTAAATTAAGGTATAATTGACATATAACATATTAGTTTCAGGTACACAATATAATTATTCAGTGCTTGTGTGTATTGTGAAATGATGACCATAATGAGTCTGGTTAACGTGTATCACCGTATACAGTTATACAAAATTTTGTTTCCTTGTGAGGGAACTGTTAAGATTTCTCCCAGCAACTTTCAAGTATTCAATACAATATTATTAACTATAGTCCTTCTTCCTTCCTGGAAGGAGAATGGCATGGTAGGAACTTCAGAGCCACCCTGGACCGTGACGTGACTGTAAGGAAGGAGACCAAGTGATAAAGACGGTGGATCAGAAAGATAGAAGGAGGCTGAGAACCACAGAGCAGTCACCTCAATCCTGGGGTACCCGTATCATAATACGGGGGACCTTGTTATAATGTGAGATGATCAATCCACTGTGTTGGTTATTTTCTTTTTGCAGCCCTCTCTCCAAGGACTTTTGTCCACTCTGTCTTCATGATCTGTGCCCTAGGAAGCTTCCTTGCCCTCTGGCTTCCCGGTGAGTTTAGCTAATTGAGGCAGCAGATGAGTGTGGGAAAAGAGAATAATGGTTTTCTCTGTTCCATCCCTGTTTGAATAGCTTTGGTTTAGCAGAGGCTGTTTCTCAGTGGCTGTAGCTCCCGTCCATTGCCACCCCTCCCTGGTGCCAGCTCTTGGTGGGCCATCCTGCCTCACTGTCCCTCAGCCTATGGTGGTAATGGCTCCCCACTGCTGCTAACCCCAGGGGGCTTCCCCACCTCTTGTGGGCTTCCTTAACCTTGTCCGTACCTCTGTAACAGTGCCTTCCTTAAACTTTGTTTCGGTGAAGCCCTTTTGACCCTGCCGTCTGCTTCATGCTGGGGTCCCAGGTGACAGAGCTTCACCTTTAGGTTTTCTGCTATCTGCAGCTGAATTTCATGCTCACTGATATTGCCTACAGGGGCCGTGCTGTTTAATCACTATCCGTATTCAGACCCTAGATTCACAGTTCTGCGAAATGATCACATTGTTAGTATGATCTTTGCCTTAGATTTCTCTTTGCAAAATCAATGCTTTCATTTGACTCCCTGTCTTGACCCTCTGGTTTTAGGTCTCTCACTAATTTTGTTTCTCGTTAACCTCAGCCGTATCTGGCACGCTTGGCCCACAGCTGCCCTGCTTTCTTGCGAGCAGCTGCCTTCCCCCGATCTCCTTTTATGAGTCAGTCAGTCACGATGGTTTCTTGGTTTCTTGACCATCTCTTGAGCACTGGCCCTGGGCTTGGCCCGGGAGTCCAGTGATTAACAAGACAGATGGGCGCAGCTGTCACGGAGCTACTTTATTTAGCAGAGACTTCAGACACCAGGCAAATGCTTACTCACGTGGCCCATTCTCCATGGGAGAATAACTGACTGCCACAGGAGTGCATAATGGGAGATATAACCCAGCCAGAGGGCTATCGACAGGGGTGTGGCAGAGACGGCATTTAAGCAAAGACACGAACAAGGGCTGAGTACAAAATATAGCTAGGCAAAGGTGGAGATACGATCAAGACAAGCTGTCCTGGGAGGGTGTGCAGAATTTATAAAGGCCTTGAGGAACAGTGAACTTGGCATGTTCCTGGAAGTGAGAGAAGTCTGATGTAGCTGGAGCAGAAAAAAAAACAGAGGGATTGTTAGGCTGGGGTGGTGGGTGAAGGCCAGAGTTTATAGGATATCTGAAGCTTTATTAAGGATTTGAGACGTTAGCCAAAGGGTAATGAGAAGCTGTCGGTGGTGGTCATAAGAATGCACCTCACAGACCTCCAAGGACAGGAAGCCACACTTGAGAGAGGCCTAAGACTGCCCCAGAGAAAATCAAATGCTTCCTACTCAGCACAAGCTAACCTTTCTTGTGTGGGATGGCTCACTACCTCCCTTCGTACCCATCCCATAACCACTACGTTCTTGCCAATAGTGATATGCATGCTTAATTATTTTCTTTTGATTAAAATGACACTGTGTAAATTTTTTCCCAAACTTTCTTAATTGTATGTAGTTATATTAGCACAGTTTAGAAACCTATTTGAGACTGACTTTATCAGTGACCTAACCAGCAAATCATAGCCATGTGTATGTGGCTGTGTATTGTATTTTACTGAACTAACCCAGGACCATTTAAGCGATGCAGATTGTTTGGCCTCTTGTTTAGCTGAAACACTACCAGACTTCTCAGGGACCTTGATGAAGGTCCCTGGGAACCACAGTTGCATAAATTATATATTTTAGGAATTTCAAATTCGAAATGATCATTTGGTTCCTTTTCTATTTTATTTTACTTTTTATTAAGCAGGACTTAAACAAATGAACTTTGATCTTTATTTTAAAGAGTATTAAAAAATCATGTATATATACACATAGTTCTTCAAAACCCGGAGTTTCACTACTGGGTCTTCAAGGGCACACTCCAGGATATGGTCTCCATGTGGTACATATACCGCTGCAGGTTGGTTTTCCTTGATCACTTTGTCTGTTAATTTACAATCTTCAATGTTCGTCCCTGGAATTTACATTTACCTTCAGTTCCCAGTCTTTCTCTGTCTCTCCCCCTTTCACAGCCTAATTCAAATAATTGTCTGGATTTTCTGGCTCATACTTTACCTAGTGCGATCTCATTTCTACCCTTACCACTCCAAGGAAATTGCTCTAATCAAATAAGCCAATGTCCCATTATTGCTAAATACAATAGATGCTTTTATTCCTTATCTTAACCTCTCAGTTGCACTGAAGAAAGCTGCCCACTCCTTTTTTCTTGAAACACTTCTTTTCTTTGGTTTCCATGACAATGCAATCTCCTGATTTTCTTTCTACCTCTCTGGATGCTTTGCAGTCATTCTCTGACCATCTCTTAAGTTTTCTCTTACACTCCCTGGTAGAGAGGACAGAGGAACTGTGTAGTGGTCTGACAGCTCTCTACAGAGATATCCTCACCAACCAATATATCTTCTACCATTCTAAATTTCTCACCTAACGGCTACTTGTAGTTGATAGACTACTGACGATGGTTTGAGGCCACCGCCTAAGCTAGCTCTGCAAAGACAGCCCGGCTTCACTCTTTAGAACGTGTGGATGCTCTGTCACTTATACTCCATCCTGAGACTTTAGTTGAAGTTGGGGCAACAGACAAAAAATCTAGTTGGATATCTATATCTTTTAAAAATATTCTCTTTCAAAGTCTTGCTTTTTATTCCAAACCGTTCTTTGTTCTAAATATTAAATGCATCTCTCTACCCTGTTTGACAAACTAGACAGCTTGCTGAAATAAAATTTTCATTAATGTCTTAGCTTTAACATTTTTCTTGATGGCCATGGGAATGTGCCCTTGACCAAGTGAATTACTAAGCAAGGAAAAAGTATTGACTGTTTCCAAGAGTCAGGATGATTCAAGAACAACTCAAGGTATTTTGCTCTCATTATGTTTCTGAAAATGTTACTGGGATTTTTGGGTTCCCCAAGATAGGGATTGAGAAGAACACCCAGAGAAATTTCCAGATAGATTTTATTAAGCGTATGCTTGAGCATGAGGGAGGCAGCACAGAGGAAAGGAAGGTCCTCCGAACTGGCTTGGGGGGCTGGCTCTGCTTGGCTGCTTTTGTAAGCTAGGGACAAAGCAGACAGGCTTTTTGAAAAAGTCAGGCTTATGGAATTTTCCATTTCAGAGTTGGGTGACTTCCTTTTCTAGCTGTGTTGCCTGGTAACTATGTTCCCGGCTGCTGTGTGGGGGCAAGATGGCAGACTGCTCATTACACCACCCTAAAAAGGCCGTATTGTGGTAAAACGTTGATCAGCTGGGAATGTGGGTCAGTGTTTTCAACATCAGCAGTTAGAAGGGAGAGAATATCAGCTACCTCTGTGTTTTTGAGTAGGAAGTAGAGGGGTGGTGACATTCCCAAGGTCAGCTTATCTACTATTCCTTCTGGCCACTGTGTCCTAACTTGGCTTCCTGGCTATGCAGTAGTCTCCATTTCCAGGTCTAAGTTCCTATGCTGTCTCAAAAACATGGTTACGTAGTTCAGGGCAATGCTTGCCAGCATTGTAAACATGTGCTTCAACAAGAGATTTGACAAGGACTCAGAAAATTCTTTTGAATGTGATAATATTGGGTTGGATGCAGGGACAATTGTGAATGATGATGTGCAAAGTGTAGATTAATAACTGATGTCTAAGTGGAAGAACGTTTCTAGTGTTGTCCTGTGTGTGCATGTGTGTAAGCATGTGTGTACATACACGTATGTTTCCTCAGTGTGGAAGGCAGCCTCGTTGGAGTCGGAACATCCTGAGTTTAGATGAGGAGATGTATATGCATCGCATAAAGTGCTGCAGTACATAGCACAGCTCCTGCCACTTAGTCCTCATACATGTTACCTACATTTATCAGTATTACATAATTAGCTGTGTTCTATATAGGTGCAGCAAATATGCTTAGGCAGCATGCAGGCAACCTCTAAAGCATAAGAGATCCTAAAGACTTTGAATGACAGAATCAGATTGGGAATGATCTTAATGGGCTGGAATGATCACGAGATGGCATTTGTTTGTCAAAGGTAAATGTAAAATATGCTCAGAGGTTCCCAAAGCCAACTTCATGTTATGGGATGTGGATGACATAGTTATTGAGAACATTTCATTCAACATGGATCAGGATGTGATGTAGAAATGCAGACTCCTAGAAGGATACTCTACACTATGTAGCCACTTAACATATGTGACTATGTAAAATAAAATTAGGCAAAGAAAATAAAAATTTAGTTCCTCAGTTTCATAGTCACGTTTCAAGCACTCAGTAGCCAAAAGTGACTTGTGGCTGCTGAGTGGGACAGCGCAAGTGTGGAACATTTTCATTATCACAGAAGTTGTATTGGACAGTGCTGGTCTAGAATGTGGGTGGCAGTCATATCCTTCTACATGGCACTGGTCAAGCATATGCTTGTGATAGAATTTGAGTGACCCATTTTAGAGGGTCATAGACCAAATGGAGCATGTTAGATGAGAGGGCCTGAAAAGTGAGAAAAATAAAAACCATGTCACATGGTGCATGTTGAACGGCCTGGTGATTTAGCTAGGGGAAGAGTCAGCACCTCCTCTATGCTGAGTACCAAGGCTATCATGTGGAAGAGGAATTAGATGCCCTCATGGCCCAAGGGGTAGACCAAGTTCTGATCCATGGACATTAGAGGAAACAGGAGTTTAGAAGCAAACCAAGTAATTTAGAGAGGTTCTGGAGTCAGACAGCTTGTGTTCAAATTATACTTTGCCTCTTTTTTGTCGGATGAGCCTGGACAGGTGATTTAAACTCTTTAAGCCTCAGTTACCTCATTTGTAGAACAGGATAGTATTAGTATTGGGTTGGCCAAAATATTTGTTAATTTTTTAAAGTAAAAATAAAAGACACATTTTTCATTTTCACTAATATCTTTATTGAACAACAACGTGTTCGCCATTTTGTTCCACTACCTTCTGCCATATTTTCAGCAACTTCATAATTCCATCTTCCTAAACTTTTTATCTCTTTGAGCAAAAAACTATTCCAGGTGCCTTTTGCAGTCTTCCAGGGAATTGAATTTTTTCCTTTAAGAGAATTTTGTAAAGACTGAAATAAATGGAAATCCGAAGGTGCAATGTCTGGTGACTATGGCGGAAGAATCAGACCTTCCCAGGCAAGCTGTAACCACTTATGTCTTGTCACCAGAGAAACATGTAATCTTGCATTATCCTGATAGAAGATTATGTGGTTTGTGTTGACTAATTCTGGATAATTTTCCTCAAATGCTGCTTTCAGTTGTAACAGAGGCTCCCTTCCAGTCCTGCCATAAATGCACCACCTTCTTTGGATGAAGATGGGCTTTCATGTGGTTGGTGGTAGTTCATTTCACTTGTTCCATGATCTCTTCTGTTCCACATTATTGTAAAGTATCCATTTTTCATCACCTGCCACAATTTCTTTTAAAAACAGAATGTTTTTTTTTGTTACATTTAAGTAGAGAATTGCATGTAGAAATAAAGTCAAGAAGGTTTTTTTTGGCATAACTATATGGAATCTAAACCTCAAAATGATTAACACAATCAAGCTGTAGCAAATGATTTTCATGCTTGATTTGGATATTTTGAGCATGTTGGCTATGTCCCATGTGGTATAACGTTGATTGTTCTCAATTAATGTCTTGGTTTGATCGCTATCAACTTCAACTGTTCTACCCGACCATAGAGCATTGTCCAGTGGGAAATCTCCAGCACAAAACTTCTCAAAGCACTTTTGATATGTTCAATCAGTCACAGCACCTTCTTCATACACTGCAGAATTTTTCTTTTGCATTTCAGTTGCATTTTCACCTTTCTTGAAGTAATAAAGCATAATGTGCCAAAAATGTTGCTTATTTTCTTCCATCTTCAATATTAAAATGACTAGACAAAAATTCACCTATTCTGATGTTTTTTAAAATACGTGCTGATATGATAGCTGTCACAAAAATTTCTAACAAAATTGTTTCAAGTGAAGTTAAAGACAACTAAGCACTACAAGATCCATCTTATGGGAAAAAAAATGAAATTTTTGGCCAACCCAATGTGGGGGCCCCTGTCCTGGGCACCAGATTGGGGGGGGGCTCCGCCCGCAGAGCCCCATCCCTCCATCACGGATGAAAATAAAAACTACCAAGACATGACTGCTTGGGGAGGAAAGATGGTCAAACTCTCAGAGGAGAATGACCCAGAGCCCCATCCTCACTAGGCTTTTACTGGGCTCAAATACACCGGAATACAGGTTTAACATGTCAAAGAAATATGAGGGCTTAATCTGAGCCAGTGTTCGTCAGGGGTTGCCAAACTTTGGGAGACATACTCATTTCCTCCTGGGACACTTATCATCTAAGGAAGAGCACTCTTAGCAAAGCAGGTTTCACAGGACTTTAGGAATTCTTTCTTATGCCCGATCACCCAGGGAGCCCTCCTGGCCGGTACAGGGCTACACCACTTGCCCCCACAGTTTCAGGCTTTAAGCCGATTAGGAAGCAGGAGACATCTCCCAGATGGAAATGAGGACTCGGGCTATGTCAGAATAGCTGGGGGGCGAGGGTCCATCACATCCTCTTTGCTGCAACCCCCCGAGTCCTTCCCTGAGGCCTCCCAAGTGGTCGAGTCTGGCTTAGGTTGCCCCTCCCATGAGGACTGCCAACCAAGCATTGGGGCCAGAGATGGATGAGGCAGAAGCAGTGCTCCTGCCAGGGAAATAAGCTTTGTCTCCTTAGTAGGTCACGTCCTCGTGACAGAACAGACCCAGATGAAGTGGGTCCCTTGGGCTCTTACACAGCCCACCATAGGGTGAGGGTTACAACTCCTGAGACCAGGCTGAATGGTCCACAACAACCCAATACTTTCCTCACAGCATTATTGAGGAGAATAAACAATATTGTATATACAAAATAGAATTTCTAACAAATGTTAGCTTTTGTTATTATGTCATATTCTGGCTGATATATGAGAGAATCATCTAAACATCCAGTGAGCTGTTTGGGAGTTAGTAATCCCATCACTAGAGGTGTTTAATGTATTGATGACTTTTTGGCATGGAGGGTAGAGGGCACTGAAACTCTAAGAGGTTGGATTGGAGTTTTAAGTTTCCTTTCTATATATGCATCTATGCTTATTTTAATTGATCTTGTTTCATTTCATGATTATTTTTACCAAGCCTTGAGCATTTTTGCCATGGTCTGGTGGTAGTTCCTTGTTGACTGAGAAGGATGGAGCAGGAGGGAGAGGAATGGAGGCAAGGAGAGGTGAATGAAAGCTCAGACTCAGCCTTTGTGTCCTGTGCAGACCCTAGAAGTGTCTGGATAAGCTGTAAGGCCTGTTCTCAGAACAGGGCAGCTGTTCTGGTAAGAATGATAGCTGCAGGGACCCTGGTGTTTTGTGGAAGGTTCAGATAGGTGTCCAGTGTGGTCTGTGCCTGTTTTCTGAGAAGCTCACCTAATTGCTAAGTGTGCACTTGTAGCCCCTGACAGCTGCTCAAAGTGCCCACTTTGAGCTGAATTATGAGAATTACAGAACAAGGCATAAAAGTCTACCAGCCAGTAGCTGAGTGGTTGAATGAAAATGTTTTCAAAACTACTTTTTGCAGATACATTATAATTAAAATGGCAAAATTCATAGACAAAAAGAGAATCTTAAAGGCAGTAAGGGAGAAACAGGAAGTAACATACAATGGAGCACCATAAGGCTAGCAGCTGACTTCTCAACAAAAACAGTACAAGCCAGAAGGAAATGGCAAGAAATATTCCAAGTAATGAAAAGCAAAGGCCTGCAATGGAGACTACTCTACCCAGCAAGGCTCTCAATTAAAATGAAGGTGAAATAAGGACTTTCCCAGACAAAAGAAGGCTGAAAGAATATGCATCCTCCAAACCAGCTCTGCAAGAGATGCTAAAGGGACTGCTTTAAGAAAGTGAAGAAAAAGAGTGTGAGTCAGAGAGGAACACAGGTACAAAGGGAGTTAAATGGCAATGAATAAGTACCTATCGATAAAAACCTTAAATGAAAGTGAATTTAATGCTCCAATAAAAAAACCTAAAAGAAAACGTGACCCACATATATGCTGCCTACAAGATACCCACCTCAGAACAAAAGACCTACACAGACTGAAAGTGAAGGATTGGTAAAAAATATTCCAAGCAAATGAACAGGAAAAAAAGCCGGGATAGCAATACTTATATCAGACAAAATAGATTTCAAAACAAAGGCCATAAAAAGAGACACAGAAGGACACTTCATAATACTTAAGGGACGAATCCATCAAGAAAACATAAATATTGTAAACATATATGCACCCAACATAGGAGCAATCAAATATATAAGGAAAATCTTGGAGGGCTTCAAGAAATATATAGACAGCAACACAATTATAGTAGGGGATTTCAACACCGCACTGTCAACAATGGATAGATCTTCCAAACAAAATATCAATGATGATATTGTGGAACTGAGCAATATATTAGATAGAATGGACTTAACTGATGTGTGTGTGTGTGTATGTGTATATAGTATGTGTATATATATATGTACATATATAATATGTATATAATGCAACACATTAGATAGAATGGACTTAACTGATGTGTGTGTGTGTGTATGTATATGTGTATACACACATATGTGTGTATACAGATATATATAAATTTTCATCCCAAAGAAGCAAAGTACACGTTCTTTTCAAATGTACATGGAACATTTGCAGAGCTAGAGCACATGACAGGACACAAAAGAAGCCTCAACAAATTCAAGAAAGTTGAAATCATATCAAGCATTTTCTTGCACTACAAGGGCTTAAAACTAGAAACCAACCTCAAGGAAAGAATTTAAAAAACATTCAAACTTATGGAGATTGAATAGCATGCTATTAAACAATGAATGAGTTAGCAGTGAGATCAAGGAAGAAATCAAAAAGTTTCTGGAAACAAATGAAAATGAACACATAACAGTCCAAAACCTATGTGACACAGAGAAAGCAGTGTTGAGAGTGAAGTTCATAGTGATACAGGCATACCTAAAAAAGGTAGAAACATTTCAAATAAACAACCTAATACCACATCCACAAGAACTGGAGGAACAACAACAAACAAAGCCCAGAGCCAGTAGAAGGAAGGAAGGAAGGAAGGAAGGAAGGAAGGAAGGAAGGAAGGAAGGAAATAACCAAGATCAGAGTAGAATTAAATGACAGAGACTAAACGAACAATTCAAAGGATCAATAAATCCAGGAGCTGGTTCTTTGAAAAGATAAACACAATTGACAAGCCTTTAAGCAGAATCATCAAGAAAAAAAGGGAGAGGACCCAAATAAATAAAATCAGAAATGAAAGAGGAGAAATTACAACTGATACCACAGAAATACAAAGGATTCTGAGAAATTAGTACAATAACTGTATGCCAAAGAAATTTAAAAACCTGGATGAAATGGACCAATTTCTAGAAAAATATGATCTTCCAAAACCAAACCAAGAAGAAGCATAAAGCCTGAACAGATAGATAACAGCTGGTAAGTCGAAGCAGTAATTGAAAAACTTCCATCACACAAAAGCCCCGGACCAGATGGTTTCACAGGAGAATTTTGCAAAACATTTAAGGAAGAGCTAACCCCTGTCCTTCTCAGACTGTTCCAGCAAATCCAAGAAGAAGGAAGACTATCAAACTCTTTTTATGAGGCCAGGATTATCTTAATCCCAAAACCAGACAAAGACACAACAAAAAAAGAAAACTACAGGCCAATATTGCTGATGAACATAGATGCTAAAATCCTCAACAAAATATTGGCAAACCACATCCAGCAATACATTAAAAAGATCATACACCTTGATCAAGTGGGATTTATCCCAGGGATGTAAGGATGGCATGATATTCACAAATCAATAAATATAACACATCACATAAACAAAAGGGAAGACAAAAATCACATGATCATATTAATAGATTCAGAAAAAGCATTTGATAAGGTACAGTACCCATTTATGATAAAAACACTCAGCAAAGTGGGAATAGAGGGAGCATACCTCAACATAATAAAGGCCATATATGAGAGACCTACAGCCAACATCATACTCAATGGGCAAAAACTAAAAGCTTTCCCACTAAGATCAGGAACAAGACAAGTATCTCCACTTTTACCGCTTCTGTTTGACATAGTATTGGAAGTCCTAGCCACAGTGATCAGACAGGAAAAAGAAATAAAAAGCATCCAAATTGGAAAGGAGGAAGTAAAACTGTCATTGTTTGCTGATGATATGATAGTGTACACAGAAAACCCTATAGACTCCACCAAAAAACTACTTGACCTACTAAGTGAATTTGGCAAAACAGCAGGATACTAAGTCAGTTTTCAGAAATCCAAGGCATTGTTTTTGCACCAACAATGAAATATCAGAGACAGAAATCAGGAAAAAAATCCCATTTGCTATAGCAACAAGAAAAATAAAGTACCAAGGAACAAACATAACCAAGGAGGTAAAAGACCTGTACTCAGAAAACTACACATCTCTGAAGAAAGAAATTAAGGAAGACACAAATAAATGGAAGCATATACTGTGTCCATGGATTGGAAGAATTAACATTACCAAAATGTCAATTCTATCCAAAGTAATTTATAGATTCAATGCAATCCCTATTAAAATACCAATGACATATTTCACAGATATAGAACAAACAATTCAAAAATTTATATAAAACTTTAAACGACCCCAAATAGCTGCAGCAATTCTGAGAAAGAAGAACAAAGTAGGAGGGATCACCATACCTGATATCAAACTATATTACAAGGTCACAGTAATCAAAACAGTATGGTATTGGCATAAGAACAGACACATAGATCAATGGAACAGAATAGAGAGCCCAGAAATAAACACAAGTCTCTGTGGTCAATTAATATTTGACAAAGGGGGCAGAAGCATAAAATGGAGGAAAAATAGCCCCTTCAACAAATGGTGTAGGGAGATCTGCATAGCTACATGCAAAAAATGAAACTTGACCAATCAACTTACACCATACACAAAAATAAGCTCAAGATGGGTAAAAGCCTTAAATATATGTTGTGATACCATAAAAATCCTAGAGGAGAACATAGGCAGGAAAATCTCAGATATTCCATGCAGCAATATTTTTACCAATATGTCCCCTACTGCAAGGAATGTAAAGGAAAGAATAAAGAAATAGGATTTCATCAAAATAAAAAGCTTCTGCATGGCTAAAGAAAACATTAGCAAAATGAAAAGGGAACCAACCATGTGGGAAAATATATTTGCCAATGATATCTTGGATGAGAGTTTGATCTCCAAAATATATAATGAGCTAACATGACTCCACTCAAGGAAGACAAAAAATCCAATTAAAAAATGGGCAAAGGACCTGAATAGACACTTCCCCAAGGAAGACATTCAGAGGGCCCTGAGACATAAGAAAGAATGCTCAGCATCACTAGCCATCAGAGAGATGCAAATTAAAACCACAGTGAGGTACCACTTCATGTTGATCAGAATGGACATCATAAACAAATCGATAAACAATAAGTGCTTGTGAGGTTGTGTAGAAAAGGGAACCCTAGTGCACTGTTGGAGGGAATGCAGACTGGTGCAGCCACTGTGGAAAACAGTATGGAATTTCCTCAAAAAACTAAAAATGGAACTGCCCTTTGACCCAGCAATTCTACCGCTGGGAGTTTACCCTAAGAATCCTGAAACACTAATTCGAAAGATCCTATGCACCCCAATGTTCACAGCAGCACAATTTACAATAGCCAAGTGCTGGAAGCAACCTAAGTGCCCATCGGTTAATGAGTGGATCAAAAACCTGTAGTACATTTACACAATGGAATACCACTCAGCAGAAATAAGGAAGGAGCTCGTGCCATTCACTATAGCATGGATGGAACTGGAGAGCATTATGCTAAGTGAAGTAAGCCAGGTGGTGAAAGACAAATACTGTATGATCTCACCTATAAGTGGAACCTAATCAACAAAACAAGCAAGCAAGCAAAGTATAACCAGAGATATTGAAATGATGAACAAACTGACAGTAACCACAAGGGAGGAGGGAAAGGGATAGTGGGGGAAAGAAGGGAAAGAGCCATCAAAGAACATGTATAAAGAACCCGTGGACAAAGCCAAGGGGGGAAGAATTGAAGGTGGGTAGTGGAGGATGCTGAGTTGGGGGGGAAGTGATGGTGGGAAAATGGAGACAACTATACATGAATAACAGTAATAATAAAATAAAAACACACACAAACTACTTCTTGAAAAAAGAAGGGGGCAAGGATGGGTGGGAAATATGATTGTATGTTTATCTGTGAAAATATGAGCTAACATAAATACTTAATAAATAATCCTTAAGTTATTGCCCACCTGGACTGTATTCAAGAGTAAAATGATAGTAAAATACCAGAGACTTTAGCAGAGCCTGAAATACAATGCTCATAATAGTAGGTGAATACATTTTAGTTTAGTTTGTGAATATTACATTCTGCCTTCAATCTGTAAATTTTGCACCCAACATTCACTTCTTTGCACATACCCTCTCATTTGTATTTTCCTGGTCTCCTCTAAGAGGAGAGGCATACCTGTACAGCTCGTTAGAACATGTTTGGACAGTGGCCGTGCACAGTGACTAAAGCACTAGGGTCTCTCAGTAGGGAAGGGCCCTACTGAGGTGTTCAGGTTCTGCTACCCGGCTGCAAATGTGTGACCAAATCACTGTGTGTTGGGCCCTTGACTTGATAGGGTGTTTACTTACTAACTCATGTAAGTATGTACCTATGTACTGTAAGATGTTCTGATGTCATTAGACACTGAAAATATTTAGAAAGGTATTTTATTGATCATGGTCAGGAATGTGCTGTTAGCACATGTAGAGGAGTTCGTGAATCCAAGGAAAGGATTTAGCACTTTGAGAGTTGTCATGGCAACATTTTCTGAGAGGCAGGCCAAGAGGATGCTTGGGGCTTCTGCAAAGCAGCTATTTTGAGCACAAAATTCCAAATATATTATTTGTTAATTGGTGATTCAAAAAAATTAACAAACTCACCATGACTTCTTAATCTGAGCTTAGGGACAGTGGTAATAGAACCCAGGGAAAAGTGGAAAATCCAGATCCCCAAATTCTAAGACGTGCTACTTGTGCAATAAATTTGGCTGGGTTTCTTGAGTGTATTTTGTCAATTGTGGAACACAGACACAGATTTATCATTTTTCTGTTGTTTCTGGAGTGTTGATCATTCATACTTCTATCTCTAGCCTGCAACGTGTCTGGTACAGGATAAATATTATACTTAATAACTGTGCTCCGTGTGAAACTCTGCATTTGCTGCTCACTTTTCCCTTAAGTAGAATACAGCCTGGATCACAATGGCAGTTTGGTTTTGTTTGTTCAGAGCAGAGTTCACTTCCCTGAATCTCTTTCAGCCTAACCGTGGTAAACAATCGCTATTTTTGGCAGAAGATGAAGCCTACTTAATCACTGTACACAGGTGATTTTCAGTGCTGTTGCTGGGTGACAAGCAGACCTGGGCTGGACGAGATGCTGGCTACATCTCTAGTGCTTCAGTAGGTGGCACTCCTGTTCTCTCTGTGCTGAAGCTGGCAGCGGCGCAGAGGCTGTGGGTTTGGGCGGACAGGAAAGCAAACCGTCAACTCCCGAAAGCTTTTTGGGGCAAGCAGCAGCACAAACCCATTATCAGTGTGGTGGCAGCTGTTGCTGTCTGTCCCTACGTGCAGGCAGTTTCAGAGCAAGGGCCTTTGGAATCTGACTGTGAGAGCGGAGACGCAGAGAAGTGAGGCCACCCGACTAAAATAAGCAGGTTGGGAGTCAGTTATCTGGCTCTCTGCAGACAAGTCAGGGAGTAGCTTGGAGGTTGAGACCAGACTGCACGCAGGCCCTTCTCTTCTGTAACTCTGTTTTCGGGACAAGCTGATCAAAAAGGCCAACTGTTTAAAGTTCCAACTTGGAACCAAGTTAGTGAAAATCTAAAATTTCTTACACTGGTGACAGAACTGTATTTTTTATACCTAAATGCTGGCTTTTCCTGGTCAGTCTTGATTTCTGACATTCTGTCTTGTTGCTGATATCAGAGCACCAGCCCTTGTCAGACAGAGCCTCTACTTGGGGTTTAGAAAATATGGTCACCACAATTTCCCTGTATCTTCTGACAGCTGGGTCTCAACCAGTGTTATGGCTTGAATGTTTGTGTCTTCCCAAAATTCGTGTGTAGGAATCCTAACCTCCAGTCTGACGGATGGCATTAGGAGATGGGGCCTTAGGAAGGTGATGTGGTCATGCGGGGAGAGCTACCACGAATGGGATTAGTGCCCTTATAAAAGAGGCCCCTCACCCCTAGAGATTTCTTGCCCCCTTTGTGAGGGTACAAGTGGGAAGATCACCATACATGAACCAGAGAGAGCAGGTTCTCATCAAACATCGAAACTGTAGGCACCTTGATCTTGGATTTCCCAGCCTCCAGAACCATGAGACATAAATTTCTGTTGTTTATAAGCCATCTCATCTATGATATTTGTTATATCAGCTCAAGTGGACCAAGATGACCAACAATGTGCCTCTTCTTTCCATCTAATTCAAACTCATCCCAAGAAATGGGAAATTTTGAGCCATTGGGATTTGGTTTTTGTTAGTCTTTTAGTTTATGGGATGAATATCTGCCATGTCAGCAAATTTTCATCCGCCCTCAAGAGAGAGGCAATAGCTGTGTCTCTTTAAAATGTAAGAGGATAGAAAGTAACTTCTCAGAGAGGTGAATTCAGGTGTGGACCATCTCATATGGGCCAGAGAAGCATGCTGCTACCACCACTGTTTCTAGGGTGGGGCCATTGGTTTGTCATGGCACATTCGCCTGCTGGCCTATCAGACTTTTGGCACCTGGGACAACACTTATTTGTTTGGTTTTAAGCATGGTTGACCTTTAATATTTTTCTCATACTAGATGATAATAAAGGTCAAAATATTAGCCGAAACAGTAAAACAGATCCCTTATAGTTGATTCTGAAAAGAAACAGAAACTTGAAGGACATAAAATCATAGTGAATCATTTAATTTTAGAGCTCAAGAGAAATGTGATGAATTTCTAGAATCTTAAAATGATGAAGTCGACACCCCTCTTCATCTGCACCTGGGTGGGGCGCGCTCCCCTAGCCTCTCCCTACTTTCTTTTGAAATGTTTGCCTTTTCTTACTGCTTTGTATGATTTCTGTTTGTATTCTGGATGTTCATGCTTTGTTGTATTGTGATTATCTTCTCCCTTCTGTTCTTGTCTTTACATTTTATTTATGTTTAGTTGTTTTCTTCCCTTTAACTTTTGAAGATCATCAGTTTACTTCTATGGCAGGCAATTAATTTGTTATAAAAAGCTCTCACTCTCCTTCCTTTGGGTATTGCCTTCAACTACTCCCAGACTGAATCAGAGGACTTCTGAATCAGTTTCCTAATAACAGGCAAGGGAGCAGCCAGATGGTCCAGCTATGACAGCACAGCTAGTCAATAGTAGATATTTTTGGGAGATGAATTGTATCACAGAAAAAAAATCTCTGTGCACAAAGAATGAGTCATGGGCCTGACTGGTTGGCTGGTAGCATCTGTAGTCAACTCTGGTTTGCTATCTTCTGACTCACTGATTAAAGTGTAAATGGATTGGATGCTTTCTCTTTGGCTTTTAGTTCATGGAAACATTCTTAATATTCAGGGGTTTGGTTTCCGCAGAGATAAAGCAGACTAGAACTCTGCCTCCAGGGATGCCAACTTTGTTAGAAACAGTGGCCATGAGAGAAGCTCTTCTCTCATTTAGAAAAACCAGAATCCAGTTATTCTGTTTGCTACCACTTCTTGTATTCCTGCTCAAGCCACGGCTGGTCTATATGATGAATAGCACCAAGAGTTTATCAAGACATACCCATCGCCTCGTCTGGGGATAGGAGCTGTGAGTCAGTGGTGGCTGTCACTTTGGGCTGGTGGCAGGTGCAATTATTTTGTGAATAGCTGCCACTACACTTGTAGCCTCATCCACCTGCCTGTGTGTTCAGAAGGCAGATGGTCAGCCAAAAAACAATGAGCCCCGCAGCACTGTACGAGAGATAGGGTTTGTTGTGCAGACGAAAGTCTGCGACAAGACACAATCCTGTAAAAAAACAAGCTAGTCACAGGACTAAAACCACATCTGCAGTGTTCTGGTTTTTCAGTTCCCAGCCCCATCACACCCATGCCATAAACTTGCACACAACTACACATGTTTATATAGGTTTACGTTGATTTGTTATGCATGAATACAGTCACACACAATTATAAACATTCACATAGAACTATATACATACAACACACTCTCATAAAACTACATACTTCTACTGGCACATATTACACACAATTACTCTCATACACACTCCACACACAAGTATGTTCTTACACACATTGCAGCCACAGACAAATAACCACACACACGTTCCATAAAACCCTCCTTCTCTACCAGGAACCCAAACTTTTTCACTTAGAAATCTGAGTATCATTTGCAATAAAAGTGCTCATAGAGGTTTCCTTTCTGCTTTTTGGTTTGCTGCTGAACATTGTGGTTAGGTGGGACCTCTCAGCATCTCTTGCAGCTCCTGTCCTTGGTGATGAGTTCCTGGTGCATGTAGTACAAGGGACCCTCAGGCCCCAGTCACATGACTAGGCATTCTGTTTCTGCGTAGATGGAGCCTGAGGTATGGGTGGTCCTGACATCCTTTGTTTAACTTTGTAACCACTGCCATCCATGGGCTAGCACAGAGGCTCACATATAGAAGCCTTCAGTGTTTGTTGAATAAATCCAAGAATTTGTGATTTCCCCCTTAATGCTTCATTCATCTAATTTTTAAAATTAAATAAAAAATGTTGAGTAATTTCTTGTCTCCTTTCCCTTGCCTGATTTTTAGTAGAAGTGCCCAAGGTGATGTGTAGATGTCTTAGAATAAGACCCTACCTGGAGAGTAGAAAGCCCTATATAACTTCATAAGTCTCTTAAGGATTTCAAATCTCAAATAGTCAGAGACTACAGAACCCTCAGACATCTAGTTCAAGGCTCTTGTAGGTGAGTGAACCGAGGCCCACAGATGTTAATTTCTCCAAATTTACCTAGCCACTTGGTAGCAGAACAGGAACTAGGCTGCAGCAGCCTGATTCCTAGACTAGTGCTATCCTGTACTTGTTACCCTGATTCGACTTAGCTGGTTTCATTCCAGGGAATAATTCCTTGATAAGAATGTTAAGAACACAAGTGAATTGAACTTGAATTTCTTTGCCCAGAGCATTACAATAGTCTGTGAGGAATGATTATACTGGTTTAGGTAGGACATATGTTTACCCTCACAAGGGGGCATGATGAAAGACATCTCTGTTGCACTACTTCTGTAAACTTGAACTTTGACTTTGAAATTTTCTTGTATAGTATGTGGGACCTCTGACTACTCTCTGTGGCTGGTTGCCTCTGCCTAGTGGGTTTCAGAGCAATCTCAGGTTCACAGTGGTTTTTAGCCTTGCCTTACCTAACAGATAGGATATAGCTAATGCTGCTGACCACCGTTTCATCCGAACAATAAAACCACTGTCTCACCAATTTTGAAGAGTTTGGATTGGTTTTAGAACATTGACCTTCATTTAGCCAATGCTATGATTTATGATATTAAACATATAGTATCATATGTTTTTGTCACTTTATAAACTGGAGTTCAGCTTTTCCTCTTTTTTTTTTGTTAGTTGCAGCATGAGTATTTCTCTAGAATAGGTTTTTTATTTTTTATTTTTTTGAGCAGCGTTGGGGTTAAGCATCTCACTCTAGCCATATCAGTTGGTTTCCTTGGAAACTTACATACGTGTGGTGGGACATGTAAGTGCAATGCGTGGCATAACTTTTTCAAACAACATGTAAGAATGTTGTGCATTTTCATAGTCACATTCATTCTGAAGATAATATAATATGCTTTCCTATTAAATGGTAACGCGTATGGAACTTGAAGCACTGAAATCTGGCAGCTATTACTCTCACTTGAACCACTGTGCCCTCCCCAGAAGACAAGTTAACATCATGTTAAATAAAAAAGATAGTTAGATCATTTAAAATAATCTAGGATATGCTGAATGCTGGCAGTGGTTACATTAGAGTGATGGAATTATGGGTAATTTTCTTTTCTCCATTTTCTAAATGTTTTATAAGATAGTCATTAGTTTTTTGCTGAATAAAATGCATTCTTTTAATAGAAAACAAGCAGAAATACAGTAATGCACCAATGCTGAGAAACACATTTATACAAATTCCCCAGGCTGCAGTCCTGCTGTGGAGGGTGTTACCGTCATTGTGGCTCTTGCCTCCCATCACCACCCTGCTTTCATAATAGCATCCACCAATTTATGTGCCTCTTCCTTTTGTTGCTCTTACTCATCTTAAAGTTCTATTTTTCATTTTTTTTTTCTTCATAGAAAAGCTATCAGAATGAAAGTCCTTTTTCTCTCATCTTTCTCTCCCTGAACATAATGCCTTCTTGCTTGGCTTCTATGCTGGTGTTGTGTTTTTTGACATAAAATGTCATCAAATCAACTGTCAGTTCTGAAATGATGAGTTTTACACCTAGGTACATTTTAATTATGACATGTGGTAATTTTAGATTATAATATATCACTTTTAAATAAATTCAGAGTTAAAATGGGGTGGACATTGGTGCTAATAGAAAGCTGAGGCTCTAAAATCCAGCAAGCAGAAGGACTTGCCCCTGGATTTAGCCAGCTTGATTGTGCTGTTGAACTGATGTATTTCATTTCTCACCTCCTGGTGGAGTTAAACAGCAATGGATCGATGAATTTGTAGGTTTATTTTGCTAGTTAAATGTTTCTATCAAATATCCTTATTCATACAGGAAATGATTTCTTTTTAAAGTTTGTTCTTGTCAGGAAAGATTATACTTAGTATCCTTTGAAAATACAGGTGTATAAAGACTCACCTACAGCAGCAGAATTAAATCTAGGTCAGATTTCATATATGCGTGTTTATGTGCATGTGTGTGCATGTGCGTACGTTCGCACACACATACGGCTGCAACTAGCACTTGTCGAACTAACTTCTATCAGGAGACACCACCAATGAGATTCAACTTCAGGTATTGAGTATACAGTTTACCAGGGTGGGAAAAATCTTTATTACTATCCTTTAGGAATGCTTCTATTCTCATGGAGTGTCCTCATGGCCGATTTAATAACTTTAACTTTCAGATGCTAAAGTATAGAAAAGGAAATTACTTAAATCGTGTGTAAATTTAGCCCATATACCTAATTTGCTTCCTAAATCCTACTTGCCAGTTTATGATGGAAACAAATTTTAGAGATCAAAGTCATCGTTTTTATTTCATATCTTCCTTTAGTGAATTCTTTACATTTTAAATTACTTTTATTTTTTCTAGATATTGGATTTCACTGCTAGTTAGAGTTGGAGGGGCCGAGGAAATTTTCCTGAAATGATTACTCTTGTAATGAGAAATTATTGAAAAGCAACATCAGTTTTATAATGAAGGCATAATACTTTTATTATCTCAAAAAAGAGAGCTATTTAAAAATGTGTGACTATATGAGGTTAAAAAAAAAGAAAAAGGAAAAACTGCCTTAAGGGCAGGGGTGAATCTTTTTTTCCATTCTAGCTAAGCAATCCTCTTCCCAAGTATGCTAGGAAATGCCACGTTCAAGAAGCCCTTCCCAGATCAGTACGGTCTGGGGTGAGAGAGAAAGCAAAAGGTAGAAGCGCTGGGCCTTTTTGGGTCTTACTAGAGAAAATTCTCGGAGCAGTTAGAAGAAATAGATAGAGGCAAAATGAGCGGATACCTTCTACACTCCCTCCCTTACTCCTCGTAGTGTTTCTGAAGGACAGACCCAGGGCAGAGCCTTTCTGAAGGACACATGTAGAAACATAGTCTCCTGGGACACTGCAACTGGAAAGAAACCTCAGTCGCAGGGTATCTGTCCTCCAGCCAGGATTTCCCGCTTCTTAGCCCTGGCAGTCCTGTTCTGTCTCTCTCCCTTGCCTTCTCCTTCACACATACACACACACACACCCACACACACACCCCCAAGGTTTTCAAAGTTTACTCCGTTACACTGTACTCAGAGACCAAAATAGCAACCAACGGTAGAATAAAACCATAATCTTTGTTAGGTATTGTCGAAACATAGAAGGAACAAAAGTAAACATAAATAGAAATTTAAAAATAAAATCACTGCCAGAGCATTTGGGAAACAAAGTACCATTTTAATAGACACATAAATCATAGTTATTTCATTTGAAAAACACCAAACAACTCTAGTGTTTCTGGAAAGCAGACTCGGCATCTGTAGAAATGGTTACATGAACTTGATAAAGACCTCATTCTTTCAGGTCTTAGGAGTTATTGTTATAATTAGTAAGACCAAATTCTAACACAAAGGACTCTAATAAAACATTCTTTGAATATTAAAATAATTCTCCCAAAGCCTGTATTAAGTTTTGCAAATTTCAGGCAAGTTATTGTATCCAAACCTCTGCCCAAGATATATAGTTAGTAATGTGTTGCTATGAAAGCTTTTTGGATGGAAAAAAACAACAACTTTGAGTATTAGAATATTTGATTTCCCAGATTTTGGCTCCTCTCTTGCCTGTTTCTCTTTGCTAAACATTGAGACTGAGACTTTACCATGATTATCTAATCTTACTCCATTCTTGGAAGTTTAGCCCCGGTAAATAGTGGAAAAGGAGATTCTCCTGAATTGTTATGGTGAATATTTGGCTCTGAATTAAATGAATGTTTAAATCTCTAAGACTTCAAGTGATGTTGAATTTGGCTGGATACCCTGTGGTTACAATATCTTAGGTCTTTAAAAAAATACATGGGTCCTCAAATAACAATAAGCTTTTTCTCCCTCTGATTAGCATTTTGTTATTATCCTCACTGTCTACTTCAAACAAATTTTATGCAGTTTACAATTCTTGTAGCATGTGGTTGCTGCCTACAAGCACTTTGTGTTCCTTGGCAGACTGCATGTGGGACACTGAAGAATGATTTCCTGCATGAGTAGTAGAGAATCTTGCTTTTATCCATTTTTCCACTTGAGTTCAACTTTTAAGATAGGGCTGTGTTAGATCCCTTTTTTCTTTCCTCCTTCCTTCCTTTTTCCCTCCTTCTAGAACTTCTCCCCCTCCTCCCTCCCTCTCTTCCTTCCCATTTCTTTGGTGCTGTCTCCTTTTACCCTAGGTAGAGTAACTTATGCTGTCACTAGTATTGGAGCTTCTTGTCAAGGAAGGGTAATGTAATACTCAGGTAGACAGCCCCAGGTGTTACAGGCTTTTGCCTTGTCCTGAATCCTCACTTACACTCGCCCTGTGCTTTGTGGCAGTAGAGAATTCCTCCAAGTAGAAAGTGTGTTGGTTTGTGAGCCTCATCACTCGTATTGAGACCCTGTTTCAGAAAGATAATAGCTTTTACTTAGCAATAATTGAAACGAGGGCAGGAAATTGAAATTTCCTGCTGGAAAGAAGGAGCAGATGTTTTGAGAATACAGACTGGGACAGTGACAGGAAGAGGAGGTGGGAAACCCTCTGGAGAGAGTGGTAGGTGACAAGGAGGGCGCTGAGGAGTTGGCAGGGCCAGGTGCGTGTACTGTCTCAAGACCTCGGTAGCACAAGAGGCAGGGGGTGAATGAGCATAGCTTCTTCTTAGTCTGAGGACCCTCGGTCCCTCCGTGCCCTCTCTCCCTTTCCCACTTTCAGCCCCTTCTGTGTGGGAAGCCACAAGTCAGCCGGGTTGCAAGGCAGTGGGCTGGGTGGAGTAGAAGACGACGCTGGAAGAAGTGAGTAGTCTACACCTGTTGTTGCTCCCCTTTTCAGTTTAGGGTTGATGGTGCTCATCTTCACCTCTGTGCACTTGACATGGACTTGCAGTCTAGCCTAACTGCTGTTCTGTCGTTTGATCAATTGGTTGGATTCATTGACCTATTATTGGGTTACTTATTTTTGCCCAACCTGACAGGGCCTAAATACTTGTGTTCTGAAGCTACTTCTGATTCCTAGAGCATTAGTCTACTGTAGTCCTAAGAGCAAGTAAAAGATAATTTTTTTGATTAGCATCTAAATATTTTGCATGAGAGAAATTTAAAAAAAGATTAAAGAAGTGTATGTAAATATATATATGTATGACATACACATGTGTGTATATAGGTGCACAAGCACATGTATACACTCACACATGTATACACATGTATGTATTTAAACACATGTGCCTGTACCTATGCATATATTATGTATATAATATATAAATGGAACCTGGACATCCATTACTTACTATGGAACTTACTAAACTGTATATGGAAATAAAGATGGAACATCACATATTATAGTGGAAGTCTTTAAATACTAAATCTTACTGTTGATTAACAAATTGAATTAAGTGCCATCTTTTTTTTTTTTTTTTTTAATTTTTATTTATTTATCTTTAGAGGGGAAGGGTAGGAGAAAGGGAGAGGGAGAGAAATATCAATGTAGGGTTGTCTCTCGTGTGTTCCCTGCTGGGAACTGACCTGCAACCCAGGCATGTGCCCTGACTGGGAATCGAACCGCGATCCTCTGGTTCGCAGGCCCGCGCTCAATCCACTGAGCTACACCAGCCAGGGCTTAAGTGCCATCTTAATTGGAGATTGATATAAATTTTCTTTTAGCATGCTTTGTTGCCATTTGGGAAAATTATACTATTAACCAGTGTTAAATAGAAAAACTCCCGATCAGTTATAAATTGAGAACCAATGGCAAAGGCTGAATGTGCTCTGCATAACATTTAAAAATGTTTCGATTCTAATTAGGTCTCTTCCATTAGACATCCCTAGCCCTTAACGCCTCTTTCAGAAGACAGTCTCTCATGATGAAGACGTGAAGTCAGGAAGAACAGCCTCTGGAGGCACCATGAGGCTTAGTCTACTCCCTCCAGGTTGGTGTCGGCCACCTTGGGCAGCTGGGCTCCAGTGGAGTCCCCTTCTGGAAGGCCCTCTGCTGCTGCTGCTGCTGCTGGAAGCTGCCTGCTGGGCTCCTCTCCAGGCACCCCAGCTGGCACCTGCTCATCTGCTGAGGTTGACAGAGCAGGACCGTTTGCCTCCGTCCCCGATGGGAAGGCCTCTGCTGAGGACTGTGGGGCCTGACTGGCAGCTTCTGCCTCCGGAAGGGGCTGCTGATCAGCCAGTGCTCCAGTGGGGAAACCCTGGTCTTGGGATTCTGCTCCGGACCCCACAGGGAGATTACTGACCCTGGGAGGAGGTTCTGCCTCCTGGCCTCCTTCAGCCTCAGCCTGAGAAGCTGGGAGAGGTGGAGAACTCTCTGAATGGCATGAAGGGCCCAGAGACGGTGGTTCTGGCTCCTTGAGGGCCATGTCAGCGCCCCCTTGAGGACTGCTGAATTCTGGCTGGAGTTCTTTGGACTGGTCAAGGGTCGGCTCTGAATGATGAATAACCATGAAGGCTGCGGCCAGGTTTTTCACAGTGTTGTGAATACTGTCGGCGTTCTCTGTGTCAGCCTCTTCTTCCACAGAAACCGTTGACTCTGGTTCTTCGTCGGAGGTGTGCTGGCCTTGGTCATCCTTCTCAGGCATTTTCGCCTCTCTGATTTTTTTGTAGAGTTCGTTTCTCTCTTCTTGTAAAGCCCGACAGAGATTCTCTAGCCTCCCAATTTTCATCACGAAGCACTCATATTCTTTGGCTCTCAGTGCTTTCTGCGATTTGAAAATAAACACACATAAAATGTCAGAAACTAAATTGCCAGGATGTTCTCTGGAGAGAAGCAAAGCCATTTGTCCAGGAATTTGCCTACCGGACTCTGGGGTTTGACCACAGAGTAGGGGCTGGACAGATACTTGGTCAGAGAATCAATTTTTTTTTTTTTGGCATTGTATGCTAGACTCTGGTAGAATTTTAGTCGCTCTGGTAGTATTTAGAAAAGAAAGATGGTAAAGCCTCTCTCTACTTCAGTCCAGAGCCTCTAAAATTGTAGATGAATTTTCTACTTTTAAGTCTTAGAGGGCGTAAGTCGCTGCTGGTGGCAAAATGAATGAGATGGACTGGGGTTCAGCAGTGAGCCATGCTTTATCTGCTTTATGGATACACTGCTCTATGCTAATCCAGCAACTGTTTGATTTATGTTGATGAATAATAAGCTCATGTCTTTGGAATTGGTTGCAATTTGGGATGAATTGTTAGAACAGTAATTATAACCACAGAAACTCACCACACGCTAATTCATAATGCTGGCCGCTCCAACTGTTCATTTTTCCTTTTCTCTAGAAATGCCAGCATTTGTGCATAAAATCATTCCTAATCATTTTACTCCTTTAGCCCATCTTTGTGCTACTCTGTACCTTTTAAGACTTTTTTTTTTTTTTAATTTGTTTACATGGAGAGACGGTCACCTGTAGGTCCTGCCTCTCAGGTCAAAGGCCATGTATCTTTGCCTTTATAGTCTCAATACCTACTCAGAGCCTGACATAATATCAGTGTTCAAGTGCCCGTTGGAGAAATTAAACTACGTATCTCCATATCTGTCTAGAAAATAACACCTACCCTGGGTGCTTGGGCTGGTGTCTTCTCTCAGTATGTTCAAATCAATGAATTAATTCGTTCTGTACCTGCTATATGCCAGGCTCTGGGGAAATTCAAAGGCAAGTAAGACACTGGTTAGGCCCTGAAGGAATTCACAGTTTAGCAGGCCTGCTGCCACTTGGGGGACAGCTTTGGAATCTACAAGTAGACAGGTGACTTAAGGGACACCAAGCTCTTCAGGAGTCCAGACCTGATTCTAAATTACTTTGCTCTAATTACTTTTACTATGATGTCATATATCACATCCCAGAAAAATTCAGCCCTTTTCCAAAGGTCATCATTTGTACTATTAGGATATAATTTTCTAGGTATGAATATTTTGACTAGGCAGGGGGAAAATAAACAAAGGGCAAAGCTTCCTCACCTCTTCAATCATGTCCAGCAAAGCTTTGTTACAGCTCTCAAACCTGGCTTTCCATGTGGCCGTGTCCTTTTCCAGCTTCTTCATTTTCTTAGTTGTCTACAGAAATTAGAGCATTTTAGTATTAATCCTGAAGCGTTCATCTATCAAAGCAGCTATTCGTTCCATATGTGATGCCAAGAGAAGCCCTTCTGTTACAGGTTGCTGAAGCGGACACAGGTTCTGGGTGAAGCACTGAGGAGCAAGTGGGCAGTGTCAGGATTTATTCCCGAGTCCTCTGGGTCTGTAGTGAGTGAGTGTGTTTGCGCTGGAGCCGACTCAGGAAAAGGGGGACTACCGAGGGCCACACTGTTTTGCCAGTGTTTTTTCTCTCTTTCAAAATAAAAAGAAAACCTTAATTTTCTGATAATTAACTTTCTGAGTTCCTGAGCTAAGCGTGCACTTTGGATTATTTACTTTCTTGAATAGAGACCGTCAGTGAGAAAGCTGGCCGGGCCCTTTAACCGTTACAATGCTGACGACATGTAGGCACATCAGACAGGTGGCCACCGGATGGCAGCTTTCCCAGCCTGTGCTTTTGCAGAGCGCAGTAAGGCTCACAGGATGTGACCCCACACGTGATCCATTTCATCCTCAAAACAGTCCCCCAAGGAAGGTGCTGTTTTCGCCTCTCCTTTAGAAATTGGGGAACTGAAGCTCAAGAGAGGTGGAGTAATATTTAGGTGAGGTAGCCAGACGTGGCTGGAGTTATTTCACCCCAATTAATGCAGGGAGTGCAGGCGTCTGCTGGTTACCAGGCTGGGGCTGTGTGTGTGTGTGTGTGTGTGTGTGTGTGTGTGTGTGTGTGTGTGTTGGGGGTGGATACACAGGTGACTGAAATGCAGCCTGTCTTTTCTGAACCTGAAACTGCTTAGGCTCCTGGTTGTAGGATCTCCTCTCTGCCTGAATGAAGTAAAGGACCAGACATATAACCCAGGCAGAGTGGATTTACCACAGCTGGCACTTGCTACTTCGTGCTAATCTGCCTGAGGCTGGGTAAGCTTGGAGGCCAGAGGCTGGGCCCAGCGCGGGGCCCCCAGGCTGTGTACAGAGAAGCTGGGTGAGCCTCCAGTGGTTTCTTCACTTTGACCATTTCTTAACCAAGTTTATGAACTTTTAAAGGTCATTGACACCTTTAAGAATTGATGAGGTCTATGGGACCACTCAGAGAAATGCGAATATACATATCAATTTTTTTGGCTAATTCTCAGGTTTACTACTAAAAAGTCAGTAAATGAACTTGAGGTTAAGAATGCTTTTTAAGATTTAGTCCAATCTTAAAACTATGTAATTTTGAATTAAAACCTTTTTCCCTGTTTTAATATGTATTTCAATCTTAAAACTCTATAATTAATTTTTAAAAATGGATAGACCCCTTCAGGAGGGGGAAAGCTGTAACTGTTATTAAATGCTGGTCTGCTTCCATTTGCTCGCTGTGCTGTGAAATTTATCTTACTATTTTATGAAAATGTTTTGAAAAGGATGTTCTCTACCCTTAAAAAGGGTTAATGCCAATGCTCTCAAAACACAATTTTGATGCTCATTTTGTTTTGGAAAAACACGGAATTGAATAAGATTTAAACATTATATTCCACAATAATAGGAGTACCTTATAGTTGTAAAAACAAACAAACAAATGCAAAACTTTTAAAAAGCTTTTTAAGGTATATTAATTTAATTTTAACTTCACACTCTTTTTTTTTTTAACATTTTTTTTTAAGATTTTTTATTTATTTATTTATTTTTAGAGAGGGGAAAGGAGGGAGAAAGAGAGGGAGAGAAACATCAATGTGTGGTTGCCTCTCACGTGGCCCCCACTAGGGGCCTGGCCTGCAACCCAGGCATGTGCCCTGACTGGGAATCGAACCTGCGACCCTTTGGTTCACAGCCCGCGCTCAATCCACTGAGCTACGCCAGCCAGGAACTTCACACTCTTTTGAAGCAAGCAAGGGAAATAGTGCCTTGAATTGTAGATAAAATTGAAGGAAATTGAGTGAATTATCCAATTCAGACTTCCATCTTATTCAAAGACTCTGTTAGTTACATCTTATTACATATCTTCTAGGAAGGATCCTATGAAATGGCATTTTCTACCTTAAAATTTTACTCTTATATATGAAAGCTTTTTTATCTTCAGAAGATTAGCTATTCTTTTATTTCAGTATAAACAACATAATGTTAAATTGCTAGCTCTTGTCTTTTTAAACTATCCATAGACTAGAAAAAATATCTTCCTCAGAGTGAAAATGTGTCTTAGTGTTTTCGGACTCTCCTTTAGATTAATTTACTAGATACTTACCAATAAAAAAACACAGCCCAACTCTCACTGGCACCTGTAAATGTTTCGCTATTTTGTGAAGTGCACTGGAATATCTTAGCGAGAGAAAAATGAACCCAAAGGAGAATTGCCTGTCAAAACAGAGAATGTCAATATTTTGTGTGGGATAAGCAGTACTCACTTTATCCATTTCCTGTTTGAAAGTGGCAAACACCTCATTGCTTTTTGTCAGTGTGCTCTGGAACTCTTCAAACCTTCCAGAGTAGAGGGTGAGCTGTAAATGGGAAAGAGTGGATCTATTTTAGGGCTGCTTTCAGAATGTTTCCAGAATAAAACAGCATGTCATTGTTCATTATTTGTTAAGAAAAATGATTTAAGGCAATTCTTAATACAGTGTTAGTAATATGTTCAGTTCTTTTATGTACTACAAGATCAACCTAGGTCAGTGACCATGATCGAAGTAGTTCTTTAAAGAAAAGTGAAATAATAAAATATGCCATTACCACTTCATTATGTCATAACTTATACTAACAGAGATTTTTTGAGCTCTGAGCATATGCATGGACTGTATGTACAAAAGTATTTGACATGCCACTCCTGCTTTTGAGGGACCTACATTCTTGATGGGAAGACAACCCCAAAGACAAGATGACTTTTGTTCAGATAGCATCAAGTGCCAATGCAGAGAAAGAGCCATGTTTATGGGAAGAATGCGAGCCTTGAACTTGGTCTTGGAGGATGTGAGAATGTAGAGAAATGAAAAGAAGTGATAAAGGGAATGTGGACCAGACATGGACTAGGGCTGCTGCCATAATGCAGTTTGTACCACTCTAAATAATTGCCATTTCCATTTTAGACAGGTGGTTTTGTATATTTATAAATACAGCATTCTAGCCAATAGCTGTTAAATGTCCCTTTTCATCAAAATCAGTTTTTTTTTTTACCACTTTTCTACAGATGGAAATAATGAGTCTGGAGGAAGGAATGCCTTTTTCTAACTTGCACGAAACCATGTTGTATGGGCTAGCATTGGCAAGTGTGTGGCTCACCACCGGAGTACAGAGAAGAGCCTTTGTACCTCCACATCCTCAATCCCAAAGCTTGCCTTTGGGGTGGAAATGAGGCAGGACAGGAAAGGAAAGTGTGTGAGTACTTGATTGCTAGTGACAATGATATTGTACAATAGTAAAATTCTGCTTTTAAAAATAATTTTAGGATAGCATGTTTTGATGAATGATTTAACATGGATGATTCAAGTGAATAAAGCCTACATTTTCAAATGAGTCTTTAGTACTCTTGAGTGCCTGGAACAGCCCCAAGTTCTTAAGTGGGTACAGAAATGTCTTTTGTATGAAAAAACAAGTTTGCAACATCCAGCAGCAAACAAGCACCTGAGGCTGCCCTTGTAGACTGAGATGGTTGGGTTATTGGCTAGATGGCAGGCACCAACTGACCAGCTGGTTGTACCTGTGAGACTGTCCTGAAAGCAGAGAAGAATGCACCAAATGAAAGCCAGTAGACTATAAAGCTCTTAGCCTTGGAGGTGGGAATTAGAGGGAGTGTGTGGGAATCAACCCCAAGAATTCGGAAAGTTTGCTTATCTGGAATGGCTCATTCATAAATGATTCAGAACAGCAGAGGGTTTATTGCAGTAAAGAACAACAAAATGATAACATAAATCCTTTTCACTGAATACAAATTTTCCAAAGAAAAGTCAAACAAGAGCTATCATTCTAAAATCATTCTTCAGCACTGTGAGTATGTGATCAAGTTCAGGGCAACTCCGGTGCTCTAAAATTTGATTCTGTGGCATTCAGCTAGAGAAGACTGGGGAAAGGGGCATCAGGCGGTTCATGGCCAGGCAGGTTTTACACACACACACACACACACACACACACACACACACAGTGTATAGGACAGTACTTTTATTAAATGCAATGCATTCTCAAAGCAGATTTAATGCTGTTTCATCTTTTTCAAAGACATGATTGGGATCCAATGAATTGATTTCAGTGTCCAGTGAATACATCAAGCCTCTCAACTTAAGAGGCTCTACCCTATTGTAAATTCCTGGTTACTAATACTGCACATGATCCTGTGGCCTAGGGTGGGAGTAACTACTCCCAGCTGATCCTCGTCACCTTCTGTTACAAAATCAGTTCTTTTACATTCTTGACCATGCACTCCTATTATTTTTTTTCTTCCTTTCTGTCTCCCCGCGCCCCATTTTTCAGCGATTACAGAAGAGTTGCATGGCAGTCTCAGACACTTGAGTCTCCCGAGCTGTTCCTTCCAAGCCCATTCTTGTAGCCTTGTAGTTGCAGGTTGCAGACGGGAGAGGGCAGGAGTGAGCGCATGTGCGATCCATCTCCCGGAGCAGCCTTGACAGTACTAGCAGAAGTAACGCCATCTACCCCAGGCAGCCCTCACCTTTATTTGAGCAAAATGTTCTTTTTATTGTTATCAGTTGGGGAGATTGAGATGATAGACACATCCAGAGTGCCAGGAAGTTATGTTTTGCTTTATTATCGCCTCTTCTGGCCTTTTTCTAACTTTTTTCTTTAAAAAAGTTTTTAATTTTGGTAAAATACACATAACATAAAACTGACCATCTTAACCATTTTAAGTGTATAGTTTAGTAGTGTTGATTATATTGTTGTGCAACCAATCTCCAGAACTTTGTCCTCTTGCAAAACTGAAACTCTATACCCCTTAAACAACAACTCCCCATTTCCCCTTCTGGTGACGGCTTTTAATGCTCTGCTTGTCTTCCTATTTGACCCCGTTGCCATACACGGCTAAATCCATGGGCATTGTCCCTCTCTCAGGTAACCAACTCCAGCACTCTACTTACACTGACTAAAAAGGTGCACTTCCTGTTTACTGTATGAGGATTTGTTTGCTAGTGTTTTCCCTCTCTCTATCAAGTGTGATACATGTTTGCTTTGATGTATTCCTGCTCTCACTTTTGTATTTCAGAGAAGCGTGGGAGGAATATCCAGAGGTCACCCCATTACCTCTCCTGCCAGAGGCAGAAATATTAGAAACAAACTGTTTTAGCGTTAGCAATAGCAATAATCATCCCAACATTTCACTTTTAAGTGGGCTGAATGACACACATTCTTTTAACTGAGCACCCAATTTAATTACAAACATTCATAGTGTAGAGGGAAGAAGAATGCACTCGGGAATTTTCTCAGCAAACTTGTGAGATTTGGTCCAATTATAATAGTGTTTTCAGAGGATTCTCCTCTCATCTTATATCGATAAGGTGAGGACTTTTGGTCGGAGGTATGATGATTACCCATCTTTAACAATTTACTCACTGCTGTTTCCCCTTGGGCAGCATTTTGTGTCTGCATTGTCAGGGATTGCTGATTTTCCACATCTACTACCACCTTCCTCCTTATTGATCCAGTGAACACTCTATTTGTAGTGATGATTGCATCCCATTGATCATCTCTGACATTTACTCTATTGCCCTGGTTTGTATAATTGAAAGCCAGACATCCCTTCCCTAAGTGATAATCATGCCCCAAACTGGCAAGCTGTTTGACTGAAAAGTGACTTCCATCAAAGGAAAACACAACCCACCTTTGGTGTTTCCCTTGCTCGTACGGTAGAAATGGGGCTCCCCTTCGCACCTCCCACCCCAAAGGAAGTGTTGGAGGGCTCTGCAAAAGAATCTGTGACAGACTTCAGTTTTCAAGGCTTAAACGTTTTAAAAATAGAATGTCAATACTTTTTTAGAGGAACTTATCTGGACATTATTATACATAGGGACTCGGGGCCTCTAGTCTTCTTGATGGTTAAGTAATTGGTGGAGTTCTGAAGGTGCCTTGAAGGGGAGAGAGAGACGAAGGCGGGTCCCTGTGGGGAGAGCCATGTGCCGTGAAAGAGAGGGCGACAGAGGAGAAGGCGGTGTTCGTGACACTCGTGAACTAGAGGTGAGCGGGTTCTTGGGATCAACTTTTCCAGTGGTTCTTAAACTTTTTTGCAAACAGAGACTCCCTTAGACGCATTTATCCCTATGTGGGTCCTCACCTATGAAATAATACTAATATTAGCGCATATACTGCTTGTTAGCATTTTTATTAACATTACTGTTATGACTAGATTATAAGTTTAATTAGGCAGATGTTTTTTGTCTCTTATTCATTCTGTATCTGCAACACCTAGAAGCATGCCTAGCACTTAGTAGGTGCTCAATAAACATAAGTTGAATTAATTAGGTCTGTTACGGTCTAGGCACTGAGCTAAATGCTTTGCATGCATAATTTGGAAAAATACTGTATATGTTACATATTCATGAACTCATTTTTCTCTTAAAAACTTAATCAAACATATGAATAATTGCTGTTCATAGTTGCTGACAGAGAGCTGATGTAATGTCAAAAACAACTATAGTTTTTGCATAGCAGCTGCTGCCCTACGTGCTGTGTTTCGGAGATAGTGAAAAGTAATGGGCCTCCCAGCAGTCAGAGGGCTCCAGCTTGGGATCTGTAATCCACTGCATCATCCCTAGACAAGGAGATTTAGTTCAGGGAGGCTTAGGAGCATTGCGCAGGGTCAGCTTTTCTGCTGAAGAGCTAGGACTCTGACCCCAGTCCCTGGACTCAGTTCAGCATTGAGGGATGAGCGAGAAACATTGGCAAGTCTAGAACCCCTGGTAGATGCATTTTTGAGTTTGAGGAGCGATAGGTGGAAAATTAGAGACCACCTTATGTTTTGATTTTATAGACCATTAAAGGCCTAGATTCTCATGCCAAGTGAATGAATCACTCTTTAGCCTGGAGTCTCATGATGTTAATACACTCTTCTCAAGTTCATTATCTTTATTTAGCAAAGAGGAGTAGAGATTGCTTGTAACATGCTGTGAATAATGCATAACTTCAAGTATTGTCTATTGTACCCCTCTGGGCTCTGTGTTGTGAATGGGGCAGACATAGAGCCAGAAGCCCTGGCTGGATTCTCCAGACCTGCCCCTAGTCCGTGAGGTCACATCTCCTTCCCCTGCCTGTCTCCGCCACCCACGCCACACAGTGCGGTGACGGGCTCTGTGACTGCCTAAAGGAGGATTCTGAGTTTAGTCTTTGAATCCTGTGTCCCTCAGTCCTACTAACAGTCAAAACCTTTGTGGCTGCAATGTCTATGTAGTTAGTATTTTAGAAGTATTTTTATATATTACCAGGGAAAACACTTCATTGTTGCATTCAGTACATACATCAGAAATGTATGCTTTAGAAGGCTTACACTCCAAACTGCTGTCTGTGTTTTTGTCTGTGCAGTGGTATCATTTGTGACTTTAACTTTCTTGATTTTCTTTTTCTTTTACAATAAACAAGTATTCAGCAGTCAGCACATAAACATTTACAAGTGAATTGCTCAACTCTTAAATTAACGCTGCCCAGCTTGGAAGGCCTCTGCTTTCCTCACCTTCTGTGGATTTGTTCTAAGTGACTGCACAGTGCCTGTAGGGCCCCTGTCTCCCCCCGAAGGGGAGCCACCTTCCTCTGTGGCCCAGGCCAGGGAGCCTCCCCTGGAATCTGACCGGGAGAGTTTGCCCGGATGGGTAGGTCCTCCAGGGCCCGGGGAAGATAGATAGGTCTGGCTTTCCACCAGAGTCAGATGTTGCATGAGGCTTTAGTTTTGAGTCTGAAAGATGAATTCCCATAATCCAGTCAAAACACACACAGGACATCACAGAGCCAAATGAAAATGGTTCCTGACTTGTCTGCCATTTAGTCATTTGCCACTGACAGAGTCAACGTCTGAGAGCACAAAAACTTGGGTGCTGGCTCTATTTTTCTAATTTCCTTTTACTATAAATAGTACCAAACAGGCAAGGACATTTTCAGTATTGACAGTTGTAGATGGTGAATCTGAACAGGTTACACTTTATTCTGACCTCGATAGGGTAATGGGAGAAGAGAGAGAGAGGACAAACAGATAGGTGGGGACCTGGTTACCAGCCTATTCTCATTGGCCATTTTGGTACCCTTATTTGCATGGTAACAAAACTTTTGACGATGTTATTGGTGCAGAACATTTATTTTTCTTAGATCTAATGTGATTTTATTTTTACTTAATAATAAACATGAAGTTATTCTTCATTTGCAGTTTCTGTCCCCTTCCCCCTGCTACATGCAGGCCTTCTGCAGACCACCTCAAGGTCACAGCCGTGTTACTTGGGAACAGAAGGAGAGCACACACCCCATGCATTATTTCCCCACTTCACCTGAGCTTGCAGGACTGTCTCTTGTTCCTTCAGCATTTTGGCCTGGAGTTTCCACTCCGCTGCCTGGTTCAGCAACTGTGAGAGGAAAGAATGCAAGGGAAGTCTGTCAAGTTGTCTTTTAAATGACCATTTGGCTATAATTTGTGTATAAAAATAGTAACTTGCTAATTAGCACACTCAAGTAATTTTTGGAGAACTTTGTAAAGACTCTAAGAAATCTAAGAAAATCACTAGTCTCAATAGTTGGATTCTCAACTAAAAATTAGTAGTTTTATTGGGGAAAAAAGAGAAATCGTTTTCAAGTCAAGCCTGAATCACACAAAATTTGAACTCCATCAAAATTCTAGAACCTTCTCTAGCAATCCTACCCAGCCATCATTCGGCCTCTCCTTGAACATCTTCAGAACATCCCCACCTGGGGCACTGTTGTGTTCCTTTGTATTAAACCCTAAATTAGTCCCCTAACCAGTGTTCTCCGCCGTAGCATGCATCAGAATCTCTCAGGGAGTGTGTACAAATACTGATCCCTCTCAGAGAATGTCAGTTAGGAAGTTTAGGTGTGTGATTGCAATCCATACTTAACAGCAAATACCCAAGATGATTTAGCTATTAGTGGTCCATGGATTACATTCTGAGAAACACTGGGTTAGAAATTTGACCTGTTGTCCCAAATCCTGTATAAAGTTTACAAAATAAGTCCTGTGTAAGTTCACAGAATGAGGTCCCTCTTCCATAAGGTAGCCTTTCAAATACAAGCAAGGCCCTCCTAAGAAATAGGCTCAGAACTCAGAGCTGAGAGGTTAAATCGAAAAGGTTTTAGTCATAAAAAAATGAGATAAATGTTATTTTAATCTAAGATGTATGCTCACTTATTTATCGATTTTGATGGAGGGCTCTGGTGTTTGTTTTGGGTGTGGACCTTCATAATATAATTCAGCAGAATTTGTCCTGTGTTTATAAAAATCGTATCCATAATGTGTCATATAAGATTTAGATTTTTTTTCTTTTTTAAACAAAAGTGCTAGAGACCAAAGTGAAATAGCTTCACTTTTTTACTTCTGTGGAGTTTTACAACTTTCTCCCAGTCTTTTATAGCTGCTAACATCTAGTCAGACGATTGTTTCTTGCTCTTTGCTTACTCCAGCCTTTCAAAGCATTGAGCATAATTTTCCTAGAAACCACTTTCTTTCCTTAGTTCTTTTTCTTTTTTTTTTTTAATTTTTTTTTAAAGATTTTTATTTATTTATCTTTAGAGGGGAAGGGTAGGAGAAAGGGAGAGGGAGAGAAATATCAATGTATGGTTGCCTCTCGTATGTCCCCTGCTGGGAACTGGCCTACAACCCAGGCATGTGCCCTGACTGGGAATCGAACCTCGATCCTTTGATTCGCAGGCCCGCGCTCAATCCACTGAGCTACACCAGCCAGGGCCTTAGTTCTTTTTCTTTAGTAAATGTATGATTCTGTTGATTCACGTACCACAAACACAAGGATGGCTGGGAACAAAGGGTTGGGAGCAGAGGGCTGGTCCTTGGGCAGCCCCAGCTTGCTCAGTGGGAAAGCTGTGTGCAGGCCGTCCGGGGCCGCTCACTCGCCTGTCGCGGGGTCCGACAAGCTCTGGGCTCGTCGGCAGTGCACATGCAGAGAGAATGGTGAACACCATGGAGTACTCCGGTCGGTCAGTCAAGCGGCCGTCAGTTAAGAAGGTTCTAGTGTATTTGGAGATAGGTCGATTTAAGTTTTTTCTTTGTCTCTACTGTAGAAAAGTGTCCATGAGGCTCATGTATTACTTTTGTAATCAGGACAACAACAGAAAACCCAATTATAATAAAATTATAATAAAAAATAATAATAAAATTATTATTTTAAAAACCTGAAGACATTTTTTTTCCCTATCCAAGTTTATCTTTTTTCCTACAGCTCGACCTCTCCTGGTCGGGGGGTAAGATGGGTTCTATATGATCCCCTAGGCCTGCCAGCACGCAGGGAAGGTGAATTATTACAGGAGTGAAATAATTTGACTGGCTGTGGCAGCCATGAGGTAAAGACCTATAGTGTCCCCTCTGGCCATGTGAGTGGCGTGGTGGCTGCGTACATGGCCCTGCATCCCTAAGTGGGTTGAGGAGCCCTGTTGTGCTGGGTGGTCCCCGACAGAGAGGAGGCAGGTCGCTGCCTGTTCTATTTGGAGGGAAGGCACTTCTCAGCGCTGACATCGTTTCATCACTCTCAGAAAGAAGCATCAGAGCTAGAAACAGGGTAGGAGGCCGGCCAGCTTTGAAGAACTGAGGGGGCTACTATTCTTTGACTCACAACCCACCATGTTTTACTAAAGCAGGGTAGGGAAACAGGTAGCATGGTGGGTTCTTGCTAAGGCTGGGTCACCCCATGTCTGCCGCTTAGTCCCGCTCACTTGAACCTTTGCCCAGATGTCCCTCTGTCATGTCTCATATGTTACAGATCAAAGGTACTGATCCTATAGGAAGCAGTTTTACCTAATAGGGTAATTATGCCAACAGTGGAATATCTGTTTTCTTATACGAGTAATAATTCAATGTTTTAGTTTTTACTTTGAGAGCTAGGTTGTAGATGGATTGATAAATTCACCTTCTTATTAACAGCACATGGACTTCTGATTTGAAATTATTCAGTGTCTACTAGGTTATGTTCTCCAAAATTCGTTCTTTTGTTGCTACATTTGTAAATCAAAGTCATGTCTACATTACCATTCTAACAAATTGAAGTGATTCTGATCTGATTTCCAGTAAAGACGGACCTTGAGATCAATTGTTAAATGCCCAAATTCTGATGATTGGCCCATTGACTGAGTCTTAAATCTTTCTCTCTCCCCAGCAATGGACGCAGACTTCAGCTTTGCCTCTGAAACATGCCTGTGAGTGTGATGTACTGTCACAGAGCTTGGGCTTGGGGGTGGACACACTTGGGTGTACCATACATCTTGGTCGATTAGCAGTGTGTAACCTTAATTAAACAAGTTGCGTATCCTCGTTGAACCTCTCATCTGTAGAATTGCCCAGTGCTGTCCAGGAATATTTGGGGTTAATGAGATGCCCGTAAAAACCACCACTCTGTTTCTTAAACCAGCAACTCAGGAGTCGTCCTTAACTCCTCTCTTTTCTCCCTGTGACCATCTTCAGTTCACTGCATTGCCTGTGGATTTACGTTGAAAACACAACTTTCATCCACCTCCAGCTCTCCATCACCACAGCCACCTCCCCGATCCACGCCATAATCATAGTTTGTCCAGATGGCTGCAGTAGTCTCCTAACTGTCTTCTTGTGTTCTCGCTCCTCTTTGGCTCGTTTTCCACCCAGGAGCCAAATTTATCTTTTATAGATGCCAAGTGGATCATGTCACTTTTCTTTGCAAAAACCACCCGGTCCTTCCCCATTATTTTTAGAATAAAATCCACATAACTTTTTAAGCCTACAAAGCTGTACAAGTTGGCCTCTGCTTTCCTCTCCAACATCATTTTGAAACTTTCTCCCACTGGGTCAACATGCTCTCACTACCTTAACCTTTTATTTCTAAAGGCTGTCAAGCTGGTTCCAGCATCAGGGCCTTTGTCGCTGCTACAGACATTGCTACTGCAGACATCCTTCTCACCCAGTGGGGCTCAGCCCAAGCCATCTCCTCTGGTCACCCAGTCTAAAGTAGATCCCTCCCTTCTGCTCTTCTCAGTTCCTACTTATTGTCCTCGTAGCACTTAACTATTATCTGAAATGACCCTGCCTTGTTTGATTGCTTGTCTCCAGTTAGATTCTGATTTCCATGATGGGTCACGACTTTCTCCATCTTGCTTACCACTGTACCCCATCACCCAGGATGGAACTCAGCATACGACTGGCACTGGGAAAAGATCTGTTGAATGGACGCATGACTATGTTATATAGAAAGTAGTTTAGGTACAGTGCCTCCTACTGGGCTGACCAATTTAGTCTCCAGGGAGCTCACACTCTTTTCCCATCAGCCTAGGGCTCTGTGACCATTCTGAAAACCAGCTTCCTCAGGGGCTCTCTGAGCCTGAGGCAGACCAGACAAGCACACTGACTCAGACGATAAGTACATATTCCTTTTCGCGTTTGTGTCGCTCCTCTGCTTCCTTCATCATTTCTTGTGCCTGCTCGAGTTTCGCATCCACCAGCTTCTGCTGCAGTTCTCTGTGTTTAAATATTTTGTCCAGATGCTATGGGAAAAAAAAGTGCACATATCAAGCATGGTTTGTCATTGGTGCTGAAAAATGTAAAATAAAAAAAGTAATATTCATATAAACACATATTCTCCAGGTTTTAAGATTTAAAAAATGGGGGGGGGGGAAGAATAAATGCATTGGCATCACTTATGGCTTTGTAGAAAAGCCATAAATTGGCGAAGTCCCCTGAATTTTGCCAAAACTCAGCAATTATTCCTCCAGAGGTCCCAACATTGTTTTTCTAAATTTGGCGACTATTAGATACGATCTAGTCATTATGCTAGACGGCACAGACAGTGAGGTATGTGGTGACAGCACTATCACTTCGTATTTTGGCTCTTTCTCTGGACATAAAACCACCTTTCAGCACAACAACATTAACATAATTTATCGTTTTGAATTTTCCTTCACATCCTCCACACTCTTGCTTCAAGGACATAAGAAGTTCTGGGGTACCAGCATGTGGCCTCAAATCAGGGACTAAGGCAGGACCCCCCTGAGTCCAATGCTAGTGGGCAAGACAAGGCCAGGGTCACGGATGAGTTGACATGCACCTGTGCTGCTGTGTGATTCCACACCTGGACCTCTCCACCAGCTTGGTGAAGAGGGGCTTCCAACTCCATCCCAGTGTGGAGCGTTTCTTGGTCGTTAGGAGCTCCCCCGGGCAAGAGGACATGTGGAATTCTCCCCTTGGGCCTTACGGAGCACCAGCCCCAGGAGTGTGCAGCCAGTCTACCAGGCCGTTCCCATCTGAGATCTCTCCGAAGAGTACGGCTTTTTAGCGCCTTCCCTTTTACTTTGGTCTGAACCTTCGCTCTGGAGCAGGTTGATCTTCCTGATCAAATGTTCACAACTGTCACTAGACAAAATGTTCACACGGCATTTTAGCTTATTATAAAGAGTTTCTTGATGTGCCTAAGTGGTAGTACCATGTGCCGCTGGCTCAGTTTTCTCAGCGTGTTGCCGACAGAACCACTTCGACTAAGTTACCTTACATTTTAAAACAGATTTAAAATTTAGGTGCAATGAGGAAAGAAATATATCAAAATCCTGAAGGGACTTCTGGAGTCTTAAAAATGTATCAAATATTAAAATGTAATTTTGGAATAATGAAAGAATCTTGATAGTCCCTTAACAGAAATGATTGAAAGCAAAACTCTTTTGAATTTTGAACCATGGGTGATTTAATCTCATAGTCTCAACTTTCCATCTATAAAATATGGACAATATGTCATCTAGTGCATAAGACTGCTGAGACAATGAAAAGACATATGTATACTTTTTAGCACATGGCCCAAACTAAACTCTGAATAATACCATGATAATTATATTTATTACATTATTAATAGTAGTATTGGCTCATGGGGGTGTATGGAATACAGATCCTTAATGACAGATTGATTCTTAAGAGGGTGTGTATGATATTTCTTGGCTCTGTAGAGAGCATTTAAGAAAGGCTGAGGATAACTGTACTCAGAGCCTACCACTTTCTATTTATTGCCTTTACTTTGCTGTGATTCTAGTTTTGAAGACATTCCATATGACTTTCCGCCAGGTATTTTGCAATACCATCTGTTTTTTTTTTGGCTAGTAGAAGAAATCCAATCCTGAATATTAATCAGTTGAGAAGGCTGGCCATAACTTTCTTATTAACCATATTCCCTACCTTCACAACCCGGATCAGGATCTGTACCCAGTACTTCTAAGTTCTTTGATGTGGTTCTTACCTCCTCTCTGAGCTCATACTGATCAATGATACTTTTCAGTTTCTCTGCAAGCTCTGTGTTCTCCTGACACAGCTTCATATTTCGCTCACTCTGCTGCTCAATCTGGGCCTGGATATCTGTCAGGGTACTCTGGAAGTGATTCGTGATCTCCTTTCTTTTCTCTTCTTCCTCTCGTGCCCGCTGAAGAGTTTCTTCCTGCGAATAAAAAGCAACCTTTTTTGTTATACAGGTTTACATGCACCCTGGGTTTACAGAATTTAGGGTTAGGTCCATGAAAGGAGATTCCTGTGCAGGGGGAAGCAAGGTGTTTTTTTCTCAGTTCTCTGGAGCTATGGTGCTCAGCTCCCAAACCAATGTGTGAGCAAAGGTTTCAGCTGTGAATACACGGTCACTCAGAGCAGGTGCAGTGAGAGTCTGGGCTTTGACGGCTGGTGATGAATAGGCTTGGTATGAAGGATGACGGGTCTCTTGCGGAGTGAATCAACTGCAGTGATTTCTAACAAACCTGCAGTCGCCCATTCTTGATCCCTTGGCTGTGGCCTGGGAAAAAAGGCCACTCAGTTTTACTGATGGATGAGACAGATCATGAGTTCCTTTGGTTGGTACAGAAAGGAGGAGAGCTCTTATAGTCCTCTATAAAAATTATGGGATGTGAAACATATAATTGTATTACCCAAGTTTTGGAAATATAAGTGGTTATAATATAAACTTTTCCTTGGTAAGAAAAGCTTTCATCAAAAAGCTTGAAAAAGAAACCAAGATAGCCAGAGATCAATTACAGCAATCAAAAGTGGAAGCGGAAACCTTAGAAAATATGCTGGATATTTTATTTCTGAAGAATAATCATCCCATGTGTCATGTAGGGTAATTGAAACATTCAATGTAAATTTTGAATTTGAAAGCAATATTAAACTTCAAGTCTTCTTTAACTCTAAAATGAAACATCTAATTTCCCCTCTCCCACTTGTTAACATTTAAGAAGTGGAAATTAGCTTTTATGTGATTTCTGTTCTCTCTTCTCCTAAATCAAAACTTTCCCTTCATTGCTAACTAGTAACAATGCACCCACATTTCTCCCATATCTATATTGAGAATTGTTTGCTTTGTGATTATTCCTCTCATTCTTTTAGAATAAAAGGGTTTAATCTTGCTCCATCACCAAAGATAGAGACGCTGCTGACAAGTGATATAGACATTTTAGGATTCCTTTCAGTTCTGATTAATTGTTATTATGAAAGCTTCCTTCATTGTTGGCAAGTAAAATTATACTGCATTTAGTTCCCTACTGCTATCAAATTATGTAGCAAGATTTAAGAAAAAGAAATGATGATTTAAACAGAAGTAATTGTGTAAATCTTTATTATAATAGTAGAATAATGTGATCAAAATAAAGCTGATGCTGAAAATATTTAAATTTATTATTAGGTGTTCTCTTTCCTCTACAGTATTAACATAGTTTCTAACTCTAATATGACTTCTGATATCAGAATTATAATTTATTCATGGTAAAACATTTCTTGAGTGACAATATCTTAGGGATATTGTAGAAGATAGTTGTACTTCCTAATCTGAACAAATTCACTATCTGAGATCTTATTTCCCTGATCTTTGTATGCTAATACATATCATACATATTTCACTAAAAATGCTCATTTGTAAAGAACAATTAAATATACATATGGTAGTGATTGTTTCATCATTGCTCCTGATTAGCTTAGAAGCCAACAAGTTCCTAATCATAGCATTACAGACTATGATCTGAATGACACTGGCATTTATAACAATTCCGTCCATGAATGAGTAAGTCAATGGAAGAAGCATCTTGTGCTACTCAGTAACTCTTGAGTTCTTCACTGGCTACTGGACATAGAAAGAAGGTATAAATGTTATGAGGGCATTGAACATGTGTCAAACCATCATAGCATCCATTGCTGGCCCACAAAAGGGCATCTTGTATTTTACATTGAATTGTTTTTCTTTTTTTTTTTTAAGTTTTTTTAATTGTATTTTTCCCATTACCATCATTCCCCACCCCCTGCAATCACCACACATTTATCCATGTCCATGTGTCCTTTATCCTTTTTTTTTTTTAAAGATTTTATTTATTTATTTTTAGAGAGGGGAAGGGAGGGAGAAAGAGAGGGAGAGAAACATCAATGTGTGGTTGCCTCTCACATGGCCCCCACTAGGGGCCTGGCCTGCAACCCAGGCATGTGCCCTGACTGGGAATCGAACCTGCGACCCTTTGGTTCGCAGCCCGCGCTCAATCCACTGAGCTATGCCAGCCAGGGCTGTCCTTTATCCTTTTTGCTCAATCCATCCATCCCCCAATCATGCCCCCCAGAGCTGTCAGCCTGCTTTCTATCTATGAGCCTGTCTCTATGTTGCTTGTTAGTTGAGTTTGTTCATTAGATTCCACATATAAGTGAAATCGGATTGTATTTGTCTTTCTCTGACTGCCTTATTTCATTTAGCATCATGTTCTCCAGGTCCATCCATACTGTTGCAAAGGGTAAAAGTTTCTTCTTTTTTATGGCCGACTAGAATTCCATTGTGTAAATGTCCCATAGCTGTTTTACTACTCACCTAGTGCTGGACACTTGGGCTGCTTCCATATCTTGGTGATCGTAAATAATGCTGCAATAAGTGTAGGGGTGCTTATGCTCTTCCAAATTAGTGTTTCAGGTTTCTTTGGATATATTTCCAGAAGGGGGATTGCTGGGTCAAATGCCAGTTCCATTTTTAATTTTTTGAGGTATCTCCATACTGCCTTCTGCAGTGGCTGAATTGTTTTTCAATGAGAGAAAAACGAATCTAGCACAATCTTATAAAATTTGAGTCAACTGGTAAAAAAAATGCAATCATTTGAATGGTGTCTGAGATAAAATTTTCTTTATTAAGTACATCATTCAGAGTGAAAATTAATGCAAAGAAGATTGAAGAACAAAGTCTGAATATGCAAGAAAATAATCTTTGCAAGCATTATTGTCTATCTTAAAACTGGTGCTGTGCCTGGCACATGATCCATAGGTGTTCATTAAATTTTTTTTAATGAATCAATGAATTATTAATTTATATGTAGACATATGAGTACTTTTAACCAGATGATTCCTATAATGCACATTAAAATTCTGTGAAATTCTGTGATGATAAATCATACTTATTCTTTTACTAAAATTATGTTGCCTGAGACACTTACCCATTCCTTACAGGGCAGTTCTTCTTCAGTATAATCTGAGGCTCAGATTTATTGCTTTGAATATATGCAGTATTTTGTTTAAATGAATCCATATCTCAGACTTTAACTGGTCTTTTTCTAAATTATTTTAAATTGTGAGATTTGGGGGAGTTTTTTTTTTTTTGATTCACTGAAGAATCTATTTTAATAAGGAAGAGTAAAAGCTAAATTTTATGGTTGTGGAAAGAGCTTGCTACGCATTCTCCTTCTGCACCTTCCCAAGCTGCTGGCCCTTGGATTTTCCATATAGCTACACTTAGGCTGTTTCACTAGTATGGCCAGGGAAGCTGATACCATGCTGACCCTTCTGCTCGTAGCAACCGTAAACTCTGGAAAAAGAGTAAGAAACAACTACAGACTCTGGACAAAGCGTAAGAAATAACTACCTAATGATGCTGTAGAGCAAACAAGATCAGGCAGATTCTGGAGGGAAGTTTACACCTGTAAAAGGGGAAGTATACCTTATAAATTTCCCATTTTTACAGATTTCAACTTAAGGGAAGACTGCAATTGGAAGCTGCGTGGAATAGGTAAAACTCTCATAGAAAACCTACTATCTTTCTGGTCTGAACATTAAGACTACGGAGTTCTGGGTCATCTCAGCCACTGGAATGCGGGGGGGTTCCCAGGAAGGAGAGAGTCCGAGTGAGAACACCGTAAAGGCTTTGAATAAGCTCCGCCCAAACCTTTGGCTGGCCCTAAATCCTAAGTACACATGTTAGACTCAAAGCAGTCTATTAAGGAAAAGAGAAATGAACTGAGATTTGGGTTGCTGCCCGAGAGAGAGAATTTGTAGTTTGACTCTAACCAAGTTAATTGCCTGCTTTAAAAAATATCCAGCAGTTTTCAAGGAGTATACTAGAAACCATATTCTCCATAACATAACAGCCACAACACCCAGGATATAATCTGCAATGACTTAAAAGAACCAATAAATGTGACCCAATCTAAAACGAAAAAATAATCAGAGGAGGCCTGTTCCATAACATCCCAGATGTGGAATCTTCAAACTTGAATTTTAAAACAGGTATTATAACTATGCTCATTGATATAAAGGAAAATATTATCTCAGTGAATAAAAAAAAATAGGAAATCTCAGGAGAGAAAAATTATAAGCAGATGGAAAGTCTAAAGTCAAAATTTATAAAATATGGAATTTAAATATCACTGGGTGGACTTAGAGCAGAATAGACATCAGAGAGGAAAGAATGAATGTGAAGATAGACCAGTATAACTGATCTAATCTGAAAATAAAAGAGAGAAGTGTTGCTGAAAAACATGAAGAGGGACCTGAGGGCCTGTGGGGCACTATCAAAAGGTCTGACACACATGGGGTTAGAAACTTAGAAGGAAAGGAGAGACAACGGGGCAAAAACAATTTGAAGAAATGATGGCTGAAATGCCCCCAAATTTGGTCAATGAGATAAATTAAAGATTCAAGAAGCTCAGCAATCCTAAGTAGGATAAATATGAAGAAAACTACACCTGGGCATAAAGCGTTCAATGTCCCAAAAATGAAAGATCAATAGAAAAACCTTAAAAGTATCCAGAGGTACATGACGTATTACATACAGGGGAACAACAATTCCAATTATTGTTGACTTCCATTATTAAATTATCGAGGCCAGAATACAGAATCTATAAAAGGCTGAGATAAAGAAAGAAAAGGAAAACTACTGTGTTAGGCCAGAATTCTATATCTAATGAGTAGAGCTTTCAAAAATAAAAGCAAAATAAAGACATTTTAAGGATAGAAAAACAAGAGAACTAATTACCAGAAGACCTGTACTATGAGAAATACTAACGAGATAAATGATAATGGAAAAAATACAAAAAAAAAAGCTAAAGGAAATTTTTTTAGGCTAAAACGAATGACACTAGACAGAAATGTAAAGCTTCAGAAGGAACAAAACACCAGAGAGATAATTATCTGGGTCAATAAAAAAGACAGTTTGCCTTTAGTTTTTAAAGAAATATATGTGTGTATAGAAATGTATTATATATATATATATATGCATGTATATATGCTCAAAGTAAAAGTTACAAAATTGCCTCATAGGCTTTATAAATGTATGTATATGTAATACTTATAACAATTATAGCTTAAAGTTGGGGGTAGTAAGTGGACCTATTTAGTTGCACTGTTTCTACATGTTTTATGAAATAGTGTAGTATTAACTAGGTAGACTATGAAAAGTTAAGAATGTGTATTGTAGTCATAGAGAAACAACTAAAAATGCAAAGAAGTATAATTAAAAATCAAAGAGATAAATTACAAAGGAATTCAAAATATTCAAATCCTAAGGAAAGCAGGCAAAAAGCAGAACAGAAAACAGAGGTGACAAATAGTGAATAAATAATAAAATGGTAGATGTATATCTAACCATTCCAGTAATTACATGTTAATGGATTAATATGCTAATTAAATGGTAGGTATTATAAGAATTAAAAAAACAAAGTCCAACTATATACTGTCTATAATAGATGTACTTTAAATATAAAGATCCAAGTTGAGAGTGAGTGGATGGAAAGAGATATACCATGCAAACAATAAGAGTAAGAAAATTTGACTGTCTATATCGATATCATATAGTATAAACATTAGGATAAAGATTATTCCTGAAGGACATTTCATAGGGATAAAACAGTCAAGTTATCAAGGAGGCATAATCATAACTATGTATATACATTATATTAGTATTTCAGAATACATAAAGGAGAAATGGACACAATTAAAAGAAGTAGATAATTCCACAATTATATTAGGAGATTTTAAACATCCATCCCTCAAAAACTAATAGAACAACTGGATAAAACTTCATTAAGCATATATATAAATCATCTAGAGCTAATTGTTAGATTATTTATGGAACACACACCAAACAGCTGAACTGACATTCTTTCCAAGTGCATATGGTATGTTCATCATGATGGGCTATAAAAATGAAGACTTCTAAAAAAATCCATGGACCAGACAAAAAAATTAGAAGTTAAGAAATATTTTTGTAAAATTTTAATCCTGATTTTGTCACTTAAAATATGCATGACCTTGGACAACTAATTTGGATTGCTGAGTCTCAGTTTCTTCGATAAAATGAGATGTTAACCTTCACAAGGTCGTTGTGAAGATTAAATAAAATAAACACGTGGAGTGCAGTTAGCACAAGTCCTAGCGGCACTTGATTTCATTGTCCGTAACCGGAAGCCATTTCTGAGGGTGTGTGTACACCCACAGCCCCTGCCACTCCCGTCATTCAGTCTTTGAATGCCACCCAAACAGACCACGGCACATTATTCCACTCTTTACGTCTCTTTGTGGATAAATCTCCCCACTACATCAGATTTATCTCCTTATTATGGAGCTGTGAGAGCCAGAGATTTACATCAACACAGAGCGCTATTACTCGAACACATATCTTGAGTTGGGAATGATGCTTCCTTTCCCAGGCCCCCATCTAACCTGGGTTTTGATTGTCCTGAGAGCGATGATGGAAGAGATGCCAGAGGCCCATCTCCTATAACTCATAATTTGAGAGTTAGAGTTCAAGTTCATCACACTGGCCTCCCATTTCCCAGATATTAAAAGACCATTTTTGAATACGAGGGGATATTATCCTCTTCTATTTTTTCCTAATTGTACAAACTCAGCAATGATCTTAATCTCTCTGGTTTTTTTTTTTTTTTAAGTATTTCCTTTTAAACACATGTAATAGTAGCTCTCTCCCAGGAATATTGGTGTCTGATTAATTCTTGTTTGTCAAAAGCTTCAGGATCTTCAGCTGGGAGGCAGACTGTGAATGCAAGCGGTATTATCTTGGAGAGCCCTGCATCTTCCTTCATTGAATGGAGCTAGCGTCTGTGTGTAATCAAATTAACCACACAACTGGAGGCTCGCACTGTAATTAATGAAACCCATGCAGACTGAATGAAGTGGTCAGTCTATTATTTTTAGATTGAATAATTAAGTCTGAAGAACGTCAGTGTTTTCTCAAGCAGCTGCTGTTTTCAGATGACTATTGACATTTTGGCTCTCAATTTTGCTTTCCTATGTCAGCTAGCTTTGTGTCAATTTATTTCATGTCATGCATATTTCATTATCGTATAAAAATGCTACATTTTTATAAATGTGTGTTTTAAAGAGTAGAATGAAGGCCTACCTTAAAAAACAAAACTAAACAAGCTCGACATAAGTGGATGGTAAGGGGAACGGCACACATTTTGCTAAGGGTCTGTTCTGTGTCAGATACAACATGGGCATTGTATGTAATGTGCCTTCATTTAATTTTCCTCCAACCACACAGTGAAATTAGCATAAGCCCCATTTTATGGATGAGGAAACAGGCTTGGGGAGGTAAAATAATTTATTGAAGTTCACAAATAAGCAAGGGGCGGGGCTCGTATTTGAACCTGAGGCTCTCTGATTCTGAAACTCATGCCCTTCCCATGAGTGCCAGAGGCCTGTGTCTGTGCCACATGCAAGAAGATGCGTCGTGCAGGCCGTGGGGACACATACCTTTAGTGTCTTGTTGTGTCTCTGCAGCTCCCGACACAGACTCTCCAGTTTGCTTCGAGCGAGGATAGCCCTGCTGTGTTCGCTTTGTAACTGGTCCTTTTCTTTTTGGATTTGACCCTGCTTCTTCTGTAGGAGCTTTAACGTCTTTTGCTCGGTGCGATGTTCATCCAGCTGCACAGGAGCATGCACATGTGAAAGAAAATGGCAGAAATCTCTTCTGAGTCAATACAAAGGAGCAAATGGGGAAATGCCTAAAGATTACTCTTGTTTGCAAGTGTGTTCTTTGCTATTATCAGTGTCCCTCTGGAATCAAATGAACCTCACCAGTGCTACCTTGGTAGTACTGGCAGACACGGTTTTCACAGCTGGTTTCACAGTTTTCACAAAAACCTGGTTCTTACAGGTTTTTCCTTACCATCATCATTGTTATTGCTCTCATCTTACTTTTATCTTCTTTTTCATGGTCTAGAAAGTAGCTTTAGCTTCCTTGAGTGTCTCTCTAATGGTGCCAGTCAGCATTAGAAAGGCATGACTCATGCCTTGTGAACTTCCAGAAGCTGTATTATTAATGCCTTGCGCTGGGGTAGTGGTCAACAGTGTGTCTGCTTGGTTTACCTTTAGTTTTCAATATCCTTTCTCAAAATAAGCTTATCGCAACTATTTTTGAAAGTAGGAAAGAAAAAAGCAGCCTCCTGGTAAATAGAAGATGAAGTCAGTGGGTTGTGAGAAAGGAGGAGAAGAGAAAGTGCCCCTCGACTACCTAAGCATTGACCATTTGTCACCAAAGTTTCAGAAGTAGCCACTGCACAACTTAACAGCGCATGTCTAGTGTCTGTAATGTGCCCTGCTCTCTGCCCACTGGCGCACCCTTCGTGCTTGTGCTGAGAGAGTCCTGACGGTCATTTCTGCTGAGCACCGGTGGGACTTCTCACCCTCCTCCGGCAGCCGTAACTGAGGTTGTATCAGGGACGGCATGGAACATGGAACCAGCGGACCCCCAGACTTCCCATCTCAGGGTGCTAGAGGTCTGGGGTAAGGTTGCCAGAGAGAACGTAGAACCAGTTAAATTTGAATTTCAAATAAATAAGGAATAATTTTTCAGTAAAGGTATACCCGAAGTATTGTATGAGACATCCTTTTACTAAATGAATTTGTTGTTTGTTTACCTGAAATGAAAGGTTAAGTGGCCATTTCATATTTTTGTTTGCAAAATTTGGCAATATTTTAATGAAATTTTAGTCGGGTTGGGGCAGCTTGGGGATCAACCCTCGGCAGCCACCAGAGACTAGCACCCTAGTGGTGTGGATAACAGTCTGACAAGCAGTGTGGCACATGGAAGTGGCAGCCCTTTGTTCAGAGCCATTTCCTCTGCCGGGCTCAGTCCTATTGCCTGACTGGTGGGTAAGCCAGGTATGTACTTGTCGTAACAATGACCTTGTTGGCTAATGCCCCCCTGTGCTTCAGGGCTGTAGTTATTCCTGGTGCTTCACAGAGTCTGAGACAAATGGACATACATGACATGAGTCCTGATGTGTGTCTCTGTGACCCCGTCTTGAAGAGGCACGTGCTCTTTCTATGAACAGAACTGTCACACTTTCTTCAGCTCACAAATTATTTTACTCCTGCCGTGCTGAAATGTGTGTGATAAACCCTTGCCACGTCTAGCTGGGGATGTTCATACATGATATCCTATCTTCATATTAGTGGGGAATTTTTAATTATTAGTGAGAATTAGCATCGGGAAAAACTAGGTCCATATTACTATAAATATTGATTAAAATTGATAGCCTTCTTGATGTTCAGTTGGAAAGCTAGTGATATTTTATTATATGTTTTTCATGCTCACCTCTTGTTCCTAGGATACGTGAAGGCCTTCCATTTTACACCATGTTTATTGGATAGGGCTGGAGCATCTCATGCTTATGTTTAGACTTGACAGACCTATTGTCCTTTCTTGAAATTTGTATGTTGTTATTATGGTTACTGTCTTATGGTTTAGACTTTGGTTTTTGAAGATTAAACGGTATGTCAGGGTTTCTCAGCCTTAGCACTACTGACATTTGGGACACATGATTTTTTGTTGTGGGGCTGTCCTGTGCATTGGGGGCTGTTTAGCAGCAGTCCTGACTCCTACCCACTAGACGCTGGTAGTGCCTCCCCGTCTCCCAGTCGTGACAGCCAAAATATCTCCAGACAGATTCTGCCTGTTGTCCTGTGGTAGGCAAAACTGCCCCCTTTGGAGGAACAGTGCCCCATCTGACTTTTCTGAGTGTGAGGAGGAGGAGGAGATGGTACGTGTATCTCATAAATTGGAAGAGAGATAATCTGTGCTTGTTCATCAACCCGTTAATGTTATAGTTTACACAAGATCCACACATCTGAAATTTAGATAGGTTTTGCTTTGCTCTAAATAAAAACCCTCAACTCTATGATAATTTCTTATTTTAGAGTGTGGCTAATTTTGTGTAATCACTTCAGACTTCTGTGAATGCATATGGGGTCTCTTAATGAAGGAAAACAAACATACTGCATTTGAGTCAACTTCAGACAGATGCTGGCTTTGTGATTTAATAATGCACTTAGACACAGTTCTGTACCATTGTAAAAGGCATATAGGGTTTTTATTTACAAGTTCTCTTGTTCTCTCTTTTAGAGAGAACAAGTTAAAGAAGCAACTACTAAGTTAAAGAAGCAACATTAGTCCCAGGAACTAAATTAGAATAGTATTAATGATGTTATCATAACTACATTAAAATTGAGGACATTTGCAAAAAAATACTTCTCCTAGTTCATTTCTTAATTTAGTCATGAGGTATCCTTACTTATTAATGAACTTATCCTTATTTATTAATGAATACTATAGTAGGTAATATTGCAAAACTCTGAATATGTAAGGATGAGTGAGCTGGAGAGGCAGTCTGATTCACAGCTTTGAATTTGATGATTTATTCTATGCTAACACATATTTCAGACAGTTTCTATATTAATATTCAAATCAGTGAGCAGGGAAATAGGTTTTCATCTCCAAGTAAAAGACTGAAGTTTCTCATAACATTTTCTTTCTGAAAAGGACATGAAATGTTTCTTTCTTTTTTTTTTTTAATGAATTTTCTCATTCTTTTTTTTTTTTTTAATAGAATGATCTTTGGGGCTTTAAAATTTATTATTAGGCATGATACACATGTCAAAGTTTAGTAAGTAAGGCTTGAACTCAGTAGGATCCTTGGAAAAAGAACTTCTGTGGGATGACGGCTTGGGTAGGTGGGTGAGTAGGTGCAGGGGGTGCCCTGAGACCCAGGTGAGCAGAGTGGAGAAGTGATTCTTCTTCCATGTATTGCTGTGGGGCTGCGGTCCCATAAATGCCTTCCTGAGTGAGTCTAGAGTGATGCTCAGTCCAGCCCACTATGGCGCATGGTGTTAGAAACTAAACGTGAATGGCCTTAGTATGAATAGGTACATTGAAGGGGCAAAGGGGAGATGATATGGAAAATATTCAAAAGAGCAGGATGGACAGATGAGAAGGGGAGCCATATACTTTTGAAAAATATTATTTTTGACACCTAACTTATTTTATGGCGTTGAAATTGTTCATAGATGGTTAATAGCCAAAGTTCAATAAGTTGCAATATACTTGATACATTGATACTTGCTTTATAAATTTTGACCATTCTTTTGGAAAGCAATATGGTCCTAAAAATAGACATTCATAATGATTGGTCTAGTAGTCCCAATTCTGGAACTTTCCCCTAATACCATAAAAAAGAGAGAGCAGGAACAAATCAAATGCCTGATGATGTTCACTACAGCAAACAGTGGAAGGAATCTTAAGTGTCCCCAAATTAGAGAACCAGTAGATATGGCCACTTAATGGAAAATGACAGCCCTTTTACAAAATATTATGATGACTTATAAAGTATGTGGAAAAATATCTGTGCTATGAGCCAAAATACTAGAGTCCAAATTCCAGTTGACCCTAGAAAAACATGGATTTGAATTGGGTGGTTCCACTTATACACAGATTTTTTTCAATACATACATATAGTTCTGTAAATGTATTTTCTTACCCTTATGAGTTTTTAATAATATTTTTCTCCAGCTTATATTATTGTAAAAATACAGTACTGTGTATACACATACACACACACACACACATTTTTATCTCTCTCTCATATCAAAATATGTGCTAATTGATTGTTGGTTATTGGTAAGGCTTCTGGTCCACAGTAGGCTGTTAGCAGTTAAGTCTTTGGCAAGTAAGTTGTATTCAGATTTTTAACTGTGAAGGGGGTCAGGGCCCTAAACCCTGTATTGTTTTAGGGTCAGCTGTGTATGTACCTCATGATGGTAATTATAATAAATGCTATTGCTGCATATATAGCAGAACTTGAAGGGAAGATGGACAAATTAAAGTTTGTATTTTAGATTATGGGATTAGAGAAATTTTTCCTTGCATTGTGTTTTCAGCATTTTTCTTATATCATTGTGATGTGGTTAATATAATAAAAAATAATTTAAAAGTATTGTTGCCAGAGTTAGGCGATCAGGAGGTCACTGGGGGTTTCCAAATTTCTGTGGTTCTACCGAATAGATGGTTTTGTATAGCAGGATGTGTTGAGATAAACAAAAGAAAAGAAAAAACAAACAGATTATAAGACTGAAGTTAGAGTGACAGGGAAGGAAAACCGGTCACTCATTAAATTCTACTCCATCAACAGGGATAAGATGTAACTGGGGACCTGAGGGGTTTGTGGGCCTGAAGCTTTTTCCGTTTTGGAGACCCTCTTTTTAAAATAAAAAAAAAATAATAAAAAGGAACAAAATTAAGAAAAGAGAAGTAGATCCAGCACTTCCGGGGGGCCCATGGCAGTGAGAGGCCCTGACTCTTCTTCCTCGCCTGTGGCTTCCAGGTAGAGCTGCCCACGGATGCAGGCCAACCCCCCGCCTGCAGGAACTGGTCAGCTGTGTGTGGACATAGGTTCCATTCTGTCACTGCTTCTCTAACAGAAGTCAGTTAATTTTTTAAAGAAAATAAGCAGAAATCAGAGAGAAGCACATTGCCTTGCTTCACTTGAGAGGATGCCACCTCTCAGCTGTAGGGGCTTCACACACCCCAGGGTAGTACACAGACTTCTGATGTCACTCCTTTAGCAAGTGTTTGTGAGGGTTCATTGAAACCAGACATGCTGGCTTCACTGAATGCTCCCTTTCCTCCAGCTCGCCCATTGGTGAGGAAACAATGCGCATCATGAGTTCTCCGATGCCTGGGCGTGGCTTCCCTTCCACCAGCAGCCCTGACGTACTGAGAGGGAAGGCTGAATGGGGAAGACCCAGAATGGGCACAGTACGGTCCACATCAAACACTTTGCCGTGTGCGGGAGAGGAAGAGGTGTATATTAAAGAGAATAAATGAATGAATAACTATCTAACTAAAAGTCATCAGGACCCAATGAGAATGTGCCACAAACTGAGGGATTGAGATGAACTCAACCCTTTGCCTTCCTGAGGGGACCCCTCCAAAACCTGGGCACGCGATGGAGTGAAAGTTTATGTTGAGTGTATATCTGTTCTATTGCAAAGCCAAAAAGAACTTAAAAATATCCACAATTTTCAATTATGTATAATTCTCTCTTCTGTCTGCCGAATTATACCCATACTCGAAGGTGGAGTAGATGCCAACACTATCCTCTTTCCCCCTTCTGCTGTTATTCAGTTTTTCTGTTTCTTTTCCCTTTAAAAATTCTGCTTTTATGAATTCTAGCTTTGGCTTGTCTGAACTAACCAGTCATGATCTATAATGATGTACCCAAGAAACTAAGAGCCTCCTTTCTCAGCTCTAACCAGAGCCTGAACCTTTCCGACAAAAAGAGGGAATCAAAGACCTTACCAGTTCAGCATACTTCTTGAATAAAAAGTCTAGCTTCTCTTCAGGTGTTTGCAACTTGTTCAGATTTTGCATTAGCAGGTTGGCTTCTTTGCCTTAAAAGAAAACAAAAACCGTGAAGACGTTTTTAAAAGAAAGTGTTGAAGTCAGATGATACAGGCTGGAATCTCTCAGACTGTCCATTGGTTAGTTACTACCCACCCCTGACTAAGCCACTTAACCTATCTGAGCCTCAAATACAATTTTCTTTTCCCGTAAGAAGGGATGGCACCTACCTGACACAGTAAGTGGGGATTTGTTGAGAAGTTTGTGAAACTATGTGGTACACTCTCAGGCTCATGGTAGATTCTCAATATAACAGTAGTTCCCAAGAATCCATTCCTGTTACTCCCCTCCCCGTAGTCTAAATATTCAAAAGAATTTTAAATATTTTGAAAATATTCAAATGAATCAAAAATGCTGACTTTATGAAAGAATAAATCAACCATTTCCCCATGTTAGTTAATTTTTTTAAAGTAGCAAAGCAGTCCATCAAAATTTCTGGCTACTATGAAACAGCCACCATTGATACGTGGAGTTGCTGCAATTCCAGCCCGAAGCAGAGCAACTTGACAGTTTGGTCTGTCCTTTTTATTTTAGGGAAAAAAAAATTTTTGGTGTTGCTGTTCTTTTACTACCTCTTTCCTCTCTCTTTTGGGGAAACGAGCTCTCTTGTTTCTGTGCATAAGCCCATCCAAAGAGTTTTAGGTGGGAATAATTCTGATAGTATATCCTACCAAGCAGAGAATAAAATCAACAGATAGAGAAAATGGACCCTCGGCCTGTGGGGTCTTGTCCAGGCCTTTGTGCGTCTCTGTGGGTACAAGTTTGGCCTTCCTGGGCCTCCCCTTCTCCCGCCCAGGCCTTAATCTCTGTTGGCAGTTTCATTTCTGTTCCCAGTTGGAGTTTATGCTACGTTTAAGAACTCATCTGTTGGTGATTATTTGATGGTAAGCCTCGGATTCTTTCTTTCTTCCCCCTCATTGTTCTTTCTTTTGTCTTCTTCAGCTCAAAGTGCTCAGTTTGCCTTTCTGTGGTTCCCAGAAATCTTGTCTTCAAGTGGCCATTGGGCTGAGTGCTGGGAGGGAGGGTAGGGACCCTGAGGCCTACCTGTATCACTGAGCCTATCTTTTCAAAAGTCCGATCAGGGTGAATCAGACGGACAAGCACTCTGTCTAATCAGAGCGGGGAGGTCAAACTGCACAGTAGAGCTCATGTTTCCTGACATAAATCTGTATAAGGATATTAACAGCTTAGACAACCTTTCCTTCAGGAACAGGCATTTCCTGTTTGTTGGAATTTTTGCTTTCATCTTGGATAGGCAGATAAATCATGGAATTAGGATTGCTAGATAAAATACGGGACATGGGGTATGGTCGTTCTAAAAATTTTTATGTATTGTTTATCTTAAATTAAAAATTTCCTGGGTATCCTTTGCTTTTATTTGCTAAATCTGATGACTCCAATGGTTTCCAAATACTTTAGATCTAGAAAGAACTTCAAAGGCACACAGACAACTGGTTAATTTTACAGATAAGAACCTAAGGCCCAGAGAGTCCAGAGTTACATGATTAGTACTGGCAGAGGCAAGGCTTGAATCCAAAGTTTGTCTACTTGCTCTAAATCACTTCACTCCCATGTGGAATTTTGATGCCAGGGAAACCGAGAGAAATAAAAGGAAACTGTTTTTTGGAAAAAAAAAAAAAATGACCTCATCTCTAACAGCTGGTTTCGTCTATCTTTGCCCAGTGAGTCAGTTCGCATTAGAGACACAGCCTAAGATGGGAGAAGGTAGGCATGAGAGGTGCCCCACTAGCTCTCCAGTTACGGCCTGGCATAACATGCTGCCTTTAAACTGATAACCAGGGCTGCTCCTCCCCCACCTCGCCTGGGCTCGAGTTATTTCTCTAGCACAGGGATGAATTTGCATGGTGCCAGCCAGGCCATGCCCTCATGCTTGTCTTTAGTCTGTGGAAGGTGCCCATGTGAAGACCGCTCTCCTGCATTAGTGTCACCTGTTAAAGGTAAGACACTGTACTACTATCAGATTAGGTCCGGGATCCAGTACAGTGTTTGGTCTGTGATAAGTGCTCAGTAAATGTTAGTAATGATGGAACAAAACAAAGCCAACCAATACACACTAGCATCATGTCAATCAAGTGGAGAGTCTTGAAGACAACTGTGTAATTGGCTAGAGGAAAGATAGGTCTTACTGTCACCTGTGACATTTAGTGTATGCTGGGATACCTCCCAGGATGAATGCTGACATGTAAAACATTACATGTCTTGTTTGTGGGAGATAGAAACACTTGAGTGAGTCCAATGGCTCTCTTTTCTCCCCACATTATTTTCTACTTTTTTTCTTTAACTATGAGAAGGTTTTTTTTTTTTTATCATTGCACTCACAGAGGTCTCCTCTCATATGCTGTTGTTTTGTATAGAAGATTGACATTCAGAAGCATCAATCTATCCTGCAAAAGTGACTTTTCCCATCAACAAAAACAAATCCAAGAAATTGGAAACAGACATGTACAGAATTCATAAATTTGTGACACCAAAGAACTTAGTTTTTAAACTTGCATTGATTTTGCTAGACTGGAGTGGTGTGTAGGATTATCACAGAGCAGCGGAATAGAGAAATTGTGCTCATCTTCAAAGAAAGGCTGTAATTATAGTTCCATAAAAATAGTGTCATTTGGTGACAGTGTTGGACACAAAAGGAAAAATTCGTCTACTCAGGGACATCTATTTAGAGGGGATGATCTGCCTTATTTCCAATGTGTCATTCTAAAGCAACAGGATTGTGAGTTTAGTAATAAAGAAAGCAAGGGGAAGACCTGAAGTACTTATTAAAGCTGGGCCAGGTATATGGTGGCATATGGCCACCACTCTGCATAATGCTCAGTTTGGTTGTAAGTCTACACGAAAGTAGACCCACCCATGTAGCAAGAACAACCATGTCACATGGCTGTGGCTATTAGCACTGTTGTAGACTGAAGGAGTATTGTAATGCAAAAGTATTATTTCTTACATCAAAGAAACCGAAAACTTTACAGTAAGACAATGAAATTAGCTACAGACATGTTGACTGCGATTTTTCTTGAACTTTTAGTATAGTTATGACTATTTATGCAAAGTTTGGTGACAAATTATGTAGATTTAATGAGTGTTCAAAACTATGCTTTTTTCCCCAAAATGATCTTTTAGAACTTTGGGGCTAAAATATGGTCTTGGGTATAAATGTGCATCTATCTTCTCCCTTCCTGATTTCTGAGGGTGGTGGAAAAAGCTGAAAGCAGGAAAAAAAATATTTTTTTTCGAATATGAGACCCAGAATTATATTTCAATATTAACTTTGTTTTCCCTGTAACATAATTTAAAGATAACAAGTGTAATACAAATAATTCCTGAGAACCTATAGATATCTTTTAAGGGAAAGATGTATGTAGATGGGAAGGAAGGACAGTAGAGCAAAGTTAACAGTGGGCTCCAGTCGGGGGCCCTGGGTTCTAGAACCAACTGCATAGTTCATCCCAGCTGAGTAACTTTTACCGATTCTTAAACTCACTGGATCTCATTTTTCCTGTGTATGAAATTAGTGGGTTGGCTAAATGGGTTCTGAGTTCAGCCTCTAAGATTTTGATTCCTGAAATAGCTTTAACTATTTTTAGCTCGGTGTAGATAAAAACAACAAAAAACAATATTGTTTGGCAGGCATATATGTTTACCTTAAATGTTTTGGTCCAGTTTTAAAATTTATAAAGATTCTCTCACCCCTCACTGTCACCTCTCATAGTCATGGCTTTTGTTTGCTTTAATTGGCTTTATTAACTATATCAGTTTTGAAAATACTGCCTTCCCTGTATTTTCTAGTCACATAGTTTTCCATTCAGCTGACATTTTATTTCTCTTGTATTTTAGTGGCCTTATTATATGTAATTGAAAGTTTGGCTTCTTAGTCATTTGGATAGTGGACCTGGACTTCTTATTAGGTTGGTTGATGATGTGTTTAAACTACTAGTAATTTCTTGGCTGTAACTATAAAGAAAAATTTCTTAAAAAGAAAAAAAATCTTTAAGAGTCATATTGGGGAGATTATTCCAGGAAAAATAAAATAAAGCCAAGCTTATAATAAAAAAGAAACACATTAGAAAAAGCAATAAGAAATGAATATATCCTTTCCCAACTCAGCTCAGAAGGGAATATAAATTATTTTGCTTGAGACATATTTTTCTCTCTCCTTCCACCTACTTCTCCAAACCTTCTTCTTTCAGAATCTGGCCCATGTTTTAGCGTCCCTATGAATCTACTCATGAACCTTTTAGTCTTGGCTGATTCTTCTTCTCCATGAATGTATCCGGTCTCCTACAATCTCTTCCAGAAAATCTAGCACTTATTTTAAGGCAGCAGTTTATTTCCTTCTCACAGTGAAACCAGAAATCAAGCTAAAACGGATGAAACAGACCACCGGGGAAAGTAACCATTCTCAGGCAAAGTAAGTAAATGGCCAAAGACATTTCAGAATCCCAATGTCCTAGTCAAGGTACCCTTCAGATGGTAGAACTGAAACTCTCTTGAACTAGACAAATGAAACACATTAAGTGAGCTAAGTAAATACTTCTCAACTAGTGTACTAATTAAAGCTGGGCCAGGTATATACATTTGGTTTTTTTACATACATTTGGTTCTGCAATATTAATGACTTCAGGTTTTCCCCTTGCTTTCATTATGACTAATCTTACAATCACATCAGCTAGCTGAATAACATTTTTTTTTTCAGTCTTTAAAACTCAAAACCCTCTAGGCCTCGCCCTGACTAGTATGGCTCAGTCAGTTGGAACATCTTCCTGTAAACCAAAAGGTCGTAGGTTTGATTCCTAGTCATGGAACAAGCCCAGTTGGGACACGTGCAAGAGGCAGCTAATCGATGTTTTTCTCTCACATTGATGTTTCTCTCCCTCTCTTCCTCCCTTTCCCTCTCTCTAGAATCAATAAAAGGAAACAACAACAATAACAACAACACAACTCTCTAGGCTTCAATTTCCCCATCTATAATAAGTGGTTTGACTAAATGGAACCTGAGCTCAGAACTGCCCTGTGGATCAGCTCTGCTTTTCCCTTGGGCTTATGCTTCCAGCTGATTTCCTCCTCAATCAGTGATCAACCTAAACATCAGAAAGTATATTATATATCATCAGTTTTGAGCTTATTATGATGTGGATCTTGTGCAGCCCAGATCATGTTAGCAGAGAAATGATGAGTAAATCACTTGGGAGCCTGGAGGATGGAGTGAGGGAAGCAAGGGGGCACTTCAGATGTTCACAGGACACGTCATGGTGTTCTCCGACAGGGAATCTGGGTTCGTTCCTCTCACTTCAGATGCCGAGGAGGAGGTGCACACTGAAGGGATAGACAGTGACTCTGCACAGTGAAAGGACAGTGTGCTGGTTGTGGGAGGATTTGCAGCCCCTACAGGAAAAATAAGTCCTGGGTGCCTGGGCTGTAGACATAGTTTCTACATATGCACAGGTGTTCTGTGAAAGAAGGGTATTTTGGTCCAGTAAGTTTAGGAAATGTCATAAACCGTGCCCATCACTATTGGAGATTTTTGTTGTTGTGTATTAAAGGTCAGGGAATTCTGGCAGTAGGATAATTGTAACTTGGTCTGAAATTTCCAATATCCCAAAGTTGGAAAGTTTTGGGTTAGAGAGTCAGAACATTTCAGCATCTTAAAAATACCAATAAAGTGAAAAATTTCTGATAAACATGCAATAACTAAAAAGTCATCCGTGATCAAATACATAAGTGAAATCTAAGGATATGTCTTGGGTATGGGTAGAATGACTTGATAAAATTCTGTAGAAGGTCCAGATAGATTTTAAAAGATGATCACAGCAGGCACTTTCTATTTTCTGCTAAAGGTAGAGGAAACACTTTGAGAAGCGCTGGGACCATTGCTTCTATTCTCTGTGTCAAAGTTACCCAGGGTGCCTTTGCCCTAATCCAGACCTACCAATTCTGAATCTCTGTGCTAAGAAGCCGCATTTTTGACAAATGGTGTATTTGATTCTAATGCTTAGTTAAGTTGGAAAACCACTGATTTAGATAATAGTGCAGGGCCATTTAATTGAAAAATGGCCAGGAAGCCTACTAAACATCACTTGTAGATGACTGAAATATTTAAAATGGTGGTTAGATATTTAGATTTGCCCTAAATGTTGTTTCAACTCCTATTGTAGCTGGAACAGCACAGTGGTTAGAAGAACATGGGATGGTATTCAGAGGGGGGGCTCGGTGGGGTCAGCAGCGTGGGCGCGTATCATTAGAGTGGACCCACCCGTGCAGTCCGACCCACAGACGCTGGCTCTGACCAAACACAGTCCATCGAAATTTGGCAATTTGTGGATAGTGGCAGAATTAGGGTCGTGGAATTTTTTTCTCGAATTTTAAAAATTATTTGGTAATTAAGAGGTTCTTGAAGATCTTGAAATAATTCATAAACAGAATGGAAACCAAACTTGGCCATCTTTAACTTTACTTCTACTTTCTTCATATCCATCCTCTCAGTACAACTCATACAAACTCCTGTGCAGATGTGGTTTTAGAGTGACAAAGCGAAAGAACTTTCTTGGTTGGAAACACTTGAAATCATTCACCTCTGCATGTGATTTTGTTTTGTCTTATGGGAAGTTTTTGTTAAGGGGCTCTTTTGAGGAGCCTTGGAATGAGAAGGAAGAATAGCTCCTGTAACACAGATCAACTTTATTCTCCTTCCCAAAGTGCTAAAACACTAGAGTAATTCCAATCTTGCGTGCTGCAACTAGATATTATCTGAGTTAATCTTTTTGCTGGGTAGATCAAATAGGCTATTTGAATGTGTCTTTTAGCCCTTTTTGAAAGCAATGCCAGCAGTGAATGGATTTAAAGCATCATTGTGATGTCCTGTACCAGCGCAGACATACATTTGGGTTTACAGATAATCTGTTACTAGAATCTGAACGCAGTTCTGATTCTAACACTCACAATCATTCACTCTGCCTTGTTGTCTTCAGAAATGAGTAAGATGTGACCGCGGCCCTTGATAGATTCTCCATCCAGCTTGGGAGGCAGATATGTAAACAAATGTTTACTGCGGGAAATTTAATAAAAAACTAAGGAAGGTGATGCCAATTCTACCTGGGCATGTCAGGGAATGAATCACCTGGGAGGTGGTATTAGTAGTGAGTGTTTCAGTGAAATTTACCGAGGAACACAGGCAGAGGTGCATTCATATGCAAAGTAACATACTTTCATTCCTAGCTAAAACAATAATTCTCTCACCTTTCTTTCACAGCCATTTTTGGTGTCCCTCATGTCTGTCTTAACCATTTTCCTGCGCCTGTTCTAGCACTTAGCTTATGTAATAATTAGTTTGCATGTCGGGTTTTCTCTCTATACCTAGAGCTCCTCAACTAAAAGGCCGTGACCACTTATTTATCTTTGTGCACTTAGCACAGGGCCTCATAAAGACGAGACATTAGTAAGTATTTGCTGAACCAATGGAATAACGAGAGTAAGAATATTTTCTGCAATTGTTGACATTCTGAAATGGACACATTTCTGAAGAGCTTTGTTAAATAAAAAATAGTTTATATAGTAATGGGACATACTACTAAATGATCCAGCTGACAATCATTTCACATGTACAAAACAATCCTAACACTCACATTTTGTTTAAATCCAAATTCCACTAGCTTTGCTTTAAATAATTTTGCTTTTATTCAGCCATTTATCTTTACAATAAATATTTACCGAGCACCTCCAATGTGCCATCTATTGTCCCACACACTAGGCCTCTGATGATGTCCAATATATACACAGTCCCTGCCCTTGAAAAAAGAGCTAGTGGGGAAGACATCTGTTAACCAAATAATTACAAAATAAATGCACACTCTTACATGCTGACGTATGCTAGGAAGGAAGGATGCATAGTACCAACAGAAACAGAAGACAGTAAGACTTCATCTATAGTTGGGCTAAGAAAATGCCTTTTGAGTCGTGAGTTAAATGATGAGGTAAGCAATCAAATGTCTGAACTGGGGGAATGGGTAGGCACATCGAGGCAGAGAAAATAGGATGTATGCAGGCCCTGAGGCAGGTTTACAGAACCGAAAGAGATCAGAATGACTGGTTATTAGGCAGCAGTAGCAGTGGTGGTGACAGGGACAGAGTGTTCTGGAGGGGGATGTTGTGGGGTAGAGTGGTGTGAGATAAAGCTAGAACGAATGGTTTGGGTTAGACCATTAGTGCCTGAAAGACTGTTGAGAATTCTGGTCTTTGTTCTGAGAACAATGGGAAGCCACTGAGGGCAGAGGGGAAGTGGGTAACCTGTGGAAAGTTCACTTCAGCTCTGTTGAGGGAAAGCAGCTGGGGACAAGTACAGCAAGAGTGTGCAGGGAAACCCTGAAGGAAGCTGTTGCAGTAATCCAAATCTGAGGTGTGTCTTTTAGTAAAGGTTGGGAGAAGAGCCCCCCTCCTTTTTTGAACTAATTCAAAGAAAAATCATAATATAGAATACAACTACTTGCCTAATCCTTTTAGGATTTTCTTTTCCAATTTTTGCTCTTTACTGCTGACAGGCTCTTTGGCTGTGGGTGGCTCTCCAGAAGTGACAGGTTCTCTCTCAGCCTCCTCAGTGGCTTCCTCACAGTCCCCATCCTCGTGGTCAGCGGGTTCTGTGTTCTCGGGCTGCTCCTTGGCCTTGGTGGAGCACTCTCTGCCTGAGGTGTGGGCAGCAGACCCATACGTGTTAATGATGTCTTCCAGCTGTCTGTTCAACTCTTCAGAGATGTCACGAGCCCCTGATTCAGGTTTCACCTCTGCCTCCTTCAGTGGTGCTTGGAGTGGGGAGGAGGAGTCTTGATGCCCTTGCTTCTCCAGGCCATTTTGACTGGGTAATGATGAACTGTCCCCCGGAGGTGTTGACTGTGGTTCTCCTGAGAGCTGTACAGAGTGGTTGGCTTCCATACTGGGTGTGGTACCTAGTGGCAAGCACAGCCGGGTTTTCTGCAGTTAACCCAGTTACATGTAAACGATAAGGATATCCCCAAATGAGCACCTGCTAATTACAGTTTCTAACACAGACCAAATATACCTTCACAAATCATCAATATTGCAGTTGGGTAGGTGGGAATAGTGGGAAGCCATTTTTCCAAATCAGGTCATGCTATTAGCAGATTTTTGGTTTTGGTCTTTAAATACCAGTAGTATCTCCTATTATTGATATTAACAGAGTAATTCAAGATGTTGTTTTTCATGGCCATATTTATCATTTTGTTTAGAATAGCCAATTTGGATAACCATTCTCTTAAATAATTCTATGTAGGTTTATAATTATTGGAAATACATGGATGTATACATTTACAATATTTACATTTTAAATGGTATTATTTTTTCAAAGTTAAAATACTTAATATTAGAGCCACTGAACTTACTAAAATCCTTCATAACAATAATATTTCTTAACTGTCTTAATCTATAAATGAAGATTTGATTAATAAGAGTATATTGATATAAATGAATTCTTACACCGGATATAGGATATACTTTCTTGCTTTTTCTGGTATTTTCCTTTTCCCAGAGGATGAAAACACTTTTCTGAGCTTAAAACTAGCATCATTTTTGGAATAAGACAGAGAATGAGAGAAGGTGTAAATTAAGAAATTCTTTAAAGTTCTCTAATGATTTTTTGTTCTAATATAAAAACTGACTATCTCTTAGAGAACAAGAACAGGTTACAACTTTCTCTTTTCACTTCAGAAACTCTAGGATAACTTAATAATTTTTGAGAAACATCAATGTTTAATGAACAAGGAGGAAATTAACTAGAGAAATAATCCAGATATAATTTGGGCTCTTTGGAAACAGGGGGAAAAGAATGAGCCAAGTCACAGATTCCAGGGTTTCTGGCTATCACCATGGCTAGGCTTGCGATAGGTTTGGCTTAGGGCTTGAAGTTATGGTGCATTCTATTTATAAATGATATTTAATGGTGAAGTGGCTGAGTATCAGGATGAAAAAATGACAGGGTCCTCATCATGCACAGGTTTTGCTGCTGCGGAGACATGACAGCAAAAACAGGAACCACCGCTCTATGCCTGGCTGCCTCCTCCCGTTCCCAGGGCAGCAGGTGTCAAATGCTGGAACTCCAGCAAGAACAGAAAATTCAGCGTACAGACATCACCACCCACTTGTGGCCCTCACCAAGTACTCATTAACTTAGAAGGAAGTACTCTTTACTCTCACACTTTTTTTTCTATTGCATTCATTGGGATGACCTTGGCTAATAAAATTACATAGGTTTCAGGTATACAATTCTATGATGTCATCTGTGTATTGTATTGTGTGTTCACCACCCCAAGTCAAGTCTCCTTCCATCACCATTTATCCCCCTTCACCTTCTTCTACCTCCTCCCACCCCCTTTTTTGGTAATTACCATACTGTTGTCTGTGTCTATGAGTTTTTTTTGTTTTGCTTAATCCCTGCACCTTTTCCACGCAGCCCTACAACCCACACTGATTCATTTTATCCACCAACTATATTATCTAATAATACAGTGAGCGGTTGCCTCGTCTTCATCACTGAAGTGTCTTTATACCAACCACAACTTGTTGGGCACACTCATCTATATATAACTATGCCTCCCCTGAACTTGAAGAAAGACACAGCACCTGCTGTTCAGCCAGAAGCTATTTTAAGCTTTTCTAAAAGGAGCCGTGGCATTTAGCACTTTATCCTTGGAAATCAAGGGAAAAGAGTACTTTTTAATACAAATTGAAAACAGTAAACATTTATTGGCTTAAATGCATATGTGGGTTTTAAAGTGTTAAGACGTCTTCTTAGAATATTATAAAATCCAGACTAAACCAAACTTCTAAGCAACGAATTTAGAACTGACTCTCCATAGGAGTATTAGGGTGGCTAGTCTAGATGCAAGCATTTTGTTTGTGTTAGCTTTATTCTTCATTGATCAGAGACAGTAATCATTGATACTTTTATGTTAATGCCATGGTAGCCTTTAAACTTCATGCACCACATTTACTTTAAAATGGAATAACTGAATCATTCTAAACCCCGGGATGACTGACTCAATTCTTAAAAGTAGCCTCAACATAAATTGACAAAAGGGAGAAAAAACAGTCAAAGAACTGTGACTTTTAAATCCTCTCATTCTATATTAATTTTACAGCAGAAAAATTATTTCTAAATTTTATCCTCTGTAAACTTTTTTTGCCCGGTTTTTCCTCTGCTGGGAGACAATTTTTCCCTTGAACTAGCAGCCCCAGCAGGTTATCACACACACACATCCCTCTCTGAGCAACACATTTTAATTATACATAAAACAATGAAAAGTTCTTCAACAGTTCACTGGCAATCTCAATGCTGCAAGTTTCGAGCACTACAAACCGCACCCCGCATCTTCTCACACTGCTTGGGGGAGTGTTTGTCACACTTACCAGAAGGCAAGGAGCTAAGCAGAGAGTAAAGGAGAGGCAAAGAGGCAGCAAAAAGCTAGTCAGAACAGCAGCAGCAGCAGGCGAAGGCAGGCGGCTGTGTTCTTACAAGGGAGAGAGAAACTGAACACACACACACACACACACACACACACACACACACACACGGCAGCAGGAGCGCTGGGAGGGGGAGGGGAGAGGAACACCGTATGACACAGCAAGAGAGACATGCGCCCCAGCTTCAGTAGTTGTCTCCTGGGCAAAAATCTTACAGAGGAGAAGCAGCTGGTAGAGCTTATCAAACTCCATGTTTTGCCCTTTGAGAAATGTAAACTCTCAGTATATAGCCCCTTTGCCGGTGCAGTTTTTCACCATTGTTGTTCTTTGGGGCCAAGATCAGTTTTCCTATTTCTTGGTTTACTTCCAGCATGGTCTATGATTCATCTCCTTTTTCCTCTTCTTATGCTGGCTGAATTAGTGTCAGGTTTCTTATAGGAATCATGGAAATAGATAAACAATGGCAAAACAAAAAGGAGGTGGTGCAGCTACTTTAATTCTGATGTCATTGTTTGCTTTGTTTGAAAAATATGAAACACAGATTTAGACAGCTCTCTTGGCGGTGGGTTTAGTGTCATCTTTATTGCATGGTAATTGGCGTGACCTCAGACCCCAAGTCTTACTCAGGTGGCTGCCTTGACATCTCAGATGAGCCCTCAGGGAAGCGGTTGCTTTTTCATCTTTAGTTGGAGGCTTCTGCACCTTCCTAAGCAGTGTTGCCAGGTCTTTCCCATGCTTTCTAAACCCTCAACCTGCTCCTTAATTACTCAGAAAATGAACCTCCTCCTTCCCCATTCATCATAAGATGTTTCTCTTAACCCTATATCCAGCCTGCTTTGTTGTCTGTTCTGGGAGAGTGTGTTTCCACACTTCTCCCAAGTGGATTCCTCCATCGAGTTTCTGCTCTTGGGACTGGCTGAACATGGTGACACCCTGTGGTAGGCAGAATCATGCCACCTGAATAATGTCCAGATCCTAATCCCAGGAGCCTGTGAATACATTATTTATTTTATAACGTATTCAAAGGGACTTTGCAGATGTGAGTTAGTATTATTGAGATGGGAGATTTCCAGAATTATCTGCATGGGCCCAATGGGATCACATAAGCGTCCTTATAAAAGAAAGGGGGAGGTAGAAGGGTCAGAGTCAGAAAAGCAGATTTGGTGACTCAAGCAGAGGTCAGAAGGGTGTGGGGCCACACACCAAGGAATGTGGGGGGTCTCTGGAAGCTTGGCAAGGCAAGAAATGAATTTTTCTCTAGATCCCCCAGAAGCTGCAATTCTGTTGACACCTGATGTTAGTGGTGAAACTCATTTGGGATATCTAACCCCCCAAACTGTAAAATAATAAATTTGTGTTGTTTTTAAGCCATTAGATTTGTGGTAAATTGTTATCATAGCAAGGAGAAATTAAAATATCCTACCCTCTGACTTTCCCCACCCCTTTCTCCAAGTTCAGGGGAGGCATCAATTATATACAGATGAGTGTACCCAACAAGTAGATGTCAGGATAAAGAAATTTCAGTGATAAAGACACTCAAACTGTTTACTGTATCATTTGATAGTAAAGTTGATGCATCGAAAGGGGTGAGAGAAAAAGTACAAAAGTACTTCCTTTTAAGTAATGAGTACTTGGTGAGGCCACAAGTGGGTGATACTCCATATTGAATTGCAGCAAACTGAACCAGTGAGATCTTTCAGTAAATACAAACAATAAATGAGTGATTCTCAAATTTAAGTAATATATATATATATTAACAGAATACCTTAATGTTGAAGTTCATTTAAAGGGAAAAAGACCTTGCCATGTTTAACTAAATTATTATATTATTATTTATACTGATATATATATGTGTGTGTGTGTGTGTGTATACACTAAGATAAAAATAGGTATAAACTTCTCATGCTTATTATTATTATATATTATAAACTTTAAAAACATATTACCTAAAACCCTAAAAATCAATAAATACAATTTAAATTAACAACATTGCTTTTATGTGCCAGATAATATTTTGCTGAACCCAAACTGCAACTTAAAGTATGAATATGCTACTATTTGTTGAGTTCAAGGACCTCTTCTACAGTGTGCTTTGTAAAAGGGTTTATTTTCGTTAACACTCAGTCCACTCAAATTCTTACCTAAGTTTCATTCATACTACCTGCCATCGTTTCTTTCTTTCTTTTTCTTTTTTGTTTTCAGAGCTAGAAGAAGGTAAGGTGAAAGAGAGCGAGAGAAACATCAATTGGTTGTGTCTTGTTTGCCCCCAAATGGGGACCTGGCCCGCAACCCAGGCATGTGCCCTGACAGGGAGTTGAAGCTGTGACCTTTTGGTGTGTAGGCTGGCACTCAATCCACTGAGCCACACCAGCCAGGGCTACCTGCCACCATTTCAATGGGATTTTCTTTGATACAAATGCATCATTTTCTGCTCTTTGTCACTTCCCTGCAATTATGAATACAGGGCTACTTGGCGCTCGCTAACTTGATTAGACATACACAAGATAGTGAACGCACAAAAATGACAGCTACCCAGATGATCCAGAATGGGCGTATATATTTTAAATTAAATTTTACTAAATTTGTTAGGGTGATATTGGTTAATAAGATCATGTAGGCTTCAAGTGTACATTTCAATGATACTAGACCTGCACATTGCACTGTGTGCTCACCACTTAAAGTCAAACCACCTTCCGTCACCATATATTAGGCCTCCTCCACTTCCCCACCACCCATCCCTCTGGCAGGCACCACATTGCTGTGTCCACAAGTTTCTATTTTATATCCCACATACGAGTGAAATCTTATGGTTGTTGGCTTTTTCTGGCTGACTTATTTTACTTAGCATACTATTCTCATAGACCATTCATGTTGTCACAAATGGCAGTATTTCATCTTTTGTTATGGCTGAGTAGTATTCCATTGTGTACACATTCACCATGTCTTCTTTGTCCGGTCCTCTATTGAAGGACACTTCGGTTGTTTCCATGTCTTGGCCACCATGAATAATGCTGCAGTGAACATAGGGGTGAATATATCTTCGTGGATGAATATTTTTGAGTTTTTTGAGTAGATACCTAGGAGAGGGATTGCTGGATCATATGGTAACTCTATTCTTAAGTTTTTGAGGAACTGCCCGACTGTTTTCCAAGGTGGCTATGCCACTCTACATTCCCATGTACATTTTAATTATAAATGAAATTAATAGCACTGCACTAACCGTGGCTCCCAAGAATCCATCTGTGGCCTTCTAGAGGCCCAGAAGTCTGGAGTAGAGAATTTCAGAAGACAAATTAACAGAGCTCAGTGTTTATTATAAAATCAACCTTTGTGTTACTGTAAAGGGTAAATTTTAAAAAAATGCATTTTCAATTTTATGCAAATATTACAAAAAATAGTTTAAAAATCAAATGATGCTGAAAAGCTCATCACAAGAAACAATAATCTCTACCCTCTCCTTGCCATCCCCCCAAGAAATAGTAAATGATATTAAACTATTGCAGATATTTCTTCTGTGATTTATTTTCTCATTTGTAAATACACCTATCTTGCTGTTCGTCAGCTCATCAATTTTTGATGTTGCCTATTGTCGTCCTGTAATGATAGATGAAGACAGATTATTGACACCCCTCTTTTTCTCCTTACTTCTCAGTAAAATTACATCTTATTTTTAATTTACATTCTATGTTTTTACTATTGAAATAAAATATACTGCTAAATCAGGTAGAACACTGTGACTATAGTACCATCCTTTTGAATTTTTTTGTTTTTTCCTGGAGTTAATGATCACCTTCGTTTTTTCTATGCGCTTGGTATTAATAATACTCTGTCTTCCCTAACTGTATAAGAGCTCTGTAAAGTGCCTCTCTACGCAATCTTCCCTGAGATCAAATCTATTAGACAATAGGATACACATTGTAGTATTTTCTTGGCACTGTCGCCCCACATATAAATACCCTCAGAACTTTGACTTCCTGCTCTAGTTTGATTTGGTAACTTTCTGGGCCTATTGCATAGCTGTGGTCCTAGCACTTCCCCCACTGTCATCCTGGAAATTCCCTTTATCTCTCTCCTATTTCCTGATTCCCATTCTTCCTCTTTCTTGGTTTCCTTCCTCATTTAGTGAAACATATTGTCTTTTGGCTTTCTGAGAAAGCATTTATGGGAGACTTTGTATGTCTCAAATGCCTTTTTGCTATCCTTTTATTTACTTGATTAGTAGTTTGGCTGGATATAAACTTTTACAAAATGTAAACAAATGTTTTTGATTAAACTTGTTTTACATTTCTATCAGAAATGTTAAGACATTATTCCTTTAAAAGTACCAGATCGTTCTTATTCCAGATCCTTTGTATGATCTATTTCTTTTTTCCTCTCTGGAACCTTTTAGGTTCTTCTTTTTATCCCTATTATTATGAATTTTCACAATGATAAGATTTGATGTTTTTTTTTTCATTTATTGTGTTGGATGCTTAATGGGTTTTTAATCTGGAGATTTATATCTTTAACTTCCTTCTCCCTTTATCATTGTTTCTCACCTTTGCCCTCACTGGACCTCATATCCCTGAGTCCAGAGCCTTTCTGGTTAAGCTTCTCCATAGAGCAATCCTCAGATATCCTGAAAAGATAGAAGTTATTTGACTTTGTGAGTGGAATTTGGACCTTTGGGTCTAACTGTTCACTCTCCTAATTAGAAAACAAAAAACTAGCTGTCAAATGATACTACTATATTTTTCTACTTCTTTTGGTATTATCTTCACTTGATGAGTATTCATCTCAAATGTCTTAGTCTTTTCAGAATCTACCAGGCAAATTAGCTAGCCTCTCAATTTCCTGGTTCCTTTTCTGCCACCATCCAAACCCATTTCTGTCAAGCACACTTCTTCTGTGGGATCATTTACCATTACATACTGTGTTCTTGTCCTCACTCATTGTTGTGTGGGGTTTATGGATTCATTTCTTCTCATTTCTCTGATGTTAGAGTTTTTATTTTTGTTTCTCATTCTTTGGTTTGCTACAGCATTTTATTTTTTGATTATAAATAAATTATATTTATTGATTGTGCTATTACAGTTGTCCCAGTTTTTCTCCCTTTGCCCCCTTCCACCCAGCACCCCCAAATCCTTCAGGCAATCCCCACACCATCATTCATGTCCATGGCTTCTGCGTATAGGTTCTGTGGCTACTGCATTTCCCGTACTGTACTTTACATCCCCATGGCTATTCTGTAACTACCTGTTTGTACTTCTTAATCCCCTCACCTCTTCACCATTCTCCTATATCCTTCCTCTTGTCTGATAACCATCAAAATGCTCTCTGTATCCGTGATTCCATCTCTGTTCTTCTTGTTTGCTTAGTTTGATTTTTAGATTCAATTTTTGATATATATGCATTTATTGCCATTTTATTGTTCATAGCTTAGATCTTTTATTTTTCCTTAAATAAGTCCCTTTAACATTTCATATAATAACAGTTTGGTGATGATTAATTCCTTTAGTTTTTACTTGTCTGGGAAGCTCTTTATCTGCCCTTTGATTCTAAATGATATCTTTGCTGGGTAGAGCAATCTTGGCTGTAGGTCCTTGCTTTTCATGACTTTGAATATTTCTTACCAATCCCTTCTAGCCTGCAAACTTTCAGCTCCCAGTCTTATGGGAATTCCCCTTCAGGTAATTAACTGCTTCTCTCTTGCTGCTTTTAAGATTCTTTATCTTTAACATTTGGAATTTTAATTATGGTGTGTCTTGGAGTGGCCCTCTTTGCATCTATCTTCCTCCCACCCAACTTCTGGGCCCACCCAAGCTGTTTTTACATATGAATGGCTGGTCTTGGCTCATGTTTCACAACTTTCTAAATCCTTTCAAACAAGCAACAGCCAGACTCAATGAACCCCCAACTTCCATACCTCTGCTAAGTGGCCTCAGGCCTAGCACTAGTAGGAGCCAGCTTTGGTTCACAGTTAGGCTTGCCTGGAATCTCCAAGCCCCAAACAAGTAGCAGCTATCTCAGATTGCTTTATAGCTCAGGCACAATGGCCCAAAGCAAAATACAGGTGGGGAGCTGACCTTGGCCTCTACCACCCTGGAAATCCCAGGGCCTGTGCTTCATGGACAGCAATAGACCATGATGGAGCACTATTTCTCTGCCCCCCTGCACAGCTGATCCTCCATGGAGGGCGGAGGTTGGTGGTCAGTGGTCACAGCCAGTCCTTGTAGCTGATTGGCCTGGGTAAATCCCTCCTGTTGACTGGCCAACAGCAACCAAGGCTCAACGACAAGAGGAGGGAACACCCAGCCCACATGAAGGGTACACCTTGTGTACCCAGCTTGGGTGATGGGGAGGCTGTGCCACTGGACCCCACAGGACACCTACTACATTAGGCTACACTACCAAGACAGGGAGTCTAGCAGCTCTACCTAATACATAGAAACAAACACACAGAGGCTGCCAAAATGAGGAGACATAGAAGCATGGCCCAAATCAAAGAACAGATCAATACTCTAGAAAAATAACTAAACAAAATGGAGGTAAGCCATCCGTTAGATGCAGAGTCAAAGCACTGATTATAAGAATGTTCAAGGACCAAGTGAAGCCCTCAGCAGCATAAAAAAGATCCAGTCAGAAAGGAAGGATACACTAATTGAGATAAAGACCAATTTACAGGGAAACAACAATAGAGTGGAAAAAGCCAAGAATCAAATCAATCATTTGGAACATAAGGAAACAAACAAACAAAGAAACAACCAATCAGAACAACAAAAAGAGAAAAGAATGCAAAAATATGAGGATAGTATAAGGAGCCTCTGGGACAACTTCAAGTATTCCAACACCTGCATCATATGGGTGCCTGATGGAGAAGAGAAAGAGTAAGAAATTAGAAATCTGTTTGAAAAATTAATGAAAACTTCCCTAATTTGGTGAAGGAAATAGACACGCAAGTCCAGGAAGCACTGAGAGTCCCAAACAAGATGCTAGTGCATTTTAGAGGAGAAAGAAGTTAGGAAGATCTTTACAATGCTGTCTTGGAGTCACAAAGACCTGTTTAACCATTACAGCAGTTCAGTATTGAAATGAACTGTCCCCCAAGTAAGAAGCTACAGTTTCAGAAATATGCAATAGAGCCTATTTGTTCTTTCTCTTGATGACACTGGAGAAGAACTTTCTGCATGGGGAGGTGGGAGAGTCAGATTAAATAACTCACTTAAGATCTCTTTCAAATGTAAGAGTTTATGAATTCTATACTTTTCTACTATGGGCTTAAGGGAAACAGACATCCTATAATAATTAACATTATATACTTGAAAATCGGGCAGCTTCCATATGAATTCCAGATTCGCCTCTTACTTAGGCTATATTTTAATTTCTTCAATCTTCTACCCTGCAAAATAGAGACTACCTGTTTCTCATGGTTGTTATGGGAGTAACACAGGAAATGTGGTCTCTATAACAAACACATAATACGTTACAATTCCAATAATGATGTGTTTATGTGAAGCCTGTGAAATGGGAATGAATATTTTCTACACTAATAATGTTTTGAAATTGTTGCTGTCTAGAACCAAGTTCAAGTCTGAGAATCTATTGTTATCATCTTCTAGTTGTGGTATACATCCACTTGATCTGGGTTAGATCTGGCTTGGGGTGAGGAGGAAATCTTTGTACGCTCTGTTCCTACTCAGCAATCACCTCTGTGTTTGTAGAATAAAGGAAAATGTGGGCTTGTGGCTGAGCAGAGATTATTTTCAATTAGTCTAAATACAAAACCGGGCAGCAAGTTATACTGTTTGATTCCTAACTGGCACCTCTTTAATGTGTACCAGCTGTGTGCACTTGGTCTCCAAAAGTGAAAAGTATGATTCACATCCTATGCAGAGAATTTGGTTTTCTTCCTTTTAAGCAAGAATTAGGCAAACAGAGGTTGTCTTCAGTAAAGGACAATGTGAATGAACTAGCTTTCCAGCATAAACTCATTTGAAATTTACATAAATATTTTGTGGTACATGTGTGCTTGAAAAGAGCTCCACATCTTAAGTGGCTTTATTTAATTACACATAAATACTTTTTGCATGATAACAACAGAATCATGAATTTCTCATAAATAATGCAGATAAATTTTAGGGTAAGCTCCTTTACCCTGATTTTCTGTTTCATCTGAATTAACAGAATTTGGCCACGTAAGGGAGATATATAGTTCATGTCAATATTTTTTTGTTCAAGAAAGGTCAGAATAAGGTCTATTATATTGTAGTTATACTGGACCCCTCATCTTAGAAAGGCCGCCTCCTGCCACTTTGTTGAATATAGTAGAGACTCAGGACCACGGGACTGTGTTGCCTTGTTTATTTAGAATGTGTCCACTGAGGATAGAGCTGAGTTTCTTTTTAACGCTTTCTTTAGATATTTTTTGAAAGGTTTTATTTTATTTTTATTTTTAGAGCAGGGGAAAGGGAAGAAGAAAGAGAGGGAGAGAAACATCGATGTGAGAGATAGACATCAATCGATTGCCTCTAGTACGCCCACAACCAGGGACTGAACCCACAACCCAGGCATGTGCCCTGACCAGGAATGGAATCAGTGACCCCTCGCCCTGCGGAATGGCACCCAACCCACTGAGCCACGCTAGTCAGGGCTAGAGCTGAGTTTTCATGGCTGCCAACAGCTTCAGCAAGGACATTCCCCTGGAATAGGCTTCACTCTTCTAGCCTCTGAGTTCCAGCAGGTGGGCTTGAAGACCACAGTGCTGAAGCATGGTGATGTCCCTCCCCTCGTTCCTGTCTAAATCTTGTGTCATCAGTGGTTTTCCCAGCAGAGTTCTGGGATGTCCTTTGGGGGAGGGTCTGCTTGCTGCTGCAGAATGGCAGGAAAATCCTGATGGCATTTGAATAATCATAACACAACCTCAGGGGCAGAAGCTCCTGAACTCCAGGGGCACAGTCACTTTGTGGTGTCCCACCGCCTCTGTGCCATGTTTCCTACTGGAAACTTGGGAAATAAGTCTCATTTGAAAAACAACAACAACAACAACAAGTTATGCTAACAAGATACCAAAATTAATGACAACTGGAAGGTGATGATATGGATCGACTGAAATGTTCATTGCTGGTGGTCCCCACATTGAGATGGTCAAACCCAGCTTTGGACTGGGACCCCCTGTCAGGTATATTTTCCCCTCCCTTCCCTCTTCTCAGTCTTCCTTGTCTGGAGGGTATGGTGGGATCCCGGGAATCTTGGTGAGGGAGGGGCCTCACAGATCCTCTCCTCACCTCCTTTGCACCCAGGGGTCCTGCCCGGAGCCACCCTCACTTGATATCAAATAGGTGACACTGGATGAAAACAAAACCCAGCCCTTCCTAATAAGCTGGCACTCCTTGCCAAGAGTTAAATAAAAAATAAATTCAACCGAAATGGTAGATCCACGTGTTTTACTGCACAAGCTTGTGTGTCCTTGCAAGGGTTTGACAGAGGCAGTTTTTTTCTTCAGACTTGCTGAGGTTTGCTAAGCAATGACCACCAGCCTCATCTTTCTCCTCTCTGATTAGTATCCGAAGTTCTTTCAATTCTCCTCCCTCGGGGTCACGAGTTTTTCTTTCCCTACCCGAGAGTCACGGGATCTCCTTCCCCCGTCGATCACCATGTAGTTCTCCAAAGGGGCCCAAGGTTGCACTTGTTTGAGGAAAGCCCGTCATTTGGATGTGCTGAAAAACGGGTGCGGTGCTTACCTAGTTACTCTCTGATGCATATACTCTTCTCCTGTCTTCTTGCAGTGCAGTTCGTACCGAAGATATTTTCGAATTCTAAGTGTGAGGTCTTTTTCTCCTCAGTAACTTGATGTGGTTTTGATCTGGAACAACATAGACCCCGAGAATGACAGAGAATAGGTCAGCAGAAGAGGACTGAATGAGTAAATGCCGAGACATCTGATACCTTATTTTTAAAATCCTCCTTATGTCCCCTTTTCCCCTTTCTTCTGTGGGGCACAGATGCCTAGGCTGTGTTGTTTCGGAGGAAGACCGTTCACTGAATTTGTCTGTCTGCCTGTCCAGGCTTTAGGTGCCTTTCCTGCTCTGAATATCTCTTATGTGACTAGTTTGTCCCTCGACTAGGGTAATTGACCATGTGTGCTCCTTAATTTAAGTTCAAGGACTGAGAAAGAAGCACCTCATCACTTCTATTCATCTTTAGACCACCGTATGGGCCCCATTTTGTAGCAATTTGGAATTGATTTTGTTATTCAGTTAATCTTGTTGATTAGTAATGATCTCAAAATTGTAGTTGGATTTTGACAGGGCTGCCCTGTTGCCTAACTCCAGGGGTCACCAGTCAAACAAAGTAAACGTGAGGCCTCTGGCTTTGGGTACACGGCTGTCTTAGACCCAGCCTGGTGCCCTAGCCAGGTGAGATCACGGTATCTGTGAGGAGGACAAATTCGTAACTGCCTTCCTCAGAGATACCCAAGAGAAGTTGCAAAATCATTAAAAACACGAAGGAAAGATACAGGGAAATCCTCTCAGGTATCCGTATAGTGCCACCAAATGCAAAAGATGACATCTTCCTGGACTTTGCTCTGGGTAAAAATGTAACTTACTAAAAAGTAGCAATACCCTGGCTGTTGGGGACATGAGTGCCTGAGTAAACTTTTGCTCTCAGCCCAAAACTTGCCTTCCTATGAGGTCCTCGTAAGCTACCATATATTCCTTCTCTAGAGATGGAAGAAGATGCCATCTAGAGATGGCAAGAAGTCTTCTATAGATTATCTGGAAATATGATTGAGCCCATGAGATGTGATCACTACGTCCCCACGGATTAGAAGGTATAGCCTAGAAGGAGTAGGTTTGGCCCCTCACTCAAGAAGTGCTGTCCTCCAGTGTCCCACACTGACTGGGGACAAGGGCCCTCACCAGGAGAAGTCTGTTCGCAGAAATGTATGCTTCACTGCCCAAACCTCAGGTTCAAATCACTGGATGATGAACTTTTTCCCACCTGAGGACATATCTAAACTCTGTACACATTAACAACAACAAAAAATGTTCTTCCCTCCCTTAAAACAAAACAAAAAGCAAAACAAAACAAAGGATCCTTGGCAGGCTCCTAACATATTAAAAACCAGAGATGTTAGTGTCTAAAGAATAAGTGCCCTTTTGGGGAGGCAACAACAAGCAAACAACTTCAAAAAACACTTAATTGAAACAATGAAGTTTTATTGGTTAAAAGCATATGTGAAAAATTTGTATTTGAATAGTCTGTTGGAATGTATATTTAGCCAAAAGAAATAGGATGATAATATATAGAGTCAAATGTATGACGATGTACAAAGTTAAATATTATATGAATTAAGCTATTTTAGATGAATACTTTTTTATATCAAAGATTTTAGCTCAAAAAGAGAAATTTAGTTTTGTATTAATAAGAAAAAAAGTAAGGCCAAGGAAGAAATAGGAAGCCTGGCCCTGAGTAAAGTTCTGAGAGGGATAAAAATGGGCCACTTAAAATCTGTGCTAATCATGAAAGCCCCAGTTCTAGAAAGACGGGGCAACAACAAAAATTAATTTGGTGGGTTTTCAATAATATTTTTTCTAAAAATAAGTCATTTCATATTAAAAACCTGTTACATTTCAAAGGGTAACCTATATCTTATAATGAAATTGGGAAGACTAATGGGATTTTGTGTTTATCTCTACAAGGAGAAGTGACACAAGTTTAGATTTCTGCATAAACACTGAAGTGAAAATATGCAATCACCTTGTGAACATGTACCTGATATTGCATCTGAACTATCTTATTTTGTTACAGTTTGCCTGCATTCTGATAAAACTTTAAGTTGTTTTTGGAACTTTGAATTTATAAATATTAAGTAATAGATATTTTTATTTCTCAAAAGACCCCTGAGAAATAGGAGTTCTGTAACTGGTGTCATCTGTAATTAAATTAAAAATGTATGAGTTTTTGAAAAATAAAAATTTGCCAGATGATTTTTTCAAAATATGTGAAATTTGAATCATGGGTCAAAGGAGACTTTCAGTCTGAACCTCAAAAGCCTGAATTTGCATGTATGTTATTTGCATACAAAGTCTTTCTTTGATCTTCCTGCAGAAAATTAAAGACTTTGAACTGGCCTGGCACTGGGATGGAAGTGGTGCTAACTGGGCAAATCACTTAGGTTTATAAAATGCAAATAAAATATTTCATGATATATTAGGTTGCCAAGGGAATGAGGAAGTGTTGAATGGTATTTATGAGAAAATGCTTGTGGGTCAGGAAAGGAAGACACAGTTAAAAAGTTTTAAGATAAAGGCAAAATTTAGGAGTGCTAACGTTTAATTGAATGTGTCATAAAGAAATGAAAAAGGAGTTGGGAAGAATCAATTTGACCAGCATCCACTTGGATAATGAATTTGTGCTTTTAATTGTGTAGTGAATCACAGAAGGCACAACCGAAACCCTCTGTATCCTCTAAGAGCAGACTGGACTAGTTCTTGACCTCTCTTCCAAAATTGATTATTGGCACCAAGAAAGGACGAGTGACCCAAAGCTTCCACTTCCGAGAACGCAGAACTGGCAGCTGTGACCAGGACCTCCGGCTCAAAGCCAGTGGATGCAAGTGAAACCAATGATTGGTCGGGCAAGCACTTACATAGCCGCACAGAATGGGGGCTGGAGAATGAACCTGGGGCCAACGAGCTGGAATCTGCATCCTTTTCTGGGTCACTTCTCAACACAGAAGTGACTACATAGAAAATGTTGGGCTTCATTCAGTACTGGACTTTATTGCTCATAGTGATGTTGGGGTGGGTTTCCTGGAACTCTGAGTCAAGTGAAGAAAATAAGAAATTACGCTTGCTTGCATAAAAGGAAGGTACTACACTTACAGAATTCTTCAAATTAAGTAGGGACATTGTAATTCTAGCACAGAATTAGAAATATCAATGTAAACTTTAAAAGAAAACGTTTGTAGCTTTGATATTGAAGTAACCTAGGAACAATGTTACCGCTTGTGTCTTGTTCTCTACATTTTTTTTTCATTAAAAGAACATTGTATTCTTGGAGAAACATCTCAGTTTGTTCTTGGCCTAGTATATAAGATAGCTTGGATCATTTTGTGCCTGAAAGCAAGAAAGCGTTCAAGGATTAATCAAGTCCTATCAAAAAAGACATAGGAACCTGCATTAAAGAAAAGCTGCCACTGGCCAAAGTTGTGACATTAAAAATTGTAATGAATCCTCCAGTCAAATGAAACACATTTAATCTATTAAAAAAGGTGAACAGATTAAGAAAAAAAACCTTCATAGTTACAGGCAACAGCATGGTGATGACCGGGGTGGGGGCGGGGGCGGGGAGAGGGGGTGGGAGGAGGTAGAAGATGGTATAGGGGTGATAGATGGGGATGGAAGGAGACGACTTCGGGTGGGGAACACATAGCACGTATGATGTGCAGATGGTGTGTTATAGAACTGTACACCTGAAACATAGAATTTTATTAGCAATCTCACCCCTATCAATTCAATAAAAAAGAAAAAATGCCATGATTTCCTAAAGATGAGCGAAAAGAAAAAAAATTACGTGAAATCTTTGCAAAGAAGATGAAGGGATTAGAATTTATTACTGCTGAGCCTTGTTATTTATTTGGCGTTATTGGCTCATTTATTGTGCTTATAAAAAATACAGAAATTAGCTGATGTGAAATATATCAGTTAGAAGGCATTTTCTAACACAAGGTGGGAAATGTCAGTAGAAAGACTCCATAACATGTAACTGCAAGTCAGACAAAAGTCAAGGGAAGTGTACAAAGTTTATTCATATTGGTTTTTAAATGAGGCCAAGGATGGGGAAAAATGCATCACACACAAATGTCTTTAAAGGTAAATGGAAAAGGCAAACACTATCATGAGGCACAAAAGGAGGTCAAGTCAAGTGAAGGTTCAGGAAAACAAGAGTTCAAGAGGTGACGGCTGGGCTGTCAGTCAAGCCTACTTGTGCATGTTGACACAAAGCCACAAAACGCAGCAGGACAGAACACATCTTCACACAAAAATAGATGCCAATAAAAGAGAAAAGGTTGAGGGAGCTAACTAAGGAACTACAGGAGATGCCCCTGCAGAAGCCAGAGAAACTAAAACCGAAGAGAGTCAAGTCCAATTAATGTCACATACCAAGTCTCACCAGTGGTCCTTGCCTGTCTCTTCTAGCTAATCCAGAGGTATTTGTGTGGATTCTTTTATAAATGCAAATAGTCAGGAGCTCTAGGAGGACATTTTAAAGGAAATAACCCCACCCTCCATTCTGTTTTTTCCATATTTAGGTGACTGCCTATTTTTTAGTGCAAATACTTTGAAAAAAGTGAACACCGTCTTTTGTGTCAATTGAATCTTCTGTAAGCTGGAGAAAGGCAGTTTTAACAGCCTATGGTCTGAAGTGTAACTAAATAGCAACTTGAAGTCATAATCATGCATTCCATGTGACAAAAATTTTAAATGACTAACCTTTTAAAACCTATTTTCTAAGTAGAATTATTCCCACAAACGTCTGCTCCATGTTCTTAGCTCTTCCATTAGAACTGTGACCTCTTTGGTAGTGGTAGTTATCCTTATTATTTGGTTAATGTGTTACGAAAATTGGAAAATGTTGAGCATGTGGTGTTATGTTCTAAATTATAAATTGGAGGGAAATTAGGTCTGACAGCTTATCAATATTTATTAAAACTAGTATTTGAGATCCTCTATTAAAAAACAATTTGCCTACAAATTTTATGATAGAAAGTCATTGGAAAGGTTGCTATGGATTATAACTCATGAATTTTTAAATTTTTAGCATCTGTATTAAGAATTGTTTACAAAGTGTCATAACATCTGTGGACTGACTGATCATGGAACAAAAAGTTCAATTTTGAAAAGAATGAAATGAAGAGGCATCTATATATTTTACAATGTTATCAGTCTATAAGTCTTCAGAATCAAAGAACTATTTACCTAGTTTAAAAATCCCAAACGCATCACATGCGTTCTCCTGGATGGGAGCTGTAGATTTCTGTAAGTAGATGGAAGAATTAGATCTTGTATATAATGTAAATCCAGGAAAGCAGGCTGGATGATAACTTCTATCAGAGCTGTGGAATTATTAACATGATAACTACAAGTAGAGTTTTGCATGTATCCTCAGGTCTTGGAAAGTATCCAGGTCATCCATCCGTCTCTAATAGTAAATAACCTCAATTAATTAGGAAGAGAACCATCTTTCCTAATAAGTATGCAACTTTTAATCCTCAGAAGATTTAGAATTAAGTATAAAAATTTTAAAAGAATAAAAATGATTTATTAATACTAGTGACAAATAGGGAGCTATAAGATCTACCAAGGAAATTAGTCATGATTGTAGCATTTCATCAAGTTTTATTACAATTAGCTATTTGCCTATATACCCAATAGACAGTGAGTTCCTTGGGAGCAAGGATGTCTTTTATCTCAGCATCCCTAAGACAGTACCTGGCCCAGAGTCAGTACTCACTAAACTTCCATGAATGAATGAATGAGGTCCTCAAGGCTGTAGGTGATTTGGTCCTCAGCAGTATCTTCTTCCAGAGAGATCAGGGAGAGTCTGTCTCATCCCAGTAACACTGAGCTGCCATTTTGAAGGCTCCCTCCTGCAGCCACTTTCGAATGTAGTAGAAACAGGGGAAAGGGTTCCTCTGATGTTTTTTTGATGTTTAGTCCAGAACGTGTTTACAAACGGGAAGGTCAAACTTCAGGGATGCTCCAGGGACCCAGCCCTTGCATTCTCTGTGAAAAGATGTGAGAAGGTCTGCCTACCACATGGCTGAGGCAGGGAGAGTTTTCCTCTCAGACCCCAACTGAACATTTGTTATCAGGAGAGAAAGATGATACATTTCAAAACACTTCCTCATGACAACGCTTCAAATGTTTGAAAACCATATTTCTTAGCCTAACGATTCCTGCTTTCTTCAGTTGTTTTCCTCTGCCAGGTTTCCCTCTTCTCGTTTTTCCATGTTTCTCCTACATATTGTCTTGAAGTGCAGAAATGAGCACAATATGCAGGTTGTAATTTGACCGAAGCAGAGAGCAGGGGACCATTGCTGCCCTGCTTCTGGGTGCTGTTCATCCACTGTAGCTAAGATACCTCGGCTTGGCAATCTTATAGTGCTCTTGACTCATCATACTTCCAGCTGACTCAAGTCTCTGTGTTTTGTTCTTTGCTGTTGTGTTTTTTTTTTTTTTTATGTGATATGTTTTAAATATGATTCTCCAATTCTGTACTCGTATATTTTGAACTAAGTTGCTATTTTGAATCTAAGGATTTAATTTGACTCTATATTAAACTGATAGATTTGCCTCATTATTCCAAGTTAGACATTTTTTAAATTTAGATATATTTTTAAAGATTTTATTTATCTATTTTTAGACAGAGGGAAAGGGAGGGAGAAAGGAGAGAAACGCCAATGCGTGGTTGCCTCTTGAGCATCCCCTACTGGGGACCTGGCCCTCAACCCAGGCATGTGCCTGACTGGGAATCAACTGGTGACCCTTTGATTAGCAGACTGGCATTCAGTCCACTGAGCCACACCAGCCAGGGCTGATTTACACATTTTGGAATGATGATCCCACCATTAAATATTTTAATTTTCAAGGTTTTGCCATTTGTACTTTTGGTAAACTTACTGCCACATCTTCATCCAAGTCACTGATAAAAGTATTGAGTAAGACAGATCGAGAGACGAGCGCATAGCACAGCATTGCCATTCAACAAATATTTGTGAATTAAATCATGAATTTGACAGAGGGGAAGGAACTAGATTGTAGTTACTGCCTCTAGTACCATTTTCAGGAGAGACTGTGTCCTTTCAATTATTCTCATAAAAAAGTGAAACATACTTTTCCAAGGAATAGTTTTCTTTCTTTTCTAGAAGTTTCCGAGCAATGTTATTCCTATTCATTCTTTTCCTCTCTCATTCATTCTTTTGCAACAGGATTCAATATTAATAACATGATATTTGTAGTGCACTATATCAGATGCATAATGCAGCATAAGAAGCCAACTCAGCACTTTGGGATCTAAAACAATGACAATTCATTTATCAGAGTTCTGTTGGTAGACTAGACTCCTGCTGGAGTCACCTGGACTCACTCAAGTGGTGGCATGCAGCTGATGGATTGTCAGAGAGCTAGGCCCCACCAGGGCAACTGGAATGGTTGCATTTCTCCCTTCATGTGGTCTGTCCTCTTCATGAAGGCCAGTTCAAGCTTCTTCACATGGAAGTGGCCGTATTTCAGTAGGAGAAAGCCCTATATACCAGACTGGATAGAGCCTCTGTTTGCATCATGCTTGCTGATGTCCTAGGGTCAAAACAGGTTACATGACCACCCCTAGAGTCAGTGAGGAAAGGATGTACCCAAGGGTGGATACCAGGAAGTAAGATTTATTGGGGGGCATTTATATAACAATCACCACAAACACAAATATTTACAGCACTTTTAGGATTTAGTATACTATGCCTTGTGATTTCTGTTTCCTTATAATTATCTTTAGCGAAAATCTCTATTGTTAGAAAACTTTACTTAGTATATATTACTTTCGTAAAAAAAAAGAAGCAGGTATTTGGTAAGTATAAAAAACACTGAAGTTAAAAATTTCCAGCTTAAGTAGAGTTTCTATAGTGTTGTTAATATTTGAAGAATGCTTTCCATCAGCCTATTTTCTCAGTGATGAATGTCTGACTATGTCCACCCTGCTGTGCCCCTGCTCTACTCATAGAGGGTTAAATAAAATAGATTATGCATTTTCAAATTAACTGGAAATCTGAACAAGTGGCTTATTAAAGGCAATATTGAATTTATTTAAATGTTTTTAATTTTTCAAATTATAGGAATTATCAAAGCCTAAGAAATAATTACATCATTTTATTTGTATAAATGTCCTAAAATATTTTTGATGAGTTGATTTTGCTCAGATGTGTGTTTTAAGACAAACTTGCTCTCATCTGAACAGAAAACACAGGTCTGGGAACCAGGAGTAGAAGTGGGGGTGTCCATTGGCACTGGACTCTGTTGCATTCACGATCCTAGAATCTAAATGAGCAATGCTACCACAGGGCTACTGTGGTTCTGTGAAAATTAAAGCCAAGACTGATACCTGACTACGTGGAGCTCTAGATGCTGTTGAACAAAGGGGCAAATCATCAGGCGTGTTGTTAAGAGGTTGTGTTGAGTCACTGATTCTGGCTGTCCGGATTCTGTAAGCTGGTCACTATGTAATAGGGACAGGAGGAAGTATGGATAGAACCTAAGTGACACACCTGTACAGCTGCAAAAAATAATGAAGACTATTACATCACAGTATTGGAAGGACACCCAAAGCCAACCCTGATCAACCAAGATGCTGTCTGAAAGCAAAGGGGAAATGAAGTAGGTAATGGAAGAGGGAAGTCATACATACCGCATCTCATAAATATCATGTGAAAAGCTACACATAGGACTACTGTAGCCTCTACCTGTATTTACCTTTCTATTTTGCCATGTGTTTCAAGTAAATTTATCTGTTTCTCTTTCCCACCATACTTTTGGGTATGAATTATGTTGGTAGTTTACTTTACAATTTAGTTCATAGTTATATAAAGATGAGGCTATATCATCACTGGAGGAGAAATAAATATTGCCAGGAGAGCTTCAATTTGGAGCTAAATGCAGACACTATTGAGACTTTGGGATATTTCCTTTTGGAAAGATGAGTACATTTTCTACTCTATAATCAACCAATGTATTATATTAGGTAGGAACATTTCTTTTAACATGCAAATGTTTCCAGGGTGGGGCAAAAGTAGGTTTACAGCTGTGATGGGAAACAATTTATTTTTGTATTATTTATTAATTAATTGTATTATTTTCCATGTGAACAACTGCAAACCTACTTTTTCCACAACCTGTATTTTAACATAAAGGATGAGGGGCATATGTAGATATTGATACTAGGGAGCTAAAGCAGTGAATAGCAGTGAATGCTTGCCATTATGTTGGCTGCCCAGCATCTGAATCTTCTTTCCATTTCAAACCTCATTCACCAATGCATCAGTCTGGTTGGAGGGCAGGGTCCGGCCCATCCCTGTTAAGGTAAAAGGGCATACAGCTAGGAACACAGCACCTACCCTTGTCCAAACACAATTCCAGCTGAAACTTTGAACCTGGGGAGTTCTGTAGTGATTCAGAGAACAAAGATTATTTCCTGGAGTGATGGTAAGTGTCTAGTGGGGGTGGAAAGTTTCCGGTAGTCCCAGTAGTTTCATCGCAAAATGTTTTGGCAGCATAATCTTAATCAGAGTATTTCTGAGCCAAAACTCTTCTGCTTAGATTTCCTACCATTTCCCAAACCTGGTTTTCCATTTTTCTTGGATTCAGTAGGCTAACTGTAAAGTTTCTCTCAGTTTAAATCTGGAAGAATGTGTTCTAGTGCCTGCAACAAGATTTCTGAAGCATACAATACACAAAGCACACATCCTGGAGCTTTGTAGATATGCATTAAATGGTGATTTCTTCCCCCCCTGGTGGGCAATGCGTCCCTAATACTTTTTGAAATCTCAATCAGTAGAAGCTGGAGAAACATTGTAAAAGGTAGCAAAATTTTCTGCTTGCTAAAATAGAGGCTCAGCTTATCTTTGAGCTACACAGTTTTTAAAAAAATTTTGTATAAGTCCTCTTGAATGAATAATTGTTATACAAATGTTAATTAAGCTTATGTGGGCAGATCTGCATGCAGGAAGAATATGTCTGGTGGCGCAAACTGGTCCAGGACCTTAAGCCCAGGCCATGCCTCGGAGACTCTGCTTTGTGATGTTTTGGGTGATGTCCAGCATTATTGATTTAAAGTCTGCTGCTGAAATACCTCTTGTATAATCTTATGAAGCTACATACACTCTTCCTCAAGTAGTCTGTGGTGGCTAGTTTTATTTTAACATGGGATGCACTGAGCTGGAATAAACTGAAGGAAGGACATGTAGAAAGAATCTTGACCACATGCTGGGGAAAAAAAAAACCCCGTCAAAGAGAACAGGGCTGGGTTTGTTGCAGCTCCATCTGTGCTGGACTATGTGCATCCTATATGTCACATGACTCAAGACATAATCCAGGTGGACTAACACTGCACTATTAAGTTTTGGTGGGGTCTGATACAAGACCACACTACTGTGACTGAGCAAGAGGAGACAATCTTAAGACCATATACTTGAAGGTGAAAATCTTTCTCTCTCAACGTGTCTTAAATGACCTGGACTCTTAAGCACAGTTATATTCAGACTGTTCCTAGGGTTGGAATACTTATGGTGTTCAGGCTGGCTCAGGGGACCCTCTAAAGACCCTGAAGGCAGGTGGAGACAAAACTGTGAGTGTAGCCACCTCTAGTAGCATTATAAGGTACCTTGCATAAGAGAAACCACAGTACCTTGCATAAGAGAAACCACAGTAAGATTTTGTTAAGTGATGCAGCCTAAACTTCACTGCCTCATGGAGAGTTACAGGAAGGGTCTGTCCCTTAGGTTGGGTGGGTGCCAGCAATGGCCACTGTTTATGGAATGCTGCTGCTCTTGTATCCATGGTGATCTTGGAACACATATCAGCAGAAAAGAAAGGAAAAGAGTGCCTTGGCCATGGGTAGGGTGTGCTGTTGAGCACATGTGAGAGAAAGCTCAGTGGTGCTTCAGAAACAACTCGGGGCAGTGTGACGTGGGAGAGCTCATGCCGCGGAGGTGAATTCCGGATATCAACAGAGTCACAACCTTAGTTTCTAAGCCATCTGTGTGGAGTGTGGCTCTAGTATTCATTTATAAGATTTTCCCCACACATAATGAGATTTCAAACTTTACAATAGCTTTATCTGGAGCAAACATTAAGTAGATTTTTTAAAGAACATGTTACTGGCACGCAAGAGTAAATTATGAGTGAAATTCATGATTTTTGTATTCTTTGGAGGAAATCTACTTCCATGTAATTATTTGTCATACTGCTCACTGAGATTATTGTTTATATGAATGATATAATAAAGAACTACTCGAATACAAATTTCATACAAATAGAATATTTATAGCATCCCAGGAAAGTTCCAAGTCTCATAGTCTCTTTAAGTAGAATATTTATGGAAACTGTAAAAAGCAAGGATGGAGATTGCGGCCAGGGAGTTTGATCTTCTTTATGAGAATAAAATAAGTGATAGAAGAAAAAGAATTTATACTGACATGAATCAGAATCAAATGTATGTGGGCCAGTTTTTATAAAATCAGAATTCTTTTTGTGTAACTTTAGAAATAAGCCATTTAATCAAGAGAATTACAATGGATGCTATTTTGGACACAGAAAATTTATAGAAGGAATGTGTATGTTAAGATTAAGGTTGGAGACTGAGAAGAAACAGAATGTATAAATGGTACTGGTTTAAATAAATTCAAAAGAAATTGGAAAACTAAACTATGTAGTCTAATGATAATAGTAAAATCACTTTCAGCTGAAATAATAAGTGAAAAATGACAGGAAGAAAATAAATTTGGTAAGAATATATAGAGAGCAATGCAAAAAATCTTAACAGAAAATTTCTACTTCTGGCTATGACAGAGTAGCTTGTATCACATCAATTCCTTTTCCCTGACAAGAACAATGGAAAAAGATAGTATAATGTATTAAAATTTTAAAAAGCCTACCAGCTTTTGTAGGCATCAGAGAGCAACTGAACCTGTGAGGATTAACAGGGTAAGACCCTGGAGGCAAGAGCAGTGTATTGATGCATTCTTTACTGGTTATTCTCTCAAGCCATTTTCTAATTTGTAAGTGGCGCAGGTGAGAGGCTGAGCAGAAAGAAAAGGCTTATAGCTTTTGGTAGGCTCACAAAGCTGGGGAGGCAAAAGTTGGGGTTCAGCATGACTGAAGTAGCAAAAGACTGGGGGGTCAAGACCCTGGAGAAAAGGGAATTGCAGAGAACTCAGCCTGATATCCTGCAATTCTTTTTCTCCTTGGGGTATTTGATAAGCTGCACATGGTGAGAATATAAGCAGCAAAGCAGAAGGTAGAGACTAAGATAGTAAACAAAACTTTAGCAATTCCACAGTGTTTGAGAGATCAGTGTTTAAAGATACAAAAAACTAGATTTGGACATTTCCAAAGACCTCTTAGATTTTAATCATCTCAGCCTCTACTTGGATCAAGGTGATCTATCACGTCTCTGTCTTAGGGAAGAAAGAAAAGTCCTCTCTAAAGGAAGATAATCATCAGGAGCCCTTTTATTTCATCATATACAATGACTGGCATTTAATTAAAAAATCAACAGGCATCCCAGGGGACAGGGGAAAATGGCCAAAAATAAAAGCAAAAACAATAAAAACAGACCGTTGAGTGATCTCTACATTAGAATTCTCAGATGGAAACTTTTAAATAATGATGATTAATAAATTTAGGAAAATAGATTAAAAAGATAGAAAATTGTACCAGAGGATTGGGACCTGCAGAATTATGGTCCAATGGAAATTGTAGCATTTGTAGGCACAAATATTAAGATCTCACTAGATGGGTTAACAGCAGGTTAGAAGAGCAGAAGAGAGGACTGCTACATTGCTAAGTAGAAAGTATAAAATTAAAAATGTGAAAAATACAAGAGAGAACAAGATGTGACAAATGGTAAGAAGTTTTTGCACATGTGCCTTTGGAGCCCCAAAGGAGAAGAGGGAGAGAATGGGAGATAAACAATTATTGAAGCGATACTGGCTGAGAATTTTCTAGAACTGGTGCAAAAATGAAGCAAAGACTCAAGACTTTATAAAGCCCAAGGCATATCTGGACACATCCTAGTAAAATTGCTTAACATCAAAGACAAAGAGAAAATTGTAAAAGCATCCAGAGAACAAAATACAGTACTTCTAAGGAGAAAGAAAGTGATAGATGCTGGATGATAATAGAATATTTTTAATGTGTTTTAAGAATATGTGTTAAGAATTCTATGTGCACTGACAATATTTTTCAAAATGAAGTTACAATAAAGACATTTTTTCTCATACACAAAATTTGAGAGTATTTATTGCCACATTGAAACTGATCGATACTCACAAATATTAGTTTATTTAATGAATAGACTAAAACAATGAAATCACAAAAGGTAATTAACTTTTTTGGAACTTAAAAAAGTACAACTTACTTAGGTTTAATTAGGTTACCTTTCTTCCTTTTCAAAAGGGACAACATAAGGACAAATGAATTATTTGAATGAATTCAAATGAATTCATTCGAATGAATTTGAATGAATACTTCACATTAATTAGTGAATGACAGTATGAGCCTTTGCTTTTAAAAATTGTAGAATTTGACAAACAATTATAACGTGAAATGATGGGCAAATTTGGGAAAGGCTTAACAATGTACAACATACTAAAATGGTGATCAGGTGAGTAAAAACTCAAAAGTTTACCAGTTTAAAAATACATTTCTACTTCCTTATAAATATTTTGCTTATAGCTATAATGGATAATTGAAATATAATTTGTTGTGGTTATTAAATAGTATTTTATGTTCTTTGTTTTAAATGAAAGTCTTAAAATTATTAAAAATTTAATGTGGTATTATGTATTAAATCTTTTAAATAAATATTAGTGCCTGGTTTCCAATTTCCCTCTCCCCCCACTTAAATTAAAGTTACCCAAGTAATACCTTTTAACTAGTGATTTCCAAAATATTGTATAATAGGTTCCGATTCACCGATTTGGGAGTATAAAATTAGATCACATCTGTATTACTGTTAAAATGGTCAGCCCATGTTAAAATGCCCATGTTTAAAACCATATTAAAATGGTTTATTTTATTTTTTCCTTTTTTAAAATTTATCATTGCTCAATTACAGTCGTCCCACCTTTTCCCCCATTGCTCACCTCTACCCTGTGCCCTCCACTCCCACAGTCAGTCCCCTCACCATTGCCCATGAGTCCTGTATTTGTGTTCCTTTGCTTGCCCCTTCCCCTTCTTTCTCCCATCATCCCCCTATCCCTTCCCTTCTGGTCACTGTCAGTTTGTTCTTTATTTCTAGGTCTCTGGTTCTATTTTGCTTATTTGTTTGTTTTGTTTATTAGGTACCAGTTACAGATTAGATCATATGGTATTTGTCTTTCACTGCCTGGCTTAATACTCTCCAGTTCCTTCCATGCTGTTGGGAAGGGTAGGAGTTCTTTCATTCTTTCTGCTGTGTAGTATTCCATTGTATAAATGTACCAGTTTTCTGATCCACTCATTTACTGATGAGCACTTAGGTTGTTTCCAGCACTTGGCTATTGTAAATAACGATGCTATGAATATTGGGGTGTGTAGGTTCTTTTGAACTGGTGATTCAGGATTCTTAGCATTTTAAGAACTTAATCTGTTTTTCCTTTAGAGTTCTGCTCCTGAATATTTTCTAGAAAGCACAAAGGATATTTACATAATGAAGGCGACAACCTGCTTGTTATGATCTGCCAGTTTCAGTTCTGGAGACAGACAGCTGTTGCCAGTAAACTCAGTGTCCTTCTATAACTTGCTTCTGTCACCTACAATCCAAGTTCATAGACCTGGGTGGGAGGTGAGGCACTGGTAACCTGAAGAAAGATTTTCATGTATTTCCGTTTTTGTATGAATGTGGAAGAACCTTAGTTCTAAAAGTTACCACTTCTTCTAGAAATTATACAGGGAAATAAGGAATATGCAAAAGCACCCTATGTATGACCACAGTGGAAGTAAACTATAAACAGGGACTGTTACTGTAAAGTCCACAGACATTCAGAAGATAATAAGGGAACAATACAAAAAGCTCCATGCACATAAATTTGACAACTTGGATGAAACAGATAGAATTCTTTGAGATTCATAAACTACCAAAACTCACCCGAGATGAAATAGGTACCCTGAACAGCCCTGCAACTATTCAAGACATTGACCTTTAGGTTTCAAACTTTTTGAGAAAGAAATATCCAGTCTCAGATTGTTTCACTGGCAAATGTCACTGAACATTTATAGAAACAGCACCAATTCTACATAATCTCTTTCAGAAAATCAAAGAGGAGAGCATATCTGCCAATGCATTTTATGAGATCAGCATTACCCTTGATGCTAACACCAAAGATGGTACCCAAGGGGAGAGAACTATAGGCAATATCATGTAAAAATATAGATACATAAATTCTCCATAAAATACTAGCAAATTGAGTCCAGTTGTATATGAAAAGAATAACACGCCATAATCAAGTAAGGTTTGTTCTAGGAATGCAAGGCTTGTTTGATATTTGGAAACCTATTGATGTAATCTACCATTAAGAGTCTAAAGAAAAAAAACACATGATTGTATCAACTGACAAAAAATATTTGACAAAATTCAATACCTAGTCACAATAAAAACCTGTATATGAATGGTTACAGAATTCTTTATAATGGCAAAATACTGTAAACAAGCCCAAAGTCTTTCAGTAGGTAAATAGATAAATAAATGCTGATATGTGTATGTATGCAACACCGCTCAGCAATAAAAAGGAACCAAATATTTAGTGATTTAGTTGAATTTTACTGTATAATATTTAAAATAGCAAAACAGTATAGCTACACATTCATTAAGGAAAACAAATCTTTAAGAAACAAAGAAACCTTACACACTCAATTGTATAAGAATATGGCCCAAAGCAGTTGAAATCAGCAAAATCTTCTTGGGAATTCTTAATGAAGCATTGAGTTTATATAGAGAAGAATGTGCAGTGCAAGGAGTGCCTAGTTGTGAAAGGTACGAGACATTGCCATCACTATTCATTGTCAAAAGGAGAGGGCACTCCTCTGAGTGAGAGGAGTGAGAACAAACAGGACTAATTACTGGGGGAGATGGAGAATATGTCACAGATCATGTGGAGATGGGGGGACAAAGGTGGCGGATTTCAGAAATCGTATAGGTTCCACTTCACCAATTCGGGACAATAAAATTAGATCACTTCTCTACTAATGTTAAAATAATCACCACTTTGAGCACTCACCTATTTTTCCTTTCAGTTTCTGCTCCCTTTCTAGCAGGGAAGAGACGGGTTTGTTTCTCTGGTCACAGCAGCCAGTGAGGAAGCCCTGACTGCAACTAGCAGTCATTTCTTGGTGGTTGGTGGGACTATGGATCATTTTTGCTGTTTTTTTTTTTTTAATACATATGTCGGTATTTTTCAATTTTTCTCCAATGGAAATATGTTATTTTAGTGCAAATCTACTAAATAGTAAAGAGTACAATTGTAACATTAGAATGCACATGTAGGTTTGGAATCTTATGACAATGAAAAATAATACCCGATTTCATGAAATAGTTTGCAGTACACAAACTCTTCACAAACACCAACTCATTTGATCCTCCCAATACCCCAGAAAAGGAATCTCAGGAGGCATTTCTGTTTCTGTTTAATGGTTGCCTAAAGTAACCTTCGAGGTGGTTGAATTATCCAGGTTTCCCTTGATGGAGCAACAGAGCCAGACTCCTGCTCTAGAGATTTTTACACCATCCTCTTTGGCCAACACTGCTAACTCTATTCTCCATTTTATTTACGGGGAAACGTGCTCGGTTAGAATCTCAGCCTCCCTGGCACTTCGGCTCATCAAATACCAACTTACTCCTGTGAAACCACTAAGGGGCATTTACTGTGGGCAGGGATTTTCTTAGCATGTATCATTTATTCCACTCACCAACCTAGAGGGAAAACAGTGTTCTCATTTTTGGAAGACAAATCTATGGCAGAGATCAATCAATGCGCCCAAGGCCTCATACCTACAAATTGGTGGAGTGAGGATTCTTACCCAGCAGTTTGGCTCCAGAGCCCGTAGCTCTTCTCCTTCTTCATGCCTGAAAAAGATGCGTTGCTTAGAGCTACAGTGGACAAATTCCACCTCCAAGGCAACTGTGAAGATGGAAAGCTGATGCTCTGGATGGCGGAGCAGAGAGGTAAAAGGAACAGGGTCGCTATTGATGTCATGGACCTGCCTACCAGTGCGGGAAGGCTTACCTCCGGACTCAGTCCTTTCAGACACTGTTACTTGGACTTTCTGTTATATCCAACAGCTCGAATGCTCACTAATGGCTTCTCGGTGTGGGAGCATCCCAGAGCTCGTCATGGGACCTCTTTTCCATCTCCACTCCCTCCATTTGGAGTTTCCATTTATGTCGTCAGCTATATCACACGGCCTTGAGCTCCAGATTCATACGTCCAACTGCCTATTGACAGCTCTGCTTGAGCATATTTAATGGGCACACAAAATTTTCAATATCCAAAATGTGTCCCTTCACGTTCCCCTCCAAAGCAGTTCCTCCTCCAGTTTTCTCCATTGTACAAAATGGCAGCTCCATCCATTTGTTGACTCCAGAGTCATTCCTGACTCCTCTCTTCCTTTCTCTTCACACATCTGGTCCCACAACAGGTCCTTTCAGTTCTATCTGCAGAAGCCAGCCACTTCTCATCATCATGATTTCCATCACCCTGCTCTGGGCACCATCGTCTCTCCCCTGAATTATTATTAAGACAAGCCGTTATTTGTCTACCTGCTTCCACCTTGCCCCCTTCCATCTACTTTCTTTCAACACAGCAGGCAGTGTGATCTTGTTGAAAATGTGCAGCACATCACATCACCATTTTGCTTAGAACCCTCCAGTGGTTTCCCATCTTGTCAAAGTAAAACCCAGAGCCCGTACCAAGCCTGGCCTAGCCTGGCCTCTTGTCACCCCCCTGGCCTGGCTCTCCTGTCTCCCGACTTTACTCCATTCCAGCCATACGCTCCTCATGGTTTTTATGGCAACACTCCGACACTGTGCCTCAGGCCTTCTGCGCTTGCTGTTTATTCTGCCTTAAAAGCTATTTTCCCAGATATCGGTAAGGAGAGATCTTCACTTTCTTTAGCTCTTCATACAAAGTTATCTTAGTAGCAGGTGCCTCCCTGTCATCCTTCTAAAATACCAATGCCCCCACTCCCAGCTTTATGCTCCCTTCATTTGCTTAGGCTTACTCTTCAGAACTTATCTAAAATACTACTGTATATTTAACTTATTTACTTTTTTATTGTACATCTTCTCCTCTGGTCTGTGTGCTCCATCAGGGCAGGAATTTTGGTCAGTTTCCCCATGCTGAATCTCTGTAAACATTTGTCATTGAACAGCAAGTGTCCTAGGACAGAGGCTCTTGGGGCATCACTATTTTGATGTTGGTTTCCCTAATTTCCTTGATCTCCTCTGGACCTTTCCTGATTTTCAAATACTAAGCCAGGATTTCTGTAAGCGATCAGGAGTAATTTCAATTTTCTTTTCAGTAAGAAGCTTATTTTGGGTCAGTGACTATGATTTTCTTTTGCTGAAAGAAATCATTTTTCTCACTGTTGACATTTCTGGTCAGCACAAGATGAGGGAGGGATTTGGATTGGTGTGTGATTAGGAACTCTTTGCAAGAAACTTCTAGATGTTGATCCTAGTGATCCCAAGAAAAAGTGTTTGTTTACTTGTTCGCTTACTGATATAAAAACGACGTGAGTGGGCTTGCGCTGGGGGTGAAGGGCAAAGTCACCAATCATCATGTGCGTGGTTTGTCTCTCAGCATCTCTCTGCAGTGTGCTCCATTTTCCTCTGTGGGCTTGCTTACAAACATCCGTTGCTTACTCATAATTTCTGTTTCCTTTTCAGTTTGCAAGGGCCTTCATCTACCTCAGGGCTTCCTTTCAACATCTGCTCCCATCCCCCACTTCTGACTGATTCAGCCTGTTTCTTAAAATTTGTCCACTCCAGTTTCCACTAGAAGATAGTCCATGGATTGCTCTGGTTAGTGTCCTACCCACTGTCTAGTCTCATGCCTTTAAGGTTTGGAGAGGGTCCTGTGAACCAAAATACGCCCCCATGAACTTTGAGTGGAGAAGGTCAGTGGAAGTCACCTTCCACCCCACCACCTATTGTCATCTCCGTACAAATGGGTTCTATTCAGATTGTTGTTTAACTCTTACAGCTTCACTTTTGACTTTGAAATGTCATCTGGGGTATTGACCTTGATTTATGATTCCCATTTTTGATGAAGCTATCCTAGCACCAAATATTAAACATGCAGCCCTTAAAGCTTGAGCCTAGCTTTATTTTGGGGAAACCCCTGCCCAAATTCTTCAGTAGGTTATCCCTCAGCTTTCTTCCAAGCTGCAAGGACAGAGTTATGAGGAGTGTAAATACTGAACAGTGTATTTTTATGTTGTGCCTAGCTCAAGACTACAGTTTACAAAATGTTTTTCTTTGTATATTATTGTTTCCAGGTAAAAAATGTTCTATTAAAATTGTTTCAGTTTGAGTATAGAATTTTTTTTTTTCAGGTTAGGGCTTGTTTTGAAAAAATTCTGGGTGTGGTTCAATACTTTCCAGAGTCAGGAACTATTATTACGAGACTATTGTTCTCAATCAGATGGCAGAGAGAAAATTCTGGTACATTCATATCCCCATCAGCAGATGAAACATTGCTGGAGTCTCGTCTTCTGTTGCCACAAAGAAACAGATGTGGAGAAATATGTGGGAGCAGAGCCCCACTAATTTAAATATCAGAGAACTAGTCACATGTCATTTTGATTCTGAACCTCATCTATGACTGGAGGATAAAATAAGTTCCTTTTTTTTCTATGCTTTTAAAATACTGTGTTTGATTCCTAATGTTCTGAAAAATGCTAATCTGTGTTTTTCACAGCGCAAACTAAAATATATTTCCTTTAAGAAAACAACAGGATGAACCCAACTATAGAAATTATATTCACTTCGTAAATCAAATTTGTCACTAGCCTCTGCTTCTGTGGCCAGAGACCAAAACAATTTACTAACTGCAAGAGTTACTTCCTCATTCTTCAAGGGGTGTTGATTTTTATGCCTGTATATAACCACGGTTTCCCTCAAATGCAAACACACAGGGTCATACAATTTAACAGTAAATTGTCAACTATTTTATCATAGTATAAAACCTTAAATTGTTTTCTTGAGGAAACCCAAATCCCAAGCTGCATGATTCTCCAAATCAGTACAATATTCATCTTATGAGGGAAATAAAATGAAGCGTCATTGAGTAATCATGAGCTAGGGAGAGAGTCGTTCTGGGCACCGCTGACAGGGTGGCCTCCCCCACTCCTGACAGGCTGGGGAATATTTCCTTTGCCCACAGGAGCCTTGGGCTCTTACCTAACCTTTCCAACGGCTTCATGCACAGGACTGTGGCCATTGTTCACCGCTGCTTTCTCCTCTCGTTCCTCCTTGGAATGGCCACCTCCATCACTCCTGATCTGCGGCAAAGCCTCAGGTATTTGCCTGAGTCTTTGTCCCGATCTTGCTGAGACTGCAGGCTGCATGGGGGTAGGAGAGGTGTCTATCACACTCCCCTTGGGATACCCAGCCCTAGTGCAGTAAATACTTGTTGACTAAGATAGAACAACTCAGCACCAACTAGCAGCCAGCAGGCATGCACTTCCTGTCTCTTTTTTGAAAGTTGAACTTATTGACATTAGTTAATGAAACGATATAGGTTTCCAGTGCGCAATTTGATAATACATCATCTGTATGTTGTGTGTCCCCCACCCCAAGTCAAGTCTCCTTCCATCACCGCTTACGCCCCTTTTACCCTCCTCCACCTTCCCCCCATTCCCCTTTCCCTCTGGCAATCACCATGCTCCTGTCTGTGTTTATGAGGGTTTTTTTGTTCTGTTTTGTTTTGCTTAATGCCTTCACCTTTAAAAACCCACTTTATTGAAAACTAGTACCATACGCACATATAGTAACCTCTGATTCAATCATGTAACAGTGAGAGTCTGCGAGCTCTCCGCCCACCGTATTTGTAGCTCTCTGTTCCATTGTTGGCTTTGTTTGAATGATCTGGCGGTTTAAGCAGGTGTTCATTTCTGTACTGTTTCTGTCACTCATCCCCTTACTGTTCAAGCTGCAGCCAAACTGGTCTTCAGTTCCTCAAATATGCCAGCCTCTTTCTTTCCTTTGGTCCTTTGGTCCCATTTTTCCTCTGCAGGAATGTTCTCCCTCTTGCCCTCATTGACTTGGCTGACTGTTACCGTTTTTTCAGAGTCCAGCATAAATGCCATTTCCTCAGAGCTGCTTTCCCCAGTCCCTGATATGTCATCCCCCTGAGTTCTTCCTTCTAAGACCATGTTCTTGACTTTGCACAGCACTTCTCGTTTTGTAGAGACATATTTATCTGGCATTTTTGTTACATCTGGTCAGTGCCTATTTCCCCCATTTGGTTGTGAGTTCTGGAACAATAAGGTTGGGAATTCAATGCCTATCCACATAGCAAATGCTCAATAAATATTTATTGAAAGAACGAATAAATGAACAACTGAGTAGAGTATACCCTTCCTTTCTCACAGCTCCATGTATGTAGAAAGGATTGAACTTCTTTTGGAGAGAGAAGAAATCAGTGTTTTTTTTAGTTGGCAGTGTATATGAAATATAAATCAAGCAAGGAATAAATGAGAGCAAAATTTAGAATACCAATATCGAGATGTGTGGTATTTTATTTCATGTTACCTCATTTGCTATTAATCACTACTGAACTAGAAGTTGTTTCCTCATCTGTTTTTTGGAAAAACTTTGCCCTGATGCTTTATGGTTACTGATCCTCCACAATACTCTATTTTCATAAAGCTTTTGGCTTTGGTATCAAAAAGGTCTTAGACATATGTTCTTACAATTTTAACTATATGTAAATTAGGAAGGTGCTGTGTATTTAATATGTGTGTTTTTTTTTTTACTTTTACTTGAAGTAAAATTTGAGGCTTCTTCATACTATTAAGACATTTCTCAAACATCTTCTCTGATTGCTTTGTCTAGCAATTAATATGAAGACATGGTTGCTCAGAATTTTAAGAGAAGAAAATTTATTACTACAGGAATCTAACATTGTATCATTAATGTAATTTAATATATAAATATAATTTAACATAAATGTAGCAATATATATTTTTTACTTTTGTGGTAGACAGGACCAAAATGGATGCCAGGGGTCCCTTTAGTTGGTTATTAGAAAAGAAACCTATGTTCAGTCAGAAAACAAACAAACAGCACACTACACATTGCATTTCAGGGAGGAGTTATGTCCCAGGAGAAAGTCTTTGCATGGATCCACGCAGGGTGACCGAGAACACAGTGGGCAGTAGTCCCGTTAAATATTACCTTGTAGGAGATGTAAAAAGTTCCAGGCGTGATTTTTTATATCAACCTTTGACAGACACTGAGAGGATAATATTAAACTTTCTTAAAAACTTTTCAGTGAGAAGATAATATGCTTATATGTATGTTGCTTTTTGATGAACTAATCTAAGAGAAAAGGAAAGTTTACTTAGAAAAGAGACAGGTAGAGTTCCTTCTCAAATACCACTTATAATAATAGAACCCTAACTTAAAGGGTAAAAAGTTGTTACCCTTCCTGCCTCCCACCCAACTTTCCACCCTGAGTTCCTTAGGTAGGGCGTTATTCTAACCGTTATTTTAGTTAGAATTACATTCTGAGAATTGTTTGCGAAACATACCATTACCTGCAAGATACACTAGCCTGTTATGTGGAGTTTTCTTCTTATTGTACATGTGGATTTAAAAAATGTCCCAAAGTATTTTAGTACAGTTTATCCTAAGCTGAACTGTCTGACAACAATTAGATAAAGTTCAACTGCTTTCTAACTGTCCTCATAGACTTTTATACAAATATTTGAAAAATGAAAGAGAATTCTTGTGTTCTGTAATTAACTTTCTTGTTTTTTGGCTTTCTATCATCCTTTACCATTTTGGAACGGGAATCTATGGCTCCAAACTGCACGGCACGTTCCTAGATTGGTTCAAGGATTTTCCAGCCACCCAATCAGAGTCAAGGCAGTGCAAGGGCTTTTCCTGATTTCAGGACCATCTTCCCAGCTGGACAAGCAGCCTCATGGCATGGAGGTCCTATAGCTGCTGCCCCTATCTTGCCACCTTAAACAGCCAAGACAAGAGACTATGCAGTGGAAAGCTGGGTAGAGAGATGGCTTGGCGACAGCTTTGGAGCCCTCAGTCCAGCCAGCTTTGAAGAAATATCCTTTTTGTTTAGGCCCGTTTGGGTTCAATTTCCTATTGTATGCAATCAAAAGCGTCTAACTAAAACATCTTCCTATTCAGATGGTTGAAATACTTCTACTGAACTAAGATCTAAATAATAATTTTTACACAGACACATATATATATACACACATGAATTGAAAGGATTAAAATATACTCAAGTTTAAAAGCATTAAAATTAAAACTCTCTCCTTCAGAATGTTAATCTTGCCATTCTCATTCTGCCAGACTGTTAAGGGAATGGCTGAAAAACAAAGAATCCAAAGGCTGGTTTCTGTACCAAGATCATACACAGGGAAAGAAAACCAGTTAAAATGATTAATGAATGGCAACATGATTCTGACATCAGTTTGACTACTTCGTGAGACTGGAAGGAAAATAAAGCAATGTTCTGTGGTCAGGTGGTTGTGTTCCCCCCCTCCTCCCCCTCCCCAGAAGACTGAGAATCCCAGAGCTGAAGTCTGGAATCTATCCTACATTTAAAGTGAGAAAATGCACTGAAGAATTTATAACTTGAATTGACAGCAGGATTATCTTCTGCCTAGAAGATCGCTGTCGCACGCAGTCCATTCTAAGGAAATTATATCTTAGGTATTAATGAGAGTAAAAAATTGACAAGGATTGAGATGTCATTCAGGATAGTTTCTAAAGGATTCTATAGCAAAAAAAAAATTGTTCTTTGAGTTTCCATTCCTCTTGAGGTGACTGAGTAGACATAATCATCCAGCAATAAATGTTTGTTCAAATAAATTATTAACAGGAAAAGTTCTTGGAGCTATAAAGTGAGGAGAGATTGTTATAAGCCTATAAAGCTCAGTAAAATAGCTCAGTTGGTCAGAATTGGAATTTATGCTTTCATGCTACTCTTGGGAAAGCCAGAGCATGGGCAACTATGTCCCTGAGTTTACACTTATTATTGCTCATATCAGCTAACCCAAGGTCCTTTATTGTAGTTCTTTTTAAGCAAAATGTAGAACAAATATTTGAATTTAATACCCTGCCATGTAAATATAAAATTGATAGTATGTACACAATTTATAAATTACATACATAGCTATTTATGCTTTTAAGTTGTTTTATTGTCTCTCAGATGAACACAAATTCCCTTTGAAAACTTGTCTCTAATAATGATGTAATTAAGACATAAAAGGAACATGTTGCATCTTGAATAGTAGGGAAGCTCAAATGACAATTAGGATTTTTAAAATTGCATGTATTTGAAGATTGAACTCTGACCTAGCATTTGATGTTCCTTTGACAAAAAGGGGCTAATTTCAGGTACTGCTTGATTCTGTGCTCCACCAATGCCACTAGGGTTTGTTTCCAGGGCCCTTAGCGTGTCCAGATTCATATTGTTTTAAGTTCAGAAGAGGGAGAATCACTTCTCCACAGTTCTAGAGATTCACGCACTCTTTCTCTGACCCAGGTTGGGGGTAGGGGGTGAGGAATGTGGCAAAATGATGAACTTGGCCTAGGCCCACGTGTTTCCTCACATGTTGTCTAACAGTGGTATTGTGCGACCCAGTCCGCGTCTCGCGGACAACCACAAAGCATCTTGATTTGGAAATATACACACCACATAGTCATATTAACATAATCTAATAAATTAAAATACGTTTTATAAGGAAACTAAAGGTCTTATGTCTCAGTCATTTTGTCATGCAGTTCACTAATGAGAAGAGATTTATTTTTTCATTATTAAGTTTATTATGTGAAGTATTTGTTTCACAGCCCATATTTAACTGTGGCTTTTTTTTTTTTTTTTTTTTTGGTCTTTAATTCTCAGATGCCAAATACTGAGGACAAAGTGAATAACACAGTTAAATTAGCTGATTCTGCCTGAGCCCAAAGACAAGAATTCTATTTTAGGAAAATAATTTAATTCTAAATCTGTGTCTGAAGAAATGTCATTTAAAGGTTTTGGCTGTGATATTGTTCTAAGAATATAGAGGTATTCCCTATGGTTTTGATTGTGTTCATCCTGAAAAGTTTCAATTTAATCGTAGAAAGGTTTAGGTCTTTTGAAAACAGCAAGAAAATCAGTTATCAGGGTTTCAATTTTCTCCGGGCAATTTTCACCACTTCAGCATACCCAAGAGAGAAAAGGCCGATAATTTTGTTATGCTGAGGAATCTGGCAAGCCGGCTAATGGTCTTACTAAAAGTAAAGAAATCCCTTTGGTGGCATATGTAGGAAGGTATGTCTGAATCATTTGGAGCCATTGTAGAGAAGGTTTTGTTCCCGAAGAGATCCATGGGGATTTTCCTGGGAAGAGAAGGTGTCTGAATATTCTTAAACCCTGGACAGATTTATCAAACTTGCTGTTTCATTTAAACACCTGCCGAATGCAACCCATCTTCCATCAAACAGACCTCTCCCTAGGCAACTTCATCTTCCAAAAATCAACACTGAAAATCACCTTATGTTTCTTTCACTGTTGTGATGATGAAATCTGTCTCAAAAGAAAAATATTTGTATTGATTTTATCATCTTAGAGACTGTAACCTAAGGGTAAGGCTGTTATTTAGAAACGTACTCTTAGAAAGTTTTTTTTTGGGGGGGGGTGGGGTAGGACCGGGGGGTAAGCATGAGTCAAGGCGAAACACCAGAGTAAGTCAAGGTGAGATCACTGAACACTGGTGACTGTAAAGAGAAATTGAGTTGAACTATAGAAGAAAAGGTGGAGATTTACTATCCAGAAATAGACTTAAGGGGAAGCTCTATTAGTCTGTCTTGCAACAGAAATAGCTGGAGCAATAGCCTCCACTAGGTGGGCCATTTGCTCTGCAGGCATTTAGAACTGGTCCAAGCAAAGGACCTGTGAGCTTTTTGTGCAGGGCGATGCTTCGGACAGACGCTGAGAAAGCGAGTCTTCACACACTGCGGACTCCCTCCGACTTCCACCTAATCGTGTGCAAGACTCGCAAGTCCTGCTGCCTCTTTCCTGTCAATCTGAGTACAAATTCTCATTGGCCAGAAAACTAATCATTAGGTGTGAAAGCCTCTATTTTTGTTGGTTCTTCAGGTTCTCCACATATCACCTGGCATTCTGCTGGTTGTACAATAATTTTAAATAAAATGTAGTAAACACTTACTAAGGGCAAGCATGTATAGATGCTCTCTCATAGTTCAAGATCACTATAATCTGTTTTACATAAGAGGCCATGATTCACTTGGCTGTGAGTCTGGCTTAGATTCCCATTGGTGTCCCAGAGCCTTCCATCAATTGGTCACATAACTTCCTTTATCTATTGAATGCAATTGTTTTAAATTCTAGCTTGAGACTCTTGTCCAAGAGCTTGTACAATCCATTCCATCACTGCTTGTATGAGATGGTCCTAGTAGGAATTGCTACTTTTTTAGTGGATGCAAATGTATTAATCTATGACTTAAATGTGCATAAAGTATAGCTTTAAAATGTTTAAATTTCTATCATGAATGTAATTTTCACCTGGTAATGAAAAATTAATTTTGCCAATTCAGAATAAATCTAGTCAAATCGGGGTTCAAAAAAATTACTTCAGGGTAAACTCATTCAATTTAGGCTTCTTACTCTAAATTTCAGTTTTGCCCAGGTGAAATCCAATTTTAAGGAGGTATCATGATTATATAACCCCAGGTTATGTGCTTTTTCTCCTTTTTCTGAGAAAGGAAGTAGCAAGGTATAAAGTGTTATAACAATGGCTAGTCATTTTCAAAGGTGTAAGACTATCTTATAGGATGTAAGCTTGTTGGAAATGTGTATTTTTCAGTTAAGTGCCAAAATAGCATTAGCACCAAGGAAGCCCCTGAATCTGTGCCAGCAGAATCCACTATAAATTTGGCAGTGGCTGCTATAGCCTTAAGGCAAGGTAGGTCTTTGCTACTGCATCAAAAGAGGAACTGCAATAAGCTATGGGCTTTTGGTGCTTTCCTTATAATTAAAGCTATTAAAGAATCAAAATTTTGTTTAGAAGCTTCTCTATACCAATCAAAAAGGCAGTACATTTAACATTAGGAATCCAACTGCCCATTTACTCTAAGATTACTCTAAGATGGACAATTCTGGAAGTATCTAGAGTTCATCCAAAGTGGCCATTGTGATTCCAAATTATCATTGGTAAAACAGTGTCATTTTGTGAGATGTGTGCAAGAGTTTAACAGTGCTACTACATATAAGAAGCAGGTATATGGCTTGGTGGAAGTGCAAACTTAGACCGAGACAACCTCTGAAGAAATGATTAAGGTCAGTTGAATGTGTTGATTCTGTTGCTTGTGACTCAAGCCCCAAGCCAGTGGATGGTCATCTTTGACAATGGACTTGATAATCTGTGGACCTTAGCAGAAAGTTTTGTGGAGATTTATCCCCCAAATTAACTTCCAAGTTAACACACAAAAGAGGAAAAATAGACATTGTAAAATTTTTGGATGGTGACTCAAAGTAAATTTTCACCAAGGGGGAACATTTACTTGCAAGTTTTTAAAAAAGATTTCAATTATTTATTTATTTAGAGAGAGGGGAAAGAGAGGGAGAGAAACATCAGTGGGTTGCCTCCTGCTTGTGCTCCCAACTGGGGACCAGGCCTGCAACCCAGGCATGTGCTCTGACTGGGGAATTGAACAGATGACCCTTTGCTTTGTAGGATGATGCCCAACCAACCGACCCACACCAGCCAAGGAAACTTGCAAGAATTTTGTTGACAATTTTATTGAGGCATAGTTGACATACAATAAAATGCATATAGCTAACGTATAAAATTTGATGTTTTTATGTATATATACCTCTGAACCAATCCATGATCGACATAATGAAAATATCTATCGCTTACAGAAGGTTCCTCAGGCTCCTTGGTAGTAACACCTCTTTTCTGCTCCATCCCTGAGTCTGCAAGTAACCTCTGCTCACTTCCTATCACTATATTAGTTAATGTCTTCTAAAATGTTGATAAATGGAATATAGTGTGTATTCTTTTCTCTTTCATTCTTTCACTTGACACAATTATTTTGAGATTCATCCATATTTGTGTGTCAATAGCTGGCTTTTGTGCACTGATCTTATATCCTGAACCTTGCTAAACTCACTTATTAGTTCTAGTAGCTTTTTAATTGATCCCATAGGATTTTGTGTGTTGACAATCCTATCATCGGTAAGTGGAGTTTCACTTCTTCCTCTCCAATTGGGATGTCTTTTATTGCTTTTTTTCTTTTTGTCTTTTGTATTGGCTATAACTTCAAGTAAAACAGTGGATAAAAGTGGTGAGATGGATATCCTTGTCCTATTTTTTTTATCTCAGGAGGAAAGCATTCATTTTTCTTTATTAAGAATGATGGCAGTTACAGGTTTTTCATAGATGACCTTTTCCTTTAATCTAGTTGAGAAACTTCCTTTGCTGAGGATTTTTATCAGGAATGAAAGTTGGATTTTGCTAAATAATTTTTCTGTATTTATTTAGGTTATCATATGTCTTTTTAGTTTGTTGATATGATGAATTATACTAATTGGTTTTTGAATGTTAAACCATTGCTGTGTTTGTGGGATAACCTCCCCTTGGTCATGATGGCCTTTTAATATATTTTTGGATTCAATTTGCTAAAACTTTTGTAATTTTACATCTATGCCATCAGAGATATTAGACTATAGTATTCTTTTCTTACTCTGTTTTTCTTATATTGGTATAGGATAATGCTCACCTCATTGAGTGAGTTGGTATATAGTCCTTTAATATCTACAATACTTTGTGTGTGATTGGCATTATTTCTTTCTCAGATGTTTCATGTATTTTACCAGTGAAAACATCTGGGCCTGAAGTTTTCTGTAGGGAAAGTTTTTAGTTCTAAGCTAAATTTCTTTACAAGATATAGGGATAGTCATGCTATTTATTTCATCCTGAAATTTGTATATTTCAAGGATTTCTTCCACTTCATCTAAGGTGTCAAATTTTTCATATATTTATGATCTTTTTAATATTTGTAGAATCTGGACTGTCATCACCTGTCATCGTGGTTGTTGGTAATTCGTAGCTGCTTTCTTTTTATTTTCTGACTTGTGTGGCTAGAGACTTGCCCATTTCATTGACCTTATCGAAGAACCGACTTTCCGTTTCATTGACTTTGTCTGTTGGTTCTGTTTCTATTCCATTGTTTTCTGATCTGATGTTTATTATTTATTCCTCTGTTACTTGGATTTTACTTTCTAATTAATACTATAAATTTCTCCTATGTACTACTTTGGACACAAGTTTTGGCCACAAATTTGAAAATCATTTTTTAATTTTTACTCAGTTGAATATGCTTTGTTATTTTTCTGTTGATTTATTATTTGAATCATGGGTTATTTAGAAATGTGTCACTTAGTTTCCAATTATTTAAAGATTTTCTAGGCATCTTCTAGTCATTAATTTTTAATAATTCTTATTATGGTCAAGTATCATCTTTTGTATGACTTGAATTCTTTTAAATTTATTGAGCCATATTTTTCATAATTCAGATTATGGTCTCTTTTAATACATGTTTCATGTATATTTAAAAAGAATGCTCATTCTGCTTTTATTAGGTGGAGTATTCTATAAAAAGTCCATTTGGTTGATTATATGGTTAATTCTTCTTTCTTTACAGATTTTCTGTCTGTCCTATCAACTATGGAAGGAGAAATATTTAAATCTCCATTGTGGATTTGTCTACTTCTCCTGAAGTTCCACCAGCCTTTGCTTCAATGATTTTGCTATCGGGTATGCGCATATTTACATGTTAATGCCTTCTTGAATTTATTCTTCTAGCATTATGAAATAACCTTTAGTGAATTTCCAATAATACTCTTTGCTTTGAAATCTATTGTGTCTGATACTAATACCGGCACTCCAACTTTCTTTTAATTAGAGTGAGTGCGGTACATGTTTTCCTATCTTTTTGCTCTATCTTTGCTATATCTCTTCTACGCAGCATATGGTTGATGCTGGTAGTTGTCCTGTCATGGCTTCTCTTTATGCTGTTTATTTTGTACTTGGCAAATAGATTTGATGAAAGGATTTGAGAAAAGTGAAGCAAAGAAGCCTCATGCTTGGTTTTAAACTGCAAGTTTTATATTGACTAGAGGAGTCTTCAAAGAGAGAGTTACAGAAACAGGCAGTTAGGGGTTGGTGATAGTCTATTGTGAAGGATCCTCTAAACATACCTGCAACTGGGGAGAACTGCCCAAAAAATTTAGAAATGGGGCTGGGCAAAACATGCTCAAGAGGCATGCCATGGGGAGATGGGAGAACAGGAGGAGGAGTACCAGCTTAAAATGCTGGGGAATGCATCACCGTGGGACCACGTTGTAATGATGTCTGCCCTAACAGATGTAATTCACACTCTCACTTCTAGACTGCACTTCCCTTCTACTAAAGAGGGTATATTTACTTGATTCATCACACTGTTTTGCCTTTTAAACTCCCTATTTAAAACAGGATAGGTTGGCTTATATTGGAAATAAATACCACCCCCACTATATTCTTTGCAGCTGAACATAATACAGGTTTATTTCTTATCAATTTGAAGTCTGCTGCGGACTCGGGTGACTCTCCAGGGTCATTGCTCTCCATTTGGTGACTCAGTGATCAAAACATGATCCTGTAACCTGTACTATCTGGTCTCCTCAATTAAATGTCCAGGGGAAAGAGAGAGAGACCATCCTAGTCTGGGAATGTTGCATGTCACTCCTCCTCAGATTTTAGTGGACGTAATAGTCACATGGCTCTGCAGGGTTGTAAGGGAATGGAGAAGTAGAGTCTTCTGTGAGCAGGCAAGGGAAGGAGAACTGAGCGTTGGTGAACGCTCTTGTCTCACAAGCTGTTGCGTATACTGCCCCTGCCTGACTCAGCCCTCACCTTGGCTTCAGTATCACACACTAACCTTTCTGGCTCCAGGTTAAATCATTATTTGCTTCATTTACCTTTCCCATTCGATGGCAAACTCTGCATTACTTATTCTGTCTTGTGTTCCCCACCCCTAATACACGCAGTACCTAGTACCTAGTTGGACAGATATTTGTACATAAATAACTACTGTGGATCATAACAGAGGCATCTGGAAATTTCCTCCTTGATATTGTCTGTATTTTCTGTTTTACTGGCTATAGAAACATTCAAAAGTCATAGATAGCCTGATTTCCTTAGTGATCGACAAGGAACTGGAAGACATGTACACACCTGTAGGGTGTAGGTGCTGTAGATCAGCGGTCCCCAACCTTTTTGGCATCAGGGACCAGTTTCATGGGAAACAATTTTTCCACAAACGGGGGTGGTGGAGGATGGTTTCGAGATGATTCAAGCCCATTACAGTCAAGCTCATCTCCTGCTGTGTGGCCTGGTTCTTAATAGGCCCAGACAGGCGCTGGTCCAGGCCCGGGGGTTGGAGACCCCTGTGTAGATTGTCAGTGACTATTCTAGTTTCTGACATCAGGGTAGCGTCTCATCTATTCCAGACACATCATTCCTCCAGTTAATAGTGCTACTTTTTAGAAAGATAAATTATTTTTACATATTGTTTATTTTCCCCCTGACTTCAAATATGTATGTATTAGAAAAACTGGAAAGTATATCAAATATAAAGATGCTTTAATTCCAGTGTTCAAAAAACATTATATTATCATTTTGATATATTTATTTTCAGACTTTTATGGAAAGACCTTCACACAGTCGAGATGGAATACTAAAATGGAGTTTTATTCTGAATTTCTTAACATTTTGTCACAACATCTCCACTTCTCATTAGTATGTTGCAGCATCCTCTTAAATGACTGTCTCATTATCTTTTCATATTAAAACCATAATTTATGGAACCATTTCTTACATGTTAACATTTAGGTGATTTCCAAAATCTTTTTGCTACATAAAATGCTGTAATAAATATTGTAATGCGTGCACATTTTTTGATACTTTGGACTTATTTCTTAGATGAGGTTCAGAGAAAAAAACTGATAATTTAAAAGGTAAAAACATTAATACAGTCATAGGGGCACCTTTAAATTAGTCAATAGTTTTAAGCAAATTATCCAACCTGCTTACTATTTTCCAAGTCAGAAGTATGAAGTATGAACTCTAGGGGCTTAAAATGCTTAGTCTTTTTATGAAGCAGTTTAAAAAAATATGTGAAAGTAACTTTTATGTGATCAGCATTGTCTTGTTGGGTGGGGTAATAACACGCCCAGCATTTCCACACTGCCTTACCGACCAGGCTCGTAACACTCAAGAGAAATACATCCAGACTCATCTGGAATCCTTCAAGTTACAAAGTACTTTGATGTATAGTTTTTCAATGCAGATTTCCATATTTTCATTGGCTAAAGCACTTGCAAATCACTTTTTCTCCCTTTCATATTGAATAAATATGGCAGAATCATTCACAAAATAGGGCCACTAGTCACTGCCAAATTCAACATTCCACTCTCTAATATATTCAAAACTTACTTTTCTTGACTAATCATTATCACTTTTTTAGCCCTCTTTCCTTCTTCAATTTTTCCAACATTTGCTGATGGCTTGCTTCGTGTGGGTGGGGGGAGTCCACGTCTGACAAAGAAATAATGTTTTTATTGCTCAGTGTGAACTTTTGCTGATGAGAAGCGAACCACAAAACCTGAGCTAAGTACGGTGTCTGGGCAGTTCAGGGGCTCAGGCACCAGCTGAGTGACTGTCTCAGGTGCCATCCTTAAACCCCCCACTAATTAAAATGACAATCAAGGACTTTTAGGGATTAAGTGTGAGTGCGTAGCCATGGACATTAAATCCATACATTCCAAGGATCCCCTGTAATTCTTTAAAACATTATAAGCAGGACAGTCATAAGTATCTCTTTGTCTGGAGGAGGAAGCTAAAACCAAAGAGGACGTAATTTTCTTGGCCAAGGTCATATAGTCCATAAGTGAGGCTATTGGGCTGAGACTCAGATCAGGAACAGAACACTTTAGAAACTGAATCTTCATTATGTACATGAGCAGATGGAATGGAGCCGCGTAAGACATTATTCCTGAGAATCAATGAAATGTTATTATAGGTGGAAATAAGAGTAGACAAGAGAATAGGAAATCAAATCATCTTACAGAGTAATCCTTACAAAATAATGACCTCAATTCACTTATGAAGGGAAGAGAAACTGAACTGATATTTTAGCCTTATGCTGGTTGAACACATGTGGAGGAAATAGCAAGCTGATTTGAGTTGAAGGTGCATTGCAGGAGCTGGCAGCACAATTTCTTTTCCCATCAATTTTCATCCGTGCCCCCACCTGCACCCCACAAGGGGTCTGCCAAAGTAGACATCCAAAATAAGTGTATCTCATTTAAGAACACAATGTTATGCTGTGCAGCTGAATGGAAAAGGAGAGAGATTTCTGATAGCATCTAGTTTTTATCTCCTGGGGAATTGTTTAATTGTAAATAGTGTACTAAATAGGAGTTGAAGATGTTTATTATCTAGAATGTAACATATACGTTTATCGGTTCAAATATGAGTACAATTTATTGGACAGACTTCTTTCTGTTTTTCTAATCCAAGGCTCATATTCAAGTGTGTTGTTTCTGAGTGTATATGCAATAATACAAGCTAAGTGTGACTTTTACTGAGTCCAAAATTAATTGTGGTCTTAGAACTAAAAGTATCAGTTTTCTTATTATTAATATAACTTATAATTCTCAATTGGTGGCCTTCAGAGACAGTGTATGAATAGTCTAAGAAAAATGTAGGAATCTGTAGGGCTGCCATGGGAGTAAGATGATTTTATTTAAATCCCAGCTCTAACCTGCAGGACCTCTGGACCTCAGTTTCTCCATCTGCGAAAGGGGGATACAACGATTTTAACCTTCCTAGCTCCCCAGATGATGTAAGGATGAAATAAGGTAAGCTTTGTTGATGCCCCTGAAACATTGCAGTGATGTAAGAGATTGTCAGTGTTGGGGCAGCATTCTTAGCTACAGGAGAGCCCTCTTGCTCCAGAGATTACTTCTCAGGGGTGAATGCGGTTGGTGCACACGGCGGGAGAGATTGGATTCTGGCACATGGGAAAAGAACAAACTCTTCCCAAGAACTCTCCCAGACCGAAGGAGAGTTCCTGGCAGTATCTTATATATTTGTTTTGGTTGATTATTTAATATTTTGATGTGACTATTAGGAGACTGTCAAAGGGGGTTAATGAATTAAAACCCAGTGGCAGTGGTGATGTGGTTTGGCTTCAAGTAAATGCCATGGTCTATCCCAGCTCACATCTGTTTCTTTCCATCCACCCATCCACTCATTCATTCAATAAGTCTTCATGAATCCTCTCCCATGTGCCAATTTTGGCTTCCTTTTAGTCTTCTTCAACTGAGCACACTGCTGAGCCGTATGCAGATGACTGCTTGGCTTGCATGCCTTCAGTGAGACTGTGGGCTCCTTAAGGGCAGGAGATATGCCGTATACTTTTACTCTGCCTCTATTATAATACTTATCAGTGTGCTAGGAAAATGTAAAAAGCCATTAAATAGTTATTGACTTTTTCTTACAGGGCCACATAATATTTCATAGTTTGATGATTTTGACAAGTGTTACAGGTTGGGTGTCTCGGGAGGTGGCCTCTGAGACAGAGACTGGCATGCTGGGAGTTGGTTGGGGGGTGCTGCTGGCAGCAGTGCTTAGGGAGAAAGGCGAAGGAAAGGAATGGGCAGAGGAAGGTGGGCAGCCATGCAGCCTGGAGAAAGTCCTTGGCCCACCTTATAGGAAACTCTGGAGCGAGGATGGCCTTTCAGGGTTGTGCTGAGCTGGGGTAAGGGAACCTGGTCTTTATCCCGGACACTCAGCTGTCATTGGAGGCAGACTGCTGGGGGAAAGGAACCTGACCTTGGACAAGGTGACGGACGAGGCAATTCTGAAAGAGCATTGTCAGCTGTGGGCTATCTGCTGGCAGCATTCCCAGCAATTGAGAGAATAAGCTCCGTGGTCCTGAAGGGGAATCACAGAGTCCATTGCGGATCATAATTATCTGAGGAGGAGAAAAGGGAATTTTAATACAGACACTACACACCGCGTGTTGTCCATGGAAAAGATCATTTTTAAGTCACTCACTAGAGCCGGTATAAAATAAGAGTTCCCTCAACCATATAGTTCAGTGAAACAATGAAAAACAGTGGAGGTGAAACTTGGGTTAGTACGTATTGGTCAGGACAGTTTTGTTTCACATTATTGAAACTAACTCAAATTAGTTCAGGAACAGAAATTTTATTGTCTCATGTAACCAAACTTTACAAAGTTGCAAGTAAGCCTCAGGGACTCAGATAGTAGTAGATGGCTTTTTTTTTTTTTTTTTTTTGAGGGGGGGAGCTCTGCTTTTTCTCTTCATATCATCTGTCTTATCTCAGACCAGCTAGGTAGAGAGGGATTAAAATTTGATTGTCAAGGTAAAAACTCCCCGGTAAAGGCTTTTATTAGGTGAGGTGTTACTCATTGGACCAATCAGCTGCAGCCAGATGGATGAAGTATGATGATTTGTTCAACTGAGTCTTTCTGGGCAGCCCTAATCAATTATTATCGTCTAGTAAGAGGATGGGAGTTCTTATGTGGATACGTGACTTGAATGGAGAAAGGGACATCTTTTTGGAAAGGTGGGGAAACAATGAGTGGGTTGAACAAAAAATGTCATATATTAAATTTATCTTATTTCCCCTGTTTCAGTCTTATGAGACTAATTTTATGTTCATTTTTGGCTTTAGCATATGGACCAGTGTATTTTATCATGGAAATAAGCCTTATAGCTACCAGTAATTTGTTCATAAATATTAGATTCTGTTCATTTTACACTGAGATTAATCACCTGCCAACATGTACATGATTTTCTTGGTTCAGAGAAATTGTTTATTAATCATATTAACAAGGGACTTTTTGAAGGGCTAGGAATGAAGACATGATTATATACTTTTTAAGAGGATATTTATTTATATTAGTAAATGTCACTTTATAAGAAGACATTTTAACCTTTTTCAAATAAACCTGCTCTGAGTGATTTATTATATAATTTTGTTGGCTATACATCTTTATTATATGAAGACATTTGAAAATATAAAAAAAAATTAAAAAATAGTCTCTTTAGAGTCTAGAAAAAACCTATGCCTTGAAACAAAAATGTCAGAACGGTCAGCTAAGCTTTTTAACCCTCCCGGTGATGGCGGTGCAGGTCTGATGCCTGTGTAGTCTACCCCCAGGTAATTAGTTCAAGTCAATTGTAGGAATTCTACCCCGTGGTAAAACCAATTCCAGTGGTTGGGTTCAGAAAGAGGTATTCGCCTAATACACCAGGGAAGGGGTGCTTCTGTGAAGTTTCCTATTTCCCTTAAAAATAAGCCACAGAAAGAGACAACCTTCCTTTTGGACACTGCTGGGTCCATATGTCATGTAAGCTCTGCTAATGCCACGGGTCTCCAGTCCAGTGTAAGGCTGACACTGAGTGTAGCCCGGTAGACCAGTAAGAACCTGAGTCCCTGTTGACAGTACTGAATCAGTGACCTAACCAGGAAGGGGCGCCCAGGGGCAGGGCAGGGAGGCCTGAAGGCAGGCTGAGGCGTGGGTGCTGAAATGCTTATCAGGAGTCGTTGTGTGCGACAGTGTGCTCCCGCCGAGTAGCAGGCAGAGCCTGGGGCTGGAGATGGGGTTTTGGAACCCTTAGAAATTGATGGAACTGGCTAGTGAGGAAAGGTAAGAGGTCTGCTAAACAACTAGTATTTAAAGTAAGAGCAAAGGACTTACTACAAACCAGTGAACTAGACTAGCTTGAAAGGTAGGAGAAACAGGAGAGACGAGTGATTTAAGGTTCGGAGAAAGGTGGAAAGAAAGACCTAGCAACCTTGAAATCGTTTTCTCATCGATGCAAAACATTCTACCCTTCAAAACTTATTCCTTGAGTTTAAATGTTGCTCTCTTTAGGGTCTCTCTTAAGACATAAATATTCCCAGCTGTGAAGAAAATTGAGCCGATGGCATCTGTGTGAGTGGAAGACAGGCTGAGTGTACTTCAGAAAGGGAACGGATAAGAGGGAACAGCAGTGGAGAGTTGCTGGAAGATACCTTTTGTCAATTTCTGATTTTCATCAGGGTGTAGGGAGCAATGGTGCCTCTGCAGAGTGTGTTAAGGTGTTCTCGGCTTATCTTTAGTTTAGGGGGTTATAATAGGTCACAGGGGGTATTTTATGTTTCAGTAAAACAAATGGCAGGGGCGGAGTTGGGGAGCAAATTCTTCAAGCTTATAACTATCTAGTCTGCTGGGGCACCCAATGCAAATATGAACTTATAGACCTATAGCTACACCTAGTGGCCAAATAGTGGAGGGAACATTTTATTGCACTTTTTTTTTTTTTTTAAATCATGGTTCTTTAGCTGTATTATTTTCACATGTCAGTCAATATTGCTTCTCGAGTAGTTATGTATTATGACATACAGTTTCCTCTGTATAACTACTTTTAACTAATCTTTTAGTGTGTCCTCTAGCAAAATCATTGATGCCCCAAATTGAAAGAATGTGGTGGTATAAAGCACAAAGACTTTGTGTGTTGGGAAGTTGGGGAAAGGGAAATAAATGGGCGTAGACTTGCACCTCTTACCTGCTTGACGATTCTGAAGTACCAGCTTACAGTGTTCAGCACTGGCTAGCTTCCTCTACTTCAGCATGAGGTATGGAGAATTATCTCTTTGAGAAAATAAACAACAGTGGCAATGACAAGGATGAGGACAGTGATGATAGTGGCCATGATAATGGTTGTGATCCAGCAAGAGATATGTGAAGAAAAGACAGCCCAGATATTTCGTGAGTGTCTGATATGTATGAGGTTGGAAAAATGAAATTAATTTGTAAGAAAATAGAGCAGAACATGAAATGAAGAGGTGATCAAATTGTTTTCAATAGGTAATGCATACAGTTAAACCACTGCATCAGCAAAGAATGTTAGTCCTCTGAATTTTTGCAAATGGCATGTACTAGACATATTTTGTGGGTGGTACTTTTTTCTTGGTATTGAAAAGACCGAGAAATCGCAGTAGCCAACACTAGTGGTCATCATGGCAATGAAGCGGCACATTTACAGAGATGATTCCAACGTTTGGAGAATTGACTTGCGCTAGAGCACATACCCAGGCTCACAGTTCGCTTGGAGAAAAAAATGGCAAGAGGTGATGTACAGATTTCGAAGGAGTTTTATAATACTGTATTCCAACTTTCCGGGGGGGGGGGGTTAATAATAGGAATGGGTTTATGTTTCCTTCATGAGAATTTGAACACACAATTAATTAAACATACGTCTTCATTTTACTGATGGAGAAACATGAGCCAACAGTGATTAAATTACCGAGCTATTTGGTTGCAGAGCTAAGGCTACAACCCGTGGTTTTCACTCCTGATCTACTGTTCTTTCTACTACAACTGTTAATGGCAGAGTTCTCCATTTCAGGAGGAGACTGAAGCGCGGGCAAGTGGGCTGACGCCTGAGTCAGGGATGTTCAGATAGGTCGAGGAGGATTAAGTGTAAAGTAACTAAATACTATATCTCCTCTATTCTATGATGTATGTTTTTTCACATATTAACATTCCAAAATCAGTCCGAATCTCATATGTGCCTCTAGGCAGGGTGTCGGATTGGGACCAGGTAGTCTTTTCGTGAAAGGATTTAACTACTGACACTCTCAGGTACTTGATTATAGAATTAACAAAGCTAAGTAGTGTTGACATAATTGCTGAAAGAAACTATTTACTATTTAGCAATGTGTAATTCAATTAAGGGGAAAAAAGTCACTATTTAAATCACTGGTACTCTTTCTTCTGGCGTGAAGTGTGAGCACGGTGAAGGTGTTAAGAAGGGGTCAGGCAGACGCACCCCCAGTGCTGCCCCTGCCCTGGCAGGGGCCAAACTCAGTTTGGAAGAATTTTAAAGTAGGTTTGAAACAGTGGAGACACAAGTCTTATGAATCTCAAAAGGAAGCGGTGTGTAATTGTATGAGTATTTCATACAATTGTATGAATATTCCATGTCATATGTGTGGTAGTATACTTTATAACTTGTGTGCACATACGTATAATGTAATGGATTCTTTTCCCTGAAGTACTGTTATCAAATTGATCATCTTACGATCAGATACATCTATGAACAGGACTAATTTGGTTTAGAACAGCAATGTCATGTATTAGAAAGAACATGTTATGTCTTAGAAGCTAGGTCTGGGAAACCACCAGCCTCCTGCTAGCTGTGTTGTGAGTGTTTTACTTCCTCTCTAAATATCAGTGTCCTTCCCTAAACTTGGATTACTGATATGTAACTTGCAAGAATGTTGTGAGAAACAAACATGATTATGTATGTGCAGTGTGTGCCACAATGCCTGTGACCTAGCAGGTGCTCAGCAAAGTCAGCCCAGCCACAGGACACTGGAGTTAAGAGTAGGACGTGTAAAGTAATGCTGGCTGAAGGGTAAATTGCTCTGGTTCGGTCCCATGTAGTCTAAACAGTGTTTCTCACCATTTTAAAATCTACGCCTCATTAGTCAAAATGATTTTAAATAGTCTTCTGCATTATGTTTAACTGAAATAATATGTATTTAAACATTTTCCCAACTATATAAAAGTACAGATACATTTTTCATACTGGCTTCTTCTACTCTCTCCCATTCTGATCTGCCTCTCAGAGGGTTGGCCCCACCCTGCTGAGAATCATTGATCTAAGACATTGTGTCAGATAGGGAGCAAAGAAAGATTTAGATATTTATTTTAGGTTCATATTAGAGCCATTGAGGTTCCATCAGTTTTCACCGACTGGCCCCATCGTCCATTTATCTACTGAACACATTGGGTAAAAGAAGCAATATGGACCTAGAGCATCCTGCTTATCGTCTTTCAAAGGATTATCCAAAATAAGTATAACGGGGCAATCTTTATGAGACAATCTAAGAATTTTTATGCACGATTTAAGTACTATGTGTTTGTCAGCATGGAGATATCAACTCTCATGAAGGCAAGTGTAGGGGGAAGGGAGTAGGGGGAGATGGGTTACTAGAGAAAGCTCTGTGGCCAAGATACTTAAAGAAATCACAAGGCCACATTTTATGACAGTCCTCTGGGAGACACAAAGAGGAAAGACTTCAATGGCCCCAATCACGCTTCCTTTTCCCTAAGCTATTGTCCCCACAAGTGTCTTAAAATGATATCGCAACCTGAAGTTAGTTGTCCTCTGACAACTTCTTCTGATTTCGTGCTAGTTTAACTTTCACTCAAGCCTAAATCTCCACTGCCCACCTGGATTTAAGAGGGGACTGGCAAGATTCTTCTAGCATTATTAGCTTTTCAGAAGCCACTGTCTATTTGCATATCTCCTGCAAGGCTGGCCCCACCAGCTTTGCCTTATCCCTGGCTCCTCCGGAGGCAGAATCCTTTTTCTGTTTTGTTCAACAACCAAAAATGTAATCAAGGAGCCACCCTGCTATAGAGGGAAGAAAGGGAAGGATTTCAGGGCTGAGCACAGAGATGCCACTGGGAAATTGCAAAACTCCCGTGAACTACTGTCCTCACCCCACATGTGCTCTGCCTCACTAGTCTTTCGAGTTAGTTCAGCCTAGTGAAAACCAACAACATCTAGAGCAAGTAATAATACTCATCATCCCCTTTCATCTGCTTTAGTTCACTCTGCATGTCTTGGTTTAGCCAAGCTGGGTTTTCAAAAAGCACCACCAACTGTCTCCTGGGACTGAGTCTGAGAACTTCAGGGCTCATCTTGGGGAAAAGAAGTAACTGATAAGGGTCCAGCCACTAAAAAGACATGATTTACTTGCAGAAAGTACGGACCACATTGGCTGACATTCTCTCTTTCCCAAGGCTCATGGATTCAGTTCCTCAACACAGTAGAAACCTGTTTTTCTTTGCTTTTATCATGTTTATAAGTAGCAAAATACTATAAAAATCTATACCAGCAGCTCTTGGAATATTTTCGGCTCACTATTTACATTAATTATGAGTTTAGATCCTCTTGTGAGGGATTTTTTTGTTTAATTTAAGGTGTCTTAGAATTTTGCAAAAATATAGGTGGGATTTAAATAAGGCAAACTAAAATTATTTATAAACACTACATTGTTTGGTAGAAAATGTCCTATTACTTTTTCCAATTTAAATTGTAAGTATGGCCACCAGGAAAAAAAGAATAATTTCTCTTCTTGCTGGGTAAAAATAGGTCAAGTAATTTAAGCCAGTCCATTGCAATTAAAATTCTGACATTGCCATTGTTCCTTCTTTCTATTCTAGGGGGGGGGGGAGGGAAGACAAACAGAACACATGATAATAAGGGTTCATTGGCTGAGTCACTTGATGTACTACTATTGTTCTGTTGTTCCAACCTGCCTGGGAGCTCCGATTTTGGTGATAGTGGTTTGGTACCAACATGAGAAATGCCAACTCTGGAGCCGTGTGCAACACCTCCTTTGTGCTGCAAAAGCAGTTCTGTTGGACAGGAGAAAGTTGCCGATGGCTTGGGTCCTAAATTCCTTGAATTCTAAATTTATTTATTTTTTGGGGGGAGACAATGTTATCTGCCAAGTTTATTTTAAAGTAAATTCTACTGAATCAATTAGACGGTAACACTCATTCTCATTAAACATCCTGTGGCCCTTTTCACAAGATTAGAGCCTGCAGCTCGGTCACATTCCAACACAGATAATTGCCTTCTGCATTCCTACACGTTCCCCTCCACCCTTCCACCCCGAGTGTCACCAGAGACATTGTTACTTGTACTTAGCCCAAATGGACAGTTCTGTGGTGAGGGTGCAGTTCCAGCTTTGACTGACAGGCTAAAGCATTGCCCAGTATACTTTTAAAAAGAAAATCCCTTAGCCAATGTATATTTAAAAATATAAGACTAATCCCAATTACGCACATTTAATCATTGGTTAAGATCTTTGGCAAGTGAAATACTCTTATTTTAATAAAGGGTTTTTATGTTGGAATTTTCTTTGATAAAACATTTCTTGCTCAAATATATGCTGTTTGTAACAAGAAAGAAAATGAAATCTTCAGAAATGATATTAAAAAAAAAAGAAACAAACAAAAACCCAAACCCTCTTGAGCAAAACAGCTTTCCTTTGACCTTCTAAATAAAATCCACAAGGGGGCGAGAACACCTAATGGTCCAGGATTGCAAAGTTTGTATTTCAAAGCTGGCCGCCCATAATAGATTAGTGGATTAATATTTTGCTCTAAAGGATCTGGCCTTTAATGTTGACATCAATTTAGAGCTATCCCAGGCACTTACAGTAGTAAAAGTCACGGACACCATAAACTTCACAATAGATGTCAGCCTTCTGGTACTAGTGCTCCAGCCTAGCACCCCGTAAACAGAGGTGATTAGGCAACTGCTCTTCAAAGAGCTACCCATAGCTGTAACAGCTTTATCCGCTCTAGCAAAGATACTGCCACCAGGGTTTTAGCAGCCACAAGGCGAAGATACAAGTTTTTATTAATGTGTATTTATTTTTCTGACATGTTTCTGTGATGTACTGTTGCTTATCATTGATCTCTTCTTGAAAATCAAGCGTGGGGTATCTATGTGCGGGCACAGCTTAAAGAACAGAAGCACTCTTGTACCATATTAGAACTTTTTGAAAAACAGCCAAGGTACAGAGGTCAAATTTCCCCATATGCTATAAGTAACTTAGTAGGAAGCAAGACCACAAAAGGTTTTGCAAATGTCTGCCAGAAGCCCAGTGATCTAGGTCACTGTACAGGTTTCATTAATCAGGTTGTTCAAACAAGGAGTTATTTTTCTGTGCTTAAGAGACCTGCAGATATATCACATAGAATCGACTCAATTGTTGATCAAGAAAGAGTTTTAATGAAATAGAGATCATTCAAGTGAATTGGAGGGAGGAGAAGGGTTGTATTTATACTGAAGAGAAATTGTGCTTTTAACCCAGCTCCTCTGTTTGAGTCCTCTGTTCTGGCGGAGATGGGCTCAGGATCTAATAATAGTTCCTTGGGCTCTGCATCTCCACATACGTGTTCGAGTTAGAGCAGCAGGAGGAATTTAGTGACAGAGCAGGTGTTGTGGCTTATTCCCTGGCAGCATAAATGGTGAAGGGAGGTGGCAAGACAATTCTTTTGCTTCTTTCTTTATGCAAAAGAACAATGCCTCCAATAGCTTTCCTTTTTTTTCCTTCCTGGCACAAGTGAAAAAGAACTAGAATTGCTGTATTAATATGTATGCAAACATATTTTTTCACTTGAGCCTCTGGAAAAAAAAAAAGAAAGAAAGAAAAGCTTACTGGGAAAATGCTTAGCCTGAAAGATTTACTGCTGATTGCAGATTCGGTATTGACATGTCTTAGCTGAAGAAAACTTCAGCTTTAACTATATATGTGGGAAACCTGGATCAGTTTTTTAAATGGGGTGAAGAGTTTTCAATGACTGGGTATTTTCAGGTATTTATTTAGAACATAATTTTTAATGTGTCAATTATAGAGGTATAAAAAAACCTAGTGGTGTGTGCATATTAATTTTGATGGCCCACCTTGGACGTAGACTGATAGAACGTAGATGATCTGAATTATATTGAAGTCAGCCTTTATGCCAGACCTACTGTTACTTAATACTTCAATATATCCTCCGCTTCTAATTTTTTGAGTACAAAGTGAGTTTGAAGATTGGAATCTATCTAAATGAAATGCCCTTTTAAAGCAGTGAGATTTTTATCCAATCTACATTTTTTCACTCTTCTAGTAGAATACAAGACTTTATTTTTTTCCTTGAGTGTAGGAGTGTTGCTCTTATAAGCTGAGAAGGAAAAACAAAAAATTCCTTTACCTTCCAACTGGGATAATTTGATTTGCAAGAATATTACTTTTTCCTTTGCTTATTATATAAGGTAAAACTTGACACCTACCTACTTAACTGTAGTGTCTTCTTGATAACCCATTTCGGTAAAATTAAAATGACCTTATCCTTATGTCCTTTGCTCCCAGACCCTGTAACAGAAAAGGCTCAGTATTCTGGAAAACAGGACATGCTTGAGAGGGAACGTCTTGTAAAGACTGTAATTTGAACTTTGACTCAACCTCTCGAGTAAATTTTAAATATCATAGGAGAACGAAATGGAAAGCCTCAAAGTGCAGTGCTGCCTCCTTTTCCTCTTAGCACTGTAAGCCAGTCAGAAGCTATTTCAGATATTAAGCTAGAAATGTGTGTGCCTCTCCTTGGTACTTTCGCTGAGAAATAAGGTTCATCACTAGAGACAGATTTCTATATAATGCCATTCTCATCAATCTCCCAGAATATTATTCCCATCTACCTCTACTGAAGTTAATTGAATCAGGTACAGCCAGAAACATTTAATTTTTCCCCTCCCACTCTATTTAGAAATATTTATATTGTTTAGTATTATAAACCTTTTAACTCTAGGGTGTACTTCAATATGATGGCAATTAAGGGGAAAAAAAGCTCTTTGACAACTTTGCAGCTTTTGATTAAACCATACCAAGAGGCAGGTTACAATGATAACAATGAAGCATTATGCCAATTATGTTAAATCCTGCTCTCAGCTTAAGCTCATCATGACCTGTGTTAGTGTCCTGTAATTTACCCTTTGGAATGCTTACTCTCAATAAAGTGTTCAACTTACGGAGGGAAAAAAAGAAAGCCACCAAAGGGAACCACCCCCCACCAATGACTTCTAGAAAACAAGTATTTCTTAACTTTTTATTGACATTGGCAAATTAAAATAGAATAAATTAACAAGTATTTTTTCAAAAAAATGTTTTGTACAAAAATACTGTCAAAATTTCCTAAAAAGCTTTCAACACAGTAGTATCTTTTCATGTACTGAATATAACTATTAGCACAGTGTCAAAAATGTTGAAGACAGAAACAAAATAAAAATCTGTGAAATGTTTGCCACTGACGACATTCCACACCCTATTATTGTCTGTACATATGGGGGAGGGGGACAGCCAACTTGAAAGTGAACAGTATGACTTTTCCTCATCTAGAACACTTGGCCCACTTCTGTTTAATCTTCCAGTTTAGCATATTTTAAAAATTAGTCTGTACTCAAATGCATAGCTAAAAAAAATGAAGCGAGATGGCAGAGTTTGTGCATCTGCCCTTCAAAGTTCATGCAACCAACTAATGCAATTTTTCCTTTACTCATAAATTTGAATGCAGTTCAGTCATTTGAAACCATCTACAAAATCCACAAGATTAAGCAGTTTGCCAAGATTAATATCTAACAGTTGAGCACTGAAGAAGTGAGGAAATAAGGAGTAAAAACAAACAAAAGACCAAGTTAGCTAGATATTTCAACTACATGAGGGAGGTGAATGTCAAGGCTACAAAAACGAAACAAAAACAAAAAAAAAAGTGGCAGCAATATTATTTTAAACCAATTTGTACAAGTTTATAGTTTACTTTGTTTCCAAGTTCTCAAACCTTTCAAGATCTGAAAAGTGAGATACTGTGTCTAAGGGAATGTTTTTTAATTCACACCGAAGAAGTTGGGGGTTTGATTTCTTTCGCCGGGTTTTGATCGAGTCAACAGCTTACTCTGCTGGGCTGCTGTTTGCACACGAAGTCCGTCATAAAATCAAACTCGTTTTGCCCCAGCCAGAGTTCAGGCAGCTCCTTGATGCGGTCCAAACCCATTTCTATCACTAAGGACATAAGCACTTCCTCGTCGATGAAATCAGTGTCTATGACATTGGGCGGCAGCATTGCAGCAGGGACGTGGGCCACAGAGGCGGGCATGTTGCTGCCGCCACCACCAGTGCCACTACTGGTGCCCGCGCCCGCGCTGGCGCCCGCGGTGCTGCTGGAGCCGCTGGGGGTGGGGTTGGCGCCGCCGCTGGAGCCGGGAGTGCTGCTGCCGCCGCTGTGTTTGGGGTTGCAATCTCGGAAGTGCTGGTTTGTCCCGTTCATCTGGTGACCTGCAGCTGGGTGCAAATCCGGCATGTAGTGGTTGTGGGAGTAGGGGTGATGGTTGAAATATTGGTTGTTGAGCTTCTGCAGCTGCATGCTGGCCGGCAGGGAGCCTCCCTGGCTGGCCACCGGGGGCCCCATGAACTGGGAGTTGTTAAACCTGGCAGCGGGGGCCAGCGCGCTCGGGGGGTGCCCCCCGTTCACAGTCCCTGGCCCCATTGCATGCCTGATGCTGCTTGTGGCATTCATGTTGCCCGCGCCGTAGTGTATATGCTCGCCCATCAGAGCGTTGAAGGCATGTTGGGGCTGCTGTTGCTGATGATGGGGGCTTGGGAACTGCCCCATGCCCATGCGGTGTGCGGGGTGATGATGTAGCCCGTTTGTGCCGTCGGGGAAGCGGCCGTGGTTCATGGCCATCATATGGTCTGCCATTTCCAGTCCTGCAAGGGAAAAGGGCAGACGGTAAGACCCACGGCACACGTGTCGCCCACCACAGCGCACCCCACTTTTTCTTGCAACTGCCCCCCAAGTTCCTGGCGCACGTCGGCTGCTAATCACTATTTTCAGGATCCCACTAGTGGCTTGTGTACCGGGACTCGCCGCCACGGCGGACCTGCCGCCCACAACAGAGCCAGGCGCTGTACAAACGATCAGGGCGGAGAACCCGAGCCCACAACCCCTCCGCTCCCCGAAGTCGCCTAATAAAGGAAGTGCCCCATAGCCCTGCCACGAACTTCAGGCATTAAATCAGCCCTTCTCATCCTGTTGTTACACATCCTGTTATTCCCTAGCTCCGCCTCACGCTCTTCCTCCGGGCAAACCCAGCCCTCGGAGGACTGGGCTGGCAGGAGCCCCAGCCAGCTTCACCCGGTGCGCTCACCTTCCGTCTTAGCGATTTCTGCTCCGAAGACCGAGGGCGGGATCGTCGGGTCCAGGGCCGGATCAGCAGCGCATAGAGAGGGCCTTCCCGGCGTGCAGGGCTCTCGCTGACGCGATGTCGGCACCGAAGTCTTGCAAAGCAGGAGTACAGTCGGAGCGTTCGCTTTTATCCCCTCCTTTGCCCTCACAGCTCAGTAAGACCGCCCGGCAATTGCCAACAATGAGCTGTGTTTCTTAGGGCTTTGGCCGCAGTTAATATAAGGGATTCAGGAAGGGCGGAGCGAAAGCCTCTCCACGGGCGGAAGGAAAAAGCGGATTCCGGAACTGTTAGCACACTGGACGGGATTAGGGAGCTGTGTCCCTGCTGCGAGTGGCACGTGCGCAGAGGTTGCAGCCGACCCAGGCACCGCCCCGTTGCGCCCCCCCCCTCACCCCCACTCTGGTTTCCTGTGGGCTCGCAAACGTGAGGCCTGCCCAGCTGCCCCGGGACAAGGAGAAAACCCTCCTTGGAGTTCTAGCCTGCAGGTTGTACCTTTCCAGAAAGCAGGGAGGAATCTCCTGCCCCCCTCAACCCGTATGGCTGGATCCTTCTGCTCTTCCACCTAGCGATCTGAGCTGTCTTCTACAAGGGGGTTCGTTCAGCGACCCGTCCCGCTCTCTTGCTCTCTATAGTGGCTTTCTGCCTCCCCAGTTTCGCAAAAGCTTTCCTGGGCTGAGAAAAATGACTGTTTCCTTAAGTGGATTTTAAAGACCCGGATAAATAATGCCCCTTCCCCCAAAAGCGCTTTTCCAGGCTGTGCCTTTGTGTTTTTATTGGGGTAGTAGGTAAACAGATCTATATATTTTGCGTGTAGGTGTATTTCCCCCCCCCCCCAACTCCTTTCAAGGACAGGAGCTGGGGGCGGGGAGCGACAGCGGCTGCAGGTGGACCAGGCGCGCTCACAGCCCACTGCTTCCACTCTTGTGCTCGGGAATCCTGTCCGCGCTTTCGGACCCACCCGCCGCTCCGGGTACGTGTGCTTCAGCTAAGTTTGCTTTGCAGCTTTTGGTAGCTTTGGCATCCGAGCTGAGGCGTCTCTGCTCTGTAAACAAACTCAGCGATCCTCGTCCCCAAATCCACCTTTTTGCACATACACAGTTTCTTGCTTCTGCTGTTGCTCTTGATCCAGGAGGTGGGGGTGTGTGCAAACTTGCACAGCCTCCCTCCGGGCTGTGTTTGACGGTTTGGGGTTGATTTAGAAGCGAACGGGTTTGTAATTAAGAAATTCGAGGGCCGAGGAAGTCTCCTGTTGCTGGAAAAGGAAAACAAATAGATAAAATGGTAATCGCTTTGTAAATAAAGTCGTTCTGGAGGTGGACACGTAGCTGCACGTCCTGTACGACAACCAAGCACACACACTGCTGAGACTCTTCCTTTCCAGGGAAATTGTTCGGTGGGGAAGGAGGTCATAATAATAACTGTGCTTCCCACAACACAGCACAACTAGCCTGGTCGTCCATTTGGCTCATTGACTTGCAAATAAAAGCCATAACTCGCGGGTCTGGGAGATCTCTCTGGCTTTCTAACAGGGGGAAGCCTGTTGGTTTTCCCAACACCGTGCTGAGGCTGCGCCGGGCTTTTATGTTGCTCTTTATGTGGTCAAAAATGAATTTAGCGCTCCGAATAAGGACTTCTGTTTAGGGTTGTTTCTTCATAACTCGATAGCCATTGAAGACTTCCTGCCGCCAAGAGTGAGTTCCCCACCCCCCTCCCCTCTTTTTTCTCCCTTCTTGTTCACAAGACTTTTAGGCTCTAGGTCTTGAGAACTGGAAATTCTGATACATTTTTCCTTTCAGGAATTTGCAGATAAGACTGAAACTTGTTTATTTCCATCTATTACCTCTCCATCATATATATGGAACCAACTCGTGGTCTAAAGGAGGAGATGAACAAACAGGCCTTGGACACTCTGATAGACACTGCAACAGCATTAAACACAAGGACTGGTAGGAGCACATAGGCAGGACACCAAACCTGGCCTTCAGGGCCTTGGAAAGGCTTCTGAGTGGAGGTGGTGGCTAAGTTGAAGCCGGAGAATGAGTAGAAGCTAGGATACTCCAGGAGGGGGCAGAGATGAGACAAGCAAGGTTGGAAAGGCAAACTAGGGCTGGATCCCATGGGTTTGGTCATCAATTGAGAAATTTGGATTGTATCTTATTATCTAAGAAGATAATAAGAAGCAGGTGAAGCCTTGTGAACCTGTCAATGGTCAAATTTTTGTTTTAAATCAGAATAATACTTGTTGAGAATAGATTGAGAAACTAAGACTGGAAACAGGGAGTCCAGTTAGGGGGCTGTTACAGTCATAGAGGGATTTATCCTGTGACTTTGGGTAAGGCAGCAGTCTGTGTATGATCTTTACACTGTTTGATGGTTGTATTCGTTTCCTAGGCCTTCCATGATGAACTATCACCAACACTTTTGTTTACGCCACTCAGAAATTCATTTTCACATAGTTCTGGAGGCTCGAAGTCCAAGATTAAGGTGTTGGCAGGGCTGTTTTTGAAGATTGTGAGGGAAAATCTGTTCTATGTCTCTCCCCTAGATTTGATGGTTTGCTAGTCATCTTTGGTGTCCCTTGGCTCATACATGCATCATCCCAATCTCTGTGTTTGTCTTCACATGGTGTTCTTCCCCCTTCCCTCCCCTTCCCTTCCCTTCCCTTCCCTTCCCTTCCCTTCCCTTCCCTTCCCTTCCCTTCCCTTCCCTCCCCTCCCCTCCCCTCCCCTCCCCTCTCTCCTCTCCTTCTTTTCTTTTCTCTTCTCTTCTCTTTTCTTCTCTTTTCTTTCTTTCTTCACCAGTCATATTGGATTAGAGCCTATCTTAGTGAATTTTAACTTGATTACCTCTGCAAAGACCCTGTTTCCAAATAGGTCACATTCTGATAAATTAGGGGTTAGGATTCCAACATCTTTCCTGGGGGGACACAATTCAACCCATAACAGTGGTGGAGAAACAGACTAACACAGGACCCCTGCCATTATGGAGGAAAGAGACTGCCTAGAGCTCTCTTCCCAGCCATCCTGCTGACCCACACTCTCATTTCTTCCCATCTCTGCTCAGATAGGTGACACCTCAGTGAGGTCTTCCTGTTGATCCTACTCACATAGCAGTATCCTTCTCTGTTTTCTTATCCTGTTTTATTTTTCCCCTTTGCCCTTGTCTCTACCTGACATGTTGCATATTGAATTTTCTCTGTCTTCCCTACTAAAATGGCAGCTCCAGGAGAGCAGGGATCATACTCATTCAGTGTCTAAAACAAGTCCTTGTACGTTCGTTTTTACTGATTAGATAAATGAGTGAATGGATGAATGGAATATAGCAGAGGTATCAAGGGACCCAAATGGGCAGCTTATAGGGGAGTCAGGGAAGACTTTTCTGGAAGAGGTTACTTTCAAGGCTGGCGGAAGAAAAATCTAGTGGAAAGGAGTACAGCAGCTTCCCACTATTTGCACAGTGGCCTGTCATGTACTTGGGTAAAACTGCCGTCTATTTCAGAATGTGGCTCCCCTAGAGTCAGGATTGTTGGCTGCTGAGTTATGAAGGAAAGTCCCCATTGGTGTACCGGGGGTGTCCAACCCACGGCCTGCGGGCAGCATGCAGCCCAGGATGACTATGTATGAAGCCCAACACAAAATCGTAAATTTACTTAAAGCCTTCTTTTGCTCATCAGTTTTCGTTAGTGTTTGTATATGTAATATGTGGCATAAGACAACTCTTCTTTCAGTGTGGCCCAGAGATGCCAAAAGGTTGGACACCCCTGGGACATTTGATTGAAACCCAGCTTTGAGAGGTAAGCCTCCAGCTTCAGCTAACTCCTGGGTTGAGGAAAGGCTGACTGAAGGCCCAGAATCAAAAAATCTATAAGAATTTATACATCTGTAATGGGGTGGGGTGGGAATGGGGGTCAGGGGGTTCTAATTCTGAGTTTTCTACTATGCCTAGATGACCTCACCTAATCCTCACCCAAACAAGTAGGGATGGCTTTCATCTCTTCAGAAAGGAGAATTTTGAGTCTCAGGGAGTTTAAACCACAAATTAAAAAAACAAATATGACCACTTTCTTAGAGGGATTAGTTACAATGGGAGAGAAAGACAGACACTGGTTGGGCCTCTTCTCCTCTTTCTCTCCTCCCAGCACCTTGGCTCTAGGTGTCAGCTAGTGGAAACCCTGCTGCCACTTTGCTCCACTGTCCGCTCAGCTGTCATAATGAGGCAGGATCCTCTATCAGAGCTTAAGGTGTGACAATGGTCCCTAGTTCCACCTTTGTCTCCTTTCTTCCTAGTTTCCCTCATCTATGGGGTCTGTGCTGGAAAATTCTGGTATTTTACTGGTCTGTAGAATAATCCAGGGTAGAAAATGTTGGTGGACCCAGAGGTCCTGATCCAGATACTGTGGAGGGTTTTAGTGTCAGGGTGGTAGCATGGTTAATAAAGCAACTGGAAGCCCTATATGAAACCTTGCATTATCTGTAAGTTGAGTAAATGGTGTCTTACATATGTGTGTATGTCAAAATGATATATGCATACTAGTTTTAAACCTGTGAATCTGGTTCTAATTAATAAAATACAAATTCACTTGACATTATTACTCAACTCATAATAAATTGTTTTTGTTTTTATGTATTTTATAATTTGATAGTAATATAGCCATTACCTTGTGTGTGTGTGTGTGTGCACATGGCGGGGAGGTCAATGAAATGTGTTTATTAAAAGGCAGTCTTTCAACTTGATGAAGGTAATATTGTCTCACCTGAGACAATGGTTGAAAGGAAAATTCCAAGGCAGTGTCCCTGAAACTCCTGATTCACCAGGTAGGGAGTAGAGCCTGAGGTTCTATGTATTTTTTAAAAAAGCTTCCCAGATGGTTCTTGTGTTTAGTCAGGTTTGCAAGCCACCAACCTAGTCCATAGGTAGATGACAAGGAGGGTTATTCTCCCAGGGATCAGGGGTGTAGCAAGAGCCTGGCCCATATTCATAAAAGCCTGTTCCCCAGATTGCTGTCCTCCTGCACCCCCATGATTGGAACTTTGCCCATCTTTGAAGGTCCAGCTCATATGACATCTTCTCTTCACACCTTCCCTGATCCCCAGGGTGGAAAGAATTCTGGCTACTCTGCTGCTTCCAGGACACTTTGCTCAGATCTTCCCGTATGCCTTATTCTGGCTTGACTTGTGGGAATTTGTGCCCTGCTACAGCCTTCCTTATAATGGCGGAGGTTCCTTGGTGAGCCCCAAGGGGCTGCACAAGGTCACATATGAGTAGCTTGTATTTCTCTGCTGGGATGCTGTAACAAAATACCACAGAGTGGGTGGCTTAAGCAGCAGACATTTATTTTCTCATAGTTCTGGAGGCTAGAAGTCCAAGATCAAGGTGTCAGCAGGACTGGTTTCTTTCGAGGCCTCTCTCCTTGGCTGGTAGATGCCGCCTTCTTGTGCCCTCACGTGGTTTTCCCTACTTCCTCAGTGCTGAAGCCTCCCAGGAATCTCTTTGTGACCCATCCATGTGGACTCATATTAGTTTTATCGCCATGATATCCAAATACAGTAACATTCTGAGGTACCGAGGGGGTTAGAATTTCAACATATGAATTTTGAGGAACAGTTTAGCTTGTGACATGCCTCATGTGTATATTCTTTTATCTGTGGTTTCTGCAGTTTCAGTTACCTGGGGTCAACTGCGGTCCAAAAATATGGAATAGAAGATTGCAGGAAAAAACACTTTATTAGTTTTAAGTTTTGTGTCTTTCTGAGTAGCGTGATGAAATCTAACTATGTTCTGCTCAGAGGTGAGTCATCCCTTTGTCCAGCGTCTGCACTGTGCATGCTCCCGCCTGCTAGTCATTTAGTAGCTGGCGGGGGATCACGGTGCTTGTGTTTAAGTCACCCTTATCTTACTCAATAATGGCCCCAAGGCCAAGAATGGTAATGCTGGCAATTTGGATATGCTAAAGAGCATGTGTGAAGGACGTACATTTATTGAAAAGGGGGAAATTCTCAACTTAATTAGGAAAGTAGAAAAATCATATGCTGAGGTTGCTAAAATCTATTCTAAGATTGCATCTCCTACCCATGAAATTGTGAAGGAAAAAGGAACTCGTGTTTTGCTTTTGCACCTCAGACTGCAAAGTTATGGTCACAGTGCATGATAAATGCTTAGTTAATGTGGGAAAGGCCTTACATTTGTGAGTGGAAGACATGAATGGAACATGTTTCCATTGAAGGCAACATGTTGTGCCAGAACGTACCGCAAGCCTACATGAAAACTTCAGCAAGTGATCCCCTGAAACCGGTGACACTGACCCATTTACTGCAAGTAAAGGATGTGCGTGCAGGTTCAGGAGTAGGTTTGGACTGAAAAATATAAAGATTACTGAGTCTGCCGATAAAGAAGCTGCTGCCGCATTTCTAGCAGAATTAAAGAAGTTAAGGAGAGAGGATGCCATCCAAAGCAAGTCTTCCACTGTGACGAAACTGGGCTTTTCTGGAAGATGCCCAGTAGCACTTAAATTCATGAAAGTACCAAGGAGGCACCAGGGTATAACACAGGAAGGACAGATGAATTCGGGTACTATGTGGCAGTGCAGCAGGACATGATAAAGCCAGGCACGTGTAGAGAGGAGAGAACCCACATGCTAATAAGAACAAAAGCGAACATTATCTGTTCATGTTCTGGCAACAAGGTCAGACAGCCATCTTGTTGTTGTTTTTTTCCCCCCATGAGATTGTTTTCATGTTTAAAGTTACCGGTATGTAGAGCTTTTTGCTGGATTCACGTCCTCACATATTTTCCCATCTGATATATGGGCATTATTTTTTTTTAACTGAAATTCTTTCCTTGATCTTTCAGATAAAAACTTCTTGGGATATTTTCAAGATTTGCTTTAGTCACTGGGGAAAAAATGGAAAAAAACGATTCATTCTTCACCTGAAGAGGTTTTTTTAAAAATATATTTTGAAGAAGTCCTGATTCCACCTTAGGATTTTTTCTCTTTATCATTGTAATGGTGTTTATCCTTGCCTATTATGATTAGGAAAACCTATTCAGGCAGTCACCTTGTTGATGAAATGGTTCCCCAGTGCACGACAAGAAGCATGAGTGCGGTACAGTAAGATATTTTGAGAGAGACCACATTTGCATAACTGTTGTTACAGGATGTTGTTGTATGTTATTATTAATTATTGTTCATCTTTCATACTGCCTAATTTATAAGATAAATTTTATTATAGGTATGAATGTATAGAAAAAAACATGCATTCTGCGATTTCATGCATTTACTGGGGGTCTTGGAATGCATCCCCTGAGAGTAGAGGGGACCACAGTAATTGACATTTCATTAGTCTACAGCTTTAACAATAAACTGGACAACATTCACATTGGTTCTGAAGTTGGGTGAGGTATGTTGGAAGGCAGAAGAAAAATTCAGTGACCTTAACTAATTAGAGAAATGCTCCATCAAAATAGGATTATATTCAATAGGAAAAACTTCAAAGTCCCCATGAGGACAATAGCAAATTACATGGCTATTGGATGGGAAATCATTGGCTAGATATAACAAGTCCAGCCGGAAAAAAAAGTATGGGTCAAACTGAGCTATTATTGGTCGAATGGGAGGCAGCAATGGAATGCTGTCATTAAAAAGGAAACAAATTGTAGTGTATTAGGAGTGAGAATATCACATGATAGAGCTGAAGTAATCCTTTTGCTACACTTGGCTCTTCTCAGAGATTGTGGTTGTGTGTAACTTTACATTTTAATAAAGTGTTACAGAAACTAAAGAAGGTTCATTTTTAAAAAGGAAATATATTTTAAGGAGATGGGAAATGGGAATTCTAATGGCTATTTAATCTGGAGAAGAAAAGGCTGACAGGTGACTTAATACATATGTTCTGCTGTACACATAGGGAAACTAATATGGCGGATCCTTTCCAGATGTTTTCCTTTTCCACTGAGACAAAGAAGAAAGGAAAGCATTTTTTAAAAGAGGGCTTTAGATCAGTGGTTTTCAAATTGTGTTCTGCAGACTTTGAGTGTTCTCAGCTTCACTTTTACGTGCTTTATATATTAAGGATTTCTTGTTTGAATTTGTTTTAAAACCTTGTTCTTATGTTAAACAGTTGTGAAAACTAAAGCTTTTGGTAATACAGAAATCACAGAATTCTAATTCTGGGTGGAACTTTAAAAAGAGTCTTATCTAAATTCCCTGATTTTCTAGATGAGAAATCTGAGGTCCCGAGAGGTGAAGTGACTTACTCATAAAGGACTTCCTAAACACCACAGCAAATTATCAGAGGGAACCACATTTCTGTGAAGACTTCAGTGAAATAGGATCGAGATGTGTTGAATGGTTTAGATCAGGATTTCCCAAGTGGAGTTCTATATTATAGGTGAGCAGGTTGTAAAAAGCAGTAACAATATCTGTATCATTTTCTACTTGTTAAAAAGTGAGGAATAAAATCATTTCAGAGTATTTTTACAGTTCAAAATGGATGTTTGATAGTGTCTGAGTGCGTGCCGAGTGAGCTTACTGAACTGGTCTCAGACGTCAACAACATTCCAGGAGTGGACATTTCGCCCAGTTACTCTCTTGCTAAATACCTTTGTCAGAGGGGTGGGATTTTTTTTAACTCTTTTACAACTTTCAGGTGCTTGAATTCTCATTCACATAGGGATTTTTTTTTTTTTTTTTTAAGACAGAAGACAGATGGTCCTGAATAAAATAGATCAATGAGAAATGTAATAATGGTTATTATTTTGCAAATGACTTCTTAGGATACCCACCCCATCCAGAGGTTGCATTCATATAAATAAAATTCTTATATAGCACACATACATAACTCTATATAAATTATAGTAATGTATATGTAATTTATATCTATATGTATAATAATTGTGGAGGTATGTTTACAAATAGTTTCCTGAAACTATTTCTCTTATCTCATTAGTTACAAAGAAAACACAAAAATTATTTTTAAAACATCCCATTGGTTTTTAAGTATAAAGTGCAAGATCTATAAACACCAAGGAATTAAAGTATCTTGTGTCAATTTCTGGTATGTAGTTTATATTTCAGTCTATGTTTACAAATGCACGTAATAAAAAGTCTGAAGAGAAATAAATTGTCAGTTTTGAATTTGTCAACAAATGATGTTTTTCCTTAGTAATCGATTTAAGAAAAGTTGTACAATATAAGTTCACTATATAAAAAAAATTGTATTTTTGTGTAATAGATGTTATTAAAGATTGGGTTACAGTAAACTCCACAAAACAAACTTTAATCATATATTTATCTAAAATATAATATTTTTTGTGTTCTCTCTTTATGTTGCCATACACAAAATTTAAAAACAGACCTGACTTAGGTGGCTCAGTTGGTTGGGTGACATCCTGCAAAGGGAAAGGTCCCTAGTTCAATTCCCAGTCAGGGCACATGCCTACCTTTCAGGTTCGGTCCCAGGTCAAGGCATGTAGGAGAGGCAAACAATCAATGTTATCAATGTTTCTCACATCGATGTTTTCTCTTCCTCTCTTTCTCCCTCCCTTTCCCCCTCTTTAAATCCCCCCAACCCCCCCCCCAAAATTAAACTTAACTAAAAAATGCCTAAGTATTTGATGATATAATAGTGAAATGGACTCAGGACAGAAATATTTGAAAATGCTGGGTTTTTTGTTTTGTTTTGTTATTGTTGTTCTGTTATAGTTGTCCCAATTTTCCCCCATTGCTCTCCTCTGCCCACCCCCACAATCAACCCCTACCCTATTGTCCATGTTCATGGGTCATTTATATTTGTTCTTTAATTAGATCTTCCCCTTCTTTCCTCCCTTATCCCCTACCCTCCTCCCCTCTGGTCTCTGTCAGTTAGTTCCTTGTTTCCATGCTTCTGGTTCTATTTTGCTCATTTGTTTTTTTTGTTGTTGTTGTTCATTAGGTTCCTATCACAGGTGAGATCGTATGGTATTTGTCTTTTGCAGCCTGGTTTAGTTTACTTAGCATAATACTCTCTAGTTCTATCCATGCCATCTGTCATGAAAGGTAGGAATTCCTTTCTTTTTTTCTGCTGCATAGTATTTCACTATGCAAAGGTACCACAGTTTTTTGCTCCACTGATTTATTGATGGACTCTTAGGCTGTTTTCAGCACTTGGCTATTGTAAATAGTGCTGCTATGAACATAGGGGAAATGCTGGTTTAAATCAGTGTTTCTCAAGAGGAATATGTAGAACCCGTTCAAAAGAAAAAATTCTTCAAGGCCTCAAATGCACACTTCAATAATTTTTATTGTATTTCTTAATTATGTAAAATAAAAAACTGTGACATTTTTATATCTATAGCTCCTATACAACTGTAATACTAGAACACATTTACATGGTAAATAAAAAATAGAACCACAGAACCAATAAAAATGGAAATTAACAACATTTGCATAGGGTTTTGTGAAAATTCAGTCATTCCTTGCAGTATGAGTTTAGCAACAAGAACCACTACATACTTTTTTTCTATTAAGTTCAGTCTGTCGATGCTATAGCTTGCCATCCAGTGAAATTTTTACTTGAACCGTGGCAGAAACTTGCATGGAGTGTGCCAGGACTTCGCTTGGTTCTCACATGGCGTGAACATATTATATAGTAAAGCCACCTCTGTTTTTGTAATAGTTTTTATCATTTAAAGTCATGTGGCTCGTCATGACCACAGTTGTTGTCATCATAAATCCAAATATTTAAAGATGGTCATTTGGATGGTTTCAGATAATGCTTGTAATTATTTGTTAAAAATTACTAACAAATTAAAAACATGAAAATGAAAGATTTCTTGAAGAAAAAAAGAGAAACCCAAAGAATTACTTCAGGGCTATGAGGGGTACATGAACTTCAGTTGAATAAAAACTGGCATTGGTGGTATCTGGTCTTTATTATTATAAATACTTTGGATCTTAATTTTTTATTATAATAAATGATTTGCGTCAGTGGCTGAGGCAAGAGAAGGAATGGAGAGTTTGAACTACTGGGAACTCTGAATGTTAGCCAATTCTTTTTAAAAACACAGGGTTCTTTTCTATATCAGATAAGTGTATGACGCCCCAAAGTTGTCCGCTAGTTCGATCTTCTTTTACTTGTTGGTTCTCTAGTTCCCTCTTCCGTTCATTCACTCAAATGTCTGTGTAATAACTAGATAAGAATGATATATACTAGTTTATATATTTGTATTTTGAATGGTGTTTTCTGGAGTGCTTGTCAGTGTTTCAGGTTTTTTTAAGTGCTTTAAATGATGTTGTTTACACCACTAATTTGTAGTGAGTGAGGGCTATCTAAGTTAATTTGATGTGCAGCTCAGCTTCTAGAATCAGTATGTAGGGGCACCAGAGAAACACCCTCAAAAGTTTAAGATAAAATGATTTTCTGGTGAGTGAAACAAAAGAGCATAAACATGTATAAGATCAGATCGGTATCTGTGGCAGGCTTCTCAGATATCCTGGGTAACTTGAAGGTTAGCAGCTGTAAGTATTCCAGGCACTAGAAGGGCCTATCTCCTGTTGTAAATGAATAAACTCCTCTTTATTAATCTTTTGTTGTCTGGTGAATGTGTGGGGCAGGGGTGGGGGGTAGGGGCGGTGCAGTTCAGCTCTGGATGGGGGACCAACGGAGCTGGAAACCAGGCCTTGATCTGTGGTGGCATCAAAGATAAGACATAGATGCTCTGACTGATCCTTTTGCCTCCCTCCCTTTCTGTTATTTCTGTGCTACACCACAGTGGGTCTGTTGAAATAATTTGACATTTGGAATCGTCAGAATCCTACATACTGATACCTTATAATGTCTTCCTATTCCATGAAACTTGACTGTAACATTGCTCGAGAAAAGGTTAGGCTGCCGTACTATTGCCCCTATGATATGTAATGCCTGTGATATTCCTTCATTGTCCCTCTCACAAAGTGTAGCTACACATTATGCTGTGACTCATTTACTGCTGTCCCCAGCGTGGCAGGGACTGCACTTCTATTTTATCTCCATGTCACAGCATTGTATCAGTGCAAAACAGTACCGGACTCAGAGTTGGTGATCATGAAGCTAACAGTTTTAATTCCTGTCACACTTGCAGTTAAACAGTTGAGATCTAATTTTAAGCCTCCTTTAAAAAAAGAAAAGAAAATGTTTTCCAATCATCTGGTTTGCCACTTCATGGACCCTCCAAAAACTTTCTCTATTAATGGCTAATCTATGTAAATATTTTAGAAAGATCATTTATAAAGTTAATTATTGTTTGTTTTCCATTTTTTTTAGTCTTCCTTTCTTTCTTTTACTACCTTCTCAAGATTCCAAATTCTCCCCAGTAATTTAAACTCTTTCTCTAGATCACTGTCCCCTGTAATTTTTTGATGTTGTTTGTTTGTTTCCTGTATTTTGTATCAACTTGGTAGATCCTTCATAATATGTCATCAGGAGGAAGAGAATTCTGGAAAAAAAAATCAGCTCTCTACCTGGAGGCAGGAGCTCACCATCCCCATCTCTTTCCACGTTTTGGAGGGTTTTATGGAAGTGGACGCAGCAGAAGATGAACCCACGAGCAACATGTTCACGTGCTCCCATATCATCTGGTGCCACAGTGGAGCAACACAGTGCTTTTGACCAAATATTGATTAATTAATTAAAAACTTTAATTGCCATCGTTGACTACTTTTATATTATAATACATTTGGGGAAATGAGGAAAGAAATCAATTTTAAAAATACATGCATGTTGAAATCAAATAAGCCAGCCACACTTGAGTACAAACCAAGGAATATTCATTTAGACATAAGTTCAGTGCATCACAACACCAGCCAGCTGTCCTCTTTGGGATCTTTGTTGCTTGGAAAGAAGGTAGGAGAAGCTAATACAGACATAAAGAAAAAGGTCCAGAGTTCAATGGGCTAGCTGCATTCTGCTATCTGAGGTGTTAGGTGATTAGATAAAGATGCAAGATCAGAATTCACGAAGTGAAACTTGTTCAGCCAGCTCTAAAATAGAATACTTTTCCTGTATGTCACTCCCTTTCTCTCACTGACACCACCACAAACTCCTCCAGGCTGGGGACCATACCTTGTTTTTTTTGTGTCCTAATACCTGGAAAAGTGTGAATTCATAACATGGTTTACAAACCTATTCCCTGGCACTATACTTGGCTAATACAGGGTTGTTAGTTCAGGGGAGAAGAGATTTTGATAAATAAAAATTTTCTCAGGAAATAAACATACTCTCAGTAGTAGATCAGAAACTGGTTTTATCTTTTTAAATATAGACTTAAAATTAAATAGAGGGCAGAAACAATATTCTGATATATTAGTTTGATATACAGCAAACTGGATTAATTTATTTTACAAATCTCTTGAGAAAAACAATTCTTGTTCCTGAATGTGCTCAGATATTACAGAAGTTACTGAGTGTGCTTACACACTCTGGAAGGTCACTGAGGTTGGTATGAGTCTGTGCCCTGGTCAGTTTTTCTCTGACCAGCAGCATTGGTGGTTCTTTGTTGGATGCTGTGTCCGCCACCAAAAGTTCACGACTGCTTCACAGCAGTAGTGATTCAGCCTGTTTGGTGTTGGTGTGCTCTAAGTAAAAGGCCTCGGCAGCAAGAGCTACAATGTTTTCAATTGTCTTTAAACTCATCAAGTTACAAGCATCCTCAAAAATCTTTACCTAAATGTCCATTGATGGACAAATGGATTTAAAAAAGGGTGTGTGTGTGTGTGTGTGTGTGTGTGTGTGTGTAAACGAGAATATTACTCAGCCATTAAAATGAATGAAATCTTACCATGTGTGGTAACACGGATGGACCTTGAGGGCATTCTACTCTGTGAAATAAATCAGATAGAGAAAGACAAATACCCTACAATCTCACTTATATGTGGAATCCCAACCCTGCCCCCCCCCCAAAAAAAAAGCAAAAGAAAACAAAACAAAAAAGAAAACTCATATATTCAGAAAACAGATTGGTGGTTGCTGGAGGCAGGGGTTGGAGGTGGTGGAGGTGATGGAGGGTGGGTGAAATGAGTAAAGGTGGTCAAAATGTACAAATTTCCGGTTATAAAATAAATAAGTTGTGGGATGTAACCTACAGCAGAGTGACTCTAGTTATGATACTGTACTTTATATTTGGAAGTCACTAAGAGAGGAGATCTTAAAAGTTCTCATCCGAAGGAAAAAATGGTAACTATGCGTGGTGATAGATATTAACTTAGACATATTGTGGTGATCATTCGCAACATTACAAATGCGAAATCATTATGTTGTACATGTCAATTTTATCTCAACAAAAACAATCTCCGTGGAGTTTATCCAATAGTTGGTGCACAAAGTGTGGTAATAGATCAATGGGAAGGATTTCATAAGCCACATGCAAAAATGTGCCCTATCCTAGTCACACCACGAATACTGATGATTGAGTTTTTGAAGTAGACTTAGAATAACCATAGAATAATAATAAATTGCAGATGAGGAGGGCCCGTGAAAACCATCTAATCCAACCCATTTTGCTGCAAGGTGACAGGAATTCAGGTGAAATGTCTTGCCCAAGGACACAGAGGGAACCAGGAAGGAGTTGCTCAACGTGACCTGTGACTATGGCATTCCTGGCCTCGTGTGTGTGCCTTGCTGACAAGCCTGAAGGAATTGACAGTGTACCAGCTGGCCCTAGAGAAAACCTGCGTGTGGCTGAAGATTTCTGTCACTGCTGTCATGAGACTGTCAGGATTATTAGTTCTCTGGAATCTCTAGAAGCCAAGTCCCTATCAGAACTGGAGCCGAGGCATGTGTGTGGGTCCAGTGTGGGGCAGGGGGGTGTCCAGGAGTGGACTCTGAGGCAGAGGAAAGATCAAGAACCCCCTATTCAGACAAAGGTGCAGGACCGGTTCACTGGTACCATCTTGGTGTCCTGCTCTCAGATTATTTCATGAGAACTGATTACCATAGGCATAAGCACTGGTTTGAATCCTGCAGGGGCGGGGGAACGTGGTGTTTAGTAGGTGGAAATCAGGTTCACAACTGAACTACTTGGAGGCAAAATTGAAGTTCTGACTTAGGTGAAGTCTACTCAGTGGACAAATAAAATCTGAAAAAGAAAAATTCCTAGTATGGATTATACTGACAAGTTAACCAGGCATTTCTCAACCTAATTGTGTCCCTTATCAGTGCCAGAGAGACCATTTGGTCACCATTCTTTACACTCCCCTGTCTATTACAAGGTTCTTTTAACATAGAAGTCTGGTAAGGCATCATTGGAATTTTGAAGTGTAAATAGACATAGGGTTCACCCTCTGAAAGTGAGTGAAACTAGGAAATGACCACATGTAATGAATGAGATTAGCAATGTAGAGAAATAACTCAAGGGGATTGTCTGTACGTGTTTGGCTGGAGTGAACAGGGATTACCATATCTAACCACGGTGCAGGCCACGAGTCTCAGGGAGCCATTTTCTAGTGAAAACCGAGCCATGAAACCATTTTGGAAAAGCCACGAAGCCACATAAATGATTAGAACCAACCATGAAAGCTGGAGTCTAATGAGTTGTCTAAAGAAAGAGGTGTCGACTGAACGCAGGTAGCCGGCATGTACTCCGGATGAATGGAACGGAATGAGCCAGAAATTTGCTCTGTTTGTCTATCCTGGACAGAAAAGACGCCAGCTTTGGTCCGTTGAGAAGTGTCCTCTACAGTGTGAGAGAGTTTGCTCAGTGGCTTTACTGTGGCCTCTGTCAGCCATCCCCCATGATCAGGCTTCTCCCTACTGAGATTTCATGTCCACCTGGGAAACTTCTGATAAATAATTCAACTTGTGAAACTCAGGATAGGGTATATAAATGCAAAAGGCATTCTACTTAGTGGGCATGAGTATTTCAGCCACGGAAAAAAACATACCCCTTTTCCATTAAAAAATAGTAAGTCTAGGGATGAATATATATATTATCTTAATTTTGGTTAGGACACGTCACAGTACAGAGACTGCTAAGCACTTAAAAAAATTGAGTTTCTCTACCTGAAGGAATCATATTTTACAATATGGTCACCCCCACTCATGTCTTACCAACTGATGACCAACTGGACCTGGCGCCCCCCCCCCCGCCCCCCCCCCCCTGCTCTCCCCTCCTCACCCCAGGACATAGAGATAGACAGCTCATCCTTTATGAAGTCTCTTATGCCCTTAGTGTTAGGTTATCTCAAGCCCAGTAGATTTAATCAGAATTACCTGCGACATTAGCCACCACACTCGTAATGCTTTACTGGAGGTGTTCAGACTGCTACAAGTCAGCCAGGGCAGCGAGATAAGCTTTCCAGGGCCTTTCAATACTTCTGAAGCCTGGAGGCCATAAGGCTGCTCAGGCTTTTGAAAATGTTCAGTTGGTATCACTTTTGACTCAAATTGTCTCAACTAGTATTGGTAACAGTGGGAACTTCAAGTTGATCAGAAACTCTAATCGTCAGGGATATATTATTGATTTAATAACAGGAAAGTTAATATAATTTTTTTCTACTGGCTAGGAAAGCCCCTTCTCCCCAAAATAGGCCCTAAGGAAGAAAACTAATAAAAGAGGTTTTTGGTGATGGCTTTTGCTGTCCTCAACCGACACACTGAACTCTCTTCTGTAGACCACTCTGTGACTAGTGACTTAGAAAAAGGAAAGAAAAAAGTGCGCCCTTGCGAGAGAGGGAGAAAGGAAGGAGCCTAGCCGCGTGCCCATTACGAGCCATATAGCGTACCGTTTGCTTCTCTCTGTTGTCTTACTTAATTTCAACATCAACTCTGTTAAAAAGAAGGTGTTATTATCTGAGAGTTAGGTGATTTGGCTGAAGTCAGGCAGCTGCCAAGTGGGAGAGCTGGGCTTTCAAAGGAAGTCTGCCTGACGCCACACTTGAAAGGCTTTCTATTATTGCTTATGACCTTTAAAAGACAGTGGGGTGGAACAGGACTCAAGACCAAAGTTAAGTTTCGCAAGGCAAAACTCCAAATCCAGAAAAATTACCAAATGTCTTTAGCCTTTCATCCCTCTTTCTCCACTTTGAGGAAAGGACATAATAATCAGCACTGACCTGGATGGAAAGGAAGAGGGTGTTTCCCTCCTTCCCCCTACCCTCCACCTTCCAACTGCGAATGGAAGGCCAGTTTTTCAAAGATACAGTAAGACAGACAAACCTTCACGGAGAAGAAGCAACAAAAGATAAACATGGAAAGAAAAAGAACAATGGATAATGGCATCAGTAAACCCTGGGGGAAGCAAATTTTCTCAGAACTTCCTGGTAGCCAAGGCAAGAGGAGAAATGTGTTGTGTTTTGTGGTGTTCCCGAGAATAAGGAAAGGCTACCACTTCACAACCACGCCCTTGGTTGTGGTTGTGCTAGTCTTAGCTCTGAAAGGAATTTATCTTTTAAGTTACCCTAAAAGGGACATTGAAAGACAAATGTGAGAAAATACTAGAAAGTAGTTTTATTTTAAAAAATTAGATAATTTTTTCTCTACTACAGATCTCTCTTTGACAGACTTCGGTAGCTAAGTGAATTTTTATGTTCTGGTCCTTGAGTCAGTTATGGCACAATAACTTTTGATATATTGATCAAAGAAAGTCTTCTCTTGAGAGTCTTCAATAGCCTCCTTCTATGATATCACTCAGAATAGTTCTCCTATAAGTTTTGAAGTGTGGGTCTCTTTATTTTTGTCTTGACTCATTTTAGATGGAAAATTCCTATGAAGAAGGACCAGACTGGCTCTTTGTGCTTTGTATAACACACACACAGACACACACGCCACCACCACCACCACCAGTTTATAACACCTAAAGGAACTAGATTTCCTTACAGGAACTACACAGATTCTCATAATGTTTTATACTTGAAAAAGAACCCAAAACTATGATCAGTATCAATCATGTAATTTTTAAATTTTATTCATTAAACCATATTTCTTATGTCTGACCTATGACCGACGGATGTGTTTGTTTCTCCCCTTAGTAAAGCTCATACTTATGATTTTAGATTGAACCATTCATGAGTATTTCTCTTCTTTGTTTCTTGTTGCACGTGTCAGAAATCGAAACTTTCTACAGCATGCTTAATTTGGACTTGAAAAATCCATTTTTTCTTTGTCACATTTATTAGAATAATGACAATTTTCAGTGATTTTCCCAATTAATAACAGTTCTTTAGTTGCATTTCTACCCATACTTTCATTGAGGAAAGTTTCTGCACCCCTCAATTTTTTGTACCTCTGACATTATACACACACACACACTTATACATATATATATATAAATTAATTAATTTATTTTTGGCATGTAAAGTAAGCTTTATTGAAGTTTGCAGGAAGACCAAGGGGTGGCATTATATTGTAACTGCACAATACATTTATAGCTGATTTCTAATAAATTTTGTATGATTATGATGAAAGCAACTGCTGTAAAAACATTATAAAGAAGTTATAAAGTTATAAAAAATTTATAACTTATAAAAATAAATTTATAACTTATAACTTATAAATTTATAAAGTTATAAAAAATTAACTTTACATTATAGAAAAGTAACTTTCCTTGAAAATACAAAAAAAAATTTTTTTAATGAAATAAAAATGGCCAGTTTTCTTCAGTTGACACTTCAGGATTTTTTCTTCTAGTACTTTTCGGAAGGACTTTCTAAGGACTCCAGAGAAGGTGGCTATGAAAGTACAAGTCTCTCCAGCAGCACTGCCTGCAAAGTCCTGTACCTTGAACTTTCACTTGACTGGAATTGCTCTGTGAGTTTCTTCTAATTCCCTGGGCTGTGGGCAGCTGTCTTCCTGCAAGCCAGTAAGATGAATCCAACACCAAATTATCACATCTGGGTGGTCTTGGTGTGGGAAAGAGTCTCAGCTGTTAGTTAATGGGCTGTGAAAAAACCATTTGGGCAAAACATACTATCTCCAAATATGGCACTTTGCTTTCTGATGTAAGTGTCCTTTCCTCCTCCTTGAAGACTTTCTCATTTCCCTACCCCCTTGCCTAAAAACTTTTATTTATAGCTCCTTGGGCTTTCCCTTTCTAGGCATCTACCCAGGTCATTTTTTTTAATGGTCCACACTTTTAGAGGAAGGGGAAGACTGATGAATGAGTTGTACTCCTGGTGGGCAGAGTTCATTTTGTATCACCCCGTGAAGATCTCTCAGCTTTGGTCATCTCCTTTTTCTGGTTTACACCCCTCAAGCTCCCTATATCCCTTGGCAGCCTTGAGTTAGCCTGCAGTCGGAGATTTCTAGCCAAAGGCAGTTTGCAATATGTACTTTTCTCAAAGCCCAGCTGCTGGGGGTGGAGACCAAACTGTGAAGGCCCTGCTCTGTTGGTGTTCTTGCCTGGCTTGAAGAATTGTCTTCTACCAAACCCCAAGTGGGAACTGGGAGACTATTATTCAAGATGCTTGCGCATATCAAATGCGGCTTCCTAGAGGATCCTTCTAAGCTTCTTCTGCATTTCAAAGAGGGTTTATTTATCCTATTAGTTATATTGGCACTTTTAAAGCAAAGGAGCTTTTTACAGGTGTGGAACTCTTTAGAGAGGACTTTCTATACATTCCCCCCATGTTGAGCTGACAAAGAAATTCCTGCATTGGTTGCTTGCCATTTCAAAAGATGCTTTCTTTGTTGCTCTAAGGAGAAAAACAAACACTTTACTTTAGAAAGAGATGTTTTCACAGAATACATGGACCTGATGGGAGTGAATGAAACGAATGTTTTTGTTCCCTGAGCAGATTCTTCTTGGAAATTGCAGTTATATCTGTTATCATGTGATGACACCAGGCCTGTTCAGCGCCATTGCCACGTGTTCTTAGTTAGCCCTATGCCTGCGGTCTCCCATTTCTGCAATCCATCCTACACACTGCAACTAAAGTGATCTTTCTAACATAAAAATCATGCCATGTTACTCCTTATTTTCCACTTAAAATTTTTCAGGAATCCACAAAGGGCACTGCCCTTGTTTTTGGGCATGGCAGAGAAATCCTCCAGGCCCTGGCCCCTGCCACCCGCCCAGCTCCACTCTTCCACAGTCACTGTGCTTTCTAAGAGCAGTAGAGGAACCAACATGTATCAGTACTAGTTACCAAGTCCCAGTGCTTCATAGTGCACTTTGATCCTCTCAATGACTCCACGAAGTAGATGCGCCCATGTTGCAAATGGGAAAACAGAGGCTTAGAGTGGGTAAGTAACTTTTGGGAAGTCTTCAGCTTCTAAAGGGTAGAACCTAGGGTCCCTCCCAGGTGGTCTGATGTCGAAGTCTGTGGGTTTGACCACTATACTACACTGCTGCTTCTGCTGCATTGCTAGTTGTTTCTGAGGTATATCCTTTCACGTCCTGTTTCCCCTTCCTGGAAAGGTCTATTCCGTTTGTTCCACTGGCTGGCTCCTTTTCCACTATAATGTCTTGGCTCCGTTTTTAACTTCTCTGGAAGGCTTCCCAGGGTCTCCAAGGTAGCGTTAGGAAATGACATCTCTGCAGCCATAGCTTTAAATTAGTGTGTGCTGTTAGCACTTGTGAAATTGTGTAGGATTCTATACAGCTCTGCTTCCCTGACTAGACTGAGAGCTTTCTGAGGGCAGGAGAGTTTGTCTTTGTGTTCCCAATGTCTACTTCAGTGCCTAACACATGAGTAGTTAGTCCTCAATAAATTCTTTCAAAGGGAATGAATGTGAGAATGAGTGGATTATTATTGGGGGAATATGATTCACACAAGGTTTGCTTATTCTTAATCACCCTTTCAAAGTCTATTCTTTGGTGCAAAAATTTCCTGTCAAAGGTTTCTACATCCTTCAGGGTCTTTGAGGATTGTAATGGATTCTTTGAGCTATTTTCAATATTTCCAAAAAGGTAAGAGAAACCATTACATTAACCAGACGGAGGTAAGTCCATGTAGGCTAAATAAATTGTCAAGTTTCTTTGCTTTTGGCTGAAATTGTATCAATTTTGCATGGTGATAGAGATTTCCCCTAATAATCAGAAACTACAATAGGCAGAAAAGGCTATGTGAGATTAATAAAACAATAAGAAAATAAATGATCTGTTACTTAAACACTGCTTATTTAGGGAAAGAAATTTTTCAAAGATTGGAATCCTAGGGGGAAACTCCTAGTAAAACTAATCTCTCAGCCCTGGCCAGGTGGTTTAGTTGGTTGAAGCATTGTCCCCTACACCAAAAGGCTATAGGTTTGATCCCCGGTCAGGGCACGTCGTACCTAGGTTGCAGGCTCCATCCCTGGCTGGGCATGTGTGGGAGGCAACTGTTGAATGTTTCTTTCTCACATCAATGCTTCTCTCTCTCTCTCTCTCATCAACAAAAAGAAAACATTCTCAGGTGAGGATTATAAAAAAGTAACCCTTCATGGTACAAACATGGGAATGTTCCTGCTGTCATTAATGGACTCATGTGGTCTACAGCCTTCTTATCTGCACAGACTCCCTTCAGATAGCTGAGGAAATTATATTATCATTGGGCAAACACAGCTTCTCTCTTTAAAAAATAAAACACTTTTCCATTGACATTTAATTGGATGAGAGAGTGATCTGGGTTTTTTTAATCTGTTGTCCATAGATTATCAAAGTTAGTATAGCTTATTGAGTTGGCTTTATGTTCTTTTCAAACATTTTATTGTTACCATCTTCCAAAATTAGAGAAAGAAAAAAAAATAAAAGATAAGAAAGCAAATGAAACAAATGAGTTTTTCTCTCTTTCCTATGGACTCTTTTGGTTATGAAAACAGTTAGCAGAATTCTTTATTGAAGTAAAATCTAAATCCCCAATTTGTCAAATATTTTCTGACTTCATCTGGAGTACACCGTCATTGTAAATTATTTCATTCCTGTCAGTGAAGGCAAAAAAGGCCTTCATTAGTAGTTCTGGCTCTGTCACAAACCTCTCTATGAGCTCATTTGGTCTTATGATTTATTATAAAATTTATAGTGTATAAACATTGCCATAACCTTGGGAGTAGTAAACTCATCAAACCTGCTGTAATATCTCCTCAGTCTCTTGTATTGGTTGGCTGATGCATCTTCCTAGCATTGTAAATATTCTTCCATTTCTTGCTTACCATCATTTATAGATAAGACTACTTGTTTTTTTTTTTTTTTTTTTTAAAATCGTTTCTGGACTTCCAAAGTCATCATAATCAAGCTTCATGAAAGAAAGCAATCAGGCTCTGATTTCTGCAGCATCGAATTCCATTCCAGCTGAAGAACAGCCATTATCCCTCTCCTTGCTCTAGTTCATCATCTACAGAGAAGCTGGAGGTTTTGATTCAAAAGCCAAACTGGATCCCACTAGTCCCCTGATTAGAAACCTTTGAGGGCTCCTCATGGCTGACATCTCTGACTCCAAGTTTCCTGATGTGTTGTTCAAGACCCTTGAAAATTTGTCTTCAAGGCCAACTTCAGCTTCAATTGCCACCAGAGTCACTGAGGTTCTTTCCCTTCCAACCACCTTGGATGCTTGTATTTTTCCAACACGACATGACCTTTCATGCCTGGAATGGCCTTGCATTTCTGTTTCATTTCCACTCATTCTCCAAAACTCTGCTCAAAATGTCATCACTTCTGGGAGTGTTTATTCATTCTTATTTTATAGCACTTGAGTATGTCATCTTTTGATTTGTATTATATTATAATACAATATAATACAAATATAGCTTTTTCTGTGTTGGCTTCTTCCCCTCCTGTGAGCTCTTTGAGGGCAGGAGTTAGGTTTTATTTATATTGGACCCCAGTTCCAATGCCTTCCAATCACTAGGAAGGCCATAAAACTCATCAGTCAATTTGAGACACTTTTGAGAGTGCAAGGGGACAATGTTAATAATAACATTGGGGATACACAGGTGTAAGGCAGATTTTCTTAGGCAATATAGGATTTATTGTCACCCTACCAAATCACTCCAAGTCTTTCAATGTCTCTGTTTTCATCTCCTTTTTTGGTTTATCTTCACCCAATCTCCCTATATGGATGCTTCACTCTAGCCTCACCAAACTACCTTCAGTTCCATGACGGTTTCTGCCTTTGCGACCCCTCTGCCATATCCACCCGGGAAACTTCTTCACCTTTCAGGATTCTCTTGTGCATAATTCTTCAGGGATGCTTCCTCTGATTTTCCCCAGATTTGATTAGGAGCTCATTCTAGGATGCTTGCCAGCAAAAGCATGCGCTGCTTTGTATTATACCAATTAGCTTACTTTCTTGCCTTGCTCAGCTAGGTGAGGCAATGGCTGCATCTTACTCATCTCTGATTTCTAATCACCCACTACTGTTTTACTAAATGTCAGTTGAATTAAGCATAACTTTTGAATTGTCATAGCTTTTAGATGGCAAACACATTACATTTTTTGTAACTCCCCCCTTTATTATTTAACACATATTTCTGGGATTGAGATTATTTTTAAATTTTAATAAGTTTTAAATTACTATTTGAAATTAATGCATTTCATACTGAATGACAAATTATTATTTTATTTGAAAAAATGTAACTGATCTTTGGCTCCTTTTGCTCATTTGTTTTTAAAATAGCTCCTGGACCAATAATCCTCTAAATAACATTCTGGCTTTAGAAAATTTTGAGGAGATGTCCAAGATCAAATTTTTGGAAGAATGTCAATTCCGCATGAAGTATCTTGGAAAATTTGGGGGAAATTCTGTGTTTTATGTGACTCAGCAAAGTGAATTTCCCCTTACCTCATAATTACTCTGTATTTGCTTGGCTTAACTTCAGCCAGCTTTCCGAATCCCTGAGCACTGAAGGACTGACATTTCAGAAAGAGCCCTTGAAGTGGGGTGGAAGGAGGAGCAACTTGTTTGCTATCAGAAGAGCTTGTGAATCACATCCATGCACGTTTCTTGGGAAAAGACACTCTGTTCTCCCTTCAACCCACCATGCCTGGGAAGTGACACCCTTGGTGTCACAGACCGGGCCCAGGAAAAAGGCATTTAGAGAGCAGTGGATGGGCTCGTCCCATTTTGTCCCCATGGCCCACTGTAGCTTCTTTCACCTGTGGGAATGATCCTATTGGATGAGTGAGAAGAATTACTGAACTCGATCACAATCTCTGAGCACCTGACACTGTCTGTCGCACTCTAACCTGCCCACAAAAATTGCATGAAATAGGGATGAAAGCGTATTTGGCAATTTTTGTAGTGAATTACATCCAGTTGAGATTTTTGAAGTTCACAAATCTTGGCCAAAAGATGAGAGTAGGAGAGAAAAGGAAAATATGTCAGAATAAAGCACCCAAAGAGAATGATTATTCACTTTTAAAGATTTTTTTTTCCTTTTAGATTTTATTTATTTATCTTTAGAGGGGAAGGGAAGGAGAGAGGGAGAGAAACATCAATGTGTGGTTGCCTCTTGTATGTCCCCTGACAGGAACTGGCCTGGCAACCCAGGCATGTGCCCTGACTGGGAATCGAACCGCGATCCTTCGGTTCGTAGGCCCGCGCTCAATCCACTGAGCTACGCCAGCCAGGGCTGATTATTCACTTTAAAATACATTTCCAGGACTTTGGTTTGTCATTGCTTTCATGTAGCTCCTTAGAGTCTTGAAGGTGCTGCTTCTGCTCCTACCCTGTGTACCTGTTCTTGTGTTCAGTTTACACAGGACACTTGAAAAGTGCTTATTTTGCCTACAGCACACTGGGCAAACAGATGAACATGGACCCCCTGCCACTCAGGAGCCAATGTCCTGTTTGTCCAGACACCTGCTTGGTGACTTCCTCCATGACAGGCCTGGCTTCCCTGTAGTGGTTCCAGTGCAGGTTATTCTGGCTGCCCTGGATATTATATGAGTTCCCTTTCTCCAAGTAGCAGTGATAATCCCACAAGGACCAATTAGTTGGGAGATTAGTATGTCCTAGGTGCTGTGCTGTGCTTAATACTGTACAAATATTCTTTCGTTTAATCCTCCCATCAACCTGAGGTAAAGATTATTTTTAGATGAAGAGACTAAAGTTGAGAGAGGCTAAATGACTTGTGGGAAGTCACCTGGGTTGCGAGCCTGCTGATGGCAGAGCTGGGATCGGCAGGGCTCTGCAGCTGGTTTCTTAGCCCCTGCCCGACGCAGCCCTGCATTTCCTCCTGCCTACCTTTGGCAGAAAGTCTTTAAAGCCTTCCCCACGTCCCTGCCTCTGAATGTATAACTTGTCCCTTATTGAAATTCTCAAACCAGGACTTGAGAGAGTGAGGACCCCTTTCTGAACATTCCGAGCAGGTGATGTGTGCACAATTGAGAGGCTTTGAGAATACTATCACTCTCGGGTCCATTCTGTTCCCAGGTCCCTACGCTCTCCCTTCTGCTCTCCTGCTATGGTTGGCTTGATGGAGGCATTCCATTGTACACAACTGACCCCTCTCGTCAGCGTCCTGAAGAGAGGCAAAAACATACCTCCCTAGGGCAATTGGACAAACATATGTGACTGACTAATGGGGGCTGGTAGTCGGCAGAAGAGTTAGTATAGAAACAGACTTCTATTATACAGTCTCAGGTAGAAACAAGGTAATGTAGATTTTGGCAGGAAATTATTATTTTTGACCAATTCTCAAACCCACAGTTTATACCAAAATTCATTTCCCTGCCCTCAATCTACTCCACTGGCTTTTACAAGAACTTTGGATACCCTACATTATCTTGGAAATTTGGGGGATATTCTATGTTACTATGTGCAACAAATTCTTAGTAAATTATTCCAAAGTGTAACTCAAGCAAAGGAACAAGTTCTACTTGGATGTCAGACAACCTCGTCAACCAGTGTACATCATAATGCCTGCTTGGTATTTTTCAAAGATCTGAACATCTAACCACCTCAAGTATTTAGATAACGAACAACTGAGCAGCACTTTACAATAGCAAGATGTGCTCATTCCCAAACAACGTTTCACGTTGAGATTTTTGAAAAGGTGCTGTAAACATAGTGCTTTGACATTCCAGGCTGTAGCTTCAAATGCCACACAGATGAGTGACGCCATTCGATATTTGTCTTTGTAAAATGAACCGGTGTTCTAACTTGAAACCTAAGATGTGGTTAGAGGCACTTTAAACATGGCCTCACCTCTGACACCTTGTTGATGGTCACAGCAGAAATATATTTGTAGTGAGCTGGGACGGGATGTACATAAAACATTAATTAATCAAAAAAGAGAAGTGTTTAAGTTTTACTAGACCAGATCATCTGAAAAGAAAAAAAAAGAAACACAGACACAATTCTCTGGTTTTGCTTTTATAACTCTATGAGCTTATAATAAATGTTTTACTCAGGTGAAACTATCAAAAATTGCCTAACTTTTATAGTATATACCATTTTGGAGATGATGTAATTTAGTGTTTTTATATGCAAAGCATTGTGATGGTTTTATTGGGTTTTATAAAATTAATATTTACTTTTCCCACTAAGAATTTATAAAATCTTGTTTTTCTCCCTTAATTGGTTTTTGTTTTCTCATGAACAAATCTCTCCTTAGAAATAGTTTTCTAAGGTAGAAAGCAACTTTCTAGGTGAAAATCTAATTTACTTTAAACATTCCTCTTAATCATTCCTACATTCACTACGCTAATATTAACTTAAGCCCTACTATGAGCACAATACTTGCTTACTTGGGTGCTATAGGAGAATAAAGAACAATTTAACAAATAATCCTGAGGACTTCCAGTGAAGACGGCAGCATAGGTAAACATAGCTCACCTCCTCACACAACCACATCAAAGTTACAACTAAAATACAGAAACACCATCAGAGCCATCAGAAATTGAATTGAATGACAGTCTGACAAATACGGAATTAAAGAAACCACATCCATCCAGACTGGGAGGAGGGGCGGAGATGCAGAACGGGCTGGTTCCACATCCACGTTTGATGGATAAAAACTTGGAAGGGATATCTTGGGAGCCAGGAGTCCCAGCCCCGCACCAAGCCCCCCAGCCCACGGTTCCAGTGCCAGGAAGATAAATCCCCATAACTTTTGGCTGCAGAAACCAGTGGGGATTGAGTTGGTGGAAGAAACTTCTGGAGTCCTAAGCAGTTCCTTTTAAAGAAACCACACATGGATTTACTCAAGACTCACTTAAGTCTGAGCTCCAGCAACAGGGTAGCAGTTTGAAAGGCACCAGTGGGAAGTGGGGAGGAACTGAAGTGTCTGGCATCAAGGTGAGACCTCGAGGACAACTTTCCGCCAGACAGAAAGGCAGGCAGAAGCTATTGTCCATTTTCTGAGCTTTACCCCCAAAGAGCCAGAGAGCTAGCAGGCTAGTGCCATATCTGAGACTCCATAAACCTGGCTAACACTGTTTACTCCTCCCTGGAGATCCCCAGAGACTCCATCCCACCCAACTTTTGGGCCTACCCAACAGCTTTTCCATATGAACAGCTGGCCTTGGCTCATGTTTCACAACTTCCTAAATCCTCTCAAACAAGCAACAGCCAGTCTCAGTGAGCCCTAGTCCCGATACCACTTGCTAAGTGGCCCCAGGATTGACACTAGCAGCAACCAGCCTAGATTCACAGCTTGGTTTAGAATGGGAATCTTCAAGCCCAGAACAAGTAACAGCCATCTCAGAATGCTCTGTAGCTCAGGCACAATGGCTGCAGGTAGAACACAGGTGGGGGCTGACCTTGGCCTCCATCACTCTGGAAATTCCAGGGCCTGTGCACCCAGTGGACAGCTACAGACCACACTGGAGTACTATCACCCTGCCCACACACAGGTGATCCTCCATGGAGGGCAGAAGCTGGTGGTCATGGTTACAGCTAATCCTTGCAGCTGACAGGCCTGGGTAAATCCCTCTGATTGACCTGCCAACGGCAACCAAGTCTCAACTACAAGAGGCAGGTGTACTCAGTGCACATGATAGGTGCATTTTGAGTACCCAGCTTGGGTACTAGGGAGGCTGTGTCACTGGACCTTACAGGACACCTACTACATTAAGCTGTGCAACCAAGACAGGGAGCCATAACAGCTCTCCCTAATACATAGAAACAAACATAGGGAGGCTGCCAAAATGAGGAAACAAAGAAACATGACTCAAATGAAAGAACAGAGCAAAACTCCAGAAAAATAACTAAACAAAAATGGAGATAAACAATCTATCAGATGCAGAGTTCAAAACACTGGTTATAAGGATGCTTAAGGAATTTAGCGAGGACCTCAATAGTACAAAAATGATCCAGTCAGAAACGAAGCATCACTAATTGAAATACAGGGCAATTTATAGGGAAACAACAGTAGAGCGGATGAAGCCTAAAACCAAATCAATGATTTGGAACATAAGGAAGCAAACAACGACAATAACAACAACCAATCAGGACAAGAAGAAAAAAGAATCCAAATAAACAAGATAGCGTAAGCAGCCTCTGGGACAACTTCAAGTATTCCAACATCAGTATCATAAGGGTGTCAGAAGGAGATGAGAAAGAGCAAGAAATTAGAAATCTATTTGAAAAAATAATGAAAGAAAACTTCCCTAATTTGGTGAAGGAAATAGACAGAAAGTCCAGGAAGCACAGATAGTCTCAAACAAGATGGATGCAAAGAGGCCCACTCCAAGTCACATCACAATTAAAATGTTGAAGATTAAAGATAAAGAAAGAATCTTAAAAGCAGCAAGAGAGAAGTAACTAGTTACCTACAGGGGAGTTTTCATGAGACTGTCAGCTGATTTCTCAAAAGAAAATTTGCAGGCTAGAAGGGACTAGCAAGAATTATTCAAAGTCATGAAAAGTAAGTACCTATAGCCAAGATTGCTCTACCCAGCAAAGCTATTATTTAGAATCAAAGGGCAGATAAAGAGCTTCCCAGAGAGAAAAAAAACTAAAGGAGTTCATCATCACCAAACCATTATTATATGAAATGTTAAAGGGACTTATTTAAGAAAAAGAAGATCAAAACTATGAACAATAAAATGGCAATAAATATGTACCTATCAACAATTGAATCTAAAAAACAAAGAAAACAAGAAAAACAGAGACAGAATCATGGATATGGAGAGTTGTTTTGATGGTTGCCAAATGGAAGGGGGTATAGGGGAATGGGGGAAGAGGTGAGGGGATCGAGAAGTAGAAATAGGTGTTTACAGAATAGCCATGGGGATGTAAAATACAGTATAGGAAATGGAGTAGCCAAAGAACTTACACCATAACCCATGGAAATGAACAATGGTGGTGGGGGGATTGCCTGAATGAGTGGGGGGTGCTGGGTGGAAGACATATGGGGAGAAATTGGGACAACTATAAAGCATAATCAATAAAATATAATAATAAAAAAGACTGCTTGTGGATATAATTTTTAGCTAACGTTTTCCTGTTTACTATTACCACTACTGCTATTACTGTTACTACTGAAACTGTAGTTAGAAAAATTGGCAGAGAATACCTAAGCAGTTGATAAAAAAAAAATACAATACTCAACTTCGAGAGCTTACAGAATAGAGCAGACACACAGGAAATGTTACCTGGTGATTCAGCAGTACCTGAGGTGTCACGGCTATGTGTGACTAAGTATCAAGTGAATGCCATTGGTAGAACATGAGTGCTCCAAGTTCCTAGGAAGGAGAAGTTGTTGTTGCAAGAGAGGTCAGACAAGCTCACGAGAGGTGGGATGGTATCCAGCCTTAAATGGTAGGGAGTTCCTAGGAGGTGGATGAAAGGACATATCATGCATTCTAAACTAGAGACCAAGCTTTGACCAGAAGCCCAGTGATGGGAATGAGCAGAGTATAATTTTAGAGAATCGGGCTGCACCCCCCTCAGAGGTTGGCAAAGGCTTGCTTGGGCTGTATGATTTCTTCAGAATTCAACATTCCCTACAAAGGCCATCCCTGGAACAACATAGCTAAGATCTGAACAATGCAGTGTCTGGACCTGGGGAAGCAGGGATGGCCAGGGGGCCTGAGTTGCCACATGATCTCATATGGAGAAGTAAGGGACCCAAAACAGTTTGAACATTTCTTCCCCATTCCCTCCTATCACTTCCCTTTTAAATAGAAGGGGTGAAAAACCAGATAAGCAGGAAACACAAAATTTTTGCTTTTGTTTTTACTCTTACCTGTGCAGTCTAATATTCTGTCTATACATAAAGTTGTTTCCAAATTTGGAGAAATGCCTATTCTTTGAAGTTTTTCATGAAGAATGCCTGATTCCAGTTGCAATGCAGTCTGGCTTTCCATAGCCTTTTTTTTTTTTTTTTTTTGCTAGGAAGATTTTTCTAATATCATCAAAACTGATTTCCTTCCATCTTTCTTCCTCTTTCTAGGGTTGAAAATGATTAAGTCCCTCAGTCAACTTTTCTCGGCCAAATAACTTTATCATTATCATTGTTTCCTCCACCGGCTGTTCCTTGAACGTGTAATCAACAAGAAAAAAATTATTTATTCTTAAATGCCTCCACATTCTCCATATCCTATTTTAAAATATGGGACTAAAGACAGTACAGAGTATTCTAGGATGGCTTGTATCTGTATGGAGCATCGGGAAAAGGCCTCCTGTTTTCCTTTTACTATACCAATCATGCTTTTAAGGCTAAAGCATGAACACAAATAGCTTTCGTTGACTGTGAACTCCAGATCGTTTTCCTTATGACATCACAAAGTTAGTCCTGCCATTGTGTGGTTTGTTTTTCTTCCCATGTGAATTACACTACAGAACCTTCGTCAGTTTATATCCGCCCACTTCTCCAACTCACCAAGATCATTTGCACTTCTGTCCAGTTTTCCCAAGTGGAATGCACCACACCCGGTTTAATGTCATCTTCAGGCTTAATAATTATATTCTCTACCATCATCTAAATCACCTAAAAATAGCATCAGGTTAAGAACAACCACTTTGGAATCCCATGAGATATGCATCTCTAAGCCGACACTGGACCATTAATAATTACTTACTGAGAAAGGCCTTCTCCTTATGAATCTGCCTAATGAGATGATGATTTCAGGATATAATTCTTTAATTGCCCAATGTCAAAGAAGACAAAACTTAAAGCTGTACAATAGTCAAAACTATTTCATATCTTTGCCTTTTGCTTGGTTTTACCGGACTTGTCATGCTTCTGAGGAATAGCATTTGATTAATGTGGGAGGATTTTTAAACCCAGTTGCCTTGAACCTGCATGATACTGTGTGTGTGTGCATGTGTTGATAAGACTGTAATATTCCTGGATCTGAATGTTATGGTGTTGAGTCTAGTTTTTTGAGTTTTCTGATTTCTATTTTTAAAAACACAAGTGTACATTTCTTTTCTCTCTATAGACACTTATCTCAAGTTTGCAAAGATAATTGCTAGTGATTCTGTGATGATTTCATTGAAATGCCATGCCATGGTGTTTGCCAGTAATTATTTATTCATTCTGCCATCTGAGCTTGCAGGTCATGCATTAGCATATGCATTTGTGTAGTATAATGATTTTCGATTTATTGAGTAGAGTCATCATCTGAAGCACTGTAAAAACACAAGGATAAAAGCAATGCCTATCTCATATGTTTGTCACTTTACTGGGATAGACATGACAATTAAGAAATAAAAACACAGAAGAAGGAAAGGTCAATTGTACTGCCAATACATGGCTGGCAGCTGGCTGAATTTTTCTTTGGCACAACCTTTGGACTATAGCCTTTTTGTTTTAGAGGGGACCTGGTGTAGGGAAATTCTTCCTGGAATGTGAGAATTTTGACAAGGGTTCTGAAAAAGAAATGGAACTTGCTAGTTGGAGGGAGAGCACAGATAGATAGATTGGTATAAAAACAAACAGGTTGTTTTCATCCCTTTGTTCTGTGAAAGGGATTTTCAGTAGCTTCCAAAGGAATTCTGTGTATGACGGGTATATAGAGGAAGGGAGATTATTTGAAGCAGTCAACCTTTGTTTTACCTGGCCGCTAAATAAAAGAACCATCCAGACGCATGAAATTGGTTGCACAACACACAACATCTTGGTTATGCTAGGGATGTCCCTAGGGAATGGTGTTTCTGGTGCTTGAATTCTAAAAGGTTGTTGTCTACAAGCCATCCACTGCGTTGGGTGTTGTGACTCAGATGTTGATTGTGGTTCATCTGTACAGAGATGGCAATGGAAATGATTCCCTCCAGCAAGGCTGGCTGGATTTCTTGTTGGCCATCTGCATACTGTTAAAGTTATGTGTGTGTTTAAGGATTGTGCATACCAATGAGGCCAGACCTAGCCTGTGATGTGTCCTCACCCCTTTGTCATTTTAGTCATCTCAACCCCAGTGGCTAAGGACAAGCCCAACATGGTATTATCTTTTCTTACAGCCTGGGATCCTCACCCCTGGGATCACTCTTGGGATGAGTCAAAAGGGTAGCTGCCACCTCCAGGAGGCCTGAGGTAGCAGTTAAAATGTACCTGTAGGGAGCAGAGGAATGAGTGATGTCATCTCTTACTCCTTTCCTATTAGCTCATAGGATTAGTTTATTGCATTTCCTAACAGCCAAAAGCCTGGTCCTGAGAACACAAGATTCCAGATGGCTAACCTGCAAAGTGAAGCAAGTGGGGCATGCAGGGGAGATGAAGGGAGTATGGCATGATGGGGATTGGGTTAGAATGCTGTGATGTCCAGGCAAGTAGTCCTCGTTAATAATGGGCCAGCCACAGAGGGTGTATGAGGTGCCAGTGATGTAGGCTTTGGAAAGCAGAGGCGGAGGGCGATATACAAACAGCGCATCACTGCGTTCTTCTTGTCTTTTCTCCTTTTACTCTCCCACATGCCCACCACTAAGCCTATAATAATGGTAATATTAAGTGTCAAAGCATTCTGCTTTATATCAAAGATCTCTGAATGGGGCTACTGTTTATTGTATTCTTTGTTGGGTGAAAGGTTAAAAAAATGCATAAATTTTTTTTTAATCCAGTCCATTCAGATTTTAATATTGAGCAGAGTAAAGTACAATGAAGAGTATTGTACATTAATAATCTTGGCTTCTTGAAGATTTTGAGAGAATATAGATTTATGTTCTTGCCCTAAGTTAACATTCCAAAGCCTTGACTGATATCTTTCTTAGGTCGTTCATATTATTGAAGCTTTTCAGACGTTGGTACATGGTAAGGTTGAAGCCTGGCTGGTATAGAGATAATTACCAAAGCTTGGTTGCTGAATTACAGACCCTACTTACCTAACAGGCACACAATAGCAGCTTCCACAGTAGAGTAATATATTCCACGGAGGGTGCCAGGGAGGGCAAAGGGAATGTGTTATCCTGTGGTAGATCAACCCACCCCTTTGATACTGGCTGGAAACAGAAGTTGAAACTTGCCACTGGTTGCATAAGGGATTCCTTCCATACAATTTGTCTAATTACAAATTTTTAAGTAGAGTGATCATTAGCGTCTGGGTAGAGAATGCGGTGTTTTGGTTTGAATAAATCTTGGTAATGCTTGGTCCCAAGATATACTCACTCTGCTTGCAGAAAGTGTAGTTAGGTGCCACCTCAGTTTTTGATGCACAGTGCAAGTAGGTGGGAATATTGTCACATAACATATGAGTATGCTGAAATGGAATTTCCTGCAATTTGCTGCAAGGCTGTTTGTTAAGGTGTGTTATTCACCAACTGCATGTGTGATGCACCAACAGGGGCACATGGGCCTGGGATGCTGAATGTGAAGCTGGAAGAGACAATGTCTAATTACTTAGAGCCACTTTCTGTACTGCTTGGGTGCAGGGAAGCTTTGTTTGCAAATTCTGGCTTGACTTGGGTCTACCACTGACCAGGCCTCTGACCATTTGTCTCCAGGGAAGCTGCAGTTAGCTGTTTCTTTTTTTCTATCTTTTTAAAAAAAATTTTTTGAGTATTTAAAAAAAATTCTTGTTTATTATAGTCGTCCCAGTTCTTCCCCACTTTGCACTCCTCTGCTCAGCCCACACTCCTGCTCCCACATTGAATCCCCACACCGCTGTCCATCTTCATGGGTCATTCATACATGTTCTTTGACTGATCCCTGCCCCTTTTTTTCCACCATTCCCCTCCTCCCCCTTTTCCTCTGGCAGCTGTCAGTCTGTTCCCTGTTTCCATGTCCCTGGTTCTGTTTTGCTTGTTAGTTTATTTTTCTGATTTTAATACCTACACATTACATTTCACTTTCGCACTGATGGTAAGGCTTGTGGGGTAAAAGTTCAGAATATTGTATTAATCTTCTTCAGAAGCACCTTTTTTTTTTTTTTTGGTCTCTCAATGAACTTTTTATTGGCCTCCTGCCCTGCTGCTGGACGCCCCACTTCTGCTTTTAACACCTCAAACCTTTGGTGGTGTTGACCTCAAATGCCATGTTGTAGCCCACAGTCTGGCAGGTTGTGGTCTTTCGGGTGGTTTGTAAGGACGGGCTCTTGTCCAGGGCATCAACGAGATTGAAGTCCTCCCCTTCTTCCAGTAGGCTGTGGCAGGTGGCAATCTCAGCCTTCAGCTTGACCTTGATGTTCAGCAGGGCCTCATACTCCTGGGCTTGGCGCTGCCCCTCTGCCTGGGTCTGGGCCTGCTCTGACTCCAGGTGCACCAGGATCCCGTTAAATTGTTCCATCTGCATGGCATAGCACGTCTGCACCTCTCTAAAGATGTTCTCCAAACTGACCTTCAGATTTCTCATTGAATCCAGGTCTATCTCCAAGGACTGGACCATATGTCTCGGCTCTGTGAGTGTCGTCTCAGCAGTGCCTATCTCAGCGGTCTGTGAGGTGACCACTGTGGTGCTCTCTTTTATCTGATGGGGCCAGTACTTGTCTAGCTCCTCTCGGTTCTGCGCCAGCTTGTCATACTGAGCTCAGATGTCCACCATGATTTTGTTGAGGTCCTGAGATTTGGGGGCATTCAACTCCACGGTCAACCCAGAATTGGCAATCTGATTTTGTGGACCATTTACTTCCTCCTCATGGTTCTTCTTCATGAAAAGCAACTCCTCCTTGAGAGCCTTGACCTCTGTCTCCAGCTGCAGCCTAGTGATGTTCGTGTCATCAATGACCTTTCAGAGCCCATTGATGTCATTCTCCACAGACTGGCACATGGCCAGCTCCGTCTCATACTTGCCTCTGAAGTCATCAGCAGTAAGACAGGCATTGACAAGCAGCAGAACGAGCAGAACGATGTGGGCATTGTCCACAGAGTTTGCAAAGATCTGAACCCTCAGGTCCTTGATGGTCTTGAAATAATGCCCCCAGTTTCTGACCTGGGGTCCCTTCTTCTCTAGGTGTTCTCAGATTTTGCTCTCCAGTCTCCCATTATCAGCCTCCAGGCTTCTCACCCTCTCAAGGTTGGAGGCCAGGTGGTCATTCACATATTGCATAGTCTCCTTCTTGCTCTGGATGTCTCCTATGCCCACCAGACCCCCAGCCATCCCTGCAGCCAGGCCCCTGGATCCCCAGTTGCCCCGCACTCTGGTGGAGCAAGACACCGAGATCTGGAAGCCTGAGCCCCCCATACCTGTATAGACACTGGCTGAGCTGCTAGCCGGCTGGACCCAGTAACTGGGCAACTGCATGGAGCCCAGGTTCTGGTAGCTTGCGGAGTAGCTGGAGTATGTGCTGAAGCTCATGTTGTTTAGGGAGGAAGGTGAGAAGCTGAGACTCAGGTTGAAGCTGCCCAGAAGTGTCTCTTAACCCAATTTAAGAATTGTTTTTGATGAACTTTTAAAAATAAGTTATCAATTAGTGTACCAGGAAGAGCAGTCTTTGGAAAGACCAGAATGGCACTTCCTATCTGTGTCACCCTGGACACGTTTACAAAATCTTTCTGAGCCTCTGTCTACTTTGGGAGTGAATATACCTATTTCTTCTTAAAGGTTGTTGAGAGCAGTAATGAGGTAATGGATGTCATATGTAAAGAGACTAACACAGTGACTAACTTAAATCAGCCATACATCAAGCTGTAGTATGTCCAAGCTGGCTTCTACTGGCTTGTGAGACAGTGGTTGAATTTTCAGGAAATTGTGCTGGTTGACAACACTTTGGTGGCCTGAAATCAGCAATGGAAGTACAGAGCAGACCGTTCTTCTTTCTGGACAGTTGGTTGTTAAGCATTTAAGAACACACTGTTGATAAGAAGTGTTAATCCCCCTTTACCACAGCTTCAAATTATATTATAAACCTGCCAGACTTTGTACATAGTCCCTATAGAATGTAAAACGATCCTGTAAGAGGACTCAAGGTCCTCACCGTGACCTTCTACCACTTTCACATTGTAGCACAGAGGCAGTCAGGGCCCTTTGAGACTGTCCTCTCCATCCTAGAAGACTGAAGAATGTTCTGCTTTTTAAGGTTTTATGCTTGCTTTTTATATTTTTCCCTTCTCCTGTTATATCAGGTAAGCTGGCATGTCTGTCTCTAACAGCTTCCCCACACTTAAACTATTTGCTATTCTTATTATTTGTTAGCTGAAAAATCAGGTGTAAAATAATGTATAATGTAAGTTAACTGGCCCTATTAAAAAATGGACCAAGAATCTGAATTGAGGTTCCTGTGAAGAAGATACACAAATGGCCAATAAACACTTGAAAATATGTTCAACATCATTAGTCATAAGGAAAATCAAAATCAAAATCATAATGAGATACCACATCACACCCACTGGAATGGCCACAATTAACAAGTCCAATAATAACAAGTGTTGATGAGGATGTGGAGACATCAGAACACTGGTTGAGAATGTAGAACGGTACAGCTATTTTGGAAAACAGTCTGGTAGTTTGTCAAATGATTAAACATAGACCTCTACCATGTGACACAGCAATTCAACTCCTAGGTATATATCCAAGCAAAATGGAAACATGTCCACACAGAAACCTGTCCAAAAGTGTTTACAACAGCATTAATTCATAATAACCCCAAACTGGAAACAACCTAAGTGTTCATCATATGACAAATGGATAAATAAACTGTGGTACATCCATACAGTAGAATAATATTTGGCCATAAAAAGCAATGAAGTGTTGTACATGCTACAACATGGATAAACCTTGAAAACATCATGCCAAGTGAAAGGATCCAGTCACAAAGACCATACAGTATGTGATTCCGCTTATATGAAAATCCAGAACAGAGAAATATATGAAGGCAGGAAGTAGATTAGTGATTGCTTAGGGCCAGGGTAGGAATGGCAGCCTGGCAATAGGGGAGTGATAGCTAAAGATTATTGGGTTTCTTTTTGAGGTGATAAAAATACTGTAAAATGGATTGTGGCGATGGTTGTGCATATCTGTGAATGCACTAAAAAACATTAATTTTATGCTTTAAATGGATGAATTGCATGCTATGTAAATTATATCTCCCTAAAGCTGTTAAAATTTTAAAAATACATTCTCATGAAATAAAGTTTAATTCATAGACTGCTAGTGCGATCTAAAAGTAAGAAAATATTTTTATTTTAATGTATTTTAATACACTAATTAACTTAAAAAAAAAAAAAAAGCAAACAGGCTTTGAGAGAGAACCTGAAGGGCTCAAGGAGAGTGCATGGATTTTTGATATCTATTTTGACAGCTTAGGAACTTTTTTTTTTCTTTATTCTGGAGAGTTACTGTCTTCAATAAGTAGTGTCCATTTGTCTGAATGAGTTGTTTACCATACAAGAGTTTTAGATGACCTTTCATTGACCAATACTGAGGAGGCTGAATAAGGCTCTCTCTTTTCACTTGTGTGTATGTTTAAGTTTAATATTTTTGGATGACAGTGATGGTGATATTGCAGCTCAGAAAAGATAGTTTAATCTCTGGCCTCTGTAGAGACTGGGGGAGGGTCAAGTGAGGGGTGGGAATGGCAATATTGACATCTATCTACCAGTCATCATTGGTAGAGCAAAGGTGAATGATGAGTCCATGTAGACTAAAAATAGCAAACTATTCAACAGGGGGGTGTGTGTGTGTGTGTGTGTGTGTGTGTGTTCCTTTTAAAAAGAAGCTTGTGAGATATTTTGGTGCAAAGAGTATAATGGTGAAGATACTTACGTAAACACTAACCCATGACAGTAACTTTCCATTTGATATTATGCTCTTGTGCTGTGCCAGCACCCAGCAAAATGTTCTGCCTTTCATACTTTGAAGAATTGCTGTGAAAATGTTACCTTGTGCCCTCTTTTAGAAAGAATCTACATATTTGAAGAGAAAAATATCGGTGTCATTTGAAATGCTTTATTAAGCATTCAAATGCTTGTCTGAAAAACAAAACCCCAAAAACCCCCATCATGCCTTGGGGGTACGCTGATCCCTTACAGAATACTTACACTCTACTTGCAAGATAAAAAAAACAAAATGCTCTCCTGTGACTCTTCCATGGTGAAATTCAGTTTTTAGCTTCTATTAATGCTATTTTTACATTAATATTTGGTTTGTTCTTGCTTATGTTTTATTGCTTGTCATTCTTAGTTTATTTTTGTTTGCCATAGATCTCAGGGATTAGATTTCAGAAAGAAAAACAAACAAGGAAAAGTACTTCTGAAGTTCCACACCACACCAGTTGCCTCAACATTGTAAATACAGGCTAAGAAATACTAAGACTCCAATAGCTCAGCTCCAATCATCTGGTGAGGTCTGAATGCCGTGGAAAGGAAATTAGCCAACAGCCATCTCCACCCCACTCCACGGTCTCCTGCCCTCCATGCACCTGCCCAATCGTGCAAACCTTAGCTTAAGTGTGACGTCGTTTTCTCATCTAGCTCTGGGTCAGAGTATAAGGTACTTGGGCATTGTGGGAGAGCATTTCTTTCTTACCTCCATCAACCCATTCTTGGTCCCTAAAAGCCTGGGCATTGATGACCTCCCAGTAACCACAGTTGCCAATCTCAGTTAAACATTTGAGGAGAAGGGGAAGATAGAGGGGTGGGCAGTCCCACTGCTGTTGGTGGTCAGATCCGTAGATAAATCATGTCCTAGGGAAGAGGGAGATAGGAAAGTATGCAATGATTGGTGTACCTGTGAACTCACAGGGTCAGGTGAGTACAATGGTTTAACTGTTGGCACTCTCTGGCCTTTATTTTTTGGGGATTTGATCCACAATATCAATATGAAATCTTCATGCATCTTTTTGAGATTCAAAGAAGAGATAAAAATTTGTAAATGATATTTTAAGTAATATCTATAAAACTTCATGATATGCACATTTTATTTCCTATCTTAGATCAGTTGAAAAATGGCAGCTAATGGGTAGGAAGACAAATGGGTCTCATCAGCTTATAGCCTCTCACATCAGAAGACAATTTGGCTTATCTTTGATACCATTTTCAGACACTTTCTAGCCTACCTACCATCTAAATTGCAAAAATATTAATAGAGGTTTTCATCTTTATGAAAACCTGTAGCCACTTATGTTCATCTTTTCTTCATTCAAATAATTAACTAACCGATAATTTTTAAAACTTCCCATGTGCAATTGTACCGGTCTTTCCCACTGCTTCTAATGAATTTCCTGGGTGTTATTAGATGTTTCTTTGTATTTTGGTATCTTCCTTTGGAGAAAAGCTGATTTTAACTGAATGTAGACCAAGTGTGTGCCATTGACTTCTGTAATTGCTTTGGAATATATTCTCTCTCATTCTTACTGCAATTTAACAGTGTATTTGCTTTCTTTCTTTGTAAAAAAGCTCTGCTGAACATCCTACATACATCTTCATTAAGATGTCTTCCATGACCCTAACTCTTTTCCCTGTAAGTTTAGAACTAATTCAGAACTCACCCAAGTGGATGACTAATTTAAATTGCTATTTCCAACACACATTACTTTGCACTTGTCTGCTCTGAGTTTCATCTGCTACTGTTTTGCTCAATTACTGAGTTTGGATTCTGTATTTCTCACATCCATCTGTATAGACTTAGGGAACCAAAATAATTTTGTTTAGTCAGCAGATTTCACCATTTCATTATTTAGTCCATTTTCAAGGGTGTTAATAAATATCCTGGAGGACATTACTTTTTGTACTGATTGCTGACACTCTGCTGCTAACTCTGTTTTATGCTGAGAGCTGGTCATTTATTCTTTCATTTCCCCTGTCTTCTAACTCACTTTTAACCCATGATTGACAGCCCTTTACCTCTTGCCCAGTGGTTGGCAACGCTCCTTAATAGTCTCCCACATAGGACTTCATCAAAAGCCCTTTGAGAGTCTAAATAAAATTATTTCCTCTAATTTTCCTTTATTTCCCATTTTGTTGCCTTCATAAATTTCTGCATTAAACATATCAAAGGTATATAAGCAAAATAACAATTTTCAAATGTTCTAGAAACCTCTTTCCCCCTTTTTGTATATGTCCCTTTATAATCTAGTGCTGCTTTTATTCTTTCCCTTACTATTAACTTTCTGTCTGTGTCATCTTCCCCGAACCTCTGCAAACCAAACACATATTCCCCACCTCATGTTAATGCCGTGACACAACCGCAAGATTCTGAGCTACTTTACGGAGTAAATAAATTCCACTCGTTGGCTCCGTCAGCGCTATTAGAAACATGCCTTGCTAACTCTTCACTCATTCAGCAGCTTGTCAGAAATTTCAAGAAAGTAAGTTTTCTTTTTGGTGGTTAACAATCCAATATTTTGATTCCAGGGGCATGACATCTTGTGAGGACTTTTTTTTTTTCTGTAAAGATATTTATTTGAGCCAAATTCACACTACAGCAATAATTCCTTACTTTACAAATTTCCACCCCCCTGGAATATTTAAAAAAGGAAATTTAAAAGTGTGTAATAAAGTAAAGCAGCAAAAGCTCTTCCTTGCACAGCTCCGGGTCTGACCGGGGGGCTGTTGACCGGCCCTGGCTTCTCCGCCCCGTGACGAGGACGTTGATGGCACTCGCACAGCGTGGTGTTTATGTTTCTGGACCTTTCGAGCCTCACGACAACAACCTCATGAGGTCTGTAAGGCACACAAAGACAATATTATTGTTATTTAATTTCAGAGTAAACTAACGCATAAGAGGCACATTCTTCGTCCAAGGCCACAGGGCACGTCAATGACCCTGAACTACTACCCAGATTTTCTGACCCTCCATCCAAAGTCTCCTGTACGCTGCCATTGTGAGCTCTTGTATTCCTCTGAGTTGAACCTGTAAAAGATTAAAGCCTTTTAAAAAATGACTTGTAGCTTTTTGTATACTATTTATTTCAAAGTCTTCTCAGGAGAGGTGCAGCTTTAAATGGGGGTGGGGGGGCACATCCTTGCCCTCGTACATCATCTACCTGCCAAATCTTACTTTTTTTGAAGTGAAGGATATTTTCATTTTGGATTAATATTAAAACTAAATAAAAAAAGCCTTTTGCTCTCTGAGGTAAGCTTTTCTCCCGTGTTTCAATAAACCATTTATACTTCTATCATTTTTTTCCCTAAAAAAAAAAAAAGTCTGCCTCATTTAAATTGTCACAGCTTGGGAGCCCTGCCTAGAATACATAATAACTGCTTGTAACACTTAAAATGAAAACAAATTTACCAAGGATGGTGGAATGACAACAAAGAGCAAGAAAAATATAAGTATATGGAAAATAATATCTCCTACGCATGTATTTTCAGCACTGAGTGTTTTTATTGAAATAGTTGCTTCCGGTTCTCCTGCTTACCTCCTCTTCAGGATTTTTTTCTTTTTTATGGAGGGTGGGTGTTAAAAATCTAAGTATCTGAGGAGACAAATATGAATCTCTAGAATTGTTATTTGATTTCTTTGGTTTAGAAGGGAGCATTTGGTGAAGTAATACTGTATCTGAGCAGAATACTAATTGACAGGTAGCAGTTAGAACCAGCCTCCTCAGCCTTGGTACTATTGACATTTGGGGCCGGATACTTTTCTGGCCAAGCTGAGGTCTGTCCTGTACATCGTAAGGTGTTTTACAGCATTCTTGGCCTCTGTACACTAGACACTGGAAGCACCCCTTCTCCCCAGTTGTGACAATCAAAAATATCTCCAGACATTGTCCAAAGTCTCTGGGTTTAGACCCCCAACCTAAAGGCAAGGTTCTTAGGGATGCACTACCAGACTCTGGGAGGAGTTTTGGCATACCTCTCACTTGCTCCTGTGGGCAATCTTTGCCCATCCAGAAAGACTGGTCTTGATCCTTGGAAATCAGTTTGCCTCCAGTGAGGGCTGCTAGTGTATCCAGCCTTTCGTTATGCCATTTTGTCTTGTGATTCTGAAAGATCCATTTATTCTCTTTTGCTAGAGCCAGCTAGACTTGACAAAAACACTCTGAGACCTTCCCTATCAGTTGGGAGGAACTCATGACATTTACTGAATGTTCTGTGCTCCTCTCTGGTCTTACCCTATTACTCCTCTCTTTTTCCACTCCGCACGAAAGCTATGATAAAATGAGAGCCTGACTGGGAAGCAGCAGACCTCAGTGACCTTGAGTGAGCCAGGCCCCGCTCTGGGCTTTTGTTTTCTTATCTACATTTAGAAACAGTTGGACTAGATAATCTATCTTCATGGCCTTTCAGCTCTGGAGCATTATGGTCTGAATGTTCTTATTTTTCTTGGCTTCTTTAATCTGCCAGTTAGGACTTCAGAATTCCTCCTTCTTTCAATGACATCAACATATAAACCTTTTTTTTTTTGCAAAAAATGTGTGTTTGGAGTTGAGTTGATCTACTTGCTTTATTTCATCTATACTTTATTTACCCTGCAAAGCCTAACTATTAATCCACAAGGAAAATTTTGAAGGACTTACTCATACCTCTTAGAGTAGACACTCATTTAATATAATGACCACATCCAGAAGTTTTGAGTTCAGTGACACCTTGTCAGATCGCACTGTGCATTAAGATTATAGCAGCAAAGTGTGTGAACGAAAACCGTATTTCACATATAGTTGGGAGAACCAGTTATTTAAAGCAAACTACTGGGAAGGCCTTTTGAAAGAAAGAGTATCGTTTAAAAAATTAAAAATCAAGTAACTGCTACTGGATATATCAGGAAATAGGTATTTTAAAAATTATTAAAATCTGATCCATTTCTACAAATGCACACAAACTTTTGCTCCTGCCCTTAAGATACTGCTAGTGTTCACTCTTAGGAAGTCCTGTGTCTGATTTTTAGGAGAAGGCAGTTTTCCCTGCTTCCGACTTGACCTTGGGCAAGTCAATTTTCCTCTCTGGGCTTCAGCTTCCTTTTTTGTAAATACGGGGTTAAATTTTATTTTTAAGGTCTCTTACAGTTCTACAATTGTATAAGTTACATCTGAAATGTTGGTTAGGAACAAGGCTTTGGAATACAAACGTCTTCAGCAGGGCCAGGGACCTAGATCCCAGTGTAACCTGGCTCCTCCTGAATGGGAAAACCCCGAGTTCTTCTTCCCATGGGGAAGGAGGAGGTGGGCAGGGACGTGTTCCCTTTACCAAGGCTGCTGCATGAAGGGCTGTACTCAGCCCCCTGCTACCTGTCCCCCAGCTCAGTGCTGTTGAGAAAAGGCAGCAGTTCCAGGAAAACTGGTTAGAGCCTGCTGGGGAAATGCACCAACAGGCCCAGGGGAAGACAGAGGAAGACCCCGGGGAAGCCAGACATTTTTCTTCTAATCAAGGACCTTAGACGGGGGTTTTCAGCATGTTCTTAGCATGCACTCCCTGAGTGGGAAAGGAACAGGTGGGGAGAACAAGGGGTGACTGGAGTGCTCCCACTCCAAAGATTCACACCAGTTCCTGCATATTTGCTCGAGTCCAGAGCAACCCCAAATTCCTCCATGATCACAAAGCTCTGCCTGCAGAAAGCTGCTGCCAGGTTTTCCCCAGGATATTTGTTAAAGAAATGACCCCCAAGAATTTGTTCGTTGTTCTTCCTAGAAGGTGCACTGGGAACCATGCGTCATTATCACATTATACGTTTGTTGTTAAAGTATGTTTACTGAGTCACTACTGTGTATCAGGCAGCATGCTAGATGCTCGAGGCACACCAGGGAACCACCTGCCCAACACCCCCGCCCTCAGGGAGTGTGCAGTGTAGCAGGGCAGACGAACAATACACAATAAAGATAACGGGCAACTTACACAGCGAGTTAGAAGGTGATGGAGCCAAGGAATAAAAAGAAAGGAAAAGAAGTCATTTATTTCACCTTCCCTCTTTACTATTCCTCTCACTCCAGCATTCAGAATCCCCCCCAAATAAATTTTCCCTCTTATAATTTCTTATTCTTCAGTCTTTCATTACTGACATGACTATTATTGGAGATTAATTTCATATGACATTATAATAATTTTTGAGTTGATGTTAAAATGCCTTATGTCTGTTCCGTGACATATGTTCCTTTCAATACTTGTGTGAGGTGGGCAGAGAGGCTATTATCCCCTTTAACAGACGAGGAGCCTGAGGTTTAAAGCATCTTTACAAAGCTCAACAGCTTGACTTTTTCTCAGCATTCTTTTATGGGAAGTACTTTGGGCATTTTCTCTGTGGGGCAAAGTGTTAGAAATTTCAAGCAATTGAGTCCAAACCAATATTTGGAATGATCTGGCCATTCCTTAGGGACTTGTAACATGGTAATGGCTTTAGGTGGAGACCTATCTGGTGAGGTAGTTGCTGTTCCAGGAAAATGATGGTTGAAAAGAAATGTACTTCCAGGCGCACTTGGTGGTCACCACCACCGTTCCTGGTACCAGGCTCATTCTTAGCGAGCTGGGGACCTGCCCCAGCCATGATGGTGGCGGAGTTTTTTCTCCATAGCACAAAACTGGTGAAGTGTAAAATGTTTTTCTGTTCTTCCACAGACTCTCATGATGCTGGCGAAGATTTGCACACCATGTCCACTCTCTTGTTTTCTACCAGCAGGGACTTAACTATCAACTGCATCTTCTAGAAATGGGTCACATTCTTGGATATAATCCAGGCAAGCCTTCTTCGGAGGACACATGGAACGCACGCACGTAGGCACACACGCACATCATTTCCCTGAAGTCCCTGGGGCCTTTGCCTGTGTACGTTCAGAGTACGTCACCTGATAAGGTAAAAAGATGGAAGTTTTACCTCTGAATTCCTTTGCTTTGTCCTTCTTTCCTCCCAACCCCCGACCTCTGAACAGGGTATTTTTCTCTGACCAAAGAAATCTGTGGCGGAGCTTTTGTCCCCAGATTGTTTCTCTGTGAAAGCTCTTGAGTGCCTTTTCGTCAGTTGCTGTATGCTCGGCGCCCGCAGTCTAATTTCACCATTAGTGCAACCAGAGCGTATTAAGGAAGGTAAATTGACTTCTGCTGCTGTTGCCAACATATGGTTATGTAATGTGTTCTTACACCAAATATAAATGATTTTTGTTTTGTGCCTTATCCTCAATGATCTAGAATGCTGCTCTTAACAGCAATGTGAAAAACTGGGGGATTTCTAGTCCATGTCTTTACCACCCTGTTCTCTTTTTTCAAAGAGGTATATAGATACCTCATACTAAATTAGTTACAGCAAGTTAAAATTAGGCAATGTGGTACCTCGGAGTGAGGAGCGGCTTTCAAGTAGGGGGTCTCGGTTTTCGAACCTGACAACAATGTTTCATTAGTTCTGTGACTTCAGCCTATTTAGTTTATGACTCTAAAACTTAGTTTCTGTTCTATAAAGTGGGAGGAAAAGTGCTTCTTACTAGTTGTTTTAGGGATTAAAAGGGATAAGGGAGAAAGTGCCTGGCCTTTAGGTAGCCTATACTTCAAAAATGTTAGTTTCCATTTCTCTTCTCCACCCTCTCCCCCTTAGATTGGTCATAAAGCTTTCTCGGGAGTGAAGTTGTTATGCGACAGGTTTATTTCCCTGTTAAGACCCCACGCAGTATGAGGGGTTTGCGGTGCGCTGTGGAGGCGTCGGCTTCCCACGTGTGGCGTGGTGGGAAATGTACTCTCTTCACCACCGTGTTGATTAAAAGACACTCATCTAAACCTGTGGCTGGAAATGACAGAGCCCGCCTTGGGGCTGATCTCTTGTAGCATTGCGATGTGACTTGACTGTTGACCCTTTAAAATCCGCGGGCTTGGGGATTCAGGATTCGGAGATCAGCTCTGCTCATCTGACTCGAAAGTGTGCTAGAGAAATAGCTGATACTCTTCAGGCTTCGTCTCTCATAAATCTCTCCTTCAGTCCGAAACGCTGTGCCAGAACTGTCTTTGCCATCATACCACAGGAGCGAGTTTCCGGCCAATGACCTATCCCCTAGTCAACTGCTTCTTTCTTAATTTGATGACTACAAAGAGCAGAGTGACTTCTGCCCTGGGGGGACACAGCCGCCGCGTGGAGGAGGACTAGGGGCCCTTTGGGAAAACTTCACGTTCCCCCAAGATTCCTGCTTGGTTCTCTGGTGAAAGGATAGTACTTGATATCGCTGGACAGGAGCTTCTCCAAGTGACAAGTACAAATTATGCTTCTTATTCGTGTCATCCGAGCGGTCAGCACCTGGCCCAGAACAAGGGCTCCGGCAGGAGAGAGCATTCCAAAACCCCAACCACATCTAACACTGCACACGTTGCCTCCCTTATGAAATGAAAAACGGCTCTGCAAAAGAAATAAAACAGCAGTGAGGAAAGCTTGCAAATAATTAGGAAAAGTGAGATGTAAGATGGGAGTCAGATTCGACCATGCCGTCTATCAAAAACATAATAGGAAACAGCTCTATTAACTTTGTGTGAATAACTAGATGTATGTACTCTTAGGACTTACATCACAAGCAAAGTGAAAATTGCCCAAAGAAGTAAATAATTTTTTGATAGAGCCTTTCATAAATAATTATGGTCTGTCTCTGCTGGATATTTCACATTTAAATTGTCATCAAAAATTTCCATTTTAGCTTGAAGGCATGAAATTGTGTTTTTATGATATATAAAAAGCCTAAGTACTTAATAACATCCTCTTAGAATTATTTCTTAAATTCCATGTGCATCCAGAATGCACCGAGGGAACCCAGTAAGCCAAACAAACACAAAAGAGAAACAAAATCAGAAATAATTGGGAGGACTTGGGCACTTGCAGTGGTAACAATGACCCCTCTGTGCTGAAGGTCAGCCTTCTGAGTCCTGAATGGAGGAGAGAGAAGATCTCGGAGACAGAGGCTGAGCTGGTCTGATGGGCGCCTACAAAACAGTAGAAGGTTTTTGTTTTCATCACCTTTGGCACATCACCTTTTTTCTTCACATTGGATGGTCTCTCTCTACTCCATACTCAGGGAGCTGGATACAGCAAAGAGCATGAGCCGCCTTGGACTGGAGGGGAGAGAACTCCATAGGGTTATCAGGGTGCCCTTCGCACAGACGTGCCACCCTGGGCCTCTGAGTCTAGTGGAATGAGTCCAGCAGGGGTGGAGGGATCCTTTCAGTGGAGAATCACGGCTGTGGAGAGTAAACACGTTCAGGAACAAGTTTGTGCTGCGTGCAATGACTGGCCAATTGTCGATTTGCATGTGTGATCCCTTTTTCAAATGGCAGGAAAGAAGAGAAAATATGTATGCAAAGATACACATTTCAACTCTCTTCCTGACTCCAAATCATTCTTGAGACCCATGACTGACGCTTTCATGTAAAAGCAGACCTGACATGTCTGAAAGGTCCAGGAAGTCAAACTCAGTCTTCCTGGGTGTTCAAAGCCATTCCCACCCCCCCACCCCCACTCGGCTCAGCTGCTGTCCCAGTCACGCCGAGCCCAGTTCCTTGCCACGCCCTGTCCTTCCCAGTCTGAACTGCCTCTGTTCACAGCTGCTCCCTCTGCTTGGAGGGCTCCCCTCCCACAATTCTGCTGTCCCTTCAAGACCCAGATGGTGTGACCCCCCTCTTCAGGGAGGAACGTCACACACCTCTGGAAATTAGAGTGCTCCTGCTACCCTTTGCTTTTATTCAGCTTTTGGCACTTTCTGTTCTAAGACTTGCACTTTAGTTGCCTGCCAGCTTTTCCCACCAGGTACAAACTCCTCAAGGGCCAGGACTTGTGTTATTCACCTTGGTGAGGGAGCGGCCGCAGGCACTAGGCGAGCTTTTCAGCACAGGCTCAGTGAGGCAAATGCTGGCTGATCCACCTTTGCCTCTGCCTTTAGGTTTTGGTGATTCACCTTGTGAAAACTGGAGTTAGTCTTCTCACATTGAAACTCCTTGCTACTCTTGAGTTTTTGCTGAGGTATCATACAGTGTCCTAGTCTCAGCTTCTAAGAAGTGTTTATGTGCTGTCCTCTAAGAGTCTGGGCCCTGGGAGCTTGGGCCCTGCCTGTCGTGTCTTTCATTGCAAATCCTGTCCATCAGATTATATTTTCCACACTGGCTTTTCCCTCACAGCCAAAACTAATTCTCAATGTGTTCAGATTCAGTGCTGAGTTCGTAAGAAGGGCTCCCTTTGTGCAGTAGGCCCTGGACCTGTGTCTACCAGAGGATTCCAGATTTGTCACCGCTCAGGACTGGCCTTTTGGTTGGTGCCTAGAGAGGGTGGTTGCTCCTGCCAGCCAAGGACCCTGCTGGAGAACTTGCCAGGGGAAGTGTTTGTTCTTCTCAGGATTTTTACGAATGGATTTTTGTATAGTTCACTGTGGATCAGTACTTTTCCATAGTCAGAGTGCCTCTGCCAGATGGGTAGTTTCCCTAGGCCTGGTAGAACACCTTCCGATAAGATTTAGGTGCAAATAAACAGTTTGCCCATTATGGACCCTTGGCTACCAGACAGCTGTAGAAGAGGGGAGGGGGCCCAGGGTACAGCAAAAGACCTTGAGGGGACTGAATAACCCAGAGAGATAGAGGAAATCAGTGTTCCAGCCAAAGAGATGCTTAAGCAGTACCCAAGGACTCAAGGTTACTACACACACTAGTGATCTAATTCATAACACAAAGGAATGTGCATTCATTGAAAAGCCAGCTTTTTATCTATTGAAGTTAGGGAGATCTTGTTGGTAAACTTTCAGAAGAGCAATACATCTTAAAGGAAGATTATATATATATAAATATTTATACACACACACACATATATATACACATGTATATACATACTACATAATTATAGCTTGTGTTTATTGGACTCTTTCTAAGTAAGATTCTTCATGCTTTATATTAGACCTGTTCTTCAGTCTTCACAGCAACCCTAAGAGATACACATAATTATTTCCACTTCATAAATAATAAAAATGAGGCTTAGGATGTTACCTATATTATCTTATTTGCATTCTAAAATTTTATGGATGGCTTTTCCAAGTTATTCTTTTTCTTTTGTTTTCTAAAAGGCTGGAAGAATGAAGCAGCTTGACAGTTTTTATTTCTGTAATTGACCAAGGACAAGGATGTCTAAGAGGTTTGCTAAAGAAAAATGTACCAGTTGGGAGGCCCGGGACCCTTGACCTGACATGTGGGAGTGTGAGCAACCAATATTTTCTCTGCATAAGCTGATATTTTAGGATGCAATAGGTACAAGTTAGGATGGCTCCACAGTCAACAGTAATTTCCCCAATTTTCATCTCTGTATTAACTCTTTGCTTTTGACCAGTAGTTGACTGGGCTAGAAATTTTTGACCCAAGCCTGGTAAGCTGGCTTCTCTTTTGTCAGCGTGGCATCCAGAGTTATGACACTAGAAGTTTTGGGGTGCTGAAGCAGTTCAGCACTGGAAGGGGTTGGTGCTAAACTGCCTGCTCCTCAGACTTCTGATAGGTGTCTGTCTCTCTACCTAGGTGGATGCCTCCTGTTTCTGGAATGTAACAAATCCTGAGCCGGGCTGGAGTACACTGAGAGGCATTTGTATGTCATCTGGGCAAGACACGTGCAGCTCTGCTGTTTTGATCTTTGTTCTGCCTTGAACTTCCTGTCTACAGGAAGAGGCAGAAATCCATTCCATCTTTGTGGGTTTGGGGAGGCTCAGAGGCCTGTGAGAGTCTCCTAAACTTGTTTATGTTACTATACTTGCTCAGCAATCACTGGCTTCCCCTTCCCTATCTGCTCTTATCCAGGCCTGAGCTTGAAAGGGATGGGTAGTGAGGCTGAAAGCAATAGAAGGCTCCGACCAAAGGTTGCAGGGCGGGGTTGTTTTCTTCACTGCCTCCTGTCCTATCAGGTATGAAAGGAGGAAAGGGGAAAAGGCCACTATACTTCTGGAGAGAGTAAGTGCTCAGGAGCCCGGGTGGGGGCAGGGTGCATGGTGTAAGTACAGGAAAGCCCATGTTGGCTTTAGAAAAACAGAATAAGCACCACCTGAGAATAAAGAATACTCGTAGATGATTAGTGGGAACACGTTGCAAAACTATCTGCTCATAGAAATCAGGTCTCTGAAATGTAAATGCCTTAAAAATCTTCAACCCTGGAAGATAAACGTCTTGAGTTTATCATCCTTAAAATTGTGCACTAGAGCTAGGAGGAGATTCAGCATTAAGTTTGGAAAAGCTGAAAAAACAGTGGAAATGACCTCCTGGTAAATTAGATGGGATGATTTCAGAAGAGAATATAAGAAAAATTGAGGAAAACATCAGTAGCACAGAACACCTGTGATAATGTAATCAAAGAGCAATAAATAATATGGATTTTGAAATGATAAATCATGACAAGTCAAATTGGTGGATTTAAGTTGACTCACAACACTAGGAATTGAGTTCAGCCAAGCAGATGTTAAATGTTTAAAATTTGGGAAAGCACTTAAGGGTGAGCTCTCAAAACATTTTACTGGCAAAATTAGTTCAGATTGATTTGAATATGAGCATGCTGAATCCAAACACTAAACACGAGCTTTGGAGCCACGCAAGGTCCCCAGCAGAAGGGGAGATATGTGGAAGAGGTTAATGTATTTTTCCCATAGGAAATAATTTCTTATACATCTTTTTTGATAACTATAAGGAGGTGATTAGTTTTTCCTAAACTGCATAAAATAGAACAGAAACAAGGGTATGCCAAGAAAAAGAAATAAGCATATTAGATTCTATTTTTTAAAAAGCAGTGGGAATCTGGGTCTTTTCTGTTCTGAAGAGAATCATGGAATGCACTGACGCAATTCTGACCACCCTTTCATTCCACAAGCACGTGTTCCCTGCCTCCTGTGAGCTGGGCAGTGTTCTAGTGCTGGGTGCATGCCAGCTGAACTTGGAATTGAGGGGACCCCGGGAAGGTCCTAGGAAGGACTTCTAGAGTCAGTGGGAAATGAGTTCACTCTGAAGTTATACTACTCATGTTGTGTAATATTTTATATTTTAGGAGGCACCTTCACATATAGGACTTTATTTGGTCCTTGTCTCGGCTTTTGGAGGGGCGATGTCTAACTCCTCCTACACCTGTGCCTCTACATTTCAAATGGCCCTCTAGGAAGCTCGCCCTGACCCCCTTCCTGCCATGAGTCTGCTGCCCCTGCCTCATATAGCGGTTCGTTTACATTTCCCTACCAATGTGTAAAGGCTCTTTGAGAACAAGGCAAATGTCCTTCATCATCTTACACTCAATTCCTGGGCCCACATTTAGTGGGGAGAGCATGCGCAGGCAAGGGGCACGTTTGGTTCCATAGAGGAGTCTGTCCCCTACCCTCTCTGCCACCAGCTGCAGCCGATTGGATTGAGACGGCATCTGTCACAAGCACAACCACACTGTAGGCTGCTTAGCAATCTGTAGAATGACCTCATGCAAAATCATTGGCTGCAATGAGGCTCTTGAGCTGGGACACACTAAAAAAATGGGGCAACTAACCCCCATGCATTCCTGTGGTGGAAACAGCAGCTCTAAAGACACAGGAGGCTCTGAGGTAGACTCATAACCAAGGAGCGTCATGGTAACCCGAGGTTAGGAGGAAACACACTGAAGTTCGCAATAATGGAGAGGTTGTGCTTACACACAGGAGTCCCCGAGCGATAAGATATACAGTCTGGAGTGGAGAATAAGCAGGTCAGCAAGAAGGGAACGGAGTAGACAGGGAGGAAAAGACTGTGGCAGGGAGGAAGGGGAGTCAAACTCGTCTGTTCCTGTGCTGTCAGCTGGAGGCACGTCTTGGACCTGCACAGTCTTCTGGTCTAGCTTCATGCTCGGAAAGGCCTGGCCCTACCCCATTTCCTTTCTCATTTCTGTGAGGTTCTTTCTCTAGTGTGTGTCCTTACAGCAACCAGCCTTTCTTCACTTCTTTTTGGTAACTGGGAGAGCTTAACCCAGACACCCTTAGGGGAGGACTCCTGAATCCTGACTCACTGCTCTGGCCATAGTAGGGTGTCCAGGAGTCACGTGTCCGTTTATATCTGTCACCCTTTCTCTACATTCGTGTAATGCTTTCATTTGCACAGCGCAACTCCTTAAATAGACAACGACCCAATTCCCACATATTGCTACTTAAAGAAATATTTACATTGGAGTTCCCTAATTTGGGGCTTATGACCTCAAGAAACTCTAGATGGAGGTTTGGAAACCCTCTGAAATTGTACCTAGTGAAAGTTTGTGTGGGGGGTGCATTTTTCTGAGAAGAGATTCCATCACTTTAATCAGATTCACAGAGTGATCCCTGCTCCTATGAGTTAAGGGTCCCTGGTTTAATCACTGGCATAGCTGGGTTGCCAAGAGCTCACTCAGATTCTTGGGGTGGCCACCCATAGGGTAGCCTTGAACATTTTCTTTACTGCTGCCTCTCATGTTATTCATGCCTGAGACGGATCTGACACCGATAGTGCTCACGTAGAGGGGTGTTATGAGGGTAAAAGAGCTAATAGGCGCCATGTGCTCAGTACGGCTCCTGGCATATAGCAAATTCTTAGTGACAGCACATGCTACATCTGTATCATATGTAATAAATATAAATGTGATCACTTCTTCATCGTCATACATTCTCAAATTCTGGATATTTATATTTAATGATCGAGGGCAGTATTTTTGTCAGAGAATTATGAGTCTAAAAAAAGGACAAATAAGCAAATATAATTTTTCAAAAATAGAATTTTTTATTCTCCAGTGCAACATAGGAGCGGATGCTATTAAATGGGCCATCATTTACAAATGTATAAAATGTGAATAAGTGAAATAGATCTATTTTATACTGATGAGCATAATTTTATATGCCACCGTTATGGTTAATAAAGATGATATGAATTTAAAAGTCAGCTGCTTATACATTAGTGAAATGTTGAAATGACTGGAGTTTTCACTTAACTTGAAGAATTGTTACCACTTAATGTACACACACTTAATCCCTCTTGGTTTGCCGTGCCCCCAAATAGCTGAGAGGCCGAATGCACTGACTGGAGTTCATGTGGCCGTTTCAGTATACTGTAGCTGCTTTCACTTCGTGGTATTTCTCTAATGCCTAGTGAAAACCCACCATCGGGCACATGCAGGGTGTTACCAGTTGGCTCACACAGGACAATGTGTCATCCGCAGCAGGTCAAGCTTCTGACTAACTATTCTAGAATAATAGCAGATACAGTCAAATAAACCCTACTGAAACTAATAGGACAGTTGTTATTGTGACACCCTTAACTTCAACTAAATATTGCACAATGGACTCAGTCTTCCCAGCAACTTGCCTGGACTCAGAAATGGTGGAAAGGACTGTTGGGCAATGGTTAGCATGCAATCAGCTGTGGCCGTCCAGCTGGTTTTAACAGGTAATTCCCAATTAGGCCTCGGCGGTGGAGAAAATAAATCCTAAAATTCCTGATGTGAGGCCCGTGCTTTTAATTTGACAGGTGGTTAGTCAGGTGTATGTGAATAATCATTATACAGGACACAGACCCAGCAAAACAAAACCCAACCCAACTCATGAATGCGAAAAATGTCATGTTTTCAAAATAATGACGTTCAGCCTGCTTTTTTGGAAAGGCCAGAGTGCAGCAGTGGTCTTTACCAAGGCAGCATAGCGTTCTTGTTCTACCAAGTGGGAGAAACAAAGGTGAGAATTCTCTGGCCCTGGTCCAGTCACTGAGCCTCTGCGGACTGCGTCTATAACCTGCCGCGACTCTAGCCCACACAGGGACTTGGCTGGGCTCCATGTCGAATTTGGACGACAGTCCTGCCGTGTGCAGATTGTGAAGGAAGTAGTAGTAATGAAAATAAGGATGATAGTGATGACGACGATGATTTCACTTGGTGCTCTAGGTTTTTGATGGATATTTGTACATCATTTTTAATCTAAAGGTCTCAGGTGTAGCCTGGTGGCAGGGCTTCTGCAGTGGCTGTTTTGTCTCTAAGGGAGCGCTCCTTGGGCCAGTTGCCTGTGCCTGCCCTGGCCATGCCCAGGCCCAGGGCCAGTGGTCACATTTTTGCTTTGCTGCAAGGCTTTTACGCAGAAGCTTTCTGTTCAAACACATTGAGAACAGATTCTGACCCTTGTCCCAATTCTTCCTTAAGACATTTCTACATAGGACACTATCAGCACAGTGTTGGACCCGTGACAGGAGCTAGTCAGGTGCTCTGTAAGGGTTTTGCTGCTGCTTCTTATAATGAATACATGAATGGCTTAGTGCAAAGAACAACCTGCTCCCTTTCCCCTTGATTCATTTTCTCTCTCTCACTCTCACTCTGTGTGTGTGCGTGCGCGCGCGTGCGCGCAGAAAGAGAGAAGATTAAGGCATCTGGAAAATTCCTTGGTACATTACTGGTATATTAGTTGCTTTTTATGGAATAGAGACATGGCCATTAGTATAATTTCAAGTGGTTCCCAGTTTGAATCCTTGATTTCCATCCATTTTCTATAAGGATCTCCCATTGTGCTGACTTCTCCATCTCCAAATTTAGGCAGAAGAATGAGACCTTAAAGCGAGTCTTCTGTAAATTTCAAGGCCTCCAAATTGGGTGCCAAGCCTAGGAATAAATTGAGTTTAGAATTATAATAGCAGCTGTTTTTAGAAATTCGCTCTAGGGAGGGAAGTGGAGAGTTCTCTTGTGCAGCCTTGTTCAGTTTGGTAAACTGGAAAGATGTTTCCCACACTCCCTTTCTCCGTATGGTTCCCTGGTATTTTTGAGCACGAGATACATGTAATAAGACCTGAAAGGTCAAAGTGAAGCAGCAGCCACCGTTTACCCGCCGGAGGTGTGTGTGGAACCCCAGGCACAGTGGTGGGTCATGAAAGTTGGTGTGATCTGCTAGCTCACTTCTGGACCACCCAAGGCCACAGCTCTTCCAGGAACTGCCAGATTCTCTCTCAGCTTCTCTGAGTCCAGATATGTGTGTTCAATCCGTGGTAAATCACATTGGCTTCACTGTGCCCATCACCTCATCACTGAGTCAGGGCGGGGGTGGCGGGGTGAAGAAAGTCAGACGTGAGTTCCAGTTTGTGCTCTCGGGTTCTAGTTTGTTGTCCCAGGTTCCAGTTTGTCCTTGTTTTTTCTTACTTAACATCTAGCTTTCCTTCCTGACTGCTGGCCCAGACCCACAGCAACTTTATGCCCAGCGCCAGTCACAGAAGTGACTTGCATAGACTCTTCCACCAGCTCCTGCATTGGTGTAAAGTTAGGCCCCTATCATAAATCTCTCTCTATATTACTCATGGTGGTTTCACTTCTCGTACTAAACTTTGATGGAGACACTTCTTATTCTAAATAAATACCAGCATCCCTTTTAAAATAGTGGCCTTGAAGTTCAAATGTTCTTTATACTGTCTTAGGGAAGGTATTGAAGTTTTTTTTTTCTGTAATTCATCTGGTATGTTAGCTGAAGTTGTAAACTTGAACTTATTTTATGCAACTCAGGTATTAGACTATTCATGGGAGAGGGGTAGATAAGGTTTACAGTAAAAAAATAGACGATTGTTTGCCATCCAAGTGCTAAGTGGATGAGTCAAGTTACATGCAGGCCAGACACAGATATTACAAATGTATCACCTGCGGACATAAGAGAAGTGAAGAAAAGATGAGGGTGGGGTGGAGTAAAGTAGGGTAAACACACATTATGTGTACAGTAAATGTTTATTGAATGAATGTATGAGAGGTATTTTGACATTTTTAATGAAAAACAAATATAAGAATGTCGAACAAAAATATAAAGTTATTTTAAAATTTTCCACTTTTGCAATACTTCAAAAGCACTATTTTCATTTTCAGATATAATTCTCCATATCTGTGTGTAGTTTTTATATAGTTAGAATCACAGGACAACAGTTTTTTGTATTTTCTTTGTTTTTTTCCCACTTATTTTTCATATACAGTGGAGGGCAAAAGCAGGTTTACAGTTGTCTCTATGGAAAATAATACACTAATAAACAGTAATATAGAAATAAACTCTCTGTTTTTACTCACAACTGTGAACCTACTTTTGCCCACCCCTTGTATATGTTTTTAATTGACTTAGATTTCAAGGGACATTCTGAGTACTTTGAAGGAGATTTTAAAACTCTGTTTGAAAATGTGTTGTTTTCTACTTAACTGCTACTTAGAATCTGTAGTTCTAAACGGGATATGAGCTATTTTGGAAATCAGTCTAACACATGATTTGCTAGAAGAGTGTGTGGCCAAGGTGAGTCCTAAAATGAAAGAGGTGTTGCTAAGGGAAATGCCAGAGAAACGTTTAGGGTATGAAGTTTGCTCTGGTATTTAAATGTCTTGCCACAGTCCTTGTTTAGTGGACTTGACAGTTGAAACAGCTCCAGTCAAAACGGAAGTATGCTGGGGGTGACAGATGTGGTCCGGCCGAGGGCCCTCTGGGCAGAGACAATGCGGGCTGCTGGAGAGAAGGGAGGGGGGCGGCCCACGTCCCCTGACCGAGAAGAGCACTCTTTGGACCAGGGACCTGGGCGCTTGAGGGAGAATTGGCTTGCTGTTGGGAAAGACATCCTGTGCAGCTGCCAAGGTCTCAAACTACCAGGGGGCATGTGTTTGCTAGTTGGCTGGGTACCCCCCATATATATATATATATATATATCACAGGAACGATTCAAATGAAACCTTACAGTGGACTCCAATGCATTCAGCTGATAGAAATGGAGGTGCTTTGGTTGAGTTTTGAGTTAGGTGACTGAGAATTTCACTTGCTTAGCATTGACCTCATTCTTTTTTTTCTTTTTTAAAGTGTGTGTGTGTGTGTGTGTATATATATATAAATATATATTTACATATATACATATTTACACATGTCTAAATATATAAATATTTATATATTTATACATTGTATAAATATATGTATATATGTATATATTTATACATATATAAATTTAAATTATTTTATTGTTGTTCAATTATAGTTGTTCGTATTTTCTCCCCACCCCCCAACCCACCTCCCTCCCTTGCTTCCACTCTCCCCCTTGGTTTTGTCCAGGTGTCCTTTATAGTAGTTCCTGAAAACTACTATAAACTTCTTCCCACTGTCCCCTCCCTCCTCCCCTCTGGCTATTGTTAGATTGTTCTTAATTTCAATGACTCTGGTTGTATTTTGCTTTTTTCTTTTGTTGATTATGTTCCAGTTAAAGGTGAGATCATATGGTATTTGTCCCTCAACCAACTGGTTTATTTCACTTAGCATAAAGCCCTCCAGTTACCATCCATGCTGTCACAAAGGGTATAAGCTCCTTCTTTCTCTCTGCTGCATAGAATTCCATTGTGTAAATGTACCACAGGTTTTTGATCCATTCATTTACTGATGGGCACTGTGGTTGCTTCTAGTACTTGGCTATTGTAAATTGTGCTGCTATGAACACTGGGGTGCATAGGTTCTTTTGGATTGGTGTTTCAGGGTTCTTAGGGTATAATCCCAGCAGCAGAATTGCTGGGTCAAAAGGTAGTTCCATTTTTAGGTTTCTGAGGAAATTCCATGCTTTTTTTCACAGTGGCTGCACCAGTCTGCATTCCCACCAACAGTGCACTAGGGTTCCCTTTTCTCCACATCCTCTCCAGCACTTGTTTGTTGATTTATTTATTTGGCTATTCTGACTGGTGTGAGGTAGTACCTCATTGTGGTTTTAATGTGCATCTCTCTGATAGCTAGCAATACTGAGCATCTTTTCATGTGTCTCTGGGTCCTCTGTATGTCCTCCTTGGAGAGGTGTCTGATTAAGTCTTTTGCCCATTTTTTAACTGGGTTTTTTGTTGACCTCACTCTTAACCCCACCTTTGCTTCTTTCCTACTGCAGTCCCTGAGGCTCATGTGGTTATAAGAAAAATAGCTTGAAAATTCTAATTTAGATCCACTTTAGTTCATACTTAGTCTTAGGAGGAAACCTGAATTTTGCATCTTTGTATTTTCATTAATCTCTTTGTAATAAGAATGATATTTTAATAACAAAATCTATAATTGCAAAATTACTGCTCTGACAATGTGCCAGGTCCTGTTTGAAGCACTTCACATATATTGATTCATTTACTCTTCCCAACAACCCTATATGGAAGATACCAACCTAATTCATCAATCCTAAAACATATTTTTCTCTCACATTTTAGCATTGTGAAGCTGGAATGAGTCTTACTTTTGATGTTGTGCCATAGTTTAATTGAGAACATTTTAAAATTTCTTAAAAAATGGAGCATAAAATAATGGTATGCTTTACGTAGAGAACAGCTCAGATTCCATAAATACAATACTACTATCCTTGTTTTACGAATGAAGAACTGAGGTACAGAAAGGTCAGGTAACTTGCCCGATGCCACAACCCTTGGTGTGCTGGCTCAGGAGTCTGTGCTTTTAGCTACCTTGGGCCCCTGCTGGCATTCAGCACGGCTCTCCCCGTTTCTCTTTGCACTGCCACCAAGTGCCCCACTGCTGTGGACGGTGAATCACACCCCTTGGGCTGAGGCCCTCATCTGGGAGCCCTCCCTGCAGGGTTAACATGTAGAGCCTTCCTCAGTCAGCCATTGACATTCTGCTGGGATTCACTTATTACAGTGCTTTCCTAATGAAAGGCAATTCCAAGACAGTGTGTTACAGACGAGGCACGGAACAAGTTTTGATAGGGGAAAGACTGGAAGGACAAGTGGTGCATTAGAACTGATTCTGACCAGCTCGCAACAGTTCTCCGGTGAGTTTTTGAAGGCCGCTGTTAGTTAAATAAATCACTGGTAGCTTGAAATTGACCGTGGTAAAAGCATTTGCATCACCCAAATCAGCAAATGCCATGAATCAGAACTTTTGTTGGTCCTTTTGACAGAGCCACTTCACAGGCGAATCACTACATATGTAGATGCTACTTTGTTGGATTTTAGCAGAAAGCCCTTGTTAGTCAAAACACAATAGTGGGAAGGGATCAGAGAGGGTGAGTGCGAAGAAAGGAGCGGATCTTCTGAAATATTCAAAATAGTCTCACTGTCAAAATAATTCCACTATTATTCATGAAATTGTCTGTGTGTGTATTTGACTTAAATGTATGCTATCATCTTAATATCTTTACGGATGAGAGACCAAGGGTACATGTACTCTCCATCTGAAGGGCTGTTGAGAAATAAAATTATCCAAGGAGAGGGCAGTGCTTGCTTTCTATTTTGCCCTCTTTGTTGAGAAAAGAGGTTAGTGAGCTGGTTGCCAAGAAAGTGAGTGGCCAGTGGAGCTCCCGAGACCCTCCTGAAGCCCCGCCCAGAAATGAGCACTGTTAGATCCCAGAGGGCAGTGCCCAACGTGTAGGGCGCGATCAGTGGTTCTTGCTGAATTAAGCAATTATATGAGTTCTTACACTGTCACATCTCTTCCACGTGGGTACTTTGTTATTTTCTCTTTTTCTCCTTGGTGATTCTCAGTAAAACCCACAAAACAGAAAGGGCGTGTGGGCTTATCATTAGGAGGAGGAAGGAAGTGAGCTGAGTAGACCGAGCCTCCGCCTGAAGAGAGAAAACTCCAGGGAACGGAGTAGATTGTAGCATGGTTAGAAAGACACCCAAAGCTGGCCAGGACCTCGAGTGTCTGGCCAAGAGGAAAAGAAGATCGTGGGAGCAGGCTGGGGTCTGAGGAGAAGCTCTTGGGGCCAAGAGGGAGGGGAGGGAGTTTGAGTCCCCAAACAGGGGTTCTTTCATCATCTTGGGGCCACAGAAAGCACTGGACATTCATTGGTGGGGAGGGCGCAGAGAAGGGAGAATGATTCTCATGGCCGACTGAAGGTGGAGGTGGGGATGATGGCAGGTGTACATGTTGCAAAGGACCTGCCCATTTCTCATTTCCAAATAGGCCATTTTAGGAAGTGACAAGAACAACGACAAAACCTTTGCGATTCTCCTCTATTTTGAGCTGCCAAGGAAGGACTGAGGTCAGGAAATGTATCTTCATGGATTGTAGGATGGAGATTTGAGCAGTTGGACTCTTGGCTAACTAATTCAGAGGGAAATGATGGGCTTCATGAGGATATGATATGAAGGCTAATTAGAAATTTCTGGAACGACCTTCCTGATATCTTTCCCCACTCACAGAAAAGGGCTGCTCACACTCTATTCACAAATTTGTTTCTCATTAATAATTCTTTGAACTGGCAGAGCAATTCTACCTGATTGAAAATAATTATCAACCTCTCCAAATGATTAAACAGCATGTTTGGATTTTCATTTATATATCATCATTTTGATTGAATGATGTGTAATGTGTGTGGGACTGTGTATTAACAAGGTATCTCTTCAAAGTAATAATGAATACTTGATGGAAAAGAGCTGCACATTGCTCAGCATAGAAGGAAAAATAAGAAGTCTAGGGCAGGTGAATAAAAGAACAAAATTTAGGGTCTGAAATAAATGGTGAAAGGCAGACTGTGGCAGAGGTAAAGTTTCATGGGACATAAGTGATAAACACATAGAAAAATACTTACAACGTTCCAAGCATAGCATCAGAAGATTGAAAATTCTGGTCAGCAGCAACAAACAAGCGGTGTAATTAATCTGGAACAGAAAGAATACCACAGATGTTTAAAATTATTTTTTTTTCTACTGACTCAGTCTCCTGCATATTTACAAATTGAAGGTTGTAGATTAATAGCCCCTGAGATTCACGCCCAGTGGGCCCAGCTCCAGCTTCGTGTCTGTGCTCAATGACATTATTTTGGATTCCGACTATTTCTCCTAATCAGAATATAAGAAAAATTAAAGCCTAAACCTGCTTTGTCTCACACTGGTCTCTCAAGTGTATTCCGTTAAGGATCCACTCAACAAGAATAACAAACAAAAACTCCCATCAGAAACTGCAGCATCTCACAGAGGTGGTGCACGTGGCTGTTCTTTGCTAACATAACTCAGTTTGGTGCAGCCTCATTCATAACACAATAAGAGTAACTTGCTTCCACCTGGTTCATTTGAATTCTGATTTTGCTGCATGTCCCCATCTGGATTAGCTCAACAAACTTTAAATGCTAGAGAGATTATGCAAATGTGGAAGTTTATAACATGCTGGGGACATTTTATTTCACAACACCCAGAAGCAGGCAAATGTTTTACAGAGAGGTAAACTAAGTCACCAAGCTGTTTTGCTGGTGGTTTAAGGTCTCCTGGCAAGTCAAAACGAACACTGGAAACTTGGCCAGAATGTGAAGTTCTGCAGGTTAGTGTTAGAGCGCTGCCCACTTTCAGGGTTTTGTTTTGTTTTGTTTTCTTTTTTTTTTTTTCCAGTGCTTGTTAAAGGTGAACTTTTTTTTTTAAAAGGGTAGTGAAAGATAGAGTAGCCCAAATGGTTTAGAAAGAGTCAGCTCTACAGAGGAAGGATCCATCTTATACCTGGGAGTCTTTCCTTCAAGTCTGCTGGCTGATGGAACGCCAAGAGAACTTCAGCCACGGCCTGTGGTGGTCTCCAAGTGTGTCAGGTGGCTGAACTTCAGCCACGGACTGAGGTGGTCTCCGAGCGTCTCAGGTAGCTTAAAGGGCAGCAGAAACCTGCCAGACCTTTTTAACCTGAAGTGTTCATTCCGACCCTGTTTGAAACACCACGTCTCATGCGGGGTCTACACATGTCTCAGCCGCCCCGTAAACACCGAAATCAGATATAATTTGTTGAATTGTGAGTTCCTACGTAAGGCCTTCTTCTTTGCTGTGAGGTTGATCAGAGGCCAAGTCCTTTGTTCTTTGTCTGTGAAATAAGTTAGCAAATCAGAATATGATGAGAGTAGATGACCATGGACCAAAAATGAAATATTCTCCTCTCCAAAAATTACATATTCACAATTTAATGTTATGACTTAGATGTAAGTTTTGTCCACATTTACTCTCATGATGCAAAGGGTCTCCTGACATACATATTCACACACACAAAGAAAAAAGTACTCACAGAGATCCCGAGAAATCATCTGTCTGCTTAGTAACCCGAATAGAAAAAGAAATAGAAACCGAGTAGTGTAAAAATAATTTCTCCCAGTCTCTGGCCTACGAAAAATACCTTTGGTTGTTACAAGTAAACTGGCTCTTCCCCCATTGCCTCTAAATTCCCTCTTAATAATTCCTATCTCCTTTTACTCTTCCTCCAGTTACTAGGTTAGGAGAATATTAGCAATTATCTTTAACAGACCCACTTAGGTTATGTTTACATAACAACAAGAAACTGTTTCTGGAAGGAATTCACTACTGCATTGGGGTGTAGGCACTAATTTCTTCATGTGAGAACCAGTTCTTCTCTGCAGAATGCTTCATCAAAATGTTTTTTTTCGAATCAGTAGCTCAGTCTAGTTCAGGGGTGTTTTCCACAGAAAGGCCTCCCCATTGGATAAGAACCAGCCTCACCCAGGGTGTCCTAAAACTGTCTTATCTTTTAACACATTTTCTAACTTCTTTTAGACAAAAGGAGGAAACCAAAACAAAATTGAGGCTAACAATATGGTTAAGAAGATAGGGCATCGGCGTTGTACTGGGGACATACATTCCTGTGAAAATGAAGGAAATGCAAAGGAGAGAATCATTCCGTTTCAGAGCGTTCAGAGTGGTTGGTGGGACTGCAGACTAATTTTCCTTATTGTGCAGATGTGGGTGGGAAGGAGAACCACACAGAGCAACGTGACCGATCACATTTTCTAAAACCACTTGGCCTATGTGTGCGAGCCAACAGCTGACTGAAACATTCCAAGGCAGATTTTTCTAGATATTCCAGAAAAATACCATCTAATATTCTCTTTCACTCCAAAATGCAGCCATTCATATTGTCTGGCAGCCTTTTCTTATGTTTTTCTCAAATTTCTCATGCTGGCTTGTTCGGGACAGGTATACTTTTTTGGCATATTGCCTTAGGTGGATGAGTATTCCAGGAGCGAGTGTTTGAAGACAGGGGACCCTAACTCAAGCTGGAGGCAAACCTCTGTGGTGCAGGCCATCGGGTTAGGCGGTTTTCCCGTGACTTAGAGCTGAGGACCGTAGCACACAGGAGTCAGAATTCGAACCAGGGCCCTGTTGTCCGGAGCTCCCACGTCCCTGACGCAGCCTCAGGGCGAGGGCAACTGCTTTCTTGCTTTGATCACTTCTGTAGCAGTTTAAGCTCACCTCTTGCCCTTTGGACAAATCCACAAGATTGTCCTTACCACCCTCACCACCACCTTCCTACCCCGTGCCTCTTTTTCTGAATCTTAATTTCCTAGTCATTTAAAGTTTTCTGTTTTTCCGCTTTCTGCCCCATCCCCAACTTTGCCCTGATCCTCTAATCCCATTTAAACAAAATATTAGGTTTCTTTTTCATCTTTATTTTCTCCCTGCAGTTGTTTGGATGTTGTTTTGGGCAGTTAACTGACCACCACCACCCCTGCACCCCCTGCCAATTTTTTTTTTTTTTTTTTTTTTACCAAATGTGAATCTTGCTTATTTGGATTTAAACAAAGTAATATCTTCTAGTGTCTCTGAGACTGGTTTCACTCACTTTTTAAATCACTAAACTTCTTGAAAGAGGTCTATGTTTAGTCAATACTTAGTGTCTTCACATCTCATTAATTCCTCAGCCCATTACAGTCTGGCTTCCACCAACACCGCACAATTAAAAACCCTCTCTCGCCATCCTCCCAATGGGCCCGTTCAATGGCCCCACTTTTCCTGTCACCCTACTTGACATCTATGCAACATTTGACATGGTTGACCAGTCACTCCTTATTGAAACCCTTGCCCTTCTTAGCCTCTTTTATTTCGTCAGCTCTGCCTCTTGAAGCTTTCTTCTTGTGCTTCCCTTGCTGCTTCCTCACATCTTTTGATGTTGTTTTTCTAGGGGATCTATTTACATTTTGCCCACCCCACACACTCTTGCTCTGTTCTAATTTTGTCAATAACCCCATATGTATGGATGAAGTTCTCTGGCTTATAACTTCTCTGATGTATGCCAGTTCATATATCCTAGAGGACATTTTCACTGATGATGCTTTTATTATTATCATCATCATCATCATCATCATCATCATCATCATCATCATCATCAAATCCTTTATGCCTTCACTCTTACTGCTTTCTTGGCCTGCTGTGATCTTCCTTCAGATTCCCTGCTTGGAGCACTCTTGCTAATTATTTGAGACCAGTCTCTCTGATGCTACCTCCTCTCCAGAATAGTCTCTGTCACCCTTAAGAAGAATTTGTTGTTATTTCCTCTTGAAGCTCTCTGTTAGTGATAATGACTAACATTAATCGAATTTCTAGGTGCCAGTCTCTGATTTAAATCCTTCTCGTGGATGAGCTCATTCAGTCTGCAGCGCACCCTCGGACATAGGTACTCGTCCTTCGCCCACCGATTTTGGATGAGAAACCTAAGATTCAACGTAGTCACTTGTATGTTCCCACAATAAGGTTTCAAACCTGGAGACTTATCTGACCTCCCCAAATAATAGTAGCATACTTTAACTTTGACTCATTACTCACTTAGTGTGTAGATTTCTGTATGTTACCTCATTTGGTTCCCCGAATGCTCTTATGAGGAAGTATACTTGTTATATCTGATTTATGAATGAGAAAACTGAGACACAAATAGATTAAGCAACTTGCTCAAAATTACATGATCCCAAAGTAGTCATTGTCAGGATGTACTTTTATTTACTTCTAATATAGAACTTCCCAAATTGCTCTATAATTAACTACTTAGGACATATTTCACTCTTCTATCAGCAACCTGAGGACCCAGAAAATGTCCTTTTTTAACTTTTTATCCTCTATATGTAGTCACAAAATGAAAGTAAATGTGGAGAGAGAGAGAGGGACTGATAAACATATTGGCTATTGCTATCTTAGGGTCTTTTTTTTTTTTAGGACAACTGATATTCACCCACTTTGTTATACGTTTTCCCTAGCAATTCATGGTGTGTGTGTGTGTGTGTGTGTGTGTGTGTGTGTAGTAGTAGTAGTAGTAGTAGTAGTAGTAGTAGTAGTAGTATTTATGAAGCCAAATACGAAAATGCTGTCTCTGCAAGCTTTTTTTTGTTTAATAAAAATAGTTTCAGTTCCCAAAGGTAAAATAATTGTTGCCTGACAATCTGTATCTGCTTCCTTCTCCCTTTAGCAGTTTTTAGCTGTTATGTCCAGATGGGAGGTTTACTTGAAAGGACCTGTAATCTCTTCAGAGATAAATACCACATTTCACAGAATATAAGCCAACAACGTATTTAAGTCACATCACAATTTGAAAGAGGTCGTTTTCTGTTGAGTGAGGCGGTGTCTGCCCATCTTCAGCATTTGCTAGCGCTACATCCTTCCCTCTCTCCTCCTCTCCTTCTGTCTTCTCCCTCCCTCCCTTCTTTCTTCCAATGGCTGGATTCCACTGCTTGCCGATGATGTTACATAAAATCTAACATGCATCCCATGCCCAACAATAAAATTTCTATCTCTCCACTCTTTCTAAAACACATACGTCTGTAGTTATTTAAACCATAAAATATAATACTTTGCATCAATAAAGCATAATATATGTATTCATTTTTCTTGTTTGGTTTATAAAATTGCAAAATACATGTTATTTTAGGGGATATCCAGAACACAAAGTCATACATAGTAAAATTTTATAAATTTTAAAAATCCTTCTTTGCCATATATTTCCAGTCCTATTCTTCTACTTATTTTACTTGTAACAACTTTTTCTGTATTTGATAAACATAAATATGCATAAATACACACACTCTGAGTTTTAAGTTTTCTAATCTGAGACCATACCATACATCCTATCTTTAGTACATTTTCCATGAATGAATATAACTTTCCATGTCTGTGTAATAAATCTAAATCTAAATCTAAATCTATTTCACTCTTAATAATGTCTTTATAATATTCCATATTAAGAAGTACATATCTTATAAACCAATTCTAAGAAGAACTTGTGGATTGGGCTCCACAAGGCTAAATATGCTCATACCTTTGTGCCCATGTGCGAACGTCTGTAGTTGAGTTCATAGAAACAGAGTTACTGGGTCAGGGAGTACCCATTCTCATCAAGACAGACTCTCCTTGTGGAAACAGTTCTCCCACGATGGCCCCCACCAGACCACACCAACTACACTCATATCCTTAGGTAGAAACTTTCACATTAAACTGGGCTGTCTATCCTTACAATTTTAATACACATAGTTAAATATGTACGTTTTAATCAACATTGAGAATTAATCTTCCTCCCTCATGGTAGCAAGCATGCTTTTACTTTTCCCTCTCCTCCCCTACCTTTAAAGGTTTGATCACATCATTTCGAATTTTCTAGACTTGCTGATTTCTCAAATGCTCCTCTTCAGTTTCTTATGGCATTTCCTAATAATGGCATTGAGCTTTATAACTACATTGTCAAAATAATTTAGACTTAACTGTAAGTACAGTGTTTTTTATCCCTCATTGTACTGTAACATGTTATATTCATACAAATTTCCTCTTTTATTTTAAGTTCCTCTTTTGTATTTGGTATGTTTTCTACCTGAGATCCTGGGTGATAAGGTTTATAAATCATTGCATGTATAACAATACGTTTATTTTTTTCTTCATATGGATTCATATTTTATCTGATTATAGGAATCTAGGTTCAAGATCATTTTTTCTTAGTTTTTTGAGGGCATTTCTCTATTATCTTTTAGATTCAACTACTGATGTAAAATATGATGATAAACTGATTTTTGTTTTTTTAGGTAACCCATTGTTTTTCTCCTTGGAAAATGTTTGGAGTTTCTGTTTCTCCTTGGAATTTAATAATCTCACTAGGATTCCATGTGTTTTTGTTTGTTTGCTTTTTAAATTTTTCTGACTCAGCACTTTTTCAGCCATTTTCAGAAAGGACATTCAGTTCCTAAAACTCTTGTAGAGATGCTGAATTTTTTAAAATCATTTCTGGTTTCATTCATACCTTTTAAAAGAACTAATGAGCTATGAGAAAAACAAAAACAGTAGACAGAGAAGGAGAAATAACATTTGAGGTCCATAATTTAAAAAAACTTCTTAGCAGTTATCTGATCATAGTTTTATTGTGGCCAGTCAGTCTATTTTCTACTGAATAGATTTGAATATTTAAAGATAATGCCATCAATCATTCTTTCTGGTCACGAGGACTGAATAATAGTTGTTTACAGCCAGACCGAAGAAACTTAGATTATATTCTTAGACTGTATTCCTGGAGGGAAAAATCTGCTTTTTGTGCCTAAAGCCTATATTCTCACTCATTTTCTTAATGAAATTGGCGCTGGGTTTGTCCTGAATAATAATTTGGTTCCATTTGTTATAACATCATTTTCAACAGTTTAACAAGTGAATTTGGATGACATGTTCAGATTGTATGAATTTCTGGAAAACGTATCAATACATAACATAACATGCAAAATGTCAACAAAAATTCTCTAGCTTCAATAAGTAACTTGACTGTGTAAGAGGGAAAATGGTGGGTCTGACTGAATACCCACGGGCTTGCCATTATCGGCCGCTGCTGTGTGCCAGGCTCTTCTCTACTGTCTTTGTAACCCTTCCTTCCCATGGCAGGAGACCAAAGTTGAGAGAGCTTGCGGATAGGACCACACAATTAGCACATGACCAAGCTAGGATTTGCATCTAAGTTACCGATTCCTCAGGAATGTTTGCTTCAGATGCATTATGTAAAGAAAGTGTTGGGGAGTCTGATCTCTGTAACTCACAATCAGAGAAAACATTCTGGAGGCGATGGTTTCTAAAGGTGTTAGCCATGCAAAGTTTGCCAGCAACACAGCAGCGTGAAGAACGTGTCTGGCCCATTGGGAAGAATTATAGGTTGTGGTGTATGGATGGAAGTATCTCTCTGTAGCCATCAACTCTTCTGTAGTACAGTTTATTTGGTGCTTTTGTCTTTATCAATATGATATGTCTACATAATTGTCTGCTCAGCAATTCACATCAGTGGTGAACATGGTTGAAATAACAGAGCTAAAGAAGATCTGATCCTTTCAATCCTTCATGATTTGGTTTCATCTGTTTAGAACTGGGACTTAAGTTACCATGGATTTCAGATAAAATTCATCGTAAAAGCACACTGTGGCCCAATCATATTTACTTATCCAAAAAACTGACAATGAAGTTCAGGACAACAGATTCAGTTAAGCATTCTTTTAGCCCACGGGAGTTTCAAATAGGCTGTCCACTGATGAGTAGGCCCATATAAAGGAAGAGTAAAAATGAACACCCAAGAAAAAATGTTAGTAAGTAGAGTCCTTTTGATTTTAAGCTTTCAGAGCATTTCTGTGGACCTAAATCAATTATGAGCCAGGTGAATAGTTAAGAAGATGTTTTTCATAGAGCTCTTCAAAATGTAACAGGTGTCAAAGAAATTCTACCAAGGAAGCTGAAGCGCACTCTGAGTGTGCATGTGCCCAGCGTTACTGTCTGACAAAAGCACAAAAGTGAGAACAAGTATTTTCATCCAGGGAATGCTGGAATTGCAACTCTGGGTCCGATTCCATCATGTGCTGGAGATATCCTGGATGATTGAACTAATTCCCTGTATAACACTAATGCGTCAATTCCTATAGATTGCCTTTCCATGACATAATGAACAACTTGCTGCGATGAGTTATACTGTGATTTTGTTCGGTCAACCTACTGTGACTGCTTTGTCACCTTTATCTGTGGGAGCCAGTGCAGTCCTGTGTGTGAAGCCGAATTCCTTCTGTAATCCGAACCCCTCCCTCTCCACTGGAGCGATCTCCGACCACTTTAAAACCTTGGTATCCCTTCAAAAAACAAAGGCCTTATCTCTTCAGATCTCACCCTGAATTCCATTCGCCTCTGAATTCCAATCAAAGAAAACTGAATAATCCAGTTCCCTTTGAAATTTTTGATGCAATCTGATGTTGACATCCATCTCAAGGGCAGACTATGTAAAAAGCATGCTCTCCTGCTGGATCACTGCCCACAGTGACTTTCTGTATCTGATTCAAAGCTGTTTAAAACAAGGTTTCTCTTGGGTCTCTTACATTATCACAGCTTGGATAAATTGACTTTAGTGGAAAACATCTTGGCATATCAGCTTCACAATTTAGGAAAAGTAAGAGTTTTGTCAGAAAAAAAGTGGTATGAATTAAGCCTTGATATGATTTAAAAAAGGTGACTAAAAAAATCTATTGTTTGAGAGGTGGGCTAAATTTCTAAGTACCAACTAGCAGGGATGTCCAACCGGTGGCCCTTGGGTGAACAGTGGCCCGGGATGGCTAGGAATGCAGCCCAACACAAAATCATGAATTTACTTAAAACCTATTTTTGCTCATCAGTTTTCATTAGTGTTTGTGTATTTAATGTGTGGCCTAAGACAACTCTTTTTCCTCCAGTGTGGCCCAGAGGTACCAGAAGGTCGCACATCCTACCTGGACACAGGCTGGCCTGTGGGACTTGTGATGCTCGTGCCACATCAAAGAGGGAGTGGAGGATGCAAGGATAAACTTACAAGTCACAGTATGTCTTCCTGGGGCATGAACATTCTTCCTTCTACCCTGCCCCTAAATTTGATCCTTCGGTGACCTTCTATGACCCTAACTCTCTGCAGTTCTCCTTTGGGCACTTAGTCTATTTTTTGTCTTGTTTTCACATTGTTCATGTGTTGTCTTGCCTCCATAACCAGATCGAAAGGTCTGGAGATCAAGGGTGATATTTTACACTGCTTTTGTGACCATCACAGCATCTAATGGTTGTTTGAGTTCACAGGAGATTTCTCTCAATCCTCATAAAGTGAAACCAAATTTAGTAAGTAGCCTTGGTAATCTTCCCCTGGGGGCCAGGACAGAATCCACAAAATCTACTTGTTCTCATTGGCAGACACTTTACATCTTATTTCTCTGCCAAAGTACTCTTCTGGCTCAACGACCCACATATTTCTACGAGTCAAAGCCATCTTCATTTTTGGAAAATGTTTAGGCTTTTCTCATGTGTAGACCCTTTTCATCATCTTGAATGCCAGACCTAGGTCTGTGGCATTAAATAGGGTTTTATTTGCCAATAATTAACAAGTTAATAAATGATACCTGTGTGGTTGCCTAGTCTCAGCACAGGATTTAATAATAAGTATAGGCTTACAAACCTTGCAAAAGGCTTTTCAGTATATTGACTTAGTTTTTATTGAGCTTGACAAAATTATCATTTTTGTTGGCATTCATCTTTGCTCCCAAAGCCCAAGCTATTTCTTTTTTTTCATTCTTCCTTTTTTCTTAAAAATGTATATTTCCTCTGATTCAGTATGTAGTTATTGTAAAGATTTTGGAAAATACAGGACAATAAGAAAATTAAATCCATCCATAATCCTGTTGCTCAGAGATAAGCATTTTGAAAGTAATGTCCTTCCAGACTTTTCCTATGCATAAATCCATCCCTTAAAACTCCATAAGCTTGGACGTATAGGACATGTTTTCTTATTTTCCTCAATCCAAATGAAATCTGACCTTATCCTCTAGCCATCTTTCCAGAGCATACTACATTTACCTTGCCAAGTTTGAGGAAACTTCACTGATACGTTTATTGTAATTGACTGAAAATTATAAATCAATCCATGAATAGTAGGTATTTTAATACCATAAATAATATGGTATATATTTTATACAAATTTTCTTTTGTCTCTTGGTTAAAATTTTATAGTTTTGAGGATTGGAGGAGCACAGGAGTCCTACCCTTTTCTAAGTTATTTCTAGGTATTTAACTTTTTCAAGGTGATTGTGAAAAAATCTTATGTTTACATTTACTATTACTATTACTAATGGTATTATTTAAGAAAGTTACTAGGTTTTTTGTATTTATTTTGTCTTCAACCATGTTAGTAATTTTTTTATTAGTTATGTTAGTTTTCAGTTTGTTCCTTGGAAATTTTAAGTAGACCACTGCACCATCCACCAATGGTAATAGCTACACATTTTATTTCTATTTCATGTCTTATTACATTGACTAAATGTCAAGAACAAGGCAAACAATGCTGACACTTCTATTTTAAAGACATTATTTCAATGTTTTATAGATATTTATTATGTTAGCTGCTGTTTTAATATATGTTACTTATTATGCTAAGTAATAGTTGCTTTTTAAAAATGTTCTTTGAATGAGACTTTCTTAAGATTTTTGGAGCTACTTATTTAAAAACTATTGTATGAAGAGTAAAAGTGTCAACATGGATATAACTTACTAATTTACTAATTATTAATGGATAATTATAATAATAATTAAATAGCATTTCTTTACATTATTCCACTTAACCTAGTTAGATTTCATCATGCCATTTATATTTTATTATCACTTATATTTGCATTTGTTTCTTTTTCCACTGCATCATAATCTCCTTTAAGGAATCATATTATTCCTTTGCAGCGTCTCACAATATCTTCTAATGTGTTCACATTCCATGGATATTTGTTGTTGATGACCTAGTAACCTGGCACTGATAATAATAACAACAATAATAGTGACCTAAAATTTATTGAGTACTTATTATTACCTGAACAGTTCCAAGAACTTTATGGGCTATCTTTTTAATCCACACAACACTTTAAGGTTGATATTATTATTATAGCTGTTTTTCCATACAAGACACTGAGCCAGATTAAGTAGGTTGCCCCAGATGCACACCTAGGAAATGATACAGCCTAGATTGGAAGGCAGGCATCCTAACCCCAGAGCTGTGTTCTTGTCCACAGATGGTGACGTTATTGTATAAGTCATGCTGGTAAGCTGCTTTAATGGAATTTTAACCCTTCTTTATGACTATGAGGTGCAACCAGTAGAGTGGGGTAAGACTAAAATGTGTTTCCCTGGCATAGCATTTAAGTTGGGGTCTTGTTTTTACTTCTCAAGGTAGAACTTTGGATATTTCTATGTGAAATGGCCTTAAGAATGTTTTATTCAGTAATCTTCATAGCATTTCCTAGCCAGCACAACTTTGGTTATCGCTTAAATCTTTGTTTTACAAAATTCTTTATTTTTGTTCAAAGCAAAAAAATTACTTTATTCCTTGTGGCAGAATAAATATTCACAATTAGTAAAGTTACAAAGATGATGCCCATGTCCTTTGGACAGTTTATTCTCAGACAGTTTTCTCAGGGTTTGCAGGTTACTTGGTTAAACTCTGTTGAGTTCAAGATGGACTCACAAGGGCCTGGGTAGAGAATAGGGAAATGGGACTCTCGTCCAGCTCACTACCAGTCACATGTGAGACCTCTAGAAAACCAGAGAAATGTTCTTATGTATGGTAAGAGTATATAAAATTAACTAAAAGGCAATAAAGTTTTCTTCTAGGGCAAGAAGTTATTATCAATATGATAATGAGAAACATAATTTAGGAATTGCAAAAATATATTTCTGATGAACACCAAAATGTCAAGACTATGACACCTTTTTTTTTTTTTTGCCATTTGAAAACTCTCAACATCTCAATTAATATAAAATACTTTATTTGAAAAATCTTAAGCACCAGTTTAATATATAAATTAAACATCTTCAATGTTGAGTGATAGAATTACCACTTTTTTGCTTTCTTAGAAAAATAAATGTAATTAACTTTTCTAGATCACTTTTAACTGTGAATCACTTTTATGTTCCCATTCCTTAGGCCATACGGTCACTAATAATTAAAATAACAAAACAATAGCCACCTCTCAATTTCAACATGAAAATAGTGCTTTGGAAAGAGCAAGTTTCAGGTTATCAAACATTCCACTCATTTCCAGTTTCAGTTCTACTGACAAAAAGCTATCTTTTCATCATTTTATTTTCTGCTGGCTTAGATTATAAATAGTTTTTGGAGTTGATATTTTTTTCAAAGTTGTCATGCTTCATTGAAAAAGAACTTTTCCCCACATTTATTTTGTATCTCCAAGTTATGTCTACCTTTAGTGTTTTAATTATAGGTTATTTTGGGCTCTCTGCATAAAGATGAATGAGCTTGGAAGCCAAATTTCATTACTCCTACTACAAAGATAGGGCCAATAACAGATGCAACAAATTTTAACTATCATTTCCATCAGGATTACAGATGGTATTGATGTGGAGGACATCTGTGGCACAGGCCAGAGGAGAGATAGTTGGCTTCTTCTTAGAGGCAGGGCAAAGAATGTGGCAAAAAGATCTAAGGATGCCACGAGGAATTCCAGCACCAGTTTTGTGCATGTGCCGGTCATGGTAAATCAATTACAGCAGATTCAGATGCTCTGTGTGGGGGAAGGGGCCCAGGGACACACTGGGTACTTCCTGAATGTTTCAGGGTTTTCCTACACTGTTTTTGGCAGAATCCAGAATGAAGAGTAGATGAGATAAATTGTTTGCACGTAAAGAATAGATAGAAAAGATTTCCGAGTGGAAGCAGTGCTTTATCGAGTAGGACCATGCAAGCTGGAATCTCCTTGCCTTATTGCTGAGGAAACATTCGTCAGATGAGTGAAGCAGCAAGGTAAATAAATAAAACCTGTACTGGAAAGATGAAAAGGGAAAAACGGAGCAACACTTTCTATTTATTGCGTGTATTGATGATAGGATATAAACATGGGCTTAGACGATCCAATAATTAACAATTTTTATTGTGACAGTTGCTGGGAGACAGTGATATGCAATTTAAACATGGTCCCTGCCTTCCCAGATCTTACACTTTTGTGGTGGAGCCATTATACACATTCAAATACTAGCCTTAGTATAAAAGATAAACACATAATTAAAACAAGTTTTTTTCTTTTTACTCTTTTCAAAGTTTGTACACTCCCTCCTTTCCATTATTGTAAGCTATCAATATTAATATTTATAAAAATAAGCTTTTTTTATATTCTTCACATCAATCTGTGGAAGTTGAACTATTTATATTCCTGTTTTACAAGTGAAAAATCTCGGCATAGCAACGTGGAAATAATTTCCTGAGGGTTAAACAGCTTCGATGCTGCCGAGGAGCTGGGAACCAAGCCTTGGGAGCCCAGGTCTAGAGTCTGCTCTTCATCGGGACTACGTGGCGATGATGCAATTCTTCCTGTCAAGCTTCCTGGGAAACTTTCACTTTTATTGGGTCATAATGTCCCTGTGGGCCACGTCATTGATATTTCCTGAAGTGCTGTGCATATAATAGACCTTTGGAATGTGTTATTGATAATTGCCCTTACTAGACAGGCAACTTATTGTTTTATACATTTATACAACCAGTTGTTGGCAAACTTCTTTAAATGAAGTTTTAAACCTGGTTTATTGCTGTCAGGTGACAAGTTAACAAGGTTTTAAGTTAGGATAAACCCTGGGGAGGTAAGGGGGACCCAAGACTATCTTAGCTCACACAGACAAGAAAGTCCTGGGATTTGGGATACAGTTATGTTCCAAGGAGGCTGGTAGCTAGTGGTACAGCAGCATCTCTTAGAAGAGGCTGTTCTTGGGACTGCACTCCTCTGCCTGCCTTTTCTCCATAGCTTGGTTCTCTCTCCATGTTTATTCTTGATAGGACATACCTTCGTATTACACCGTGCTTCCATTGCTTCATGATATCTAGTGCACATTTTTTTTTTTTTGCTGACGTAGTTGCAAATATCAGATTTACATTCCACATGAGATGGTATCCAGGGGGACCTGGTTTAGGGCAGAGATTTGGTGTTGGTGCCTCATGAGCTGATGGCTAGTCTGAAACCACTTGACCTTGACTCAGGAACTGAATGCTGTCCATTAATTTATGGCCAGGCTGTGATGATACTTAGCATTTGCTGTATCAGGAGCTTTCTGCAGGAAGTTCTGGGTGTGTTAGACACTCTGAGAATTTAAGAAGGGTGTAGTGAAACTGTCAGCCAAGTCACATTGCTTTTCCAGCATCAACATATTAATGATGTATTTTTACCTTTGATGCCTATGTGGCCTAAGACAGTAATTTGTGTGGCTGGTAGGCCAGGGAACAGAGAAAGAATCTGTTAGAACAGGAGGAGAATGAGGGGACAAGGACCATGAAACTGTTAGAATTTCATAAATATTAAATTTTGAAAAAATTGCTAAAGAAGAGTTGTCACTTACGTGGTTAATTGTAAAGCTGTTGATAGCAAAGTGATAGGGCAGAAAGAATCTCAAGAGATTGTTGAGATCATTTTCCTAATCTCAGAGACTAAAGGAGTCAACCATTTAAATTTAAATTTGTCAACCATTTAAACCTTTGTATCTAAAATCTGTAAAGCAACATACTCTTGAGAGGACACTATGATAGAAAGCCTGCTCCTTCCGGCTTCCCCATTGTTTTCCTCCTTAGTCTCTATTACTACCAGCATATTATATATTCGTGTGTTTATTTGCCATTGTCTCACTTGCTGGAATACATGCTTCATGTAGCAGCTTTGTCTTTTCCATCTACTGCTAAATCTCCTGTGCCTGGAAAGCTTCTGGCCTATGGTAGATGCTTATAAATATTTGCTGAATAATTGAATTAATTAATATACATATTGAAAAGTGTCTGGAAGAATACATACCACATTGTTAAAAATATTCACCTCTGGGGAATACAATTAGCAAAGCTGGGAGAGAATTGAAGGGGGAAGGAGGTAGAATGGTGGATTTTTATTTTCTAAACCTCTATATTATTTACATTTAGCATTACTTAACAAGTTATATTTGAAATGGGAGGGAGGTGAGGAGGGCCGGGGGTTGGGATGGGATGGGAGTAAGAGGCAGAAAATTGTACTTGAACAACAATTAAAATAAAAAATAAAAAACAAACAAAAAAACAAATTATATTTGACTTGATTTACATTTAATTTTTCAAATGCACCTATTGCACAAACAAGTAAAGGTATATGTAGAGAGTTATGTTGTAATGCTAATAATACATATACTAATAGCATATAGTCTTTTACAATGTATATGTCCAATATTCTATGGCAAGATGGTAAGTTCCTTTCCAAGAGGGCTCATTTTAAAAATCTAACTTTAGTATTTCATATGTGGTAAGGAATTAATATGTAATTACTGATTGATCCCCTGGACAAAATGGAACAATAGTGATACTAGCTTTAAAAATAAAAATCTCTTCCAAATATCTGGAAACAGTCTTTCATCAGGTACTCAGAAAAGTAATAGAATTTCTGGTAAGAATACCTGGAACTATTTAAGAAGCAGTTGATCATAGACAATGGATAGAATCATTTTGTAAGGGAAAAAAGCATGCTAACATGCGTAATAGGATTTTTTAAAAGACTGTAAAAATGCAAAATTAAAGATGAAGAGTATATTGGTCAGGGTCAGTCAAGAAAACATATTTCAGTGAACACATTTCTTTCTTCTGTTTTTTTTTTTTTAGAGGAATTTAAAAAAAACAACTTTATTGAGATATAATTGATAGTAAACTACTATTTAAAGTGTACAAATGTGTTCAGTGAACACATTTCTTATGGGGAAATAATTACAAAGGTGCTGGGACAGTTTACAAATCAGACAGAGGAAGGAAGGCCACCCAGAGATTAGCAATGGCAGGAAGCCTCTATCACTGTATTGCTGGAGGAACCAAGGCCAAGGTAGTGCAACCAGGGCCTGAGGCCGGTGGGCATCACTGGGTGTGGACTGTGACTGCCCAGATTCCCAAAGCGAGGAGCTATTCATTGGGGCCTAGAACTATAAAGGGTGAGGCCCTCCCATGGCAACTGGTGTATTTAGGAGACAAAGTCACGACTCAGAAAGAGGGGAAGAAATGCTCTGGCTTCTCCTGGCTCCTCACTTTCAAGTCTCCCAGTAGTACCTCCCAGTGGCTACACCCAACAAGAAGTCAGTTTGAATGGGATCCTGGGAAATGTAGTTTACAGAGTTTGCTCCCTGAAATACAGTAGGGATTGGGGAAGAATAGGGAATGGTTCTGAAAGCAAACAGGCAAATGACCTGAACAAATAACTTAATAGAGGAAAAAATATATTCTATTTAAGCAATGGCAAGTTTTAGATAAAATATTTTTTGGTATATTTAGTTACATTAATTATTTTCTACAAGATTTATTCAGGTATTTTAGGGTAAGAACATCAGTGTGACTTTAAGAACAGCATTAATCATTTCTCAACCTTTTTAGACTCAGGAATTCTGTTTACATCAATAGATAATATTGCTGATCACCTTACTGAGTCTTTATTCCTATACTATTTTAATGGTGTATTATAGCATCAAAAATAAACACACTTTTTTTTGCTCACTTGATATTAATAATTTTGTAATTGTGAAAAAATTCAATTTTTAAGCAGTATTTTTTCTGACTTTTTTTCTAAATGGCAAAGTAGGAGAGAGACTTTGAGGCTAAATTTATAAGCATTTCTCATGAATAATCTTTCTCCCCTCCAATATATTAAAAGCCAAATTAGACATAACTGCCATTATATATATTTTTAACTTTGGCTTTTGAAATATTGGAGATATTTCAATGTGCTGTGTAGGAATTTAAATTAAATGAATGCACCTTATGGATCTTTTGAGGATCAACTTGTGGGGAATTTGCAGAATTATTTTCATTTATTGCTTTCATCAACTATATAATTGAGAAGATTCTCCCGGTGATTTAAACCACCGTAAAATACTTGGTCTTATTTCTATTAATTATGATTTGGAAGATGTAGTAAGTATAATGTTAATGAATGTGTTGAATGATGTTGGATTAATTGGAATGATAAAAATACCTTAAGCAAAGAGTGATAGTTTGAGGCTATTGGCAAATCCCAAGATTAAACTGTTATTTACTTTGTGCCCTGCCATGTCCTTAGAAATCTGGCTGGTCCGGAACAAGAAGTTAAGTCTAATTTTCCATTGTCATTCCTTATATTTTTGAATAAAACTTCTTATTGTGGAAGTTTCAAACATATACAACAGTAACTCCAAGTACTACTCACCCAGCTTTGAGAATTATCAACTCATGACCAGTTTTGTTTTCATATATACAGGGTGGGGCAAAAGTAGGTGTGCAGTTGTTCCCATGGAAAATAATACATAATTAATTAATTAATAATTAATAAGTAATAATAATACAAGAATAAACTCTGTGTTTCTCGTACTCACAACTATAAACCTACTTTTGTCTTACCTTGTATTCCCTTTCCTCTCTCCTTCAACACCCCTGAATTATTTTAAAGACAATCTCAGATATCATATCACTTCATTCCTGGTTTTAATGAACCTTTTATTGGTCCTGGTAGCTTTCCATTTAGTAGCGTAGTAAGAGAATCAACACAAAAATTTTTTCTTCCCCAAGAATGCCTGTTATGGGTGGGCCATGGTGCTGGAAAATAGCAAGGAGTTACATATCCTTTGGTGTATGGTTCTAAATTTAGGCACTAGGTAAACAATCTTGTAAAATGCACATGCACTTCTTAAGATGGGAAACATGTTAATGTTCAGAAATCATTAGCATGTATCTTAAAATCAGACTCATATACAATTACCCAATTCAATGTAGAACCATAATAAAGTGGGAATTTGGATACAAATATTTTAGAGGTATTTAGGAGTGTCACACAAAAAATTCCAGAACCTAGAACTTGTTCTTCACCATAATGGCAACACTGCTCTGAAACTTTTGTGAAAAAATAAGCAGAGGAAGGATTCTTTTCTCACTTTACACAACCTCCTTGGAAAACAGTATCTCCGTCCCTGGTGTCAATAACCCCTGTGATGATGGCTTCCATGTCCGGGTCTCTCCTGAGCTCAGGTTCAAATATAAAACTCCTAGGAGATATTTCTGCACACCTGTGCACAAAGCTCCTTGTATGCCACATGTCTAGGAGAGATTGTTCTGATGTGTCAAACCCACTTTCCCTGTCATCGTCCTCATTGATGTGACTGGCATCATCATCCAATTAGATATCCAAGTCACAATCGTCAGCTTTTGTCCTGGCTGCCTCTTAAAAGCCACACTCTCTCTCTACTATTGCTTTGCTTTACTTTAGACTTTTTTTTTGGCCCGAACTAGTGAACTTATCTTAGATCTAATGCATTCTCTCTCCAAGGTGTATTGGAGACACATTGAACATGCAAATCTAATACCTTTCCTGTCTCAAACTCTTATAGTTGCCCTTATGTATGGCAATACGACCCTTTATGAGGTCGCCCTGCAGTAGGTTGTAGGCTCATCTCCTACGATCCTTTAAGGACTTTATCATCTACCCATATGGAAATACATAGTTCTCCAAGCATGCCAAAATGCAAAGTGTGACTCAGAAGATCTGATTCAGAAGGGGCCTGAGATTCTGTATTTCTAATAAGATCCCCTGTGATACTGCTGATCCACAGAGCACACACTTTATCCTGTTCCTTAATTGCCAGGCAAGTCAAGCTGTTCCTTCTCCTTCCATTCATTCAGTGTTAGCTGCTTTATAACTTCAGCCATTTCATTTTGCAGGACCAGTCAGTTTTTCTCTCCAAATGCCCCACCTGGCCAACCTTCTTACCTTTCAAGTCTCAGCTCAAAGACAACTTTCATTTAGAAAACCAGCCCAGGAAGATTTGGGCACCTCTTCTGCTCTGTACACTGCATTTCTTAGATTGTTCTATTATGGCACCAACATATTACATTGTAGATTCTTGTTTGTCTATTTCCCAATTCAAGGTGTTCTCAGCATTACTCATAGTACCAGACTCATGGGAGAAACACAGAAAATATTCATTGAGAAATAGATAGACGACCGACCCCTCTTTGAACAACATTATGATTGTCTTTTGATATCCCCCATGGCATATTCCCTGCACTGTATGAAGGAACAAATAGTTCCAAAGCGTTTTAAAAGTTTCATGGATCTCAAACCTTAGAGATTAATTATAGTCCCGTGTGAAAAATAATGTGGTCACCAGAGGGTAACAGCTGACTCTGGACAAGCTTACAGGAGTGGCCCTATGGGCCTTGATTAGTTATCATGGTCTGTCTTTAGTCCCCAGGCTTGTAGGCCCAGAAAGATGCTTTGACAGCATCTAGGCTCAGTGTCTCTTTCTCGTGGGGAGACTCACATTAACCCAGGTTGAAGACTGATGTATAATTTAGAAGTCAGCCCATTCATTCACTGTGAGAAGTTACAGCATTGAGAACCAGAAAATTGGAATTCATATGATTAGCCCTTTCTGTAATGAACCTTCAGGGAAAGTCAAATCTTAATTAATTTTTTTTGTAGGAAAGAATCTGAAAAGTAGAATTTAGACAAATTGGATAGGTACCAGCATCAGGTTAAATTAGCTTGAAACATCCAAACTATAATAGGAATGATCTTGTGAATGGGACCAGAAATATAGTCAGCGGTCACCATTTTGCGTCCTTCTCTATCCAAAGGATGAATTTTCCGTGGGAGCGGAAATGCTCACACTCAAAGTCTAATGATGCAGAGTGCCCTCAGCCAGAATGCTCGGAGGGGCCTTGCCACTGGTTGCCTGTGGGGCTCTTCCTTTCCCAGGCTTCTGGGGCAATGAACCCCTTTTCAGATTGACTCATCTTTCCATAGAGCCATTCTCCCTTTCTTGAGGTGACTTTGCATAGTGTTGCCCTGGTCCTTCGCTTGTTATTTTCTCTCACTTCTCAGTCTGGGAGGCACTTTCCAATAAAACCCCAGCTGATGCAAAAATCAAGCAAACAAAAAACACCCCCTTCCCCCAGAAAACCCTCTCCCCCTCTGTCGTCCATGCAGGACTAGCCTTAGAAAGAGGGTTGGCACCTAGAAGATGTGATACAGGGGTTCATGAATATCCTCCAGCTTGACTTTGTAGCATAAAAAGAAAAGAGTAAATGCTCGTCTTCTTAATCAAATACTCTATGTTGAGTAAGTTCTTTCGAGTTCAGGGAAAACGCCTCTGGGAGGGGTAGCCCTACCCTTGCCCTTTTGCCCCCTGTGAGTGCGTTTCCCTGGGAGCGGTGCCTGATGGAGTGCCCGTCACAGTATTAAATGTCTGACTGGGTAGAGGGTGTGGGGCTTCAGGTCTGTGTTCCAAAGCCCGTGTTTTAGGCTGTGGTTTTCTTCCATTGTCCTGAGGTTGTTGGGAGAAAGACAAAAGGAATCTGTGTGTAAAGCAAAGAAAATCCCAGTATATAATGAGAAAGATAATAAAAGAAAGGGTGAGGGGCTGTGCAACTGCAACTTGATTAGCTAAGGCTAATAGCTCTTTAAATATGCTATCAAGGGGAGTTATAATCCCCCCCCCCCCCCACTGGATATAAATGTTTAAATTGTGGACAACTTTGTTTTAGTTTCCTGGTGGTGGGAGACTGACAGAGTGGTTTCTTTCTTCTTAACGTGTCTCTGGATCACATAGGGAGTTTGTTAAACTGCAGATTCTGGTTCAGCAGGTCTGGTTCTGAGTGGCCCTGAGCTTTGCGTTTCTGACAAGGTCCCAGCTGACGTTGTTGGTCCGAACATCGCAGAACGAGGGGCAAGGGCTGCAAGATCCCTGGAGGCCTATTCCCACCACTCACCTAATGATCAGCAGAGTCAGAGAGCTTCCTTTCCTTGCCATTTGCTCTGTTTTACCTGCTCTCTGGCTGCAGCCATTCAATTTTGCAGAATCAAGCATGTCACATGGTAGGAAACCTTTCCCAGTCCTGTGGGTTTGCACAGCCTTGGAAACATTCAGTAATTAGGAAGCGTTAAATAACAAGGAAAACTGAGTGGAGGGAGAGGGCACTGTGTGGGTGGAGAAGCAGAGAGAGTGGTGTGTGAGGAAGGGGGCAGGGAGGGAGGAAAAGAATATAATAGGTCTCGTTGGAATGTGGAAATGTGTGTATGTAAGAGACCTGTTAACTCATGTCTAAAATAGCATAACACCCTAGCATGGTTGGGCAAGTACAGTAGCGAAATAGGAAAAAAAAAAAAAATCCAAGGAATGTCAAAGAATATTTTGGAATAAAATATCCACATTCATGGTTTCTTTCCTCGTTGTGTTGCACGTGGGGGTAGGTCCCGATGTTCATGTTCACCCTGTTCCCTGTCCTGTCTTGCAGAGATGAGGTGGGAGGTATTACAAAGGGAGAAATTTCTACTGTTTGTGGCCAAGCAGGACTCAGGATGTCACTATTCAAGTTTCACCTAAGTGTTTCTAAAGTGTTACTATATAATTTCTCTGCAGAAATCCCACTTAACACCCTGACCTTCCTGACTTTGCTCTTCCATTTTTTTAAACCTTGTCTTTGTACAAATTACACATCAATGGTGGAGAATTATTATTTTTCCCTTAAACATAAAACCACCAAATTTCAGTTGTTAACTTTTCATTTTTACCATCCTCTCCCCATTCAATTTTCCTTAGTTAGGAATGCCACATGTATTTTCACGTTGTTATTTTTTTCCTCTTATTTATGAAAATATCTCCCACAATTATACTTCCCATTTCCAGGCTTTAGAGAATGAAGAAAGAAGAAAGACATTTTAAAATAAAGCAAGTAATCAAAATCTCCAGTGATCAAAGGGCAGTAAAAATACTTCATAGAGTTTTTCCCTTGGAGAAGTTTTTTTGAAAACCTAATCTTTCACCCAAAGATTCAGAAACCATTTTGTAGGCCTTTCTATAAAATAATTTCCTATGTTATTTTTTTTTTCATCATGGAAAGAAAAGCATTATGTAGTAACTCAAAAAAGAAGGAGGAGGAGGAGGTGGAGGAGGAGGGGGAGAGGAAGAAAAGGAAGAGGAAGAAGAAGACTGTTAGACACATTGTGATGGTGATACATTCCCATTTTCAAGTTCGGATTTGGGTACAGTTCCCTGTTTGCTGGTGGTTTTACACTTCATGTCTGTCTGTGCAGTACTGTAGGTTAAGTGCTTCTGTGGAAAGTTCGTTCTTGTTCAGAAGAAAGTGGTTTTCATGGAGATGTCACTGGGAAATGTTACTTTTTATTGCTTGGACTGTTTGGAATTTTATATGTGGCAACATGCTATATAATCCCATCAGTGGTTATTCTCATAAATAATTTCATGACTTGGTTTATTATTGCTGTATCCATTTTATAGATGGTAATACAGAGGAATGGACTACAGGGGAGTTGAAATTAGAATCTACAATCACAACAATTTCCAGACTGCTGTTTAGTTTGAACTGTAGGCTTGCAATTGCGTCACTGTATTTCAAGCATGAGATACCTGGGGACTCCGCATCTCTGGGGCTGTGTCTGTATTTGTAAAAAGAAAAAAAAAAATGAGGAGGTGTGAGTCCATTACATAATGTCATGGAGAGGAAAAACCCTTGCAGTAAGGGATCTGTGGGTCCTGTCAGCTCAGTGGTCTTCCCGGCAAGATGAAATCTGCTGGATCATGCTGCACTTGAGTCTGTTTTTGTAAACATCACTATCCTGTCCATTACGCTGCCAAGAAAAACTGCCTGCCACATTCTTCTTGTAGTGATAGTTCCAATCCCGAAAACGTCCCCATCAGATTCTGAATGGTCATCTTAAGGTCCTATGGCTGTGACCTCAGAGAGCCAGGTTTAAAACCAGAGTCTATCTGCTGTTTCCAATGGACTGAGTGGAAGTATCTTGACAATCCAGTTCCTTTTGTCTGTGGCCATTAGCATTGCCTTCGGAAAGCTTATGCTAAAATGAAGTAGGATCAGTGTGGACTCATGGGCAAAAGGTGGCAGGGATTCCTCACACCCCTCCATTAGATGGTACAGTCCCAGAGCTTCCCAGGAAGAGCAGGCCTTGAACTTAAACAGGCCTCTCCCATGCCCTAATAGGATGTAGGACCCTCAACTGTTCCTCTGTGGGAACAATCAACCCTGTGATGCCTTGATGTCAGCCCTGTGAGACCTGTTTCAGACTCCAACCACCAGAACTGTGCAATAGTGATGTCACCAGGTTGGTCCTAACTTGTTACAGCGGCAATAGGAAGCTAATACAGATGCCTTTTGCCTTCATGAGCTCTTTCCTCCATTTAAAAAATATTTTAAAATTACATTTTATGATTATGTTGGTACAAGTGTGAATATATTAATATTATATATTAAAACATTCATTGACCTAAAAGTTCCCCATTTTTTTTTCTGATTTTAAAAGAAATTAGAACATTTTAGTGGGTACCTGAAAGCATCATGGACTTTGCGTGGGGCCGGCTGTGCCTGGTGGACAGGTCAGCCCTGCCTATGGGCATCTCTATCCAGATTTCCCTCATTCACCATTCTGGGTCAGTATGGCCAGGTCCACACCAAATGAGGGGTTTCAGAGTTACTGGCTTCTTGTTTTGAATGGGGGGGGTGGGAATTTCACGTCAGTGAGGATATATATGTTGAGCAGGAAGAAATGACTCAAAGTGTCCCTCAAATCACATGACATCAGTGTGGCCCCTCATTGCACACACAACAAACATACGCACTCCAGTTGAGTGGAGATTTGTGACGAGGCTCTTCTTGTCTTTTACTCTTATTTCCTGGAATATTTTGCCTGGTCAACATACCTTTTCTCACCCATGTTGCAAATAAAAGTTAAAATGGATCATGGTTAATATTCAAAGACAGACATAATAATATTAATATTCCTTACATTTAAAGAGCATCCACAGTTTGCAAAACACTTTCATGTACATCATCTCTTTTGATGACCTGTAAAGTCCTTTATGATCTTAAGAGGAAAATATTTTATAGCATACTTACATGAAATAGTAACAGTGACTTTAATTTTAGACAAGTTATTTGTCATTTAAAACACTGGGAAAGAATAGTTATCTCCCTGACTTTTTTCACTTTATAATTTGGCCTATGCTCGCACATGGAGGCAAAAAATGCAAAACAAAATTTGTACTCCTTAGTCATACATGTACTTTCCACACTTTGCCTCTGTGAAAAATGATACATTTCAAGCTTATGACTATAAGTGTTAATGCTGTGAATTGGAAATTATAACATACCTCATTAACTGTTTCCACTTCTCTGACAATTAGAAGCCAGAAAACCATAATTTCCAGCTAAAAAGCAAAGCTAGGCTGGGAAGCCGTCAGAGATGTGATGCGGGAACCTGGGACCACAGGTTCCTGCTGCTGAAGGAGCCCACAAGGGTCAGAATAACCACGTCGCTGCATCGCGATCCTAATTCAGGCTTTGCAGTGTCTACTCTAACTTGGCACTGTTCTGGAAAAGGCTACATCCAAAAGGATTTGTTTCAAGAGATTTTTCAGGACAATAGCCAATTCAAACTGCTCAGCAATGTGAGATCATTCCTGGCTGGTAGCAAGTTCTTTCTGTCATAGTGGGGCTTGCTTGAGAGTGAAGGAAAGTATCTTCATACCTATTGCTTCTGCATTTATCTGTGGGCTCTGTGTGTGCGCGCGAGTGTGTTCACACACGTGCACACACATACACACACACACCAGCACCCAGGTCTTTATACCTGCCTTACATACCAATTGTGTGAACTTATTCATGAACCTTCAGAGTGTCCTCCTCAGACCAGCTGAGTCCTGTTCTGGAAGAACAGATGGGTGAGGTAGACTGATACCTTCCATCAATGTAATCCCTGGTGTCACGGTGGAAGTTTGGGCAGGATGTCTGGCCTCCAACTGCAAGGGAAGCCTTTTACTCTGTTCAAGAAGCTGCCAATTCTGTCATTAAGAGACGCGAGTTGCTGCTCAGAGATCCTCCTGCCCATTGTCCTTCCACCTTGCGTCCTTCCCTGCCTGCCTACGGTTTGGTGCCTTTTAAAAAGTTGCCCTCATTCAAGTTACACCCTGCCACACCTCTGGGCCCCAGGATGCTTTCGTCTGAGTTCCCAGCAGTCTTAAAGCCTTGCCAACAGCAGACGAGGTGTCCCAGGGAGCCCGGGGTGGAGAGAAAGCCTTGCGTTATGCAACAGTGACCCACTTGGCACAGGTGCAGGGCCATCCTGATGGGCTCCAGGGACTCCTCATCCTCGCCCCCTGGGATTGCCCTGTGGCGAACTCTCACAAACACCGTCACCCCAGCGCAGCTGGGGGTCATCAACAGAAACCCATGGTGACAGAGACGGGGGCCCTGCCCCGTGGCATTCTGAGTCAGTCTTGTGGTGTGATTTACCAGCTGTCTGAAAAAAGAGAGTAGTGCCAGGACCTGGGCTGGGACTGTGAGGTGTAAAGGTGTCAAGTTGGAAAAACAAGGGTGGGTCTCAACCTCCCCCCAGCCCCACCCCCTTCCCATCCTGAGAAAATTATTCCAGCGTGCACATTTCTTTTTAAATTTAGTACGTCTTTGTGCAGGAAAAACTACTTTATTGCTCAACATTAATAACCCTCACTTTGAACCTTAATTCTGAAAACCACAGAATTTAAAAAATGCTGTAAATAGCTGACATGGGTGTTCTTCTCCTGCTTTCAAAGGAATTGTTTTTGTAATTACTGAGCGGGGTGAAGTTGAACTGTCCCTCCCGCAGTAAACAGGGAAGTGTAAGGAGATAGCTCAGCTGAAAACTGAAAACATTCATCTTATTCAGATTAATTAATAATGGAAAAGTATCTGTGCATTCCTAATGCTTTTTTTTTTTAATCTTCTTTTTTGTTGTTGTTAAGTTGTTAGGTCTCTGTTCAAGCTCCCAGTACAAATAAAGGCCTCACAGAGGGTCTAAGCCAAATTCCAAAATGTAGCAAAACAGTGCCTGCATATTTGGCAGGAGTTTCCACCAGTTCAGGTCAGTGTCTGTTTCTGCCCAATGAAGAGTTTCTGCATTTACCCTGGGCTAGGAAAATAACACGGGAAAACATGGGGGACGACAGAAATGTTGTAAGCTCCAGTGCCCAGCTCGCCAAAGTGTGATGTTTACAGCAACTTGGGAATTACCGCCCAAGCTGCAGTTGGGTTTGCAGTAATATTTGGGGGGCGGGGGGTAGCAGTGAGCAAGAGAAAGGGTATGATTGCATTGTTGTCATGAAGTGGCCTTCTCCCTTCTTAGTCTCTCACCTTGCAAATCACCCTCTCTTAGCGAAAGCACATCTTACTTGTTAACTCCTCCCCTGCTTGCTAACCTTTTCAATCATCCCCCTTCTTCATTTCAGAATGGCCTTCAGAACAAAGCAGCGTTTTAGAGCCTTTCCCACTAAAAGTTCGCCCCTCCCCCCTTTAAAGAGGCAGTAAGGGGGTAATTTTCTTTTTTAAAATTTGTTTTTCTGCTATCTGCTCTTATGTAGCCATCATTGTTCGGGAGCTGATAGATATTTCTTTGGAGATACCATCATATCACTTGTTATTGTAACACTTATTGGTGATAAAGTTCAGACTAAAAATTAAGCAGCTGCAATGTAGCAGCACAAATTAGTTTAATGTAAGCAGTCAGGAGCAGCTGGCTGGCTCAAGACTTGAATTTAGCTGTGGGGGGAAGGGTTCTGTGACGCTGACAGTGTTTTTTTCCTCTACATAAACATTTTTGGCTGTTGCAGCTTTTGTGCTGATCATGTGACAGTGTCCCTAGGCAGATAATTTATTTCTGTGGCTTTCATGAGCAATCATTAACCTTCAGACACCGAGTTTGCGTTTTGCTTTGTGGCATTGGTTATTATTATTATTATTATTTTGTACACTAACTAGTTTAATTCAGGAGAAAATTACAACCAATTTATAATAGACCACAATGCATAATACTTATGTTTCTATTAAAGCAGACCTTGCTTGCAGGAGCATTCTCATAGTTGAACCGGTAGCCGTGAGAATAATTATTTTCAGTGTGGCTATTGTGGAGTTGCTTCCTCAGTGTCCCCTTCTGATCCCAAGGCCGCTGCAGGCTGGCCTTGCAGAAACTCGATTTGGAGATCCACTTTTGGCAGTCTGCATTTCCTCCCTAGGAGGCTGGAACCCCCAAGAGCTGTCAGCAGGGCTGAGAATTCAGCTTCTGGAGGTGGGCCTGTTTGGGTCCCCTCTTCTTTCAATAACTGACACGCCAGCCCTTAGTAAACAGTATGGCCATTTGTAGTAAACAACTGGAGCTAGAATTTATTGAGATTGAAAGACAAAGGAAAGCAGAAACTGTGTCCTGCATAAATCGGAAGGGGGCAGGGGACAGGAAAGTATCACTCCCGACATCTGCTAATCATGCTGAGCCTGTTTTCTGGATTCATCTGTTGTGTCCTCCTCAGATCTGTTTGCACGGATCTGCCATTCCTGCCAACCAGTAATTCAGGGGTGAAATGCACAGGGTCATTCTTTGGTGTCTATCATACATGATATCTTCAGACACCTTCAGAATGCCGATTATCTCGTGGGTATTGTGTGGGCCCTGTTAGATATTCATTTATTCATTCCCTCATGGTGCAGGATTGGGTGGGGTGAGCACTCAGGACTACTTGCACAGAGGGATTTGATAAAATGTATTTATAAACCCCAATGGATAGTGTTAAGTGCAAAATAAGGAAGAAATAACCCCTTTTCTTTCTTACTCATTTAAAATATTTTGTTGATGAGAGCTGCTCTTAATTGATCCTAATATTTCACAAGAGTAGATGTATGGATTATAGAATGCAGTGTGAAAATTCCATTCTTCTACATTTATGATTCAAGAGCTGAAAACATAGGGGAAATCGATACTGTCATTCTTCAAACATTTGGAGGCCCCATCAATGAGCTAGCTGTTGTTCAGGCTAAACAGTAAGGAAGAGCTTGATCTGATGATTGAAATGAGAATGCCACAGTCTTTGAGTGATCTTTGGCGTTGCAGGAAACTGAGTGGATCTCATAGGTGTAATTAACGTGGTAGGCACAGAATGTTCCGAGTTGCATTATTGCTGCGGTGGAGGTCGAAGAGTGGGCGGAATATGGGACCTTCTCTGTTCTCACCCAAAAGAGAGAAGTTTCTTCCCCAATGGGCCCTAGTGTTCTGGACTTTCTCTACTTCTTCCTCACACTTCCTTGCTCACTGATTCCAGCTCACATGATGGGCAGGGGTGCTTTATGACATTTGTGCTTTGTTTGGAAAGTTGCTCACTCACTTAGCTGAGGACTTTTGCCTTCAAGGGTTCCTTCCTCCATATTGATAATCATACTTTATGTCTATATTGGTATAAAGATGAATATAATCCAGGCTGCATTTATTTTTATTCATTCATTATCATTGTATCCTCCTTTCCTTCTGATTTTAAAAGAAAAAAGAAATGAAAACACTTTTGTGGGTCATTATTGTTGACCCTGGGCATAAGCACATAAGTGATCCCCATCCACGGGGGAGAGGACTTGGGTAGACAAACCAGGCAGGAGTGAGAAACACCACACACACAGTCTCCTCTCTGCAGGTTAAAGCATTCGCAGTTCATGCCGGACACTCCTTTGTTGTGGGCCCTCCTGCTGGGTTCAGCTGTTTTGTGGGGGCACACCTGGGGAGGACCACCCTTAGCCTGCCCTCTACATCCACTTTGCCATACTTGTGAATTCATTTCTAGCCATTCTTGGCCTCAGTCTTTAGCCCTGTGTGTCTCATCTGAGCCACTATTTCTGGGACCCTATTCTAGAATGCAGCCTCCTTTTTAGCATGGCTTATCTTTTAGTCTCAAACCCTGCACATTCAGGATCACTGGATTCTTGAGGCTTCTATCCATGTATTTTTCCTCAGGGTGCAGAGAAGATTCAACTCTGAGACTCTCCTCTTTGAGTCAGCCCAGCCTTGTCATTCCCGGTTCAGCTTTGTCATTTTTACCATTTGAAATCCCTTTAACTTGACACTACTTCAACCCCACCTCTCAATTTCTTTCTAAGTGATCTTGGATAATTTATGGTTTTTAAAAAGTTTTACTTATTGATTTTTTCTTTTTTTTTAGAGAGAGAGAGAAGAAGTGGGGGGGGAGACCTGAGTGGGGATGAACCTACGATGTTGCCATGTTGGAATGACACTCTAACCAGCAGAGCTACCCCACCAGGGCAGGATAATTTATTCTTTCCCACCCTTTTCTTATCTATACAAAATATATTAATATGAGCCAACTATTGAGTGTGCACTGTGGGCCAGGTGTTGTGCTGAGGAATTGCTAAGTGATTATTAATATGCATTATCTTTTTTAATCGTGGCACAAAACCATGATGTAAGTACTATCGTTAATCCCATTTTACAGATGCGGAAGGTGAGGCAAAAGGTATTGAACAACTTAACGCTTCCCACACAGAATGTGACCTGGTTTACCACTCAGGCAGTTGGATCACAGTGCATTGACTCTCAGTCATTATGCTGTACTGCTCCTATGCCGTTATAGTGCCTACCTTTACAGAGTTATTGTGATTCACTTAGTTAGCAAACATCTGTTTCCCACCTACTCTGTGCCAGGTATGCACTGATACCTGCTCTCAAAAACCTTCCGTTACTGCTCTAGAGTTTAGTCAGGAGCCATAGAAGTCTAACAAAAAGCCCTGGTAACACATGCTAAGAGCATCCCAAGTTGCTCAGAACATGACGAAGTCAGAGGTTGGGGGTGGATGGGAGGGTAGCTGGGAAGACTTTTTAGAGAGGAAAAAATTTAGAGCTTAAAGGAAGAATAAATTGTAGTTAGTGGGGAAATAGGGAAGGGGGTTTTCAGGCCAAAGCAAAGGTTAGGCAGGAGGCCAGGTATTCTTTTGGTTTCAACCATAAGCTTTAAAATAGTCAGCACCTGGCAGTTACAGTTCTGCCTAGAAACCTCTGCTTCTTTTCTGAGTGGGTAGGGAGTTGAGACCAAGATGAGATTCACACAAGATCAAGGAGAGTAAGTCATAGTGAGATTGTGGGAATAATGTTACTTATTCACTCTCATTCATTTTTCATCCTTCTTTATTGAATGCGATATTCTGAGCTGTATAGGAAATTTCCTATGGAAGCAAACATGGAAAGACAGGCCCCATCTTCAAGGAGCTCAGTCTAGTAGGGCAAAGGAACATCTAAACAATTACCATTGATCACATCAAGGAAGTTAGAACAAACTGTACCAGATGCAGAGGTAGCCCTGAGCAAGGAGCCTCTTCCTGTTTTTGGAGCAGAGACTCTGGAGGTGACATTTGAGTTGTGTCTGGAAGATAAGATGTCCACCAACTTGAAAAGGTAAGGCATCCCAGGCAGAGAGATCAACATATGCAAAAGGGTGGGGAATGTGACAAATGCAAAGAACTCCCACAGTTTGTTATCACAGGAGCTTCAAGGGCTCAGCTGGAATTTGGAGTTGAGATGTGGTTTCAGGTGTGGTGAGATCTCAAAGATGCGGTGAAGAGCCACAGTCAGTTTGCATGGGCAGGGCATGAACTGTAAGGGAACGGACCAAAGTGGGAAGACAAGTCTGGAGTCCATTGTGATTATTTGGGTGCTAGATGACTAGGGCCTGGTCCAAAACAGTGCAGCTGAGGAGGAGGGAATGCATGTATTTAGGCTTGAGGCCTGTTTGGGTGTGGATGGTGTCAGTGTAAAATGTCCAAACCTGTAGGGTAACTGGAAACCTGAGCCCAACTGGTAACAACTACTGGGAAGTAAGGTCTCAAATGCTCTGTAGAATAACAGTTTGCAGTTTCTTTCATGTATTTGGATTTAAGGAGGGAATCTAAGGAAGATTACACAGAGGTGGGAGAAAACAAGGTGGGGATGAGGTTACAGGAACGTTAACAAGACCATGTGGGTAACTTGGAAAAAGAGGCAAGCCCAAGGCGTGTTAACGTAGGTGCACAGCAACAAAGGGCAGGACTTGCGTAAGGCAAAGATAAGCTTTTTCACTGAAGAAGTCATAGGCTTGGGACGTGGCTACCCACCATGACTTGTCCAGGGAGGAATTTATGATCAGATCACCCTGCGAGATTACTTTTCTTAGAATCCTTTAATCATCCACAGCAGAGAGGGAGAGAAGTCTAACTGCCAGATTTCTGGGACATTAACTGAGTTTTTGGGTAAGGTGAAAATTTAACATGAGGTAAGGAGAGAATTACAATCAATTCTCTTTGTTTATGGTAGTTATGTTCTATAAAGTCGTTATAAACACCGAATTAGGGAATCTTGAACTAACGCTTCTAGGGGAGATATAGGGTGAGGTTCCTGTGAGCCTCTGGTCACAACATTTTCCTCAACTGATTAATACATACCCTTGTTTTATGTATGTTTCTGTTTAAAGGCACTGTATTAGTAAGGGTTCTCCTAAAAGCAGAACCAGCAGGGAAATATACCACCACACACACACACACACACACACACACACACACACAGAGGAAATCTATTATGAGAAATTAGCTCACACAATTATGGAGGTTTAGGAGTCTCACAATTTGCCACTTGCAAGCTGAAATCCCAGGAAAGCGGGTGGTGTAATTCCAGTCTGAATCTGAAGGCCTGAGATTTCAGGGAGCAGATGGCGGAACTCCTAGTCCACAAGCAGGAGACCTAGCTCACACATGCAGGCAGGAGGAAAAAGTGGCAAATTCCTTCCTCTTCCACCTTTTGTTCTATTCAGACCCTCAAAGGATTGGATGATGCCCACCCACATTGGGGAAGACAATCAACTTCACTGAGACAAGTGATTCAAATGCTAATATCATCAGAAAACATCCTCAGAAGCAGTGCTTCCCCCAAATAATGCTTAATCTGGACACCCCAAGGATCAGTAAAATTGACACATAAGATCAACCACTACAGACACCTTATTCAGTATATATTGTTGATTCATTAACAGTAAACTCACAGCCAATAACACTGTAATGTGCCTGGACGAAGCTTACCTAATGCATGGATTTTCTCTGTAAAGCACATTACAGTCTTCCTGGGCTTAGGAACACTAGACAACACTTGAGCAGTACGCTCAGGGTATTCATTTCGAAAGTGAAATCCCCAACAAAACACACAAAAATGTGGAAAAGGCAGCACTAAACAGACTGCAGAAGGAACACTTGTTTACCATCTTAGAGCTTTGACAGGAAGGCAGAGCATTGCTTCGCTCCACCTCACTGAGGACTTGTGGGTCCAACATTCAAATTCTCTCCATTCCACGCATGTCTGTGAATGACCATGAAAACATCATGTGTATTGATTTTGGGATTACAACTTAATTTTAGTGAGTAGGAAAATTTGTAATTTGAAATCTGTACATAATGAGGATCGATTGCCTTCACTTAAGACTTGAAAATTTTGCTTATGAGATGCCTTTAAGACACCCAGTTGAGTGAGGAGAGATGTTGGGCCAGAAAATAGGTACATGAAATACACTAGTAGTTAAATGGCTGACCCACGCTGACCGTATGAGAGACTGTTATGAGGCGGAAGAGATTATTTACACAGAGGCAGTACGCGTGTGGTGCGAGGATGGAGGAGGGGCGTGGCTGTTACGACGCCAGAGGCAGGGCTGGCAGAGTATGGCAGAGCACTGGGAGAAATCCTGGGTCCTCATGAGGTGAGCTCCCATCTGGACCGCTTCCCTCCACATCCTGCAGTGGAATTTGATCGAAGTTGGGCCTTGAGTAACATCCCTAAGAGAATAGATTCCAGTTCATCACTGTACACGTCACTTTTAGAGCTAAGGCTTCAAGGAGGCCAAAAAAGCTCATGGGCAGGGACCTGGGTTTGAACAGGGTAGAGAACTCTGATAAGAATCCATGCCCCACCACTTTGGGCTGCTTTCTTGGTGGGAAAAGGAGTGTATCAGCTGCTCTGTCCTGGGTCCCTTGTATTCCCTTCACATTCACACCTTACAAGTTCTGTGAGACATGTGACTTCACAGAGCCACACCCTGGGGGCATTCATCCTACCCTGATGTTCTTTCTTCAGTTATGCCCCCATAATATTTCTACCTAACCCTATCCTTCTCTGCAAACCCCACAACCTACTCCCCATGTGTATGGTGGGCTTTTTGTCCAATTCTATCTTTTCTCCACCATAACCCCATCCACAGGGACCCAGCTACATAAGCTAAAATAGTTGAGACTTAAAAAATAGTTAGATCCAGGACTCAAGACTCAACAGTAACTATTCCTTCTTTCTTTCCTTCCCCTCTGTGCAGTATGTCCCACACTGTGCTAGAAATTGGACAGGTGGTGACACGTGGACTAGCAAGCATAGTCCGTGCCCTCCCACAGCTACAATGTAGGAAATAGGTGCAGTGAGGGGCAGGCTGGAGCCAGGACACCAGGGTTCAAGTCCTGGTTGTGTCACCATCTGACGAGGGAACACTGGACAAGTCACAGTAGCTCTTAGAAACTCTTCCTGCATCTATAAAACACTGGATTTTAATTTTAAATTCTTCTCTGGCCCTTTACCATTTAATGATTTTGTAAAGTCAATACTCTCACATTTGTTACAAGGTGAGGGCAAATGTTTTTGAACTTGATTGTTGAAGGGAAGCAGGACTTCAAAGAGAATGTCTAAGTTGCTGACAGCGTCAGACCACCTACCCTGTGTATGTATATGCCCTGCAGAAAGTGTAGGGTGATTGTCCACACTCACCGTGGGACACTGGAACCCTGAAGTACTTGGGTTCCATGGAGGAATTTACTCAGTGGAAGGGAAAATGGCAGCCTTGGGAAAGGGCTTGGCAATCCTTGCATGATTTAACACCAGCTGGAAAGTGAATCTTCCTCTTCCCATTGTTATGCTTGGATTTAAGGGGATGAGTCCATTTGAAAGCCACCTCTGTGTGGCTGTGTCATTGTGAGCAGTAGCAGGAGCTCAGGTATTGTTCAAGGTCCTAAGAACATCTTAGAGAGACCAGGAGAGCACATTGGAAATGCAAAAGTTGATTTTCTTTACCAGAGGCAAACACAGCACTGAAATCTGTTGCATGTGCCATAATTTCTGTAATCAACGCCCTGCCTTCTCAGATACGGGTCTATTGAAAGCACAAACGAAACATGAATCCAAATAAAAATGGTTTTTCAGATAAATATTAGATAACACACCAGTGGACGCCGATGGTTCAGCTGTGCAATGCCCATGTATGATTCAGTGTTTCACTATTAACAGAAGGAAGCTTAAGAAATTTTATAAATGTTTTACTACATTCCATTATGTTAGGGTAAATAGATACTGTCTTCAAATGGTGTTCTTTTTTTTTTAAGGAAAAAATTATATCTATCACTAAAGAACCCTCTTATGCTTCTTTTATGGCTAAAGGGTGGCTCTATTTAAATTGATATCCCATTGTGATACAGTGAGGGAAGCAGATTGAATCCACAAGCCAATGCATGGCCTCTGGTTTTGGCATCAGCCTTGATTGGCTGTGACCTTAGACATTGGAATCTATTTCTCTGATGCTTTCCCTGAATGCAGAGTGCAGACAGCAGTAATTTCTATCCTTTTTCTTACCTTGTGTGCTGATTAATCATGGTAAGGTGTATGGAGTTTTTTAAGGAGAAAGCTTTGCTTTTAGAACAAGCCCACTGAGTAATATTTATTGAGTCCACAAGTATATTTGGAACTGTGATTAGAACTGAGTTGAGTTACTAAAAAATGCAAGACATTTGTACTCCTGGGAATACCTGATCATTATAAAATGCGGCCACATTTTTATAGAAATAGCTGCTAAAACTTTTCTGGCTTTAGAAACTCAGGGAACCTATGTGAAAGAGAAGACATTGGACTTCTGGGCAATCTCTTCTCCCGACTATTTTCTGTAGTAAATCGTTCTTTCCAGTCCTTGTGCTTTCTCCCTCTGGTTTGCTTCCTCCCCGCCCCTCCCCCCGCTGCCTCCTCCTGCTTCTTCTTTACTCAGTGTTCCTCTCTTAACTCACAAGTGTGCAGAGTCAGTTCTTGAACTGCAACAGTTGGCCCTTAGAGGCTGTGGGAGTTGGGCGACACAGTCTTCTGTGGGGAAGGGCAGAAAGATTATACGACAATGCTGTAGTTTCCCAAGGGAGAGAGGCTTTTGCCATTCACCAGTTTAGCTGATTAAAGAGTCAGTGCTGAGGGTCATATCTGCAGTGATAACAACAACAAAACATCCCCAAATAAGTGCCATCTAGAATGCCAGGAATTGTAGTCTACTCTCAAAGCCACCACACTCAGGAAACTCGGAGATAGTGTGGTTTCCATGATTAGCATTCGCATTATTTTAAAAATGTATGGGGTACCTAGGATAAGGTCCACAAGTAAAGCTTGCTCTCTTGTGGTTTGGCAGATGAGTTCTGCTAAATTAGAGAAGTTCCACAACAGAGTGAAGGTAAAGAAAACTTGCTATCATTGAGTTGAATAGTTAAAACCAGTGACTTGTAAACAATGAAATGAAATAAGACTGAATCACTTGGATTTTCTTCCTAAGTAGTATGAAGTTGTTTTTTGATGTGTCACTTTAATTATAATTCAATTTATGTCACTTCTTGCAAAAAACCTTTTAAAATGGAAACAGTCACATGCGCTTCAAACACTTCAAATGTCCCCTCTTCAGCTGTCCTCTTTCAAAGCTCCTCTCCTGGGGAAGGGCCCCTTTTCAGGCCTCCCAGCATTTGCAGGCCAGCTAATCCTCCCCCGTGGGGCAGCCTGAGCTCAGTGGCTCTTCAGCAGTCACCCCTGAGCGCACCTCCAGTGACCTGCTGCTTCCTGTCAGGAGGCCCTCTGTGAGCTTAATGCCCACCCTGGGTTGTCTTGTCTCTCCCCGCATTTGCTCCTTCCTCTTCGAGTAACTGTCTGTTGACCTTCCCTTCTGGCTGAAGGATAAGCTCCTGGAGGACTAATATTGTCTTGTGCATCCTGTATTCTGAATCTTTACCACGATTCTTAGTGGAATAAATATTTCACTGTCAAATCGAAAATGTGTTTTCTTATCATTATTTTTGAAGTAAGCAGATTTTTTAAAAACTTGCACGTGAAGCTGTCTACCCAATTATCTCTGACTTGCTTTCTAAATTGCGAGTTGTCCTGTCCATCTGTCAGTGACGATGTTGAAGTTTCCTCCATTTACTTACACACGATGTACCCTCTGCCTGGGGTCCTCTGCCATCCGTCTTGCTGGCTAACTCCTGTTCAAACTTTCGACCTCAGCTTGCACTCTTCTGTTGCGTTTCCCAACATTCCCCCCACCCTCCTCCTGCCCACCCGATCTGAAAGATCTTTGCCTAAAATGATCACTCATCACACGCTTTTTTCCCCTCTACATCTTTTATTGAAAGTATAAATGATAGATTTTAATGGTTTGTCTCTTCTTCTAGATTGTAAGCTACATGTGAGTAGAGAATGTATATATTTAGTTCAGTATTATAGTGCTGACACCTAGCTCATTGTCTGGCATAAACCAAGTATGCAATAAATATTTGTAAAAGTAGGATTATTTTTTCTTCTACTGCTGTATAAAAGGCACTGTAGGAATACACTGATAAATAAGATATTGTCTCTAGCCTTAAGAGGAAATCTGGTGTCTCCGATGCCTTGAAGTTGAAAAAGACACATTGTGTTGGGATGAGGAGGAATGCAAAGGTATAGTGATTGAGTAGGAATGTTTATTTCCCATAAAATATGAAATAGTTGTACATTTACTAAACATTAATTAAGAAAATTCATGATGAGAGAAAACTATTTATTCAGTAATGACAGTAAATAAGCTTATACATTGTGAATCAGAGCATTACATTATTTTGAGGGACAGCGTATGTACAGTGAGAAATATATACTATCAATTTTTGTTCAACTTACAGTTTGGTAGTTACATATGTATATATCAGACTCCTTGCAATAACAGCACCAGTGTCTCCAGGCTTTTTCTAAGGCTCAGAATGAGGAAATCAGTGCCTTGGGAGTATTGCCAAGAAAATCAAGAAGTCCTAGCGTATGGCTGGAGGGGTGTCCATTCAGGGATGCACCAGGTTGTCATTTCCTGCCATTGAAGCATGCCTTTAACTTTGGTATTGTTTTCAAAATGTTTTCTTTCTCTTCAAGACTATCTATATTAATTTACTCTTTAAATAACTGGCAGTTGCTCTTGCGTGTCTTTTGTGATGACCATGTTCAGTTAGGAAGACACAGTTTTTCTCCATTTGCTATACGTGGTGACAGACAGTATGGAAATAAACACTTGAAGGTACAATAAGCCAAGGCATTATGTAACAGGTAGAAGCAAACCCATAAATAATCAAATGAATGCATAAATATTTACAGAGTTTAGCTGCTTAAGGCACTGAACTAAAAAGAAATACTGTCAACTTTCTTTTAAAATTTTTTGTCAGGAAGCCCATAGGTACAACAAAGAGACCTTCTAGGCAATGAAATTGTTGTAATAGCTAATACTTATCTTGGGCTAAATACACCATATACTGTCCTAAGTGATTTATAGGCATTACTTCATTTAATCTTTACACCAACTGTATTGGATACTACGGTTTGTCAGACAGATTGCCCCCTACAGAACCAAGGCATTTGTGCCCTCATTTCCTGAAACATTGTCTGCTGACAGCATTTTAGCTAAATCGCTCCCTAGAAATTGTCCTTGGCAGAAAGGGGCTGCCTTGCCCAAGGTTGCACACCTTTCCAGGGATAGCCTGCATCCAATTATTGGTCAGTTTGGGGGTACAAAGGTCTGGTTGACCTGCCTCAGTTCAAGATATTTCTGCAGGGCCATTCGAGCTTCAAAGCTCTTTCGGGGACCCGATGGGGCTCTGCTGCCACTGTTCCGTAGTTTGATTTCAGTTTTCCTCCAGCCGGCTTTCCCACCGCCTTTCTGATGTTTTTCCTGAGAGAACTCGCTATATAAATTTCTGTCTCAGAATATGTTTCCTAGGGTATCAGGTAATCCCAACTTTATTATCATTCTCATTTTATAGGTAAGGAAACTGTGGCATAGAGGATAAGCAATCAGCCCAGAGTTTTACAGCCAGGGTTCAGACTTCAGTAGTCGGGCTTCAGAATGAACATTTTCAGGCCCTCTGCTGTCTTAAAATAGGACACGGAAAACAGATGGGCTCTGCCTGTTCTGGCTCTGCCTTCCTCTGGGGCTTAATCTTGCTCCTTGTCCTCTCACCTTCTCCGATTTCAGCCACACTGGCCTTCCTTCTGTCCCTTTTACTGGTCATGAATGAGTGAGCGAATTGCTAGGGGTACGGTTAGTACGGTTGGGATATCAGGATCTAGGCTGGAGATGATTAGAATCTAGGGGAGGAATTTGACCACAGCAAAGGAAAGAAAGAATGAAATGTAACTGATATTATGGTTAGTAAATACAATTTTATGAAATGTAAATCTGAGATTCTTAGCTTGGGGGCAAAATATTTTGTGCTCAGCATAGTATTAAGTTCTTTTTGGGAGGCACACAGAAATAATGTCTGCATCTTTTGGAAATTTGTTTCATTTTGGAAGAGAAGAACACTATATAAGGAAGAACAAAGGAAGAACAGAAGGTAATATGTAAGCAAGAGCAAGATATTTTGACATATTGTGAATATATCTGTGAAACTCTGAAGATGAAATTAGGGAACAAAAAATATTATGGTGATGAAATTAATTACTGAAGGGTTAGTAGTGTTGCGTCTTCATAACTTGAAAGGAGAGGGAAGATCATTCTTGACAGAGGAAACAGATGGAAGTCATATGAAGACAGGCATTGTCTCATTTAATCTCACAACATTTCCCTGAGATGAGTGAATTTATCATGAACAGAATTCATGAGAAAGTGGAGGTGCAGAGGGGCAGAGTAACTTGCTGGGACTAGCTGAACTGGGGAATCGTGGAGCCAGGACCTGAGCCCAGACAAGTTGCTTCCGGCCTGTGTGGCCTTACCCACCATCCTTTGGAGCACAAGATTGGTGGTGAGGCAGTGGGTCAGGTGGGCCAGGCGATGAAGTTGTTAACATGACAGGCTGGAAGAGTTTAGATCAGATTCACTGGGCAATTAGAGACCTTCATAATCAAAGAAAAGCATGGGTTTTAAAGTCAAACGGATGAGCATTCTAATTCAGCTCTCCTCAGGATTGGAAGAGTTGCTTATTTACATTTTAAGACTCAGTTTTCTCCATTATAAAAGGGGACTAACAAAAGTTAACTTTCAAGTTCGTAGTGAGGATTAAATGTAATGTATGTAAAGCAATTTGAATAGCATTAAGTGTAATTGTTGCAAGTCCTCAGCTAATGATGGTAGTTGCTGTTGTTTTTGGCATAGACTACCAAGTCTGGATGAGGACTTCTGGGAAAGATGGGAACAGAGGGTGAAATACTGAAAATGGAGTTTTAGAAGGACGGAGATGACTGAATGGGGTATGATGGAGTGACAAAAGAATGGGACGGAGGGACTGGATGCAGGTAATTGAGTGCCACTAATTAGGATTTTCCAGTAATATGAGGATATGTAATACAGAAAGTCTGGAGTTGGGCAGTGGCTGTGGAAGCACAGGAAAAACTAACACGGTACTCTACGGAGAAGACGAGTGAAGAGGCACTGGAAAACAGCCAGGTGGTCTGAAGACCACAAACAAGGCTGAGAGCAAGGCATTTAATTCCACTGAGGGGAAAACAGGGCAACTGAGGGAAATGCAGTATCTGGACATGTGATGATAAATTCTGGTGTTAAAATGAAGATGAGTACAGGAAGGATATAAAAATGACTGCGAAGACTCTGAACCGTGGAATAAAAACAAGAACTAAAAAAGCCAGTGGTTCCACTCATATTGATCTTGAGAAGGCGAAATTTCTGGTTATAACTTTTCTGACTGAAATTGTGAGGAAATATTGTCCTCCTTGTATAAAAGGGAGCTGAAGGCATGGGAACAGGTGAGACTCAGTTTACAAAGGAAAGGGTCACGATAGATTCACACATGGACCTCACACAAGGGGTCGATCCCATCTGCCTGCCGACCAAATACCTTCCTGTGCAGTTCAGTGGGATTCTTTCTCTGAAACCTGTCAATTCCAAGATTCAGTGTGATTTTTCAGATTTTCACTTTGGGAGATAGTCTTAGAATAAAAAATTCAAAACCACTGTGTTGCTTCTGTCCTTTTGCTTTAAGAACAACACGACAGAATGCTTTGCCAATACCAGAGGGTTCAGAAGAACTATTTCTGTTCTTCCAAAGGGCTTAATAAGGAAAGAGCTTATTCTCTCTGAGGAAAATGACACTTCGCAGAGGCCAAATGTATTTCTGTAAATTGTGCAGGATAATAATATTGTTCCAATTAAGCTCTCCATGCGCACAGTATAGAGGCCAATCTGACCTTATACAAATAGGGCAGGAGGAGAAAAAAGATGCCAATGCCAAAAATGCTCTTACCTGGAAGATAAATGTCGTAAATCAGTAGTTGCCAGAAAAACTCTAGAGAAGCTGGAAGCATCATTTTTATTTCCTCAAAGAGATGAATAGATGAATTTGTAAATTGAGAAACTATAGGGAGCTGGAATCAAGGAACTTGAAAGTATCAGCCGTGCTGAGCCAAGTGGCCTTTCTCAGAGACTAGAATTTCTTATTTTCCAATAACAAAACCTAAATCCCTCAGGCCCACAGTCCTAGAAGAAAAAAATCATTATCGACTCAGATGAAGTTAACTCTGAGCTCCTAAAATGCATTTGTTTTACTGAGTATTAGTGATGCCTTCTAGAAGTTTTCCCCAGAATTGACGTGCCCCAAAAATGATCAAGGCCAGGCTTTCATTGTGGTCCACGTTATATTCTTTCTTGTAGACTTTTAAAGAAATCTGGAGAACAAAACCCCCAGGAGAAGCCTTTTCTTACCCTTTCTTGAGCCATAATGTTGCTATTTATGAGTTTTTAAAATATATTTCTACATTCAGTGAAATATGTTAGAGGTGGGAAGAAGGAGACACTGCCCGCCACACTTACAATTCAATCAGATTGGCCGCAGGCTTGGTATGAGATTAGCTAGCCTAGGGATTTTTTTTTTTTCTCCTTAATTGTTCAAATTTTATTGTCAACCATTAGTATAAATGCTCATGCTGAAAGATCAATACATGCCCTGGAAACTTTTTTTTTTTAATAAAGAAATTTTGCTTGTTTAAGGAAAAAAAATGTGCTCGGAAAAGGAATAGTATAATTTCATGCCCATTGACCAGGCGTAAACTCATTCTACCTGTGGCTCTTTTGGAAAAACCTCTCATTTGAAGATTTCTAATTTCTAGTCTGTGATATATTATACAGTGCTTGACTCTGGAGGGCACATTTTAGCTGTATGGCATTTTTTGTTGATGATGACAAAGTACGCTAGTCCAGTCTGTGGGGGTCATAAAACATCATACAGCATACACAGCGTCATTCAGGGCTACCTTCCTGAGTGACACGCTCACACCACATCACACCACACCGGTTCCTTGTGAAGCTTTACCCCTCTGATCTCTCTTTTCCTTGCAGGGGAACAGCTCCAGGATGGCTTTTTTGATGATCTAGATTTTTCCACACTTGTGGGGATCTATCAGCCCAGATGTTTAATCTATAGAATTGTTTTTAAAAGTGACATCTTACAAAGATCCCATGGAAAAGGGAGAAATGGGGGTGATAGTGGGGAGGCGATGGAGAGGTGAGGATAATAGGATTAAACTTTTGCTGATTCTAAGGCCCAGCTGGTACTGTGTCTATGAGAGAGGAGAAACCTCAACTCAGTTCCTCTTACCCCATGAGTTTCTATTCGTGAGACAAGAACAATGATTTCAATTCTGAGAACAGCCTTTACCTCTCAGGAATTATTCTAGGAATGGGTGCTAAATCTTGTTTCTCCATTTACCCATGCATGCCACAGGTCTCTTATGCCTAGAATAAATTAGCCACAGTTCTTAATTTATTGCCCAACACAAAAAATAACATGTTCTTGTAGAGAATAACTAAGCTAACATGGTTGCTATATTCCTTCCCTGAAGGAAATAAAAATCATACCTTTTATTAAAGCACCAATATTTTGAAAAGATTGAATAGGATGTTACTTTAAAAAAAGATTCTAGCTGCCGAAATGCAGGATGCTGGAAAGAGTCAAATCCAAGAAGATTCCTTTGCTTTCTATTTCCATGTTATTGTGAATTAGATAGTTCTGTTTGCTTCAAGCTTTTGTGATTTATTTTGTTTTTCTGAGTTGGTTCTCTAAAGACGTAAGTTATGTCAAACCTGAGGACTCTTCTCTTACCTTATATTCTGTTTGACTTATATCATTGCTGGCTTAATGGAGTCCTTGTTCTCACAGGTGTTTGCAGTTTATTTGTATACTTATTTATTTAGCAATTTGGTTACGAAATATTGGTGATTTCTATACCGTTTTACCTCTTCTATCACTTATCTGGTCTATTTTTATTTTATTCCTTTATAGGTCTGAACTTTCTTGTTGATGTTTCTTTCAAAATATAAATGTCCAAAGATTATATGAGCTTTTTTTGGTTCTTACTTGAATTTATGAATGTTTTAAAGAAGGATTTATTGTTATACTTTGCTAAAAAATTGGTTTGAAAATTCAGCAACATAATAGTAACTTGCTAACAAATTGTCAAAAATACAAAAGTATAAAAGGGCACAAAGTGAAACTTTTCTATAGTCTCTTAATGCTACTCCCTGGGGGCCACCAAAGTTAACAGTTTGGTAGACACACATACGATATTTTTTCTGTCTCTACACAAATTTATTTCTATATCTATCTACCTATGTACCTACCTTCTTAGCTCTTGTATTTTTCAAACAAATGGAACACACAGGGATGGGCAAAAGTAGGTTTATAGTTATGAGTATGCAAAACCCAGAGTTTATTCTTATATCATTAATTATTTATTAAAGAATTATTTATTATGTATTTTTTCCATATGGACAACTGTGAACCTACTTTTGCCCATGCCTGTACTGTATACAGTGGATCTCATTATTTATGATAGTTATAAAGTTGCTGTGAACAGTGAACTAGTGAGCACTGAACCTTTGTCCTAAGGGAAAGTATAGGGTTAGGTTCCTGTAGTCATCTGGCCATGGTATTTTGTCAACTGATCAGTAAATAACATTGTTTGATATGTGTTTCTGTTTAAAGACACCTTGTTCAATATATATTGTTAGTTCATTAACACTGAACTCACAGTCAATAGCACTATAACTTATACCTGAATGAGGCTCATCTAACATACGTATTTCCTCTGTAACGCGCATTACAGGACTTCCTGTGCTGAAGAACACTCGCCAGCACTTAAGCTCTGTGTTTGGGGGCCATTTTAAAAAGCAAAATCAAATGCAAAAAACACGGTACTAAAAAGACCACAAAAAGAACCCTGGCTTACAGTATGAGAGCCAAAATAAGAAGGCAGAGAGTCCCCTTGTAGAGACCCAGCTGGGAATAAGTGCATTGGGTGACTCACATTTTTTTGCTGCTCTGTGCATTTCTGTGAATGATTGTCAGAGTGCTGTGAGTATTGATTTTGGGGTTACAAGTACATTTTAATGAGTAGGCACACTCACAAATACAGGGTTGGTGAATAATGAGATTAACTGAATATCTTCCTACAATGTGCTTTTCTTTTCCCACTCAACAATAGTTTATAGACATCCTTCCATGTCATTCATTGTACATGGTCTTTAGTTCATTCACCTCTTGTTTGTTGAGCAACTACCAGGCACTGTGCTTAGTGTTGGGGGATACACTGAACAAAACAGAGCAGAATCTGTGTTCACAGAGGTTAAGTTCATTATAAATAGATAAATAATGCTGGGTAGTGCCCTGAAGAACATACACAAGTATTAGGGGTAGAAAATGGCAAAGAGAGTGACTAGCTAGAGTGGTTAGAGAAGGCCTTTCTGATGAGGTGAACTTTGAGCAAGATTTGAATGACCTGAAAGAATCAGCTAAGCAAATCAAGAAACTTATGAAAAATATGCGTTAGGGCTCCTTACGCTGTGCCCCAGGAGGGGTTCTAACAGTGGCCCCGGGTCTTTGTGAAGTTGCAAAATGAGATATTTTAACTGTGATCAGTTACGACCATTGCCTTTCCTCTCTGACTGCCCCTCTGGCATTAAGTAGTCGCCTCTTATCCACAGTTTTGCTTTCTGGGCTTTCAGTTACCGGCAGTCAACCTAGGTCCACAAATATTGAATGGAAAATTCCAGGAATAAGCAATTCACAGGTTTTAAATGCATGTCCTTCTGAGTAGTGTGATGAAATCTCTTACTGTCCTGCTCCATCCTGCCCAGGATGTGAATCACCCCTTTGTCCAGGGAGTCTGTGCTGTACACACTCGCCACCTGTTAGTCACTCAGCGGCCATCTCAGTTATCAGACCGACCGTGGGGGCACCGCGGGGCTTGTGTTCAGGTCGCCTTTATTTTGCTTCGTGGCTCCGAAGCACAAGAGTAGCGATGCTGGCAATTCAGAGAGGCCAAAGAGAAGCTATAAAGTCCTTCCTTTAGGTGAAAAGCTGAATAAGTAAATAAAAGCTAGAAGTAAAATAAGGTATTTTGAGATAGAGAGAGGCCACATTCCCATAAATTTTACTACAACATATTATAATTATTCTATTTTATTATGTCATTGCTGTTAACCTCTTACTGTTCCTAATTTATAAATTAAACACTGTCATAGGTATGTATGTATAGGAAAAATCATAGTATGTACGGGGTTCTGTACTCTCTTCAGTCTGATTAAGTTATTATTAATCTGCATCCACTGGGGGTCTTAGAACGTGTCTCCTGTGGATAGGGGAGAACTGCTGTACTTCTCCTTGTTTGGGGTATTGTTGGCCATGAACATTTTTGGGAACAGTATAAGGCAGGGGTGTGCTGGTAAATGTTGTTTTTTTAAAAGATTATTTATTTATTTATTTATTTTTAGAGTGAGGGGAAGGTTGGGAGAAAGAGAGGAAGAGATACCTTGATGAAAGAGAGAAATATCAATTGGTTGCTTCTCATGCGTGCCCTGAGCAGGACCGAACGAACCCACATGTCCCTGACCAGGACCAAACCGGCATGTACCCTGACTGGAATCAAACTGGTGACCTTTCCTGTTGCCGGATGACGCAGCCAACTGAGTCACAACAATGAGGGCTCTGCTGGTCAGTGACTGACAGCTGTCTCTTGGGAACTGAAATCCCCAGTTTGCAGTACGTGCCATTTCCCATGGCCGATTTCAAGCTCTCAGCATGAGGTCACAGAAAGCAGCCACACATCACTGTGTAGTATTTCCGATGTGCCGATACCATGGATGTAACTTCAGGAACACATGCTAGTTAGATCTAGAGACTTGATCAGATTAAGATTTGATTTTTTTTTTCTTTGATCAGACTGTGTCATCGGTAGTATCACACACATCCACCAGTTGATCCATAATGTGTAACTACATTAAATAATTGCCTTGCTTAAATAATTTTGGTATGTACTAGACTGAAAGTCAAAGGAAAGCTATGCATTATTTACTGAACATTCTTCTGGAACAAGGTTGCTAGTTTGCATTCTTTTCAATGTTATCTTGTGACAACAATCTTTCGGAGAAGCAGAATTACTGACCTTGGTGATTCTGACTTTGAAGTCTTGGCAGTAAACAAGTAGAGTAGACAGTGTCATTTCTAGTCACTGGTGAACTAGTGGAACAATTTGGAATCTTTCGTGTGGATCAATTTTGGGGTTAAGAGATTGAAGCTATCACTTCTAGATGTTCCAATCTTTATGGTAAAAGAAATAAGATGGCATTTTCCTGTTGTTCTGTGGCAAGAAACACTGATAAGGCTGTGAGGGGCATTTCTGAGAGGTGTTGGTATCTGTGGGATCTCCCCTTTGGCTTGGCCTTGGTGTCTTCGTGAGTATAATTTTTGGCCTCTGACATTTCAGTTTTTGGGAGTCTCTGTCTCACCTTCAGCTTGTGCACTTCTGAGGTTTTATTGCTCAGTCCATCTATGGCTCTGCTCTGATTGATCACTCCAAAACGTACAATCTTTTCTGTCATCCAGAATTAACACCATCACCCCCTACTATCTACCTCTCATCAAATACACAAACCAGGTATTCTCTTTCTTTTGTGCTCACGGATTACCCTAACTTCTGAGGTAAAAGTTCTGTGGGTCTCCGGTGAGGAATCTCTGATGATAATACGATACCTCACCCAGAGCTCTTCGTAATCCTTTTAAACCACACTTCAAGGGATGAATCTGGAAGGAATATGGAGCGATCTGAGTATCTGGAGAAGAAGTTTAGGACCTTCCAGCACCCATGCCTGGGTCAAAACAGGGAGTGGACATCCAAGAGACGCAGGAGAAGAACGACTAAGCCAAGTGCTTTTTTTCCTTACTGATGTTGGGGTCAAATTTAGGAAAATTTTATGCCCATTCTATGAAAATGTTCAGGGTTCTGTTTCTGGCATTTCACTCGAAGGATGTGTTTCCAAATGTCACTTGATGACTGGGAATGTTGGAGAGAAGCAGAGGCAGCAGGGACTCAGGGAGCATGTCATCCTGGAATCCCAGTGGCCCTGAGGCCAGCAGAGCACTCGGTGTGACCACTGCAGGAAGCAGACATAGGTGTGAGCGCACGCCCTGCACCTATCGGCCCGGGGCTACCGATGTCTGAGACTCCCTGTCTGCCAGCAGCTTAGTTCTGTTATACTTTCAAGTTGAAAGTTTTGGGTTGGCCAAAAAGTTTGTTTTTTTTTTTTCTGTAAAATAAAAGACACATTTTGCATTTTCACCAATAACTTTATTGATTTGGATATTTTGAGTATGTTGTCTGTCTCCTGCATGGTGTAATGTTGATTGTTTTCAATGTCTCAATTCGATTGCTGTCAACTTAAATTGGTCTGCCCAATTGCAGAGCATCATCCAGTGAGAAATCTCTAGCACAAAACTTCGCAAGCCATTTTTGGCACTTTCATCAATCATAGCACCTTCTCCATAACTGCACAAATCTTGTGTTTCAGTTGCATTTTTACCTTTCTTGAAATAATAAAGCATAATATATTGAAAATGTTGCACATTTTTTTCCATCTTTAGTATTAAAATGGCTACAAAAAATTCACCAATTTTGATAAGTTTATTGTTTGTTTGTTTTACAATGCATGGGGATACAACAGCTGTCACAATATAGTCTAACAAAATGTTTTGAATGAAGTTCAAGGCAACTAAGTGCTTACTGGAGCCATCTTATGGAAAAAACAAACAAACAAAATTTTAGCCAACCCAATAATTTGTAAGGCTCACACTAATGATCTGTAGCTTGCTCACAATGACTAGGCCTACGGACATCCTCCTAAATTATTCTTTACTGCCAATTAAACCCAGATTCTGGAGTACAGCTATGAGTGGCCATTACTGATACCTGGCCCAGAGCTCTTTAGAATCCTTTTAACTACCTGGGTGCCCCTGTCCTGACTTCTGCGTTATTTAGCTTTGGCAAGCCCACACTTAAGAATGTCCTCAGAGGCTATCCCGGTACCACTGGAGCCACAGGTGTAAAGAGCTACAAGTGCCTGGAGCTCAGGGTCTTCTGGGATAGCCCTTCCCCATTGACAGTCTGGCTGAAGAGCAGAAAAGCCCGTATTTATTGCTGCTAGGTGGGGCACACTGTGGGGCAAGACACAGACATTAGGAATTGTGTGGGATGCAGGTGAAGTTACCCTCTGGGACTTCACCTGCAATGGCAGCCTTGTTTGGCTGCTGCTTCTTTTTCTTCCCTGTTGCTATTCCCTCCTTTCTCTTCTCGGAATCTCCTAGGAGAAGTTCTTAGTAAGTTGCCTGCACATGGATTCTTATCTCAGGGTCTGGTTCTGGGAATCTGTGTAAGATAAGGGACCACGGTGAGCAAATAGGCTGCTGTGGTGCTGAATTCCCTGTCCCTATCCTTCCTGGCCTAGGCCTCAGAACTTAGCTATGACCTTAATAATGCCCTAGTCTCCATGCTTCTTCTGGGACCACGGACCCCTTAGGACACTGCCAAACCTAAATATTCTTTCTTCTTCTTGACAGTTTTCTTTGCTAGGGTTAGAATCTTCTCCTCAATTTCTCAACTTCTTAGGAAAATTCTTCCATGGACAGGCAGAGTTCAGAGAAAGCCTTTGGTTCCCTGTCTTGTTCCCACACATTCGACCATTGCCTGGAGTCCCCACAGCTGGGGCCTGTCTCTTGGTTTGGACCCACTAGGGCAGATTTCCAGAGCTGTACTTAAGCCGATGAGATCCTGCATGCACTGCACAGTGGCTGCTGCTGGGCCAGCCTCCCACCATAGATCTCCGTGCTTAGTGCTCCCATCTTGCCCACCTGGCATCCTCTGCCTCCCAGCCAGCTGGGTGGTGGGAATCCAAGCGTGGCCCCCGGTTAGCAAACTTGTGAGGTTGTGTAGCTACCTAACTATTAAATTTCTAGCATGAATTGCAGAGCCGAGCTTAATAAATACGTATTGAATGAATGAATGACCTATGTTATTACATAAGATTTCATTAACATCTATATTTCTTTCTTGGCATGTCAGAATTCTGCTGCTGATCTTAAACCCATTTTGGAATATTCTCAGCAGGGTGGATGATGTGGCTTGGGCAGAGAACACTGCAAAACCGATGTACATACACATATTCTTGTGCCCTTTTCGAGACAGTATCATGCAGGATAAAGGGCCATGGTCAGCCAAACCTTAGATCCTGTCCCAGTTCTGCCACTGATTAATAATAAGTACTAATATTTACATTGCATCACTATGTACCAGGGAGTGTCCCGAGCACTTTACTTAAAATAATTCATTGTTTAACCCTTAGTACAGCCCAAGAGGTGGATAATATCACTGTCATTGTCATTTGGGAGGTAAAGACATGGAAGCCGATTGGCTCCACAGGTGGTGGCACAATGGAAATTTGAATGTGGAAGTTCTGACACAAGAGGATGTGTGTTCGATCTCTTCAATACCTACCATGTGTGAGAATCAAATGGAATAATAGAGTAAAGGCTTTACAAGGAGGTAGTTCCTTGTAGGAGCTTAATAAATTCAGGGGAAAAAAGGCAGAGCACTTTTTTTTCCTTTAAGGCTGTTCTTGTTTAATTTTTTTCAATTAATCTTTTATTTAAAAAATTCAAATGTGTAATTGTTTCCAGAAGTAAACAGAGTAATATAATGAACCTCTACGTACTCTTCACCCAGCTTCAACATCAACCCATGGACACTCTTATCTAGATCTCTTCCTGCATAATTTTGAAATAAATTGCCAGTATCATTATTTCATCTATAAATGTTTCAGGGTATATCTCTAAAAGATAAGTAATCTCTAAAAACACATAATTGAAATACCGGTATCATACCTAAAAATAATGAAAAGTAATTCCTTATCACGATTGAATATCCTAGCAGGATTTACATTCCTCAGTTGTTTCTCGTACACATTCCCTGCTTCTCTCCGCAGATTCGTATGAATCGGGATTATAAACAAGGTCCATAAATCGCAATAGGTTTTAAGTTTCTTTGAATCTGTAGCTCTTCTCCACAATTTTTTCCCCTCTAGTAACTTAATCAGGGAAGAATGGGTTGTTTGGCCTGCAGGTTTCCCAGGAAACTTCCCGGATGTGGATGGCCACATCCCCACAGGGCTGTCTCCCTTGCTCCTCTGTGCCCTGTTTTTCCTCTGTGTTGATAATTCTAGACGCTCAGTCAAGCTCGGGTTTTGTTGTTGTTGTTTGGTGGGTGGCACTCTCTACTTTATGGATGGCGTTGTCTGCTTCCCTCAGGAGGTACACACTTTCTGATATTTCTCTTTTCAGTGTGTTGGCAGCCACTGATAATTATGCCTAGATCCATTAATTCACTAAGGGTGATACTCTACTCCTACTTCACCTCATTTATTATACAGAAGATTTCTATGTTGAGAAACTCCCCTAATTAATTATTTGGTTATCCTGAGTTATAGTTCATTTAAGGCAGGCAGAGTAAATGCTAGATATTTTCCCTTTACCAGTTTTCAAATAATGTATTGGTTTCCAAACTCATGGAATCAAACAAGTGTTTTTCTACCTTTTTTTTTTAATGAAATGTTTCAAATTTGTAGAAAAGGTAACAGATATGCCCCTTACCTAAATGTATGAGTTGTTAAAATGTCGCCACATTTACTTTCTCTCTCTTTATATATATATTTGTAAAACCTCCTGAAAGTAAGTTGTAGACATCATGGCAGTTCATCCCTAAATTTTTCAACATGTATTCCTTAAGAGCAAGGACACTTTCCTATATAACCACAGTTACTATCATCAGAAAGAAATTCAACAAATACAGTGTTTGTTAATTAAATACAAACATAGTATTTAATAATTAATTCATATTTAAATTGCCTGTTAATTGTCAAAAAATCTTTTAAAACTAATTTTTAAAATACAGGAACCAAGGTAATATTATGCTTGATATTTCATCATGTCCCTTTAGTCTCTTTTATTATTCTGTTGGTTATTTCCTCTTTTGGGGTAGGAACCAAAAGTTACCTGATCCAGAGCCCATTACACTGCATGATGCTGCCTGAGGGGTCCTGCATGTATTATTATACAGGTGATGCTGTTTGCTTCCCATGGCATTGCATCAGGGGCTTATAACATCAGTATGTCCCCACACTGGTGATAAGCTTGATTCTTTGGATAAATTGAAGTTTGCCAGATTTCATACTAGCAAAGGGAAATTTTTCCTTTTGCAACAAATAAGTACTATGAGTAGTCAGAGATTGTTTGGAACTTCTGTACTCCCCAAAGTTCTTAGCATCTACTTCTGATCTTGCCTGAATCAATGATTACATTGGTGGTTGCAGAATGATGATTTTCTAATATTAATGTATGTTCTATAGCTGGTCTTCTGTGAAGATGAGCTTTCTCTATTTCCACATTTTTTCTGAGTCACACAATAAACTCATATTTTTTCTAATTCTGTATTCCATTATTGTCATTATTCTTTTTTAAAAAATGTACCAATTGTTCTAAATTTGACTTATCTGAGTTTTTTCAAGATGGCCCCTATATTTTTCTTTTTCTTTGAAATGAGTCTTTAACAAGTCTTTGAGCCCTTATTTGCTTTCTGGCACAGCTAGATATTCTGGCTCACCTTGTTCTGCAATATTGGAATCAGCAGCTTCTTCAGGGAGCACTGGTTCTTTTTTGTAAATAATGGTTTTTCAGAAACTGTGATCAGGTGCCAAGTGTGCCTACTGCTATTGAGATGCCATGACTTCAGGCCTTTCCAGTGGGAAAAGCTAGGAGATTTCCTGCTGCATTTTCAGGAGCTAAAATGCAGCAACCACAGGGTTCCTCGCCTTTCCCTCCTTCATATTTCTATCTTCCGTCTACCTTAACAAGAAGTTGGTTCTCAACAATATTAACACAGTTGTTCATTTTCTTTATTCCATGATATTCACAAAATTTTTCAGAATTATTACATCAACACCTCTACCAACAAAACAACCTACAGTAAAATTTAAAATGCTTTCATGATGTTTTGTTTTTTGGTCCTTGGGTTATCTCCCACTAAAATAGGGGTTCTCAGCCTCGATAATATTGAAGTGTGGGTGATTATTCTTTGCTGTGGCTGCCCTGTGTTTTGCAGGGTGTTTAGCACCATCCCCGATCTCCAGATGTTGGACTCCAGTACTCCCTCCCTACCCACAGTGGGGACAGCCAGTGTCTGTAGACATCTCGAAATGTTCTGCGGGCACAAAGGCACCCTCGGCTGAAAACCACTTCACAAAGAGGTACAGACAGCCTGAGTTCTCTTTTCAAACTCTTAAATTACTATTATTATGCTGTTAGTTATATTGTCAATTTGATATTGACTTTTTTTCTATTCATGTTCAATCTTAGAGTTTGCTTCCCTTTCATTGCTCTTAAATTAAATTTTAATTTCTAGATAAACAAAACATCTGCATGGTTCAAAAGTAAAAACTTATAAAAGAAGATATTCTCCGTAAAGTCTTCTTTCCACCCCTATTCCTGCCACTCTGTTCCCACCCAATATCTATGCGTAACTATTTTCATTAATTTCTGGTTTATTTTTCTTAAACGAAATGCACCATACTATATATTCTCTTTGGACCTTGATGTCTCTTTGGACTTAAGCATATGTCTTGAATATCACTGCGAAACAGTTCGTAGAGATCTTCCTCCCATTTTTACGGCTGCTCAGTGCTTCTCCTAGGTGTGGCTGCCTCAGAGTTTATTGCGCTCTCTTAGAGACGCGCATTTATGTTGTCTGCAGTGTTTTGATAGTGCAAATAATTCCACAGCGAGTAACTTTGTGCATGTTTTGTTTTCAGCTTGTGAGGATGTGTCTTTGAGGTAACAGAATTGTGGGCTCAAAGGTTAATGCATGTGCAGGTTAGTTAGCTATTGCTAAAGTCTTCTCCATGGGCTTTGCACCATTTTGCATTCCCACTAGCAAGATGTGAGAGAATGTGTTGTCAAGACTTAAATGTGTTCCAATCTGATAGGTGAGAAACTAGCTCAGAATAAATTTAGTGTAGCGTTGACTTGTACGGCTTTTATAAGTAAAGCTGAACATTTTTTCATTTGTATTTTTTAGATGTGTGTGTGTGTTAGGCTTTTGGTTATTTCTTTCCTGACCTTTTTATAGATATTAATATATTAGGTTTTTATTTGTTATACATATTTCAAATATTTTCTCTCAATTTGTCTTTTGTTTTTTAATTCTACTTAGGACTTTTTCTTTGCCATGCCAGAGTTTTATTTCTTTTCTTTTTAAAGTTATTTAAATATGCTTTTCAATGTTTTTTTTTTTTATGTCTGGATTTGAATGATAATTAGAAGGTTTTCCCCATACCAGATTATAAAAATTAATATCACCCATGTTTTCTTAATGCTACTTGAATATTTTATGTTTATATTTATATGTCCAATATATTTGAAGTTTATTCTGGGGTATGGATGTAATTATCTTTCCAAATAGGGTCGTATTTTCCTCAATGCCATTTAATAAGGAGTCTATCTTTACCCCACTGACTTGTGATATCACCTTCATCATATATTTAGGTATATTTTCTGTTCTAGTCCATGGTCTGTCTCTCTGTTCATGTTTGAGTCCCTCACTTTTTAGTTATAGAGGCTTTCTAGTGTACACAGGATCTGGTACGGCCAGTCTCCCCATCCCATATTGCTCTCTCTTTTTTTCCCAGCGTTTTCTTAGCTATTCTTGAATTTTTATAAACATCAATTTTAGAACCCACTTGACTAAATTCAGCAACTGTTATTAGTATTTTTATAGGGATTGAATTAAACTTATATATTAACTTATTAATATTTTTGTAATGTTGAGTCATCCTATCCAAAAAAATGAAAATCGTTCTATTTTTTGAAGTCTATCTTATTGTCTTTCAAAAGTAACTTAAAGCTTTAAAATGTTTTTAAGTGGGTTTTACATATTCCTTGCTGAATTTACTTCTAATATTTTATCTTTTTTGTAGCTCTTACAAAAGCATCATATTTTCTAATTGGTTATGGTTTTTGTTTTGAAGATCATTGAGTTTTATATGTTAATTTTGTATCCTGATATTTTATGGAATTATTTTATTGTTTTGTTGTATCACCGAATGGCTAAGGTTTCCCAGGGATTCCATAATATCATCTACAAATAGATAATCAATAACAATTAATTTAATAATAATTTAAATTTTATTTTCTAATTTTAAAATCATTTGTACCTGGGACCTTCTCTGACCTTTTGCTGTTTTTGCTATTAATGTAAACTCCAGTCACATTCATCTTTTCTTTTGCAATAAGACACCAGAATGAACACAGTTATGACACACTGCAGGCTCTACCATCTGATAGGCACGATGTAGTGACAGCATTACAGAAAACAAGGAATGTGCCAGTATGTCTCCAGCTGAATTTGTCACCTCCACCTCTACACCAGGCCCCCCACCACATTTCTAGGTATTCCCGGGGTGTTCCTAAACGTTGGTTTTAGCTCTGACTTTTCTTTCCTTTCCGCCTTTATGTCATCTTACCTGCCAATTCATGCAGATTTCACTTCAGCAAGCTTTTTTCCTTTTCCTTATATCCAGTGTGGGTTGGCTCACTCAGTTCTCTGCTGCAACCGCATTTCAGTTTAACTTTTCCCTTGGCCCAGTTTTAACTTTCTCACAGCCTAAAAGATGTCTCTGAGAGCACTCCTCCATAAATTTCCCGCATAATGGTCTCAGAGTCTCAGTATGTTTCTCCGGGAATTCCACCTATGACGTCTTCTGTTCATGCCTGCTGCTACAACTAAGCATCTACCCCCATCATTTCTTGCGTAGAATATTGTGGATGCTTTATGACTGGTTCCTCCTCTCACTGGCGGCCCTTCCATACTCCATCTACACAACTGTCGACAAATGACTTACCCCAAAGCGCAGTTCAAATCATGCTGCTTTCTCGCTCTGAAGCCTTGCTGACTCCTAATCTATTTAATTAGGTTATTATCCTTCTGTGACCTTCAAAACCCTTCCTGTTTTAGCCTCCACTGTTTTCATCTATCATCCTCTACTCCAGTTCATCCTCCAGCGCCCTGTTTAAACCTGACTGCACGCTCTCCCCCAGATCTACTGCAAAAATTCCTCCTTTCTACATTTGTGTCAATATTTCTCTCTTCTGTTATCTCTTCTTTATAAAACTCTAATTGTATTTCAGAGTCCATTTCAACCATCACATTCTCCATGAAGATTTTCTTTATAATTCAATCAAATGTCATCTCTTCTTCATTAGTCATCCCAATGCAATTTGTACTTCTTGCTATCTACTTGATTATATTTACTTGTATATGTATTTTATCTTTTTCTCTCTCCTCCTCATCTTGCCGCTTGCACTGATGGGATATAATCTTCAGAGCAAGGTTTTCACCTAAATTATATTTATATTGCTTGAAGCAACAATTGCAATCCTTAATGCTGGAGTTTAATAAATTATTAATTAATTCAATTAAATTGAGCTGCCAGTTTTGACATTTGCATGAATGCTTTTTATCTTTCCAACTTCTCAAGTTTGGGGGAGGAGAGCTTCATAATAGGGTGTTATATAACTAAGGTTTTTTCATTAACTAATATTTATACTATCTTTCCCAGTTCAATTTTCATCGGAAAGATCCTTGAATTTTCCTTTAAAAAATTTAAAAAACCAAGGACAGAATAGTGCGTGCCCTCATAGAATAATGACCACATCCTATTGGACGCAGGTAAGAGCTGTCAGGAATTCCTGAGGGTGGAGATGAACCCTGAGACCAGATAATTGGATGATGTGACATCAGATCCGTGATGTAATTCAAAGTACAGCTGTGGGACAGGAATCTGGAACTACCCATGACTTTCTTCCACTCCTGTTTTTATCCTGCAAATGAGGTGATGTGGGTTTTTGTTTTCTTATTCTGTTCAGGGGTGTCCAACCTTTTCATGTCTCTGGGCCACACTGGAAGAACTGCCTTGGGCCACACATTAAATGCATTGTGACACGTAATCACATACAAAAAAATCTCACGATGTTTTAAGCAAACTTACAATTTTGTTTTGGGCCATCCATCCTGAACCGCATGTGGTCTGTGGGCCGTAGGTTGGACACCCTGCTACGGGCTGCTTCACCCTTATCAAGATACAGCTTTTCTTTAGCCTTATTCTATTCACTAACATCTCTTTCTCCACCAATTTGGAATAGTGATATTTTCCAAAGCACTCTAGATTGACATTTGGTATTGCCCACAACACTACAGTTAGAGACAATGAAAACAGGGCACTGATGAAAAATAAGTTTTTGTTGTTAAAAATAATACTTATGTAGGCAATCTGTAGAAATAAAATTGAATGGACTATCAAAATACATTTTTAATTTTATCCATCTATTTATGTCATTCTATTTCTCAGAATCGGCTAACTACCAATAATTATATTTGAGATGTTAATTTCCCCTTTTGGGGGATAGAGATTGAGTTTTCAACAAGCAGAGTGTGGTTGTGGTTGGATAGAACAGTATAGGTGGTATTGATATAAAATCTGTCATTGAAAGGACTTTGAGTACTTCATAAGCATTGCCTCATGGATCCTTCCAACATCCTTAGGAGATGAATGGTGGTATTGTTCCCATTTAACTAACATAAGCATTAGAAAAGAAGGGGCTTGAGCTTCATATTCACCCATGACCATGCAAATATGAATGCATGGCCTTTTGATCCTTGATGCTACAACTATACTCATATAAATGATATATCTCTGTTCCGATTTTATGTTATTGTTATTTTTCTTTGCTTTTGGCTTTAGTCCACTTAAAAATTATCACATAGAAACTCTCATAAATATTTTGTACTATGAGGTATCATCTTTAAACTTCTGCTATTGTAATAATTCTACTATAACAAGGCTTTGTTTTACCCCATTTATCTAGAGGTTACATTTCACTTGTCTTAGCTACTGTGCATGCAGCCACAATCCCAGATTTGAAAGAAGACTAGTTCCAGGTAAGGAACTGCTGTCATAAAGCCCATGAACCTGGCTTTGTTGAAGACAGCGCTAGTTCAGTCACCCAAGCAATATGTAAAGAGTAAAGCAAGTGGCAACAAGACACCTATACCCTGACATTAGTAAGAAAAATGACAACTGAAAGTGGAGAGGGAGCTCTGAAGAACAGTTTGCTATGGACAGTGAGAGTATATGGGGGAGTTTGACTATTCTAAGGAGAAAAAAGGTACTTAACTATTATAACTGCCTAGTTATTGAAACTTGTTTCTAGTCCTTTTTTTACAGTAGTTTGGGAGTGTTCTGTGCCTTATGCAGCTCTGAGACAGGAACAAAATGTCAATGGTAAATACTCGAGGTTAATTTGATGTGTTGATACCGAGATTCAATTAGAATTTAAGTTATAGTTTGTGCACCTATGAGATAAGAAGTTTGTAATTGTGTGTTAAAGACTAATATCAGACATGGTTAAACAAAAAGTTCCTGGAGTAATATATATCAGAAAATTAAGCATCCTTCTTCCCCCCAAAAGAGAATGAGCTGTCCTTTGTCTGATATAAGGCTGGAGCCTTAGCCAGTCAGTGAGTGAGTTATGTGTGGGTCCTATGACAACTGTTATAGAGTCTTGACATGGCTGCTAACGATCTGTTGAGAGGAACACCTGGCCACGGCAACAGAGGTGAATGTCACCACAGAAGAAGGCACGGGAGCCTCACCGAGCTAAGTGCACGACAGGCAGGGAACAGTAGAAACGGTGCCAGCCAGGCCTCCATTAATCGACCCTTGGTTAGGACCAGGCTGTGATTTTACGGGCTCTACTTGACTTGGAACAAAGTTGAAAAAGGGATCAGTTTGACTATCTCCTTAGACCCACACACGAATGCATTCCAAGGAGAACACCTGACTGTACTTTTGGCAGCCCCACGCCTGCGTCTTTCAAATCAGAACATTTTGGACCTGGTGTTTGTCCCATCATTTGTCATTAGACCAAATAACTTTTGGCTCTCAGAGCACTTGAAAAACATGTTTTGAAGATTCTGTGTAATATTCTGGGTGGGGTTTCTGAAAGGCTCAATTTGGAAAACAAAGCAGAGCTGTAAGACCAGTGATTAGTACTGAGGCAACAACTTCCTGGCTCTGCTGAGTGCGCATAGTGTACAGAACACTCTAAACCTGTGCTGGGCTGACGCGCCTTTCACCGTGTGTTGACAGAAGTAGGCTAGAGAGTGTGTGGCACACATTTTCTATCTTTACCCAAATAAACTCCGTTCCTGCAAAAGTTATCTGATAATGAGATTCTTCGATAAGGGTATTCTTTTTAAAAATTATAAATATTTCATACATATAATAAGTGTAAAGTAGTATAAATTATAACAATAGAATTTGTACCCTTGTGTTTACCACCCACCTAGTTTAAGAGGAAAACTTCCAATTTTCATGAAACTCCCTATAATTATTTCTTATTTTCAATCGCTGTAGAGGTAATCACTGTCTTGACCTTCTTTTTATCATTCTCATTCTTTTCCTTAGTTTTTAGTTTTAAATATATATAAATATAAATATAAAAGTATAGGCACTATATATTTACTATATGTAAATAAATATAATAAAATGATAAGCAAAGGAATACATATCTCCCTTACAAAATAATGTTAGTTGTACAAGTTTCCTAACTTTATATGAAAGATACAATATTTTATGCTTTCTTCCATGATTTGCTTATTTGTTTAGAATTTTATTTGTGAGATTTATTTATATGCATACAATTCATCAACTTTCTCTGTTGCAGAGTATTCAATTTCATAAAGATACAAGTGATCTATTTACTCTCCTTTGATTGACAGCTGGGTTGTTTGCAGCCTGTCAGAAACATTCTTATATACATCTCCTGATGTTCACAGGCGAGATCTCCTCTAGGTTATAAACAGTGGAATTGCTGGTGGTGGAACACACACATCTGCAGCTTTCCTAGATGATGCCAAATCGTTTTCCACAATCAGTGAGTCAGCTCGCCCACACACTAACAGTGGCTCATAGTTCCCATCGCTTCAAATCCTCTCCAACCTTTGAGACAGTTCACCTTTCAAATGCCTGCCAATTCAGTGGGTGTGAAATAGTATCTTGTAGTGGATATAGTATTATTTCCCCTTGTTTCTAAAAAGGTTGAACTTTTGATGATATGTTTCTGCTTTGGTTAAATGTCTGTTCATTTTGTATTCCTATTTTACTATTGGATTGTTGACTTTTCCTGTCTGTTTTTAGGAGTTCTTTATATATTCTGGACTCAACTGCTTTTTAAAATTCTGCATATTTGTTGCAAACATCTTCTCTCAGATTGTTGTTACTTTTTCAATTTCTTTTGACACAGTTGGTGATTTCTTTACAATTTTTACCAACGTAAACACATATTTTTTGCTTAATATTTAAAGAGGCAAAACTGGATTAATTACAATACTGAGAATTTTTATCCAAACATAAGAATGGCAGAGATATGTTTCCTGACAGATTCTTCAAAGCAATCTATTGCGATGATGATATCTAGTCTTAAATACATGCATTCCTTTATTTGTTTAATTGAATCCTATCATCATGTTGGGCATAACCAAAAAGTCTGTAAAAAAAAAAAATAGCCACACATCTCTCTTTCTTTCAGCATCCAATTTCTGGGAAAAGTAGTTTATACTTGTCTCCCCTTCCTTATAATCACCCACTCCTCTTTTGGTGATCTGGCTTCCCGGTGTGACTTGCTTGGAAACTGATCCTTCGAAGATTGCAGTGACCTTGTAATTTCCAAACTGAATGGCCTCTTATTTAGCATTGCCAGATTTAGCAAATAAAAATACGGAATCTGCAGTGAAATTTGAATTTCAGATAAGCAAGTCATAACGTTTTAGTATATGTGCCAAATGTTCCACTATATATCCCAAATAAATGCTCATCATCCCCCACTCCGAACACATGCAGTTGAGCACAGGGTACTATCCATGCTTCAAGTATTTATTTAATAATTTCCGAGCAGTGATTGTAATTCTGGAGTGAAACAAAGATATGGAAATTTTGGTATTTTGTTCATGGGATACATTTATAGAACAGTGAGCTCTGATGACATTTCTTTCCAATCAAATGCTGTGGCACCAGTCTCAAGGCCTGAGATTTCCCTCTCCTGCGGCTGGATTCTCTTGAGGCAGTATGGTTGAGAAAGGCAATGCAGGCGAACAGAAGTTATCCTGGTGGGAAGAGATGGAACCTTAGAGAATGGCTCTGACCAGGAGAATCTAACTCTAAGGAAAAAAAGAGGTTAGGCTGGGGAATGGGGGTGAGGAGGGTGGAGTAAACTTGGAATTGGGCCTGAGTCTTACCTGTCTCTCCTCCCCCAGTTGTTCATCACACACTTCTATATTTTCCCTAACTTTTCCTATCCTCTACAAGGATATTCAAGAGACAAATAAATAGAAGCCCCAGGTACAGAAATTAAAGTGACAAGAAAATATCTTGGAAAGGTTTCAAGTAGGTGAGGGAATGTGGTCAAAAGCCTCCCCAAATAAATGTGTTGTACTTTTTTTTATTTGAACTTTTAACTGCAGTAATAATTTCAAGAACAAATGATTTGAATTACAGAGTTTCGGTAACTCAGAAATAAGAGTAGTATACTATAACTACCATCACTTAAAAATACCCCAATATGATAAAAAAAACAACCCAGAATTCCTAAAGCCAAAAATCATTACTTCCTCTAAGGTTCTAAGTCTTTAGCCATTGCTTTAGGTATTAAAATTCAGTTCCTCATTCAAGATCCACCTTAAAAGTCATTGTCTTCTTAAGCCTTCACATGTCTCAACAGTCTCAATCCTTGATTCAAAGTAAGTTTGCATTTCAGTTTAGTGCGTATTTACTGATGCTGTCTTAGGAGTCCCTGTCTGCTCCTGAATCATCACTTCCTTAAGGGAAGAGCCTAGGCTTTATTTGTAGTTATTTTTCTTCTGTTTTTTTGGCCTAGATTATACTTGAAAACTGTTAACTTGAACCTCATTTAGTCTCACAGCAAAGAATACACAATTCATTTTGCTCAGCATGACAAGCATGCTTTTTGTAGAACAATGTTAGATGTGTATTAGTAAAATAAATTAATAATATAGTCTCTCTACAAAATTACACGTTGGTAATCTGTCTTTATAGTCAAATTTTAGAACATACTTAAATATTTCAAAAGCGACAGTTATGTACAAGAGTGAAAAAGGCGTATTTAAAAAGCAAGACTCTAAAAACATGTTTGACCCACTAAACAAGGAAAGGTCATTTTTAAGTGGTGGGTCTTTTCGTTGTCTGAATTGTCAGAAGACTTTTAATGTGTCTGCAAGGAGAAAGTTTGAGAAACAAGGAATGTGGCCTTTCCTCCAAAGACTTTGGCTATATATTATCACGGATCCCAATTTATATATGTGGCAACTGATGACATTAGGCAACTCGCCTGAAGGGAGCCATTGACTACAGAGCTGGGAAGAATCTCCCGCCCCGCATTGTTACCCTCAGACTGTGTTGACAGAAGTCAGGCTCTGCAGACCGTTTTGTAAGTGTTGTGCTAACACAATGTTAGCAAACAGCAAAGCAACATCTGCTGCAGACACGGCCAGGGAAGTCAGTTTTCTAAAAGCACGAAATGACCGGGAGAGAGGAGGTAAATCTGAGAAAGATGAGCCCTACGGTTGCTAACATTTTTATTAAAGACTTACGACGAAGTGAATGTTCGTTCTCCGCAAAGTGACTTGGGGAGCATCCGAGCCACCACAGTGATTCCGGTGTCACACCTTTCTATTCCTTGCTTCTGAATGGCCTTGTTTTCTTGTTCATTTAACTTGGACACAGCTTTACTGAAATGATGGGATGAGAAAGAGCTATGTTTCGTATGGGGGAAAATTATATTGAAGTAAATGCTGAAATTAAAAAAAAAACGAAACACACCAATGAGCCTGACATTGAGAGAGTGGCTTAAAAAGTGTTTGCCCATAATGTTTCTCTGAAAAAAGCAGGCATGTCATTTAGATTATTGCTAGAATATTAACTGGCTACCATAAGCTTTTCACAGTTTGGATAAAATATGTAACCAAATCCTAACACTCATTATGAAAACACACATGGAAAATCCTTTTTCATTCAGAGCAGACAACCTAGAAGCACTCTTGTAGCCACAAGAATGTATCCCTGTGAAATGACACCTGAGTCTGCAGGGCTGCTTTAATTTGTCACACCAGGGCTAGGGTTTTTGTTTTGCTTCAAATTCCTCTCAAGGCTCTATTTTGAAACTCTTGGGCAAGAGGTGATGTGGGGACAACCTTGTATTCATAAAGACTTAAAAAATGTGGAGGTCCCACTGTTTGACCTATTTTACCACTCATGCATTATGTACATCAGGAAGTTTCATGCACATAGCAAGTTCATTAACATGTCAGATGTTCTTATGTTTGTGCATTTATATGTGTGTGGGTACATTGATACATATAAACATTTTTAGTCCAAATGTGTACCTTTTCTAGACAACAAGATGAGTAATCAATTACTTATGTCCTTGATATATGATTATAGTCAGATATCTTAAGAATTTACTTCTCATATCCAGAATTCTTTGGGCAAAGAGAATTAAGCTTATAAAACTCAGGAAAGACAACAGCAATTAATTGTATAAAATAAAATGTGCCAGATTCCATCCTTACCAACTTGCGAGCCACGAGAAATGTACTTTGGAAGCTTTGTCAATTCTTTAAGGCCACTAATACATTGGTGTACTAACAGTCTTACGAATTGATGTGATTATGAAAAATGCTAATTTACAATTTAGAGTAAGTTACCTGGGGGCTGAATCTAACCCACTATGGTGTCATTGCCTGAAACTCAGAAGAATCAGATCATTGTTTTCTGGAGGAATTTAAGGCAAATAATAGGGGAATGGGTTCTACCTAACCATCTCTTGGTCGTTTATTGATTCTTTTATTTGACACATTTTTTTTTTCAAGTACCTTTCACTGAGCTAGGAACTGTTTTATGTGCTGGTAGAGGATGTTGATTAAGTTAGCCAAGTCTGTCTTTTAGGAGTCTATATTTCAGTGAGGGAGACAGAATAATAAACAATTACACAGACAGGTAGAAAATGATTTCCATGAGTGATGAGTGATACAAAGAAAATTACATGGGCCGATTTTTTGTGAGAGGAGTTGGGGAAGCCTTCCGAGGAAATGATATTTGAGTTCTGTTTCTTAAGTTATACTTGAGATGGTGAAACATTCAGGTCGAGGTGAGTGATCGGGGGAGAAAGCAGGGCTATACGTCGATCATCTAATCGATAAATAGAGCACTGGGAAAAACCAGTGGAGCTCCAGGGGAGGTCGAAAATGTCCTTCCCAGAGCTTTGAAAGCTTGAAGTCAGAATTCCTAAAATAACTTTCTCCTCTGACTTATCTTTTAAATCCTCTCCTTATCTTTAAAATCCTCTTGGTGCCCCAAGAGGAACAGGAGCATGAGGCTAATAATTTAAGGACAATTTGGAAGTGTTCATAGACTCAATTAAAAAAATACAATTTCAGCATAATATCCCCACCTGTCCCTTCCAGGGTGCCTCCCCACCAGCCTGGTTTTCTTTAATCCATTTTGAGCTGCATTCCGGGGACAAGTGTGCAAGGAAGAGAGCTGGTTGTACTTGCATTGCTCATTCCACTCATCCTTCTAGGGGAGCAGGCTATGTGTTTGTAACAAACCAGTAGGACCTTGGGTGGGAAATGTTTTTTTTTTTTTTTTTTTTTTTACCCCTGTTATCAGAATGTAGCCAGACTTAAAGAAGACTGGTTATCTATTAGTTATTTGGTATTCTAAACACGTGGGTGTGGGTTCCCCACCTGGCTGAGGCTTGCCTGAATGGTAACAAAGTTTGCCTCAATTATGTTGCTTAAATGCTGGAGAGATTATGTTTTTTGGCAGTTCAACCAGAAGCCCAATGCTTAGGCCAGAATATTAATAGCATTATAAATTTGTAAAGCATGGAACTGACATTTTCTAGGAATGTAACAATAAAGTTAAGTGAGCACTTTAAAATGAATAAAACAAAGACATACACTTGAAAACGAGCTTGGTACTTTGAAGAATCATTAGGGAAACAAGGTAAATCCAAAGCATTTTTAATTTCTTTTTAAAATTCCTTCTGGAATAGTTTTGTATAGGTGAACATTCTTATTTTTAATTGACATTTCTCATTTTTGATCAAAATTTGTTTATCATCATGGAAAAAAACATTCACAGGCTTTAGAGAGTCACAGACCTGGATTACATCCAATCTCTGCTACATTCTGAGTTTAGGACTTTAGAAAGTATATAATTTCCCCCCACATTGGGGAAATTATAACTGCCTCTAAATATATGCATGCCTTGAATTCAGTAATTCTACTTCTAGGAATTTAACGGAAGAAACTGATCACAGAAATACACAGAGACTTACCTATGAGGAAGGCTCACTTGGAGCATTGCAAACCTGAATTCTTTGAGTAAATCCTGACACACCCACATACAGGAATATCAAACAATGGGTAAAGATAGTTTCTGTAGAAGAAATTTAGTGACATGAAAAACTGCTCAGAATATAATAATGAGTGAAAAATTGTGAAGTTATGCACACTGTGATTAATTTGGTGGGAAAGATCATCACTGTGTACTCACCACTAAAAGAAAGACTAGATCAATGAGCACAGTTATGTCCATAGTGTGTATAGCTGAATGGTGAGACCTGAGGAGGTTTTGTCTCTTCTTTCTACTCTTCCAGATTTTTCAAAATTTCTTCACTGAACATGGACTAATTTTATAATTAGTGCAGAAGTGTTAAATGGGAACACTAATATCCATCATCAGGTTAGACAGTTTATGAAGTACACTTAGCATAGTGCCTGCCATTTCTCGCTGGCATTTTCAATTATTTTTACCCAGTTTAATCACTCGTCACAGATTTGTCTCGAAATGATTTTTGACTTAAAACAAAATACATTATGCTTTGGCCGGTGAAGATTTATCACCATGGAGGATATTCAAAAAGGTACTGTGAGCCGTGAAGGCAACTGCAGAAGAGGTGTACCTGAAATGGTTTGAGCAAATGGCCAGACGCTGAAATCGAGATTTAAACCTAAGGTGACGAAGTACTTGGAAGCATTTATCTGGACATATAGGCTGTGGATTGTTTGTTTAAAAAAAAACCTGTCATTACTGTGTAGTCACGTAGGGCACATAGACAGATGGAACAATATCTAACTCAAAGTGAGCAATTAGTTTGTCATGATAAATGCCCCTCTTCTTCAGGCTGATAAAACCTGTCTTGTCAGAGCCTCTCGTGTCATCCGGAAACACTGCTGCTCTTGCTCAGCGATGTCTTTATCCTGCAGAAATGGAGAGGGAAGCTTTGTGGGTATGGTTGAGAGACAGTGCGGATTAACCCTCTCTCTCTTCATGGAGTGTTTACCGTTTATCCTCTTTGTGGGCTGTGCTTCTTTCCCACCACCCAGGTCTCTCTCTCCCGCCACCACCGCCCTGACACACACACACACACACACACACACACACACACACACACAGTATCCTCTATCCACCACCATCCCCTCCTATCTTCTTTTCCATATGCTGAGTTAGGAGCTCCTCCTCCTTTATTTATTTTTTCAATCTGTTTTAGCCTTTACCATGGAATATTGTAAACATTAGTTCGCATGTCTCACTCCTGCACTGGAGTTCATTGAGAGATCCGCCACCTTTGTTTACTCTCTCAGAGCCTGCCTTCCTTTGCGTTAGTGTATCCTGGGCAAAGTGGGAACATAGAGGTTTGCCTCCCTTAGAGGTTTGCTGTGGCCGTTCCATCATATAATGGAAGTTTCGAAGTTCCTGGCACATATTAGGCACCCAATAATGGAAGCTATTATAATGATTAACTATATTATTTATTTATTTTTGTGTCCTCATGGTTTGGCACAGTGCCTGATGTGTGATGGGGGAGAAATAAATTTCTGGTGAATGAATGGGTGGATTTATAAGTTTACAAAATATGGTTTTAAAATAAGAGAAGAATGTATTTTTCATGGTGTCTATAGACTTGAGCAACAATCTCATGCATTTCCCCTTCTCATTCCTTTCCCCACATAACTTGTCTGGTGCTAATCCAGGGGCGCCACTTTTCCTTGGGAAACTCAGTGGCTACCATACATACATCGAGTCTATTGACTGTGAATTCCATGTGGGTGTGGCTTCGTAGAGGAAAGAGGGTTCTTCTCCCTTGGTCATCATCACCTTACTTTACCTAGTTTAGTATCCAGGGACCAGTGTTCCTGAGTTTTGTTAACCTTAGATGCTTTCTCTAAATCCAACAACTAACTCCTGCCTGCAATAATCTGATCAAGACGAAATCAACTGTACTGCTCACTTCAGACTCCATCCTGTCTGTGAGTTCAAATCTAGTCACTCTCTCAGTGCTGACAAAACCTGTCATCTCGTTGGCATTCCACCTCCTATCTTTCCCCTACTTCCTTTGAGGAAGATGTTTGTGAATTATTTTAAGCTGGTTGAATCACTGTGAGAGTGTAGTGCTATTTTTAAGCCTCTGAGGAGCAGTTGAGAAGGAATGATTTAGGATGTGAATCATTTCACCATAACATCCCACAGAAACTATACGTTTGTGGTAAGTTTTAGCCTATTAAGATACTACACGTAATTGGGTCACTGTTGTCAGATACCGAACACTAAGGCACTCAGCAGCAAAATGCCTTCTTATGGCATAGGTAAGACGTAGCAGCCATCTGCTGCTGAACACAGTGCCGTCCTTTCCAGTATCTTCTGAGCAGACTGCTTTCCATCTTTGCTGGTCTCTGCCTGGGTGCAGAACTTGTCCTCATTTAGCAGGACCAGTGTCGTCATGTTGTCAGACTTCCTGCCTCTTACCAGTCCTTGTCAACAAGAAGAAGGCTGCTGAGCCTTCCTCTCCTCCAAAGATTTAGTGGTGGGTCTAGGGCCAGAGCAGGAGTAGATCACAAGGGGAGAACCCCCTAGATTGAGTGGGTCTCTTGGTTTTGAGCCTCTCCTGAGCCCGCAGCCCCCCAGAGGACACTTCTGCACCAAAATCCCTGCCAATTCCAAGAGGTCTTCCCAGATTGAGAAGAACACAGGTTTTTTGTTTTTTTTTTTTTTTTAATCTTATTTCAGCTCCTCTAGAACTTTATGTTGATTGGTCCTATCTCAGTTATGCGTTTAATTCTGTCCCTGCTTCCTCTTTTCTTGCTTACTTGTATATAAGTATGCGCTTCCTTGATTAACTGCTATTTCATTTTGCCACCTCTATGTCCCTGTCACCCTGGTTCAGGGCATTGTTCCAATAACAGATTACAAGCAGTTAGAATGGAAAAAACCTCTGCTTTCTATGTTCTTTCCCTTCCTTCCTTCCTTCCTTCCTTCCTTCCTTCCTTCCTTCCTTCCTTCCTTCCTTCCCCCCGAGTCAGTGAAGCACCAAGTATAATCACCATTTAATAAATGCTTTTCTGTTGATGGTGAAATGTTCTTTCACAATTACAGACTGCACCTGCCTGTAATCCAGGTGTGATAGGTCATGGGAGGACAGAGGTGGGATGTTAAAGTTGAGGAACTCTGGAGTCTTATCATTATTATTAACAAATGGAAAACTTGGATACAATTTTAAACAATATTTTTATATACACTGAACCAGCTACTGTCAAGGGTTGGAAGTACAAATAAATGCAAAAATTTCATCATGGATTGTAGAATATAGAAAAAGACAAAGAACTTTGTGAAATGCCAAGATTTCTTCAAACTTTAGGGAACTCCAAATATAAGGTAAGACATACTGAGAATACTTTTTATTCCCAGTGAGGACACCAGATTTTTCTCTGCGTATATGTTTTCTCTTGACATATGAAATGTTGAGAAAATCTACCACTGAATTTTGGAGATGATGCCGTAGTTACTAATTTCACAGAGAAAAAAGATGACTCAGTTTGTTGTTGTCATTCTTGGTAATAATTCACGGCACTGTTGAATTAGGGGTTGATGTTTTATCCAGACATCAGCAGGAATATGAGTGTGGGGAATTTTAAATTAAGAGCTAGAAAGGACCCAAGAGCACTTCTGCTTTCTAAATAAGGAAACAGATCCTTAATGAGGTGACACTCTTTACATGGCTAACATGTTGCAAACCTGGGCCATTGGACCCTACTCTAGTGACTTTTCCAGTCAGTCAGGCTGCCTCCGTGAGCTCTTGGCACTGCCAGTAGGGCAGGACTTACAGGTCTTGAGAAATTCCTCCCAAGCGTTACCTGTTTTTTATAAAAGTTTTCATAGGGCTCCACCGATGCCTTCACTTTTTATAGAGCTGTGGACGTAATCAGTATGTGCTTGTGTGTACGGAACATACCTACCTGACGTGTAAAGAAATGAGACACTGTAGTGAAAACTTTTGTTCTAAATGATGCTGAGTCATTGCTAACCTGGTCTGTATGTCCCTATGAGTAAAGGAAATTAAATAGAATGACAGCAGATATTTGATGTGGGGAAGATGGACTGAAGGTCGGAGAAAGGTGGAGGAGGGATAGGTTTTGAACTGTGCAGCGGCTGTGCTCTGAGCTTGCTGGCAGAGAGAGGTTGCCCTCTCTTTTCTGTTACTCTCTTATTCTTATTCCCCTACCCCTCAACAGAGTTCCAGAAGTTCCTGTCTTCAGTTGAGGGGAGGAGATAATACCTGTCTTCCAGAAAGGAAAATAAATAAATTTATTTATTTTATTTATTTATTATTTTTAATTTAATCTTTATTATATTTTCCCCATGACCATTTAGTATCTTTATGCTCCCCTCCCCCTAGCAATCACCACACTGTTGTCCATGTCCACGAGTCCTTTTTCTTTTTGGCTCAGTCCCTGCATCCCCTAACTTCCCCTGCCCCAGTAGCTGTCATCTGTTCTCCATCTATGCATCTGTCTCTGTTTTGCTTGTTAGTTCAGTTTGTTCACTAGATTCCGCATATGAGTGGAATCATATGGTATTTGTCTTTCTCTGACTGGCTTACTTCACTCAGCATAATGTTCTCCAGGTCCATCCATGTTGTTTCAAAGGGAAAAAATTTCTTCTTTTTTATGGCCAAGTAGAATTCCATTGTGTAAATGTGCCAGTTGTTTAATCCACTCATTTATTGATGGATGCATGGGCTGCTTCCAAATCTTGGTGATTGTAAATAATGCTGCAATGAACATAGGGGTGCTTATGTTCTTTTGAATTAGTGTTTTGAGTTCCTTTGGATATATTCCCAAAAGTGGGATTGCCGGGTCAAAAGGTGGATCCATTTTTAATTTTTTATCCCCATACTGCTTTCCACAGTGGCTGTACCAGTCTGAATTCCTACCAACAGTGCAAAAGGGTTCCCCTTTCTCCACATCCTTGCCAGCACTTGTTTGTTGATTTATTGATGATAGCTATTCTGACTGGTGTGAGATGGTATCTCATTGTGGTTATAATTTGCATTTCTCTGATGATTAGTGATGTTGAGTGTCTTTTCATATATCTATTGGCCATCTGTATGTCCTCTTTGGAGAAGTGTATATCCAGTTCCTTTACCCAGCTTTTAATTGGGTTGTTTGTTTTTTTGGTGTTGAGTTGACAGGAAAATTTAAAAGAAAAAAAATATATTGGGTGTAATCTTTTATTGATCCTAATTCCTATCCTTGTAAGGGTAAGCCTATGGAGATGGTTGATCTGTCCACTACAAACAAACAAATAAACAAACAAACAAAAAAATCCCTAAACCTTTGAAAACTCTCCCTTTTTCTCTTTGTACTTTTTTTTTTTTTTTTTTTTTTTTTGGTAAATCCCACTAGGCCTTGGCTGTGTTCCTGACACAGTGCAGTTCACGGGGCCTCTCTGCATAGCACCACAGAGCTACTGCAGTGAGGCAGACCCCGGTCCTTCCTCACCAGCATCGGGACAAGCTGCTCTCCTTTGTTCCTCTTTGCAGGGTGATGAATTGCCCCAAAGCACAGGTCTTCCCTTCCCAAGAGACTTTAAAATGTACGTCTCTCTTCCAAAATTATGGGAACCTTAATTTGTAATAAAATTACATGAATGGGTTGTGGTAAGTTTTGGCAGGATCTGGAAAATAATGGTTTCATTGAAGCGAGAGTCACTGAAACACCGCTTTTTTAATATAATTAACTCAAAGCAGCCCTCATTGTTAGAATTAAGAGATTTCCTCCACAAATCTCTCTGTCTTACACGGACTTCAGTATGCAGGTCTAGGGACTAGGGCACGGAAAATCGTTTTAACAAATCTTCCTCTTTTTTTTCAAACAGAGAATAAAGGTTCATTCCCTTTCATTATCTTCCCTAAGAGATCTTCTCAGATTTCCAGAGTATTTATAGACTGGTTAAGACATGGTAAGAAAATATATCAAAGGTGAAAAAAAGGAAAAGTTGAAGAATGTCATTTCCACTGAGGAAGATTTTTTAGTAACCACGGGAGGAGCTTGGGGACCACTCTTGCTTAGTGTGGAGGGCACTGCACTTTTGCTAGGACAGGAGCTCACTTTTCGTAACCACGATTTGTGTGGTGGTTACTGTCCCTGGGCGCCTCTGGGGTGGTGATCCCAGAGAGGGTCGAGAGGAGGTGGGTATACTGGAACATCACCGTGAGCTCTGCTTCACCGGGCAGTCAGCTGTTACACAAAATAGCCTCTAAGTCATATAAAGAATAAGCGACCTTATTTTCCAACAATGTTTATTTTTAAGCATCGGTAGACTTGGCAGTGTTAGAGATGCAGAAGAATCGCTCTCTCCTTTGAAAACTTCCTGTTTAAAAGACAGCGTTGGCTGGCAGCCTCATTTGTAGCTTTTATTTTTCTCTTCCAAATAAGGGAAATTAAAAGACTTTACCTTTTTATTTTTAGTACCATACCCCCAACATTGATTCTTTCTCTCTACTGCAGATGAGAAAAAGTAAGGAGGTATGTGACTGTACTTTCACTGGAGGGGAAAACAGGCAGCTGATCGGATAGAACAAGGCTGATTGGAGAAGGAGGAAGGGAAAGTTAAATACTTTTTTCCTTCAGGGTAGGATGGATCAATTACAAAACATCAAGATTTTACATGTTAACACATTTCATGTTTCCTCTTAAGAAATATTGTGATAATTATTGGGTTTCATTCCGTCTTTCAAGTAGGAACCTATGATCTTTTCTAACTTTCATATGGGATGCTTTTCATATTAAACGATGGCTGAGGAGCAGAGAAAAGCTCGAAGTCACCATTCCCCTTGTAATAAAGGGAAATGTACCAGCGGAACTGGTTAGAAAGGCTACTTTAGAAAAGCATTTTATGCTTGTTTGATTGGGTTCAGCACACACATGGCACACAGTTGACAGGAGTGTACAGAGAGAGGTCAGTTTCCGCCGACCACTGTCCCATACCACCTAGCTTTTCACCCCAAAGACACCCATTATTATTGTTTTGTTGTTCTAGAGTTAGTGTATTAGAAGCTTCTTTTAAAAACACTTGAAATCGTCTAATATCTGGTCCTTCCATTCAAACATTTGCTACCTGGAAAAGTTGTTTGACCTCTTTTTAGCAAAAAGAATGGGTGAAACCTCAGATTTTCTTTGGAAAATGGTAGCCCCTCATCACAACCCTGAAGAGCAGGCAGAGCCAACCCCCTTTCTTAGATGACAAGAAGTGTCAGTCTGGGGTATAGCGTGATTTCCCCGCTCGAGCAGGCCACTGCTGGTAGAAGCGGGTCTCCTACCCAGGGGGTTTGGGGCCACACCTTACCTCTCCCACCGTGGAGTTAGTGGGGCCTGGCCATCAGAGAGGTCTCTTCTGGCACTGGTCAGACTTCTTTCGTGTGGGTGCAGATTGGTTTTCCCTGTTTTGAAATCATGCTTCATATTAGCTTGTAAGAAAACTTTAATGTTATATGACCAATATGCAGACTTCCAACAAAATACTGGTATATGCATACAGATGCATACAGACCCACAACCCATCATACGCTGCTCCCTGCCCAATTCTGATGACAGGTTTAATTGGTGCTACGATTCACAAATACTCTCGGGAAGAGCGGCTGAGCTCATCTCTTCTATTTAGCCTCAGTAAAACATATTAAGAAAGGAGGTGATTCAAGGCAGCTTTCTGCAAGTGCCAGGCAATTGTTCATCATCATTGGGAGTTCATATGTGCAAATTTGTCATCTTCGTCTCCAACCTCCAATTGCACCCCATTCCTGCTTTGGAGTTGTATTTCTGACAGCACCAACTGTGAAGCATCTGAGGTTGTCAGGGGCTCTTTCAGTTTCCAGTTGGATCTTACTGCTTTGCAGATTCTTACTTGCATACCCTGCTTTGCTTACACATGGTCCGATTTTTTTAAGACCTACTACAAATTTGGTCATGATAGACATACAACATTTATTTTAGAATCACTTTTTAAATAGTGACCGTAAATAGTTTCTGAAGCATTAACAGGAGGACATGTTGTTCCCCATTTTCACCATGTCACTTTGAATTGTCATCAGTAATTGGTTTGCATTATCTGTATGCTACTACCCCCACTCCAAGGGTAATAATTTTGGCATTATCTTTAGTCTGTGTACATAGTTCTGAAAATGACCAAGGAGAGGATGAGTACTTTTTTCAAAAAGATTTTCTATGCGCATGGGCTTATCACCAGTTTTTACAAAGAATTGAGTGTTCTGCTATTTGTCCCTGATCTTGCAACACTGAAACATTCCTTAGAGCTCTAAATGGGCACCTAAAAATCAAAACCTGCAATTATCAATGTACTAAGATGTCTTTTTTTCTTTTGTTATATTAAAAGCACAGAAACATACCTGACCTAGATTAGTATTTTTTAGGATTAGAAGAATAGGCTTTTAAATTGCTTTGTAACTATATTAAAGTTCTTTGAAAACACTATTAACTTTCTTCTTTTCTCAGTCATCTACAAAAGAAGTTTCTGGAGAGTAATATTCCTCATTTGTGATATGAAAAGAGAAATTACATGCAGCATCTCCATTCCCTCCCAGGGAAGAATTGACACGAAGGTGATGAGAGAGTTGTCATAGAAACGCAGGGCCGCAGCCCATTGGCAGTCAAGGCTGGGTAAGGTGGAGTCCCTTCTGCAGGCTGCGTGGAAGAGCATTGCTGGGGGAGGGGCCAAGACCACACTCACTGTCAGAGCCAGACCACAGATTTGTGGTGGGAAAGCTCTGCTCTCTGCCTACAGGACAAACTATTTTCAGTCATGCCCCAGCAGGATGTTCACATTTGATCGTATGGACCGAACGTGTCTCATCAAAATGTACATGCTGAAGCCCTACCCCTCAATGGGAATAGTATCACAGTCAGGGATATTGGAAGGTAATACATTTGGAAGAGGTCCTGGGGTGGGGCTTCTTATAATGGGATTAGTGCCCTTGTAAGAAGAGCTTTCTCTCTATCTCTCTCTCTCAACCCAGGAAGAGGGCCCTCCTGGGGAACCGAATCAACTAGCATTTTGATTTTGAACTTCCAGCCTCTAGAACTAAACTAAATAAAGTAACTCAATGAATTCCTGTTGTTTAAGCCACCCAGGCCATGACTTTCTGTTACTGGCAGCCAGAGCGGACTAAGCCAACTGTATACTTTAATGTTGCTGCTGACAGTAACATTTTGACTTAAAAGTTTAGCCCTTTACTCAGTGTTGCTTTTTGCTCTGATCTGAGCCAGTTCTTGCTTGTGACTTTGAGATCCTATTATGTCTAAAGTCCTTGTATTATTCAGTGGAGACGGTTATTCTTCAATTGTCTCCAAGTTCAAAAACTGGTGGTAGATTTCCCTAACCAAGGGTATTTAGTTTTCTTTATTACATTTCTCTGATCATTCTTTCATAGCACTTGATCACCAACACCATCTTCACTCATTCATCTCTTCTCCTTTGTCTATGCTTCTTCACTGGAATCTTAGTTCCATGAAGGTCAGGACTTGTTCTGTTTTGTGCCTTTCTTCATCTACGGTTACTAGCACCGTGCCCAGCTCCAGCAGGTGCTGAATGGATGACCCAGTGAAGTGCATTGCTGGGGCGGGATGAGGGTGGCTAGGCGAGAGCATCTCTGAGTCACTGCTATCTTGGTCCCTGAAAAAGCCTAAGGGATTCTTTGCATGATGTTTTTCGCAGGGTGTCTCTTTCCTTTCCCCTCTCTATTACTTATTAGGGTGCTGTTGACTCGTTTTCTTTCTTTGTTTTAAACAGACCAATCTAAACTGACCTGCGTCAAAAAAAAAAAAACAAAAAAACAAAAAAACAAAAAAACCCAAAACACTATGCTAGTAAAAGGGATTCCCCAGAACCCTGAAGGAGCTGAAGGAGGGAACTGAGAAACTGCTTGGCCACAACTGTCATATCAAACAGATAAACAGATTATAACTTATGCTCAGAGCCAAGAAGAAATCTAGCACAGACCCAGAAGACAATGACCTCTGACTCTCCTTTATTTTAGGCAGACTATAAAGCTAGGGTCATTGAACACTTACATTTAGAAAAGAGGGAGAAAAGATGTCTCCATTAAGCATTTAGGAGCCCTAATTGCCTTGTAGTAGGATGTGAATTTGCATACAGATAAGGAGAAAACTGTGGGTGGAGTATATATACATTTTCATAACGTAGTTGATAATTCAATTTTCAGCAGAGTACCCCGATGATTTTCTTACTGGGAGAAAGAGGAGGATTAGTCACAGTTGGGGAACCAACTTGAAAATAGGCAATGTAAAGTCCAGTAAACAATTCCACACGGGGAAATGGAAAGGGAGCAGTGTGTAAGCCCCTGTTACCAAAAATTATTTACAAATGAGTTTTAGTTTCTAAATCTGCCAATGACACAACTTTCTTTGGAAAAAGATATAGGGTCCTTAAAAGGTAAACAACAATAGTTTAGGAGCAGTATAACTATTCCAGATACCAAGAACAGAGAGAAATTTCTTCCATAGTACTCATCTAGAAAATAGTATGTAACATATTATATCCTCGGTAGCATTTTCACAGTTAATAAAAATGTTGTATGGGGTTACGTTAATACTATCTTTCAACAGATAAATACTTCAATGCAAAAGGTCAGTGCTTACCATTTATTCTTAAATTTCATGAAGCATGATAGTAATCATATTCATCATTAAATGTATCAGATTGATTGAAAAAAAATTTTTTTGTTGGGAGGCAAGCTAAAAAAAAAGATAAATGCAGAAAGCCAATAAATCTGTGTAAGTGGGGACTAGAACATTGGAGAGGTTTTCAGTAATAGCAAAAAATAATATTTATCAAGAGTCAACTGGTACTGGCTACTGTTTCAAACACTTGACATCTATTTTTTTTTTTTTTAACTTAGCCTCCTAACCGCTGTATAAAGTTGTTGCTATTATTATCCTCATTTCATTAGTGATGGAGCTCAGATAATTAACCGTTCCAAGATTATAGAAATAGTAGATGATGGAGGTGGATTTAAACCTAAGGAGCTTGACTGAGAACTTGCGTGTCTTCCTACCATTCTACGGGTCCCCATCAAACACATAAAAGGAGAAGGGAATAGAAACCAGGAAAGATATTAATGATCTGGAATATTGTTCATTGAGAAAACCCTTCCAGGAAGAAAGAAAGAAAAAAACAAAACAAAACAACACAGCATCAGGAAAAGTGCTGAAAAATCAAGCCAAATGTTGGTTTATAATTAGGATGCATTTATACCTGCCTTTTTGTGGGCAATTCTGGTCAAATTAATATGTGTGGGAGAACAAGATTGGTAATAAAAATAGTCAAAGAGTTGAAAAGGGAATTTTGCAGAAAGACTTTATTTTAAGAATAGAGGTTGAGAGAAGGCTGAGATTGGCATCTATGAAATCGTAACTGACATGACCGAAGCAGATACAAAAATTATTCATGAAAATAGGAGGCAAAGTAAATACAGGGCGTGAAGTGGATGCTATGCTGCCCTTATTTAGTAACAGGCCCATGGCATTGTTACCCCAAGTGTTGGCACGGGCAGACTATGTGACATCTATTGCTGTGTTCAACAACTTACTTAGAATAATGACAAAACAACTACTGAAAATGGAGATGCTTTCAGCCTATGAGAGCGATGCCAGGGAAGGTCATCATGGGCCTTACCCAGCCATGTGTTTCTTAAAAAAATAAAAGAGCGAAATGGAACCGAAGTGGTCAAACATGCCTTTGAAGTCACACAGACCTAGGTTTAAGTTCTGACTGCACGGTTCACCGAGAAGTTATTTAATCCCTCTGAGTTGCAGTTTCATCACCTGCCAACTGCATATAATCATACTTCACTGGGCCATTGGGCTTGGCACATAATTGGCACTGAAAAAAAATGTTGGCTGTTATTATGATTAAGATGACCCCGTGTATGTCTGTGTGATGTGCTCAAAAAAACCTGTTCCTTCCGTTAGGCTGAGACGTTGAGGGTTTCAATTTTATTTTACCCTGAGCTGAGGTTCTCAGGCTCAGCTCTGAATTTCTGTTTGCATCTCTATGTGCATGATGGGAAATCGCTGCAACCTCCCTTCATCTTGGGAAATACATACTTTTGTGGCATTCTCTTAAAAGTGACGGCAGCTTGGATATTTACTTCTTGATTACCTTTTCCTAGTATCTTTCAATTACATATTGATTTCCTATATATCTTTTTGGAACTTGTTGTTTTTGGTTACTTGGTTTGTTTCCGATGATCCTTTCATACCTATACGGTGAAAGGAGAATGACATTGTGTGTCTGCCTTTCTTGCAAGACTGGATTTCTTTAGTTTGCTGTTTATCTGCTAGATTGAGACCCCCTGAGTCTAGGGGCCAAGTATACCCTAAGTAACAGCAACAACAATTCTCAGATAAGCTCTCTGTGATGGAAATGACAAGCTGAATCAAGGACAAAGTAGTGTGTGCTTGCTGTGACTCACATGTTGCCCAGCACTTCAGTCCCTGCCCCGTTTTGTTTAAACCAGGCATGTCAGGTGATCTGGACCTAGGCCAGTGGGTGACACTGATGTCTATTTTGCTGAAGCAAGGTCAGCAGTCAGAGTGGAGAGCTGCACCCTAGGGAATTCAGCTATGACAGCGACCCAGAAAATTATAATTTATAAAACTATTTCCTAATTTTTAACAACATTTCTCATGGCTAGGCGGTGTCATGTTTTTGGTCTTATTATTTTTTTCTGTTTGGTTTGTGAGCAGGTGACTCTTTTTCACGGACAACAGTTAGGATTGACCTGAGGGAGAAACAGGAAGAAAGAAATTGTTCAGAATTTGAAGTTATATACTTCTACTTCCATCATATTGATGGTTTCAAAAAAGTCAATAGAGGCATAATTTCAAAAAGGGACCACCAGCCAAAAACAATTTACAGTGGAAAGCAAATAGTTGATTAGATCTGAGACTATGACTACCACTTTGTTATTTTTATAAGCAGCGATCCACCTTAGAAGACATAACTTTGGAAAAATGTATAAAATTGAAAACACATTGACAGTAAAGCATGCTCATCCCATCCTCTCTTTGTTTTCACCTCAGCTTCAGATTTTCTGGCCACAGTCACGAAAAGGAATGAAAGGTCAATGCAGAATACTGTAGTCTCATTTAATCTTTAAAACTTCTTTATTTATCTGCCTTAGCTGGTGTGTAACTGGAGCCCAGGGCTTGTCACCATGGACTCCTTGGAACTGTTGCTTCTGCGAGCGTCTTAACCAGGGTTTCTGAAAGGGAATCCACTCAGAAATGCAGTCCACGCCCATGTTTACTTTAGTTTTTTTTTTAAAAAGGATGTTTTTAATTAACCAGGTAAATATATTACAGAGAGCTTCAGCTACCATTAAAGTGTACTTTGAGAAAGAGAGAGAGAGAGAGAGAGAGATGATCAGATCTGAGATGTCTGTATTATATTAATGAGACTTCAGGCAGCTACACTTCCATGATGGTCCCCTGTGGGTTACCCAAGGCATACCCCTTTTCCCCTCTTATTCCTCACCATCACCAACAAACTACCAAGATCTTCTCTCTGAACTCTTCCTTGCATTTACCTTTGTGTTTTGCAGGCTGGTTTCAAAATGTTTTTGGTACACATTGTATCCAACAATGAGAAGGAGGAAATGGATAAAAAGGAACAGGGGCTCTCCATTCAGAGGTGCTGAATCTAGACTTTCGTAAGTGGCGTGGGCACTACATTATGGGTTGAACCCTTATATCAAGGCGAAATGCCTGTTTATTTCAATTTTTTTTACAGTAAAAAAATTAACATCTAGTTCGGAGAGGACAGGTACAGTTATTAATGTACCTCTGGCAGTGAAGAAAGGCTCCAGAAGGGATCCTGGCTGCTTTCCTTGGGGAGGGCACCTCCTTGGGGGTGGCAGACAAGTGAAGTTCAAATTCCAGTTTCCTTGTTCCACTTGAACGACACTCAAAAAGTCTACTATAAAGCCTCCCCCGACCCCCGCCTTTTTGTTTTGTTTTCTCTTGTTTTTAACCATCTAATGAAAGAATTCTGGATATAGATTACTTTCTTTCCCTCTTCACCACCACCCTCCCCCCACCACCCCCAACTGTTTTGACAGCCAGGGACTAAGCACCACAGTGCTTTAATGGATTTCCTACTTTGATGAGAAAAACCCTTGTTTTTCTTAGGAAAAAGATTTTCTCTGCTTCTAACATAACTCTAATCTTCCTCTTCTGATTTCGATTTCCTTGTATCCCTTCCCTCCAAGTTTCAGGAAGGAGCAATTAAGCAATCCTACTACATTTCTGCTGGAAGTGGTGAAAAAGTGGCTTTCAGAACCCTATGCTGAGTGTGTCCGAACATAGGTCCTTTCTCTCCACCACCCCGGCATTTCGAGTTAGGGCAGGAAGCCTGAGTCTAAGCCGCTGTTGAGCCAAACCCTGACAAGACAGAGTGTGGAAGAAGGGACAAGTGCTGAAGGAAAACAACACTTTCTGTGGGTAAAAAGTCTGGCCTTTGTTCCCGGGTACAGTTCAAAAGTGCTGAGTCACTGGAATGAACTTGAGGCTCAAGTTAGAATTTTCTTCTAGCAGATTTTGTGATTAAACTCATTGAATAAACCCTTTTTAACCTGTTGCTTGGCATACACACAGAGATTAAATTCTGCCCTTTTTTCACCCCCCACCTCTGCATTTATCAAAACCATTACTGTCTAATTTCTTTTTGCAAAGGGCCCTGGAAACACATTTGCCTTGGTGTCCCCAGCACTTGGGCTGCTGGGGGAGCCATGCATTCCCATGCCCTTAAGTGCCCTGGATGGGCAGCTTTGGTATTTCCAGGAGAAGCGGCATTCCCTGAGTGGTAGGCCCACACCCAGGCCACATCGTCAGAGTCCTGTGAGGCTAGAGGGAGGCAGAGACAAGATTCACAAGGGAAATGATAGATTCCCCTTGTATCCGTCTACCAGAATGTCCTTTCTCAGGTACAGGGTGGAGGGTGTTGCCATTGTTTCTTCTGATGAAAGGAATGTGGCACTTGACTTGCTCCTCTCCTCTTCAAGACTCAGTAAAGCGATAAGAGACATTTCTTCCCAGAGGGGGTTCCTGCCACCCACTCCTACCCACCTGTGACTTCCCGACTTCCCCCTCCGTCTGCTGCTTTGCGTCCTCCCCTCTGTAGCTGGCTAATACACGACTGTTCGACTTTCCTGTTGCCTCTCTCCAGACTGGGGAGCATTCCTTGTAGGCATGGGACTCCAGGAGTTTTAGTAAATCCTTGTAGCCTCCTGTCTAGCACTTAATAGATAGATGCACAATTGTTAATTGAATGAGCAAACAAACTGTGGGAGCCCACAAAGCTCTTCTGACTTCCTGAACTGCTCTGGTAAGCCACATTCATGTGGAGCCAGACGAACCAAACCTAACACTTCTTAAAATAGGAGCTCCTTTGGAGGAGGGGGAGGAGGAAAACCATGATAGAAGTGGTCTCCTGGTAAACAAAGTAAGAGCCTTTGAAAGGATCAACAAATAAAAATAAGCTGGGGATCTCTGTTTTACTATAAAATGAGTTTTCTAAACCCACATTCTGGGCTTCCTTGCTTAATCAGTGTGGGGTACTCACAAATCCAGTTGTCTCAGGTTCTGCACATGTGTTTTCTTTCCAGTTCTGTGGTACAGTTGAAGCCATTAGAATGCTCGCATGATCCACGCCAACTGTCTCCAACATTTTAAACTGTGCACTCTTCTAAGTGAAAAATGTATCAACTTACATCTTTTCTTTCTGCATAAATTATACACGTGTACTGCTACCATGCTAATGCATCATGCACATTATAAAACGTCACGCATATAAGTTAAAAGATGAGATAAAAATGTACATAAGAATTCCAAAGCTATTTCCTCGGGCCTGGATGGATCGTTGTTGCCTGCTACGTGGACGACACACTCTAGTTTGGAGGTCAGAACTATAGCTTGACCTCTCCCACTTCTCCTACCGGTGACCTAATGATTTGGACAAACTCAGAAACTGCAGGACTGGGCTACTCATTATGCTTCTTCTCCCTGCCCAAGTTTACCTTTCCTCATCAATGAGCCTTGTTTATTTCCCATAAATATGGAGATCAATGGATGGTACCCTTTAAGAGTGAGGTCATTTGTTTGGTATATTGTATATTCATTTATTCCTTCTAACCTTTACTGTTTTCTGGGAAAATCTTGTTGTATTAGATCATATTGATTCTTCACTTAAGGAGGCTTATAGAGTCATCTGCATCTCTGAATTATGGAATTTTAGCAGTTGTAGGAATTTTAGTGGTGATCTCTAGTCTAGTTATTACTCAGTGACATGAGACAATGGAATGAAGAAGACAGGAGTTTCCTTACTCTTCTCTAAGTTTGTTTACCCTCCACTGAGTGGCCACATGCTCAAAGGCAGGCTGAGCCCCCTCTCCAGTCCCTGGATGGGCCTCTTGGTTAGGATAAGTCAGTGACGGAGATTCTACTCAGGAGCCTTGCTAAGTCATTGGGTTTGTGCTTAGGCATGTGACGTGGTCTGACCCAGCTTCTTGGAGAGTTTCTTTCACTTTAAAGAAAGGGGCACAACTGGTAGGCATTCCCTTGCTGCCTCTGAATCGCATCATCTCTGTGTAACATGGGTACCTCAGCAGCCACCTGAGGACCAAGGAGGGAGCCAGTCTACAAGGACAACCTGTCCAGAATGCCTGCCACAGCAGAGAGATGGACACAAGTAATGGGGCTATCAGCTTAAGTGCCCTGGGGCTTCCAAAACTCCGGGCTTTGAGATATGAAAAATGGTAAATGCCCTGGTTGTTTAAACCACTGGGAGTTGTGTTTTCTGATATTCGTAACCAAATGCCTCCTAACTGACGCTTATCCAAGGGAGTTAGAGGTGTCAGAAGTGGAACGACAATCCAAAGCTTTACAATAGCTAGTACTGTACTGCTTGGTTTGGATTTACAAATAATAACTTAAAATAATTCCTTCATCTTGCAAGGTAAGTTTCTTCCTTTCACTTTGGGAACATTAGTCCCTATAAACTTGGAAGGTTCTGAAATAATCAAAACATTTGATTATAAGGATGCTCAACTTCTTTGCTTCCATTGAACATTCAACTCTGGTGACATCTTGATGGGCTTCTTCAGGGAACACATATTTATTTTTTAATATTGAGCTCCTCATGCAGGAATATCCAGTTACACTATAAATTTCATATATTGGCAAATATAAGTTGCCTACAGAGGCCTAGGACAGCAGGTCTTTCAGTGAATTAGTGGCAAAACGCCCGAGTGTGGAATCAGGGTTTTTGAATGTTCAATCTAAAACCTCATGCGATGCCAGTTCAAGCTGCTTTTGTTGCTGCCAATTAGCTGGGACACTCAGAAATAACCCAGGAGCCTAGAAAGGTAGTGAGTGGTTTCAAATCACCCATAGACACCATCATAAATGGAAAAGCTTTTGTCAACATCTTTAATGGTTTGAGTTGGTAAATTATTAACAGAATATATGTGGAGTTCTCAGCATTTTAAATATACTTACTTTCTGAACAAGAACATCGGAGAACAGTCTCTCCTGCCAACCCATGCTGCATGTGCCCACTCTCCTGCCCCCACCTCTGACCCTCATCAGAATTGTGTCGAGTCTTCCTTCTCTTACAGAGGGGGCTTCTCTCCACACAGCTGAGGGCTCTTAGCTTCTCCTGCAAGCTTACCCTTGTGCGGGCTGTGTCATGTGACCAGTTTCATTCCAGTCAACTCCGCCTCTCCTGGTATGTGGGGGAAAGATCACAATTGGAACAAAAAATAAGCAAAAACTTGGATTCCAGTGGAGGCTTTGCCACTTACTTTCAGTAAATCATGTAACTTCTCAGCTCTGATTTCTTTGCCTGTGAATCAGGGGCAGTTACACTGTGTGAGTTAGGTACATTTCAGAGATGTTGTCAAAATCAAGTGACATAATCCTCATGAATAGGCTGTGAACCCTATGATTCTCAATATTGACAAATTGTATTGCTTGTGCAGATGTTTTTCCTTCACAGGAGGTTGACACACATCCACTCAAATGTTCCAATTTGGACTGACTCAGGAGGCAGGAAGAGCAAGTCCACATGCCAATGAGTGGAATGACCCATATGACACATTTGCTGGAAAATATAGAGTGTGGTGTTATTTTTTCACTAAGAGACACTGAGAAGCAAATCCTGTTGTTATTTTCACAGCAACATTTCCTGACTTATACCCGGCATTCTGGGCAATGTCCATATGCTGGGGGCATTCATTATTCATGAGAAAAGGGGAAAGATTCAGAAGAATAAAGCAAGGGTAGGTGGAAGACACAGGTTGTGCTTTATCAAGGTTTTTTATAAAGGGCTCTCACTAATACATTCTTGTGGTTATATCTGTGAGACAGGAGACACTGTCCTGAGTCAGAAGACAATAAAATGTACTGTCTGTTACTGTCACTAACTTGATGATGCTGGGCAAAATATGTGATTTCCTGAGCTCAATTTTCCCCATCAATAAAACGGAAATGGTACCTACTTATGTGGGTTGCTGTGTTAAATGGAATAGCGCACAAAATAAGTAGCACACAAGGATGATGCTGTGTGCATGTGCATGTGCTGATATTACTCAGTTTCTGGTTCGCTGAGGGGTCACACATTCCACAGATGACCTATTGATCACTTATAAATTGCAGTACTATGCTGTGAGGCAATGAACTTTGAAGGCGCTTAGAATCTAGACAAGAATATAGAAAAGACAAGGGCCCAGAAAACTAGGAAGAGAACAGATGGAAAGTAAATAAAGCTGCTAAATCCAGGCCATCATTGTCTGTAGATACTAAGAATTATTTGAGTTCTTTGGGACCTGAGAAATTCACAGAAGTTGTGCTTCATAGGCAAGGTCATGGAGAATGACTATGTCCTGAAATGGGGAAGAAATTCCAACGGTAGAAGCAACAAGAATACAGGAATGTTGAAGAGGTAGGAAGAAACTCAGCCTGGCTAGAATGGCGAGCCAGTAGTTACTGGTTGGGTAGCAACGTAGGGTCAGGCAGCCTTTTCAGGAATGCTGCTGTTGGCTGCAGACCAATGGAGTCTACTTGGCCACTGCTCATGAATTCTTGTTTCTTAAGACATCATCTGCGATGAGCAATGCCCAGGGACACCTCATTAGCACGTGATATACAGTGTGGCCTGGCCTTTCTCTCTGTAAAGAATTTCCTGTTGATCAACAACATGTACTAGGTGGTTTTGGTGTGTTAGGTATCAAGGAAGGTTATGAAGAAAATAGAGAGCATGCAAGATACTTGGCCAGAAGAGGATCACTGTAATTATTGGATAAAACACACATGTAAAGAGAACAAATCTTTTCCAGAATAGGTGAGCTTCACGTTTTAGGAACAAACCCCTTTTTAAAAAATGGTGACATTCTGTGTTGTTGAAAACGGTGTTGTGGTTGTGAGGTTGGTGTGTGCAGAGTAGCTTTTGGAAAACCTGAAACCATGATCTGACTGTGCTTCGCCTGACGCATCAGAGGCCCAGCAGCCGGGGAGCAGCCGGGGAGCAGCCGGCGTGCCACGGTGTTTCCTGTTTGCCTGGCAGGTTGCTCGTCCTATTTCAATCTTGCTCCATCAGAGCAAGGCTGATGTGTTCAGTGATTTTTTTTGAAGGCCTCTTGCTCATCTTCTTCTGTGTTCATGGATCATGCAGCTCCCTGTATTCCTCCTCAGCCCGACTCCTGGCGACAGTTTAAGAATTCCTTCCCTCAGCTGCTGATGATTCGTTCTCCTCCTCACAATTTCCGTGAGGTTCTGGAGGAGGTCTCCTGGATGCCCCCTGCTTCTTGCTAAGTGTTAGGGCAAACAAATTCCTGACGGGTATGTCGGGTATGTCGGCTGCATCAGCAATTTAGAATTCGAATGAGAGGACATATAGATGTTTTGATAAATACAAAGAAATGGTGTTATTCTTGAGAACGAGGTTAACTCATAGCTGTGAAAGGTTTTTATAGTCTCATAACACAACTGAGAGAAACAAAGAGAGCCACCTGCTTCCAGTCAGATACCTGCCAAGTCTTCAGGAAGGCGAGGAAGGGAAGGTGATAAAGATGGCCCAAGTGGAAACTCCCGTCAGCTGGAGCTGCCTGGGGGTGGTGACTGTGCCCCATATTCCTTTGGCCTAACGCAGTGCTGGACGCACTGGGGACACTCATGCACACTGGAGACACAGCTTCGTGTGCATGAGCAAGTAAACAAGCTCCAGAAAGGCTACATGGATTATAGGTAGCTTCAAGCAGATCCAGAGTCTTCTGAAGCCTAACTTCCAGAGTTAGCAGAGAATCACTGTGGCTCCGTAATGTCCCTGGAACTGTCACGAGTTCTGGTAAATTGGAACAAAACCATTAGTTGAGGCCTGAGACCAGGAAGTACCTAGATACCTTTTGTTCAAGAAACGCTAGTGGTGGTTGCAGAATCTTTTTATTCTCAGAGTTTTCTTCTCTCAGATTCCTTGCCATTAATATTAGATGTAATTTTAAAACACCTTTAGCATTTTAACATTCACATTTCATACATAAATCGTAGCATTTAGCATGTGAGCTAAAAATCTATATCTATTTACTTTCTAAATAAAATATGAGTAATTTCTCACAGGGATAAAAGAAGACAGTATTACATAGAAAAAATACATATTGTAACTTTGTCATAGTAATGTCCTTGGAGCTATCATTATTTATATAAAAAAAGAAAGATCTATTTGTCACTTGGTCTGAGTAAGAAAAGGGGGGAGGAATACAGTCACCTTCTTTGATTACAAAGGAGTCATAGTGTTTTTCAAGCATTTTTCTCTCTCCTGTCTACCAACCGAAGGAAAAACAAAACAAAACAAAACAAAACATAAACTGTAAAAATGAAACAACTCACAATAGTAGAAGCAATAACAAAAACAACAACAAACAAAGGATTTAGGTAGACTGCTACCAAAATTAGATCAGCAAATGAGATTTTGGAATGTCATGTGGCTTATGTAATTCCAGGAAAGAGATACTTTGTGTGTTGCTACTAAAAGAAAGTGAGAAACAGGAAAAAAGGAGAGAAAAAAACAAGGAATGAAAATGTTCTGTATCTGAGACAGCATTTCTCAGTCGGGATATTTGGGGCAAGGCGTCCAATCATGTTTTATAAAGACAATGGAGAATTCTGAGAAGGACTGAAAAATGGGTGGGACTCCTCTTGATTAGTTGTGCATTTTGTTCTCACTTCCAGAATCCCTAATGTTTTCAACTTTTTGAAAGAGGATTTCTTCCTATGACAGTTTCTAAATGCCTCAAAATGTGGGTGTATGGCAAACCATTCCAAATTTACCTTCAGAGAAATATTCTTTAATTTTGACTGTTCTGGTTCTTCATTTGATTTTTGTATGAGAATCCTCAGCTCACTCTGCTTTCCTGCCTTTAAATTCACTCTCACTGGATGAGCTAATTGACTCTCATGGCTTTGATGGCTGTTTAAGGACTAGTTTTTATACCCGTCACTGACATTTCAACTATTCTTTAGTCACTTGTCTTAATTGGGGATAAGGAGTCTGCAGTTAGACTTATTTTTCTCATTTAAGAAAAATACGGTAAAAAACTGAACTTAACTCTCTTAGTTCCCTTGATAAAATCAATGATGCCATCACTTACTGAGTTTTTTAATTTCACAAATATTTACTTGCCTATTATATACCTATTGTGCTAAGGTCTGGTGAGAAAAGAGGCACAGTCCCTCATCTCTGGAGTGTTAAAGCCCAGGTGTGTAAGTGTATTAGTAAAATAATAATACAAATATATAATGACTAATAAAGATAATGGCCATGGAAAAACTATAGATTCCTACAAATGTATAGCACAAAGACTTTAGTTAGTCCAAATAGTCAAAAATGACTTTCCTGGCTGCATTTCCTTTAACCTCCGTATCCAGTCATTGTGACATATTGGCTGCTTCCCCATTTTTATAGTCTCACCCTCTTGGGGAAGATCAGAAACCTCTATTTCTGATGTTGGGATTACTCCAGTTGGATCCTTGGTGGAATCTTTCTGTTGCAGACCATCAGCGTATGACTGCCATGTCAATATTCTTCAGTGTCCATCTTTATCACTCGCTCCCCAACTTAAAAATCTTCCATGGGCCCGATAGCTTGTCAGAGAGACGTCAAGCAGATTCCTGTGCCTAAACACTTCCACTGCACTAATCCGAAGCCTTTCTGTCCCCGCATCCTTATTTAGCTTTACCCCCGCTGCCCCCCACACCCAGCGTGCAGCCGCCCTCCTCTTCGCTGCCTTGCACCTTCTAGATGCCAGTGATTTTCAAGCCGTGAACCCGTATTAAAGAGAGCGAAATAATAGGGGAGGGATATTAAAGGTGGACAGAGGTGAGAGGTGGGCTCTATTCTCATTGCTATCTGCATGGGGTTTCGGGTAACATTTCATTTGAAGAAAGGGGTCAAAGTGAAAGCATACGTGAAAATCTATGTATCATTGAAGTTTCCATTAAGATTCATCTTCACTCTGATGTTGTTCCTTACGAAGCCCCTCCCCCAAATGCTGACTTTTCTGTCTGCCTTCAACACTGTCCTCGGTGAGATGTCCTTGCTTAGCAATTGCCTTGTATTCTACTCTTAATAACTATGCCTCTTCGAGCCCTATTTTTTTTTTTAAATCTCTTTTGCATTCCCTAAAGTGTTAAACCTTGATATAAATGAATGAATAAATCTATAGACATGCTATGAATACTCTATGGTTCTTTCACCTAGTGGAAAATTTCTGTTTATAAACTTATAGTTTTTAATCTATTCTCTATTTTCAGCAACCAAAAAGATAGAAATTATCAGTAGATCAAAGACATCCTGTTTGGGTGTTCCTACCATAGGAGGGTGAGTCCATATAGTTAGTTGAAAAATAGGAGGGAGGATTTGTGAAAAGAACTTCTTCTCTCCAACTTCTTACTTGCTGGATTCCACTTCCTGTTTGGCCCTGTCCTTTTCACTCCCCTCAAGGTTTATATGGGACTGTTTGCTAATCTGTGTCATATAGGTTGAAGCATTGTATCTTATCTCTGCCCTTCCACTCTAGGGCAGAGTGGAAATCTTTTTCAGAACCAAGGCCTACTTTGTTAAGGTGGAGTAATGTGAGTTTACTGGATCACAAATATTGTTAGCACTTATAATTCAAGCCTGTCCCTGATAAAGAGACCCTGATACATCCCAAATTCACACTAAGAATGAACAACAAAGAGTGCTAGTTTCTACAGTGGCTTCGCCCCTGGGCCCCCAAAACCACATCTGATAAGCTATGTAATTTGCTATGGCAATTTGTGCCAAAAATAAAGGCGCATTTTTGCAGAGTCACACATTTCTAAGAAAAAACTGAATTCTGCCTGATGCTAATCCAGCTCCTTTCCTTTCTCTGTCAGACTTGATGTTCATGGACAGAAAATGCCAGGTTGCATCTTAGGTCCCATGCCATCAATGTCCCTTGGCTAAGTGGCCATGTCCATCATCCTCTAGTCACCCCAAGCTGCTCTTGCTGTCACATGGAAACCTGAAGGGTGAGCAGAGGCAACAGCAGTGGTCTGTTTTACAACACCCCAGTAACATGATGTTTTGAACAGCACAGCAGATTCTTGGCCGATGGCCCTGGTTAAAGGAAGAGAGGCACAGAATCTTCGAAGTCATCAATTTTAATGAGCACTGAAACTATTCCAGTAAACGAGATCCCTTTGTTTTTGTTTGCCTGACAAAGAAACCTGATACATCCAAGACATTTATTCCCTTTTAGTTCAGCACCAGGATGGGAATTCGCTTTTTTGCTACCAGTGATGATCAAAATTCTTGTGTAGGCTTCTGGAGGAAAAGAATAAAAGAGGCTACAAGGAAAATAACAACAACAACACATACAAACTTCTGAAAGATTCAAGGTTTTTTTGTTTTTGTTTTTGTTTTTTTTGGCTCAGAGGTTAAACATGAATTGTTAGAGTTTCCTTTCAAAGTTGGAGTCTGCCAAGGTCTTTCATAGGCTTGGATAGCTTTGTGGAAGTTACAACAGAAATAAGGAATTTCACCTGCATTTTCAAAGGCAGGGAAAACTCAGTGATGTGTGCGTGAGTGTGTGTACATGTGAGAGACAGAGAGAGAGAGGGAGAGAGAGAGGGGGGCAGATAAATAGAGGCAAAAGAAGATAAGAATGTAACGAATGAACTGAAATATTTCGAAGGAATATTTGTGAATTTTCTGGGACAGTCACACTAGACATACTATGTAATTTCTGCGGTTCATGGTGGGATAAGCAGATTGGTAAATTGCTTGAGAGGAGATGGTTATGTATCAGAGAAAACAACAACCCAGTCTTTGCTTCTAATCTTTTCTCATCGTTGTGCAAACTCATTGAACTCTTTTTCCAAATCTGAAGGCAACAGGCAGGCATTTGTTTTTAACTCCTCAAATAAACTAAAGTTGAACATCCTTATACAATTCACCAAATTACTTTCCTCATTAGTAACGGATTCATAGCAAGGGGAAGCTGTGCCATCTCTTAGGAATTTTTCTATCCAAAGAAATTCCTCCTCTTTGTCTGTCAAAAAAAAATTTTTTTTAACAGAGTAGAAAAAAAAACAGCAAAAGTTACACAAATGGCAAGGTAGTGACAGGGCATCTATCAAAGTAGCTCTGGAAATTCCAATTTTTGAAGTGCTATAAAAATATCATTATTAATTATGATTGACTGGGTTTTCAGAGCCAGGATCTTTCAAGGCTGCTAAGTTAGAGTTGAATGCAAAAGCAGGGGTGCTGAAATGGCTTCGGGGGGTCCTTCACTTTGTTTCTTCATTGATTTTTAAGTAACATGTGAGCACAGTCAAATTGATGATTTTCATTTTGAATTAGTTTGGCCTTTGTCATGAAGAGCCTTCCATCTTTTCCTGACTGTCAGTGTCTAATTCATCTTCATCAAGTCCCCAGCAGGAAGATTCAGATCTTATTACTTTTTGTTTTACAGTTTGATCGTTTCCAGGAAATTGGGACACAGAAAAATAGAGCAGAACCTACCCATATTTTCAGTAGAACTACTAAATGGAAAAAGACACACCTTCATTTGTGGACCTCTCAGAAACTCCTGGATTGTGGCAGTCCCAGGAGGTAGGAGAGGTGAGATTATAATCACACACACACACACACACACACACACACACACACACAGCTTTTGTTTCTTTCAGATTCCTGAAAAACCTTAGCTCCTGGTCTGCACAAATCTGACACCTTGTACCTGTTGTCTATAAACTTTGAAGTCCTCTCCATTTTACAGATGGGAAACCTAAGGTTAAAGAAAACCATGCATCAGATTGGCAAAAACCATATTCGATTTCAGTATGGTCAACTGTTTTCCTAAAAGTCTTGTATTTTGCTCTATTTTCAGTCATTACCAAGACTGGGAAAAATGACAAATATGGTTTTTTAAAATGTAACTAAAATGTGCTTGAAAAAGATCACAAAAATATTGTCCTATTTAGGTAAGGCCCAAGTTAGAGGATTTCTTTAAAGGACACAGGGAATAAAACACAGAACCAGCAAAACTAATCATTTACTGAGCAAAGTGGTCTCTTTTCTACCCCCTGACATTCCTTGACTCTCAGCCCTCTGCTTCCGCAGCGAGCATTGCTACATTCCCTCTGAAGACTCACTCATCCCCAGTCCTCTGGGAGGGCCAGTTTGTCCTCTGACAGCATGCCAAAAGTGGAAAAAGGAAGAGTTTAAAAACTGTCAACCAGGAAATTTTTTGTTTGTTTGTTTTTTAAAAAAGAAAATTTGCCAACCTAGCCAAGAAATTTTGTCTAAGTTACAGACTGTCAGTCTTTATAATCACTCTTTGTTCTTTGACTTTTCTGAATCCCACATTTTCACCGAGGGTACATAATCTTTGGCATTATCCTCATTGGCTCAGCTTAGCTTTCACTCCCTTGGGGTCCTGCTGACTCTCTAAACTTTCAACTCCTAAATCCAGTGCTGGCTCACCCAGGAAAGAAAAAAGCAAATTGAACAATAAAATTCAAGCTGTAGCTTCCGTTGTGACTCAAGAGCAGAAAATGTTTTTAATGGCCAAGAGCACATAAGTGCCATTAATCACCAAGAATTTATTATGTCTCATTGGGGGCCCCAAACAAACATCATTTTGCCCAACTCCATTACTATCTGGGATTTGAAAAGCTTTTCAGAGGTAATTGTCTGATTGAATATTTACCTAGGGTTGAGAATTTCAGAAATTCTTTCGCAGAAATTATATATGCCAAAAAGGAGAAAGTAATACTTTTTCTTCCTTTCTTTGCCTTTTCATTCCTCCCTCATGTTTCTCTTCCTTTCCTTAGCAACTCTTTTGCTGTGTCAGCCTTTCTATGCATGATCAGTTTGCTGTGATCTATGGAGAACTCCCACCTCAGGAATTTGGAGTCTTGGGTTAAGTCTTTTTATTTGTTGAGTCCAGGCTACTGATTTTTATTTCCAGACAGCCTCAAACGCTTCTGTTATACCCACCAACTTTTATTCTTTGAGCTTCACAGATAAATTTGAGCATTTTGGGGGAGGGATTTTTGCAGGCATACTGTCAGGAACAATTTTCTCTTAAAAATTAATTTATTGATTTGAGAGAGAGGGACATTAGTTTGTTGTTCCACTTATTTATGTGTTCACTGGTTGATTCTTCCTTGTGCCTTAATTATCGAACTCACAGCCTGCAACTTTGGCATATCAGGATGCCGCTCTAACCAACTGATCTACGCGGCTAGGGAGAGGAACACTTTTCTAGTGTGGCCATAAAACATTAAGCAGTATTTGGATGTTCACATAATAAGTTGAGGGGATGCCTTCATTTTTTTCCCCTCATGTTTCTAGAGCAATAGAAATGTGATTCAAAGAATGTTGTAAATTTGTTTATTGGGAATTCTTGGAATAAATGAGAATAACTGACTTGGGGGAACTAAGTAAATATTTATCATAACAAACCCACATTTCCAGTTTCATGAAGAACAGAACTGTAATTTCCTTCAAGCACAGAGATCAGGTCAACAGCTTGTGTTGAGCAATAGGGGCTTCAAATTTATTCTCCGTTCTTGAAGGGACATGCCTTCTTGGAATAGCTGGACTATAGTTGAACTAGAATATTTAGGGTACATGTAAATTATTTTAAAAAAGGATTCTTCTTTCTCTGGGTTGAGATGAACAACTTTAGTAGTGCAGAACATTGTTGTTTTACATGCTCTGTCCAAATAGAGAAATACTGCATTTGTTGAAAGCCTATGCTATGTCAGGCTTTATACGTATTCTCCCCATATCCCTGCAGGGGGCTTGGTGTTGGAATTGGGGAGCATGATTATCCCATTTCAAAGATGAAGAAACACAGGCTCAGAGGTGTTAGGTGATCTGACTAATGTCAAAACAACAGTAACAGTGCTCAGAAGGTATACGTGACTCCAAATCCATGCTCTTTTCTATTATAATCTATTGCATCCAATATGTAGGAAGACTAATCTGATATCTACCATTACTGCTTCTCTAGACAGGTCCATTTTACAAAAGATACTAACTCTTGTAATAATCTGCCAACCAGGGCTGGGGGACAATTGCCTTTGGCTGACCCTTCTTTTCAGGCATCTTGAAGAGGTACAAAGTGTCTTCTCCCCTTTTCTACACTGCCTATGGAAAATGGGTGGCTCAGAGAGGCCACTCCAGAATTTGAGCTAATGTCAAAGTATTCAGGGTGAGGAGAAGGTCAAGTCATGCAAGCCCTGTTGTATGGTGTATAGTCAAATTAGCCCACATCATCCTAAGTTTTCCTGTGATCTTCAGAATGTGACCCTTTCATAGGCCATTGAGTAACACAACCTCAGCTGAGAAGATCAGAACAAGTTCTCAGTGGCATGGTAGTGGTTCTGGTTCTAGGTACAGCTGTAAAATAGTAGGCTTATTGCCTTTCATTTCTATTGTGCAAATTCTCCTTCCATCAGACACCCTGGCCCATCATACTCTTCCCATGTTCCCCTGAACACAGTCCACTCTGATGAGCTATCTCTTGGAAAAAAATCTAACAGATTACATCACCACTTGCAGGAATGACTGTAGTGGTGGAGTTTCAGGAATCAAGTCAGGCCAGTGAAGATGAAATCTCAAGGCTACAGAGGTTTCTTAACATTCTTTTGATGTATGGTATGTAGGTGATCATCCATTCTCGGGTCATAGACGGGTAAGCGAATCCTGGAGGGAGATGGAAGAAGACTAATGTAGATGACCGAAAGGCGCTTGACCAGAGTGTACCCCTGGGAAAAAAACCAAGGCTTCTCTAGCTGGCATGTTATCTCTCTGTCTTCTTCCAAGTCACTCTATTAGGAACTCTGTCATTTATATTGAGGCTGGCAGGAGTGGGGTGGGAAGCATTTTCTTTCCTGTACCTGGGTTCTCAGCCTTTTGAGGAAGGCCAAGATGATTCTCTTAACTGTTGTAACTTGATCAAAAACATTTTCTAGAAAGGAAAGAGTTATTATGAAGACCATCAGCTTAGTCAATGCAGTGTAAAAATGTAGCACATTTTTAAAAAGTAGTTTATTGATTGGCTGTAGTGCCAATAGAACCTGAGGAAGTTTTCCTAATGCTGTTTTCATGTCCATTTTTTAACCCTTTCGAAGGTTAAAACTTGTACAATTAATTTTGGAGTTGAGGAAGTTTTCTTGGAGTGTCAGTAATTTACCTCTCCTTTACTTGTTGCAGATCCTTACCTAGGACTGAAGGACAATGCCAGCTTATAACACAATCCATGGTGTAAAAAATCTTTTCTAGGAAGGAGGTTTTCTCCACAGCCAAGTCAGAAGCACTCGTAAGGGGTAGGGATGTACTGAAGACAAAGGGACTGTTGCAGTCTGTGGCAGGATAGGTAGATACGTTTCTTTTGCTCCTGAGGGATTGGCCAATGATGTTCACAGTAATTATAACTTGTTCCTCTCCTAAAGGAGAAGGTGAAAGTGCTTGAGGAACACCTCTGTAGGTTCCACACTGTGAGAAGGATGTGTCGAAGAATACAGAAACTAGGGCAGAAGAAAAACGAGAAGAAGAAGAAAAATCTATGTCGACAAGGAGGCATAATGAATTAAATGTCTTTTTCCATGGGTAGAAATTAGGCATATTCATAATTTGTTTTGTTTTTGTTTTTTAAGTTGCATCTTTCTATTAGAGCTTTGCTCTAGTTGTTTTATAATTATTTTCTCTAAGACTTCCTACCCTCACTAGGTTAGGAATTATAATACATGAGGACATGCATCTTCTTTATTTTTGTATCACTAGCAGCAAGCATGCTGCTGGGCATAGGACTGACTCTCAAAAAGTGATTATTAAAAACTGAAGTTATAATATAACATTTCTATTTTAAAACAACCCCTTCCCAGGGAATGGGACACTCTTGTGAGTTATCTCAGAGAATTTAGGAGTGGAACCTACAACCCGCCCTGAGGGGGACTACATGAGTGACCGATAAAGAGATGCCAGCCTTTCTTACTATAAGTTGACTGAATCTGAGACACGAATATGGTGAAGTCGCCCAAAGAGGATACCTGGACACAAGGAAGATCAGACGAGATTGAATGAAAACTCTCAGAAGAACAAGAGTCCAGAAAGATATGTTTTAGCCTGGCCAGCTCGTGAGGGTGCAACCCATGGACTGGCACAGCCTCCTGTACTCAGAGCGTTAGGCATTTGGTTTCGTGCTCTCCTGTTGAAGTTTTGAAATTTTTAATATCTTTTGAACTAGGCACCATATGATTTCATTTTTCACTGGGCCCTGCAAATTAGAGAGCCAGTCCTGGCACTTAGGAAGATGATGGGACCTGCAAGGGCCATGATCAGAGAAGCTGCCCCCACATCGCATCTGAGAGCAGCAGGTGAAGAAGCAGGCACTGGCTGGAAGTGGAACTGATTTTCTTTCTTTCTTTTTTTTTTTTTTTTAATATCTGGCTGCTGAGTACGTTACAAGCGCTATATAGGGCAGATTCCCAGAATGGTGAATACTAGGACTGGTGGCCAGAAAAGGACAGGCATCCTCATGGGGAAGAGTCTTCAGGGAGCAAAAGGAGGGACTCTTCCTCTTCCAGTGATAGGAAAGACAAAAAAGAGAACTTACAGGTTTGGAAGACTGGGAGAGTCTCAGGAAGAGTGAGGATGTAATACAAATTCTGAGTGACCTTTAGTACCACCTTCAGTGGTACTTGTCATTCATTCATTTTGGACCTCGTGACAAGAGCCGAAACAAGGAGTACCGAACGATGAAACATTTTCTTTTGCGGCGTGGTGTCATGGCTCATACAAGTTATAGCAAGTGTGAGGAGTCCCTAGCAAGCGCCAGAGTGCTGAAATGTTTTTGTCTTGTCAAAACGCAATGAGTACATGGTTTGTCGAGTTCTGAAGCTGACGGGTACCAAGGTACGACTGTAGCCTGAAGTGTAGAGAAGACATCTTTAGGTATTCCTATTCTTTGTCCCAAAATAGGGACCCCTTAAGAACACCAGATTGGTTATTTTGGGAAGCCCCACACAAGGACAGATATTAGAATATAAGTTGTGGAAGACACTAAGAATTCACAACACCTCCCCATTTTCTGAGTATGCTAGATAAAGAAGTCAGTAATTATATGTAAAGGAAAAGAATTAGAACACTTCTTAGGTTTCTTGATTGGGGGGGGTAACTTTTTACACTTGTTGTCATTTTCTCCATCTAATTCTCCATAGTGATTAATCATATGTTAAAATAGCAGGGCCCGTGTGCTTGTTCTGAGGTGTAACAGGAAAGGGAGGAGGTGGGAGGGTCACATTGAATTCTGTTGTCTACCTTAAGGAAAGCCTGCCTTGAAGAGAAACAAATCAGGACAGAGTAGGAGAGGCCAGTTTGTTTGTTTGTTTTTAAAAAGAAAATTACGTATCTGTGGTCTCTAAGAGGAAGATGTTTGGGACTGTGAAGTGACTCATGGTTATCCCTGGGGGTAGCTTGGAGGACTGTGACAGAGCTGAGGATAGGCAAGAAGAAATTAGTCTGCATGGAAGTTTTCTGAGGCTCTTCTCTGGAAGGGCAATTTCAGACATATTCAAGGAGAGACATTATCTCAGCTTCCAAGAGATCCCCACGTATCCAAAAAAAAAAAAAAAAATGATGCAACTATGTTATCACAATCAAATGAAAACATACATGTCATAAAAATTTGGCAATGTACTCTCTGCTGGCTGGAGGAGATGACCTTGTGTGAACCTGGCATGGTCATGGGTCCATGTGCTGGACCTTCTTGGAGCAGGACTTTAGAGAGTCTATCACAGTCACCAAACTCACCAATCTCCTCTGCTTTGATGGTTTATATAGGAACCCATGCTGCATCTACAAGGATTCCTCAATGCATTTTTAGGACTAGGTAGGGAAGTGAAAACATTTAGTCGGCTGGGTGAAATTTTTTCTCTCTTCTTCCGGTTTGTGGTCATGACTTTGGAAGAGAAAGGTGGGTAATCGCTGATTACATAGAAGGCATCTGAAGGAAAGCATTTGTCTTCTGGGTCATGACAGGAATGTCAAGAAGATATACTATTGAAAATGGGAAAGAGCACTGGATCAAAGTGGAGAAAATATTTAACAAGGATAAATGGATGAAGGGGAGGGAGAAAAATTAAGATCAACTACCACATAGGTAATAAAAGCAGTGGGTTGACAGAGAAAGAATTTGTGTAGTGGAGGTGGTCCCTAGTAATTATCATTCTTTCATTCATTCAACAAATAACAGAGAAGTTCAAAGAATAATATTTATGACCTTAGGAAACTATATATGTCAACACAGAGCTGGGGGTGATAAAATAACTCAAAGTTTTAAAGCAAAAAGGTAAATATAATGTTATTGATAACACTGAGATTTGATGGCATAAAACTCAGCCTAAAAATATCAAGAGAAAGAATTACTTTACTCAAAACTTACCTGAGAGCAGGGAAATAGAATAGTGTTATGTATAACTAAGGTATACATCCAGTCGTAAGCAAAGGTAAAACAATGAAGAAAGATGAGAAATGAACCAACTATACTGCCACAAGAATATAGTTCAGTCCACTTAGGAATAGGAAAAATGCAGATATTATGTTTTTGGTGTTAAATTTTGTTAGGAAGCCCTTTGTGGCAATGGAGAACTTGAGTATCTTTTGGAAAATTAATTTTGATAAAATTAAAGTATTTGGTCAGCACTTAACTTTTAACGTTGACATTTTTAATCTCTAAAAAAGTGAGAGAATACAAGAAAAGTAAATGTCAATATGGAAATTCTGAAGGATAATAATAATGAGGCAGTAACCAGAATCTTGGAGTTCAGGCTATTATGAAGGTCACGTAAGTCCCTTTGCCCTCAGGTTCTCAAAATGAGGCTCCTGGGCAGGGGTGGGTGGTTTCAGAATTGTTATTGGTGAAGTAAGGATCTGGAAACTTTTATAGCAATTTTCATTACCATAAAATTTTAAATTTTATTTTACAAAATTAGAATGAATCCCTTACTATAAGTGCTTTGAGAAGCACTGTCCTAATTTATGATTAAATATATTCAAAAAGTATACTTGCTCTTTGTCTTGGAAAGGAATAGAGCTTATTAGGAAAAGGAATCTAAAGAGAAAATGAAAGAACAAAGGAATTTGAGCAAATCTTTGGAAATTATTCCAAGGGGACAAATGAAGGAAGTCATCAAAAAGAAAAGTGTGATTATATTGGCAGCACTCTGGATGAGAACAAGGGGTGAGCCCCCCCCCTTTTTAGCATCTATTTTATAGTGGACACTTGTATTTAGATTATTTTATTTAATCTTCACTCTTCAGATAAGTGATATTATTGTAATTTTCATGGAAGGAAGCATGCGGCTCGGTGACCTTAGTGGGTTGCCTGGTGGGCCCCAAAAAGTTGTGCCCAAATCCTGATCCCCACAACCCGGGAATACCATCTTACATGGCAATGGATGTGATTCAGTGAAGGACCTTGAAAGGAGGAGCTTATCCTCAATGGGTCCTACATGCATCCCACGTGTCCTTATATGACAGACATTCAAAGGAGAAGAGAAATAGAAGGGACACGTGGCCATGGAGGCAGAAACAGGAGTGATGTGACCTCAAGTCAAGCGATGTCTGGAGCCACTAGAAACTGGGAAGGTCACGGAAGGGATTCCCCCAGAGCCTCTGGAGGAACTGTGGCCCTGATGACACTTGCTTTTGGCTTCTGGCCTCTGGAACTGTGACAGAATAGATTTCTGTTGTTTTAAGCCACCCAGTTTGTGGTACTTTGTTACAACAGCCTTAGGAACCTAATACAGTGACCTAAAGTAAACTCTAGAAAATGAAAAATCTGACATTCAGCCTGAGGTCTGACTCCAAAGCCTTTCGCTATGACCTATCACGTAGCACACTTCAGACTTTGTAATGCCTGGGTGGAATGATTGGAAATATGATGGAAAGATAGGGGAAGCACAGAGGAATAATGACTCGACCTCCTATCATAGGTCTCAATGCTGGTTCCTCTGTTCACTGCAGTTGTCTTTTTGAAGTCTCAGTGTCACAAACCAAAGGAACAATGTTACAGTGAGGGCTCAGTGCAATGCCCTAGGTGCAAACTTCTTTGCAAATTGTAGAACGCTATTCAAATGCTAATTGCTGAGTTGTTTTGTCTCCCTAAGAGAGGCTGAAGAGATTATGTTAGCAATCAGTATCTCACTACCTGTGCATCTGCAATGGCACCGGGCCGCCCACCTTCCTGCCATAGCAGCGGGCAGGAGGAGCATCCCCCTCTGCCTCATGCAAAGTCCTAATATCATGTGCCTGTAGGAGCGACATGAAGCCCCTGAACCTGTTGAGCAATTTGTAGTTGAAGGAAAACCTCAGTGGCTACCATGCCAAAACAAAATAGTTGTTTTTGGCAGATATGTATTTATTTTTCAGTATTCAGATGGACAATATTAAATAACTCTATTCAATAGATCAGTTCATTTTTATGTGTTTGCTTACACCCTGCCTTGTTCCAGAAAGGATTTAAAGTGGATTACCTATTAATACCACACAAGATAAAGTGAAAAATAAGTGGTGAGGCAAGTAGGACACCAGGAAAATGAGGCGCAGAAAAATAAATAAAACCAGGAGCAAGTGAGACTCATTGTGTTCTGGAAGATATTTCCCCTTCATTAGGGTTGGACCCTGAGTTTGTCTCTGGATTTTCTTACTGTTGATATAAAATAGGGCTCTAAGTGAAGGTTCCAACAACATCCTCTTCAGAAAACAACTTGAGTCTGCCCAGAGCACCAGCCGTAGGAGGTGGAGGCCTTAGAGACCTTGACACTGAGCATAATAACAATCATTTTAGCTTTGATTTAAAAAAAATCAGTAAAGTATCCATGAAATTGGCATCTTGGAGAAACATAATTTCATGATGTACTACCTAATAAAAACTAGCTATAAAATTCTTCTTTGCAGAACTGTGAACTAACTAACTGTACCAGATGATTAACTATACATCATGTGGGCAGAAGGAAATGTCTACCAAAAGGAATGACTTTGGTTTCAGAGCCATTCATCTGCAGCCCTTCTTGTCTGGGGCAAGCTTGATCTGTAGCCACTCTCTAAACTCAGTGCCTGCTTATACGAGAAGGTCTATTTTCTTGTTCTCTAGAACCAGGAGAAATTCGGTTTATAGAAAAGTATCATTACTTATGAAGTTTCAATTTAAGAGGAAAAGATCAGTCAGGGTACATGTCTCTATTTTCACTCCACTGAAATTACTACTTGAAAATGAATTCAATTAACTTTTTGGGAGTGAATTGTGTAGCAAATTCATTGCGGGGAGACCTTCATGATATTGTGATGCTTACATTAAAGAGTAGACAAGAGCTATATTAAGTTATTTTATAGTGAGAATAGATGATGGGGAAGTAACTATAGCCCTCAAGCCCCTATGAACTGGAAGTATATCTCTTTGTTCTCTGGCAGGGGTTGGCAAACTTCTTCTGTAAATGGCTAGATAGTAAATATTTTAGGCTTTTTGAGCCATATGTTCTCTGTTGTGACTATACAATTCTGCAATTGTATTGCAAAAGCAGCCATAGCCAATCCATAAATTAATGGGTGGAGCTGTGGTCCATTAAAACTTTATTTTCAAAAACAGGGGGCAGGGGATTGGCCCATAAGCCATAGTTTGCTGACTGTCCTTTATGATGTTGAACTGTGGGGGAGGGGTGGGTGGGTATTAAGTCCTCGTTTAACATTCTCACTATATACTATATTCCAAACTATTTTCCAAGAGAAAATTTTGGTTTGACAGCCTACTTCCCTTAAGATGAAAGTAAGGCCCTCCTTTTAGGCAAGAATATCTTAATTTTTGAAATAGATCATTGCTACCTGCATACCAGTTATCTAAAGCATGGAGCTCTCCATTCCATCAATAAGACAGAACTATGTTCTCAGCTTTAGTCTAGCCTCAGCTTCTATATATCAGCAGCCTAGCCACTTGTCAAGTTCTGGCTGAAACACAGATAAGGGAATCATTTAATGGGTACAATAATAATTCATTACTCTTGATTTTAAACATTTCAGCCTTGTATCAAGCCAGGTTAGAAAAACATTTGTGCATGTACAATGTTACCTTCCCTTTTCTTAGAGTACCTTCCTGGAATGACACTTTGACACCAGTCCCTCATCTTTTATTAAGGATTGTATATCAAAGTAACCAACTGGAGAACAAATTTCCTTTGTAAAGTTGCTGTTGAAGACACTTTCCATTGGATTATTTTTGTGTTCTTTATGTAAAATTCTGTCTGTGATCTCTCTCCGAGTTTAGAGGGACGACCAAGTGTGTCTCATGTTGTGCTTCCTGTTATTTACCAGAAAATGCTGTGTAACTCCTCTTGTACTACAGTCCAGTTCTTTTTTTAATCTGTTTCCAAAAAGTAAAGCTAAGTATATGTTCCATTGCACAGACAATATTTAGCTGAGGTTTTCTTACCCATCCATCTCCACATTTTATTCTTGGTCTCTTCATCTTTTACTGGTTTTGTTGCATCTGATTGTATTTGTATCCTAATATAGAATACCACAGGGATATAAATAACAAATAAATAATAAAGTTTGCGCTTGTTGAATATGTTAAAGACCACAAAAGAAGCTTTTCATCTGTGTTTGAAACTGGAAGAACAAGGAAGCGATCACCCAGTTGCCTGGAGGGCAGATGGTGTAATGATAACAGATAACGAAACTTATTAAATTCACATTTTGCTTTTAAATTCTGCAGGAAGGAAAGTGGTTTGCAGGAAGGACAAGAACAAATAATACCTTGAATTATTTGGGGCGGTTCTTTGTTTGTTGGAATGGTATGTTTTCTCCCCACCTGTCTCATTGTATTTTCACCATGCGAGGTAGTCACAAGTTATTATTATTATCCTCCTTTCCCCAGAAAGAAACCATGACTCAGTGTTAGATGACTTGTCCACATTCACGAACAATGCAAAAAGGGGATTTACGGCAGCTCTCTGTAAACGAGTGAACAGTAAGGCAAAACCCGGTCACTTTCATGAATTCTAGTGACCTGCGCTGGGTGCAAATTATGCCAGTTTACTGAGAAACCTGAGGTGTGGGGCAAGCAGTAGATCCTCGAAATACTCTTTTTGAACAAGTACAAGATTAACTATGAGTACAAGATTAACCTTAACAATTAGTGAGATGTTGCAGAGACCAAAAGATGAATGAATAAGAAAAATGTCAATCCATTAAAAAAAAGAGAGAGAGAGAGATTCCACAGCCTATAAACAAGTGAGCTATTCTGAGAGAAGACCCCAGAAAAAGCAAGAATGGATTTTTAAGCTAATGGTTTGTATTAAGAATATGATGGTTAGTAGAAGTGATCATAGGCTCTTAAGGAAAGTCATGTTATGCTAGTTTAATTTATTTTATTGCTTTTGAAATGGATCAGAGGATTGACTAGGAAGAATTAATTTTCACAATAATATCATAAAAGGAGCAACCAGGTCCTATGTGCCTTATTTCATTTACTCCACAGCAGTCCCGGGAGGTAGATACTCTAGATCTCCCTTGGTACAGCTAGGACAGAGGGTCAGTGAGAGCACGTAATTTACTCATAGTCGTGTTGCAGGTAAGTGCCTGAGCTGAAACCGAAGCCATATTTATCCGACTCAGAGATGTTGATGGTAACTGCAGCGTAGGATGTGGACATGCAGGAGATCTTTGAGGCTGAGGTAAACTAAGGACATGCAGGTTGGGTAACACTACCTTTATATACATTCACAACAGGTTGAGAAAGGACCTAAAGCATGTCGGTTAATAGTTTTGTCTTAGTCTGCTTAACATTTGAATCAATGAGCTGGATAAAGATTTAAAAAATATACTACTGCTGCAGTTAGCAAAATCAAGAAGAAAGCCAATCACTGCTATTAACTAACTTTTGCATGGTGTATCCCATTTTATAGAATCCTTTGTCCTCGCTGGTCACATTTGATCCTCACAGCTCTGTAAAGGAGACATCTAGCCTCCAAACTCCACTCCCTCCCCCCACCCCCGCTGACACACTTCTCTTTACAGTGAGCAGAACTGAGGTTCAGGGAAATCAAAGGACTAGATCAGAGTCATCTGGTGATTAATATGCAAACATCTGTTTTCTGTCACACTGCCACAGATATGGACTCATGATAAGAACTAATATCGACACACGCAATTGCTAGATCACAATCATTAAGATGAAAATACAAAGGTGATCATTGTGAAGTCTAGCACTGAAGTAAAAAGTATGTTCTGGTGGAATGTTTAACGTAAGCCAAGATTTCATTACCATTACTAATAATCCTCATTTAATCCTGACCTGGTGTAATGGAAACATAATGTCTATATCACTATAAGCAATGTTCTTACTGAACATGTAACTTCTTAAAACATACACAGGACCCCATGTTTCCTGGGCCTCGCGTTTGCTGAAAACTCGGACTAACAAAGTACTTACCTAGAGGCAGGTGACTATGTAGAAACCACGGGCTACAGGTAACAGTGGACGGGAATGAGGAAACAAATAACAATTCTAATTCATTTCAACGTTTTAAGAATTTTCATCTGGAAGAAGAAAAATATTTGTTCTGTGCTGGCCTAGGTCCAACAGCATAAGTATCAGAAAGTCAGATTTTGGCTAAACATACAGGATAATTCTAACAACTGTGCAGTTCCTGATGGAATGAGTATTGTTGTAAAGTTTTTTAAAAATTGAATTTATTTAAATGAACAAGCAAACAAAAACCCCAAACAATCCACTCATTTCTTCCATCTCCCCCAACCCCCTGCTTCTGTAATATTTATCTGTTCTCTGTATCCATGAGATTGTTTTTTTATAATTTATCTAAATTTTCTCTTAGCATAATGCCCTCAAGTTCCAGCCATGTGGTTGCAAATGGCAAGATTTCATTTTTTATAGCCAAGTAATATTATCTATCTATATATCTGTATATATTTTATACAGATGTATATAGATCTATCTATACCTATAATCTGTATCTTGTACATCACATATTTATATATCACTATGTATCTCACATTTACGTATATGTCATATTTTCTATTTTCTTTATCCATTTATCCATTGATGGACATTCAGCTGCTTCCATATTTTGGTTATTGCAAATAATACTGCAGTGAAAATGAGGGTGCATATGTTTTTTTCAAATGAGTATTTTCATTATTTCGATAATACCTAGAAGTGGAATCACTGGATTATATGGTAGTTTTATTTTTAACCTTTTTGAGGCAACTTCATAATGTTTTCCATAGCACACAAGTGTTCTCTTTAGTCCATATCCTTGCCAACACTTATTATTTCTAGTCTTTTTGTAACAGCCATGCTGACAGATACGAGGTGATATCTCATTGTGGTTTGGATTTGCCACAATGACTACTGATGTAGAGCACCCTTTCCAGTGCCTGATGGCCACCTACATGTCCTCTTTAGAAAAAACATCTGTTCATATATTCTGTCCATTTTTATTTGAATTGTTCTCTTTTTGTTTTGCTATTGAGTTATATGAGTTCTTTATGTATTTCAGATATTAGCCCCTTATTTGATACAGGATTTGCAAATATTTTTCCCATTCAGTAAGTTGCCTTTTCATTCTGTTGATGCTTTGCTGTGTGAAGAAGTATTTTAGTTTGATGTAGTCCCACTTGTCTATTGTTGCCTCTGTTGCTTTTGCTTTCAGTGTCAGATTCAATAAATAGTCACCAAAACCTACGTTAAGTAGCTTTCTGCTTCTGTTTTCTTCCAGGAGTTTTATGGTTTCAGGTCTTACATTTGAGTCTTTAATTGATTTTGAGTTAATTTTTGCATATGGTGTAAGATTGTTTCATTATTTTGCATGTGGCTGTCCAATTTTCACAACATTATTGAGGAGGCTGTTCTTTCTCTGTTGTGTATTCTTGTCTCATTTGTCATAAATTAATTGAATGTGTATGTGTGGCTTTTTTCCTGGGATCTCTATTCTATTCCATCAATCTGTGAGTCGGTTGTAGTGCGTGTACTACACTCTTTTAATGACTATAGATTTGTAATACAGGTTGAAATCAGGCAGCATGATGCTTCCAGTGTTGTTCTTTCTCAAGTTGCTTCAGCTATTTGGTGCCTTTTATGGTTCCATACAAATCTGGGGACTGTTTGTTCTATATCTGTGAAAAATGTCATAGGAATTTCGATAGAGATTGCATTGATTCTACGGATTGCTTTAGGTAGTATGAACATTTTAAAAATGATTCTTACAATTCATGCACACAGAATATCTTTCTGTTTATTTACATCTTCTTCAATTTCTCTCATCAATGTCTTGTAGTTTTCACTATATGAGTCTTTCACCTTCTTGGTTAAATTTATGCCTAGGTATTTTATTCTTTTTGATTCAATTGTAAATGGTACTATTTTCTCAATTTTCTTCTGACAGTTCATTATTAGTGTATAGAAATGCAACAGATGTTTATGTGTTGATTTTGTATCCTGAAGATTTACAGAATTTGTTTATTAACATTTTTTTTCTGATGGGGTCTTTAGATACACACACACACACACACACACACACACACATATTCATGCCATCTGGATATAGTGACAGTTTTACTCTTTTCTTTCTAATTTGGTTGCCTTTTATTTCTTTTTATTGCATATTGCAATGGCTAGGACTTCAAATATTTTTTTGAATAAAAGTGATGAGGGCATCCTTGTCTTGTTCTTTATCTTAGAGGAAAAGATTTTGGCTTTTTACTATTGAGTATGACATTAGTTGTGGCCTTGTCATATACAACCTTTCTAATGTTAAGGTACATTTCCTTTATACCTGTGCTGTTGAGAGTTTTTACCATAAATGGATGTTGAATTTTGTCAAATGTTTTTTCTGTATCTCTTGAGATGACCATGTGACTTTTATCCTTCATTTTATTAATGCAGTGTATCACCTTGACTGATTTGTAGATGTTAAATCATCTTGGCATTCCTGGAATAAATCCCACTTGATCATGGCATCTGATCCTTTCAACATATTGTTGAATTCAGTTTGTTAACATTGTTGAGGAGTTTTGCATCTATGTTCATTAGGGATATTGGCTTGTAATTTCCTTTTCTTGTAATGTCCTTTCCTGGTTTGGATCAGAGTACTACTGGCCTGAAAAAGTGAGTTTGAAAGAGTTCTCTATTTTTTTGATGAATTTGAGAAGTATTGTTGTTAATTCTTTTTTAAATGTATGGTAGAACTCATCAGTTGGGCCATACAATCTTGGACTTTTTTTTATTGGGAGGTTTTTGACTCACTGTCAATCTTCTTACTAGTAATCAGTTAGTTCAGGTTTTCTGTTTCCTCATGACTCAGTTTTTGGTAGATTATATGTTCCTAGGAATTCATCCATTTCTTCTAGGTTGTCCAATTTGTTGGTGTATAATTGTTCATAGTAGTCTCTTATGATCCTTTGTATTTCTGTGGTATCAGTTTTAAGATCTCATCTTTTACTTCTCAATTTATTTATTTCAGTTCTCTCTTTTTTTCTTGTTGAGTCTAGGTAAGGTTTTGTCAATATTGTTTATTTGTCTTTTCAAAGAATCAGCTCCTAGTTTCATTGATCTTTTCTATTTTTTTAGTCTTTATTTCTACTCTAATCTTTATTATTTCATTTTTTCTACTAACTTTGGGCTTCATTGTTCTCATTTTTCTTATTCCTTGAGGTGTAAAGTTAGGTTATTTACTCAAGACTTCTCTATTCTTGAAGTAGGCATTTATTGCTATGAACTTCCCTCTTAGAACTGCTTTTGATGCATTCCATAAATTTTGGTATGTTACATTTTCAGTTTTCATTTGTCTCAAGGTGTGTTTAGATTCTTTGTGATTCTTCCTTGACCTGTTGATTGTTCAATAGTATGTTGCTTATTCACCACATATTCGTAAATTTTATAGTTTTCTCTATATAATTAAATTCTAGATGTATATGATTATAGTTGGAAAATATGCTTAATATGATTTTAATCCTCTTAAATTTATTAAGATTTGTTTTGTGTTCTAACACATGATCTATCATGGAAAATGTTCCATATGCCCTTAAGAAGAAAGTGCATTCTATCACTTTGGGATGGGATGTTCTGTAAATATCTGTTAGGATCATCTTGTTTAACATATCATTTGAGGCCAATATTTTCATATTGATTTTTTCTATTTTTCAATTACAGTTGGCATACAGTATTATATTAGTTTCAGGCATACAACATAGTGATTCAACATCTATATAACTTGTGAAGTGATCACCCAGATTAGTTTAGTTCTTACTGATTTTCTGCCTGGATGATCTATTCATTGATGTAAGTGGAGTAATAAAGTCTCCTACTGTTGCACTGCTGTCTATTTCTCTTTTAAGATCCCTTAATATTTGCTTTATGCATTTAGGTGCTCTGTTGTGACATTTTAATGTTCTATCAAGGGAAGAATTCCCCAAGGGAATTCTCAGAAGTCACTCTTAGAAGTCAGGTGAAAGTGAAATTTTAATGAGTTATCAAGGTTCAGCCAATCTAATATTGTTTATAAACTTACTCTAGATGATTCCCATTTGGATTTTCATTTAGCTCCAAGCAGTGGCTAGAATATAATAGATATTACATAACTATTTATTAAAATGAATCTTCAAGAGGGAGAGGAAAGGATCAGGAGTTGGTAGTAAAATATCTACTGGAATATTTCATTTCTGACATAATTAACACTCCCTGGCTCATTTTGCAGTGAGAGGCATTAGTGAGAGGTTTTCCTGTACAGTGTTTGCACTTGCTGTGCCCTTTGCTTGGAATGTGTTTCCTCTTGGATTTTCACCAGGCTCAGCCTCTCACTTTAGTCACATCTGCTTAAAAGGTACTTCATCAGAGAGACATATATGTGAAGTAGCGATCCCTTAAACTTCATCATTCACTGTACCCCCTACCCTGCTTTCTTACTTCCTAGCATTTTTCACTGCCTTGTACAAACACACACACACACACATACACACACACACACAATGTCACCTGTCATTTGAATGTAAACTTCTTTATTGCAGGGATTTTGTTTTATTCTTGTTTGTTATGAACTGAACTGTGTCCTCTCAAAATTTGTGTATTCAAGTTTCAACCCCAATACCTTAACATGTGACCTTATTTGAAAATGGGGTTGTAGTGGGTGTAATTAGTTAAGATGTTATTATACTGAAATAGGGTGAGTTTTAATCCAGTATGACTGGTGCCATTACAAAGGGAAAATTTGGACAGAGACATGCACATAAGGAAAAGGCCCCGTGAAGATAAAAGCAGAGATCTGGGCATTGCTTCTATACACCAAGGAATGCCAAAGATTGCAAGCCACCAGAAGCTAGAAGGGAGGCATGAAAAGGTTTCTCCCTCAACAGCTCTCAGAAGGAACCAATCCTGCTCATACTTTGATTTTAGCTTCTAACCTCCAGAACTATGAGACGATAAATTTCTGTTTTTTTAGCCACAGTGCTATTTTATGGCAACCCTAGCAAACCAATAAGCTATATCTCTAGAACTGTGACTAGATAGAATTGGTATTCAATAATTTTTTTGAGTGAATGTTGAGTGAATGAATAAATGGTTGAGTGAATGAATACATGTGTTGTTACATCAGGAAAGTCAGCTATCTTTTCCTGATGTAAAATGACATCCGGTACAGTCTGGAAGATTTATTCATCTATTCTACCACATTCGTAAAAATGAACTCTGATGACAGAACATTGATCATATATTAGAAGTTATCAAGGAAGCTTATTTAATCTGAATCATGGGTTTTAGGGATGATTGAAATTTTAATTTGACCTGAGGCAAAAGTCGAAAATGAATGATTTCCTGAGTTAGATTTTGATCCTGTGTTTTTCCTTGGCAAATTTATCTATTTATAGAAATCAGGTCAGCGAGACTGTGTGAGTTATAGACAATGTGATTTCATAGCACTCCAGGCTCAACTATGATTCAGAGTAGAATTTTCCTCATGGAGGAATTGAGCTGTCAACAATGAAATGGCATAGGAATCAAATCAGAGCAGAAACAGAAAATTCTCTTCATGGTTCAGACATTTGTGTTGGTCATTACCTGAGATGATATTAAATTTATCCACATGCTTCTAAATAATGGACTTTGAAGAAGGAACTGGATGAATAGACAATGATTCGAACCTCAGAGAGTGATCTGGATATGACTAGATTCATTAGTCTGAATTTTATCTGGAAAACCCCAGCTGGCCAGAGCAAGCTTGTGTTTGCACTCTGTCCATACTGGCCGAGGTGGGCTCTCCGGGGCTCACCGACAGAAGTAGCTTGTGGAAAACAACTGTGCAGAGTCCACTGTACAGAGTCCCGGTGCCATTCCCTTTTTAGATCCTCGACCTTCTAAAGGACCTACAGGGTCATGGTCTCTGTCTCTTGCCATTTGGAGCTTTTGACCCCTCCTGTATGAAACTTTTCCAAATGTGTTATTATGGAAAGTTAATGCCTTCTATTTGACTCTTCCTTCTTGTCTTCTTTTTAAACTCATATTTCCTAAGATACATCTTCACTCCAGGAAAAACACTGATCCCTTGGTGTGCAAAACTCGTGCATTCATAGGGGATAGGCAAGGAGCACACAGAATTCACAACCCTGAAGAGAGGATTAGATCATCTCCCATCAGTGATCTGCTGAGCCTATGGGGAAGATATTTTGAGCTGGAATTTTGGTCCTTTTGGTTTCTGCAACTCTTGGGTTCCTCTAGCTACCCTCACTTAGCTCAAGTCCAGAAAGCCCACCACATTGTTAAATATATGAAATCAAAATCAGCCAAGAGCAGAACATGGCTCTTACTTTCCCACCCCTACCACAGTTTTGCAAATGGGCCAGTAAAAATAGTGGCCTTGATGTGGGCAAGGGTGCAAATTAGTACAGTGAAAACTCAAATAGAAAACAAACCCCTCGAACAGAGGCTAGTTGTATTTAAAGTCTTTGGATTGTGGAGAGCAGTTAGAAATCTTAAATGTCATCTAATTTAACTCACTTATTTTACAGATTAGGAAAGAGGATGCTCCGGGTGAGAGATCTTTTGATTTGCAGATCCCATATTCTTCATGTAGTTCTTTATTTTTATATCCGTAAGCTTAAAAACATTATTCCTCTTTGCATTGTCTCTGCCCAATCTATGGCAAAAAAGTTTATAAAGTAAGAGGGTGAGTGAATTAACCACAATCACAGAGACAGCAAAGTGAAAGTACTTGGATGAGAGCCCATGTCCCCTGGTTCTTAGTTCAGTGCTCTGTAATTTGAGTATTAGAGCAAATTAAGGCTGGGTAAGGATTAGAATTTGTAGTCCCTACACTCAAGTGAAATGGGCTGCTGTGTTATTCTCTATAGCAGCGGTCCCTAACCTTTGGTCCCCAACCTTTTTGGCACCAGGGACCGGTTTTGTGGAAAGGGGCAGGAGGAGTGGCTGGTGGTGGAGCTCAAGCTTGCCTGCCGTGGACGGTGGGGGAAACAGAAGGCAGAGCTCAGGTGAGCTTCACTTGCCAGAGGGCAGTGGGGGCGGGTGGAGCTCAAACAACCTTCTCTCACCACCGGGTTCCTAACAGGCCGTGGGTGGCACTGGTCCACAGCCTCGGGGTTGGGGACCCCTGCTGTATCGTTTAGTATTTACTGTTAGTCTCTGTGGCAGTGATTGTAAATTTCTTTTGGATGTGGGAGTAATAGCCTCCATTTGAGAGTCTGAATATTAAAGGTCTTCTTTTCATAAAAATGTGCACTCATGATTTGCACAGAAGTTCGAGTGATTCACATAACTCATTAATTTGAAGGCGGACCCCTAGACTATGAACTAATGTTCTAAATATTAATGAAAGCAAATGTTTATTGATTGTTAACTATGTTCCAGGCCTTATTCTGAGTACTTCATACGTGCTACATTATTTAATTCCTATAATATTTGAAGCAGGTTTCTTCAGCCTTATATTTACAGAAAAATTAGAGATATTTAAAGACCATCTGTTTATTTTCTAAAGACTATTGATGCCAGCCAGGTACAATACTAGCTGCTAAGGATCAACCAGTGCAAAGAAAAAAATGGGTACTGTGCCTGCCCTCATCAAGCTTGGAATCCAGTGAGGCAGACTGATTGCATGTTTACATAGAAATGTGCGGTGAATAGCCATGGTTGAATATGTTGGGCCATGATAACGACACCTACACATGGAGTGTTGGAAGAATCTAAAGAAGGAAGTCTTATCTGGAAAGTCAAGAAAAACAGGTGCGAAAAAGCATAATGAGAGGCTGCAGAAGAGGTAAGTGTGCCGGACCAGGTGACTGTGCGCAAGAGTTAAATTCTTTGCTAGAGGTCAACTCCAAAGGACCCGTCCTGAACTCGAACCAGGTCTATCTGCCCCTGAAGTCAGCCCCTGCCCCAGGTTGTCACAGTTTAGTTCCTCTGACTGCAATGATTCCTGGTGATACTTTGTAGCCTATCCTGGTCTCCTCCATGTCCAGGTAAGTACACCTCCCTAAAATGCCCAAGCAGTGTGTCTCGGACCACCTGTGAAGGACCAAGTTTTAAAATTTTCAATCCGTCACATTGTGTTCGGATCCTTTTGCTATCAACCATTACTTCTACTGCCTTTATTTTTTCCTGGAGAATAAACTTGTCACCCCCTCTCCAAATCCTTGGTCTCCAAGCTTGCCTTCCATATCTGGATGGCTCTAAGAGGAATGCAGAGAATCCTGGGTAATCATAGGTTCATGCCTAGCCATTTTCTGCCTTATCCTAAATTTTGAGGGATTAGGCATCCAGACTGCTGTTTTAACTTGGTGAAAGAAAGAAAGAAAGAAGAAAGAAAGAAAGAAAGAAAGAAAGAAAGAAAGAAAGAAAGAAAGAAAGATCTCTAAATGTATTTATAAAAAAATTAACAAAAGTTTTCAGCCCTCACTACTGCCTCCACATCTGCAGAGCCCTTCCCCAAACAACAGGGCCCTTATGTTTTCTCTGTAGAGTGACAGCTTGCTGACATACGGGAATCCCAGGCCCCGGGCTGGGGCCCTGCCCACAGTGGCAGAGATAGGTACCCAGGTTATGTATGACATGTATGTAGTCTGCTGTCTAGCCAATACATCTGGCGTGCTCTTGCTGGTATGTTGCAATGACAAACGGAAAAAAACAGTGCTAATTTTAAGGTCCATTAGAATCACAAGGCAGTAGAAGTAATGGTTGATAGACAGAAATGGTCAGAATTGGGCAGGTTAAGAAGTCCTATTCTAAAAGCTCCTAGGGCATGCTGGCAAACACTGGGAAATAAATAAATACATTTTACAATAGTAAAAATGCACTCGACAGTGTGCTTTTGAATGAGCACAGTTGAGGGAATGAAGTGGACGATACGTGACCATGGCTTTGCCTCTCATCATCCAGAAACCGATCAGGTCAGGCTGAGAACAAGCATCTGTGCGTTCATGTAAAAGCTATTGGAATGCAGAGTGTTCTCAACCAATACGTTAATGACTTTCAGCAACCTTCACTTCTGGACATGACGTAATTAATTTTTGAATCGGGGAAGCAAGATGGTCTGTGGCCTGATATTTTCATCTGAAAGTAAGTGGGAAGACAAAAAGCAAACAGGCTTTTTGGCTATGAGAAAATGAATGACCTTCCAAGTAAAGAATTTGAACTGGAGCTTTTGGCTTTAGAGGGGAATGGAGCTGGAGAACGTTTCTGTAGCAGAACTTGAAGGTGGAGAAGGGGTGGTGGGTTGCAGCGTCCCCCAAGTCCCCAAGCATGTGCATGCTTCTCCCCTGCACATACCACTTTCAAGGGCTCTGATGTTTCTGAACCCCTTTTGAGCAGGAAAACATTATTGTGAAGTTTTTTTTTTTCTTTAAAAAAACCCCCCAAAAACAGAGGGTTGGCATGCCAGCACATGCTTGAATGCTCTCACAGTTACATATAAACTTTAAAAAGAGGCCCCCTTTCCCCCTCGCCTGACTCATACTCCATGCACTATATAACCAGTGTTTGGGAAGTCTATGCAGAATGCTTGTGGCGATCGGATATATTTTGTTTGATTGTGGGCGTGATAAAAACAGGTGACCTAGTAAGCGGTGGGAGTATAGAGTTGGAGGGGTGCATGTAGGGTCAGGAGGGCTCACGGAAGGCAGAAGGGAAGTTTCTTACACATCTTGACTATTCTTGAGGACATTTAAGACAATAGAACCATTGCATTTTAAATGGTTCTGAGAGAACTCATGGAAGAGAACTTTGAAATCTGAAGTGAAGATTCAGAGATATTAACTGGCAGTGCAAAATCACGTACCTAGGGAGAAGTTTTGGGAGCCAGCCTCTGAATGCTGTGTACAGTGCGTTCTCAATACACTGAGTACAATGAGTTCTCAACCCATTTGAGAACCTGTAAAGCCGTAGGCACTTTCTCCTGGAAAACAAAACTACACGTAATATTTCCTGTGCAATTTCAAAGGATTTATGGACTCCTTAAATTCATCTGTGGACACAAGGGCCTGATGAGTTTTCAGCTGCGGTGATTGACTGAGTGTATAAACAGCGTTCAGCTGGAACCAGGGTTTAAGTTTCTTCTTTCTACTTAGCAGCTGTTTGAGCACAAGCAAGCATGCAATGTTTCTAAGCCTCAGTTTCCTGATATATGAAATTGGTATAATCATAGGACCTATTCATAAGTGATTATGAAGATGAAATGTGATAATGGGTTTAAGGAACTTAGGTTAACAGAGAGCCTGGCAGGTGGGAAAGACAAGGCCATGTTGTTATCATTCTGGTTGTTACCAAGCTCCTTCACTGAGACCATGGCCTCTGTGATTGGATGGTGAAGGGCTACTCCAAACCCAGGCCCCCGAATTTCTTCTTAGTCCTTTGCCTTTTGCTTGCTTCCGACCTAAATCTGTTTGCTTCCTGGCTGTTCTCCTTTCCTTAAGGGTCTCTCCACCTCACCACATGAAAGGCAGCCTGTGTTCAAATGTCTTGATAAATTTGTTGTGCAGAAATCCATTAGAAGGAAGTACTAGGAAAATAAGTTTGCTTGAGAAAAAAGTATGCCGGTGAAGTGCTTCCTTTCTGTAGTGGAGATCAAACAGACGGACAAGTGGAAATACCAGGTCTGCAAGAATGATTTTGAGCCTGTATTATTATTTCACCTTTCCTTTGATAATAGCAGGGGGAAAATAGCTAGTTTCCCTTATACAGTTTATTTTTTAAAAATATCTAAACCTTCAGTGTGGAAAACTTCTATGTTTGACACCAATCTTCTTTGGTTTATGTACTTAAATTCTTTGTAACTTCCAGTGAGTTTTCCCCACTCCCTGCCTCCATCTCTTCGAAGCCATGTTGAGAAGCAGAAAGGTTGTCTCGGGAGGAGGAGGGATGACAGAGCGGGGAACCCTGCTCACCCTGCCCTCCTTCTAATTCAAGCTGTCCATTTCTTTAGTGTTGGAAATACTGGGTGATGGCACATAGTGAATTGTATGAAATCTTACAAATTGAGCCCCCCAAGATAGTTCAGCGTAAACCTCAAAGCTTCCCTTTCTACCTGACAAAGGTAGAGCAGAAGACTGATAAAATTTCTTGGTTTGTGTGTGTGTGTGTGTGTGTGTGCGCGCGCGCGCCAGTTCAACTGCCACCCACTTACACTTGAAAGTCGGACTTCACAATACTTTACCACAGAAACCAGAAATCAACCTTTAAATAGTTCCAGAACAACAAAAGGCTACATTCTCATTAGGCTAATTGCTGAATGTAACTTACGCACATAAGAATTATAAGAGAACCAGGAAAAGTGTTTCTGGCTTTCTGATACTTTGAAGATTAGAGATAGTCATCCTCTTCTCTGCTGTTTTTTCACTTTTGACCTGGTAGGAATGAAAGTGAAATGCAAGTGACGATCTTTGAAACCAAGCCTTCCTCTTGGTAAAGATAATGGTCAGGTGACAGTTCTCTAAAAGACCTGCAGTCTCAGGGGACATAGAGTGAAGGTGCTTTGCTGGAGGAGGCAACCTGTTGTAGGAGGATAATCCCATCACTCTCTCTACTTCTAACACAGACTCAGGGTCAAAGCCTTCTGTTACTCTAATCTAGCTAAGGATCCTGGGCAAAATACTTATTTATAGCTTTGTAAACTTTGTTTCTCTGTAACTGGAGACACAGGGCCATGAATTACACCAGTCCATATGCAGCATCTGGCACATAGCACCTACTTTCTCATCGTGGGACAGGGAGTTGCATCCCAGCTGGTTACAAACGGTACTGGAGGGTGAGAACATGCCTTCTCGATAATGCCTTAAACTCCAGAGTTGGTGGAGATGCCAGTTTGGAACTGGAGTGTGTGTAGGTTGGGAGGTAGTGTTTGCACTGATTGAAGATAATGAATCTCCTCTAACCTCTTAAAAAATATGCTATAGTCTTTATTCTCTTCTTTCCTCAATGTCTAATAAGAGTATCTGCCAGGAAATCAGTACACGAAGTGGAATTGCTGGATCGTACGATAGATCCACTTTTAACTTTCTGAGGCACCTCCATACTGTTTTCCACGGTGGCTGCACCAGTTTGCAGTCCCGCCGAGAGCACACGGGTTTCCTTTTCTCCACACCCTCTCTAACACTTGTCTCGTGTCGTTTGGATAGTCGCCACTCTAAAAGGTGAGGTGATAACTCATTATGGTTTTGACTTGTGTTTCCCTGATGATTAATCTTGTCGAGCATCTTCTCAGGTACCTGCTGGCTGTTTGTGTGTATGCATCAGAAAAATGTCTGTACAGTTCCTCTGCCCATTTTTAAATTCAGTTGTTTGGACTTTTTTTCTTGCTATTGAGTTGTACGAGTCTTTACATATTTTGAATTTAACCCTTTATCAGATATATGGCTGGCAAATATTTTCTCCCATTTCATAGGTTGCCTTTTCATTTTGTTGATTGTTTCTTTTGCTGTGCAGAGCTTGAGTTTGATGTAGTCCCATTTATTTATTTTTGCCTTCATTGCTTGTATTTTTGGTGTTATATTAAAAAAAATCATTGCCATGACCTATGTCAAGGAGCTTTCTTCTTGTTTTATTCCAAGAGTTTTATGGTTTCAGGTCTTACATTTAAGTCTTTAATCCCTTTCCAGTTTTTCTGTGAGTGGTATAGGACAGGTGTCCAATTTCACTTTTCTGCAACTGGTTATTCAGTTTTCCAGGCCAAACTTTTTAATAACAATAACTCAGATATGAAAGGTATATCCAAAAATTTTGCATTAAGTTCATAAATCTGATATTTAGGAATATGCTTACATGTTGTCAGAATCCTTTTCATTTAGGGTACGTATATTAACACAGAAAAGTACTGGCATAAGGGAGCTAAGTCTTTGTACTCTGTAGTCTCTAACTAGGTGGTGTACCGTCTTAGCCAAGATACCCACTTAAACCCGTTAGGCCTCAGGATCCTCCTCTTGAAGCAAGGTTCCTAGATCAGGTGAGTGAAGCTTTCAGCTTTCACAGTCCATGCCTCTATCACTGTCCGTTTCAGCGGATTGTAACCCGAATTTATTTGTAATTTCTGGTTCAGAGCAGAGAACACTGGCTGGGCATCAGATCTGTTCTAATTCTGCGTTTAGAAATGGTTGCTAAGAAAACACCGACAGAGAACATTTTCTTTATGTCTAGGCTTTCCGTACAAGACTTGAAAATGGGAAACTAACAAAAATACTTGAAAATAAGTAATAAACCATGCTTGCAGGCTCTGGAATACAGCAGCAATGTTATTATGAAGATGAGCCCTGCTGTGACACTAAGCAAAAGGACAAACCACTATGTCTAAGTTAATTTGTCAAGATGATAAAGGTTTGCTGTGGCAACACAAACCCCCAAAGATTTGCTGGGGCTACAAGTCAGTGCCAGTTGGTGAGGGCTCTGCTCCTCATAATCTCTCAGGCTGCTGTGAGCTCCATCTAGACTCACACTCTCAGCATAACTGGAGAAGGGACTCTGGCAAAGTACACGTTGTCCCTCACTCATTTCATTAGCTGGTACAAATCACATTATTAAGCCTAAAGTTCACAGGGAGTGAAGGATTGCAATTCTAGTTTTGACCAAAAGGAGCATATCTTGAATATTTGTGACATTATTATAGTACTAGATCTTCACGAATAAAACATTAGTATGCTCACTTTTCAATTTGGAGACTAAAGTCCACATTATAATTCCAGGCAAAACAAGGAACAAACTCAAGTTGATTTTGGATTTGGCCACACACATTTCTGGGAAGAGGAAGCTTTCCTGGGGAGGGCGAAGGAAGGGAAGAAGGATATTTGGCAGCTGTTGATTGGTGGGCTGGCCGCAATAGTAGAACTGGCAGGTTAGAATTCTTAGCAACGAGAATGTGCAAAGGGAACAAAGTAAAATGAACTGACGTTAAAGTTCATGGAGCATGAAAGAACACAGGTAGAACTGTGATCAAAGGGACAAGTGGCTTACGACAGAACTTTATTAAGGATTCTGAAGTGGAAGTCACGTTTGCGTTTAATGTAGAATAATCCTACATGAGGCCTGGGCAAGCAGGTTTGGAATAAAAGAAATGTGTTCCAAATGGAAGAGTTGTAACAAGCAACAGGAAAGTCCATAGAAAGAGTAGAGTGAATATTTGAATTTCTATGTTGGTTCATACAAACTCATTTTACTGGTGACATAGGGTTAACATTTGGTACTTACTGAGATTGTCACTGTGCAGAACACCCTAACCCAAAATGTGTGGTTAGTTGAGTACCTGTTTGGTAGAGGTAACAACAACTCTGCCTTAATGTGGTATTCTGACATCGGTCTGGGAGGTGCGGAGTTCTAAATAGAGTGACTTTATGGGTCCTTTGTATACAAAGTTCTTAGAATAACATCATGATTTAGGGAGAAATATTATTAATTCCCTAATTACTAAAATATATATTTTGATATAAGTATAAAAGCATTTTTAAAATGCCAGTTGTTGGTTTAAAAAATATATGTATATACATGCTGTCCAGTGAATAAATGTTTGCATTTATTTACATTTTGGGTTATTTATCACTATTGTTCTTTACACTGGTGTGTCTGGAGAATTTACTAGCATAAAGATAAGAAGGAAACCCAATAGAGGGGTAAAGAAAACACATGTTGGTGCCAAAAGAACCGAGGTATGAAGAAGGATAAAAATTCCTTAAGTGTGATATGAATCTTCTGAAGTGCCTGTTTATGATTTGGAGGCAGAAAAATTAGAAGAAAAAGACTTCATATTTAAAAGCATAGCATAAAAATGTTTAAAGTTTTAGCAGATATTGGAATGCAGGTAGAAATGCACTTGGTTCGGAGAAATAGCACCTTAAAAGAGTTGACTTACAAGTCTCTGTGTGCCATTTGCCATCATGTGTCATTTTGAAAATCACTTTCACACTTGAGAAATGCAACATATATTGTACATACATAATATTAATGCTGATAGCAATGATAATAAGCTCCTGGTGTGGGCTGCATTAATTCTATCTTCTCCAAAGGCTGTTATGAGATGCCACACAGCAGCAAATAGCTAGTAGTAATGATTGGAAAGAATGTTCTCCAGATGTTTGCCTAAGGTCCTGCCTTGGCCCATCTGCGGAATCATAGATAGCAATAAAAAGCCAACCAAAATATAGCTACTAATAGTATTCATGATCAAGACAGTCTAATGCCAACTTGAAATGGCAGGGAAGTTGATTCATGGGAAGAAGAAGGCCCTAGATGACAGAGGGGAAGAATAACATTCAGTTATTCTCCCACTTTTGCTTGCTGCCCTGAAGTTCTGATCTTGAGAGCTAATAATTATTTTATGATGCCTGAAGTAGGTATGATACCTGCATTCTTCAAGGGCCTATCTGGGAGTGATCTAATATTCAATAAATAGTTATTCTTAGAGAGAGTGTCATTGTCAAGGAAAGGAGTGAAACGCTTGGAGAGCCAACTGATTTTTACCTGGGTGCTCACGCCTACCCAGGTAGGCAGACCTAGGACGGCATGAAGAGACTCAGAGTGACATTAGTTTGTGAGACCAGAAGGGCCAGGGCAAGTGACTCAGGGATGGGCCTTTCCCTCCTGGAGATGATAGTTATTGCCTGCTGAGTTCTAGACAGGAATTTGGGTTATTATATAACTTGTTTTCGAAACGTTCTTGTGGGGTGGGAAGGTTGCATCTATTCATGGCCCTTCTTGCCAGGGAAGCCCTGTAGCATCTGTGGATTTGATCCCACTGTGGTAGGGCCTGCTTATCAGGTTGGCCAGCCTAGTAGATCCTGTTGTGCGTAGAATATTTTCTTCTCTCCACTTTTGTTGTTTACTTAGCATAAGCCACTCCACCCTCGCTGCAAGTTTTGACACTCTCTCTGATACACTGTATGGCTACTGTACCTTGACTTTCAATTACATTAAATCCTATTATAATCATTTTCTTATAACAAATCCTCTTTAACACCTGAAAAGCTTGGCTCCCATGGGTGTAGTGTTATGCTGTCAAAATAAAAAACAGAGGAATTGCAGTAGCTGTTGATTGTGTTTAGAAATAAGATCAGAATAAGGGCCTTAACATATTTTGCATTCAATCTCAGCAGCAAAAGAGAAAAACGTTATTCTCAGCCATTCAGATAGGGCTTGACCTATAAACCAGTAGCCTTAATTCAGTGATTTTAAATCAAAGAGATAGCACATAAACATACTCTCTCTGGGAAAGCATTTCTTTTAGAAGCTAGGTCCAGAATTCCTCATTATTTCCATTATAATGATTAATGTAAGCAGAGCATTCTTTATTAATACATTGTAAGAACCCATGTCATGGGAAGGATTTTGTTTGTTTCGTTCTGTTTAATGCTTCCGGTGTAATGACTAAATTATACCAAGGTTTAACTTATTTTTGGCAAATGGACACGATGGTTCATCTTTTCTGCCTTGATTATTTTTGGCCAACATTTATAAGTATAGGTCAGAAGCCTGTTTTATTATTCCCGTTATTTAGGTTTTATTCCATGTGGATTGTTGCTATTTGGGGGCAGTTAGTTTTGAAGAGAGAAATGGACATCTGAGGAAAGAACCAGGTTTTGTCCGCAGGGTCTTTCCAGTGTTAGTCATGCCTGTTGATTTTACCCACTGACCCCCTGAGTTCCATCCTGAGTGGTGAGGGCCCTGTGTGGACTCCGTGGTGGGAGGATGTCTTTGCAGCTAAACAAATCCCACCTGATCACTCCAATCTACACAGAACCCAAGAGTTATCCCTATTTTTATTATTTTACCATTATGTTAGGAAAATGAGTAGTTTGAGGATTAGGTATCAATCAGAATAATCAGATGTCCTCTTTTCTTCTTGAGCTATTACCTCCAAGGCTCAGGTTGGTAAAACCTTACCCATTGTGGCAATAAGCATGTGCTGCATTGTATTCATTTTCTTGAGGAAAAAAAGGTAAATTGCTGATGACTCTGGTCACCGTATATGGCAACCAGGTCTTTTGCTATGAGCCAGGAGAGGTAGAATTCTCTGCTTTTACGATGGAGCTTTGGTTCAGGCCCATCTTTCTGTCTCAGGGTAATGTGAGCTGAAGTTGGTCTCAGAGGCTCTGGCAGCTGGCTTAACCTGTTTATATAAGGACGGAACACAGCCACTGATTAAGAGAGCCACCTCCTACTGGTTGATTTTGGAGGGGAGCCCAGAATTTTCCATGGAGTTAGCGTTTAAAAGTTAGATCAGCATCTCAATGGAAGATAAGGGCATACAAGAAAGCCCTTGTGGGTTTCCCTGTCTTCAGAAACCCCACTGTTTAGCAAGAGTTAGAATAGATATATTTGACCAATAAAACGCCTCTATTGGGCTTATCTCCATGAAAGGATCACTCTTCCTTAAGTAGGTCAGTTTGAGCTAAGCTCAGCCTTTAGCAACTTGTACATTGCCCTGGCTGTTCAGGGAGGGCTGGTTAGTGGTAAGGTCAATTTGATGTCAAGATATTTTATACGGGGGACATTTTAAATAGTAGGGATAAGATTGTAAATAATGAAAGGCTACTGCTTCTATGTTTAAGTCAGGGAATAAAGTCAAGGGGAGCAGAGGAGGGATGGGCAGGAAGCTGGGTGGAAGGACAAGGGCCTGATCGAAGACCTCCATGGCGAATCAATGGAGAAACTATAAGGCTTCCATGGTCGCATGGATTTCACGGCCCCTCACACATTAAAACATACTTGAAAAAATAGTATTCCTGAAAAATGAGAGAAATGATCTCAGGTCTTGTGATTTGTGGATGCGAAGGGGTCCTCATACTGGATTGGATTTTGATTTTACGTCTTTATTTATTAGTAGGCACAGAGTTTCCCTTAAGATGTCTGTGTGCTTAGAAGTGAAGACATGCGTGCGTGGTAACCCAAAACACTGCTTGGAGCTTTTAGTAGCTGGAGTGCGTGCAACTTGGAGTGGTGATTGGAGGGTATTTCTGCCCTCTAGGCTGCAAGTTCCAGAGGTTAAAAAAAAGAACATCCCACTTTTATAAAGGGGAAAAAAATCTTTTGCATAAATTATTATATAAATAAATCTTCTTAACAAGCACTGCAGTTTTTTTTTTTTACAAAGCACAAAGAGTTATTGTGTGATTTATGTGAAAAGGTTATATAACTGTACTCTGTTACTTTAAATAGTGTTTTTTATTTAAACTGCCAACTTCTTCATCACTAGCAAAGAAAAAAATGCATATTTGCAAAGTACAAAGGTAATTTTCAAGGACTGTAATTAGCTCATGATAACTCTATCTTTTGTGATGTCTTTGCTACGGAACTAGAAAAGAAATGGACTTTTTTCATTGTTGAATCTCAACTGTGGCACCTGTAGTGTGTCAGCTCTGTGAGAACCGAGGAGGGAAAAAGTCTGAAGCGTTACACTCGGCCAGGGGAGAATTATGGACAAACTAAAGTAACAGATCTTGCCATTTTTATTTGGCTTCATCTTTTCTTTTTACAAACATGGCAAGGCTCCATTTTTTCTCCCTCTGTTCCCCAACTGACCCTTTATTTCCAAGATATTAAAGGAGCTACTTAAAAAAAAAAACACTGAATATATGATGTGGAAGATAAAAAGAGAATGAGATTATAGTAAAAGAAGGTAGGAGAGAAAATAAATACCAGGTCAGAACTCTGGCAAGAGAAAAGACAGGTAAATGAAGGACATATTTGAGGAAGAGAATACTAGTTAATTTAATTCATTCCAGGGAAGTTGATTAATTGATTACTAAGAAAAAATGTATTTCCACGAAAGAGTCCAGCTTTGGGGCATGGTCAGAGTGGATGGACACACAAAGCATGCATGCCACCCAGTCCGTTTTTGTGTTTGGCTGAGGCAATATCACGGAGGAGTCCAGGTGGTCCGAGTCACAAAATTTCCCCATGGTAAAGAATATTTGCGAAGACAATCTAGGAAGTTTCCTTCTTAGGAAAACAGGCTGTTGTAGGCAGTTGAATTCCCTGGAGGTGGAATTGTGTAGGACTGTGGGATTTAGAGGTGGCTACCTTCTGAGAAGTCAACCCTACCTCTGTAGGCTGAAATCTGGAATTCTTGAGCTTGTTTTTCTCACTAGTGTATGATAACCACACGGCCAAAAGGAAAATCTATAAAGCACTTGAAGTCCAGGAATTGCAGTGTGGCAATCTGAGTACTGGGTGTGTTTTCTGTGGGACTGTGAGAACATTGTCACCTGTTTGGTCACTGACCTGGTTGCCCAGGTCTCAGTTTGGCAAACAACCAGCATGAACAACAACAGCCTCTTGCAATGGACTGTGAAATATTTGGGAATGGTTGTTCTCAGATATTATTAATTCTTTTTAGTTCAAACATTAAATTTCAATTTTAATGGAAATAAAAACAATGATATGAGACTGAAAATAACTACTTTTAGAGTTTAGGCATCAGATACCCACTTTTAGCAACTCTGCACAGGAAGAAGGCAATTGATTTGTAAAGAGTGACTTGTTACTGGCAGAGAAAAATGAAACAGTAGCTGGCTGTTTCAATATAGTACAGACCACGATGTCAGTCAGTATGCTTTGCAGTAGAATTCAATTGTAAATTTGATGGTTATATCTTTAAAAGTTACATGAAAACGTGGAGGCTTCTCTATCAGGTGAAGTCTACAGCATTTAGGATCTCATTAAATCTTGTTCTCTGGGAAGGTGTCACACGCTGTTTAACAGATCAAATAAGAGAAGACTGCAAGTTAATTTCCTAGCCAGGAAGGAGGAAGTCAATTAAAAACATACAGTTGAAAAGTGATCAATTTCCTTCACTCTAGAACCAAAAGGAAGTGTTTTGAAATGTGTATTTAAACTAAGAACTAGAGCACATCTCAAAGGGGAAAAGAAAAGCTAAACTGTGAAAGGCAAGCTCACAGCAGCAACAATGGCATATACAATAACAGGTGCAGCGCTTTCTAAACCCACTACCACGCTTTCTGGCTTTCACACGTGGTGGGAAAATCTCTTCAAACAGGAGCTACTTTCTTCAAGACTTAAAGGCTATCTTTGGCTTCTAGCAAAGGTTGACAAGTAATATAAATTCCTCCATGTGCTCAAAATGAGGGTCAGGCTAAAATTAACTTCACTTGTAGACAGAAGGTAGCCAAGATGACACTGTTATCCATTATGCTGAAAATGAAATGTTTCTCTTTAACTCCGAGGAAATATGCAGGGACAAAAAGTCTTTCAGATGAATTGTGTGCCCAGTTGTATGCAGGCTGGGTCACTTGGAGAGACACCTCCCTATTTTTGTCTTTTTCTGTGGACTACATTTAGATCTTAAACAATTAGCCCTCTTTAAGTTTTTTTTTTTTTTTCCTTCAAGTCACCTGCTTTAGAAATTCCAGCTTTTGTATTTTTAGATGCTGGGGTCAGGGCAAGTGCAAAAATGATGACATTTTCTGCCTTTACAAGTGATTCTTTTTGACTTTAGCAGGACAAAACAAAATGAGTACTGAGAAAGTGACCGCATTCCATTTTAACCCCTTAGGTCAGAAGCACAAAGCGTAAATACTAGTATGTGCTTAGAAGGCTAACCCCATTAGAGTGGATACCATTTAGGAAGACAAGTACTCCCTGTCACGAAACCCCTCCAGGTCCTACCAACTATACAATTAGGCACATTTATTGTCTTGATCTGTTGTTATTTAATTGTAACCACGAAAGGGAAGCAGAGAAGCGACTTTCTCATCTGATTATTTTTCTCCCTGAAAATTCTAAATCCGTGAGAAGTTTAGCTTTCTAAAGTATTTTTTCTCTTTTAAGGAGAGGAAGTATGTGTTCTATGGGAGGACAGAACCTCCTGTCTTCTCAATTATACTAGAGAAAGAATGGAAAAACATACTGAATTGTGTAAACATTTTAACTTTCAAATGAATACAGGCAGTTCCTCACTTGTGGTCACCCTTATTTATGAACAGCTGGGTGTACACATAAACATTGTCCCTCTTTGTCCTCTCCCCTATAATCAGGGAGGGCTAACCCCTAGCATCCCCAGTCTCAAGCCTGAGAACCATCTCTCCTCATTGCATTTCATTTCATTTACTGACATTCACGCAATACATATTTAGTGAGTACCTATTATGTGCCAGGCAAAAGAGTAGGCATTAAGAACACAGTGGTAAGAAAAACAGACCCTGTAGATAGGCCTCTTGGAGCTTATAGTGTAGACTCAAGAGGAAAAAAAAACATTCATCAAACAATTACATGAAAGATTTAAAATCACAGCTCTGATAAATGCAACGAGGGAAAACTATTGTACATGATGCTATGGAGCAAGAAATAGGAACAATTGAACTTAATCCAGGGGTTCAAAAAGGATTTTCCTGAGCAAGTGGGAAAAGCTGAATATGAAGTTTGAAGAGGAGTTAATTCACCCCAGAAGGAAATGAAAAAAACTTCCCAGTGAAATAAGTAGCGTATTCGAAGAGCTGCGGTGGGATGGGGGATGGGAACGGTGGAGAAAGGGTCAGTGTGTCTGAGGAGAAAAGTGAACGGCAGCTTCAGGGGACTCATGAGAGGAGCCGAATTAGTCTTGAGGTCAACGTAGGAGTCTTGTCTTTATTTTAAAAGAACTGGGAAGCCATAAGCCAAGTAAGAGTTTTGTCACAGTGCTGGGTGGTTGTGAGGGAGGGGGTGGAGTCACTGCAGTTTGACAGGCAACATTAAAGGGGGAAGGCATGTCCTCTGCCATTCCTCCAGTACCGCTCCCCTCAACCCCTACTGTACCTTTACCTCAACATCTCCCAAAAGCTCTATCTCTGCCTTTCCCCCCCTGTTCACCTTACTCTAGACGCCCCCACCACCTCTGCAATCTGGGTCTCTGTTTCTTTTCATCTTGGTTTCTACCCTACTGGGCCTCCCTAAGGCCATAACCCCCCCATCAGTACTTCAGAGTTAAGGCAGGTGGTGATGGATAGGCGAGGCATGTAACCAGGCACTCCGAGTCTGAACTTTGAATGTATTTCCCCATAGGATCAGTGGTGCACACAGCTGAGTGTTTTCCGATTCCCTCAACTGCAGGATGGATGACATTAGTTTTGGAAGGCTGCTCTTGGAGACTCACCTCATGGGACGCTGTTTCTATGGGAAAGACGATTTTAACAAAGAAGTTATCAGTAAACTCATGAAGCGAAGTGCATTGTTCTCATTAGGCTGCCTTTATATAAGGACGTTTTCATGTGGTGGGTGCCTTAGTGAAATCTCCCCCATTTCTTGTTTTTCATTCTTTGCATATTGAAGTCAAGCTAGTGTGGAATTGATGGAGAGCTCACTAGAGAACTCTTTAGTCCCAATGATAGCTTTGTTTATATTTGGTTACAACTCTCCCTAGGAACTGGGTAGATCAATGAGTTGAACTCCTAGTTTTGATAAAGTAGCCAGATTTGGGGAAAAAAAAATTTAATGTGAGGGCTGAATGGATGTTTAACTCATTGTGAACATGAATCTCTTTGCAGTTACTGAATAAGGACATGCTTGTGTTTGTCTTATGATCATTCTTCCTGTCCACATTTATCAGTTGCCATTTTTAGCTAGCTCTCATTTTTTTTCCCCCAGTGGGGGATTCTTGTTATAGTCCCATTCTCTGTCTTCCCCCTTTGGGAGTAAGGAGACATCTTCCCGAGTGGATTATTTATTCAACAGATATTGTTGTGCACTTACTATATGCTAAATACTCTAGGCCCTGTGCTACCGTAGGAAAGACAGATACAGTCCCTGTCCTTATGGGTCACACAGTCTACAGCAGTGCTATCTGGTAGTATTTTCTGTGCTGATGGAAATATATTGTGGCTATGCTGTCCAGTATAGTAGCCGCTAGCCACATGTGACTATTAAGCACTTAAAATGTGGCCAGTGTAACTGAAGATCTAAATTTTTAGTTTTTAAAATTAATTTAAATTTAAATAGTCACATGTAGGCACTGTATCGGATAGTATAGGTCTAGGGAAACTAGTGAGGTATAAAGAAGGTAAACAGGTAAGGCCTGGGAAAATAACTACTTACCCATACTAGACCTGAAGAAAGGAGTACCCAGGTTCCAGACAATTGTTTAAATGTCAGAAATGTGGGATAAGTGTTATGCACACAATTCTAGGGAAATAAGTTTAAAATTTTTATAAAGCTAAAATCCACTAAAAAAGCTATTTGACCATTCACAACCTCGTCTGCAAATCTCCACAGGTGCCTCTACCTGTTGTCTTCCCCCTTAACTAAGGACCCTGAGAGGGTTTCTGATACCAAATGCGCAAGCACTTTGAGCTTTGTGGAAGTCAGAGGAGACCCTTACACTATCACTGGGACAGAAATTATTATTTAACTGAACTGTGCAACAGGAAAGAAGCTGAGCTTTTAAGGATAAATGGGTCAGGCAATGATTTAAATCACCATTAAAAAATCTAGCATAAAATGTTTTGTTCTGGAAGAATATCTCTCATTTTAGAAATCAGTTCAGAGGAACTCTTTGGCTAGAACAATTTGTATCAGACAGAGCTGTTTAAAAGTTGTATGTTGTGTTACTGGTAGCAACAGGCTTCAGAGATGTTTTGTAGTTGAAAGTCATTATACCTAGCCTGCAGCTGCTAATCACAGAAGGAATTAGAAGAAGGGAAAGCTTGCCCTCATATTCTGGACAGAACAATGCCAGGAGAAAGGTTTCTTGGTGGGAAGAGTTGGTAATGGGGAGGACGGGTCTGCAGAAATACAGGGACAGCATAGGTGTCAGTGACCAACTTGTCCTTCATCCATCTGAGGAGAGACATTTCAAGACAGAACAGAGTCCTGCAGCTAATGTAGGGGGGAGGGGGCTGAAAAGGAAATGAAAGCTGTGTCCTTAATTGTTTCTAGCAAGCTAATAAGGGAAAAGAGACCACATACAGATAGAGTGAGAGGCACACCTGGGGTTAAGCCTGTGAGGAATCTGGCTTTAAGGCAACGGATACAGAGGCGTGGAGTTAAAAAGCAGCCTAATCAAGTCTCCGGGAGGACAAAAGTTAAACAGTGATAAATAGACACAGATTTCTGAGAAAGGCATGTATGAAAAATTCACCTGTATGCGATTTAAAAGTTGTTCAAAATGAGCTATAACTGAAGGAATGAAATATATATTTTAGGTTTCGGTAACTTTGGCCTATGGATATCCATCACAGGAATCTTAGTTTAAAACAAAACAAAGCATCACTTGGTGACAGCCTACTTCAAATATATTTCCCTGAGACTTTTCACCTCTCCATTGGTCTCCTTACTGCAAGAATAAGGGCGATAATGTCTGTCCCTGCCTGCTTCATAGAAGTGACAATCCAACAAGGTAACAAGTGTAAAACACTTGGGAAACTCTAGAACATATGCAAATATAAGCAATTTCCTTTATTGTTTGACTGTCAAATGATGTCCCTGAAAGTTCAATCTGCACACGTAAACAGAGAGTGATTACAACGAGGATTGTGGGCAACAAAGAAGGCCTGTGTGTGCCCAGGGGTGCCACTGTGCTTGGTAATTGGATTTTATGTATTTCAGGACTGGGACTTGGGCAACAAAAGGCTAGAATAGGAACATCAAATAAAGCCCAAATCAGTTTCTGCCCACTAGAATGGAAATCCAAAAATACGTATATGTTTTTAGTTGTGGTACCACCTTTTATGTGTGAATCCTGTTCATTCCAGACACACGCGTAAGCTCTTGTCTGTTCACCAAGCACCACCTCTGACTGCTTTAGAAAGCGAGCTAACAAATATGACCCTTGCCCTTTGAGTCATAAGATAAGCACCAGGCTGTCCTCTGGTTATGCGCCTTGGGATCATTTAGTCCTTCCAGGGCATAATATTCTTGGCTTTAGAATTAAGTCCATCCAAGGTCTTGGATTCGAGGATCCTGAGATTAAGGGCCTAAGAAAAGCTCACTTTCAGAGGGCTTACTTGAAGAAGTAGCCGGCCTGGGCTGGATTTAGCAACACTTTTCAGTGTATGCCTCTTTCTCCGAGGCATGGTGGGTTTCAGAGAAGAAGAGGAAGCAACAGAAGGTGCTCGAGGGAAGGAAGAAGCCCCGAGGAGCCCCCGCGAGCACCACAGGCACTTCAGGGGTCTGGACCCAAGGATCTCAGAGGACGTTTGTCTGACCGGAGAGGAAGCAACTCACATCTATTAAGTGCCAACCGTGGGCAGGAACTCTACCAGTCACTTTATGTGTTATCGTTTTGTCTAATTAACAGGGCGTTGAGGAATGTCTTTGTTTTTGCAATTTGACTATGAAGGAAAGTAACATTCTGCTGGGTGAATCCAATTTCTTATTGACTTTCACATTGCATTAGACACCGTCCCCGTGGCTAGGGCTGCTCTGCTGATCTCTCTTTCCTGGAAGTTTCACTTTTCACACGCTCAATTATCACAGCGAATTTGTGTCGTCTCAGTCACAATGAGGCCCACTTAAAGGGATGTTGTCATCAGCACTTTTGTTCCAAATACACGCTTCCCTCCAAAGTATGATGGAATTAAGATAGTGTCATTGTCTCCAGAGCCAAATGCAAGAAGGCCACATTTGTGTTTTCTGTCTTCAGCTCCTAATTTCTTAATTCCATACATTCAATCCTTGCTGTGCGGTGAGTTTCCACAGGGAGGGAAGCTCGGGGCCCCGGGGAGAACCGGGAGCCAAGGGAGCAACAGGCTGGCTCCGTGCATCTGCGAGGCCGAAGTCCAAAGCAATAGGCAGGCAGGCCTTGCAGGCCTTGCACAGTCACTAGAATACTTGATTGTTTTGTTGTTTTTTCTTTTTTACTATTTCAGCAGCTCCCACCATGAGGACATATTCTCCTCACCCTCAGAAGCCCTTTTCAAACATTACTCAGAAGACTGATAAGACGAAAAAGCACCCACTGATGGTTTCTCAGAAAGAAAGCATTCGATTTAACTACAGGGCAAGACGGCTCTGATTACCGCAGGCCCAGCTGACAGCAAGGTTGCCAGGCAACACTCGCTCTGCCAAGAGTGGTGGTGGAATGAAGCAACCATGTGGTTTGTATTACCATTTTTCAACTTTTTAGGGTTTCTAGAGGAGAACGTCACCAGAGATGATAATTCAGTTTGGAATGACTACGTTTTCAACGCAGTGTTCAGTAATTGCTGATTTGTGTTAAATCCTAAAGTCCACAGTCAGTCATATTTTACAACGTGGCCAAGATAAAGCACGGGGTATGTCAAGATCCTACTCTATGCAAATAACAAAGTTTCTGGCCAAATTCTCTTTAAATAAAAGAAAGAAAAATAAAAGTCTCTCCAGCATGTCCAAGCTGCTACTTACAGCTGTTATAAAGATAGCACAGGAAACAGAAATGAAAGCCAAACAATAAGCTAAATTCTGCCTTCCATTTACTTAACATGAACCATCTTCTGTAAAGTCGGAGTTCATTTTCTTTAAAGGTTTCAAGTCCGAGCTTGCCACAAACCAATCAGTTTGTACAAGTTTGGGTTAAACCATAAAATGCAAATGTTTTAATTTGTTGTTTATTATCTAAAGTGTTTGGTTTTAAAAAAGAGAGAGAAATCTGGGATTATTCACTTCGAAGTCTCCTGGGTATTCTTGGAACTATCATTCTCAGAAAGTCTGAAACACTAAATTGGAACAAATGACTCCATTCATAGACAAATTTGCAGAGTCATATGGTCTGCTTGCATGGAGCTTAGTAAATACCTTATGAATCTTTCCCTTTCTCAAAGAAGCATATCCACCTCCCTCTCAGTGGTGCAGCCAAGGGTCCAAATGGCATTGCTTCCAGTCTCATTCCTTAAAGAATATATATTTAAAAACTCATATTGTTCAAAGTCATTTTAGCAGAATTCACATTCTATTGCCTTCTTATAGCATTTTAAGGATCCTGGGAAACCCAGTAAGACATGCACTCCTGGAAGCAAGGCCTTTCAGTCTGAGGAAATGAAGCAGCAAGAACCTGGAGGAATCCATAGCTGGTCCACCCATACATGTCTCACAAACTTTCAAATAAAGAAAAAATATAACTCGCCATTCAAGAAGCCTTGGTCTAAACAAAATGCCATTTTACTTAAAGAGATGTTGTCAAACGTAGTCATTTGGGCTCCAAAATTATGCTCTGCGAAGCGCTAAATTAGATTTGTCAAAACATAACCTTAGTTCTCAAAACATTGTCAGAACTTTCAAAGTTCAATAAAAGGAGGCAGCATTTGTGGTTTAGGTGGACATTATCCTCTGTATTTATTCTACATAACACCCATCAAGCCATCAAGCCATCTGTCTGCCCATCCATTCATCCAATAAACATTGAATAATTGTTATGTGCTAGGCACTGCGCTGGATCTTCGACACAAAGGTAAAAAGACACATCTGTAGTATCAAGGCGGGCAGTAGTCCTAGTGAGGAGAGAGACATGAATAAATTGTCAAATAAGATGACCACTGTCATGGACAAGCAGAGAAAGCATGGGAAGTAAGTTCTATAATATAGCGCTAGTTCAGGATATGCTGGGAGCTGAGCTAAAGGTTTCAAGTAACCTTGAAACCATTCTTTTCTTTGACAGTCAGAGAAGGACTGGTGTTTGAGATCATGTTATTTTTTCTCTCGCAATGTACTTGATTGATGACACTATCACAGGGAGCTTTCCTGAAGAGAATGAAGGAAGAGAAGGAGAATGTTTGGCAACTGTTGATGGTGGGTTGTCCCCCACTAGCTGTATCTACATATTTTTCTCACCTTTCAAGGAAACATATGAGGACGTAAATGAATGAGAGTGACATTAGTGCATGAACAAGCTAAATCTGATCTAATTTATTTAGAAGCAAATATTTTGAAAACTCTTATACTTAATTACATCTTATGCATGACAGGTTTCAAATAGATTGTGACTATTGGGTTGTTTCATTGCAGTTGACAAAGGCTTATTTCAAAAGCCTGCCAAGGACATCCTTAAGGAGTTTACATTCTCTGAAGGTCAGAAGCTTGGTTTTTTAAATGCATCATTTCAGGAACGAATACTAAAAATAAATTTGACATTATAATTTCATTTTTGATAATGCTGGGTGTCATCAGCCACATAAACTGTGACAAGCAGAACTGCCCCCCTAATTTCCCAACGGTAATAATGAAAAAAAAAATATGGTTGGACCCAACATTTCTTTAAAGTGGGGGGGAGGGCTCTCTCTGCCTTAGCACTTTAGTAGAGCCCCAGAAGGAAATTCCAAAGGCCTTGGAATCCGATGGTCTTGTGGCACCTCTTCTGAAGGTTTTTGAGTCCAAGCAGAACATGTTAAAAGTTGTAGCCGAGAAACTTATCCATTAAGTAAGGAGTATGGTAGCTAAAGTGGGGTGCTCCTCATCCTGGAAGCTGTAAGCCTAGGTGCCATGAATATTAAAAGGTATGCTGGACAAGATAATGTTCTCTTTATGTTACAGTTTCAAGGGTTGTGACTGTACATGCAACCAGACTGCTGTAAAACCAACTAATAATTTAAAATTTCTCATTTTTATCTTTGTACAATCCATCCAAGATCAATAAATTGATGGGACCATTTGTTGATTTTTTTTTTTGGTCACTAAGACCTAAAATTGAGAATTCCAGATCAGTGGTACCTTGGTCCACCACTTTTTGTCACTGAGATCCTGTTTACATTTCCGCTAAGCAAAGAAACTACTAAAACCATTAAGAGGCTTTAGAGTTTACTAAACTAAAGACAGAGAATGAATTTATTTTAAATTTGTGAAAAATGTGGGTTTTTTTTTTTTAATCTTTATAGGCACTTTATTCAAAAGGCTGGCGACCTGATAAGACTGTGGGCGTGAACCCTAACAGCCCTTCTTACATTCCATTTAAAATGGTCCTTTCATAACGAAGTGTAGGTAAGGGGTTTGGAACTCAGGGAAAAGTTAATTGGATTAAAAAATGGCAGCATTCTGGTCCTGGGAGGTGGTCTTTGTCTGTGTCCTGGGTGGAGGTCATCTTACCCTGGAGTACAATGGATCAGATCCCATCTTGGATTGCTCGAAGTCCTCCTGAGGCACAGAAGTGCAACTGCTTTTGGTCTCCTGGAGTCAGGGTGGGTCGAACCTTCAGTTTAAATCTACTTGTAATCTATGTTAGTACTTTCCCTGAACGTTGTTTGATATTGGCCAAAAGTCACCCTGATCCCATGGGTCATGGAGTGCTCAGTGGCTTGGTATACGACCTCACTCAGAGGTGCCCCAGGAAGGCAGCTTCTTCCCTATTGCACGCTGCAGTGCTCTTCTTGGCTCCCTTGTTTAGAAGTCCATAATCAGTGTCTATTTATTTAACTTAAAAATAAACAACCAACCAACTAAACCTTGGTCATTTAGTATGTATACCTATGAGCCTCATTCCACCAATGGACAGTGAACATTTACCATCTCTTGTTGTCTCAGGAGCCCAGTGAAGACATTTGGGCAGGACCACGAGAGCTGCCCCAGCCATATGGTGATGCGAATAGCCTTCTGCACCTTCTGAAGCAGACGGAGAAAGGCCCCAGAAATGGTGAGTCTATGGATTATAGTGCTCTAGATGGAAAGGCCTGCTTCCCTCAGTGCCTGGTGTCTTCTAAAGCTTGCTATTTGGTGACCTTTTCTTTCCTGTAGGCCTCTTTCCTCAGTACTTGACCTTGCCATTCCCTATTCCTTAGCTCATTCAAATCAGATGATATTCCTACACATTATCCAGTTCTGTCATAGGCACTTCAGATTTCACCCTATAGCTTGGAAGCTGTGCCCTTTTCTTAGATCAAATCCCATAGGATTAGTGCCACTGGGCATGAACTAGCCCTAGTGCCCTCTCCTCTGTTCTCACCCCTGCCTCCCCCGATTGACTCTACTGTCGCCAGCTCTTCCGGGGCCTCCCTTTGGTCTTGGAGTCTACCCTACTCCCTAGCTCATTTCCTCTTCCTCTGCTTCCTGCCAGTGCCTTCCAGCACAATGGATTTACTGCTGAAAATAAACACCTTAGTGTGAATTACTTTATTTGACCCTTCGGTGGGGGGATGATGGGGGGACGGGAATGGAGATAAGAGTTTTGGAAACTTTTAAAGTAAAGCAGGGAGAAAGGGAAAGGCCAACTTCTACAAGAAAAGTGGAAAGACAGAGGCAGCAGAAATTGTGCAGATAAAAGGCAAATTTGACAATCTATTGCTAACTTACTTGCAGAGCCTTCCAGCTCTGGCCACTTTGAACCTGCCAGTTTTTGCCTTATGCTATTTTTTTGCCCTGTGCACATCTGTGTGCTTTCATCTAGCCACTCAACTATTTTCTTTGATTACCAACTCTGTGCCAGTAGTGCTATGATGGTGAGAAAACAAAACTCTCATGATGTCAAGGGGGAAAAAATCAAATCAAATTACCACACGATAAATATGTACATGGAGTCAGGAAGATATATAATGCTAAGAGGGGTTATAATAGGAGAACTTGACCAGCTCAGTGATGTGTAGAAAAATGTACTCAGGGAAGCAGCCAGGTTGCTGAGAATTAGTGGAAATATAGGCCATAACTCAGTAAGTTAGAAATACCCTCACTGGAAAAGGAAGAGTATGAGCAAAAGCTCTGTGGTTGAGAGGAGCATGATGTGTTCAGAAAATAGAAAGAAGGCCTGAATATCTGGGAGGCAGAGTGGTGGGTATCTTATGAGATAGGGCTGGAAAGCTGGGTAGAGGCTTCTATAGGTGCATGAAGCATTTTGTTCTTTGTCTGAAGAGCAACAGAAACTTGTCTATTGTGTAATAACTTGACACAAACCTAGTGCTTAAAAAATAAAAAGTGTTGAGTTTTGCCCAGTTTCTGTGCATCAAAAATCCAGGGAGAGCTTAGAGGGGTGGTTGTGGCTCGTGGTCTTTCGTGAAGTTGCAGTCAAGATGTTGGCTAACACTCTGCTGTCACCTGGAGTCCTGGCTGCAGCTGATGGGCTTCTTCCAAAGTGGCTCACCCACATAGCTGGCTGGTTGGTACTGGGTGTTAGTGGGATGGATATTTCAACTCCTCTTCATGTGGGCCTCTCTACAGGGCTGCATGAGTGTCCACATACATGACAGCCCTCTTTTCCAAAAGCAAGTGTTGAAAAAGAGAGAGTGAGAACCTTTCAAACACCTTGCCTCAGCAGTGACATGGCACATCCATCACATTCTATTTGTTAAAAAATAAGTCACTAATTCCTATGAGTATTCAAAGGGAGGGCAATTGGGCTCCACCTTTTGAAAAATTATTGTCAAAGCATTTGGGGTATATTTTAAAACAAGCGAACCGTTAAGGAATGTTAAGCAGGAGTACTGACATGATGATATTTGCATTTCAAAAATTGTACTTTAAATGGGAAGCAAATTAAATAGGGTCGGTGTTGGTTAATAGATATTAGAATGATCCAGGTGTGAATTACCAGTAGGGTGATGGAATAGGATGCTGGTGAACATGAAGAGAACTGAAGAGTTCAATACGCATTTAGAAAGTAAAGTGAGTCTTAGAGATCAACTGAACTTGGCAATTGAAGGAGAGGGAATATTATAGTTTCCTAGTTTTCTGCTTTGCATAGACTGGTATTGTGGCATTCAATGACATGGAGAATACTAATTTGGGTCTATCAACCAGGTTGTCATGAGTTTTATTTAAGATATATTATGTTTGAAGTATTCGAAATATCTAAGTATGGTTACCAAGTGGTTCCTTGGTCATAAAACTCTAGAACTAAGAATTCTGACCTAAAGATATAAATTGGTGAATAATCCATGTGTAGACAGAAAGGAAATCTCTGGGTTTTATTATCCTAGAGAAAGAAAAAATAATATGAAAAGAGAAGAGAGTTTTGGGAGATTTTTTGTTGTTGTTGCCAGCAAGTTTTGCTTCCCTCTTTCCTTCCTTCCTTCTTTATGGGAGGAGTGTAATTGCCTGTTCCATTGGTGCTTACCATGGCCATGTGATTTGCATTGGACAATGAGGTGTTAGCAGGTGTGACAGGAGCAGGTGCCTGAAGTGTGTAGTGGAGCTTTGGGTTTGTGCTCCTTTTGCTTTGAACAAAACATGCCTTAGATGGCCACTGGTACATGCAGGAGTCGGCTGACCTGGACACAGTCGAACTGAGCCTGGCCTACATCAGCTGAGCCAAATTTACAGCTATATTAGCATTAAAAATGCTTATTTTTGTAAGCTGCTAAAATGTTAAGGTTTTTATTTGTTGTTGTTATGCAATATTGTTTTCATAATAGCTGACTGATACAAGGGCATAGGATCTAGTACCAAGGAATACTATGAAGTCCTTATTGAAAGACATGAATTTTAAGAATGGTATTTTTGCCTGACGTGAGAGCAAAACCCAGCCTAAAGACTTGGTCAAACTTCTGGCGAGGGCATGTATGGACCCCTTTAATTGAGGCATAGCTGTTTACCTGTCATGAGTGTCCATAGGTCATACCCATATGTTCTTAGAATAGCTCTTCCGAGCAGGGCTTTCTGAAATAACAAGAAGTCCCACCTCACCTAGACACGGCAGTCATCAAGACTAACCACTGCTGTTTTCCCTTTCTCTGAGCGAGGTTTTATTATGTTGTAAAGACATGCTTAAGAAAATTGATGCCCTATCTACATACTATGTTTATATTTTAGAGCATATTTTATTGTTGTTGTTAAAGCAGAGTTCAAGAGAACACATTCTAATATTAAAAAAATAAGGTTATTGGTGGCGATAAACAAGCCTGTAAATAGTGTGCCAGTGCAATGAAAGCAACCAAAGTGGCTCTTGGGCTATGAATGCTTTTATAAATGCTTGGTTAGTGATGAGGTCATTATGAAAGATGATGAGTGAGACTCAGAGGAAGAACAATAGTTTTGTTAGTTTAATGGCTGTGGAATATTTTGGTAATTGCTGGAATATTCCTTTACAGTAAGCTTAAAACTTGCTTTTTAGCGCACAGTAGAATGCTTGACCTGCAATATGTATTTTAACTTTATCTTTTTTATCACTTTCTTCTTCAGTGTAATGCTAAATTATAATTGAGAAGGACGTAACTTAGATTTCTATGGTATTGCTGTTGAAAAGATAGAGAAACTCTATAGGAAAAGCAAGAAAAGAGGCTGTGTTGAAAATATTTGTCTGTCATGTTTTGCTTATTAAAATGAGATTTCCCTCCCGGATGCCCATCTTAAAGGTCTGTAAAAATTGTGTGCGGGTGTGCGCAGAGGACAAGTGTAGTCCTTCTGTGTTTATGGGGCCATGTGAAATTATACCTTGCCTAGTTTGACCACAGTGTGAAAGTTTAAAGTGTAAACAAGATCAAAAAGAAGAGTGGTTTCAAAAATGGAGAAACAACATTCCATTCTCCCAGAGCCTTTTCAGCCTCTCAGTCAGACAGCTGCCCCCCACTCTCTTCTCCCAGCAGCCCCTAGAAACAACAGCCCACTCCCCCACCATCCCCCACCTGAAAGTAAAGGGCGCCATCAATTCTCAGAAAGAAATTGCCAAAATAACAAACTTTATTGGAGTGGATAATTTCTCACAGAAACTGCCAATCAGCTACAGATGCAAATCTGCCTTTCTTTTCCCTCTCCCCAGCCCTTAGCTAGAGAAAACAACCTAAAACTCAAGATAAACTTTGCCTTTTTGCAAAATAATAATACAAATGACATTGCCATCTTGAGATATTTGCTTGTCCTTCCCTTCTGCCTTCTTCATTACACAGTTCTCTCTGTGTGTATGTGTGTGTGATGTCTTTTTGCCTTTTCATTTTATTCAGGGTTCAAAAAAGTGATTTTTAACCGAAAATGTCACATAAACATGGTTAAGAAAAGCAAACAGGACAGAAATGTAATAAAAATTAAGTGTCTCTCTCTCCATACCCTCCCCCCTTTTCTCTAGACTTCCAGAGAGCAGAAATTCTGTCAGGGAGAAGGGTGTGTGTGTGTGTGTGTGTGTGTGTGTGTGTGTGTGTGTGTTGTGAAGGGAAGAAGAATGGAGAGAAAGTCTTGGTGTTGATTTATTTTCAATTTAAGAAAAAATGTAATCACACACATTTTTCTCTTCATTTCCCCTTCACCAAAAAGAACAAAACAAAACAAAAAACAAGAAACAAAAAAACCCCAACTAACAAAAGACAAACCCAACCCCAAACAAACAAAAACCAAACCTCTGCTGTTTGGAAGTCTAAGAGAATTGCTGCTTAAAGGTCTTTCAGATAAAGCTCATTCCAAAGACATTTCCAGTGTAACCAAACAATGAGAAACACTGGGATCCAGCCAGCCGCTGTCCCTGCCGTCTCTGATTTAGGGCAATTTGATGATGATTACATCAAAGAGAAGATGGAGATGGGTTCGTGGAATGGGAAAACAAACAACTCCAAATTCCCCTCCATTCATTTATATTTAAACTATTTTATTTTTATCTATTGTTTTAGATAATCAATTCGTGTGCATTTAGGATGATTTTATTGGTATGAAAAGTCTCTTTGCATTTCTTCTTAATATAAAGGTTTGTGGAATGTTTGCTGAGAACAGAAATCCTTTCTCAAGGAGTCCTTTTCCTAGACTGTTTGGAGGGTCTCTACGAGGCAAGCAATGATCCAGTGTTTCAGTAGTCCCCTCTCCCAGACAGCTTGGCTTAATGTTTTAGTTCTCCATGACTCACTGTTTTAAAAACGAATTGAAAAATTTGCTCACCAAGAGAGCAATGATTAACTAAATCTGTAAGGTGCCAGTTGACTTGCTATCAATAGCTTAAAAGAAAATCTAAATCCATGACTAATGGCCCAGAAGTTTACTACTTGCTTAGAGGAATATCTTTAGATCAAAGTGCTATTTTTGCAATCTTTAATTTTTCTTCCTTTCTCCGTTGTTCTACATTTAACAAAACTTACATACTCTTATTAATAATACAGACATATATTCCCAGGCTTCATTCCCCTTTTTACTACACACTTGAATCTGTGGTTAGTTTTTCCTCTGAATATCTATTCTTCAATTTGCCATGTGATCATGTGGAGTATTTGGTTAAGAGCATGGGCCCAGGAAAAAGCATGTCCTGACTCAAGAGTTTGCTAGGTATGTGACTTAGACGAACTTTCCTAATCTCTCTATACCTCAGTTTTCTCAACCATAAAATGGGGGTAACATTAATAATTATAATGTAAAGTTGATAGGATTGTTGTAAAGATTCAATGAGAAAATACAAGCAAAGCTCTTAATATAGGTCTATCCCTCAATAAGCTTCAATGCAACAGATTTAAAAAAAATAAGACATACAAAACAAAAAAATTTAAACTTTCAAAATCTTCTACGTAAACTTTTCTTAGTAAGAAAGCAAGAAAGAAAGAAAGAAAGAGAGAAAGAAAGAAAGAAAGAAAGAAAGAAAGAAAGAAAGAAAGAAAGAAAGAAAGAAAAGAAAGGGGGAAAATATGCCAAACTGTGTGATGTCAGAGAAACAGGCTTGTGTTATGTGTCTGGATGGCCCTATGCCTCACATTCTGTGATACGGGGTATGAAGTTATGTATTGCTACACTTGTTCAGTCTATGCCAGTGACTGAGAGTCTGGGGTGCCCATGCAGTGGGCTGGTGTATGAATGTGGAGGAAAAGGTCAGGAGACCGTAGGTGTATCACGTAGAGATTAGAACACATGACCCAAAGAAAAACTATATTACTAAATGGGGGGCACCAAGAAAATGACTAGTATTTCCACCTTGGAGCTTACATGCTGTTGCATACAGAGATAGAATTCACAGCCAAGAAGTTACTGATTACTTACCATTTCAATCTGAAAAGCTGTGAAACTCCAGTGACAAAGTACATATCAAGGTTATAGTTCATATCCTCATCTGTTCCTTTTCGTATGCATTTTGTGTAGAATTGGGGCATTCATTCATTCCGTAAAGAGTTAATACATGTCTCTTTTTATCTGTTATGGGCCAAGCTTAGTAGGCTTACTCTCAAGTCTATTGAGGCAAAGTGATGACTGCGGTAGAGAATTTTGGGATTTTCTTGAAAGATATCTACCATTCTTGGTGGGGTGGTGGTGGTGGCTAGTGTTGCAACTGAGAAGTAACACCTAAAATGATTCTAAAAAGAGAAGTAAGGGTTAACAGAGTTAAAGGGGAGAGGAAACAGGTAATGGGGAGGACAAGATGAGCAGTGGTATATAAGTGGCCTGTTTTGGTAGATGGAGAGGTGTCACGGTCACAGGGGGGTTTTAGTGAGTATGAAGAACATAGGAATGTCTGCAGGTTAGGTGGGGGTGGGAGTCGGAATAGAGAGTTACAAGTATAAGAAAGGTGGGCAAGTTCTCAGAGGGGGTGGTGGTAGACTTTAATTGAAGGAAGAATACTCCATATTCTTGGGCTAGAGGAAATGTCTAACAAACTTTGATAAATATTATTGATTATCCTTTGATTAGAAAGTGACTTTCCTTTAAACCCAAGGGTAAAATGGTATTTGTTTACTTATAATTTTTCTGAGTGCCAAAGAAGCAGGAAACAAGAAAACAGGGAAATGAATTTTATAGTTAAATACCTGTTAATTCTGTATTTGGAAGATACTAACTCCACATGAACTTCCTGGTTTTATCCATCTTTCAGAAAGATTTGTCTTGTGTGAATGTCAGTTGGCAGAAAACATTTCACTTTTTTTATAAAATTCTAAGTGGTTTAAAAACTTGTATATACACAAGGCGGTACCTTTTTCATATTATCAAATATTTGATTTCCTATGAGGTTAACATTTTTCATATTTTTATTTTCCTCTTTTACAAATTGTCAGTTTTGTCATCTAAAAAAGGCTTTTTATGAAACACCTTCAAGCTAAAAAAAAAAAGTCTAGGATCAAGAGAATTCAAGATGCTCTGATCTAGAGTGGATGAATTGGGGAAGCAGGACAAAAAATTACACAGAAAAAGATGCATGGAAACATAGACTTCATTTTTGAAAGGGAGACTCTCATTTCTGTGGTTCTTGGTCTAGTCAATGTCAAATTAATTAATCTGATGTGCAATTTCCCTGTGGAGTACGCATTTAGCATTGGCTTGATAACTTCTAGAGACAGAAAGCTTACTGCCTCTTGAGGCTGCCCCTTCCATTTTGGGTAAACTCTGATACCCCCAAAATACCTTTGTGTGAAGGGGTCAAAATTATTAATATGCAATATGAATAGCTAGTACTTACAGAGAGCTTCCTAAATGCTAGGTATAGTTCTAAATGTCTTAACATGTATTAAATCATTTATTGCTAAAAGAGTCATCTTAGGAAGTTATTATTATTATCTTCATTTTTTCAGATGAGGCAAATGAAGCACAGGGAGTTTAGATAAATGTATCAATGTCACACAGGTAGTGGTAAGTAATTGAGTAGGACAGAGGACCCCGAAACTCTAGCTCTGGAGCCCATGCACTTCACCACTTCATTCTTCTTTCTTCCACTGAATGATTGTTCCAAGGCTTTCCTCACCCCTTGGTCAGTCATGCAGATTTTACTGTTTCCCATTTGTTTCCCATCCCCTTCTTTGAATTCCATGGACAGATTTGTTGTTGCCAGCCTTTTGTGATGCAGAATCAGGAAGAGTAAGAAAAAGAATAAAAGCAGATGGACTAGGGGAAGACTTTTCTGGGAAATGTGGCACAAAACCAAAAATAGTATGGGGAAAATAGTGGAGGGAAAAGGGAAATTTTAAGAAGCATCTCTAGAGTTTATACACTTCAAGAAATGCAAAGAAAGAAACTGAATTATTCTTGTTACTTTTTGGTGGCTGGACTATGTCACTTGATTACTGTACCAGTCTAGCACTGGGCTACATAGAACATGGACTTACAGGGTTCAATATACTTCTATAGAACCCATCTTTCTTCCTGTTATGTTCTGAAGTCATCTGGCCCAGAGGTAGCTTTTCAAGTATTTAAAGATGCTTATCCTATTCACCTTAATTTTTCTTCTTTTTAGTAAAAAATTTGTAATTCCACCAGTTTCCTTTTTTTTTAAAGAATAGTTTATTGAGGTGTAATCAATGCACAGTAAACTAAAGACAACTGGATTAGTTTTGACATGTTATAGAACCACAAATCATCACCACAGCCAAGATAAGTGGACATATCCATCACCCACAGGAGTTTCCTGTGGCCCTTTTTAATACCTTTCCCTTCCCTTCCACCCTTCCCCAATCCCCAGAAGACCACTGATCTGCTTTCTATCACTACAGATTAGTTTGTACTTTATAGAATTTCATATAAGTAGAATTATACAGTATATACTATTTTTTTTTATGGGGGAGTCTGGTTTCTTTCACTTAGGATAATTATTTTGGAATCTATTCATGTTGTTCTGTATACCAGCACTTTATTCCTTTGTATCGCCAAATAATGTTTCATTGTACAGATAATGCCTCAATATATTTATTCATTCTCCTGTTGATGGGCCTTTGGGCTTTTATCAATTTTTGGATATTACAAGTCCTTTTATAGAAAGAAGATTTAATTATTCTTAGGTAATTAACTAGGACTGGATTCATTAGATCATATAGATGTATATTTAACTCAAAAAAAGAAACTGCCATTTTTTTCCCCCAAAATGATAGCACCATTTTAAAATCTCACCTGCAGTGCATGAGTCCCACTTTCTCTACATCCTTGCTGACACTTTAGTCTTCAGTCATTATAATAGTTTTTTAATGGTGTTTCATGGTGGTTTGAATTTGCATTTCTCTAATGGCTAATAATGTTGAACATTTTTTCGTGGGTTTATTTGCCATTTTGTATATCTTTTTTGGTGAACATCTGTTCCAATCTTTTGCCTATCTTTCTAAATTGATAAATCTTGAGAGTTGTTTTCCTTCTCTGCATACAGTTCTTTTATCAGACATGATTTCAAAATATTTTCTCCCAGTTTGCGGCTTGTCTCTTCATTCTCTTAACAGTATCTTTTGAAAGCAATTTTAAATTTTAATGAAATCCAATCTATCAATTATTTATTTTATGGATAATTTTTTTGGTATTAAATCTAGAAAATCTTTACTTTACCCAAGTTCACAAAGAAATCCTGAAATGATTTCTTCTAAAAGTGTTGTGCTTTTAGATTTTATATTTAGATTCTCTAATCAATTTTGAATTAATGTTTTTATATGCCTTTAGATATGATGGAAGTTTTTGCATATGGACATTCAGTTATTCTAGTATGATTTGCTGAAAGAATACCCTTTGCTACCAAATTGCCTTGAAACTTGATTAAAAGTCAGCTATTTATATTTTTGTAGCTCTATTTCTTAATTTTTTATTCTATTTCACTGATTTGTCTATTTTCATATAGCTGTCATATTATCTTGATTATTATAGCTTTATGATGTCTCAAAATCAGGTGGGATTAGTTCTCCAATTTTATTCTACATTTTCCAAGTTGCTTTGCCTATTCTAGGTCCTTTATATTTTCATATGAATTTTAGAATCAGTTTTGTCAATATCTCCAAAAACAACCTGTTGGAATTTTGATTGGAATTACATTTAGTCTGTAGATCAATTTGGGGAGAACTGACATATTAAAGGAGGATTGCTATCTATTCATTTTCTTGGATCTTTTTCAATTTCTTTTAGCAGTATTTTGTGATATTTGTGTCTTGCCTGTCTATTATCAGATTTATTCCTGAGAAGTTTGTATTTTTAAATTAATGTGAATGTTAATTTTTAAATTTAAATTTTCAATAGTTTTTGCCATTATATAGAAACAAAATTTATTTTTAATCGTATTCTGCAACCTTGATAAACTCACTATTAGGTCTAGCTTTATTTTGTAGGTTCCAGAGGATTTCTTTTTTACACAATCTTATTGTTTGACTCAAGAGAGACAACTTACTTCTTTCTTTCCATTCTAGCACCTTTTATTTCTTTTTCAGTCCTAATTGCACTAGCTATAACCTTCAGTACAATGTTAAATAGATATGATTAGTTCAGACATCTCCGTGTTTCCCCAATCTTAAGGGGAAAATGTTCAGTCTTTCATCATTAAGTGTGATGTAGCTGTAGGTTTTCATAGCTAGTTTTATTGAGTTGAGGAATTTCCCTTTTTATTCGTAGTTTGTTGAGTTTTTATCAGAAATGTACATTGGATTTTGTCAAATGTCCTTTTCTGCTTCTGTTGAGATGATTTTTTTCCCGGTGTATTCAAGTGATAAATTTAAATGCATTGATTTTCAAATGTGAAACCAAAATTGTTCATCAACGTTGCTTTTCTGGGATAAACCCCATTCTTTCATGATGTATTATCCTTTTTATATATTGTTAGATTTGATTTGCTAAAAACTTATTAAGGAGTTTTTGCATTTTTGCTCCTGAAGAGTATTGTTGTAAAGTTTTCTAGTCTTTATGTCTTTGTCTTCTTTTGGTTTCAGGTTAATGCTAGCCTCACAAATTGAAATGAGAAAAATCTCTCCTCTTTAATTCAATTGGAAGAGTTTGTGTAGAATTGTTAATAGTTCTTCCTTAAATTTTGGATGAAGTCTTCAGGGAAGTCATATGGGCATGGAATATTTTTTATGACAAGATTTTTAATTACAAATTTATTTTTCTTAATAAATATAGTGTTATTCAGATTACCAACATCTTCAGTGGGCTTTGGCCATTTATGTCAATAAATTTGTCAATTTAACCTGTTGTTGAATTTATTAGCACAAAGTTTATAATGTTTTCTCATTGTTATTATCTCTAGAATCTGTAGTGATGTAACTTGTATCATTTCTCGTATTGCTAATTTGTGTCTTATCTCATTTTTCTGGTCAATCCGCTAATGGTTAATCATGTTTATAGATTTTTCCAAGAACCATGAATATTTTCTATTCATTTTATATTTTCTAAATCTTATTGTATTCTGTGATTCTTAGTATTTGCTTTCTTCTAATTTGAGTTTGATTTGCTTTTCTTTGTCTAGTTCAGGGGTAAGCAAAATTTTTATGCAGACGACCCAATGAAAATATTTTAGGCTTTCTGAACCATGCCATCTTTGTCAAGGTACTGTATTCTGCTATCATGGCATGCATAGCTGCCTAGAATATAAAGGAATGAGTATGGTTGTGTTCTAATAAAATTTCATTGTACAAAAACGGGCAGTGGTCTTGAGTTGACCTAAAGGCCATAGTCTGTCAAGCTCTGTTTTAGTTTCTCAGGCCCAAAGCTAAGTTTATTGATTTGAAGCCTTCTTTTCTAACATAGGCATTGAATACTATAAATTTTTCTATAAAATATGTTTTAGTGGCATCTTACAAATTTTGATATGTTGTATTTTTCTTTTCATTCAGATTAATATTCATTCTAATTTTACTTTGAATTCTTCTTTTACCTGTGCATTTTGTAGAAGTTTGTTATTTAGTTTCTAGAGATTTCTCTGTTACTGATTTCTAATTCCTCTGTGGTCAGAGAATACTCTTTGTATGACCTAAATCCTTTTAAACTTATTACTTGTTTTATGACACAGAATATGGTTTATTTTCATAAATGTTCCATTTGCACTTAAAAACAATGCATATTCTACTGTTAGGATGAGATATTTATAGCTATCAATATGTCTATTTGGTTGATGGTGTTGTTCAAGTTTATATCCTACATAATTTTCTGTCTTCTTGTTTTCTCAGATATTGAGAGAGGTGAATTTAAATCTTCAGGTATAATTGTGGATCTATTTCTCCTTGCAATTCTATTAGATTTTGCTTCATGTGTTTTTTTAAATATATTTTATTGATTATGCTATTACAGTTGTCCCATTTCTCCCCCATCATCCCCCTCCACCCTGCACACCCCCTCCCACCCATATTCTCCCCCTTTAGTTCATGTCCATGTGTCATAAGTTCTTTAGCTTCTACGTTTCCCACACTATTCTTGCCCTCCCCCTGTCTATTTTCTACCCACCGTCTATGCTACCTATTCCCTGTACCTTTTCCCCCTCTCTCCTCCTCCCACTCCCTTGTTGCTAACCCTCTATGTGATCTCCATTTCTGTGGGTCTGTTCCTGTTCTAGCTGTTTGCTTAGTTTGCTTTCGTTGTAGGTGTCGTCGTTAATATCTGTGAGTTTGCTGTCTTTTCACTGTCCTATTTTTTATCTTCTTTTTCTTAGATAAGTCCCTTTAACATTTCATATAATAAGGGCTTGGTGATGATGAACTCCTTTAAGTTGACCTTATCTGAGAAGCGCTTTATTTTCTCTTCCATTCTAAATGACAGCTTCGCTGGATAGAGCAATCTTGGATGTAGGTCCTTGCCTTTCATGACTTGGAATACTTCTTTTCAGCCTCTTCTTGCCTGTAAGGTCTCTTTTGAGAAATCAGCTGACAGTCTGATGGGAACTCCTTTGTAGGTGACTGTCCCCTTATCCCTTGCTGCTTCTAGAATTCTCTCCTTCATTTGAATCTTGGCTAATGTAATTATGATGTGCCTTGGTGTCTTCCTCCTTGGATCCAAATTCTTTGGGACTTTCTGAACTTCCTGGACTTCCTGGTAGTCTATTTCCTTTGCCAGATTGGGGAAGTTCTCATTTATTATTTGTTCAAATAACTTTTCCACTTGTTGCTCTTCCTCTTCCCCTTCTGGTACCCCTACAATTCAGATGTTGGGATGTTTAAAGATGTCCTGGAGGTTCCTAAGCCTCTCCTCATTTTTTTGAATTTTTGTTTCTTCATTCTTTTCTGATTGGATGTTTGTGTCTTTCTTCTGGTCCACTCCATTGATTTGAGTCCCAGTTTTCCTCCCGTCACTACTGGTTCGCTTTGTGTTTTCCTTCATTTCACTTATTGTAGCCCTCATTTGTTCATCTAACTTGTGACCAAAATCAACCAACTCTGTGAGCATCCTGATCACCAGTGCTTTGAACTGTGCATCGGATAGGTTAGCTATCTCTTGGTCGCTTAGATGAATTGGCTCTGGGGTTTTGATCCATTCTCCCATTTGAGCCTTTTTTTTGGGGGGGGAGGGTCTGGTCGTGGCTGTTACATAGTGAGGGGTGGAGCCTTAGGTGTTCCCCAGGGTGGGGCAGCCCAGTTGCTGGGTAGTGATGCTGTATGTGGGAATGGGGTCTGAGAGGGAACAATGGCGCTTGCTCGGCTCTCTCTCAGATTCCAATCCCTTCCACCGCTTCTCCCAAGCAAATTGGGCCCTCTGGTGCTAATTTCCATGTGGATGGGTTTGTGTCCATTCTAGGATCCTGTGGGTCTGTCCAATGAACTCTCCTGTGAGGCTGGGAGTCTCTCTCAGCACCTCAACCCCCACAAGTATTTTCAATTGGTGTTTTTAGGCTTTATTTCCCGGCACTGGGGCCCTGGGTTGCGAGGTCTGTCTCGTCCCCCGTTTTCGCCTGGGTTATCTGCACGTGAATGTGGGACCACCTGGTCAGCCAGCCACCTTGCACTGCGTCACTGGGTCTGTCTGTTACCATTCAGTGCCCCCAGTCTGCTAGCCACCACCTGTGCGCCTGGGATCTGCCAGGCTTGCCTGCACACCCGGGTCTGCCAACCTCCACTTTTTCCTGCCGAGATTCCACCCCTCTTACCAGTCTGGATGAATGGTTGTTACACTTCTGTACAGTTCAATTTTCTGTTAGTTCTGATTGTTTTCTTGTTTCTAAATCTTTGTTGTTCTTAATTTTGGTTGTGTGAGGAGGCACAGTGTGTCCACCTATGCCTCCATCTTGGCTGGAAGTCCCTGCTTCATGTGTTTTGAAACTCTTATTAGACATGAAAGTTTTTAGCATTGTTATATACTCTGAATGGATTGATCTCGATATCATTATGAAATAATCATTTTTTACCCTGGATATATTTTTAAATTTGATATCCACTTTAATATTAATACAGCCACTTCAGTTTCCTTTTTAATTAGAGTTACCATAGCATAACTTGTTCTATTCTGTCATTTATAACTTATTTGTACTTTTATTTTTAAATGGTGTTTTTTGTAGGTAGCATATAATTAGTTTTTTTTTTTTTTGTACAATCTGATGATCTCTGTCTTTTAATTTGAGGTGTTTAGGCCACTTACATTTAATATAATTATTAATATAATTTGGTTTCAGACTACCTTGTTTTTTATGTTATCTGTTGTGTGCTTCTCTTATACTCTTTTTTTCTGCTTTCTTTTGTTTTAGTAGAGTAATATTTTTATAATTTATTTTATGTTCCTTGTTGGCTTATTAATAATGTTTACTTAATAGTCTATCATATACAATTTAACTTATTGTAGTTTACCTTTAAGTGATTTTATACTATTTTATAAAAGGTATAAGGATCTGAAAATAATATACTTTTATTTGTCTTTCCCTCACTTTTATGCTAGTGTTATACTTACTACTCTTACATGTGTTTTTAATCTCATAGTACATTGTTAATATTTTTGTTTAAACAGTAAATTGTCACTTAAAGAAATTAAAAAATAAGAAGAAATTATGTCCATTTACCCATGTAGTTGCCATTTGTGGTGTTCTTTATTCTTTTGTGTAGATCCATATTTCCTTCTAGGATCCTTTTTCTTCCTAAAGGACTTCAACATCTTTTTTTTTGTAATGTGAGTCTACTGGTAATGAGTTCTTTCAGTTTCTATATGTCTGAAAAACTACTTCACCATTGTTTTTAAAGGTTTTTTTTTTCCTAGGTGCAGAATGCAACATTAACCATCTTTCTTTTAGTAATTTAAAGATATCTCTTTACTATTTCCCTGCTTACATTGTTTCTGATGAGAAATCTCTTAACATTACCTTCATTCTGGAAGATACTCCTTTTTTCCTCTAGTTGGTTTTAAGATTCTGCCTTTACCGTTGGTTTTGAAAAAAGTGATGATGTGCTTTGGTGTAATTTTCTTCATGTTTCTTTTGCTTGGGGTTTGCTTAGCTTATTAGATCAGTGGATTTTGTTTTCCCAAGCTTGAAATATTTTTGCCTTCATGTCTTCAAATGCTTTTTTGCCTCTTGTTTTGGGGACTTTAATCACATGAAAAGTAGACCAGTAGTAATTGTCTCATAGTTTACTGACATTCTGTTTTTATAATTCTTTTTTCTCTCTGTATTTGACTTTGGAAAGTTTCCATTGTTATTTCTACAAGTTTGCATATCTTATCCATTGCATTTTTATCCAAGACATTATAGTTCTCATCTCTTAAAGTTTGAATATGTCTCTACATAATTTTTAAAACATATTAAATGCATTTATAATGATTCTTTTAATGTTCATGTTTGCTAATTATAGTACCTGTATCAGTCCTGAGTCTGTTTCAGTGGATTTTCCCTATTGTTTTGTCATATTTTTATTCTTTGCACATTTGGTATTCTTTTATTGAATGTCAGACGTTATGATTTTTACCTTCTTGGGTGCTGGATATTTTTGTATTTCTAAAGATATTCTTGAGCTTTCTGTGGGATGCAGCTAAGTAATGTGAAAATAGTTTGCATCATTTTGATCTTTCTTTTAAGATCTGTTAGGGCCAAAATAGTATTTACTCTGAGGCTAATTATTCTCTATTATTGAGTCAAGATCCTCTGAATTTACCCATGCTCTGCGAGTTGTATGCTTTTATAGTCTGATTTATTGGAACAGGCACTATTCCTAGCCCAGTATGAGCACTGGGAACTATTTGCTCTAAACCTTTGTGATTGTTTCTTTTCCAATATTAAGTAGTTTCTCCACGTGTAAACTCTAGTCATTACTCAACTTAGTACTTGATGTAGATACACTGAAGCTCTCAAGGTGTTTTTTTTCCTCTGTGTATCATTTTCTTCTTTAGTACCTATTCTGTGAATTCTGACTATATTAGCCTTCTTTGACTTTCAGTTCTGTATCTTCAAAGCAGAAAGCCTAGCAGATTCCATCTAACTTAGGGAATATACCCTAAGAATCCTGAAACACCAATTTAAAAGAACTTTATGGACCCCTATAGTCATAGCAGCACTATTTGTAATAGCTAAGTATTGGAAACAGCCCAAGTGCCCATCAGTAGATGAGTGGATTAAAAAACCGTGGTGTATTTGCACAATGGAATACTACACAGCAGAAAGAAAGACATCTTACCTTTTGTGACAGCGTGGATGGAACCGGAGACTATTATGCTGAATGAAATAAGCCAGCTGGTGAAAGAAAAATACCATATGACCTCACTTACAACTGGAATCTAATGAACAAAATAAACTGAGAAAAGTTTAGCCAGAGCCATGGAAACATGGAATCCACTGATAGCTGTAGGTGGGGAAGCAGGAGGGGGAGAGTGGTGGTGGGAAGGGGAAGGGACTAGTCAAAGAACATGTATAAGTGACTCGTGGACATGGACGATGGAGAGGAGATTGACTGTGGGCGAGAGGGAGGGCTGGGTGGAGCGGGGGCAAAAGGAGAAAAAATTGGGATAACTATAATAGAATAAACAATAAAAATATATAAATAAATAAATAAACAGAAAAGAACGGTGATACAAAACATTCAAATGGTAAAGACTTAGCTTAAGGAAATAACCTCACTCTTGGTCTGGGTTGTGGAACTAGAATGTACTAGTCTGCATGATCTGAAATAAAGACCTAGAGAGTCCTTGGCCTAAAGATGAAGGGATCAAAAAAGAATTACTAGTAAGAACCACTGATGTTTTGAACTGTGCCTGAGGGATTGTGTAATGTGAAGATTTGTAATTGAGATTTTTCTACATTTTATCTATGATGACTAATTTAGTGCTATTCAACTGACCTATACTTTATTTGTAGATTTGAAGCTACTATTTACAATGGTTGGCAGAAGACAAAATTAGAATAATATTTTACACTGGTGGAAAGAATAAGATGAGGTATATGGTCTTAATGGAAGTGGTGTTATTAATCTGCACAGTATCAATGCAAAGTTGACTCATGAACAAGCATTATGAAGTAGGGACTTACTAAGTGCCAGGTGAGGATCTCTCTTGAAGCCGTTTGTTGGTTTGGAGACGCATTTTCCCTCATTGTCAGATAGGATACACATTTTTATTATGGCTACATCTGAGAAAGCCAGGTTTAGGGAGAAAAGTGTATGGAGTGCTTTAGGTTTCAGCAGAGGCCGGAGTACTGTTTTAAGAAAAACAGTTCCAGCCAAGATGGAGGCATAGATGGACACACTGTGCCTCCTCGCACAACCAAAATTTAGGACAACAAAGATTTAGGAACAAGAAAACAATCAGAACTTATAGAAAATTGAACTTTATGGAAGTCCAACAACCATTCATCCAGACTGGTAAGAGGGGCGGAGTTGCAGCAGGAAAAAGTGGAGGTTGGCGGACCCGGGTGCACAGGCAGCAGCGGCTGGCAGATCTTAGGAGTGCAGGCAGCAGTTAGCAGACCGCAGGCACATAGGTGGCAGCTAGTGGACCCCAGGCACACGGTGCCAATGAGGCTGTGCAAGGCGGCTGGGTGATCAGGTGGTTCCACATTCGCTTGCAGATAATGCAGGTGAATGAGAAGCAGTGGAAGGGACTGGAATCCGAGAGAGAGAGAGAGAGAGAGAGAGAGAGGAGCTAGCGCCATTGTTCCCTCTCAGACCCTGCCCCCACATACAGTGTCACTACCCAGCAACTGGGCTGCCCCACCCCGGTGAACACCTAAGGCTCCGCCCCTCACTATGTAACAGCCACGACCAGATCAAAAAAACAAAACAAAACAAACAAACAAAAAAAAACCAAAAAAAAAAACCCAACTCCCCAAAATGGCTCAAATGGGAGAACGGATCAAAGCCCCAGAGCCAATTCATCTAAGTGACCAAGAGATAGCCAACCTATCTGATGCACAGTTCAAAGCACTGGTGATCAGGATGCTCACAGAGTTGGTTGATTTTGGTCACAAATTAGATGAACAAATGAGGGCTACAGTAAGTGAAATGAAGGAAAATGCACAGCGAACCAGTAATGATGGGAGGAAAACTGGGACTCAAAATCAATGGAGTGGACCAGAAGGATGAGACAAACATCCAATCAGAAAAGAATGAAGAAACAAGAATTCAAAAAAAATGAGGAGAGGCTTAGGAACCTCCAGGACATCTTTAAATGTCCCAACATCCAAATGATAGGGATATCAGAAGGAGAACAGGAAGAGCAACAAGTGGAAAAATTATTTGAACAAAGAATAAAGGATAACTTTCCCATTCTGGCAAAAAAAAAAAACCAAAAACCAGGAAGTCCAGAAAGCTCAGAGAGTCCCAAGGAGGAACACATCAAGGCACATCATAATTACATTGCCCAAGATGAAAGATAAGGAGAGAATCTTAAAAGCAGCAAGAGAAAAGGAGACAGTTACCTGCAAAGGAGTTCCCATAAGACTGTCAGCTGATTTTTCAAAAGAGACCTTCCAGGCAAGAAGGGGCTGAAAAGAAGTATTCCAAGTCATGAAAGGCAAGGACCTACATCCAAGATTGCTCTATCCAGCGAAGCTGTCATTTAGAATGGAAGAGAAAATAAAGCGCTTCTCAGATAAGGTCAACTTAAAGGAGTTCATCATCACCAAGCCCTTATTATATGAAATGTTAAAGGGACTTATCTAAGAAAAAGAAGATAAAAAATAGGACAGTGAAAAGACAGCAAACTCACAGATATTAACAACGACATCTACAACAAAAGCAAACTAAGCAAACAGCTAGAACAGGAACAGACCCACAGAAATGGAGATCATATGGAGGGTTAGCAACAGGGGAGTGGGAGGAGGAGAGAGGGGGAAAAGGTACAGAGAATAAGTAGCATAGGTGGTGGGTAGAAAATAGACAGGGGGAGGGCAAGAATAGTGTGGGAAATGTAGAAGCTAAAGAACTTATGACACATGGACATGAACTAAAGGGGGAGAATATGGGTGGGAGGGGGTGTGCAGGGTGGAGGGGGATGATGGGGGAGAAATGGGACAACTGTAATAGCATAATCAATAAAATATATTAAAAAAAAAGAAAATAAAAAACGAATAGCCACCCCCCCAAAAAAAAAACCCCAAAACTGAAGTCCTGTCTTTCTTTAGTGTTGTCTTATTCCATTTCATTTTTGCTTTTCAATCACTTCTTAATTTTTGTTTCTTCATTTCTGTGCCCAGTATTGTAACTTTCCATCTCTTCTTTTTTTCTTTGTCTTTTAAAAAATTGTTTTGATGTTTTATTACCTGTGCCATCTCTCTCTTTCTAATAACATTCTGCTTGCCATTATTACAGACAATGCCTTTATGGGAGCAAAGAGGATTCTGGGCAGGCCGAAGGAGAAGGTGGAACAGGCCATGAACAAATCTGCTTTTTCTGCAGCAACCACAATGCATTGCATGGAATGAGGAGGCATTGCTGTACTGATCAGTTAGGCCTAATCAAGATGGGGCCGTTGAAAAGTACAGTGAACAGGAGCTGTGCCTGTTGCAGAGGAGTTTTTCCTTCTTACTCATGCAGCAGAAATATGAAACCACAGTGATAACTCAGTGATCTGATATTTTGAGTCATGGTCTCCCTGACCTTAGGGAATTTTCCTTCCCACGTGTGCATAGCAAACTTGTCCAACCTCTGTGGGCCAAAACAGGCACAAGTGGCAAACGAATGATATTCTTACCCAACACAGAATCTAACATAATTTCAACTCAATAAACACCTACTACGTACCAGGCACTGTAAGGAATGGTTCAGTTTAAAGTCGCACGAGCCTGGTCTTTCATTTTTAGGCGTTATAATCCAGAAGGTGGCGAAAAATAAAAACAAATGTTATTGGCAAGGAATAATGTACAGTGGGAATCTAGAGGACTGAGAAGTTGTTTCTTGTGCTATGAAGCAGAGGGAGGCTTTATGGAGGACTTGGAATTTCACCTGGATTCTAAATAGTGACAAAAATTGAGGAAGGAAATGTCATGTAAGAGCTTGCAGAGGGCATTTGTCAAGTGAGTGACGGGTGAGTATGGGCATCAAAGGGGTGTTTCAAGAGAGACTGTGAAACATGCTGGGTCCCTCCTCTTCAGGCTGGACTTTGTTCTGTAGGCAAAGGGAAATCCTTGATGGGCTTTAAAGAGGCCTGAAGACATGAGTTAATTTTGCATATGGATAATTACACTGGTAGCTGTGTTGTGTAATGATGGACTGGAGAGAGTGGAGGCACGGAGACCAATCAAGAAATAGGAGGAGGAGTAGGAGCCGATTTTTAGCAAGAGGTGTGGTAAGGCACACAGGAAGCTGGATCATATGACTTAGAGTCCTGGACTTAGAAGCCATGACCTTGGGGAAAGTTTCTCACTTCTTTGTGCTTCAGCTTCCTCTTCTGTAAATCAAGGATAAGAATAGTAGTTATTTCGTAGTGTTGTAACTGAATTAATATATGTAAAGTGCTTAGATCTGTGTCTAGCAAATAGTAAAAGCACTCAATGATGTTACGTATTATTAGCAAGTCAGTAGTAAGAAGAGACAATAAGGAATGGATTTGAATGTTATTGTACTATATAATTATGTCATTATTTATATTGGAGTTATTTTCAGCTATTTCTCTATTAAACATAATTCTTCCATTTAGTAAGCAAAACAAAAAATCAAGTTGTTGCTATAATACTTACTAAGTTTTATTTATTTCTTGTGATTATTTCTTCTCGAATATGTCTCAGACTCTGAGATAGTATCTGAAGTTGCCCCTGACGTACATTATTCTTAAAAATGAGCTTGAAAATGTTATAGAGCCACTTGAGCTCTGTGGTCAAAGTTAGCTGTAATGAATGCTGCCTATCCATCTACCTAAAATAAATCCATTTTCTTTTTTCCTTACATCGCACCTAACCTTTGAGAAATTAAAGATCCTAAGATCCTTTGCAGATTTAACCATATAGGCTTCATAACTCTTTCAGGGCAGGGAAAACTATAATTATTAAGGTTGAGAATGATAATCCACCAATCCCTTCACCGCTTTTCTTTCCTCACTCTGCTCTCCCTCTGCTGCTGGAATCATTACTGTAGAACAGAGGAAGTGTCTCTCCTGGAGATGTTGCCCAGAAGCAGCAAGAGGGGCTGGAGAGATGCCCTGCATGCCGCTTTAGGTCTCCTCCCCTCCGGGACCTTGGGGGAAAAGGCAGAAGGCAAAATGAGGCTGACAAGAGAAAACAAAGAGGCAACTCTCTTTGCTCAGGATGGAGAAAAAAAAGGAAAATGGGAGGGGGAGGGGAGATAAGCAATTCTTCTTTACTGTTTCCTGTGCAGTCTCCAGTGGACTTATCTATGGTGCAGACCGCACTGCAAATGTGAAGGCCGTGATAACACAGACATCTGCAGTCAACATCTAACTGTAACATGTTTATCTTGATCTACTATGGGCTTTAATAACAATCCATGACCTAAGAAAGGGACCATTGCTAAGTGTGAGTGGCATGGCAAAATAACCAAAGCACCTTTAAGGGAAGAACAGGGATGTGGGATATTCTAGTGACTCATATCTCCAGCTGGTTCTCTGGGTACCATCTTACCTTCCTGTTCAGGGGGGGTCCATTCAGCAATAGGCACCTGTCTGTCTCCTTTCCCACTTTTGACAGAGGTTGAGGTTGAGGTTGAAGGGGCGGAGACCTACCTGCCTTGCTCCCCCTAAATGTACTTTTGACTCAGGTGACTCAACAGAAAAGATAAAGTAATCCTGGAACTTCATGCATCAGATATGCCTCTGATGCTGTCTTCTCAACTCTGCTGAGGAATTATCTGGCTTCGGAAAGAGATTAACTCATACGCGGCTGCCTTTAAAAATAAACATCAAGGACTGTTTACTGGCAGGAAAATTTGTTTATGAAGTGCTAAGTGCAAAAGTCTGTATTAAACATTCCGGATAGCATGATCTGTATTTGCGAGCTGAACCAAATCAACCATGTGCATCAACATGTGCATCAGGAGACTGAACCACCTTTGACCATGGCCACCGCCTCAGGTGGGGAGGGGTTTGCACTGTACGTAAATGTGAGTGTGTTTGTGTGTTTACCTCTCTCTGGTTTCTATGATAAATATCATTTTCAGTTTTCAGAATTAGAAAGACACTAATTCAAATGCCAAAAGACACTAATTCAAAAGACCAAAATTCAAATGCCGGAGCCTCCACAGACATCCCTCAGAAGCTAGTTTACATCAATGTGACTATATGTGGGAAATAATGCGGTCCCTGTTGCCCCCTCGTTTTCTCCAGTGGCCTTTCTCTGCAGAGAAAGCACGGAGTGAGAGGCAATCTTCTTCTCTAACAAGGATTCTGGAGTGTGGTTGACCGAACAATCTAGGAAAGGAGCGATTCACCTCCCCACACTTCCATGTGCCTGTAAGCTTCCTGTACAAACCACCCCTCGCCCCACAACTTCTTGCCAGCATCCCGTTAGCAGGAAAAAAAGATGGGCTGAACTCCTACCACTTGCAGAAATATCCCAGTCCCTACCAGGCTGCCCATCATTTCAGTGAAGTGTGGAGTGGTGGCAGGGTGCATGTGCTGGAAGAATCTGTCCTTAGTAAGTGTCATGTTCTATCCTAACCACTTTCAATCAATAATGTCACAGGGTTAGGTCAGCTTCCAGGCTTTTCCCTCGTTGCCTTTCTGTAACTGACAGCCTGTGTACTTGCGATAACTTTTTCTTTGGAAAGCTGACTTCTAAACCGACAACAAAAGCAACAGTTACACTTACACAAGAGAAAGTGAGGAAACCTCTGGCCGGTTCCTGTGTTTGCTCATCAACTGACATTATTTGGGCCCCTTCTGAAGAAGGAGACAAACAGCAGGCTACAGTATAATTTAAACAACAGTGACAAGGAGCTGGTCAAAGCCAGAAAACCCTAAGTGGGGTGGAATGAAGTGTGGGAAACTCTTTCTAGAATTTCACTGATTAACCATTGATAAAATGACAGAAGTCTATTTTTCCTCTCTCAGGGCCCCCTTTCTTTGCAATCTGAATGTGAAAAGTAAGAAATCCAACTTACCTAAACTTCACACTGTGCTAATTGTGTGTGAGATGCTGTCATTTGAGAGTGCAGCCTCAAATCTCCTTTCTGAAGGACTTGGTGCAGAGCAGGTGCCTTGACACCTTCTCTGTCCTTTGAGGAGCTTGTGAAGAGCACAACAGTGAACTCTTTCATTCTCACTGTTTGTTTTAGGGAGGTATATGGCATTTGTTGCTTGGTCTCATCTCCCCTAACTGCACCAGCAGGGTTCCTCCCCTCTCCATTATCTTTAGGGGCACATTTCCATGTCAAAGACCTCTCCCAGAGAAAGCCGCTTTTCTTCTACCCCCTGCCATCTCGGTGACTGACTTACCTTAACTCCAACCTTCCCAGCCTCACTTTAGTTTAGCAATGGCAAGGAGCAGAACCTTATTTAGAAATCAAAACCACAGAAATAGCTTCTTTCTCTAAAGGATAAGAGCAGTTTAATTGCCCTTGAAAAATAACAACTTGTAAGAAAGATCGCTATCCCTTGCAGTAAACATAGAAATAAGAATCATTCTTCAGTGAAATTGTGGATTTTCCTTAAGAAAAATGGAAATGCTAAAACCATTATACACAGCTAGAAAAATCTCCATACTAGGCTAATTTAGAAGAAGTTTTAAAGGAGTTGTGAGTACAGTTTAACTTGTTTTGCATCTATATGTTACTGGCAGATAAGTGGGCTCTCAGTTCTTGAGTTTAGCAAGTAGGAATTCAGAGCCAAGAACCCTAATACAAGAAGATTATTTAGCACGCAAAGTGAAAGCACCCTTAAAGAGAAGTGAGCAGGCTGTTCAGAGACCTGCCTTGGCCTTTCAGAAAGAAAGTCACAAAGGCAGAAGAAGTGAGCCAGCTGGGTCGCAAGGATTCAGGAGACAAGTTACAGAGGCAAAAGAAGGGCTCTTGGAGACAGGTTCAGGAAGTTAGCCCAGGACCAGCTGTTGTCACCTGCTGCTCCTCTGGTTGCAAGTCTCACGGGGACCCTTAGAGTTTAGGAGAAAAAAAAAAAAAAGCAAAAATACAGCTGAGAAAAGAAGGCACAGACATGCTCTAGAGAGTGTGTGTTTTTAATCTGTTTTCTAAAGGCAGAAATTTTGGGGGGAAGTCTCAGGGGAGGATCTCAATAGAATATTCATCAGCTTTCCAAGTTGGTCCTTTAATATGCCGATTCACCAAAATGAGTGTATAGGGTCAGGGTTCTGGTCTCTGTCAATTGGTCTGTGTTAGGGTAGGGGGCCATTAGTCCTTGCATCTGGTCATCATGTCAGCCATGACATTGCTTTGTCTTATTTTACTGCTTTTCCTGGCCTGGAGCTGAAACACAACTGAGGCCTAGATGTTACCTCTAGTTGGACCAAAAAGCCTGAACTCCTTACCTTCTTAAAATGGATGTAAAGATTAGGTCTTCCATCTTCTCCGTTGGCACCTTCTCAGTCAATAAACTTTCCTTACTCCAAACTCCAACATTTTGAGTTTTAGCCTTTCTAAGCATTGGGTACATAGACTTTGGCTCAGTAATGGTACCAGAATAGACCCCCCCACATTGGACATTGGATGTCCCCATTGGACATTGGACCTCTGGGTCCCTCACACTAAAAGGTGAGCTTAAAACCAGAGGAAAAGCCAAAGTCTTCTTGTTCCTGTTTATTTCTCTTGTCCAGAGCTCCCCCGCCTCCCCTTCTGTACCAGACAGAGTCATAATGATACACTAGAAGTTCTTAAACAGGCCTGTTCTTTTCTTTCTCCAGATATTTCAAAGTACTCCTTTCTTTAAAATGTTCTTCTTCCTCTTTGCTCCTAACTTCCACTTAACTAACTCTTATGTCCAATTGACTCCGGAGTTTTCAAAATCTCCTAGATAATGTCACAACTGGCAGGAAGAACAAATAAAACCATAATAGGGAAGAAATAAAAGTGAGAAGAATTTCTACTTCCTTACTTCTCACCTCTGTTTTTTTAACGTGGCACTTGGAAGCACTAATCACCTCTTCTTTGATCCTTGAGAACATTGACCCATGTCTTGCTGAAACCAGAGCAAGTACCTAGGCTTGAAAGGAATGAGTCTGTGCCAGTAGGACTTTAAGTGTTCCATACATAAGCCAGTTAAAAATCACAAGAAGTGATTCTCATGGGAAAGGTTAAGGGGGGGGCCAAAGTTTTGCTACTTCAAAATATACTTTTTGGGATTGACTTTAAGCTGGTTATTAGGAGACAAAGACTCAAGAATAACCTTTGACTCACCACCTGCCTAAAGGGATTCAGATTTGCTGCATGACAGTGTATGTTTACGGGACAGGGACGTTCCCCCCAGCATCTCATAAACTGTGTGCGGCAGATAGGCAGTAATCCAGCTGAACCTGCTTGTCAAAGTTCTTTCTCTGCCCCATGGTTCTGGGTGACCCAGCAAGATTTTTTTCCTCATGTTTACTCTGTCTTATCTGCCTGTAAAGTCTTTAAAATTCCAGACCCCTGCCTATTTCTCTGTTGCACAAAATGGCATATAACCCTCAACTTCCCAATGCGTCCTTGGGTCTCATAACCTTACGGCACACTCACATGTACCTCTGTAATACATTTTGGACATTTTCTCTAGTCTCAAGTTAATTAGATTGTTAGCCCAGTTAGAAGAACTAAGAAGATGGGAGGAAAGTATTTTTTTGTGCCCTCACAATGTCAATCTAGGACATTTATTTCCAAAGGTACCTAGGAGATACACAGAAGTGTATAAAGCTTTGGTTTTCAGATACTTACAGTTTAACAGTGGATTTGGTACTTATATTAATTTTCTATTGCTATGTAACAAACTACCACAAATGCAGTGACTTAAAACAATACCCATTTGTCAGTTCGCCATTCTGTAATTCAGCAGTCTGGGTATGACTCAACTGTGTTCCCTTCTCAGGGCCACGCGCTCACACTGTTGGCTGAGCTGAATTTTCATCCGGAGCCTTGGAGTCCTCTTCCAAGGTCAAGGTTCTAGGTGGTTGTCGGCCCCCTTTTCTTGCTGGCTGCTGGGGACTCTTTTCACCTCCCAGAGACCACTCTCAGGTCTTTGCCACGTGTCCCTGTCCGTCTTCAAAGCAAGCATCAGAAAATTTCCCTTCTGTCAAATCCGTACCATGTTTCAAGTGCAGTCCCTTTTATGGCCTCACTGATGAGGTCAGACTAGGGCAACTGTGACATATAATATAACCTAAGTAAGCATGGGAATGATATCCCAACATAGTCACAGGTCCTTCCCACTCTCAAGGGAAAGGGATTTTGTAAGACAGTGGGTTCTCGTGGGCCATTTTAGCATTCTGCCTATCCCAACACTCAATGAATAAGATACATTCCAGTTGAAGGATAGGAAGTTTTACATGGATACTTAGTAGGGAGAGTAATTTGCTGTATGATAATATGTGCTTAGCATATTGCATATCCTCAATTACCATTTGATAACATTTGGGAAATACATATAGCCTAAGAGCACAGTAGTATATTGAACCATATTAAAACCTCATTATTCAAATAGGAAAACACTTTTGATCCACAATTTGCATAGTTGGATCATCAAGTTTCTGGGTAGGGTAAAGCAAACTCTAAAGGCAGCCTTAAGACAGGGCTGGGGTCGGTAAAAAGGCTTCATGCATCTAGGCATTTCGAGACATTCTTGGGAAAGAATCAGGAAACCTGAATAACAGGGACAAGCCCAATCAGGAACCACCCCAAGTAGCTTAGGATCAAAGACAAGAACATAGGATCAGGCACAAGGACAATCCAGTGTTTTCCTTATTCACTGAGATTCTTGAAAGAGTCTACTTCCTCACAAGGGTTACTAAATTTCCATTTAGTGTATCACTGCCTTTGAAGGAGTTGATGACCTTTCCTAAGTAATGTGCCAGCTAATGAGATAGGTAGACCTACCACAATCCTGCAGATTCAACAGCTGGTCATGTCAACAGTGTTGCCCAGTGTCTCATAGGAGACTGAGTGTCACTCAGTGGGAGTGCTTCTCTGGAATGGCTTAATGAACACAAAACGGAGACCCCTCCTGGCTCCGTAACTCCTGCATTTGAAGCAATATCAGAGCTTTATAGACAGATCTGTTTACAGCTGTTTCCATTCCTGTTTCACAAATAGAAATAAGCTGAGGTATTCTAAAGGAAACCAACTTGCCCAAGGTCTTAGTAAATCATCTGAAGCACAGGAAAGTTAATGCAATATCCTAAATAGTGTTTAAATTTCTAAAATGGAGGCAATGAAGCTATGTTGATACTGTAAATTAATGTCTGCATTTCTAATTTGAATATTAATTTTATACATTTCATTACAAATGCTGTCATTATTCTCGAAATTTTCTAGCACTGAAATCTTTGCATCCATTCCCTCTGTGGATGGAAAGTCTGGATATTTTTATATGTAAACAAATTAGTTGCTGAATATTCATATAAAGCCTGACTAACTGAAGATGTAAGTGTGGAGGCTTTTAGGTTTAAACATTTTTATTTAATTGCTAAATGCACAGCTAAATTACTTGGTGGGGATGATCAGACTTTATTTCAGTGTTCTGCAAGAAGTGTTATGAACATTTTCTGAAGTTATTGGGAAAGAATATTCAAGACAGTGTCACTGCTTGTAGAAAGTCCGGTTCTGCGTGGGTTCAGGAAGCCTTGGTCACTGCTTACCACACAGTTACAGAAGCTAGGCACACAAGCAAAGAAGGACAACTGAGATAACTGAAGGAAATGGGGGTGTAGTCCTCGTAAAAGGTCAGTTCACTATGGTGGAAGATCTAAGGAAGAGGAAAGAAAGTTACGTCTTGTGTAAGAGTAAAAGATGAGTGTAGGGCGTCCCCTGGGAGGTCGATGTCCTATCTCCGATAACACAGTTTTACAATGTTTTTTTTTTTTTTTTTTCATTATAATGGTGGTGGCTAACTCCTACTGAAATACCGCTTCTGTAGATATTTGGAGATGTTTGTGTAAGGTGAATTCCATCACACATTCACACAACAGGAATGTATTTTGGGAATAATGTCCTAAAAACTGACTACAAGTGACGTAGATGTTGGATGTTTGGGAGGTAAGCTCCCAAACTCTGAGTGTGCATGTTTTCATAACAAATTGTGATTAAACTAGAGCATTTTGGGTATTTTCCTATATTAAGGAGGAAAACAGTGCATTTTAAAATGGAGAGTTTTAAATTAGGAAACAACAGCAAAGTATCTAGAGAGACAGAATACTCCAGAGGAAACCCACAAACCACATTGTTACTTTGTGGACTGACCGTGACAAAATGTTCACTCCCTTCCCCTCACAAGGGCTGCTTTCAGCTCAGCACTAACTAGGATTGACATAAACAAACTCAGGGCACTGCACACGTATCCACTCTCTTTTCCCAGTTTTTGTTTTCCCTCCTTGTCTACTGCAATTCTGCGTGAGAAATGAGAACTAAATATGACCCTAATTATTGAAAATCGGAGGCTAGAATCTGAAGAAAGACAACCTAGTAAAAGGTGGTGCCAAAATCTGATGGCTTTTGCTGCCTTTTCGGTGCTGCCACAAGGAGTGCGAATTAATGAAAGAACGCACATCCACCCAAACAAGTCTTTCCTTGCTCCAAACGAAATGCAGATAGGAGAGTATGGATGGTCCACATCGCCCCTTTCGCAGAGGCATTGAAACTGTGCTGGCGCTGCGCCACGCTTTTCAGGCTATCGGTGGGGGAAGGAGGAGCTGAGCAGCAGGAAAACAGCCAAACCGCATGCAGTTCTCATTTTTGGTCTTAATCACCTACCACATGTGTAATGGCGGGGGGATAAAGTAAGAAAATTTTATCTCATCAGTTATAAGTCCCAAGGATGGCATCCTGGAACCAACAAGCATCTAAAATTTGGGGTCTGTCTTTTAAATAGTCTAGAAAAATATCTACGGTGCCATGGCTGTCTATAGAAATCTTTGTGCAGTTCTCAGGAGAGGGAGGTTGAGCACAGTGGAGAGATGTATGACTTGTGCCAGATGTCCCCTGCCTGTGGAATGCTTCTCTCCCAGATTTACATAAAGGCTAGTTCCTCCTGGTCATTTAGGTCTTAGTTTATGCGACACCATCCAGAGAGGACCTTTCTGACCACCTTCCCCAGATGATCCGTAAGGTGTGTTTTACTTTTATCAGAGTCCTAGCCACTGCCTGCTATTTTCTCTTTTATTTTGTGTTTTGTTTGCGGTCTGTCTCCCCACCTCTCACTTGAATTGAAGGTTCCATGGAGTGGCGACTTTCTTTGATTCACTATTGTCCCCTGTGTCTAGAACATGTCAAGTCGAAGGTAGGTTCTCAATAAATGCTTGTGGAATGAAAAAAAAAATGAGTAAATGAATGCATGATACAATGTTTTCTGCCAGTATTGAATTCTTTGTTTGCCAGAGAATGTTATTTGGTCTCAACAGTCTTAGTATTCTGTATCTCATATTCTTTTCTGTTCACCAATGATGTTAAAATGTGGATTGTTGCCCGTGTGTGGGGGTTTACATCAGGCTCTTTTATAAGCTTGGACAGGCTTTCTCAGAAAGGAAAATAAGATTATCAGAGAATTTCCTCTGTAGATAAACAAATAATAGATAAAAACTGAGAAAGGAAGTTACCTTAAAAAGACAGAATGTCTCCTAGGTCTATAAAATATGATTGATAACAGATACAAAGTTTTATCATATCTAAAAATATAGAAGTATAAGCATTGGTTAACCATGAAAACATAAAAAAAAAAAAAAGCTTCAGATGAGCTGCTAACTCGCTGGTAACTATCTGCATATCTAAGTATAGGTATTCCCTGCTTCTTCAAAGTTGGCTTTATGCTCTGCTTGCTTATGGAAGACCTATGTTAGTGCTTGCCTTTATGAAACCAGAGAAGTCTGGAGGATTTTTTTGCTTTTACGACAAAAAGCAAAAAGCGATGGCGGCATTCAGCCTCTGTTTCGTGGCTGCTGTCCCACAGGCGGCAGCACCCCCAGCAGCAAGTGTGGCCCAGCCAAGCCCCGTCCCCAGACTTCACTCCCCACCTCGACATCCAACTGTCATGCCTTTGAAGTGCCTGTGAGCATCCGAGCCTTATCCTGATGTGTTTTGTGCACCTATTAGCAAGATGTAGACTGAGTACTGGCAGAGCCTTAGAGAGTTCGTCAGGTTGTTAGGCTTAGTGTGCAAATGGACATAATTACATATATTTGGTTTGACTTAGTAGGCTATTTTGGGGTCTGGGAAGGCTAAAAAATTTAATTATAAATCGATGGCAATTGCTTCTTTGCTTTACGCCATTTAGGTTTATGGAAGGCTTCAGAGGAAGGCTCCACTTTCTGACAGTGGGGGAAACCTGTACTGTGCATCCCGGGAGAAGCGACCTTAGCTAATAGGCTTCTGTTCCGCAGGATGGTTGCCATTTCAGCCCAATGCCATTAAGTATTTTCTTTAACGCTCTTTGTTCTGCATCCCAGGACCCCAAGTAAACTTTCAATGTGATTTGGCTTTCCAAAGAGGCGTGCCTGGCCCCAAGAGATGTACTGGTGATACGGACTTAAAGTCCTTTATTCTCTGTGATGAGTGGTCACCGTTCATCACACATAATTAATAAATTGGCATTGAGTTTGTGTATTTACCTCTGAGCTCGGTAACTGTGAGTTGTCCCTGAAGGAGTTGTGCTGACAACCCATGCGTCTGAGCCAGCTGGGTTTCCCGGCAGTGATCTGGAGCCTGGTAAACTCACCAGGGTCATGGACAAAGACCTGTGACAGAGATACAATTGCTGAGCCAAAATTTTTATCTGAGTGTTTGAATTAATGTTTATTTACTGTCAATGCAACACGTTGATTACTTGACTGAGCTGAATCTTTCTATCCAGTGGGACGGGTTTACGTGAAGTTCAAGATACCATCCCCATCTTGCAGTGGGAGCGAGGGAGGAAGGATTTGGGGGATGAATATTTAGAAATTCAGATCTCAGGCTCATTAGTGATTTTGCAGCCTGTCCCTGGCACAGTTCTTAACATGCAGATGAAAGGAAATGGGGTGATTTTTTTTACGGGATGGCTCCCTTTGCTTTAAAGCTGAGTTGGAACTCTTGCTGCCCACCTTGATGTTCATGGCCAAGTTCCTCTGCAGGGGCTCTGTGCCCAGGAGCCCAGATGGAGCGGGCGGAATGTCTCCATCGAGCTTTGTGGTCTGTGTTCAGTGGCGTAGGGAAATGTGACTGGACTTTGCAAAAGGGTCAGCTTTGTGATGCGCGTCTTTGGCATCTGCAGTCTCGGCTCTGCCTTGCACCAGAGATGGCGTGCCTCCTGATTTCAACTACCTCTCATGTCGCCATTTATACCTTGATCAAATTTCATTCACACTGATGATTGACTCCTCCCAAACTCCTTTTAATTGAAAGGTATAATTTTGTTATAGGAACCAGAAGGCAAGTGATAAGGAAGGGGAAAGGCGTGCCATTTCTTTGTGTCTAAACTCACGCTGTGATTCGGTGTAAGAGCAAGACAGCAGACCTGGGTGTCACTCATGAAGCTGTTAGGAGTATTGGCTTAAATTCAGGAAAAGCTGGTTTTCAAAGCTTTGGTTTGTGCTCACTAACTGTTTGATTTCGGGCATGTTTTTAACCTCAGTTTCTTCACCTGCTAAACTGCGATGATAACTACTTCAGGGTGTGGTTGTGAAGATTAAACAAAATAATGAAGTCAGGGAGTAGCACAATCCCTGGCACCTGGCAAGCTCTTACTACTGGTTTTATCATCTATTATTAGCATTTTTATCATCTCTAGCCTCACCTTCAGATTCCTTTCGGTTCTCCTCAGATGGAAGAACCCTGCTGACCCTTGTCCTGTGTGAACAGTTCTTGTGCCTGGAGAGATTGGCCGGAGTCCATGTGTGCATGACTGACTGATACTCTGGCCAGTACCTTCCGCCTCTGAGGATCGGAAGCCCCTTTCACACTGTACCTTGTCTCTCTCTTTCTTTTTTTGTATCCCCTCCATCCTAAGACCAATACAGTAACAATTCTGCTAATACCCACTTGATCCAGCAGAGAGACCAAGGGCTTATGGACTGGAGTTTCCGGACATGAGGTCTTAGCCTAGAGTTTGGGAATAGAGACCACCGGGCAGGGACTGTTCTGATGAAGGGCGGATTCTGGCAGCGGTGAGAACTGGGGAGACACCAGGGCAGGAGTGGAAGCCACCGATGTCGGTACTAGATGATGGTGACTGGGGGTGAGGGGTACAGAAGCCAGGTTGCCTGATGGTGGAGACTCTGCTGCCATTTTTCCCACATCACCAGCACCTGGCATGGTATCAGCATGAAGTGGGCCCTCAAATGTGTTTGGACGAAACACATAATAACGAATGGAAGAGGGGTAAAATCTAGGAACTTTGTTGTTTAAATTGTGTGTGATTGGGAAACCATTGGTTTGCCTGAATACTGATTACAGCCTTTCAAAAAGGAACTTAGAAACTACATATTTACTTTGCCTATGTAAAAATGAGGTATTAAACTCTATTAATGGGAGCTTCTCGTGTTTTATTAACACACAGCAACATAATACTCGTTATACTTGTCATTATGTTTCTATCAGATTAACTTTGTTTTAAATTTTACTTGACTGCAGTAGTAAGCTGTATCTATGCCAAAGATACGTTTACAGAATATGAGGCTTAATCCATAAGTAACAACAGAAGCCCTTCTCTTTGCTTTATAATCTTACCTCAGGAGCTCAGGCTTCATAGAATGTAGCACATGTGGCACATTCGTTCAGTCATAAATTTAGAAAGAAAATAAAAGAGAGAACGTGCATTGCTCAGAACTAAAGGCGGGACAAGAGTGGCCGGAACGAGAACGTCCAGTGCAGAGCGTTCTGCAGAGGCATTTCCAGGACATCAAGAGTACGAAACACTCGGGGAAACCCAGTGGTCACATGGAAGGGGAGCAGTAGCAAGAAGGGGACATGGGGGCAGCGCCATGACACCTAGTGGGTGTCTCAAACCATTCTCTCCTTCTTGATACCAAGGTAATTGCATAACAATCTTACCAAAGAAAGGTAGATTTCCGTGTCACCTTATTTGTGTCCTATATGTGGAGTAACAATTGAGCAATTTAATGTTCAAGATTGCCCCATCCCTAGAGAGTTAAAGGAAGAATGAAAATTAGATTTATAAAGGCAACTTTCCAGTTGAACAGCATTGTCCTTTTGGCCCCCAAACACTTGTTTGTAAACACAGTTTGAGTTCTGCTGCCTATTTTTCTTCTAGTTAATATCAAAGCTTCTCACATCCAATTATTTACCAAGCTCTATACACTGAGATTTATTTTTTTCAATAGTTCTCAAATTTACCAGAAGGACACCTCAGGGAAGGACTCGGGCATCAGAGACTTATTAAGGAAGTGCTTCCAGAGAGGCAGGGAGACAGAGAAGCGAGGCGGGGAGGGTGTGGCTGCAGCCTGGGCCTGTGGAGAACTCTGAAGTGTGCCTTAGACCTGGGATGTGTCCCCAGCAGTATCAAAGAAACAAGACTTTTATATTGGTATTTGGTAATCACTGGCCTAGGGCTGGAGAGTATGAAGAATTGGTGGTGTATGTCGGGAGTACTGTGTGAAAAGGGAACTTTTAGACATTCTGAGCTCTTTATGCCTGTGGGCAAAGCCCCTCCAGTGGCCAAGCACTGTCTCCAAAAGAGAAACACAGGTGTGTGTGTGTGGGCAGGGGGTGGGCATTCAAGTCCAAGGTCAGCAGAAGGGGTGCCCAGAATATTTTCACTCAGATGCCAGGAGATCTGTGGACATAAGGAGTGTCCACCCTGATCTCTTCTTGATTCTCCCTGCCCCCACCCCTGTCTATCTGCAGATCAGGCTCCACCATTATTTCTCTTCTGGATGGGCTCCTACCCTACATTCTCTGATCCATGCAGGCCTCGTCCAGTAAATTCGTGTTGTCATCAGCAATCTTTCTAAAGCACACATTTGGTAGTGCTAGTCCGGTGTTTAAAACCCTTCAGTTTATGCTCAAAGTCCAAGACCCTCAGCATGAGTTGTCTGACACATTTGCTCTGACCCCTGACCCCAGCCTCCTAGGGCTACAACCCTACAGCCCATTGGTATTCCTTGCTACTCTCTGATCTCTGGAATTTTGTAAAGCTATACCCACTGCCTGGAAAGACGTTCACCCACCTTGTCGCCTGGCTCATTGTTACTCTCTTTTGAAGATCCAGCCAAATCCTCACAGCCTCTGGCTTCCAATTACGCCTTGGGCTCACACTGTTGGAATATTTGCCACATTCTATTTTCCCACCAGACTCTGAAACTTTTTTTAGAAAGCCCTGTATTTCATAGTTCTTGGATTCTAATGGAAGACGAGGTAAAATGAAGGAGGAGTAGGGATCTGTCTTTGTAGGTGTCTGCAGCAGGAATGTGGTCTGCAGGCCTCTAAGACCACATGCTTCATGTGTTGGGTCATGAGGGCCAGGAAGAGAGTTAGTCACCGCTATGTGCCAGACAGTGTGCTGATGCACAGTGCCATACGCAGTCCTCCTGCATGAGGACTGAGGTGGATGTTATTACACGAGCCACAGCTGATCCCATTGAGGTCTGTGGAGATCAGAGGTCATACAGTATTTTCAGAGATTTTTTTCTGGTTTTTTGATGATTCCGTTTTTCAAAAAATATATAGCTTCCATGTTCATTTTGTCTGACATCTATTCTGAAAGTGGCAAAGGTATGTATTCGAGCCAATTAAACACATATTATCAAAGGCCTTAGACTTTAGACAAAAATGGCACCAATGCTAGATGTTAGGTATGCAAAGATGAATACAACGTGGAACCTGATTGTTATGGGCCGAATTGTGCCTACGCCATCCCCCTCCCCCAAACATACGTTCCGGTCCCAGCCCTTAATACTTTAGAATGTATCCTTATTTGGAAATAGAGACAAAGCAGATGTAATTAGTTAAGATGAGGTCATTGGAGTAGGGTGGGCCTCTAATCCAGTATGACTGGTCTCCCTATAAAGAGGACACCATACGAAAATACAGACATGCACAGGTAGAGTGCCATGTAGACATGCAAGCAGAGATGGGGTGAAGCTTCTCGTACAAGCCACGGAACCCCACTGATTGCCGTCAAGGCTGGTGAAAGCTGGGAGAGAGGCATGGAACAGATGCTTTCTTATGGCCCTCGGAAGGAATCTACCCTGCTGACGCCTTCATCTCAGACTTAGAGCTTCTAGAACTGTGAGACAATAAGTTCCTGTGGTTTAACCCACTCAGTTTATAGCAACTTTTTAATGATAGCCCTGACAAACTAATACATCAATCCCCATCGACTGAGACAGACATGAAAGTAGTATGTTAGAGTGTGATGAGGATAATAGTAGAGATATGTGCAGGAAACAGATGCAGGAAGAGAAGGGAATGGTTGGCCATGAGTTTTGTGGAGGTGTACACAGGTGGGGGTGCTGGTTAAGGTAAGACTGCATAGTACGGGTGTTGCTTGAGCTGGCTTTTGAAAGCTCACGGCTGCTCTCCTTCTCTGCATGGTGGTTATGGCATTCACAGATAAGGCAAATATTGCCCCCACTTTCTCTTAATAATTTTTGGTGGAAACTGTTAAAAGAAGCTGTAGCAGATATGGAAGCAAGCCGGTGGCCTTGGAGCCTGACAGTAGCCCAGGGCAAGCAGCGTGTTATTTTACGTCATTGGGTTCCATTCCAGTTTCATCCCCCATCCCTTTGTAGCAAACCCTTTGTTCTCTACATTTTTTTTTCTTTTGAGTAAATATGTTTACTACCTAGAAGGGAACAGGAAAGAAATAGACCAGTTGCCTGGGGCAGATGGTGTCCTGTTAACAGATGACACACAGAAAGCAGAACTCCTCAGCTCCTAACTCCTTTTACATTCTACAGCAAGGATTTTCAAACTAAATAGCATAAAATAAATATCATTAAGAAGACACTGAAACACCAGTCAATGGAAGAGATAGTGAGGAAATCCCTGGTTGATTGAAATGATTTCATGTCTTCAGATTCAAGTGAATTACACTCAAATAATGAAAGAGCTTGCAGAAATGACCAATGAACCATTGTGGAGAAATTATTTTCAGGTTTTTATTCTTTCTTTAAGAAATTCTGGAGAATATAAAATGTGCCTGAGGTTTGGAGAAGGGCAGATATTGCTCTCATATTAAAAAATATATAAAAGATAATCTCACAGAAAATACAAGTTCTCATTGAGTCCCTGCTAATTTTTTTTTGGTTTGTTTTATTTTTACCTATCTACACACAAAAGGGGAACATACAAAGAGGAAAGGAGGGAGGAAGAGGCTGAGAGGAAATGACAAAAGAGAGTCTGAGACAGAGAAAGAGGGAGGAAGAATAGAGCAGGAAAGATAGAGAAGGGAGAATAGAAGTTCATTAGATTTATGAAAATTACATAAAGTTTACAGAGTACACACAACTCAATTTGCTTATAGTTGTGACCTCAATAGGCCTGTAAAATCTCAGGATGGGCTATTAAATCAACATGATTGCTGTCTTGAAAAAATCAAGGAGATGACTAATCAGAACTGGGGAAAGTTAATTAAGAAAAAAAATCATGCTCAACTTGGAGCATCCTTCCCTTCCAATTTCCTTTGCCTTGCGTTTTTTCATTTCTTCAGAGTGGAATCCACTCTCATTTCACCCAAAGATGCAGCATTGTTACCAGAGAGGGAGCATGGCCCTGAGTGGGTCTGTCCGGGGCCAGCCTGTCATGTGTGGGTTCTTGACTTCATGCAGGAAAAATTTCACAATGCAAGTCCAGGTGACTATGAGGGCACGTTTATTAAAGCTGGAAACAGGAAAACAAGGAAGGGCTTAGCATAGAAGAAGCAATGGCGAGCCCAGGGAGGACTGCCTTGGCTCCCTGGAAATGCTACAGGAAGGAAATGTCTTGGCAGTGCTGCTTTAGCTCACCAACAAGTTGGAGAAAAGGGGGCCTTGGGGACAGATTCAGGGGACTAGCCTGGGATGAGCCGCCACTGCCCTTTGCTCCCCTGGTTGCAAGTCTTGGGGTTCCTTATAGTTTAGAAGATGCATGCCTGTGAAAAAAGAAGAGGGGAAGGGAATGGTGCAGGCTGCTCCCCAGAGGGAGAGCGCAGGCTGGGTCCTTTGTCTTGAGGCTTTGCTCTCTCTTTTAGGTGGGAATTTTAGGTGAAGTCTCCAGGGAGGGTTTCAGCAGAATATTCATCAGTTTTCCAGGCCTCCTCTTTCAGGGGCTTGGTCTCCAGTGATGGGACAGTGACAGGTCAGGAGGTCATTCATCATTGTAGTTGGTCCTGGTGTTGCCCACTTGGTTTTGGGTTCTGGGCATGGAGCTGAAATGCAAATTGAGGCCTAGATGTTATTTCTAGGGAGGTGACCTTCTGTGTTTGGCTGTAAAATGCTTGGCCAGTTTGTTCAACTGTCTGTCTAAATTTCCCCATTCTACTTCCCAAAGAATTGTCTTAGCTCTTTACTATCCTGCCTCAGTACTACCCACACCAGACAGAACACGATGGCCTTGAATTCCTGTGCACGGTTCCTTGGAAGTGCATCATACCAGAGGAGGCAGTGCTGGTGGTGGTCTCCCTGTGCCCGGGTTGTACTTCCTGTTTTCCAAGTTTCTTATCCGAATGCCTCTTCCCTTGTTTTCTGTCCTCTCAGTACCCACAAATCCTGGGCTTCTGAGTTAGCTACTTCCACCGTTTTCCTGTTCTGAAAATCTTCCCAGTACTTTTGTCAATTCCAGAACTGGATTCTGGCCTGCCTTTCTTGGTTCCCCTTAGGGCCTGTATCCTTGAATGATGGATGGGACTAGGAAACCTCTGAGCAACCTACCCTCAGGTGCAGACTGTCTTTATGGACTACACCTGTTTTGGACTCTCATTCTCTTCCCCATTGGGAGCATTTCTGCTTCTTGAGCTGTGTCATTGTTATTCCTTTATTCTATACTAATTAGACACCAACTCTTTGAAACACATTACTGCCTTAAGGTTAAGAGCATGGGCTTCAGAGTAAGACCGGCTGAGATTTATTTTCCTCTCTAAAAAATGTGAATCAGATCATATATTCCTCTTGCTTCAAAACTTCTAAAAGGTTTTCATCACACTCTGAATAAAATCTGAACTCTTACCATGGCCTGCAAAGATCAACATAATCCGGCCACTGCCTACCGCAGTTCTTTTTTTAAAAAATATTTTATTTATTTATTTTTAGAGAGGGGAAGGAAGGGAGAAAGAGAAGGAGAGAAACATCAATGTGTGGTTGCCTCTCTCACACCCTCTACTGGGGACCTGGCTTGCAACCCATGTGCCCTGAGTAGGAATCTAACCCATGACCCTTTCGTTTGGAGACCCACATGGCACTCAGTCCACTGAACCACACCAGCCAGGGCCCTACCACTGTTCTTAAACAAGCCAACCTTAGTCCTGTCTCAGGACTTTTGTATCTGTTTGTTCTCTTCCCTCAGATCGTCACATTCCTGGGTCTTTCTCTTCATGAAAGTTTCAGCTTAAATTTGACACCTGGGGCAAAGCCTCCCTGACTAGCCTGCTAAATCAGCCCTCTTCTCCCTGTCACTCATTCTCTGTCAATGTCATGCTTTTTTGCCCTCTTGCACTTAATATCCTCTAAAATTGCCTCGTGTATTTATTTGATGTCCTTGTTTATTTTCTTTTCCTTGACTCCCAGAATGTAAGCTTCATGAGAACAGGGGTTCTTAGCTCTAGCATCTGGACATTTCTTGTCCAGTCCAATGAGTGTTTGAATGAATGGATGGATGAAAGAATGAACAAATCATTTGCTCTCTCCTTACTGACTTCATGGTTATAGACTATTTGCTTCCATGAACTTTAGTCCCTAATATTTACAACGTGGTTAGCAACTCCCATTCCATCGGGCTTTTGTGACAGTTGAATGAGAGTACCTAGGCAAGGTATCTAGAGTAGAGCAGGAAGTAGCAAAGGCACAAAATATTGCCCATTCGGGGTTATTGTGACATGCTAGTCTCTGAGAAAGACCATGGGAACACAGAGATGATTCTAACACAGACCTTTTTTTTTTTTTCCAAAGTGCTCACTTGCTTTTTCTGAAGGAGGATTAGAGATGTTGCTTGTTTTGGATACCATACCTCCTTTGGCCTCTGACCTTCTTCTGAGAACCAGACCCTCCTCAGGGCCTGTCACACCCAGTGGTTGGGCTGCGTTCTTGGGCCTGATTATCTACATTGCCTTGTCTTATTTTGAATAAACAGTCCAGTGGCACTGAGAATTCCTGAGATTACAACACTAACCTAATTCCCTTTTATGGATGGAGTTATTAGACAAGTATTTTACCTCTAGGTATATCATGGAAACTTATTATCTCTGGGATTTCAGTAGAGAATATGACAGACTTTTATGATTGTTTTGTAAATATTATAGATAAATATGGGAATATGCCTCTTGAACATTAATGACTATTTAATTAAATAAACCTAAATGATTTGCAATATTTTCTAAGATCATAAAGCATTCTTAAGATCACAAATTATAATGAAGATTCATAGTCAGAAGACTGGGTTTCCAAATTAAGAGGTCTGCATAACCAGTTTTGATGTGTCTAAATTCATTCACTTCCCTATCAGTCAGTCTCTGTTACATTATCCTGGAGGGTGATGAGCCCCTGAGCTCTGGTATCTCTATCTTCTAATTAATTAAACAGAGTTATAAGGCTACAAAATGATGTCTGTAGCATGATACCATTTTAATGAAAAATATATATTTATGCACGAAAGAAAAAAATAGTAGATAGACATATAACAACACGGTAAGAGTGGAAGTGAAATTGAAGCCTTTTTTCCCTATATTTTTCAAACCGTGCTGCCTTGATTACACCTAACATTTTAAAGTAGAAAACAAAGTTATAAAAATCAAGTCCACACTTACAGGAGAGAGGAGGATGGCCAGTGAGCTTTCCACATTAAGAAAGACTCAGGGGCTGAGCTGACTGCAAATCACAGTATAACAGCGTCAGGGACGTGTACCCGGCCTCCAGAACAGGTGGGGTGTGGGCCCCTGGAACACAAGGGCACAGGTCTCAGAACCCATTCTACGTGTGCTTCAGCCCAGCTGTCCAAGTCCTCACATTTAAAGAAGCTTCTTTTGAAGTGAGGATGAAGTAAACTTTGGCTTTGTTTTAAGAACACATTTCTAATGAGTATAGCCAAGAAATGAATGGCCATTTTCTTAGATTGTAAGCTCCACATTCCCAGGCTGCCATTCTCAGACAGAGGTGGTAGAAAGAGGATTCCTACACTGCGTGGGGTGTGGGATGAGATGATACCTAGTGTTTCATTCCTGGTCAGAAACTATAATTATCAAGCCTATCACTTTTACTTGTTCATTACTCACAATATCTCCATGAGATGCATATTATTTTTTATACATGAAGAAATTGATGTGCAGACAAGTTAAATAATTTGCTAAATAACCCAGATCTTATAAATTTCTGAGCTGAGACTTGAGATTAGATCTATCTGGCCCCCCAAGCCCCAAATTTTCTATTATATCATGTTAATTTCTGCTACTGTGATTCTGTCCTCATTTTCTCATTTTTCTCTTCTCTTCATATTTCCTCACATCTTTCTTTTAATTTCCATAATGTAGGCAACAAAGACATCTGGTAAGATATTTGAGTTTTATTTAATTCTTGATATTGACATTCAGGGGCAAGACATAGATGGCTGACTCCTAGATAGCACTGTTATTACTTGTTAATTTTTTAATAGATTTTATTTATTTATTTTTAGAGACAGGGGAAGGGTGGGAGAAAGAGAAGAAGAGAAACATCAGTGTGTGAAAGATATACATTGGTTGTCACTTGTGTGCCCTCAACTGGGGACCTGGCCCACAACCCAGGCATGTGCCCTGACTGGGGATTGAACCAGTGACACTTTGGTTTGCAGGCCAGTGCTTAATCCACTGAGCCACACCAGCCGGGGCTACTTATTAATTTTTTATATAGTTGAAGAAGTTATAATTTTAAAAAAACTTTCAGTGATAAGTGCCTACAAAAACCATAAGATTAAGTGTTTAATGATTACTCTTACATATTAAAACATGGAGTATGAGGCTTTCAGTAAGAAACTAATGGGAGATCATTGAACAACAGATTGGAAGTAAAAGCACAAGATTCAGTGCTATTCTAATTTTAGGTTCTTCAAATTTTATTTGTTTGCAGTGTATACCTTCTTCCTTTTATGAATAATTCTCAGTTCCTTGGCATTAATTAATCGTAAGTAGTAGTTTCCCTGTGTATTATTCATGAGGCCATGGCTCCCAATTAGGATGCCCTGATCCTCTGGTTTTGTATAAGTTGAACATAACTCCCTGGACTGCACAAGAATAGCTCACCCTGTATGTGCTTCAGCCCAGCTGTCAGTGTCCTCCAAGTTGGGACTCCTTCATGTTTGAACTGCTGCAGCAACAAGTTCAAGGAGGGCCACCATATGGGAACAGGGCTAAGGAAGATGTGAAGGCTCAGATGAACTGATCCCTTGACAAGTTAACATGGCGGCCTTTATCTTTGATTTAACACATGTGTCAACTTGACGGTCAGCTGGAGCTGCAGATTCTTGCCCTTGTGACACTCCAAGGTCCTGAAGAAAGAGCTTGGGCTTGGAAGTCAAACTCATGGCGTGCAAGTCCTGGCCATGCAACTTACTGTACTAGGATCCTATTTCCCCTCACTGCACCTTCATCATCTATAAAATGAGGTCATTGTAACTGTTCACAGGAATTTCGGTTCACAGGAAGACCGAATGGTTAATGATGCAGAAACAAGGGTGCAGGAATAAACAGGGAAAAAGAAGCAAAATTTTCAATGGGTGAAAATCCCCAATTAAGGCTCTGTTTCACAAATCTTTGTGCTTGATTTTTGCATTGGTTATATGTTTATGAACTACTTTGGAGATACAGTTCTAGCCTCAGTATCTCGTCAGGCTCACAAGTACCCTTTTTCCAACTGAGTAGCCTGATATAGTGGCAAAAAGAAAGTCTGTGGGATTACACATGAAAATTAAAGCCAATGGAAATAAACAGAGGTCATTAACAAATTATAATTACTATTTAATCCTGGTCTGGGAAACACATTGTTGTACTCTATTACAACCATTCTATCCTTTAAACTACTAAATTTTTATTAAAAGAGGAGGACACTTAAAACTCTTTAGATTGGCCTTGACTGGCATGGATCATTTGGTTGAGCATAGTCCCACAAAGTGAAATGTCACCAGTTTGATTCCCAGTCAGGGCACAGGCCTGGGTAGCAGGCTGGCCCCCAGTTGGGGGTGTGTGAGAGGCAACTACACATTGATGTTTCTCACACACTAATGTTTCTCTCCCGCTCTTTCTCCCTCCCTTCTTCTCTCTCTAAAAATAAACAAATAAAACCCAGATAAATAAAAACATTCTTTAGATTGAAAAATAACACATTTTCAAGTACTCACCACATCAGTGTCAAATTGGCAATGAGAATAGTTATTAAAACGTTAGCCATGCTTTCAAATAACAAACGAAGTAAAATATAAATTGCTTCGTGAAATAAAGCTAGCTATAATGATTGATGGTCAGTAGTATATATGATTTATTCTACCATGGAGAAAGGAGCAGAGATGTTTGAAAATGACTAGTTAAATAGCAGTCTGTTTTGTTTAATAAGTGATAGTTATTTCCTACACTAAATAAAACTCAGTCTACTTATCCAGAACTCACATTTAAGTCTCAAATTCAGCTCTGGTTGAATAATCAGAAGCCACCATTGTGGACCAAAGCAGGGAGATTTTTGGTAAACATACAGTGACATGGTTATATAGAAGACCAAATGGATTTGGTGGAGGCTAATTTACTTACACAAAGTCCAAAGATAAATTTAGTTGAAAATTTGGTCTCAGGTAGCCTTGCAGTCTCAAAGGGCATTTCTGACTAGACAAACAGTGTCTCCCAACATCCCCTCCGCTGAAATAAACAGCCAAGTGTTCCCTCGCCACAGGCTGGGTAAATACCAACTAAACTGTCTGCCTCTATGCCAGTAGGAGCAACACTCCCTATTTTTTAGCAAAATATTTTTCCACTCTGGCCATCCAAGAAACTCTCCAAATCCAATATGTTTCAATAGACTTTTAAGTCTTCTCTATTTTTCTCACTATTTATAGCTTTCAGATGTTGGCAGGTAGAGAACTCCATTTTCTTCAGAATAAACTTATGGACAGCCGTGATGCAGTTTCATCACATGCCGTATGGCACCAAGTATTAGAACAATTCTTTTTCCTGTAAATGTAGACATTGACAAAGACTAGAAAACAAAATGGGTCCCTCACCGATACTGCCTCAAAGGTCGCATTCATACTGCGAACAGTTCTGTTGGGTGAGGACATGGTAACGTGTGGGAACAGTCCGTACAAGGCTAACAGATAAACGTGCAGGATGCGGCGACCTGCCCCTTCATTGAGCCTAAGGCTGAGGAAGGCGGAGAGGAAACATGAGATTGTCTTAATGTGTAGGATTTAATAAATTACAAATCATTCGCCAGTATAGCACTGTACTGGTCTTTATGGCAATTCTGAGCAATAGATGATGTTATTAGTCACTCCATTTTAGGGATGAGGAATCTCAGCTTCAGAGAAATGACTTAACCCAGAGACTCTGTAGCTTGAATGTGCAGATCTGGAACCAGAAGTTAGATCTTCTGCCACCTAACCCTGTTTTCCTTCCTGGACTGCACACTGCTCCTCCAAGAATTCAGCCCACAGAGCTTTACAGTCTCCTGAGAAGGCAGTCTATTTGTGTGAAAGTCAATTAATAACAAGAAAGAGAAATTAAAGGCATTTGTTTAGAGGAGGAAAGCCAATATCCCAGTTGCTAGTAAAAGATTATGTTTGGCTGATTAAGAAGTGGTAGTCTGGTAGAAGTGAAATGTGGAAAAGTTGAGTTTAAACACCCAGTTCTTTGGTTATATTTTGCTTGTTTGTTTTGTTGATTAGGTTCCTATTAAAGGTGGGATCATATAGTATTTGTCTTTCACTGCCTGGCTTATTTCGCTTAGCACGATGCTCTCCAGTTCCATCCATGCTGTTGCGAAGGGTAGGAGCTCCTTCTTTCTTTCTGCTGCATAGAATTCCATTGTGTAAATGTACCAGAGTTTCTTGATCCATTCATTTACTGATGGGCACCTAAGTATAAAAGACACATGGACAAAAACTAGGGGGGTTGGAAATGGGAGGGAGATGGGGAGGGCTAGGGTGGTGGGCTGGGATGGGAGTAAAAGACAGAAAACTGTACAAGAACAACAATTAAAAGGAAAATGAAAAAAGACAAAAAAATACCCAGTTCTGTCTCCAGCCCAGTAGTTGACCTCTGGAGTTCAGATCTATAGTGCTAGAAGGCCCCCGTGGGGACCATGGTGAAGTCACCAAGGATGAAGCCCCTCTGGGGATACTTGAGAGAGAATCTCCAAGGTTTCCCCCAAGTGAACTTGCACCAGGGTTCACCCAGGAGGCAGTACTTGAATGGGACGGCTATAGCTCAATAGAGGAAAAGGAGATGGGAAATCCTGACAGGAAAAAATAGCCTGAGCAAAGTAATTGTGGCAAGGGCAATAGGCTGCTTATGTGGGACAGTGAGGAGACATTTGATAGACAGGTAGATACAAAAACAAAATGTGTGGAAAGTTCAACAACTATTAAATCAGTCTTCTCCATGTAGTCAGCCTGGACATTTCAGGTTAAAATCTACTCCAATTATTAAGATAGTCATCTTAAGACTCTCCGTTCTCCCTCCCTCCCTTCTGCCTTCCACCGTGTGAGCTTGTAGACAAGCTACTTCAGAGTGTATTTGAGGAGGGGTGGATTTATTTGTCTAAGGCAGGAAGCGTTGCCAAATACAGGTTTTGCATACTGCCACACCCGTGCCCTGACAGACAATGCTAATCAATCACTACTCTCTGGGCACAATCTCAGGACCGGTTTCAAGGTGCACAGGTTGGCTAGAGTTGGCACAGGTGATGAGAGCTGTTTGCCAAAATAAATCTAGGACACAAATGGATCAAATATGGCTTTCCATTTAAAAAAAGTTTAAAGGAGTAATAGAAAGTGCACTTCCTTTATCCGTTTGAAACGATTCCCCCCTGCTGCTTTGATCTCAGCAAAAGCTTCAAGCAGCAATAGACAGATGTGTTTTGAAGTCCTAGTCTTGTGCAGAGTCTAGAAAAGAGGTTTTAGAGGCCTAAGCATGACTCATCAGTGGATGTCATCTTTTGAATATTTTGTCATGCAAATTGACTTCCGAACATTCTGATGTTTGCCCCCTTGTGAATTTGAATGTCCCTTGTACTAAAATTTGGTTTCTTAGTTCTAATGCAAATATATTATACATGCACATATATGTAGAAGTTATGAGCTCGGTTTCTGAAGCCAGAGTTGGAAATCCAACTCTGTCCCTTTCTGAGTACCTTTGAACAAGTTAACTTGACCTTTCTTAGCTTTAGTTTTCTCATATTGAAAAGAGAAATAATAATCATTTCTATCTCATAGGATCACGGTGAGGAGTAAATGGGATAATTCATGTATAGCATTTAACATAGTATCTGGCACATAATAAATAATGAATGTGAGTCTGTGCGTGTTGCCTGTAGCTAACATTACTCAGGGTGAATTAAGGACTCTGCTGCTCACTGAATTGCTTGGTAAATGCTACGTTACTTTGCTTTGTGAGTTTAGGTTATAGTTTTAATGCTACTTAAATTGTGTTTTGTGGTTCCATCAGGACTTTTTTTATGTGCATTTGAACTTTAAGAAAAATGTCCCCTCTTTTGGTAGCTGACATATACCGCTACTGCTGGAAAAAAATAATCTGTCATGGAAGTAGATGAGAGTTGACAAGACAGACTGTGCACACTACCTTAAACATTCATAACATGCATAATATGGTCTCTGTGGAATGAAATCGCTGCTTTAGAGTCTTTGCAGCCCCTTGGATCACAGTACTCATAGAGCAGAGACATTATAATTCGAAAGTAGCTATGCCCGTTTGGGGAATAAAACATCAAGAAGAAAAGGCATTTTGCATACATAACTGACATTTATAAGTTGTTTAGAGATGTGTGCATAAATGTGCACAAATGTATGTGAATGGGACATGTGTATATCCAAGTTTATGTAGGGGGTGTGTGGTGTTTTAAAATTTGGTGTTTTGCTATATATAACATTGGATAGAAGTAAGTTCTTCAGAATCAGAAACACATGAATTCCAATTCAACAGTAAAATTACTATTTTACTAGTCATATGATTTCAGACAAACTTCCTCCAATATTAGGTAATATATTATAAATGAGAGTAAACATATCTTTATGATTTTTCATAGAAAGATTAATTTATGTGAAGTAATGCATATAAAATACATAGTAAAATGTTTGACATATATCGATCTCTCAATTAATAGAGTTATTAAAATACCAATAACTAAATAAAACAAGCAATTAAAATAACATCCATAGCAAGGAAAAGTAGTTTTCAGCTTCATTATTCAGTGTCCTGTTTTGATTTTTATTTTACAGAATAATCATTTGCCAGCTTAAGTAATACATCATTTCTTAATTATGACTGTCATGTGAAAACTTTACTAATCCTTGCCTCTTCTGAGAAATACAAGCACTTGAGCAAATAATGAGCTTCCTGACCCAGAGCTTCCTAAGCCAGGACTAAAGTCTACTTCTCTGGCTGTGTTCCGGTATGGCTATTCCTATTTAAAGGACAAATTAAATAATTGATTTTACAGGTCCTTACAAAGCACAAATTGACCATACAACTGCAATAGATATAAAATTATATATACATTTAAATACATATTTAAACTGATAGGCAGCATCCCTAAAGAGGACTAGAATATTAATACAAACAAATAAACAGCCTCATAGCAGGTCGTGATTACTAAATTAGCTAATTATTAGCTGGAAGAGTTGACTTGTATTTTTTTATTTTATTTTTTATTTTTCAGTTACACTTGACATACAATATTATATTAGTTTCAGGTGTATAACATAGTGATTAGACATTTATGTAACTTATGAAGTTATTACCACAATAAATCTGGTATCCATGTGACACCATATATACTAGTTATTATAATATTATTAAATATATTCCCTGTGCTATACCTTGCATATCCATGGCTATTCTGTAAGAAACAATGTATACTTCTTAATCCCTTTCCCAATTTTACTCCCCCTTCCAAAATGCCTCCAATATGGCAATTTTCAAAATGTTCTCTATAACTATGAGTTTGTTTATGTTTTGTTCTCTTATTTTGTTTTCTTTATTTTGTTTTTTATATTTTAATTTTAATCTTTATTGTATTTTTTCCCATTTCCATTTAGTTCCCTTATCCCTCCTCTCCCCAGCAATCACCACACTGTTGTCCATGTCCACGAGTCCTTTTTCCTTTTTGCTCAGTCACTCCACTCCCTAACCTCCCTCCCCCACCAGCTGTCATCTGTTCTCCATCTATGTGTCTGTCTCTGTTTTGCTTGTTAGTTCAGTTTGTTCATTAGATTCTACATATGAGTGAGATCATATGGTATTTGTTTTTCCCTGACTGGCTTATTTCACTTAGCATAATGTTCTCCAGTTCTGTCCATACTGTTGCAAGGGGTAAAATTTTCTTCTTTACATCTGAGTAGAATTCTATTATGTAAATGTCCCAGTTGTTTTATCTACTTATCTATTGATGTACACTTGGGCTGCTTGCATATCTCGGCAATTTTAAATAATGCTGCAGTGAACATAGGGTTGCTTAAATTCTTTTGAATGAGTATTTTGGATTCTTTCAGATATATTTTTGGAAGTGGGATAGCTGGATCAAAAGGCAGATCCATTTTTAATTTTTTGAGGTATCTCCATACTGCTTTCCACAGTGGCTGCACCAGTCTGCATTCCCACCAACAGTGCAAAAGCATTCCCCTTTCTCCACATCCTCACTAACACTTGTTGTTTATTGATTTATTAATTATAGCTATTCTGACAGGTATGAGGTAATATCTCATTGTGGTTTTAATTTACGTTTCTCTGACGATTAGTAACATTGAGCATCTTTTCATATGTCTATTGGCCATCTGTATGTCCTCTTTGGAAAAGTGTCTATTTGGTTCCTTTGCCCAATTTTTAATCGGGTTGTTTTTATTTTTTGGTGTTGAATTTAGTTAGTACTAAAATTTATAAAATTTTGGATATTAACCCTTATTAGAAGTATTGGTGAATATGTTCTCCCATTCTGTGGCTTGTCTTTTTATTTTCTTGATGTTTTCTTTTGCTGTGCAAAGACTTTTTAGTTTAATGAAGTCCTGTTTGTATATTTTTTCTTTTGTTTCCCTTGCCTGGGGAGAAATATTCGATAAAAAACTTCTATGAACAATATCCGAGATTTTGCAGCCTATGTTTTCTTCTAGGATTTTTATGGTTTCTGGTCTAACATTTAGTCTTTGATCCATTTTGAATTTATTCTTGGGTGTGGCGTGAGAAGGTGGGGTAGTTTCACTTTTCTGCACATACCTGTCCAATTTTCCCAATGCCATGTATTGAATAAACTATCTTTAGCCCATTGTACATCTTTGCTTCCTATGTTGAATATTAATTGACTATAAAGGTGTGGGTTTATTTCTTGGTTCTCTATTCTGTTCTATTGATCTATATGTTTGTTTTTATGCCAGTACCATTCTGTTTTGATTACTATGGCCTTGTAGTATAGTTTGATAATAGGTAGCAAGATTTCTTTAACTTTGTTCTTCTTTTTCAGGATTGCTGTTGCTATGTGGGGTCTTTAGTAGTTACAGATAAATTTTTGAAATATTTGTTACAGTTCTATGAAATACATCATTGGAACCTTGAGAGGGATTACATTGTATTTATAGATTGCTTTGGGTAGGATATACATTTTATTGATATTAATTCATCCCATTTTTGAACACGGTATGTGCTTCCATTTATTTGCATCTTCTTCAGTTTCTTTTGTCAGTGTCTTATAATTTTCCATGTACAGGTTTTTACACCCTTGGTTAGGTTTATTCCTAGGTATTTTATTCTTTTTGTAGCAATTGTGAATAGGACCCTTTCTGTTAATTCAGTATTGGTATATAAAAATGCAACTGATTTCTGAATATTAATTTTGTCTTCTGCTACTTTGCTGAATTCATTTATCAGTTCTAGTAGCTTCTTGGTGGAATTTTCAGGGTTCTTTATGTACAGTATCATGTCATCTGCAAATAAAGATAGTTTTACTTCTTCCTTTCCAATTTGGATGCCTTTTATGTCTTCTTATCTGATTGCTGTGGCTAGGACTTCCTGTAGTATGTTGAATAAGAGAGGTGAAAGTGGGCGTCCCTGTCTTGTTCCCAATATTAAGGGGAGCACTTGCAGTTTTTGCCTGTTGAATATGACACTGGTAGTGGGTTTGTCATATATGGCCTTTATTATGTTTAGGTATGTTCCCTTTTCCCACTTTGTTGTGAGTTTTGATCATAAACGGGTGCTGGATTTTATAAAAAGCTTTTTCTGCATCTATTGATATGATCATGTGGTTTTTATCTTTCTTTCTTTTTTGTGTGTGTATGTGTGCTGAATCGCATTTATTGATTTGCAACGTTGCACCAACCTGGCATTACTAGAATAAATCCCACTTGATCGTGGTATATGGTCTTTTTAATGCATTGCTGTATTTGGTTTGCTAATACTTCGTTGAGGATTTTAATATCTATGTTCATCAGGGAAATTGGCCTATAATTTTCTTCCTTTGCAGTATCTTTATCTGGTTTGGAATTATGATGATGCTGGCCTCGTGAAATGAGTTGGGAGCCATCCCTCCTCTTGAATTTTATGAAATAGTTTGAGAAGAAGAGGTGTTAGTTCTCAGAATGTTTGGTAAAATTCACCTGTGAAGCCATCTGGTCCAGGGTATTTGTTTGTTGGGAGTTTTTTGATTACTGCTTCAATTTCATTAGGTATAATATGTCTCTTCAGATTCTTTGATTCTTACTGATTTATTTTTGGAAGATTGTATGTTTCTGGGAATTTATCCATTTCATCCAGGTTATCCAGTTTGTTGGCATATAATTGTTCATACTATTTTCTTACAATCCTTTGTATTTCTTTGCTGTCAATTGTTATTTCTCTTCTATCATTTCTGATTTTATTCATTTGGGTCTTTTCTCTTTTTTCTTCATGAGTCTGGTTAAAAGTTTATCCATATTGTTTATCCTTTCAAAAAAACAGCTCTTTGTTTCATTGATCTTTATCAATTTTTACACTCTATTTCATCTATTTCCCCTCTGATCTTTATTATTACCTCCTTTCTACTCTGGGCTTTGTTTGTTGTTCTTTTTCAAATTCCTTTAAGCGTGAAGTTACATTGTTTAATTGAGCTTTTTCTTGTTTTTTTTTTTTTTTTGAGATAGGCCTGTAATGTTATGAATTTCTGTTAGGATTGCTTTCCCAGTGTCCCACAGATTTTGGGTTGTTGTGTCCTCATTTTTATTTGTTTCAAGGAATCTTATGATTTCTTCCTTGATCTTGTTTTTGACCCATTCATTGTTTCATAACATGTTATTTAGTCTCCATGTCTTTGCGTGTTTTTCATTGTTCTTCGTGTGATTAATTTCTAGTTTCATAACATTATGGTCAAAGAAGATGCTTGATATAATTTCAGTTTTAAATTTATTGAGACTTGTTTTGTGTCTCAACATGTGGTGTATCCTAGAAAATGTTTCACGTGCGTTTAAAAGGTATGTGTATTCTGCTGCTTTGGAGTAAAATACTCTGAAGATATCAATTAAATCCATTTGATCTAATGTGTTGTTTAAGGCCATTGTCTCCTTGTTGATTTTCTGCCTGGGTGATCTATCTGCTGACATCATTGGGGTGTTAACATCTCCAATTATGACTGTATTTCTATCAATCTCTCCTCTTATGTCCATGAAGATTTGCTTTACATATTTAGGGGTTCCTATGTTGGATGCGTAAAGGTTTACTAGGGTTACATTCACTTGTTGGATCGTTCCCTTTATCATTATGTAGCCTTCCTCTTTATCTCTTACTACAGCCTTTGTTTTAAAGTCTATTGTGTTGGATATTAGTACTGCTACCCTAGCTCCCACCCCCCCATTTTTGTGAAATATCTTTTTCCAACCATTTACTTTTAGTCTGTGTTTATCTTTCTATCTGAGATGGATATCTTGGAGGCCACATATATATGGGTCTTGTTTCATTCAGCTACCTTATGTCTTTTGGTTGTAACATTTAAGCCATTTACATTTAAGGTGATTATTGATAGGTACGTATGTAGCGTGGCTTTAAGGTTAGACTGTTTCCTCTGTTTTTTTTTTTTTTTTTTCTTCTTTCTCTACTTTTTCAAGCAAGCCTTTCTCATTTGTTGCAGTACTGGTTTGGCATTAACAAACTCCTTTAGCTTTTTCTTGTCTGGAAAGCTCCTTATTTCTCCTTCGATTTTAAATAATAGCCTCGCTGGGTTAAGTAGCCTCGGTTGTAGGTCCTTGCTTTTCATCACCTTGAATATTTCACACCACTCCCTTCAGGCCTGAGATGTTTCTGTTGAGCAATCAGATGCTAGTCTAATTGGTGCTCCCTTGTAGGTAATTACCTGCTTTTCTCTTGAGGCTTTTATGATTCTTTCCTTATCTTTAAACTTTGTCATTTTAATTATGATGTGTCTCAGTGTAGACCTCTTTGGATCCAACTTGTTTGGGACTCTCTGAGCTTCCTGGACTTGTGTGATGGTTCCCTTCACCAGATTAGGGAACTTTTTGGTTATTATTTTTTCAAAAAGTTTCTGGATCCTTTACTTACTCTCTTCTCCTTCTGGTATTCCTATGATGTGGATTTTGTTACATTTCATGTTGTCCAAAATGTTTCTTAAGCTCTCCTCATTTTTTAAAATTCTTTTTTCTTTTTGGTGCTCTGCCTGATTTTTTTCCCCCACCTTGTTTTCCAAAACAGTGATTCTGTCTTCTGTTTCGTCTAACCTACTGTATTCCTTCCAGTGTATTATTATTTCAGATATTGCATTCTTTGTTTCTGGTTCTTTTTCATGGTTTCTGTGTCTTTCTTCATGCTGTTGTTTAGCCTTATAATCATTACTCTAAACTATCTGATAAATTCCTCACCCCCATTTCATCTAGTTCTTCTGGAGAATTTTCTTGTTCTTTCATTTGGAGTCTGTTTCTTTGCCTTCCCATTTTGACTGCTTCTTTGTATTTTCTGCCTTAGATGCTTAACTAATTAACTGTTAAACCAATATGTTGTTAATCCAGTCTAGGTGTGATCAGCGGTCTGGCTTAAGCACCAAAGGGTGGGACAGAGTAATTCCTATTGGTGGAGCTATTGCTTCCCCTCAGGCTGATGCCACTTGGAGAGGAGCGTTTTGCCTGAGAAAGATGGCTTCTTCAGTATGGGAATGACTCAGCATAGGGATCCTGATAGCTGTTCCTTCAGTTCTCTCCCCAGAGCCGCTAGCCTCAGACTCTGCTCAGGCATCTCCCATACACTCTGCCCTCCCTCTGTGACAGCCTAGTGTAACCGGCCGCAAATGAAATTTTTGTGTTGGCTCTCTGCATCTCCAGGTGTCTCACCCTGGCAGATAGAAACTCTGTGGCTTTTCACAGCTGGTTGTTATCTGGGTTTCTCTCTGCTGCTATAGGCTGGGGAACCCAACTTGAGGTTTAGACTCCACACTTCTCAGGGGGAGCCCCCAGCCACTGAAATATCTCTCCAGAACTTCAGCTTCCACCTTCAGGAGCCCAACAGCCCTTTCACACCTCCTCCACATTCCCTAACAGTCACGTTGTGGTGAAGTGTTTTCTTCTGTCTGTCCGTGGTTATAGGTCTTCTCTCCAGCTAGTGTTCAGTTGGTTATTCTGAATGATTTCTCTGTGATTTAGTTATAATTCCAGATTGGTCCTGGGAAAAGGTTAGTATAGCTTCCACTTACTCCTCCACCATCTTGGATCAACGTGTTTTCTTTTTTTAAATTCTATGTATAAGTGAAATCATATGGCATTTGATGTTCTCTGTCTGACTTACTTCACTCAGCACAGTACCTATAGGTCCATCAATGTTGTTGCAGATGGCAAGATTCATTCTTTTTTTACAGCTGAGTCATGTTCCATTGTATATGGTGTACCATTTCTTCTTTATCCATTCGTCTATTGATGGACGCTTAAGTTGCTTCCATATCTTGGCTGTTGTAATTAATGTTGCAATAAACGTATGATGCATATGTCTTTTCAATTTAGTGTTTTGGGTTTCTTGGGATCAATGCCCAGAAGTGAAATTGCTGGATCCTTTTTCATCTCTTGTTGTAGCCTTTGTTTTAAAGTCTATTTTGTCTGGTATAAGTATTGCTTCAGTGACTTTTTTTTTTTGTTTCCATTATCATAAAATGGCTTTTCAATCCTTTTATTTTCAGTTGGTATGTATCTTTTGATCTGAAGTGATTCTCTTTATGTCTTCACTGAAGCATTTAATCTATTTTTTTTAAAATAATTGTTGATAGGTATATGTTTACTGACATTTTAGTTTTCATATGTTGATCTTTCTTTTTCTTTTTAAAGAAATCCTTTAACATTTCTTGCAATACCAGTATAGTGATGATATTCTCCTTTAGCATCTTATTCTGAAAGCTCTTTATCTCTTCTTTGATCCCAAATGATAACTTTGTTGAGTAAAATAATCATGGTTGTAGGTCTTTGCTCTTCATCTCTTTGAATATTGGTGCCAATTCCTTCTGGCCTGCAAAGTTTTTGTTGAGAAATCAGCTGAATGTCTTATGGGAATTCCCTTGTGGATAACTAACTGCTTTCCTCTTGCTGCTGTTAAGATTCTCTCTTTGTCTTTAACCTTTGGCATTTTAATGTGTCTTGGTGTGGTTCTCTTTGGGTTCATTTGTTTGGAACTCTCTGTGCTTCCTCAGCTTGTATATCTATATTCTTTGCCAGATTGGGGAAGTTTTCTTTCATTGTTACTTCATGTAGGTTTTCAATTTCTTACTCTCTCTTTTTTTTTTATCTGTTACCCCTATGGTGCAAGTATGGGAATGCTTGGTGTTGTCCTGGAGTCCCCTGAAATTATCCTCATTTTTTTGCATTCTTTTTTCTTTTTTATGTTTTGATTGGGTATTTTCTGCTGCCTTATCTTCCAAATCACTGATTTGACCCTCTGCTTCATCTAATCTACTGTTGAATCTCTCCAATGTATTCCTCATTTCAGTTATTGTATTTTTCATTTCTGATTCATTATTTTTTATGTTCTTTTTTTATGCTGTTGAATTTCTCACTAAGTTCCTTGGTAAGAAGCAATGACTCCTTATAACCATTGTTTTGAGCTTGTATCAGGTAGAGTGCTTGCCTTCATTTCATTAATTTCTTTTTTCTGGAGATTTCTCCTGTTCTTTCACTTGGGGCTTATTTTTCTCCCCACTTTTGAAGTCTCTCTGTGGAGAGCTTTTACCTCTCCCAATCTTGGTAGATTGGCCTTATGGAGTAAATGTCCTGTGTGGCCTGTGGTGCAGTTTCCCCGGTCTTCTGAGCTGGGTATTCTAGGTGTGTCCCTTGTGTGGTTTGTATAAGCTCTCCTGTTATATTTGAGCCTTGATTGATGTTCGGAAGGATTGACCCTCAAACTGATTGGTCCTAAGGACTGGTTGTGACTGCAGTGGAGGAGCTCTTGTGCAGGTGCTGACCCTCAATAGCAGGATTTGCTTTAGCAGGGCTCTGGTGCCTGCCAAGCCTGCTTTTTGAATGTGTTGTTTGTGGAGGTGTTTGGGTGGTACTCTGGTGGGGTCTGAAGTTGGCCACTGGGCACATTGGTTCTGAAGCCTCTTGGAATGTGCAGGCAAAGGTTAGCTGCTGCCTTTGCCTGGCAGGGGCCACCTAGTATGAGCTACAAAGTGATGTGTATTTACTTTGTCACTTGTCCTGGTTGTCACTTGTCCTGGGCTCAAGGGTACCTGGGAGAGGCTAAGCTGCAAACTGAAGCTGGCTGCCACTAATGCTGGAGTTAACGGCTGTTTAGCGAGAAATGCAGGGCATGCTGAGGTCTGATGCTGCTTGTTTGGAGTTTGTGAATCTTTGAAAGGATTTAGGAAAATCATGACTTAAGACAGGTCGTTTGTATGGAAAAACCGCAGAAAGTGGGTTGGGTGGGCCTGCAAGTTGGGTGAGGAGGGATTTCAGGGAATCACCAAGTCAGGGCAAACAGTGTTAGCCAGGTTGCTGGAAACTTAGATATATTACCATCCTACACCTGCAGGAGGAGGGCTCAGCAAAAGTACAATTGCCTCTGCCAGCACTTCTCTCTGGGAGAAAGCTGCCACTCCAGCCCTCGCCTTGTAACCGGATAATTCAGTTCTTCCCTGTAACTCCTGGTGACTTTTGAGCTGCTGCTCCAGTCCTGGACATCAGAGTGAGTTAGTTCATCAGCAAGTAGGTCTGTGTGGGGGTCCTTCAAGAGGAACTTCCAGAAAACCTCTCTCTCACTCAGCTTCAACCTCTGCTGGTTTTCACAGCAAACTAAGTGGACTTCTCTTTCTGGCACTGCAACCCTGGGATGGGAAGCCTGGTGGGGTCCTGGGATCTCTCACTCCTCAGGGGGAACCAGCCCAGAGATAGTCCTCCTGATTTTTAACCAGCACATGTGGGTGTGGGACCAGCCTGTTCCTTGCCTTTGCCCCTCTTACCAGTGTCAATGTGGTTTCTTCTGTACATCCTTAGTTGTAAGACTTCTGTTCAGCTAGACTTCAGGTGGTTGTTCTGTAGTTCAGTTGTAATTTTTAAGTGGTCATGGGAGGAGGCGAGTACACAATTATCTACTTTACAATTTTGACAAGAAACCTACTTGTATTTGTTTTTAATAAGAAAGTACATTGCATGCTAAATTTCACCTTTAAAATTCATTGGTTTGGAAATAAATGACATTCCCAAAAGGCCTCTTGGGCTTCTAACAGTGCTATATTTTCATGTTAGGAAATGCTCACAGATCCATCAAGAGGAAAACATTTAGTCAACAAAATCTACGTGGAATGACCAAATACCCCTGGGTCTCTGTCATGCTGCTGCTGTGTGTGCGGCTGTAAACACAGATTTTTACCAAATGTTGCTGTATAAAGAGTCTCTCTGCTCCCAAAACGTGGAGCTGAAGTTTACAACAGGGATATTTCAACCCTTTTTATCCTTCTAGTAGAGAGGACAGCCGTATGATTTACCAAATTTGTAGTAAGGAAACAATTTAATCTATGGTTTAATTTTAAGAAGAGTAAACTTGGAGTTAGGAGACAAATCTAACACTTACTTATATGTGTCTTTCGATGATATGTTCTAATTATTTCTGCTATCTGTAAAACTGGATGAATAATACCCACCTCACAGGACTATTATGAAAATTAGTAAAATTACATGAAAATTCTTTTTAAAGAGCAAAGCATTGTTAATATGTAAATTAGTAAAATATTTCCTAGTCTTTCCTAATTCTCACTTAAAATTGTGATCAATTTCTGATGTTTGCAAGTTACAATTTGACCTCAAGTGAAACAACTGAGGTTGATATTCACATGTGTTAAAAAGTAAGAGCTCAGAGGTATTTTTCTACTAGCTTCAGGTCCTGAGTCTATATACTTGTAGGTTTCTAAGTAAAAATTTTCTCTCTCATCTCCCTTGTGACATGGGAGAATCAAGTGGGACCATGACAAAGTATGAGAAGGGGAGGAAGCTGAGTAAAGTGTATGAGATATTATGGTTAAGAGGTATGCAGTCGGCTAGACTTGGGTTTTAAAATAACCTCTGGTTCTTACTGACAGTGTTATTATTTGTAGATTAGATGAGGTAACACTTAAGGACCTTATCAAATCAGTGATAACATGTATCAGAAATATATGAAAAATATTAATATGCAAATTGGTGCTCAGCTAATGGGGGAATCCACTTTTTCTTCTGCAAAAGGAAATGTCTCAGCTTTCAAGCATACAAACTGGACCAGCTGGTGGAGATATGAAGTAGTATAGTGATGTTATCATGTTTCTTTCATCGTGTTTGAGACAGAAGTGGAGCACTGTGGGCAATGTTAGAAATTAAAGGAGCTGAGAAAGAATTTCTTTGACCTTGAAAAAGTGTTATAACAGAAGTCAATAGAAAAATATGAATACTTATATATATGCATACATACAATGTTATTGAGGTATAATTTGATATCACGCTATTTACACAATGTAGTACAATTTAATTATTTTTAACATTTTTGTAAGTTGTGCAATAATGTCAACAATCTAATTTCAAAACACTTCTACCACCATGAACAAAAGGTTCCCTCGGGCCCTTTCGTAGTTAATCCCCATTCCAGAATTTAACCCCAGCCAACCAGCATCAGCTCTCTGTTGCTGTAGTTTTGCTTTTTTGGAGAAAATTTATATAAGAAGAGACTTATAATATATATAATCTTGTATATGATTTCTTTCAATTAGTATAATGGGAAGGATGGGTGAGGGACTGAGAGAAAAGTTTGAAGGTATTAAGAAGTAAAAATTGGTAGTTACAAAATAGTCATGGGATGTAAAGTAACATAGGGGTATGGTCAATGATATTGTAATGACTATGTGTGGTGGCAGCTGAGTACTGGAATAGTAGTAGGAGCACTTTGTGAGGGGCATGCTTGTTTGGCTACTGTGCTGCGCACCTGAAACTAGTATAAAACAATATTGAATGTAAACTGTAACAAAAAACATGCTACAAAAAATAAGCATAGTACTGTTTAGGTTTATTTATATTATAGATGTATCAGTGTTTATTCATTTTTATCACTGTGTAGTATTCTGTGATGTAGCTATTCCACCCTTTTTTTTTTTTTTTTTTTTTTGGTCCATTCACCAGATGATGAACATTTGGATTGTTTCCAGTTTTGGGCTATTATCAATAGTGCTACTATGAACTTTCATGTACAAGCATTTATATGGACATATGTTTTTAACACTCTTGGATAGATAATGTAGAAGTAGAATTGCTGGATTATATGGTGTGTTTAACTACTTAAGAAACTATTTTCTGAAGTATCTGTGCCTTTTTACATTTCTACCAGTAATATATGAGGGATCCTGTTTTTTTTACATCCTCATGGATGCTTGGTATTATCAGTCAGTTGGGTTATAGCCATTCTATTAAATGTGAAATGTAATCCATTGTAGTTTTAATTGGCATTGACCTAATGACTAATAATGTTGAGCATCTTTTTATGAGCTAATTAGCCATTTGAATATCTTCTTTGTTAAAATATCTTTTGAAATCTTTTTTCACTTTTTTTGTTTTTTTCTCATTACACTATTGAGCTGGCAGACTTCTCTATGTATTCTATGTGCAAATCTTTTATAGTCTGTGGGTTGTATTTTTCATTTTCTTAATGGTATTTTTATTATTAATGCCACAATTTTTATGCTTCTCTTTTATGGATTGTGCTTTTGGTATAATATCTAAGAAATCTTAGCCTAATAAATGTTACAAAGATTATTTCCTATCTTTCATTGTAGAATATTTATGTTTTTATTTTCAGTTAATTTCTGAGCTAATTTTGAGTTAGCTTTTCCATATGTTGTGAGTAAAGAGTCTAAATTCATTTTGTATATGGTGTGAGTAAAGGGCCTAAGTTCATTTTTTAACATATGGATATTCAATTGTTTTAACACCATTTATTGAAAAGACTACCCCTCACTCATTGAGTCATCTCAGCATCTTTGTGAAAAATCAGTTGACTATAAAATTAACAGTTTATTTTTGGACTCTGTATTTAGTTGCTTTGACTGATATGTCTGTCTTTAGTCCAAAACCACACTGTCTTGATTATTATAGTTTCATTGAATCTTTTAAAATTAGTGTAATTTCTATAATTTTTAAAAAACTGATTTGGTTATTCTAGGTTCTTTTCATTTCCATATGATTTTTAGGATCAGCTTGTGAATTTCTTTAATAAACAAGCTATGCTTTTGATAAGAATCTCTGCCTCTTTTAATAATAATCTCATTGTATGAATGTTGTTATGCTTGGCATTATTAATTAATATTCAAGGCTCAATTCATTTTTCTTCAGTGTTTTTTTCTATCTCTTCTTTATTTTTAAGTTCATTGACTCTTCTGTCACCTCCAGTCTGATGTTGAGCCCATTTTAGGCATTTTAAAATTTTCATTATTATACTTTATTTTAAAAAAGGATTTTATTTATTTTTTTAGAGAGAGGAGAAAGTGGGGAGAAAAGGAGTTAGAGAAACACTGATGTGCAAGTGTAACACCTATTGGTTGCCTGCCGCACGCCCTGAGCTGGGGACCTGGCCCACAACCTAGGCATATGCCCTGGCCGGGAATCAAACCAGTGACCTTTTTGTTTGAAGGATAATTCCTAACCCACTGAGCTACACTAGTCAGGGCTCATTTTGATTATTATATTTTCTTCTCTCAAATTTTCAATTGCCTCTTTTTTTGTAGTGTACATTTTCACACGATTCTGTATTTTTTAGGTCATTATTGTGATACTTTAATTTATTGCACATGAATTAAAATCATGTTTGTGCCCATTCAGATTTAGGTCCTATCGACTGCATCCCCACTCCTCCAACAGGACACATTGTCTCTTTCTTATATAATTGATGAACTATTATAGCAACTCTGGGTTCTGATTTACTTTTCTGATTTTTTCCCTTTTTGTTCCTTGTCTAGGCTTAAAATGTAACTCCCCCCTTCCCGCGGGCTCCCCCCCCCCCCCAGTGCTGGTGTCTCTGTTTATTTTTTTATTTTTTTGGGCTGGATTATTAGGGGTTGTCCCTGTATCTGCATAACTTAGGGGTGAGCCAATGATTTGGCTAGAGGTTGTACTCAAATACTGCCAGCCCATAAGATACCCACCATCTGGCAATCAATATATATGTGGCTTGTGGATCATCTTCAGAACTCAGCTGGTTCTCAAGTCCTCCTTCATTTTAACTTGTCACTGGGCTCTCTCAGGTTCCCCCTTTGTACACCCACAGTTTTCCAGTCAACCCTGGGTATGTAGAGAGCTTGCCTAGCCTGTAAATTGTCTTCTATTTTCCAGGATCTACTCATATAATTTCTGTCTATTCATTGCTTGTTCCAAATAGGATTACAACCTCGAGCTGGGAGATCTGAGGGCTTTTCTCATTTACTCTCCACGGTGTTTGCCAGAGTCACGAGTTTTTCCCTGTCCCAAAGCAAGTTCCCTCCCTCTGGTAGCAGAGCTGCTGGTTTTCTGCCCAGCTCTGCGTTAGTCACAGGATAAGCAAGGCAGGAGGGCATGAATGGGAACATCCCTAGGCAAGAACATCACAGACTTAGGCTGCTTCTACCCAAAGCTCTAGCAATTTTTAAAATAAGTACAACTACTTCTCAATTTGTTGTCTGCCTTTGGTCATCTTCCAGACCTTCAATGTGGTTGTTTATGACAGTTTTGTCCAGTTTATACTTGCTTTGTGAGGAGAGGATTCTCTGAATTTTTCATGCCACTATAGCTAGAAATTTTCTTTAGACCTGAAGATATATTTTTAATTTATAAAACACCTGCATTTTAAGATGAGCCTTCTAGTTCCTTCTTCCCTTTTTCTGTATGCATATGCATATTTATTTATGTATATAAGCCTAGCCTTTCAAAGATCACATGTGGATTATTTACTTCTCGCATGGCCCTCAGTGACTCTGTTTCTGATGCTATCGCATAATTAAGGCTCTCAGCTCCTCAGAAGAGTGCATTGCAATTAGAGACTCTGAGTTTAATGTGTATTAATTTATACATGTCTATAATTTAAGAGCAAATTAAATTTATATGGATATCTTGATTTTTATCTGTCACACTCTTGCCATTATTTACTTTCTCCTGTCAAAAAGCAACTTTTGTGGCTTCATTTCTGACTTGGAAAAACATTCTTGGGAATGTACACTTAGTGGTGATACATCAGGAAATAGCTAATACCTAAAGGAAATGTTCTCCATGGTATTTCCTGGTGTGTCACACCACCACTGCCACATTTTCTCACTTCTAGTCAAAGTGATGGTTTCTGTGTAGGGCATCTGAAACAAGCACAGAGGGAAAAAATGTACACTTGTTTAAAGTAGTGCCACAAAGTACAGTATTTTCACCTATTAGATTTTAATAAATTATAAGATAAAATCCTGGGGAGAAGGCCATGGTAGAAATAATTTCATGTATTTCCAGCAGCAGAATATTAGTTATGAAACCCTATAAAGGTACACTAACTAATTGGATGACCTAGAAGAAATGGATACATTTCCAGAAACATGCAACTTATCAAGACTGAATCATGAAAAAATACAATGTCTGAACAGACTGATAACTAACAAGGAGGAAACACTTCCACATTCATTCTATGAGGCCAGCAGTATGCTGATACCAAACTCAGAGAAAGATACTGCGAGAAAACTATAAACCAATATCCCTAATGATTATTGATGTAAAAACCCTCAATAAAATACCAGCAAATCAAATTTAACAGTATATTAAAAGGGTCATACACCATAGCCAAGCAGGATTTATCCTGTAATGTAAGGACGGTTCCAAATGAAAATCATCGATGTAACATAACACATTAACAAAATAAAGAACAAAAATTACACGATCATCTCAATTGATATGGAACAGGCATTTGATGAAATTCAACACAATTTTATGATTAAAAAACTTAACAAATTAGGAATAGAAGAGAATCACCTCGATATAATGAAAGTCACATATGAAAAGCCCATAGCTAACATCACAGTGTTGAAAAACTGGAAGATTTTCCTTTCAAGTCAGGAAAAAGGCAAATATGCCCATTCTCATCACTTCTATTCAAAGTAGCCCTGAAAGTTCCAGCCAGAGCAATCTGGAAAGAAAAAAGAAATAGAAAACACCTAAATTGGATGTAAGCATTTAGAAAATCAATCAACCTGGGAAAGCTGACAGTATGCACTACCTGCAGTCCAGCTATTCCACTTCTAGGTGTACACCTCAGAGAACCTCTTGCACCATGTGTATGCAGCATGCATATATAGGGATATTCATCAAAACATTGGTTGTAAAAATCGAAGAGTTGAAAATAGTTAAATGTCTATTTGTATTAGAATGGATAAATTGTTATCAGCTCACTTGCAAAAAATGAACAAAGTAGACACATCGATATAGGTAAATCTCAAAAATAATTTTGAATGATAAAAGCCAGTCTCAGAAGACTTCCTACAATATCATTCCATTTATATAATTTTGAGGAATATACCAAAGCAAACATATATTTTGTTTGGATATACGAAATCTGTTCAGAAAAAGTCCAGCCATTGTTAATATAACAAGAATGATTTTTCATGACATAATGTAACCTGGAAGTCAAGGAGAGTGGACTGGCGTGCACATATGTGAACAATGGTGACTTCACTGTACTAGTCAGTGGGGGCAATAGATGCCACTGAGTGAGCATGTGCGCTGTGAGCCCGTCACATTCAAAATGACTGAATGAGTAGAGTAATGAATCTGCATCAGATATTGTGTTAAGCTTGAATATTCCTCTATGTAAACTATTGGTATAATTCTGAAGGCTGCAGCTACGGGCAACTGGTGATTGGCAGCTTCATCACAATAATGTGCCTGTTCATGCATTATGTCTCGTGCAGAGATTTTTGGTGAAACATCAGATCATCTAGATGACTCACCCACCTTACAGCCCATGTTTGGTGCCCTGCAACTTCTTGAACTAAAATCACCTTTGAAAGGGAAGTAATCTCAGACCTTCGATGAGATTCAGGAAAATATGATGGGGCAATTGGGAGAACTGTGTGAGGTCCCAAGGTGCCTACTTTGAAGGGGACTGAGGTATTATTGTCCTATGTACAGTGTTTCTTGTATCTTCTCAAGAAAAATCTCTATTTTTCATATTACATGACTGGATACCTTTTGGACAGACTATTATATATGTATATGTATATATATATAATTATATATTATATAATAATATATAAATATATGCATGATGGAATACTGAAAAATTCACATGTTAAGTATATCTTTATGGGTTTTTTTTTTTTTGAGAATTTGTAGCTAAGTTTTATAGTTTTTTTCTCTTCCTCTGGATATTGGATGTCAGCCTTTATTTTTTATTATGTTGAATATGCTTTTAGCAGTACATCCACCTCATCCCCATGCCTCTGTAATTTGCTCTTTTTTTATTTTTGGTGGCCTGGGAAACCAGAAAACTAAGCCTCCTAGAACTCGCATAAGACAAGATGTCTCCAGATTTGGGCCCAGGGCACTCTCCTATGAAGAAACAGCCTGACCTTTTGTGCATAGGCAATGTAACATTCATTTATTTAGCAAACAGCCATTTCCTACCACATGCCAGACTCTATTCTGGGTTCTAGAAATACAGCAATGGACAAAATCCTTGAACTTATTTAACTTATAGTCCAGCAGCATCTATTTGGGCTCTTAACTCTTAAGTAGACAAGGCTGCTTCATAGGACCAATTTGGGTGAGACATTTCTGTAAACACAAACACACATATTCCAGTGTATACATGTAGAATTACAAAGTCTATAGCCATGTAGGCATCAGCTCTATGTGGATGTCTTTAGACAGCGAGTAACTAATTGCTGACAGACCTGCTAAAATGTGCAGGTACAATGCTATTTGACCATTGGACACATTCGGTATCCTAGATTATGTTTGCTGTAGCCTAACCAAACAAACAATGGTTAGACGAAAAGCCAAATATTTAAGCCAACTTTTAGTGATGGCGTTGTTTCCTTCCAAGTTTTCTAGGGGAGTATCTATTATTGGTATGCAAAAATAGGTGATGATTCTAAATTTGTCTTTTAGAACTTTAGGAGCGACAGACACCCAGATATTCAGGTCATAAACTTATCATCTAAGGATGTATGACATTGTGTTAATAAGGGCAGCATAAGACTTTCTTCTCCAAATATATTTGTCATTAATCACCAGCATTGGGTAAAGTAGGACACTTTAGCTCCTTAGCTTTTATTCTATTCATTGTAGCTAGTTCTTTATTTCTGAAAAATGTTTGTTTTCATCTACCTCTAAATCTTAATATAAAGAAATGAAACATGTCCATTCATTCAGGACAGTGTGTTATAATCTATACTTGTGGTATTTATTAACTAATAGTGTTATCAAGTTATTTTCTTTTTAAATTCAAAGTTCCTTTTCATGGATTGTTGCTCTAACTTTGTTGTCTGGTTCAGACACGTGAGCTGATTTCAAATGTTCATTTCAGTTGCCTTTTTTCCTTTGCTTTTATTGTTGACATTATTGCAGATGTCCCCATGTTCTCCCCTTTTGCCTGCCTCCACCCAGTCCCTACACCCCATTCCCTCTGGCCATCACCACACTGTTGTCTGTGTCTGTGGGTTATGCGTGTATGTGCTTTGGGAATCCCTTCACCTTCTTTCATCCAGTTCCTGCCCCTAAACCCTAAACCAGCACCCACTTGGACTGCTGTCAGTCTTTCTATGTATCCATACCTCTGTTTCTACTTTGTTCATCAGTTTATTTTGTTCATTAGATTCCACATGTAAGTGAGATCATTTAGTATTTGTCTTTCTCTGGTTTGAAAACAACTCTTTCACAATGTTCCAACACTAATAGTAGTCAGGAAAGCATTTGAGAACAAGAAGACACTTGAATTTTCTCTGGGTATGAAAGTGCTTGGCCTCTGGACTCATGTTCTCATTCCATTGGATAAAAATAATGACTAATCAATACAGGGGCTAGGTGGCATCATAGGTTAATTCACTAGGAGTTGGCATTTCCACCTGGGAGTTTACATAAACATCTGTCTCAAAATGAGTTCATTGCATTAGATTTTTATGGGAGGTGGATTTTGCTCCCTCCCCTGGTTTAAAACAACACATGCTTTAAATAGTTTGACTCAAGTCACATGGTGGTTGTTTGTCCTGAGGAAAATCCCAGCAGCAGGTCAGCAGGTGAGTACAGATCAGTGATGCTAGGACAGGCTGACAGCTGTGCTTCAGGCCTTCTGGCAGCTTCTTCACCTCCTTCCACAGAGGCTCTGGGGGCCTGTCAGTCACTGCTGGCCCTTGGTGCTGTAATTCACTCAAACCGCGGTTTTGAAAAGGAGTGAAACAGAGTCAGTGTGAACATGGAAGGTACATGTAATCTACACGGCCTATGGATAAAAAAAGGTGTTAGATTTTATAGTGCTAAGTGATTAGTTTTACGGTGCTTTAAAAAGTAAACTCAATGTGGAGGTCATAATGAATGAGTCCCCAGATGTTTGCTAAATCCCCAAATTAAATTGTTCTGAATTGTTTCGCAAATACATTGGCTCACCTGATTAAATTGGAATAATTCTATGCTGCTACAGAGGATATTGTACTGAAGATTTTAGGAATCACTGCAAATTAGCTACTCTGCTCGATTAATGAATTTGGCCCATTCAGGTGTTTTGGTGCTGTGGAGTAATACTATATTGTAAGGGACTACTGAGACGAATGCTTTTCCAAAAATGCAAAATAGAATCACTATTTTGGAGAGTTATACATAAAGAAAAGATATATACATATTTACCTAATTTATTAGAAATTTTAATTATGCATTTTGAAGAAATAAGTAAAATAAGCTTAACAATTCTTTTTTACCTAGAGAAATAAAGTTCTATAAAACTGCTCTATATAGAAAAATCACTAAAAGAAGATTCATTTATGTTTAAAATACCATGATAAAAATAGTATTAGCAGAAGAAGCATACAAATGAATGTATGTTTTGAAGTTTCAATAACCTTAAAATTTAAAAAAAATGACTACAAATATAGTCCAATGTTAAATTCTATTCTACAAGAAGGTAAAATATAAACAAGTCTTATTCTAACCTTCATAGATTATTAATTGTTCATTTTCACTTATAATCTAATAAGTGAATCACTTATAATATAATCTAATAATATAATCCAATGTTATCCTTGAAAACATTTTGAAAAGAGTGACATAAAGTATAATCTTGAATTTTATTCATCTAACTCATTTTGTCACCCATTTTTTGACTTTTTAAAGCCTATTCTCTACTTTTGAAAGTAGTAATACTGATACCAACACTTGTATCTTGTAAAAGGGATTCCCCAAGGTCTCTGTGTTTTTAACAAACATTTTCATAATTTAATGCAAGATCCTCAGAGGACTATTAAAAAAAAACAACAGCACTTTTTCTAATTTTTTGTAGATATTATCTATCTGATTAGCTATTCTTGTCTTACCAGCATTCATGAGAGCAGATTCTTGCACTGCAAAGATTTTCAACATGTCGTTTGCTTGTAACACATTTTTTTCCTCCTCAGTTTCATGAAGAGATTGGGGCAGCAGGAGAGGATTGAATGTGGGAGGTAGGGGTGGGTAGGGCAGTGGAGAGTAATGGGGGGGGAAGTGGGGACAACTGTAATTAAACAACAATAAAAAAGAGAAAGAACTGCCTGGATGGCCTGAGAGCACTAGTGAGAGTTTGGTCACCAGTAGACACCTAGTTAGGAGAGAAAGGCAGCTGGAGTTCGTCCTGTTGACCAAGAGGGGTTAGATCACTGCTAATCATTTTGTTATCACTGCATTAAGGGAAAAGCACGGTAAAGGAAGAAATGAATCTACCTCTGTATTCCAGGCACTGCGTGTCTATACTTTCAACTTTTACGCTCATTTCCCACTCAAAGATTTCTGGAAGGGAGGTTGTTTGTTTATATTTCAGCCATGAGGTCTGATGAATTTTTTCCACTAGAAATTGAAAGCCTGGAAAAAGTAGGGGAGGTGGTGGGTGGAGGATTTTTGTTGTTGTTACCATTTTTTATTCTCCTCTGAGGAATTTTAAACATTTTCAAATTTTCATTAAAAAAAAAAACTACGATGGAAAACTCCTTTATGACAGCGGCATGTCCCCAGAGGGATCAGCTCAGATCACTTAAGGAGAGGTTTTATTTTTTCAGGGCTGTAATAGGATGGGGAAATTTCAGTTGCCAGAATTCATCCAGGGGAGAAGTAGGTACGTGTTTGGAAAAAAGAACATATGTAATATATACATATGTATTCAAATAACAAAAGACATACATGGTTTTCTGAGAAAGTGGGTCTCGTTAATCAGAAGTCCCTTTGTTTTGTGGGATTCCTTGAGAGTCGGATATGAAGTTTAAAGATAGCAACTAAGTCTCAGATACTTTGTTCTGAAAAGAAAAGAGGATGGATGGGTGGGGAAGGAGTAAGGCATCGCTGAGGAAAGGGTGAATTTGGAAGGGAGGAAAGGAGAAGTGAGGTTGTAAACACTATAAAAGGGAAAAAGGGGGAAAAAAAACCCTGATGCATTTTGGCTGAGGAGGTGTATGAAGGGAGTTGAAATTTCTGGCGAGGTTTTTAAATTCTTTGCTGAGATTAGTGAGGATTAATGCCATCTTCTTCCTCCCCTAGTATCTTCAATAAAAGCTCCATTGCTCATTAGCATTAGAGAGGATGCATTCTTCTGGGTGGAATCGAATAGTTACTGAGTTTTGCGTCTGGATGTAGATGAAAACAGCAGATGCAAAAACTGAACTTGGGGAGTGTGCAGTTGACCTTGGGGTCACACTGAAACTTACCCTTTTCATAGTGGTAAAGAGCATTCTTATTTCAAATGGAAGGCTTTTTCTTTTTTTTTCTTTGAGAAAGCGACTTACAGAAATAATTTTTGTGGTATCTTTGTCTTCATGCATATAATTACAAAGCAGAACTAGTTTCTAAGTGTAGACTGGAATTAAATAACACATAAAGATGAGTGTCCATTTATATGAAATTCCAGCCTGATAACCTGGAAAATATTTGTATTCAAGGTGGCTCTGACAGTGGGATATGAAAAGTTAGGGCCCTCAGTTTTAATCAGTTTGAAGTTGATTTAATATATGGTAGCTTTAGAGGACCTGAATAAAAATACAGTTTCCGGCAGAAGTAAGGCCTGCTTGAGTGTGGTTGGTAGGGTAATAACATGGGTGGAATAATTTATAGTTTTAATTTGAACATTTCACCTAAAATGTTATATGGTTTGCTTGAGAGTGATATTGTTATGTTACAGAATTACAGGCTTATGATTTTGTAATAAAAGATTTTGCAGTAAAAGAGGGGCGTTATTTGTGCCGGACCCCTGTGGATCCAGGGCTTGCCTTGGCTCTGTGACTTTATGGAAGTCTGGACTTATATTGTGTAGGAAATAAGGAATGTGGGCTAATGACCTCTAAGGTTCCATCCAAGTCTAATATGATGAGTTTATCATTAGAAAAGATTACTTCTCAAGTGGCTATAAATGTTACTTTGATCTTTCTCAAGGTCTTAATTTTGCAAATAGCATGTGCCTCCTGGAAATACTAATAAAGTATATCCATAGGCAACCCTTAGGTCTAAAATGGCTCTCTAGCCACAGTGTGGTACTTCTGAAATCTTAGTACATTCTGTTTCCAGTGTCATTTGGCTTCACAGAAAATATTTTATAAATAATAGAAGTATAAAATTTGATTAATAAATGTAATAATAGTTGTAAAATGCTGTTATGAAGGCAATGATATTGACAATAAACCAGTTATGATGATGATAATAATAGTAGTAAACCTAATTATAGCAAATCTTTGTACTAATAGCATCCACACTTATAATAGAGCTTTAAAACATGGCTATTTGAAAAGTGATCAAATTGATTGAGAAGTTTTTTAATTCTCAGGTACAGAAAATATTTCATTCACTCATTCAACAAAGGAATAGATGGGTAAACAATCCAGACATAATCTTACCTTCATGAAACCAACAGAAGCGTCAGATATTTATCAGATACACACCCAAACAAATGTAAAACTGCACCTGTGATGTTAACAACATTTGATCCTTCAAGGAGACTAGGGCAGGTGTCCCTGAGAAAGTGGCATCTGCACCTGCGGGCACAGGAGGAGTTAACAAGGGAAAGTCGGAGGGAAGAGTATTCCTAGCAGAGGGACCTGTGCAGGCTGAAGCTCTGTGAGCCGAAGGGGCTGAACATGGGCCTCGGCAGCCTGAATATGCCAGAGGGCAGCAGGCTTGAGTGGTAGGTGGAGGCTAAACTCATGGCGATTTGTCTTTATCTTGTTAATAATGCTAAGTCAATGACAATTTTAAGAGATGGGGGTGGGGGTCGACATGATCATAGTTAAGACTGCAAAGATCACACAGGCTACAGTTTAGAAAGATGGAAGGGAGGCCAGTTTGGATATGGGTCCATTAGATAAAAGATGACTGCAGAACTTCAGGACAAAGGTCATAAAAACTTGGACTAGGAAGGTGATGGGTATGAAGAAAAGTGGCCAGGCTTTCAGGGCCGAGGGAGTGATCAGATCTTCTCAGCAAACACCTGGCAAGGTCGTGGTATATTTCATGAAGGTAACTTTACTGGCAACTCCTTTACTTGAGTGGAAGCTTCCCCTTTCCCATGTAAGAACTACTGATAAGGTAGGAAATAAAATGAGTTCTCCGCAGCTGTCCTTATTAATCACTTTTACCTTCTCCACTTTGCCTTCTGGTTTGAACCAATGGATTCTGAGTTTGCTTATCTGGCCCTTTCAGAATCTGCACAGCAAAGCAGGGTGCTACTATCACAGGGAATCTTGATGGCTCCTTACGTTTCCTGGGATCCGTAGCACTCTCTTCTGCCTCGATTGGGCTTAGGTTGTAAGCCCTTTATCACCTAAAGGCTTGGAGTATGTGGAGGTGATGAAAACCCTTGGAGAACATTTTCTTTTCTGTGAAAAACATCAGTTAAAGGAAACATTTATGTACATGTGACCTTTTGAATTTATCCTGTGAGTGGTGTTTTCCTTTGGTAGGTAGGCTTGGTTATATCCCTTATACCTGAATCTGATAATAGCACACTACTACTAGAAATTGTATGAAGCAGGAAGAAGCTCTTTCCCTTTTTTTAGTTTGCTCCTTTTTGAACTGTTTGTTCCAGGGAAATTGCCCTTAGGGAGATTCCCCCCCCCCCCCCCAATGGCTCTATTGACCAAAGAAAGGCCCTGGTGTCAGACTAGATGGGAGAGCATGAGATAGAGAATCAGTTGTTCCAATATGGCTGGAATTTAGGGTTTCTCTGCAAAAGATGAATTGTGGGGAATCTAAGCATATTTGAGAAGAAGGGGTTCCAGACTAGAACCCAACTTTTCATAGTGAGTGTGAAGTTTTTATGAACAGAGAAGAGACCAAGAAATTTCTTGGAAAAGTAGCGTCTGGAATTCAGTATGTAGCTGTTTTTAGACCTGTGCTATAGTTATTCTTATGCCCAAACTTTTGGTCAAGTCTATTATGCAAAGCAGCTTTGTGTTAGAGGTTCTTTAAGGGCAGCAAGAGAGTAGAGACCATGTCCGTATTAGTGAGAATCAAGACTAGAGAGAAAAGAACAGCTTCAAGTAGAGAGATAAGGAGCAGGGCTCAGGGAACCGAGTCGGGAGCAGCCATGGCAAACATGTTTGTACCCATGTATGTCGTGCTGCAGAAACCCTCAAACATTAAAGAGGGCTTCAGAATTTCATAGTACTAGGAACGAGGACTTGTGGTCAGTGGAAATTAGGTTCTTATGCAGGGTTACAAGGAAAGCATTCCAAGGACCCACACATGGGAGACAGTGCTGTGGCATGGTTTATTCATGTGGAAATAGAAGCTGTCCCCTGGGTTTCCAAAGTCTAATCTTCCTCTGTCCCACCATGGAAAAAGTCTAACTGTGTCCTCAGCAAGGCCAAGACAAAAGCCAGAATCCAGAGTTTTTACCTCATATTAAAGTGTAGTCCTTTGGAGCCCACAGGCAGTTGCTAAGCAGCCTCAGTCCCCATCCAGGTGGCTTACCTTGTTCAGGGCTGCTCTGGTGGCAGAGTCCATGTGGCTGCTGGCAATGCACTTGCTATGGCCACATGGCAATGGAGAAAGAATGCACAAGCACATGGGGTGAGTATGTTATCAGGTGGGCAAGAGAGGGCGAGCTTAGTCCTTTTGGAGCTCACACCATTTGCCGTGGGCCTGTTAGCTGCTAGACCCACATGGCCGTGTGCTCTCGGGAGAAGGAGCACATGGATGAGTGAGCTCATCATTGGGTGGTTGAGAGAGAAAGAGAGAGAGACAGAGACAGAGACAGAGACAGAGACAGAGACAGAGACAGAGACAGCTGCTTTGTTCCCTGGGGATTATATTAGCTTGGGCTTGGGACAGACCAGTTTTTTTTCCCAAAAGAACCAATCAACTTCTTAAACTTTCATGGGCTCTGGATGGGTCTATCCCCTCATTATACAGACAGGCCTTTATGGTCCAGCACCTCCCTCGCCCCTCCCAACAATCTAGTACTGGAGTAGGGGAGGGAGGAGTGTCAGTCCCTTGGTGGAGCACAATGCTGTGGTCCCCTGGAGAGTGTGAAGCTATAGCAGCCTGGACCAGGGTGCTCATGCTTCCCAGTTTATTAAGCTCAATGTATAAGTCCCTTTTGCTCCCCTTCTCAATACCCAGGTAAACCCTGAGGGTACAGGGTCACTTTATTTGGATATTAAAGAGTTACACTAGAGGGCTGGAGACCTTAGGGCCACCTTGGCTATAGTCAGTTCAGGGCTCTTTCTTGGGGTGGAATCAGCTAGACGGTGTTTTCTGTTACCCTGGACTGCCTTAAATCAGGTGGGTGGGCAATGGCTTAGGATGGCATTGGGCAGAGACATGGAACTTGGGATCCATAAACCTGTATATATACTTTGGCTGTTAAACTGACTCCTTCTCTAGCCCCATTACTATATGAGGGGGCATACCCCAAAAAACTGGAATTACCTTCTGGGGGGTGGACCCCTTGTAATACAGGCTTCCCCGGCTAGGTGAGTGTCCAAGGAATCCATCTGTGCCAGTGTACCAGCTGGCATTGTTGTGAGAGGCTGCATTTGACTTCAGTGAATTTATTTTGAAGACTCTTTTAACACATTTGCCCATGTCATGATGGGTGATTTACCAGCACACCTGCACGCACTGTGCTGAGTGTTCAACAGTTTTGGACCAAAAGCAGCATGACCCTCAGGCCCCATCCTCCCCATTCACCCAATCTCACCCCCAGCAACATTTTTTTGTTTCCCTGGATGAAAAAAGTCCTCAAAGGCAAATGTTTTGCAGACATGGAAGAGGTAAAACAAAAAATGACAGAACCACTAAAAGGCATCCAAATTGACCAGTTCGAAAACTGTTTTTGAGCAGTGGAAAAACATCTCGATAGGTGCATTGCATCAAATGGAGAGTACTTTGAAGGTGGCTGACGTTTAAGCATGTAAGAACAAACACACAATTTTTTAAATAAGTAAATTCCAATTTTGGGGGACCCCCCTTGTAAACTTCCACAAGATTGCTGTAGACTGCATATCCCTTTTCTCTGCTTGTGTTATTAAAGGAGGGTGTAGTTTTAAAAACAAAGTAAGAAAATAACTAACTTTCAACAGCACTCAACACTGAGTACCCTCTCTGCCCAGCATATTTACATACCGATTTAAAGTTTTTGCAATAACTTTTTATTATAGTTAGTATTAATTTTACTTTGTAGATGATGGAAATTAAGTTTAGAGAGGTGGTGACTTACAAAGTCACACTGCTTGTGTATTATGGAACCAAAACTCAAACTTAAGACCTTAGATTCCAAGTTCAGTACTCTTTTTATTATGCTAATTTTCCTGACTTCATTTTAATTCAAAAGTATTGGATAAAAGGTTGTTTTTTTCCCCCCCCACTGAGATTTTCCCCAAGGTACAAACCCCATTAAGTTCTGGGAATAGAAACATGCTAGGAGTCTGTTTTGTTGACACTCTTGTATTTCTTACTAATTTCTTTACAATTATAGAGTAACAAACAATGAAACAAAAAACTAAGAAGAAATTGGAGTTCTTCAGTTGAGAGTCTATTTTCATGTCCAGTTAATTTTTTTTGCTAAGTAGGTAAATAATACATCATTTTGGAGAACTGCAAGAACATTCTCATCATAAGTAGTACTTAGAATTTACAAGAGGTTGGGGGAATGGCTTTTCAGTCTGGTAACTATTTTTATGTGTGCTCACTTCCTGTTGCCCCAGGAACTCAGTGAAATGCTATTTGTTTCCTGGAGAAATTATTTCAGATCTTTATATTGATACGATACCACACATATGCAGGTTCTTACTTACTTAACTTATTAATTCCAGGGAAATGAGAAAAGCTGTATGAGATTTCCTTGAAACTTGGCTCTCTAGTTTCATGGGCTGGTGAATGACCTGAATGATTACCCGCTCCAGCCCTTGAGTCTAACTTGTGTGGCATAAACAATGCAAAAAAAAGAGCATTTTTGCTATTCTTACAATTCCATAATTTACCTTGGTAACCTAAATCTTTCCAGGACCATACTTTCTACCCTCAAACAAATCTTCTTATACAACTTAAAGTAACCTTGTCTGTTTTCATCTGGCACCTCTGTTCAAAGACCACTTGGATTCAATGCATGCGCTACACCAGGTATAAATTAGACAAAATAACCGAATTTAAATATTTGTATTCTGGGTCTCGTTTCCATTTTTATGATCATAATGGGATGGTATATGTTCATAGTATCAGGGACTTAATAAATGTCTATTTTTTAAAAGTAGATCTAGCCCTGACCAGTGTGGCTCGGTTGGTTGCCCATTGTCCTGCTAAGCTAAAGCTTGCCGGTTCAATTCCTGGTCAGGGCACATATCTCGGTTCATGGTTGGGGCACGGAGGAGAGGCACCTGATTGATGTTTCTCACATTGATGTTTCTCTTCCTTTCTTTCTCCCTCCCTTCTTTGTCTAAAAATAAGTAAATAAAATCTTTTTTTTTTTTAAAGGAGATACAGACCCTGCTGTAAAACAGGAATCAAACACATGGGTATATCACTCTTATAAGAGGCAGAAAGAGATACAGATAAATGGACTTAATAGAGTCCAGGGAGAGTTGTGTGTGTGATAGGCAGGGACTGAGGGAACTTGTTGGAGGAGCTGACATTCGAGCAGGATGGGATGTACACATGAGGAAATTGGTAAGGGTAACCTAAATGGAAGTAAGATTGTAGGTGCAGGGAGACCCCTATAGCAAATACAGAGAACATTAAATAGTTCAGCTACCCACATGTATGTATCCTTTGCATGGAGGAGGATGCTACAGATGTATTATTATCTAAGTCTGCTCACTGTCTGATTTTAGACAATAACTTTCTGTCTGAGTCCACAGTTAGTTCACCCAATATCCAGCATCTAACAGGTCTCGAGTTTTCATCTCACTCTCTCCCTTCTAAACCAACTGCAAACCGAAAAGCAGAAGAGTCACCTGAGTTTTAATTGTCCGGTATTCCCTGTCTTTGTTGATCACACTAGTGGCATATTTTCTCTTTCTCAACAAATGGTTGAAAAATGACATGATTTTCAAAATATTCATCAGAATGCTAGATATTCAACAATAATCCAGTTTCATAAAGGTCATTGGAGTTTGTAGAACATGTGATAAACTAACATGGTAACCTCACGTCCTAACTCTGGGCCCAATTTGTCTTTGATGCATGGAGCACTCTTATTCCTGCCTTCTTCTCCACACTCACACGCCCCAATTCCCACTCCCAGTCCCAACAGGTGTGTGCTCACGTGCGAGCATACGCGCACACGCACACACCCTCCAGCCACACCAAGCCACTTAAATCTCCTGAGACACCCCCCCCCCCGGCTTGTTCGTGCCCCCCCGGCCCTCACAGGGGTTTCCTGTCTGCCCGGAGGCCACTCCACTCCCCTCTCTGTTTGCTGAGGGCCCTCACTGTGCTTTCCTGACCAACTCAAATGCAGTTTTTCCTGTAAAGTGATCCCTGATGCCTACAAGAAAAATAGTTCCTTATGCCCCACTGCACCTCAGTTTCAGCACTTGTCACCCAGTACTGTCGTTAATTTTGTTCCTGACCGCCTTCCCTGTTACGCCGCGAGGTCTCTCAGGGAACGGCTTGTGCTTTAAAACAAATTCTTGTGAGGCCTTTTACAAGATTTTCATAGTAGATGCGTAGAAAATAATTATCGAATAAGTGAATAAAAAATTAAAACACTATGGGGCCTTTTTCTCTTTCAAGACTTTTCTACACCCAAAGTGACTGGATTCAGTTTAGCACCCTAGAGGGTCCACCAGCTCAAGGGGAAAGGCTGGGAGTGAGTGTGAGGAGGAAAAGTCGGGTGTTTTTGATGTGTCTTTTTCAGGCTATTTTAATTGTAGAGAAAGAGTATTCAGCTTCTAAAACAGGGACTCTCATCCTTAACTGTACACTGGGTTCACCTTGGGGTTTTTACAGACATGATGCCTGGGTTCCAACTGGAGAGACTTTGATTTGATTGGAGTTCACAGGAGCCTGAGCTGAAGCTCCCCAGTGATTCTAACATACAGACAAAATTGAGGTTCACGGTCCTGCACAGTGAGGGTTGTTGTCAGCTCTTCCTTGAGAGTGAGACCAAGGTGAGCAGAAGGATGGGGGCATGCATATAGGGTATGTGTGTGTGTGTGTGTGTGTGTGTGTGTGTGTGTGTGTGTGTGAAATCATTCAAGGAAGTGGATTCCTGACAGACAAGTTCGGAAGGTCCTTTTGAATGTATTAATATTCTTAAATTTTGAAGTGCAAGTTTAAAGTAAATAAGACCAAGGTTTATTAAGTATATTGACAAATAGGCCACCCAAGAGGTCATTTTAAAGTCAAAGTCTTCTGGAAGCAAAGTTTCAAAGTGATTTAGTTTTCACTTGAATGTTGATTCATTTTTAAGCTTCTGCTTTCAGACTAAATAAACACACAAGCAGATTATCCAGATAATTGAAGCCAAACTTATTTTAGGCTCTAATTAGCCCCACTCCTTTGGGTGAAAGTGAGTCTTTATTTTGAATTATTTAGCTAATTGAGGACAAAGCACAGTTTTTATCTGCTTTCTCTGGATACTTTACAAGTATCATTGCAGCTTTCTACCTTCATTTTCTGAGGAAAATGCAGGCAACTCAATGTGGAGATGGGAATTTCAGTGTGCAGTTAGTTAACTCTTATGTGGCATGACCAGGCATTTTTGAAATATAAGAAGGAAAGTTATATAATTAATTTAAAAAATATTACTTTCATTCAAAATATTGCAGCGTAATCCTATATTCCAGATTACGCAGAACCAGTGGTGGGCCTCATTCTCTTCCGTTCCATGGGGGCCTGAAATCTCTTGGCATCAACACCAGCTTTAAATTGAATCAAAAGCTGGAGACTCTGAAACGCCCTGGCAGGACTGAATTATTTTTAGTTCTATTGTTGTGTTGGTATGGAATGTAGGAGAACATTCTTTTCTTTATTTAAACTTTTCACATACTAGACAAAACTCTATGGAGCAGCAGTCCTTATTTCGAGGCTCACTTGTGTGAAAAGAGCATTTCCTTTCTTTACTCTATGTTCCAATAAAGGGATAAAAAGCCATGATAACTTGCTATAATATATGTTCTGCTATGCTTAGAATATGGTACAGAGTAGACCTATCCTGGACTCTGTCTATGGTAGAAACACTGGGAGATTCTTGTTATTATAAAACTCTGAGAAATATGGTAATATTTGACTATAGATTAAAAAAATAGATATCTGTGGGAATAATTCACTCCATAGCACAAGATGCTAAATACATACTTGGTACTGATGAGACTTTAATAAAAGTCTAGCAATGTCCTCTGAAATTTTATTTTTAAATACCATTTTTCCTTTAAATAGCCAATCTCCATATGTCTTTTTTTTTAAATTCAGTATAAAAATATGAAGTGATGTTGGTTGCTTTTGAACAGAGTTATCTTCAGAATTAGCTATTTATACCCCCAGTTACTAAAGAATAATGACTCACCAAGAGTTGTTTAGTTCTTTCTACACATAATCTTCAGCTTATTGATGTCATGAATTATATTAATAAGTTCTTTGATATTTCAGTCCTTTTCCTCCCTTTGGTTTTTACGTGGTGCTAAGGTGGGTCTGCTTGTTCCAGAAATGGGTGCACTCTCGTTTTCTGTAACGTTCCATTTGGTTCCTAGGGAACTTCCTGAGCATCTACCCCTGGTTCCTCCCTACCAAACTCCAAGAACCCCAACAAAGTAATCCATCCTGCTCACAGCACAATTCAGGTGACGGGAGACCAAGGAGGGTGAGGTGAAGGAAAGTACAGCACAGGAAACCCCTTTTACTGCCCTGTAATAACAGTATTTAATTTAATTTCAAAGTTGAAAAAACCCAGGCCATATAGACTAATCATCACACTGTTGGTACACATTGGCTGCCTTAAATAAAAACCTCCTGTTAGTATTTCCAAATTTATTTTCAAGGAAATGGGTCTTTGAAAATAGTGATTCCAGATAAGTCCGTGGCAGCTTATACTAGGGTGGTGAGTGATGGGCAGTGCTTATGATAAGAGCGAAAACTATGTGACACACAGGTTTTAAAGTACTTTATATGTGTTAACTCTTTAATCCTCAGAACAACTTTATGGGACAGGGAATACTATAATGCTTATTAAACAGATGAAGAAAAGAAAGGTTAAGTAAGTAATCCAAGGTCAACAGGTAGTAAATGGAACAGATGACTTTTAAACCAAAGCATCTAATACTTCAAAAGCAACTAATACTGCTCCTAATACTTGGCATCTTTACTATAAGGTCCTACTATTTTTTTCTAGAAGAAGATAGACTATCGTAGTTATTAGAAAGAAGCCTATTTCTTAGTGATCTTATTTATGATGGAGATGTGTATAAAACCTGACCCCCTGCCCAAAAGATACTCGCGGAGACTTCTCTGTGGTTATCTGATATCAAAAACATTCTAATCCCATAGGAACACTAAAGTTTGGGGAATTGCATTGAAAAATTAGAATCTGTAAGTAACAAACGAAAGGTCCTTACTTTACTAGAAGTAGATTGATTCGTAAGATTCAGAATCATAGACTTCCTATGGATCATGAAAACATAATTTCTGGAACTGAGCCATAGCATATAGGACAAGTTAGAGAACAAAATTTAGAATTCAATGCTTATGTTTTTATTTTATTTTCTAAATAAATGGCATCTTCTTCAGAAAGAAAAATTTTGTTAACTTCAGAAAATACATTTTGGAGCATGACAGTATAGTCTGATACATTTTGTTCAAATCCAGGAGAAATGCCCTTATTCAACCATAAAACTTGACAGCAGAGAGTTCACTTGAAAATGTGGTCTCATGATCAATAATTAGATTGTAAAGGAGAGAAAATGTAATATGACAGCAGGCATTTTAAAGCTTTTTTTTTTTTTTTTGCATTAGAGAGTTTTATAATAGAGTTTTGAAAAAACATGAGACACTTGGAAAAATATCAGGAATGATTTCAAATCATAGTTATTAACATCAGTGGATTTTATTGTCCTATTCTTGTATCTTAAAATCCATGAAATAGATAAACTGCATATATAATGGTCAAAGCATTTTAATTTTTTAACAATTTTTATGGTTTTGTTTGTTGTGGACTGAAAGGTTTTGTTTTCTGGCTTGTCTGTAGAGGGGGTGATATCCACTTAGGTAACCAAGTTGAAAATTTGAGCTGCGATTATATTTTGATCATGACAAACACTTGCTGGAAAATTGGATCCCTTGTGATTTGATTGATGTTAACATTGACAATTAAAATGTCACTTGTTCAGTTGTTCTGCTTCTTTTTGTTTTGATCTGCTCTTTTCTTAATTGGACAGTTGTTTTGGAAATACCTACTTCAGAAAACAACTGGAATGGTGGAAATATAAAAGCTGAAGTTTCTGGTGTTCAACAAGTTAAGGAGTTCAGCTTTGAAATGTGACATTTTTGTTGTTCTTCTCCTTTATAACATAAAACTGGAGCACTTTTCTTTGCTTTTATTTAAACAAGTATAACATTTCCCACTCTTGAGTCATTCCCATACCACTTTCACAAAGTTTTACACTCTGCACCCTATACTATTGTTTACTAAATGCCTATTCGATTGACATGTTTTATACTTAACCCTTTTTTAATGAAGATTTTTATTTCTTTATTTTTAGACAGAGGGGAAAGGAGGCAGGAAGAGAGGGAGAGAAACATCAGTGTGTGGTTGCCTCTTGAGCTCCCCCACTGGGGACCCGGCCCACAACCCAGGAGTGTGCCCCAACTGGGAATCAAACTGGAGACCCTTTGGTTTGCAGGCCTGCACTCAATCCACTGAGCCACACCAGCCAGGACTAAACCTTACCTTAAGCACCAGTATCCATGAAATGACAGGTTTGGGATACTAATTTTATGTTTTTCCACTACACAGTAAAATAAATACTAAAGTATTAGAATATAAAATGCTTTATTCTTGTACTACCTAAAATCAACTGTAGAACTAATATTTGGGTAAAAACTGCCCTATTATAACAACTGGGCATTTAAAGTATTTTTTATTTTTCTCTCTTTCCTTTTTAAAGTCTGGAAATGGTAAACTGACTTAGGTTGCCACTCAAGTAGTACTTTTTGTTGTCTTTTCCTCTGTATTGCAGTGATGGATAATATATGTCTCTGTGTCCAGGGGGAGTCCCTGAGGCTTTTGGGTTCCTGAGCAGGTATGCAGTAACTCCACCGCTTTGTCTCCTGCTGAAGACAGTGTAACAGAATGCAAGGGAGGTAACCTTGATTTTCTGTATTTTCAAGAGTAAATCATTTACAAACTCAGTTCCTTTATTATGAGCAGTTAAAAACAATTTCCTTGCAACACGCCCCTCTACTGATTGCGACACCATGCTTGAGAGCTTCTGCTCTTACAAATTAAAAGGCACTGCCGGAATTTCTGTTTCTGTTTTAAATTTGCATTCAAGTAACAGTGAACTTGGTATTTTTAAAAGCTATAAAATGATTGTTTTAATTCTGTTCTCTTTAATACCCCCCTTTTCCACTTAAAAATTCTTTTAGTCTCAATTTTCTTTTTTTAATAGTACTGCATTGAGAACTCGATATGACCTAATAGATTAATGTGGGGATTATTCTTGGTAATTGTAGGGTGACCAAATAGTCTCAGTTTGCCTGGAACTTTTTTGTTTTTAGCACTGAAATACCACATTCTTGGAAATTCCTCAGCTCTGGGCAAATGACATAGTTGATCACCCTAAAACCTGGTGATATAAATTGAGAATGTGATGGTATAGGATTTTAGGTGAGTATACAATTTGGTAATCCCTATTTTTAAATATGGTGAAATCTTGGACTTCAACCTAATGATCATAGCTAAAAATGGATGGAGAGATCTCTCTGTTGCTCAACTTGTCCATTCTGTAAATTGTTCCTATAAAGAACTGTCAAAAACACACATCTTAATCATGTCAATGAGTTGCATAACAAGGCTTCCTACTTCCTTTAGGCTAAACTCAAATGCATGTGGCCTTGCTGATTTAGTCCAATGATTCTCAAACTTTTCTCTAGTAAGAGCCACCTAAAAAATTCATTAAAAAATGCACCTTCCTAATCCCTGGTTCAAAGAGAATGAATCTGGAGAGTAGCTAAAAAGATTTATTTTTGCAAGTTACAGTGGTGCTTCTCTTTCAGGTGTCATTGGACCATGTTTTAAGGAAAACTAACCTGGTTCCTATTTCCTTGTCTAGATTTGTCTTTTGAACTCTCCCCTTACACTTTATTCTCTGGGCTTACTATAATTCATTTCAATATTTTAGTGTTCTAGGGCTTTGCATGCATGCAACTTCTATCTGAAACCCTCGCTTTCTTATATTTGTTGGTCAATTAGATTTCTACCTAAACATCTTCTTCCTAGGGAAGCGTCTGCTGCAGCCCCTATTAAGGTTGATATCTCTTCCATTGCCCTGCATTCGGACCCCCCTTCTCCAGCCAAGTGAAGATAGCACAGTATTGTAGTTGCTTCTTCTGTGTGTGTATCTCCCTTTTAACTAAGTTCAGTGCCAATAGACACCTCTCATTTATCTTACTTATGACCATTTTCTCTATTTCTAGCTCATTGCTGAGCATATGTTAAGAGTCCAAGATTACTGAGGAATTAAATTACTTTATTAATGGATAGGTTGATATAATAGGAAGTCTTAGCTGGGCCAGAACTGAGATAGATACTTTTAGTATTGAGTAATCCCCTTCCACAGCCTTCTGTGTGTGAATATGTGTGGGGGCTTCTGTGTTTTGGCTAAAGTAGGACTGAGATTTGGTTGTGAGAGGACTACAGGGCCTCTGAGAGGGAGGCACAAGAAGGAGAACTTATCGTTGGAGAGACCCACAGGATCCTAGAACGTACACAAGCCCACCCACATGGAAACCAGCACCAGAAGGGCCCAATTTGCTTGTGGAAAGCAGCAGAAGGGACTGGAATCTGAGAGAAAGAAGCAAGCGCCATTGTTCCCTCTCGGACCCTGCCCCCACATGCAGTATCACAACCCAGCTACTGGGCTGCCCCGCCCTGGGGAACACCTAAGGCTCCACCCTGCACTATGTAACAGCCATGACAAGACCAAAAAAACAAAACAAAACAACCCCCCCCCCCAAAAAAAAACCCTCAACAATGGCTCAAACAGGAGAATAGATCAAAGCCCCAGAGCCAATTCATCTAAGCGACCAAGAGATAGCCAACCTATCCGATGCTCAGTTCAAAGCACTGGTGATCAGGATGCTGACAGAATTGGTTGATTTTGGTCACAAATTAGATGAACAGATGAAGGCTACACTAAGTGAAATGAAGGAAAACGCAGAGGGAACCAATAGAGATGGAAGGAAAACTGGGACTCAAATCAATGGAGTGGACCAGAAGGAAGAGACAAACAAACAAACAAACAGAAAAGTATGAAGACACAAGAATTCAAAAAAATGAGGAGAGGCTTAGGAACCTCTAGGACACCTTTAAACGTCCCAACATCCGAATTATAGGGGTACTAGAAGGGGAAGAGGAAGAACAACAAGTAGAAAAGTTATTTGAACAAATAATAAAGGAGAACTTCCCAATCTGGCAAAGGAAATAGACTTCCAGGAAGTCCAGGAAGCTCAGAGAGTCCCAAGGAAGTTGGACCTGAGGAGGAACACACCAAGGCACATCATAATTACATTAGCCAAGATTAAAATGAAGGAGAGAATTCTAGAAGCAGCTAGAGATATGGGAACAGTCACTTGCAAAGGAGTTCCCATCAGACTGTCAGCTGATTCCTCAAAAGAGGCCTTTCAGGCAAGAAGGGGCTGGAAAGAAGTATTCTAAGTCATGAAAGTCAAGGACCTACATCCAAGATTGCTCTATCCAGCAAAGCTGTCATTTAGAATGGAAGGGAAGATAAAGTGGTTCTCAGATAAGGTCAAGTTCAAGGAGTTCATCATCACCAAGACCTTATTATATGAAATTAAAGGGAATTATCTAAGAAAAAGAAGATAAAAAATATGACAGTAAAAAGACAACAAACTCACAGATATTAACAACCATACCTAAAACAGAAGCAAGCTAAGCAAACAACTAGAACAGGAACAGAACCACAGAAATAGAGATCACATGGAGGGTTAGCGACAGGGGAGTGGGAGGAGGAGAGAGGGGGAAAGGTACAGAGAATGAGTAGCATAGATGGTGGGTAGAAAATAGACAGGGGGAGGGCAAGAATAGTGTGGGAAATGTAGAAGCTAAAGAACTTATGACACATGGACATGAACTAAAGGGGGGAATGTGGGTGGGAGAGGGTGTGCAGGGTGGAGGGGAATGAAAGGGGGGAATGGGACAAATGTAATAGCATAATCAATAAAATGTATTTAAAAAAAAGAAAGTGTGAGATAATAAACACCATTTTAAGCCACTGGGGCCGGGGTGGGGGGAGGGCGGGGAGGAGAACTTAAAGGGTTAGAGAAATGTTATTGCGTTGTTCCCCAGCTGGACCTGTGGGATGGGTCTGGAGCATACGAAGAAGAAGGGGTGGTGGCAGCTTCATCCGAGTCTGAGAGGTCAAGGGGCATATGCGGTAGAGTTAGGGAGGTACAAATACACATACACAAACACGCATGGCTTATACCACCATCACCACTGCCGACAGCAGTGCCTGAGGGCTCTGGGCAGCAACTGTTGAGGGCTGGTCATGCTTTCTCTGAGGGAAATGATAGCACCATCATGAGCCCCTGCTTCCCCTAGAAATTCCAATAAAAAAAAAAATCCAAAAGAGATTTAGTGGTGATGGTGAAGGAAAAGTCATGAGCTGAGCTCTTACATTAAAGAGTGGGGACTGAATGCTGTTGTAATTTGGACTCATCTGTAAAAACTGGACAATTGGATGTTACTGAGAAGAAATTAAATTCAGCGCTTAGACAAGGCCCAGCATAACACTGCGGCCTCAGATAGCCAAAGCAGGACTTTTCTGATAGGACTGGACCGAGCGATCTATGAAATGACCTAGCTGAATTTTAACGTTTCATTGCTTTATAAACCTTTAATAATTGCTCGGCACACCAAGTGTCACCATTCCGGACAACTGGTAGTCCTATGAAGTTCTTTTCTGGTCCCTGAGAAACTCCCACTGAGCAGGTCCTACATGAAGTCTGGTTTTAGACAATGAGACTTGACCTTGCTGGTTGCGATACCAGTGAGGTGCTGCTGAATTAGACCGTGCTGAGTCCATCCTAGAAGCTTCAGAACTGGAGAGGTGTGAGCACAGCGGGTTTCTGCCAGGGACAGTTTCTGACTGTGGAGATGGTGACAGAGATTCAGTGCGAGCACTACGTAGTTACTTACGACAGGACTGACGTACCTGGTGAATTATCTTATTATTTCTACTTGACAAAGTGGGGATATGCTCCTTCAGTGGTTCCTTAAGTTAAGCCTCTCACCCTGTTCTGGTAAGGAGGAAAATTTAGCATTTCTTAAATTGAGGAAGAATAGAAATTAATATATAAATAAGTAATGACAATGAACATTTCCTAATAAAATAACAGCTAATAGATTGAAATTTTGAGTTTCCCATTAAAGAATATTTGGTCAACTTTTATAACATTCATAGCAAAGTTAAATTGTTATTGATATTGCTGTTCAAAATAGGCATGTATTATTCTTCAGGGGGGTAGTTTATGAAGTTAAAAGGGTATCGAGGCCAGCCAGTGACAGAGTAATATATATATTTATTTGAAAGATCCCTCATTTGATTTTTTTAAAAGAGAGAGGAAAGTGTTAATATAAATTTACTGAAATTTCACAATTTTAACACCAATTAAATTGAATGTTTGCAAGACACTAGAACTCTCCTAAGTGTATACGGCTAGGGAAAGCTTATGCTTGACTTTCAACTGGGAGGCAGAAAAGGATGTCAAGTATGATGGATGGAAACACCAAACAGCACGGAGAATTAGACAGCTTCAAGCTCTGCTAAGAAACAGAGAAAGGGCAGTGGCTGGTCTGCTCTCTAGCGGAAGGGGCAGCAAAAAAGACACCCGGGTGTAAGTGGTTCTGTGTAAGTCAGTCGGTGAAATGGATAATCAGAAGTTCCTTAGACAAGGTCAGTTGGCTGATTTCTATCTTGAACCTAGTACACCCTACCATTATGTTATCTAGTTCAATGGGGAAAAAAAAAATATGTGAGTACTTCCAAGCTCAAGCCAAAAATTGGAGCATATAGGAAACATTTGGAGGCAAAAATGAGATACCCTATTAAAAGCTAAACATAGGAAATGTAAACACACTTAATGAATCACATTAGAAATATCTAAATCTACCTTACATTGGAATTCTTAAAATGTTGGTGGGAGAGAGCTTGTCTCCTTATCCCAGCCATAATAGAATCATCTTGGTTTTTAAAATTATATCTACATTCTTCTTCATTTACTTAAAACAATTCAAAACAATATGCCAGAAAAATTTGGACCATAGTCTTTCATGATGCCAAGACACACCATTATTATAATGTGAAAGGGAATGTCTTTTTCACTAAAGAAGTGGTTAACTTGACATTTAGCTAAGAATTAAGGACTCATTCATCATTATCACCATCACAAAAAAGTGAATAGTAATGACAAAAATTTACTGAGGGCTTGCCATATCAGGCATTTTGCTAAATACCTTTCAGGTAAATGTAATTTATTCTTCATAACAACCATGTGGTACAGATAATATTATTATTCCCAATTTTTGGATGAGGAAATTGAGGTTCAGAGAGTTAAATAGAATGATTCAGCTATTCAAGGTCAGGTCTTCCCGAACACAGTGAAACTTGTGTTCCTCACAGTAAGCTGTGTTCTCTTTATTTGAAAACTTTGCTTGGAGAAGACCTTAAATTTGAAATATAAAATATAGGTTCTAGAAAGACAGAAAAAAAGAATGGGCAAAACACCAACCAACCAACCAAATAAACCACAACAACAACAAAAAAAAACACCTAAGGTCTAGCTGTTCAGGGCCAAGAGTCAGAGTCAACTTCCAGGGAAGTTGCAGATGGCTATGTAAAATGTTTCATTCCACGAGCTGGTTTTATTTTCAGATTTCTGGTGTTAGTTTATGTAACGGGAGTCACATCGATCACACTCCGGTAGTTACCCAGGAGGACAAATGAGATGCCTACATGCTACAACTACGGACGTCGGGGCCTTGATTTCCTGCTTGCATTTCCTAACTGAAGACACTTACTGGGATTGCAGGCTGTCACTGAAGTTAAACAAAAATAAATCATGGGTTGTAAAATTAAAAACAATAACCCAATTTTATGGCTGTTTTGTTCAGACTGTAAGAGCATTGAGGATAATGGTCACGGCTGAAGCGAGCTTAGATATTGCTAAGGCCAATTTTATGCCTTGTCATGCTTTTCATTTTCCTTTGCTTCAAGCTAATGGTAAAACAATTGGAAGATTGCTTTGAATGAAGCATATTGCAGCACAAACTTTAAAGAAGAGAATGTATTAGCTTAACAGCCCAATAAAGCAAAATTCAAATGTTCCTTTTGGCAAAAGTCTCACTTAATTTCAGCTTAAATTTTCCAGGAAATTCTTCAAAGGTAATGACTTTGCAAATTATTTGCCATTTCTGGTTGCATATCTAAGTGAAGATAAATCTTTATGGTGTTCATATTGAGACATTATGGCTAACTATTTCTTTTTATTGAAAATTAAAAATCTCTTTGTCATCCACAAGCAAAAATGGTACAGGTGTATCTACTCTTGACTGTGTGTGGAGGGTAAGAAGGTGGAGGGTGCAGGTGGGGTCAGGAAGGGAAGAGACAGAGTAGAACTGGAAGAATATTCAAGGTCAAATTATTGTTACAGCTAGAAGAAACTCAGATGGGGAAGAGCAGTCACATGTCTATCAATCAAATGAAATCTCTCTTCAATTTGGCAGAAGGTTTTATTTCCATCATTTTTGGACTCTAGGGTCATTGAAAAACTAACATAGTGCCTAAAAAATGGGAATGATGCTCATGGCTGCTCCTGAGTTCTTCATTGTCTGTGCCCTGCTGGTCTTTGAATACAAAGGGCTCTGCTATTTAGTGTCAAGTAGCCTATGGATCCCCACTTCCAAGAACCCTGGCTACTAGGTCTCCCGGGCAGTTATTCTTTAGAAAGTTTTGCTACCTTTCAAAGTACTGCCAGAAAGTGAGTCACACACTGTCACGCCACCACCACCAGGACCCTCCACTCTGTTCCCTTTCCAGGGCTTGGTCTGACTTCCCACGGCTGCTTCCGCATCTTTCTCTCTTCCCATCCACAACTACCCCCTGCCGCGATTTCCTGCGGGGATCCAAGCTTTCTGAGTGCAAACCTCAAGAAAAGGGCAGGGATGCTTTCAGACAACTTCTAAAACAAAAGTCTCCTCTGAGGCCAGTGGCACAAAGGACCTGGCTGCCTTTTTGGAACAAGGGGGAGGCAAATAAAAAAATGCAGGGATAAACAAAACCTAAATTAATATTTCAATATATCAACCTGCCTCACTGTAATGTTAAAGATTCCTGGCAAGGAGATGGAAGATGACTAACAGCTCACTAGTCATATTCAGATTTGCTCCAGTCCAGTGGAAGTTCAATTGGTAGAGTGTGATAAATTCTTCGTAAATACTATTTGACATACCCCTTACTCTGGGCAAAGTTTCTTTGGAGAGGACCAACCAGTTAGAGAGGAATAGGGTTGGTGGCACTTCAGGGGATTTCTCAATGGGTGTGGAGCGAGTCCCAAGAGGCAATTATACGTGTAGGGACCCAAAACAAAAACCTTGGAATTTATTTATTAAAAATTGTGCATTTATTCTTACATGTTTAAACTTCAGTCACCTTCAAAGTACTCCCCATTTGATGTAATATACCCATTGAAATGTTTTTTCCGCTGCTCAAATAGTTTTTGAACTGGTCAATTTGGATGCCTTGTAGTGTATCTGCTGTTTTTTGTTTCATATCATCCACATCGGCAAAATGTTTCCCTTCGAGTTTTCTCATTGGGAAAACAAGCAAAAAAAAAAGTCACTTGGGGCAAGATTGGGTGAGTAGGGAGGGTGGGGCACAGGAGTCATGCAGTTTTTGGTCAAGAATTGCTGAACACTGAGCTTGCTGTGGGCAGGTGTGCCTGCAAATCCCCCATCATGAAATGGGCAAAATGTTGGAGGAGTCTCCAAAAAAAATTCACTGAAATGGAATGCAACCTCTCATAACAACACCAGCTGGTACACTGATACAGATGGGTCCCTAGAACACCGATCTAGTGGTGGAAGCCTGTACTACAAGGCGCCCACCCTCAGAAGATAATTGTTTTTTGGGGGGGTCCCCCCTCATATACTCTAATCTCCTAGAAGAAGAGCTTCCTGGAATAAATGTAAATCTGCTTTAGAAGAAAGTACAGCTCTTGTCACTGTTCAGTCCCTGGGTCTGTTGCTGGAAAATTCCTTTTGACCAGTGTTATCAAGTGTGCTGGCTAAATTCTGCCGAAAGTTGCTCCTAAAACTGATAAAAGCCCTCTTTTAAACAGCCTAATTTGAACTTTATCCCAGAGACCTTGAGAAACTGAGTCTATACTTTTATAATCCAAGAGATGAACATCATCCTGCACAGCTGAGTAACATTTGCCCTTGAAACATTATTCCAGAATCATGTCCCCGCTCCCCAGGCCCCTGTGCGGGCTTTGACCTTATCTGTGCATCAGTGAACACTTTGTCACGGTAACACTTCAGGAATGTGCAGAACGGTGGAGGAGCTTGAATGCCACAGCAGTTTCAAGTTTTCTGGGCTCTTGTGGTCAGCTCAACAGGTCAGTCGTTAAAGAGTTATACTACATGTGCTGCGGGAGAACTGATGTTGACTAAGTATTAGCTGATACTTTCCTCTTTGAGTATATTGTCCTATTGTTTTTGATATATACCACGGAAAAGGCCTTTACTCTTATCTTGGTTTCAGGGAAGCTATTTCAAGTTGTTTGCCAAGAAGCATTTGAGTTTGACTTTTAAAATTGGGGCAGTATATTGTCATGGTTAAGAGTAGGGGCTTTGGCTTCACAGTCATGAGTTTGAATCCAGTCCTGTCACTTACTAGCCGTGTGGGCCTGGAGTCACTATCTTCATCAATCCTTTTTTTAGGAAAATTTTATTTTATTTTATTTTATTTTATTTTAATTATTGTTCAAGCACAGTTTTCTGTCTTTTACACCCATCCCAGCCCACCCCCCAGACCTTCCCACCTCCCTCCCATTTCCCCCCTTGTTATTGTCCATGTGTCCTTTATACTTGTTCCTGCAAACCCTTCCCCCTTTCCCCCTGAAATCCCCTTCCCTCTCCCCTCTGGTGACTGTCAGCCTGTTCTCAGTTTCAGTGTCTTTGGTTATATTTTGCTTGTTTGTTTGTTTTATTGTTTAGGTTCCTGTTAAAGGTGAGATCATATGGTATTTGTCTTTCACCACCTGGCTTATTTCACTTAGCACAATGCTCTCCAGTTCCATCCATGCTGTTGCAAAGGGTAGGAGTTCTTTCTTTCTTTCTTTCTTTCTTTCTTTCTTTCTTTCTTTCTTTCTTTCTTTCTTTCTTTCTTTCTTTCTTTCTTTCTTTCTTTCTGCTGCATAGAATTCCATAAGCCTCAGTTTCCTAATGTGTAAACTTGGTAGAATAGCACTTACCTTTCCAGACTCTCACATTTTATGTTAAAAGAGATGGTGCATGCTACGCTTTTGGTACACTAAGAAGTACACTAGGAAGAACTCATAACTGTTCTACAGTATTATTCACTCTGTTCTATCTGTCCAATGAGACTGTAGATTTATTGGAAGTAGAAATCATAGATTATATTGCTTCACATTCCTCAGGCCAAGAAGAATGCCAGTTACATAGCAGATAGCCAATAAAATATTGTGAACTCCTGCTCTTTCCTTTGGAATTATCCTCCTTTCTGCCCAGTTACATTATGACTAATTTGAAGACCTCTCTTTTCTTTACATTTGGTGAAAAGTGACAGAATGCAAAACAATACTAGAAGGTTTTTGTTTTAGTGTCTGTATCTTGTAGGTTTTCTTAAAAACTGGATTCTATGTATCATAAGAACTTTTGACAGTAGTCAATAAAAAAAAAAAAATAACTCAGATGCATGCAGGCATATAGCTCTCCACCTGGCATTCTTTGTGTGTTCTGAGTTAAGATGAGCACTTCATGTCTTAAGAATTTGCATGAGGGACAACGTGTCCTTCTAGGCTATCTCTGTCTTTGTAGCTTCATAGTTACTGATAAAATCTTGACTGAAACTGAGTCATGTGTCTACATAATCTACATTTTGGCACAATTTATCATGGTGCAGAGGTGGCAGTAAGGAAGGGGGTTGAAGTGAGGGACACCTCCAGACCTCCAGAGCAAATTTTCTACAGCAGCCCTGTGGTTGCCGTAAAGCAGGTGTTTCTTTATCATCACTCTAGGTAGGAGAGACAGTATGCGATTGCAGGTCCAGTTTTAGGCTGTTCAAGGGGACAAAACAAGCCTCCTTAATTAAAATGATGCTTATGACTGATTCTAGTTCCCCTAAATTTCTTAGGAGAAATGGTGGAGATCTATTGAGAGGAAGTAGGGGGCAAATATGTGACATATTTTTCCCGTAGAATTGAACTAAATGGACATGTGTAACACTGCCAGTGCCTTTGAGGAAAATCTAGCCTTGAGAAGGTTAACATTGAAAAAGAAAGGGAATGGGTTCTAGGGTTTTGTTTTTGTTTTTTTAGATTTAAATAAACTTCTTATTTTACAATAGATTTACAGAAAAATTACCATGATTACATAGAGAGTTCCCATAAACCCTGCAACCAGTTCCTCTATTATTAACATGTGACATTAGTATACATGTTTATTATAATTAATGAACCAATATTAATACATTAATTCTAACTACAGTCCATACTTTTTTCAAGTTTCTTTATATTTTCCTTTTAAACACCCAATTCAATACCAGATGCATTCATGTCATTGTGTCACTTAGTTATCACACATAATATTTAAGTGGGCATTATTATTATTTTTTATTTTAAGCATAAGACAACTGATATCAGAGAGAGTAATTGACTTTCTTAGAGTAACTGAAGAAGTGGGGAAGCAATGATCCACACCCAAGCCATGTGGCCTCAATCCCGTTTTTTTCCTTCTCATACCATGCTGTTTTTCTCACTTGCAATACAGTAACACATTCATATTTGAAAAATGTACTGTACATATAGTGTTGCATCCACATTTTGGAAAATACTTTTGAAGGATTCCTTTACAAGTTGCTCTTATAGAGGTAGAATTGTTTGTATGGATCTTCATGATTTCTCGCAACCAGAGAAACTCGAGTCCCAGAAGTCTAAGTTAGAGCTGCCAAAGTGTGATTGGATTTGAATGATAGAGGACTCCTCGCTCTAATGTGTTTAGTAATGCTTCATTTCCTGATTGAAGGTTCTGTGTCACAGAAGATGCATTTCAACTCCAGGTTTACTCGGAGGTGATATAAAAGAATGTGAGCAAAAGGTTTTGGGTTGAATCATATATTGGAGGAGGTTTTCTTTTGATTTTTTCTAAGCTAACAAGTTACACACAAACAATTCACATTGGGAAAAAGAAAAAAAACAGGTGAACATTAGAAGGTGAATTCATGGGACAGCTCATAATCTTTATTTATTTACATCATACTTCATTGCTATTCACTTATATGAAATTCTCACTGTAAAGTTTTAGTTCCTCTCAGATGCACAATATCAGTTGCAATGTAGTTGATAGAAAAAAATGGTGCCTTCAAAATATTTGAATGTGCTGGAGAAAAAGGTAAAAAAAAAAAAAAAAAAAAAAAGAATCCAAGCAATAGGCTAAGCAATTAGGCATTTTTTAAAGCTGGTCCTTTTTCTTTCACAGCTGTATTTCACCTACTTAACTATAATCATTAAAAGAACCTAAAAATAGCTCTTTAGGAGCCAAAGGTTTCAATAACAGATTAGAATTACCGGATGTCCCTTTCTTGTGATTAATAACAGGTCTACTGTGTTGACTTAAAGCATAAAAGGGTGGTTATTCCTAACAGATATTTTTTAATTTCACATGAAACAAGGAAGTATACGAAAGAGAGAAAAATAAACACTGTTCTTGGTAAGTAGATTTTAATTTGTATCTACACGGTGTTCTTCTCACTTGATTAGGTTTAAAATTTGTGACTGAACAGTATGATCTGGGCAGTCTACTGCATAGTTGGCAGTGTCAGAAACAATTACTTTCACAGATTTAAGGTTTTATTATTGCACATATCCTGTCTTTCACTATCTAGTGGACAGCACAATCAAGGATGATGTGTATTTCATCATCTCTTCCTTGTTATGCAATTTTAATAACAGTTTCAGTAGCATCCCACTTTGCACAAGAATGCAGCAGCTGGATGAATGGTTAAATGTAGTCATCCAAAGTTAGAATATTTACTTCTTTTCCTAATTTCAAATTCTTTCTGGGGAGTAAATGAGCTCCCTTAGACATGGTGGTAAAGAATCTCCAAAAATCACACCTCGTTTTTAGTTATGTTGAAAATTCTCCAAAAAATATGATCTAAGGGTAGGTTGTGGAATAACTACTTCACTCAGTTTTTAAAATTTCCCAGTTTTTCATATTTTTGGAAGAGATATGAGTTAACCTGTATCGTTTACTCAAGAGTTTATGGTCCCTAGAAGAAGTGGGGTGGGTGATACTTTAAAAAAATTTTTTTAAGACAAATGTAGAAATCATCATAGACCCAAGTCTGAACTTCCTCATTCAGAGAACAAGTCTTGTGGAGTTTCCTTTGTGACGTGTATCATTTCACTATTTCCCTTCTACATCCATTCCTAGTCTCTTCATTTAGTTTTTTCTGGCTTGAGTGATTACAATAGGACTCTAGTTGTTTTGCCTAATTCCTTCTTTCTCATACTAACCACAAAACTTTTGCAAAATGCAAATTTGATCACAGTTTCTGTCTTTAAAATTCTTTACAGGCTTCTTATTGCCCTTTAGCAAAAGTACAAGTTCCCTGGCAAAGGAGGTCCTTCCTGATGTTTCATTTCTTGTCTCGTGGTACATAGACTCAGGTAGTATCAGGGCATTTTGCACTTCTATTGAATCTGCTTCCCCTTCTGAGAGACTTTCTGTGCCTTACTCTCTTGAAGAATAAATAAGAACATATCTTTTACGATTCAATATGTCACTTGTTCTTGGAACATTTTTCTAATCCCTGGGGAAGACATAACTACCTTCTTCTTTGTCTTGCTGTGCACACATCTTTCGTGTGCCCTATAATTTATGGTAAAGATTGTTTACAGGTCTACAGACTCTACACATTTAGCTCTTCATAGTTAATATGTGAGTGAGGTGTTTTTTTATTTTTTTTGATGCACTCTGATGTTTGAGAATCACTGATAATCTTGGAGATCAATAAATGTCTGTGCTGCTGTTATTGTGGTTGATCACAGCTTGGTTTAGGGCAGTGGTGCTCAACTTATTGAATGTAAGGATTTTCCGAATGTTGAAGAGTGTTCAAATTCCTGAATCCCAAGAGTAAGTCAAATTTCTGGCACAAAAGTAGTGAGGAGGGATCCAGAAATCTGCCATTTTTACAAGTGCTCCATGTTAACTTTGCTGTCGGTATGTAGGAGGCAAATTCTGAGGAAACTGACTCTTCCAGTTGTTTATTGTTGCTTAAGCAACCAACAAACAAACCACTTAGAAGCATGAAAAACAACTGTGTTATTATTGTCCCTAGATCCTGAAGGTCAAGAATTTGTACAGGACAAAGCAGGCGTGACTTAGCTCTGCTCCACAGGGTCTGGGGCCTCCACAAGGAAGACTCAGATGTCTATATGTGACTTAAATGACTGAGGGCCGGGATTAGATAAATTGTAGGATCTCTTGCATTGCGGTTTTTCTCACTCACATGGCAGCCTCTTGGGCCAGGATGACTTGGGCTGGCATTCAGTTGAGACTGTCAAGAAGGACACCTACATGTGGCTTGGACTTCTCAGTGTGGTAACTGGGTTCTGAGAGGAAACCTTCAAAGAGGACAAGCATTCTAGAAGAGCTAGGCAGAAGCCGCCTGGCCTTTTATGACTGAGATTAATTTTCTTCCCACTCGTATGGCTGAGGCATCCACAAGTCCATCCAAATTCAAGGTGTGGGGCCATAGACCTCACTTCTCAACGGGAGAAATGTCAAAAAATTAGAGATAACATGTTTTACAACTGCCACACTGATTTGACCATATATATACATGTATATATGTATATATGTATATATATGTATGTGTGTGTGTGCATGTGCATACACATTCTCTACTGGATCTGTAAAGCTATTTGAGGATAAAGATGGTGTCTTATTTAGCTTTGAGCTCTTGGGACCTCAGACAAGCCTTGGTACTTAATAAAAACCCAGTAAATACTTGTTGCTTTTAACCTATCTAAAGGTCAACAACTATAACCCTTCAATTACTGGGTATTAGGGAGTATTGATCAAGAGATACTTTTTCAGCAAGAAGTTCTTGGTACAAGACAAGGGACTTGCTTCGTAAAAGTTGATAGGTTTTTTTCATTGCTACTTGAAAAAACTAGGATTGCTACTTGAATCCTAGTTTTACCACTTCATGACTGTGATCTTGGGCAAACTACTTAAACTCTTTATACTTCTGTTTACTGTTACTCATCTCTAATGTGGAAAAAACAGTTAGAGACTTGGTGTAAAGGTCAAATGAAATATAGTTTTTTAATAATTAGATATAATAGGATTGAACAGAAAAAGCTTCTCCTTATAAAGAGATTGTCATTCTTACAGTAGCCACTGAGTATTCTGTTACTAAATCAACTATTAATGTGAATAAACAGTTAAATTATTTCATAATAACCTCACAAGCTTTATTCATGTAAATAGGTATGTTCATATGTGTTGACATGTGTATTTTAGAGAAGTATTGGTGAATTTTCAAACATTTGGGTATATTTTAATTTCTTTTTTGTTATTGATTTCTAGCTTAATTTTACTCCAGTCAGTAAAATATACCTAGAATAATTTATATCTTCTAAAATGTTTGGAGAATTAAAAAAATTTTTTTTCTAGCATTTGTGTTCACTTTGGCAAATGTTTCATGTGGATTTGTAAGAAAAAAAAGTGTATTCTAGAGTTGTTGGAAATAGTATTCAATATTGGTGTATTAGATCAAGTTTGTATTTCAAATCTTCCATTTATCTACAAAAGATTATTTTTGGTCTTCTCGTTTTATTGTATCCTAAAAGAGATATACTAAATTGTCCAAATATTTTTGTGAATTTTTCTCTTAGTGCCATTAATATTTGCTTTATATATTTCAAATCTATTTGTATACATTTTTAGAATTATTATATCTTTCGGTGGATTTGATCTTTCGTTTTCATGACATGTCCTTTTGTCTGTAGCAATTCTTGCCTTAAAGTTTACTTTGATAACAGTAAAGCCATGTCAGTTTTGTTTTGGTCCCTGTGTTTATGATGGATATTTTTCAACTCTTTGCATTCAGTGCTTTGTGTCCTTATATTTAAAGGTGCCTCTTGTAAGTAGCATAAAGTTGAGTTTTAAAGAAAATCTAATCTGATAATCTTCATATTTTAATTTATTTATACTGTATGTAATTTGATATATTTGTGCTTAAATTGATCATGTTGCTATTTTATGTTTATTTGTGCCATCTGTGTTTGTTTCTTATTTTCAACTTTTCCTATCTTCCTTTGTGTTAATTAAAACTTTTTAGGATTACACTTTCTTCTCTATTAGTTAATTATATTTTAGTTGTTCTTTTTAAACAATTATTTTAGTTGTTTTAGAGAGTACAGCATGCTCTTTGCCTCAGTGTGCTTTTCTAATTAGTTTCTTAGTTCTAATTAACTGGCAATAGTTATGCATTTCCTCATATTATTTGATTTTAATGATCAAACATTGGACCATCTTGTCTAGAATTGCTGCATATCTGAATATAAAGACATTTTGGAACAACAGCAAGAAATTAGGATTTTTTAAAAAATTCCCAGAATAATATGTGATCTTATGGGACTCTTTGGTTTCCAAAGCTCTTCATTCAGTTTCATCGAAAGTTGTGTCTGAAAAAGAGCACCAGAGACCTCACTCTTGGTTACGTATTTTCCTGTTTCCCAAGTGGTGCAGAGAGGAGGGAAACGAGTGGGAGGGGAGAGGAGATACACCATAAGCTGTAGAGGAGAGATCAGTGGCTTTGAGGGCATGCTAACCTGTGTTCCAGTCCTGGCCCCTTTTCCTAACAGTTACATGATTTTTGGAAAACATCCTTTGTTGCTCAGGCCTCTATTTTCACATTTGTGAAGTCCCAAGACTTTTGTGAGCATTAAATGAGAGACCTATAAAAAGAAATGTGCACAGTGTATTGCAGAGTAGGTACTTGATGAATGTTATTTCTCCTGTCTTCCATTCTATAACTATGATAGGGAATAGTGAATCTTATAAAGGTACATACCTCACTGCAGGCTGTTTGAAGTCTATGTAGTTGGTCAGAAGTGGATCATCGGTTAAAAATCTGCTGGAGCCAGACAGTTCTCTGCCCTAGTACCTGCACCCCACCCTTTTTTTTTTTTTTTTGAAATGGCCTTCATATCGTGGTTGTAAGGTTATAGAGAAAAATGGGTATAAAGACCATGGAATGCCCACCTGCACTGCAAGGAAAAAATGACTTAAAACTCTGCCTAGAAGGTGGGTCAGTAAATATTTTTTACCTTCATGTATGAGGTGCAGTGTGGGACATAGTAAAATGCTGTTGGAAACTTTCTTCAAGCCTCATTCTGTCCCGTGCCTGGCCTTAAGGTAGAAGGCACAGCCATACAGAACCTTTTAAAATGAGCAGAGGTCACCTTGTTTTTGCAACCCACATTAACTATACAGTATTTTTAAGGCCTATTCTTAGAGCTAAGGGGCTGAGCAAGCTCTTGCTGAGCAGTTAATAGTTCCATATTTGCCTCCCAAATCTGTGTACTTCTGGTGAATGACTCATTGCTTTTGGGTGCAATAACATGAACTACATAAAGCCAATTTTAATTCTAAATATAATTTTGACTCTTAGGAAAAAATATACAGCATGCATCACTTGAATCACAAAGTAGATCAAAATAGTTGGAATTAGGTTATGATCTGCACGTCAAACAGGGTGATTTCTCAGCTGCATTTGGAATTGTGGCATGCAGAGATTTTACAAGTAAAGCTAATTTAAATACAGCACACCAGGCGTGCAGTCCTCTCTAAGGTATTCAGTTAATTGGGGGAATGATGCCAGTTTTGTTCTAAGACTTCACTCTCATTCTTCTGCTTTTTGATTTTAATAAACTTTTATACTTTATTTCTTGAGAGAAATATATTTACGGTGCTCTAGTATCTTATGTAATTTAAGTTGTTGCTTCAAGTTGGCAGCATTCACCATGTTAAGAAGAGGGACTGTTGTTTGAAGGATCATTCGATTTGGTTTTAGGGTTTTCCTCTCCCGCCTGCATTAATCAGTTTTATGTACTCTGTGCCATGGTTCTTCTTCCCAGTTCACATAAATACTGATGTCATCTTCAATTGGAGGTTTCAGAAAAGAAATTAGAATGAGAAAGCTGGCTCCAATAGCCATCAGCTGGAAAACCAATTCCAGTCCTATCTATCAAAATTAGCTACTTTTTCAGTACATAAAATCCATTTATGCAAAAGGAAAATCAAATAAACCCTCATTTAAAAACCTGTATTGTTTTTTCCATTTACATCATTAAAAAATGACCTTTCACCACTACCAGTCAAATTATAGTATTTTTCTAATATCTTGTATGAGTAATCTATTGCTTTGTAAGATAAATAATCTTTCTATCTTTCTATGAAATTAACTATTTACTCTCTCCATTCCTTTTGGACTTTTTATTTTAGTTTCAGGGTAACTTCATTTAAAATAAGGTCATACCATAGATTTGATAACTAGGTAGAACTTTTAAACATATCTGTTTCATAAAGACATGCTTGGTAGGATGATGAGTGAAGATAAAAACGGTTTCCTGGGAGAAGAGTGCTCTGGAGCCCTGGGCTGAAACGACTAACACATAAGCCCGAATAAGGAGGAAGGTTGGAGGGCAGTCACTTTTACTGCCCAGAATTTTCCGATTATCTCTGCTGCCCAAACTGCTCTCTGTCCTGTCCTGCTAAGAAGCTCTAGAAATGTACTGTCTAGAATAGTAGCCAACCTGAGACCTGAGAATATTTTTTAATAGGCTTTATGTTTTACAGCAGGTTCAGGCTCACAGCAAAACTCAGGGAAGGTGCAGAGATTTCCCATAAATTTTCCAACCTCATACATGCATAGCTTTCCCCTATTGTCAACATCCCCCACTAGAGAGGGGCATTTGTTACAAGTGATAAACCTACATCGATTGATATGTCATTATCACCCAGAGTCTGTAGTTTACATTAAGGTTTCTCATGGTAATTCTACAGGTTTGGGCAAATTTATAATGACATGTATGTACCATTATGTTGTCATACAGAATAGTTTCAGTATCCTAAAAATTATCTGTACTTTCCATTATTATTATTATTTTTTTTTTACTGTCTCCATAGTTTGTCTTTCTTAGAGTGTGATATAGTTGGAATCATACAGGATGTAGCCTTTTCAGATTGACTTCTTTCAAATTGACTTAAGTTTTTTTCCATGTCAGTATCTCATTTCTGTTTCCATCGTCTGGATGTACCACACTTTATTTATTCATTCACTTACTGAAGGGCTTCTTACTTACTTCCAAGTTCTAGCAATTTTGAATTGAACTGCTATAAACATCACGTGTAGGCTTTCGTATGTAAGTTGTCAATTCTTTTTGGTAAAGACCACAGTTGTTAAATCATATACTAGGCATGTATTTAGTTTTAGAGTAAACTGCCAAACTGTCTTCCAAAATTGCTATCTATACATTTTTGCATTCCTACAAACAACGAATGAGCATTCCAGTTGCTCTACATCCTGAGCAGCATTTGATGTTCTCAGTGTTCTGGATTGTGGCCACTGTAATAGGTGTGTAGTGAAGTCTCATTTCTGTTTTAATCTGTATTTCCCTGCTGATACCTTCTGTGGAGCACTTTTTTTTGACATGATTATTTATCATCTGTATAACTTCTATGGTATGGTGTCTGTTCATGACGTTGGTCAATTTTTAAAAATTGGGTTGTTTGTTCTCTTACAGTTCAGTATTCTTCATATATTTGTAACAGTCCTTTCTCAGAGAGGTCTTTTGCAAATGTTTTCTCCCAGTCTTTGGCTTATCTTTTTATTTTCTTGATAGTGTCTTTCTTTCATGGAGCAGAAATTCTTAATTTCAGTGAAGTCTAGCTTATCAATTCTTTCTTTCATGCATTGTGCCATTGCTGTTGTATCTAAAAGTTCATAACCAAGTTTGTTCTTCTTTAATATAGTGTTGGCTATTCTGGGTCTTTTTGCCTCCTCCTATAAACTTTAGAATCAGTTTGTCATTATGAACAAATAGCTTACTGGAATTTTGACTGAAATTGCATTGGCCCTACAGATCAAGTTAGGAAGAACTACATCTGGACAATATCGAATCTTCTTATTCACGAACATGGAATATCTTTCCATTTACTTAATTTTTTAATCTTTCCATCAGCTTTATAGCTTTCCTTATATAGATTTTATACACATTTTGTTAGATTCATACTTAAATAATTAATTTTTAGGGTTTGAATATAAATGATTTTGTTTTAAATTTCAAATTACAATTGTCTATTGCTAATATTATATAGGAAAGCAACTGCTTTTGTATATTAACTTTGCATCCTGTAACCTTCCTATCATTGCTTATTAGTTCAAGGAGGTTTTTTTGTCAGTTCTTATGGATTTTCCATGTATATTATCATTTCACTTATGAAAATAGACAGTTTTATATCTTTCTTTCCAATCTATATACTTTTTTTGTTTTATTGCATTAACTAAGATTTCTAGTACAATTCTGAAAATCATTGTAAGAATGGACATATTTCTTTTGGTCCTGATCTTAGTGGGAAAGATTTGAGTTTCTCATCAAGTGTGAATATAGTTATAGGTTTTGGTAGATATTCTTTATCAAGTTGAGGAAGTTTCCTTTTATTCTTAGTTTACTGAGAATTTTTATCACGAATGAGTGTTAGATGCTTTTTCTGCTTCTATTAACATGATCATGTGTTTTTTTCTTCATTACTCTGTTGATGTGATAGATTATATTAATTGATTTTCAAATGTTCAGCCAGACTTGCATATCTGAGATAATTTCCACTTGGTTGTGGTATATAATTCTTTTTAAACATTATTGGATTCAATAATATTTTGTTGAGGAGTTTTGCATCTATTTTCATCAGACATAATTATTTATAATTTTCTTTCCTTCTAATGTTTTTGTCTGATTTTGATATAAGGGTAATGTTGGGCTCACGTGAGTGGCAAAATATTCCCCCTGCTTCCATTTTCTTAAAGAGATTGTATAGAATTGGCATAATTTCTTCCTTAAATGTTTGGTAGAATTTACAAGTGAATACTTCTGAATCTGGTGGTTTCTGTTTTGAAAAGGTGTTAGTTATTGATTCAAATACTTTAATAGACATAATCTTATTCAGATTGTCTGTTTCTTGAGTGAGTTTTAGCAGATTGTCTCTTTAAAGGGATTGGTTTAATTCATTTAGGTCATACAACATATAGGCATAGATTTGTTCATAGTGTTTCTTCATTATGCATTTAATGTCTGTGGAATCTGTAATGATAGCTCCTCTTTCATTTCTGATATTAGTAAATTGTGTCCTCTCTCTTTTTTTTTACTCAGTCTGGCTATGCGCTAATCAATTTTATTGATCTTTTCAAAGACCAGTGTTTGGTTTTATTAATTTTCTCTATTGGTTTTCTGTTTTCAATATTATTGATTTTTTGCTCTAATTTTAACATTTATTTTATTTTGCTTACCTTGGATCTTATTTGTTCTTTGTTTTTCTAGTTCCCTAAGGTGGAAGCTTAGATGATTTATTTAGATCTTTTTTCATTCTGGTACATACATTTAATGTTATAATTCTTTCTATGCAGTGCTTTCATTGTATTCCAAAAATTTTGATGCTTTGTTTCTTTTCATTAGTTAAAATTATTTTTAAATTTCTCTTGTGATTTCATGGTTTTTTTTTTTTTGACCCATATGTTATTTAGAAGTGTGTTACTCTCCAAGTATTTTGGGGCTTTCCAGCTATTTTTGTTAGTGATTTCTAGTTTAATTTCATTGTAGTCTGAGACAGACACTGCATGATTTCAATTCTTTTTTAATTTGTTAAAATATGTTTTATGGTCCAGAATGTGGTCTCTCTTGGTATATGTTTCTGATGAACTTGAGAAGAATGTGTATTCTGCTGTTATTGGATGAAGTCGTCTATATATGTCCATCATATCCAGTTGATTGGTGTTGCTGTTAGTTCAACTACATCATTACTGTTTTCCTGCCTCCTGGATCTGTCTATTTCTGATACAAATGAATTTAAGTCTCTGACTATAATAGTGGATTCATATATCTCTCTGTCTCTCATATTTTGACACTGATGTTAGATGCATACATAGTAAGGATTATTATATCGTCTTGGAGAATTGATCCCTTTATCATTACACAGTGCCCCTCTTTATCTCTGAAAACTTTCCTTGCTATAAAGTCTGCTTTGTCTGAAATTAATTTGGCTACTTCTGTTTGTTTTTGATTAGTGTTAGCATGATATGTGTCTCTCCATTCATTTACTTTTAGTCTATATATCTTTTACTTTAGATTCTTATGACAATATATACTTGGGTCTTGTTTTATGATCCCCTCTAACAATCTCTGTCTTTTAATTGGTACATTTAGAACATAGACATACATTTAGAATATCGATACTGTTGGATTAATATCTACCATATTTATTACTGTTTTCTATTTGTTGCCCTGATTTTTTTGTTCCTGTTTTGTCTTTTACTCTTTTTCTACTGTTTGCAGTTCTAACTGAACATTTTATGTGATTCTGTCCTTTTTTAGTATATCAGCTGTACTTTTTAAAAAATCCTTTTAACAGGTCTCCCTAGATTTTGTAATATACATTCATAACTAATCTAAATTCACTTTCAAATAACACTATACCACTTCATGGGTAGGGCAAGTACCTTATAATGAAAAGTTCTTCCTCCCTGTTCTTTATATCATTGGTATGATTTATTTTACTTACACATGAGCATATATATGTGTGCATATGTATGTGTATATATGAGGGGCACCCCAAAACTGAATTTATTTATAAAAATTGTATATTTATTCTTACATCTTAAGCTTTAGTCAGCCTCAAGGTTCCCTCCATTTGATGCAATACACCTATCCAGACTCTTTTTCCACTGCTCAAAACAGTTTCTGAACTCATTGATTTTGATGGCTGTTACTGCTTCTGCTGTTTTTGTTTGTTTGTTTGTTTCACCTTTTCTTCATTGGCAAAATGTTTCCTTTTGAGGAATTTTTTCATCTGGGGAAACAATATAAAGGTCATTCAGGGGGAGAGCTGGTGATAAGAGAGAGTGGGGAATGGGGGTCATGCCCTTTTTGGTCAAAAACTGCTGAACACTCAGCGCAGTGTGGGCAGGTGGGCTCATAAATCACCCATCATGAAATGAGCAAAGCTGTTGAAAGACTCTTAAAAAAAAATTTACCAAACACAGCTTCTCACAATAATGCCAGATGGTACACTGATACAGATGGGTTCCTAGAACACTAACCTAGTGGGGGAAGCCTATACTATAAGGAGCCTGTCCTCCTGAACATCAGCATACATAATTGAATTTGAATATATTTTCTGGACCTGTGGTTTGGTGTCTTACATTAATTTAGAGAAATTGTCAGTTATTATTATTTCAAATACATCTTATATTTTCTTTCTTCCTCCCTCCCTCTGTCTCTTTCTCCTTCCTTCCTTCCTTCCTTCCTTCCTTCCTTCCTTCCTTCCTTCCTTCCTTCCTTCTTCTGGTATTCCTATACATTGCACCTTTTATGGTTGTACCACCATCTAGGATATTCTGTTCTCTTAGTCTTTTCTCTCTCTTCAGTTTTGTAGGTTTCAGTTGACATATTCTCAAGCTAGTATATTCCTTCCCCAGCCATGTCTAGCCCACTAATAAACTTATCAAATGCATTCTTCAGTGTTCTTTTCTGTTACTGCATTTTTAATCTCTTGCTTTTCTCTTTGGTTCTTTCTTAGAATTTCCATCTCTGCTTAAATTGCCCATCATTCTTGTACACTGTGTTACAACCATTAGAAACCTTAGCATATTAATCATCATTGTTTTGAATCCCAAGTGTAATCATTCCAACGCCCCAATCATACCTAAGACCAATTTTGCCTGTTTCTATCTCTTGAAATTGTGTTTTTTGCCTTTTAGTATATTTTGTAATTTTTTTCTTACCAAAAAAAAAAAAAAAAAAAAAACACTGGATGTGGACTACTGGGTGAGAGAAATTGCTCTAAGTAGATCTTTACTAATGTGGAGTTAAGTGGTGGGGGAGGAGAACCGTTCTATAGCATAGTCACATGCTGCATAACAATGTCTTGGTCAGTGATGGACTGTGTACATGACTGTGGTCTTGTAAATGACGGGCTGAAAAATTCCTAGTGATGTCTGAGTCATAGCATCATGGTACAGCATATCACACACATCCTTGTCTTTGTGTTATACCTGTCTACAGTGTTCATTACCGTGACATGCTGCGGGTTTGTAGCATAGGATCCATGGAGAACAGAATTTGTCACCCCAAAATGTGTTTATTTGGCATAGATATTATTTTAGGCTGGCTAGTTTTCAGAAGCAGCAGAAATGGAAGGAGGTCTGAAAACCAAGTAGAAGTTACTTTTCTTAAGAGACTTACATTTGTAAGTAAAATCTCACTTTGTATGGGTGTCTCTCTCTCGCTGTACCAGGAAAAGGGGAATGACCTTATCTATGGAAACTCTTATCAATGCAGAATTCCCTGGCTTAAATTTGCATAACAACCTTATCCTTGTGTACTGTGCTTTTCCTGCTAATCATCCATAACTGACTGCCCTGTCCCCAAAATCTTCTTTTGTGTTCTTTTGTATTTAAGTTGTTGGCTTCAGCCATTTTGGCAAGTTACTCAGTTTTCCTGGGTCTCCCCTATGTATACAGGAGTACATGTGTTATTAAAGTTTTGTTTGTTTTCTCCTGTTAATCTTCCTTTTATTAAAGGAATTATCTCATCCAAGACCCCAGAAGGGAGAGGGGTAATTATTTTTCCTCCTCTGCAAAGCAATAGGCTATACCATCAATTTCTAACCAGTGTGCCCAAGAATTTTTTAAACATGTAATACCTGACTATTTAGTTGGGGGCACTGAACTCTTTTCCCTTAGATTGTCAAATAAAAAAATGACAACAGCCAACCCAAAATAGCCATGAATGAATCAAAATTACACCTATCTTTTTGGCCCCATCAGCAAAAACTATATATGTTAGGGTGGTCAGTGACATGGGCTGTGAAAGAATTCACAAAAAGAAGAAAGTGTGGAGAATAAAGTTTTTATTCACTCTCCAAGAAAGGAGAGGGATATAGTGTGGAGAGATACACCAGCACTGAGGGATGGGGGCTTTTAGGTTTTGTTGGATTATAATTGGATTAAAAAAGGGTGGGTGGTTGCTGTTGTGTGGCCCCTGGGCTGTTGGGGTGTTGTAACAGGAGGCTGCACTTTGTCCCAATGTTGTCTTCTGCCTGTGGCTGTAGGGAGATGGTTAGTTCTGTTCTTGCTTCCAGTAATTTCCAGTCCTGGGGGCAAACTCAAAATAGTAAAATGTCAATTGTGTTTGAGAAGGTCATAGGCCTGCTAGGCAAATGGTGCAAGAATAGCAAATAGGGCTAACTTTATTCTTTCAGTACATTTTTTGGTGTGACGGGGTACTCAAATGTTGGAAAATTTTTTGTTTCAGATAATAGCTAATAAGCTTAGTAATCAATGTATGTGAAAAGCTGTTGTTCCAGGAACTGAAGGTATGACCCACCCTGCCTCCAGGAGACCATAAGCAGCTCCACCTTTGTGCCTCAGGAGGACTGCCAGCAATCAAGATTGGTATCTGAGCCATTGTACTCCAGAGACACCAGAAAACAGATGAAGACCACCCGCCCAGGGCACAAATGAAAGAATGCTGCAGTTTTTGTCTGATTAACTTTTCCCCTAAATTCCAAAGCCCTCGCCCACACTTTTCCTTATAAAAAGGCTTGGTTTAAAATAAAATTTAAGATGGTCTGTTAGGGTATAAACCTGCCACCTGAGCAGATTGCTGGCCACCTGAATAAAGTGCCCATAAAGATTCAATCCCTATCTCTGCTTATTGGGTCTGGTAGGTGACAGGGAGCATGAGCGCTGGCTTTTCCGTTTTCAGGGCTGCCGAAAAATTTTAGTAATAAGTTTATATGTGCCATGAGATAAAAAAAAGTTTTAAAATTGCTGGGCTATACGATATATACTAGGTGTGTAGTAGCCTGTGCCATTGAGGTTTGTGTAAGTGCACTCTATGATGTTCATACAATGATAACATCGCCTAACAATGCAGTTCTCAGAACCTATCCCTGTCATTAGGTGGTGCGTGACTGTACTATGATTAGGTCTCAGTGTTTTAGTGAGCCTGTGCCTCCAGACTGTGGACTTCACATGTGTTTCCCAGCAATGTGGCTGGAGTGGACTGGAGTATGGTGCTTCCCTTCAACCACGTGGGAGACTGGAGACGGCTGAAGTTGGGTATTTGCTTTCTTTCCTCCACATCAGGTAGGCTTTGATAAAGCCCGAGCAAGCTAGGTGTTTGTTTAATAGGACCTCTTGAGAGCAAACTTTGTTAAGAAGAACAGGATGCTCTGACATAGTTCAAAATGATGCCTTTTCCCCTCCCACAGCTGGAGGGGACTTTTTTTCTCTGATGTTCACTGTGAGAACCTGGTAGAGAGCTCCAAGAGGTAAAACTTAAAAGTGTGCCATACCTCCTGTTCCCTAAGATGGCTGAGTCCCCCTGGAGTTTTTATCTCTCCCGGGAGTTTTAATCTCTCAGACTTGTTCACACTGAGTCTCCAGCAATTTGTTAATTAAAGTTAGGTTTCCCTACCCTGGTACTTATTTCTGTAGAGGTTGTGGCTCCTGATTGCTGCTGCAGGAAACTGTCAATCTCTGCATTTACCTGTCAGCCTCTCCAGTTTCAGAGCAGCAGTTTGCTGTGAAATCTTACTTCTCTTATGGGTCTAAAGAGTTGCCGATTTTTCAGTTTGTTTAGTGTTTTATTTGTTGTCAGGAAGGAGTGATGGTTTCCATGATACTAACATGCAGGACCAGGAACTGGAAATCATGTGGATATTTACATGTGTTGATTAAAATTAAGTGAAATTTAAAATTCAGTTCCTCAGTCACATTAGCCACATTTCCAGGACTCAGTATTCTACAGTGACTGGTGGCTGTCTTGTTGACCAGGGCAGCTGTAGGATATTTCCATCATCACTGAAATTTCTGTGGTATTACCATGTTCTATAATATCATGTAACTCCTTCTCCTTGGCATAGAAGATACTGCAGCTAAAGGAAATACTACAGCTGAACATTGTCTTCATTGAGAGTATTATCCTGATTTCCCGAGAGCCTAGGATTCAGCCCGCCAGATCCCAAACCATTAATTTGGCTTCCACTGTCAATATTTTATTAATAGCAGCGATATTCATGTTTTTCCCCCCCATTTCCTTCCTGGAGTTATTTCCTGAAAAGACTTTGCTTGTAGTCTCTGACTTGTTTAATGAATGACTGTTAACATTCTTTGGCTTGTCATTATGTTTTCCATCTATGATATATTGTGGCTTTTCAGCACACCAGGATATTCGCTCACAATTTTAAAGTGCTTTTCAACTACTATTCTGTTCTAATTTCTTTTCTCTGTTTCAAAATTGAGAAGAGGGTGCCTTTTTTTTTTTGGCTCAGTTGATGATCACTCTCCAGTTCAACTTGAGATACACAATTGAGATACTACTTGAAAGCAAGGACTATAATTCCTAAGGATAATGATTGTTCTGCAGCCTTCTCATGGGGTAGCTCTTTTCTTCACCACACCCTTACACCATGGGACTTGGTATGTTGGGTAGGTGTTCTCCTTGTTCCTAACTTCACCTTCCAAGCTCTTATCATTCCCCTGCTCCTTAAAATACCATTTTTGAATCTGAAGTTGTTTGACTACACTACCTGCTGCCCTTCCTTATTGCAATCATCCACAGAACCCCTGTTTGCTCTTATGTGTTCTTTGATGCTGTTGATGTGAGAGTTTTTCGCTCTCTCTCATAGTCTCGTTAGCACTGCTCCCACCATCAGTTCTTGTGATTTCATTACCACATAGATGATCCTTTAATTCCTGGATTCTTACTTAGCTTCTTGTTTACCTTCCCGACTTCAATAATGTAGCTGCTTGGTTACACTTTAGACCTTGTCATGTGTATGCTTTTAACCCTTCCATGATTGCCATTTCAAGCATCCTCTTCTCCAAGTACCACCTCCTATCTTTCTCCTCACTTTCTCTGATAGTCTTACTTCAACAGTCCTGCTAGCACCTGGGCTCCGTCTTTTTTATTGCCCATTACTTTCTCATATTCTCACTTCTCACCTTTCATCACTCTCTTTGTTTTTACTCTTTCATATACTGTTCTGATATAACTAATCCTATTGCCATCTGACTCTTTTGTTAACTCTGCTCTAGCTCCTTTACAGGCTTGAAAAAAGCACTTAATCTTCTCATTTTAAACTGAAGTTAAATAATTCCAAGTGATCCCTCAGTTTCCCCAGGCAGTCAGGCTGCATTTCCCCAGTACATCCTTCTCTTTCTCTCCTTGATGAGCGTTTCATGCATTGTTTTTTGTCCTCAAGCCTTTACTTTCATTTCATAATTTTGCTATCTATTTTACAGAGAAAATAGCAGCAATCAAAAGGAAACTTCCAAAATCTCTGTCATTCCATCCACCCACCTAGTGCATTTGGGCCTGCTTTCTCGTTCTTCCCCTCTGTTTCTGTGGGTGACTTGTCTGTGTTCCAGTCGAAGGCCCTTCCTTCTCTTTCTGTACTCGATCAATCCCATCCACTCTTGCTAGCCCGTGACACTGCTCCAGCATTCTCCTTTCTCCATCACACATTGTTGGTGTTAAACCAGCTACTGGATGATTCCTATCAGCATAAATGCATGCTGTTATTTTTACAACCACAGAAAAAATATTTTCTTTCCCCCTCATTTGTCCCCCTAGGCCTCTGCTACATTTCTCTTCTTTCCTTTTATAATTAAATTACTCACAAGTGTTTCCTACATTCACAACACCAGTTCATCTTTTTTTCATTCACTTTTGAACTCAGTTCAGTCAGGACTTTGACCCCACCATTCTCTGACATGTTGAAAATGTCAATGATAGTCATATTGTTAAATGAAATCGTCAATTCTTCGTCTCAGTAGTGCTGGACCCACCTGATCACTCCTTCTTCTTGAAAAACTTGCTTTACCCAGTTACCAGTAGAATTACTCTCCTGCTTTCACTCAACTTCGTGGGTCTCTCCTTAGTCATTTTTGGTGGTTCTATTTCATCTCCCCACCACCTAAATGTTGAATTGCTGAAGAATTCAGATATTGTATATTCCATTTTCCTTACCTACACTCATTTCTATGGAAATCTCATCTAATGTCATGCTTTAAATACTTTTAAATGCTGACTTCTGACCAAGAAGGTGTAGGTGGACACAGGGTTGCATCAGGAAAAAAGCAGTAGCTAGTGGTTCCGGATGCGCAGGCAGCAGTTGGCTCGCCCCAGGAGCACAGGTGGTGGTTACAGGGAGTGGGAGGCAACGAGCAGACCCAGAGAGGCGCACAAGGTGGTTGACTGTGGTCACACATTCATGTGCAGATAAACCAGGTGAAAATGGGCAGCGAGACAGACTGAGCAACCCAGGACCCCAGCGCCAGGAAATAAAGCCTAGAAGCACTAATTGAAAATACTTGTGGGGGTTGAAGTGCTAAGAGAGACTTCCAGCCTCACAGAGGGGACTGAAATCCGAGAGAGCAGAGCAAGTGCCATTGTTCCCTCTCTGACCCCGCCCCCACATACAGTGTCACAACTCTGCAACTGGGCTGCCCCGCCCTGGTGAACAACTAAGGCTCTGCCCCTCATACATAACAGGCACGACCAGACCCCCCCCCAAAAAAAAGGCTCAAATGAAAGAACAAATCAAATCACCAGAGCCAATACTTTTAAGCGACCAAGAGATAGCCAACCTATCAGATGCACAGTTCAAAGCACTGGTGATCAGGATGCTCACACAATTGGTTGATTTTGGTTGCAAATTAGATGAACAAATGAAGGCTACAATAAGTGAAATGAAGGAAAATGCACAGGGAACCAATAGTGATGGGAGAAAAACTGGGACTCAAATCAATGGTGTGGACCAGAAGGAAGAAACAAACAATCAAACAGAAAACAAGGAAGAAACAAGAATTCAAAAAATGAGGAGAGGCTTAGGAACCTCCAGGACATCTTTAAACATCCCAATATCTGATTATAGGGGTACCAGAAGGGGAAGAAGAAAAGCAACAAGTGGAAAAGTTATTTGAACAAATAATAAAGAACGTCCCCAATCTGGCAAAGGAAATAGACTTCCAGGAAGTCCAGGAAGCTCAGAGAGTCCCAAAGAAGTTGGACCTGAGGGGGAACACACTAAGGCACATCATAATTACATTAGCCAAGATTAAAATGAAGGAGAGAATTCTAGAAGCAGCTAGAGATAAGGAAACAGTCACTTGCAAAGGAGTTCCCATCAGACTGTCAGCTGATTTCTCAAAAGAGGCCTTTCAGGCAAGAAGGGGCTGGAAAGAAGTATTCCAAGTCATGAAAGTCAAGGACCTACATCCAAGATTGCTCTATCCAGCAAAGCTTTCATTTAGAATGGAAGGGAAGATAAAGTGGTTCTCAGATAAGGTCAAGTTCAAGGAGTTCATCATCACCAAGACCTTATTATATGAAATGTTAAAGGGACTCATCTAAGAAAAAGAAGATAAAAAAATATGACAGTAAAAAGACAACAAACTCATAGATATTAAAAAGCACATCTAAAACAAAAGCAAACTAAGCAAATATCTAGAACAGGAACAGAACCACAGAAATGGAGATCACATGGAGGGTTAGCAACAGGGGAGTGGGAGGAAGAAAGAGGGGGAAAAGGTACAGAGAATAAGTAGCATAGATGGTGGGTAGAAAATAGACAGGGGGAGGGCAAGAATAGTGTGGGAAATGTAGAAGCTAAAGAATTTATGACACATGGACATGAACTAAAGGGGGAGAATGTGGGTGGGAGGTGGTGTGCAGGGTGGAGGGGAATGAAAGGGGGGAATGGGACAACTGTAATAGCATAATCAATAAAATATATTAAAAAATAAAATGGATTGAAACATAAAAAAATTAAAAAATGCATTCTTTTATATGCTGATGACTCCCCAGTGTATATCTCTAAGGCAAATCATTTTGACTGAACTCCAGACATATGTCCATTTGCCTTTTCAATGACAAACAATCTCACATTTACAGATGCAAAACTCACCTCCTGCTTGTCTCACCCTCTTCTCCCCACCAAACCTCCACATCCTCTTCCTCAAGGGAAAATTTCTCAGTACCAGGCTTGTTTGGCACGTGTCCCTATGCTTTAAAATATTCATAACATGTATAATTCTGACTGATTTGCGTGACTCTGATTAATGTCTGTCTCACAGAAAGACTGTTATCTCTTTAAGGACCAGCACCTGGGCTACTCATTCTCTTTATTTTATCCCTTTACCTAGCTCAGACAATAAAGGAGATCAAAAATAAATATTGGAGAAATAATAAGTAGGTGTAAAGTTTTTAAGGGGTAGAGATGATGGAATGCATACAGGTCAAATCCAATTGAAGGAAACCAGCAATATTACTTAAAATACACTATGTCTGGTTGTGGAGATGCCACTAATCTCTTCTAGATTCCAAAATATTAAGCTTAAGTGTATAAGAAGAATTAAGAGTACCTAACATTATGGTTAAAAGCATGGAATTTGAAAATTTTCTTAATGTCAGTTATTTTCTTTTAAATGAGGGGCAATGACAATATCTGATTTATAGGGCTTCTCTGTGGATTTAATGGTATAGGTATATATTAGGGGGTAAAACATTAATAAATGCTTAATATGTGAGGAGGAGGATGACGATGCTACCCTGCATCAGCTCCACAGAGTACAGAAGCAGAATACTCTGGAGCACAGAGGCAGAAGGGACTAACACTAATTAGGGAAGTTAAAAATTGCTTCACAGAGGAGATGACATTTCAGCTGACTTTAAAGGATGAGCAGGGGTTTGCCATGAAGAGAATGCAAGGAAAGGTACAGAAGAACAAATTAGCATTTTCAGAAAATGCTCTGTAAGACAAATGTGGTTAGAGTGGGAAGGGAAATTATCTGAAGTAGAAAAAAAAAAAAAAAGTTGTGCTAATTTTGAAGTCCAAATTGTTGAACAGAAATATTTCTTTAAGTGGTTATAAAGTCTTTTTATTCTTATTAAAAAATAAATTAATACTATTTAAGGAAAACTTGAAAATGATTTTCAAAAGAGTAATATGTATACAAACACACTTGTATAATTTATAGGTGTTCTTTCTGGAGACAACCTCTCTTTTCTTTCAATATTTTAATATATCCTTTCAGTCTTTTTTCTATATCCATATGCATTTTCACATTAATAGATGAGAAAATTCTTTTCTTTCCCCCTTTATATTCTAAAGTAAATACACTTTGCTGAGTGCTTGCAATGTGTCAAATTCTGTATGCATATCATTACAAATTAGAAAGCTGAGATTAGTTTTCTAGCACTAAAGTTACAATTGAGATTCAAACTTTAGTCTTTCTGACTCCAAAGTATATTGTTACAACTTTTAAAACCTTTGTAATATTTAATTGCTACAAAATAACATTTCAATGTTTTGAATATACTGCAATTTACCTAAGTATTTCTTTATTCTTGGATGATTTGTCTGTTTGCTGCTATCGGTATTATAAATGATCTCAGTAATGAACATCTTTGGAGTATATGGGATGTCTTGTATTTAGTGCTAATATGTTACAAGAGATTTTTAGAATTCATTATTGGGTCAAAAGGCATGAACTCTCAGCATATTGACATTTTACTTTCCAGAAAAACCCCTGACATTTCTGGTATTCTTTAAACAGTTTACTTCAACGAAAAGATTTCCTACCTTTGATTGATGGGCCGCAGATGCAGTGCTTTATTGATCATCTTATAATGAATTCAGTACCATAAAATGATTCAGTGCAGTACATTCTTTATACAACTTGTAATCCACAAAACAGTTACCATCATAAACATAATTAAAAAAAAATTGACCTGCCTGTGGGTATCAGTAAAGTCCCTGGATAATATAAATTGTCTTTTTTTAAACCCAAATAACAAGAACTATAACAATGACAACAAAATCAAGCAAAAATTCCCTCTTCCCAACCCATCTAAAAGTATTTTAGTTTCTGAAGAAAGAGCATATTATCATTTCCGAACAAAGCAAAGTTTGCCCTTGTGCATTTTTGGGGATGAGTGTCATTTGGAGGTGAGATTTTGATCACCCTCTATGTTTCTAGGACATGCTTTTACATTGGCAGTAACTGAAATTTATCCAAATAGACTTCAAAGCTCCCAAGTGTTCTAAATTTATCTCACTCCATTTCTTTGGTTTAGAAACTAGTTTGGAAATCTCACAAGGCCAACTTGTCTTCAGTAATTTCTAGTGCTTCTTGTTTGGGCCAGGCTAGAAAAAGCTCTGAAAAACTGCTAAATTTGGTGCTTGGCAGAAACCATAACACATGGGAAGAAATACATGAAGTGTAAAACTAAAATATCAAAACTCTTTGACATTTTACACTAATTTTAAATGTACGGAGATTATATAATCATAACATCTGTATAAATCGGCTATGTGGACAAACTATATTAGTGAAAGCCAAAAAGGAAATATTAATGGGATAATGGATTTCTTTAATATATACCAATGATTTTATAAATCTAATGGTTGCATATGAATGGGGTAGTTTAGCCCAAGGGGAAAATACTCCTGTATATTTTTTCTTAATGATTAAAAACAGTGTTGGAATTTGCCAAAAATGAACATGCAATGCCTGCAGCTACAAGGAAAGCTAGTCTTATGATAAAAGATAGAATTGTTCCTGGAAGATCTGGGCTTCAGTCCTGTCATTGTCCATTCCCATTCCCCCTCTCCCCGTCCCAGTGGAAGTGCAGTTTTATCAGCCAACTGCGATTCTCAAGTGACAGGAAGGGAGGCGGTGAGAAATGAACCTTCAAGAACGTGGACTGGTCCACGGACTGAAGTAGCAAAATGACACGGAATAAGTATGAAAATGGCTGAATTCTGGGGATATATTTAGACTGCCTCCCGCACACTAATGAAGTGATGTCACCGTGAATAGAGAGAGAGTTTGGCAAAGATGATGCAATAAAAAAGTGACTGTTCAGGGTTTGGGGAAATTCCAGGCAAATTGGATATGAAGGGAAAATCCATTGATAGGGATTTGAATTCAGGCCCATTGCTGGTTCTTAGGCTCCCAAGCCAAGTTCCTTGGAAGGATAAGTCAACTGTGTCCTCTGATATGCAGAGGTCCTTTCAGAGGCACTGTGTGCATGGCCTCCAGGAGACTTTGACCTTGGTTCTGCTGCATTTGGCTGTAGCGCTCAAGTTACTACTAGTAATAGGCTTTTATTCAAATATCTGTCTGTGAGTAATTATAGTCAATGGAAATTGCTAGTGAGTAACAGGGAGATGGATCTGGCAATGCATTTTGAAGAATGGAACAACTGCTTAGTATTTATTCTGCCTATTAATCTGTAGTTCAAATATTTGTTAGCCATCCAGATAACTTCTCCTTGGTAAACATATTTATGAAACCAACTTCTTTTTATTTGTTAATTTTTGTCTTCCAAGATTTTTGACCAGTCTTTTTCAGGGATTTATTTCAGGATTGAATTTTCCATGCATATTTGAATTAAATATCTTCTTTCACCCTGTGAATGCAAGTCTCCCTTTTGTATTTTTTATGATAAAAATATATTCTAATTATATTTTAAATATATTCTAAAATATATTCTAAATATATTCTAATTCTGGACACACAAGAGCTAATGAAGTAGTTATTATTGCAAGTGCATGGAGTTTCAGTGTTCCAAGATGAAATGAGTTCTAGAGATTTATTGCAAAACAATGTGAATGTACTTTACTCAAAAGTATATTTAAAAAATGGTTAAGATGGTAAATTTTTTGTTATGTGTATTTTATAAAAATTAAAAATTAGAATTTTTTTAAATTAATGAAGTACAAATGAAAATCTCCCCCTCATCCATGTCTCAATCCTATTTCCCTCCCCAAGCCAGGCTGTTTTTTTTTTGGTCTGTTTTTTTTCCCTTTTTTTTTTTCTAACACAGTTTTTAGCAGAGCCACATCAGCACTATAACCTTGAATATAATTAAAGACTTTGGGGGAAAAAGGCAGTACCATTTATAAAATTTGATAAAAAATTTTATCAAAACAAAAATTTTTCACAAAGAATCCTGTTAGTAATGGTGGGTCACAGTTCCATTTTTTATGGTGTAAACTCACAAGTTTTTGCAAAATGAGTACATTTTCCTGTTCACATTACGTTGGTGTCTAATTCACTTTTTCAAAAAATAGAGATATTTTAAGATTACATGAAAGACAGAGCTACAGACATCATCATTAAGGTTTTCCCCTCCTATGACAGCTTGCTCAGGCATTTGGGGACACCAGGAAAGGAGGAGGCAACTTATTTTGCCACCTAATTAGTGCATAACTTCTTTTACATAGTGGCCTTATTCTCGTATACCTCTTTGTTCCTCATCATTGACAAAATCCTAGCAACTTAGATGTTCATCTGCCTGTCTGGGGTGGATCTGCCTGCATAACTGTTGCACGTCCCGTTCCCTGTTCTCTGAGTCACGCCTTCCCCAGCTGTGTGTTTTTGCCAAGATGGTGCGCAAACAAGTTGTTCATTGTTTAATCTGTCAGTGGGGCCAAAACTCCAAGTTTCTATGAGCTTCAGGTATTATTCAATGCTACTCTCCTTCTCACTCTTTCTTTTTAAGTGTTTTTGACCCCAGAGAGAATGTCTTTCGTATAATATTCTAAAAGGAAAAGATCTCTCTGTGTGAAAATTTTCCCTTAAAATAATATATGTATTTCAGGTCTCTTCATTCGTTGCCAGAGTGAATAAATATTAATTGGGAGCTGTGGTTCATACCTGCTTCGCAGCAGTGTGCTCATTAGATGCTCCGTGTGAGTGAGAAGTGCGATGTGGCTGCTAGGGATGTCATTTGAATTTAGATGGCATATTAGAGAGCTGCATGGGGAAAGAAGAGGGGGGAGGGGCCTGCTGCTTTTTCTGGCCCCATTGTACCTGGAGTATGGTGGTCTCTCTTGGGCATTACTTTTATTTCAGAGTGGGGAGCTTGGAGTTTTTGCAGCTGGGTGAGGAAACCTGAAACCACTGCCTTTATTAATTTAAATATGTGTATTGAACTCCTAATCCATGTCTACTCCAGGCAGTGGGTATTACAGGAGTGAGAACAAACTGGAAAAGTGCTGGTCTTCATGGAACTTCCATCCGGGTGGGGTGACAGACCATAAACAATCTAAAAAGTCGTCCAGAAACTATGATGTAGTGGTAAGTGCTAGGAAGAAAAATAGGGTGAGTAAGGGAACTGAGAGCAAAAGCAGTGCTGGTTTTGAGGGAGTGTTCCGGGAGGATCATTCTGAGGAAGTGACACAGTAGATACCTAAATAGAGTGAGGGAAGGAACCCAGGAATACCTGGGGGCAAGGTATTCAAGGCAGAGAGAATAACACCTCATGGTGCTGTAGACTGAATGTTTGTGTCTCTCCCAAATTCATATGTTGAAACCTAACTCCCAATGTAATGGCTTTTGAAGGTGCGACCTTCGGGAGGTGACTAAGTCTCAAGGGTGGAGCCCTAATGAATGGAATTAGTGCTTTTATAAAAGAGGTCTCAGAGGGCTCCCTCACCCCTTCCATCCTTTGAGGACACAATGAGAAGGTAGCTGTCTATGAACTAGGAAGTGTGGTCTCTCATCAGACACCAAACTTGTTGGTGCCTTGATCTTGAACTTCCCAGTCTCTAGAACTGTGAGAAATACATTTCTGTTGTTTATAAGCCACCCACTCTTAATTTTGTTATAGCAGCTTGAGCAGACTAAGACATGTGGGAACTTGGGAGCAAGAAAACTTTGAGGCTAACACAGAGTGAGAAGTTAATCATAATAGGAAGCAGAGTTAGATAAATAGCCTTGTGGGCTCTGATATGGGCATTGCTTTTGTTATAAGTGTGATGGGGAGCCATCGGAAGGTTTTGAGCAGGGAAATGATTGATCTGTTTCATAGGACCTTTCTAGCTGCTGTGTGGAGAAGGTGTGGTGGGAGGGCCGGACTTGGAGACACCGTAGATGTTCAACCCGTGAGAGAGGTGAGGGGCAAGGAGAGGGGTGTTGCGATTGCTACATGTTTACAGGAATTTTATAAGGAGGAAGGATTTTATTATTTTACATATCCTCAAGTAAAATATGCTGGAGTTATTTTAAAAAAAGAATTTTTAGTTCAATTCAAGGAAAGCTCTACATAAGACTACCTTTTTCTGTGATTATAGAAGTAATGACATTTCAGAAAGTCTGTAAGAAAAGAGTAAAGTAAAAATGAAATATTCTACTCATGAGCCTACTGCTCAGAAATGACTGCTAAAATTTTCTTTTTTATAGAGTTTATAAGGGTGGCATTGGTTAATAAAATTAAATAGGTTTTACATATACCCTTCTATAATACATCATCTGTATGCTGTGTAATGCGTTCACCACCCCAAGTCAAGTCTCCTTCCATCCCTTCCATCCCCATTATCCCCACTGTACCCTCTTCTGACCCTGACTCACCTTTGCACTGGTATTCACCATACTGTTGCCTGTGCCTATAGATGCAGAGATCAGATTAACAGCTGTCAGAGGGGATGGGAGATGGGGGCTGGATGAAACAGGTGAAGGGATTAAGCAAAGAAAAAAAACATTTTCCATAAATTTCCAGATTATTATCTGTGCTTGCCAATATAAATTAGAAAAATATTTTATATTATATAGATATTGTTATACTGTTCTATAGCTTAACCTTTTCATTTGCCAATATATTATGGATACTTCCTTGTTCCATAATATTACAAAAAGGAAAATTTAAAAAATTATATCACTGTACTGTACTCATACACATGAACCACTATTATGACAACAGTTTTGTATAGTTGAGCAACCAGGTGGTTTCCAGTTTTCTTTTCTTTTTATATTATAAATAACACTGCATAGAATATGCTGGAATATTCATCATCATATATATCTCCAGTAATTTCCTTTAGATAGATTCTTAGTATTGCCTGGTTGAAATGTATGTACATATTAAAGGTTCATGATTTATATTGCTGAAGTTTGTACCATTTCACACTTCTGCCTATTAATATATTCCATTCCTTCCCAGTTTCTAGTTGGAGAAGGCTAAATATGGAATAAGCTCCATTAGGTAGAAGAGGCATTTTAGTAGGTGCTGGAAAGTCACTTGGATGGAATATTATCCAGGCAAATCCAGTTGAGAATTGGAAGAGTCAGTGAAGTTTTAAACTTTCTTTCCAATTTAAGAAGGGGGTTAGAAGGAAAGAGGAAGGAAATTTTGAATAATTCCGTTGTTTGTACTCTGTTCTATATATAGATAAGTTGGTTCATTTTGGTGATAGTTCACATAAAGCAATGAAAAGTAAAAAGTAAAAATAACAGTAGGGTAATTGTAAGCACATTTTTTCAACTTTTTGGAGATTGGAATTAGCAAAGCCCGAGGAGGATAGCAGAGGTTGGAGATGTCCTTTAATTAATAAACATTCCATTTAAAATAAGTTTTATGTAGATCAAGAAAAGTGAGCTATTAGTTGTTCTTGGAATTTCCAATGTGCAAAACATAGCAGCTCACAACCCACCTACTACCATCTCCGTCAGTTATTATCAAACACTCACTAATTCTAGGCTGTCTGCTGGGCTTTGGGGATGTAACATCACATAGTACATGATTTATGCCCTCATTGGACATATAGCCTGCAAAGGGGAGACAGGCAAACAGTTCAATAATTTCAGTATGATGCACAGTACAATTAATAGTCCATAGCATGCTCAGGATGCTATGACAAATAGTAGAGAGGTATTAACATACAAAGGTACATAGGGGCAAGCCATGCATAGTTACAGGAAAAAAAGTCAATGGACGAAGGATTGTGAGATCCGAGCCTATGTTCTGTCTTGTATAGTATCTGACTGGATGAGGTTGGATAAGTCACCGAGCTGTATCTAAAATAAGTGGGAAAAATAACATTTGCCTAATATGGTTTTTGTAGTAACTGAAGAGCAAGTGAGAGCCACCAGCACAGTGAAAGGCATGCATGGAAGCTGAGTAAATGTTAGTTGAATTATTAAGACATAAAAATAGTTTGACAGAATAAATTTTCCCAAAAAGTAATTTCATGAGCAGCCCACCAGAAAAGCACAGAGATGGTATTTATTGAAATTGCAAATAGATTCTTTTGCCACAACTAATTTTCTCCGAGTAGTATATTCTCTATAACTCTGAGATCAAACTCATGTATTGCATATGAATTTTCATGAAGTTAGGATACAAACTAAGATGTATCACAATTAGACAAAACTTGGGAAGTCAAATGAAAGTCTACTATTCATAGCACACACTGGCAGAAGGAATTGCTGTCTGCTAATTATCGTATGTCCTGAGCAGCAGCACAGAGATGATTGCTTTGTGCCTAATGATTAAGAAGGTCAAGTTAAATTTATAGATAAATAGAGGCAGGCATTCAATGTGCCCAAATACTTCTTCCAGAAAGGACAAAAGTACTTGGAGCAGTGAACACTTAATTATAGGGTATGCATATGGGGGAGGTGGAACTCAGGGCATCAGCCTCTCTGGAGATGCTCCCCTGTCTATTGCAGACTGACTTCTGTCACAGGACACCAAGTCTGGTGAATGGAGGAAGTAGGTGCTGTCTCCCAGGTCCTGCAGTGCGCACTAGGGACACAGCAGCGAACAAGACTGCCAAGTTCTGGGTTTTGTGGAAAAGAGTCTAGCAGGAAAAACACCTATTAAAAAACACACAGAGAAGACTCTTATGCAAGTGGAAGTCTAGGAAACAGGTTTTAGTGCAAATGAGCCCAAGCCTGTTGCACCTGATCCTGAGTGCTTTTGAAACATGCTGTGAGTTCTGAAAAATATTCTTACTAAAAATTTGTGGTCAAAGAGATTTTTGGTTTTTGCTTTGTTGTGGGTGTTTTTTTATTTGTCTGTTTGTTTTCACATGAAGCGATGATGTAGCAATTAGCAGAATCCCAGAAGCCTTCCTGCTGTTTTGTACGTAGATGATGCATGCTATTAATTTTGACCTAATGTCTATGCAGCCTTAGATCCCCAAATAAAGATAACTGAGTGACAAAGGGGAAAATAGTCCACTTCAATAGTAATCAAATAGATGAGAATTTGAACAACTTTTTAAAAACTATCAAATTAAAGATTTATGTGATAATATTCAGTACTGATAACAGTCAAAAATATTCTCATGGCTGGCAGGAGTGAAAATTGGTATTACCTATTTGAAAAGCAATTTAGCAATATATATTAAGAGCATTAATAACTTCATACCCTTTGATCCATTCATTCTAAGACTTGATACTAAAAAATAATCCAAAATATAGAGAAAAATACTATTATATGCAAACAAGTTCATTGTAGAATTATTTAGAACACTGAAATCTCTGATGTAACCTGAATGTCTAACAGCAGAGTGATTGATTAAAATATGTGCATCTTATGAAATCTCCATGGGACATGGAGCCAATAAAACTGATAGTTATAATGATGCTTTATTAGGATGTTAATATAAAACTTATTTTTGGTTTTCAGTGAAAGAAGTAACTCCTAAAGCATTGATAACATGCTACCATTCATTTAATTCAGCACATTGTGTCATTCACCATGTACTACTGTGGGTTTTATTTTTTAAATATACAATTTAATACCGTTAAATACAATTTACAACTGTTAATTGTATTTACAATTATAACTGTTAATAAAATTATGACTTTGTCAAAGAATAATAAACCAAAACTTAGCAAAAAAAGAAAAAAAAAAGACTGGAAAGACAGCATCATTTCATTAGCAACGGTTGACTCTCAGTGGTGGGAGGTGTGATTATTTTCTTCCTTTCATTTTTCTTTATTTTCCAAATATGCCAAAATAAGTGTCTTTTGCTTTTAGAATAGGACATCAAGCCTGAGTTTTGGGTTTTTTTTTTCTTTCCTCCTCTTTTCTTAAAAAGTAGTCTGCCCTGGCTGGTGTAGCTCAGTGGTTTGAGTGCAGGCCTGCAAACCAAAGGGTTGCAGGTTCGAGTCCCAGTCAGGACACATGCCTGGGTTGCAGGCCAGGTCCCCATTGTGGGGCGCGCAGGAGGCAACCACACATTTATGTTTCTCTCCGACTCTTTGTCCTTCCCCTTTCTCTAAAAATAAATAAATAAAAATCTTAAAAAAAGGTAGTCTGGTTTATGTTCTGTTTCCCTGGAAAGCCTGAAACATTAACCTAATAAGTAGGCCTCTCATGGCTTAAAAACATCAGAGACCAATAGGATCTTAGGGTTGAGAGGTCACTAACTTCAAGTCAATACCACTTTTTCCAGAACAAGAACACAGTTATTTATTGAGTGCCTACTACTTGTTAAACCCCTTGACATCAATTGTTCACCTGCTTCCCACTGGGAAATTCCTACTCATTTTTCCTAGAGAAGAGTGTAGTATCACCTGCTTTACATAGATTTTCTTAACTTGCATCAGCTTTCCTCCTCCCCTTCCTCAGATCATCTGGGCTATGGCCCCTTCTGTCTATTTGGGAGATTGTTTATTGAGAGCTTTCTGAGTGCAGGGACTGTATCCTCAGCTAGGGGCATGTGATGAACACATAGACTGTAAGAGAATGAGTAATTATTGAAGGTACTATTTTAGGTGTTTTCAAAAGACAGAAACTAGTATGAGAAATGGGCTCTGTGGATACAACATCAAATAGAACATGATCTCTGCCCTCGGTGGACATATAGCTTACAGAGAGAAGACAGGCAAACAATTTGATTATTTCAGTTTGATGAATGCTGCAATTAATATTCCATAGCATACACACCATGCTATGACAAACAGTGGAGAGGTATCACCATACAAATGTACATGCCCTTAAAGATTTTATGAGTAATTGTAATGTTAATATCTATTTAAAGATGCATACTTACAAAAAAAAAAAAAAGACCAAAATGAATGTCAGGTAGAAATCAAAAGTACTAGAAAAATAAGATATCAAATGGCCTAGATATACTCTTTTATATGATTAAACACTATGTGGTTTTATTTTATAATTTTTTAAATCAGTAAAACAATAAACTATATAATATCTTTTATCTACATAAATAAAAGAATTTATCAAGAATTTTTTAATTTTTTTTCTAATGACTAATCTCCTAGTTGACTTATAGCTGAACAAGGGTTAGAAAATGTAATGTCTTTCTTAAAATATACATTTCTTTTTGGTGGGATTGTGTAAGCATTAGTCTTTATTAGTCATTGAACAATCTACTACATGAGTTAATAAGTTCACTCTTCAGATGACTTATGACTGGTAGAAAAGAACTCTCTTCAGATGAGTAAGTATGAGTATCTTTTTCAAACCTGGGAATTGTACACACTCTTGGATGTGTAGAAAGGGGTTTTCTGTCTTCTCTATGAGGGGGTTTATATATTTATGCATTTTCTCTTCACTGAGTGATGATTGACAAATTTTCTAGATTATGTCAGTCCAACTTCCTTTCTCCTTCACCACACAGGCAGAGATGCTAAGGGTTTACTTTCCAATCTCTCTTTGCTCCTCAATATAAATGATGTCAATCTTTTAAATTATATTAAATATTTTTTACTTATAGGAAAATAAATTTCACTTACATATGCCCTTTAAGTCTATAAACATAGGTTACAGTCTCTTGGAGCCCCAGTAAATGGTAGTAGGCTTCAGCTATGTGGGATATATATAACATGGGCTTGTTATTAGAATGGATAAAGCATGGCTTGAGTTGACTCTCTCTATAAATATCCTTAAGTAATGTATATGTGGACATTTTTCACTATGCAAAAATATTTATAACACTATCAGAAATTTAGATGCTAACTCTAAATGAAGAGGAAATGTAAAATTTTTTCAGTGCTGCCTAGGAAAATGTGTCATATGGTTCAAGCAATTAAGAAGAGATATCAACATAGAAAAAGTGTTTCTAGTAGAAAATTGTAAATAATGAATTTTATTCAAACAAGCAAGACCCTGAATTACTATAAAGTAATAATCAATTATACATACAGTTTAATATTTTATCATAACAACAACATTAGGACAGCAATATGCTGGGCTTCAGGGAATTAATTCACATGGCCCACTGAGCTATGGGGTACCTTGTCCACCGCTTCAGTTGCTCTTGAAGATGATGATGAATGAGATTGTGTCTCTTGGCAAACTTTGGGAAAGTGGGGACCTGTTGTAGCATGTCAGAGTCCTGAGAGCTCTGAAGAGCACCATGGTGGGAATAATTTTTAGTGGCAATAGAGCACATCTGTAGTGTTGGGGACATGGACAAACTAGACTTCCCCGTGAAGGAATACCAGGTTGAGGAGGAGATGGGACAGTGGGCTGCCTGATGTCAAGATGAAGAAGGTTCAGTGGAATCCTAGATAGGTATTTTCTCCGATCCCTGAGGAACTGCCATAGTGTGGAAGGAGTTGCCTACAAGGACAGTGTTTTTTCAAACGACAGAACTCAGATCACTGGATGGATGGAAAGTTAAGGTTGACAGATTCTGAATGATATTTATGTAACCTATGCTTTACCATGTTGTTTCAGGACATAGCATGATGTAGTAGAGAATCAGACCAATTTTCAAATCTTGGTTTCATATCTTACTAGCTATAGATTTGCTACATGTTGCTTAGGCATGCTGAGACTTAGTTTTCTCAACTGTAAACTACCAACACTAATATTCATTTCATATTGTTGTGATCAGCTTCAAGGGTGAGAACACATAAAAAGGCCTAGTATAGTTACCATAAATGCTCATATTTGTGTGGATATTGTTATTATTATCATTTAGCCTCGTTGAAAAATAGGACCATGGTGGCATTAGCAAATATTTTCCTACTTCAGTTCCCTCCTACTCTTGAGAATGTCTGGTCTCAAATTCTCAGATAGCCCTGAGAATCTTCTGCACAGAGTCTCATGTGTGGAAACAGCTTCTCAGCTACCCTGTGGATTTAATCATCTATTGTTTACCATATTATCTCTTCTCTAGTTCCGATTCACTATGGCAGTATCTACCATTGAGGCCACTGTTTGATCAGACACCTAGAGCAACTTAAGGATCACATACTTCCTTCTTTTCTATTCCAACTATAGTCTGGTCCTATTGTCTCTCAAGAAAAAAAGCCCAGCCATGATATGGTGCTATAGTTAACTTGTGTCTTACCCTCAATGCAAGCTGGATTTAGTCAATGTTACCCTGTGATCCTAATGTCTTATACAGAAATTTGTTTCAATTTTTCTTTTCTTTCATACACTTACTGCTTCAAAAAGACTCAGTCTGTTGAGTCTATCTACTTGAGCTCATGGGGGCCAAAAATATGGAAGACTGATAATGTGGTCTTTTCAAAATGACCTCATCACTTGACACCAGATTTTACCTTTGGGTCATATTTATGCTTCTTGTATCACTCTTCCACCCCCATGGCCTCCACTGGCTTGACAGGCATCCGAGTCCTAGGATTACTATAGCGTAGGTTCTCAAGTTTAGAATCCTGCTACGTAAAGAAAATGGTTTAATAGAGTTAGTCTCTCAGGTGGAATGAGGTAGCTCAACCAAGAATCATGTCCTTCCAATGAGAATATGCACACTGAGGCTTAACACCTCTGTGAGGCACATATTTCCATGTGCAGGAAGGACAGAGTGTGCGTGAAGTATCCAATCAGGTCTTTCTCATCTATTATGTTTTATGATCTCTGAGTAATTTTGCCACTGTGTTAGTGTCCATGACAGCATAAGTGATATACATATGAGCAATATGAGTGAGAAAGGGGATAAATACAGGTGCACACTCAGGCCTATGAAACCCTGTATAATGCTCCTTTGTCAAGAATCAATTTGTTTATGTCTTTAGTTTTCTCTTAGGGATTCTTTAACACCATTAGCTATCCATCAACCTTTAGCACACCCAGAACTTAGATATAGATGAAACAAAACATATGAATAAGTGAACCTGGAAAATTGCCATTTTCTATTCATTTACTGCCTTACACTACAAGATATCTTTTTAAGAGTCCTTTCCAAAAGGAGGGTAAGACTCAGATTTACCTTTCTTGTGGCTCTCAGGGATTTCAGCTCTTTGCTCAGCCACAGAAGATGCTTAGTTGATGATTGAAGTTCATCAGTTCATGTGATACTCACTGTGCCTCATCTAAAATGGTTCTGCTCTGATTTCTGAGACTTGGAGAGGCCTTTTTTTTTTTTTCTTTAATTATAAGAGAAAGGATTGTGACTTGTGCGGAATTTTGATTTTTTTTTTTTTTAATCTGTATCACGCAGTTCACAAGTAAAATGCTTTAGATTAAAACAAACTGAATGAGAATAAAAAAGAGCCTCCCCTCCATCTAGCTCCCATCCTACTAATATCTAGCCATATGGCCTTGGACTAATTAATTAACTTCTTTTGAGTCTCTGTTTCTTCATCTGTAAATACCATTCAAATTGAGCTGTAATGATATTATTTGCTTACTGAAGGACAGAGATGTTTATATACTTCATTCAAAAGGTCAAACAGATGGGACTATTTGAGATGGAAAGTGCATGTGTAGGAGTCATGCCTTTTGTGAGCCACATAAATTCCCATGGGGTCTGGTAACTTGCTGTGTACCCAGCAGGAACCAAAAAGGTCTTGTGATGGTGATAAATATGACACCATGAAATAAGACCACATTTGACACAATGAGAAAGCTGGGAAAGAAAACAAAATAAAAACCTAGACTTCATCTCTGGATACTTTGTATGACTTTGGATGGGTCTGTTTACCATTTTTAGCTGTTTAGTTGATTTATAAAAAGAATCAAATGCAAACCAAGGGCAGGAAGGCATGTAATTGGAACAGTAGAAAGATTATTGAGCCCATCAGGTAGGAAGCGCATTACTCTGAGATGTATGACATCCTGAAATTTCTGGCTTCCTACACCTATTCCCCTGAAAGGAATAGACTTCCCATAAAAGCTAGTGCTGGACAATGCCAGTCAAGGCATTTATGGGAGTTGATTAGGATACTTGGTGTGTTTGAATTGGGATAAAGCTCAGATATATTTTAGGCTAACCTCTTAATTTTTCAGACGGGAAAAGTAAGTCTCAAAGAAGTTATGCGAATTCTTCAAGATTATATAATTTATGAGAGAGTTAGAACCATGTTCGCAAGACAGTGAGTCATTGGGGAATTCAATGTTTTGACCTATTTTGCTTATTTTTGAGTTTGAGCGACAGAGGTAATCTCATTTTCTTGCTGTCTTAGTTTTAGAAAGACTTGTCAATGCCCTCTCATTTATTGTCTGTAGAAACAAAATGAATCAAGAGGGAATGAATTTCATAAACATACTGCCAACCAGGCACTGCCCACTGTTGAGCTCCGGCGATACAAACTTGCTACGAGGTACTTGCCCGAATAGATTTCTTTTTCATTCCTTCACATTGCTGATGTTCAACAAGCTGCTTAGTCAGGAAAAGACAACATATTGTAAAGATATATACACACATAAAAAGGAGGAGTTCAATTTATGATTCATTCCTACAGTGGCCCTGACGTAACACGGTCCAAAAAACAGTTTACTCTGTTAGACATTAACTGCTGTCAATTTATTCTCTCATGAAAGAAACAGACTCTGTCTTAGAAATAGATATTTCCTTTGCTAATGAGCTTGTTACTCCTTGGAGTCTTCTGTTTAAATCTGAGACTAAAGGATAAGAATGAGAGGAGGGAATGGAAACAACAGAAGACGTGTCTTCACTCTCCATCTGTACATGGATATGAGGAAGAGTTTAGGGAAAAGGTATTACTTATAATAGCATACTCCAGGAAATGGGGTGTCAAAGTCAATGCCCATGTCAGGAGGGCTGCTCGTGCTTCTTGTAATGTCTTGAATGCTCATAATCCTTTCGCAAATACTTGCTTGGTTGTAAGACAAGTCAAAGCAGAGCAAATGATGTTTCAGCTGAGAAAGAACTTGCAGTAGCTTAGATAAAGTAGAGCAAAGATAACTATCTCTTAATAATAGTAAAAAGAACTTTTCATTGAGATTTGATTAGAAAATATGCCCTGTTGAAGCTTTTTTTTTCTTTCCAAAAAGCCAAGTGACTTGAGAAAAAATTAAATGAGCAGAGCAATGGCTTTCTAGGTTTAAAACTACTGAATTTCTACTGATCTCCGTTTATGTTGAAATGTCCACATAGATCCCGCACAAGAGAGAAAAGATTAATGAGTCCCACACAATGCAGGACAATGCAGGACAATGCTGGACAGGTGAGTGAAAATCATCCCAGGGGAGCAAATGACCTCTCCAGCCCTGCAAATGATGTGCTTCTGCTCCATAGTTTGACTTTCCCCGAATCTGATTTCCAAAATGAATTAGTTCACCCCTGAAAAAATAATGCCAACTTTCCAATTGGTGGTTACAAAAGTGCCCAGTCCGAGTACCTCTGATGAGTGAGTGTCTAGGTTATAGAAACAGAGATACCCTCTTTCCACCGTAATGTTTGTGTTGATAGGCTCTGTTTGGAAGATTAATTTTCAGTGTCATCATTCATGAATTACAGGGAATGAAAAACAGGAGGAAGGAAAGCAGTGAAAGATGTGCTAATATTATGATGTTTTGGTAATATTTTCAAACCTTAAATTCTTCTACCAATCAGACTGTGTCATTTAAATTTAAGACTGTAATAACACTGGCTTTAGGAAATATTTTCACTTGTGTGACTTCACCCATCCTTGATGCCAGAGTTCAAAAGGGTGTGTAAATAATAAGGGAGGAGGGACACAGTGTCACTGACCAACAGCAACAACAACACAAGTAGCTCACAACTGTGACCAAGTCTACATTGAGAATGAGGCAAAGCTTGTGAAAAATATTAATGGACACAAAAATGACTTTAAAAGTAAGATTCAGAGGAGGAGGACGAATGGAGGCCCAATCATGTCAGAGACAGTGTAACCTTAACAAATGTCACAGAGAAGGCAGAAATGCTGATTGGTTCTGTTTACATCTTCTCCATCGAGGATCTTAACGTTGGAAAGGAACAAGCAGACATTTCCAGTATGGTGGAATTGAAGCCTTAAACTGGCAACGTGGTGGTAAGGAAACACCTGTCTTCTTTAAATAATGTTAAGTATCTACACTCAGAAAAGTACATTTTTAGAACATAGAATTTTTGTGTATTTGCTCACAAAATATGTCCAATAGGGAAAACTATGGGAAATGGGAAATGTCTCCCTTTATTTTGGCAAAAAAGAGATATGAGCTACTATTGTCCAAGTTTTTATTTATTTTTTTAGAGAGACTTCAAGAAATAAAGATAAGCTGGTGACATTAATATAATTTTTTAAATACTTTCTATAAAACTACTGGTATACTAAGCTTATCAGCTTCTTTTCATGACTTCTATGTATTGAGACCAGAAAGCAGTGATAATTAGAAATCAGCCCGGACTTTTTAGAACAATTCATGTGAAATTAAATTCATTGCAGTTTTATAACCTTCAGTCTTCAGCTCAAAACTGAATGGAATATTAGGTTATATGTGTAGAAATAAAGTCAGAGGAGAGCACGTTTATGTGAATTTATAACCGGCTGAAGAGCTGCATGCAAGGAGTACCGTGAAATAATTTATACCCAGTAGGGAGAGTCTCTGCTGGCGTGCAGGGGAGTCTGTACTCTGCTACCACTGTTGGTGTCTTTAATAGCAAGTTCAATTATGAAGTAGGAGTAGGTTGTGCTCAGCAATCCCATGTCCGTTACCAAACTGGGTGATAAGCAGAGGCCACATGAGGACTGAAAGGGTGCAAGGTTTGGGACTTGAGAGACGAGTTGGAATTCCAGCTCCACTTCTTACTAGCTGTCTGGCCTTTGACCTCCAGGTTCCTCCTTTGCATAGTAGTAACCTCACAGGGCTGTGAGGATTGCTTGAGTAATAAAGCATATAAAGTACTTCACTTGGTGCCTGGCCCAAGGCACAGTCTCTTCTCCTTATCTTCCCCCCACCCCACCCCTCTTGCTTGAAATATAGATTTTCAGAACGAATTTAAACTGATTCAACTAGTGGTTTTGGTCATACAGAATCAGAATCTTCAACAATAATTGACCTCAGTGCATGGATACCTACATCAGTTATATGCATGGTCAAAGGTCAAAGATCTTATTTTTTTTGTGGAGTGTGAATTCAAATATTGCTACTAGTTATTTCTAGCTTATTCTTTCAGTGTTTCTACTTAGCAAAAATACACACTTGTTATATGTTACCTCTCCTTCCTACACAAAAAATGACATGATAACATCATTTCACGAAAGGTGCCAAATGCACATATAAGCACCTTGCTTTTCTCACCTAATAATATATCTAGAGATTGAAACCTTAGTATGGTGAGGTTACTCATTCTCTGTAATGATCCTAGTCTCTTGATCCAGGTTTTGCAGGGTCAGTAGAAGTTTGCCAGACAGAGAACAGAGAGAACAGCTTTCCAATATGAGGAAACTGATGTGTCAGAATCCACTTACTCAATTTTTTCAACAAATGTTTATTAGTACTTAATATGTGCCAGGCCATATAGGCTAAATATTTTTTGTTCATTATGCCATTTAACCCTTACTACAATTTCATGAAGTAAATAATACTGTTATTCTGATTTTACAGATGAAGAAATTGAGGTTCAGGTGGCTAAATATATTCTCCAAAATAAAAAAGTTACTCCACAGAGAAAGTCAGATGCTGAGCAACATGTTTAATTCCAGAGTCATGCTCCTACTCACACACTTGGATTCCAGGTAAAGGGTGGGAATGAATCAGGGAGGGTTCTAGATGTGGAGGCCGTGATGGCAATGCCCAGGGGTGAAGGCACATGAAGTGCAGAGGAACTGAAACACTCCTCTGTTGAAGAACTATGAGCACTGGCAGTGGTATTTCAGAAGCAAATAGGAAACGTGGCCGAAGACGGAGCAGAAGGTGTCCGCGTGGGGAGAGATTGAGTGTCCAGCAGTGGGTGACGTAATTCCTCTTTCTTGCTTTTGGGACAAAGGGCAGTGTGAGTGTCCTCAGCTTCCAAGTGTAAGCCTGATAGACCTGATTTTTCAGGCCCCAAGGCTGGGACTGCGTGACAGCACCAAGGCTGCAAGGCTGCAGGGTTCATGGGGTAATTTGCCCCAGGAAAAACGTGCACTTAAACATGTTTTGTGGGTAACCTAGAGTGTGGAAATTTGGGGGTGACTGGAGTTCCTGACACTCTTTTAAGCCAAGGCTCTGGCTCTGGCTGGTGTGGCTCAGTGGGTTGAGTGCCAGCCTATGAACCGAAGGGTCGCTGGTTCGATTTCCAGGCACATGTCTGAGTTGTGGGCCAATTCCCTAGTGGGGGCGCTTGAGAAGCAACCACACACTGGTGTTTCTCTCCCTCTCTTTCTCCCTCCCTTCCCCTCTCTAAAGATAAATAAATAAAATATATATTTTTTAAAAAGCCAAGGCTCTGGCTCTTTCCTGGGTTAGGGCAGCATACCTCCAGTGGACTATCCTTTCTGCTCAATGCCAATATGATTATAATGCAGTCGCCAAAGACCTTTATATTTGTCTATTACGATCCCTGTAAACTGATTCACTGAGGGAAGCTCTTCCTTTTTCAGTGATTAGCAGCCTCCATAACATTTTGTGGTCACATTTAGATATTAAACAGACACCTTTACTCTAAGTCACTAAACGCCGTTACATTGGAATTACGAAGATGTCCATATACATGTCTTCCTTCCCTGCTGTTAGGGAAGGAGAGTAAGGTCAGTTTCTCACTCTCTTCTCACATGATTTCTACTTCTCCTCCATCATTTGGCTAACTTCAGGGTTGGGAATCCATCCCAAAATGGGGATGAGGTGACACAGATACAAAAACAAACAAAAACAAAAACAAAAAAAAAACCAAAAAACCCCCCCAAAAACCAGCAGGAAAGTCCTTACTCTCCTGATACTCTTCCGATGCTTGGGGATCACCCTCTCTCTGGCCTTGGCTAGAGGGTGAAGCAGGCTTATTCCATCATGAGCACTGTCATTGGCTCTTAGAAAACCCTGCTCCCCACCCTAAAGCCCAAATCAGTGTGGGTCTCTCCCCTGCACTTCCCTTTGACAATGGCAAATGCTCTTTTGCTTAGGCTGATCACTTATTCATCCCTTAGATCCTATGCACCAGTTGAAGCCCTAGCCACCACCAAGGTATGAGTAATACCTTAGACACTCCTGCTAGAGGGACCTATGACAGTTCTTGGATGGCTCAGTTTTGTGCTGGTCTCTCATGCATGGCCCCCCCTCTGTCGTCCTTGACCCCCTCTCACATATTCTTGGTTCTAGGACTCCAAGTCTGCTGCCCCATCTCAGCGCAGCCCTCCCTCCTCCTTCACATCCATGTAGAAGGACTGATCAGCCCATCTCTCATCCTCCGGTTTTCAGGTGGGTGTAAGATAAGATCTAAACTACAGAGGACAAACATTCAGTTCTTGGAGCAGTGCCAGTGAAGTTGCTTTTCTTCATTGTGAGTTGAGGGGCCACCTCCTGCTACTGTCTCTCCAGAATGTTCTTCCTTGAGTTCTCCAACTAGTTTTGAGGTTAGGGCTATCTCCTGCTCTCCTGGACCAGAGATGGGTGGTTGTGACTCAGAGCAAAGGCCTCTTCAAATAAATCTTCTTCTCTCCAAAAATCCTCTTCTAATTTTCCAGCCCTAGACTCTTTTATACTTTGATGTGGTTGTGGTATTGAAGAGTCATCTAAAGTAGATCTTAGACCCTTATTTTGAAACATTTTTGCTTCCTGGTCTGTCTCCTCATTTTGGAACGTGCCTGTGCCAAAACTTTTATTTTAAGATCAGACACACTATAGATATTATAACCAAAATGAGATCCTTTCCCTCTCCTTCAATCAGCGTGCTCTTTCTAGAGTATACATATGACCACGTGACTTGCCTGCTTAGCAACCCTCAAGGAGAACCCCACGCAGTGCTTGCAGTGGAGTGAGGAAGACACACAGCATACGAAGACACAGATAAACTAGTTACACAATTGGATGTGTAGAATGCTGGGGCAGAGAATAAATGAGGAAGAGGTGAATGGGGAGGAGCTAGGCTCTCCAGCCTCCCATCCTTAGAGTAACAGCATTTACCCGAGAAGGTTAAAAGCATAAACTCTGACCCCAGACTGTCTGGGTTCAAATCCCAGCTCTGCCACATACTAGCTACTTGACCTTGTGAAATTACTTATACATTCAGTGTCTTGGTTTTCTCATTTGAAAAACGGGGATGATAATAATTCCCTTATATAGTTGTTGTGAGTAGTAAAGGAGTTACTGTATGCTTGAAAAAGTGTCTGGCATATAGTTAAGTGCTATACAAAACTCTAATATAGATAAGGATAAAATTACATACTAACAATTTGATCTTTTTCTCTCTTTCACGATAAAAAGAATTTTCTCCAGTTGGTTAGCTATTTCATAGGTTCTACCTGACATCACAGTCTTCCAAATTATTTATAACAGAAGGAAGTTTGGAGAATCATCTAAAATTTAGATTTACAAAAAGCTAATTTAAGCTTGATTGATTACTCCATCTAAGTATTTATTACACTCATCTAATATGTTGAAAATAGGATTCAAGTCAACAAATATTTATTGAGCACCTTTCTGGGCAGATCAATGTGAAACATATAAGCGTGAATAAAATATGAGTCCTGCCATGTAGAAGCTTATAGTCTAGCAGAGAACATAGACACACAGAGACTTGTAAAACAAAGTGGAAAATAACAACAGTAAGATTGAGAGCTCCAAAGAAGAGGGGTTTTGTTTATTACTATTTCTTTTTTAGTTCTTTTTAAGTGAAGTCCAAGGCCTAATTACTTTGTCTCTTTTTGATTTGTCATGAACTTTTTTCACCTTTTGAATATTGTACTAATGGTGCCAGAAGAACAATTTCTTATTTACATAATTCACACAGAAATCAAAAGACTATTTTTCAGACCCCTTCTTTTCCTTTCTCTAAATTCTCTTTTCTAATGTTTTGAATGAGCCTAGATGAATTTGTATAACATTTGGGTGGCCATGTTCCCTATGTAGGGCATCAATGAAACGTTTCTTTCTTCCTTTCATCCTCTTCTTTTGTTTTTGTTTTTGTTTTGCAAAATCAGGAGGTGTCAAAATTTTATATCAAAGCTAGTTATTAGAGGGGGCAAAAGAAAACCCTGACATTCTGATGTCCAGTACAATTCTTTTTTCCCCCATTATACCATGCTACTTCTAGAATAATTTTAGACTATAGGAAATGCAGTCCTAGGGAAGATATTTATAACAAGTCTCTGGCTCATTTAGCATGCTGTTGTTTGGAATATCCAGCTGCACACTTTGTTCTTGTCAGTAATAAATTATTTCCTGACAATTTGGTTGACGAACGGGATTCCAGCCCCAGTGATTTGCACGCATCTTTTAAAAAATGATCAGGTTAACTGTTCTAAATAGCCTCTTTGTCCTTCACTTATCTTCTAGAGAAAGAAGATCCAAGATCTTCAGTACGAGTGTAAATCACACGGACAGACAGAACTGTGTTTATATAACATTTAGGGTGAAGGTATCCTTTTATGAGCTTTTGTAATCCAATGGAGATTCTCTGGAAGCCACAAAATCTCTCCTCTGCCCTAAAGCAAGTTAAGTTTGCTTTTCTAACTTCCCAGGGGGCTAGGATACAAAGTATGTGGACATTTCAAATGTTTGAAAAGCAAAACAGAATCAGGAGGTGGGGGTGGGGAAGGGAATGCAGGGGTGGCCAATAAGGATTCTTTTACAACTCATATTTCTCTATTGAAAACTGAGATTTCTGGTCACAACAGGGCAGAGTAATTGATAGCAGCTGCAGATGGGAAGGTTTGAGCACGCATCTCCCCAGGCAATATTTTCTTTGGTATTCTCTATGGTATGTTGTAAAGTATAGCAGTTCAATATTGGGCCATAATTTCTTTTCATTAGCTAAGTGGACTAAACCAATTTATTCACGTTTCTTCACAAAACTGGCCTTGTTCTACGTTCTGCCTTAGCCCACCTCTGGTGGCCATGGCATGAACCCGCCATCAATGTTGGCGATGTCAGGAGTACACCCCTGCTGTTGGCAGTGAGTAGCAGGCGTGACTGTGCGCAGAGTGGAGACGGGCTGGCACCCTGCCGGCAGCAAGCTGGCCTGTGAAGTCCAGAACCCTTGGCCTGATTAGTGAGGAGAAATCATACTTGAAGGAGTGGCTTCTGTTTCAGCTCTCATTGTTATCAATAGCAAGATAGAGATCTTTGAAGTATCTGATGGTTTTAGAACAGGCAATAAACAAGTTGAAATTTGAGAGATAATAATAACTCAAAATGGTGAAAAACAGTGCAATATATTTCCAAACTGACGAGTAGAAAGGAGAAATAGGTGAGGTTTTCTAATATGGATCCTCTTAAAAGGACTGGTCTCTAGTTTTTTAAATAAAATGTTTAAGAACTTCACATCCTTTCCCTAAACTTAGTGAAGAGTTCTTGTTTTAAATGCTCCTATTATGTTGACTAGAACGGAAAGTATATGAAAAGGCTATTAAAATAATTACAGAAGTTCAGGTCATAAATTATCTGCTGATTCAGCCTGTCAGCAGGTAAGTCAATTGCTTCGATGTTAAGACTAATTGGCTAGACTAGAGAATTGGCTATAAATGACTTCAGACATCTGGATCAGATGTAAGTCATCAGCCTGGCCAGTGGGATCCAATCTGCACTGAGTATTCCTCTGGTTTGAGCAATAGACATTCGATGTTATTGTGTTACTGGAATTTTGTGATATATCAGTTTGCCATTATGCTGCAAAGCATGATGGGATAAAACACATGCAATATTAGCAGCATGAAATAATGGTGTCCCCAGGAGTCTGGGTATCTCATCTAAAAGAACATGCATGGCCTAATCAAATAGTTAGCTAGTGAATGTTTACCATGGACTGGGTTTATCAGCTATCTAAATTATTTTCTAGTTACTTTACTCAAGTAAGCTCTTATTTAACCAGTTTTTCATGGGTCCTAAAATGCTTACTCTAAAAACTACCATCTTGTACAATGTCTTCCTGCCTTGCTTCGTGCAAAAACATAATACCAGGAATGGTTTATACTTTGATATTGGCATGTATGTATTTATGTATGAGTAGGATGTTTGAAAAGAATCAATAAGTTTTTAAAAATAAAGAATCTCTTGGGACCAGAAAAATGCAGGGGCTAGCCAAACTAGGGAGGTGAAGTCAGCAGCAAGGTACCCTGCTCTGATTTAACCTCCGTAGCTTTGTAATGCATTCAGCTATTGTCCTCTCTGTGAAAACATTGCTAATTGGTTGCAAAACAATAAAACCAGGACAGCCAACAATATCTTACCTTACTCATTGCATTTGTCCAGTCACTAGCAAAATGTTTTCAATGTGACAGCAGGCTTAGTTTCTCCTAGAATCCAGATAAAACCTCTCCTAGTCTTCTACTTGAACTCCTGATAACTTTTAACTTCAACAAAATAATCACTTGAACTTTAAAATCATATCAATGCCAAATATCTCACTTAGTTCTGTGGTTGGCACAAAATGAGGTGTTATGCAAAAGTAAATTTCCTAAGTATCTAAGTTATACTTCTTAAACTTGAAAACTTTTAAAACCCTGATTATTTTTATTAGAAACATTTATAATTATATTTGAAACTTTTCTACGTTCTTAAACATACTAAAGAGCATATTAAACATAACTATTTTTATGACTCAGGTATAACTATAAATATAAATGTACCAATGCACTCATGGCCCATTAAATGTATAGAGAAGTTTTGGCTTTCAGTAAATCTCTATATTATCTCGAATTACTGTATTTTGTTTGTCTACTTTTAGTAGTTTTTCTATTAGCTATTTATCCTTGTCACGGTTGGAGTGCTTGCTCGCTTACTCAGTTCTGTTCCTTTGCCATTTACAACTTCTAATCTGCCATGGCCTAGGAGGTACATAGCTAACATTCTTTAAGTTTTGTGAAAACAGGAGAAAAATGCCTTATGAAGCAAATGGGCTATACCACCTGGATGTCAGGAAAACTATTTCTGTTGCCCAGAGAGGCCTTGTTTTCTTAGGTATTCAAGGGACAAAAATGGTTTGCCTTCAGGTGATACGACTCTTTTTGTAGGAATGTTCTTTGATGTGTGCAGAACTCTACCACTAATGTTCCTGGTGCTTTGATACTCGGGTGAGCGTAGAATGAATACACTCATGACAATAAAGGCTTTAAGTGCATGCGAACTGGGCATTCTAGCCTGTGCTCTCAGGTAGCGGCAGTGTGAGGAAGATGTGTCCCTGTCAGGAAAATGTCTGCTCAAAATGTTGGCACACAAATATTGTAGTGTATACATTTTGTTTTAATACTAACTTAGTTATTTTTAGTTAGAATGTTTCCAGTGAAAATCATCCACTTATGTTTCTGTTTACACATTCTAACTGGGAGCATTAAGTCAAAATTCGTTGGCAGAGGAGAATAATAAGCTAAATGAAAATTAGGGATGGACAGCTAATTGCCATATACAGTAATATAAAAATCTCAGAATCTTTGTAAGTGTGGGAGGATTCCGTGGAATATCTTGCTGAGCTGTTTTTATTTTTTAATGTTTGCTAACTTGATTTAAAATGTACCCCCTCAGGGAGCAAATGAAAAATTTAATGTGTGTTTCTGATTTATTCATACTTAATATAAGTCTTTTTATTATAAGAGAGCTTTCCACCCTAAAATCCTAGGATACTCTGATGTCTAAGGTACATCACAGACTTATTTACAAGTGTTTCTATTTGTGTGTGTGTGAGAGAGAGAGAGAGGCAGAGAGAGACAGAGTGAGTGTGGTGGGTGGTGAAGGAGAAGCTGAGATTTGGAGGGGTGTGTGTGGTTCTTTTGGAAGCTGATGTCAACTTTAGATGATGATGCTTTCAGCTTGAGTGACAATAGTTATTTTTCTTTCTTTTCTTTTTTCCCCTTCTTTTAAAAATATCATTAATAAGTCAAGAGGTCACAGGATCAAATTAACTTGCTGAGAATTGCATTCACAATGAACTGTGAGAAGAGTGGAGGTAGCCAGGTTTGGAGTTAGGTTTCAATTCCTGCTTCGTTATCACATACTATAGTATGCTTACCTCTTTCTTCTGGTGAAAAACGAAAAACAGTAAATACACAGCCCATTTGCTCTGCCTTTTGCCATCTTTCGGTGTATTATGCAATAATTTGGCTAATTGGGTAGAAAGTTACAGTTTGCCTCCCAGAAGAGATGAGTCCCTTATTATAATGGTTAACTAGATGAACTTTAAATATTAAATTACCCATCTATGGCACTTTTTCTGACCTCTAATGCAGTGCATTTCACAGAATGTGAACAAATCATCAAAATAAACTTCCTGCATTATATTTGTGAGCTAATTCTCCATCTACTTATAAATATTATTAGGAGTAGCGGCTAAATACTACCATATGTTAAGGCAGAATTTGCAGAAACAAAATACCGTACACATCACAGAATTATGGAGTTGGCTACTTTTATCATCCTTAGTTGTTTCAACTTCACACTTGTGATATGTGGTGAAGGCCGTTCCCCTTTACAGAACACATGCAGTGTGTAGATTATTCACTCATTAATTCCTGAGGTCCTTACGCTCCAAGTACTCGACAGTTTATTTTTCTCTAGCTTTCTGGTTTCATGCACTATGCAAACTGGAAAACTTATAGCAGGAAATCAGTGCCAGAGCCCAGAATAGACTCAGGTCTTTTCACTCTTAGCACAAGGTTGAAGAGCTTTATCCGAGAAATAAACTATTGCTCTTTGTGGGCATGATATCAATTGAGATTAGGAAAATTGTTTTTGACCTACCATTATTTTTAATTATTTTAAATTGCTTCAGAGCATAAACATAAATTTTGGCTTGGGAAACATACTGCCCTTAAAACAACACCACTCAGCTGGGATTTGTTCAATGAAGGTAGCAATAGACTGGGAGAAAGGCCGGATTTGTTGGAGTCAACACAACGTGTGGCCCTCTGGTCGCGTGCTCACCGCAAGTCCAGTGGGAAATAACCATGTGACGCTTGGTTCAAGAGGGGTCAGAGAGTAAGTAGAACCAAGAAGGACTACTCTTGAAAGGAAAAGGGCAAGTTTTTAATGGCTTTTGGATGAAATCTTTCAGTATAATTCTCCAGAGGCCTCTCAAGCTATTTGGCATTTTCTGAAAATAATTTTCAACTGTATGTGCTATAATGATATACTTCATAATAACTTGTTTTAGGATCATCTATGAAGAATACATTTCAAATACTCTTTGAGCATATGACTAATAATAACAAACCAAAGGTAGTTGAATCTACCAGTAATTTGACAAATACTGATGAAGAGCTTACCAAAGCAACATTGACTTAAAGGGTACAGATAAACCTAAGGACATAGCAGGAGAAAGATATCCAAAATAGGAACAATTTGTGTCTACAATAGAATATCTTAGCTTTCACATGATAGAATACGTAGTCAATATTTTACATTTAAGCATTTTCTGAAAGACTCACCCCAACGTTCATAGCAGCATTTTTTACAATAGCCAAATGCTGAAAACAGCCTAACTGCCCATCAGTAAATCAGTGGATCAAAAAATTGGTACATTTACACAATGGAACACCACCTAGCAGAAAGAAAGAAGGAATGGCTATCCTTTCCAACAGCATAAATGGAACTGGAGAACATTATGTTAAGTGAAATAAGCCAGGTGGTGAAAGATAAATACCATATGATCTCACCTATAAGTGGAACCTAATGAACAAAACAAACAAGTGAGCAAAATAGAACCAGAGACATGGAAATAAAGAACAAACTGACAGTGACCAGAGGGGAGGAGGGTGGGGAATAAGGGAGGAAAGAAGGGGAAGGAAAATAACAGGGGAGAGAAAGGAAGGGTCCAGTCAAGGAACATGTATAAAGGACCCATGGACAAAGACAATGGCTGGGGAGGATTGAATGTGGGAGGTGTAGGATGGGTAAGGGAGGGGAGAGTAATGGGAGAAAAATAGGGACAACTGTAATTGAACAATAATAAAAAAATTTTTTTTGGAGTTTCTCAGCATTATCGTTACTTTTTTCTTTCCTTAATATGCTTTGAATACCAAAATTGCTGTGAATTTGGTACCATGTAATATGAAAAATAGAGACATTTATTGAAGAAAAGATAAGATACAAGAAACACTATACATTTGCCTCAGTCCCCTCCAAAGTAGGTGCCTTGGGACCTCACACAGTTCTCCCAATCACCATCAGCTGCCCTGTCGTATTTTCCTGAATCTCATCAATGGTCTGATCTTCCCTTTCAAAGGTGATTTTAATTTTGGGAAAATCCAGAAGTTGCAGAGCGCCAAATCTGGATTGTAAGGGTCTGAGTCACCTGGGTGATTTGATGTTTTGCCAAAAAACTCTACACAAGATGTGATGCAGGAGAGGGGGTCCATTGTTTTGATAAAGCTGCCAATTGCCAGTTGCCCATAGCTGTAGCCTTCTGAATTATCCAAATAATTTCCTCAGAGAAATGTTCAAACTTCATGCAAAATTTGATGCAGATTCATTGCTCTACTTGCTCAGTCATTTTTAATATAATGGCCACACAGTATACACGATCTCTCAACAGCATCTAATGCCCCCACTGACCAGTACAGTGAAGTCGTCATTGTTTACACATGGGCATTCCAGTCCACTCTCCTTGGCTGCCAGGTTACAAGGATGTCGTGCAAACTGTTCTCGTTATATTACCCATGGCTGGATTTTTTCTGGACAGACCTTGTATGTTACCACTCACATGAATCCACAAATTAAAGGAATGAGACAAATGACCAAGGGGCAAAGTATAAAGAGAACTAGAACTCAGTGATTTTTACAGTGGGGAGAAGAGGTAGGGAAAATGTAGAAAACTGTATTTTTATTAATGATGTTTTTCCTTCACATGTGTAGATCTTCATGTGAGATACTAAGCCTCTCAACTGTAAACAGTAATGGACTTTCATAATTACAAGAAAATGTGATGCAATAGTGTTTATTTTCACAGTAGAATGTGACTTAGTTCCTTCCTAGAGACACTAGATTCAGCTCATTAGAGCCTATTTTGGGATAAATGATAGGGGTAGGGAAAAATGAGTTGTGAGGACTAACTATACTGAAGGATTAATGAGAAATGCTGTTCATCCCAGAGGTTTTCCATCTGGCTGTTCATGAGAATTGTTTGAGGAGATCTTTTAAAATGCTGATATCTGACATACCCTTTCCAAATCTTTTCCACAACCTAAATACTCGCTTCGTATTCTCAGATTTAATTGAGAGTGGAGGACAAAAATTCCCCAAAACATTTGGCCCTCCATATCTGTGGGGTTTGTATTTGTGAATTCTACAATCGCAGTTGTCCTTTAACATATGGAATAACAACAATTTATATAACATGCACATTGCTTTAGATATTATAAGTAATGTAGAGATGATTTAAGTATATGGGAGAATGTGTGTCAGTTATGTGAAAATACTACAGATTTTAGCCCTGGCTGGTGTGGCTCAGTAGATTGAGTGCCAGCCTGTGAACCAAAGGGTTGCTGGTTTGATTCCTAGTCAGGGCACATGCCTGGGTTGCAGGCCAGGTCCCTGGTGGGGGGCATGCAAAGTTATCAACCACACATTGATGTTTCCCTCTCTCTCTTTTCCCCTCCTTTCCCCTCTCTCTAAAAACAAATAAAATCTTTAAAAAAAAATAAATAAAATGCTACAGATTTTATATGAAACTTGAACATTTGCCAATTTAGGTTTCTGCAGGGGGGAGAGGGGTAGGCTATGGGGAATGCCCTGGAAGCGATCCCCTGCTAATACTGAGAGAAGATGGTACCAACTTCGGGCAAGACTGGAAGAGCAGATTTTCAGTTTGCCAACTCTGGTTTGGTGACTAGTACTGAAGGTTGCGTAGAAATAGTGATGGGGGTAAAAACCATCAAAAAATTATAATATAGAGAACATCAAGATGGGTGGGATAATGAATTGGCAAAAGCAATGGGAATAGAGGCGTATCATTTATAGACAGATATGTCCAAGGAATGTCATTGTGATAAGTAGAAGGTAAATGAATATTCCCGAGAAACATATCCTTTTCTATGTGTGGACATATTGTAGATAATTGGTATTTCTGGGTTAATCTCCCCAAAGCCAGTTTTTTCACATTAAACCTCAAGCAACTGCTAGCAACTTCTACTATGCACTCAGCCAGAAGTCTCTGAAATTGGGACCAGACGAAGAAAGCCCTCTGGCATTCTCAGCAGGCCACAATATTCTGGATCAATTAAGTGAGAAAGGAACAAAAGGACCAAGTTGGTATGCCAATGGTAATAGTGTCTATGAGATTTCTACCCAGAAAAAAAAAGTTCAAGAGTTATGCAATTTGTACGAGGTTTCTGAGGAATTTTATTTTGCAAGATTTGTAACACTATGTTATTTTGGCTGAGTCTACCCTAACAACAAAGTCATTTCAAACACTGCAATGAAAATCTTTGTACTTTTTCCATGTCCCAATCTCAGGGCACTACCCATCATTCTACAAATATATTAGGCCAAACTACCTTTGCTCTTGTTGTTTCTTCTTGAATATCTTTGCCCTTTCAATACCATCTTTAAACTATCACTCTGAAAGGCACAATTCCTGGAAAATTTCCTGCACTTGCTGAAAACAGTATTCAGGTATGCTGTCATCCAGAATGCATGCATCTTTCATATCACTATTTGTGTTCTCGTGTTTACTTACCAGTCTCTCCTTCTGGTTAGACTCAAAGTAATTCAAGGAGAATTTATAGCTGGTGCCTTGCTGAGTGTCTGTTTTTAATTGCACTGGAAAGCTAACCTCTTTTTTTTTTTTTTTTTTTGGATAACTAGAACCCCTAATGAGAGCCCAACAAATGCTTGTTGCATTAAACTGACACCCTTCGCCTAGTTGGAAATTTTCCCTCTGGCCAGTCCTGTTGAAACGACGTTAGTTATTGTCGGTTGAGCCTGTCCTGTGGTGTGTTTTTGTCTGAGCGAGGGATGTAAACATCAAAACAAAAATATATATGAAAAATTTGCTTGTTTATGTAGCACATGTATTTGAAAGGAAGAAAACGGGGGTCTATAACTTTTATTAGCCTCTTGAAGTGGTCTAAGGCCCCAAACAGATGATAAAACACTAAGAAAATGAAAAGAAAAAGTTAATGGCTGTCTCAGTGAGTTCTGAGGTAAGAAAAGGATGATCGTGATCATTACTGCATAAAAATGGAACATGAAAGTCAAATGCATTACCTGTATGTAGCATTATGATAGTCTTCCTGAGGATACAATTGAAAACCTGAAACCAGCCAAAAGTTTACTAAAACTAACAGAATTATGGGAAAGTGGCCAGAAATAAAGTGCAAGTTTATCAATAGGTTTCATTTATATTAGTAAAATCACTTGAGAATAAAATGAAAAAAATCTCAGTTCATCAGCAAAATATATAATACATAAAAATTTAATAAGAAATTTGCAAGGTATCTATTAGGAAAACAATATAACTTTGTTGGAAGACAAAAAAGACAGCAAATACAAAGCCATGTCACATTCCTTGGTGAGTTGACTCAATGTTGTAAGGATTCCAAGGAGATAGGTGTTAAAACCTCTGTAGCTAAAAAATGCAAATTTAAACTATGATGTGATGTATTTCAGATTAGCAAAGCTTAAAAATATGTGCAGTAGTAGCGTATTTCCTTATACATTGTCAATAGGAATGTAAATCACTACAACATTTGTAGAAGTAACTTGGAAATATGTAGCAAAATTTTAACATTTAACATCTTAGTTCTGTTTTTAGAAATCTACCTTACAGAAATAATTTCCCAAGTGATTGTAATATTGATGTATATATGTTATATATGTATATATATAAACATCATAAACATTTGTCAACGGGAATTGGTTAAAAGTTATTTTTCATTCCTCAAGTGAAATACTGGATGGATGTTAAAAGAATGTGGCAGTTCTATACATCAAATAAAAGTATTGTCCTTGATATGTTAATAAGCATACAAGAGCAAGTTGCAGCACACTGACATGATTCTGTTTTTGTTTTTAAAATAGTGTGTGTGTGTAACAATGCATGTAAAAAGGTCCAAAAGCAAATAGGCTAAGAATAGTCACCTCTGGTAGTAGGCTTTCGGGGCAGGGGTATTTTTTACTTTGTCCATTGCCACAACTCTTCAAGATTTTCACAATGATAATATAGTTATTTCTTTAGTCAGAAACAAGCATGAATATATATTTTTCTTTTCACCTCACAATTGTGTGGCTCCCTCCGTCTTTATTTTCCCCATACTTAAACTTTAGGACACAACCCTTTGCTCAGAGTTGAGCAAAGTTAATGATGGAATTGGCATTGGTAATGACAAGAGAAGGCCTGACACCTCCCTGAGTTTTTCATCAACTTTGCTCTCTCGTCACTTCCTTTTTTTCTTCTGCCTTAAGTGGGAGTGTTAGAATGTATGTCATTAAAGTTCATTGAATTCAAGAGACATATATGTAAAAGGGAAAAGAGTCATAAAGATATTTCTTCTTCACCAAAAGAGAGACATATTCTTCAAGGGTCAATGCTAGGCAGAGTTTCTTTTAGATTGGAATTTGAAATTTCAAATTGATAGTTTTTCTTGATAAGGAAAAAAAACCCTTCCAGATTGAGGCTAAATTAAATGGAAAACATTAGAGGTATATAAAAAGCCTTAGTTGTTGTTTTTCAAAGTCGTTACCACCTCCCCAGGTCTCTAGATTTTTCATTAAAGTGCATTTTCCGAATGACCTTGTCAATACGTAAGCTGTTGGGCACAAAGAAAATGTTCTCAATGTTATCCCACATGGAAGCACCTTGAACAAACACATCGTTTCTTAGTTTTATTGCTGTTTTGATGGCATGATTATTTATTTTAGCATTAAAGAATATTTCTGCTTTTACATTCTCTACTGATCAAGCTCATAATGAGTTATTTTAAAACACATTCCAAATATTTTATTTCGCCCAGCTTCATGTTGACAGGTACAATAGTCCCATCTTAGCTTCTGTTCACACAAGAACACATTTTGAAACCCAATTAATAAAAGGTAGAGCTATGTAAGCTTTGCAGAGCCCGGCACCTGCTGAGCAAACTGTCAAATGTTTGCCACGGTACTTAGAGATGTATTATGGCAAAATGAAAAAAAAAAAAAAACAGGCATGGGAATGAAATTAAAAACTCACAATGAAATAGTTGATTAAGAAAATTAAGCCGTTTAACACAGAGACGTGCCTCTGCCTCCTGGAGGAAGCCTTGGGAGGTGGCTGCGGAGCAGAGCCAGTGGAGAGTTTGCACTCTATGGCAGTGACTGCTTAATTTTCTTCACAAAGGACTCCTCTGGCATTCATCTAAATTTTCAGACCCCCTTTCAAATTTATTCATAAGTTTCCTCTTTCCCAGTGACCCCAACATACTTGGTTCTGGGAAAGGGTCTGTCAACCAATGGCGGATCTGCACCTAACCCAGAATGAAGCCCTGGGGGTCCTGAGGCCCAAGTCGAGATAGCCCCATCTTCAGGGGCCGGGGCTCGCTCACAGTCTCCCTGGGCCAGGCATTTTAATGCTAGATTTTTTTTTTTTTTTTTTTTTTTTATGTTTAAGGGAGGAGGGAGAGAAAAGTATAAGGGAGCTTTGAAGAAATAGTGACAGACCTGCCTCAGCTTTTTTCCTTCAGAAAGCCTCTTCCAATTAATTTTATTCTTACACTACTATCCTTTTGTCCTGAGTTCCTCCAGCTCCTAGGTCCTTAGCTGGCCCAGAGTCATGTTGTCTGTCCTGAGTTGTTTTTGTTCGCTGCTTTAATAACTCAACTGACCTCACCAGCTGGATGATGAAAACTTCTAGAATTCTAGGAATATGCCTTCTGTTCATTTATGTGATTTAATAGTGCTCAGTATTTTGCTCAGTAGAGGAGGCTCAATTAAGGAAAAGTATTATATTCATTCATTCGTTAATTGAAAGAATTACATTGTCCATCTTGAACCCCAAAGGTGTTCTGGAAAGAAAAACAAACAAACTACTAAAGCAAATGCGATGGTAGAACTGTTTTCCTCAAGGCAGAACCTTTTCAGTTTGACTTGGCTATGAAATACTCAGTGCTCAGACTGAGGGGGACTTTTTCTAATAAGTTAATTACTGATTTAGTGGGACTAAATTTTTGATATTTATTAGCAGCAATTTTGGTGACATGACATAAATTCATGACATCTACATTTAGAAAGAAACCATAATATGGTAATGATACTGCTCTATAATTACTTCATTATTTATTTCTTTATACCCCCACATTATTTTTTAAAGTATTTGAAAAGGTTAAGAAGACCAAATAATATATACTGGTTAAAAATTGTTGTGAAAAAAGAAGGTAGCACAAGATTAGCTGCATAAAATAAAGTCAAAATTAAGACTAAATAAACAATGGACCCTTTAAAGACTTTGCATACTTGCCACTAATTTAACTCTAAGCTTCCTGGCAACCAACCTAAAAATGATTAACCTGATCAGGTATGTAATACACCATATTTCAAAGACAGAAAGTAATTCAGTTTGGTCAGGAGAACTGTAATGATTCCTAACACAAACTTCAGGCAGAGAACTTTTGAGGATGTTTATTGGGTTCCATTGGTAAAATGCCCCTAATTCATGACTACATCCTTACGTGTGAATCAGGGTGAATTTCACGAGGCACGTTTATTGTACCCTTCCGTACAAATGATGTGAACATCAAGTGCTACTCAGTAAAAGCAGTTCCACTGGGACCTATACAATGAGTTCCATGAATACAATTTCCCCAGGTCTGGCTAAATTTAGGAAGAAATTGGAGGGTATCTGCCCAAATGGAAGGACTACTCTATCAATTAAGTTGGGCTCGTTGGTGCTGTGATAACAAATAATCAGGAAATCTTAGCGGCTTAAAACTCCAATGTTTATTTCTTGTCCATGCTCAATATTCATCACAGGCTGACAAAGGGTTCTCTTTATTGCAGTTGTTCAGAAACCCAGGTGACTAGAGGTTCCATGCTTTCATGTTCACAGAGACTGGGGAAAAGAACACACTGACTCTTCAACCTTTTGCCCAGAGCGCTTGTCAAGTCTGCTGACATTTTACTGGCAAAAGCAAGTCAACCATCGAGCTAGGTCAGTCTTCCATGGGATGGGCACGTAAAGTCTTTCCATGGGGAGGTTCATGGGATATTGTAAACAGCAATGCAACTTACGGCAACTGTGCAGCTTTAACAAAAACTCTAAAGAATGATTTTCTGAGTAACATTTTCTAAGATTTGGGGGTGACAGACCCCTCCAAATTGCATTATTTCCTACTGACTCCTTGACATGCAATATTCTCTGCTGGTAGTTAAAAATGAGAACTATCTGCTTTCAGGGACAGTCTAGCTGGGCGTAGGATTGATGTTTTACCATGAAAATGCACTATCAAGATGCACTCAAAACGCACTGAGCAGCCTATCAAGACCTCATGCCAGAACACGCGCCATAACTTAATACTTTTTATTATTTTGACAACATACTCCTCGCTTTTTTCCCTTCTCTAGTTACAACATATTGTTAACTAGACACATATACAATCACATGCAGATATAATCATGGTGTCTTTTATGACTCACCTTTACCATTCTTTTCTGACTCCTCCCATCAAAAACATTCAGTGACTCCCAGTGGCATTGCTAGCATATTTGACACCTTGACTAGATTATTTTTATAACATCTGCCCCCACCCTCCACTATGATTACATTATATTCACGTAGTAATTGAGAATCAACATAATTTAAAAATCTTTTTTTTAAAAGCAACAAATAAAAAGAATGGTGGTAACTTCAAAGCTTACTCAAGTTTCTAGACTATTTTATGAATGAATTAAAATTTATACTTTTCAAATAAAAATATTATACTTGCACTTTGCACTTAAAGAAAAGTAGGAACTCCACTGATCTCATAGAATGAGAGAAATGAAGCAACTCGAGTTCTGATGCTTTGACTTAAATCACAGCCATATCTGCCCAAGGCCAGCTCAAGGATTCCCAGTTTGCTCTTGGATGCATGTAGCTAAGTGTGGGTGTGTTGGGGCCAACTGCATAACTGGGAGTTGGCTGAGTTAACTTCCACTGGAACACAATGTTTAGCAAAGGATACGTAATAAAAATGTGATAATTCAAACCTTATAATGTGTGTTAAAAGTCAACACTAATATCTGCAATTGTTTAAGAGTAAGATTTACAAAAGGTTTTTTTTCAAAGTATTTGATCACTTCACTGTTTAGAATTGTAGGCACAAGGTGATGATTTAAATCAGAATGACTCAGTTTTATTATTGCTTTAAAATTCCCTATATACAGTGTATCCCCTTATTGCCTGCACCTGGGACTACTGCTAACACCTCCACGTGGTCAGCCACAGGTAACTCCCCTTGTTGACATAAGCGAGTACAGAGTGGACACCCTCACGAAGCTCTTTGTCTTGTGGCCTCCGCTTCTTTCTAGCCCACTCCACAATCCCCTTCTTGTGAAAAATACCTTGTCTTCTAAAACAATGGAATTATTCTACTCCGCAGACCCTTTTCCTTCTAAAAAATATATTTCTGTGTATTCATATTCCTCCCTCTGACAATTTAAATGTAAAGAGCAAAACCTTTAGAGCCAGAATTTTCTGGGTTTGATTTTTCTCTCTGCAGCTTATAAATTGTGTGACCTTGGGCAAGTTACTGAACATAACTGGGCCTTAGCCCCCACACCTGGAAAAACAGGGGTACAAGCCTCAGTTATAGGTACTACCATGAGAACGTAAAACATATGTGAGGTCCTCTGTCACAATAATTATCTTTTCAATCTTCCTTACTAAATTTTGCGTATCCAACACATTCAGAGCTTTGTTCAAAATAAGTCCTCATAGAAGCTGAACAACTGAATTGAGCTGATTAAACTTGATGGTATACGAGCTACAGAGGTACACGGTGGAGGCTCAGGTTTCAGACCTTTCTGTAACTGCTTCAGCTGTGAGCTCAGCATTGTCATGAGAAGAAAATCTAGGATATTTCTCATTTGGCTCCAGTTCCCCGCCCTCAGCTGTCAAAACAAGGAGGCAGCAGAAGCTTAACCGGGGATGGTAACTGCCCGGGAATCTGGATGAAGGTTCCATTTCACCTTCAGGATTGTCTTCGTGTTTTGAGCAGCTCAGAGGTAAGGAATGCTGATGTCATCAGGGTTAGTGCTGTGTCCTGAATAAATACCAAGTTAGGAGGAAGATGACTCAGCCCTCAGAGCTGCCCAAACCTCATACTCCTCCGATATTTTAAGCAACAGAGAGTGGTAAGCAGCTGTTAGATATCTTTGCTTCTTTGTTCAGGCAAAGCTTAGCTTGTTCCATTTGGAAAGAAAATGGTCATAGTTTCCAGCACATTTAAAAGTCTCCTTTCTTAGGGTTGTTAAAGCACATGTAGCCTGGAATATACAACTTAATTTTGTACAGTTTCATCTCATTTTCTTATTATTTCCTGATTCTAAATGGGTATTAAGTTTGTTGTGGGAAGAGACCACACCTTCAGTTCCTCTTATATTCTCTCTAAACTTAGTAATTACTCTTGGGTCCATAGTAGTTGGTACAGGCAAATATTAATTTTATTTGTATATGATTTTTACATGAACAGTTACTTCTACTTCCACTCTTTCTTTTGAAATTCACCACAACCCTATAAAGTAATGGTTATTATCTCTATTTCATAGGTCAGGAAGCTATGGTTCAGAGAGATTAAGTACACCACCATAAATTATATAATTAGTTATCAGCAGAGCCTGAATTTATATATTTTTATATATATTCTGAAAAAATATGTGGCATTTAGATAAAAAATTCCATCTTAAATTTTATCGTTTCATGAGAGCTTAATTAAAAAGCTTTAAAAATATGTTTAATATCTTCCTAAGTGTTGGATGCCTGCTGCCCACCCTTTCTCCCTGGTTCTGTAATTAGAATACCTTTTGTAGTTTGTGACTTTGTTGCTGTAGAACATAATTATTTTATTTGTACATAGAAAAGCTTATTTGTGCAATATGGAAGGAAACATGGCGCAGGAAAGTTCCCAAGCAATATAAAAACAAGGATTTATTTGTATTTTAGTCAGTACTATGTAACAGATATTCAGGAAATTCACAATATTTGGGGGTATTATTATTCATCTTAAAGGTAAGGAAAGGTGAGCAAAGGTTTGTGGTTAAGAAGAGTATAAATGGTGCGAGTAATTTAAATTGCTGGACTCCTTTGATGCAGTCAATAGGTGATTATGGAGAGCCTGCATCGCTGGTGTGGCTGGAGAGTGGTTTTGAACGCATTAAAATTGGGGAGAGGTCAGACACTCTGGGAATTCAATCAAGATAACCCAATTTACACACTAAAATGATTCAGGAGGAACTGGAGAACTACCTAGATTTTTCATTTTGGTCTCGTGCTGCAAATGGACAACAAGTCTGTGATTGATGGAAGACACTTGCCTCGCTTATTATGTTATGATTCATAGATTCCTGGTATAGAACATCATTGCGTATTTTGTCTTCGGAAGCTTCCTCTTTCAGTTATTGCTGAAATGAACATCTCACTTATATTAATAAAGTAATAATTTAAGCAAATGAAACGTTACAGCCTGCTAAAACTGTAAAAGAACTTGAGTTTCAGTATGGGTGAGTGTAAGCATAATAATTTAGTCTTTATTTGAGAGATTGTTGAGTATGATGTGCAAATACTTTGTCGCTTTTATAATTGATGTTCTCAATAATTTACCACATCTTTTTCATTTCGTTCATGAAACTTGTAAAGGATTAAGTATAAACGGATCTTTGAGGAAGTTGGTTAAATGGATCACCAAAGAGAGTAAGAATGGTCTGGGTTGTGGTGAGCAGTAGAAGATCATTATTGTAGTTACAGAGAAATCTCTATTTTTATCTCCCAGTTTAATCCCTCCACGTGCATTAACCTGAAATAGATCACAGTGCTTCTCTGTTAAAATAATACACGGACATTTAGATGGATGATTACTGCTGCATTCAAGGTTCTGTAAATAATGATAATATTACTGTCTAGCACATTATATAAGATCACCTAAATTATAAGTAGAAGATGTATCATGTCATGGTCAAGTCGAATGTATGTAATTTACAGGCCCAATTTTCACTGTCATGAGTGTCTGTTGAGGAGGGCAAGAATAATCATCACCCTTCTCCAGAAAAATATGTCAAATCTATGCCTTTTTCTAAATCTAGTGTTTAAGAAATTGTGCAATCCAAAGGAAAATCCCTCTCAAGGGGAAAAATGAAATCACTTATGATCACCTCCTCCTACAAGATTTCATGAAGCACATTTTCTGTACTTGTACGTGTTGAACATGATGCTGAATATGATGGTGGTGGTGGTGGTAGGTGGTGGAAAAAAAGCATTGGATGTCAGCCTTGCTTTCACTGTGACCACTGGTTCATTGAGGAAAGTGCAGCAGTCTTTCTGTTTCTTCTGGTAAGGCAGGATCCTGAAGTGTCATTAAAAATTCTTTTATTTATCTTTCCTTTTGTCCTCAGAGTCCTATCCTTCAATTATTTTTATTCTCTAAAACCTTAGTTAGCTAATGTGACCTTTTCTCACAGTTATGAGGTATGACTTCCCCTCTTTTAAATATTTCTTTCCCTCCCAGGACAGCTTTATCATTTCTTATCTCATCTGTCTTTTCTTTACCAAACAACTTTGGACTCATCTTGTTTTTCCATCTGTTATGATTCTGTAAATCAACAAACCTACCACCATCGTTACCTCTTGGTGCATAGAACAAAGTTATTCTTTTCACTTCATAGCTTCTCACACATCCAGAAAATACTTGCTTTTGTTTTATTATATTTTTAATCCATTCATCTACATCTATTCTCCTCCTTTTATAAGTAACCATTAATTGTCTAGTTTATTAGGTTAAACTTTATGAAACATATTAATATAAGTCAAAAACTATTAAATATCAGCAATTTCATGTCAAACAAATGTCTTGCCAATTTACATTTGTATTAATTTCATGGATAAATTGAAAAATATACAATGATTTATGTACATGTGTACGTCTATTCCCTGACTAAATTAGTGGTGCAACCCATATCAGATTCCAAGTCCGTGTAAACATGGGATTGCTCCTGGTCTCTTCATTCTCTTCCACTGGTGTCTCCATTGAGTAGTTGTCATGAAATAGAATGACTTAGCTTCGTTCCCTAATACTGTCTTATATTGGGTTGGCCAAAAAGTTCATTGGTTTTTTTTCTAAGATGATTCTAGTAGTGCTTATTTGTCTTTAACTTCATTCAAAACAATTTTCTTAGATTGCATTGTGACAGCTGTTACATCAGTGTGCATTTAAGAAAAATCAAAATTGGCAAATTTTTGTGTAGTCATTTTAATATTGAAGATGGAAGAAAATATGCAACATTTTTGGCATATTATTCTTTATTATTTCAAGAAAGGTAGGTAAGAACACAACTGAAATTCATTAACAAAAATTGTGCAGTGTGCAGAAAAGGCGCTATGACTTATTGAACATGTCCAAAGTTGTCTGTGAAGTTTCAGGTTGGAGACTTCTCGCTGGACGGTGCTTCACAGTTGGGTAGACCAGTGGTGGTTGATAGTGATCAAATCAAGATATTAATTGAGAACAATCTCACAATATATTCAAATCAATAAAGGTATTGTTGACAATGAAAAATGTATTTTAAAAAAATTTATTATTTTTCTATTACAGTTGCCCCAATTTTTCCCCCTTTGCCCTTCTCTGCCCAGTTCCCCCCATCCCACCGCTCCCACAATCAATCCCCATACTGCTGTCCATGCCCATGTGTCATTCATACATGTTCTGTGACTATACCCTTCCCCTTCTTTCCACCATTTTTCCCCTCTTGCCTCCCTGCTGGTAGCTGTCTGTTCCATGTTTCCACACCCCTGGTTCTATTTTGTTCATTAGTTTGTTTTGTTCACTAGATACCTCTTATAAGTAAGATCATTTGGTATTTGTCTTTCACTGACTGGCTTATTTCACTTAGCATAATATTCTCCAGTTCCATTCATGCTGTTGCAAAAAATAGAAGTTTCTTCTTTCTTTTTGCTGTGTAGCAATTCATTGTGTAAATGTACCACAGTGTTTTGATCCGCTCATCTGTTGATGGACACTTAGACTGTTTCCAGCACTTGGCTATTGTGAATAGTGCTGCTGTGCATAGGTTCTTTTGAATTGGTGTTTTGGGATTCTTAGGGTATATTCCCAGCAGTGGAATTGCTGGGTCAAAAGGCAGTTCCATTTTTAATTTTTTGAGGAAATTCCATGCTGTTTTACACAGTGGCTGCATGAGTCTGCATTCTCACCAACAGTGCACTAGGGTTCCCTTTTCTCCACGACCTTGCCAGCCACTTGTTTGTTGATTTATTAAAGATAGCCATTCTGACAGGTGTGAGGTGATAACTCATAGTGGTTTTAATTTGCATCTCTCTGGCGGCTAGTGATATTGAACATCTTTTTATATGTCTACAGGCCAACTGCATGTCTGTCTTCCTTAGAGAAGTATCTATTCAGGTCCTTTGTCCATTTTTTAATTGGATTGTTTGTCTTCCTGGTGTTGAGTCATGTGAGTTCTTTATATATTTTGGAGATTAAACCCTTGTCCCATATATCATTGGCAAATATGTTCTCCCAAATGGTTAGTTCCCTTTTCATTTCAATTATGGTTTCTTTAGCCATCATCAAAAGCTTTTTAATTTGATGCATTCCTATTTGTTTATTTTTTCCTTTGTTTCTTTGGCCTAGTAGCTATATCAGCAAAAATATTGATCTGTGAGATATCTGAAATTTTACTGCCTATGTTTTCCTCTAGGACTTTAATGGTATCACAACTTATATTTAAGTCTTTTATCCATTTTGAGTTTATTCTGATGTATGGTGTTGATTGGTGGTCTAGTTTCATTTTTTGCATGTACCAGTCCAGTTCTCCCAATACCATTTATTGAAGAGACTATTTTTACTCCATTGTATGCTCAGGACCCTCTTGTCAAATATTAATTGACCATAGAGCTGTGAGTTTATTTCTGGGCTCTCCATTCTGTTCCATTGATCTATGTGTCTGCTTTTATGCCAGTTGCAGATTGTGTTTGTTACAGTGGTCTTGTAGCATAGTTTGACCTATATGCTATAGTGGCCTTGTAGCATACCTGATATCAGGTATTGTGATCCTTCCGATTTTGTTCTTTTTTCTCAAGATTGCTGAGGCTATTTGAGGTCTTTTTTGGTTCCATATAAATTTTTGAGATACTTGTTATAGATCTTTGAAATATGCCATTGGAGTTTTAATAAGAATTGTGCTGAATCTATAGATTACTTTGGGTAGTATGCATATTTTAATGATGTTAATTCTTCCAGTCTATGAACATGGTATATGCTTCCATTTATTTGTACCCTCCATAGTTTCTTTCTTCAGGGTTCTATAGTTTTTCAAGTACATGTCTTTTAATTCCTTGGTTAAATTTACTCCTGGGTACTTCATTTTTCTTTTTGCTATAGTAAATGGATTTTTTTTCCTGGTTTCTCCTTCTTATAGTTAATTGTTGGTGTACAAAAATGCCATCAATTTCTGAATATTGACTTTGTATCCCTCTGTTTTGCCAAATTCATTTATTAGGTTGATCAGTCTTTGGTGGAGACTATTGGGTTTTCTATGTGCACTATAATGTCATCTGCAAATGACAGTTTTACTTCCTCCTTTTCAACTTGGATGTCTTTTATTTGTTTTTCTTGTCTGATCACTGTGGCTAGAACTTCCAGTGCTATATTGAATAAGAGAAGTGAATGCAGACACCATTATCTTGTTTGTGATCTTAAGGAGAAAGCTTTTAGTTTTTGCCTATTGAGTGTGATGTTGGCAGTAGGTTTCTTGTATATGGCCTTTATTATATTGAGACATGATCCCTCTATTTCCACTTTGCTGAGTGTTTTTATCATAAATGGATGCTGGATTTTATCAAATGCTTTTTCAGCATCTATTGATGTGGTTATGTGATTTTGTCCTTCATTTTGTTTATGTGATGTATTACATTTATTGATTTGTGGATATTGTACCATCCTTGCATCCCTGAGAGGAATCCCACTTGATCATTGTGTATAATCTTTTTAATGCATTGCCGGATCCAGATTACCAATTATAAAATGTGTCTTCTATTTTACAAAAAAACCCATATGGACTTTTTGACCAACTCAATATATTTATGGGTCATCACAGGTGTTTAAAATAGATTTTACTTAATAGTTAGTAATCGATCCTCTAATTTTAAAATAATTCCTGTCACATTCTCAACCCCTCAGTCTATTTATTCTACTGTTCTTTATAATTTCTCAACTGTGTATTTCAGGTCCTCTGTTACATTTTTATGTTAACCACTACAATTTTAATAGTCAAAGTCTCTGTAATGTTTTTTTGATGATTCCTTTTTAATGGTATCTTATTCTTGATTCAGGATGCAGTATCTTCTCTTATCTCTTCAAATATAATGTCTTATCTCTCCCCTCCCTAGTGCCTGGCCACATATAAGAGTGGTGCTTTGTAAAGGTGTTTGGAAGCTCTATATTCATGATTGGAACCTGTCAATTGTGGGCTTCACTGTAGTCTGACTCTGAATGGACTACACTGCTGGGGAACCTGCAAAACTACCAGTATCATAATGCCCCCCTTCTTTGGTTTATCAGTTTTTCCAGAAAAGTCTTCTAAATTCCAATCTCAGAACACTGGCTATAAACATGTTTATAACTGAATGAAGAAGAGGAGCAGAAGTCTCAGATTTAGTATGGGAACTTACACTTAATTCCACTATTTTCACTATGGCACTTATTTTTTTTTTCCATTAGATTTAGTGTCCCCCAAAGTCAGGGAATCTTTGCTTCACTATCTGTAGAGAATAAGCTTTCAGTTCTTCTGTTGGGAGGAGTAGAAATTCTTACACAGAGTGGAGGACAGTGTCTGGATATCTGTTTCATAAATGGTTCTAATCAATCCTCTTTTATTTTTGTTTGAATCTAACTTTACCCACTTTTAGAGGTGCATGGTGCTGAAATCATTTGAGTGTTAGGAAGTTTTTGTGAAACAAATGAGATAGTTTCTGTGGTTTCTCTGCTACCAGTTTAGGAGTCTCTTTCTTTGTTTGGTAAGTCATTTAAAACTCGTTCTTCTGTTTTTCATCATCTGAATTTTTATTGCTATTCTTTCATCCTCTGTTCTTCTTGTCCCTATAGATTCATGCCTCAAAAGATCCCTTTGCCATTGTTTTATAGTGTTTATGGAGAGGATGGATTAAAAGGCACACATCCAATCCCCATCTTTAACTGGAATTCCTGCTGTTTTCTTTTATTATTTCCTCATTGTTTCCTTGTTTTACTTGGTCACTCTTTTACTGGTGCTTTGAGTAATCACTTAACTCACTTGTTTAAATGTTTTTCAGTTTCTAATGAATGTATTTACAATTAAAAACTTTTCTCTCAGTACTATTTTACTTCCAGAAGTTGACCTGGATACTTTTATTGTAATTAACTATAAATTTTTCACAATATTTCTCATGTCTTTCATTTTAACCAAAACATGTTTTAGTAATAGGTTCTATAGTTTCTAGTAACATAGAATTTTGAAAGCTATCATTTACTGATTTGTTATCTTATTGCATTGCAATCATATTGAAAAATGTATATGACATTGATTTTAGGGGATTTATTAAAGTTATTCTGTGGCCTATCATATGTTAGACTTTTTTTTTGGATAATGCATGTATATGTGGAAGAAAAATGTGTCCTCTGTTTGTTGGGTGAAGTAATTTCCAGATAGCTATAAATCAAGTTTATTCATCCTCAAATATTTTTTATTCTTGATTATTCTTTATAACTGGTTGGTCTTTCTTTATGGTTCCTCTTTTCTTCTTAAAATCTAAAAGCCTCCCTTTCTTACCTGGCATCTGTAAGATTTACAGATAGATCTAGCAACTACTGCGAATAGTTATCATCCATTCTGTGAGTTTGTCTGATCTTGCTTCTATTTTATTAATACAGTGCAATGTTGGCTGTTTATATTTTTCTGTCTAGCAAACATCGGAGACCTCTGTTCTTTGTTCTTACTCTTTACATTGTCTGTTCTTACTTTTTTTCTGATGAGTTTTCAGAGCAGCCCTGGTTTCACGCATGGTGGTACCTTAGAGTTCATTCTACCAGTATTTTTATAATTAAATTAGATTGAAATGGTTCATCTCAGTTTATTAGTTTTCTTACATCGTTCAGATGATTCTTACATTATGAAATCAAGTAAGTAATCACAGAGAGGTAAAGAGTACTTTAAAGAAACTAATATCAAATGTTTTTTTATTTTATGAGTAGAGCAGCCAAGACTTAGAGAAATTTCGTAACTTCTGTAAAATTCTACAACTAGTTAATCTAGTTAATTAATATGACCAATTAACACTTTTCTCAATGTGAAATTGAGGTTAAAAATATCTTCACAGACTTAATGATTAAAATAGATACTATTTGTGAAAGTGCATTTTAAGCAATGAAGTGTTTTACAAATGTAAAAACAATTATGATAGTTTAAGACAAGTTTCATGATAGCAGAATTCTTCTGAATGTCTAATGTGTGTATTAACCAATATCACTATGAATATGTATCAGATTCATCGTGAGGGTTTCCTGTGTCAGAAATGATTAAATGTCCTTGCTGTCAGAACTTCCCGTTTAGTAGAGGAGGCAGAAACGTAAAAGAGAAACCCAGTAGAGTGAGATAAGTGTTTTAAGAGAGGAAAGCTAAAGGTCAGAGATTTTCTAGTGAAGTACTATCCACCTCTCCCATGAGGTCAAGGGAGGCTTCACAGAGGACAGACCTTAATCTCCGACACCTCTGAGTTAACATTGTATCCCTTGTTTGAGCTGACCATCTCTCTGTTGTTTTCTGGTTACCATGTGGGATATTTTAAATATTATAGCATCTCTACAGAATATTGTGGGAGTGGAGGTGTGGCCAAAAATGAGGTTTCAGAATTCAGTTGTGCTTGGTTTTTGGAGAGCATATAGATCATGTTTTGCAGAAAATGGGTAGCCATTGGAAGGAAATATTTATGTGTAGTAGTAGTGACGCATTAGTATATGGAAACATCATTGGTGTACTCCTGAGTAGACTGGGTACATTTGTTGGTTGAATATGTGCAGGAAAACATTTTGTTACTGTTAAGCTTAGGGTCATCATTTCTTTTTATTCATGGTCATTCCTCATCCTTACACTATCATATTCCTAGTGAACCTGTAATTAGAGTGAGACACCAAGAATCTAGGCAGGGAGAAACAATGAGGATGTTTGTGAAGTCCCTGGGAGAAATTTAGGGGACTCACTTAAGTTTTCCAGATTTGTCAGCCTTTTGATTTCTTCTAGCAATTTTCCATTATATGTTATTTATTTTTTTCCTTCCTTCCTTCCTTTTTTTTCTCTTTCTCTCTCTGCCTCACATTATTCCCTTCCCTCCTTCTTTTTTTTCTTTTCCTTCCTTCAACACAGAGCATGCTTCTGCATTTTTGTTCCCTTCCAGTATTTCTTTTGGAACGAAGTTGGGGTTACAGCGGCTCACAATCTAGGTTTATTCTTCACTGGAAAACCCTGAACTATCTGGGGCTTATTCCAGGCTGGGGCAGAGTCAAAATTCTAAGCATCTTGATTCAGAATGTTTTGTATTTCAGTAGTTTGTATCTAATTTATTTAATGAGAGGTCCATTTTTGAACAATAAAATCATTTTTGACCCAAAGCATTGCTTTTCACAATTACTAAGTCAAAGACATTCCATAAGCAATAAAGTGTTGAAAAAACAGTGATTTTTCATTTTGGTTCAACATTGCTTGAATTTATAGCACTGCAGTCATATATCCACATAGAACACAGCCCTTGGTTTGCTTTGGTTAGTTTTGTTATTACTCCATATGCTTCTGTAGTTACATTCAAGTGGTAGTGGTAACTTGGTTATTGTTCTAAGTTTATATGACATTTTATACTGTTTTTTCTTGTATTGTTCAAAGTTCGTATTATAGCTCTTCATTTCTAATTTTACATTATCTCTTTCCTTTGAATGAATAATATTTGTGTTACAATTCCAAAGGGGCAGAAAATTTTATTTTTCTCCAAAATCATATGAAATTGTGTATCATAGTTTAAAATTATGAATAAATGTGTTAATTATTTCAATTTGCTTCTTTCAATAATTTTAAAACTGTTCTTCTATTTCTTGTTTTAAAGTTTAGAAAGTCCAGTAGTATGGCTCTGTGTGTGCGTGCAGAGGGGGGCCTCATAGTGAGTCAGAGTTATTAAGTGATTACTATCATTTTTGTTGCTAACTTGTGAGTGGGCAGAACCTGAACTAGAACTCAGATCTCACAAATCCGAATATTTTTATCTTTCCTCTCTACTATTCTGCCCTCCACATAGTTAGCATAACCAATTTCCTTGCCTCTGAAGGTTAAGTAAAGTAATTTCCAGGTGTGAATTTATCCAGCATGAAAGTTGTGAGGGCACAGATCAGGAGAGCATTAAAAATTGTGTAGTCATGAGGCGGTCTTTTGTGTCTGCTTGGGCGTCAGGGTATAAATCATGGAATTCACACAACTAAGTTATCAACACAATTTTTCAAGTAAAATTACAACATATTTTATCTGGTCAAAATAGGTTTTGGGTAATTTATGGGGTTGGTTTGCTCACCTACTTCTCTCAGGAATTAACTGTAACAATGGCACTCACTCTCCTTAGATCATGAAATAATGGAGACGCAAGGGTCTGAGGGCATTCGTTTATTTGAGTCCTTTGGATTATGATAGCACAACATTTTCCAAGTAGATGGATAGGTACCTAGTTTTTTTGAAGACTCCCTAATTCTATAAAACAAACTTTTAATTCAATTTCAGTAGCTAGATACTTAACTGAACTCTTATAGGAATTAGTAAAATATGGTCTCTGAATTTTTACAGGGATTTTAAAATGAAGAAATGATATAATCAGTACATACAATTATTGCAGGGATATTATGATAATGGTCATAAAATACACATTTAAAGGCATGTTCTGAGAAATCAGACTGATGATGACATCTGTAGCTTAGGCACAGCAGGGAAGACTGCCTGGTAGAGGAATTAAGATGAGCACTGAAGGATTTGTAGGAGTTTTGAAGGATGCAAGGTGGAAGGGTGATGTAGACACTGGCCCGCAGTCTGCGTTGTTATGGATGAAATGAGACAGTCACATGGGCTACTGAGTCTGGTGGAGGATAAAGGGCCACATGGCTTTTCTCTCAAGGGGAGGAAAAGCTCACGACCTCTGCCATGACAGCTTTTATTGGGTCCAACTACCCATCCCGCACATTACATGATGGTCCTCATTTACTATGCACAGTTTCACTTTAGGGGGTTACCTTTTATAGACAACAAAGGAGCCGATGCCTCTAATCACATCACAGAAGAAAGATATTTGCAAAGGGAAAAGTGGTCGAACTGGTTACACTCATCCTAGGAACGTTTAGCATGGATTTTAGGAAGTTACAATAAGCACTTGCTGTCCCAATTCAGTGTGAGCGAGTTTTAGCAAAAGTAAGTCTCAAAGCGGCCTAGGTTTGATTTACAGCAGGCCTGAATCCCCACGGGAGAACCTATCCATGGACGTGGGTCCTGTGCATCTCCGAGCGGGAGCTGGGCCTACGCCACACAGAATGGTCTCCTACAGAAGGGATTTGGGGTGAAGCACATCAATGGAACAAAGGTCTGGAGTCTCTGGAGTGTGTGACCCAGTTGGGGAGGGGCATAGGTCATAGGTAAGAAAGCCCTGAGAGGTAAATCGGTACAGGGAACAGAGACAGAATGGAGATAACTGTGATGGCAAACGAGAATTTATAAATTAACCTATAGGACAATACTGGGTGATCAAGGCATGCTTTTGAGCAGAGGAATCAGATGGGAACCATATTTTAGAAAGAGTGTGTTTATCGGAGATTGAAAGGAGAGTGTGACTGGAGATGAGGAGGGCATAGCAAGGAGAGGTGATGAGGGTGGTGGTAGAAGGGGGTTTGGAGTGAACTGATGGAGGGCAAGAGATCTCCTGGCCTGGGCCACTGAGTTGACAAAGGAGGCCCAGTAAAGAAAACCTCGAAGTGTTTCTGTCTGGTTGACTGGTAGGTAGCACGTGGCTCCACAAGAACAGAGAAGTCGGAAGTTCTGGGGTAGGGGTGAGGGTGTGGATAGTGAATGAAAGGTTGTTTTACATCTGAACTAAATGCCTTATGCCAGCTTAAACCCCTGGGCACATACAGGATTTAACATCTGACCTTTGTTTTTCCTGGACCCATGTGATGTTTTGTGCTGCCTTCTGCTTACAGTCTGTGTTTTGTAAGCACGTGCTTACTGAAAAATATCTAAGCCTATCTTGCAGTTGTAACAATATTATATATTCCCGAGATGGAAAATAGCACCCACCACAACAATAGCAATAATATCAACAGCAATCAAAACAATGGTAACAAGCAAATCCAACAAGCACAGGGATTTTACAGTCTTCTGTTTCTCACCATCCCACAAAATGCTACTCATTATATTGCTTCCTGGACTCCGTGCCAAACTGCAGCCCGCTCAGGGTCAGGGCTTGCTGGGGGTGCTGCCTGCTCCATTGTGCCTGCCGCCCTGGGATCAAAGCATTCTTTCTCCTTCCTCATCTACCTCTTCTCCCTACTGCCTGTCTGCCTTCTCCTGCAGGGGGTCAGGCTGGCCACATTTGCACGTCTCAGTGCGTAGCCCTTTTATACAAAGTTTTCTTTGTTAATCAGGAGAAGTAAATGCTAATCCTCTCTATGTACAATGCGCTGCTTTGAGAGGAAGGTGTGACAGTGATATAATGACTTGGTGGATTTTCAGACCAGGAGGATCAAAATATCTTGGTTTTATTTTCCAGAGATCAGTGAGCATTTGAGAGGTATGTGTGTGTGGGAGTGTGTGTATGGGTGTGGAGGTGGGCATCTTTTTGCTCACAGTCTCCCAAACAATGCCATTGTGCCATAGAGTACTTGAATTTTCTTCTTTTCCATGTTCACATGTGAATCACTGTTTATGTTTGGGTGTCAGTGCAAGACAGTTATGTTGAAACTGCAGAATCTGTAATCTGTGTGCCTTTGGCTGGCGACTGAGCTTTAAGAACTCACCTTACTGTGTCATTACCGAAGTCCTTGGCCAGGATCAAGATGGGTATGCGGGCTGATCGGTATGGGAGCTGTCCCCTTGTAGCTTCTCATAAAGCCAGACTGAACCAAAATATAAGCACTGCCTTCCATCATGTTCCTCTGCAAGATATTAGTAAAAACACAGTGGCTGTTCATTCTAGTTTCTGCTTCGACTTGCCATGACTCCTTACACCGATCAAGCAGTCGGTCATCACTTCACTGAAGTACTGGTAAGTTCCAAGGTGGTCTTCTGAACATCCCAGCAACCTCCGGGAATGGCTTATACTTGAAGACCTGCTTGTAGGTCTTTATTAGGTAGTTATTAAACATTTAAGAAAAACATGTAAAATGAAGAGGTCTGTCTTGTGTTTTATTTAATTTCCCCTTCTTTTGTTAGTCCTAGTAGCACCAAGAGGATGGTTGCTTTATTTGACCTCCTCTCCATGGGAATAGTAACTATAATGGGTTTAATTAACTATGTGGTATTGACGTAATTAGTTATCCTGGTGATTAGACTTTAATAAAAGCACTTCATTTGAGATGCATTGGCGTTCTGCGGTGGCCGAGCTCCGCACCTATATTTCATAACTGTCTAGACATTGGCACCCTGTGCATATTTTACCAACAACCCTTGAGAGAGGTTATCTTGCATGGCTTAAGGTAATTGGGAACTAATGATTTTGCCCCCTGGTTTCAGACTTGCTTGCGGCAGAGAGAGGAGAAGCTGCAGGGGGAGGGGTAGCAGCTCATTTTGTGTAAACTGAAAGGGAGGGGGGAAGGGCTATGTTTTGGAAACCATATGCTCTTAGGAACTGTTTCTCTTTAAGTTAGCAATCAGAGAGACAGTCACACCAGAGGGAATTGAAGGTGTTTAATCTATGGGTGGACTGTATAAATACATTAAAATAAATGTCCACAGTGTATAGAGACATATGCTCATATTAACAGGGATCCTGGCTGTACACATGTCTATTAACAAACACACAGTCCATTTCGGTATAAAAAGGAGATCACTGCTTAAATTTGGTCAGCAGGTGACTGGCAATGTCCCTTCCTTTCACATGGCAGAGTGGATAATGAAATCAGACTGTATGGAAGAAATAGGGCAAATATAAAAGAGGACACATATAATGCAAAAATTTCCATATGAAAATGTCAATAATAATATCACATGAAATCCCAAAGAAGAAGAGAACAAAAGCAAAAAGATTATCTAGCTGTGCCTGGACCCGTCCACAACAAAACATCCTGCCTGAACCCCCTTAGTCTCCTCACTATTCAAACTTGGATAATGGAGGAGGAGGAGGGGCCAGGGGTGAGTGGGGGTGGGGAGTAGCTAAAGGCATGGACGGACAGAGGGGGTTTAGAAACCTAGCTGAAATAGACTCTGCTGCGAAATAATAGGTTTGGCACACAATCTCTTTTGCAGCAAGAAGTACTATTTCTTTTCCAGTCTGTTTTATTTGACTCCTCTTCTTTCATAGATGTGCTTTCCCCTGTCACCTCTCCCTGCGGCTCTTTATCCTGCGGGACCAGGCTGCCTGTCCTCCACAGTCCCTGACTAGAGACGCACACGCACGCTGAAACCACTGCAGGCATTGGGCTGCTTCACGCAGCCCAGGAGGCAGCATTGTGGTCATCCCAAGAGCCAAACCTAGGAGCAAGCACCACTGCAAAACCAAACAAATGGAGGGGATGTGCCTCGGTGGAGGCACCTGCCGACAAGACTTGTTCCTCTGCCACCAGGGATGCTCCGGCAGAAGCCTCCATCCCTCATTGAATCAATAAAATCAAGTGTCCTTTATTTTAAGCCTCTGCACTATAATCCAGTGGCAAGGAGAGGGGCCCAGGCATTTCATCCCATTGTTTCAAAACAGATCGTTTGGTTGGCATTGACAAAAGGTTCATTCCTTTACCTTTGTGGAAATGTCAGTAAAAAGGCAGGTGCTGGGCATTCGGACTCTTTTGCTCAGTAGAAGGAAAAATGGAGAGAGAGTGTGTGTGGGGAGGGGGATCTGTGGCAGGCTCACTACATGTGCTGAAGCTTTCTAAGACATTTTGTTTAGCTTGATATTGTGTGGCAGTGAAGAGAGAGGTGGAATCTATTGTGTGCCAGCTGCATGAATCACCGGATTGAAGTCTAACAGCCTCAGATCCTCTTTTATACAGTAGAGGGGAGATTAAAGCAGGGAGCTCACATGTCACAAAATAGAGGCACAATGCCGTTCTGGCTTGCTTAGTGCACTCAGCCAGCATTTGATCCAAATTTAGCCAAAGGGAAGGAACAAACGTGTGCTGCCATCAGCCAGGGAGGTGACAAATGTTGGGCTGTAATATCCAAAATTCCTTTTCTCTTTCCAAAATGTCATCTCTCCTTTGTCAGCTTCATTATGATGGAATCTATGTATAGGCACAGACCAAATGGAAACAAACAAAAACACCCAAACCCCAGCTAAATCGTTCGACACCTGCCTCTTCTGAAGCTGTGTGATTGATACAGAGTTTTCTATTCAGGACTTACAGCTGAATTTATTTAACAAGCATTGGCTGAATGTTACAGTATATTCTAGAGACTGGAAAGGATACACAAGGAATCTAACACGTATCCTTCTATTCTCCAAAAGCTTGCAGCCTGGCTAAGGAGATAAGATAGGCAGACAGACAGACACAGTTACTCTGAGGAACAAAGGCAATGGAACGTTTTGTTTAATGACTAAATGTGGAGACAAAAATAAGAAGTGCTGTAGGAATTCCGAAAAAGTAAATTCTGAGCTCAAATTTTTGAAAACAGAATAGAGAAGAGGAACAAGTATGCTGGGAGTATGAAGCCCTTTTAGATATCTTACTGCTACATCATGTAATGCAGAGTGTGTATATAGTTGCATTATTATCATCCCCACTTAATTAATAGACAAGGGAACGGAAGCTTAGAGAGATACTTGTTCAAAGTCACTTAGTTAATACGGGCAGAGGAGGAATTTAAACTCCCAAACAATGAACTCTTAACCACATCCCGGACTTGCTTGGTAAAAGAATGAAAATGAGAAACTGGAGGAGCAACCAGCCTGGCACCTCTCCCTTCCCCCTTGCTAAGTGAATTCTCCACCTGTCCTCACTGAAACCTCCAGGCCCTTATCTGTTTCAGCTGCATAATCAGCCCTGTTCTCTGTATTTAGATTTGCTTCCCTGAAAAGACTTCGTGGTCAAATCAGTAACAATTTTTTTTTTTTTTTCCTAGAAGAGACTTTAGTGGTGGCTTAACCAAGGTTAAATAGGTTATTATCTGCAGACAAGAGACCACATCTGTCTTTGGAAAGCCGGCCCAGGGTTCTTTCCAACAGCCCCCACGGCCTTTCTCAGCTCCACGCCGCACTCCAGCATTGACGCCGGAAGACCCACCAAACTTCTTCCGTGTTCGCCACACCTATCACACCCCTGCTGTTTGCTTTTCTTTTCGCTTTATAGAGGAATCCTCGAGCAGGACGAGGACGATGGAGCCCCATGCAGCTCCAGCCATCTGCAGCGTCAGGGACTCCAATTACAACGGAGCAGTCACATCTGCTCGCTGACAGAGCTCGTCATCTTTTTTCTGAGACTCCCATGAGCCTTCCCAGGCATTCTATCTTTTCAAGTCCTCCATGCAATTGGTAAATGATCTCATCTTATATCTTAATGAGGCATCGGCATCATCAGGCATGTGATACCTCATTTCCACCTCAATAATTTCCAAATCCTCTCTCCTTACTGCCCTGTCCGTATACCACCAACCTGCTCCCATATGCATAAGATTTTTCTGAAGAAAAATTTCTACCACTTTTCACATTATTGCTTTAATATATCTTCATTAATATGTTTGTAGAGCATATGTATATATGAGTTATTACACTTTTTTCTTTTGATTTCAAAGAGAGGGGGAGGAAGGGAGAAAGAGAGGGAGAGAAACGGATGTGTGAGATAAATATCTATCAGTTGCCTCCCACACATGCCCCCACCGGGGACCGAACCCTCAACCAAACGGGCAACCCAGGCACGTGTCCTAACCAGGATTTGAACCCATAGTCTTTTGGTTTGCAGGGCGATGCCCAACCAACTGAGCCGCACAGTCAGGGCCACCTCGATCATTTTTCATACGAGTTACTTTAAATTCTTGGTGTTATAATTTTAAACCCTGTTGCATCTGTGTCTGTTTATATTGATTTTTTTTCCCTACAGGTCATGGCTCATTATCTACTTTTTTTAAAAAAAGATGTCATAATTTTTGATAGAATATCAAAATTATGAATATTATGTTGATGAATGCTGGGTACTCGTTTGTTGTTTTGGATTTTTCTCTGGTGCACCTTTACTTGGAATCAGTTAGATAGTTTTATACTTTTTTTTGAAATTTTCTGAGAGGTGGGTGGAGTGAAATCTAGAGCAGTCTTTAGTCTGAGACTAATATTCTAATAGTGTAAGGCCACTGCTAAGTTCCAAGATCTCTACCCAGTCTTCTGTGCCTTTCTGTGTTAGCCGGTAGAAATATGAACCATTCGCAGTTTTGTGTGAGCTCCGGGAGTTGTTTTGTTGACTGATTTCCAGTAGAAAATTTTTTTAGCTCTTGGATAGTTTCTGCCCCTGTTATAAGCTGATCAGTACTTAAACACTTGAGGGCCTTTCTCTGCAGTCCCTGGAGCAATCCGGGTCCTTCCTCTCTCATATTCTGCCCTACAGATTCTAGGGCCTAGCTGCACTGCAGGCAGAAATGCGAGGGCACTTGTGGGGTTCACCTCATTTGTTCTCTTCTTTCAGGGATCATAATTTTGAAATGTGTGCTGTCAAATATTTCAAAATTCCTATTTCATATTTTTTAGTTGTTTGAGAGAGGGGTGTAAATTTGGTCCCTGTGGATCCATTATAGTCAGAATTAAATTCTTGACTGTTCTTGAAGGACCTGTCATTTATGCAAATGTAATATTTACCTTTCTGAATCTGTTTCTCAAAGATGAACCTCAGTCAGTGACCCCTCACTCAGGCATATTGTTAGATTTCCAATTGTACATTGGCCAATTCCACATACATTTCTTCCTTTCTTGTCACAAGTGATCTCTCACCTTTTAACTAGGGTCTTCCAAAGGCGCTACTATATTTTCACCAGATATTCAGGCTCTCAGTTTTGAAGTTATTTTTGAATCCTTACACTTCCTCACTTCCCATGTATCATCTGTTACGACATCCTGCAGATCATCTAAAGTTTTCACTTCTGTCTTGTTCTCCCTCTACCCATTGCCACCACTGTGCTCAAGATCTTTGTTACTTCATGTCTTCAATGTCCATTATTTTGTAATTGACCCTCCTGTTTAGTTTCTCTCTACACTAACTCAACTTGCATAAAATATCATTCATTGCCTAGATATGCTTACAAAATAAATTGTAAATACTTATACTGGAATACTTGAGAATAATTCAGCTAATAAGCAGCTTTTCATAACTTATCTTCTGCTCCTAACTCTATTTTCCACTTCCAATAAAGTGCTCAGGATATTCTAATACATGGTTCTTCTCAGAATTTTATGAACATATCATGCTAATTCAGGCCTCCATGCCTTTGCTAATGGTTAGAATTCTTCCTCCTTAGAATTCCCACCTTTGTTTTTTCTTCTCTTCTTAATGTACCTCACTACTGTAAAACCCAGTTTAATTCCCACTTATGATAGAGTCTCACATTGATCTTTCTCTAAGCTCTGCACTGATGTTTTTCTTTTCTATTCAAATCAGAATTTAATCAAATGATGCTGTAGAATATTAGTCCTTGACCTTGTGTGATTTCCTAGATATTCCCACTCATTATACTCAACCAGAAGCATCCATGATGTGACAACCCTCCTGCTTCCATCCATGAGTTAACCTCCCAGCTTTTCTCTTTACCCTGTATTACTTTCCCCTCCTATGTTTTTTTATTAGGCTCTTTATTGTGGAGGTAAGTGAAAAAAGGGGGAGAAAAGGGGAACTTTCAGTTATATATATGTGGAGAAAGAGTGAGAGAGATTGTTTTCAATCTTAATGACCTACGGAGAATTGATTAGAAAAAGTTGATCAAAATAGTTATTTAGTCATAACGACAAATTCTCCTCTAATTCTCTTCTTGCTTTTCCTCTTTTTATTACCTTCTACTGCACTCATGCAAACATGCTTGTGCAGATGTGGTAATGTATAGCTGACTCTAGAATCCTCTATGGCAGGGCTGTCAAACTCATTTTCACCAGGGGCCACATCAGTCTCACAGTTGACTTCAAAGGGCCGAATGTCAAGTTCCTTGCCCCTAGTTAAGGAGTAGTTACATTTATACAGTCTTAAAATTACACTCCGTCCTTTGAAAGCAACCGCAAGGCTGATGTGGCCCCCGGTGAAAATGAGTTCGACACCCCCACTCTAGGGCATCTTCAGAATGGCTTCTGCCTATCTCCTACGTATCATAATCTCCTACCATGAAAACGAGTATTCAGCTAAGTAAGCATCTGTCCACTGATCCATTAGCAGTACCTTGACAACATAATCACAATTTTAACCAGGAAGAGTTTTAAGTGGAGGCTGCTTCCATCAAGAATTGAAAATTTTAGGGAAGCATAATACTTACCAAAAAAGATATCTAGGTCAGAATTCATCACCTCTAGTTTTCAGGTTTCTAATTTGGGTCTCACCTCACATTCTTTCATCAAACCATCATTAAGCAATACCAATTGAGTATTCCCCTGCCTACTACAACTGTGGGAGGGTTTTGGTGATGTAAATTAGCTATGGTTCCAGTTGTTTGGAAATATCCTGAAAGGTATTGCTGCCAAGACTTTTTATATTTTAACATTTAACAATGTCAAAAGTTAAAATATGCACTAAACCCCCCAGTTAACAATAGTGTTAGTTCTTTAGAGATAAAAGTTAGGTCATGTTACGTTGATTTCACAGCTCTTTCATCAGTTAGGGACCCATGATTTGGGGACCACTCACTGCTCACAGTCAATGTGTAAACCTGGTGTATAAAAGTTGATCAAGAGATGTATTAGAAGTAATATTTTTTTAAAGAATAAAGCATCAAATTTAGGGCTGATCTAATGAAGACTAAATCAGGATTTAATGGTATATCACACAGTTGTTACTACCGCTTTTACTGTGGTGTTTTTATTCGTGAGTAGGAGAGAATGGGTGAAGTTATAGTCAGACTGTTTGGAATTACAGTGGTAATAAAACATCTATGGGTCATTATTAGGTGCAAATCACTATGTTTTATATGTATTACTCAATTTATTTCTCACCAAAATTTACAAATTAAGCAGTAATTTGTAGATTAATATAATAATTAAGCATTGTTATTTTCTCCATCCTTTAGATGGAATGGAATGAAATGACAGCTAGGAGAAGTTAAATTTATGGCAGAGCAAGGATTCTGATGCAATCCTGACTAATCCTGAGGCCTGGACATGGGAGCACAGTGTGTCTGTGAACATCGTACAGCAGAAATAAGGTCAGGAATGGCTGTGCTATGATATGGTATATAACACACCAACCTCGTAAGTGCTTTATAGTTAATGTGACAGATTCACATTCTTTATTTCCCTCAAACCTCTCAATATTGCTGCCAGATAGTGTTTTATTGTTAGACCCACTTTACAAATGAGGAAATTGAGAATCGGAGGTGCTGACTATATTTCTTAGGTTTGCAGAACTGGTAAGACATCCACCCAGTGGACAACTCAGGCCTCTGATTCAAGGTCCCATTACTACTTCTGCTACCCTACCTTGATTCCAAAGGTAAACATAACAGTTACCAAAATTAAGTAACCGTGTGCCTACATGTGCTAAGTCTAAATTTAAGTTGCCACTGTTTATTTCCCTTTTGTAAATAAACAAACCAAAAGACAATCCTGGTAAACTTTGGGCTACATTGCACCTAAAATATTCCATGACAAGATAACAAAAATTCTCTGATTTTATTTGTACACGTTAGGCCTGGCATAGCAAAGATCAACACCTTCCTCTTAGTCTGGCAAGAATGTTCTAGTAACCAAATTAAAATGGGGAGACATTATATTTAAAGAGAAATGCCACTGCAGAACCCTTGACATGTATTCCGCAAAAGAGTTAGGAGAAAAATGTAACTGGAAAGGAAGCACTATCAGATTTCTCAGGCATAGAATTTAGCTGTGACAGATTTACCCAGAGGTAGACTAGATATTTTTTTTCTGTCATGATTTATGAGGTACAAGACATAACTTCTCTGTCCAGATTATCTTTGCCATTTGCGGTGACTGCTAGTCTCATCATTAGATTTTATTTCATGGAGTGGAGGTCCTATCTACACGAAACTCCATAAAAATACCTCCTTTCTGCCACAGATATCTATATATTAATCATTATCATATTGTTTTTAGTAATAACTAATATGGGAGACGAGCACATTGGACTAATGTGGGAAAATGTGGAGAGAAAAGCTGGAAAGCTATGCCATTTTATTGGAAGCATAGGCCCTATTTTGATGCTGGGAGATTGTCATTCATTCACTTAGTCACTCAACAAACATCCAAGCTGGGCATGCCACATGCAAGATGCTGTCCTAGGTGCTGAGACACAGCACCATTAGCTATGAGCTTGTATCATCATAGCCAAGTCAAAATAGCAGGGTAGCGGCACATGCTAGTCTCTCTTTCTTCCCCCACCCTCCATAGCTTTCTGAACAGATGTGGTCAAGGCATGGAAATCTAAAGCATTTTGGATCATATGAATTCCACCTGAAAAGAGGTGCAATGAGCAAACTGATTCTGGAGAGAAGGAATATCTAGAAAAAAACTCTTTGCTTTTTTCTTTTGGGCAGAGCACCGGCTTCCTGGATGGGGAACAGCAAATAATAATGGAGTAGACTCAAAACACTAGAGCAGAGAATGTGTTTGAGAAATGTAACAGTCAGCCTGGCATATAACCCAGGAGCTGGTGAAGGCTTAAGCCCAGCAATGTGAAAGGATGCCTCTTTCCCTTGGAAGATGTTACCCAAGGTAACTTGAGGATGCCAGAATGATTTCTGACACAGTGGTTGCAGAGATGACAGTATGTTTTCTAGCAGGAGCGATTACACAAGGAGAATTTATTCTTAGGGGGATATTTCTTCTGCTTCTGTCATGTGTCCAAGGAGCTAGGAAGAACATGAAAGGAGATCAGAATGTTAGTTCTATTTACCTTTTGAGAGAAACAACCAAACTGATTCCCAAAGCATGTCTCCCATTTTACGTCCTAACAGCAATGAATGAGAGCTCTGATTTCTTCCCATCCTCAGCAACACTTGGTATTACCCATCTTTTAAATAACAACTTTCCTTGTGCATGTGAAGTGGTATCTGACTGTGATTTTTATTTATGTTTCCCACTTTTTATGTGATTATTGGCCATTTATATATCTTTTTCAGAGAAATAGCTCTTCAAATCCTTTGCCCAATAAAAAAGTTGCTATTTGTCTTTTTATTATTGGGTTTCAACAGTTCTTTATATGTTTTAGATACTATTCATTTATCAGAGATACGATTTGCAAACATTTTCTATTCTATGGATTATCTTTTCACTTGCTTGATGATGAACTTTGATGCACAAAGTTTTTAATATTCATGAAGTCCAGTGGATCAAATTTTTCTTTTGTTGCTTATGCTTTTGGTAGCATATTTAAGAACTCATTGCTTAATCAAAGGTCACAGATTTATGTCTATGTTTTTTAAAGAACTTTGTAGTTTTGATTAGATACTTTTAGCTATATACACATGAGGTAGGGGTCCAACTTCATTATTTTGCATTTGGAAACCCTTTATTCCCAGAACCGTTTGTTGAAGGGACAGTTCTTTTCCCCATTGAATTGTCTTGGCACATTTGACAAAAATCAAGTGACCATAAATATAAAGGTTTTTTTAAAAATACTCTCTATTCTATTTCCCTGGCCCATATGCTAGTGTCACACTGTGTTGATTACTGTTGCATTGGAGTAAGTTCCGAAATCAGTAAGTGTGCATCCTCTAACTTTGTCCTTTCAAGATTGTATTGAGTATTCTCAGTCCCTTGCATTTCCATATAAATTTCATGATGAGATTATCCATTTCTACAAAAGTGGCAGCTTGATTTTGATAAGCATTGCATTGAATCCCTATTGGTGACTATTGCCATTGTGTGAACCATGGTTCTTTTTGTCATTTATCTTATTAACATGGCCTATTATATTGATTGATATGCTGAACCATATTTTTTATATACCGAACCAATCTTGCATTCCTGAGATCAATTTCATTTCATAGAGTATAATCTTCTTATGTGTTTCTGATTTCAATTTACTAGTATTTTGTTGGGGATTCCTGTGTCTATATGCATAAGGCATATCAGTCTGTAATTTTCTTGTGATGTTCTTGGTTTTGAACTCAGAGTACTTCTGGCTTCGCATAATTAATTATGAAGTTTACCTGTGTCTTCTAATATTTTTTGGAAGGTTTGCGATTCCCTGCATGAACAATGGGTGTTATTTCTTCCTTAAACTTTTAGTAAAATTCACCACCGAAACCATTTGGTCCTAGGATTCATTTGTGTGTGTGTGTGCGTGTGTGTGTGGGGGGGGGGTGGATTGCTGATTCAATTCAGTTTCTTATACTTCATTCATATTTTTAATTTATTCTTGAGTTGGTTTCAGCAATTTCTATCTTTCCAAGAGTTTTCTACTGCATCTAGATTATCAAATTTGTTGGAATATACTTGTTTATAGTATTACCTTATAATTGTTATTTCTGTACCATCAGTAGTCATGTCCCCTCTTTCATTCTGATCTCTGTAATTTGTCTTCTCTTTTTCTTGGTCAGTCTACCTAAAAGTTTTCAATTTTGTTGGTTGACCTTTTCAAGTAACAAAATTTTAATTTCATTGATGGTTTTTATTTTCAATATAATTTATTTCTCCTATAACATTATCTTCTTTTTTTGCTTTGTTTGGATTTGGTTTGTTTTCCAAATTTACCTTTAAGTAATGCTTCAGTTACATTTCATATATTTTGTTCTGCTGTGCCTTTATTTTAATTTATCTCAAAGTATTTTCTCATTTCCCCCATAATTTCTTCTTTGAACAGTTGGTTATCCTGGTGTATTGTTTAATTTCTTCATATTTGTGAATTTCCTTCTGCTGTTAATATTTTTAATTTTAAGCCATTTTGATTGAAGGACTTTCTTTGTGTGATTTCAATCTTTGTACATTTATTGTCTTGCTTTGTGGCCTAACCTGTGGTCTAGCCTGGAGAATCTTCTATGTGCAGTGAAAAGAATGTGGAGTTTTCTATAGATATTTATTATGATCATTTGCTTTATAGTGTTGTTCAATTCTTATTGATCTTTATCTCATTGTTCTATATGGTTTTAAAAGGGAGCTGTTGAAGCCTTCAAATATTATTACTGCATTGTCTATTTCGCTTTTCAATTTTGTCAATTTTTACTTCAATTTTGGGACCCTCTTGTTAAGTGAATATCGGTTTGTGATTGTCATATCTCTTGACATATTGACCCTTTTGTTACTATAAAATGATTTTTGTTTCTAGTCATCATTTGGTGTTGAAGTCTGTGTTCTCTGACAGTCATATAGTCACACCACATAATTTTTGGTTATTGTTTGCATAATGTATCTTTCCCATCTTTTTACTTTCAATCTTTGTGTGTGTGAATTTAAATCTAAAGTATGTGTTTTTACATCTAAATTATGTCTCTTACAGACAGCATATAATTGAATCATGTTTTAGTATATTTTGCCACATTTTGTCTTCAGATTTTAGTATTTAATCCATTTATATTTAGTTTTAATTGATAAGGTACAATTTACACCTGCCATTTTCCCCCCTTTTTTTTCTGTGTGTGCTTTTATTCTACTTTTATTGTACTGAAATATAAATTATATTATTTAAAGACATTATTAAAATGCTTAACATACTTACTAAGAAAGTTACGATATACAAATGTGTTAACAGATTGACGTTTCTACACTGTATGTAACCTTGAGTTTCTCTTAATTACTCACATTTCCATTGTTCAGTTATTCAAACCAGTTATTCCCTAGAAATACATGGCTGATTACTTAAGCACAAGTCACATATGGCAAGGACAAATGCAGATGACTGTGCCACTCAGCCAAGTGTTCATAAGGAAAATGATGAAAACTGTTCACATCAACCAGGGCACATCAAAATACACTTTTCTTCTTGGGAGAGAGCTGCACCTGTTAAAGGGTACTGTAAGACTTTCTCCTTAATTAAAGTGCGAACATCTTCCTTCTCTTTGATTTTGTTTGAAACCCATATGGTAACCAGTGTGATATCAAATCATGTACCAAGAGATTAACATACTTCACAAAGCGTCAGAATCATCAAGAGAATCTGGACATTTGGGAAGTGGTGGGGGTATTATTGGTGGTCCAGAAGGAAACAGAGGCAGCCAGCCTGCTAGGAAGTGTGGTGGTGGTGGGCCATTGAATTTTGGATCTGGCTTTCCTAGTCCCAGTCCTGATCTTTGTAGGGGTGGGTAGTGAAGGGAGAAAATAGTTCCATGGAGCCACTTTAAACTTGTGATTTGATATAATTCCAGGAGACCTGGAAGAGTTCTCACTTTCATGTGTTGAAATCTGACTTTTATTTTCATTCTCCTGAGCATTCTGTTCTACAGTATTAACAATTTCAGACTTTGGGGAAAGTAGATCAGACAGATTTTGCTCCTATTTCCAAATCCAGTGTAAACCACAATACAGGTTTCTCTCTTAAAATCAGTTGAAGCAATAGTAGCTGGGTAAACGAAGCTGTCTTCTGACCAAATGGCAGAACATTTGTCACCAGCTTTCCACTGCTTCAAGGGAGTAGTGGTATTTTTTTTTTTTTTTGGCTTTTATTCTTCTTTGAAGGTTTTCTTTTAGGTGTGCCTTTTGGTTTATTTGAAGCTTCAGGAATGTCACCATTCTTTAGAGTATGCTTAAATGAAGCCACAGCTTTATCGTAAGCTTTTATCAGTGCTGTATCATCCCAAATGTCAGGATCAAGACTCTGGCCAGCGTGCAGGATCAGCACCATGGGACACGGTGGGACACGGCCATCACCTCCTCCCCCATTGCCACGATGAGCTCTGCTTATGGGCCATACTTGCTGGTTTCTTTGCATGTCTCACAATTTTTGTTAAGAACTGGATATTTGGAATAATTTTATGTTTAACTGCAGAGATAAGATTCTTCCCCTGCTTTGTGCGTTGTCATTGCTGTTTGTTTTCTGAATGGTCCAAATGACCTTACTCTGTCAGGTCTGTATTCTCTGTTAGGTGCGGCTACAGAAGTCCGTTAGCTTGCCTTGGTGGTATTCAGATGATCAGACAGAAATTTCAATACATAGTAATGAATTTGAGAAGAGTACAACATTCCTATGAAGAAAACTTTAACATATTCTTGAGTGATGCAGACTTTTAAACAAGGAGAACTTTATAATATTTTTGGATAGAAAAGGTCACTATGATATAAATAGCCATTTTCTTTAAGTAAATGTATTATCACAATAGCAACAAAAATGCCAAGGTAATTTTGGGGAAATCTATACAACCTGAATGTTGAGTTGACATGGAAAAATTAAAGAAGCAAGAAAAATTTTGGAATAAAAGAATAACAGTATGTAGTTACATAAATCAAAACAGTATGCTAATGGCAAAAAGAACGGCTTGACAAACCAATGGAACAGAAACAAAAATCCAGAAAAAGTCCAGTGCACATAAATAGCATGCAATATAGTGGAGAAAAGTTACAAAAATTGAATAAATTATTGAATTATTATTATTGAATAAATTATGTTTTTTAAAAAGGATAGCTATATGAAAAGAAAATATAATGATGTTGGAGTGCCAAGAGTTTTAAAGTAAGATATAAATTTCAGTGATCATAAAAAGATAAAGACTGAAAGATTATTTTGTATATTTTACATAAAAAGCACACTTACAAAAAAATCAGAATGCCAGTCAAGATGGCAGCACAGGCAGACATGGCTTGTCTCTTGGTACAACCACATCAAAATTACAACTAAAATATAGAATGACCATCACTCAGAACCATCAGAAACTGAGTTGAATGGTAGTCTGAAAACTACTCAGTTAAAGAAACCACATCCATCCAGACTGGTAGGAGAAGTGCAGACATGGAATGGGTTGGTCCTTCAACCATGTGTGGTGAATAAAAATTTGGGAGGGATATTTCGGAAGTGAGGAGTCCCAGCCCCAGTTCAGGCCCTGAGCCCAGGCTTTCAGTGCCAGGAAGATAATTCCCACACAATTTCTGGCTGTGTAAACCAGCAGGGTCTAAGTTGGTGGAAAAAACTTCTGGAGCCCCAAGTAGTTCCTCTTAAAGAACTTACACATGGACATATATATGCAGACTCACTCCCTCTGAGCTGCAGCACTGGGGTAGTAACTTGAAAGGTACCAGTGGCATAAAGGGAGAATGGAAATGTCTGGCATGAAAGCAAGAAGAGGCCATTGTCCCTTTTCTAAACCCTCGCCCCATAGAGCTGGCAAGCTGGTGCCATAGCTGAGACTCCATCAACCTGGCTAATATTGTTTGGCCTGCCTTGGAGATCCCCAGAGACTCACCCCACCCAACTTATGGGCCTACCCAAACTGCTTTTCCATGTGAATGCTTGGTCTTGGCTTATGCTTCACAACTTCCTAAATCCTCTCAAACAAGCAATAGCTAGTTTCAGTGTGCCCCAGGCCTAGCAGTAGCAGCAGCTAGCCTAGATTCACAGCTTGGCTTCTCCTGGGAACCTCTAAGGCCAACATAAAAGCAGACATCTCAGGTTGCTTTATAGCTCAGGCAGGGTGGCCCTGGGCAGAACAGAGGTTGGGACTGACATTGGCCTATGCCACCTGGGCCAACACACCCAGTGGACTGCTATAGACCATGTTGGAGCACCACCACCTTGCCCCTGCACAGCTGATCCTACATGGAGGGTGGAGGTTGGGGTAAATGGTCACAGCCAATCCTTGCAGCTGACTGGCCTGGGTAAATCCTTCCCATTAATCTGCCAATAGCAAACAAAGCTGAACTACAAGAGGAGTGATAAGGGAGGCTGTGCCACTGTACCCTATAGGATACCCACTACATTAGGTCACACTACCAAGACATGGAGTCAAAGAAGTTATACCTAATACACAGAAACAAGCATAGGGAGACTGCCAAAATGAGGAGACAAAGAAATATGGCCCAAATGAGGGAACAGATCAAAACTCCAGGAAAAGAACTAAACAAAACAGAGATAGCAGTCTATCAGATACAGAGTTCAAAACACTGGTTATAAGAATGCTCAAGGAAATTAGTGAGGACCTCAACAGCATAAAAGAGATACAGTCAGAAACAAAGGAAACACTAATTGAAACAAATAACAATTTACAGGGAAACAACAGTAGAGTGGATGAAGCTGAGAAGCAAATCAATGATTTAGAACATAAGGAAGCAAAAAACTACCAATCAGAACAAGATAAAAGAAGGAAAAAGGAAGATAGTATGAGCAGCCTCTGGGACAACTTGAAGCAGTCCAACATTCACATCATAGGGTGCCAGAAGGAGAAGGGAAAGCAAGAAATTGCCCAAGTCTATTTGAAAAAATAATGAATGAAAACGTCCCTAATTTGGTGAAGGAAATAGACATGCAGGCCCAGGAAACACAGAGAGTCCCAAACAAGATGGATGCAAAGAGGCCCACTTCAAGACACATCATAATTAAAATGCCAAAGGTTAAAGATAAAGAGAGAATCTTAAAAGCAGCAATGTAAAGAAGTTAGTTGCCTACAGGGGAGTTCCCATAAAGACTGTCAGCTGATTTATCAAAAGAAATTTTGCAGGCTAGAAGGGATTGGCAAGAAATATTCAAAGTCATGAAAAGTAGAGATCTACAGCCAAGATTGCTCTACCCAGCAAAGCTATCATTTGGAATCAAAGGTCAGATAAAGAGCTTCCCAGATAAGAAAAAACTAAAGGAGTTCATCATTACCAAACCATTATTATATGAAATGTTAAAGGGACTTATTTAAGAAAAAGAAAAAGATCAAAACCATGAACAATAAAATGGCAATAAATAAATATCAACAATTGAATCTAAAAAGCAAGCTAAGCAAACAAGAAGAACAGAGACAGAATAATGGGTATGGAGAGTGTTTTGATGGTTGCCAGATGGGAGGGAGTTGTGGGGGAATGGGGGAAGGGGCAAGGGGATTAAGAAGTACAAATATGTAGTTACAGAATAGCCATGTGGTTATAAAGTACAGTATAGGAAAATGGAATAGTCAAATAACTTATACACATGACCCATGGACATGAGCACTGGTGGGGGGATTGCCTGAGGGAGTGGGTGATGCTGGATGGAGAAGAACAAAGGGGGAAAATTGGGACATCTGTAATAGCATAATCAATACAATGAAATTAAAAAAAAAAAACCTGTCACCATTGGCCAAATTAAAAGATAAACTAGAAACTTGTAGACATTTTTTTTTTTTTGCTATTTGTTACTTTTATAACATACAAAAAGTGAAAGTTCAATAATCCAATGAAAATAATTAGGAATATAAAAAAGAGTTTAAGGTAAAGGAAATATAAATGACTCTTATGTAGGTGGCTAGGTATTCATATCACTCATAATAAGAGAGATACAAATAAATGCAACAATAAATACCATCTTTTACCTATCAGATTGGCAAAGAGCAAACATTTCATAACCGACAATGTTAGTATGGGTGTGAGAAAACTGGTATGGTACAGGTGGGAGTGTGAATTAGGACAGCTCTTCCTGATCACAACCTGGCAATATTTGTACGTATTACTAAAGCAAATACCTTTTAGTTCAGCAATTACACCTTTAAGAATGTATCCAACAAATAAATATAGATGCACATATGTAAAATAACATACTTACCAAGTTATTCAGTACAGCATTGTTTATAATAGAAGAATAAAAACAACTTTAATATGTGCTTATAGGAGCCTGAATTAATTATATATAAAAGAATGGACAAAGCCAAAGTGGGGTAGGATTGAGGTGGGGGTGTGTGGGGTGGGGAAGAGTGGTGGGGGGGAAGTGGAGACAACTGTGCTTGAACAACAATAAAAAAAACAAAAAAAATGAAAAAATAAAAAAATAAAAGAATGCTACATAACCACAAAAGGAAGAACTAAAAACATTAAAACATTAAAAAAAAAATAAGAAAGTAAAGGGGAAGGAAAAAGAAAAGAAACACTTTATGTATTCATAAGGAAAGATCTCCCAGAAATATTTAAAATATTAAAAAGTCAAAATGCAGAATAGTAGAATGTGTAAGTTGTGCCACCATTTGTGTGGAAAGGGAAAATACAAATATTTTTATTGCTTGTACATCTGAGCAGATGCAGAAGAACATTCATTGTCTGTAGGGAGGGGACTAGAATTGTGGTTCTGAGGTATAGAGCTTCTGCCACCTAAATTTTGAACACTACTAGTGCATTTTTAATTAAAACATAAATATAAAAATCATTAGCAATTACAACCTCCACCAAACCAATAATTGGAGAAAAAAAGTAAAATCACCTTAGAAATAAAGTATATTAAGCCAGTCAAAGAAAGACAAGTACCATATGGTTTCACTCTTGTGTGGAATCTAATGAACAAACTGAACTAACAAGCAAAATAGAGATGGACTCATGAATAGAGAGCAGGCTGACAGCTAAGTGGAGGGGGTGGTTAGGAGGCGGAGGGATTAGGGTAAAAGGACTCACGGACATGGACAACAGTGTGGTGATTGCTGGGGGGAGGGGCGTATAAGGTGACTAAATGGTAATGGAAAAATACAATAAAAAATAAAGTATATTTTTGTAAGCAGATACAATTAGAGACATAGCTAACAGCAATCAAGGATAAGCAATATTTGATTAAAAATGAGCAAAGAAAGTCTCAAAAAATTATCAGGAAAATATAAAAAAGTTTGAAGCACTGGCAGATATAACTAATATCCAGTAAAAGACAAAATGTTCACCAATATATTAAAAGAAAAATGTCTTTGAGTAGTCAAAGACATTGCAACAGTTGAGAACAGAATGTGTCACAGGAAAAAATGATGATTGATCAACTACAAGTCTTTCTCAAGAAAAGTTATTGAATGTAATCATATCAGAAGTCTCCTGCAAGCCTTTGGCGAAATAAAAAAAAAAAAAACCAACAAAAACGGAGTCTGATATTCAGGAGGAAAAACAGTATGTCTGGATTCAAACTTCGCCAGAATCACATCCACGCTGGCAACTGAGGAGCAGTATCTATAAAGTTTTCGTGGAAAGAAACATTATCATCATATTTTATGTCCAGCTATACCACAGTGCAATAATAAAAACCAAGGAAAAATATTTTTAAACATATAAGAAATCAAGAAATATTGTTTTCATAAACATTCTTATAAAAACTACCAGAGGAAAGACTTCAGCCAACCAAAATATGAATTTAGAAGTCAGGATAAATGGAGTCATGGTGAGCAGTGAATCCATTTAAACATTCAACTAACGTTAACAACAGTGGGAATTATGCTTCTGGAACTGAGTATGAAAATTTTACACCGTGAAACTGTAGAAATGTTATAACTAATACAAGGAGAAGGGTGAGAAAATGGAGGAAGTAGCATATGTATTTAAGATGGCTTTTAGGAGGTCATGTTTTATAATGTTTTTAAAAGTGGACTATGTAAATATGGTGAACTCGGTGGAGAAAAATAAGCCTGGGACAGGACTTGTTCTAATATTAGCTGTGTTCTAATATTAGCACATTGGGAAGACTTCTTCTCTTTCTCTTTGGTGCGTAGTTTTAAAATTTTGCATGTGAATCTCTAATATTTTCCACAGAGTCTGTTGATAATAGAAGGAAAGTAACCAGGGCATCTGCTTATATCAGGAGTCTAATGATGAGGGCTTAAATAAAAAAGGATTTGTCTCATTCAAAAAATTCAGGGTTAGAATTACCACATGATCCAGCAACTCCGCTTCTGGGTATGTACTCAAAAGAATTAAAAGTAGGGCCTTGAAGAGATATTTTCACATCTATGTTCATAGTAGCATTACTCACAATAGTTCAAATGTGGAGGCAACCCAAATGTTTATGGGTGGATGATTATATTAAAACATGAAAAGAAAGAAAATTCTCATGCTACATGAGAATACATGCTATATACATGCTACAACATGGATAAATCTTGAGGACATTATGCTGAGTAAAACAAGCCACTTGTAAAAAGACAAATACTATATGACTCCACCTATTTGAGTGGCTTCAAGTAGTCAAAATCACAGAGACAAAAAGTAAAATGTTGACTGCAAAGGGCTAGGGGGAAGGGGTGATGGGGAGTTATTGTTTAATGTATATAGAGTTTGAGTTTTACAAGATATAAGAGTTAGTAGAGATGGGTAATGATGATACTTGCACAATATTATGAATACTTTTAATACCACTGAACTGTACTCTCATAATGGCTAAGATGGTAAATGTTATGTTATTTGTATTTTACCATAATAAAAGATATTGAAAAAGGAAAGTTCAGATTTAGGCTGTTATATAGGGTAAGGCAAAAGTAGGCTTATAGTTGTTCATATGGAAAATAATACAATAATTAATAAATTATTAAATAATTAATTAATTATACAGGAATAAACTCTGTGCTTTGTGTACTCACAACCATAAGCCTACTTTTGCCTCACCCTGTATTTGCTAAGGTTTCTAGCTGGAAGCATCAAAATTCCCTCTACATAGTTATACAAGGACTGCTTATAAAATCATTGGGAAGACTGAAGTTACAAAATGTAGGATAAGTCTTTAGGAAAAGAAACTTCAAACAATATCCTGATACTGGCCAGGTAAGGGGGCTGCTGCCAATCCCCAGATTGTTGTGTGACCGAAGTTCATGTCCTATTCAGTTACTATTTCTTATCTGTGGTAAGGATGCGCTTCTGGCTCAGATCTTGGGTATTTCTTGGTTCAGGATATTGGTGAATAGGCCCCAGTGCTTAACGCAATCCCAGATGAAATGCCCAGGTGTCACTCATCTGTCTCCTAATCCTCAGGGGTTACCCTTTATTTTAATTTTCAACAAGATGGATCAGATCTCTGTGGGAAATGTCGCTTATTTCCAAGCTCTTCTGGTCCTACCGTTCTGCAGTCTGCTTCGTACTTCGCTCCAATACCTCTCAGTATCTTCCTTCTTGACTTACCCTCCTATACTTACATTACTTTTACGTAGCGCTAACCCAACATGGTGGGAATGGAAGAGTCTTTTATGAAGGTGTGAAGACAGTAGAGGCAATTATAGCACAGAGCAGAAAATAATTTTACCATTAACCCAAGGCTATTGGTATAGAGAAAAGTTTTTACTAAAGTTTTGTGATTAGGTAGAATCAATAAAGGAGAATTAACTTCAAATTTGATGCCAAGCGTTAGCTTAGTAGACACGTAATATCACCTTCCATTCTGGCCACATCTTTCCCTTGCTGCTGCCTCCTTCATGTCGCCCGTGTTCATCTATTTCCAGTTCCTGCTCATCTGTCTTGTTTATGTGCTCCTGTTCTTAGACTCATGCTGCCCACAGAAACGTAGTTTTCTTACTTGATTATTTTCTTGTTTTACAGTTTCTTCCAGAGAATGTCTTGGTTAGGAGGTTTATTTTTCACACATAAGTAGATTCATTGAATTATTTTTTTAAAAAAACAACCAAAACTTCCTTCCTTATACAAATTATACCATCCTGCCTTTGTAAGTAAAAGTTTTACCTCCAGAATTTTTAAATAATATGGTCACTTTGCCCTCCCTGATTACAGGGAAATTTAATGGTGGAGATTGAAATGGGAAACAAAAAAAAGGGAGAAAAGATAAAAATTTAGATTTGATTTTAATGAAAAGAATAACAGTGTACCCAATATTTACACTAAATTCACTAAAAATCATTTATGGGCTTTAGTACATATTTTATTCCTTGAATTCTGAAAATTAAAACTATATTAATTCCCTTTTATCTTATTTTTACATAGGTCAACATTTCTCTTTGATCCAATGTCATAACATCTTCAAATAAAGTCCTTGCTACATTTCTTTTGATATTCATAGATTACCAAAAACTAGGAAATGGAATAAAAAGAAGCATCACCATCAGCATCTACATTTTGCTAGTTTTCTAAGATAAGCCTTAAGAATGGAGCATTCAAAATATTGGTAGTGAAATGGGACCTTCTCCCCCCTAAAACCAGCAATAGTTCATATGATAGAAATGGAAGCTGATCTGTATTTACTATGGAGCCAGGAAGTAGACAGGATATAATTAATATGTTTCTTAACTATTTCCATTTCATTCAAACAGACCCTGTAGTAGACTAAAAACCATTGCCTAAGTATGAGCAGATTATAGAGACCAATATAATTTTTGATTTGTTATTCATTTGTATATTATTTAGTGAGAGGAAAATTGGGATGTTCTGAAGGTTCATTTTCCCCACTTTTGGTAGTTTGGCTGAAGGTTGGTTCAGTAGGTTTGAATTAGATTTACCAAAAATAGAATACCAATCAGTCTCAACAGGAACCACTTTCAAACCTGGCTATTTCTCCAACCACTGCTACACAAATACATCATGGGGTGAGGGACCCTCTCTACTAGGACATTAGCCATGGGATATAATAAAGATCATTTATGACTGCTTTAACCAGCAGAGTTGTAGAGTTCAGATGATTGCTTGCACTCTAGTGCTACCCTGCTTGTAATTCCTCCCCACCCCCAGTAAGTTCTACATCTCTACCGTGTGACACCAGTGGTTTGTATCTGCCACCCCTTTGGGTGACATTTACTCCACAAAATTCATTGGGTGCTTTCTGTGTGCCAGGCACTGTTTTAATTCTAGAGATACATCAGTGCACAAAGCAAAGATTTCTGCCCTTCTAGTTGTTAAGGAGAGGAAGACAAAATGATAAATATGATATGTAAGCTATGAAATATTTTAAAAAGTGAAAATACTTATGTAAAGCAAAAATGTAGAACAGGGTAGGCAGGGATCAGATATTGATGTCAGAGTTGGAAAACAATTGTTAACATTTTTTTCATCCATGTATTGCTAGCACAGTGCCCAACATGAATTATGGTAGCTAAAAACAGTTTGTTGAATTAAGTTTTCTGATGCAATTTAGATTACAAATAGTGACTTGTCAGGTCTTACATATAAGTGACATTACCTCAGCACTTTTCTAATTCAAGGACATTCCTCTGCTTCTGCAAAAAAAAAAAAAAAAAGAAAAAAAAAGTAACTGGCATATCCTCACTTTAAGGAAACCTCATTAAAAAATAATGTTCTATGCCATCACCTTCAATTTAGTAAATGTCTCCATTGAAGACTGGGTCACTGGGCTGCTTCCAGAATCTGGAAAAGTAGAGCATGTACTCTAAGAACAGTCGAACATTAGACATTCAGAAATGGAGGATACAAAAACCCATCAGGTCTATATTTCAATGGACACAGTTCTTGTGAACAGAAAGAGAGCAACTCAAATTCTGCAGAGAGGATGCTTCTTTATATACTAGCACTGGAGACTAAATTCTGTTTGAATTCTGACAATGGAGAGACATTACTATTGTTCCTAATCTTCACCTTATGTAACCTGTTACATTTTTCTTTATGAAGATGTTAACAGACGGCTGATGAGCTTTCAGTCAGCTTCTGTTTTAATTAGGGTGGAGATAGGCTGCTGTACTGGGATGGCCCAGAATTCAGTGATTTAAAAATGATAAAAGTCTATTTTGCTTTTAAGTAAAATGTGACCAGTTCAAACTGGGTGGGGAGGTGGGCAGATCTGCCATGTTTGGGTATTTTCCAGGGCTGCATGGTCAAATCCAAGGTTCCAGCCAGCAGGTAGGAGAAAGAAAGCATTAAAAATCACAACCAGTGTTTTAGACTTCAGAACTGGAAATGGCAGATATCCCCTCCCCTCAGAATCTGTTTGTGAGAAATATATTTTATGCCCATTTCTAACTCCAAGGGAGGCTGGGAAATGGAGCATAGAAGTGGAATGATGGGCTAACTTATGGGAAAAAATAAGGAGAGTATATTTTGGTTGGCAATTTGAAGTTTTCCTCCATATTCTCTGAATCAGTACAATATAAGAAAGAGCGTTTCCTTATAATACATTCATGCGTGTGGAAAGGCCTTTAGATAATTATGACAAGATAAAACTACATCTTTCATCCCATCGTTGGTGTCCCCTGGAAGCTCTTGTAAAACAAATGAATATTTTTAATGCTCCAGTACTAATAATGTAAGCCAGCTTGTTAACCGATACTGATTCTCGGATGACACCATGGGAGGATCATGAGCAGGTGCTGCCTGGGACAGAATAAGCTCAGAAAAAATCACAATATACAAAAAAAAAAAAAAAATCCCTTCCAATGTGACATTATTCATTTCACTTTGAGAAAATACTGAAATCTCTCGCAGTCCTCGATGCCATGTGTATTGATGTGCCGGCCAACGAACATGGTTTTTTTCCTTTTCAAAGGAATAGGGAGGAATTACTGTCAACTTTATCTTGTTTATATTGTTATTTATGTTGCTATTTATAAGATGTTTTAGGGATTAAAAGAAAATATTGAAAAAATATAGTGGGGAATCCTATGGTTCTATTCTGAATTCTATTTGTGGCAGACAAACTGTTTCTTGGCTATAAAGGTGGACCAGCGATCTCCCTAAAGCTGATCTTGTGAAGAAAGCAGTGACTTTCATTGATCTCTGGCATGGAATACTGCAAAAATCAAAACCAGTAAAGATCAGTTTGGCAGCTTAGACATGGATTGCTTTGGAATGGGTGGGTCAAGAATCTGACCAGAAGATAATCCACCAGCCCCTTTCATTTTTTTTTCCATGATAGAATGCATAAGATTTTAATCTGGAACCACCAAATGGAAGTATTCATTCAGAATAATCACACACAGAGGAAAGAAACATCAGCTGTAAAACAAATATATATGGTACTAAAAACAGAGATGACACCTACGTTCTTTAATTAATGTCTTTTGGCTCAGAATTCCTATAGAGTCAAAACTCTATTTTTATATGCAACTTTATATTGGGCAAACAAAATGATCTTCAAAGGAGCAAATAATGTACTTGTGGAGTAAAAGAAATGTAGTGGAAAATCAGTATCACTAGACTAGTCCCAATTTATTGACAACTGTGGGTAATTCATGTCCCTGGAGTCCCCTCTTTGGTAAAATGGGAAACAACTATGCTTAGTTTCCACGGATACCATGACAATCTGGTGAGTTAATGCAGGTGGATATGTTCCTGCAAAGCATAAAATGTTGCATACATATGAAGTTTGATGTTTGTTATTTTGCAGTGATTCTCGGGCTAATGATTTCTTAATCATATCATTGCTGGTCCCTGAATCTCTCTTACTCTGAAAGTGACTTTCAAACACATCCCTTGCTTCAACTATCTCATTTTCCTCTCCTCTCACCTGATATTCCAGTTTTGTCTATATTGCCCCCACGAACTCCTATTTCCCTTCTTCCCCAAATGCCAATGCTGTCACCATCTCTGTGCCCACCAGATAAGGAACGCTATCTATGTGCGTTCCCTTGTTAATCTATTGACCTTTAAGCACAGTTGTGTTGCATTAAGAGGGCATGTACTTTGAGGCAAACATTTCCACTGGTTTAATTTTAGCTGTAAGAGAGAGAAGGGAGGAGTATCACAAAAACAGGTCACATACACAGAGGGAGAAAGACACTCCACAGCACATTCCTCCGGTATCATCTGGTATTTAATTTTCTACAGCAAAGAGCTATGTTGTCCTGATTTCATGGAAAGTAGAAAAAGAGGTAAAACAATAGAACGTTTCAGCACTTTTCCCAGGAGCACTGGGAGCACAAAATATAAATCAGCTTGAATAGATTAGTTTCACAGGGTATTTATTAGGATCCCAGTTCTACCAGTTTTTAACTAAGTAACTCTGGGCACATCAAAAGCTTTCTGAACCTCACTTTCCTTCTATGTTTGGAAGGGATAATAGTGACTTTCTCATGGGATTATTATGAGGATTAAATATAGTGCTACATGTGAAGAGCTCTGGTATAAAGTCAGTGTTTAATAAATATTATTCACTTATACATTTATAAACAATGAATATTATTTATTTATGAATGTATAGTTAGCGCTAATGGAATTTGCCTTTACTGAGATACAGAGAGCTGAAAGAAGAGGCACACTATTCTTTTGCTAAAGACTTAAGCCATGGATACAGAGTCTTAAGTGTACTAGAGTTCAAACTCCCAGGAAAGCAAGATTTCCTTCTATATCATCCATCACTGGCAGATATCCAGCCTCTGAGCGCAACAAAGGACAGGATGCTCATTAGCTATCAAAGCAGTTCATTCCTTCTAACAACAGTGCTGTTAGCTAGAGCTTGCTTACAATCCATTGACAATTTTACTCATAAATCCTATGTGTTCCTATTATAATGTTAAAGATAAAGCTGAATCATCATCAAATGCCTATTGAAAGTATGAAAATAATATGATAAACAGAATGAAAATAATAAATAAAGTAATAATAAAACAAGAGACTTAAGAGTTCTCTGGTTTTAGTTCTTAAATTGATTCTCTTTCCTAGTCTAGGTGACCCTGATTTCCTAGCCTAGGTTTGTTAGTCTTTTTTTTTTTTTTTTTTTTAATGTGTAGGAACCAGGTTTAAACACAGTATTATATGTGTGGTTCAACTACAATGAACCTCTTTTCTTCTTAATTGGTATACTGTGCATTTATAAATGTGATCTGAGTTTGCAGCCTGTATTTACCTTCCACTTAGGAGCAGCACATACTTTTTATTCAAACCGAAACACTCTGAACAGTGGAAAGATGTGCTATGAGCAATCACACGTGGAGAACTGACATTGAATGGCATTATCAAGGCAAACAATGATGAAGTTGTCCGGCATCAAACAGTCTCAATGTTCCATTATATTCTCTTTCTCTTTCTTTGTTTTAATTCTCTTCTAAACATTCTGTTTCCTAGTTTTCTCTGGCATTTCATGGAATTTTTTTTTTTTTTTTTTAGTTAAGGAGTAAAGGTGTGTTGGTGGTTGAGGAAGGGGTACTCTATGATATGCTGACACCATCGATAATCTCTGGGAGTCAGTTTGAGGGTTTCTCTCAACACATCCACTATTTCTGAGTCATCAAATATCCTAACCCCATCCACTTAATATCAAGTACCATGTTCCATAGAATTTTATGCGATTGTGTAAGTCTTATTCGATTGCACTATGCTCTAACCCACTTCTAAAAGATACGTTTTTGGTAAACACAATGTTCATTGCTCTATTTCAAATCTCATTAACATACCAGGTTTGTGAACTTTCTTGTAAAAATTTTAAACTTGCTTTACTATAGCATTCTATGTACATTAGAATGTAATCATCTGAAACTGTTAATATGACCCTGGTGCTGTTCCTTGCTACTTTTCCCTTGAATTAATGCTTTCCATATGCATCTGCTATTTTGGTTATTCTCAGCCAGATTAATTTATCTGAGTAATTATCTCTCTTTTTCAAATTTCATGTCAATGCTTTCAGATCAGGTAATCATGTCTCCAAACTATTGTACCAAATTGGATTGTTTGATAGTTTATATATTGCAAAATTGTTGTCATATTAGGATTTGAGTGGTCTAACAACTCTTCAGAAAGGCTGAAGTGTAATTATCAATTCTTTACAGTGGAAGACATTGATGACTTCAAAGCAATTTTTAATTTTTATTCCAGTGTTCCTTCAACACCCCTTCTCTTTGCCTATTTTTACATCGTGAGTGAAATGTTTCTGAAAAAACAAGTAGTTATGCAATATCATCTAAATATTTTGTTAAACTGTGAGATTCAATTTGAAGAAAATTTGCAAATTGTATCTGCGTCTCCACATTTTTATCCTTCTGTCCATGGAATTGTAATCACCAGTGTAGATTCTCTTTCCCAATATATTTTCCTTTTTATTTGTCCCCCTTATTATTTATTTCATGTGCAGAAGCAAAGTGGGTGGGGGTTGATGGGGTGAGGCAAGATCTCCATCAGAGGCGACACGTTATTATACTTCTACATTGTTGTTACATCGAAGCAACACGTGAACAGCTCTAGACTTTTCTGAGGGTTACCAACCATTACTAGACAATGAATATACCTCATCTCATTTCACAAGTAGCCTGAGCTTGTGAATCATTCTTAATATTCGGTAATGCCAGCAACTTATTTCTTTTGAAGATACTGGTTCACCTTATTTGGAAAGTTCCTCCTGCCCAAAATGTGGATTCAATGATGTAGTTTTTTCCTCTTTGTTACATTATTCTGTTCTCCAAAGTTTTGAGGTTAGGTTTACTCCCTTCAGTTTTTTTTTTTTTTTTGTAATTTTTTTCTGCTTTCATAGAAGCAACCCTTCATATTTCCAAAAATGGAAACTTTCCCCTGAAGTTTCTTTATCTATGTTCCAGCAGATATTTTATCTATAGTGCAAATTATAATGTAACTCCTCCCTTTCCTTCCTTCTGGCCAAGACTCCGTGTTTGTAATGAGGATGAATATTGGCGATAACTGGGCCCCCCTCAAAAAAGACCTTTAATCTGAATGTTCCAAATCCTTCTCTTATTACACTTTTCCATTACTTTGCTGTCACTGTTTGGTTTTGGTCTCTGGCAAGATTGGAGCCCCAGAGAGAGAAATAATATCACTTTATCTTAGGCAAAATATGTCCATGGTTACTCCTTATATGGCACCAGGACGAATGCTGATCCATGAAAAGTGAACAGTGTGTCCCTGGATCAAGAGTTCAAACCCCAGCTCTTACAATCAAAGGTAAAATTAGCCATGTGACCATGGGCTTGCCATTTAATCCCCCCAGAGCATCAGATTCTTTACTTACTTAAAGTGAAGGGGTTGAACTAGCCGTTCCCCAAAATTTTATTTTCCTATTTTGACATTAGCTTTTTCCATCCATGAATAAGGTATTTCCTGTGTGGCTTGTAGTATCACACAGTAGTCCTCTTCTTGGTTGGGCATGATAGACTTCAAGACCAGGAGGTGGTAAGTAAGTTTCAGTGGTGTTGCTCATAAGAAAATGATTTACTTTTCACTTCTTAAGAACTGCAGGAATATCCTGAATGTTACCTTAACATTTGTTTCACACATTCCTTTCTAGAGCATTAAATGCACAGAAAAATCACTTAGCTTGAATAGATTATTTTTTTAAACTTTTACATTTATAATTCACCATTGAGATTCTGGACCTTTGGAAGATTTGTGGACTTTGATATTCCATAGCGTTCAGGGTTTGTGTATGTGAATATACTTGTTCATGATGGACTTTGGATACCTGCAGGGTAAGAAATATGCAGCTATCAAAGGTAAAAGTATCTCTCTAATTTTAGGTGGTTCCGTCTCCTATTTATCATAAGTGTTCTTTTTCCCCAAATGCCCTATATATCCTAGGGTCCAATATTTCACAAGCCCTGCAGCGTCACTGTGAGGTGGGTAACAAACCAATTTACCTTTCAGAGATACTGAAACCGAGGAAGAGAGAAAGTATGTGATCTGCCAGCACTTCAGTAGCTCAGTAAGGGACAGAACAAAGAGGAAGACAAGAAATAAATGAATTCCTCTGTAACTCTCTTTTGCTGAGGCTCAGAGCACCAAGGACTGAAAGATGCTCTGAGAAACTAGTAGTCTTCTTGTAGGGAAGCCAATGTGTGCATTTAGCTGGACTATAATCCACACCAATGTCCATTATTCTTCATCACTAGAATGTTCTTGCTCAGACTTTGCCATCATCTACATCATATTCTAGCACTCACCATGTCATACCTTGATCCCTATAACAGCCTTCTGACTAAGCTGTTACTAGGCTGTTAACAGTCATTCCTCTCCCATAATTTCTCTCCTGCATGCCCCTGCTCCATCCCAGTTTGTCTACAGTCTGTGTCCAGTGATCTTGATTAAGCAAAGTGTGCAAAGTCTTCCTGTTTCCCAGTTTCTCAACATATCAGATCTATGATTTTCAGTTGCCCACAATGGGACCCTGATCCATTTCAGCTCAACCATCATTTCTCAATCTTATCCCCAGTCCACATATACAGACTGTTTTTGCCTTCATCAGGATGTAGCTTTGCTTTTGCACTTTCTGCCTTCCATTCAGAATTTGCTTTCCACTTCTGTTTATCTAGATTCTGCTCCTCTCATGCCCTCCTGGAAAACTTTGCTGACCGCTGTAGCTATAGCAATCTCTTTATTGTGTTAACCACTCACTGTCCTGGTGGTTAGTATCACTTGCAATCCTTCTGTCCTTGTGTGTTACTGTAGTCCATCTAGACCGCTGAGCTTCCCAGACTGTGTGATGTGTCTTTTTCTTCTTTTTACCAATAGTGCAAAGCATAGTAGATAATCATTATAAACAAATAACAAAATCAAGTTCTCAATAAGTACTCATTGGTTCTTTGAAATTTTTAGTTAATTGGATTTGTTAATCATGTATATGTGTATATTTATGAGTGGACTTTTTACTTTGGGGGAAAAGGGGGTTATAGATTAGGAGAGGAGTGTATTTAGGTTTGAGGATTATTTTTTTGAGGATAATTTGTCTTCAATTGTCATCTGAATTTCAAATGCTTCCCAGTGTACTCCTTCCTTTAACTGGAAGTTGTTTTGCTACCTAAGAGCAATATCTTCCTTGTTGAGGTGGTGCGACATTTGATTTCTACTCTGATTGCCTCCTCTGAGCACCCTGTACCCCTGAAGGACTAAATCTTAAATTTGGATATTGTATGAACCAAAATGGCATATGACCAGTCTTCATATTTTATGTGACTGAATTCATTTGAAAATACTTACATAATGCTATAGACTTTTATTTTTAATTTTGAAGGTCAATAAATAAGATGTGAACAGACCTTATCACAGAGGAAAATTAAGCAGTCTTTATTTGGTAAATATTGTTTTGATTTAGAAGTTATCTAATATTTAAAATTCCCTCTTCCACATCAAGGCCTCCATGTGGTCAGTGAAAACACTGATAAATTTATTAATCGACAAACATCTTTACTCCTTCCTTCTTTTCCCTCTGTAGCTGTCATTGTGCCTCTTGTTATTATCGTTATGAGATAGTGATAATTTTAATCCCCACGTGTGCTTTCATCTCCGCAGAGCACTATCTGTGTTGGAATAAAGCCACTGGTCAAATAGTGAGTCCAGATGAAAATGACATGTTATTGTGAAGTCATCTTCTTCAGATAAGATTTGATCAGACTCCTTTTTTCCTTGGAAATGTTTTATGTGGTAGTGCAAGGCCAGTTAATCTTTCTCCCTCATCTTGAGGTAGGAAATAATTAATACAACATGGAGGGAGACCCTGGTGAGCTGGTCAGAATGAAATCTGACACCTAGTGAAATGTGCTTCCTTTCCAGTTTTAGCCCTAGCGTGAAATTTCCCAAGGTTCACAGAAAGGTTCATCAAATCTTGGCAAAGCTCTTAGTAAACTGGGCAGTGTCGGATTCCAAAAGTAATGTGAAAGTTTTGCCTGGATTCACATTTCAAGTGCTAAAAGTTTCAGCAATCCAAGCAAGAAAGCTCCTTGTAATATCAATAAAAATCCTACTTTCGTATTTTGGATAACTTATTGGAAGAGACAATTGACTGAGAAGAAAACCTCCAGGGAGACACATATCATAGCAACCCATCCAGCTTCATTCAGAACACGCAGGAGTTTTCAATGGCCCTGGATGCTATCACTGCACCAACAATTTCACATTGTTCATTATCACATCGTATCATAAAGTTCCCACATTCAAAGCCAAGCAAGGGGGAAAATACTCTCCCAGGGGATTTTGGAAAGTTCACATGAGAGAGAAGAATGCTTGGGACATTTCCTATCAAGTTCCAAAGAGTGGAAGAGATAAGTACAATGATAAGTATCTGGAGAAAAATCCCTAGAATATTGTTCCTGAAATGAGTTCTAGCAGGCTGTGAAGGTGAAGAGGGAAGTCACATTTTCAAGTTCTAATAGTAGTTCTGGACTTTGACATAAAAAGGTAGAAAACCTTGTCCTAATCTGAGCAGATTCAAGGTCTGATATATCACACGGTGTTTAAAACATCCTTGCAAAACTTTCGTACATCAACTTAGTACCGAAAGGGCTGCTTCCCCCAGTTCCCTGGAGGCTGCCGCAGGCCGGCTCATTGCAGCCTTGCTAAGTCAGTGGTGGGGAGCTGCCTCTTTGGTGCTGGTGCTGCATTCTGCCAGGGCACTGAAATCATCACAGCCTTCATGATAAAGTTTCCAATTTAATTAACACGAAGGCATTTGAATAGTTTCTAGTGTTTTGTAATCTTCTTCTGTCTGAGTACCATATAATCAAGGACACTCAACTGGAACAGAATTGGTCTACTTTAAGGACACCCCAAACAAACTCAAACATGCTGAAGTTATTTAATCATTGGTACTGAGAAATGGATGTGGTTAAGATGATGAACAGAGTTTCTCCATAGTGTTTTTGATTGAAAGGAGTGCTCCTATAGAGATATTGATCTCTGGGATATATAAAAACACTGGGGATTAAAATCACATTGATTATTACTAACTACTCCTTCTTATTCATTGAAAGCAACACAAGGCCCATCAAATAAGGTCTATAGCCACAAATCAAAGGTCATTTTTCAATCCAACATAGAAAAAAACCCCATTGCTACCAAATCTATCTTTTCAATCACTCCCATATCAAAGGTAGCAACCGCTGTCAGCAGTGACAGTGCTAACATGAAGAGTGATGATAGCTTATGCTTTTTGGGTCTTTTTGGTAATCAGGCTCTCTGAAATTGTAATTGATTGCTGGCTCCAAGTGAAGTTTTTTTGAGAGTGATGTTCCAAAAGATTTCCTAAGGCCAAATCTAAAATAGCACAATGAAAAAAATTAAAAATTTTTCCCAATCATTGATATTAAAAATGAATTTTCAAAATGTCCCTAAGGAAATCATATATATCTTTTGACATAAATAACTAAAGAATCATTCTACTTGTTTCAATAAGAGTGCTGATTTTAAAATAGTATGTAGTGTTGTTTTGGTTAGTGGTGAGTGGCATTTAATACCTGGGAAAATTCAAAATCTATTCTACAATGCACCAGCCTCAGCATCTTTCTCTGGAATGAAAGAAAGCTCTGATTTGGGGCTTGAATTGATTTGTAACACAAATACTAGTATCAGCTCCTGGCAAACAATGATGATTCCTTTTGGCCACATGCAGACAATTGGTAGCCCCACTGGGTGAAATGATTCTTTGACTTAGGAGAAGCAAATACACTTATAAGGACTTAGGAAGAGCTGATTCATGTCACATAACTCAAGAATGAGTGATGTGACCAAGTCTGATTTACAACAGGATTTACTTTAACTCCAGGTCCTTGGCCTGGTAGAGAGAAAGACAACATTTTTCTTCAGATAGTCAGAGAGCAGAAAACGCAGTATTTTCCTAGAGGGGACAGTTTAGTATCCTGCTAAGCTGAGAGTAAAATGAACGTGCCAATTCCTCCTGCTGAAACTATCCACTGACATGGGACTAAAGAATCGCTCAAGGAAATTAATGGCAGACACTTTGAAAAAACTAAGTGAAAAGAAAAGTATGCACTGAAGGAAAGTCAGTCTGAAATTTATAGCAGTAGAAAGGTCTTTAATCAAAGAGCCTAACTGTATTTTTAAAAGATTGGATAATTTTATGATCAATAACAATATTTGTAAGCCTGTATGCTAAAATGGGGAAAGCAAATCTCACGTGTCAAAGCCTGAGCTCGCTGCTGCAGGTGTCTGGGAGGAATGTTTCCATTACACACATCATTATAAACCAGCCCAGGCAAACTACCATCTATTTCTGCTTTTACGTGAAGCATGAGGAATCGGTCACTGCACGTGGCCCAAGACTAAGTTGAATGTCTGACAGCGAGATCGTCGGGGCTCTTTTACCATTAGTTATTCAAGAACAGAGGGCTAAGTCTGTGTGGAGCTGGGTGGGGCTCAAACGAGGAAGGCAAAATGGTTTGAGGAGTTAGTTTCCTCACATTTGAATAATTTGAAGCTGACAACGGCATTTCCATTACCCATTGGTAAGAGGGTGAGAGAAGGAAAGCAAATGCCAAAGAATGATGTCAGCTAAATGCCCGAGGTTTAACAAGTGACAGAGAGCCCAGGGGCTCATTCTATTTTCAATATGTGTTGGTGTGAGTGCACAAGTCACTAAAATCCCCATCGTTTCAGCATGTAATGCCAGTTTTCTGCAGTGGAATTATGGACTTGACTTTAAAAATCTCATTAAAATGTCGAAGGAAATTTAATGTAAAAAAAAGAATATACAAATAACAAGAGGAATAGTCATTATCCCTGATAACTGAAGACTTCAGTCTAACCAGGTCCATTTGGAGCCCAATTGCAAGAGACTCTATTATTGAAGAGCCTGAAGAACATTGTTATAGGCAGTTTGATTTACTAGTTCACATCATTCCAGATATCAAGGACAGAACAATACTGAAGCTGAGTATGGTATAACTCTTGCTTCCCTCATTGTAGGAAAGGGATGTCTGATTTATTGAGTAGTTTTATGAAGTATTTGTTGGGTTGTTTTTAAGCAGGTTGATACAATAACCATATAACGAAAGGATTCAGCTTTCAAGTGAGGGAGTTTTAGGCAAGCACATTCTTATTCTTAGCCATTGACTTCTTCTGTATTCAAGTCTCTTATAATTTGAAATAATGTGACTACTGAATGGTGCCCAGTAAGCACCAATGTGTCAGGCATTTTAAATTAATCGTTAACCTATAGAACTATAAATAGAGGTGTTTTATTTATTCAGCTGAGATGACTGTAGGGGAGAAAAAGAGTGGATGCTTTCTTTAGCTAACCTCTGCAGCCAAACATGGCTAAATGAAAACAAATATGATTACCATTAGGCTTCTTAATATAAGTATGTGGCTTCATTCTCTTGTCACTATATTGAGACGTGTAAGGAACACCAGGCCGGAATCCACTTTTCCCAGCAGCATTTCCCAGCGCCATGCCTTAGTGGAGAACAGTGAGGTAGTCTTTTATCTCTTGTATGAAGAATATTGTGCTCACATTACAATATTCACATTACAGGTGAGCTGTGTGGAAATGCAAAATGTTGCCTTAATGTCTCCCACCTGGAAACAGGAAACACTCAGTAGTCATTCCCATCCATCTCATGCTGAGTTTTACATTACTAAGGTAATGCCTTTAAGTTCTCTGAGGTCTCAGGGAGAGAGGCACGCTGGAAGAAGAGTTGTTATTATTTCCGAGACCTCCTGTCTCCAGCCAGCTTAAAGGCTTAGGGTCCCGAGGTGGTGCTGTAATAGCAGCACTAATAATGTGCCGTTACAGCACGTCTCACGTGAGGCACTCCGAAAGCATTATACACATTTATTCATTAAACTCGAACACACCCCGGAGATAGGTTAACTGCTCTGATACCCCTTTATGTCAAAGTAAATGAAAACAAAGTGTGGGGAAGCAAGTTAGTCAAGACCATCTGATGACCGGTGGTAACACTGGAGTGAAAATGGTGTCCCGTCTAGTGAGTCAGTAAGAGCCTGGCCTCATTTGGCACGTGCATGTACCTCTATGTATACGTTTATTGAACTTTACAACACCTTGTTCTAGAAATAAATGGAGAACCCTTTTCGTACAGTCAGATAACATAAATTGAAATAAGTGGTTGGAGGAAAGAACCCAAGGAAAACAAGGATATAAGAATGAAATGAAGCTAAGATGAAGTGCAGTTTGCTTTATGTGGACAATGTTTAGCAAGTGTGCTTGTGTTGCAAAGAAATTGTATATAACAGAAATGCATAGCCTCAGTTTCCCCTACCCACATGCCTTAGGAAGAAATTTTGTTGTGCTGTGGGAAAGAAGGGACCACAGAAAACATTAAAGATTTGTAAAAACTAGGCTTCAGAAAGCTGAGTGGTAAATCAGAATGGTATCTTTAGGGCCCAATAAACTCCAATCTAGTGGTTTCACTTCTAAAAGGGAAAATATGAGAAAAGTATGACATTCTTCATCACCTGGAGAGGTGAACATGAAAGTCAATGAAATAAACTCAGAGAGACACCAGGAAGTGGCAGCAAAGACTTAATGCTCTATTCCCCATGAAGAGGTTGGAAGTCATGGGTGGATTAATGACACAAATGGGGCGGTGACTGCCCGGCTGGGCAAAGTGTGCAGGTGCAGAGAAACTTCACAACTGCCTGGGACAGCAGCCTACGGGCAAATCCAGTGCCAGCAGCGCAGTGCTGCCTACAGGTGTGGGCGGCATTAACACAGGAGATCAGAGCATCACCCAGGAGGACTGCAGACCTGCAGCCATATGTGAGATGACTCTCCCCCAGCTGTCCATCACCCACACCTTAGTTTCACCTTGGGAGATCCCAAGGAGACCCTTGATAAGTGTGGCTAGTGTTTGATAAGTGTGGCTATTCTTCTGGTGGGGACAAAATAATCAATAATAGATTTCAGGTATTTGAATACAGTGGAACATCTAACTAGAAAAATTAGCTTTTTCCCCTAAGGCTTTAAAAAAACAAAATATATTCTCAGTTGACTAGAAAGGCTTATATATAATGCTTTCTTGGGGTAAAGAGCTGAAATCTAGTGTTTTCTTGGAATAATCAACTTCTGAGTCTTTCCTTTAGTCACTGCCATAACTTTGTCGTGGGGTGTGTGTGTGTGTGTTTCTGTGTTGTTGTTCCCTGAAGTCCTGATATACTACCTAGAGGTAAAGTTTGGCATCTGCTTGGGGGTATTCATGAATGGAACTTGCATATCAGGTGGGAACTTCAGGTCCCTTAATATCTAGAAAAGATTATCTTGAAGCCTTATTCTATATCCTATGGAAGTCAAAACCTGTGCTCACTCTTTCTGTACATACATTAGAGTTTTTTTAAAGATTTTATTTATTTATTTTTAGAGAGAGGGGAAGGGAGGAAGAAAGAGAGGTAGAGAAACATTGAAGTGTGAAAGATGAGTTGCCTCTCACAGCACCTCAACTGGGGACATGGCCTGCAATGCAGGCATGTGCCCTGACTGGGAATCAAACCAGCAAGCTTTCGGTTCATAGGCTGGCACTCAGTCCACTGAGCCACACCAGCCAGGGCAAGAGTTTTATTTTTTACAGTTACTTTGGACCCAAGTTTCCAGCCTTTACTAAATTAGTTTGGTGAAGGGATTGTCCTCTTCTCCCACATATGCTCTCTCTATTCTGTACCATTTCACTAGATGTAAAATTCAGCTTCAGTCTTCTCAGAAAATTCTGTAATTCATAAAAAGTGTTGGAATATAGTAAATTTGACATGATTTATTTTTGATTGGGGAGGTATTTACATTTCAACAACAGAACTACTTCAAGTTGAACGCTGAAAAATCCTGTTCATTATTCATTCACTCATTCTTACAACAAACATTTACTAAGTGCCTGCATTGTGCTAGGCACAGTGTGAGTTGTTGGGGGTTTATCAATGAACAAAACTGGCAAAACCCCTGCCCTCACAAAAATTAAATTGTAGCAGATATCTGAACCAAGCTACTAAATATCCCCAGAGGATTTTCCCTTGCTGCACCCTCTGTGACAAGCTCCAATCTTCTTGAATTGTTTTGGTACTCTTCTCCTACACCTTTCCAGAACAAAAACAGAAGAAATGTCTTCCTTACGGTGCCAATACATAATTGTAAATATTGTTTGGAGAATAATTTCTCATCAGTAAAGTTTTTACTTTTCAGGCCCCTTATATCCTGCACCCCAACAAGGGTGGCAGACGCATGGCCTAAGAGCCCCTCAAAGTATTAAAATGTGGGGGGAAATGAATGCTCTGGTTTTATTCTATAGGTTGTCGCTTAGCACCACCAGTATTCTGTTCATAAATGAGTTTAGTAATTTAAAAAATATTTCCATAAATTTATCGGTCTTTAAAATGTTGTCCATGGGAAAGCAATCTGTTCACTTTCCAACGGCCCTAGATTCACTCTATGAGCCACCAGCAATCTTGGCGTTCATGCCCCAACATGACAAACTCTATTATAGATACGTAGAACAAATAAATGTCAGACGACAATCCTGTGTTTGCACAGAGTGAGCCTTGCCTTGGGAATGTGTATATGAAAATAAACATAAATAGTAAGACCAACCTACCAGAAAAATCAATGATCCAGAAATGATGGATGTGATTGATGGATGTTTTAACATTCAGTCCTCTACAAAAAAAAAAAAAAAAAAAAAAAAAGATTTATTACAATATAGAATTCTGTAGCATCCCAGGCATTGAGTCCCAGGAGAGAAAAAATATATAACAAAACAAAACAAACACCACTTTGCTTTCGAGATAAAAATTCAAGAGAAATTTACTAAAATTAAAAAATGTAACTCAATAGTCTTAGGTCGATTATCACCATTTAAAACCACCTTTGTAAGTAAAGAAGGATCATCTAGACATAATTATCCACATATACAGGGTAGTACATTCTAGAAGTAAGGACTCTGCAAGCTTGAAGCTTGTCCAGAGAAGCCAATGGCTCTATTCCATTTAAAAAAAAAAAAAAAAGGCAAAACAAAGAACAACAACAAACCCCTTGGGCAATTCTTGCTTTGATTGGCTTTTTCTTAATCCTCACAGAGAGGAAATGGAACTTGGGTTCACTGACCCACAAGAGCATTCAACTTTGATGCTAATAAATGTGAGAGATCAACTTAGAAATGGACACATTTTAAATTTAATCAACACACAGCAGTTACTACATGCTTGGTATAGTTTTACGGATTTTACAGACATCACCTTACTTTGTTCTCGTTGACAGGTGCTACTGTTGGATTAGCCAAAAATTTTGTTCAGTTTTTTCCATAAAATAAAAGACATTTTTTCATTTTCACCGATAACTTTATTGATTTGGATATTCTGAGTATGTCGGCTATCTCCCTCATGGTATAACGTTGATTGTTCTCAATGTCTTAATTTGATGTCTCGATTTGATAGCTATCAAACTTAAACTGGTCTATTTGGCTATGGAGCATCATCCAGTGAGAAATATTCAGCACAAACCTTCCTAAACCACCTTTGACATGTTCAATCAGTCACAGCACCTTCTCCATACACTGCATAAATCTTTCTGTGTATTTTAGTTGTGTTTTTGCCTTTCTTGAAATAATAAAAGTATACTATGCCAAAAATGTTGTATATTTTCTTTCATCTTCGATATTAAAATGGCTACATAAAAATTCACCAATTTGGATAAGTTTTTTTTTAAATGCACAATAATATGACAGCTGTCCCAATACAATCCAACAAAATTGTTTTGAGTGATGTTAAAGACAACTCAGTGCTACTAGAGCCATCTTATGGAAAAAAAAAAAACCAAACAAACGGAATTTTTGGCCAAGCCAATATTTCTAAGGCACGTTGCTGTTTAAGTAGAGGCAGAAACTCAACTATGGACCACTGGGTGTCTTCCCATGTAGCAGCTATAGGATGGCTCAGTGCTGGCCAATGTTTGTAAGACACTTGGGCCAGAGTTGTGGAGTAGTCGATGTCCCTCACCAGTCATTCCCTTCTGCCTTCCAATGCCTACAAATTGCCAAAAACAACATAATGTAAGATCTTAGGAAGGGAACATGTCTCAACTAATGAGTTATTTTTCCTATGCAGAGAAGATAGAATTTTGGTAGCATAAACTAAGGATTTTCCTAATCTCCTAAATGAGGGTTTTTGTTTGTTTGTTTGTTTGTTTGTTTTGAGGAAGTGTTGTTGAGAGAACCTTGAAAGGGACTTAAGGATTCACTTGAGGAAGAAGGTAGAGTTCCAATGAGCCATGTATAGAAAGAAAGCTTTAACCTCCCTCCTCTGATATTATTAGCAATACGATTATCACCAATTTCATCATCATACTCCATATCACCACCTTGGCTCTCATCTTGTCAGCCACTCTACAAGTACTTTTAAAAAGAAATAAAGAGAGAAAGTAGAAGAAGAAAAGGTAAAAAATATTAGAAGGTTCAGGGCGTAGACATTTACAAAAGAAAAATCAAAAGAAAAGAGAATAAAGTGAAAGTGTGTATGAGAATTAAAATTCTAGTAGAATAAAATATTGAGTTTGAAATTCAGATTAAACAAAAGAAAGTTTTAAAAAGAGAAAGGTATTGATGATTAAATAATAACATAACATACTTAAACCCATAAAATAAAAAGTTGAAATGTAAAAATAGATAAAACCAAGGATTAATAGCGATAAATCACTGAGTAGGGAAAAAATGAGGCATTGAAACTAAACATAAAGAGGCTGAGGAGAAATATGGTGAGAAGGAATTAGACAGCTATGGAAGAACATAAAAAAAGGTCTCTAACCTTGCTTAAAATATTCCTATATTGGTCCTTTTTATGCTGATACAAGGGCAACGTCCTTTGTGGGTTGGAGCTGAAGGAGGAAGACAGTACAGGGATGAGTCGTACCATGGCAGAAGCTCAGATCCCTCAGAGATCTGTCTAGTGGTGACGGATATGCCAAAAAACAAGTCTCCTGAACAAAAATAGAGAGCTGGGGGCACTTCTGAGCTTTCCTGGCCTGATTCGAAGACATTTCATTTTGTTTTTTTGTCATACGTTAATGTGATCTTTCTCATTGAAGACAGGGGTCCTTTCTTCTCATGAACAAAGCTTATAGACTACTGAAGTATGCACTGATGAACACCAGGAAAACTGAATCATGAGCAACAACCAAAACCATCATAAAATGTTTTCTATTAAACCTCCTTTCTATAATCTGTAACTTTATCGTAGTGAAAATGTGTTTTTAATGGTTATATGATTAGGGATTTCCCCCCACCTCAAACAAGATTAGGGTAGCACAGATGACTACTGCACACAGTAGATTTTTTTTTATACTTGCTATTTTCCCATGATATCAGCTATGAAGTTGCTTCCCATCATCATAAATTTAGAAATATGCGTATCCTGTTGTTACGCACACAGATACTGATTGGTCTTCCTTTGTCTGTGTTCCCTCCCCACTTCCCATGCATGAGGTCCGAATGGGAGTTTCGCCCCCCTGCTTGCCAACTAATGCTTTTGGTTTAAGAATATGTGACTCCTGCAGATTGGTCTGAGGATCACACTTCCTAACCTGCAGACTGGTCTAGGAAGTGAGAATGTGACCTTAACCAGCCAATCAGAGGCTTCCCCAGATACTTTCTTAATCTGATTGGGAGGAAGTACCTTAAAGCCCAGAAAGCACCCCAAATTTTGAAAAGTGAAAGTTGGGAAACTGAAACCAGACATAAAGAGCCATAACCTGCGGTGTCTTGAGAGTGAGTGAGCCCCTTATTTTGTGCTTTCCCTGTTCTTGTTATAGTTCAGTCATGTGAGCCCATAAATTTACCTTTTTATGTAAGAGGTTTCTCTCACATATAATCAGATGAGTCCTAAGTAATATGTGTAGCTTACATTAAAAAATCGTTTGCCTTTGTTTGTCTGTTTTCACAGTGCCTTTTCCCCCCTCTAAGGTACAGATCTTACCAATGGTCCAGCCTCTGAGCTCTTCATCACAGAGTTGTGACTGCTCTGCTGTCCTTGGCAATCAATAAAGGCAAATTTTCCCTGCCTCCAGTGTCCTAACCAGAGAGGGTATCCAATGGCAGGGTGGCTTGGGCCTTCGTTTAATGGGAACATTCCTTCAGTTTACTTCTTGTTATCTTGTTACGGTAGGGTAAAGTGGTCTGGGTTGGTATCATTAAATTGGCATACTAATCTTGTAATTTGCATTTATTCCCCAAACTCCAGGGCCCATTGCAGAGATGAGTTTCTTATGCCAGATTCCTTTCATATAAACCACTTTTTTTCTCCAGGCTCCCAGTATTGCCATGTAAGCCCTGGAAAATATGAAATATTTGTCTGTGTCTGTTTGAACCTCATCTACTAGCTTGGCATTTGTACCCAGTTATAAAGATTATTCTTGAACCTCCTACATAAACAGTTATTTGAAAGAGCTGCCAGGGAAGACAAGTTGTTGCCTCTCTTCACCTTCCAGGAGTCTGGTTTTCAGTCTGACTACAAACTCTGTTGAATACACACAGATTCTCTGTAGTGACTAAATTTTGCCAAGGTAGCAAGACAGTAGCTATGGAAAATACATATGCAAAGGAGCATGGCTGTGTTTCAATAAAACTTTATTTATGAACATTGGAATTTGAATTTCATAAAAGTTTCACATGTCATGAAATATTTTCTTTTGAAATTTTAAAAATCATTCCAATATGAAAATCTTTTATTTCTATGTCCATAAAAAAGCAGGTGACAGGCTGGATTAGATATGTAGGGCATTATGTTTCCTTATTGCATTAATATAAGATGCATCTAGATTTCAAAGCTGTTAGAATGAAGAATGCATCTTGAATTGAAATGTGATCGTTAGCCGAGTATTATGTTGTAGTAGGTATTTCGGATTTCCCAGAGTTTTAACATCAATAATATATCTCTATAAAGCTTTGTCACTTAGCCTCTGGCAGTCAGCAACAATCACTGGTGAGCATAGAGTCTGTGCCTTCTGGGAAATGGTGAGAGCAGAAATAGAGAAAGGTGAGAAGAACACTAGTGAGAGTGGAGGAGTAGGGGGTAGTCTCTTGTAATCTAAGGGTTCAGGAGAATAAAAATACATGTCATTTGTATATCACTTTACAGTCTATAAAGTACTTATACACATATTGTTTTATTGAATTTTCACCATGAATCTATGAGGCAGCCATAGTAGAAATTAGCTGTAGTTCAGAAAGACATATATTGAAGTGAATTAGAGTTATATATTTGGTAAGAAGTAGACCCTGACCCTGTCTTTTGTTTATGCAATTATTATCCCTAATGCAAAAAGCTCACGCTCACTGAGTGTTTCAAGGGTGAAAGCTAAGCAGACATATTTTAATGCACTGAGACAAAGAGATGAGAAAAAGAGGTAAGATCCAGTGCTCTCTATGCTTCGAGGAATCTCTACCACTTAATGAAATTGGAGGAGGGAGAGTTTTCTTGCTCAAGATCATGGTTACAGGGTCTCTTTCTTTTTCCTTGTACTATGGACTTTAGCAGAACCTGCTGTTGTTGGTTTTAGTCATAGCTATTTTCAGGACACTATATGTGCATATCTAAGCCCCAATGTAGCTGGTTTATTATTAGATTTGAATATTTGACAGTTACCTCTGATTTCACTTCCTAGTTCTGTTTTGCTTCTCTTCCTCTTTTAAGCCAAGTAACCTGATATAGTGGAAAAAAACATGGACTCTGGACTTGGGGAGTTGAATCCCAGAGGAACTGTTTATTGGTTTGAGACTCTCTGCAAATTACTTAACCCTGCTGAACTCTTTCATTATTCTCATTTTAGAAAGGGAGTAAGATTGCCAAGAGTGTACAAATGTTATCAGTGAGTGAACATGTATAAAGCCCAAAGAAGCATACCTGGTAAATAGTAATATACATTAAATGTAATTATAAGCATTAAACTAGAGTCATATAAAAATATTTTAAAAATGTGGTACATGATAGATAATCCCTGAAAGACCTAGAAAGCAAGAGCTTCTCAATATGGATTCTCCAGGTTAACTTTTTTTTTTAAAAATCTGGTTCAAATGTTGCACTTCTCTCCCCCCAACAAAGAAAACATAACTCAGTAACACAGTCCGGGTGCCTCCAGCTGTTCTTTGTTGATTTTCTTTACCCTCATTTTCTCATGTTTCCACCAAGGGTCATGCAGTAGAGAAATTGCCCAGCTCATACCTAATCTTATCAAGTTAAGAAATTATTCACTCCCCTACCCTCTGATAGGACCATTTTTTTCTTTGTATTTTTACTCTTATTAGCTCCCCTCTTAAATGTTATGTAATTGATTAATTTCTTAACCCATCACACACAACTTTGACATCTATAGACTCAACATGTATTTCTCTGCCGCTCATGGCACCGCTCATCAGCGTTGGACACTGTTGACATATTCGTGCTTCTAGAAGCATTCTTTTTCTCTGCCTCCCACAACACCTTCATTTTCATCCAACCTCTCTGGCTCTCCTGTCTGTGTTTCTCTTGTGGGCTCTTTTCCTTCTATCAAACTATTAAATATTAAATTACCTCAAGGCTCCTCATAAGTCTTCCTTTTCTCATCAAAGTTCTTTTTGCAGGTAATTGGTTTTACTTTTTCACTTTTAATGTTTCTGTTGTCTTCCTAATCCTCCCAATAATTCCAGCTAAGAATAAAATCAACCTAATTTGTCTCCTTCTTCTGCTCTTTCTAGTTCTTGGCCAATGTAGCCTTGTTACATATTTGCAGGTATGGATATGATTCAACTTCTCTCAAAACAGATTCAATTGCATACTTATAAAATCTGTATAATTTATTTCCTACCAACTTTTCTCCTCCCAGGAATGCCGTATTCCAAGCTAATGTTCTACTCATCATTCTCAGAAAAGCTTCTAACTATGAGAATAGAACATCCTCTTTTTCCTTAAATGAATTCTTGGTGAAAATTTCAAAGAACCATTTCTAGAATGACTAGACTATTATGTCAATAAGAAAACATTCACTAAGTATTAAAGTGCTTCTACCTTTTATCTGGTTTACTCCAAGAAGCAAAAAACAAAAAGAAAGAAACAAAAGCCAAAAGCCTTTTTTTCTATTATTTAGCTATTGTTGCATTTACAACCAACTGAACAGAAAAGTGTTGTCATCTTCAACGTGGGATTGATTCTGTTGCTTCCTTTCTCCCTTTCCTCTACCTCCTCATGTTTACCCTTCAGAGATGACTTTCATGTGTCAGGATACAAAGAAACAGAAAGTTTTGATTCAGCATACACTCCCAGAAATACAACTCAACCCATCAATACAATGGATCTTGAAGTGGGAATTGTGTAGTTCTGGACATTCAACACCCTTTATCCTACTGCAGATCTTAAGAAGGGATTCTGATGGAATGGTGGACACAGATGGGGAGAAAAGTGACTTGAGGAAGCGGGTTATATCCCTGCAATGAGTGCCGGTGGGGCTTCCTGACATGCCGGTGAAGTTCACCTACAAGTTTTTTTTAAGATTTTATTTATTATTTATTTATCTTTTAGAGGGGAAGGGTAGGAGAGAAGGAGAGGGAGAGAAATATCAATGTACGGTTGCCTCTCGTGTGTCCCCTGCCGGGAACTGGCCTGCAACCCAGGCATGTGCCCTGACTGGGAATCGAACCTCGATCCTCTGGTTCGCAGGCCCGCGCTCAATCCACTGAGCTACACCAGCCAGGGCTCACCTACAAGTTTTAAGGAGGTTTCTAGAGGAGGCTGAGGCCAACCTCACTGGTTATGAACTACAGGGGAGACGTCTTTTTCTCTCCCACAGCATCTCACACACTGTTTCATACATAGTTGGCTTTCAATACATGGTAGAGTGTAAATTAAAATAATACAGATCTCTGCTGTACTGCAGTTAATATGGGGATTAATGCAATTGGCTGAAAGTTAATTATAATGATGAAGTATCTAATAAACATAAATTCTATTTGGTGAACAGATTTTGGGGGAGAAATGCCAGTTGAAGTAAGATTTTATCATTGGCAGGCATAGGCATTGCTGTGAGTTTATAAGTCAGTTTATATGCTAATTTTTAAAAATCATTGTCAGTTTTGGAAATCGATATTGAGGAGGTCCATGGTTTCAGGCAAAGAGAGAATGTGACTAGAATCCAGGTGCCTTTGTTCCCCGCCCTCCCCCCCCCCCCCGGGCCTGTCCCTGTTTCTTGGTGTGACCTTGAGTAGGTCATTCAACCTCTTCAAGCCTCAATATTTCCATCTGTAAAGTGAGTTCTTTGAAGCATGTGATTTCTCTAATTTTTAGATTTTAAATAGATTTCACAGAGAGCTGTTATAAGATAAGCTTTTCATGTGAAAGCAAGCCTAATTTAGACACAAATAGAGGGAAAGGAATTTTTCTGAGGCAGTGGCATATACTTAACAACTTTATCTTTTAGCTTTTATGGCTCACTCTTGGGCACAGGCGTTTTATGACTTGTAACAGCTTAATGGTCCTGCTGGGTTAAGTCCTCCTGCAGGTTAACTTTCTTTTTCTTGAAACCCATGACACACCTTAAGTGTGCTGAGAAGGTCAGATGAAAAAGCAATGCCTATGAGAATAGCTTCATCACGTAGGATGTACAGGGCACTGAGGAGAACCTTCCTTTGCCAGTATCTTCCCTCTCTCTTCATCCGTGCTGCCTGCTGAAAAATGAAAAACAATTACATCCCTTGTACCGTGGAGAAAGAAGTATGGAAAATAAACAGTGACTGATTAATGAAAGTGACTTTATTACATGGGGGGAGGAAAAAAGGAGTGCCACCCACAATAGCAAAATGGAGAAAATAGTAATGAGTAATTAAGCGTAACAATGCAGTCATGATAAAAATAAAAACCAGTGAATAATCTAATTTTATTTGTAATAATACGACTGTTGGTCTTGATGAAGTGGGCCCCCTTTGACTGTTTCCAGCAGAGCTGAAAGTACAATGTGACTTTTCCTTTATTTCCCCTAAGAACGTGTCTGAGAGCCATGACTCTGTCCTCTCCCCACTTCCTGAGGATTCTGTCCTCACTCCTTTCCTTTTCAATTATATAAACTGCACATTCACTTTTAGTTTCCTCTGATGTTTCTCCCTGGGGATTAGCACCAACAATGCCACTGAATCCTCAGGAATGTTCTGATAGAAAGTCCAAGCAGTCAGGTGATTTCATGCTCACTGGCAACCCCTTGGGTATTCAGGTACTTCCCCACCCGCTTCCCCTGCAGAAATTTACTGGAGCAATAAATCTAGTGCAGTTATGAAGGAGGATTAAGGTAGAGATGGTCATGTGTAGAGAGAGGTGGATGCACTACTAGAAACCTCAACATAGCAATCCTCACACATGCAAGCATGGCTTATTTCACCAGGCTGTGGTCTTCAGTAATTGGTATGCAGTCTCAGGCACTGAGCAGTTTAGCCTGAGAAATCAGTGCCAAGGACTTACAGCATCTTTGGAGGGTCCAGATTTGCTCAACTGGCTAGAAAGCATAAGCAGGTTATCTGATTCTCAGAGAGCTACAAAGGTGGCGGAGTAAATGATATCTTTTCCCGAGGCTCACAATGAGGCGTAGATAGGGCTGCCAGCAGAGCCCCTCCAGCTCCTTCTTCCAGACAATGCATGTCACAATAAAACAGCAATAATAATAAAAAAAAAACTCACACACCTTTAAGCATATCAAAGATAAGACCTTTGTGTTTTGGGTCCCGACAGATTTTGTGTGCTTGAGTTTTTATTAACCCAACCCACTAGTGCCCGTGATGGCTAGAGAAAAACCTCTGTCTTTGTGTTTTGGTCTGTCCCCCTTCCTGGTTGGAAAAGAAGATGTTTTCATCTTGCATATTAATTCAGAGAGTGGAAGAGGACCTAAAATTCAAAGGGTGAGTACATATTTGCTTAGGAAAAAAGTATTGGCTAGACTAATGTGAAGAATCTAAAAGCCCCTCCCATTTCCAGGAGAATTTAGATTACTTTGGAACAAAGGAGCCATTTGTCAGGAAAACAGGTTTATGTCACAGATGTACAACGGCGAAAAATCATAGCTTATGTAAAAATCAAGTAAATAAATAATATGTATTAAGTCTTACTATAAGAACACCAAAGTGAGTAGGTGTGATGAATAAAGAGGTTTGGGAATGGCTGGGACTCAGACAAAGTTATATTAACTACCAACATTGTGTTCCTCTTTTTAGGTTAAAAGACAAATTTATGTGTCTTTCTCATTTTCTTCTCCCAGCAATCATATGAGTTAGGTGTCATTCTCCTCCTCATTTTGTATATTAAGTGTACAATTGTGTCAAGGTAATCCAGTCTAGATTTTAGCATTTACTTGTTGCATTCTTTTGTCAAGTTACTTAAGTGTGTATCTCACAGAGTAAATTGAGATTTCCTGTTTTTCTCTCATATGAGCTTCCCAGTTGGTAGCTCCCAACATCCTCACGCCCCTATGTCCACACTACCGTTATCTTGACTCAGTCACTTGCTCCCTTCTGCTTGGATTTGTATAACAGTCCCTTAAGTGGTCTCCTTGTTCCTCTCTCTCAGGTCTCCATATTCACTCTTCATAAAATTATCTGAGATACTTTTCTAAAATGGAAATCTGTTATGTTATTTCCCTGCCCAAAATCTGCTGACAGCTCCCTACTGTCCAAATGCCTTAGTATGGATTACTAGATTCCAACATTCACTTGGACGTAATCCCACCTCCCTCATTTTAGGCCACTGCTGTTGTGCCCTGGTGCTGGGATCAGTTCACATTACCTGTGGGTTCCTGAATATGGCCTGCCCTTACCTGCCTCTGTATATTTGTACAGGCTGTGCCCTCTGCCAGGTGTGCCTGTCTTAATTATTTCTTCTTGGTGAAATACCTTTCCATAAAAATTCAATGTAACGATAGTTTTCTGTATAAATCTCCCCTTGGAGATGGTAGCGGGATGTACCAAATATATTATAGCACTTACTTCTTTAGCTCTTCTTCTTCTTTTTTTCAGTTAAAATGAAAAGTAATTTTTTAGTTATACATTCATGCACAAGGTTTTCAAAGTCAAACGGTCCTGTAAGACTAAACATCAATACAAGTTCCTTGAGTCATGCTTCCCTGCCTTCAGTTCCCACTTCTCAGAAGCTGCTACTTTCAACTTTTCAGTAGTTCCACCTAGTTACTTCCATATTTCTAAATGATATGCTTGTGGCGTTATTTCTTGATTTTTATTGTGGTTTCAGTGGGACTTTTTAAAAAAAATTTATTGATTTATTTTTAGAGAGAGGGAAAGGGAGGGATGGAGGGAGAGAGAGAAACATTGATGTGTGAGAGAAACATCAATCGTATGCCTCTCACACATCCCCCACTGGAGATCTGGCCTGCAACCCAAGCATGTGCCCTGACCAGGAATCAAACCAGCAGCCTTTAGGTTTGCAGGCCAGTGCTCAATCCATTGAGACACACTACTAGTCAGAGGTTATTTCTTCAGTTTTAAACTTTAGAACTTAACTTCTTTTTCTGGATTCCTCTACAACTCTTTTCCCTTAATGCCATCCTACCTCCAATGTTCTCCCCACTCTCCCAATAAAGTCAATATTTAAGTTAAACCAATATTCCATGCTTACACTATCATGCCTATGTTAACTAAGATTAATAAGCAAACCATGCAGTATACTATGACTTTATTTCTTTTTCACACAGCTTTTTGTTTACATAGAATCTATTAAGAAAAATTTATGTGTACCTACCATTTTTTTTTCCAAAATTTTTTGCCAAAGTGTCATTCAAACCTATCAGATAAGTTATCATTTTTCTTCCCCCCAGCCCCCGGGAGATATCCTTTCTGGAATCCTCCATCCTGCTGCATCAGTATGGACCTGTTTTTCCCTAGGTCTATACCTCACCTGAGATCCTGAGATGTCCCTTCACCCTCATGAAGGGAATGCCCTTAGTTTTTCTTTTTCTGTTGGTTCCCTAAATCCCCAATGCTCCTTTGTCCTTCCAACATACACATTTTGTTGGAACAGTAATAAAGGACATATGAGAGTTAAATTTTTTGAGACTTTGCATGTCTTAAAATACCTTCATTCTATGCTCAGAATTATTTAATAGTTTGCTGGGTATAGAATTATAGATTAGAAATAACTTTCATTTGGATTTTTGAAGGTATTTTATCTTTGAATGGTGCAGTTGAGAAAACTGATGGCTGCCTATTTTCTGAGTATTTGTTTGCTATCTGTAATCTGTGTTTTTGTTTGTTTAGAATTAAACACTTCTCCAAAACATGGAACATTTTTAGAATTTTCATTACAGATCTGGTGCTCCAAAATTTCACAATAATGTGCCCTGATGTAGGTCATTTCATGGCCCTTGGTGGGACCTTTCAATCTGGAAGCCCATGTCCTTTAATTCTTAAAAATTTACTGAATAATTTCTTGGGTGAGTGTTTTCTCTATATTCTCTATTTTCTATTTCAAGAATTCCTATTATTCAGATGTTAGATATTTTCAACTGGTCCTCTATCATTTCTTTTATCTCTTCTTTCTTTCTTTCTTTCTTTCTTTCTTTCTTTCTTTCTTTCTTTCTTTCTTTCTTTCCTATTTTATGGAGATTTATCAAGTTGTCTTCTAGCCCTTCTTCCAAATTTTTATTATTTGTATTATATTTTATTTTAAATTGTTTTTGTTTCAATATTTTAAAGCATTATCTGTTTATAGTATTACTGTAATGTTTTCATAATGAATGTAAAATACTGATGATAGGTTTTATAGATTTCTTTTTTCCTTGCCTTCATGTCTTTCAAATTTCTTATTCTATTTATTTTTGTCCATGTCTGTCATCAAATATATTTGAATATTTAGTGGACTATTTATACTTACTAATGAAGCACTAAGAAGCTGACTGGAAGCTCTGTGTTCATGGGCGGAACATGTTAAATGCTGGGTTTCCCAGTAGGGTGACGGGGTTGAAACTCTTCATTGGAAGTCCCCAAATGGCAGTATTTGTAGGGCTTATCTTCTCAGAACAATTGCCCCATCTCTGCTTGCTAGGTATAAGGGTGAGTACCATTCTCTCTAGAACTTTGCCAAGCAAAGTGACTGGCATAGTGTTCAGAATATAGACTTTCATTTAATTCTCCTCTTTTAAGAAATAAGTCCCAGAATACATCTGGGCTTAGTTTTCTAGCGTTCAGGCCTTCTGCTATTCAGTGTCACTTAGAAAGTAAAATTCTAGTCTTCTCCTAGGGAAGGGGAAGGGGATCTCTCTGAGCAGCTAGGGTAAAGTTTTCTGTTTGTTTCCCAAACAGTTCTTTAGCTAGTCCCTATAGACTTTTAGTTGTATACTTTGCTTTCATAGGTTCTTGATGCACCTATATGCTAGGCTCTCCAGAGTTCTAGTTGATTTGGTTCATGTCTAGGGTTCCCTTAAAATGGGCTGGGGTTTCTACTATGTCAGTTATTACTTATTCCTCTTTTCTGGTTTCCCTCTCTAAAAAAAAATCCTTTCTTTTTATGTTTAGCTCTTGAGTATGTGCTTTTTTCATTTTTAATTTTTTTACTGTGATTTTTGGGAGGAAAATATAGTAAATAATATGTGTTCAAGCCTCCTTGCCTGTCCTGAATTCCCTTTATGTCTCATGTTGATTCAGTCTATATCCACACAAACCGAGGCTGGGCCTACAGACAAAATCCATTCTTTCTATCAGTCTCAGTCAAAAATTTTGTTTCTATGTTTTTCTGACATAAGCGGCTATCATATAAATCAAGGTGATCAAACATTATAATTTGCTGTGATTATAATGATTTTTATAACCTACGACTGGATAATAAGAATTAGTTTTGAACCTGGCATCTATTTATACAGTTTCACAGAAGGGGAAAAATACTTTTAGGGGGTGGTATTAAAAACATATGAACTTTTATCATCTTCTTTCTTTACCCGCCTGTAGGCTAATAACAGTCACACCCAAAGATACATTCCTCCATGTTTACAACCTCTTGACCAGCAAACCTGACTACTGAACAGAGGCAGCCTCATGAGATGGCAGTTTTATGATGGGCTTATGAGAGACTTTGTCTCACATTCTGATTGTACTTTCAGTCAGCTCATTCTTGACTATTTCATGATTTGGGGAGACACATTGCTGATTTTATTGTTCCATGCCTTTCTTCTCCTTTTTCTTGTGGAATGAGTGATGTTCCGCACGGAGGATTAAGCTATATAACAACAAAGCAGAAACTCTCACGTTTGGCTGTAGCTGGATTTATGGCTAAATTTATGGAGATTACTTTGGGCTGGGAACACATGTCCAAGAACGTCTCTGCAGTTACAACTGCGTGTGGAGTGAGATGCTGTTACAGACCGAGGACAGTAAACACCTCTGAGGTTGTGTGTCACTTCCTGCAGGCCGACGAGCCTTTGTGATTCAAGGAGAAAGGTGTCAGTACTGCAAAGAAAACCCTAGTTTAACCTCTGAATTCCAACATCTGGACTACTGATCCCTGTGGCAACGTGGCGGTTCACTGAATACTCACTATTGCAATGGTCCACCAAAGCACAGTTTTGGCTTCAAAAGGGACGGCCTTGGAGAAAAGTTTGATTCAGAGTCTTTATCACTAAGAACGCCAGGAGGATCTGTGATAACAGTGTCGGCGCTGACTCTGCAGCTAGGCTACGTGATGGGTGCTCCAGCGACAGCCTGCTCTCCTGCTGGGAGAAAAGGCACAGGGAAAGCCTTCCTTTGGACCTGGGTGCAAACACAAGACTTTGCTTGTTCCCTTTAAAGACTCTTTAATCTATGTGCTTAGGCACATTATATTTTTTAATTTTATTTCTCTGTACGCCTCTGAATGAAGTCCAAATATAATTCAACTTTGGTTCTTCTCAGAAATGGTTGAGTGACTCAAGTAAACTTTCTTGAAGTCCTGTATCCCTCCCATCTTTGCATTTTTTATATGCTTCAGTTAAACATAAAACAAAGTGCTTCAACATTAGACAGACAGCTCATTAATGAATGGCAACAGACACCGGGATCTTTTTCTAGAGCTTTTGAAGATACATTATTTCTCAAATGCGGAAGCAGAATATAGACGCAGTTACTGCAGACTTGAGAACGGGCATGCGCAGCAATTTCCTAAGGGTGCCAGGGACTGTGGTTAAGGAGGCAACAAGACCTTTACCCAGCGCGGTTAACTATCAGCCATAAAAACATCGAAGGGTAGACCTGAGTGAAACGTGTATTAGTTAGTTATTGAAACAAAAGTATGCGGCTTGCTACAAGTTCCTAGTAATGACTTTAGGCCTGATTGGCTTGGTATTTCTTGGTATTTCTCTGTGTGGGTGATTGCTTTTCTCATTTAAATATAAACTACAAGGAACAGATACTGTACAGCTTCTGGACATTTATTCCTTCTGGGCAGTCGCAACTTTGCACATTTTCTGGTTGAAGCCCTTGGGCAAATTCTTAAAAATCTTATGAGCATATTCTTTTTTAAATTGATTTTAGAGAAAGAGGAAGAGATGGAAGCTGGGGGAGAGAGAGAGGAAGAGAAACAATGATCAGTTGCCTCACGTAGGTGCCCTGATGGAGGCTGGAACCCACAACCTAAACATGTGCCCTGACTGGGAATTGAACCTACAACCTTTTAGTGTATGGCACAGTGCTCCAACCAACCGAGCCACCTGGCCAGGGTGTATGAGCATCTTCTTGACGCTCTGGTGCCCTAACTCAGTTCTTTGCAGCCTGAAATTTCTTTTACATGCACCTGTCTCCTTGCTGGGTATACTAGAAATTTCTTTTCCTTCAAACTTCTCAATGGATAATAGTAATAACCCACCAGTGGTACAACAATGATTACTATTGTACAGTAACCAAATAATCAAATATTTGACCTCATTGGTCCTTATTCTGTGAAGCAGGTGTAACTATACTATTTTACAAGTGACAACAGAGATACTGGGAAAAATTGGTTTGGCCAAGGTCACATAGTAATTGAATAGTAGAGGTAAATTCGAAATTCAAGATTTTAGAATCCAAAGCACTACCATTGTATTTTTTTAGTACTAAGTTCTTTTAGTTTTGTCCTTATCAGAGAGTAAGAGTCAGAAGAAAACTGTTTATTTATAATTATAAAGTAATTACAGAGCACTAAAAGAATTACTTACTGAGTGTTTATTATTACCTGTATTACGTCCATTACTGTGTTAAGAATTACACAGCAGCAGTTTACAAGAGCTTTTTCTTATGACAATTTATAAGAAAATTTTCAGCTTTTCATTTTGCCTTCAGCAAAATGAGGTCACAACTCTATTCACACATATACACCATTTTCCCTAACATACATCTTCATTATGAGATTTTTAATATCCTTACTCTGTTCATCTTTTCTTCTTAGACCTATCACTACCTGACACTTGATATTTTAACTTATTTATATTGTTTATTGTCTGCAACTCCCAATAAAATGTAAGCTCCAATTGGGGTAGGGCTTCTTGTCTGTTATATTTACTCCTATACAACCAACTGATGGAGCTCTACCTGGTCCGTAGTGGGCACTCAATAAATGCTTGCGGAATGATGAATGAATGACAAGGATAACATACATAATTCAAAATAATCAAGACCTAAGTAGGGCAGTGCAAACTCTAGCTGCAAAGGAGTCAGAGCAGGGAGATGACTGGAAGCTGTCATTTTCAAAGATTTATTTATTTACTTATTTATTGTGAAAAGGGTGACACTGATGCAAGGTTGTAAGATCTGCATTGGGTTTGGATAGTTGGAACAGAGAAGGGAAATATTAGACCTGTGGGGAACAAGAAATCAATAGCAAGCAGATGTAAATGGATAACAGTGAAGGCACAACCAAGCGGGATAGATAAGGCTCCTAGCTCCTGATTCACTCTCTATACATTTTGTTCATAATTCACTTTTATTTTATTTTATTTTATTTTAATATTTTTGCTGTGACTGTTGCATTTATTCTTTTTCTTTTTATTGTTGTTCAAGTACAGTTGTCTCCATTTTTACCTCCCCAACCCCCCACCCCACCCGTCCCCACCTCCCACCCTTGTGACACTTAAAACTACACATGTGTTCACATTTGGGGGAAGGAAATTAATTTGAATGTTTTTCAGGGAGTGGGTTTTGAACACAATAATCAAAACAGAGAGCAGAAATCAATGATTTAGTATAGTAGAAAGAAAAACGTGTTTTGTGAGTGGGTCAAAGACATAGATCTGGAGGATAGAAAAGAACTGGAAGTGAATTACATGTTTCAGCATTTACTGCTGGGCAGGCTGACAAGTGAACAAACACCTTCATAAATTAATAGCCCCTAATTGTAGCTTGAAAGACAAATAAATGGATGGTTTGGATTTTGTTTCATTTCATTTTTAATGTTATGAAATATGACCCTTAGTGAGTTTTTCTTGCTTGGAAACACTGAGCTAAAATTCAGTTGTTTTTCCAGTGACTTTGGCCAGGTGAGTCCCTTACTTCTAAGTCCTCATGATTTAATAGAAATAGCATTCCCTGTTTATTAATAGTTTCTATGTATGTATTATATTAGATATAGGGACCTGATTTGGATAGGTCACATACTTTTTGATATGCAACATGCTTCTGGATTGCAAAAAGTATCCTACCGTGACTTCTCCCTGCATTTTGTGGACCAGTGCTAACATCTTTCATTATTACTAGAATGTTCTTTTTTTATTCTAAGGCATTTTTGTCATTACGTATCATCAGATTTTATAGAGCATCTTATCTCTAAGGAGCTCAAGGCACATTTTGCAAATGTGAACAATCTTTTTTTATCAAAATATATGGTTTGGAGAAGAAAAAATGTAATACTAATTTTCTGCTTCTGTCTGCCACACCAAAAATCAAACTGAACACCTTTCTTACCTCTCCTTTTCTCTGGGTTAAGGGATTTTATTTTATATGGAGGTTTAGCAGGAAGAGTTCAGACTTTGAAGCACCAGTGAGGAGGCTGAACCATTAAAACAAAATGTAGCAGAGAGAGCCATCAGGAAAGGCAGTGCTTAGCACAAGGCTGATTGTCAAAAAAAAAAAAAAAAAAATGCTGTAGGTGCTTAGGAATAACCTCTGTGAGGCTCTTCAGTCAACACAAGTGGGTCACTTAATTTTTCCAAGTGAATACCCTTAATGGGGAACTTCAGTTGCAGTCTCACTACCCAGAGCTGTCTCATTATAGATGTGGCCCAGTCTGCTACATGTTTATTTTGTAACTAATCCCTTAGGCAGTGGAGAGAACTGTTTACTATTTCTTCTTGTTCTCTCCTGTTTTTTTTTCTCTTAATTAAAGAAATCACTGTTGAACTACAGAAACATCTCCATGAAAAAAGAAAATTAGAAAGAAAGAAGGAAGAAGAATAAAGGGAAGAAAGAAAGGGAAGAGGGAGGGAGGGAGGGAGGGAAGGAAGAAGAAAGAAAAAACAAAGCAAAACAAGAGAAAATAAGCTTTTGCTCCCTTATTCCTAAGGACTATTTCCAGAAGAGTGATTGTAATCCTCAGCATCCTGTTTAGGAGTGTGTATGTGTGAACACGTGTGTGAATGCATGTGTGTAGGCCGGGTTGGAAAACAGTACTACGCTCATAAGCATCCTTGTGTAAGCAATGTCAACAGAGCTCGCTGTTCACATTCTTTACTCCCCAATCATGTGTGGAAAGCTGACATCTGGGGATAAGAGTACAAAGGGAAGGGTGGAGAAGGTTATTGATTTTAAACAATGATTTGTTGAAGGGGAATAAAAGATGAAATCTGACAGAGTCACACACACACTAAATTAAATCATTTATAAGCTATTAGAAATTCCTAAATTCTGATTTTGGTTTGGATTTCACTTTAGTTTGCAAAATAATTAGCCAGTGAAACCATACCATTTGAAGGGAGAGTTTTATTGACTTTTCATTCCAGTCAGCAACATATTATTCCAAAGGAGATAAATACCTCAAAGAAAAAGAACTCTGCGTGGGGTAACTCTGTGATCTTAAAACATACACGCGAGCCACATTTAAAACACATAACTCATACCTATTTCCATCTGCCCCAGAGCTACCAGCTGTCTTAAATATTCAAAGTAGATGGGTGGTGAAAGCAAATACTTAATTTTACAGTGAGTTTAGAATGACGGGAATGTGAAACGCATCCAAAAATTGAGGGTTTGATTTAGCAAACATCACTTATTAGGTCTCTGAAGTAGATAGGAGATAGAAACAATCACAGCCCTTGCTTTATGTAATAACTGTGTTCTTGATGAATTCCACCCAAGTGAAATTAGGCCTTCTCTCTATATAGGTGTGTTAGAAAGCCATGAGGTAGGAAAAACTTTGGCCTCTTAGATTCAGGATATGCTGCTTCACATGTATATTTGGAGAGCCTCAGTGATTTGTCCCTGAATCATTTGCTCAGTCCCAAAGCATTGGAAACAGGCTTGCTGTGTGGCTCTTTAGTCAACACAAGTCGGGGCTGTTTTGCGAGGCTGGGCAGGCTGGATGGGGTACAACTCCATGAGTCACCATTCACACAGACGGCAGTGCAAACAGTGGCCGCTGGGACAGTTCAGTGCTTGGGACACAATAATCACACTGAGAGGGCACTAAGCTGCCTCCTCGTTGGAACACAGTGGTATAAAGCTCATGTTGGTGATAAATTGAGAAACACTTCATGATACAAGCTGCATAATTCAAAGAAAGACTTCTACTAAACATTTTATTCTAGGAACCAAGACATTGACTAATAATTTATCCCCAGAGATGACCAGAATTTTCTGTTTTTCCCTTTTTCCTCTTTTATACTTCCCTTAAATGAACAAAGTAACTCTGTGGCAAATTTGTTCATGAAGCAAATAATCATTTTGGAATGCCAATAAGGAGGTCCTAATTGATGATCTCTTTGATGAACATTATCTATCACATTTCAAATTGGTTTTTAATGAAGTTACCATTTTACTATAGAATTCTTTTTACTTGAAAAGTATTTGATAGAAATTATTTGGTGTGATTCTTACATCAATATCATGGAAGAGAAAATGTGAGCACCATCGTTCCCATTTTATACACGAGAAAATGATTGTTTGGGAAAGTAGCTGCCTTTTTCAAGGGCACCCAGAGGGAAAGGACAGAGCTAGGATGAAAGTCCATCTCTCCTAATATCTATATTCAGGCAAATTATTTAAATTTTATACTAAATAATAAGAATGCAATACGTATATATGCCTCTGATTACCTAGTAATCATATACATATATGATTTTTAAAAATATTTGTTCATTTTCTGGCTGGCTGTTAGCAGAATGGTGAAACTGGAAATAGCCCTATCAAATACTGAAGATCAGAAAAATTTATCTTTCTGGGTTAAAAAAGAATTTTGAAAAGTCTTCAAATATTATGTACTTGAGAATCAATGAAGTAGGTGTCAATGGTCTCAAGCTCAATTTTCTCATGTGTTCATATATTCTCTAGAATCATGTATACGAATGGTCAAAGGAAATCAATAAATCACCCCCCACCCACCGCATGACTCTGCCCCAAAATCAATGGATAACAGTAAAGCAAAATTGGGTAACTTTTACCTGTTAACAGTTTTTTCTAATGACTGAGAACAGAGATTTTGTCATATCTAGAAACCTTAAAAGATCTTGTCTCTCTACGCAGTGATTGAAGCGTAGCAAAACTGACTGAATCATTTTGCCATCTTGTTGTCTGATGCTGACCCCAGTAAGTTAAAATTGCATGTGTTTGTAATAAGTGATCTTTAGAATTAGTCAAAATGAGATGTTTGCCAGAGTCAGAACCAGTTACTCAGGCTCTGCAGGACTGACCCACATTGCTTCTTAATGCATCTCTTTGTGAAAGGTGATTCTAATATTACCACTGACCTACCTGTTGCTTAACCCCATTTACTGAATACCTTCCACGTGCAGGATATTTTAGTAGATAAAGAAACTAAGAAGACTGAGAGTGTAGAGTAAAAAAAGAGGAAGGGCTATTTTATATTACAGAAATAAGTCACTAATTTATGACTCAATGTATATTACTTGCTCCTTAGAGCTGTAAGTACCTTCTTGAAATAAATGTACTTATTGTACATTAAAACAAGAATGTTTTTTGTAATCACTCATGCTAACACATGAATGATTACCAAAAGCCTATTTTAAATGTATATGAAAACAACTTATTTCATGGAAGTAAGTGGATATATGTGATCTAATAACATTTGTGTCACTCAAGATGGTAAGCACTTCCTTACACCATCTTCGCATAGTGTGGGTCAGCATACAATTAAAAAGTAAAAACTATATGCAACTACCATCTAGCTGAGAGTAAGGAATGGACTATGAGGAAGTGGTAAATTTAATTTTCGTTATGCCAGTAATGAAGATTATGTATTGACATATTCACTCGATTGCTCTCCATATTTTATTCATAAATGTCTCACGGTAGGAGCCTGCATGAATAAAGCCTGCGTCTAAAAAATCAGACATGCTGGTCTTGGAATACTGTCCACATTCTGATTCCAGTCTGTGCTTTCATCTGAACCACTTGACTCTGCAAGTTTGTTGGAATCCTCCTAAGACTGGAATTTCCTGGGAGATATCCAGTACTTTTCAGGCTACAAACAGCAAAACAAACTGTCTTTCTCGTAATATGTTGTTATGTCTAGTGCTGACTGAATTCAAAGTTTATAGGTATGGGAAAAGTAACTCAATTTTTTTTTTCCTTTTGCAAACTTACAAATTTGATTCAATTTAAATTTTGGGCAAAGATTCATATCAGTAATATAATATTTTTGGAATAATTTCTTTTTGCTATCAATTTTGAGTCTGGTAAATATTGTTTAAATAAGAGTATATTGTTCTATACAACAAATTATGGCAAACAAATTCCTTGTGGCGTTAGATTTCTTGTCATAGTCGGGCTGATTTTCTCCGATAGTTTCTTCATGTTAATTATATGTATGTATCCATATGGATATATTTAGTTTAGTTCAAAAAAGGATTTGAATTTGCAGATTTTTCTCAGTATGTATAACTGAAAAACATAAGGCAAACAAATAATTTGTTAATGCTTGATAAGGAAACATGTTTGATGAGAAATTTAGACAAATAAAACTAGCTTAATCTTTTATTAGAAACTCCTAAAGTCATCAATGAGAAACAATATATGATAAAGATCTCCTAACATTGATTTTCTTCTTTATCCTTAATAAAAAACCCTGACCTTTTTAGGTAGATGCAAGCCAGCCATCTAAAAAGATGACATTCCTCAGCTTCCTTTGCATCAGTTGTGGCCACATGACTAGGTTATGCACAACGAGAATTAAGTAGGAGTATTGTGTATTGGGCCTCTTCTCCCTTTCTCTTTCTTGCTGTTCAGAATGGGGTATGTATTATGCTTGTGGTTCTAACAGCCATCTACCATCAGTACGTGATGCGCTTGAGGATGTAAGCCATGTGCCACAGATGGCAAAATGACACCTGAGAACAGGAAACTGGGTCCTTCACTGAACCCTAAAACTGCCATTCCTGCCTTGGATACTCTCCTTTTACATTTATTTAATATGCAAGAGAAATAAACTACCTTTTTATGGATATACTTTTTGTTATATACTGCTGAGCCAAGTCGTAATGAACTTAGCATCATGAATTGGGTCTTACAAAGCAGAACCTAAAGTCTATCATTGGCCAAGTGAAGTACTCAGATATTGAATTTTGGAAAACTGGTGACCATGATATACAGTTGCAAACATTTGCTTGAGTTGTTACCTGATGCATCTTGAAGACCAGATGCTAGCATAAGGTACAGTCACTGGGGGAATGACTCTTCGTGTATTTACCAAGAAAGATAGTCTTAGGCTAGAACCAATTCATCAGAAAGCTGACATGGAAGAGATGAAGGGAAGTACTTTCTGCCTTCAGCCAGAAATTTAAGTTTGATTTAGAGTCCTGTAATTTGGAACCTAGTGGGGTTGGCAAAACAAAACTGTGCTTATGTACCAAATTGAATTACTCTTCTTTAAGGTTTCTCTACCAGAAGATGGGATCTAGCCCACTGGCAAAAATCCCATTCAGAGTGTTGAATTTTATGTAAGTTGTTTCAGGGTTTCAGAGTAAACGTAGATATTTGTGCAGGTATGATCTTTATCTATGGTTACTACAGCAAGGAACTGGCCCACACGTACAAAATCCAGAAACTTTTCTGGGTGGGCCATAGTGGCATCAACTAAGGTCTTGAAGAAGAAAAGGATACCAGGGTTCTCCAAAAATTATGTGGGTCTGCAATTAAATGTATCTCTAAGCCCCCTACCAGATAGGCTAATGCTCAGATGCATGCTCAACAACCAAATGAGTACTTCCATATGAAGCTGATCTCATAGAAATAAGGTAGTTTAAACTAACGGTGGGGGAATGATGGGAGACTCAAGAGTTGGAAAATTTTAGTTTCAGTAATAGCTAATAAGCTTAGTAATCAATGCATGTAAAAGCTATTGTTCCAGGAACTGAAGGTACGACCCACCCTGCCTCCAGGAGACCATAAGCAGTTCCACCTTTGTGCCTCAGGAGGACTGCCAGCAATTCAAGACGGGATCTGAGCCATTGTATTCTGGAATGAGATGCCCACAGCCCGGGGCAAGAACGCTGCAGGTTTTTAATCCAATTAACTTTTCCCTGAATTCCAAACCCCTTGCCTACACTTTGTTCTCCTTATAAACAAGGCTGTTTTAAAATGGAATTTAAGATGGTCTGTTAGGGTACAATCCCACCATCTTCTTAGATTGCTGACCATCTGAATAAAGTGCCCATAAAGATTTAAAACAAAAACAAAGGAAAGGAGGGATTTCGTTCCTAGTTTGGGGGGAGCTACATAATATCAAAAATGACTGGAATCTTAGTAGCCAGCCAGTTGGCACAGTATGGTACTTTGGGTAAAAATCTCTGAACATGTAAGTGTGAACCTAGATTCCTGATACCTTTGATGGCCTGGTAGAACTCAGTACCTCGGCCCACGCAGGGCCTGCGATCACGGTGGCAACCGCAGGTTTATACATTGCGCAGAGCCACTCTTTGACATCAACATGTTGCAATAGTAGCAAAAAGCATCAGCGATATCAGTCTAATATAATTTCTCTCTGCACTAAAGATTTTGGGAAAAGAGCAAAACCAATTTGGGCCGAGTAAGATCTGGCATTCACAGAAAAAATGTAGTTTGGGAGAGATACTAGACTTTCTATGAAGACGAATGTGGTAGTTTGAGAAATTACTTGAAAATGCTTTTGAAATCCTTTTTTATCTCCATCTCGTGTTGATGAAGTTGGTTATCCTGAGTACACTAAAAACAGTTTCTACCACTAAGGAAGTTTGAAAATCAGTACTTTGTAAATAGGTCTTTTAAACTGAAATGCATGGGTTCTTGTGCTAGAAAAAGAAACTGTGAAAGTAACATTTTAAATAAACCAATCTAATGCATTGCATGGGTTAGAGATGTGCTTCCAAAACTTAAGATTGCATTTCATACCTAAAAAAAGTACAGCTCACTGGGTGGACAGATGAGGCAAGTGAGGGGCTGCTGCTACTTGAGTTGTGATTGCCAGCCTCGAGGTCTGATATGACCAATATTTTGAACACATTTGAGATCTTCCTGGAGTGTGGGCCAGGGCATGCTAGATGGAGACAATTGGCTTAAGGGTTGGCCTTATATGGGGACAGAATTAGTGAGAAACAATGTAAAAGAAACATGGAGAGAGATTTTCACCTGCTCCCCTTATAAGTCAGGTGAGTTAAGTCTAAAGCAAGATGCATATTCAGGTCTAAAGAAGTTAATTTGAAGGAACTGAGGAACATACAAGAAGAAAAGTCCTAAGGCAATTGAGAAAATGGTGAGAAGTAAGAAACTTTCCCAGGAAAAATTTCTTTGCTGTAAAGAATTACTGTACTTGCGAGTGTAAGGATGCAGTGACGATGTAAGGATACTGCTGCCGACATGGTCTTCAATCATCTGTACTTAAAAATCTGCCTGACCTGCCCTGGCTGGTGTAGCTCAGTGGATTGAGCGTGGGCCTGCGAACCGAAGGATCGCGGTTCGATTCCCAGTCAGGGCACATTCCTGGGTTGCCAGGCCAGTTCCCGGCAGGGGACATACAAGAGGCAACCGCACATTGATGTTTCTCTCCCTCTCTCCTTCCCTTCCTCTCTAAATATAAATAAATAAAATCTAAAAGGAAAAAAAAAAAAGTACTTAAAAAAAAATCTTTAAAAAAAAAAAAATCTGCCTGACCTATGTTGAAACCTCAGGCTTTCCACTTGCTACTTGTGTGACTTAGGGCACATTACAATACTACAGCATCCCTGCCTTGGAGAAATTGATAATAATAGTACCTATATTCTATGGCTATTGTGGGTTTAATGTGCTAAATTTTGCGAAGAATTTGGCAGAGAATTTGTCGATAAAAAGACTCTCAATAGACGCTAGTTACCTGCAAATACAAAGCTTCTCTAAAACTTTTTAATAAACTTAACTGGTGATGAATCTATGGCAATGTCCTCATAGACTAGTTTTAAAATGAGAGATTGCAAAAGATATGCAATAATCAACCATCTTTCTCCATTAGCTTTCTCTTCTCTTGGTTTTCATTTCTGTCTTAGTCTCTTGCCATTCTCTCCCTCCATCCATCCCTTACTCAAAATTAAGGCTTCTGGAAATTATAATAACCATAGTAAAATTATTCTGTAACCACAAAGTATTTGCTTGTATAAAAATTAATTTTCTACTTTATCCCTTAGTTATTTAACTTCTCTTTACTTTCTTTTATGATTCTTATCCCATTTGGGATAAGAATCATATGCCACACGTGCTGACACGCACTGACTTTGGAACTGATTGTTTTTTCCAATAACTTCTGACCAAACTTTCTTCATTTATAGCAAATGTACATATCCCTGAATCTTGGAGTCACTCCAAGACAAAGATCACTCTAAGCTGCGTTATCCCTGCAAACCTCATTCTAAAACTCTCGTAGCTTGCTGCCATTCTTTTCTATCCATCTGTCCTTCTTTATTTACATTTTGATTGAAATCAACTAATTTTTCTAAGAGCTATGAGCACTTAATTAGAAGCATTTTTTCAAGTCCAAGGGCTTCCTCTGCTTTCCTTGTCAAATACGTTACATGTGTATTAAGGTTTCTCCTGCAGCAGAATTTTCTTTAGTAACTTTACATTAAATTTCTCTTAACTAAAGAGTATCGTAGTCTTCTTTCAGCTAAATGATTTACTATCCGTGCTCTGTGACTCCCGAGTGTCCAGAGTTATCTCAGTGTGTCATGAAGTCCTTTAAAACTTGAAGACATCAACATAAATTCACTTAGATGTTAGTAAGAAATGTTTTTCAGGATGAGTTCTAGAAAGTATCATAAAGCTAAAAATGTATTTTCCTTATCATAAGAAAACATTTAAAAATAAAAAATAAAAATAATAATAAACAATAATTTTAATGTGTAACTTTGAAGTAGGTACTTTTTAAACATTCTGAAAAAAAATTTTTTAAAGATTTTTTTTTTTATTTGTCTTTAGAGGGGTAGGAGAGAGGGAGAGGGAGAGAAATATCAATGTACGGTTGCCTCTCGTGTGTCCCCTGCTGGGAACTGGCCTGCAACCCAGGCATGTGCCCTGACTGGGAATCGAACTGCGATCCTCTGGTTCGCAGGCCCACGCTCAATCCACTGAGCTACACCAGCCAGGGCAACATTCTGAAAATTTTTAAAGGAAAATTTCTTTTCCATTCATCAGGTCATGTTAATCAAAATCTTATGCTGGCTGTATAATATTAAAGTTATCACATTAGAATTATTGAGCCTTAATGCAGCTACATTTACATGAAGAGATTTAAATCTTGAAACTATTTTTGTAAATTTATTTTTAGTAAAAATATGATTACTACATGTCCAGATGAGATTTGTTTTTGCATTTGTGTATTATGGTTTGACTGTGCCCTAATTTGAGTACTGTTTATGAATTTCCCTCCAAATCTGTCCGCAATTTCTACTCTGATTTCTGGGTGTAATTCTCGTAGAACAAATATTCAGTTATCTATTCAACAGAAGCACATTTGTTGAATTAATGTCTCTCCTTTGGAAAATAAAGGAGAAAAAAGTTCTTTATGGATTTTTATGGGACAGATCAGAGATAATACTGCCTATTAAGAAGTCCCTTATTTTATCTCTTTTAATCTTATTTTAATTAATGCAAAACTTTGCACTTTATCCATTATTATATATTTATTTTTACTTCTGTTAATAGAGGATTTACTCAAAAGTTGTGTAGAGGTTTAATTACTAATATTTACAATCTACGTAGTAGACATTTATTTATTGAAAATACAGCTTTTTATAGAGAATGCTTTAAGATGACATAAGACACAATTGAGAAAAATGTTTGCATTTACATTCTTTAATTTCTTTGTGACTGTAAGTATCTATTGATTTATTGTGACTTTCTTCCCCACAATAGTTTCTGTTCCCCACAAGTGTTTCTGTTGTCTCTGCTTTGATACTTACATTTCTGACTTTTTTTTTTTTTCCTACCACTATTTGTAGAAAGTAGCCACAGGGAAGTTACCTGTATTGCTCATGAGACTGAATAAATAAATCATTTGCCTTTTTGAGAAGGAGAGGAGCAAGCCATTTCCTCACCTTCTGTGCTTCCCCTCTTTTTTTCTGCTGCTCCAATAGATCTAACAGCTCCTCTAGTGCTAAAATAATTTCTCATTAGTCAGGCCGTCAACACAAAATTAATGCCACTGCAGCATTAGCTGGAGCTGGGGGTGGCGGTTTAGGGGACCGAGGACACCAGATTAAAGAGTTAGAAGGCAAAATCTTTACTCTGAATGAGTTGAAATATTAAGGCAACAAGGCATTATGAAGTAATGAAACTGAGCAAGGTGTCACCAAGTGCCAGCTGACGTGGGACAGATTGAGAAAGCAATGCTTTGAGGGGATAACACATATAGGAGATGTGGAGCCAGAGGACGACTTAGGTGATTCTCATCAAGAGATATCCCTGTAGGTGATTGGAGAGGAAGGAGGTAGGCATGCAATTGAAGGGGGCGTACATGAGTCCCACATGAATTTACTGAACTTGCTACATATACAATGGGAAATGCTGCAAAGGTCGACTGTTTTGGAGAGGACTGGGTAATGAGGGGAAAGACTTCAAGTGAGGAATGTGCCACAGCCTCTTAGTGCATCAGACTCTTTACACATCACTCTATCAATTATGTCTTCATGACACAACCTGGGAGACAGATGTTATTCTCACTTTGTAGGTGATCAAACTGGAGATCTGGGAGATTAAATAATTTCACCAATGCTCACACAGTGCCATATGGTGCAACCAGGAGTGAGTCTCACTCTCTGAAGGCTCTAGCTTCTGACCGCATCACTTTTGATGCAATTATATAACATTTTCCTTGTCTACATTACCAATAGGTATATGTTTTTATATTTGTACTTCAAAGAGAAATCTCTCCTACCCCCCTCACTTTAGAGTGAAACACTAACATCAACATATTAGTAGATCAAAGCAAAACAATGCAAAAATCACTTAAAATATAAATTAGATCACCAATATTTAACTATATATTTTGAAAGTGTTTAGTATCTAAAAAGAAATGTAATAATCAGAATATCGGTCTTTCATAAGGAAGTAGACATGGGCCATCAGTGCCAGTGTCCATTGTAGCTCTGGTCTGAGGAATGGGCCTGTTCAGACTCCATAATAGAGCCTATTGTGACACAGATGCCTCTGTCTCTACCACTGGACATTTTCTTTGTTGTTAAAACCTGTCTTTCTCCCTTTCTTTTCTTAAAAAAGATTTTATTTATTAATTTATTTAGAGGGGAAGGGAGGGAGAAAGAGAGGGAGAGAAACATCAATGTGTGGTTGCCTCTCACATGGCCTGCACTGGGGTCCTGGTTTGCAACCCAGGCATGTGCCCTGACTGGGAATCGAACTGGCAACCCTTTAGTTCACAGCCCAAGCTCAATCCACTGAGCTACACCAGCCAGGGCTCTTTCTCCCTTTCTGATTCACGGCTCACCAAGGCATCTTTGGCTAAATCCCCATGCAACTTCTACAGAGAGAGAATGAGCTGATCCCATTAGCAGTTACATTTCTCACTATATCTTAGTAAATTGGGATCCAGTCTATACAACTTCTTGGAACTTGGCTGCTATGAGTTCACTCTTCAGAAGAGTCTTCACTGCAGGGGTTGTGGAAAGGTCAAGTTCCTGGACCTGTACTTTAGAGAGTTCCCCTTCTGGGGAACTTTTGGCCACTAAGTGGACATCACAAGTTAGTGTTGTCTTGGAACTTTTGCAGTGACATCACAGCATTTAGTCATATGTGGTATTTAGATTTCTAAGTTACAACATAATGTATGTTGTGGTATCATTACAGGAAAAAATTAAATAATTATTGCCTGCGTAAGAGATATGTGTGAAATATTATATGGACTGTGTATTAGGCCACAGTTTAATGTGTAAACACTTTATGTGGAAAATCTTTAGAGGCTGACATATGTACTGAAATCTCTTTCCTATAGTTTCTTCTTATAAGTACCAAAAAATAATAAATATGTATGTGTCCCAGTTAGAGTCCTAAATAGCATGATATTTTGCTCATGGTTCTTTTTTATTGTGGTTAACTTATTTGGAAATGTGAGTGACTTCACCAACTGTGATTCTATCAGGATGTACTTTTCTGTGAAAAGGTTATTTCTATTTTTGAAGAATAGATTTTGTAGAATGGAGATAGATTCAGAGAAAGGGAGGACATTTTGAAGTGTGGAAACATGAGGAAATCTCAGAGTTTGTACTCAATTCAAGGGGTCCCTTTGGGGAGAGAAAATAAAGAAAAAGAAGGTGGGAGAGACTTGCTAAGGGCAAAGGAGAGAAGGAAAGAAAATAGAATATTCTTTGTGTTACCTGTATCACACATGATCAATATCTCTTGGGTATTTGAGTATTTATTGAAACAACTGATTAGCTCATTTTTTGCTTTGCAGTTTCCCTGTTTCTCTCTTCCTACCTTTATTTGCTAAAACACTGAGTGTCCTTACATTTGGGAAGTACATCTGGCAAGAAAATGCTTATGATTCCTTTGCTGGTATTCAGAGGAGAAATTCTCACCCTGCTAGTCGGCCGTTTTGGAAGGTGCCCCTTCTCATTAAAGGGCCTTGTTGGTGCTGTTTGGAACTGACTTCAGGGCCATAATCTCCCTGAGAAAACAGTAGTCAATTTAAGCATTCCCTTGATTATAGTTTACTCGTGAACATTTTTATTATAATTTCAGCCATTTTATGTGGTCATTAATTACTGCAAAATTGAACTTCAGTTCGTTTCGGATTCTTGTAGCTATGTCATTGTATCTCTTTGAAATACAAATGTTCCTTGTCCAATATTGTATTCGTTTTACCAGAGGCTGGGAATTCTATTCTCAAATTAATGATCTGCTTATTTAAATGATGACTATGGTCCTCAGAAACAGAGGAAAAACATTTGTTGAGTCTGACAGCCTGATACATGACTTGTGTGCAGCCATTGTTCAGGAGACTGCAGAGACTTTGAGCTGTACAGCTGACTGTACGAGGCCTGGTGGGCAGCCCCCTCTCTCAGCAAGCACTTCTCCTGCCACATCCCGAGCGCTTGGGAATCCAGTCTTTGCATGATCCCATAAAGAGGCACGCTTCTCATTATTTTAGGAAGCAATCAAAGCCATTGTTGGACAGTGACCTAAAATCTGTCTTGCACCATTTCACCTGTTCCTGTCTCCTTGGAGCAAGATAAAACCGAGCTGTTCATCTTCCATATAATATTCCTGAAAGTAGAAGGGCCCGTTCAAGGTACCTCTCAACCCCTGCTGGGGTAGAAGACACTTGAGCATTTTGGTTCCCTTACCAAGACCATGCCAACCATGATGCTGCTTTTGGAGGTCCGTTGTACGTCAGGCACAGTTAGAGTCTTTTTTTTTTTTTAATTTTTATTTTAATTGTTGATCAAGTACAGTTTTCTGCCTTTTACCCCCATCCCAGCCCACCCCTGGAGTGTTTAATATGTATTTTCTAATCTTCATCAGAACTCTGTACTGTGTGATTATCTTTGAGATGGAGACACCAACACAGAGAATCGGCACGTTGAATAACCACCTAAGATAGGTGCTGTACATGGGAGGTGCTGGAAAAATCAAAGCTTATATTTTTTTTCTCCACATCATGGTTTCTCTAGTGTCTTGCACTAATTAGTATTTGCTTCTAGAGGAATTATATTCCTCATGATGTAATTTCTAGATTTCCACCTTCCTGGCCATGGCTTCCTCCACCTCCCAAATGTATTCTAAGGGCCAATATCGCAATTGAAATGCAGAACAAGCGTGATCTGTGCCTGTGTGAGCTAACCAGCAGGTTTTTCATGAAACACAACGGTGCCACGTATTTCTCTAAATGCAGCCTATATTTTAGAGCAATATGTCTTAGCTTTATCAAAGGGGTTCCTAAGTTTTTGTACCACAGATCCCTCTGTCAGTGGTTAAAAATGACCCCTTCTCAAAATAATGATTTTAGGTGCATAAAATTGAACGCATGGAATTGGTAACCAACAACCATGTTAAAATGCAGTTATCAAAGTATTGAAAATAAAGTTGTAGTTCAGTATTATATATGTGTATTATACATCTATTTATTATGTATTATCACCAAGATTTTATAACGGGCCCAATAATTATCTTAAGTTTTAAGTAGTGAAACATAAATACCATTTTGAGACATACACAACAATTGTCATGTGATAGGAAAATAATTGTGATCACTGTTGCTAATACTACTGTGGTATTTTATCTACATTCATAACAGAGGAAATGCTAAATTTCAGTCAGAGGTTAGTGGAAATAACAATGTATTTTTTCCATCTTTAAGTTGACAGACCCCCTGCATTCTATCCAGAGGCCACTTAGAGGGCATCCTTCAGCTCCAGCTAATTAAACTTACCAGGGCTTTTCACAGAAGCAATGTACCTATGTAATTATTTAACTCATAGACAAAAGTCAATGTTGATCCTTTCAAAGTTTGATCTTATCCTTAAGATTATCATTTTATTCTATTATTTTAAATTCTATTTGTTGCTATTTGTAGCTTTAAGGACATGTCTTCTCTCCTTAGCCAACATATCTACTTAAAACACAGTAAGACCTGGCTGTGGACTAAGGCCTTCAATAAAATATTAAAAACCACTTTTTAAAAATAAAATCCTATAATGAACACTTTTCTAATATGTATCAACCACGTGAGCCCGTATAACTGTACAATCAAGGACGTCATGAGGCCGCTGCCAGTACCTTTTGAAACTGAGATGCACTGTACTGAATGTTCAGTATGGGCATCTCTATGCAATTACACTCCAGTAACCCAATTAAAAAAATGACAGCTAATTTATATAACTTTTTCTTAGTGACTCATGCTAGCTCTTTGTGTTCACTATGCTAATTTCCAAGAGCCTACCCTAGTTAGTGTCTAGCAAATCATTCTAGAAAATGGCTGGGGATCAACTTCAGGCTTATCACTTTGTGGAATGCATCTTGTTCTGTTTTCTCAGAATCAGGTCAACTTTCTTTAAAATTAAATATAGTTTGCTTGGTTCTAAGTATGTTAACTCATTTATAACAATAAAATGAGCTTATTTTGTCTTACAGTCTAGTCTCCTTCTTCCTTCCTTCTTTTCTCCCTCTTCTCTCAGTCCCTCTTTCCCTCTTTCTTCCTGTTTGTTTTTATTACTTTTTCAACACCTTGCAAAAATTTTTGATATTGCAATTTCCTTCCTTCCTTCCTTCCTTCCTTCCTTCCTTCCTTCCTTCCTTCTTTCCTTCCTCTCTTCCCCTTCCTCCCTCCCTTTTTCCTCTACTTCTCCCTCCCTTTTTTACTTCTTCTTTTTCTTTCTTTCTTAGTTTTATTCACACTTCTTTAATGTGGAATCATGTCAGCTACTGGGGTTATACAGATAAGTAAGACATGTCCCTTGAAGTCAGAGGACTCACATCCTGGCATTCATAGAAGTATTGGCCTCTTTGGACTTGATACTTTAACAGGTAGTTTATCTTGGAGGGATTGATCCTCTTAATAAAGATGAATTTTGTACTAGGATACATCTTGATTAGTTTTCATCATGATCCCCATTCCTCCCAGCTTAAAGCTTCTAACGTACTTGAGAACTGGGTTTGAGTTGTTTTTGATAGCGATCTATCAATATTAAAGCATTTTTTTACCAACCTGTTCCAATCCCTTACCTTTTAGTTTATTTTTAGGGAGCTTTAGTTAGCTTTGGCTTTAGCCTTCCAGAGCCATACTAAGTTTTCCCGATCGTATGAGATCTGTCCAGAAGAAGTCCAGCCATTGTTAATATAATAAGAACAGTTTGCGTGACATTGGTGTAACCTGGCAGCCAAGGAGAGAGAACTGGAATGCCCATGTGTGAACAATGATGACTTCACTGCACTAGTCAGTGGGAGTAGGAGATGATGCTGAGTGAGCATGTGTACTATGTGACCCTCTCAGGTATAACAATGAATCTGAATCAAATTTTGCATTAAGCTTGAACATTCCTCCACAGACTCTGTTCCAATGATTCAGAAGGCTGCAGCCTTGGGCAACTGGTGATGGGCAGCTTCATCACAACAATGCATCCACTCATGTATCACGTCTTGTATAGGGTGTTTTGGCCAAATGTCAAATCACCCAGGTGATTCAGCTCCCTGCAGCTCAGATTTGGCACCCTGCAACTTCTGGCCTTTCCCCAAACTAAAATTACCTTTGAAAGGGAAAAGATTTCAGACCACTGAAGAGATTCAGGAAAATATGACAGGGAAGAGAATGGCAACTGGGAGAACTGTGTGAGGTCCCAAGGTGCCTACTTTGAAGGGGACTGAGGTGTCATTGTCCTATGTACAATGTTTCTTGTATCTTCTTCAATAAATATATCTATTTTTTATATTACATGGCTGGATACCTTCTGGACAAACCTTGTATATCATTTATTTTCTATCTTTGGTATACATTTATTTTATACATGAACCATTTCAAAGTTTCCAATATAGTTCTATTTTCATTAGTTTCCTACTGATTTATTATTCAAAGTTTTTAAAATAATGTTTCTAATGTGCTAATAATTTCCTAGTAAAGAGAACATATATCTATTAAACAATCAAGTCATGAAAGAAAATAATCAAATTTGTATTATATATAAATTTGCTAGTTATTAGTGGAAAAATTTAGTTTATAAACAATAAATACATGTAGGTTTAGGACAAATATTTAATAAATACACAAAATTGTTGATTTCAGTTTTTATTTCTCTTTTGCAGTGTGAAATATTGATAAATTTAGTCAAATAATAGTAAATTTATTACTTTTTCCCCCTCACTTATTTAGTAGGAAAGGTAGCTTAATAACATGGTAGTAAGAAGATAAAATATATTAACAAAGCAAATTTAAAGGAATGGGTATTTTTTCCATTTCCATTTGGAATAATTTTTATTCATCTTAGTACTTAAGATAGCTTTGAAGTTAAAAATAAAGCAATTCATAAATATATAAAGCAAAACAGCGCTTTTGTCCATCTACAAACATCCTTACCCCTTTGGTACCTATGTCTGTGAGTTGGTCCATTCCATAGCCTAAGACTTCTCCTTTGACCAAATACAGAATTTCTGAAGGACCCATGTATGATAGGAAACCCTCACCGAGACGGGGAGCTCAATGCAATCAGTCTGGGTCTCTGGGTGAGCCAAGTGATCTCAGATATCATAGCCAGGTCATCGTCCCATCTGTGTGTGTATATGTTGTATGCAAACATTTATTCAGACCCACACAAACAGACTTGGTGCCCCACAGCAAACAGCCAACATTTCTTTGTCTTTGTCTTCTTACTCTCTTTTGTTATTAGTGGTCCCGAGGGAATTGCTAGGGCAGAAGAATTAAAGCCTAGATACAGTACATTAAATGTTCTCTAAAAGTACTAGCTGTGTTTATATGGCATGACCACCCTGGAGGAAATTTCTAACAACTGTCTCAAATCACAGGCTACTAAGTATCCCCTTGTTGTGCGCACAAGATGAAGTGAAGTGAAGCATTAAACATGTATTGGATCAATTAAAAGATACTTGATTTTGACTTTCAAGTCCTTCATCATCTTTTATTCAAATTTTAGGAAACATGGTAGGTATGAGCTGAGTTACCCAAATCATTATCTATTTCCTTTCTATATTTATTTGACCATGCTGTTAGCCTCTGGGACATTTTTATTCTCCTTTAAAACAATTCCATAGTAGTTCATTTGCTCCAGGAACCAAAAAAGCAGGATGGGATTCTGATTTCTTCCCTAAGGTAATTTTACATGGAAGAGTTACATATGGAATCTTCAGTCGTTCTTCACCTACAATCGTGGTTAAAGCTTATGAGAGGAAGACGGAGGTCGCCTCCATCGCAGTAGCTGAGAGTCTCCAGAAGACTCTTCCGCATCCGTCGTTTGCCTCTGGCAAATATGCTGATTTCATTGTTAGTGTCCCTTTTCTGTATGTTCTGTGAAGGAACACATTAAAATATAGATTACCTAGTAGGAATTAATTTTATTAAATCCAATGTTTTTCTTTGAAGCCGGGATGTTGGGTCAAAAATAGATCAGGGGCTCTTGGGAGGTGAAGGAACACTGAGAAAGTGTATGAAGAAAGGGCAGGGTTGAGGAACAAAAAAAAATCCTGGGCTACATAATGACTTCACTATCTGACAACTTCTTACATAATTTCTGAAAACTAGCATTCCCGAGTCTTCAAGGAAGGAGACAATCATGGTGGAAGCATGTTGAGGTGGGGCCCCAGGGCCCAGTAGGATGGCCATTTCTGTGAGTTAGGTAAGTGCAATGGAAGAAAGTTAGATAAATCTGGACATATCTATAACTGTATTTCAGAAAAAATCTAGATAGCACACCTCTGAATTATTATCACCTTCTAGAACATACAGGTGAGGTTTGAGAGGAGAATGCTGGGGCAGGCTAAGTCACACAGACTAATTTCTGTCTGTGTCTACATGAGTGGACATACCATCTGCTGTATATAAAGTCCCAGTAAAGTTCATTTAGTATCTACATCACTACTATGCCATTAAGTCTCTCCTTTGGGTCAAATCTTTCAGGTTTATAGCCACTGCTTCTCTTGATCTCCATAAGCAGAAAATATCATGTGCTGCTCACTTTTCAGAATTTTGCTGCCCACAGAAGCCAAATGAAATGATTGTCTCAGCCTTAAGCGTTGGTATCGGAGACGGTTAGAGTATACCTTGTACCAGAAAGAATATCCCAGCCATGTAAGATGTCAGTGTCTCTTCAGAGAAATATAGAATTCTGACTTTAAAGTGAGATTTCCTGATGAAGGTTTCTGCTGCATAATTGTTGGAGACACTGTTTTTTTGGAATACTTGGAATCACATCCCTGGCAAATGCAAAGTTTTTACACTCTGGCAAAAAAAAAAAAAAGGATGCAAATTAAAATCGCACTTAAGTTCATTTCCCCTTGTTTAAAGCCACTTCAAAATAGCTAATAATTGGTTTGGAGGTGTTGTTTAAAAATAACCTATATTTGCTTAAAATTAGATTAAGGATGTTTTAGGACACTTAGAGGTCCATGCATCGCGTGAGAGTTCATCACTTTTTTTTTTCTCATTTTGCACCTGTTGTCTCCTGCTGTAAGAGGAACCATACAATTTGGGAACCCTTCTGGGCCTCACATGTTGTATCTACAAGTTATAAAGTACAGTGGAGAGTTAGTTGATTGTCTGATTTGTTTCATCAAGCTTAGTGGCTAACGTAGAAAACTGGCCTTCTAAAGCGATCCTGTTTACGTGACTTGTGTACTGTGCTCGCCTCCACATAATAGGTTCTTGGTTGTTGCTTTCACTACATACCTAATTTAACAAAACCTTGCAGCAACACATTGTCTGTGGCCTATTTCATCTAATTCTGCATTTTCCCAAATAAAATAGGGTGGGTGATTATTCTTTCATTGATTGGAATAGTCAACTTTACGTAACGTTCGAAAGTCTACTGAACTGGATTGGAAGCCCCCGGGAGCCCTTGAAGAGGCTGGGGGAGTCCCTGGACATGGAGAGTTCATCCATTACACAAGTTCACAGGATGACTGCTTTCTGCTAGTTTTTATTCTGTTCCTTTTCTAGGAAAATGAAAAAAAGTGCTTTTCTCACACCATTGGACAAATTACCTCAGAATAAATTGAATCCTCTTTACAGTCCAGTGGGTTTATGTAATCAATTTTTTTAAACTAGAGTTTCAAACTGGAAAGCTTCAATGATATAGAAAATCTGAGTAGTTCTAGAAGTCCTCCTTCTCTCAAATAATATGGGTAAAAGGCAGTGTATCTAAACCTGGAAGTTTTGGTCCAAGTTCAGGCTTTGCCTTTTACCCATGATGTGACCTCGAAGAATTCACTTACAGTCTCAATGAACAATGCCTTCATCAGGCATAATAACACTACCTCGGTTTGCTTATTTTGTGAATGTCAGTGACACAATGTGAACATACTTTGTAAACTCTAAAGTGTTAACAGACATCAAGTTATGACTTTGATGATTCTTGTTCTCTTTTGCATAAATTGGTCGAGGGTCTCACCAATGAGCACTCCTCTTTGTAAGCTTTATTGCATCGACAATAGCTGGATGATGGGAAATGTAGGACAAAGGGGGGCCTGTCAAATGAGACAAAGGGAACAGTGATGGCACGGGAGAAAGACTGGCATATGGTGAGGTGGGGGAGGGGCGCGGCACAGAAGACACTGGTCAAAGGAAGAAACGACAGTCTCTCTCTCTCTCTCTCATGCTTCTATAGAAGTAGCTCTTCCATGCGAAAGGTAGGCCTGAAAGGTCTCTGAATGGCTTCTTTTGCCAAATCTTGCCCCGTTAGACCAGCTGTCAACTCTAAATTGGCAGCTACAGCCATGACTATTTAAACAAATTTAACCTGTCTCAATTTGTGGATGAACAAAGGCCTTGAAATGATATACTCTAGATTTATTCTTAGGCTTTTATGTGTAATTATCCATTAATTAGGCGAGTCCTCGTGTCCATCAAGTGCAGGGTTTACGGTGGGTGATCTGGTTTCCTAAGTGTGTGAACAGTTCTGGAAACACCCACCAGGAGGTATGATCAATACATTTCTTAGCTTCTAAGTGTGGTCCTAGAATTACTTGAGGTTATAATGTAGGACCTTTAAACTGACCACTTCTAAGTCTATTGGGGTAGAGCCTGAGAATCTGCATGCGGAACAAGAATTTTAAGCGATTGCTGCCCACACACCAGAGGGAGCACCCGTGATCTGGCCTGTGTGGGCACTAACTACAGGGTCCTGGGAGCGGGTTACCCTCAGGAGCAGCAGCTCCAGACTGGCCAGGATGCCCACGGCTCCCTGACAGTTGGCTCAGAGCTGTATCCCTGGTGAAAGGTAAAGGGTTCCCAGTCCCGCATTCGTCTTCGGTCCCTTCCAGGTTAGAAGTTTGGAGACAGTCCATGGGCAGTATCCTCTTGGTTTCTTTGTCTTTAATTTTTAATCTCGAATCTCACTCAACTCTCTGTTTCAGTTTGCTGGTTTAGTTTTGGTTAGGGTTGGTAAGCCACAGAAAACACGAGGCATTTTTATCTGCCCCTTTTGGTGTGCTCCGGGACTATTATCTGTGTATTGGGCTGAAGGAATCCCTTTTCATGATTTGGGAGAACTGCAGGAGAGAAAGAAAACTTGATATTTAGTGCTGGGGCTCCTGTCATGCATCAATCTACATCAAAGGAACCGGAGGCTTCCGGCCCGCCCCCCTGCTCACTGTCTGAAGCCATCACAGGCCTCAGACCACTCTGAGCCAAAGGCAATGTGCAGAAACGTATTTGTCACAGGAATTAACTCTTGCAGCCAAACAGCCACATCAGGTTGCTTTAGGTCCCTTGCCTTTCCACACAGGTGTTCTGTTTTGTTACCACTTTGCAAAATCAACTAACGTTTTTTGCAAGGGAGAAAAAACAGCCCATTGAATCTTTGTTGCTTTTCTTTTCTTTTCTTTTTTTTTTTTTTCTTTTTTAAATCCATGGAGCAAGAAAGAATGTGACTGCATTTTTATTTATGGTCAATAAGCCTAGATGAATATGTGGTAAATGTTGCTGAGACCATCACCAAGCAAATCACCATGTCACAGGAAATATTATTAAATTCTGTAATTTCTTTTTTCTGAAAGTAGTTTCTCTGTATGGAGTTGGGGAAAGAAAATTACATTCAATATTCACCTTAACTGAAAAGCAGCTGAGTGTGGTAGCTGATAGCCTATAAATAGCAGATCTGTGACCTCATTCTCTCCCTTGCCCCGCTGTTTTCAGTCTCAAGTTGAACAGAAAATTGTCAATCATCTGGGGAATCCGGGCATATAGACCAGCTGATTTGGATAATTCTGGCCTGGCCCTTGTTTTCCTGAAGCCATTCAGGTACTGCACCTCCATTTAAGAGAAAGCAGTCCAAGGTCTGTGTCTGTTGCTCTTTGCCTGCACTGCCCAGGTAATTAAAGTTGTGTGGAAAGCACCTACTGTGACCTTGGAAAACTGCTTAACCTTTTGGAGCCTCAGGTAATCCATCTGTAAAGTGAATATTGTAGCTGCCTCTCCCTTGTTTCAATGGAATGCTTTGAGAATTGATTAGATAGTGTGCATAAAGCAAGTTGACCTCCTGAAGAAGGAATACAATGTATGATTTTATTTCTGGGCTGGAAGCTCTGAGGCCTGGCCTCTTGAGTACAACGTGGTCATTATCTGTGCTTTTGGACTGCCTGGAGAGGAAATTCACACCATTCAGGGAAAAACAATCCACTCCGGTTTCTAAATGGCGGGGATTGTCTATCTATGGAGCACAAATTCAACAGATGGTTGCCAACCTTCCACTTGATTTTGTGGCTCTTTAAACTGTGTTCATTAAAATTTCAACTTGCAGACAGCTTTGCAGAGACTTGCAAGGATGTGTGAATGACAGTCAGTGATAAAATGGATACAGTCCATATGAAACATGAGGGTCTTATGTGTCTGATTCTTAGAAGCAGTTGTTAAATTAGCACGTAAAATAATAACAGGATTACTCTAGCAGTAATTAGAAATGCTTAACTTGTCTTCCACATGTTTGCGAATCTCCAACTGATGCCACCATTTGCGAAAATGACCAATAAGTATACTTTGCAGAATTTGTGCACAACCGTGTTTATGTCTTAACTGTTAGATTTAGGTTGACTCTCTTTATTCATATAATAAAAACAATAATAAATAAACCTTATTACATGTAAACCTTTCAGAAGATGCAACATAAACCTGAACCAAAGTTTTGGAGAAACAGAGACCAAGTCGGATCTTGTTTTTGTTTTATAATCTTCACAGAGCTGTGTCATGGCAGGGGCTTCTATCTTAATGCTGCCCTAACATTTCTGTCTCTCTCCCTTCTGTGGGCACACATTCATACATGTATTCGCTATTTAGCTTGTGGAGTTTTCATTTATTTAGCAAATGCTTTGCTTTGCTGAACATTCTCACTACTTCCTTGGACTATTTTGTTGCAAGAAATAGATCTGTACTTTAAATGATTTATTTCTTTTTCTATCAACTGGGAGACAAAATAAAATTGACATTCTCAGAAAACAGAGGTGCTGTAGAACTTGAAAACATTTACTATGAAATAAAAAAATGTGTTTACTTAGAGCTCAGTTTCTGTTGAAAAACAAACATCACAGACCCTCAGAAAAAGAAAAGAAGCCCCCTGCTGACACATTCTCTCATTGATTGATGATGTTGTCTTGGCAGAGCAGCTTTAGAAATGGCAATCAGGGAACACATGGATTGGGTTTTATTCAATAAAATACTTTTAAAAGAGAAAAGCAATCTCAGATTTCAAGGAATTGCATTTGAAACAGGTGTAACATAATTGTGTGAGTGTACTCTTTGAAAGCAAAGAAAATGGGGTTATGTCTTGGTGTCATACCGATGACATCATTCTGATTTGAAGGACACCAGGCCACACTGTAATGTGTGATATTGTATACTGAGAGCTACATATACATGGGAGCGTGGCTTCTCTGTTTTTGACTCATCTAAGCCTGGCATTGGCCTGAGCCAAGAACTGTACACTACGAGAGGCACTGAGGTGGAGTGTGGGCTGAGCATAGGTAAGGTTTATGATCTATTGACTGTGGGCCAGGCACAGTGCACTTCCACATACCAACTCAATTTATCTTCAGGCTGGCCCTGGGGTAGTCTCTGTTGTACAGATGATGAACTGGTAGAGAGTGGTTAAGTCATTAGCCAAAGGTCCCACAGCTCTTTAAGAGTAGAGCAGGGACTTAAACATAGGTAGTCTGATTCCAGAATTCATCTCTTAACACTTAGATTTATGTTGACTCTTTTTATTTATTAAAATAACAACAACAACAATAATAAATAAACCCTTATTACATTGAAACGTAGTATAAAGATAATTTCTGAATTGTCATATTGTTTTCACATTTTTATTCTCCATTTGCAGGCATTCTTAAATTTTTTCTGCTTTCCATTTCTCCAGTGGGTTCTTTTATTTTGTTGTCATACTTTTCAGCCATATGAGGTACCATATAATTTAGTTCATGAGCACCTTCTATTTGGTTGCTCTAGGAGTTTATAAAAGTACTTCGCACAGGTATAAATCTCCCTTCCATTTAGTTTTAACATTTCCTAAAAATTTTGCTGTGAATGAAAGCATATGTCTTAAATCCTTAAAGTAGACTTTTAAGTACTCAGACTTGTATCCGTACTCTCCTCTCAGGTCTAGTGCTTCTCAAGATGTCGGTGGGACGTAGTGATGGATGTGCCTTTTTGATATGGTGTCCCCTTTCTGTCACTCCTCCCTTCTTTGGAGGTTTCTGTTTATTTTTTTTACTTTTCCATTCACACATTAGCAGAATTGTTTGTGATAATAAAAGGAAGCCACTTAAAACTTCCTAAACATTTACAAAACTCTAGAATTAGAACTTTGATATACATAAAAGACTCTGTGTTTGGAGATTAAGTTTATGGGGACCCTTCCTTTGGGTCTTGACAGGATCTCACATATGCGTGAGTGGACTTTTGGTTTTATTCTCCAACAAAACGAATTAGGGAACTTAGCTCTCCTCTCCTCTTAAAGATTTCTAATTCATTACCAAAACAATCTAAAGACCAGCACATTGATGACTTTGCAAAGCAGTAGTGATAAAACCATAGGTCAGCAGGTCTGAAGCTTTTGTGTCATTGCAACACTTTCTTCTATGACCTCACTTACCGTCAGTCTTTCCTGGCGCCATGCTGTTGAAGTAGAATCTTCCCTTAAATTTTGTCTACCAATCTGAACCAAGAGCTTGCTCCACCCTTGCAAGATGGCATTGACATTGGAAACGTTCATAGTAAAAGATCCATGAAACAGGAACAAAACCTCCTTAAATGAGAAAATAAGATTGAATTGCCTCAGGTCCCTTCACGTGAAAGTTAACATCCCTGCCCACCAGGTAGAGAACTATCCCAGAGTGCGCGGATGTGAGTCTGCATGCCTTCTGTATTTCATGCTCTAGAATACTCCACTTTTCTGGAGCAAAGTGCTTTAGTGCAAGTGGTATAAAAGGAGTGAATTTATTTTTGAAGTTCTGATAAAGATTCAGAGGGTGAAGACTTTTTAAAATGAGTCATGCCATGTACCATGATGATTGAAGAGTGAGTCTTCAAAAGCAGTTTCTTCTGAGACAAGGGTACATTTTATAAACTATTGTTAGGAAGAGATACTGTTAGATACTGAAATTTGTTAGAAAGCCAGAATAAAATGTAAAAATACAGTAAATCTCTCAATGAGGATTTCTTGAAACTGGGCTCTTTTATAGTTTGCTTTTAAATTTTCTAATTTTGCTTATTTCCTTATATGAAACAGTAATACTTTATGATTTTTTTTTTTTTTAGTTACTTGTTTTCAATCTCTTAGTTTCCACTTTGGAACCACATGAATTGTTAAGATTTCCAGTTGTCTTAGATACTTACATTTGGAGACAGTAAATGTGGACACTTCTTGCAAGACGTTTGACAGAAAAAGAAGGAAAAGAGGTAGTAACTTGAAAGAGAATTGTGGCCAAAGGAAGGCTTGATTTCAAATGAGGTTTAAATTAGAAGATCAGGTCTTTTTCTTCTGTATTTATTCAGAAGTTAGTCCTTGTAGTCAAATGAGATGATTGCCTATTGTGTCTATGACAGACATTGTACTAGGCTCTTGGAATGCAGAGATAACCTTTATTTATTTATATTCACATTCATTTGTAATGTGCCTCTTTGCACAAATTATTTAAAGTAAGAGAAATGAAAACTACATTTAAGGCCTTGACTGGTGTGGCTCAGTGGATTGAGTGCCGGCCTGTGAACCTAAGGGTCACTGGTTTGATTCCCAGTCAGGGCACATGCCTGGGTTGCAGGCCAGGTCCCCAGTAGGGGGCACGTGAGAGGCAACCATACATTAATGATTATCTCCCTCTCTTTTTCCCACCCTTCTCCTCTGTCTAAAAATAAATAAAATCTTGAAAAGAAAAGAAAAGTACATTTAAGGTACCCTTCAATGGATCAAAGTTTATCAGAAGATAGATCCAGCTATAGAAAAATTACAGTATATGAGTAAGTGCTGTTCCAGAGAGATTAGCAAAGCACTGAAGGAGTAGTAGGTATAGTAACTATATCAAAAGTCTGTTGATTTTCATCTGCTCTTTTTCATTGATTCCTTAAAATTTATGTGACTTTATGACATGCCCCAGGAGAGTCCTAGGTTAATGACTGAGCACAACATTTAAAGTAACCAAAGCATTATCTTAGATACATAACCTACCTAATAAAGGGGTCCTGTTACATTTACTCAGTCCAGGGGCAATAGTCTGTCTGAATCTCCATAAGGCAAAAGCACAGATAATCTAGAATCCATCTCCAAAGACTTTGAGCTTATTTATGAGAAGCAACTATGCCTCCAAATCTTGGGTGTTTAAACAATGACTGTTCTCATCAGATTCTGCTATTATTAGCAGGGAAAGTATATTTATCTTGGAAACTTTCCAACTCTAATGGTGATACTTATGTGTTTATTTTCTGTACAGAAATAAAGAAAAAGAGGGAAGATGGGGAGGGAATTGGGGCCAATGAGTACAAATATTCTATTGTGGTGTGTGATTTCTGACAGAGCTTTAGTTTCTCTATTTTGGACTCATATGTAGTTTATACAGTAGTAATATGTATGTATGTATGTGTATGTATATATATGTGTGTGTGTGTGTATATATACACACACACATAGTTGGTTATATGTGGTTAAGTCTAGAAGATGAGGCAAAGTAGAGAAACATAGGTAATTATCTGATTTCCTTTCTGACTTTGTCCCTCACAAACGAGTATATTTGCTTGAGGTTGAGTGTGAGCAGCTTTACATGAACAGGTGAAGTCAAATTTTATAGTATCAGAAAATAACATTTTATGTTGTGCTAGTAGCTTTAAAAATGTAGTTTAGTACATTTTGTATTACAGCTTTTCCTATACCTTCTGTTAAAAGTAAATTCATGTTGAGTCTTGGCAAATTTTGTCTTTTATTTTATTCCTGCAGGAGTATTAAATGATAAAAGTTTTAAAATAGGAAATCCAGGGATTTCTCAGTATTTCCTTCTTAGGGGTCTATTGTAAAGGGATCCATTGGCAAATTCATATAATTTCACAGTCTTATAGAGGCCACTGTCTTCCTGAGTGCCTGCTCTCTCTTCCTGATACAAAGAGTTAATCACAAGTTTTCTCTGGATGAAATGATGACAGATGTTACCAAAATGTCTCTGTTTGTTATAAATTAGTTCTTTTACATACCCAGATGTGAGATATAGCAGAAACACTTCTTTTGTTTGGGAGGGAGCTCTAGGTGGCTGAAATTCAGTAATTATCCAAGTCCAAGCTAAGAATTGGGCAGCATTTTTCAAATTCCAGAAGGAATCGCAGGGAGGAGGGAGTGGAGACCTGGCCAGGAGAGTGAGAATTGTAACTTGGGGGAGGGGAAGAGAAAGGCCAGCTTTTTATACCCTCTTCTTTTATAGGAAAAAAGAGCAGCCAGCAGAAACTAGATGAAGATCAACATGGGGTGAGGGTGGAGGGGCTGGCAACTGCTGAGACAGTCAATAGGCAGATTGTTCATCACACATTGCCAGAAGATTAGCTGAGCAAATGCACAGACAATGCTGATTAGCGATGTGAAATGCATCAGTTCTTACTGGGGAGAACAAAGACGGTCCAGATCACTGCCCTACAGCCTAAGCACAATAATGGAACCCAGCTATGCTCAACATAATGTTTAGAGCTGGGAAATGTGAGCAATGTGTCTCTCTGTTTGTATTCACTGAATTTCTCTCATCTCTGGAATGCCCTCCAGAGATACATATCTTATTTCTGCCATGTTCTCAGGGGACAGTAGTTTTATAATCACACTCCTGCATATTTCAGCCCCTTGTGGCTTGTGCATTTCTTTCCACTTTATCTGAGAAGGCAGATATCATTGAATTATCACAATTTGACCTCTTTTTTTACACTGACCTTGCAAACACAGGTGATCGTATGGGGAAAACATTTTTAATTACTCTCAAATTTATTATTTACTTACATAAAGAACTGGTACCAGCAGTTACAACTATATAAGAATATTTTAAAGTGATAAAGTAGCAAATATTTGCCTTTTATCCTTTCTACAAATATTTTTCAGACAAAGCTTGTGTATTATTCATTTTATCTTGACTTCCTTTCTCATTATGAGTTCAGAGACCTGGAGTACTTTTATTCTGTCCCCATCCTTGCAAGTTTTGTTTTGGACACCTGGAAAATACAATATGACCTTGTGTTGGCACTAATTCTAAGATGCTAGAAATTTGTGTAGAACGTTTTTTGATTTATACAATATTACTGTGCCCATCAAATGCAGCCTTTTCATATGACTGGTATGATAATTAAACTTAATAATAGCATCTCCCTATACAATTTCTGTACATCTATAAAAATTACCTTAGTGTTATATATAGATTTGTGTTATTCCTTATTAGAAGACTTTCTCTCCCCTAGATATAACAGCTTTACTTTAGTCATAATGCTCTTAAGAGGATTCATCTAGGAGAAAAGCACTGTAAGGCTGATGTATCTTTCATAGTGCTCACAGACATTTTATACCTTATGGGGTTTGTGGTTTATCTCTCTTTTGTTCTTTCTTTGTATTTTTAAGGCTCAGCCCTCTCTTTTCTTATTCACTTACTAACATTTGATTGCGTCTTAGAATCTTCTTTAAATTAAGGAAATGATGAATAATATTTTAGAAAAACATACCCCTAAAAATTGAAAGAAGTAGACTAGTAATAAAAAATTAGGAGATGAAATGCATTAGCCAACAAACAAAAAAAATTCACACTCCTGTTGATAAACTTTGTTAAATACAGACTGAAAATCAATCACCAAGTTGACAAAAATGTTGAAAGGTGGATGATATCCAGTGTTGGCAAAGATATAGAGAAGAGAACAGTAATTGAATTTCGTAGTGCCTTGATTTTATGTGACTTGACAATATCTATCAAAATATAAAATTGTTTATTTACTCTTTCATCCGTTAATACTATTTCCAGAAAGCCATTCTACACAAACTTCACAGGTGAGCATCCATAGTCCCCTACCCTTTAAAGAATGTTGGTAGAGCAGCAGTTAACTGATGTCACTGATGTTACATTCACAACATGGAATATTACGTAGTTGTTTATGAGAAGGATGTTGACAGAAATATCTATGCAATGTAGTGAATCTCAGAATGAAAAAAAAGAGTCTCTGAAACAAAAACATAGAATAGTCTCATCTCTGCAAAAGAAAAGAAAAACCCCCATCTCTCCATGTGTGTGAAACTACAACAGATATCTGGCAGGGTGACATGAAATTATCACCCAGTTAACTCTGGGAGAGCAATAGGGTTGTAGCAGAGGAAGATGAGCAAGGGATTATGAAATTGTTCTAGATTTTTACCATTATGTTGCATTCTGGTAACACAAACCAATAAAATGAATGCACTTCCAGTTTACCAATTAGTTCAAAATTAAGCTAATAAAGATGTTAGTTAATAGAGATCTTCAGAAAATATGCTTCAATGAATAAATAAGAACAGTGTGCTATTTGCAAAAAGATTGTCATATGAAGTTCTGCTGTAATGCTTGTCTTGAAAATGCAAAGTATTTTCCCATTGAGATTGATATATTAAGGGATAATTTGAGCATAATACAAATGTTACATTTCTTTACATGTGATTTCATTTATGAGAAATGGTTGGTAAACGTAGAGACTGGCACCCAGCTCTGTTGAGTCACAAGGAAACGCAAAATGTGTGCACCCACACACTTGCCTCAAACATCTACCATCTATCCAGTTCCCGTGTGGATTATGAGTCACAGCCATGTACATCTGTTGTTACAATTTTCTGTCTGATTTCAGATAACCTTCTTTCACCACTTTATAGGTGACTCGAAACTGAAACTCTGCACACTCACTTCCATAAGCACACTTTAATGTTTAAGTGTCATATTTTTGGAGTATTTATAGTTAACTATTTAACATATACAAACTTATGCTGCTGTTTTTGTTAGATTCCTATTTGCATTATTTTTAGTGCCATTGCAAAGTTTCTGAGTGTTGCGCTCCTGATGCTATTTCCCCCCCAACCTCTGTTACTTTTATTGGAGAATTTTACACAGTGGGGGGAACAAAGAGAGTTCTACAGCTGTGAGTACAAGAAACACAGAGTTTACTTTTATGTTCCTGCTTGATTAATTTTTGTATGATCTTCCATACGAACAACTGCAAACCTACTTTTGCCCCACTGTGCGGTGCAGCACGTTTTAGAAGGGGATGTGTCACCTCATTGTAGCACTGATTGTTTTCTCTGTGTGATAGACCAGTGAACCTTGGAGCCTGGCACTTGGCTTTGATGTGAGTCAATGAGTGGCATTTGTTGGGAGAAAATTATCCGTCTTCTGAGCAAAGACACAAAGTGTCTTTCTTTCAGATGATCTTTTCAAGATGTCTGAGCAGACAGCCTTGGCACTTAGAAAAATGGTCTCCCTCTGGAGCGAGGGCAAGTTTGCTTACAGTGTTGGAAGATACAAAAAGTATTTCCCCTCCAGAGCAATGAAGAGGTGTGCTTACTGCCCAGTGTAAAAGATTTACGTCCCTAAGCTCAGGATTTTCCTTCTGCAACCAACTGTTTACTTGACCCTCTTTTTATCACCCTGTGGGAATTGAAGCTCAGAGAAGTAGTGCAAAATGAGAATTCTCTGGTTGCTGCTGTTGTTTTGAGTAATAAATTTTCCTTTGTTTTTGACTCATTGGTTTCTGTCTCTTGTCAGCATCCATGAAACTGGCAGATTAACAGATTGATTTGCAAATACTGAATATCACAGACCCTTCACAGTTCTTGACAGTGCTCTGGGGGATGTCGGAGTATTATAGGTATCTTCATAAAATTATTATTCAGTATAGCTCAGGACCTTATTGCCAAGATAACAATCATTAAACATTATCTTTTTTGACTTTAAAGGATGGTGTATCCGATAACAGGAAATAAAGGGTGTGTTGGAGGCCTTTTGAACTACGCAATTCTTCAGTGGTCAAAAAGCTGGGTGGGGAATATTTCTTGTTTTCATTTTACATCACTCACTCAGTGAATAACTCTGTGATCACATTGCCTAAAATGAGAATTATTTAGGTTAATACAATTTTGCTATATGTAATTGATTATTTTTGAAATTCTGAGAAATAACTTATCACTCATTGAAATGTAAATATTGCTGCTACAGTTCCCTTTATCTGATCAGGCAATGTATACTGAGTTTCTATCCTATAGAAAGCACTGTGAGAAATACAAAAATAAATAAGCACTTTCTGTGCTTTCAGAAGTTGGCACTCTAGGACAGGAGATAAAACAAAAGGAAACATAAACTTTATACAAGACAGACAGTGTTAACTCCAACATGAAGGAAAATAAATACAGGATTATGGGTGATCTGACTCGAAAGGCGTGGGAGAAGACTTCAAGGAGAAGGTGGATTTAATGAGGAAGGAGGGCACTTGAAGAGAGGGAAAGTATGTGTGTACGGGCAGGAAGGTTAATGGGCTAGTGGAAGAGACACCTGGAAAGAAGAATTGGAACCGGATTTCCAGTCCTCCAAGGTCAAGAATGGATAAGGATACTTGTTTTATTGATTCTAAGACAGAGGTGTTTAAAATTAGAAAACCTCTCTAACTCATTCAATAATCTATGGTGGTTTTACAATCTTTAGAATTTTACCATTGTTCTAAGGCAGGTGGCAACCATTACATAGCTGTATAAAGCTTTTTTGTTGTTGTTATTTTTACACCCTGATAAGATCAAGGAAAGTCCAGAAAAAATCCGTTTCAGACCAACGTGAGTATATTCATGTAATTACAGGAAAGAAACTTAGAGCCTTAAAAATGTAACCTTTAATTCTAAAAGGGCCAGTCTTCTGGCTAACATACTTTTAAAAACCATACTCTTTGCCAAGTATTAAGTGACTGCTCATTGCTAGCTTGGTGTTTAGGGTTTAATTCATTATCATATTTAATTCTTGTAAAATTTCTGGGACAGGGATCAGCTCCATTTTATGATTGAGGAAAGAAAGGTTAAGAAGAGTTTTGTAAGTACTGTAAGGTCACAGAGGTAGTAACTAAAATTTGAGATTAGGTAGTTTGGGGATTTAAATCCACTTCTTCCTTACTTTCAGAAGTATTCTGTTAATTATGCAATTCCTCCTATAGCCCCTCTTGCTCAGTTGCACGCAGGGGTGGTGAGCTGGCCTAGAGTCTAGGGCTGTGCTCTTTCCTAACGCAGTGAGGAGGTGATAAGGATGGCAGAGGAAGCTTCTTTGAAAAAACAAGTTGCATCTAGGATCGATCACCTATTTTGGTGTTCATTACAATGAAAATATTTACTATTTTATGTATCTATATTATTAATATTTTTACATAGTAATTAAACATTTGACAAAGTTGATGCAGAGATCTGCATGGTGAAGTTTCCAGGTGATTTGCCAGCTGAAAATTTAACCACCACATGAAATTTCAACAGTTTCTCTTTCTTTAATGAATATTGGGAAATCAATTAAAAAGTTAGAACAAGTAGCTTTACAACTACTTTATTTTTTGCATTATTTTTAATTACTATATGAAAGTTGAGTCCCAGAGAGGATGAATGATTTGCACAAAGTCACACAGCAAGCGATGCAGAATACATGTTCCCTAATTATGCTTGAATATCCAATGCTCAACGAGACACACATGTCATCACTCTTGTTATAGAACAAGTTTTGTCATGCACTGGCAGATTTAATTCTTAAATTTTGACTAGAATTCTAAGAAAGATCTGCTTTAATTGTTACAAACCAAAAGCAGTCCATTCTTCAAATTCCTTTTTCCATTCCCTCTAGTGTTTAAAATACATTGTGCATTTGCTTTTCCATGTTAAATGTAAAACATTACTTTTTGTTTTACATCAAAACCAATTCTGGGATTACATTGTCCCAGATTGACCTTACAGAAAATCTTGGTTTTCAATTGGAATCTTTTTTAACTTGAATGTAAGCTTTGCTTAAAAAAAAAAAAAAAAAAAAAATGAGTGTGAAGTGAGATGGCTTATTGTAGGTGTACCTAAAAGGAAGAAGTTATCAATAGGCCATGGAGTGAGAGCCCGAATTGAAATATGAGTCAAGATGTTGGATTAGAGTGTTTCCAACTGGGTAAAATAGCGAAAATAGGACAATGTGCTGGTAAGCACTTCAACTTTTATTTGTTAGAATATTCTTCTGAGATTAGGGCTCTTGTAGCTTTGACTCATAAATATTACTCTCCTAGCTAAGTATGTTTGTTTCATGTTGTACTCAACAGTAAAATCTTGACATTTTTGACGTATGAAAAAAAATCAGATCATTAGAGTTGCTCCTGTATCTTTTATTTGAATTTGACTTAATTTACTGTGTTGGATTGTCACTTGTGTAAAAAAGGATTGGTTCAAGTGGTTGTGGACATTTAACAGTTCGTCCTGAGCTTGAGCCAGGCGTTCTCTTCTTCACCTGCAAATTATGTGCTAGGTTAGGATATTCATTTGGGACACATTCAACATGAACAAATTAGGCCAATTTTAATTTTAGAGGAATTAAATTTTAGATTGCTTGATTAATAATCATCATAATTAGAACTAGGCATGATAGATCCCACGATATGTGAGGGGAAATAGTGAGACAGCATCCGCATGGGGTACCAGGCTGATTCATGATAACGGACCTGGAAGTCCTCAGGCGTGACTGATGAAGTATTAAGTCTCTTTGATATTACCATTCCATGAAAAAGTTCTCTAATGTCATCATTAGATCAAATAAATATACTCTCTTTTATAAGAACTAAAATATTGACAAGGATTTTAGTAAAATAGGATCTCCTTGAGGCGTTGAATTCATCTGTATGATTTGTTATATGTGTTTTAGATTTATTAGAAAAGACCTACCCTAGTCAGTATCACTTTCTCAGTGTTGGCATGGAGCAAAATTGAGAAATTAAATTTAAAAATGTTATGTACACATTTAAATATAAATAAATATGATGTCATATTGTATGATGTATATGATATGGTCTTATCTGATAATTTTATTTCAGACTTAAACTCCCTCTCCCATTTTGTTTTTCCCATTTTGGAACCTACATTTTAGATCCTTTTTGGAACACAGACATGTCAAGAATGACTGACAGCCGTTTGGTTTGAATGAGGATTCAGTGGACACAGACTTGATTGCTGACCTGAGAAGGAGGTTCTCAAAAGTAGGGAACAATCCTGGGTGCTCCTTCAACCCCTGACATTTCGTCACAGGGGCAGCAAAGTGACCATGCACAGGTTGTTCTCTGACTTGGTTCCTGTCAACTCGCAACTCCCCAAATGGCCCCTAAAGAAACCTATTGCGTATCAAACTTCTATTTATTAGACTTGCAGCAGCAAAGGGAAAATACTACCTTGATAGAATCTTAGGAATGCCTTAGAAGAAGAAAGTCAGGAGAGAATATTTCTAGCTGTTAGAGCACGGGATGAATGATTTTGTGGTAATTTGAGGTGGTGAACTGGTTGGGAGAAGGCCGTATTTGTCATATTGTACTAGGTCTGGTTTGTTGGGCTGAGAGGCAAGGATCTTGAAGAGCGCTGTTTTAGGTACTAAGTAGCTAATTCAGTAATGAAATAAAGCATCAAATAACCACTAAAACACATCCATGAATATAATCAAAGTAATACAAATCTGAGTATATGCTGACGAACTTCTTGATGAGCAAAGTGTTAGCTGCAATCGGTAATTGATTGTTATGGATTTACGGTTTCTCTTCCGGGAGCAGTCATTTTCTGAAGCCAGCAGCTGAGCTATCTTTGCTTGTTCTCAGTGCCAGGTTACACAGCTAACATGATACCAAGATAGAAATTTCTGCCTGCCGATCCCAGCAGTGTTTCCATCCTGTCTCCTTGTTGGCCATTCTTCAGTCTACGCTGGGAGACAGGTGGCTCTCATCTGGGGATGGGATAGATCCCGATCCCAAACCACTGCTTAACGTACAGAGTTTCTGATGGTACTCGATCCACACTTTGAAGTTGTCAGATTTTCTGGTTCTTTAGTGGGCATCCCTTGTGGCCCACTATTATTTGTTGGCTCATATATTAACGACAGTGTCTGCAAAGCAGCATTTAGGGCCTTGTTGGTGATCACCCATTTGAGAACTGCAACAAAAATCCTAAGAGGAGAATTATGATCATCATTTGTAGTGCATTTCTAAGCCAGGAGTCAGGAGCTCCCAAATGGAAACAGAACAGATCCCATTTCTAACCCAAAGACTCTGCATCCTCAGGTCAGGAACATGAGTGAGATAACCTTATTTCATGATGCTGCTGTTCCCAACACCAGCAGCAGCGCACTGTGAGGTAGGGAGGGTAGAAATGCGGCAGTCTGTCCTTCAGGCAGCGCGTATTCCACCTGCAGACTCCCGTGTTTAAAGTGCCTTTATTCTGACTACCACTGTGAAGTTTTCGTGATCCCCTTGACCTTTGTGGTGGGCGGAATCAAGATCCGTCTCCTAACTCCTGGAACCTGTGAATATGCTATGTTACGTGGCAGAGGAGAACTAAGGTTGCAGAGAGAATTTAGGTTGCCGATCAGCTGACTGTAAGATGAGGAATTTTTTTGGATTACCCAGGAGGGCCCAATATAATCACAAGGCTCCTTAAAAGTCAAAGAGAGAAGCAGAAGAGTCTAAGAAGGAGTGGTGACAACGAACACAGAGGTTGGAGTGATGTTATTGTCAGTTTTGAAAGTCGAAGGAGACCATGAGCCAACGGCAGGCAGTATTTAGAGCTGGAAAAGGCCAGGAGGTGAACCTTTCTTCAGACACTTCAGAAGAACTGTATCCCCTCTGACACCTAGAGTGTAGTCTAGTGAAATGCGTTTTGGACTTCTGACCTCCAAAGCTGTAAGGTCATATACTTGTGTTGTTCTAAGCCACTGAGTTTGTGGTAATTTGTTACAGAAACAATAGGAAAGTCTTAATGATGGTTCAGTTCACCTGCTATTTTCTGAAGAATAGCATGCATAACTTTCCCCACCTTTGGGCCCATTTGAAAAAACACAAAGAAGAAAACAGTCCAAATCTCCCTTCAATGGCTGAAGTTTTAACTTAATCCAAGGCCCAATTGTTGTCTTTGAATTAAATTTTGTCAAGAGCTTTTTTTCTGGAGTTGGGAAATTGATAGGTTAAAAGGATCCTTGGTGGTATCAGTTTACCAACGTAATAGTGCTTATCCAGTTTGTAGGTAATAGGCAAGAAACTTTGTATGACAAATCTAATGCTGGATGGAAGACCACACAGTGGAATATTTTATGCAGCTTTCGAAGAGCATTATAATATTTTGGTGCTACTCATCAAGTGCAGTCCTATGCCAGGTGATGAGTTTATAGTATAGAGATTATCAGCTAAATATTTAGAGTACAGTCTAAGTAGTATGCCTTTTTTGTAAGGTCTACAAAAGTGAGATAGCTTCCAAATATACACTGTCCGTACCCTAGCTCTTTACAGAATCTAGCTTCTGTGCAAATTGTGCAAGGGTTATTTCTGTGGAACTTTTCTTAGGTTTGACATGATAAAGGAATTTAGATTTTTATCTTTCTGGACTACTGTATATGTTGTTTTTAATTTAAAAGTTGCTTAGTGCCTGAGTCCAATCACTAAGGAAACAGACTTGTCTACAAGAGACTCTTATTAAAAGAACCTGGTTGACATCTAGGAAAATGACCACAAACTCAACATCATTTTGATTGTTTTCGGCCAACTCATAAGCAAATTGTAGCCAGGCAATGAATTTATACTAATGAGTGACTAAGAATACCAAAAGCAATATTAAGCATAGGAATCTTACATATTTCAAAGTTAAGAGATAGCAAGTGTCAGTTAAAAATCCACAACTGTAAAACAGCTACGAGGAAAGAAAATAAAAAATAAAGCATTCACACTGAGTTGTGACAATCCATGGCTCTTGTTTGTGGGTCTTGCATAGATGCTGTTCATAGTCATCTTTATACAAAAGTTTTGGGTGAAGCTTTCTCTTCCCAAACGGCCTCTGCTTTGGAGGATTCCTAAGCGTGTTTCTGGCAGGAATACCATTCAAAGGAGATGTGTTTTCAGTGGAGAAATGTGAATGTAAGAACCAACACCGTGGAATTTTACTATTTGTTGTTAACAGTACTTGATAGGGCCTTTATCAAATGAACAAAATGTTCTCATTATAAAAATTTTACTTTTACAGTATATGTTAAATTTATCTTTTTTATTATTTATAAATCTTTGAAATAATCTTGTATCTTTTTATGTATGTTTAGACATTATACAACTATGAAAGAGATGACATTGAAGCTTCTAATCTTTTAAATATAATTAATCACCTTTATGTAATCAGTATGTATCTGTCATTTTAAAATTATCATTTCAATAAACTGGAACAATTCCCTTAAAAAAGACAAAATATATTTATATCTTGTATACATATTATTGTTTCTCTGTAATCATTTCTACTAATTACAACCTTTAACTAAAGAAGTCAACATTTGTTTTGTGAATAATAGAAAAATCTGGAAGGTAGTACATCAGAAATTTTCTAGCTATTTACTATGAGTGTATATTTTCTATAGCTTTACATATTTTAAGATGACAAAATAAAGATATGCATAATAGCACTTAAAGGCATTTATACATCTTTTAAAATATATACCCATTCCATATCTTAAAATATTGTATATTTTACACAATATTTAGTGACCAATGTTTGTAGTATTTTTCCTCATTTAGAACTTGTCTATCATAATAATTTATTAATTTTAAAATTTAATATTAGTCTAAGGTCTTAAAATTGTTTATAGCCCTGGCTGGTGTGGCTTAGTGGTTTGAATGCTGGCTTGTAAACCAGAGGGTCACAGGATCGATTCCCAGTCAGGGCACATTTGGCAACCACACATTGATGTTTCTCTTCATTTTCCTCCCTTCCCTTCTCTCTAAAAATAAATAAACAAAATCTTTTAAAATAGTAAACTTGTTTACAAATCTGGAAATTGTGAGTTGACACATTCAATGCTTGTTATTTATAGCATTATAAGAATATATAATATTAAAACAATATCTATTGTTCAATTTCACTTAGTTAAACATGTTTTAGTATCTATTTGTAATCCAAACTTTTGTAAAAATAATGATAATTTAATGGATTCATGGAAATCTTGTAGGTAATTTTAAGAGGTTAAAACATGACAAGTTAAACTCAAACCATGCATTTATTAAAATATTATACTCACATTAGTTTTTTGGATAATGGCATTACCCAAAAAACTAAAATTATTTTTAAGTTAAATTAATCACTCACTCATCTAAGTAATCATTTATATTGCATGCACTTAAGTATATATAAATTAACCTCTGTATTTATATATCACAAAAACCAATTAAGATTGTGAGTTCATGTCAAAAGCTCTAAATGCCTAGCTTTTCTTTTTTACTTAATAAGATCTTTTTTTAATGGAATATGAAACACTGATTTATTCTTTTTTAAGACCTTTATCCAAACTCACAGGCATCTTTTTCTTCTAATTTGTAGTTTTGGCAAGGAAAAAACACAACATAAGAGCAATGTGGTTTTGTTTTTGGAAATTCCTGACTGTTTATTTGGGCTAGATATTCCTTGAGTGTGTATAAAATAACAAAACATTTATTTTTGATCAATTAACCTCTAAAGTTACCCAAGAAACAGAAAAAGGACTCAGAGAGGAAAGGAGAAAAAAGTGAGAAGTTATAGGTTTCAGACAGATATTAAATTATCCCTGCAAAAGTCATTATCCCGCCTTTTGCATGGAGAGGAGAAGATGTAGCTTCAAGAAAACCCTGTAAACACCACACACACACACACACGCACACACACACGCACACACATGCACACTCAACAGAAAAAAGAGAGACAATTATTATAGCTGATTTACACAGTACTACAGATATTTTGCGATTCCATTGAGCTGTGTGCTTTTTTAACTGTACATCAAACTGTGAAGTATAGTCACGACAGAAGGAGAATTTCCTATGTTAAACAAAAATACCTCTTTTTGAGACAGACAAGGCAGTCAGAGAATCTTTTGATAATCTCTCTATTTGTTTTAGTGCCGCTTTCAAATAAACATTCTGTTCATGCCAAACACTTCCCAGTGGCCCCTGAAATTTCCAATGGTCCTGGGTGGAATTACATTAGAGAGATTTGCACATGAAGTAACACCTGTAAAGAGGCCCTCACAACTGGTAAAAGTCAGAAGGACATGGTAGCTGCTACTCTGTGGCTAGTCCTGGCCAGACATGAGCAGTCAACAGCTGGGAGCTCAAGGCAGACAAAACTCAATAAAGCATTTTTAAGAACACAAAAACAAGTTCCAGGAAAGTCCATAAATGTTTATTTTAAGTCAACTTTATTAATGTATAATTTATGACAATAAACTGTATTCACTGGAAGCATACTGCAGAATTTGTCCAAAGAATGCCACTCTTACATGGCTTTCGGAATGCCTTAGTTCTGGGGTAGACTTATCGTGTCCATGCCCCTCTTCTCCTTATAAGCTTTCTCTCATAGACTCATAACACACAGGTATAAACCAAACTGCTGAGAGAGAGAGAGAGGGAGAGAGAGAGAGAAAGAGAGGGAGAGGGAGAGGGAGAGGGAGAGGGAGAGGGAGAGGGAGAGGGAGAGGGAGAGGGAGAGGGAGAGGGAGAGGGAGAGGGAGAGGGAGGCTGTTTTCTTAATAATCAAAGAATTCCTAAAATGCTTTAATTCTCACTGAAAAAATAAATTTAATCTTTATGAGTTGATGAAAGGAAATTGGAATTCAATTTAGGTCATATCTTGCTCTTCGAGACAAAAAGAACCCCCAATCCATATTTAGAGGATCAGGAGCTCCCTGTATGTCTTAGGAATAGAAACAAATAATTTTGTGGATTCACTGGGAATCGAACCCAGGAGTTTCTGCTTGTCAAGCAGATGTGATGACCACTACATCCTGGAACTGGATGATCCATCTTAGAAAGTCACGATGCCTCAGGGGAAGGTGCTTTCCCAGGTACTGTACAGAGCAATGAAGGAATCTTGATTGGTTCCTGATGGTACCTTTAGGTTTGTCGAATGTTGACTCCTTACAAGTCCAATGGAAATATCTGTTGATCAAGGAGAACAGTTTATTAGATGAGAACACCACCTTGACAAAATCTAGGCAATGTTTCAGAAGGAGGGGGGTTCAGAGTAGGGGATCAAACAGGGTTTTAGGGCCTGGACTAAGAAAGTTTATAATCAGGTCTTGTGAAACAGAATACTAATTGGGATGGAAAAGAGTTTGTTACATACCTTTGGGTAGATGGGCTCCCAGAAGCCAGGATCTAGAAGCTACTTTTAATGATCAGGGTGTTGGTCTTGATACGTTATCTATTTAGGTGATTCACATTTTATATTCAAGAACAAGTTTTTCTGGAGCAAGTTGCTAAGTTAAATTTGCTTTGCTTGAAGTATTGTTTCATGTGGAGACAGAAGCTTATGTTTCTTTCAGACTTCATTCCCCCTAACCCACCCCTGTTCACCCTAGGAGCTTGTTTCAGGTTTCCAGACAGTAGGACTGCTAGACTAGTCCCATAAAAATGTGAAACTGGGCTGTGGTAAGGATGCAGACCTCAAAGCCACCCTATTTGGGAAGCCAATATAGGCTTCATTTCAGCGACTTTCAATTAAGTTGGCCATATTTTTTTATATTTATTGATTAACACACATACAATTTTATGATGGACTATTTTTCATTCAGTAATGCTTTCTATGTACATTTGTGTTTTCTAAACATATTAACTCTGTGACCAAATAGCAAATCATCTTGAATTTATTCAATAGGTTTCTTTCTATTACTACCAACTGCACACAGGCTGGGATTTATTCCTGGAGGACAAGTCAGAGGAGAAATGAAGTGACGGTGATAATGGTGAGGAGTGGGGTAAATATTAAAGTCACACACTGCATTGTGAACCCACACCATGAGAAGAAAAGTGAGGCAGAAAGATAAACCACGAAAGGAGACAAACCCCTCACAGTATCTGGCCAGACCCCTAAGTGTGCTATCTAGAACTTCCTTATGGTTGAGGCCCGAAGGACGTAAATTAAGTTACGACGGTGGTTTTACAGAGAACAATAACCAATAACCACCACTGGAAAGCTGAGCCACACTGGGGCCATATGAAGAGAAGGGAAATATGGAGCACACTAATAAATCAGGGAGTTCCGGCGATTGTGCTTGTATTGTCTCAGAAGTAGAGGCAACCGTTATGGCCTCTGTATTTCCTTGATTGAACTCTCTAGTACCAGGTAGGTGAAAGCTAAAGAGACAAAGCTTTCATTCACAGAAAAGAAAAAATAAAACAAACTGTGAAACTCTAAGAGTGAGTCAAGTGCTTTAAGAATAGACTAATCTGACTCATCAAAACAAGCAGTATGACAAAAGCAAGAGCTGATGGAAGCAAACAAAAATTCATTAAAAAATTACTATTTCTACGGACTGTTGTGGAAAAACAGATTTTTCAATTTTAACTTGGTCACTGGAACTTTTAAACACATTTGTTTCTCAATGTATGGGACCACAAAGATAACGGCACCATAAGCATCTATTAACTTTTCACCTGTGTCAGTACTCTCTGCAAGAAACCAACAGCCCTAGAAATGTCAGGACTCGTGAAGAGGTGCTAGGAAGCAGGTGGCTTTATCCATTTCAGTACGGTTGCACTTGTGCAAATGTGAACAGCTAGTTGGGTTTGGCCTAGTCTCCTCGGACTGGGGAGAGAATGCAGTCCACCTGGTGATTCCTTTCTCTGGACTGGGGCAGCATCTGCTAATGACACCGAGTCCTGAGTATCTGTGTTCCAGGGCACAGGACCTTTAATGATCCTTTATTGGAGGCTTTTTGAATTTTATTTCTCATAAGGAAACTTAGTGGCAGTTCTTCACAGTTCTTTCTGGGGGAAAATAACCTTTTAGTATCATTCTTGAACCTGTTAGTTTATTCTCCTGGGGCTTCAGTGAATTCAAGGAAAAACACTAGCCTGTAGTCATCCAGCCTGGAGCTGTAAAGTTGTCAGATCTCATAAGCGAGCCATAGTGTTTGGTCCTGGCCAGGACTTGGATAGAAGAACTCAAAAGGAAAAAAAAAATGTTCATGGAACACACATCTGTTATGCACCAGATGGCAGCTGTTATTTCATCTCCTGTGGAACTTTTTCCTATAATTCTTGCTACATTTCTTCTACTGCAGTACTTAAGGGTTTTAAAGAAAAAAGCAAAATATTTTGGGAAAAAATGAGGTGAATGTAACATTAAAACCAAGGCTTTAATTGTTCCAAAACTCAGGATTTGCAGAGTTAAGGTTCCCACAGCACTCCTCCAACTGCATGGCTTGTATTATAATAGGAGCCCTCATTACATAATCACCAAACCCTGGGTAAGGTTACAGAGTGTTCAGCAGATAAAGGGCACAAAATAATGGAAAGGAACTGCACTTTTTCTCTAATCTTAGATGTACAGAGCATATTATGTTACTGCATAAATATTACATGATCGTGTAACAAAATATACTAATGAAATACACAGATGCAAAGCAAGAGTGCAAGGGTTGAGATTGCACTGGGAACACTTACATTGATTTTCTTATTCTCTGCTAATTCAAATTCAAACTTAATTTAGCATTTGTGACATTTTAGGAGAATGTGATATGTCACGGGAGGCCTGACAGCTTTAATGGTCTATAAAATGATGCTTGGAGTCATATAGAAATACAACAACATCCCTGTCTTTCAAGTCCCAACTTTCTGCTTGTGACCATGTCTTAGGCTTTTCACTGTTAACCTAGAGGCTAAATTCTGCACAATGATTCTTCCGTCTTAATATTTGTATGCAAATTAGCCAGCCTATTCTGATCGACACCCTCTGCCAATTGATTGAAAACACATTTATGTCGCCCCTACTTGTATAAAAAGCTCTGTCCTAGATTCTTGATGTGACAGAAAGAAATAGTCATGGTCTTGCTTTTTAAGAAATTAAGACCTTCAGTTACTGATGACAGTGCTAATTATATTCACTTTGAGTTAGATTGCATTGCATGCCCTAAACACGGTTTTGACAGCGCTGGCATATTACATCTCATTCCATTTTTAAATTTCATCTTACAAAAGCTCTATTTTATGCAAATATCTCTTAATATTCCCACCACTACTATGTGCTCTTTTTTTGTTGTCCTTTGATGTTTTTAAGTTTAAAATTTTTTATCAACATTTTATTGTCTTAGAGCATTTTTAGGGTCAAAGCAAAAATGGAGAGGAAGATGAGTTTTCCCAAGTACCTCCTGCTCTCACACACTCACAGCCTACCTAATTATCAACACCCCCCACCAGAGTGGTACATGTTTTGGAATTGATGAACCTACCTTGGCATGACATAATCACCCAAAGTTCAGAGTTTTCATCATCATTCACTTTTGGTGAAGTATGTTCGATGGGCTTGAACTAATGTAGAATGACATGTATCCATCGTTAGAGTATTTATACAGATTTTCAGTGCCCTAAAAATCTTCTGTGCTCTGCTGTTCATCCCCTGCCACCCATCCTCTACTCAGCCCCTGGCAACCACTGATCTTTTTACTGACTCCATAGTTTTGCCTTTTCCAGATGGTCATGTAGTTGGAATCATTCTATATGAAGCCTTTTTAGATTGGCCACTTTCACTTAGAGGTATGTATTTAAGATTCCTCTGTATCTTTTTATGGCTCAATAGCCACTTTTTTTGTACTAAATAACATTCCATTGTCTGGATGTACTACAGTTTATTTACCCATTCTCCTACTAAAAGGTATTTTGGTTGCTTTTATGTTTGGCAATTATAAATAAAGCTGCTATAAATATCTGTATGCAGATTTTTGTGGACATACATTTTCAGCTCCTTTGGGTAGATAACTGGCAGGAGTGTGATTGCTGGATCACATGGGAAGGGTATGTTAGTTTTGTAGGAAACTGACAGACTGTCTTCTAGACTGGCCACACCATTTTGCATTCCCATTAGCAATGAATGAGAGTAACTGTTGCTCCACAGCCTCACTGGCTTCGGTGTTGTCAGTGTTCCAGATTCGGGGTATTCTAATAGGTGTGTAGTCAAATCTCATTGTTTTAATTTGCATTTCATTGATGACATATGGTGTGAGCATCTTTTTATATGCCTACTTACAATCTAATATCTTCTTTAGTAAGGTTTCTGTTAAAGTGGTCAGACCATTTTTTTAATGGTTTGTTTATTTTCTTATTGTTGACTTTGAAGAATGTGTATATATTTTGGATGACAGTCTTTTATTGAATGAGTCTTTTTCAAATATTTTATCTGCCTATGGCTTTTCTTTTTGATACTGTCTTTCACAGAGCAGAAAGTTTTGAATTTTAATGTTCATTTTATCACTTATTTTTTATATGTGTAGCACCTTCAGTATTATATATAAAAAGTCATCACCATATCCAAAATCATTTAGTTTTTCTCCTTTGTTGTTTTCTATGTATTTTACAGTTTTGCATTTTACATTTAGGTCCACAATCCATTTTGAATTATTATTGTGACATATGTGTCTAGATTCATATTTTGTATGTGGATACCCAGGTTTTTCAGGACCATTTGTTGAAAAAACTATCTTAGCTCCATTGTATTGCCTTTGACTCTTCGTCAAAGATAAGTTGCCTATATTTATGTGGACCTATTTCTGGGATCTTTATTCTTTTCCCTTGATATATTTGTCAATTCTTTCACCAGTGCTATCCTGTCTTGATTTCTGTATCTTTATTGTAAGTCTTGAAGTTAGAGAGGGCCAGACCTCCAACTTGTTCTTCTCTTTCGTATTGTGTTGGGTATTCTGGGTCTTTCCCTTCTTCAGGCAAACTTAAGAATTGGGTTGTCGATATCCAAAGAATAATTTGTTATTCTAATAGTATTGCATTATATCTATAGATCAAGTTGGGAAGAACTGACTTCTTAACAATATTGAGTCTATCTGTCCACAAACGCGGAATATTTCTCCATTTATTTAGTTCTTTGATCTCATTAATTGGTTTTATAGTTTTCTTCATGTAGATTTTGTACATATTTTGTTATATTTAAGGTATCTTATTTTTGTTGGATGCTAATGTAAATAGTACTATGTTTTTAACTTTGAATTCCATGTGTTCATTGCTGATATATAAGAAAATCAGTGATTATTGTATATTAACCTCTGTCCTGTGACCTTGTTGTAAATGCTTATTAGTTGCTGGAGTTAGGAGGGTTTTTATTTATTTGTTTGTTTGTTTTGTGTGTGTGTGTGTGTGTGTGGTTTCTTTTTGATTTTGATAATATAGATGATCATGTCAACTTGTCATCTGCAAACAGAAACAGTTTTATTTCTAATTCCCCAATCTGTATACCTTTTATTTCCTTTTCATGCCTTGCTGCAGTAGCTAACACTTTCTGTATGATATTACAAACAAGTGGGGAGAGGGAAGATCTTTACCTTGTACCTTATTTTAATGGGAGGATTTGAGTTTCTTAGCATTAAGAGTGATGTTAGCCCTGGCTGGTGAGGCTCAGTGGATTGAACGCCGGCTGTGAACCAAAGGATTGCCAGTTGGATTCTCAGTCAGGGCACATCCCTGGGTTACAGGCCAGGTCCCCAACAAGGGGCACATGAGAGACAGCTGCATGTTGATGTTTCTCTCTTTCTCTTTCCTTTAATAAATAAATAAATAAAATCATTTTTAAAAAGTAATGTTAGATACAGGATTTTTTTAAAGTATATGTTTTATTGATTATGCTATTATGGTTGTCCCATTCCCCCTTCCCTTATTCCCCTCTGCCCTCATGCCCCCCACCAGCATTCCCCACCCTTAGTTCATGTCCATGGGTCATACATATAAGCTCTTTGACTTAGTATACATTTCCTATACTATTTTTAACCTCCCCTTGTCTATTTTGTACCTAACATTTATGCTTCTTATTCCCTGTATCTTTTCTCCCATTCTCCCTCCTCCATCTCCTCACTGATAACCCTCTATGTGATCTCCATTTCTGTGATTCTTTTCCTGTTCTGGTTGTTGGCTTGATTTGTTTGGTTTTTGTTTTAGGTTCAATTGTTGATAGTTGTGAGTTTGTTGTCATTTTACTGTTCATATTTTTGATCATCTTCTTTTTCTTAGATAAGTCCCTTGAACATTTCATATAATAAGGGTTTGGTGATGATAAACTCCTTTAACTTTACCTTATCTGGGAAGCACTTTATCTCCCTTTGCATTTTAAATGATAGCTTTGCTGGATAGGGTCATCTTGGATGTAGGTTGTTGCCTTTCATGACTTTGAATAGTTCTTTCCAGCCCCTTCTTGCTTGGAAGGTCTCTTTTAAGATATCAGCTAATAGTCTTATGGGAACTACTTTGTAGGTAACTGTCTCCTTTTCTCTTGCTGCTTTTAAGGTTCTCTTCTTATCTTTAATCTTGGCTAATGTAATGATGATGTGCCTTGGTGTGTGCTTCCTTGGGTCCAACTTCTTTGAGACCCTCTGAGCTTCCTGGAAGTCTATTTCCTTTGTCAGAATGGGGAAGTTCTCCTTCATTATGTTTTCAAATAAGTTTTCAATTTCTTGCTCTTCCTCTTCTCCTTCTGGCACCCATATAATTTGGGTATTGAAATGTTTAAAGTTGTCCTGGAGGTTCCTAAGCCTCTCCTCATTTTTTTTGAATTCTTATTTCTTCATTCTGTTCTGGTTGAATGTTTATTTCTTTCTTCTGCTCCAAACCAGAATTTGAGTCCTGGTTTCCTTCCCATCACTGTTGGTTCCCTGTATATTTTCCTTTATTTCACTTTCTGTAGCCTTCACTTTTTCTCTATTTTGCAACCATATCAACCAATTCTGTGAGCATCTTGATTGCCAGTATTTTGAACTATGTATCTGATAGGTTGGCTATCTCTTCATTACTTAGCTGTATTTTTTCTGGAGCTTTGATCTGTTCTTTCATTTGGGTTTTTTGTTTTTGTTTTGGGGTTTTTTTTTTTTTTTTTTTTTTGGGTCTCAGCATCTGTTATATAGTAAGGGGTGGGGCCTTAGGTATTTGATAGGACAGGGCAACCCAGGCTGCTGCACTGTGGCACTGTATGTGGGAGAGAGATCTGAGGGGGAACAATGACGCTTGCTCAGCTTTTGGCCAGCTTCCAGTCACTTCTCCCGCTACCCACAAGCAAATTGGGCCCTTCTGGTGCTGATTCCCAGGTGGATGGGTTTGTGTCCATTCTAGGACCCTGTAGGTCTCTCCAATGAACTCTACTGTGAAGCTGAGAGTTTCTCCTGCAGCTATAATGCCCACAGGTTTTTTCAGTCAGAGATTTTGAGGCTTTATTGCCCCATGCTGGAACTCTGGGTTGCATGGTTTGTCTTCTTCCCCAGTTGTTTCTCCAGGCTTATCTGCATGCAAATGTGGGACCACCTGGTCTTGTGTCCTCTTTGCCTCGGCTGCCTATCTCCACTTCTCCTAGAAGAAAAGGATGAATTTTTCTCCTTTAACTCCTTGATTGTTGGACTTCCGTACAGTTCATTTTTTTCCTGGAACTTGTGGTTGTTTTTTTGTTTTTTAATTTGTTATCCTTCTTTTGGTTGTATGAGGAAGCAAAGTGTATCTACCTATACCTCCATCTTGGCCAGAAGTCTGTTTCAAAATATCTTTATTTTTGGCTTGCCACAGAGGCAATATTTCCTCTCTTGGCATTAGATTCCCTTCAATAATATTACATAATCTTTTAACAACAACATTTAAACATTGCCTTAATATAACCAGGGTTAAAGTAGCCAAAGGTAACTGTTTGTAGACTCTCCCATTTTATGATTTTTAATTAATATCTGAAATGTTCATTTTGTGATGTGAAAGCAGAGTTCCAGAGACTTTGAAGGCTTGGTGATGGAATGGTCCAGAATAGGAGCGAGCAAGCTATGGCCTGTCAACCGGCTGTTTGTTCCTGTAAAGGGTTTCATCAGAACACAGTCATGCTCACTTGTTTACCTAATGCCTATGGCTGTCTTCCAGCTACAGAGGCTGAGTTGAGTAGTTGTGACTGGAAGCCTCAATTGTTTACTATTTACTGTTGGGAGAATTTTAAGAAAAGATTTCCTGACTCATGATCTGGTGGAACACTTTGCAATAAATAGAACTATTTGTGATGATAGGAATATTCTGTATCTGTGTTATCTAACATGGTAGCCACTAGCTGCATGTAGCTCTTAGATACTTAAAATGTGACTAGTATGACTGAGGAATTAAATTTTAGATTTTATTCCCTTGTAATTAATTAGCAGTTACATTTGAACAGCTGCGTGTGGCCAGGGACTGCTGTGGTAGCTCAGATAGAGAACATTTCCATGGTCACTTGGTTGTGTGAGGTAAGCAGTGCTTCCCTACCAGACAGGAAATGATTTCTTAAAGAGCCATGGAGTAAAGAATGTCATGCTAGAGCAATTGAACTGTGGCTAGTGCAAATGAGAAACTAAAATTTTAATACTTATGTCATTTTAATTGATTAAAATTTAAATAGCCACAGGGGCTAGTGGCTACTGGAATACATCGAGTAGGCTAGAGCAGCAGTTTCCCAAGTGTGGTACCTAGGCCAGAAATATCAACATCGACTGGGCATTTATTCAAATGAAAACTCTTGGTCCCTGCACAAGATCTATTGAATCAGAAACTCTGGGATGGGGTGCAGGAAACTGTATGTTAAAACTAGGTAGTATTTCTCAAAATCTTAGCCTCCATCTGTATTAGGTAGCAGGCCTGTTAAAACGCAGATTGTTGAAATTTATACTCAGAGTTCTAGTAAGCTTCCAAGGGCTGCCAAATGCTGCTAATCCAACAATGTTCAACGTTTTTCATCTCATGGCACACATAAACTAGTTACCAAAATTCTGCAGCACACCAAAAAATATATTTTTTTTCCATCTGACACAAAAAACAGGCACAATTTTGATTCATTCATACTGGACAGCTATTGTTGTGTTGGCTATTTTATTTTTTGCATTTGACAATCTAAGGGAGCAGAGAGCAGTGTTCCTGACCAAGTAGGTGGGTGTTGCATATATTGACAATTCTCTCGGACACCGGGTTGCCTTTATGGCAAACCAGTTGAAAGTCGCTGTGCCAATCCATGGGCCATGCTTAGAGCCACAAGGATGGAAGGCAGCATGTCTGCAAAGTCAGGGGTGTGCTCGAACAACCTATTGAGTTGCAGAAAAACCTATTAAAGTTTCTGTCTGAGTTTACTTTTCGCCTAAAATAAATGAAGCTTACTAACAAGTCCCTATGTTATATCACCATAGTGTTGATGGGTTAACTGTGATCTCATTTTTTTTTATTTTTAATTCTACTTTAAAAAAATTATTATACAGTAAATTTGAGTTTTTCTTTTGGTTTTTAGTTCTATAAATTACAACATGTGTATAGATTCATACAACTGCCAACATAATTAGGATACAAAATAGTTCTATCACTATTTAAAAAAAACACGTCCCTTGGGCTGTATATTTATAGTCATTCCTTTCTCCACGCACAAACCCTGGCAACCACTGATCCACTCTCCATCTCTACAGATTTGTCTTTTCAAAAATATCATAAAAGTGGAACCATCCACTATGTGACCTTTACAGCCTGGTTTCTTATTATTGAGTAGTATTTCGTTGTGTGAGTATACCACACTTTATCCATTCACATATTGAAGTCACTTGGAGTTGTTTCCAGTTTGGGCAGTTATGAAAAGAGCTGTTTCAACATTTGTGTATGGTTTCAAAAAACTGTGGTACATTTACACAATGGAATTCTACGCAGCAGAGAGAAAGAAGGAGCTTATACCCTTTGCGACAGCATGGATGGAACTGGAGAGCATTATGCTAAGTGAAATAAGCCAGGTGGTGAGGGACAAATACCATATGCTTTCACCTTTCACTGGAACATAATCAACAAAATAAAAAAGCAAACAAAATATAACCAGAGTAATTGGAATTAAGAACAATCTAACAATAGCCGAGGGGAGGAGGGACGGGACAGTGGGAAGAAGGGTTTTCAGGAACTACTATAAAGAACACCTGGACAAAACCAAGGGGGAGGATGGAAGCAAGGGAGGGAGGTGGGTTTGGAGGGGGTGGGAAAAAATTTGGACAACTGTAATTGAACAATAAAAAAAAAATAAGAAAAGAGCTGTTTCAACATTTGTGTATGGTTTCAATTCTATTTTTAAAAATTATTATACAGTAAACTTGACTGTTTTCTTTTGATTTGTGGTTCTATAAATTGTAACATACATAGATTTTTAAGTGAACATGCTTTTTTAAATCTAGGGTAGATCTGTTCAAGTGTGGGGTTGGTAAGTCATATGGTAAGTGTGTAATTACTTTATATGAAACTATCAGAATGTTTTCTAGGATGACTGAACCATTTTGCATTCTTACCAGCAGTACATGAGAGCTTTAGTTGTTCCACATTTCTTCCAACACTTGGTACTGCCAGTATTTTTTATTTTAGTCATTCTAATAGGTATACAATGGTATCTTATTATGCTTTTAATTTATATTTTCCTATGGCTAATGACAAATATCTTTTCATGGGCTTATTTGATATATATATATATATATATATATATATATATCAAATATATATATAAATGTCTGTGTTATTCTTTTGCCCTTTGGTTAATCATCTCATTTATTTCTTATTATTGGGTTTTGAAAATTCTTTGTATATTCTGGATTCAAGCCCTTTGCAAGATATACCATCTGTAAAAATTTCCTTTGTCTCTCTTAACCTCATTTGCCTTTAATAATGTGATATATTCAATTTTATTAATGTGTAGCTACATTAGTTTGATTAATTTACTACATTATCCAGTGTAGGTAATGGATAAAGTAGACAAGTGCCTTAATCAGATTGCCGTAAAGAAAACGCTAGCTAAGGAACTACTAATAAGGCAGGGACAAAGAAACAAGAAAATGGCCCAATTAATACTGTGCCCCTCATAGAATCTCTTTTACCATAAAAATGATGAGAATGTGGCTAGAGGTAAGTGATCTGGCATACATGTTTGTAAGCTGCTGTTTTTACAGGGAGTGAGAAAACACTGGCTTTTGAAAAACATTCTTGCTATGGAGAAACCTTTTTAAAAATGCATGCTAGGAAAATTTGGAGTGATTTTGTGGCTAAAAACAATGCAAATATATAGTTAAAGTCACACATCTGAACACTTAAAAACTTTAGGAAAAGAATGTCCAAACCTGTTTTGATATATTACAGCTGAAGAACTTCAACTGTACCTATTTGTTACACATATACAATTACAACCTCTTCATTTCCTAGAATAAATTAAGACATTAGTGAAGCTATAAATTTATAGCCACCTTTCAACAAAATTCCTTTAAAAATTATTAGGTAGGGTTGAAAATTAATATTGTGATTTTATAAATGTAGCAATAATGTACTTCCACATATAGATGCTTTTGAGAGGACATGTCTTTTTCCATTGTGACAGCTATGAAAATCAAGAATCAAAATAAATTTTATTACCATACCTTTGATGTTATTGTTAAACCAAGGTTTCTAAAAGGAAGGAAGAATTTTCAACATTGCTTTTCCTTATCAAAGCATCTTTACTGATAATATATTCTCTGAAAGCAAAATCTTTTGCACATTAATAAGGGAAAAAATTATGCCATGAATATTTCTTTCTTTCATTCTGCTAAAATATCCATTTGTGCATATGTGTCTATATATATATGCACACCTCCACACACATGTATCAGTGTTGTGATATTGTGATTTATAGTAAGAAATATATATTTGGTCTTCCTCCAGTTCCTGCCAGAGCACCTAAAACCCTTGAAATTTCCTAAAGGAGAAGATAAAGGTGGTTTTTTTTTTTTATGTTAATAATGGGACTTTTGGAATGTTTCGATCTTACCTAAGGATGGAGGCTTGTCACCAGAGGAAGCAACCATAGGATTAGAGGGTTGGAAACAGCGTTTTTTTTTTTTTTTTTTTTTTTTTTGTTTGTTTTGTTTTGATTCATGAAGATTTTATTTATTTATTTTTTATACATCTTGCCATATATTTTATTTTTTTAATATTGTTGTTCAAATACAGTTGTCTCCATTTTTCCCCTACCATTATCCCCCTATCCCACCTACCCCTACCTTCCACCTTGATCCTACCCACCTTGGGCTTTGTCCATCTATCCTTTATACATTTTCCTTACTGAAATTTCAGTCCCACCTTCTGACATCACAAGAGGAAATGAGGGCTATTGATTGAATTCAAACACCCATGGCCAATGATTCAATCAGTCATGCTTGCATAATAAAGCCTCCATAAAAATGAAAATGTCAGAGTTTGGCAACTTTCAGGTTAGTGAATTCCTGGAGACTGGGGAGAGTGTTGTCTTTGGGGAGGGCATGGAGGCTGCATTCCCCTTCCCCAGACCATGCCCTGTGCCTCTCCTCCATATGATTGAGTTACAGCCTTTTATAATAACCCAGGTACCTAGTAAATACATGTTTCCTTGGGCTCTGAGTCCTTCTAGTAAATTAATCAAACCTGAGGGGGTTTGGGAACCTCCTGGAAATCTTACATCTGTATTTGGTTGGTTAGAAGCCCAAGTGACAACCTGGACTTGCCATTGGAATCTGAACTGGAGCAGTTTTGTGAGACTGGGCATTTAACCTGTGGCTTCTGAAGCTATGTCTGGGTATACAGTGTCAGGATTTGGTTAATTATTTGGTGTCGGACAAAAGCTCCTCATATTGAAATGGGAATTGGGAGTAGAATTGTAAGTGTATAGAATATCTTACATTGGAAGGTTTTATTAATTGCTGATGGGGTAAATAATCATTCTCTCAACAAATTTGGAGACCACCTCTAGGCAAAAGCCCACCAAAATCCTTCGGATATTCAAACACAATCTTGAATATCCTAGATAGATATGGACAAAAGAGAAAGAGAAGACATGTGGTTTAGGCAAATGTCTTAGAAACTTCTTGGGTAGCTCACTGTTACTGAATGAGAAGAACTGAGGCTGAGGGTGAGGAGGAAAGGGAAGAACTGCAAAGTTGCACAAAACATTGATTATGCCTTCACAGATATTCAATTCTAGTGAGAAGTTCAGAGATATAACATTAAAAAACATCACTTACTCTGTAATTTTGCTAAGAGCTTGCTCTTTGGCCAGACTTTCAGTGTTTTCTGGAAGACTGTGTCTTGATAAGAGTGAGCTCTATAATTTTGAATGTAGATAGCAGGATAAAGGTACCTATTGAGACAATTTGTTCATAACTGCTATGGCCACTAGACTAGATGGGCTCCAAGGTTAGATCCAGAACATTCTTTTTTTTTTTTTTTTTTCCCTGTGAGGAACAGCAAAATGCTTTAAATCTTAATTTAATCAAGGCAACAGAAACATTTGCATGATTCTAATTATAATTAAATGTACAAATACTTCAAAAGTCTTAAAGCCATATACAGAATCATAGATGAATTATTTAAGTTAAGAAAATGATACCCTTGAACTTGAAAAGCAATAATTTTCCTAATTTAAAGAGTTTTAATTCTGAAGTATAGGAAGTAAACAGACATTGTCCCAAATGGTTTTGGTTAGGCTTCAATACTACTTATGTACACAGATTTTATTAAAGAAATGATCAAAATAGCAGACCAAAAATGGATAACTAAACATCAACAGGAAAAAGTAAAATTGATAAATATTTAATGTAGAGAAAGAAAAAGGATGCAAGACTTCAAGTCTGTCTAAAAATATAAAAAGAATATTGACAAACAGACATGGATTAATTGTTCTCATTAAAAAATAAGAGGTAGTTTATTTGCAAAGTAACATATCTTTATAACCTATTATATAAAACAAAATAAATTTTAATTAGAAAAAAGAATAAGATATCTAATAAGCTGTTAGGAAAAATGGTAGGACAGTTTTTCAAGGACATATTCAGAAGACCAGAACCTGTTTTCAAACCCTGCTGTTGTAAACATGGCTAGCATAACTACAAATATGCACTATTTACTTTTTATTTATTTTTTTCACATTTTTTAAATTGTTGTTCAAATAGGGTTGTCTCCATTTTCCCTCCACCCTCCTCCCCCATCCCATCCATCCCCACCTCCCAACCTGTTTCATAGAACTTTAATTCTCTGGGAAAGATAAAGGAATCCATTGAAAATAGATAAAGCATATTTCCAAAAGTTCTTAAAATCTATTTTATGTATCCATTTGAGAGGTGTTTTTCAATTTTCTGTAGTTCAAAATTTAATTGATAATATCATTTTGTGGATGGAAAAAGAGACAAAACATCACGTTCAAGACTGAAGAGAAAGAGGGAAAGAAAATGGGGAAGGAGCTGTGAGAAAAGTAGAATGAAATATAAAACTGTTGGTCCTTATCTCTTTTCACAACTGTGCCTGATAATGCTGTGCTGACTCAAGAAAGATTTACATTCCCAAACATATTAAAAATCAACCCCCTATTTTCTTCCCAGTCCCACTCACACCTCCCATCATCTGTGGGCATGCCCTAGTTCACAGGCTGGAGAATGAGGTCTTCTCAGGGTGTCTGTCACTGCCGTGTTTTCATTGTTTGTCTACAGCACCCAGACTTTGTTCCATCTTTGGCACGCAGACATTGACATGAAATGGTGTGTCAGAAAATCCAGGTTGCCTTTATAACAAAGAGCGTGTTGCCTCTTTAGGGAACAATGAAACACAATGAATAGCTATTCAAGTTTTTGTCGTACTTCCAGCACTGGATAAAGCAAAAACCTGGCCCAACGTCGAGAGTGGCCATCTCTTTTGTAGCCCGTAGTGGAATGGTTAATTACTCTGTGGTTCTCGAAGAAACAACAAGGAGCCACCTCATCCCAACCAGAGACAAAACTGACAGATCGCACTCAGCAGCTGAAACAGATGGTTGCTCACTGGGCTGACAAAGCACGTGTAAACTGTAGGGGCTTTCTTCTCTGTTGCAGCCTCAAAGAGATGAAAAGAACACCTTCCTTTTGGAAGGACAAGGACACACACACATCCCTCACATCACTGAAGCTGAACTCTAGCGTGTTGTCACCTCCATAAACTCTTGTCCATCTTTAGCGACACAAGATCGCGTTCGGGGGAAAGGGAAATGTAGCTGTGCGATTTTCCGCAAACACCAAGACTAATGGACTTTGAAAATACGAAAGTGGAGAGGGAAGAGGGAAGAGGGAAATATGCTTCCACCCCAAAGCACCCTCTGACTTACGGATGACAGTTTTCCAAAACGTTCATTTTCAGAACCTTTAAAAAGGGTTTATTAGGATGCTGAAAAGTCACACAACCAGAGGAAAGGCATTTTCTAATTTGGAAAAACAGTTCTCTAAATGAAGATTAAAAACCCAGATATGTGTCTTTTGGCTCATCAGGGGGTTAAACAAACCATGGCAACTGGTCATGTGTCTTTTCAAGGTTCTCATAAGGGAGAAGGCGGGCATGTGCCGGGTACTCCAACAGCTATCCAGATGAGGGCAGAAATAGCATGTGGAAAGGGGGAGTGGGAAATGAAAGTCAAGGAAACCAACTTCAAGTGCTATTCTTCTTTGGAGCATTCTTTCACAGTAGTTCTAGCATCCTCATGGCTTCAGGTAGTTAAACACTCCATTGTATCAAATTTTTCAGGAGCTTGCTAATGATCACAGAGTGCTGACCCTTGGAGAATAGAGTGATGGGCTTTGAGACCAATGTGAAGCTCCAATTGTGTTCCTGCTCCTCTGTGGCTAAGAAGAGCATGACCTATCAGCTCAGGGCTAGAATATGCTGCGAAAAGGGAGTGTTTGCTTTGTGAAAATGTTGGAGGCCTGGGGACAGAGACAACCTTCAAACTTGGTCTTTTTAACATCTGCACTACTTGACTGACCAGGATAATTGAAATGTCTCCAGTTTGTATAATTTTTGTGAAATGAGTTAAGTATTATATTTTGCACTTGGGTCCCTTTTCCTCATCAATTTTCTGTTTTATAGGCTTTCTCTTTTCCTTTCTACTAAATTTAATACTTCCTATTTCTAATCCACTGTATAATGCAGTTCTTCATTTTATTACTTTGCCATTTATTTCAGTGCCTGCCCCTACCTTCCCATTTGGTGTTCCTCATCTGCTCTTTTACCTGGGGGAACCTATTAACTCACCTAGGCTCAGTTGCTACCTGCGGTGCATGTTAATGACCCCTCAAGCTTCCCCCTTGCTAAGGCCTGCCTGTTGCACTTTTCTACCTTTCTCTTACCTCTCAGAAGCGGCCACTTGCACACCAAATGAGGTCAGTATGCCCCGGATGCACAGGGGTGCTACATTAAACACTATATTGTTGATATTATTTCCAATCCATCTCTTTCTTACCAATGTTGCGTTCAGATGGATAATGAGTCTTTTTATTCCAACATCTCACTTAGAATATGGGAGAGCATTTCACTTCTGCTTCTCCTTGTTTACACAGTCCCTTGACAAATAGTCTTTACTTTTTTTTTTTAAACTTTGCACTGACCAGCCTCAAAAGTTACCACTTCCTCTCTAATGTTCTCTCATGAGCAAATATATTTATCACATCCTTTTGATAATATCCTCTCTAACCTTATCTGCATCGGCCCCATAGAATTTCCTTATCATGGCATTGTTTTGGGGGGACCCAGAAAAGCATTAGTCTTCTTACTTTTAGGAGCTGGAAGGACTAGGCAAAAGGCAGAGTATGAAATGTCATTTTTTTAAAGGACCTCGCTCTTTAAAAGGAGATACCCTTTAACATCATCCCTCTGAGCAAGTCCCTATCATGTTCACTCAATTCTCTTGTCCTCTGCATTTTTCCATAGGCTCTTTTTGTCATGTCTAATGAAATGTTCGTAGCTAAAACATGTTTCCTCCTGTGTAGCTGTGTATACCCTTTTTGTCATTTTCATGTCCATGCCAGGAAAATCAAGCTCTCTATGTTTGGAATGTCAACATTGCTTCTTAGTGTTCCAAATGATCAATTATCATGCCTCTAGTCATACATAAAATTTTGATTCCTCAATGTGGGCTTTTTAACTTGAATGTTTTAGATGAACTAATGTCTACTTCTGGTGAATGATGCAGCTATCATTCCATTTGGATGCGCTGCCCTGAGGGAATTGGCCTGAAGTCTTATTTTTCTAGAAACTGCCGATTCCTGACTTCTACTATGGTTTATATCAAACAGTGGGTATGTTAGGTAGTGGAGTAAAACTCTATTCACTGTCAGGTTTCAGGGCCTCTGTTTTATTAATGGATAAAAGTTCCTAACAAATAGTTTCTGTTATCCTCAGCTCTTCAAAACACACTCACACACACAAAACACACACACACAAAACACATGCACACACACAAAACACACACACACACACAAAACACACACACACAAACACACACACACAAACACACACAAATAAAAAAAAGAAACAAGAATTTTTGCAAATATTTACTCCAATTCTCTAGTGGGCATTTCTTGCAAATTCAGGCTCTGAAGAAAAAGCTGTTCTCTGAGAAGCGTGCTTCTAAAATCGCTTCTCCCAATATTCTATAATGTGTCAACATGCATAATTGGAAATTCTATCCCTACTTTATGGATGTGAAAAGTCAAGCAGAATGGCTCTGTGCTCCATTGTGACAGGACTTGGCTCTCTACTATGGTGGCTTATAAATAATCAACTATATTTTGCTTGTGTGAGCATATGTTCATGACCTAATATATAAACCACAGGGTGACACATTTTTATTTAACCCAGATGTTCTAGAGGCAGTACCTTGCTCCAAGGAATGAACATGAACTTGCACTATTAGACTTGAAGAGAGGTTTCTGGGGATGCTGTGCTGGGGGACTCATGGGCATCCTGGGCGTTCCTGGTTGGCTCTGCTGTCTGCTTTCCAACTCATGGCAGAAACACAACTGGAAATTTTGGATGGTCACTTCTGCTCACTGTTCCCTTTTGAAAACATGACTGTTACTATAGTTATTTTGCTGTCTTGGAATAATGTGGTATAAGAATTGCTTTGACTTGCTGAGCTCTTTTCTTGCCATTTAAAGCTCTTTTGACAATTGAAAATAAGCAATGTTATCTTTACAGTGTAAGTCCTACAGTTTATATTTTTCTGTTTTGATACATAACAGATATTTTAATAAAACGAGAGGATATTTCTACCTGTGGAAAGTACTGAAGCAAGAAAAACTATTTTACTTGTAAAATAAAATGTATTTTATTCTTTATGCAGACACAGAGACACACATATCTATATCTATATGTGTGTCTATTTCCCATATCTATTTCCCTCCACTGCCGTAAGTGTAGCGAATGTCCTTCAAGGGGATGCTCATCATCTAAATGCCTGGGCAGTGCATTCACTAAGAGTTTAGACACTGGGGGTAGACTGAATTTGTATTCTGGCTCTGTGACGGATAATTTATGTATTAACTTGGCTGGACCATAGTACCAAGTTTTGATCAAACGAGGTCTAGATGTTATGTAAAGGCTTTTTTAGTGATGAACATTTAAATCAGTGGACTCTGAGTAAAGCTGGTTACCTTCCATAAGGCGTGTGGGCCTTCTCTAATCAATTGAAGGCCACAAGAAAAAAGACTGACATTTCCCAAGGAAGGAAGAATTCTGCCAACAGAATGCGTTCAAGCATGAATGACAATGTCAACTCTACCTGGGCTCTCCTTCCTGCCCTGCAGATTTCAGACTCTCCTGTCCCCACAAAAACATAAGCCCATTTCTTAAAATAAATCTCTCACTTTATATACACATCCTATTGGTTCTGTTTCTCTGAAAGGGAACACTTTGTAATACAGGTTCCATCATTTAATAGTGAATTTGAGTTATTTAATGTTCAGTGCCACAGTACCTTCATTTCTGAAGTGGACATTATAACAGTACCTACACCATTGGGATGTCATGAGGATTAAGTGAATTAATGTAAATGAGATTCTGAGAACAATGCCTGATGCATGGTTCATCGCTATAGAAGTTCTAGATATAATTGTTGTTTTTATCATAAATAATAATGATGATAATAATGATCACTTTTAGTCATAGAAAAATACTGCTTTCCTTCTTTAAATGTGAATATTTTATTTGTAAATATCAGTCTTTGGTTTAGTTTTATTTTTCCTGACCATTTTCTAACTCACCAAGACCTATGAAAGGTTTTTGGGGTAATGTCTCTTAATTCAGCACTTACCTTGTGTCAGGCTTTCTGCTAGAGACTAGGTATCACCGTGGTGAAGAAAACAGACAAGTCCCTGCCCACAGGGAGCTTACAGTATAATGTGGAAGATAAATACACACAGCAATAAGTATATAACTGCAAATTACATTATGTGATGTGCAAGAACACCCATGAGTTTGATGAGATAATCATCTAGACATGGGGATGTCCAACCTTTTGGCATCTCTTCACCACACTGGAAGAAGGAGAGTTGTCTTGGGCCACACATTAAATACATTGTGTTGCATAATCACAAAAAAAATCTCATAATGTTTTAAGTAAATTTACGGTTTTGTGTTGAGCCACATTCATAGCCATCCTGGGTTGCATGTGGACTGCGGGCTGCAGGTTGGACACCCCTGATAGAGGTTCTGTAGTAACAGTGAAGAGGGTAATCAAAGTTGGCATCTCTGAGACTCTGAGGCTGAGGCTGGAAGGGTAAGTGTGATTTAGCTGGAAGGAAGCGTTGGGGAGAAATGGAGCAGTGGAAGAACTCTGGGGTCTGGACTAAAGCAGGAAGATTTGACACTTGACAGAAGAAGGAAAGAGGGAGTTGGGGCAGAGAAGTGATTGCAGTTGGATGAATTTCAACTTCAATTTGTAAACATTCCCAAACCAATTAAGCATTGTAAGAGTTCATACCTCATCTCATCCTAAAATGTACTGTTCTGAAATCTATTATTGTTCTTGTTCTGAAATCTATTATTGCCCTGTCTTGTTTTCTTTAATCACTGTGCTTCTTTTTATTTATTATCAAATTATGACTATTCCTTTTTATGAGATCTTATTTTCCTTTCCTTCTTTCTTTTCTTTCTAATTTCCTACATACTAAAACCTTCTGTCATCACTGTGAAGCCTGTAATCTGGTTTCATGCTTGAAGCTACCTGCGGGCTGCACTTCCCTTTGACTCCATCATTCTTTGGGAGGAGAGGTCTTGAAGAGTGTTCTCTTAAGGTGTTTTTTCTTAAATTACTTTTGAGCATCTATATAGATACATATATAGATATATAAGGCACAGATAGATAGACATAGGTAGATAGTTGATAGGTAGATAGACAGATAGATAGATGGAGATAGTTAGAGCCCTAGACAAAAACTGAATGAAATTGTTTGGGTATGTATGTATGTATGTATGTATGTATTTATAAACAGTACAGTGTCAAAAAGCTTTTAAATTAGTCCTGCTGAGTAAGGTTGCTGCTAATGGATTTTGCTTTAGGGGGAAGTTGTAAGGCTCAGATTCCCACCCCGGTTACTAATTATTATTGCCTTTGTCTTTCAAATTTGGTTTTGAGATCACAGAGCTTTATTCAGGGCCAAGCCGATGACATTGATAATTTTGAGGATGATTTTACAAGATTGCACTCTCTCAGGATTTGTATCTGTAGCGAGTTTATGTTTATGAATGGGAATGTTCAGTTCCATCTGATCTGTGGCTCATTACAAACGTGGAATGTGTGCATGTGTTGATCTTCCTGCCTCCTTCACAGTGCATCTCCTCCGTGATTCATGTGTGAACAGGAGGCTGCTTCTGCTCCGTCTTTCCCTTAAATCTTGTCTCACATGCCTCACAATTAGAGGCAGTTGAGGAGGTGAGCGAGATTGAGACCGTGGAGTGATTTTACATGCTGCGGGCTGCCAGCACACTGCGCATCCCTCAGGGTCCCTGGAGCCCATTACCAACCCAGTGAATCACTGTTTGCTTTTCCACAAAAAAGAAATGTGCAGCTGCTTACTTCTGCCATGGACTTTGGAATTTTTTTCCCCTTTTCCATCTGCCTTTTGTGTAAAGAAATTCTGCCTGAATAATTACTTGTCTGTCCCCTTTGCTCATTCCCAGCATCATCATTCTTCAACCTTCTGTTTCCAATTAGTTCTTATCTCAAATGGCTTATTGGTATCAATCTGTTCTCAGCATCACCAAAGTGCACAAAACTACCCTGAAACGTGGGGGAATGTAGATAAGGCTGAAACTTACCAAACAGTCCAGCGGGAGTCTCCGCCTCTTCCCCCAGCCCCTTCCTTTTCTCAGGAAACCTGAGATAGGAGATGGTGTCCAGACATGTTATTGACATAGCACATTTTGGAGCAAAATGACATGTGTGAGCATTGCAGGGACTGTGTAAGGCCTGTGAAAATAGCCATTGTTGGACATCTGGTGTCAAAGAGAGCTGTTTCAAAACAAGTTCACAGTGTTAAATCATGGTGTAGACAGCTTCCGACCAGCTGTCCACTACTGGAGAGGGTGTCCCGAGACCTGTCTGTCAATGGCTGCACTTTAAGCCTGGTGAATCACTTTGATCTGCACGCTGCTGTGCCGCAGGAACATGGCTACCATGGGGCCTGAAGAGCCCCGCTGCCATTATTAGCAAGCTAGGCATAAAGAGAGTGTCGTAACAAGATCAGGCAAGAAAAATAGCACCCCCAAGAGAGCTAGTGAGCTTGGCTGGTTGAAGTAGGGCACGTATAAGTCGAAGGACACGTGTTTGATAACTATGTAGTTTCCTATGCTGAGAAGAAAAAGGGCTTTAGAGTTTATCTGTCCAAATTTCTTTTTCCCCCTGTAGAAACTGACATCCAAGAATATTACATGGCTTTTCCAAAGTCATAGCTAATGATAGAACTAGAACCTTCCTTTTTCCCTTTTAACTCCTAGTAAAGTGCTCATTCTTATAAATCACACTGCCAAGACCATGTCTGGAAAAAATAGTTTAAACATAATGCAAAGCCACACTCTACGTTCTGTGAGGGTCTGGATTTACCTTTCTTGGTTATTTCACAGTTCCAGCATCAAGTCCGATGCTTGGCACATGGGAGTCATTCAATGAATATATATATGTATATATATGTATATATATGTATATATATATTGAATATATATATACATATATTTTTTTCATTGACTGGAGACATGAATCTAACTATAGTAAGGAACTAGCACGTATTGAGTGCCTCCTGTAGACCAGACAGTTTTCATATGGAATTTCATTTGTCCCTTATCTGGGTCAGGGGACTCTGGGACAATCCCCTCTTTCTGGGATCTAGATTCTCCTAAGGAGAAGCCTTTTAGGATGAGATTTTTATCTGGTCACAAAACCAGGCCTGAAGGAATTTAATATCTATAAACTTTAATTTTTTAATCCTCACCCATGGATACATTTATTGATTTGAGAGAGAGAGAGAGAGAGAGAGACAGACATCAATGTGAGAGAGAGACATTGATCAGTTGCCTCCTATAAGCACCCCAACCAGGGATCGAACTCAAAACCTAGCTGTGTGCTCTGAAGGGGAATCAAATCCACTACACTTTCTACCCAGCCTGGGCTAAAAGCTATAAACTTTAGATAGAAAAATGTCTGAGGCATTTGACTGACACTACAGTTTAATTTGGGAATCACTGAAAATTTGGGACTGGATTTTAGCTATCATTTCAAATGATTTGTCTTCCTGGCCACCCTGAACAAACTCCATTCTTTAACCTTTCCTCACTCTAGATATAATTAGACTGCCTCCCATTTCCCCCATCTCTCCTTGCCACACATCAACCTGACTCTACGTGGTCTCATTAGACCTGTAAGACTTAGGATACGGCCTTTCTCTGGGACAGTCTGTGGCCATGGACACGAATTTGGCCAGACATTTTGTTCATGTCTTTCCCTGGATCTCCTGATAGAAATTCTGTTATTTTTTTAGGATTGTGAGAAAAGAATAGGGTTTCTAAAGGTAAGTGGCTCTTAAGATAATACTCTAGTGTTTCTTGGCTGTCGTTGTGCCCCATGCCTGTCTGGAGTGGTAAAGATGTATAATCCTTAATATCCCTAGCTGATTGGAATTCCTTCCCTTCCCTTATCTACTCAATGCTGGAGAGCAAACATGACTTTAAAGCTTGCTTGAGCTTTCATTTATACTCTGCGAGTATCAGCCTCTATATAGTGGTACATTCATGTAAAAAGTGTTTCTATATCCTCTAGAAAAGAAAAGTTGCCTTTCAAGAATGAGATAGTTGTTATCAGCCCTGTTTGCACATGAATAAACCAAGGTTTAAATAGGTTTGTGTGTTTTCAAGGTTCCTCAACTAGTAGGTGAGAGAAGCCAGAAGGCAAGTATAGGTTGGTCTGACTCAGAAACCCACATTCTCTTTGCCATACCACCTTGCAGGACAGATGATAGACAGAGGAAAGCTAGTACCATCTTCTTCTTTAGATAATAAAAAACGTAAAAGAAGGTAATAGTTGACTTGCAGAATTATCGTCTTTCTCATCTATACAATTGCCAGAGAGAGAGGAGGATGAGTGACAGAGAAGTGAGAGAGAAGGGTGGAAGGAAGAGAGAGAGGTAGAGGGGGAGGGAGGGGGAGGTAAAGTCATTTTTCATTCATATTTATATATAGGTATATGTACACACACTCAAAGTCAGCAGAATTTTATGATAAACTCATTCAAAGTGCTATTCTCCTAGGATCTTCTCCATGCTTTGAGATGCTTTTTCACAGTTTACATTTTGAGGCCAATGATTCTGAGACCATTTTGCTTGCCAATGATAGAAAATGAGCTGATAGTGTCAAGTGGTCTATTAAGAAGTTATTGGTAGCAAAGCATGTCATAGAGAAATCAGTAGATTTCATCTATTGCACGAGCTCCTGGATAACTTGGTTCAGCAGATTTTAGTTTAAATAAAAGTTTAAGTACTCAAAATAATTAGAAAAATACTAGCAGCATTTTTCTTCGGAAAGTTTCTATAGTCCTTGTGAAATATCTTTCTTTAAATCCATCTGAATTTTTTTTAAAAACGTAGATTTAATAAGGTTTTGGACAGAATAAAGCACACAAGATTTATGTGCGCATATCTAGTCAATGAGAGACATGTTTCCACCTAAGCTACTCACTTCCGTCTTTTATTTAGGTATGAATTTATTTTTATGTAGTTTTTGACATTTAGGGACCGTGAATCCTTTAGCAAACAGTATGTCAAATGAACTGGAGTCTCTGCTTCTCTGTAAAGAAAGGAGGACTTGATTGTGAAGCTGGGATTTTAATACTCAAAATGCTTACTGTCTATGGCTGATGGACTGATTGGTGAATGGAGTTCCTACTGTGGACATTATGTTTTAGGCACGGTGCATTCATCAATGACCTCTCGCCCTCCGAACAACCTCCAAGAGAGGTATTATCACCACCGCTTTATAGATGAAGAGACTGAAGCCAACGAAGCTTAAGCCACCTGCCCAAGCTCACTTACCCAGTATTTGTTAGAACTGAGATTAAAATCCAGGTCTCACCAGAAAGCTCTTACAGCATTCAGTTACATTTATTATGACAAAGGACTGTTTGAAGTCTTAAAGTAATAGCTTCTTTTATCAGTGATAAGGAAAAAATTATTTTTATGGGTTGCATAGCTAACATTTGTCTTTCTTCGAGGCAAACTATAGAGCTTGAAATATAATTGTGGTGTTCTAAAAGCTCCATGAAGCCAGTAAAGAAAGAGTTTCAGTGTGTACATACACTACATGCCTATCAGTGTACATTACTCCACGGAGCACTTATTCAAAATACAGAGCTATTTTCTGGGGAAACACAAGGCAAAACAAAACAAACAAACAAAAAAGGATCATGTGTACAGACCACTTTATGTGCATGTGATTGGGCTGTTTGATATGGCAAACACATAATAATGCATTCAGTTGCCATAATAATATACAATTTTTGTTATCTTTGCATCTGGTAGCATGAGTGACAACTTAGTATGTATGCCTAAATGGTCTGCCATATAATTTTCACCAGAAGCTCAGGAAGATACTGATTGTCAAGCAAGATATTCTAAGAAAGCATTAGCTATTCTGTTTTCTATATTGTTTAAGCATAAATTTGCATTAAGTCATGTTGCAGAAACATGCATCTCTGTGCCTTTTTTCTGTCAACTTCTCCCTTTTCTTTTCATTCTCCAATTTCACCTCCCACACTGCTTTTATAAAACTACAACTTTTAACATGCACTTGGCTTCTGTGTCAGAGCAATATAAGGAATAGCCATGTGGAACGTCTCTATATTGCTTGTAAAATTGCTATGGGGGACATTATGGAGCTCACTGTCCCTTACATAAAGATCGTTTTGACAAATTCATCTTCAAACTCAGGGATGGGAAAGTTTGCCTCTGTTGATGAACTGGTGTGCTTTCTTTTCATAGAAAATGATAGCCCTGTAATCCATCATGTTGTCTCTTAGCTGAGGTGGTTAGGAAATGAGGCACTAAGACTTGGCTCAAGAAGAGCAGTCGTCCTCAGGTAGGATTTCCTCCTGGATTCTTCCTCTGGTTTTCCCCTTAGCATTTGTTTTTGATCATTATTTTACCGCAGCAGTTTTTGATCTCTCTATATCTATACCTTTTCTAAATGAAACATTATTTCTTGTTGGGATTAGGTTAGGGTGTAAATGAGTTCACAGAGTTATATGTGTGTGCAAGGTTTGTGTAACTGTGTGTGTGTGTGAGGAAGGCGGGGGGGAGAGAGAGAGAGAGAGAGAGAGAGAGAGAGAGAGAGAGAGAGAGAGAGAGAGAGAGAGAGAGAGAGAAACTGATACATTTCTCCAAGATTTACAAGTTGTATGTTATTGCTTATCCCAGGTAATTATCATAAAATTATTCAGACTCGATGGTGAGCATCACGTTGTGCTACGTATGCATATACAGAAGAAAATATACTTAAAACCTAAATTTGTGAGATGGGGGCCCATGACAATACGTTTACACTTGTATAAATTGACTTAAGAATTTTCAAGGCCTTTCACAGGTTATAGAAGAAAATGATTTGAGAGGTCAGCCAGTCTCTTACTCTAATACATAGTTTGTTTGTTTTTTGCATGTTGCTTCGATTAAATTTTGTAAAGCAACATTTGTTTACTTTTATTCCTTTGGGTTTCAAAAAGGATTTGAGGCAATTACATTAATATGAACCAAGTATCTAACTGATATGTAATTAAATTAAATAATGAAGTTCATGTTAATATGGAGAGAGCTCAGAGATTAACGGAGCCTTACCCTCCTGGTGCTATTACATCTAGGCACCACCTCCACTAATTTCATACAAACATATTTGTAGATGTTTAGGACTGCTTTAGTTACAAATAACTTTTTTTGTAAGTGTGGCATATGATTTTTGGTGTCTCCACAATATAATCTCTTGAAGCTAGACTAATTTTTAAAAGGGAGAAAATCAAAAAAAGTTCATAGGATCAGGCTGAGCAATCCTAAATTAACAGGCATGTTTCAGGGATCTAGGCTCCTGGTTTATGCCATTTTATGATTAACTGAGGGTCAACTTTGTTTGCTGTAAAACCAGGTACTGCAGGAAGGGAAGAGGAGCTGGCATTTCAGGAATGCACTTCCCTGAGTGTGTCAGGTCATTAAACACAGCGAAGTGGTCTGTCTCTGTCCCACCGTCTTCACAGCATCCCTCTACTTCCCTTTTGTCTAATTTTAGGTGGGTACCTACATATCATCTACCTTCAACTTTGCAGCTGGCTTTGCATGAATGGGTACTAAAATATGCCAGCTGATACGGATTTAAAGGATGACATTTTGGAGAATATTTGCATTTGAATAGAAAAACCCAGTGAATGGAAACCCTTTAAGGTCCAGTGGAATGATCTCTCATGGTCTATATTTGGTTTCCATGATAGACCAGAGGCTCACATTGAAGTGAAAGATTTCTATGATGGACTCATCAAAATCCCACCACAGAAATGTCCAGACGAGCTCTTGGGTCTGTCCTTCTGGAAATATGAATTTTTACTAATCTTTAGTATAAGAAAACCATTAATATTCAAAACAACATATTTTGAATAAGTCATAAAGTACATAATATCAATTTTAATAATTATTGTATTCTTACCAAACACCATGTAGTTTTATTACAAAATACTTTATCACTAGAGTCACCAATGAAAATTTTGCACAATTGCATATTTTATCTCCCCTGAGATTTGGAAATTCTTTACCCTCTTTATTTTCACCAAGATGGCAAATATATTTTCTCCTCCTAGAGTTGGAATAATGTGCTAAAGCATTGTAAAAACTTGCCCATCAATTATCCCTTTTTTTCCTTAGAAAACTATTAACCTCTTTTTCATTGATTTTACTGCCTCACAGTCAAATCAACATAACTGTATTTGTTTATCATGGTTCAGTGTGCAGAAATGAGCAATGATTTCTTTCATCAGCCATCCACCTAAAACTGTTTTGTTTATTAGTCTGTATAAATTGGTTTCCTACCAAAACATAACACATCAGAGTGGAAGGATTTATTGCCCAATTTCATTCTGCTGGGTTTTCCCCTGTCTAATACAGAAGCACAAAAATACTGGTGTCTGGTGTTCTATGGAATGAGAACAGACTGTGTTAGTACAGAGTTCCTAGCTCTCTTCAATTTAGCAGGGTTCACCTTTTGTTGCCTTATCTCCTGTTTGTTCCCAACATGAATCATTTCCTCCAGCTCATCAGGACTTCTTCCTTAGTATGTTTTTAAAGCCTGGATTCCCTTGATAAACATATTTCTCCAGCTACCATCTCCGAAATAGTCTGTTCAATCTATATATGTAGACATTAAAGTTTTTCTGATTGCTTTCCCATAACCTTTAGTCTGAATCCATCACATGACTTCTATCACTTAAAGCTTGATTTTTATATTATTTCATAATGTGTTATGTTTGTAAATAGTTATAAATTCACTCTTTTCTACCACTAATATTGAGCATCTACCATATGCCATATGCTATATTATCAACAGGGGATACTAACAAGAGTTAGACAGAATCCCTGCCCTTGAAAGCTTGCAGTTAAGAGGTAGTGACAAAGATTTAAGTAAATAATTAAAGTACCATGTCATCAAAACAATAAGAGGAGGATTCACAAAACACTAATGAGACCCAGAGACATATCATGGATATCATAGATTATCTTCATCAAGATTATGCTGAGTTGGGCCTTGAAGGTTAAATTATTTGGAAGGCACAGTTATGTTAGAAAGAGATTTTGAAGTGGAAGAAAAGAGCATGGCATATTTGAATGACAGAGATCAACAATTTCTTATACATAATTCCAAAGTCCAAAATGTTCCAAAAACAAAAACGTTTTTCTTAACTCTTTTGTTTTTGATCCTGATCTGATCTGATCTCAGTTGTTAGAAGAACCTCACCTGAATCGGCCTGAGAGGAGTAATTTTGCTTTGTTGCAGATATATTGATGTGTTTGATTACATGGTGTCACCTCAGAAATCTGACAATGTAAGGATGGGTTTTAAATTTCCTTTCTAAAACTTGAAAAATACTGAATTCTAAGATACCTCTGTCCCTACCACTGTGGGATAAGATTATGGAGAGAGAGGAGGAAATTCTAATGAATGTTAAGAGGGAATGAGAAAGATAAAACTGGAAAGATAATTTGGAGCCAACGTTGCAGGATATTGTATTTGAAGGCTGATTCAATTTGCACTTAAACCTATAAACATGAGACAAAGTATGCATGACAAGACCTAGCTTAACATGGTTTTCAAGGTCTGTTTCTTATATGCTTATTTTAGACTTTAGCAAGAATGTCATATGCTTTCTCAAACTTTCTCTGCCTTTAGAGATAGAACTGACCCCTCACTTCTGTTTCCACACGGCTTCATTAACTGGATCATGGTGAGGCAGCCCATTGTACCGCACCACTTGCTTCGTTTGTGTCTCCATTTAATTAGAACATAAACTATATCAAGAGACTATTTATTACAGTTCATTCAGCTGCTCTTGTTGAGTTATTTATTTGTTGGTTTAGTGGTAATATTTTATTTGTTTATTGGCCTGCTATCTTAGTCTGTTCAGACTGCGATAACAGAATACTGTAGACTGGGTGGCTTATGAACAACATATATTTATTACTCACAGTTCTGGGGCCTGGGAAGTCCAAGGTACTGGGGAGTCCAAGATAATGGCATCAGTGGTCTCCATGTCTGGTGAGGGCCCGCATCTAGTTTCTAGACAGCTGTCTTTTCTCTGTGTTTTCACGTGGGGGAAGGTGTAAGACAGCTCTCTGGGGTCTTTTCTAAGGGCATCAATCCCATTTAAAGGGAGTTTACCCTCAGGACCTAAGTACCTCCCACAGGCCCCACCTCTACATGCTGAGAATTAAGTTATAGCACATGGATTTTGGGAGGACACCAATATTTAGTGTATAGCACTTGCTTCCAATTCTCTTTGTTCCAAAAGGGTTTATGACAGCTGGGTCCATCTCTCAATAACTTTGTACACAATTCCCTTATTAAAGTAAGTACTACGTTTATAGTGCCCTTAGGGGCAGGCACTGTTTTGAGGGTTTTACAAAAATTACCTCATTTAATCCTCACAACAGTCTGATAAGATAAATGCTATTATGCGACTCCTCTGTTAGTTGAAGAAACTGATACTCAGAGATGTCAAATAATTTGCTTAAGGTCACATAGCTAGTAAGTGTTAAAGCTATAACCTTTTATCTTAACCATTAAGCCACACTGCCTCCTGGTGAATGAATTCTGCATTCTGTGTACTGCCTAGGAAAATGGCTCACACGTAATATATTCTGAAAATAGTCTTGTTTGATAGACTGGGTGGACAAAGTGTGGTGCTTTAGAATGATAATTTGCTTGAACCTGCAAAAGTGACCTTCTTTCAATGACTTCATGTTACATAATTCTAAGTGCCACATTTGGGATGGTGAGGGCAGATCATGCTGGTGTGTTCTATCATCTATAAAAATAGATATGAGTTTGACATATACAAGTAAGTTGGGCTCACTGTAAAATTTTTAAAAAATACCAATGAAGTGAAAATGCTCCATGATTTCTCTCTCTAGATTCCATTCCTCATAGTCCATTCCTCTGAGCAGTTGAGTATCTGCATTGACACATGGCATTGGCATGTACATTTATTCACATATGTGCATACAATGTAGTTTTACACATGCATATGTACATAAAATTGGTAGCTTAAGTGTTTTTAGTAAGTTTAGTGCAGTTGATTTGATATAATTTATATCGAGATGATGGCTGCCATAACTGTTATAAAATTGAGTAGTCACCTAACAAAAATGCTCAGAGTTCTTTCCACTGGCAAGAATGAAATACTTGCATGACTCCTGTGTTTTTTAGCATAGCGTAGGTAATTTTGGTGCTTTGAGAGCTAAAGTATTTTGCATGACAAGACAATGTGGGGTCTAGTAGGAGGTTGTCATGGTTTAATTTAGCATACTTTTTAATCTAAAAGAAGGAATGATAAAGCACTTAATTTAATTTATAGATGACATTAAATTGAATGTTCAAAACATCCCTAAAGAAAGATCTTTAAAAAGTTAAAAATATGTGAAAGAAATAGCAAAATAATATTTAGATAGCAAAAAATGTAATTGAATGTGTTAAAGTCTTATTAATCAGCCTGCCAATTATTCAAGACATATGACTTCTGCTTTCATAATGTTCCTTGGCTGCAAAACTAAGATCATTCCAAAACCAAGTAACCTTTGTTCATATACACGCCAGTGTACCTTATGGGTCTCAAAAGAATGAATTTCACAAGTTACCTACTATTTTATTTTTTAGGTCATTCTAAGTTGTTTCATTCTAGAGCAAAAACTAGAAGAAAATTACTGTTTACTGTAAGCCTATAGATGTTCATTTTTTAAACTGTTGTTCAATTACATTTGTCCCACCTTTTGCACCATTGCTCTCACCTGCCCTGTTCCCCCAACTCCTACAGTCAATCCCCCTCTCCATTGTCTGTGCCCATTAGTCCTCTATTCATGTTCCTTGACTCTACCCTCTCCCTTCTTTCCCCATTATCTCCTTCCCCCTTCCCCTCCAGTCACTGCCAGTTTATTCTTTATTTCCATGTCTTTGGTTCTATTTTGCTCATTTGTTTGTTTTCTTGATGAGGTTCCACTTATAGGTGAGATCATGTGGTATTTGTCTTTCACCACATGGCTTACTTCACTTAGCACAATGCTCTCCAGTTCCATCCATGCTGTCTCTAAGGGTAAGAGTTCCTTCTTTCTTGTGTAAATGTACCATAGTTTTTTGATCCACTCATTTACTTATGGGCACTTAGGCTGTTTCCAGCAATCAGCTTTTATTTGAGTCTCTTATCTCAGTTCTCATTGTAACTGTGTGAAGAATATACATTGTTCATATTTTTGTTGTTCATTTTTATTTCAGTTTATATCTGAATTTGACAATTTGTTTTCTGATGTAATATTTTCTTCTAAAATCAGACTTGCATGAACTCACATTAAAATATCTATACATGTTAAACTACCTTAAAATGAACAAATTTTTATTGTAATTAAACTATTAAAATTAAAATGCAATGCTACACTAGTTAACCACTCATAAGCAAATGAGTGATTCCTAAATGAGGCCAATTATGCAGAGAGAACCACGGAGAGTTGTGCTGATGAACTGCAGTAATAATGACATGTGTCCATAGTTTGTTGTTGTGTCTACGCCAGGCATTTGTGAAATATCTATTCATCAGGCAATACTTAGTGAGAATGTGTTTAGTCATTATAACAAGGTATATGCAAATGTGCTTCCCACGAGACTTTGCAACAAACATTTAATTAGCTGTACAAAGAAACAGTTAAATATACAAACACACGTTACAGAAAATTGGCTGGTGTGTATTGTTAATTTTGTGCACATAATTCCTTAATAGCACCATTTAATAACGTATGTCTTTATTATATGCTTATTAGTGGAAATGTGTAATTTTACTTGAAAATCAATTTTGTCATACTTCTCATATCCTCCTATTTATTTTTACTATAAAAATAATAACTATATTGAGTAACATAATTAGGGTTTTTTGTATTTCTTTTGTAAATAAGGATAGTAAAATGTCAAAACTGACATGTGTGTTCATCAAGCTGATGCAGAAAGGAGAAATTCATAGAACAGTGTGTATTAGGGAGGCGGATGACAAACACTAGCTTTCATTTATCATTGTACACAAAGAATAATACTGATCTATATTTTAAAAATTACTATATCTACTCAAAAATTCTTCAGTTAAACTTTAAAGTTTTAAAAAATTTATTCACTGAAATGGCATAAATTTATTTTCTTAAAATCAAAATTCATTAATGACATTTTTATTTGGATGTTTAAATGTCAAGATAATTCTTTTATGAATTTGGGTCTTTAAAAACTCTTTTATATTTTCTTGCTTTAATTTAAAAAGGCATTCTTTAGAAATATATTTAGAAAAAATTTAAATTTTACTTTTCTGTAATCATCATGTCTTCATATGTTTTAAAGAATCTGTATTAATTTTTATTATTGCTGTCTGTTATTTGCATAATGATTGAAAAAGAATGAACAAACATTGTATATCTTATAACACTGTAATAAAATGCTTAAGAAAATGCATTCAGAATAGTCATTTTGAGGGATTTAAAGAGTAATAACAAGTTATATCAAGGATAGTACTTCACAATGTCAGGCAAGTTTTTCGATTTTGAATATTAACTCCTATTCATTGTGATTCAGGTATAACTATTTAAAAATTTTTTAAACAAGACTCATTTTATTTTTTGGATAATCAGGAGTTAGTAGGTATAGCAGCTGACCAGCCAGCCTTCCCAATACCATTTGCATCTCTGAAATCCCCAAGGACAGAAAGGAGTCTTTTAACTGGTGATTCAACTTCAGTGGAAACATGCATTTAGGAAATGAGGCCTACACTGTTGTCTTCGCACCAGGAAAACCAGCTCCTGTTGTCATGGTGATCTTCTATAGCATGCCAGAGCCAGTGATGTGGAAAACAAGATGGCTTCCTCATTTATTTAGCCTAAAGAAAGTTGCAGATATTAGCGAATGATTATTGATTTTAAAAAATCTATGTATATTTTTAAGATAACATGTGGAAATTTTTGCTTTGGGTAAAATTTAAGTGTCTCCAAAACTTTGAAAATTATCTATGCATTTTAAGGTAAAAATTATTTTCTTTAGTTTAAATGTAAATATCTTAGAATGCTGCTTTTCCATAGAGCTATGCTTCAAGAAACAGGTCAGATTTCAGTTCATGTATGACTTCTATTTATTTTGGATTTGCATGAAGGTGATAGAATGACACATGTTCTTTGTAGACTTTATTGTGTAAGGGTAAACTGCTTCAGCAATTTCAAAGCTTGTAAAGGAGCTCTACATCTGAAAGACATCCTGAGTTTTCAGACTGGATGCCAGTCAAGTTAGGAAACACGTAAAACAGAGTCATCTCAGTAATCGAAGGTAAGCAAGAAGCTCATTGTTACCAAGGGGTGACTTTTCAATCTCCAGTTTAAAAATGGCATAGACAATAATCTGAGTGGCTTCTTAATAAATATTTGGACACAAAACAGTCTTTCCATTTTGGGCCACCCTATCAGTTCACTGAACTGAGAAAAACCTCTAAAATATTTTATAAGCATTAGGACAGATAGAAGGATAAGATGCAAATGCTTTATAATTAATAAATTGTTCGGAGTACATTTTGTTAGGATAAAAGTACATGGGGAGAAATAAAGGAAAATTTTATCCCTAAAATACAACTTTTAAAAATTGGTGTGAACTTTAAGGAATCATCATATCGTATTACAAAATGCATGTATACCATGACAAATTTGTTGTTTGCTTACTTGATTACACTTTTAAGAAAGTGATGGTTAAACTGTGTTTTATATGTGTAGCCACTCCTTATATTAATTCATCATTTTGACGAATAACCATAGTGTTCAATAGAGACCTTGATTTCAAGGGCTTTTGACCTTCAAATACAGCATTCCAAATTGTTCTTTGGTGAAAAAGGTGAAGGAATTAAAAGTACCAATTAGTTGTTACAGAATAGTCACGGGGATGTAAAGTACAGCATAGGGAATATAGTCAATAATAGTCTAGTAACTATGTGTGGTGTCAGATGGGTGTGAGATTTATCAGGATGGTGACTTAGTAAGTTATATAATGTCTAATAACTCTGGTATACACCAGAAACTAATAAGATAATGTAAGTCAACTGTAATGGAAAATAAAAACAAATTAAAATTGAAAAAAGAACTAAATAGAAAAAATTCAAAGTTCAAAAGAAGCTTTTCCAGGGTGTTTTATTTATGTTTTATAATGCTTGGTATTATTAAGAACAGAAGTGGTACTGGTGAAAGTCGGGCTCTTTCACAGGATGGAGAAATACTGTGGTGCGACAAGATTTATTTGGGTGGAAGGCTGCCCCTGTGTCCTATCACTGTCTATCCCCTCATGGAAAAAGTCCAACCGTCTCCTCAGCAAGGCCAGAACAAAGGCCAGTCTCCAGAGTTTTTGTCTCATATTAAAGTTGAGTCCTTTGGAGCCCGCAGGTGGTTGCTAAGCAGTCTTAGTCCCCATCCAGGTAGCTTAGTGCTGTTCCCGGCTGTGCTGCTGTATCCAGGGCCACATGGTTATGGAGAAAGAATGTGCAAGCACATAGGGTGAGCATGGGTTCCTGGGTGAGAAGGGGAGAGAGAGAGAGAGTGCCTCTTTGTTCTTCTGGGATTACATTATCTCGGGTTTGGGACAGACGAGGAGCTTTTTCAAAATAACCAGTCCACTTCTCAAGCTTTCACAGGCTTCTGATGTGTCCACCTCCTATTTTCACTGACGGGCCTCTACAGTCAACCACCTCCCCCTGTGCCATTTTGACTTCTATTGTGCATGTGCTTACTCCCTCGCCTCCCCCGCAAACAAACCGGTACTGGAGGTGGGGAGGGAGGCATGTTAATCCTTGGCCTGCAATGCTGTGATCCCCTGGAGTGTGAGAAGCTGTAGCTTCCTGGTGAAGCAAACAGGCTTATGCTCCCTGGTTGATTATGCTCAACAATGTCCAATTCCCTTTGCATCCTTCTTTATTAATAATTAGCTAACTATCTATAGTAATAGAAGTGTTCTTTCAAATGTTTTTATTATCTATTTTTAATTTTTCAGTTACAAATGTGAAGTGTCCTCTATTAGAACATGTGACCATTGTTATAGTTTGCTTCCTCCTTTTCTGATATCTGATCCCCTTCTCTCTTGTCTTGCTACCATAGAGGCTGCTCAAGTTGAAATAAAATATTCTTTGGGACACTGTTTTGAGCAATGTTATGGTTTCTGTGATCAAAGAGTTTTACAGTCCAATTAGCTTGGATAAACTTGCAGTTTTATCACCTTTTGGTGATTCAAAATGGGTTTATAATCAAGGGTACAAAGAAGTTCTACAGTAAAAATCAGTTTAACACAGTGTTTCCGAACTCTTTTTGTCCATCAATTTTCTTTTTCCCCATAGAATATTTAATTACATCTTATGACACACTATTTGTTTGGAAACACAATTGGGAACCATAATTTTAATAGAAGGAATTTTGACATTGTCAAGACTGATTTTCTTTTCCTCAGGACTCTGGTAATCTTCATGTGTTTACATTTAGTGTGTAACCTTTACGTGCAAAATCCTGACCACTGGGGTTCCTAGACAGTGTTTATGCTGCAAGTATAAAGACCAGTTCTCTCCTCTGAGGCTGTGCCCTGGTCGGAAGCCCCACACATCTATTTTCCACCCCTTCTCACCATCTTTTCTTCCAAATTTTTGGCAGAAGTGGTGACAATGTTTTGTTAAGGAAAAACAAAAAGAGGCTTGGGAATATTTTAGCCCAGCATAACTTTTATTTTAGCATCTCTGGTTAAAATTACTGTGCTGCTGACTGGCAAAGTAAACTACATAGACATAGAAGGTTATATTAGGATACAAAGCTATGGAAAACCATCTAAACGGAGTTGAGCTATAATTAACAGTAATTATATATGGATTTGACAATGTTACAATAAGCTAATGTAAAGGTCCATAGTATGGAGCTTGTAAATTTTGTCTGAATTTTATCAACATGTATTATCCTAAACCAAAACTGAGCATTTGTAACTGGAGAACAAAAATAGCAGTTCTTCTATAATATAAGATTTCACAGTCCTAGTAGTTTTGTGTTGTTATTGATTATTGTGTTTAGTTAAGGAGTAATTAAATGACTTCAATGGATATATAGTAATGACTTCAGATATGAGGCTGGACTCCCCAAAATATGGAATTTATTTATAAAAATTATCTATTTATTCTTACATTTTTAAACTTTAGCCATCTTCAAAGTACTCTTCATTTGATGCAATACGCTTATAGAGACATTTTTCCTCCTGCTCAACACCGTTTTTGAACTCATTGATTCTGGTGCCCTTTAGTGATTCTGTCATTTTTTTGTTTCACCTCTTCCACATCAGCAAATGTTTCCCTTTGAGGACTTCTTTCAACCAGGAAAACTGAACAGTCACTCAGGATAAGATTGGGTGAGTAGGGAGGGTGGGGCATGCAGATCATGCCATTTTTGGTCAAAAACTGCTGAACAGTCAGTGCGAGGTGTGGGCAGGTACACTTGGAAATCATCCACCATGAAATGGGCAAATGTGTTGAAAGAGTCTTCAGAAAAAATTCACTGAAGTCAAACACAGACTCTCACAACAACACAGATACAGGTGTGTTCCTAGAACATTCACCTAGGAGGGGAACCCTGTACTACATGGGATCTTCCCCCCAGAAGATACTTGCAGTTTTTTTTGGGTTTCCACTTATGTGTGTGTGTATCATATATATGTGTATCTATATTTATACATATATATGTATATATGTTGTATGTATGAGGTCTGTCTGGAAAAAGTTCAGCCATTGTTAATATAACAAGAATGGTTTGTGCAACATCAATGTAACCTGGCAGCCAAGGAGAGTGGACTGGAATGAGCATGCGTGAACGACAACTTCACTGCACTGGTCAGTGGGAGCAGTAGACACCATTGAGTGAGCATGTGTACTGTGTGTCCGTCAAATTCAAAACGACTTAGCAAGTAGAGCAACAAATCTGCATCAAATTTTGCATCAAGCTTACACCTTCTGAGAAGGAAACTATTCAGATGATTCAGAAGGCTGCAGCTATGGGCAACTGGTGACTGGCAGCTTCATAAAGACAACTATGCACCATCTCTTGTGCAGTTTTTTGACAAAATATCAAATCACCCAGGTGACTCAGCCCTCCTACAGCCCAGATTTGCCACCCTGTGACTTCTGGCTTTTCCCAAAACTAAAATCACCTTTGAAAGGGAAGAGATTTGTGACTATCCATGAGATTCAGGAAAATAGGACTGGGTAGCTGACAACAACTGAGACAACTGTGTGAGGTCCCAAGGTGCCTGCTTTGAAGGGGACTGAGACATCATTGTCTTATGTACAATATTTCTTGTATCTCATATCTTCTTCAATAAATGTCTCTGTTTTTCATATTACATGGCTGTGTACTGTCTAGACAGACCTCATATATATGTAAGTATATATATGTGTATGTGCGTGTGTCTCTTTCTATATAGACACACACACACACACACACACACACACACACACACACACACACACCCCAACAGTTACTTTTCTACTTTCTTTAGGCCTTTCTGATATATACATTTAAAAAATCTTTTTCAACTCCATTTTTTTAAGAATTTATGAAAATGTGGAGTCCTTATGAAAAATTTGCCTAGGCTCATACTCCCTAATTTTGGGGGCATGTTACTCCACCAAAGTTAGAGGGGACTGAACATCTCATTTAGTTCAGGGAAGATGAGACACACTGAATTAGATTACTTGGTAGGACCGAGGACTCTTCTTTTTCTCCTATGAATTGTAAGCACTGAAACATTTATAATGCAAAAACTACACAGGCAAGATGGAAACCTAAGATGGTGAGATACATAAAAGGACTGGAAGAACAGTCAGTGACTTGGAGAAAAACGTGAAAGTAAAATAAGCAAGCAGGTGGGTGACAGGAGAGAAGTGTGAAGTAAGAGGGATAGAGAGTATAATGGTTCACAGACAGAAAGATAAGTGTTTGCAGAAACAAACATGGACTTGCATGTGTAAAAACGCTTTCCTGGGTTCTCAGTGATTTTTCCCTCAATGAGATCAGCAGAGACCTGGCACAAAGGTGTCAATTTATTCTGCACAGGCCCATGTAACTTTCTGGCTTTTGCTCTGCCATTTGCCACCTTCCCAGTGGGAGTTGTCAGCTCAGGTAATTCCAATTGAATATCCTAATTACTGTCATTTTTTTCTATAGCTGGATTTATTTTCAGATCCAGGAAAAGAAACAATATGGAAACCAGGAGAGATTATTTTCAACATGTTAGCAGAACCTGTCTGTCTATATGTAAAAGTCACCCAAGCAATCAACACTGTAATTCTTGAGATTTTCTCACACAAGTTGCTGTTTCTCTGATTTCAGCTTCAAGTTCTTTATCTCCTGCTCTCCTACTAATTTCCTGCAGCCTTTGCAATTTTCTTAATATTTATAGTCTCTCCAATACTTCTTCTCTCAAATTCCTGTATGAATATAGTAGTCTTCTAAAGTAATTTTACCATAGCAATTAGCCAATTTCCTCCTTTTTCTGTGAAATGAAGGTGAACAAAAGGAGAAAGAAAATTTTAATTTTGTTTCATTTTCCTTTAACATATGAACTTGCGGCAGACGGAGGGCTGAGTTTGTTAAATAAGCGTTTCCCCCCTCCCCCACGCAACTCATGTTTTCCCAGCAGTGAACAAAATGAGTTATGCACACAACTGTTCAAAGTTACCTCATCACATCAGAATCAGATGGGGGTGGGGAAAGGAATCATTTTGCTGTGAATAACCAGGAAGTGAGTTTTTACAGGCAATAGTTCAGAATGAAAACTCTAACTGCAAATTAGTTGGTTTTAGAAAAATGGAAAAGAAATGTTGAATTGCTTGTGGAGATAAGGTTGTAACTCTGCCAGGTCTATTTAAAATAGATTGAATATATTGCTTCTTAAGTTTGGTTTCCCCCAGATTATCTATAAACTATTTCTTGAATCAAGTACATAGGAAATAAGTGACCACTGATTTTTGTGAGGCATACCAAATAAAATATTTAATTACCTTTTATTTTTCCTCCTCTTGATTTCTGAACAAAAATAACATTTATTTTGCCGTTTAAATTCACTTCCAACTGAACTGCTTGCTTCCTCTGCCCGAACAGATTTAAAGTGTGACTGTTGCCTCAGCTTCACCTTAACTGAACATCCAACTGTAGGTCTAATTAAAAAGGTTGAATGGCATCAAGTTGAATTGGGAAAAATTACTCAGTTTATGGCAGAGGGAAGTCTAAGTCCTTTAGGAAAGTAGGTAAACTTCAAAACCAGTCCCTTAGACTTTATTTCAGAGAAGGGTATTTTTCGAACCTTTTAATTTAACTCGAATGCCTTGTATGTCAATGAAATGCGATATTCTCTTTAAGAGCATTAGGTTGAATATAAAGAAACTTTTAAAATCTCCTGGGAGACCTTTCATTAGTGGTTCTTTTTACATCTGGCTTGTGACTTCTAACAGGCTGAAATTAGTATCTTTTTCTTTTCAATTTTCTATGCTAAAACTATTAGGAAGATTACCTGTGGTCTAGGAAACTAAATGAAACCCACTCTACACATACTTTTTGCTATGTCCTTTGTATCACGTGTAGTATATAAAAGCAGTTTTTATGGTCTGAAGAAATTTTAATTTGAATTCAGTCTGTAAGTAGCCCTGCCTAGCTGGCTAGGATACTGAGGTATAAACTAGCCTGACAGCTAGTGCCAGCTTTGCCTGGTTGGGGCACTCTACACTATCAAGTATGGTAATTATCTAAAACAATCAAAATCCATTTTCTTAGAGAATTCTAATCTAAGGCATGTAAGGAGAGGTATTGCAGCAAGAATGACACAGAGAGCTACAGAGGCAAAAGGCAGCAAATAAAAATCATGGGGCAATAGACACCAGGGCTATTCAGCAGCCATAGGAGACAGAGGCGTTAGTCTGCTGCAGTAGAAATAGTGGAAAAGGCAGTAGGAAGGCAAGGAAACTAGATGTCGCATAACAGTGGGTCACTGGAGTCAAGGACAATAACTGCCATGTGGGAAATAGTGCAAAATAAATGCTTACTACATCTTCCAAGCTTCTTTGCAGTTGGGTATGGCCAGGTGAGTAAGTTTTGGCTGATGGGCTCTAAGCAAAAATGTCATGTGGCAGCCTCTGGGACAACATGCATGAAGTCTTTGCTTTTCTTCAACCTAAATACTTGGGTTGTGGATGCTGCCATTTGGACTATTGGAGGCACGCTTTCTAGAATGATGAGAAATAGAGAGATCGAGTTCCTCATACTGCGGACCACCTACCCAGATATTTATTTAAGGGAGACCTTAAATTCTATTTTGTTTATGCCGCTGCCTCCTCCCATATCCCCCACTCTGATTCTTTCATTCAACCGAACCTAATTGCCAGTAATACATGTGGTTGAAAGAGAGCCGAGGAAAAACTACATATTTGAATACGAAAGGACACATGCAGATTTTGGAATTATTTAATGAATTTTTTTTTCTGACCAAAAATGGTCCAAAAGTAAAATGTAGCTTCTTATCCTTGCAAGTGCTCAAGAGAAGCTTTCATGTTGACTTATGAGACATGGTAGAGAAGAAAAGTTAGCATTTTATAAAGATGTGGGACTAGATGATTACTCTGTGAATTTTCTATTATAATACAGGTAATTGTAATTGATGGATAAGTTGAGCATCTGTATTGTCCATGGTCTATTACAAGAATATTAATTCTAGGTGCTTTTTTTTTTATGAGGAAAGATATTCTTGGTTGTTCCCCATGAATTGTTGGCCCTGTCTTTACCATATGACATGGTCACTTTGTCTCTGTAGTCATATACATATGGAATGTGAAAGCAGTTTTTATTGTCTGAGGAAATTTTAATTTCAATTTAATCATTAGAATATGAAAAGGCAAAGCACAGAGAGGGAGACTCTATTTGTAACATATATATCCAAGAAAGCATTTGTATGCTGAACATATTAAGAAATCCAAAAAATCAAAAATAAGGTATATAATCCAATTAAAAATCAGCAAAATATTCAGGAAATACTTTACACAAGAGGACATACAATTGGCTAGTAAGCATATAAGAAACTCTTCAACACCATTAGTGCAACTCATCTACTACATACCCACTAAAATGGCTGAAATTAAAACAAGCAAACAAAAGTCCTGAAATACTAAAATATACAAAAATATAAGCAAAGATGTAGGGAGATTAAAACTCTAATAGATTATGATAGTTTAAATTGGTGTAACTAGCTTGGAGAGGTCCTTGATATTATCTAGGAAACCTGACCTAGCATTTTCACCTCTCAGTATATTTCCAAGAGAAATGTGTTCATGGCTATATTATTGCTAGTAGCTGAAAACTAGAGCCAGCACCAATATACATTTATCCACTAAATGGATGAATATTTTTAGCACAGTCTTACAATGGAAAATGCTCCTTAGATTTACCTCGTGTACATAGTGTTATACAAAAGAAGGCAGACACACAGGAGTAGACACTATGATTCCATTCAGAGAAAGATCAAAAGCAAACCTAAAATCTTGTGATAGATATCGTAATAGTAGTTTCATCTTTAAGAGGCATGAGGAAGGCTTCTTTGATTCTTGTAAGATTCCATTGTTTGATTTTGGTGATGTTACTGTGGTGTATTAATTAATAAAAAATCTTCAGGCTATACGTTTAAGATTTATACACTTATACTCCTATAAAAATGTTTAGAAAAATATAGTTCATATAATAAACATATACACAAAATGTTAAAGAGAGTTAAAAATTCAGAGTGGAAGAAGAGGGAGGGACCTGAAAGCAAGATTATGAATGTGAACTGAAATCTGAAGAAATCGTCCTAATGATTTCAATTAATGTTTATTTCTAGTGTGGAGGAGTCATTTAAAACTCCTCATACTTGATAATAAATGGTCAATGTGGAAACAATTATTTGAGTCCCACAGAGATTTGATATTTTTATTTTTTAAATTTATTTTTAAAAGATTTTATTTATTCATTTTTTTATTTAGACAGAGGGGAAAGGAGGAGAAAGAGAGGGAGAGAAACATCAGTGTGTGGTTGTCTATTACTCTCCCCCTACTGGGTATCTGGCCTGCAACCCAGGCATGTGCTCTGACTGGGAATCAATCCAGCGACTCTTTGGTTTGCAGGTCAGCACTCAATCTACTGAGCTACACCAGCCAGCGTGAGATTTGTTATTGTTAGAGAACTGCCTGCAACTAAATTTTTTACATGACCTTGGTCATCCATGATGGTTCGGAACTTGTATTATTATAACTATAGTTTGAAATAGTTCTTTTGAGAAATGCCTGATATGTGCTCATCAAAACCTATAGGTCAAGTTTCTACTCACTAACATAATCTAAGAAAATGTCTTTTCTTAAATCCCTACATCTTTGCCTTTTTTCTATCTCAAAAGAATTAGTATAGTTCCCAGGTTTGAGACTTGATTATGTGCTACTTTTTAAATTAATTAAATAATATTTGTCAAAGTGTCCTGTGTTTAAAAAAAGCCAAACAATAAAATTAGATTAATACCCATCTTCCTATGGATTTACAACATGCTTAACTCTAAAATTCAGCATGATTTTTTCCTTTTCCCACTCCTCTGTTGCTAACCCTCCATATGATCTCCATTTCTGTGGTTCTGTTCCTGTTCTAGCTGTTTGCTTAGTTTGCTTTTGTTTTAGGTGTGGTTCTTAATAGCTGTGAGTTTGCTGTCTTTTTACTGTCATATTTTTGATCTTCTTTTTCTCAGATAAGTCCCTTTAACATTTCATATAATAAGGGCTTGGTGATGATGAACTTGAACTTGACCTTATCTGAGAAGCACTTTATCTTCCCTTCCATTCTAAATGAAAGCTTTGCTGGATAGAGCAATTTTGGGTGGAGGTTCTTGACTTTCATGACTTGGAATATTTCTTTCTAGCCCCTTCTTGCCTCTTTTGAGAAATCAGCTGACAGTGTGATGGGAACTCCTTTGTAGGTGACTGTCCCCTTATCCCTTGCTGCTTCTAGAATTCTCTCCTTCATTTTCATCCTGGCTAATGTAATTATGATGTGCCAAATACCTCAGTGCCTTCATACAATGAATTTTTCTTTCCACTCATATCACAGTGAAATGGAGATCAAGTCCTTGGCTTCAAAACTGTATATCTACCATGTGCTCTTCTCAAAGAACTCCTAACTGGTCATAACCTGATAAAAATAGGTTTTAATTTTTCCATGTGAAACTGTTTCCACATTTTAAAAATGGCTGAACATGTTAATTGAATAATATGTGAATGCATCTCTTCTCCCATGTCTTTCTCCTTACAGGTCGTTAAGCCATTATTCTTCTCTTAAATTATATCTACTTCCCACAAGTTTTTATTTTTTTCATATTTCAGTTTTTCATGATCAAATATTTTTAAAGACCTCTTACTTAGTGGAGCAGACAATTGTAAACAAAATTCATTTGTTTAAACAACAGACAGGGGATAATTAGCTAATGTGTACAGGTGGTAATAACAGACTTTTGGAAGAATATAGCAAATAACAGTTTGTGGAAATTAGTTTTCTTTCAGCTAGGATGATTTGACAGTCTTTGCCAGAACAAGCAAAAATCTGATAATGAAGAGCTAAGCAAAATACTAGCCAATTCTTGAGTATTTGCATATCTGACAGCTCCTATTTTCAAATTTTATCGATGAGATTAAAGACACCAAGTAATAAAGTACTTTGGGAGCTCTTTTCTTATTTTTATTTTAGTTTGTTCTCCCACAAGACCAGCCAGAAGCAGCAAAGCACTTATAATAATTCTGAGACTGCAGAGAAGTAGGGTTCCACCTGGGTGGTGCTTTACTACCGGATGCCAGGTAGGCCCACCTGACGGTCTCTAGAATACGTGAGGCGTATGGAAGATTCTGAGCTGTGGAGTAAAACAGGTAAGGTGGAAAACTTCCTATTTTTTCTCAGTCAGTCTTTCTCAAGATTCATTTATTACTCAGGGTCTGAATTTCTGTTACTCCTCAAAATACATGCGTATCAGTGCCTGCGTATAGTCACCCAAAACATCGCTAAGGCAAATGAGAATCACTTGGAAGCCAACTTATCTTCACCTTGCCAATGATGTATACTCCACTGATTGAATTGCTTTATATAGTGTCTGTATATTTAAAAACTAAACCTCAGTTTCATATTTTGCTGAAGGAATAAAAATCTCCCCCTCTTAAAAATCCAATTTGTATTACACTCCAGGTCAAGAGCATGATCTCGAGGGATGATATTTGGAAAAAGTAGGGCACTCATAATGACCTCATGTTATTTTCCTTCAATCTAATAAAAACCTTATTGATTAATAAAGATTTATAACTTTTATGGCATTTTTCACATCCATTTTTTTCATTATATAGAAAAGGAAACTGAGATTTATAAACACAATGTTGCCCAAGGTCACTTAACTATTAAAGTTGAAAACATAAGCCTTTTGGCTCCTAGTCCAGCATTTATTCCAGTACATTAAACAGTAGTTTGAGAATACAGAGAGGCAGAGGAAGAGTGAGAAAGGAAAAAAAAAAAGCAATAAAAGGAAGAGATTAAAGGAAAAGAGAAAATACACATTCATTTTCCACGTTGAGGACATTTACTGCTTTGAGGGTCTCAAAGTAGTACTGAGATCTATTCTGAACAGACTATGCTTTTTTATTTGTCTTATCATTTTAGCCTCAAATCAAATCTAGAAATTAGATCACTTATATAAGAAAAATTGGAGACTTAGAGAGGTAAAACTGGAGACTTAGGAGAACTCAGTCAGATTATATGACTTGTAGAGTTGAACTAAAACTCAGGGTATTTTAATTAAGTCTAACATATTAAATGTTGCCTTGTTAGAATAGCATACTAAAATATGTATCTGTGGATATAGGTACATAGATTCTTCTACACACCTACAAGTGGGAGAATAATAAGACAATGAATGTTTGTATGAGAAGCTTGTAAATGTCAAAGTAAATATTAGAAATAATGTACTAAAATTGACATTAGTTATTGTTAACACATTACCTAATATTTATTCTTGCATATAATTAGGATGCCATTTGTTATTTTTTCCTTCCATTATTATCCATCCATCATTGAAACAAATATTTATTCTATAGCTACCATGTGAAAGTTCACTGAAAATGAATCATAGCAGATTCTTCCCACAGGCTTATACTTTAGTAGGTGAGCTGAAATGTTCATAAAGTTAATATAAGTAGAAAGTAAGTATAGCCATAAGAGAGGTATAGATAAAGGTTTGGGTTGGCCAAAATATTTGTTTAGTTTTTTTTCCATATAATGGCTCTAGTACTGCTTAGTTGTCTTTAACTTCATTTGAAAAATTTTTGTTAGATTGTATTATGACAGCTGTCATATCAGCATTCATTTAAAAAATTTTATCAAAATTGGTGAATTTTTTGCAACCATTTTAATATTGTGGATGGAAGATGATATGCACATTTTCGGCATGTTATGCTTTATTATTTCAAGAAAGGTAAAAATGCAACTGAAACATACGCTGCACAAAAAAATTTGTGCAGTGTGTGGAGAAGGTGCTGTGACAGATCGAACGTGCCAAAAGTGGTTGGCGAAGTTTCTTGATCCTACTGACACTTAGGCAAAATAATTCTTTGCTGTGGGACCGTCTTATGCCTTGGATGATGTTTAGCAGCACCACTGGCCTCTACCCACTAGAAGCCAATAGCGGAATATAGCTGACATACTAAAAATACCCAAATCAATACAGTTATTGGTGAAAATGAAAAAAATGTGTCTTTGTTTTATGGGAAAAACTAAACCGACTTTTTGGCCCACTCAGTACTATGTTTTAGGAGGTCAGAGGAGAGAGTGACCGCTGCTCAAGGGCTCAGTGAAGTTGGTGGGTGATTAGTAAGCTGTCCGTTACTTCGAAGCCTCTCAGAAGGTGCTGATGGCGTGTTCTGGGTATTAGACAAGTACAGACGGAGGGAAGTGGACGCGTATAAAAAGGTGTTGGTGGGATAGAATCAAGAGAATTCAGACGTTGGCTATGACGCAAGGAAGGGGGCCAGTTGATGACAACAACAACGTGAATCTCAGTGTCTAGAAGAATAGACGGAAAGACAAAGGAAACATAGATCTCAGATGGAAGATTAGGGGGTTAGTTTTGAGACATTGTATTTTATGTACCAATCAGAAAAAACAAATGACGTTGAAACCCACAAGTACTTGTATTTGTATTGTTTGTTATAAAATAATTTTCCTAACCTTCCATCCAAGATCAGATTTAGGATCTCACTGTTACCTGTAACTATTCCTTCCCTGTCCCCATTGTCCTATTCCTTCCTGAATCCTTGCATTTCAACTGTCAGGATGTCTCCTATCTGTTCTCTCCTCTCCTTTCTGAATACTCCCATACTTCTCTTGCTTGTGAGTACTGCGGTGCATAGATATGCATACCCAGCTTTTCCTATCTGGCTATTTCTCACCCATAAAAGTACCAGGACTCAGGCTCTACCCACTCATCACATTTGCTCTCTTCTCTATCTTGAAGTCTAGTCTGCTACGTAAGCAGCTACCAGTCACATTGCTGTCACTTGATCACAACTTTAAACTGATGCCACATTACCCCCTGGGGCTGCTGCGATCACTTGGCATGCTACTCATGGATGAGTACTAGGTGCTTGGCTTGGGCCACTTCTCACAGCAGTGCTGCTGTGACCTCCTCAGTACTGAAAAGGCGGAGGGAAATAGCACTGTCCTAGGATGTTTCAAAGGGTCTCCATCACAGTATGGTTTGAGCCTCCAAGTGTTACTCCTTTTGTTAAGCTTTATCCATACCCAGTCTTACTCCCTATTGGCCTTTTATGATACAAGCGCTGTTGTAACAGCTGTTTGTATCCTATGCTTCTGCCATCCTCAGTCCTCACTCCAGGATCTTAACTCAGTGTGCTAGACCTCCACATGGTGAATTTTTTCCTTGGAGCCTCAGAAACATGCCTGTTCTCTTCTCCTTCAACTTTCACCCTTGGCATTTGGCTAAGTTCCTTCTCATCAAATACACATATTTGAGCCCCAATTGTTGGCATATTAGAGTTCTTTTCTAAGGATAGTGCTTAGCCTTCACCGAAAAAGTCAGTGGTAGTGGTAAAATTGGGTTGGACTTCAATCATGTATAGTATCAACAGCCTATATTCCATCTTTTCAGGCTCACTAAAGATGCTTGTGATACAATACCTAAATTGAAAAGAATAATATTGCTTAAAATACTAACACTCTGAGTTTATTTTAACACTTACTTTCTGTTATATCACAATTTTTTTAAATTTAGGAAAATTGAATTCATTTTTTTCTAAATATATTTCTGTGTGTATATGTGACTGAGACTTGAGTGTTTCTTACTTTCTTAGTTATCTCTGCTTGAAATCAGAGGGCCGTGCCTGATCTGCTCTAATGAGGTCCAGTTAGAAAGCCGGCAGCAGCTACCTGAGAGAAGTCCAAGTACCTGGGAAAAATTAAGAAAGGCTTCTTGAATTTTCTCTAAAGCCTCATTCCCTTTTCAGTGGCTGGAATTTAATTACCTTTCTGAGCTACCTAAAATACCCCGAAGTAGATGGGGGTGAAGACAGGAGACTTCAAAGCAGAAAGTGAGATTCTGCAAGTCTAAATTTATCTTAGTTTAAAAAAATCATGTAAGTTTGCTCTCTAAAACAGTAGTTCATATTTCCTTTTAGAAATAAAAAATAATGTGAAATGCTTCCACTCCAATCTCTAACCAATGTTTATGGTGCATACAGGTTGATGCCTCTGTTGATACCAAGTCCGCAGATAATCTTTGGAGTACAGAATTCTAGTCTGAAATTAATTTTTTATAAGCCAAAGGAGGAGGTTTAAAGATGGAGTAACCTGGGAGGAATTATAAATATTTCCACATTTACTTATTTTGATAATTTTCCTCTAGATTTTTCTTTTTTGCTTCTTGCATTTGACCTTTTTATTTGATTTCTATCACCTTTGACCCTATAGCAATATATTTCTGTTTCTTATTGTGCATTTTCTATTCTCGTCTTTAGCTCCTGCTCCTCTTACTCAAAGCTTTTCTTTTCTAACAGTTTGACTTCCTCCTTGCTCTAGACATTAACTTTTGCTGACTCCAGAGTTTTCACTTTGGACTCATTTCTGCCACTCATGAAACCTATTGTGAGCAAACTCCGTTTTAATGAAACTCCTGTGGTTTTTATCCCAGGTAAAATTTAAGAGGATAATGGAAAGTCTAAATATTCCTTATCTATGACTCTCCTAATAATAGTAAAAGTGACTTCTACCTGAACATTAGGGTTGAGGGAAGATATATTTAATCTAAGTACTTTTGCAAGAGTCACATTTGACATTACATCATTTGTTACCTTTTCTAGAATTGGAAGACTGCTTCATGAACACTTTTCTGACAAATATTTGGACATTCCAACATTCACACTGATGAATTGTCCTTATGCTTTACCAGTTAATGAGAGACATCTACTTTAGCACTTAACCTATAAAGGGACTTTGATGTAAGTTTTCTAGTCCATTTCATCAGAAATAACCAGATTGAACAGATTCTGTCGAGTGAGAAGGCCTCGCAGAAAGACTGGCTGTAGAAGAGTAACAAATTGATATCTAAAAAACATTGCTCTTGTTCTGTGTGCAGTGTTTATAAAAATATTATCAGCAATGCACATTTTCAATCTAGCGAAAATTTGGCAGCACCACTGACATCCTTTCTAGCAGAGCATTCAGAATGACTTTAAATAAACAGAGCCAGCAGCCAGGAAATGCAAACTTCAGCAGATTTATGGCAGTAAGTGATAGCTACCAAAAGGCTCTCATCCCTGGTTAGAGTTAAATAATTTACTCTTCAGTACCATTACATGTTCAGAATTATCTATCTGCATTTATGTGTGTGTTTACTTCAGTATAATTATTCCTTCTTGCCACTCTTGATGTTAAATTCTGAAAATGGATCATGTCCTCCCTAGGTTATTAGGATATAATTTGCCCTGGAGTTAACTGCCCCCTCCTGAATGTACAGAGTCACAGCTGTGAATGACTCCCAGAGTGTCTTTAACTAATTAGCTGCCAGACACAACTAAATAAAAAAAAGTTAGAATGGAGCCTTTAACTAGAAGGCTCCTACAAGCCTATGCGAAGCTTTGTTTTATTTTTCAGGTTGCGTTTAACACCATTTCTAACAGCAAATGCCTCACATATTTATCACCAGCCCTTTTTCCTGTTTCCACACACTTTTGTTCTTAATTCATTTTTTCAAAGCAAAGCATAAAATATCCTTTCACATTAATTCTACATATACAGAGATTTTACTGTTTTTCCCCTTTTTTAACTTTTCTCATAAATTAAGAAAATTTACCTATGTTCACTCACATAACAATAAAGCCAAAATTTTGTACTTCATATCATTTTTTCCACTTTCCTTATCCATATTTCACTCAACAGACTTTATATGTGTCTGAAAATCCAGTAGGCAATGGGGATAGGTGGCCTCGACATGCATTTTGGGGATTTAATGGATTAATTAATTTGAAACACACAATAAAGCCTGGCATGTAGTTAGTGACATATGTATCTCTGATACTGTCCTTGTTCCTGTTATCTCATAACTGAGGTCCAAAGAGATGAAATTATTTGTCTGGCATGATATATATTTTATTAGGAAAATCTGGTTAGTATTTGGCTCAGCAGTTTTTGTAATAATGCAATTGTATTATGCTTCTCTTTCTTCTTGTGAGATCAGCAGGGTTAATTCAATTATACCCATTTTACAGACTGAAGAAACTTTGGCTCTGAGAAGTCAAGGAGTAGCCAGAATTCTAGAGCTAATAAATGTAGAGCTTGGATTACAACTTTTCAGTTGAATATCTAGCCCAGTTTGCCCAAGATAATACCATAAATAGATAAAAGAAGTAAAACTCAGCATGTGTTTAAGCTTCTCATGTGTATATTGATTACCTTTATTCTTTTAAAAATCCACTGCTTAAAAATCCAAAGCTCAAAAATAAAAATAAGCATGATAGGCCATTGCTACCTCTTGGCAGTATTACCCACATTAGCAGTGAAGGTTCATTTTCTATTATCTCTTATTCCAGAAATACTCATGTGTGAATCAGAACATCTTGGTTAATTTCTTTTATGTTGATAAAATGCAATGATATTTGCCTTCAAAGTGTATCAACTCAATATATAGTAATAGATTTATATCAAAGGATAGTGGCTTAAGTTTCAAGAAAGATTTTTTTAAAATTAAACATTAATGTGTGGTTGCCTCGCTCATATCCCCCACTGGGGACTTGGCCCACAACCCAGACATCGGCCCTGACTGGGAATAGAACCAGAGGCCCTTTGGTTTGCAGGATAGCACTCAATCCACTGAGCCACACCAGCCAAGTCAAGATTTTTTAAAACCTGATAATTAAACCCCATAATTGCAAAACTCATAATCTATGCATATTGTATGAAGTACTTAGAATAACAGATTGACTTAGACCTACTCTGTAAGAAATATACCTAAATGCACATGAGAAATTACGTACTTATAGGTGTTAAATTTTTTATTAATGGAACATTTAAAATATGCTTTTATTTTCATGGTTTAAATAACCAATTTTCCTCTTCCAAGATCTGAAAACTAGGCCTTTTTAATTTTAGTCAAATTTGTTTTCATGGAGCACATGCTGACAGAATGCTGAAAAATTTACTCCAACACAAATTGGTGTGATAAAAATCCTGCTTTTCCTTTGCTATGCCCTTCCTGAAATCGCTATACTATTCTATTAAAAAATAAAGTTTTAAATTTGGGCATTGAATAAAGTTGTCACAATTCTTCTTTCAAAGGTGAAATTTCACTGGATCGCTTTATCTTTTTAGTTAAGTGTTAATGGACTGTTACTGTATTTGAATTAGTATACAAGTTTCTCCGAAGATAACAAAAACAACTGCTTACCCTCATTCCCTGGAAACACTATTTATTAACGGTCAAACCTGGCCATGTTTTATTGAGTAATGGATTCACATTGATGTGAGTAACCCAATGTGTTTTATTAGTCATTTCTGCAGGAAATAGAGATTCAGTCTCCTAAAAAAATAGTTTCTTCATAATACCAAGCAACTGGTGAATGGTGTTTTTTCCTTAGATAGAATATTTCTTTCACTGAGTTTGTTAAATTAGTGTTCATTTGCCATCAGTTAGACATAACACTATGTTTTAAAAAAAAAAAAAAAACAGATTGCTGGTGCAAGAATGTAATTGTGGGTTTTATTTTAGCAACCATAAAGCCAAAAAGTAAGATACTTACATAATGCCTGAGTTTTTGGCACAGGCTATTGACTCTCATTTTTTTCTTCTAAGAATAACTGTCTAGTGATACCAGTAGAATTTGCTAGCGAACTCATGATTCTGTAACTTAGATAAAGCTGTTCTGTCTCAGTCAGGCCCACCTCCTCCTCCTGCGTTGCCTTGTCATCTTCCCCTGGGGCACTTTCAAGGCTTTCCAAGGTCTTTGATCCTCCTCATGTAGAGGCGCTACGCACATCACATTGTATCCAACATGTTAAAATGCTCCCCTTTCCCAGGTAATATAAAATTGATACATAGCTGTTAAATATGTATTGGATACAGTTGATTGCAGAAAATAATATTGCCGTTTTTAAACTTGTATATTTTAAAATTTTGATTTTAAGATTTTTATTTTTAGATCCAATGCATTTTAGTATAAAGCTTTATTTTTGTGAGCCCTGAAAAGTTGGAGTACTCTTGCCTTGGGTCTATGGTGATAATAACTCTTTTTCTTTCCTCTTTTGCCACCCCTTCACATTTTATTTTGTTTTGTTTTTTTTTATCACTTCTATATAGGTTATTTTTTTCTTTCATTGTCATTTTCATGATCACTTGCTCTCCTCAACAATTTTATTTTTTGATACCTCTTTCTACTTTGCTAAATCTCTGCTGCTTGTCAATTATTTTGAAACGTACCTTTTTCTTTTCTCTAGGTTCAGTTCTATCTTCTCTTTTATCAGTATGTGTAAATGGTATGTTCTCAGGCATTAGTTTAAATGAAGTGGAACATTTGTGGTATTTTCTTGGAGACATACTGTCTTAATCATTGGATTTTCTTCCCAAATATGTCAGCAGTGAATACCCTTTAATGACTTTGTCCATTTCACTTTATTGTTAGTATGTGCTGATATCTATGCCAACTTTATTTCTTCCTTTATCATTTAGTAAATCAACACATGGACTTTTAAGATATGTACTTTACTAACTGTGTGGGTTCAAAAGATTTTAAAATGGAGCATAATAGTATTCTAGGGCTTCCATAATAAAATATTGCAGACTGGGTGACTTCAATAACAGAAATTTATTTTCTCACACTTCTGGCAGCTAAAAATCTGAGATCAAAGTGTCAGCAGAGTTGGTTGATTTTTTTCCTGAGGTCTTGCTCCCTGGCTTGTGTACAGCAATCTTTTCTTTGCTTGTTCACAAGCTCTTTTTCTCTGTGTGTCTGTGTCCCACTCTCCTCTTCTTAAGAGAACACTAGTAATATTGATTGGATTAGAGCCCACCCAATGACCTCACTATAACCTTAATTACTTCGTTAAAGACTCTGTCTTTAAATACTGTCCCATTCTGTGCTAACGGGGGGTTAGGACTTCAACATATGAATATTAGGGGGGACACACTTCAGCTGATAATAGAAAGCAGTAACAAATGAAATAAATGTCATCATACACACATCATTCAGATCACAATACTGACAATCGTTATCATGAAAAGGTGAGATTATAACTCTTATGATGAACTTACTTTGGTAAGGGGAGTATCTGGACTTACCTATAATGTGGAACCAATTTTTTTCCCACTATAATGTATAAGGACTCTTGGCCCAGAGTTATATGCATTATACACATATACATACATGCATATGTACATTTATGTATAGGTACACATATACATATGTGTGTGATATATATTGTACATATATAACACATATATTTTATCAACAGAAAACAATATATGTTAGCAGTAAGTTATTAACTTATACTTTGAAAAAGTATTCCTTGCCCTACCCTTTCATCCTATACAGTTCCCCAAATCTTGGGATATCATCTGCATTGTTTAAAATGGCTAAAGATATGAGAAATCCTCACATTTTTCTGTATCATCACTTCCCTAGTGTTTCCCTGCTGCTCCCATTCTTGTTATTCCGACATTGAAGCACCTAAATTGAACTGTATACTTACCTTTTGGCTTCCGGCAATCAAGTTGGTAGAGTCTAGTGTGCTTCAGTTTTGTGCTTATCTGCTTTAGTTATTCTAACATAGGAGAGAAGAAAATTTCTCTTTCTTTATTCATTCAAACACAGTCCTGGAAGCTAGAACTATAGTAGTGAACATGCATTAAGGTTTATTTTATTGGGGATGTGGAGGATGCAACTAGTAAATAAATACGTATAAAAGATATGGGGGGCAATAAGTGTCTTTTTGTATTACAATAATAAGATGAAAGATCCCACTGATTTGACAAATGCAACTACAAGACCAAGTCATGGATTTCAAGAGAAGGCTTTTCTAGACCTAGAGAACAGTAGTATAATCTTTAAGAGAAAGAGAGTTACTTTGCTTGTGCAAGGACATGAACAGTCATTTATTCATTCAACAAATATTTAAATATTTTATTAGCACCTACCATGTAAGACAGTGCCTTAGGTCCTGATAATTCAAAAGTAAACAAAAATATGAGGTCTGTCTGGAAAAAGTCCAACCATTGTTAATATAGTGAAAATGGTTAGTGTGACATCGATGTAAGCTGGCAGCCAAGGAGAGTGGATGGAAATGAGCATGTGTAAACAACGATGACTTCACTGTACTACTAATCAGTGGTGGTGGTAGACACCATTGAGTGAGCATGTGTACTATGAGGCTGTCACATTCAAAATGACTGAGCAAGTAGAGCAACAAACCTGTATCAAATTTTGCATTAAGCTTGAACATTCCTCTGTGGAAACTCTTCAGATGATTCAGAAGGCCACAGCTGTGGGCAACTGGTGATTGGCAGCTTCATCACAACATGTTCACTAATGCATCATCTCTTGTGCAGGGTTTTTTGGCAAAACATCAAATCACCCAGATGACTCAGCCATGCTACAGCCCAGATTTGGCACCCTGTGATTTCTGGCTTTTCCTAAAACTAAAACCACCTTTGAAAGGGAAGAGATTTCAGACCATCAGTGAGATTCAGAAAATACAACAGGGTGCTGATGTTGGTTGGGAGAACTGTGTGAGGTTCCAAGGTGTCTGTTTTGAAGGGGTCTAAGTCATCATCATTCTATTGTACAATGCTTCTTGTATCTTGTACCTTCTTCAGTAAATGTCTCTATTTTTCATAGTAATTGGTTGGATACTTTTGGACAGACCTCATAGACATGGAGAGGGCAGTCAAGTGGAGTAAATCAACTTTAATCAAAAATATATATAAAGTTAAAATTGTAACTCATGCTGTGAAAAGGGGCACAGTAGTAATGACAGCCTTTAATAGGAGAATTTGCACTGTGTAAGCAAATTGGAATGAACTTTGTGGCACAACTGGCACACGAGTTTGTGTCTGAAGAATGAGTAGGAGATGACTAGGTGAAAAGGGGAAAGAGTATTGACTAATACAGGAGTGTGGTCATATTTGATTTGCGAAGACATTTTTTTTTTCCCCTCCAAGTAGTCAGAAATGCCCTGCTGGAGGTATCTCCCTGAGAACTTTTTCTTTTTGCATCTACTGCCATGAGGCTTTCAGAGCAAGCTTAGTTGAATTACCTCACTATAATACTCATAAATCTGTACTGAAATATTAAAATAGCACTGGGTCTCCTGGAATTATTGAAAGACTGTTTGAATAAGAGACCAGGCGAAGCACTGTGTTGTCAGGGTAAGGAGGGATCTGTCAGGGAAAGTGCATCCTGGAGCTGTGTGTCTTGAGCTGAGACTGCAGGAAAAGTGGGGACTGGGTGCCAGGGAAATGTGATTGCTTCACCCACTGTGTAAAGAGCCACAGACTTGGAGGAGACTAAGAGTTTATCGTAGCTACTCCACACCAGTTAGTTAGCCTGCCTTTTAAAAAAATAATTGTGGTTGCCTTTTTAAAATTCAATTTCAAATACTCAGATCATCTGCTCTCTGCACCTATTATTTATATCCATTCCCCAAATCTCATAAATTGTTCCTTTTTTACTCTCTGACATTATATGTGCCTTCTTCCTTCCCAGAGATAAACATTTCTGTTATACTCATTAGCCTCCATTGTAATTACAGCTGACCCTTGAACAACATGATTTTGAACTATGTAGGTCCACCTAGAGGTGGATTTTTTCAATATACATTATAAATATATTTTCTCTTTCTTATGATTTCCTTAATAACATTTTCTCTAGCTTACTTTGTTGTGAGAATGTAGTATATAATACATATAAAAATATGTGTTAGTCAACTGTTTATATAATCAGTAATGCTTCTGGTCAACAATAGGCTATTAGTAGTCAAGTTTAGGGGGAGTCAAAAATTATACATGTATTTTTCATTGCGGGGAGGGGGGATTGGTGTCCCTAATCTCAACTGCACTATTTTTTCAAACTAAGGTGTTAGCTTTTGGTTTTCCAGTCATCTACTCTTTGAAAGAGCTACCACTTACCTGCTGGGCTTCTTCCTGATAGTTTTAGAATGACTACTGGTTTGAGACAAGGTGTTACTCAAGATCTGGAAGATGGGATCTCCAGAGAGTCAACTAGAAGAAAAGTGGACTAGACCTTGGGATGTACTCCTCCCTACCCCAACAGTGGTGAAGTTGGCAGGATTCACAAAACCTTGGATTCATCACACTGAGTAAAGAAAGCCCCAGAGGAATAATGGACTGCTGAACCATAAGAAAACCTGCAAGTCATCTTTTGAAAATAATGACATATTTTCTTTTCATTACTTTTTGTTCAACCCCATGTTACGGACAACTTATCCCTTTCAAATGAGATGAACATATTTGGATATATTCAGCAAAAATGTTCTAAGCTTCTCTGAATTTTGTCTTGCAAGAGGAATTTATGTTAACAAACTTCACTACATGTCTTATAGGTGTTTATACTCCCCTAGAAAGCATTTGAAATTATACTTTGTTTTAGCATTATCAATAGGAAAATAACCTACTCCAATATTTATAATTTGGGAACCCATGGTAATTCTAAAGGACAGGAAAATGTTTTCCTTAAAAGTCATTAATGTAGCCCCACCTGGAGAGTGTGCAACTTTTGTCAGTTTTGCCAAAAACTATTTTGTGCTTTATCATAGCTTGTGGTTGTATACAATGTGCCCCCTTAGATGGATCTGCAATTAAATGTATTTCTAAGCCCCTACCAGACGATTGAATGCTAAGATATGTGCTTAACAACAAAAGGAGCATTTTCCTATGAGACTGATCTCATAGAAATAAGATAGTTTAAACTAACAGTGGGGGAATGATGGGAGACTCAAAAGTTGGAAAATTTTAGTTTAAGTAATAGCTAATAAGCTTAGTAATCAATGCATGTAAAAGCTATTGTTCCAGGAACTGAAGGTATGACCCACCCTAACTCCAGGAGACCATAAACAATTCCACCTTTGTGCCTCAGGAGGACTGCCAGCAATTCAAGATGGTATCTGAGCCATCTCCCGAGTGAGATGACCACTGCCCAGGACACAGCTCAAGACCACTGCCCAGGGCAAGAATGCTGCAATTTTTAATCCAATTAACTTTTCCCTGAATTCCAAACTCTTACCTACACTTTGTTTTCCTTATAAAAAGGGCAATTTAAAAATGGAATTTAAGACGGTTTGTTAGGGTACAAACCTGCAGTCTTCTCAAATTGCAGACCCTGGGAATAAAGTGCCCATAAGGATTCAAAAATAAAAGAAAAGGAAAAAAGAATGACTCCAGGTTTGGTTCCTTCTAATTTTTAATTCAATTCAAAATATATTTAGCATTCTTTTTATAGGATCTCACCTTGCAATTTATCACAAAATTATTCTTTCAACAAAAATGTATATATTCAAAGAAGCGGAATAACTCCATTTATTTTAACTAGTCCTAGAGATTAAAAAAAAAACAACAAATGAGCTTTCATTCTCTTATAGATGTATTTTTATTTAGGTAGGACAAAAATATATAAATTATGAACTTTCTGAAAGCTAAGAATTTAGCATATGCAATATCCATTCTCAGCACCTAGTCTCAGTCTGAGTCCATAAAATATGTTTAATGAATGTCTATATAACAAATAGGAAAAGAACAAATGAGGAAAGATTTGGGATCTATACAGGAAAAGCTGGGATCCCATAAACATATTCTGATTTTTTTTGTGGGTTCTATTCAGATTCTTGATGAAGTTATTTTTAGATCAGCGGCTCTGGAACTTAAGTGTCTTCCTCAGTTTCACCAGCAGGGCTTGATAAAGCATAGATTGCTGGGCCCCATGCCCACAGCTTCTGATTGAGTAGGTCTGGGGCCGTCAGTTTCTCACAGGTGTCCAGGTGCTGCCCCTTGGTCTGGGGATCTCACTTTGATTGCTGCTGCTTTAAATGCAAGGTCACAGAGGACATGAAGAACTGGAGAGGAACTGAGACTGTATTGGTCCTCAAGGAAGGGGTATATTTTTCTCTAGTAATTTGACTCTCCACTCCAGTGAGGCTACCACATAACTCTTCTTGATTTGATCTACTGATTTCCACAGTCATTTCATTCTTGGATAGGACTAAGGTTTTGAGAGGAGATTAGCATTTGAATATTTTAAAGTTAAAAATACATAAACATAGAAGATGAAAATTTGCTCAGTTTTAGCTACCTCCTACATTGGAGAAATAATTGCTACCCCTGGATCTTTTACAGGCATGAGAAAGAAGTGTTTGTAAGATTACAGATTAAATTAAAAAAAAAGTGTACATATAGTCTTTTTATGAAGAGGCACATCGAATAAGTAAGGGCCAGATGACTAATTTAATAAATATAGTGAGAAAATTGGGTAACTATTTTATCTTATACATCAACATCAATTTTAAGTGTCATATCAGTATAAATGTATAAAAATGTATAAGCCGACTTGAATAAAATAATGGTTCATCTTAAAAATTCCTGCTTATTTTATAATTTATTTACTATATAGGGTAAATAATCTTGGATGGAAAAAGCTTTTCTAAGCATGAACCTATGAGAGCAACCATAAAACAAGATTGACAGGTTCAAGTAAGCAAAAAAAAAAAAAAATCAAACAAATACACAAAGAAGTACTCTGTCAAAAATCACAATAAAACTTGCTGGTAGAAAGGAAAATTATTACAAACTTTTTGAAGGATCTTTTCACTGTTTAGATCACAAAGTTGTGGAGATTTTAAAAAATCTTTTGACAGGTTTCAAGTAAATCATTCTAGGGACTTATTTTTGGATATAGATTAATGGCTGACATGAGGCATGCATCACAGGCTGTTAATAACAGCAAACATTTGGTAATGACAGTAGAGGTCTGGAGAAATGAATGAGGGACGATGCTGAAATAGACTCTCACGGAGCAATTGAAAGAGTCTTGCAGGAAAATACTTTCCTACCATGAAGAATATGGGGACAATGCGGTGTGCAATGAAAAACAGAGTATGAAATTATGGGTAAAAATGATCCTGTTTTTGTTCTTAAAACATATTTTCAGGATATAGATTGAAAAAATATGAATTGAAATTTTAATTATGTATATGGACCTCCACATTGGAGGGTTATATGCGATTTTTTTTCCTTTCTGAATATTTTACAAAATTGTGTAATTTTTGAAATTCATGTGAAACAATTTGTGTAATTCTATTTTTTTCACCACACATAATGATGTAAAACCCATTTTGGCCCCATCCTGATTCTCAGCTTTGAATTGTTTCATTACATAAAGGGGAAAAGTGGAGAATTATCACTGGGGGTTCTTAGAATTTTTCTCTGTGCAATTGGTAATAGGTCTGGTTGGGTGTCCAATATAAACTTCACTCCATTGCTGTCTTTCCTCTCTATTCTAGTTCTTATGTGAAGACAGAAATGTGACTCTCCAGAATTAGTTTCCATTTTGGCCAAAAGAAATGGTTTCAGTGGAGATATCTAAATATTGTTCTAATCTCTATCTTGCTTAATAACCTTCTTTCCCCTAATTGAAAAAGGAAAAATGAAAAATAAAAAGAACCATACTGGCTTGGAAAATACTTTTAGAGATCACCGTCTCCTACTGTGCTTGTTCTCACTGTCTGTTATGGTCCATTAGATAAACATGGTGTTCAACAGCCAGGCAGTTGTTGATATATTTGGCAACACTGATAATGTGATCTATGTTTAGGAGGAAGTGGATGCGTCATTCCACGAGGGCATAGGTTTTCGGAATGTGATTGTTCTTTTCTCAAGGAAAGTTGGTTAGGTCATTGAACCTTAAGTTCTCAGTGAAAGTTTGAGCATTTTTAATTTGTCATCTTTTCTCTGTTGTATTTACTGGAATTTTAGATTAATCTTTGAGCTTATTTTATTCTCAGAGGCAGCAAGTACTAACTGAAAAGTGAAAACCTGGTAGCTTGTGACTCTTGAGGGTATTATTAGTGTAATAAGGAAAATGGAGAGGCTTGCTGTCTTAGCAAACTTCTTTAATATGTATGCATCACAGTTTTTAGTGTTTTTATTTTAGAACTACAAGGTTAAAAACATACTTAAAGAACCTGAAATCTCACAGTCGTCTCTCTCTCATATATATGCATAGGCAGTGTGTGTGATGTGTACAAACACACATATATGGACTACATATAGATTTTATATGCATGCATCATATGACATATATGCACATGACCACATGTAACCCACATATTAATATATAAAATGTATACATGTGAACTACGTACAGACTGCATGTGCATATGTATGTATGCATATATACCATATACATACCCAAAATATATAACATACAGGATGGGGCAAAAGTAGGCTTACAGTTGTTCATATGGAAAATAATATAATAATTCATAAATAATAATACAAGAATAATTTCTGTTTTGCATACTCAAAACTGTAAACTTACTCTTTGTCCCCTTTGTATATTTATACATGTAACATATAAAACGGATATGCACATGGAATGTATGCACTATATATGTGTGCATATGTGATGTGTGTACACACACGTGTGTGTGTGCATGTATATACAGGGTCTGGCAGAAGTAATGCCTGCTTGAGTGTAGTTGGGTTATAATATGAGTGTTATAATTTATAGTTGTAATTTGAACATTTCACCTAAAGTGTCATATGGTGTGTTTGAATGTGATATTGTTATGTTACAGAATTACATGCTTATAATTTTGTATTACAAGATTTTGTAATAAAAAAGGGGCATTATTTGTGCTGGACCATATATATATATATACACACATATGTATATACATATGTGTATATATGTATATACATGTGTGTGTGTGTGTAGTCCAACACAAATTATATATATATATATATATATATATATATATATATATATATATATATATATATATATCCCTATAGGAGGGATTTAAGTGAATTTCATCAAATAAAACAACACTTTGGACATAAAAGGGCATAAAGTCTGGGACAATGCAATGTCTTGTAGTGTCCAGCTGTGTTTTATCTGTTCTTAGTGATAGGATTTCTAGAATTTCTCTTGGGAGATATTTTCATTATCTAATAGTTTTCATTGGAAGGAAGTTTTCAGAACATAGGCTTAATGTTTCTCTTTACTAATTGCATTAAATCTAATTATCCCCTCCCAAAGCCTAGCAATTTTGCTCATCTTGGCAGTTACACAGTTTCAGTAGTGGAAGGCAACAGTCAGTTCCTAAGCTGTCATCAAGTCAGGATATTTTTAGCTCTTTTGATCTTTCTTTTTAAGTGGCATATGTCCATGTGTACATATATTCACATCACACGTACACCTAGTCACCAGAATTGCATTGTTTAGTGTTTATATAACACTCAAACCCTATCACTATTTTATATGTGCTGTCACTTAAATATGTAGATAACACATTTTCAGTTGCCCTTTCTTTGATAAATTCTTTATGTTCACAAGTGCCCATTAACCATCTACTAGACCTTCACTCATGTGTATAACAGTGTATTATAGGTGACAAGACATAGTCTCCCAACCCCTAGAGTCTTTTAAAGGTTTGTAGTTTGTGGTGGTGGAGATTCAAAGAAGGTAGAATCCACAATAAATGCCTTCAACTACAATCAGTTCCTTTAGGTTGAGATTTTTTTTTCCCATGGGAAGATAGATTTTCATTCACACTCTAAAAAGAGACATTTGAAATCAAGATAGTTTACAAATATATACAAATGTACATCTTTCTTTGCTCATTCAAGTATTCAAAATATTTCTTCTATCTTTATTTGCTCATTCAAGTATTAGAAATGTATTGTTATATTAGGGGGAAAGAACCTATTATTAAGAACTAATTAAATTCTTTCAACCAAAACTTCTTGATAACTATTTGGCCTTCAGTAATCACCAAATTAGCTAGGAAAACAGTTTTATTTTCACCTTTTTGCATTTCATATTGCAGGGCAGTATAGGAGGGTCTCTATTGTCACAGAATGTGTTGGGGTCTGTGATTGAGTCTGCTCTGTATCTTGTCTATACCCCTTAACTGAATATTCTTGGGAAAGAGCCTTTTGTGTTTCTCCTTATCATAAAATGGGAAAACACATTGTAACACATTTATAGGGGTGTTCAATGAGGTAATATATGAAAGCACTCTGGATACTACCTGGCACGTGTAAGTGCTACGATGGTGAGGATGATAATGATGATGACGATGACCGATACATTCGGGAGTTTAGATGTGGCTTTCATCTCAAATATATCTCTGTGCTTTACAGAAGAAAGATGCTGTAAGTGCTAAAGATTAAGATTTTTTGGTTTAAATTCCAAAAAACCTCTTTAGAGAGTAAGTAAGGAAACGAAAAACAAAACATAGATCATACAAGGCCCATTAAATCACAGTCTTATCTTTCCAACTTCAAGTTCGACCCCTTTAATCAGTTTCCATGACACAAATGTCAGTTAACATACATGTAAAGTGACTCACCTTATTCCAATTAAACTAGATTGAGATTGGAAACAAACAAGCAAACAGCTGGAATGTGACACGTGGGTCAGACTCTTCCAAGTCCAGTGGGTTAATTGAGCAGAGATCAGAGTGCTCTTCAAAAACCAGCAACCAATTGGCACATTTTTCCAGGTAGGCTTGGCATCTGCAAGGCCAAATGGCGGAGTATTCCGACAGTGCCAAAATTCTTCTTTGATGACACAGAAAAGAAAACTTCTTTCAAGGTTGTTACACAACCCAAGAGAACACAATGCATGCACTGTGCGTACCCTGGGGCTGTCTGTGAACATACTATTTCTATGTTTTTCTTTTTTGTAGACTTCAACATGGAAGACCAACATTATTTCAAATAAAATTTCCACATATTCTTTATAAAGACATTCCATAGAGAATGCAAGTCCTTTTTACCATATTCATTTTTCTGATAAGAGAAGGCATTTTTATTTTGAAGATCAATTATATTATATTCTGAACTTGTCACATCTCCTTTTTTAAATTTAAAGACTCTTTGCACTGTTGTGTTTTTAATATTTAAGAAAATATAAAAGCAAAGGTTAGGAAATGTACAAAACAAATGTTCATCCTTAAGAAATCTCATTAGGGAAGTAGTTTTTATTCCTTCCATTGTGTTGACATTTTTCCATTTCAGCAATCATTAATATTTTTAAAAGCTTCCTGCTGATACCTACAATATTCCTTTTATATACTATTTCCATCACAGACAGCTTTCAATTACCTCTTTAACTCTTAGTGTCATTTCTCTATTGTTTTCAAAGTATTACTAATTTCTCCAAGATCATATGTGTTCTATAAGATTCTGCTTATATCTACGAATCTCCTTTTGAAAAGTAACTTTGTGTGTGCACATATATATATGATATATTCAAAACATAGATATTTAATCACTTTCATTAAACTAACTCATCAAAAAAGGAATTTGAACTTTGGGGAAAAACAGCTATGGCCTTTGAAAATACTTCTCTCATCTACGTCACTATGATTATTTAAACAATTTAGATTGTGACTAAACTTAAAAAAAAATGTTGGTTCTTTTCTGTTTTTAAAGCTATACAAGTCATCAAGATTATTTGTAGAACAGGAAATATAAGAGAAGAAAATAAAATCATCCTCAAATAACCATGGGTTAACCAAGGCAATAAATAAGCTGCCAAATCAATAAATACAGATGTGCAGAATACTTCAGAATTGGGCTGGGAGCCAAAGAAACACTGAGGCAATTTGATGATCCTGATTCGAATGAAAACTCAAATGACTCCTGTTTATCTTTACTGAGAAAACCATTAGGAATTGTTTCACTTCCACTTTTCCTTATGAATCATATCCTTGAGAGTGACACATGCAGAGATTTTAAAAGATATATTTATAGAAAGTATACAATACTTCTGTGAAATTGACTGCAGTTAATACTTAAAGAAGGAGAGGAATGATGACTTAGAGACTTGATTTTGCATGGCTGAGTGGTAACCCAGCAGGGTAATGATTGGCCCGTAGGCTGAAGCCGGGGTCGGCTCTGACAGTTTTCAGTTGTGCTATTTGGGGTCCTTTGACTTAACTTGCTTCGCTGCAGTTGTATCATAATCAAATGAGGATAATAGTATTAATATCCCTCTCATAAGGTTGGTGTGAGAATTGCTTAAATTAACCTTCATTAAATATATAAAGTGCTCTGTCCAGTTCCTGGTGTTTATGTTCTATGCAAGTACTTTTAATAGACTTTATTTTTTTAGAGCATTTTTTAGGTTCATAGGAAAATTGAAGAAAAGCACAGAGTGTTCTCATACATCCTCCAACTCCCAGCAATCCTCCAATATACAACTTCCTGCACCAGAGGAGTACATTTGTTAACAATTGATGAACCAACATTGACGCATGATAAATACCCAAAGTCTATCATTTACATTAGGGTTCATTCTTGGTGCTGTACATTATGTGAGTTTATATATATTTTTAGTTCTTTTTTTACTTTTTATTTATTTTTAAATTTTATGTTTTTCCATCACCATTTATTCCCTGTGGACCTTCTTCTACCTCCACCCACCCCCCTCCCCACTCCCTGCAATCACCACACTGTTGTCCAACTCTATGAGTAGTTCTTTATCCTTTTTTTCTTTTTTGCTCAATCCTTGTACCCCTAGCTTCTCCTCCATCGCCCCCCCGCCCCCCCAGGAGCTGCCAGCCTGCAGCTCCTTGTAAGATCACTTTACTTGTCTTTCTCTCACTGGTTTATTTCACTTAGCATAATGGCATGACATGTGTTTTAGTAATAAAAAGCAGTTTGGTTGTTAGGGACTAAATTGTGACACATTTGTTACAAATAAAAGGAAACTCGGGGGATGGTTAATGAGATTCCTTTCAGCAAGAACGCTGGTGGTTCTCCCACCCTCTCTCTCTCTCCAACCCACCGGAAGTTACCATGAGGGAGTCAGTGGGTGATTTAACACATCTGATCTCATGGGGAAAAAATGGGTATCTGTAAGAGGAAACCATGATGATTAGCCTGTCAGGGTTCTCTGTGAGGTCATGAAAAAGGGCAAAGGGACAGATAAAATTTAAACTTTAGAAAAGGTAAAAAGAAGTCTTTATGTTAATGAAGGTAACATTTTGATGTTATGGTATTTTGCAGAAGAAGGTTAATAACATTTTGCTGAGTGAATTCTACTTGCCCTCCCCGAAAAGTTTTATTTTGGAGAAAGATGAATGATGGCAGGGAACGCATTGCCTGGAAGAAGAGTATATTGAAAACGTAAATTAGTGTGGGATCAATTTAGGATAATTCATAAATTACTGATTTGTATTAATATACAGAAGAAATTGTAGCGTAGATACCTGTAGAAATATAGCCAATATCTACATCTTTCCTGTAACTACCACTCACTAGGTCACGACAACTAACCTACAAAATATGCTTTGCCTCTCTCAGGTCAAGCAGAGCCACACAGAAACTGGCCTGATTGAAACAGGCCTAAAAAGGGAATCACTAATAAAAAAAGGGGCTTGGGTTACTGTGGATATCAGAATATTGACAGTTAAGGGTAAGAAAACTGATTATATATTCACAAAAATCAAAGCTTAAAAGAAGTCTTTAATAACTACAGAAAGCCACAAAAAGATGAAATGCAATATGAAGTAACCTTGCGTCCTGGGCCAGGCGCCCTTGCTCTGGATCTGATAGAGCTCCCTGAGTCCACTCTCAGGTTAATTAACATACTGCGTTGTAATTGCTTATCGAAAATGGCAGCCTTCTTTAGACCTGGAGAAGTTCATTAACTCGTTCAGCAAATGTTTATGAACAACTACTACACACCAGACAGGCAGTAGTCCCAAAGCGAGCAATAAAGACCAAGCTCTCCTCTGGCTAAGAGAAAATAAATCCTGGTTGAAAGAATAGAAGAGACTTAACCTGCATGTTACAAATTTGCCAAGCATAAATATATGTAACCGATTTGGAATGTTGTGTGGTGAAGTTCTATGTGCCTTTTCTATTTATGTCCACTAAGCTTATATGGTGAAGACGCTTAAGCCTGCCTGTGTTCTGACGTTGTCTAACTTTCTTTTCTGGTCTCATCCACTAAAGCACAGATGTGGTACGGTGGGAGAGGGGAGGTCACGCATGCACACTTTTGTGTAATTCATAAGTAATTGACAGTATGTCAACTGGAGCTGAACAGGTATGGGAGGTTTTTATTGCTATTTGTGCCACTTTCTTAGTCCTTACATCTGCAAGTGCTCAGGGCTTAATATAAATTGAGTCCTTTTAATGCAATGTGTTGAGGAGGCTTTGCTTCATTCCAATATGCTGTGACATGTGACTCATTTGTTTTCTATATTATCTGGAGAAACACTGGTCTTTTTCTCGTGAACCTTGCGTATCCTTGGTTTCCTACTGCGCAGCAGTATGAGGAGAGTAGGGCAATTGAAACTTCTTTGGATTGAGAGAATCACTTCCGGGCTGGTTGGAGCCTAAGAAGAAACACCATAGAGCTTCCCACAGCACCAGGGCTCTGCCTGTGTGACACCATCAAACCCACTGCCCTTCCCCCCATGTAGCTGCAAAAGCGGTGTTCCCATTAACTCTTTCATGCCCAGTGGTATGTAGATGTACTACCAGATATCTGCAATGAATAGTATGCTTTCTGGGTAATTGTTTTGACCAATTGTGTCATTTCTTATTAAAAATGTACACATAGCCCTGGGAGAGGAAAGAGAAGGGAAAGGGTCCTGGGGGAAAGCCACATTGCAGAGGTCTTGTGCTAGTTGTTTTTCTTTTGTTTTTCTTTTATTGAATCATCACACTTAATATTTTCTTGTAATGCCCATTTAAAGAAAACAAAACTGAAGCTCAAAGAGGCTGATTTACACATGCTGCATGGCTAGGAAGCAGAATGGAGGCATTTCTGACCCAGAGCCAGCGATCTTTCTACTTGAATTATATGCTTCATTGCCATACATTTTTTTACTTTGAGTAGAGGCATTGGGATTTATTAACCTCTATATCCAAGATTGAAGACCAGCTATTAAAAAAGCAAAAGATGATGTTTAAATTCATGTATAAATATTTGTTTTAAAATATACTAAGATAGTCTTTTTGCTCTCTTTTACCTAACCTTTCTCCACATCTTAATTACACCTTTTTTTTTTTTTTATTGAGGCAACAAATTCCTTCCTCCTTAGATCTGTGCCTCACAACAACCCAGAGCCCAGAACATAAACAAAGACACATTTGGAAGCTCCTGCAGAGACCTGTATCTAGATCAGCAGATCCTGCAATTTGCTGCTTCCTCCTCCCACCTCTCCCCAGATGTGGGCTTATGTAAGTCTCCCCAGGCAACGCTTCTATGGTTTCCCGGGGAAGTCTGAAAACCATGGCTGGCGCTGTTAGTCTTAGAGCGCTGTAAAGGAGTAAATGGGTAATACCTAACGTTTGGTAAGCTCATTTATAGGGTTCCAAATATTAATAAATGAGTGTGATCAACACAGTGTGACACCAGCACTTTGGAATTTATGACATGTAAAAGGAGAGGGAATGAATCTGCCAGATCTTTTCAACTTTTTAATATACTTGGAGAGCCTGAGTCCATTTAACCATCTATGAAATTCCTGCATATGCCCTGATTTGCTCTTGAATGCCCACAAAGCCTGGGACTTCATATAAAACTTTAGAAAGGGGTTTGGTAGTGTAGGTTTTCTTTTAATATCTGAAACTTGCTATAGCATGCACTGCTATTTCCAGGCAGTTTAGTATCATTAAAGCAAAAGCCACATAAATCCAACTTCCTATTTTCACATGGTAGAAATCTGTATTAAATGCCACAGACAAAGAAACACACATCAGATGAGTTCTTTTTCCTTTAGAGTGAAATGCTGCCTTAACCGGGACATTCAGAACCTTCCCAAAATGGACTTGTTTTCAGCTTGTTCATCCTTTCCACCTCCCAGCTGTTTTTGAAAAGTTTCATGGCCATTTTTGGTGACAATTTATTATTTGAAGTCACCTTTCAAGAGCAGGAAATTTCTTTTGAAAAAGCTTCTGAAACGAGCTTCATGTGCAAAACAAACCTATCCCAGACCAGTAGAGACAGTTCCGAGCAGGCTGTGTTCTAAATGTTTGCCTGAAAGAATGCTGTTTCGAGCCTGGAACATGTTTTTCACAGAAACATTATAAATATTGTTAAGTTGTAAGGTCAGTGCTTTGAGGCCATGTGGCCTGTGAAGCCACTGGACTGAGGAAGTGTGTTATTCACACCGTTTTGTGGTAATTTAGGATACTATTACAGTTCCATCACCTAATAGGATACTGGATAGAGGGCTACTGGGCAGCTTCACCATAGTGATAGCGTAAGCCAGCCAGCCACGGTGAACTTCTCATCATTCCTCATAGAAGGAGTAGGGATTGTGATATGGACATACAAATGAGGACACTTCATGACTTTAATGACAAACGTGGCCTGCTTAAGTATCAGGTCCTGTGGTTTGGGGTAACTTTCTCCACTTTCTTATCTACAACTCATACTTAAGTAAGAGTCGTCCAGAGTCAGCGTTTTTTGTTTGGTCTGCGTTGTGATTATTTGGCCATACGATCCTGGGGCAACAACTGTCTTGATGAGAAAGGAATGCTAGAGCCTGGCTGATGCACTCCTTGTCTACCTGCAGCTGCATCCTGCTTTTCTAGGGCTCCTTGGATCTGCTTTTACCCCATTTTGCCTTCCACTGATTGTCAGGGTCTAGGATTGTGCAATAAACTGGGCAATTAACTGTGGTTTAAGCAGACTACTTAGGTGCTTCTAATGAACACTTTAGTGGAATCCCTGGACTGGAACTTGTTACATAAAGGGTATCTGGGCCTCTATTTCTTCACAAACAATCAGCCAACTGGCTGTCTGCCTATCCCCCCTTCTGCATTTCCCATGTAGTAAATCCTTTTTGTGAGCACACTGAGGATTTAGTGTCGACCTTTCTTCTCTTAGACATACTTCTAGAGGAGCAGGCTTGGTTCAGAGAGTGTGCTTTGTCTTCCTTTCATTGCACATAGGTTTCTATGGCGAAACACCTTCCTTTCCTCTATTAGCCGTCTTCACCATTTATACTTAAGATGGTAATGCGGATACGAGGTCAAAACACTGTTAACGAAAAGAACAATACTTCCCTTGCTGAGTGTCTAGAAGCTATAACAATTTGGTTAAGATAAATAGGTGTGATAAATCAGTAAATCTCAGCTCCTGAGTAGGCCAAGGTTGAATTATCCAGGTGAGAAAAAGCAGGATGCTGAGTCCTGTTCTTGGACACCAGGAATGGAGACTGATCATATTTCAGAGGGAGACTCATAGTATGACCATCAGAATTTGTGGAAGAAAGGGTTAAAATAAGAGATCTTTCTACTGGTTTTTCAGCTGCTTTTCTCAAGTTCTCTAGAGGTTTCTTTTGAAGATCCAAGCCTTCTATCCTTGTCATGCCTCAGTTGTTCTTAAAACCCTCAGAATCTAGTTCACCGCCGAAGGAAATTTAGTGCTATTTTACCAATCATAGAGACAATTTAGACAAAGAGGGGTAGATTAAACATTTGTAAATATATACTTTTAAAACTGTGGGAATAAAAACATTTCAAGTGGATAACGGTTAGAATTAAAAATTGAACAGAAACATTTAGAATCGAATGGCATAAAATATATCAAAGTGAATCACATTTGGTAAGGATTAGATTTATTTTTTGGACTTTTGTTTCAGTGCTATAGATGTATATTCTGGGTCATAATATAAAATGTATCTCTTACTGAGGGTCTTGGTCCAAAGTTTAAAAGCTGTTGGTTTATACTAATGATTTATGCAAGATGTATCAAATTAGTCATTTTTTATAGGTTTCAATTAGAGGAATAGGATGAATGGGTGCAGATTATTATTTCTTAGGTTTTATGCCTATAATAAATGCTAGCTTCCTTGGGGGGACATAGGCTCGTAGACTTAAAGCAAGTAATTAAATGTCTAAACTGCCCATAGGCATATATAGAATAGAATTCTTATCTTGAGACATCATGTTCTTTCTGCAAAAACCTAACTCTGTTAAGCCAACAAGCAACACTATTAACTAATAAATCATACAAATTGTACTCAATTAGAAAATATTTAAATAAATATACCAGTATAATTAGTTAGTACCTATTCATTAAACTTCAATCATTCTTTCGTTTAATCCAAACTCTTTCTTAGAAATCTAAGTAAAAGCTTTCAGTCTGCACCAGTTTTTCCTTCTCAGAAACTGCCTGCTACTTTTATATTTAGCATTCTTCTTCTTTCTCCTTTTTTTCTCAAAAAAAAAAAAAAAAAAAATCTCTGTTTCCTTATTGCCCGTGGCTTTATGCTCCAATCAGAAGTGAGACAGAAATGGGAATCTCTCACGATGGTCTTTTTCTAATCAAGAGTAATTTTCTTCTATATAACTATTTCTTTTTCTCTTAGCACTCTTTGAAGCCTGAAGCTAGTATAAATGTTAATTTGAAATTAGTATACAATTGGGTTCCTTATTAGCCTCTATAGGCACTTTTTTTTTTTTTTTTTTTTAAATTTTGGCAGATGTATAGCTTGGCCTGGGTCACAGGTCCCTGACATAAAATTGCTTCTTTTTTAAAAGGCCCAAGCACCTATTAGTTTAGAACTAAAATATTTATCAGAGAAGGTTATTCTATGTTTAATATTGCTTAATAAAATATTAAGCGGAGACATGAATTGATTTTTTCATAGTATACTTAGCAACCTTTTTTTTTTTTAAACTGCACATGCCTTTACATGGAAATAGTAAATAACCCCAAATCCATGCCTTTCAAAATTGATGGTAAACAATTCACGATAAATATGTTTCGATCAAGTACAACCTTCTATTTTGACTGTCTTTGTGGAAAGCATGTCAAAATAGAATTGATATATAGGAAATGTCAGTAAGTTAGGCCAAACGTTTTCTCTAGAAGATTTCTCTTGACTTCTCTATCTGCCTATTTATATATTTTAATAGTAACATTTAAAGGAACTGTCCTTAGTTCCTGTATTAGGAAATTTTACCCTGGGGTGTATTTATCACCTGACTTTTTATGCAAAATGTATGGGTATCTGGAATAAGTGTGTACAGTTTTTAACGACTTACTTTTTAAAAAATTGATCTTAAAAGTTAATTTCTATGCATTGTGGCTATTGGGTATGCTTGTGTAGCTACCACTGAAAACAGTATGTAAAAGATTTTCACCTCTGAGAGTTCCAATGGGACTTTTTCCAGTCAATTTCCCATCTACCATTTATTGCAACTATTTACTGATTTTTATCATTATAAATTAATTTTACCTATTCTTGGAAATCTTCTTAATGGAATCATGCAGCATATAGTCATTTGTGCCTAATTTCTAATATTTTTGAGATTTGTCACGTTATTTCACCTCTCGGTAGCTATTTTCTCTTCACCGTTGAGTAGTATTCTATGACTAGGTTTGCAGTATGACTATCTTCTTTTTTAATTAATGGATCTTTCACTTGTTTTTTGGCTATCATGAATAAGGTTGCTATGAACACTTTGTACATGTTTTTCTGTGAACATATCTTTGGATTGTGGGAACACGGAGGAGTGGAATTGCTGGGTCTTTATGCATATATTCTAACTTCATTAGAAACAGAGCTGCAGCTTTTAATAACTCTCAAAGGGATCCTTACACCCAATTTTTTAAAATTGCTTTTAGGGCATCTGTGCAAATGTTTTTGTTTATTTTAGAGTTTTTCTCACTTCTTCTTAGGCTTCAGGAACTTTAAAGTGAGTCTGTAAAGTTTTAGGGTATTGGTACTTGTTAAAATTAAATGTTTCTTATAGATTATTGGGTAACAGTTAGTGGCATAATAGATAAATCCCATTAGAATATGAAGTTCATAAGGGCCAAAACATCCTTCTGTTCAGCACTGTAGCCCCAAGTACCTAGGGTGGTGCTTGCATAGAGTTCTGTAAACATGTGCTACATAAATAAATGAGTGGAGTGCTAGCAATATGTTGGGAAACAGTCTAATCACTTTTTCTTATATCGTTTCACTTAATTTTCACAGCCAATTTTTGAATTAATTCCTCTTGTTTCTTTTTTTATTGAATTTATTGGGGTGGCATTAGTTAATAAAGTGATATAGGTTTCAGGTGTATTTCTATAACACACCATCTGTGTATTGCATTGTGTGTTCAGCACCCCAGGTCAAGTCTCCTTCCATCTCCACTTAGTCCCCCTTTACCTTCTCCTACCCCGCACCCACTCCCCTTCCCTCTGGTAGTCCCCATTGTGTTGTCTGTGTCCAAGAGATTTTTTTTCTTAATTCCTTCATCTCTTTTACCCAGGCCCCCAAACACCCTCTTCTCTCTCAGTTTGTTCTCTATGAGTCTATTCCTATTTTATTTGTTAGTTTATTTTGTTCTTCTTATTACTCACTTTTTAAATGAAGAAACCAGTACAGATTGGTTAGGTAATACTTAGGTAATACACCCATCATCACAAAGCAAATCAGCTATAATTTGAATCCAGGTGATATCATTCCAAAGTGAATAATTTTAACTCATTAACATAGACTACATAGTTTGTTTGTCTTTTGCTTTTTAAATTTTGTTTTAAGAAACCCAACACCTTCTCCTATTTTCTAATTATATCTTCTTGGAAAGAAATATCTTGGGGAAAAAAAATCACGAACAAGCTTAGGATGGTGATGCTTTTGTTTTCATTTTTACTGGTTTTTCTTTCAAATTACATTCTGGTACATTTTTATAGCAGGAGCTGAGGGCCCACTTTGGTTTCTATTATACATAAAAGAGCTGAAAGTCCACATTGGCAATTCTTGAATACTTTTGTTATCTCATTTCATTTTCTCTCACATTAGATAGGACTGATGTTTTGGTGTTTCTTACGTGGGTTGGCAAGAGCGTTGGACCCAAAGTTCAGGATTGCTATTGTAAAGGCTACACTGTGTACCCCTTTATGACATCGTATGGACTATAGGACATTGGGGTAGGGTGGTATCACTTTCATAATTCGTAGCCACTCCTCATTAGGAAGGTCTTAGGAATGCTAGTCTCTGTCTGCCCAGTCTGTTCACGGTGACTGTGGCTGTCCCCTTGCTGCCAGGATCATTGAAGATGGGCTGGTGTGTTCTAATAAACTGGCTTTGGCAACAGAGGCTGCATTTGCTCACTGTTTAAAAAAATATTGCTTTTTTATTTAAAAATTTTTTTTGTAGTTTATTTAATCTTCATTTTATTTTTTCCCATTACCTTTTAGTCCCCTTATACTCTCCTTTTCCCAGCAATCACCACACTATTGTCCATGTCCATGAGTCCTTTTTCCTCAAAAACAAAAATTAAAATTAAAAAAATCATTACTTGCTATCTCTGCAAAGCTTCCTCGTAGCCGATTTATGCCTCCATTTGTCTTGATAGCACTATCTAAAGAAGTGGGTTCTGATTAATATTTATCTCTCTGTGGCCAACCAGGACCAGATAGGTCTCAAAATGGCACTGGTTAATGAAATTGCTCCTCAATTATTATACCTGGTGGAGACCCCCTTGCTAAGACACAATGGTTTCACAACTCTCTATTGTGTCATGTAATGCTCAATGGCCTCCCATGAGTACTTTGGAAGCCGTTCTATTTTCTTGTACTGAGCCAGAGATAAAGAAGCTTTGGAGGCTGGAACATGGCCACCAGAAACTGAAACTTAAACATGATAATTGTATGTCCTTCACCACCAATAAAGAAAAATTCTCCATCAAAACTTGGTGTGGTATTAAAACTGTCAGCCTGCTTTAAGCACAAATAAAATTACTGTATCAAGAAAAACTTATCAGTCCTTATCTTCTTAGTTCAGCTGATAAAGACAGTAGGTCTGAGATTCTGTGAAATTGGGTCTGATTTCTTTTCCCTGGATGGGGAAGGAAACCAGTCTCCAAGTTATTATTTCTATTTTTCTAAACAATCTTCCTTATGCAACAGTCTCAAATAAAAGTGCTATGAATCAAACGAGTAATTTGTTGTTGTTTTTAATTCAGCCATTTCCTTTATCCTATAGAATATTCCAGAAAATAAAACCAGGGCTGTTCATTTTAGTTAATACTTTCACATGCCAAACGAGATCACAATTCCCTGCCTCCGATGTCCTGTAATTCTAACCCGTTCTGTGAGCGCATAGACCTGTTCGGCGTTTCGTGTTTCTGCTGCTTCATCTTCAAGGCCAAGGCCCTCTGCTGCAGCCTCTTACCACATTCACAGCACATACATCTCTCAGCAACTGCGTTTTTCGTCTTTTCAAGGGAGGCCTTTAGTCTTGTGATTCTCAGATGCCATACTAAATTTAGCTTTTGCTGACACTTCCCTGAATTTCTAGGATTTAAAACATTTTCAAATGAAGTTTTGAAGCAAATGATGACAATGTGTTTTTATGCTTATATAACCAATGTCAGAGTTATTCCAGATCAAGATGGAATCTTAGCCATGTATCAAAAACAAAACAAAATGAAACAAAACACAACAAAACAAAACACAACACAAAACACAGTGAGTTATTCTAGTAATCACAACGCTATTGTTTTCAGGTCCTCAGGACCATTGTATTATCAAACAGGAAAACTGAAGAGGAAAAAGTTCATGTGGGTATTTTATAATAAAGGCATGGAAGTTCTGTTTTTGCTTGGAATTTTTAATGCGTGGTCTAATACACTGGATTTCTGTGCAGTGAAACAAAGGGACTGGAGGAGAGACTCTTGTCAAATATAGCCTAAGGATAGGGATGTGACCAAGTGTACTTTTCTCAGGTGATTGTCCCCATGGGGTGGGGGTGGGGGCAAGGAACTGTCTGAGGACTACTAAGAAGCAGAGGCTGTAGGCGGGGCTGGAAGAGTCGACTGTGGTTGACTCCATTTATGTAAAGAATACTTCACCAAATAGTTCTACCCCACATGAACGTTAAAGTAATTGACAAAGAAACAAAAACAACCTTTATGTACTGAGTTATTTAACTTTGTGTGTGTAGATACAAGCTGTACACCTAGGATTATTTAAGTTTGGGGAATACGAAAGATCCTCCCAAAAGGGTTGTTTGATGTGCAAACAAAATTGAACAAAGTTTCAATAGAGGGATTCATATAGCAACGCAAAGGTACTAGGTGTTTTCATAGGTTTGTCTTTTTTATCTTTTCCATAAGACATTGTCGTGCGTATGAATTATTATCCAAATTTACAGCTGAGAACACTGAGGTTCAGTTGCACAGAGTTAAACAGCCAAAAGAGGTGGCCCCCGGTGTCCCTAGTTAAATCCACTCTTGGATTGAATCTCTTCATCATAGCTTTCAATTATTTTGTCCCTGAAGTTTAAGTTTCTTTTCTTTTCTAAATATTTTTCTGTTAACTTCTAGAATCAGTTGAAGGCTTCAGATTTTGCTCCTAATGGGTTCACAATGCGCATGTGCATAAGTGTGCCGTTGTGTGTCGCTGGTGGTTGGGGGCGTGAGACAAGAGCGGTTTGTTTCTGCATTCTTAACGGGGCATGCCAGAGAATGGACACAGCATGACATGACACTTCAGTTTCAGTGTTTTTATGCGGAGATGATAAATTGGGGTTATGGCTGCTACCAAGGCTACTTATTCTTATTCCCTTATTAGTTTTGAAAAATAATCACTAATCACCTACTATATACTCAATGCTTTCTAATGTACTGAAGTGAATGTAAGTTTCCTGAAGTCGAATAGTATGCAATCTAATTATAATGCAACTCAGTATCTGCACCAACATTTACATGTGGGTTAACAAATCGTTGCTCTCCCAATGTATATATTCTGCATTATTTGTTAAAGTGGTAGGGTAGTGCTCTGATGAGATGGCACAAACTTACGTTTGAATTAAGATTTTACCTTTCCATGGTGGGAGGCAGAGTGCAGATGGACTCTGCCGCAAGAGCCGTCCGATTGGGCCCGCCAGGCACGGGGGCCTGACCCTGTAGTAGGGGCCAGCTCCAATGGCAGAGCCTGTGCATGAGGCTTAGGTTTGGTATCAAGGAATTTTACTTGGATGAAATGAAGTCCAGGTGGGGTAAGCTAGGCTTTCGTCATGTACTCAGTCCAACCTGACAAAACTGATCACCTTTCAGGGATTCCTTCGATGGGTATGAAGCAGTACACTTTTCGATTCTGGAGTGACGCTGAGAAGACAGGCTGTGGAGACAGTTTGCCTTGCTCTGCATTCTGTCCCGCGTGACTTGCTAGCCATGTGGCCTTTATGGCTTCGGTTTCCACTTAATAAGTTTCATGGGATTATTGTGAAGATTAAAAGAAGTAAATCTTGTAAAGTTCTTGGAATAGTTCCTAAAACAAGGAGAGCACTCATCAGAGGTTACCTGTTGTTGTTGTATTTAATTTGGGAAAACATACTGGTGAGAACGGCAAAGAAACCACGGGGGCGAAGTAGATGCTCGAGACAGGTAGGCTTCAAGCAGGCTTTAAAGGCTGTGATTTGAATTTCTTTTTTTAAAAATTGAAACTATTTTATTACATTTTTTATTCTTTGTCAAGCATTTTCTTTTTTATTTCGTCTCTTTTTTTTTTTTTCCAGACATTCAATTGCTTGCACTGAGCTGACATTAGGGAACAAAGGGAACATAAAAATGGAAATCCCTGGACATCCAGAGTGAACTTTGGGATGCCATGGAATGGACTCATGGTGCAGCATAAACACTGAAGGGGTTGAGCTGGTCTGGGACCCAGGCCGAAGGGCTCTTGTGCTGGGCCCCACTGCATGGAGAACAGCAGTTTGCACCTTCATGGTACCCGAAGGCCTGTAGGTTTTACCTCTAGATTGGCTTGAGAATTGGGACAGCATAATGTTGGGAAGCCTAGCTATGGGGATCTGAAGGGAAAAGAGGCTAGAGTCTTGCAGAAGAGCTAAAAATGCAGCGCTAAATTATTTTTTTATAAAGGCTAATCACTGTAAGCATGCACAAGGGGAAGAAGAAATCAATAAAGGCTGGAGTAGTTAACTGCAACTATGGTGGGGCCAGAGGTGAGTCTTAGATAATGAACAAAATCTGCGTGATGAATAAGCAGAGGCAAAGGGAAGGAAAACATGGTCAAAGGCCCCAAGACTGGGGTGAGAATGATGTGTACTCATAAGTCAGTGGAGCTCTCCATTGATTTTCACAAAATTGGGTTTAAGGGTCCATAGGTAGGAAAGACTAAGGGGTGACGTTACAAATCTGGCACAGGAAAGTAGATAAGGTGAGGAAGACAAAGGCAGTGACTAATGCTTCTGAGCAGAGAAATTACGCATAGCAAAACCAGGAATTACACAAGACACCTAAAATAGTGTTTGAGGAAAATTAGTTTGAGAGACAGCAAGGGAATGGAAAAATAGTTTTCTTTGTCTTTTTTCTTTTTTTATTATTGTTCAAGTACAGTTGTCTCCATTTCCGCCCACTACTCCCCCTCACCCCAGCCATCCCCATTTTCCACCCTTGATCCTACCCCACTTTGGTTTTGTCCCTGTGTCCTTTATAGATGTTTCTGAAAACCCTTGGGGGGAAAATAATTTTCTGAACACCTACTTACTAATGGCCAACTTGACATATATGATGTAGTTCAATTATGACAATCTTGTGTTTAGTTGTTAATGTGACAATTTTCCTGAAAAGGACACTGAGGCTTAGAGAGGTAAAGCAATGCTCAAGGTCACTGCAAAGAGGCCAGGGCAGCTTTCAGATCCTGGTGCGCTTGATTCCAGAGCGTGTTCTATTTTCCTGTGAATCAGGCAGCTGTCCGTAGTAGTGTCAAGAAAATGGAGAAACTGGAAAAATCCAGGCAATCAGGTATGGAGGTCCCAATGAAAGGAATGAATGGCATGAGACAAACACAGCTTTCTCAGGAAAAGGTAGCTTTCCTTCTCCTCTTCCAAGCATAGTCTTTGTGTCCTTCTTGTTGCCAAGCCCGTGCATCTTGGACTCTAGCATTTTTTCTACCTGTTTTATGCTTCCTATCCATAGTTCCTCTGTGGTTTCTGTATTTGTGGTCCAGGTGCTCTTTGCACAAAGTTTCTTACAACAAATCATCATGTGAGATGAATATATTCTCTCTGAATACAAGCTAGGCAAGCTTTGGAAGCAGATCGACCTAGTTTTGTGACAGAATCACCCCTCATCAACTCTGTCATTTTAGCCAATGCACATAATTTTTTTTAGATCTCAGTTTCCCCACCTATAAACAGTATGAGAGGGAGGTATTATGCATGGGATTGTGAGAAGGAGCGATGTCAAGAACAATGTGTCAGACAAAGTGCCTGGATCAGATGGACAAATCCCAAATTTAGCTGTTTTCTCCTTTAAATGAATTGAACTATTAAACATTTCAAAGACTGTCTCATAGAAAAATGGAAGTACATGAAAATAAAATAAGAAAAAAATTAAGTCCATTAATAAAAATGCAAGTAAATAAGGAGAAGAATTTGATTGATGCTCACTCTAAAAATCATGGTTAATGATGCATTGTCCCAAAGCTATATGTATTAGTCTTTAGGCATAGCCTCAGTTCATAACCTGTCCATTCATTAAATCTGAAGTAGGCAAATGGATTGAGCTCAAAAGTCAATAGACTGAATAAAATCACTTCTTAAGGAACATTTTCCATTTGTTATTGGCCCATTTGGACCTCAAGGATAAAGGATACTACTTATTAACTAATTTATACAATAATGAGAATAAGAGATAATATAATGGATGAGAGAACCAAGATGAAAAATTATTTCAGTAGGCTTAAATAATGGATCCAAATGAACAAGATAAAATTTAAAAGTAATCAAAGCCGAGACCTGCATTTAGGCTCATGCTATTAATTTTGTATTATAGGAGAGAAGAGACCTGGCTAGAAAATAATTCATATGAATTTGGAATCTGTCTTGGAATTTTAGTTGAACAAAAATAAATGAGCTTATAATGCGAAGGGACTATGGAAAGTAATTAGAGCAAGTGACAGGGGGCTAAGAAAGGAATTGGGGGCAGTAGGAGATTATAAAAAGTTTTGCACTATTTTTTTCTACTAGTATTCACTTAACATCATTCAATTGAGTACCTATACCAAGTCAAGTTTCAAGTATTTCCTTTTAATGTTTATCAGTGTCCCCAAACTCTTTGAGCTGATTGATGTGTTCTTCTCCCTTCTGTCCCCAAGCCAAAATCTAGTTTCTTTCCACTAGCTGTGTTTTAGGTCATACTTCTCTCAGCTGCCCAGTGAGGGCACAGAAATTTGGGCTACAAGATGCAGAGGTGATATTTTGTGTTTTTTACATGCGCGGTTGTATGTGTACACACCCAGAAGAGTGGAGGTGACGTCTAGGTCTCAAGCATGGAAACAGTTTTTCTTCCCAAATGAGATTCTTCCAATGTTCCAGTAAACTCTTAACTGACATTTTCCGACTCCACTCAGGACCCTGGGATTCCGTAGTCCTTGGAGGACTCTCCTGTGCTCAGCACTGTGGGCCTAGGGAGTGTAGCTGTGAATGTTTGCTGCCGCTGTGGTCATTGACTGTTCTGGTTAGGTGAGTTACATGCCAAACTCTGTATAGACAACTGTGATTGCAACCACCATCTCTACCTGTTTAGGTGTTCAACATGAGTCACCTTCTACCAGCTAGCTTTTTATGCTACTCAATGACATGCTGCCATCTAGAGTCTTGTGTTTAGCCAAGGAATGTCTACTAGTTGGCTGAAGCTACCTGTCCCCATTGCCCCACCTCATGGAACTGTGGCTTTTAAAATGAAACATATAAACAAACAAACAAACAAACAAACAAAACCGTATAACCTGATTTCTGACCTTTTCAACAATCAGCAAAGAAATACGGAGATTTTGTAAAGCTCTTGGACTCCTCCCATCTCTTGGCTAACTTGTAGGGTTGCCACACCCTACGGTGAGGAAAAGAAAGTCTTAGTGGATCAGACTTTTTCTTCTCCACTGGTGATAATATTGTAAATCTTCTAGAAGGCTGGTTGAGAAAGGAAATATTGGCATAGAAACAATTGATAGTAAAGCTTTCCTGTTGGATGTTTTACTATATATGTGTGTGGGAGGGTGTGGAGGCCCGGGTGGCACCAAATGCCACAAATGGCATCAGTGCATCTGGCTCTGTAGATTTGCTCCCAGGATCCCAGTGCCTGCCCCACTTTTAAAGTCATGCACTTCTGTGGTGCAACAGCAGGGGTGAGGGTGCTCTCACCATTCTCGAAAATTACAGGGTGACATTCTTTCACATGGGAACTTAGAAGAACAGTAGAATTCTATGACAAAAGTATAATATTCAAACCATTTCAGTAATTAGATTCATTACTTGTAATTAGAGAATTAGGAGACAACTTTCAAGGATTAATCTGCCACGATTCAGAGAATTGTGACCGTCCATGGCTTTTGAGTTAGGTAAATGTAATGTTAGATAATGTAATGTAATACTGTAGAATTTGTATTATCACACAAAATATGAGAATTTACGGTCTTCTTGTTTCTTTAATAGTCTCCTTGGTTTTTGCTCCATACAAATAACTTAAATGGATATTACACACTATGGTAGTAAATGTTTATTTCCCTGATGCCTATACATTTGTATCTATTATTTGACAAGAATCTGAAATAAACAGGTGGTCTACCATATTTATACTAAGAAAATTATTGTTTATAAGAAATAGAGTATTGCGTTTTGGGACTCCAAAATTAGAAATCTACTAAGTAATAAATTCTGATTGGTAGTTCAAACCTTGCTCAGACCTCTGCAATATTTGAGCTGAGACAGTAAGATAGTATTAACTCTCAAAATGTGCAGTTGGCAAGGTGCCCTGACCAAATTCAGAAAACATGTACGACTTAGAGAGATGAACATGCATAATTCTAGAAACTGAACAGAATTACAATAATAAGTTTACATGAATAATATAATCTTGCTTTCAGAAACAATTCAGGAAAACAGTTAAGTGAGCTTACATGTGGGATTGACTGCAGCCTAAAAATTTTTCTAGTGCAAAAATCAAATTTTAGGTAAAGACAGAAAACATTTCAAATTAGGAGGTGCAAATACAGAAAATAGTATTTTACACACCACCACGACAACAACAATATATTGAGGTTTGAGATATTATGATATTCTATTATGATCTTGTATTTTCATTTACTATCATTGTGTATTTAGAGGTCTTTCTGAGGAATTACTTCTGTAGTAGTTAATTTTGATCAATGGATTAATAGATTGTTGATTGAGGACAAAAAGACATCTCATCTTTGAGATGTCCATTATGAATCACAAGCAAATGTATTCATTTTCATCATTATTGTATATTCCTTGCTGCTACTCCATAGAGCTTTACATTGGGGATATTTAGAGCACAATTTAATTTAAAAAAATCTGTGCCATTGCAATAAAAAAGATACATAAAGTTTTCCAGGACACACTCAAGGAGGTAGGTAAGAAAAAGAGCAAGAAAGAGAACTTCACAGTTTGTTTTCTCTTGAGTATTAATTTGAGGGTCTTGGGGGGAGGGTTGGGGAAAAGAGTGAAGTTATGCTAACCTTATGGGCTGAAAATTCTGCCACATATCCATTGAGAAAAATATGCCTTACAAATATTTTTCAAATGATTTAGAATTGGCTAAATCATGCGTGTTTTTACCATACATTTTCCATTAAAATGTTTTAAAGAATCAGATTTTTAAAAAGAAAATCTAATCCATATGTTACTGATTCATTCACACTTATCATATTGTTTTTGTGAGCAAGTTGGTATCCAAAAACTTTTAGTTTTTTTTCAAACAGGAAGTCACATTTTTACAGCACCAAAAAGGACCTTGAACCTGGAAAGTTTCAAATTTCATTTTAAACTCAGAACCCAAGGAATTTGAGTGGATTCTAAACTTGGCAATGTGCCTTCACCCTAGTTAACATACTGATGGAGTTATATATTCACAAACATATGGATTAAAAATGGAGCTGTTAATTCTGTTTTGATATTGATGCTAGATATATTCATTTTGACTTCCTAGTTTGTTTGCCAGGAGGAAACAATCAGCCACTTGTTTTATTATTTAAAAAATTTTATACATTGACCCATATCCTTAAATATACAATAAGTGTTATCAAATATGTAACAAAGCTGGTGTATGGAAAATGCATAATTTTCCCTAAGGGTTATTTGCTAATATGGAACACAGGCCTCTAAAATGTGATGAAAGGAAGGACTGTGGAACAATGGGTCATGATGGCTAATTTTATGGGGAACACATGCATACAGTATAATTTAAAACACATGCCACAGCAGTTATAGTAAAAGGCTCAGAGAATTAGAAAGGAATTCTGCTTCATAAAAAGAGAAAACAGTTCCCTCTTTCTCCTGACAAAATTGCATTTCTCCTCTAGGAAAAAGATCCCATTCACTAATGCTTTAACAATTGCAAGGCCCACCCACAAGTCTCAATCTGTTCTCTGAAATCTCCTCCTCCAGGTATGGCCCATCTGCTGTGGGTGACTGTTCAGAGATGTGATATGAAATTAAGGGAAAATAGTCTAGTATGTACTTGGGCCTCTTTCTAATGCTATAAATATTAACTTTTTTAAAAAACGAAGTATTTTGTGTTATTTATTTAATGTCTTTCTTACACAATGTGCTATATCTATCAACATACAAATTTCAACAACAACAAAATTTCCTGTTTTCTAGGCAAAAAGTTTAGGCTTAAGGTGAAAACCTAAAGCAAGTCAGATTATTGAATATACTGTTTGGGAGATCTTCAAGGGTGGCAAGACAATAAACTCTTAAGCAATTTGCTAAATAATTTAATCTCAAATTCTTTATGTTCTACTCTTCCCCTAAAAGAGAGAAAAGCAAAGCAAAGCACAAAGAAACACAAACAAATGGACAAAAAACAACAAAAAAAAAACCCCTTACTTACTGTGGTTTAAGATTATTTCCTGTTTATTCAATTCTTTATGAATTAAAGCAGTGGTGGGGGGGGGGGCAGGCATCAAACTCATTTTCACTGGGGGCCACATCAGCCTCAAGGTTGCCTTCAAAGGGCTGAGATAATTTTGTGACTGTATAAATGTAACTATTCCTTAACTGTTAAGGACTTGAAATTACATTTGGGGAGTTTGACACCCCTCAATTAAAGAATAATTTGTTAATAACTTTATCATAGCTCTTTATATCTTTGAATATAAATGTTAATTAATCATCAAAATTCAAACACCTTTTAAAAGTTTTTTATATAATTCTTATACCAAATTTTTAGGAAATATAATTTCATATAACTAATCTTAGACTTTTTCCTGTAGATAACCTATTTTGGCTCATTTCACCTTTTGCACTTTTTGTTTCTTTAAGAATTCAACAATAACATGCCTATTGTTCTTACATAGAAGCCTCCAAATTAGGACAGTTATTAAGATAAAAGGTTCACCGATATTTGAAATCTGTATCACGGTTAAGACAATGCAATCTGCCTTTTGTTAGGATTAATCAGATTGTGCCAACAAGTCCCTCTCTAGCTGGGCTGGTTTCTAGCTTTTTTGATTTACATCCTCCTGGGCAACGTTATTGGCAGCTCCCTGATCAGCCTAATTCAGTGAGCCGTTCCCACTCTCCTGTCCTCAGCATCCTGTCTTCAAACACAGAGTGGATTTCCTGCTCACTTGCTCCTTTTCAGTAATGTTCCTGAAATCTCAGGGCTTAAATTCTGACCAGGCCTTTTTCTTGTAGATGTAAAAGACATTGAAATTTTCTATTCTGTGTACCAACTTTGAAACTTTATGGGCCTATTACTAGTGTTTTAGGAATTTTTTAACAGAAAATTTGCAATAAGAAAGCAAAAATTGCATGTAACAATGAGATAATTATGGCTGAAGTTTCAGTGAATTTTTTTCAAGTTTTTTTTCTAGTACATTGTTTACCTAGAAGTAATCTATTTTGTTGTAGACTTCTTTAATATAACATATAAACATGTTTGTTTTTCATATTACTAAAATATTTTAGAAAACAATTTTTAATGATAGTATAGTATTTCATTGCTAAAAGATTCCTTTAATGTTTAAATCTTCAATTTTTTCCAATATTTTTTTATGTGGAATTACAGGATCCAAGTATGAAGCTCTTTTACCTTCCTTAACAGCAACAAACTCCTTTTAGTAAATGTTGCTCTGCTTTTTATTTCATTCACACAAGTTATAGTGGAGTCTAGTTTATCATACCCCACCAGCACTTAGTGATAATATATTTAAAATATTTTTATTTCCAAAAATTAAAAAAATATTATTTTTCTGTGTATTTCTTTAATTGCTAGCCAGAATGAATAACTTTTCAAGTATTAATTGGTCATTTGTATTTTTAAAAATTTTGGATTCATATCTGTAAAATTTTTCCTATTTATGTTTTTATGTTTTCATTTTTCATTGAGTGTGTATACCTCTATCTAATATGTATATACTATGTGCATGTATTTATATGCACTGTTTTTAATTGCCATCTTTTATTTTGACAAACTGAGGGACTAACTTTCTATTCAGTGAAGTTCATCATTTTTTCCTTTGTGAGTGCTCTGATTGGTTTCACATTTAAAAAGTCCTTTCTTTACTTCACTGGAACACTTTTTATTCTTGCCACTGTTGATCCTTGGCCTGATGCATCACAAGACCAAGGATTTGGTTTACTTACTTGTGCATTGCCAGTATGCACTGACAAGCAGAATTCTTGGACAAATTCTAATGTCTGAGTACCATTGTTTCTGGTAAAAATCCAGGAACAATGCCATTGTACTTTCCTCTAGTTTTTAAAAAATGAATGGGACTTCATTTAAGAATAAAATGGGATTATTGAAAAGCTATGGTAAAAAGAAGGAAGTAGTGGATGGAAGTATGTCAAAATGTTGTTGCATGGGCAACAAAATTAAAGTAATTGCAGAAAACTCAGAGCAAGCGTACTTTGAATACAGTCATCCCTTGGTATTGGAAGTTGGATTTGTTCAAGGACCCCCGAGGATACCAGAATCCTTGGATGCTCAAGTACTTTATGTAAAATGGTGTAGTATTTGCATATAACATATATAAATCCTCATCTATATTTTAAAATATCTCTGGATTACTTAAAATATCTAATAAACATAAATACAATGTAAATGGTTGTTATACTATGTTGTTTAGGGAACAATGAGAAGATATAAAGGTCTGCGCATGTTCAGTAGAGACACAGCCATCATGGACCCATCTACTTAGCAGATGTCAGCAAAAACACAACTTTTTTGGGAACATTTTTAATTCACTGTTGGTTGAATCCATGGATGTGTAATATGTGGATACAAGGGGTAACTGTAAATAATCTTTATACTTCTCTGAATTTAATGTAATTAATTAAAATAATTTTTAAGTTGGAATGTATTTATAAACATAGAATTTTCTTAGGGTAACTTGGAATGTATCTATAAACATAGAATTTTCTGAGGTGACCCCCAAGGCCCCTCCCCTTCCTCCCTTCCTCCTGCCAGGTGTCCATGTGCTGTGTAACCTCCCTCTCCTCAGTGTGGGAGACATGCATAAATGCCATAGCTGTCATTTTCATGATTATGTTACATTATACAGCCAATGGATAGGATTCCTTATCATTTTAAAAGTAGGCTTAAAACTTTCCTGAAATCATATACTCCATTTCCTCTTGTCCTTGAAGAAACCAGCCATCATGAGTTCTATGTCAGCAAGAAAATGAATTCCGCTCACAATCATGTCAGTGCAGAAAAGGATTCTGAGCCTCAGATGGGAATGCTGCCCTGGACAGCACCTGAACTGCAGCCTCGTGAGATCCAGAGTTCAGACTCCTGACTCCTGGAGACTGTGAGATAAGTCACTAAGTTTGTGATAAGTCTGTTATATAGCAGGAGGAAATGAATACACTAAGAAATATTTACCAAATGTATTAGAAATTTTATAAACACTTTTATCCAAGAAATTGACTTTTAATATAACCCCCAAAACTAATTATAATTTCTACTTAGCTGTGAAGATGTGCACATGTTTATAAAAGTGAAAAACTAGGAACTTCTTAAATATTCAATAGACATACAAGAGTTAAATGCAGGGCTTTAGAAATAGAGATGGTGAATCAATAAATTTACTTTTATTTCCTCTTCTTCCTCAGATACTACTAGGCATAAAATATGAACTCTATCAGTGAAAATATAACATGGGTGTTATTGGAAAATAATTGCAACTCAATTTTGGAAAATAGAAAAACAGTAAAAGTATGTTAACAGATTTAACCAAGAGGGACAAAAGCCTTAATGTACTTACTAGGTTCTGAAGGAACTGGTCCTACTCAGTACTGGTCCGGATGCTGGAAGTCAAGGGAGCAGTATCTTCAAAAGTTGACTCAAAGATATCATCCACATAGAATTCTATATGTGATATATATATATTTTAGGTTTTTTTGCATATATACACACATATGTACGTATATGGGGGTGTGTGTGTATGCAAAATAAACAACTAAGACACCTAATGATTGAATATACGCTTTCTTTCTGGACAATGTGCTGTAGCAAAATGAGGGAGTCAACCAAGAATGAGTTAATTATAATATCTGGGGAAGAGGGGACCACGGGAGAGAGGTGAGAAGTGGTGCTGAGATTGCACTTTGCAAGTGGCAAATAGAACAGTCAGTTCAGATAGAATCCCAAGCATGGAGGGCACCAGAAGCCACAGCCCTAGGGAGAAAAAGGCTTAGTAGTAAAGATGATATGATTGATTATTTTGAATAAAGAAAGCATATATGCATAACAGATCATATAAGTGAAAGAAATGTACCATTTATAAGATAGAGGATTGATTATATGAAATATGCCAAAGCCATATAATGGAATACTATGCAACCTTTAAAAAGAATGAGACAAATCTACATTTATTGGTATGGAACATAGTCCAAAATATATTATTGAATAAAAAGGCACAGTAAGGAACACTATATATGGTGTGATTCCATCTCTGTGTTTTTCTAAGGTGGGTAAACAGACTTCTATAATTAGGTTCTACATCACACAGACTAACCGTGAGAGGATATATATTAATCTGGTAATGGTTGCTGCAGTGAGGGGAAATGAGGAACTGGGGAAAGAGGAGCGAGAGGGAGACTTGTTTTGTTTTTTACCTATATACCTTTTATCATCATTTTGAATTTTTACCACGTATAAGTACTACCTATTCTAAGCAACCTGATTTTTTCACCCTGCCTATGTATTACCTACTCAAAATAATGTAATAAATATTGTAATGTAATATTTATATTACATTATATAATAAAATGTGATGTAATAAATATTATTCATCCATCTGGCCCTCTCAATTCCACTTATTCTGCTCTACCTTTGCTTTTGTTCATAGAATTGATTACATACTAATTTATTATAGAATTTGGTTATGTACTATATTCTTATTTATTCTTTATACCCCCCTGCTAAAGTATAAATTCCATAAGAACAGAGATTTCTGACTGTTTTACTCTACAATAAAAGCATCTAGAGGAACATAAAGCATACTGGGGGTAATCTGTAAATGCTGGTTCTGTGAATAATTTTTTAAAAAAACATCGGCAATGCAGATACACAGACTTTCAAACTGGTTGTGTCATGGAGAAACCAAACTAGTTATAACCTGTGAACATTTCTTTCAGGAACACATGGTTTATCCCCATGGTGACTTCAGATAGATATCTTAGAAAATACAGAACAGTGTTTGCAATACTTATATTATATACACATATGTAGTGATAATGGCTCCTAGAGGAAGAGTTTTGTGTAAGGATTGGATGAGAAGGAAGAAGTCTATATGCTTCCATTAAGTGTAATGTTTAAAGAGGAAGTATCTACATTCTTCAGAAAAAGAAATGGGGACTTCTCAGAAAGAAGTGGTAAGTGAGCAGAAAGTTTTCGCCTTTAAGCAAACATGAAAGTCACTATCGTAATGAGCTCAATCAATGAACAGACAAAAATAAACATGAAACAAATGAGTACACATGAAGCAGTTAGTAAACACATGATACAATTTCCTGTTAAAAGGATGTGATGAGAAACTATATAATAATACGGGATATGTTCCTTAAGATTATAAGTAAAAGGCATCTAACAAAATAGAATTATTTGTCATTCAAAATTTTTTAATTCAAGTTTTATAAATACAACCAGGTATGGAAAAATAGGGAGTTGTTATACCGACCAAAATATTATAATAGTAGTAGTTACATGCAGACAATGACATACCTTTAATTCTCTTCATATTATAGTATTTTAAATGTGGAAAGAAGATTGTAAAAATGGATGTCTTTTCCTATAACGTCTGTGATGAATGTTTAAATTAAAATATAGATTAGATTACCTATTTTAGTAACCACCTTTCAGTTTTTATCTTATTTTTTTAGTACATCAATGCAAAACATATTTAAAAAAGCAAGTTTTTAATGGAATAGTTCTAGAATGGCATGGTGCTTAAGAAATGCCAAGGAATTATTTTACTCAGAGGAAACTTTAGTCTGGACGAGGAAACAAGACTTGCGTGAAGTAACCACTAAAAACACTATATATTAGCTGTAAGAGACAGTGGAACAGTGTGGCTGCTTTCATTTTATAGGAGGGAATGAGCACTGTTGCTCAGAGAAGTACAGTCACCTTGATCAATGGGTATGGATTAGTTACAGGAGATGAAAATAACCTTTCAAGTAGAAAGACTGCTGTGAGCAAAGGAACACAGCAAGCAAATCAGAAGACACTTTCACTCTTAGATCACAGACTTGGATGACAACAGTGGAATAGATTTCCATTTTTGAAGTAATTTTGCAGATATGGACGGACAGAGGTAAACATGGATAGACAGAGGCAGGCTGAAGGGGTGCAGCGTGTAGACCCTGGAGGCAGACACGTAGGTTATCCAGTCCTAGATTTGCCACCGCATGATGTGACCCAGAAAGTCACCTTTGAAGGCAATAATGTCTAAAGTCAGGGTTAAAGGAGAGAGCATGAGGAAATTGCCTAATGCTGTGCCTGGCACATAGCAGTTGCTGAACAGAGAAGTCGGTGTCCTGCTTCGGCCCACCCACGCCATCCTCCCAACATCTGTGTGGAGAAACAGGCAGAATGACTAGCCTCGTGTTGTAGGTAAGAAAAGCGAGTCTCAAAGATACTAACTTACTTGCAGTCAGTAAAACCGAGAAGTAGTGGACTCAGATCACCTGACTTTTAGCTCAGTGACAATAACTTTCCATGCCGATGACCGTATATGCAGAAAGAGAATCCTGATGTGTGATGTTTTTGCAGTTGAGATTAGTTGTTTGGTCCTCATGAGCCTTCATAAAATGCTATTTCATTTGCTGGATTCACTACAATCCAGTCTGTTCCTCAGTTTTGTAGGCTCATAAATGTGATTTTCTGGGCACATAGAGTACACCAACCTTTCAGAAACAAACTCACATTAATTAATTACACACGGGAAGTTTCTTGAGAAGAAGAGCCTTAAATATCTTGGTCAACACAGTGCCTAGCATAGGGCCTGGAACAAAACAGAGTGTCCATAACACTGCATTTGTTCTTAAGACCATGATGCTAATTTGTTAGTTTATTATAAAAATATGAATGTTCAACCTCTTGGATACTACATTCTCCAAAGGAAAAAAGAAGTGAATTGAAATAAGCCTCGGATCAACTCTTTCTGAGTGTGTACCATTCAGGGCAGGAACAGTGAGCCGTCAGATGTTTATTGGTTTGGGGCCGGATGCATTTACTCTTCCCCACAAGAGAGGTGCCTGGAATTTCTCTCAGTGCATGACCTACACACCTTTTTATTCTTAAGAATGATTTTACATGTCTCTGATCACACCCATTTTGCACTGGTTTCCTAGTTAAACTTTCAGATATCACCTTCCTTTCAATATCTGTGTGGTTATTTCACTATCTGCCCTCCCTCTGAGGAAGTGGTTTCAAGCCTCCCTTTCTCTCCCACTCAGAGAAGGATAGCAGAGTGCAGCTGTGTGAGACCAACATTTCAGGGTAACCTTGACTTCTCCCTAACTTACAAACAAAAGTAAATCATTTGCAAACTTTGAACTATTAATAGTAACAAGTTAATGCAACAGAGCTCACAACAGATTGTGACACACCATTGGATCTTGAACTCTGTGTCTAGTGGAGAAAATAAGTGGTTGTTTTGATCTCTTGAATTTCTAATATGTAAGTGGATAGTAACACCCGTAGTACATACAGGGTTTTAATTTGTCTTATTTGTCATATAAAGCAAATTTTGTTTCATACTGAAGACTTCTTTCCTTACACTTTTTAAGCTAAATCGTTTTTTATTGTTATTCTATTGCAGCTGTCCCAATTTTTCCCCATTGCCTTCCTCCACCCATCAGTGCATCAACTCTTCACCAGTGTGGTATTTTCCCTATTTCTAAAAAAAGAAGAGGAGAGAATGATACATAACTATATTAAAAGATCATTATTCGTCTAAGTTATCTTTAAAAAAAAGAAGGAAGAAAAGGTAGAAAAAAGAAAAAGGAAAATAAACAAACTGCATTCCTAGGCTCTTTAGGCTTTCAGAAGACTAAATATAAACCCACAGCTCTCTTTTTTTCCATTAAGTAAGGAACTTCTAATTCCGGCAGAAGTTTGAGCTGTGATGATTTAACTTTGAGTAGCACTTGTGTTTTCTCATCCTCTCCTTGTATTTGTGGGTCAAAAGAGAAGTCTGTAGGGACTGATATTTCCTGTCTCATCTTTTCTTTCCTTTTTTCCTAAAGCTTCATGGGAAATCAACTTTATAAAACACAGAAGAGAGTCATGTACAGAAACTTCTGAAAAGTCCTCCGTAATTTTTACTTATCTATTTTCAACTAGACTTTTCTCCCAGGACGCAGACCAGAATCAATCTTAGTATGGAGGCAAAAGCACATCCTACGCAATATTTTATAATCTCCCTCCTAATTGAATAAGGGTTATACTGCATTAATTCTGTCTATTTATAACTATTTCTTTGAAGACTGCCTGTTCTTCTCTCCATTCCCTACTGCATTGATAATCCCTCGGTGGAAAAGACATAAGTGAATTTATGTACTACACATTGTCACTCTAGGTATTTGCATCTATAGCCTCCGTAGTTTCATTTTTCTTTCTGAAATGTAAAAATTTTCATTTTTCATTAATTAATTTTATTTCTTATTGAATTCATCGGGGTAACATTGCTTAATGAAACCATACAAGTTTCAAGAGTACGATTCTATAACACGTCATCTGCACATTGCATCCTGAATTCACCACCCAAAGTGAAGTCTCTTCCCACCACCACTTGTCTCCCTGTGCTGTCTTTCTCCTCCCTTTACCCTCAGGCTATCATCATAATGTCATATCTGTTTTTTCTTAGTCCCTTCAACTTTTTCACTGAGGCCTTAACCTGTCTCCCTTCTGACAGCTGTCAGTCCTCAGTTTCTATGAGCCTGTCTCTATTTTATTTGTTAGTTTATTTTGTTCATCGGATTCCACATATAAGTGAAATCATATGGTGTTTGTCCTTCTCTCACTGGCTTATTTCAGTTAGCATAATGTTCTCCACATCCATCCATGCTGTCACAGAGGGTAAGATTTCCTCGTTTTCTATGGCTGAGTAGTATTCCCTTGTGTAAATGTACTGGGGCTTTTTTGTCCACTCATCTATGGTGGGTACCTGGGCTGCTTCCAAATCTTGGCTGTTATTGTGAGTAGCACTGCTATGAACATAGGGGTGCAAACATTCTTTTGATTTAGTATTTTGGGTTTCTTCAGATAGAGTCCCAGAACTGGAATTGCAGGGTCAGAGGGCAGTTCTATTTTTAATTTTTTGAGGAAACTCCATACTGTTTTCCACAGTGGCTGCACCAGTCTGCATTCCCACCAAAAATGCATGAGAGTTTCTTTTTCTCCATCTCCTCGCCAACATTTGTCATTTGTGAATTTATTGATAATAGTGTGAGGTGGTATCTCATTGTGGTTTTACTTCAAAGCTCTCTGATTGAGCATCTTTTCACATGTCTATTGTCCATCTGTATGTTTTCTTTGAAAAAGTGTCTGTTCAGATCCTTTATCCATTTTTTAAAAATCTCACTGAAGGACATGATTATTGATTTGAGGGAGAGAGAAACAAAGGGGGGAGAAAGAGGGGGGAGGAGGGAGAGAGAATGAGAGAGAGAAAGAGAGAAACCTATTGGTTGCCCCCACCCTTGTGCTGACCAGGGAAGGAGCTCGAAACCAGGTATGTGCCCTGACTGGGAATCAAACCTGCAAACTTTTGTGTATGAGACAGCACTCCAACTAACTGAGCCACCTGGCCAGGGATCTTTGCTCATTTTTTAAATTGTATTGTTTCTTGGTGTTGAGTTGTTTGAGTTCTTTATAAACTTTGGAAATTAGCCCCTTATCAGATGTATCATTGGCAAATATATTTTCCCATCAGTGGGTTGTCTTTTTGTTTTGTCGATGGTTTCTTTTGCTGTGCAAAAGCTTTTTAGTTTGATGTAGTTCCCTTTGTTTAATGTTTCTCTTGCCCGAGGAGATATATCAGAGAAGATATTGCTATGAGAAATGTCTAAGATTTTACCGCCTATGCTTTCTTCTAGGATTTTTATGGTTTCACAACTTACATTTATGTCTTTGATCCATTTTGAGTTTATTTTTGTGTATCATGTAATGAGGTGGTCTAGTTTTATTTTTTCATGTATCTGTCCAATTTAAAATCTTTCATTTTGAATAAAGAGTCATCTTCAGCCAAGAGTTCAGACATTAGAATGTCTTCCTCTCAAGCATGCAGTGGAAGGCTTCTGCCTATTAAATATTGCAGTTCGGAGCCCCGGCCTCTTTCCCTTTCAAGGTTGATTCCTCTTTCGCATTGTCTGGGTGGATGTGGCTGAGGGGTGGCATTTTCTTATGACTGTTCCTAACAGATAATGAAATGAAAATATAACTTTATAAGATTTTCTGAGACAAACACTGAAGAATAGGAGTGAATATTCTATTATGTAAGACCAGAAAAATGTTTCTATCTGTTACAGTGTAAAAGGAGAGAATAGATAGTGAAAAGGCTGAGGATTTTAATGACAGTTTTGCATTAATTATATTGCCTATTTTCTTTTTTTAATAGATAAGTGACTCCTGAGAGAAAAAGGACAGAAAACAGGAACAAATATGAGAACAATTAGAGAAAGGCACATGAAGATCCAAGATGCAGGGTAAGAAGACCTACGTCTCCAGGTACATAGAACCAATGCTTTTCCACATACAAAGCCCCATCCAGGTGCTCAGTGAATAAAAGCGGGGGGTGGGGGGGTGGGGGGCGGGGGGGTGGGAAGCGGGGAGCGTATTCCTTAAGAAGCAGAAAGGAAGGAGAGAGTGCAGAGATTACAGTTTTAAAGCAGTTGTAGTTTCAGATGACATTTTTCCTCCTCTACTTCTAAAGACATTAGAAACATATGATCTTAAAGTTCCAAGCAACCACAGGCATTGTTTAAGTGAACCAGTTCAGTGCTTCTCCCCAGGGCTTCCCTACAGGGACCTCACTATGACCCTGAGTTAGCCTCAGGGCAGTTCTAGTTAACTTAGACAGGTCTGTAGGCGGCATCTGAGGAGACAATATTTAAAATGACACTAACCCTAACCTACCCACAACTTATTCTAATACCACCGAAACTTTGCAAGAAAGGTGGGGACTTCGAGTCCTGTCAGTTTTATCGATGGTGCTCATCCAGGTCAACCTCATGCATTAACGAAAATGAAATATTTCTGACTACCAATCCTGGTTTATTTAGTATTTTTTATCCTGTTGTAGGCTGTTTTCTGACTGACTCTCCATGTAATTGCTCCTAAATATTTTTCTCCTCTGCTATCATAAATCTCCATTTTCAATTAATAAATTAATCTCATACTTTAATTCTTTTGGGGGGGTTATTTTTTTATTTTTTATTCTATTACAGTTTTCCCAATTTTTTTCCCTTTTGCCCCCTTCCACCTAGCCTACCCCTCTTGTCCACAGTTAATCTCCTCTCTGTGGTCTATGCCCATGAGTCATTCATACATGTTCTTTGATTAGTCCTTCCTTTTCCTTCCACTATTCCCCCTCTTCCTCCTCCCCTCTTATCAGTCTGTTCCATGTTTCAATGTCTCTGGTTCTATTTTTTTTTTCATTAGTTTCTTTTGTTCATTAGATTTCAGTTATAAGTAAGATCATATGGTATTTGTCTTTCACTGACTGGTTTATTTCACTTAGCATAATAGTCTCCATTTCCACCCATGCTAACACAAAAGGTAGGACTTCTTGTTTGCTGCTGCATAGTATTCCTTTGTGTAAATGTACCAGGATCTTTTAATCTGTTTATGTACCTGATGGGCACTTGGTCTGTTGTCACCACTTAGATATGGTAAATAGTGCTGCTATGAACACAGGGGTGCATAAGTTTTTTTGAATTAGTGTTTCAGGATTTTTAGGGTATATTCCCAGCAGTGGAATCACTGAGTCATAAGGCAGTTCCATTTTTAATTTTTTGAGGAAATTTCATACTGTTTTCCACAGTGGCTGCATGAGTCTGTATTCCTGCCAACAGTGCACTGGAGTTCCCTTTTCTCCACATCCTTGCCAGTACTTGTTGTTTGTTGATTTATTAATGATGGCCATTCTGACAGATGTGAGGTGGTATCTCATTATGGTTTTAATTTGCATCTCTCTGATGGCTAGTGATGTTGAGTATTTTTTTCTTATGCCTAAGGAACCTCTGTATATCCTCTCCGGAGAAGTGTGTGTTCATGTCCTTTGCCATTTTTTAATTGAGTCGTTTGCCTTCTTAGTGTTGAGCTGTAATAGTTTTTTATATATTTTGGAGATTAAACCCTCACTCAATATATCATTGGCAAATATGTTGTCCCATATAGTCAGTTTCCTTTTCATTTTGGTGATGGTTTCTTTAGCCATGTAGAAACTTTTTAATTTGATGTCGTTCCATTTATTTTTCCTTTATTTCCCTTGCCCTAGGATATATATTGGCAAAAATATTGCTAAGTGGGATGTCTGAAATTTTCCTGCCTGTTTTCCACTAGGACTGTTATGATATCATGACTCATATTTAAGACTTTTATCCATTTTGAGATTATTCTGGTATATGGTGTAAGTTGGTGGTCTAGTTCCATTTTTTCCATGTACCAGTCTTCTCCCAACACCATTTATTGAAAAGAATGTTTTTACTCCATTGTACTCTCATGCCCCCTTTGTCAAATATTAATTGACCATAGAGACACGGGTTATTTCTGGGCTCTCTATTCTGTTCCATTGATCTATGTGTCTGTTCATGTCATACCAGACTGTCTTGAATACGGTGGCCTTGTAGTATAGTTTAATAGCAGGTATTGTGATCCCTCCAACTTTGTTCTTCTTTCTCAGGATTGCTGAGGCTATTCAGGATTTTTTTGGTTCTATATACATTTTTGGAATATTTGTTCTAGATATATGAAATATGCCATTGATATTTTAATAGGAATTGCATTGAGTTTATAGATTGCTTTATGTATCATGCATATTTTAATGATGTTAAGTCTTCTAATCCATGAACATGGTATATGTTTCCATTTATTTATATCTTCCACAGTTTCTTTCTTCTGTGTTCTGTAGTTTTCCAAGTACAGGTCTTTTACATCCTTGGTTAAATTTATTCCTAGGTACTTTATTCTTCTTGTTGCTATAGTAAATGGGATTTTTTTCTTAGTTTCTCTTTCTGATACTTCATTTTTGGTGCACAAGAATCATACCTCAATTCTTAATGTGGTACTCTCTTCTTAATTTTTCTTATTAAAATCTAGCTCTCCTTCAAGGCCACTGTTCCATTATTACTGTTTTGAGAGGAAACTGCTCCTTTCCCCATACATCATACCTTGGTGTCTGTAGGAGGCACAGTGTAGCACTCTTGAATCCCAGAGGACTCGGACTCAATGCATTTACAACATCAGTTAAGCTGACCCAGTTGTAATGCAATAGGAAGTTGTAGAGAGTGTGGCATATTGGAAAGCACAGATCTCATGTACATATGGCAGTTGTCTTGATGCTAAAGAATGTTCTGGGCTATAAGCAAACTTGTTGCCAGATCTTCCAATTTCTTTTAAAAAGCCAGAAATTCAGGCTTTATTGATGGCAGTTCTCTATTTTAAATATTGACAACATAGTTAAAGTCTATGGAAATAAATAAAACTTATCTGCAGCCTGCTGTGAGCTGTGGACAGCAAAGTCAAAAGGTTTATTCTGCCATTTCTTTATCGACTCCTAATATATTCTTCTTTTTAGCTATAAGCAAAATTCTTCCCCTTTTGAGACTACAAACTCTGGCTTTATTAGCCTCATCAACTTTCATCTTGACCTGTGGAATTACCACCTAACTTTGCCTGCAGATTTTTACTCCATGGAGTTTAGCCTTTACTCTGTATGCTGTTTCCTTTCATGTATAGCTGGGATTGTAAATTGTTTTCTGTTAAATGCCGAATAGTAAGTATTTTTGCCTTTGTGGACTACATGGTATGCCAGAACAACTCAACTGTACCATTGTAGCATAAAAATGCTCTTGGATGGTATACAAATTGAGTATAGAAGTGTTCCGATAAATATAGACTTACAAAACCAGGTGGTAGACTAGATTTGGCCCATGGGGCATGTATAATTTGCTGACCTTTGACCTCAAAAATGAAGAAAAATTGACTTAGCATGGAATGTAAGGCTCTGCATGATTTTTCAGTCTGCTTTTCAAGCTTAGCTCCTATTCCCTTCTCTGTGAGGTAAGCAGCTGTGGTAATAGATCACACTTATCATTTATTCACCACTTTCTATATGCCAGCTTTGGTTGTAAACCTTTTACCTATCTTAAATCTTGTAGATATACTCCAAAAAAAGGTAAGGTATAGGCACTTTCATTTTATAGATGAGTGAACTGAGACGTAAAGAGATTAATTGATTTGCCGGCATCACTTGGACAGTGAGTAGAAAAGCTAGAATTTGAATGCAGACAGCCTGGTGTCTGTGGTCCTACTGTTAACCACGATGCAATCCAGCCTCTCTGAGGCCTTTCCAAAACCCTTACAGTGGTGGAGACTGTACTACGCTGTTTTGAGCATTGCGTTTCCTTTCGCTGATATTCCCCTTTCTACACAGGCCTGGAAGAGCTAGATCAAGGGTTTCTTCTTTTGGCAAGTCTTCCATTATTGCACAGCTCCACACTGCTAGGGTTTAGATGATCCCTTTTTGGGCTTAATATCTATTTTCTGGAGATAGTGATTACTGCACTTAAAAAATCTGTAATTGTCTGCTTTGGAAATGAGCCTTCAGATCAGGGTTTATGCATCCTTATGTAGTTCTTGAAACAACAGGTGCACAATGGCTGAGTTAAATTCAACGATTAATTTTTACTAAGACTTTCTCTATTTATGATGTATCCATTAGTTCTTGTTTTGGTGGAAGGGATGGGTAGTGTCTTGATTGGCTGGCCTCAGAAACAGATCTTGAGAGACAGATTCATGTGCAATGTGCAGGTAGTTTATTTAGAAAGGGAAGAAAACAGAGTTGGGAAATAAGACGAGGAAAAGCAGCAAATGAAGTGCATATTATCAAGACATCTACCATGTGGTCCACTAGAGCTTAATCCTACCAGAAAAATACGGAAAGTTAGTGCAGAATATATACCTCAGAGTTATTCTACCCAAGAGATAAGGTTGCTGGGATATTTATGCACCATTTCCTTTCATTAATTTGTTAAAGACTACTCTCAGGGGAAGTTCATATTTAAACATACCCAGAATGCTGCAGAGGCTTTGTTGGCTTACAAAAGCCCTCAGGCAAAGAAATGCAGGTGGTGAAAGTCGCAAGTCCAGCCAGTGTGTGGAGAAGTGTGAGGGCTGGTATCTACGGGCAGGGTGCCCAAACTTCTGAAACTGGTTGCAAGGTGTGGAGGTAATTTCTCCCCTTTTCTACCTTTGCTAAAATAAGACTTTCCCCATTGTCTATAGAGGTGGATGAGCTCATAATTGTTATAATAATTCCTGTTTCAGTGTGAGAAGCATAGCACCCTTGTGGTTTTTCAGATTGGGTGACCTCTACTATGCTCTGGCAAGTATCTCTTCTGCTTTTTCTTCTTTACTCCCAGAACTTTGATCAGCAATGATGCACACCTTTTTTTGAAACGAGACCTATTATATTGCTGGTTCTCTCACAGTTACATATTCAGTTGTCATTTATAACAGATATTGTTATGATTTATACACTTACTCTTTCAGCCTCAAACTGTGGCCCTTGTTTCCTCCGTAGATGAACTCAATGAGTCCTTGTAAAGTCATCCCACTGCATTAACGCATTGAAAGTGTGTGATGTTTTACGCTGGGCTTCCGTATATGTTTATCACATTTAATTTTCAAAACCCCTCCTCATTTGTAACTGACATTTCCAGGAGTCAAAGTAAAAGTTTTTTTTAAAATAAGTTTTTAGTTTTTACCTGCCTTCGAAGCTGTAGTTTTCTTTATATTTTCTTATTTCAATATATTATTCTACATGGTAGTCTCAAAGGTGCTGTGGAAGTACTAAATGAAAGAGATTGATGATGACAATGTGTTGAACTTCATTCTGTCAGGAAGTAAAAATACAATACCACTCAGGATATTGTAAACTCAGTAAAAGAACAGTCAGTAAATGTATGCTTTGAAAGGGTTGCTAAACATCATGGCAATTATCTCACTATACCACTGAATCATAATTATTAGACTTCCTACAGGCTGGAGTAAGACCAAATGTACTAATTGTAGTGCAACCATATATCTATAAATTACATACAGTATGTATGTATGTTATACACACTTTTATAGAGCAGGGTGATTTTTGATATTTATCGAGTTTTTTTAACACCATACTTTTACGGCCATTCTCTTTTCTGTTTACTTCAGGCTTTGTACTGTCTCAACAGAGACAGAGTCCAGCTATTCTTATCTAAAGAACAAAGATGTTAAATGTTTGGCTTTGAAAAATAAAGGTTGGGGAGAAAACTTGGTTTCCCAGACTAGAGTGAGGAGATTTCAGAAGTTAATTAAGGGTTAGAGATAGGATTGTCTATATAGTTGGCCCTTACACAACACGGATATTAGGGCAACAAATGCTCTGAAGTTGAAAATCTATGTATAACTTTTGATTGCCCCAAATTTAGTTTCCCCTTGTTATCCATGAATAATTAGTTCAGGACCCCCTTGCAGATACGTGGATGCTCAAGTCCCCTATATAAAAAGGTGCAGGTCACTGCATAGTCAGCCCTCTGCATCTGTGGACTCCCAACCATGGATTGAAGAGAGTACAGCTATGTACTGGTAAAGAAATCTGCATGTAAGTGGACCTGCGTATGTCATACCTGTATTGTTTAAGGGTCATCAGTAGATCAGAATGGAATGCTCCTCACATTTTCACTCAAAGTATTCTTCCTGGGCATTGTGAAAAGAGTGAGTCATTGTTTCGAAACATTCCTTGAGTGAAGCTTGGGAAGACAGTAAACATTATAGACAATTATTCTATACCAAATGGCACCAAACAGTAAAGCAGACTTTGCAGAGAGGCATGTCCAATCTGGAACTCTGTGGGAAGGAAGGTTACAGATGCCCTCCACCCAAAAGTGGAATAGGGTTTATAAGTAAGGGGCGATGCATGGGGTATCAAGGCTAAGAGGTCAGGTTTCCTAAAACAGAATCTAAACTAAGAATTTGCATAAATATGATTTATGGAGATGTGTTCATCAGGGAAAATCTGTAATAGAATTATAGATTAAAAGATTGCTCCCAAAAGATGGCCATCACCCATCTGCTGTGTGAGTGAAGGCCAGTGGGCATGCAGCGTATGAGAACACAAAAGGTGTCTGAGGGGGTCTGAATGGAACTCGGACACAGTTTAGTGAGTGTAAGACTGCCATGGACTCTATGTTGTCCACCCCCCTCCAAATAGTTGATATGTTAATTGGGGAAGAAGGATGTAGGAAGAAAGAGGCTCAGTGAGAAAGGAAATACTAAATTGACTTACTTTATTTAAGACTTTATTGAAATATAATTTCCATGCCACAAAATGCACCTGTTATGAGTGTGCTACTCAATGAAGTTTGGTAAATGGATAAAACCATAAAATGGTCCAGTTTTAGAAAATTTTCTTCCTCCCTCAGAGTTCTTCCCTACTTGCTTCCAGTTAATCCCCAGGCTACTTTCCGTATCTCGAGTTTCAACTAGGATTTTTGGGGAAATTTTGTAGAAATTGAATGATTTGATTTGTAGTCATTTGTGCCTGGATTCTTTCAATTAGCATAATTTTAGACATAAGTCATATTGCAGATGTTTCAGTAACTCATTAATTGTCATTGCTGAATAGTGTTCAATGAATTGATATGCCACATCTTCTATGTCCATTCATCAGATGATGAACATTTAGATGGCTTCCAGTTTTCAGCTCTTACAAATAGTGCTGTTAAGAACATTTATGTGCAAGCATTTATATGAATGTATGTTTTTATTTCTCTTGAGTAGATAACAAGGAATTGCTGATTCTAACAATATGTTTAACTTTTTCTGAAATTAGCTGTTTTTTTGTTTTGTTTTTGCCAGCATTGCGTGAAGCTTCTAGTTTTTCTGTATCTTTGCCTTCACTTGACATGGACAAATTGTTTACATTACAGCCATTCTAGTAGGAATATAGTGATATTTCCTTGTGGTTTTAATTTGCATTTCCAAAGTGATTTCTGGTATTGACTGCCTTTATATATGCTTAATAGGCACCCTTTTGTTCTGTCGGCGTATTCAGTTTGTTAGCATTTTCTGATGGGTTGTTCTGCGTCCATGTTCACGAGGGGTATGCTGTTTTCCTGTGATGTCTTTTTCTGGCTTTTGTATCAAGATATTTCTGGTTCATAGGATGAGTTGAGAATGGTTCCCTCCCTCTATATTTTTGGAAAGTGTTTGTTTAGTATTGATATTATTTCCTCTTTAAATATTTGATAGAATTCATTGTTGGAATAATCTGGGTTTTTCTTCATGAGAAAATTTTAAATTATTCATTCTATTTCTTTACTTATTAGAGATCTGTTTTGGTTATCTGTTTCTTTTTTAGTCAAACTTGGGAATTTGTGTCTTTCTGGGACATTGCCTATTTCACCTTCTTGTCAAATCTATTGATAATGAGTTGTAAATAGTATTCCTTCATACTTAAATTTTTATACAGTCAGGAGCACTGTTATTTTTTTTCATCCCTAATTTTGTGATGTGTGTTTTCTCTTTCTTCATCTCTGTCTTTCTTGGCCAGTTTTGCTAAACATTTCTCAATGCTGTGATCTTTTTAAATAAATAGCTTTTTATTCCATTGATTTTCTGTATTGCCATTTTCTTTCTATTTTATTATTTTCTGCTCTGGTTTTTATTATTCCTTCCCTTCTATTTATTTATTTTGTATTCAGTTTGCTCTTCTTTTTCTAGTTTCATAAAGAGAGAGTTTAGATTATTAACTTGGGGTCTTCTTTTCTAAAATAGGTACTTAAAGCTACAAATTTCAGTCTAAACATTGATATACCTGCATCCCATTAGTATTCTTTTTTTGTTTTTATTGAATTCAAATTATTGTCTAATTTACTTTATGATTATTTTCCTTAAACCATGTGTTATTTAATTTCCAGATATTTAGAGATTTCCCTAGGTTCTTTCTGTCATCAACTTCCATTTTTATTGCATTGTTACTGTAAAACCTACTTTAAATAATTTTTAAGCATTTTACATTTATTGAGACATGTTTATGTTCTAGCATTCAGACTACCCTACAGAGTGTTCTATGTATTCTTAAAAAGAAAGAGTATTCTGCTATTTTCGGGTGAAATATATTAACACCGCCAATTACCTCAAGTTGGTAGAAGTCTTCTTTATCCATGATGATTTTCTGTGTTTTTGTATCAGCTGAGAATAGAATAGTGAACTCCCTAGTTGTAGTAGCTGAAGTATCTACTCCTCTTTTTATTTTGTTGGGTTGACAGCATGTGTTATGGGGCTTATTAAAATAGTGAAGAAATAGTGATTTCTAATATTTCTTCACTATTTTAGTGTTACTATTTTTAGATGTGTTATATGTAGGTACATTACAAACTCAAAATAGAGTGTTAAAATTATTGCTTGATACAATGTTATTTCTTTTAAAGTAATTATAAGAAGAAAAAATACTTTATGCATTCTTTTACACTTATCCATATTTTTTCCATTTCTGCAACTCTTCATACCTCCTTGTAGATCCTAATTACTATTTGGTGTCATTTCCTTTCAACTTGAGGAACTTCCTTTACAATTTCTTGTAGAACAAGTCTTTTTTTAAAAAGAGTATTTAAAAAAATAGCATTTTTTCTCTCAGTCTTTGTTTACCTTTGAATGACTTTGTTTTGTCTTTATTTTTTAAGGATAATTTTGATGGAAATAGTATTCTTTATTGACTACAATTTTCTTTCAGCATTTAAAATACTTTATTCCACTGCCTCTTTGCATCTATTGCTTCTGTTGAGAGGTTATCAGTCTTATCATTCTGCGTATGTGATGAATTTTCTCCTTTTGCTTTCAAAATTTTCTTCTTTGGCTTTCTACAATTTAACTATGATATATCTAATTGAGGCTTAGATTAGTATTTTAAAACATGTTTTTCTGCCATTATTTCTTTAAATATTTCCTTGCCTTTTATCTTCTCTCCTTATGGTACTCCCACTAGAAATACTTCGGTATTATTGATTGTTGTACTCCATGTCTCTGGGGCTCTGTTAAATTTTCTTTAATTTTTTCCTCTTTGTTATTCACAATGGATATTTTCTATTTAGCTATAATCAATTTCACTGGTTATTTCTTATTTCTGTCAACTCTCAAATTTAGATTTTGATTATTTTTAATAATATGTATTTCTTCCTGAAATTTTATTATTTGCTGAGTCATAGTCATCATATCTTCCTTGAGTTCTTTAAACAAGATTTCTTTTAATTCTTTGAATATATTTATAATAATTGCTTTGATTAATATGTTTGCCAAATCCAACATCTGGGCACATTCAGAATTAATTTCTTTTTAATTCCTGCATATGGGTTACATTTCTCTGTTTCTTTGCAAGTCTCAATTGTTTTAGTTTGAAACTGGACATCTTAGATAATATATAAGAAATTCTGGATTTCAATATTCCCCTTGAAGATTCTTTTCACCAATCTGGTTTTGTTTTGGCTGGACTTAAAAGGTTTCTAAGTCCACATCCATGGATTTTTGTGTGGGTTAGTGAGGGTATTCAGAATTCAGGCATTCTTTTTCCAAGCTGCTTCAGCTTTTCCTTTCACTAGGCCCTCTCAGGTATTTCTGACATTAGTGCTCAGCCTCTGTCAGCCATAAGTGTGCGGAGAGTGTGGGCTCTCTCTGGCCATTTCTGCACCTTCATTGGGCCCCCTTGCATCTCCCCTGCATGCATATGCCACTTTAGCCAGGGACGTGTGGAGAAGTTGCCTAGTGGGATCTCCATGTTAACTTTCTAGTCCCTTGAACTACTGCTTTCCACAGGCAGAATCATGACTCAGGTGGACATGGCTGTGTGCTTTTTCTGTTCATTTTCTACAAGATTTGCTGTTTTTTTATGAACAGTGCAACTGGGAATGGTGTTATTGCTTTCTGCCTAAAGATAAGTCAATTCCTGCCAGCAGTGAAGTTCTTGGTTTTCATGGCCGGCTGGGCCCTGGCATCACACTACCAGAGCTACGGGAAGGAGATGGGAGCAGCTTCAGACGAGAGTGCTACAGAGTCCTTCTTACTTGGTGGTCAGTAGTTTTTCATACATAAATAGTTCTTAATTTTTTTTTGTTGTTGTTGTTGGTTGATATACACAATCTTTTTAGTATGATTGCTCTTGACAATTTTTTCAGGTTTTTAAAAAAAATTAGAGTGAAGATTTTCTGACCTGTTTATTCTACTGTCACTAAAATATCTTAGGCCTGACTTGCTTTTAAATAGTAACTAACTGCAAAAGTCTAGGAATGACAATTTAACGGAAAGCCACTACATTAAATATGATAGGTTAACAGTTGTCACAGATACTTGGTACTTCACCTTTGAGGAGGTGGAGTCTTTGTCACTTTCTTACACCCTCCCCAACCCCCAAAGTCCCTGGAATTTAGAAGGCTCTTTGAAAAGGTTAACTTATAGAATACATTTAAAGTGACTCTCAGTCACTATCAGGGCCTAGGACTTAAGATACCAGCAGATCTCACTTTCTTGTTTGAAACCCAGCTTCCATTATGTGAGGGAGAAGCGCACTGTGGAGAGGCCTGGTAGAAAGGCACTCAGACACTTGGGCAGCTGAGTGTGTAGCCATCTTGGAAGTGCATTATTTAGGCCCAGCTGAGCTACGCTAGTTAACTCAAACTGTAGCAGAGATAAACCCTTCCTGCCAAATTCTCTCCATCTGTAAATTTGTGAGCAACGAAAATGACAATTGTTTTTTTTAATCACTAAGTATTGATGTGGTTTGTTACATAGCCATAAATAACTGGAACATTAATAGTTTACCTTCTTGAGGAATGGGAGTTAAGGATAAAAGCTAAGAACAATATTAGAATATCTGTTTATCATCTACCTAGCAAGTGAGATTTTTCATAGCCACAAAATTGAATTGCAAAAATATAACCTAAAAATACAAAGCTGTATAAGCAACATGTTCTCTTGAGCGGAAGGTAGCGATGATATCACGGAATGAAAACATTCATCCTGGGGATTGTAGAGCAAAGGAGGAGAATGTAATGATAGAGGAAGGAGAGAAAAGTGATCAGATGTTTGTTCCAATTACCCTTGCATGACTTAGTGATAAGGGGACATAGATATGAGCACATGAATGACAGTTCTTGCTACCATTAGTTTGATGCCCTGCGAAGAAGGTCCTGTACAGGAGATTTTACTTCAGCACTGGGGTTAAGAGAGTATACTAGAAGAATAAAGGAGAAAGAGAGGGTCTAATTTACACTTTCATTTGACCTTCTTTTGTTCTATGTGACCTGACTACTGAAGCTAGAATCAACTGGACTATTCTTGGAGTCTGCAGTGATCACAGCAAGATGATCCACTTTAAGGGTGGCCCCACCTAGGCCAAGGGCATAATGGAAAATGTGGCAAAGTTTCAGAGGAGCTTAAAGAGCCATGTGAGATCCTTGTATCAAGGAAGCTGCCCTGACCTATGACCAAGCCGAGAGAGAGAGAGAGAGAGAGAGAGAGAGAGAGAGAGAGAGAGAGAGAGAGAGAGAGAGAGAGAGAGATACCTGGAGCCTATTTTAGAAGGATGGTTCAAAATTAAGAGAATTTGGCTAATTAACCCAAATAGATTGGGCACATCTACAGGGTTTATACTCCAAAATCAAATTAAATTGATATCTATATTGCATATTGGTAATTTTCTCAGCTCATTTTTGAGTGTATGGGACTCATGTGGAAGACCAGATATTAAAATATTTTTAAAAATTATCTTTTTACTGTACATCCCAATTGTAATGTGAGTTTATTTGAGTATGTGTTTGCTATATATGTATGGAAAAATAAATGACCCAGAATTCAACACTGGTTTACATTTTCCTGGAGGTATTTTATGAAGGAATAAATATGGCAAGTATTTTTTTTTCCACACATCTTTTTTACCCAACCTCAATTACCATTCTAAAAAAACTAGCCTGTGTAGACTGAAGAAATAGATTACTTATCCTGGGAAGAGTGAACAGATTGCCACACAGACAGGCAGTGAAATGTAGTGCCTGAGAGCAGAGACTCTGGGAACAGAGCACAGGGATTTGAATTCCGAGTCACATAGACTCCAGGACCAGAAGGCATGGATTTGAATTCTGGGTCTGTCACTTAGTGTCTTGATGATAGGTCATCAAACCTCTATGTGCCGCAACAGTCTCATTTATTAATAGGTGCAGTAGTGGTACACCTTCATGTTGTGACTACTAAATAAGTTCATACATTTGCAGTATCCACATGTAGTAAGTACGGTTATTAAGCTTCGCTATTGTTGTTGTTGTTATTATTACTATTATTTTGGAACACCTGGGCTCACTGAGTTATAGCCTAGATTTTCCAGCTCTGAAAGATGTTGAGGCTCTGTTGGGACGACTGGAGTAAGTAGAGCATGGCTCCCCTATGACAGTGTGGCTTCCTGGTCCTTAGGAGTGAAGAGATTAGAGAGTACGTAGACAACAGTCTGTGCATGTCTCCCTATCAAAGCCATTTTGATGGCGGGACCTTAATGTGGCTGCAAGTGTGGGCTGGGACAATCTCCAAATGACACTGCTTTAGGACCTGGTCAGTGGTCCCAGGGTCAAGATGTATACAAAGAAAGCAGAAGTTGTGAGTGTTTTAGCTGCCAGTGCAGCCCTAGACCATGATGGCTAAAGTGGAAACACTTACATAGGAGCATATGCCTCGCCAAATGACAATATTTTTGCTATCCAGGCTGGTGGGTCTCAGAACTAGATGTAATTTGATTTTATAAGAAAAACATGTGATTTTTTCCCTTGGTATTAATGAGAAAATTAATAACCATTGGTTATATTAGAGGCCAAAACTAGCATGTATTTGACAAAACTTGATGCTTTTGAGAGACCACTGAGCAGTGTTCCATACAGTTCTACTTTTAGAAATATTTCTTTAATATTGTTAATAAGTTTTCTCCTAAATAGTTGAGAAAACATGAAACGCATTGCGACTGAACCTCTCTTTACAATTGGCTCAGAGGAACAAAACCGAATGAAAATTCCTGCTTTAAGAATATAAATGTAGCCTCTATGCTAAGTCTCCAGGAAATGTCTAAGTCTGAAAGCAAAATAACATCTCTGAAGTTGAATTTTGAAAAAATATTCAAGCGCTACAGGGCAAATATCACAAGGTAGGAGAAAATTAGTGTAAATTGCAAATTCTTAGAGCTAATAAGTTTCCAATACTGGAAAGGTTCTATCACGTGCTCATTTTCTGCCCTATGCTTTCGTTCCCTGACTAGGAATGAAAATTACTCTCAGCAAACTAAGTCATGTGGGGAACACAGTCCCAAGGAATAGAAATCCAGATCCTTAGAGCAACAATTTCTCCATAATATAAGAACAAATACAAGAAGCAGGTTGAGTGAAACATGCTCGCAGAAGAAATTTTGAGCACTGTGATAACAACTTAATTTTTCCTTCATTAAACTGTAAGGACATGTTTATTTGCTTTGAAATACAGAAGAAACGTCACTTTTCATGGCCTGAGTTTTCTTCACTAGCACCTCGTTGCTATTTTTGCACATTTGCAATTTGAAATAAAAATTTCAAATTGTAGCTGGTAGGCAAAACTGTTTAGAACCGATCACTAATTTCCAAAGGAAAAATGGTCATTGTTTAAATTAATGGAAGTATAAATTAATGGAAGTGTAAACTCAATAATTTGTAATTAGTGATATTGATCACATATATTTGTCATTACATGCTGTGATAAATTGTAAGTGCCACTGATTACACACATGTGCACACAAACATGCTGATACACTCACACACCACACAGGACATAAAAAAGGTTTTAGGAACTTGGTAACTGTCATACCATCAGCTGTCATTCACAATTAATGACTATTACTATGAATAATAATATTTATTAATTCCAGAGATGTAATACCAGAGATTCATATTACACAGAGACCATGAACTTAGTGGGGAGACACGATGCCACAGAAAATCTAGACAGCTACGGAGGTCTGCTGCTGTGCACACCAAAACAGTTCTGATTGTACATCAGTGCTGTGCATCACAGTGAAACCATTATATAAGAGAAATCTTCGGAAAGAGTACTTATATTAAGGAAGGTGCATATGTAAGCACTTGAGAGATGGTACTCTTACAAAGGTCCTAAGAATCAGGATGGATTGTCTTTTTTTTTTTTTCCTACTATAGAACTCAATGGCAGATCATTATTAATGAGTCAAGTTTGGCAAGAAAAGTATCAAATGGTTTTATATAAAGTGATACAGATGCAAATCATTTATAGCATCTCATACTATATGTATCATTTCTCATGGCATGCATACATACTTGTGGACTATGTAAGCAATGTATAGATATTATTTAACTGATAATCTGCTATGTTTATAATTTTTATAGAAACTTAAAAGAGAAAGTAAGTACAGTAGAATCCTTCCATAACTATATTCTTATTTATTTATAGCCTAAAAAATGGTTTTGACCCATAATCCAAATACTTCTAATTACTTGCTGAAAGTTATAGTAGTACCTAGAATAAAACAAACAGCCTGATATAACCTAGATCTTGAAAACGGTGGTAAACATCATAGAAATAAACACTATTACAAAGAAACATTCAATTTTTGTCTTAAAAGTTAGTACAAAGCAATGATGTTTTGTTACCTTGGTTACAGAAAATTCTGTAAAATATGCCTTGTTGGTCTCTGAAGGGACTTGTTATATCGTGTGGTTTGTTGTGGAAGGTAGTTTTATAGAGAAGTTGATATATTTTTAACGTTTTTTGCATTCTGCTATTAAGTATTTTGTATGTGTGTGTGTAAAGCTGCTTTCATCAATTAAATGAAAATATACTTATGCAAACATCAATGCCTCAAAAAAGCATCCCTAGGCACACAGTCTTTTGCCTGGGGAAGGGAAATTACAAGGAGTTTTGTGGTCAGCATGAATACTGCAAGCAGCTCTACATGCTTCTATTCCCAGCTGTGGGATATGAGAGTCACCAGGATGGAACAAGAGAAGAAGCTTCGATTAGAGTTGTTTCTTCTTTTATGTTCCTTCTTGGCCATAAGAACAAGGAGAAGTGAGTCATTCCTGTGTGACAGAGAAAGGATGGAAGTGATGAAACAAAAAAAGCCGGAGTGCAGAATCCTCTACTTCCTTAGGACAAGGGAAACTTACATTCCAGCTGTTCTGGCAAGATCAGCTCCATGTTAAAGAAGTAAGCTATTAATGCAATGGCTATATGAACTGCCATCACTCATTGTTTCCTTGTCTATCAGTGAGATGCTGGGTTCCATTCTTCCTACTGCAGAAGAAAGCAAGAAAGATGCTCTTTTTCTCCCGCTCATCTGCAGTCCCAGATTGCTTGCAGGTGGCCTGGTGCAGAAACGCTAGTGGCAGAAATGGTTAGCTGTCCTGTGGTAACCAGTCTCCCCTTCTTTCTTTGGCTACAGAATTCTGAATCTTAATGTGTTTGTACTGAATAATTGATGATCCTGTAAAAGCACTACATTCTCCAGTGTCCTTTGTAGCCACATGTGGCTATAAGACCAAATTCTGGACCATGGGATTTAACCATAAATGAGTGTTATTTCTGAGTGATGTCCTTATAGCAAAGAAGATGGTCCCTCCATTGCCTGTCTCTCTTCCTGTTGGTAGACAAAGACATGATGGCTGAATATGAAATAGTTATCTTGGACCATGAGAGGGAAGCCATGTGTTGAAGATAGCAGAGCAACAAGTTAGAAGAGGGCTGGGTTCCTGATTATCAAGTCTCTTTCCTTGTCCCAGACTACAATGCGCAAGCTTTCTATGAGAGAGAAAAAAACTTCTAAATTACTTAGTGCACTGTTATATTGGATCTCTTTGTTATAGAATTGGGGCTATGATATCCCCCTGAGTTTACAAATAGCTAAATCAGAGCTTCTCAAACTTTAATGTGCGTAAGAATCAGCCAGGGATCATATTAAAATGCAGATTCTGATTCAGGAAGTATGCCAGATATGTTTTCTATGCCAATTTGGCTAGGCTCTGGTGTCCACTTGTTAAGTCAAACACTAGTCTAGATATTGCTGTGAAGGCATTTTATAGAGGTGATTAACATCTACCATCAGTTGACTTAATGGAATTTACTAATGATAATGTGAGTGGGGCTTATCCAATTAGTTGAAGGCCGTAAGTACAAGAAGTGAGGTTTTTCAATGCTCTGGTTGGTGTGGCTTGGTGGATTAAGTGCTGGCCTGAAAACCAAAGGGTCACTGGTTCAATTTCCAGTCAGGGCATGTGCCTGGCTTGCAGGCCAGGTCCCCAGGAGGGGGTTGCAAGAGGCAACCACACACTGATGTTTTTCTCCTTTTCTTTCTCCCTCCCTTCCCCTCTCTTTAAAAATAAATAAATAAATAAATAAATAAATAAATAAATAAATAAATAAATAAAATTTTCAGTAAGGTTTTTCAAAGAAGAAGGATTTCTGTCTCAAGACTGTAACATATAAATTCTGCCCGAGTCTCTAGCCCACCAACTGCTCCTATACATTTCAGGTTTGCTGGTCCTCACAATCGCATGAGCCAATTCCATAAAATACATCTCTTTACACACCTTCCTTCTCCCACATCTTGTTAGATCTGTTTCTCTGAGAAACCCTGATTAATACAGTAGGTCTGGAGCAAGTCCTGAGAATCTGCATTTCTAATGAGCTGCCAACGTTGCTGGTCTACACATTGTGCTTTGCATAGCAAGACATGAGAAAACTCATCGTCAAAAAACGTGTCATCCTAAACTTTGACAAAAATGTGCTGTGTTTGGCATGTCATTTAATGCATAGGTCATTTTCTCCTCTCTAAGGTGAGAACATTGGCCTAAAAGAACTCTGTGTCCTTTTTCAGCTCTAACACAGTTTGTCCTAGTTTAACATCATTGGCAGGTTCTTAGAAACTGTGATGTTAAGCAAAAGGATGTATTTATAAGAAAACAAATTTTACTATAGGCTAATTAATATAAATAGTAATGAAGTTTTTATGGCATATTTCTAGTCACAAAAAAAGCATCAAACTTCTAAATGAAGACCTAAGGTACTTCTAATATTAAACATTGACTTAAATGTAAGCTATACATATTTTTAAGAAAGATGAATCAAAACAAGTAAGATAATTCTTTTCCATCCCACTGATTCCAGTTCAGGGTTGCAGTGACCAGAGCCTCTCCTGGCAGCTCAAGGCATAGGGTGGGACGCATGCTGGACTGAGTGCCCTTCTGGCACAGAGCCTCTCGCACCCGCATTTACAGTCACTCAGACGGCGATAGTGTAGACACCCCAATTCACCGCACGTGAATGGGCTTTGGGATAGGGGAGAAAACCAGAGTACCCAGAGAAAACCCGTGCAGACATGGTAGATAGGAGAGAACATACAGACTCTACACTGACAGTCTCACCCTGTCCAGGAATTAAATTTTTTTCTCATGAACATTATAAGTAAATGACATTGAAGGAAACATTACTTGAAGGCCTGTTGCACATTATAACTCTGTGATTGTGATGTTATCCCTCCCGGCTAGAGACCCTGGTGAGAAACTGGTGGCAGGGTCAACCCCAGAAATACAGAAAGGTGACTGGCCACCATGCATGACATCTTGAGGAGATAGCCCTGGTTTCTTGTGTTGTTCCTCCAGTGTGGACATTTATAAGCAGTATGGGTGACTGTTCAGCTGATGACTTCTTATATCCAGAAACCTGATGCCTAAGGAAAGCTAATTTTTCTCCTCTTGATTGGGAAGAGGAATTTAAGAACTTGATGTTTTTCGCCCAGGAAACCCATTGCCCAGTGCAAAGGGCAGAGGCAGGTCTAGTGACATGAAATGTCTGCTTTGTATTATTACCTTAAATATTATACACAATGCCTGTGTTACAATGAATTTGTAGAATAATCTTACCTAGGGAAAAATGCATTAGCAAAATTACTTATTTCTGAAACCTGGGCATTTTCAAACTTGGATTTGGAAAATTTTGATAATAGCAACACTACTTCATTTATTCTTTAAGAAAAATAGCAAAGAACTTTAAAATTATGATCTGTGCATGTTGTGCTTTTATTTTGATGCTTGTGTGTCCTGTAAACAACCCTGCATTTTAGAACCAGATATTCTTTCTGATGTTATGATCTGTACTTACTTGTAAGCTTGGCTTTTTAAAATCTTAAATTGAAAAGGGGTTTGTTATCATCCTTTGGAACCACAACAAAAATGAAGCTGTAATTATTTTTTAATGGTGGGAATCTGTTTCCATCTATAATATAGAACATTAATTCTTAAAATAGCACATTTAAATGTTTAATTTGGTCCAAGAGCCATATAGACAATTTTTATTTAGGAATTTCAATTCCTATACTCTTCCATTGTCTTATTATTAAATCATAAAGCGGCATGGAAAAATATATTTACTGACTTGTACAAAATGCTAATAGATTGTTTACTGATGGTGCTTTGCTTGGGCTTGCATCAGCAGGATAGAAAAGGAATGATACTCTGGGGACACAGATTTACTCATTTAAAATAAGCTTTACATCTCTTTCTATATATACACCATATGTCTGAGATATATAGGTTTCTCGTATTTTACCTGAAACATCACAGGAGGTGTTGTGTGTTCATGCCAATGTGATTTTGTGTGTGTGCGCATTGGCTATGTGTGTATTTGCTATGTGTCTGTGTAAATGTGTGTACATGTGTTCAGTTCAGGGTGGAGATGAGAAGAAAGAAGCAAATTTCTTTTTCTTGGCATGTGAATCCAAATGCAATCAAGAGCTTTAAATCATTTCCTTATTTTTTCAGTGTCAAGCACTTTTTTGCCTCCTCTTCTCCCCACCCCGCCCAACACAATTGCCTCGGGGAATTCCTCTATAGATGCTCCTTCTTTTTATGTACAAAAAGCAAGGCTGCAAAAAAAAAAAAAAAAAAGAAAAGAAAAGAAAGAAAGAAAGAAAGAAAAAGAAAAAAGTAGGAAGCAGCAAAGGCATGGAAGACCTGATCAGAACTAGGAATGTGTTGTGGCCTTTCTTACTAGAGTTTTTCAATCTTAAGGAAGAGAAGTGAGGGTGTGAAGGGAAAAAAAGAAGGAAAAATTCTGTGTGTGTACAAAAACATACATTTGCTTTATTTGAACCCATTTATTTCCATTTTAAACTGTCCCTGGAAAGGACAATGGGATAGAAAGATTGAAAAGATAGTACTTGCCATCAGCGTATTCTGCCCTTCATCTACCACATCAGTATAGGCCTGTTTGCTCTAAAGGAAGCTGACATAACCTTTTCTGAACTAGCAATCATTTATTAAAAATCCTGACATTCTTCATTCTTCAAAAATGAAACAGTATCTTTTAAAGAATGACAGAAAACACTGTGGCAGTCTGATTTGTGGTTGTTTGGGTGTTTGGATTTTAAATCTATATGTATTAATGTTATAAACTGTTGAGGGGTTGAATAAATGTCAAAGAACAAATAAATCTCATGTGTTTTTCTCCTGATTTCACTTCCATTTTTTGAGGAATGATGATATTAGGGAGCTACTGGCAAGTGAAATCAGAAATTGAGAACTTAGGCTTTGTGTAGAGATTGAGATTTCTTTATGTATGTCAGGGTTAGTTCTGTTGTTTTAAACTGGCTAGAGCGTTGTTAACTGGTTTTCACAAGGAATTAACTTCATTTGGTAGCAGAATTCCTGTTTTTCCACTCTGGACTATTTTGTTCCTATCACAGTGTTGCTCTACCCAGAACAGGGGATCAGCTGCATATCTTTGGCCCACTATCGAACCCTGACAATATAATGGACCTATTCTGTAGTTAATTCACAGTGTCTGGTATGTCTCCAGCAGTTTAACAGATGGATCTCTACTCAGCCTCCTCTCAAACTGTTTATTAAATATTTATAGAGACAGATTGCAAATAGACCCAGTTTTGCCCCTGGAGGTATGTGCACAGACCTCTGGACCATAGAGGATATCAACTTGGTCAGTTTAGGGAGGAGAGACAAATTTTTTTTCTTCATGAGAGTTTCCAGAAGCACGTCAAGTAGCTGCTTTACTCATAGTGGTGAGATCATTTGTATTCCAGCAGTATCCTATGGAGTTAACAGGATGTCATCTTGAAAATAAAAAAGGCATTATTGCTCTGAGAAGATAAAGATATTCACTAAGTTCATGAGTAAATCTGAGTATTTGGGGATAGGTTTTATCACTCCATGAAAAAATGTGAAAATGAATAATGGCGCCTTTTGCTTAAGTAGTATGTGTATACGTGGAGAGTTGCCAGAAGAATGTGTTAATGAGATGACTTGGTGAAATACAAGTAGATTTGGAGATTTAAAAACATTTAAAATAGAATAGCATGCATTGGACACGTAGAGGAAGGTGTTAAAGTGAAAATGCCAAGATCGTTGCAGGGTTTCACTGAGTCAAGGAGGAGGCATCGGTGGGGGCGCAGAGGATGCTCTCAGAGATGTTCAGTCTCTGCACACCAAATGGTGCATGAGTGAAGAGCAAAAGTAATGGTCATTGGGCTCTAGGTTTGTGAGAGAAGACTCTTGAATTTCAATCTTTGCTAGGGTACTTCCAGAAAAAATGCCGAGACCACAGTCTTTATACTGTGTTTGCAAGTTACATAGTCATCAGTCTAGAGAAGACTCTGAGCTGCCAGTCTGTCTCGTCTTTGGACAGTCTCCTTCGAGATCGTCCCAGAGAGGAAGAGACTAATCCAGGGAAATATCATTGTGCCAGACTGTAACTGTGTATTTTAAGTTTTTAATGCCACAAGATAAATTACTCATCCTTCCCTTAAAGGTATTTCAGTGGTTTCACGACATTTCACAAGATCTCATGTACATTTTTAAATGATAGAGTTAATTTGGAAGTGTATGCAACCATAAATGCCCTTTCATTTAGTAATTCCTTGAATTAAATAAAGTTGTATTATGACAATAAATGTGCTTTATGGTAAATAATCTTTACTATTACAAATACTGAATTTATTGCTTCTGCTGGAGCCAAGAAAGTTATTAGCTGTTCTTGCTAAAAAGAATCTTCTTTTGTTTCCATTTCTATTGACTTAGCTGTTTGTCATCAGCATTCTAAATCCATGATACTATATTAAAAGCCATAGAAAGGTTATAAAACAAGTAGATTCTGGCCAGTACTTGCATTTGCGGGAGCTTATAATCTAGTAGTGCAGCTGAGGAAGAGGAAATATAAATGAAAATACTTAAGAACGTGTCTATGGAAAACTGAGTTTAATCAAAATTTTTCCCCAGCCCTTTCTGCCATGTGAGGATACCCAGAGCAGTCTCAGACCCGGAGGAGAGCCCTCATCCAACCATGCTGGCACCCTGACCTCAGACCTCCAGCCTTTAGACCTGTGAGAAACACGTTTCTGCTATTTGTAAGCCACCCAGTCTATAGTATTTTGTTGTAGAATCCTGAATGTACTAGGACAGGAGGATCCCTAAAATATCCTTCTCTTCAGGTGTGATATTCGTATCCAGCCATGGGGCCCTGTGGGCCAGAGTAGGTGTTAACTCTGGCTGTTATTTTGGAGATGTTTTAAGCAGATACACATGGAAGTAAAGAGCCTCCTCACTCAAGCATCCAAAGGAAATACTATATTTGGGGGAAAAGTGGGTAAAACATCAGCAATGCAGCACCACACCCCTGCTGACCACACACAGTTCTGACTGCCCAGTATCTCGTATTGGTGGAGGGACTGACTGTATCATCTGGGGTTGTTTTTATGGAGCGGTGGGCTGGTGGATGCTGTTCTGCATCTCTGTCCCCAAGGTGCAAATTAGAGTGAAACCAGCTGCAGTATGTAGCAGCAGGAGTACTCACCCCTTCTGGAACCCAGTTCTGAGGATTCCTAGGTATTTGTGAATCTGAGGAAATGGCTTTGCGGATAACACAGCAATACGGTGTTACGGGGTCCTGCCACTAGGCCTTGTCTGAAGCCTTCTTCCAGTCTCTCAAATGACACCAAATAGTCAGCAAATAGCTGTATTTTGTGATATGTGTATAATTTTATGTAAATTCTCAAAAGTGGACTAACTGACGATCATATATACCACACATGAGATGTGTGAGCAACAATGGAAAATATACAGAGTGCCTATTAAAGTCTTCAGCAAGGAAAGCAATGGAAAGTATGGTTATATTTTAGGATTTGTTTTGGAATTACTTTGGGTTTTTATTTGTCTTTTTACAAACATAACTTCATTACAGACAAAACTGTTGGACATAATTTTTGAACAGAGATGATATTTTTCTGTTACATAGTAAGAAGACCATTATGAGAAGTCAATTTTATTGTCCACAAAATCAAAACAATAAAATGTAAGAAGTGTTTTTTTTTTTTTTTTCCCGAGTGGTTCAAACTCATAACTTCCAAAACAGTACATTTCTTATTTTTCTTGTTTCAGAGTTCACTAAGACAGACTGAACTGGCCCATTACCATTCTCATCAATTTCGGTTTATACTATGCAAGCACTGAAATGAACATCTGGACAGCTAGAGAATGAATTTCATTTAGAGGCCCCTGTAACTTTTGTTTTCATATTTGAAATGTCCCTTTGGAAAATAACATAAGTAGGAAAACAACATTCATTACAAGAGAAATATTTTTAAAAGCCACAATTATTAGCAACAAGATTATCAATGAGGATTTTTATTTCATACAATAAAGGTGGAAGCAATATCATAAAGCATTATAGAAAAATAATATGTGTTGACTATTTGGGCTTTATCTTGCATCCAGAGAGCGGGTGAACTTAAATTCATATGTGACTTCCAAGGCAACTAGCTGTAACCACAGTTTCCGCAGTCTCCCAGGCCCAAGTGGAGATTTTCAGCCTGGATGAGGATTTCATAGAGACATTTGATCCAGGTGCTTTATGCAGCAGGATTGGTGATTCAGTGTGTGGCATTTAACAATGTGAGTCAGAATTAAATGAACGTCTCTGTTTTATAGTTGGGGAACTAATGGAAGGGCCACTTCTTGAATGAGTCATTGAACACAGATCCTGCTGCAGGCCACTTGCTAAAGACTGTGCAATCATTTTCACAAGGAGCTAAGACCATAACCTTGATATGCTGCCCTTTCTGAGTTCAGGTGATCAAGCTGCTCATCTCTGTTTGCCCAAAATAGATGGGAGCTACAAAACTGCCTTTCATCTTCATTCACTACTTTTTTTCCTGCATGTGTGCTATGCCCTATTCATTTTATGTGAATAATGCAGATATATTTTTAACTCTTAATGTATTCTGCTAGGATAAACTATACTTGTTATTTTTAATCCCTCTTTCCTCCAAAAATATTCAAGGCAACTTAGAATAAAAGACACAGATATACTAAAACCATTCAAGCAAGGGCAGATGAATGTGATTATGGGCTATGCTAGGTCAAGATAGCTACACCAGAATTTATAAGCTAAAGATAGCTCCTGAAACTGAGCATCAAATTTAGCTTTCAGCTTCCTGAAAATTATTTTAAACACACATCATTTTGCCTTTTTTGGGGTAAATGTCAATGTCTGCATTAGTGTGTTCTATTTTAGAATATAAGTTCAAGAGGGGGTTTGGTTTAACGTGGTTATCAATCAGATGGCAAGCATTATTGAGGATCAGTTGTAGTCAGAATATTATGTGAAGAGTGGGTAAGTAGGGCAAGACATCAAATAAAAAGAGAAGCAATTACTTGTTTCTGTCCTTAGTGAGGTCACCAGTTGGTTAGATATAAGAAATCATACATTTGAGAACTCTCTTACCACAGAACGCATAAGCTAATGAATATGAATAGAATCTATAGCTCTTAATCTATGTAGGGCCTGATATTTTACTGAGCAGGCGCAAATGAGAAGCGAGAGGCTAGTCGTCAAGGGAAGGCTTTCATTCCAACTCCAGGCTGATGCATGTCTGTCCCAGAACAACCACCACAGGTGTCCCAGGGCAGGTTCTGTGTGGTTGGGGGGACGGAAGCACTGTCTAGTCCAATGGTAGTCTCTATTTAACCTCTGCACCCCTGTGTAAATGGAGAATTGGAAAAGAAAGAAAAGAAAGAAGAAAAAAGGAAGGGAGGGAGGGAAAGAGGGAGGGGAGGAAGGAAGGAAGAGAAAGAGAGACGGGGAAGGAAGGAAGGAGAGAGGGAAAAGAAATTTGGGCTAAATTTATGGACTTCTTGTGCCAATGTGAAATCATTAGGGAAATTTTTGTGTTTTTGTTTGTGTGCGTGTGTGTCTTTTTTTCTTATACTTAATTAGCATAATAGAGGTAGAGATCATTGGTGTTTTATAGAGTGATAATCACATATATCTTTCCTATGCTTTAGAAAGCAATTTTTTATAAGCGCACAAAGGAGTCAGAGAGGTACTGATGAATTATCAGGTTTACTGTCAAAGCTGACTTGAAGAATGGCTTTCAATTGTTTTCCATAATCCTCATCTGGATATGACCCATCTGAGGGACAATTTGAGTCTTTGGAAAAAACACACTTTCCCAGACTTGCTGACTTATATTTCTGCCATATTTGGGACAGAGAGAGACACTAATGTTCAGATCCATCCTCAGAAGACAGGCCTGGAGCTGAACCAGGTGCTACTATGTGGAGGCAGGAGCTCTAGAAGGTATGTCTTCATGAGAAGAAAAATCTAAAATGAGAAATGAGAAGAGGTTGTATCATGTGTGTTCTGAAACTTCTGCTTTCCTCATCTCAAATCACACTATCATAAATAAATCACAATCTGGTGAGGGGTAAGTAAGGCTGGGGAGAGAGAACAGATAATATATTGCCCAGGTGGGGTGGTTCTCATTTCTGCCTGCTCACTAGGGTCTCTTGGGGAATTAAATACACAACACACACAAGCACACACATTATGTGCATGGGCTCCACATGTGTATTCGTAATTGAGAAACAGGAGAATGGGGAAATGAAGACCCTCCAAACAGAGGCCTTTACTGAATTTATACTAATTGGCTAGGTGTATAGTAGAGGTTTAATTGACATTTATTGAATAAATTACTACAGAATGTATTGGATATTAACCACAGAAGTTGTTTACGTTTCACTCTGGGCCACATTACAGGGAAAATGATATTTCCTCGCTTGTGCCCTGAGAAATGTTCTTTGCAAGAAGCCACCTTTGTAAGAATATGCTTTGATTTACAGTTTTCAGGCCTGAATTTGGCTCACAGGTGAGCTCCAAGGTTCAAAGTGAGTCACTCTGTATAAAGCAGAGGATAAAGATTGGAAATGTGTGCAAAAGAGAGTAAGAAAGAAGAGAATGGCAGAAAGGTGAGCAAGAGAAAGGAACACTTAGTGTTGCAAGATGTGACATACCATCTCATGATCAAGAACACACTGAAGTCTACGGTTCCGAGAAATACTTTTGCATGAGTAACGTTCTCATAGAAATTAGTAACAGGGCTGAATCTGAATTCTAGGTCAAAGACTAAAGTAGCTTTACTGCATAAAGGCATATGTGATTGAAATTAGGTTGTTTAAGTATCCTGAATGCATCAGTTAGTACCCAACTGAAATACAAACGCTGAATTCACAGACTCTTATGAAAGTAAATTTTTACACAGAGACTGTTAATATGACATTACACGAGAACTACAATAATAAAGCAATAAAGTTACCAGAATTTCCATTCTAAAACATGCCATTTTAAACCTTGAAGCATAAATAGATATGAAATAATACTCAAACTTCTTTTTATCAATGTTCACAAGTTATAATGGATATTCCAATTATTTTTTTATAAATTACATTACCAATTCTAAAAGTTGCATAAATTTTTAAATTTCTGGAAGGAAAAAGTGTTATAATTTTACTTGCAAAAATTTCTAGTGAACAAAACAGGCCTTAGAAAGTGACAAAAATGAGAATAGGATGCATACAAATATAAAATGTTATTTAACACAGTGGGCTAGCTAAAACTTCTGTGAAACTGAGAGATATATGCATGCAAGAAAATACCAGTTTAGCTACGATTGTTTGCAAACATTGTAGTTATACACACAACTGTGTCTCTTTTTTCTCCCTTTTATTGTATTGCCACCAGCTTAGAGGACCCTCATTTCATCCATTTTCCATAATTACAACCAACTTCTCTCTGGTACTTAAACTCAGTTTAATCTTGATCCCTTAAAAACAAAGTCCAATGTAAAAATGACACAGTGGATTCCAATGGCTTATTCTATACATTAGTTATTCAGATACTGTCTTTTCTGAGTGCTTGTGTGGTTCTGAATACCCTTTTTATTACTTTTGTATCTGAAACTTGGCTGGATATACAATTCGTGTGGCACATTTTCTTTTTTTCCAGAACTTTGTAGACTTTTCCCTCTAATCTTTTAGCCTTAAATGTTGCTGTGGAGGTTTCAGGGGACTCTGCTTTTATCTCTTGGTGTGTGACTCAGGTCATCTGGAGGGAGCCTTGAGAAGTCTTTCTTTTTATCTTTGAAATTCAACAGTAAACCAGAATATCTTTTGGCTTTGAGTGTTCGGAATTAATTTTGCCTGGATGAGAGTGTGTTTTCTTCATCTTTAGTCATTTCCCCCCATCATATTGTAGATTTTTTTTAGCTTTATATCCTTTAATATGTTTTTGATCTTGTTGGGCTTTATTCTTCGAGGAAGCCAGTTGTCTCATGTAGGGTCATCTTTATCTGTCTTGAACTCTGTCTTTCCACCTTCCTCCTTCTTTCTTCCCTCCTTCCTTCCCTCCCTGCCTGCCTCCCTCCCTCCCTTTTTTACTCCTTATTACTTACTCTCTCCATCTTTCGATTTGTTTTTCTGTATTCTCAATGTTTGTTGTGATTATTTTAAAAAACTCAATTTAGGGTAACAATTTTATTTTTAGTCTCATGTACTATGTTATTTAAAATGTAATAATGTGTTACATAAATATTGCTTTGACAATCACTTTTTCTTAATGCTGGATGTGCTCTTTTTATGACTTTTCATTTTTTAAGTCAAAATCATCCTATTATATTTGTCTATAACACCAACACATTTATGGAGAATTTTTTTGTTTCCTTCTTCTGTGCTTCCTTCATACACGTTTTTTTCTTGACTCATGCATGTTTTTTCCTTATTATTTATCTATTAATTAATGTTTTTGAGTTGTTATATGCAGGTTTTTTAAAATTTTGTTTATACTTAATGTCAACCAGCTAGCGGGAAGGACCCACAAAAGAATGAACCCACAACAATCAAAAACAATTACATCCCAAGATCCAATATAAATGGCATAAAGGGAATCCCAAGGGCATCAAATTCAGGAGATCAAGGACACTGCATCACTGAATCTCACAGGTCTCCTACCATAGAAGTTTATACCACAAAGTCAGGGAGTTAAAGCAGATCAATTTGAGAAGCAGAAGCAAACAAGAAGAGTCTCACAAATAATGGGAAGATAAAGAAACAGCCCCCAACAGAAAGGAAAGGAGGAATCCTCAGAGAGAGTGCTAAATGAAATAGAGGCAAGTAAACTATCAGATATTGAGTTCCAAACAATGGTTATAAGGAAGCTTAGTGAGAATTACCAGAAACTACAGGGAGGCTACGAGGAACCTACTGTAAACTATATCGGCATGAAAAAGGACATAGAAACTATCAAGAGCCAAGAGGAAATGAAGAATACAATTTCTGAATTGGAAAACAGAGTAGAAAAGGCATCAAAAGCAGGCTAGGTGAAGCAGAGGATCAAATCAGCAAGCTGGAGGACAAGGAAGAGAAAACTTCCAGAAAGAGCAAGAAAAGAAAAAGAGACTCAGAAAGAATGATGAGGTATTAAGGGAAATGCAGCACAACATGAAATATAATAACATCTTGGGATACAGAAGGAGAAGAAGAGGAGCAAGAGACAGAAAACCTGTTTAAAAAAGTAATGATGGAAAACTTCCTTAATCTGGTGAGAGAAGAAGTCACACAAATCCAAGAAGCATGGAGGAACACAAATAAGTCCACTCCCAGACACATCTTAATTAAAATGGAAAAATTCAAAAACAAAGAGAGAATCTTCAGGGCAGCAAGGGAGAAACAGGAAGTAACATACAAGGGAGCCCCAATAAGACTCACACTAGTAGCTGACTTTTCAATGGAAACACTCCAAGCCAGAAGGGAATGGCAAGAAATATTCCAAGTAATGAAAACCAAAGGCCTGCAACTGGGACTACTCTACCTAGTGAGGTTCTCAATTAAAATGCAAGGCCAAATAAGGAGTTTTCCTGACAAAAGACGCCTTAGAGAATATACCTCCTCTAAACAAGCTCTGCAAGATATGCTAAAGAGACTGCTTTAAAAAGATGAAGAAACAGTGAGAGAGAGAGAAACACAGGTACAAGGAGGGTAAAATGGCAATGAATCGGTACTATTGATAATATGTTTAAATGTAAATGGATTAAATGCTCCAATCAGAAGACATAGGGCAGCTGAATGGATAAGAAAACATAACCTGCACATATGCTGCCTACAAGAGACCCACCTCAGGACAAAATACCTACACAGACTGAAAGTGAAGGGTTGGAAAAAAATATTCTAAGCATGGACAGGAGAAAAAAGCCAGGGTAGCAATACTTATATCAGACAAAATAGATTTCAAAGCAAAGGCCATAAAAAGAGACACAGAAAGACACTTCATAATACTCAAGGAGGAATTCAATAAGAAGACATAAATATTATAAACATATATGCACCCAACAAAGGAGCACCCAAATATATGAGAAAAATCTTGCAGGACTTCAAGAAAGATACAGACAGCAATACAACTATAGTAGGGAATTTTAACACCCCAACATCAACAATGGATTGATCTTCCAAACAAAAAAATATCAACGAGGATATTGTGGAACTAAACAATGCATTAGATTGAAATCACTTAATTGATATATATAGAACCTTTCATCCCCAAAAAACAAAATACGCATTCTTTTCAAATGTACTTGGAACATTCTCAAAGATAGACCACATGACAGAACACAAAACAAGCCTCAACAAATCAAGAAAATTGAAATTATATCAATCATTTTCTTGGACCGCAAGGCTTGAAACTAGAAACAAACCTTAAGGAAAAAACTCAAAAATATTTGAACTCATGGAGACTGAATAACATGTTATTAAACAGTGAATGGTTTAATAATGAGATCAATGAAGAAATCAAAAAGTTTCTGGAAACAAATGAAAATGAACACACAACAATCCAAAACCTATGGGACACAGTGAAGGCAGTCCTGAGAGGGAAGTTCATAGCAATATAGACCTGCCTAAAAAACAGAAACATTTCAAATAAACAACCTAACCCTGCATCTACAAGAACTGGAGGAACAACAACAAACAAAGCCCAGAGTGTATAGAAGGAAAGAAATGATCGAGGTCAGGGCAGAGTTAAAAGACATGGAAACTAAAAGAACAATTCAAAGGATCAATAACTCCAGGAGTTGGTTCTTTGAAAATATAAACAAAATCAACAAACCTTTAACCAGACTCATAAAGAAAGAAAAAGGAGAGGAACTAAATAAATAAAGTCAGAAATGAAAGAGGAAAAATTATAATTGTTACCACAGAAATACAAAGGATTCTAACAAATTACTGTGACCAACTACATACCAAGAAATTAATGTGAAATTTTTGGTGTAGATTATCCGATTTGCTGATTTTGCTGATAAAATACATTTTTTTTTGTTGTTGTTTTTTTATTTTTTCTCCTTTCCCACCATGATTAACAAGTATTTTGGTTCCTTTCCCCTGGAGCTACAGTTTGAGAGCATGGGAGATGAAAATGAGCACACCTGAGGCTGTGCGCAATGCCTTAAACCTTGGGTTTCTCTACAGGATAGGGTTTTCATCTATTTCCACTCAGATTGTTCTCTAGTCATTGTGACCCCTGTAAACCTAGCTATCCTCATTTTTTGTGTGTATTCCTTTTTACTCTCCTGCCAGGAACTATTTCCACTACTTTTCAGTTAAAACAAGAAAATCTCAAGGGTTCAATCTTAATTTGCTTCTCCAATGTTTTGCAGTGTTGTTGAATGTAATTACTATGTTATTGACTGAGCATTATTTTTTCAAGAATATCGATGAAGGTTTCAAGGCTATCTAAGTTACCCACACTGTTTTGCTTTATTCTAGAAACTTCTGTTGATTCATTCTAGTTTCCTTTTTTTAAAGATTTTATTTATTTATATTTGGAGAGAAGGGAAGGGAGGGAGAAAAGGAGGGAGAAAGAGAGGGAGAGAAACGTCAGTGTGTGGTCGCCTCTAGCATGCGCCCTACCAGGGACCCAGCCTGCAACCCAGGTATGTGCCCTGACTGAGAATCGAACCGGAAATCCTTCATTCTAGTTTCTTGTCTATGTTTATTACTTTCAATTGCACATCTTTCCTTTTTGAATGCTGCTGAAAATATTCTATTTCATTAAGACAACATTTAAAAGTTTGTTCATTTGAGAAGGCAGAATGGAAAATGGAAATGCTGTGATCTGGTTTCATGTGGCCACCCGTCATCTTTTCCCAAACTTTCAACAACCCACTTTTACTTTATTATTTACAATTTTATCTAATAATGCATTGTGTTTAGTTTTAAAATTTCAGCCAAAAATATCACTTAGACAATTTATACACTTATTACCTGTTGAATAAAGTAATTTTTCTTTTTTACCTACCCTTGTGCTACAGCTTTCTCATTTTATGTGAGCTACGTTGTTGTAGTCAGGGTATATTGTGTGTGTGTATATAGCTTGTCCATATGGTTTATTGTTGCACCAAATTTGATCATGGACACTGTTATTCTTTGTTTTAAAAGTACTATACTTTTTCATTTGCTGCTTTCATATGCTGATTTCATATCATGCCTCAAACTCTCTCATAATATCATAAAGGTTTTCCATTATTCTGTGAAATAATAGAAATTGAAATGTTGTGGATAGAGAGGAGATGAGGCTTTATTTAATTAAACAAAAATAACGATTTAGACCATGCTATTGAAAAGCAGAGGGTGTGTTGTAGGAAGCTCTAATATATAAAAGAAATTCTAAGCATTGATTTAAGAAATGTTTATTTCACATGATATTAGGGAATGAAGAAAATTAGTTGAATTGGTTATTTTTCATTGTGCAGCTCATACAACATGTTAGGTTGTCATGATTTTTGGCTTTTCAACTTGTGGTCTTGCCTTTGTTCTTGCCCTTGTCATCAGCATTGCCTCCCTATAGTAAGGGCTACTGGCAGGGTACAAATGTGCTATGGCCCAGGCAAGGAGGGAATCCATAGGACATAAAATACACTTCAAGTCTGGAAATTATAATGGTGGGATTGCTACTTGTGTTTTTTCCTTTATTGTTCTTATGCTTAACATGGTTGAAACAAGTTTTTTCTATGGCATAACTAGTGACTGAGCTTTGTAGCTCCTGTTTTTAAGAGGAAAAATGCTAGGAACTGTGCAAAACCTCCTTCAATGAGTAATCTGAATTGTAGAAAGGATCCACTGACTTATTGCTCAGCAGTGACTTTCCATCTGAGCAGCTCCTGGGTAGTTAGTGCATAAAGCTCCGTCGGTGCTGGCTGGGTGCAAATTGCCTTCTTCTGAATATGTCTGCTATATGCCATTACCTGCCTCCAGCAAAACAGGGCCCCTCCAGTAGAGAAGTCTCTTTAACCAAACATCAAACAAATCAAGCTTTTAGTGTGTTCCAAGGAGCCTCTGAAGAGAAGGAACACTCCGGTGACGTCATGGATGGCAAAGGTTAACCTAAAAGTAAAATGAAATCATCTGGCCAGGCAGGCCCTGCGGGAGAATGAGCCTTGTAATTAGATTGAAGGCTCCTAGGAAACGAAGGCTTGTTGCAGGAAGAGCGTTTGGTTTGCAGAAGCTAATTGGGGTAAGTTTTTGCATCAGTGCTGATGCACCGCATCACTTACAGCCTTGAAAATAGCTATAATGGTGTATGATCATTGAGTCATTCCCTAATTTTAGCAACCTAGGTGGAACATGAGTTATATGATGAATATGCACTTGCGTTTGTGCTGTGACTTCAGACTCCCGGAAGATGCCAGTGCTCAGACTGGCTGAGATGGGAGATATTTTCTGGGAGTCCTAGGATTGGGGGTGGCCCTGTGCAAGCGGGTTCTGAGAACTTTGCCCTGAGAGCTCTGCTGATTTATTTCCATTCAAACTGGTGTTTTTTTCTGCCTTGTCATCCAGTTGATCTCTCCCCACTTCTTTCTTCATGGCCCACCCCCTGCTTTGTTCTTTCAAAGTGTAAACTCTGTAACTGAGTCCAGTAATTGTTCTAAATAATTTCTGTGGTGAATTAATGAAAAATAGGTCTAGTTATTAGGCAAATAAACTGCCTTGGCCCATGGCTTATAAACAAAAGAAATTTATTTCTCACAGTCCTGGAGACTGGGAAGGCCAAGATCAAAGTGCTGGCAGATTCAGTGTCTGGTGTTGGGAGCCCACTTCCTCATGTAAGACCAGGGAACTGTGTGGGTTCTCTTTTATAAGGTCACTATTTCATTTATGAGGGTGGAGCCCTCATGACCTAATTACCTCCCAAAGGCTCCACTTCTGAATACCGTCATCTTTAGGAGTTAGAATTTCAACATACAAATTCTGGGGACACAGCATTTCGACCACAGCATAAGCTGAGAACACCTGCTGTAGAGACACTCAAACCAGAAGCAAACTGGGTTTAGAAGAATGTAAAGGTGAGCAGACAGCTGCCCTTTTACTATCTTACCTTATTTTCAGAAAATCACCTCAACTTTGATATACACAGTGTGTTTCGAGGGTGTATCAGCTGAAGACATTGTTTCCGGATTTCTTTGTGTTTTAAGTAACTGTCAGTCTTTGAGTAACAACAGAGTGTCAAGGTAATTAAGCATCCAGAATCTGCCTCTTCCTGTCTTTGAGACAAAAGCATGATACTTAAACTCTCACAGCCTCTCATTGCTTACCTGTAAAATAAAAATTTCAAACAGTCCCTGGCACATAATCAACACTCATGAGCATTAACTATTATCTTGGAGAAAAAGGTAAGTGTGAGAGGATGTATGAGAGCTGTTATTTATTTTGGTAGTCATAGCAACATTAACCAAAACAGTTAAACATTTTGAATAGTTACTTTTTGCCAAGTACTGTGCCAAACACATTAGAGTTGACGCTCCAGCAACTGTATGGGTCCACTTCTGCACAGATGTGTATGTTCGATCTGCAGTTGGGAATCTGCATTTGTGGAGGGCCAGCTGAAGTTATGCACTGAAGCAGGGCTTGTGACAGTGCAGGGGTAGGTGCCCCTAGTCCTCATGTTGTCCAAGGGTCAAGTGGTTATGGTGATGTGATGTCCTTACAAGCTCTCACTGACCTGCTCTATGCTCATTGCACAGATGAGGAAACCGAGGCATCTGTATAACATCCCAAAGACACTAATGCAATAAATAATTAGTTGTTCATCAAATAATAATAGAAAGAAACTCCAAAAACAGTCTCCTGTCCTGGAAACCTGCGTAATGATAATGAGTCATCTGTTTTAATCATATCACTATAGCCATCCTAAACCAAAAACTCCTCTTGAGCTCATATTCACCCTGTTTATTTCTCATATCTGGACTGCTTTTACATTCTGCACCAGCTAATCTCTGGTCCTATTTCAAGTCAGAATCTGGATATTATTTACCATCTGCCTCTAAGGGACACACTTGCCAAGTCCCTTAATTTGCTATAATTGGCAGGTTTTCAGTGTACATAATTTATATCAATAAAAGCTATCCTGGAAAAGAAGATTAATTAAACCGTTTCTTCTGGGCCCCTAAAAGTGCACTGGTTTCCAAGAGGCTGACTTTAAGGCCTTAAGGTCTTCTGTGTGTATATGCTGTCACAGCTGAGCACATTAAAAATGTATGTTGGGTTGGTCCCTGGTGCCTCTGAGCTGGTCAGAAAGATGTCATTGGCACCTGGGTAACATCACAAATACTCACTGAATTAAGCAGCTCACATTTGCATTTGAGTCTTTTGTTCCAAGCTTTCCAGGCACTAGAAACTACTAGATTGCAGTATAATTTATGGCTACCTCTGCGTTGGCAATTTTGTCACTGATATGATAGGAAACACTAGAAAAAATGCACCCAGATGTACAGAATTCTAAATAGAGTATGTGAGAGACCACAAACTGATTCAGACAAGCAGCACATGTGGCTAGTAAATAGATGATTTACAGGGTTTTTCCCCCTCTTTCTCTTCTTCATCTTCTGCTAAGCTCATGTCCAAAATGGGGCATGCCTTAGGTTTTTGTGCAGGCTCCCTGGTCTTTCCCTAGCTTCTGGATAATGCCACACTGGGAATTTATTCCTTAATCCATGCCTATGGAAAGTTGGCAAGTTTATTCTGTAGTCTAAGAAAAAAAAAAATCTATGTGTTCTATCTTTTTTCCAGAGTGGTTTTGTGATGAACCAGTCTGTAGGTGGATTACATAAAGTAGCATAGGAATGAACATAAAATTGTCACATTTTCTCTTTCCTAGAATGCTGGTCTTCCTATCCTTGTCTAATTTTGCCCTCACTTACCTTCCAAATCTCAGCTCAAATATTGCCACGTTTGCCTCTGCCCTGCCTTAACGCTGACTGATGAAAGTGTTCTCTGTGCTTCAGAAAATATATCTGAAGCTTAAAAATAAGGCAAAAATGCCTTAGAAGCTAAGGCCACCCAAGGATTAACTAGTGGAATGTATTTAGGTCACCTCACTGTTTACTCTTAATTGAAAGTCCCAGACATCATGAAGTTGTACATTAACTTGTAGCCTTTTGCATAGAAGAGATACAAAAAATATCTGCCAAGTGGCACAGGTAACTCCAAAGGTTTATGGCCTATTGGACATGAACCAATTTTGTATCTACCCATCAATCTTATTGGGAGATTGTTTCTAGTTAGCTAGCTTCTGAAAAGCTCTTTGATCTGGTCATAACATCTGACTCATTAATTGAATAAAAGATGTTCATTTTATATGTGGATGGGATTCATGGTTTTGAACTCCATTAGAGTATAGTATTCTCCACACTTTTCTAGATTGACTTGTCTCTCTTCGCTCCATGAAGGCAGGGTCTTGAAGGAGGGTTCATGACTTTGAACCCTCAGTGCCTGACCCCTGAGTCATTTGGCAACAGTGTGTTCTATGAATAAATGATTGTATAGTTTAATTCAGAGTCACTCAATTGGTCCCTGTATCATTGTTCCAGGCCAGTGCAAAGACTCTGTTGCACCAAGAACAGCTTCTATTTTAGGAGAACATAGACATGGAGTCAGAATATTGTGAAAGTCTTTTGCATCATTTGATGAACTCTATGTAGTAGCTTTAGTCTTAATTCCTCTTCATTACTTTATTTTGGTTTGTGGCGTCTTTGAGTTAAGGATAGACAAGGTTGCTCAATACATGTCAGGGCACTTTTCAAGGACAAGTAGAAATAAGAAAAATAGGTTACAAACTTTTTGTCTTTTTGAAACAATGTTGTCTCTAGCTGTTGTGTCAGGCTGAGAGGATGAGGGAAGCTTCTTCTCTTAAGGAATACTTTGACTCCTGTAAAAAAAATTCCAAATAAAGCACTTTCATGCCAAAATTGATTTCATCAGTGTTTACTGTATGATGTTAGGTTTTAAAAGTATTTACCTAAAAACATTAATAGACATGTAATTTGCAATTATTTATATTAATTGTTGATTTGAAAGATCAAATCAGAGCTAGGAGTGATATGATTCCATATGTATGTTATTATATATATAATCTTATTGTTTTTGATTTTGTCTTCCAGATTTTTATATGTTTTGATTTTATATTATATAAAAATAAATATATATTGTATATGTAAAATATACATTTAAAATAAATATAAAATATATACATTTATATATATATACATATATACAATATTATTTAAAAACCTAAAGGCATAGGTTCTTTTGGATTGGTATTTCAAATTTCTTAGGATATAATCCTAGCAGTGGAATTGCCAGGTCAAAAGGCAGTTCCATTTTTAGTTTTCTGAGGAAATTCCATACTGTTTTCCATAGTGGTTGCACCAGTCTGCATTCCCACCAACAGTGCACTAGGGTTCCCTTTTCTCCATATCCTCTCCAACATTTTTATGGGGAAAAAAAAAAAAACCTAAAGGCAATTGCTGCGCATTGCATTTTTGTCTTTTTATTTTCTTATAATTATGACAATAGTAACATTTCTTGTCAAAGTACTACTTTAAATGCCTATTTTTTATTTTGTCTATATTTGGAGGTATACTCAAAGAGAATTCTTAAGAGGAATAATAACTACTATAACAGTTTTCAGAACCCTATTTAGAAATCATATTACAGACAGACAATTAAATATGTTTCAAGTCCGTATCTGACATTTGTGACAAAAATGAAGTAACATCTCATGTTTAAGAACATATACATAACCAGATTTAAACTCCACCCACTGTCCAGGGATTGTCAACAAATGAAATCTGTACAAGACCACAGACATTTGCCTTTACAATACTTTAGGATTGTTCTCTAGGCCAAGAGTTGGCAAACTTTTTCTGTAAAGGGACAAATAATAAATATTGTTGGTTTTGTGGATCGTAAATGTCTGCCACAACGACTCCAGAGAAACAATAGACAATATCTAAGCAAATGGCTCTGCTTCAAGCAATAGTACTGTATGTACAGAAACAGGTGGTGAGCTGGATTTGGCTCGTGGGCCGGAGTTTGCTGACCTCTGCTCCAGACTGTTTTTATAGCTCAGTTTTCTCTAGTTGATCCACAAAATTAAAAAGTCACTATTCTTGTCCTGTATTTTGAAAAATGATGAGAAAAAAAAAAACTCTTCACCTAAATTGCTTTGACTGGTAGAAGATAAGACACAATTGTATGACTAGATAGTTTTTACTGAGGTATCTAAATGTTCTTTTAAATATAATAGGAATCAAAAGCTTTGAAAATATGTATTTGAAAATAAGTATTATATATATGGAAATGTCTCAATATTGAGGACCAAATAGGATGCTAGAAAAAAAGAAAGTAAAATGTTGGTCAAATGCTCCAAAGGTCTTATTAATTTACAAAAGCCTAAGGTATGTTTGCCCAGGATCCTAGGCTGTAAACCTATTCGGTAATTTTATCCTTTATCTCAGGGCAGTTGCACCTAAGACACAGAAACTACTCACATGTTAATTCCAGGGCTAGGTGATAACTTGACTGGGGCTTTCTTCATATTACAGGAGGATAAAAACCTTCAGGCATTTGCTGTAGGACACAGTGAAACTTGCCACTGCTCTTTGGCAATTGAAACTCAAGTACTAAGCTCATCAATGATTGAGTACGTTGGAGATGTCCTTTATGTCAGGGATATTTAATGCATGAATTTGGTATGCATTTCATGCCCAATTCTTTATGGAAAATAAAAAAAAAATGAAAAAATACAAACAAACCTAAGTCCAAACCCTCAGTCCCAGAAACTGAGATGATGAAAAACTACTAAAGAATAGGCTTTAAAATATTGTTTGGCATTGACCAAACAATGGCATTAGATTGTCAATTGAAAGATTATTTTAATGGAGACATCTTTGTTTCTGACCCCTTCTCAACTCTATGCCCTAAAGAGAAGAAATCCAGGAACTTCAACTTGTTTAAATGGTCTTTATTCTTAGCTTGGCCTTCAACTTTTACCCTGAGATTGCAGCTGAGAACTCCAAGCAAACCCCGCCATCATCGCCTGTGTTCAAAGTGCAAAGATTGCACAGCTTCTTGGGACACTAAAGGAAATGGGATCGATGTTTTTGTAGAAAGTATATCTTTTTTGGTACATATTTTTTTTACTACCGTTAACTAAAAACTATGTACTAATGGGTACTTTTCATACACTGCTGTTAATCTAAATAATTCTGTAAAGTATAAATTATTATCTTTTTTGCCCAGGCTGGGAAAGATCAAATGACTTGCCATAGGCCACATGGGCAGTACTTGGCAGATCTGGATTTCAAGCAGAGGTCTATGCAGTAGAAATGCCTGCCTCAGAGATACTCACTGTCATTCTTCACCACTACTCAAATGAAAATTGTGTAGAAAATATTATTTAGTAAACATGGTGAGGTCCTAACTACTACCTGGATGGTATTCCCATCATTAGAGTCTCTGGATGGTATTCCCATCATTAGAGTCTCTGGATGGTCTACTGGATGTATTCCCATCATTAGAGTCTCTGGCTCAGACTATAGCTTCTTCTAGTGGGGCTGACCACGGTCATTAGAAGGCCTTTAGGAAGATAAATCTATGTGAATGTAGGAGTTCTTCCAGCACTCTCCCGTTCACCTGAGATACCCGAATACATGGTATTAGGAGAAGGAAAGAGCATAGGAGGGTATGGTGGGACACAACAGGAAGGAGGGGCATCCAGCAACTTCAAGTAAAACATATTGGGAGACAGTGTTTCTCCATCTTCGGCTTTTGGATATTCTGAAGCAAGGCTACCTGGAGTATTTTTGTTTGTTTGTTTGTTTTGTTTTTTTTTAATGCAAAGTTGTAAGTTTGTCCTTCAATAATCTGAGTCAGTAGGTCTTACTGGGATCCAGGGATCTTTGTCATCACCATTCATGTTTAAGAACTACTGATGGGGAGGAGTTGGGCAGATATGTGATTGTCTAAAGAGGAATATAATTCCCAGAAAGAGGAACTTGAGGGGAATTTCTAAAAACTGACACTCAATGGAATAAGTGCATCAAGCAATTGCTGTGCCCCAGACATGGTGGGACCATGAAAACCCTGGAGAACTTGATTTTTTTTTTTTTTAGTTTTTTAAAAATTTATTTTAATTGTTGTTCTTGTATAGTTTTCTGTCTTTTACTCCCATCCCAGCCCACCGCTCCAGCCCTCCTCACCTCCCTCCCATTTCCACCCCCCATAGTTTTTGTCCATGTGTCCTTTATACTTGTTCCTGTAAACCCTTCCCCTTTCCCCCTGAAATTTCCTCCCCTTCCCCCTCTGATGACTGTCAGCCTGTTCTCAATTTCAGTGTCTTTGGTTATATTTTGCTTGTTTGTTTGTTTTGCTGATTAGGTTCCACTTATAGATGAGGTCATATGGTATTTGTCTTTCACTGCCTGGCTTATTTCGCTTAGCATAATGCTCTCCAGTTCCATCCATGCTGTCATGAAGGGTAGCAGCTCCTTCTTTCTTTCTGCTGCATAGAATTCCATTTTGTAAATGTACCATAGTTTTTTGATCCATTTGTTTACTGATGGGCACCTAGGTTGCTTCCAGCACTTGGCTATTGTAAATTGTGCTGCTATGAACATAGGGGTGCATAGGTTCTTTTGGATTGGTGTTTCAGGGTTCTTAGGATATAATCCTAGCAGTGGAACTGCTGTGTCAAAAGGTAGACCCATTTTTAGTTTTCTTAGAAAATTCCATACTGTTTTCCATAGTGGTTGTACCAGTCTGCAGTCCCACCAACAGTGCACGAGGGTCCCCTTTTCTCCACAACCTCTCCAACACTTGCTGTTTGTTGCTTTGTTTATGATGGCCATTCTGACTGGTGTTAAGTGGTATCTCATTGTGGTTTTAATTTGCATCTCTCTGATAGCTATCAAGCATCTTTTCATGTGTCTCTGGATCCTCTGTATGTCCTCCTTAGAGAAGTGTCTGTTCAAGTCCTTTGCCTATTTTTTAATTGGGTTGCTTGTCTTCTTAGAGTGGAGTTGTGTAAGCTCTTTATATATTTTGGAGATTAAACCCTTGTCTGAGGTATCATTGGCAAATATGTTTTCCCATACAGTTGGTTCTAAGGGACATATCAGTAAAAATGTTGCTGCGTGAAATATCTGAGATTTTCCTGCCTATGTTCTCCTCTAGGACTTTAATGGTGTCACGGCTTACATTTAAATCTTTTATCCACCTTGAATTTATTTTTGTGTATGGTGTAAGTTGGTGCTCGAGTTTCATTTTTTTTTGCATGTAGCTGTCCAGTTCTCCCAACACCACTTGTTGAAGAAGCTATTTTTTTTAATAAATTTCTTTTTTTATTATTATTTCTTTTCCTTTTAGATTTTATTTATTTATCTTTAGAGAGGGAGAGAAACATCAATGTGCGGTTGCCTCTTGTATGTCCCCTGCCGGGAACTGGCCTGGCAACCCAGGCATGTGCCCTGACTGGGAATCGAACCTTGATCCTTTGGTTCGCAGGCCCGCGCTCAATCCACTGAGTTACACCAGCCAGGGCAAGAAGAAGAAGCTATTTTTACTCCATTTTATGTTGCTGCCCACTTTGTCAAATATTAATTGACTGTAGAGACTTGGGTTTATTTCTGGGCTGTCTGTTCTGATCCACTGGTTCATGTGTCTGTTTTTATGCCAGTGCCAGGTTGTTTTGATTACAGTGGCCTTGTAATACAGTTTGGTATCAGGTATCATGATCTCTCCTAGTTTGCTCTTCTTTCTCAAAATTGCAGCAGCTACTCAGGCTTGTTTATGGTTCCATATAAATTTTTGAAGTTTGTTCTATGTCTGTGAAATATGCCATTGGTACTTTAGTAGGTATTGCATTGAATTTGTAAATTGCTTTGGGTAGCACAGACATTTTGATGATGTTAATTCTTCTGATCCATGAACACAGTATATGTTCCATTTGTTTGTATCTTCCTTGATTTCTTTCTTCAGTGTTGTGTTGTTTTTCTGCATACAGGTCTTTTACCTCCTTGGTTAGGTTTATTCCTAGGTATTTTATTTTTCTTTTTGCTATATCGAATGGGATTTTTTTTCTTGATTTCTGATGTTTCATTGTTGGTATACAAAAATGCTTTTGATTTCTGGATATTGACTTTGTATCCAGCTGTTTGGCCAAATTCATTTACTAGGTCAAGCAGCTTTTTGACCCAGTCTATAGGATTTTCTCTGTACACTATCATGTCATCTGCAAACAATGATAGTTTTGTTTCCTCCTTTCTGAGTTGGGTCCCTTTTATTTCTTTTTCTTGTCTAATCACTGTGGCTAAGATTTCCAATACTATATTGAATAGAAGTGGTGAAAGTGGACAACCTTGTCTTGTTCCTGATCTTAGTGGAAAAGATTTTAGTTTTTGCCCATTGAGTATGATGTTGGCTGTAGGTCTGTCATATATGGCCTTTATTATGTTGAGGAATGCTCCCTCTATTCCCACTTTGCTGAGTGTTTTTATCATAAATGGGTGCTGTACCCAAATGCTTTTTCCACATCTATTGATATCATCAAATGCTTTTTCCGCATCTATTGATATGATCATGTGATATTTATCTTTGCTTTTGTTTATGTGATGTATTACATTTACTGATTTGAGAATATTGAACCATCCTTGCATCCCTGGGATGAATCCCACTTGGTCATGGTGTATGATCTTTTTAATGTATTGTTGGATGTGGTTTGCCAATATTTTGTTGAGGATTTTAGTGTCTATGTTCATCAGTGATATTGGTCTGAAGCTTTCTTTCTTTGTTGTGTCTTTATCTGGTTTTGGGATTAGGATGATGTTGGCTTCATAAAAAGAGTTTGGGAGTCTTCCATCATTTTGGATTTTTTGGAATAGTCTGTGAAGAATAGGGATTAGCTCTTTCTTAAATACATTGTAGAATTCTCCTGTGAAACCATCTGGTCCAGGGCCTTTGTATGTTGGGAGTTTTTGATTACTGCTTCCATTTCATCTGCTGTTATTGGTCTATTCAGGCTTTCTGTTTCTTCATCATTGAGTTTTGGAAGACTATATTTTTCTAGAAACTTGTCCATTTAACCTTGGTTTTCAAATTTCTTGGCATACAGTTCTTCATAGGAATTTCTTACAATACTTTGTATTTCTGTGGTATCACTCCTCTTTCATTTTTGATTGTGTTTATTTGGGTCTTCTCTCTTTTTTTTCTTGATGAGCCTGCTTAAAGTCTTGTCGATTTTGTTTATCTTTCAAATAACCAGTTTCTGGATTCATTGATCTTTAGAATTTTGCTTTTCGTCTCTATGTCATTTAATTCTGCTCTGATCTTGGTTATTTCCTTCCTTCTACTTGCTCTGGGCTGTCTTTGTTGTTGTTCCTTGAGTTCTTGTAGGTAGGGTTAAGTTGTTTGTTTGAAATATTTCTGTCTTTTTTAGGTAGGCCTGTATCACTATGAACTTCCCTTTCAGGACTGCCTTCACTGTGTCCCATAAGTTTTGGGTTGTTGTGAGTGGAGAACTCTATTGAAAACTGTAATAGGATTGGTCCAGTATCTTCAAGCATGTCTAGCATTCTTTTTAACTTAGTGTCTACTCTTTTTTTCATTGCATAATTAACATTCATGGGCAAAACTATTAATTTTATCAAACTAAGGGCCCCTCTTTCATGGCGTAATGATTACAATATGAAATTGCTCAAATTGAGAGAAGATACAAATCAATCTGTACTAGGCAAAATTGCCTAGTTAAACCAGGTAACATTTCTATGGATGTAAACAAATAAATTATGGATAATGAGTTGAAGGAGTTCATATAAAATTGAATTTAAAGCCTTAATTTAAACAAACTAAGTTCTCTAGTTTATATAAAATCAATACGCATGGCATATGAAATTTCATAAAATAGGATACAGTACATTGCTTGCTCTACACACCATTCACTATTTTTCTAAGTGCAGAACATTTTTGGATGATAAATATAATTAAATAGAGCAAAACCATATGAATTAGAGTCATGAAGATTATTTTTTTAGAATTACAGACTTGCTACAGAGCTTGAAGGCATTACTGGTATAACATCAGAGAAATGCATTAGCCCTCAGGGGATGCATTCTTATTATCAGTTATGGATTTTGTGGGCTTTACATTAGAAAGAGAAATGTTATGATATTTTTCTTTTAAAGCAAGGGGAGAAAACTACTGAAAATTTTAAGCAAACAATTAATGTTAACTTCAAACATAGGGCATTTGAGTTTATACACAGCTTGCTCCCTAGTTAAAGCCAAGATCTACGTTGCATGCACAATTGCATGCAAATTGGACTTAATTTACTGCATGCTTTGCCTCTTCAATTAAATAAAATAAGAAGATGATTTTTACTTTAGAAGGGTAAAACTTCACTGTGTTCAAATATTTTACCTCTCAATTTTCCATACACAGCTAATATATTCCAATATTTATTTGAAATTATTTATTTAGCTAGTTTATATTGAGTTCAGCCTTTGATGGAAGGCACAGGTTCTGCCTTCAAGGAGCTATGGACTCAGTGGGAACGGAAAATACATTAACAGGGTAATCACTGATTCTAGATTTATCCGTTCAAAATGTATGTTCTTGTTCAAATCCTGTCTTTAGAATCAGTATCATTGCATGAAATATGCAATCCATACACTTACAACGTGTACTAGTTTCATAGAACTGCCCTAAGAAAGTACCATGACTGGGTGGCTTAAACACCAAATATTTATTATCTCACAGTTTTGGAGACTAGAAGTCCAAAGTCAAGGTGTTGGCAGAGCCCTCCTCTCTCTGGAACCTGTCAGAGAGAATCCTTTACCTCTTCTCAGCTTCTGGTGATTTGTCAAACATCTTTGGGATGTCTTGCCTTGCAATTACATTTCAATCTCTGCCTCCATTATCACATGGTATTCTCTCTTTTGTCTGTGTCCAAATCTACCTCATCTTACAAAGACACCAGTCAGATTAGATAGAAGTGTCTACTGTACCCCAATATGACCCTATTTTAACATAGCTAATTGCATCTATTATTATCTTGTTTCCAAGTAAGGTCACATTCTGAAGAACTAGGAGTTAGGACTTGAATATATCTTTCTTGGGGGAAACTCTAAGTCATTTCATAATCTTGCAAGTTCAGCCTGTCTTCATTTCTCCTTCATTATGGGAGAGAGAACATGCCAATTATTGATTTCCTTCTCTGTGGCAGGCACTTTACATATGTTAACTGACTTATCCTTGGGAGGACTCTAAAGAGAAGGCCTGATTATCCTCATTTTACTGGTGTGGCATCTGAGGCTTAGAGAGTTTAAAAACATTTCTCAAGATTTACTTGTTTTAAGTCAGCTCAAATCTCCCCAGAACAAAGAATCCTTCCTGAGAACCCAAACAAAACTGGGTTTCCCTGATACATATTTTTATGGAACCCTATATTTTCCCTTCATAAAATTCTTATTATTTTGTTTATTTGTGGTTTGTGTTTGCCTCTCCATCTAGACCATAAGTTTCATGAGGTAGAGACCATGCATTTCTATCACTGGGCATATGGGAACTCAGTAATATTTGTGGAGTGAATGTTCAAATAAATGACTCCTATAACTAGTAAGTGGTTGAAGTAATATTTGAAATTTTCACTCCAAAACCCAATTGCTCCTCCCATAATTATTAACAAATATTTACTAGACATCTGTAGTGCAGCAGGCATTCTACATTGTGCTCAGGATGTCAAGATAAGATAAAGTTCTTGTCCTCAGGGAGTTCACAGTCTAGTAGAGAAGAAACACAAGAAAGGGGATGACTAAGTTCCTAAGCTGAGGATAAGTAATCAGGGAAAGCTTATCCAAGGGGGTTGTACTGAAGTTATATCTTATAGGCAAGGAGGTAAGTTGGAACGATTCAGGAAAAGAAGGTAAGAGTGTTCATGGCCATAAGGCAGAGAAGAAGGTATAAAGGGAACAAGCCCTTGGGAAGATGGTATTTTCACTGAGAGGAAGGTGAGAGGGTGAAGGTGTGTTGAGTTAGGTGAGCCTCCTCTAAAAGAACTCTTGCCTGGGCCAAATTGGTCTCCTTATGATCTCATCAATGTATCCCACACATTTCTGACTCAGCTCAATGAAAGCAGAACTTTCTAATTTTTAGAACTTTCCAAATCTGGAAAAGGCTCTCTTTGGAGATAGCAACTTCCCAGTCAGTTGGGAGTGCTAACCATTGTGTTCATGACTAATTTAGTCCAATAATACAGCAACAATGCTCCCTATTCTTTCTCATACCATGGAACACATTGAAAATGTTACTATTTCTATGGCACATTGAGGTAGCAACAAGATGTACTCTGTTCTGGGTGCTGAAGGGATCAAGACCTCATTCCCTCTTAATTCTTTTTTTCTTTTGGCACAACATGTAGAATGTTCTAGGATGGGAAATTCAATCCATTTGAACTTTATCTATAGGAAATATTAAGATATTCTATGATCTTGAGGTTCTTTAAACAAAAATACTCTTTTTCTGCATTCTTTATACAGAATCCAGAGCAATGTAGTAATGGTATATAAATCAGATCATTTCAATCCTCTTTATAAATTCCTTCACTTGCTTTTTAAAATGTTTTACAAGAAAATCTAGAATTTTTACCTTGAACTAAGAGGTTCTGAACAATTTAGTACTTGCTTACATCTCCCAATAATTTCCTATAGCTTTTCCCTTTGATCACTATCACCAAGCACCAGAAATTTATTTCAAATCTTCAAAAAAGCCAAAATAGGTGTTGCTTCAGGACCTTTGCACAGTTGCCTGCAAAGTCAGATACAAGCATGAATGACTCTTTCTCATACTTCAATCTTCAGCTTAAATGAAACTCAACAAGGCTTTCGCTTCATGTTGTGTATCAAGAGTTTGTTTCTTAAGATACATGATACAAATTATTAAATAGTGTCTATATTACATACATTTAGTTATTTATTAGTCCCTTACCCTATTCATCACAGCTACCTATCACCTTTTTCTTGACCTGTGAGTTTCACAAAGTGAGAGCTTGCTTTATTTGTGATTCTAGTCCCAATGCACACACAAAGGCTCACACATGGTAGGAACACAATATTTACAAATTGAATGAATTAGCTAAAACATCTCAAGGGAAATTTGACAAATAGACAAATGGAGATATTGTGATCCCAAAAAGAATGGAGGTGTAATGAATGAGATGGACACAAAGGATAGATTTGGAGGAGCAGTCATATCAGATTTAGGAACTGAGAAAGATTTCATGGAGGAAGCTCTAGATGTCTCCAGATCTATCAACAGATGAAACTAAGGAGGGTGTATGTGTGTGTGTTTATTTATGGAAGTATTTTAGGAGAAACAATGATCAATTAAATTCATTGTTTGGAGAAGAGTATGGTTTATGAACAATAAGTAATGAAATTTGAATTGATTACATCAGTAATTTTTAACCAGGTGTGATTTTGCTCTCCCAGGGGATATCTGGTAATGTCAGTTTTGGTTGGTTCAACTTAGGGGTACCCCTAAACATTCCTCAGTGCACAGTACAGTCTACCTCAAAAAATTATCTAGACCCAGCCCTGGCTGGTGTGGCTCAGTGGATTGAGCTCGGGCTGTGAACCAAAGGGTCATGGTTCGATTCCCAGTCAGGGCACATGCCTGGGTTGTGGGCCAGGTCCCCAGTGGGGGCCATGTGAGAGGCAACCACACGTTGATGTTTCTCTCCCTCTCTTTCTCCCTCCCTTCCCCTCTCTCTAAAAATAAAGAAATAAAATATTAAAAAAATTATCTAGACCCAAAAGTCAATAGTTACAAGTATAAGAAATACTGGGTTATTGGAATATAGAATAGAAAGATTACAGATAATAGGGCTGAAAAATAAGGCAAGATATAACTATAGAAATGTTCGTATGTCAATGTCAGGCATTCATGTAGTAGGTAGAGGGCAGCTAATGTTAGTTTTATGCAAAGATGTGATAGGATCACAGTAGGACTTAGGGATGACCAACTTGGTACTTGTATGATGACTGCTTGGAGCATGATTAGAAGGTTATAATCATGCTCCAAGTGGAACATGGTCTAGAAAAGAGATTAGAAGGCCCTGTACAAGAGAAATGCCAAGAGACATGGAAAGGACTGGATAGATTTATGTTATTTCAGAGTCACAATATTCAGGAATTGCCAATGATAGAATGCATTGATTTTGGTTAAGTAGTCTTAAACATAAATATATAAATTCTTATGTCCCTTTAATTCAGTTAACATGAATTTTGAAGGAAATACCACAAGTCTTGACTTTTTTTTTTTTGCCCATAAATGCTTGGAATGTCCCTGAGGTTTCTTTAGTATTTCATATCACATATTTTTATCAGTGAGTGGAAAATTGAAAAACATGTATTCACGAACAGCTCTGTTGTTTTGGTGAAGAACTTTGTTTTTTTGCACCATATTTGGGGATGAGATGGGCATAAAAAAAGAGTAAGAAGAGAGAGAGAGAGAGAGAGAGAGCAAGCAAACCAAACTACAATTGTTTTAAAATTTCTCTTGTAGAACATTTGTTTATAGAATACTTGGAAGATGAGGTATTTGAAAAAGAGTCATAGAATCTTAGAGTTGGAAGGTTATCTACTCCAGTCTTCTTTATTCAAGCACAAAATCAAAACATTAAATGGGATGACTGACTATTCTTGTCTTAAAGATCTTCAGTGCTTGGCCTCTTGCCAGGTTGTTCAAAATCTGTGCTCACATTTGCAGTTGGTTTCTAAAATTTCAAGATATTGGCAATCTGACAAAAGCCTATTTCGAAAGTAACTGGTATCTTTATTAAGGTATGACAAATGAGATATGAATAAATACTGTGTGAAAGTGCCAAAGTAAAAAATACAAGGCAATTTTTATTTGGACTTTATCCTTTAATAGGTGTTTCACAGACATCAGCAAAAAAAAAAGTCTCTGTATTTTAGTCCACACTTCCTCCAGTCTAGAAAGAGCCAATTACTGTCACAAACAGAAATCATTTATATGTGAGTATTAGCCCCATCATGGTCCTGATACCAGCCTTGGAAATTCTGATCTCTAGGGAGTATAACATTTGCTACCCTTCCATGTTCAATAGGCTACATCAGAGACTGTTCAGAGATATGGGGAAGGGTAGTTTAGGTCTGTAGCCTTCTACCAGCTTATTACAAGGCTTCAAGGCACATTTAGTCCACTCAGTGCTATCACACATTCTTGATAATGTATATTTTAAATTACCCATGCACTTTGATCACGGAAGTCAAGAGCATGTCAGGTCCTTGCCTTTTCTGGAAGGAACATTAGGCATGGAAGCTTTAACATTCCTAAGAGAGCAGATACCTGGTCAAACGGATGCAGTTTATAATAAATGGAGCTCTGGAGAAGGAATTGCTAATGAGAACCGGAAATGAGTGAGGAGGAGAAAGCATTCTGTCAGTTATTAGGAGAGCAGGTTAATTAAGAAAAGGGTAATTAGAATGCAAGCTTAAGTTCTGGATTTCTATATATGGCCACATGTAACCATGGCTTGGAGAGATGGGTAGAAAGTGAAAGACTCCTTTATGTACCATGGTTCTAATGAATGCAGAGGCCTGTAAAAGTGCTGATTTAGATCATCTTCCTTTATGTTCTCATTCCTGGCCACCTCCTCTGCCATTTATCTCACTTTTTTGGAATATACAATTGCTCTACAGCAATCTGCGTAATTTTGCTAACATGATTTATGTTCACTCTCTTTAGGTAAAACTTGAGAGATTTTTTTCTGTGTATCTGATATAACAGAATGTAAAATAAAAAACTAGTATATGTAGAAATATTTTATTGACAAAAAGCCAAATAATTTCTCTAAAATAAAATATCCCCTAATCTATCAAAATTATTTGATTATTTGAGGGGGATCAACTCACCTTTGTTAGAGTTTTGTAGATTTTTTTTAAATAGTCCTGGATGACATTACAGCCTCTTTTCAAAAGTTCACTGGTCATACTATGGAAAACAGACTATCAGACAGAGTAAAACATGTAAGACCCTTATAAACTTTATAGGTGCTCTATTTTCTACTTTGGAACTCTAAATATGTGATGCTAAATATATGTACAAAAATAAAAGTTTTTTATTGAATGACTTTCTAATAGACAGTACTCACAACTCCTATGAATTTTATTTGTAATGAATACCTCATATCATTTATCCAGATTTTTTAAAGAGTTTTTTTTTCCTAATTAAAGCTATAGGAAGAGGAAAGCAGTAATATGTCTAAAATCATGGTACAGGTACCATGCTTTAGAAACACTGTCTTAATATTACTCATAGGATAAAAATTGCATTTAATTTCTTTTAATGTAAAGAAGTGTGTGTTGGCAATTTTTATTCCCTGGTGTGTGTGTGTGTGTGTGTGTGTGTGTGTGTGTGTGTGTGTAAAGCTCAACATTTAGTGGTGTGAAGTATGGACTTGTAGTTGTTAGTACAAATAACAACAGCAGAGATTGTAGAGTCAATTACTGTGAAACTGTGAAGAATGTGTTCTTGCAACAAAGCACATGGGATCTTGGTTCAGAGTAAAAAAGCAACCCTGCTGCTGTTCACTTCATCAGTGAGGGACTCTACGAGAGGGAAAGGCCAGGAGACAGCACTGAAGAGAGAAACAGGCAGTGGCCTCGCCTGCCTACTGATCGGAGTGTGCTTGTCTTCTCAAAAAGAAAGAAATTCATCCCTTTAATAATTCCCCGAGATGGCACAGCTAAGCTAAGTTGGCTCTCCAGACAGCTCTTGTTTGTGAAGTGTAATTCTGTGGTAATGAGCTGGTGACAATGTGAGGAAAATAGTCTAAGCATTCTGAAAAATAATTCCAAACGTGACTACAGACAAAAAAGAAGTGAAGTTAAAAAGGAAGAAACAAAGGAGAGAGGGAAGGAAGGAGAAAGGAGGAGAGGTGGAGGATGGAGAGGAGGAGACAGGAAGGAAGGAAGGAAGGAAGGAAGGAAGGAAGGAAGGAAGGAAGGAAGGGAGGGAGGGAGGAAGGAAGGGAGGGAGGGAGGGAGGGAGGGAGGGAGGAACTTCTAATGATCATTTCAGGGGAACTAACAGTATAAGGGGACATGCACAATTTTCCCTCAATATGTGTCCTACCTATCCATTGTATATTCTAATGCCTCTTTCTTGCCATGGGGATGCTCCTTTCTGTTGTAAGTGAATGAGCCTCAGTCACCTCAGATTTCAGTGGATTTGTGTCTCTTACCTAACTTGAATATTTTCAGGATAGTTGATAGGTCTCTTTCCATCTATAAAATAATGCCCAAGCATATGCAATTTTTAACTTTTAATATATACAAAACTCAGCAATTATGAAATGAACATAGGCTTACTAACTCAAATCTCTCTTGCTCCTTTCCATTTATTAACAGATAATCTTAAATTTTATAGCTTGTAACTGCTTGGGAGAAGCTGCAACAGAGAGTTGATTTCTGAATATGTGTCCCGTAAGGAATGAAATGGAAATTTTCTTAATTTTAGAAAACAGATATGGGATATTGGGTTTTTCAGGAGAGGAAAGGAGATGTGTTATCAAAGGCAGAAGATATTGGTCAAGTAGCTCAGAAAAAGAAAGTAAGGCTTTGTGTGGTTGGTGCTGAATGACAGAGAGTAAAAACTTGACTTTTCACTTTCTGTTGTATTTTATATCGCACTTAACAATATGTACTATTCTGGGACACCTGGGATTCTTATTTCATGGAAGGCAGTGTGAATTCTCCTATTCCATTCTTCCTAAACTGAAGCAGGCAAAGCAATTTCTAAACACATCAAGTTGGAAAAGAGAAGAAAGGAGATTTCAGGACATTTGACCTTTGCATTAAGGACAATTAAACATTTACTGCTGCTGGCTTTTCTGATGAGTTCAATCTAAGCCCTTAAATTTGTTAGTGAACCTGTCAATATTTAAATACAAATATTTTCAATTCTACCATGGCAAGGCTGGTTAGTATATTCATATAGAAGGATTATGTTCTCTCCTGTTCATCCTTCTCCCTATCCTTTTCTATCGCTTCAGTCTCTCTTATTTTTGTGGAGGGGGTAGAAGAAGACCCAAGGTTTCAGCTTGAGGCTTTTACTGGGGATTTCAGAGGGTAAATGTTCTTGATAAAGTTTTTAAGATAGAAGTGGTGTATTTCCTTTATTAATCAGACTACAAAACTGAGATGTGTGTTCACACTAGATAACAAACTCTTAGTTTATATACGTGCCCTGCTTTTTAGTATCTTTTGCTGCTTCGAAGCTCTGAACTACAAGCTCTCTGGTATGTGTTATTGACAACATTTCTTTCAAGCAGTGAATTATATCCAGGATTAATAAAGAATCCAAGTGTTTCAGGTTTCAAACCCTTCTTTTCGGCAAAGGCTGGTCTGCAGCCATTGGAAATCTACAGGAAAGCACATTGCTGAGGCCATAGTCAGCCTCTGCATTCAATTTTCTCTTTCCCCAGAGCAAGCTCAGAAGACTGGGAGCCTGGTTTGCAGACGCGTGGCACCAACCATTAACTATTTATGTTACATTACTTGAAAACTTTCAAAGTCTTTCTGAGTTCAAAGTTAAAATTTTACCTGTTAGGATATTAGCTAACTTGAACATGACCTTTTTAATTTTTTCTGTTGTGAACTGTGAGCAAGCTGTAACTGAAACATAACTCCCGAACCTGGCTGTCAGCAGAAATTCTCTCAATTCTTAATGTGGAACCTTTCTCCTATGGCAAGGTTAGTTGAGATGTTTTAAATATGAAGGTGATTCTACTTCTTCACATACAGACTTTTATTTTCATTTGGACACAATACTTAGATATTTTATACAGATGATAAATTAGGAGCTGAGGAACAGGCTACTTAGAAATTATAGAATTGTGTAATAATACATGGCAATACCTGAAACAGTCTCTTATATTTCAAAATGTATTGCTTGGAAATTGTTTCTAAAACTATAAGAATGCTTTGAAGTACAAGTATATATATATATATATATATATATATATATATATATATATATATATATATATATATATATATAGTTGCCCTGGGGAACTTTTAGAAATCTTAAATCATTTCCCAATTGGATCAACTGAGCAATAGAGAAGGAGACAAGTAAGATCACACAGTAAAATTAGAGTAGAAATCTAATGGGATACACCTATAACATCTATGGCACGTTTGCTTGCTTGAGTTCCCAAAGTATAGAAACAGGCAACCAAGACATATTTAGCAACTCTCATCATTTAAGAATCATGAGGTAACAAGGTGGAAATGCAAAGGCCACTGTGATGTATAAACTCTCAGTGTTTCAGAATGCAAATTAATATTAACAATAACAAAATTTTAGTAAGTACATACCATATTTTTAAACTTCAACCACTATGGTTAATATACAATATTATCATAATTTCTGGTAAACAGTATAGTTATTCAAAGTTTATATACCTAATAAAGTGATCACCATAATGTCCAGTAACCTTCTGACACTGCACAAGGTTATTATGATATTACTGGCTGTATTCCTCATGCTGTACATTACATTCTTGTGACTTATTTATTTTATAACTAGAAATTTGTAAATTTTATTCCCTTTCCCCTTCTTCGCTCTTCCCTCTAACCGCTTCCCAATTGGCAACCATGAGTTAGTTTTCTATGCCCATGAGTCTGTTTCTGACTTGTTTTGTTTCTTCATTTCATTTGATTTTTTAGATTCTGCATATAAGTGAGATCATATAGTATTTGTCCTTCTATGTCTGGCTTATATCACACAGCACAATGCCCTATAGGCCCAACTGTGTTGTTTCAAATGCTGGATTTCATTTATGGCTAAGTAATAGTTCGCATACACTCACACACATACACACTCACACATACATACATACTATGTCTTCTCAATCCATTCATCTACCTATAGATACTTAGGTTGCTTCCATATTTTGGCTATTGCAAATAATACTTCAATGTGTGTATATACATAGGAGTGTGTATATCTTTTCAAATTAGTGGTAGACACCCAGAAGTAAAATTGTTGGGTTCTATTATTATTAGAGGGACCTCTACAATGTTTTCCACAGTGGTTGTGTCAACTTGCAATGCATTTGCCATTTTTCTGACACCATGCTAAAAGCTTCATGAATATCAACTAAATTAACTTCCTTCCAATGTTATTAAGATGATACAATTTCTATTCCATTGTGCAGATGAAGAAATTCAAGTACAGTTGACCATTGAGCAAACACAGGTTTGAACTACAGGGGTCCAGTTATAAGCAGATGTTTTTTAAATAAATACAGTCAGCCTTTCATCTCAGCAGGTTTCTGCATCCTTGCATTCAACGAATCCTGGATCGAAAACACTATTTTCACATTTCCAACTGTAGTTTCCCAGCTGCAGTTTCCCAGTACAGGATCAAAAATACTGTTTTTAATCTACTGTTTGTTGAAACCATGTATTTAAGGGTCAACTGTAGCATCAAAATTCTACACAGATTTTTGACTGCATGGAGATCCTTGCTATTCAAGGGTCAATGGTATAGAAAGGTGAAATAACGTGCCCAAGTCTCACAACTGGTAAGTGGATTTCAACCCAGGTGGTCAGAACCCAGAACCAATACTGCACTTAAGCAATACTCCAATCTGTGTTGTAGGCACATGAATAAAGAACGTCTAAGGTGATATTCCAAGTACACAGGACCAAGCCAGGAAGCCAGAACATGGAGCAGGGCTATAACAACAGTTTTCCTAAAGCATCAGAGGTTTTTGTTTTGTTTCGTTTTGTTTTGTTTTGTTTTCAAAGAACAGTTACTTTGATAAGACCAAAAGCTTCTGCTCCTTTTATAGAGCGAGGTAGTAAATTGGACTTTGCCCTGCATGTTTAGAGTCTTAGGTTATATTGGGATGACATGAGGTCTGGGAAAACACACTCATTGTTTGTGTTAGAGACAGGATTGTGTCTGAAGAAGTTTGTACTATTTGGAGCCTCAGCAGTTTTGATTAAAAGACCCAGGCATGGGGCTCAGACTCCAATCCTCCTTATCCTTCCTTCCACTTGGGTTTGGGCAGGGCTCCTACTGAGGCAACTCCAACAATAGTGCATTAATCGTCTAATTGCTTTTATCTTAACCCCAGGTTCTGGGCTATTCAAGTGGTTTCTGTGATAACACTGGTCAGCAGCACTGTGACAGTCTGATTTGCTGAAAAACAAAGTCATCAGGACTACTTGTGCAGAATCTCCACTCAGGAATCCAGGGGTATCTTCAGTATGGTAAGTGTTACTTGCTGCAAAGTGCGTCTCCGAGCACCTAATTCTATTTTCGTATTTCATCCATTATAAAATGGGACCACTGGTTATATGGAGAAAAAGTGCAATAAATTTAGCAATCAGCTATTCTTTAAGAGAGAGGGGCTACATTTGTGGGGTCATGAGGGTATGCAGGGCATGTAGGGCATGGAATTTTACAAACTATGCTTGCTGATCATTATAGAATCTCATTGAAGTTTTTCTTTTGAAGATATTTTAGCACTATTTTTCTTACTTCTGGTCCCTGACTTTATTCCTTGGAAGTTTTCCACATTTAAACATTCCTTATTGCTACATATAGCTCATGGAATGTTATTTTTTCCCTTGTACTCCCTTAACTACTGACATATTCCAAAGAATTGCAATTTCTTCCAATACCAAATTTGATTCTATTACATTTATAAGCTGCTAATACAGCTGAATTGAAACAGTGACCTGTTCTACCAGATATTGCTTTGCACAACAGTGCACGCTTAGAAATTCTATAAATTCAGGACAGTAATTGAACAACTTCCATCCCAAATTTATAACATAAACATGATATGAATAGATAAAATTCATTCAGGATTAAGTGTAAATCAGGGTTTGCAATTCAAGATTATTATAAATCAATATATTTTTTTTCTGAGCATATTTGAACATAGACTTCGGCAACTTCAAGACAGCTGGAACTAGTAAAGGATGCCATGTAAACAAGTCACCAGTAAAATTGTTACTTACATTTTATCTGGATATTTTGCTATTAATGTAGACTTATTAACTTCAAAATAATATTCTCACTTTTATTATTTAAATATGTTTTCTGTTTTACATCTCACTTTTTTTGAGTGCGTATATGCTCTGTAACTAAAAATATTGCAAGAAATGTCATAAAAGAATTAAAATAATGTGGAGACTCATAAAAAGGAAACTTTATGGTTTTTAAAATCGAAGAGAACTTTTCCTTAATTTGCTCCTTTTCTTGGCAGAAATTATTGAAAACAGTGTGCCAATCTGCTTCTCATTTTTCTTGCCTTATCACCACATAAACTTCAATTTAATAGACTAAATAAATAAACAAATGTTTAAAAAGCTGTTTCTTCGGTATGATTTGTCACCAGAAGAAGCGGAGATATAGGTAGGTGACAGGGTAGCACAGTTTGATGGATGTGGGAAGAAAATGCCAGCTTGACACAAACTGTCAAATTCTGTGTATATTTCACATCTAGGTGGTCTCCCATGAACCCATGCGATTGAGCAGCTATATAGATCTGGATAGCGTTGCTGCCTGATTTCCTAACATTTCTCCAACCTTTATTTTCTTTCTATTGCCTAACTCTTGTCTATGCATTTAAAGTAGACAAAGGAGTCAGTTCCAGGATATAAATATTACCTAGAATGGTAGCAAATCCTGAACATTTTTATATACATTTTGCTTAACTTCAGAAACACTGTGTTGTTTCTTCGAGAATTCAGTAATTATCTCTGTGAATTGAAACAGCTGAAGGCCATTTTTTACCAAATATAGTGTTATTTTGTGTGTGTGTGTGTGTACATAACTCACACAGCTATCAGGAATATAGCACTTTCCTTATATGTGGTAATATTCTTCTCTCCTGCCAAGTTTGTATAGGACTCATTTCCCTATGAAATGTCTACTTAAATTCCAATGGTCCAACTATATCTGTCTCTTGTTCAAAATGCAGCTTCAAATACTTGATCTTCACAGATCTTTTGTAGCTTAGCCCAGCTGGCTTGGCCACTGCAAAGCAGGCAATGTTCCATCATAACGCACCAATGCACACTTGTGTTTTTCCTTTTACTTAATAGTAATGCTTTTTAAAAAATTTCCTGAAGGGTAAGCAGTATGTTTTTGTGTGCTACATGCTAACCAGATGTCCCTTACCAAACAAAAATCTTTGCCAGGGGAAAGGGGAAGAAAATTGTAGAAATCTTAACCAAAAGGACAGAGTGATTTTCTCTACTGACCACAGTAACAGAAGGGAATTCATTCTGATGGTCTTGGAGCCTGTGCTAAGGGTCAACCCCCAATCCTGGTAAAGTCTCTGGCAATTTTCTTTGCAGTGAAAGTGGCTTTGGAACTAGAACCAAATTTGGCCTTAGAATTGCAGATACACATGAGAACTTCTACGTGTAGAACAAACAATTTCTTGCTGCCTATTGCTTGTGGGACGTTTGCCAAGAAAAAGCAATTTGCTTTGCTGCAAGAGCCCAGCTAGCCATTACTGGAGAATGTTTTTCCAAGATTGCTTATCAGTGATTTTAATAGGGCTCAGAGATTTGTGTGGTTGCACAAAATGTTAGTTACTTTTTAAAAGCCTAAATTTCTGTCAATTTTCTTCTATAAGTCTGAACTCTTTTCTAATTGTAACACAATCAGTAAGATTAGCACTTCCCTAAATGAGTAAATAGTAATTGATAATTAAATGCTTATGATAAAATGGATTTCACATGACTGTTCCAAGTAGAAGGCTGTTTTATTCAAGGGGCCTCCTTGGTTTTACACAGGAGTTCAAGCACTTAGTTACTAATTTGGTTTTGCAATTGTGTACTCTGTTCATGAGAGGATTCTGTGGAGATTTTTCTTCAGTGCCCCTTCAGTGATTGATTGATTGACTGATCAATTCATTTATTTAATGGATGTTTGTTGGCAGCAATTATTCTTTTAACAAGACTTATTGGGCCATACTGACCCACAGAAAGAGAAACGAGTAAGTCACTGTTATTATCCTCATTGCAGTCAAAGTCCAGATGCAGGCGATTGACATGCCAAAGGAAAAAACACTACCAGTATTCAGGGTTATAAGTAAAATAATACAGGTATATATATCAGGTTCAGTGTTTCTACCTGAGTCAAAACCCATGTAAACACTTTTGGTGTGAACCCCAAACTTGGCTTTATGTAAGCATATGCGTGTACATTTAGAGTTTGACAAAAGAGGACATAGAGATTGGGGCATCTTAACTTGGTTGGTAAATCCCATGTTGTTATAGGCCGTAATCTTCACTTGGACGCTGAAACCAGAGATGCTGCTCTAAACTGTGACAAATTCCTCTGAGTTTTTAGGCTGATCCTATAATTCTACTCAATGTTCCAAGTGACTTAGGTTGGAATTGTCTACTTTGGGATCGATTTAATAAATTATTTATGATAGAATTTGGATAACTTGTTTTCTCAACCTATAACGACAGATGGTATATAGCATTTTGCTTGGAAGTAAATTAACATTGGTAAGTAATATGTATGTCATCAAAACATCAGTTCTGTGATATTAGATATTCCTCAGTGAACCCATTTCTGATGCAGGACTCATCACAAACCAAAGACATTTGCAATGAAAAAACAGATGATGAGGCTACTAGAACGGAGTTTAATTTTTAGCTCTAGGGATCCTTTGAAGGGATGGTTCAATATAAAACCAATTTGCGTTATAGACATTTTGTAATCACCTCTATTTCTTATAGCAAATTAAATTGGGAATGTTCCCTTCTATGATACCCAGGCCACCCAGCTGGTTCCAGGGTGGCTATAGCCTCCTGGAGTGGTGGACATAGAAGGTTGACACTCTCTTATCTCCTCTCTTAGACTGGAAATGGCAGGAAATGTAAATACTTATTTTTTTTATTAGTCTGTGTTTATTAAGGACCCACTAGGTTAGGGGAAAAGACTCTGCTTTTACTTTCACCTTTAGATATAGGAAATTAGTCATTAATTAGAGTAAAAAGCAGTCATTACTTCTAAATTTGTCTGTGTTTTCTGGTCTCATTAGCCCTACTCTGGACTACATGATAATGAGCATAACATAATTAAAGAGTAAATACGAGGCAACTAGAAAACCAGAGTCAGGGTTTTGAGTATCAGATGGTAACAATCAGAGAACGAGTAATTTCTGCTCAATGAGGGTGGTCTTTCTCCAGTTTGAACTCAACATGTTCTCTTTTCCCTTGTGGCTGGGGGCTTTAGAAAAATCTCTTCTTATAATACAGTTGGAGTATATTAGAGAGACAGTAGTACTAAAGAGAGAGATGCAGAGATGCTGATGAGAAATTATTCAGATCAGAGTGAGAAAGCTGAAATGCCATGCAAAACCCAGTAATGCCAAGGGAGAATTGGCAGCTGCCACTTACAGTGAAGGAAAACTGGTTTAGAAATGTAAAAGGTGATGACTCCACTTAAAGGATCTGTTTGACTAATTGGGAGTGACAGTAGAGGAACTGAAAATTATCCCCAACGAAGATCTGACACTATGGCAAAAGCAATGACTACTTTGTAGAAAACTGGTGGGTGCAGATGATATGGGATACCCATTAAATATGGAACCCTAAAAGAAGAACCTTCATTAGCTGCCAATTTTCAAAATTCTCCAGTTAGGAGAGAGTGAGTGAGAATAACAAAATTTATACAAAGTGTTTCATAATCTGTGTAGACTGTTGGCTGGCATTTACATATTCAGAATGTATTTGATTTTTATATTTTTTAAATTTATTTTGTTATTTATTTTTTTAAAGATTTCCTTTATTTTTAGAGAGAGGGGAAGGGAATGAGAAAGAGAGGGAGAGAAACATCAATGTGTGGTTGCCACTTGAGTGTCCTCTACTTGGGGACCTGGCCCAAAACCCAGCATGTGCCCTGACTAGGAATTGAACTGGAGACCTTTTGGTTCACAGGCCCGTCCTCAATCCACTGAGCTATACCAGTCAGTGTATAAATTTTTTTTATTTTTTAATGCCTTCCCGAGAATATATTTATTAATTTTAGAGAGAGAGAGAAAGAGAGAAAGAAAGAGAGGGAAACCTCGATGAGGGAGAGACATTGACCGGGTCAAACACACAACCTAGGTATGTGCCCTGACTGGGGATCAAACCTGCAATCTTTTGGTGTATGGGACAATACTCCAACCAGCTGAGCCACCCAGCCAGGGCTATACTTGATTTTCATGAGCAAAAGAATGGCCATGTTAGATAGTACTTATGATGATTTGCATTTTACTGAGGCATGAATATGCTCACATTGACAGCATGATCAGAATGTACACCTGAAAACTATACAATTTTATTTACCAATGTCATCCCAGTAAATTCAATTTAAAAAAAGGATTGTTCCCCATGAAGTTTCTTCTGACCAAACAGCTTTGGTTCTCTTTTCTTCCATATTGCTTGAAATGTTGCTATAACTGGCTTAAAGTATTAGGCACTAGGGATTTTTGTGAAATTTACCCAGTGTATCCATGGGAATAGAAATAGAAAGATCATGCTAGAGAGCTAAAGAGAACATGAAAAAATTGTCCTTGATGTGATTATTTTTAGTTGGAAAAAAATCGCATATTTTATTAGTTTTATATTTTTTGAGTCATTAAGAATTTGAAGGGCTTGCTTAAATATCTTTTAGTTGAACTTTATTGCATTTATAAGGAGATTAGTTATAAAATGGAACTTATGAAATTGAAAAATTATGGAGATTTCAAGATATATTTGTCATAAATGGCAAGAGTCCACCATATCTCTTTTTCCATAAATTGTTGTGTTCTGAGTGGACACACTGAACAATCCTCTTCTTATGACACAGTAGCACTTTGACAAGACAGATATTATTTTGGGAGCTCATGATGTTATGGTGCTGATTCTGTGAAAAACTGTAAAATGAATAAGGGGTGTTATCTCGCTCCAACCCCATCCCACATCCTGTTCCTTTCTCAGATATCCCGAACCACATTTGATTCCCTCATCCTTGTTTCTCATTCTGTCAGGCCAATTGTTGCTGTGTTCTCATTACTCCTATCTTCAATCCAAGTTTGCTTTTTAATTTTCATTTTTATGGCCAGCATTAAAAAAAGTGAAAAATGAGTCAATTTATTACAGTAATCTACATCTTTAAACTAATAATGTAAGGCTAATGGAGACTTCCAGAAATTGTATTCCCTTTCAGGTAATAAAGGGTATTTTCATATGAATATTCATAAGTAATAGACCCTTTGATAATTTTGTTTAAACCAAACAGTATCCACACCCATGACAGGTTGTATTAAGCAAGAAAAATATTTTACAGAAGGTAGGAGTTTTACAACTCCTTTCTATCAAACTACCATGTAAATGAATGGCTGACGTCAATATCTTGTCTTAAGGATTTGCCTTTAATTAGCTTGTAATTGTATAGTGCTAGAAAACATAGGGAGATCATGCCAATTTACCTTCTTCAGCATGAATTGTGTGTGGATATTGACGCTATGACTTGGAAAGGCAATATGCAACTGCCGACTTTCTTTCATCTGCAAGGAGCCTGATGGCAAAGGGAAGACATCTAGAATTCATTACTTCAAATCATTTGTTCCCTAAGTGGATTTTTTAGACCATATTGTAGATCTATCATGATTCACCATCACAGGAAAAAGGGAAATTTATTTTGACCTGTGAAGATGCAGTGGATATGATATATGTTAGAGTGACACCTTTAAGGGATAATATTTCTAGATTAAAATTTCTGGAGTCACAATTTAAACTTTTTCAAAATCTTTTCCATTTGTTCCTCGCTGACCGTGTATTGAGTTTTCACATTTTGCATTTCTGTCATTTTAACAAGTAATACTTGATGTGACTCTCTGGCATCATATTACTAATTATCCTCTAGCTGCTGCCTATATTTGCCCCCTGGCAGGCACAGAAGCAAATTCCAAGAGACTTGTAATTCTAAGTCTCTAGAATGTTTGATTTTCATCAGTAGCAAAAATATGTTTCTCGTTCATAAACATTATGCCTCTCAAACTAATCATGGTATGGTGACACGTGCAACTTTGATTGCCACTTATCTTTTCTGCAGTTTGTTTCCATTTTTATTATTTAGATATTATTTGTTGCCTTATTTTGAGACTATTTAAAGGAGAAATAAAGAGATTTACTTGTCAGCAGTAATTCTTTAAAATCACATAGCAGAACAATATTGATTTCATCAAAACATAAAGACCAAGCATGACAATCTTTAAAAATCACCCACAGGCTCTCAACTGAAGTTGTAAAATAGACAGAAATATCCAGTTGGGTTTAATCAAGATCCTAGTAGAAATTAGAACTTGTGGTGTTTGGTATTTTTTTGGAAGAATGAAAAGCAAAATTTATTTTAGAATGAAGGTTGAGCAAATATAGTCAAAGTATGCAGAGGGGTGAGAACGATCAATACAAATGTAACATTTTATATGAATACAGTTAACTTTATTAAAACATGAATATTTACAAATATTTTCTTTAAATTTTATTTTTTTGTCACTAAGCTTGGAGAAAGGGAAGATGACCTAACCTTGCTGCCATTTCTGGTAAACTTTGCGTGTTGGAGTATTTCTCAGACTAAAGATATGGCTATAATCACAGAAAATTTGTATGATCTACAAAACAAGAAGCATTCTGTTTTTTGATGGGTATGATGGCAATCCCCTTCTCTTTATAAGCATGAGAAGTAAAAAAAAAACTTGTAAAGGTTTTTCTTAATAGGATACATGAGTCTTTTGGAGAGAGATGACCTTTTCACAAGTGCGTATTTGCTAACTGTCTATATGGTAGGGCTTTGCATATTTATTACCTCTCCTCACTGCTTTGAAGCTGTTATAGCATTTCCAAGAAAGTATAAAGAACTTATTTGGAATATACTTAAGAATCTGCATATCTAATCTGAATATTTATGAAGGCCTTATTATAAGAAAATATATTATTGTGGGTTTTTCCCCTACTATTGAAAATTGGATTAAATTTACAAAGCTATTAAGTGGTAAAGAAATATTTGCAGAACTTATTTGTAAGGAATTACACAGAAATGAGAAGTTAATCTTTTGGAAAATTTTTTTAGAATTTCAATGTCAAGAGCCAGTTTATGAGAATAATATAATACATTTCTGTTTACAACGCACTGTTAAATGCATACTCGCACTGACTCCCAACTGTAGTGTGACACTGTCACTGTCACTGTCACATCCTTACTTAGAGATGAGGTAATGGAGAGTCAGATGCACATTCCTTAGGCTTCTGTTTCTCCCCGCTGTGTTACACAATTCTCTCGTTATATCACATCTCTTCTCTTTGCTTTGTTGTTCATTTCCAAGACAACCCTGGGTCTGAACATGTTCAGGGTAGTTTGCTGATATCAACTTCTTAATTTTGAATAGTTTGATTTATTTTATTCAGACCTTTTATTTTTTAAATAAAATAAGCTGATTGTGATAAGATATAGCTTCTTCCAACTGTGTTTATAATAATGTCTGGCACATAGTAGGGAGTCAGATATTTGTTGCAAGAATGGATAAAGTATAAGATGTAAATAGAGCCTTGTAAGGGGAGAAACCAATGTTTAAATGTGCACAGTCAAACCTAGGAAATTGTTAGGAAAGAAGACACATGACTTCCATCCTGGACCTGCTGCATCAGTCTGTCATTTTACAGGGTCACTAGTGATGTAGTTTGAGGCTCACTTTATAGTGCGATCATTCTCAATCTTAAGTACACATTAGAAAACTGAAATGGGGCGGGGGCAGGACAGGGGAGAACAGTGGGGAACAAAGAGGGACAACTAAAATTGAGCAACAAAAATTTTTTTTTAAATCTACATAAAACAGAGGAGGTATGCCATCTGCAGAGGAAACTCATGTTGGATATACTACTGATGAGAACAAGGGATTCCCCATTTTCAATTGTTAAGGTTCTAGGGTATTATCCATAACTCATTAAGGTGACTGTGTCAGAAACACATGACTAAAATGTCAAAGTGAAGAAAGCCATAAGTTTTATAACAACTTTGGGATGAAAAACACTGCTTTGGGAGGCAAAAAAAAAATGATAATTTGATTTTAAAAAATAAAATAACCAGTCCTTGCTTGTAGATCATTAAAATATAATTTCTGGATTTGGGGACTAATTACAGATTTAAAAAAATCCCACTGATGATTTTAGGGTACAGCTAGGAGTGAGAGGCACTGCTAGATTATTACATCCTCAGTCAACATCAGAACATCTCAGCTTATTGCTGTCAAGACACTGGTTTTAGTATAAGACACTTAATTTCAGTGGAGCCCCGGTATGCCATCTCTAATAATGTGGAGTCATTTAAAGGTCTCTAAAGCCTACTAAATTTCTAACCATCAGCAATTCAAGGAAAGTGGATCACTACCTGTAGTCTTTCCCAGTCATGTGAAGGTTCTTCACCTGTGTGGCTTCGTTAGTGGTGTTCACACTAAATGACTGTCAATCATTCAAAAATTCTATCTAGACTGAGGAACTGCTTTGGTCCACGTTTTTTCACTGCACATTTATGCTACTTTCTTTTGCCAGTGGGTTCAAACCCAACCATTTTATGACATAAATTTTGGCCCTTGGTAGACAGAGACCCGAAAAGGCCTTGTCTCAACACCGGTGGTCTTGTTGTTGCTACAGATCTAGGTGCCACCTACAGGTATATGCTTTGTTGTTTTAGTGGTTTTCTTGGACTTCTCCCTGACATTTTTTCTGGAGTAAAACCTCATACAGAGCAACAGAAGATATCAGGAAGAGAAGTTTGAGAACGCACAGAAAGTTCATGAAGGACAATGTGAAGAGAACTGCTTTTGTCTAGGAGGCAGTGGTGAGCTCCTGAACTTTTTGCAATGAACCCATAATCTGAGACACAGAAATATTTGCTGAATGATGAATAAATGATTGAATCAAGGAATGAAGGAATTAATGTACAATAAGTACTTATGGTAAAGATGTATCTTGGGTTGGCTGGTTAAAGAAGGAAAAGCTGGTTATTTGGTTAAATCCAAAATGAAAATAATGAATTGTGTGTGTGAGGTCATAAAGGACATAGAAATGGCAGAGAGATGAGACAATCTGGCACCTAATTGAACTTAGGAGATATATACATCACATTAGAGGAGTTCTTCTCAAATTATTACATGTGTAAGAATTACCTGAAGAACTTGTAGACACACTAATTTTTGTCCCACCCTCCTGAAATTCTTATTTAGTGATTTGAGGCAAGACCCAACAATCTGCATTTTGAGCAAGTTCCCAGGTGGTACTGATACTGCTGTTTCTGAGGATCCCATTTTGAATAGCACTGCATCAGGGTTTGGAACTTGGAGTTAGAATTAAAAAAAAAAATTAGTTCTGCTACTTAGTGACTGTGACATCTCAAGCAAATATAGTACCTCTCCTGGGACAATGCTCAAAATATTATCATATACCAGATACTTGGGATCTTATTAAAAATGCAGATTCTGATTCAGGTGGTCTGGGATGGGGACTAAATTTAAGCTCCCAAGTGATGCCTATACTGATGCTCCATGAACTAGACTCTGATTAGCTAATTTTAAGGCTATTACTTGTTCACACTTCACATGCTTATTGTTACAATGAAATAAAATGAAATAAAATCATACAAGTAAAAAATTTGCAAATTGTGAAGCAAAATGTACATGTAAGGCAATAGTAGTAGATTGTTAATGAGAAGAAATGGAAGAGGCAACTCTCAGTTTTGAGCTGATAAAGTAGGAGAATTTTGGCACATTTATAAAAATATGAAAGCCAGAAAAATGGTTTAAGATAAATGATGATTTAGGAAAAAAATGTGTCAGGAAATTGAAAACAGAAAACAGAAATAAGATTCAAGAAAATTTAGTCCTGAGACACCAATTTAGGAGTAGTTCACATATGATTAAGATATTTTTGAACATGTGGATGACAAAAAGAAAAGACGTTGGGTATAGAATCTGGGAAAGAGATAACATTTGGAGGAATGAGAAGAAAGAGGTACAATCAAAAGATAAACTGAGTTTTCTAGTATTACCTTACTTGGATATTATGGAAGCATCTCTTTGCATGTGGGGTTTATAAGCAGCTATTTCATGGATGGTGGAAGATACTCATCCAGGATTTATTTATGTCTTGAGCCAAATTACAGGCACTGAGAAAATAGAGCAATGAGGGAGATCATAAATTTTCTGAAAGATAAAAGGAAGAAGAAATGAGGGATTCTACAGCTAGATACCTAGAAAAAAAGATGTTGATTCCTTGCCTTGTCAATCAGTAAAGATATTTGGACATCTATGGAGCTTAAGAGAAAATGAAGTTTAGTAGTTTATGATAAGTAGCATTTTAATAGAGATAATTGAACCATTGGGTAGAGTAATAAGTAAGTTTGCCTGACTATTAATAATTACATAATTTCATGACTCTAGTGTATTTGACTAGTGATATAACATGGTGATTTTATGATATTCTTACGGATGCTTCCAAATAATGGCTTTGGATAATAAGAAAGGTTAATAAAGTTCCTTTTATCTTTTTTCTTTCATCTTCCCCATAAATCATTGGCTTTTTAGCTTTGTGAGGACTTTCGCTTTTCCTCTTAAATTTGGAAGTACAGTGTTAAAAGCTGGACATTTTAAAGTTTGATTTGCAATTACCCAAACTGCAAATAAACAGAAGCCTCTTTCTAACATTGATTTACTCTCAGAGGGTCATTCATAAACATATTCATTACAGACACACTCCACAAGTATTCAATAATACATCAATCACTGAGCTGTTTACATTAAAAGACACAATTGAAATTGAGCAATATAATTCAATAAAATTACTGGTATTTTTATTTATTCATCTAAACCCTTGTTGCTCAGTCACTGTAAACAGATCCATTAAAAACAATTCATTTTTCTGCTGTTTCATGATTGATCTTTTCAAACACATGATTATTCTTAATTCAGACAAAATATTTCATTTCTTTAAGTACATAAAAAGGAATTAGAGCCAGCTGAATTCAATAAAGGATGCGGAAGGAAGACGCTCAATAAAAGGAAATCAAACCTGTTTACAAGTCTGGGATCTAAACACTTGTGAGGTTTGTGGTTTTGGAAACTATATTCACATGTTGAGGAGAAAATGATGAAGGCTAGATAAATATGAGTGTAAAATGGATTCTTATTTCTCCTCGCACCCTAAATACCTCTTTTAAACAAAGAGACCCCCTTAATTTCAAAGAAATTCCATTCAGGCAAAGCACCAATGAACAGTGAAGAGAGAGAAATACATTTTTTTTTCTGAGAACATCCAGACATATCTATTATTTAGAAGAAAAGTTAAAATCTGAGTGTTTTCACAAAAACAGTTAATGTACAGAAATACGACAAATTATCATCTCCTGCAAGCAGTAAATCTTGGTTTTCTAAATCTGCTTTTTGTTTCCATTTCTTCTACTATGAATATATGATACTGAAAATATGTTAAATGAGGCCCTTGGGCAAATTAGAAACAGAGATTGGTAAAATGTTAGGAAAACATTTTTTTCTTATTTTAGTTTGAAATGTGGTTTATTTAGGAGGTAAAGGAAGTTAATAGAAACACATTCTGGAATCATAAGGATGACCATCTGCTAATCAGTTACTATCCCAGAGTTTCAATGCCTCTTAGGCATTTTATTTACATTTTAAACTTGATAATTTCTTTCAGGGAATGAGAACAGTTAGTTTGCAACCACGGTATACTATCGATGTAGCATACTGCATACTGTATATTGAGTCATTTTGAATCAGCACAACTTCAAGTGAAGGTTACCAAAAAGATGCCAGACTCCAGGAGGTTTCCAATTTGTGGGTTTTGGAATTCTGGTTACTGGAGAAAAAACAAGAAAGAAAGAGCTGGCATTTTAATTTCACGTGGCTGAACTTTTTAGTTGTATTCAGACACTCCTTTTTTTTTTTTTTAAATTTTTTTCAAGCTGGGCCCATTTCCAAGTAGGAAGCTGTGGAATTATTGCTCTCACTCCCACGTTTAGTGTGATCTCCTATAATGCTAAGGTTAGGTCAGCCTTTTCCCTGTGTCCTCCATTAAACCTACAAATAGATCAGACTTCATGATAAGGAACAAGCCAAAAAGGACAAAAGATTGTAAGTGAAACATTGAACCAGCTTGACTTGAATTAGAATTGAATCAACTGCATAATCTAATGTTCACAGAGTGCTTTGGCCTCAGATCCTGGTTGGTTTCACCCCACAGCATCTAAGTTATTCTTTCTCTTTTTCTTCTTTTTTCTCCCCCTTACTGCCCTGCTGTGTTCTGATACATTTAAAAGGATAGCTCTTTGTGTTTTATGCAATGGAAAAATTGCTGTTGAAGTCTTAGCCTTGAAAGGCACTGACTGTACCTAAAAACAGAAAAAAAAAATTCCTTTGCCCCGCCTCCCATTGGTTGTTTGGAAACAGCTGTTTGAGGCCAAGTTTGTACTTTACTCTTATCAGTCCATTTGGTGAGATCAGAATGTGCTTGAATAACTCTGAAGGCTAAAATATGTTGACTGAATTCTCTGCTGCTACCATTCCGGAAGGCCAGCGAATACCATCGCTGACTGTCAACGGCAGCCAGGCTCTGCCTTCCTCATGCTCGTGACCCATAGTGGAAATATTCTTGGCTCCTATACATCATAATCCCGGCCTGGTGTGGGTCACACTGAGGAGAAACACCGCAGCACGGTCGAACCACAGGCCTGACAGATCTGGCCGACCAACATATGGAATTGCCGCTCTGATACAGAGCATGCTCTTGCATTTGCCTTGTCATGGTATAGGGGCAAGTTTTATTCTGATCTTTTTCTCAGTCGTAGCTGTTATATTTAGGGCATCTGTATTTTTGTCGGAGGAAACTGGGCATTCTGATTTTCATATTCAGTCTCAATCATTTTAGTATTCCGACGATGATACTCCGCTGGTCTTGATTGCTACTGGAGTTGTGGATATTCTTCCCAGTTTTTATTTACAGAGAAACCTAGTTTTTTCATAACACAAACAGAAGAGTCTTTGATTTTAATAATTATTTAATTAGTCTTCTTGCAGAAAGGAATCATGCCATATTATTAATTTGCGGGGTTCTTATATTTATCTTCAAGTAATGCAGACAGTGTTTTGTCAGTTATTTATGTAACTATTTATATGTTTACATTATGCCTATTGTTGAAATATTTTGTTGAAATACTCAGGGACTTTGACAAGTGTGCTGTGTTAGCAGGGAATAGTGTTTAAAGGAGAAACAATATTCTTTTTCATTTGACTATTTCAGTAAAGCAACTATAGTAATTACTGTATAACGTACTGAGCAACCCTTAGGAAGAAAGAGGAAAAAAATAGATTGCCAATTACCCAAGTCGTAGGTTCTGAATATCTACCCCATGTGAATTTCTGTTCAAGATATCATGAGAGTTCAAAAGGAAATGTGACTGTTATCTAAAAGGTAAAAAAGATGAATTTCGGATAAACATAAATCTAAAAAAAATGATTACATGAAAGACTTCCAATAATTAAGAATTTCACTATTCATTTACTACCTAAGAGTAATGAATTCTCATTAGAAACATGCCATCCTTATTATATGGCTTACTGTAAGGCATACTAAAATAGTAATAGTAATACACAAAATATCAAAAGACAAAAAGAAATAAAAAGAAGAATTAGACCTTATTTTTATCTTCTCCCTGCCTCAACTCTCATCTTTAAATTCAGAGCTCTCCTCAACCTCAAAGGAGCACCATTTGACCCTTTGGGAAGAGTGGCGCTCACTTTGGGGAAGTAGGAAGATTTTTTTTTTTTAAGACGAGAGATGCAGCTCAATTCAGATTACATATACTAGTTTTCATATTCTGAAATATCTTTCCATTTTTTTTCAAAGGCTGAGTTTTAACTTTGGGAAATTTTTCCTATATGTGAGGCATGCTTTCATTCAAGGCTCATTAAGATATTTAAATATCTATTTTTCTCTATCCATAGTAATCATTCAAAAACCTTAGGGTAGGGTTAAAATTTGCGTGTGCCTGTTTGTGTGTCTATTTTGGGAAGAGAAAGCTAAAATTTACAGTGAAGCTTTGAAACCGTTATAAAGTTAAAACAAGGCACTCATGTTTAAAACCCCCTTAATATATAAATAATAATTTTTGACTCTGGATTATGCCTACAAATAGATTTTAGGCATTAGTTTTTTTCCTACTCACAGTAAAAAAGTTAAATTTTTTAAAATGTAACTTTTTGATATACGCAGTGAAGACTGCATTAAAAAATATATGCAACTCTGTGCTCTTTAGTCAGTGAGTGGACATCTGATGACCATTTTCCTTTTTGCAAAACCAGAAGGTTGGCTAGGTATCTCTTAGATTTCTTCAGGTTCCAGTATTGAATGATTCTGTGACTCATTTTATGAAATTTATCACATCTTAATTTTTCAACTTAAAGCTACATATTTTTATATAGGTTCTTTTAAAGATGATTTTGTACCTTGAGTTTTATTTTGCTTTCTCAGAGAGGAAATAAATACAGAGGGGAATGGGCAATAGGGAGGAGTAAGATATAGTTCCTGAAGCTCAGAGTGTTAAAAGGTGTTTTAGGCCATCCAAATTTGAGGGAGGTTTGAGGAACAGAAATGTTACTAAAAATTTCAGTGTTTATTTTGTGCGATGCATTTTATGTACGCTAATTATTCAATTCTGATAACAACTCCAAAGTAGGTATTAGCATCTAATTTACATTGTCTGGTCAACTGGGGCTCAGGGGAGCCCAAGTTCCGTAGTGTTAGGAAGTAATGCAGCTGTGGGTTTGGATTTGAGTGACTCCCAGAGGCTAACATCATCTTAGCAGATCACAATGGGATCTTTGTTTATGAGGGTAGAATAGCAGAAGAGAAGTGCATATCGGAGAGTTGAGTAGCACATGCAATAAAGAGCTTGTGTCCAGGCTCCCTTATCGTTTCAAGAATGATACATTTTATCAACTTTTGAATTTTTACTAAATCAATGTCTTACCCAGAACAAGTTAAAGTAAAATATATAAGAGCATATATGATGCTAGAAAGGCTTGTCTTAGTTGATTCTATACTTGTAGCTGACATAATAATGCTAACCATACTACTAAAATATTGACTTAATAAGGATTCCAGCTTTGAACTAAGGCCATCATTGTCTTTTTCTCATAACTTCATTATTCAGAAATACTTCCACAAAAATGATACACACATAACAGTACCCTCAGCAAAACATTACCTAAGCAGTTACTGTTATTATCTAGAAGACTCGTATTGTACTTCAAATCCATTAATGAATATTGAGGGCTTTGTATTCAGATCTTTGAAATGAAGGATCTTTTATGCTTACTCTTATAATAATTAAGAAGCTATCAAATATTTATTATTGGATTGAGGTGATGAAAAAGGTGAGAAGAAGGAAGAATGAGTCTATTTTTAAGAGAAGAAAAATGCAATTAAGTCTTTTTGGGATATACGAATTTTCAGAATTATTATAAATAGAAGGGCCTATCTCAGCTTGATTACTTCCAAACAGCTTCCTGCAACCTCCCACCAAGTAGATGAGCAATTAGTATAATCACAGCAATAAGTCAAAGACACTTGCTGTTCAGACTTGTGTTGCGGCTCTTCCTTTTGGCATCGCTCCTATGCTATTCCAATTACCCACACACAGACATGCATGCACATATTTAATCAAATTTTATTGGTAAAAGGCAAAATGCCTAAGAACTGCTTTTTTGAAAATCAAGGTTAAATAAAGGGCACTGAACAAGTAAAGCTGTGCTGAAAAGAACAGTGGCCAAAGCAGGGATATTCTTATCCCCCAAACAGTCGTGCAGATGGAAGTCTGGCCAACAAAGCCATAAAGCATCAAGTCTCACTGTGAGTCAATCTGTCAGTGCAAGTACAAGGTGACTCAGGAAAAGATTGCATTTTGTTTTCTGACAAATACTCTGAGGTTCTGTTGCATTTATATGTGTTGGATATTGTTGGCATAGCGGGGTAAAAAATACGTTGCAAATGGGAAGAGTGAATTTTTAACGATTGATTTCTCTGCTAAAAAGTAAAGAGTAAAAGTAACCAAGTGAACTGCTTTTTTAAAAAATAAATTTTCAATAGGTGGATGTTAAAAGTAACTATTCCATGTCTACTCCTCAGTTTTAGAGACCACTAAGGTATACAATATTTGTATCTTCTACTACTGAATTGATTTAGTACAGGAGGGATTATTTCTAAGAAGAAACAATGCAATAAAATCTGCAAAGCCATTCACATGATCTTTTTTGCTTTGTTTTTAGAATGTTTAATTTGAAGTGTTACTTTAGATTTCATGTACTATTCAATTAATTGTTACATCTAGTTCCCAGACTGTTGGTTTGTCCAGATAACTGATGTGTCAGTCACCTAGACAGACTTGATTATTCACTAGTTTCATTGAAGTTCTTTGAGTGCTCTCAGGAGATATTTTATACCTCTGGAGGACTTTGCTTACTGAACATAGATTTTAAGAAGAGAGATTTTTAGTAATATTGATAACTACTAAGGCATAAGATCAAAAGTGAAAAAAAAGAGAGAGGACAGGAGAATGGTTTGTAATAGTGTAAATTATCCTGAAACTAGATACATGGATACATGGAAAGATGAGAACAGCTGGAAGAAAGAAGAAACTTTAGAGGCACAAATTCAAGGTCAAAGGTCATCACCATATAGGAATCTGAATCAGCTCACTAAGATAATTGCCAACCTTAGCATTCTCTTTAAAGGTGACAAAAGGAAAAGAATGATACAAATGTGTAAATATACAGTTCATTACAGATGCCACTCCATGGTCTGATGGAAAGAATATAGCTGAACCAATATAAATGCATTCGTTTGAAATATAAAGGCAAATGTTTGATAATCTTGCAAAATTTGGGTTAAATTTGAAGAATAACTAAATTTCAAGTAATGTGGGTGTTAGGGGCTGAGCTATGTCTTCCAATGTTCTTATGTTGAGTTTCTAACCCCCAGTGCCTCAGAATGTGGCTGTATTTGGAGATAAGGTCTATAAAGAACTAATTAAGGTAAAATGAGATTGGTAGGGTGGCCTTAATAAGACAGGTGCCCTTATAAAACAAGGACATTTGGACACAGTTTTGAAGATAGAGAAGTCCATGTGAAGGAAGGGGGGAAGATGGCCAAAGAGAAAAGCCTCACAGGAAGGCAACCCTTTCAAAACCTTGATCTTGGTCTCTACCCTCCATAACCACGAGAGAATAAATTTTTGTTCTTTAAGTCACTCAGTTTGTAGTCTTTTGTTACGACAGCCCTAGAAAACTAATACATTGGGTCTGCATTTTATTCAAAGGATATTAAAAGGAAAAAAAAAACTCTACAGAACCTGAAAAACTGACAATTCCTTTGAAGGACATGAAGAATCTTTTAAATTTCACCTGGCCCATGTGCCTTGGTGGTCAAGAAGCTTTAAAATGGTTTACATAGCTTTCCCCTTCCAAACTGCCTTAAAGATGAATAATAATTACCTAGAATGCTGCGTTGAGAAAGAAAAATCAGAAGGCCCATGGATGAGGATAAGTGTGGGGGGAAGGGGAGAACTCTGCACTGAGGAGTGTTTTGGGATTGATCAATGATATCTCCCTGGGGAGTAATGAGTGGCCAGATATTTGTGTACATTGACCTTGAATTAAATTACAATTTTTTAAAATTCAAAAATTATCTTTTGGGTATGAATCAAATTGTTCATGGATCATTACTCTGATCACCTTGGTTGGACATATAGTAATTTCATTTAATTACCTTGTTCTTTATTTGACCAAATAAAGAATTGTAAATATAACTGAAAATTATGGGGCATATTAAAAATATAGTGTTGGATTGTATTTATATATTTTTGGGGATGAGATAGAATCAGGGAGACATCTATAGTTACTTCTTCTTAGTAGATGCATTCCTTTGACAAAATGATAAAGCTAGATAAGGTTACTACTTAGCACAGCTACTTAAAGATCGGATGTCCACTTACAAAATTTACACTTTACAGAATCATTTGGTATTTAATGGACAGCAAAATATGGTGGTTATTGCAGTAATCATCTTCTTTGGTGCCTGAGGGAGGGAAAATAGTAATATATTTCCTCACACTACCTGTATTCTCAGAGGATTCTTTCCCCATGATTTTAGGAAATACCATGCAAAGACATGTCATTCTTTGTTCTCATTTCGATGCCCTTTAGTGGCTGGCTTCAATGCTGCTAAAATCAAGCCCCAAGAAACTTCAGGTCTCTTATGGAGGAAAAGCTGCGAATTTGAAAAGAGATTTCCCACTCAGGGCTGCCAGAGAGCTGGTCCTTCTCTCTTTTGGTGGGGAACTTAGAGAATCAGAAGCAGTGTTTGTTCTGGGTGCATGCTGTCAGCGTTGATGCTGACCACCAAGGGATACTCATCAACTGTTAGGGCAATTTTTTCAGGGGAGAAGGAAAACTATGTAACTGGATTTAGTATCAAGACATCATTTTTATATGGATGTTCTTTTTGATGCATGATCATGTTCCTTTCTGGGTAAAACCCTCTTCCTTGGCCAACTTTTGGCTAATAAATATTTTCAGTACCACCTTCCAAATCTCTACAATATGAAGCAGTATTTTTAACATCTATAGTAAGAGACCTATTATTCTGTTGAATATTTTGAAATAGAGACTGAAATATGACAGAAACAGCAGTTTAGAAACATACCAAGAAATATAAAATATCAAGTAGAGTATTTCCATATTTTCTCTTCTGTATATTATTTTTATATTTTTCTAAATTGTTTTGTTTTTGAAAACTGAACTAAATATGCTTGCTAGTTTTTAAGCATGTATTTTTTTCTGTCCTAAGGTTATTAGTCATAAAGCAATCCATTACATTAATTTATCAATTTGTCTTTTCTTCTGTGAGTGAGCAGTTTGCCATGCTTCTTTGAGATAGTTATTCTTGTCCTCATTTTGCAGATGTAATCTAAGGCAGAAAATGGTAAAGTAATTTACTCACAGTTTCCCAGAAATCTATACTATGTCATCTTCAAATTACAGATCATAGTGCATGCTGGGGCATATGTAGGTTTCCCTTTGATTAATAAGGCCGAGCCAGGCTTGATGACCTCTTGAGGAGGCTTTCAGCTCTATAATACTAGGATCTTAATTCTGATGAATGGTCCTAATGGTAGCTAGAACCAATCTATTTCCCCACACTGTAGCTCAAAATCTGAGACAAGGCACTCACTCATACAAAATATTTCTCCTCCCTACTGATTTGTAGGGAAGGAACTCCATTTCTGCCAAGCATTATTATATTCTAATTTATTTGTGAGTGTGGTTTGGTGGAAAGGCCAATCTCATTCACATGGTTTTCTGGGGACTCTACAAAGAATTTGAATTGGGGGCAGACCACAACGGGAAGTTTGGTTCTAGCTAAATGAATGACATGCTTGTTCTGGACATTGCAGGGTCGGTTCTTATTTTTACCAAGACTAATTAAGTAAGGTGCACATTTCCCAGCAGATCTCTGTGACTACAGGGTAAATTTTAATTTTTTATGTTAAAAGTTAATTTTGTGTAGCCTTCTTTGTTAAGTTAATTTTTATTTTATACATAATATCTTGATTCTCAATGCTTAGGAAGAGCAATAATCTCCTCTGATTGTGACTATACAAGGGGAGCAAATACTTTTCTTTTATCATTGTCCTTGAACTCTAAAATAGCAGGTTTAAAATAAAGACAGAAACTTCCGTGAGTGGAGTATAACAGTTTCTGTGTGTCAACTTTTCCGGAGTATTAAGGTTGTTTTTTTCTATGGGGAGTATGTCTATCACCTTAGAGATCTTGCTGAGGATTTCATGTGAATGTGGGAGGCTGGCTGAGGTGCTGGGATTGGAAGCAGTCCAACTTTCTGTTCCTTTTACTCTTGCCTTAGTTCCCCTTGTTCATCTGACTAAAGTTTGGAATCTAGAGTTCCATCTTCAGCTTCTGAATTTTAAAGGATCCAGAAAATGATGTGAATTTACATATTAGTAATTTGAAATTTGGTAAAGAACATGAAAAAAAGAAATGCTTGTAACGAAACAACAGAACAAAAATGAGAACCCCCTTATCGTTTAAAGAACTAAGGTTATGAAGTTAGACGGCCATATAATACGGGCCATGCAAATCCATGTATAAAGGAAAACATCTATCTAAAGATTATGAATGACTCATTGATAGACAATGTACTTTTTGCTCCAACCCATGTTTTTCCTCTAGACACCACGCTGGCAGGTATAGATGTGTATGTTACATTGGTTTGGGGTGATCTGAGGCATATTTCTCTGAATGTGAGCTGGAGCAGAGATAAGCTATTGCCAGATGCAGATGACATTTTCCTCACAATGAGTTACTTCAGGACCCAATGTTCAGCTGGGGTACCCTGCCCAAGTAAGCCTGAATAGAGCAGCACATAACGGAGGAGCAAACCTCGTAAAATGTGGAGCCCTCAGACTGTTTCATGTTTTCCAGTTATGCACTATTTGAGTTCTTACTCTTGGGAGCATATTGTATCTTGGGTTGGTAGCCAAGGTTCTCTAACAGAAGATCCATATGATAATTGTTCCATAACCAAGCGAAAAATGTAGGGGATGCCATTTAAGAAAAGGTTTAGAATAATAAAACTGCCTCAAAACATCATAAGTAACCTTTGGATGCTTTTGGTTTCTGGGAAATGAAATAAGGTATGACTGAAACTGACCGAAAGTAAGTAAGTAAATAAATAAATAAAGTGAAAAATTCCATAATCATAGCTTATGCTCAACAACTTTACATTGGTTTGCTCTTAAATTTTCCCAAATTTTAATAGTTTGTTGTTATCTCATTTGTATATTCCAATATTTAAAAATCTTTTTTTAAAATTAAAAGCCCAAGTTCTTATGAAGTGATATATATCTTTAACAGAAGGTTTTTATCTTGTATTTAAATCAAGGCGTCATCATAGTTTCACTAAGGCAGTGAATCTGTCTACCTATTTGGAAGTGATTTAGTAAAAAATATAGATTTTGCACATCTTAATGCAAAGCTTCTTATGAAATATACTTGTTAGAACTTTTAAAGATTCATCTGAAAAGCAAAATCTTGTGAAAATGTGAAGCTACCATCTTAATAACATTCATTGTGTTTATTTCTTAATAAACGAATAGCTTTTTTCTTGGCGTACAAATCAGGAAATCAAGTAGAATTTGAGTTACATTGCACTAAATGGGTTAGATTTAGGACATACAGAACCTCTAGGGTTTATTTGAATATAGTAATTAATTAGCATCTAACATGTTCTTTGAATTTAGTGAACTTAGTTTTTATATTCTGAACAAACCTGCATTTTTGCATTGCCTTTAGAAAACAAGTAAATGCTTCAGAGGAATGACCAATACCCTAGAAGCAGATGGGAATAATATCTTCTCAGTTATTATGAGAAGAAACCCCAAATTTTATTAAAATGCATATGAGCAACCAGATTTATGATCAGGAATAAAAACCACTAGAACTATTGGTACAAAAATATTTTTAATGCTTAATTTCAAACATATAGAAATTATATTTAAATCTAGCAATAATATGCAGGGTATATTTAAAAGTTAGATAAATCTTTAATTATACTTCAGGTTAATATAATATTATAGAAAACTCATATTTTTTTCCCCTTTTTATAGATTTCATTACCCTGTATGTTTCAGTCAGTTAACATTGAAGAGGGATCCAGGGAAAGATTCCCTTCCCCCAAACAGAAGATAACCAATATTCTCATAAATTTGATAGGTATTCCAGGCGAAGAATAAAGAGACCAAACACTAGTAAAATCAGTTTACTGTACTGGAGGACAGGAACCAGTACAGAAAGGGGGAATGGATGTTGAAACTACATTGCCTGCAATTGTGAAAAGAAGGTACCTACCTGCCCTGGCTAGTGTGGCTCAGTGGATTGAGTGCTGGCCTGTGAACCAAAGGGTCTCTGGTTTGATTCCCAGTCAGGGCACGTGCCTGGGTTGCAGACCAGGTCCCCAGTATGGGGTGTGCAAGAGGCAAGCACACTTTGATGTTTCTCTCCTTCTCTTTCTCTTTCCCTTCCCCTCTATCAAATAAATAAATAAATAAATAAATAAATAAACAAATAAATAAATAAATAAATAAAATCTTTAAAAATTACATTAAATAAAAAGAAGGTACTTAAAACTTAGAAATTTGCTTTTTAGATGTTATGAACAGATTGTTTCTCTAAGGCAGTCCTGGGGCGTGTCCAATAACAGTGGTTCACTTTGCACCAAACTACACAGGAGTATACAGAGGTGGGCAAATTGAAGATTACAATTGTGAGTACATGGAACTCAAGAGTTTATTCTTATATTATTATTTATTCTTGTATTACATATTTTTCATTATGAATGACTATCAACCAATGTTTGTCCACCCTGTATGGTATGCTTTTTCCCTATACATACATAACTTTTCACTTATGGGAGACACTCTAGGGCTTCTTTCCATAAGTCGGCATCACAGCTCTTGTGCATTGGAGCCATTAGTAAGTAAAATAAGGGTCACTTGAATATGAGTACTGCACTAGCACTACAGTCAGTGTGGTAAGCAAGAGGGCTACTAAGTGACTAATGGGTGGTAGCATATACAGCACGGATGCTCTGCGCAGAGGGATGATTCACGCTCTGGGTGAGATGGCGCTGTATGGAGGGAGAGAGCATCAGGCTACTCAGAACAGATTGCAATTTGAAACTTATGAGTTGTTTATTTCTGGAATTTTCCATTTAATATATTTGAACCATGATTGACCATGGTTAATTGAAACTGCTGAAAGGGAAACCATGGAAAGTAAAGCTGTGCCTTATTTTTTTCTGATATTTATGGGCATGCATGTATAAGTGGTGAAATTAATTTCTTGGAGTTAGAATAGCTTTGCATACTGATATATTAACCTTTGGGTTTATTCTTCTTCTTCATTTCTTTGTCTCTGACTTTTCTTTCTACATTGGTCCCAGGAGAATTAGAAATTAGCAGAAAAGCGAAAAGCAAGCATCAATCATTATTCTGTTGGTTAATTGGTTGCTTTCCTCTTTTGTTTTCAAACTTTCAAATAGGCTCTTGAAGCACTTATTAAAAATCATTGGAAGTGGAGAGGAGCAAAGTTGTCATTGACATGCTGTGGAGCAGCAATTATTGTTAGAAGTAAAGCAGTGTCTGTGCCTCACCATCTGACTTGTTTTTTTTTTTTTTTTTTAAACATTCAATATTAGTTTGTATTAGTTTCAGTTGTACAGCATAATGGTTAGCCAGTCGCATACTTTACAAAGTAGTCCCCCTGGTATTTTCAGTACCCAACAAGCACCATAAGCAGTTATTACAATATGGTTGACTATATTTTTTATGCTGTACTTTACATCCCCAGAGCTATTTTGTAACTTCTAATCTGTATTTCTCAATCCTTTCACCTGTTTACCCAGTCCCCCAAGCCCCTTCCCCTCTGGCAACCATCAGTGTTAAGAGAGCACCTGTCACAGCCATGCTGTGGGTCGGTGCAGGCTCTTCTTGTCCCAGCTGGGAGGAGTGACCATTGCCTGTGGGTCATCTGACAATATTAATGGCTGCTTGTTTCCCCAGATTTTGTCAGCCCTATTTGTACTTTCCCCTTTCTATTGTGTAGCCCAGTTACACGAATTCCCCAGGTACGGGAGTAGGGTCCTTGACAGCCAAAGCGAGCACTTGTCCTTTAAGGGTTTGGAAAGTTGTGACCCCTTAGCCACTGTACAGTTATACATTGGGGATTTATTCAGTGTCTTTTGGAAAGAAAATAGAAAAATGGCAATATTTTATGATAGTACCGTACAATTCTCAAGGTCCTTTAATATATTCCTCAGTGTTCCAGTTGTGGCAAAGGGGGCTGCCAAGGTCATAGCCTGAATTTTTGAGGCCTGGGGCACATAGAGTTCGGAGAGCTTTTTTAAACAAAAATAACAAAAGTTTATACTTTCAAAATAAATTAACAAAAATACTGTTTCCTTTGAAGAAGAGGTTATAAGAAATTACGAATTCTGAAGTTCCCTCCCCTCTCCCCTCTGGTGTCTGTCAGGAGAAGGGTTTAGAGCAACAAGTATAAAAGACACATGGACAAAAACTAGGGTGGGGGTGGAAATGGGAGGGAAGTGAGGAGGGCTGGGGTGGTGGGCCGGGATGGGAGTAAAAGACAGAAAACTGTACAAGATCAACAATTAAACTAAAGGAAAAAAAAAGAAATTGTTATTTTAATATTTTGATTGTGCTCTTGTGTTTGTCATACTGAAACCTTTTCTATTTTTGGTTATAAAAAATCTCATCTTTTTTTCAGTGTTCTTTTTTAAATCTCTTTTTATGTGATGTATTTTTTATTGTAGTAAAATCTACATAACATAAAAAAAGAAATTACAAATTCTAAAAGGCTGAAAATATAGCAAAATTATAAAAGTCATAGAAATAACTTAGTATTTTTAAGAATCAGCTATCCCAAATATTTTCATGTCTTTTATAGTTTAGCTGCATATTTTTGATTATTTATGTATATGACAATAGCCTATAATATTCCCTATAGAGACATGAGGAAGATAATTCATTCTTTCCTTTAGTGTTGCTCATTCTTTCTTTAAAAATTAAACGTTTAAAAATTTAAAAAGAATTAAACTTACTAATGAGAAAACAAATACCCGATTTAAAAGATGGACAAACACATCTTAACCAATACGTTGCCAAATAAGATATATACATGGCAAATAAGAATAGGAAAAGATGCTCCATATCCCATGTCATTAGAATGATGCTAATTAAACTAATAATGAAATATCACCTTACACGTTTTAATACAACGTCAAAAATCCAGAACACTGGATTTTTGACACCACCACATTCTGGCGCAGGTGTAGAACCCCTGAACCCTCTCATTCACTGCTGGTAGAAATGAAAAGTGGTACAGCCACTTTGGTAAGCAGTTTTGTCGTTTCTTGAAATACCAAACATAGTCTTATTATATGATCTAGCAATCAGACTTTTTGGTATTTACTCAAAGGATTTGAAAATTTATGTCCACACAAAAACCTGCATATGGAAAGTTCAAGCAGTTTTATTCACAATTGTCCAAACTTGGAAGCAACCAAAATTTCCTTCAGGAGGTGAGAAGATAAATAAATAAAATGTAGTACATAGACAATGGAATATCATTCACATGAAAAGAAATTAAATACCACACTACAAAAACACATGGGGAAAACTTAAATGTATATTACTAAGGGAATGAAGCTAGTCAGGCTATATACTGTAAGAGTCCAGCTGTATAACATTCTCTTTTTTCTCATTTTTATTTAATTGTTGTTTAAGTACAGTTTTCTGTCTTTTACTCCCACCTCAGCCAACACCCCCACCCCCAACCCTCCTCACCTCCCTCCCATTTCCACACCCCCTAGTTTTTGTCCATGTGTCCTTTATACTTGCTCCTATAAACCCTTCCCCCTTTCCCCTGAAATTCCCTCCCCTTTCCCCTCTGGTCACTGTCAGCCTGTTCTCTATTTCAGTGTCTTTGGTTATATTTTGCTTGTTTGTTTTGTTGTTTAGGTTCCTGTTAAAGGTGAAATCATATGATATTTGTCTTTCACCGTCTGGCTTATTTTATAACCTTCTAATAAAGATAAAACTAGGGCAATACTAAAAAGATAAGTGGTTGCTAGGGGTTGGAGTTGTGGGGGTAAAGGATGAATGGACCAAACACAGAGGATGTTTATGACGGTGAAGATACTCTGTCTTAGTCTGTGATGGTGGGTACGTGGCATTACACATTTGCTCATACCCATAGGATGTACAACACCAAGAGTAAAACTTAAATTATAGACTCTGGGTGATAATAATGTGTCAATGAAGATTAATTAATTGTAACAAATACAGTGCTCTGGTGAGCGAGGTGATAATGGGAGAAGCTATGCATGTGTGGGGAAGGGCGTAGATGGAAATCTTTATATCTTCCTCCCAGTCTTTCTGTAAACCTAAAATGACTCAGAGAAAGCAAAGTCTTCACAAATTATTCTAGTTGTAAATTTTTTTAAATTAAATTAAAACTAAATTTAAATTCATGATAGTTTAGAAAAGCTTATTTTAGCTTCCCAATTGTCATTAATAATGTCATAGAAATTTTAAAAATTATGGTCACAATTAGAAATTATTATCACAAAAATAAAATTTGTATGAAGCTTTTTAAAAAATTATGAGCCTTTGCAAATATACTTTTATTTTTTTATTTCTGATGCAGGTTTGTGTCCTACAAGCACAGAATTACAAGTAAATTGCCTTATGAGCAATTCTCATTAAAAAAGAAAAAACACATGGCAAATTTATAATGTATATGCTACATTTTCAGAAACTTCTATTTTGATCTGACATTAATAAGAACCTAATTTTTACTGAAGTTTTTATATGACGATGCTTAGAAGATTTCTTTCTCACATTAATTCTGGCTTGGTTGATTTCAGCATCGTTTTTCTTCCAATGCTCACATGCTTTGGGAGCCAGACACCACAGGACACATTCATTGTGCAGTAGCATCTCTGGCCCTGCACATTGGTGTCATGATGCCAGGAGAGTCAGCACAGCGGGTGGCGAGATTATTCCTGGAGCCCAGAGCTACACATGGAGAGGAAGCAATGACCTGACAATATATTCAAGTGACTGCGAACCACCAAAATATATTTTACTGAAATCAAGCTAAAGTATCCTTATGTTAGTGATCTAGTACTGTGTAAAAAAAGGCACCCCATAATATAGTGGTTTAAAACAGTAACTTTTTTATTGTTTACAGTTCTAGGTGGATATTTGAGGTTTCCAAGGGATGGCTTGTCTCCGCTCCATGTGGTGTCTATCTGGGATGATTTGAGTGGGACTGGGGGCTTTGTTGGTGCTGCCACACTGGGCACTTGGATTGTCCTCTGTGTGGCTTCTTTCTCCATATGATATCCCATTCATTGTACTCTTTCTCTCCATGTGGCCTCAATCTGCGTGCCAAGATTGAAAGTGGAAACTCCAAGTCATCTTAGAGTAGGGCTTTCAGATTTCACTTCTACAACATTCTATTGGTGAAAGCAAGTCACGAGACCAGTTGACTCAAGGGGTCTCAGGAGACATAGACTCTACTACTTGGTAAGGAGAGCAATACAGTTACATTGCAAAGGGGTCTGGACAAAGGGAGGAATGTTTTACTGGGAGCCATGTTCAACAATCCACAACAGTCCCCCAATGAACTTCCTTTTAGCTGGATTCCAGAAATGTTTATGAGCACTGCCCTACCAACTGACCCAAGGAGTTGTGGCTCAGGGTAAGGAGACAGTGGTTTTATCCAATCACAGATCATCTATCTTAGTTATGGAAAGTATTGGGTTGGCCAACAAGTCTGTATGCTTATTGCTGTAAAATAAAAGACGCATTTTTCATTTCACCAACAACTATATTGATTTGGATATTTTGAGTATATCGTTCTCTCCTGTATGGTATAGCATTGATTATTCTCAATTAATGCCTTGATTTGATTGCTATCAACTTCAACTGGTTTACCTGACCATGGAGCATTGTCCATCGGGAAATCTCCAGCATGAATCTTCACAAATGGCTTTTGAAATGTTTTATCCTTCACAACACCTTCTCCATACACCACACAAATCTTTTTTGTGGGTTTTAGTTATATGTTTACCTTTCTTGAAATAATAAAGCATAATATGCTGAAAATGTTACATATTTTCTTCCATCTTCAATATTAAAATGTCTACAAAAATGTTCACCAATTTTGATAATTTAAAAAAAAAACACACACTGATATGACAGCTGTCACAATGCAATCTACCAAAATTGTTTTGAATGAAGTTAAAGACAATTAAGTGCTACTAGGGCCATCTAATGGAAAAACAAACAAAGTTTTTGGCCAAGCCAGTATAAAAATATACATGTAACCATGTGAATACACTTCTAGGACCCAGACTAGAGCCTCAGAGCCTGAGGGAGGTTGTGTGCAAACGAGGAGCTTAAGCCTCATGAGCGCCAATGATTATCTGTATCTAGATACAAGCATCCACCCCCTTGATCAGGCCAACAGTGACAGGTTCTCTTTCTTTCCTACCCCAGATCTAATTAATTTGCAAAGATTGTTGACTCAGCCTTTAAAAACATACTTCACATTTAACAATCTCTAAAGAATTTTAGCACTGACATCTTAGTTCAAGACACCAGCATCTTTTGCTAGGACTCTTACAATAGATTCCCATATGATCCACCTATCTTACTTGTTCACAAAGAAGATGGAGTTGATTTTTCCAAACGTACATTAAAATAATATGACTTTTCTGCTATCATTAACTTCAACTAACTCCCAACACATTGAAATGCATTTCGAAGCCACTCAACACTGGCCTGTTACCGGTTACTTCTACGATGGGGTTTTCTACCAGCTTTTCTATTTCTCTTTCTCTCTCTTCTCCTTCTTTCTCTCTCTCTCTGGTCTCTTTTTTCTTTCTCTCTCTCCTTCACACACATACGCACTTTGCTTCGCCTTCATTTTCTTAGCCATTTCTAGAATATAAGTTTTGTGTAAAGAGAGGTTTTTGTTCATCACCTTATCCTCTGGACCTTGCTTGGCATAATAAACATTTGTTAAATAAGCGAATATTATATAATTGGATTTTAACAGCAAATGCTATAAGATATACATCGTCATTATTACATTTGAGGAAAGAAAAAGTTCTGAGAGATAAAATAACAAAAATCAAGCATAAGATGGAACTAAGGCCCAGATATTGATCTGTTTCCCTTCCTGCTAACACAAGTTTAAGTTTTATATCAATGAGAGATGAACTTAACCCATTTTCTCACTATTATAGAGGAGCACCATGAGCATAAAAGTTGGCTTTATTTCTGAATGTTTTTCATATTTTCTTAAATAATTAATATCAAAATATTTACAAAGGAACGCTTATTGCCTTTAGCATACCATGCTGTGGTCTTTACTGGTAGGTACAATTTAGGCATGGATTCTGCAGCAAACCCGTTGTTATCACTTCAAAGTTAATCTAGTAGACAACTTGAAAATGATATGATAGTTACTTTTGTTTTCTCTGAGAATTCTCTTTTAGAATTTGGTAATGAATGACAATTCTAGGAAAGAAATCACAACTTACCTTTTAGGAAGTTGAGTTCTTCTCTTTTTTTATTTGGACCTATTAGATGTAGGACTTAGAAGTTCACATTCAGCATCTAATAACAAAAAGAACTGACCTTCCAGGTCTCCTCATTGTGTTGGGTATTACATGGTTAAACTGTTACTTTTTAAATTTGGTTTTGCAGAGGCCCCTTTAGAAATAGAGTTGGTGGAGAGATGTGTGGAAGAGAGAAGAGTGAGAACAAAGGAGAGACAGTTTAAAGCCTGAAAGCCGTGTCATAAACATCCTGGTTGTAGCCGGTGCTGATTATACTCAATGTCAGTTTTTCTTCCTGTTGGATATGGATAGTGAAGTTTTTCAGCTATCCTAGGGAGTCAGAGCATAGATTAAAGCTAGCTGCCTCGGGCTCCAGGCAGGGGGAAGTAAAACAGGAACTAATTCCTTTGCCTTGAAAAAGATGCAATAGAGCAAATAAGTTGTGTGTTTAATAAAGAACTGGTGAAAGCTTTAAAACATTTTCATGAAGATTTCTAGCCATACATCAGTGCTATCCTTAAGATACACTTATATCATGAGTCAAATTGTCTCTAGAGATCTATTAGGTACGCCAACTAATTCCTTAATAAGCTTTGGAAATTTCTTACTCCTAATAAGTTCTTTTAAAAATGAGCAACCAACATATTTATCAAGTAGCAGTGCATGCTGGGTAAACAATATTATGTGTATTATTTACTTAGGGCATTGTTCTGATCTTTTATGAATACTGTCTGATAGCTGGGGGAGAAATACATATTTCTCTTTTTTTAATATTTCTTAAGCCAAAGGCAGATTTTTACTTCTACTAATGATTTATTAAATTCAAAAATTAGGCAATTGCATGTACAATAATAAAAGCTAGCTTTCACTGTAGGCCTTTCACATTAAAATAACATTTAAAAAGGATAAAAAACAAAGCAAATTTAATATGTTTCCCTGATCCTAACTTCTTTATTCATACACTCTGTCTTCTATTAATTTTCACCAGAGCCAGAATGAGTTGTCTTTTAACTCTCAAATTCCCTCACTTTTGTTGGTTTAATCGATACCCACAGGGGACATTTTTCAAAGTGGTATGCTAGGATTTAGCTGTGGGAGGCCCATTAATACACCACATAGAACTTTACTCCCCATAATGACATTTAAAGAGAGCTATTTGTTTTGACTGTGTTCTTTGTGTAGGCCTGAAGGTTACCATAGTAAAGCCCCTTTGGCAAATGTGCAGTCAGAAATTTCTGGGTTAAAGTGGTAGGGGGTAAGGAAGAAGACAATTCCAAAATATTTCATGAGCAAAATCCTGATGAAAAAGAAAGTCTTTGGAGCCTGGTTTGTTTCCCTTTCCTTCTCTGAGAAACCAGAGCAAATGATTCGCTCCCTATTTCCTCTACCGTCAAAACTCTATACCTCGAAAGCCTCCAAATCCTAACTTTTCTGATTTTTTCTAAAACTTGGATTTTACGACATTATCAGGTCAATTTATGTTTATGAATATCTGGCCTTTTTGCCTGTGGTTACAAGTGATGAAGAAACTGAAAGCTTTGGCATTAGTGAACAAGGAAGGACTTTGAAGTTGGATGGGTCTTCATTCAAATCCTTGATTTGCTGCTGCCAATAAACTGTGCATGCTTGGGTTAGTCACCTAACTTCTCTGAGCTTTATTTTCCCTCATCTCTAAAAATAGATGGCTAATACACATTCTAGCAGAGTGGTCATGGAAACTGCTTGAGATGAAATTTCCCAGAACAATTCTTGGCCCATGGTGGTAAGTGCAGAGAAATTTTAGCTTCCTTCTGCTTTTAACATTTATCATTTTGGTAACAAATTTAAATAAGCACAGAGAAATATGTATTCACTTTTATTATAACAAGTCTTTTGTAAAGTCCTTTTTAAAGCTTTTATTGAATTTACTGGGATGACATTGGTTAATAAAATTATATAGGTTTCAAGTGTACAATTCTATAATACATAATTATGTATTGTATTGGGTGGTCACCACCCAAAGTTAAGTCTCCTTCCTTCCCCCGTTTACTTTCTTCTTCCTCCTCCCACCCCTCTTTCCCTCTGGTAATCACTACACTGTTGTCTGTGTCTGTGAGGGTTTTTTCCCTTAATCACTTCGTCTTTTTCCATCCAGATCCCCAACTGCCCTCCCCTCTGACAGCTGTCAGTCTGTTCTCTGTATCTACAAGTCGGTTTCTATTTTGTTTGTTAGTTTATTTTACTCATTAGATTCCACATATAAATGAAATGATATGGTATTTGTCTTTCTCTGACAAGAAAAGAGTAACAATCATGGTTGCTCTAGATAGGGAGCTAGGTGAGCTTCATTTCACCCTGCTCAATCTGTTCTGTCTGCATTCCATCAGGGACATCCAAACAATGCAACATCCTCTTCGATTGTGGCTGAATGTTCACATTATGTCTTGGTGATTCATGCATTTGAAGGGAAATTGAATTAACCAGGGAGGGAAATAAAAAATTTAAGAATAAGTTTAACAAGATCAATTCTTTTATAATTGGATCGCTTGCTCTCAGCCTTGAAAAATAGCATTTAAAAAGGTGTTCATGGTCTGTGGCTATCATTTGTAAAATGAAAACTAAGTTTCATGCCCAAAGGCCCAGCTGGAAATGGTGTCTTTGAAGAGACTTTTTCTTTCTAAAGAATCCTATAGCATCATTATAGATTATTTTCACCTTCTTTATTATTCTTGTCACTACTCTGCTTTGAAGGAAGAGTACGAGAAAGTATCATACACTCAACTCCTGGTCCTTAGTCTTGTCTTTATAAAAAAGGTATTTCTGAGCATCTTTTCATGGGACTATGGGCCATCTATATGCCCTCCTTGGAGAAGTGTCTATTCAGGTCCTTTGCCCACTGTTTGTCTCCTTGGTGTTGAGTGATATGCGTTCTTCATATATTTTGGAGATCAAACCCTTGTCCAATGTCTCATTGGCAAATATACTCTCCATACTGTTGTTTCCCTTTTCATTTTGATGATGGTTTCTTTAGCCATGCAGAAGCATTTTGATTTGATGTAGTCCCATTTATTTATTTTTTTCCTTTATTTCCCTTGCCCTAACAGATATATTAGCAAAAATAGATCTGAAATTTTACCAGCTAGGTTTTTCTTATGGTGTCTCGACTTATATTTGTCTTTTATCCATTTTGAGTTTATTCTGGTGTATGGTATAAGTTGGTGGTCTAGTTTCATTTTTTGCATGTACCAATCCAGTTTTCCCAATACCATTTAATGAAGAGATTGTCTTTACTCCATTGTATGTTCATGCTCCCTTTGTCAAATATTAATAGACCATAAAGACATTGGTTTATTTCTGGGCTCTCAATTCTGTTTCATTGATCTGCACATCTGTTCTTATGCCAGTACCAGACTGTTTTGCTTACAGTGGCCTTATAGTTTATTTTGATATCAGATATTGTCATCCCTCCAACTTTGTTCTTCTTTCTCAAGATTGCTGAGGCCATTCAGGGGCCTTTTTTGGTCCCATATAAATTTTTGGAATATTTTTTCTAGATCTGAAGATGCTCAATGTCACTAGCCATCAGAGATACACAAATTAAAACTACAATGAGATATCACCTCACACCTGCCAGAATGGCTATCATTAAAAAATCAACAAACAACAAGTACTGGCTGGGATGTGGAGAAAAGGGAACCCTAGTGCACTGTTGGTGGGCATGTAGACTGGGGCAGCCACTGTGGAAAACAGTATGGAAATTCCTCAAAAAAATTAAAAATGGAACCACCTTTTGACCCAGCAATTCCACTGTTGGGAATATACCCTAAAAACCCTGAAACACCAATTCTAAAGAATATATGCACCTCTCTGTTCATAACAGTGCTATTTGCAATAGCTACAATTTGGAAATAGCCTAAGTGTCCATTAGTAGATTAGTGGATTAAAAAAAAAACTATAGTACATTTACATGATAGAATACTACACAGCAGCAGCAGCAGCAAAAAGGAAGGAGTTCCTGCTTTCGTGTGACAGCTTGGATGGAACTGGAGACTATTATGCCAAATGAAATATGTCAGGTGGTGAAAGACAAATATCATGTGATGTCACTTATAAGTAGAATCTGATGAACAAAATAATCTAATGAACAAAATGTAACTGGAGACATGGAATCATGTAATAGACTTACAGCAGTAAGAGGAGATGGGAGAAGTGAGGGATTAGTCAAAGAACATACATGAAGGACCCATGGCCATGGACAACTGTGTGGGTATTGACTATGGAAATGAGGGGTGTGCTGGGTGGAGAGGGGAGAAGGGGGAAAATGGGACAACTATAATAGCATAAACAATAAAAGATAAAAAAAAAACAGTTTTACCTACTGTGGAAGAAAAAGGTACTGCTTTTATCCCTACCAATTAGCATGGTGTGCTTTAGCTTTAGGAGTTTGATAAGCCCTATACTAACTACTATTTGTTAGCTGTGCGACTTTTGGCAAACCAGTTAATATTTCTCAGCTTCAAGTTTTTCATCTGTCAAATGGGGTACTAACTTATTACTTATATGTTTTTGTGAAGCAATAATGGCCTAAATATTTAATGAAAATTTTTTGTGTATTGGGATAACAGCTAAGCTGTAAAGATGAACAATGCCTCCTGAAACTAACACACTTATTCACTGATCATGGACTACCCCTCTGATGCACTTTGACACAACTAGTGCTTAAATGGAGGAAGAAGGTTAAGAGGACATTTTAGGAAAGATAAAGATCATCAGCAAGAGCCACAAAGGTAACTTTGAGCATGCTTGTGGGATAACAGGAAGGCCACTGACAAGAAAAGAGAATTATGTGTGTACTCTTTTATTTCACTTATTTCATATGCTACATTTCCCCCTAGATTCTTTGAACCCTTTCCGATAAAATTTAGAGCTTTATTTGGAAGAGACCTGGAGGTAAGTCAGAGATTGTTATTTAATGAAGAGTTCCAAATATAACTGGGAGAAAGGGCAGAGGAGGAAACACATGAAAAACAGGAAGAGGTTCTAGAGCTATACTAAACATGTGGCAACAACTAGGCACAGTTTCTACTGAGAACTTGAACTATTGCTAGTCTGAGTTAAGATGTATTGTGAGTATAACATACATACCAGATTACAAAACTTAGTAGAAGAAAAAAGTGTTTCAATATTTTAAAATTGATTACTTATTGAAATACTAATATTTTGAAAATATTTGCTTAAAATACTTTTATTTGTTAAAATTGTTTTTAACTTGGCTACAAAAATATAAAATTACATGTAGGCTCTCATTATATTTCCATTGTACATGCTCAGCTAGACTGATCGTCAGCGAGCGAACAGTGATCTACAGAGAAACGGGGAAGAGCAAAGATTTGAATAAGGGACAACTATAGAGCAGACACATGACAGATTGCCTGACAACTAACCCCTTCTCCATATACGGTAGAGAAAGAGACCAATAAAAGAGGTGGAAAAGTTTATCCTCGAGTTAGATTTATGTGATTATCTGGTTTTATAAATTAGTAAACAGAAGCACAGAGGAATATAAAACAAAGTAACTTATGCAAGATCATATGAGTAGTTTCTCTCAGCTCTTCCTCATATTCTGTTGTATTTATTTTAGGAATGTCTCAATGTTCTTCTATTTGTGTGTTCATTCCCTTCCACTTACACAAGAAATAATGTCTTCTTCGAGCTCCTTTTGTCATGGAGGAAAATTTATTTTTTCAGTTCTACTAAAACTTGTGGAGGGGTTTTAGAAAAATGGTGTGATTGGTTGATTCAAATAAAGTACACCAAGCAGATGACAATCATAATTAAGATCCTGTTTTCTATACCTCAAATTTCTATGTCTACATTTACAGTTCATGGAATCAGGATCTTTGAGAGTGGTTTATATGTTTATTTTTCTGCCCATGTACAAAAGTGGGCAAAAGTAGGATTACAGTTGTTCATATGGAAAATAATGTGATAATTAATAAAAAAACAATATAAGAATCAACTCTGTTTCTTGTACTCACAACTATAAATCTGCTTTTGCTCACCCCAGTATATTATAGCCTGTCCCTATGTGTCAGAAAAATATAGAAAAACATAGAAAAAGGATAATGTAAGAAATATATATCCCATATTTATTAAATAAATATTTTAAATCATTTTATACATATATACTTAAACTGTGCTTATTATTTTTATAAAGTTTACTTTTTACTTTACATTTAATCTACATATTTTTAACTTCCACTAAAAATTGTTCCCTGGCAGCTATTCCTTTATTTGTCTATATCTAGATTTGTCTGTTTTATCACCATTTTAAAATATTTGTTCCTGGTCCATTATTTAAAATGATAATTTATTTTATATTATTGTTTTAAAAATTCTAATTATTATATATTTATTATATCTGAAAATTTATTGATTTGAATGTAATTTTAGGTAATAAAATAATTCCTTTTAATGTAATTTTTGTTTACTAAAGTATTTTGAATTATGAATAATATATATAATGTTCTTTCTAATTAGAAATACTTACCTTTGATTTTTTCTTGACTCTAGAATTTTATGTAAGAAATTTGAAAAAGTCTTCACTGTCATTTTGTTGTTGTTGGGGTATTTTTAATTTGTTGTTTTATTGTATTTGGGACAAAGATTGTCAGTATTATATCTGCTTTCTGTGTTTTTGTTTATTTTTGTAGGTTTCATTGTGTCTTAATGAAAGATTAGTTTTTATAAATATTCCAAAGGCTTCATTTGGAAAATGATCTCGATTCATATTTTTATCATTTCATTTTTCATATCTTGATTCATGGTGTCTATATTTTATTGAAAACTAGAAGACTAAACTTAGTTTATTTTTGTAAAGAGTTGTTTGGCATATTACATCCTTATCTCTGCCTGTTGAGAAGTACATTTTCTCCTTTTCTGGTTCACATAGGTGTTTTTCTATCTTCTCATATATGAAGGCTAACCCTTCCATCTGTTCCCTGGAGTTGCCTAGATTCTCCTTGAATTTTTACCCTGTTTACCTGGGTTGTGTTAGAGTTACCTTCTTAGATTTCATGTCAGAGGGCCAATCTGTAATACCAATTAAAAATTCTATACCTACAGAAAATCTGTCAGGTCAGTCTTTGCTCTGACATTTTTTTTTTTTAATTATAGAATTCTTTCCACTTTACTACAAACACATTGCTAGTGCAGTTTGTATTGGTACCTTAGGCTGGGACTACGTGGCTTTAAATGCAGCTGCACAATGAGCCGTTTCACAGCAGATACGTCCTGGGAACACCTCATCCTGTGTGAACTTTTACTTAGGGTGACTTGCCTTGAGGGTGCCACCAATTGGGCTTTGTCAGACTCTCTGTCCCGAAATCAACTATGTATGTTTATTGCATATATATTAAAATTTTTCCCATGCAAAACCTACCTTCCCCCAACAGGACTTATAACTGTATGTCTGCTGTAATTATTTATAAATATTTTGCCATACATGGTTAACAAACTAGAAACCCATTCAGGCAACTTCAGTGTTGGACCTACTGATGGCTCCTCAGCCCAGTATTGGGTAACTACATCCTTTTCTAGGATTCTTGAAATTTCAGAATGCTTGAACTACAAGAGTGTGAGGCAAAACCATTGCAGCCCAAATTGCCGTGAATGTGGAAAAAGCTCTCTGCAGTGTGATCGCAGGTGGGCACTGGGTCAGCCAGCTACTCCAGTGCTCACTCACTCTTCCTGCATGTGTATACTTCAACCAGGCAACTTCTGTGACCAAGAGTCAGTTGAGGTTTTTATCTCACAAGTATGCCAGGGTCTTGCATGTGTAATTATGAAATTTAATGGAATATTAAGTACATTCAGGAATATATGTATCATGAGGTCACATTAGAGAGTATAATAAATAATTCTTTTTTTCAGAAATTATAACAATTCAACGTAATTATCTATATGTAGCCACATTTTAAGCTATACTCTGCTTATACTTTGCCCATCCTTACTTGTATTATGCCAACTGTGTGGCAAACTCCAGTCATGGCCTTCAGGTTCTTTGCTGCGATAAATGTTTCTCAACATTTAAGCTTATTTGAGTTAGGTTTCTGTGACAGGAACACAGAAATACCTAACAAACACACACACAAATATTGGTGAAAGAATAGAGAATAAATGTTTAAATTTAAGGTATATATTATTTAATTTAAGGTATAGATATGCTAGCTGTTTAAATTAATTAATTTTTCTCTAAGTCAATTTTGGGGGTATATTTTATAAAGAAAAATTAACCTTAGAAAAGTTCCATCCAATTTCTTAGTCTTTGTTTTCTCACGTGCTTTTCTGTATTCTTCATTTCCAAGGTAGTTCTCTTAGGTCTTTATTTTTCCAAATCTAGAAATGAACAAATTACACCAGTGGATAAATACTACTAAGTACTATGGGTACCAATGCATCTGTTTCTATATAAATTAATATTGTTATATAGAAAGATTCTTATTCCTTAGGAGAGGCAGCAGAGTGTAGTCTTTTTTAGGAGAGGCGAGGTAGAATAGATCAAAGAATGTTCTCAGAATCCTGCTACCTGAATTCCAACCTGACCCTGCCATTTTCTTTTTTTTAAATATATTTTATTGATTATACTATTACAGTTGTCCCATTTCTCCCCCATCATTCCCCTCCACCCTGCACACCCCTCCCACCCACATTCTCCCCCTTTAGTTCATGTCCGTGTGTCGTAAGTTCTTCAGCTCTACATTTCCCACCCTATTCTTGCCCTCCCCCTGTCTATTTTCTACCCACCGTCTATGCTACTTATTCTCTGTACCTTTTCCCCCTCTCTCCTCCTCCCACTCCCCTGTTGCTAACCCTCCATATGATCTCCATTTCTGTGGTTCTGTTCCTATTCTAGTTGTTTGCTTAGTTTGCTTTTGTTTTAGGTGTGGTTATTAATAGCTGTGAGTTTGCTGTCTTTTCACTGTCTTAATAGAGTGACTTTGGCCAATTTACAGTAGTTCTGTGGGCCTCAGTTTTCCTTGGTGTAAAATGAGAGAAGTGTTTTAACTACTTTCTACAGCTGCTGTGACTATCAAGTTTGTTACCATAGGTAAAACCTTTTATAATACAGACTCATTATCATTAGCCACCTGCAAATCTATACATGGGCTAGAATACGTCTTCCATGCATGTGATTAATATCTGTGCTTCTGATAATATTTTCAAATAATTTCTCTAAAATCACAACAGTGTGTGTGGGTAGGTGTGTGTGGGTAGTTATGTGTTAAATACAGGAGCAAATTAATTAGAAATGAGTACTTTTATATGGGAAACACTGCCTGGTAAGCTGAAACAACGTCTTCAGGAGAAAACCCCACCAACAACAATAAGCTCAAGGGCTGGATTATCAAATGTAGCAGCTCAGTGGTTCAATTCATACCTGACAGGCTTCAATGACTCTCTATGCAAATTGATCTCCTAGCTGCAAGGGTAATTAACATGGGTTTGTTGCAAGGATCTGTTCTTCCATCCATTCTTCTTCATGATTATTTTAGTAGCTTAACAATGGTCTGTAACTACTTAATCCACTCTTAGAGCAGATATAAAATTACCTTACTCTTGTGTGTAAAATAAGACTTCTAGCCTCTTCAAAATGCATGCTGCTTACTTGATATGCTGACATTGGCACGCCCGGTGGAGAGAGATGCAGTTTTCATTCAGATACTTATTTGAACTAATCTCTTTTAAATTTTCTTGGTGTTGCACAGTTATTAGTGGGCTTGCTCTTAATATTTGTTCTCTGTTTTCTAGCAATGAAGTGTTGTGTGCATGTAATGGTGTATACTTCTCTATTGCAGGGGGTTGGGTTGTTACGGGAAGAGCATGCGTGCTATCAACGAAGCCATCAAGCATAACTGCGGGCTTCTCTCCAGCCAGAGAAAGCCACACAAGCTCTTAGTAATGTGTATTTTTGTATCACTAAGAATCACATTCACTGTTTCTCATAGATTCATCAAAGTTCCTTATGAGTTTGCAGGATCTGATTCAAAGATCAAGTCCAAACAACGTTGCCCATTCAATACTTGAACAGGAACATCTCTGTGAAAGGATTTGCAGTAACCACAAAAATTGCTCTGCTGATTATATGTTTAGCACATTGTTAAGGTCTAATTAAATAAGAACTAAATTATGAATTTGATCTCAATATTACATCTATTCAGAAATTAAACAATTTAAAAGTCCGTGGCTTATTGCAGTGACCCTGTGCCCACCTTCATATGTCACTGATGTATTCTATTGCACAACTCTCCTATGGCTTATTCTGTTTTTTTTTTTTCCTTTTAATGGAGACTTAAGTTATTTCCATTATTTTTTTCTTATTTCAAATAAGGCTTTTGTATATCCTTGTGCATATATATGAATTTTTTCTCTAGAATTAAACTGCTAGGTTGATGCATATGTTTTTTCAACTTTGCTCCATATTGACAACTATTCCCAAAATGGTTGAACAAATGTATACTACTAGGAACTATGTGAATTCTTGTTCTATGTACTCACCATACTTTGGTATTGTCTGATGTTTAAAATGTTGCCAACATAATTGCATGAGAAATAATATCATTTTAATTTGTATTTTTCTGATTCCTTATGTGGTTGAACATTTTGTTTAATATTTATTGGTTTTGTAGAAGTTTTCTTCTGTGAATTGCTGTATCATTTGTCCTATTTTTAATGAGGACAAATTTCATATTTGTTTGTATTAATGTCTACATTGGATACCAATTTGTTTTGGCCTATAGATTGTATTATCATGTTTTAAGTGACTTTTGATGTGTAAAATTTTTTATTTTTTTACTGTAGACATATTTGTCCAACTTTTATTTATGATTCTTGTTTTTGGGGAGTTGATTAAAAATCCCGTGCATACTATAATGTCATAAGTATATTTTCTTTACTACTTTTGAAAATTTTTTTACTTTTTAAAAAAATATTTTATTTATTTATTTTTAGGCAGAAGGGAAGGGAGGGAGAAAGAGAGGGCAAGAGACATTAATGTGTGGTTTCTTCTTGCCCTACTGGGGACCTGGCCCACAATCCAGGCGTGTGCCATGGCTGGGAATCGAACCAGTGACCCTTTGGGTTTGCAGGCCAGTGCTGAATCCACTGAGCCACACCAGCCAGCGATATAGTTTTACTTTCTAAAATATATTTTGTCTAGAATTTGATTTTTGTACATGGTGTGAGATAGGAACACAGTTCATTTTCTTTTTTTCCCACTATGAATGATTATTTTTTCCCCAGGAACATTTATTGAATAATTTGCCCTAATCTACAATATCTCTGTTATAAACTAAGTTGACTTTCATTTGTGGGTCTGTGACAATATCCTGTAACAACCTTACAGGTTGTTAAGTATTGAAATCTGCAACCTCAAAAAAATATCACCTCACTTATGTTCAAAACAGTTAAAATTATTCTAGGCCCTTTTTCACATACCATTTAGAATTGGTTTGTTAAGCCTTAGTCAAGATTTTATTTGGAATTTGATTGGAATTACATTGAATGTATAGATTATTTGGGAAAATACCGGCTTTCAAAAATTAATTGAATCTTCTTATTTGTAAGAATAGTTTACTTTTCTACTTATAGATTTATCTTTTAGTAAGTTTATTATGAGTATTAAAGTATATAATAATTTTATATTTTAATTAGATTCCTTTATATTGTATTCAGTATATACAAAAATATACTATTTTCATATTATTGTAAATGTTATCCTTTGAATAGTATGTTTTCTAACATGTATTGCTTTGAAGTATAAATTTATAAATTTATCTATTTACTAGTGTTCTTCAGCCCTTACAAAATTTATGATATTTGTAATCATCATCCCATAATGGCAATTTTATTATTTCTTTTCTAAATTCTTATATATTCATTTGTAACTTTATTTAATCAGACTTAATCACAGGGATTCTCATAGAAAACTGAGACAGTAATGATAATGTATGTTTTATTTTTTAATTATATTTTTATTTTTAAACTAAACCTTCATTTTGAGATAGTTGTAAATTCACATGCGATTATGAAAAATAATATGGACAAAACCCTTCACCCTTTGCTCAGCTTCCCTCAAGGGTAACATTTAGCAAAACTGTAGTCCAATATCACAACCAGAATAGTGTCACTGATACAGTCCAGATAAAGAGTATGTTCTTCAGGCCAAGTATCCTTCATCTTGCTTTTCTGTGGTTTCTCCACCTTCCTCCCACTTTCTCTACCTCTTAAACACAGGTGACAACTAATCTTTTCTCTATGTAATGTCTGTTTGAATACTGATTTTTAAATACAGTTTTCCTGGGACCTCTTCTTTATGTATGTTTTTAGCAATTTACTTTTAATAGATACACTTTATTACATTGTTTTGTTTCTATTCCTAGACTCCTAAAATGGTTAATCATGAATAGGTGCTGATTTTTTAAACAAATGATTTTAATATATCTGATGAGATAATAATTTTTCTCCTTTAATCTGCTAGTGTGGTGAATTATGTTGACATTATTATATATAAAGCATTTATATTCATTGAATAAACCCATCTTAGTCATAATGCATTTTAAAAATAAATTGATACATTATTTCTGCTTAAATTGGTTCAAATTTTTTTGATTCTGTGTTCATGAGTAAGGGAATGAACTATAATTTTCTTCTCTATTACTTCCCATTATTAATATCTATATCATGTTTATTGTACTTCTATAAAATAATTTGGGAAGTATTTCTAATTTTTCTATTCACTGAAAGAGTCTGTATATATAAGAATATAATTACGTGTTCTCATCAGTTTTAGTAAAACATCTCCAGCAGGTCCCTCTCCCCTAGTACCATGAACCCTACTGTTCAACTCCTGTGTCTTACTAAGATAGAATGGGTAGTGTAGTTCTGGAAATCACTATTAGTTTCCATCCAGGATTCCAGGGTATTCTTGTTGTTTTATTAATCCTAGTTCCTTCTATTGCATCTTTATTACTACATATGTATATTATCACCCCTGAGAATCTATTATTATTACTCTGCCCTTTCCTTTTTATCTTATTCTAACTTTAGAGCTCAATGGTCTATCAATCAATCAATCTATCTATCTATCATCTACTTATCTATCTATGCATCTGGTGCACAATAGACATTTCTCAAAGATTTTACTCCCACCAAAATTATCCACAATTCCACTGGTGTCAGAATGGTTGTGGGAGTTAGGGGATCAGCCCAAGGGAATGTTGAATTTGGTGCATTTATTTTGAGACTCATAAGATATACACTCATTTATTTGGTTTGCAGTTTTATTTTTGTTATATTACTTCTGACCATCCTGTTGTATAAGTAACTGCTATGCAATTGCGCCAACCTACTTATCATTGTGATCCAAAGATGCTGGTTCACAGTTCATGTCCTTTAGCGCCTGGCACAGGTGTCATGCTGGCAGTGGAGGGAAGCCAAGTTTAAGATCACAGAGCAAGGAGCTGGTCTGTTGGAATATCTTTTCATCATCAAACGGGTTAAATTATTAAGTGTAATTGCAAATATAATTGTTTCTCCTGAACACCTCGGAATGAATGAAACATTGTTTTAGTAAGAAGCCATGCAATATACTTGATAAAACAATCATCTGTTTTTTCTTTTGGGAATTACACAAAATAGAATTTATTAATTTTTATATGTTGATGTATAAATAGTGAGACTACAAACAGCAGTATGTTTGTGTGAGAAAATGGGTGTTAAATGTAACCATATCAATGTATTGTATTGTATTGTATCTTATATAACATACCTCGTTTCATTGCTGTCTCATGGAGCTGGATGAACTGGAATGCAGTGCCACAACAACCAGCCTGAAGATCAAATATTTCCAATGACCAAAATCTCAACTTATTAATGAGTCAATGTTGTAAAAGTAATTTGATCATATATATATTTGTAAATTAGTACAATGTTGTGGTAACTTAAAATTTCCTTTCGTATGCCTTAATTTCAGATTGTTTGCATATATTTCCCCAAATTATTGATTGTACCAAAATTCAAATGTAGCAGAAAGCTAAAAATTCATTCCCCAAAATAACACTGTGGCAAAATTTTTTCATAAAAAATTTTGACATGGGTGCTAATTATTTATAACAAGTTTTGAAGTTGAAACTTTACTGTCAGTTATTTTTTAAATATCAACATTATTAGAAGATAAATTTATGTTTCTATTCTAAGAAAATTATATCAAGAATTGTTAGGTGAAGAGGCTATCAAAGAATATGATGCTAAAGTAGGTAGAAAAAAGTATAAAAACACGTAATATGATTAATTGTAAAACTACTATGGTATTTTATGTATAGTATCTTTATATAGCTTTGACCCATATAAATTTAACATTCTAAATTTTTACTTTCATAATAATTTTATATTTTTTAATTAAAATTTTTTTCTCTTTAAAACAACCTATATATAGAACATTGAAATAATGCACAAATAACTTATCTTTCTTGAATTATTTGAGTTGCTGACATTATGCTACATTATTTCCAAATACTTTAATATGTATTTATTGTATAAGACATTCCCCTATATTATCAATATGCAATGATCAAAACCAACAAATTAGCATAAATGCATTACTGCCATTGAATCTTCAAATTTCACTCAATATTCTTTATCATCCCAATAAGAGCCTTTACAGCAAAAGGATCCAGTTGAGAATAACATTTCTTTATCTGCCCTGTCTTTCAATTAAGATCAGTTCCCATTTTTAAAAGAAATTTTACCTTTAGAATCTTGATACTTTTGAAGAGTATAGGCCATTCATTTGTAGAATGTCCCTCAATCTGGTTTTATCTGATTTTTTGGTAATTAGATTATACTTAAGAGTTCTCAGTGCCAATGTCACAGTAGTGATATTCTTCTCATTGGATCCTGTCGAGAGGACCCAGCTGTGCTTTGTCTCCTGCTGGTGATATTAATGTTCATCATTCCGCATTTGACACACTCCTTCACTGGGCGGTTAATCTTTTCTCTTTATAATTAATAAGTACTTTTCAAGGAGATAATTTAAAATCTATTCCTAATCAATAATTAACAGTTTATTTATCCTTATATGGACTTATGATATCCTATTTTGCCCAATTGGTTATATTTATTTTCGTTATTTATTTTGATGCTTAAATTGTCTAAGTTTTGCTAGTTAGAGCCTCTTTCTACTCCCTTCTTTGTACCTTTTCTGAATCTTCATTGTTTTTGAGTATTTGTTTAGTTCCTTTTCCAATAAGATATTCCAGGCATATTTTTAATTTTTCTTTGACTCAACCCTCATCCACCTATTTCTTTAAGAAGCTCTGATTCCCTGTGGTGGAGAAAGATATGTAAGGACCAAGATTACATGTCAGATGCGCTCGCCACTTTTAGGAATATACTCCCCTCCCCTTTCTATGGCCACTTACCTTGCTCAGCTCTACCTAATGGCTTTAGACTAACTTATTCAGGAAAGGCAAGTAAGAGGATAAGAAGCAGAAAAGGAGGGGCTGCCAATTTGAATTTTCCAAAATTATATAATTTTTAGTACCCCCAATTTATTCCTATTAACAGACTATATATATTGTTATTTTCACTCTTTGCTGTATATTTCTCCTCACTAGCATATAACAGCCAAGATGCCAAGGATTATTTGTCTGTTTTTGTCCACTGATTTATTCCAAATTCTTAGGAAAGTTCCTCATACGTGGCAGGTATTCAAAATTGTTGAATAAATGAATAAAATTGACTCATTTGACATTTATTTTTTCAAGATGTATCCTCTAAGTCTTACTTGGGGGGTCATGAGTTTTTCTAGTGTGTGTGTGTGTGTATATATATATATATATATATATATATATATATATAGAGAGAGAGAGAGAGAGAGAGAGAGAGAGAGAGAGATTTCTTATGCTTAGTATTTCAGGTCATTACTTTTATAAGAGTTAAGGGTATATTTAAATGTAAAATGTATTTAGTTGGGAAGTCATAATTTTATTCCAGAATCATTTGTGTGTGTGTGTGTGTGTGTGTGTGTGTGTGAGAGAGAGAGAGAGAGAGAGAGAGAGAGAGAGAGAGAGAGAGAGAGCTGCATTATACATCAAGGCTATGTGATCATTATTTTTAATTTTTTTGGTGTTGTTTTTTATATTTCCATCTAACTCAAAGACTGCTGTCATTCTACAGTGACCCATTAGCCCCCCCCCCCCCCCCGCCTGCCAAATGCCTTCTTATAGCTTAATTAAAATGGCACTTCCAGTTTATTAGTGGCTCAGTTTCATGGGTACACAACTTGTCTAGCCTAGTGTTTTTTCTGTTAATTAAAAAGGTATACCTTCCTTTCGGTGTGTGTAGCCCTTACTCGGGTACATTGCTTAACAAACACATTGGGACTAGATTTCACGTCCTATGCGCTCTACTAATTAGGTGTCTTGAGCAATGAGCAACCTGAATAACTTTACACCATGGTCCTGTGCAGCAGCTCTGGCCACTGTAATATATGAAGCATGGGCTTGCTTTCTTTAACCTAGTTTTCTATTTATAGCTGCCGTGCCTCCTTAGGCGGGTCATTATTTTTCTTTGTCTGCTCTGTGGGAACAGGTCTAGTTGACTGTGTTCCTCAAGTGACTTGGTTCTGTGAATATTGAAAGGCACAGCAGTCTCCACGCTTTTGGGCTGAAGAACCGCTGCAGTCAGGATGCTGGTTTTCTTAAGAGCCACCAAGAGGTATTCTCCCTGCTCCCAGGTTTTTTGATATTCTTTCAGCTTTAAGCACTGTGAGTGTGTGTTCAGCCCATCTCACTGGGTCCAGGGATGACTGTTGATGTTGACTTTCTCCACTAGTTACCTGTGAATCTCTCAGGGTCAAGCTCTTTAATGATTTAACAGATTCTGATTCTTACCTTGGTACTTTCTCCTGCTGGTCTCATTTCCCAACCTACAAGAGAGAGAGCCCTGCACATGTTCTCTCAGTTGAGGCACATTTAGTGCCCCAATTCTCACCGACATACAGCAGCCCCTCTGGCCCATTGGGCATTTAGTTACAAAATAGCATATGTGTTGGAAATGGGAGTGGAAGAATAGAGTTTTACTGTATGCAAATGCTGGAAAACAGTCCCAAATGACATACTGTAGAAGTGTAGCACAAGGAGTATATTTCTTATTCATGTGAATGTTTACTGTGGTCAACAGGGACTCTGGGGAACTTTGTGCTGTACATTCATTTAGAGATTTGAGATCCTTTCTTCTGTGATGACCACCAAACATAGAAACTAAAAAGAGTAGATTATTGTGTAGAAGATTTTTAAGCCAGTCTGGAAGTCATATGTATTTTATTGATCCGTATTCCATTGGCCAGATGTTACCCATTTGTCTTTAACATAACCCAATATGAGCTGCGGAATTGAGCCTTCCCATCAACCCAGTAAATCAATTAGTTAGATTTAGTGAATGCGTGGCATTGTCTGCCCATGGTAACAAGTCACATTCAGTATACCATCTTCTTAGAATCAACTGCCCCACCAGATGGTTTTAATAATGGAATAGAAAATAATTGGAGGTGTATTAGATGTATTATGGGTAGATTAGAGAGTACTGTGGTAGTAGGTAGGTAAAATAAACTAAACTAGAGAATTGAAGGTAGTAATAAAGTTGAGAGGAGAATGGATAAGTTATTACACAGGTTCAGAAAAAAGTTGAAAACTTATTAGAAATGTCATTTATGACTGTGAAGTTTGCTGGTGGGTAAAAATGATGGTGTCATACACTGAAATGAAGAGCACAAAAAGGAAGAGAAGACTTCAGATGGGAAATGATGAGCTCTTTTATGGACAGAATAGACTTGAATCTCCAGAAGGACTACAGAAGATAGCGTTCATTATACATACATATATATACATATACACATATATATGTATGTATACCACTTTTATATATATATTGGTATTGGATTTTAGAAAAAGGGGCCAAGGCCAGCGATTTAATTGGCTATTGCATATGCACTAGAGCTTAATTCATGCAACCAATAAGGGAGATACTATAAAAATATAATAAAAGAAGTCTGAAGGTGATAATTTCATATAGGAATAATTAGAAAAGGCCAAGAAGGAAAATTAGAGAGAGAAAACAGCATTTATTTCTTTCTGATGAACAGGAGAGGCCTCTGCAGCCCATAGCTATCATGAAAGAGGTAAAGAAATGTAAGATATAGTTCACTTGGAGTAGAGAGGGATTTGATTAAGGTTAGAAAAAGATAACTCTTTAGTATTGATTGGTTTAGTGTTTTCACTTCTCTTCTGCTGAAGGGATTCATGCTATCTTATTTTCTTCAATGGTTTTATAAAATTTTAAGAAACATTTGTGTTACTCCATTGGGAAAGAATCTTAAGTTCATTATGAAATTATTCTGAACTTGTACCCTAAAAAAGGAGCAGTGGATTTAGCAGATCTGATCTTGGATCCTCATACTTCTCTTATCCTAGGTAAATAACATACATGACGAGTAGCCTGTTCCACAAGAAAGGGCATGGCAAAATAAAAGATGCCAGGCAATTGATCATAAGGAAATATTACACTGTGGGCCACAACTAACCATAAGATAAACTAATTATGATACACTATTCTTACAAAATTAGTGTAGTAATTAGGCATTGTTAGGATTACAACATACATTCATTGAAGAAGCATTTCTTGAAACTGTGTTTTGTTCTGAGTATGGTCCTAGAACCTAGAGATATGTACAGATAGAATGCAGGCTACAATATATATGCAAGGAGCTCTATTTCATCAGGGAAATTGGTACATATATGAATAAATACTTTTCAGTATAATAAATGTTTACAGAAATGTGTCAGAAGCTGGGGGAACTTGGGACAATTTTATCCTTTTAACACATTGTGATTTTTAGTTTGGAAGAAAGATATATGGGTTCGCAGGGCTTTATTTACTGCTGTTGAGTAGTAGCAGGAAAGGTTTCTCTATGATATAACCAGTAGTGTGATACTCTTCGTTTATGTACAAATATTAGACTTATTAGATGGCACTGGGGACATGATATATAGGGATGTGCTTAAAGATTTTGGCCAATATATGAGACTATAAGGCAGTCAAGAGGAGAAAGAACTGCACATCATATCAAGCTTTAGAACATTTTGCAATCATACACAGCATGTTCAACATGAAACCCGTAAAGCAGGATTACTCCTACAAACACGTGTATGAAAACTGGTCTAAATCACACTATCACAGTATTTCCAATGCAAAATAACATGTTAATATAGTATAATTCACCTACTGAAAACATCTTGGGAGATGTTTGTATTTTTAAATATTTTTATTGAAATATACACATATTTAAAGAAGTAGCTTGTCCATTTTCCTATACCTGTTAAGGATAAAATAAATTTTGGAAATAACTTAGTTCTAAATTTGGTTTCACTGGGTGGGGGAACCAAAAGGAAGTAGCTAACCCTTGTCACAACAGTCTTTCAAATGACGGCATCTTTCAATCCTACCAGTTTTTAGAATTACCTCAGTGAAAGAAAAGGTGGATGTCAAATAATGTTCTGCAATCTGGACCAAGTGTCTAAAATAAATTGGCATGTGACAGTTTGGAAATAGAGGTGAAATAGCAAACCCTTGGCTGTTATTTGTACATGTTTGTCTTTCAGATCATGTAATGTATGAAGAAAAACACAAATCCCAGTTTTATAAAAATCATTTTAAGTTAACTCCAAAGTTATACATATTTAAGACCAGTTAGTTATTCAGCTTTACCACAATTTAAAAAAATTATTTTAAATTTAAAGAGGTGAATGGACTAAGAGGCATATATTGGTATCTACCAAATAGTCACATGGAAGGAAGGCAGGTATAGAAAACATAGTCAGTTAAGTATATGATTATCTAACCACTAAACTATACACCAGAAATCAATACCTAATAAAAGTAAATAAATAATAAAAACTATTTTTATTCACTCATTCATCCATTCATTTAGTGTGTGAATTAAGCATTCGTTCTATTCTAAGAACTAGAAATACATTACAGAACCAGATAGATGTGGTTATCTGAACATAGAGTTTAAACTCTAGTCAGTAAGACAAACAATTAAAAGTGAAATGGAGCCTTGGCTAGTGTAACTCAGTGGATTGAACATGGGCATGCTAACCAAAGGGTCACTGGTTCGATTCTCAGTCCAGGCACATGTCTGGGTTGCAGGTCAGGTCCCCAGTAGGGGGTGCATGAGAGGCAACTACACATTGATGTTTCTCTCCCTCTCTTTCTCTTTCCCTTCCCTTCTCTCTAAAAATAAATAAATAAAATCTTGAAAAAAGAAAGAGAATGGGCTAGTTTTTGTAATAAAAATAATAAACAAACAAATAAATAAAATGATTGTAATAAGTGCATTAATAAAGGATGAACAGGTGCCATAGGAGCACATTGAAGGAACACCAAATTTAGTTTGTGTGTGTGTATTTGTGCATGTGCACCAGACTTTTTCCAGAGCAATTATGTTTATGCTGGTACTTTAAAATAAACAAAGAAGAGGATAAATAGAATATAGGCTGAATCACCCATAGTTTGAAGGGGTGAGTACTATGGAACAATGACAGGAATAATGGCTTTGAAAGCAGTCATTTCTTGTGTGTCTTCAGGTAACTAATTTGGAATTCAGATTATGCATGATTTATGTATCATTTTTAGCTTGAAATTCAATGACTTTTTAAAATTAATCCTGAGAGGTTAAATTTTTTCTGCTTTGCAAATTTTATGATTCCAGATTAACCAGACACCTCACAGCTGCAATTTATCTATTTTAATTCTGAAGACTGCTAACATTAAGAAAAAAAATCTCTATCTAGGGGCAAGTTGAGAATTTTCATTGAGCATACAGCTAGAAATTCAATAAAAGGAGAGTTTTGACTTCCAAAAAATGTGTTGGCTAAGAAAAAAATATACTCTGCAGTTTAGATTTCTTTTATACAGTAGAATAGAGGGCATGAATTCTTGGATGATAGATGAAATGCAGTTTCTTTCAAGGTCTGAGGTGGAGAAGAGTTCAGTAAGAGAGCAAGCAATGGTGATATTGTAGTGAATTCTGATCACTGAATTAAACCAACTGGCAGAGGATTTATTTCTGTCATGTTATGAGAAGCAGATCTAGGAAGAGAAAAGGAAAAATGTTAGAATTTATACTTTTATTCAATATTTGTTCCAAAATATTCACTGAGTATTTTTTGTTTGTCAGATACCATGCTAGGCAGTTAAGGAGTTCAGAGTCCAGTGGGACAGCAGATAAGAAAAATCAGTTATTTCCTCAATGATAGTAATAACTAATGCTAAGCAAGTGCTTACTCAGTGCAAAATCCTGCGTTAAGCCCTTCAATAACTTCTCTGATTTTGTCCTCAAAAGTATTGAGATGAGTACTATTCTTAACCTAACAATACAGACAAGTAAATTGAGAGTGGAGAAATGAAATCAGTATTGTATCTCAGGTTATTCAAGAAGTACAGTAATTGTGATGAGAGAAGTAAATGACTTAGACACAGATTTTAGAATTAGCAGACAGGGATTTAAAGTAGCTATGATTAATATATTAAGGACACTAATAGAAAAAGTATACAACATGCAAGAACAGATGGTTAATAAAAGCAAAAAGTTGGGAACACTAAGAAAGAATGAAAAAACAGTCACAGAAATGAAGAATGCCTTTGAGGGGCTCATCTGTAGATTAGGTATGACCACAGCAAAAGTCAGTGAGCTTGAAGATATGTCCTCAGAAACTTCCCCAAATTAAATTCAGGCAAAAAAAAAAAAAAAAAAAAGAATGAAAGAGAGAACAGATTATCCAAAAACTTAGATAATTTCAAAAGCTGTAATATATAGAATATAATTAATATAAATATAATTCAAAAATTAGAATAAGGAGAAAGAGAAAAAGGAGCATAAATTTTTTATACAATAATAGATGAGAATTTTTTAAAATTACAGACACCAGACCATAAAACCAGAAAGCTCAGAAAACAGCACCCTGGATAAATACCCCAAATTCTGCATATTGGCATATTATATTCAAACTCAAAAACCAAACACAAAGTCTTGAAATACTCTGTGGGGAGACTCCTTGCATATAATGAAACAAGGATAAGAGCTGCCTCGTTTTTCCATCAGAAATCATGTAAGCAAGAAAAGAATGGAGTGAATTATTTAAATAGTGAAATGAAAAAAATAACTTCTACCAATCTAGAATTCTATTCTCAGAGAAATTATCCTTTAAAATGAAGAGGAAATAAAGCCTTTCTCAGACCAACAAAGCTGAGGGATTTTATTACAGCAGATCATGCCCTGCAAGAAATGTTAAAACAAATTTTCAGGGGGAAGGAAAACAAATGACATGATCAGGAATTTTTATGACATAAAGGAGGAAAGAACATTGGAGAAGACATGAATAAAAGTAAAATAAATATTTTATTTTTCTTATTCTTAATTGATCTAGTAACTGTTAAGAGTAATAACAGTAACAATGTACTGGATGACTACAGCATATAGACAAGTGAAATGAATGCTGGGAGTCATAATGGAGAGGGGGTAGGTGTACTACAACAGAGTACTCTCCGTTCTTACTACTGTCCTGTATGTCCTTACGGTGGAGGCGATTAGGTCATGGTTAGCGCCCTCAGGAATGAGATTAGTGCCCTTGTAGAAGAGGCTCTGAGAGCTTGCTTGCCCCTTCTGCCACTTGAGGTTACCGTGAGAAGGCAGCCATCAATGAGGAGGCGGGCCTTCAGCCAGGCATTGAATCTGACAGAAACTTGATCTTGGACTTCTGCTCTCCAAAACTTTATGAAATAAATCTTTGTAAAAAAAATTGCAAATAAAGCCACCCAGTTGATGGCATTTTGATATTCCAGTCCAAATGGACAAAGACAAGCAACACATAGCTGTCCGTCTTATTATCCACAATAGGGAGATGCAGGATCTGCAGGTCAGGGAGCTTGACGACGTGATGTGAATCACACAGCCTGTTGGGGACCATGTCAACTCTTAAGCTCAACACTGCTCAATTTCCAGGGTTGTGCTCTTTTCTCTGTATGGCCTGGCCTCCCCCACCATTGCTTTTGGGCTGGGCTGGTAATTGTTCTTAGGTGGACTTGATTTTTAGCAATTGTGCTGTTTTTGAGATTTGGTATGTAAGAAATACTCAAATATGAATATTACATGTAAAGTGAACATTTTCATCATGTGTCTACTTTAAGTTTTCATTGGTATGTTTTACTGAGAAACTTAAACACGTCTTCACATCTTTTCAAAGCTGGAACAGCTGACTGATTCAGTCAGATCACTCCCAATAAAACAGAAAATGAACCACTGGAGTGAAAACAATTACTGTATTGAAATGTCCTCTCTTTGCTTTGGTTAAGGCCATAGCTATGTATTTTAGTTATGAAACTAGCTTTTTTCTTTCACCTTCTCAGGTTCCAGCTCATCCCTAAGTAGCTCATCCAGTTCAGGCTCTTCCCTGACATTACTTGTTCTCTGTCCGTTCACTGTCCACACACACTATTCCCAGACCTATGGAAGGTGGGGACCACGTGACTTTCTCTGAAGCTCACATCTCAGCACGGAATGTTATACTTGGCACTCTGCCTCTGAGGCTGTTTTCTGTCCTAACAACAAAACCTGCATTCAGACACCCATCCCAAGAGTGGCCTTTGTAACTTCACACACTGCAGCACTCACTCCAAGACATTTAGCTGTTCTGTTATCCATTTATGTGAAGTGACCTGAAGTGCTGCTGGGAATGGTAAGGGCAAGGTCGGAACACAATGGGCATGATCAGTTGGGGTTTCCTTGAGAACACGGCTCCCTCTCTTATTGTCTCATCCTTATTCACTTCAGTGATCATCAGCAGGCACTCTAATTCCTACTCTAAAGAGAATTGTTTTATCTCCGTTCTTAATAAAAGTTTAATAGCAGATAGAGCACTTTAGTGAGAGCTCGTGTTAGTGAGATTTTTATTTCACCCAGTATACCAGCATATTATGCACTTGAGTAATCTGTGGGCTGTTGTAAATAAAGTAAACAACATATATTTACAGAACTAAGCAAACTGCCTTTTTATGATGCTATCCTTGAAACTTTCACACTCCGATCAGTAATAGCTCTCCCTCTCATTAGCGTGCATCAGTGAGATGCTCCTCTAATTAGCTATAAACTTACTGCTGAACAGCAGTCATTTTAAGTACTGTTTGTTATTAAAACAAATACCTGGAAATTACACTATTAGTGCAAAAATCAATCCAATGTTAAGCTCAACATTTAGAGTAAACTTAACACGTGTGTTCCCACAAATAACATGCTATCAGCAGGTTTTCTTTGTATTTAAGCGCCTCTAATAAACCAGGGGCTGCCAGGAACATATGTGGAGTCAAGAACTGGATAAAGGCATTGCCTTGGTTTTCATAATGGCAGTGCAAGAGAGTCAGGTTAACACCAGGTTAACTTGGGAGTGGGTGGAAATGTTAGCCTGAGTACCCCTGCCTGGATTCTGTTTTATGGAATCAGTGAATATATGCGGATAGTTACTCTGATCCAGGAATTGAGGCCACAGAGGTGATGAAGACACTTCATTGACATCGATCAACTTACCGTGTTGCAGGGAGCAGGTTGAGGAAAGTGGGCAGACATGTATACATACATGTATTGCATCACATGAGGGCAACCGGATAGGTGTCTACAGTACTGTGAGAACACTGGTGGATTTCACTTAAGAGCAAAAGCTTGAGAAAGAGGGTTTTTAGGTTTATTTGGATCAAATATAAGTAACATGACATTTCAAAGATAGCAAAGATACAGTAATTAAAGAAAATTAGAGTAAATTCTCCATTTTAATCTCACTGCTGTCATTTATTAACTCTGTAGCCATTTCTGCCATTCTGAGTTGGGTGACTGTATGCTTTGGTCTTCTTGTTTTAAACGTGGAGATTTGAGTTCTGAAAAGTCGTCAGTATATCTTAAAGCACAGAACCTGACAAGAAGTAAATTCTCATTAACTCCTGTGCCTTTCCTTTACCTTTTCTCCCTCGCTTTTCTACCCCTTTCTTCTTCACCCAGGCAACTTCACCTAGCATTGCTGGCCTTCACTGCCCTCCAGTTTTACCTTCTTTCATGTTTATTGTCCCTTCTTTCATGTTTCAGTCATTTCTTCTGACAGGAGTATCCTCTGTTTCCTTACCTTGCCTAGTAGGTTAGAATTCTACTATTTCTTTGAGGTGTTTCATAAATACTGCTTCCTCATCCCGGTTTCTCCTGATCTCTTGAAATGCAGTCTATACTTCTTATAAATTTTCATTGCATTTGGCTTGTCTTTCTTGGTCTTTGTTCTCATTACATTGGGCATTGTAGTTACTTCTGTGCATGTCTTATTTTTTTAACACATTTTAATAGTAAGGTTGTTTGATAAATCTATAAATCTGGTGCTCTGTGCAGTGTCATAAATATGTACAAGCTATGTCATGATTATTTTAAAACTATAATTGGTTCTTCCATTACTTAAATGAAAATTTATGGGTTCTTGGATTTGAAATATTTTAGTGTGAAATTTTACAAACTAGATAGTACTAAAACTCACAAATTTGAAAGACTCTGTATTGAATCACTGCAGGGCCAATCGTTTGACTCCATGTGTTCATCACTAAACAAAATGATGAAAAGACCTTTGTTTAGAGGCATTTTATTATCAGACAAAGAGCTTATTATACCATCCCCTAAAGTTTGACTTGGGCTCAGGAGTGTTCCCAGAAAGAAAGAAAGGAAAAAGAAGAATAAAGAGAGAAAGAAAGAAAGAAAGAAAGAAAGAAAGAAAGAAAGAAAGAAAGACACTACCAAGCAATTGGATACTACTTAGCTATTGCAAACTACATGTTAAGAGAAAATCTAATGACATGAGGAAATGCTCATATAGAATATTGAATTTTCATTCAATATTGTAGAATGACAAATAACATAATATGTGGTTTAAATTTAATACCAAACAAAAATAAAATATACTGAAATGTAACCAAATGCTTTAAGTGACTGTGTAAAATAACATGCTTATAATTTTATTTTTCCCATTTTTTGTATTTTTAATAATTAAAAATTATAATATTCAGTAATTTTTAAAAACTATTATAAGGAAAACAATGGAAATGTATTTTTATTGAGCAATGGTTCTCAATCAGAGGTGATTCTGTCTCCAAGGGGATATTTGGCGATTTCTGAAGACGTTTTTGTCACAATTTGAAGGAGAAGGAGGTGCTATTGATACTCAATGGGTAGAGGCTAGTAATGCCATTAAACTTGCTACAATGCACAAAACAGTCTCTCCCAACAAAGGATTATCTAGCATAAAATGTCAATAGTGCTGAAGCAGAGAAATCCTGTAATAGAAGGAAAGCAACCAAAATACCCTAAATGAAAAATTGACTTACCAAATAATGATGTATCAATCAATATAATGGACTATTGTGTACTTCTTTAAACTTGAACTGTCAAAATATTTATTGAGATGGTGATCTCACTAGTGTTTTCTAACCCTGAGCAGCCTATATTTCCTCAGAGCAAAGCTCTTTGATATGCTCTAAATTATATTCCCTTTTCTTGAATTCATGTTCCCCTTGTATCCCTAAAAAGGAGAAGAATTCTTTGGGAGTAAGATCAGCACTTATTCACCACTGCCCTCATCATATCTGACATAGTATCAGAGCAAAGAAGAACCTCTGGAATAGTTCTCATAATTATTTATATTCCCTGAATCTTTCACTTGTCCATGACCAAACTCCAACTTAAACAACGTTCCTCAATGTGATGACAGCTAGGCATGTATACTATATGTCTGTATGTATGCATTGGGGTGGGGCAAAAGTAGCTGTACAATCATCCATATGGAAAATAATACAATAATAAATAAATAGTATAAGAAGAAACTTTGTTTCATGTACTCACAAATGTAAACCAAGTTTTGCCAAACCCTGTGTACATGTATGTATATATCTGTTTCTCTCTCTCCCTCTAAAACTAGAGGTCAAAAATAAAGTTGCAGGATGGCATATTGCTCCTGGGGTCTTAGGAACTTAAAGCACAAGAGAAGCAGTCTCTTACCACTTACCTCCGTTTCTCTTTCTCTGTCCATTTAATTTTTTTCTCTATATGTTTAATTTCTCATCTACATAATGATTGTATGATTTTTGTCAGCTTTGGGGTCGCATTTCATATACTTAAGATAATTGGAGGAAGAAAATACTTTTCGTCACTACTTAACATTCCAACAGAAAGGTCTTGGAGAAAGCCATGGGCTCAACTGCATTATATACTTATCTTTGGACCAAAACATAGACAGGGGTATGGATGATTATTAATGGCTCAGCTATGCCAATGCTTGCTGTAGGGGAAGGGAAGGTCAGGTCTGTCATGAGATAAAAGGAGAAAGTGGTGCTGCATGGTCAAAAGCAATAGTCCACATGAAATTGTACTTGAGATATTTTGATTAGCACTATAATGGTTCTATGTATTCAGACACTAGAAGATGATATTTGATTTCTTAAAGGACACTTTTTGCTTTCATTCTACCATCTATTAGGGTTTGGGGTAAAAAAATTCAACTTTAATGTATCCTTGTTTTAGTTCTCTATAGATGGAACAAGAAAATAAGGCATTGAACTTAATGTTTCCAGATTCTTTGTTCATTAAATGTTACATAGAATTATCAGTATAAAACTAGTGTGAATAGGACTAATCAGTTATACTGTCCGATTATGCACTGAGAATTATCAAAGCAATTCCACAAAGCTTATTTGTCCCTTGGTATTTCAGAAGATTTTGTAAATGTGCTCTATAGCTCCAAAATAATTCAAGAATTTTACTTGCAGGAAGAGGCCATATTCACTGGGGCACACTCAAACCATGCCAAGATCGACATATAATTTCCTGAAATGTTTCATTGGCATTATTACAACTTATGTTTAGGGGAGAATGGCAACCAGAATAATCAGCAAAGCTGCTTTTAAAAAATACTCTATATTGAAACAATATTTTTAACAATGCAGCTTGGACTGGTGGAGTTTTGCGGCAGTAATGATGACAAGAAACCTAAATTGCTTGCTGAGTTGAGAGGGAGTGTACTTACTGTAGGGAGGAATGCTGTCATACTGGAAAAAGGAAATACTAAGAACGAACAGCAGGAATCAGGCTAATTTGAAGGAAACCAGAAATAGAGCTGATGAGAAAAGACTCTTCTTGAGGAAGAGCATCAGTAGCATGTGTGCGCTCTGCCACCCCAGTTTGCAACCCCAGCACCTAGAACTGCAGTCTCCAGAGCCACTTGGACAGCACCTCAGGGGCTGCTTCAGACCCCCACCAGGCGCCTTACATGCCTAACTGTTTCCATTATTCTGTTTTCTTTCTTCTTTTAAAACTTAAATATTTTAAGTGTTTATATATAATTCATATACCAGACTGTTTACCCATTTTAAATATATAAATCAGTGATTTTAAGTATATTCACAGTATAAGTATATGGTCTATATACATATACTGTGTATATACGAGGTCTGTCCAAAAAGTATCCAGCCACATAAAATGGGGGGGAAAATAGAGACATTTATTGAAGAAAATGCAAGATACAGGAAACATTGCACATAGGACAATGATGCCTCAGTCCCCTTCAAAGTAGGCACCTTGGCACTTCACATAATTCTTCTGGCATCTATTCCACTGTCCAAAACCCTCCACACAATCCTTTGTTGGACTTGCCATCAGCTGCCCCATTGTATTTTCCTGAATCTCATTGACAATCTGAAATCTCTTTTCTTCCAAAGGTGATTTTAGTTTTTGTAAAAGCCAGCAGTCACAGGGCATCAGTTCCTGGGCTGTACAGGGGCTGAGTCACCTGGGTGATTTGATGTTTTAGCAAAGATCTCTACAGGTTACTTGAAGCATGAGCTGGTGCACCATTGTGGTGAAGCTGCCAATCACTACTTACTTGCCCATAGGTGTAGCATTCTGAATCATCTGAATAGTTTCCACGAAGGAATGTTCAAGCATAATGCAAAATTTGATGCAGATTCGTTGCTCTTCTCACTCAGTCATTTTGAATGCAATGGCCACACAGTACATGTGCTCATTCAACAGTGTCTACCGCCCCCTCCGACTAGGTACAGTGAAGTTGTCATTGTCCGCGCATGCACATCCCCGTCCATTCTCCTTGGCTTCCAGGTTACATCGATGTCTAGCAAACTGTTCTTGTTATATTAACACTGGTTTAACTTTTTCCAGAAAGGCCTCATACATAATATATATGTGTATTTTTATATAGTTATAGGCAGTAAATTTTTACAGAGAATGAATGTATTATGTATATACTTATATACAGTATATGCATATTAAGGCACAATCAGCACTATAATCAAATTTAAGAGTATTTTCATCAACCCACAAAGAAAATCTTTATCCACTAGAATTCATTTCCCATTCCTCTCCACAACCTCAGCCCTAGGTAAACACGAATCTACCTACTGTCTCTATAATTTGGCCTCTTCAGGACATTTGATGTAAGTGGATTAACATAATATGTATCCTTTTGACAGACTCCTTTCACTTAGCATAATATTTTTAAGGTTCGACTGTGTCATAATGTATATCAGTACTTCATTTTTATGGCTGAATAATATTCCATTTTATTGATATGCTACACTTTATTTATGTACTCACTAGCTGTTGAATGTGAGTTAGTTTTACTTTTGGCAATTACAAATAATGCTGTGGTGAACATGCATGTACTAGTTTTTACGTGGACATATTTTTACATTTCTCTTGAGTATATGTCTAGAAGTGGAATTACTAGGCCATACATTATGTTTAACAGTTTGAATATATACCAAATTGTTTTCCAAATTGACATCACCAATTTACATTCTCATCAGCAGTGTATGGAAGTTCCAATTTCTTCACATTCTTACCAGAACTTCCTATTATGTGCCTTTGTAATTGTAGTCATCCTACATGAGTGGTATCTCATTGTGGTTTTAGGCTTATATTCCTAATAACTAATGGTGTTTAGCTTTATTTCATGTGCTTATTGCCATTCCTATCTTCTTAGGAAATACCCTTTCATATTTTAGTTATCATTTTATTATTGAGTTACCAAATTTCTTTATATAATCTGAATATAAATCCATTATTGGATATATAATTTGTAGTATTTCCCTATTTTGTTCATTGTTTCCTCTCTTCCTTGAAATTAAATTCGATAGATTGATGTTTTTCATCAGATTTGGGAAGTTTTTAGTCACAATGTTTGCAATATTTTTCTGCTTCTTCGTCTTTATTCACTCATTCTGGTACCCTCATTATGTGTTTTACTACATTTAATGATCTCCCATGTTTCTCTAATGCTCTCTTCATTTTTCTTCATTAGTCTTTCTTTTTGTTTTCAAATGGAATAATCTTTATTGATTGATCTTTTACATAGCTAATTCTTTCTTCTGCCAACTCAAATCTAAAGTGAATTTTTCATTTGAGTCATACTTTTTTACTCCAGAATTTCCATTTGGTTTTTAATAATTTATATTTCTTTATTGCTATTCTCTCTCTGCTGAGAGACTATTATTGCACATTCCTTCAATTCTTTAAACATATTCCCTTAGATCTTTGAACATACTTGTAAGAGCTGCTTGCAAATCTGTCTGCTCAGTCTACTCCATCAAAGGCTGTTTCTATTGACTGCTTCCTCTGCCCTGCTGTGCACGGGCCATATGTCACTATTTCTTCACATGTCCCATAATTATTTGGTGAAAATTGGATATTTTAGGTACTACCTTGCAGCAATTCTAGATATTGATCTCCCCCTGGGGATTTTCATTGTTCTTATTTGCTCGTGTGTTTATTTGCTCATTAACTTGATTGTAATTGTTCAGTAAAGTCTCTTGCTTCCACAGTGTGTAGCCTCTGATGTCTCAGAGATCTCAGTCTTGGGCATGCACACACTTTTCCTGACTACTAGTGGTAACCGTGATTTTAGCCAGGCTCTTTGGCTGTCTCATTCCTTGATCTACCTGCTTCTGATGTTAGCCTACACTAATTGCTAGCTGATTGCTCCAATGATTTAGACAATGCCGTGGGACATAAATTGCTCACATTCTGATCCTATGAAGTCAGTCTTCCTGGAAGGGGTAGGTAGAGTGTTGCAAGTCTTTGAGGCCACCTTGACCTTCTCTTAAGCAGAGCCTCTGGGCTAGAGAGCCAGGAGCTGTGCAAGGTGAAAAATGGGAAACTTAGCTCTTTACTGTATCCTTCCTGGATGTGTGTTGGAGCTGATGTTTGTTGGAGGTGGTTGGGAACTGCTGCTGCTGTCCAGCTTCTGCCACCATTCAGTATGAATCTTCCTTGCCTAAGACTTGGAAAACAGAATCTGCTGATTTCACTGGCTGCTGAATCCACAGGATGAAGTCTTTTTACTAGAGGAGATTGAGGAAGCTGGTGACTCAGCTATCTAGACCACTGGAGCAGGTCTTCTGTGATAAAGTATGAATGGGGAACTGTAATCTTTAACAGTTTCCTGGCCAGTATCGTCCCGATATAGTGGAATATGGGGTGGAATAATAAATGCTGCTTCAAGGCTGAAGTACGGAAAGATAGGTGCAGTGACTTGCTCAAGTGCTGTGGTTCCTCATTGTTCTTGCCAAATTTCTGTTGTTTCCATTGAATAATGCTTCTCAGATTTTGTAAGCCATTTAATCAATGTCCAGCATGTTTGAAAAACATTTTGCCAATTTTGACTAGCTTATTAGATACCTCTCCAGGTGAGAGGTTCACACAACCTTTCTAGAGGTCCCCCTCCACTCCACAGTTGACTAGACCACTCTGTCAGACTCTCTGATTTGGACAGTACTGTTGATGTCAAATATGCCTAAACTAATTTCTGCCTGCTGAATTCTATAAGCTCTTTACATGTCAGATATAAAGCAGAAGTCCTAAATAATCTTTAAAGGTGTTTTAATGACTATTAGGTTCTGTTTTAAATCTATTAAAATACATATCAAATTTTATACCCCTGGTAAGTCTTATTTTATCCTCAAAAGTTTTTAAGCATTCAAGAAAATGTTGCTTAATAAAAATGTTTGTTTCCCTGTGTGCAGTCTCTAGGGATCCTTCGAACTCCTTCTTGAATATTGTACCCATGGTGTCTCTTTTTCTCTTCTCAAAAATCCTTAAGCATTCAACAAAATGTTACTTAATGGTTACTTTTATTCTCCAATATGAACTCTCCAGGGAGCTATGCGCCTATTTTTTTAATAAAATTTTGATCACGGTTTATAAGCAGGCAGAAATTAATAACAAAAATACTTTTATTAGTTGAGACTTTGAGACTTGAATCTTTCCATAACCGAAAATGATTTTAAATAATAAGCTTCCTGAAATAATTTGTTGCAACCCTAACCAGAGCAACTGCTGTCCAATTTTATTTTACAAATTGTTATTAGATTACCTCTTTCATTTAAAATGGTATATTTAAACAAGTCAAATGTAACAAAAGGGAGATAGAAATTAAAAATAATTTTAAAGAGAATTTGTTAAGATATATGAATAACACATGATTTTTTGCAATGTACCCTGACAATTTTACTATTATTTGTATTTTTATCATAAATCTAAAGATACAATGTTCTTACTAAAATTTGTATGCAATGAGACTTTCCTGGCAATAGACTCAGTTTTCATTTGCAGAGCATTATGCAACACATAGTTTTCTAAAATTAATTGTCCAAAAAATTAAAAGACTATGCTGTAATTGCAATTTTATACTTGAACATAAGGTTTAACTGTTTTTACCCATTTTTAAATTTAACTTTTGATTTTCTGTGTTTTTAGAATCATACTATTTTTTATCCTCTTTATGTTTAGTATAAGTAGCTCTGTTTTCCTGATACTGTGCAGCCTAATTTATCTTTGGTTCCTTTCCCCTCTTTCTTGAGGTCTATTTCTCTGATTAGAGTGTGAGGATTTAAACAAAACTTCTGTTTTAGAAGTTATGGCAGGTGAGAGAGGCTCTTGTTGGAATTATGTAAAGCCTTAGAGGATTGTGTTCTACTTTCTCTTTTTAGGTATTGTTGAAATCCCTGCATCATGATTCAATTATGTGGTGTAGCAAGAGCTTGGATCGAGCCATGATATAGTATTTTATGGTGTGGGGGATATTTTAGGACTGCAGTCATTCCTTTAATTCACCTTGGTGCTCTGTGGCTTGTGCTCTGGAGACACTCATTCCAAGTAGCCACATGCTGAAAAGCCATTTACTTGCTATTAGTCCAGAAGGGTGATTCATAAATATTCATGGCAATTTTGAGATCATTGGGGCTCAGCATCAGGAATTTGGGCAGAAGGGAGAAAATTCAGAGTTGTGCCATGGATGATCTTTTCTGGCTTCCTCCTTTTGAGTTTATGGCCAAAAATTATGGATTTAAAAAAGTTGGTAACATTTTTGTAGTTATTTTGTATTTTTATTGAGAAAGTATTTTACTAGGCCTGACTTCACTATTATTATCCAGGAAGTGCCAAAAAATTGTTTCATAGTTAAGTATCTGTAAATTATTTAAGTATCTAAGGGAATCTACCAGTATATCAATTACTAAAAATATGAAAAAAAAAACTAATTACAAAGTGGTTTCCACCTAAAAGGAATAATCTTTATCCCTGTAATTAGTGGATCAATTGATTAAATGAAATTGTGATGAGAATTTTTAAAATTTTCTAAGAAGGAGCTTTAAATCCTGGATAATTGACATAAAACTAATTTTTTTAAAGTTTTCTCTGGGATTTCTTTGCTTCAATTTTAAATTTTGGTGTGGTGAGCCTAACTGAATAAGGCATGTGTACTTCATTATGGCTGCAGCTCACGTTCTTACTAGAAAGCCATTGGCGGAGTGACACAGTTAATAATAATAAAGTTGGCAAGGAGAGCCAGTGTCTGAGGGTCAAAGAACTCTAACCAAGGTAACTGATGCTAAATTTATTACGAATAAACCCTGCCTAAAATTACCCTCATTCAGTATATTGAAATTGCAACATATTGCCCTTCTATGGTCTTGGACATAATAAAAGATGGAAAAATAGAGTCAGATCTTACTCATTGTAAGATCTTAATTCTAAGTGAGAAATTATCACTACTCAGGTGTCTTTCTAAACTTCAGAAAGATTTTAAAGAAATATTTTTTACTTTGGTTTTTATAACTAAAATAATCACTATGTTTTTGCAAAGATTGAGTTTGGTGAATATAATTATCACTAAATAGATTTAATCTATAATGACTTAAATTTTTGATGTGTTCTTGAAAGTTATGCTTAATTAACTAGAATAATATAGGATAATGCACAGTAGTTTTTTTAAAAAATATTATACTAGTGGGGAATCTTCTCTCAGCACTGAGGATTTTATCCCTCTGTTTGCTTTGGGTAATTTAGGCATTAGAACCACTGATTCTTTGAAAATACCTTCAGTACAGTGTAATTTCAAGTCAGGAGTTAGGGCAGCACCAAAAGCAGTGATCTTGAGATCATACTCTAAAGTTTCTTTGAAGATTTCTCATCTCACCTTAGAATCAAAAAAGTCAAGTGGGCAGGAGCCTCTGTTAACCAAAACAGTTGTCATTCTTTTCTCCTCCTGATACTGATTCTGATTCTTCTGATTCTTCTCTTCCTCCTCCTCCTTTTTCTTCCCTTTTCTTTTCTTCTCTTTCCTTTTCTCTCTCTGTTTCCTTCCTTCCTTCCTTCCTTCCTTCCTTCCTTCCTTCCTTCCTTCCTTCCTTCCTCCAAGTTAAATTTATTAGCACAAACAAATTTGCTACTACAATTTAAATTTAAACTCATTGACTACACTATGTCAGTGAAAAGGATATTCATTACTTATGCACATGGATCTCATTGATTTCATTTCTATCCTGGATCTACTAGATTTTAGCATTCTGGATCTACTAAATTTTAGCATTAATAACCCATATGATAATAATATATTTTGAAACAAAGTAGAAGAGGTGATGGTCACTATAAAAATAAATCTGACATTATGAAGTGAGAAATATTCTAAAAATGACAAAAAGTAAGGCTGCATGTGGAAACACATGATAATATGACATATGGAGAAAAGAGATTCTCCTCAAATTAACAATGGGGAATTATGAACTATTGCCAATAAGAATCACAAAGAGTATTCTGTAAAGTAATTAAGGTCTTTAAATTTGAGCATGATATTGTGTAATAAGAATATAAAATTAAGAAAGCCAAAATTCACTAGATCTATCATAAATTATGTTAATCATAGATAAGTTAATACTTTAGAATTTAAATATAGGCATTGAGAGATAATTATTTCATTGCTTTTAGCAGGGCATTAAGACACTGTGTTTAATATTGAGATCTTAAAAAAGATGATGAGTCTATACTTAGATATGCCTTATTAGATACTCATAGAGGTGACAGATGAGAAAATAACATATGAGAGAAATAGTGAAGTCAAAAGAATAATGTGAAGTGATGTTCAACCTTACAATGGCCTGGAGTACCAAGCATATGTAACATTTTGTTTTTCTAAAATTCCTTGAAATTGGGGTTAGTTGTTTTTCATGCTGAAAAAGTGGGATGATCATTTTGGGGAGAAAATCAGAATAATATAGGGCAAAACTAGCAATATGTGAGTAAATGGATAGAATTCTCAGATTAGGAATTAGATACGATTTTTAGTGAGTGAACAGTTTGAGCACTGATATTGTTGGTCCCAGAGCTCTGCATCTTCTCAGTATAATATTTTCTTGGATAGTAGTGATGTAGGCTCCTTCCCAGAGGAATAAAAAAATTTCCTCTATAAGATATAAGTCTTATCATTTCTTTTTTATTGAGAATATATTTTGGCTTTTATTAATCAGCTATCTGGTGTTAGACACTATGGTAAATACTTTATTTGTGTTTATTATTAAATGTTTACTACTATCCTGTAAGGTCCATGTAGGTATCCTTTTGGATGTGAATTTTAATAAGAGATTTTTTCATACCAAAAAGCAGACTCCCTGAAAATAAGTTTATATCATTTACTACTTAATCCTTCATACTTAGAACATTGTCTGGCACATAGTAGTAATTGATAAATAATTACCAAAATTACTCACAAAACTAAGACTCGTTAAAGTTTCAAAATTTGTTCAAAATAAGTGGTAGAAGTAGAATTTTATTCATAGCTGCCATTTAGACTCTGTATTCTGGAATTACATTATCATAAATGTTAATATTTAATATGCAAATAAAATAAATGTTTCATGGATAGCGATGAAGTGAAAAGTGAATCATGTAAAGGACCTATCGAAAGGGTAAAAGTTGCTAATTTGATGATATTCATGGTAGTGGATAAAGGCAGCTAGATAATGGAGATCAGATTCCTTAGGAGTAGAAAAGAAAGAACATTTGAAACCGCAGAATAAGAATGAGAAAGTTGATGTTTGTATGTATGAGTGAGTACATGTATGCGTACAGTGGAAGGAAATGGTTATTGGTGCATCATAAGGCAAATGACCCTAAGACTGTGAGTTTAGGTGACAGGGATATGCATGGCAGTAGTCTGTGTGGAGCAGTTATATAGCCTACATAGGTGGAGGGGGTTCAAATATGGTCTTATCTGTTGTTTAGTTGGTTAACCCTTGAGAATCCATGTCTTATGTACAGAAAATTCATTGTCTTTCATTTTGGGGTCCCCTTTCTCTCACTCCTGTAAATTGTGGGATTTCCTCAGTCTCAGAAGGATGGGGTAAGTAGTGGATAGCCCTGCTCCATGGGAACCTACAGTTATTTTATTTCATTCCTTCCACTTCTTGCTGACAAATGTTCCTGTTGAGAAATTCTTCTCTTTACTTCATGGAGACTTGCCTCTTCTGAAGCTACAGCCTTGTTGGACTCTCTCTCTGTGCTGGTACCAGTAATATCCCATGCATGAATTTCAAGGTTAGAGCTGTCTTGGTTTCAGAACTGCATACGGGGCATTTTTCTCTAAAGTAAATTATTTGCCACACTGACTGGATTCTGAATGCCTTCAAACTGCATGTTGCACCAGAATTAGTTTTCATTCTCCACCCATCTCACCTCTCAAACCTCACTGCTCCTGTGTGGAATAAGCTAATTTTCTTCTTTTCTGGGATTGTTTAATTTCAGGGCTTCCTTGCCCTATCTTACTATTGAGCTGTCACTGAGGTACCATCATGGGTATTACTATATTAGGTATCTGAGTGTGAGAATTGGGATTTTAGTCTCTTCTTACGCAGAAGACCAAGACACATGTTTACCTACTCACTAGGGATTAACTATGTATAGTGAGGGAAGAGGCATCTTTTGCTAACATACTAAGAAACAGTAGTGTTTTCCCCTAAAATAATGAATTTCTCAATGTAAGTTGCCTGAAAACAGTCTTTCCTAAGAGGTCTGTTATAAAAAGTGGCCTGTGGTCTTCAACTTTAGACATCAGATGATAATTTCTAAAGACTTTTTTTTTCAAAAGAAATGCTTAATATTATTGACTTTTTGATTTGCAAGACAGTTCAGTGAATTTTGGGGAGGGGGTACCATTCAGCCCACCAGAGAGATAACAGGAAGTAATGAACATGGACAGAAGAATGTGAGGTGGTGTCTGTAGTTCCATTATGACAAAGCGAGTTCTCAGAGGTGAGGGGAAAATCGTTTCATGAGTGGAGATGATGAAACAATGGATCTACTTACTGGCGGATTTTATTACTGGGTACTGACTCTTGGAATTTTCTTGATTATATTTTCTCATAGTGGTTTTGATGAGATGATTGTTTGAGGGCTCTTCTTTGTCTGTGAATATAAATTAAAAGAATAAGAGTGGAGAGACAAAGGGAAGAATTGAGTGAGTTAAATTTATACTCAGCTTGAGCCACTTGCTGAACTGATTATTATTTTCTATCACAACTAAATTATTTGCTTTTTCACATTTCCTCTTAAGAGTTTATTCATATGTACACATCAAATTTTGGCATGAAATACCCAGGACTCTCCAACAATGAAATCAATTTGCTCTTTTCTGAATTGTTCATATTAGACATTTGTGGATGTGCATTATGGTATGGTACACCACTATTTTACTATTATAGTTATTTTATAAAGCCTTGAACTTTTTTATGCTAATTTTGTACCTATGCTTGTATAGGATTTTTATGACAATGTTAATTATCTTTCATTGTGACAAACCAATAAAAAGAAAAATGGCACAAGAAAAAGGTCATTTACTTGAAACATATAGTAAGCTTCAACCTCAGCAGTTGCAACTGCTTGTGGTGGGTCTTGGTGGTGGTGTGATGGAAGGTATTTGGCACAGAGGGGGACTTCATAGATACCACATTCCAAATCTGCACATAACCACCTTCCTCTGCACACAGGCTATTTGTCTGGATAAATTGGGTGTTAAGGCTTTTGTTTACTTGTTCTGTGAAAAACACTATCTTTCACTTCCAGTCATTGAGAATTAGAATGTACTAGTCATATCCTGTACAAATTCATGTAGGATATGAAAGTGAAAAAAATATTTTAATGGATGTTTATAGATTGAGTCATTTCATTTAGAATAACCCCTTGTTTGGGAAAGCTGTTTTCTTTATTTCTTTCTCTCTCTTTTTAAATTTTTATTTTAAAGGGAGGAATGCAGAATAGGGTTTATAAAAAGGTATTCCCAAGCATGAAAAAAAGAAGTTTTTTTTCTCTTTAGTAATTCAACAGAACTCAAAGAATGTACAAATTGGAGGAAAAAATGTATCGTGTGTGGGTGGTTAACTTAACAAATGAATAGAATTTTATCATGCATAAAATTTTTCCAAATAACAATCTCTTGTACAAATCTTTCACTGAAAAAAGTATTAACTAAAATAATCACAGATTTTACAGCAATAAAATATAAACATGTGTTTGTTTTTGTCTTTCATTTGCTTCCAAAAAGGCCAATGTTCTTTATGAATCAGTGTTTTAAATCTACATAATCAGTGGGCTTAATCTGCAGCAGGTATTAGTCTTCATTTTCTAAGCTGCAAGGGCTCCTGTGCTGAGAGAAGGCTTGTCTGAGATCATGTAGGAAGTCCATGGAACTAAAAGGATTTAGGATATAAGGCTCCCAAGCCAGTGCATTGCTCTTTAGATATTACTGTTTCTCAGCAAATGCGATTTGCACCTTAACTAAAAATTTACTTACTTTAAAACTTTTTGTTCACTGAAATAAACAACAAAATGGAAAGTGCGTGATGGCTCATTTACGGAACATTGTATATCCTGTAATTAAGAGTCTGTGAATCAAGTTATATAGTGTCAGCTTTATATCTTTTAGCAGATATCGTTGGAAATGAGACACCTTGCATCTGCCACTGACTTTGACTCAGGGGCAGCTTGATTTATCTTTTCCTTGTACAACAATCTTATTGGCTAAAATTTATTGATACTTTCACATAGAGTGAGTGTAGATGTTTGACAAGAATAATACACAAACACATTACATTCTCACGCACAAGGTCCTCTGGGATTCAGTAATCAGTGAAAGCGATTTTCACCTACTTACAGGTATGCTTGAAAATATGTAGTTTAAAATTGCTCAGGTCATTTTCCCAGCATGCCTAATTTCCTGTACTTTATTAATTTTTGTCTCTTTGGCAGTTGTGTTAAATCATGAGCAAACTCTAAGCAGAAGTCAGGCCAGTACATAAGTTTATGAAGTAGTTCTGGGACCAGACATAGACAGACAGAAGTGGGCCTGGGCTGAGTCGAAGAGCTCATGCCTCTGGTATCAAACATCCAATTCAAATTTTAGTGACTTTGTTAATCTGAGCAAGCACATTATTTATAGGTGCCTAACACTGAACTTCAGTGAGAAGAAACTGTATTATTAATATGGAAAAGTCATTAAATGTAGAAAAACTAATCAATTGTTAAATAATTGCTTTATATAAAAATCCCATGTGATTTATATAATCCATATGAATTGGATTTTACATCAGAAAGTCAAATGATTTAAGAAAAACAGTTCAGAGAACAAAAGTACATATAATAATTTCTCATTATTTCTATGAGCCAAAGTTTTCTCCTTTTGCTTATTGTACAGAACTGTGGAAACTCTGAGTGTGCATCAGTGACATTAAGAATTGGCTGGCTTTGGATTTTAGCTTAATGTCTCATTGATCCAGAGTCAATAACGGTATTAATCTCCACAACGGCTAAAATGCTTCCCAAGATTGTGTGTTACTTTGTAGTATATATCAAGTGCCAAGATCTCTCCAAGGAAAAAAATAACTCATTAGAATTTCCACAGATTAAGAAAGAAAAAAATATGATTCCGTTGTGCAGATGAGAAAATATAAACAAAGGGAGACTAAGGTTTTTATCCAAAATCACACAATGAACACAGCCTGGAAGGGCAGGCTTTGATCACATGGTCCCTTCTTGAGTCACTTTCCTATTCCTTAATTTATTTTTTGTAAGTACATTTTTGTGGAAGTTTGCCGTATAAACAAGGAAAAAAGACACATTTTGTAGAAGAATGGGAAAAGGCCTATTATGAAAATATTAATGGAAGGACACAGGATTGGCCCCACTGGAGAAAAACCTTTGGACCTCACGTTTGACACCACACCTGAGGACACTCCTTCACAGGGTACCCTCCACACTGGGCACTGACTCCTCATGATGAGCCCTTCTTTGCCCATTTGGATGCCCTCCTCACTTTAACTGAGGCTCCATACCAGGCTGCCCCTCTACAGGGACATCCTCCCTGCCCTGCTTGGATTCTCTCTGATTCCTGTGCCAGGTCCGTCTTTACATGGATGTCCTTCTTTCCTTACTTGGACTCTGACTGGGGACCCTGGCCACTGCAGCTACCCCCACCCTCAATCCCCACAGAAGATAGACAGAATTGCTTAGGAAGGGAAGGAAAAAGAGAGGCCATGAATAAGAAAAAGGGAAAAAGGAAGAGAAGAAGAACAATGTAAGGCAATTTTTGAAATACTAGTTCAGAAAATTGATAATATGGGTATTTTATCTGCCAAGGACAAATGCATAGAATTTGTCCTTGGACTCAGGGTCTATCAAATATTTGTTCAGATATTTCACCTTCAGATTCAGCATTGGAAAGCAGAAGAACAAGTGTATCCTTCACTTTAATTTTTGGTATCTCTGAACTTGTTTGTGAAAAAATGATCATTTAATTATGCATTATGTTTAATCAGCATTAAAATGGAAGTCATGGGAATTTGCCATCTGGATTTTCGCTAATATATTATAGGTTAATATCTTATTATACTTTCAAGTACAAGTAAGAATTCTAGCTGAACTAGAAATAAAAATCTCTTTTTGTGTTTTACATGTTAAAACTCTATTAGTCAGTTGTATATAAATATGTACTTATTATTTTTCATAGTTAATGATGATTGTTAAAGTTGAAAATTAATGTATAATATTACTGGAAAGCCTCAAATAAATAGGATATATTTTGACAATAAATATTAATATTATGAAGCATAGTGCTAAAATTTAAGGAAGACTTTAACTCTTTGAACCCCCACAAATGTCAATAATGTTTGAGCAATAATCTAAACTATAATAGCAGAGATTATATTATATTCTTATTCTAATGGTTTTTGTTAACATAAAAGATTCAACAGAGTAACTTTAAGTATAATTTAAGAATTACATGTATTTAAATATTTGCTATTTAATTACACAAAGGCCTGAAACAAGGCCACTATAGCCTAAAAAAAAAAAATCCTAAATGGATATTCTTCAAGTCATAAAAGAAGAGTTTTAATTTTGACTCTTCAAAAATGTATTAGAATAAAGGAAAACATCAAAATCCAGTATGATAACACCCCAGACACATCCATATTGATCAAGACATTATAAAACATATATAATGTTTAGAGTTAAAAAATGAAAATATTAGAAAAAAATAAGGTATGGTCTCAAATGTGACTGTCCCCAGGCCTAGTAGTGAAAGTAAGCACCCATCAATATCACTAGGTAATATAAATGCTCATTACACACTGCAGGAATGCTCTCGAACAGTTGCAAGTGCTGAGATATTATTGTTCCTGAACTTTAACATTCAAAATTAACTTCTACTTAAAAACTGCACTGTTAAATAAAAAATTCAGATCTATTTAAAATTCATTCTATAATAGTGATTTCAACTTTACTCATCATTGGTCATTTAACATTTAGCTAAAATGTATATTAGTAGGGATACATTTAACCCATACTTTTGCTTGAAAAGTAGTGTCTTTTAAAACATAGATGCCTACAATTTTCTCACATTGCAGATTTTCTCTTACCCAATTTATGCTTAGAAAATTAAATTGGGTCCATTTGGCTAAGCTACTCACATTTCTAGGATAATCTATTTGTTCTGTGGAATGTGTAAGTGCAGGGTCGTCCCAGGGTTTATGGTACTTCTTGGGTCTAGTCCTCTCCCAAAGAATTTGTAACTGCTGTAGACTGTATTGTTTTATGTTTTTATTGAAACTGCACTAGGTTCACAGGATACAGGGCAACGCTGATTCAATAACCCCATTTTGCTTAGTACTTTAAAAGTCACTTCCTTTTATTGCTTTTGATTTCTCTGAACTTTTACGAATTTCTCTTGGGCTTTCCTGAATATATTAAGATGTATAAAACACTAAACTATGAGTTCTGAAACCTAACTGGCTTCCTAGAATAAATCTATTCTGGATGAGTATTAAAAGTTTAGTTTGGGTATTTTAAAAGAAATGTAAACAGTAAATCACTTTAATGTGAATTATTTTCTGAAACTTTCATCATCATGAAGTCTTTGCAAACCATTCAATAATTGCATCCCCGAATGGTTTTTTAAAGTGTTGGGCACTTAATGATTCACATAAAATTTATTGACCTTCTTTCTATATGTTATCTAATTTATTCATCACAACTCTGTGGAATCAGTTCTATTAATATCAGTGTTTTGTAAAAGAGGAAATTGATGCTTAGTGAGGCTATTATGCTCCAAAATATGCTAGAACATATAGAGCTAGGTTTGAACTTACGTTCATTCTGAAGTTCAAGACTTTGTTTGTGTAGTACTGAAATATAGTTTGAGGAATCAATAAGATATGTTATGGTTTATATAATGGAGACTCTTAACTCTGTACAACTAGTTTTCAAATACTAAGAGTTCCCCAGTAAAGACTATGGTGGCTAACGTGTGGTACCATGCAGTGTAAGATGAAAATATAGTAATAGAGAAAAGTTGGGACAAGATGGATGATGGTGATATTGAATGAATATAAAAAACCTTCTAATAACTTAGCTCATAAATGTCCATATTTTGTTGTTGGCAATCAGAATGCCCACTAAAATTCAAAATGGAAATAGAAGTAATAATGTTTGAAATATGGGCCCTGAAGCCTAGCTATTTGAATTCACATCTTTCCATTTACTTAACTATTCTCTGCCTAGTTTTCTCATCTATAAAATTAGATTATAGGACCTATATCATAGAATTGCTGTGAAGATTAAATAAAATTAATACATGCAGAATTCTGTGGGGGTTACTGATTCTGAACTAATCTATACACACATATATCATTATTAAATGTAGAGGTAAATGCTATATTTTTGGAGCTGGTAGAAGAAGACTCTTCTATTGTTCGTGCTTAACATATCCTCACAAGGCTAATATACATGGTCAATACACATAACCACACAACACAATGAAATGTCCTCACCAGAAATATACCTAGATTTTCATAAGAGATAGAATGGAACATTTCCATTGAACAGAGAATGTGATTATACGTCCTCATAAAAACTCATCTTGGAGAAGGTTGCTTAGGACTTGATGGAATTGCTAGGTGCACCAGTTTTATTTCATTTCAGTTTGAGAAGGCAGGGTAAGTTTCCATATTCAGAGATACAGTGAAATATCTGTTGGAGATTTTGCACTAATTGATTAGTAGCTTTATTTATTCTGGGAATTGAAAAATGAAAGAAAGAAATCTCACATCAGTATGTTCTCCATTGTTAATGTATAGGAAAAAGTGTGCACCTGCTAGCACAAAAATCACATGGATGAAAATGTGGGGACGTGATGGTTCTGTTTCCGAATTTAGTCTAAGATATATGTGCAGTTATATCAGGCAGGGCCTTCTAATTTTTCTTAAAGACCAAGAAGGATGTTCACTTTTATCACCACAAAGCAAACATCTAAGCATGAAGCCTCAGGATTTAGTTCTCTTCTGAAAAATGAACACACACAAATTCAGATGGTGCATTTTTTTATCTCTTCATGCCCATTAGGGATGGTTTCTTTCTCCAGTGCTGTTAGTAACGCTACTGGATTTTAAAGGCCCAAGATAAGGCAGGACAGCTGTAAGCCTCTGGGAAGAAAATAATAGACTGATTGTACAAATGGTTAATATATTTAAATTTATAAAACAAAAGGCTGAGATGGTATGAAATGGGTGAAAGTTGGGTAGTGAAGTCCAGTGATACACATTGATGACCATCTCAGGCCAGCAGGGAATAGTTTGAATGTAAGCTAAGTTTAACAAGATGAGGAGCTTGAGATCATAAAACAGAAGACAACATTTAAATACAAGAATGAATTTTGGGTGCTGGGTAAAAGTGTACTTAAGACAGATATTTATTTATTTTTTGGTCTTTTTTCTAAAAAATGTTATTTGTTTTATATTTGTTTTTGAATACTACTTGAGTCCTGTTCCACAAGTTTCTATGGAGAATATTTTAATTTTGATTGACTTTTAAATATTTTCAAGTTTTCATTATGATTTGTTGACTACTGTTATTTGGAAAATGTTCTAAAATATACTGAATTATGCCCTCTCTTTAAGAGTATTATCATGGTTGTTGCATTTACTGTATCAGTGGTGATGATTTTCACTTCAGTCCTTCTCTTGTCTAAGATCCTGGTCTGTATGATATATGATTTGCCATATATCCTGGTAGGTTGTCAATTTTCATAAATATTCTGCTTGTGCTGAGTAGGAATGCTAATTTTATAAATGTCTATTATATCCAGCTACTTAATTATATTGCCATATCTTGTATATTATTATTAATTTTGTTTGCTTAAAACATTAGTACTAGAAGAGTGTTAGGTTGTCTCACTAAAACTGTAAGTCAATTAATATTTTTTTCGATTTTTATTTTAATTGTTGATCTTGTACAGTTTTCTGTCTTTTACTCCCACATTTCATCAATTTTTGCTTTATGTATTTTGAGGCTATATTATTACTTCAGTTGAGTTTAGAACTCTTTCAGCTTCCGGTGAATACCTTCTTTCCATTATACAATGAGATTTGAATCCCAACTGATGCCCAACCATCTCAGCTTTCTTTTAATTTGTGTTTCCTCCTATATCATTTTCCATTCCTTTACTTTAAACTTTTTTAATGTTTTTAAAATTAACTGTTATGTTCAGCATAGCAAGATTCCTTATTCTTTCTTCCAATTTGACTATTTTTGTTCCTTAATACTTGACTGGAATTAACTTACTTTCATTGTGATTTCTAATATATTTTGAACTATTTTTAGTATATTGTATTTATACACATTGTTTTCATTATTTTGATCACTTTCTGGCTTCCTGGGATCATTTATGTTTATTATTGCTGGTGTTGGGTGCTACTATTGTTGTTGTTGCTACAGTTATTATTACAAATATTCTTTCCTAAACCGACTTTGGTTTAGAAGTTTTATGATTGTAATTTAAACATAGTTAATTGAAATTTTAAGTTCATGCTCTTTTTGAATGATATAAGGACTAAGGACACATATTCTAACACAATTCCACACTTCTTATGTAATAATTCTGCACAGGGTTATAATCTGTCTTTTTTCTTTGTTCCATACATTAAGCCTTATTTTTATCTTACATCTTATTTTTTCTTTAGATTACCCTAATACATACCAATATCTTTTCTCATTATTTCTTCTAGCTACTAAGATCTTCATTCTGGGCTAATTTTTTAATAGAATTTTATCTAAATTACTAGAATTTTTAAGTTATATCTTTTAGAATTTCCTATTGTAAGATTCTATTGTTGGTGAGATTCTTGTTTGCTGTTCATTCTATCCCCTGTCTTTAGTGTAGTTTAGAGATATATATTTAGATATACTATATACCCAATTATTCATTTCTTTTTAAATTATCTGGCAAACTCTCTTTAAAACATTCTAACTCTCTTCCATTGTCTTTATTCTGTCTTCATAGATATCAGATTATATATATGAGATCTGTCCAGAAATAGTCCAGTCATTGTTAATATAACCAGAACGGTTTGCATGACATCAATGCCATCTGGAAGCCAAGGAAAGTGGACTGGGATGCGCATCTGTGAACAATGACAATTTCATTATACTAGTCAGTAGGGGTGGTAGATGCCATTGAGTGAGCATGTGTACTGTGTGGCCATCACATTCATAATGACTGAGCAGCATCAGATTTTGCTATGATTTAAGCTTGAAGATTTCTCCTAGGAAACTATTTGGGTGATTCAGAAAGCTGCAGGTGAGCAGCAACTGGTGAGCAGCAACTTCATCATGACAACATGCCCATTTGTGCATCACTCTCATGCAGAATTTTTGGAGAGACATCAAATCACTCAGGTGACTCAGTCCCTCTACAGCCCAGATTTGGCACCCTGGGACTTCTGGCTTTTCCAAAAACTGAAATCACCTTTGAAAGGGAAGAGATTTCAGGCCACCAGTTAGATTCAGGAAAATATGACAGGGTAGCTGATGGCAATTGGGAGAACTGTGTGAGTCCCAAAGGTACCTACTTTGACGGGGCTTGAGGCATCATTGTCCTGTGTACAAAGTTTCTTCTATCTTCTATCTTTTTCAATAAATGTCTCTATTTTTCATAGCATGTGGCTGGATACCTTCTGGACAGATTTCATATGTTTTTCCTTTCATTCTATCCTCCATGGCTTTTAACCTATACTGTGTTCTTCTCTGCTGGATTTTGTTTTATTTTTGTTATCTATCTTACAGTTTACAAATTCTATATTTATATTAATCAAATCATGTTTAATATCACTTTTAAATATTTAAAATTAATTATAATTAATTACTATCTTTATATTTTTACTGCTGAAATTCTGTTTAGGTTCATGAACAATAGAATTAACAAGTTGATTGTGGTATATTCATACAGTCCATTAAAACACACTGATAAAAGTGAATATTATGTTGTAACTGTGAGCATAGTGTACTTCAAAAATAATAATTTTGAGCAAAATAAGACCACAACCAAATGAATAAAGTCAAATTTTATGTGTGTAGAATTCATATATAAGCAAAAGGAAAATATTGTATTATTTACTGGGGTAAATAAAATTAAGGGAATCGTTATTCTATAAATTAAGATAGTGGTTATTATGGTGTGGTGGAAAGAATCTAGATTGAGAAGGATCACACAAGGATCCTCTAGGATTTTATAAATGTTCTTTCTAAAAAAATGGGAAGTTATGTGGTTATGGACATATACATTTCATATATTCAAACATAGATTCTATTTTATTCTTTTTTTAATCTTTCTGTTTTTCCTTGATATATTTCTCACTCATTTTAAAAAGCACTTAAAGGTACATACTTCAAAATATGTATCCAGCCCTGGCAAGTATGGCTCAGTGGATTGAGTGCTGGTCTGCCAACCAAATGGTTGCCAGCTCGATTCCCAGTCAGGGCACATGCCTAGGTTGTGGACCAGGTCCCCAGTGGAGGCATGTGAGAGGCAAACACACATTGATGTTTCTTTCCCTCTCCTTCTCCCTTCCTTCTACTCTGTGTAAAAATAAATAAAGAAAATAAAAATATATTATGCGTCCAGTAGCTGGTATGTCTAAACTTTGTTGTTGTCTAATTCAGCCACATGTCCTTTCTGCTTACTCCTTCTCATGTGGACATATTTCTTTCTGTGTTGTGAGTTCCCATGCTGTTGGGCTTTCCCTCTTTGTGTCATGTGAATTCCGAGTAGTTATGAATCCTTATAGACAGTGTCTTAGGGCTTTCCAACATAGGGGAAACTTAATTTTAAAATTTAATTTTTATTCCTTAACTTTTATTTGCAGGAAATATAAATAGAATTTCCACATCTTTGTGAAAGCAGGCCCAAGTTATAATATTTTAGGGGAGTTTATTATTTTTATTTTATTTTCCCACCAGAGTTATCTCTAAGACAGATGAGTTTCTAGTTATCTCTCCTATCTAGAAGGTGAATTTTCTTAGTTTATCTATGTACTGAGGTAGAAGGCCTTAGGATGATCCAACTTTGTGCAAGTGATTAGTTTAATTTCTCCATGTTTGGGTCCTAGTATCTTCTTTTTCTTCTCTAGATTTGCTTTTAACAATCAAGATTCTAGATTATTTGGAATAGTGAATTCAATAGAATATCATAGCTTCAAAGCAGCTCCCCAATTTGGCATCCTCAAATCTTTAAATTTTCAAACAAGAAGTTCCATTTATTTTCTTCTATTTATTTGAACATGGTGGAAGGATTGAGCAAAAAGTGAAAAGGACTCATGGACATGGACAACAGTGTGGTGATTGTGGGGAGGGGAGGGGGTATAAGGAGATTAAATGTTAATGGAAAAAAATAAAATCTATTTTTAGGAAAAAATTAAAAATAAAAAGCATATTCATTTTTCAGCATTTCTAGGTATTTTGTAGCAATAAAGCTTTTAATACCTAGTACAAATAAAAGTATAAGCTGAAGATAAGATGATATTAAAGATGGCCTTTGAGTCCCAAGTTTTGCCATTAAAGCCCATGGCCATGTGAGAGTACACAACTGTTGGAGGACCTCGGAGTATACCCTGAAGTCTGAATATACACTAAGTCCTTGACAGAAGCTCAATCTTCATGTCAGTGAAGTCCAGCTAGATATTAAAGAGTCCCCACTCGACCCAACCATTACTGAGTAGAGCTTTACAAGTAGTGTGCTAATGTCTCACCATAAGATTCACTTAAAAAATTAAATATTGTGTCACTATCTACAAGAAGACATGGTTAGATTTCCACAAGTTTCTTCATAGGAGTTCAGTTCTATTTACCAGGGAAAATATATTACACAGCTCCACTATCTTTAAGTCCACTCTATGATATACTTTATATCATATTTATGTCATATTTTTGTATATATTATATGTATGTATTCATAACTTTGAACCAGCTCATTTTTATAGAAAATAAAAATCAATAAATCAATCAAATCCATAATTCTTTGTTTTAACTCTTAATGATGAAAATAACCAATTACATCCTTTGTGCCTGTTGGCTTCCTTTGGTTGAAGATACTGAAGTACCTGGGGAAGATAAGATCCTTGTTGTGAAAGAGCTAAAGGAGTATGTGACTCATACTTTAGTTGTTCGCTTGGACACAAAGTGTTGTTGCTAAGTGCGTAAGATTTAAGTGGCTGATTTTACTGGGCCAGGGATTCTCAGGAGCAGAGAACATACCATAATATTGATCATTGGTGGCAAGGACCCTGACCTGTAGAAAATCACAGCTGAACAGTTGTGTCATCAATGCCTGAGTAATGTCTGGATTACCCAGCACACTTGTGAAATATACAGACTCTATTTTGGGACTTCGGTAGAGCAGCTCCTGGACAGGGCAGAGAAATATGTGTATTTTTTTATGCTTGCAGCAATTTGGAAATTCAGACTCAATAAAAAACCATCCCTGTGCATGTAGAACCCTGTCAGGTACCAAAGATCCCAGAATTTGCTACTCCTGATTGCAATACAATAGGTTCACAGCATTGTATTTTGGAACCCTAGAGAAAAATAACAGGCTCTGGGAATCACGAGCACACTTACCAAAAACCCCAGGGACTGCAATTAAACTCTACTCTGGTAGTGCCATAGTCTGCTGTTTATGCTTCTGCAACCATGCACTATACTTGCATTACTTATGGTTATGTGTGTCCACTTTGTTCTCTTTCTGCACTGACTAAACTTGTAGACAGCAGAATTCAGGTATCGCTAAAAACTTATTCCCCTGTAAGGCTTCAAACTTCTTTGTGAACTGAATTGAATTTTAATAAACTGTTGCCATTTCTTCAGTTATCTCCACCCCACATCCTGATGGACACACATCTTGTCATTGCATGTAGTTGTAGCTTGCTTTGGGGAAGAAGGGGCATCACTGCTTCTTCTGTAAGCTTTGTGGAGTGGCGCTGTATGTTTTTAGTCTGTGTTTGATAGCAAACAATACAGGGAAGGTAAAAAGTAGCCTTATAGTTTTTGTATGAAAAATACAAATTAACTACATAGTAATACAGGAACAAACTTTGTGTTTCCCTTACAACTGGAAACCCACTTTTGCCCACTCCTGTGTAATGAATGGTTCATTTAGGATGGGTTTTTATGAGCCCAGTCAAGATTTAGCCCTGTTTTGCATAGTAAACCTAGTATTAAATAACAAAAGGCAACATAGAAGATACTTCACAGCCATGAGGCAGAAAATATTACTATGCATTGCAAATGATGTAACAGCTAAGATAATAAAGTATAATTGAAATCCAGGGGGCTTTGAATGTTAGCAGTATACAACTCCCTGGTCTACAATGTGTGTTAGAAGTGCTGTAGGAAGACTGGCCATAACTCTTGTGTGTTGGTCTCTTTTCACAGCAGGTGATGTATTAAACTTAATAATCTGCTGTTCAATTTTTTATTTAAAAATAAGATGGGAGCTAAGTCACAGTTGCTTTGGGCAAGTGTCTTATGAAAATGTTTGTGTTTAGAAGTGAGCTAATTTGATTAGAGAGCCATGAAGTCTGTTCAAGAGTGTAATGGAAGATCAGCTAAATCTAAATTGGCAAAACCCCAGGACTCTGAAAATTAATGAATATTCGGTGTTGACATGCTCTGAAAATAGATATCTTAAATTTGAGGAATAAAGAAGGACAGGAGGGAATCTGAGATAGAGAGAAATCCTACAGCACATTTTTACATTTCCCATTCATACATTTTATTTCTGTCAAATAATATTATGGCAAAAAAAAATCTCATGAATATGTCACCATAAAATGTATAATTCTGTGACATCAAGGACAATGTTTTATTACTTTATTTTTATTCCTACCCTCAAAATTCGTACTTCATGCTTTTCACTTAGCACCATTTCAAACACTTGGTAAATTCCTGTTAAAATGATGAATGAAAGTCAGAACAAGCATGTATGTTTTATGACAAATGGAGCAATGGTAGCTCCTTTTAAAACATTAAAATGAATAGGAAAGATATATATAGATATATATATGTCTATATATATCTATATATCTATATATATCTATATATAAAAAACCAATTGCCAAAATATGAACATAAGAGGATAACTAGAGTATATTTGCCTTGCTAGAGGTCAAATATTTGATCTCAGTAATCAAGATGTTATAAATATATAAAATTTATCTTCATTTATCTTATTAAAAGAAAAAAATAACATTTATAACAGCCTCAAAATATACCCTCAAAAACAAATAAAGATGAGAACAAGAAAAATACATCATTTAAATATATTACAATATAACTGTTTAACCACTATGCTGTACACCCGAAACTAATATAATATTGAATGTCAACTGTAATAAGAACAAACACAGAACAAATTATGTATATATTCACTACTTAGCCAGTACTGCTAAAAACTAAAGCAAACTATGTATATACATATTATCTAGCCTGTCTACAATGAAACTATTGCTCATTCAATTGACCAGACATCAGACTTGTTTGTGCAACACAGTTAATTTATATTCTCATTTACTTTCAAGTAACATAGGAATTTTGCTATAGCTTATTCCTTGGCTAGACACTGATTCTTAGACTATTTGCATTTCTAGACTGCAAAACAGATGGACTAGAGCAAGATTTGTTTGGTAAAGAATAAGTTATGTCAGAGTAGTGGCAGGACAGAGACACATTAATAGATGTGCTATTGAAGTGGCCTAAATAAAACAAGTGTTTAACTCAACTAACATTTATTTGTATCTTTAGATATACAACACTGTGTTAAGCCTGGTGATTTACAAAAGTGAATCAGAAGCTGGCCTGGCCTGAAGGATCTTAGACTGCAGTGGAGGAAATAATTCACAGACATAAATAGTTAAGAGGAAAAGAATTTATGTCCTGGAAATTATCTCTTTGGTAGAACGGATTCATTCTTTATGCTGACAAGATTCAAATCTATATTTGTCATCCTGTGTACACTACTGACCATGAGTTTGGTCTTAGAGTATCAAATGCTATCTTGCCATTTCCAAATTTGTGTTAAAAAATGACCTATTATCTCTTTCACCCATTCCAACATAATTGGCTTTATTGCTTAACTTCCTTGTCTCCACCAAAAATAATCATTTCCTAAAGAACTCCAGTTTGCTTTGAAATGCTTTGTTCTTGAGATACTGTGTTTATTCTTACATCGATTTTATGTCCCTGCTTTATATGGGCAATCCTGGTATATATCTATTGTCTTGCCTTAAGTTTCAGTGGAAATGTTATCACTTCCAAGGTATCCTTCTTTGGGTAATAAATTCCTTGATTACCCACTGTACCCCTCTTAGCATTTTCCTAATTTAGTTCTCCATAATTGAAGGATTCCATGTATCTGTCTTTCTTCACCTTTCCTTTTTATTAATGCCATTGCCCATATATATCAATCTTTGCCCGAGTGTCTTTAGAAGCCATTAAAGTCCCCCCCGCCCCCGCCAATCTTTAAATCTTTTCCATTACCAGTCCACCCTGAACAACAAAAGACCTGTCATGAAATGATATTTTCAACATGCCTTGGTCATCACCCAAAACATTTCTAGTTCTTTTATTCTTGTCAACCAAACTCTAAAATCCTCTAGGATTAGGGGCTCTATCATCTGGTCCTCTCCTGGTGATTCAACTATATTTCTCACATTTCCTTAATGTTTCTCTCTAGTCTAGTCAGTCCATTCCTGCTTTTGCCGAGCACTACTTGTTCTTTCCTATATTATTCCCATATCTCAGTTGACACTGGTGTTAGTTGTGGTCCTAGCAGGAATGGATGGCATATTTTACCAGGTGCGTTGGAGTGAGCTTAGTTAATGAACTATGGACAAAAATGTATGTGTGGTTGAAGAAATCCTACAATCCAACCCTGAAGCTAGTCATAGTGGAGAGCTCTTAAAATCCCTTGGACTGAAGGGGTTAGGAGAAAGTGCAGTTACAGGAACCAGAAAGGATAGCTCTTTGGGGAAAGGCCACCTAATAAGAGCTGTGGAATTTTATAGAAGGATGCAACCAACACATGAAGAGTTATTAGACAAGAGAGAGAGCTGGGGAAGAATTTTCATGAAATACTTCTCCATCCCTTTACTTATTTCCTGCTGGTGTCTTTTAATGGCCAAGCCTAACCAGAAATCAGAGGCGAAGACAATAGATGCAGTTTATACTACTTAGACATTGGAGCACAGGCCAGGATTAAGAAAGGTGGAACATGAACTGGAAGAGGCAATTAGAAGATATCTAGCACATTCCAGATTATACAATGACCTCTTTCCTACTTAGTAGAGCCCTATCACATATAATTTTGGGAGAGGCAAGCTGAGTCCACAAACTTCTAAATGCCAACTTAATAAATTGTATTTTTGTCTATTCACATGTTCTATTTGCCCACTGACTCATATTTGGATTCATGTTAATTGGCTCAGGAACCCAATTGGAAAACCATAGTCCTTAATTAAGGGACTAAGGTCTGCAGTTTTCTTTTGAAAGACAAGAAAATTGTTTTAGAATGGAAGGGAAAATAAAGTGCTTCTCAGATAAGGTCAAGTTAAAGGAGTTCATCATCACCAAGCCCTTATTATATGAAATGTTAAAGGGACTTATCTAAGAAAAAGAAGATAAAAAATATAACAGTAAAAAGACCGAAAACTCACAGTTATTAACAACCACACCTAAAACAAAAGCAAACTAAGCAAACAACTAGAACAGGAACAGAACCACAGAAATGGGGATCACATGGAGGGTTAGCAACAGGGGAGAGGGAGGAGCAGAGAGGGGGAAAAGGTATAGAGAATAAGTAGCATAGATAGTGGGTAGAAAGTAGACAGGGGGAGGGCAAGAATAGTGTGGGAAATGTAGAAGCTAAAGAAAGAACTTATGACACATGGACATGAACTAAAGGCGGGGAATGTGGGTGGGAGGGGGTGTGCAGGGTGGAGGGGAATGATGGGGGAGAAATGGGACAACTGTAATAGCATAATCAATAAAATATAATTTAAAAAATTGTGGGATATGATTTAATTAGTGGATGGACTCTGTGAATTTCTACTTTGTTCTATTTACATTTGGAAATATACCACTTATGTTTATGATTATTATTTAAGAATTAGCCAGTGGAGTATATTATGAAAGGGACTGAGATTCAGCAACTTCTTCAGTCATGTTCCATGGATGTTGGAACACTAATGAGGTTGGAGACAACTTCCTGTAATAACCACTGGTAAAGGAGCTCTTTAACTATTTGGTAAAGGAGCTCTTGATGGGAGGACTGGGGATAATTGCCTCACTCATTTTGTGGTCTCTGATCTTTACAAAAAATGACTTTTCTATTAATTGCTTAAAAGCAAGGATAGGATCAGTGGAAAGATAGAGATGTGTACACAAGTTTCATGTACATTACCTGTGGGTCAGCCAGTATCCATTCCCCTTTTCTCCTGAGAAAACTCTATCACTATTTTTGTTGAGGTTTTGTCCTTCCTCACGCAGCCTGTATATTTCAGAGGAAGTTGAACCCCTTCTTGGAGGTAGAAGTAAAACCTTGTTGGTTTAAGATTATCACCACATCCCTGTCTCTGGCCAGAGTGCTTGATTCAGGGTCTATGCTGCAAATGTGTCCAAGGAGTGGAGTGGTGATCTTTTCTAACATTTCTGGAAAAAGACACTTTCTTATTCGTCTCTGTGTGAGTGGATGAGAAAGAAGAGAGGTCTGGAAGGTGCTGTGAGCCAGTGTCAGGTCACAAGGACAGAAAATTGCTAAGAACAGAGCTAACAGCAAGGAGGCTGAAATGAGAACTAGAGAGAGGAAAGGGTTCTGATCAAAATATTTGAATTGTCAAAGTAAGCTTTCAGCTGCAAGTAGAAAGTGAAGTTCAGAATATTTTGGTCACATGAGCCAAAACATTTCTTTGTAGTTTGAGCTATTTTGACTTGAGTTTTATAAAAACCAGAAGATTATATGCTGATATAAAAGAGAAGAACCATAATAACAACTTAATTTTAGTGTCTTCCTCATTTGATTTTGTCTACTATTTATTTAATGTGTTTTAAAATGTCTGTGAACTAATTATAATAGTCTGCCTGTTAAAACAGTGATTATATGTCAGGTTCTAAATATAAGAACCCTTTTAAATTTTGCCCAAATCTTGTATTAGTCTTTCACATACATAGAGACATTTGTAAATACCAATTATTTCTATGACATGTTGTCTAAGACAGAATGTGCCTGTACAGATTACATTAAGCTATTACCACTTTTTTGAGATTATATATATAATATACACACATGTATATAATATATACATATAATATATGTCTATATGTACACACACACGCACACACACTGAAACATAGGAGGTGGGTTCTAAGAATGTTAGTTGGAGTCAATACAAATTGTGTTGGCTAAATAGAACTTTCACAGACCTGTCTTTCTTAACACATATTTTTTAATGTTGTTCATGCCATTACCACTTTAAAATTTTAAGATTTGCTTTAGTATTTTTTTTAGTTAAGAGATGATGCATTTTTGAAGAGAACACATGTAAGAGAGAGAGTATTTATTGATGTTGGTTGTAATGTGGAGTTCATCATTCCTCATGGACTTTCTATTGCTTTGAAAGCTGGACAAGTTGACAAATAGAACCTTTCAATGGAAACAAACAAAAAGAAAATCAGTGGATTTTCAGAAAAAAGCCCAATTCACTTGTATACACTAATTCAGCTTCCTACGTATCATCATAACCCACAATCAAGAGGTATTGAGTTCATGGTTTGAGAAGTGACTATTGTTAGAATGAATAATAATCAGTAATTCTCATTTTCTAACATAAATACTTTTTAAAATATTCATTACCTGCAAATGGCTGAGCAGTTTTATATCAACCATGAAAAAATTAATCATAAGAATCTTTCAGAAAATTCATGTTTATTAACTTACAAGTGTAAAATAAAAATCTACTTCACAACAGAGATCACCTTAATTTATTACACTTAATTAGGATTTCTAAATATAATAATATATACTGCTGCAACAACCAACAATTAGGAAAAACTATTTCTGAATGTTTGGTCAATTACCTGCTAATCTGCAAAGTTCAGTAATATGGCCTCCTGCCATAATAAATTGAGGTTTCAATGTAAAATAGATGATGCATTCTTTTGGAAATTCCTTTTATAATGCAATTAACCTTTTCACCTTTTGGAAAACACATTGTTAGCATTTTTGGATGCTATTTCATTGGCCATACTTTATATCGTACTGTTCAATGCCAAATAATACTTTAAATTTCCCTAAAATTTATTTTACATTTGTTAATTAGGCTTTCATCTCCTAATTACAACATATTTCAGTTTTTGTACAATTCTTTGATCCTGCATATAATAGTAATGTTATAGCACTATCTACAGGGTTATCTGGTGGTAGGTTCAGCATTATCAGATGTTAGAGGGTTGTTTAAGAAAAAAGCAAAAGAAAGTCACAAGGAATAACTGCAGGACTTTTCTATGGAACTCCTATTACAAAAAACATGCCAGGCTATTTCTCTGGTAGAAAATGTTTCATTTGGAAGTAATAAAAATGTTTCACAGCACACATGAATAATGAATCAAGAAAATCATAAGCAGAGTTAAAAAAAACATTAATACAACATCCAGCAAATGCTTTGAGAAGGGGTTTATTTTACAGCTTTAACTATAAACTGTATTATTTTAGAGCTTATATTAAAATTGGAAGTGCTCTTAGAAATGATTCACTGCTACCCTGTCTCCATGCATCAGTCCCTGTTATAACAGTGCCATGGAGGGGAAGGCCAGCATGTGCTTACCACTTCTAGGGAGAGGAAATTCATTACCTTACAGGGCAGCTTATTACCTTGGCCATGGCATATTCTTTTATAATCCAGCTAGCTGCATACACGTGTGTCACCGTTCTCTGATTGTAAATGAAAAGATAGAGACCACGTCTTATTCATATGGTTATGATAATATCTAGCACAAGACTATCTACATGAAAGGTGCTCAGATAATTTGTATGATTCAACCATGAGCTAAGGATGGCTCTCTAATACCATGTGGCTCTATAAAGACACACCTAGTTGTGGTCTCTTTCAAAGCATCTCAAAACTATTGTTCACTATCATCAGGCATAAATAAGAATAAAAATAATTGATAACTAGCATGTGTTTTTATTTTACTGTACTGATAATGTGATTTTATTTCATGGATTGTCCTCTTGAACACCCTTTTGCTGATACTTATATTTATTAAAAGCAGCTGAAATAGATGAATTATATCACAAAAACTTTATTTTATCACGTTGAAGAGGAAAACACCAACTGAGGTGCTGCTCATAAAAATTCATGGTTTCAGCAGCTGTTTCATTATAAAATATTATACTAGAAGCTTATAAATATCCATTGCCCACTTATTGAGAGGAAAAATGGCACTTTATGGCTTTTTATCACTTTTTAAACCTGAGTTTTCAGTAAAGAGTTAAATAATTTTTAGAAAGATCCCTGTTATAAATTTTCTACAGAATTATACTCTCTTGTCACAGTGGGGTGAAGAAAACAAAAAAACTTGCCCAGATTCCAAAGACTGGGGTTCGGGTACTGATTTGTAACTTTTGTCATGTGGGCCTAAAAGACCACTGAACTTTGCAAAGATTCAGTTTTCTTACGTGTAAGATGATGAAAAAGTACATGTCCTATCAACCTCAAAGGTAGTAGTAGGATTGAATAAAATATTGTTGTGAAAAATGCTTTGTGAAACAGAAAACCCATATAAATATGAAGAGCTGTTATCACAGGGGAAGTTTAGAACTTCACTCCCTTACCTCTGTATTTCAGGGCTATAGAAATAACAATAGACATTTTAGATATTACAGCCTTAGATACTTCCTAGTCACTGTCAGACTTGGTGTACTATTGCTAAAGTGATCAACAGAAGTTAGTTAGGAAGGCACAATAGCTCTAATGCATCTAGTGAATTGAAATACGACATATTTCCAGAGTAGTATCAATTAATGAAAAGTTTCATAATATCTACATGTGCATCAAAATTCGTATTAGTATTTTCTTTAATTAAAGTGCCATAAATCTCAATAAAACAATTTGTTTTGTCATTGTTTTCCAGTGGTTCAAATATCCATATGGTGTACCTTAAAAGGCTATAAAACACCTACCTCACATCGTATAGAAAACTTCACTCAACATGAATCAGTGTAAGAGCTAAAACTATAAAAGTCTTAGAATAAAGCATATCGCTAAATCTTCATGACCTTCTTAGATATTACAGCAAAAGCAACAAAAGAAAAAATAAGTAAATTAGACTTCATCAAACTTCACATTTGGGGGGCATTAAATAACACTGTTGAGAAAGTATTAAAAAAAAAAACAAAACCAAAACAACAGCAAAGAACACAGAGGCAGGAACCAGAGTAAAATGTTTTTGAACCATATATGTGCTAAGTGTCTAGTTTCTAGAATATACAAAGAGCTCCTACAACTCAAAAACAAAAAGACAATTCAATTAAACGATGGTCAAAAGACTTGATTAAACATTTCTCTAAAGATATACAAATGATCAACAAGCACATGAAAAAATGCCCAACATCATTCATTGGTCATTAAGGAAATGCAAATCAAAACCACAATGAGACACTGCTTCACACTCACTAGGATAGCCTTAATCGTCATCATTACCATAACTGTCGTAATCAATAACAACATATGGGCAAGAATGTGGAGAAATTGGAACCCTCATCCACTGCTGGTGGAAATGTAAAATGGTGTAGCCATTGTGGAAAACAATTCAGGAATTTCTCAAAAAAGTAAAAAGTAGAATCATTACATGATCCAGCCATTCTACTCCCTGGTATAGACCCCAAAGAATAGAAAAACGTGTTCAAACAAGTACGTCTTTGTAAATACTCATAACAGTGCTATTCACAATAGCTAAAAGGTATAAACAATCCTAAATTCCTCAATAGAAAAATGTATAAACAAAATGTAAGATATGCTTATAATGAAATATTATTCAGCCATACAAAAATATTGATATATGCTACAACATAAATGAATCTTGAAAACATTATGCTAAGTAAAAGAAAGGAGACACAAGAGGTCACATAGTGTATGATTCCATTTATGTGAAATATCCAAGAGTTTAATCCGTAGCGACAGAAATCAGATTAGCATTTGATGGGGGCTGGGGTAGTTGAGAATGGGAAATGCCTGCTTGATGGGTAAGGGATTTTCTTCTGAGGTGATGAGAATGTTTGAGAACCTAATACAGAAGTTGCAGGGCATTGTGGATGTATTGAATGCCACTCAATTGTAAATGGTAGTAAGGTTAGTTTTATGTTTTGTGGATTTTACTTCAAGAAAAGAAAATCATTCTACTTATAATTTCTTTTTACTCTGGTAAAATGGAAAGTATGAAATACATCAAATCCTATGCATTTCCTTTCTGTGTATACTAATTCTAGTTTTCTATTTCACACATTTACAAACTTTGATAAAAATCAAATTGAAAGATCCTTTTATGCATGTTATGATTGTGCTAATAAAAGTTCTTACTGTGTTTCTGGGTTTTTAAACTGTCATGAGATGTAGCTCAGAATCTCAAAAATGATCTACTATTCAGAAAACATTTTCCTTTTTCTTTAAATTCCTCCTGTTTTTCCCATGGAAAGATGGCTTTCAAGAAATTTGAGGAAGTTTCAAAAAATGCTACTTAATCAGTGGGAGGCCAAGTTATTGTAGAAAAGAGGAAGTTATTTAAAACAGAGGTAAGGCTACATTTATGAAGTAAATGATTATTTGGAAGTATTTTGTCAATATAAGCAAAAAGAAATCCAGCGAATATAGTATCAATATTTTAAAACTTTATTTTCATTTGAAGCTAACATTTCATGTGCAAAATGCAGAACATTCTCTTAAAATTATGCTGTATCTGTTTTCTTTATAGGTTGACAGGCATGAAAATATTCTTGAATTAAAACACTGTATTAGCAGAGTGGGAGTAAATGAAGTCAAAACATGCCCAGATGATAATAGAGGACTTGAGGGTTTGCTTCTGCAGTTCTTTTCAAGAAAGCTTCTATCTCCATGATGTCATGTGCTAAATAATGTTCTAATTCAAGTTCTTATTTTATTTATATTAATGTTTATGTTGAGAATATAGTAAGACTTCTGAAATATACTTTGTTTTAAACCAGGTAATCAAAAAAATAGAACGTATTTCAGATGTTCCTAATGTTTAAGAAAATGTAGCCTCAAATATTTATGGAAAGAAGCAAGTATAAATAAATCCATAAGTAATTAAACAACAAATTAGCTAACTAAGTAAATAGTGACTACTAATCAGGTTGACCTATTTGATGGAATCACATGATACTGCAATTTTGTAAGTCAGAAAACAGTCAAATATCAGCAATTTTATACATTTAATTTAATTTAATATTATACTCTTTCCCAATTCACTTACAAATAAGAATCATTGGCACATGGCTTTTTTCTTTAGTTTCTTCAAATAAAAAATATTTTATATAATAAGAAAAAGAATATTGTCAATATATTTATTCATTCATCTACTTATCAGAACCTTGGGTTAAAGGTGGCAGAGACCCAAACTACATTCATTAAAAAATAATAATAAGGAAAGAAAGAGATTTTTTGATGCAAGGTGATACTAGCCTGTTGATTAATTCTCTAGTCTACCCTTTCCATGTGATCAAAAACTGCACATCTATAAACAAATGCTCAATGATTATAAAGGTAAATAAAAATGAGAGCACGTTTTACATAGCCCTTAAATTAAACTCAGAAAGACTTAGGCTGATCTGTATGGGCCACATTTCTCAAGACTCAATCAATCACTCCAGTCAGGAGGACAAAGTCCATTACTGGTCAGCCTATGTAGGGTGCCGATGTTGGCGAATGGGAAGCAAGGCCCTATGTGGACCATGTTAAGTGGGGAGGGTAAAGGGTATTACTTCCCTCTGCCAATATAGTTTGCTATCTAGCTTGCAGACAGCCATAAGAGAGGTCCACTATTATACTTAGTCTTAAATAACATCATTTAAAGGTTTCCTCTTTACAAAAAATATGCCATAAAAGTAAATCATAAAAGTCTATGTAATAACTTTGACAGTTACTTTCAATCTAAAAGAATAATTAGTTTATCCAATAACCTGTGCAAAAAGTGAATTTCTAATAATATTATTTTTTTTAATTTTGGAGTAATTATAGACTTACAGAAAATTGAAAAGAAAGCACAGAGAGTTCTCGTGTACCCTTAATTCTTAACCCAGTTTTCCTCAATTGTTACATCTTACCTACTTATAGTACAACATAAAATACAGGGAGTTGATATGATTACGATGTGTGTGTTCATGTGTATATTTATATGCATAATATATGTGTGTGTATACACACACACACACACACACACATACTCTGTGTCTTTCTATCACATGTGCAGTTTTTGTAATGACTACCTCAGTTGAGATGCAGAATTGTTTCATCCCCACAAAGACCTTTCTCATACTACCCTTTATAGTCACACCCATCCATCCCCTCCCAGCCTCCTCATCTCCTGCTAATCACCCATCTGTGCTATATACCTACAACTTTGTCATTCTAAGAATGTTGAATAGATGGAAACATATAAGAACTTCTTAGATTGGCTTTTTTAAAAACTAATATAATGCCCTGAGAGCAGTGCAAGTTGTTGTATGTATCCATAGTCCATCCCTTTTTGTTGCTGAGTATGATTCCAGCTATGGATGTACCAGTTTGTTTAATCATTCATCTCTTGAAATATGTTTTTTGTGGTTTTCAGGTTTTGGCCATTACAAATAAAGCATGCCCATGCTTTGGGGGGTAAGGATAAAAGTTTTTATTTCTCTGGGATAGATCCACTGGAATGCCACTGCTGGATTTTATGGTATGTGTATGTCTTCTTTTGTAGGAAACGACCTAATTATTTTCCAGAGTGGGTCTATTACATTTCCATCAGCAATAAGTGAGAGATCCAGTTTCTCTACATCCTGGCCAGCATTTTGTGTTGTGAAATGTAAAATTTTAGTCATTCTGGTAGGTGTATTGTGTTAGCTCATTGTTGTTTAATTTGCTTTTTTAATGGCTACCAATTTTGAACATTTTATCATGAATTGATTTGCTGTTTATCTCTCTCTCTTGAAAAACTCTCTCTTCATGTCTTTTGCCCATTTTCTAATTGGATTATTATTTTAATATTGAATTTTGAGAGTTATTTATATTCTAGATGTTGTCAGTTGTGTGGTTTGCAAATATTTCCTCTCAGTCTATAGTTTGTATCGATATTTCCATCTTCCTAATAGGATCTCTTGGAGGGCAAATATTTTTAATTTTGATGAAGTTCAATGTATTGATTTTTTCCTTTATTCATCGTGCATTTGGTGTTACATCACATATATATTCACCAGGCACTAAAACTCAACCTAAATCTCTCACTTTACACAGAAGTCACTGGATCATAGATTTCAATGTAAAATTATAAAACTTTTAGAAGATAGTATGAAAGATTTATAATGCTTTATTTCCTTTTTAGTTTGAGGTTGATTTGAGAATGCAGTATGCAAAAGAAGTTACAGTTGTTCCATGTAAACTAAAAGGGCAAAATGATTAACTTTGAATTAGATTCCTATCAAAGAGTAAATCATAATCTTTATTTAACCTGTCACTTTCCCAACACATTAGAAAAGTTTAGCAATACTTGATGAATTACTCTCTGAAGCCAAAGAACATTGAAACAGACACCAGAGTGGTCCCAGGCATTTCCTTTGTAATGACATGAGTCTTGTTTATCATCATGTTTGTTCTGGGAGCAGTAAGTGCAAACTTCGACTAAAGATGTTGGCTGAGGTCAGAAGTTTCTGAGATAGAAAACCACTTTTGGGATGGAGAGTGTCCCTCAAAAATACTGGTGGAAAAATTGTGCTTTGGTGCTCTGTTGAAAGGCCACATGGGTGTTTTTCAGTGGCAGTACTTTCCATCAATTGAGACAGCAGAGTTATTTGTCATAATACAGCCAGGACCAAATTGAGAGTGACTGAACGGAAATGGTCTTTCCTTCCTCCACACGCTGTATTTATACTTTCCCATTCATTTTTAGTTTGGCTACACTGGTGTGGAGATTTTCTTCTGATCGAGCAATAAAACAAGTAAATTTTACTTCTAATCAGCTGGTAGATAAAATGGAAAGCACTAAATAAAATGATAGCAGAAAGAGTTGAAATTTGAATGAGACATCTTTTTTGCACCCATACTAAATTAAGATGTTGGGTGACTGTGGATCTGGAAATTAATTCTTAGATTCCCTTTAAACAAAGTGTATTTAAACCGTAAGAGCTTTAACTTGTTATGAATAAGGTAGTCTCTTACCTTTTGGCCACCTTTGGGGGGAAAAAAAGAGGTAATACAAAGTTTAGTGTTAAATAGCATGAAGTGATTAAAGAAAAAAGAATTTGGTAACTGACCAGAGACCAGAGTTCATTGTGTTCATTGGAGACTGGAGTTCAGTTCTGCAGACTGTAGTATTGACAGAAATTCTTAATGAATGATTCAGGAAAATCAGAGGGGTGGGGACACCGGACTCTGTATGAATTGTTGCCAGGCTAACCGTGGGGGTCATCTATGTTTTAAACAACGGGGTGGTAGTAATGGAGAGTGGTGTTGAACAGGGTTACAGAAGGTACCTTCTACTACTGCTGCCTGCCTGCTACAGACAATTGGGGGAGCTGCATTTGGTTAGCGTGAGTGTCTCCTGGGACAAGAGTGACAATTATCACCACCCAATTTATTAAATCCCAATGGGAATGTTTCTATCATCTCTTTGCTAAAAATTTGTTAGATGTAACATTTTCCAGAAGTACTGGAAAATTTACTTATGTGCCAAAAATAAGAGTGAAATTGACTAGAAGCAGAAAGTTCCTGTCCAAGATGAGGAAATGCAAAAAGTAAACAGACAGTATAAATAGCAAAAGAATGTAAGTCTGTGGTTAGCAGAGAGGTCTGGTTGTCCAGTTTAAAGTTTTCTGTTTTATCCTCAACGCTAGTTACACACTGAAGGGAATTACAGCAATAGAGTCAAATAGTCGTTAGTTAAATGAGCATTCTATAAATATTTCATTCTGAAATGTTTTGAAAAGTGAATCTTGAAAAAATGATTGTCAAAAACAACTCATTATAATTGCCCTTTTCAAATTCTTGTTAAGGATAATAATGTCTACTCTCCTAACCTGAACTCACCTTTCTCTGTGAGTCCTGGATTCTCCAACCCTGAATTATGCTGGTTGGTGGTGTTGATTACCATTTGAAAGTCTTTGATGGGGATGCTTATGGATTTTTGTGATTGTTTAATTTAATTTTGTTTTGTTTTTGGTCTTAAATCTTCAGGACATTTATTTTTAAATGCATATGTTCAGAACCTAACATGAAATATTTTTAGGCTCCCCTTTCAAGTTCTTCGAGTTGAGATCGTCTCAGTGCTGGTTTATCTTGACTGTTACAATTTATAAAGATTGGAAAAAATATAAATCCTTATCAATACCATATAATTTACATGTTAATCAGGCAATATTTTGAAAGTACACCAGTGAACTATAGAAATGCATTAAGATACTGTTTTTCTCTCCTAATACTTTAGGAAACAGGTTAGTACTAATGAGGATTTAGATTCTCATTTCGAAAGGAAGATATCATTTGAAATGTAGAGCAGTTCATTTCCTTCACACTCTGGATTTGAAGTTTTATAATAACATTGACTCTGATTTTAGAACATAACTTACAAAAGCTTATAGTACATATGTTTAACTGCAAATCCTTATTACTTTAGATTAATGGAAATTCTTACACTATCATGGTTTTTATGCAAGGTAATATAAGACACAAGAATGAGACAGGTGTTAATTCTCTCTCACTCATACTGGGGCCAGCATTTGCTGTTTTGAGATGCGTTTCTTCCTAGGGAAAAGTCCTGGATGGGAGTCACTGTTATTCTAAAATTTGGTCTTTCTTGCTCTAAATATTACCCCAGCCTTTCTCCCTTCCTTTCTTTATCTCTTCCATTTCAAACTATTATACAACTAATTGTTTTACTAAAATCTTAGAATGTTATTGATTGGAAAGGGCCTCAGATACTATTTTGGCCAATCTCTACATTTTATAAATGATGGGAACAAGTCTGAAAGTATCATGCTGTAGGGGAATAAAACATGTTTCCCCCTACCATTTGGTTCTCAGGCAGGTCTCTGTAACAAAAGACAGATTAGCAAGTGTAAAGCATACAGATGTATTTAATATAAATTTTAAGTGACATGGGAACTTTCACAAGGAAATAAATACCTGAAGAAATAGTTAACTCTGAGTGTATTTATGTTTGACGACGGCTGGAAAATCATGCAAAACTGTGGCAGAGAACAAAGTGGGTAAGAGCTACGTGTAGTAAACCTGGGGGGATTACGTTAAGAGCTGCTTATTCAGACTCCTCTCTGCCTCCCTTGTCTTCAGAATTAAGGATGAGCCATTCCTCATTCTGCCTCTCACCTGATGTCTTGTGACCTGCTTTAGGGGAAGGTCAGAAAATTCTCCCTGTACCTGCCATTTTTCAGATTCCTTCAGCTAAAAGTATGCAATAGTATAAGGTGCCATATTTTGGGGTGGTGTGTCCTGAATGCCATTGATGTTGTCTATGTCTCTGCTTAGAAAAATGGTAACAAAGCAAATGTCTGAGACTAGGATCTGCTGAACCAGGGGCTCATTTAGCAACTTACCATACCATTTATTTTAAAGGTCTTCTCCTTCTTGTAGGCCTATCTGACAATTTCCAGAAATCGTGGCAGAACAACTAAAACAACATATATAGCTCCTTCCCAATGATGTAAAGTTAAATATGATGAATTGGGTCTCTAACAATGGGTATTTATAATTAAATTCAGCATTTTCACATTATAGGTTTTTTTGTTTTTAAACATATTTTATCAGTCTAGTGATTCGATTTTCATTTCTGAATGATATATAGTCTTTCTATTAAAAAACTAAAAATCTTCAAATTATAATTTTGAAAAGATTTATCACTAAGTATTGTTTTGCTCTTCAGAATGTCTTTTGGGTTATCTATCTATTTATTTATCTACTTACCTACCTACCTACCCGATTGTCATCTTTCTATCATCTACTGTTTATAATCCTCATCTATCCATGTCATTAATAGCATGGCTTATTTTAAAAATCATAATTTTGAAGTTGAAAAATCAAAACACAAACTCTTTTTTACTATATATATCCTTTGAAATTTATTTAAATATTCTGGTCATTAGTTTTTACATCTCTAAAATGAGGATTATAATGTATATCTCCAGTGATATGAGTCATTTTTATTTTTAATTTTGCTTATTGATGCAAAATAAGAATATTTTTTAGGCACTCATTTAATGATTTGTTGATTGAATAGTTACTTCATTTCTGTTTGTACAGACAATTACCATTTATAGTTGATGAAAGCTGAAAAAAATCTTTAAATGGCTGTTTTAGTAACCAAATAAAACTTTAAAATGCATGGAGTATAGTTACTTAAAAGTTAAAACCAGTGAGAACTCATTGGACTTTGTAGAAGGAAGGGGACCAGTCTCTCATTTTACAAAAGAGAAAGCTTAGCCTAAGATGATGATGGTAACCCAGAAAGTTAATGTCAGTTCTGGGAATAGAACATAAATCTCTTTATGCATAAATCTCTTTAATTGCAGTTCCCAGCACTTTCTACAATATGATGCCACCTTTCTTAATAAGCACACAATTGTGTTAAGTACAGATACACTGGTGCATTTTAACAGGTATGCCAAGATCATGCAAATTGCCTGATGCATTTTTCAAAGATTGTATTACGTAGTTATACATACATTGTTATATATTTCTTCAGATAAATGTTTAGTTCTTAAGGTGATACACACACACACATAAAATTAGTTACTAAATATAAACTTCCTTTAAGTTATAAAATTATCAACATTATATTAGCCCTGGCTGGTGTGGCTCAGTGGATTGAGTGCTGGTTTGTGAAACAAAGGTCACCAGTTTTATTCCCAGTCAGGGCATGAGCCTGGGTTGTGGGCCAGGTCACCAGTAGGGGGTGCGTGAGAGGCAACCACACATTGATGTTTCTCTCCCTCTCTTTCTCCCTCCCTTCTCCTCTCTCTAAAAATTAAATAAAATATTTAAAAATAAATATGTTTTAAAATATCAACATTGTATTTAAAACCATTACAAGCCATTTTCCTGTGGGTTAGAGAAAGCTGAAAAAATTTTTCCTGAGGATAATATTAACTCTGACATGTGTATCTATGTTGTGTGTTTGCATGTAGAAATGGAATGAGCTTCTAACTGTTCAGATGTTCTGGTTAGTTCCTAACTGTTATGATGAACTGTTAGTCCTATGACTGTCATATTAACATGTCTTTTAATTTCTGCTGGCCAGGTAATCAGAGTATAGCCTTAATATACCTCATTATATTTCTTACCAGGGTTTGTGGGATTTATTGAGGGTTGAAAAATATTCCATGAAGCCATCTCTCTAAGATACTCTAAAACTTACTCTTAAGTCAGACCATCACAAAGGTCTACAGTAGAGCCATGTTGTTTTGGCCAGTCATAGAAGAACATTTCTTGATGCTTATGTGGGTCTAATGCTAATGTCCAATGTCAAAATACCTGGTAGCCAGAGTCCTTTGGAACTCAGTCATTTACTGGGGAAATGCTTAGGCCATTGTCCTCTGTGACTACTACTCACTTCACAAGGACAAAAGGAGAAAATTCTTTCTTGTCAGTAATAACAGTGATTATGCTTTGTCCTCACCTACTGTGCTCGTTAGGTGATTCAATCTTACCAACTCTGTAACTTCTGAAACATAATTTTCCTAATTCTCTCTTTTTGTTGTAATAATTATCATTATTACTACATGTGTTACTTTCTAGGAAAAACAAAGGTATTTTGCAGTCCAAATTCTTATATTTTCCCCTGACTTCATCTCATTCTTTCTCTCCTTATTTTTATCACCTTTTTATTTTTCCCTTGTCAGAATGCATGTAATTTTATAAAGAGACTCATAATTTTTGAAATAGGTGTTTCAATAAATAGCATTTATTATTCAAAATGTACATGTCTGGGAGAAGTGAGCTGATGTACAATGTTTTGTTCTATATACAGCTAGTCTAGTAGCTATAGTGAAATTTTTAAAAAATATTCTAGTAACCGGAAGATCTTTTGAAAATAGAGGAAAGGAACTGTGTCATGGAATGTTTAAAAATGAAGATGATACTTATCATAGTAGACTAAGAAGAAAAGACTGATAAGAAGAAAAGGAAGTAAGGGCTAAAAAAAGCAAGAGGAAGGAGAAGAGCTTAGTATGTGATTGGCACTGTGAAAAAAAATCCATCTACCCAAATTTTGCTCAGGAAGAAAGTGAGTCTTAGGGAAGTTAAATAACTTTCCTCATGTTAGACAAGTTTTAAGTTACAAAAAAAAATTTAAAGCCTTCAACTTTGCTTCAAAAACTTTTACAATCAAAAACAACATGAATTCAAATTATATTTTATGCTTTCCCTTTGGTCTAATTCATTACTCTCACCAGTAACTGGATTCAACTGAGATTTCTCATATAATCCATGCTACTACATCCTGCGAGAATTTAACTCTGTCCTAAAATGACATCTGAAGCCAATATTTATAACTCAGTCCTATGTCCTTGCCAAATTTCCTCCGCTAATGATCTTAAGATTCAATAACAGCTGTCATGTAGATGAATTGCAAGGTACTTTGGGAGCTATATGAATGTATCGCACAGCTTATATCACAGATATATTTTGTCCATCACCTCTGGATTAAAATGTCACCTATTATAAGAATTCCTAGCAAAGCATAAAGAAAAATGTGGGTACATATACCATAGCCAACTGAAATTTCAGAACAAAAATTAAGGTTGACAGAATGTCATTATCACACAAATTAGACTGGACATGGAAATTAATCTTTGGAATTTATAAAGTGATAAATTATCATTTCTTTGTGTTTTCATTCATTTCCTTTTAGGAAGAAAGTATAGGAGGAAAACTAGTTATCAGCATTTTATGGTTAATTAATTTAGGGGTTATTCAATGGCATAAAATGGTTTGATATAATTCTGAAATAGCTAATTTAAACCTTGCCTTGATTATGGCATGCTAAATATTTTTATTAAAACCCTGATTTCTCTCCAGTGTATTTAATAGCTTCAGTGTTCTTTTATTTAAAATAATTTTTTTAAAAAGCACTGAATTTTGACACTATGTTTCTATGGAAATTACTACTAAAAAATCATCAGGAAAATGTTTTCCAAACACGTCTGATCATGAGAATCTTGTTAAGAATCCTGATTCCTATGTTCCCCCCCCCAATGATGTTGTATCAGCCTTCCAAACAGAAGGGACTCATCACGTAGATCTTTCTTTAAACAACTCCAGTTAATTCTTTTTATCAAGGAAGTATGGGGAATAATGCTTAAGGTAATGTGTCAGAAAGAGAAACAATAGTATATGAGTTGTGTAGAAGCTTACTTTTTGTCATCTAGTAGAATTCTAGGGCCCAAGGGTAGCTTGGAGTCTAAGGCCTGCAGATACCCAAACCTTTCTCATTATCCATCCTCATTTCTCATGATGTCTGTCTGGTTCACAGTCTTTAACTGAGCAACACGTGGAAGCCTATAGTCCCCTGCATACAGTATGTCTCTTTTTAATCCCATATTTTTATCCTGCTACCACCTTGATGGTAATAATACTCTTCTCCACTATCTCCTTTTGCCCCCTCATCCTCACCATCATTATTCCCTGGGTAATCCTAGTCAATATAAATCTCCTCTCATACATTTCTTTGTTTGTGATGTCATTCTTCACATTCTCCTCATAAGCTGCATCTCCATATCTAATGTTTCATGAAATCCTGAGCATTATTCAACCATTAAATTTACATCATCAATTATAATTGTTTTCGATGTTCTTCTTTTTTCTCACTTAATTATAAATAGTGCCCTTACTAGAAGTTTATTTGGTTTCACTTGCTCTGCCACAAAATATGGCACTTATCAGGTTCTCAGTACATAATAGTCATCTAGATAAATGGGTGGGTCAATGGATGGATGGAGGAAAGAAAAAAAATCTTGTTTCTCAAAGTGCAGACCATGGTATACGGAGAGGAATCCAGACTTGACCATGTTCTACAGCAGTGTACACACAGCATTTTTAGTAAATCAAGCAAAGCTACAGTTGGGTAGACACCAGAAAAGCATTCATCCTAAAAGCAAGAAAATGATTGCTCTAAGGTCAAGTGGTTACAAGTCTCCAAATATCCACTGGTACCTCAAGACAGGTGGTCCTGATTATGAAATCACCTTTCCTCCCGTAGCGGGTGTGTGTGTGTGTGTGTGTGTGTGTGTGTGTGTGTGTGTGTGGTATAACCTCTGCTAGTGCTGAACCACATTTGAAGAAGGTGAGGCTTTGGTGTAGCCACTGGCCACATCAGGAAGATTCTGAAAAGCCCACACTGATTAATTTTAATGCAGTTGAGGGTCTTGCTCTTTTTTTTTTTTTTTTTTTTTTTTTACTGTTATTTAGAGGATAGAAATCTTGGAGGGTAAAGAGTATAATTTGCTTTTCATTTGAGAAACTTGGATAAAATCTAGATGTGCAATCCCAAAACAAATTGAGTTATAAATTTATCAGGCATAGCGTTGATTCAGTGTTTTGAAGAATGAAGGAAGAGTGAGGTAGGTCAGAGGGTTAAGTTCTTCTCACATAGCCTGTGAGTGATATCACAACATGTGTCCTCTTGATTTGTAATGGAAATTAGACACAGTAAGGGGCATCTTACCTTTTAAGCCATGACATTTTTGAAATTATACATTCTAAGCAGGCTGGATAATATTTTAAACAAAACACCATTGAAAATCTAGTTCATTAGAGTCACTGCACATACTCAATTGCTGATTTTTATATTGCAGTATTTTTGGCTCTGAAATGATGATGAAATAACACCAAAAGCAAATGGGCCATATTATGCACAAATTGTTTGCTAAGTCTAAATTGCTAAATTGAGGCTTTTTCCAGCTGTGTCAGAACAAAAATATGTTCAGCTACATATACATAGAATTGGAATATTTTAAAGGTGGAAAAATATGTGTAGGGTTCTATTATAAAACTGATTGAAAAAAGATATCCTTCCTTTAAATTTTGTTTTTAAACACAGGAAATTCATATTTCTGAACAAATCCTTTTCACATCAACATTTCCTAGGACATGTGTCCCATTTGGTCTATAAACTCTTAAAATGGGATTATGAAAGAATAAATCTGTTCATTTCATAAAAAGCGTTGGATTGCTTGGTTATAAAATTAAAATGGAATGTCTATAATACAAAATACCTTAGGTTCTATGGGATGTGCAATGACTCAACATTTTGAAATTATTATCTACATCTCTAAGGTTCATGGAAAGGTCATTCTTAGTGAATTTATTTTAGAATTATTGTACTGTAAAAAGAAATGTTAAAAAGTGTAATCTTTTTTTAAATTTAAATGTCTAAGAAGGAAGTAATGCAACTGAGCGTTTGCAGGCTCCTTGTGAAAGGACCCACCATCCCTTTGCTCCATGGCTTTGCTATGGCCCATTTGTTAAGAATAGGAAGCCCATTGCTATATATTTCTTTTATAAAGAGAAGTTCAAAATCCAGATTTTAAGTGAATTTTCTTATTTTTGAATAACTGTGTCCACCAAACAATTTTCATCTATGGACTACATTTGGCTTTTGAGTCACTTATTTGCCATTTATGTTTCAGAAAATGACTCTCTCTTTTGGTGGTAGCAGAGCTACACCATTTCATGCGGAGGAATGTCATTTGCTTAGGAATTGCTGCCAAGAGGTTCACTAAACTCCCCCTTAGCTACCTCCCCCCAATATCTTTGACAGTTTAGAGGAAGTTTTGATTTTTTCTTGTGATCTTTTCCACTCCTGAACCTCATGGTACTCTCTGCCCCTGCATTCTTTCAGAGTGTTTTATGTCTCACCTATTGGGTAGGAATTATGTGTCATTGCAGGACATCAATTATAGAATCATTTTGTTCTTCCCACTAATTTATAATTTTAAACTTGAAATAAAATCCACTTCAGATAAAACTCACCATTTTACCATTGAAATATATACAATTCAGTGGATTTTAGTACGTTTGCACTACCACTATCTAGTCCCAGAATATTTTCATCACCGCAAAGGAAACTTCTTACATATTAAGCAGTCACTGTTCATTTCCCCCTACTTCCAGCCCCTGTCAATCATTAACAGTCACTCCCTCTCTCTCCTTGCTTTAGCTGCTGGCAAGCATAGTCTGCTTCCTGTTTTCATGAATCTGTCTATTTTTGTTACATGAACGGAATCATACAATATGTGGCCTTTTGTGTCTGCCTTTTTTCACTTAATACGCTGTTTCAAGATCAATCTGTGTATATCATTATTGCATTCTGTTTTATGGTTGGGTAATAATCTGTCATATAGATATACTACATTTTGTTTATTCATTCATTAGCTGATGATATCTAAATTGCTAACACTTTTTGGTCTATTTTGAACAGTGTTGCTTTGGACATTTGTATATAGGTTTTTGTTTGAACATGTGTTTTTTTATTCTTTTGATATAGAGCTAGGTGTGAATTGATGAGTTTTATGGTAATACAATGTTTAACTTCTAAAGAACCATCAACACTTTTACTGCAGTTCCCTCTTTTTATATTCCTACCAAAAATATGTGAGAATTTCAAATTCTCCATAAACTTGCCAACACTTCTTGTTTTCTGTTTTTTTCCTTTTGCATTTTTATTATGGTTATCTTAAAGTGAAGTAGTGTTTTATTGTAGTTTAATATGCATTTCTCTAATGACCGATGATGTTAAACCCATTTTCAAATTCTTATTGGATGTTTGTATATATATTTTTGGATAAATTCTGCATATATATTCTGAATAGATACTTATGGGTGTTAAATTTTGTCAGGTGCTTTTGCTGCATCAACCCAATCATGTGGTTTTTGTCCTTCATTCTATTAACGTGGTGTATTATGTTGACTGATTTTTATATGTTGACTCACTCTTGTAATCCTGGGTAAATCCCACTTGGTCATGGTGCATAATCCTTTTTATATGCTACTTGGTTTGTTTTGATAGTATTTTGTTTAGGATTTTGTATCTACATTCATAAGAAATGTCTGTATTTAATTAATTAATTATTTTTTACCTGCAATGCCTTTGTCCAGCTTTCGTATCAAGGCGATACTGGCCTCATAGAACTCATTAGGGAGCATTCCCATTTCTCCTATGTTTTTGCAGATGTTTGGAATTGTGTTAATTTTTTTTTAATGTTTGGTAGAGTTAACCAGTGAATTCAGATGGCCCTAGACTTTCTTTGCTAAAAAGTTTTTAATTGCCAATTCAATCTCTTTAACTTATTACTGATTCATTCAAATTTTCTACTTCTTGAGTCACTTTTGTAGTTTTGTCTTTCTAGAAATTTGTCCATTTTATCTAGGCCATTTAATTTGTAGGCATTATTTTAAATTGTTTTCAGGGCTTTCTTTTTAAAAAAGATTTTACTTATTTATTTTTTTAGAGAAGGGAAGGCATGGAGAAAGAGAGGGTCAGAAACCTCAAAGTGCAGTTGCCTCTCATGTGCCCCCCACTGGGGACCTGGCCCACAACCCAGGCATGTGCCCTGACTGGGAATCTAATTGGCAACCCTTTGGTTCAGAGGCCAGCACTTAATCCACTGAGCCTCACCAGCCAGGGATATTTTCAGGGCTTTCTTAGTAAAGGTTACTATTAACTTTATTTTTCTTATGAGTGGGATGAACTTTCTTATTTCTACACAGCCTTGTTTTTTTTTGTTGTTGTTGTTGTTGTTGTTGTTGTTGTTAAAAGGTAGAGGTTTTTTTTAAAAATATTTATTTATTTATTTTTAGAGGGGAAGGGTAGGAGAGAGGGAGAAGGAGAGAAATATCAATGTATGGTTGCCTCTTATGTGTCCCATGCTGGGAACTGGCCTGCAACCCACGCATGTGCGCTGACTGGGAATCGAACCGCGATCCTTTGGTTCACAGGCCTGCGCTCAATCCACTGAGCTACACCAGCCAGGGCAAAAGGTAGAGGTTTTTAACATTATAATGTGGCAAATCTAGAAATCAGATTTGTCCCCTTCCCCATAGTTTGCTGTTACAACTTGTTTTTGTCATTGTTTGTGTAGTTCCTTTTCTGAACTAATTTTGATATGTCTGCATTCTTTGTGTTGTTTACCAGTGATGTCTGTGTGTTCTCAGTTTAGTAGTCCACTATGATTTGATAGAGTTTTTCTTAAGCAATGCTTCCCAGGCAATTTGTAATTCTTTTTTAGCTTTCCCTACCTGCTCACACAGAGCCTGAAGTGAAGCCAGAGGCCAGAGCATAGGCTCTTTTCATGCATTTTCTGAGCATGCACCCAGACTTGGGCATTTGCATGACCTTCTATATTTCCCAGAATATGTGGGTACTTTTCAAAGCCCTTCCTCCCCACGTTTCTCTTTCCCCAGCTTCTTCATTCTCAAACTTCTTGGTCCTTTGTTTGTCCCAACTATTATACCCTGGTCCATGTGGATAGCAAATACATTTGCCTTTAAATGCTTTCAACAAACAACACTGGGGAAGCTGCCTCACTTCTGTGGAAGCTCTGAGGCAGAAGCAACATATCAGGCCCTGGAGATGATCCTTTAGAGACCCACCAGACAAGTCAAAGCACACAGCCATGATTCTGTAAGAATAAGGTCTTCACTGCTTTTTCTGGTACCAATAACCTGTACCAGGAAAGTGAGTTACCAGCTCAGGGTTGCTACTAAACTGGGTTTATGGGGGTGGGGACTAAATGTTCTAGAGCTTTCTCAACAAACTTCAATAGAATTTTTTCTTTTTTAAACATTTTTCTAGTTTTTCTAAGATTTTCTTTTATTTTAAAACATGTAAAAGTTAATTCTGACAGTTTTTACTAGCTATTTTTGCTTTTGCAATATGACAAAGTTTTAAAATTCTTACTGTTCTTTTTTTTTTTGGATGTCACTCTAGCTTCCTTTTTAATACTGATTTTAAGTTAAAGACGGAATGGATACTTCTTGCAGGCTAGACTTTTATTTTTTACTATCTTTAATGATTTTCTACTATAAAGCCTAGAATTTTACACAGTCTAAATACTGAACAATAATTTTGAATGAATGCATAAATAAATTAACAAACCAATAAGTATCCATGTAAAGAAATTTAGCTGCCTAAGTGACTTATTCTGCAGTATAAAAATTCTGAATATAGGACAGTTTTACTTGTACTCTAAAATAAATTTTTTATGGTGGCATAAATTTGTCTTTGCTTTACTGTTGGTGGAGATGGAAAAATATGGTCATTATATTTTTCATATCTTTCTTTGTTACACAGAATAGTTTTTACTTTAATCATCCCATCATCTCCTCAGCTCTAAAATAAACAATCTTTCAGCCCTTCTCAATTGGTTTTATTTTCTGCCTAAATTATCCAGATAAGGACTGGAAAATACAGACCTATCTCATTTGGCTAAGTTAACAGTTGTCAATTCATTTGGGAGTTGAGCAATCCTTTTGCAATGAATTTCAGTTTAGAATTTTTTAATTGAGTGTGGTAATTTAAAATAGTAACAGGAATATTACCCTTGGGGATGCTATTTCTTCCATAGTACTAGTGACTGGCCATAGATGTTTAATGGTTAAGGCTTCTGGATTAGGGTTATGACTGACACAACCGAAGGCAGATCCAGAGTGAGACTGATAGACTTAGAATGATGCGGCTATGAAAGACCTTTTTCATATTCTTACTTCCTAAATCAGGCAAACATCTGTTGAAATAGTGTATATAAAATACTGAACGTGGTATCTTGTAAGGCCCACCATTTATTTTTGTGGAAATAATGTTTCTAGAGTTTTTTATGTAGCAAGTCAACTCTTAGATGCTTTCTAGTAATTATTTACTAGCAAAGGCTAACACCTTGTATTAGGTATAAAGTTTCCATAGCAGTCAAGGAGACTAAGAATCAGAGCTGCTAACATAACTTGTGCAGAGTATGGTGGCTACTGGGCGGGGTGAGGCGGGGATGAGGTTTACAGCTCTCTAGTCGTCCCTTAGAGAGATCCTGCCTCAACTGAAATCTTAGATTGTGGTGCCTTTGCAGCTCTTGCAGTAGTGTAGCTGAGGACATGCTGTCCTTGGGTAGCTTCAGTCAACATCCAAGCACAATACAGGGGCACAGCATGGTCATTGGTGCTTGATGGAGGACTCCTCTGCTGGCCATCTTTGCCCTGGAGGTTCCCTTTGCATGCCAGATGTTTTCAGACCCACCCTACAGTCTGATTCTCTTTCTCAGGTGTCAGACTTGCACCGTAGTCAGAGGCGCCCACTTTTGCTCCATCTTTTGTTAACCTTCACACACATTACTGAAAATAAATATTTTGTACCGCAAATTCTGTTTTGGCATTTTCTTTCTGAAGGATCCAATTTGACTCAGGAAGAAAGAATGATCTATTGGAAAAACAATACAAGTTATTTATTTATTTGGGGTGGTTTTTTTATTGAGCTGTTATGTATATCTTCATTTTTATCCCATTTCTCTCACTCAGCAAGTCAGTCTTTTCACACAATATTGTCTCTATAAAGTGAGGACACTCACATTTATCTTTCAAGATTGTTATAAATCTCTTGGAAGATGGAGTAAAACTTGGCTCTCAGTAGGTTCTCAAAAATGGTAGCTATTACTCTTAGTGTTGCTAATAAATAACAGCAATATTATCTGCGAAGTATTACAAAAAATGTAAATAATTATATACCAAATATTTACTATTGATTCTCATATTAAAAATCAAACATAGTCCTCAACACTATTTTTTCATGTTCAATGCCTCTTTCCATCATCATTTTAACTGATGAAGCAGGCTTTTTATTTCTTACCATTTAGTTATTTTTGTAATAAGACTGAGTGTATATTGTCTTTAAATATTTGCATAAACACTGTAACGACATACACATATCTACATAGAATTGACAGTACGTGCTGACAATCAGTAATATAGCTCTAAATGCCTGTAAATGGCACCATACCCATTTTCTGGATAATTATATTCTAAATGGATTAGTCAAAGAGGCCACATGAGTTAAGAGTAAAATACTTAGACTAAACATAAGAAAGTCTGCTTTCGATCTAGTTACCTTCAACTATGATTTGGGGCAATCGTTAATTCACATTTAACATTAGCTTCTTTATTTATAAAATTACAGATTTAATTAAAGATTTAAAAATTTAGAAATTGATCATAATCACTTCCCTAGAATTTATACTTTGAAGCTACAAGTTATACCATAATGTGCCTAGATTTTCATTTATTATATAATTGCTTTTATAATATGTACTGAGGATTAGTTTTTAAGACACTAGTCATATAAATGATAATTTGTTATAATTTAATAAATTAGATGAGATATTTAATCATTGGTTTTGCATTTGATCCAATTTATTTATAAAAGATTACTACAACACTGATACATATTAGAATTGATATAAAATTTATAAATCTCACAAGAAAATATTGCTTTTAAAGAAAACAAAACTTTTCCACAACCTCTTTCCTGAAAAGAAAATAATTAGAAGGAATATTCATGAATTAGAGATGTAACATTCAGCACATTTCTATCTGGCTTCTATGCCAGAGTTCCTAGACTGTGAAGTTTGTGTTATCATGAAGAACATGTTTAAGATTCATGTGTGATAGTATCATCAAAAACAATACAGGCTCTGCCCTGGCTGGTGTGGCGCAGTGGATTGATTGCTGGTCTGTGAACCAGAAGGTTGCCAGTTCAAATTCCAGTCAGGGCACATGCCTGGGTTGCAGGCCAGGTTCCAGGTTGGCAGCATGCAAGAAGTAATACAATAGATGTGTCTTTTTTTCCTTTTTAACAGTTTCTTTCTTTTTTTATTGTTGTCCAAGTACAGTCATCTCCATTTTCCTGCCACCACTTTCCCCCTCCCCTCCTCCCTCCACCTTCTACCTTCAATCCTTCCTCCGCTCGGCTTTGTCCATGGGTCCTTTATACATGTTCCTTGATGACCCTTTCCTGTATTTCCCCAATGTTCATAGCAGCACAAATTATAATAGATGTTTCTTTACCTCTCTTTCTCCCTCCCTTCCTTCCACTCTCTTTAAAAATAAATTAATTAATTTCTAAAAATAAATTAATTTATTTAAAAAACAATATTGGCTCAGGCTTTTATTCAAACTAAAGAGGTCGCTTTGGTTTCTGGATCAATATCATGTTTAACATTAAAACTGCAGAGTTAACATGTATAGATAACAGTAGGTCACTGGCAATTAAGGTTGGAAATGCCACCCATCTGCAACAATTGAAACCCCACTTCAAATGATCTGAATTCAATTAGAAAAACCAGAGGGGGTAGATGTAAAAACAATTGCCTAAAGACAATTTTAAATGGTATGATTCAATTCAATATAATCATTAGTCATTTAGTATCTACTATGAACCAGCAATATCATGCCAAACTCTGCAGATTCAAAGATGAATAAGATATGGCCCCTCCCATCATCAAGGAAGAATGATTAATTAGAAGCCATGAAGGTTTATATCAGGAATACTAAAGGGTAAATAATATAAGTTGCTATTTTGTGCGGCATAAATAACACAAATTAAGTGTTTAAGTTGAGCAAAAATGATAAATAACCAGGGACAAAGGTAAGGAGGCAGACATTGCAACATATCAATAATATCATATCAGACCAAAGCAAATGCATCTGCTCCTCTACAGATTTGTTTTGTGTGGCAATTGTAGTTTTACATCTTGATTGTCACTTACATATTTCACAGCACCAACAGGTGAATCATTTTAGGATGACAGAAGCAGTAAGATAATATATACACATAAATTTGCTCCAAATCTATCTCTATCTTAGTCACACACACACACACACACACACACACACACACACACACACCATAAGTGGCACTGATGGTTGATGATTTATCATGGTAGTAAAAATCAATGCAGTGCTATATTTAGAGAATGACTATTTCCAATGACAATGCTAGTTAAATAGAATGCTACTCTTGACAATGCTTTTAGTACATCTGGGGTAATGGGGACACCTCTGCACTGGAATAAAATGAGAATAGAGAATAGCTAACAATATTTGATGCTCAAATTATAAATTTGACTTATACATCATGAAGTATTGTGGATAATAAGGTAATAAACTTCTCTGTCCTCCTTCATAAATCATATTGGTTTAAAGACAGTTACTAGAATGACAGGAATATGACACTGTTGAATGCCACTTAAATATGACTATCCCCAAAGTGCTTTGAAAACAAGGAAGTGTTGTTTAAAAAGAATGAGAACTCTATTCATGCCAAAGGTGCAGAGATTCAGTGTATCATGTTTTCATGCCTGTGAGTTCCAGGGTCTGTAGTTGATTACCAGGAATAGGACTATGTGGCTTGGTAGTAATGGTTCACAAATAGTGAGTACTTTGTGTATGCTTGTTTCTGGGTGAAGTGATTTGCTTTGCTTTATCTCATTTAGTTCTCACAACAACGCAATGAAGTAAATACTGTTTTTATTCCTATTCTACACACAAGGCAGCTAAGACTGTCAACCCATTCGCAGGTCATTTGGATTCTATAACATGTCTTTCTGGTTTTATAGTTCTCAGTAGTAATACAGTTGGGGGGTGCTTAAATCATGTATATAATGATGTTTTATAAAATTACTTCCCCTGTTTTAAAATACTGCTTATTACTCCAAGGTTCATGCATATAGCAGCTTTGCTTTACTCTGGGGCTGTGTTATGGGGTGGGTATGTTTTCCAAGCAGAATTGACCTCCGTATTCTGCACCAATCATTTCCTACAGCTTAAGGCAATTTGCTGCCAAAATGTCTACATAGTTCTACATTTCTTAATGCCTTTTTAAAAATATCATTTGTTAATGTTACTGCAAATACTGCCTACTTTGATATGGCACAATTTCAGATGGATTCCTAAACAAATATACCATTTAAATATAGTTCCTTGTTCTTTCTGTCCTCTGTAGACGGCCTTTCTGAAGATAAATTTAAAAGCTTTGGCCAACCCAAATGAAAAATATTTGAAAGGCAAATAATAATGATGCTGTGAAGTGCTAAATGTCCCCCAATTATTTTGTGTTACTGTTTTTAGTTCCACGTGCAAAGACTGGGAATCAATTATTTAATGCAGAACATTTAAATCTAGTATTAGAATCTGGATGAGGATAAAAAGAAATTCTGAATATGTTTTCCACACAGATCACAGCAGCATTACAATATGCTGGACACCTTCCAATCCAGCCATTAGACTGTGAGTCTTTTTCTATGTCTGTGTATAGATCTCTACGGGTATCTAAAAAAATACCGTAGTTCTTACTAGCAATCTGTGCCTGCTGTTTACCCACATCTTTGTGGCATGCACGATCTTGAGCAAATCATCTAACAAATGTGTCTGTATCCCAGTTTCTTTATCTATAAAGTAAGAGGCTGGGTCAGATGATCAGTGAGATCCATGCCAGAACTAAAACATATTGATTCTATAGCCGAGAATGATGATTTGCTGGAACTACCTTGCAGTTCGAACCAACTGCTGTCAAATCAAAAATGCTCATTTATTTCTTCCATTTTCTATAAAAATACCTTCATCCATACTAGAAAAATGTTGCCTTTTTCTTATTAATAAAATTATTGTCTCACTACTAATAGGAAATACTGAATTCCTAGTTGCCCTGGAATTTTTCAATAGCCTGTTCCTTTATGCCTGAACATTTTTAGCACAAAATTTTAGTCACAGAACAGAAGTTTGTGGTTGATAGGTTGTGATCATAAGATGTGATTTATGAGAATGAGAAGCTGACACATTGAGAATGCAGAGAAGAGAAGTGGAGTTTTTGATGACAATATCGAACACTAAAAGCAAGACAGAAAACTGCTTTCCTCTGTGCATTCTGTTATATGAGAAAAGTATATCTCTATTTATGTATGCACAGTTGCTTACATTTTCCATTTCTTGAAGATGAATGCCCTTCTAACTAATCAAGGTTTAGAGTTACCTCCATTTTAGGATCATATGAAGTTCAAGAACTATGAAATCTCATTGCTAATCACCACTGAGTCATCACATTATTTCAGAGTTTTAATATTTTCTTGTGATTGATGAAATATTTGTGTTTCAGTTTCAAGCACTTATTTTTTTTATTTTTTCACTTAGTAATTGTAATTTTTATTGAACAGATGTCTACATTTAGAATTTGATAGTAATCCTTTTTTCTATTAGCAGGCCTTCCCAATATCATTTGGTATTTATTTTTTCCAGGTTTTTCTCTCTCATTGTGTGCAGATTATGATAAATGGTCAGTAACTCCAGTTACTTATTTGATGTGAACTTTTCCAAGACTGAACTATTTCAAGAATACTATGCTCCTGGATTATCAAATCAAAGAGTTGAAAGTGCTTCAAACAAAACAGAAGCATAGTTTACTGACAACTTCCAAGTCCCTTGTTGAATCCCAGAGGATAAAAATAAGTCTATTTTTATATAAGGATAATAACATTTGATCTGATTCCCATCTAGTCTTTTGAGAATAAAGTATTAGTCATCTGGGATACTTTTGAGATACCAGGTGCATTACTTAGCATTTAAAAAATGGAACTAATTTCTTTGTCAAAATGCTAGAAAGTACTTGTAAACATCTTTAGCTATCATCATATTTTTTATAGGAAAGTTTAAAATACCTTTAGAAATGAGGACTTGACATTTTATACAAACATTTGGAACCCACTCAAGAACAGAAGAGACCTCAGAAATGAATTCTAGGTCAAGCTCATTCAGTCATCTGAACCCCCCTCCATTATACAGGGATGTCCAGTGTACTGTCATCTGTTGGTTGAGTATACATCACATGATAGACGCTCCTCATACATCAAGTCTATCCATTCTATTTTCTGCCACAAGGTTAACTGACGGAAAGTTATCGCTCTTGAGCTGATATCTGCCTCATGTATTTTTACTCATTGATACTGCCATTCAATACATACAATATCTTGAATTAGTCAAGTGCTTTATTGGAACAAAAATATATATGTTCATTGCATTTCAAAAAATGGAGTCTAGTCTCTTTTTCAGAAAGTGTGAATATGTTTAGTCAGCCATTATTGAGTCAAATGAACACTTGCTTTTCCTAGGGATTGTCATCTATTTTTTCTATATTTGCAAAATATCTCTTTATGTTGTCTACCTAGTTTCTTGCTTAAGATCAATATCAAAAAAATACATGTCAAGTTTACAGAATACCTTGAAACATAAAATAGTTATTAAGTCTATATAAGTTTTATAAAAACTGATGGGCTCTATAGAAAAGAAAAATAAGATTCCCCATTATTTAAAAGGATATAACTTATGGCTTTTCTAAGTAGCTGAGAGTAAGAATTTATCGATTTTTAAAAATTGATTACAGGGGAGATTTTTATGTCCTTGGATATTTGAACAATATTTTGGAATTAGTAAAAATAAAATATACTTAATATTTAAATGTAGAGATAACAAAGTTATAGACATAATATAGCCGGTTGTAGATGGCTATATTATATCAAATATATATACATATATATATATATAATGTTGTAATATAGCCAAATGAGATAATATTAAAATTAATTTTTGTATAATTGATTCTCACAGGATAATATTGAATTTTGCAGATCTATTACAACCAAAAGCAATAGTTGCAACTAATGAAAGGGTATAATCTCAACAAAAATGTTGATTGACATTTTCATTTATGTGAAAGAACAAAATGAAAACAAAACTAATACACATGACAGAACTTCATTCATTCATCAATGGTGTGAGAGGTTTTTTGTTTTTTTTTACTAAATTGAATAATAATTTCCAAATGCAGAAAGTAGATTTTCTCAAATTTGTTGTACAAGTCACAATATATTGTCAATGGTCACCAGATACTTTTAATTTGTTATTAATGTTTTTCTTCATTACTTTGTTAAGTAAGTCTAGAATGCAAAACTAAATGAGGCCTCAACTTGTAATCTTTGCAGATTTTCCTGCAGATAATATTCCAACTATGAGCAATTTCATGCTACCAACATTACATTTCTAAACACATCATTGGGGAGAGATGTGTAGTAGTTTCCTCCTATATTATATTTTCACCATACTAATATAATAAATGCAAACAACTTCAAGAACATAAAAATTAGGAAGTGCTGAGTTTTGAGTAGTTATTAACTTTGTTTTAAATAAAGTTTATTTAATTGTAAGCATTTAAAATTTAATTTTTAATAATGACTTTGTTTAACAATGAACTTTCAATTATCCTGAAAATTTAACAAATGGTCCTTGCAATGGAGCACAATCCAGCTCACACAAACACCAGAGGGGAAGCATAATAAGAACATTACAGATACATAGAGGCTCTTTAATTTTTTTTCTTTTCTCAAGAATGAACTGACATTATTGTGAGCCAGTGTTGTGTCCTGTTAGAAAGGTGAACTCTCAGTGAGTTGGCCCTATCTATGAGCAAGTTTCTTAGCCTCTTGGAGTTCAAGTCTCCTCAGCTGTAAAATGAGAATAATAATAATATTAATCTCATGTATAAAATGAGATCATACATGCAAAATTCTTAGGTCAAGGCCTAGAATTTAGCAAACACTCAAAACATATTAATTATAATTGGATTTTAAGATATAATAATCATATTTACAATTTAAAAGATCATTCTGCCTATTGTATGGAGTGCTCAACAATGTGGAAAAGACAGTTAAAAATGTATTGTGTTTCCTTAGCATGGTTCTTGGATTTAGTTTGTAAGGATAGATGCATCAGTTTTGGACCAGGTAGTAGATATGTAATTTGGCTTTAGAAATATACATTTGAGGTATTAAGAAATTCAGGAGATATAGACTAGGTTGATAGGAATACATGTACAGTTTGGAAACCGTACACTTTTTGGAGTTATTGACATAAAGATGGAATTGAAACGACATGGTTGGATAATGCCCTTTAGCATGTTGGAATATGTGGTAGAAATAAAAGATCTTGTCTGAGGAACATATATGTTGAAAAGTTGTGTAAAGGTGTCAGGAAAAAAGTGATTGAAGTCAGAGTTTATTATCCCCATTTCATTGATAAGAAAGCTCAGACTTGTAGATTTTAAGTAAATTTGTCTGAGGTCATATAGTTAATGATCAACAGAGGTGAGATTCAACTTAGTTTCATGCTGCTCAATGAATCTTGGTCCATATGCCATGCCTTACGGTGTCTTTCACTATCAATATCAGCCTTTTGATTAAGTGAGATATGTCTAGCGCTCAGTAATCAGTAGATTCTTTTTTCATTCCCTTTCTGCACCAAATGATCCATCAATGCACAACTGTATTCCTTATTATGCAGCATAGGAGAGAGGTGGAAAAAGGGAGAGAGGGAGAGGAAGAAAGAGACAGAGAAAAGAATTGGAGAAAGACAAAAAGATCCTTTTCTATTGAAGTGGTTCATTCATTGTCTAGATCAATTATGGTCCCTAAAAATATCTCTAAGTGCTGGTCAGATGGCTCAGCTGGTTTGAGTGTGATCCCTTGCACCAAAAGATCGTGGATTCAATTCTCCATCAGGGCACGTACCTAGGTTGTGTTCCAGCCCCCATCTGGGAGTGTACAGGAAGCAACCAACTGATGTTTCCCTTTCACATCAATTTCTGTGTGTGTGCGTGTCTTTCCCTTCCTTCTTCTCTCTCTCTAAGAGATTTAATATCCTCCGGTGAGGATTAAAAAAAAATCTCCAAGGTGTTCTGAGGGATTTTGCTTTGTTTACAATGGCTCAAGAAGGGCAGATAACCTGTTTGGAGACAAGAGGTGTCAAGTGAGAAAGGAGACATAACACATCATTAACCTTCAAAGATTCAAATAGGATCTGACTATACATGTTTCAAATCAAAGAGGAGAGAAGGGGAGATGAGGTTAGAGCTGAGTGGCCGGGCAGGGATGAGGGAGGTGTTCATTTACTCCTATTTATGCTCTACATGCAAGTCAGTAATTAGAGCTTCACTTTCAAAGATGCCTAAACTCAAGCCAAAATTCAAAATGAAATTATGTAAAATAGTGTCTAAGGAATCACAAAATGTCCAATAATAGGTCAGTTGGTAAAGTGGACTTTTTTGAGTAATGTGTAGGAGGTGTGCATTACAATTTTTTTTTTTACTAAAGAATGGCAAAGACAACTAAATGTTAAAACTTAATTAAAAATAACACACAAAAGTGAGTAAATAAAGTTCCCAGAATAATATAAAATGTTTGATTTTATAAATGCTGCACAATTGGAAAAGACACTAATTGCTCATTCTAACCCAAAGGCCACAACAGTTAAGCCCTTTTACATTAGGGAAAAGAAAAAAAAAACAGCAACCCCACAATAGTTTGCATTCAAATGGAGACACTCATTTAATGATGTCACTAACGTGATGAGACTTTTATTGTTACTTTTGATGTGACTAAAGTGGTGAGCATTTTCATTTAGTTTATAGGTAGGTATATTTCAGAGAATGCTGTGAAGATAGAGTGAATGAAAGGTAAATAAGGGTTACATTTAACCCTGGAGCATTCATTGTTTAGCATTTGTATGGGATTTGTGATTTAAAGAGATTTAAATCTGTTTCGGTACACTCACAAACTTGCAGTTAATATACTACTATTAACCCTGCTTTTAAAATAAGAATGTATATTTCCTCCTCATCCTTTAAATAAGGAAACTGATGCAATGTTAAGTGGCAGCTTGAAATTTACCAGTAAAAGCACTTTCCCCTTAGTTGAGGTTTATTCATTTGATGTGAATTACCGATTCTCAGGAGCCCCATGATGGTCCTCACCAGGGTAATTTATTTCCAAAAAGGGAGTACTTTGCTTTTAAGAGGTAACATTTTTTACTTATTGTATTGTAGAACTGTGTCTGTTACTAATATAATAAGAAATATATATCCTACTATACCAGCATTAAGCCAAATATTGTGTTTTGTTTTTCCTTACCAGACATTTTATAGTATGTAAGTATGTTAAGGAAGATTGATAAACCTAATAAACTTATATATAAACCTATCAGTAAAGGATTATAGAGAGGAAATTCTACTTCATTTTAGAATATTTACAGGGTTTTGACCATTGGTTTTGCTCTCCTTTAGCTTATTCCCATTTATAAGAAAACCACTGTTATCCTATGTTTTTCACCGCTTATATTTTTATTAAGAAAAAGAAATATATGCAAAGCTTTTAACCAGAGTGTGCCACTTACTCAGCTCTAACAAAAATATTCTGTGCCTCTGAAATTTTGCATCTTTAAAATGGAAGTATAATGTGGTTGGTTAGGTGCCAATCAGTTAGTTAAACTGATTCTATTCCTTGAGAGAAAGGATTGAATTTCTAGAAATGTAAATGAGTGTTATTGAGAAAGAAAAAGGAGGCTTAAGTTTTTATAACTTTAAAATAATTTTCATATGTAGCCATGTAATTAATTTAGCCTCTGATAAAGGAGACATGGTCTACAGGATAAGTATATATAGTAAAATCACTATTTTCCAAATTATTGGAAATTATACATTGCTCATATATAACTAATATAGTAAAAAAACTGTAGAATAAATACATTAAATCACTTAAATGTTGACAGTAAAAACGACCTTTAAGATTTTGAAGACTATCTTTCTAGACTTCTTTCAATGACATTCTTAAGTAAACCTAACACAAGTCATATAGCTCAGATTGTCTCACTTTTATGTTTACATTTCGTACATGTCTTTTAGTGAAAATAAGCAACCATTTCTTTTGGGTGTGCAGTATTTCTGAGTCAAAGAGTATTCATATATTTACCTTTAGTAAATATTATCAAACAGGTTTTCAAACTGATTGTAAAAAAATGATTTGTTTATTCACCTTTCTCTTTCACATCTTACCAATCCTTGGTAATGGCAATATTTTATATTTTACCAATTCATATGTATTATAGTAATATCACATTGTGTAATTTTTGCACATTTTTTCAGCATGTCCCAGAAGACTATTGATATTGAGTAGTTTTTCTAATGTTTACAGTCATTTGGATGACCTCTTTGGTGAAGTTCATCCTCAAACATGTTGTGCAATTGTCTATCAGGTAGTCTGTCCTGTCCCTATTGATTTGTAGTGACACTTGATACATTTTTAATATAAGTCCTTGTTGCATGTATATTCATCATATACATTTAATTTACTGATATAGTTGGGTTTGCATCTAAAATCCTATTATTTGTTTCTTGTTATAACCGGGGGTTTTATGGTCTTTCTTCTTTCCTTTGTTGCTTTCTTTGGTATTAATCAAAAGTTTATTATTTTTTTTTCTATAAAGAAGTTACTATAAAATTCTTTACTATTATTTAAGTTTAGTTAAATATTTTACTTTAAATATTACAGCATACTTACTTGACTTAATATGATCTAATGTAAATGATCAATTTTGGCAACTTCATTTATCTTTATTCCTCTTTTGTGTTGCTATTTTTATGAATTTTATTTACACATACATTTAAAAATTTGTAGGACATTCTTATTTATTTTTATATTGTCTTAATTTTTATATCATTTACTTTATTTCATCATGAACTTTTTTTTCTGGCATCATTTTTCTGACTAAATAATTTCTCTTAAAATTTTTAAATTGTCAGTTCTGCTGGTAACAATTTTTCTGTTTTTGTTTATTCAAAAATATCTTTAAATTGTCTTCATATATCATGGACACAGTTATAGGACATAAATGGGATTCTGAGGGGATATTTACTTGCATCCAGTACTTTAAAGATACCACTATATTCTCTTCTCTTTTATATAAAATATAAGACATATAATCTGGATGTCAGCTATCAGTCATACTGTTCCTCTTTTGAAGGTTTTGTCTTTTTCTTTTTAACTTTCATTGCTTAAAATCTGTTCTCTTTTTCTTTGGTTTTCAGCATTTTGACTTTGAGAAGCATAACTGTATTATTTGATTTGACTTAATTATTATATATCTTAATTGGTATATGCAGAGATTCTTGGTTCTCTAATTTAATAGCCTATGTTGGTATTTTTTAAACTCATTATCTCTTCAAATATTTCTTCTGCCCAGTTTCCTGTTTCTTCTCTTAGAACTCCTGTTACAAGTAGATTAGCTCTTTTGTACTTTTTTCTGTTTTATTTTGTGTGTGTGTCAGTTGGAATCTTTTCTTTTGACCTGTCTTCCAATTCACTAATTCTCTTTCTTCTGTGTATTTTCTGTTAAAATAATCTGCTCATTTTAATATTGTGCATATTTTGTTTTTATAATTTTCATTTTATTATGTTGTGCACATGTACACTTTCTTATAAAATTCTTAATATTTTACTTCGTTTATTCATGTTTTCTATTTTTACTTGAAAAAAATCAATCATAGTTTTATTCCTATCTGTTAGATCTGGATTATCTGTAGATTTCTTTAATTTTAGTGATCCTGTACTTTCTTTGGCATGAACATTATAATTTAATTTTCAATTTTTAAAGTTCCAAATATTACACATATAAACAGAGACTTAATTTGATATTACATTAAAATAAAGAGTTAATACTTTCTTTCATTTTCGAAGCAGACAGAATGGAGGACTGACCATCTCAGCCTAATCAGGGATTATCCTGGTTTGTGGCTAGGTTGCTATTTTGGTAGCAGCCTATGCATAGCTCTTTGTCCTAGTTTCTAGGTTATAGCTCTCCTAGAACTTCCAGTAATAGCATATTGTGATTATGAAGGCAATTCTCAGTGGTTTTTTGCTTCTTAATATCAAAGACTTCTGTCAGTGAAGCTTAGCAGTAAGAGGCTTGTGGTTTACCTGTTTAGCCTCTTGCCTTGTTCATTTTCATAATTCAGCAAGTGCCTTGTGGGAAGAAACTGGCCATGTGGTTAATTGTCTCATATCTTCAATTTTTTGCTTAGTATCTTTCTGCTTTGACAAATCCTGGATTCTTATCCACTAGCAACATCCACTAACAAAGGCCCCAGGAATAATGTCACTATCGATGGTCAGTATACTACTTTTGCAGAACAATTATTGCTGATTAATAAATTACCACAAGCTTTGCACCTTAAACTAAGATACATGTATCCTCTCATAGTTTCTATAGGTGAGGAGTTTGGGTCCAGCTTAACTTGGTTCCTGTGCTTAGGGTGCCCATGGCTCTAGTCTTGTTGTTGGCTGGGCTAAATTTCATTCTTGAGCTCAAGATTATTTTGTAAACTGAGCTAGCTGTTGGGAGAATTCAGTGCATAGTGATTAGCACTACCCAATAGCAAAGAGCTTTCCCCTGTAGTTTTTCTGGGTAGTTTTGTAGCTGAATACCTTCAGCAAGACACTTCTGCCCAAATCTGTCCAAAGAGCAAATTTCCAGGATGTCCCTCCAGTGGTTATGCCAGGGACTTGTCATTCAGGTACCACAGCCATGCCCTCTTCAGCCTCTCTGGTGCTCCCTTCAGGTTGTGGGGTCTCTCCTTTGGGTGGTCTATCTTAGCCCTAGGAGGAGTGGATGATCCTTATATCTGCTTCTCCTTTATTTTCCAGAGTTCTATTTATTCCTTGGTAGTCAAATCCTTATTACTCTGGTGCTCTGGTATAGTTAATAATTCTCTCAATTAAACTTTCTCTGTTCAAATTATTATTTGGTTTCTATGTCCTATTTGGACTCTGAATGCTACATTCTGCATTTGTTTTTAATGACTGTTCTTATGTCACTGTGCCAATTATTACCATATAATCTATGATAGTTGTTCCACATAATGAAGAGTTATAACAAATCTATAATTTACATAATACACATTAAATGGTAATAGAAGCCACTTGAATAAAATAGTAAGAATTAGAGATAGGATGTGAGAAAAGGGGGTAATTTATTTTAATAATAAAACTAAGAGTAGAAGAGAAGGCAAGAACATTTATAAGGGAAAATAATTGTAGAAAATAAATTTAAATCAAGAGAAGATGAGTAGAATATTACTAAATTTCTATTTTCAACATGGTGGCTAAGATAAACTAAACAAACAAATAGGTAACCAAGACCAAAACTCTCCAAATGAAGCACATAACATACGGAAGGAATAAATAGACTTAAAAAAAAATCTATGTCCTAAATGAAGGAAATCAACAGATCGAAATAAAATAAACCAAGGAAACTTGAGGGTTACCAAGTGTCAACATTTTTTTTCACCCCAAAGCCTTCTGTTATACTCCATGCAACTTGAACTCAGGTGAATATACAAAGTTTTGAGAGCGTGATACAAATGCAGGATTTATACAATTGTCCATCCGTAGTAAAATCGAGCATGCGTATAGTTGATGACCCGACAACTTTATGCCTACATATTTATGCTAGAGAATATTTTGCACATTTGTTGCTGGAGACACTTCCAAAAACAGTCATGGCAGCAAATTCATAAAGGACAAAAGTAAAATGCCTCTCATGTTTATCAGTAGATAAATAGGTCCGTAAATTGTGGTATATATCTTCAGCTGCGGAAAATGTGTTTGAGCTATACACAACTACAATAATAAGTCTAATAAATAGATTTTATCTTATTTAACAAAGGGACCAAAAGATGAAAACAATATAAAAGTAAAGGACAAAAAGATGAAAGCATAATATAAAAATAAAGGCATGTTATTGAAGTAGAACATTTATTTTGGTCAGTAGCTTGAACTAATAGTTTTGTAAATCAATTTGTTGTAAGACTCTAGGGATGGTTATCTTAACTTCATACTTTCACTAACTTTGGTTTAGCCTATATGGAAATGGGGTAGAAAATAAGTGTGTTGATATCTTTATTTACAAAATAGTAACTAACCACTTAAAATGTGTATTTAAAGATGTAGAATCTTCTACAATCCTCATTGTGGAATTTGTCAATGTGCCTTGAGCTCTTCAAGGAAGAGTGGGAAGAGAGGAATAATAATACTGATAACATGGATTTAGGACAATCATTATTTCATTGGAGAATGCTACTTTGATTTGTAGAATTCTAAGAAAGTGCAATCATTTTCATCCTCTGAAAAACTTGAGGCTATTTAAATACCATTATTACTTAACAGCCAAGTATTCCTTTAAAATAACATTTGAAAACTGTTTTTACCATTGTCTTTCAAATCATTTGATTATATCATTATGTGTTCAATAATATATTCTATGATCAACATGGTAAGCGTGTGTGTGTGTGTGTGTGTGTGTGTGTGTGTACACATGTGAGTATTTGGGAAGAAAATTTAAAAAAATCAAGAAAAATGAGAACACTAACATAATGGCTGAGGTATTTTAAAAATAAGACTTGTAAGCTATGGTTAGCATAATGGATAAACAATTTGAGGAATTTGACCTTGAAATAATAAACCATGTTTTATTTTAAAGTGGACAAAGTTAATTTTATTTTTATAGACTGTTCTTTGACAAAAGGAAAAGATATCACAATGTACGTATAGTCAGAATGAAAATTTTATAGCCTGTCTTAAAATTTGAGCTTAGATTGTTGGATTGATAGCCTCAAAATAGTTTACTCTTTCCTATTTTGTAATATTTAAAGTTGCTCAACTTTTTCACATTAATCATTTTATTTGATTTTCATATTGTTAAGCAAGGATTATTAAATAGTCTCATGGATGGAGACAGAGTCAGAGAGACAGATCCAGAGAATCAGAAAACAACATTCAGAAATAAGTATACTTTGCTCAAGGTCAGATTTTGGGTGTCAGGGCAGCAACTCCAGCCAAGATTTTTTGGCTTTTAGTCTTTCATTACTTCTCCTAAATGGTAGAATGGCATAATTTTTTTTCAAGATGAATCTGAAAACAGTGTTTTTTGGTATAATTTGAGGAGGAAGGCTAGAAAAGGGAGACCTTTTGGAGTGCCGTTATAGAACTCTAGATGGAGTTTAACAAAGGCCTGAATTTAAATAGTAGCCGTGGAAATGAAGCCTGCTTCCAGCCTCTTAACTGTGTCCTATGTCCTTTTACACATTTTCTGTGAGAACTAGTTTGATTGAAAGTCTTTACAATCCTTTTAAAGGTCTCTCTGGTGTTTTATACAATGAGCTGAATGCTTTTGGATAATCTCTCTGATTTATCTAAGCTTAGTAAAATGTTCAATAAAAGTGGACTATGTGAATTCAGTGAAAGAGCACAGACTGCTGTTAGATTTTTAGAATGTTTTCTAATTTCTACTTATAAAAGGATAACAAATTAAACATTCAGAGAAAAGAATATGCTCTATGGTTTCATCCCTGTGTAAAACACTGAAGTTTGAAGTTTGGCCAGAGAGCTTTGTCTATTTGCAGTCCCGGCTGTCTCAACTCCACATTTCTTCCTGTTGCCTTGGTTTGTTTACACATGGGCAAGTCAGGCAGTAGTTAGGTGAATATTTCCTTGTGGATTATAATGTTTATTTGTGCATGGTAGAGTGGAAAGACACTGATCCAGAAGTCACAAGACCTGATTCTAGCCCAGGCTCTGTTACTTCCTTCAGTTAAATTGCTAAGTAACTTAGGTTAAATTGTTCATCAGTTTCCTTAAAATAGAGATTCTAAACTCCTTTATTTATCTTCTCTTCCTTATAGATATATTTAATATCAGTGAGCAAGTAAACAAACAAAAACTAAATAAATGTTTGAGTCCTTTGCAATGGTAAATCAGAAGCTAATATATCTTCATCATTTATTTGTATGTTAGAAATATATGGACTAATTTGATGGATGGCATGAAGTTACACTTACTGATTCAAGGCTAACTGATCAGCAGGAAAGGCTGTTATATAAAGAAATAATCATATCTGTGTTGCAGATTCTGTATATTGACTCATTAAATACCATTTTCAATTCCTGTCTACATGCTTTTATCTTCACTAGGGCTTGGGAAGCTAATTTTCTGGATTGCTTTACAGCTTGTATTGCATATAATCTAGAATCTTTTCAGGAGCAATGTGAAAATGGTGACAATATAAGATAACAGCTGTACCTAGTGTATTATTTCCTCAGGGTTCTCTAGAGAAACAGAACCAAGAACCTATATATAACATATACATAATATATAATGAATATAATATAATATGATATAATATACAAGATAAGATACAATATATGAGGTCTGTGCAGAAGGCATCCAGCCATGTAATATGAAAAATAGAGACATTTATTGATGAAGATACAAGAAACATTGTACATAGGATAATGACATCTCAGTCTCCTTCAAAGTAGGCACCTTGGGACCTCACACAGTTCTACCAATCACCATCAACTGCCCCATTGTATTTTCCTGAACCTCATCAGTGGTATGAAATCTCTTCCCTTTCAAAGGTGATTTTAGTTTTGGGGAATGCTAGAAGAAGCAGGGTGCCATATCTGGGTTGTTGGGGGCTGAGTCACCTGGGTGATTAGATGTTTCACCAAAAATCTCTGCAGGATGCATGAGCAGGCACATTGTCAATATGAAGCTGCCAATCACCTATAGCTGTGGCCTTTTGAATCATCCAAATAGATTCTATGAAGTAATGTTCAAGCTTAATGCAGAATTTGATGCAGATTTGTTGCCCTACTCATTCAGTCATTTTGAATGCAATGACCACACTGCACACATGCTCACTCAGTGGCATCTACCACCCCTAATGACTAGTACAGTGAAGTCGTCATTGTTTATGCATGCACATTTCAGTCCACTCTCCTTGGCTGCCAGGTTACATTGACATTGTACAAACCATTCTCCTCATATTATCAATGGCTTGACTTTTCCCAGACAGACCTTGATATATCATATATAGATATAGATATAGATATAGGCTCACACAAATCATTTCAAGTCTGCAGAAGTGACTGGAAATCATGTAAAAGTTGAAATTACAGTATTAAGTCCAACATCTACAGAGCAGGTCAACAGGCCAAAAACAGACAGAATTTCTATATTGTGTTTTAAGTCACAATTTCTTTCCTTTCTTTTCTTTTCTTTTCTTTCTTTCTTTCTTTCTTTCTTTCTTTCTTTCTTTCTTTCTTTCTTTCTTTCTCTCTTTCTCTCTTTCTCTCTTTCTCTCTTTCTCTCTTTCTCTCTTTCCTTTCTTTCCTATTTGCGGGGAGAATCTGTGTTTGCTCTTAAGGGCTTTAACTGATTGGATGAGACTTTCCACATTATGGAGAGTAATTTGCTTTCCTCAAAGTCAACTGATAGTAAATGTGAATTACATTTAAAAAAATACCTTCAAAGCAACATCTAGACTAGCATTTGATCAAACAACTGGGCACCTTAGACTAGGTAAGTTGGCACATAAATAAGCACATGAGGAGATGATTAAGATAGCTTAGATTGCATTTATACTGACCAAGCTTGGTGGTATAGATGCTGAACAATATAGGTCACAGCACTAGTCATGGATTTTCAGTATTCTGGTTGTATAGAAACCAAGTTATTTTCCTGGGCATCTAAGGCATCTTTTAACTTTCTGATAACCTCTAGGTAGTTTAACTAAAGTCAAGAGTGCATATTATTGTCTGTAACCAGGAACTCTAATAAAAATAGAAGGTCTTTTAATGGCCATAATCTCAAAAATATGGAAACTAGAATGGGTTTTCAAATTTTGCTTGTGTTTGAAACAGTGAGGATTGAATTAGCATTACAGAATGAGATACTGTCCATTATGAACAAGGTCACGTAGTTACTTAAATGATCCCTTTTGATTTAATTTCTTTATAAAGCCAAGACTTGAGCAGACTGAATGGATACTTTGACAAATCATTTAAAAGGTAGGAAGAATACAAATATTGAGAGATAAGTTGGTTGTTTATAAATGCAGTAAAGATCTGATTAGGTAAAAATGACATGACTTTGGTTTTAAGTATTGACTCAAGTAACTGTCAGATAGTTTCTTGTGACTGAAACAAATTAAAAAGAAAACAAGTGTGAGAAGAGAAAGAAATATTATTTCCTGAAATTACAACACTGATACCATCAAAAATGAGATGCAGAATTCAATTTTCAGTTTGCTAAATTATAATTTTTGGTTGGTTGAATTCACAGCCTTAGGAAAGTTAGAGCATTAATTGGGAGAGATGGTGCAAAAATGCATGGAATAAGTTTGAATGGGTTCTAAGGCAATAAAAATATAACTTAATTAATTTATTTATGTAGAGAATTTACCAAAGATTCTGGACTCAATGTGTGGGAAAGAGCAGCTGAGAAGGGTTCTTTTGGCTTAATTAGATGACCTATATTAGGCTTGAGATGAGGCTTGTATCACATGAAATGTAAATAATAGAGTCTCCTTGCAGAATGAAACAGAAGGCATACAATAGTTTAGAGAGATCAGACTTTCTTATGTACATTCCACTGATCTATTCTCAAATACAGTCCTCAGGACATCCCAATGGGTTCCTTTCTCCAAGTCACCTGGGAGAGTACCAGCATCCTTGAAAAATACTAGGCAGATGCCCTTTGTAGCCCAGGATGAAGGTGAGAGATGCTGACATTGAAATGAGTTTTCTTATTTCATAGTGGGAGAGGCTAAATGTCAGTATTCTGCTGCCAGGCAAGATAGTGCTGTTATAACGATGGGCAGCAGAGAAAAAAAAATGACAAAATATTTTGGTCAATGTAGGTTTCTGTTGACATCTAATTTATTATGAAGTCTTTGCTACCAACATAAATGGTTAGGGTCATAAGATCCTACTTGATTTTTGTAAGCACCTCTCAGTTTAAAAAAAAAAAAGGAAAGGGAAAACAAAAGAAAGAAAAAGAAACTACTTTAGGTCTAGAAAAAATAGAGACCTGAACTGAGCTGCAAAATAGTTTTATAACCTACTCTATGGCAGACCTGAGTGAGTTTGGAGATATAGCACCACTTGATGGAATTGAGAGCCAAATCTGCTTGAGGAAGATGTTTGAAACATAACAAGTACTTAAAATAAGATTTCTCCAGTAGAGCAACTGGTTAGCATGTGGTACTTAATAAGATTTCTTCCTAGCCTTTCTCAAAAGAACCTATGACCATTTACCAAAGTAATTATGCAGCACAAAAGGGATATAATTAGACAGTTTTTGATTATTAGATAATGGATGCTGAGTTATTACTAATTTCTGGTTACTAAAAATTATTTTTTCTCTTTTTTAGGGATAGCTATTGAGAGTAAGGTAACAAATGAAGTTCACTGCTGGCTTAAAAGATGCAGGAATCTTGATCTATATTTTCTAATTCAAATAACCTGCTTATCTATGTAAGAAATATTGAATGGATTGGCCTTGGAGGGTCATATTAGATTATTGTAAAATTATGTATTTAATATCATATATGCTACATGTCTCTTTAATGAAACAAGAATCAACATGGCACCTTGGCACTTGATATACAGTTATTTCAATAAGTCTGGAACGAACACTAGAAAGAATCTATTCACTTGGCTGGTCAAATGCTAAGCCTTCAATGTCTAAATTTATATATATATAAATAATTTCTCTTAATTCAGGGCCATACTTTCATCTGCAGAGAGCATCATCATTTCAACATCCCCTAGAACATCAAACAGTCCTTTTCACTGATGACACATGTGACTAGAATCTAGAGAGCAAGAAATAACAGGTACCTATATGTTTCTATTAGACACATGCATGCAAGAGGGTAGGAGATAAACTCTGAGGAAACTCAGAGTCTCAGATGTATAGCAATTTTCTAAGGATATAATAATCCATACGATTTTGGCATTTTTTCCAAGGTAAATCACTATATTTTTCTCTGTACAGTATTAGAAAAGCAATTTAATTAAAATTCTGGAGGCAATATATATGACATTTGGCATATGTGTAATCTCACCCTATTTACTAAATATTATGCTATCAGCTTTAACTGGGCCTGAATGCAAAAGAAGACTTTTTAGCTAATTTGGCTTGCAGTGTAAGCAGTTTTGTCGGTTAACCTCTATAACTCAATAGATTTTGTGATTTTTGACATATCTATGACTGATTGTGATGCTGAAAGAAGGCAGTGATAAGCCCCAATAGAAGAACCATGGTACCGGCCCCTAGGTCTTGAAACAAAGCTATACGGTAAGTACTACACTATTTTGAGAAAGACATCTCATCTCTGCTTAAATACCCCAAGGTCATCTATAAAACAATAAGTACGAATGTATCCTAAGCTTCTCATTATATTCTGTGTTATTTTATCCACACATAAAAATTTTCAGACAAACTTGGTAGTGGTATATACAAGAACAGACTCAAGAAAATACAGGAGGTATTTGAAGGCAAATGAACAGGTGACCACTTTGTGACAATTCCTGCCGCATTGCCATCTTTTCTCAGCCTATATTTATAGCTTCAGGAAGTTCTCTATGTCTAATCACTGAGGATAACAAACTTGAAACCTAGATGTAGTTAGCTCTTTGTGATATTCAAGTACCAGTCAAAAGTAGAATGCTTTATAAATATAATTCATGGTCAGCCCTGAAGGACAGTGCATAAAGAAATCCTCTCTATAGGCAAAACTTTGAGGAATACAGATGATTTTTCCACTTTGATTAGAAGAAGTGATGAGCAGGGTGAGGCTCCATTTAAATTCATGAGTTGTAGCTAGTTTTTGGCCAGATGATCAGGGATTTGGAAGGATGTATTTGAAAGATTCATGACAAGGTTTGAGGGAAATTTATGTAAATGGGTCCCAAATTTGAAATATGTGTGCCCCATGTGGATGATTAGCAGATGGCCCTGTTTGCAGAAGTATCTCTCAGTAATCAGCTAGAAAATTCACTATTTTTTTGCGGGGGGACGTAGCCCAGAAATCTCTTTCTGTACCTATTCCAGTTCTTATTCTATGTGATCATGAACAAATTGCCATGATGGCCAGGGCAAAGTACACAGACCAGCTTATGAACATGGGACTCCCCTCCTGATGAGTGTCCCTGCTATTGCTATGCTTGAGCGCCCAGCCTGTCAAGTTCAGGGACATACACAGAACCCCTGATATAGCACCACAGTTTGAGGGGACCAATCATGAACTTGGTAGGGGAATTATGTTGGATCCTTCATTTTGAAAAAGAAATTATTTCTCTCCATTAGAATTGATTCTTATTCTGCATATTTATTTTTTTCTTTACTTGTTCCTGCCAGCAATATTCAGAAATCTACTGATTTTTTAAAAATTCTCTGTCACCAGAATCAAAGGCAAACATGACTCTGACCAAGGAATTTATTTTACAACAAAAAAGTAAGGTATTATTTTAGTGCTCACAGGATTCATTTTTTAAACTTCTAAAATATGTATTTTAAGCACCAAGTAGCCAATTGCCTCATATAAATAAAGTGCTTGCTTAAAATTAAGTAAAGAGCAAGATGAGAAAATATGTACTAGAATATGTTGTGCCATCCTATAGAATACACAATTGGTTCTTTTTTAAAAGTATTTATTGATTTTTAGAGAGAAGGAGAGAGAGAGAGAGAGCGAGAGAGAGCAAGAGAGAGAGAGATGAGATTGATTTTGTTTTTCCTTGCAGTATTGGGACATCACTCTAGCCAACTGAGTACCCAGCCAGGGTGTACAATTGGTTCTTAAGGAGCAAACAGTACATGGTGATATTTTCCCTGTAACCAGAATACATGGTTCTGGGAACCAAGGGGTAGAGGTTGGAGTGGCAATTTTATTTTAGCACTAAAATAATCCAGTCCCTCAAATATTTGCTTCCTATTTCTGTGACTTACTCACTTAGAAGTCTTGAAAGACAAGAAATCAATACTTCTACCAGTGGATGCATTGTTGTCCTTGAACAGGTAGTTGAGAAAATCAGCCAGCCATTTTTTGCTTTTCATACCACTAGATGGCTGGACCAATAGGTAAAAAAATCTTGACTTTGAAAATGATGCTGCCTGAGAGCAAATTGAGTATGAATGAGTAGTAGTAGTGGAAAAACCATATAAATATGAACTTGTGAGCAATTCCAAAAATTACAGCTATAGTAGATACCCATAATTTTCTTTTATTAATTAATTATGTGTAATACCTAAGTGTATGCACTTTTTCAAGCTTCTTTTCTTATTATTCATATCATTTGTGTAGGCAGTAGTTAAATATAATTTAGTATGTAGACTAGAGGGTATCAAATTAAGATTGGGGCTGAAATGTGGACAGAAAAAAAAAGTCACCTAGTAATGGGTGGGATATATGGTAAGACTATAGATCTAACTATTTTGGTGAGAGGTGAGCATATTTCATTTGTATGATGAATAGTTATAACTATTATATAGGATCATATGTTTTCTGCTAGAGTTGTTTTGCTTTGGAACATGGGCAGATAGCTACGTTTGGGAGTGAATAGCCAAAAATGAGTTTTGAGGTAAATACTGCAGTGAATCTTCTATTAGAACAATTTTAGGAAGGCAGTTGTGTTTACTCAATGTCTGTATATGTTCCTAGTTGTGTGATCTTCAAACTTATTTCTCTGGTTCTTTCAGAAACTTTGTGAGTTGCCTAATTCTCTAATTCTCTGTACTAGATTCCATTCTGCAAGTGTAAATTCTAAGCACTGAAAGTTAGAAGGATGGCAAATTTATTCATTCGTTGATTCATATTCCCTACAATGAGGTTGTTGAATAACAAATTGTCTTTTTACCCATAAATGGAAAATAAGATTCAAATTTGGGGGAGCAAGAAGTGAAGGAAAGATATCTTCTAAAATTCTCCTCCTTGAACACCATCACTCCACCATTTCCCCCTTTTTACATTCTCTCATTCCAATCTGTCTAAACCAGAGTAATTAGGAAACTTATACAAATTAGTGTTCTGAGTTATTGAATTGGAGTTAGCACCAGTAGTTTGAAGAGAGGAAGAAGACACAGGCTTATTCTGTGGAAAACCAGTAAAGAGTATGCAGGATAATCATTTGTAAAGTCATGTGTTCACTTTGTTCCTGAATGAAGGTGAGATTGGCATTTCAGCCCTTACTTATGCATGTAGCAAACCTGATGAAATAGCATGAGCTTATCTAAGCACTGGGAAGAGAACAGCAAACTTGAGAAGGAAGGAGTAAGAAATAGAGAACAATCACAAGAGTCAGCACTTCTCTACTTCTGCATGACAAGGATGCATGAGTTTCCCTGTGGAAAGTTTGGGGCTAGACTGCCAGGATCCCACTTGAGAAAGGCAGTATCAGGTTAGAGGGAGGGGTGTGAGACCAAGACAGGAAGGAAATCTCACCTGCCAAGGAGCTATGTCAGGAGGAGACCCCCTAAAACCACAACCAAGTCTCCAAAGAAATACAAGACTGCAAGCTATACTCAGAATCAAGAATGTTAATAATTGCTTTCCTTAGGTAGTTTCTGGAATACGACAACTCCAGCATGTGTTTGGGAGGGGAAGAAGGGGTGTGTTTAGTTTGGTCTGCATAAAAGTAATGTCAGTCGTTCACCAGGGGAAAAGCCTAGTTAAAGGAACATAAACACGCTCTGTGTGTCATCACACGTGTTCCCAGAGCATGTGACTTTTTTTTAGCCAAACTTTACCACTCTTAACCACAAACAGGACTGAAATTCTGGACAATTTTCCAGGTGAGTGGTTAACTAATTGACCCTGCATTGGGGATGTGAGAGAAGTAGAGGAAGGAAGATCAGTTTCCCCGTGTTACTGAAAACTGTTTAGAAATACAGCAAGATGGGAATTTACCAGCTTCTTCCTTTGGGTGTTATTATGTTTAACAGAATGACCTAGGTTCTTCTAGTGTCCGAGTGATGCCAAGAAATAAATTTAGAAGTGGAAGGAACAGATAATTTGTTCTCTGTATAATTTGGCACAATGCTTAAACCAATTAACTTTCACAGAGTAAATGCTGATTAAATAAAACGACTTTTATAGTGAGCAATATCTTTAAAAGAAAATACTAAGAAAAATATGCAACAATTTACACATATTCTGACATATAGTTTAAGGAAACCCTTCAGGGCTATTACAGTGCATTAAAAATTCTGCAGTGTCAATAAAAAATTAAAAGCTAAATCTTATATTAATACTTCTTTCTCAAGCAGATATTACAAAGAATTAGTCACAGGTTTTAAAAATAAACAAAAAGTGTTATGCATAATCATTTTATCAAATAAATGTGTTTTGTTTAGGAAAGATCTTTCATCTTCAAGGGTTTAATAGTCACAGTGGGGTAAAAAAAGCAGTAGCTCTTTTTTACAAATCTTTTCTTGTTAAAGAATTTTTTTTCCCAGATAACCTATAAACACCGCATGTTTTTAACCTTGAAGGTTTGAGTAGTTTTTCTGTTAAATGTCTCCAGTGGGTTGTGTAGTTATTTGCAAAGTAAACATCCCTAAATATTTATACACATCAAATATTATATTAAAATTTCTAGAAAAATAGTAGTTCTTTTTCAACAAATACTCACTGAGCATCTACTAAGACTCAAGCATGACAGATACAAAGCCAGGTACTGGACATATGAAGGCAAAGAAATTGAGTAACAATTACTCCCTGAAGACACTCATGTAATTCAGGCCATGCAATGTCCATTTTCACTGACTTCTGGTCCTAACAGTATACAACCAAGAGGTTTGTCCAGAAAGTACCCATCCATACACTATGAAAAATAGAGACACCTGGGTGATTTAACATTTCATAAAAAAACTGCATGAGATGTGATGGTGAGCAAGCATGTTGTCATGGTGAGGGCACCAAGCACCAGACGCCTATAGCTGTGGCCATTTTCATTGTATTGCATCTCTCAACCAATGAAGAACATTGAGGTAATACTCCTTATTTATTGTTTGGCCTGGAGGGTTGTACTCGTGATGGACAACACGTTCCAAGTAAAAAAAAAAACACAATTAACATGGTCTTGATTTTGCTGCAACTTTGTAGCATCTTCAGGGGTGGAGAACCAGGCAATTTCCATTGGGACAACTGGACCTTCATTTTCAGATCAGAGCTGTAGAGCCACAGTTCATCTCCAGTTATAAACTTCTTGAGGAAATCTGGTTCATTGGTAGTAGTTTGAATCAAGTCATTACAGTGTAATGTTCTTTCTGTTCTGGTAACAGAAGCCGCAGAACAAATTTTGCCACATGTTTCATGCCAAGCTCCTGCGTCAAAATCTCAGACACAGTAGTTTTTTGGAATCCCTAGATCAGTTTCTAGCTTGTGCACTCTCAGTCACTGATCTCTGTTGATTGCAGCCCGTGGACGTTCAACATTCCAGGTGTTCGGCTTGTTGCAGGTCTTCCAGAATGTGGATCACTTTCAATGCATTCTTGACCATTTTCGAAGCATTTGCGCCACACTTTTATTTGTGCTGCACTCATTGCATCATCCCTGAAAGCCTTGCGAATCATCCGAATATTCCGTAGACAGGAACATTCAAGTTTAACACACAATTCGATGCAGATACGTTGCTCTACTTGCTCACTCATTTTGAATCTGATGGCCACACCAGTATACCCACTCACTCAATGGCATCTACTGCCCCCGCTGACTAGTGATATTGTAATTGTTCACCCACGTGCATCCCAGTCTACTCTCCTGAACTGCCAAGGTTACACAGATGTTGCGCAAACCATTCTTGTTATGTTAACAATGGCTGGACTTCTTCCAGATGGAACTCAGTATGTATTAGACATTTTCATCTGGATATCTTACGTTAATTCAAATTCAAATATCTGAAATTAAAATGCTCATTTCTTTTGTCTCTGCCAACAGTAACCACTCTTTTTTCTTTAAGTTCACATTTTTAAAGAAAATATGATTCTTTAGATTACCTCTCCTTTATCCTTTTATCTAGTCATTTGATTTTTCCTATCTTTTTGAGTTTATCTTGTTTTCCAAACATTCTGACATTTGCTTTTCAACTCTCTATTTGCATTCCTACACCATTATTCCAGCAGTAGCTTGGTATACAGAATTTGGTTCCAGGCTTTTCTCAGCCATTTGCTAAATACCTCCTTTAAGACAGTTATGGAACATCTTTGTGAGTCCAGATTCCCTCAAAAGAGTGTTTCGAGTGTACAGAAGACAGTGTATGTAGAGCACTCAGCGGAGTGTCCACCAGTGGGGGGACGTGCCACTTCCTACTGGCTTTATTCTTCTTGGCTCCTGCCCTATCCCTTGTGTGTCCTTCTGCCGAAGCCTTTGAACTTCTCTTCCCAATTGCCATCTCTTTACACTTCAGTTTGCACACTAGCAATGTACCCTTCTTGCTTGGTGTTTTTATCACACCACTTCACTGATCAGAATGGGGTTCTGAGCCCCCATTTCAATTAGGATAAAGTCTTTTTCAAATTTGACCTTTTTCTCTTATTAATTCTTTTAAAATGTTTTAAAAAATTTAACTATAGTTGACATTCAATATTATATTAGTTTCAGGGGTCCGAGTAGGGACTCCTCACTCCAGCAAGGCCAGATTCCCTGAGTGTGTATCTGTGAACACATCAGACATATTTGGTGGCATCTTGACCTCTCGTACTCTGCTTCTTTAAAATATGATGGCCACCACTGAAGTGTAAAATGTGTGTGTCTGTGATCAAATTCATAATTAAAAAACTTTGAAAAGAAAATTTTTGTCCCAAATGAAAAACTCTTGCAAAAATTAGAATAGTACTGAAAAAGTAAAAACTTCTCTCATTTAGATGAGGCCAACATTATCTTTGCCCATTTTCAGACATGATCACAAAGATATTCTTCTATGTTTTCCTCTAACAGTTTTGGAATTTTACCTTTTACATGTGGTCAATGATCCCTATGAGTTCCTTTTTTATGCTGTGATACAGCATAATGTTTTTGTTCTGGGTTTGTTATGTTTTATTTTATTTATTTATTTATTTATTTATTTATTTATTTATTTATTTGGAATATAGATGTCCAGCTCTTCAAACAGCATTTTGGAAAAAGACTGTCCTTTGAATCTTTGTACCATGTAGAATTTTTATTTTATTCCATCTATCTGGATGTGTTTATTCTTTCACCCACACCACACGGCCTTGAGTACTATGTCTCTATAATATGTCTTAAAATAGAGCATCGTGTACCCTTCAAATTTGTGAGACTTTCCCCCACAGTTTCTTTTGTCTATACCAGTTCCTTTATCTTTATATATAATATTTAAAATCTACTTGTCTGTATCTCAAAAACATTCTGATAAGATTTTGATTAGGTTGCAGATCATTTTGGGGAGAATGGACACCTTAAATATATCAGGTCTTCCATCTGTCAGTAGTATATGTCTGTCTATTTATTTGGATTTTTTCTTATTTCTTTTATCAGTGTTTTGTGGTTTTCTATATACACATCCTGAACATACTTTTTTTTAGCATTACTTAAGAATTTCAATTTTTTGAAGGTATTATGAATTATATGGTATTTAAAATTTAGTTTTCAATTGTTTAATGTTACTATATGAAAATATGACTAACTTATATGTTGATATTATATCCTCGGACAAGGCTAAGTTGATTGAGTTTTAGGAGCTGTTTTGTAGATCTACGGAGATTTTCTAGGAAGACATATATGTCACCTGAGACTAGAAACAGTTTCATTGCTTTTTTCTCAGAGTGAATATCTTTCATTTCTTTTCCTTATTGCACTGGCTCTAACTTTCAGTACGTTATTGAATAGGTGTGAAAAGAATGAACATATATGCAGAGTTTCTACTCTTTATTCAGCTTTCACTGTAAAATCTGATGTGATTATAGATATCCGTAGACTTACTTTTTCAGGAAAAGAAAGTTTTCTTCTCTTTCTAGTTTTCTAAAACATTTTTAAAATTTTTTTTTATTATTTTTAATCAGTATTTTTTAATTGTTGATATTGCACAGTTTTCTGTCTTTTACTCCCACCCCAGCCCACTACCTCAGCCCTCCCCACCTCCCTCCCATTTCCACCCCACATAGTTTTTGTCCATGTGTCCTTTATACTTGTTGCTCTAAACCCTTCCCCTTTTCCCCTCAAATTCCCTCCCCTCTCCCCTCTGGTCACTGTCAGACTGTTCTCAAATTCAGTGTCTTTGTTTATATTATGCTTGTTTGTTTTGTTGATTAGGTTCCTGTTAAAGGTGAAATCATAAGGTATTTGTCTTTCACTGCCTGGCTTAAAGCTTCTGCACAGCTAAAGAAAACAGTATTAAAATAAAAAAAGAACCAACTGTATGGGAAAACATATTTGACAATGATACCTCAGACAAGGGATTAATCTCCAAAATATATAAAGAACTTACAAGACTCTACTCTAAGAAGACAAGCAACCCAATTAAAAAATGGGCAAAAGATTTGAACAGACACTTCTCCAAGGAGGACATACAGAGGATCCAGAGACACATGAAAAGATGCTTGATATCTCTAGCTATCAGAGATGCAAATTAAAACTACAATGAGATACCACTTGACACCAGTCAGAATGGCCTTCATAAACAAAGCAACAAACAGCAAGTGTTGGAGAGGCTGTGGAGAACATTTTTAAAAATTTAAATTAGAGATAGATATTGAAAACTTTGTCACATGTATTTGCTGCATATATTGATTTAATAATAATGTTTTTCTTTTTTAGTCTGTTAATTGCATTGGTTGATTTTCAAAGGATGAACCAGGTTTACATTTCTAGATTAATTGCTATCTGACATAATATATATATATTTCTATTTTTATACTGCTGGGTTTAGTTTGTTAGGTTTTGTTGAACATTTTTCTCATATAAAGTTTTATTTTCTTGTAATATCTTTGTCTGTTTTTGCTATCAGGGCAATGTTGGCCTTACAAAACAAATCAGGATACTTTTACTTTTATATATTAAGGAAGAAATTTTGTGGAGCTGGTGGTCATTTTAACTTTAAATGTTTGGCAGATTTTACCAGGGATATCATAAAATTTTAGATTTTTGTTTCATTTTTAGCAACACTTTCACCTGGGAATTCAATGTGCTTTATCTACATCTGTTTATTTATCTGTCTATCTTAATACTAAGTTATCTACTTCTTTTATAATGAGTTTTCACAGTTTGGTCATTTATATCTAAGTTTCTGAATTTATCTGCATAGAGTTGTTTATGTAATCCTTTTGGGATATTTTGAATATCTGTCGAACAAGTTGTGCTGCCCCCTCTTTCTCTCTCTACTGGTAGATTACATGTTTTTGTTTTTCTCTTGGTCAGTATGGCTGGACTTTTATCACTTTTACTGTTTTTTTTTTAAATAAAAACAGCTTTTGTTTTATTATTTTCTCTATTAGATTCCTGTTTCCAAATGTATTGATTTCTCCGCTTATTTTTAATATAGTTATTGATTATGCTGTTACAGTTGTCACATTTTTTCTCCCCTTTATTCCTCTTTACCCAGCATATTCCTCCCACCAGTAATCCACCCTTAGTTCATGTCCATGGGTCATACATATAAGTTCTTTGGCTTCTCCATTTCCTATACTATTTGTAACCTCCCCTTGTCTATTTTGTACCTACCAGTTATGCTTCTTATTCCCTGTACTTTTTCCCCTATTCTTCCCCCTTCCCCTCCCCACTGATAACCCTCCATGTGATCTCTATTTCTGTGATTCTGTTCCTGTTCTAGTTGTTTGCTTAGTTGTTTTTTGTTTTCTTTTAGGTTCCGATGTTGATAGTTGTGAGTTTGTTGTCATTTTACAGTTCATATTTTGATCTTCTTTTTCTTAAATAAGTCTCTTTAACATTTCATAGAATAAGGGCTTGGTGATGATGGACTCCTTTAACTTGTGCTTCCCCTTATCTGGGAAGCATTTTATCTGCCCTCTCATTCTAAATGGCAGGTTTGCTGGATAGAGTAATCTTGGATGTAGGTCCCTGCCTTTCATGACTTTAAAAATACTTCTTTCCTGCTCCTTCCTGCCTGTAAGGTTTTTTTTTTTTTTTTTTTTTTTGAGTTCTTGTTTCCTCTTTCTGTTCTGGTTGAATGTTTATTTCTTTCTTCTGCTCCAAATAGTTGATTTGAATCCTGGTTTCCTTCCCTTCACTGTTGGTTCCATGTATATTTTTCTTTATTTCACTTTGTATAACTTTCACTTCTTCCTTTATTTCGTGAACATACTCAACCATTTCTATGAGCATCCTGATCACCAGTGTTTTGAACTCTGCATCTGATAGGTTGGCTATCTCTTCATTGCTTAGCTCTATTTTTGGAGCTTTGATATGTTCTTTCATTAAGACCATATTTTTGTCTCGGTGCCCCTGTTATGTTGCAAGGGGCAGAGCCTTAGGTATTCGCCAGGATGGGGCAATCCACTGTCACTGCACTGTGGTGCCCTATGTAGATGAGGGGCATTTAATACATCATTCTGACTATTCTGTGGACAATGGTATCACAGCAAAGTTAGCAACTATTGCAATAGTCCATATAAGATATAATAGAAGCACCAACCTGTGTATGTGTATGATAGTTACTATATTTTACCTCTATTTGTGATGTTAAAATACGTATTTTTGAGATGGCTGTAGTCTAATTATAACACAGAAAACTCAATATATTCAATTAGTGTTATTCTACTCTATTTTGTTGTTCCAAGTTCTAAAATCTATTATTCTAATTTGATCCACTTAGATTAATTTCACACTAATCAAATTAAGGTCCTAATGATGGTATATCTGAAGCTCAAACTTGGATTCTTGAGTGAGGTTGTAGACACCTTTTTGGAATAAAATCTAAATTTTCAGGTCTATTTATGAGATTCATACTGAATGGCAATAAGATTGATCAAAATAATTAGAATATCTTTATTATAGTGATATAGTTTCCATCCTTTCACAAATGGTCTAATAGAGATTTATTTATTTATGAAATGTATTTATAATGGGCTATCAGAGCAAATGATTTTATATAAAGAAATGTTCTTAATTTCCAGTATGCGTCAAGGAATCACAGCTATGGCCAAATTCTAGCTCTTTCTTCTCAGACTCACTAGATTTTTTTCTTCTTGTCATGTAGTTCTCATAGGAGATGTAGAAAATGAATGAGTCTCTCTGGCTTTCAGCTTCCCACACTTCCTCACACTTTTTTAAGTTAAAGGACTTTGCTAATCTCTATATTTGTCAATGGCTATTTTCGATTCTTCTTGTGTGGCCAGGAGAAGGTGGTAATAAATACTTACAAGTTACCTGCCCAAGAGAGCTTTGACAACCCGTTTAGCTTTCTAGAAGCCCCTCTTCCCTGTCCCCTCAACCTTGTTTACACTCTACTTCAGTACTGCATAGCTTAATACTCAAGTGCAAGACAATTTGAAGCGGCCACCTGCTCCCTACGACTTGTACACCAAATTCTGCAGAGAACATTTCATCTGTTTTTTTTTAATTGCTTTTTAGGGCGATGTATTTTCAGTGCTGCAAAAAATCTGTAGAAGTTTAGCAAAGAAGAGAGAGTAGCACAAATGATTCATTCTGTTATTGTTCTAAAACATGTCACCAAATATTGACTAATAGATATAAAATGCAAACCTAAAATTGTAAGTGAAATAAATGTTTTGTTAAATATTTTATTAATCTTTAGAAGAATATCATTAACTGATTACATTTTATATTTACACATACACTATAGGCATTAAACATTTTATACTTTTATTAAAATTACTTTGGTTAAATAAATTGTCTGAAAAAATTTATATAGGTAATGTTACCAAAAATCATGTTGCTTTATTTATACATTATTTATTTTATTTACATACGTTTTAACTGTTAAGGGTATTTCTGATGTTTGCCTATGGTACATTGCTTAATAGGGCTTCATTCACTTAGATTATTTAGTAGTGATAGATTGATTCATCATAATCTGATAACCAAATCCAATTCAATTTCTTGCTCTGGCTGTTCTTTTTCTTTTCCTCTTTTGTGGAAGCCGATCTAAAAATCAGTTCTGATCTCTCTATTCATATGTGGCCTATCTCTATGCTCTGATCATCTTCATTAAAAGATCAATAGGGCATGGCCCCAGGGTAGTCAACTTTACTATTTCATTAACATAGTTTCAAATGAGAGACTTGAAATAATATTGCCTAGAGAATAGGTTTATTGGGAAAACTAATTCATTAATACTTTTAATTTAAATGGTCTAATTTTTTTCTGAAGAAATGCATACATCATAAAGGAAATGCAAACATTTCTTCAAACCGCTAGTGAATGTTGCATTTTAAAAGCTAAGATATTCAATCTGAAAGTTATGTCAGGATTTTTCTTTAATGAATAATTCAACATTTAATCTATTAACATTAACCTTTTCATTTTAAATATAGTCTGATGTCAAATATATGTTTTTTAAAAATACTCCAAGAGCCAGTGCCTTTAACCAGAAATTCTGCTTCTAAAAAAGGCATTCTAAGGGAATCATAATGTATATGTGTAAAGGTCTATTCATAATTTTGTAGGGCAAAACTGAATTTAGAATGGTGAAAAATAAACATGAAATGTTCAGCAATGGGGAAGGCCACATAAATTACATTATATTCATAAGTGTAAATACCTTGTATCCATAAGAAATATGCTATGGAAGAACATTTCCTTATAAAATTTCACTTACCATATTCAATAAAAAACAGTTTTAACAATCTGATCCCATTGAAAGATATGCTGAATGATAAAATATCTAGGGTCCGTTTTTATATATACTGCCAAAAAGCAGCAAGGGTGGCAAAACATAATTTAATATTGGAGAAACGCTATAATTATATGTGTGATGGGCACCCAGGTGTTTATTACACTATTCTTTCTCCTTTTCTTTTTTTTTTTCATGCTGAAAGTAAATTTTCATAATAAAAAGTTAAACTTAAGTAAGCCTTAATTTCTGTTTAGGAACAATTAGAATTTGCAGATTTATGGATTAATTTTAGGAAAAATAAATAAAAACAATTTTGCTTAATGTTGAAGTATATATATACATATACATACACATATAAACATATAAACATCTATTAGTTTGGGCATAATTATATATGTGTATTTATTTGAAATATGATGGGACCATTCACAAATTTTGCATTACTTTACAATTTCCTCTATATTTAAAAAATTCTGCAGTAAACATTTGTTAAATTTTTGATCATAAAAAAATAGTTGTTATGAAGATATATAAGACCTAACAACAAATTATTTCTTCATTACACAGGGATTTTAAATACGCAAACCTTCAGTTTACTCATTACCTAAATAATCTGAGATCACTGAATTTAATTATAATAAGGGTTTTAACAAATATTTCTTTCAGGAATTTGTAAATTATTTCATCTATTGTGAAATTGATAAGTAATTTCTAATGCATCAGGCACATTTAATGAGTGAAGATTTGATCAACATATTACATCCAGCCCTGGCTGATGTGGTTCAGTGGATTGAGCACCTGCCTGGGACCCAAAGGGTCGCTAGTTTGATTCCCAGTCAGGGCACATGCCTGGGTTGTGGGCCAGGTCCCCAGCAGGAGGCGCATGAGAGGAAACCACACATTGATGTTTGTCTCCCTCTTTCTCACTCTCTTTCCCTCTGTCTAAAAAAAAAAAAAAAAAAATAACTAAAATCTTTAAAAAACATATTACATCCAATGCAGTGAGACATTTATATTCCGGCTAGGCAGGGTCATTTAAGCCTTGATTAGTTAGCAGACTGTGTTCATGAGAACAGCATATTGATTTCAATGGCTTTATTGATTTTAAGTCTGTTGAACCTAGGTACCTTGCAAATTTATAGGTTGGCTTCATTGACTGCATTTTGATATGATATATAGTTGTTTTTAGAAACTGCTATAAAAAGTTTCTGGCATCTGACCTTCCCTATACAAGATCACTAACCTCTAATTTTTATTATTTTCATGGGCCTTTTGTAGAGTAATAGTAAAATCATTACTTTTAGCTTCTGTTATGTATAAAAGGGAAAACCAAAAGCTAGCCACTATTAAAAAAGTCAAATATATTTAAAAGAAAAAATTCAAAAGAATTTAGTTTATTTAAGATATAACTTTACAGATGAATGACTTGACTGAAAAAAATTTAAGTTGAACTAGCCTTCCACACGGTTACCTGACTCCATTGGCTTACTTGGAAAAAAAAACAACAATAAAATGTTAGAATAACATGGATCCAATTACTGTTTTTCTTTAAAGTCACAGCATTTCCTAATGTTGTCTTACAGAATTACTTCAAGTTTCTCAAATAAATTTGCTGAGTCTTCTATAAATTTTGATTCTGAACCTTTTCACACTGTGAATTTAATTTAAATATGTCACATCTGTCAACAGAAGAGATCCTGCTTCTATCATATTCTGTATTGTGAATCACATAAAATTTTTAAGAATTAGAAAAATGTTTCTTTCATGAGTCAGTCACATCATTACCAAAAATATCTAGAGTGATTAGTGATATTGTTTAAATTCTCTGTCTGGGTTTCATTTACTCTTTCTGCCAAAAGTGTGTAAATAAAGGTGAAATCTATTTTTAATGACCTTGGGTCTAGATATATCTGTTCAATTTAACCTATGATTTTTTTACCAAAATTCCATATCTACTTTTATTCATGATATAATATGTTGGCTATACAGCGATACATTTTTATTATTTGAATAAACTTTCTTTCATTTCATGTCTTTAATATCTTCTTGTAAAATTAACTGCTTGCCTTCTGTGCTTTTATCCAAACAGTTAACACAAGTGTTAATTTGGAGAGTACTGTGGTTTGCTGATAGATTTCCCTTCTAGATTGACATTGATCCATGAATCAATTCAGTCATGAAATAAAGACAGAACAAATAAACAAGCAAATGTCTATTGACAGTCCAACATATGCCAGAATTTTGCTCAATGATTAGCTTCGTAGCCGAGGACTTCAATGTTGGATTTTACTACCTCAGTTAGAATGATTTATTTGCTAGTTACTAGCTGTTTGAGTTTGATCCTTTTATGCTTTGTTTCCTCAACTGTAAAAATATATAACTACTAGTTACAAGTAACTACATTTAGGATTTTTTTTTCAATAAATACATTTATATACCTGAACTATTAGGACAATGTTAATTATAGAAAACCTCAGTAAATACTAGCTATTACATATCATACTAAATTTTACAGTTGGTATTTTAATATTTAAACATGTGATTTTATTATTTTTGTATCTTATTCATGATCAAAGAGTAATACAAAAGGGTATGCAATGTAAAGAGACCTGCTGTCATCTCTGCTTATAGTTCTAGTCTCCAGAGATAATGGCCACCTACTGTTTCTTAGCCATAGTCTCGGGTATATTCTGTGTATGTGTGTATACATATATATGTGTGTATACCTTTATTTCTAACACCAATTAGAGCATATTAATAGAAAGTGGCCTCTACTTAACTTTTATTTTACTTAATAAATCTTATTTTTTTACTATTTTTTATTGATTGATTTTTAAGGAGCAAGACAAAAAGAGTAAGAAACCGTGATTTGTGGTTCCACCAATTTATTCATTCATCGCTTAATTCCTGTGTGTGTCCTGACCAGGGTTTGAACCCACAACCATGGCATATCAGGGTGATGCTCTAACCAACTGAGATAACCAGCCAGGGCTCATTTAATGTATCTTGACAGTTTTATATTTCACAAGTGTAGGAAGACCTCATTATTTTTGATAGCAGCCTTGTGTAAATTTATGTGGCCTCTTTATTCATAGATTATTAAGTTGTTTCTTTCCTTTTTTATTATAATCAATGCCAGGATAATATGTGTGTGTATTTTAATACATGGGTAATTATTGTTTGTTGAACAAATTCATACAATTACACTGTCTGGTTCACTGGAGGGCGTCTTTAAATGATTTATAGATACTGTTAACCTACTGTCCATACTAGTTATGCCAATGTAAACTTTCAACCATGGTATGTAATTATGTTTGTTTTACCACAGAATCACTAACACAGCCATTTAATGTCTGAATCGGTGAACAGACACATAGCACTTTTTGTCTTGTGTTCCATCACAGCTTGGGAATTTACTTACTATTTTTTGTTTTGCATTTTGAAATATTAATATAGTAAAGATATTCCAACATTATGTCTATATTCTTATTTTTCCTCAGTTTTTCACTTCTCTGTTAAAATTTATTGTAATGGTTGTTTAAAGGTTTTTAAATTTTATGTAATCAAATGTGTCTTCAGATGATCTTCAGATGACTTCTGCTTTCATGACTGACATTTTTTGGTAACAACTAGTGATTTTTCTAGGACTTTTTAATTTTATTTTTAAATATTTTATTCACTAGAAACTTATTTTGGTGTGAATTATAAATTAAGAACCAGGTTAATATTTTCCAACTAAAAAAACTTAGTGTTAACAAGTGTTTCTACTGCCTTGAAATGTCATTTTTATCATTTATTATGCAAATATTTATACATCTCCTTAATCTGTTCAAATGATCTGTCCCTTCTTGAGCCAGTTCCATGGTTTTAGAATTAGTGTAACTCTTTAAATGATAACATATAATTGAGTTAGTGCTCGCTCAGTACTCACAGTTTTTCAAAAACTTCCAATTCTCTCTTATCTTTCCAGAAACAAATGCTGCTTATATTTTAATTGAGATTTAATTACAGTATATTTTTATTTTTTATATATTTTATTGGTTATGCTATTACAGTTGTCCCATTTTTTTCCTCCCCTTTACTCCCCTCCACCTTGTACCCTGATCCTACCATCATTCCCCCACCTTAGTTCATGTCCATGGGACATGCATGTAAGTTCTTTGGCTTCTCCATTTCCTATACTGTTCTTAACTCCCCGTTGTGTATTTTGTACATACCATTTATGCTTCTTATTCCCTGTACCTTTGTCCCCATTCTCTCTCCTTTCACTCCTGGCTAATAACCCTCCATGTGATCTCTATGTCTGTGAATCTGTTCCTGCTATAGTTGTTTGCTTAGTTCCTTTTGTTTTTGTTTTTGTTTTTATAGGTTCAGATGTTGATAGTCGTGAGTTTGTTGTCATTTTACTGTTTGTATCTTTGATCTTTTTCTTTGACAAGTCCCTTTCATATAATAACAGCTTGGTGATGATTTTTATTTTTTAAAAGAAAATTTTAATAAACAGAAAACATGATGTAATAATGTAACTTTTTATTTTCTATATAGAAAGGATTTTTATATGTTAATTTTCTAATAAACCATTTTACTAAATCCTTCTGTGGTTTCTAAGGCTTTTAAAAGTTAATTTCATCATGTCTTTCAGATATACTTGTATAATCATAACATATTTAAAGACGATAATGTTCCTCTCACTTTTTAACTTTTACACTTATATTTCATTCTGTCCTCCAGTGAGATTTTCTAATATTTCTATTATAATGTTAAACAGTGGTGGTTCTAAAAGATACTTTGTATTGTTTCTAATTTTGGTCATTTGCTCATATAAATGGTTCTCAAACTTTAGCATGTAACAATTCACACCAAGGCTTGTGAACGCACAGACTGCTGGGCTCCACACTCAGAGTTGTGACACACTAGCTAAGGGATGGGTTACAGACACATTTGTCATGTTCCCTGGGATATCTGAAGCTACTGGCCCCAAGGCCAGACTTTGGGAACTGCCTAAATAGGATGCTGGATTTTTGTTTGAAATTCCTATGCACTGTATGTTAATTTTTTTAATTAAGAGTTTTATCATGAATGAATGCAAAGGTTTTTCAAATCCCTTCTGGAAAATCATGGAGCTGAAAAAATCATTTAAATCTTTTTTCTCAATAATATAACAAATTTCAGTAACAGATGCTATGATCTTGAAAAACCTTAGCATACAACAAACTTGATGATAGTATTTTACTATTTTATATGCTCTGGTCACACTATGATTAACATTTTGTTTAGAAATATTTTAAAGTTTTCATGAAATGTTTATTTCTATCTTTTCCTGGTTTGGGTATTTTTGTTAAAATTGTCCTATAACTTGAAAGATTGTTTTCTGTATATTTTTTTCTGAAATGTCAAAATTAATAGTAAAGGTATTAGTTTCTTGAAGCTTTGATAGATTTCCCTGAGAAAATCATCTGGGTGTGGGCTTCTTTGTGTAATCTTTGAGTGTCTGGTTCAGCTTTGTCCATGTGATTTATTGTCTTTTTCCCTTTGTTGGTAAATTTCAATAATTTTTTACTTTCCTAGAAAAATAGTTCTTATTTTTGAGATTAACAACGTATTTCTCAATAACACACAAGTCAGAGAAGAAGTTGCAATAGAAATTTTAAAATATGGGGTGATGGGTGCATGGTGCAGTGTGGAGGTGATGTTTTATTGAGTTTGACACTTGGAACCAGTTTGATTTTGCAAACCAATGTTACCTCAATAAATACAATTGAAACCAAAAAATTTAAAAAGCAGGAAGATTATGAATTTCAAAGAAGGTAAAATTAAATATGTTGAACTAAATAAAAATGAAAATACAACTTATCACACTTTCTGGAATGCAGCCAAAGCAGTCTTTACAATGAGATTTATAGCACTGAATGCACATATTAGAAAAGAAAGATCTCAATGACTCTGAAAATAGGACATTAATAGAAAAAAACAAAACCAATAGCTAGGTTCTTGAAAAGTCCAATAAAAGCTGATAAACCTTTAGGCAGGATCACTAAGAAAAAAAGTCTTATTGAAACAAGTAAAGGCCCATCAGGACTGACATCATGGGCATTAAATAGGAATAACTCTATGCCCACAAATTAGATAATTTATATGGAATGGACCAATTGATTTGAAATACATAACCTTCCATAATTCTCATAGTGAGAAATAGGTAATCTGAAAGGCCCATATGTATGAAAAGAATTGAATCACCATTAATAACCTTTCTGAAAAGAATCACACCCATGTGATTTAGCTGGAGGATTCTATCAAATCATTAAGGGAAAAAATAACATCTATTCTCTATAATATGTTCCATAAAATAGAAGCAAAAGGAGCATACCCTAACTTATTCAATGAAGTCAGGATTACCCTAATACTACAACCAGATAAATACACTATAAGAAGGAAAAATACACACCTATTTCTCATTTATATTGGTGCAAAAAATTATTAGTAAAATATTAACAAATTAAATAGAATAAAATATAAAATTTATAATCACAACCAAATAGAATTTATCTTAGGTATGTCATCTTGGTTCAATTTTCAAAAATTGAACGATGCAATTCATTATATCAATAGGCTAAAGAAAAATAATTAAATGATAATATTAATAGGTGCTGAAAAATCATTTGACACTCTCCAAAACCCATTCATGATAAAAATTTTTAGCAAACTAAAAGGAAATTTCCTTTTAAGGTATTAGAAGGAAATTTCTCAACTTGATAAACAACATATACAAAAGCCTACAGTTGCCATCATACTCAATGGATAATTTCCTTACAATATTGAGGACAAAGAAAGGATATCTTCTATGAGCACTACTATTTAACATCCTATTGAAAGTACTAGCTCATGAAATGAGATAAAGAAATAAGACATGCAGATTGACAAGGGAGAAATAAATCAGCTATCTCTTGGCAGCTGATGTGATTGTCTACTGTGTAGAAAATTCCAAATATTTCAAAACAAAAATTTCTGGAATCAAGATATAATTATTGCAAGGTTGAAGGATACAAAGTTAATAAATGAAAGTCTATTGCTTTCCTCTATGACAGCAATGAATAATAGGAGTTTGAACTTTTATGAACAAAAATCAAAATATGTACAAGATTATTATAAGGAAAAATTATAAAACCTGATGAAATAAGTCAAAGAATATCTAAATAAATGAAGAGATACTCCATGTTCATCACTAGGGATATTCGGTATTGTTAAAATGTCACTTCTTCCCAACTATCTCTATGGAACCAACACAATCAAACTGCTGGCAAATTATTTTGTGAATATCAACACACTAATTTTAAAGTTTATATGGCAAGGCAAAGATCCAAATAGTGAGGACAGTATTGAAGAAGAACAAAGTTAGAAGACTGACATTACCCTATTTCAAGTCTTATTTTAAAGGTACATTTATAAAAGACGGTGTGTTTTCTTGAATGGCTAGACAAATAAATCAATAGAACAGAACTGAGTTTAAAATTGGCCCACACAATTACAGTTGATTGATCTTTGACAAAGAAGCAAAGCTAATTGAATGGAGAGCAGAAAGTCCAACAAGACAGTACTGAAAAGAACTAGATATCCATGTGCAAAAAAGAGAAAAAATACCTATGGAAAATATGTATATATACAGACCCTACATCTTTTATACAAATAGTTTAGAATGGAATATAAAGCTAAATGATAACGTAAAAATATAAAACTTCTAGAAGATAACATAGGATAAAATTTTAATTATTTTGAGTTCAGCTGTGGCTTTTCAGTACAACACCAAAAACACTATGCATGAGGGAAAAAAGTTTAATTTTAACAAACACTTTTTAAAAATTCTGTTCTGTGAAAGGCATTAAAAAAACCCCTTTTATTAGCATTCATTTTATGTTGAATTTACTCTTGGGCCATAGTTTATGGTTCTTTAGTTTCTTCTGGCATATATTTCTCTTCTGTGCAGCCTCTTCTGGTTTAGGAGCAATTTGCTCTTTTTCAGTGAGGGTCATTTCGGTGTGGCAGGGGGAGCTCATGTGTGGGTGAATCCGATCTATAAGTTCTGTGCTGCATCTTGGAGGATTTGTTCACTGGATGTGCTCAATGAGTAGAAATCTACATCTAGACCCCTTAACTCAGCATTACTCTCTGCATTTTTAAGCATGTGCAGCGAAAATTCCGCACTCTTTTTGGGCGACCAACCCTACGTCCAGTCCCACTGTTTGACCTGGGCACACCTGCCAACTCCGCCATTGTAACAACAGAATGGCACATATTGCTAGTGCCAAAATCACATCCCTCATAGGGTTTTTCAGGGATGCATACCCTTGATGGCTTGGGAAGTTTCACAAGTGTTATTAAAGTGAACATGAAGATTTGAACCTCTTGATTTGCATGCTTTTGTGGGGTTTTCTTGGCCAAGTGAATATTGAACCATTTTCAGAGATCACCTCAGGCTGCTTCCTGGACTGAAGAGGATAAAAGGCAAGTGACAGATTGGAAGAAAATATTTGCATAAGGCACATCTGATAAACGACTATTATCCAAAGAACATCTTAAAAACTCAACAGTAAGAAAACAAACAACTCAGCTAAAAATTAAGCAAAAGATCTCAACAGAAACCTCTCTAAATAAGATATGGATGACAAGTGAGCATATGAAAAGATGCTCCACATCGTATGCCATCAGGTAAATGCAAATTAAAACAACAACGAGATACCACTAAATAGCTATTAGAATGGCTAAGACCCAAACAATTGACAAAGCCAAATGCTGACGAGGTTGTGTAGCGATGGTAATTCTCATTCATTGCTGGTGGAAGTAGAAAATGGCACAGTTTCTCTGGAAGACAGTTTTGTAGTTTCTTGCAAAGTATACATAGAGTCCTACTGTATAATTCAGCAATTGCATTCAGCTATGTACTCAAATGAGATGGAAACATTAAGTCCATACAAAAATGTACACAAAAATGTTTATAGCAGCTTTGTTCATAATTACCAAACTCTAAAAGCCACTAAATGTCCCTCAATAGGTGAATGCATAAACTGGAAACAAGTCTAAAATGTCATCTACCATATGATTGCAATTATATGACATTCTGGAAAAGGAAAATTTATAAAGACATTAAAAAATTCGGGCTTGGCACTCAGAGGAGGAAGTGAGGATGAAGATGCAGAGCACAGGGTATTTTTAACCTGGTGAAAGACTTCTGTATGATATAACGGTGGGTATATGATACATATTCATAGAACTGCACAGAACTAAAAGTAAACTGTCATGTGAACTATGAACTTTAGTCAAAAAATCACATACAATTAAATCCCATATGGAAAATATTCCATATAATTTATGTAAGAGTACATGTGTATGTATATGCACATAAAAAAGGTTATGGGGTTATTCCCTTCCATATTGCTTAACTCTTTCTTCTATTAAGTATTATTTCATTTTTATTATCTTATTTTAAGCTAACTTCATAAAGCTATTCAAATACTTGCTAATTTAATGGTCTCTAATAGAATATACTAGATGTAATTCTAATTCAAATAGTAGTTTATATAGTGTGTTATACTATATAAACCATTATATAACGTACTATATAATACTATATAATATTACATAATACTACTATAGTGTGTGGTTTATATAGTAGTAGATCTGATATGAACTAATTCAAAGATATTTGCTCCTGCAATATTTTTATTTTTCTTGTAGATACATTTTATTCTATTGATAGATGGATTCATTCCTAAGATCATGACTTTAAAAGACAAGCAAAGTTACTTTTTACAATAATATTTATAATTTTGATGGATATATTTGTTATTTCTGTAAATAGTCTTTGCTTTTATGGGGCAGTTCAGTTGAGACTAATAAAATTACACTTTATATTTCAGTCATTATAAAATATTTAATATTATTTAAATATTGTATTCAATCTGTTCAGGTTACAAGTTCTCATATTTTATGGGTTTCTTCAAGATAAAATACTTCTGCATAATTTTTACAACTTATCATAGGAAGTGACCCACACGAAGAGTATTGATGCTGCCAGGTTTGTTTTATGCCACTACTCTTACAAATTAATAGCTGTGCACCATTTTTTTTACTTTACAGGACATCTTTTGTTGCTATCACATTTAAGATAAAACCTAGATAAAACATTTAATTTCCAGCAAGAGTAAAAACAAATAGTTCAGATGTAGGTGTATTTCTTTTTCTTTTCATTGAATTTATGGGGGTGACAGTGGTTAAGGAAATTACACAGGTTTCAGGTGCACACTTCTGCAACACACCATCTATCTGCACACTGTATTGAGTGTTCACCAGCCCAAGTCAAGTCTCCGTCCATCACCATTTATCCTCCTTACACCTTCCTCCAAGTCCCCTGGCAAATCACCACACTGTTGTCTGTGTCCATGAGGTTTTTCTCTCCTGTTTTTTGCAGGTGTATTTGTTTTTCACCACCCTTGAGGGAGGAGAACAAGTAAAGTCTTGTAGCATTTCCACTTTGTGTTGTACTCCCACTAGTATCATTCTTAATATTTTAGCTCCAGTCAACTATTTTTTAACAGTTTTAGATAGTTTTATAATTATATACTTAGATGATTAAGTACTGCCCTTTGGCTGAAGGGGGCTAATTCGTTTTTTTGCTTCCCAAAAGCTTGAGTTGGAACAGAATCTTTGCATGTTAATTTATATGTTGGTCCATAAAACAATGAAAGGGAATTATTGTATTCTTACAATTATTCTTACAAAATAATTTAAATTTATAGACCAAGAATACTTTGGGATCATATTAAAAAACTGGACTTTTTACCTATATTATTTTAATTTTACCCCTTAATATTCAATATGTTTATACTCTCATTACTCTTCTGTCTCTAAAATATAAATAATAGTGATTATTTTAGCTTCACACATTCTCAAAATTTTATCTTTTTGCCGAGCCTTCAAAGATTACGAACATTTGTCAGACTAAGAGTCTTCAAGATCCATGCTTAATTTGTTCAGTGTCCATGATGCAGAGCAAAGCTAATGTTTGGGAATGGAGGGGACAGGAGCAAGACACTGAAGCTCACTCATAGGGTCTTAAAGGAATAGAGTAAGAGAGCTCCTAGATAGATGTCTGGTTTTGATTAGGGAGATGATTGCTTGCCCTGGCACAACCTTCTTTATATGAATCTTGGCTAAGAACATACTACAATCTTTCAATCATGTTCTAAGTCATATTTATCTTCTATTTCAGCCTTTGTATTCCTTTGGGGAATGGTATTCAGGTATAACACTACAGAGTTGGTAAAGCAGAAAACAAAGCTAATTTGGAGAGGTCTGTGCTGGATTCCGAGGTCCAGACCATTTCTAGGTCTAGGTTGTCTCTATCACTCCTTTTACTCTGTACAGCATTTCTATTGTATGATGTAACTACTCTCACGTGACTTGTAAATACAGTAATCAAACATCAATGTGGAGCTTGGACAAATCGCTGTGTTTCTAAATGTAATAATTCATCAAATACTCTCAATAAAGTTAATATGACTTTTAGGATAACCAAAACTACAGCATAAGACTGATATGACCACAAGAAAAATATGTACACAGGGATGCATGATGTGATCCAGAAGCCTGTAAAACATTTTTTGAGGTAATAAGGAAAACAAACCTTTGTTCACTATAATTACCAAGGCAGAACATCAAAGTAATAGGTTCAAGTATAAGAAGTGATGCTGAGGTTAAACTGTAGGAGAAAAAAATGGTATTTTTTCAAACGTTGGACAAGTATTTATAGAAATATCTAGAATATACTATTTTTAATTCAGTTTGAAGGACATAATCTCTGTCCTCCTTACTTCTAGATTAGCAAGTTACTAGCCCTGAGTTCTCTTCAGGGAATTCAAAAGAGAAAAATCTTCTTGATTTCCCCTCGAATCCGTGTTCTTATACCAATGTTAGAATAACATAGCAGCCACTCTCAAATCATGCAAAACCCAGGAGAGGTTATTATACTTAGTGGTTTTCTACAACTCAGCTACTCTCTTGTAAGAGGAGCTTCCTCCTCGTACTGTGTTCACCTGTTTGTTAAACAACGTACTGGGAGAAAGCAGAGGTAGTATCCACAGCTGTGTGTGGAACCTCATTCCTTCATGGTTTGGAGCTAAAAAATATCCTCAGAGTTTATAAAACTTTCCTGTAAGGAGAAAACACTCATTAGTTACGCAAGATGTTCCCTTCTATGTAGAGGACCTACAGCTCTGTTACACCACCGCCTTCTCCCAGGAAAAGAGTAGTGACTGTTGATGACTTGGGGAGATAAACAGTGCATGAGTAGATCAGTCATTTTTTTCTGTACCTTCAGGTCAAGGATCATAGTTTCTGTGCTGCTTCTCCACGCCATGATTTTAGTAAATTTCATTAAATAATGGGAGGTGGGGAAGAATTTTACAGCATCGCTTATGGATGGGAGTATCATGGGGATGATATCTATTAAATTATGCCATTTGGTATTAGGGAATCCATTGTTGCGACATATTCTTTGTTAGGTTCTGCAACCTAGCCTTTGTTGGTAATCAATATGATATTTTGCTCTTATCTACTTTAGTTATTTTTCTCACTTAATAAATGATTTAAAACTCACTCTGGAAAAAGAAGTGTGCTATTTATTGGGTCCTGCATTTCTTGGAATGAAAGTAAATTTGTGAAGAATCTGAAAAACCATTTCTAAGCTTCCACCAAACAAACATACAGTATCATATCAAGTAGATGTTACCAAACTATTGTCATCAATGGTTGAAGATATAAAAGGTCTCTTTATTTTGGTTTAATTTGATGCTTTTCAAAAGTAATTTTCAAAACCATAAGCACCCAGAAGTATTTGAAGTGATCATTGGGTATCACAACATACATACCCTATCCACACTATTGAATCTAACAATGAGGAATAAAGATTAGGAAAATAAAGAAAACTTCTAAAGTAACTGTGTGCGTGTGTGTGTTTGGTGTGGGTGTGTGAGATAGGGACAAGTGCCTAAGGCCTATTACTATTCCCCTTTCTCTGTAACTCAGGCATGAACAACTGTTTGGAGTCTGGATGGCTGACTATGGGACGATGGTGCTAACCCTCCCACACATGCTGTTCTTGGCACATCCTGAATGTGTGTTAATGTTATGCTAACCTTTCGGAAAATTACAATGTGAATATTTATTGATACTTTCTAAAGTATGATTCTCGACTTCTTTTCAGCATAGTGAAAAATCTTTGCTGCAAGAACAAACAAACCAATCCCCAAAGGCATACACAAAGACACAAAAATTAAACTTACATACAATTTCAAGGAATTTACAAACTTTCTGAAATTTATATACACGCTGTTAAAATCAGGCACCTATTGATTCAGTAATGTGGATATTTGGATTGAGACATATTTGGCTTAATGTGTCACTGAGGCCATAAATTCTTGAAGTTACACCTGGAGACTAACAAAAGACTGAGTGCTTAGATACTTCCTCCTTCATCCTCCCATATTCGACCCTCCAAAATCATTGCAACTTGCCTTCTGGTACAATTCCATAGAGAACTTTCCCTTTGTATCAGCATGGACAAAGGAGATGTAGAGGAGATATTATTTTTTTTGGGGGGGGGGATATCATTTTGAAATAGTGCACATGCATTTCTCAAGTTGAGGTGCAAGATAAAATAATGTGCTTATTATATAAGAAAATATTCTAAAAATGTGGTATGATTATGTCCCTAGGGAAAGAAGTCATATTAATGTTTATGATCAGTAGTAGTTTGTGCTTGTTAAATTTTATAAATAATCAACTTACTTTGTAGAACTTATGAGATTTAGCTATAAAAATTTCTTAATTTCTATGTATTTCATGTATTTTTTCTTTAAGCATTATATGACATCATTGCTTTTCTCAGCAGATCTAAGGAAAAACAGCCTCTGTTTCAGAAATAACATTAGTTCTTCGATGTAAATGGTGTCGCAGCTGCACATAACAACTACAAAAAAAAAGAAAAGGAACTCAGAAGTAATCGTGTTTCTAGAGGGATCATTAACATTTCACCTGTCCCTGGATATATTCACATCATTGAATATTCCTAATAACTTTTCTGCATTAACCAGAGGATTTTGAGCTTGTGGAACTAGCTTTTAAAAATTAACCTACCACAGCCCTGCCTGTGACTCAGTTTTTTGGACACAGTTCAGCAAAGCTAAAGGTCACAAAGCCAAGGCTCCCAGGTTTCATTCCAGTCAGGGCATGTGCCTGGGGTGTGGGGCAGGTCTCCCGGTCGGAGATGTGCAAGAGGCAACCCATTTTTTTTCTCTCCCTCCTTTTTTCTTCTTTCTAAAAGTAAATAAATAAAATTTAAAAATATTAACCTCCCACTGTGAATGATATAGCATGGCATAGCTATAACAGATGTTTTAAAAAGTAAAACTGACAAGACCTGACAAAGTACAGAACAACTGGGATTACACACACACATATATGCATGTACATGTATGTATATATATGAGACAATGTCTGTCCAGATAAAGTCCAGCTATTGTTAATATAACAAGAATGGCTTGTGTGACATCGATGTAACCTGGCAGCCAAGGAGAATGCACTGTAATGCACACGTGTGAACAATGACAAATTCACTGTACTAGTCAGTGGGGATAGAGACACTATTGAGTGAGCATGTGCACTGTGTGGCCATCACATTCAAAATGACTGAGTGAGTAGAGCAATGAATCTGCATCAAATTTTGCATTAAGCTTGAGGATTCCTCCACAGAAACTATTTGGATGATTCAGAAGGCTGCAGCTATGGGCAACTGGTGGTTGGCAGTTTTGTCACAACAGTGTGCTGGCTCATACATCACCTCTCGTGCAGAGTTTTTTTGGTGAAACATCAAATCAGCCAGATGAGTCAGCCACAAACAGCCCAGATTTGGGACCCTGTGACTTCTGTCTTTTTCCAAAACTAAAATTGCCTTTGAAAAGGAAGAGATTTCAGACTGTCAGTGACATTCAGGAAAATATGAGGGGACAGCTGACGGTGATTGGGAGAACTGTGTGAGGTCCCAAGGTGCTTACTTCAAAGGGGACTAGGATGTAATTGTCTTATGTACAATGTTTCTTATATCTTATATCTTCTTCAATAAATGTCTCTATTTTTCATATTACATGGCTGGATACCTTCTGGACAGACTTCAGATATATTGGTAGAATTGTAAAATGGGACCACTACTTTGGAAAACAGTAGTTTCCAAACTACTTAAATTTCTTATAAAGTCATACATACATTTACCATATGAGTCAGGATTCTTATTTACCAAGTAATAAAAAGAAACTTAAAAAATAAATGAATGTAAAAATAAATATAGAAAATTTATGTCCACATTAGAGCCATCACACAAATATTCATATTACCTTTATTTCCAGAAACCGGAAGCAATCCAGATGTCCCAGAATTGAAGAATAGATTGACAAACTGTAGGTAGTACATCAAAACAATGGAATATTACTCAGCAATAAAAATAATGAACTGCTGATACACCTAACAATATGGATGAATTTCAAGTGCATTATGCTAAGTGAATGATGCCAGACTCAAGTAGCTATATATATGAATGAGTCAATTTTTATAATATTATTGCAAAGGCAAAATTATATAGAGAGAAAACAAGTCAGAAGTTGCTGTTGCTAGGGGTTGTGGAGGAAAGGTAACTAGAAAGAGTCAGAAAGGAATGTTTTGGAATGATGGAACTATTGGATATCTTAACATGTCAAAATGTGCAAAGCTATACATGAAAAAGGATGACTTTTAGTGTATGTAAATTACACCTATATAAAAACCAATGAACTGTAAACTTATCACATGATTGAAATAAAGACTTGACCTCCATTCCGTACCCTAATAGGGAAAAGGAGAAGAGAGAGAGAGAATCATTTTTCAAAGTTTTGTTGTTTTCTGGTCATAGAGATAAGGTTTCTCCTAGATACTGTGATACACTTAAATTATAATGTAGTTTTCAAAAAGTAACTCTTGAAGAGCATTAATGCTGATATAATTTTGGAATTTTACAGTATCTATATTTTCACTAATTTCTTAGTGTTGTAAATTTGACATATGTTGTACAATTCATTTACACATCTCTTAAGCAGACCATTCAAGCAATAAAGAGCAAAGCACAGAGGTCAGTATCACATTAACTGTAACCCTAGAATGAGCCTACAAAAAACTTTCCCTTTGTTTTTGTGAAACACTAATATACACTGCAGCATTCTTTTCCATAATTTTATATTGTGGCTGAGGAGCAGACATTTCATTAATTTTATAGCTTAAGAACCTGGATACTCAAGTATAAATAAATGGCTATAGATATAACTAGACTATAAAGCTATGAAAATAATAAAATATGTAAAAAATCCAAGTATTCTCTGTCCGATTTCCTTGTTTTATCCTCTGTAAAAATTTTCTGCTTCTTCTTGTTATATATTGACTTAAAAAAAACAAAGGTAACTTGTTCAAACTTTGAGACTTTTTTCCTTTAAATAGCTTTATACTTATTTTTCCATCCTCTCCTAATATGTGGGAAATTCTAGTACCTAAATATTTACTCAGTCATTAACATCGATTATATTGTCTATATGTGGATGTATTTCTTTGCATTTATTATCTTTTGTCTTCAAATATCAATATGGCTTATTTAGTAAGAATTTTAATCTTTTATTTATGTCCCATTTCCATTTCTTTCAACAGCTATTCTATGTTCTTGCTACTCATGTAAAGAATTTGAGAATTACTTCTACCTCCGTTCTTTGAGCATTTGAATTTGTTCCTGATTTCTTAATAAAATGAAACTGTCAAACAGAATCTCTTGAAATTCATGGCTCTCCCCGTTCATGATTTTATATTCATACTGTTCCCTCCTGGTTCATTCTCCTGCTCAAGACCAATCATTCCAATAGATGTATTTGTTTGTTTATTTATTGTATTTTTACATTACCATTTATCCCCCTTACAGTGCCCTCCCCCTGTAATCACCACACTGTTGTCCATGTCTGAGTCCCTTTTTCCTTTTTGCATGATCCCTCCACCCCCTGCCCATAGCTGTCGTCCTGCTCTCTCTCTGAGTCTGTCTCTACTTTGCTTGTTAGTTCAGTTTGTTCATTAGATTCTACATAGGAGTGAAATTATACGGTGTTTGTCTTTCTCTGACTGGCTTTTTTCACTTAGCATAATGTTCTTCAGGCCCATCCATGCTGTCTCAAAGGGTAGAAATTTCTTGTTTTTTTTTTTTTTTTTTTATGGTTGAGTAGTATTCTATTAGGTAAATCTCCCATTATTGTTTTATCCACTCATGTACTGATGGATACTTGGGCTGCTTCCATATCTTGGAGATTGTAAATAATGCTGCAATGAACATAGGGGTGCTTATGTTCTTTTGATCTAGTGTTTTGGGTTTCTTCTGATATCTTCCTGAAAGGGGAGTATCTGGGTCAAAAGGCAGAGCCATTTTAATTTTTTAAGGTAATTCCATACTGCTTTCCACAGTGGCTGCACCAGTCTGCATTCCTACCAACAATGCAAAAGTGTTTTCCCTTTCTCCACAGCCTCACCAGGACCTGTTGTTTATTGGCTTATTGATGATAGACATTCTGACAGGTGTGAGGTGATATCTCATTGTGGTTTTAATTTGCATTTTTCTGATGATTAGTGATGTTGAGCATCTTTTCATTTGTTTATTGGCCATCTGTACATTCTCTTTGGAGAATTATCTATTCAAGTCTTTTGACCATTTTTTTAATTCAAATGTTCTTTTTTTGGTGTTGGGTTTTGTAAGTTCTTCATAAATTTTGGATATTAACCCCTTATCAGATGTATCAGCAAGTATGTTTTCCCATTTCATGGCTCGTCTTTGTATTTTGTTAATTTCCTTTGTTGTGGGAAAACTTTTTAGTATGATGTAGTCCAATTCATTTTTTTCTTGTGTTTCCCTTGCCTCAGTAGATACACCCAATAAAATATTGCTATAAGCAGTGTCCAAGATTTTGCTACTTATTTCTTTCTTCTACAGTTTTTATGGTTTGGGGCCTAACATTTAAGTGTTTAATCCATTTTGAATTTATTCTTGTGTGTGGTGTACAAAGGTGGTATAGTTTCATTTTTCTGTGCATATCTGTCCAATTTTCCCAACACAGATTATCGAATAAACTATTTTTAGCCCATTACATGTCCTTGCTTCCTCTGTTGACTATTAATTGGCTATAAAGGTCTGGGTTTATTTCTGGGCTCTCTATTCTGTTCTGTTGATCTATGTGTCTGATTTTAGGCCAGTACCATTCTGTTTTGTCTACTGTGGCCTTCGAGTATAGTTTGATATCAGATAGTATGATTCTTCCAACTTCGTTCTTCTTTCTCAGGGTTTTTGTTGCTATGTGGGGCCTTTTGTGGTTCCTGATACATTTTTGAAATATTTGTTCTAGTTTGACTTCTTGATGCATTGCTGCTCATCTTCTCAGATACATTGCCCCATCAGTGATTGCTTCTTTGTCCTGTATTTCACTTTTTCTGTCCTTATTTTATAGCTAAAGTCATATTTAAGAGTGTCTTCTCTTTACAACAAGGAAAAACAGTAATAGCAAAACAAAAGAAAGTAAGACAAAAGCAAAATAATATCTTCCATATTTTTCTTTCTTTCTCTACCCATATTTATATATTTTTCTCCACCTAACCACTAGTCCAGGTTTCAAACTTGGTGGCATATTTATACTATATGGGGATTTTTAAAAACTTAAATGCATCTTTTATTTTTTCTCCTGCTTTTTCTTATCATGCTATTAGTGTTAATAATAGGCTACAATTATTTTAGATATAATTTGTCAATAAAAATAATAGAACTTAGGCTTAAAATAATTCACTATTTGAGCTATGTTTTGAAAATAGAAAGTTTTTATCATAACTTTTTTATATACCCTAGCATTTATAGAATTATAAATTTAGGGCCCCACGACTTTATCTCTCCATGTCATAGAATTGTGAGGATAAGTCTCCTGTGTTAGTGCTTCATGTGAACTCACTGGGGACCTAGTTTGTAATGGCCATATTTCATAGAACAAAATGCCAGCAACTTGATTGTCCCTAGATGATGCATTTCTAGCAGGTATCAGTCCCCGCCATGTCCTTTAGCCTTGGAATCTGTAATCGCAATGGCAGGCCCAACATTCTAGACTGGGAAGGAAGTGCAGTAGACTTCTCTGTGTTAGGAACACAGTTTTTATTGACAATTTGTAGCTGTTTATTATACACCTTACTTAATGGAAGAGACATCCTCTAACAAAAGTTTCTGCAATGTGAATGTACAGCAGAGAATGTTCTCTTTAATTACCACATAAAAATTTTTGCATCACCATAGATAGGTTTATCTATTGTTTTTCAACAAATGCTGCTTTAAGAACTGTATGTTTATATGTATTAAAAATGAACTTCATTTTATTTGTAACATGTACAATGATTTAAAGTAATCATGAGTCTAAATGTAAAACTTAAAATTACAAAACTTCCTAGAAGTAATGATCTTGGGTTAGATAAAGATTTCTTAGGTATGGTCTCACAAATGCAATTTTATCAAAGAACAGATTGCTGAACCTGCCCATTAAAATAAAATTTTAAAAAACCCCTGCTTTTGGAAAGACACTCTTAAAAGAGTAGGGAGAGAAACCACAAACTGGGAGGAAATATTTACAAATCATGAGTCTGATAAATGACTTACGCTAGCATATGACAAAGAACTTCCCAAATTCAGTTATAAGAAAACAAACCACTTAGTGATAAATGAGTGAAAAATATTGACAGTTGACTGCAGAAGACATGGAGATGGCAAATGCAGACGATAAAGTGCTCAGCGTTGTTTGTTATTGGGCCATGGAAATTAAAGCTACAAAGATGCACAACTGTACATCTGATGCAATGGTGAGAAGTTAAAAGGCCCCCTTATAAAAGTTATCTGACAAGTGAAGTAATGAGAATTATTTTACAGTTATGGTGAAAATGAAATGAGAATGAAAATGTTGAGGATACTCAAAATAATTAAATGAATGAAGCCAGACAAAGATTACATACTGGATGACTCAACTTATATGTAATTTATACATAAGGACAGAAAACAGAGCAGTGGTTGCTTAGGGGTGACTAGGCAGCAGAGAGAGGAAAGAATTATAAAGGGCATAAGGAAACTTCAAGGGGTGAGGAATACATTTATTATCCAGATTGCGGTTATAGTTTCATGAATGTGTACACACTTAAATGTGTGCACATACTTAGATGTGTACATCAAGACTTAAATAAGTACAGCTTTATGGGTCAATTATAATACCTCAATAAAGCTGTTAAAATTTTTGTAAAATGAATTTAAAAACATGATACATTCAATTCTTGTTCTATGTATTTGTGCTCACTTTGGTTTGGCCTTGTGTCCTACATTACTAGAAATAAAAGTAAAATACAAAACAACACATACTTTCCCACTTTAACAGCTTAAATCAGGGGACCTGATTAACTCTTGGTGGCATAGCAAGCTAATTTTTCTACAAATGTCCTCATGCTACAATATAAATACAAGCTAGATAATTTAATTTATTTTAATTCATTGCTGAACTAGAAACAATATATGGGCAATCAATTTGGACCGGCAAAATTGTAAGCATGCAAGTAAATAAATGAAGAGGAAGATGAAAATAGAGCCATGACTATAGATGACTTGTAAACCATGAAGAACTGGAGGCCAAGCTTTGCAGCGCCTGCAAAGTCGGGAAGCCATGCCTGAGCATTCTCAAGCAGGCCTGGATACTCAATGGGGCTATTCCACAGTGGAAGGAGGGGCCCGGGAACATGAAAATTGCCAGCCACAAAATAGATTCCACCCCAGGATATTTGTCATTTCCTAGGTGGCTACGGGGGAAAATGTAATTAATAATACTCCTTACAGGCAATTTATAGTCGTTAACCTGTTCTCATATAAGTCTGGTTTTCAAATTTACACTAACCATTTTGGGAAACCTCAAGCTGTGATATTAAATTAACATGGTGTTAGGTTGGGGACACAACCTGCCATTAAGCAGAGGCCAGCAGAAACCTCTCTGGAGAACTCAGACTCATACAAAACATAGCAAAACTTTGAAGTTCAGGTAGTCTGGTTGGTAGGTTTGTGAGAATTGCATTTTTTCATCTATTTTTGCATTATAACAATGCACATTTAAATCTTTAAGTTATCAATAAATAGGGTGTGATCAGCGTTATGATAGAAGTATATGAAGAGATCTCTCCCATTATGGGCAGATTCTGAGCAAAGAACTTCGGTGTGCAAATCCACAGCATTTTGCTGCCCTGGGGCATTCAGCCACTGGATCATTTCATCTTGCACAGCCACTGGATCATTTCCCCAAGTGAATAGCTTGATCAACTTTACATTTTAGAAAGGTTATTCTGGCAGGGCAGTTTGGAAGTTAAAAAACAAAAATTAAACTTTAGGAGGTGATCACAGATACTGGGGTTGATTCAATGGAGATGGCACTGGAGAAAAAGGGACCTAATTAGAGATATTTAGGAGGTAGAACTGAGGTGATTTGATGATCCAATAATGTGGCAAGATAAAAGAGAGGGAGGAGCCTGGGGAGATTACCTGGCTCTCAGCTTGGATTCGGGGTGAATACAGGTCGCCTTCACTAGTATTTGGGACGAAGGAAGGACCAAATGGGGAGTAATAGATGTAGAGCCCAGGTTTAAGGCCTGCCACATTTGGGTCTTCTTTAGGACATCCAGAAAGCAATGTGTGGTTTGCAGTGGGGTCAGAGGAAACAAAGTAGCTTCAGAGTGGGGCAAGCAAACAATAGGGGGACTTGGGGAATGTCACTGTCAAGACAGAAGAGCAAATGATGACATAAAGTGCCTGTACTCTATGCTGTACACCTGAAACAAATACAACAACATTGCATATAAACTATAATCGAAAAAGTTAAAAAAACTAAAAGATCTAGAAAAAAAATAAAAAATAAAGTGCCTGTATAACTTAGAACATACTTTTTTTTAATAGAAAGCCTCACAATTTAATTAAAACTAATTCCAGTTGAGGGTCTACTTATGTCAAAAATCCCCTCTCTGGGCTGCAGTGGAAGCGAAGTCATATCGTGCCCCTTCTATCCTGTTTTCAAGATGTGGCAAATTCTCTGTGACACTAATAGTGCTCTGTCTCACTTCTGGGAAATCAGTTGCCCTGTCGTGAACACCCTGTCGTAATCCGGACTCCCCCTTCCCTATGCCAGGCCCCAGTGTGTGCATCGCCACTGCAGGAGAGAATCCTTTCGACTAGTTACTCATCCCCCTCTCGAGATTAGGTAAATTCATCAGTAAGGGTTGTAACTTTGCTGCTGGCAGAATCCCAGTGCCCAATACGATGTCTGCTAATCAGTATTTAATAAACATCTGTCAAATATTAAATGCTCTTTATTTAAGACATAGGCCATGCACAAAGCAGCTTCTTATCAAACGTTAGCATAGCATGGTATGCTTGGAGTCGTTTTCAGTTGTTTTATGCATGTGTCTCTTTCCAGTTAAATATAAATAACTCAAGGTTGAAGACTATATCTTTTCCTTTTTTGGCATTGCTCATCTTGCCTGACATACTGTTCAGATAATTTTTATAGCATTGACTTGAACAATATTTTAGGCTAAACTTGAGATTATCCATTTTGCATTATATTCATAGTAAATATTCTACTTCAAGCCTGATGACTTATTTATTTAACTGAAGATTGATTTGCCCCAAAGGACCTATTAGCACCTCAAGATTGGCTCTGTAAACCTGATAAAACCCGATGATCACCAGTATTGATGATTTGTTAGATCCTTAATATGAAATTTAAGCAGAGGAGCAGAACATACCAAGTTAAAGGCTTTATCTGGTTATGATCTTAGAGGGCAAAGTTGCCAACATAATTTCTCATTTCTAATGGTGAAAGAGGGGTTCAAATGCATCATTTCTTAATTTTGGAATATTTTAAGTTCATTTCAATAAATTTTAAAACGTAATTTGCTTTATCAAAACTGCATAAGGAACTTAAATTTTAGAACATCTAAAAATTTGATTCTCAATTTGTGTTTTGTTGTTAGAGCCAGGGATGGGTTGGCTTGTTGATTTAATTTCTTTTTCTAATGTATGACTCTGTGTTCGAGAAAGAGGTGGAGAGAAATGAGAGTGAGAAAAAAAAGAAACAGAACATTTGACTAATGACCTTTTAAATGAATCAAAACAACAATCTATTTATACCCACTGGGAAATGTTCATCCTTTGAAGGCATCTCAGTCTCTTTATCCTATGTAGCCTTTTTAGGTGTTCCATTTTAATCCTGATCTAAATAAAGAAAGTAAATGTTGCACAGGATCGAATTTAGTCTTGCTAAATGAGAAATCTATTAGGTTGGGAACTCTGTCAAAGTTGTTTTGCTGGGATATTGGGTTCTCTTTGCCAGTACCAACCTCACCTTGTACCCATTGAGCACCACCTCCTGTCCTTCCGTCCATCTTCATCACCCATCACCATCTCAAGGAGAGCTCTGAGTGACCCTGGAGGCACATTTCTATGCAGAACCATCACTTTAAAGGTGAAAGACTCTGTGGGACTCCAACAGTGTCCTGGAAATTCCTGTGTGCTCACCGTTTTCATCCCCAATATGACTCTGGTAGGTACAGAACATAAAACCATTGCAAAATGTAATCAATAGTAGTTTATGTTAGGGTAGTTCAGATCAAATAAACAAAATCATCTAGCTTTTCTTGTTAAATTCACTCATAAGGACCATTTTAGTTTCTGCTATTTTCAGGGGGAAAAAACAACCAACCTCCCTCAATGGAATTCCTGAAAGAAAAGCTTATAGAGCAGCCTTTCAGCAAAGTTTTATCTGGCTAAGTTAATACTTTTTAGGGTTCAGATGTGATGTAGCTGAGAAAAAGATCTCTCTTTGGGTAGGTGAGGAAATATCATGTAGATTTGTTAAGTCGTGGTCTTTTCATACATTTGCTCTTACAGATCTCAAAGAATACTTTTAGCTTTAATAGATTCTAAAGACATGGGGAGTAATAAAGACAGAGTTATGAGTATGCTGGCTACCAGCCTGTTCTTTCAAACCAGGGCACTTCAGAAACTAGAGACACTCTCCTAGAAATTATGCCAGTGCAGAAAGTATAAACCAGGACTGTGACCCTGCCTGGAAGACTGGGACCTATGGTCACCCTAATTATGAGAGGAGGACAAATAACAGTGGAATGCTAATAGAATCCATTAGAACTAAAGGACCAGGGTTTAGTTTGGCAAGTGGTGATATTTATTTGACAAATCTGATGAATAAATATGAAGCCAACCTCCTATATTAATGTGGAAGGTGAATAATTTGATTGGAGTTATTAAGACCATTAAAACTGATTGCTTTAAGATTTGTTGTTATTCTGTTAGATTAAAAGATACATCAATGTCAGCATTTTCCTGGGACCCTCCCCTCCAAAATCAATCAATGACTAACTTAGTATGTGCCTTCTGTTTCTAGTCATTTTGGTTTTCATTTTCACAGGCTGATTTTTGTCCTTGAAGGTAGTAATAGTTGTATTTATATAGAATGTGAACCATGTCACTTCTTTCATTATAGCTGTTGAAAATTGTCATTCACAAATATGTAGTTACTTTGCTTAGTGGAATTGAGACTTTGCAAATCTTTAAGCCACTTAGAAGAAATGTGTGCATGATTTATAGAACAAGCAAACAAAGCATGACCTTTCTTGAACTGATTAACAGCACTATTCTTCAGAATGGCAGTTTACTATAGATTCACTCACATTGAACAATTTTATAAATATGTATAAGGTATAATACAAATATGTAGCATGAAAATATAATGGATTTAAATAAAAGTTGCACCAAACATTTATATTGTTCTAGTATAAGTTAGAAAGCTCAGATTACTTTCCCTGAGCCCTATTTTCTAATCATAAAACACCTCACATAAAATTTGAGAATAGCATGCAAGAAATTATTTCATTTTTAGTGTAACATTACATTATTGTTTATTTTTAATTACATATGCTTTTACACACAATAAATTGATAGCTGCCTAAAAATGGAGTAGAATTTACTTCACCTACAGACAATTAAAACTAAATATTGATAGATACGTTAAAAATCTTTTTGACAAGCTTTGTTTCCCCTCCAGTGACCCAGAATGCACTTGAGCTCAAGAAGGATATGCTATAAAGTCACTTGGAAATCAGTTGTAACTACTCAGCTTGGCCCCTTTAGCAGCCACAGAAAGTGCTTTGAAACAGTATAAAATTACCGTTCTTTTTTATTTTTGCCTTGCGATGTCAGGAATTGAGTCAGATAGGTTTAGAATAATTAGGTAACTACACTTTTATACAGAAGATGCACACCAGGGTTCCCAGCACAGTGATACCAACCTTACAGATGCACAGTGAGCTCATGGACCTAAAAATCACAGCCCTGCAGTGAGCTGCTGCCAGCGTTGCCTGCTTTAAGTTCCTTGAGGGCAGGGGCCGTCTGCATATCTCCAACTCCTGCTTCTAAGTGTTCAAACAGCAGTGTCGGTTAGTGTTTCCTAAATGGAATATCTAAATACACAAAACTAAAACTTTCATATTCTTAAGTTAAGATAGCATTATTGTGCTTATATCATTTTGTTTCCTTTGGTTAAAATGCAGAATTATTTGAGGTTCCTTTTTTTATGGAAATTCTTCAGAAAACCATGCTAAATATGTTCTTCCCTCTTCTTCCCCCACCCAATATTTAACTTACCACAGCTTCATGCTCACGGGGACAGTGGATGAATATTTCTGGTCAATAGTCACAAACCAAGTATTTTAAAGTCAACTCGTTTCTCTCCAGTGGCACTGGCAGTCCTGTTTTCTTTAATACAGAGTTAATTTTCCAGTTGAGCTTTGTGTTGGCAATTCTTTATCGTGTGCATCTCGAGTTACATGTAAGTGTATATGAAGAAGCGGTGTTAAGGTGGGGAGAAATATTCCTAGAAAAAAATCAAGAAGTGGGCAAAGTCCCTCTTGGGGTCGTCCCCACCCATGTTTTGAGCACTTCCTTGTGTTTCCCAAGAAAGCCACTATTTCCTCATTGCCAAGGCTCTTTCCTATAACATTGAGGAATGCAGGGAATCCATCTTGAAATTTTCTAACTACTGTTTCACTTTTTAAACAAAACTGTAAACTTGTGATTATGGAACAATGAATACTATTTAACCATGTGCATAGGTGACCCCCAAAAGAAAACATGACTGTCTCTTAAAATAACAAATCTCTTCAGACAAATAGACAAGCTGACCTTTGAAGAGGCTCAGTTAATATGATCATATTTAAAACCTTCCACAATGACCATCTGAAATAAGAAAGCAAAGGTCAAGCCAAAGCCATATTTTAAATTTTCATTGTTACCCTAAGGCTATTCAAGCAAAATGAACTTTAGAAAATGATCCAATTTTGTTTCCATATTCATGTGTGAGGACAATTTATCTTTTGAATAATTCAGTCCAGTTTTTCTCTGGATGAGTGAGGAAATAAAAGCCTTAAATGTCTGTGGATTAAAAGAATCAGGGATATGAAGGAAAAAATGGAGCTGTGGCTGCAGAAAGGGGGGAGATTTTTCCCAACACAGCTATCTACATATCTTTGCTACTGATTTACTCTATTTCCAATAACCTCCATGGCAGCATGCAGTGGTCTCTCTTTATCTCATTTAGGGCATGCATGGCCCAGCAGGTTTTCTTGGGAGATCAAATAGTGCAATGCAATGTTAAGGCAACAGTACAATTGGGAAATACTGTTTCTGATAAAGCAAAGTGAAAAATTAATTGGGCTCAGTATCATCCATACATGAATGGCATGTAGCTATTTTGTCTCAGAGAACTCCAAGAAGTAGGACGGAAGGAAGAAATAGAGTAGTAATCCTTTTCAAATCACTCTGCTTAAAATACTTCAAATAACTAAATACAAAAACAGTATCTAAGAAGGTAAATACAAATAAAAGGAGGAAAAAAGTCTCTTTCATGTCAGATAACACTACCAAAATCACCAGAGGAAAACCATCTAGCCTTCTGTCATCGGTAACAATCACACACTGACTTTAAACCGTCACAAAGCTCAGAAAAGAATGCAACTTTTATTCCTCCAAGTGCAGAGAGAATTGTTCTTTCATTTGTCTGGCTTTTTGATATTTTTCTAATGTGTCTCCTGTGATCATTTTTTCTTTTATTCTGAGAACTAACTTATTTTTAAGCGAAATAACTGTAATAAAATGTGCAGAATTGATTGCTTAGAAGATTAATATTCTTAAGGTTGATGTCCTCTCTTTAGCCATATAGTATGATAACCAGAAAAGAGAAAGAGAAGGAAAAATAACTTACATGCTTCTCTATTAATATACTATCCTCTACTGCAGGGTACTTCCTAGAATAATCTTAGGATTTCTTTAATATGACTTGTTATATTTTCTTTTCTGAGTCAAGATATCTTATTTCTCATCACTCCAAAAAAATGACCCCGTTTCTTAGAAAAATGATGCAAATAATCTGTAGCCATATTTCTTGTAAAAAATCAGAGATGGTATTTTTACCAGACAGGGCTGGGCCTGGAGTGGGTCTGCCTCAGGTGACTTGTATGTTTTGGTTCTTCATGTCCAGGTGATTTTGAGAGTACATTTATCAAGGGTGGGAACATTAAGACAAAGGAAGGGCTTAGGGTAAAAGAAGTAACAGGAGAGAAATTAGGCAGTGCTCTGCTTTGGCTCCCAAACTTTTTGCATCCCTGGACCACATTGGAAGAAGAAGAGTTGTCTTAGGCCACACAACACCATTAAACACCAATGGAGTATTGGTGTTATCCAATAAACACCATTTATTGAGTAAACTATCTCTAACCCATTATATGTGCTTGCTTCCTCTGCCAATTGTAAATGTGTGGGCTTATTTCTGGGCTTTCTATTGTGTTCCATTGACCTGTGTGTCTGTTCTTATGCTAGTACCATACTGTTTTGATTATACTGGCCTTGTAGTATAGTTTTATATCAGGCATGTGATCTCTCCTGCTTTGTTCTTCTTTCTCAAAATTGCCATGGCTATTTGGGGTTGTTTACAGTTCCATATGAATTTTTGAAATGTTTGTCACAAGAACTTTCTGAGTTAACTAATTTTAAATGTACTATAAGATACAAATAAATCAACAATGATCTTCTCATTAAGACAAAATCACCACTAATAATTGGCTATATTTGCTTCTATGTATGAAATTATATATATATATATATATATATTACATAGAAGCATATGTGTGTGTGTGTGTGTGTGTGTGTGTGTGTGTATAATCTTCCAAAGGAAGGGTTAAATTGTACATTTAGTTGTGTAATCTCTCTTTTTTACAAATGCTAATTTTGTGTGTTCTAATTATCATTGGAATTGTGTTATATCAATAAAAAATTTGAGAAGAATTGATATTATTACAACATTGATTATCCCCATATAATTTGCCTGTTTTATTCGAGTATTTCATATCTCTCAGGGAAACTTAGGTTTCTCAATAGTAAGTTGTGTACAGAAGTTTTTAGAACCCTCTTCTTGATGGCCAACCTTATAGTTCAACACCGGTACTGCTCATTTTGTTTTTACAAGCCTATCTATTTTTCCCTTCCTCAACTTCTTCTAAGTCACATTTATTTGAAACATTTGGGAAGGAGGTATACTTTTTTTTATTCCACAGAAGAAATGCTTTTAATTTTTGGTTAGCATATTTGTCTCTATTTGTGGGGTTTAATTCTGAGGTTGTCGGGATGTGAACATGGTATGAGTTTTTATCTGTTGTATTGCAGTCATTTTGAGACTCACAAATCTGCCCCGCATAGTGCCTTCCATGTTGAGATTACAGAATAATGCTAATTTGTCATCATTATCGAATTGTTCATATAGCCACTTTCTCAAGCCCTTTGGAAGATGCCACAATGATAGTGATAGGATTTTAATGAAGAGTTACCAAATATATTGCAATGTTATGAAGAGAAGACAATCTTGAGTTCTTAAGGTTTTCAAATAATGATTCCCCTATCTGTAAACTCTTACAATTGGATTAACTCATCATAAAAAATAAGTTTGCATAAGAAACTAAAGAAATATTTCTTTTAAATAATTCTAAGGACTTACAAAGAACTTTAATCTTGCTATTTTTAACAGCATGATGTTGGAATAGGAGAAACAGAGTGTGAAATTGAAGAAAAATAAAAGGTAATGAAAGTAGCAATGACAAATTTAAACTTCTGTCAAACAAAATTGAAGTCAAGTTTTTGTTAGACTCAGCAAACAACCTTTACCAGATTCTGTGTTCCAAATATAGAAAAGTACACAAGCGTTCTCTGCAGTGGGACCTACTAGGTCCTGGGGCAAAGCTTTCATTTTGATTTTAAAATCTTTGATATTACACATTTTCTTTGTTCTCTTTTTCCATCTGATAACCATCTTCCTCTGACTTTCTTTGATGTGATAGCCATGTTTCCGATGTATTCTAGTTTTTTAAGGAAACCCAAGAAAGCATGTACATAAATATATATTTCAAAAATTACCATGGTTATGTTTTGTTGTTGTTAAGAGGAATGCTATTCTTTAGTTTATTTCTAGAAAATCACTTGCTCAAATGATTTTTTGAACTCCCTATACAAAAAAGTTATGAATATTTATTCTACTTTAATTACTTTACTAACTTGAAAAATTATAACTTAATTTGACAGACAACACATTGAGTAACATAAAATTTTATATGGTATGAGAATAATCAGCTCTGAAGTAAAATAAGTCAAATCTTGTTTATATAACTTTCCTCTGCAAATAATAGTCTCCTAAAATCAGAGTTTTAAAGTTAGGATGCTTTCTAGAATATATTCAAGGTAAGAGTATCTCTAATTTCTGAAGTCAGGGAAGCACTTCCTATCCATGTATACCAATGGGGAATGTAAATTTTATGAAAAACACTTGAATTTACCATTCTGAAAATTGACAATACAATATGCAGGATAGCTGCTTACAAGGGTGAGATCCTTCAAGGGACACAGAAGGATACTAAAGTTGGTCTTATTTATTGTAGGAGTTTCTATACATTCTATACATTTTTTGTGTGTATTCAGATGTCATCTTCAATTTTTATCCTTAAGTGTAAATGTACTTATATTGCTCCATCTACATTAACTCCTCAGTTTTTCTTCTCTGGTCATTAAAGGACTGTAAAGATTAGTACACAGTATATAGTCATAGAATAATATTAATTCATTCATGTACTCTATTGCAATAAGTTAACAAAACATATTGACAACTATTGTGTGTTGGATATTCTAAGCAAGGCCTTAGAAATACAAACATGAATAAGCCTTTCCCTTAAGATGTTCACAATCAGTAACATAAATAGGAACATACACCTATAAATTAGAGTTTCAGGAAGTAGGTGAAAGTTTTTTTCAGAAATCAGAGTAAGGTAAAAATTATTTTTCCTAAGAAAAACAGGGCTTCCAAAAGGTGAAATTTAAGCTCCTCTAAAAGGGAGTATACCCTTACCATGTGAAAGAGAAATGAGAGCTATTCAGAGTATGTCTACCCTCTCCAACCTGTCTCATGACAGGCAGAGTGAGGAATTAATTGGCTGAAGTTTCTTGTCTTTCATGAAGGAAGGGAAATGACTAAAATGGAATCTTGGGGATATTCTGGATAAAGTTAAAGCATTTTTACTTTACCATGTAGATAGTAAAAAGAGGCAACACTAGGCATTTTGAGCAGAAAGTGACATGACCGGAGGTTGGGCTGAGGAAAGTAACAGGTGGCAGTGTTAGGGGTGGTGGTGAATGGAAAGAGACAAGAGCAGGAGGCCAGTTTTGAAAGCAGTTGTGAATGCCTGGGTGAGATACAGTGAAGACTTCAGTTAAGTCTTGGGTGGGAGGGAGATTAAAGAAAGGAGTCTACGGGAGGTGGCAATTAAAAAGAATGATAAAAAGGACATTCCCTGTTGAAGGACAGAGAGTAGAATGCACATTTTGATTCTTTATTGTGGGTATAATTAGAGAAAATAGACCAAATAGACACAAGGTTTAGATTAAATTGATGATAAAGAAAATATAGAGAAGTAATTTGAGCAACAGGGAAAGAGGACACTAGAAGATTCATTTATATGTTTTCACAGTGAAGGTGGCTGGTCCATAGAAGGGTTGAATCTCCATTCATCCTTGATATAATAATCATGTGGCTGATGTAGAGTTCAGGCATGAGATGGATGATGTCACATTTTGGACTACTTTCTGAGACTGTTTTAGGAAGCCACCAAATAAAGTGAATGTTTAGGTGTCAAACTTTAGAAAAGAAGAATTTCCAGATAACTTCGGAGGATCATTATTCTGGAATATAAAATCCTATTTTGTTTTACTGCTGATTTTTTTACAAGTAGTAAAACCTACAGGGATCAACTCCCACCTCCCTTGAATTTGGATGGTTGTTGAACTGGTGGGATGCTAAGGCACAAAGTAAACCATAAAAACAAAGCATGAATTTAAGTAGCCTTAAATTGGCTTACTGAGCATGAGGTTTGCTAACGTTCTGTTTGCCTCACTATCCTTGAGTAAGTTGCAGCTAAGCTGAGCCAGGAGAAAAACACGTGTCAAAGGAGCTTTACTGTTGACATGTTGGTGTCTAACAGCCAAGTGAGTGTGTGACAAACCTGACCAGGACATAATTAAAAGTTATTAATTGTTTTTTTTTTCTATTCAAGGAAATTGGGTATTGTTGTCAACACAGCACACGCCTTGATAAATCCTAGTGAGAAATATATCAAGCTTTTCAACTCAAAGTATTACAGGAATTTTTACATTATTTGTTAAGGAAAAATATAAAAATTAATTGGTTTTTAAATACTTATGGAAGTCATTTAAACATGGGGATATGAGACTCCTTTTTTTATGCACATTCTACCCCTATTTATCCATCTTATTACAGCTCTTCATTTGTGCTGGAAAGTCTTGCTGTACAAATTTTTCATCCTGTTACTGACTGCAGATTCATAAAATGCCTATAAGTACATATTCAAAAGTCATGGTTGTCTTATTATACTCCTCATGTACTGAGTTCTTCCAGTTCCAGGCACTCTCTCTCTATCTATATATCTATATATCTATAGATCTATAGATCTATATAGATCTATATCTATAGATACATCTATCTAGCTATCTATCTAGATATATTATCTCTCTATATATTCTCTTTCTATATTATATATATCCTTTCTCTATATACACATATATATACACATATATTTATCAATATTTAATACATGTTTAAAGGTAATGCATTCTTTCATATTTGCTCCCTTAAAACTACTTTATTTGAAAGTGAAAATGTTAATATTTACCTATATATTTTCATTTTAATGATGAATTTCAAAAACCTCTTTTAGTTACTTGAATCTGTTTGAGTATTTTGTATTACATATCACTGGGCTTCATTGTATTATAGGGTTTTTTCTCTATAGTAAGTGATTTGATGGCTTACAATTTTCCTTTATAAGAATCTGCAGTTAAGCTTTCTTTCACCCACGTATAATTGGAACTGGCATCCAGAATTCTAACTCTTAATGTGATTTCTTACATTATTTTTCACCCTTTTAAATTTCCTCAATGACTCAAATCCTTTGGCATTTGAAATGTGTTTTGTTAACTGGAATTATATAAACAGCTCATTTAACTTGACCTTCAAATGTTCCTTCCTTTCTCATTCCTTCGGTGTGAACGTAGCACAGACTGTTAGTATCTGCTCTAGCTCTGAAGTGGCATCCACCTTCCCCCAGCTCTTCCCCTTCATGATGCCAGTCATGCTTCGTCCATGCTGACAAGCAATTATTAGTCTTTGTTTCCTTTACACTGTATATTGGAAAAACAATCATTGAAAGGAATTGTAGAAGTGGAAACCATTATCTTTGCGCTATTGTGGTAACATAGCTTTTTGGCTTGCTGAGAATATCCATTAGTTTTGTTCTCTTATCTAAAAATGATTTCTTCTTTGCTTTGTATTGTTCCGGGAGTTGAATATTCCACCAAGTCTGCCACATTAAAGATGGATACCTTTATTTCTGCAATAGCTGAGGTATTTTTCTTATTGCCCTTTGTTCCATGCTTAAAGGCATCCTTGGTTCATTTCAATTCCAGTTGTATTAGCTGTAATTTGGGTGCTTTTAAAAAGCCCATTTGATTCGCAAGAGCTTTTTTTCATCTTTTTTTCTTTCAGTATCGGTCTGACCTCAGTCTACTGAGACAAATTCATCCTGAGATACATTTATGTACACTGTACATGTATACAGATGGGCCAGGGACACTTAGCTAGGTACTTTACTTCAATTACAGCTAAGAAAATTTTGTCTTTGAAGTTTTGATTATATCAGGCCTTAGAAGTGGGCCAAATTTTTCTCAGTAAAATTACCCTTTCAAATTTTATCTGAGAGTGTCAAATTTACTCTATTTCTTAAATGTTTTACCTTGTAAAAGTAAATGAAGACCACCCAAAAAGAAAAAGCAAGGTCTCGTTATTTAGAGCTTGCAAGTCAGCCAACCACCATCAGTTGGGTTTGGCTGATGCAAAGACAGGTGGGGAGGGGAGAGAAGCTTTCCAGTGATGAACAGAGCAGCCTTTAGGTTTGCTCTGATTGATGAATATTGGCTTTGGGGAGGTGCATGTGGGTGATCTAGAAGAAAGGCTTTCTATATGATTGTTTGAGGAGCATATTCAGCTTTCTCTGGTTGGTCCTCAGTTAGGAGCTAGGAAAAAACATGGAAACCTGTCAGTCATGGAATGACCAAGTACTGACTATTTTGGGCTTGTTGCTACAGAGATTTTGGGTTGGCTTCTTGAGCTTAAATTCGATGAAGTAGTGGGTTAGTGTTTTATTGTCATGTATGGTCTTGCCATATCTATTCTCTCAAACTCTAGAATATACCTTCTCTGAAAATGGATTTTTTAAAAAATCTCAAAGCCTAGCAATAACAATGCTTTGTACTCTGGCAAAAAAAAAAAGTATTGGAAACTATTTATATCTAACAGTTGGGTTATAATCTATTTATTTATTTTTACCGTAATGAGTCTGTGGAAAAATAAAAATAATTTCCTAATTGGAACCGTACATTTTATCATGGCTCCTGTGAAAAGATTTCTCTCATTTTGATCATGGCTTTGTAGTCTACATGGCCTTGAAAATGTCATTCTCTCCAAAGTGTATTTCATTAACCAGATTGGAGAACATATAACCATGTTATTTATGTGTTTTCAGTCTTTAAAATTGTTAGGTGATTGTAATGTCATAGAAATTAAAGAAAAATATCCAGGATAAGATACACAACTAAAATCATTAGTGTTCTTAACAGCATAGAATTTTCAGAGAAGTTGATGAAGCTAACTCCCAGACAGGCAATTTTGCTATGTGTATGTGTGTATTATATATATATATATATATATATATATATATATATATATATTATATGTGTGTGTATGTGTGTGTGTGTGTGTGTGTGTGTGTGTGTATATATATATATATATAAATACACATACACACACACACCCATATAAATGAACAGGATGTGGAGGAGTGTCTATGAGGTGTTGGGTGAGCAAGTGGGTCCTGAGAAAAATTGCTTATATCAATCACTTACTATGCAGATAGAATGCCATTCATTTTGAGAAGAAAAGGTGTCCAAGTTTCAGAGGTCATATGTGCCAAATGGAGGCATGATTACCAAAGAGAAACCAAAGACACTACCTGCTATACATTACTTTGTATTTATTTTTTGTCCTGCTCATGTTTACTGCCTTTAAGTTGATGCGAAGGTGTATTCAAAATCATCATCTAGAACATTCTTCAACTTCCTTCATTATAGCTTACATGTGACTATGGATTAATGTGTTTCTAAGGGTTGACTGAACTCCTTGGAAGCTCTGAACTTCTTATCACCATCCTCTCTATTATATAAGCAATTATATTACACTATTACAAAATAACAAAAAGTATCAATAAATTATTTCTTGGTTATTCCTTATATATTTACATGTGAAGAAAATATCAAATAGCTCTGACTGGTGTGGCTTAGTGGATTGAGTGCTGCTGCCCTGTGAACCAAAGGATCACTGGTTCGATTCCCAGTCAGGGCATATGCTTGGGTTGTATGTCAATTCACCAGTAGGGAGCCCGTGAGAGGCAACCACACATAGATGTTTCTTTTCCTCTCTTTCTCCTTCTCTTCTCCTCTCTAAAAATAAATAAATAAAATCTTAAAAGAAAGAGAATGTCAAATAATTATTTCATATTTCACAGCAGGTAACTTGTTATAAAAGATTATGTTTTTTACTGGAAAAATGTATTCTCAACAGAGTATTAAACTTGACATAAATTATGTATATTATGTAAATTTTTAACTGAAATTTGAGCAAAAGCATAGATTTATTCTGTATTTTGGGGTAATACATAATTTTAGATGTATGTATACAATATATATGTGTATGTATACATATATTTGTGTGTGTATATATATATATATTTCCTATTAGCAAAATGACTTTACTGATTAGACCATAATAAATATTAAGAAATAAATAGTGGAAGATAAGTTGTGCTATAGAGACAGATTTTCAGTCACTTTAGTTTCCAAGTCTCTAAAATATGAGTGAATCTTGGCCATAGTGGCCATTGTTATGTTTTCCATTGTGTTTGATTACAATGCTAGACAGGGAAAAAAGACATCCTTTTTTGCTGACTGAGATGTCCTGCAGATATAAAATATAGGTGCCAAACTTAACACCTTTTAGAGCAAAAAGAGTTCCAAAGTGAACACTCCATGGGTGTATAGCCCATTGTGCTAAGCATAAGGATCTAACATTTATGCTATTTTTGCACTTGGATTGGATTATTGATGAAAACAGGAAACCAAAGGGGAAAAAGGGGGATAGCAATAGAATGGGGAAGATGGCCAAAAATGAACAAAACAACAGAAAGAGGCTTGAATCTGAAAAGCCCATAGCCACAGAGTTAGATTCATGCAGTGATATTTAATTTTGACCCTTTCTCTTTGTTCTCAGTTCCTTTCTGGTTCAGTTGATTTGATAAAAATCTTCTTCACTTCTTTTACGTTATTCCTTGGATTGATAACACTAGTTGGTAGAGCAAGACCTGAACAATGGGCATAATTGTTATTGCTTTCTATTTCAGTGGGAGTAATTCTCACCTTGAACACAGAACATATGCCTTTATTACAACCTACAAAACATACTGTGAGATTAACTGTACATGCTTTGGATTCTTAGAAATGAAAAATTTTATCTCTATGTGTATATTTGATCTTCTCCAATTTTTATGTTAAGCGTAAAAACTGAGAGCTTACAATCAGACCAGATTAAACTAGGCAGCTTGCAAAAACTTAAACAAACTGAACATGAATTACTTAGGTTAACATTTCACTGTGGATTTCTTTATTACTCACTAATTAATGTTCTTGGCTATACTGCCTTCTTTACCCACTGCTGAACAAATTCCAAATAAACATGGCCCCTGAGTTCTTTGAATGAATACAAACTGGTAAGCACTGTGGCCAATAATATCTGATAGGCCCCTTCTGGAGTACCCTTTCTATTCCTTATTGACTTTCATATATGTGATAAAATGTTATATCCTCGAAGAGGAAATTACATCCCTTCACACTATCTGCTGGCTCCCTACCTCCACTTATTCATTATTCATTCATTAAATCAGTCAGTTCTATTTATTGAGTACCTTCTATGCGCTGGGCTCTAGTCTAGATACCTGAGGACATCAGTGAACAAAACAAAGATAACTTACTTGCCTTTATGGAGCTTATCCTCCAGGTTGGGGTGTGCAAGGCCATAAACATATGATACGATCATAGAGACTGTCAGGAAGTGAAATACACAATGAAAATGGTGGAGCAAGGTGAGTGAGTGAGGACATGGGGTGCATGTCATTGCATTTAATAGTTTAATTCTCACAGGCTAGAGTGAGAATGTGTGACGATAGAAAAAACAAGTTTAAAAAAAGCAGGAAAACAGAATTGGTAGGACAGAAAAGGCAGAGAGAACATAGTAAAAACTCAAAAATAGAAGCATGACTGGCATGTCACAGAATAGTAAAAAAGTCTGTTGGAATGGGTCAGGAATTAAGTAAAAAAACAGTGGTACATCTACACAATGGAATACTGCACAGCAGATAGAAAGAAGGAGCTTCTACCCTTCACAACAGCATGGATGGAACTGGAGAGGATTATGCCAAGTGAAATAAGCCAGGCGGTGAAAGATCATACCATATGATCTCACCTATAACAGGAACCTAATGAACAAAACAAACAAGCAACATAGAACTAGAAGCATGGAAACAAGGAAAAAATGACAGAGACCAGAGAGAAGAGGGAAGTGAGATAAGGGAGGAAAAAAGGGGAAGTATCTAGTTCAAGAACAAATATAAAGGACCCATGGACATGAACAACAGGGTGGGGATTGACTGTGGGAGCTGGGTGCGGGGGATGGTTGGGGGAGGGGAGAGCAACAGGAGGAAAACTATAATAGAACAGCAACAAAAATAAATAAATCATATCGAATAAAATAACATTTTTATGGAATTAGAAAAAAAGAGAAAAAGAAAGAAAGAACCATGAAGTGAAAGGAAGCAGCTCATGGACACCTTTGTAGGTTGTCGTCCAGACTTTGGTTTTGCTCTGAAAGAGATGGGAGACCATTAAAGGGTTCTGAACATAGATGGACAAACTCTAACTTAGACTTTTGAAGGCTTGTTCTGTGTGTTGTTTTGAGAATCCATTCTAATGAGATAAGGGAGATGCAGGAGAACTTATTAAAAGGCCATGAACTCTACAAGAGACATGGGATTTGGACCTGGGTATTAGTATTTAACGTGGTGAGAAGTGGTAAGATTCTGAATTATTTTAAGATAGAGTTCCCGACAAATGGGATATGAAGTGTGAGGGAAAGAGTGGAAGCAAAGGATCACTGATATGTCTACTTCTCAGTAACTGTCAACAGCTACCCTAGATCATTCTACCTGGATGATGTCACAGGAATGCTAAAAAGCCTACCACCTGGTCTTCCTGTGCCCAGTCCAATGATGCTACATATTATTTTTACTACAGCATCAAAAAATACCTTTTCAGACATAAATTATGAAAACTCTGCATCAAATCATTTTATACTTAGAAAAAGTTATAACATCCTTCACATGAAGTTTCTGGTATAAAAGGGCAAATATGATCTATGTGCCCATCTCTCTAACTTTTTGCCTAATCTTTCTAATGCTTCGGTCACCAGTTCTTACTATTTCTAGGACTTACTGTTTCTAGGACAGCAAAAGCTAGTGGATTCATTAGCATCAGAGAGACATTTTTTTCTCTCAAAATTTTCCATGGCCTATTTCTTCACAAGCTTATTATTTCCTAGGCCACTTCCTCCTCTGGACCTGTGAAATTAATTCCCCCAAATTCTTGTTCTTCTCTACTTATTGTACCCAAGACTTTCCTGATTTAATAGGGTCAATTTCAGGTTAATGGATCATGAGTACAAGTGGTAAGTGGCACTTCCCAAAGTACTCCCATGTCGAGTTCTTCAGCATTTACACTCTCTGGCCAGTGGGAATGAGCGCAGCCCATGGTGACTTTGCAAGATGTGTTGAAGCTGAGACAGCCTCGGGCAGCCTTGATCTCTGAATAACATGGAGGAGTGCACCCTGCATAACCTCTTCCCTGCACAGTACTATTATGTAAGAAATGAATTTTTATTGTGTTTAAGAAATTATACCTCTTAGGGTCTCCACTACCAGTTTGGGGATATATTTGCTGCAATTGCCAACCAATGTAATGCACAATTCAAAACAGAATTTATTTTGTTATATTACTAATTAGTATCTGAGTCTTTTTCTACTGTTTAAGTATGTTAGTCTTTGCACTCCCCCTAGAAATGTAAGCTTCACAAACACATGGATTGAAACATTTTGAATATGTTAAATTCCATGTGTCCACAACAATGATCAACACATGAAATAAAACCTGAGCTCTCATTATTGGAAGTGCCTATTCTTCAACTTCTTTTTACAAAATTGAAAATGAACATAAAGGCTTAAGCATTTTTACTGATATTTCATTAAGAAGTATATTTTAGGGTAACCACATAGCCTCAATTGACCAGGAAAAGTTCTTTACAGAAGATAAATATAGCGGAAATGCTAGTATCAGAAAGTCTTGATTATGTACTCTTAGGGAAAAAACTATTCAGGCAAAGACTGTCAATTTTTGTCACACCATTAAAAGAAATGTTGACTGGAAACTTATCAATACATGTAATGATATCAGAGTCTCAATGACAAGTTATTTGCTGACAAGAAGGGGGTGTGTAACTTTATAATGACAATGTCAATCTATAACTACTTTGACCCTGTGGGTAAAATTACCTTTATTTGTCTTCCAATGTAATGAATTGTGAGAAATATAAAATTACCTATGAACTTTTCTTTCCAAACTACTGACTCCAATTCTAATGAAGACTTTAGATACAACTTTATATGAAATATATTGGATAAATTAACTAAATAAATGCCATGAGAAATAAATAATCAGATAATTTCAGAAAAAAATTACAAATCTAGAAGTTAGGGCATATTATAGCACAACTTTCTAGTCTCTTCAGTAAGTCAATACCATTTAAAAAAAGAATGTGTAACTATTCTAGACAAAAAGGTATTTAGGATAGTGGTATAACTTGTGTCAATGGGACCTAGGATTCAGACTTTTTATTAACATACAGTTGACATTCAATATAATATCAGTTTTAGGTGTACGACATAGTGACTCAACATTTATATACCTATACTGTGATCACCACAGTAAGTCTAGTTTCATTTTTTGCCTGTATCTATCCAGTTTTCTCATCTGTCACTGTACAAAGTGACAAGATTATTGATTATATTTTCTATGCTGAACATTACTTCGGTTACAACTGAAAGTTTGTATCTCTTATTCCCCTCATCTTTTTTAAACCTGTTCCCCCCACCCCAACCCCTCTGGAAACCATTAATTTCTTTTCTGTATCTATAAGTCTGTTTTTGTTTGTTCAGGTTTTTTGTTGCTGTTTTTTAGATTCTACTTGTAAATGAAATCATATACTGTTTGTCTTTCTCTATTTTACTAATTTTATTTAGCTTAACATCCTCTGGGCCCATGCATGTTGTCACAAGTGGCAAGGGTGTTTTTTTTTTTTTCCATTGCTGAGGGATACTAATACATGATCTTTTTTTTGTCCACTCAGCTATCAATGGACACCAAGGTTCTGAGGTTGCTTTCATATCTTGATTATTGTAAATAATCATTCAATGAACATAGGGGCCCATATATCTTTTTAAATTAGTGTTTTTATTTTTTGGGGGGATAAATACCCAAGAATGAAATAGCTGGGTAGTATTTTTGATTTTATGAGGAACCTCTATACTGTTTCCAATCCCACCAGCAGTGCATGAGGGTTCTCCTTTTTTCATATCCTTGCCAATACTTTTTATCTGTTGACTTTTTAAAAAATATATTTTATTGACTATGCTATTACAGTTGTCCCATTTTCTCCCCCATCCTTCCCCTCCACCCTGCACATCTCCTCCCACCTACATTCCTCCCCTTTGGTTCATGTCTGTGTGTCATAAGTTCTTTAGCTTCTGCATTTCCTACACTATTCTTGCCCTCCCCCTGTCTATTTTCTACCCACCATCTACACTACTTATTCTCTGTACCTTTTCCCCCTCTCTCCTCCTCCCACGCCCCTGTTGCTAACCCTCCATTTCTGTGTTTCTGTTCTTGTTCTAGTTGTTTGCTTAGTTTGCTTTTGTTTTAGGTGTGGTTGTTAGTATCTGTGAGTTTGCTGTCTTTTTACTGCCATATTTTTTATCTTCTTTTTCTTAGATAAGTCCCTTTAACGTTTCATAGAATAAGGGCTTTGTGATGATGAACTCCTTTAACTTGACCTATCTGAGAAGCACTTTATCTTCCCTTCCATTCTAAATGACAGCTTTGCTGGATAGAGCAATCTTGGATGTAGGTCCTTGCCTTTCATGGCTTGGAATACTTCTTTCCATCCCCTTCTTGCCTGGAAGGTCTCTTTTGAGAAATCAGCTGACAGTCTGATGGGAACTCCTTTGTAGGTGACTGTCCCCTTCTCCCTTGCTGCTTCTAGAATTCTCTCCTTCATTTGAATCTTGGCTAATGTAATTATGATGTGCCTTGGTGTGTTCCTCCTTGGGTTTAACTTCTTTGGGACTCTCTGAGCATCGTGGACTTCCTGGTAGTCTATTTCCTTTGCCAGATTGGGGAAGTTCTCCTTTATTATTTGTTCCAATAAGTTTTCCACTTGTTGCTCTTCCTCTTCCCCTTCTGGTACCCCTAGAATTCGGATGTTGGAATGTTTAAAGATGTCCTGGAGGTTTCTAAGCCTATCTTCATTTTTTTGAATCCTCGTTTCTTCATTCTTTTCTGTTTGTTTCTTTCTTTCTTCCTTCTGGTCCACTCCATTGATTTGAGTCCCAGTTTTCCTCCCATCTCTATTGGTTCCCTGTGAGTTTTCCTTCATTTCATTTATTGTAGCCTTCATTTGTTCATCTAATTTGTGAGCAAAATCAACCAATTCTGTGAGCATCCTGATCACCAGGGCTTTGAACTGTGCATCTGATAGGTTGGCTATCTCTTCACAGCTGAGAGGAATTGGCTCTGGAGCTTTCATTTGTACTCTGGTTTGAGCCATTTTGTTTGTTTGTTTGTTTTTTGGTCTGATCTCGGCTGTTACGTAGTGAGGGGAGGAGCCTTAGGTGTTCCCCAGGGCGGGGCAGCCCAGTCACTGGGTAGTTACGCTGTATATGGGGGCAGGTCCAAGAGGGATCAATGGTGCTTGCTCCACTCTCTCTTGGATTCCAGTCCCTTCTCCCACTTCCCCTTCGCCTGGATTATCTGCATACAAATGTGGGACCACCTGGTCAGCCAGCCACCTTGCACGGCCTCACTGGGTCTACACAGTCGCCACCCCATGCCCAGGGTCTGCTAGCCGCTGCCTGTGTGCCTGGGATCTGCCAGTCGTTGCTGCCTGAGTGCTGGGGTCCACACCTCCACTTTTTACTGCCGCAACTCTGCCCCTCTTACACGTCTGGATGAATGGTTGTTGGACTTCTGTACAGTTCAATTTTTTTTTATCAGTTCCGGTTGTTTTCTTGTTTCTAAATATTTGTTGTTCTTAATTTTGGTTGTGAGAGGAGGCACAGTGTGTCCACCCACGCCTCCATCTTGGCCGGAAGTCTGTTGACTTTTTTATAATAACCATTCTGACAAGCGTGAGGCAATATCTTATTGTAGTTTTGATTTGCATTTCTCTGAAGATTAGTGATATTGAGCATCTTTTCATGTGTCTGTGGCCATCTGTATGTCTTATTTGGAGAACTGTCTGATCAGCTCCTCTGGCTATTTTTCATTCAGATTGTGTTTTTGATGTTGAGTTGAATGAGTTATTTGTATATTTTGTATATTAACCCATTATTTTGCATATTGTTTGCAAATATCTTCTTTCATTCACAGGTTGTTTTTCATTTTGTTGGTGGTTTTGTTCACTGTGCAAAAGGATTTTAGTTTGATTTAGTACCATTTGTTTATTTTTGTTTTTGTTACTCCTGACTAGAGAAATGTATACAAAAAGTATTTCTGAGACCAAAGAGTATACTGCCTATATTTTGTTTCAGGAATTTTATGATTTCAGGTCTTACATTTAAGTCTCATTCCTCCAGATCTGACTAACAAGATGACTTTTTAAAATTTATTTTTATTTTTTGTGACTAAGGCCAAGTTGAAAGTAACTCTTACAAAATCCCAGTAAATAAGAGCAAGGTAGGCCTACACCTAGTCTTCTGGAGCTTGTAGATGTGACTATAGCAGATACCTTGAAATCTATCATTATAATTCACACTAGAGTTTAGGAATTATTTTATATTAACATTAACCTCTTTCTCCAACAAGATAAGTGTTCATTAGAAAATAATGTTTTCTGTAGGTTGCTCTCGTTTCCAGCCAAGAAGCTTTATACAATATTTACATTCAACCCCATTCTTGTAATTACCCCTTTCTTTGAAGCCATTAGGGTATTGAGAAAATGATTCCTTCATGTGGAATTTGTCTTCCAGCATGGTCCAAAATTGTTACCGCAGAACAGACTGCATTCTCTCCCCTCTGCAAGTAGCACATTTAGATCTGAGAAAGCAAAGCCCACAAAATTTAAATGCTATACCAAATAAACAGAATCCTCAATTTGGAAATTCTTAATTGTCTTTACTAATGGAGGTTTTCATAGCCCAGATAACTGGAAGCTAGGAAAAAACTGAAGCTACAGTTAGCATTTGATTTAACCCTTATTTTCTCACCTTCCTCTCTTCCCTCTGCCGAGATCTCGGCAGTTTAAAATGAGCAGCAGAATGCAGCTGAATTGGCTTTTTCTGTCTAATTGGCTTTTATCATCCTCTTGTTTAGTTGAGAGTCATAACAAACCGGTAACTAGAAGTAGGTGAACCAAAGTACAGTTGTTTCATACAATGTATAATTTAATACTGGATAATGGAGATTTCCTTATCTAACTTAAATCAACACAAAACATTTAAAATAATTTATATTGTGGTATAGTTCACTGATCAATAATACCGACTCTTCACACATATTTGAAGTCATTTTCAGGATTATGGACAAAGACAGTAACTCTCATAGCAGTGAGTACCTGTATTCATTTTTCTCCCTGGACCGTTTTCTGGTGTCATGCATAAGGTCATGTGTAAGTCACTGGAGATAATTTAGTATATGGCACAGATAAGATCCCAGCTCAGATGGAGTCAGCTACATTTAGAGAACACTTCAAACATATGCCTGACATTGATCTGAAAGCCTTAAATGTGTTAACTCATGCCATTCTCAGCTCAACCCTATGGTGTAGGTATGAATACTAGACTTGTTTTACAGACGATGAAATGAAGGCAGCAAATGGTGTCATATTGTCCCCTAGAGCTACAGACGAGATGAAGATGGATTCAAACCCTGGAGGAGTGGATAGTCTATGTTCTTTACTATACCATGCTCGCTCTCAGTGGAAGTAAAATGCAGTGTGCATGTTCTATTGTGGGGATGACTATTAATAAGAAAATAAGTGAGGAAGAAAATAGATGTTTGAAAGAAAAAATCCTGGTTCCGATCCTTTACAATGTTACCAACTTTGCAAATCATTAGTACTAGCAAAAACAGTGACCACTTGGGGGAAAAATGTTTACGTATTATATCATACAATACAGAAGGATGAATCAGGTGCCCTCAGGGCACTTTCTGTAATTTGAAGAGTTGCTCTCTGCAACCCCGTAAAAGGAAAGTTCTGGCTGCGTAGAAATGATTATATTTTACCTCTCCTTCTGTTGTTTATCATGTAACATTGCCAGTTTCTCAGAATGTGTAAAGTTTTTCTGTAAAAAAAATCAATGATAATTTGACTTCACCTTCATCTCATCTCAGGAACCCTAGAGGACTGGGTTATAAACATGTTGGGGAAAAAATGCCTTCTTGGAAATATGGGAAAAACTGTAAAGCAAAATTCTAGGTACCATGAGACATACGTTTTGTACTTTGTTTGTGTTAGAAAAAACAAGCTAAGTAGTACTGTGGTAACACCTAACTCCCAAATGCCAGTGTCTTAACAAAGCACAAATGTTGTACTTCCCATATTTCCTCAGGGACCCAGGTTGATTGAGGCTCCAATATTATGAAACTGCACCGTATGAAACAGAATTTACTGAGTCACCTCAGCAACAGGGAAGACCTCAAGCTCTTTTATATTGTCTTAGAAGCTACATGTCGCTCTCATCTACATGCCATTGGCTAAATCTAGGTGTATGGCCCCCTCAAAAGGACTGAGAAACTGGGACATGAAATGACAAATTTGGTGAGGACCACTGTCTCTACCACCATACACTCTTCTGGTCACCAAAATATTCCTTTTATCCTTTCTTTCTACACTTACCACTCATTCATCCCTCTCCAAAGGAATCCAGTCAACCCAAAATCAATCCAGTCAACATGCTGAGCTCAAAATCTAGAATATCTGGGTGTTGTACATTCTTTTTTACATCAAGCTTGGAAGTGGTGTTCTAGGTTGGAGGCTAATGAATTCTAAAGCCAAGTTATCTTCCCACAACAGTATAGCAGATACTACAAAATGGTAATCCAAGGAAAAGATCCACAGTAAACTTTGTCACATGGGAAGAAGAAGAATGAGTACTGCAAAGCAGTCACTGTTACGTATTTCTCTATTGGATAGGTATGGTGAAGAATCCTTACTCTGAGGGTGATATATGTTCCTTAAAGAGGGCCTCGTCTTGCTCACTGAAGTACTTTTCTTATTGATCTCTGATTCTACTGCAGGGATATTGTTTTGTTTCTTCGGCCCCATCTAAAATGAGCAGTAAGAAAAATGAGCTGAGAGGTGAGTAGTATTTTTAGCTCACTGTTTGTTGTATGAAGGTTAAGTTTGAGCAACCATAGGACTTTTTAGTCCAGACCTGTGTTTTATTGGGCAGATCATTTATTTCAAATATGTGATAGATTTCTTGTATTTATGATTCCAGTTCATTCCAACGGCAAATAACAGTGCTACAGTATTTTCTTAACCGCAGTTCTCAAATCAACTCTATTCTTCTGCCTTTACAGCTATCTCTCTTGCTATAAAGAGTTACCATGAGAGTGTCAGGCTTTCTCTTAATCATCTTTTGCCCCGAGCTATACATTTCAAAAACAGGCAAAACTAATCTATAATAATTTAAAATCAGGACAGTGGCTACCTTAGTGAGTAGGAGACAGAGAATATGAGAACTTCTCAGGAGCAGGAAACATTTTATTTGTTGATTCTGTTACAGAGGTCTATTCACTCTGTGAGAATTAATCAAGCTGTGTTTGATTTATGCACTTATATATGATATGCTTCAATAAAAATGACTTAAATTGTTACTAAACATAGTTAATCTTTCTCTGTTGATGGACGAGCTAATTCACACCAATACTCAAACGTAAAACAACTAGGAGATTCGGTTCTAACCACACTGGGAAGGGGTGTGGTCTTCCTTCCTGCTTCATGGGAGTTTTGAGAAGGACTAGGTGAGGAGCTGGGAATGGACATATGGTTTTATTGCTCTTGTGTAAATACTTGGCAATGGAATCTGTAGGGCCTGTTGTTGTATGTTTAACTTTTAAAGAAACTTTCCAACTGTTTTTCGAAGTGGGTATATACTTTTGCATTCCCAAAATACTGTGAGAGAGTTCTAGGTGGTCCACAGTCCTGTCAACACTACAATTATCCATCTTCTTCATTTTAGCAATTTTAATTAGGTGTAGTATCTCATGGCTTTAATTTGCATTTCCTTAATAGCAGACAATATTGAGCTCCTTTTCATGTACTTATTTGACATCTACATATCTTTTTGGTGAAATGTTTATTCAAAATTTTGCCTTATTCTTTTTCTTGTTGAGTTTTGAGAGTTCTTTATATATTCTGGGTATAGAATCTTTATCAGACTTCATTTCTAAATATTTTTGTTCTACGACCCCTACTATTTACGCGGTAAAATTTGTAGTTGCCCCAGAAGAAGACCACTTGTTATATATACTGTAAGAAAAGTACAAAAAACATAGAAACAAAATAATACGAGTCATTTGGGTGATAGGGAGGCCATACAGAACACTATTAAGGAATGTACACAATATCCTTGAAAGCTGCCTTGGAAGACTTCACAGGCAAATGATGCCAGAGTTAGGCCTTATCGCATGAGTGAAATTGTTGGATAAACTTAAAACCCCACTTATTCATTTGCATCACTATTTTCTTAACGCCCAAGGATTCTTTTCAGGGGGCAGGACAAAATCCTGAACTCTCCTTTTTTTTGATGTTCAAAGCTTTTACTATATGTTCAAAGGACAGAGTCAACTTGGACTGAGGAACTTCTTGAGAAGACAATGTAGGTCTCCAAGTGCCCTCTCGTCTTCAGAAGGGAAGATGAGGATGGAGACTGAGGGGACCACTGAAGAAGAGTCCTGGCTGTGGCACCATTTGCAACTGATGGAAAAATCCTTTCCATACTTGCTGTGCCTTGGGGCCAGGTATTGGCAAGTATTTTCCATAAAAGCACCTGTTGAGGGCTTGATGGTTGTATATGATCTGGTCACATATTTTTCTTCATTTACTTTTATTGTTTTTAACCTTTTAAAAATGTAAAAACCATTCTTAGATAATGAGCCATGTAGCAATAAGCCTGAGACCACTTTGCTAACAGGCTTCCATTTACCAGTTCTATTTTTAACTGTCTACGTTGAATCTGACCTAGCATGTCACCAAGAAGTACAAAACGGGGACTATGACATGTTTGGCAAAGAACACAAGCAAGTGACCTTAACCCTAAAAAAAAAAAAAAAAAAAAAGATTACTTTTTCTCATGGAGGAGGGTCTTACACAGAACTGGGGCGGGGGGGGGGGTAACTGATTTCCTGAGGCTCTGCAGTGATTTTTTTTTTTAGCAGTGAAGGTGTTATGGCTGGTCTCAGAATTTCCAAGAGCAAAACCATAGGCCTACCTAAAGGGTAACCGAAGGTATTGCTGAAAGAAACCAGAAGTGTAGGCCTGCCCAGCACTCAGCAGTGGCAGAGAAACAGACCCAAGTTCATGCTCTTCCCCAGCAAGTACAAGCAACAAGCATCAAGGAGGACTGATTCAATGGCCCATTTTAAGTGGTTACAACAGTCCTGGGAATACTTGAATACAAGAATTCTGGAAAATGCGAGATTTCTTGCCATGTTTTCCTTGGCATCGCTCAGGCTAGTTACATCACTTACACATAGATGTATGAGAGGTTCTGTGGCAAGATATTCTTGTGGGGTTTTACATGCAAGTTCTGCCATGGAATAATCACATGACCATGGGAAAATTATAAAACTTCTCTCTGCCCTAGGCTGTGCATATGTGAAATAATAATAATAATAACAACAATTACATCTGTCTTACAGGTTTAGTATAAGAACTAAGATAATACATGTGAAGTGCTTATAAATTGTTACATTGTAGCTCTTAGTAAAATTTAGGCATTTCTGTAAGAAAAAAACACTAAAATATATTTTTTTAATAAAAACCCTAAAACATTAATATATATTATATCCCCATATATATACTGTGTGTGTATATATATGCGTGTGTGTGTTTATATACATATGCCAAGACAACATTGGATTTCTTTGGTTGGTAGATATTACCATTTCTTTTACTGTGACTCTTGAAATCTCTTGAACGGGGCACATAAAGGAGTGAGTAACAATATTTTTAAGGACATACATTGTTATGATGAGCAGCTGTTTAAACTAGTTAAACAATTCTTTTTTGATATGTAAAGTTGAATTTATTGGGGTGACATCAACTAATAAAATTATACAGGTTTCAAGTGTACAATTCTATGACACATCATCTGTACATTGTATTGTGTGTTCACCACCCCAACTCAAGTCTCCTTCCATCACCATTCATTCCCCGTTCACCTTCTTCTACCCGCCCCCCTTTCCTCTGATAATCATCATGCTGTTGTCCGTGTCTGTGAGGTTTTTTCCTTTGTTTAATCCCTTTACAATTTTCACCCAGCCCTGCAACCCTCACCCCCTCTGATAGCAGTCTGTTCTCTGTATCTATTTTGTTAGTTAGTTTTATTCATTAGGTTCCACATGTAAGTGAAATTAAACATATTTCCGAGTGTGGAAATTTTGTGGCATGATTGGAGGTAACATCTTTAAGATTGGATTATATAGGTAAGGCTATTGGAAAGTATTAATCTTAGCATATCAAATTTCATCATGATGCAAGGAGGAGTCTCAAAAGCTCAAAAGCTCTACAAAAAGGGAAAATTTAGCTTCTGTTAGTGCAAACTAGAAAATGCTTTCTGACACATGGTCCCTAAACCTCATTAATCAGTACAGTGAGTTCCGGCACTTATTTATTAAACAATTGATGTATCATTTCCAAACTGCAGTCTTCTCAGAATTTCAGCCAATCCATACTTTCCCCGTCAAGTTCCGTGTTTGGAGCTGTTGCTCCTGTTAGCGCTGTTCTGCACCACTCCAGTTGATTTGAAACAGAAGCGGCAGCCCTGTCTGATGGAAGTCCACTTAATGATTAATTAGTACCTCACTTTTGCAGCACGTTAGGAGGGTGTTCTTGCTGGAGTCATGATTAACTTTCCAACTGCAAATGTTGAAACAGCTACCTTATTGCAATGTAGTGTTGTCACATGGTGTGTTTAGGTATCATTATGTTTGGTGATTTAATTGCATTGCTAGGAACTCTTTGCTTCCTATTATCCTTAAAAGAACATCATTATGGAAATCCTGCAGAAGCTTATGGAAAAATACAGATATAAACACATTCAACATGAATGTATCAGTGTGCCAGTGTTACTTATATGCATGTGTATGTATATATTCATGCAATTTTCTACCTTTTGCTAGAGATACACTTATGGAATATTTTTCTTCTTTTTACTCCCATCCCAGCCCACCCCCAGTCACTTATGAAATTGACTTGAAGAAATGCAAGACATATGCTTATATATTGTATCTTAATATTTTTGTGACAACAATGTTCCAAAAGTATAGACACATTAAAATTATCAGGGGAGAGTTTAAAATCTTGGGAACAAAGTAACTGACTCTAGCTAAAAACAGGACTGGTTTTAACTGTAAATGATAAAGACCTTTCTTCGTTCTTTCCTTAAATTATTTCCTGTAGTATGTTCTCCAATGTTTGGGTTGCTGCAGACAGAAATTCTAATAGCCCATATGATATTGAAAAGCTGACATTGTGAAAATACATTACAATGAATATGGCTTCAGGTAATAGGTCAGTCAGAGGTTAGCTCATATGTATAGACTGTAAAAAGAATATGGCTCTTTATTTTCCACCTAGCCTTAGTCATGGCATTATGTCCCAAGTTTTAATACTAACTTAGGACAGCGTTACTCAATGTGGTGCTTTGCATGTATGGCCCTGTTTTAGTCAAAGTGCCAAGCTAGCTTTTGTTCTTAATGCTTAGGTGCTTTTCGATTAGTTGTTGTGCAGTGAGAAAATAAGGCACACTGCTACTATCAATTAGTTCTATCCTTACTGCTAATATTACTATAAATCACTGTTGATAACAGGAGATTCTACTGGCTGATAGATCGCAGGGATATACAATGGAAATGAAACAGTGGAGGCAAGTTGTTGACTTACAGTAGAATTCCGTTAAGGCACAAATGATTTGGATGTACACACGAATTCCCAGAGGTATGAAGAGTAAATGATGTAACAAAAATAAATTACTTTCAAAACCCTACTTCACACAAATATAAGGTGGTGCTACTATTATAATTATTATTTGTCTTTATTATTGTTATTTTGGTTTCACCTTATAAAATCCTGTCTCTGGAAATCTAGTTAATATGTATACATTTCTATTTGCCTTTTCCAGAATGTCATGTAAAAGTTACCATGGGAGAGGGGAGGGATGAATGGGCAGAGCACAGAGGATTTTTAGGGCAGTGCAAATATTCTGTATGACACCATAGTGATGGATACATGTAATTATAAATTCTTTAAAACCCATAGAATGTATAACACCACATATGACCGTTAATCTAAACTATGGACTTTTGCCTTGACTGATGTGGCTCACTTGGTTGAGAATCATCCAGCAAAGCCAAAGGTCTCTGGTTTCATTCCAGGTCAGGGTACATGCCTGGGTCATGTGCCTGGGTACCTGGTCCTTCTCGGTTGAGGGGCCTGTGAGAGGTAACCAATCGATGTTTCTCTCCTTCTCTTCCTCCCTCCCTTTTCTTATCTCTAAAAATGAGTGAATAAACTATTTAAGAAACAATCCAACTATGGATTTTAGGTGATTATGATATGTCAGTGTAGGTTCATTAACTGCAAAAAAATCTACCACTCTGGTGGGGAGGTGATAGTGGGGGCGCTGAGGTACAAGGGGAGAATCACTGCACCTTTCTCTCAGTTTTGCTGTGAACTTTTAATTAATTAATTAATTTTTGTTCAACTTTTGTTTCAAACTTTTAATTAATTAAAAGTTCATAACAAAAATTAATTAATTTTTGAAAACAGCACAGGATTAAGCATTACATTTTGCAAGAAAATGGAGGGAACAAACTACAAAGTACATTTTTGTGAGTCAAGGCACAAACTCAAGAAATGTATAAACCTTCTACATAAATATCTTTTCTTTACAATTTAATAACTATACGTAAAACTTCATTATGTATAGAAGTTTTTAGAGCAGATTTGAGTTAATTAAATCTGCTCTGAAAAATAGCCTTAATTTTAAAGAAAAAGTACAATAAGAGAAATCATAGAATTTATATCTTTCTGAGACTGGCTTCTTTCACTTAGAATGATATATTTGAGATTCATCCTTTGTGGTGGTGTATGAATTACTTGTTTGTTCCTTTTAATTATTGCATAGTATTCCACTGTTTGGACATACCACAGTTTATTTATTGGTCAGTTGACGGACATTTGGGTTGTTTACAGCTTTGATAATTACAAATAAAACCACTAGTAACATTTGCATACAGGTTTTTTTTTTTTTTAGTGCACATAGGTTTCATTTCACTTGAATAATGCCTAAAAGTAAGATCATTGACTTATATTGTGGTCATGGTTTTGCATTTTTACCAGCAATGTCTGAGATTTTCTTATCCTTATTATTCACAGCTTCTTTGATTTAGTCATTCTAAGAGTTGTGTGGTGTTATCTAATTATGGTATTAATTTGAATTATTCTAATAAAATAAAGATGTTGAGTGCTTTTCATGTGAAGATTTGCCATTGTAAATGCCCATTCTTATTGAAGTTTAATTGTTGACCATTTTTAATTGGACTTTTTTTTCTACAATTGAGTTTTTAGAGTGTTTTAATATAAATTCAAAATATAGAAACATTTACACTCTTATTTAAAAATATTCTCCTAGAAAGTGGTTTGTCTGTTAATTTTATTCCTTAACAGTATATTCCAAAGAGCAGAAGTTCTTAAATTTTACAAAGATCAACTAATTTACTTGTTCTTATATAGACTACACTTTGGGGTTGTATCTCAATTTTGCAAAATCATGATCACAAAAGTTCCTCCTTTCTTTTCTTCTGTACATTTTACAGTTTTAGATTTTACATTTAGATCCAAAGTCAATTTTGAATTAATTTTCGCATGTGGTATAAAGAATGGTGAGGATTCATTTATTTGCATCTTGTACCACCATCATTTGATGAAAAGTCTACTTCTAAATGTCTTTTGCATCACTAGGAGAGATATCTAATTTTTTTCATGGTTCTTATTTGAATACTCCTTGGAAAATAGCTTCTTAGCATTTGAAAAATACTTCCTTAGTTATAATTTTCTATCTTCCACTCTAATTTCCTCTTTCATTGCAATTAAAATGTCTCTATAAAAAAATAAACCTTGCCTCACCAGAATTTTACAGTTTATTTGTTTAACAATCTTTGTGCATTATACCTATTTCAAAATCAGCTGGTGTACAACAATTCAACTTTGTCACTAACCATAAGGAGGCCCCACAGATGTTACAGGTTGAAGGGCTTGGTACCTAACAAGATTGTCCTTACTTCAGATGCCAGGCACAAATGAGGACCCCACCCACACTTCTGACCTAGGTTCCCAAGATCTGCTTCAGGTTTGATAGTTTGTTCAGAACTCTAGAAGGCACTCTACTCATGATTACATTTTTATTACAGAAGATGCAAATCAGCCATAGGAAAATGAAAAGACATGTAGAGTCAGGGTGTATCACCCTCCTGGGACATCAGTGTTCTCATCAACTAGGAATCTCCTATGAGCATTAATGTCCAGAGTTGTAATTGGGATTGTATTACATAGGCATGATTGATTAAATAATTAACTATGTGATAGAACTAAATCTCCAACTTCTCTTCACTCCCTGGAGGTTAAGTTGACTCAAAATCCCAACCCTCTAATTACATGGTTGGTGTTTCCTGTGACCAATCTCATCCTGAATCTCTCTAGAGGCCCACCTAGAGTCACCTCATTAGCATAACTCAGGTGTGATCTAAAGATTTTATAAAAAACAAAAACAGTCCTATCATTCTGAAAATGACAAGAGTTTAGAAGTCCCTCACAAGAACAAGAGACAAAGGCCAGGTAAATTACTTATTATACAATAATATCTTACTACCAGCATTTACAAGGAGCTTGCTCTGTTTCAATATTTAAATTATGAGAGCATTAACAAATCAGTTTCTAAAAGATTTTCAGTGAGATTTTTTAAAAATATTGAGGCATAAAGCAATAAAATATTGCTTATCTCTTTTAAACTTTCAAGATATCCTGTATGTCCAATTTGCATAATATCAAAGAAATAGAAACTTAACTTGGTAGTTTAAAAATTCCAGCAAACCATGGTGCAAAGTTACTAGGAAAAATGCTGTAAAGAGAGAAGAATAAGTTAAGGCAAAAAGTAAAAACACCCTTAGCTTAACAATCCCACAGAGGTATGCTTATATTTAAAAGAATAGCGTATGGAAGATGAGTTTCTTAACTAGTTTCTAACATCTAAAAACAAACAAGAAATGACAAATCTTTGGTCTACTTCTGTGCATGGTTTTATAGAACTTCATGTAATTTTCTAGAGCAACTCTTATAAATGTCTTTCTTTGGAAGTAGCATAGGTTACAATCAAGAAGAGTAAAAAATTGATGAGAAATTTTCTAATACAGTTAAAATGAAATCCAGTCTTCAGAACTATAATTTCTCATTTAAAAATCCAGTCTCTGCATTTCCATTCTAAATGATATAGCTTTTCTGGATAGAGTAATCTTGGTTGTAGGTCCCTGCCTTCCCCAGATAAGGTCAAGTTAAAGGAGTTCATCATCACCAAGCCCTTATTATATGAAATGTTAAAGGGACTTACCTAAGAAAAAGAAGATCAAAACTATGAACAGTAAAATGACAACAAACTCACAACTATCAACTGAACCTGAAAAAACAAAAAGAAACTAAGCAAACAACTAGAGCAGGAATAGATTCACAGACAGAGATCACATGGAGGGTTATCAGTGGGGAGGGGGAGGGGGTGAAGGAGGGAAAAAGTACTAGGAATAAGAAGTATAATTGGTAAGTAGAAAATTCACAGGTGGAGGTTAAGAATAGCATGGGAAATGGAGAAGTCAAAGAACTTGTAAGTATGAACATGAACTAAGATGGGGGAATGATGGTGGGAGGGGGTGGTACATGGCAGAGGGGAATAAAGGGAAGAAAAAATAGCATGTAATAGCATAAACAATAAAACGTATAAAAATTCAGTCTCTGCAAATTCTATTTTAGGAGTTTCCCAAATAAATTATAATAGCTTTATATGTTCCTTTGCTAGTAAACACTTGTGGAAAGTGTTGAAAATAAATGCAGCTCTAAGGGAACTGACTCTAAGACTCATTTCAGTAAGAGAGAATCTCCATGATATCTTCTCTAGCACTTGACGTGCAAAGTTTATTGAGCATAGGTTTGGTTTTCAAAATGCTGTATTACTGGCTTTTGCTGTAAACCTGCAACATATTTTGGCGTTTCTTTAAATTTTCAAAAAATGTTGCAGTATTCCTAGCATACTCTTTCTCTCAGAAACAAAATCTTCCCAAGACATTCCTTTCTGAGTGGTGTTTGATATAGTTACAATGATGTTATTTCCCAGGCCTTAACACTGTAATAATCAGAAGTGTGTGACTCTAATTCCCAAATCATACTGAACATGCACTTGAGTAAATCAAATTAATTATGAAAATAAACACACAATGAACAGTGAAAATGAATCAACCAATTTTTAAAAGTGTATTGGATTTGAATATGAATTATGTAACACCTATTACCAGGAGAAACTTCTTTCCTGTTTTTAATGGGCATATAACTATCTAGAGATTAAAAAAATCCTACCTGGATTACATTTTATTTCTTTCAAAACAAATTAATCTCATCCTAGTTCTACATATAAAATGGATTCCATCAATACATTTGAAAATGAGGTCGCGCTAACCTGCGCTACAGTGAATGCGCCGCAGTGCCGCAGACGTTGCAAACACCGTGCTCCGATACAGGAGCACTTTCAGATGCTTATTGTAAGAGCAAGGGATCTTTCAGTCATTTGCAAGGGATCTGCTGCAGTCAACGGGATGAAAAAGATGGTCATTGCTCTTTAATGTAATTTTGCAGATCTCATAAAAGAAAATATCGCTATTAAATTTCTCAGAAGCTGCTCATCTCTGATCTGTGCAAAATGAAGTGAGACCTACAAGATAAGCACGCACAGACAACGCGTGCACACACATAGTCCGCATGTTGCACGTGCGCGCATACTCAAAGTGAAGAGTTTCTACCGGGGCCAGTGGAGGGATCATTTCCCCTCAACACTACACTCATAAACAAATGCTCGGGAAACAGTTTGTTTATCTTGAACCAAATTTCTATTTTTAAACTCTCCACACGCAGACATCATATGATGTTCATGAACCCTAAGAATGTTCTGACTTACTGCCTCACTGATAATTTAATTGGGGCAACTTCTATTTTTAAGAAACTGCTTAGTCATGTATTTGGGGTTCCACTATGCTTCGGGAACGTTTTTTGTTTCATAGTAAAATGATCTGAAGCCCTGGCTGGTGTAGCTCAGTGGATTGAGCGCGGGGCTGCGAACCGAAGGATCGCGGTTCGATTCCCAGCCAGGGCACATGCCTGGGTTGCCAGGCCAGTTCCCGGCAGGGGACATACAAGAGGCAACCGCACATTGATGTTTCTCTCCCTCTCTCCTTCCCTTCCCCTCTGAAGATAAATAAATAAAATCTAAAAGAAAAAAAAAATTTAAAAAAAAATTAAAAAAAATAAAATAAAATGATCTGAGCTAAATAATCTATTTTGACCTTATGAGAGTGGGTTTTTTTTTACACAATCGCTATCTCCATTGTGAAATCATGGGATTTTCTGAAATTCCCTTTAATGTTGTTTAAAAGTATTTTTGTATTATCATAACATTTCCATGGTTTCTAAAGTGTATTAAAGTAAATATGGAAATCATTTAAAGTGGAGGAAAAGAAGACACTTTAACAAATGAGTCAGAAAGATATTTTACTGTTCCAAAAGTTGCAATGACTATGTCTTTTAAAATAGGCTAAAAGGTATCTATGCCATACATTTTTGTCTTTAAAAGTTGGTTATTCCTGTGTAGGTAACTGGAACTGTTTCTAACAAGTCATGTATTTAGAGAAATTACAATAGCTTTAACCATCTGATATGATCTTTTAAACCTTTGAAAATCAAGCATTTTTTGTTTGTTACAGGTAAAAAGCTGATGATTTCAGTGAGACCAGTGTCTAGCTACGGGTGGAGTAGAAAATCAAATTGAGAAACAGGATGACACCATTCAGACATACCAGGCAGGGTTACTGAGCTCTTGTTCTAAGTTTTCAGTCTGTGACATACCTACTTCTTTCATGAGTGATAATTGTCACCTGAAACTTTGTGGTAAACTGCTAACAACCGCAACATGCATGCAGTAGAAAAGAGATTCTGTCATCCACTTACACCTAGAATGTATTCATAATGAGTTCAACTTTTATTTTACACCTACATCCACTGGTCCGGCCAGCACACCAGGAAGCAGTCAAATGTCAAAATTACCATGCCCCTCCCACCTACATCCATCCCCCACACTCACGTATGTTTGCAGAAACAACTTTTTATAAATTTTATAAGAGCACCAATTAGTAGATTTTATGATTAGACATTTTCAGATTGATAAATCTTAAATATCTATTAGATATCACTATTCTATAGGAATTAAGGATAAAAGTGATAGATTTTTCTATTCTTCAATAGTATTCACATATTCACTGTATAGCATAAAACAAGACTGAAAATATCCAAATATTTTGTAAAGAGAAGGAACAGAAATGGAAAGCAATTATTTTGATATAAATTATTCTTTCCATTCTAAACATTAATCATTGACATGAAAAATGTAATGGACTGCTGGTCACTTTTGTTTTCCTATATTAAGACTCATGGAAACATTTTAGTGTGGTAAACAAATTAAGTGAGTGCTCTTCAATTTGACTATATATCTAGAGACTTCAAAGTTCTTTTGCCTGGGGACTTCTAATTTATTTTATGACTAGAAGTTCTTCAGTGTACTGACTTCATTCCCTTTAATCAAAATAAATTTTTATTTTAATTTATGACTGCAGTTAATCAATATGTTTGAGGTGCAGTGTACTATATTTTTTGGAGCTTGAGAATCTCATGAAGGGAATCTTATTTTCATTGTTAGAACCTTTGGCTCCCTTCGCGATACCCACATTCTTCAGGTCCAAATTCTTTTCTACCTTGTGAACTGGTAACCACAAAGATTTTATATTCTAGGCAAACATTGCAGATTTCATTTTTAAGGGGCCTGCTTTTGTAACTGAGTTGTGTAGAATAAGTACCGGTTGAACAGTAGAGAAGAAAACAGGGCCTGACCCAGCATGGCCTTACCTTTGAATTCCAGGAAATAAGAGGGCTGCTGCCCTCATCAGTTTGGGTGGCTATAGGCTTAGTAGTCAGTTTGGCCATCATAGACTGGGTGCCTAATAAGCAATATGTGTTCTCATTCTTGTTTTTTTTTAATTTGCCACTTTACTGTATGTAATTAAACTAGGTGTGAAACTTCTCTTTTTCAGTTGGTATTTCTATTAAAGATATAAATCCTTAATCTGTGATCCATATTCTGAATGTAGTTTTCAAATTAAAATGTTATCTATTGACATTCATTAATATAACATTGCTATACAATTTTAAAAGTGCGTTTTCCATACCTAATCTTCTGGATTTTCAGAATTAGTTAAAAATATATAAACTTTATCTAGGTGTTTATTCTTCTCATAAAATGAATATAATTTTTTTAATTTAAATAAAAAGGTAGATTTTAAAGTCATCTCCAAAATTTTCACTTATTATACTGGTGTATATAGCTGAGTAATCATTAACATGTTTAGTCTTAGTTTCATCACTTGTAAAATAGAAATAATAATATGTCAGTGCTATGCTGCAAATAAGTTTTATTATTAAGGTCATATCTTACAATATGTGTAAACAAACAACATAAGAGACTAAAATCACTACGGTATACATGCCAGTTATGTTAATAAAGTAATAGGAGGATAATCAGGAATCATAAATAAGCTACTTTCAAAGATTTTTTGCAAATTTTTATGCAAAAGCTATTAAATTACAGTGTAATTTCGGAAAGCAATTTAGTGCCTGATATATTTGCTGATCAACTTGGATATTGCTGCCTAAGGATTTATGTTTACTTTGAGTTGGTACAAAGTTATAACTTTAAAATATAATTTACTTGATATGAATTTATGACCTCATTTAAAAATATTCTAAGCCACTTCAATGTTCTCTGGTAGTGGTGAATTTCATGAGTTAATGATACACTGGCTTGAGAAGAATTTCCTGTTTTCTGTTTTGGATGCTTTGCTGTCTTTGCAGTATGCCTCTGATTTTATGAGAAAGTTGCATGGAAAAAAAATGTGACAGTATGAGGCTATGTACCGAAATACCTTTGGGATAAACTAACTTGTAAATAATTAAAAAGAGTTTTTTCTTCAGGAAGCAAATATTTAAGACGGAGGCAAGCAAAGACTTGTTTGAATGAATAAATAAATATCAATGCCTTTAGTCATAAAACCAGCAACACTCTTCTGCTACTGCTTAGATTTCATTCATGTTTTCTTTTGGAGTGATAAAAATCAGAGACAGAAAGCTATGAAAATGATCTGTGTTGTAAAATTTCAGTCTCCTTAGAACTGTAGTTATAGTTTGGCCTTAACCTACCTACTCTTCAACTAGCTCACTCTCTTTTTCCTGGAGTTCCCAGGGGTCAAATTTCAACAGGGACTTTTAAAACAACCATTTGATTTAATAGCCCTGGAATTCCTTTCCTATGCCTCTTAGCCTGAAAATTTCTTTTCCTTTTAGTTCTGATCTCTCGTACAGTGTTGGCTTCTCCATGACATCTTCAGGACTTCAGTTCTCCTAACCATGACTCATTCTTCTCTTTTCCATGCTTCTTTGCCTTTTATTTTTAGCTAAGTTATAGCCTTTAGGTATGTGATTTCTTTCTTTTTCATTTTTCTTTTTTTTTTAGTCCTAGAAGTAAAACTCATGCAAGCTATTTTTCTTTTCAGTGAGTGAACTTTATACAGAAGCAAAGGCACACACAGAATAAAAGAAAAACAGATAAATCTTAATGCCCTTTTGTTTTCCCTTTGCAAACAAGTGGAATGAGAATTAGAAACTTTCAGGCCCAAATGGAGAGAAGATTTCAATTCCCTACCATTCTGTGCACACAGTAGGGGAGCAGAAACACCTCAGCAGGGTCAGGACCTGCTGCTCTGCAGTGATTGTCATGGAGAAAGGTGGAATCTGTCCCTTTTTATTATTATTGTATTTTTTTCCATTACCATTTAGTCCCCTTATACTCCCCCTTCCCTCCAGGTCCTTTAATCCTTTGAGCCCTTTTTGACTTTTGTTCAATCCCTGAACCACATTCCATCCACTCCCCCCTTAGCTGACATCTGCTCTCTCTCTGAGTCTGTCTCTGTTTTGCTTGTTAGTTCAGTTTGTTCATTAGATTCCATATGAGAAATCATAACCAAGGATATAAAAGACCTGTACTCAGAAAATTATAAGACACTGAAGAAAGAATTTGGAGAAGATACAAATAAGTGGAAGCACATATCTTGTTTGTGGATAGGAAGAATTAACATCATTAAAATGTCCCTACTTCCTTAAACAATCTATAGATTCAATGCAATTCTTCTCAAGATTCCAATGATGTATCTCACAGAACCAGAGCAAATATTTCAAAAATTTATATGGAACCACCAAAGGCTCCTCACAGCAACAGTGATCCTGAGAAAGAAGAACACAGTTGGAGGAATCATGATACCTAATATCAAACTATACTAGAAGGCTATAATAATTAAAACTGCCTGGTACTGGCATAAAAACAGACACATAGATCAAAGAAATAAAATGGAGAGCCCAGAAATAATCCCACAGCTTTAGAGTCAATTACTATTTGACAGAGGAAGCAAACATATATAATGGGCTAGAAATAGTTTGTTCAATAAATGGTGTTGGTAAAATTAGATGTGTGCAGAAAAATGAAACTAGATCACCTTCTTCATACTGCACACAAGAATAAATTCAAAATGGATTAAAGACTTAAATGTTAGACCCAAAGCTGTAAAAAATGTAGAAGAAAATATAGGGAGCAAAATCTCGGACACTGCTTGTAGCAATACTTTATCTGTTATATTTTCCCAGGCAAGGGACACAAAAGAAAAATTAAACAAATGGGACTACATCAAACTAAAAAGTTTTTGCACGGCAAAGGAAAGCATCAGCAAAACAAAAAGAATATTTTCATTAAGCAAAAGAAGTTCAGGAATGTCTCTATCCCCAGGGCTCAGAACATACAATAGCAGCAAGGTGGTGAAGGATGAGACCTGTTTCGTAGGCTGCCCTGTTAAGAGGCCTTAACTAACCTTCTCTGTCTTCACAGAGTCTGGCTGTTAATTGAAAGTGATCGGACTGGCAGAGGCCAGCTGAATGCTCACTTCAAAGGTAGCCGGAGTGGTGCCCAGAAATTTACATGTTGAGACTCTCCAAGTAAAAATACCAATTCTTTTAAAACTCAAAGTTAAACCCAAAATATATTTACATTTTAAATAATCATCAAAGAAATCTATATCCAAACTATATTACATGTGAGTTTCATGAGCTACTTAGACTGCATTTACTTTAGAAGACATTTAAGTGGTATTTCTTGAATTTACAAAGGTCTTGAGAAAGAGAATATTCTAAGGGACTTTATAGCAAACGCCTTCGTGTGTTGTATTTTAAATTATTTATTTGGTTGTACATTTCCTCCACTAAACCAGGAGCTCCTTGAGGTCAGTGGAAGGGAATGAAAAACACATGGACTTTGGTATGATTTGACCATGTGTTTAACTACCGGCTATGTGACCTTGGGCAAGTTATTTAACTTTTTGTGCTTTGTTTTTGTTTAATCTGTGAAACCTTCTGGAAATTATTCTGTGCAAACCTGCCACATATTAGACATATGGTATGTATTTGTAGAGTGAATTAATGGACTAATTCATTAATGGTTCTTTTTTGTGAAAGGAGTTTCAATAATGTTTATTGGTATCAGGGTGATGATGAGTATTAAATGGCTTACATTTAAATGTAAGACATGCTTTAGAGAAATCATACGATGATGGAGCTGAGGGTTGTGTAGAAGGAATTTCGGACCAGTTAATCTTGACAGTGCGGGAGAGAGGGCGTTTTGGGAACATCTAGTTCTGCGCATGCTAGGTCCCCTCCAGAGTTCTAGGAGCTCTAGGTTGGAAATTTTGTTACAAGCCATGCTATGGTACTTATTTATCTGTTCTTATACAATATTGAATATAGTTGATTATTTTTTTCATAGTCTCCATCCAAATTGAGAACAAATATTTCAGCCAAATAACTCCATCTACAAAGGATCAAACTAACTCAAGTTTCTGGGACTTTAAGGCCAGCACAGCAGCATCCAGTGCCGGGCCTGTGATACACTGTGCTATCCTACTAAACCTTATGCTGGAAGACGCCACAGTTTGATGGACGCAGTCACAGAAGAAATTAAAAGCGGAGTTAAGGAACAGAATGAAGAGACATCATTACCTCTAGAAGTAAGTTCTGTTTCAACCGAAACTGATGCCTGTGATTATTCAATGTTTAATGAGTAAGGAGTTACAAGATAGAGGCATCATGATACACAGATTAACTTCAGACCTTGAGTGCTTGACAGGCAGCAGGTTTCTGTAGGGTTGTTCATAGAAAAGAAAAAAAGAATAACTTCAAGCCGGGAAGATATGTTTGCTGACAGAAGCTTGTGGAAAGAGACTGACTTAAAAGGAGCTATGGGTTTGAAGCAAGGAAAAAGAGATCTGTAGACAAATATTTTCAGAGCGCAAGGCCTGCGGTTAAGTTCAGATGAATGAATACATCCTGGTGATCATAGGAAGAGTAAGCATAAGAAGACTAAGCAGTTTTGTCTGAGAAGAAGAAAAAGGTATTATTTGTGGGAGGTTTATGGAATAGAGTTAGCACCATTTTTAAAGATTTTATTTATTTATTTGTTTGTTTGTTTGTTTATTAGAGTGAGGGGAAGGAAAGGAGAAGGAGAGGGAGAGAAACGTCAATGTGTGGTTGCCTCTCACCCACCCTCTACTGGGGTCCCGACCTGGCCCGCGCAACCCAGGCATGTGCCCTGACTGGGAATCAAACTGGTGAACCTTTGGTTCACAGGCCTGCGCTCAGTCCACTGAGTTACACCAGCCAGGGCAAGAGTGAGCACTTTTATTTTTTTTATTTTTATTTTTTTTAAATTTTTATCTTTAGAGGGGAAGGGTAGGAGAGAGGGAGAGGGAGAGAAATATCAATGTACGGGTTGCCTCCTGTGTGTCCCATGCTGGGAACTGGCCTGCAACCCAGGCATGTGCCCTGACTGGGAATCGAACCTCGATCCTTTGGTTCGCAGGCCCGAGCTCAATCCACTGAGCTACACCAGCCAGGGCAAGAATGAGCACTTTTAATGAAATTTTATTATAAAGATGAGTTTAACTTTTAAATCTAAAAACATAGAAAATGCTACCTTCTACCAGTTCCCTTCTGTTCCTTCAGCAGACCTGGTGGGGCAGTTTAACAGACAAGAAGTTGGTGCTGACCCCCAAACTCCATCGAGTAGGAGAGCCACAGAGGGATGAAGACTTCACCTGGATTGTGTTATTTTGATGCACAGCATTACATTTTGTTGCTGTTCCTGATGTATTAGTGACAAACATGAATCATCTTATCTTCACTTTTGTGGTCTTTGAAATTTTCTTGGGACAACAGCAACAGCAAAGAAAAGCACACATATGAACACACACAAATCTATCTGGATACTCTCCAAAATGCCCATACTGAACACATCCTCCTATTTTAAAATTCCACCCATACTCATTTTGATGTATGCAAAGTTGCCAAGGCAATTAACTGAAACCAATTCAGTGTTTAAAATTTCCTGCCTGACATTACACAAGGAGCGCTGCCTTATTATTAAACTAAAACTTGGCTGTTTCTTTACATCTGGTGATAAATGATACATCACTGTGCAAAAGTGTCATGATTTTTTTAACATTACAAAATTGCGTGAAGTTTGAATTTTTTACTTCTAAAAATAAAATGATTAGATTGTAATAACCGTCTCATACATTTTAGATAACATCCTCAAATGGCAAATCTGTCATTGTCTGATACATAGTCCTCATGTCCTATATGGAACAATTAGGAAGCTGGAACACCATCTATTTTATTTTCCATTATGTCATTTTGCCTGGCATGAAAATGGAAAGAACACTGATTATCCGAATATAGTGCTCCATGTAGACAAGGGTGCTGAGATGATAATTAAGAGAGCCAGGTTCTAGTCCTTCCAGGACTAGACAAACAGCTGGAAGAACTTGGGCAAATCTCTTAGCATCTATATACTTTTATCACTTCTAAAATAAAAAAGCTGGGTTAAATGATCCATTCTAGATCGATAATGGAGTCATCCTTTATCATCTAGTCCCTATTTCCAGGCATCAGACTCACTAAACTGGAAGTCATTCTAGTCAACAAAATACATGATTATGATCTACCCCCTTTAGTAATTTCCTACATGGAATCATCTCCTGGTTTCCCGTTAACTGATACAGACCTTCATTTCTTGTCTACGCTACAGGCCCAGTCTTTTACTTGCTTTTCCTCTGCTTCCTAGTGTGGCTCATCTCCAGCATCTCTCTGCCTTGCAGCCTGGGGCATTGTTCTAACACAAAAAGCTAATGATGGTAGGGTAATACTACCCCATTTAAAATAATTTAGTCGTTCCTCTTAAATCCTCAGTGTATTATTCAAGGTTCTTCATTTTTAATCTTCCCTCTACCTCTTCCTAGCCTCAATTCTCATCGTAATATATATTAGACCTGTACTGGATTACCTTGACCTCCTTTCCCCTGAATACATTACTTCCCACTTTTCTGAAGGCATCAGGAGGAGTAAATCTTGACATCTTTGTTCAACTTGCTTTCATTCTCTGGGCTATTCTGCTTCCTGTGGTGAATTGTAATGAACTCTTTCCCTTCAGAGTTATCTTAAGCATCATTCTGTCCCTTAAGGGACATTCTTTTTGTTTTAATTTTCTCAATCACAGCTTACATTCAATATTATTTTGTGTTAGTTTCAGATATACAACATAGTGTTTAGATAATCATGTACTTTACAAAGTGTTCCCCCAGATATTTCCAGTATCGATGTCACTGACCATCAGAGAAATGCAAATTAAAACCACAATCACCTCAAGGGGCATTATTGCCCCTTTTTCTCACTCCACATTACCTCTTCAAAGTAGAATTGATTACTCTCTTGTGCCCACTACCTTATACTTATATCGTAGCAACTATTTCATTCTATTTCTATATATAATTATGTGTATTATAAATGCATTTATTCCAGTTTCATTTTTGTTTTCAACTCTTTGAGAATTGGAGCTCTTATGCTTGACATTGACATTCAGAGTCATGGAAACTTCCTTTGTAAAGGTAAACTGCTCTCTAATTCATAGATAGCTTTGAAGACACTCTAATTTTTTGGATATTTTCTTGACTTGCATTTATTCTATCTATAAGGAATATAGTTATGTGATTTTATTATCAGAATTTGAAAATATTCGTTAGAATGTACATGAAGATGTGTAGGCAATTGTTTAAAAAAATAACATTTCTACTTTATTTATTTCAATGGTCTAATGTAAAATTTAGGAAATATTCATGGTTGTCTTAGCCCATGTTATGAAAAGGGTTGCTCTTCATGTGAAAGGTTTTGGAATGGTTTTTTTTTTTTATTAGATGCTAATATAAAGAGATCTAATATCTCTTTGGCTACTACTGTGTACTTACAAGTAACAATTATATATGTGCTAATTTTTCAATACAGTTTATTTCTCACATATTCTTTCTTATGATCACGAACTCAAACTATCTTCCTGCTTTCTTTCTTTGTATTTTTTCCATTTAACATTTTAATAAGCAACATGAGTCACTCACCAAATCAGGAACCTGATAATTAACACACACAGAGGAACTGAACTTGGGGTTTTATATTCTAAGAAGGATAAAAGAATAAAGACACATTTATTGCACTATGGCATCTGTTACAATATTAAAAGAAGATGTCAAACTCTTCTTTTTGTGGTTATATTTTTTGCAGGATTTTTAAACCCCATGTAATTCAGCATGCAGACAAAAGGAAGAAGGCATTACTGGTAGAGAAAGGAATAGATACAAAGACCTAAGTGTAAGAGAGTCACCTTCATCTTGTTCAATGTACAGAGTTTGTTTGGGGGGGTATCAGAGCACAAGGCAGAAGAGTTGGTGATAGGTGAGTTTATGAAGACCTTTCTACTATTCTAAGAAATATGAGATAGTTTAAAGAAAAAGGTTAATATAGTTTAAAGAAAAAGGTTAATATAGTTTAAAGGAAAAGGGGAGGGATGAAAACACATTAATATGGAAAAGATGTCTCAAATGTGTCTCTTAAACTGCTTACCATACCTATAGCATGGCATGCAAACTGAATAAATGAAGGAAAATTAAGGAACTCCTACTGTGTTTCAAGTGAAGTTTGATGAAGGTTCACATTAAGATAGTACTAGCAGGAAAGGAGAGTAGAGGGCCTAAGGAATTTTAAAAGACATAATAATGGGATTGAGTGACTCTTTGGATGTAGGAGATGGAAGAGTATTAAACAATGTACTTATTTTGTATTAGAGAGACTCTGGAATTTTGGGGGCCTATAGGAAAAGAAACTAAAAAGAAAAAAAAATGAAAGAAGAGGAATTTAGGTTTATTTATCCTAAGTTTGGCATGCCTTTAAGGCATATAAGTTGTATTCTGAAAAAAATGAGAAATATGGATCTGTATAAGTTAGTATCCCATTTGTCTTCATTTAGAAAACACATAGTCTGTGGCTTAACCACATTGGTTTACGTTTCTTATGTAACAGTAAATTCAAAGGCAAGAAGTGTCTGACACTGCTCTGCTGCCCAATGATGTGGGGACCCGCAGTCCTTTCATTATCTTTTTTTTTCTTACTCTGCTCACCAGCTGGCTACAGGATGGCTGCTCCATCTCTATTCTACACTCGCATTCTAAATAAGACGAAAAATGATAAGAGGACGGTGGCAAACTCAGAAACAAAATATTATCAAAACTCCCCAGGCAACAGTTTCTAAAATAGTGGCATGAGGAGTTCTGCTCTCTCCAGCAAAACAACCAAAACTGATAATTATTTCTTTAAAAACCCTAACCACTGAAAGTATCTGGAAGTTGTCTTAAGGATATGATGCAAATAAATTTTCTTAAATTATTCGTTCAAGAAAATCAAATATATCTGTCAGGAGAATAAGAGTCTGCACACGAGGCATAGGAGCTGCCTCAGTTCCTAAGCACTCAGTTCATCGTGACGGAATCTCTAGTTTGGGCGCATGTGACCAAGAAGTTGGGGCTCACTTCTTACTCAGCTGCAGCCAAAGGCTACAATATCTCTCCGAGAGGGGCAGACTGTGAGCATTTCTCATCCTTCCTAGTGCTACGTAGCAGGATCTAAATCCTGGTCAAGTACGTGGGGTCCCTTCTCCCTTTAACCTCCAGCCTCTCTCTCAAGGGTAATAGGCTGAGAATGGTGGGGCACCTTTGAGTCAGTTCACATTTAGAGTTTGGTTCTATCTTGGAAAATGCAAACTCAGAATACCAGACACGCTGCCCCAGGCCAGAGGACTCCTCTTCCAGCTGTGGCGTCACCCACAGAAAATGGAACATTATCCCCATTCCCAGTTCTGAAGCTGTACCTCAGAGATTTTGCTTAAAGAGGGAGGCAGAGTATGCAAAGATCTACAAATCTCTGCCAAAGTATCTGATTTTATTTGGACAGCGTGTGGGGAAGTTCAAGCCCAAGTTGGCTCCTCAAGAAAGGGTAAACAATTAAGGAAAGGCCAGCGTTTCTATGAAACAATAGGCTACACTTTTGAGTTTAACAGAGTGGACAAGGGCAAAACAGCTAAGAAGAGTCATCCTGGAATTATAACAAACCTCAGAAACTGGCAAGAAAACATACCCTACAATTTATGTTCTAGGGCTTTGTCAAAAACAATAGAGCAATAATTGGCAGTTAGTAGAGGCTAACAGCTAGGTATGATACCAGAAAAAGCAGACATCTTAAAATAGAGAAAGGGGAATGAGACAGTCAAAGAGAGCCCTGCTAAAGCCATTGCCATTGCAGGGTTACAATGTGCATGCCCTAGGCTATGCCTTCTGAGGAATGACGTTAGAAAGTGAAACACTTTGGGGGAATATGGATTTTATTAAAATAGTCCAGCTAAGTCACTGAGGAAGTACATACACACACAATAATAACAACAGGCCCTGGAGAAAGGACAGAGTGTGACGTGTACAGGAACAAAAGCAGGCAATAGAAACTGCCTGAAAGGCCTGAATGATAGTCTCGCAGGGTAAAGACTTCAAAGCAACTGTTATAAATATATTCCGAAAACAAAAGCAAATCATTTTTAAAGAAATAAAGTATGATGATGATGATGTGTCATTAAAAAAGAATATGAATAAAAATACAGAAATTATAAAAAATAATCAAGAGTAAATGCTGCAATTGAAAAATGCAATTATATAAATGAAAAACTCATTAAAAGGTCCCAAGAGTACGTCTGAACTAAAAAAAAATAGTCAACGAACTTGAAAACAGATTGACAACAATTAAGCAATATAAACAATGGAGAGAAAACAGAATAAAGAGAAATAAAAAAGCTCAGAGAAATGTAGGGTAGTTTTCAGTACAATTGTGTAACACTGGGAAGAGAGGGGACAGATGAAACAGCAGCGAAAAAGATATTAAAGAAACAATGGGTGAAATCTTCTCAAATTTGATAATAATGTTACATACACACCCAAGAATCTCCGTAAAACCAAAGTAATGCAAAAGATTCATACCAAGACATGCTACAGTAAAAAGGTTGAAAGGCAAGAACAAATATCCGAAACCACAAGTAATTCCATATGTACAAGGAACTCCAGTAAAATTAACAACTGACTTCTGCTCAGAGCCAATGGAGGCAAGAATCAGTAGGATGGTATAGTTAAGCATTAAAAAAATGTCAACACCCACTTTTATGTCCAAGAAAACTACATTTCAAAGATGACACTGAAAGAGGCTTTGCCACATAAATAAAATGGGGAGAGGGCACAATGATTTGTTACCAGCAGACCTGCCTCCCTACCCTAAAAAGTACTAAATTCTTCAGTATTAAATTAAACATTTCAAATTCACATGAAGAAAACAGAGCCCTCGTAAAGGTAATTATATAGTTATCAAAGTGTATAAATGCATATTTGTTCTCTTTTTCTCTTCACTGGTCTATAAAGAAATTCTGTAAAACAAAATTCATATGACTGTGCTGCTATCCCACACCAGTGTAGAAATACGTATTTGACAACAAAATAATAGGGGAGATGGGTGCGGGGAAAGTTTGGTTGGACTAAAGTAATAATACCAGATGGTGATTTAAATACCCAGGAGTAAATAAAGATAGCTGGATATGGCAAATAAGAAGGTTATATAATTATTATATTGTACATAATATATACCTATACATGCAAAAAACATATATGCTATACATGATGTATATATTGTAATATATAACAATGTATATGCTTATAATACATATATAGTAGTTTTCAGTTTCATTTACATAGGAATGCTGTGTGGAAAGCATGTTTCTTGAAAAAGTCTAAAAATTTGTCAGTGGGTATTACTACTTGTACTACGTGGATAAACATTGACATGTGACTTGGACAGCACCACCGTGCCCATAGTTAGTGACACAGTATAAGATCGGAAAATTTTTATTATTCTTTAGATTAGGGTGGTTCTTAGAACTCAGTTCTCTGAAGAAAAAAACAGAAATTATGCATCTTGTATTTCTACCTGCCAATCTTTTATGACAGATTTTACTTCTCTGCTTCATATGAAATCATATTCATTCCTTCTTAAAACCTTCATTCAAATTTTATTGTCTATCTAAATAATTTTGAATGACAATAAATTTTGCGGCATGCCATTTGTCTACTGTAGTATTGTTTTAACATTCATTCCTAGACTTACCTTCTGCTGCTTGCTGTCATCTCCCTGTGTTTCAAAATTATATTAGTTTTGGTGCCTCAAATGGGACTCTGATGAACTTCTATGCCTTTTGCTCATGATCTCTGCACCTGAAATTAACTCTGTCTCCCAGTCGACCAAAATCAGCTGATTCTTTAAGGTACACTAACGATTATATTTCTGTCATGTTGTACTTTCTTAACCAGGCGATATTCCACCTTCGAATCTTGTTGTATGTGCATTTCTATGTGACATTTATGTTAATTGGCCTCAGGTTATGAATATTTGAGTAACTTTCTCTATGGAACTACAGATTGCAAGCCCTGTGACTGAAGTAACTGTGCCCTTTGTTTATGACCAAAAGCTAAAGTTGCACAAGGAAGGGATTCAAGACATCAAATTGAGAGAGTTTCAGTGAACTGTGATTGAGAGGTATTATGCATAATTCTTGAATTTAATTATGCATTAACACTTTGTGCCTTATTAATAGCTGGCGAAAAAACAACACGTTTCATCACTAGAAAAAAATACAGCATGTAGAAGGAGAGGACTGTGGAACACAGGAGTACCGTGGGGGCCAGATGGGCACTGAGAAAATCAATATGTTGTCACCTGGGGAACTGGTGCAGCATATGAGAGGGGTCGCATGACACACACTTTCAAAGTCTGGTCACCCTGTTTGAACTCAGGGCTTTTGGAGCTCTGCTCGTTTTCAAAGTTAAAGAGTTCCAAACTCAGGCTGCTGCCACCTCTAAGGATTAAAATATTCATGCCAGTGAGAGGATAGAGCGGCTTTGAACAAAACCGGCCTCTTGTGGTTAACAGAGAGGATGCTGAGGCCTTTACCTTGTTTGCTTCGGGTACCATGTGCATTTAGCTTTCCAAATATTATAAACAGGAAAATTGTCAATTTGTGTATGTCTGAAAAATTACTTGATATCTACCTCCTGTGACTAAATATTACATCTAGTATTTTTCCAGTCATTCAGTGTTTCAAAATTTTTTCTTTAATAGACGATTTCTTAAGTTCTGTTAAACCCAGTAATGCTCCTTGATCACAACAGTGTTAGAACTCACATCTGGAGAGCTACAGAGTGACTGGTCTTTAAAACTAGTTGCTCTTTGAAAAATCTAAGCACGCAGCTGTGGTACTTACGGCACTACATTGTTCCTCTGGAACATGGGGAAACCTCTTTAAAGTCACATGACAGGTTATTATTTTGGTAATGTGAAATGTTCACCTGGCAAGCTTATTGAGTTTGATTTGTGTACATGACCCCATAGCAAATCTATAGTTTATCTACCCCCTTGCCCCCTTGCAAACTGACATCAACAAATGTACCATCTGAAAACAAACCAAAACAACAGCCACCACCACAACAAAAGAAAAACACCTGGAGTATTAAAGTGATTTAACCAGCATGATTTATGTTAATGGTACAGGAGAGAATATTTTTTGGTTCTCAAAATCATAACAGGCAATTGATGTGCCATATTGCAGTATGGTTTTAGCTATCAACATGTCAAGATTTAGTTTTGCTGTTAACATTTTACGATTTAGAAGGCTATAAGAATATGTGCAGTGTAGCAGCAACAAAGGCTTCATTCCCTCAGCTATATTTATGGGGATCTCATTTTTCCCCCTTTCACAGAAGAAATTGAAAAATAAAGAGAGCAGAAGAGACAGACAGGCATCCACTCAATATATTTCATCTTCTTTATTATGTCAAGTAATGAGAAATAAAGAGACAGAAAACCGAGTTCTTAATAGCCTGTGCTCAGGCCAAAGAAGATTCCAGACAGAGGAATCACAGTGTATTTTTATTGGTTTATTATCTCCAACAGATAACTTAACCACGTCAAAGAGCATACCACTTAATCCCAGACCTTCATCAATTACAAGTGCCCCAAGGTTAAGGATGTATTGTACAGGCTACTGGACTGGGAGTTCATGATAATGTCATATATACAAGTAGCAGTGAGTAAGAATCAGGGGAATGTCTCAAATATCACTGGAACACAATAATATTCTTCTTCAAGCTTATTTTCACTAGACAATGATTCAAGTGAAAGGACAAGACTGCAGTAAACAGGGCTATGTTGATGCATAAAAAGTAAATTAAGGTAAAATATCAATCAAACTTAATAAGGACTTAATCAGTAACATCAAGAAAAAGCCCACTTTTGTCATTAGTTTCTGGCTGTAAACAGCTAATGTACATTCAATATTGGTGCTGCTGAGATAATTGTCAATATCGATATTTATATAATCATCAAATCTCCAGCTCAATACCAGACACAAAGACTGAAATTGAGATATGCCCACGTATCTATTTCATAACCAAGTAAAGTACTTCAACTAAGCATACAGTTTGATATTCCACAATGATATTCCACATGAGCCAGATGGAATTATTTTTAAAATAATTCTATTTTACAGCTTTTTGAAAGGAAGGATTTTCCTTTTAAAATGGAATCAACTATTCATCAAATAAAAAGAGAGAGAGAACATTATGTTCTTGGCTTAGTTTTTCCATAAAGAACTCAACATAAACAGAAGAAAGACATTCTAGAATGTGTGTTTTATTTCCTGTGCATGCAAGATTGGAATCATATATACTTAAAAAGAGAAGGAATACTTTTTAAAGTAATGTGTGTATAAAATTAAACATATTTTCAAATATAAAATTAAAACCTTAATTATCAAGAAAATCACCCACTTTTTGCTTCTTTTCATTTTACTGTTTTTAACATCTGCAAAAATGCATTTTAGAACATTTACTTTCAGGTAATTAAATGGTGAGTACATTGGTAATTATCATATTAATCTCAAAAATGATCTAACAATAAGCAGGAACACACGTGTGTATGTGTGTTTCCTCATCAGAGGAAAGGACAGGGGATGAGAGGGGAAGGGAAGAAGAGGAGGGGAGGGGAGAAGAGAGGAAAGAGGGATCAGAGACCTATATTTTTAAATACGTTAAGAGAATAGATTTTGTATTAAATATTGTTATCAAACAAAACCACAAAAGAACACAAAGCAATGTTTTGGAGTGATGGATATGTTTGTACCGTGGTTGTGGTGATAGCATCACAGGTATATGACTATGTCTAAACTATCAAGATGTAAACATTAAATATATGCAATTTACATAATAATTATACCTCAGTAAAAGTGAATGAATATTTTCTCCCACACAGTGAGCAGGATAAACAGGAGAGAGTGTCAGCCTTCCCCTGGCAAGCCATTCAGCTGAGAATGTTAGTGGATTTGGCATGTAGATTGATCCAAAATAAATTAAAATTTACATGGCAGAATAAGTCATTTCAGACATTGGCATGTTGGTTATTACTCACTCAATCACTTCCCTTATTGAGTGAAAAATTCAAAATAGTTTTTTTAAAAATGTGAAGGGCTTCCTCGCCTTGTTTTTGGATTGCCGGGACCTGGCTGAAGATGACTGGGACCCTAAACATCACTCATTCAGAGGCTTTTCTGTCACTTAAGGCAGATGTGTCCATCAAGCCTCTAGGGCAGCATGGGGATTCTTCCAAGGTGGTTGGAATTAGTATTTCCTTTGTGTGAAAAGAGCAAAATTTAATTTTTGTTTCAAATTGCACCGTTTTGACTGTTCCATAGATAGTTTCTGAGTTTCTGGAGCTTTGAGTTTAGAAACTTTGGGGCCAGGTCTTTTTCATCTTTATATAGATACAGTAATAAGTGTGAAATTGCCTGGTATATACCATTTTACTTAAAACCTTTGTGGGAATAGGTGGGGTATAAAAAAAATAGAACACTGATACTATATGTTGCAATTAATTAAAAAAGATGCCAAATGGTATAAAGTCCCCAAATAGTGACCTTAGGTTTCAAGACCATATGCATACATATACAAACACACATATAAGACAAACTATCTTTCAAGTACAGAGATTAAATATATACCTAGATTACATACCACTACTACACACTACAGTACATAAAGCAGGTCATTATTAAATAACTTACAAAGGATAAGCCATTAGAAAACCAATGTGGAATAAGAAAATACTATTTCAGTGAAAAACAAAATTCTTCAAAAATGTTTACTATGAAAGTTTTTGCAATAGTCATTTCATAATATGAATTCTATCTAACAACATAACAGCCCATAAAATGAAACTGTTTCCTGTATATGTCAGCACTGGTGATATCTAATCAATAACTCTGCTCCTGTCAAGCTCAAGTTGAATTTGTAGGGAGGACAAAGCATGTTACATAGTCTATCTATATTTATCTCATGAATAAACATCCACCTATTTAAGCCAAAATATACTTTCAGAAAAGGTAAAGAGAAACAATTATGAATGCTTTCAGGTGAGTTATACTTTTAGTGACTTGAAATATTTTGTATTATATCTTTAAGTGAGCTAAATGGAGGATTGAAATATTTACACTTACATTTCAACACCAGCTTAACAGTCTTTTATTTACCTGGTTTATAGCATCTACATAATAATACAGAAAATGTGAAGTCAAAAGTATAGTCAATTCCCATTGACTATATAGTGATTATAGTCGATTAGAAATATCATATCAATTCTGGTATTTCTTGAAATTAGAGAGCAACAATGTTTTTTTAGAAATCTATAGTCTTTTACTAGAACCAAATATTTTTAATGTGTCAATGACAATAATACTATTATTTAGAGCTTTACAGTTTATAGTGTTTTATATAATGATAGTATTTATTCAGTGCTTACTATTTATGAGGTATTCAATATGAATTATTATCTTGTATTAAGAAACTGCAATTTTAAGACTTTAAGAATCTTGTTCAAAATATTTAAAACGTAGAAAGGGAGACTCATAATTTGTACCTCGGTCTGCCTCACTCCAAAACCCATTCCCCAGAAACTAAAAGTCATGCCCCATGAATACTATGTCATTAATTGCGATGATAATGATTCCCTATTACCTAGACACATGACCAGGTTCTTGGTCTCCACGCATTAACTGTCTTCCTGTAACCCTGAAACCTCATTTGCCCTTGAGAGCCCAACAAAATAATCTTTTTTTAAAGAAAATGATGTTTGATGTCCTCAACCGGAAAGAACTTCTACCTCTTTTTCTCTTTTGTTATAATATTTTGATTTCTTTTGCAGAATTTTCTTTCAGAAGTTGATTTTTGGATGAGTCATGTTGTGTTAATATCTCCTTAAAAAAACCCAGAAAACATATTTGACACTCAAACGCCATGTTATTTATCGATTATAATTTCTTACATCATACTTATTTGAAATCTTTCTCAACCACGAGACACACATCCAAACAATTCAAGATATGAAATACTACTGTAGAGTCTCTCCTTAATATTCCTTCTAACACTTCACCTATTACTGATGTAATTCTATCAAATTGGCCAATTCTACCAAATTGGCCAATTGCTTACTCTTTTTCTACAGATAAAGATTGCAATAAGAGTTCCTTTGGTGTTATTTTAACCTCCAATATATTGTCCAAATTGATGTCAGATTTATCATTGCTAAATATCACCATCTGACTGCAGACATTCAATACCACTCTACTGTTCTCAGAAAAACTTAGGATCTCCATCTAAAAGGGCACGTGCAGCCGCACCGTAATCTGGCTCCTACATTCCTCCCTGCCTCCTTCTCTCTATCCCTTTCCCCCTTCAGTCTCTGCACAGAGTAGTACAAACACTTTTGTTACTTTGAAAATTGAATAGTCATGCTCCAGAAAAGGCAGAGGAGAGTGAGCGCTTTGAGCAGAGGCAACGATAGGAGTGAATGTAGCAATTTGAAGTAGCACACTCTGTCCAGCTGAGTGTTGTGAGAGTGTAAAACGTGAGGGTTACAGTTAGATCGAGCCTTTCCTGATCTTGTTCTGATAAAATTAATGATGCCTTTCTTTATATAATTGAAAGTGTCATATGATGTTTTTATTTGTTTATCTACTAAAACTGGATGTCCAGGATTTGATTTATTTCATACATTTTTTTGTTGTTGGAAAAGTAGAACCAAACACAGTGTGTGATTCATTGTAGGCACTTACATGTTTTGTTAAACTATAGAACTGTTGAGAAATGATTCAATAATTTATTAATCATTTTCAGGATCTCAGATCTCTAAAGCTTTTTATTTATTTATTTTTGGAGAGGGGAAGGGAAGAAGAAAGATGGAAGAGAAACATCGATGTGTGAGAGAAACAATGATTAGGCCCAGAAACTAATATAAATTTATTAACAATTTTCACCTAGGAAATTTCTTTTTAATTATATTTTATTTTACTTTTTATTTCGTTTTATTTTTAAAAACAATTTTATTTATTTATTTTTAGAGAGGGGGAAGAGAGGGAGAAAGAGAGGAAGAGAAACATCAGTGTGTGGCTGCCTCTCACACACTCCTCCCTGGAGACCTGGCCTGTAACCCAGGCATGTGCCCTGACTGCGAACTGAACTAGCGACTCTAAGGTTTGCAGGCCCGCACTCAATCTACTGAGCCACACCAGCCAAGGCTCACGCAGGAAATGTTTCAAAAAAAAAAAAAACAAAATAAAACCCCAAACAGATAAAAAAGAGAAAAAAAAGGCAGAATTTGGATATGATAAATTTCTAGAATATTTGCCTTTAAATAGTAGAGTTAAATTGAAAATTGGCTTTGATTCTTTATTTGCAGGAGTTATTTATGCAAATGAGGACTTAAAGCTTCAAGATCAAGAAGTGAGTCTATTATTTATGAAACTATTATCCAACAACTAGGTTTTAGTGTAATAACGTTTTTCTGTTCTTTCTTTGTGTATCTAATTTGACAAAGGATAGTACTATTTGTAATTTATCATCCATGTATCTATGTATCTATCTAAATACAGTATCTATACATTTATCTCTCTCTCTACCTACCTATAGAATTTATTTTTAGAGCAATTTCAAGTTTGTACTACAGTTTAGCAGGGAATACAGAGTTCCCATGTACTCTCTGCTCTCTCATGCACACTGTGTCCACCATTCTCACAATCACCAACCAGAGAGGCACATTTGTTACATGTGGTAAGTTTCCATTGACACATCCTCACCCAGAGTCTCAAGTTTACATTAAGGTTCACTCTTCACATTTTAGATTCTATGAGTCTGGATAAATAATTAATGGCATCATTCACCACGATATTATCATACATAATATCACATTGTACATATATTATGCACTGCTCTAAAAATCCTCTGTACTCCTCATGTTCATCTCTCCCTTTTCTCCAGCTCCTGGGAATCACTGATATTTTTATCGTCTCCACAGTTTTGCCTATTTCAAAAATATTACATAGTTAAAATCATACAGTACGTAGCCTTTTCAGATTGACTTCTTTCACTGGCAATTTGCATGTAGGTTTTCTCCATGTCTTTTCATGTTTTGAGACCTAATTTCTTTTTTAATGCTGACTAATATTCCAGTATCTGGGTGTGCCATATTTTATCCACTTACCTACTAAAAGGACATCTTGGTTGTTTTTAACTTTTGGCAATTATGTATAAAACTGCTATGAACATCATGTACAGGTTTTTGGATGAGCACAAGTATTCACTCTTTTGGGTAAATACCAAGGAGTGTGATTGCTTGGTCATATGGTAAGAGTTAGTTTAGTTTTGTGGGAAACTGCCAAATACAGCAATGAATGAGGGCTCTTGTTGCGCCGTGTCCTGGTCATCATTTGCTGTTGTCAGCATTACGGATTTTGGTTATTCTAATAACTGCGTATTGATATCTCATTGTTGTTTTAGTTGGCATTCTCTGATAACATACGATGTGAAGCATCTTTTCACAGGCTTATTTGACATCTGTATATTTTCTTTGGTGATGTGTCTGTGAAGGCCTTTGGCTCATTTTATAAAGTGAAGTGGGTTGTTTGTTTTTTTATTGTTGAGAATTAAGAGTTCTTTGTGTATTTTGGATAATAGACCTTTATCAGATGTGTTTTTGCAAATGTTTCCTCTCAGTCTGTGGTTTTTCTTCATTGCATTTGGCTTATTTTAAAATATTTTCACTTTGTAAAAAATTACAGTAATCTAAATAATACCTGTATAATGTTAAATTAATCGACTAATTTTTTCTTTATGTCTTCCTGTTCTCAATTCTATTCCTTGGAGCATTTTCCTGATGTTTCTTTTGCTAATTAGCTCTATATTTCTAAAGTAATATGTTCGCATACCAATATTTCAATTTTTGAAATTATCTACATCTCTTATTTTGATACTTGAGAATATAACATTCTCTACATTCAATCCAAAATAGTTACTTATAGCTCCTTCTAAAGTATTTGTTGTGAATAAGGTTATTGTAAGTACCTATTAATTACACAAATAGCCCCTTTAGGAGGACACAATTATTATCCCTTCAAAGTGACTGAGGTACAGAGAGATTAATGATCTGAATATTAACAGCCATCGGGTAGTGGGATCAGGGATGTTGGTTACTATAGCCCCTTCTTCTTGACATTATCTCTTAACCCACAATATCTCTTAACTTCTTACTTTGTACAATGGACATTTTTAACTTTACAAACATTCTTCTCTTAATTTAACATTTGCTCTGCAATAATAGTGGCTAAAGCCCTTACTATTAGGGAATTTTTATCCTAGTAGAGAAATAAAATAAGTAAACAAAGAACTCAGATCATTAGGGAAATATTAAGAGGGAGAAACTAAGTAGCGACTCTGAGAAGGGTTCTCTCAGAACCAGGCACTAAATCAGAAATCCATAGGAAAAGAAGAGAAAGTCTTTTAGAGAGAGAAGCTAATGCTAAGGCTAGAAAGCAGAAACAAGCTGATGTATTTATGAGTAGAAAGAAGTCAAAGTGACAGGGAAAGAAGGGACATGCAAGAAATTGGAGGTCAAAGACTGTGAGGCAGGCTGTGTTTCTCTGCAAACCAGGTATAGCAGACAATATCAAATTCCCCACCTTTTCTCCACTCCCAGTCTCCATACAGGTGCACAGTGTCCCGTAACCCAGAGTCCTCTTTGTGAAAGATTTTCCCAGTCTGGAAAGCTGGGCAGTCTGAAAGCACATGAGTGAAGTCTTTGACCAATGAATCATGGGAGTGAGAAGATATACGTTCCAGTGAATGATGGGAGTGTCTTAATCACTTAGAGCTGCTGTAACAAAATACCATAGGCTGTGTGCTGAAACAACACACATTTATTTCTCACAGTTCTGGGGGCTGAGAAATCCAAGATCAAGTTGCTGGTAGTTCGGTGTCTGGTGAGAGCCCTCTTCCTGGTTTGCCAAAAGCTGCCTTCTTCCTGTGTCCTCCCATATGGAAAAGAAGGGTCATTTCTCTTTCATCCCTTTTATGAGGACATTTATTCCATCTTGAGAGCTTCATTCTCATGACCTGTCTCCCAAAGGCCTGACCTCCAAATACCATTACTTTGGGATTAGGGTTTCAACATATCAAATTTGAAGGGTTGCAAACCTTCAGGCCATGGCAGTATGCATTCTGGCTTTCTGCTCCACGGTAAGACATACTGAAGCATGTTCTGCACCATCTTCTAACAGTCTCAGGATCTGTTTCCAGGAAAACGCAGAAGAAGAATGGTTAAATCTAAAAACTTGAATTTCATTCTTAGTTTGTTAGAAAGTAATCGGAGGCTATTTAAGCAAAGGGGTACTATCATTTGAGTTACTTTTTAATGGTAAATGTCACTTTAGCTGCTTTTAAAGGAATTGAGTTGAGAGGAAGCAGCAAGACCTGCTACAATATTCTAATAGTGTAGGCCCAATATGAGGGTGTCTCAAACTCATTTAATTCATATGAGGAAAAACTATGATGAGTTCAAATGTCTTGAGAGCACATTGACAAGACTGAAGGCTTGAATGAAATAATAATGTGAGAGAAAGGGAGGAATCAAAGATCACTTTTAGTAATCAGCTTATTGACTGCTTAAATGGGATGGGAAAGACTGGGACAAGGGCAAGTTTGGAGGTAAAATCTATCTATCTATCTATCATCTATCTATCTATCTATCTATCTATCTATCTATCATCTATTATCTATCTAACATCTATCTATCTTTGCCTATTTAAGATTAAGAGGTCAAGTATTGAGGCCCAGATATGGCAAAGTGCATCTGGAGTTCAGAGAAGTTGGTACTGGAGATCTAGTTTCTAGAGTTACCAGCACAAAGAAGTTACAGTCCTGGGCCCAAATCACCTGAAAGTGTGTAGAAACAGAGAAGGGTGATCACCATGGAATACTGTGTCCCTCAGAGGATGACATACCTCCAGAGGAGATAAGAAAGGGGAAAGAAGTGCTGTTAAGATAAGAGCAAAACCAATGAGGTGCCAGGGGAAACAGCCTTTTAGTAAGGAGGGATTGCTCAAGTAACAGGAGACGTTGGTAAGTATCAGGGACAGTATTAGTTATCTTTTCCAGATCAGGCTCGGTCAACTTAAACTGGGGAAGCCTGACTAAAGAGGATTGAAAATCAAACAAGGGCATCAATGTGAGGTGGGAGGTGGGAAGAGGGATTTAAACTATTTTTTTCAAGAGGAATTTGTTTTAAAATGAAGACGGGAAATGGGAAGATGTGGTATGATATGGTGCAATCCCAGAAGATGATTTTTTTTCATTTAAGATAGAACTTGGAAGACTACTGAATGCTTATAGAAAATACTGTTTTTAGAAGATTTACTCTTCCATTTATCTCCCCCTATTGTTATGGACTGAATGATCGTGATTCCAAAAAATTCATATATTGAAAATTTATCACCCAATATGATGGTATTAGGAGGTGGGGCCTTTGGAAGGTAATTAGGGGTAGGTGAAGTGATGGGCTTCATGCCTTGCAAGAGTCTAAAGAGAGTTTCCTGTCTCTGCTCTCTACCGTGTGAGACAGGATAGTTAGGCAGTCTGCAACCCCGCTGAGGACCTTCACCAGACTGTGACCCTGGGGGCACCCTGTCCTCAGACTTCTGGCCTCTAAAACTAGGAGACATAAATTTCTGCTGTTTATCTGCTGCCCAGCCTGCAATACTTTGTTATATAGAAGCCTGAACTAAAATACAGACAACTTATTTTTAACTTTCTTACTTATTCTTTACTTTCTTTACTATTTTTACACAATTTAAGTTGATCACATTCATATTTTTACCATAAGCATAGTTAAGACTTTAATGCATGGCTTTCAGATTGAATTTTAAACCGAATAATAACAAATCAGTGCTGACATTTCTATGACTATACACAGAGGTGGGCAAATGTAAGTTTATACTTGCACTGTGACATTCTTTTGAGTTAGTGTAGCTATTGTAGTTATCATAACCTAAATGTCTTTGTTCTTTACAAACAAATGTAAACCTACTTTTGTCTGTCCCTCAACTGAGTACAACAGTTTATTATGTCCTTTCTTGTATACATACAGACTCTCTAAAGAATGAAATTACAATTTTTCTTCTTACTCTACTTATCTTTATTATCTGACTCAATTTTGTTCTCTAATTCTCTGTCCAATCAGATTTCTTTTTTCTTTTTTTCTCCTAATTAACTCTCTGCTCTCTGCTCCTTTGTGGACTCACTATTTCTCAGACTTGTTTGACTATTGATATTCTAGGAACTCTTTCCTCTCTTTCCCCAAGTTTAGATCTACTTTTTTTTTCTTTTCTGCACACTGCTCTATTTTGGCTGAATGCTATGTTTGCTTAAGTACCTTTCTAGAATAGAGTATGGAGTACATAGTATGAAGTTTGCATCACAAATGTGTCTTAATTCTACATTCATACTGGATTATTACTCAGAAGGATATTGAATTCTAATATGAAAGCACATTTAAAAAGAATTTTGAATAAATCTTTCTAATATCTTCTAATGGACAGAAACTAGACATATGTCCAAGGCTAGGTTGATTCTCACCCTTACGACTGAGAAGTATTGTTTTGCTTTAGTTTTCTTTCTCCTTCAAAACTTTTAGTATCTTGTAGTTATTATTTTTTTTAAAAATTTATACCGTGTTTATAAAACAATTTTGGATTTACAGAATAATTAAGCAGATAGTTGAGGAGTTCCCATATGCTCCCATACACAGTTTCCCCTATTTTTAACATGTTGCATTAGTGTGGAGCATATTTGTTGTTGTTGTTATTGCTATTTAAAGATTTTTAGAGAGAGGAGAAGGGAGGGAGAAGGAAAAGGAGAAAACCATCAATGTGTGTTTGCCTCCTTTACACTCTCTGCTGGGGACCTGGCCCACAACCCAGGCATGTGCCCTGACTGGGAGTTAAACCAGTGACCCTTTGGTTCACAGGCTGGCACTCAGTCCACTGAGCCACACCAGACAGGTCTCATTATTATTAATAAAAATATTTAATTAACATAACTCATTTAATAATGAATTTTTAAAAATATTTATTATTATTAACTAAAGTCCATAGTTTACACTATGGTTCACTTTTTGCATTCTACATTTCTATGGGTTTTGAAAAATGTGTAATGTCATGCATCCTACCAAAGAGTCTCATCACCCTAAAATCCCTCATGCTTTATCCCTATGCCTGCCCCAATTTTGTGCCCTATCCACCTGACTCTCCTAGCCTAGACCTCTGGACAACCGCTGTTTTTTTTTTTTTTTTTTTTTTTTTTGTTATGCCATTTTGCCTTTTCTAGAATGACATACATTTGAAATTATGTAGTATATAGCCTTTTCAGTGGTTGCCTTTTCAAATTGGCTTCATTAACTTAGCAGTATGATTTTATGTTCCTCTATACCTTTTTGTACTTTGAGAATTGATCACTTTCTGTGGTTGAATATTATACTTATAGATATACCATAGTTTATTTACTCATTCACTAATTAAAGACATCTTGGTTGCTTCTAGCTTTTGACGGTTATGAATAAGGCTGCAGTAAATGTTTATGTGCAGGTTATTGTACGGGCATAGACTTTTAACTCAGTTGGATAAATACTTCAGAGCATGGTTACTAGATCATATGGTGAGACTATGTTTAGTCTTGTAAGGAGCTGCCAACACTCTTTCAGAGTGGCTGTACCGTATTGCGTTTCTACCAGGAACAAATGACAGTGCCTACTGCTCCACACTCTCTCCAGTAGTTGTCGTTTGTCAGTTTCACGGATTTTGGCCATTTTAATAGCTTTGTGGCATTTCATTGTTTTAATCTGAAATTCCCCAGAGACATATATTGAGCATCTTTTCATATGCTTTCTGTCTGCAGTATCTGTTTCGAAGAGGTGTCTATTCAGCTTTTTGCTCATTTTAAAATTCTTACATGTTGGAGCTGAAACTGCAAATATAAAACATTTTCATTGATTTTTTTATTGGGCTCACAATTCTCATAAAATTTAACAAAGATATGTCTAGGTTTGTTTGTTGTTTATTTATTTTGCTATACAGTCAATAGGTTCCTTAAGTATACATACTCATATCCTTCATGAGAAACTGCATTTCATTGTTTTGGTTAGAAATTATGTCCCATTGCTACTTCATTTTCTCTATCATGCTGACATCATATTGAGAATTGACACCTTTGAATTAATTGCTTATGTATTTATTAAATCTCTCATACTTTCTATGCTTTGGTTGTAATTTCAGAAAAGGGTTCTTCTGAATTTTTCTTCTTACGATGTTTTTTCTAGAGATTATCCAGTTCCCTCATTATTGCTTTTTCATAGCATTTTGTTCTTTTTAGTGAGTGCAGTACCTTCTTGAATATCTTTTAAGACAGCGGTCCCCAAGACTTTTGGCACCAGAGACCAATTTCGTGGAAGACAATTTTTCCATGGACTGGGGGTGATTCAAGGGCATTACATTCAAGTTCGCCTCATGTTGTGCAGCCTGGATCCTAACAGGCCCAGTTGGGTACCTGTCTGTGGCCTAGAGGTTGGGGAACCCTGTTTTAAATACAGTACTTAGACTGTTTTTTTTTCTAAGTATGCATTATATTTGTTCATGCCAGAATTATTTTCCTCCTTCTTCATCTTGGTATCCTTTCTTACCATTTATTATAGCATTTCCTGTCATGCTTGGTAACATTGATTTTCTGTCTATTTTGGAAAAAATGAGGCTGTAAAAAGCTGATGGAATCTCTTTGTAGTGGGTGGGAATTGTTCTACTGGAAATGTTAGTTTTACGTTAGTCAGAAAGTCAGTAATTATTATGAGAAAACCCTAAATGTTCGTGTGAAGTATTTTCACTGATGTTTTTTATTTTTGGTAATAGTAATTGTGGGAGGGAATTTATATAATTAGGATAGGGTTTTAATTATTTCCTGTTTTCAGCCCTCATTTCTTTGTTTTTTTCCAATTATAATTGGAATGCGCAAATTTTGAGCTTCTCCAAGAATTGAAAGGCCGATTCTCCAGACTACAAATTCTTCTGTCTCATTTTCCTCTTGAACTATATTAAATATATCAGTCTATATCTCTATCCATATCTGTCAGTCCATCCATCTGTTCTAGCCATCATCCTATCTCTTTATAGATCTATTTATCCATCCATCATCTATCTATCTTCATCATCCTCATCTACCTATAATCTATCAGTGAACTAATATTAGGAATTACCAGAATGAAATGAATTTGAAAAAAAATAATGTAGCCTAAACAAATTCTTACTTGGCTGTGAAAACTTCCAAGAGAAGTGAGTAGAAAGAAAATTAAACTAATTTCCAGGGGTGACTGAAAATGGAAGTTATTATTAAGAAGTTTATTGGACCCGAAGAAAACTGTATCATAGCAAGCATGGGTATTCAAGTCAACCCTGCTCTCTTAGGTACTGACAATGCACACAATCATAATAAAAAGGGCTTGTTATTGTGAATTACAGAAGTAAAGGAAAGTGGTATCTCCACTACTTCTGAAGGGAGAGTCAGTATATTTGATGCTTCACCAAAAAGACGTGCTTTCTGGGGAGTATGAAGTCTTTGTAACTTAGAAAGAAAACCTCTAAATGTGAGAGAGGAATCCTGTGGGAGACACAATGACCTTATTGAAGTTCTTTTCATGACAAAGTTTTGCTTTGTTGGACATGGTTATATAAATATTGCAAAAGAGGGCTGGGGTGCTGGGTTGGGGTGGGAGTAAAAGACAGAAAACTGTACAAGATCAACAATTGAAATAAAAATTGGAAAGAAAAAAATAGTAATAAAGATTGCCCCTCAACCACCACCCCACCCCTAGCACCAAGACTGACCTTGCCCTTCAACTCCATGATGGCTTAGTGGCACAGTCCATTTGAGACACCTGTAAGCAAAGTGAAGCTATCAGTTGGGTTTCTGATAAAGCAATGATCTAATGAAAGTTAAGAAAAAACATTTCCCTTGTCATCTTGATACTTTGAGACAAGTTTTCCCCATAACTACCAAGGAAGGATAAAAGTACATTGAAAAAGTTTAATATCCGTTAACCACAAAAGTCGAAGTTATCCAGTGCTAATCAGGACTCACTCTCTGGGCAGTGACCTCCGTCTGTTTCTCCTCTCAATCAGCATTCTTGTCCTGAATTTCAGTTCTTCTGTACTTTATTTATTGCAAAATAAAAGCTATTAATTTCTGTAATTAATTTCCACCGAGGAGGTAGCAGCTTCCAGTATTACTTCTGCCAGCACAGCTGGCACTTTGTTAGGGGTTTTCAGGAATTCCAAATCTTTTACAAGAAGGGAAGCATCACTAATGATCATGAAAAAGACATTGTTACAGACTGGCTGTAAAGATCTCACAGCTCCTCTGACAATATTTTCTGAGCACCTGGGAGTTGGGTCAGGAGAGCGTTTCAGCTATAACTTGAAAAGCATGCCACACAGTAATTAATGCTTACAGGTAGGGCTGGCCTTCACAGAAACAGCTACAAGTTGAACATTGCAAATGCATGTCTTGCTTTGTTGTGACACCTGCCCTCTTCCTACTATGTTTAAAATAGCAGTAATAATGATGGCAGTAAGACTTTAAAAAGACAATAGAATTAACAACCATTAATAGAAGCACTAGATGCCAATAAAAATATTAATATAGAACTCATACCTCAGATGACATTGTGAACTGCCTGAGTAATTTGTAAAACATTATACTCAAGAGGCAGAAATTATAATTATTATGTTGGCTTTAGATTTCAGCTTCTGATACAGACTACTGATACTAGGAACCCAGGTCTAAGTAGTTAGAAATAACATCTTTTTGGGGCCACTAGCTGCACAAATTCCAGCCTGGAAATAGAGGAAGCTGGAGGAGGAGACCCTGGTGAAGCTGCAGGACTGGTGGCCTGACTGCTTCTGCATCACACCTACAAAATGAGCCAGCCGTTCAGCAACACTGTGTGTGAGTGGCAGTGGCCAAGGCACCCCTCACAAACCTGAGGGTATGATGACTGCTGGTTTCCTTCTATTTCTATGTTCCATATTTTGCACACATATTTTATGTGGCTAACCCTGACCAGGAATCATGCAGGGAAGGAAATTATGGGAAAGTGTAGTTGCAGCTTAGCTAAGCTGAAGCAGTATAAACCCACCACAACGGGTAATAATGGAAATTTGTAAAACTGCCCAAAATGGGCATTCTCCCCCTATTTATGTAGTTGCTATACTGAACAGTAGCTGAGTAATTAAAATCTCACCCTCAGACGTGTCATTATGAGAACCCTGTTGGTGCTCTCAGATGTGAAGTCAAGCATGAGACTCCATTGCATAGCGTCTGGTGAATTCTTGCACCTTATCAGCAGCCAGTGATTCTTTTGATGGCACAGCAATAAAAATATCCACTTTATAGCAATAAAATGAATAATAGGCCTAGATCCGTAAACGCTAATACCGCCCCCCTCCTCCCGGTCATTTTCTACTGCATCTGTGCACACAAGCACGGGCACACAAACACACAAGCACACATGTGCACGCACACAGAACATAGCCTGAGGCAGCACTATAAATTACCTCAACATTAAAGAGAAAAACTGTTCTGGGTGAGTGTTTTTTAAAAAAGTACCATGAATGCTCACAGAGAAGACACATGTGCAAATAAAATGGAAAGGAATTTAGTTTTCATCTAATGGTTTCATCGATTTTTTTCTAAGCAGGATTGTAATTACCTGCACAGGAGCTTAAAATAATATGCACAGTAAGTTTTGGGAGTTATCTTATTAAATGAATATGTTATTTGTATTCTACATGGAAATGAGCTTGTGTGTTTTGACTTTATGCATGAGGCTTGGACCCCCTGGGTATCCTGTGGGGACCAGGCACAGCTGATTTCTTCATCTGCAAGGCAGAAGCCTGACAGCCACAGATGTGAGCTCTCCAGCTTTAGGTGTGAAAGCTGCTTTGTGAAGCCAGCACTCAGGCAATTAAGCAAGTCACCCTCCTGGTAAGCTGGTAGTTAGCCAGGCCACTGTCACTGTAGCCCACACTGCTCTGGGGAGAGGGCTTGGTGAAATGGAGCACCTGAAAGTTTTTGCTGGAAAAGAACAAAGACTCAAAATCTGAAATATTAAGACCCTCCTTTATAAAATTTCTCTAGCCTTTAGCTCTGCATTCTACAGACAGAATCAAATGGGAGATACAGAACCCAAGATAATATAGCATCATCAGTAATCATGAAGAAATCCTTAGAGTTATCAAGCATGAACATTATGCATTGCCTATGGTTAGATGTTAATTATGTATTATATTGTTTCTAGCATAATTTTTACAACAACCCTATCAAGTCTATATCAATATTACTGTTTAGAGATTAAGAAACTGGCTTAGAGTGGTTCAGTGCCTTATGGTAGGTTATACAGACTGTAAGTGGCCAAGCCAGGATTGAAACACAGATTTCCCTAATATTAATCCCAGCCAGGGTCCACTTTAAACCCTTTCTAAACAGACAGGACACACATGAGTTAGTAAAATAAATAGCCAATTTTAGTTGGCTCTCTGGCACAGCTGTGTTGTATTATGCCATGGTTTTAATGCATCATTTATAAAACTAGTTCTACCTTGTCTTTATTTATCCATTAGTTTAAGAGTCACTAAGAATTGTGAATTGGCACATAGCACTTTGCCAAATTTTTGAAATAAATATTAAAATTGTGAATAGTTTGTATTTTCAGTGAGGGGGGTGGAAAGAGAAAAGTATTATAAGCAGACACATGATCAGAACTTTTGCTAGGTGCTTATACCTTTTTTCACCAACAATGAGATTGTTGTCTAATGAGGATACAGGGGTGGCATGTTATCACCTATAAAAAAGGAGACCAAAGTCAAGGTTAAGGAACTTTTCCACAGGACAAGGAGAAAAGTGTTTTTCCTGGGATTTGAATTGACCTAATTCTAAGACGTTCTCCCTCAGTACTTTTCAAGCATTATTTTCTCTTTATAACAACTCTATAAAGTTAGTAACTATTCACCTCATTTTACAAATGAGGAAAATGATACAAATTTACTTAAATTGCCCAAAATCCGAAGGCTATTAATTGACAGAGAAAGAAATCAAATGCCTAACTTCAATGCTTGTGCTCCTTCCACTAACAGATTCCCCCAGATTGCTGAGTATATACATGGGAATGTAACAATCCATAGAAAATGAATTACTTTTTTAAAGAGAGTAGAGTAAAAATAATTCATGGAGCTGCTAAAGACTGCTGAGCCTCTGATACTTGCCACTAAAGCAGGATACAGTTTGGTGAGTTCTTTTTCTATCAAGCTTCAAGGAATACTTCACTTTGAAAGTTTTCAGATATTTTTTGCCAATATTCTCATAAAGACAAGCTTACATGAAATACTCATTAGAAAAACTCTTTGTAGTAAACAGGAAATGTAGCTAGAGGTGGTGTATTGTAAATCACATGCTGTGTTACTTTAAATGGAAAGAAAAATAGCTCAAGGAGCATGGAATTAAATATACACATGATTATCCACAAAAGAAAATGGAACAATAATAGGTTTCTTTAGATTGCCTTTCATTCGAAAAACGTCTACATTTACTTTTAACATCAATTATTCTTACCTAGGATTATGTCTATTAATGTTGCATTTTACCACTTCAATTGCTCCACGAGGACTAGAAATTGAATAAGTAATATTAACTTAATACATTAATACTATTATTGGTAATAACAAAGCTTCATTAATGGAAGTAAAACATTCAATCTCACCCTTTAAACACTATATCGCTTTAATTTTAATTGTATTTAAAAGCTCTTTGTGTGTACATTGATGTTCCCTTCTCCAGGAGGTGGAGCTTAATTCCTTGCTGAGGTGAACCTCTGCCCCCAGGTCCCTGCCAGGAGATTTAAGAGTGGGCTAGAATTATTGACTCCTCACTTCCAGAGAACGGAGTAGGGAGGACGAAAGGAGTAACTGTGGAGCAGAGAAACCTATGAAAAACTACCCTAACTAAGGGATGAAACAACTACAGGAATCAGTTATGCCATGTAGCATGTGTCCCCAATATCGTGTGAACAGAAGGTACTCACCTCTGTACTACTTGCTCCAAAAATCCATAGCCCTGGTTTAATCACAGGGGAAGCATCAAACAAGCCCAGTTTGCAGGGCATTGTAGAGGGTACCTGCCTAACACTCCTCTAGACTGTCAAGGTCATGAAAGTGAAAGTAAATTGAGACCAGAGACCAAAAAGATGACAAATAAATAGCAATTATAGCTAAACAAAGCACCCTGAATTGGATCCTCAAACAGAAAAGTACCAGTATGGGAAAGCTGGTAAAATCAAAATGAAACCTTGAGTTTAGTTGATAGTAACATGTCAGTGTCAGATATTTTTTTGGGAAATGTACCACACTTTATATATCATGTATATAGTTGAAGCACCGTGTTTAGTACTCCCCAGTTGCCCCTTTATTCATTCCGTAGCATTAAATATTAAAATGTAGTATTTAATATTTCCATGCATATTGAAAGTGCATATGTCTATTCAAATAGCTTTATATTACATTTTTAACTTTATATAAATGGTAAAATATTTCTACAACTTTATTTTGCATGGTGTACAGTATTAAAATTCACTGACATTTATATTAAAGTTGCCATCCATTCATTTCACTGCTTGTAGTATTCCAGTATAATGTATTTTATTTTATATTTATTTTTATTGTATTTTTCCATCAGCATCTATCCCCTCACACCCACTTCCACCTCCATCCACCCCCATCACCACATTGTTGTCCTCCATGAATTCTTTCTCTCTTTTTTTCTTTTTTGCTCAATCTCGCCACCCTCCCCCACCCCCACCCAGAGCTGTCAGCCTGCTCTTTATCTGTGAGTCTGTCTCTATTTTGCTTGTTCGTTCAGTTTGTTCCTTCAGTTCTACATATGAGTGAAATAATGTAGCATTTGTATTTCTCTGGATTATTTGTATTTGTCTGACTGGCTTATTTCGCTTAGGATAATGTTCTCCTGGTCCATCCGTACTGTCACAAGGGTTAAGATTTTGGGTTGTTCTGCAGTCTCCATAGCATTTGATGATAAGAAAGTTATCACTGTGGTTTTAATTTGCATTTCCCTCATTACTATTAAGACTGACCAATTTCTGGCCAAGATGGAGGTGTAGGTGGACACACTGTCCCAAACCGAACTCTCACAACCAAAATTAAGGACAACAAAATTTTAGAAACAAAAAACAACCAGAACAAATCGAAAATTGAACACTGCGGAAGTCTGACAACAATTCATCCAGATCATTAAGAGGGGCAGAGTTGGCAGCTTGCGGAGAGGGATCACTGTAGGAAAAAGCAGTGGCTAGTGGTCCCGGACACACAGGTGGCGGTTGGCGCGCCCAAGCACACAGGTAGTGGTTACCAGTCACCGGAAGGCAATGAGCAGACCCAGCGTGGCGCACAAGGCGGCTGACTGTGGTCACACATTTGCACAGATAAACAAGGAGAAAATGGGCAGCAAGACAGACTGTGCAACCCAGGGCCCCAGCACCGGGAAGTAAAACCTAAAAGCACCGATTGAAAACACTTGTGGGGGTTGAGGTGCCGGAAGAGCCTCCCAGCCTCACAGAGGGGACTGAAATCTGAAAGAGAGCAGAACAAGCGCCATTGTTCCCTTTCGGACCCTGCCCCCACATACAGTGTCACAACTCTACAAGTGGGTTGCCCCGCCCTGGTGAACACCTAAGGCTCTGCCCCTCATACATAACAAGCATGACCAGACCAAAAAAAAAAAAAAAAGAAGACAAAAAGAAAAGAAAAAAAATGGCTCAAATGAAAGAACAAATCAAAGCAGCAGAGCCAATACTTTTAAGGGACCACAAGAGATAGCCAACCTATCAGATGCACAGTTCAAAGCACTGGTGATCAGGATGCTCACAGAATTGGTTAATTTTGGTTGCAGATTAGCTGAACAAATGAAGGCTACGCTAAGTGAAATGAAGGAAAATGCACAGTGAACCAATAGTGATGGGAAGAAAACTGGGACTCAAATCAATGGTGTGGACCAGAAGGAAGAAACAAACAACCAAACAGAAAAGAAGGAAGAAACAAGAATTTAAAAAAAATGAGGATAGGCTTAGGAACCTCCAGAACATCTTTAAATGTTCCAACATCCGAATTATAGGGGTACCAGAAGGGGAAGAGGAAGAGGAAAAGTTATTTGAACAAATAATAAAGGAGAACTTCCCCAATCTGGCAAAGGAAATAGACTTCCAGGAAGTCCAGGAAGCTCAGAGAGTCCTCCTGGACTCCAGGAGGAACACACCAAGGCACATCATAATTACATTAGCCAAGATTCAAATGAAGGAGAGAATTCTAGAAGCAGCAAGGGATAAGGGGACAGTCACCTACAAAGGAGTTCCCATCAGACTGTCAGCTGAGTTCTCAAAAGAGACCTTCCAGGCAAGAAGGGGCTGGAAAAAAAGTATTCCAAGTCTTGAAAGGCAAGGACCTCCATCCAAGATTGCTATCTCCAGCAAAGCTTTCATTTAGAATGGAAGGGAAGATAAAGTGCTTCTCAGATAAGGTCAAGTTCAAGGAGTTCATCATCACCAAGCCCTTATTATATGAAATGTTAAATGGACTTATCTAAGAAAAAGAAGATAAAAATATGGCAGTAAAAAGACAGCAAACTCACAGTTATTAACAACCACACCTGAAACAAAAGCAAACTTAGTAAACAACTACAACAGGAACAGAACCACAGAAATGGAGATCACATGGAGGGTTAGCAACAGGGGAGTGGGAGGAGGAGAGAGCAGGGAAAAAGTACAGAGAATAAGTAGCATGGATGGTAGAGAGAAAATAGGGGGAGGGCAAGAATAGTGTGGGAAATGTAGAAGCTAAAGAACTCATGACACATGGACATGAACTAAAGGGGGGATTGTGGGTAGGAGGGGGTGTGCATGGTGGAGGGGAATGAAAGGGGGGAATGGGACAAATGTAATAGCATAATCAATAAAATGTATTTTAAAAAAAGAAAGTGTGAGATAATAAACACCATTTTAAGCCACTGGGGCCGGGGTGGTGGGGGCGGGGAGGAGAACTTAAAGGGTTAGAGAAATGTTATTGCGTTGTTCCCCAGCTGGACCTGTGGGATGGGTCTGGAGCATACGAAGAAGAAGGGGTGGTGGCAGCTTCATCCGAGTCTGAGAGGTCAAGGGGCAGATGCGGTAGAGTTAGGGAGGTACAAATACACATACACAAACACGCATGGCTTATACCACCATCACCACTGCCGACAGCAGTGCCTGAGGGCTCTGGGCAGCAACTGTTGAGGGCTGGTCATGCTTTCTCTGAGGGAAATGATAGCACCATCATGAGCCCCTGCTTCCCCTAGAAATTCCAATAAAAAAAAATCCAAAAGAGATTTAGTGGTGGTGGTGAAGGAAAAGTCATGAGCTGAGCTCTTACATTAAAGAGTGGGGACTGAATGCTGTTGTAATTTGGACTCATCTGTAAAAACTGGACAATTGGATGTTACTGAGAAGAAATTAAATTCAGCGCTTAGACAAGGCCCAGCATAACACTGCGGCCTCAGATAGCCAAAGCAGGACTTTTCTGATAGGACTGGACCGAGCGATCTATGAAATGACCTAGCTGAATTTTAACGTTTCATTGCTTTATAAACCTTTAATAATTGCTCGGCACACCAAGTGTCACCATTCCGGACAACTGGTAGTCCTATGGAGTTCTTTTCTGGTCCCTGAGAAATGGGACCACTGTAATAACATAATCAATAAAATATATTAAAAATAAATTTAAATATGATAAATTTAAAAAAAAATCTGACCATATTTTTCTGTTTATTTACCATTCGTGTTTTCTCCCTTTTGAATTGCCTGCTTATGTCTTTTGTCCATTGTTTCCTGAGGGGATGTTTCTCTTTTTCTTATTTATATGGAGTTCTTTATGTAATCTATATACTAATCACCTTTTTATTATGTCTACCAGAGCAGCAAATATCTTCTCCTTATTCATATCTCTTCTTCTTGCACTTTATGCACAGTTTTCAATTTTTATGTATTTTAATTTAGTAATCTTTCCTTTCCAAGGTCATAGCATTATTTGTTATATTTTCTTCATGTTTAGGTAGTTCATCTACCCTGGATTGCTTTCTATGTATGGTATGAGGTTAAATGTAATTTTATTTAATTTCATAATAAACATAACCTCTTTGTAGCATCATTTAGAAGTTTGTTTCCTCATTAATCTGCACTGTACCCCATGTATTATAGCAAGTCCTAAAGATGTACAGATGCTTCATCCTGTTTATTCTGTATTGTGGCTTTATCATTTTACTCCCAAAATAGTTCCCCAATTTTACAAAAATCATTGAAAAATGTATAATTTTTAAAAATAGAACTCTTATAGAACTCTTGTCAATTTCTTTTGCTATGTTAAATGGTATTTTAAATGGTACATTTTGTAGTGGTGGTTAGTATTTAAAAATACAACTAATTTTAGTGTATTTATTTAGTGCATTTAATATTGAAATATTTTATGGAATTTCTAATCTCATTGCAGTAATTATTATAATTTATTAATATAATTTCTTAGAATTTCTATTTAGGTGATCACATTGACAATACCATTTTGTTTATTTTTTTCAGTACTACCATTTCTATTTATGGTATTATTAAATACTATAATATCTAAAAATGGTCTCAGCTGGAAAGAAAGTTTGTTCCAGGAACATTTGGTAATGTTGGAAGAGATTTTCGCTAGTTATAACTGGTGAGGGTGCTGGTCTAAGAGAATGGGTAGCAGACAGGGATGCTGCTAAACATCCCTAGTGTTCACATGATGATCCCCTACAACAGAAAATTGTCTCACCCAAAGTGTTGATACTATTAAGGTTAAAAAATTTCCAGTCCACAGTCAAATGCAATGTTTTTTTGTTAAGGGAAATGGGTGTTTTCCAACATCTTACAACTAAATGTCGTGTTTCTACAGGTTTTTAAAAGACATCCTTTATTAGAAATGGTTGTTGACTTTTACAAATATTTACTCTATATTTATGAGATGTCACTTTTTAATATATTAGTGTGGTGAACTGCATTAACTGATTTTCTAGTGGCTAAACTTCCCTTGCATGCCTGGAATAAACTCAACTGGATTATGATGTATTACTTATTTTGTGTATTGCTGTATATGGCTTGGCATTATTTTGCAAATATTTGGTAATCCTTGTCCATGAACTATATCCACCTTATTATGTGTATTAATTATGTCCTTGTCTTTAAGTGCACATTGACTTGGTCTTTAGGCAAATTCACAGCTATCTATTGAATGCTTAATGTAACTGAAATGCAGTTCTTAGCCAATAGCATTACCTAAGATGTTATTGAAACAAAGTTTATACTGAAACTGTTGTTTGTGTAACATGAGTAATTATATGACTGTATGTAATAATGGAGTAATTATGGGCTATTCTCATCCTATTTTCCTCTGTTCCACAGGTTAGATTCTCTGGAAACAGATGTTAAAACAGAGTTTTAGATATACCTTGTTATTAGTGATCAATATCTGTGAAGAGCAGAATGGCACAGGCAAAAAAAATTAACTCAGGCCCAATAAAGCCTTGGCCTACCCTGGAGGGGAGTGAGTCCTGTCCATCTCATGGGGAGTTAGAATAGCTTCTCTTTATATTCCTATCTTGCTCAGTCACTGCATGTTCTCACGCCAGGAAAGGGCATCATCTCAGGAGAAGGGGTATTTGCAGACCAACTCTCAGGGAGGTAAGCGCTGAAGGCTATCGGTTAACTCCCCTGCACTGGAATGACAAAATTCTTTCTTAAAGGAAGTTCTGGATGATTATCTCCTGGTCAGTTACACATTTTATCTATGTAAAGGAGTTATTGATATAAACAAAGTTTATGGAGATATAGTAAAGAAGTTAAGTAAAGCTCTTTGGTCTCAAATTTGTATCACAGTGTCATATGAACTTGAAGTATTTTATTGCTGGGAATAAATAATTCAATTATATTACTCTCAAAATATAAAACTAAGAAAAGGTTTTCTGTGGAAAATTAGTATTTATACCAGGATTATTGGTAATTTTCATTAGTGTTATTTGTTTTTAAGCAGTTATTTTAAAACAGTTCAGATTTTAAAAAATTTAGATATCACAATTCCAATATTCCTCACTTGCAGTATTGTTGGTTAAATTGTGTCCTCTTCAAAATATGGTTAAGTTCTAACACCTGGTCCCTGTGGTTGTGACCTTATTTAGAAATAAGATTTTTGGGTGGTGAACATGATAGGGGAACTCAAGAGTTAAATATGTTAGCCTTAGTTGTTAGGCTTAAGTGATTATTGCATGTGGGAAGCTGTTATTCCAGGAATTGGAATGCGTGTGCCTCCAGGAAGTTTCAGGCAATTATCATATTTCACCATGTATTTACGCACCCATGTTTTTATGCACATTATACACAGAATATTATACCCATAGTATGTAATTATTATACCCATATATAATGGGCATCCTTATTTTTCCCTCAAAAATTCGGGCAGAAAAAGTGTGCATTAAATGTGGCTGAATATGGTATATTCCAGAGGGTCTGCAAGCCATGGAGAAGGCACCTGAGTCATCCTTGTGCTCCAGGCAGGAAGCTGTGATGCAGACAAAGAAGTTTTGATCAACAAGTAAAGAAGCACTAGGAAAATCTCCTCTGGACTGCAATTCTTATCCAATTAACCTTTTTCTAAACCCCTTACCTGCCCTTTCTTCTCCTTATAAAAAGTTAAGCTTGAATGAAGATGTTAAGACAGTTTTTGAGAGTGCATATCCTGCCATTGCTTCTTCTCGGATCGCTGGCCATCTGAATAAAGCATCCATAAAGATTGCTTCCTTGTCTCCGCTTGTCGTTTCTGGTAGTGACAGGAAGCATGTGCCAACCATTCTGGTTTCAAACACACAATACAATATATAGCTGATGTATTACAGAATTGTATACTTGAAACCTATATAATTTTATAGACCAATATCAACCCAATAAATTCAATAAAAATAATATATACATACATAAAATAGAAATAAGGTTTTTGTAGATGAGTAATCAAATTCAGATGAGATCATGCTGGAGGAGAGTAGACCTCAGATCCAAAGATCGACACATTGTATAGTTTTGTTCTGATACTTTTGAAATTAATATTGATCTCTTGATTGAGGCTATATTTACAATGTTTCTCCAATACAAATTTTCTCTTTGTAAAATTAGTAAGCTTCTTGTTGCAAAGATCCCTTGAAACACTTAATTGCTCAGCTCCTCTTCCCACTCCATTTTTCCTATCACACCCTCCATTAAATTTCCAAAATCTTTCTCTGGTTATGGCTTCATCTTTCTTTAGGGTATGAAAAAAACTTCTTTGACCCATAGGGTAAGCTATATTCTCCTCTTAATGTATTCATCTCAGAATCTATTTCCAGCCCTGGCTGGTGTAGCTCAGTGGATTGAGCTCGGGCAGCTCAGGCTGCAAACCAAACAGTGGCCAGTTCGATTCCCAGTCAGGGCACATACCTGGGTTGCAGGCCAGGTCCCCAGTGGGGGGCCGTGTGAGATGCAACCACACATTGATGTTCCATGTCCTCTCTCCCTCCCTTCCATTCCCTCTAAATGAATAAATAAAATCTTAAAAAAAAAAAAAAAGAATCTATTTCCAGCCTTACTGATTTTGTAGGAGCAATAGAAGGGTAAACATCTACTTTCACAGAATATGGTTGGGGAAATCACAAAAATGCCCTGATTTTTATAACATGTTTCTCCTATCTATTCTTTTCAGAGGAATCATTTCTTAATGTTAAAATAAAAGTATAGGAAAACATTTAGAGAAGAAGAAAACAAAGGCCTCCCTAAAAGTTGAAGGGCCTAAAGTAAGGTTGTGGATTTAGAGGAAGCAATGTGCTATGTGGTGTGAGGCCCATTCACTATCGTATTTCAGCCATTTGATGAGCAGCATCTGGTACATGACCTCTAAACCCTCAGGGCTCTGGGGTTGAGTACAGAGAACTACCCCCATACAAGGCACACATTGTGGAGAGCCTGGAATTTCTGGAGGAGGTTGGAGATTAAGAGCGTTAGTAAACATTGTGGTATTTTTGTGCTTGGACCCCCTGAGTTCAACCAAAATTAGACAGAATCAGACTATCAGAACCAAATTCAACTTCTTCATGGTGTTGACTGGGGAAGCACACTATTTGATCATTGTCCTTATACTTAGAGTCTGTGCTAGTGATTATCTTCAGAGACAAGCTTGGAGGTACAGAAAAAGTAATTTCTGGAACAACATCTGACTAGCCACCCCTGCCAGGCACAGAGGGCTCCATTAAGAAGGCAGAAAGTGGAGAATGAGACCATTCTACCCCCTGATGTTCAGTGACTTGTTCCTGTCTCCATGGCCCCAAGGTTCGCTCTTAATTTCAGAAAATATGCTCTCACTGGAGTTCAGAGATCATAAAGCAGTGTACTTAGGACATGGCAGAAGCTCAATTAGTAAGCATTAAATTAAAAGTAATGATATATCAGAATAATAGAATATTATAATGAGCCTCTATATTCTAGAATATGTACATCATATAGTAGAAAATCAAGAATGTGTATCTAGTATGAACATTTCTAGTGAGAAATATGCTTTTCTCACACTTTCTCACACTACTGTTTGTTTTTATGTTTCAGGACTTAGAATCTAAGTCTGTATCACTCTCTTGCTCTTTTTTTTTTTAAGATTTTATTTATTTATTTTTTTGAGAGGGGAAGGGAGGGAGAAAGAGAGGGAGAGAAACATCAATGTATGGTTGCCTCTCGCACTCCCCCTACTAGGGGCCTGGCATGCGATCCAGGCGTGTGTCCTGACTGGGAATTGAACTGGAGACCCTTTGATTCACAGGCTGGCACTCAACCACTTAGCCACACCAGCCAGGGCTCACTTGCTTTTTTTGATTCAAAATTTAGAACCAAAATTAATTCTCAATCATCTTATTTTAATTTTAAAGTAATGTAACATTTGTGGGAAACATGTTAGTAAGAAATTAATTCAGTTTAAGCTAATTGGGAATGTTTATACAGATCCCATAAAATAGGAATGGGGGAATAAAAGAAAAGAAAAGAACAGAGATTAGAAATTTAACAAAAATAACCAATTGTAATTGTTTAATATCATAAAAATAGAACTAAATGTTTATAATGAGGAGATCATAAATACAAACCGGACTGATAAATGTTTTAAAATTGTTTAATGCTCATAATCACATACTTGTGCTTTAGGATAAAATTTCTAGGAGAGCATTATTTTTGAATTAAAATTGTATATCTTAAACAGCATGACAACAGTGAATGTGACATTCTCTCAGGTAACTCAATAAATGGAATAATGACTACAAATTTAAAAAAATGAAATGTGAAGAATGGCTAATGTATGTCTGAATTAGTAGATTATCTTGTACAGTACATGATTATAAAATAGATGTGTGTATCTAAAGTAATAAAGTCAACATTTATAAAATAATTATTTTAGCTATATCATAAAATTTACATATTTGAATTGGACCAAAACGCTGTTTACTAATTATCTCATTAGAGAAATAGTCAAAGTCTTACATCCATATTTTTGAAATCAATGTTTGATTTTTTTGTATTCTTTTTTTTTTAATAATATTAGTTGTTTCTTTTTTTTTTTTAAAGATTTTTATTTATTTATCTTTAGAGGGGAAGGGTAGGAGAGGGGGAGAGGGAGAGAAATATCAATGTACGGTTGCCTCTCGTGTGTCCCATGCTGGGAACTGGCCTGCAACCCAGGCATGTGCCCTGACTGGGAATCGAACTGCGATCCTTTGGTTCGCAGGCCCGTGCTCAATCCACCGAGCTACACCAGCCAGGGCGATTTTTTTGTATTCTATTTATACTGATTATAAAATACAATGAATAAATACATCAAAATAAATATGAAAACTTAACTATTAAGATTGTGGACATTTTCATAATGGATATTATGTCTTAATGTAATATTGCAAATTACTTAAATATTTGATGTACAACTGTACTGTTCTTGAACCACCAATTGTGTTAACTTTATATGACTAATGTCATATTCCACTAAAATAACATGAGGAATAAAGCTCAAAGGCCACACATATTTTTCTTTACTATGTAGTCTGTTAATTTGGTACAGGAGAGTGAGAGGATGGATTAACATTAAAAGATCAACAGCTGGTTCCTATGCATAAGAACAGTTTATTTTTAAATAATGTAAAATGTTAAAATTGTCATTTATCAAACAAATTGTCATTTGTTTTTTATATCCCCCAAATAATTGTCTGCAATCACTATGACAGACAGGGGTCATGCCTGGGCCCCTATCTCTTCTTCCCTCTCGCCTTCCCCTCCTCCTTTGTTCCATTCTCGCCCCCACTTTCCCCTTCTTTTCCTTTGCTTTCTTCTTTCTTTTCAATGTCCATATGACCTTTGCCAATGTTGTTATTAGAGTCTTATTTCCAGTGACTCACTAGTTAATTCTCTTTCCCCTCATTTCATTTTTCTTTGCAGCAGTGACATCAGGCCAGGGAAAATGATATGTTACAGTCAATAACATTTAATATTATTTGTTCCTATCGCTGTTAACACTTCTATTTTTATCAAAACGTTTAGATCAGCACTGTCAGTTCCAAAGGCCCTGCTGACATATCAAGGGAAACTTTGAATAACCATTTTGCTGTATTTTATCTGTATTATTTAGAGTCCTGTTTGAAAATCTTATTCCTCGGGACATTTATTTGAAAAAAAAAAAACTTGTTTTTTTAAAGCACTCATTAATTCCTGCTTTTTATTCTCCACTTGAAGTTTTAATCCTCTTGTTTCTAATCTCACAAATGGTTGCTGTGGAGGTGATTAAGATGTCACAAATATAGGATTATTGTAATTCTGGGCAGAGAATGAGCCATAGATGATTTTCTAAGGAACAAAGATGTCATTTTCATGTAAATATATCAAGTGTTTCAAAGTGAGAAAAGGGAATGAAAGACATAAATATGAGATCTAATGGTACCGATTATAAGAGAAATAGCTAAAGATCAAAATTTCACATAAAATATTAATAGCTCTGAAAAATTTATATATATGCTTTATGTTTTTTGAATTCTTCAGTTCTTTGAATACGTGCATGTGAGTCTGCAAATCTGAAGCATGTATATATGGGTATATCCTCCTCAATCCCAACACATGAGGACTGCTCTATATGACCTTAAACAACAAAGACCAATTCTTTATTTGGCTTGTAGAAAACAATGTAATTTTATAATTGTACTTCTATCCTCTCTTTCATTTGAAAGAATGGTAATTCAAACATTAGAATTCTCATGAAGTTGTATATCCTATTTTGATTATGTATAAGATAGTAGATTCTATTGATGGTATTTTTCCTAAGTAATTTAAATATGGGGAATTATTGAGGAGGTTATAATAACTTTTTCTCTTACAGTGAGTACTGGAAGGTGTTTCACAGTATATGGCACAGAGTAAGCTTTCACTTAATACTTGTCAAATTATAATAAAGAACACTTTTCCTTCTGAAGCAAAATGATGCCTTGACAAATTTTGAATAGTTTTAGTTAAAGAGAGACTTTCCTTTCCCACTTCATGCCACACCATTTTATACCTCTAAGATCAGCACATAACTCCATCTGGGGTAAGGCCAGAAGGGAACGTTGTCTGAAAGTCTCTGGTATCTTGGCCACATGTCTGTGACCTTTGTGTATCAGTTGGCCAGCTGTCTGCATCAGCAGCAATGAAGAGACCACCAAGAAGCCCTCTAGCTAGTACATTTCATGGAGTTCCTTTACAGTCACTGGTGACTTCATCACTGCCAAATCCTTGAGACATTTTTTAGGAATCCTGAAACTTTCACTTCGCGGTCAACTAGTTTTCTCCTGCTATGTCCAGTTTCTGGAATATCTTTCTTCTCTGTTTTTCATTCTCTTATTTTCCTTGAAATTCTAATTCATACATCATTTTGTCAGCTATCCTCCAATGATTGGTTTTCATCTCTTATTTCCATTCTTCACTCTTTTTAAACAAACTCATGCCCACACTCATATCTTCAAATACCTGTTCTATTTTTATGACTACTGAGTTTCCATATAAAGTGTTAATCCCCTGGCTGGTGTGGCTCAGCAGACTCAGTGCCAGCCTGCGAACCAAAGGGTCGCCAGTTCAATTCCTTGTTAAAGCACATGCCTGGATTGTGGACCAGCTTCCCAGTTGGGAGAGCATGAGACAACTACACATAGATATTTTTCTCCCTCTCTTTCTCCCTACCTTTCCCTCTCTCTTAGAATAAAGAAATAAAATATTTAAAAAAATAAAGCACTGACCATCTCTTGAGACTCACCCTGTTAGTATAATTGTGTCCTGCTGAGGTTTTTTGGGGACATCTTAAAAGCTATTCACTCTTATGCCCCAAATTCTTCATCTGCTCCTACTAAAACAGGGGTGTCAAACTCATTTTCACCAGGGGCCATGTCAGCCTCGTGGTTGCCTTCAAAGGGCCAAATGTAATTTTGGGACTGTATAAATGTAACTACTACCTAGCTAGGGGCAAGGAACTTAGTGCTGTCGCTGGGTAGAAATAAGGTTCAGGGACAGATAAAACAAGGTGGAGGGTCAGATTTGGCCTGCGGGCCTTGTGTTTGCCACCTGTGTACTAAAACATATGTACCTAATTTTTTTCTGGTTTGGAATTTAATATCACCTGCCTTTTTCTTTATTTCCCAATACTAAGAATCCTAATCACTCAACAAGTACTGCTAATTCTAATCCCTAAAGTCTTGAATCAGTACTTTATCCTTACTTCCGTAATCACAGTTATGTTTTTATGCTTGGCTCCGGAAAGAATGCAACATCTTTCTAATAACCAGTTCCTGATATTTAATACACCTTTTCAATTTCAGAATAACTGTCCCAAGTAGGCAAATCAATTATATTATCTTCCTGCTTAAAATCACGAAACCTTCCCCATTTCTGTCAGGAGCAGTCTGAGTGAGTGGTTGTTACAATGGGTAGACAACTTAGCTTCAAACACTAGATTCTCCAGTTATTAGTTGGTGAATTTGGTCAATTTACTTAATCCCTCTGTGCCTCATTTCTCTTTTCTATGAATAATGTTAATATTGGACTTGTAGGCTGAGTGGGAAAATAAAATTAATTTCTATAAATCTGTACACATTGTTGGAACATGGTAAGTACATGATAAATGTTAACTGTAGCCACATTATCATCATGGTCATCAATATCATTATTATAATCATCATAGGAAAAAGACAATGACATGGCATTTAAGACATTTTATGTCTATTCTTTTTGACCTTTCAGCTTCACGCCCTGATGTTCCCCCATAAATATACCCTCAAAAAGCTTGCTAACTCTCTCTTGCCTTTGAAGACATTATATCCTGTCCAAAGGGAATGTCTACTCTCCCTCCTTCTCTTCTTATCATACCTTCCCTTTATCTGCCTATAAAAACTACAATTTATCATCCAAGCCGTCATTCAAATTCATTTTGTGAAACCTTTTCTCATGCACACACAAGCAGTCAAGCACTCTCTTTTTCACTTTCACACATATGCATATAGTAATGCATATTTCTACTATTGCATGATCTCATTCTTATTTATTCCCTGTCTGAAAGGGATATGAAGATGTTAGAGAACAGAAACTGAGCTTTATCCATATCTCCAGTGCTTCATAGATTGTCTGAAATATCATAGACACTTAAAATTATTTTTAAATAAATGACATACACTCGTTAGTTTTAACTTATGAATTCACTGTTTGAAATAAGCACTTTTTCATTAGAGCAGAGAATCCAGGTGGGCCTTAGAGGGAGCTGTGATTTAATACATACCTCTAAAATGTTCTTTATCTGCTACAGTCATGCTCTAATGATCCCCTTCTTTACAACTCACATTTGTTCAGTTATCAAATGCAGGTTTTGTCTAAAGTGCCTGGGTAATCTAGTCTTTTCCCCTGCCTCCATCCCAGCTCATCAGTTTTACCCAGCTGCTAATATTATGTTTTGAAAAAGAAATCTGACACTTCCCTCTGCTGCTTAAGGATTCTTTAGAACAGGTGAAAATATGCACAACCTAGTTCTGAGTGCAAAACAAACTCTTTTCAGAAACTTTTATAATCTACCTAAAGCAATGTTCTTCAGTCTTATTTCTATCATTAACTCTAAGCCACAATGGACTCGTTGTACCTTATACCACCACCTAGAACTAAAGTCTGTTACTCTTCTCCGCCTTTGCATTCACTCTTGCATTTGTCTAAAATCCCCTTTATTCACTTGGGATGTACTAGTTATCCCTAAATCTCCAGTTCAAATAGTATCTCATTTTTTATTTCATTATTCACTCTACATTCATTCATTGCACAAAAACTCTCCCCAATTTCTTGTGTTTTTATGCCTCTCCAGTACTCCACACCTTTACCATGCCCGCCTGTCTCATCACGATACACCTCCCCCCACCGCCACGTACAGGCATGGATCACTTGGTAAACCCTAACCCATCTCTATTTTCCACCTTTAATTCTTCCTACTAATCTCTCGTTTTGAAGTTCATTCCCTCCTGCTCATCATGGACTTCACTCTAACAGTTTGTCTTTTTCTTTCCCATATTTTCGACTCTATTTTTTCCTACTAGGTTTTTTCAGGCAGCACAAAAAATATCCATCTCTCACATTAAGTAATAAGCAAATAAAAATTTTAAACTAAAATCTTTCTTCAAGTCACTGTCATCTGTGTCTTTCTTTTACTACCATATTTCTTGACGTATCGGTCTACCTCAAAGTCTTCATTTCTCTCATCTCACCTGTAGTCCTGAACCTAGTGGAAAAAAAATACATATTGTCACTGAAACAACTTTTATCAAGACTGCCAAAAATGTCTTTATTGTAAATATAATGGTTACTTATTTATCTTTTAATAAAAACTAATTTTACTTAATTTATTAGTATTGAATATTCTCTCCTAAAACCATTCATTTTCTCTTACCATTGACTTCCAGGGCAGGTCACATTCTTAACTTCTCTTATGTTACATACCTACTCCATCATAACTCATATGCATGTCTATTTACAGCTGATTTGTAAAATATTTGAAAACTTCATCTTCTGTGATAACTTTTAAATTACCTATCGAGACTCTCTACTTGCATAAGTCAAAGTACTTCAAGTTTAACATGATTGAAACAGAACTTAATATTAACCCAAGCTTGCTCCTTTTTTTGTACTTCCTGTTTTGGTGATTGATCTAACTATTCATTCTTCCTCTCAAGACACAATTTGGAGTTCATCCAGTATCCTATCATTCTCAATATCCATATTCTACTAGTCTCCATATCCTTCTAACTCTATTTCCATGATATTGGCCAATTCTCCCTTTGTCTTTTCTTTCTTTCTACCAGGGCATTGACTCTCATCTTTCTGGATGACATCAGCAACAGTTCAACTCATTTGCCTTTCTGCAAAGATAATTCTCTTTCAAAAATCATTTTGTCACTTTTCTGCCCCAAATTATTCTGCACCATAGTCTTGCTTTTATCACCTAACATCATTTATTTAAATATTTATGGACAAAATTGTTGTCTTCTGCACCCTCCTTAGTTGTCCCTATCGACACTTTCTCTACACCAAGTGTATCTTTTGTGTTGCTCTCACCTATGTCTTGGCTCACTCCATCTCTTGGTTGTACTATCCTCTATTTGGCCTTCAGCAACAAGTTCATGTGGCAATAGGATCATTGTTACCAGGTTCTAGTCTATAAGAGAAGAGATTCAAGCTCAGATTCTTCTAGGTAACATTTGTAAAATGCTGAGGGTCATGGTATATAAATTGGTTTTGTTTCTATGCCCATCCTTGAATTGATTAGTATAACTGGGAGCTGGAATTATAAACCTGGGTAACATGCTTACCATTGAAAATCAGTTACTGTAGGTTGGAGGATATCATGCAGTGATTAGCCTGGCTGAAGGCACTATATATACCTGTGGAGATTAGATTGGAGCATGGACCATGGATTGATAGGGCAGAAAGGTGGTCTCCAGGGTAATTTGAGGTGTTATTACGAGAGGAAGTAGAACATTTTTAAAGTAATTCTGATCTTGGACTGGTCAGACCAAAACAAATAAGTTTGTGATGCTTTATCTAATCCTCGACTTCTAGTTTGGGCGAGATGATCCAACTTTATCTCTACAACAATCTGTGCTCAAACATATACTATGTCGTTGTTAGTTATGTGCCATAAACTATTCAGGGCAGAGGCCTGCTTGCAGTCATTTTTGTATCTCCACCACATGGCCTAGCACCTGTCATAAATTTGGCACTCAAAAACTGCTTGCTTTACTTATGGAATTTAATAATGAATACCATAGTCCAGACCTTGGTTTAAGCTTCAAGTAGAATCTCCTCTAACTGCTTCAACATTAGTTCTTCCATACTTTGTACAGATTTTTAGTGGGATTTATGTATTTGCATATGTATCACTAGAAAGTATTTTATTAATCTTTGAGCAAATATACTTTGCTCAATAATGTTTGGTGAACAAATGAGTGGACATGTGAGTTAATGAATAAATGAATGATGAATGGAGAGTAATATACTTCTTCAGCTCTCTTGTGCCTCATTACACCCAATGGATTTAGACAGGAAAGATTAAGCAAGAATTCCATCATTGTGCAGTTGAGATACCAGAAACCCTTGAAAAGCCGAATTACATTTGTCATGGAACTTTCTTCATGACCTTGAAAATGACAGAATGGAATTTAGGTTTCTGATTCTACATGCAGAGTCACTTTTGCTGAGTTGCATTGTCTAAATTTATTTTCAAGTGTATCAATTTTCACTTATACATGGGAAAATTTTGGCTGTTTTTAAGTAAGAGAATCAGGATACATAGTTGTTTTTTTCTAAAGGACATAACAGTGTCTAATAAAATTCCCTTGAACTTTCTATTATGTGCCTTCACTTTAAAGGGAGAAAGAGAATTTTATTTGCTAGACTCCATGTAGGGCACATTTAATGTTTAATTATTTAGGTTTTAAGTTATATCAAAACTACTGTGTATATGTTGTACACTACTTATTTAAAAGAGGCAAATCCATATGTGGGAATAGAAGACAGATAAGTGAATACACACATTTATTTTTAGTTATGTGTCAACCCCCAAATCATCCCTTTTCCTCAAGTTTTCACATAGTGAGAAGTTCATGACTGTTTCTTGTTCTGGTGTGGTTCCCGCCAGCTGACATTTCTAATATTCCTAGATTCAAACAACCAGGCAGCACACACATGGACTTGCATACAATGAAAACTCAATAAAGATTTGCTGGACTGAACTAAATAAACATAGTAACATCTCTCCATCCTTCCTTTTCCCCCCATTTAAACCTCACTTTTAACCTCTTCTTTTTATTTTCACTTTTGAACTTCTTGTATTACTTGCTAGTCTGTGACCTTAATTGAGTTTCAGATTTTACATGGTTAAATGGGGAAAATACTTTATTTCACTATATACTATACAATTTGGTGTGTTAGGTATTAGGGAATAGCAGTTAATGAGACAAATACAGCTATCTCTACATTATATCTCTATCTCCATCATCTTTATCACCTATATACTACTTGATAGGTCAATAAATCATTATATAAAGATATCTATTTGTTCATCCCCACAGAAATGTATGGCTCACTGAGAAAGACAGCCATTCATAATGTAATTTTATAAATTTAATAAGTTTAAAGAGGAGTGTGGCCATGCATTTTTATTTTGCTAGGATATGCAAAGGAAACAATTGCTGGCTTATACAGTAAATAAACTTTGTTTTTAAATTCTAACTAGCAATGTATGGGACATCCAATTTCTCTGCATTATCACCAACATTTGCCCCTGTCAGTTTCTTTAAATCTATTGCAAAGGGTGTGTAGTGATAAATCAGTGTTGCCTTAACATGCATTTTTTTAAATGGCTGGTGATGTTGAACATCTTTTTCTTTTTATAGGCTCATTAGCTAACTTCATATTTTCTTTGGTAAAATGTCTTTGCTCATTTTATATTTTCACTGTTTGTTTTACCATTAAGTTGTTGAAGTTTGTTACAGGTGTGTGTTTGTGAATATTTACTTCCACTCTGTGGATTTTCTTTTCACCCTTTAAAAAGGTTCTTTCATAGAACAAATGTTTCTGCTTTTGACAAAGTCTTATATTTTCCTCACATGCATCATGCTTTTTTAAAGATTTTATTTATTTATTTTTAGAGAGAGAGGGAGGGAGAGAGAAAGAGCGGGAGAGAAACAACAGTGCGTGGTTGCCTCTCACGTGGTCCCCACTGGGGACCTGGCCTGCAACCCAGGGATGTGCCCTGACTGGGAATTGAACCAGCAACCCTGTGGTTTGTAGCCCTCGCTCAATCCACTGAGCTGTATCAGCCAGGGCTGCATTGTGCTTTTCATAGCAGGTCTAAGAACACTTCATCAAGTCAGGTCCCCCAAATTTTATCCTAAAATTACTTTTAAACCTTTTATAATTTTATGTTTGCATTCAAATGTATGATCCATTTTCAATTAATTTTTTCAAAATATATTAGGCTTAGGCTGACATTTATTAATTTGCCTCTGGCTTTTCAATTGCTCCAATATGATTACTTAAAAACATTGTCTTTCTGCACATCAAGTTGCTTTTGCACTTCAGTTGAAATTTGGTTGGCTGCACTCCTGTGGAGCTATTTCTGAGTTCTTTCTTCTGTACTACTAATCTACGTGTCTGTCCTTTTGCTAATACCATATGATATTGATTAACATAACTGTGTGTGTTGAATTGGGGCAGAATGATTACAGAATGATTACCCTTATTTTATTCTTTTTCAAAATTATTTTAGCAATTCTTATTTCTTTGCATCTCCATGTGCATTTAGAATCATTCTGTCTATATGTACAAAATATTGCTGGGATTTAGATTAAAATTGCCTTAAATTACTGTGTTAATGTGGCAAAAATTGACAACTCTCTCAATTTATCCAATTTTTTAAAAAATCATTTCATTTGTATTGTGTAGTCTTCTTTTATTATTTTTTAGTTTTTAGTTTTTGTAGTGTGTGGTTTTCAGCATAAATGCCCTACTCATATTTTGTTTTGTTCATATGTATTTTTTGAGTAATTCTAAATTGTATTGAACTTCAAATTTTGGTTTTCATATTTCATTGCTAGTATATACAAATGTAATGGATTTTGGGATGTTGCTCTTCTATCCTGTGACATGTTAAAACCACTTATTAGTTGTAGAGGTTTCTTTGAAGATTTTTTAGGATATTCTATGCAGAAAACTAGGTTTTCATAAATAAGGGCAATTTTCTCCTTTCCAGTCTGTATCCTTTTATTTACTTTGTTTGTTTTATTGCTCTGACTAGCACTTCCATTATTACATTAAATGGTATTGTTGCTTTGTTTATAATCCTAGAGGAAACACATTCTCCACTTGGCCTCCTTGACATCACTCTAGCAGGGAGAGGGAGGGTAATCCATTACTGCAGAGAGGAGCTTCTTGCATTCTTTCCACTGTCACCATGGGACAGGGGATGTCTCATTACTGCTTAGCATGGAATAAAGTCCATGTATTAGCTTCATAGGGCTGTCATAGCAAAATACCATAGACCTGGTAGCTTAAACCACAGTGAAAATTTATTTTTCTCAGTTATGGAAGCTAGAAATTTTGGATCACGGTGCCAGCAGCATTGTTCTTCTTAAGGCTGCTCTCTGCATTCAATAGATGGTCACCTTCCCCTTCTGTTGTCACACTTTCTACTTTTATTACCTGTGTCCTAATCTCCTCTTATAAGGATGCCAATCACATTAGATTAGGGTCTGTCCTGGGATTAGCCACTTCAAGTCTTTGTTTACAAATACAATCACGTTCTGAGGTACTCAGGGTTATGACTTCAACATATAAATTTGGCAAGACACAAACAGTCTCAAATAATCCTGGTTCCTCTTCTGGCTTTATCTGATGCCACCCAGCACAGGGACTAGATGTGCCTTAATGAGCCTCGCTAGGGTTGTCATATAGCTAGGTCTTCCGCTTAGCCTTTGCTGTAGATATTGGAGTTGGGGACCATTTTTTTTTCTGTAGTGTTTGACTAAAACATAACTTTTATCATCTTACAGTTTTCTCTCTTGCTAAGCCTCTCCTGGTCTTCCTACTCAAGAAAATGGACTTTTGTTAGAACATATTTTTGTCTGTACCTTTGGTTGTATTTTGGTCACCTACTTTTCCAACACCAATTTTGGAACATTTGGGGATTAAAAGAAACAAAAACCTCAGGGAACTTCTCTATGGTTTTTCTCTTTTCCTGTAGTCCCAATCAGTCTTCCTTCCCTCTCCAAGTTGCAGTCTTCAGGTTTCTAGAAATATTTAATGCACATAATAGGGAAAAAACTCTACTCTTTATTTCCAAAAGCGGAACTATAGTACTATTAACATACAGTCTTTTTTTTTTTTATCAGTATTTTTTAATTGTTGATATTGTACAGTTTTCTGTCTTTTACCCCGCCCTAGCCCACCACCCCAGCCCTCCCCACCTTCCTCCCATTTCCACCCCCCCATAGTTTTTGTCCATGAGTCCTTTATACTTGTTGCTCTAAACCGTTCCCCTTTTCCCCTGAAATTCCCTCCCCGCCCACTCTGGACACTGTCAGACTGTTCTCAAATTCAGTGTCTTTGTTTATATTATGCTTGTTTGTTTTGTTGATTAGCTTCCTGTTAAAGGTGAGATCATATGGTATTTGTCTTTCACTGCCTGGCTTATTTCGCTTAGCATGTTAAGCGATACTTCTCTACTAAAGGTTTATTTGGAATTTAATTATTTGCATATTTTATATTTTGATATCATAAAATTATTGTATTTTTGGTTATTACCTTAATACTACATAATCTACTTGATTTTGCATAAATTGTTTTAATTATTATATTGTTAGAGTTTAACATTGGTGATATTTTAAATAAAATAAAGACAAATTATAATGATTAAGATGTTCTAAATTAAGGGTAATAAGATATTTTAATATATAATTTACTTATAATTTATATTGCATTTTATCTCTTATAATTCTCTTTATACACAAAATTATTCATAAATATAAACAGAAAAATTCACTAAAGAAATACTTTTTAGATGTTACGAGGAAAAGTTAGCATGAATAACATATTGCTAGACTCTTCTACTACAAGTGATCTGTTAAAACTTAAAATTTTTGACCCCAATGTAAACTTTAAAATCTCATTTTAATACTTGGAGTGCTTTACACTAATGGGTGTCCTATAATTACTTTCTCTGTTCTTTTCATGAATATATACTGTAAAAAAATATGGTCTTATATTTCTCCACTCTGGTGAAGCTGATAAAAGACCAACCACACCATGCAGATTAATCAAGATAATACCCACAAATACAGTGACACCAATAATTTACCAAAGAAAGATAAGAAAAGAACCAGTCTTTCCTGGGATAAGAATTTTACATTACTTATTTTATTAAATACTCACATCATTCTTTGTTAACTAAGACTGAGAAATTTTTGCTGTGATCCATTTCTGTTTTTTTGTTTGGGTTTTATTTTATTTTATTTTTTTCGTAGCTAACAATCCTATCCTGAAACCAACTGGTTGCTACCTATGGTCTGCTTATTCTTCCAGATTCCTTCTTATCTCTGCCACTCATTCTGCCCTAGAAAGTGGGGGGTGATCCCTATGAGCATCAAACCACTGAAAGGACATGACAAGATAGTAGAGGGTGGGAAGGGAATGATGTTGGGTATTTATTCATTTCCCTGTGTTGCTGTGCAGGGTTTATATATCTGTACTTAGTAACGCAGTTCTGATTGATTGGGTTTTGGGGCTTTTCCATAAATTCTACAAAACATTTGTTTCCTTTCCCCTTGAAGACATGAATATCAAGTACTTCCTATTGTTGCTAGCCCCATTTCTATTGGTTTACTTTATATCTATCCAGAAATTTAATAAAATATCCTGAATCACCTCTTTAATTGCCTCTTTAATAAAATGTCCTGAATTACCTCTTTTGAGTATGTCATCTATATCAACTTTTTTCAATACAGATTTATTTCTATTTGATATTTCACTTTCAAGCCCTTGTATCTACAGTTTCCAAAGTAACTTTCAATGTATTCTATGCAGTTTGGTTTCAATAACTCCATATTAAACAGTTGTGTATTTCTCTCAATATTCTAGAGAACATTCCAATTTTAAAGCATTGTTAAGAATGTTCCAGGGCAACTTCAAATGTTCCAACATGTGCATCATAGGAGTGCCAAAAGGAGAAGAGAAAGAGCAAGGAACTGGAAATCTATTTTAAAAAAATAATAAAAAAGTCCCCTAATTTGGTGAAGGAAATAGACACACAAGTTCAGGAAGAACAGAGAGTCCCAAACAAGATGAATGTAAAGAGACCCACACCAAGACAAATCATAATCAAAATACCAAATGTTAAAAATAAAGAGAGGATATTAAAAGTATTTAGAGAAAAGCAGATCATTACTTACAAAGGAGTTCCCATAAGACTGTCAGCTGATTTCTCAAAAGAAACTTCGTAGGCTAGAAGGAATTGGCAAAAAGTATTCAAAATGATGGAAAACAAGGACCTACAACCTAGATTACCCTATCCAGTAAAGCTATCATTTAGAATGGAAGGGCAAAGTGCTTTCCAGACAACGTAAGGCCAAAGGAGTTAGTTCATAATCACCAAGCCATTGTTATATAAAATGTTAAAGGGACTTACTTAAGAAAAAGAAAATGATCAGTACTATAAACAATAAAATGGCAAAAACCATATCTATCAACAATTGAATCTAGAAAGCAAACTGAGAAAATAAGCAGAACAGAAATGGAATCATAGATAAGGAGAACATTGGGATGGTGATCAGTGGAGAGGAGGGGCTGGGGGAAGGGGGAAAGGTAAGGGGATTAAGAAGTCCAAGTTGGTAGTTACAGAATAAGCAGGGGGATGGTAAGAGCAAGTGTAGGATATGGAGTTGCCAAAGAAATTATATGCATGACCCATGGACATGAACAAATGGGGGGTGTCACTGGAGGAACTGGGGATGATGGGTGAAGCGGGTAAAAGGGGGAAAATTGGGACAACTGTAATAGCATAATCAATAAAAAAGAATGCAATTTTCAAATATGGTTCACACCTCAAATAGAGGTCTTACCTTAATTCAAAGTACAGCTCTGTGGAAATCTGGAATCCAACAATTTCACTGGAAATTTAGTCTATTAAAGTTTATCTAACATGTTAAATATGACAAAGGCTGATTGTTAAATAAACAAAAACAAAATAAAAAATTAGGATATTATATTTTCCCTGTTATGCTATTAGTTTCAGTTCTAGTTCTAATTGTCAGTCTTGACTGCTACTAAGAGGAATTTAAAGGACTTTGATAGATTTATCCACCTGTGTGATGAGTCTTCATTTCTTTGGCATAGATGTATGTCTTTGCTCTGCTTTAAGTTAATAATGCCATATATTTGATACTTAATTGTGTGTAACTTGGCTTACACAGACTTCTCTGTGATTATTGTTCCAAAAATTAATTTCTTTTTCCCGCTTTCTGTTTTCAAGAAATTGAGAGTGAGACTGCAAACTGTGCTTCAGGGTGTTCTTGAGGCAGATCTTCTGTTTCTGACTAGGCTTGTTTCAGTTTCCTGTATGGCCAGCTGCTCAAGTGTATTGCCATCATCCATCAACTTTACATACCCAAACTAACAGAAGTGAACTGCTCTCAGGGTTGCTTCCGCACTGGTAGCTGGCTGACAACCTGCTGCTTCTGGCGATATTTTATGCTAATATTCCATAGGTAAATGCCATTGAAACTGGTTTAAAAAGCACCCTCACAGTTTTTTTCCCCCATGTCTTATGGCTTAAAGAATATTGGAAAATTTAAACCTTCAATATGGTCAGTGCTCACTCAGCCAAGTTAAAACACTGTTGTTGCGATTGAGAACCCAGGCCTCGTAAAGAGCATAGCTTCATAACTTCTGAATGTGGATGAATGGTAGAACTGCTTACTATTAAGTTCCTTTTTTCATTATTATATATGTCTATATGATAAGGACAACACATATACCTTTCCCTGATCCCACAAATAATCCTTTTGACCCTAGAGGAGACTCAGAATATAGCTTCTAACTCTGTATTTCTTTTTTTCTGTCATCATTGTCAAACTAGAGAGCAAAGATAATATGTAAGTGATAGAGAGAGATGAGAGGTAATAATGTCAAGGTTTTTTTTTTTTTTAATTACTTTATTCTTGTTCAATTACAGTTGACTGCATTGTCCCCCCACCACTCCCCCCGCCACCCCAGCCAAACCCATCTCCCTCCCTTGCTTCCACCCTCCCCCTTAGTTTTGTCCATGTGTCCTTTAAGTTCCTGAAAACCCTTTCCTCCATCCCCTTCCCCCTCCTCTCTGGCTATTGTTAGATGGTTCTTAAATTCAATGTCTCTGGTTATATTTTGTTTGCTTTTTTCTTTTGTTGATTATGTTCCAGTTAAAGGGGAGATCATATGGTATTTGTCCCTCACCACCTGGCTTATTTCACTTAGCATAATGCTCTCCAGTTCCATTCAAGCATTTTTTAATGGATACCTATTTCGGCTAAACATTTGAAATGTGTCTTGTGATTTCCTATTCTCTATTTTTTACTTTTTTTATTTTACACTTTTAAATTTTTTTATTTTTCAAATAAATTTTATATACAATATTATATTAGTTTTAGATGTACAACACAGTGATTAGACATTTACATAACAAATGACCACCCTGAAAAATCTAGTACCCATTGGACACGTAAATAGTTAGAATATTACTGATTGTATTCACCTAGGCTGTACTGTACATCTCCATGACTATTCTGTCCCTACTAACTTGTACTTCTTAAGCCATTTACCTTTTTCACCCATCTCCCATCTGGAAATCTTCAAAATGTTCTCTGTATCTATGAGTCTGTTTCTGTTCTGTATTTTTGTTTATCTTGATTTTTAGATTCCATACATAAAGGCAACTGTACTGCATTTGTCTTTCTCTGTCTGACCCACTTCACTCAGCACAATATCCTCTAGGTCCATCCATGTTGCTGCAGATGGCAAGATTTCATTTTTTTCAATGGGTGAGTGATATTTCACTATATGTATGTACCACTTCTTTATCCATTCATCTATTGATGGACATCTAGGTTGCTTCCATATTATGGCTATTGTATATAATGCTGTAACAAATGCATGGATAATATTTCTTTTTGATTTAATGTTTTGGGTTTATTTGGTTACATACTCAGAAGTGGAATCACTTGGTCTTTCCATGTCTATTGTTATAGCCTTTGTTTTAAAGTCTGTTTCATCTAGTGTAAGTATTGTTACCACACTTTTTTTCATTTCAGTTTTCATAAAATGCCTTTTTTCATCCTTGTACTTTCAGTCTGTGTGTATTTTCAATCTGAAGTGAGTTTCTTGTAAAGAACATATGTAATGGTCTTGTTTTGTTATCCATTCAGTCACTGCATGTCTTTTGATTGAGGCATTTAATTTATTTGCATATAAAGTAATTATCGATACATATGTATTTATTGACATTTTAAAATAATTCATACTTTTGATCTTTTTTATTTTTCTTCTTAAAAAAGTTCCTTTAACATTTCTTTTTTTAATTTTCATTTTAATTGTTGTTCTTGTACAGTTTTCTGTCTTTAACTCCCATCCCAGCCCACTGCCCCAGCCTTCCCCGCCTCCCTCCCATTTCTACCCACCCCTAGTTTTTGTCTATTTGTCCTTTATACTTGTTGCTCTAAATCCTTCCCCTTTTCCTCTGAAATTCCCTTCCTTCTCCCCTCTGGTGACTGTCAGCCTGTTCTCAATTTCCATGTCTTTGTTTATATTATGCTTGTTTGTTTGTTTTGTTGGTTAGGTTCCTGTTAAAGGTGAGATCATATGCTATTTGTCTTTCACCGCCTGGCTTATTTCGCTTAGCATGATGCTCTCAAGTTCCATTCATGCTGTTGCAAAGGGTAGGAGCTCCTTCTTTCTTTCTGCTGCATAGAATTCGATTGTGTAAATGTACCATACGTTTTTGATCCATTCATTTACTGATGGGTACCTAGGTTGTTTCCAACACTTGGCTATTTTAAATTGTGCTGCTATGAATTTAGGGGTGCATAGGTTCTTTTGGATTGGTGTTTCAGGGTTCTTAGGATATAATCCAAGCAGTGGAATTGCTGGGTCAAAAGGAAGATCCATTTTTAGTTTTCTTAGAAAATTCCATACTGTTTTCCATAGTGGCTGTACCAGTCTGCAATCCCACCAACAGTGCACGAGGGTCCCCTTTGCTCCACAACCTCTCCAACACTTGCTGTTTGTTGCTTTGTTTATGAGGGCCATTCTGACTGGTGTGAAGTGGTATCTCATTGTGCTTTTAATTTGCATCTCTCTGATAGCTAGCGATATTGAGCATCTTTTCATTTGTCCCTGGATCCTCTGTATATCCTCCTTGGAGAAGTGTCTGTTCAAGTCATTTGCCCATTTTTCAATTGGGTTGCTTGTCTTCTTAGAGTGGAGTTGTGTAAGTTCTTTGTATATGTTGGAGATTAAAGCCTTGTCTGAGATATCATTGGCAAATATGTTTTCCCATACAGTTGGTTCTCTTTTAATTTAAATACTGTTTTCCTTGGCCATGCAGAAGCTTTTTATTTTGATGAAGTCCTATTTGTTTATTCTTTCCTTTATGTCCCTTGCTTTAGGGTACATATCAGTAGAAATGTTGCTGCATGAAATATCTGAGATTTTCCTGCCTATGTTCTCCTCTAGGACTTTAATGGTGTCACAGCTTATATTTAAATCTTTTATTTACCTTGAATTTATTTTTGTGTGTGGTGTAAGTTGGTGCTCGAGTTTTCCAATGTCTGCTATAGATTTTGATCTCCTATTTTCATTTATGCTGTGGTACTATTGGCTGTCTGCTCTGTTCCTCTCTAAATCGGCTAGGTTTTTCTCCTGTGTGTAGAGGGAAGTGGAATCTGCCTCCTCCTACTGTGCCGCCATCTTCCTTCCCTCTAACATTTCTTATAACACATGTTTGGTGATGATGAACACCATTAGCTTTTTTTTTCACCCCCCTCCATGTGGGAAGCTCTTTATCTGTCTTTTGATTCTAAATGATAGCTTTTTGTGTAATCTTATTTAGGTCCATGCTATTCAGCACTTTAACTATTTGGTGCCAGCTCCTTCTGGCCTGCCAAGTTTGTGTTGTGATATCAGCTGACAGGCTAATGGGAGTTCCCTTGCAGGTAACTAATGGCTTTTCTCTTGCTGCTTTTAAGATTCTGTCTTTGACATTAACCTTTGGCATTTTAGTTATGATGGGTCTTGGTGTGGGTCTCTTTGGGTTCATCTTGTTTGGGACTCTCTGTCCTTCCTGAACTTTTATGTCTTATTTCTTTAACTAAGTTATGAAATGTTACTGTCACTTTTAAAATCTATTTTCAGATCCTTGCTTTCTTCTTCTTCTGGTACCCCTATGATGCAAATGTTGGTATACTTCAAGTTGTCCCAGAAGCTCCTTAAACTACCCTCATTTTTTGGATTCTTTTTACTTTTGCTGTTCTGATTGGGTAATTTTCTGTTTCTTGATCTTTTAAGTTGCTGATTTGTTCCTTTGCTTTATCTACTCTACTATTGATTTCTTGAATATAGTCTTCATTTCAATTATTAAATTCTTCATTTTTTACTGGTTCTTTTATAAATTTTCTATCTCTATTTTTATGTTTCCTATTTCTTTGCAGAAGTTCTCATAAAATCATTGAGCATCCTTATAAAGTGTTTTGGACTCTATATCTAGTGGACCCCTTTTCTTTGTTTTATTTAGTTCTTTTTCTGGAGGTGTGTTCTGTTCTTTTATTTGGACATGTGTCTTTGTCTCCTCATTTTTGTTGTTTCATTATGTTTACTTCTATGTGTTAAATAGAGCTTCTATGTCCCCTGGTCTTGGTAGAGTGGGCCTATGTAGTAGGTATTCTGTAGGGGCCATTGCTCCCCACTTCCCAATCACCTGAGTGTAAAGCTGCAGGTGTATCTCCCTATATAGGCTGTGTGCATACTCATATTTTAGTTGAGACTTGATTCCTGTTGGCACATCAATGGGAATGATTTACCCCAGGCACATCAGTGTGAGGACTGCCTGAACCATTGTGGAGGACCTGCTATGTAGCAGCCAACCTCATGGTGCTAGACTTGCTTCAGTGGAATCTGGTGCCTGATGAGTCTGCCCCTTATGTGTGTCACTTATGATCTGGAGGTCCACACTGGAGGTCCTCCGGTGGTGCCTTTATGTGGTCTGAATTTGTATAGCAGGTGTGCTGGCTCTGAGGCCTCCTGAGAGGTACAAGTAAAGGTCAGCTAAAGCTTGTGTTCTTCCAAGGGCCATCAGCATGAGCTACAGAGTGATCTGCAGATGGCTGCTGCCTGTACCGGAAAGTGGCCAAGCTGCAAACTGAGTCTGTCTACTACTAGTTATGAGCCTGTGACCACCTAGCAAGAGGTATGGGATACACCAAGGCCAGATGCTGCTTATTTGAGAGATTTTAGAAAAGTCTGAAGCATGAGCCAAGATAGGCCATTTGTATAGAAAAGCCACAGCTTGGTTTGACAGGTAAGATGGGTAGCGCAAGGTCTCAGGGAATTACCAGGGTGGGGAGAACAGCTTTGGCCTATTGGAGGTAGACTCTGATATGGTGCCCATCTGTGGGCTCTGTGAGGGGAGACCTCAGCAAAGAAACAATGGCCTCATCCAGCACTTCTGTCTGTGAGAAAGCTGCCCCTCCAGCACTCTTCATGATGTCAGAGAATTCAGTTCCTCCCCTTATGCCTCTGGAGCCCCAGCACTGGGACTCAGAACCAGTGAGTCTGTCAGAAAGTAAGTTCGGCAGACTTTTAAGAGGAACACCTGGAAATCCAGAGCTCTCCATCTCAGCTGCAATCTCTGCTGGTTTTCACAGCCTGACTTTGTGGGTGCTTCTTTTCCTAATACTGGAAGTTCAGGCTGCAGGATGCCTAGTATGGGGCTGGGGCCCCTCATTCCTCAGGGGACCTCTGCAGCTGAGATATCCCTCTTGATTTTTAAAGACTATATCTGGGTATGAGACCAGCCTGTTCCTCTTCTCCAACCTTCCTACCAGTCTTCATGTGTTTTTTTTCTTTTTCTTTATATCCTTAGTTATAGGATTTCTGTTAATTTAGATTTCAGGCAGTTCTCAGTCATGATTGTTGTCATTTAGTTATAGTTCTGATGTGTTTGAAGAGAGGATAAGAACACCACATTTACCTGTGCAGACATCTTGACAAAAACTTGCTATTCCCTATTTAAAAAACGTATAAAATTCGAATACCATGCATATACCTCTTCTAAGCACTTACCATTACATCACTAACATTTCAACAAGACCAGTGAATGCAGGTATCCTCACTTTTCAAATGACTGCATTACGTCACTCTGCTTTTAGGAAAGACCTATAGTAATACCTGTTTTTGTTAACCAAAGGAAATCCAAAGATTTTCCCTTTTATTAAAAAAAAAAAGATAAAATGTGAAAATAGTGAGCCATTATAGAGGCCGTGAACACTGGGAGCAGTGAGAGGGACCCTGCCAAACTCCTTCCCTGAGAACTGCACTCAGGATCCCAGCATGAAGCCCCACAGCTTCTAACTGTGCCTGTGAGCGCCTGTGCTTTACCTCAATTTATTTTGTGCATCCATTAGCAAGATGTGTCCTAGTATATCAGCAAAAAAGCTCATACAAATGTTGTGCTTAGTGTAAACCTGGGCATAATTAGGTGTTTTGATCATGGTGCACAAAATAAAGACATTGTGTATGCATTGAAAATTAAGTCTGGGGATGCTCAAGAATTTTTCCACATAAGTTAATGGTAGTTGCTTCTTCGCTTTATGCCCTTTCAGCTTACAACAGGTTTCACAGGAACACTTTACTTTTGTGTAGTGTGGAAAATTTGTATTTCTTGTTCATCCTTGAATGCACTCAGACTTTTTTTGCCCCTTTTAGTGGATTTATAACTAGGCTTAGCTTTGGTTCTCCATCCAAAGAGATAGACAAGTAACTGAAAACAAATTTTTAAAAATTGAAATGTATTATTGCATGAGTCTTTTGTTAATGACATCTCCATGTCCATTCCACATTTTTTCCTTAGCCTTTTGTGCTACCAAACATCATTATGGTTATGGAAGCAGATCGTTAAATTCCTCTGCTCTTCAAGGTTAACTACTTTGTCCATGATTGCTGATGATTTGAGGAGCAATTGTAGCTCTCTTGGGAAATGATTAATGAATCAGTGCCTATGTGATGTTTGATGTAACAGGATCCTAAATTTAGTTAGATTATAAAACTAACTTTATGAAACATAATGATGAACGTGTCTAAGATTGAAACTGTGCACCAACAGAGCACTGGTCTCCCAGAAAGCTGTCTTGATAGGCCTGATGCCAGAACCATAGATAACTTAGAATAAGCAGTATGGATAGAAGGAGAAGGGTCAGTTCTGGTTGAGACTGAATTCCCCACTCTCAGAGACTTTACTTTTCTCATTTGCACAGTATCTTGTTGAAAACTATATCATGTTAGTAAAAACAACACGAATCTTCTTTTGATTTAGTAACAGGTGTCTGTAATTGCCACTTTTATATTGGTAAACCCATGAAGAAGGCAATTTGACTGAAATAGCTAGGGGAAGTCAAAAGACTAGAAATTTATTCTTTTGTAGATGAGTAGAGATGAGGAAAGAAAATCTGTCTGGGAATCAGCGATAGATGCATCAGGGATAAATTCTCCAATGACCTTTAAGCATAGGAAGCAGAGGCAACTTTATCAATTATCTTCTGGTTCTTCAACTCATTGGTCTGAAGCCTTATGTGGGCAAATGTTGGGCCTACATTGACTCAAAGGGACAGATGAGTATTTTCATCATATTTATACAATGGGTCTCTACTGATGTTCCCTAATAAATAGTGAGGGGTGAATCTATCTAGCAGACAGTCTTCAATGTACTGGGGTAAAGTGTCTTTCTTCATAAAACTTACTTACATTCTAGTCACTAAAACTGATAAAATCCAATAATTAAAAAGTTGCAGATATGCTATAGGCTGGTGTTGAGTTCCAGCAAGAATCTAAATAAAGCCAAAGCAGAGAGGGCAAGATAATATTTTTCTTTCTTTCTTTATTTTTTGGTAGAAAAGTTTGGCTAAGGAAGTCTCTTTGAAGAGCTGGCATTGAGCATACATCTGAATGGGAGAATGGGCCATGTGGATATCTCAGGGAAAAGTACTTTGTGCAAATGGAGCAGTGTGTTCAAAGTCTCTGAGCAGGAGTGTGGCTCGTGGCTGGGAAAGGGGTCAGTAATATGAAAGCACAGTCAGCAGGTGCTGGAGTGGTGGAACATCCCTTTGTTATTGTGTCAGGACTGAGATCATGATAAGGTCTTATGGGTCAGATTAAGGATGTTAGTCAAAATGGTATAGGAAACCAGTTGATAGTTGATGGGAGCTATTAAACAGGGGTTGACAAGATCTACATAATTAGTCTCACCGCTGGGTAGGTAGTAGACTATAGAGAAACAAGAGCGAAGCAAAGGACAAGTTATGAGGAAATTATAATAATCTAAGCAAGAGATCATCATGCCTTGGGCTAGACAATCTGCTCCAGTTATTGGCCATACTGACAGCAGGTTTTAACAATTCTCAAAAGAGAGATGAGCACATTACAAAAAGTTTAATCATGCAGTTTCCGAACCATGTGGATCTGGGTGTCAGTAGACAGTAGTTCTGCCACCAAATATTAGTGTCTTCTTACAAAGAAAATTTAAACTTCCTGTAATTCAACTTCTCATTTCAACTTTCAGGGCTTGAACTAAGTGATAAAAACCTTCTTCTATGACTTTCTGTGTTTCCCAATGGAATAATGTGAAAAATGTAGAACATGAAGAATGTGAGAACATCAGGCATCTAATTCAATATTAGAGTGTCTTATGCCAATCTCCTACTAAATCCCACCCCACGCAAAAACAGTTTAGAAATTACTGTTACATACACTGTTACAGGGGTGTCCAACCTGCAGCCCAGGATGGCTATGAATGCCACCCAACACAAAATCTACTTAAAACCTTTTTTTTTCTCATCAGTTTTTGTTAGTGTTTGTAAATTTAAAGTGTGGCCCAAGGCAACCCTTCTTATTCCAATGTGGCCCAGAGATGCCAAAAGGTTGGGCACCCCTGTATGGAGTAAAGTTAGGAGAATTTTTTGTTAGCTTTTTTTCACAATGGAGAATAAATATGTAAAATGACTTATTTAAAAAAATCTATTTCTAAGGTCTCTTTTATGACTTTTGTTTGATTGTCTATAATTAGGCAATCCAAAGTCAAACTAAATTCATCATCTCATAACCATCTTAATGACTCAGGATAGAAAGAAAAGAATGTAGAGTTTTAAATTCTGTTTCAATATGATGATTCTTGAGAATTTTATTGACCTTGGTGAACCTTTCAGAATTTGACTTCAATTATAATCAAAATAGGAAAAAAATGTTTGGAAATACTATGTAGAAGCTTAAAAGAATTCTTGGGCCCTGAGTAACTTCCATTACATGACATTTTGATAAGGTCATTGTAAGTGAGTCAGAAACGTAGATTACATTTTCTTTAAAAATACACATCCTTTCACCACAGATTTGGACAAAATTCATTTTGGCTTTTGCTGAATCCCAAGTGTTTTGCTTCTATTTTTCCTTTAAATTATCCAATAAACTTGCTAAATTCATAATGTAGGTGAGTTCACCTGCCTCTCTTCCCCATTGAATTTTGCCTCGGGCTTTCTTTAATAGCATGTATCCATAGAGGAGGGAGACTTATACTGGGAATCAGCAGAAATACAAAGTCTAATAAAAGCATGGAATATTTTATTTTCTTTTAAACTGGGAGAGCTCAAAGAGAATATTGTTCCCAAGTACTAAATCGAATCTTTTCTGTATTTGAACTCTATGATTATGAAATTTCAATTAAAGTCATGAAAAGAAAAGATAACAGACACCAGAGCATGCCAAAGGAAAATGAAATGTTCCTTTTTTGATTATGAAATACTTACCTAAGTTCAATGGCTGGGTTCAGGTAGCTGAGTTTACATTTGCTTCCACTCATTATAGAAACAGTTGAATTATGGTAAAATTTCCCCAAGCAGCAAAGCTGTCATTCAAAAGTGTGATTTTATTGGGGGGCAAATCCCTTTAGTTATTGCTTTAGTCCATTTTTAAAATGGATTTGAAGCCTGAGGGGAAAGTACAAATTAAGACGGATTTTTCTCTTTATGCAATGAACCTAGCCAGTCTTGTGTCTACAGTCCATGGAGCACTCGCTGGGTGCTCGCCCACCGGGCAAGTCCTCTGTGAGCTCATTCTTTACAGAAATGAGATATAAATCCAGGAAGCTCTCTTCTTTCCCCCAAATCATCACACTGATTGGATTATGTGTGCGACAGTGGCGTGAATTGCTCCACGTGTTTATAACTCAGTGATTGAAATGTGAGGTTTAATTTTGAGGTAAAGTTGAAAGGCTTCATAAAATGGTAAGAATGCAGAAATACAGTGATATTAGTGTCTTTCCAAACCCTCACCTTGGAGGTAAAGAGAGGATGAGTACAACTTTTCAAAATTAGAGAAATTGACTTTTTCTTATTTTTTAGAATTTGATCAATCTTCATGACCACATTTCATTGTGAATAATTCTGCTGGCCACATGATATGCACAAATATTCTGTTTAAAATAAACTAAGAAGTTGTGCAATAATTATTTAAGATCTAAAATGATTCACAAGGATTGTGATGGAATGAAATATTTATGTATTACAAGCACCACTTGAATTACATGAAATAATGGAAAGAAAAAATAAAATCAGATATAATTACTTTCTTCTGGACCCTCACTGACAATGGATATAATTACTTTAAAAGAAATGAGGACATTTTTTCTTTCTTTTTGCCATTAGGGAAATAACAACTTAAAACATATTAAAGGAGTAGATCTTAGATTGTCAAGAATTAATTTTAATTTTTAATTATAATATTAATTACACTAGAATTAGATTAATAATTTCTTATTATATAAGGATCTCAGTAAGTATACTATATAGTATGTGTACCATGTAAAATATATGACTAATATATTTATGTATATGCATGTATGACACATTATTTCCAGACTTACGTAACCTCAGAAGATCATTAATTCTATCACTTTGCTTCATGGCAGCATCAACATAAACTATTTAATTTAGATATCATAATACACATTTTTTTGATATAGCTTAGAGAAATACATTTCACAGGTAGTCATCTCACATTAAACTTAAATTATTCTTTAGACTTTTGTCCAGTTGTCTTTCATTTCAACAGAAATCATCATTACAATAATACAATAGATAATATTTCTACATATTTTAAAAGTCTGCTATCATCATTCACTAAAATCTCACCCGGTGCCAAATCATTCCAGTGACCTTTCTTAGATAAGTATGTGATTATGCTCTTTCAGCAATCTGACTGCTCTCCAGAGTACCCTGTTCATGTTGTACATACCTACATTAAGTCAGAGAGAAGGAGACTGTTAGATAATAATCTGAATACGTTTGTGTATAATGGGGAGATTATGTTGATTACCTTTGTGTGCATTTTCTTCATTCCCAAATTCTCCTTCACTGTTGACCAATGGTGAAAAATTGCTGAATCACCTTCAAATCATGTCCTACTCTGAAAGCAAAGGCTAATTATTAAATTTTACATGGAGCAGTTCATGATTATCTAGTATGCCTGACAGTAGCATGAACTGCAATTGTATAAATATGGATGAATATTTAACTCAAATCATATCTATAGATTTGATTTGGTTTAGAGCAACAAGTATAAAGGACACATGGGCAAAAACTATGGGGGGTGGAAATGGGAGGGAGGTGGGGAGGGTTGGGGTGGTGGGCTGGGGTAGAAGTAAAAGACAGAAAACTGTACAAGATCAACAATTTAAAAAATACTGATAAAAAATAAAAATAAAATAAAAAAAGAAAAAAGTCAAGATGGTTCAAAAAAACTTTATCTCCAGTTTATTACTTTAAAATTATGCTATTTCTTTTGACATAGCATATTTTTTATGGAGTCAGATTTATCCTTTTTGCCCTCTTTGCCTTTTTTCTATGTGTTCTAATCTGGGATGAAATATATTTCATCCTAGCTGTTCTGTGACTTTTTTCTTGCTATACAAAACCCATGTAATGACTTCACCAACCACAAAGATACTCAAGGCATAGAGTTTGAATTAGTTTTGACTACTTATTGCATTCCCACTTGCTTCTCAGAAAGCCTAAGTAGGTAAAATCTTTAAAGTTGTGTCTTCTCATCCACAAATAGTTTTTCCCCTCAATTTATTTATAACACATTCATTGTCTTTCAGTTAAGTTTTAGCACACTCAGCGTGTAGGTCTTGCATGGAAGGGCTTGATTTCTTCTTTGTATCATTTTTGCTTGGTCAATGAGACTCTTTCTACTACATTTTTAAATATGTTATTGATTCCTTGGAAAGAATTTTGGTATGCTGATATATTTTCTGATATTTCTTAATTCAAATATTCCAATACTCATTTTTGATAATTATTTTGGATTTTTTAAAGAAAGGAATATTTTTGTCATCTGCAAATAATCACAAGTTTTGTCATTTCCCCCCTCCCAAGGTGTGTGTGTGTGTATTTTATTACTCTTTTGCATTGGCTGAAACCTACACAGCATTACTGATGATGAGTATCATTATTTAGTTCTTTGCCATTATGGGAAATGTTTCCAAAATGTCAGTGTTTAATATAATGTTTTCTAGAATTTCCTAATGACAGGGGGACTATATGGACAACTCTTGTTCAAAATTAGCACCTTTCAAAAGACAGAAAACTGTACAAGATCAACAATTAAAATAAAAATTTAAAAATAAAAAAAAAAATTAGCACCTTTCATTGGCAAATATGTTTTCCCATACAGTTAATTCTCTGTTCATTTTAAGGCTGTTTTCTTTAGCTGTGGAGATTTTTATTTTGATGGGATCCCTTTTGTTAATTCTTTCCTTTATGTCCCTTGCTCTGGGGACATATGGGTGAAAATATTGCTGCGTGGATCTGAGATTGTCCTGCCTATGTTCTCCTCTAGGACTTTTATGGTGTCACAACATATATTTAAGTCTTTTATCCACCTTGAATTTATTTTTGTGTATGGTGTAAGTTGATGATCTAGTTTCTTTTTTCTTTTGCATGAGCTGTCCAGATCTCCCAACATCGTTTATTTAAGAGGCTATTTTTACTCCATCTTATGCTTCTGCCCCCTTTGTCAAATATTAATTGACCATAGAGACTTGGGTTTCTGGGCTCTCAATTCCATTCCATTAGTCTAGATGTCTGTTCTTACGTTAGTACCAGGCTCTTTTGATTACAGTGGCCTTGTAATATAGTTTGGTATCAGGTATTGTGATCCCTCCTACTTTGTTCTTCTTTCTCAAAATTGCTGCAGCTATTTGGGGTCATTTATGGTTCCATATAAATGTTTGTGCTATATCTGTGAAATCTGCCATTGGTACTTTAGTAGGGATTGTGTTGAATTTATAAATTGCCTTGGGTAATATGGACATTTTGATGATATTAACTCTTTCAATCCATGAACATGGTACATGCTTCCATTTGTTTGTGTCTTCCTTAATTTATTTTTTTAGTGTTGTCTAGTTTTCTGAGTGCAGGTCTCTTACCTCCTTGGTTAGGTTTATTCCTAGGTATTTTATTTTTCTTATTGCTATATCAAATACCTCAGATAAAGATTTGATCACCAAAATATATAAAGAACGCACATGATTCCACTTCAGGAAGACAAACAGCCCAATTAAAAAATGGGCAAAGGACCTGAACAGACACTTCTCCAAGGAGGACATACAAAGGGTCCAAAGACATATGAAAAGATGCTTAGCAATACTAGCCCTCAGAGAGATGTAAATTAAAACTACAATGAGATATCACTTCACACTGGTCAGAATGGCCATCATAAACAAATCAACAAACAACAAATGTTGGAGAAGATGTGGAGAAAAGGAAACCTTAGTGCACTGTTGGTGGGACTGCAGACCAGTGCAGACACTGCAGAAAACAGCATGGAATTTGCTCAGAAAACTAAAAATAGAACTGCCATTTGACCCAGCAATTCCACTGTTGGGATTATACCCTAAGAACCCTGAAACTCCAATTCAAAACAACCTACGCACCCCAATATTCATAACAGCACCATTTACAATAGACAAGTCCTGGAAGAAACCTAAGTGCCCATCAGTAAATGAATGGATCAAAAAAGCGTGGTACATTTATAAATGGAATACTACACAGCAGAAAGAATAATGGAACTCCTACTCATTGTGACCGCATGGATGGATCTGGAGAGCATTATGCTAAGTGAAATAAGCCAGGTTGTAAAAGACAAATACCATACAATCTCACCTATAAGTGGAATCTAATCAACAAAACAAGCAAGCAAGGAAAATATAACCAGAGACATTGAAATTAAGAACAAACTGATGGCAACCAGAGGGGCAGTGGGAGGGGATAATGGGGGGGAAGGGGTAGGGTTTTCAGGAAGAAGTATGAAGAATACATGGACAAAATCAAAGATAGGTAGGATCAAGGATGGGGAGTGGGGATGGCTGGGGTTGAGGGGAGTGCTGAGGGGAAAATGGAGACAACTGTACTTGAATAAACAATAAAAAATTTTAAAAATGAAACAAAAAACAAAATTAGCAAGTTCCTTTCTATTTAAAACTTGCGAATCTTTGAGATATTTCTGTTCAATTTTATTTAGCTAAATTATCTCAGCATCTTTAAGATGGTTTTATTTCTTCAATTAAATTGCATTAATTGATTTACAAATGTTGGTCTCAGTAAACATTTCTGTATAAATCCTTCTTATTAATTAAAGTATATTTTAAAATATGTTGAATGCGATTTCAAAAAAATAAAGGTCTTTCAATGGTCACTGAAATATAAGCTCAAAGAGGGGAAGAGTTTTGCTGGTTGTGTTTATTGCTGTGTTTTCAATTCTAGGGACAATACTTGGTGTGAAGTGAGAACTAAATAAATATTTGTTGAATTAATAAATGTATAATAAATGAATGTAAAACCCAGTAATATCCTTCTGCTCTATTTTCTTCTTTTTCTTTCATTTGCTTCTAACCTTGTCCCATGTGCATATTAGTTATGACAATAAAGAAAAATAAATTTGGAGCCTTGTCATAATTTCTCTAATGTTTGAAATATGTCCAACGATTTTCTTTCTTGAGCACTTAGTAAATTCATTTCTAAAGCAATCTGAGTTTTATGTTACATTTCATTATATTCATTTATATACTTATTCCATGATCAAATCCATGAAGGAAGTCTGAAATACTCACAGTCTTATTTCCTTCCCTGACAATTCACATACCATTGCTTTCTTTTTATTGCAATGATGCATTAGCAATGATCCTGACTGCAATGTTGGATAAAACTAGTGATAGCTGGCATACTTGTAGTGTTCCCATTTTCAAAGGGAAACTTTTCAAGATTTTACTGGTAAGTATTCTATTGACTATAAGATTGTATTGTAGATACTTCTCAGATTGAGGACATTCCCCTGTAATTTTTATTTGATAAGATATACTTTTTAACAACAAATAAAATTAAACTTCTATAAATTCATCATGTTTAGAACTAGGCCCTATTTGTTAATTTTTAAAGGATTTTCTCATTTATTTCTTTTTATTAATTAAAAAAAACCCCAGAAAACTGTACAAGATCAACAATTAAAATAAAAATTAAAAAAGAAATTATTTTGCTGTAAAAAATAATTAATAAAAGGAGAGGGCTAATAAATGCCAAAAATTACATTATTTTTATTGTATTTCTACCATTACCATTTATCCCCCCTTTACCCTCCTCTAACGCCATCCATCTCTCTCTCCCCATGCAAGCACCACATTTTTCAAAGGACTTAACAGGTCTGATATCAAGTTTATGCTGGAATATTCAATATTCAGAGTTCTGTTTAACATTTTAAATATAACATTATTTTGTTGCATGGTTTAATTATTTCTGTTGTGAAGGCATCCATATCGTGTTTGTTATACATGTCTATGTGTGTTACAAACCCAAAAATACATTGTCATAATGATTAATTTATATATTTTATATATTTTAAAGAAGTTGAGAGAAGAAAGAATGTAATGTAAATCTATCACCTCATTAATTATGCTTACATATTTTATTTTCAATGTTTTTTCAAGTGTTTATAGTACAAATTTTTAATTTTTCACAATTTATCTTCAAATAGTATATATCTTTACATAACTATAAGAAGCAAAGTATGAAACATAGTTCAATTTTTAAATTTTTATCTTTTAATATGTTGTTTTCATATATTTTAATTTTGTTTGTGTTTTGAATTTCACAATAACTTGTTATCATATTTTGCATGGATAATCAATATTATTTTAATGAAAATAAAAATACTAAAACTATATTTTATACATAACTGAATGTTTTTAATATACTTTATTATTTTACATGAATCAAAATTTCATTCTAGGATGACTTTTATTCTTCCTGAAGAACTTCTACAGATATATTTTATAATATAGGCAAGCTAATAATAAATAATATTTATTTTGTTTTTTCTGAAAAACAATTGTCCTGATTTTAAAATATCTTTTCATTGGGTATATTATTCTAGGGTGAAGAATTTTTTTCCCCCAACACATAAAGAGGATGCTCCATTGTCTCTGAATTCCGAGGTTCAGACAAGAATTCTGACATTTTCTTTTACCTGCAAATGTAATATGTCTTTTTTCTCTGTTATATTTATTTATTTATTTGTTATTATTTTAAATAACCATATTAAAATGTGCTTTGTGACTTGTGATTCTTGAACCTGAGGGTTTATATATATGTAAATTATAGATATATATGTATATATATGTATATGTATATGTATATATACACACACAGTACATTTGCTTAAACATTGAAATTCCCTGAAATAATTGATAATCGCTGATGTAATAGAAAGTACTTCTGTGGAATATTTTAAATTGACCATTAGCAGCATTGTTTTTAAGAACATATATTTTTCAACCAGTAAATTTTGGCCATGGTAAATATTCTATTTATTGTTAATTTCAAAACATGTCTACTTAGAATAACATTTTGACCCTCATAAGTACTGAAAATCACATATTACTTATCCATGAGTTCACAATCCTTACCTTACCATATACATATTTTATTGTCCAGAAGACCAGTAAATCAATCATATCAGAATGAAAAGACTTTCACAACACATGGCATAAAAATATTAAATAGTGCCCCACTCCCTTCTTCACTACTATCCAAGATTTGTGATCACAGCCTACTTGGCTATCAGTAATAAGTTACATGAATCAAAATCTACTCACAATGTTTAAACCATGAGTCACCTTCTTTTCAAATTGTGGGCCCTCCTGCGTACTAGTTCACCCATCTGTACAGAGTGACAACCTAGTTATCATTTCCTCCAAATAAATAGAGCTACATTGCTTGGTATTTCTATCAGTCTGTTTTTTAACAGTTTCTAGATTTTCCTTCTTATGATTGTTCTAATTTCAACATTATATTTTATATACATTGACTTTCTATTTGATATGATGAGCAACATAAATACGTTAAAAACATGTGCTAAGAATACAACATACAATCTGTAATAGTTAAGATAAACTGATTTTTGAAGTGTAACTCAATCATGGTTTTGCAAATAGTTTTTTAATGAATTATTATATGTGCTTCTTATTAGAAAATAGTGTTCTTCCATAAGACTCAATAGCAAAACTGTAGAATGATTTAAATTGATTTGACATTTATAATACATCATTTTAATTTCCAGGTGTTGGAGGAAAAGAATAATTGCAAAGTGTGTTATTAAAATACTTGCTTTTATACTGTCACTATCTTTGTCTAAGTGGAATATTTTATTCTCACAGCTTGTAAAAGCTGTATATATTTATCCTTTTTGTATATATTCTACTATGTTTCACATTTAGCAAGACTGTAGGTGGATAAGAGGGAGCAGAAACGTTTTTGATTCATTTATTAACTGTGGGTGGTTGTAGTTGAGCAAAACATTTTTGTTTTATTTTGGTTTTCAGATTTTATTTCAAGTCTCTGAATCTATTAATAAGAATTTGTTTTAAATATGTGGACTCTGTTCAATATTGTTTTTTATTTTAAGACTACTCTTAGTGTCTTCAAAATGTTAAATCATATATTCAAATGTTACTGGAGTTATTTCTACCTTCACATGCGTTCTTCATAAAGATGCCTTTGCTGAGTTGGAAACCTTCACAATTTATTTTTGTTGGCTTGGCCAAAAAGTTTTATTTTTTTTAAGATGGCTCTAGTAACGCTTAGTTATGATTAACTTCATTTAGAACAATAATGTTAGATCATATTGTGACAGCTGTCATATCAATGTGTATTTTAAGAAAACAGCAAAATTGGTGAATTTTTGTGTAGTTATTTTAATATTGAAGATAGAATTAAATATACAACACTTTTGGCATATTGTGCTTTATTTCTTCAAGAACAGTAAAAATGCAACTGAAATGCAAAAAAAGTTTTGTGCAGTGTATGGAGAAGGTGCTGCGACTGATCAAACGTGTCATATGTGGTTTCTGAGGTTTCTTGCTGCAGATTTCTCACTGGATGATGCTTCACCGTTGGGTAGACCAGTTGAAGTTTATAGCAATCAAATAGAGACATTAATTGAGAACACTCAATGTTCTACCATGCAGGAGCTAGCCAACATTCTCAAAATATCCAAATCGATAAAGTTATTGGTGAAAAGGAAAACTGTGTCTTTTATTTAGAGAAAATGCCATAAGGACTTTTTGGCCAATCCAGTAATTCCCTATCTTCTTGATTATTATATTTGGACAATCTCCTCAGAAATAAGTATCAAAATCTAAAGGTAATATAAATGTACAGTAATGCTTTATGTCCCACTTAGCTAATAGGTTGAAATTTTTAGAAGTCAATTTGTGTTTATTCTACAATAACATATTTTACTTGCAAACATAATTGTTCACTGGTAGATTTGACAGCTATAAAATATCTGTGTATTTTTTAAGGTGAATGTAATAAATGGATTTCATAGGTATATGAAAATAAAATAAAATACGATAAATTGTGATCCTCAAGAGAGCTTATATAACATGTATTTCAGCCATTCAAATTTCAGTTCGTTAAATTTTTATATGCACTTCCAATATTACATGTAATATTAGAAGCTGTGATTAGAAACAAGCCTGGGGGACAAGATGAATCATGAGGTTGCTAATAGGATATTAAGTCTCTCACATCTACATAGTCATTTGGTTGAAATCTAGCCAATATTAATAGGCTACCTTATTATAATTTGCCAAATGAAATGACTATGTTATGAGACCCAGTTCTTTTGAACAGAGGGTTAAGGAGTACTTCATATTGACCAATGTAATTGCTGTACAATTAACGGTAAGTTGTTTTTTTTTTTCATACCTACTCATGACTATCCACAATTATTCTCTGAAAGATCAATAACAGTCCTTAATTTGTACCTATTATCTAATGGGAGATAGTTTTGTGTGATGTAAATGTCAGGTTAGAAAGAATTAGACATTTAAACATTCCACATCTGAGTATATTTTTGAAGACACACTTTCTTTAAATGTTTTAAATGTGATATGATAACATGAAGTTAAAGGTCAAAATATAGTAAATAAATTAACACTAAAGAGCAGTAAAATTGTTGATCAAATTGAGTTTATATCTCTTTAATACATTTCATGACCTTAAATATAAAAAGTAATAATATAATGTTCATTGGATTTGAAGCTAGTCCTATGACATAAGGAAGTATTTATACTAGAGTAACAATTGTAGATGTTTGTAGAAATTTATGACTAAAATAATGAGACTTGGCTTAATATTTGTGACATAAAATTATAATTAAAAGTGATTTTGATTTTATTTTAGATTTTTAAATTTCTTTTCTATCCATTCAGTCTCATGTCTTAAAACATAAATGAGTTGTTTTTACAAGTATCTGGCATATAGTATAAAACACGTTAAAGGATAAGTACTTTTTAATGTACTTCTGAGCATTAAGAACATGAATAGTTCCCTAATTCATTAATTTGCTAGTAATTATCTTCTGATGAAGAAATTTGCCAGTGGCTGTGACCTAGGAACATAACCATAATAGTGTGATGAATTTCCATGGGCCATACATCAATATTAGCCTCATTATTACATAGTGACAGTTTCCAAACTTGTTCTACATCTCAAAATACCTAGAAAGTTTTGAACCTCCCTTTGACAATAGTTACTCACTAGGCAACAATTTTCAAATGGGAGTGGGAATGTGGTGCATATGGAAATCTAGAAGTGAGAGTGGAATTGCCTCGCATGTTATTTCACCTTAGAACATTACTATTTCTAGACCTATCTCTGGTGCTTCTAATTAGAAGGATCTTGAAGTCCTAAGCCCATAGCTCTGCGATATTTCTGCACATATGTCTCTAACATTTATTTATTCATTCATTTGCTCATTCAGAAAAAAAGATGTTAGTCTCTTATGTTTCAAGTACCATACTATCAATTTGGAACACAATGATTAATTTAACACAAGCCATACATTTACAGACTGTAGGAAATTACAGACTGTACTTGTAAGTGAATAATTAGTGCTTTATTTTATGGAGTGGTACTTAGAAGTTTTAGGGATTGAGGAATTTTTTTTAGAAGAATTGATTTTTAATCTGAATTTTGAACAATGAGTGACTTAACCACACACAAACAGAGCAATAGGTATTCCAAAAAGATGAGGACAAAGGGGAAAAAAAAACAGCTAAGAATGAGAGAGTACAAACATTTAGCAAATTATGGCTAAGTCCATACATCAGTAGTTCATGAGTGTGTGCTATAATATGAGACTAGAAAGATTAGTTGGGAGAAGAGCATCCCTACACACCCAAGACTGAGCACAGGAGATCTAGAACAATTTTCAGAATTGGTGTGATTCTAATGCATCTGGGAATTTAAGGACCACTTGAAATTTGGAATTTATGGACCACTTATATAGGTTACAGGAACATAATACAGTAACCTAGCAAATGTGATCAAATAAGAATAAAGCATCATTCTTGCATTTAAGAGCCTCATGCGGGATTTATTAAAATAAAATGTAAGAAAGTATACACAATTACCACAGGAAGAGAAAGGGAAGGAAACTAATTTGTTCTGTACTGGAAGTCACAGCAGTCTTCTGAGAGGTGACACGAAATGTCGGTCCAGAGGATAAGTGGGAGTTGGTGAGGCAGAAGGGAGGAGCATGATATTGAGTTTTAATACATAGAAGATATTCAAGAAAGGACACTGAGGCATTTTGTAAATGAGGTACTATGAAGTAGATTTTTATCATTGTGCATAAAATAATCACAATTTAGTGACTTAAAACAACATGCATTTATTATCTTAGTTTCCATTGTTCAGGAGTACGGGGAACTTCTACACAAATTCTCTGTTCAGAGTCTCACAAGGCTTCAATATGAGACTTGACTGTGCTGCCTTTGTTTCTAGAGCTTGGAGTCTTCTTTCAAACATACTTGGTTGTTGGCCAAATTTATTTCCTTGCAGTTTTAGTACTGAAAGTCCCTGTTTTTTATTGAATGTCAGCTGGTCTCTTGGCCCTTAGAGACCCCCAGTTTCTTGTTATGCAGCCCTCTCTTATTACATGGCAACTTATGTCTTCAAAGCCCACAGGAGAACATCTTTCTCTACAACGTTATTTATGAGAATGGCTATCCCATCACCCTTGCAAAAGTGTAAATGAATGAAGAGAATGACATGCTATCACCTTTATCATATTTTATTGGCTAGATGCAAGTAACAGACTCTGTCCACACTCGAAGGGAGGGAATTATACAAGGGTATAACTCATTGGGGTCATACCCTTGCCTATCACAGAGCACTAGGAGATAAGAATGATAGCCATAGGTTTGAGAAAACAGCTAGAATTTGAAGTGGGAACACTTTATGAAGAAGCAATGTAAAACAAAAGAGAGTAGAGCATATTCTAGAACATTCTGATGTATAGAGGATGGAGTTTATGCTGTATTATCATAATATTTAGGCACAAAATATAACCTACACAACTCACTGGCATTCTGATTTAGAAGCAAGTTTTGTCTCTTTCCTCCATTCCAAGAAATTTTGTGTCTGGTTATTTGGATGTATTTTGTGGCTACAGTCTATAGGTATATTGTCAATGTTCTGTTTCCACTGCATGCTCAAATCATTAAAGATAGATAGTTACTTATTAATGAAATATGGGTGTTTTGTAATTAATCTATGCTTATTATATTGGAATTTTCATATATATGTACTATTACCACATACTTTTGATGAGGGAATATGGAAAGCATATTCCTGATGTTTGCAAAAAAAAAAATCATTAGTGCAAGTGCTGTGTAGATCAAAGGGGAGTGTCCAGCAAAACAGAAGTAAGTAATTCAAAAGGAAGTTAATAAGGAAGGACCATATTTTTTTTTACAGAAATTTTTAATCAATGCTCTAATAAATCCATTAGTAGCAAAATCTTCAAATAACAAGATAGGAGCTTACTAAATGAAAGCTACTGTTTGCACATTGGTCAAAAGCTGAGATGAAAACTTAGCATTTACTAAATGAAAATGAAGAGAAAGTTTAAAAATCATTAACTGTGACTCCTATACAGTTCCAAAGTTTTTCATGATTTAATTGTATATACTAACTATAAAATAAACAAAATTTTAAAATTTCTAGTTTTAAGCTTATATTTTTATCTTAATAATAGGTAATTGCTTATCTTTTTACTATGGCTTGATATTGAAGAAACTGCCTTACATCATTTAGAAATAAGAGAATCTAGACACTTTGATGCTATATACAAGCCTAAGCAAATGTTCTCATTCTTAATGTTCTATAGAGTGACTATTTTATATTTTCCTATAGAAACCACTCTGATGGTTTTCTTTGACTCTGCTAGTTTAAGCAATAATCACTAAGCCAGGTCAGGTTAAGATTTGCACCCCACTCCCCCCAAACCCTCTAAATTCTTCTTTTATAAAATATTAGTGACTTGGGAGTAGATGTAAATATCAAATCATTTTTTAAACCCTCCCATTCTTCTGTGATGTAAAGCACAGGCTTTTCCTATGTTATAGACCTTGTTATCATTCCTTTCTACTGATTAAGTGCCTGAAGCATAAGATCTGCCATTTTGTATATCGCAAAATAGGAACTTCAAATCTATAGGTTCATTTGATCAAAGAGCCAATACTAATTACTTCTTAAACCACACTTTTTTTTTCTTTTTTTGCTGAATGATAGCGCTGAATGAATTATAAGATTGCCAAGATATTGATACCTGAGCCCTAGAGCTGGCCAGGCATGGTCAGTAGTCCTTGAAGCTGGTCACTTCTGGGCCAGACCCCTAGGTGTGGCAGAAATCTTGTCATTTTCTACAAAAGCCACCCCATTAAAATTTTAGTAAACATTGCTTCCAGCCCAGAGAATGTCATTATGAATTGCACAGACAACACTTTGGGTATTATGGAATTTAGATCCTAGTAGAGTATGACATTTTTAAAGTAAACAAAAATATGTCAGAATAATAACAAAATACATAAAAAAAATCTAAGCTCAGATATTGTTAAGCATTAAGAATAAAATACAGGGAAATGTGATTCATAGTGTGATTATGCCCATGTCTACTTTTAAAGACTGGCCAATGAAAGCTTTCAGAATGTGATGTTCGCAGTGATAGGAGAGCAACATGAGAAAGCAAGTCATCTGAGAATCTGTGAAAAGTATCAAGAGCAAAGGCAAGCATGGAACTATATTGTTTGAAATGTGGGTATTTTGTTTTATAAAGTACAGTGAGATGCTTTTGAAGCTAGGTGCTTAACCTATGAAAATCAAATGAACCCTTATTATTATTCACAATGTAATGAATACTTTTTGTGATTAGTCCCACTTACTGTGAAATATTATTTTCATTAGTATAGATTTAAATGCTAAATATGTCTCTACTGCTTCATTTTGTAATGGCTGAAGGTGATTTATAACTCCTGGACCTATATGAACATTTTTCATTTAAATCATTTAATTCACAACAATGTGTGATCTTGAAATCAATGCAACTTTTGATACATTAGAATTTATTTTGGGGCCAACTGTATTCCTCGATAAACTCACCGTGCCTTCTCATATGAACACAGTGGCATTTCTGAATAATTCATTATGGCTCTCTTGACTTTTCTGGTTCTAGTAACTAATAAAGTCAGAAATTATTAAGCTGAGATAGTCTAGGGGTACAAGATAAAATGTGAAAAATTAGGTTAAATTTAAATTTTGGATAAGTAAAGAATCATTGTTTAATATAAGCATTTCCCAAATATTGAATGTGACAGGCTTATGCTAAAAATTTTGTGGAATATCAATCGTGCCTTCATGCAAATAGAAATAAAATAATTACTACATTTTCATTTCAAAGCTGTGCATGGTAAATGGAAATTATTGGAATTTATAATCTGTTGTGATTAGACTTGAAGATGATGTTGTTATCACAAAAAAAGTATAGCTACTGTAGAAGAAAAGATCAGTTGTGATATTTTTTTCTCAGTAAATTTAAATTTAATCTATTGGATCAGAATTATGTTTAAATAGCTTTCATCTATTTATATCATCCCTGCATATGAGATTATTAAAATAATCACACTCTATATGAAAATTTAGTAACATAGAAAAATGCATTTATTTATTTTTGGTAATTATAATTTCCAATTTGAAAATATAGCAAGATATATGTATTAATTTAGGAGGATTGTTGTAACAGAACCACAAACTAAATGACTTAAAACAACAAACTGTATTGTGTCATAGTTCTAAAAGCTAGAAATCCAGAATCAGTGTTGACAGACTTGGTTCTTTCTGTTGGCTGTGAGGGAAAATCACTTCTATGCCTCTCCTCTGGCATCGGGTGGCTGACCCTCTAGGGCACTGATTCCTCGGCTTGCAGAAGCGTGACCCCATCGCTGCTTTCATCTTTTCACAAACTTCTCCCTGTCTGTATATCTGTGCCCAAATCTCCCCATTTTTCTAAAAGCATTCATCATATTAGATATTTACCATATAATCTCAGCTTAATCAATTATGTCTGCAATCACCCAATTTCCAAATAAAGTCATGCTCTGAGGTACTGGAGCAAAGGAATTTAACATATGAATTTTCTGGGGTGAGAGACACAATTCAACCCATAACAACATGGCAGAAAGAATGGACATAAAGAATTCCATACTATTGACTATGTCCATGGGGTTTTGTTTGTTTGTTTGTTTTTTGGCGGGGTGTCATAAGGTGGGAGCAGGTAGAAGAGAGGAACGGGGGAATAAATAATGCTGAAAGGAAAGGACTTTGTGTGGTGAACACACAATATAATATACCATGTTACCTTGGTAACCGTCATTTATTTTTCTTTTTCTGACGATTGGCAAGCAAGTGACAATTGATAGAGCATTTTCTCTTGCGGGGTGGCACCCTGACTCATACAGGTTCCAGCAGGTGGAAGGAGGGGCGAGCTAGCACCAAACGCTGAGATGTCATTTCTCCTCAAAATGCGACTGGTGCCGGGTTCGATGAGTTCTGATGCTGAAGAATACCAAGGTCTGATTGTACAGATTATATATTATAAAAGTGTACATTTGTTCTCCAATGAATTCAACAGAAATAAACAAGTAACTCCAAAAATCCAGGACCCTGACTTTAAATTTGGTTCTTCAGTGCCTGCGCTGCCTTTGTCCTATCTGTTAATTTCCCTGTCTCAATTGTATAATCTCCAAAATGAGAGCTAATAATTTCAGCTTTGTTTTCTTCACAGGAATGTTGGGAGAATCATAGGGAATTGTGGTATTTTTACAAGAATTATCAAATAAACTACCAATCAGTCCTTTAGAGTAAATTTAGAACTCAAGAATTTATGTCCGTGTATAACCAGTCGAAAGAACGCCATTTGTTTTTAGTGTCTAAAAGTAAAACATAAAAATAACTCTATCCCTGACCAGTGTGGCTAAGTTGGCTGAGTGTTGGTCTCAAAAGCGAAAGGTCACCGGATCGATTCTGTCAGTGCGCCTGCCTGGGTGCAGGTTTGATACCCAGACAGGGCGCTTAGGAGAGGCAGCTGATTGGTGCTTTTCTCTCACTTCGATGTTTCTTTCCCTTTCTTTCTTCCTACTATACCCTTACTTCTAAAAATAAGTAAATAAAATCTTTAGAAAATAAATAAATAACTCAGTACAGTCTGGAGTACTACACATTGTATCAATCCAATCTCCAGAGGAAACTAAACATCGCCAGATTCCATTCCCTTCTCTCTGTCAGGATAGCCATTTGCTTTACTATTAAAATTATCTCCGAATAGGCCTTCTAATGTCCATTCCTCCCCTCATTTTTTCCCTATATAATATTGAAAATCATATATGAACTGGCTTTAAGAGTACAAAGAACAATAGAGAAGTGTCATTGTTCTCAATGTGTTATGATCTATTAATGGGCACAGGAAACAAAATAGAAATGAAATTCTAGAAAGCATTTCAATTATTTCTGTTAAGTTTTCATATTCTTACTGTATGTGATGAATAAAGATACGAGGAGAAAAAAAGAAAATGAGAAACTCATTTGTGAGTAAGATTCAAATGAAAGAACACAATATCAAATCAATCCACCGGATTAATCTTCCATGGTCAAGAATAATTTAAGAATACAATGGTGTTTTGCAATTGGAAAATCTATTTTCATATTTCATCATATTAACTGTTTAAAAGAAAATTACTTAATCGATTAACTTGAAGATATCAAGAATTGTTAAATTTAGCCTTCATTTCTAACTTAAAGGAAAAAAACTACAGTGAGCTAAGCATATTGTGAAAATATTTTAATGTAAAATTCATGTACCTGGAGCCATCAGCAAATATTGTTTCTTGTGCACTACTTTTAAAAATTCTAATGCACACACAGGGGTATTGTAATTGTAAGTATTTCAATAAACATACCTGTATACTTCTAGATTCACCAACTTTGGACATTTTACCACATCACTTTCTCTCCTCCTGTGTTTTCTCAACCATTTCAGAGATACTTTGTAGACAGGATCCTAATTCACTCCTAAATACATGATTATGTGTTGTCTCAGGTGACAACATACCCCTGAATAACTATAGCATCAAATGATCCGCCCGTCTCAGAAAATCCAGCACTAACAAAATAGCATTATCTACTATGGAGACCATCTTTAAATTTTCTCATTTATGTCAATGATGTATCATAGACTCCTCGATATATTACGTATTGCACATAATTGAGATGCCACTGCAGTCTCATTTCATGTAGAACATTTCCCCACTTTTAAAAAAATTTTATGATATCAAAATTTTTGAGGAAACAAAAGCAAGTTGTTTTGTAGCATGTCTTTCAATTTGGGTTTGTCTCCTTCATTTCTCAAACATAAACTCAGATTAATGTTTGCAATAAGGATACTATTTAGGTGAGTTTGCCTATTGTATTTTCTTTCTCGGGGTTTCACAGTTGGAGATACAGAATGTCCGTTTATCCCAATTTGGTATTATGTTTGATAAGTGTGTTGTTTTCTATTGCCATGTAACAAATCACCACAAATTTAGCAGTTTATTTAAGACAACACAAATTTATTATCTCACAGTTTCCGAGGGTCAGGAGTGCAGCACATTCCAGCTGCACTCTCTGCTCAGGAGCTCACAAGCTGAAATCAAGGTGTCAGCCAGGCTGCATTGGGAGACTTGACTTCATAAACAGCTCTCTCAGCCTGTTGGAAGAATTAATTTTCTTGGAGCTGTACGACCATGGTCCCATTTTCTTGACAACCCTTAGTTTGAGATCAACCTCAACCCCTTAAGAATATGATGTAGAAAACAAGGAGAAAGCATACCAGAGCAGTATGTGAAATTTTACATATGACACTAACAGTAAGTTCCAGTCTTCATAAGTGTAGGTTTCCTAATAATATTTCTGATAGGAGTCCAACATGTGGCCAGCGCTAAAAGTGGTGTGCTATTCATTATCCATATAGGTATCTGTATATATGCACACCTGTATATAGCTGTTATTATTTTTCTATTGCAACTGTTAATGGTGGTGCTTAGCTAGAAAAGAGGAGTAAAGGAACCTAGATACTGAGTTTAGTAAACTGAGAAGCATAAGCCTGTTTGCTGCTTCACACCAAGGGGGTTAAAGCATTTCTCGAAGAGGATTAATAATCCTCACTTTCCACGCCCTACCCCCCATCCCCAGTACCAGGAGACCAACTGGGACAAGGAGAAGATAGGCACATTCACAATAAAAGTCAAAATGGCACAGGGGGTTATGGACAAAAGAGGCCTGTCAATCTAGCGGGGTTGGAGTGGGGAAGCAAAGGGGAGAAGGGATTGGTCAGGGAAGTTGATTGGTCATTTTGAGAAAGTACATGATTTGTCCCAAGCCCAGGCCAATACAATTCCTGGGGAACTAAGAACTTTCTCTCTTGTCCACTTGGTGATGCCTTTGTCCATGCTTTTTGTGCAGCCTCCTCTAGGGACCACATGACCACAGGGGTCTAGGAGCTATTGGACCCACAGCAAATGGATGGGCTCCAAAAGGGCAAAGCTTTGCCTTGCCTGGGTGACCCACACTCACCCTGTGCATTTGTATCTCCCTCTCTCCCTGGCCACGGGGTCTTATTAACCATATTGGCCCTAGCCATGCAACTCCACACGCAGGCTCCAGGCGGGAGACGGATGGACTGCAGCAGGAGCAAGCTAAGCTATCTGGATGGGGACTGAGCCTGCTTAGCAGCACTTACAGGCTCCAAAGGACTGAACTGATGTGAAACAGAAGCTCTGGACACTAGCTTTTGTCTTGGCCTTGCTGAGGACTCAGATGGACTTTTTCCAGGGTGGGGCAAAGGGAGATGGGACATTGGACATCCAGAGGGCAGCTTCTGTCTTCACAGGAATAAACCATTCCACATCAAAACCTCCCACACGTGGGGTTCTTGCAATGCTTTCTCTGTGATCCCATGGAAAGGTCTAATTCCTGCCTATAACATGTTGATTATAACACAATATATTCATATAAATAAGAAAATATAAAACCTTGTTAACAATAATATCAAGGAAATAACATATGTAACTACTTGGGATATATTCTGGTTACTTTTTTCCTATTCATGTTGGCACATGCACTAATTTGAGAACAACATGAATCTATTTTTCACCCTCCTTTTTAACAGCCCATATATTGTATTGTAAAACTTCTCCTGGGTAATATAATGGTCTTACATTTTCTTATATAAATGAGTTTAGTGACCCACTCAAGCAGAAGCTGTCTAGGTGATCACTATTCCAGTCCCTGTTTTTGGATATGTGAGAAAACTACATTCTCCAGCCTAAAAGATATGCCCGACTAACATTTAAATACCACATATACCACTAAGATCATTAAATAGATAAGCTAGCAGTGATGTCTTGGCAAATGTCAAGGCCAGTAATGTAAACAGAGTTAATAAAATCCCTGTCTGTGTATGGTTTGATAATTGAATCATCCTGATTTGTCATTGTTATTAATTAAGCAGACAATATACAAACATACAATGTGGCCTTCAAACATGCATTTTTTAAAAAAACATAAGCTCCTTTTGTGGGGGGGGTGGGGATTGTGAAAGGTTTAATTGGGCTGTCATCATTGTTCTGAACCAGAAGACTATTTGTGTTGTGTTCAATTATTTCTGAACTTCCCCTTTCAGGTTTCCCTGTTTTAACAACTGTTAAGCACAAAACCACAAATCCGAGAAGCTCCTGTGAAAAATGAGCCAATATATAAGAGCAGTCCAGAAGGTTCAATAAAAAAGCAACAACAAAGAAAAAAACAACCTTAACTACTCACATTTTTCTTGAGAAAAACATAATTCATGCATGTAATATACTTTTTCCTAAAATATCCTTCAACTAAAAAGTCAGGAAACTGGCAAGTTAGCACTTCTGTGTGCTTTAGAGAAATGACCTTAATAACCTTTCATTTTCTTCCCTATGGTTTCACTCTTATTCTGTTTTCCCGCTATGATTTTTTTTTTTAAGTTGGCATGCCATGCAAACCAACGTTGTCGCTTTTGCTTATGATTTTATGTTTTAACCTTCTTTTCTCCTTGACATTTCCCTTTCCATCCATGATCTGTTTTGCCCAGCAGCAGGCTTCGCTCTCCTTCGGTGTCACACAATAATGAGATCAAAAGGGTGGACGTGGGATGTTCAGAACCCGATTGCCTTTACTGGGGTTCAGCCGCCAAGGTTAGCTCTATTATTATTTTACATTTACTTTCTTTTGAGTTGCACCTGTGGAACAAGTAATAAATGTCTTCTAAACTCATATTTGCTTTCTCCCTTCCCTCTCTAGTGTTCTGTAGCATTCATGGCCAGAAAAACAAATATTATCTTGGCAGCGGGTTCCTAGTAATATAAACAGGCTTGAGTTTGTTCACAACGATTACTCTGGAGCTAGCAGTTTTAAAGAACAGTTAATAGAGAAAAATTACACACATTTAAAAAATAATTTAGTTAAATCTTTCTTTTTCAGCTGTTTCTTTCTGTTGCTGTGAACACTTACCGTAAATGTCAGAGAAAGAAAATGTCCTGAGAGACTCTTGTCCTTTCGGTTTGAATGTTATGGCTGTGCTTTTGAGAAAGACTGTTGCAATATTTGGTATTCAGACCAAAATATGAATTTTATTTTACATGAAATTCTCCTGAAACCTCCTGTGTTTCACCTTAGAGCAATACTTTTATGTAGATAATGTAGCTATTATTAACTTATTTGGAAAAATGTAAGTTGCCCCCTCACATTTACCAGTCTGCAGTTTAAAGTGTATCTGGACCAGTGATTCTCAGTGGTCTACCTCCCTCTTACACTAACTAGAACACTGTGCGGGCAGCTGTGTTAGTCAGTGGATTTACCAATCCATGGGGATGAATAATACCTCTTCATATTTAATAAAGCTTATGTACACATAAACCATCTGAAAATTCTCTTAGATATTTTTCAGAGGAATGGGGAAAATGTGAAAAAATAAATAATATTAAGAACAAGTGTTAATTCCAAACAGTTTAAAATAATGCAATGAACTACAATGGCGTTTCAATCTGGAAGATGTATAACAGTGGAAGAATTTAAATCTGTCAATGTCTTAACAGTTCGTCATTTCCACAATAATAGCTGGAGGCTAATTTGGGCCAACTGCAGAGCTAATGCAGGTGAATGCAAAGGTGTATTTTCTATTTTTGTTTTTCATAGAATCTGACACTGTGTTATTTTAAAATAATATCCTCAAGAATGTTGTTATAATTTAATTGACACATTTACTTATCAATTTTGTATTGAAGCCTCATGCATAAGATTGATATATAAAGTTTTAGGAGATGAGAGCTTACAATATAATGAAAAGTTACAAAGTAAGAAGCAATATGATTTCCCGTTTCTTTGAAGTGCTTTTCATAATTTATTGGTTCTTTTGGCCAAAATACTATATATTTTGTGTGTGTTAGATTGCTTTTCTGGCCCGATCCTTCAACCATCCCTTCAACCACCCCTTTCCTATAGTGTCATCTTGGGTGAAGTGCATGTCCTACCTTTGACTTTGGAATTGATTATTTGACTTGCTTCAAGAAGTTGAGTCAGGAATGATTGCATGGCGTTTACAAATCAACAGAGTTAAACTGCCTTGCTGGGTTTTCTTATTCACATTGCCACTTCTATTATCATCATCATAAGAACTCGTGCTGGATAAACTGCTCATCAAAAGTCTACAAGAGGTGTGAACCAAAGCAATCAAGTGCTGCCTGTAGACCTTTAGTGAGATGGCTATCAGTTCTAGCCACTCCTTCCGAAACTGGTCTATCCAGCTGGTCCTTGCGTAAATCAGCCTAGCCTTGCAAAGTTGTGTCTGTGTGCACATAAATGATGGCTGTTGTAAAACACTGGAATTTGTTTTAACACTGTTGATGAGGTATAATTAACATGCAAGAAATAGCACATATTTAAAGTACACATTTTGATGAGTTTTGACATATGAATACGTCCACAAAACCGTCATGGTAAATTGCTGTTACCAGATAATGAAAATAATCACTCCCAAAACTCTAAAATTTGCTTACGCTACTTTGTTTGTCCTTCCCACAGCTATTGTCCACCAATCCACAGACAACTACAAAAGCTGCTTTTTGTGACTGTAGTGATATTTCCCATAAATTTATCTAAATGAGATTGTGGAATAGCTACTTTTATTTTAATCATTTTTTTTTTTGTCAGCAGAACTATTTTGAGAATCACTGAAGTAAGAGCATGTATCAGTAGTTCATTCATTTCTTTTTCTTCATACTGTGTGGATACTCCACAGCTGTCCCATTCATTAACCTTTCGATCACATAACCTTTTCTAAACTTTTCAGAATATATTTTATTGACTATGCTATTACAGTTGTCCCATTTCCCCCCTTCATTCCTCTCCACCCTGCACACCCCCTCCCACCCACATTCCCCCACTTTAGTTCATGTCCATGTGTCATAAGTTCTTTAACATTTCCCAAACTATTCTTGCCCTCCCCGTCTATTTTCTACCCACCATCTACGCTACTTATTCTCTGTACCTTTCCCCTCTCTCTCCTCCTCCCACTCCCCTGTTGCTAACCCTCCATGTGATCTCCATTTCTGTGGTTCTGTTCCTGTTGTAGTTGTTTACTAAGTTTGCTTTTGTTTCAGGTGTGGTTGTTAATAACTGTGAGTTTGCTGTCTTTTTACTGCCATATTTCTTTATCTTCTTTTTCTTAGATAAGTCCCTTTAACAGTTCATATAATAAGGGCTTGGTGATGATGAACTCCTTGAACTTGACCTTATCTGAGAAGCACTTTATCTTCCCTTTCATTCTAAATGAAAACTTTGCTGGATAGAGCAATCTTGGTTGTAGGTCCTTGCCTTTCAAGACTTGGAATAATTCTTTCCAGCCCCTTCTTGCCTGGAAGGTCTCTTTGGGGAAATCAGCTGACAGTCTGATGGGAACTCCTTTGTAGGTGTCTTTTCCCTTATCCCTTGCTGCTTCTAGAATTCTCTCCTTCATTTGAATCTTGGCTAATGTAATTATGATGTGCCTTGGTGTTTTGCTCCTTGGGTCCAACTTCTTTGGGACTCTCTGAGCTTCCTGGACTTCTGGTAGTCTATTTCCTTTGCCAGATTGGGGAAGTTCTCCTTTATTATTTGTTCAAATAAGTTTTCCACTTGTTGCTCTTTTTCTTCCCCTTCTGGTACCCCTAGAATTTGGATGTTGGAACGTTTAAAGATTTTCTGGAGGTTCCTAAGCCTATCCTCATTTTTTTGAATCCTTGTTTCTTCATTCTTTTCTGTTTGTTTGTTTCTTTCTTCCTTCTGGTCCACTCCATTGATTTGAGTTCCGGTTTTCCTCCGATCACTATAGGTTCCCTGCACGTTTTCCTTCATTTCACTTGTTGTAGCCTTCATTTGTTCATCTAATTTGTGAGCAAAATCAGCCAATTCTGTGAGCATCCTGATCACCAGGGCTTTGAACTGTGCATCTGATAGGTTGGCTATGTCTTGGTCGCTTAGATGAATTGGCTCTGGAGCTTTGATCTGTTCTCTAGTTTGAGCCTTTTCTTTTTTTTCTTTTCTTTTTTCTTTTTTTGGTCTGGTTGCAGCTGTTACACAGTGAGGGGTGGAGCCTTAGGTGTTCCCCAGGGTGGGGCAGCCCATTTGCTGGGTAGTGACGCTGTATGTGGGAGTGGGCTCCGAGAGGGAACAATGGTGCTTACTCTGCTCTCTCTTGGATTCCAGTCCCTTCCGCCACTTCCCCCAAGCAAATTGGGCCCTTCTGGTGCTGATTACTGTATGGGTGGTCTTGTGTACATTCTAGGACCATGTGGGTCTCTCCAAAAAATTCTTCTGTGAGGCTGGGAGTCTCTCCCAGCACCTCAACCCCCACAAGTGTTTTCAATCGGTGCTTTTAGGCTTTGTTTCCTGGCGCTGGGGCTCTGGGTTGAGCAGTCTGTCTTGCTGCCTGTTTTCACCTGGTTTATCTGCATGCGAATGGGTGTCCATGGTCAGCCGCCTTGTGCGCCTCGCTTGGTTTGCTAGTTGCGCCCCCCCCGCCCCGTGCCCAGTAACCGCTGCCTGTGTGCCTGGGGTGTGCCAACCGCTGCCTGAGGGTCTGAGACCACTAGCCACTGCTTTTTCCTGCCGTGATCTCTTTCCGCAGGCCGCCGACTCCACCCCTCTTACCGATCTGGGTGAGTCGTAGTCATACTTCCGTACAATTCAATTTTCTATCTGTTCTGGTTGTTTTTTTGGTTCTTAAATTTTTGCTGTCCTTAATTTTGGTTGTGAGAGGAGGCACAGTGTGTCCACCTATGCCTCCATCTTGGCCCCAAAATGCCTTTATCAGGTTTACACACTGCTTCCATTTCCAATTTGCTGAGAGATTTAAACAGAATTCGATGCTAAATTTTGTAAACTGATTTTTTCCTGTCCTCTATTGTTTTGATCAGTTTTCTTTCTTAAATGGTGAATTATGTTCATTGATTTTAGAACGTTTAACTAACGTTAAACTAACTTTGCATTTTGGTCATCAGGTCATTGTGCTTGTTAATTTGATGTGTCAATGTCACAGGATCACAGGGTTCTCAGATACTTGGTCAAACACTTTTGTGGGTGCTTTGATGACAGTGCTTTGGATAATATGAACATTTATTTTTATTATTCATTTTGCTTTTCTTTTAATTTAAGTCACCTGTAGACTGAGTAAAGCTGGCTATTCTCCCTATGCGATGGACCTCATCCAGGCTTTTGAAGGCCTAACTAGAACAGGCCTCCTGAGAAAGAAAGACTTCTTCTTGCCTTACTGCCTCTGAATTGAGACACTGGTTTTTATCCTTTCTTCAAATTCAAATTCAAACATTGCCTCTTAAAGAGTCTCAATCATGCCAGCCTTTGGATAAGAACTATATCATCAGCTTTCCTGGCTCTCAGGCCAACAGACTCGGACTGGAACCAAACATCAGCATTCCTGGGTCTGCAGCCTGCTGGCTCAGATATGGAAGGACCTCACAATGGTGTATTTCCACTTCTACTTCCCTAGCCTTTATGTATTATTGTCATACATGTACTATTTGCATGTAGATACATTCTATAATGATATTATTACATTTTTGGTTTTTTATTTATTAAAAGATTTTATTTATTTTTAGACAGAGGGGAAGGGAGGAAGAAAGAGAGGGAGAGAAATGTCAATTGCCTTTTGCACGCCTCCTACTGGGAACCTGGCGTGAAACCCAGGCATGTGTCCTGACTGGGAAAGGAACCAAAAGACAAGACCCTTCGGTTAGCAGGCTGGCACTCAGTCCACTGAGCCACAGGGCTACATTTTTAAAACAATTGTCTCTTCAAAGATTTAAAATATAAAAACCATTTTATATTTACTCATACATTTACATTTTTTGTGTATTGATAACAAACTTCTACCTCAAATCATTATCCTTCTTCCTGAAGAATTTCTTCTTGGTAGTGCAGATCTGCTAGTAATGAATTCTTTTAGCTTTTGTATATCTGAATATATTTTTATATTGACTTCAGTTATTTTAAAATTTTTTATTGGGTCTAGAATGTTAGGTCACAAGGTTTTCATGTTAGGGCTTTAAAGATGTTGCCTCAGTGTTTTCTAGCTTGCACTGTTTTTGATGAGGAATATGCTCATCAAATCATTCTTTTTTTTTAAGATTTTATTTATTTATTTTTAGAGAGAGGGGAAGGGAGGGAGAAAGAGAGAAACATCAATGTGTGGTTGCCTCTCACGTGGCCCCCACTGGGGACCTGGCCTGCAACCCAGGCATGTACCCTGACTGGGAATCGAACTGGCAACCCTTTGGTTCACAGCCTGTGCTCAATCCACTGAGCTACACCAGCCAGGGCCAAATCATTCTTTTTGTTCACCTGTACATTGTCTTTTACTCTAATTTTAAGATGGCCTCTTTATTGCTGATTTTAAACAGTAAGATTTATTGTGATTCTTGTGTGAAGTTCATTAAACATGTTGCATATGTGGCTTACAGCTATTACCAAATTTGGAAGATCTAGCCTATCTCTGTCAAATATATTGTGTAAAACCTCCTTGTCCCTCAAGGAGTCTAATCCCACCTGTATGATCTCTTAACATTGTGTCACTGCTCACTGTGCTATTTCTATAAGCCATTAATTTGCATGAATAGAGGTTAAGGTTTTGGGTTGCTTATTCCATTCAGATTTCTGTTATTTCTTTTTATACTCTTAAACAAAGCAGTAATTACTTGAATACATCCTGTGTTTACTTAAAGTTTATGTTAATTTTAAGATTATACTATTTGCAATATTCATTATGAATATCAGACCTTTTTCTATTTTTAAGTCAATATTATTCTGAATAATATCGTTCATCAGTATACTTTTCACAGTGATGAACTCATTCAATAAATAAACATATTTTCTGTTAAATGGATGATAATGTTACTGGCTCAGGAATCTGCTGTCACAATAAAAAACTTAATACCATAAGGCTATATTGGCAATATTTTTATATTATTAGACTGTCACAGAGAGATAATATTACATCCTTAGTGTTGGATGTCTATGCTTACATTGTCAGTCTATATGGTCCTCAGATTTATTTGTTTGTATTGGCCCTCAGTTTTTTATTCACCATAATCATTAGCTAATTTCTTCCTATTCTGAGGCCAGAACGAAAGTCACTGAATTCTATTCTATCCCTACATTTGAGAGAACTACAGTATATACACTTTTAGTAAGGCAGAAGTGGGAAGGTTGATTTATTCTATCAGATACCTACGATTATTCCTGTGAAAAGAAATGATGCCTATCTTTCCAAACAGTAAGTATGATTTTGAAACCAAACACTGACAAGGTGTCCAAATTCTGAATTCAGCCTTCAGAGATTTCTGGCTATAAAAATGTTTGTTGATGTGGAATGAATTCTACTTATAAAAACAAATAGGATGGTATTGTTTTAGCCACTTCTCTTGGTACTGGCTTTATTCTGTATTCTTCCTCAATGTAACAATATTCTGTGAGACAAGAAAGAATATCTGTGTGCTCAGTCTTTTGATTTCACGTGAAATGAAGTTGCTGTGCCCCTAAATCAATATCTCTGTGTTGAGTTGATTACGTGTTTGACATTTGTAAAAGGATGAAAGAAGTCTGAGATATTACTCCTGTGATAAGTGGGAATGTGCAAGAACAACCCAAATTATAACTAGATAGAGTTGTATTTTTCTTTTCTTGTCAGACTCTGCGTACACAGAACTGGTTTGGCAGTCTGACTTGTGTTGTAAACTGTAATTAGTGAAAAATTTAGAAAACAGAGAGGGTCTGTTTAGGTCAGAAAGAGTAACAGCTAAGACTGTCTTCTCAAAAATGCAAATCAATGCACACAATTAACTACATTTTGATTTGTTTATAATCCTGCATTTGCTAACCAGAGTATTGGCAACCCCTTTCACCATGAAAGAAAAACTTTCTATATTATTCTTGTCTATATTTAGAATGGAGGGCAGTATTGCTAAGAGCAAGGGACAAGATGTGCTAACATTTATAAGTTAGCACTTTTCAGCTACAGAGTCAGAGAAAAGGCTATGTCCTTCTTGAGGCTGGCTGAGAGAAAATAACAGACCTTATATAGATGAATTTGATAAAGGAAATCCTGTTCTCTCTTCTTTCGGTGCAGTAGAACTTGACAGGTCATGGTCTGGGAATTCATAACTAGATAGTGGATTGGAAAGAATATCCAAAGCACATCATTTTTTGTTATTCAGCAAGAACATGGTCATATATGAGAGGAGATCAAATAGAAATTTCCCAGACAGTCATTTAAAAGGATGTCCTCAAAGCCTTCCTCACTGATCTGCCTCTTTTAGCCTTCAGTGTGTAATCATCAACAAATTCGAGGCTGATTTCTCTATAAGGTCACTTAATTGCTTTTTTGTGGCCTGAGAGCAGGGCATTTAAATTTACTTCTAATTTTGTAATATTTTTGAGATATAATAGCTGAGTGGTTTTCAAGTAGGGCAAGGACAACTGTTGTAGGCAAAAGAGACATACTTGCTAGCCTAGGACCACTTACTTATTTCAACAACAACTGTTCTACTCTGACCAGTTTATCTTTTTCCATATCATTTTGATTGAAAAGTAGTTACTGCTAAAAATGTTCTGTGATATATAGGTCAGGTGCAGAGAAAGTATTGAGAAGTAGAAGCAATGTGTTTTCATTCCTCTTTGTACTCAGCAAATCCTTACTGAGCACCTATATAGTTTGACAGCCACAAACCACAGAAAGTATTCTCTGGTTTTTAGTGGAAACAAGCTAATCAGAAAGAGGTAAGGTGTCTGCTCTGGTGATCTTGGTAGGGCTGAAAAGGATACAGAAAGAGAAATGGAGCCATGAAGGTAAAAGTTCACGAAATTAATCTTGAATCTGCCCTCACTGGAGAAAAGTTAATGACTTCCAGTACATGAAAATGTATCACATAATTATTTGTTTGGATTTTGAGTTCTTTATTGGTACAGTTTATCCCTTTGATATAATTAAGCAACAGCATTCTTGAGATACCTCAATAACCTCTATCAGTCAGTATTGAATCGTATATAGTATATATGATGATATTAATCAAAGTGTGAAATATGAAATATTTTACATAACAGCTTTGAGGTCCTATGTCTTGTCACAAAGAAAGTCCGGGTCAAATTTTTTATGATAAACCATCTATATTAATAATTCATTTGCACATAGTTTCCAAATTATGGGTATTAACTTCTCTATAAGGCTTACTAGGAGCTCATACATAAATGCTTTATTTTGGCATTCTTAGTTAACTGAAAATGTCATATTGTATATTATACAATAATTTTCTTTTAGTGGAAATGAATTAAAATTTCAATAGCATTTTCCATTTGGTGAGGAAAACAAAAACAACTAAAGAGTTAGAAAAAAATGTCCAAGTTGAGTACTTTGATTTTACAATACAACTAATACACTTCTAATTTATTTTTAAAAGTTATTTTAGATTAAGCATTTAAAATCATGCAGAAATTAAATAAGCATGGTCTTATAATACTGATTAAGTTAGTCATTCTGATTGCAGTTTTAGTAACCATCTTCAAAGACTGTCAATTTAAACATAAGAAGTCTATACTTGAAAAGATAGAGAATCTAAATATTAAAAAAACTATATAATTTAAGTCAAAAATACCAATAATTTTTGGTATTTTGATATTTCTACCTCAACACATACCACTAATTTAGACCAAATATTACGTAGTGAAAAGGTCACTGAATAGGGGTTCACACATCCTGGTTTAGAGCCTTCAAACATAATTCATGACCTTGACAAGCTGACTTGGCCTATGTAAGCTTCAGATGCTACAACTTTATAATGAGGGGACTGTTTTGATCATCTTCAATTTTATGAATGTAAATGCCACATGTCAGGATAGCTACTGAATATTTTCCCTCTAACCTCATGAAATAAACTTTCATGGTTATAGCCAATGTGGTTATCTAAAGATATTGTCATTTGGAGGTATGTCTCAGGCATATCCAGCTGAGAATGACTGCAGAATTATGTCTTGCTTACTGTGATGTGAAATAATGGTTCAAGGACTTTGAGAAGTTGTACCTTAGTTCAGGAAGAAATACAGGGTTAGAAAAAGCACCGTTTCTCTTTCTTTTGATCATAAGCTTTGTCTCTTCTAGTGAGTACAAGCAGTACGACTTGTATATAGCCTTAAATAGATCTCTCTGTCTTAAACAGAATCTCATTAGATAGAACGTAGATGGTAGATGACTGATAGGTAGATAGATAGATCACAGAAAAACATATAGAGAGATAGATGGGTGATTATCAGGCATGGCTGCATAGGCTGAGGAACTTCAGTGGCCTGGCCTGGCAGTAAATCATACTCAGAGCAATGAAGATCCAGGAAAACTACAGAAGGCAGATTTACTAGCTGATCTGGTAATGCTGAAAAGTATGTTAGCCGAAAACCTTATATAAACGACATATCTGAAACACATCACATACTGTCTCAGCAATATTTCATGTTGAAATGAAGTCTACTATTGAAAAAAATTCAAAGTCAATTAAAATATTTATTGAAATTTCTGAAGGAGTGCGGTGGGATTTCCTGTCATGACACGTGCAGCTTCTATGTGAGAACTCCTTCAGACACACTAGTTCTGAGTCTCAACGCAGCACAGCGTGGCTCCTACGCTTCACACGCAGGGTTTTTGCTCCTTCTCTGCTCTGAAATCATCTGACCCACATACGTTCTCTTCTCTTCTTTTGTGTTTGTTTTTATAGCTTTCTCCTTGCCTTTTGACATAAACGAGTCGAGACTTTCTAATGTGTTTCTAATTCTCCTCTTCGCTCATAACTGAAGTTATGATAACAAAGTGGGGTGTAGATTCTCACATAGTAATAAAAGTTTTTTTTTATTACACTGACAAGTACAAGGGCATGAGATAAAAATCAGAAACCCAATACAAGCATATAACTGGGAATTGTAATAGTGGAGAATTCTAACCTACCCCAGCATTCTTTTGACATTGTTTCTGTCTGTGCTGACTCTGACTAATACGTAGCTTATAGATGAACAGCATGTTTGTATAAGAATCCTAGGAATTAACTTCAAAAGACACAAACTCCAACCTTCATGGATCCCAGCTCTAGGAAATTTGCTGACCTTCAACCATGGATCCAGAATGATACGAAGCCAAGATGATGGGAAGCCAGGATGGCTAAATCAGGGTGATGAATGTTGGACCATCACTTGCCTTATCAGAATAAACTATGCTAGTCTGCATGTAGAGAACTTTTCAACTCCTTCCCTTGATTTCTTTGTTATATTCCCCACTTCTTCCTTATAAAAAGCTCTGCCTCCACTGAGATGTGGAGATGGGCTTTGAGACATATCCTCCATCTTCCCAGGGATATGGGCTTTAAGGCACGAGTCTCCCAGCTGCCAGATGGCCAGCATTCTGAATAAACCTCATTCCTTTACATCAACACCTGCCTCTCATGTGTTGGCTTTCATATAAGCAAGTAGCTGGACCTGCTTTCAGTTACAAGCAGGTGTCAATATCCTAGAGGTCCAATGAGAAGTGAAGTTGAAGTCTCAGGGATTCTTCTTGACTTATTATAATATAAATCAGATGGCTATTAATCAGTGGATTCAAAGCAGATATGCACAATTATGTGAAGTGAGTAGAGACATGAAACCTGTGTAAGGTAGAAATGCAGGCTGTCAGTTCCAGTGATCCCACGGCAGGAAGTGGACAGATGGGCAGTGATCTGGCATTACCAATCTAGGGTGAAGACTTCATTAAACAAATTAAAACTACAATGAGGAGAATATGAAAACAAAATGGCTTCTAGATGCTCGCACATGTACCTATGGCTGATCTCCTTCTGTCACTGAGCCATCAACTTTAGGAAGTTGTGTTTTCATAGAATTTAAAAATGGTCAGGGCCAGCCTCAAATTTGGTTGATAATAGTCATCATTATTTTGGTGAAAATGGAGTGACAATGAGCCTAGGAGTTGTTATCATAATTAATATTTATAAAAATTTAACTATATGTGTCTAGCTTACATATAGGTTTATACATAATACATATGATTGAGCTATATGATACTGTTCACACTCAATGATTTTTGATGTACTTAAAAGGCAAATTCTTATAATATAAAAACATATAAATAGATCATTAACATTTAGCAAAAACCCTCTATGGTCTCCCCTGCTTTTCACTTACCCGTTTATTAGAATTAATACTCATATTTTGGTAATAACCATTGATCATAAGAAAATAGTAAAAAAAAAAAAAAAACCCAAAACCTTCTTTTGGAAGTTACCATGGAGGGGAGACAAGCATATTTACAAATACCTAAGACAATAGATAAAATTATTGAACAAGCACTCCCTACAGTTCAGTTTTATGCATATCCATAACATACACTTATGACTGTCCTATTTTATTTTATTTTATTTTATTTTTTTATTTATTTATCTTTAGAGGGGAAGGGAAGGAGAGAGAGAGAAACATCAATGTGCGGTTGCCTCTTGTATGTCCCCTGCCGGAAACTGGCCTGGCAACCCAGGCATGTGCCCTGACTGTGAATCGAACCTCGATCCTTCGGTTCGCAGGCCCGCGCTCAATCCACTGAGCTACACCAGCCAGGGCTGTCCTATTTTATTTTTAAAAAGATTTTACTTCTTTATTTTTAGAGAAAGGGAAAGAGAAGGAGAGAAACATCAATCATTGCCTCTCATACACCCACAACTCAGGCATGTGCCCTGACTGAGAATCAAACTGGCAATCCTTTGGTTCTCAAGCCAGCACTCAATCCATCGAGTCACACTGGGCAGAGCTGACTATTTTAAATAAGAGAAAACTGAGATGTGGAGTTTTAGGGACTTGTTCGAGGTTCCAGAGCTCATCAATTGATACAGTTTCATACTCAGACTCAGAGGACACCTGACTCTGGAGCCAGCACTCTCACTCAGTGTCCCAGCATCATCTTAAATAGAACCAAGTGCTGTTGAAATGTGAATATAAATGTAATAATTTCTGTTGGGTGGTTGGAAATAAATGAAACAGAGATAGTAGCTCTAGAGTACAGATAATATTTGTTTTGTCCTTGTTTAAAGAGACATTTGCCTAGCAGAAAATTGAGGGTAAGAAAGGACATTTTAGATAATAACTATATTCATTTAAGTATGTAGAAACATAAAAATATATGGAATAATTAGGAAATATTGAGAGGCCAAATTATGCCTAGATGTCTGGTTCCATGGGATGGGAAGAGAATGAGGAGGCTGGGGTGGTGGAATTGGGCTCAGCTGTGAATGTCTCTGAATGCATCATGCAAAATAAATTTTTTACCTTTGACAAATCTTTTGATGAAATCACTAAATAATTAAATCTTTTTTTATGCTTGAGTGTGAATGAGGGAAAATGAGGGCATCACATTCTGCATAAGATACATCAGTATGGTGGGATCATTCCGGAATCAGGAACCCATTTCAAGGTGGCAAAACTAGCAGATCTGTTGAGTCCTACTAGGTGAGCAAATTAAGACTTACTGCAATTTCTCTACCGAATCCTTTAGGGATTTTCTGAACAAGCGCAACTGTGTGCACCACGGGATGAAGATAAGTCAGTAATAAGGCGTAAGAAGAGAGAGTTGGCAGGTTGTAAATTCTGTGTAGGATATCTGGTTAAGGGATGACAATTTCCAGCATAAGTCTGTTGGCACTGAAAAAAGTCACAAAGAACATTTGTATTGGGTATTCATACTCAAGATGTGCCTTTGATCACACATTGTGGTATAGAAAAATATTAGATTCTGTGTTTATATATTTCATCTAAAACTTTAACATGCATTTTAAAATTTTATTATGCAAATGTGTACCCCCAGATTTAGTAGTATAACCATTCTCTTTACTTCTTTTTAACACGAAGTGTTCTTTTAATTATCTTTAAATTTACAGGTTTCCCTTTTACTACTTCTTTTCTGTACAATCCATATGGGAAACATTATCTTAGTTTCTTGAGGACTTGATATCTTTCTTGAATAACTAGTTCTACAGCACTGAATGTACTTATCTGCAACAAATGGGCAACATATTTTTTGCTAATTATGATATTAGATTTGGTAATGAATTTGTTATTTGTAGATAAAAATACAGTTATTAATATAAATTATTTAGAAGCATTAGTCACACTAATTGATGAAGTACTATTAGATTATATTCATACCAGTCAAATTAATAATTTTAGGCACTTTTCAGCCATTAAGGAAAGACATCTTTAATTTCTGTTCTATTTCTAAGCTTTAAATTTAGCATGCAAATTTCATATATTTTAGTATAAATAAAGGCTGAATTGTTACAAAAACACTGAGGTCAAGGCAAGATAATGATTTCAAGGGTATTAAAAAAGTAGGCATTTCTGTCAAACACTTTTTTCTGCTTTCTGTGACCTGCTAATTACTTAACACAAAAAGAGTGATACACTAACTGAATAAATTAGTCAGTAAGCCAAAAAATGTAATTACTAAAAAAAGTTAGCTATAACTTCTCAGTTATTTTCTGGTTCTTAGTTTTAACAAGTCATAATCCAGTTTTAGGTACTTATTATTCACTGAGGTAGAATCTTTAGGATGTCAGATTTTGAGTTTTGAGTCATAAGGATTTGATGTTGTATTCATATTTTTCTGTTAGAGTTGATGTTCCTTTAAAATGTATGTTATATTATCATTATTAGTTATTTTAGGCTACATACATCTTTTAAGAATAACATGATGTTATTTCAAACATATTTATCAATAATAAATATTGAACAATTAACCAAAATATATTGTTGCAGATATTTACCAAGATTTTACAAAAATAGCTAAATACATTGTGGTATATCCAGACAATGAAACATTATTCAGTGATAGAAGAGAAAAGCTAGCAAGCCATGAAAAGACATGGAGGAAACTTAAATGCATATTGCTAAGTGAAAAAACCAATCTGAGAAGGTTCTATATGATGTGATTCTAACTGTATGATATTCTAGAAAAGACAAAACTATAGAAAACCAATAGTGATTTCCAGGCACTGAGAGGTGTAAAGATAGACAAATAGGGGATCACAGAGTATTTTTAGACAAGTGAAAATACCATTTATGATATTGTAATGATGAACATATCATTTATACATTTGTCTAAATCCATATAACGTACAGCACCAATAGTGCACTCTAAGGTGTATAAATATTTTATGAATGGTCATATCTAGTTTCTTAAGATAATAGAAAAAATGTATAAGAATTAAAAAAGAATATATAAAATTCTTCTTGTCTACGATTATATGAGGTCTGTTTAGGAAGTATCCATCCATTTAATATGAAAAATAGAGATATTTATTAAAGAAGGTACAAAATACAAGAAACATTGTATGCAGGGCAATGACACATCAGTCCCCTTCAAAATAGGCACCTTGGGATCTCGAAGTTCTAATCTCCATCAGCTACCCCATTGTATTTTTCTGAATCAAATTGACAGTTTGAAATCTCTTTCCTTTCAAAGTTGATTTTAGTTTTGGGGAAAGCTAGAAGATGCAGGGTGCCAAATCTGGGCTGTAGAGGGGCTGAGTCACCTGGATGATTTGATGTTTCACCAAAAACCTCTGAACGAGACATTATGCATGAGTGGGCAAGTTGTCATGATGAAGCTGCCAATCACCAGCTACCCATAGCTGCAGGCTTCTGAACCATCCAATTGATTTCTGCAGAGGAATGTTCCAGTGTAACACAAAATTGGATGCAGACTTGTTGCTCTACTCACTTATTTTAAATGTGATGGTCACACAGTATGCATGCTCACTCAATGGCATCTACCACCCCCACAGACTAGTACAGTAAAGTCATCATTCTTCACTCATGCACATTCCAGTCTACCCTCCTTGGCTGCCAATTACATCAATGTCACACAAACCATTCTCATTATATTAGCAATGATTGGAGTTCTTCTGGACAGACCTCATATGATTTTGAAATGAAACATCCGAAGAACCAACCTATAAACTATTCAAATTAGTTAATGCGTTCAGCATAATCACTGTTTACAAGGTCAAGATACAAAAGCAACTATAGCTCTATTTACTAGCAACAAAAATTAATAAAAATATTTTAAATTATATGATAACATTTAATAATATAAGATAAAATGGTATCAAGTACATCAAATACAGGTGATAGATGTAACAAAAGGTGTTCAAAACCTCTACAAATGAACCTACAAAATGTTATAGAGAGAAAAAAGTAAAGGGATATGCTACATTTATGAATTTGAGGTCAATATTAAAGATGTCCATTTTTCTCAAAATAGTCCCTATATTAAATACCATCATAGATTTCAGCAATACCTTTGGGTGTGTTTGTGTATGCATGCATGCAGTAGAAAGGGCCACACACAGCCGTGGTGATCTGGAAAAAAGAGCAGAGTGGAGAGACTTATTTTTATGGCTATCAAAAGTTATTTTAGAAGCCCTGGCTGGTGTAGCTCAATGGATTGAGCGCGGGCCTGCGAACCAAAAGATCGCGGTTCGATTCCCAGTCAGGGCACATGCCTGGGTTGCAGGCCAGTTCCCGGCAGGGGACATACAAGAGGCAACCGCACATTGATGTTTCTCTCCCTCTCTCCTTCCCTTCCCCTCTAAAGATAAATAAATAAATAATAATAATAAAAATAAATAAATAAATAAAAATAAAAAAAATAAAAATTTAAAAGTTATTTTAGAGATCTTCTGCCACAGTCTTAACTCAAAATGCACCTCATTGAGGCCTTCATGTGGAAAATGTGTCACTGTGTGTAACTCAAATTTATATTAGTGACAGAAGTTTGATGTCCTGACCTATTAGAGGATGAAATGGCTTTTAACCTAGAAGATTATTCCCATTCAAATAATTCTCTGAAATATAACTTCATAGTTTCCCCTAGAATACATAAATTTGCCTAATCTTTTTATCAATATTAAAATTACCTTCACCTTAATTTTTATAAGCTTTATAAATAAATTTAAAGATAATATACCTGGAATTTCACTATTAATACAAATATTCAAACATCGTAATATTGGAAAGGCATGGAAAACAGACAAACAGAATATAGAAAAATTGACTAATACATAAATGGATGGTTGATTTACAGCCAAGTTGTACTATACAAAAGAAAGGAAGTAATCTTTTCAATAAAATAATGCTACCTAATTGGATGTACCTATTAAAAAGTCTTAATCTCTATCTACTCACTATTAGCATGAAAATTTCTAATTAGAAACAGAAAAAACATCATATTAAGTCATATACTGAAGAATATATTTTTAATTTGACAAAGTGCAAGTCCTTAGAATATTTAAAGGACTGCTACAGATAAAAAAAATGATGGAGAAATAAACAATAAAATTACTAACCAAACAACACATCAACCCAATTATAAATGGACACTAGATATAAAGGAGAATTTTTGAAAAAAAAAAGTCCAAAGAGCCAGATTATATTCAATCATGCTTAACTTCAGGGAAATGTAAATTAATCACTTGAGACACAACAAAATGGCTTAAATTAAAAATACTGACAACATCATTTGTTGGCAGCATTGGGAAGCAATATCAACCTAACACACTCCTCATGAAAGTATAAATTAAAAACCTATTTGGAAGAGTAATCTGGTATTATCTACTAATGCTAATATTTCGTATCATTTGATGAAGCAATTTGACTCCAAAGTTTATACCCAACAAAACTGTATACACATGTGCAAAAATACTCATGTGGAAAATACTAATATTAGAATTACAGATTGCAGCCACAGACAGCCAGCAAGAGTCAAACAGATAAATTATGGAAGTTTCATAAAAGAGTAATATACAGTAATGAAAATGAATTAAATATCTCTATCCACAGCAGCATGGATAAAATGACAAATACAATAGTCAGCTGAAGGAAAATGGCCATGAACAAATAGGTTGCAAAATTTTATTTATACAAAGTTATGAAACAGGAAAAACCAATATGGCATCTGAAATCAGAATAGGAGTAATTGTTTAAAAGCAGGATAGGATAACCATTAGGAGGGGACAGAAGAGGAGCTGCTAGAGTTTCTCTCTCTCTTCCCTTACCTTTATTAGGTTACATGATTCATCAAAGTATACATTTTTAATTTGCAAATTTTTTGCATACATGGTGTTTTGCAATAAGTTATTTTACAATTTTCATGGTCAAATACATTTGAGAAATACTTTTGAGAAATGTGTTAAAATTTAATATATACCAGAATTTTGTAAACCATTAATATACTAATTTATATTTCCTGTCTATAAATATAATATAGTATATTTTCACTATTTCTTAAGGTGGCTTCTAGAAAATACGTATTAGGAAATATTCATGTATGTGCTAAATTACTTGCTATGGCATATATGGCTTTTTATGATTTAATTCCTGCTAACTCTCTCAATCACTGTTTTGTTCTATATCTGGGTTATTTTCTATATGTAAATCAAATGTAGTTTTCTGTATTCTTGAAATAAACTCAGCCTTCCCTTTCATCCATACCTTATAATACAAATATTTTTTGTCTGAAATATTTTTTGTCTATAACATACTTAACCTCTAACAAATTTCAAGACTCAAAATGTCATCTCCTTCAGAAAGAGTCACCTTAAGTCACCTGCCATAAGTCACCTTGTCTGCGTGAAATGTTCTCCCTTTTTTCATAGCAACCTGGCCTCACTCTGGTATAGCACTTGTGATACTGAGTGGAACATTAGAATATGAGCACCATGAAAATCTCATTCCTCTTTCATCCGAAGCATCTATCACAGTTTATACACAATGAAGGTCAAATGAGTAAACTTACTACACTTTAGAAATTTTAACCCACCTCTTCATTTGTAAAGTGGGAAAATAGAGGTCCATTCCAGATGTTTCAATTTTTCCATTAGGTATAAATGTAACTAGGGAGATCCATAGTCAATGCAAAAGTCAGTTATCCAGATAAACACACATTGCACCTTCATCTTCACCACTTTTTGCAGAAAGCAACAGTGCATTTGACCATATTGAGACATTGACTTCATTCTACACTGATGCAGCATTTCTTTGACAATAGTGGAATTATACCTCCAGGTGCAGATTTCCCTGCAGATAAGGAATAACATATTTTCTATGTGTCTGTGTTTTTGTTTAAATTGCATGGTCAGCACATATCTGAATATGAATTATACTTAGATAAGGAAGCACATCAATGAGAGATCAGATGGCTATTTCTTTTTCCTGCTCAATACTTGGTAGGCTCAGGGTTATTGTGAAGATTACTTGGTGTCATACATGTGAGGAGCTTAGAACAATGCCTGGCACATAATAAAGCCTAGGTAAATGTTAAGTATTATCATCACTTTCTGAATCTGCAGTTAGTTATTCGTCCTTTTGTTATTATGGAAACAACTTTAAAGAAGCATAAAAACAGATGGTGTATGTTTGTTCAAGTGTATGCTATGTGGAAATGAAAAATAAGTAAATACATCAAGCTTTCGCACTAAAATGATCTCAATGAAGAATGAACAACGAACTTTACATTAACACCAATTTCTTATTGTCATCCTGCTCAACTGTGCAAGAGTTTATGTGTGCTTGGCAAGCTGGAACAGATACAACTTAGCCAATAATACCTCCCCCATCTCCTTTTACGTTCCCTGCTATGGTTGTAAAGAAATTGTTACCATGCTCAGGTGCCATTGATTGTTTGTAAACATGAGTGAGAATCATAAATCATAAAGTTCTAGTGTTGAAATGGCTCTATCTTAAAATGAAAGAGTAAGAAATGCCAATATCTCTGAAAATGTGTAAATGTGTAGCTTTCATCATAGCCTCAGAGTCATCCTAAACAGGGCAGTTTAGCTGAGAAGTATTATACGCATGAAAACAATTTTCTGCAAAAAACATCAAAGAACTCTTAAAAGAGGTCTTTGTGTTCTTTTGTAAATGATCTGTAGAACCTTTTGACATAGCATACATGAATAAACTTTAATGAATTGGTTATGAATTGTATAAACCATAGCAGCACAAATTATATTTAAGCACAAGATGGTAGCTTTATTTCCAAGAGAGGACTGGTTAATTTTCATTCAGCTTCCAATTTGCAATAAAATGATAATTACTCTACCAAATAAAATAGATTTAATGACACATTGATTTGTATTATTGATTAGATAAAATGTTTTTTTAATAAAAATGTTCTCAGATGACCTATACTCATTAGAACTCTCCTATTACAAAAAATTATGTTTCAGACTAACTGCTATTTTATACCATACACTGCAATTATTATCAATATATTTTTCCAAATGGTTAATTTATGTTTCTATTACTGATAGGATTAATTACGTAATTCAATTTTAGATCTGTAATGTATGCTGTAACTTTATTCATCTCTAAAAGTTATTTTATAATAAAAGATATTATTTTCCTAGGAATGATGAATAAAAGCACTACAGGCTAGCTAGCTTAAAATGGCAGGAATAGATCGTCTTACACGTCTGGAGGCTAGAAGTCTGAAATCTATAGGGCGGGGTCATACTCCCTCTCAAACTCTGGGTAGAATTTTCCATGCTGCCTTACATCCCCATGATTTGTTCATTTTATAATGAACTTCCCCTTTTTAAGAACACCAGTTAGATTAAAGCTCACCCTGATAACTTCATTTTAATTCGATTAGTTCTTCAAAGAGCCTGTTTCCAAACAAGGTCATGTTTTGATGTAATAGGGGTTAGGACTTCAACATATCTTTTCTGAGGGACATAATTCAACCAAAAACAGCAGTTGTTAAATGTCATTTGAAGATGTGGACATTGATTCAGTTGTTTTCATTTTAAAAATTTGGGGCAGGAAACATTCATATAGTACATCAAATATAGTGCAAGTTCTTCCTCATTCAGATTGGACAGTAACAAATTCTTAAATTTGAGGAAGGATTCATATTTTTTCAAGTACTTTGTTCTCATTGTAAAAAGAAGAGCACTGTTGTATGAGCACTGTGTGCTGACTGATTGAGCAGCTGGAGCTTCAAATGAAACAAAGACCTAAAAATAAGACTTGAACCAATAAATTACACAGAAGAAAACACAGATACTAAACTTGTGGACCTTGGTCTTAGAGAACCTTTTATGAATTTTACCCCAAAGGCAAGGGAAGTAAACGTAAAAATAAATGAATCAACTACATCAAACTAAAAAGCTCTTGCACAGCAAAAGAAACTGCCAACCAAACAAAAGGGCAACCAAATGAATGGGAGAAGACATTTGCAAATAACAGTTCTGACAGGGGTTATATACAAAATATAAAATAACTCATATAATTCAACACCAAACAAACAAACAAACAAGCCAATTTAAAAATGGGCAGAGGACCCGAACAAACACTTCTCCCATGAAGACATACAAATGGCCAACAGACATGAAAAGATGCTCAACTTCACCTGCTATTAGGGAAACGTAAAGCAAAACTGCAATGAGATACCACCTCACACCTCTTAGAATGGCTATTCTCAACAAGACAAGTAATGACACATGTTGGAAAGGTTGTGGAGAAAAGTGAGCTTGCATTCACTGCTGGTGGAAGGTAAACTGGTACAGCCACTATAGAAAGCACTTTGGACACTCCTCCAAAAATTAAGAATGGAGTTACCATGTGACCCAGCAATCCCTCTTCTGTGTATCTACCTGAAAATTTTTAACACATTTATTCACAAAGACACATGCACCCCTATATTCATTGCCGCATTATTTACAGTAGTCAAGACATGAAACAACCGAAGTGTCCTTTAATAGATGATTGGATAAGGAAGATGTGGTACTTATATAAAATGGAATACTACCAGCCATAAAAAAGGAGAAATACTGGGATTTATGACACACGAACAGACCTTGAGAATATCATGCTAAGAGAAATAAGGCAGAAAAAGTTAAAAACCATATGATTTCACTCACATGTGTGACATATAACTGAGAGCAATAAATTAACAAACAAAACAAAACAAAAATGCTCTTAGACACAGACATCATTTTGGTGTTTACCAGAGGGGTTGGGGGTGAGGGAGCATGAAGGGTAAAGGGGTCAAATATATGGGGATGGAAGAAGATTTGATTTTGAGTGCTGGGTCCACAATGAAATATGATGATCATGTAACATAGAAATGTACACTTGAAGCCATTATGATTTGAATAACAAATGTAACTCCAATAAATTCAACAAAAAAGAAAAGTGAAACCTCCTCTAATCCAAGTTAGTATCAGTCCTATGAAGACACAGGGGCATGAATAAGCCTGCTAGGTTCTCTTGAGTGGATGTGTTGAATGACATCAAAATGGAGCATAGATCATGAAAAGATTGTAATTCAAACCAAAAGGTTATCCAAATTTTGATTGAATTTAATTTTAATATAGTAATGTAAGCATATTACTCTTTGACATTTGTATTTTTACTCAGTTGTTTTAATTGCAAAAGCTATTGGTCAATTTGTAATCCTTCTTAATCTGTTGACTCACATTTAGATAGCTTTCTGTGAAAAGTCATTTGGTACACAGACATGTATTCTCAAGCTTTAAAATAGAAAATGAGTATTAGATGGTATTAATGTTTTCAGGGCAATATTCTGCTGAAGTCTTTTAATAGCTTTAAATAAAAAAATATTGTTTTGTTAGTATTGCCTACAAAATGAGTTAACACCATTCTACTTCATGGATGCAGATGGAATCACTATCTTTAAGGACCTATCTTGTAAAAGCATGACATTACAATGCAAGATGAATTGAAGAGGATCAGACATGTACAAAAATTTATTATTCTTAAAAAAACTATCATAAAATCCTACAAATGTCTCTTCATGATTATATCCATGTGAAATATTGATTTTTCTTAATATGATTGATCAGTAGTTTCTGAGGTCTAACAGTTTCTAATTGACAACAAACTCAATGGAAATCAAAAATATGAATCTGCCACCTAAAAATTTCCAAATAAGCCATACCAATATTAATTTAGTTTCCAGAATTTTCACTGATTAGGACTTATCTGCAATACTCCATTGTAGTCTAGTAAGAAATCTATCGTTTTGAAAACTTTCAAAATAGTTTTCTTTCACTGCTGAGTTGCCAGATAGTCCTTCAGACTCATGGGGTAGTCTGTCTCTTCGAGACCGTTATATTTCCCCAGGCATATTTGATTGTGCCAAGGATCGGATAAAACTGTGACTTTCCCTTGAATGATTTCCTGTATTGTATTAGATCATATAATTTCTGGGCATCATGCCTTAAAAATCAACTATTTGTTTTTCTTTAAATATCTGAAAAATGTAGTGTTTGTGTCAATCTTGGTTCAGGCTAGGGTAAACCAAAATATTGTTTTCAAAAGATATTTTCATTCTGACATTTTTTCTGCGGTTTATCAAATTGGATTCAGATGCCCTGTCCCAGTGTAGCCACATGTATGTCTTTGCTGAATATCTTTAAATGGTTGCTGAGCTTGTAATAAGCATAGCTGTAATGATCCTATTTCAAAAGAATTATGCATAATTAGGTCATAACAAGGGCTAAGTATCTGGCATAGAAAAATTACTCAATGGCAAGAGAACCTTGAAGCTAAAGCCAAACCCTTTATTAGTTCTCTTTGTTTATAGTATGTGGTCACTGTGGCATTTGTGTGAACCCTGTGGAGGCTCCTTAAAACTTACGCACCAAGAGTTTCAGTGTAAGCTATCTATTCATGTTTCATGTACGTATATAGGGATGTATGTGTATATTTATCCACTGATCTATCATCTACCTTATTTTTCTGTAATATCATTTGTTCCAAGAATACGTTATAAATATTAACATGGGTCATGTTTAACAAGCTTTATGAAGACTCCTACAGACTGTGACTTATTTTATTTATTTAAAAATGTTTTACTAATTATATTATTACAGTTCTGATTATTCCCCCTTGGCCCCCTCTCCACCTAGCACCTGCCACTCCCTCAGCCCATTTCCCCCACCATTCTTCATGCCCATGGATCATGTGTATAAGTTCTTTGGCTACTCCATTTCCTACACTGTACTTTACATCCCATGGCTATTCTGTAACTACCTATTTGTACTTCTTAATCCCCTCACCTCTTCACCCATTCCCCATATCTCCCTCGCATCTGGCAACCATCAAAGTGTTCTCACATCCTTTATTCTGTCTCTGTTCTTCATGTTTGCTTAGTTTGATTTTTAGAATCATTGCTCATAGATAATATATTTATTGCCCTTTTATTGTATATAGTTTTGATCTTCTTTCCTTCAATAAGTCCCCTTAATATTTCATATAATAATAGTTTGGTGATGATGGGCTCTAATTTTTTCTTGTCTTGGAAGCTTTTTATCTGTCTTTATGTTCTAAATGATAGCTTTGTTAGGTAGAGCAATCTTGACTGTAAGTCCCTGCTTTGCATAACTTTGATTACTTCTTGCCAGTCCCTTCTGGCCTACAAAGTTTCTTTTGAGAAATCGGCTGACAGTCTTATGGGAACTCCCCTGTAGGGAACTAACTTCTTTTTAATATTCTCTTTGTATCTTTAACCTTTGGCATTTTAATTATGATGTGTCTCAGAGTGGGCCTCTTTACATCCATCTTGTTTCAGACTCTCTGCTTCCTGGACTTGCAAGTCTATTTCCTTCACCAAATTAGGGAATTTTTTCATTATTTTTTCAAATCGATTTATGATTTCTTGCTCTTTCTCTTCTTTTTCTGGCACCCCTATAGCGCGAATGTTGGAACACTTCAAGTTGTCTTAGAGGCTGCTTACAGTATCTTCATTTGGGAGTGAATCTTTTTTCTTCTTGTTCTGTGTGGTTGTTTTTTGTTTCCTTATGTTCCAAACCATGGATTTGAGTCTCAGCTTCATCCACTTAATATTGTTTCCCTGAAAATTGTTCTTTATCTGAATTAGTATATCCTTCATTCCTAACTGGATCTTTCTTATGCTGCTGAGGTCTTCACTAAGTTCCTTGAACAGCGTTTTGGGCTCTGCATCTGATAGATTGCTTATCTCCATTTCATTTAGCTCTTTTCTGGAGTTTTGATCTATTCTTTAATTCAGGCCATGTTTCTTTGTCTCCTTGCTTTGGCAGCCTCCCTGTGTTTGTTTCTGTATATTAGGTAGAGCTGCTTTGACTCTGTGTCTTGTAGTCAATGTCCTGTAGGGTCTAGTGGCATAGCCTCTCCTACCACCCAAGCTGCGGCTCAAGGTGTGCCCTCCATGTGTGTTGAGTACACTCTCCTCTTGTAGTTGAGCCTTGATTGCTGTTAGCAGGTCAATGGGAGGAATTTACCCATGTCAGTCACCTGTAAGGATTGTCTGTTACCACTGACCACCACCCTACACCCTCTGAAGAGGATCAGCTGTACAGGGGCAGGGTGGTGGTGCTCCAACAAGGTCTATAGCTGTTCACTGGGTGTGCAGGCTCTGGGGTTTCCTGGGTCATGAAGGCCAAGGTCAGCCACCAACTGTATTTTGCCTGGGGCTCACCCTGCTTGAGCTTAAAGCAATCTAAGATGGCTGCTAATTGTGTTAGGCTTGGAGATTCCCAGGCAAAGTCAAGCTGTAATTCTGTGCTGGTTGCTGCTAGTGCTGGGTCTTGGACTCCCCGAGGCCAACTGTTGCTTGTCTGAGAGGATTTAGAAAGTTGTTCTGCATTAGCCAAGGCCAGCTATTTATATGGTAAAGCAGCTTGGGTGGGGCGGTAATAGAGTCTCTGGGGATCTCCAACGTGGGTCAAGCAGCGTTAGCCTGGTTGATGAAGTCCAACATATGGCAATAGCTTACTGCCTCTGTGGCTCTGTGGCTCTGTATAGAGAGGGTTTAGAAAACAGACAATGGCCTCTGCTAGCCTGATGCTAGACACTACAGTGTACTACTCTTGACTCTGAAGCTGCTACCCTGGTGCTAGAACCCAGAGGGAGTGAGTCTGAATAGGTGAGTCCATATGTGGGTTATTTAAGAGGAACTGCTTGGGGCTCCAAAAGTTTCTTCCACTTACTCAATCTCCACTGCTTTTTGCAGCCAGAAGTTGTGGGGACTTATCTTCCTGGCTTGGAACCCTGGGCTGCAGGGCCTGGTGTGGGGCTGGAACTCCTCACTCCTGAGATATCCCTTTTGAATTTTTATCCACATTACGTGGGTGTGTGGACAGCCCTTTCTACGTCTATGCCGCACCTACAGGTCTGGTTGGATGAGGTTTCTTTAATTCTGTAGTTGACAACCTTCTGCTCAGCTTGATTTCTGATAGTTCTGAGTGATGGTTGTTCTATGCTTTAGTTTTAATTTTGATATGATTATGTGAAGTTGTGTGAAGAGGCGAGCCATGTCTACCTACACTGCTATCTTGACTGGAAGTAGACTGTGATTTATTTTAAAGATATATTATGTTGCATTCTAAAAATTAGAATTGTAACTTTGAATCTTATCACATTAAGCATTATAAAGTTAAGAATTAATTAATATTTATGGGTTTGAAATTAAGAAACAAACAAAATAAAACAATTACCTATCTCTCATCCTGACTTGCCCTAACTTTCTAGTTGTGACATCTCCATATGGTCTTTTCTTTTTTAAGTGTTTAGAAATTTATTTGTCAGAAACCCCACTTAGAGATTTTCTGTTTCTACTGCATAAAGTCTTCCCTTTTATTGTCTTCATAAGCAATATATACAGTGTAACTCTGATGTTCACTTGTTTGATTACTGATTTACTTTTAATATTTCCAAGCTAGATTACAAACTACTGTCAGACAGCAACAAAGTTTTAATGGCTAATTATCGATTAAACTTGGAATAGTGCTGTAGGTGAAATAGACATTAAATGAATGTTGACTATTTTTTCTGCATGTATGATTAATGTACTGGTTTTAATTGGGAGCAAAAAGTGATGAAAACCATTCATACCTTTCTCTTTGGTGTTTTTAAATAAAACATTGGCTGGCTAGTCTTCCGATTTTTCATGAAATAAACAGAGAGAATGTAATTCCTTAAAACTTCTTTAGACATAGATTCATTTTGAAGATAAAAAAATCATAATATAATTAGAACAATGCCATCCAGATCTCATTCAGTACTCCCCAAAATGTAACTGTTTGCACAATGTATATTTCAGTACTTTATATCTGTTCATCAATACGTTTAATTTATATTTTTGTTCTTCTGTGATTATCTTGAGTTCATTAACATATATCCCAAGTTATGAATTCTAAGTTGGCTAAAGATACCTTTATCACTCAGAAAACCTAATTTGGGTTTGTGAAATTTTAAAAACTTTATGTAACATTTATTAGTTTTTTATTATTATTTAAACTTTCTATATTTTCTAAAATGCACTAACTTATTTTAACATATCAAAATAAAGACTATGGAATAACAAAAACTTATTAAAAATAAAAGTGTATAGAAAATTATTCTTCATTCTGAATCTGTATAACATTAAATGCCCTTTCACTTTCTACAGATTTCCTAATCATATTTTCCCTGTTTTGCATATTAAAATATCATGTATATTTTATGTCTCATTAAATGACATATTTCATAATGTATTAAAATGGGTGTGTGTGTGTAGATAATTGGATTTATTTGGTCCTTTCTTTATGTGACACTTTAATTTGCCACAGCTTTTATGTGATAATATAAATAAGCTAAAATGAACATAGCCATTATTCTAGTTATTTTATTAAATCATCTGAAACATTGCAAATATTGCCTTTTGAAAAAGCCAAGGGAGCTTAACAAAAAGTATTTTTTGAGAATTTATTATTTATTTTGATGTGGATTATTATTATATCATATGTGTAATTTTTTAAACTTAAAATGTATAAATATTTGAAACATTTTGAATAACTGAAGTTACATCATAAATACTGGTAAAAAACCTGCAGGTGAGCTCCCTAATGACCATATTGCTGTCTCTGTTTGGAAAAGCTCATACCATCAGTAACAGTCTATTTTTGAGTTAACAAACAGTTTGGTCACTGCACAAGCAGGATAACTAAAGGCTTGGGTAATGGGCTATAAAATCTTTTCCATCTAGGTCACTGATTGATTTGAGACTGTCACCAAGGTAGACAGAAAATCAGTGATTGCTGACTTAGAAGAACTGTCAAATCACATAAAATAAGAATACGGTCTCATTTCTAGTAGACACATTTCCCATTTACCAATGTAACCCGCATTCATGAAAGCAGGGTGCACAACATGCGTGCATGCACACGCAGACACACTCATAATGACTTCTAGGGTTGCTTTGGAGCAGAATAAAGTTATACAACTATTCTAAGTAATATTTCTGCTCTGAAAATATAAGGCAGAATAGAAAACATTGTATTTCGTTTGTCCAAGCAGTGTCATCAGGCAATTTCTTTTCCAGAATTAAGTGGTGCACTTTATTAAGGAAAATTCTGACGCTGATTTTTATCCCTTTGCAGGCTATAGTGAAGTGAAGCAAGTTTCTTTGTTCTTTTACTATATGGCTCTTTAATGCTATTCAATATTTGGAGGAAACAACATTTTGTCTGAATGATTCTACCAAATAAAAACGAAAAAAGAATTTAGTTTGATCAGCAAAGAATGTAGAAATTTACTTAAGTAGTAAAGAATGTGGCTGTCTGACTATGGTATTATGTTACACCTCATGGTTCAGGCATCTTGTTTGCCTTAAATGGTTTCACAAGCAGGAGGGTTGACCCAGAGCAGATTCGCAGTGGCTGCACACAGCACAGCTAAACAGCAGATTTAATGAGGTAGGAATTTCACACAATGCCTTATTCAAAGGATTCAGGCAGCAGGGAGAGCAGTGGTGATGAATTGCAGTTGCCCATGGCTTTGCATCAAGAAGCAAAACCTTTCTCCACAAATAGTTTATAAAGATCAAAAATAGATGCCAATTACATTTAGCTTTAAGACTTAAACATGGGGGGTGTGGAGAATGGAGACTCATGTCTTCCCTTTGTTAGAATGAAGTCATTTCATGAACTAAACGGGTAGAACTCTATTTACTCCTCTAAAGTCAGAAAGGAACAAAATGTTTTTCTAATACATTTTGAAATGCTGGAAGTTTCCCTTTTGTTTTTCCACTTTATGTCTTTATAGCACCTACTGTCTTATATTGCATTTCTTTCCCTGTTTGTCTATCTCCTCTACTTTGAACTCTTTGAAGACAGGCATCGGAACACCTGTAAACACTTAATAAATGATTGCAAAGTGAATGTTGAATGAAAATAAATGTAACCCATTCATATACTCTATGTTAAACTGAGATATAAAAAGCTCATTCTCACTTTCTTATTCCACTGAACATCAATGTATGAATTCAATACAATGCTCATTTTTCTAAAGCTAATCACCAGCTTTAATTCTGAAAATTTAGTATTCAATTCTATGAAATTTCCCCTCTTTTTGTCCATTGAAAAAATAGCCTCACATTGGTAATTTTTATAAATCATTATTTTAGACCTGGAGGTAAAACTCTAATTACAAAAACAGACCTCTTGAGCCTCTGTTATTGGTGTAGGGCTGAGAATATCCTTCTCTTACATTAGAACTGTGGCTCTGACATTTTTACATAACTGTTGTTTGATCTTGAACAACACTTTCTCAAAAAGTCACACAAACCAAAGGGGGTGAGAATAAGAGTGGAATAATCTTCAGAAAAAGAAAATAATGAAGATGAAGAGGGGTGGGAGAATGGAAGAAAGAAAGAATGGAAGGAAGGAAGGAAGGATGGAAGGAAGGAGGAAAGGGAGGAAGGAAGGAAAGTAGGAAGGAAGGAAAGAATAAAAATAAAAAAATCAAGAAGAAAAGAGGAAGGAAGGAAGGAAGGAAGGAAGGAAGGAAGGAAGGAAGGAAGGAAGGAAGGAAAGAAAAGAAAAAGAAAAAAGAAAAAGAAAAAGAAAAGAAAAGGAAGAAGGAAGGTGAAAAAGAGATATACAAGGATAGTAGGTAGATGTTAACAGACATTTAGCAGGAAACCAAACCAGAGCATTGCCTCCTCCTGGGTAGAAGAGTTGATCCAGTGTTCATTCTTAGTCCCAACTTTTGTCTTTAATGTTTGTACAAGGACTTGATTCAGGATTGTGGAAATATTGAATGCTTATTTCACTTCTGATAAAAAGAATTAGATGACTTTCCCCCAGTAGTATCAGTAAATGGTGATCTTCATTTTGAGATTATTTCTAAGAGAACACTTTTAATGGAGTCAAGTCATAACTCCCCACCTACTATAGTTAATCTTTTCTAGCATGGCATAGATTTTTATTTATTTATTCCTTAAATTCCTTAGTGTAATAACTATGTACAAAAAGAGAAATGAGTTTTTTACTCATTCATCCTGTCAGACATTACAAATTACTATTGTTTTCATGAATGCCTTCACTACACTACCTTCATTAATTTCAACTATGAAATATTTTGTTATTTCTGTCTTATACCTTTTTCTGTTATGAAAAAAATGGGGCATACAACAATGGGAAATTTCTGTCCTTGAAGAGTGTTCTTAAATCAGATATACAGTAGATTATTGATGGTGGGATTGAGGATAATTTTAATTTAATGTACTCATCTTTGCCCAAACCCTAATATTTTAAAAAAATGCATTGTTCTTGAGAAAATGTATGGCTAGAGTAAAGTAGTGTGCTTCAGAAAGAAATAATAAACTCTTTAAAATGGCTTTCATTCACACATTAAATGCAATTTTCAAAAGTTATTTTCAATCCTTATTTCTAATTCATCATTGGAAGAAAAGAATCTAAAAATATCTAATGTAATAGAGTTTATTCTAAGATTTTGAATGTAATTAAAATGCTATTCAAGACACAACATTTTTCAAATTATAATAGATAGAGTTGAAGATAAAGAATTATTGATTTCAGATGTGATGTGCTTTATTCAATAATGTGTTTAAATATTATCAAATGATATCTTGAAGTATTAATAAGAAATCATCTTATATTATTTTAATGTATTTTATTTTATTTTATTACCTGTTAAAATGTTTTCTCCTTTCTATTAACAAGTAAAATGATAATCCTAATATTGAACTCATTATGTTTCAGTAACATATTCTGTTTTTTTCACTAAATACACAGAAAAATTTTTATTCTGATGTCTAATTAAAATAATGTAGTTATTCTCATTTTCCCAGAAGGTAAATGTCAGAGTTGAACACATGCGTAAGCATATTTACTGAAAAAATATATTTCTTATCCTCTTTGTTTTTTAAGTAATTTATAACTTTTTGCTTTTCATTACTTTAAGTAATTATAAGTTAATTGAGATATAGCATAAAATTTATCCAACAGAAATAAGTTATATTAAATCCACATCTTTTAATTTTATTTAACTATTTTTAATTGTTTATTTTAAAATATTAATTCTGGAATTTAGTTCTCTTTTTTTATATTCATCAAATGCATATTAACAGATGCATTGAGTTGAAAAAAATTAAATGAAACCTTTTCTTATACACGAAACATCTGGTTTGACTAATTAGTATGCTGGTGAAAACAAGCATTACTTCTAAAATTCCAATAACAAAGACAAGTTCCTGAAATAAGCTAAATCAGGATACTCTTAAGTTTGAAAAACAAACAGTAGTTTAAAGCACATAAAAAATATAAACATTTCATCAGAAAAATAGCACTGTGAAAGGTGTTACAGTATTTCAATGTCCCCAGACAACCAGTGCTGAGAATCATATGTTAATCAAGGTGGTTATAAGGCCAAAGATTGATAGGTTTGATTAATGGTGATTTGATAAGTCTTGGAAAGTAGGAATTTCACTTGGTGAAATTTCATGAAACCACCTAAGAAAAAAATTGGCATTATCTATGTCTTTCTAAATTTGAACAATCATGTGCCTTATGTTTCAGAATTTGACTCCTAGGTACGCACCCAAGAGAGACAGTTGCACTTGATGGCCAGGAAGACCTATGTGAGAATATCATAACAGCATAAACTGGAAAAAAATGTGGATACTTACTGTCACAGGCTGAATGAATAAACCATGTGCTATTCACACGTTGGCACATACTATAGTTGTCAAAATAAGTGAAATATAGCATTGTTCCATAACATGGATGAATCTTCATAACAAACAAACTCACAGTCAAACTTGAAAATTGCTTTACAGAAATTGAGAAAGCAAATAACATTAAAAAAAAGCCTAAATCACCAAAATCCTGAAAAGCCTGAAAAATAAATCTCTGTACAAATTATTGCTTTCAAGTACTTGGCTTACAGAATAAGTGACAGAATTGTTAAATGAATTATCTATAGAGATAGATGATGAAAAATAATATTTGATGATAGAACACTATGGTATTCTTAGCATAATTGAATTAAAGAACTAAGCATGTTTTCTAAATAACAAAGTACTTTAAATTGGAATCAGTCCAGTTTTCCTTTTGAAGTTATTAAGTCTCTTGAGTCACTTAAGATCATTGTAGCTGATTCAGATCAATGTGGAAAATATGGACTATTTGAATAATCATGTTTACCAGTTACATGTATAATATTTTAGACTGGAACCAGTTTCAAGGCATTCATTTGGCCCAAATTAGAATGTTTTATTGCAATGCATTTGCAAACATTCCAGAAACATTTTACACATGACACAGTTCATAGAACAGACTAGTAATTTGAAAATATTTCTTACTGGCAGAAATTTAAATATACATATGAACCACAAACTCCAACCCAAAACACAGTATTGATTTTTTATTGAATATTTAAGTAAACATATTTATTAAACCCTAAAGCTATTGGTTATTAAGAGTAAACATAATTCAGGCTATTTAAGAACAGTTAACACTCCAGCTATTGGGGCTGAAACCATATTTTTTCCCCCAGACAAGAGAATTAGTAATAAAATTCAGAATAAATTTCCGTTAATGAGCATTTTTGCACTTACTGAGTTTTAGGAAAACAAACTAATCATTTAGCTCCTCCCTCACTGTTTTTCAAAAATTTATTTTCACCAAGGTGTAAAATAAAATGCTACAGTACTACGAATATGCCACACAGATGTCATCGTCTCTTTAGTCTTGGCAGGAGCAGCCCCAGGCAAGATTGTGAAGGAAAAGATTGACAATGACATTACCAGACCTACTTTAGGCAGTTTTTCCACCTCTTCAGGGTACTTTTCTTTGCATCTTTAAGGAGCTCATATCTTTGTGAAATCCCTGACCCTTGCCAATTAAATCTGCTCTCAGCAAAGGGTTCAGTCACACTTGTTCATCCCTCACTGTCAATTTAAGGGAAGGTATTACTTTACCATAGTTTGACATTTTAAGCCATCTTTCTAATTGTGGAACCAGTGCTTGGTCCTCTGGAAAGCTGGATCAACTACTGAAGTAGATTTGTCTTCTAATGGAAAAGTCAAAGCCACTCTGACTTTGTAGGGGCAGAAGGAAGCTTACTAAAGAATCACTTCTGTAAGCAAATGTGGCTGATTAGAAGATTAATGCCAAATTAGTGATTCTGAGGTCACCAAATAAGCCTTCTGACCACTCAGTCAGTTGATGATGGCAGTTACTGTATACAGGGCTTGTCATTGTTTGCAGAGCTGTCTCTTAGCTTTATGACCAGTAAAACACATTGTTCAAACTGAGCCCTGTCAACCTTAATTGTTTCACACCAGAGTAGCTCATCTGCTGCTGTCATTTCCCAGGTATTAATATTGATTCGAGCTCACTCCGGTGTCTGCCAGAAGCCTTTCTTCTTCCCACATTTGATCGGAATTTTTTTGCCCTATTTCACTCTATCATATACCAATATTTTTAGCATTCAACAGTTTTCTGTGCCCCTCATGTGATCAATAATATATCTGACAGCCTATCTGGAATGTTGGCATTGGCCACACTATTGCTTTAACTTAAATCCTTTCCTAATGTGGCTAGATTATAAACTTCCTAAAGGCAAGATTTATATTGACTCAGGCAGGATGGGCGCATAATAAGTACACCTTTCTTAAGTAGCCAAGGGGAATTTAGAGCAGAGTTTCTTGAAAATGAAAGAAAAGGAAATATATACTGTTTGATGAATACCTCAATTTGAATATAAAATGTACCTGAAGAAGAAAATCTAGTTATAACCATAACTCATTATTTAAAAAGTAGAGGTAGAGTCTGGGGGGTTGCAATGGATTTTAGGAAAAGCACATTTGATCAACCAGGATGGTGTTAAACATGGTTAGAAGGGATATACAGAAAAAAAATCACCAGAAAGATATGGTTGTTTTTCTGCTTTCATCTTTGTATTATTCACAAGAAAAAAATACGTGCAAATTTACCAATATATTAGCATACCTATGTGGAAGTGGATGTCACATCATAGGTAAGTACCTATCACATGTAAATATGCTATCATATGTAAATACCTGTTTTCTAACAGTCTAATACATCTATCCATCATCTATCATCTATCTATCTATTTATCCATCTACCTATCATCATCATAATCTATCTATCTCTTTTGCCAGGGAATTCGAACTATAGTACTACAGTACTATTTTTTTGAAACATTTTCTAGGACTTGAAAAAAATTGTATTTCTTGCTACTTTGTCTTCTTTTCATAGGCACATGAAAATAAAACTATTGACTAGCAACATGAAGTTATTGTTCCCACAGCTACTTATTTATTTTTCTTGATTTATTACATGAAGTTGGTTTTAAACTTGTTACCTAAAAGCAGAAAACTCTATTAATTTATTATCAATCCCCTAAGCCATTCGAGTTTCTGTATATAATTATTCATGAAAGTTTATTAGAACATATAAACATTAGTTTCATTTAAATTCTTTATTGTAATAAGTCTTCAAAAACAAAATTAAATATTAAATGTTCTAGTGCATAAACTCCAGATATGCTCAATATAAAATTGATAAAGTAGGAGCATAAGTAGATATTCATTCATTACCAAGATTACAGAGGGCAGTAGCAATGTAAATGATTATATTAAATAAAGTTACATTAGTAAAAAAATAACTCATGCAATTATGATTATAAGCACTGGACACACAACAAACTTTTTTAACATTTCTACAGAAATTCATTTAAAGGTTGCTATGTTGATGGATCAATTACACTCAGCTATTTACCCACCTATTTCTCTGGACCTGACAACCAAGATGCAGATTCACGACTGATACGTTTGAACTTGTCAGTTTTGAAAATAGAAAACATTTCTTTTTCTGAATGCAACCTAACTACCTTTGGTAATTATAAAGCTTTACTAAGACCAGAGCATAATTTTGTGCTTTCTAAAATTATAGTGTGTTTTGACATCCATATTTTTGCAACATATATTCACTACATCAACTAATCAACATTCTTTTTGAGAGTTACCAACCAACATACACAATGCCAATTTCCAAGAAAAAAAATATGGCAGGTCATCATCACATTTGAAGTTCACATGGAAAGTAGGTTTAAGGGGGCCCTACTTTCCTCTAGGGAACTGCATGTCTAAAGAGTCCACCTTGTAATTATGTACAGGGATAGTCACTATGACCCTTGTCATAATCTTCTTTGTCTAGATTTCCAGACAAAAATTTTCTTTCAAGAGGGTCTGAAAATGTCTGCTGAATACTAAGCATGTGATAGAGCTAATCACTTCATAGAGATGTTAAGAAGCCAGATGACATACATCTGGATACTTTCATAGTAGTTTCAGAATTTTAAGAGTTAAACAATATATAATAATTTAGGTAATGCATAAGTACAAAGTTTTAGCAAAAATAAAAACGGTGCACTTGGGAAAACCCTACTAACAAAAAAATTTTATATTACAGAGACAATCTGATCAAATGTATTGAAGCTAGCAGATATAAAAAGATATTTAATTAAATACATTTTCTTTCATTGCCCATGTATACATGCACACTGAAGATATTAAGCTCTGTGCCCTATATTATGGTAGTCATCTCCACTTTATGAGTCTTTGTCTACAAATGTCCTATTTTTTTATAAAACATAAGTTATATTGGATTAGGATCCACCCGAATGACCTCATTTTAACCTGACTGCCTTTGTAAAAACTCTAGCTCCCAATTGGGTCAAGTTCTAAAATACATGGGATTAGAACTTTAACATAAAACATTTGAAGGGACACAATTCAACCCATAACTGATTTATTAAGGTTAATTTACATAAAACAAAATGAACTTTTTTTAGGTATGTGAAAAATTAATCACTACCACAATCAAAATATAGAACATTTCCATCAGTCCAAAATATTTTTCCGACACTCTTGGCAGTCACCTTTCCCATAATGCCAGTGACCTAGCAAGCACTGATTTTGTACTTGTTACCTCTAGAATTGTGAGAGAATACATTTCTGTTGTTTAGTTTCAGCTTGTGGCAATCTGTTATAGCAACACTAGGAAAGCAATAAACACAATTATACTTTAAAGTGATTAAAAATAAGAGAAAAAACTGTATTATTATGGTAGCCATTTCTAATACTAGTATAGATGGACAATAGAAAGTGGGGTTAAGAGTATGTATCCCCAATAATGGGCACCCTAATTCTTCAGTCAAGCCATTAGTGTGGGGAGTTGGCAGTCTGATATGTGGTGGAGATAGGTTTGGGATTTATACTAGCAGTTTTCATCTTTAATATAGTATGTGCTTCAGATTCTTCCTGTGGTTGGGCTTCTCTTTGTGTCTGTATCCCATCCTCAGCTTTCAATAATTCCTGCCCCTTGTGCTACAGACAGGGTCTTCATCCACACTCTTACCCTCTTTATCAGAAGCCTGCAGTTGCTCATTATGCATTGTAAGGTTTATTGATGAGGGCAGTTTTCCTGCCTCAGGCTCAATCTGGGTCTTCTTATCATCACTGCTCTTTCCCACTACAGCATCCAAAGTTCACTTTGCATCACCAGAGTGTTCTGGAAAAGATAGAGTTTTCCACCTCTTTCCTAGGGATAAAAGGCCCCTGTTTTGCCCTAAGGAAGGACAATGGGTCCAGTAGTTCTTTCTACCATCCCCAATAGCAGTGGATTTTATTTCCTCTCTCCCTCAGAAGTGACATAATATCTATGTTTGGGCCCTGGAACAAGGAAATTTTGTTACCTCTTCCTTAGCTGTTTGAAGATCTTGCTTTATATGTCAAAGGGTCCAAGAAGCAGGCAATGTATTATACCTGGACCCCACTAGGCCAGTCACCTTGTTCATATCTGTGCTTCTACTGGGGGCTCCTTCCAGTCTCCAGCCCTTTCTCAGATCTTTCTCACTGATATGCAGAAGTAACCCATTGAAAGAGATTGAGAGTGCATGTAAAATACTTTTTCGTTCAGGGCTCCCAATTATTCTAAACTAATATATTAGTGCACACTCAGACCTTAAGGTTTAGTTATAATTTTAGCTGATTTTGTTTTTACCTATTTTTATGAAGGCCACATTATTTCCATGGCTAGCAAATGTGAAAGAGCTGAGTATTTCATTTATCTTTGGAAAAACTCACCACTCTTTAAAATCAGTTATCATGGTGTGACCTCAGCTCTCTAAAATATTCAAAAAAAATTACTATGCTTTTGTAAAAATATCATTTTTGTTGTAATGGGTTCTTGTGTGTCTTTCTTTTTCTGAAGTGAGAAAAGTCAAATAACTTTTTAACTATTTGATGTTTACTATAACCTAAAGAGCAAATAATAAAAATTGACATTAATATTAACCAATCAGTTAAAAATCCATTCACTTGACCTAGGAAGAGTATTTTATTTAAAAGATAAACAAGGAGGAAATCACTTCAACTGAAAAGAAATAAAAAGCCATAGAAATAAATTACAACTTTCAGGAAATTGCCTTAGCCTTTGTTTTAGAGAAAATTAAAAGTTATAGCAATATTTTGATTTATGTATATAGTCTCACGTTGCTATTAATCACTTGCTATTGTGTTAACTCTGTAGAGCCAGAGTGATGTTTCTAAATAAAAATATGGTTCTGTCATCTACTTGCTTCTAATCTTAAGTAGCTCCTTACTGCTCTCAGAAGAAAGGCAAATACCCTTGTTATGATTTTTAAAGTCCTAAGCAAGCCCTGGACCTGCTTATCTCTTCCATGTTATCTCTTTCCATTCTTCCCATTACACTTCCCACTTTGTCATACTGACCTTCCTTCAGTTCCTAGAATGTACCTTGTTTATTTGTTCCCCTGAATTTCCAAGATGTGTTGCACTTTGTGTAAATTAATTTACCTTCCTCCCGCCATTATACCAATTTAACTCATAATTCTTTTTCTACCATTATGACTCGAAGTAGGAATTACTTTTTTCTAAGTAGCCTTTCTTGACTCCTAAAGGATGCATTAAGTCCTTGGCTTCATGGTTCCTTAACATCCTGCAATTCACAATCATCACAATTATTCGTTGTTGTTATTGTATTCTAATCCACATTATTTACAACATTACAAACAGTAAAAAGTCAGAAACTACACATATCCATTGTGTTCTTGACTTTTTCCAGACACTAGACACAATTTCATGCACTGAGTATATATCTGCTGAATATATATATTCAGCAGATATATACTCAATGAATGAATGAATGAATGAATGAACAAACTTTCTTACTTTTGTCTGGTAAGCTGCCCTTTATTAAAAAGGCCATGAAATATTGAACAGTTTTTCCTATTACTTTTATTTTCCAGATAAAATCATTTTCTTCTAAAATCCATTATTAGTTACTCTCTCAGAAATTATTTATTTTCCTCTTACTCTAAAGCTTGATGAGTAATGTTAGTAGGTAGAATGTCCATTCAGGAAAACAAGGACTTAAATAGAGGGAGACATCAAAATCATTGAGTCCGTTTTAAACTTTATCATATCACAGTAAATGAAATGACTCATCTCCAGTAAACTGTGCTATATAAAAAATAGGCAGGTGGGACTTTGTATTTGAACACATTTGAACAAAAGAATGGTGTGACTGATTCTATCTAAATTTGTTCTTCAACCTAGGAGTATGGCAGTTGAACAGGAAATCTAATTTGTTGTTCTGTTTATCATGTTGAAATGAAATATAAGCCTGCTCATTTTTTAAATGAGATCATATTTCAGTGAAAATCATGTAAATATTTCAGTATAAAACAATTGGCTCATAATACTAGCTATAAACAAATGAAAAATTATGTTCATGATGTATTTATAGATTTTTTGACATCTAAATAAGATCCAAGTTTTTTGGAACCACAAAAGTTAAAAAAAAATCTATAAAAGTTTTGAAAGTTATAAAAAGCTATAAAAACAAAAAATTAAGAATATGTAGTTTAGAGAAAAGGGCACTGATACTACAAACTGATTCAAGGAAATTTGATTATGTACAACATTTAACTGTTTGTTTAATTTTTGTAGGTTATAATTAATACTAGTGAGGGGTGAGGATTAGCTACACCCTCTAAGACTCAAATCACTACAGTTGAAAGCAAATCTCAGATTTATTTTCACCACACATACAACCATTTGCCCATCATATCAATTAACAAGCCAGTGCAAAAGGCTCTATACAAATTGTCCTTCCTGTCCTTTAATCTTGATGTAATCCAGCTTTTTGCAGTCATATATGTCAGGAAAATACCTTGCATAAATGGTTCATTTGAGTCAGATATGGTAACATTTTAGGAGCAGACTTTGATGATCCTTCTAGTCAGCATAAGGTAACCTGAAATCCATCCTCCTGTGTTTGGATACAGAATTGTTAGCAATAGAACTTCGGTCACCATTCCTAAGAGTAAAGATTCTAGGCCTGGATGAAGTCTTGATTTATACCCTATTTATATAAAATTTAGTAGTGCATTAAAATAAATTATTCAGTCCATGTATCTTAAGTAATTTTAATTTTACATAAAAGCATATTTCTATCATTCGATGTGTTAGTCAACCAACCAGTTTCCTAATAAAGCCTATCTTTGCTATAATGTTACATGCTATTACTAGAGTAAGTATTCCCTATTTGAGGGACTCACTACAATTAGAACAATCTACACATCCTAGATCAGTGAAGAAAATAGTATAATAGCTTAATGAAATCTTTTCGATTTGTGGAATTGATTTACACAAGCCCTTGAGATAAATTCATATGGGAGTGGGGAGAACTTCCCTCTTTTTCCATTTTTAGTTAATATGTGTGTTTTTATAAAGTACTGTTCCTTCATATTTTAAATTAACTTTTATAATTACCTTAAAATTGGATGAAGGAACCCCCTATTTAATTGCAAGCATTTCCATTGTCAGGAGAATGTGTGTGATCCTTTAGGGAGTACCTAACTGAGATTCATAGTGCTCTTCTTTGAGAGTAGACCAATTAAGTCTATTTTTTATGGTTAAATGAGCAAGGAAAGCTTCATTTTAGAGAATTTGATAGTAAGTATGTCAATTAAGTATGTCACTAGAAAGTTATTATATTTATAATATAAAATTTGTATAAATGGAAATGCATAGTATATGCTTCTGTTTGCATATGGGCATATTTAGATTTCATTAAAATTATTAACTTAGAAAATAAGCAGATAGTTAATGAATTTCTACTATATAACTGGCTAATTGAGATTCTGGTAAAGAACTTATAATACTTCAGAGAGAGAGAGGAAGAAGAAAGAGGAGGAAGAAGTGGGGAAAGGGAAGGAAGGAAGGAGAAGGAGGAAGGGGAAGAAGGGAAGGGAGAAGAGGGAGGGAAGAAGGAGGAGGGGGAGGAGGAAGAAGGGGCTATCTGTAAAAGTGCTAGACAAATCACGTTCAAACTATCATAAAAGGCGGCTGAAGTATGAATAGTTCAGATAACACATTAAAAAAGAATTGACGTAGTCAAATTCACCCAGTTGGTCATATGGAAGTCTCAAGCTCTTCACGTGTAGATTGTAAGCAGCATGTGGGGTAATTCAATTTAGTTAAAAGACTTCAATTTCAGAAATATTTGTTCTGTGTGAAACTACATCAACAATAAGCTCTGGAATGTTTTTGTGCATATTTTATGGGTATTAAGCTAGATGTGATCAAATGACTTAATTCTGGCCAAAGAGAAGAATTTGAAAATGTCTTTTATGAAGGCAGTTTAAAATTGATAACTTAGGTAAAAAGAACTTCTTTTTGACCTTTCCACTTTTCTTCTTCCTTTAGGCTTAAATGTCTAGAGTAATGACTGATGGTGTAGCCATTATGCTCTCTGTGGTGATAAGTACACTCACAAGTTGGAATGGTGAAAGTGGACAGAACTAGCATGGCTTTCTGGGAACTGTTCATGCCCCGTATCACCTATTTTCACTTCACTTCTGACTTCTCCAGGAGGAAAAAATAAAAGCTTTGTATTTTGTTTACAGGCTACTACAATGCTTAATTCATTAACAAGACTAGAAAAACAAAGGGATTTCTTAAAATGTATATATTTTAAGAAAAATTCTATATTATTTTACTTCCTGCAAAATAGAAAATGTGTCTAATTTTAAACTTTATTTATAGGTAGAAAGTTCAGAATCTCTTTAGGGCTTACCCTAGTTCAGTATGACCTCAACTTGATTACATCTTCAAAGATGCTATTTTCAATAAAGTCACATTTGTAGGTACCAGAGATTAGAAATTCAGCATATAAATTAGGGGAAAACAATTCAACTCACCAAACTGACACTACTCCAAACAAGGTTGTCAGCTCTGGATCTGCTGAAGGTTTAGGCTTGGAGCAGCAAGGTCCACTTTTAGTTGTTGCCCAGGATATATAGTAGTTGATGATTAATGAAGGTTTTACCATATGATAGAAAATGTATTAAGGTCTTTCTAAAAATTATTATTATCTGTTTACAATTTGTAAAACCAATAAATATTTCTGTAAAACGTTGTAAGTAAATCTAAAATAAATAACAAGTATAGAAATCAATCAGAAGACCTACTTTTTAAAAACAATAATATGCATACAAATCTTGAGATAAAAATAGAGATGAAGTGAAAACTTAAATATTAGATGATACTAGTCTTTGTATAGGGACTTTATTTGGATCCAGATTAAATTAACTGTAAAGAAAATTATTAAACAATTGAGTATTTGAGCATTAATTTGTATTTGCTGATATTAAAAGTTTTTTTAAATATATTTTATTGATTATGCTATTATAGTTGCCCTATTTCTCCCCCATCATTCCCCTACACTCTGCACACCCCCTCCCACCCACATTCCCCACCTTTAGTTCATGTCCATGTGTCATAAGTTCTTTAGCTTCTACATTTCCACATTATTCTTGCCATCCCCCTATCTATTTTCTACCCACCATCTATGCTACTTATTCTCTGTACCTTTTCCCCTTCTCTCTTCCTCCCACTCCCCTGTTGCTAACCCTCCATGCGATCTCCATTTCTGTGGTTCTGTTCCTGTTGTAGTTGTTTGCTTAGTTTGCTTTTGTTTTAGATGTGGTTGTTAATAGCTGTGAGTTTGCTGTCTTTTTTCTGTCATATTTTTTATCTTTTTCTTAGATAAGTCCCTTTAACATTTCATAGAATAAGGGCTTGGTGATGATGAACTTGTTTAACTTGACCTTATCTGAGAAGCACTTTATCTTCCCCTCCATTCTAAATGAAAGCTTTGCTGGATAGAGCAATTTTGGAAGTAGGTCCTTGCCTTTCAAGACTTCAAATACTCCTTTCCAACTCCTTCTTGCTTGGAAGGTCTCTTTTGAGAAATCAGCTGACAGTCTGATGGGAGCTCCTTTGTAGGTGACTGTCCCCTTATTCCTTGCTGCTTCTAGAATTCTCTCCTTCCTTTGAATCTTGGCTAATGTAATTATGATGTGCGTTGGTGTGTTCCTCCTTGGGCCGAACTTCTTTGGGAGTCTCTGAGCTTCCTGGACTTCCTGGAAGTCTATTTCCTTTGCCAGATTGGGGAAGTTCTCCTTTATTATTCATTCAAATAACTTTTCCACTTGCTCTGCTTCTTCCCCTTCTGGTACCCCTATAATTCAGATGTTGGGACATTTAAAGATGTCCTGAAGGTCCCTAAGCCTCTCCTCATTTTTTTGAATTCTGGTTTCTTCCTTGTTTTCTGTTTGGTTGTTTCTTTCTTCCTTCTGGTCCACTCCATTGATTTGAGTCCCAGTTTTCCTCCCATCTCTATTGGTTCCCTGCATGTTTTCCTTCATTTCACTTGTTGTAGCCTTCATTTGTTCATCTAATTTGTGAGCAAAAGCAACCAATTCTGTGAGCATCCTGATCACCAGGGCTTTGAATTGTGCATCTGATAGGTTGGCTATCTCTTCGTCACTTAGAGTAATTGGCTCTGTAGATTTGATTTATTCTCTGGTTTGAGGCATTTTTGGTGTTTTTTTCTGTTTTTTTTTTTTTTTTTTTTGGGGGGGGGTCTGGTCATGGCTGTTACATAGTGAGGGGTAGAACCTTAGGTGTTCCCCAGTGCGGGGCAGCCCAATCGCTGAGTTGTGATGCTGTATGTGGGGGTGGGTCTGAGAGGGAACAATGGTGCTTTTTTCACTCTCTCTTGGATTTCAGTCCCTTCCACTGCTTCCCCTTCACCTGGATTATCTGTGCATGAATGTGGGACCACCTGGTCAGCCAGCAGCCTTGCAAGGCTTCACTAGGTCTGCACAGTTCCCATGCTGTGTGCCCGGGATCCACTAGCCACTGCCTGCACACCTGGGAACTGCCAGCCACTGCTGCCTGTGTGCCCAGGTCTGCACCTCCACTTTTTCCTGCCACGACTCCACCCCTCTTACTGGTCTGGATGAATGGTTGTTAGACTTCCGTACAGTTGAATTTTCTGTGAGTTCTGATTGTTTTCTTGTTTCTAAATCTTTGTTGTCCTTAATTTTGGTTGTGCGAAGAGGTACAGTGTGTCTACCTACACCTCCATCTTGTCCAGAAGTAAAAATAGTTATTTTTAATTTGATTTAATATGATAATGGTTAAGGATTATTTTTATTAAAAGTTTTTCCATTTCTTAGAATTACCTACTAAAATATCTATAGGTATTATATTCTGATGGCTGAGTTTTGCTTTATAATAAACTTACCTGGGGAGAGAGAGATGCAGAAAACTGACTAGGAATTGATCATTGCAGACATTGTTTGATGGCTCCATGCAGTTTCATTTTGCTATTTAAATATATTTGAAATTGTCATAATGAATAGAGAAAGTAGTTAGAAAATAACCTTTGATTTGTCGCTATGGAAACTGCATATTTGTGTAAAAAAAACTTTTATTTATGTGAAAAAGAACTAAAATTGTATCATTTGTGCAACTGTCACAATTACATAAAGTTTTATGACTTAAAAAGTTTTAATCTACTTTTGCTGATATTACATTAAATTCACTTAATAATACAAGGGAAGAGGCAGTGTACTGATTTTTTTCAAAAGAAGAAAAAACTAAGTCAATTTTTTCCATTGTATAATCAAGTTTCACCAGTTTCATTGAGATGTATAAATGGATAAGCAAGCTTAGAAACTATATTCCTAACAATTCAACTTCCATTTTTTTTTTAATTTCATTTCAGACAAATCAATATCTCAACACCTGCTTGTGTGTGTGACTAGTGCAAACATGGGCACATGTTCACATGGAATGCTCACTAATAACTTACCACTTACCTGTTGATATCTGATTATTCCATTGATACAATTAAGTGCTGCTTTCACAAGAAAGGTTTTATTTTTATTTTTTATTTTTTTAATTTTTATTTTCATTGTTGATCTTGTACAGTTTTCTGTCTTTTATTCTCACCCGAACCCGCCACCCCAACCCTCCCCACCTCCATCCCATTTCCACCCCCCTCCATAGTTTTTGTCCATGTGTCCTTTATACTTGTTCCTGTATTGTATGATCTCATCTATAAGTGGAACCTAATCAACAAAAAAACAAGCAAGTAAAATTTAAACAGAGACATTGAAATAAAGAACAAACTGACTCTAACTAGAGGAGAGGGTGGAGGGAGATTATGGGGAGTAAAAGGGAGGCCCAGGACCATGTTTAAAGGACACATGGACAGAGCCAAAGGGGGGTAGGATTGATGGTGGGAGGTAGAGATGGGTGGGGTGGGGAAGTAGCAGAGGAAAATGTAGATGACTGTACTTGAACAACATAAAAAATATTAAAAAGAAAAAAGAGAAAGAAAGAAAGAAGAATTTTTAATGAAATAAAATAAAATAGAAATTTGTCAAGAGAGTAAGAAGTGATAAAGTATTAGTTGTTAGGAATTTGAAAATGGTGACTGTAGGAATTACAGAGAAAAGAATAGTTCAAAATAAGTGAAGGTTGTGAGGGATGGAGGATGCCAGGTTTGGGTACAAGCCATGCCTTAGGTACAATATGAAGTGTTCTAATTAGCCAGAAAACTTACCTTCCTGGCTTCTGCTACTCCCAAATGTAACTAAGAGTACACAGACATAAAACATAAAAACTTTTTTAAAAATCAAAAACATTAATTCCTCAGGATCCAAATAAAGAGATATATATTAAAGAAGAGTTCATATGTGATGTCTTGTCATCTGGAAAACTGCAGAGAATTCTGTTACCATTTTCTTTTCTCAAATCTTACCTATTTTCTCATTAAAAAAAAATCGGCGATCTTTCAAGCCTGAGAAAACTAATACAGATGAGATTTGTTGTGTACTAAACTCACTAAGAATCAATTTATAAGGCCAAAGTCTTTAAAGAAACAAAAGTTACCTCTCTTTAAATAATTAAAATATATTCTTCAAACATAAAAAGAGAAGCATTATTTTCCCTTTGGTTTAGCAAAAAATATAAACTCAAAAACATTTTTAAAATAATAGGTCTTAAAGGAAATCTTCAGATGAATGTTTCTGACACTGAAGATGGAAACAAAAGGGGTTCTGAGGCCTGACACTCTCGATATAAGGGAGTTAGAGACATCAAAGAAGAGAAATGGTCACGAGTTACAGTGAATGAAAGATTTACAAGAACTTTGTCAATTGCTCCCTTGTCTTAGAAAAATTCTGGAAAGGCCACACATTTTGTGACAGTAAACAGGTCTTTTGTATAGAGAGACTAAGATGCCGTGATAGGCCACTAAGGAGTTCCCATTCTGTCTTGTTAAAGGAAAAAAAATAGGAAAAAAAAAAGAATAAAACAGAAATGTGAAAAGGTTAAGCTATGTGAGTGGATAAATTATTGAGCAGTCATAAGGAAACAGCTGAGAGGCAGTGGGGTATAATGCACTGTTCAGAGTTCAGGATTTAGAATAAGATTCGGCTTCAAATTCTGCCTTAGTTATTATGCACTTGTGTTTCCAAGAACTGGCCTTCCCAGCTCTGAAACCAAGCTGATGTGGCGTGTAGTGAGTTTTAGGTATGATAGTACATCTAACATGCTTAGCATGGTGCTTATCATACATTAATTGTTCAATAAATTCTATTATTTACCATCATATTGTTTTACTGTTATTTATATGGTCATTATTAATCAGTGCTAATAATGATAAAATGAAATTTATAGCAAAATTTTATTGTGACCAATGGGGAATACCTTTTTCTTTTCATCAGGGTACTCCAAATTTGAATATTAACTAAAGTGGCTGTCAAAATGACCTCTGGTTCATATGTAAATTACTTCTGTTGTATAACCATTGCCATATACCAGGTTACCTCCTGTGAGATCAAGAGATCACTGCCCAGCCTCTCTGGGTTAGATTTAAGGTGCGTACAAACACAGAGTTCTGTAAGTTTACCAGGTTTCCAAGGTGTAATTTGGAAAATGGCAGCGTGGACCTGGATTGTGGACCCCTAATTGTCAATGATGGATGAAAAACAGATGCATAGGGACAGTCTCTGACCATGCCTTCTTTCTCAAGGATCACAAACTCCAGTGGTTGGTAGACATATTGCTGTGTAAGGCCATGGCAAAGGTTAACAAAAGAAACTTCTGTTTGAAACACTGGAAACCTCTGAATGCCCTTAACAAATAGAATCCCATGCTAGTACATGATCATTTCTATTCCTGTTCCTACCATTCCACAGTTACATTCCCCTTAAGGACATGAAAACGTGAGAAATACAGTGACTCTTTCAGCACTAAATAATTGGGTACCACTGGTGTAGACCAACTCCTGAAAGAGATAAACTATAAGTTGAGAGCAGCCTAAATGAGTTTTTCCATGGATTCTTCTGTTAATTCAACATTTGTGCTAATTGCGGAAAGTAGTGTGAAGCCTCATAGGCACCATAAACTCAGGGCTATTTTTCTATACAACAACCTCCTCAGCTCTTAAATGGCTAAACCAAGCAATCCTTACAGGATTCAGTATTCAGAAGGAAGCTCAAGAGACCCACAAGAAATTTATTGGTGTTTCTATGGATGTTCAGTGAGTTTCACAGTTTTCCTGGGATATTTGCAAAAAAGTTGTCAGAGGTCCCTCAGGATCCATAAAACTGAAATTTGCATAGACCACTCCTTTACAAATTAAAGGTTGAAGTGAGTCCCTGTGAGCTTTTGCAGTATCCGGAGCTTCAGCTGGGTGAGCAGTACAAAGGTGAGGGGTTTCACCTGTTCACGAACTAATGGATTTTTCCCTGATTATGCATGTTGCTCTCTTTGGAGAAGACACTGAAAGATTATACCTAAAAAAGACAAAGGTGTATCTTGGAAAATTCTGTGGTTTCCCTGAGGGGAAATCAAAAGCGATGACTGAACTTAAGAGATAAAGCACAAGGTAATATTTGAAAGAAGCAACATTATCAATCTACATTGAAAAAGAATTTTTCAACTCATCCCAAAAGTAAATTAACGTGTTTATTTTTTCTTCATATAACATATCTATTGTTTTTTAAACTTTTTATGAAGTTAATTAAAAGCTTTAATTTTACTTTTAAAGTCAATCCTTTCTATTATCATATGTGAAATGCATTCATCAATTGAACCATAAGTATTACAATTTCAGAAAGCTTCATTTTAAAACCCAAGTAAATGGACTCATAAATTATACATAAGTAAATGTGGAATACGATAGACATATGTTTCTATTCCAAACTTACATGGAATTTTAAACTTGAAGCAAAGTTTAATAAATAAAGTCTCTAATGGGAACTATAAAAACATTAAGTATCATAAATATGCAGCACTTTCTGTTTGGGCTACCGAGCTTCATATGCAGAGATTGTGTGTAATGTATCTACAGTGCTATTTGTGGACACAGAGTGTAGGACTACTTTCTATCCAGGGGCATTATGGACAATGCTTGATCTTGCATAAAAATCTCATTATATTAAATCTTATCAATGGTATATAAAAATCTTACAATATAATTTTCCATCACATTAGTGACACATCATATCACATTTTAGTTTTTGTCATATTGTTTTTATGCCTTTAGCTAGAGTTAAAAAGGGAATTATTAATAACCTGTAACAAAAACTTTTTTAATTCTAACATTGTATAACATGGTCTCTCTAGGTACTAATAGAGATACATGGAAAAAAAAGAAGCTCATGTAAGATTGGATAGCATAATAGGCATGACTAAGTTGTCTAAATGACCAGCTGGGAGCTATAAAATCAAAATAAATAACACAACTTAGAAAAACTTATGACCTCATGGTTAATGGCTGAGTATACCAGTGAGATTAAGTAATATATTATTTTCACTCTCTGGATTAGATTTTTTGTAAAAAATGTGATGTTTACAGTTTCTTCCCTTTTCTCCACCTCTTTTTTCTTATTCTTTTCATTCGTTGATTCCCTGCCCACCCTTTCTTTTTCAGTGCCCCATTCCATTGTTTTTTTAGTTGTAGTTTAACACTAACCGTATCCATCCAGCACTATCCATGCTATTGATCCTGTATGTCCTTTACTTGTACTCCTTCCTCCTGTCATTCTAACTAACTTCACCCATATTGGTGGTAGTGACTTGCCTCACCAATAATGCAGTGAAGGCTCAGTAACTCCAGCTTTTGACAGTTCAGATTTCTTAGCAGGTGTTAGGAAGCGTGTTGACATTGTTCTTAGAAGTGGGTGAGTCCACATGTTTTGTGGCTAACCCAAGTATTTAAGAGTAACACTTATAAACTTATTATGTTTCAGCTAGTCATTTAGCCTTCTTTTGTTCATTTTTAATTAGAAAAATATTAAGTACCCAATACGAACCAAAACTATACTAGCATTAAATACATTTACAAAAATGAAATATGTGTATTGACCCTGCCAACCACACACACACACATGTCACAGTGATTCATCTCTAGGTTATTTTGTTTCATGTTCACTCATTTCAAAACAAAATAAAATTCCATATAGGACTTTAAAAAATTTACCAAATTATAAACTATACAGCTTAAAAAATTAATGTATCATTTATTTAGTCAGTTTATTGTACTGATTTTAATAGGTGTATAGATAAACACAAATAACGTTCTAATTTTGTTGTGTATATAAAAACACAATAATCTTAGAAATATTCTTTGCATACTAGAGAGATTAGGAGAGGCTTACAGTCAGACTGTGAATATCTCCTTCTCAATACTTACCTGCTGGTTCCATCTCTCTGATCTTGTTGGTAAAACCAGCAGCATCCGGGGTGTCCAACCTTTTGATGTCTGTGGGCCACACTGGAAGAAGGAGTGCTGTCTTGGACCATACATAAAATACACAAACACTAACGAAAACTGATGAGTAAAAAAAAAAAAAAAAAAAGGTTTTAAGTAAATTTATGATTTGGTGTTGGGCCACATTCATAAGCCATCCTGGGCTGCGTACGGCCTGAGGGCCATGGGTTGGACACCCCTGACAGCTACATAGAATTGTTGGAAGGACTGAACGAATGAACGTGTACTAGTGTTTTAGAGCAATGCCTGATACATAATATATGCTCCGTTAATATTTGCTATTTTTATTGGCATTAATACATTTTATACATAATGTGTTTATTGGTGTTGTTAATAAATAAACTTACTTGTATACTTACCACTTAAAAATTGAGTTGACATAGAGAGTAAAATATTATATAAAAGAGAAGTTGTAGAGAAACAAAAATAGATACTAGAGTTCAATGACTGAGATTAACAGGGTAAACTAGTGTGTTTACAGTGAGCTGATAGTAATTTAGTCATACTTTCTGTTAGCAAATGCAAAATTGGAACTTACTGTGCTATATTGTCTGCTTCCCTTTTATAATTAAATATAAGCATTTTTTTCTGGTGCCTTTGACAAAAAGATATTGAGTGATATTTTCAATTTTATTTTATTCTTGAGCCTCATGAAAACATTTGGCATGGATCTTAGTTTTATTTATGTCATTCAATTGTCAGTCCTGTTAATGCTGGGAATGTGGAGAGAGCAGGCTGTCTATGCCATACCAGCCTGTCGTAAGTAGGGGTGAATTGCTACAAACAAGCCTAGAGTCACATTAGCCCTTTAAAAACATAAGACATAATAGTAAACAATCGTTTGGTAATCTGTGTACCCGACTGGGTTTTTAATAATTGTTGATGCTCCATTTGTAATCTTATTATCAACTAATCTGATTCATCAGCTCTGAATTTTATTAATATTACTACCTTAATATTCATTCTTTTACTTTTCAATGGAGCTTGAAATAATATAAGCTGATAACTAATATAAGCTGATAACTAATCAGCTTATCATATAAGAATCAATTTAATTACTTTAAATTATACTGAATGGCATTTTATAGAAAAAAAGGCAATCAAGAGATAAACTTTAGAATAGTTTCAAGGAGAGTATCCATGTGGGTGGCCATAAAAGGAGCATGTAATTCAGAGTATAGAGAAACAGATGGGAGGAACGTGTATCATATTACTTCATAAGCAAAACAGAACATGCCCTTCAGTCACTGCTTCTCTTCTGCTGGAAGCTAATAGTGCTGAATTTTGTGACCTTTCTTGTATTTCTAACTTTAACGAAGCCACATAAGTAAATAGGCACTCATGCACTTGGGCCATTTATGACATCTGGATGTTCTGGTAAATATTAAGACCATAAGCAGGGGAAAATGGTATTCCTATTATTTTAGCACTAGCTTCTGTGTGTGCGTGTGTACAGAGAAGACATCCTTTGTATAATGTGTTATTTGCTAATACGTTTATAAAAGAATATCAGAATGAGTCATTATTCTCTGGAAACCAGATTCTCCCCTGTGGCTTCCTCACCTTGAGTAATTAGTTACTTGCACGTCGACTATTTCAGGGCACTGATGAGTCATGCCTATAAATAACACCCACAAAGAATCCCAGTCAAGCTTCAAAATGCATGGAGAACACTGGAAAGGAAAAATAAAAAAGGGAAAGGTACTGCAATTTACTTCTTTTGGAATGCTTCTGTTGGGCGGGGGGAACCTCTCTGAACTTAGCCTCAGGACTTAACTTTAATGTCCAGGAGACACAGGATCTCTGAGGATGAGGCTATTTGTCTCTCAAGTCACAGCAAACGGGAGCAATTCAGACTTTTTATGCATGACAGCTAACTTCTGCTTTTAGCATTTGTTCCTGTTTGGCCTGCCTTGTCAGAGTCTGGAGTCTAAGTGTTAGTTCTGCCGGTCATGGACTTGACTGGTCTGGGTAGTGAGTGGTATCCAATAGTTTAGTGATGTGTGGCAGTGATGAAGTCTACTTGCTATATCCTAAGATGACACAAGTGCCTTAGAATAAGGAAAGCCTCTTAATTTATTCCCCTTGTAATTATTTTAGGCTTCATCTTCAACATACATAGAAAATTTCTCTATGCTTGGCTGGAGAGCAGAATCTTTCTATGCAAACTTCAAACATATATCAACCATCCACTTCACTCATTTTCTGATCCTCTTTTTTGCCCGTAACAAAATAAAGACTGATGAGTGTGCTTGGAAAATCATCATGGGTAGGAGGCTTGCTTTTCTTTTCCAAAATAACCGACCCACAATCTATCTTTGTGAGTGACAGGCAAACAAAATTATCTGTTGGTCAGAAATTTTGCCAGACATTTCAGCTCAGAGATGTAGTGTCTGTTGTGTAAGAACTTTCTCATTTCCAGAATACCACCCCCACCCAGCTGGAAATGCTTGATGAGGATTTCCATCTTGCTTATGTCATTCTACCATCCTTTCTATGTTCACTGGAAATGAGGATGGAGCCAGATGTCTTTATAACATTTGCTTCATAACAATCTAACAGTTGTAAATCTTCATCTAAAATAACATGAAAATCATTATAATAGTGTTTACTATCTGATGTGAATGTGTATAATGGATGTATGGATTAGACTGGATTCATGCAAGAGTCATTAGTTCATTGAGGAACTATAAGAGCAACAACATACATAGGAAGCCTGGACTGAGTGACTAGAGTAGGCATCTCATTTTTGCTAGAAACCGGTTGTTCAACTTGGAGACAGGTGCTGAGATGGAAATATGTTCAACCAGATCAATGCCTTCTGAACTTTTTGAGAATGCTATTGATTACTTTTTTGATAGTTACAAATTATGGATCTATGTGGGTACCTATAGAGATGGACATACATTCAAAAAGCCAAATATACATCTATGTATCATAATACACATAATCATATTCAATCGTAGTTTGCTTTTTATAAAATAATAGCAACAGAGATAAATAGAAATATCTCAATTTGTATTATACATTTATGTTTCATCATTATATCATATTGTTTAAAAACACAGGATTTAAAACTAGGTAAAGTATTACAGACTCAACTATTTCTAGAGACCAGAAATATATAAAACTGAGGTGGATGAAGCAAGTGTAAATTTACATTCAGGGCTAGAAAAACTTGTAAAATTGATGCTTGATACTTCATCAAAATAGATCTTTCCTGTGCATTGTCTATGGTTCAATTGATTTGTCATACCACGAGGTATGGAAGAAGCCTGATACTTCATTTTTTCAAGAAAGGTCATATTTCTGAGTTTTTTCTGGTATGTACTAATTATAACATAAGCATTCATTAAAAACATAATTATAAATTTAGCTCATAACTTTAACCAAGTTTTTTTTTTACCCTCAATTATTTGTATATAGAATGAAGACCATGCTTAACTCATGGCATTTTTTCTGAGGATTCTGTATATCAGCTGATATAGTACTTATCATCTAGTAAGTGCTCAGTAAAAATTAGCAATTATTATTTTAACTACAGTATCTATCATTTTTAAATTGTATCATTTATTCACCAAGTGCTTCATGCCAGCTATTTTTCAGGTATCATGCAAATTTATGGATGAACAGAAGAGATCTTGGAACCACTTTTTCCTCCTTTGGTATTGAGTTATTGCATACATACCATCAAGTACCCTGATCTATGTTTATCTTAATTCTCTCATGAACTAACCTCTTTTAGGATTTGCAAACTGTGGTTTCACCAAACTGTGCTGGTGAGTGTTTGACAACTAGCTCTCCAAAAAGAGGGAGCAATAAAGAGAGGGTACATGAGGCAGTAGTTAAAAGATCCCGATGTGTGGAATCTGCCAGTTTCCCTGGTGTTTAAATACTCCTACTATGGCTGATTGAAAGTTGCCACTATGAGGTTACGGAATGAGAGTTTGAAAGAAGGCTCTCACAAGTTCATTTGAGTTGGCTATGTACAATGCACTCCTGAGTACAAAGCTTGTGAGTGATGCAGTGTGGCCATTTGAAAGGCAGTGGTTCTTATGTTCACGATAACCAATAGAATGCCAACAGTAGTGTCTTTGTGCCAAAAGTCAAACGTTATTTTCATAGGATCAATAACATACATTTTATGTGAAAGCTATCTCAGATGGAAGCTAAAAATAAATGAAAAAAGGTATTTGTTTCTGACAAAAAGGAGAAATGCCAACATTAGTATGAAGATGACACAATTTTTTGTTCTTGTTTCATTTTTTAACAGACCTCCTGTTATGTATAGCACCTCCAATGTGCACGCATGATTCTAAGAATTTTATAAATGCTAACTGATTTAAATAGAACTCACTTGAAAAAGGAACTCATTAAAGTGAATAGTCTTGAAATATAATGATACTTTGATTAAAAAAATAACCATGTTCTGCAAAAGGCTGGAAGTCAATTTGCCATGTGCAGAGGCCAGAGAGAAGAGGGTGTATAAGATGGATGCTAAATCTTTCCCAAGGAGAGTAAGAGCCTCATAAGAATGATGAACACAGAAAGAAGTAAAATTGTTTACTGTAAATAAAATAATAACATAATAATAAAATGTATGAAATAAATAACAATAATAATAGCATTAGGAAAATAGCTGTGATTTATTTATTTGTTAAATGATTTTATTTATTTATTTTTAGAGATTGGGGAAGGGAGGGAGATAGAGAAGGAGAGAAACATCAATGTGCGGTTGCCTCTCACGCGTCCCTTACTGCGGACCTGGCCTGCGACCCAGACACGTGCTCCAACTGGGAATCCAATAAACGATCCTTTGTGTCGCAGTCCAATGCTCAATCCACTGAGCCACACCAGCCAGGGCAATAATTGTGATTTATAAAGCACATATGACCAGGCTAATCTGCAAGTATTTTTGTCAGCTGTTTATGTTTTCATTCATATTTTGAGTACCTGACCCTGTGCTAGACACTGCAGTCATTCATTCACAGGGTGGTGAGCGTGTGAATGGGAGAGATCACTGCGTTCCTGGAGCACTCGGTCTTCTGTACAAGTTAGTGTTAGTAATGCTAACATTGTCACCAGAGAAATCCTCCAAATCTGTTCGCTTTCAAACAGAATTTATGTCTTCTTTACACAAATTTAAATGTGGGCATTTGTCTTTGCACAATGTTCTATGCGACTAGGTCATTCAGCAATCCAAGCAAATTCCATCTCATGGCTTATATCCTCTGCTTCTAAAAGTCCTTTTCATTCAGCAGGTGGAGGAAGAGAGACATTGGTGGATCTAACAAGAGGATTTTAATGGCCCGTTCTGTGAGGATCACACACTGCCTTCACTCATTCACCACCGGCCACATCCAACAGCAAGGAAGGCTGAGAAAAGTAACCCACGTGTGCATTCAGAGAAAAGAATAAATTTGATGAAACTGTAGTTTCTGGCCCATATTCAATTTTTCAACTGATGCTCACAATAATCCTATACATAGATAAAATATTTGTATCCATTTTACAGTTAAGAAAATAGAAGCTCAAAAAAGATTGTATAACTTGTGTATGACATTACTAATTTATGTAAAAACTGGGATTTGAAACCAGGTTGTGATTTTACTTCTTGAGAATCAATTGATAGAATTTTTTGTTTTTGTCTACTTTTGGGGGGTCTTGTTTTGTTTTTACACTTTTGTGGGAAAATAATTTAGGTGGCTTGAATAAAAAAAATTTCAAAAAAGAAGCTTCCTGGCATTTACAATGAACTCCATTAACAAGAATCCAATAAGATTAAATTATCAAATAATTTTTGCCTACCCTATATTTTTCAATATCAACATTTTATGTAAATAGAAATTTTTTAAATCAAATTTCAAGAATAGGCTTTATATAAAATAGACTATCATTTGAAATTAGTATTAATAAGACATAAAATTCTGCTATAAACCTTAGGGAGCAACACAGGAATGTATTATTATAGTTCAGCAATGTATTTGAAATACCATTCTGCTATCTTTGGAAACTAACATAATATAAGTTTAAAGGAAGAGTAAGTGATAACAGATTTTTAACTTTGTATTTCAACTTCCACCCAGCTTATAACAATCTGAAAGTCACTAATTTAATTTAAATGTATGTAGTAAAATTCCATTTTTCTTTGAATTGTCATTCAGTTCTCTAAGACAAATTCCTAAAATACTTTCCCAGAATGTGTATGATGAAATATCCTTAAGACATTTTAAGCAGTTAATATGAATAGTCAAGTATATTGTGAAAATATCTATTTTATTTATCTATTTAGTTTTATTAGCAAATGTGAATTCATAGAGTATATCCACATACACCAGGTGGTAATACATAGTGAAGTAGTTTTACACTGTAATAATCACATACTTTTATTAAGCTTTTAGGCTTACTGAAAATCTGTTGTCTTGCTACTTTTATAGGGTGGCAATAAGCACTTTAGATCTCAAATCAGTAGATAGAAATACTTGTTTACATAGAGAAAAGCAAGGATATTTTTGTTGCCTTAAAATTCATTTTGCTATGTCATGTGAACTCATCTGCAGTCTATTTCTTAAGAGGAAAAATATAATTTGTTTCAAACTGAAACAGAATGTGTTTCTCTTTTGAGGAAGCATCTTAAATAGAGTAGTTTCAAAACAGTAGGTCTGACTTCTTTTATCACTAAAGTGTTTAATTTTTGAAAAAAAAGGGTAAATTTCCATGTGAAGAAATTTTGTAGCTGAAATTTCCTACAAAAACAACTAGCTGACCAATGATGGTACCATTGTCTAGAAATTAGCACTGGGGAAAATATAAGCAAGACTCTAGCGTTCTAGTTTATACATCTGTCTATTTAAAGGACTTCCAACCCCTCAGCCCTGTGCGTTGTCAGGAAAGAAATGGAAAATCCAGTTGCAATTGTCTAGTTAGTCTATCATTATTCAGGGTGAAAACAGAGTTTAGTCATTCACAAACTCAGAATTCTCTCTTTTTAGCAACTTAATACAGTATCATGAGGCAACTGCCCCAGACAGTTTATAACAAGACTCTTTGCCAAAAATACATCACTTGTAAGGAAAACAGGAAGCAGCAAAGAAAAAGTCAACTTGAACCGATTTTCTGAGTCACCTCTTCCTGTGGATTCATCCTGTCACAAAACTCCACTTACTTATAAGAGTATGAAGTATGAATTAGAGGCAAGGACTAGAGCTTGACACTGCTGTTAATTGGTCTAAGACATCAGCTCTTTTAAGGGCTACTTCTAGGCCAAAAGGTAAAGTACCTTTTTGACACCCCTCCTCCCTTTTCTTTGCTCAAATCTCTCCCTCCTAGGTAATCAGGGTCCTCCAGAGTTCTCAGGGCCTAATTCTTTACTCACTAAAACCAGTGTAATTAACATGATAATTTAGTTAATATGATAACTTAGTCAACATGATAAACTAGGACCAAATGCATATGCTAATGGAGGTTTTGTGAAAGATTGTTTGGAGTTACACAAACTATGCTGAAACTTCAAGGTGAATGATGGCCAATTGGTTACAGTACCCAAAAATAACAATCAAAATTTGTTCAACATTTACTAGGTCCAGGCAGTAGACTAATTGCCTTGGACTTTCTCATTAAAACATTGCAAGAACCACAACAACAAAAACAAAACTTTTGGGGGGTCATTACATGCACAATGAAATATATATATTTCATTACAGGAGGAGATAAGGCTTAAATGTTAAGTAACGGTTCCAGAGGTCTCCTGGTAAATCAGAAAGTCAGTTGCAGGCCTGTCAGAATTCAGCCAGTCACACTGATCTGCATGGTTATTCTTCATTGGGGTGCACTTGGAGATGAGAATAGGTGCATACTAGTGTAAGAACTCCCAGAGAGTGCTCTCAAGATTCACACTCCTAAATGAATCTCTCCTAACTCATGTCATTGGCAGAGCAGTCATTCATGTCATAAAAATTTCCCAGATGATTCCAACTCACACCCTAATGGAGGACACCCACTAATGAGGTTGTTTGTATGTGAAGATGTGGGTGAACACCCTTGTATTTGGTGCAAACTGGACATCCCAAGGGAAAGTCAACTGGAGCCCAAGTCTTCTAGTTCAGGTATACTAGGCACGCCTGCCTCCAGCAGGCACACGTCCACTTCAGGCAGTGCTGGGCATTTCCAGGAGTTTCTCTGAATAAATTTCAGTTGTGGCAGGGGAAGGCCACTCGGGTACCTTTTGGGACAGACTCTCGAAGGAGGGTGAAAGGTTCTGTGCCCTGGAGTGATTCGAACCTGTCTCGCTTTTTCCAGACTCCATATTCCTGACAGCCCCTGTCAGCCACATTGCTCTTTGAAATGGGTCCTAGAGTGGAAAATTTTGTTCTCAATCTTACCCCACCCTGGTTTCTCTTCTCCTTTTTTGTATGCTCCTTCCATTTGAGGGGCAACCTGAAGCTTTAGAGTTCTGTCCTGGCAGGCTGTTTCCAAGTGACTATGTCTATAGCGTCCAATCTCCTTCCAGTTTGCAAACAGAGACTTTGAGAAGTCTCCTTTGCTCAGGACTCCAGCTCCATTTTCCTGGCTATCCAGTTCAAAAATTATTCTTTTTTAAAATTACTTTCTAAATGGGTTGTAATTGAAGTCTTGATTTGCTTTCTGGTATTAGGTGAGCCTTATTGCCGGCCCTCTGAGATGATTGACTACTTTGCTTTATTTGATCATTGGCTACCTTGCCTAGGAGAAGCAGTACTAAGAGTTGTGGGAAGTGCAGGAAATTCTGTTTGGGCTTGTTATGGAGCAGCTAAAAAAGCTTTAGTTTCAACTGATTTAAGCTCCAAAGAAGGCTACTGTGCCCTCTTACATTTTTAGGGGCCCCTGGTTTTATAGGGTAGGGGTAGAGGAGGCTCTAACCATGTTTTCAAATAATATTAAGTGTCTTGTGAGTATAAACGTGCTACTTCAGACTGCTAGAGACCCTCCGCCAGGGCTCTGAATGAAGGTAAGACACAGATACTATTCCGAATGCTGAAAATATTCAGTTAAAAGTGATGGTTTATATTGTATATATGGAATTCAACTACAACAATAATTGATTGAGTTTCCAGGAATAATAACAGATTAAAACGTTGGCCAACTTTTACACGCCTCTCTTCTCCTAATTATTTCTTTTGCTTTGCTTATGCTGGCAGGAAGGGACAGGGGGCTGAGGATGTGGCACATGTTGAAGCACTTACTTCCTTCTAGACTGTCCTAATGCGAGTTCTGGTTTAAAATTAAGGATCTAAATAGACGGTGGCTGCCATCGTTCATCACTTTGGATGAGCAGCACATGTTTCCAAACACTGGCGAGCACTCGAGGTTTAGACACTTTGGAAAGCACATTTGAGGCAAAAATAAGAATACTTCATGAGCTGACCACAAGGAATCAGATGATAGAATGTGCACTACAGATACGAACCATGGGCACAGAGAGCACCTCAGACCTTGTGCCCCTCTGCCCATTCCTTGCACTCTCTGTTCTCATAAGAAATTTTCAGTAAAGACACGGAAACACTTAGTTGGCTAATGAACAGTTTCCAACACCCAGAGGAATAACATTCATTAAAGACGTTAAGTTAGGGTATACAATATTAAAGCAAGTTACTTTTTATACACATTTGGTTTGTTAGATTGTTAGAGAGCTCTGTTAATGATAATAATGACATCACTCAGAAGATGTACTCAAAGCTGCAAACTGTAAAACTGCATAGACAGGGACGATGAGCTCAAAGTACATATAAGTTAGATTCAAATAGCTCTTCGTGTCCGGAAATAGCTTTAATTTTATCCAGGAAACTTTACCAACGTATTTGTTTTTGGTGCTGAACATTTTTCCATTAAGACTATATGATCCAGGATTTTCATGTATGCATTAAAATATTTTAATATAATGATCATCATTCAGAATTTTATGTTTGTTATATTTGTATAAAAAGGAGTAATTCATTTTATAACATTTATGTATAAGGTGTGAACAAAAATGCACACACATTGATAACTTTATAATTGAAAGTCATAACATTATTCATGCTTAATTGCAGAATTACACTAAAGAAATACGAATGAGAATTTCAGTTACTTAAAAGTCATTTACATTACAAAATGACTTCTTTGTTACCAGAAATTTAGTTTAATTTTTTAAAAAATAGGTCACCATTCCATTTATTATGATATTATTTTTTATAATGGGCTTAATGATTTTCTTTCATGTTTTTTCATATTATTATGTGTGACTATCTTTTATTGACTATTTATAAAGTACACTCATTAACTTCAGGTTTATTACAGATTCCTAGTTAATTAAATACATACAATATAAGTTGATTAGAACTATAAATATATCTTTTCAATTGTTTTTAGATTATCACCTTCATGGTATAATAAAGACATTATTTCTAATGAAATAATGAAGTAGAATAATATAGTGATGTGAAGAACATACTTGAACTTATCCCTTACCTTGATTAGTAATGAAAAATTTGGGTAACATAAAGGAAATCCTCTTCATGTTTCTGATCAGATTTCAACATACTCTGTAATGCTACCTAAATTCTCTCATTGCTCCATCATGTTCCATTCATTAGCGAACTCCTCTAGGATGTGATCCATGTCATAATAACATAGGAATTGCCAGCATCTCTATCGGTGCCTGGAACTTAGTAAATATGCAGTAATTAGAACTTGAATGTCCTTTGTTTATACTGGAAAAAACATTTATAATACATTATTGTATCATAACAGGAGGAATAAATAAAGTCTATATAAATTAAAAAGCTTTTAACTTATAAAATATTATAAATCTTATTAGATTTTGTTATGTAGATTCTAACTGGAAGGATTCACTCATTTATTCATTTATTCTTTCTTAAATCATTTATTCTTCCTGAAAATGTTCTACCTCATTTTATAATTATTTCTTTTTTTTACCCATTCTCCAATTTTTCTGTTTAGGTATTAGCCATTAGCCATAAATTAAATACAGGCTAATGCAATCTTAGAAACAAGAGAGACCTTGGCCATATGTATGTAATGGAGGAAGAGGCTGCAGCCTCAAGAAACACAGTAGGAAGAACTGAAATCTTGGATTCTGGTGACTCTTCTTTCCGTGATTGTCCATGATGAGAAACTGATTGGCAGGCCATGTAAGAAACATCTCAATGTATCTGTGAAATCAAAGGACATTGAAAGAAGCTGTCTAGAGAATTTTGTGTTTCAGGACTGATCACAATGTATTGAATATGCCATATTGATTTTGCAACATGATTGTTTATTTCTGAAGAAGTTGCAAATATTGAATAAATTATACCCCAGGAGAAACTGCCCTCAGAAAAACACCTCTATGAGAGCAGATGGCATTCTTCTCATTTCATAAGGTATAGGAGACTGTTCTGCGTGGCGTGGGTCCAGCTCCCACTCGGAGATGCACAGGACCCAAGCCCACAGATGGGTTCTCCCATGGGGAATCAGGCCTGCATTTCTACCTAAGCCACTTTGAGTTGTGCTTTTGCTAAACCCCCCTCACCCTGAAATGAGATAGCAAGTGCTTATTGTAACTTCCTAAAATCCATACTAAACCTTCCTAAGATGAGTGTAACCGGTTCAACCACTTTTTCCTTTTTCATTTGCAAATATCCTTCTTCTGTGATGTGATTAGCGGCATTGGCTCCTTTGTTGTCTGTAAAAGGTAACCGCCTAAAGGAAAGCTGTGCAAGGTAAATGAGGACCATCATGTAATGTGGGAAGAAACCCAATAAAGGCCAGTCATGGCGGAGGCCAAGGCTTTTGCTCCCCTTGACAGAAAAGCCATGCTGTCCCTTTTCCTCCACGGGACTCGGTAGTCCATGTGAGTGTCTCATTTCATCCATAATGATGCAGACACTGCAGGCCGGTGTCTGCATCAATAAGGCAAAATAAAGTCCTCAGGCATGACCAGCCTTAACCCGACTGCCTCAAGAAAATAAACAGCAACACTATTTCCTTTGATGATACTGAGGGGAGGGAAATATATTCTGACATTCGATGACAGATTTTTTAAAACCAAATGCTTTTCTCTCTTCTCTGATGCTTGGTTCCATAAAGTATTCCCAACTACATTGAATATTCACCTTCTCCCAGCCTATTACCACATTTCCTATAAACATATTTATGCCAGTTTTCTAAGACTTTCAACTTTGTGGTCCCCTGTTACTACTGTCAACTCCATTTCATCTCCGTGAAAACATTGTCTCCATTTCCTTTTCTTTTTTCTAACTTGACACCTATGGCTTAATTTGCTGATTTAGACATACATGCAGTTTTTTGAGGGTGCAATTATTAATTTTATTTGTCCACTTGACTGGATCATGGGGTGCCCACATATTTGGCAAAATATTAATTTTGTGCGTGTCTATGAGGATGTTTCCAGACGAAATGAGCACTGGAATTGGCAAGCTAACTCAGTCATCTGATTTACCCTCCCCGATATGCGTGGGCATCATTGAATCTGAACTTTTGAGGAACTGAATAGAACAAAAAGGTGAAAGAAGAAAGAGTTCAGCCGGTTTTGCCTGATTGCTTGAGCTGAGACGTCCACTGTCTTGCATCCTTGGGATTCCTGGTTCTCGGGCTTCAGACTTGGGCTGAAATCCGCATCATTGCTTCCCTCCTTATGAGGCCTTTGGACTCTGATTAACTACATCACATACATTCCTGGGTTTCTGGATCTCCAGAGAACCTTGACTGATATGCAGGTGCTGAAACTTACATGCAGTAAAAGATTTTGAAGTTCATGCTTAGGTGGCTTCATAATGAATCCTTTTGTCTGCAGTTTTATTTCTCTTTTCACCAGCTACTGAGATAGCTTCCATTGCGTTTTCTATATATATGAACATGTAGCCTTCAAATAAAGGTAATTTCATCTATCCTTTAAAACCTGAGTAAATTTTATTTCCACTTTTTTCTTAATGCATTGACTACAAATTTTAATACAATTTTTAAAATATATGGTAAAATTAGACATGCTATTGTTTCTGATTTTAGAGTAAAATATTTATTTATTCATAATTTATGTTTTTCATGAAAGCTCTTTATCCGTATGAGGAATTTCCATTCTATATCTAATTTCCTAGGAGTTTTAAACATGAGTGGATGTTGAATTTTATTACATGCTTTTTATGCTTCTACTGAAATGATCATTTTTTAAATATAATCTGTTAATATGGATAATTATTTATTGCTTTTTAAATGTTGAACCAACCATACTTTTTCTTTGCTTGATCTCAATATATTACCATTTTCATTGTTGTTGAAGTTACCTTGTTAGCATTTACTTTAAAATTTTTGCATAAATGTTCATGTGGAATATCAATCTGTAGTTTTATTTTGATATGTTTGTCTGCTCTTAGGGCCTGGATGATCAGCATAAGAATGATTGCAGAGTGATTGAAAAGTACTTCTTCCTCATCTTATTTCTGGGAGAGTTTGTTTAGAATTGCTATTATTTATTCTTTTAATATTTGGTTAAATTTCCAGTAAAGCCATGTGGTTTTGGGTTTTTCTTTTTGGAAAATTTTCAGTTATAAATTTAATTAATTTACAGATATTAATTATTCAGATGATTTCTTAATGAGAATGCTTTGGTGGTTTGTTACTTTCAAGAAATTTGTCCATTTGATCCACATTGAAATATTTATGGTCATAAAATTGTTCACAATACTCTTATATTAACTTCTTAATATCTACATCTACAGAATCTGTAATGATGTCACTTCTCCAACTTTCGCCATTGAAAATTCGATTTTTCCCCTTTTGTTTTTGGCTCTGATCCCTCTGACTAGGGCAGAATAAATTTTATTGATCTTCTCAAATAATTATTTTGGCGTCATTTTTTCTTCAGTGTTAAAGTGTTTTAATATCGTGAGTTTTTGTTCTATTTATTTTATTTCTTCTTTTTACTTTGGGTTTAACTTTTGTATTCCTTAAGGTTAATGTTAAGGTAATTGAGTTGGTACCTTAGTTTATATTTTATTAATTTTATTTTATTCTTTATATTGAGTTTATTGGGGTGACACTAGTTAACAAAATTATACAGGTTTTAGGGGCACAATTCTACAACACATCTGTACGCTGTATTGAGCATACAGACTTAACTGGGGGTGGTGAATCCCCAGTCAAGTCTCCATCCATCACCATTATTCCTCTAAAACCTCCTCCGTCTTTCTCTACTCCTTTTCCCCCAAGCAATCATCATACTGTTATCCATGTTCATGAGTTTTTTCTCCTCTTCTTTTTTCTCAATTTCTCCACTTCCCCCACCCAGTGCCACGCCCAAACACCTGTTAGCCTACTCTCTATCTATGAAAGTGTCTCTATTTTTCTTTTTAGTTCATTTTTTCATTAGATTCTACATATGAGTGAAATCATGCGGTACTTGTCCTTCTCTGACTGGTTTATTTCACTTATCACAATGTTCTTCAGGCCCATGCTGCAAAGAGTAAAATTTCCTTCTTTTTTATGGCCAAGTAACATTCCATTGTGTAGATATACCACAACTTTGTTATCCATTCACCTACTAATGGACCTTGGACTGCTTCCAAATTGTAGCTATTGTAAATAATACTGCAATGAATGTGGGGATACATATGTTCTTTCAAGTTAGTGTTTTAGATTTCTTCAAATAAATTCCCAGGAGTGGAATTGCTAGGTCATAAAGCAGTTCTAGTTTTAATTATCTGAGGTCACTCCATACTGATTTCCTCAGTGCATCAACCTGCATTCCCACCAGTTGTGCACAAGGGTTCAGGCTTTTGGTGTTATAGGTTGTCCCTCTGCAGTATTATTTCTGATACGTTGTGTTTTCAGTAAATTTGGTTCAAACGTCTTTTACTTCTCTTCTTTGATTACTACTTTGATTCATGGGTTACTTAGAAATGTGTTGTTTAGTTTCCTATATTTGAAAATGTTCTTGATATCTTTCTAATATTGAATTCTAATTTAATTATATCGTGGTCAGAACATACACTTTATATTATATGAATCCTTTCAGATTTATTGAGATTTACTTTCTAGTCTAAAATGCAGTCCAATTTCCTCACAGTTATACAGAGTAGCCTATGCCATGGGAGAGTGGGCTACACAAGGACACGGATACCAGGGTATATATTGGCTATCATAAGTTTCTATGGTATGTTGTGCTGATCTACATGAAACTGGGGACCCAACATGCTCATAGAACTTACATTGTATACAGAGGTTCAAAGAAACAAGGTGTAGAAGTGATACCTGGAAGTATAGTCTTAGGGGTACAAAATAAAAGCATAAACTGATAAGTGAACAAATGAATTATAGATGTTAAAAACTACTTTATGAAATACATAAAGAGGATGTAGTGATAAAATAAATAGGCTGGCTGGTGCTATTTTACTCAGACTATCTCCATAAGGACAATTAAGGCCTAAGGATGAAATAAATCAGCTGTTCAGATAGCTGAGGAAAGAAAACAATATCAGCCGAAGGAATACCGAAAAGAGTTTGGTGTTGGAGAGATAAATGTGTGGATTGAAATGTGGCTGAAACTTAAGGCAATATCATACAGCACATCTTCAGAGAAGCCACTAGAAACCATGTAATCAGTTATTTCAGTCTTTTGCAAGTAAACTAGAAAAAGACTAAAAGGTTTCAAGTAGCATAAACTTATTTATTATACAAAGTAAATTAATCTTACTGTTATTTGGAGGATTGGAACCTAGGGTGAAGGTGAGAGAATAGGTATTGAACTAGACAGAATGAAAGTTGACACAAACATACAAATCAGGAAGCTACACAGTTTTCCAGGAAGACTAAGCTGCTAGAAATCAATTCGAATAGATAATACTTTTGAGACGTAGACCAACTACACAGGCTGATGGACTGAATAAATATGGAGGGTGAAGTGAAAGGCAAATACATTAAAACACATTCTGCTAAGTGAAAAAAGTTAAATAACAAAGAATTATGTATTTGTATGATCCATTTATATGAATTTATAGAAAAGCCAAAACTAGTGACAGAGAGCCAATCAGTAGCTATCTAGTACTGGGGTCAGAGAACAGGATGAAGTTTAATGTGTCAGTGGAATTACTCAGGATGATTGAAATGTTCTCTACCTTGTCATAGTAGAGGTTTCATGACTATATATAATTACTAAAATTTATACAACTATTCACCTACATTGAGGACATTTTATTGGATTTAAATTATATCACAATATAACTATTAAAAGCAATCAAATATAAATAGAACTTACTTCCAAATGGCACTATAGATAATAATTAGTTAATTTAATGCACAAAGAACAGGTAGAATTTTAGTGTAACCTAAATAATCCACATATACATCTTTTAAGAATATAAAGTATTATAAGAATAGACTAAATATTTTGGAACATAAAAATTAACAAAAGAAATTTAAGTGATCAAAATATAGAAATAAAGACCTCTAGCTTCAGCTGTTATATGGAAAGAGATTGAAAGGCATTGTTCTTTTCCTTAAAACATGAATGGGCTGGAAAAAACTAGAAAATAAGTGCTATTTCTTGGATTCAATTTGTGTCATGGGGCAACTGCAAACCCGAAGTCTGAACACTTTGGTGAACCAGAGAGAGAGCGCACCTAAAACCTGCTTGCCTGGAGCAAAAATCATGAGATTCCATAAATGAGTAGAAGGCATTAAATAGTATTTTTGACGAATTTCTGGAGGCTGGCTGTGGACTATTGTCAGAACAAAAAACTCCTGAGGCAATAAGAAATCCCACAAAGTATATTCTTAGAGCAGAGAAGAGTTAAATTAGAAATCAATAAAAAGGAAGATGTAGAAAATTCCCCAAATATGTAGAAATTAAATAACATATTTATCAACAACACATGGGTCAAAGAAGAAGCCTAAAGAGATTTGAAAATATTTTGAACTAAATTAAAATATAACTTATCAAAATGTGTGGGATTCAGTGAAAGGCATTCATAAAGAGAAATTTATAACATTAAGTACACATATTGCAAAAGATGGTCTAAAATCAATAACCTAAGCTTCTACCATAAAACACTGAGAACATGCAAACCAAATAAAACTAAATTAGGGAGAGGAAAGGAAACAATAAATTTTAAGCAGAAATCAGGAGAACTGAAATAAAAAAAATAATTGAGAACATCTTCAAGACCAAAACTTGGTCTTTGGGAAAGAAATAATAAATGAAATTGATTAAAGCAAAGAAGAAGAAGACACAAATTGCCAGTATGAGGAATAATAGAGAGGGCTTTACTACTAATTCCAAGGAAATTTAGTGATAATAAGATAATACTATAAATATTATTCCCATATATTACTAATTTTATTGACATGTAAATAATTCACTGGAAAATACAAACTGCAAAAATTCACTTAATGAAGACTGCTTATCCTGAATAATCCTGTATTTACTGACAAAATTTAGTCACAAAAAATTCAAAAAAAAAAAAGAGACAAAAAATAAACACTAGGCCCAGATGGTTTTAACAGGGAGTTATTCCAAAGATATAAAGAAGACAGAATATTAATTTTATACAATGTCTTTCAGAAAATAACAGAGAAGTGAACATTTGCCAATTTATTTAAGAGGCAGCCTTATTCTATTAACAAATCCATACATTACAATAAAGATATAATGACTCATATCTCTCATGGTCATGGTAATAGACACAAAAATTCTAACAACATATTAGCAAATACAATTCAGCCACACAGAAAAATATAATCTTTCATGACCAAATGTGATTCATTCCAGGAATGCAAGGCAGGTTTGACATTTGCATGATGATCACTGTAATTTATTACATTAGAAAAATAAATATGATGGTTATAGCAATAGATGCAGAAAATATTCAAGAAGCATTTATAATAAAAATCTGAAAAAATGTGCATAGAAGGTAAAGTCTAATAAACATTTTACATGAAAAACCTATAGCTAATATTACACTTAATAAGAAACTGAACACTCTTCTTCTAAAATCAGGAACAAAGCAAGTATATCCTCTCTCATCATTCCTATTCAACCTCATACTGAGCAACTTAACCACTGCAATAAGACAAGAAAAATAATTGTATATGGACATAAAGGAAGAAGTAAAATAACATTTATTTTTGGATGATGTGATTGTCTGTAAATTTTACAAATTAAATATAGGATATGTATGTATGTGGGATGCTATAAAATATTGGAAAAATCTAACAACTTGATAAATATTTTTCACTTGTTAATTGATATGTTTACAATGTCATTTTCTCCAGTTTGAACTATAAATTCAAACAGATCTTAGCATTTTTTAATAAATATTGACAAATTCTAAAAGTTACGTGGAAATGAAAAGATCTAGCATAGACCACACAAAACTAAAGAAGAACAAAGTTGTGGACTCGATGTTCTAATTGTAAGAATTGCTATAAAATTACATTAATCAAGACAATGTGGAATTAGTGAATGAGTACACACATACATAAATGTAACTGAGTATCCAGAATAGACCCACATAAATATAGTCAACAGATTTTTGATACAGTTCCAAAGGTAATTTAATGAAAAAACTAGTCTTTCTAAAAAATTTTTGTTGTAATAAATGCAAAAGAAATTAACTTAGTCACAGATTCTCAACATTCACAAAACTTCTTCAAAATGGACTCTAGACCGAAATGCAAAACTCAAAAACAGAAATCTTCTACATGGAAACAAAGGAGAAAACCTTTGTGACCTTGGATTTGGTGACAATTTTTTAGACATAATACCAAAAGCACAATCCATGAAGGAAAAATGTGATACATTAGTCTTCAATTAAAAAAAATTAAAACTTGTTTCACAAAAGAGACTATTAAAAGAATGAATAGACAAAACAGAGTGGCAGAGAGTGCTTTACAAAACACTTATCTGATAAAGGTTTTGTATCAAATAACTCTTAAAACTCAAAAATAAGAAGCAAACAACTCGGTTTAAAGTGGACTGCAGAGCTAAGCAGACACCTACGAAAGCAGCTAAAAAGGTGGCAAGACAAGCACATGAAAAGAGGCTCAATATCATTCTTTCCCATCAGGTAAATGAAAATTAAAACAACATTAAGGTATCACTACATAGTTACTAAAATGACTAAAACCCCCAAAACTGGTCTTACCAAGGGCTTGTAAAAATGAATAAGGACAAGAATTTTCATCTGTTGCTGTTGGGAGGCAAATGATAGAGCCACTTTAGAAGACAGTTTGTCAGTCTCTTACACAGGTTAAACAAAATTACCATGCAACCCAGGAGTCAGTCATGCTTCTAGGTATTTATTTACCTAACTGATTTTTAAACACATTTCCATGCAAACATTTGCATGTAACTGTGTATATAAACTTCATTTATAGTCACCAAAAGCTAAAATCAACTAAGATATTCTTCAATGGGTGGTACATCTATACCATGGAACTCTATTCGTCTATCAAAAAGAACAGGCTAGTACTTCTCACAGCATCATGGATTAATCTTGAAGTCATATTGCTCAGTATAGAATCCTGTCTGAGAAGGATCTATTTTGCATAGCAGTTTGAAAGAGCAGAAGTGTAAGGGTGGAAAACAGATCATTGGGTGCCCAGGGTTTTAGAAAGGGTAAGGGTTTCTTTAGCGAAGTACAGAAGTTTTTAGGATGGTGAAAGTATTCCATATAATACTATAATGATAAATACGAGCCACTATATGCTCCTCAAAACCCATGTCACTTTACAGCAAGACTGAACTTTGAAATTTGCAAATTACAATAATAATAATAATAATAATAATAATAATAGAAGTATGGGGGATTTTAAGTAGGTTTCAGATTGTGGCAAATATATCTGTCTTGCAAATATAAGACACAGCCATGCTGAAGATTTTCAAAAGAAGGGTAAATATCTTGGCAACTTTAAAAATGACCAGAAACAGTAATGACAAAAAAAAAATAAACTAAGACAAAAGAAACTATACATAAGCACTCTAGCTAATAAAGTCATTTCTTATAGTAATATGAGTAATACTTTTGAAAACATTGTACATAAATACTGGAATTCTTCAAATAAATATTTGCGGGATGTTGGGAGCCATGTATGTATATATATATAAATGTGTGTGTGTGTGTTGCATATGGACTAAATGTAGTTTTATAAATATAAAAAAGACAACTTATATTAACCAAGTTTCAAAGTGTGTATCATAACTCTTCTGAGTTTTATGATAAAGGTAAATCATTACACTTTTTCTTTAATTCTTTTCTGAGATTGATGCTCATCTTCCTGTTTAATTACTATAATAATAGTCTTTATGTTGATATATGCTGAGATCTTTGACAGATAAGGCAAAGGAGTTGTTTTTCACAGGTTGGTAATTAGGTTTATTGACAGGCAATGCAATAAAATAGATCTTTAACCAAATAATGTGATCACAGTGTGTTAGTTCCAAATATTTTCTTTTGAATGTTAATTTGTTTCTGATTATATTGTTGTTATAGGTTTGGGGTGTTGTTGTTGTTTTTTTTTTTTAAGTCTTTACTTCTTTAGTATAGTATTAGGTTTACAGTGAAATTGAGGGGATGGAAGATACAGAGATTTCCCATAGACTCCCTGCCAATACACACACCTATATCCCCTCCACAGCAACACCCCATGCCAGAGCTACATGTTTGTAAAAACGTATGAACCTGTGTTTTTACATCATAATCACCCAAAGTCTATAGTTACATTAAGGTTTACTCTTGGTGCAGCATGTTATATACGTTTTGACAAATGTATAATGAAATGTAGCCATCATACAAAATACTTTCAATATCCTAAAAATCCCCTATTCTAAGCCCTATTCTATTCTATCCCCTATTCATGTTGGGTTTTATTTTGTTTTGTTGTGCTTGCTCTTAGAAACTAACCCAAAACAATATGAGAATCTTGGAGTTTCTCTTCCACTAAATTGAAACCAAACTTATTTGGAGCACTTTCACTTTCTTTTGGATACAGTCAGTACCTGTGGGGACATTTGGCTTATACCTGGTAAGATTTATATAAAGCAAGGAAGAACTGAGAATAGTTAGATTTTACCTCTAAGTCTGTAGTCTGGCTCTTTGAGACCCTGGTTTCTGGATTCCTTACATTTTTAGATGTCTGTGTTACCTTCTTCCAAATATATACTTTTGATCTTTGTGTTTCATATTGCTTCTACATCATTCTTAATTTTAATATCTTTAAGGATACAAGAATCACTTGTGATATGCTCTGACCTAGAATACAGAACTTTTAAGAGCTCTCACTTCCTGACTTTAAGTTAGATCTTCCATCTCAATGAACTATCTAGACAATAGTTTAAAATGCTAACATCTCCCTGTGATTTTGTAAACCAAACTGAAATCATGATCTAGAAATGGACCTAGAATTTAATCAGTCTTAAGAAGCTAATAAGGAGCTAAATCAAGTGTTTTACTTGCTCCTTTTCATTTGTTAAACCTCAGCAATATTCTATCTGATCTTACTGTGCTTGTAAAGTGTAGCTTCAATAATTATTATCCAGCATAAATTATATAATTTTCTGTATTTTATACACTTGAGATGTTTTATTAATGTTTTTATACAGTAATAACTTTTAAAAAAAACAGATCAGTGGAGACGATCTGTAGAAAGCCGTTCAGTTACTGCCTCCTGGATCACCCAGGGTTTCTAAAGAAAATGTCGTTTACATATTATTTTTAGATATTTTACATGTTTAATGGTTGTTTGCTTGATTTTTTGGAACTAGGAAATGGTTTACATCCAGCTAACAATCATGACTGTACTTTTATTTTTATTATCACCTGTGTAATAGCTAGCTAGATGAGTACTATCTATCTTTTCTTAAAATATATTTTATTGATTATGCTATTACAGTTGTCCCATTTTTTTCTCCCTTTTATTACCCTCTGCCCTGATTTGGGTTTACTAAGAGACTAAAACCATGCACCCTTTATTTGACTGCATTTACTAAATCAGGAAATATTTATTGTGTTTTAAGAACTGTTCTAGATATTAAGAATAAAATAATGAACAAGAAAGACATGATCCTTACTTCATAGAACCATCAGTAGGAAAGAATGGATTTTATACAAACAGGTATGTTAATTGTTTTGACAGAAAATTTGAAGGTGTTGTGGGAATTCACTTTTCTAGAATACTGTGAAAAATCATTATTAAAAATGAAGGTTGAATAAAACTGAGATGATACTGAGCAATAACCTAAGTCATAAACCAACATGTCTTTAAAAATCAGTTTGTGGAGGTCAAGCCAAATAGAATTTATCAGACAGGATTGAAAATTCCAGGTTAAGAAAATGAATATGTACCATTTTGTAATTATATAAATTTATTCATTTTTCAAAGATTAAAGCCCTTACTTACATCAAATCAAATCCCTAGGAATTCTCAAAACACTCTAGTTTTCCTTAGTAACCTGTATTTTTTCATCTACAGGTAGAGCCAATCTATTTCATCTATATATATATTTTAGCCTTTACAATCTCTTGGAAACAATGTATTCCATTAAATTATTACCTTTTGTATAAAACTGTAATTGAATTTAATTTTCTTAAATTTATGTGTTTGAGGCAGTAATTATATGTATTTAGCATGAATCTAAACAGATTGACTTCCTTTGCAATGCTAACTTTTTGATAAGTCTTGTCAGGGCTACATATTAAACAGAGTTTATAATAATATATTTATAAATATCTTAAGCACCAATTAGGTAATGTGGAGGATAATGTGAAGTTAGCAGTAAATTAAATAGACTGAGATTTTATTTCACAGAACTTTGAGCTTCATTTTGATAGTGATGAAATATAAGTTAGACCCATACAACTTATTAAGGAAGTAGCTATATAATTGGGATGAATGTTATGAAAGACAAGTGAGAATATGCTACCAAAGTGGTAATAGAGAAGTGTAAATCAAGCTGGAATATAATAGACATTGCCTCTAAGTTAAAGGAAATTGAATCTTCAGCAAGAAAGGTGAGCTGGTGTTGGGAGGCAGTGATTTGCGTGGGGGGGGGGTGGGAAGTTGATTGGACAGCATGGAACAGGTAGCAATAATAACATGACCTTGAACCTGGAGGAATTTGCTACTGTTCAGAAATTGAAAGAACACAATATTCTTGCAATGAAAAAGTAAATGGAAGAAAAATACACAAAATAATCAGATCCAACTCAACTTTGCTTAGTATATTAATTTATTTTAAAAACACTGGATTTTAAAGAAAGGAAACTATATTCATTTATTAAAGATTTTAAAAATATAAATTTTATTACTGTTTGAGAAGAGGATATGAGAAAGACAGGAATAGAGCCAGGCACATGAAGTAAAAGGCTTTTAAATAATTCGCATAACATGTAATAATGAGAAGGTGACTTTTTAATAAAATTCACTCAGGTTGAGATTTATTAAAGGTGGGTGATTAGAGAATGTTTTTAAGACTGCCTCCCAGGATTCTGACATGAGCACTGGAAGTATAGTGATGCCCATTGCTTATATGAGGACAAGAAATGCATTTGATGGATGGCGTTGACGTTTGAGTTTCACACATACTGTATTTACGATATTTATGAGGCATCTAAGTGATGATAGACAGATGTATGTTCCAGAGTTGAGAAGAGAAGTCTAGGGAAAAAAAAAGTATGAGTCATTGGCAAATCCACAGTATTTAAGGTTATGGTTGTGACCGTAATCTAAGGAAAAGGCATAGATTAAGAATCAAATGGCTGTACATAGGGTCCCAGGTGATGGAAAATTGGCAATTTTCCAAAGCAGCCAAGTTGAGTAAAAAGTGACAATAAAGACTTTAAGAGACAGTTCAGACAGTTTGTGGAAAAACAGGAGAGTTTTATGTCTCTGAAATCAGGTAGAAAGGGTTTCTAAGACAGAGTGATAACTGTGCTAAATGCTGAGATATCTAGATATTTTAAATTAAATAATAATCTCCTTGCCTTATTTCTTTCTAACCTAGGCTAATTTTCAAAGCAAAGCAAAACATATCCTGGTCATTTCCGTGTTTTGTTGTTTGGGAAAGTTATCTTCATTTTCTAATAATTTGCTGATGCCTCTAGTTTTTGATTCACTAACTGAAATTATACGTGTCATTCTTATAAGAAAAGAAACATATTTTCACCATATCAAAATATGTATATTTTAATATTTTTATTTGTTAACTGTTTAATTCTAGTTGAGTTTCTAGGTCTACTATACTGGAATCACCCTTAATTCATTTTTGATTGCTTTCAAAATATTTTGATGTTTCATCCTCACTTTTGATTGCTAATGTGTACCAATCTATATTTGATTTTTATAATTAGACTAGTTCATAAGACAATGTATAGGTTTTCGTTCTCATTTTTCTCCTAACTTTTGCTCATTCTCTTCCATTTGCCTTTTGTCTTTCAGAAATTTGTCCAAATCTTTGTTCTGTTTATACTCACATTTGTTCTCTACAAACGTATACAGAAAATGTACTTCCTGTGTCTGTTTTCTAACTATTATTCAGGTGGTAATGGCCAATTTATACACTCAACATGCCTTCTTGAACTAGAACCCTGTCCATTAGATTTGCACCAGGGGCTTAGAGTGGGGTTAAATGCTAACGCTGGTGGGAAAGATTGAGCACTGAGTGGGGAAGCTGCTGAAGATGCAGGAGATGGGAAAACACAGAAGTGAGTATTGATCAGGAAGGAAGGTACATGATTCAGAGCCTAGGCAGAGGGAATTAGCATTTTTCCTTTGAGGTTCATAGTCTTCTCACTGCTTAGGAAATTTTAAGTTGCCTGTACATTTGGAAATTCTTCAGGTATAGTGTAAATGCAAGACATTATTGCTAGTAGGCTTGTTCACTGATGATGGATATTTGTTATATTTGATTTCAACAATTTCTCTTCCTTGCTGTTTTGGAGAATACAATTTGTAATAATCCCAAGGTGCATAACCTATGGGAAAACTGTTTTTTCCAACTTGAACATTCTCTACATGTAAATTAGATTTTTTCTAAGTTAACTGCCCCCAATTAAAATGAATTTGTCATTAAAAGCCCAAATTCCAAAGTATTCCTCATGTCACTAGTTCCAGCAAGAAGGTGCATTACTCGGATAAGTTTTTCAGACGCCCTGAGATCCCCTCATGCAATTTTCCTCTAAATCATTTATAAAAACGTCAAACACGGCAGATGCCGGCACTGCTCCCGGAGGAGCGTTGGTGTTTACGCTTCCCTATTTAGAAAAGTACCTACTTGTTTCTAATCTTCCCTCTGGTTGCTGAATTTGATTTTTATCCATGACAAAACAGTTTCCCAGATCCCATCTTTTTCAGTTTTTAAATATATTTTGCACAATAAGTGCATCACCTTTGCCATGAGTTTTTAATATCGCACTAGCTATAGCCACTAATTGCTTATACTGACACGCTTTTGTCTGTTTTTTTCTCCCCTCAAAAGCTGGCGTGCGTTACCTTTTATGGCTCACTTACATAGCCTTTAAATGGGGCTCATTAACTATTACATCAATTATGTTTGCTAATATTTATTTAGAAACCACCTTTACTAGATAATCTATTAACTTTCTTTGAGTGCTATTGGATTCTATTGTCTTAATTATTTCTGAACATTTTACTTCAACGGCCCTATAAATGAGAGAGCAATTATCTAAGTCATCTATAGAAATTTGCACATTTTAGAACATTTTTTTCTTCATGTAAGTCAACAAAATGCTTGTTATGAGGACTAATGTTTTCTACTTTTTTAAAATTCCCTTACATCTCAGAGCTGAATATGCCCAAAATGTTTACAATATCATTTCAGTGAATAGTCCGTATTTTTCATATCTCAAGCATGATATTTTCTTTTTTTATCTATCCTGAAAGCAGCAAAACCCCATCAAGAATTGATGGAGACAAATATATGGCATATTCTTAACCCCTATTCACTATTCAACTCACTGGGGAGTGTTTGATAATTTCAGCAAAAATGTAGTAGGTCTCATGATTTCAAGCGCAAGCATAGATTTTGCATTATAATGCATATCACAAACCTACAGAGTAAGCCAAAATAGCTGTGTACAATTTATTCCACACAATGTTCTTGATTCTCACAAACAAAGCTGAATTATTTCTACCATTCAGTTAAAAGAAACGGAACCAGTGACACCTGCACTTGGGTGTTTGAAATGGTCTCCCTCTCAGATCTACAGCTCAAAGAGGCATGTTAATAAACACAGTTCCTTGCTCGATTTCCACAGATATGTATATTCCTCTACAGATAAATTATGACAGACTCTTGGTTCTCTAACCCTGCCCACTAATGCAGAAAACTACCTCACCACCTATCCCTTCTTCTTCCTGACACCAAAATTTTCTGGGAGCGATAATCCATTTACGAAAATGAAGTGTAATGAAAATATCTGGCTATTGAAAAGTTAATAGATTTGGCTATTGAAAAAAATTAATGGAATTCAGCAGAAAGACACTAAAAGTCTGGGTCTAAACACTAGAGGTTGGGCTAAGGGGTGAGGACAAACTCACTTTCCGTTGACTCTGCAGTGTGGTGTCCCACAGTGAGCACAAGCCAGCCAGCACTACTTATCGATATAGATTGGCACTTCAGGTCTGTATATCTTGTAAAAAGAAAATCCTTCACAGATTCTGCACTCAGATTGGCTCCTAGTATTGAGAGCCATTGGTAAAGGCTAAGAATGTTTTTTTGTGTTTGTTGGTTTTATGACTTAAATGTTTTAAGGGTATTTGGGGCTGATGAAAACTGTCATTCAGGCAGAAAAGTGAATGTGTGATATTTTTTGACATAGAACTTGAAGGATACCTAAAATTCCAACCAAAAGAGATGGAAGAAGAATGGAGACATTCTAGGGAAATGGGAAAGAAAGCTGTGTGGGCAGCAGAGAAAGAAAAAAAAGTGTTAGGAAAAAATAGGTAGTTGAATTCGACTGCAATGTAGACTGTATATGGAGTTTAATGGGAAATAGAATGAAAACGTTGCTGCAATGTTAGAATGCGCCTTGTGAAGGTTGGGTGTGTTTGTATGTGTGCTGGCAACAGGAAACCAGTAAGGGTTTTGAGAACAAAAGTCATGGTCAGAGGTGGGCTTTGGAAATCCAAACGCGATTATTGTATATATGATAGACTAGGGAGAGGCTGGAGGCAGGTAGTTCATTAGGGTAAAATGCTGGTTTTACTAAGAGGTTTATAAAATATAAAGGAAGGATGATGTTTTGGAGGAAAAGGTAATTGATTGTTGTTTTATTTCTTGTAAATCTTTTTCCCCTGTAGGTTTTTACCTATTGAATAAATGTAATGCATTTTTCCAGAGGCCAGGCAGGCACTGTCTTGTTGGAATGAATACATCATTGCTCAACTTTCAGTTTTAAATTATGAAGATATTTTTTGGTTACAGGTTAGAGTTATTGGTACTTCTGTTTGTTTTCTCTGAGAATTGATTGGGCAGTTAGCAGCCACAAATAGTTGGGCATACATGCTCATCAGATTGGTCTGAGAGTGTGTGTCTATAGGATGCACTTTACCAATTGCAGCCCTATGTATCTTTTAAAGAAAGCTGTGATATTTCTGTTGTTTTTCTATTCCAAATCTGACATTTTCTTTCAAAGGAAGTTTGTATTGGCTCACTAACACCTTGTTATTCAGAAACAGAGCTTCTGAGAGCTCTGCTCCCCAGAGAGCTACAGATCAATGCAGGAGCTCACATTTGTTTGAATGTGTGTCAGGTAATCATAGTGCAGCCCCTGACTATTGACTGAGCAAAGAGAAAGTGAAAAATCCTGATATTTTCCATTAGAATCACAAATCCTAAGGTTATTGCTTCAATAAAATGAAAATGTGACGTTTTGCTCATTTTGAAAACCAACTTGTTAATCCAGGATCCATAAAAATGAACAGTGGTTTGGGCGATTATTATACTTACAAGGCTTTTATTTGCATTGCAGTACTTAATTTTTGTGTTGGGATTTTCCCATGGAATGGCTAAAATTACTATTTCTATGCTGCCAACTTCTCTAAATATGAATTACTTAAATATTTTGATATATACCAATGTTACTGCTTTCATGTTTACATATATCCCAAAAGAAAACCTAAAAGATGACTAATAATAGACCATATAAGACAGAACAAAGTTAATAAAACATGAGAATTTGTACTGCCTCTGATTCTCAAGGCCAAGTATAAAGGCTCAGTTACCAGCCAGATGGTTTCCTTTTGATATGAGATAATTATTAATAATATTTAACTACAACGTGAATAATGCTTTGTAACTTTAAAAATGCGTTCATAATCACTGCAGTATCCTCATGATAGCCCTTTGCAGTATCTTTTGTTCATTTTCCTCTTTGTTCATTGTGCCCCAGGGAGATTGTTACTTTTCCCTGAATACACTCAGAAATGCAGAGCTGGAATACGTTTCCTTCTCTGTCTAGCTGTGTCTGGGCTCTTTCCTTAGTTCCTCCATGTTGCCTCTTTTCATTTCTGAACTTTGGAGCATCACTTTTTTCCAAGTCTTTCTCCAATCACTTGCCTTCCATTGTATCACAAAGGGGCTAGTCAGGTGGGTATCAATAAAGAGGAAACACCTCACATCAGACTTTTTAAAATTTTTTATGGCAAGTCAGGAATCTCACCTCTGTGCATGGCATCCTGTCTCTTTATTTGTTTCAAGAGCGAGTGAAAGCAACTCTTCAGCTTTTATGCAAAATGAAAGCATCATTATGAACACCAATTTAAATTAGAGTAGGCAGAGTAAATCTGTAAAAGACAAAAAAAATTAATCACCTGTGGCAACTGTCATTTGAAGTTATCCTTCCTTCATTCCACTCCAGCTCATCCACATAAACACAAAGAGAGATCATATTGTTTACTGGTATCAAACTGCGGGAGTTGGCTTGCCTTAGGCATTGCTCCAGCCCAGAATCCAAGCCGCTGCAAATACCAATTTGGAGTGAGGCTTCAGGGCTGGTGGAAAAGCTGTCACAGGCAAGTCTAAAATACCGAGAGTGCTGAGCTACTGACATTGCTAAAGATGATCATGAAGACATTTATCCAGCCTCTCCTGCCTCCCCTTTGCCCAGCCCTTCAGAAGCTTGTGTCAGGTGTGACAGGCTAGGTGATGAATGGGTAGAAAGTTGACAGGTGACGACAGGCGGCTGAGTAAGTGAAATCTTCCATCGTTAATACTTGTGATTTTACCTCTCTGACACAATGAACGGATATTAGAATGTGTGACTGAATAAACCACATTGAGCAAAGCCATTCACTAAAAAATAGAGTCCTGAAAAGAAAGCCATGCCCTCATTTCTGTCAAGCTCCCCGATTCCTGGACCTCTGGAATATGCTACTTAATCAACTATACATTATTTAGAGCTAAGTGAGATGCTCGGTCGTGTTTTCTCTAGAATACATTTCCAGAGTACTGAGCTTCAAGTCATGAGTCAAAAAATCCCATTTCTCATAAATCTCTTCTACACTAGACTAAAAAAGAAATCAGCTCATTGGAATTTTGATTAATGAGAAAAGGAGAAAGGTTTCAGGGTGAGTGCTCTGTTCTATTGATGTCCATGAAATGTTGGTGACTGCCTGACACATCCCAGTCCAAAGCAATTGAAAATCATTTTCACTTTGCTTTGTTTTGAGAGGCTTAGGGGTTATTGAGTTGAGAAAAATTGGACTGAAACAAGTAATTTTTTTGACACGGGCCACTAAACAGCTTGGAGACCATGAGCCTTAAGGCTCCAAGCAGGTCATTTAGTATAGAGTGGTGCCTTTCTCCGGGGGTGCTTACTTGTTACATATATATATATATATATATATATATATATATATATATATATATATATATATATACTGTGAAACAGAAGTCTTGCTGATCTGAATTTTCTTACATGGGCTTTTATTTGCGGTTAACAATTACTGGCAATGAGGATTTTGCCTATAAACTGCACATCAGGATTGAGATCAGTATGGACAGAGGAGACAATAAAGTTGTAAGCCATCTTTAAAGTAGTGAAAAGAATTCCATGATTCAAGTTCAAAGATAAGAATTCTTATTCTGAATAATATTTCATACTCTTTTTGAGGACCTAAATAAATTATATTTGACAGGGTTTATAAATTTAGTAATACTGGTTGAGTACTGAAAACAATTCTGACATTTTTTCTACTTTTTAAATACAAGTATAAAGCTGCAAGCATTTAAAAATATTTTGAAAATTCCCATTTTAATTAAAATATATTTTCATTACTGAGGTATCTCCATACTGCTTCCCCCAGCAGCTGCACCAATCTGCATTTCCACCAACAATGCAGAAGTGTTCCTTTTTCTCCATGTCCTCACCAGCACTTGTTTGTTGACTTATTGATGATAGCCATTCTGACAGGTAAGAGATGGTATCTCATTGTGGTTTTAATTTGTATTTCTCTGATGATTAGTGACTTTGAGCATCTTTTCACATGCCTATCAGCTACCTGTATGTCCTCTTTGGAGAGGCATCTATTCAGGTCATTTGCATATTTTTAATTGGATTTTTTTGTGTGTGTGTGTTAAGTTTTTAAAAGTTCTTTATAAATCTTGGATATTAACCCCTTATCAGATGTATCATCGGTAAATATGTTGTTCCATTCAGTGGGTTGTCTCTTCATGCTGTTGATGGTTTCCTTTGATGTGAAAAATCTTTTTAGTTTGATTCAGTCCCATTTGTTAACTTTTTCTTTTGTTTCACTTTCCCAAGCAGATACATCAGAAAAAAATATTGTTATAAGCCATGACCAAAATTTCACTGCTTATATTTTCTTCTAGGATTTTTATGGTTTCAAGTCTAGCATTTAAGTCTTTAATCCATTTTGAGTTTATTCTTGTGTGTGGCATAGGAAGGTGGTCTATTATCATTTTTCTGCATGCGTTTGTCCAATTTCCCCAATGCCATTTATTCAATAAGTTATCTTAGCCCATTGTATGTTTTTGCCTCTTCTGACAAATACTAATTGACTATGAAGGTGTGGGTTTATTTCGGGGTTCTCTATTTTGTTCTATTGATCTATGTGTCTGTTTTTGTGGCAGCACCATGCTGTTTTGATTACTATGTCCTTATAGTACAGTTTAATATTAGGTAACAAGATTCCTGCAACTTTGGTATTCTTTCTCAAAATCATTGCTATTTGGGATCTTTTGTGGTTACATATACTGACCCAGCGATTCCACTTCTGGGAATTTATCCAAAGAAACCAGAACCACTAATTTGAAAGAATATATGCACCTTCTGTTCATTTCAGCATTATTTACAAAAGCCAAGATTTGGAAGCATCGTAGATGAGTAGATAAAACAACTATGATACATTTACATAATGGAATACTACTGGGCCATAAAAAAGAAAAATTTACCCTTCGCAACAGTGTGGATGAATTTGAAGAACATAATCCTAAGTGAAATAAGCCAGTCAGAGAAAAACAAAGTCCATATGATTTCACTCATGTATGGAATCTAATGAACAAACTGAACTGATACTTAAAACAGAGACAGACACATAAAAAAAACGAGGAAGATGATAGCTCTGGGGTGTTTGGCGGGTGGAGGGATCTAGCGAAAAGGAAAAAGAACTCATGGGTGTGGACCACTGGCTGGTGAATGTGGGTGGAAGCAAGGTGGGAAAAGCTAGAAGAGGGTATGGGGGTTTAAATGGCACTGGAAAAATACAATACAAATGAACTATTAAAAAATTGGGCCAGGTCACATATTAGGAATGACAGAAAACATTAGAAATACAGCTTTAGAATAAAATCAGTGTATTTTCCTTGTTGATGTTGCTAGAATAATGTAGTTTTGGATTATATTAATCCATAAAACTTTATTAGTCACTGTATTGGGCAATAGTGATGTTGTATTTTAGTTAATTTTATTACTAATTATTATAGTATATTTTTATGAGTAAATATTTGAATAAGTAAAAGGAATAAGTCTACTGTAAAATAAATAAATAAATAAATAAATAAATAAATAAATGAGATTTCCATTACTAAAGTAAAAGTATCCTATTTAAATCAATTTTAATCTTTTTCTTCTTCTGATATTACAATATGACTTAATTGCTCACTGATTCTTCTTGCTTTAAGACATTTATATTTTTATAATCCCTTAAAGGCTTTATTGCAGTCATATTAGAAGCTGTTTATGGTATCCTTCCTGCCTGGGGATCCCAGGATGCTCCTTTTTGAAAAATACTGTTCAAAATATATTTAGCCTTTATGAATTCACATTCTTTTATAGTTAAAATTTTTAATTTGTCTTCTGCTTTTCTTACCTTTTGTGCCATCTTTTTAGGAAAACTCTAATTACTACTATATGTGTCCCAATAATTAATTAATATATTATAGAATATGTTATGAGATATTTTTACAAACTAATTCATTAGTACTCATTATTTTGTTTCTACTTATTTTTAGTAACACAAACTTATGCCTTAGTTTGTCTTTTTCAATTTATTTCCAAATTCTCACTGTTGTACTATTGAAGCCAAGTTTGTTATATCAATTTTAAACTGATATAGAAGAAATAGAATTTAAAGCATCATTCTCGGTTTATGCTTTCTTGAGTCTTAGAATAATTTTACAATTCTATTTATTCCAGTTTCAAATGCTTACCCATGACCTCACAAACAAGATCTACATCATAGAGTCTGGCCAACACTATCAATGCTTCGGAACTTCAAGTTTCTCATTTGGTAAAGGTGCTTAATAATTATGAATATAGAGTTTCTGTAAGCCTTAAATGAGATAATACATATGCAGTGCTTAAGAAATGTCATGATAAGCCCTCAGTAAACAGTTGTTATTACTTTTATTCTAAAATTTAGAGACCATTCACCCTCTACAAAATAAAATGTGTTCTCTCAATTCAGTTTTACAAACTTACAGTGAACCAATTTTGTTTCTGTCAATCTGCAAGGAACTGGTTGTTGATAATAAGGAAAATCAGACACTGCTTTTGATATCAAAAGAATTTCAGCTACAGGAGAGAGAAAACGCATTCTAATATGTAATAAATCCATGAAATGTATCTGTGGCAAATGTATGTAGCATAAAGGGGTAATAAAGAACAAGGAGCGATTCACTACTATTGGGGGAGGGAGAAGTTGGGAATAATAGAAACCACTCATCATGGACAGAGTTGTCAGGAGCAAGTCTGAGAAAACAAACCTTTGTTGACCTGCTACCAAAAGGAGGAGCGGGAAAGAAAATTTCAGGCCAATTAACCTTATGTAGAAAAAATAAGTATAAAGCCATATAACATAAAGATTTTATATATAATATACAGAGTTATAAGATTAAAATAAAACTTTATGGTAGAAGAACATGTGAAGAAATATATATAGGCAGCTACTGTTGATGTGGCTGTGGCAAGGAGTGATTATTTTTTATTTTAGTAAAAAATTTGATGTGGTATATATTTTGAATATTAACAAAGATGTTTCAGTGGTTTATCATACTTGTTTTAGCCTTTTTAGAATGAAGATATACATGCTCACAGTAAAAATAGTAAAACGACTCAGAAGATTATAAAGTGTAAAATCAAGGTCACTTTTCACCATCTTAGCAACTCTCCAAAATATTAATCTCTGTTAAGAATTTCCCTTCCAGAAGTATTCAGTGAAAAAGAATGTTTGCATCAGTATTCACCCACTGGCAGTTTGAGGCAAATTACTCTTGGTTTCATTTGGGCAATATGGTACTTTAAATTTATGAAAAAAATTGGAATGCATTTAAGTGTGAAATTCATTGTGCAGCCTATCATTACTTCCTATTCTTTTAGTTAGCTACAACAGATGTTGACAATGCTTGCCTGCTCTTTGAAGGACAGCTGTTGAATTGTGACCTCCGAAGCAAACATATAAGATTAGAGCATACGTGTGGGTGTGTGCATGTGTGTGTATTTTATGAAGAATCACGTTACACCTCCTGCATTCTACTTTGCTGTTATCTTAATAATATGCAATGAACATTTTCCTATCAGTATATATAAATTTACATTTATACTTTTTAAAATAATTACATAGTATTTTAGTTAAAGGCATATCATAATTTATAGAACCAGTCAGAAAAAAATAAACATGGTCTTCTTTTCCTTATTTTTATAACAATGTTAGGAGTAAAATTACATATCCATTCAGGCAGTTATCTATATATCTATAGATAAACAGATTGATTTAATTGGAAATTTGGGTATTAACCATTTGTTTCTTCAATATATTTTAAGTGATGACAAAGAGAAAAATGGGGGCAAATACAAATTTAAAAAAGGGGCTTATTAATGACAGGGAATGTTCCAAACCACACAAGTTCAGGATTTTTTTGACAAAGCTAGATTGAAGTACTGGCTGGGATCTGAAGCTAAGTAGATATCTCCCTCAATTCATTACTATCATGACCTCTGTACCACTCAATAATACAGTGTGGCCCTACTAACTTTGACATGCGTTCATCTAGATGCCCACTGAACACACTCACTTGCCTCTTGTTTATGGCCCTCGGCAATGACCACGTCCACACAGAAGACTTGGGCAAGGCTCAGCCAAGACTTGCGACAGAATAGAGCAGGCAAGCACTGGGGCCCAGTGGGCTGTGCTTCCTGCGTAAAAGGGAAAATACCTCTCCTTACTAAGAAAGGGGAGGGTGCCATGTTTCTCTCTCTCTCTTTTTTTTTTGTGTGTGTGTGAGAATTATTAGTGAGTTTCTTTCAAAACGTTTGCAGCAGTATAAGGTCCTGAAATCCTTCAACTATGTTGGGCATAATTTAAAATTTACTTATTTTATAGGCAAATGAGACTTTCCTAATTATTTAAGATTGAATCACATTAAATATGAATAAAGCTGAGAGTTCTTTTGCACAGGTTTATTGAACATGTATACATTTTCCTCTATACTTTTATATACATGAATTACCCATTTCTAGTGGTTAACAATAGTAATAATATTTATCAAAGAAAGTATAGATATTATTTATTGCATACTTACTCCACGCTAGGTTCCACAGTAAATCTTTTGCTTAGATTATTCTATCTAATCTACAAAACAACATGAGCTGTGTACCATTATTTAAACCTATTGCTCAGGTGAAGAAACAGATACTTAGAGGGAAAGAAACTTTTTCGAGTTTACACATAACCTAACCTAGAGCTGAGGTTTGTATCAGGTAATGATTATACTGTTGTCTGTTTTATTTTCCCAGATAAAATATAAGATTCATTATCAAAGACAGTTAATAATAAGTCAATAATTTAGAAATAAACAACATCATAACATTGAGAGCTCTTATACAAAAAAAAGGTTTTGTGTTTTGATATGTTAAAGCAATCTTTTGCAAGCTTATTATTTTAATAAATGTAGGCTTTGCTACTTTTATTATTTCTAGTACATTTCACAGAAGACAGTGGAGTCACTACGCTATTGCCCATTTTTACTAGACCTGCAGTATTGACTTTTACTCCATCTATTTAATGGAGTCTACTTCCCATGCTTCTATCATGATTTTGTATTTTAAGCACTAGCTTTGTAATGTTTTTTCAATTGTTGGTATGTAATAAAATTTCGATTACCTTCTATGACTGGCCTAGCTTAATTTTCCTATTTAAATTGCAGTGCTCTTGTTACTGAACAAAAGTGAGGTTCAACTGCTGTCACAGGCATAAGACAAAGTTTGGTGGGGAAGGCCAGAGATCTTTATTAAAATGTTGCACAATTTGAAGAAACAGGGGACTCCCCAGCTCCAGACTCCTTTCTTCCTCAAAACACAGAAAAAAATCCATTTGTTCCCCAAAAGACTGAAACTCAAAACCATGCCCAACAATCCTCCTCCACCCTTAAATGGCCTTCTGGACCTCAAGGCTGCTAAATGGATGGCGCTCCGGCTTCAGGCTCCTTGGAGCCTGTGTTCTCAGCCCATGCGCCATCATCACGCAGCAGTTTCCCGCGGTGGGGGCCCAAGGCTACTGCCAATGCTGCAGCTGACTGTGTGGGGTTTCGGTTCCCAGGGCCCTGAACCCATCTCCTGGCCACTGGCGATGGCCCACGGCCTGCCATGTCCCACCAGCCTCTGACCCTCACGCCCATGCACGGATTCCAGAAGACGAGAAGGGCTAGTCTCTGACTTTCCTCCGTTTAAATCTCCCTGCCCAAAATTCTGTGGCTCCAGAGAGGTTCGGCTCCCCAGCAAACCTTCTCCTTTTCCCGAGGCTAGACTGTGAGGCTAGCACCTTGCCCTGCCACCATGTTCTGGAAAGGAGTGGAAGGGCTTTTTACTCCACCAGTCACCCTTGCCAGCCTCGCATGGGCTCCACGGAGGATTCAGGTGCCACGCTAGGAGTGCGAGGTTTCATCCCTGTCGCCTTGGGCATATCCTGCCACCCCTCCATCAGCAAGCCCCTCTGCTGCCCCATGGTCTGGCCAGATCTACCAGTAACATTCTTAATGTTACCATGATGTTCCCTGTGAACATCTCTAGAGGTGACATACAGGTAACGCTGTGGACTGTCTTGATACATGCAAGTAGCTTATTTATTTCTTTATTCCACACTCATTTGGAATGGCTATCCCAGTCATGATTTTATAATGTAGCCTGTCATCTGCACATACAACATTCCAAAAATATGTATGGTGATATTTAATGTAAAAACACTTAAAACTAATACTAAAACACTTTTTCTGACTTCAGGAAAGAAGAATGCTAATAAAACATCCCACCTTTTTCCTTCCGTAGGATATGATTTTATAATAAGTCCCATGTAATCATTTTTTCTTTATAGAAAAAATATTTTCTAAATGTTATTTTAGAAAATAAAAGAACAAAAAACCTTTTTACTGCTAAATAGCATTTAACAGTAAAAAAGTTAAGTAGGAATTAGTTGGGTGATACGGTTTTGAGAGAGACAGACCACATAAGGGGAAATCTCACAAACACGGCTCGCTGTGCAGGATGAAGCCAGCACTGCGGGGCTCCGCAGCGAGAGTGTTGTTTACCTTGGAGCCAGGAGCTCCTTCCCGACAAAGGGTGCGAGACAGCTGGGAGCTGTGCAACATCCAAGACTGGGGAAAAGAGTTGGACAGCCTCTTTTTGTAGGGAATTTTGCTGCAGACAACTTGTGCTATTGAAAGGTTTGAGCCAGCCATGGGAGAGTAGGAAAGAAATGAAGTCTTCGGAAAAGATAATGATCGCTCACAACAGGGTTAGTAAATGGGCCAACTTTCGTAACCAAGTAAGAAGGCCAATTGCTGAAGAGTGTACATTCACTCTGTATAACACACACAACACAGAGACACAATTTTAGGTAAACATTGGGCGGAGCTTCTTAAGCACTGAAAAATAAACGCTCTGTTGAAATGATACTGACCACCAAACCCTTAGTAATTCATTTTGCTTTGCATTCCTACAGAACTTTGACCATCTATTCAGTTACCATCTGTTCATTTTTCAGAGTTATCTTTTAAAATTTCTGTCTCCTCCACTGATCCGTGATCTCTTTGAGGATAGAGAGCTGCCTAACTTTAGCATTTAGGTTAGAATCTGTCAAGCTGGAGACACTGAGATTTTTAAATTCTTCACTGGAATTTTTAAATCCTTCATTTGTGAAGATGTTTGTTATAAACATGTTACACTTTGAGCCATAATGATTTATCTGCTACCTTAAATCTAATTTATGGTGCATTTCTTTTTTGTAATGAGGTGAAAAATGGCATCAGTCTGCTGAGCATATTGTGGAGAAAAGCTCCTGTTTAAGTAATGGCTGGAGTGCCAGAAATCGGAAACCCAGAGTTGCCCTTCAGGCTGCATGTAATATTTATATACCGTGTAGGTACTAAAGATTCAGAAACTTAATTATAATCTTTTCTTTGCAGAAACTCCCTTTGCACTATCAATAATTTACTCTTCTTACTTCTGTGAATTCCATTGTAGAATTGAACTTATTAATTGTATAGTTGGACCCAGTTTCCAGGTATAATTAAACAACAATGAAAAAAATCAAACTGATTACAAAACCGATGAAGTTAGATGAGTATAATTTTATGTAAATTCTAAAAGATTTAGTAATTAAGAATGAATTTGTTCTTAACTTCATTCTTCTTTTGCTTTTAATTGTTACAATTTAATTCTAAACATGATAACATGGCATCATTTCCTGATACATATGGGAACTTTACAAAGTTTGTTAAAAATTTAAGGAGATTAAGAAATAAAGGGCAATTACTAGAAAGAAAATTTTATTAGAAAGTTACATTTGAGGAAAACTGCCCCAAAATGCAGAAAAAATATGTTGATTCATATTACTTTCAATTTTTAAAATACCACAGTTGCCAATAGCAGATACTAACCATAATTTGTAATACTTTCTATTAATATTAAATATATAGTGTTAAAATACTTTTTCAAATATCTCCTTTGATTCTTAAATCATATATCACTTTAAGGAAGGTTTATTATCCCAGTGTTAGAATTGAGGCAATTAAAATGAGTTGAAGTAATCAAGGACATGCAGTTATTTTATACTGATATCATCACCCTCATTCCACAGCATTCTCTCCTGTTTTGTCATCTACATGGCATCCATAATGTTATTAAAACTTTATATTCTTCTAGGCATACTTGTGTAAACAAATAAGTACATATACCACATTATACAGATATAATGGAAAGTTTACTTAAAAATATTTGATTTTTATAATGACTTTAAATTATTTGATACTAACACATAACATAAATAAAGAATTCTAAAGGGTGTTAAATAAACATAAATGGTAACAACTATGCTAATTAGGACTATTACATAAGCAAAATTTATAAAGTTGTACAAGATGGACCTTTGTCAATATAAAAGTAATGGTGAAAATTTTGGGCTTAAAAATAAATGTATATAAAATGGATATATACTTACATATTAGATTTAGTCAACAATTCCACCTAAAAGAATGAGAACACCATAATCAAATATCCTATTTCTTTCATTAATTATACATTAGGAAAGTACATACTCTCTAAGAAGATAAAAAATAAAAATGAAGCCAAACCAAAGCAAAACATCATTTTATGGTGAAAATAAAATGTTACATTTTATTTATATGTCACTTATTGTGTAACATTTTAGTTCAATTAGAAAATACTTTTTTCTTAATATTTTAAATGGCATTTTACTTGTTTTAAGCAAAACATGTTTGACTATATAACATTTTATTCCCCATAGGAGTTTATTTGGGTAGAACGTGGTAAAAGTCATTAAAGATTTTAAGAAAACTTATTATGGAGAAAATTTTAAAGTACAAACCTACTCTATAATGTAATTGTAAGCATGTTTATTTTTTGAGTATATCAATAAATCTACCTCAGTGAAACAGGGTGACATGCTTTATATTTCTTCAGGGAGTCAAAATTGTTGAACAGGAAAAATCACATAATGAAATCTAATACTTGGCGTATGTGATGTTGATTTAATGAAAACTATTCATGATAGAAGTGGAAGAGAAAGACAAAATTATCATACTACTGTTATCCTTTTGTTTTAATTTATGTTACAATTATTAATAACAAAAAGCAGAGATACTGTATTTTTCAGACCATAAGATGCACCTAGGTTTTAGAGGAGGAAAATAGGAAAAAAATTTGAAGCAAAAAATGTGGTAAAATGTTTAATAACATAAATAACATAATATCTCACCAATGTAAATGTAAACAGAACTCAACAGCAGCATTAACCATTATTCCTCCCACATTTGGGGAAGGGGCAAGTGTGTCTTATAGTCCAAATAATATGGTAGTTGTTTTAACTTGTTTTAAACATGGTTTCAAAGAAAAAAAGTACAGTGTTTAAATTTTGAATCAAACTTGTATGAAACTATAAGGTGGAAAACAAATGAATAAATAATTAAAATTCAAAATTAAAAAACCTACACATAAATTGATTTTTATGTTTTATTAACATCTTTCTTAAATTTGCTGTATGCACATATAGAGATCTTCTAATAAGGATAGTGATGCTATTATGCTATTTAATAAAATATATAATTTAATTTAATTTTATTTAACAACAAACAGAAAAGCAACTAGAAATGAATCTGTTGAAAATTCAACATTTCTATTAAATTCTCCACTTTATGGTATATAATTTCTAAATGTCTATTTAACATAAGAAAACTGATTCAGTGTCTTAATGGTTTCCTTAGTTGGATTATATCTACTTTTATTGAATTTAATGAATATTGTTATAAGAAATAATGATTGCTACTGTTATCTTTCTATCCCTCTTCTATTTAACTTATTTCCTATTTTGTTCCTAGATTATTAATACTTTATTAAAGTAATATTGACCATGTGTTCTGTAACCATTATTTATTTTTTATTATTTCATTATGTTATTGTTGTTCGGTTATAGTTGTCCCAAATTTTTTCCTTTTTTTCTCCTCTGCCCCCCTGATTATGACCATTAGTTCTTAATAATTTAATTACCTCAATATTTGATATTTACTGCAGGTCCTTTTTTAGCATTGTGTCTGTGTATTGTCTTTATGTTTAATTAAATTTTATTTAGAGAAAATGGTAAAACCAAGATATTGACATTGAAAATATTAAAATACAAAAATTTCTGTCACCTAAATTGTTCCTCATGTTGTTGTTTTGTAGCCACAAATGATTCCTTCCCACTTCCATTCCCTCCTTGTCATCTGTATATTCTGTTTCTATAATTTCATTATTATAAGAATGCTATATGAAATGAAATATCCAGTATTTAACTTTTTAGAGATTTTTTTATACTCAGCATAATTTTCTGAAGACTCATCCAAGTAGTTTTGTGTATCAATAGTTTATTCCTTGTTAATTATTATTCCATGGTATGTATATACCACAATTTGGCATCTATTCACCCATTGAAGGAAACTGGTTATTTCCAGTTTGGGACTACGATGAATACAACTTTTATGAACATACTTGTGTACAAATTGTTGTGTGAATTTTTAACTCTTCATTTATCTGGGATAAAAACAGTTAGTGCAATGGCAGAGTCATAGTGTAGTGGAATATGTGGTTTATTAAGGCATTAGCAAACTATTTTCCAGAGTAGCAGACCATTTTACATTTCTAAGGGCAAAGTGTTAGTGATACGGTTTCTCTATAAACTCAGAAGCATTTGTTATTGTCATAATATTTTACTTGAAAAATTCTGATAGCTGTATAGTGATACATTATTATGTTTCAACTTTATATTTGCCTAATGCATAATAACATTACATGTTTTTTTTTCTATTTGCATATCCTCCTTAGTAAAATGCTTCCTCATTTATTTTGCCCAATTTTTAACTGGATTGTTTACTGTCAAGTTTTGAGAGTTCTTCATATATTCTTGATAGCAATCCTTTGTTAGATGCATGGCTTGCAAATATTCTGTATCAGTCCATGCACCTTCATGTCTGAACAGTACGTTTCTCAGAGCAAAACTGTTCAAATTTAGTGATACCCAGTACATCAATTTTCTCTTTTTTGGGTTGTGACTTTGGTATTAATATGTGTTTTTTTGCTTAGATACAGATTATGAAGATTTTGCCCCATAGATTATATTAAAAACTTCTAGTTTTACACTTGACATTTAAGTTTATGATTCATTTTGATTTACTTTTTGTAAAAGATTGAGTTGATTTTTTGTGTAGCACTGAGGTTGCTATTATTTTTCCTATAAATGTCCAATTTTTCTGGCACCATTTGTTGAGAAGTCTGTCCTTCCTACATTTAATTTCTTTATTGTTTTTGTCAAAAGTCAGTGGGTTGTGTTTTTGGGGTTCTATTGCTGGGTTCTCTCATGTTCCACTGATCTGCGTGGCTCTCACCCCACCAGCGCCATGAAGTTTTGATTAATACAGCTATATAATGAATTGAAACTGGGTAGATTGATTTCTCTCATTTTATTTTTCTTCCAAAAATTGCTTTAACAAATCAAATTTATTTGGCTTTCCATAAAAAGTTTTGAGTAATCTTGTCTATAACTACAAAAATATTGTTAGGATTTTGGGGAGGATTGTATTAAATCTGTATATCAATTTGGAAGGAATTGACATCTTTATTATGTTGAGACTTCCAATCCAGGAACACAGTATGTTTCTCCATTTATTTAGACATTCTTTAATTTTGTTTTGTTTCTCAGATTTTTCCACCTCAGTCACTGGGAGCTGTTCTGCTTGATTTCTTGTCCCTTTGACATATCCCCATCAGTGTATGGGAGTGCACGTAGGGCTTCTATATTTTTAAACACTACAAGATGCTCCATATCTGTCTTGTACATTTCCAGCTTCAGACCTAGAATCAGCCATCTTCCCAAGAATCTCTGGTTCCTTTAATTGGAGAACGTTATTGATAACCAATATACGGTCACTATGTAAGCTCATGGCTACTGGGTATTGCTTTTCTGCCCTGTCAGTTGACAGAGTAAGGAAATACATGTGTGTGTAACCACCCCTGTACATACACATAAGTTCAACATTTCTAAATTGACTTATTTCTCTTTATATCAGGGTTAATTACATTCTGAATGATCTCTTCACTATATACTATTTTAGCCTTCTGCCTTGCTTGTTTGTAATGTCCCACACCAACTGAGAAACCTAGTTTTCAACATCCACTATTCATTTATGGATTTATTCAATTCCAGTAAACATGAACTCTTATTGTCCAAAACTGACAGTCCAGTGATATCCAGATTGTTAACATGTACTATTATAAGAAACAATTTTACCAATGGTTATTATCCACAATTCTCTTTGTCTCTAATAATTTTCAAAATTATTTAGGTCAGCTAAATTTTCTCATAGCCTCCTCAGTGATGTTATTTTATATATTGCAAAAAGTTAGCTTTTTCTTTTCTTCTTTCTTTCTTTCTTTCTTTCTTTCTTTCTTTCTTTCTTTCTTTCTTTCTTTCTTTTTTTCCTCTTCTTTTTTTTTTTTTTTGTGACAGCGTGCATGCTATTCTGGGATCTCCTGATCTTCTAGCCTGTGTGTTATAGCAGAACCTAAAGGCAAGCAACAGAGAGAGTTAGAACCCTGTCTAATGAGACTGGAATGCTCTGATTAATTCATTAGAGTAACCCATGATGTTAGAATAGAGAAAAGTACAATTTTCAGTTGGAGTATAAGACATTACTATTTTATAAGAGTTTGCTAATGGTTTACCCTTAGGATAAGAATATCAACAAATCTACAGGTTCTTTCCATAAAACACACAATCTCTGAAATATTCATGTTAACTGCATTTTGCCTATACAAATTTAATCTTGGGAAGACTGAGACTGAGCATCTCTCTGAGCACACAACTATTCCCATGCAGGTAAGAGTATAGTGTTGAGCTAATTGAGAAATATGGAGTGTACAAAACAAATCTATTTCTACTACTTTTATTTTTATAAAGTGAAATATCATTTTTTTTATTTTCCAAGGGCACTGTTAAATCTTGGAAATAATTTTTAGAGTAAAAGACATCATGAATTTATATTTTAATTTAATTTGTTTAGATCCTGATCTTGAGAAGGTGAAATCCATACAATTGGATGTGACTCCAAAAGTCAAGTCAACAAAGCCAAAAGTAAACAAGTGCTAAACTAAAAAGCTTTTGCATAGCAAAGGAATCATCACCAAAATAAAAAGTGAGAGAAAAAATAAATAGGAAAAAATAATATTTGCAAGTCATAACTGATAAAGGGTTAATATGGAAATATATTTATAACTCATTTAATTCAATAACAAAAAATCATACTGTCTGAATAAAAATTGTGTAGATAATTAGAACATACACTTTTTTTCCCCAGAGAATACATGCAGACAGCCCACACATAGATGCTCAACATCACAAATCATTAGGGAAAAGCAAATCAGAACCGTGAGACATCACCTCAGACTTGTTAGAATTGCTATGATCAAAAAAGACAAGACGTGACAAGTATTTGTGAGGCTGGAGAAGAGGGCACCACTGCACACCATCGATGGGAATGTAAATTGGTTTGGCCGCTATGGAAATCAACATGGAAATTTCTCAAAAATTTAAAAAGAAAATTGTCATAGGATTCAGCAATTCCACTTCTGGGTATTCATCTCAAAAAAATGAAGACACTAATTTGAAAATATGTATGTTCATTGCAGCATTGTTTACAATAGCCAAGATATGGAAGCATCTTAAATGTTCTCTGACAAATTAATAGATAATTTAACAGATAAGTTCTACAAGGCCTGTCCAGAAAGTATCCAGCCACAGCTATGAAAAAATAGAGACATTTCTTGAAGAAGATTCAAGATACAAGAAAGATGGTACATAGGACAAAATGATGCCTCAGTCCCCTTCAAAGTAGGCACCTTGGGACCTAACACAGTTCTTCCAGTGTCTCTTCCATGGTTCAAAACACTCTGCAAAATCTTCTGTTGGGATTGCTATCAGCTGCAACTTTGCCACAGCTTCTTCAGGCACGGAGAATCAGGCAACTTCCATTGGCTTGACTGGGCTTTTGTTTTCAGGATCACAACCGTAGACCCACCATTCATCTCTGGTTATGACCTTCTTGAGGAGATCTGGTTCACTGGTAGTGGCTTGAATCAAGCTATAGAAGCTGTAACATGACGTTCCTTCTGCTTTGGTAGCAGAAGACATGGAACGGAATTTTGCCATGACACATTTCATGCCAGGATCCTGCGTCGATATCTTGGATACAGTATTTTTTGGAATCCCCAGATCAGTTTCTAGCTCTTGCACTATCAGTCACTGATATTTGTTGATTGTAGCCCATACACATTCAAGATGCTCAGGCATTCTCCTTGTTGCAGGCCTTCCAAAACATGGATCACTTTCAACAGATTCTTGAGCATCTTTGAAGTATTTGTGCCACATTTTTCTTTGTGCTGGGCTCATTGCATCATCCCTGAAAGCCTTCTGAATCATCAAAAGTTTCCACGGAGGAATGTTCAGGCTTACACAAAATTTAATGCAGATTCATGGCTCTACTTGCTCAGTCATTTTGAATGAGATGGCCACACAGCGTGCATGCTCACTCAGTGTCATCTACCACCCCCACTGACTAGTGCACTGAAGTCAGCATTGTTCACACATGTGCATTCCAGTCCTCTCTCTTTGTCTGCCAGGTTACATCCATGTCATGCAAACCATTCCCATTGTATTAACTATGGCTGGACTTTTTCCAGACAGACCTCATTATATACACAATGGCATATTATTCAACCATAAAAAAAGAATAAAATCTTGCCAGTTACAAGAACAAGTACAGACCTTGAAGGCATTATGATAAATAAAGTCAGTCAGAAAGAGAATGACAAATACCATATAGTCTTACTTACGTGTGAAATATAAGAAGTAAAACAAACAACCAAAACTTAGCTCAGAGATACATAGAAAAGATTAGTAGTAAAGATATTCAAAAGGTCTAAAATTCCAGTTATAAAATAAGACATATTGTCTGTAATGGATAGCACAGCGATTATAGTTCCTAACACTGCACTGCATATTTGAAAGGTGTTAAGAGAATAGATCTCAAACCCCTCATGACCGGATTTCTTTTTTTAGTAACTAAATGGTGAAAAAAAAAAAAGAGTTGACAGGAGATTTAGTTGATAGATTAGTATATGCTCATGGACACCTGAGAAATAATGACTTGGATATCTATCTCATCCAAGTGAAATTAATATATTTTAAAATAAACATAAAGATGTTCACACAAGTGAGAAACCTTTGCTATTATTCTGAAATATTTTAAAAATGTACTGTTACATTTTGTAATAATAAGGCACCTGATACAGTCACCATAAAACAAATAAATCCAATTTGGGATCTTTTTATAGAAGCATGTTACATAGAGTATAAAATACTTTTCACTAGCAGCTATTCATATTTCTAAGACTAATTTACCATTTTAATAACAAACAGACAAATACTAAACATGGGTCAACGTAGGACCTTGCAGGACATGTTTCATGAGTTCCCCCCTCTAGTTTTCTACATAATTATCTTCCAGGTAATTCCGTAATTACAGAAAGTATTTTCCAAAATTTAAACATATTTCATAGCCTTTTTTCAGATTGAGCTATTACGAATCAAGGAAAATGAAATTACATTTCCCCGAACTCTCTGCAACTTGCTGAAAACATTCAGGTTTTGTCCTTCACTAAGTTCTTCCATATTCTAGGTAAATTAAGATTTTATTTTTAGTCAAAATTTCTCTTTTTCCATGGGAAAAAAATCACTCAATTACCTTATATGAATAGTCATATTTTTCTATCATCATTGCTCCAAAAATCTCCTCAAGCACAATTACTTGTAAATTTTAATAAAGTAATTTTTAATATTTATTTCAAAGGAAAAATCTGAAGGATACCATGTGAGCTGTTTGTCCCACATTAGCATTTTAGCAGGCTAGAGAATATAATAGACATAAAACTTTTGCCAGTCACCTCAATCCCTTTTATAACTTGAGTGACAAAAATATGCCAACTTATTAACATGTTTAAAGTTATAGCCCCCATAGTATCTAAAGTAAGAAGCAAATGTTTATGAACTTTTCGCTTGTCATCTGCTTTTGTAAATAGTTTGATTTAACACAGCTACAGTCATTCACTTTCCCACTGAATTGGCTGCTTTTGTACCATGTCTCATATTTGAGTAATTGCAACAGAGACTTTATTGGTTTCAAAACCATGTGTATTTATTTCTTGGCTCTTCACAAAAAAAAAGTTTCCAAACACTTCATTTAGGTATCTAAGGATTTTTCATTTGTTAATTCAAATATCCTAAGGTTTACATTATCACTTATGAATCAAATAAATTATGTTCAAAAGTATATGTGGTCAGTTTTGCTCCAACACTTGTTCTGAAAATGTGGATTTATTCCAATACATTGGGTACATTAGGGAACAAGTTGAGCATACTAAAAGTTTTCCTTTTATTTATGGACAATTTCTTCTGCAATACTATCTGAAAACAGAAAAACCTGCATCCTGCTGATCTGAGCTGCATATGAGAGCACAGAATGAATACACACACCTCAAACATCTACCCACTACCTGTGCTCATTCACTGCATGTGCTGTGAGCCACACTTTCCCAGATGGTGTTAAAACTTCCCATCAAATTTCACATAACCCTTCTTAACCCAGTTCATGATAACCACAAACCACAATCCTTTTCATTCCTACCTCCTGTAGCAAACTTCTGGTCTTTTTAAAAATAAAAGTGCCAAATTTATTGTAATATTTACTTGTTAATTATTCCATATGTGGAAAACAGTACTATCATTTTAATAGGTACCTTAATAGGTTCTTCTGTTCCCGCTCTCTGTGTTGCTAATAGAGATTTTGAATGTTATGTCCCTAACTCCATTTTTTTTCTCATAAGCCTTGTGTTTTTAGTGTGTGGTTTTTTTGTGTTGCACAGTGATTTTTAGAAATACATCTGTTTTATTATAGCAAACTGACCATATCTAAATTTATCTATCTATCTATCTATCTACCTGCCTATCTATAATCCATCCATCCATTTACCCATTATTTTATCTATCTGTCATCTATTCATCATCTATCTGGGAATTCAAAGCTGAACAGGTATCTTTCATCAAAGAATGTATCTGAAAGATGTGTAAGTTCAGTCAATATTATTAACAATTAGAATTATACATATTAAAGTTACAAGAAAATGTGATCACAGAAGATTTTATGAAAAAGCCTAGTAATGCCTAGTGGTTGTCAGATATGGAGCCCCAGAAAGACTCACGTTGCTGGAGGAAGCAGAGAATAAATAACCTATTGCCGGTACAAGTGAAGTTCTTTTGTAAGATGGTGAGAAAAGCACTTCATAGACCCATGCATGGGAGATGGTGGTGTGGCAAGGTTTGTTTGAATGGAACTAGAAATCTGTCCCTGTGTCCCATCTCTGTCCATCCCACCATGGAAAAAACCTAACCCTGTCTTCAGCAAGGCCAAAGCAAAGGCCAGTGTCCAGAGTTTCTGTTTCATATTAAAGCTGTGTCCTTCGAAGTTCTTGGGAGGTTGCTAAGCTGTTCAGTGCCCATCCGGGTAGCTCAGTGCTGTTCTAGGTTGCTGTACCCAAGCTCCTGCCTAGTGCCTTTGGAGTACACAAAGCTGCTGGGCCCACATGGTCCCTATGGAGAGAACGGATGAACAGCAGTGTGAGCATGGGTTCTGGGAAAGACAAAGAGCTTCTTTGTTAAGCTGGGTTATATTATCCCTGGCTTGGGATGGGCCAGGCACTTTTTCAAAAATAACCAATCAACTATTCAAGCTTTTGTGCATTTCTGATGGGTCCACTCCCAAGCCAGTTGATCTCTTCCCCAGGTTAGACTGACAGGCCTCTATGGTTACACAACTCCGCTGGTGCCATTTTGACTTCTACTGTACATGCACGTACCTCTCCCTGCTCTTCACAACAGTCCAGTACCAGACAGGGGAAGGCAAGCGTGTTAATCATTACCAGAGCAATGCTGTGATCCCCCGCATTGTGTGAAGCTACAGCTTCCTGGTAAAGCAGGCCTATGCTTTGTAGTTGATTATGCTTAATAATGTCTGATTCCCTTTGCTTCCTTCTTTTATTAGTATCTAGTTAACTACCTATGGTAACAAAACCACTATTTCTGTATATGTACTTCATGACTCAGCAATATTTTACTAGCAATATACTCAAGAGAGTGATTACTTATGTCCACAAATACACTTTTATAAGAGAGTAATTAAAACATTTAAAAAAATGTCCCAAACCAGAAACAACCCAAATGTTCTCCAATGGGAGAACATAATAAAACAGTATTTAGCAATGAGAAGGAATTTCTTGTATAGAGAGTAATGTGGAAGAATATCAGACATGTTATGTCAAGTAAAAGAGTAAGATAACAAAGTGTATATACTATATATTTATTGTATTTATGCCAAGCTTAAGGGTGGGTGACACTAATCAGTAATTGAAGTGAAATAATGATTTTCACTGTGATTTGGGACATTGGTTGGAAAGGGGCCTGAGGTTGACAGTTATTCTATACTTTGATAAGGCTAGTAATCTCATGGTGGGTCATACGTGTGGAAAAAGCCATCTAGGTTTATACTTCACATTTTTACATTTTATTGTATTTTAAATGCATAGAGAAACCTACTGAAATGTTCAAAATTAAATAAAAATCAAATTACATACATTTTAAATGAAACCTGAAAATGTTAAAATACTTTTCCTCCTCAAATTTCTTTTGCAATTTTTTTGACTTATCTTATTGATTTTAGAGAAAGGGGAAGGGAGGAAAACAGAGAAGGGAGAAACATCAATGTGAGAGAGAAACATTGATCAGCTGCTTCAGGTAAGACTAAACCCTCAACCCAGGTATGCACTCTTACCTAGAATCGAACCCATAACCCTTTGGTCTATGGACAGTGCTCCAACCAGGTGAGCCACACTGGCCAGAGCCTCTAATTTGTTTACATATGTTTGACATTTTCTGTATTTATATTTTATTATAATTACATGCAGGAGCTTAGTTAGTTGTCCTGTCATATAAAATTGCAAGCTCATTCGGTGAAAGTCATTCTATGTATCTAATAATTGTATAGCAGAGCTTTGTCCAGAGCGTGCATGCAATACACCTTATGAAGTAGTAATGGATTGAGTGAGAGAAGCAGGCATGAGTATCATTTCCAATGAATATCAGTTTTATCAGTTATAAAACCATTTTTCATATGGTATGTTTGTGTTTCTACACAGATCTTTGTAAACAGATAACAATGTAAGTATAACTGTAATGTAAATTGATTTGCTTAATGTTCACTTAATATTGGGGTGAAGATGTAAATTCTACTGCTAAATTTATTAATTTTTAATGATGCAACATAAAAATAGACATTCAGATATGTAACTATTATAACACATATATACATTCTTGTAATGTTCAAATGAATGAATCTTCAATTCACTAAGGCTATTTTTCAATAACATTCAAGAATATTTTATATTAAAGCCACATTTCAAATTAAGAAGTATTTAGAAGAACCTGATATTCCAGAAATTCTTGATATAAGTATCCAAACGTCTTAAAATGAATGTAGACTGGGATGGAGTCTCACGAGGCTGTAAATTTTATAAGTTATTCTTCCTCTCCCAAGGCAATCAAAATTCAAGCAGGCAGAAAACCACTTCATGGTTTGAGGTTTCCCAAAGAATCCTAATAATAATTATTTAGTGAAATAATTCCTGGGATATCTTGTATACACACTGAAATTGTGGTAAAACTAATATTGAAAGTTCGTATTTTTAAAATTTCCTATTAGATAGACTAAAAATTTAGAATTTATATTTTTTTAGGAAATTTCAAAATGTTGGATATTCTTATTGTTTTTTATTTAGTTTGTTGGGGTGACATTGGTTCACAGAACCATTCAAGTTTCAAGTGTACAACTCAACAAAACATCATCTACATATTGCACCATGAGCCTATCGCCCTAAGCAAAGTATCTTTCCCTCCCTATTTTTCACTAATTTGCCCCCCTCTACCTACTCCCGCCCCCTTTCCCTCTGGTGATGACTGCACTGTTGTCTATGTGTTAGTCTGTTCCATGTATTCGTGCCTCTGTTCCTCCTTTGTTCCTCAGTTTATTTTGTTCATTAGATTACATTAGATCAGATTAGGTGTAAGTGAGATCATATGGTATTTGTCTTTCTCTGACTGGTTTATTTCACTTAGCATAGTAATATCCAGGTCCATGCATGCTATGGCCAAAGGTAAGATTTCCTTCCTTTTTATGGCTGAGTAGTATTGCATTGTGTAAATATATCACAACTTTTTTATCCTATTGTTATAAGAACAAAGGAATAAAATGTTCTAATTATTTTAAGCACCGATTTTTTAGCCGGTTTTTTAAAGCATGATCATGTTATTATGAAGCTGTAAAATCAGTTTCCCTAGCAGCTTATAATGGAAGCCTACTGTGGGTATTGCTCAGTATCGTGAGCAAAGCCTACAAAAAATTTGAACAATGAGATTTTGCACTCTTGGACAAACTCAAAAGACAATAACAAGTACAGAGTATTTTGATTGAAACATATTTTACCTGACCTAACTTCATATTGAATTATTTAAATGAAGAAACATGGTTCCCTTCTTAACATATTTAAACTGATTATTTAATTGGTCCTCTTTCTGTTGTTTTCTGATTACAAGTCAGAATTAAATCAGCTAGGCTTCTTATGAGTGTTCATTTCATTTTGTGTTCAGAGCATCCATTTAAAGAATGAAAAGTCAAAAATACATCAACATACCCAATTACTTTAGTGTTTCTCTAAGTAAATTATTATCAGCACTGTAGGTGTTAGCTAACCTGACCAGCATAAAAGTAGATTGAATTAATTTTAAGAGTCTGTAGAAAGAAGCCTTAAGTTATGAACTTTTCACTGATTAAAACATATGGAAACTTTAAATTTAATGTATAATGCTACTTACTGATAGTGGAATTCTTAGTAACTTCAGAGATAAGTGATTTGGTTTTTTAGTGAATTCATGTACACAGTTAAAAAGAAAAAGTTTCTCAATTAATTTTGGTATGTGTTTCTTAGCATTCCAAATATAACAGATTCCAATGGACAGTATAAAAAATGAGATTGTATCTTTTTTCAAAATGTATCCTATATTTAAAAGAGTAAATAAATCATTATACCAAATATTAGAATTTGAAAACTCACTGTGTCTTGAACCTTATATGATTGCTTCTGTTTATTATTCTAGATTAATGAGAAACACAAATAAAAAAACAAGTAATCCTGAGTTTTAGTTTTTAATCGTGTTATCTATAAAGTGGGGCCAATAAAAGCTCAGAATTGATTAGAGTAGAATGATTTTATTTTGCTGCAACTCAACACACTGTAGCCCTGGTGGTTGCATTTCCCATTGAAAGTTTAAATATTAAATATGATATTTAATATAGTAAATATGATCTTTTATATAGAACATAGAGAATAAACAATATTATCAAATATTACTATAGACTGTGTAGATTGGTTACTGAAGTATGCTGCTTTGGAAAATTACTATGCATGCTATATAGAGATTTCCTTTAAATTATTGAAATATATAATTTTTAGACATTATAATTATACTGGGAAAACTTGTACTTTCTTCCCTAAATTAGAAGAATTGTTAAGTTTTTGTGTAACTCATGCATACTTGTAGGAAAATGAAGTGTCAAGAATAAATGCATATTTTTAAAGAATGTTAGGCAACCTGTTTTGGTTGAAGACCATTTTTTAGATGCCACCATTGCTAGAGGGGGTAATAAGAAGCTGCACTACATGTATAGCAGGTATTTCACAGGGAGCCCAGGGGCACAAAGAGAGGAAAAGGACTTATTAGTAATCAATAATATAATTCATATTGTTTATAATATTCTTCCTCACTGGATAACCCATATATCTCAGATTTGGTAAATTAGGCTTTTAGAATTCACCTATCAACCAACTCAGTGAAACCAAAATAAAAGATAATAAAGTCTGTTTGTTTCATAATCTTCAAATTCCAGTTCTTCCTTTAACTATTTTTTCAACTTATTTCTTGTAGAAGGCCAAAAAAAAAATACTCAAAGTCTTTAAATGTTTATGTTTTTATTGGCTCAAATAAATAATGTAAAAAAAGAAGCTCTGTTTAGATATTGTGATATAAAAGGTATCTACTTGCATTATTTGCCATCATAAATGTTATTGAAAATAAAGAGGAAAGGATATTTGACCAAAGGCTGCAGATAGTAATCACATTCCACTTTCAAAATAGAAACTTTTAAACTGAGAGTCAAACTCACTTTCAGTGTTCTTAGATAACTAATTTGTTAATGGCAACATTTATAAAAGGAAATCAAATTTATGAATAGGAGAGAGATGTGAATTAATATAATTTGTTTCATGCAACAGATGGATAATATTTGAAACCAGAAAACAAATCTAATTTGCCCTATGATCAAAGGATAATTCAGAAAATAACCCACAAATAACTAAAGAAGAAATAAATCCAAAGAAATAAAATATAATCTATCAACTGATGAACGCTGTTAGGAACTATCCCTGGGAAAACCACTATCATAACGTTCTTGCCCTTCGAGAGGCCTGTTGACACAGTACCACTTACATAACCCTGAACATTTTTAAATATTCCTGGCTGCCTGGCACAGAGGGGCAAAGCCTACATAGAGAAGTGGTATCCTCAGGAATTGAAATACAAATAAGCATTTTTTCTTTCCCCAAATGTTAAGAGATTATTTTTACTATACTGATTTGAAGAGATATCTACAGACTTAAAAAAAAATCAGCCCTGGCTGGTGTAGCTCAGTGGATTGAGCGCGGGCCTGCGAACCAAAGGATCACGGTTCGATTCCCAGTCAGGGCACATGCCTGGGTTGCCAGGCCAGTTCCCAGCAGGGTACATACAAGAGGCAACCGCACATTGATGTTTCTCTCCCTCTCTCCTTCCCTTCTCCTCTAAAGATAAATAAATAAATAAATAAATAAATAAATAAATAAATAATTAAAATAAATAAATAAAATAAAAAAAATCAATCTATGAGTAACCTACTGTCCAGAAAATTATCTGGAGTAAAAGATCAGTAATAACCATGATCTTTCCATTTAAACCAATAAACCTTTTTATTTGTCTTACTAGCTAGATACTAGAAAGAAATAGACATACTCGTATACATCTGTCTATTTTCACCATAGGAAACTGTAGTGAAGAAATGAGCATTTATCAATGAGTAGTCTGAGAACTCCTACTTGGTACTAAAAAAGGAAATGAGTAACAGTGGTGCTGAGTGGAGGTGAAGTGTGCGTGTGTGTCTTTGCACGTGTGCACGTTTGCACATTCATTTGTTTATTAACAAAATGCCTTGCTGCTCTTTAATTATATCTTAACATTTTACATATTTCAAAATGACTGTGATGTCAAAGTAAAATAAAATACATTTCAGTATTAAGAAGCCCACCAAGGTTTAAATACCTAAAAAAAATTTTTAATTCTAATCTTTATTGCATTTTTTTCATTATGATTTAGTCCCCTTTTACCCTACTCCCTCCAGCAATCGCCATGTCCTTGAATTAACTTTTATACATGAATTGGCTGCCAATATATCCACTCACCCATTTTTATAGGGGTTTCAGAATTTCTGATCGCCCTCTTTCTCATCTCTCTGCCTTGGCTGTTTCTACTAAATCACATTCCTGCCAACCTCTACCTGCAATGAAAGTCTCCATTCTTTAGTAATTGAATGTTTATGATAAGTTGTAATTCCATATGGTAACAAAGTGAGGTAGCTTATTTTAATGAAGGCCCAGTTTTCATGCCAGAGACTCATGAGTGGAATAGCAGCAGAACTGATTCATAACTCTTGACCACTTTGGGCCCCTTCTACATTCTATTTGAGTTCTGATCTAATTATGTATCCCACGGACTGTTATTGTTTCATGTATTATCTTAAACTTTTGCCTGTCTCCAGAACTGATTTGATTTGTTTTAAGCGTCCATCTTGTTTTGCTCCCACTTTAACCTTCCATCTGAATCTTTCTTGTCCATTTAAAAGTCAGTGCTGATTAAGGTGGAATGTGGAAAAAGGAGATGTAATAACAGCATGAGAGTCACAATGTGTCTCTAAGAGACTGTTCTATTTTGATAAAATTTAGCTAAATCTCTCAAGCTTTAGATTACTATAAATATGTTTCCATTTCCTATGGTGGGATCATAAGTGGGAAAATTTTTCTCTTCACTCATCTGTGGAACTAGCCTTAAATTCTCTTTTCTGATGACTCAAGGGAAAACTTCTGAATCTAACAGAAATAACTAAGGCACATTTTATAATAGATGTTGGAATCTTAAATAATCATTATTTCTATAATATTTAATAGTATTTATAGAATCTTGGAATTTCCCCCCTCCAGATCTTGGTTTGTCTATCCAAAATTCACGAAAGACTGATCTCTATCTCTCTATCATCTGTTTAGATACATCTATCTCTGCATCACTTCGTTACTTGACATTCATTTTGATTGTCTTATACATGCTATATGACTTTCATCTCACAAACTCTAGTAACAGCCACCAACTAAACTAGTACTGACTTCTTTGAATATTATTCAAAAATATTTTAGTATTTAGCAGAGACTTATAGTATTTTATTTTTAGTAAATTCTTTTTTTCCTAGTATGTTGAGATAGATATTGAGCTGTAGTTGACTTTGTCTAGTCATAAGATATATGCTTATATGATATAGGTTAATTATTTCTCTAACTCATTTTGCAGTTTAAAGGATAACCATCCAGGTCCAAAACACAGTAACTCATCATTATACAATTTTGCAGCCAATCATTAAAATTTAAAACATCACTACTATGGGAACACCTCATAATACTTTAAATATAGGTTATTTAAAGGGAGGTAGTTCAAAAAGAAGACAAATTGCGGTCAACAATATTTTCCAAGCATTACTGGTCATTGCAGACTAAAACTAAGTTCATAATGTGTGAGTGAGTTGTGAAAAGCTCTTTATCCCATTATCAATCCCTTGAGGCAAATTAAAACAATTGAAAGAAACCCTGAAGCACTGTAAGTAATGTGTGTATGTGTGTCAGGAGTAAGCAGTGATCTGATGTGATTTTGTGGTGCTATACATTAGAGGTTTCTATGGGATACAAAGCAAGTTTGAATTTGATGGTATTTACAGATTGTGAACCTTCATAAAATCAGCGGTGCAGGCAGTAGGCACCTCAAATGCTTCAAGGGAATTGGTGTACTTACCATAAAGCAGTCACAGATGATAATCTGAAAACTTTAATTACAGGCTTACTGCAGTGTGAAATTTCATATTGAGAATAATGCCACTGTATATATTTAGTCTTTATGTGCAGATGTATCAATAAAAATATCAGTAGATGGAACCTGTCCTCTTAATATTTCATATATATTGGATATGCAAAACCACAATTAACCTTTTTCCATAAACACTGAATATATTATTTTGCATAAGCAGCTATGAAAAAGAGCTTATTTTAATAAACACCCATACATTTTTTTTTTTTGCTGCAGAAATGGCTCACACAGGCCCCTCAATGTGATAGAAACTTTTTTATTCTATTGCTTTTTTTTCTAACACATGTTGAATCTCCTTGGCTACCATATGGGAGCGTGACATAATCCTCATTCAAATAAACTGCACCTGTGTGCCACTCCAGGCTGACATTGCACTTCACATGTGTTCATTTCCCAGAGATACAAATAGTGTATGGTGGAAAGCAGTGCCTCTGGGTGTTTGTTATTCCGGGTGCTCACCTGGGAGGGGCCAATTTGAAACCACTGTAGCAGTAAGGAATCAAGGAGATTTGTATGGAGAGTGAGGGCTTCATTTTTGCTGGATGCCACTTAACAGAAATGAACTCTAAGTGCCTAAAATGGGGGTTCTTATCATGGATAAACACTGGGCTTGTACGGCCACACAGAATGCTCGGTACAATATTGTTCAGCACAGCAAAGGCAGAAGGGCAGCAAGCAATGCGGAAAGTGACAAACCATTAAGCTAATCCTATAAAGATCTGGCCTGTCAGGTGGCACATTTCCTGAATACTTAGCACGAGAGAGGCTTATTAATGGTTCATCACAGTTCTTACACTGCCTACAAGGCTAATATGCAAACACTGCCCTTTTTTAGTTGGTATTTTCAGCACATCAGGACATCACTTCCATGGCTACTGTATTTTTTCCCCCCTGGGTAATTGAAGCATTACCATAGAAGACAATGATTGATGATGTCTTTAAAGGTCTAAAAAAGCACAGGCTATTTTTGAAACTGTGCCATGTCTATATAAGGCGAGAAGAAGGAAGGATCTGAATGCTGCAGTGTGCTAGAGCAACAGCAACAAAGCCCTGAGGCTGATGCAGAGATCAGGGCTAGTTTCAGTTTTTGCTCCCACTCCCCGCACCCTTTCCTTTCCTCCCTTGAATTGACCGCTGCCCCGTTAGTGCAGGAGGGTCTGGAGTTTGTCAGATGCTCAGTGTAATTAGACCATTGTGCTAGGAAGGTTTGACTCCACACTTCATCCCTGGGAGCTCTGCAAAGCTCCCCCACCTTTGAAAGCTGCTTGACTGAGTTGAAACCAAGAAATGGTGGTGGTGGTGAGGGTGAGGGATTAGCATCATTTTGCATTTAGCATATCAGTTTTCTTCATGGTATTTACTGTACTTGGGGACTACTATCTTACACATACATGTAACTTCCCCTGGTAATTGTTTTCCTCTTCCTCAGCATCTTCTTTCAACCTTCTATCAGTGTTGATTCAATCCAGTAAACATTAAAAACAAACAGATGAACAAACAAACAAAAAAAACTATAGCACCTTGCCAAGCACTGGGAATACGAAGCTATTTAATCATGTATACATTGATTTAGTTTCTAGAAAAACTCAGTCTTGTAAGATATGTACACATTAACAACAATATTTCATTTTAAAATGTTTCCTTCTTTAAATTTATGTGTACATAATGTATAAAGATAGAAAGAGAGAACTTATTTTCGGGGGGATAGGAGTGTAATCTGTAATTACATTTATTTTTCCATCTAGGCTGTGAAACTTTAATTAATTTTTTTTTATGTAATACTAACCAAGCTGATATAATGCACTCTTTCCATGAATAGCTTTATTCAATTATAAGTACTCCATGCTTTACATGGCAATGTGATGTTGATTTGACTCACTGTGCTTGGCTCTGAACTTAAAATGTAAGATGCACAGTTTCTCTTCTGCTTCAATGTACTGCACTGCAGGGTGATCCTCTGGGTACCCTAGGGCACCGATTAAGGATGCTTTATCTGTACACCCCACTGCAGCACGCACACACATACCAAATCATCATTCGAATTTCATGGTACACAAAAGGAGTCTCCCTGCTGTCTGAAAAAGGAGAAGAGTGGCAAGTATTATAATTATGATGGGCACTTTTCAAGCATCATGATATTTTGTGTGACATTGGATACAGGACACTCCTTTACAAGATGACTTCGGAAGTCTTTTTTAAATTTAACTGTTAATAAAATTTTTACAGTGGTATGAATTTGATGATTGTTAAAATCCATCAGAAACCAGAACAAAAATTGAGCCCAACAGTTGAAAGCATTTTTGATTGATAAAAAGGATTAATGAATACCTAGCTGATTAAAGTTCTCTTGGAAATCTGGACATATCTGATATAAGATCATTGTTTTGGGCTAATTTGTGTCTCCTCCAATCTGTTGAAATTCCAAGCCCCAGTCGTTCAGAATATGACTGCATTTGAGGTAAGAACTTTAAGACAGTAAGTTAAATGAGGTCCTTAGGGCAGGCCTTAATCCAATCTGACTGGTGTCATAATAAGAGGAAAATAGGACACAGAGAGAGAGATTCTAGGGGTATGTGTGCACAGAGGGATGACCATGTGAAGAAGCAGCAAGAGGATGGCCATCTGTAAACCACATAGAGAGGCTTCAGAAGAAATCAAACCTAAAGACACTTTGATCTTGGATTTATCAACTTCAAAACGGTGAGAAATAAATTCCTGTGTTTAAACAACTCAGTCTGCTGTGCTCTATGAAATTAATACAATTGTAGACATGGAATTCTGCATCAAGATTTACGTGAGTTGCTTGAATTTCTTACCACATTACTTAAACTGTAAAACAGCTAATACACCAAACAGCATACCTATTAACTAGTAAATTTAATGGCCTCTGTAAACCTTGGTCTCTATGCTTCATTTTGCATTGTTGATGACCCTCGCATCTAGTCCCTTCATTTCCAGATATGATTTACTTTCCGCTGTCCTTCTTGACTTCTTCACTTATTGATTCCTCTCTTTATCCATTGCAGATTTGCTATACTTAGGACATTGGATTCATTTTCCTTATCACCTTCTATGTTTTTTTCTGAGGAAATTACATATTCTCCCATGTGTAAAACTGTCAACAATAGTTTTACAGCCTCCAAATCTGTCTCTCCATTCTTACTATTTTTAATCTGATGAAATATTCTTCTATAAGTTATATCCTTATGTAATATTGTAACATATAGCAGAATACATGTGATTGATGCATAAATAATAAGTCATAGTAATAAAACAAATACCCATGGAACCACGCTCATTCCTAAGATATAAAATACTTCCCATTCAGTTGAAGTGATGCTTTTATTCAATTCCATCCTCTTACCTTCCCTCTTAGAACCACAACCCTAGATTTTGTGTTTATTTTTACTATGCCATTCAAAAAATTTAAACCTATTTAGGTATTCCTAAATGACATGTAAATTCATTTTATGTAGTCATAGGCATCTTATTTTTTAAAATCCAAACTGAGTTTTCTTAGAGGCACTGATGTTTGTTAACTGCAGTTATGTCATTATAATATTTTAAATCATTCACCCAATGTCTGAGACTACATATCTTGCTGAAATACAAACCAAAAATGTTATAATCAAGTCTCAAACCTAAACATTATCTTAAAATGGAAATTTATCTTTAACCTTTTCCTATTTTCAACATATATTCAAATAATCACAGACCCTGCTGATTCAATCTGTGAGCTGTTATCTTCTCTTTACCCCTTTCAGTGCACAGTGTGAGTCCAAGCCATTAGCAGTTTCCGTTTGAACGTGACATTGGCCTTCTAACTGGTTCCATGCCACCACTTACCCCCGCCCCCCCAGTAATCCAGGTCCCTCACAATCTTCTTAAACCTTAATGATTTGCCTTTGCCTACAGGACACATCACACAAACTGCTTCGTTCATTATTCAATATTCTTTATGATTAAATATCCATATTTTAATTATCATAGTGATAAATGATTTTTCAAGATCACATATTCCATTTGTGGGAGATATTGCACTACATGTTGGTTGCTGGACCGGAGCACATACATACCACATCATGAAAAACAACACACTAACTTTCCAGTGTGATTTCCCCTAGCTAAATATACATCTCAGGGTGCTAATAGCTCATTTTACTATTTTATAAGGCAGGTTGCTTTGGGGAACTTGAACCCATAGAAAGACTAGTGAAACCCATCTGTGCAGTCAGTGCTTTTATTCTATTGGGATAACATTGGTTTTCCAGTAAGGGATCTGATGACAGTATTTCATTTTAATGAAAAAGATATTCAAGGAAACCACTGTTTGTGTCAATGTCACTAGCTCCATGGCCAGGAAGGAGTATACAACATAAGTGTTTATTTCAGTAAAGACAAGTTGCTGACCCTTCCATGATGAAATATGCAATGTAATAAATCTGCCATGGGGGGCAAGATGGTTTCTCCTAGAGTGTGGTATTGTATGAGACGGTCAGGGTTGGATCTGTTCTGGCCAACCTGTGGCTATATTCAAGTTCGCCTTAGAGAAGAGAGGTTTATAAGGCTGGGCCAAATACAGGCCACTATGGCCACTTTGTTCATGTAAACCCATTTATAAGCCTAATGTGTCTTTCTACCCAAACCCTAGTGATGCTGCTGTGATTCTCTTACTGAGGCATCAACAAGCTCCATAAAACATTCAGAACAGGTGTAAGCACTTCCAGCAACAGTGTATCTGCTGAGTTTTAAGAATAAGAGGTAGAGTCATTCACATCTACCTGGACAAGCTGGACAACTATCGTGTTCTCTGGAATTCACTGAAAGTTAGAAGAATATGGACTAGTTTCTCAATGATTGGATCTCTAATTAGTGGTAAGAGTTACCAGGTGCTGTACCTTTAACTTGTAACAGGGAGTATCCTACTACTATTCAGAAACTGGACCCTTGAGATGTCGGACACCAAATAGCACTAATAACAAAACCTTTGTGATTCTATGCATGTAATGTTCAAAAACTGGCAAAACAAATAGAGCTTGAAATAAGAATAGTGTTTAGCTTTGGAAAGGATGGGCAATAGTGTATGAGAGGATGCATAAGGGGGCTTTGGAATTCTTATATAATTTTCTATTTTGTGTTTCTTATGGTGCATCCATGATGTGTTTACGTGTAAAAAACTGCATTAAGTGGTTAACTGATTATTTGTTCTTTTCTTTAAGTACTTTGATTTAAAAATCACTAAAAATACTAGGTAGATCTAATGGAAGGACTAGAAAAGCATCGGCTCCAGGCTAAACATACACAATGAACTTCCCGAGATATTCCCAGGACAGGTCAAAGGGAGGTAACACTGCTACTGCCTGGCAACACCCAAAAACATCCTGCAAAAATGACTGTTTGGGGGAATGCCCACCATAGCTTCCGTTGCTTCCCATCAGTAGACCAGCACAGAGCCGCACCTAAAAATCAAAGTCATGTGTGAGGTCATGTAGGAGATACATTTTCCTCATTGCTGGAGAGGCTGTGAAATGTAATCTTTTTTTATTTAGTTTAGTTTTGTTTTTAATTCTTCCTTGAAATGTGACAATCTTTCTGAATGTATGAAGGGAGCATAACAGATGTGGGCTGTCATGAATGACAGATGATACTGTACCCTGTTTTGTGCTATTCATATCAACATCCTCTTCAATTTCCAGACTGTCTTCAGACTTCTATAGCTCCAGTTTTGATGATCCTATTCCTGCTGATTGTTTTGTGCTACCCTAACATCTTCCTAAATATTTTTATAGATCAGCCCCTGTATCAGCTATTCTATGAATTTGACTCTGTCTTTGCAAGATAGCATGGGTTTTTATCCTTTTATACTGCCATAGCTTCATATTCACACACAGTTCATGCTTCTCTTAGCATGTTGAGCAATGTTTTGTTTCACCCATGTTCATCTCCTCTGCTACATTAGGAAGTCCTTCAAACAAGAAACTATGCTCTATTGTTATCTGTTTTTTCCATATTTATGATCATACCTGGCTTTCAACATTTATTGAATAAGCATTTACTAGTAAGTGCATTCTAATTGCCAGGCACTAAGGTAGATATAAAAATAAAATCATAAAAAAAATTCTAACACATGCATCTTATATTTTAGATCAAGACATAAATGAAAAGAAACAAAGTATTGGGAAAATATCAAAATAGGAGTATAAACAAAAGTCTGTGTGAGCACAAACAGGAAGCACTTTTGGTCATGAAATCCTCATGTCAAGGAAGGCTTCACAAAGGTACTTGAGAAATATGTGTAGTACATAATTGAGAATGATCAAAATAATAAAGGCATTTTTATTTTGCTATATTTTTTCATATTTTCATTGCAATTTAAATCTCTGCTACTTGTTTATTTAAAAAATACTGATACGTGTCACCTTGTTCATATAAGAAAGGGAAGAGAAGGAATTACTTCAAGCACTTCATAAAAGAATCTTTGTATTTATTTTATCACTCCTATATATTACATTACTCTTATCCTTATATCATTCTTATTTTTATATTGCTTTATGTTGAGCTAAGCATAGTTGAGATACCAGTTAGTTAGTTATTAGTGAATAAATTAATGTTAAATGGGAACTATCTTCATTTATTTATTCAGTCATTTATTTATTATTTAACTTATTAGTTAATTTATTCAAACTAGTTGGGTGTCAGCACCATTGTAGATATAACTAAAAATGAATTTTAAAAGAAGTCTGCTTCTACATATATTGCATTTTGTTAAGAGAATACAGACAACATACAATACAGATGAATAAGTAAAATACAGAGTATGTTAGTTGGTGACCAAAACAATTAGCAATAAAGGGAGATGTTGTGTCAGGAGAGTGTTTAGTAGAGAGAGGGACAAGGCCAGCGTTCCCTGGGAATGGGACAAATGTGCCAAGACCTGACAGAGGTGAAAGCACACCATGTATGATCTGCAAAGAGATCGTTCCCGAAAGAGTAAACAGTGTTTGTACCAACTGATGTTTGTTGTGTAAGGATCCGTTAGCACATCAAATCTGAGATAAATGGAAATAAATTGTCCTTTGAGTTAAGGAAAGTATTTGAATCGCATGATTCTATTTACTATGTTAAAGAAATTTTAAATACACTTAAAAACTATTTTATTACAAGATACAAATTATATTGTGTTCTGTTATATATGATAATGTATTGTAATGTTAAAAGTAAAGTTTTAGAATACCATTCAATCAGCATAATTCTGATAAAGCTATTTGATAATGGCATGATACAGTATTTCCCCACAGCAGCTGCACCATTGCTAGGCAAATAAAAAGAGACACATTTAAATTGTTTTTTTAACATATTGTACTATGCTTCTTCATTCAGTGTTAGATGGCCATTGTCTTACATAATAATTACTTGATAGGTGATTACCCAAACAAAGCGGTAGATTGATATTTTATCAAAATAATAATTACTTTTGTAAAATCCATTCCAGTTTTGAAAATGATCCTACAGATTAGCCTACTTGATCTTTATAATAACATTACATGAAAAAAAGAGTAGTATCTCTGTTTTACAGATCTCAGGTCTAAATTCTAAAAAATTGAGGTTGTTCAGTTTGCAAGCAATGGCTAAGTATCAAAATCAGAACTAGAAATGGGTTTTCACATACCTCATGTAGTGTTATTTGCATAAATCCTCATTGCTGACCTATTTTAGAGTATCCGACAACAGAGACACTTCATTGGGAAGTCAAATAAATCCAAAAGAAATGCATTCTTTCCAGTTGTGAGAATTATGAGTTTTCATTACCTTTTCTTAAAAAATTTTTTCTTCATTAGAAGATGCTCAGTATCGCTAGCTATCAGAGAGATGCAAATTAAAATCACAATAAGATACCATTTCACACCAGTCAAAATGGCCATCATAAACAAAGCAACAAACAACAAGTGTTGGAGAGGTTGTGGAGAAAAGGGGACCCTAGTGCACTGTTGGTGGGATTGCGGACTGGTACAACCACTATGGAAAACAGTATGGAATTTTCTCAGAAAACTAAAAATGGATCTACCTTTTGACCCAGCAATTCTACTGCTAGGATTATACCCTAAGAACCCTGAAACACCAATCCAAAAGAACCTATGCACCCCAATGTTCATAGCAGGACAATTTACAATAGCCAAGTACTGTAAGTAACCTAGGTGCCCATCAGTAAATTAATGGATCAAAAATGTATGGTACATTTACACAATGGAATTCTATGCAGCAGAAAGAAAGGAGCTCCTACTCTTTGCAACAGCATGGATGGAACTAGAGAGCATCATGCTAAGCGAAATGAGCTAGGCAGTGTAAGACAAATACCACATGATTTCATCTTTAACAGGAACCTAATCAACAAAACAAACAAACAAGCAAAATATAACCAAAGACATTGAAATTGAAAGTGACCAAAGGGGAGAGGGGAGGGAATTTCAGTAGAAAAGGGAAAGGGTTTGCAGGAACAAGTATAAAGGACACATGGACAATAACAAGGAGGAAATGGGAGGGAGGAGAGGAGGGTGTGGGGTGGGCTGGGATGGGGATAAAAGGCAGAAAACTGTACTTGAACAACAATTAAAATTAAAAGAAAAGAAATTATCCTAATTTCTAGCAGTAGAAAAATATAAATTTTATTTTTATGAAAAATGGAATAAAATACATAAAATGTGCTAAATGTGGCAAAATAATGCATAAACTATATAAAATATATGTTTATGACTAAATTTCTAGTTTTATAAAACAAACATTTTTAAATGCATGATATGGAAGTTTAAAATCCCCCCAGATTTGAATTCAGAATGAGTGTGTTCACACATCTACATTTTTGTATTACATTCATTATATATTTTCATTTCGAAATTGCTTTGGGAAGTTGAATACGCTTCCCTCCCCGCCCCACCCTGCCCCCTGGTAATGCAACCTGAGCAATTTCATGGTTGTCTTGCCTGGCTGATGTATAATTTTAAATATGAAGTCTTTAATGATGTTCCCAGGGCATTAGAATAAGAACTATTAAGCTCAATACTTCATCCAAAGGTGAAAGTGAGAAACTACATTGAAGAAATGAATGTGATATCTTCTGGATTCAAATTTAATTCAATAAATGGTAGATTGACTTGAATTTGTTCAAAGTTTTCTGAGTGACAGCAACTGGTGGGTTAGTTTCTTGTGGTTACAAATACCACAGACTTGATGGCATAAAACAACAGAACATTATTCTCTCGCAGTTTCTGGAAGCAAAAGCCTAAAATCCTTTACACCAAGCCAAAATCAAGGTGTTGACAGGGCTGTGTGCTCTCTAGAGTCTTAGAGGCAAATCTGAGCTTTGCTTCTCTGGGCTTCTGGTGGATGCCAGCATCGCTTGACTTGTGGTTGCCTCACACCAATCTTGGTCCTGGGTCACGTTGCCTTTTCCTTTTCTGACTCTATTTCATAAGGATGCTTTGATTGGGTGTAGAGCTGGGCTGGATAATCCAGGAAAATCTGCCAATGTCATTACTCAATTTAATCACATCTGCAAAGGCCTTTTTTTCCTTTAAGATAACATTTACAGGTTGCAGGAAATAAGACCAGATATGCCCAGGTAGCAAATATCCAGCCTAGTATAAGTAGCCTTGTTTTTTAAATGAAAGAAATTATATACACAAGACAATAGAAACTATGATTACAGTGCAATCCTCTTGCTTTTTTAGCCTTCTCCATTATATTGCAGAATTATAGAAATGCAACTCTCCACAACCTTAGCAGCAGAAAAGTCGTCTATGAAGAATACAAGTATTCAATAAAAATGCAGATAGAATCATGCATATAATCATAAATTGACAATATATCTTAATTACATTAGGTTTTATAGTTTAAAACCTTTTTGAAAATCAAAACCAGATGCCAATTTCCATCTTGTAACATTATACTTAATGACAAACATGATATTTTATGTTGCCTAGACTGTGGCACAAGTGACACTCTCCTACTTTGCACATGGCATTTTATATTGTCATAAAACTTCTGAAAATAGGTTGGCTAAATGCATCAAGAAAAAATGTTTATAAGCTTCGACATGCTAATTCACTCCTAGAAAAATATTTCTTAAAGAAGTATCCTTAAATACAGAAATTCTTATAAGAACACATGTATTTTTAATAATAAATCTTTGGAAATAATCAATTATCTTACAAATAAAGTATCAATTATGTTATGGTATAGCCAGTCAAGTTAATAAAATACATCTATGTATTGAAATGATGGTTTGGAAATAATGAAATAACAAGGAATGAAATAATAAACAGTGATTGCAACAAAATGGAATAATCACTAATTTTAGCAACCTATTTTTATGTTTATCTTGTATTTTTATAACAAAAAGCAGATTTTAAATTTATCTGCTTTTCTTCATAATATCTTAAATTTAACACATATTTTTTTCAGGATTTTCAAGTATAGTGTTTCTTAATTCATTCTTATACATGCATTTTATTTTGGAAAAGTCTTTATTACATATATAATATTCTTGACCCTTTGTTGGCAGCTTTCCATGTAACTAGCTCATATCTTGTCATCGAAAGTGGAGAACATATTCTGTGAAATCCACTGCTTGTGTTTGGACAGGTAGAGCTCCCTCAAACCAAAGACATACAAGGTCTGTCCAGAAAATGTCTAGCCATTGTTAATATAACAAGAATGGTTTACTGTGGCAGACTCTTCTGCATGGCGTGGGCCCAGCTCCCACTCGGGGATGCACAGGACCCATGCCCACAGATAGGTTCTCTCGTGGGTAACCAGATTTGCAATATACCTAGGCCACTTTGAGTCTTCTTGCTTAAAACTCCCTCACCCTACAAGTAACTTCCTTGTATTGCTGTACAAGGCCTGTAAAATAAAGGTCCATCAGTGTCTGCGTCATTATGGATGAAATAAAACATGCACACAGACTACCGAGTCCCGTGGAGGAAAAAGAACAGCATGGCTTTTCTCTCAAGGGGAGCAAAAGCCGCAGCCTCCGCCATGACAGGCCTTTATTTTATTTCTCCTCACATTACAAGATGGTCCTCACTCACTATGCTCAGGTTACAACAAAGGAGCCAATGCCCCTAATCACATCACAGAAGAAGGATATTAGCAAATGAAAAAGGGAAAAGTGGTTGAGTCAGTTACACTGGTCCCTGCAAGGTTTATCATGGATTTTAGGAAGTTACAGTAAGCACTTGTAGGGTGAGGGAGTTTTCAGCAAAAAGGCTCAAAATGGCCTAGGTATATTGCAAATCTGATTACCCACAAGAGAACCTATCTGTAGGCATGGGTCCTGTGCATCTCCAAGTGGGAGCTGGGCCATGCAGAAGGGTCTGCCACAGTTTACACCACATCAATGCAACCTGGCAGCCAAGGAGAGTGGACTGGAATGTGCATGTGTGAACAGTGACAACTTCACTGTACTTGTCAGGCGGGCGGTACAAGCTGTTGAGGGAGCGTGTGTACTGTGCGGCTGTCGCACTCAAAATGAGCAAGTAGAGCGATGAATCTGCCTCAGATTTTGTGTTAACTTTGAATATTCCTCCATGGAAACTATTCAGGTGATTCAGAAGCCCACAGCAATAGGTGACTGTGATTGGCAGCTTCATCATGACAATGTGCCTGCTCATTCATCACGTCTCCTGCAGAGATTTTTGGAGAAGCATCAAACACCCAGGTGACTCAGCCCACCTATAACCCAGATTTGACACCCTGCAACTTCTAGCTTTCTCCAAAAGTAAAATCACCTCTGAAAGGAAAGAGATTTCAGACCATCTATTTGATGCAGGAAAATATGATGGGCAGCTGATCGCAATTGAGGGAATTGTGTGAGGTCCCAAGGTGCTTACTTTGAAGGGGGATGAGACATTTTGTCCTATATACAATGCTTCTTGCATCTTGTATCTTCTTTAATAAATGTCTCTATTTTTCATATTTCATGGATGGATACTTTCTAGACAGACCTCGTAGACATTCTTGGGAAGTCTAGGCCCACATTTAGTAGCTGTTTACATATTTATTCATTTCATAATTTATGAATAATAATTACAAATATATATTTTATATAATTTCATCTTATTATACAAGCCTATACAAAATACAGATATTTTCTACTTCCCTGTGAGTAAATTTTATTATCTCAATGTTATTGACAAAATCATTTTATTTATTATTTAACCATTTTGAAGGCCCTGAAATCATTGGCTTAATTCATAACTTAATCATTCTATTGATTCTTTTTATATTTGTTTGAAGAAACTTCTACCTGATAAAGTTATAATCCGTTTTGACATTAACATATTTTAATACCCTTCATAATAGGCATTCTACAAATACCTAGGAAGATTTATTTTAGTGTTTGATTACACTCAGGCATGGATTCTTCCTTCTTTTTAGTTGAAATTCTATGATATATCTGTTACTATTAAAAACTTGTGACTTCTAAAATTTTAGGAGTTGAATAAAAATAAAGAAATATATAAAAATGGAATGGTGGTGGGCTTACACTGGAAACATCTAGATCATGTTTCTCAGTTTAATTGTATATTTGTTGATTTTATTTGAGTTCAATTTCTGGAAAAATACTAATGCAAATGATAGTATTAGATTAGATATTTGCTTAACAGTTCATGCCTACACATGTTTGCAAAAGTCCCCAATCTCTCTACATATATTCACCTTTAGCTGGCTCGATTCTCACTGTTGGTCGTGGGATAGTTAGGTAAATAAGTTTAAATATTGTAGCCCTAGTGCAGCCTTCAGTACTGACACTTGTGTGTCTTATGAAAAAGCAAGTCATTTATCTCATGTGGGTAGATACCATGGATAATATCCAAAGCCCTTTGTCACAGAAATAACAACATTAATGTTATTCCTGTGTTCTTTATAGCTCATAGTCACTTTACTTCATACTTCCCCCAGTACTAGTTTTAAAGTGATCATATTAAATAGTATGAGTTTGATCATTCTTTTCAAGTTCTGCTTCCTAGCCTGTCCTGACATTATAAACCTGACACTTTACCATAGCTTACCTTACATTTAGAGGAAATACTTCCACAATTTTTAGAGAGAGCTTCCAAAGTTTTTTCTAAATGTAGAAATTGTGTTGTAAATAACGGAGATTCTCAGACACTGTTTTCTATGTGTTTTAAATCCTTCATAGTACTTAGAAAATTCTATGTATGAGATTACTCAAATCAGCAGAAAGCCTAAAATAAATATATATACATATATATACATATAGAACACAGCACTACTTTAATGTCAACATAAAAAACATGTACAAAAGAATGCATGAAAAGTAATTTTTTGAGAATATGCAGACAACTTTGTGGCCTTCTGAAGCTATTAAATGTCTGATAAATTAATTTAGGAATACATATTTCCATTATGTATTATTTCAAAGATTTTGTGTCCTCTTTTTCTCAGCTATGACAATGACTACTGTGAATGATTCAGTAATATAATATTTTTTAGATATTATGGACTAAGTTCATTATTCTTGAGCTTCCCTCACCTTGATTTTGGACATTTAGGGCTATAATGACTAGGTCTAACTTTATAATATATTTCAGATTACTGTAAAATTTATTTAAGATTAAAAATACAAAAGATGCATTTTAAAGTATATTAAGAGCTTTAGAATTTTAAATCTTGCACTTGAACTTCAAATGTTTGATAGGTTTTTTTTGGAAGGAAATAAGACTTAAAGGATATTGTGGTAAAACATAGATCTATAAATAAAGATAGATGGAGAGATAGATAGACAAGCATATAAGTAGTTACTATTAAAATATAAATTACTTTCAAAAGACCTGTGAAGAAATTTAACACTCATTAAATTGTTTTCTCTTTATTCATAGTTTAGAGAAAATTTTGCATTACTAGAAAGGTAGATGGTTATTTTTAATTAAAACACAAATACAGTAATTACAGTTTATAGGCTATTATCCTGAATCTACACTGGATGAATTTAAACAGCCAAGGAGCCATTAATTTTACTGTTCAAAGAAATGTTCATAATCTTTTTAAAATGTCATATAAAATATTCATTTCTAAATGCCCTACGGTGATTTCAGAATTTATTTAAAGTGGGCTATTGATAGCTCTTTTTATAAATAAGCAATTACACTGAATATATCATGGCCCATCACATTATATATTCTATAATTTCATGGATGAAAGGCCTACAGCTGATGTGCATAAACGCAGTGCGTAGCTCAGCAGGTGAAGGGTTTGATTACACAGGATAATCAGTGTTATTATTTATAACAACTATTTATGTCTGTTATTTGTTAAATCTCTACAAATCAGGTATCCATTTCTCCAGGTGATATATTCAAGGAATATCTGTAATAGGATATGGACCTTTTGAACATTTCAGAGAATGGCTTGAATATGGCCTTTTACATTTGAATTCCCAGTTTCAATTGCTGTTAAACTAGTTAAAATTAGATTTTAAATTACATTGGCTTCCAAGGCATTTTGGAACTTAAGTGTGCTTTATACATTCGATAGCAAGATGGATTTTTTAACTCAATGCATTCATCTAATTTTGATGAGGTCAAATTTAGTACTGATGAAAGCCTCACCCCTACCTGTTATTAGTCACATTTCTTTGTGCACTTTCTTCATGTCATTCACTTAATAATATTTATGGAGACAGGAGCTGTGCTGCTCATTGAGGTTGTGATGATGTCAAAGGGACCAAAAAAGATACCATTTTCTAATTGCAGTAGTTTTGAATGCTGTGAAGAAAAGATACAATGAGAATATACAATTTCAGGATCTAATCTGGTATAGGTAGTGAGAGAGATCTGAAAATGTGGATCAGAACAATTCAGCAACCAGTGGGGTAAATTAGGAATGTGTTTGTCCAGGGGGCAGGTGGGCAGTTAGAAGGAGAAATTTTGGAGACTCAGGACATCTTCCAAGTCCATAAGGTAGTCTTACTTCCTCTGTGTGTGTTTGCATGCATGCTTATGTACGTGTACCCTTATGCCCTTGCAATATGGCAGACTAGTGATCCCAAGTGTACTTTATTTACACGTATGTGAAGCACAACTTCAATACATTGATGAGTCTATATGAAGTAAGGGATATAATCCCACAAAACAAACAAACAAAACATAAATTGACACCAACTGAGAACCTTGAGCAAAACAATATGTTCATGGTTCTTAAAGCAAAATTCAATATTAGCATCAATCTGATAAACAAGATCCAATAACTGTTTTCACAGTAAACTTGAGACTTCAAAGGCATTTGATTCCCAAATCCTGATCCAACCACCCTCTGAAAAGAAACAGATTCAATATAAACATACTGGTCTCCCAAAATTCAAAAACAAGCTTATAAATAAAGATATCTGAGTATATAGAAAATTAAATCACCTTGAGTGAGATTTAGTAGAACCAAATAAACGAGATTTAAATTTTCAAGAAAATTAGAAATGAAGTTACAACTCTAGAAATATGACTTATATATGGATTAAATGTCTAAAGTATTAAAAGTCAAATGATATAAATAAATTAATTACTTAGTTAACAAAAGAGCACTATTAAATAAATAAACCAGTGGATTTAAAACATAAAAATAAAGAATATAAATTAAAATCCAAAGAGTTGAACTAAAAATGAAACTTTAATGAGATAAATGCAAATTAGCTCCACCTGAAGAGGCAATTATGGTGGAGTACAAGAAATATTCAGAACACAGGATAACAAAAAAGAGATGGAAAAAGGGAAAAGGATTGTTAAAATATAAAAGGTGAACTAAAAATATGCTATTTTTAGCTTAATTGGGATTCTCAAAGGAAGACATAGGTTAAAGGGAAAAGAAACAGTATTTGAAGAGTTCATTTTTGAGGTTATTTTCAGATATATATTCATCGATACAGAAAACTTAATGTATACCAAACAGAAAAAGAATTTTGACTTAGTTAAATTTTAGTAATAATAAAGTACACCAAAGACAAAAAAATACCAAAGAGCAAAAAAAAAAAAAAAAAAAAAATGTGTTACCTGAAGCAAAAGGTCAGATAATAGAAAATATAAATAAATCATCATAATAAATGCACATGGTTACACTCACCAGTTTTAGGCCAGAGAATGTCACATTTAAAAAATCCATTTATATGCTATTTGTTAGAGGCCTATATCAAACAACAAAAACAAACAAAAAAAAACAAAAAATGTAATTTTAGAAAGTAAAATGGAAAAAATATACTAAGAAAATTTAATCATAATAAATTGGAAAAACATAGAACATGTCAGTACGTAATGATAACATTTTAACTTATCCATAAGTATCAGATTTCTAAAGTAATAATCATATATTAAAATAGCCTCAAATTATATTGAGCAATATTTCATAGAATTACAGGAATTTTTAAAAGATATTGATTACCATATAATAAGCTTTCAATACAGGTCTCTTATTTATAAGTTTAAGACAAAAATTGTCAATAATATATAAAAATTTGAACAAAGTGGTGAACTAGCTTCATTCAGAACCCAGCAACCAACAATTAGCAATTGAACATGATTTTTAAGCCTATGTGAGATACTGATAGAAATCCTGTCCAGACCACTGGGAGCAGGCTCATGGCAGGGATACAGGACAGGCCAACCACCCTGGGCCATGGAGAGGCATCACCAGGTCGCCTGGGAAGGGCCATGCTGCCTGGGTAACCGAGCACACAGGTCCATCCCTGGGTTGGCAGCCGGATGGGGCTGAATGTGGCAGCAGTGGCACACACCTATAATCCAAGCAACTCAGGGGCTGAGGCAGGAAGAAGTTCTTACCACTGAGCACATGCAAGGCTAGCGAGGTAATTGAATAGAGGAAAAAGCGCTTCTACCCTCTTCTGATGCCAGATTGGGTGTGCGACCAGGTGAAGGAAGGAATATTGCAAAAGAAGTTAAAATAGCAGCAGAAGAGGGTGCTAGGCCAAAAAGACCTGGCAGTCTAGCACGGGGAAAGAAGGGATTGGTTGCAGGGTGGACTCACCCAAAGCACATGAAACTTAGGGAGTAAATAGGTCATTCTGAGAAAGCACCTCGTCTGTCCCACACCTGAAACTAATATAAACCCAGGGAAACGAAGTCTCTTGCTCATTGGTCGCCGTTTGGGACCTACAGGTGAAAAGTGTACTGGACTGTCCTTCCTATTGGCCATGTGACCTTAGCAGTCACATGGTCCATGGCATCTATGAAGGAGTTTCTTTCTTCCTCTTGCTTACCCGGTGAAGCATTCGTAAGTGCATTTGCATGCTCTCCCACTTTAGCGCACAAGACCTTGCCTCCCTAGAAGCTGTAAGCAAATTGCAGCACCAGCTCTACGTACAGCCTCCAGACCGAGCTTGAAGCTAGACATAAGCTAAGCTACATGGATGACCAGTAATAGCTGCCTATGGCTCCAAGGATGATAATTAAAATGGAGCAGGAATTCTGGACACTGCCTTTTGTTTTGGTCTTGCTGAGGACAACTGGGTTTTGCGGAGGAGATGAGCTTTGAGACGCGGAGTCCCCCATTTTCCTAGATCATTCAGCATCAAAATTAAAACCTTTTTCTTCCCTCACCAGCCTCCGCCTCTAGAGTTTGTCTTTTGGTGGTAGCTGACAACCAAACTTAATTTTTGTTTGGTAATATATGGCCATAGAAGTCATATTCAATGAAATAATACAAACCAGCAAATGCAACACATTTTTAAAAATTAAGTAAGCTGTCAATAAAAAGAACCATTATAAAAATGTATTCATGTGTTTTAACAATACACTTACAAATAACTATTAAGTCCAGAAAAATTATAATAAAGTTTACCTTGAATTTTAATAAAAATATAATGCATAAAATTTTTAACTGAGTGAAAGTGCTTCAAGTTATTTTTCTAGTGTTAAAAGTTTATGTTTAGAAAAAAAGTAATTTTCTAAATATTAATGACCTAAATTTTAAGCTTAAGAAGTTGGAAAAAGAAAGACAATCAAAATTAAATACAAAGAAAGAAGATGCAGATATAAGCAAAAAATAATGAAAACTTAAAAAACCAGACAAAAAAACCCAAAAATTTTTTATTAAAGAATGCTGAAATTGAAACTTTTGCAAGATTGATGGAAGGGAGAGTGGTGAATGGGGAAAGTAATAATCTATTAGAAACTAAACTGAGGACATACTACATGTATAGCCTGTATTAAAAAGTTAATAGAGTAATTTGTATTAGTACATTTGAAATTTAGGTGTAATGGGCAAAATGTAGGAAATACAACTAAATTATTTGTTTATTTATGTTTTTTCTTTTATGTACTTTATTTTTTGAGGAGTTGTACGTTCACAGAAAAATGTTTTAGATGTGAAGGAGAAATAAGACTTTTCTAGACATGCCGAAGCTGAGGGAATTTATCACCAGATAATAGCCATGGCAGAAAATATAACAAATATAAATTGAGGGAAAATAAGAAAGTTGAGTTACATTTACCATTTTCCCCCAAGAAAATGAAAGTAAAAAATGTTTTACAGACAAGTTTCAACAATTTTGAAGGGATGTCGCATAGCCAAATTACACAAACTTTTCTATGAAGACACCCAAACCAGTCAAAGGCAGTTCAAGAATGGAAAATTACAACTCAAAAATATCCATCCAAATTTATTTTAGATCATAAACAAATTATTAGTAGTCTATATCCAGCAATGTAAGAAAAGAATGAAAAAGTATATAATATTATGTTCAAGTTTGTATAGGTATTATTTAATTTCAGACAATTCACAAATATAATTAACAACATTTACCAATTAAAGGAAATAAAACAAGATGTTATAAAAAAAGGCAGTAAATACAATTGATAGAATTCCAAACACAAACATGGCATAAAGTGTTTGATTAATAGGCTTCCTTATTCTGATATGGGCTTTCTCCCAAACTCACACATTATTGTTCATGTTGAAAATTAGAAACATTTCTTTTATAATGGAAACCAAACAAGGGTGTGCACTGTCAACATAATGAATCAATATTTTCATGAAGGTTCTGACTAGTTCATAACATGAGAGAAATATATAATTAAAAGACCTACAAAGGGGAAAATTAATTTACAAAGAATGCGTAATTACAATAAAGAAAAAAGGATGCAAAGAAGAACTAATCTACGTCACTCTGTAGAGTTGACTCAGAAGACAGATTTCATCAAGGGCTAAATAAGTGAAAGAAGAGTAGGATATAATGTCAGGGTTTTTTGTTTTTGTTTTTTAATTGCAAAACTAGGATGTGAAAGGAATGAGGAGATGTTGGGAAGAGGGTAGATGAAGCTCAATTGTCACGTAGGGATTTTGCGATTTCATTGTTCAGGCTTTTTTTATTTTTTATTTTTCCTGTGTTTTAACACGAGCACGCTTACATGCTGAGGGGAAAGGCTTGACTGAGATCACAATGTAGGTTGTTGCTAAGTACACAAGGCTATTTGTAGTCTAGTGCTCTTTCTACCACACTGCTCTGCTTTTCCTTATTAGTCATGATGGTAGACACCTCTCTCTTAGCACTACTATTACCATTTCTTTGACTTTAAATTTTACCCAATAGTCTGTATCTGATTAAAAGTCAGGTAAGTATGGGGCATTGTAGCTAATATAATTTAATAATACAAAAAATACCGTATTTCACATTCCTTCTGATTGAATAGTTGATAATCTGAGTAAATTTTCCCACTTTATAGAAAATAAATACATTTTAAGCATAAATATTGGGTTAGTTTACAACCTTAGGGATATACCCAGTACTCTGATGACTGCGATCATTCAACAGTTACACTTGTGTTGCTAAATTCTATCCTACAGATAGTCTCACATCAAAAAATAAAAATCACTTGGGACAGACAGAGCTAAATCCATCTGTTAAAATCTTTCATTATAATGGTGTTTACAAACATTCCTTCTTGTCCAAGAGAGATTTCCAGCCAAGCGGCAAATCGGCAGCTCTGGAGAGGGTGGCGGTTGTCTGAGGGCCTGGCTCTCCTCCACATCCGCTCTTCCGACTGGCTCACAGTGCACCCTGTACTCAGTTTTTCTCAGCTCCTACCTGTCATCCATTTAGAAAGCAGCTGAAATTACGGAGAAAACTAAGACTCATCTGATGAAATATATAAAGCATTTTGTTTAAAATTAATAGACTGTGTCTCTTTTCTTTCAGAGGAGGCCATAGCCCTCACGGAACAACATCAGAACACAAATTTAAAGACACTGATTTTAAAAATTGTCAAAGATGATAATATGAGTGTTGTTAATCCAAATTTTATATCCAGTGAAAAACATCTTCAGGAGCAAAGGAGAAATCAAGATGTTTTCAGTTGAAGGAAAATTAAAAAAAAAAATTGCCAACAAACGTACTTTAAAATGTCTAAAGAAAGTTCTCGAAACAGAAATGTAAAAGAAGGAATCTTGGAACACTAACAATGAAAGAAGAGGAACAGAGATAGTACATATCTGCATTAAATATAGTAAATTATTCTGGTCCTCACTTCTTTAAAGCATGTTTAAGAGTTGACAGCAGAAAAAAAAATATAACAGTCTTATGGCGCTTTCAGTGTATACAGATATAATGCATAAGACAACTATAGTGTAAAGTGGGGGGGGACCTATACATTAATAAGGTTTCTACATTTCAATGTAAGTAGTAAAAATTTTGATTCTAAATAGAAGATGAAAAGGTAAGCACAAATTTTATAATCTCTGAAACAACCACTACAAAGATTACGTATAGCTAGTCAAAATAATAACTGATAAGTAAAAATGGAATGTTTCAAATGATTCAAATAGCCCATAAGAAGGCAGTAAATGGGATACAGAGGAAAAAAAGCAAATAAACAAGCACTAAAGAAAACAAATAATATAATGGTAGACCAAAGTTCAAATAATTCAAATAATTGCATTATATGTAAATTGCCTATATGTATATACAAAAAAACAAGAAAAAAATAAATATAATGGATGTTTTGATATCTCAGAACTTTATACTATCTACCAAAGACTCACTTCAAATAAATGATATACCTAAGTAGCTTAAAAGTATAAGACTTTAAAAAAAGATGGAGAAATTATATTGATATCCAAAAAAGTGGATTTAAGGCACACAGCAGTTACCAGAACAAAGAAGGGCATTACTTAATTATGAAATCAATGATAATTTATGATGAAAGGATCATCACAAAAAAAGTTCTTAGTGTATACTCACAAAAGACTAAAAATATATGAGGCAAACCTGACAGAAGGGAAAGGGCAAGTGAAAAAAATCATGATTATTACTCAGGGCCTGAACACCTCTCTCACAGTAACTGATGGAACCCCAAGAAAATGAGCACACATATAGAACAACACCATCAAATAAGGGGATCTAATTGGTATGTACAGAATACTGTTCCCAAAAGAGCAGAATACACATTTTCCTTAAGTTTACATTACCAGGAACATTCACCAGTATAGACCATATCCGGAGTTCTAAGACAATAGATTACAAATGACAAAATCATACAAAGGTTACTCTGTAATGGTATTAAATTAATTCAACTAGTAATTAAAACAGAAAGAACATCTCCATTTAGTTGTAAATTAAATAACACACTTCTAAATAATCCATGCCGTGGACTTAATTGTGTCTCCCCCAATTAATTAATGTTGAATCCATAACCCCCTAGTACTTCGCAATGTGATGTTATTTGGAAATAGAGCTTTTAAAGAGGAAATTAAGTTAAAATGAGGCCCATTAAGGTGTGCCTTAATCCAATCTGACTGGTGTCCTTATAAAAAGGATTAGGAAACACAGGCAGACGCCAGGGGCTTGCTTGCTCAGAGGGACGACCATGTGAAGAGGCAGCAGGAGGGCGGCGATTTGTAAACCAAGGGGAGAGGCCTCAGAGGAAACCACCTCTGCGTGGCACTTTGATCTTGAACTTGCAGCCTCCAGAACTATTTATATTGTTTCAGTCACCCAGTCTATGGTATTTTGTAATGGCAGTCCTAGCAAACTAAAGCAATATTAATTGAAGAGCAAATCTGGAAGGAAATTTAAAATAAGTAAAACTGAATGAAAATTAAAATGCAACATTATTGGTAAGATTTAGGTAAACCGGTACAGGAAAATTTATAGCACTAAATGGTTATATTGGAAAAAGAATCTTAATAATTTGTTTCTATTTTAAGGAATTAGAAGAAAATGAGATAAAAATATACCCCAAAAAAGAAGATGGAAGAAAATAATAAAGGGCAGAAATCACTGAAATTTAAAAAAAAAATCAATAGAGAAAACTTAAAACCAAAGACTTGTTCTTTTAAATAATCAATAAAATTGTTAAATTCTAGCAACTCTGACAAATAAAAAGACGGAAGACACGAATGACCGATATAAGGACATGAATAAGGAGATACCACTATAGACTCTATCAGAGATAAAGGTACAACAGGGGAATGTTGTGAAAAACTTTACATATAAATTCAACAACATGATTTTCAAACTACTTTTGTTCTTGCAAAATACAACAACAGACTTTATAAGTAGGATCTTTGTTACAGCTTTCCGTGGCCTGTTTTGGAACACAAAGTGTACAGCCCAGCTCATTTTCTGAAAACTCACTGGGGTCTCCACTGATAGGGAGTGTAGACAGAGGATTATAGTAGAGGTTAAAATGAAACATAGTTAATCACTCAAATTTTTATCTTATGACTTTAATGCTTTCCTACAATCAGGAGCAGCTGGACCTATCACTTCTTAACTTGGGTAATTCAATTGTAGACATCAGTGCATACCTTCTCTCCTTTCTCCCTTGAAGTATAAACAGACAAATATGTTGACTTTAAACAAACTTTTACACCAGTTTGCCAGTTAACTTCCTCTGTGACATAGGTTGTTCAGCGAAAGCAGCCATGGTGACTTACATAATTAATTCATTCATCATTCATTCTCTACACCCTACACTCAGTCTGGCACACTCAAGGTGAATGCATTTTTCTCTATTTCTTATGGTCTCTAGGAAAAGCTTAACACTGGGGACATACACTAAAAACGTGTATTTCTTTTTTTTTTTTGCATGTCAGAACATTAAAAGAATTGTAAGTATGATAATATATATAAATCTCCTAAATTAATCTTCAGGCTTGAGAACTTAGAAGAGGACCTTTTATATTCCTCATGGAGATTTCCATTCTCACTATTCTAATTTTTGATGTAATAGTGGTTAATAACCTGACTTTTTAAAAACAGAATGGCTTATTATCATCAAACAAGAATGGGGATTTTCATGTTGTACATTTAAAATAGTATTGAAAACAAGATATTTGAAACACGTTTCCTAAATAGATGCTTGCCACTATTTAAGGTGGGATACAGAGGTATAGCACATGTGTGTATATGGAAACTATGAACTTAAATGACAATTTTAGCTTTAAACACTTAAATAATTCACAGATGAAAAGTAGGAAACATTGCCATTTGTATCTCTTTTGATGTTCTCAAAAATTCTACAGCAAATATTATCAAAAACCAGAATGCTTTCATAAATGGGCCATCTTGTATACATGTTTAAAATATTTCACTGCTTGCAAATATGAAAATAATAATTATACATAAAAACTTTCAGTTTTTGCTTTCTTAACCATTAGCAATATTTATGTTTTAAATATAATCTTCATGTAGCCAGATGAAAAATACTCTGGCTATACAGCTCTGTTGAGCGTAAGTTGGATCACAAAACTATCATTTGATTAGTGTACTATATAACCCATAGATCAAAATAATATTCTTTTGATTTTTTGAAATACAGCATTCCCTGAGGTAAAGTGATTTCCTAAAGCCATTGTCACAGGACAAGACTTTGTTCTTCTTTTTTGTAAGCTCCCTTTACTATAATGCTGTTTGTCAAAACTGATGTTAAAAGTGGTCCCAGAAGTAAAAAATATTCTATGTTTACTGAAATATGGCTGAGATATTTCCTGGCTCACCACCTTTGACAATTTCAAACATTTAGTATTCTTAAAATTTATATTTAGCTTTACAACATAATTTCTCAAGAGCATAACAGAAAGTATTCTAAGTACAACAATGAGAGAAAAAGGAAAGATAATGATTGATATAATTTTAGATGCCAATAACAAAAAACTCAACTTGAAGGTATAAATATCTTTTACAAACTACATTTTCCAAATATTGTTGCTTTTCTGACTCTTAAGCAAATGTTTTTCAAAGGAAAGAAAAAATGACCACATCATTCATTTTCAGGGAAATCATTCAGTAACCAAAACTTGTGATCTATTCCTGTAACTCAAAAGAGATAAGAATATAAAATAATGGACATTATATAAGACTCAGAATATTATTTTTCTTGCAGGGATATCTTATTTATATATATTTTAATGATTGATATTATCTGATCTCATTAAATCAAATGCTCTTCCTTACTCTTGGGACCATTATTATAAGTCAACTAAATTGAGGATACCTACCATGGGCTACTTTGTTACTTGCCATCTATCATTAATATAACTTATTATCAACACATTCAAAAGCTAGACACCATTGAAAATGATATTATTTTTTGCCATGACAGGTACCTAGATAGATAGACATACATATGTATGTATGTAAAAATCATCTTGTATTACTTAAGCAGAGTAATTTTTGTTTTAAATTTATCTAAAATTAAATTTAAAAATTTTTTCTAAGAGAGCAAAAATTAAATGAAAATCAATTAAACAAAGATGTATGTTTAACTCTGTTCCAGGTTCTCTTCTAATTGCTAAAATGTAAAAATGTAAATAAGACTGTAGCTGTGCCACCAGAGAGCTCATTTTCAGAGGGACAGAGCCTTAACTGGTGACTTTAAATAAAATGGTGTAAGTGTTATGGTAGAGGCATGCCCCTGGAACTAAGGAAGCAAAGAAATGAGGAGGGTTATTTCTATCTAGGCCTTACACTAAAGGCTTTCCTCTGGATAAAAAAATGTGGGAGACTGAACCAATCTGTGAGTATTGGTAGTTAATCAGGCAAAGAACTGGGAATTGTTTCCAGACAGAAGGAGACTTGTTCGCAGTGGCATGGGGTATTAGTTTCCTCTTGCTGCTGTAGCCAATTAGCACCAACGAATTGGCTTAAAACAACACAAATTTACTATTTTGAAGTTTTGGAGGTTAGAAATTGAAAATTTGTTCAATGTCGGTAGGACTGGCTCCTTCTGGAGGCACTAGGGAAGGATCTTACTATTTGCCATTTTCAGTTTATAGAGGTCATCTCTACTTCCTGGCTTGTGGCTGTAACAGAAGGGTCTGGCCAGATTGCTCGGGAGCAGGAAAACCCTACTCTGGACAAGAGGCTGCACTTCCCTGGAGAAGAGAGGTGTTGCAGGAAAACCCAGGGCAGGGGTTTGAAATAGCTTCCAGCTAAAGTGCCTTGCCTTCCCCAGAGAAGGGAGGGACCCCTCAGAGAGGTTGGGAAGTGCCTAAGGCAGCCTGGGATTGAAACTGGAGCTAGGGTGTGACTCCATACCCCCAAGGCAGTGGTAAACAAGTTAGTGACATTTACAGTGTGCATTGCCCCAGCAACCAAGCCAAGCATAGTGGCACATCCAGAGGCAATTTGCACAGAGCCTGCATAGGGCTGAAAAGGCCACAATGCACGTGACAAGGTGATGCCCTGCCCTGGGCAGAGTCAAGGTGTCTCAGTGTGGCTAAAAAACCCACCTACCCACTTCTGCTCAGGGTGGCCAGAAGAGGGGAAAAGACACAGTGCCTGATGACACTCATGGAGGACATTTACCTGGATTGGCTGGGAATTTGAACGCTCCCACAGCATGTAGGATTTTGGGGAAAAGATTTAAAATGGAAGGTGCAAAGAAGCCCTTCCCTCTTTGCAGTCACCTCTCTTGCATGGTCAGCAGGCAGCTCAACGAGGCTGAATCCAGCTTGCAAAATGTGCACCTTGCCAGTGGCGGGCCTGCGGGATGCCAGTCCGGTTCACAGCTCTTGTATTGCCCTGAACACATGGTCTGGATCAGACTTGCATGGGATGCACACCTAGCCAGTGAAGGGCTAGGGAAGAAGGCTGCAGCCCCACCCGCACAGCACAGGTTATCCACTGCTGCCATTCTCTCGCCTGGAGAGCAGCTCGGAGACACGCAGGCTACAAACGCTCCTCAGCCCTGAGGGCACACGCAGCCCCGGGTGCCATGACCCAGTGGACTAAGCCCCTTTGCCTGGCTGCAGTGATCTGGCAGTGTGCCCTGGCCCCAGGAGAGGGAAAAGTTGCAGCTGGGAAATGGAGACACAGGTCTCATAAGTGCACTCCAGAGAGAGAGAGAGAGAGAAAGCCTGGAAGACCCACCCCTGTAGGTGCCTACAGATAAGAACGGAGGGCTGTTTCTGGGCATGGATTTAGATTTTAGCTGTTTGGGGAACAAGGGGATTTCTGCATTTTGCAGAAGAGAATGGCTAGGAACAGGGCACCCCCTGTTAATAAAAACCTTTTTTCTTCCCCACCAATCTATTTTATGGTTGTATGTGGTGGCAGGGGTCCGAATCCCATTTTACCCTGTAACATGGCCAATTTCTTCTATCTTCACAATGTATCACTTCCATTTCTGTTTATCATTATGTCATCACTCTGACTTTTCTTTTCTCTATCTGGATCTTCCTACATTGTTATTATTACATTGGTATCACACATCCAGGATAACTTCCCCATCTCGAGATCCTTAACTTAATCACATCTGCAAAGTCCCTTTTGTCATATAGTTTCCTGGGATTAAGGGTGTAGACAAATTGGGGGCCATTATTCAGCCTGCCACATATAGTTCGGCAGGTGTAGACACACAGGGGATTCTAGGTCACTAGCAAATATAACAGTTTGGAATGCAGCTTGATATGTCTGAAAAGGCAGTTAAAGACTAGATGAGTTTTTCTCAAAATGATGGTCAGTCACCACTCCAAGTTCAAAGGTATATGTCTTTAAGCAGTGGGAAAAGCACAGCAGAGAAGACAGGAGAACTGCATAAAAGATGTCTTTAAAAAAAAATATCTTTATCACCATAATGGAACAGTTTGAATCTTCTGAAGGTTCACTGATAACTGACCTATATAATTATATATTCATATACTGAATTTTAGTGCCTCCTGTGCTTATATTTTTAGTTTTCTGGTAGCCTTTTAATTAAGAAGCTTCGGTTGAAATTCAAACAGAAATGATGCTCCTGCCAAATGAAGAGTAAATTATATTATAGCTAGCTGAACAAAGGAACTTTTGCAGAGAGGAATGTGTTTGCAGTGTTGAGTCATCAGATGGCATATGGGCTTTGTAAGACAGGCATACTGAGCTCCAATAACACACAACAGTTATTTGGTTTATTTAATTCTGTATGCTTACAATGAGTAGCTATTTCATTTAAGAACTATATCCTCATTTGTCACATTAAATTAATATATTTGAGTTGTTTTCATTTTGCCCACTGGTTGTAAAGTTGTAGAAGATATTTAAGGAAAAGAATGTCATATATTGATTTATGTTTGTACCTTTCAATAATATTTTAATAAAATGATTAATCACTATTTGGTCTTTCTGAGGTTTTTTAATTTGAAAGTGATATTTGATAAAAAATTGAAATTTACATTATTAAATGCTTATCTTAGAAAGAAGAAATTCCTTGAAACAATAATTCAATTTTCCATTTCAAGAAACTAGGAAAATCAGATCAAAATGTGGCCAGAGCTAGCAGAAGGAAGACAATATAGAAGAAAACAGGAAGTAAGAGAATCAAGTCCAAAATCTGGATGCCTGATCTTACTTCTCAGCTTCATCACTTAATACTTTGGGGCAAGGTACCAAACCTTCCCTGTCTCAATTTCTGTATCTGCAAAACAGAGTAAATAAGAGTGCCTATGTCACAGGACTGTTAAAAGAATTAAGAGAAAAGTTCTTAGAAACATGAGAAATAGAAATGAAATGAAAACTGCTCACAACAGTGTTTGGCACATAATAAACTGGATCAAAGTGGGGTGATCAGTTTGTTGAGGGTAGAGTCAGTTTAGAAACTATTATGAGTTTTTCATTTAACAATGAAATAGTATTAATAACTGCATCATAATAAGCTACTTCTGCCATGGCTTCATCTAGGAGTCTGAAAGAACATCTGTAGTGAATATAACTTCACTCTTGTGTTTGAAAGACACATGTAGTGAATGCAACTTCACTCTTGAGGTGCAGAGCAGGGGTCCCCTAAAATAGAAAATCATATTCCCTCAAACCTTGACTGGGGGAAGAGGGAGTAAGCAATGTGGCTTTTAGCTCTGGCTAGTGGTGCTTGGTGGATTGAGTGCCGGCCTGAGACCAGGTTCTGTTGGATTCCCAGTCAGGGTACATGCCTGGGTTATAGGCCAGGTTCCCCGTGGGGGTCATGCTAGAAGCAATCGCACACTAATGTTTTTATCCCTCACTTTTTCCATCCCTTCCCCTTGGTCTAAAAATAAATAAATAAATTTTTAAAAAACAAACAATGTGGCTTTTAAGATACTTTGCATAACAATGGCAAGTTAAAAGCTATGCCACTGCCCCGGGGAAATGTGTTGGGACTTTGGGAGCATTCAGAGACTCCTGACTGTAGCTAGGGGCGAGCTTATACAGCACCTGCACAAGAGACAGAAGCCAGATGATGCTGCATCACTGAGAGCTCTTGCCCTGACTAAAGGTGGCAGCCAGAAGAAGGTAAAAGATAGAGGGGAATTGGCAGAAGTAGCACATCAGAGGGGCTGGATATGAGGTCATATAAGAAGTTCTGGGCTGAGCATAAATGTGGGTGGGAGAAAGAAAAGGGAATTCCACTGCTGTCTGTAGTAAGAGAGGAGCTACACTGCTTTTCTGAGGGATTCTGACATGAGGTGTGGAAGGGTGTAAGGAGAGAGCTGATGGAGCTGTGTGGAAACCTGCCTAACCAAGCAAAGATTTGTGGAAGGTGCTTGGAGCTGAACTGGGGCAACTGAGCTGCAGTCTTCTGTTTCTTTGAAGGACATATGGAGAACTCACTCTGTTGGAACAGGTGCCTGCCTGGACTCCACCATGATCCAGTGCGATACGGCACATGTTTGCCTGAACCATTACATGGAGGCCTAAGACAATAACCCCAGAACCTGAAGGAGAGAGTTTCTGCGAGAGGAGAGTGACTTTGAAACCCACAAGAACACCTTCCAGAGAGTATGGAGACCTGTTTGCACAGCTGGTTTAAGCACAGATTAGGATATGGGGAATTGATGGGCATGGTTTTGGCTTATAGCCTAGTGGGGAGCAAGGGGAGTGCTGGGTCTCTTGGGAAAAGAGGGCTCTGAGCAGGAGTGTTCTCAGCCCCCATGAGGTTGGAATCCTGTAAACAAAAACTTATTTCCTTCAACACTAATTGTTGAGTCATGCATCAAGGTGCCACATGCACGAGGCCAGGTTTGCTTGGTACACTCTTATGTGGGAAGAACACCAATGATCCAACTCTCTTTTGTTTTCAGTGAAGGTTAGCTGACATTTACCCCCAATAACAACAGATGGTGTGCTCTCTGATAGAAGAAAGTACTGGACAATGCTGCATCTGTGAGCCGCTCGCATACCAGTTGTATGTACCATAACGAACCTTTGGAGATATAGTAAAATCACTAGACTGCAAGTTGCACAAATCAATAAGAAACATTACAAGTATAGGCTAGATAAAATAAGAAATGTGTAGGAAATAAAGGCTGAGCTGTCCTATATTAAAACATATATAGTATAGTATAAACCCTCTTGCTATCACAGTATGATACGAACATAGATTTTAAAAGTTTAACAAAGTATTAGCACACCAAATTCCATCATTGTATAAAAGAAAATACATTATGCTTAAGGCTTACAAATTTGTTTGACATTTTACAAATAAATTAATATATGTCATTCAATGATTATCTTAATAGATGTAGAAAATATTTGTCAAAATTCAACATATAATAAAATCAGTTTTCAATGAGTAATAGAATAAAATTCCTTAATGTTGTAAAGTTATTTACAAAAAAAATACATGTAGCACGCATTATTTGTAATGTGAAGGCATTGAAAGTATTCAGGAACTGGACAAAACTATTGCATCTCATCTTGTCTTCATCATTATACTACATGCTGAGGTCTATTTTATTAATGGTAAGACATTAAATGCAAGAAAAAGAAAATTAAAAGGGAATAGGTCACTAAGTGATTGTATGACTATTTATGTAGAAAAACCACAAAAGGATCTTACTAGTAAATTATGATGAGGAAATAGAAAACTTTGACAAAATTTTAAAGCGATGGGCTATAAAACTAAAGTTCAAAAGTCAATGCATTTATACATACTGGTCTCAATAAGGTGGAAAACAAAATTTTGAAAACAATATATATAAAATGATAAAAATAACTGTAGCTATCATTTCTCCTATAAGTTATTTATAGTTCCAAATCAATTTCAATTAACATCTTTGTCGAATTACTGTTCTTTCTTCCTCTTACTGTCTTATTTGTGTGTGTGTGTGTGTATGACACTTAGGGGATGGTTGATATTGAGGAACTGCCAACAGGTACCAAAGAAGAAGTATAATTTGGGGGTGGTATGGTGTGGAGTTTCCTCTGCTTGTTATCAATAATTATGATAAAGCTATAATTAATAACAATATGGTATTGATACATATAGAAAAATTGAACAAAAGAACAAGACATGGATACATATATGGACACTGAATTTAGAACAGTGTTTCACTTAAAATGAGTAAAAATGAATAGAGTTTTTAGCAAATACCATTGGCACTAATGGTTTTCTCTAAGACTAAACAATAAAATCAGTCCCCTAACTGACACCATATATATATAACTATGACTGAAAGGTAAAAATAGCAATATTTTAGATGACAATTGAGGAAAATGTATTTATGAAATTAGGGAATAAATTATTAAATGCAATATCACTGATCATTTTAACTACATTATTAACTGGTGCACAGGAAAAGAGAAGTCCCAAACTAGGAGAAAATATATAAAACACATAAAAGTTATCAGTGTGAATATCCACAGTGAGTGGGTATCTGCTAAAAATCACTTAAAAAGACACAATCTGATAAAAATGAGAAAATGAATAAAAAAGCAGATAGCATAAAGGGAAACCCAGATAGCCAATAAACATGTGAGAAGATTTCTGACCTGATTAGCAGTCAAGAACATCCAAATTCATAATACGATGGTCCATCTTTTGCCTTTTATGCTGGCAAACACAGAGTCTAGCCAAGTCAAGTGTTAGTGAGGGCATGCAGCAAGGGGAGCATTTAAACACTGCTGTTGGCGATGGAGACCAGCGGACCACTTTGGGGGAAATAGCATAATATAGAACATTTGAAGATGTTTTTAGCATAAGATGGGGACATCAAAACATAATTTATTTAAAAATATTGTATATTTATTTGTATATATTTAAACTTCAGTCACCTTCAAAGTACTCTCCATTTGATGGAGCTGTTTTTTCAACTGGTCAAAACAATTTTTGAATTTGTTAATTTTGATGCCTTTCAGTGTTTCTGCTTAACATCAGTGTTTTTTGTTTAACATCTTCTGCATCGGCAAAACGTTTCCTTTTGAGAAATTTTTTCATCCAGGAGACAAAAAAATCGCCACAGATGAGGTCAAATGAATAGGGAGGATGAGACATGGGGGTCACAGCATTTTTGGTCCAAGATTGCTGAACACTAGGTGTGGTGTGGGCAGGTGTACTCCTAAATCACCCATTATAAAATAGGCAATGCATTGAGTCTTCAAAAAAATATTCCTGAAGCTGAATGCAACCTCTCACAACAACAATTGGTACACTGATACAGATGGGTTCCTAGAACACTCATCTGGGAGGCAAGGCTGTACTACAAGGGGCTGACTTCCAAAAGATAATTCTGTTTTTTTGGGAATCCCCACTCAGATGGTCCAAGAATTCCACTCCCGTAGATGTATACCAAAGGACAAGTGGAAGAATATTTACAGTAACACGTATAATGGCAAATATTACAGCACAATCAATACATTCACCAATATTACAGTGCAAAATGTGATAAAGTCATAAATTAGAGAAGTGGGTATACATGCTAGCACTATATAGACAGATATTGGGAACGAAATGGTTAAAGAAAAAAGCAAGTTGCAGGAGATCAGACACTGCACAATTCAATTCTTTACAATGCAAAACAGGCTAGGTGGCATTTTCCTTAGAAATAAAAAAAAATTAGCTAAAGTGTGCAAAGAAAGGAAAAAATAAAAATAAAATTTGGGTCACTGATTAGGGATGGGGTGAGTACTAAGGACACACAGAACTATAGTAGTGAGGTTGTCCCTTCCTCAACATTGACCTCATTCCTATGTACAGGTCACCATTTTATCATTATTTTTCATACCTTGTAACATACATGTACTTTAAAATATTAATTTGAATTTATTCACTAGTTAATGCATTTAAAGTATTTATTCATCAACATCTATTTTAAGCTGCTAAAAGAAAAGAGTATGCCTTTCAAGGGGCTGCCATAGAGAGATGCAAGCTTTCCTAATTTCTTGTCCCTTAGCTTTCTTGGATGTGTGAATCTCATTTGACTTTTGTATAGCCCTGCTGAAGCTCAGAGTCTACCTAAGGCATCGTGTTTATTTTAACAATGTCAAACAATTAAAATCTTCACAGATAAAGTTCTTCTTTCATTTGGTAATTTACTCAACTGTCAAGTATGAACTATTTTTAAGTCTCTTTTGTGTGTTAAGCAGAGGAAGGCTATTGCCCTCTCACTGTTTACAATTTTAGCAGCAGAGATAAGACTGGTTCAAAGACGCTCTTTTGCCAGGCAATATGAAGAGTGCTGCCCAGGAGCAAAAACGCAGGTGCTGTAAAAGTGGAAAGGTAGAAGACTGATTGCTGGGATAATCCTGCAGCTGTTTCAATACAATAGCTGCCCCGGGAACTTTATATGCAAATTTCTAGGGTTGGGATCAAGAACTTGGAAGAAAGTCTCAGGAAGGAAATTGGAATTTCATAATAAGGAAATGAGTGGAAGTGAGGCTTCTGTTGAATAACAGCTGTCAGATTCTCTCTGGTAAAGCAGAGTCCTGTCTGAGACAGATGGGGTGGTGTCCATCATCTCATCTGTGAGTTTAATTTAGATGACATTCCGACCCTATCTAACTGTGTGCTCTACAGTAATGTGTTATGAGTTCAGGAATGCAACGTGCTGCATATTGTACCAACAGGGATAAGGGGGTGAAGTTGTGTGTGTGTACATGTGTGTGGTGAGTGAGATTATGAAAATACATAGAAGAGTATGTATGAGGAGTGGGAGAGGGGCTCTCTTCTCAGTAAGTAAATACAAAATGCAAAATGGAATATTCAGCATGCTGGGCTAAACAATGTTCTATTGAAATAGCCCTTCCCTTGGGGAAGTTCAGCACTATCCCATCTTCAGGAATCCTGTCTGAGTAATTGACTTCCCTGATATAGTGATCAATACGAAACATTTGCCTGTTCTCTAGATCTATATTTCAGATTTCCTGGAGGGCATCTCCACAACCTCAAGATATTTTTTCTAAAAAGTAAACCCAACTGTATTTTACTCTTATAGAAAATCTTTCAAATTCTTCAATACCAAGATAAAGGCAACATTCTTCCCCTTACACTCAAGGCATCCAAATAGGACTTACTCGCAATGTCCTTGGGTCAGGCGCTCCACCCTCCAGTCCAACCCGTAGACTTAGTAATGCACAACGTAGTCTGTTTGTTGTCCCGTCTGATTTTGCTTGTGTTTCTTCTATGGAGAATCCCCTCACTTACCTGTCAAAACCTACCCAAATTTCAAGCCTACTTTTTAAAAAGAATTTGTTGCTTACTCAGCCATAAATCTGTTATATCTTTAAAATGCTTTTTGTATGTTTTATTAACCACTTGGCTATTCTTAGTCTCTGTATATGGATTTATCTTTCTCTTGTATCAAAGCATACACTCTTTGTGGTTAGAAATTTTATCATTAATATCAAAATCATTACAAAACCAACATGTGTAAGGCACAAAATAAAGCACAGAGATTGAAAGGATAAATAAGGAAATCTTACACATATGTATGTTATATGTATTATATGTATCATCTCAACAGAAATTCTTAGGTGTAATAGGAATACATAAAATATTTTGTTTATTTTGAATATATAGTAGCATCAGTGAGGCCATGATATTCTCTTTTAGTCTAAGATTGATTTCTTTAAATCTTTCTTTCAAGAATATTTCAATATTTCTATTGATTTCTTGCCTCTGTCTCTCTTGCTGTATTTTTCTCTCTCCAAATACACACCCCCATTTGGTCACTATTATCATTAGCCATAGTGTCTAACAACATATGTAGTACAAGTCTAACAGAAGGTTGATTACTGGCTCATTTATCTATGCTAATTAATGAGGTAAAATTATTATTTAACAACAAATACTGAATTTGAGGTATAAAATATAGAAAAAGTTCCCCAGTTTACCATTTCCACACTACAGGTTTACCATTTCTAGACTAGGATGAAGTTGGAGTTCGTTGACATTGTGTGATGTGTGCATGTGTGGAAATAAAAGGGGATGAAAGCCTGGTGCTGGAGATACGTGTGTAAACTACTGTGCCTGGTCATGTTGCCTCCAGAGGCATTTACAGGTGAACTTACAAAGTGGTGCCTTAGTCCAGCTCAGATCCGGTCAGAGCAGTTATCACGCCAATTCAGATAACAGTGACCAAGGAACCCACGAGAGCTGTCCACTGCTTTCATTCTTAGGAACGTGTTTTCATACCTGTTGGGCAAGTATTTGTGCTTTTCATTTAAATGACACTAAGTCCTTTGTTTCCCTTCTAATACCACCTGTCCTAATTACTGAGTTGCTTTAAACCTCTGGCAGAGAGAAAGTGTTGTTTACTTCTCTTTGTTACCCATGAAATGAGAATACATCCATGTTAAAAATATTTATGGGCTTTTATTGCTGTTAATTATGAAAAAAAGAGAAAACATTAAAAAATAGCAAACATTGGCTTACACGGAAAGACAAGTAATCAGGACTCTGTATTTTTCAACTTGTTAAATCTATGAGCCCATTTTACATAAAAATATAAACCACAAGCTTCTTTTTTCAAGTGTTATTAACTTTTATTATATTACTTAAATATGCACAAACAAAACTTATTTTACTTGTAACTCTGAAACTCTGTTAAATCACATTTCAATCACATTTCCAAATAAAAATACTAAAATTTACCACCAAATCAATAAAATTCAAATTGACATTAAAATTGCATACATTTTAGGAATTTTTAAAAATTAATTAAAAAGTATAAAGGATAATTTTTTTCACTTTCTCATTTTTTTTTCAGTATGCTGAACCAGTTTTGGGTAATAATTTTACCATTGCCACTATTTTGTCATTAAAAAAATCTAATAATTTTAACTCTTGGAGAATTATTTTAAGAGCCAATCAATTTAATCATAATCATAAAATCAATGAAAAGAATTTTATGGGTGAAGTCTTTTATATTTAGTGTCATAATTACCTATATAAAAATTAAGTCTACGCATCTGTAGGTAAAATGGTTAGGAGATTGTCTGCTACAGTACAGTTTCTGTTAAGTTCTTCAGGGTTCAAAGACCTTGTGGCATTTGATGACTTAATTTCCCCACTGCTCTTCCTTATGTAAATGACTGTAAAATCTTTATTTATACAGCTTGCCATGAGGTAATTTGTCCTTTACTTGAAGCCAATGCAAATGCAAACTCCAGAACATCAATAGGCCAGCAGAAAATGGTCATAAATTGATCATACCCACAATCAGTGACGTTTTTATCTACTTAAGATTATACAAAATAAATGCTGAAAATTAAATAATAATCTTACAACTAACAAGTACATCTTTTAGGAATAATAAGTGTAGAATTTTTTGCTTTTACATCTATACCATGACACTTCCTCATATCCTTAGTTCTATTAAGGTAAAAAAATATACATAAAATGTTAAGTCATTTAGGATTTTTCCAGAATCAAATGTTATTCATAGTTCAAGGTAGAGCCAAATTAAAATGAGAGCTTCACTCTTTTGCACAGGAATATACTTAGGTCATTTACCAACTGTTGCACGATCCAAAGTAAACTAAACATATCTTAAATAGTTGAAGGAGCCCTGGCTGGTGTAGCTCAGTGGATTGAGCGTGGGCTGTGAACCAAAGGGTCGCGGTTCGATTCCCAGTCAGGGCACATGCCTGGGTTGCAGGCCAGGTCCCCAGTAGGGGGCCACGTGAGAGGCAACCACACATTGATGTTTCTTTCCCTCTCTTTCTCCCTCCCTTCCCCTCTCCCTAAAAATAAATAAATAAATAAAAATCTTAAAAAAAAAATAGTTGAAGGAAAGATTGATTTAGGGAAGAACATGAAGCATAAGGATTGTCGAAGAGCTGGTTTCATTTAACAATTAACTAAAAACAACTCATAAAGATTGCTAGATTATTTACCATAAGACATTCCCTGAGACAATTTTGTCACTATATAGTTTTATCTATGATTTCAATTCCTTATAAGTGTTACCACAAAAGTAAGCAGGTAAGGATCTACAGTCTGCAATTCTATGTGTTACATTTGCATTGTTTTTCCCTCTTTTCGATAAACTTTAAAGCCTCTATGCCCTGGCTGGTGTGGCTCAGTGGATTGAATGCTGGCCTACGAACCAAAGGGTCACTGGTTTGATTCCCAGTCAGGGCACATGCCTGGGTTTCGGGCCAGGACCCCAGTAGGGGGTGCGCAAGAGGCAACCACACATTGATGTTTCTCTTCCTCTCTTTCTCCTTCCCCTCCCCTCTGTCTAAAAATAAATAAAAAATAAATAAAAATAAAAATGATCTTTATTTATAAAAAAGCCTCTAAATATATATTCTTAAAGTTTCTAATTAAATATAAATATAATATATAGACATATAAATGTATGTTTTAGCCATAAAAGGGCTAAACAGCTAATTCCAGTGAATTCTCAAATAAATGGTAGAATGATATTTACTCTATCAATTTTCAGTAAATGATTTATTAATAAGGTTGTATAAATGTACAGTTATGCAACACAGTTTTCTAATCAAAATTAATGCAGAAAAGGATGTCCTATTTTTATTTTATTTAAAATGAATTTAATTCCACTGGAATTTAGATTTCTTATGAGCTAAATAGACTGTCCCATCACAGTACACTTACAGATTAAATTACAGATTATTAGGGGAAAAAGAAAAACACTAACATTTGTTTTAAAAATTTTTTATATACATTATCTTATATAACACAATTCAAACATCTCTTGTTATATCAAAATTTAATTAACAAACCAGAGACCTGATTTTTATCTCTATTTGTATTCTCAAAGTAATTAATTTCTACTCAAACCATATCATGATATGAGTCTATGATTTGATGATTATTGTCAAAAAGTAAAGTTTGGTATTGTAATATATTCTACACATTTTCCAGAGAAAATAAGATGTAATGCATTATCAAACATGATGGAAAAACCTTAAGTTTTGAGGTTTAGAGGGGAAGGTATGTGTTAAATAAGGCATAGAGAAGCAATCCCAGAATTCAGAGCAAGGTAAGAGAATAGAATATTAGTAAAGAAAAAGTAAACATTATTGTTACTGCTATTATAGGTAATCTCTGCAAATAAAACCTTTTGAAATTGGCACTGGGAAAGGATGACCACAATTTGTTTTTTTCTTCCAAATACATTTAATTCTGGCTTTTGGCAGTCTTTTGTTTCAAAAAATGAACTTTTGATCTAACAATTAAAAAAATAGTATTTTCAGTTTAACTCTACACTTACAAAGCAAATGGCAGTAAAAGTAAAATAGTTTTAGTAGGATTGATCGATATCCAGCGAACATGCAAGCAAGATATCTATGCAGTTCTATAACATAATCAACTTTTAGATGCTAAGAACAATTTTAATATTGGAGTACAGAAAATCTGTAGTACTCAAGTAGCCTATTTAGTTTACCTGTTTTTTTTTTATTCCTAATAAAATGATATATGGAAAAGAAAAAGCATGGTTTATGTTTAAAAACTTTCTTACTGACAAATGACTGACCTTAAAGTGTAGATTAAGTTCTTCAGCAAATGACTTCTTAAAAGCAAGCTCTTATTTTAAAATTATGTTGAAAGTTTATCATTGGCAAAGGCTGTGAGGGAAGCGATAAATGTGAGTAATAAGAAATCAATCTGTTGCCCCAAGGTTCTCAATCTTCGGATGAGTTTAATTGTTGATGCTTTCTTAAATAACCACAATTTTACACTTTGCTGCTTTCTACAGTCTTTTAAGGTTTAGGTTGTTATTTTAAAATTTGCTTGTCACCCTTTATCAGTTATACATCTTTCTTGAGTTCATTGACTTCCTGAAACTACCTCTCAGAATTAAATATGGTCAGTAAATGTTATGGCATATGCAAATTCACAGTTGTATGTAAAGTCAGAGGTGAAGGGTATGTTCACAAATTATATAAAACTGTTAAAAATATTAGTCAGTAATCAGTTCAATCTATTGCCATGAAAATAAGATCTATTTTCTCCACATTGCTCCGAAACAATATTACTTCAAGTAAAAAACTTAATTTAAAGGCATTTGACAAATTTTCACACTGCTTGACAGTCAATATTTTCCTCCCCCTTAAATTGATAGTACCTCTGCTTTTAGGTAATAACATAGAGAGATAAACTAATAATGATAGTTACAAAAAGGAAGGGGAATTTAGCAATTTCCAGATAAATTTGATCAAACAGGGAAATCAGATCTTTTTTTAAGAAAACATTTTATTATTTTATTTTTAGAGAGAAGGGAAGGGAGGGAGAGAGGGAAGGAAACATCAATGTGTGGTTGTCTCTCATGTGGCCCTCACTGGGGACCTGGTCTGCAACCCAGGCATGTGCCCTGACTAGGAATTGAACTGGCAACCTGTTCGTTTGCAGTGCAAGCTCAATCCACTGAGCTACACCAGCTGGGCTGAAATCAGACTTTCTAATTCATGCCAATATCTACTTTATCATAGATTGAATTATCTTATTTGCCTATATGTCTTGGTAAAATTAAACAGATAATCACAGTCCCCACTCCTCCTTTTTTCATACAGCGAAAAAAATCATAGCCCAAATAAAATGAATCAATACAATGAACTTTGATACAAGTTTTGTTGTTGTGTAGTTAACAAGCCTCAGGGCATAAACGTATTACTGACAAACTTCCATGTGTTACAATAACTTTCATCTGCCAAGAGCAGCAAGCTCTATTCCTAAGGAGTCAATCATACTATAAACAATTAAACAGACAAATATAAGCTAATAAAATTGTAAATATTATAATTGATCATGTTGTCTTTTACCCAGAACATTCAATTTATTGCAAGCCAAAATATTGAAATAAACTCATTGTTTCACTCTTTTTTTTCAATGTTGAATTGTGTACATATAACAGCCAAATCACCTTATTTTTATATGGATCATTGCTTTCAAGAGATTAAATGATTTTTTCAAAAATGTAATTTTGGCAATACTTGCAACACCCACTAAACTTGAGAGTTACTAATTATATTCTAGCTGAAGGATAGATAATGTCAGTTGTAGAGCTAAAACAGACAATCTTTGAGTGTTCTCTTATAAGCATAGCTGTCCCATATTTAATTTAGTTAACTCTTTGTAGTACTCTGCATTACTGGCCTTGAGAGAAGGCCTGGGATATATTTTGAGAAAAATAAAATAATATAAATGCAACACAACTATGTTTAACGATTAGTGAACTTGGCCGCTCCACATACCTTCATGAGCCCAGGATGTAGATGAGAAGGAGATGTCCCTGCCTCCAGCACCAGGTATCACAAGAATGGGTATCTCAGTGGAAAGAGGTGATGAAAGGCAATGGAAGAGAAGTCACTTCACTTCTTTTGTTTAAAAGAAAAGTAGGAGCTTTTATTTTAAAGTACCCACCCTTTTTTTTTTTTTTTTTTTTTTTTTTTAGAATGGTGAATCTCTTAACCCCAGTCGTTGGACTTAATTTCCAATTTCCAAAAAAGTATCTCTTTAAGGAACAGTTGCATGAAAATTATTAGTAATGCATGTATGAATCATCAGAAATAGAACAAGTAAGGAAAATGAGAAGTATATCACTTCTTAAATTTGAGGTTAAAGTTGACTGATTATTTTAACTTTAAAATGTTTTATACTTTGAAATATGAGATCAATATTCAAATTTATTTGGCATTTCTAATAAAGTATTGACTTAAGGTAGTTTTTTAGTTATCAGCTGTGTAATTATGGTTATGTGTCTTGAGTCTCAGTTTTATGAATTATAAAACAAGGGTTCAAAATACATCATTCTTCACAAAGTAGTAGAGATAAAATACAACTACGCCAGAAAATGTTAACAGTATGTGACACGTAGTCAATGCTGCTAGTAACTGTGGATTACTAATAGTTGAACACATATATGCTTGACTATTTCACAGTTCAAAAACTGAGGCATCACAAATATTATTTATCATACAGAATTTTTCAGTGAATGTTATCTTAGTGAAAGGTGTTGGAACTACTCTGCAAATGCAGTCTATGTCAACTACATTTCAAAATTATAGAGGGAGTTACCATTAAGGCAAGATTTATTTGCTAGGTTAGAAAAGTAAAAACGTAAGTATCACCACTCTGCTGGTGTGACCAACATGGGTGGTGGGGGCGGGGGGGAGAGGGAGAGAGAGTCAAGCGAGTCAAGCAGGTGTGTGGGATCCTGCCAACATGCTTTGCTCCAGGCTGGTGGGGACTTAGAAGTTCGAATCCCAACACTTTATCTTATGAAGGGTTTATAAATGTGCACAACCAACAAATTTCCCAAGCACTTCAATTTTCTGTACAATCCACTTACAAAAGCCTGGAGAGAAAAGTGCTAGAAATAGTCTTTTATTAACACTAAAAATAGTAGTAGCTAATAAAATATTAACAAGTACAAATCTATACTAAATGCAAACAGCAATCTTCAGTACCACAGGCAGCTTTCCATGAAAAGGGAAGTCAAGCGGAAAAGGCAAATTCATGAAAATCAACAATAGGTACTCCTGAGATCTGTCTGCTCTACCAACATTTTGTAATTGACAGAAATGTTCTTTTTCCAAACAATTCACGACTATGGAGTTTAACAATACGTACGCAGTGCAACACTAAATTGAAAGTCAAATATCTTATGAAGCCATTTGCCTTACTTTTAAAGACAAATATTGGGATTCGAGTATTTTTAAAGACGATGTATAAAGTAAAAGTGAGTCTCTCTTTTTTTGCATGTGATGAGCTAGGCCTTTTATCTGTATGCTCTCCAATCCCTCTTACTCCACAAATCAGTCATTTTAACTATATTTCACAGCTGAGTAACCTGAAGCTCAAAAAGATTAAATAGTTTGCCTCAGAATGTTACCAAATAAAACACACAGGATTAAAATATAACATTTGAAACAATGAAATATTGGTTAATTCCAATATGTACTGCTGTTTCTACTCAGGAAATGTGTTATTAGCTTTTGTCCATCATTGGTCAACATAAAAACAGATCACAAATCTTTATAAATATGTGATGATGATAGGGAGTAATATTGTCTACATCATGGTAAAGAAAAACCGATGACAGTTTCTTTATATTTTTATAGAATGTTACTTTACCGCCTTATAAAAGTATTATATATATTTTTCATATAATAATATACTCAATATAGATTACACAGTGTCCCAAAAGGAGAAAACAATAATGACCTCAAATTCAACAACCAGTCATAGTATGTATTTTCTATATCAAAACATGTTCCATTATGTTTTGTAATCTAATCTTTAAAAAGTAACAATATATCATGTGCATTTTATGTTGGCATTTATTCTAAATGAAATAGATTTCACATTTTAGTAGTAGACTCTCTGTACAAATAAACATTAAGAAGAACTTCACAGTTACAACAGTGGGTATAAATCAGCCCAGGCTGCAGTGAGGGATAGGTGGCAAATGCCTAACCTACCTTTGCTCACTCCTTCCCTTTCTAGTTATCCAGGACTCTTTGTGAAACTGGGCTTCCATGCAGAATTCTTTGAAAACTCTTTTTCTACTTTGTTTTGTTTAATGATAGGTCATGATTCATTCTGATTGGATATTCCCTAAACTATTTTAACAAGCCAAAACTGTTTGGAGACTCAGAATAATAAGAGTAATAATGGACATTATTATTATTAAAAGGGGAAATAATAAATAATCTTCATTAACCACTTAAAAAGATAATCAGTTAATGATTAAAGCTTTCATCTTTATGCAATAAGCATTATCACTAGCTCCATCTCTGAAAATGAAGAGGCCGTGGCATAGGAAGTTGTATGAACTTGTTTAGCCCCACACACTTAGTGCTTGTTGGGCCCAAGGTTAGGAATGAACACTGTAAAAAAAGCAACAAATTCTTTTGGTAGCTAAAACCTCTGTGGGAACTATTCATTACTTCTTTTGATGAATGTCATAAGAAATACCTCATTGGGATATTTATATAATAGCGTGATGCATTATAATTAAATTGAAATATTTGCCTATATGATAAGTGAAAATGACACATTAAAAAATAATTACAGTGATCCCTCACCTATTATGGGAATTACATTCCAGAGACTACCGCAATAGTGAAAATCCGCAAAGTAGCAGCGTTATATTTATTTTATTATTTTTATATATTTTAAGGCTTTATAAACCCTTCCCACACTCCTACAAACCTTTCCCACTCTCTTATTAACCCTTCCCACACTCTTATAAACACTTCATATGCTCTTAAACACTTTCTACATTCTTAAACTTATGTAATTTTAACAACATTTAAAACTCTATATGGGTACTCACCAGTGAAGTATACAGTCATCCCTCACTATATCGAGGTTTCACTTATTGTGGCTTCCCTGTATCATGGGTTTTGATTTGGAATGAGGTCCAAAACTCAAGGTATCCAGGAAATATTAGAAAGGTATCTAAGATGTCCTCACCCCTTCCCCCCACAGGTGTGAATTGGGAGAAGGGACACATGGAGCAGGGACATTGAGAGCTGTTTTGCATAGCAACAGCTTTGCAGCTAACCTCTGGCATGGTCATTTAACATATCTATAACCTTTAACTGGTTTCATAGATATGCTAAATAGTTGTGGCCCTGCTTTGAGCCAGGGGGAGGGAAGTGACTTCCACCCAAGATGTGGTAACTGGAAGGTGATGCCCCCTGGTTACACCACCTGCGAGAGAGCTTAGAGATGATTGGCTTCAGCCATGGAGCCATACCTGCACAGACTCACAATGACAGCCCAGTAAAGATGGAATGATATGGGAGTGCTGGCAAGTGTAGCCGATTGTGGGAGGAGTTGGAAATGGGGCTGCAGAGGAGGATTGGCAGGGGGATTTAAACCCAGACATGGCAGCCATTAAAGAGGGAACCACGTGGTTTTGACAGAGTGGGGACTCTCGCAGCCATGTGAGGAAGAATCACCATGCAGCTTTAGCAGAGAACCGCCACTTGGCTTTGGCAGAGTGGCGACCCCCGCCTCCCCACAGCTTTGCCAAGGAGAACCACACAGCTTTGGCAGAGTGGAGACCTCCCCACAGCCTTAGTGAAGAGAGGACCACACAGCTGCCAGGAAACCTGAATTGCGGACTTCTACTTCTTTTCCTGAGATACAGTACCCTAGATAAGGGCAGAGGGAGAAGGAAGGACTGTGTGTGTGTGTGTGTGTGTGTGTGTGTGTGTGTGTGTGTGTGTGTGTGTGTCAGTGGGTATCCTAAAGGACTTTGATATTTTAATGGATTAGGTCACTACTTTAAGTCAGTATAGCTTTAAACAAACATTTCCTTTCCTTTTCACAAATCTCTGGCATTGAGAGACATCTTACCTCTGGTGGTGGACAATGCAAACCTAGTGGGGGGTCCTTTCGGCAATAGTATATTGTCTTCCCCTTCCACCCCTGTCCCTGTTCTGAAACGATCTCTCTGAAGCTTTGTACTATATATTAATCAGGGACCCTTCTGTTTTATCATACCAATGTAAAGAAACATTTACCAAGTCTATCCATACACTTCACAGTTGGAAAATTATATCTCTTTCTTAAAAATTGATGTTCAATTCTCATAATTAAGTGCAACTTCTCTTTATGTTTTCAGAAGTGCTATCTTGCTTATAAACCTTACAATAAAAAATAACATTCTTTCCAGCTGTATTTTGAATGGGTAATGGTGAATAGTACAAGCAAAGGGAAGAAACAGACCCGTAGATTTGGAAATATGTAGGAAATTATATTTGTGGTATTGTTAAAATACTAATTGGTGAAAAATTCAGTTATTAATCACTAGAACTACCTTAAATTCTGAATGTTAGGCATCACTAGCTTCTACTGACATAATTGTCATATGAATCAGCCACCCACAAAAAAACAAAAATAAAAAAAGAACTTGCAGTATTTTTAAGAGTCTCTGTGGTTTGCATCTAAAAAAGTGCTCAAAATAATGCGAGACAAATATTATATATAGTGCATTAGACATTATTCCTTCTCTATTATTGAAAATTACTTTGTAATTTAATTCATTATTTTATAATATTAACTGTGCTTTGAAATGGATATTTTACTTTTAAGAGTGTTACTTTTTAATAACTATACAGTGAAAATTTGTTGAACGTACTATGATAACTAAAAGTTTTTTTCTACTTTAACATATGTGTATGATGTTAAGATTCTGTAACATTGCCATTATAGAAACCCTGAAATAAATGTTATTGGTTCTGTAGATAAGTGGTAAGACAGTCTTTTTAAATATCCATCCAGTTTAGGAAAGTATATTTTAATAGCTTGCTATAATCAATTTGATACTAATTTATCCAATATCACTACACTTCCAATCATAAAAAAATGGGCTCTGTTTTATCATTGTGTTTTGTTTTGGGTTTTGGCAATGTTATACAAGCCTAAAAAAATAAATTAGAGAGATTTCTCTTTCTGACAATGATGAGGTAACTAGTACAATATTTATCCTTTCACGATAGACAAGTAGAAAACAAACAAAACAAAACAATAGATAAGCAAACATTCTTATACATGGGATTATAGGGAATGAAGAATTACTTCTTGAGGAGAAAGAAAAAAGCCTGGTATTGTGCCTGGAAGAACTCAGACAGACATGAAAGTTAACGTCAAACAAATGACAATGGTTTCACTAGTTGAGCAAAGTTCAGACTTTTAAAATTCTGTAAGAGCTAGAAACTGTGGTCCAGTGTCTTAAAGGGGAGAGACATGTATACACAGAGAAAAGTTCTAGAAATGTGTATATGACTTTCCTTGAGTTTTTTCCTATATACCTAAGCTCCTTATGGCTGTAAGGCCAGGCAATAAAGGAATGCTAGGTTATAGGCAGGCTGATCAGGTCCTAGAGACCACAAGCTGGGGTAGGATATCTGAATTACCACTAACCAAACTGAAGAGAGCCTGTTGAACACCCAGAGTTTTCAACAAAGGACCCAGAAAGAACAATTTCATAGGGTTAAATCTAGCTGTCGTAATGGTCACTTTAGACTCCCGATGATGAAAGTCAAAAACAAGCCTCAAGGGGACTAAACAGATTCTTAGGTAATGTAACCGCTTACTTAAGTAATGTTTATTAAGTTAGAGGGCAAAATCCAGATATTAAACAATGTAGAAATCAGTAGGTTCAATACCCAACCCAAAAATAACTAGACATGCAAAGAGGCAGGAATATGTGACAAGAGACAATAAATCTTAGGAACGTGGGACAATAGGATCATAAGACGGGGACTTTAAAATGGTGCAAGACTGACAGAGATGTACAAGTTAGAGAAATTTCAACACATGATTTCAAAATTTGTTATAAAGTTACAGAATGCAGAACAGTGTCACTGACATGAGGATAGACAGATACATACATCAAGGAACCAGAATTAAAAGTTTGGAAATCTCCCTAAATAAAATAGTTAATTGATTTTTGAAGCAGGTGCTAAAATAAATAATTGGAGAAGAAAGACTCTTTGGAGCAAATGGAGATAGAGAAATGTATACATGGTGAAAGAATGACCCTTAATCCTTATAGAATAACATACACCCATATACTTTTAAGAATAAAACATGGAAAAAAAACTTCAAAACTTCCTTGAGGTATCCTTCTTAAACAGGATGTAAATAGTACAAACCATAAAGAACAAGTTAATAAATTGGATTTCATTAATATTAACAATTTCTGTTATTTGAAAGACACCGTTAATTAAATAAAATGTCGTTATAAATTTAATATACGTATCATATATACAAACCATTTCAAACTTAAAACTGAGAACAAACTATTTATTTTAAAATTAGGCAAAAATAGTACAAAGTTTACAAAATACGATAAATGAAAGGCCCATATGCTGGTGTTATGGGGATTTAAAGTAAAAAAAAAAACAAAAAACTCATGTGAAGTGAAATAAATCAGTCAGAGAAAGACAAGTACCATGTGATTTCACTCATATTTAGATTCTGAACAAACTGAACTAAAAAGCAAAATACAGACTCATAGAGAGCAAGCTGACAACTTTGGGGGATTGTTGAGGGGGTGGAGAGATTAAACAAAAAAGAAAAAGAACTCATGGACATAGGCAACAATGTGGTGATTGTGGGGGATAGGGGTGGGTGGAGGTGGAAGAGGTTATGGGGGGATAAATGGTAATGGAAAAAATTCAATGAAAATTGAACTATTATTTAAAATTGAATTAAAAAGAATTTCACTGTTATACTAAATTCTAATTTACATTAAAAATAAAATAAAAAGTAAAAACAAAATGAGGTATACCACATTCCTATTAGACTAAATAAAATTAAAATGATTTAGTAAGGATGTGGAGCAACTGAAACTCTCGAAAGTTGCTAGCAAAAATGTAAAATCATATGATTGTTTGGAAAACATTGTGGCTTTTTCTTATCAGATTAATCATGTATAAACTCATACCTTTCAATGATTCCCATCGAAAGCATTTACCAAGAATTTTACCTGAATAAACAGGACTACATAAAGACATGTACACAAATGTTCATAGCAACAGTATTTGTAATGGCCCCAAACTAAAAACTACTCACATATTTACCAATATATGAATAGAAAACTAATCATGACATATGTAATAAAATATCCCTCAGCATCAAAAATGAACACATTACTGACAGACACAACAACAGAGAAGCATATCACAAACTGTATATTAAGTAAAAGATACAAGGCATGAAATTGGCCATACTATACACTTTAACTTATATGAAGTGAAAGAAAGGGGAACACTAACATCCAGTGACAAAAATCGTATCAGTAATTTTTTGGACCCGGTGTGGAGTAGAAGAATTAAGTGCAAAGAGAGATGAGGGAACATTCTGGGTGATGCCGACATTATACATCGTGATGGTAATGATTATGTTGGTTTCGGTTATCAGTGGCCATTGAACGGTACACTTGAGATAAGTGCACTTTATTATTGGTAAGTTATACTTCAATGAATTGTTTAAATAAATAAATTAGAATAACTTTTCACTTTTCTTATGTTAAGAAAAATGTACATAACAAGGAAACGGTTTGTTGCTTGAAAGCTTGGAAGAATCACTGGGAAAAAACAAGCTTAGGAAAGCCTTTTGGGGTAGTTACTTTTTTATTCAATATTTTCCTGAGAGACACATTTCCTCCTCTATAAATACATTGTATATTCATATTTTATAATCATTTCTCTATCACTTCCAATTTTATTATGAAAATTAACATAAAAATCTGTTACATTCTTTTAAAATCTTTCTTTTAATTTTCCCTCCTTTTTTATACCCTTCATTTTTGCTTTCACAATAGGCCACGCCTATAGTAGATATTCTTTACATAACCACAATTATTGTGCTCTCCAAATGCTTTTTTACACTTTCCAGTTGGTTCCTCCAAACCTACTAACACAAAAAACTACATAAAGTTTTTCCTTCATTATTACAACCCCATCAGAGACTACTTGTCCCTGAGGACACCAGTAGGCCTGCAATCTATATATGGCTCTTTATATCTCCACGCTGCCAATTTATTATATAAGCAAATAGTCTTTATAGCGGATTAGCATGAATTCCTCCTCAATGTGAAAGGTGAGTTCTTGTCATTATTTATTTGATATTATGATCAATACATATCAATTATAGCATATATCTAAAGAATATTTTTTAAGATTTGATTTATTTGTTTTCAGAGAAACGGAGGGAGAAAGAAAGGGAGAGAAACACCCAAATGTGGCTGCCTCTTGCGTAACCCCAACTTGGGTCCCAGGCATGTGCCCTGACTGGGAATCAGACCAGCAACCCTGTGATTCGAAGGCCAGGGCTCAATTCGCTGAGCCAAACCAGCCAGGAATATCTAAAGAATATTGTATAGGCTTCACATCAGAGTTAATTTGCTAAGATTCATAAGGTTTGCAGAGGTCAACTCATCCCACACTAGTCTCAGTTTATGTTATCTATTATGTGACTCAGAATCACTTGATGTAAGAGTTAGTGCCAGTTTGTGGGACTTTACTTATGCAAATTACTATGTTTTTAAACTTCGAGTGGTTATTCTAATATTACAGTAGCAATCTCTTCAGTGAACATATAAAATAATATTTTAATAAATTGTTTGATATTTAAGAGAATGAATAATATTTTTAAGTTATATGACTTTGGAGTAATTTTAACCACATTGTCAACAAGGCAGTTTTGGGTAACAATTGAGATATTGCCAATGAAACCAATAATTAAGCACCTTTGTTGTAGATTCAGTGAACATTTATACTCAACAAAAAAAATATATATCATAGCAACTCTGGGTACTGCTCCCACTCCCAACTCTAGGCTTGCTATTTTTATTTGCCTGTTAATTGGTTTAGACTCTGGCTGGGTTCCTTTTAGTGAAGTCTATTTCATTCCCTTAGTATTAAGCCTTGGATATTTCACCTAAGTGTCACCTGGAGTTGCTTTAAGATAACAATAGTTTTTGCAGGGTTTACTTTGGAGAGTTCTTCCATTGAACAATATTGAAATCTACTAATTGCAGTTGAGATCCATGAATTGAGATACCCCACTCTTGAGGCCTAGTAATTGTCAGTTGACTGTTTTATCATGTCCAACACTGTTCTGAATCATATATTGCTCTACAGACCTATCCAATGAAATTTAGTTTTATTTAAAGGTTACAGAGGTCAGTATTTGAGATTTTTTCTGATACCTGAAAGCTCTTCATAGCTGATTTTTTCCCATAGTCTCCCTCGTGAATGAGGTAACCAAGCTATAAGCCTATATGTTCATTGAGTCTATGAGTCTCCTTCCAATATCCATTCTCCACTGTTTTTGAGAGCAGCTTTAAGTTTTGATTTCTCTATAAGCATTGCAAGTGTAGTTAGTTACTTTTGGAACAGATCGAGAGTTTATGAGCTTACATTTTACAATGTTTTTCTTTCCTTTCTCTCCCCGCTGCAAAGCACTGGAGCCATCTCTCTAGAACTGGGGTTAGAAACAATAGAGCATTTTCCCCTGAGGCGCATGCCTGCTCTAGGACCTGAGTGGTAGGTGGAGATGGGCAGTAACATCAGGTATTCTTAGCTTGTCTCTCCAATATGCAACAACTGCTTTATGGGCTTGCAAAGAAAGGGTGATTGGCCCCCTGGAATCTCAGGAGCACCAAACTCAAGATAGAACTGCCTTCCACCAGTGGGGCTAAGCCAAAAAAGAAGGGGGAACTCACCTCCTGCCTAGAACTTAGACTCAGCTACTTACAGGGCAGGATATAAGATACACTAACATCCTGATCATCCAGGGAAGTCATTCCCCCAGCTGGGGGTGGGAATAGAGGGAATCCTATGTTCTTCATTGCATTAATGTCTAGTCGAGTTCTCCTATGGCTGAGCTCAGAAAAGAGAACATTGGTTGAAATATTATAGCTTCTCACTCTTATCACTGAATTTTAATAGATTTTTTGAATAGCTATTTCTTACTGGTTCTATATTTGTAGCACTGTTTCCACAGACTTTAAATGATTATGATTATCTATCTATCTATATAATGAAACACACACACACACACACACATATATATATATATACACACATATTTTCACATTGCTGGGAAGTGGGTCCACAGAGTTCCTCATGCCATTACGCCAGTGATTTCTTTAATAGATAAATTTTATTTTCTTTATTTTTTGAGTAACTGTCTCATGTCTCTTTAACTAGTTCTTTTTAAAAATATGAGATGAGTTGTTTCTTATCACTTATTCAGATAAATCATTGATTCAATTTTTTATATTAAATTAGCATATTATATGATTTTATTAATCAAGAAAATTAAATAGTTTTATAAACACCAATACATTAATGTTAACTTTATAACTAGGAAATATATGGTTAAAATTCAGTAATCGTCTCATTTTAGAGGCTCATGGAAGCAAATATATTTCTAATACATATTTAATGGTCTTAATTAAGCACTCTTAGAACATTAAAATTATCTAAAATTGCTACAATAATTACTCTTCCAAACAGCAGAGTGAACACAAGTAGAATTGATCATTTGCTCAGATTAAACAATGCAGTCCACAAGATTTGATGACTCTCACTAACAGCAGAAGCCACACCATATGCATGTTTTATGTAGAGAACAATACTCTTAAGGAAATATTAATTCTTGAATATTCTTATTATTTTATACAATATCATATCAAGTGTTACATGGCATATTTCAATCAAATACACATCCAGAATCAACACACTACTAGAAAAATAGTTCCTTTTTTATGCACAAAAGGACAAAAGTAAAATAATAATCTAAGCTGGCATTCTTAGTATTGTAGTCACTAGGATGATTACGGCCTTTTGAAAGATGGACCTATTTTTACCATTTCAAACAGAAAAGACATGGTCAATTGACTTATAGCAGGGTTGGAAATGAAGTTCAGGTTCCTCTGTTCTATTTTTATCAAATTATAGAAGGACAAAGCCACTTATGCCTCATTTCAGAGTTCTGAAGTTATTTTACAGGCATTTGAGTTGTAAATTGTCTATTATCATATAACTTAACTAAGGCTGTTATTGCAAAAAATCATTTTGTGTTTCATGTAGAGACTGATAAAGTTTCACTCAAAACATGATATTGGCCATCTACTTCGTGAAGCAAAATAAATTTCAAAATCTCTCTTGCTTAAACTAAAACAATGCCAATTAGTCCAACTAGCAATAATGTACATTCATACCAATTTTGAGGCTGAGGTAATTCAGAAGAAAACATCAAAAGTTCAGTGGATGCTGATAATATTCCTTCACTAATTACTTGGATATGCACTGATCACTCTCATGGAAATGATGCAGAGAAGTTTTCCGAACCTACAATATATCATCCAAAATATTATTTTATATATCACCCAACCTTACCATCTTTTGGGATGTTTCTGAGTCTTTGCATTTTTTTTGTATATTAAAAGTTTATTCATCCGAAAAGTCTGACCATTCTTCCTAAGAGATGTTTGAATTTCCTTTGGAAACATTTGTTATTTGTAACATATTACTTATGACCTTTAAAATGGAAATAATTATCTTGAGAAAACTCTTCTTTCTAGTTGTTAAAAGGACTAAAGTTTTACCCCCTATCATGCACAAATTAACCATCTCTTGAAAACCAGCTAATCATTTTTTAAATGTGCAATTTAAAATTTCAAACCATATTACCATTTTCCTCCCAGAAGCTTCACTGTCAGTGACTTAGTAAAACCACCATTAATCACAAGATAAGCTACAGTCATGTGGTGATTGTAATTTGGTCCCACAGAACCAAAGACAAATGATATGGAATACTATTAGCAATGATAGCTTTAATGTAGACATTCATCATGGACTCAGGTTCACTTGATGTGACTTTGGGATAAAAAAAGGGAAATTGCTTAGCTGTTGAAAATTCTATTCCTATTAAATTATAATTTTGAAAAAAAATTGTACAAAATACGAGTGGTAGTATTTGTTTCTCATTTTTCATTCTTAAAAGACAAAATTGCAGGGGGTTTTGAATAACCCAGATGCAGTGCAATTAGAATAGTGAATACTGATTAGTTGTTATCTAATTGCTAATAATAGAATGTGAGGTTTTGGGATGCTGTCATTTTAAAGGAGTGTCGAGGAAGCTCCAGCTTGTCAGAACAGGTCGGCTGCTAACAGAGGCTAAGGAGACACGCACACACGTATACACATGCACACATGTAAATACACACACAGTATTTTATCGGTCACAGACTTCTTAAATAGACTGCTCATAATCTTTTAAAGCAACAAAATACAATTTTTAGGAAGACATCTTGTTCACTAATTTAGCTAATCAGTACTATTCAGTGGTCACATTTAAGAAGTTATTTACATTTTCAAGGACTATACAATTATTTTAAAGTGCTTTCTCTGTAGGGAATCTATAATGTGGACTGAAAGCAGTATCAAAAGTTTGACTGTAATTCACAACTGGGCAAAAATATTGACTATGGGCTATAGCATTTTCCTAAAGGATATATGATCTGAGCTTCAATTCCTCATATGAAGAACAAATAAACCAAGGCTGCCATTTTGAGAATAAATTTAGGCCATACCATTCTGTACTTTAATATTTTATTTAATTTATTTTGACTGTTTCTGCCACCCAGACCTATCTGTGTAACTTGTTCAACTACATGTTCTCTATATTTAGTTATTTTCTTCTCTGTGTTCCCCACACTATCCAATCACTCTATGATCCCAGGGATTAAAATTAATTCTGTACTCTAGCGGGAGTAGATCGGCTGTTAAACCACTAGATCTCTGTAGTATCAGATTTGAGATCGAGCCCACAAAATCTACTGGACTCTGAGAATTAAATTCAATGAGAGGAATAAAAATGACTCTAACCCTTATTTCCTTGAATATTTTAAAATACGTATACTTCTGTGGTTGAGAAAACATGTCTCAACATTTCAGTGGTGTTGATGCTTTATAGGAGTATTTATATAATTAATCCTTAATTTCCTATGGATCTAACAATATTGCATTTAGGTTAATTGTATCTATACTTTGCCTGCTGATTTCTTGGATTGGAAGGAATATTCGTTAGTTCTTGAGAACCTTGAAGAACAGATGCTGCATTTGTTGAACATATGCCTTGCAGTGGGCCCTATGACCAAGTTCTAAGCGTCATGAAAAGGTGGTTTCAAACAACTAGACTGCAGAAAACATGAGCCTTTTAAAATTGTTGAAAAATCCTTGTGACAAAAGAAATTTGAAATTGAAGTTGCATAATTTGCTATCCCCCTAAAGATTCTGGCTGCTGTATTAATACAAAACAGCTTCTACAAGCCAGAAGTTTCTAGTGGTAAGTATAACAACTTGGAGTTTATCTGCAGACTGATTGCAGACCTGTTATATTTTGTTAACTTGAAGAAAATATTTAATTTATATAACAGATAATAATGACCGCTGCATAATTTTCTAGGGCTTCCTTAAAGTAACACACACTGGGTGGCATAAAAAGCAGAATTTTCTTTCCCCCTCACAGTTCTGGAAACTAGAAGTCCAAGATCAAGATGTCAGCAGGGTTTGTATCTTCTGAGAGCTTTCTCCTTGGCCACCTTCCCACCATGTCCTCATATGAATCTCCTCTATGTAAGTGTATTCTGGAGTTTTCCTCTGTGCAAGAGAGCAGCAATGTGAATCCAAACTTCTTCTTATTAAAGAATACTAGTCAAAGTGGACTAGGGCTCACTCCAATGACCTCATTTTAACCTATCACCTTTTAAAGCTCCTCTCTTCAAATATAGTTGCATTCTGAGACACGAAGTTTTAGGACTTCAACAAACGAATTTGAAGGGTGGGTACAATTCAGCCCACAGCAGGCACCTTGATATAGCATGGAGGATTTAGCACTGCAGTAGGTGGAATCTCTGTCATTCTCAAACTTATACCATTCTACCCAATATCTCCAAATTTCTAATTTCCTCGTTTGTACAACCACCTTAACAGTTGTTGCTGGCATTATGTTAGGCAACAGTGGAAAGTAATGAAGATGGTTCCTAGCCCATAACAAGTCTCAACCAATCAGCGTGAGATTTGTGATAATACAAGCTATTGACAAGCATAATTAAGTTAGATTTAGAAATCTTCACACACCCTCTTGTGTAATTCTAAATAAGTTAGTTTCCTTCAGGCCATGACAAGGTTGCTGTCTAAGTGCTTTATTCATAGGACATGTGCATTATTTCACAAAGTCTTACTAAATTATTTGCCTTTACTATTAATACAATTATAGGAGTCACTGAGTTAGCATAAACGTTATAAAAGCATTTTTTCTGATTAGATACTTAAATTCCTCTTTCATACTTATTGAAGAAAGTTCAAATTTCTAATTGTCTATGACCAGTTTTTTTTTTAATATATCTGGGTGCAAGGTAGAATGGTACTGACCCCTTCTGGTTAACTCTATTACAAATTTCTGAGCAATGTATTTTCAATATCATATCTCAGTTCAAACTTTTTTTTTACATTGACATCCTGGGTGACAAACAGCATTTCTCTTTAGAACATTTTCCCAGACTCCTTGTGCATATACATTTATTCAACAAAAACTTATTTTGTTCCTACTATGTACCAGAAATGTTCTCAGTGTTGTAGATACAGAAGGAAACAACAGAGACAAATATCTCTAATTTTATGTAACTGATAGTTAAGTGTTGACTGGTAGAAGTTTTTCCGTGTAAGAGATACTGTTTATACCCACTGCTCCACTTCCAAACAATATTAACTATCATTGTAATTTAGAAGACGTTATGGTGGTCTCAACTGCAAAATCAAGTATACACTTCTTTTACATATGTTTACACTTCTTGTATTGTTGTTCAGTTACAGTTATTCTGCCTTTTTCTCCATTGTTGTCCCCTAACCCTTCCCCCTCCCACTCCCATAGTCAATCCCCCCAACATTGTCCATGCCCATGAGTCCTCTATTTGTGTTCCTTGGCTTGCACCTTCCCCTTCCTTCCCACATTACCTCCCTCCCTTCTCCCCTGTGGTCACTGTAAGTTTGTTCTTTATTTTCAAGTCTCTGTTTCTATTTTTCTCAATTATTTGTTTTGTTGATTGGGTTCCACTTATAGGTGAAATCATATGGTATTTGACTTTCACTGCCTGGCTTATTTCACTTAGCATAATACTCTCCATATTTATACTTTTTTTGTATAAATTTTTATCCTTGAATCATAATATATAAAACATTATTGTGAATAGAGTTTTGCCCAGAATTATCTTGTTTTAGACATTTGAATGTGACAAATGGTCTTAAGTGCACTCTGGTAATTATCAAGTTGCTTCATGCTAAATCTTAGCAAGTGCATCTTTTAAATACCACTGTTTCCTACTGCCATTACCTTAGTTCAGTTAACTGTCATTTTTTTATATGTGTTACTGCAAATTTTTAGTCTTATAATAGATTCTATGCAGAAAAAAATGTCTTTCTGTTTCTGAATTATCAACTGACTTTCACTTCTCACTACCTTCCACATTATACTCTAGTTTTCAGCGGGCTATATAAGAGGAGCTTTCAGTTCCTCAAACATGAAATTCTGCAACTACAGTATTCAACTTTATTCTAAACAGAAAATTCCATTGGAATTTTCTGTTTAAAATAAAATATTGGTGAATTTATTTTTCATTTCTATTTTCAGTGGTGGTGGGAAACAGTTTCTAGCCCCCCTGTCTTTCTCACTCGTCTCACTAGACTGGGAGCTAATACAGGCGGGGATCATGTCTCACTGTTTCTTTGAATGCTCTGACTCTGGTGTAGTCCCTTTCTCCTTCCCCTTATTTGGTTTGAATAACTTTTGAGTCACATTTTCATGTTATATATTTCATTGTTTTTAAGTGTACAATTCAATTCTTTGTAGTAAATGCGTTAACTTCTTTATTGTGAAACCATCAATAATAAATCCATTTACAATACTCTATCACTCCAAATGCATTATTTATGTACCTGTACTGTCTCCCCTTCCTACCCTCTGTGTGTGACCACTAATCTACTTGTTGTTATTACAGCTTCTTTTTTATGGATAAACTGAATCCGTAAATATGTGTTCTCTTGTGTTTGGATTCTCTCACTGAATATATTTGTATTCTTTCACCAAAATGTTTAGAGGTTCATTCATGGCTTAATGAAAATATTCTTAGTTTATTCCTTTTATATGTCTTATTGTATATTAGGACCATTATGTATATAATGAATATGTATAGTCACTTCTGTTAGTCTCTGTTTATATGGGAATGCCTTAATTTCTCCTTTATGTCTGCAGGATAGTTTTATAAGATATAGAATTCTTGGATGATAGCTTTTATCTTTCAAATCTTAAATATATTTCCCCACTGCGTCCTGCCCTGCATGGCTTCACATGAGTTAGCTGATGCTCTTGTAGCGCATTCTTGTACAGATAAGTCATTTTTCTCTTGATGCCTTCCAGATTTTCTCTTCATCTTTAAATTCATTAGGTTGTCTAAGAAGTATCTAAGTGGGGATCTCTTTAAGGGTTTTCTACTTAAAATTTGTTGGGCTTATTTGTTTTTCCTTATGGGAACATTTCATTCATTATTTCTTTAAATAATTTTTTCTGCTAATCTGTGATAACTCTCTTCTTGTTGTTCTTTCTTTATTCATATGTTGCCATGCTTAATGTTATCCCTCACATTTATAAAGCCTTTTTCATTTTTCTTCTTTGTTCTTTTTGTTCCTCAATTTGAATTACCTTCATAAATCTATGCTCAAGTTTAATACTTATGTTCTCTGCCAGCTCAAATCTGTTGTTGAGTCCCTCTAGGACATTTTATTTTTTTAGTTATAGCACTATTCAGCTCCATTATTTTATATTACCCTTTCTTTTTAATCAAATAATAATGTTTATTTACAACACTAATTTTTGTTTATTATTTCTACCTCCCTTTTGAAATTCTCCTTTTGTTGAGACCAATTGCCATACTCTCCTTTAATTCTATTTTATGTAGTTGAACACATTGTGAATAGAAGACTGGGGCATATTTTGTCTATTTGAAATACACTTTAAATGTTAAGGCCTAAATATGTTAAAATTAAAGGAAGGGAGAAAAATAACAATGGTCAAGTGAAAACTGGAGTAACTATATTAATTTCATAAAAATACACACTTAAAAACAAGGAACATTTTCAGGGATAAACAGGGGCATTATATAATACAGAGAAGTATTCCTCAAGAAAACATAATAACCTTTAATGTGCATGCACCTAACAATGGAACATTAAAATAAAAATAATTGAGGTAAAAACTGACAGAACTTCTATGGGGAATAAACAAACCTACTATAATAACTGAAGACTTAAACACCCCTCTGTCAGTAATAGATAGATGAAGCTGACAGAAGAATCAATAAGATTATAGATGAACTGGACATGTCCATAACAGGAAATACTAATGGAGGCATAGGTAAACACCTTTCACCTCCTCACACAACCACAGAAAGAATTACAACTAGACCTCAAAACGAATAATGCCCAGAACCATCAGAAAATTAAGCTGTATGGAAGTCCCACAAGCAAGGATTTAAAGAAGCCACATTCATCCAGATGGGTGGAGGGATGTAGTCACAGACATGGGGGTGGGATGCAGAAACATGATGTGGTGCAGATAGTGGCAGTGGAACGGGTGGTCCCACGTTCATGTGTCGTGGATAAAAATTAGGAGGACTACCTTGGGAGCAAGCAATCCCAGCCCCAGGCCAGACTGCACAGCCTACAGTTCTAGCACCAGGAAAATAAATGCCTATAAATTCTGGCTATAAAAACCAGTAGAGGTTGGGGCTGTGGAAGAAACTGATGGATTTTTAGAAGATTCTGCTTAAAGTGCTTGCATGGACTTAAAGTATACACAGACCCATCCCCCTCTGGGATGCAATACCTGGGTATAGCTCACACAGGGTGAGTGCAGGGCAAACCTCCAGAAGCCAGATAGCAACAATTGTCCCATCTCTGGGCCTTCTTCTCACATAGAGCCACAAATCAGTGAAGCCGGTTGCCTCATCCTGGTGATTACCTAAGACTCCGCCTCATACATCTTACAGGTGGCTTTTCTATAATAGGCCACTCTACTAGGACAGAGAGTCCAAGTAGCTCTATCAAATACACAGAAATAAACACAGGGAGGCTGCCAAATTGAGCAGACAAAGAAATGTGGCCCAAGTTAAGGAACAGAACAAAACCTCAGAAAAAGAACTAAATGAAATAGAGATGCCAACCTATCAGATGAGAGTTCAAAACACTGGTAATTCACATGCTCAAAGAATTTATTGAATATGTCAACAAAATAAAAAAGACCCAGGAAGAAACAAAGTTTACGCTAAGTGAAATAAAGAAAAATTTACAGGGAACCAACAGTGAAGGTAATGAAGTTGAATTCAAATTAACAATTCGGAACATAAAGAAGAAATAAGCATTCAACCAGAACATAAGGAAGAAAAAGGAATTAAAAACAAGAGGATAGTGTAAGGGGCCTCTAGAACATCTCCAAGCATGGCAACATCTGAATCATAGGGATGCCAGAAGGAGAAGAGGAAGAACAAGAAATCAAAAACTTATTTGAAAAAATAATGAAATAAAACTTTCTTAATTTGGTAAAGGAAATAGATATACAAGTCCAGGAAGCACAGAAAGACCCAAACAGTTTGGATCCAAAGAGGACCACACAAAGACACATCATAATTAAAGTGACAGAGGTTAAATATAAAGAAAGAATCTTAAAAACAGCAAGGGAAAAACAGAGAGTTACCTATAAAGGTGTTCCCATAGGACTATTAGCTGATATCTTAAAAGAAACTTTGCAGGCAAGAAGAGACTGGCATGAAGTATTCAAAGTCATAAAAAGCAAGGACTTACAACCAAGATTACTCTATCCAGCAAAGCGATCATTTAGAATGGAAGGGCTGATAAAGTGTTTCCCAGACAAGGCAAAGTTATAGCAGTTCATCATCATCAAGTCAGTTTTACATGAAATGTTAAAGGGACTTATTCAAGAAAAAGAAGATCAAACCTATGAACATTAAAATGCTGGTAAATTCACAATTATCAACAACTGAATCTGAAAAAAAAAAGAATAGGAACAGAATCATAGATATGGAGAGGGTTATCAACTGGGAGAGGGACCGGGGAGCATGGAGGACAAGGTACAGGAATTAAGAAGCATAATTTCTAGGTACAAAATAGACAGGGGGATGTTAAGAATAGGATAGGTAATGGAGAAGGTGAAGAACTCATATGCACAACCCATGGACATGAACTGAGGGGGACTGCTGGAGGGAATGGGGATACTGGGCAGTGGGGGGCAAAGGGGGAAATTGGGACAACCATAATAGCATAATTAATAAAATATACTAAAAAGATTATAAATGAACTGAACTGCACAAATCAATCAACTTTATCTAACTGGCATTTAATAAATACTCCATCCAAGAACAAGAGAAAGTGTATTCTTCTCAAGCTCACTTAAAACATTCATCAATATAGACCATTTTCTGAACCAAAAGCACACCTTAACAAATTTTTAAAAAATTGAAATGTTCCAAAGTATTCTCAGACTGCAATGGAATTAGAGATCAATAATACAAAGATAGTTGAAAAATGTTTATATAGTTGGAAAATTTTTAGATATTTGAAAATCAAAAAATTCATTTCTAAGTAGTACATACATCAAAAAGAGTTCTCAAGAGCAGTAAAAATAATTTGATCTAAACAAAAATGAAAATACATGTGATGAAAGATTGCTGAATGCGGTAAAAACTATGATTAGAGGGAAATTTATAATGCTGAATGCATAGAGTAGAAGAAATATCTAATATCCATAACCCAAACTTCCACCTCTAGCACATAGAAAAAGAAGAACAGATTAAGCCTACAAAAGCTCTGAAAATGATATGATAAATATTAAAACTGAAATCAACAAATTGGAAACAAGAAAACAAGAGTGAAAACCAAAAACTGCACATTTGGACTGATCAATAAAATTGGAAAACAGGTGGATAGGTTAACCAAGATAAAATGGGAACAGACAGAAATTATCAATGTTAGAATGAAAGAGAAATGATCAGACTGATGTCATACTCTTGGGATTCATTCCATGATTTATTACATGACCATGTAAGATTTGGTCCTGGTATGCAAGGATGTCTTGACATTAAAAAATGTGTGTAATAAAACATATCTACATGCTGAAAAGAAGGAATAACATATGATCAGCTCAATTGACTTTAAGGTGCTGTTGACAAAATCCAACACCTATTGAAGATAAAAATTCTCAGCAAACTAGTAATAAAGTGGAAATTCCTTGGTTTAATAAAGGATACCTACAAAAACCCTCCAGGTGTTGTTATATTTAAGGGTGATAGAGAAGTCACGTTTCTTACTAGGTCTAGAGCAAGGCAAGGATGTTCTCTCTTACCATTCCAATTCAACATCATACTAGAAATCTTAGCTAGTGCAATAGGAAAAAGAAATACTATGCAAACAAATTATTGAAAAGGAAGAAATAAGATAGTCTTTATACACAGATGATACGATGATCTCTGTAGACAACACCTAACAATTTACATAAAATTTCCTTGAACTAATAAGAAACTAATGAAATTTTGAGGCAACAGTGTTACTATCTCAGCAATAAATCTTAAAAATTTAATTAGAAAGTACCATTTATAATAGCATGCATCACAATAAAGCATCAAGTATAAATTTCAAAAATATCATCCAGGGTCTGTGTGCATTAAACTACAAAACCGATAAAAGAAATCAAAGATCTAAATAAGTGGAGATATAAGCTAATCATATTCAATATAATTAAGATGTCAATTCTTTTAAACTTTACATACAAATTCAACAAGATCCTTATAAAATCTCAGCAAACACTTTGTTGATATAGACAAATTAATTTTAAAACTTATATAAAATGCAGAGGACCTCACATGGCCAACACAACCCTGAAGAGGGAAGAGGAGGGCTCACACTGCCCTATTTCAAGATTTATTATAAAACTATGGTGATCACGACAGCATCACATTGAGGAAACAATAGATACAAAGATCAATGAAACAGAATCAAGAGCCCAAGTATAAAAACCCAGAGAAACATAATCATCTGTTTTTTTGACGAAGCCACTAAAGCAACTGAAGGAAGAAGGAAATTCTTTTCACCGAAGGGTGCAGGGACAGTTGTGTCCATGTCAAAAAATGTGAACTTAGGCCTATACCTTACATGCTACACAAATCCATGTCAACATAGATTTAAGCAGAAATAAAATGCTGAAATATAGAAGTTGTACAAGGAAAATATGGAAAAATCTATATGACTTGGCTTAGCAATAAATTTTTAGACACAACAGCAATATCAGGGTGTACGAAACAAATAAGTTATACTTTATTAAAACTAAAAATCATGTTATAAGAGGGAAAAGCACTTATAAGAAGGAAAAACACTGACCGGGAAAAATACCTATAAATCCTCATGTAATGAAGATACAAAAAATCATAGCAGCAGTAAGAAAATGAATAGCTTGTGTGAGTTTTTAGTTTTGTTTGTAACATATTACTGCAGACTCAGAGGCTTAAAACACAAAAGTTCATTATGTTAAAGTTTGGATGTCAGAATTCCAAACATAATCAGCAGACATGCATTCCTTTGCAGGGGTGTCCAGACTTTTGGCATCTCTGGGCCACACTGGAAGAAAGAGAGTTGTCTTGGGTCACATATCAAATACATTTTGACACGCAATCACAAAAAATGTTTTAAGTAAACTTATGATTTTATGTTGGCTACATTCATAGTCATCTGGGCAGCATGCAACTGGTGTCCTGTAGGTTGGTCACCTCACTACAGGTTTTAAGGGAGAATCTGTTTCTTTGCCTTTCCAACTTGTAGAACAGTGATTTTCAACCTGTTACATCTCACAGCACACAAAAACTAATTACTAAAATTCTGTGGTGCACCAGAAAATGCATTATATTTTTGACAATCTAATGGAAAAAAAAAGATATAATTTTGTTTCACACCTGGTGGCTATTGTTGTGGTGGCTGTTGTCATTTTTTATTTGACAGTTTAAGCAAAAAGAGGCCAGCACCCCCAACTAAACAGTCAAACATTACATGTTTTAAAAATTCTTGCTGCACACCAGTGTGGTGTGGCCCACCGGTTGAAAATCACTGTTCTCGTGGTTGATCCAGGGCTCATGTCACTCCAGTCTTTGCTTACATCATCACATCTCCTTCTCTGACTGTGATTCTTTGCCTCCCTTTTAGGTCCCTGTTAAGGTTCCTTGTTATTGCATTACACCTACTTAGATTAATCTTCTTATCTCAAGATTCATAATTGAATCATATCTACAAATTTCTTTTTGCATTTAACCTAGCGTAGTTCCAGAAATTTGGGTGTCAGCATATCAGGGTTGGGGAAGGGGAAGGCTTTAGTCCATCACACAGCCCACTTAAAAATGGGCAAAAGATCTGAATAGACACCTTAACCGTAGAAGATATACCGATAGCATATAAACATTAAAAAAAAGGCCCTCAACAATATTTGTCATCAGGAAACTGAAAATAAAAGCAACAATAAGATGCCACTACATACCTGTTAAAGTGACTGAAATTTAAAAGAAGCCCTGACAATAATAACTACTACTGAGGATGTGTAGCAACAGGAACTGTCATTCATTGCTGGTAGGATGCAAAATGGCACAGAGATTTTGAAGACAGTTTGGCAGTTTCTTACAGAGCTAAACATAGTCTTACCATATCAATTACACTCTTAAACATTTACCCAAATGATCTGAAAATGTATTTGCACACAAACACCTATGCGTGGGTGTTTATAGAAGCTATTTTCATAATTGTCAAACCTAGAAGCACTCAAGTCTTTCCTCAATAACCAAATTAAAACAAACCGAGGACTGGCATGCAATGGAGTACTAATAAAATTACCACTGATAAAAAGAAAGGAGTTATCAAGACATGCAAAGACCCAGGTGAGTCTTAAATGCATATTTCTAAATGAAAGCCACCAGTCCAAAAATCTTGTATAGTGTAAGATTCCATTCATATGACAAGGCAAAACTGTAGAAAGGATAAATGATTTAATGGTTTATTTTACATTTTTGGCCAGGCTCTTGTCTGTTCCAACTGAACTCAGTCTTAGGTGGTATTACCAGAAAAATGCTAATGTTTTCAGTAATTCTTGGAAATTGTTTTTCTTCCAGAGCTGAGTCCCAAGTTAAATCAAATAACTGCAAGCCCTGGGAATGGAGATATTCCAGAAATCTTTTTGTTTTGTCAAACTATAGATTGTACTATGGGATGGGATTTTCAACAGATCTCCAAGAGATGTCATCTCTGTGAACAGTGAGTCTCTGGATTCAATGTCTCCCATGCCACTGAGCTGGGGAGTGAGGGAGGAGAAAGGTAGAGCCCCAAGTTAAAAAGCAACAGCCCATGCTATTCCTACTGAGATTCAGTAGTATTTCTTGAGTAGTTGCTTTCCATTTATTCTGCAAAAAATGCTTGATCTCCAGAGCTCTGAAATGATTGGTTTTTATTGTTTTACCAGTATTTTCATGCTTTTTCTGGGAAGGCAGATTCACTGAGGTCCTTATCCTCACCATTCCAGAAGACAGTCTCCCAGAAGCATAGATCATGATACTCACTACGTGAATATTCCAGCTGTAGAAAAATGAATGCAGCTAGGATGTAGTGGTACAGGCAACTGAAGTCAAAGGCTGGGAGGGGTGGCAGCTAAGCACCAGTATTAAAAGCTCAGATCTTTGTCCCATCAATAAAGGGAAAAAATCTCTCAATATTTTGAATAGAGGAATAACTGGGAAAAATTGCGATAAAGTACTCTTGCTAACTGTAGATGAATTGTTCGAGAATGCTTTGATGAAGAGAGGGGGTGTTTTGTTTTAAGCTGGTAATAAAGTGAAAAGTCATGAGTTAGTGGAGGCAATAGAAATATAGTAACTGCGCCCTGGCTGGTGTAGCTCAGTGGATTGAGCGCGGGCCTGTGAACCAAAGAATCGCGGTTCGATTCCCAGTCGGGGCATATGCCTGGGTTGCAGGCCAGTTCCCAGCATGGGACACATAAGAGGCAACCATACATTGATATTTCTCTCCTTCTCCCTCTCTCCTACCCTTCCCCTCTAAAAATAAATAAATAAATAAATATTAAAAAAAAAAGAAATATAGTAACTGCAAGGAACATTTTTAAGGAGTGCTAGAGATTTTGAGATTAGCGAATATGAGAATGATTGAAGGCTAAAGTCAAAGATACTTTTTAAGTTGTTAAGTGTGCATTTGGAGAAATTGATCCTTAATGGGAATCAGAGATTATTTGAAAAAAGAATAATTGAATATTTTGAGTTTAAATATGGATAGGATATGCGAGGTAAAATTTCCAGACAAAATTTGGAGACATGAAACAAAATTCAGTTTAGAAATGAATGTCTGCTTATATAGATTTACAGATAAATATAAGAACTGAAGTCCCAATAATATAAATTTTCTTAAAAAGATATATGGTATTTACAGAGGAGGCCCTTTTAACATACAGAAAACAGTTTTGAAGGTGGAAATGCAGTTTGTAAAGACACAAATAGTGTGCAATTTGCTGAAATCTATCAAAGGTGTAATGGAGTGGATATCACAGTGAAACATGTTTTCTTATTCGGAGTTAGAGAAAGTAATTGGATTAACAAAGTGGCAGAAAGACATAGAAGAACTAATAAAGAAAATGACATTATTGCTTTATCTCTTTAGTCAATAATCACCTGAATGCTATGGAGATCAAAAGCATAAGTAGAACCAAGACCATAATGTGATGTCAATGAAATACTTGGTGCTAAAAAATTTTATACAGTTTTCATTTGAGTTCTTATTTTTTCCTTGTACATGCAGATGTGACATGTAGTGTAGAAGAATTTAAATTACTTTAAATTGCTTCAGTTCTGAAGAATCAAAGCTAAATGCTTAACGGGACATGGTTAAAATATTTGATAGACCTTTATAGAATAAAGTAGTCACTTGATAATTAATTTCTTTTATATTTTATGACAGTAGTAACACTGCATTACATTTCTGACTTGTAATTATGGAGCACAAGTTATTACTTTTACTAAAGAAGTAGTGTTTTCAATGCTTTCATTAGATATACAACCAGAAATAAAATATATCCTTGGTTTAATTTCATTTTAAATCAGGATAAATACTAAATAATTTTTCATCACATTCAATTTTTTGTCAGTTGAATCTGTTCATAATTTTCCATTAGAATATTTGTTTTCTATAGTATATTACCTTATTATCAGTAAAATATTTCTTTACATACAGTGTAACATATTAATGTTACTGAACTAACAAACTATTTTCCTGTTCTCACTAATGTAATTCAACATAAGCTCTGTGTTCCATTACATCATCAACATGGTATCTTACGTGTTTAGGAAACAATATTAATAACATTGGCATCAACTTTAAAAATATGTGTCAAATATTCTCTTCTGTTACTACATTATCTGAGGGTCTACCTGATAATAAGCTCCATTGGGCATGTGTTTATTTTTCAAAAATAAGCAAAAAGTGAAAAATGCTGGTCTCATTTCATTGGTTAAAATTCTTGCTATCTTCTCCACTTCACTTTAAAATAAATCTTTACAAATGTTACACTATTAAAATAAATTACAATAATGTCATCCTTGAACTTTTTATCACTAAAAAGTGATAAAAAGAACTAAACAAAGGTTTTTACATGTATACTCTTTTCATTTCTTAAATTTTTGAGATACAATTTTTGGAATTTATGTTTTAACAATTTGCTAAATGCACCATCCAAAAATAGCCTGCTTCTGTGGAGAAAAATCTCTGCCAAGAACTTTTTATTTTTATGATGAATATAGAGTCTCCATTAAAAAATCAAAATTTTCATTTCAATCGTTGAATAAGATGATACTTAAAATAATTCAGTTGGTTAAAATTAGATGCCCAGGAAGGAAAGACACAAAGGAGAATATTTTCTGATTTGATAGCAGTTTCATTTGATTGCTAAATATAACTGGGCTAATTACCTAACATATAAAAAGCAAAATTAGTCTTGATATTCATGTTGATCTAAGTAATGCTACTTTTTTCACCTATTCAAAGTATTAAATACACTTTTAAGGTAACACTAATGTATATTAAATTAAGTCAGACCTATTTTTAGATAATGAAAAAAATAACGCTATGATTTAAATTTATTCCCATTAAAATATTAACCATTCTTTAATTTTATTCATCATCCAGCTTGTCTTAAAAGATGTCCTTTATAAACGTGCAGGCTAATTTCATTAGAGAAAAATATAAGTTCCCCAAATATTTGTGTTAGATTTAATTATAACTTTACCATTACCTTATCTGTCTGGTTCTTTCACTCAAGCTTTTTGAGTTTTCCACTCATTGAAGGGAAATTTTCCATAAAAAACAGTGAATAAATCCCAGCTAAAAACGTTGATTTATCCAAAAGCACTCATGTGTACCCAATGTAGCCAAGTCTTTAATAAAGAACCTAGAACCTAGTGACAGGTTTGTTTAATGGGAGAAAAATGTATTTTCAGTTTTAAACCAGTTGGCTACTATGATAGATCAGTATTTTTCAAGGTATGATCCATGGGGGAGTCTCATTCAGGATCACTTGGAGATGCTTGTTAAAAATCAAAACTACCCAATTGAATTATTTTTAAGCATTTTCTAAGAGCAATACACATGTTTATCTGTATAAACATTTGCCTCACCACCAAAACCAGTTTTAAATAACCAAGAGTGGATCAAAAAACTGTGGTACATTTACACAATAGAATACTACACGGAAAAAAGAAAGAAGGAACTCCTACCATTAGTGACAGCATGAATGGAACTGGAGAGCATTATGCTAAGTGGAGTAAGCCAGGCAGTGAAAAGCAAATACCATATGATCTCACCTATAAGTGGAACCTAATCAATAAAGCTAACAAATGAGCAAAATAAAATCAGAGGGATGGAAATAAGGCATAAACTGACAGTGTGAGAGGTGTGGGGATAGGAGGGATAAGTCAAGGAACATGTACAAAGGACCCGTGGACAAGGACAATAGGGGAGAGGATTGAATGTGGGAGGTAGGGTGGGTAAGGCAGGGAAGAGCAATGGGGGAAAACTAATTGAACGATAAAAAAACTTAAAAAATAAATACATTTGTCTATTTCACCCAAATTTATCAGTTAAGACCAGGGACTTAACTTTCAAGGCACAGTGCAAAATATATATGAGACTCCTCGTTCATAAACTATTATCCATTTCTAAGTGATGGCAACATAGAATTACATTATCTACGTAAACACAGTACTCTGAGACCTCATTAGTACATGTCCATAAAGCTATCTCTGCCAAGAGAATATTGATGTGTCTTCTATTATTTAATAACCAAAATATTGTTTTAAAAAAGTGAAAATAAATAAATAAATACATACATAAACAGAAGAAAAAATAAAGGCTTTCAAAAATAAACTTCTTATATACTCATTACTTATGGTTATTTAACATTTGAAAATTTTAAACAAAAGTGTATCTAAAGTTATATAATGCTATCTTAAAATTGTTCTCATTTTAAATAACAATTTTTAATAAAGTAACATGGTAATTTATTTCTTTAATTGATAGATATTTTTTAAAGATTTTACTTATTTACTTTTAGGGAAAGGGGAAGGAAGGGAGAAAGAAAGGGAGGGAAACACTGATGTGTGACAGAAACATTAATAGTTTTCCTCTCACATGCCCCCAACTGGTGACGGGCCTGCAACCAAGGCATGCGCCCTGACCAGGAATCAAACCAACAACCTTTTGCTTTGTGGGGTGATGCTCAACTTACTGAGCCATGCTGTTCAGAGCTTGATTGCTATTTTTAAGAGAGTTCTCCACTTTCTAAATATTTTTTACTCACCTCCACACCTATTCTAACCAAATAAACCTACTCTTGTAGACAATAAAAAATACTTAGCATATGGTCCCATATAATAAATACTTAATTTAGCAGAAGTAGAAACAATAGATGATGTCCAGGTGGGTCTTCTGCCTGCAGTTAAAATACAGCTAAATATTTGAGGCTTGACATTCAATCTGTTAATGAAAATTGAGTAAATATTTGTAGAACATGAACATTAATGCAATACAGTGAAATAAAGTGGCATTTAGTGCATAGTTTCCTGCTTTTCAATTGCTTTGCTGCTATAAACACATTTTTAAAATTCCAATGCTTCTAAATACATACTCCTCTCATATGCTGCACATGGAGACACTTAAATAACTATGTAGTGTGGGTAAAATGTAATAACCTATAAGATCTCTGCCAGCTGGCACTGAAACAAACCTTCAAAATCACTGTTTTTCCTTTTCTGAAGGACTCCCTGAGGATTACATTGAAAACAATTCCGTCTTACTGTCTAACATAGTTCATGCATCAACTCCGACCTACAGTGACATAGAATTCCTGCCGCGTAATATCCTGAATGATATACAGAGTACTTTCAAAAGACAATTTTAGCATTTACGTTTCACATATAAAACGTGTATGCTGAGATCTAGATCTTACTGACATTTACCAATGTAAGCTACAATGGAGAAACACTTAGGAAAATACACTTAGTGGACATAACTAAATATATGACTTCATATAACAAAATTACTACTCAGTAGTTTAAACAGTTGCATTAAAAACTGTACACCTGAAACCTGTATAATTATATTAACCACTGTCACCCCAATAAATTTAGCAAAAATTTTAAAAAACTGTCAAATTAAGTGCCATGTTTTAAAAGGCAAATGGACTACATATTGTGATATTAAAATTATTTTTCTCAACTTGTCTTGTTTTATATTCTGCATGTGACATATTACTGATCATTGTATTCACTTCCACATTTTTGTCTGATATCTCATAAATTAGCATTCATCTTTCATATAAGTAACGTTAAAATATTTTCTTTGTGTTACTAATACAATTATTTTTAAAACTATATCTCCTTTGAGTATATTTACTTTCCATTTCAAATTTTTCATTAAAAATATAAACAGGCAAAAAATGTCATTTCCAGCATACTGAAAACATCGCCATCCTCAAACAGTTACATTACCTTTTAAATGAAGCCAACAAAATACTAGTTACCATAGTATTTTGTGCCATCCATTTTTACACAGATATTAATGAAGTCCTCTTTACTAAATAGGCTATTTACATTATACATTTTTCCTAGTTTTAAATTTAAGTTCTCTCACCAGATTTAAATCAAATGCAATACAACATACCATTAAAAAAATATATAATTTATTACCCAGGTATACAGATGTTTAAGTAAAAACCTTAAAGATATTAATTTTTATGCCTATCAAGCCCTAAGGATTAAAATGTTTGCTACTGATTGATTACCATTAAACTTAGAATTAGTACACAATTGATCAAAATTTCATTAGTGTATTATAATGTTTGCTACTAATGGATGAGACTGTGGTTTTGTTCCACCCATGCATTCACAAATGAGATTTACTTCTTGTTTAAATAAGAAATGATTAAACATTATTTATATAGATAATTTTTAAATTTTATGGGCAGAAGCACCATGTATTCTTATACATATATAAATTGTTATAGCAGTATTACTGATATAATCCTTTGAATTTTGTAAGAGAATCATATAATGAAGAATCAGCAAAAAATATTTTTAATGATCTATCAGCTGTCAACATGAATAGGTCCTCTAATTTTCAAGTTAAGATATCATCTCACAAAAGAATTCTCACTGCCCAATATCGATTTAAATGTCATGTAGGACTGGAAACTTTCTCTGACTTCTTAGACTTAGACTTAGTTATTTTATCTATTCTTCTATGTATCACACTGCTCTGTCTCTATCAGCTGACTATGGAATCAATGGGTGAGACATGTCTCCCTCCTCCTGCCTGCCTTAGTTTACTAACTATCCTACCTAACACTTATGTATTTACATATGTTGAATAAATAAAATAATGAATATTATAAGCTTATTTAATTATACATATTTATAATATTGTATGAGTGACATTAGTATTTTAATTTGATGAAAATGCTCTGAAAGTTGTTTCTTGCTTTCTAAAGTAAGGCTATTTACTCATCAATAATATCTAGCATGCATATTTTTAATAGTAAGTGCTATTATTTATTTTTTGTTTTGTTTTTGTTGTTCAGTTACAGTTGTCCCCATATTCCCCCATTACTCTCCCCTGCTCTACCCACCCCTCATCTCCCACATTCAGTCTCCCCCTATTGTCTTTGTCCATGGGTCCTTTATACATGTTCCTTAGTTGACCCTTCCCCTTCTCCCCCCCTGTGATCCCCCTCCCCCTTCTCCTCTGATCACTGTCAGTTTGTTCATTTCCATGTTTATGGTTCTATTTTGCTCACTTGTTTGTTTTGTTGATTAGGATCCACTTATAGGTGAGATCATATGGTATTTGTCTTTTACTGCCTGGCTTATTTCACTTAGCACAATACTCTCCAGTTCCATATGTTGCTCAATGAAGACATAAAATTGAATTTTGGAGGTCATTTATTAGAAATGGCTTTGGGTTTTAGACGAGAAGAAACATGGCACAAATTTGTGGGATAGCGGCATGTCAGAATTAGTATAATATGCCTGTGGTCAGACAGATATTCTGCCACTGACTGTATATCCATGGGAAAACAATCTATGTTTTAGTTTCTTTATCTGTAAAATGGTAAGGTTAACAGCACACACCATACAAAGTCATTTTAAAAATTAAAGAACATAATAAGAAGTTAAGTCATTAGCATGTGTCTCTTGAGCACATTATTAGTCTCTAGCAAATGCCTTAGTCAGTCTGGCAACCATAACAAAACATTAGAGACAGGTAGATTACATAACAGACATTTATTTCTCAGAATTCTGCAGGCTGGAAGTCTAAGAAATGTTCTCACAGATTTTGTTCCTGGTAAAAACCTTTGTCCTGCCTTGTGGACATCTGCCTTCTTCTTGTGTCCTCACTTGGTAGAGAGAGAGTGCTGGTTTCTTTCTTCTTCATGCAAGGTCACTAATCCAATCATGCCTCCTTCCCCCTACCATGACTTCATCCAAATCTAATTACCTCCCAAAGGTCCCTCCTCTAAATACCATCACACTGAGGGTTAGAGCTTCAACATATGGATTTGAGGGGAACACACATATTCAGACCATAATAGTAAATAAAGCTTCCATTACCTCTACTTTTCCCATCACCATCATCACCATAACTAGCACAGTGGTACTTATCTGTTTACCTAATGTGCATGGCCAATATTTTAAACACAAAACAAACCCAGCGCAGTGCAATGTATTTGTGACTGGAGAACACACATGCAAAAAGAAACATAATAATGAAATTCCACATGTGGTGCATATGGTGAATATCAAATAGTATTATAAGTCATAAGAGCATCTGCAGTCACAAGCAGGTTCATGAATGAAAACTTGAGCAAGCAGACGAGCCGGGGCTTGAGATGCACCTTGAGATAGGACCTGCAGTTGAAACCAGCACAGTTCCCTGTGCAGTCCCACTCTTTGAAATCTTCATATGAAATGAAGGGAATGTTGCAACAACAGTATCTTCTTTGCAGTGCTGATGGCCTCTGGGAAAAGAGCAACAGATAAACTTCTTTTGATTTTTTCTTTTGTTCTTTACCTTTGTTTATGTTTATGACTAATAAGGCGGGTTCATAGGACTGAACCCAGAACATGTCTGTGGCCACATTGGGGTGTGTGTGTGTGTGTGTGTGTGTGTGTGTGTGTGTGTGGCTAATGGAGTGTTTTATCTTTCTTTGAGATTCATCACATCTTTACAGCAGAAAGAGCTCAAAAATGTTGAAAGAAGTATAATTTCTGTAATGTCTCCATTAGAGCAATGTTTTTATTTACCGCAATATCATCAGACTCTAGAGGAACTGCTGGAATATATGCAGCACTGAATAATTATCTCTTACATTAATGAATAATTCTGCAATATTTTGTGTGCTGTACTTGTAGTCTACCAAGTTTTCTTAGACTATCCAATGTATGGAATAAAAAATAAATAAACTGTGTGCAGAACTTGAGAAACTGTCTCTAAATAATACATCCATTCATTGACTTATTTCATCCATTTATCAGTAATCATCTGAAAGGGTAGTGTTACAGCTTTGTAAGTAATTACCATATTTTTCATCAATTTATCAAAATAAACTATTTTATATAAATAAATGGCATACGATTTAAACACATCATGTTAGATGAGTTCAATAGTTAAAGCAAGAACATTTAATTTTTAATATTTGATCTTTCTCTATTTTTCTTGTCAAAGGCTCACCACATTCTAAATTAAATTGGTCAGTAATAATATCATTATCACTACGTATGTATTAAGTATTCAGGGAGTAATTCTCTAGGTTCATTTGAGGCACAAAGAACCTAAATCGTTGATTTTTCTGATTTAAGAAACCCCTTGGTTCTTCCAAGAATGGCATAAATTTAGGTAGAACTAGTAAATTCTCCCTTTTCTAATGGTTCTAAGTTAATTCTTTACACAATCATTGATGTAGTTTGGACACAAACTGATACCTTTGCTAAACAAATTGCTTTGAGATCATGTGTAAGAAATTCATCCATTAAAAGAATGATAAGCATAACTTTGTTTAAAAAATTGTATAAGGAACTCTCAAATGCAGTAAAGCACACACATTTGATTGACACAGACACTGACTCAGAGCACAGAGCATGACTTCCGAAACTCCAGGAAGCCTGGTCTGTGTATCCAGAAGTAACCACTCTTCTGGAATCTATCACATCCAAGTTTTTCTAACTTTTAAATTTAAATGCATGGAATCATATACTGTGCATGTTTTGCCCATCTTTTTTCATTCAAAGTTTTGTCTCAAATTAATCCATGTTGTAAATAGAAATAATTTAAAAATTCTGCATTATTGTACAATGTTTTTTGTATTATCGTACAATGTAACGTACAATAATTTATATGTACACATATACATGTAATCTTTTATTAGTAAATGTTTACATTTTCTTTTTAGTTTGGCCTATTTTAAGTATAGTAGTATCTAGGAACATTTTAGTACATAGTCATATTTTCTTCTTTTGTTTTGTTTTTTAATTTTAATAATTTCTCTCTATATAACCAGGCTTCTAATTCCATAATCATAAGCTAGCCCATAATTAATTACGAGATCCAACTTATCAGTCTGTTATTTTTTCCAGGGTTAGTACTTTGTGCATGAGTTAATAATAATTCTTGCCTACTGCAAGGTTGTAAAAATCTTTTCTATGTTTCTTGCAGAAATTTTATTGTTTTCATTTTTAACAGGCTATGACCCCAACTTAAATAGATTTTTGTAAATGGTGTGAAGTAAATGTCAGGCTTTTATTTTTTCCTGCGTGGCTGTCTAATTGACAGCCCCATGTACTGAAAAACCCCTCTTCCTCCCACTGAGGTGCACTGGCCCCTTTGGAATCGATTACATGAGTGGGTATTTTTCTGGGCTATATATTCTTTTCCACTGGTCCATTAATTTATCTGTGTGCCAATAGTACACAATGTGTTAACTATTGAAAATTTATAGTAATTTTTGGTAATTAGGTAATTTAATTCCTCAGTTTTACTCCTATTTAAGATTGCCTTGAATAATGTAGATCCTTTGCCTCCCTGTATGAATTTTAGAATGTGTTTGAGGGTTTGCAGAGAAAAACACAAACCTGTTTGGGATAAATATAATGATAAAATGAAACTTTTCAAGCTGATGCAGATAATTGAATGATATTCTCTTCAAAAATTATTTACTGACATTTTGGTGTGCATATATTCTTTTTTAATGATAAATTATGGACATTAGACAAGAGATACAACTTTCTGCTTTTCCTTTTCTCTATGTAAATATTTTATCAATTCCTGCATTATTCTTTAAAATATATTCTTTTTTTTTTAAAGATTTTATTTATTTATCTTTAGAGGGGAAGGGAAGGAGAGATGGAGAGAAATATCAATGTATGGTTGCCTCTCGTGCGTCCCCTGCTGGGAACTGTTGCTGGGAACTGTCCTGCAACCCAGGCATGTGCCCTGACTGGGAATCGAACTGCGATCCTTTGGTTCGCAGACCCACGCTCAATCCACTGAGCTACACCAGCCAGAGCTAAAATATATTCTAAGATAAGGATTTTCCTCATGTTTAAACTACATTTAGCTAATGTACTTTATTTTATTATATAACATATAATATACACTATATAGATAACAAATATCAAGTATGAAATATATGGAATAAGTAGTTGTATATTTAAATATACTTACAGTATTTTAGTGACTCTGGTAACTTTTAACACAGTAGACAAAAGGAATTAATTTTGTTGACTTTATATGTTTTTGTTTAAGTACCTTGAATTGCATGTAAAAAAGTTTGAACAATGCAAGTTAAAAGTATTATGGCTCATCTATACAATGGGATACTACATAATAGGATACCTATTATAGGATAATAGGATCAAAGGAAACTATAGAAAAGTTTGTATAATTTGATTCTATACTCTTAAGAGAGAGGAATTGTTGCCTATAGTTATCTTTAGGAAGGCCAAAAGGAATTTTATAAGTGCTTTGACCATTTTACTGTTTGCTTTTGACATTTCCATGTCACTTGAGATTCATTATATATATTACTTTCATTAACAGTAATCACAATGCAACATGCTTGTAAAAAATTCTTTAAAATATATAATTAGTATTTCTCAGTGTAAAAAAATGACAGTACTTAAATTATGTCTCATGAAGGCAACCAACATTCATGAGGGAAAATATATACTTTGTTTTCAAAGGCTTAACTCTGTATCTGTACAACAGTAGGTACTATAAAAATAGTGCTGTTTTTAATACAGAGCATATATCATATATTTTGGGGGCATTCTATTGTATAATGTAGAGTTATATAATTTCTGTGACTTTATCTCTAACTTTAGATATTATAGTCCCACATCTTTTTTAATACAGATAAAGAATTAAAATAAAAATCATTGCCTAAGAAATAACTGTTAGAGAATATCTGAAGCCAGAAATTGTTAAACTATTAAAGTATATTCTTGAAAGTACTGCACAGCCTATCATTTATATTATTAACTGAACATTTTACTTACTATATATGTACTTTAGTACATATATATACACATATATATGTATATGTATATATATACACATATATGTGTGTGTATGTGTGTGTGTGTGTGTGTGTGTGTGTGTGTACTAAAATTACCTAAGTGACTTTGGCTACCAAAGGCAGCAGATGACAGTGAAATTTGTAGAACTGTGTGAACAACCTCAGACAAATTAGTGAAGATATATGAACAAGATAAAGGGTGCAAACAGCATCTGGAGTAAATGCTGGCCATTGGGAGACTGGTCCATGTTGACTGTCTTGAAGTTACTTCTCCATTATCTCGGTACAGCCTGTGAGTGTTGTTGGCAGAAGGGTCAGTGAGGCAGTCTAGAGTTTCTCATCAAGATATAAGGCATAGAAAACGTTCGCTACTCCACTAGCATATTTTGAATAATGACATCTTAACTCAATTTTTAGATTTGCTGTTTTCCCTTGTGAACTGCTTGTGGAAGCACTGGGCTAGCCATTTACCAAAAGTTGACGCTTTGATACTAATGGGAAATAAGAAAGAAAATGTATATGTTCTTCAATTATTCTACAGTGTGTAAGGCCTTGGTGATTCTTGAAAATATTGTTGGTGCCCATTTTTCCTCTTGTGACTTTAGCACAGTCCATAGTCACAGAGTTAATGGTTTCATTTTTGGTGATCAATATTGATTTTATTACATTTTATTAGGATTTATGTTACTGTCTCACATGGAACTAAAATATTAATATAGTTTATACAAAAGTTTTGTTTTCTTGTGTCTGGGAATCTTACTGAGGGAATTATATAGTCTCATGGGCAGGTAATTTTCCTTACATTGAAAAGAATTAACTTTTTTTTATTCATTTGCTTTAATGTAGCTGGGTTGTTAATTTTTAGCACATTGGTGGAAAATCCACAGCAGGAAGATTTTGGCTCCTACTGAGATATGTAAATTACAGTAATAATCTTTGCATTAAAAGTGATAAAATAAACTTAATGGGTCCACCCTACAGTTGTTACTCTGAACTAAGAAGAAAAAAAGGGAAAAAAAACCTGTATGAATAAATCTGCAGATATTAAACTAAATTGTGTCGGGCTATTTCCATAGATTATAATCTTTAGTGATTCTTAAAAATCTCCTATAAAAATGATAAGCTGGCCTGTTTCTGATCTGAGGTTTAGTGTCACCATTAACAGGAATTATAATTGATTAAGAATCATTGGGTATGGGACACATTGCCAAAGCCAAAGGAGGTAGGTTTGAGGGTGCGCAGGGGGATGGGTGGGGCAGGGGGTGAGGATAGGGTGCAAATGGAGACAATAATGAACAACAATGAAAGAATCACATGGATATGGATGTGTAATGAACTGGAAATCTGTTTCTTCTTCACAAAAAAATAAATAAATGAAAGACACAAATTGGCCTTCTCGGCTATGGGGGCAAATGGACACCCAGATGCTTCTTTCTCTTACAACTTGCAACCCTACTTGAAATTCTCATGTTTCTTTGAAATGGGTTCCAAACCAAATATGTCTCTTTAAGGTCCTTGTGAAAATATAAGCATGTTGGGGGAAAAGAAACAGGAGTGCAGCAAATCATTATTGTCCCTTATAATAATTTGAGATGATTTTATTCTCAACTGGGAGGGGAGCCTTGAAAAAATTGATATATATTATTAATGCACAGTGAGGAGAAGAAATGGCAACATCAAGAGTTGAACTGCTCCCCACGCGTGGGGTGCAATGGGGGAGGTGGCGGAGAAATACAAAGGGAAGGGAGAACGGTTGGTGTCGTGAAAAAACATTCCCTCTTACACAATTTCATCTTGAGTTTGCCTTGTATATGACACTTTGGTGTCAATTAGTAAAATACAAACAATAATAATAATAGCAGCCATGGAATTATGAGAGTACTTACCATGTATTTTTTAAAACTGTATGAAAATCTTCACATGCAACTTTTTGACTTACAGGAACAGGTAGAAATTTAAGAGAAATTAACGAGCTAGTAGCATGACACTAAAATTTCATAAAGAAACATCATTGTTTCTCTAACAAAGGTTTAGTAGGCAATTGACTATATTCTGTAAAAGGCCAAAACCATTAAAAATGTACATATATTATTTTCACATGCACCATTAAAATTTCACATGCTCAGACAATGTTACCCTGGTAAATTTAATTTAAAAAATAAATACATAAATTATAACACATTATCAATAGAAAAGTTATAGATGCTCAGAAAGTAGCATACCCAACTTTTCCAGTCTCAATTCAATTTCTGTCTTATAATATCCACCACTGAGAATGGCTCTTCACAGATCACTGTGCTTAAAGAAAAAAAAAGTGGAGAAGGAAGTCTAGGGTGAATTTTCATTCCTTTAAGTTTATGAAAGTATACTTTGAAGCTTTGCCCTTGTTCTGTAAAGGCAAATGGCTTCTCCCTTTAATGAGAATTCCAGCATAGCTGGGCCTGATTCAATCCACGTTGCTATGCTGGTTATTTATGGCTAGTGTCTCTTCTGAATGGGTAGCTGTGTGCTCTGATTGGTTGGCACTTATTGTACCAGTTGTTATATACAGTATTTTGAACAACACCTTAGAGAAAAACTGACAGAAAACTTGGAAGTCATTGTCACCTTTTCTAAAATTCCAATTATGTAGAAAATTGGATCATAGTTGTGAGAAAGCTGTTATTTGTATCCTTTATGAATAGCAGCTGCCCATTTTACTACTGCTCTCTAGAGAATTAATAGCATGAGGACACCCAAATTCTTGAGAGAATAAATCAAAATATTTATCAAGCTCTCCACACTTGCTTCTAGTGGTCATGTTGTGACACTCTGAGATGTATGCGGAGTTTTTCAATTTGTAGTTTTCATGTTTTCTTACAAAAGTGATAATTACTATTCATTTTAATAGATAAGCATCTCCATCTCTAAGTCTTGTTTACATCATACAGCAAAATATTCTGGAGGGATTTGCCACCCACCCTCACTATTCAAAATTTGTGGAACATTTATTAATATGCTAATTTCTGTAACAGATGATATGGATTGCTTTAAAAAGAAAACTAATAAGTTGTTGCTGTGTCACCACTCTCAGTATATGAAGTGATGTGTACAATGTCTCTTGATTTCATTTTATATTTCTTTATTAAGGGGTGGGTTATAAGAAAAACATTTAATTTTTAAAAGAAAGACTTAGACAAATCATTAGGAAATGCCTCCTGACTATGAGAATAATAAGAAAGCTGAAATGCATTTATGGAATAAATGTTTACTAAATATAATCTAATAAGGAGACAAACTGTCTGCTCTGAAACAAAAATAAGCCTGACATAGCCAGGGGCATGCCAGATAAACCCAACTCAGCCTTCCACACTACAGGGTCCTCGGAGGAACAGTCTCCTGGAATGGGGGCTCGAAGGGAGGTGTGAGAAGAGAGGCTGCACAGTACAGCAAGACCGGGATGAACAGAGCCTTATGTGGGTGCTTTGAAGCTTGAGCTTATGCTGAATAGAAAGACAACAATAGGTTTTTAGTATGGAGGTGGCTGAGCTAGATTTTGTTTTTTAGATAGTAACAGGTAGCTGTATGAATTATGGATCTGAGGGTAGCAACCTAGAAGGTGGGTGTACTAATTAAAGGGTCATGCCTATGATCCATTTATTGGTGGGCAAATCTAATGCAAATTGGTTTCAGTTAGAAATGATTTATCGAGTCTTACATTTAATTCATTTTGAGTTTATTCTTATAAATAGAGTAAGAAGTTGGTCTAGTGCCATTTTTTTTGCACGTATATGTTCAATGTTTCCAACACCATTTACTGAATAGACCATCGTTACCTAAATACACATTCTTGTCTCCTTTGTCATCTATTAACTGACCATGTAGACGGTGGTTTATTTCTTGGATCTCGATTATTTTCTCTTGATCTATAGGTTTTTGTGCCTGCTCTATGACGTTTTGATTACTGTATCTTTATAGTATAGTTTGATATTAGGTATTGTAGAACTTTGTTCTTCTTCCTCAAGATTGCTTTGGTTATTTGGGGTCTTTTAAGTTTTCATATAATTTTTTGGATTTTTTTTCTAGTTTTGTGAAAAATGCTGTTGGTATTTTGATAACAATTGCATTGCGAATATAGGCAGTAAAATCTCTGACATTTCTCTTGGTAAATTTTATATATATCCTCAGGCAAGGAAAACAAAAAAAATAAAATAAATGGGAATACATCAAACTAAAAGTTTTTGTACAGCAAAGAAAACAAAAGGCAACCTACTAAATGGAAGAAGATATTTGCCAATGATACATCCAATAAGGGGTTAATACCCAAAATTCATAAAGAACTCATACCACTCAACACTAGAAAACTCAATCTAATTAAAAAATAGGTAGAGGACATGAATAGATGCTTCTCCTTAGAGGATATACAGATGGCCAGTAAACATATAAATAGATGTTCAACATCACTAATCTCCAGATAAATGAAAATTAAACCACAATGAGATATTACTTCACCTGTCAGAATGGCTGTCATCAATAAATCAACAAGCAAGTGTTGGTATGAATGTAGAGAGAAGGGGACCCTTGTGCACTGTTGGTGGGATAGCAAAACGGTAGAGCCACTATCAAGAAGAGTACGGAGGTACCTCAAAAAATTAAAAGTAAAACTACCGTACAACCCAAGAATTCCGTATTTGAAGAAATCCAAAACACTAATTTGAGAAGATACGTGCAGCATTATTTATAATAACTAAGACATGGAAGCAACCCAAGTGCCCATCAGTAGAGAAGTGAATAAAGAAGATGTCATATATATGTTATATATACGTTATATGCATTATATATGCATTATATATGTTATATATGTAAATGGGATATTATTTAGCCATAAAAAGAATCAATGAACAAAACAAAAACAGACTCATAGATGATACTGAAACTGACTCATAGATAACAGAGAGCAAATTGAGGGTTGCCAGGGGGAGGGGCTGGGTGAAAAAGGTGAAGGGATTAAAAAGTACAATTAGGCCCTGGATGGTACGGCTCATTGGATTGAGTGCTGGCCTGCTAACCAAAGGGTCACCAGTTTGATTCCAGTCGGGGCACCTGCCTAGGTTATGGGCCAGGTCCTCAGTAGGGGGTGTGCGAGAGGTAACCACACACTGATGTTTCTCTCTCTCTCTTTGCCCCTCCCTTCCCCTCTCTAAAAATAAATAAAGTTTCCCCTCTCTAAAAATAAATAAATAAAGTTTTTTACAAAAGTACAAATTGTTAGTTACAAAATAGTCACAAAGACGTAAGTTGAATCATAGGAAATATAGTCAATAATATTGAAATAACTATGTATGTTGCCAGGTGGGTACTAGAATTATCAGGCAGATCACTTCATAAATTATATAATTGTCTAGCCATTATAATGTACACCTGAAACTAATATAGGATAATATTGCATGTCAACTGTAATTGAAAACAATTAAATTAAATGATTTATCAATGTATTTAATTATGGAATCTGCTTTATCTGCAGGTCATGCCTCATCACTGCCATGACAGAGGGTTCACTGTGAGGATTCTGCTGTTTATGCCAAGCAGTTACTTTTCAGTGTGAATTTTACTTCTCCTAATAGTCATTAGCTACTTAGCATTAAAGTTGTAGGAAACATATTGGGTATTAAAAGGACATAATACTGTTTGGTGCTTTTAATCAACAACTTGTAATTGCGACTGGCCAGCTTTTCCTATTTCTATACGTGATTTAGAAAAAGAGTTACCCAGATATTTTAGTGGTTGCTCATTACAGCTGTAACAGCTGACACTTGCTGAGCACTGCCCACATGACGAACCTTGTCCTAACCATTTTCTGCATGCACTATCTCACGTAACCACCCCGTCCCAAACTCTGTGGAATAGGGTGCTTGCATGCCCATTTAATGGGGAGTAGAACCTAGGTTTAGAAGCTTGCCGAAGATCATACCAGTGTCTCATCATGCATGGCTTCTCCTCCTCTGGAGTGTTTGTTCAAAAATGTGACTCCTTACCTACATGAGACTTTAGAAACTAGAGTCAAATTTCTCTTGAAACTATTCATGCATTGCAAGATTGGGCCAGAAGTAAAAGGTAATGTAGGCTGTTTAAAAAATACCATGAAATAGTAAACTGCGAAAAGCAAATAGTTAATTCATTAATCACAGGAAAGCAGTCACAGCTGTTTTGGATCAAGCTGGATGTATTTACCAGAAGTAGCACAATCATTAGAATAGAAAGCAGAAGTAGAGACATTGACTGAAACTGCAGGGGAATTTGGGTAGGCAGAATATAATTGCTCATTATTTTTATTTGTATCTTCCCATTTCCTTGTTTCCTTTTCCTTTTGTCCTTTAATAATACTCAAGGCTTTGCATGAAAACACATTCTTTTCATTGCTTACATAGTTAGCCTGGTCCTACATCTTGACTCATTAGGAAGTCATAATCAGTTTCTAATATCATTACAATTCCCACAATAAGTAGTCAGGGTGTAATAATCATGCAAATATGACTTTAGTAGAAGCATAGGAATGAAGAAATAAAGCACTTATTTTTATGCTAATACTCTAAGCAATAAACTAAAAACAATAAATAAAAAAATATAATTCTGTTTCTATTTTGGGCTTTTAAACAAAAATCTTCTAGGACTCTTCAAGTGATCTAGAAAGGTTTATTGAAACTTGGTTTCATTAGTGCATCCAGCAGTATTTATTTTTATACCAACATCTGCCCTTATTCATCTTATTATAATGTGAAGAAATTAAAAAGATTTAGGTTTCTTAAAAATCAATATTTTATATTCATATTTGAAAGATTACTTGAACATTAAAGATGTTTTCTTTCCAAGCCTTTTAAAAATGAAACAAGATATAATTATGTAAAGTTATTTTTTCACCTAATGTATGTCTGCGGTACATGAACAAAATGGCAACAGGGTATTGATGCATTTTGTCAAAATGTATGTTTAATGATAACTCTGCTTTTTACCAAAAACAATGAAAACATAAGATTGTTTTAGCAAATATGATTTGACAAGCACATGGAGTGTTCATGTGCTATGTTATATATATTTCATTTTAAATAAGTATACCTTTTCTAAAGTCATTGAATTCAGTATGAGATAGCACTTAGATTGGGACTTAGCATACACTTTATTAGTTTAAAATTTGTGAGTTTTTTGCACCCTCCCATCATAGACATCTGGTTAAAATGAAAATATTACTTTTTGTAGAGCCTGGGGTCTGGCTCACAGTCTGTGACACAGTCTGATGTTCTGGGAGATGAAAAGGAGAAGTTCTCCTAATTCTTCCTAACTCCGAAGCCCTGGGTCCAGTTAGAAAACTCAGCTGCTCACACTACATTAGATGAACTGTGCTTTCCTAGGTGGCAGAGAATTTTTCTCATCCTTTGCCTGCAAAATGATTTGGACAACTAAAATTTTCTACAATCTGTCAAAATGATCTAAGACAACCTCATGGTAATGCAATAAAACATTCAAAGTAAAAAAAAAATACAACCTGTGTTAAAGACAGGAAGGGTCCTCTTATGAGTAGGGAGTGAGGTCACTATCTTGCTGTATCTTATTATATAAGAAAACCATAATAAACTGGAAGAAAGTTACTAACTAAAAGACCTGAAATACAAAGATTACTCTGAAATGGGAAGAGACTAGGTGCATATCTTTCAAACAAGGTTCTGAGAAGGAGACTTTACAAACTGTCATGTTTTATCTGTTCAGGTTGCTTTAACAAAATACCGAAGAATGAGTGACTTAAATAAGAGGAATTTAGTTCTCACCGTTCTAGAGGCTGGGAAGTCCAAAATCAAGGTGTTGGTAGTTGTAGTGCCTACCAAGGGCCCAGATCGCCATTCGTAGACCGCTGTGCGCTCACCGTGTGTTCACGTGGCGTCTCGTTACTGCGTGTTCATGCAAAGAGAGACAAGGGCTCTACTGTCTTGCTCTCCTCCTACGAGTGCACAACTCCCACACTGAGGCCCACCCTCATGAGCTATTCTAACCTTGTCTTTCGAAGGCCCAGCTTCCAAATGCCATCACAGTGAGAGTTAAAGTCTCAACATACGAATTTTGGGAGGTGCCACTGTTTAGTCAATAACATGTACCTTTCCAAATATCCACTTATTCAGTAGAAGGCTTAGTATTTGAGCTTTCTAACCAAGAACAAGAAGTCATTGTGTTATAGAGCTGCTTGACTTGTAGCCTATAATGCAAATAAGGTTTATTTTATAATATTCTCTAAAATCTCTCATTATTCTTTGATGTATTTCTGCTGCTTCTTTCTAGTATAATGATTAAATGTTAAGTATCATACTATCAAGGAGAAAGAGAATCTCCACAGGTCGATTATTAGGATTGAATTAATCTATAAATCTACTAATCTATAAATCCAACAGATTAATTGTATTTTTACAACAGACTAATTGTACAATATATTAAAATTTAGATATACTCATGAAATAAATTTATACTGAATTTCCTTTTTCATTTACAAGTAATATATATATTTCCTTTAGAAAACTATTTTTATTGTTTTGTTGCGTTGTTATTGTTACTTTGGGAATATTAACAACCCATTTTCTACCTCAGCAAACCTACTAATCTTTGTGTAGGTGTCCAAGTGTAATAGGGTGCAGCCAGGAGCGGGGGCAGATAGGGATTTGGAATGGGGTCCGGAACTCAAGGTGTCCAAGATATATTAGAAAGATATATAGGATGTGCTCACCCCATCCCCCAGTACAGGTGTGAGTTGGGGGAAGGGACACATGGAGCAGGGCCATTGAGAGCTGTTTTGCATAGCAACAACTCTGCAGCTAACCTCTGGCATGGTCATTTCACATATCTATGACCTTTAACTGGTTTCATAGATATGCTAAATAGCTGTGGCCAGGCTTTGAGCCAGGGAGAAGGGAGTGACTTCCACCCACGATGTAACTGGGAGGCAACTCCCCCTGGTTACAGTGCCTGCTGCGAGAGCTTGGAGATGGTTGGCTCCATGCCATGGGGCCTCACCTGCTCAGACTCACCATGACAGCCCAGTAAAGCTGGAAGGATATGGGAGTGCTGGCAAGTGTAGCCGATTGTGGGAGGAGCCAGAAATGGGGCTGCAGAGGAAGATTGGTGCAGGGATTTAAACCCAGACGCGGCAGCCATTAAGGGGAGAACCCCCACAGCTCTGCAGAGGAGAACCACACAGCTTGATCCTGGCCAATGACACAGCTGATGGTGTCGGGAGCCTGAATCTACTTCTTTTCCTGAGATACAGTACCCCAAATTAGGATGGGGGAGAAATAAGGACTGTGTGCATCTATGGGTATCCTAAAGAACTTTGATATTTTAATGAAGACATTAGGTCACTACTTTAAGTCTTTATAGCTTTAAATCTCTGGCATTGAGAGACGTCTTTCCTCTGGCAGCGGACAAGCAAACCTAGTGGGGGCCCTTTCGGTAATAGTATATTGTACACCCTCCTTGGCCCTGTTCAGTAACACTAGTGTGAGATTCTATACTGAATTTGTTTTACAAAACTTCAGTTTATTTCCAGGGACTTTTGTTTACATACAAATGGTATAAAATAATGGCCTTTTAATCTTCCTCCACTGTATATCTCATTTATGTTTCATTCTAAATGCATGAAACATGTTTCAAAATTAATTTAAAAATAAGAATGATAATTAACATCCCATTAGGGTTGCTAATTTTAAATAGATATTCTACTGATGTTTCCTCATTTACTATACATTTTCTTTGCTTAAAGTAACTATTTTTAAGATAAAATGTCTTCATTTTCATCAATATTTTTGAATAAAAACTTGTGTTGACTATAAATAAAGTTGGTAAAACTGCTTGAGGCTGCAATGTTTTTGTTTAACTTGCTGATATAGTAAGTTTAGCAGTTCCCTTATTTGTATGTCTTTGCGTTTATTTAAAAAATACTAATAATTGTTATATCATGCTTTTCTGTGTGCTAATCATTCTAGATTGCAGATTTATTTTTCACGCTATATGAATTACATAGTTTATTATCTCTTATGACTTGGAACAATATATAAAATATCAGTTAATTTGTTCTGTGGGAAATTAAATAATTCATCAATGACAATTAATACAAATTTTAAGTTTCTCCATGTTATTCTTATTGATTCATTGACTTCTCTGTATAATATGTAAAATTATGCAGTTATTTAGAAAATCATCAAGTTCATTCATGTTTTCAACTTTAGCACAAAGTAATTGTGCTAAACAACTTTAGCAAAAGTAAATTGTGAATACAATTTTACACAATTTATTGTATTTATGGTCATTTCTCTTTACAACAGAGATTTCTGGGGAGGCTTTGACAATTTTTTTAAAGCAGCTAATCTTGTATTCAGGAATGCCATCATTTTTATGATGGTGTCATAATGAAAACAAAGCAGGTAAGTAATGAATACAGTGCCTTAAAGAAATCATAACTTAGAATTTGCACTCATGAGTCACTGTGAATCATTTCTGGTGTATCAATTTTCTACTGCTGCTGTAACATGACAATACAAACTTAGTGGCTTAAACAATACAAATTTATTATCTTACAAAATTTGAGCTATTGAAGAATCAGTTTTTTGTGCAGATTAAAAGACTATTTTCAACCAATTTGCCCTAGAAGATTTGCCATACAATTTAGCAGCCACTTAATATGCTTTTTAGGAAAGTTCTAGGAAAGGTCTTAATATTATATTCCACAGGTTTTTAAAAATGTATGTTTTATTTTATGTACTAAAGCAAAGTTTTCATTATAGCTTTAAAAAGAGTATGTGTCCCTGGCTGGTGTGGCTCAGTGGATTTAGTGATGGCCTGCAAACCAAAGGGCCACTGGTTTGATTCTCAGTCAGGCCACATGCCTGGGTTGCAGACCAGGCACCCAGTAGGGGGAGCTCAAGAGGGAAATACAAATAGATGTTTCTCTCCCTCTCCTCCCTCCCTTCCCCTCTCTAAAGATAATAAGTAAAATCTTTAAAAAGTAATAAATAAATAAAAATAAATAGAGCATGTGTAGGTAGAAAAATGGATGATATGTGGTAAGCAGATTGTTAGGTATAGTTGGGGTATGTTTAAATTGTGTAATTTAAGTCTATATTCTATGAGTTACAGTTAAGATAATGATCAGCTACTTTATTTAATATTAGCTTTTCATAGTCTTCCATATTTGCCTTAAACAAGTACTTTCAATAATTTTCTTAAGGTTTTTCAGCTTTTTATAAAAATCTGGTGAGAATGCATAATGGTTGAGCCACTGTGAAACATAGTTTGGTGATTCTTCAAAAAGTTAGTGTTACCATGTAACCTTGAAATTTCACTTCTAGATATATCCACAAAAGAATTAAAAATAGGAACTGAAATACAGGATCATAGCACTATTCGCACAGTCAAAATTTAGAAGCACCCAAAATGTTCACCAATGAAGCAACAGATCAATGGATAAACACATTACGATATACACAGAAAATGCAATATTATTCAGCCATAATGAAATAATACTACATGCTACAACATGGATGAACCTCCAAAACAGCTAAGTGAAAAAAGCCAAACACCAAAGGTCACATATTTTATGATTCCACTTATGCGAAAGATCCACAATAGAGAAATCCGTACAAACAAAGCATGGATTGGTATGGATTGGTGGCGGCCAGGGGCAGGGAGAAGAAGAGGACAGTGAGGAGGGAGGGAGTGGGGAGGAACTGATTAATGGGTATGAGGGTTCACTTTGCAGTGATGGAAATATTTTGAAACTATACATAAGTGGTGCATATTGTGATATTCTAAATGGTGGTGGTATAAGCAATATAACTTCTCATTTCAGTAGAAGACATTAATGCTTTTGGCTTCACGACTCCGAGGGTGGTTCTTAATCTTCATTTGCCCAAGCTGCATCCAAACACAGCCTTTCCTCTCTGGACCTTGAGTTTCAATGACTTAAGGTAAGTGTTTTTGTAGTTTTCCTCAATTACAACAACTCAGTGTCTGTCCATCCTTTTATGGCATGGACAGACTTATGCCTATGCCCCAAATAAGTGTAATCTGCATCCGAAGCATATTGCAATTTGGGGGTACCCTTGGCCTGTTTTCCCACTCACTGGACATGAAAATGTACTCTATCTCCCCCACATAAGGTGTGAGGGTGTGCTGCAGTTTTATCTATGATCCAGACTTGACCTGAGGATATTTTGTAATAAATATTCTTTGTTTTCAGATTCATTGCACAAATGAGGTTTCTACTGAAACCTTCCAGAATTTGGACACCAATTCCTAATGCAAGGGAAAGATAGAATCTGCTCTAGCTCATCACATTTTTCTATATCCTCTGAGTGCTAAATATAGGAATGTTTTTTAGCAACAACAAAAAAATCAAGATGTAGCTCTTTCTTTTATTCCAGTATTTAAATCTCCTCTGAGGCAACATGTGACATTTACTATGAAAGGCATGTGAAATAAAAAAAGTAAAATGATCTCAGGCACACATATAAGACTGAAAAACATGTACCCATACATTAGCAGAGCTTTGTTGGGTTTCTAGGTTTGGTCTCTTAATTTAACATTATTACTATAGATGATGTCAAAACCATTATAGAAAATACTTTCTGTACCTATTATGCTGTCAATGTGAACCAGGAAGTCAGAAGTTGGGAAGAGAGATAGATAGTGTCTTTCTTTGAAAAACTTTCAGAAAACATAAGTGACAGCACATTTTTTCTATCTATCCCAAATAACTGAAGAATGTTCTATATTGATATTATAATTATAATTGCAGCACAGCACAGTTTGATCAGGTAACTTGATTGACAGTCACAGACATTGGGTCAATAGCTCAATAACTATTGATTAGCTTCTTTGTAACAGGTTACAGATACCACCAAATCTTCCTCTCCTTATCTTCATGTGTTTATATTGGGACATTGCAGATCCTCCTATCACATGAAACCATTTTTCACCTCTTGCTTCTGGGTTTATCATGATATTTATTTTGACAATAAAACATTAGCAAATGTGACACAAGGGGAAACTTGAACTTGCACGTTAAGTTTGTTTTCTTGCTATTCTCAGAAAATTTTGAGAGCCATGTGGATATAAGCCTGGGCTCATTTGCTGAAGGATTACATGGAGAGCACATGAAGAAAGATGCCGCTGAATCCAGCCATCCCAGACAAGGCTGCCATAAACTTCCACAATCCACAAAGCCCACCAGTGCACTGCAAAGTCTTAAAAAATCTAGCTGAGGTCAACTAAGTCTGGGTAAGAAATGATGAACCACCCAGCTGACTCCAGGCCAAGTAGCAAACCCACAGTATTAAGTGTTAAATAAATGGTTATTTCACACTGCAGAGTTTTGTATTGTTTTTACACACCAAGAACTAATAAACCTACTGATTTTTCTCTTCTACAACTTACTTATCATTGCAACCCAATTCACCATGATAGAACACAAATTATATCAGTTGTTATTTGTTGAATGCATATATATATATCAGGAGTATTGCTAAAATTTTATGCATTTTAAAAAGCCTTTCAAGATTTATATTATGGACTGAATGGTGTCTTTTTAAATACATACATTATAGTTTTAACCCCCAATATGACTTTATTAGAGATAGGACATTAAAGGAAGTAATTACCATCACAATCGCGTGTATGAGTGGGACCCTGATCCAATAGGACTGGTCTTTTTAGAAGAAGAGTAAAAACATCAGGAGTGTACACACACAAAGGAAAAGCCATGTGAGGGCACAACCAGAAGGCAACCATGTGCAAGCCAAGGAGAGAGGCCTCAGGAAAAAACAAACCTGCCAACACCTTGATCTTGAACTCTCCTGACTCCAGAATTGTGAGAAAATACATTGCTGTTGTTTATATCGCCAAGTCTGTGAGTCTGTGGTATTTTGTTATGGCAGCCCTAGCACACTAAAATAGATTGTTTTATTGAATTTTGTTTTGTTTTATTTGCAGATGAGGCAAGTAAGTCTGAGAGGTATTTACGTAACTGGCCCACAGTAACCAGCTAGTAGTATTACAGAGAAATGAGATTCTAGAGTAGTAATTTTGATGGTGAAACCCAGATTCTTAGCAATACAAAGGAAACAAAGGGTGCTTTTATTTTACTGCCCTGACAATACCAGTATTAACATATGTATGATGAGAACCAAAACATGTGAAGCAAATATTAAAAGCATGCCACCTTTTTACAACTTTTATCAAATCAAATAAAATGAAATAAAAATATGAAATGCAAAAATCAGTGATAAAAATAAGGAAGGAAAGAGAAATAAAAAGGGGGAAGATATAACACACAATCTATTGAGAACATGGACTCTGGTGACCTATTTGGATTCCCTTCTTCATCTATAGGCATTATAATTGCAGCTTCTGTATATCATGCTAGCTTTCTACCACGTCATACTTGGTTTTTAATTCATTATGTGACCTTTCCTTTCAAATGTTTCCCCTTCTTTTCTGTCAATGAAATGAACGATTGGAGGTGGCTCCATTTCATTTCCAGGCTTCTGTGGCAAGGGCTCCATATTCCACAGTTGGACCAAACAGGGCATGCTGTTTTCTTAATTTGTAAATAGATTCTGTTTTCCCGTGTTTTGTTAATTAATTCTCTGGCATGGAGGAATCAAACGGGGCTCTGAAAGTGCCTCTCTGTGCCTGGTTACCCCTGGAAAAATCTTATCAGACAGTAGGTGCATGAGCACACTGGTAAGAAAATAAAACAAGAGAGCTATCCTGTTCCCCAAAACATTTCTCAAAAGCAATCAATGATTAATTAAAACCAATCAAAAACATGTTTAATAATCATTATTACTGAGTTTGGGCAAATGTCCAACTTAATTAAAAACTAAATAAATAGTGAGCATGCCTACGACTTTTTTATTTTGGGGCAGACAAGCAATTGTTGTCCCATACAAGAAATGGGAATGTATAAAACTTGTGATAGTATGGAACATTTAGTACCATAGTTTATATAGCCTATGTAAATTAAATGATATATAGTCTATTTAAATAAAAGTAAATTTTTAAAGTTTAATAGCCAAAACATTTGTTTTTAATGTTGTATCAATAAACAAAATTTGCATTTAGTAGAATCTGATCTTATGCATCTTTATGTTTTTATTTTTAACTTGGACCTACCTGGCTATTTTGGTAATATTTCATTATTTTATTTTATTTTAACTAATTTATTTATTTTTAAAGAGAGGGGAAGGGAGGGAGGAAAAGGGAGAGAGACATCAATGTGTGGTTGCCTCTTGTACGCCCCCTACTGGGGACCTGGCCTGCGACCTAGGCATGTGCCCTGACTGAAAATTGAACCAGTGGCCTGTTGGTTCACAGGTCATCACTGAATCCACTGTGCCACACAAGCCAGGGCTATTTTATTTTATTTTATTATTTTATTTTATTTTTAAGATTTTATTTATTTATCTTTAGAGGGGAAGGGTAGGGGAAAGGGAGGGGGAGAGAAATAGCAACATGTGGTTGCCTCCTGTGCGTCCCCTGCTGGGAACTGGCCTGCAACCCAGGCATGTGCCCTGACTGGGAATTGAACCATGATTCTTTGGTTCACAGGCCCACACTCAATCCACTGGGCTACACCAGCCAGGGCCTATTTTATTTTTTATTGTTGTTCTGTTCCAGTTGTCCCAATTTCTCCCCTTGTTCTCTCCTGCCATCCCACCTCCTCCTCCCACAATCAATCTTCATCCTGTTGTCCATGTCCATGGGTCATTTATTCCTGTCCTTTAACTAGGCCCTTCCCCTTCTTTCTTCTCTTATCCCCTGCCCTCCTCCCCTCTGGTCCCTGCCAGTCTGTTCCTTGTTTCCATGCCTGTGGTTCTATTTTGCTCATTTGTTTTGTTCATTAAGTTCCTCTTACAGGTGAGATAATACAGTATTTTTGTTTCACAGTGACTAGTGTAGGAGCTCCTTCTTTCTTTCTGCTTCATTGTATTCCATTGTGTAAATGTACCACAGTTTTTTTGATCCACTCATTTACTGATGGGCACTTAGACGCTTTCCAGAACTTGGCTCTTGTAATTAATGCTGCTATGAACATTGGGGTGCATAGGTTCTTTTGAATTGGTGTATAAGGATTCTCAGGGCATAATTCCGGCAGTGGAATTGCTGGGTTAAAAGGCAATTCCATTTTTAGTTTTCTGAGGAAACTCCATACTGTTTTCCACGGTGGCTGCACCAGTCTGCATTCCCACCCACAGTGCACTAGGGTTCCCTTTCTTCCACAGACTTGGCCGCACTTCTTGTTTGTTGTGGGATTCAACCTAGTGAGACAAGGATGGTACAATATTTGCAAATCAACAAATGTAATATACGACATAAACAAAAGATAAAAATCGTATGATCATATCAACAGATCTTAAAAAAGCACTTGATAAAGTATAGCACCCATTTATGATAAAAACGCTCAGCAAAGTGGGAATAGAGGGAGCATACCTCAACATAATAAAGGCCATATATGAGAGACCTACAGGCAACATCATGCTTTAGTTTTTGAAAGCAAAAACTAAAAGCTGTCTCTCTCAGATCAGGCACAAGACAAGGATGTCTGCTTTCACCACTTTTATTCAACATAGTAATGTAAGGTCTAGCTACAAGGATCAGACAAGAAAAAGAAGTGCTGGTAACATCTCTTTTTAACAATTCAGTTAACAGATGAATACAAAATGTTATTAAAAATCAAGATGTCCACATGCAAAGTTTCCACACTTTTATAAAACCTTAGTGTTAAAGCTTATAACACGTTTTTGAAACAATTAAATTTTGTCTCCTCAACAGCAGCATTTAATTTACTCTCCATAAAATATTATACTAAATGTCCCATAGTATCATGAGTTTCACACTCTTCAATTTCTTTTATGAAACAAAATGATCTGTATGCCCCATCTATGCCATACCTTGATTAATAAGTTTTCATTCATCTTAGGTTCAGATAACTAACATAGAAGATTATGATTCATCAGCTGTTTTGAATTATGACTTGACTTTTAATTTTTGTGTGTGTGGATCAACTTTCTTACCAATTTGTGATAATTGATCTTTGATAATAATATTACTCATCCTGATCTGATTAATATCTAGCATATATAAAATGTATATTCTCTTAGTATATTTGAGACTTAATAGAATTAAGAAATAAAAGAGGTTAAGTAACTTGTCAAACAAGCAGCACTATTAAGGGGCAGAGCAAGGATTTGAAACCATGTTAGTTGGGATCAAAAATTGTGTTCTTAATATTCTACTCCCTTGGGTTTGCAATATATATTTTCACTTGTTCTTGGTTCCACAAAGTTTTGCTTTTCACTAAAACTAATTTAAAATATATATTATAAGAAGAAAATGCATATAATTGTTTTTAGAGTAAAATGTAAACTCTAAATGCTATTCTCAAGGTTTGAAAATTGAATCAATGTTTCAAAAACAATGATTTTTCAAGCTCACAGCAGTTAGATGGCTTTATTGCTATTTTTCTCAAATTAATTTAGGCAGAATTATTTTAAAAATGAATTTCTTTTAAAGCACTTTTAGCAATGTGACATTTCATTTTTTAAGTCATAGACATACATAAAATTTAATATAAATGAAATTATGGCTATCAAGTCAAATGTACTTTCTAGAACATCTGTGGTTACACTGTGGAAGTGTCTTGAACGCTCTCAGGAGATCCACTCACATCTTCACATCTAGGTTTGGCACTAATTTCTGTGAGCTCAGAATGGACTTTGATTTTACAAATTTTCTGGACAATAACTGAAAAGGAAGTAGTTCCAGAGTACTTGAGTCTCCTCCCAAATTTGAGAAAGAACTCTCGAGTACATTATTTCTGAGTTTTCCTGAAGGACAGGGAAGGAACACATTAGAAAAACGAGAGCTATGAGTTGGGAAACCAAGTTTAAAACTCTTAGAAATGTTTAGTGATAAAATGAGACAACGGAAAAGAACAAAATGAACAAAAAGAGCATACATTTTTTAAAGAAATACTCCAGGCTTGTGGGGTAAGCTCAATGAATGGGTATGACTTTGAGAAAATATAATTGATGCGTTTCAGTATCTTCGATCATAAAATGTAGATAAAACTATCCTTTTGGAGGTATAAATGCCTACTATAATGCTTGCATCTCAACAGGCAATTACATATGTTCATGTCATCTTTTCTGTGCAGTATTGTGCTGCTTAATGAGGTTTTGATCAACAATGGACCCCATTTACCACAAGGGTCTCATAATATTACAATGGAGCTAAAAAATTCCTGTATCCTAATAACCTCATAGCTGTCGCTACATTGTAGTGCAATGTATTGAAGAAAGAAATTTTGAAGAAATAAATTCAGTGCAGCTGAAGTGTACAGTGTCTATAGAAGTGTCCAGTAGCAGTGCACAGCATGCCCCGGGCTTTCAGTCACTCACCACTCCCTCACAGACCCGCTGAGAGCAGCTTTCAGCGCTGCAGGCTCCGCCCGCAGTAAGTGGCCCGTACAGGTGCCTCATTTGTATCTTTCATACCATATTTCACTGTGCAATTTCTATGTTAAGATACACAAATCCTTGCCCTTATGTTACAGTTACCTGCAATAATTTTTACAGTAACATGTAGGTTTGTAGCCTAGGAGCGATAGGCTGTATCATATAGCTAGGTGTGTAGAGGGCTACACCATCTAGGTGTTTGAAAGTGAGAACGCTGTAATGTTTACACAAGGATAAATTTTCTAATGACACATTTCTCAGTATGTTAAGCCACAAATAATTGTATAGACATTAAATGAGTGGTACTCTTTGAAAAAACTTAAGAATCACAAGAAGTGACAAAAATAATACAGATTCCCTGGGGTCTTATAATCAATTTTACACATAGATAACATATTACTTAACCATAGTGAATTTTCATCAGAAACTGACATTGATACAAAATTATTAACTAAATAACACTAAACAACACAACTTCTGAGATTTCACCAGTTGTTATACATATGTGTGGTATGTGTGCTTATATGTGTGCAGTGTGTGTGTCATGTGTGTGCTGTGTGTGGTGGGTGTGAGCAATGGGTGTCTATATGTATATGTGAATGTGTGCTTTGATGTGTACTAAGAAAATTTCATTACATGTAGTATAATTACATGTAGGGTCATGTAATCCCTATCACAATCAGGATATAGACTAATCTATCACTGCAAAGAAACTTCCTGGACTAATCCTTTTAAGCCACATGCTTTACCCTAATCCAAATGCATAGCCATTTCTATCTGATCTATTCTTTATTACTATACTTTTGTTATGTTAAAAATGCGATATAAATGGAATCATATATACAGTAAGTAAATGTTTGAAATTGCTTTTTTCTCACTAAACATAACGCCCTTGAGTTGATGCAAATTGTTTTGTGTATCAGTAATCTGTTCCTTTTATTGCTGAGTAATTTTCCACTGTGTGGATGAATTATGTTTTTTTAATCCATCCACATCTACCCCTTAAAGGGTATTTGGGGGTTTTCCAGTTTGAGGTATTGCAAATAAAGCAGCTATAAACATCATGTAAAGACGTTCATATGACTAAGAGTTTATTTTTCTAGGATAAAACTCAGCAGTGTGATTGTTGAGTAGCAAGGTCAGAGCATGTTTAACTTTTTACAAAACTGCTAGTCTGTTTTCCAGAAGACTGTTCCATTTTCCATCTCCAGCAGAATTGGCTCAGAGAGGCTGTTGCAGAAAGAGTTGCAAATAGCTGGTATATTAAGAAATATAAAATGATTTTTTATCTGACTCCTTGGACAAAAGAGAGTTAGTCATAAAGTGTATTTGGAAAAAACTGCTCAACTGAATCCAAACACTGTGAAAGAAGGAAGTATATGATTCACTCTTATGCAAAATTTTGTTTCAATTGATTGCCTAAGTTAACATGCAACTTGGCTGTTTGGAAATTTATACATTACTTTCTGTATTAATCAGACCATATTCCTTTTTAAAAAGATTTATTTATTTATTCTCAGAAAGAGGGTAAGAAAGGGAAAAAGAGAGGGAGAGAAACATTGGTGTGTGGTCGCCTCTCACATGCCCCCAACAGAGGACCTGGCCCTCAACCTAGGCATGTGTCCTGACTAGGAATTAAACTGGTGATCCTTTAGTTCAGGGGCTGGCACACAATCCACTGAGCCACACCAGCCAGGGCTGTATTATTTCTATTTGAAATAGACAGCAGACTTTATTGTGTGAATTCACCCTAAATAAACAAAACTTCTTAGTGTCTTCAGAGAGTCTTACAAATATGGTCACGCATTAACAATATGGGGGCAGAGAGATGCAATGTAGTGGAGGAAGCATTAGCAAGCTTTGGAATGCAACAGAATCCCAGCAGGCAATTAAGAGTTGCTTTAAAATAGCTCCTATTTAAAGAACCCAAGTGTAACACATCCTGTGTTATCTTCACAGTGAATAAAGACAATCCCTGGGAACATCTTCATGGCTGCATTCATTTTTCCAGGGAGACATTTAAAAGTATAAAACCAATTTATTCCTAAATCAATGGCAAAAAACCCCACAAAGAATCCAAGCATGTTAATTTAATTTTCATTTCTTCAATTTGGTTAATTGCAAAAATAATATATAAAAAAGGATTAAAGAATGATATGTCCCACCAAACGTTAAACTAGTCAGTGTTGTTCTTTGCAGGTTAGCAGTATTTGTGATAGTTAATGAAATCAAAGATTGTAATTATTTACTTTTTTCATGGAATTAAAATACGTCAAGCAAGGGAAATCATCCTTTTATGGAAACCATTTATTTTAAAACTTCCTTTTTATAGCTCTATGTATTTTCCCATATTTAGTTTGTTTTGCCAGCTAAAAACAAAATGAATAGGGAAAAATACTCTTCATCAAAATAAACAGCTATACAAAACTGTGGACTTTCTCTTGTGAAATAATAATAGAGACTTTGAGAGTGATTGTAAAATATAGTAAGTTTCAAAGAGCCAATAAGTAGGAGAGAAAAAATGAAGACAATTATACATGATCTCACTGATCATGAGGGTGAGTTCTGGACTGAGATGGGCAGACAACCTGGGAGGCACACGGGCCTTGATCTGAAGTTTCATCAGGTGAGATTGAGCATGATTGCCTCCATTCTTCTGACATTATGTACAAACTCAGTATTTGTTCGTATTGCATTTAAAAAAATACTATTTCTTTTTTTTGCCCAAATTGTTTTATTTTACATATCAAGTTTATTTTTCTAAAGGTATATAAACAGTAAACAAGGTAAATATTCAATCAGATCTTAGCTTCTGCCAAGCATTATCTGTCCTGCAACTGTCCCATGAAGTTCCAGTGCCTACGCACCCTAAATTCAACAGTCGTCATTTTCATTGGAGTCCATCACTTTTCTCCTGTTGAATTTAACTGTGGTTTTCTTTTCTGTTTGTTGGCTTACTTTTTCAAGGATTTCTATTAAATCTTGTTCTGTTACCTTCCCACTTAGCTGTCCGTATCTTGCCACCTGTATAAGGTAATTCTCTACTCCTTTAGTTTTTTCAGGCTTTACAAGTGCTAAGTTACTTAACCGGGTCCGGGCTGACTGATCCAGAACTTGGGCTAAGATACTGTTTCTCATTTCTGCTTCTCTGTGCTTTGCCTCCTGTTGTGCTGCATCGCCAGGATCCCCTTGCTTCGCCTGCAGCTCGGCCAGCCTTTGCTTCCGCAGACCCTCCAGCTCCTCCTCCGCCATAGCGCGACGGTCCGGGTAGAACAGCCGGAAGCCCGCTGCGGCCCTCTCGGAATTACCTCCCTCACCCTCACCCGGTAAAAAAAAAAAAAAAAAAAAAATACTATTTCTTTTTGTAGTCATGTTGTGCCAATAACTTACTTGTTCCTTCCCTTTAAATTTTACTTGCATCTTGGGAAAACTGGAAGTAGGCATTTTTGACAAAAAGTAATAAGCTTCTTTGACAGACTATTAAGAATAATAATCACCACAACTAACTCAAACAAGGAAAGAGAGGATTTTTTCTGTAATGGCAAAGACACCAATAATATGTTTTCATTTGTGTTGTGTACCTTCAAGGTAATCAACAGAAACAAAATAAATGCATCTTTTTCACTGATTGTATTTCCCAAGGCAAGTTTATTATTATATCTCAACAGCTATAAATTACCCATTTAAAACCAAGTATAGCTATTATGCACTAGGGTGCTTTTCCATGAGGATTAAAAATTATTTTATGATAGAAATTTATACCTAAGTATTTTATAAGTAACCATAGTAAAAACATTCTTTTCATTACTATGCTACTCAACAGAAATTAGATCATTTAAGGAACATTGTAAAACATGCATTTCGGTGCCAGGTGTTTATCAGACCCACTCTTTGGACACGAAAAGCCCAAGTTAAGCACATTTGACTGCACACTGTAAAACACTTAAGATCAAACTCAGGATTGGATGAGCTAGACACAATTACTGGTGTCAGCACTTTAAATATAGTTCTTGCTGAGAACAACTTCAAGATAGCTGTTCAGACCCATTCATTTTGCCAAGTAGAGGCAATAATTGGTAACTATCAGTGCACCCTACAAACACCAGGCTCCTCCAAGAATAACCCAGCATGATTAGTTCTCAGCAACTGGCTGCACTTTTGCTGACTTCTGGTGAGTGGTTTTTCACACACAGTCACAGATAAAGCCACTGTAACTGAGCGCAGCTGATGACTCATTTCATGGCTTTCTGTGTGTCTCTTTCAAAGCTGTATATTGTTTCTGTTTCAGAGAGAACAAGAAGCTATTTTTAATAAAAGGGTGGGATTACTACATTATTCAGAAAAGGATCAAGTGGGCATCTTTTAATCTTAAACTTAAATGTAGAACATTTTTGGGTTTTGTTCCATAAATATAGCAAATTTTTACTTAAAGGAACAATGTCAAACTGACCTTCAAACCTATCTATAGACTTCTGTGTGTTGCTACAGTAAATGAAGAATTCAAATTGAGTTTCTCTGCAGAATGTATTTTGGGAAGAGACATTTCTAGAGATTATGGATCGTTCAGAAGCAATTTAATGCTTGGTACTCTTGGGGTGCAGTCTGATTGTGAATAATAAGTACACTTTCATGTTCACTTGATATGTGGTATTCAAATACAATTCCATGAATATTTCTTAAGGAGAAGGGGTCAACTACAATGGTTGTGTATGCGGTAATTGCCACAAATGAGTTCAATTTAAAATAACATAAGATGAGGCTAATTTTCTTTTCTTTTAAAAGAAAAATGTGTTATTTTCCCTTAAACTTAAGAAATGAACACTTGTCAATGTAAAACATTAAATATAGCATTTTAAATGAAACATTAGTCATTGCTGTAATCATACAGAAATATTTTTTCTGATCCACAGTTTAATAAAACTTACAAAATTTTGTTTTCATTCTCAAATTTATTGGCTGCATATATGATTCCCCTCCAATGATTAGAAAATCTAAACAAGATAGTGCAGTTAACTGTGAGGCAAGTTAATGACCAAAGCCTCCCCACACTTTGCTCTCAGCGTGTATTCAAAATCAGAGTTCTTATCAACTGCAGTCTTACTCCAAGTATGCAGTTGGATACATGTGTGTATGTGTGTGAGTGTGTATATGTATGTGTCAGTGTGTGTGCATGCAAGTTTGAGTGCATTTGTTTTTGCTTTCTGTTGCCTTTGATGTGTATCAAAGATATAGTCTTTTCTTTCAGTGTTTAAATTTGTTTTACACTTGATGGTTTCTTTAATATTTCTATGAAGTAATTGGTTATTTGAAAATAGTAAAACATATTATAAATATTTTATATTGTGTCTTCTGCTGCTGTTATTAATTAAGTACTTATTTCTTCCTGTGAAAGCTTCAAAGGGAGTCTGGGCCACTGAGCTAGCAGCCATAGGTTCAGTTCCTTTCAGATATAATAACTTTAAGACATTTCTCCCAGTCCGAATTCTTGGCTATTATAAATTGATAGTACAAATAAACCTTTTACTCAAAAACTGTTATTTTTTTAATGTTGATAAATCATTTTATTTAAGTTGTAATACATTAGTCCTCTTCACTTCCTTTATTTGCTCTATTTCCCCACAGCTCTTATTTCTCTATAAATATTATAAAATTTGCTTAGCATTCTGTCTATGGTTTATCTTCCCTTGTTAGAATATAAGCTTTATGAAGGCAGGAATTTCTAATCTACTTTAATTCTCAAACTAGAACCATTTTTAGAATGAAGAAGGTGTTGGAAAATATTTGCTGAATGAATAAAGAAATACTGGGGCTTTGACATGAAAAATGTTATATATATAATATGTAAGTTCATAAGTTGTCTTTTGCCCTTTTGTTATGAAAGAAAATTATAAGTTAATCAGTTTCAAAGGCACTGACTATATTTTTAATGCTATAAAATGATATTATGGATTTACAATATTATAGTATTTATGTCTAAATAATAAGAATAGTTTTTTGTCAGAAAATGTATTTTTCCTATACTGGTCTTAAAGAGTATACAATACAGCCTTGGCTGGTGTGGCTCAGTGGATTGAGTGTTGGTCTGCAAATCAAAGGGTCTCCGGTTCGGTTCCCAGTCAGGGGGCATGGCTGGGTTGTGGGCCAGATCCCCAGTGGGGGGGTGCATGAGAGGCAACCACGCATTGATGTTTCTCTTCTCTTTCTTCCACCCTTCCCCTCTCTAAAAGCAAATAAATAACATATTTAAAAAAAGAGTATATGATATAGATTTCTTCTATTTTTATTTTTATTTTAAATATTGTTTTACTGTTGTTCAAGTACAGTTGTCTCCATTCCCCCCTCAACTCCCCTAACCCCAGCCATCCCCACCTCCCACCCTCGATCCTACCACCCTTTGGCTTTGTCCATGTGTCTTTTATTTTTAAAATATAGATTTCCTTTTAATTTTTTTGTCCTTAAAGAATTCATAGATCCCCATTAACTTAGTACTATGAATTTGTGTAAGTAATTGTTCTAAGATAAGTTGTAAGATTTCAGAAAAGCTAAAAATATTAAATATGATAATAAAATAATTAAAATAATGTAACAATGTTAAAGATACTATAATAGATTAATATGAATTCTAAACTAACTTTTCCCTTAAAAGAAAAACAAATATCATATCTAAAAGTATGTTTTGGCCTACTGGATCAATTACATAAGAAAGAGAAGAAGGACAGAGGGCCAGACAGAAAATAGCACAAGGTATAATATAAATGTAATATGCAAACTAACCTAATTTGTCTGGACCCAAAGACACAGGGAGGGGCACAGAGGCATAAGGACTCTTTTGAGGGTGATGTAAAAATTCTGTATCTTGAATATAATGGTATTTTCATGGGTTTTGACACCTGCCAAAATTCACTAAGTGATATACTTCAAATGGATGCAACATATTGTTTATAAATTATTCCTCAGGAAATTGATGAAGAAAACCAAAACTCACTAAAGATAATCTTAGACAAATTAAAATTATGAGAACCCATGGCCCATAAATCTATACTAAAGGTCACACTAAGCATTACCTATGCATAAAAAAACAATTTCTGGTTGAAACTCAGAGGAACAAAAATAACATGTCTAAATAAATATTGACTATATAAAGTATAAAGATTTTGTGTTTCATTTAAAATTAAGTATGACTGCAGTGGTATATAATTTGGAATAAAATGATTTGATTTAAATTCTTCCAAGTTGCTTACATTGCCCAGAAATAAGCCAAAAGTGCACATGAATGTTAGACATAGGCATTAAAGAATGCATGTTGTAATCCCTTGGCTAAGCATTAAACAATAATGAATGAATAAAATATTCCCAAACTATTAGAGGGGCAACATAATTAAATACACACACACACACACACACACACTCTCTCTCTCTCTCTCTCTCTCTCTCTCTCTCTCTCTCTCTCTCTCTCTCTCTCTCTCACACACACACACAGATAAAATTATCCTAAAGAAAGGAAGAGAGAAAAAGAGGAACCAAAAATAAGTGGGACAAATAAAAATGAAACAAAGGATAGTAGGTTTAAACTCAAACATGTATGAGTAATTACATTAACTTTACCTCAATTAATGTGCCAATTAAGCAACAAATGAACAAACAAGAAAAACAAACATAAACCCTTAGACGCAGACCATGGTATGTAGGTTATTGGAGGGAGATGAGGTGTCGGAAGGGCGCAGATAGTAACTGGGGAAGGCAGTCAAATATATGGTAACAGAAGGAGATTTGACTTTTGGTGGTAAACACACAATGCAATGACACAGATGATGTATTATAGAATTGTACACTTGAAACATGTATAATTTTATTAACCAGTGTTACTCCAATAAATTTAATGAAAAAGGGCCATAACTATTAGACTGTATGCACAAGTGCATGCATACATAACCATAAATATATAAACATGCAAAATAAAAATATGTTAATTTCACCAAGAACATAAACATTTTTTTATTTTATGTATTCACTAACATACTCTTAAATATATATAAGACAAATATTTATAAAAGTGAAATACAAATCTATAGTCACAGTGAGACATTTCAATATATTTCTCAGTAACGCAGAGATAAAAATATAAACAATATAGAACTTTTTAATGTGTAATTAGCATGCCTTTCTTGATATATATGAAGTATTGTTTTCACACATAAAGGCAAGATAATTTGTGGTTAAATCATACATGCAACTTTAAAATAATTTGAATGTATGGTTCAACACAAAGCAGATTTCAATTAATTATAAAGAAGTAAAATGATAGAGTATGCTTTATGGCTACTATTAAGCTATACTTCAAAAACTGATAACTAACAAAATCATAATTTGGAAATTAAGAAATGTACTTTCAAGTAAGCCTTGAATCAAAATGAAATCAAAGTTGGAATATTAATAGTTTATATTAATCATAATGAACTATTACTATACATTAACACTTATGAAATACAGATCAGATATACTTACAGCAAAATTTATGGCTTTAATTCTTATTTCAGAAAAGAACAAAAGCTGAAACAATGAGCTAACAGTACATCTCAAGAAGTGAGAAAAAGTTTAGAAAATTAGAGCCCCAAAAATTTAAGTAGAGAAAAATGAGAGTTGAAATTAAACAAAAAACCAATGTATGATAGATAAAACGCACAGACTTAAAATATAATTATTTGAAATTTGATCAGATGAGAGTTATCAACAAATGGGAGAAGGCAGAAAAATCAGTATCAGGAATAAAAAGAGGACATTAATCAGATCTTTCAGATTTTCAATATTGTAAAAAGATAATATGAACTGAATGTTCATCAATTGCATGATGTAAAATTGTAAAGATCTCAAATATCCTCCAAATTAAAGATGGATGAAATGTAATCCCAATCAAAAATACAAATTTTTTTATTATTTTTTAGAATTTCTCAAAGTATTTAAGAAAATACAATCCATAGTCAGTTTATTTTTGAAGATAATGGTGGAATAGTTTACATTACTGGATATAACAGATCATTATAAATCTATATTAAGTAAATCATCAGGGTGTTGACTCATGAATATATAAAGGGAACAACAGAACTAGACAGATTAGAAATAGTCTCAAGCTTATATGATTAGTTTAATACCAAATAAATGATGATATAAAGGGTTGGGGAAAGGACAGTATTTTCAGTAAATGGTATTGTGTTAATTGGTTAATTATATAGAAATTAAAAATATACAGAAAACTTTCTCTTTAACCACATAAATAAAAATCCATTATGAGTAAATTATTGGTCTCAATGTAAATTTTTAGGTCAATCTTTTAAAAAAGTAATATGTAATAATGTCATTATGGCTTTGAGGTAAAACCTTCTTAAGCACAGAATGACTACATAATTCAATGTTTTATCTAGAACATATTTTAAGAGTGAAAAGGAGCTGAGATCAGCCATTATGCTGAGGCATCAACCAAGAATGTTTCAAGCAAAATGGACATGTGGTATGATGCATAAACAGGATACAAAAAGCATTATTCATATATAAAAATATTGATACATTGAAGACATTAAGTTATGAGAATGGAAAGGCAAGTCACATAAGGGAAAAAGATTTGTATCCAACTATTACAGTAAATTCACACAAAGGCAAAAATATACAAACCATTAGAAAAAATGTTGAGTGAGATTCTTGAAGCACATATAATAAAAGAGTTGTAATGGATGGGAAATGTAGGCTTTGTTTAGTCTTAAATGTTTCGTTTCTGCATCAATATTAACAATAATATATCATGAAGCACAATGCAAAATTTATTATTGCTTCTTCTTAAAACTCAATCATCTCTCTTGTCCACAATAACTCTCAAATGTTAAAATTTTGTGTGCTTTTTTTTAAATTTCTTAAAATAGTGTTTAAATGGAATTTCCTGAAAGGTCTGGCATTCGAAACTGAATTGCCTTTGCAGAAGATCCATACATTATCATGATTTCAGATCAGGTCTAACAAATCTATCACCTCCCTGTGTGACATGATTTGCAGAAACTACATATCTGGCTGTTTGCTTGTGTGTCCAATGTTATCTCAAGAGAAATTATATAAATTAAAGACAAACACAAAAGGGTCTTTTTTAATGCAATCCAACAGAATATATATTCAAGACAACACAAGGAGATAGAAAAAAAAGGTAAGGGACATTAGTAATATTAAGCTAGGAAACTAACAAAATGATGACAATAGAAAATAAATGGTGTGAAAAGAACAATAAAAATGATATAAATTAGAGTGGAAAATACATTGTGTGGGCCCAGGAGAACATTAAAATCCTATTTTTCCATCCATGTATGTGACTTTGGTCATTAGTACTTTTTGATTTTATTGTTTTTCTTAACCTCTGAAAACAGCAAGAACTTGGCACATTTGCCAAAATTGATATCGCTTGCTTCATTTCTGCTGCCTCTGTATTCCACAGAAGCATGGCTTGTCCTTCAGATTCAAGTTTACTCTTTAAGTTCTGAGGTCATTGTAAGAGTCAGGAATATATGTACATACAGTACCCCTCCTGTGTCATTTCTCACTCTCCTATTACTTGACCCATTCTCCCCAGAACTTTTGCAGTTAAAAATGAAATCATCACCTCACTGCAAGTATAGTGCCTATTGAGCCACGGTGTTACACACTGCTTAACAAGAGGAGTTAACTTGTTCAGAACTGATTACTTGTACGCTAGTCTTCCAGAGAGAAAGTTTGCCATTTGAAGAGCTCCATGAAGCTCTAAAGATTTGTCAGGTCAGGATCCAAGACCAAAGGTATATCATATTAAGCAGCCACAATTACGAGTCATGAATGCCATCTTTTGATCATACTATAGATATACAGGTGTCCTTTTACCATGAATGCTGAAGTGAATGAATCAGTCTGCAGAAAAGAAACTGCCATATTATATGGTACTGCTCCCCACTTTTTAAATGAATTTATTCAGGTGACACTGGTTAACAAAATTATACAGATTTCAGGCACACAATTCCACTGGACATATCGTCTGTACACTGTATTGTTTGTGAAGCTTTTAGATTTCATGATTTGGGAACACTACCCTCCCTTTGTAGGGATGCAAAATTAGTACTTTAAAGGGTAAGGTTTAGTCAGTAAAAAAGAAGGAAATCTCACCCTATACAGTACTGACTTTGGATCCCAGAACCCTGGATGGCAGGGAAAGGTAGTGTTCCCGAATCATGAAGTCTAATAGCTCACAATCAAAAGGTCAGAGTCCCTCTCCCAGAGTCTGATACCCAAACCTGCTAGATTTCTGTGTGTTGCTTCGAAGTGTAACTTCGATGAAGGACCCACATATCTCCTGCCTATAACTATTCCTTAGGCCTGCTGCATACGTTGTCTGGATATTTGCCACTCTCTGCCTCACGCTCTTCAATGAAGTAGCCTTTTTCACCAGTTAGACCAAAGATGCTTTTTATACCTTGTCCCTCATACATCCTTTAAAAGACATATTTTCTATTGTCTCAATTCCCCATCAACTGATTTCACAGTATGAAAAGAGATCACTTTGTTTCTCTTAAGAATTTTATAGTCATAGGACCCAAGAAAAGGGAGGGCTGAGTTATTTGGGTCTGTAACTGTTGTATAATCTGAGACTTGTGGGACTGGGAAATCTAAGCTCTCAGCATGCACGTGCAACTAGGGAGCAGCTCAAAACAGGAGAAGCTAAGAATGTGTTCTGAAGACATATCTCCAGATAGTATCCAAAAGCTATAGAAATCAACTATAAAAATGAAACAACACATTCTACACCTTTAGCTTAGCAAAAGGTAAAAAGCTAGGAATTTAAAATTAAGCTGAGTAGCAATAAATGGTTTCCAGTAGAGATCTTTCTGAGCTTCTACAAAAAGCATTGGATCAGCATTCAGAAGACTATCCATTCCCTAAAATGTTTATATTATTAAAAAACACACATTATTAATAAATGATTTAAAGCTATAACATAAAAAAGGAAGAAAAATAAAACGACATAAATAAAAAGAAAGCACAAAGAAGTTACCTGGGTCTTGGTTTTACAGAAAATGAGGAAGTGATTGTTTAATAGACATTGCCACATTTCTACAAGATGGAAATTTCCAGAATTCAGATGCACAATTAAGCAAATGTACTTAATATGACTTAACTGTACCATTACAGATAGCTGACGTAGATTTTCATTCACATGGTTTCTTATCAAAATTTAAAATAAAAAATATCTAAAAGAGAAAAAAAGAAGGAAACAAGATGAAGAGTAGATCAATTAGCAAATCAAAATAGAAAAAAAAGCATATTTCATCAAGACTAAAAGTTAGAAAGCACATATATAAAAAAGAAGATAAGGCTAGGATAAATTACTATTACTACTACATTAGATTTCTTTATTTTTTAAAGATTTTATTTATTTACTTTTAGAGAGAGAGGAAGGGAGGGAGAGAAACTTTGATAGATCACCTCTCACATGCCCCCAACTGAGGACCTGGCCCTGCAACCCAGGCATGTGCCCTGCCTGACTGGGAAACAAACCAGTGACCTTTGAGTTTGCAGGCTGGTGCTCAATCCACTGAGCCACACTAGATTTCTTACTGTCAATTAAGTTCGATCACCAAAATAAAATAATAATTTTCCAGGAAAATAGTGATTATCAATATTGATTTTTTTAATTGTTGTTCAAGTACAGTCTCCATTTTCCCCTTACCACTCTCCCCACCCCACCTGCCCTCACTCTCACCCTCAACCCTACCCTCCTTTGGTTTGTCAAGAGCCAAAACAAGATCTGTGCAAGAAGAGACCGGAGTATCTTGTGCTAGCAAGTAAGTTAATCCTCAAAGAATGTTTGAAATGTAAGAAAAAGACAGAATCTTCTTCAAGGTTATTTGAACTGGCAAAATTTGGGGTGATTTTAATATAGGAAAATAATGACAGTAGTTACTTAACACTAAAATATTAATAATTATATTTACTATGTGGATTATAAAATAATAGAAATTTATTAACTATGCTGATATCATTCAATCAGTAAGAAAGAAAATATTTTTCATCCACAACACCATCCAAAAATGTAGACAAAATGATGGACTAGAACATCACCATATGGTATCTATCATAATAATTGATTTTGTTAAGTAAGGCTTGTAAGTGTATGTTAGAATCTCAAAATATCTCCTACAAAAATAACCGGTAATGTACAAGATGGCAGTTTTATTGAGAAGAGAACTGGCAGAATCCACCAGAAAAATGCGATCCAAGTTCATATTCTCTGTAATGGGGACACTAACTGACATAAAGGCAATAAAATGACGTAACTGAGATGGACCCAGTGTTGCTGCTATGTGATTCCTACACAAAAATTGATTGCATTCGATATTTATAATTCCTATCTTTACCAATTCCATTATTCTTTTACCTCATAAGTCATTCGAGCTGGTCACGATTACTTGCCTAGTGGGATGGTACAAAACTTCACTGGTGAAGGAATTAATCTAATCCTGCCTATTCTGAAATACTGTCATTAACTTTTATCACAGACAGTAATTCTAAAAAGGTAACTCAGATGATCTCTTATGTTGCAGAAAAACTACTTGTGGTCCCCCACTTGTAGGAAATAATCCAATTTTCACTTGATAGTCACAATCAATCATACTAGCCATCAAACTATTCACCTTTCTTGCCTATTGATTCACTGATATGAGAATTATAAAACGGCTAAGAGCAATCTCAACTTTTAATTTAATGGAATCATTACTGTAGCCCTGGTGCAAGCATATCTCTTTTGGGAAAAAGGTTTATGAACCAGTAAAGCCCAAAATGAAAGAAAGAAAAAGCAAAAGTTTTGCTACTGGATTGTTAGAAGTAATAATGAGAGAAGACATTCATTCCATCTTATTAATTTTCAGACCTGTGAATCTTTTCTGTGAGAAAAATAGAAAGCATTTGTCTTCAATATGGAACGTGTGTCCTGCTCGATGCTACCCAGCACTTTAACCTGTTGTCATCTGGATGTTACCATAACTGAGTCTTCCTGTAGCTTTTTCAGCATCCTGAGAGGGCAGGATTTTGAGTTATGAGAGATATAGAAGGACCAGGAAGTGAAATCCATGTACAACCCTCATTCAGCTTTATGACATTTTGCCAGCCAAGCAAGTAAGGACAGAGTCAACTGGGAAAAGAGCCATAAAAGGTTGTTTTTCCCTTCTAAAAATTAATATTCTACTTTCAGATATTACATTTTTGTGGCCATTTACACAGGACACAATTATCCTTCCACTTTTCCCTATTCAGAAAAGTCTGTACACATACCTCTTCCCCTGACCCCCTTTTTTCACCCATATTCTAATCACTTTTCTTGCAAATCTCAGGTTATCCAATCAAGTTCTTAGCTTTTGTCTGTGAAGTGGTATAGAGCCTTAACTCCAACTATGGGTACATTCAAGCATATGGGTTTCCCAGGTCATTGCTTCATTCATGTCCACTAGGTTAGTTTCCTTAAACTTTATCTTTTAAGGCTAATTACAAGTTGGACTATTGTGATTTTCTGTTTAGTTTTAAATGGGGCATGTATTTGCACAGGCCCATCTGTAAGTGAGGCCCCATGTCGTGTGGTACTTCCTTAGTTAACTAGACATGGGAATATCTATTGAGGCTCTATGGCTGGATGGAGAGAGAAAGCAGGCCATGTAACTAGAACAGAAGCCATGGAAACGTGAGCCACTTGCTCGTTCACCATCCTGTGCTTTTTAGGAACTGCAGGAGACCAATTTGTATACAATACTTTAATATGCTGTTCTGTTGTGCATGCCCAAACATTATTTGGCAGGTCATATTGTACCCAGCTGTCGACAAGACTGCTGGGTCCATGGTAATGTGGAAACTTTGTCTTCTCTCTTAATCTTTGTTAGTCTTGTTAGAGGTATATTAATTTGTTTATGTTTTCAAAGAATCTACTCTTGATTTCACTGATTTTGTCTATTGTTGTCTTATTTTCAATTTCACTCATTTTTGTTCTTTATTATTTTTTCCTTCAGATAATTTGGAGTTACTTTACTCCTCTTCTGCCATTATCCTGAGGTAGAAATTTACATTACTGATTTCAGACCTTGCATCCTTTCTAATGTAAACATTTAGTGCTGTGAATTTCCCCCTTAGTGTTGCTTTAGCTACAACCCATAAATTTTGATATGTTGTATTTTCACTTTTATTCATTTCTAAGTATCTTTAATTTTTTCCTAAGACTACCTCTTTGAGCCATAGATTGTTCAAAAGTGAGCTAATTAACATCTAATTGTTTCAGAATATTCTTATTGTTTTTCCATCATGATCTCTAGTTAGACTCCATTATGGTCAGAGAATTTAAATTATTTAATCTTTAAAATTTTCTTAAAGTTTGTTAAATGACCCAGAATACAGTCTATTTTAGTAAATGTCTGTGAGTGTTTAGAGCAAATGTGAATTCTATTGCATGGAGTGTTCTATTATTGTCGATTATATTCTGTCGAAAATATTTCATGTCTGTGCTAATTTTCTGTCTGGTTCTATGAAATGCTGAGAACAGAATATTGAATTCTCCAGTAATAATAGTAGATTTGACTATTCTACTTTGATTTTTATCAGTTTATGTTTCATGTATTTTGTTTCATAAATTCTGATATCTCATGCATAAACATTTATCATTAGATATTCTTAGTAGATTTATCTATCATCATTGAGAAATGTTCTTTTGTCATCATAATTTTATTTGTCCTGATGTCTACTGTATATATTTATATAGCTACTACTGCTTTTACATTAAAGTTAATACTATCTATTTCTGTCCTTTTACTTTAAACCCACACACATTGACGAATTTGTAGTATGTTTCTTACAGATAGCATATAGTTGGGTCATGCTTTTCAATCTGCTCTATCAATCTCTGTTTTTAAATAGGTGTATGTCTTCATTGGTATGGGATGTTAAACAAAATACCGTAGACTAGATGACTCATAAACAGCAGTAACTTATTTTTCACAATCAAGAGGCTAGAAGTCTGAGACTAGGTGTCATCATGGTCGAATTGTGGCAAAGCCCTTCTCTGGGTTGCAGACTGCTGAGTTCTTGTTGTATCAAACAAAACAGGGTAGAGAGTAGAACAGAGAATAAAACATTCTTATGACTCATAAGGGCACTAATCTCATTCATGAGGCTCCGCCATTGTGACCTCTCCAAATGCTCCTAATCCCAGTATACCAGGAGTAGGTTTTCAATTCTGGATGGGCACACACACTCACTCCATAACAGCATAGTAGACAACTCACATTTAAATAAGTGATTGATAAAGTAGAGCTTACATGTGTTATTTTATTTGTCTTCTTGTTTCCTCTGATTTTTATTCTGTTTCTCTTTCCTTGCCTTCCTGTGGGATTTTATCTTGCTTTATCTATATATAACATTTCAAATTTTATCTCTTTTTATAGTTTTATTAGTGGTTACTTTAGGTATTATAATATACATATTTAACTTAATATAACCTTCTAATGCTGATATAGTACCATTTTAAACAAAGTATTGAAACCTTACTTCCCTTTAAATTGTTTCCATATTTTTAAAATATAAGTGTCTCTAGTATCTCCTTTACATACATTGAACACTACCTCAGATAGATACTGTTACAGAACAGGGGGCCAAGGTGGGTCATGATACACTATTACTGAAAGGACCCCCACTAGGTTCCCATTATCTGCCACCAGAGGAAAGACGTCTCTCAATGCCAGAGATTTGTGAAAAGGAAAGGAAATGTTTGTTTAAAGCTATACAGATTTAAAGTAGTGACCTAATATCTTCATTAAAATATCAAAGTCTGTTAGGATACCCATGCCCATACACAGTCCTTCCTTTTCCCTCTGCCCTTATCTGGGGTACCGTATCTCAGGAAAAGAAGTAGAAGTCTGTGATTCAGGCTCTGGGCAGCCACATAATCCCCTCTTCACCAAGGCTGTGGGGAGGTCTCCACTCTGCCAAAGCTGCAGAGATCCCCATTCTGGCAAAACCGCATGGTTCTCCCCTTAATGTCTGCCATGTCTGGGTTTAAACCCTCACACCAATCCTCCTCTGCAGCCCCATTTCCGGCTCCTCCCACAATCAGCTACACCTGCCAGCCCTCTGTATCCTTCCAGCTTTACTGGGCTGCCATAATGAGTCTGGGCAGGTATGGCCCCATGGCGTGGAGCCAATCGTCTCCAAGCTCTCACACAGATGTTGTAACCAGAGGGATTTGCCTCCCATTTACATCTTGGGTGGAAGTCACTCCCTTGTCCTCGGCTCAAAGCCTGGCCACAGCTATTTAGCATACCTATGAAACCAGTTAAAAGTTATAGATGTGTTAAATGACCATGCCAGAGGTTAGCTGTAAAGCTGTTGCTGTACAAAACAGCTTTGCATGTCCCTGCTCCATGTGTCCTTTCCCCTAATTCACACCTGTGGGGAGCAAGGGGTGAGGACATCCTAATATTTCCTAGACACCTTGAGTTCTGGACCCCATTCCAAATTCCTATTGCCCCCCCTTGGCTGCACCCTGTTATGATACTATAATTTTTAATTGAATCATTAAATATGATTGAAGAAGCTCATGAGAGATAAGATGGTCTAGTATATGTACTCCTCCTTTAAAATACTTTATTGTTTTTCTTTCTTTCTGAAGTTCCAAATTTCTATTGTTTTCATTTGTAGAGCATTTTTTAGATTTTATTTTAGAGCACATTTTACTTTTTTGTAGAACTTTCTTAAATTTTATTTTAGAGTAGGTTTTACTTTTTCTTTGTCTGAGAATGCCTTGATTTCCCTTTAATCACTAAAGGACAGTTTTGCTAAATACAGAGTTCATGTTGACGGATCTTTTCCTTCAGCACTTGAAGAACGACGTTGTGCCTCTACCTTTCGGCCTCTAGTGTTTCACATGAGAAATCCATTTTCATTCAAATCAGTGTTCTAGAGATAACATGCTCTGTGCTTGCTTGTAAGTATTTTTTTCTTTAGTTTTTAGAAGTTTAATTATAATTTGTTGGCTTGGATTTCTTGGGGTATATCATGATTAGAGTTGGCTCAGTTTCTTGAATCCAGTTTCTTGCTGTCAAATGTAAGACGTTTTCAGCCATTATTTCTTTTAGTATTTTATTAGTAACACATTCTTTCTCCTCTACTGTGGGATGCTGATGATATGAGTGTTAAATATATTATCATTGCTTGAGAGGTTTGCTAAGATTTTGTCCATCATTTTTTAAAATTTTCTCTCTGTTGTTCAGACTGAGTTCTACTGATCTGTACTCGCGCTAATGATTTTATCTTCTGTAATTGCCACTGTATTTTGGTGCTCAGTCAGCAAGTTTAATTAATTTCTTTATTTTTTGTTTTCTTTCTCTGTGTTATTGTGGTTTTCAGTTCTGTAAGTTCTATTTGGTTCTTTTCTTTATGCTTTTTATTTCTTTCTCAGATTTTCTGTTTATTTTTTCCATTGGTTCCAAGGCAAATCATAATTATCATTGAAGCAATTATTATAGCTTTTTAAAAATCTTTGTTAGCTAGTTCTAACAACTGATTCTTTTCGTGCTAGTATGAGTTAATTTTATTTTTTCCCAGAAGTTGTGATTTTCCTGGTATGACAAGTGATTTTTTTTAATTGTACCTAGACTTTACTGGATGTAGTTAGAACAATCTTGATTCTATGAGATGTATTTTAAGAGGTTTTTGCACAACTTGGATTTGGTACATAGCTTTCAGTAAAGAGTGCAGTAATTCGAAAGTATGCAGGTACCTGTTAAATATAAAAAAACCTGTGAAACCCATTGGTTAAAACAGATATGCTAGTACAAATGAATTTGCAACATATGACACATCATACACGAATAGGCTTGATGTTACACCTGTCTAGTATATTTCTTTTTATCAGATAAGCACACCTTGGAACTAGATTTAGATTATACTTTTCACTGCACTCCTCACCTGTGCAAACACTCATTTGATTCTGACTATATTTTTACCTCAAATAGATATACAAATAAGAACTGAAGTATTAAGTTTACTATTAATAATCAGTGGTTTTTAGTTGAAATATTTAGAGTTGAAAATTTAGCTATAATGTGCTTAAGAATTAGTAACATAACTAGGAAAACTGTAACATAAAAACAATCTAATGTGGGAGACTGCTATTCATTGCTTAACTCTTTTTCATAGTAAAGGTCTGGAAATAACACAATGACTATAACTAAAGACTTGTTGAATAAACTAAATAATGCCTATACAATGGGGTCCTATAACATAAAATTTAAAAAATATATTTTTCACTTATATTTTTGAGAACTGACTTGTGGGGCAGTTGAGAAAAGTGCAGAGGAGACTCGGTCTCCTAAGACTAGTGTGAACACAGTCTCTGCTTTATCACAGGAGGTCCTCAGCAGAATTTGGAAAGTCTAAGCCACCTGCTGCAGTTACTCCTTTTCGTCAGGCCCATCCTCTGAGATTTTCTGAGGTGAGGGAAGACAGCCACCCTGGCCTGCCAAAGGACTTTCAGTTTTCACTCGTCATCTTCCATTTGAGATGGCCTCCCAACCCCTGAACGGACTCTGCCCTTGACCTGTGCCTCTTCCATAGCAAGAGTTTGGGAGAATGAAAAGCGTCTGCCCTTCCCTGCAGGGCCGTGGGCTCCACGAGGATCCCTCAGGCAGGATGGAGTCGGTGTCCAGAACTGCCCCTGCAGAGGTTCCTCTGCATTCTCGCCTCCACCCCTGACTGGACCCGCCAGTCTCCACCGCTGCCCAGCGCACTGTGTTCTAGGCCTGCTTTTCCACTCTGGAGGCCTCCTCTGTTCTTTGGCTCCTGGGCCCCTTTCTCCATCTTCAAAATTATGAATGTGCTTCCATATTACCATTCATTTCTTATCCACACTGTATTGTCAAATACGTGTAAAGGGGATGTAAAGATGTACGTGTAGGTATTCACTTGATGGATAGAAATAGCAGAATAAATTATAACATTAAAAAAATATCTAAAGGTGGAAGAGAGTTCATGGAGACAGAGATAAAGCTGACCATGTATAATATTTATATATTATGTTTTAGAGTTATAAAATATTTGATACTTTAAGAACAAAATTAAAATTTAAAACTGAAAGCAAAAAAAGAAAAAAAAAACAAAATGAACTACTGTATCGAAACGGTAGCACACAGAGATGTGTCATACTTGACTTTAAAACATAATAATTTGATTAGATATCTGAAATAAAATTTATAGGACAAAAATGCAAAATAATTTATCTGTACTTTCAGTAATCATATTTGATATTAGTATCCATACATTTAAAAAATTTAAAATGGAAGTTTTTATTTTACAAAGATAAGCTAAAATATTTATAAATTAATGTTATATTTGGGATTTGCTTCAAAACATTTGAGGGTGTGGTAGGAGAGAGATTAATAAATTAGCCATAAATTGATTATTGTTAATCTAGTGATAGTACATAATAGTGTTTTATTATATTAGTCTCTGCACTTTTGTTTATATTAGAAATTTTTCATGTTAAAAATAATAATAGGTAACTCTCTGAAATACACATAGTCCTTAAGAAAAGATTAACTTCCATTGTTGCAAATATTATATATGCATTCACCCTTGTAAAGAATAAGCATAAAAGAAGTCCGATCTTACCTGGATATACTTCTCTTTATTAGAAATAGAAAGTAATTACAAATAAATAAGGACTTTTATGTACAAAATTATAGTTTGACCTAGTGCTAATTGGAAAGGGAGTTCATTTGTTTCTGGAAGGTAATTTTTATAATAAACATCTCTTGTGTTTTCCTCCTGTAAGCTTCAGTGTCTGTGGGGAGTCAACATCTCAAATTCAGAACATGCACTCTGAAAAAGAAAATAATTTCATACATTTATAAACCATAATATATACACACACATTTCCAAAACTCTGTGTTTTGGTATAAATCTACTTAAAATAAATATATTTGTAACCCAGCACTATATTTTACCTGGAAATTTGTCTTTATACTTTATATTTTCCCTGTTTCATCAGTTTATCTCTTTCCTCTTTTATTAATTTTTCTACTCAGTGTTATTTTAATCCAAGTAGACTGTTGACATTTAAAAATGATCATTTTCACTCCAAGCAGGGATTTATTTGTCTTTGAAACTTAAGCATAATTATTTGTCAACTTTATAAATCTGTTTTTTTGTTTGTTGTGATAAGTCAGACTTAAGAAAAATCATAGCTATAACACTTCCCCAATGAAAATATACATTTTTATCTTCATTATATACTATCTATAAACATGTGAAGAACTATATTCAAACATTAACATACATAGAAGATGAAGAAATCTTTCTATACTGCTATTTCATGTGCATTTTACCAATGAAAGATGAACCCAACTGTTAAGCCTGCAAGTTTAGTAATGTACAATGTTTAGATCAAGAAATGTATCCCTGTCCCTAGGAATGAGGCATCTCTCCAGAGAGACAGGTCCTTAGGAGAGAACTTGGGTGATTCAATGCTCTTCCTTTGGTATTTCTCAGTGCAGCTCTAGGGACAGAAAGATATTAGGCACAAGCTAAACAGAGGTCATACAAAGGTGAATAAAGTTCATGCAAAGGTAAACAGAGAAAACATCTTCCAGAATAAATCTTAATCAAGGGATCTTCAGGGAAGGTTACATTGTACCCAAACTGATACCTACATTTTTGGGCTATAATTGACTAGTGGTTTCCCTTTGAAACATTGAGTGCTTGTATTTATACACAGTCAAAATAATATGAGCTAAATGAAGTGTTCTTGAAAATACATTTTAACTTTCTCGACAAAATACTGAGTTTGCACACGTCTCTTACTCAAGAGGGAATTCTAGCTTTCTTGTGGTAGAAATTATAGATAAGAGATCATTGTCGGGGAACACATATCTAAAAATACCTTCCTTCCAGAGCGCAAATGTAGTTCATTAATAAATAAATGGATAAAATTGAGTACCCTGGTGCAGCTGTTATATTCCTACACTATGTGCCAAAACACACAAGTAATTAGCAAATATATATTTAAATCTCAAAGATAATGAGATATAAAACGATGACCTACATTTACAGATATCTCCAAAAGTGATCCTTATTGAGAAATTCTCAAAAATAGTTTGCAAAAATCTTATTAAAAACAGTAAGAGAGTACCAGGAGATCAATCTGATTGAATACCCTTTCTGACATGATGATATTACAAAAATCTTATTATAATTCTGTATAGTTTTAAAAATAATTTTACATTGTAAATATGACATAATGTTTTACCACATTACTAGACTATTAAGAATATGAGTGACCCTTTTACTTGATAAGGTTTTTACTTAACAACAACAAATCAACAATAACACAATCCTTACCTTACCATATCCATTACTTATGGATAAATCAACCTGTATGCAGCCTAAGATGACTGCTTTGATTTGAAATTCATTTTCTATTCAATCATTTGATCCATCAAAATCTAGTCCAGTGCTCACCACAGTGCTGGGAAAGGTTGCACTTTCTTCCACCTTCTCTTGGTGATCACTGGCAGAGTGAAGGAGGGAATTTCAGAAGTCTAAAGATATCCTTGGCCCCCAGCTCCATTTTTGGTTATTAAATATACTACCAGACTCTGATTTACTATGCTTGTTCATAGTTTTTGAGAGGAAAAATAACATTTCACAAAACATCAAGTAAATCCAGGTGCAGAGTAAAAGTTTGTATATGGCAAAGGGAATCAGAGGTCACTATGATGCCATACGCATTCATTTTTAGTTCTTACAAGATTTCACTTTCTGCATCTATTTTTGATCAAACAAATGAAAACCAGAACTCAAACCTATGGATTTGATCTTTTATACAGCTACCTTATTTTGAGGCATTTTTATGTCTAGCTTGTTATCCTTGTCTGCAAATTGACTGGCAAATGGTAAACCAAGTATGGCAATATAAATTCAAACACTCCCTGCCCCTTCCTAGAGCTCTTTGTAAACAAAATCAGTATCTGTGGAGAAATATTGAACTCTCATGTGCTTAAGTTCAAGAACCTCAGAGAGATTCTGTAAGGTATTCAGAACTCAATAAGAAGAAATTGCTAAAGCAAATGTATTTAGAATAAATAAAATGTAACATTTTTTTCTGAATAATCCCTAGGATATCTACGCAAGTTAGAAAATACAAACATTAATTTTCCTCAACACATCTGATGTGGCGACTCTGTAAGATGTATGTATATGTCCATTGTAAGTACTGGAATGCTGTTTCTGATGCAAATGAATATTTGTACCCTTTGTCTTCTTATACAAATTTGTTTCTGTATTTGAGATACAATTTTATAAAATAGGCAAAATAGTTTTTCTATTAGGACACATTATTAATTAGTGCGTATTGTCAAGGCATATGTTTACCTGCCAGAATTTGACCAAAATATGTGTAAAATACACATACATGCATATATATATATATATATATATATATATATAATATATTTGTGACATATATAGATTTTTATATCTATACATTATATATAAATCTATTATACATTATAATATTTATATACACATCTGTCTGCTATAAAGCATATAACCTCTAAGATTACCTAGAATTTAGCAAGTGAGCTATTAAAGCTAAAGTTAAAATATCTAAATTTTCTAAGAAGTATAAAATTCTGCAGTTTGCTCATTTGGACTTCTGTTATTGCATTTTTCTGCTGAAATTCATCAATTAATCATGGATTAATTATTTGATTTGTTACCAACATCTTTAGGTGATAAAGGGGAAATATTTTTTTCTTTTATTCAATGGTTTTACTCATGAGCACCTGGCTGCCACATGATATCTTTGTAATTATTAGAAATAAAACTGTGCAGCTTATAGGGCTTCTGCTATCTACTTTTTTGTGGTGTGATATTGTTTTTTATAACTACTGATCAACCTCTTGTTTTGTATATTAAGGACATTCAGAACTTTATACTTTTTAAATTTTACACAACAGTATTCTTATATAAGATAAATTATATTTTACATATTAATGTGAAACCCATTAGCAATAATTTTAAATCTATTTTTAAGTTTAAATGTGTTTCAGAATAAATAATGTGATTAATTTGTTAAGAAAGTGATTAATTACATAAAATTAAATCATGTTTTTTTAAACAAATCTCATGCTATCATTAGGCACGTAAAAATTTGTTCAAGCTCATAAAAAGATAAAATCAAATGTATTATAAGATGATTTAGAAAAAAACTAACTTTTAAAAATGAGGCAGCACAGTGGTGTGATATGTTATAAATTAAAATGTTAATTATGAAATAGCATATTAATTACATATACATACACGCATTTCTGTGTTGCTTCTACATTGGCTCAGGGATTCTAGTGGATTTGTTTATTTTCTGTGATATGCAATACTGCAAAATGTTTTGTGGTATTTGTGAAGAAACATTTTGTTTCTTCAACATGGATTATAATACTATCTAAATAATAATTGCATACCCACTCAAACTCTTGAACTCTCTATGAACCTTTAGATGACTTAATCTTGCTAGAATTTAATTTTCCTATCAGCAAATATTAAAAAGTATCAACACCGAAGATTGTTGGCAATTAACTGATATCAAGCATGTAAAGTATCAGTATAGTATATATCAATTCATTTTAACTATGCTAGTATAATCACAATGTTATTAGAATTTATGATAAATTATTTTATGTCATTGTCTAGGCATCATATTTTAGGAGTCATTCTGTTAGTATCAAAATAGTAACTGTAGATTTTTTAATACATATATATTATTTATTTATGATTTTATTTATTTATATCTAGACAGAGGGGATGGGAGGGAGAAAGGAAGAGAAACGTCAATGTGTGGTTGCCTCTCACATGCCCCCTACTGGGGACCTGGCCCACAACCCAGGCATGTGCCCTGACTGGGAATCGAACTGGCTACTTTTTGGTTCACAGGCCGACACTCAATCCACTGAGCCAAACTGTGTAGGGCTAGATGTTTATATTTTTAAAATCTTCCATAAGTCAATATAAAAAAGTTCAAACATAATATGAATGCCATTGCATTGACTTAGTGTGGAAACAGTCACACTCACAGATGTGGTAAGAACCAAAACCAAGTATTTGACATGTCATTAACACTGATTTTGTTTTCTGGCACCAATATATTTGCTGCTGCATGTTCAGAACTACCAAAGATTACTTCAGTCCAGGTATTAAGATACCTATGCTACTGTGTTTTGTTTTATTTTTCACCTTATTCCCCCAGCTCTTCACTGTACACCTCAAAAAATAGTAATAATTACATAATTTAGGAGCAATTTTAAAAGAATAACAATAGTTGAACCTAACATCCACATTATGATATAGATGCATTATTTTTTAAGTGTAAATAAATAGTCCTGGTATTCTAGGGATTAGAAAAAGACTACTGATATTTTCAAATTTGTTCAAAAACTTTGAAGTTATAACTTGTATTAAAACAAACCCAATGAATCATTTATTAAAAACAATGGTTCATAAGATTTAAAAAAGAAATGATACAGCTTCCACCCCTTTAATTTATTGCATAAGCTATACAAAGTAATATTCCTCCAATTCCAAATTTGGCAAACTATTAATTTTTTTGCAATTAAACTGTATTCACAGGCAAATAATGTATTATCCTGTGGTTTTATTTACTTTTGACTGATTACAAAAAGATCAAACAAGCTAGCAAATAAAACAGCAAGAGAATGAAGCTTAATTGTATTTTAAATGAATAATTGAATTTTTCAAAACTTAAGTATTTGCAAAAGTTGTGGTACATTTACACAACTTTTGGAATAACATTTGGCCCCCCAAAAGAAGGAAATCTTACTTTTTACTAAAACATGGATGGACCTGGGATCTATTATGCTAAATGAAATAAGACAGTTAGAAAAAGACAAAGACCATATGATTTTACCTATAAGTGGAACCCAATCATGAAGGAAAAAGTAGAGCACACTAAACTTAAAATAAACAGGTGGAAGGAAATAAAGATTCCTACAAAAATTAAGGAAATACAGTGTAGAAAACAAAAGAGAAGATCAAGGAAAAAAGCTGATTTTTCCTAAGCTTAAAAGCTGATTTTAAGAAATCAATAATACAGACAGAACTTTAAGGACAAAGAGAGTCCAAATTACTAGAATCAGATTACAAATAACAGAGGAGACATTACTGACCTTAGCAAAATAAAATGTATTATAAAGTAATTTTATGAAAAATTGTATGTCAGTGAATTAAATAGCTTAGATGAAATGAAAAACAATCTTGGAAAAACACAGTACGAAGCTGACTTAAGAAGAAATGACAATTTAATTAAACTATATAAAGACAAGACATTTAATTAATAATCAAAACACTGTCCACAAAAACAGCTCAGAACCAGATGGCTGGACCATTGAATTCTTCAAAACATTTTAAAATAGAAATGATAACAAAATTACACACTCTTTTAAAAAACAGATTACCTTGATGGCAAAACCAGATAAATTCATCACAGTAAAACTATAGATAATATCTTTTAAAAATATGGGAACAAAAATCCTCAACATACTAACAAACAGAATCTATTAATACATAAAAAGAATTATATACTATTACCAGATGATGTTTGTCCCAGGTATACAAGGTTTGTTTAACATCAGACATCAATTAACATTATATCATTCAAATTTTTAGAATAAAACAATATTATCTTAACAGAGAAAAAGCATTTAGTCAAATTAAATACCCTTTCCAGATAGAAATGCTGAACAAAATAGAATTAAGGAACTGCCTTAATCTGTAAAGGGCATCTATGAAAAATCTACAAATAAGGGGAAGTACTGGATGCTTTCCCCAGAAAAAAATGTTAAAAAGTCAGGATGTCTGTTGTCACCACTCTGTTTCATTTTGCACTGAAGATTGCAGTCGGGGTTATTAGGTAAGAAAAATAAATAAACAAATGGCATCCAGAGTGATAGAAAACTATCTCAACACTTGAGGTTGTTTTGTTTTTTTCTGTAGAAAATCCTAAGAAATCTATCAGGAAACTACTAGAACTAATGGATGAGTTAAACAGGATTGCAGGACACAAGATCAACACACAAAATTGAACCGTATTTCTATACAACTGTAATGAACAATCTGAAAATGAAATTGAAGAAAGCAATTCCCTTCACAATAACATAAGTAAGAATAAAACATTTAGGAATAAATTTCATAACATCACAAAACTTCATTCTAAAAGCTACCAAATATCATACAAGAAATTAAAAACATAATAAATGAGGAAACATCTAATGTTAATGTATCAAAAGACTTAATACTGTTAAGATGGTAATAGCCCACTCTTGATCTGCAAATTCATCCCAATCCTTATGCAAATCCCTACTGACTTATTTGTGAGAGACTGAGAAGTTGATTACAAAATTTATATGGAATTGCACGAGATTCAGAATCAACAGACAATTATTTAAAGAGAACAAAGTAGGACTCACATTTCCTAATGTCACATCTTAATACAAAACAACAGAAATCAAGATAGTATGTTAATCCTTTTAACAGGGATTAATAATATAGATCAAATAAATAATACCTTATTTCTGAAGGAACAGAAATAAAACCATGTGACTATGGTCAACTGATTGTCTAAAAGAAGGCTAGTATTGAATGGGGAAAAAAAATCTTTCAAGTGATACTAAGAAAGCTGGATAGGCACATGAAAAAGGCAGAAGTTGAACCCTTACCTCACACAAAAATTAACTGAAAATTAATCTATGTCCTAAATATAAGTGTTAAAAAATATAAAACTCTTAAAAGGGAACATAAGAGAAAGTCTCTTTATGTTCTCAGATTAAGCAATAGATTATTAGATTATCAACCAAAAACAAAAGATAAATTGGATTTCATAAAAAAATTTTAAATGATTTTGCATTTCAACAGACACTAACAGGAAAGTTAAAGATAACACAAGGAATAGGAGAAAACATTTATGTATCATGTATCTGATAAAAGAAATTCATCTAGAATCTATTATAGACACACTAGTATAATATAAAATCAAACAATCCATTAAAAAATGGGTAAACATTCTGAATAGACATTTCCCCAAGAAAGACATACAAAAGGTCAATGAACTCATGAAAGTATAATGACATCGTTAGTTATCAAGGAAATAAAAATGAAAACCACAATAAGATAGCACTTCCTACTCATTAGATGATATATAATAAAAGTGAAAACATATGTCTGAAAAAAATACACGTGAATGTTTATAGCAGCATTATTCATAATGGTCTGAAGATAGAAATAAGCCAAATATCCATTAACTGATGAATAAATAAATAAATAAGCTATATCCATATGATAGAGTCATATTCACCCATATAATAAGTGTGTAATTATTACCCACGCTACAACATGAATAAAATGTATACACATTGAGCCTTGTCAAAGAAGCCAGTCTCAAAAGAATATATATTATATGATTCCAGTTATATGAAATGTCTATAAGAGGCCAATCTATAGAGACATAATCTGTGTGTGGTTGCTGCGTTTTGCAGGGGCAGGATGATAGTAGCAAGTGGTGTGGGATTTCTATGTGAAGTGACGGAAATGTCAATAACTAATCATGTTGAAGGTTGAACATATCTGTAAACATGCTCAGAAACATGGAATAGTGCTCTACTCTGAATGGGAGAATTTCATGGCATGTGAATTATTTCTCAATATAACTTCTAAAAAATCTACTTTTTTTTTAGTAGATTCATTTATAGACCGACTTGTAATCACAGTTACACCTATATTTATTAGCATTATACCCTTTTTTTAGATATTGACAAACTGATTTTTAAGTTTTTTTGTTAGGTTTTCATCTTTTATTTTCAATTACATTTGATATACATTATTAATTAGTTTCAGGTGTACACCCCAGTGATTAGACATTACATAACTTACTAAGTGATTATCCTGATAAATCTCCACCCATCTGACACCAAACATAGTTATTACAATATTATTGACTGTATCCTCTATGCTAAACTTTACATCCCTATACTTTTTCTGTAATAACCAGTTTGTACATCTTATTCCCTTTCCCTTTTTCACTCATTCTCTGAAATACCCTACTGTATGGCAATCATCAAAACATTCTCTGTATCTGTGAATCTGTTTCTGTTCTGCTTGTTCATTTATTTTCATGTTTAGTTTCAGTAATTGATAAATAGGTATCTATTGCTCTTTTATTTTTTATATTTTTATCTTTTTTCTTCTTTTTAAAGAAGACACTATAACATTTCATATAATACTGGTTTGTGGTGATTAACTCTAGCTTTTTCTTGTATGGGGAGATTTTTCTCTATCCTTTGACTCTTAAATGAAAGCTTTCCTGGGTAAGTTATTTTGGTTGTGTCTTTGCTTTTCAATACTTTAAATATTTGGTACCAGTTTCTTCTCACCTGCAAAAATTTAGTTGAGATACCAGCTAACAATACTCTATGGGAGCTCCCTTGTAGGTAACTAACCACTTTTCTTGCTGCTTTTAAGATTCTCTCTTTGCATTTTAATTAAGATGCGTTTTAGTGTGGGCCTCTTTGGCTTGTCATCATGTCTGGACTCTCTGCACTTCCTGGATTGTATGTTTATTTCCAAGTTAGGGAAGAATTTTCTCAACTTTTTTTTCAAATAGATTTTTGGTTTCTTGCTCTTTTTCTTCTCCTTTCCTCACCCCATGATGTGAGTATTGGTACCTTTGAAATTGTCCCAGATACTTCTTATACCATCTTCATTTTTTATTCTTTTTTCTTTTTTGCATTTCTGACTGGGTGTTTTTTATTTTCTTATATTGCAAGTCACTGATTCAGTTCTTGGCTGTGTCTACCCGCTATTGATTCCCTAAAAATTATTGTTCATTTCAGTTAGTATATCCTTCATTTCCAGTTGGTCCTTTTTTATGCTGTTGAGGTTCTTTTTTTAAGTATATTTTATTGATTATACTTTTACAGTTGTCTCATTATTTTGTGCCCTTTATCTCTCTCTGTCCTCCACCCCCTTTCACCAGCATCCCCCCATATTTGTTCATGTCCATGGGTTGCATATATAAGTTCTTCGCCTTCTCCATATCCTATGCTATTCTTAACCGCCCCCTCTCTATTTTGTACCTACCAATTATGCTTCTTATCCCCTGTACTTTTTCCTCTGTTCCTCCCCAACCACTGGTATAACCTTCCATGTGATCTCCATTTCTGTGATTATGTTCTTGTTCTAGCGTTTTCTTAGTTTGTTTTTATTTTTGTTTCAGGTTTAGTTGTTGATAGTTGAGTTTGTTGTCATTGTACTGTTCATATTTTTTGATTATCTTCTTTTTCTCAGATAAGCACTTTTTTATTATTTATTTATCTTTAGAGGGGAAGGGCAGGAGAGAGGGAGAGGGAGAGAAATATCAATGTATGGTTGCCTCTTGTGCATCCCATGCTGGGAACTGGCCTGCAACCCAGGCATGTGCCCTGACTGGGAATCGAACCTCGATCCTCTGGTTCGCAGGCCCGAGCTCAATCCACTGAGCTACACCAGCCAGGTCAGATAAGCACTTTTAACATTATATATAAAAAGAACTTGGTGATGATGAACTCCTTTATCTTTACCTTATGTGGGAAGCACTTTATCTGCCCTTCCAATCTAAACGATAGCTTTGCTGGATAGAGTAATCTTGGATGTAGGTCCTTGCCTTTCATGACTTTGAATACTTCTTTGCCCTTCTTGCCTGCAAAGTTTCTTTTGAAAAATCAGCTGATAGTCTTATGGGAACTCCTTTGTAGGTAACTGTCTCTTTTTCTCTTGCTGTTTTTAAGATTAACCCCATTACCTTTAATCTTGGGTAATGTAATTATGATGTGCCTTGGTGTGTGTTTCCTTGGGTCCAAATTCTTTGGGACTTTCTGAGCTCCCTGGACTTCCTGAAAATCTATTTTCTTTGCCAGATTGGGGAGGTTCTCCTGCATTATTTTTTCAAATCAATTTTCAATTTCTTGGTCTTCCTATTTTCCATCTGGAACTCCTATGATTTGTATGTTGGAACATTTAAAGTTGTCCCTGAGGTCCCTAAGCTTCTGCTCATTTTTTTGAATTCTTGATTCTTCATTCTGTTCTGGTTAAATGTTTATTTCTTCTTCTCTAAACTGTTGAGTCCTGATTTCCTTCCCTTCACTGTTGATCCCCTGTATATTTTCCTTTATTTCACTTTGCATAGCCTTCACTTCTTCCTCTATTTTGAGCCTTTACTCAATCATTTCTGTGAGCATCCTGATTACCAGTGGTTTAAATTCTCCATCTGATATGTTGGCTATCTCCTCATTGCTTAGTTTTTTTTTTTGTTTTTGTTTTTGTTTTTTTTTTGAATTTTGATCTGTTCTTTCATTTGGACAATATTTGTTTGTCTGGCACACTTGTTAGGTTGTAAGGGGTGGAGTTTAGGTATTTTTCAGTGTGGGGTATTAGGTATTTTCCACTTTGTTGCTTTGTGGATCTGTATGTGGGAGAGAGGGGAGGGGTCAGAGAAGGAACAATGCTGCTAGCTCTGCTCTCGGCCCACTTTCAGTCACTTCCCCTGTTATCCACAAGCAAATTGGACCCCTGCGGTGCTGTTTTTTGGTGGGTGGGTTTGTATATATTCTAGGATCCCATGGGTCTCTCCAATGAACTCTTTTGTGAGAACAGGAGTATCTCTTGCCACTGCGACCCACACACATTTTTACAGCCAGAGTTTTTGAGGATTTATTTCCCTACACTGGAAACCTGGGTCGCATATTCTGTCTTGTTCCCCAGTTGTTCCTCCTGGTTTACATGCATGTGAATGTGCGACTACCTGGTCCACCAGCTGCTGCCTTGCCCCTCTCCAGTGCGTTGCCTTGCTATGAGTCCTGTCTACCTTGGCTTCCTCCTCTCCACCCCTCCTACCCATGTGGATGAATGTTTCTTCTTTAATGCCTTGGTTGTTGGATTTCCCTGCAGTTCGATTTTCTGGTTGTTTTTTATTTTTAAATTTGTTGTCCTTCTTTCAGTTATGAGAGGAAGCAAAGTATATCTACCTATGCCTCCATCTTGGCTGGAAGTCTCTGTTATTCTAATTGAGTTCACTGAGCATTCTTATAACCACTATTTTTAACTCTTCATCCTAGTAGATTGCTTGTCTCCATTTTGTTTAGTTTTTTTTTCCCCTGGAGTTTTGTTCCGTTTTTCATTTGGGATGTGTT